>JAMPIT010000485.1:0-5107500 GCA_026261815.1 Monarcha castaneiventris obscurior
CGAGACCTAATTCCCTATAATGGATCATTGCAGCACACGGCTGTCACTACGAACTCACAACAAGACCAGAAAAGATATCCAACTCGACATTTCTAAAGAGAGACGAGATTCTGATGCGCCTCTGAGCTCACGAGTCAGAGGTTCGAGGTTACTGGTGCCAGGCCGAAGAACACCAAAAGCAAAGATGCTAAGAGTAAAGCCCGGCGTTTCTCATTAGCATCTCAAAGGCTTAAGGCAAAAGACCTGAAACGCAAGATGCCCAAAAGACACAGAGAGCACAATAGACAGGTGACACGCACCAGGACTGCTCTGCCCTGCGCACCTAGGCTTTGCGATCGAAAATGAGACTTGGCCTTTATAGGGCCTAAGGGGCCCCTTCTTTGGTATCCCCACCTCCAAAGCTGACTCGCAATTCCTTCCCTCAACACCCTGCTCACGTCCCCTCCGTGGGTCCTAGCCCTCAACTTATCTCTCAGTCGTCCGGGGATATGAACCCTCCTTGGGCGCAAAAGAAGGCCGCCTCGCCCTCCGGGAAGCTCCTGCCGTTGCCGGGCCGCTCTCTCTTAGCCCACTACAATAAAGAAAACCGAACATCAGTACATGAACTCAGCGGCACGTCGGCCGGAACCCGACAATTCCGATACTCGCCGTCTCCGAACGAGGCCTCTGCCCTCACGCTTCGGCCACGCTCCCAGGCTGACACCGCCGTCATCGGGTATAACCTGGGTTAAGAGGAGATGAGGTGATGTGGCACTGCTGAAACTTGAGCTCTCACCCTCGCTCCTGCTCCCTCCCTCCCCGACTCACCTTACCTCCTCGGCCGTTGCCGAAGGCTACCCGGAAAGCACCTTCGAATGGACAAGGTCAAGGCTTCGTCGTGGAGTCCCGGAACGCATCCAGAGGGCTCGAGAGCACGGCGAGCCGGGTCCATCGGCCGGTCAGGGAGGAGCTTCGGCGTAATACGAGCGGACCGCCTAGAACACACAAATGACAATGGACGTTTAGAGCTAGGGGTGGGGTTGGAGCTGGGGCTAGGGCCGGGTTCCCATTTGGGGCCGGGGTAGGCGCTGGGGTTCCATATAGGGCCAGGACTCCAAGTGGGGCCGGGGTTTCACGTGGGGCTGGGGTCGGGGCAGGGGTGCCATTATGGTTTGGGGTCGGGGTCACGGCTGGGGCGCCATGTGAGCTGGGGTTGGGATAGGGGCTGGGGTTGCGGCTGGGGTTGGGGTCCCATTTGGGGCCGGGGACGGGGCCAGGGCTGGGGCCAGGGTAGGGCTGAGGCTGGGGTTCGGGACCCATTTGGGGCAGGGGTCCCATACGGGGTCGGGGGCCCGTTTGGGGCTGGGACTGGGGTCCCATTTGGGGCCAGGGTAGGGGCTGGGGATGGGGTTCCATATGGGGCCAGGGTCAGCGTTAGGGGTGGGGCCGGAAACGCGGTTTCACATGGGGCTGAGGCCAGGGTCGGGGCTGGGGCGCCATTTGGGGTTGGGGTCAAGGTCGTGGCTGGGGCACCATGTGGGCTGGGGTTGGGGCTGGGATCAGGGCCGGGGTTGCAGTCACGGCTGGGGCTGGGGTCCCGTTTGGGGTTGGGGATGGGGTCAGGGTTGGGGCTGGGGACCCATTTGGGGCAGGGGTAGGGGCTGGGGCTCCATATGGGGCCAGGACCGGGGTCCCATTTGGGGCTGGGGTAGAGGCCCATATAGGGTCAAGGCTGGGGCTGGGGTCCCAACTGGGGCATCGGTCGGGGTTAGGGGTCTCACATGGGGGTGGGGTCGGGGTTGGGGCTGGGGTAGGGGTGCCATTTGGGGTTGCGGCTGGGGCGCCATGTGGGCTGGGGTTGGGGTCGGGGTTGGGGTTGCAGCTGGGGCCCCATTTGGGGCTAGGGATGGGGCCCGGGCTGGGGTCAGGGTTGGGGACCCATCTGGGGCAGGGGTAGGGGCTGGGGCCTATATGGGATCGGGGCTGGGGCCAGGTTCCAAATTGGGGCTGGGGTTGGGGACGGGGTCTCACATGGGGCTGGGGTATGGGCTGGGGTGGGGTTGCCATTTGGGGTCAGGGTCTGGGTTGCGGCTGGGGCTCCATGTGGGCTGGGGTTGGGGCTGGGGTTGCAGCTGGGGTTGGGATCCCATTTGGGGCAGGGGCTGGGGCCGGGGTAAGGGTTGGGGCTGGGGTTGGGGACCCATTTGGGGCAGGGGTAGGGGCTGGGGCAGGGGTCCCATACGGGGTCGGGGCAGGGGTAGGGCTGGGGTTGGGGACCCTTTTGGGGCCAGGGTCGGGGCTGGGGTTGGGGCCCATTTGGGGCTGGGGCTGGAGTTAGGGTTGGGGCTGGGGTCCCATTTGGGGCTGGGGCCGGGGCCCCAGTTGGGGTTGGGGGCGGGTTAAGAGTTTGGGTTGGGGACAGGGCCCCACATAGGGCTGGGGCCGGAGTCGGGGTGCCATTTGCTTATAACCTAAATCATAATTTCTGTACCTATAACCTGATGCTCATAACCTGAATCATAACTTTGAATATCCATATAATCTAATATGAATAACTTCTTATACAGTGTAATAGCTAGTATCTAGTTAACTAGTTGCTTATATGCAGAATAGAGAAAAAGAAAAGAGATAAAGACCCCCGAATTGGGGAAGTGCATGCACAGTGCAAAGAATTATCTAATAACCATGAGACCACGCTATGTAAATAAGTTCCGGCGCATCTGGGATGATGCTGTAATGACACAGAACATTATGCAAAATTTTACTGTATCAATTTACCACCGCACTTGACAAAGGCGGGTGAGTTAAGAAAGAAATCCCCCTCACCACCAGCGCTGCAATAAACAGATAGCTGCTCTACAGACATCGGTCTATGGGGATTTATTTCCAGCCTATCTTTCGGGCATGAGCTGCCACACCGGGGAGAGCCGAGTCCACTGAGTTAAAAACCAGAACGCACTGTCCTTTTAACTCTCGCACCATGTCCGGCTGCAGGATCGGCTGAGGAGCGGACGTCCTAGGCGCACCCCAGGGCTTTCCTGGAGGAACTCCGCCTCTCAGCTCGCTCACTGCAGGGACAGACAGCAACCTGCCGGGACTGCGGATAAACGGTACGTTTTGAATTTAGGGTGCCCGTAAGTCGTACGCGTGGCCAGGGCTGCCGGTAAAACGCGCAGAGTCTGGCGCACGGCGTGGTCTCCGTGTGGGTAAAGGTAGGGCTTGCAAGCAGCCGGCTACGGAAGCCGGGAAGGGGAATCACCGGTCCGGAGAGCGGATTGGGTGATTCCGGGCGGGGTTTCCGCCCGTACCGGGGAAAATAAATAAGCGGGACCCTGAAGTTATTAAAAGCGAGTGTTATAAGTACTTTGGCTACTAGTAGCTGGTTTGAATGCTGTCGGGTTGCTTATATGTCTGTGCGGATATTGGTTGCTGTTGGACTGCTTTTATGTGTATGTGACTGATGTTAGCTCGCCTGTTTGTTTGCAGATCGGAGACGTGTACGTTGCCGTGTGTGGTCTGAGTACGTTGTATTGAAGCATTTGTTTGGAGCGGTGCTAGGATTATTGATTTTTGTGCTAATAGAATTAGAATCGTGGCTAGGCGAGAGGTGAGAAGAACCCCTCCCCCTCAGTGGTTTGGTCTCGATTCTTGGGCATTTGTAAATCCGGTAAGACATTAGATAGATAGAAGAGGCGAACGAGTTCCTTTAGAGGGAATATATAGAACTTCTGCAGGAAAATCAGTAGCTTTAGATTGGGAACAACCAGCGGCAGAGGATTTGGGTTTTGAAAGAATACATGGGATACCTTGTTTTTGTGGATGCATTGGAATTTTTCATTCGGCAAGAGGGTGGCATGTTGCGTGGATATTAATACAGTGTAAAACTTGTAAGAGAAAGCGGTACCGCTCTTCTGCCAAGCAGCAGAGCTTAATGCTCTCAGTGCTGTCAGAGGCACTCTAGTGAAGTTGATTTTGAGCCTGAGATTTTAAAGTTTGCGTGCGGGAAGTCGCATTTGGTACCCGAGATTTGGGAAGAAAACTGGGAAAGAACTGTGAGAAAGTGTGAAGAAAGGTTTGGGTGGAAGCGAGATAAAACTAGGAGAAGGAGATAGAAGCAACAGTGGCTAAGCAGGGAGGGAGGTCATTGCCCCCCCTCTACCCCTCAACAGTTGTATGGTAGGAGTATAGCCCCCGAGTCTTTCCGTTCTTTTGTCCTACCCGCACGGATGATAGAAGGGATTCCTTGCTTTGTGTGTGGGCATAAGAAGGCTCCGGCCCCACACCGGCTGTGGGTTTTAGCTCAGTGTGGATTTTGTGGAAGTCGGAGATATTACGATGCTGTGTATTTAGCAGAGATCCGTGCCCGGAGTGCCGGGAAAGCAAGGATCATTTTGTTTTAAAACTTTTGTGTGGTAAAGAGCATCGTGTTCCTGAGGATAGTAGTGTGCTAGAAAAGGATTGGGATGAAGTAGTAAAGGCTTTTGAAGAAGATTTTAAGTGGCAGCAAAGCAGGCCTGCCAGAAGGTATAAGAGAATTTATAAAGAGTGGCTTACACACCATACAGGTGACCCGGAGTGGGTGGCACAGTACACTTGAGTGAACTCAAACTCTGAACAGGATGGGAACTGGACAGAGTAAGGAAATCTCTAGAGCAAGCCCTCTTGGCTGTGTTTTGGCACACTGGAAGGAGACAGTAGGAACTGGAGGCACAGAAAAGAAAAGAACTCTTGTAAAATACTGCACCCAATGGTGGCCACTGTATAAATTAGAAGATGGAGCAAAGTGGCCACCAAATGGAACTTTAGATTATAATAACTTGCTAGAGCTAACGTTATTTTTGAGACGGGAGGGCAAACGGGAAGAAGTTTCCTACGCTGACGCATTCTTCTCTCGCCAAAATCACCCTGAATGGCAGAAAGATTGTGGAATTAAACCCCCCGGTGATCCTATGGTGTCAGCTCTTGAAAAAGAAAATAAAAAAGACCGAGGAAGAATTAAGCGGTGTTGTTCGTCATGCAGCATAGGTCAGAGATGTACAAGGTCCGACAAAGTCTATCGGGCAGCAGCGCAGGGACAAGACAACGACGAATTAACTGATTTGCTTAAGCCTCCCCTTAGGAGACGGGAAGAGGATGAGCGCTCGGAAGGAACACCGACGCCAACCCCCTCTCCCCCGGGCAGTCCTGTTTCGTCCCGAACCGGGAAGCAGGTATCGATGGCACCCCTGCGACAGGCAGTGGCACCTGATGGGGATACAACGCCGGTTAGAGTACCTTTCTCTACTGCTGACCTGGGTGCGTGGTATAAAGTTGCCAGAAATTACCAAAGTGATCCAGCGGGTACTGCCGAGCGCTTGCGACTCATAATAAAACAGCATAACCCAGATTGGGATGATATACAATTACTATTGGGTGGACTAACAGAAACGGAAAAACAGTTAGTTTTGAAAACAGCAAAAGATTTGGCAGAGGATTATTACAAAATGCAACAATTAGACGTAATGGATTACTTCCCACTCCAGGAACCACGCTGGAGTCCGAATAGAACAGCTGAACTAGAGAAATTAAAAAGTTACCAAGAATAGATAGCAAAAGGGGTGGAAAGGGCCATTCCCAAAACCCTAAATTGGTCAGCTTTGTATGCAGTAAAACAGGGTCCTTCCGAGTCACCATCCGAATTCCCGGATCGTCTGAGGGACGCGATGCGCCGCAATACCTCGCTGGATCCTGAGACCGAGGCAGGGGTACAACAGCTGGTATCTTTGTTTCTAGGACAATCCACAGGAGATATCGGACGTAAGTTGCAAAAACTTCAGGGGCCGGTGGGGAGGGACCTGGAAACTCTTGAGGTGTAGCCTGGAGGGTATTCAGTAATCGAGAAGAAAGTTACAAGCAAGGGATGAAGAAATTAGTAGCAATAGTAAGAGAAGGAAGTGGGGAAAGATCCAGACAGGGACCCCCCAGACAGGCCCCACCCTGGCTAGGTAAAGACCAGTGCACGATTTGCAGAAAGTTAGGTCATTGGAAGAATGAATGCCCAGAAAAAAGACAAGAAGACTGCCAGAACAGAAGAGACCGAGAAAGAGGGAAGAGGGAGGGTGGTTGCACACCTGAAAGAAGATTGAAGAGGACCGGGGGATTCTACCCTAGCAGATCCACCGGTTATAATGAAGCTAGGGGAAAAGGAAAAAGAAATAGAATTTTTGGTTGATACGGGGGCGGCATGTTCAGTTTTAAATAAAGCTTTAATGCCTGTGGGGGATGACTACATTGTAGTACAAGGAGCAACTGGTCAACCTGAAAAAGCATATTTTTGCAAACCATTGGAATACAAATTTGGAAAACAACGGGGTATCCACAAGTTTTTATATCTACCCAATTCTCCAAAAGCACTTTTAGGAAGAGATCTACTGGAACAATTACAAGCAACTGTTACCTTTAGGAATGGGGAAATTATTCTGGAGGTAAACGACCAAGAGTATGTAGAAATACTGAGCTTAATACTAACAACTACAGGCTCTGCAGAGGAAATGAGAGAAGAGATAATGAGTCAAGTGTTCCCAGGAGTCCGGGCCACAGATGTACCTGGCAGAGCCAAAAATGCAACCCCAATACAGATTAAGCTCAAGGAGGGAAAACAACCAGCTAGAATTAAACAATATCCCCTCAAAAGGGAAGACAGAGAAGGAATTAGCCCAATAATTGAAAAATTCTTACAGTTAGGACTGTTAAAAGAGTGTCAGTCTGATTTTACCGCTCCTATCTTCCCTGTCCGTAAACCCGATGGGTCATACCGGGGGGTACAGGATTTGCGGGCTGTTAACAAGATAACTGAAGATCTCTATCCTGCGGTAGCAAATCCTTACACTCTGTTAACCAGCTTAACACCAGAGCTAACTTGGTTTACTGTTTTAGATTTAAAGGACGCTTTCTTTCGCCTCCCTCTCCACGAAGTCAGCCAGAAAATTTTTGCATTCGAATGGGAAAGCCCTAAGAGTGGGCGCAAAACTCGGCTCACGTGGACGGCGTTGCCTCGAGGACTTAAGAACGGTCCCACTCTGTTTGGAGAACAACTTGCAAAAGACCTAGAGTCCTGGGAAGCCCCACCAGGAGAAGGGAAGCTATTATAGTACGTAGACGACCTTTTAATAGCTACCCGGACAGAGGAAGCCTGCGCAGCCTGGACGGTAAGCCTCTTAAACTTTCTGGGACTCCAAGGGTACAGGGTATCTAAGAAAAAGGCTCAGGTGGTGAAACAGAAAGTGATCTACCTGGGCTACGAAGTCAGTGCCGGGCAACGAACTCCGGGGCAAGATCGCAAAGAAGCGATATGCCAGACCCCGAAACCCCAGACGGTGAAAGAGTTACGGACTCTTCTGGGGATGACGGGATGGTGCAGATTATGGATCTACAATTAGGGCCTGCTTGTGAAACCGCTATACAAACTCATTACAAAGGAAAGCAGAGATCTCCAGTGGACAAAGGAGGCCACACGGGCCTTCGATCAGCTAAAGAATGCCCTCATGTCAGCTCCAGCTCTAGGACTTCCAGACGTGAGTAAACCATTCTTTCTATTTTCCCATGAGAAACAAGGGATTGCCTTAGGAATACTTGCACAGGACCTGGGCCCGTACCGACGGGCAGTCGCTTATTTCTCTAAGCGGCTAGATGCAGCAGCCAAAGGATGGCCTGGGTGCCTCAGAGCCGTTGCGGCAGTCGTGCTAAATATCCCGGAAGCACGCAAATTCCCCTTGGGTCAGAAAATGACTGTGCTGGTGTCCCACACTGTGTCTGCGGTGCCGGAAGTGAAAGGCGGGCACTGGCTCTCCCCACAGAGGTTCCTGAAATACCAAGCCATCGTGGTGGAACAAGATGATGCAGAAATAGTGGTAGCTAGCATTGTCAACCCAGCTTCCTTTCTCAGTGGAAATCAAGGGGAACCGGTACGCCACGACTGCCAGGAGACTATCGAAGCCACCTACTCCAGCTGCCCGGATTTGAAGGATACCCCTCTAGAGGATGCAGAGACCCGGTTTACCGACGGGAGCAGCTACATCATCGGTGGAAAGCGGCATGCCGGGTATGCGGTTACCGCCTGCCGGGAAGTAATAGAATCCGGACCCCTGCCAACAAACACCTCTGCACAAAAGGCTGAAATAATCGCCCTAACCCCCGCCTTAGAGATAGCAAAAGGGAAGAAAATAAACATTTATAAAGACTCAAGGTATGCATTTGGGGTTGTACACGCACACGGGGCCATTTGGAAAGAAAGAGGACAGTTAAATTCTCAAGGGAAAAACATTAAACATGCACAAGAAATAATGCAACTGTTGGAAGCAGTCCAGCTACCCGAGGAGGCAGCAATCCTGCACATTAAGGCACATCAAAAGGTGAGCTCAGAATTGGAAGAAGGAAATGAACTGGCAGACAGAGAGGCAAAAGAAGCAGCAAAAGGTGAGGTAATAACAACCGGAGCCTTGATCCCAGATGGACAACTTTCCCTAGAGGGTAAGCCAACACGTAACAAAAAGGACAAGAAATTGATTAAAGATGAAGGGGGAACATTTAACCGAGAGGGATGGGCTATTACCACAGAAGGAAAATTGGTCATTCCCTCCCATTTACTATGGTCACTAGTAAGAGAGGAGCACCGGAAAACGCATTGGGGAACAAATGCCTTATATAACTACTTAATGGGGAAAATTATTGCTAAAAATTTATACGAAACCGTTGTACAGGTAACCCAAGAGTGTAACCTTTGCCTCCAGACTAATCCCAAAAATACCCCCAAACCAAAAATGGGTCAAATTGGAAGGGGCCACGGGCCCGGACAGCAGTGGCAAATTGATTTTACGGAACTTCCAAGAAACGGGAGGTACCGATACTTGCTAGTGTTGACAGATACTTTTTCAGGATGGCCGGAAGCTTTTCCTACTAGAACTGCTAAAGCTCGGGAAGTAACCGAAGCGTTACTGCGAGAAATAATACCGCGCTTTGGAGTTCCAGCCACAATATTATCGGACGGGGGACCGCATTTTATTTCAAGGGTGGTACAGCGAATTAGCCATCATTTAGGCATAGATTGGGAACTCCACACACCGTACCACCCCCAGTCGAGTGGTCAAGTAGAGAAAATGAATCATTTGATTAAACAGCAAATTGTGAGACTAGGGCAAGAAGCTAACCTACCCTGGCCACAATCTCTTCCACTTGCATTGTTATGGATTCGAACCAAGCCCAGAATTAAAGAAAAGCTAAGTCCCTTTGAAATACTGTATGGCAGACCATATGGGGTACAAAAAGGAATATCTACCCGAAGTGGGGAAGAGACGTTAACCGCCTATATGATTGCTTTAGATAAACAGCTTAGGGAAATTGAAAAACATGTGGCTGGAACCCAAAGTCGAGGCTTGGATGGTCCTGTACATGACATTCAGCCTGGGGATTATGTATATGTTAAATCTCTTACAGAAAAAACTCTGGAACCACAGCGGGAAGGACCATTCCAGGTACTTCTCACCACTTACACTGCAATTAAGATCAGAGAAGTGAGTTCCTGGATTCACCATACTCGGGTAAAGAAGACTCCAGAGGCCCCTTGGAAAGTGGCCCCTGGCGATAATGAACTGAAATTGAAGTTTACCCGAACAAAGTGTCTAAAGTTAGCAGATAAGCATAAAAGAGACAGTTTTATAAATGTTCAAGATCTACAACCGCGCTATTCAAGGCCTGCTGCGCACTCTCCTCCAACCGCTCCCCCCCCCATCCAGCCCAAGCAGCAGTGAGGATGAGACAGAAGATCCCGGAGAAGGAACAAGTTCGAGGACTCCAATAACGGCACGCACGAGAAGTAAAGCGAAAAAAACTTTGCCTCTGATAGCCCCTCTGAGAGAAGTAATAGGCCCTGGAGGAGAAACAATGTGAGTGAAAGTTCCCTTTTCCACTAGTGATCTGAATAGCTGGAGAGAAGAAGTTAGAAACTACAGAGAAGACCCCGAAAAGGCTGCAAAAAGGTTTGAATTAATTGTAAGAAACCAAGACCCTGACTGGGGTGATGTTAATTTAATGCTGTCAGAGCTTACAGAAACAGAGAAGGAACTAGTAATAAAGACAGCTAAAGCACATGTGGAGGGGCAAATTGCTAGTGGGGCTTTACAAGGGACTGTGGAACAGGCATTCTCCACATCTAATCCCAGGTGGAATCCAAACGATGAAAGAGATTATGCACTGCTAGTTAGATACCGAAATCCAATAAAAATTGGATTAGAAAATGCTAACCCAAAAGCAGTAAATTGGTCCATGATATTTCAAGTTAAACGAGGACGCCAAGAGTCTCCTACTGCCTTTGTAGACAGACTCCGTGCGGCCTTGCGGAAATATAAAACCCTAGACCCCTCATCAGACACGGGAAAACAGCAGTTGGTTTCTCTAATGTTAGGGCAATCAAGCCCAGACATCAGATTTAAGCTTCAAAAAATGAAAGAACCTGCAAACAGAGACCTGGAAGCATTAATGGGAGAAGCCTGGAGAGTATATAATAACAGGGACAAGCAAGAACAGAAAAAGCTGACCACAGCTATAGTAGCTGCACTAGATCAACACCAAAATGGGGGGCGAGGCCGAGGCAGGGGAAGAGGCAGGGGTGGAAGTAGCAGAGGAGGCTCAAATTCATCACAACCCAGACTGGGACCAAGCCAACGTGCATTTTGTAAAAAAGATGGTCACTGGAAACGCCAGTGCCCCGACCTTGCCAATCAAGTGCAAGAAGCCATCGGTGCAGCTGTGGATAACAGCGAGCGACGGGGACCGGCGGATGCCGCCCTAGCAGATCCACTGGTTAAAATGCAACTAGAGACTAATAAAGAAATTATATTTTTAATTAATACTAGAGCCACATTTTCAGTTTTGAATCAAGCTTTAGTGCCTAAGAGCGAAAAATACATTAGAGTCAGGGGAGCCACGGGCCAACCAAAAAAATGCATTCTCTTTAAAACCACTTAAATACAAAATCAGAAAAAGGATAGGAATACACCAATTCCTCTATATACGTAACTCACCTAAATCTTTGTTGGGCAGAGATCCGCTTAAAAACTTGGAAGCGACGATTACATTTAAAGAAAGAGAAATTAAATTTAAAGTGCCAAAAGACAAATTAGTTTTAGCATTAGGGCTAACAATTAAGTCAAGAGCAGAAAATAACAACACCTATCTAGAACAAATATTAAATCAAGTATACCCAGGAGGTATGGGATGCTGATACTCCAGAAAGGTCAAAATTAGCTGACCCTATTAAAATTAAATTACAAACAGGAGCCAAGCCAGTGATTAAAAAACAATATCCCTTAAAATTAGAAGATAGAAAAGGGGTGGAGCCCATAATCAGTAAGTTTCTGGCATCGGGACTATTAAAAGAATGTGAATCAGAGTTTAATACCCCCATACTACCAGTGAAAAAACCTAATGAAACCTACAGACTAGTACAAGATCTGCGAGCGATTAATAAAATTACTAAAAGTATCCACCCAGTAGTAGCTAACCCTTACACGCTACTAACAAAATTACAAGAAGATTTAATCTGGTTTTCAGTCCTAAATCTCAAAGATGCCTTCCTCCGTTTACCGCTTGCAGAAAAGAGTCAAATGATTTTTGCTTTTGAATAGGAAAATCCCAGCACAGGGAGAAAGAACCAGCTTACCTGGACAGTGTTACCTCAAAGGTCCAAAAATAATCCCACACTTTTTGGAAATCAATTGGCTAAAGAATTAGAACAATGGCAATCTCCACCTGGGGAGGGTACGCTTCTGCAATATGTAGATGACTTGTTGGTTGCTACAAAAACTGCTGAAGAGTGCTTTGAGTGAACAGTGAGCTTATTGAACTTCTTAGGATTAAATGGTTATCGAGTGTCTCAACAGAAAGCTCAGCTAGTGCAACAACAAGTGACCTACCTCGGATACGAAATCTCTGGAGGACAGCGATCCCCGGGGACTGCACGGAAAGAAGCAATCTGCCAAACACCTAAGCCACAAACTGTAAGAGAACTCCGCGCTTTCCTTGGAATGACAGGTTGGTGCCGGTTGTGGATACACAATTATGGACTAATTGTAAAGCCTTTATATGAAGTAGTAAAGGTCTCTAAAAATGCTGTAGTATAGACTCCTAAAGCTGACAGAGCCTTCAAAGAATTAAAGCATGAGCTCGTGAGAGCCCCGACCCTCAGACTTCCTGACATAAGTAAGCCTTTTTGGCTGTTTTCACACGAGAGGCAAGGGATGGCTCTGGGAGTCTTAGCACAGCGGTTGGGCCCCTACAAAAGAGCAGTAGCATATTTTTCCAAGCAGCTAGATACTATAAGCAAAGGATGGCCTACCTGCCTCAGAGCAGTTGCAGCGGTCATAAGGAACATTGAAAAAGCAAGGAAATTCACACTAGGACAAAAAATGACTGTTCCAGTATCACACACAGTGTCAGCTGTCCTAGAGCAGAAAGGAAATCACTGGTTGTCTCCTTCAAGATTTCTAAAATGTCAAGCGGTTCTGGCCGAATCTGATGACATTAACCTTCAAGTAACTAACATTGTTAACCCTGCTTCCTTTCTGCAAGGAAAATCTGAAGCTGAACCAGTAGTACGCGATTGCCTAAAAACCATCGAAGCTGTGTATTCTAGCCGCCCAGACCTGAAAGAAGAACCGCTCCCAGATGCTAACAACTAGTTCACAAATAGCAGCAGTTTCATGAGACCAGAGATGCCAAAGGCTGGGTATGCTGTGACCACTGTCTCTAAGGTAATCGAGTCAAATTCATTACCTGCAGGAACTTCAGCACAAAAAGCTGAGCTGATAGCTCTAACCTGAGCGTTAGAGCTGGCCAAGGAAAAAATCATCAACATCTGAACAGACTCCAAATATGCTTATGAAATTGTCCACGCTCACGGCGCAATTTAGAAAGAAAAAGAACTCTTAACGGCTCGAAACAAAGTTGTCAAACGTGCAACCGACGTCCTCAAACTCCTTGAAGCAGTAAAACTCCCATCACAGGTGGCAATTATGCATTGTCGAGGACACTCTAAAAGTAACACTCTCCCTGAAGAAGGTAACAAATTGGCAGATTATGAAGCCAGGCTAGCCGCTGAAAGAAATGAGCCAATAGTGACTGCATTAATGCCCACTGAAGTAGAGACTAAGCAACCAATACATTATCAACCATCAGATTACAAATGAATACAAGATAATAAAAGAAAACTTCTAGAAAATAGATGGGGACAGTTAGAAACAGGCCAATTAGTAATACCTGAGAAAGTTTTAAAACACTATGTAAAATCTGAACATAGTAAAACTCATTGAGGAGTAGACCCTCTCTACCAATATCTCAAAGCACGAGTTGCAGGCCCACGTTTGTTAGAGGTCATTAAAGAAGTCACATCACAATGTGACATTTGCTTAAAAAACAATCCAAATACAGCAATCAAGCTAAAACAAGGAGTGACTAACAGAAGAACTCTTCCAGGAGAAGTATGGCAAATAAATTTTTCTGAACTGCCAAGGAAAGGAAGTTTCGAGTATCTATTAGTACTAACTGATACCTTTTCTGGGTGGCCAGAGGCATTCCCTTGTAAAACAAACAAAGCTCGAGAAGTAACAAAAGCATTGCTAAACGAAATCATCCCTAGGTTTGGAGTACCCAGAGAAATCTCCTCTGACAGAGGAACACATTTTTGTGCACACATCGTGCAAGCGGTCAGCAAAGTGCTAAGAATTCAGTGGCAACTCCATACCCCCTACAGGCCACAAGCTAGTAGTCAAGTAAAGAAAATGAACCATATGATTAAACAACAAATAGCAAAAATTTGCCAAGAAACCAATTTGTATTAGTACCGAGCTCTACCTGTCGCCCTTGTGCGACTCAGAATAAAACCTTAATCAAAAGAAAAAATTAGCCCATTCGAAATTCTTTATGGTAAACCTTATAAACTAAATAGCGCACATAATAAAAATTTGGCTCAGGTAGGCAATCGATGTATCTGTGAGTATTTAAAAGCAATTAACAAACAATTGCATCAAAAATTTAATACAGTGTTTGAAAATCAACCTAAACAGCCAAATCATAAATTGCATGCAATTGATCCTGGTGACTGGGTATATGTTAAAAATTTTTCAGGTGATCCCCTACAAGAGAAGTGGGACGGACCTTTCCAAGTTCTTCTGACGACTTTTACTGCAGTTCGTGTAAAAAAGAAACCCACCTGAATTCATTATACCCGAGTCAAGAAATCTCCTGTTAAACAACGGACTGCAATGGCTGTTAATGCTGAAGGACCGAAATTAAAAATCAGCCGCAAATCATGAATACATTGTTATGCTTTGTTGCAAGCGACTTTAACCCTCAATGTTAACAACTATGCAGCTTTGCTGAAATCCGTAGCTAACCATACTAAAATAAGGGATTGTTGGTTGTGCGGAGAAGTACAACAGTTACGCTCACCGTTGTTAGGGGTGCCCTCCAGTAACTGGACTGAGATAAGCCCCTATTCTCTCTATGAGCACAGACACCAATGTCAACGGCCAGGCTCCCCTATGGGAATGCCTTCTTTTCAGTTGACGCTTGTCAATCAATCTATTACCTATATAGAATCAAAGTTTGCAGGACCCAATCTCAGCTATTGTAACAACACTAACAATTAAACCAAAACCGTTCCCCTACCGTAGACCTGGTTCAATGTAACTTTACTTGTGCCCTCACAACAATGGCATAACTACTTGTACACCAGACACACTAATGACCCCTTCATAAGAACTACAGTGAGTTGCGATTTGCCAGATAGTTATTAGTAGTTGTGTGGAAATGAAAAAGCCCTAAAACAACTACCTGAAAATTGGACAGGACAATGTACCATGGGATATCTTGTCCCGCAAATACAGATGATAAATCACACCGGTTCAATGACAGAAATTGTTAAAAGAATTTAAAGAAGAGTTAAGAAAAATCAAATAAATCAAAGTGTACCATCCAACCCTTTAATTAGATATAACACAGGTTTTCATAGCTTTGTCAGGGCTTTACTGTTTCCTCTAAGAATAGCACACTTAAAAATAGCAATAGTAAACATCTCAACAGAAATGGAAATAATTACAAATACAACAGCGAATGCCACCGGACGGCTGCAAGCAAAAGTCAATTCCCTAAAAGAAGTGGTGTTTCAAAATCCAATAGTACTAAATATGATTACTGCACAAATGGGAGGAGTTTGTACCCCACCTATGTAAATAAATCAAAGCAAATCGCAACAGATATACACACAATCTGGCAACGTGCAAAGGTACTCCATGAGGATAACACTGCGTGGACAACCCACTTGTGGGAATTGCTCACGTCTCGGCTTCCAAATTTCAATTGGCTAAAACAATTGCTCATGGGAATTTTGCTTTTAGGAACAATTATTTTCTGTGCCTGCATGTTCAATGTTTTCTGTGTTATTGCAAACGGACTACCGCTTCTTATAGTGACTAGAAAAAGTATCAGTTAAGGCACAAAATAGAAAAAAGAACATATTTTCAAAGAATACATGCAGAAACCACAATATAACTTGTGAAAGAATTCACAAATGAGTTAAGAAAAGGAGGGATTTGATGTCTATGTAACTCAGGTTACAACAACAAGCTGCTTACACAGCTTGAGATACAGGATATCTATGTAACCTTAATATTAATATAACCCAAATCATTACTTTCATCACTATCACTTGAAGAATATTAATATAACCTGATACCTATAACTTGATGCTTATAACCTGAATCATAACTTTTAATATCCATATAATCTAATATGAATAACTTCTTATACAATGTAACGGCTAGTATATAGTTAACTAGTTGCTTATATGCAAAATAGAGAAAAAGAAAAGAGATAAAAACCTACCAGGTGTGTTTTAGAGATAAGTAAGTGTAATACTAATGAAAAATTGGCAAGCCAAGCCAATTATCTACAAAACCAATAATTTAGGCCGGTTAAGACCAGATGGACTGAAGGGCATCGCAACTGCGCATGCCTCAAAGACAAAGCTGAAAAGTGCAAGTGTGAAGAAGACTTTAGAAGCCTTCATCAAAGACCCCCGAAGACCCCCAAATTGGGGAAGTGCATGCGCAGTGCAAAGAATTATCTAATAACCATGAGATCACGCTATGTAAATTAGTTCCGGCGCGTCTGGGATGATGCTGTAATGACATAGCAACATTATGCAAAATTTTACTGTATAAATTTACCACCGCACTTGACAAAGGCGGGTGAGTTAGGAGGAGAAATCCCCCTCACCACCAGCGCTGCAATAAACAAATACCTGCTCTATAGACATCGGTCTATGGGAATTTATTTCCAGCCTATCTTTCGGGCATCATGGGGGATATCTAAGATACAGGAGGGAGAGGCAGCGGTCCGCGGCTGGCAGGGGACCCCCCGGTGAAGGGAGAGGGACCCAACACAACGCGAACCGAGGCGTGGGGGGGGCCCGGGACGGGGCGGGGGCGGCCGCGCGGGAGCGGGGGGGGCCGCGCGGGCGGCAAGCGCGGCACTGTGGCCGCCCGTGCCACGTGGCGTTCGCCATCGTGGAGGAGCGGGGCTCCCGCGGGAGCGGCAGCGCCTGCGGGCGGCAAGCGCGGCACTGTGGCTGCCCGTGCCACGTGGCGTCCGCCGTCTTGGAGGACCGAGGGCCGCGCGGCAGCGGGAGGGGAAGGGACAGCGCCCGCGGGAGGCGAGCGCGCCGCTCTGGCCGCGCGTGCCACGTGGCGTCCGCCACCTTGGAGGAGCGGAGCGGAGCCGAGCCGAGCCGGGAAACTCAAATTTAAAAATAGCAGCCGGTATTGCCGCTCGGACCATGCCGCCATCGCAATCTTGGAGCAAATCTGCAGCGGCGAGAACCGGGGAAGTGGATACAGGAAAGGGGTTTGGGGTAGAACTCGGGGCCGTCACCCCCCCGGGCAGGGGACAAAGGGAGAAAGCAGGGCGACAGAAGGAGACGGCAAAGGGTTTTTAAAACTAGAGTTAACATTTTTAAACCGTTTTACAAAATTATCAATGGCTTTTACTAACTTATAAAGCAAATACCCTTTTCCAGACATATACAACCACCTTACGAAGCGTTTTAAATACTCGACTAGCCACTGCTTAAGTAAACACCGAATAAAAGGTTTTAAACCTTCCCTGGTATAACAAAAATTCTCACGAACAAGGATTCTTAGAACTAGAACAAAGACCTGCGGGAGACGAGAGAATCCTACTCCCAATCTCACCCTCTTCCCCAGCCATCGAGATAAAAGGAATTAAAAGGATACAAAGATGGCCATATTACCTTTGGTGGTCAAATAAGTGTCTCTCTGCTTCAGATGCTTTCCAAGAATGGTCCGAGGCCGCACCACGCTCAGTCGCCACACTGTAAATCAGTATTCGGTCAGTGACAGAGAGGCAGGAAGGGTATATGCCTGCAATTCCGCCAGGAGGATTTTACCCCCTGTTCACCCTCGGACGGCAGAAAGGCAAGGACCCCAGCGCCTGGCTCACAGCGCAGGGACCAGAGGGACCAGAGAGCGGGGACCAATGGCAGGGCTCTGGGAGGGCTCTGCGGGCGCGGCCAGGCTTAGAGACAGCCACAATTCAAACCAGGACAAGCCCTCCCTCGCTTACCCTGCTCACACTCCCTCTCGCAGGCACCGTCTGGACGTACCTGTTGGAAGCATCGGGTCTGGGTGTTATTTTTGACGCGGGGCAGGTCCCTTTTGTGACACGATGAATGCGTTGAAAAAATTTGAAGCTTCGTACTCGCTACAACCCAGAAGTTACAATGCTCCTAAAAAAAAACAAGAACAAAAACTGAAATTACAAAAGCACCTTAACCTTAGCATCAGCTAAGCGAGAGGAGAGCTCTTACCTCTGTGAATCCCAGAAAGAGACTGAAGCCCTCTGCCAAAGGCTGGGCTTTATATACCCCATCTCGTTACCACTCTCACCGGAGCTGTAGCTGCCTGGCTCCTGTGACTGAGATGTGAGGTTAGTAAAGGGGTAGGTAGAGGGAAAACCTCTTTATGGAAATAATAACACTTTCTTTTTTACTGCACCTGCATCGAGTAGAAGGCCACGGACTGGGTAAGAAATAAAACTTCGTGTTTTGGCAGCATAGATAGGTACGTGGCACAGATGGTTGTGGGCTTCCCTAATTCTCCCTTGGTGATTACTGAGCAGTACTCCACATGTGATTAAGTAGGCTGGAGAAGAATAGTAATGCTCTGAATGCCTTTAGCTCAAGCTTAAGTCAGATGAGCCAACGAGCTGCAGCTGATTTTGGAGCTTCTACCCTTTGTGTTATTTGCCTCCTCCCTTTTGCAGAGCATCGTGGAAAGGAGAGGCAGGCCCAGCCTCTGGTAAAGACCTTTGTTCCCTTTCTAGGATTAACTGGCAAAAGAACTCTCCTCTTCTTTCAATGGAGGACATCTTTCAACTTATGTCAGCTGAAAAGTTCTGGTTTATGCAGTAAATCTCACTGTCACTGATTCTAATTCAGTAGAGGAGAACTTAAAAGTCTACCAAAAGCTTTTCTACTTTGAAGACCTTGAAAAAGAAAAAAGAGTTTGCTTTGAATGAAGAAGAAGAAAACCACGTTATGTGGACTTCAGTCATAATTGCCCTGAAATGAGAGACAGAGTTCTAGATCTGAGTTTTCTCTGTGTTGTGATTTAGATAAAAACATGTAAAAGCAATTGTCCTTCTGCAAAATGCAAACAGGTGTGGAACATCTGCAATGTGGAACATTTGCAGTACAAATATTCATTCATATGCAAACAAATGTTTTTACAGCTGAAAAATATATTGACTTAAAATCTGATCAAACACTTTGATTCAGGTTTTATTCAAAATTAGATTCTGTTTTTTAAAAAATCTTTTTATGTTAACCGATTCTCATAAAAATAATGTTTAATTAAACAGAACGCAAAAGCTGATGTTTCTGTTACGCTTGTGAAGATTTTGGTTCTTGTCATCTCTGGACTCCATCCAAGACCTACTTAGCTACAGTTAAGCTTTTGTTTCCTTGTTTTTGACCTTTGGTTTTAAAGAAGTTAGTATGAATTAAATGAAAATATGCTTTTCCAGCAAACACTTTATAGAATAAGCAAACTTCAACTGAGCAGTGCAATCTAAAACTGCAAAGCTGAGGACTTGCTTATTTTAAATAGTGTAATATGATAGCTAAATTTCACCGTATTTAACTCTTCAGAAAGGAGACAAGAGTGGGGCTGTGTTGCATAAGTCAGCTTGCGATGCTGACTCTACTTTACAAGAAGGTGCAATTTTGTTCCCGCTTAAGTTAATAGAGGATTTTTGTTTGCTGCCTCGGTGCTGTGATTAAGCTGTTAAAATAATACTGCAGAGAGTTTGGCTCTAATCCTGGTTTTGGACAGACTCTCTGCTTTCTCCATTGTGAAAAAGATGACGCTTCCTCTGTAAACGCAGAACCCCATGTTGTGGATCAGTCTCATTGCAATAAAGCATGCTTTCTAAAATCGTGCCATCGCGGGCTGGTTTGTCTCGTGTTCCAGCCTTTCCCTGGGATTTGGATTGCACTGCCCACTTGTATTGCTGGGGGAGCAGAAAGGATGTTACAGACCTAATGGAGGGTTATTGTAAAGGCTGCTGACAGCTCCTGCTTGTGCTTCTGTTGTGATGCTGTCCTCCCGTGGATGACAAGAGGGCATACAGAACTTCTTGTGGTTTTAAGTGTGTGCTCGTTGGGCAGCCACAGTTTGTGCAAATGTACTGGGCAGCTGAGGTATTGAGATCTGCCCAGTTATGGCACTGTGGAAATTGGCTCCAAGCCATCCTCATCCTGCTTTGAGACCCTGCTTTGAGGGTATATTTTTAGCTATGGGAGCATCCAGCTGACCTCATTTCATTATTCAGTTTACGGGAAGTACGCTGAGTATTGTCACCAACCGAGGATTTCTGGACTTACCATCATTTGAAGGCTGCATTTCTCCTATACGGTTATAACAAGTGCTACGCAGTTGTTTCTGTATAGCCTAGAGCATCTGCTGGCTCAGGTGTTTTGAAAAAGTGCTGCTAAAATAACTCAGCTCTGATGGGCAAAGAACAGGTTGATATTGACAAATGGAATAATTTCAGGATCTATGAAATTCATGCTGTGTTGCTCGGCTAGAGATAGATGGCTCTGAGCTTTGAGTATAGCTGTGAGCTTTGTAAATAGTTGAACTTTGTGCAGCTTGCCTAACTTGCAATGTTGTTGAAGGACGCTGGGATAACGCTAGATTTTATGCTTAGTTCACAAAGCGCAAATTAAATATACACAGTGGTAAATTTTTTTCTTGTATGTGACCCTACTCACAGCAGAGATGTTAACGGAGCTGCTAATTAAGATCTTGCTGCTTGACTATGTTTAATGTGAAGTATTTAAAAGACGTGTAGATGTGGCACTCGGAGACGTGGTTTAGTAGTGGACTTGGCAGTGTTAGGTTTATGGTTGGACTTGATGATATTAAAGGCCCTTTCTAAGCTAAATAATTCCATGATCGTAGGACTCTAATTGATGAAAAGTTACAATATGCTGCATGAAAGAGCAAATCAAATCTAAATTGAAATAGATCATATTTTACTGCCTTGGGGTAATTGTGTGTAGCATAAAGCTTTTAAATTAGAAGTGACAAACCCAGTAGTCTCCATTGCCACTCAGAGCAGGTGTGTGTCACAGTGTATAGATTTGCAAAAGCAGGAGTGACCAAACTTGTCTGTTCTTCACTGAAGTACTGACATTGGTAAAAAGTGCCACAGCTACTCATGTCCATGGCTAGAAGTCTGTCATGTTGAGTCCTGGGGACCCTGGCCCTTCTGATCCCAGGAAAGGGCTCTCCAGAGGGTAATCGTTACCTACTTTCCCTGTTGAAAGCGAAAAGTATCAGCTGCCTTTTGTGATTAGCCTTGCTGAAGTTTGCATGCTCTAACAAGTCTTAGCAGATGACCGGACTGAGGGGAGCTCGGTGACTCCGTACCTAGAGAGACAAGCTCTGCTGCTAAGACAGATCTATTTTCTATACTTCCAGTGGCAAACCTTATTCCAGCAGTGTCTTTTCACCTATGCTTAAAAGGTTTTTCCTCACCTGCAGAGGTGGGGGAGTGTGTTAGCCCAAATGCTCTTCAGTGAGACTTTGCTGTTCTTTAGTTTGGAGATTTGGTTAGAGCTATGTGAACTTGCCACATCACATGGCTTAGTTAGGATAAGAAAGGAGCAGGACTGAAACTCAGAGAACAAAAGTAGTTGGATTGAAAATACCTGGTAAGATTTTTCTATGAACTGCTGGGCTTTTCCAAATGGGGGAGAAAAAAAGATCAAACATTAAGAGTATTAAAGACAAATTGATGTCTGAACTGTCAGTTCAGGAAACTCCAGAGACAAGCTGAATGGAAAGTTTTCCCCCCCATGGAATTTCTAAAGACAAATCTAAATGGAGAACAGCATGGATTTATATCCTTGTCTACAGGAACAGAGTAATTATTTGCAGCCAGAAAAGAAACTCCAGGTTCTTGGCAGAAAAAGAAAGAGGTCTGGCTCAGAGACTTGAACTGAGTTGATTTTAAAGTCTTTCAGGGGCAAGTGTAAGGTTTTTATGTGTACAATAAAACAAATTTGTGAAAATGCAGAGGTGCGAGAAGAAAAATGTTGCTTATTACTTGAAAATATGTATACATGGATTTGGTTTGATTTGAGTATTTCTGCAAGCTGAAATGTAGTATGCCAAATGCACTGTTTACAATAAGCAAGGTAATTACCTTTAAAGGAATATGATATATTCCCACTTCCATTTGCAGTCTGCAACTTAAAAACAAGACATTTTGAGTATTTTAACAAAAATGGCATTTCTACTTCACACTTCAATATGAAATGACAGGAAAGGTAGTCGATGCTATCATCATCTCCCAGTTTGAGCAATCTGAAAAATATGTGTGGATTTTAGGTGCACAAAAGTTCACGATTTCTTGGTTTTTGTGGAAGTAGTTTTGGGGTTTGATTTTTTGGGTGGGGTTTCTTATGTTTTGGTTTTGTGTTTGGTTGTTTTGTGTTTTATGTTTTTTCCTTCTTCAGTAGATCATGCTATTCTTTTGATCTGTTTGATGTTACTGGAATCATTTAAAGCAGCATTAGGCTGGTTTTACTCCCTTCGCTTCCCTTGCTCTCTCTCACTCTCTAGTCTGTATTTGTGCCTAGAGAAGTGGGAAGAGTAAGGATTTTGCTTCTGTCCATTTCAGTGAAGATTCCTGTGCTGTGCAGAGATTTTTGGTGAAGGCTTTGCAAGCTTTTGTGGTTGGGTGCTAAACCAGCAATTGGTTCTGCAGTATGTGAGAGAGTGAGTCACGACTTTGTGCTCTGAGGCTTGTACAGAGCAAGATCTAGCAAGGCAGCAGCAGTAGACTGGGCTCTGCTTCCTCAAAGCCTTCCCCTCTGATACCCCTGCTAAACTTTAAACAAACTTCGCAGGACTGTCCAGTTTCATTTCTCTTCAGATTAACCAGAAGGATGGAAAAATGCATATGGATGTCACCAGCAGGGATAGTTCACATGGCTTGGAATCTAAGGTGTATTTTGAACGTCTGCTCTTCTAAAGAGAATTTGAAAGAGCAGGGGACAAAGCTTCACTTTTTCAAGCAGGAACATTAATTTTTTTGTTGCCTGGCTCTGGGGACTTGCCTATTCATGGGCTTATTCTGAACAGCTCTCCACGATGTTTCTGTGAGTAGAACGGGGACTCTGAAAAATAGTTTCATATTTGTATCATCCATTGTATTTGAAATCCGTCATCTCTAGCAGGTAACATTATGCTATTTATATTTTGGATTTTATCCATGAAGACAGGCTCAATAGTTCAACCTCCTGCTTTCCCTATACTTACACAGTGACTGGGCTTGCAACACCATGAAGCCAAGTTCAAAACCCATCCATTCACTTTGCTGGAGTAGGAACAGATCCCAGAGGAAAACAGAGAAACAGAAAACAGAGAAAAAAGAAAGACAAGCAAGAAGTAAAAGAAAGGGGGGCGGTGATGTTACCTTTTAAACTTAGTTGCATTGCTCTTTCCACAAGGATACTGACAGCAACTGTGTTTTCCAGAAACATCACATCTTCTTCCTGTGGTTTGCCATTGGTGCTCCCTGAACTTACAATTTGCACTGGCTGTTTATCAGAGACCTGCTGGCTCACACCAGGGGTTTCCCCTGTGCCTTCATCTTCACTGTTGCTGCACTCCTCGGCACAGGGAAGTCTGGGCAGAGCAGCAGGAGTGAAAGCAAGGCTGACGTGACCACGCACAGCAGCTCCTGCCAGGTCTGCAGCATTGCATCTGAACAATGGACAGACGCCTGCAGGAGAATTCACAACCAGCTAAATGAGCCAAAGGAAAAGCAGGAGCTTGGAAAACAGCTGGCAGTTCATTACTGTAGAGATCTCACAGGAGACCAGCAGAATGAATTTTGATTTTCGGTGTAATTTCTGCGTGAGTTATCACTCCGAAGCACAAGCTTGGAAACATTAAAAAACCACGAGCAATCCCCCAAACTGGGTACACCTTCATTTTCCGGTGGGGCGGCGTCGGCGTCGGGGCCGCGTTCAGGCATCCGAATAGACAAGGCAGGATCCTTCCCCATCCTGCCCGATTCTGTCTGTACACGGGGCGCATGCAACGCGATGCCGCCGCCTTTGGAAGGTCAACTCTGCCGCGTGACATGCACCGTCTGATCTGTGGCCAGCGCGTGACTTCTGCCCTTCGTCGCCGTCGCGGGTGGTGGCAGAAACCACTTCTGGTCAGGCACCATCTTCAGTACGGTACAACCAAGGCCGCAGCCCTCCCCACGGGGGGAGGACAGTCTATTCTTTTGCCTGAATCCGGTCCCGCGCTTCCGGCGCGATTTTCCACGGCCGGTACGGTCAGCGGCGCCGGAGGCGGGCGACGGCCGTGCGAGCGGCGGCACGCGTTGGAGGGAACGCCTCTGGCAGGGTCCTACTGCGTCTGCTATCTTAAGTACGGCCGAAGCTGGACACGCCCTCTTTTGGGGCCCGCCGAGTACCCCCCGTGGGAAATCCCAGGCGCGTCAACGGAGCGCGGGTTTATGGCAGGTTGCAGCTTTAAGCGCTCAGGGTTCAGATGGCCAGTGCCCCGCCCCCCCCCTTGAAATCCTCATTCCTCCTATTACACAGGACAAGTATTTCAACTCTGACCCTCACAAACCCCTCTGGGATTTTAACACAGTTGGGAAGTATCAAAAGCGAGCAATATGCTATAGCAGCATGATATACAGGTCATTTCTTTTGGAGGGTGGAGGTGGCTTTTCCGTCTGAGGATGTTGCTGCGGAAGAGAGCTGGCCAACGGGCTCCGTGTGGGACTGGAGGATTCAGGCATGGGACAATGTCTGGGAGCCCGGCAGAGGCTCTCTTTATGTCACATGGATGTTTTTCAGCAGTAGGAAGTGGGGCAGTTTCAACCCCGGGGGAGCTTGAGCCTCCTGCTGCTGCATTCAGAGCTAATGGCAAATTTACGGAGGCTTTGCCACTGGCTGGAGAATGGCTGAGCAAAGCACATGCCAGGAGGAGACAGCAACCATCCTTCCTGAGGGCTGTCCAGCAGCAGCAGTGCCCCATTCCTGCTCCATTTCTGATCATCAAAATGAATAACGCAAAAGAGAGAAAGGTGCATTGAAAACCTTTCCATAGGCTTTATTCGTAAATCATAATTCCCCCCCAACCCCCGCTAAATAAACTTAAGTTTTGAACACCTTTTGGTGACCTCATCAGCACAGCTGCAGAGCCACCGGTTCTTATCGCCACGACAGGCTCCTTGGTTGGGATGGCGATGCCGTGAAAACATCCCCGCCTCTCTGATTCTTCACGTGCAGCTAGTTATTTTGTGGAAGAACAAAAAAAAGAGAAAAACCAAAACAAACCACTAAAAAAAGGAGAAGGTGTCTTCCCTTGCATGCTGTGCTCCTACCTGGCCGCAGCTCCAAGAGGAATCCGTAATGCGCTGATGTTTAGACTAAAGGACTAAAAGCCGTGTCTTTGTGACCAAAGAGGCAAAAAAGCAATGGGAATCAATCAAAAGAACATCACATCTCCCACAGCCCCAGCAGCCTCTGCTTGGCCCAGCTGGCAGAGGAGGGATGGGGAGCTGCCCTGAACACCAGAGGCAGCTTTATTCAGCAAAGGGAGCTGCTATGCCTAATTTTTTTGCTTGTGTGTTTTTAAACGCTATTTAATGGTTTAATGGGATGTTTCGTTGACTCTTGACCCATAAAATCGCAGTGTAGCACATTGTCCTGAAAACAGCTGCACCCTGTGAATGCTTGGGACTATTTAAAAATGCAAATAGCAGAGGGAAACTCAAGGCGGCCCCTTTTTTCTGTCAGAATGCAACTGTGCACTTTCTCTGCCTTTCCTGCTGTGCCACAGAGGGCTTTGTGTTACACCTGACACCGGGGCCACGGGAGCAGCCTGGGGTCCCGCAGTGACGCTGCCTGCTGCCGGGTCTGCCCGAGAAGCTGGCCCTGGCAGGGCAGCAAAAGACATTTGTGCAGGAGCTTTGTAGAAGCAGGGCAGAGAAAAAGTGTGTCCCGGTGGCTGCTGCCCATATAACACCCCTCGATAACAGCAGACTAGAGGACCCTGGCTTCTTTGACATCTCATCCAAGTTCTCACTCACCATTTTCAAGGACTCACAGATGCTCAAATCATATCACAGAAAATTGATAAACAGTGAGGAAAAAACCCAAACAGGAATATCCTAATGCAGCGCTTGACCTTGCTTCTGCCACTCCAAACTCCTGGCAGAGGCATCGGAAGGATTTCGAGCCAACTGTGTATCATCCCCCCTGCTCCAGCCCATCCTCTGCAGCACAGCCAGGTCTGGCAGAGTCACAAACAAATGGCATACATCTCGATCCCTCCCAAAACATAAGCCGACCCAACACAGGAGTTCTAAGAGCAGGAGTTTGTGGGCATAGATTAGTCTGGGGCAGCGGTTGTAACTGCATCTCATTTGGCTGCACTGCACCTCGTCCAGAGGTGAGGCTGCTAAGAGCTTCGGCAGCCAGTACCTTGCTGCGGGTGGCAGGCTTGATCTGGCATAGGACCGAGAGATCTCCATGTAGGCGACCGAAGTTTATTAGAGAAATTGTTAAATTCCAATGACTCGTATACAAAGATAAGCTGCAGTGCCTTCTGAAAGGCAAAGGTGTTTCTGACCCGTAGAAACTGATGCAGGTTACCCGGACACCAGTGACCACAGCAGGCTTGACGGTAAAATAATGATCACCTTGCAGTTAATCTCAGTGGAGTCACAGTTTCTTCTACGTAGTACATCCAATGGGATGTGTACATTGTGTCAGCACATAACTACTACCTCCTGCCTGCTGCCTTTCTGTCGCTGTCTATCTCAGCAGCAACTCTTCTGTCCCCGCTCCATCCCAGGAGCTCTCCCCTCCCATGTTTGCTGTGTTTAAGCATCCAGAGCAACATCTCTCTGTGGAGGGTTTCTAAATTCAACATGAGGCTGCTCTCATCTTTAACTGGATGGGGGAATAGGAAGGTGCAGAACTCAAATCTGTTATGAGACCTTTAAACTAAAATTAAAAAGAAAGAAAACCCCAAAACAAAACTACTGTTCATTTCTCACGGAGAATTCAAACCCTTCAGTGGCGTGTTCCTAGGAATGTTTTTTTTTCTGCTTGAAACAGTTAGCAATCGTGGAATTGTATCCCGGAGCACCGTGGTGTCGTCCTGCCCGTGAGGTGAGCTGTCATAGGGCTGCGCAGAGCAGCGCTGCTGTCCACACGGCCAGCACGAGGCTGGCTGTCGGTCTGGGTATGGGGTGAGGGCGCAGGGACGGGGTGCCCGAGGTGCAGGAGCAGACCTCGTAGCCGTTCTTTGAGCGGCTCTTGTCGTGCTGCCCCGGCCTGGAGCGCGCCCCGGCCCTGCTGCTCCCGGCCGCCTCGGGGGCGTCAGCCTGCATGTCACTGCACACCAGCCAGTCTCTGGCAATGGATTGTGGGTACCCGGGCTGCACCTCCAGCTCGCTGTCCATCACCTTCCAGTACTCCTTGCCCTTGAAGAAGTAACTTGCACCTGCAAAGAGACCAAAACCCAAAGACAAGGTGAGCGGCCGTGGGTGCTGTCCCAGAGGAAGGGCGTGGGAGTACTTGGGAGCAGCAGAGGAGCATTCCCACCCCAGCTGAGCCCTGGGGAGTGGAGGCACATGAGGGATCACCGCTCGTTGTCAATATCCTCTCTCACTGCAGGAGGGATGCTCCAGAGGGTAATGCTTTGGCTGGCCAGGATCTCTCACACCAGCCAGGAGCCACCAGCAGCTGGAGGCGGACGGCGAGGCGTCGCCTGTTGCGCACCGAGTCCCAGAGCAGATGCACCTCCTGATGCTGTGGGTGTGTAGGGTCAAGACCCTGTGAACCTGCAGCTGGACACGCCCTACACAACTCTCCTTCTTGTAATAGGGCACGGTAAGGCTGGAGACCCCGCTATGCATTAATGACCTGGGCTCTGTGTTGCTGACACTGGGCTCAGAAAAATAACCTGAGCCTGACAGGGCCCTGATAACCTTCCATTCTCAAGTGCTTGTTTTCCACTCTGAACTGGGAGGTTGTGAATTCTCTAAGCAGGCCCCATGCACAGGAGGACTCCTACCTATGGGCACGTCGCTCTCAGTAGCTTTGGAAATGCAGCTTGAAAAGTCTATGGAACTGGCCTTCCCCTCTGCCTGGTTTAATTATTGCTATTACACCGTTAGGTTGCCAGTAAATAAACCCTGGAAGCGCTATTTTGTTGTGAGTGAATAGCTGGTTGTAAACATCTCCTGCGACAAAATTTTTGTAGTCTTTTCAGGGGGAAGAACCCGCTGAGAAATCTCGTCCTCAGAAAATAAGTCGTGACTCTGGGAACACATCTTTAGAAGTATTTTCTATCGGCATCCTCATATATCCAGCTAAAAATCCAATGACAGCAAAACCAGCGAGGACCAAATCAGCCCATACTAAGAAAAAAATCACTGCACAACAGCATCAACTGTGTTCTTTTAATAAAGTGCAATAATTATCCCCCCACCCGATATTTTTGTTGCCTGTTTAAAATTACGAAGTCTCCTAGTGAGCAGTGTGGGGAGCCCTGGCTGGAATCACACCTCCCTCTTCAGCTTCCAAACACTGGGAATGGCCATCCCATCAGGGGCTCCGCATTTGTGTTGGCAGGCGGGGTAGAACGGGCTATGGCTCAATAGAGCACTGATTTTCTTTGCTGTGCCTTCTTAAACTGACGTACGGACTCACCATCTGACCACCTCATGGCATCGTCTAAAGGGCTGGGTATTCCCTTCCACAGGATGGCCTCCGAAGGATAGCCGGGATCCATCCTCCGCTCATGGTCATCGTAGCGCCAGTAGAGATTGTCCTTAAAGAAATAAGTCTTGTCATTCTGAGCCCAGGAGAAAGCGGCGTCGATTCCTCCCTGGGGTAGGCCAAAGTCCGAAATGGGCCGCGGGTACCCTTCCTCCACGTTGTTGTCTTTGAAGACCCAGTATCTGTCTCCTGTGGAAAGGAAACAAGCACAGAATAAAACTGCGTTTATTTCACAGCCTTAACCAGTATTTCCCCGCAGATGAGCTGAGCTAATGTTTTGTTATCTACTGCAGTAACAAAGCCTCGGGGCTGAGCTCTGGGCATTTAAGGATGGGAATAGGAAGGGGTCAGCCTGCGGGGGAGCCGCTGGCTTTGAACAGTTGCTTTTTTGTGTCAGGCTGTCCGTGGACATAGCCCCGCTTTGCTGCTGAAAGCATGACTGTCCCAGAACATGAACGCGCTGATGGCGTCAGCACAGTTGTCACTTATATGTATTTGAAGGAGGCGTTTGGTTTTTTGCCCCTCGGATTTCTGTCTGATATCCAAAGAAACAAAGTTACAGGCAGCTTTCGTGGGCAAACTGGGCGCTTTCTGCCTGGTATTCGCTCCTGAGGAGCCAAGCGTAGTCCACTCTGGAAGCAAAATCGCCACTTTCTAAAGCCAGATGGGCTGAGAGACCGTGGGATATAAGGGATAGGAGGACGCACAGGGACTGGATAAATCCCATACGAGCGGTTCACCGCTCCTCCAGGGTCTTACGCAGCCAGCCCCCCCGGCCTGATCTTGGGCAGGAGAGAACCATCAATACGGGGGTCTTTTCCCAATAAAAATGAAGCATGACGAGACCGGGCCCTGGTCTGTGTGAGAACAAGCAATTGAACCCAGATGTCTCAATTTCTTCATAATTCTCTACCCATTGGGACAGTCTTTCTTCTTTTAGAACTTCTATTTGGGAACCTGGAGTGTCCTTTTAGGTATTGCATAGCCTGTTTTAGGGATCAGACTTTTTCCTCTTGGTTTTCTGGAATATCTGAGGAGGCCCTTAAATGCACGCTCACGTATCAGCAGCAGGACCTTAGAGGCCAAGGTAATTTGTGTTCTTTGGTTTCTGTCCAGGGATCAATGAAGCAGCGCTGAAGGGAGAGAATGAGATGTATTTTATGGCTGGAAAAAGAATTCTGAGTTTATGCTGGGAGCTAGGCAGGACTAACACACACGGAGAATGCATGACCACAGAGTGTTCTGCCTGGCAGGGACAAGGTGCCAGCTGTGGCACATCTGGAATTCCAGCCTTCTGAGCATCTGGGAGGAGCCCCTGGACCTGAGCTCCTGGTCGGTTGTCTGTTCATCCCCAGCAGGGAGAGAAGGAAGGGAGGGAGGGAAGGAAGCGAGCGAGGGCCGCTGTGGTCTGCAGGCCTGACTGGGAGGGTCTGGTGTCAGGCATAAGGGGTGGCACACTCCAGCTGCCCCCATTCCCTCTGGGAAAGCAGAGCAGGTCAGGCTGCCCGAGGCAGCTGGACACACACGTCAGAGCCTCCCATATGCTGTTCCATGGGGAGATGCAGACGTTGGTGTGGCTCTGCGGGACTCAGTGTGCCAGCGGTTCAGGAGGGCTTCGGCTGTACTTGGAAAGGCTTCTGCAAGCGTAGGGGCTTGTGTGAGACACGAGACATCTCTCTGGCCTGGCTGGGGGAACCGAAACCAAATTATTGCTTCCAGAAGCGCTTGGTTCAGCACTTCTGAAACCGATAATCGTGCCACGTTTCAAGCAGAATGGTCGGGAGACAGAAAGCAGTTTCCAAACTGGAGGAATGGAGGGATGTGATGTGTTTAGCGCTTCAAGTGCATAACCTCGGTGAAACAAGAGTCGGTGCCTGCCAGGACCTTGGGTGATACTGAGTGCATGGGTGGCATCTAACCAGCACAGGTGGGTGGTCTACAGGGGACTCGGATATTTGTACGGAAACCGAGAGCTAAACTGTTCCTCCGGCTTTTCTGGAAAAAAAAAAAAAAACTTGCAGGTTTTTTTAAATAAAAAGAGAGAATTATACCACTTATTTTAAGAAAAAAAGTAGTAACAGAAATACAATTATTAAAACCCAAGGGTTTCAGTTTCCTTTTTATCGCCTCTCTGACTTCTTCTTTTCTCAGCAACAAATAGTAAAAAGAGGAAAGGTCAAAGGAGGAACAAAACACCTCTGAGTGTGCGTAGGGGGGGTTCCTGCTTGTGCCTCATTCCTGAAAAGCTCAGATTTTAGTTACATTTGGCTGAACTTTATCTTCAATGACATTTTCTGGGGAACATGACCGCTACCCTTTGCTTGCCCTCCCTGCCAGCTCATTTCTCCTGGCCCTGCTCATGGACAATAGGTCTCAGACCTGCCCTCGAGATGCTTAACATCTGGCACTGGTGTCTCCTGCCTGGCACCACATTCTACACCTCCAGCACCATGTTTGCTCTCACCTTTGAAGAAGACAATCTTGTGGTCACTGGTTCTCTCGTAGACTGCGTCCAGGCTGTCCAGGTTGAGCGGCAAGCCCCGCCAGAAACGGTGGATCTGAGCCGGCTGGAGGGAGACCAAGTGCTTATTGCGAGTCAGTCTCCAGAAGTACTTGCCTGGAGGGACAGACTGGACATTACTGAACCACACTCATGCCACCTTCGCTGGAGGGGTGAGCGCCAGGTGGGCGGCAGCATCGGGAAGCAAAGCGTGAGATGGGAGGCGTGATTTAGAGCCATCCTGCTTTCCAGCAGCAGCTGTGACTGCTTTTTATTTCTGGCAGTCATTACAAGAAATCCCCCTTTTTTTTTTTTGATTAAAATAATCCTCTGGACGTTGCGCTGGAGTTGTTATACTGGCCACAGTCTGAGGCTGCGCCGCTGAGCCAGGGCAGGAGAGAGGAGCCTTTCATGTCCTCCCTCCCTCTCTGCATGGGACCTCCTGCGAGCTGGTGGGACCAGGCACCAACAGCCTTAAGCAAGAGCATCCAAAACAACATCCCCGTTCCTCCTCTCCTGGAGCAGCCACAGCTTCCTGCGCACAGGATGTCCAGCTGCTTTCATGTTTGGGAATGTCTAGGATGTTACAATGAAACACAGAAATACCAGAGGGGGTTTTTTATAATGAAGAAAGGGAGTAAGAAAATAGAGGAGGAGGAAACCATCTGAATAAATCTGGAAGCGTTGGGGTGGGGAAGGAGGCACAATTAAGGACTTTGGTACCATCTAGATGTGCAGGATACTAAAAGCAGGGACCGCAGTCCCGCGGAGCTTCCGGGATGCACTTACCGGTGGTGCAAACGCACTTTAAGGCCTGCAGCAGCACTGGCCCAGCTAGGAAAGAGTATTTTGGGGATTTCTGAAACAGTTTGAATCGTGGGAAAGGAAACAGATTTATCCTTTGTGGGAAGGATGATAAACCTTTTCCTGCTTAAAGACCCTTATGTGGGATTTCCAACTCCAAACCCAACTCCGCGCTGGCTCTGGGATTCTCAGCCTTTTTGCAGCACATTTCATGCTGTGTTCTCTCCAGAGCTCCACACAGTGGCATGAGCCAGAGCAAGATGTTTAAAAGGCAACTCTCAACTTTGTCTTATATTTGTTACTGCCCGTTAGAAATCATTGCACATTATTTGCCTCTGGTCTTGCGTGGATTTCTGCGGGGAGATAAGCAATAGAAACCAAAGATGCATCTTCAGATTTGTATTCCCCAGATGCTCAGCTCTTTCTCGAGAGCTGGCAGATTGTGACGCTGGCTTTTAAAATTTTATGGACATTGGATCTTAGCCTAATAGTGCGGGAGGCAAAACTCTAACACTTTAACATCTGCAGAGAGGGAGTTTTAATCTGATTATAAGGTTTTATATCATCTTCTTGTTCTTCTGCTCCAGTTTGCGTATTTGCTCTATCTTACTGAAACATAAATGAATAATACATTCCGATACGGTAGAAATTGCCATAATTACAGATTCTTTTTAAGAATGTAAAAAAACCCAAGGATTCAAATTTGGTGGCCATTTTACATCAATGGAAACATACGTAATGAAATAAAGATGATCTCTGCATCTGTAATTAGCAAGGCACTAGACAAGGTCAGATTTTCACTTTTTTAGCAAGAAATACAGCTCAACTTAATTCCTTCTTTAGCAGATCAGTATCTGAACTTTGAAGTGCCCTGAGCTCAGCAGAGACACAAAGGGAAGCCTCAGTACTTTTGACATTTCATCCCTTTGCAAGCGATGGGCTCAGCGGGTGAGCAGCTGCGGCAGGGAAGTCTTAAATCTACCCCCAAAGTCAGGAATAGCCTGAGCTGTTGTTACTTTGGTTGGGTTTTTATAAGCTATCAGAAAAAAGAAAGAAAATAAAGCACTTAAGTAGCAAGGAATTCTGAGCGTGATGGCCCCAGGCTGCCTGGGCTCACGATTTGCCATGGCCCAGCCTGCTCACCAAAGTGCTGCTGTTGCACGGATGATCATCAGCCGAAGGCAGATCCATGGGGGAATTGCTGCCATTAGCATGCAGAAATAATTTTAAAAACAAAACCCCATCTCCATCTTTGTTTAAAAAGCTCAATTTAAACCTTCCTCTGAGCTGGCAAACTGAACATGATGAAAGACAAGTGTGAGGTCCTGCTGCACCAAAATGTGGACGATGGGCTGAGGCAATTGCATTCTTTAATTCCAGGTAATTTTGATCCCAGCTGTGTTCCACACTGTCCAGACTTTGGCTGCCTCTGGCAAGACCGCCGCGCACACCACGGAGACACACACACGCAGGCCAAAGGCGTTTAAAACTTCAGGACTCTGTAGTGAGGCACCTACATCAAAGCAAGCAGTGAATTCAAAGCACAGACAACCCACCACTGCCTTCAAAACAAGCCTGTGAGCTCCAGGGAGCTCCAGTCCCGGTGCCTTCACCAGTGGAAGAGGCTTCTTTCCATCTAGGGAACCAGCTGGAGCAGCTCAGAACAAAATGCCTATCGAGGGACACAGCTCGGCACTAGAGATCATTTAAATCCTGCCCCAGAGGTGACATCCCCGTTCCTTGGTGCGTAGGATGGTTCGGGGGCAGCAGTGGGGGCTGCAAGGAAAGCGCTGGGGTCTGGAGGCAGACATGCAGCTGGCATCCACTGACCCTGTGCTCTTTACATTTGCTTTCTGGCCTGCAATAAATATATCCAAAAATAGACACCGAGATGGATTTCTCTTTACTTCATCACTTTTTCCCTTCCGATAAGACACACAGCCATTTATCCTGACACCAGTTCATGTCTCTGAGTTTCCCTTCTTCACTGTGGCTTTTTGGAGCTGGCATCTGAACAAATAATGCTGTGGAACAGTCTCCATATTGTGCTTCCCCCAGGGCACGGGCAACACCAAATTCTCTGGAGGCCTTTTGCTGCCTGTGACCCAAGGCTCACACTGTGATACCCAGACGCCTGGACGCTGCCGCTCATCCCCAGGGCAAACGATTCTGCTTCCTTAGTGGATGGCTTTGGGGCGGCCAAATGATGGCCAGGTATGCAAAGAAACGCCCATGGGCATTTTTACATCGTGGAAAGATGAAAAGCAAGCCCAGAGAGTCCAGCCTACACGGGCTCCGCGCAGCTGAGAAGGCACCGATGGGATCCTCGTCAACAGCTGGGCACCCCGGGAACACGCCGCCAGCAAGCGTTTGCTGGCACGAAACCAGATGGTCCTCAGTTGTGTACATACTGTCTTTGAGACACGTATGGCAAGCAGCATTAGGGAGGGTGGAGGAGGAAAGGAAGGCTGGAGGTATATAGGAAAAAAGTGGTGGAGTGCTGTTGCTGCTCTGCTCATCCTTGGTTCGACCTCAATTTTGACTTTGATAGCACAAACATCAGACTTTAGTTCTTCACCTGGGCAGTCCAGTGCGACAGATCGGAGTAAAAACTGCTGTGCCGGATCGTCCCCGGTGCAGCCACACACTCAGGTATGTGAGATGCCTCCTTGGGTCTGCAGGGACCAGCCCACGAACCCCGGCCAGCTCATCCTCACCACCCACCCCAGCCCGTCCCACACTGCACTGCCTCCGGTGCCGTCACACCAAGGCCACCGGAGGGTGACACAGACCCCTGGCGCTCACCTTTGAAGAAGAAAGCCTCTCCCCGGATCTGGGCCACCGCATCGAAGTGTGTGCTGCACCTGTTGGGCGCATCCCACCTGAGCCTGTGGAGAGATGCCCGGGTGAGTGGGGCCCAGGCAGACAGCGAGGGGCTGTGTTCCCCCGATGCCTCCTATCCCCCTTTTCTGCTCCTGGAGAAGACTACGGGCTGTGCCCATCTGTCACTCCTCATGCTCAAGCCTAGCCACGTGCATGGGGATTTCCAAGGTGAGCTCAGGCAGCCCTCAGTCTGAAGACAGTCTGGGCTGACAACCCTGGGCCACCAGATGCCATTGATGGGAGTCAAGCGAGGACATGCTCTACCATCCACCAGGTCGTGTAGCTGGTGAGGGCTGAGCTGGCTTCCCACTCCCAGTGGCACAGCGCGGCTTGGCCGGCTGCCCCAGGGCAGCAGGACGTGGAAAACAGCCAAGCAGCCTCTCGCTCCAGCAGCTCAGGATGCTGCTGCTCCAGGGCGGAACTCCAAAGTGCCAGTGAGAAGTGACAGAGCTGGAAAGCAGAAAGCAGCTGAGCCTAAACGGAGGGACCCGAAGGAGCCATGTGATACCTGGTGAAAGATACCTGGTGAAAGGTATCTGGTGAAAGCCACCTGGCAAGTGGCAGCTAAGATACTGAGCTGTTTTAACAAGGTGGGTGGGGAAAGCATAGAGTATGAAGGACCGAGAGAGCCAAAAAGCCCACACAAGAAATGATGACTGATGGAGGAACAAGGAAAGGATGCTGGGAACATGCACAGAAAAGCTGGTGTGAGTGACAGGGAAGCATAAATCTATTCTGCTGATAGAAAGATTGTGCTGGGCTGCCAGCACCAGCTTCACAGCCCTCTTTGGCCACAAAATGACAGATATGGAGGCAAACCCCATCCACGCTCCCAGCAGACAAAGCAGGAACAAGGGGTTGGCATGAGCAAGTTTCCTGCTGCTCCTGCTGCTCGTGTGAGATGGTGGCCTCCCACAACAGCAGGGAGAAAGCCTCTCATATTTCTAGGTCCAAACGTGGCCATACGGAGCCTGGTGGACAAGTGTCCTTAGAAGCTACGCACGGAGAAACGTAACTAATGGCATTCGGCACGTTCAAACAAAAGGAGCATGAGGTGAAGGTAACCTGCTCCATCTCTACCGCTCTCACTTGGGGGCGCTCCCGGTGTCTGGCAAAAATGTCTATGACCATCACCTCCTGCCTTTTTGTTCGGTGGCCCGTCTTCTCTTAACTGTCCTGCTGTCCTGGTCAACATTTATTAATGAGCTATATCCAGCACTTCCCTTAAGCAGACCACGCTGGTTGCTTGATGACACTCGGTGTAAGCAGCCCTTTGCCAATGCTAACCTGCGTTGGAGTCAGGCTATCGGTCCACTTGTTCCAATATTCACTCCCTTGGGTACGTTAGGGAGTTGCTCAGTGTGGAATGATTTCAGTAAGTTAGGCTTGTGCAATTCAGGATACTGCCGAGTAAGTCTGATTAAAATTCCAGCAAGGATGAATTAACCTAAGGGTGACGGTGACAAATTTCCACTAATAGGAGTAAAAAATGTGAGTCTTAGAGAAATAACCAGAGGTCCAGAGAGAAATACCAAAGCCAGAGTGAGCAGGCAAGATACTGATGAAGCAGAGCTTCGCTACTACACATCCTTTGCAGGAAAGGAAGAAATTTGACTTACGGGACAGTGGAGCGGTTCTCTGGCAGCTCTGGCAGGATTGGATGGTCATCTGTTTCGCTTATTTCAGGCTTGGCTGTGGGGGACACAGATTCCCTGACTCCTGTGTAGAAAAGAAGCAGCAATGGGGAACACCATCCTCCCCACCAGCTCCACTCACTCCAGAAAACAGCTATTGCAGCGTGTCCTGCCGTGGCAGCAACAGGCCGTAGCTGTGTGAGGGACACAAACTTACCGTAGAGTTGCCAGATCCGGACTTTGTCCTCGTAAGGCAGGTCGTACTTCAGAGGATCCCCCACTGGACCTTGGTAGTAGGGTCTCATGATAGACTCTATGGCAGAGATGTGGGTCAAGCCAATGGCATGGCCAAACTCATGGACAGCTACAGCAAATAGGTCCATCCCGTGAGTGTCTGGAGATAAGGGCAAAATTGAAACAAAAGTCACAAAGTGCTGATAGTAATTGGGGGATTTGGGTGGGCTGCAAGGGCTGTAAGAGAAAGCGTAGGTTTATGTTGGATAAACTGGAAAGAAGAGCTTTGGAATAGCTAAAGTTCAAAAAAGGCATTTTTTTCCAGTTGGAGACTAGAGTGTAGCACATGAAAATGGAACGCAAGCCAGACTTCAGCCTACACCAGCCTGGGTATCACCCCTTTTATTTCCAGATCACTGCTGGCATCCGAGAAAAAGCTGGACAAAGGGCTGAGACAGCAACCACATCACAACCGTCTGCTGACAGGCACTGCAGAAGCTGGGCCAGAGCAGTCACTCTCTGCATCCCGTGCCTGCTGTGGCTGCTGACACAGCCTTTGCGTTGCCCAGAATACCGGATTTCTGCAGCCACTGGCCAGGAGCTCGTTGCATCCTGCGACAATGAGCCAAGCCACGTGCCGAGGAGCCTGGGAGTGCCGGCAGTGCCCGCCTGCCCCCGGCGCTCCGCAGGGCTTTCCCTGCCTGGCCTCGCACGCTGCTGCCCTGGCCAAATCCATCCCTCAGCCCTCCCGTATGCGCACAAACGCAGGAACGCTCATCTGCTCATCGGCCACCGAACTGCTCTTTTCACTGCTGCCCTGACACGGGTAGGTGACCATGTCCAGCTTGTTCTTAGAGGATTTACCATCTTCTCCTGTCACACACCTTGTACTGGCAGGGCCGCAGCTCTCGTGTCTGCTCCCTTGGGCAAGCGCTTTCATCCTCATGCGCCACAATGGGCATTAGGGAGACATTGTTGAATATCAATACCTCCTTTGATGACTTTTACCCCTCAGTGTGGTCTATCTCTGCTATATTCCCTTTCCCCAAATTTCCTTATTTGCAATCCAACTCCCAGTGCCTCACACCACACCCACATACAGACCCATCCTATCCTCTCCAGAGCCTGAGACACTCATGAAAGGGGTTAATGCTCATTTCCAAACATACACCACTGCTACCAAAACAAAGGAGGAGCTGCTCCCAGGAGCTGTATGGGACTGCGCCTGCTCGGTGCATTCCCGCCACCCAGCTCCAGACAGGCTGGGCCACATGTCCGTGCAATTTCTGCCCCTCTCTGCTCAGCGATGTCCTGCAGAGCAGTATCAGAGGGCGGCAATGATTTTAAGTGCGGTTCTTACAAAGATCACGATGTCAAGTATTGTAACAAAGAGGCAGTGAGGTTGGAAAGGTCCCTGTGGAGCTCACGGGATTACCACATTCCCTGAGAACGGCTGGAGACTGGAGAGATGGCTACTTTTTTTGCACGAAATTAGCCATGGCTGATCCTGCCCAGTCCTTAGTGCTTCTCACCAGGCTTGGGGTGTTGGAGCAGGGAGATATCATTTGCTGAATTTTGCCTTTTCCTTCATGACTATTATTTACAGTCTCTGTAACCAGCTGAGATTTTTATAACCTGTGCTGTTTTCCCTGGCACTAAGAGAGAGCAAGACATATGCTCTCTGACATTTTAATGCCAGACTGACAACCTTGGGGATATTTTTATATCACCTACCAAGTTGTTTTTGAATCAGTAGGGAGAACAAAATAAATAACAGATGAAGCCCAGATAGCTCCAAGATCTTCAAAATAGAGGGCAGCTTTTCCCTGTCAGGCTCATCCCCTCATCCCTCAGTGATGCTTGGAGGGACACTCCCTGCAGGAATGCTGCCTCTGAGCTCGCTCCTTCACATGAGTTTTTTTCACAGCGAGCATTCCTAGCCACCAGCTGCAAAACCGACTCCATCGCTAATACATAGGCTGTGGCAAGCTGCTGACTGCAGCGCTTGCCTCTGCCCCGTATGTCTGCCGAACAAAACCGCTGCTTTTTTTTCCTTCCTGATAAGAGCCATCAGTTGGGGCTGCAAAGCAGTGTGAAACAAGGAGCAGATGTAATTCTGAAGGATCAGCCTGTCCAGACCTTTAACTTTTACCTCAAGACCTCCTCCTGCACCCCTGGTGAACACTCCTGCCCACAAATACCCAGGGGGATGGATGGAGGTCAACCAGTGGGCAGTAAGAAGGTATTAGCTTGTTTCAGAGAACACAATTGGGTTTAAACAAAGTCGTTAGGCTGAGGCAGCAGGATCCCACTAGGAGGCTGGCAGAGGAGGTGGCATGACAAGTAAATTAGCAGCAGGTGGCTGCAGAGAAGGCATTCTGTCAAAACACGCCTGACACGAAGTCTGGGGACCTGATCCCCACAGATGATTTTGCAGCTGACGAACACTCGCTTCTGATACTCCCTCCGCTTATTAAAACTCCGCTTTAGATGAGGTGAAGATAAAAAAGAATAGAACTGCAACTTGTAACCATCCTGATGTCAGGTAATAGACAGGAGATGTCAGGGAAAACTGGGCCTTCTTCCCAGCAGAACACAGAGCCCTTTACAGGTAGGTCAGCTGTATACTTCAGTTGTATACTTCAAAAATAGGAAACTGGGGCATGTGGCAGTGAAGCCACCCAAAAGATGCCAAAGTCAGAGAATGCAGTCCCCATCAAAGAGCTCCAGCAGCCACATACCCAACCTGCAATCGTCCAGGTCCCAGAAGAGATGGGGACTGGGGCCGGGCGACGGGGAGCTCTGCAATTGCTGGCAGGATAAGGAGAAACACAGAGATGCCACTGAGGCTTCCAGGAACATAAGAGTGTCCTCAACACTGCCTGAGTTGATTCTGCTGGCAAAGCGGAGAGAGGAATCAGAAGACGGGATCCTGAAGCCTGGGGTGAAGGTGTGGCAGAGGCTAAACCACTCCAGCCACCAGAGAAGAAGAGGGACATTGTGAGCACTTGTGTTTGACTGCAGCTCTCCCACCCTGACCTACCTGATGATCGGAAGGTCCAATATTCGTCATCATCAAAATGAGTGTCCCCTGCTGTGTGATGGTCTCCAGGGAAGAAAGCGTGTGCCACCGTCCCACCAGGCCCGTCAAAGGGATAGCCGTCATTATGATCTGCCTTGGAGAAGTCTATCTGGATGTCGGCATTATTTCCTGCCACTTCATGGAAATTCAGCGGGGTGATGTCACTCCAGACCTTCAGGGCATAGTACATCAGGGCTCGGACAGTGTCGTGGCCCAGGTGGGACTCTTTTGGGAAGGTGCGAACCCTGAAATAAAGGGAGCGAACAAGAGGATGGGTCAGTAGCATGAAAGGTCTCCAAGAATCACCCGAACTGGCTCTGCAGGTGCCTGTGCATCAGCGCCTCAGTGAGGCCTTCAGAGCTTTTTGCATTTTTGGGCTGGAATGGAAGAAAAGTGAATGTTTCCTGTACAACCCAACTTCGAAAAAGAATTCCTACTATTGTTGATTTGATAGAGGAGATGAAAAGACAAAGATGCAACAAGGCACCTTGGCTTCTAAAGGAGCATATTTAGATAATCTTTTGTTGACAATTTTGACAAAAATATACACGCTTTCCAAGTAAATGTACTGTTGACTGAGTAATTATTAACAAAAGCCAATTCCGATGGATAACTTCTGGCCAGCTCTACCCCAGTAATAATAGATACTTTATTTTTTGTGCACCAGCACACCAGACAAAGTGTTCATGAAATATTCACAGTTTGACAGATTTTTAAAGGCTGAAGCAACAATTATGATCACCTCAATTGCCCTCCTGCATAATACAGCTGTGACAGCATCACTTGGTACAACACCACTCCCCGTCACCAACGGGCAGCGATGACCTGACTAAACTTCAGTAGGTAATTACAGGTGTCAGAAAGGGATGTCACAGCACTCAAGCTCTTCCTGAGTAGCGATTTGAGTGCTGAGAGATGCCATTGATCAGAAAAGGCAAGTAGGAACGACTTCCTTGTTGAGGTTGGGAGCTTTTGCTTTCACAAATATTCACATACAGCCCATGCCCTCAAGAGACAGGCAGCCCAAAGTAGGCACCACCTTCAGGCCGGGGCAAAACGAGTCGGGGTTAAATCTAGGATAGAGCAAAAACGGGCTCGTGAGAATAAGCAGAAATCTCACTAACGGTTCCTCAGAAGCGCTTGGGAAGCTCTAGAGACGGTGGGAACGAGTGGGTGAATCAGGCAAAACACATCACAGCCAAATGAGCAAAAATCATTCATGTCTTTGCCTTTGCTATCCCTAAACTCTTTAGTTTGGAAAGAAAAACCTCATTGACTAATCTAAATGACTGAGCATACATATAACCAGATGACTGTAGAACTTCAAAGAAAAAACACTTGTAAAGGAGACAGCACAGAGATACAAACAGTATGAGCACGGGATTAGAAAAGACAATTTTCAGACAATTTTTATTTTCTAGAAGAGACTGTGTATGGATGTAATCCTCTACAGTACAGAGAAAAAGGCCACCTGGATTCCAGATATTCATTAACTATCTGTCTTCATCTTTCATAACACTCCTCGGGACTTAGGTAAACCCTTCGCTGCTTTAATTTCTACTGAGTAAGTCGTTATACGTGTAAAACACAGCATGTTTAGTCCAGGAATTATGACCTTTCTCCAAAATCATGGTGCCTAAGGCACAGAGTCATGTTTGGGGACATTATCTGCTCTTTCCTCCTCAAGCCCTGCTCACCATGTGAGCTGTTTTCCTTTCCTTTTCTTTCCAGCTATAGAATGAGGATAATAAATCACATCTCCCTTGTAAAAGGATGGTGGATAAAAAGCCCTGTCTGAAGAAACAAATATTATTAATATTCATCCAGAGACCTGACTCCAGAAGCATTAGATTAAGGCAAAAACAGTAGCAATACCTATTTTACTTCTTATAAAAAGTCCTGTACCTCTGAGCTGACCCACATTTTATTAATATGCTACAGGTGCAAGTAAAAAGCCCCTTATCCTTTATTCATTATCACTGTCACTTTTCAAGAGAATCCCATCACAGTTTTTCAATGCAGCATCTGGTTTGATTGCTGGAGCTCTGCTAATTGTTTTCAATGAGATTAGTAAAAGACTGTTATGCTGATAGGATGTTTGTTGGCCTTGCATCACCCAATTCCACTGAAGAGGAGGCACATTTCTAACAGCATGCAGATAAATAAGCTTCCTCCTACATTTAGTTATTTATTCATTTGTTTGCTTGTTTGTCATTATTAATATTGTTGTTGTTGTTATTATTATGATTATTATTTGTAGTAAATGGTGCTTAGGTTCCCAGTGGATGTAAATCCCTTCTGAGACTCCTCTTACAGAGCTTGGATCTTGGGCAAAAGCCTGATGTGAGTAATGGGAGAGAATGCTCCAGACAGCCTCTGCCAAGCTGGAGGGAGAGTGATGAGGACTGAGCTGCTCCGTCCCTCCAGCCACCCCACCGACACTGCCCTAAGCTGTAGGGTCAGTCACATGCCTCTGCAAATCACACTCTGAGACATCCTAAGGAGTGGCTATCCCTGTGGTGGATGGGGCTGCAGGAGGAAGCATCAGCCAAAACACTGGAACTGGCAGCTGCTGAGCAGGATGTGGTGCTGACGGGCACAACTGGATGCCAAGGAGAAAATCTCCCCTCTACGTTTAGAGCACTGCCATGCAGACAAATCAATGCTGACTCTCACACAGCGCTGCCAGTCCTTCACGTGTCCCCTGAGTCACCTCCTTTGCCCGACCCACCCCAACCAGACTTTGTGTCTTGGGTGGTTCAGAAGGAGGGACCAGAAAGGACTGATATGCCTCCGTTTGCCGTTGAGGGGCACTCACAGCTATTTTGATTTCGGGGTTGCTTATTGGTTTTTGTCCTCCCAAAGACAAAAGTGGGAGAGTATCAGTGATGGATGAGAAATCAACAGGTCGTTAATGAAAGCACTCTTTCATTTTCCTGGCCCTGAAACCACAGACAAATAAAATTAATGCAGAGAACTACCAAACACAGTAGGCTAAGGACTGCTTGATAAGCCTACACTGATTTTTCTTGGAAGAGGAGGGAAGAGGGGATAGTTAAAAGGGTGGATGCTTGCTGCCTTGGCAAAGTTGCTTTTCCAGCTGCCCAGAGCCATCCATGGCACAGCAACCCTGATCCGGTGCTACCCTGGCAGTGCTGCAACACCCCCTTGTCACAGGAGAAATGCAGTGGGTGTTTGAACCCTCTGTCACCCCTCTCCCAGCACTTAGACTATCACCCAAAAATGTTCAGTTTTTCATTCTCCTGCCCTTTATCATGCGCAGAATGCCAGTCGCCCGCAAGCCATTGTGCCTCCACACACCTGCCTGCTCTCTGCTTCAGCTGATCCGGGATTTTCCTATGAGGGTCCCAGTTGCCTGTGACAGGGGCATTACAACAACCCTAAGGCATCTTGACACTGAGAATCTGCCCACCTGTCACCCCCAGACACGGGGCACAAGGCAGTCTGGGCTTGGGATGGGAGGTCCATGGATTAAATGAGGATCAGGACCATCGTGGGGATGGGAGTGCAGGACTGGGGGTTGCGCACCCTTCCCCTTGCCTCCCACCCCTCCGTGCCTGAGTAAATCCACGTCCTGGGCTCAGGCGGTGGCACACCGCCCCTCAGGAGACGGCTCAGGACACTCACAGCGAGAGTGGGCACTGACTGACAGGCGTCACTGCTCCTCTGCCAGCGGGGTCGGTCTGCTCTCGCTCCAGCACCCCATGGCCTGAGCGTAGCAGTGTCCGAGACTGCAGCTCTGACGAGGCGGCACAAGGGAGTAGTCTTTAACTAAAGACAGATGAAAGCCAGCTCAGTTCACCACTGAAAGAAAAAAACTGGGAAATTAAAAAAGCTGAGCTTCCACGGCTCCCCCTGCCCCAGGGAGCTCGAAGTGTGCATAGATGGGGCATGGCCCTGCTGCTGCACTTCCCAGGACTGTGGGGAGACAGCGAGCACTGGGAAGAAATGGAGATGCCAGCTATGAACTCCCCTTCTGTGGGGTGTAACCAGAAGCAAGAAAGCAAAATCAGCAAGTGAAAAATCAGGCTGCAAACATGAGGGGGAAGTGGCTGCAGGCAGCTCCGGTGCTGATGCCGGCAGAGGGCATCCACAGCACGCGGCTCTCTCAGCAGCTGCCTTGGCACCTGGGAAGAGTGTAGGGAAAATAAAGCAATAACAAAAACAATCCTGTGAAAAGAAAATTTATATGCTGTAATATTCTGGAAACTCTACATGGAGATGAGGCACAGAAAACCATCTATTTCTGATGCTGTAATGGGATGCTACAAGGCTGTATTGTGAGCTGTGCGGGATGCAGCCTGTATTGTTTTGCTCCCTGAGCCCTCCAGTCCCACAGGCTGGCTGTACTCAAAGGTAGAAAGAAGAAACCTGAATGACCTGTATACCTATAAAACTTTGTTTGCCCAAAATTGCCTTCTCAATCAGTGCATGTGCCAGTTTTGAGGCCTTCCTTTCCTACAGCTTTGCTTACCTGTTTATTTCAGCCTTGCAATTTTTCACGTTTTTCTTCAACTTTTAAATCCATGTCAGAGTAGCATTCAGTTTTGTTTTCCTCTTTTAAAATCTTCAGTCAAGGTAAGCGAGTAAAACTTTATGTCTCTATTGGCTGATTTTCATGGTATTTTCCAAAAAGCCAGTTTAATCTCAAGTGCTAGATGTAAATACTACATTGGAGTTTCTGTAATGCTATAGCCTTCTGCTGGCTACAACCTACAGTTGTAAAACACAGTCCTTTCTTGGACAAAAGCCAAGCTCTTGGAAAGGATCAAAGAACAAAAAGCAGAAATTACTTTGTCAGGAGATGGACTTTTTTTTTATGCCTTACACACCTAAACCCATTTTTGTGGCAATCCTTGCTACAGCATCACAGTTTCCAAGGGGGTGGGAGGCGGGGCATATCCCAGGGCTGCGCCCACCAGAACAGCCGGACCCCATTTCACCTCCACGTTTCTCTCCAGCCTGGAATTGAGGATACTGCGTCAGCACATCTGAAGTCCTGGTGGTACCTGCAATGCCAGTCCCCTGACCGTGCTGCCGAGCCACCACACCTGCCCTGCTGCGGGATGTCACTCAGGTTTGTCAGGAGCTGCTGGGGTCAGGCTGTGTGCAAGCCATGCCCTTGCACTGGCTCTGGCAGCTCCCAGAACACCGGGGCAGGTTTTCTTTTTTCTGCCAAAGGATTTTCTCCTTTCTGAAACGTGCAGTTTATTCCCCTTTCCCCATCAAGTCAGGGCTGGGCAACAGGGAGACAGGCTGAGTTTTTGTAACATGGGTCACTTCACAACATGAAGCCATCTGTGAACCAAATTGTTTCTTACTGAAGCTGAATTATGTTTACCTTTTCTCAAAATAAAATCTCAAAGGAATCTGCTGGAACATAGACCAAATCTCTGCTAAGACCAGAGTTTCAACACGTGTCGACGGCAACAGCCAAGCTCAGATTTGTTACTGCAGTGGGAAGAGGACTCTCTCTGGGGGCTATGTCAGGATCAAAAAGAAACTTACTGTTACTTAGGAGAACTTTCCATAAGATCCTGTGTTTTCAGGACAGTACAAGCACCTCATGCTGCACACTACTCTTAGAGGAACAATCACTGCAGCACATGGTATTTGAGGGATGAAAAATGAGTCCCAAAAAGCACAAATCTTGTTGGGATATGGATCAATTTGCTTGCCAACCCTGACCTCCACCATATTTCTGAAAGCTGGACCTGAACTTCTGTGTGTCACAGGTGCAGAGGGACCCACATGTGTCACTGCCTGACACTGAGGGAAAAATACTCCCCTGTGGCAAGGATTAGGAGAAAAAAAGTGACTTTATTTCCCAGAAAATGCTCCTACCCTTGGACTTGGGTGGGGCAAGAGAAGAAGCTCCAGGCTTGGCAGCTGCTTGAGAAAGCACAGAGTCCTAGTGAACTCAAGAAAAAAGATGCTCCAACAACCATTGCAACCCAGCAAAAAGCTCCCACCTAATTCACTAGCCAAATCTGCACCATTCCCAGGCATTGCCGAGTGGGTCCAAGAAGTCACTGCTGAGACTGTCAGGAGAAGAGTTAAAACTGATAGTCTATGGGGTCTTGGGAGCACAGAGGGACATCTTTTAACCATCACCCTGAAACTCATCTCAAAGCCATATTCAACAAAGGTGTCTGTGGAATCGGTCTTTTGCTGCAAGATTTCAGCAGGGATAGATGAATTCCTACCTCCAGGACAAGTTCCTTTTGCTCCACTTGGTGACAGCCTGGGCAAATCGCTTCCTCCTGGTCTCTGCAATGGTGAGGTCAGGCAGAGAGCAGCGAGGGGTCTTCATCAGCTCCAGGGTGGCTTCATCTAGTGTTAGAGAAAAAACAAGAAATCATGGCAATGGTGGGTTAAGAAATCCCGGAGGCACTTCTTAAGAGATGGGAAATGAAGTGCTAAGAATGTACCAGAAGAGGAAAAGTCCATACGCAGGAGCCCATTGGGGCACAGCACCAGCCCCAGCATGTCGTGGTGACACCCAAAGAACACTGAGCCCCCTACGTCCCACTGCTGCTCCGAGTACTGGGCAGCGATTCTTGCTGGAAGCCCACCTGTGGCCAGCTTTGATTATATTTTAAAACATATATTTTAAAAATATTCTGTTTTATTCTGTCTTGATGAATTTCCCAGTATTTCTCTGGCAAGGAGAAACATTCACATGTAAATAAACTCCATCTCTGTTCAGCTAGGAGGTCATTTGAAGAATGTCCATATTCCTTCTTACTAATTTTTAAAAATAATGAAAGCTTGAAGTGTCTATTCTCACCAGCTGAAATGCAGAAAGGTTGTTTCATTCACTCATTTCCCTGCTGACTTTACCTCTTAAACTCTGTTTTCATGAACAAACCCACATCTATGACCTGTCCAGGGCAGCCATCGCCCCCCCAAGCCCATTTCAAACACCCCCTCCGAAAACGCAATTTAAAAGGCTACCCCTGTTCCTGGATCTCCTGCAGCTTGTGATGCAGTGGAAGAGAAATAATTGCACGTGCTCAATTAAGACCAGAGAAAGGAAGTCCCACTGTTAGGATGCGGCCGCGGCTCCGGGGGACCAGCAGAAGGATGCTGGGGTGTTGGGATGGATGGAGACTGCCTGCTAACTAGCTGCTTCTCCTTAATTGTGTCCCGAGCAGCGGAAGCACGATGGCCCCATGGCGGGAGGGTCACGGAGGGGAGGAGAGCAGAGAGGTGCCCTCCTGCAGGCCAGGATAATGCTGTCTTTCTCCTTTCCTCTATGAAGGCATTGAGAGGAATGACCCCGGCCACGCTGGTGAAGTCATGCTGCTTCAAGCCTGCCCTTGGACTGCTCCCTCCCGGGCAGATGTGCCCACCACACAGATGCCACTCCCTGCCCCTGCTGGCCAATGGAGCTGCTGGAGCAGACGATGGGCTCCCAGCCGGCTGGGCATGACCGGGGAGTACCCGGAGCTGCCGTGGCTCGGGTGAGATCCCAGGAGAGCCCCAAAAAATGCACTGTGGGAGGAGCAGACAGGGTTGGGGTGATGCAACACCATCCTTCTCCCTTCCCTGCCTGTGTCCCAGCAGCAAAGAACCCAAAGTATCTACGTATACAAATTGGGAGGATTAATTGGGATTTTTGTTCAATTCAGTTTGATGGTGCAAGTAAGGCTTTGAACAGGACAACTTTTTCCCTTTTTTTTCCCTTGGCTTTTTTACGCTTTTTGTTGGTTTACTTTTTTTTGGAACATACCAAGAGCTATTTTAAGCACACCGAGAACCCCAAGGGTCTGTGGGTCTGTTGAAATAATTGCTTGCCTCAGGTTCTTGAAAATACAAGGCAACAGAGCACCTGAGCCACGTAATTACTCTTACAGCTGCAAACTGGGCTGTATGCTCCACCCACGTGAGCTTTTCCTGGAGCTTTTGCTGATGCTGCTCCAGAACATAATAAGAAGTACCTTCTCCCCCATGGACCTGCAAGAAGCCATCCCTGCCTCGCTCTGCACCAAGGAGAGGAGGGCTCATCAGCCACTGACCTAGGACTCCTGTGGCCTCAAGCCCTCCGAACTTCTGCATGGCAGTGATGGCCTTGGTGAGCTCCTCCTGCATCTGCAGCTGCCCTGTGACAGGGTCCGGAGGAGGCAGATACCCAAATTTTGTCAGCCAGTCCTGTGAAACAAGGCGAAGGGGAAATGAGAAGAGGAAAGGAAGAAAATACAGACACAGGAAAAGAACGCTCTGAAGGTCCTCTCCCTTCAATGCACCCTGGTGGTTTGAGGGCGTTAGCTTAATGGTTGGACTTGATCTCAAGAGTCTTTTCCCACTTAAATGATTTTGTGGGGGGTGGCTTGTTTTACCTTGACCTTCACAACACCAGGATTTTGTCTGGAAATACACTCAACCATGATGTCTCCGAGCCCCCTTTGAGCCACACAGTCATCCAAGACCTGAGGCAGGTGACCTCAGCATTGACACAAACCTGAGCACCCCTCTCCAGCATTTCCACACTCCCTGTTCTAATCATCTTCCTGCCAGTTGCCCTAAAGTATTTCGAGCCAGGTGAGGGTCTCTCTACTACCAGAAAGCAGCAGGGAGCTGTGGAACCCCTGGACATCCCTCTTTCCCAAAGCCTAGGCAAGCACAGCCATGTGCAGGTGATCCCCTTGCCACAGGCGTCTCATTAAACCCAAACCCACTGTTTGATAGGAATTTGTTTCTCAAAGGACAATATATTTTTATGAAGATTTTTCTCTTTCTCTCTTCAGGCTAAAATGGATGGGAAAAAAAATGTTACAAATATCCTTCTTAAAACTGCTTTTTAAATGTCTCGTGAATTAACTTTCTAAATCCTTTCTTACCCTCCTTCTCTCTCCCTCCCTTCCCTTAGCAGAAGGATGAGCAAGGAATAATAATACCGCACTCAGGGAATGCCATAAACAACTGCCCTCTATTTTCTTTATCTGTATCAAACATTGATCTGTTGAGCCTCTTGAAGACTGATATTGATCCAGACTTCCACTGCAGTGAATACACCACTAATTTATGGTAGCCAGATTAGTGCCAGAAGTCCGTAGCTGCTTATTGCTACATTCTGAGTGTCTCATAGTTTGGTGTCACCCGCAGCCACCACCCTGAATGCCACAGCACTTCCAGCCCCTCTCTGCAAAGTCCAGTTAAACAGGTTCACACTTACAGAGCTTTATGACAGATCCCCCCAGGCTTGGTGTGACTGTCCATTGGGGTGCATGGCCTGCTGTGCTGGATTTCTCACCAGCAATTCACTTCCCTGCCCACCCTCCTTCACAGTTGCCTTATTTCAGTGGAATGGTGTGCTCAGGAAACCACTTATCTGGCCATTTCTTGTTGCTTAATGCAACTCCATTAGCCACCACCTTGCTGGGAATGTGTGAGCATGGTCACAGCCCTTCCTTGCCATCGGGCTGATGGCCAGGCCCAGCGCTGTCCCCCTCTTTTCCATGCTACTATTCGTCTCTTTGCATAGCCAAGCCATTTGTGACAGAAATTAGAGATACGATTCATCTTTCATTCTTCATGAGAAATTGGCTGTGACACGGAGGTCGGCAGCTGGTCCATCAATTGCTGAGGACAGTGGAGTTTAATTTGGCTTCTTCCCTGGCCATGGAGACAGTGTCATTTATCCTTTAATGACAGTGGAGACACTGCCACACCAGAGACAGACACAACTCGCCTGTCTTTGGGAGCTCCTGGGGGTGGAGGCGGCAGCAAAAGGCTAGGGAAAGCAACAGCACAGGGATATCCAAAAAACGTTGTGCAGGTCCTCTTTCCTTCCTAACCCCGAGGGACAGAGAAAGCACAAACACAAATGGACACCCCAAAGCAAACTGGGGGCTCTCTACATAAAAGATGGAATGAGTAGACAGAGATCACAAATCCTTCACCTGATCTACCTTGCAAGAACCAATTTCCCTGCATGTGATTTTTCATCTAGACCACAAAGTTTATCCTGCTTTACGCAGATCCTCCTTAGTTTTATAGACCTCTGTGATACTGCTCTCATTCAGCTCTTTTCCAGTGCAGGGGTTCTGGCTGGTTTCCTCTCTCCTTGTAAGCAAAGCTGATTTGTAACATTGAACTTTAGCATTCCACCTTTGCTGTGGGAGAAAATTTCACGAGGGAAACCGAAGCTGGCATGGAGATGAGAAAGAACAGCAGAAATTGTCTGGCTAATTATCTGTGTCCCCAAGAAAGCTTCTCAGGTATTTTCTTGTCCTTAATAATGACACAGGCTGAACTTACATACTTCCATAAATAAGAATATGAAAATATTTTCCATTGAGATAACTTCAACACATCCCCTTCTTATTTCCACCGTGATAAAAAAGCACTTTTTTTTGCCAACTCTCATTAGCTTAAAATGTTTAAATGAAATAGTGATTTCAGCTGAATGCTAAAATTCTATGAACATATTTCTTGCCTGAGGTGGCACAATAAAAACTTTTCCTTAAAAGTGCACTGTGCTAAATGAATCTCCTGAGAAAATTCAGCTTTACCAACTATTTCAAAAGTAAAAAAATTGCTTCATCAAAAAATCAGATTAAGCCAATGTTTGACCGTCTTCCGGCTCCGAGACAGGCTGGGAACAAGTGGGGCTGCACTACATGACTCATGCCGTGCACCAGGGTAGGTATCTCAGTCTGGAGCTCACGTGATCCTGGCTCAATTTTTTTGGGAATCACCACCAGCAAAGATGGGTTTAGGAGCCAAGTCCAGAATGAATCTTCTGATCCAGCTCCACCACTGAGCAATACAGAATGAAAGGCTCTGCACTGGCTCGGGTCCAGGAGAAAAAAAAAGAAATAAAAAAGCAAAAAAGAGGAACTGTATGCCTGGCAGAAAGGTCCAAAAGCACCCACCCATCTGCCTCTCCTCTCTGCCAGATAAACACAGCTACCAGCAAGGGCCCTCGTGCTGCTCAGCACAGAGCAGCAGCACACACATTGCCTACAAACCACGGATGGAATGTTTATGGACAAAACACTGTCTCTTCCGGGGGCTGCAGGGCCCCCTTGCCCCATTCTGGATGGTGGGACTTGCACCATGTCCTCAGCAGTGGGGAAAAGCCATCACAACATTCAACTCTCAGGACAGTGGTTCTAGGAAAAGTTAAAAAACAAACAAAACAAAAGCAAAACAAAACAAAAAAAAGGGAATTTTTCTATTTTCCCCTGCCTCTACAATCTTCAAATTACTTCATTTTACCATCCTAACATGAGCGGTACCCAATAAAAGATTTACCAAGTCTTAAACCAACTGCTCCAAAGCACAGTTTCCCTTTGCAAGGGGACCCTGTTAGCAGTGCCACAGTGTTGTTCCTTCACGGAGCAGCTCCACACGTGTTTGGAGACAGATTACTCACTTGGCTGGCTAAAAATAAACTGTATTTTTTGCCTCATCTGGGTTCCCATCCGTAATGGGGAAAAGCCTGCTTCTTGCCTTAAAAAAAAGGTTGAACAGAATCCAAAAATACAGATTTTTTTCACTTTTATTTTTTCTATTTGGAGAAGCACAAAGTTAAGAAAAATAGTAATGCAGTCCTCCCCTCTTCAAACAAGCTGTGCTTCGATTTTGGACTTTTTTTTGCTCCTAAAGCCACTTGAATGGAATACCAGGGAGCAGCCAGGGACTGGAGCTTTCCAGGGTCAGGCGATCACCCAGAGCAAAGCGTTGGCTTCAGCAGTAGTGAGGCCTCTGGTATTACTTACGCAGAGACAATTTTCAGATTAAAATGGCAATTTCATTTATTTCACCTCTCCACTGCCTTTGTATGAATATCCTTTTGTCCTAGAACCTACTTACCTGCTTCATTTTAAAATAGACGTAGATATTGCCCCTCTTTTATGGAAGATTTATGAGCTCTGTAGGTCTGCTCTTACAAATATTAATATTATATAAGATGACGGGCTTATTCAACCGCCACAGGCAAAGGAAAGACCCAGTCAGCAAGTTTTCTTCCTGATGATTTCTTTTTAAGGGTGGCAGGTTGGCGTTTACAAGAAGACAACTAGTTCAGGATCACAATGGGAGGATAAACAGGATAAACAGCAAAACAGAAATCAGGATAAGCAGAAAAATTCTACTTAAGTGGGCTCCACACTTCTGCCTACTGTTGTAGTATTAAAATGACCATCTTTCTAAAGCTTAGGCCCAAACAATCAGGATATTTTTCTTTTTCTCTTGGGGAAAAACAGCCTCAATCCTGTAGAGGTCATAACATTCCCTTTGCTCAGGGATGGAGATTGTTATCCTCCATGTACCCAATGTGTCACCAAGCTGAGAGAAGAGCAGAGCTTTACCACTGGCTCCTCAGCAGATTCATGGACCTGACCCTGAGCTTTGCACTACTATCCCAGACTGTCTCCATCCCCATCCCATCAAAGCTGAACGAAGAAACTGGAGTTAAATTGAGGACACTGCTGGCATGGGTACAGGCAGCACCCCCAGTGCTCTGCCTGAGAGTGTTGGTGGTGACGCCCCTGGGCTTCTCTCCCTGGTCTGTGTCGTGGCCACCAACATTGCTCCAGACACCTCTTTGCAGCCAGTGACTAACATACCTCCAGAGACAATTTGGATGTGCAACATGCACTGAGAGGATCCTACTATGTCCCGATTTCCAAATCTTTGGGGCAGTCCAAGGCTTGAGCAGAAGCAAGTTGTTTTCCATTAAAAAGATCCCTGTTATCAATATTCTTTGAAAAGCTTTACCAAACTGCACCTTTTCTCATTAATCAAGTGACAAGTTGGTTTTATTAATTTTAAAAGAGTGCTGTCATGGCTGTGAGGTTAAACCCTTACCCTGACCTGAACCTGGCCCCTGGCTTTCTGGCAGGGGCACCCCGGTCCCTCTCCACCGTGCCCCATGCCCTGGGCTACAGCAGGACCACAAACCACCCCACCACTCTTCTCCATGGCTCGTCTCCTGCCTTCCATGCCGGATGACCACAGAGAAACACGCTTTGTTTTGGTGGGGTCGCCCAGGGGCGAGAGGATCTTGAAAGCTCCCTTTCCTGCTGAAAGTCCCACGATACGATGGGTGCAGCCATGCTTCACACATGCTGGGGAAGAAAATCCAAACACACTATTCAACAAAATTAATGACCCAGATTACTAAAATAAAGCTACAACTCAAACACCCGGAACTAATTTCCAAATTACACTTTGCTTTATCTCTGCAGCTACCATTAAATAGGGTGGAAGCTTTTAAAATAATAATAATTTAAAAAAATCACCAACACCACAAGCTAGATTAAAGGAAATTGCTTTGAGCTGTTTGAGGTTTTCTTCCAAGTTATCGAAGGTTTATAGTATTACAACTTTTACATTAATTTTCCTGAGATCAAAAGACCCCAGGAACAACACCCGTTAATTAGAGCAACACATATGGTGCTGCAATACTTGGAGGAGCATGTTCCTGCAATGGAACGGCCTCCGGGCCCCACAGAGCCAGCACTTCCCTTCCAAAGGTTGCCGCGCACCTCTCTAATGAGCTATCGCATGCACGCAATCAGCTGATTAATTCATTAGGAGAAAAAACTGCAGTTTGGATTATGACCAGGATTTTGGCTGATGCCACTGCTGAACTGCGGGACCAGTTTCATTAGCTGCCATCAGAGGAGTTGCTTGAATCCAAACAGCTCTTTAATTTGAGCAAACGCTGTGCACAGAATCCAGGGTGGAAGTTAATGCAGCTACTAATGACTTCTTCTCCCTACCCCTTGCTTTAAATGTTCCATTAGTGGAACAGCCAGCAACTAGGTGCTAACTTGGCTGCCTGTGGGTCCTCTCAGATGTGGTCGGGTCTAGCATACAACCTCACATGCTCATTTGAACAGCTCTGCTCGCGTTATCACTCTCCTGGGTGTTGGGGGGAGGATGTCCTTCGCCAGGCAAGATGGGCACAGAAGAGGGCTGTGGTGATTTGGAGACAAGCTTCATGCACTCTGCCAGAGATGTTATACAAGGTGTAAGCACCTCTTTGGTTGGGTGCATACCCAGAGCCTTCCCAGAAACACAGACTTATTAAGGAGATGTTGCAGAAGCAGAAGGAAATTCTCTGCAGACCACAGAATCAACCCCTTAGAACTGAAGATCAAAGAACCAATTCCCACCCATAGAAGGCAGCAGAGAGTGCAGCACAGCTCAGTGTTTACTACAGATGGCTTAGATTTCTTTTCGGAGTACCAAAGAGTGACAAAACATATAAACAAGATACAGTTTATTCTGCATTTTCAACATAAATGTGTGTTTTTCTTGGTGGAGACTTAATACACCAGGGTTTTAGGGAGTCCTTCCATCACTGGATGTTTTCCAGCACATCCTAAAAATTTACACTTGAAGTCAATGAACAATGCAAAAAAAAAAAAAAATCTGTGTGTAATTGAAATTCCACATGAACATCGAAAAGCAGTTTCAACAGTAACAGCTTTCTGTTTTTAAATCAGTCCTAGTTTTGCACTATGCTGCCTGTCATGGTGAAGCAACCTTTGCCAGCATTGAGTCATCTAGGAAGGAAAAGAAGAAATGCCAGGTGTATAATGGTCTGTTGAACTGTGTTGGGAAGTTAGGTAAACGACCAAATTAGCATTCTTTTAACTTGCTACAGAAATAGCTCTAAACCATGTAATTCATAGCTGGGTTTAAGAAAATAGCCCTGCTACACTGTGCAGGTGCAGTCGGAGGCTGCTTGTGGCAGGCCCAGGAGGCTCTCACCTGGCAGCGCCAGGTCTTGGTGATGGATGCCTGCAGACAGATCCTGTGCTGAACAGCAACCTTGGGACCTTAGCTCTCCCCGAGTACCCTCAGCACCACTCACTACAAAGGAAAATGCCAGAACTTGCATGGAAAATAAAACCACAATGAGTTCTAGTCCTCTGGTAGGCCCAGAGGCCAGTCATGTCACTGGAAGGGATCTAAACAATCCCAGTGCTCAGTTCCATTGAGGAGCACAGTAAGTAACTGCCATTGCAACATATGGCTCATAAACACTGGCATCAGTTTGGATGTGCTTTCAAACCCACTTTAGAGCATCTGTGCTGCTGGTACCCAGGCTGTGCCTGGCTTTGCATCCTTCAGTGTGGTAGCTGTTGGGTTAATTCACAGGCTTTTTCCAGCTCCATTTACACAGGATGAACCATGGGTATGGTCTCGATTGACGAATCCAGGTAGGATGGACAGTGGCTAAACGCAGTAGAGGAAAACTCAAATCCAGCGTAAGAGATGGAGCAACAAGAATCCACAACACCTGTTAGTCACCATTCTTGAAGCAGCCGCAGATGATGATCCGTGATGTTCGCAGCTCACACAAAACCCCAGGACAGGCAGTTCTGGATGCTGGTTCCTTCTGTGCTGGAGACCAGCAGCCAACATGTGCCCAGACCCGGGAAATCCTTTCCCCTGGCATCCCCCCTTCTCAACCAGCATCACCCACTGTTGTGCTCTGAGCAGGTACAACAGGATCAAATCTAACCTCAGATCTGCTGTGACAGGGCTAAATTAAATGTTACCAGATACAGTTCTGACAGCATTTGTAAGCTCAGAACTCCTCTCCCTATGTGACCAGCTGCAATGCACACGTAACACAGGAAGAGGTTTCCGTGCTTGACGTGGCACAGTAAATCAGTGAGTGATTGCCTCATCCATGAAATCACATCCTCTCTATATGAAGAAAAGTGAAAGCCAAGACTTTGTAAATGCAGGGTTTTCTGGGCACAGGACAGGACTACCCCTGGTTTCCTGCAGAATTTTGTACAAGGGTCATCAGAGTCCAAAGCTGCCTGGGGGCTGCTGTGAGCAGAGCCAGCTGGACAGTGCTCCTCAGGAAACATCTGCTGGAGATGGACTGATGGAACAGAACGTGCCTTGACCTTCCTCTCCCCACGCTCCTCCACTCTATCCCATCCATACAGCAGGGAGGGCAGGTGCTGTGGCCCACGTCCAAGAGAATTCCAGCATCAGGAGGCTCCCTGAGCCCTCTCAATCGCTGGAGTGGGGACACCTGCCTGGCACGCAGTGGGGAGGCTCTGTCAGCACACAGATGTTTGGGCTTTTACTTAAAATCTCCAAGCCTCCCAAGTATCTGACATAGGGCTATTGACATCACCCAAACAGACTGTGTAGAGAATTTCCAACCAGTCCTATCTCCCTGCTGGACTGAGACTGAGATGAGCAAGAAAATGTTGAATTATTTCAAAAGAAGTACAAATTGCGCTTTACCAAAATGAGAATACACGTGGAGGTTCTCCTAAGGGGTGACATGAGAGGTTCTGATTTTGCTTAATGAGTTTAATGAGCCTGCCCATCTCATCAGACTGAACAACACGTGGCTCATGGTATGTAGGGAAAGTGAGTGTCACACGGAGGGCACAATGCAGTTTATCAACACTCTCTCCCAGTCTCACAGAGATGAGTTCCTACTCCTTTGGTTTCAGTCACTAAACAAAGCACATCTGGCAGCAAACTGAACAGACTGCTATAAATCAAAACAGATCCTTGCTAACTCCATTTACCAGATCCTTTGTTAGGACAGTGTCTTCTCCAGGATGGACTTCAGACCTGTCTCCCTGCAGTATGACCAGGAACACCAGACCTTGGCCTGTTCACGTCCTCGTTCAGAGCTCTCAGCCTCCATCCCAGCCTTCAGAGTTGAACCTCCAGCATGGCTTAACCGATTCTCTTACTACAGCAGCCAACAACATTTTACCTCAATGAATCAGCTCAGCTGTGCATCTTTCTTCCCCTCGTTAGTTCACAGATCAGTGCCTGCCTTCCTTCCTTCCTTCCTTCCTTCCTTCCTTCCTTCCTTCCTTCCTTCCTTCCTTCCTTCCTTCCTTCCTTCCTTCCTTCCTTCCCCTCATAGCATCACACTTCTCTCCAGCCAGCTGGGCTTGGTAGCCTAGCCCAAGGTAAACTCAGGACACAGGCTGCCTGTTTAAATATGCTCGCAGCATGGCTCAATATCCCTTTCAAGAGATTGTAGAAATTTTCCAGTCCTCTGCAAACTGGGAATTCAAATGCTGTTATCACCATGCTCAGTGCTAGAACTGGTCCAAGGAGTGGTAACAGCAGCTGCAGTTCCTGTATTTACCTCAGAGGCTTTTAGATCAGGACTTAGCTGCATCTTCCCATTTAGTTTTTAGCAATGAAAATATTGTGATGTTAAGAAATCCATAAATCAGAAGCTGTGCTGGCGTGTGAAACAGAACATCCATTTGGGAGAGAATTAAGCTCTACTTATGTCTCCTGTCCCCAGATCTAGGTGACTACAGGAACAACACACTTACTTTCTGGCTGGCTTTGCTGCTTTCCCCAGTCTCTTTAAAGCAGCAGTGTTACAATGAGTTTTTCTTGTTGACAGGTTCTTTCTATTAGCTGTACAAGTGTCTCAAACAATTATTGATGCTGTGGGCAACTGGTGAACAGAACAAAAAGGAGCCTTCTGGCTTCACAAGCAAGGCTATTAAACCAGAGGAAGCAATAAAAGCAATAATATCACAATTCTCAAGTGACCAGCCCTCAGGTGAAGTACCAGGAACTCTGCAGAAGTACTTCAGGAGCACCCCACAGGCTGCCTGAGCTGGAAGAAATTACCCACAGATAGAAAAAAGAGCCCTGCATCACCAGAGCGTGTTGGACAATTTGCAAAACATGACCAAAAAAAAATCTTTAATTATTAAAACAAACTAACTGAAATGAATAATTTAACCTATTATGACCAGTCCAGAGCATTTTCCTGTGTCTACCAGATGACTCTGCTTTCAGTGAGAACTGGTGTTAATCATAAGCTGGGACCAAAGCAGCTTTGCAGAAAACAACCAGAACAGAGCAGAGACCAAACAAATCCTCAGATTACACTTCTCCCCAGAGGGATTCAAATTATACAGTGCCTGACTTTGGCAAATAAGCTGAACCATTCAACACAGAACTTGCTTTTACCAGCACTTCCCTCAACCCAAATGCTAATTTAAGGAGTAATACATCTGCCCATCGGTAAACAGTGTTATTTTTTTAGGTATTACAAGTTATGCCCAATTATGCAGCACCAGTCGTGTATGTACCAGATCACCATTGCTGAGCAAACAGCAACAGCCGCTCTTGCACGAGAGTGAGAGCCAAGACACGGGTCCCGGCCCCTCTCCTCACCAAGGACCTGGGAATCCCTGTAGCCATGGAAGTCTCAGTGAACGCTGGGACCCTCAGCCACTGCTCACACCCGTGGCTCAGCCCCTCCCAGCTGCTTCCAGGCCATATCATAGGCCAGTTTTGCACAGCTCCATCCCTTTTGGCTGCTGTTCCCACACTACTTGTCCCTGGGATGTGGGCACTCTGTGGACGGAAGGATGAGAGGACTGTTAAGTTCTAGCCACACAGGTTCAGAAGGAAATGAGATCTGAACCCCACATCCCACCTACAGTAAAGAGAACTTCTATCTGCCCAGGACTCATCATGGGGTGGCTCTGGAAACACCCCCAGAAGGTCCCGCCAGCTTTGGAGTATTTCATAAGGGTTTGGGCAGTTGGATCCCAACAAAAACATGCCTGCAAGTGTCCCTGACTGAAATACTACCGTCGATTTGCACATTTGGAAAGTATTTTGTTTTGCCCGAGACCCCACCGTGCTTAGGGCAGCTTGGGACCAGAGTGAGATGGAAACCATTAACCCCGCAGGCTGCAGTGAGGACACTTGGTCAAGCACGGGCATTTTGGGTACTCAGGATCATCTCCAGGCTTTTGGGTTGAAGCCAGAGGTCTTCAGAGAAGCCCTCATCCTGTGCAGTGTCCCCCAAAACTGAGGCTTGGCGAGGGGGAGCAGGCTTAGCTGAGCATCACCTGTGAACAACCACATCCCTTTTTAGGAGTTCTCGTTCCTGGCTCCAATCACAAGCAGCAGGAAGCCTCAGAGGTGCCTGTCATGACTGGCAGCACCAGTCACAGCAGCCACTCGGTCACGGGCAACACTTTTTGCACAGGCCACAAATAATAAATAATAGTTTCATGGCTTTGAATGTTTCCTTGAAGAACATTGGTACGGAGTGGTGTTGTCGTGACTCATGTCTATTTGAAAGGACAGGGGACTGGGTAGCCATGTGCTAAAAGGACAGACTGTTGTGATGTACCCCTACTGATGTACCCCAGCTTCAAACCCCTTTGGGAGACTGGTCCCCAGTGGGTAGTGGCATCCCTGGGGCACCTGCCAGGCGCTCCAACCCTGCAGTTTCTGCCAGGTGACTCAGTGCCACATGCCCGTGGCCACAGGGTCACCCTGCTGCCAGTCTTCTCATCACCAGCCTGCAACCTCTAAACTCTGTGTTATTTTTAACACGGGCTTGGACAAGTGGGGGGCAATGGCATCCCACAGCTGTTGGGCAGGGATGAGCCTGTGTCACCCCAGCCACATGCAGCATCTCGGATCCAACCCTTATCTTAATTACAGCAGCGTCTCCTCACTCACTGCAGTCCTGATCACACGAATGTGGGAGGTGGAAATTAAAGCCAGCGCCTGTGATTTTACACATCAAAAGCCACTCCAGGCTGGTGATAAAGGCACCGGCTGTCCCCACCACCCTTTAGCCTGCATCTCTGCACAGCCCCTCCCAGCATGCTGGCAACAGGCATGGTTATGCACAAGGATCATATGTCCCCCACTGGGTGGAAAATGATGAAAAAAATAAAAGATTATAAAACTTCCATAATGAGAAAGCTCTAATGGGAAAATATCCCCAGTCTTCTGTGGCCTTTCTGTGGTGTTGATACAGCCCGCCACAGCTGGAGGCATCCCTCACCTTTCTACATGTAAACAGTGAAACTTTATATACATATGAGAGTTATTTGGAGCGCAGACAGGTAAGGAGATTTAGGGGTTTCAGCTTCCCAGCAATGCATCCTATTCTGGCAGCCAGGTGAAAGGATCCCATCTGACTGCCCCAGCACTGCTGGTCTCCCAAACCCATCCCCGGCTTGCTTTGACTTTTGCATGATAGCCCCTATAGCATAAACAGTAGAGGAAGAATGTTTTTATCTCGCTGAATCTTTGCTAAAAGTACATTTACCCTCTGTAAGGGCTGCGTGTGTTGGTGGTGATGGCAGGATGAGGCAGATGGCTCCAGTTATGGCCAGCCACTACTCTGTGCTTGCGAGATTTATGAAAGAATTCAACTTCTGGTCCCTTCCCGGTATCCATTCCAGCAGAAACAATTCAGACTGTCTTTTGATACCAATCAAACTCACCAAATGGAGAGATCTCGTATTCCTACATAAGCAGAATATGAAATGCAGAGAATGCTCTCCTGGAAGAGAGCAGCCTGCACAGCAGAGCAGAAATCCATCTGGTAAATTGGATACACTTAATCACACCAGGTTTGTTTTGCCCTTTTTCTTTTTTTTTTTTTAAAGGACCATATATTTTTCCTTCTTCAGCTTCATGACACAAGGTCTGTCAACACATTTGATTGAAAATGTCAAAGTGGCCATCTGTATCCCGTCACAAGCAGACTCCCTCTCTTTGCAACACCGGGACAGCTCTTCATCAAGAACAGAGACATGTCCTGGCATGTTGAGTGGGCCACTGCTCTCTTTGGCCATACCTATCAAGTACCATTTGTTAACTATATGGGAGCCAACTGTCCAGACCTGCTGTCTCCTGCCCTAAAATACCACAAGAACAATCTCATCTCCTACTAAACCTTGTTCAGAAATGCATCAGCATCACCCTGCCACTGCAGAGCCTATGGGTACTTGCAGTTGAATTACAAAAACTGCCCACAATTTGCTGACATTCCTACTTCCAAAGTTGGGAAAAACACAGGAGTGAGGACCCATGTGTGGCCATGGCTGCAACACCCTGGGGCTCAAGGACTCGGAACAGTGAATCTACAACAGAAAGCCAGCAAAATCTGCCGGAAAGATTGAAGACAACAGAATGTGCATGTCCTTGGGGGGACCAAGGCAAAGCACCAGCTTCTGCTGACTGTATGGTGAAGGGTTTTGCCTTGACCACCAACGACCTTGTTCAGAAATGCAGGTAATTAGTTCCTCCCCGCTAAAGAGCAGGGCGAACCCTGTCCTTCTTCCTGCTTTACTTGCAAAAGGAAGAATGCTGCTGTGCTCAAATGGCAGCTGGCAAACGAGAGCCATAAAAATATCAGTAAGTGTGACTCCCCTCTTTACCGCAGGAATGAGACAATTTGACATTTCCAGGCACCTGCCACTTTCTACAGCTCCAGCCCTGCCTTTTAGAGACGTTCTGGGGTACATCCAGCAAGTGTACCACAGAGAACAGGGCAGGCAGCTCAGCTCCTCTGAGACCAGTGCAAAACTCCCACAGCTCAAAAGGAGTCAGGATTTCTCACCCATATGTGACCACTCATGTCTGAGGAGTCACTTTCCTCCTCCATAACACCAGTCAGACCCAGCTTCAACCATGGCCACAGCTCGCAAACATGTCAGCAAAAGGCATCCTTTGATGGATTGCTGGATGGAGAGGGAGGAACAGAAGGAAATCTATTCAGATTGCTCTGACACAATTTAATCTGACTAAAAGCCACAGCCACAAAGGCACCACCAGGCAGATGCCCATAGTAACCCCAGCAGGGCCCATTTTAATGGACTTTTTGCTTGTTCTATGTGTAAGTGAGCACATTGTATGCCGTCATCTTGTACTACGTGAAGCAATAAAGCAGCCTCCCAGCTCTCAGGGCATGAACAACACATGTGACAGCTTGGGGGGCCATGCAGTGGGGTGGTGGCGGGGGTAGGCACTACCAGGTCACCCCCAAAGCCTGGCATGTGAAAAGCAGCCTGCAAGGTGGGTTAGGAAGTGCAAGGAGAAGGCAAGAAGAAAGCATGGCTCACCCTCATAAAGACACTACAGACTGCTTGGTAAGAGAACGCAAGTGTCAGTCAAGAACAAAGAGACCCCAATGAAGATCTGGCTGAATAGAAAACAGCAGCAGTGACCTGCATTCCAGGGATTACTAAAGCCAAGGTAGGTCCAAGAAGGACCTGCTGCTGGGATAAGCCTCACCCCCATGGATGCTGCTAAGGCTGTGAAAGCCCACCACCTCCTGCTGTCCTCCAACACCCCAGGCCTTGAGCAGGCTGGGGCAGGCACATTGCAAGAGCCTGGGGGCTTCCCATGGTGTGCCGTGCCCGCCAGGATCATCCCTGGTGCAGTTATTCCCCCACCAGCGACAGCCCATGTGCAGCATCCGCATCCCACTCGGCTTGCCAAGTGCTCCAGGGCGATGCTGCCCATAAAGCCATCATGATTCCCCCTTGGGATCAGATACTGTCACACAGGCATGAGGGTCCTTGCTCCCTTGCCTTTGCACCCACCGCACCCATCCTCTTGCCTGTGCCCAGCACATCAGAGATGATCTCTGCCAACTTGAACAGCCCGAAGAAAAGCATTTCCAGCAATAGAACCGCCACTATAACAAACTGAAACTATTAGGGGAAAGCAAGCAAGGTCTTTGCACAAGAAAACCTCAGTCCAACAACTTCAGGCAGAGTAAATTCAAAACGTACTTGATCTGAACAGCAAGAAAAATAATTTCAGTGTGTGGCTTCAGCCTTTTGCTGGTGGAAGCCACACAGGCTCCCCGCACACAGCCCCAGCAAGCAGGGCTGAACACCCTCCAGGCCAATGCAGGCAGGATCTTGGCGCATATCAGCCATCCCAGGGACCCGAGGACAGCAGAGGTAAAGCTAAAATTCCTAACTACTTGGGTAGATGAAGCTGTGGGGAATGAGGCAGTGGATAAGCAGGAAGCATCCAGGGACGGGAGACCTCCCTGAAGCCCCAGCGAGTAAGTGCATTTTAATGTTATGTAAGGGTGGATGTCACAGCAAGTATCCCTTGGAAACACATCTTGTAAGGAAAGGTTAAAGCTTAAATTATTCTCTGTGAACGCGGGGCTTCACAAGTCTTTTATATAGCTTAAAGTACTGGAAGCCGGAAGTGCAGCCCCGTGTGGGGTCTGGCACTGGCAGGAATTTGGGCTTCGAGGGAAAACAGAAAGTCTGCAGGAAATGATATTTCTTTGTATTTGCACACTTACCATAGTGCTGGCTCCAGCTGGGACCGGCTAGAGAAGTGGTGAAATCACATTTTTTTAATTAAAGAGCTGGCTGAGTATGCTGTTATTCAAGCTCATTTTGTGGCTTTTCTAGCCGTGAGTCTCCAAGGCGCCCCAGGGCAAATCAAAGCAGCATCCTCAGGCACTGCCCTTCCCTGTCCCTTTGGCTCGTTAGAGGGACTGAGCAGGTCCAATGTGGCCAGACCCTCTCCAGGGCTCTGTACCCACAGAAGGCACCTGTGGGGCCATGATCCCTCCCTCACCACTCACAGAAGACCTGCCCCACAGGAGCAGGACATTGCATTTTCCATTACAGGCACAGGATGCTCCAGAGTCGTGTTTAAAGAGGTTTTGGCCCAGCTTCTTTCAACAGCCACTGCCCATCACCTACATGCCTGCAGGGAGAGCTCCCTAGCCTAAGAAAATGACTCCCAATCTAGCCTCCTGCAGTTCAGTGTCTGAGCTCTACGTCATGCCAAAAAACAGATTATTTAATAGACAAGGAGAAAATATTTACTGCTTCTCATGAGGGGATGTCTGAACCCCTCAGTGCACCCTCAGAAGGCTCTGAGCACCTTGACACCTGAAACTGGAATACATTAATGAAGGGATATGATAAAAACATCTTATTAAGCAAATTGAAGACTTTGTCTTTCTGCCTTGTCATATGATGTCCCACTCTCCAAAGCCCAGAAATTGGGGAAAAGGGGGAAGACGGGACCACTGTCCCCGAGGGACCATCCAGGGCCCTAATCAGGGCAGCTCTGCAGCATCTTTAGCAACAGCAGGAGCCAAACTCGGACAAGGGGAGGATTCAGGGGCTGATTACTCAGCCTAGTAAGTTAGTTGAGATGCTGAAGCAGCTACATGAAGAAGACACAGTTATGTATCATTTTAATTGTGCATATAATGGCTTTATCTTTTTGTTACCTTATTTCATTATTGAAAACCTTTTCTCACATATACATTTTAATTCTCAAATCCAGTTGCCAGCAGAATAATTTATAAATAATTTAATGCACAACAAGGCACCGATTCTTCCAAAAGCGGCAGTTCTGGAATGAGGCCACCGAAAACTCTCTCAGCATCTGATACTTTAATGTCATAGCACCAGTATTGCACCCAGAAGGTAGCCATATACAGCTCCTCCAAGCTATACAGGCTCATTTAGAAGCTGTAGCTGAGGAGCTTGTGCAAGAAAAACATCTCTTGGTGATCATCAAAATACAAGAGAAGCCTTTGGCATGCACCAAGGCAAGGAGAGCCTGCCACTAAGTTTGTAACACCAGCTTGTGAGCTGCACAGAGAGAAAGGAAAGAAACCTCCACCTGCAGAGAGACCCAGAACCAGCTACACAGATTGGGCTGGGCAGGAACATTCCCCCATCAAAGCCCTTTGTCACCACAACACCGTATTTAGGATGGAGAAGTTGTTACAGCACACCAAATGACACCAACCAAAGAAGAAGGTCTCAAGCACTGAGAGCAGCTGCTGAGTACCAGCATCCCTGCAAAACAAACCCAGGAGAGAGGATGCGAGACCCTCACCTCCCAGCTGTTCCTGGAGGAAACACTGCTAGTTATCCTCACCCACAATCAGTGTTTGCTTAACAGATAAATTTTTCTAATTATGTTTGTCAGCTTTGCTAATTACACAAGATATGAAGCACAACACCTTAATTTTTCATGTATCTGCCTTCTTTTTTTTCCTTCCAATAGAATGAAATTAAAAACAAATTCATCCATACAGCCTCTGCCTCAGTGGAAGTCAGACTTTCACCACAGGTATCTACGCAGCCAGGCTTTTACATTTTACTTTTTCATTGCATTTATTCCCCCAGTGAAGCTGTATTAAAAATGTATCGGTTAAAACAACAGATACCTGGAGATGGAAGTCTGCACTGTTTTGTTGGGTTATTTTCCTCTCCCTTGGTCCTGTTACAGTGAGCATTTGTGTCTAAAGCCCAGTGAGATCAACAGGAACAAGCAGGTACTTAAGTTTTATGCATGTGAATAAATCAGCTGTTATCAAAGAGAGTGTGTATTTTACTGATTGCTGAATCAGTGCTTTCAAGCTATCAGATTGGATCAGCCTGATTGCCATCACAGAGAACCTTTTTGCTTCTTCACCAATGAGGCAAGACCTCCTTAAACTGATAATTTTTGCATTATTTGGTAGAAGGAGAGAGATGCAGAGAGCTTCTCTGAGCCCCTGCTTCCACCAACCCTTCCCCATGTCCCCTGCGCTCTGTCTTGCGCTCAGGTAACGGGTAGATGTAAAAGGAGCTGCTGAGACACTGTAGCACTTCAATGGGGAGGTGAGTGCATACACCTGCTGTGGGATCACTCTGGATTTTCTGCTTTTCCATGTGCAGGGTGCGAGGAGCAATGTGCATGGGCAAGCCTTCTGCTCTAAAGTAAGATGGGAAATTTAGACATATTCCAAGGTACCGTCAGGTTTTGCCAGTAATGCTAATGAAACCACATCTGGCAATAAACAGAGTACAGAAAACAATCTAAACTGGTACTGCAACATGGTGACAAAGCATTTGCAGCTAGTGGTGCCAAATGAACTGCAGGCAAAAATTCATCTGAACGACCACCTGGACGATGAGTTTCCTCCAAATCCCTCCCACAGACAAACCCAGAGCATTTACTAATGTCGGTAAGGGAGAATGCTCTGGATCACCCTGACACTGCCTGTGCCAGCCTACTCCACGATGGCCCAACCCTACATCCTGCAGGCAGGATCCTGCTCTAGGTGCTGTGGGCAGGCTCTGCCCCTGCCTGCTGAAAACTTCCTGGCCCCAAAAAACAAAGGGCTGGCTGGTTTTGCACAGCCCCAGTCTCTCCAGTCTCATTTATACAGAACTAGGAGATGTTGCTAGAGGCTGGGTTAACTCCTGGTTTTGGAATCCTCAGGACTTTCAGGCAAAGGTCCCATGGCTGTGGCAGGCATCGTTCTCTGCTCCTCTCCGTGCTTGTATCTGGTGTGAGAGCACCAGTTCCCTCCCAGGAGCAAGCAGCCTTTGCAAAGGGGCTTTATCTTTGCTGGCAGGAAACCGTGAAGGTTAGGAGGCAGTGAGGGAAATTTGTGCTGTCAAAATCAAAGCTGCAGTAATTAAACAGGCATTTCTTCTGTCCCAGGGAGGTGGTTGGCAGAGCAGTAGTTGTGAGCAGGGACACAAGAGACTGCACACATACAACAGGAAATCTCATCCCACTCCACAGCGCATCATCCCAGGCCCAGGGCTGTGGCTGGTGCCAGGAGCAGGGTCACCACGCTCCTGAGCTCTGTCCCACTCCCACGTACCAGAGCAGTCTGAGGACCCTCACCCTGCTGTTCAAAGTTCATCATCCCCTTGCAACTCAAAACTCACCCTTTCTTTGCTCAAACCTAAGAAAAGGCCCCAGAAAGAAGTGGAGGGAAAAAAGGAGGAGCTTCTAGAGCACTTCTCAGTCTGACGTGCAAAAGCCAATTACCCAAAACAGAAATGAATCGATGGAAAAGGCCATTGGGTGTGTGGGGGAAGGCAGCAGCTGGCCTTTCCCAGGGCCACACACAGCCTGGATTGATGCTGCTCTGCACTGGCATCTGCTCACCAGATTTCTATTTGTTCCAGTGATGAGTTGCCAAGGTGTTAAAGTCACATCATTCAATTTGTCACAGAGTGAAAGATCCTCAAGATTCAAAATTACACCTTGACCCAGTTGGGTCATTTTGCAGCAATTATCACCAACTTCTATGGTGGAAGATTGTAAGAGTTCAGAGGAGGAGAAAAAAAATGTCTTGTCCTTTCTTCACCTTGCATAGAAATAAAAAGCAAATGTGCGCTTCTTGCTCTTGACATAACCATGCTTTAAAGGGCTTCACAAACATCAATTTCCTCATTTGAGCTCACACAGAAGACATATTATCTGTTTTAAATATGACTTCTCCTTGGCAGTGTACAGCCTATTCTCTATCTTTAACACTTTAAGAAGCCAACAAGTGGTTATTTGCAAAACTGATGGTAGGAGATGGATATAATCTACTTTAAACCTCAGCAAAATCGGCCAATTTCATGAGGTTTGAACATATGGCCGAATTAATCAAGTCACATGAATTATGAAATGTGAAATACAGCCCCCCAAGATCTCCATCCGCATGGGAATGATTTGGAAAATGCCCAACCATATCAAGGCACAGCGAGGAGAGAAAAAAAACTAATAATAAAGCTAATAGTTTCCAGCACACAATGGCTTCCCAAGCAGTGATACTCTCCCTATCAGAGCTTCTCTGTCGTGTGAGTTCCACCTCAGCTTGCCTTTCTGTCATCGCCACGCTCTGCTCTTTCAGTAGTGAAGCCCAAGGAAATTAGGAGTGATATCTTCAGGCTCTGGACCCCCTCGCTTCTGCCTCTTTTGCAGTGGGGCTGGATCCAACCCTTTCTTCCCAGATGCTTCGGCAAGACGTGATTTCTTTCAGTGGGTCCTAAGCCGCCTTCTGCCATTAAGACACCACACTGGCACTTATTGGTTGAATCACCAAACCCACTTTTGCAGGCTCACCTTCCTGAAGGAACCCCTCCTTCAAAAGTGGCTTTAAAAGGAGAGTGGAAAGGGCTACAGAATGCACGCACGAGTGAGCAGAGCCCCAGGGCGCTGCCTCTGCTGCCTTGGTGGAGAGCTGCTTTCCCATGGCAGCCTCCTCCCGAGCAACATTTCCTCTAGAATGGAGTCTCATGCTACAAGTGCTACATGCTGCATGCTACATAATTGCCTGTTATGATCAGACAAACATATTTATGTGTTGCCTGATCATAACAGGCAATTCTCAGCCTGGCTTTCTTGCTCTTGAATCCACAGCAGAGCAAGGCAGGTTCCCACAAAGCCTCCAGCCAGGGTCACAGCACTCTCCCCTCCATCTAAACCACCTGCACAGCTTTCAACCGTGTCCAGTTTCCTTGTCCTAGACTCAGATGGTGTGGGGTTTTTGGAGTGCCCAACCCTTTGCTGACACACACAGGCAATGGAAATCAAGAGTTAAATTCAAATCACAAGGAAACAGAGCTAGCACAAGGCTGGAAATAGGACAAGGCTGACAGAGATGTGAGTGCTTCATCCAAGCCCCCTGGGTGCTGTTTTAGTAGGGCAGGGGGAGAAACAGGATCACCAGGAGACCCTGAGCAGGTGGGAAGTGTCCTCCAGCTGTCACTCCACAAACTATGGCAGTTTTTGGTCCTCCCATCTGCTCAGAGCTGTCCCTGCAGACAAGGACGGTGCTGGGGAAGCCCTGTGAGAGCCTCTCAGCCAGGGCACGTCTAGTGCACGCCATGCTGGGCACCCTCCTCCCCCCTCTCCTTCCCCCTCACCAGCGCAGGGCTGGCACAGCACCAGGGAAATTAAGCGGGCAATTTCTAAAGCCGAGAGAAAAGCAGCCATCTGGGCCCTAACAGCCAGGTCGCTTAATGACCAAAAGGAATTTTCTAGAGAAGCCGGAGAAATGCAACAGTGAATAAAAGAAACAGTAACCGCTCCAATCCATCCAGAGGTTGCTGTAAGAGAGAAGCTTTCAGAGAGGTCTGAATACTGGGTAATGCCCAGTCCTGTCTAATTAAAAGATGAAGCAGGCGATAGCCGGAGCAGTGGGAAGCAGGAAGGAGTAGGGTGGGCTGGGGCTGAAGTTCAAGGTTTTCTGTGCCACAGAGAGCCAGGACAGCCACCTATGATGGCAGGAGCAGCCCCCCTGCAGCCCCTCTGCCCAGGCATCTACTGCTGCTCCTCTGGGGATGGCATTTACATCACCAAGTCTCTCCAGAGACTTTATATCTTAATTCACGGCATATTCCCCTGCACAAAACAATCACTGCTCATGTGACAAAGTGAAAGCACAGGCGACTTCCCCAGGTCACAGCTCCAAAGTTGAGGATGCAAACCTGGCACCCTTGCCCTCACCCTTTCACATCCACCATGAGCTACAGACAGCGCCTCTCCTTTCTGCTTTTTCTCACAGGAAAACCATCATCACTCGTAATTCAATTTGTGAGTACTTTCGCACTGTATGGCTTCATGCTCTACCACATTTCATATCCTCCTTTGCACGCTTGCAGGCAGCGCTCCCCCCTTCTACTGGGGGCTGGCGAGCAGGTTTCTTCTGAAGCTCTTCCAGGTTATTGAACTGCTTTGTTAATGCAGCTTGTTTCCCATCAGTTGAGGGCAGAATGCCAGGGACATAATTTATTTTTCATGTTTATTAATGTCAGGAGCGTCCTTAAAGGATTTGTTTGCAGTTGCCTCAGTTGCTACTCGTGCTGAGGTTACTGCTTGCCCTGCTGCATTGGCAGCAAGTCGGGCTTGGGGAGACTGGAGTCCACCAGCTTCCCCCTCTTCTGTTTTGATGCTGTGGAAACAACTAATTTCCCTTATGCTTCTTAATGAGGAGCAGAATCACCCTTTTTGCTGGCCAATAGGCCCCTGTGCCCCATGAAAATAAAGCAAGCTGAGAACAAGCAGTGGCTCCTCAGCTGAGCAGCTGTTTCTGCACCGTCGCCAAAGGTGGGCCAGTTCTGGTCACCTCCTTTTTGGATGGTTTGAGCATGTCCTGTCTGGACTGTGATAATACAATGACAGCAGAAAGCACTGCTGCTCCCACAATGGAGTGCCCCAGGAATGAGTTTCTTCTCCAGAACAATGTGGATGGAGACCTGAAGCCCTTGAAAAATTGAGGTATTTGGATTTTCTCAAGAGAGCAATTCCCCCTGCCTTCTCATCCTCACAGGGTAACCAGCTGGGTCATATTTTACTCTAGCTGCCACTGCCTTTATTACGATGATTTCTCCATGCTCAGTTATGGCTGCAGGAGTCACTTAATTTTTTCCTATTAAAAAATCTATGGCAAATTTGCAACCTGAGATGTCCTCCTCTGCACCAGCCCATACTCAGGGCTCCCCACCAGCCCAGCTTCATTACCCACAGATGACAGTGAGACCCTGCACCCTTCCCCAGGTTGTCCAGTCCAACACATTGCTACCCAGCAACTTCCAGTTCTTTGGAGCATCCCAAGGTGGTGTGCTGGGGACCTGGCTGCCAGTTAGTTTGCTCTTTAGGGTTCAAGGCTACCCTGGGGAAGGGGAGCATGCAATATCGATTTTCTCTGCTGTTCTTGCCACCATCCACGTAAAGAAACATTTGTTATTCTGTGACAGATCCCTGTGAAGGCCGTTCAAGCATCCTACCTGCTGCACAGCAGAGCTGGCAATTTTGCCAGAAACTCTGCTTTGAAGGGGTTTGCAATATTAATTAAATTTCTGCAGTTGTATCTCTTGGCTCTGAATAAGATCCGAGCCTCTCAGAGCATGTGAGCTCAGCTCCTGTCCCTGTTCAAGCCTGGCTCTGAACAAGTCTGGCTCCCAATGGTGAATTCCCTCAGTGCAACATCAGAAATATAATATTGTTCCTCCACAAAAGGAAATTAATTCAGGACTGTCAGGGTTTAGACAAGGTATTGGTCTAGATAACCTACAGGCTGAGAGATGATTGCAGAGCTACCAAAAAAAAAAAAAACAAAACCAAAACAGATGTCCCTGCCCAAAGAACTGATTCCTCTAAACACACAAGCAAAAATGAGTACCTGTGATCACACAGACGGGCAGGATGCAGGAGGGACAGCAAGTCACTGCAAGGACTCTGGATAAATTCCACACAAAGTTCCCAGAACTCTGGCTCCCTTTTATCTCTGATGATGCACAGCCCCTTCCTGGGCTGGCACTGGTAACCCACCCGACACAGTTGGGCTTTTGTAGACACTGCTTTCCAAGAAAGCATGGAAGGAAGAGGAGCTGCCAAGTCTGGAAAATGCAGGAGACAAGTTGGTTTTACCAGTTAAAATTCTTTAGACACTTAAAAGAGGCAGCTTTTTAAGGATTTTAATAAATAAAATAGAAGGGAAACATGGAGAAGATAAGGAGAACTAGAATTCAGGGGAGCCGTGGGAATGGGGCTCCTGAGAAGCAGAGACAGATCTACTGCTGGGGCTGTTCCTGCAGTGGTGATGAGAGACGGGCATGGGGCTCAACAGAGTCCCACAGTGTTGGGAAACCAGAACAGAGGATAGAAAACAGACTGACAGTGCTGGGCTGGCATTTCCTACCCAGCACAGCACCATTTCTGCCAGCTCTTACAAAGACGCCTGGGAGAGAGGCGGGTGGCAGGGTCAGAAGCCACTTGGCACCTGCAGCTTTGCTCCAGAGCAGCCATTCATCACCACCCTTTGCGGCCAGAGCCACTGAGTGTGACTCAGGGCTGGGGTCTGTGAAGGCAAGAGCCAGCACGTTGGCCCCATGGTCCCCTGGTCACATTCACCCACTGATGTTTTCGGAAGATGACCAAAGCAGCGTGACGCCTTCCCAAGGAAAGCAGCAGAGCTGCTGCGGTTGGGAAACAGTGAGTCTGTGCCTGCCCTGCAGCTGCAGGGGACACCTGGCAGGCTCAGTGCTTGTTCAAGAAAGTTTGTGCTGCTGCTCATAAAGGTGTTTGCTATGAGGGAAATGGGAATACTGCAGAACAAGAGCAAGGAGGTGCAGAGGTACTTAGGGAACTTAAAGCACAGACAGCTGTCACCATACAGGGATTCAGACACCAAAGGTGTACACAAGGACCAGGATTTGAGACCTGGGAGCCCCTGCCTCCAAGCTCAGTTAATAGCATACACCCACAGTGACAATACCATTGACAGCAGTGACAAAGGCTCTCGGGCTGCAGCTGGAGGGGGGCTCGCCGCAGCCCCAGGGGAGCACCCAGCACTCCTCCCCGCTCCCACGGGTGGGTTTCTAACCACTGCTCCCAGCCCAACACCAGCATATTTTCTCGGATATTTTCCCAGTTTCCACAAGAGGGCACCAGCACGACACCGACGAGACGCTCCGATTTCCTCCCCCGCGCAGCGGCGCCGCCCGGTCCCGTCCCCGCGGCGGCGGGAGCGGCGGGAGCTGGGGCCGGGGTCTTGCCCAGGGTTTTGTCTGCAGAAGGAAAGAGGCTGATGCACATCTCCCAGGAGATCTCGGCTCTGGAGCCGTGACTCACCACGACGTTTGCTATTGCAGAAACAAACTCCTTTTGCTCAAAAAGGAGATTTTCTCGAATAGCTCTGCCAATACCGAGGGGCTGCAGAGAGGGGAACGGGCGTACCTCGGGGAGTGCCCACTGGCACCTGTTTTCTCCAACCTCCCCATCCCCGTGCACTGACCAGGCAGGGAGCATGAACCCTCGGGAGCTGTTCCTCTGGGGAAAGAGCTTTGACTGAAGGGTGTACTGGGCTCCTGGCAAACCCTGATGCAGGGAAAGACTGCTGGGAAGAGATAAACCAGTGAAAGTAATCCCCTGTTCCCTCCCACAGTAACAGAAGTGTGAATGGGAAACATACAAAAGCCACCCAGCTCCAGTCTGGACTGGACACCTTTCACAAAGGAAGCTTTTGACTCTGAGATCTGGTGCTCAGAGCTCAGGTCACCCTTCAGGGAGTGATGAAGCTGCTTGGTCAAGAACTACACCTCATGCCACAGAACCTGGCAGATCAGGCAAGATGCTGTGGACTTCAGGCAGAGAAAGAAAATTTCAGTATCTTCTTGGGTGAGTTTTTAACCCAGGTGAGCATGTAGAAGACTGCTCAAATCAGTGTTGCCCTGTTCACTGCCCATACAGGACCCTGGAGCATGACAGTTGATTTCTTCCAGATTGTCTTGATCTTTCTGGACACTGCATGTGTGCCAAAGCACGAGGTGTATCAGAAATGCCAAAACAGCAACAGATTGTCTGACAGGCCTGTCACTCTGTCATGAAATATGACAAGCATCCTGCCCGTGAGGAAGAACTGGACTGCTGTGCACTTCAGTGCTGCCTGAGGCCGGGCAATATTCCTCATTTCGAAGTCTCATTGATCCGACGTGGATGATACATTGCTGCAGCATAAAAAAAAAAAGTGGCAAAAGTACCAAACCACCTACCTCTCTTTAGCTGTGCCTTTATATAAAACATGTTGCCATTTCACAGGCATGTCTGTGAGGAATTTCCTTTTTGTGAATCCAATTTCCTCTCACTTTTGAACAAAAATGCACCTCTGACGTGAAGGATGTAAAGGTAGAGACAGCATGACTTAGTACAGAGCAATGGGGAATTGGCCAAGCAGCATCAAAATGGAGAACAAACAAGATAAATAAAAACCAATTTAATGCAGAGAATTTAGCAAAGGAGAAAAATGCTTCTTGAACATCATCACTGATTGTCCTGCTGTGGCAGATATGCCAGAGGGACACTGTGAGCATGATGGGGGAACAGAAATGACAAAATAAACACAAGTAACAAGGTGGGAACAAGCCAAAGGGCTGGTGGGAGCTCCCATGTTCCCCACCACAAGCCTTCTCAAAGACACAGCCTTGACCAAGCACCAACCAGGACATGACTAATGTGGAATGGATGTAGTATCTCCAGAGGAGATACAGCATGTGGTGGACTCAAGAAAAACACAAGAGACTGCTTTGTTTTATTCTTGCTCGGTGATAAATGAGACCTGACACCCTTTCCCAAAGACTGAATTGATCAGCTCCAGTGCTGCAGGTAATTAGATCTGGAGTCACGGTGGGATTGTCTCTAGCAGCCACGGTATCATTTTGCTCCTTGTGTTTTTGTTGTGATTCTGTAACTAAACTTCCCAGGAGCTATAGAAAGACTAAAGGAGCATTCTCTTGTGTTACACTTTTCATCCCAGCAGTCATCCAAGTTTTGGTAATTACAGCTACGGAGGAGCCCAGCAGAGCCACCCAGCAGCTCAATGAAGTCACGGCTTCCATTTTGAGGGAAATGAGAATCTGACTCCTGAGATGTACTTCAGCCACAGTACCAGCAGTAGCACTTCCGCATGACAGCGACTCACTGAGAAAGGCAGATCTTCATGAAGCGTTGACTGATATGTAGACAGTCAAGAACAAGCACTATAGCCTAGAACTCGCAGTATTTTGGAAAGTCTACAGCTGCCAATCAAGTGGATGCTTCCTCAGAAGAGTGTTTCCAGGTTTTCCTGTCAAAAGAGATCACTTTCCTCACACACTGGTCTTTTTTATCTTTTGATCCCATTTGGGTCCCTTCCAGGGTTCAGCTGCTCCCTCGGTCCTAACACCATTCTTAGATCTGCTTTGTCAGCCCTTGGACAGTGAAATCCCCGAAGTCTGCAAACAGCCCCCGAAGCTTCCTTTTGATCTCTTGGTAGTCTTCCATCTCCAGCCAGAGGCATTTGGTGGAAAGTGAAAAAATCCAGAGCCAGGTGGTTTTGGATGTGAGCCCTGGGGAAGCTGCATGGGGGTTAAATGCCCCCACCATGGTGCATGACAGGCAGCCTCCACAAATAAAGACAAACCTGTGGGTAAAGCAGTCCAGATCTCTTACCTCCCATTTCTGTTTTGGACAAGGAAGACTTTTGTCCTGTATCCTTAAAGAAGGATGTGTGTAGTGGGCTGTGTAGAACACACTTGGATTTCAGGGCAAACCCAGGATGTAACAGCAGCACCGGCGCTGATGGATGATCTTCGGAGCTGGGAGCTGAACCACAGAGATGCCAGTTGGGATTTATTAAATGACAAGACAATATAATCTAAACATGTACATCACCTTCAAGCAAGGGCCCTCTGACACAGGTAAAATTGCTTTTGTTCACTCAAAAGATCAATATTGTCAGGATTAAATAATATGTGAGCCGGTGTGAAGAACTCTGCCTGACCACCGGCAGTCAGAAAGAGGCAGAAACTCCCTCTTGTAAAAACAGTATGAAAAAAAATCCTGAATATACTGCCACTTCCCAAGTCACCGTATTTGAACTGTTGTCACCAGGAGCTGTAGGCCATCTTCAGATTTCTTGGAAGAAAAGTCTTCTGTGTGCATGGTGTGTTCTGATGCAGGAAGTTCCTCAGATTTAATCATCATGGCTAATCAAAAAGCTGCAATACCATCTGAAGACCACACTCCTTGGTGAATGCCAGCATTTACTCCATGTCAGGTCTTCCCTTGGAACAAACCCAGTGTCAACGGCAGTTTCTCATTCTGATCTAAAACTCTCTGGTCCTTCAGCAGCTCTTTCCCCTCGCCCCCGCATGTCTGCTTTGTTTTGCACTGGATTTAACTTTGCATATGTGGTTTGGTGTGGGTTTTTGTAATATAACATCAAATCTCTTAATTCTCTGACCCAGAAAACAGAGACAATCCTCATAAAAATCTGGGACAAAGAAGATGCTGCTGGCACGTGTGCAGCAACAAGAGATTCCGAAACTCCCAAATCTACCCATTTAAAGTGATTTTGATTAAAGAAAGAATTTTGAGAACTGTTGCTGTCAGATCTCAGGTTATTTTGAGAGCAAATCCTAAGCTTTCAAGTAGTGGTGCTCTAGTCTGAGCAAGACACCTTAAAGAGTGACAATGTGGTGGCCCCGTGTTCATCATCAGCTGAGATGTGACGGCTCCTCCCTTTCATGTTGTCACCTCCACAGGGCCAGCCAGGACACAAGACCCACGCAGGGTACACAGCAGCTCCCACAGCATCCAGAAATAAAGGTTCCCTCTGTCACCGCACGACCTTTCCCAGAGCCACAGAGCCCCATTCCTGCAGCACTTTTGCCAATGAGTAAATAATGAGAAATTAGTGCATGGCCCTGATGATGAGTCACAGTGAGCGGCCGCTGGCACTAACGAACCTGCCAGGACAAACAGGGTGTCACAGACAGCCAAGGCCTCCAGTTTCATGATGACATCACGCATGTCACACCCATGTCACTCCTTGTTCTCCACAGAGTCAACGCACACAGTCCCACTGGTGAGTCACACCCAACACCAAACCAGGAGAGCCCTGTCCGATGCCAGGCAGGGATGGGAACACATAGCATTAAGCATTTCCTCTTTGCATGCTTAATTTAATGAGGAAGATTAACAAAATATCCAGGCCGAGTCACGCAGGCAGCAGTCTTCCTTTGCCCAGGAGATTTTAGGGGCAAAAGGAGGGGATGGAGGTACAGCCCCATTGCACGCTACCCCCACGGAAGGGGAGCCTGCTAGTCAGGAACTTCTACCCCCAACACAGCACCAAGGATGAAGAGTGAGGCCAGTGTGGGAGCTCACTGCTCCATCCCCAGTGGCATCTGTGGGGAAGTCCCTGGTGATGGCAGGGTTTCACCCACTGGTTCTATACACTTCCTGAAGGCAGAGTTTCATTAAAGCGGGTAATTTGGCCTGACTACCCTGGGTAATTCCCACGGCTGGGGCCACAATAGCAGCCAAGCCCAGGAGGAAATTGCATTACTGTACATGGAGGTCTCAAATCTGAAAGGGAAGGAGCAGTTCACACCGATCAGGGCTTTAATACCAGATTAAATGCTTTCACAGCAGCCTGGCTGTTTGAAAGCTTCCAGACAGCCTTTTGTCAATTTAGTTTGCATTGTACTTTGGCTTCAAGAGGTACTTTAAAATGTGACCAACTTTATTTTATTATTTTTTTAATACGGTAGCTTAGCTCTCTTGAAGGAAATTGATGGACCTGGAATGGGCACTGCTCCATAAGGGAAGGCATGAAGTGCTTTAATGGCAGAGGGGCCAAGCAAAGCTCCTCTCTCCAAGGCTGTTTAGGCAATCTATTAAGCATTCTGTCCTTTAAAGACTCACCATTTTAGAAGGCTGAATGAAGCTCCAACTGGAATTATCAATTTTTAATTTCCCCATTAGCAGAAACAGAAGAAGTATGGTACTTTCTCCTGATACAGGGAACAGCCTACATTCATACAAGGATTTTACTGTAAGAGGCTGATTACCCCAAGCCTTGCACCAGGAGCTAAGCCGTGTCTCAGGGACATGCTCCACTGGGTACTTAAATGCAGAAGTTTAGGGGAGTTCTTGTCTGACTCTGGGCAGGTGGGAGCAGGAGGGCAGCTGGACCAGGATGTGGCATATGGGCACCTGGCAGCAACAGCACCAGGATGGCCCTACCCTACTCAGGGCTGGGAAAGTACCCCAGAAACAGCAAGGATGAGTGGTGGGCTGGCTTCTACTCTGAAATTTGGCACTTGGGAGATGCAGAGCACACACTGATAGGAAACTGAAGCTCCTCCTACCCCTCCGCTCCCTGACATGGGGACACAGAGGAACCTCTGTCTCTCCCCTGGCCCACCACAGCCAGGCGGGAGGTGGGGGCACAGCCTCGAAGGGCTCTGTGCCACCTCGCTCTGCCCACAAATGCATCCTTGTCATTCAAATGAGAAGCTGCCACAAAGGCGAGGGCCCTGCCCTAAACAAAGAGCCACTTGGGATAACGGCAGAGGGGGACGCGGGTCCCCGGTTTCCACTGATGAATGCAAATGCCTCCAAAGCCTGGGAGCAACTTCTCTGGGAACAACACAGACAGGGCTTTGTGAGCAGGAGGCTGAGAGAGGCATCATCATACGCAAGCCCCCAGGAATGCCCAGCAATCCCCAGCTGGAGAAACGCCTTGGGGGCATACATAGACCTTCCCTCTCACCCTTGGCCACAAAGTCAAGAGAAAGCCGCTCCGAATCTTCTTTTTTTTCACCCACGCTCTTGTAACCAAACAAAAACTTTCGTGGCACTCCTGCATCCTTCAGCCGCTAATACCAGAGCCCATGTCCACACAGCATGATCTCAGTGATGCCACCACCAGCACCCCACTGTCAACTCCTGTCTGGCAACCTCAGTGCCAAGCAAAGCGACTCCCTAGGGGAAAGCATCTCCCTTGGGGCCAAGCTTGCCCAGCCTCAGGCATCAGTCCATCCCCAAGCCACAGGTTTTGCCGTGCATAGCCATGTTCCCACAACAGCAGCAGTGCAGCCCAGCGGGCAAAGAGCTGTCTGCAGGAACAGCTGGCTCCCTTACAAACCAGCCAGTCTCCAGGTCAACACCTTCGGTGTTCAGACTCCACACACCAGCTACTCTGAAAAGCGCAACTTGAAGGTAGACCTCTCCCCAGACCTGGTTCAAAGCCCAGTGAAGTGAGAGCTCTCATTACCCAGTAACTGCTAAAATATAGGAAGTCTTTGCTACCTGCACCCCTGAGACATCCGAACTCAACAGCCATAAAAAGATGCAATTTGTTAACACTGTGGTGAGGAGGGGTTGGGGGTTTACTGTAAAGACAGCAATGTAAAATGCAAAGTCATAAATTTCACAAGTGGCATACTAAAATTCAGTGGAATCACTCAAGTCAAGCTCTCTTCCATCTGCTATTTTATATTCTCTTTGTCAGGGCAGCTAATGGTGAACAATAAAAACATTAATAATCAAGTTAGATTTATAAACTGGGCAGGAAATTCCACTAGTAATGAAATCTGGAGAATCATTCCATGTTATATTGCTTTGGGCAGCACGCTAACAAGAACTGCCTTTGAATTATAGCCCTCTTTCATTTTGCTGAACCTTAATTTGGCCCAGTACCACTGCTTCATTTAAAACAAACTTCAAGCAGGAGTGGAGCAAAGGACAGAGCTCAGAGGCACAGTCCAGCTCAGCACTGAAAAACCTCCAGGTTGCACGGGGTGAGCATTTGGGATATAAAAGCTCTGTTGACACTGTGCTCTGTTTACTGCAGAGAATTGCTGGATATAATTTTCCAAGCTTAGCAGAGCTTTCTAATGCTATGGTTTCATGCTTCCTAGTTTTCAAATATTTGATTGAAATGCCTCACAGATCTTTAATTTCGTAGTTGCTTCGTAAAGTGGACGTCAAATAATTCTTGAGGCTCCCACTTCCCAGAGAGTGGTAGTTTTCTAACAAAACCACTGAAAATATCTGGCTTCTTGTGCTCCCTGCTGCTCATTAGAGGGCATAAGCATAAACCTGGTTTACATTCAACCTCTTTGGAAACCCACCAATGCTCTCTCAAGCTGGGAAGATTCTTTGCTCCAGTAAGCACACCCACAGGAGGGAGACAGCACCCTGACACCCATCCTACACCCTAAATGTCAGATTCCCGACCTAAATAAGTCTTGGTTTAACGTAATCCCCTTCTCCTGCAGTTCACTTCTGCTCTATTACCATCATCCCCAGCACCTTCTGCTTTGCCCAACAGCCCCAGCTCTTCAGCAGGGTTTGGAGAGAGTGCTCAAATCTACTCCAGGACTAAAAAGGTACCTTAATGCCTGAAAGTTGTCATCAGTAACTAATAAGCCCCTCGAGTATTAACACTTACCCTGTAAAAGCTGAGTGCAGCATATTCGGTAGTGAGGGTAAAACCAGGTCAAAGACAAAGTTTGAGTTAAATTGATTGAGGCAGAATACATCAATTTGTGTGCTGTTTGCATGAAATATTAATTCCAGCTTTAACATTTGGTTACAGAGGAGAGTGAATGCACCGTAATGATGCAGGTATACTTTATATTCACATTTTTTATTCTCCTAGGAACAGATGGGGAACGATAGGCTTTGTCCTCCCTGGAAGGTGTCTTGAGTCGGAGCCTGTGAGCCGAAGCACACGCCTGGAGCCGGAGCCTGGGCAGCGGAGGTAGCGTCCTGGCACACTGCTCTGAGCAAGCCCTGCTCATTAGATAACCCTGCCGTGCTGCAAACCCTTCCCCCCTCCCACCTTCACAGCAGTACACCGGCAGCATTTTGAAATTCGCTGAATTTCAGGGGATTTCTCCAAACTGGCGGGTCCAGTCCCAGGACTGCCCACCCACACCCAGCCAGAGCTGGCTTTCTGACAGCCAGGTTTGATACAGTCGTGGGGCTTCTCTGAGCTATAACTAACTGGTATAACCTACAAGAAACTTTTCCTCCCCCAGGAGAAAACCCTGAATTTCTTCCATCTCAGAGGGGTGAAGCTGTATAGACCTGCTGGCACTGTGACCTGGCAGAGACATGACCTAAGCTCTCCATGCCTGCTAAAACCTGTTATATCCCTGCAGACTAAGCAGGCACCTGTGAGGGGAGAAGTAGGACCACAAGGATGCCCGCACTGTGCAGACCCTCGCAATGAAGCCAACCCTCCGCCTGCTGCCGGCACAGAGCACGTTAAGCACATCCCCGAGCATGTCTCAGTCCTCGGGGACCGCTCTGACTCCAAACGTGACGTTTTACCCTGCATGCTGCTGGAGTTTGTGTGTCAGGCAGGGAGGGAGCCCTCGAGACAGGCCAGTCCTTTCCCAGCGCCTTTCCCACCATCTATGTGTGAAAGCTGGTGGGGCCATCGCCCCACGATGCTGGGCTGGGGTGCCTCTCGCCCAGCTGTGGTGGAGAGGCACCATGCACTGGGTACGGTAGGCACTGAGTGCAGGGGAGGGGGACTCTGGCTTCCAAAGGGCTCGGTGCAGCGGGTACGGGGTGGGGGGCACTGGGTGCGAGGGGGATAAACAGACCCTTCCGTCTGCTCGGGGGGGCACCAGCTGCAACGAGCGGCACCACGTAGATAAATGCTGGAGGGAGCACCGGGTGTAAAAGGGCCCGATCAGCGGGAGCAGGATGGAGGGCACTGGTGGCAAAGGGGGTACCGGGCAGCGGGGCGCGCCAGGGAGCCTTTCCAGCCGCCGAAGCTCGCCCAGTGCAGCGGGGGCCGGCGATGCCTGAAGGTGGGGGAGTACTCGGCGAGGCGGGGGAAGAGGGAAGGGGGATCGGAGAGGAGCGGGGGGCCGCGGGTAACTCACAACTCCCCGGGTGATGTCCTCCGCTGCAGGGGTCGGCGCCGCGGGCGCTTCTTGCCACGCCAGCCACAGAGCGAGCACGAGCAGCATCTCCCGGCGGCGGGCGCGGTGCCGGGCGGCGGGGCTCAGCATCCCCCCGCTCTTCGCGCCGCCCGGCCCCGGCCCCGCGATGGGATCCACCGGGCTCCGCGCCACATCCGCGCTCCCGCCCCGGGCTGCGGCCGCCGCTAGGGAGGGAGGGAGGCAGGGAAGGAGGAAGAGAGGCAGGGGGCTCCACTCCGTTTCGCGCTGCTCCGCCGAGGATGGAGGCGGGGGGGCTCCGCTCCGCCCCGCCGAGGAGGGAGGCTGTGGGGACTCCGCTCCGCGCTGCTCCGCGCTGCCGGGGAGGCTCCGCCGCCGGGTGCGCCGTCACATCGCCCCGCTTCCGCAGCCTGCGGAGCGGCAAAGTTGCTGCGGGCGCTGGCGCGGAGCAGAGCGCGGGTCGGCAGCGGGAGCTGCTGCTGCTGCCGCTGCCGGGGGCCGCCGCGGCTCCGGCGCCGCTGCCATGCACCCCTCTGCGGCCAGCCGGCGGCGGAGGAGGAGGAAGAAGGGATGCAAATGAGGGAGGCGGTGTCAGAGCTCCGCGGATGTGGGGGGGGCCGTTCGCAAGCGTGGTCCGGCCGCGGCTGAGCTCCGAGCCCTGGCACAGATCCCGGCCCGCTCCCCCTGCGCCACGCGAGCAGGAGCGGGCTCAGCCCCCTCCCATTTTGATATCTGTGTCTAGCTGAAATCCCTCGGGGTTCCGACACGGGTTTTTTTCTAAACATCAACATTTCTGTAAGTACCAGCCTCATCTCCGAGTTTTTAAGGTACTATGGAAAAGATCGCGTGGTTGGAGCATCCCCGACTGACGCCTCGTCTCATCGAGACAAATGTCTGGCTTGTCCCCATAAACAGCATAATGGGAGCCTATGGCCTCCTCAGCGTGTCCTCCCTCGAGAGCTGTGAATCTGCCACATGCCCCAACAGGCCAGATGGCAGGGGACACCCTGACAGCTCTAGCTCCTGCCAGTTGAGGATGAACATGTACTTCCTACTCACATCTGCCTTCCCCGGTTCCTTTTGGCATATTAATACACCCAACAGCTTTGCAAATGATTTTTAAAGTTTGGGGTTTTTTTAAAAATAAATTTGCACTTTCTGTTTTAAGATAAATAAAAAGTGGAGATAATGAAGAATGAACAGAAATGAAAACTTGCTTCTAGGTGCTGCTCAGGCAAAATTGTAATGGACATTGATATGACATCTTCTGCACCAATAGATTAATCCAGCAATGAATCATAGCTGCTTCTGGAGGTATTTAGTATCAGACAGGACTGGAGAAAACCAGTGGATAAGGGAAGAAGAAATCTTTGTCCAAAAGAAATTGGTTAAAGAGAATTGGCAGGGAAACCTCACTTCCTGTGGGTGAGTTTGCACTACCCTGTGTCCCTGTGAGCTGGACTGAAGTTGCCGCTCCAGCACCAGAGAAATCAGAGAGAAAACACCTTGGATTACAGGACTCAAAGCCTCACCAATAGCTACCTGTTGTAGCTCAAGAGCTGTTATCTTGAGAGCTTTGCTCCATACTTAGACAAAGTTCAGCTTCCTAAAGAAGCCCAGCCTCTGGTTCCACAGGTGCAGAGGGAGGGTTTCCAAATGGCAGGGCTGACAGCTCCCACTCACCATGTCACTGAAACTGCAGGAAAAACAAAAACTCTCCAACAACATTTTTAGTGTTAGAGAATTAAGGAATTACTTTACTCTGGCCAGGATGTTGTTCTGGCCAGGATGTGCAACAGAAATAATTTCATCCACATATTGCCTGGGTTGTACAGAGAAATTCCTTCCATCACACATGATCTTTACTAGATTTTTCACATACTTATACAGTCAAAACCCAGAGAAATTAGTTGGTTCAATGTTCATTGGTCCCGAGTTACACAGTTCTTAATATTTGGTTTCCTACTGGTTATTGATCCCTTTGCCTTTGATGTTAATTATGCTTTCATTCTTCATTCTCGTACCTCTCTTTTCCCAGACCAGGTGTCTCCGACCATGGCAGGGCTGATGTTTGGAGGTGATGTTCGTTAATGGTCGTTATCTTTTGTGCATCTTCTGTGCTATTCCCAATCTTGTTGAGAAGGTAAACTCATCAGACCTCGAGTGGCAAAACAGTCCTTTGAAAAGAAACTTCAATTCCTTTCCCCCTGGGCACAGGCGAACAAAACCCCGGACTAAAGTTATATAAACTTGGTAGCATTTCCGACAACCATTTAAATTCACCGTGGAAAGATGTTCAGGGCCACTTTACCACAAAGCCCTCCCAAAGTGTCTCTAGGGAGTGGTTCTCTGTCTATGTACATCCCCATCCAGTCTGCAGGACTCACTCCAAACCTGTGCACCGCCTGCTGCTCCTGCCTCCTCCCCTCCATCCCACAGCTGCTACTGCGCTCCAGGGAGCAGCTCTTTCTCACTTTCAATAAATGTCACACTAGCCCCAACGGGACAAGGGCTGTTATTTGCTCTTTTCCCAACTCCTCTGCTCTGAGCAGAAAGCAGCAGCCACAGACCACCCCTCAACTTTTTCCAGGTTTTCCAACAGAGAAACGTTATTCCAGGCAGTCAAGCCAGCCAGAGATTGCTTAGCAACATCACATGTAGTAATTTCCTGCTAAGCATCTCTGGCATTTCTTCTTATTAGGAATCATTCTTTTGACAGTTGACATGACTGTGGGCAGATCAGAGCCATCCTTGAGAGGAAGGCAGAGGGACCATAGCTGGGCAGGGCTGGGAGGAGTGCATAGCAATGTGTCAGAATCCCCGAGTTTGGGACAAATCTGCAGCCCTCCCATCAGGATGAGCAGCTTCTGTGGTGGCAGTCTTGGCAGGGTGAAAACTGTCAGCACAAGTTCGCTGACATGTCATGGGCTTGAGGTTACCACTGACAAAGGTTACCATTGACAAAGGCTTCAGCAGCACCTTAAAATGCTTTCTAGGGATTTTGGGCCCTCTGAGAACTGCTCAACACAAACTCAGCATGCTCTGCCCCTGTGTAGGGCACAGTTTGTCTGGCAGACTGGTCCTTGTGCTGGGCAGCCTGGAGCTCCGGGGCTTGGTCCTAACCCACATCCACAGTGCCTTCTCTCCCATGCTGGCCACATCAGGCTGTAGCAGCAAGGTTTCCTCAGCTGCATTCCTTGCAGTTCTGAAGGATGCTGCACGATCCATACTGACCTTTCATCCCATTTTTCAAAAGTGGGCAATGAAGAATAAACATTCATCATGGGCAGCCACTGAGCTGATGGACCAAAGATAAAAGCTTGAGCCCACTCCAGCTGGATGAGTTTTGCTGTTAACTTCAGGGGGTCAAGATTTTAGGGCACATGCTACCATTTTATCTTCCTCCCCTAGGTCATCCTCTCCCAGCAGCACATCAGGGATGAAAATCTTCACAGTTTCTGTTAGAGCAGGTGTTTTAAGGAGAGCGACTGCAGGCCAAACGGACGATGTTGGTCCATGTCAAATGTGCTTTAATCTTTTTAGATTCTTTCCTGTGGCATTAAATGCAAGAGCATACCCATTGTCATCAAATGTAGAATGTACTAAACTTGCATATTGCAAGAGAATATTATTTCCACAGTTGTTTCTCACCCCACAAAAGGCTCAGAGTTTTTAGGGGGCCAAATGTCACTGAATTTCCCAACCTCTGACCTCTGTAGATCTCAATGCCCTGTTTCCCCATCTGCTCAGCTGTTAGTTACTAGCACATGTTCTGTGTCAGCACCTCAATCTGTCTTGCACCACAAGAACCTGCAATGTGAATGATTATTTACACTGGATGAGTAGTTGCTCTGTCCATACTCTGTTGAAAGTAATTCCCAACATATTTATAAACATTTTTAGCAAGCACTTACAAGAGACAAGATGGCAGGTTTCTGCCATAAATTACGAGACCAAAAGAGTCCACAGCCATGCCAGGTACAATGAGCCAGGAGAGAATCTTTAATAGTTTAATTTTATTGCATGAGTCTTCCTCCTTTAATAAAACACTGCTTGACCATCAAGGCCCAAAAAAATATCAGAGAGGTGCTAAATCCTATATTTGCATATATGTAGTATATATACTCAAATTTAAGCACATGAGTAATCACACTAACTTCCCTCTAACCTTATGAATGTGATAGAAGAGCAGCTTCTCCCTGGGAAGATGGAAGCTGTGCCCAAAATAATGAGGCAGATTGTGTGGATGCCATCAGCTCCTTACAGCTACAGAGGGCAGAGCTGGGCAATAAAAAGAACCTGGTTATAACAAACTGAACTGTGAATATTTTTCTTCTCTTTCCTTTTCAATAAACAAAAAAAACCCCTTCAATGGCACAGGTTTAACTCCGTGCTCATGTCATAAGAACTATATGAGGGTAGATGGAGTTTTCATGCCATTCATTACCTAGGCAAGTTGCTGAATAGAATTTATTTAAGGAAGGAACAGCATGATGATTTTAATTCTATTAAGTGTAGTTTCCAAAATGCATTCTTTATGCTTCATTTATTGCAAATGAATGACTCAGTTAAAACAGCATTTCAGCACATTTTAGCCAAAATATTTGCTTTGCACAACAACAAAATAAACATAACTGCAAACAGCTATAAGTAAGAGCAAGCAAATAGACACCCAGAGCAGAGAGGTATTTGTGGTGATACCTATGGTCTGTTTTAGCACAAATCTTTCATGCTAAACAAGAAATGCTAGTAAAGCTGATTTGCAAGTTCACATTTCCCCTATTTGCCCATTATTGTCAGTGTTTGGAAAAACCTGTAAACAAGTACACAATTTGTTTTCCTTCCACATATATTCCAGCCAAATGCACATACTTAAAATATTTTCACCTTTGTGCACCAAGATGACAAGTTTGAATTTAAAATGTCATTATCTTCTGGCTATACATGCTATGTGGAAGATGAAGATTTTTCCGCGGTGTCTTTAGCATAATTAGCATGTATGACAACATCTAGACGATTTAATTTCCCAATTACACAGCTATACTGAAAATATCCTTTGCATTAAATATGCAGCAGTTCTTATCAGCAGATACTATATGACTTTTTCTGCCCTGTTATATCACCGCAGATGCTCGTATTTTGGCAAGCTGAGAAATGAGAATTTTCTGCCCTATCAACCAGGGAGACAGAAATTGCTGTGCAGAGTGGGGCCCAGGCTGCTGCCATGGTCCCTCTCTGTGAGCAGCCGCTCTAACAGCACACATGGAATTCCCAAGGGACGGCGAGGACTCCCTCCCAAGTCCAAGTGGTGAATCTCAGGCCCTGCAAAGTCTGAGAATGAGGACATTTGTGATATTATCCTGCTGTTCTCTAGAAGTTTTGGTAGCCATGAGATAAAGCAATTGCTGGAGTATAATTTGCTTGCTGTAATTAATATCATCCAGAAATGATTTATTTGCTTTCCTACTTTTAAAACTGATGGGTGACCAATGAAATTGGAAAAGCAAGCAATTATTTTTCCAAGACCAGTGATAGACACCTAGTTGCACATGTGTTAAGTACTAGTCTTGGGAAGTTTAGAAATTTTTCTTTTCCCTGAGTAAAACCAAAGTGCATCAGGGCATTTACAGATGGCTTAGGAGTATACGCCTTTTTTGCTTCCTTGTTCTCCAATTGATAAATCAACCTACTGACATTTTTTCATAGCTTATCCTAAAGGAGGGAAACCAAAGTTGGAAGGGGCATGGAAAACAGTATTTTCCTGGAGGCCAGGGCTCTGGAGTGGAGAGGTGCTGCAGAGATGCTCACAGTGCTCTTGGCCACAGGACTTTTGTTCTCTACATAATCACACACTAGCACAAAGAATCTCCAGCATCTCATGGATGTCCATCTGCCAGTTCCCGCTCCACAGGCTGAGACAGCACTAACCATTATTCCACCAGAACCCACTATCAGCAAGGCTTAGTCCTCTCTAACTCACTCTAATATCTAAACCTTGCAGATTTCTCTCACGTTACACCTGAAAAATGAAGCCTTCCTGGCTTCCCCTGAAGCTCCAGCTCTTCCCAGCCTGCTTCTCCTGTGCTGGAAAACCCTTTTATCCCCCTGCCAGCCACATACCTGCAGGTACCCAGAGCAAATCCTGTTTCAGAGGTCTTTTTCCAAGTCTAACACTCTGATCTCTCAGCACTACTCTCAAGCAGCTCTCTGTGGAATTCTTTATATCAGATAAAATACACTGCTCCTCTTTATTTCTAAGATTTCCACAGACAACCTTGCCTTGTCTTTTATTGCTCATTTAGCACCAAGAAATCAGCTCCTTTGTCCACCTGGCCATGAAATCCACCTCTTCCTTCCTTTGCTCAAACACCCATGCTCACGTTCTTCCATGCTCCCCTTTTGCATGGGAATATTTCCTTCTAAGCAAGCCCGAGGCAGCCATGCTATCCTCCCTTTGCCTCTTATAAATACACTGTAAGACCAGAATACCACCTCCCAATCCCAGTATATTTTTTCCAGTACAACCGTACTCCAAGATTTTGAATTATATTTTTCTGTAATTTCCTTTATCTCCTTGCTTGCAGACATGCCTTATTTTCCATCTTCTCTTTATTCCAGGTTTGTGGGGCACCCAACATAAGCTCATCTCAGGCTGCTGCTGGAATCCCTTGGCACTACAGGGATGTGTGTGGCAGCTACAACACCCACAGACTCAGCTCAAGGCCACGTTGCCACTGAGCAGACACCAGCACAGACCATCTGGAAAAACACCGGCCATTTCTGCCTTCCTGCTGCACCATGTTCTTCTCACAGAGCAGTGTTTAAGGCGTTAACACCCATGAATTTTAAAACAATACCATGAATTTTAAATGAATTTTAAAACAATACAAAAGAAGCTAATGTTCTGCAGGCTTAGCTTTGCTGCAGTGTCCCCAGTACAGAAAAGCCTCCATCAAGATCTTGTAATAATGAGCCAGGCAGAAGGATGGGTCAGAACTGCCATGTTAATGCAAACCAAAGTGTAATTTTCTCTTCACTAGCAGCATTCATATCCTTGTTCCCATTGGTTTTCAGTAACAGTCCATGAAAGGATGTTGATGTCTTGTTTAAGCAATGATAAGTTCAGAGGTTAATTAATGAGAAGTAGAACACAGTCATTTTACTGAGAAAGAAGCCCAAGAAAAAACAAACAAAAATTTTTAAAGCTACAAGGTATCACTAGATTGCCTTTTCCAGTGGAAAATAGTACTAATTTTAAAACTACTTAGACACTACAGACTGCTGTTTGACCAGGGAAAACCACAAGTCCTCTGACCTGTTTTTATAATGCTTTGATACATGTTTGTGCTTTCTGTCAGTCAGGAAGACACCAAATTTTGTGGCCTACATCAAAAGCCAGCAATCTGTTTTATGCACACGTACTCTGTACCCTACAGAGGCAGATACCCACTTTAGCAATGTCAGAACATCTCGTCAATTAAATCTGGCCATATGTCTTCTTTCAGCTTGTGACATGTTGATTGACAACCTGTCTGGAGGCCTGGCTCAGACAGCTGGGGGATTTTGCTAGCAAGGTCAGGAAAGCTTCTCCTGCAATGCAATTTCCATCATGGAACCCTGGGGGACACGTTAACAAACCTCACTTGCACTCTCTGCTGTGGCACCCTCCCGCAAACAGCACACCCCTGGCCTTGGCTCCTTGCTCTGCTCTTCATGCTTTACCTCCAAAATCTTTCTCTGCCCAGCCGTTCTTCTATACACCCTGCCAGTTCCATGAATTCCCTCTTAAATGGTTTTTGACCATACCCTGCTCCCCACTGAGCTCAGTTTTTTTGGAGGGCAGCAACACTTTAAGGTGCTGAGAGCCCTGAATAAATTCTGGTGTCCTTCACCTTCCAGTTCTATGAATCTCTCTGAGGTAAGGATTACTTGGTGTTAACAGAGACCAGCAAAAAGCATTCAGACATTTTATTAGAAAGAACTTCAGGCTGATCATACCCAGCTTTCTTAGGGAAAACTTTACCAGAAAAGGGGCAGAAACCATTCGTGAAGATGGGAAGCAGAAAGGAGATTAAAACAGAAGATGTGAGACCAATGTTATGGAAAGCTGTAAAAACAATGTTATGGAAAGCTGTTAAACTAATTGCCTGGAAGAGCTGTGGGATCCCCACCAGACCAGCTTGGGCAAATTTGGTGCAGGAGGACTGAGAACAGTCCCCTGATGGTCTTCCTAACCTTGTTTTGCGTTTTATTTCTTCTGTTCCTCATCTGACCTGGATCTTCTTGCCTTTAAGATCTTCATGAAGAAATTCAAAAGGTGAGGAAAATCAGCCATTAGCCTAAAGCCATTGCTGCACTCATGCACATACAGTCCAAGCTGCTTCCCCCATATAATGGGATTTTGGAGCCTGAATTCACAAATTCAACTTTTTCGTAAGTAAGCAAAAAACCTTTTAGATGTGTTTGAGCCACAGGTCTGGATTCAGAGCTAAACACTTACCAAATTACATGTCCAGGTGTTTTTCCCTGACCAGTTGCTTACAAAGCCCAGTTGGAACCTGTTTTGAAACATCAGCAAAACCCAGGGATATTTTGGAGCTAGTGTTGCAAATTCTGGGCTTTTCTTGCTATAAACAATTCATGTATTGGAAATACAGTGCCCACAAAGTTAATGTGGCCCTTAAGAGAGCTCAGCACAGCCTAAGGACAGCTGCCAGTGCTGCTCAGCTTCCCTGCTAATGTCCTAATGGGAGAACCCTGCTTTTCTCAAGCAAAGATATTTCAGTGCGTTAAATCCAGGCAAATCATTACCTGCAAGACTTCTTGCTCCACAGCTTTTTCTAGAACTTCTCAGCAAAGCTAGAATCAAAGGAAAGTTTCACACCCTTGATCAGTCCTGCCTGCTTGAAGCCTGAAGGAAGAAAATCAGTTAAATAAGGCAAATCCTTACTATGAAAACTGTTCTTGGTGGCAAACCCCATTTTGCCTTTGCAGCTATTCTCACCCATGGCAGTTTCCACTAAGCTTGCAAGTTAAGTGGATTCTGTTGGAAGAGGAAGTTTTCACTACTGGAAACGCGAGACCAAGTCCTGGGAGGAACATCGTTCTCTTGCTTTGCTCTCCCCTGCACCTAATGAATGTGAGGAAGGAAAGCTCCATTTGGACTGGACGGATTATGCTTCTGTATGTCAAAGTTATGTGAAATAAACAGCATAATTTGTGGAGCAACTTTGGGAACTTAATTATTTCTCAGCATGCAACTTTAATGACTCCTCTCTACTCCATGGATCTTAAGCAGCTACTGGTGTCGTGTTGCATTAGAAGCTGAAGCTGCAGCAGGCAGAATGGCAGCACAATGAGGGGAAAAAAGAAACCTCTGAATGGTTTTCCCAAGAACAAACATATGCAGTAGCACAGTGCTTTGGAAATAAATTGCTCATGAACCTTCTGGCTTGAAGCTACCAGTAAATATCCCTGTTTGCAATGATGGCCAGTTACAAACAGCACAAAATCTCACTGCTCTATTAAAGATCTTACTGAAAAGTTTCCCTGCTTTACAAAAAAGCTCTTATTTGCCCCTTGTGTCCTAAGAATAACAGACTACCACAGCTTCTGTCACTCATAGCACAGCTCAGCTCTGTGTCTACACCACAGACTAAAGTGCATCATATACATTAAAAGCTGTTACATAAACCAAACTTTCATTATGGTGGTAGACACGAGGTGTCCAAAGGGATGGTTTATATACAGCCTCTCTCTTACTCAAAGCACAAGGAAATGCCTTTTTTTAAATTAAAGCTTCAGTAGAGAAATGTTTTATTATTTTTAAGTAATCCAATACTTTACCACTAATTCCCTGTGTTATTAAAACTTGAACAAGAAGGCTAGGGTCTAGCTGCTGCAAATCCTCAGTCAATTGAGTTTGGGGTTTCTAAAGCCTCAGTGCTGAGTGATCCAGACCTGAACTCATCATATCTGAACAGTCAGAAGAGAGATGCCAGTGGGCAGGAGGCTCAAAACTGCCCTGCTCTGCTCATTATTGGCCTTATTTTGTCCTGGGAATGGGCAGCTGCATGATTTAGGAGCAGGATGGAGAAGGTGGGTGATCAGGGGGCACTTTGGCCTGGAGATGTCATGTGAGATTGGGCACAACCAGCAGTGCCCAGTCACCCCAGTCTGACAGCAGCATCGTGTCTCTAAGGGGCTCCCTGAGGAAGATACAGGACAGAGCTCGAGATGTTTGGTTAACATGGCCATGTCTGTGGGAAGGAAGGAGGCTCCTACGGTAAAGGTCTGGGGTCCCAGATCCATAGGCTTTTGGGAAACACCCTAGAACTGACCACCCCAGTGGATGATCATGCTCTGCTCAGCTGGCCTGGGTGTGAGAGCAGCCAGAGTGTCCATGGACAGGAGTGTGGGGACTCAGTGAGGGGTGTGCTGCTTCCCAGCATCTCAACACTCACCTTCTGCCCCACAGCATACACTTGGTCCCAAATACAACCCCTCACCCTGCCAGAGCCATCCCTTGGGAGCTCTCAGTGAACACAAGTCCTCTCCCAGGGGGCAGGAGCAACTTTCCCTGCCCAGGACAAGTGGACTGTCTCCTGACAGTAAACCATACTAATTGCTGTCTGGTAAAATTAGACTTATTCCTACTTGTAATTCAGTTTATGTGGGAATGATGGCTCAGCACAGGAGTTCACGTGCATTTGTGGCACTTTGTAATCACTCAGACAATGGCAGTGACATGGCTTTGTCTTTTCCCTCCTGGAACAACGCTCCAAGGGCAGCAGGCACTGGGACATGTTCAGCCTTGCGCTGAGGGGATCTGCTCAAGGTATTGGGGCAAGGCAGGACATTTGGGATAAGCCAGCTCTGCCATGACCCTGCACGGCATCAGAGATCACAGCTAGGAGCCCTCTGGTCACTCTTGCACCAAGGGCAGAAGGGCCAGGTAGAGATGGGTGTCAAAAGAGACTGGAGAAAACCTCAAAGGAATTTACAAAAACCTAGGAAAAGCTGCCAAAAGAAGTCTGACATGGACAACGCCATGGCAACCAGCTCAGGGGCCCCTTCCCAGGAGGTTTGCTGGCCCACAAGACTCAGGTGACCCTTTACATATTTCTTGTGGGATCAGGAATGGCTTAGGTACCAGTTCTTGACTAAATAAGATCTCCGGACATCTATCTTTCACATCCTTTGCTCTGCACACAGATACTATTATATCCCTCTCCTAAGCTTTTTGTATGGTAAAAGAAAAAACTACACTATTTCCTTAGGCTTCAAAAAAACCCACCCCAAACTATTCACAAAATAGGACACCTGTGGAGGGCTGATTTGAAATTCAACACACCATCACACCTCCTGATCCAGAGACATGCCTAAAGACAGATACTTCAGAACATGTAAAACTATTCTCAAATTTAGTCATGTCCTGCCTGTTTTACTCTGATATTTGCTTCAAGAGCCAAGGATCACAGGGGAATCTGCAGAGGCTTTACAGGTAAAAAAACCCCTTTGGTGCCTGGATGCAAGTGGTCCCTTGGAGGGAGAAAGGCACAGCATCTACAGAAAATAAGACAGATAGTGTTTTAGTTGTAGAAACCAGCAAAAATAACCCCAAACAACCCACCATCCACAACAATTAGAGAAGTTAAAATAATAAATTATATTTCCCCTCCATTTATCTTACCAAAACAAAACACTTTTCCTTCATCCTGATTCTGAAAGGACAGCCATAAAAATTCAACAGTTACAATAAACCTATTTATTTCAAAAGGCTGTAGTGACAACCTATATTGTTGTTATATTGTTATATCTATAATTTCATCAGTAATTGCCGGTGGGCAGTGGGAAGAGCTGCTGAATGTGCCATCATCTGAGAGACTGAAGAGAGGTTAAAGGGGAGAGCTAGAGGAAGGCATTCACCTGCCTAAATGGGCCATAAACTGAAGTGACTGACTGCAGCCAACTAAAAAGCAAGAATATTCCCTTGTGTAGCAAAATAAGAAGCAGGAGAGTCACTGGAGCCCTAAAGATGCTTTAGAGAAACAGATAACTGAACTGTTTTACAGTGAAGCAGCACAGTTACCACACACCAGAGTCACACTGATTAGCCCCATGCTGGAAGCTGACACCAGCCCAAGCTTTGGCCTCCTTAGGCAGTGCTGAGTGGGTAAATTTAGCTCTCCAGCACCAAAACCCACACAGTTTGCCCAAATTGCCTAGTTTGCCTTTGACTGTAATTTTCCCCTTTTCCATCTTAAATCACCCCCTAGCAAACATGCAGTGTCTGGATACACCAGACCAGCTGATTTGCAGAGGTTGTTTTTTTTTGCCCACCTGAGCTCAGGAGCTCCCAGAAACCTGGCTGAGTCTCATCAGCCAGTTCCAGCTGGACAGCAAATGAAACACTTGGAAAAACCTATACCAAGTAACTAGGAGCAGAGGTATTATCACACCCCAAAATATCCCTATTGTGCCATTAGCCAGCACACAACCAGAGGACAGGATGAACTGTGTCACTGAGGAAAGGGAAGGGACAGCCTGTCCCAGCAATGGGAGTGGGGCTGCGTTACAGCCAGGCACTTTGGGCAGAAGTTCTGTGCCTTCCCAAATGCCACAGGTCCGGCATACTTGAGGTGATGCCCCTAAAACCACCCCACAGCTCCTGTGGCTTGGGGACAGGGATACTTCCTATCTGCTCAGGGGCAGTGTGGGTATTTGATGGCAAAACCCCTGAGCACAAGAAATTTTCTCTACTCAAACACTACACCAAGGGAAGAGAGGTGCACACAACAGACAGCTGAGTGGGCTCCTTGGGCAGCGCAAGTCAAAAAACACAACCCCGTGGGTACCCCCCGCGCTGGATACAGGCTGCTCTTCCCAGTCAATGCCAGGTGGGAAGACACGTGTTGACCCAAGCACAAGGTGGTGGGAGCAGCTCTGGGGCTTCAGGTAACTGGTTTCTGCCACAAGGAGGAAATCTAGATAAGAAGACAAGCCGAACACATTTGCAGCTTTAATAAATCATTTTGGAGTCAGGCAGGTGACCCCACATTTGACACGGTTCACACGCCCATTCTCCCCAAGCTTAGCCCAGGTGAAAGTGCATTTCGGTTGTGCCAGGCTATGTTGGATGCTCAAGTCTGTCCCCAGAATTCTCTCGAAACCAGGTTATTCCCATACTTGAACACCAAGAAATCCATGTGAGTGGGATGAATGGATGCAATTTGGAGGTGGCAGTGTCCCAGAGGAGCAAGTGGCAGCAAGGGGCAAATGCTGCCAGAGAAGCAGGAGGAGCAGCAGGGAGATTGAGCACATGAAGGCTTTGGCTCATGGCTGTGGACATGCCCAAGGTGAGGGCTGTTCTTGGTGGGGAGATGGAACCAAAGGAAGACCAGAGCATATCCCCAGGCAGTGACCAGATGGCGAGAGAAATGCAGCTCCAACATTTGTGGAAGCCATAAAGAGGAGAGATTCTCTGAATTAGCTCGTTGCAGTGCCTGTTGTGAGCCTAGCTGTGATTAAACTGCACAAGTGAGGCCCCAAGGCAGCTGTGTGCACTTTATGAGGGTCAGGAGCCAAACAGCAGCTCCTTGCTTGCAGATTAACAACACTGCAGATTTACAGCCCCTTCCATCACTCACCCAGAAAGCCACTTCAGGATGCGTCAGGCCAGTGTACCCCACCAGCCTCCACATCTCCATGGCCAGAGCCACCCATCCAGGGGCACAGGAACATCCTTCATCCTAGGGCAGCTTGGACCTGCCAAGATCCTGCTCTGCACCCATAACTGCAGTGCTGCTTCACTGCTGCTCTTGTTGGGTGTTTTTCTTTTTTCTCTCCACCCCACCAAAAGATTTTTCCTTTTCTTCACGGCCCTCATGGACCTTTACAGCCACAATCAAGGGGACAAAAAAATTTCGTCATTGTATAAGAGCTGGGAATTCTTTCAAAGTAGCAGAGAGAACTCCCCTTTTATTTTCACCAGTAACCAAAAGAAGGGCAGCAGTCCCACTGCTTTAAAGAACATTAATGTACATAAATTGCACAGAAACACAGCAGAAGCCTCACTCAGCTCTTGTTCGGCTCTGCACAGGGAGGAGAGCCTTCCTGCTGTTCCACAGCTCCCAGCAGGGCTCTCCTGGAGCCCCCAGCATGCAGCCTGCACCAGGCTTTCCCTCTCAGTATCTCCCAGCTGCCTGCAAGACATTTGACATCCTAAGGAAGCCAAAGAAATGGCAATTACCCAGACTGGTAGTGGGACACAGCACTGGCTGTTCCAGAGTGCTGTCAGGGAGGCAACATGTTACACGCTCAGGGACACTCTGTGTCACACACCTAGGAACACCCCACGGCACCTGATGGCACAAGAAAAGCTGCCCTGGTAGGATTTTTCTAGTTTACCAGAACTGAATGAGGAGGCAGTGGTGAAATAATGAGGTTTCTGCAACTTCTCAGCACCCAGGTGTCCCTTTGCTTGAGCAGAGCTGTGGCCCTGTCTCTCCAGCCCAGGAACAGGTCTGCCCCGTTCCCAAACAAGATACATCTTGCTTCAAGCACCACAAATCCCCAGGTGAGGGAAGAGGCTCCCCTGCTCTGGAATGCTCCAGGGAAGGAGCAGCTGTCAGGTGTGTCACCACCATAGCAGCCAGTGACCAGCCCCAGAAAGAACCAAGTGACAAAACAACAGGAAACACAACAGTGAAACCCTGTGCAGAGTTTACAGAAAAAAGTACCTGAAGTGCTAAGAACCTAGTTTAAAGGTTTTCTTTTATCTGAGAGTGTTAGATGCTTGAGAAAACCTCCTTTGGAAAAAAAAAAAAGGCTTTTTAAAGCTTTAGCCATTTTCTTAAAAGTTTTCTTTAAAGGACAACTCCATACATCTAGAAAAGAAAAATTCCACCCTGAAAAAGCAGAGTTACTTAGAGCTACTTCACTTTCTGGTCCCTTACTTAACTGCACTTCAGATCACTTTTCCCCTTTCCCATCTCACTTTTACCCCGACCCTCACAATCCGCACACCTGTAGAAATTACACTACACACATGTTCAGTTTTACCCGTACTATTTTTCTCTCCCGTATTTCCGAGCCACACCTGCTTCATGCTTCCCCTCTCCTGTTGTGCAGGGTCCAACCAGTCTAGGTAGAAAAGGGAGAGAGCATCAGGCACATAATGTGCTCTCAGCAGTTTACTGGGAATTCTCAGGGTGTTTTCCCTCTGCCCTAGAGCAGCTGAACTCCATCATGATCCCTGAACTTCCAGCCCCAGCTGCACACATAAGGCAAGAGCAAACAAACTCTGAGATGCTGAGCATATTTTTATTTCAATTTTTTTTTTTTTAAAGAAATAAGAGAGTTGAATTGAGCTTTATCACTTTGCTTTTAAAGTTTGGCTTTCTAAATGATTTCATTTGGGAGAGGAAAGAAGAACCTCCTAAGCAGGGAGTAATGGATATTTCAAACCAAATATTAAGTAATGGATATTTCCAATAGTAAGTGATGGATATTTTGAACCAAACCACTACACAGAGGAAGTCTGGAGAGGTCAGCAGCTGGGGCATCAGCTGTGATGGGATCCTGTCCATCATGATGGTGCGGAGCAGCCAGCGGCAGAGGCAGCTAGGAAAAAACTTGAATATCTCAAATGGAAAGACCAATTCAAGCACCATATCATGCCCATCACTGCTGAAAGATAGGAAATGCCTCCAGGGACATCTCAGCTCTGGTGTTCCAGTTGGTGCAGGGCTGTGCCAGCTCTTTCCTGGCATAATGGCTCCCAGTGAGAGTCCTAAGCTGGGATGAACCTGCTGGATCTGATCCTGACACTGACAGGTTGAATTAAATCTTGTTTCGAGCTGGAATGCATAAAAGGAGCTGAGGGAAATGAACCATGGGAGTAAGTGATAAGGTGAGAAATCTGCTCAGCAAAACCAACTGCCTCAGGGCCTCCCGCACATGAAAGGACTTGAGATGGTGCCATAGCGATGGAGAAACAGTGGAGTTCCAGGAGAAATCCCAGAGAAACCTTGTTTAAACTTGGACTACTTAAAAAAGAAATAGATGTGGTACAGAGAGCTCTGGGCCTGCTGCCATTCTCCCATGTCCCTGTCCCCTCCCAGGGTCTTGCTGCTCCCATGGGGGTTGTGTGTGTGTAAAATTGTGCATGGTCTGTGCTGGGACTCGGCTGCTGTGATCTCTAAAAATGCTCAGGTACTGCTTGAAAGCTCCTGGAAAGCTCCTGCCTCCGTTCTGCCTGCAGAATTGTGTGCTGGGTGCCTGTCACTGCTGTGTTACAAAGGTTAAATGCACCTGTGGAAATCTCTGCTGGGTGTGCTCCAGTTTCAGTGCAGTTCTGTTAGAGGAGACATCTACGCCTGTTCTTCCTGCTGCTGTCTGCAGTATCCCCAGGCTGGTGGCAGGGCTGGGACCTGGACTGTGGGAAGCTGCCAGTCCGGTGGCTGTGGGAAGGAGCCACCCCGGCTGTCCCAATTCTCCTGCTTGCTGAGCATGGACCATGCATGCCTTTCCCATGTGCATAGTCAGTGACGCCAATGCATCCAGCTGCTCTTTGGGTTTTCCACAGGATGCACACTGAGTGCTTGGCACGGTGTTCACAGCCAAGGATGGCACAATAATCTGAGCGAGAGGTGTTCAGGGCTCTTGGAAATGTCAGCCTTGTACAGCTCAGGCATGCTGGGGCTGCATTTTCCTGTCTGCAGAGCAGGCAGAGAGTTAAATGTCAGTTCTTGTAAGTGTCCCTTGGCAAGCATCCAGACCTTTCAGGGCATGGATACCCACCTGTTCATCCCCAAAGCTGGACACTGCAGTTGCCATGCTTAGGAAGGAGGAGGCTGGAGGTGACCTGAAGGTTTCCAGGATGCTGGAGGTACCTGGACAGTCAGTTTACATTTCTTGGCTCTGTAAGCAGCTCAAATCTAGCTGGATGTGCCTGAGTGCCTGGTAAAGGTTTGTTCTGCAAGGGATGTCCCTCGGGCTTTGTGAAGCAAACTCGTGCCATGGGACAGGCAGTTCCAGGGAAGTGAGGGATGGCAGGCACATCATGCTGGTGCTTGGCTCCTCACCTCTCACAAAGCATCCCACTATGTCCCACTGAAACCAGTCCCCAGCTGCCCTGACCATCACTGTAAGTCTGGCCTTGCTGGTGGAGGTTCATGAGAATGGGAACAACCCTTCATGGAGCATGGGTTGCCAGAGCCTGGAGGGTAGCACAGCAAATGTCCCAACCCCCAGCCGACAGCAGCACTGCCTCCCCAGGCAGGAGCTGTGCAGAGCTGAGCATGTTCTGAGAAGCCTCAAGTTTGCATCAAATACTGGGCTAGAGGTCTGAGAACGACGTCTTCCGACTGCTCATCCTCCTGCTGGAGAGCGGTGTGAACACAAGGAAAGGCGCCTGATCCCCATTGTAATGCTAATCTCCTCCAACTCCCAGTAGGAGCCGAGTAGCATCCTGTTAATGAAATTATAACCATGGCTCACAAGGTGCATTTCTGCTGAACACATCTGAAATCTCTTTCCCTCAGAGGCTACATAACCAATGCCTGGGAATTATCTTGCTACTATTATAGAAGCAACACGATTAGAGTGCTGAAGCTAATTTAAATCCTGTTGAACGCTATTGTAATGCAGTGAGTAAAGCTGGTATGTGACATGTCGTTGGAACATCCTTAGAGCGGGCACATCAGGCTGATCCCCAAAAGTTTAAGGGCTATATTCAGAGACTTCAACATAAATTGCAAATCCTTCGTGAGCATGTTTTGTTTGATGACACTTTCAGGTGCTTAAGGTACAAGTCTCATTTAATTGTGTGACAACTCCAGGACTCTCAGCTGGCCCCATACTGAAGAATCTGCTTCTATCCTCAGTTATCCTGAGCATCTTCCAGGTATTGCAACATCTCTGCTCCCAATGCGAGCAACAGGTGTGGAGCTGTGGGAAACTACTATGCTCAGCTTGAGCACTGGCAGTGAGGCAAAAGTGGAGCTTAACTGTATAGGTCAGTTGTGTTGGGGGCTCTTCTAGTTTTGCTTTATGGGCTTAGTAGGGATTTGGAGTGACTGTGTGGGTTTTTAAGAACTGGGTTTTGTACCTTTGAAAGAAATGTCTCAGCCTCTCCCCTGTCAAACAGCAATGCAGCTCCCATGCACAGTCAGGACATCACCCCGAGAGTTACACAGAGGCCCCCGTGCTGCAGGGCAGCCCTGGCAGCTCAGGTAGTGACAAGCAAACCAAACACAGGGCTGAGAGGTTTCATCTTGACCTTTACAAGCTGCTACAACATCCCAGAGCTCCAGCAATCGCCACTTTACAGAGCCTGAGCAAACAACCCTCCAGTGCAGCAGGGAGTGGAATCGGTCCCTATCCCAGCGTGACAGCAGGCTGCAGCATCCAGCTGCTCTCCTGAGCCTGACACCAGGACAAGTGTTCCTGACAGGCATTTTATCATTGTTCCCATGATACTGAGCGGGGTTGGATTGTGCCTCTTCTCCTCCTCTTTTCCCCAGCACACCTGAGAGCAGATCACAGGGATGCAGTGGAGCAGAGGGCTCCTGATTTTACCCCCACCAGCCACTCACAGAGCATTTTGTCCCAGTTCAAGCCAGCCCCATCTCTGGCTCTTGGCCATGCCGGACATGGATTTCACATGCCATTCCATTCTCTCCCCTCACCTGATGCTGTCAGGATGTTCTCATATGGCCAGCAGGCAGCACTGCACTGGTTTCAGCCCTTTGCGGGAGCTCTGTCCTCATGTCGCTGCCCCTGGTCCAGTCATGTCATGATTTCCTTTTCTGTAATTTAACATCCTACCCCACAAAAATAGAAGTGTGGGGAGGAGAAGAGAAATGTCTACAAGGAACAGCAGGAAAGGGATCCCAAACTCTGTGAGGAGATGATCTGTCACCTGTCTTTATGGCAGTAGGACAACAAGCTACATCTTTACCAGGGTAAAGCAGCTCACCTTTTTGCCCCACCACAGGTGTCCTGCAGCCTTTGCAGCCCCAGACTTGTCTTGGCTGCCCACACAGCAAGGTCGGCTCTGGGAGTCTCTTGTGTTCCCCTGAGCCAGATGTTCCCTGCCTGGGGCCATTGTCTGCAGAACACAAGACTCCTCCTAACTGAGGTATCAGCCCAGGGTTTTGTGGCAGAGCTGGAAACTGAGTTCTCCTGATCTTTAGAGCCTCTCCATTGCTCTTCTTGGCCATCAGCATCACCCTGCTCTCTGAGGCTTGCTGGGGCCAAACATGTACCTGCTGCTGTGACTAGAAAGAGTGAGGTACTTTAGGAGGGGAGGTAACATTCCCAAAATGAACTCATCCTTTCAGTTCATGTGCTAGCAGCACAGGCTGTCACAGCTTTATTTTTAAATGGCCTTTCCCTTTATCATCAGAAAAATTTCTTCCTATTGACCTGAACAGCACTAGCAAAGTCAAGTGGAATATATATATATTCTTTCCTACCCACTGAACATGGTCACTGTTAATCTGAGCATGTTAAAACCAAAAGGGACAAGATGTGGAAGGTGTTTAAGACTCACTTGATGGGAGCAAAGGGGAAGGGGTGACGACCAACCTTGCTGAAGGTAGAATTAGATGTTTAAAATGGAAGTGAAGTGAGTACCTGTCTTGGACATGTGGCAGAACACAACTGCGGCACAAAGACTCTTGACTGAGGAAACACAGGCAGCCACTGGTCTGGTGGAGTTAACAGCAGCCTTAGAAACATGGCAACATATTCACATGGGTAAAACTGGGAGATCCAGAGTAAAAAACCAGCAAAAGCAGCTTGCACAGTACTGTCAGGTCACTGGGAAGACTCTTTGTAGACACTTTGAAAATCATGAGCCAAGACAACAGTCACTCAGGGACTCTTAGCATCTTTTAAAGTTAGACTTCAAGGATAAATTCAAGGCCAGGGGAAGGCAACACAGTTTCAATAAGCGATGACGTATTTTGGTCAGGTTAGCATCAATAAACAGCCATTAGCTATGCAAAGGAGGATTTGCATAAGCAGCATTTGAGGGTCAGGCAGGACTGTCTCAAGTGACGATGAAGGGAGGACAGCCCTGCATGCAGAAATTCTCAGCCTGGTGCTGATGCCAAGGTGCTCGAGCCAAACAAATTCACCTGAACCCCCTGCTCTGAAGTGTGCTGGAAATGATCTTACAATGTCCTACATCCTGGAAACAATTCTATAAAATTTAGTAGCTCTCCCTTTCCAAGGAGAGGGGGAAGAAAAGCCCCTCTTTCAGGGGCGTTGGAAGAGTTGGAGCATGCAGCAAATAGAGGCAGGAGTGTTTGAGTGGCTGAGAGAGGACAAGCACATTGTTCTTTGCATCCTGAGCATTTTGTAGGAGTGAAATGTATCTGTGTAATGCACCCACAGCTGGACAGCACTTACATCAGTCTGTGGTAGCTAATAGAGGGGAGAAGGAGGAATAGGAACTTTCAGAGCAGAAGGGATTGAACCCTTCTGCAGGACCCAGAAGGCAAGCAAGTCCTCCCCAAAATCAGTCACCACCAATCTCCTCCTCTTGGTGTTTATGTGAAAAATTCAAAAGCGGGGCTAAGGTTGTGCCTTGGAATGATTTCTAACACAGCAAATCCAAATTTTAACAGTGAATTTCATCTACATGGAGGAAAAAAAACCAAAAACAAGTAAGTGTCAAATCACACCAATCCATCAGTCAAAATTGTCTTTGCTGGTACAAATCTGTCTTTCTCATTCACACAATGCTACAGGTTTAGAGCAGAGCAGAAAATCTCTTGCAGAGAATTTTTTTTAAAGTATTTTATCTATACCACAAAATGTGGGTCTAATTAATCCCTGAAACCAGTGATATTACACTTCAGATGAGCCTGCCTGCTAAGCCTGAGGAGGTGGGAAAGCAAAGAATAAAAATATCCCTATGCTTCAATTTGATTCCAATTCAGCCAGGCCCAGCAAACACACTTGCTTATTAGAGATAAATCTTCATTTAAAAGTTATTATAACAATACTGAAAAATTTAGGGGCTGAAGATGGTAAAGGTGAACTTTAATGAAGGTTTAATCACAAGAATGACTGTGAAGTTTTGTCTGCGTGGCCTCTGCAGCAGCAGGGACATCTCTGCACCTCTGGGTACCACAACCAAGACATTGGGAAGAGAGTCGAATATGACAAGGAACATCCAATTTTGGAAGTCCCGAGCAGACAGGTCTTTGTACAAAACCACCCACAAAGCAGAACAGAACCAGCTGTGTTTCACACATGATCATTGCTCTGTTGCTAATATTTTTTTTAACACAGAAAGCCAAAGCATTCCCATTTCTGACAGCCATTGGGCCTGTAATGGCAGTTTGCTGCATCAGTGCCTGCACCTCATCTTTTAAAATGCGTGTTATTGGCCTACAACAGATTTCTATTTAGAAAAAAAAAAAAATTTTCAATGAAAATATTCAGTATTTCATTAATAAGAAAAAGGTTTTATTTTTCCTAGGCCCATCACTGTAGCAGTCTCTGTGGCTTTGTGATTCCTGCAATAAACAACACTTTCTAACTGGAAACAACAGAAGCAATGCCCAGTACATCTGAAAATATAATTTATCTTCAAGGCATTGCTAATCACAGCAACAAAGGCCTGAGTCACAATGGATAAGACCCATTCCATCGAGATATAGCTTTAATTAATTGAATTAGTATGAACTTGGAGTTCAAATTAGCATGAAAATGACAGGTCTGACAATATATATTTTAAGTATTTTTTAAAACAAAAAAAATTGTATCTCTCTGCACCCAAGTCAAATAACACAGTGCATCTTCTGCTCTCCAAGATGCCCCTTGAGCTTTCCTCCTGAGATAGACCCATCCCACTCCTGTCCCCATGCACAGGCACTCAGGGCTCAGAGCAGCCCCATCAGTTCTGTTTTGCCAACAAGACTCTCTGTCCCCAGTTCAGCTGGCTCAGCCCTATCCCCTGCTCATGAGCAGATGGGCTCAAGCCTGTGCAGAGGTTGGAGGTCCTTATGGGATGAGTGCAGAATGCCACAGGACTGCTGCCACTTCCCAGGTCCACAGCCTGGGAAGCGGCAGCACTGTTTGACAGTAAGTCTGATCCCGACCCTGCCTCCTGCTCCCAGAGAGGGTCCCTTTCCCTTTGGGCACCACTCTTCCAGATGGAGACTGGGAGGTGTTTTAGTGCATTTTCCATCTGCCACCCCAAAACAGAGCACAGTCGTGTTTCTTTCAGAGTCCATTTCTTTAAGGATTTCAGCTTATCCATCACAGGTAATGCAGAGAGCAGCAGCCAGCCAGGCCCCCATGCCTCCACAGTCTGTGGATGCTGCCCAGCACCACAGCTCCAGCCACCTCCCAGACACAGCTCCAGCACCTAGCTAAGTCCGGGAGGCACCTACTTACCTGCTCTTCTAGCTAAGCTGCCTTTGGCAGTCACTACCCCTAACCAGGTATCCTTAATGATTTTAATAACATGATTATATGATGGCAAGAAAAACCAATAACCCAAACCCTGAAGTAAGCTGTTTTTGTCACAATCTTGAGACTCCTGCTTGGAGCAGATGCCTTATTAGCCATTTAATTCTCAGCTTCATGGCAAGGCACTGAAATGAGAGGAAATATAAAATCAACAAGGCAGCTGCAAACGAGCTTCATGTTCTCTCCCAAATGTAATAGAGATTCATGAGGCTTTACACTAATGTGCTGAGAGAAAAGGATTACAGGGTTCTTGCACCTTGCTTGGGTCTAAGCAAGGTGAGTATCAGCAATCAGCATGCAGATGATAAATGTCTGGCAAGAGGTTATTCCGAGACCCAACTGTGTTAATATCAAATGGGGCACTTCAGCTCATGTGGTGTGTCCAGTCCAGGCCAAGCTGTCTCAAAACCATGAACCCAGAGGTAAAGGAGCAGATCCATAATAGAGGACAGTGGTATCTGCTCTCCCCAGAATGTGCAGGATCCAGGCTGGTTCTCGCCCCACCACGAGGCTTTCAGCCCTTGGGCACTGGTGTCCCTATGCTCTGAAGCCACTGTGCTGGCAGGCTGTGCCCATCCCACTGCCTCCCTGTCCCCTGCACATCAGCACAGGGCTCAGGGCAGCATCCCCAGGGGCCCGATCAGACCCATGTTCCTTCCCCTTCCTCAGCACCTAGCTGATGGCTCCAGTTGTGCTCAAAAACCACTGACACGACTGATTTCACTGCGCCAGTACCACTCACTCACAGTCACCACTCGGTCCCCTTAACTCCCATCTCTTGGGTATTTCATGCGAGACAAAAAGCAGCTGAGCATTAATCTTGTGGCTGCTGGACTGCAATACTGAGCCCTCCCCCCTCCATGTGTCCTCCTCCTCTTTTCCCCCCTTTCTCCAAATGTGTCTTCCCATGGGGGTCCCAGGCTGCCATCCAGGCCCTGACAGCAGCATTGTTGCTTGTGGGAAGCAGGAGCACCTCAGGGTGTGCTGGGCACATTAACAGGGTCTGGCTGCTGAACTGCAGGTCTGAGTCAGTGAGCGGTCAGCCCTGGCAGTGACACTCACAGCAGCAGATGAGAGAGTCCCCTCATGTTACAAAACACACCCTCTCTGGGAGGGGAAGCCTCTGCAACAGGCTCCCCAGGTAAGTGGTCACAGCAGCATGCCTGAGTTCAAGAAGCATTCGGACAAGTCTCAGGCTCATGGTGGGATTTTTGGGCCATCCTGTGTAAGGCCAGGAGTAGAACTTAATGATCCTGGTGGGTCCATTCTAACTCAGATGCTCTCTGATTCTCTGTGCTTTGCAGCGCATAAGGAAGTTGACAACCATTTTACTTCAAAATGCAGTGCACTCTGATGACAATGAATGCAGCTTAAGAAAGACTTGCCACCTTGCATTCTATCTGTAGTCTCAGTACATCATAAAACTTGCTGCTATATATTTTCTTTACCAGGCAGGGAACCTTGGCTGCCATTCAGGAATGTGACTGGGATGTGATTGTAGCATCCAGCCCCAAACCAACCTGGACTGTGCTCACTAGTACAAAAACAACCCTGAAAGGGCTTGACTGAGACCAGACTGTACCATAGCAGTTACAGGACAGCTACTAAGAGAGAATCCTGACCCTAAAAACCTTAAGGTTTTTCAGGCAGCAGGCAGGAGACAGGAGTGATTTTTGCTCTGGTATATTGGTGTGGAAGCTATTTGACAAAGGATGACATCAATTGCACAAACCTTGGGCTAAGCCAAGAGAGAAGCCTGAGGAATGACACCGATTTACTGCCGTACCTGCGATTCTCCAGCCGCAGCGTGAACAGGTCGGGGCTACTGGCCATGCTGCAGGTGGGGACACTTGTTAAACGTGGGGGTATCTGTTACACAAGCACACATCCAGAGCTGCTGTAAATAAATCAGGGCATTACACAGGAGTTAATCCAGCACTGTTTTGCTGATCGTGTCAAAGATACTGACCTGTTTATGCTCTGCACGTCTCTTATTGAAAATAAAGGAGCAGATTTCACCTCAGCGGCATCCCTCCATGGAGCCAGCCTCTGTGCCCTCAGTGAATGATAGTAGCTGCTGTGCCATTGACATTCCCATGCAGTAAAGCATGTTGGAACCTGTTCCCTCCTGTTTGTTCTCAACATGGATCATTGCTCCTTCCAGTGCTGCGAGAGCCCAACCAAAAGAAAAGCCAATGGTTTCCCAGCCGAGGTGTTTCATAAATTTACCACTCTGCTGTGAGGAGATGCAGGCACAAACAGGCATGGGAGGCTCTCAAAGGCTCCAGGGCTTCCCACTGCTGGTGCGGAAGAGATCCCCAGCAGGAAAAGGCCACCCCAATTAGCAATAGGGAAGCACAGAACATTGGGCATGTTCAGTGCCAGCCGGGGCTGAGGGCACAACAAAAGCTTCTCTTCACTTACTTCTCAGATTTATCAGAGAAAGAAGGGCTGCATTGTTGGTTTTGTACATCTGAGGTACTGTCAGCCTTAAGCCAACAAGATAAAATGCAAGAATTATTTTGAGCAATTCAAGGTTAGTTTTTGTTGCTTTTTTCTTTAACTTTCCAGCAGCAATCCATTTTCATTTTGCACATGGACACATTCAGTAGCACAGGCACTGAGTGCTCTTCAGCAAAGCACAGGCAAGAATTCACATAAAGCAAAGAAAAAAAAAAAAATCTGGGTTTTTGTCCAGTCTTCCAATTAACTTTGTTGGCAATCTCTAAAAAAGAATTCATAAAAATCTTGAGGCACTTTTTACAAGCAAGATGGAAAGTGGTTTATATATTTTTTTCCATCTTGCAGGAAATTTCATTTTCTTTCTCTGAAGCAAAAGAAAACACATCAATAAAGAATGAATTTCCAAAAACTTTCTTTGACTCAAAGGCAACCTGAAATTATACAGCCTAATTCACTTCAAGCACTCCTGGCTCAGCCGTGCAAGTGCGTCATTCCCAGAGGCAAAAGCTGCATTTCTGAAGGACAATCCATTAGGCACCACCGCAGTTCCCCTCCCTTCACACACTGGGCTAGACTGCATATCCACTCAGTGTCCTTGTCCCCTTGCCACACCAAGTCCCTTAGCTCAGCTCTGACTGCTGGCACAAGCAGCAGAGTCACCTATGAGCATCACCATCCCTTTGAAGTCTCTCCTACACACCCAAAATCTCATCATACAAAAAGAAACCCAACTGTTCCTGCTGCAAAATACCTGCAGAAAAAGAGCTGGGAACTTTGCTTCCTCCCTTCCCTCCATCAGTGTCTCTCTCTGGGCCTCAACACAAGTGTTGTGATGGATGCTAGCGGGGAACCCAGCAGGGACTGCAGTCACACCACCACCAGCTTCCACTCTCCAAGCATTTTGGCCCCATGAAAACCTGCCAGCAATTTCAGTGAATCCCTGGAGTTCTGGAAGGGATGGGTCAGATGTCATTTCCTTCACAAGAAAAAAGGGAGTGTCATGAAAAGGCACTTGAACTGCTCAAGTTGCCTCCAGCAGCCAGAAATGTGCCAGGTGTGCCAGGTCACGGCAAGCACTAAGAGGGGCACTGGTTTTGTCTTTGGCTTTGCTCAGACAGAAGCATTTGGAGAATGCTTAAACCACTGGATCAGACTTCTGTCCTGGCACACTGCTCTCAGTTCATCAGTCTAAGTGAATTTACCAGCGGCTATAGAAATATTTGTACAGGGTAGTCAAGGGAGTGGGTGGATTTCTCCATTGAGTCACCCATCTGTTATCTCTCCTGGAAAAATTGTGCGTATTGCCTCAATTCTAGAGGGACACATTGAAAGAAGATGTGAGGGTCACCAGATCTGCTGTTAATATCACACACGTGTGGAGATGAAGGTGGCAGCTGTTTGTCACTCACTGAAAGCTGTCAGGAATGTGACAGAACAACGGGGTCCTGAGCACATCAGATTCTGAATACTGGCACGTACTGATAGCTTTTTGTCAAGGAGGAGAGGGAAAAACAAAGCTTTGTTTTGGACCTGATAAATGGATGTCCCTGGAGTGTTCTAGTAAGATCTGCAAGAATAAAATAAGCACAGAATCCTGGACTTACATGAATTATGGATATAAAAAGCTTTGTCAGAAAACAGTTAACTTTCAGAAGAGTAAGAACAGGCAGGCAGTAGGCTTTTGAAGGTTGTAACAATGGTATAAAGTGGCATGGGGATAGTCATAACTGCTTATATTTTCCTGTTTATACATATCCACACTTGCATCCATGAAAATTTATACAGGCATTTTCTTAGCAATGCTTTTTTCTCCTTGGCCTTCTCAAGTTTCCCTATTCCTGATCCCACTGTCCCTGTAGCTTTTCCTCATCCCTGCACCCGTCTGTGTTCCATGTTACAAATTCTTCCCTCCCATTGATCTCTTTCCCAGTCTGTTCTGGGCTGTCTTGGCAAGTGTAGGATTTTCCTTTCAAGAAGGTTATAGAACTGGTCCCTTCTTAATGCTACTTGACCAATAAAATTCAAACTGAGTAGCCAAGAACAGAGCTGGGACACTCAAATTCATTGCCCAAAAGGTGTCTCAAGCACAGCACCACCTCCTTCTACCACCACTTAGGGCCAGTATCTCCCTGTATCAGCTTTGCAGATGTTAGCAGGCTTCTCATGACTCAAGAGTCTGCAAAAACAGAGCGCTGTTGCTCATGCTGACTTTTCCGGTGGCCCTGCAGCTTGGGGGACAAGCAGAGATATTGTGTCGATGTTCATAATAATGGCTAAACACTGAGCCATATTCCAACAAGCTCCACCACCAGCACCAACCAGTTTCCTACCAAGGAGATTGAGATTCCGTCACACCATCCATATGTGGCTGTGTGTCTCCAGAGAAAGCCCTGGAAAAAGCTGTTGTGTTCCTCAGTGAGTAGCTCAGAATAAAAAGAAAACCGTAAGTTTAAAGCCCAGCACGCTGATTATCAAATTCATTGCTGGTTTGAGAGAACACAAGTTGAACAGATCTAATGAATTGTGCCAGCTGCAAAACTTCTGGCAGATGGAGTAGAAAAAGAGCAGTCCAGGATGCTGGGAATGATCTTTACCTCTTTTGAGGGAGAAGTTTCTACAAAGAATATATTTAGGTGACGAAAAAAGCTCTTGTGCAAAGACGATCTTGCTTTTTCTTCCATCTTTCTTTGAAATAATTATTTCAAACACAACAGCTCTTCAGAAAATCAATAGGTAGGATTATAAAAATATCCCAGCACAGACCGATTGCTGCTGAAGAAAGAATGATTACTAAGATTCAGCTTTCACTTTTTTTTTTGGTATTAAACAGACACTATTTACAGCCCAGAAAACTCCATGTTTCAAGATCCGAGATGTCATTTTTAGCTATGCATTCATCTTTTTGGTTGACATCCACCACCATCATCTGTTAAGACAATAGTTATCTTCCCTACATATCTCCAAGATGTCCTGAATGAACCCATCAGTCAAGGAAGCCTTCAACACTCGTGGTGTTGGGAAGAAGAAAAGGCACACACAGATCAGAAGGAACCAGGCAGGAAAAGTTTCTTCATCCATCATCACTGAGCTTGTTTTGTTAAACAAAGTATAAACTTAATTCCTTATCTATGTGAAGGTATTTAGGATGCAGAGCCAAAGAAAACTGCTACGCCAGATTATGTGCATTTACTGTTCATATTTCAACAGCCAAGAATTTAATCTATTTAAAATTAACTCCAAAGGCAATTTTAGTGGTAGGATACAGCTGAAAATTGGGTAAGCTAAGTTCTAGAAAAGGGGAAAAATACAGTTTAAAAGGTTAGAGAAGTCTTACACAGAATCTCTGGCACTGGGAAACCTCAGTCCACATCTGCACTACAGGAAGTGCATTTCTTACCAAACACTGTTTATACAGAATGTTGTGATTACACAACAGGGGTGCAGACACCTCGGTGTAGGATTGTACCTGCATTCCAGTGCAGTCTACAGATTTTAACCTCATTGTACAGTAAAACAAATATATGGCCTCAGAGTTGAGAGTAGCAATCTGCAACCATACATTACACCCCAGCATAACACTCTACTAACTCTCTTGGTCTCAGTTTAAGCTTTTCTTTCTTGTCACCTCTGAGCTATGCTCAAAGGTCTCAGAAACACCACACTGCCCTTAAGCCTTTGGTTCTGCACCACTGAACAAAGCAAAGAAGTGAAATTACCTTGATTTTTCTTACACAGAACCAAAGTGATACATACATCACATAATGACACAGCTGGAGAGCTGAGATCTGAACACGTTTCCATCCAGAGCCAGCCCAGTGCACTGGCTATGCCATGGTCCTGCTTTACTTCTAGAGTACCAAAAGCTTCATTTTTCCCTCTTTCAGTTGCCCTGCTTGGCATGTTAATATGCTGTTGTAGGGAATAACACTTCAGCCTCCTGGTCAGGAAACATGGAGTCTGAGAGGATAGTGACAGATGACAAGCACATTTCATGAACAATTGCTAATTATCAAAGCCTTTTGATAATCTTCATCCAAATAAACTAACAGGTAGAAAGCTCAGTGCAATTAGCAGAAGTGCCCAACGCCTGATACTGTGCACTTGGACAGAGCATAATTAGTGAAACAGCAACATTTTTGTACAAATCTTGACAATTAAAGCCAGCAGCTAATAACATTCACAATGCTAGGCTAAACTGTGCCCAGATAAAAATTATAAAGAATATAAACTAAAACTTAAGCTATAACACAGATTTCTAAAAGCACTTACAAATCTCTCTGACCAGCAGCATTTGGGGACAGCAGAGCTGTGTGCTGACAGGGTTCAGGTTATATTTTGGTTGTGGAAGGATTGCTTTGTTATTTTTCTTTTTGCTTTAACTCAAAAGCTGAAATACTTCTAAATTTTGTAGCAGCCAACACAGGAGCAGCAGCACACCAATAAACAACCCTTCTTTGTGCCTTTACTTGTAATTTCTGCACTCCTGTTGTTGCCCGTGGCCTCATAAGAATCCTTCCAGCCAGGAGCAGCACACCCACAAGGACACACTGACTTCATGACCAGGTAATTGTTTTCCTTCATCCACGGAGAATGTAGGCTGAAGGACACAGACAGCTGAACTCCTCTCCCTGCAAGCTAAGGCAGTGACAGCCTGCAGGAGGGGGGAAAAGCACTCACAGGACTCTCCAGTCCTCCACAGCAGCAACTCCCTTGAGCCTGCAGGTGGGAACCTGTGTCACCCTCCAATAAAGCTTTTGTTATGAACAGGGGTCAATAAAAATAACAATAGATTCTGAAATTTGGAGCTCCTCTTTCTCACCAAGTTTTGTTATTAAAACTACAAGCAATATAATTTAAAATATGAGATAGAAAAGGCAAATACCTCCACTTTTTCTGCAGCAGCAGAGAGCTTTTGCCTTCCCTTTGGTGAGGGTAAGCATTTCTGCAAAACATCTTTCAGTGCTGCTCCAAGGCAATGAGATGATTATTTTCTCTGATAGCATCAGCCCCTCTCCCTGTTTCCCACTCCATGCAGCATGTCATGAGCTTCACATGTAAAAATTAAAAAGAACATTTTACAGCAAGAAATTAGCCTGTTACGGTTTTTGTTGACAGGGGGAATAGAAAGGGCAGACTGGCACCATGCTACAAATTAGCTGCTTTAATATATTCCTTTTCTTCCTTTTGAGTTTTCACGGGCACTTCTAGACACTGCAGAGGCTCATCCTTCAGACAGTCCAATTAAAAAGAAAGTTAGATTCAGTGATTCAATGTTTCAATACAGCACTGCTTACAGCATTTTTCCTTGTTATTTCAGGACATCAATGGTTGGTAGAATAAAACCCAATCAATTTGGTTTGCTGATCATGGGGCTCACTTTCTCTCCATTTGCAGGCTGCTGACTTTTTTGAGAGGAAAATTTTATATCACAATATGTTTCTTTTTCTTCATAAAACCAGGGTTCCAGGTAGCTGTGGTTACAGTCACACTTGAACCAGGCCTATGCACTTTAAGATTTAACCCATAGCTGTCCCTCCTCTGTTAAAAGAATGTCTCCTGAATCTTTTAGTTGTCAGCACTGCTTTCTGAAAGCAGTCCTGAAGTTGTTTGTCCCATCAGTGCCAGTGTGAAGTGCAGATGTGCCAGAGCAGCGCAGCAAACAGAGGCAAGATCTTGTACAATTTATCTTTCCAGTGGGACAGCACCACATCCTCTCCTCCCCAGCCCTGGGCAGAGCAGTGAATGGCCTCATCCCCAACGGGCACTTCTTAACCTTTATTTTCATACTGCTTTGACTGGTAAATAAGGAACACTTCCCTTTTTTCCTGCCATTGTCTGAAGCCACGCATAACAAACCCACATATGGAACTCAAATTACAGCTGCCTTCCAGCAAACAGCCACCTCTACACAACATCATTTGACAGATCGAGTGATCATCCAGACTGCTTTCCACAGAGTTCAGCTACATGCTGAACACTGGAATACCCCTCTAAGAAGGTGGAGAAAAGGAAGTGTGATTTACATGTCATTATTATTTATTGGCAGATCATTCACAGTTCTGGTCTCTGTGGTATGGACAGAAGGATTTGGAAGGTTTTTTTGAAAGAGTCCATTCTGCAAAGATCAGGCATTTTCAAGGAGGTTCTGCACAACCTCCCCACTGCTAATTTCTGTCGAGGCAATAGACAGTGTATGGAAGGATTTTTATAACAGTGAACAAGATTTTGGCTGACCTCAAACTATGTGATATGGGTAGAAAAGTAACTATGTAAGAACAAGTAATGGGAAGCTGTTTCTTAAGGTAACAGGTCATTTATAGAAGACTCATGAGAAGCTGCTTTTGTGCTGCTGACAATGCCCGAATGAAATCAGAGACTCTTCAGTGACTTAACAGAAATTGCAGATAGAGCCTACTTTGCTGAAGCTTTTATTAAGGTGTAAAACTCATTACTAGCAAAAGGCTAAAAGCTGTAAAACTTTGAACTTGAGAGTTCTAGTGTTCAGATGATGAAGGACCTTGAAGAACTGCGTTTTGAATGAGCTGTGAGGTTTAGAGTTAGAGCTGAGCTTTGAGGTACTCATCTTTAGAAACACAGAAATTCAGGATAGGGTACTACTTTAAATGGAACAAGCTGGACCAGTCATAAGTGAGTCAGCAGCCAAGCAGAATGCACATACCACAAGGAAAAAAAGTACTGGGGACTTGCTGCTTTCACCCAGCAGAAAGCCACTCACAAACAGAACAACAAATCAGAGACTGTGTGGAGATAACTTGGCCACCAGTGTGTTAAAGGACCAAGAATGTGTTTCCCTGAGCATCAAATCAGTTGGTGGTTGCCCAAACTTGTTGCTTTTTCCAGACTTGGCAAGATGCTCTTGAGAATCTCCAGCAAGGTGAAATGGGAAGGGACAACTTCAAAGCATGAAAAACAGCAGCCAAGTGCATTACTTTGAGGCACAGCTACAGAGCACTGGCAAACAGGACCTGTGCAGACAAGCCACTTACGGAAGGAAATTTTCCACAACATAAAACTTATTTATGGATAAATAGCAATATTTACTGCATGCATACTCTTAAAGCATAAAGGTAAAGCATATTGTTTCTTTATAAAATAGTTCATATCTTGTGTTTGCTTGTGGCTTGAACAAGACCACCACATTAGTGCTCTTCTGCACTGTCACAAGGCAATACTGAGGTTAGCAAGATACAAAGCCTGAATTTCAGGGACATTTCAGCACACTGAATGGCAGTTTAAGAGAGCGAGTTGAAACTGTGCAGCTGGGGAATCTAAGTATTGCCCTGCCTCCTGGTGAGCAGCCAGTGCAGAGGTCTCTCACCCATGCACATCCTCAATAGCTGTTTCTATTTCTGTCTCTCTGTGAGGTGTCACCACTTACCCACAGCAAGAGTAAACTGCTTCGTGCTTCAAATAGGCACACACAATTAAACCAACCTCCTGCTAACTAAATGGCATTCAACTGATTTGCCCTTGACAAAAAAGGACCTACCTAACTCAGATGTTACAGCTAGCATATTCCTAGATTTCCTAAATCAGAACCTCTGCCTTGGGCTGGGAGGATTGTCAGAAAGAGGAAGCAAGTGCAATCACTCTGAAGGCCAGTAGTTCCTTCATTTCTGTAAAGCAAGTCTGATTGCCTACTGCCTGTTATCCACAGCTCAATGTAAAGTAGTCATTATCCTGGGAGGAAAACACAGAATTGCTTCTGCCTCTGAAGACATAAAACTTCATTTGTTGGCGAAGTTGTACTGGGCTTAAAATCAAGCAAATTTTCACTGTCACAGTATGAGAACAACAGCTTTTCAGCACTCCTTATTGTGCCCAAGCTCAAAAAACTATCATGGTGTCATAAAAACCATTAGGTCGTCAGACTTGAGTGAATGACTTTTTGCCAGCGAAGAAACACTGGATAACCTCCATCAGATTTGCCAGCGTAGCTCACTCATTTTTACAGTATTCTCTTAAATTCAACACATAATATCACTCTTTGTCCACTTTCTCTCCTTATCTACAGTGCTTTAAAACAGAAATAGCTTTAAGGAAAGGATGAAAGATGTGTTTAATTTTTGCCAAGTGCGATACCATTAAGGTCATTAGCCAATATTGGTTCCAACAGGAGATTATGAACAGTGGGAATTTAACATGCTCCTGCTGCAGAATTAATAGATACATGTCTCAGTGTTTCTGTGTGCAGTGACAGCTTGAGGCTGTCAATTTATACCATTTCCTGATTAAAAAGCATCAGGCAAGCTTGCACCCATTTCAAAAGTACACATAGGAGATGCAACTGAAGACAAATTGTTATGTGATGTACAAAGGTTTAAAGCATAAGAAATTTTTGGCAATGGGATGCGTGGATTCAGGGAGTGTTTTAATTGGATCATGAAGCTGCCAGTGTTCAGCTAAGAGATTTCCCAGATTACACTGGATATTATTTGAAAATACAACTTTTATGAAGGGGAATGAGTTCAATAAAAGCTACTTAAGTTTACTTGTTTTGTCCAGACAATTTCTGTAAGACACAGGGCATTCAGCTTGGGACTTAACATACCCCTGCAAAGCTAGTCCAAAGACATGGGGACAGCTTCACCTAGGATATGCAAGTGGAGGCAAACAGACCCTCTGTGGACAATGACAACAGCCAGTGAGTTAGACTCGAGCAACAAGGGTCAAGAGCATGAGATCCCTGGAGAAGGGAGCTGAGAGCTCAGCACAGCAACTCAGGTGGCAGGGCAGGGACCTCTCCAGCCTGAGCATAGCCCTGTGAACCCAGAAACGGCACCTAGGATCAGTGGGTGAAGGTCTCACAGAGTCTGGTCAGGACTATTAAAGTCTATTCCCGCATCTAGGGCCCTGAACAGAGAGAACACAGATGAGCTGGAAATATCTCCCCACTGATAAACAGCAGCACAACTCTCAGGGCCAGTGTGAATCCAAACAGAGAAGGGAGCCACACAAGATCATCTATTGCTCGCAATGGCAATTCCAAGAAAACTATTAACTGACAAACTCACAGGCTTTCACAACTCATGATTAAACTGAGTAAACTGGTGGCTTCTTATTATGCAAATACATCAAGTGTTCTGTTCTGGGAATATAAAACAGGACATTGGGGCATTTAAGGAACCTTTATTCCTCTGTCTGTCATGATTACACCATTACACTTAAATCCTGCACATTTTACCATAAAAATCCAAGAAAATAAGAGGTTTACAGGCAGAACTATGTCTCTGGAGTAGGTGTCTTTTCACTCTGTGTTGAGTATCCACTGTGAGAAGGTTTCCAGGTGAGGTCAAGGTGATAAAGCCCTCTAACTTCTCTTGAAGTACAGACATTTTACTGAAAAAGGACTGCAATGATACCATTGTAACATAGACTTCACCCAGTCCACCATTTTTTTAAAGCAACACCTTATGATTTTGATAAAAATCTTTTAATCACTGCACTTGGTGATTTACAATCTTCACTGTGCATAAGCTAGAAAACTCAAAGACCTGCAGACAGTGTATTTTTGATTGCCTCAACAGCTTAAGGCTGAAATATCACCTCTCACTTACTTAACTCAAGGTGGAAAAATGCTCATCTTTTCATCAGTCTTTACAAAATGAATTTTTCCTTTCCATTTTATCTTAGAAAATGAATTAGAGTTCAGGAAGGAGGAGCTAAGGTTACAGACTTTGTTTCCTTCCTTGTTATACCAAACCCTCTGACCTATTTCTTGATCAGTTAAGGGTATGTTTTTTTCAAGCGTTAGCATTTTCAGAGGAGTAAAGCTGTTACAACAAGCCAGAGCAGTAATTTAACTGAAAGCGCCACAGTCACCCCAGGTGCCACATCCTAATAAATAATGTTGCAGATACACATCTTTGTTTTGCATTTTAATGAGAAACCCCAAATCCTCCTACTTTTTAGTATACAGGAAATATACTTTATAATACAGGAAATACAAGCATATATGGAACTTCTCCCTGGAAAAATATCTTAGAATTTATTGTACAGGAAACAGGAAAAGAAAAATCTGAGATCCACAGACAACACCAGTTTCCCTGCAGTGAGGCATCATACCTACCACTCTGTACTGTCTGGGGAGATCAGCAGCTGCCCTCCTCCAGCCTTGCATACTGGGATTGCTCTTACTCAAGCAGACAGCTGTATTTGTAACAATGTCAAGTATCTACAAGAAGTCATCTTACTTCCTATGCAGAGATCATCAGTTTAACACTCAGCGCAAAGAGAAAAACGAGTTTGTCAGCAGGCAACCATTGCATGTGGAGCCATTTTGTCCTTATCAGAGAAAAGTCCTAGCACGTCTCCTGAGGAAAGCGTGGCAGCAAGCCAGAGACAGCAGATTATCACCATCACTTTTAAAATGGTCTGGCAGAGCTTTTTATAATGTTTGTCATGCTGCATGTTCAGGATTAATTGTTGCCAAGAGATTATCATCTTCATCCAAATTAAAGATATTAAATTAATACCATGGAAGTTTCAAGTACCCTGAAAGGTAAAAGTGGATTGGTTATAAATGCTCTCAACTTGCTTTAAGATTTCACAAAATGCAGTAGGGTAAATATACCTCCTGTGTTATCCAGAGCAGGGAAAATTAAGGCAAAGAGCAAAGACATGCTTTGCATCAAGATTTATCAGGAATCCTTAGATGGTTCAAACAGAGTAACAACCGCAATACCACTCCAGCTGCCACCAGGAAGACCAAAAACTCATCAGCATGCAGGCAGATTTTAGTTTCCAACCAAACGCTCCAATAAAGCCTTTCCTTGTACATGCAATACTTCACTGAACTACACTTCTGTGCTGAAAGGATCTATCTAAAAGCAAAACAAGATAATCAGAACATATTTGTATTTAAATCACAAATGGAAACATAAACAAACACTGAACTTTTAAGATCTGCATTTATCAGAATTTCAAATAAATTTTCATGTTATAGCCAAGTTATTTTCATCTTGTAAATTAACAATGTTAAATTAGTGCAATGCTGTATTTCATGCTTTCAGATCATAACGGCAAAAGGAAAACTAGCAAAGAAGATGCTTTAGCAGTTTACTAACCTCAATCCACAGGTCTTTTACTTCTTTGCTTAATGTAATTAGTTGCTGGCTAGGGGTGGGAGAAGAGGAATAGATGATAAATGCAATTGAATTAAATAGAAATTTAATTAAATAGGATTTCCTAATAAAATGTCTTCACAAAAGATAATAGTCATTGCCTTAAATCCAAGAAAACATTAATTCTAAATGTCATAATTTGTTGCGCCACTGAAAAATTAAGAATATGCTTTTGATGTTTCTAATGCATTAAGTTTACAAGTGAGAATGTGTATGTTCCAAAATAATTGGTATCAAATAAAATGTTGTGATAGAATGAATTAAAAGTGACAATAGATACGAAATTATGATCAATACCAAGAGACCATAGATACATCTTGGTGGCTGTCAGCTGCTTGACAGAGCTAAACTGCTGAAAGCCAAACCATTAACAAGTGGAAGCCAGGTCTCTTCACCTACGGAAAAACAAAAAGTGTAAGTATAAGATGGCCAAATGATATTAACTGTTCTACTACTAACAGGTTACCCACCAGACTGAAGAGCCAGGTAGGAGGCTGTTGAACACGTCTAATTAATTCAAATCAGAGCATCTTTAATAAAAATTGTTCTGAATTCACTTCTTGAACTATCAAGATTGTACCTGGGTGGGCAGATTAAGCAAAGCTGAGGAAGTGGAAGCCTGTACTGAGAAACTGGCTCTGAAGGAAACTGGTTACAGGGATTGGAGGACAGAGGTATACAAGCACCAAACCCTCCCCTATTTCACTGCCATTTAACAAGGAAAGGTGAAGAACCTAAGGCTACACACAACCTTTGCTGCAGCAATGCCTTCGTGCCATTAGTTTTGCGCCATAAAGCTATCATCCACCCCTGAGAGTGTCTGTAACATCTACAAATACTCACATCTGCAAATGACTTAGTGATTCAAATAAGTTTCAAGCACTTCTTGATATCTCAGTTGAACGTGAATCTCCAGAGAAAAAAACCTGATACCTCTTGGGCAGCTCCTACTGTCTGTCAGTGGCATTTTTTTGTTTTGAGAGGCTACTCTGCAACAATACAGAAAATAAAACGCTGTTACATAAGTGGCAATTTTTTTTTTAGATTTTTTTTTTTTTGGGTTTTTTTTATAAACTTCAAAACTCTGACCCTTCTAAGAGACGGAGAAAGGACAGGCTAGCACATTACAGACAAAAAGGCCTTTCCAAAGTGCTTTGGAAATCCGGTGTTAACCTTCCAAGTCCTAGTTTGTTACACTCATGCAGAGGAAATAATTCAAAGTACCTACAGCTAAAGAGTTGCCTGAATTACTGTATTTCACTGAATTTAAAGCAAAGCAATCTCATGATATGCAGTTTTCACACAACTGAGAAATTTGGAAAACCAAAACTACTTGCTGACAACTCAAGAGCTGCCACCGTGCCTTCCTCATGGCTACTCAGAGCCTGCTTTCCTCCAGCCAAAGTGCTCCTGATTTTTTAACTTCCTGTTGCAGCAACCTTGTGTATTTCTCACCAGAAAAAAACATTCTGGCAATACAGCCAGGTGATTCAGGGCCTTTTTAGGCCCACTGGTGCATGGAAACATGGCAAGGAATTGCGTACATACACTTTTGTGGATGGGAGGTGGGCTGTGAGGAGCCATCTGATCCAAAACCAGACCTGTGGTCCCAGATGCTTAGGGCTTGTGCTACAAATCCATACCTGGAAAACAGACATTTGAAAATTACCCAATTTGAAGTTTTTAAGACACTTTCCTGATACTGGTCACGCATTCTCCTGATATACCAGACACCTGAAATTGCACTCACTGTATCCTAAGCTTCATGCTGTATTTACAAGTAGTTACAACACAGCCAGTGCCTGTGATGAGAGACCAAAAAAAGCAGCATTGACTTCCAAATGTGAATTTATTCTGGTAAAGCAGTTGAAGCCCTTTTAATATGCTAAAAATGTCCATTCTGGTTAGAAAGAGAAAAAAATAGCATAATAAAAATACTACTACCTTTTAGAGAATACAACTCCCCATGAGAGAGTGCTAAATGCAAACAAGCCTTGGTAAACAATAAAGACTCTATAAAAATGCAGTTTAATCTAAATTTTCCTCCATCTCACTACATACCACAAAAGGGAGTAAGGAAAAGAAAAAAGAGAAGACTGGAAGACTTGCTTACAGGGAGAGAAAATATTTTAGGAAGTCATTAAAGCAGAAACCTTCCCAAAGAGAATAAATCTGCAAAGCAGCAGCCAAACAAGCTGCCCAGCGTATTTTATCAAAGAGCTGGATTTTTTTCTTACTGCTTGACGAACAACTGGTATCCAAGCTGCCAATTATTTAACCATGGTGGGACTTTTAACTCTCTTTCGGGGGGAAAAATATAGCTGCTGTAAATTCCAATGCTGCACAACAATCGAAAACAATTGTCTTGAAATCTACTTTATGTCCTTTATCTGTCTCTACTAGTACTGTTTCACCAACTGGTGCAGAGGAAATGGTGCCTCTTTGGTAGTGGTTGAAAGTTATTTTTGTCCTAGTCAAAATATTGTGAATAACTTTGAAATAATTACGTAAATGGTGGGTAGTATCATTCTACATGACCATTTAGATGGCTCTGTTTCATCACAGCTTATGTGCACAATGAAATTTCTCTGCATCAGACCCAGCATTTTATATTGTTTGCAGTAGTGTAAATTCTGCTAATTATTAACCAAAAATTGAAAAGAAACCTGATCAATGACTGTTTCCAATGGCTTAAATACTGTGCTTGCATTCCAAGAGGGCAAGTGGCATGCCAGGGACCATTCTGACCATCACGTTATTTACATTTTAAATTTTATCAATACTGTTTCTTTTCTCCTTGCTTTGAACAAGAAGACTTTGCATCAGGGTTGCTAATCTGTGTCATTCTATGGAGATAATTTACCAACTGGACTATGAGGAAGTGAGAACTTTAATTGCTCTAATTGGTTTCCAACATGCACCTACTCTTCATAAAACCAGAGAAAATCAGGACCATGAGTCACTAAACCCACAGTCTTTCTGACTATAGATCACAGACTTTTTCAAGGATCAGTAAAAGCTATGATCCCATTCTTTATGGAACTAGGTAATTGCCAATAAGGGCACCTTTTGAATATAACAAACTATAACAAATCCCCCTCATTGTTAAAGCAGGCTTTGGTAAACATCCACACATTTCTTATACTCATTTTAAGAGCATTTAAATTAAAACGTTAAATAGTCTCAGTGAAGAACAAAGAACGCATAATAAACAAATGCGCAATTTTACTGAGGCCACAAACTTTCTGAAAAAACTTAATAGGTCTATTTCAGTAAAACACAGGTTAGTAAATATCTTTTTCAACTGTATGAAAGATGTTCAATCAGAAAAATGCTCGATTTCTGTTCTCGATTGCCTGATCAATGTCCAAAAATATCCTCTTTTCTGCACCTAAGTAGAGAACAAGGTACATTAAGACAATGGGGCTACTGACCATTAGTTATTGACTTCAAAGGGTCAACTCCTCACATGTAGGCTCTGAGATCTTTCTAACTCATGGACAGAAAATTACATCCCTTGTTCAAAAACTGTCTACTACTGACATCCAGGTAAACAAGTATTCTTCTGAGATCATCCTGTGCTTGACAGAAAATAAACAGAATTTCTCAGCTTAAGGTGGTCAGCAGGCAAGACAGTTGTCAAATTAAAATGCAAAAAATACAAAAAAAAAAAAAGAAAATTAATTTGTAACAAAACCCAACTGCAAACAATGAAGGACTCCACAAAAACACGAGCTAATGAAAGATGTTTCCTTATTTATTATTGTGTAATACTTTTCACAGAAACATAGTATTTACAAATATACACATACAGACTGCTGATCATAAAATGTTATTGAAGAATTAGTCAAAAAAATCAATTTACAAAACCCAAAAACTTTCCAAAGATATTCTGGCTGAAAAAATTTAATGAAATTTCAAGGAGATGCTTCTATACAGAAAGATAGGTTTTAGCTTCTTGAGTTCTGGTAAATTAGGCGAGTTGTGAACCAAGTGAGCCAAGCTCAGCTGTACATTTGAGATGAGGCAGTTTTTTTCCAATTGTTCTTTTCACACAATTTCTTGATGGTCAGTTCCAACAGGTCTCAGGAGGCACTGGTTTGAATGTTTTTGGAAGCTGCAAGCATCGCTCTCACTTTGGCCATAAGATCCTGTAGAAAATAAAAGGAAAATGATCAGATGTGTCTGAGCTTTGAATAGAGCTAAAACACATGACTGCAAAAACCTGCATGAAAGGGTTAGCATGTGTTCCAGTCACACTGGATACCTGGATTCACGACCATCAAATGTTTAGTTCCTAGGCTAAATGAGCCAAATAATTTGGAGAAAGTTCCTATGACAGCAACTGAAGTCTGGTTTTACCACAATGCAACAAAGTACTCTGCATAAATATTTTAAGCAGGTTCTATACAACAAAGCACAGAAATCACATCAATTGAAATGGAAAGAAACTATGACTATATCTTCAAAGAAACTCTGTAATGAACATACAATTACTAACCACTGGAGGTTTAAAATAGGAAACAAAAAAGAAAAGAGAAAAAGAAAAGAGAAAAAGACAGAGAGATGGTAAGAATGTAACAATTACTCTAAAACAGAAAGGGATTTTTGCTTGCTTTGTAAATCTGAACCAAAAATGTACACAGCAGAGACATTTTCTCATATGACAGAGTGACTGTGAAACCAAACAGACTCTAAGTCTTGTCTGAGCATCCAGTTGGAACAGCATTACAAAAAGAAATGAAATTTCATGTAAACAGCATTGAACAACTGGGTTGCAGAAAATGATGACAAAATAAAAAGTATGTATCAGTAATGAATCAGAGCTACTTAAACATTTGTTCACAAATGCAATACAAGTAAATTCCTTAGTTCTTTCAAAGCATTTTGCATCTGAAGTTCTCAAAACACCCCAGAGAGGAATTTAGCATCATTATTCCTTCTGCTTTACATATGGAAGGATCTGAATGAGAAAAGATACTGACTTGGTTAGGGTCAGCCAGTACAATGGCAGCACAACAATCTAATAATTAGGTAAATTCCATTTATTGGAGCCCTTAATGATAAAGAGATGCTGGACTAATTTGTGCTGGGAAATATCTTGCAGATTCAGGTAAGTTTCATTCCTATTTTTTACCTTTTGCAAATAGCAACCAAGAAATATATTTTGATACAGTAATCATTCCTTCTCTTGCAGCTGCACTTCAAGCAGGCAGGCTAATATTAAACTAGGAAATGCTATGCCATAAGCAACATTTAACCCAAAAATGCATAAACCAATTACTTTTGAAGGGTTTATGTTTTTAAAGGCTGGGATGTTTACTCTCCTTTGAAGACCATGCTGTAGTTTGTATCTCATTTCTCATACCAGGAATTCCCATGCTTTTGTTTGGCAGCCTAAGAAGTGCTGTGGCATTAACACTCCTTTTTCTTTCTCTGCTGCCTATACTTGCTATTTTTCCTGAATAATCTTGTTTAGGGCTTCTCATAAGAAATGGATCAAATACTGTATGTAAGGTACTAGACCACTAGTATTAATTCCCAACTGCCACTATTTCCATAGCAGATTCAAATCTAAATCTAAACTAAATCTTTGAACAGTATTTATTTCTTGAAAGAATAACCTATCCACTGAAAAAACATCAGAATATACAAAGCAACTCTGATTTTCTACTGTAAGCTTTTCAAAACATAATTAAGACAATTTTTCTTTTAAAGATGGCATATTCAATTGAAAAATGTTAAATATTTCTTTTTTCCATGAAACTTGTTAGGAGCTCTACATGGTAAGATTAGACGTTGATAAGGGGCATATTGCAGCATAATGTGGACTTTAACATCTTTACAGTGGATACACTGCTGCCTAATGAATTTAGCTTGGTCTTTAGAGGCTTGATTAAAATTGAAAGGACAGCACCTAGAGAAGCAAAATTGGTGTTCCCATAAGTAAGCAAATTAAGAAAGACAATGAACATGTCTCTACATCATATGCGAAGTTCAGAATTGCCCAAGGTGGTAAGAGAAGAAAACAATATGCTGGACATAGTTAATAAGGCAACATACTCTGAATTTGCCTATTTGTACCTGAGTGATTTTACTCTGCACTGACGACACAATTGCTGAAGAGATTTGGCCATCTTTTTCCTGAGAAACTCCCCTAAAAAATAAAATTAGAAATTTATAGTAAAAGTTTTGAAAATGCATTTCACTCACCATCTTGATTTGGGTTTTATTGCACATGTCTCTCGTACGTTAGTTAACAGTTCTCTCAGTCAACTACAGGAGGTAAGTCAGGGTCAGAAAAACCGCTTGTACAACTGTTCAGAAAAATCTGAACAGCAGTCTGAGAATTTTTAACAGAACTGTTCTATATTCTGTAGAATTAATTTAATAATGAATCTTGACACACATTACAATTCAAACTACTCTATTAAAAGTTCTACTTCAAAGAGTTATCCCATTTCATGAAAGCTTCCAATTTCCAACTAAGAAACAGGTTGCTGAATTTTACTGCACCAATTTTCCTGTAAGAGTAGGTTGAGGTATTTACTCCAGAAAGCAACAGAGACCCAACACCTTCATCAGACTGATGCAGATAGTGCTGTATTCCCAGTGACTTGTACTTTTGACAAGCACACATTGCACACAACACAGAGCTCCTCACCCCACGAGTCTGGTCACAGACACCCTCACAGTCAACAGACAGCAGCACTGCAGTGTGACAGTAACAGAGCACGGTACCTGGAGCGTTCCTGGCTGGATTCCCTGCTCTCCACAGGAGAGACGCTAGTTGAATGTACAGAATTTTTGTGTGTGGATGGTTTGCCTGGTGACATGGATGGTGACGGAGACCTAGCTCTGGATTTAGTACGTGATCTAGACCGCCTCTTCTTCTTCTTTTCATGGGGACTTCTGTAAGAAGAAAATATTTTATTGAAGAATATTTAAAACTGTATTACACTAGCTAAGCTGAAGTTACTTTTCACACTTCCGAAAGCTTGTGTACCCTCTTCCACAGGAGGTTTCTCTTGCATTCAGCAAGCATTCGTCTTACCCGCTACTGCACTTTTACGTTTGTACAGAATACTTTCTCAGAAGCTCTTTTTAATATATTACATTAGGTAATGAGCTCCTAAGGCTCTCACCTGGAATGCTGCTTCATGGGTGCACAGGAATTACTGGCCAGTGTTTGACCATTCAAAAGATGACAACAAGCCTTTCACTGGAGATTTGCAGAATAACTTTGCTAGAGGAAGTTCCTTCCCAAACAACATCAGACACTTACAATGCAATGAGAAATGTAAGAGTTTATATCCCATACAATTTTCCTAGTTCATAAAATAAACAAAACGTGGAATTATAGCCATGTAAAATATCTACAAGGAAAATCCACAGTTTGTTTGGTTTTTAAAAGAAAAAAACTCTTTCCTTGTGATCCAACCTGCAATGCAACAAACCACAGGATCAAAATTTTATACAAATTGTTGTATTGCACTCAGATTAACCTGGACCTAGAAGTGTGCCTTACGTGCAAACTGTTTGCAACCTGGAAATTAGATCCACAAATGTTTGTCAGTATGAAAGCTGAAACAAAGGACTTATGGGTACCTGATGTGTTCATTACTGACAGAAGGGAACAGAGACAGTCACCTCATAGGCAATATTAAGCTCAAGGAGAATTCAATTAGTAATAAATTAAAGATGGAACTATCAAAACTTTTTACCTGGTTATGAACTTATGTCTGTATGATTTACATACTAGCACTGATATTACTATAATTAGAATAACTAGAGTGATGCCTCAATTAGAGTTAGGCAATACCTTGCTGCTAGAAGTCTATTCAGAAGAATGTTGTTGAAGCTTCTAGAACATCTTACAACACTCTAGAACTTTAAGCCATCTTTTAAATATCACATTATTCATTCCTTTACTTTGATTTTCATTGTAATTTTCTACTTTAAAAGGTGCTATGCTGTAACACATTGAATTCCCACATAAATAGCGTACAACTGTGATGCTCAGAATTTATCCCACAATATTTTATATAGAATTTAACATTCAAAACTTAAAATTGCAAAACCCTCCTTACACTTTACTTGCATAAATAACGATTAAGTGGCAGACAAAAAACCCCACAGCCTCTAATATTTTCATGACTACACAAAACCAGCAGGGACAAAGTCAGTTGTTCCTTGGCTAGCTATGTACTTTAATTGCTTGATTTCTTAAAACATTATCATGTAACCAAACTGTGAACAGATTTTGTATTTAAATCTTGAAAATCTTGGCAAACATTTGCCATGCAAGGAAAGTATTTTACAGTAAACTTTTCAGTGTTTTTTATCTCAGATTATGATGAACAAACAGAACAGCTGAATGACGAAGAATCTGTTCCATAATTGAACATGGAAACTGGACCACTATATTTTTACTTGAAAATTTAACATGTTGGGGCTGTAACAGTTTTTGATTTAATTCTGCAATCAGAGCTGGAAAATATCCTTTTCTATGTTTACCTACAATACTCTTTCTCTAGTCTACACCTTCTGTACTTACTGCCGTATTTTATTGTGTCACGTTCTGGTTTCCTGTTTGAGGTCTAACAGAAGTTTAAAATTTTGACCTATATAAGTAGTATTATTAACAGAGGAATGTAGTTTGTTTCACAATTGCCCTTATAATTTACAACTTGGAGTGGCACAATTCTAAAAAAATTTATAGTTTAAAATGCTGAATGGTCAAGCAGCAGACACACCAACACAGCATTAAAAACAGCACTGGGTTGCTGTTTTTTTGTGTAAACACACAAAATAGATTCTTTTGTGTGTTTATAGGAAAACAAATATTTTAAGCTTCCATATCTTTTCTGCTTAACCAAATTTGCATGAATTCCACAGGAGCCTCTATTATCTTCATTTGATGAATGTTAAAAACTAAATCAGCTGAAGTATACTTAAGAAGTTCTCAATTACACCTACCACACATCAATTAATTACAGGCTATCAAGAGATGGAAAATTGTCATAAGAAACAGCAGAATTTTTAAAATGAAGCTGAAAGTGATCTCTTTGTTTCTTATTCCACAAGACATACAGAGAAAGAAGTTGAAGACTAAATGCCATTTTGATTTAACAGTTTAAGAGAGACTATATGCAGGGTGCTCTCAAAAAGACACCTCAATTCATACTTCACATTCTAGTCTGACAGTAAAATAACTGCAAAATAACTGTTTGCTAAATCAGAGCTGCCCTTATTTAGGCAGATATGATGCAACGTCAAGAAATTTGACATCACAGTTGTGCTATGACCTGTGCAGAGGTCACACAGCTTGCACAAGCACAGCATGAGAAAACGACCCAAGAAGAGGGAAATACAAAACTCCAAGTGAAATCTGAGTTCTCATGGCCAGCAGACAGCAGTGTATTAACATTCACCAATTTGACTGGACAGCTGGTGTTCAAACATACGCAAGAACGGGGAAGAACAACAAGTGCTTCCATTATTTTTTTTTTCTCTGCAAAAGTATTTTTCTATCGAAATAAATCTCCAGAACATACAAAAGTTAAGTTCTAGCTACGGACTCTACAAGACATTAGGCATTAAGTCTGTTAGGATGCCAGGACCCCGTTGTCCAGGACCAGGAGCCCTTACTTGGAGCGGGGCCGTTTCCTGCTGTTCCCAGGACTGTTGCTGATGCGATATGCCGTGGGAACGCTTCTCTCATCTCTCCGTCTTTCTGGTGTGTGAGCCCTTCTCCGGGGTGACCTTGATCGTGACCTGAGCAGAGGAAAAACATTCAGAAGTTTGCTTTCTGCTACTTATTTCAGAACTTTTACTTTAGTGGAATTGTGCTTCACCAAATGCAAATACACAATCTTTCAAACACCTGTTCTATACCAACATGGTGCATTTAGGCTCCAAGACTTGTCAGCTATGTAAAAATTTCTTGCTTATCCAAGACATTTGAGATGAAGTTATCCATTGCTTTTCACTCCCAACAGGGGGCTAAAAAAAGGAATTATTTTTTGGTCTTGTCTGTTACTGTACAACTTCTGTATTAGTTGATGGAAAAGTTTTCTTTTAGTTCGGCCACTTTTTGTGGCAACATAGTTTACTAACACTGGTATGCAGAAATCCAATTTGGCACGAAGCCTAGGACTGGCAGGCCCGACCTTGTCTTCCCAAATTAGTGGTGTGTTTTTAGAACTGCTGCCTCACAGAGATAAATACATGTCCTTGTTTGCAGTGCCTATCTAACATTGACAAGTCCAGGAAATGTCCTGGATGCTGCAGAATAATCCTAGCACAGCCAATATTTTCACCAGCGTAAGTGACCAACAACACATTATCAGTGTTGTTTGGCACTAGCATTTTGACTTTAAATATTTTTCCCAGAAAAGTGAGAAGGAGATCAAGAAGGGAACATAGAAAGCATGCCCAGTTAAGATCAGAGATCTTCAGATTCACGCAATATAGGTAATATATACACACACAAAATCCTGAGCCATTTCTGTTACACCTACAACAAAAAAGCACAACTGAAAAGAAATGATCACAATGGCAGATAACTGTTGCAAATTAACTGCTTTGACACTTAAAAATCTGATCTTTACCAGGCTATTCAGAAGGACTAAAAAAAAGGAAAAAAACCAACAGATTATAAAACTTGGGTTCAGTCAGACACCTTGACATTTTACCAGGATTTCCCTCAAAAGAGCTCCAGAAGTCAAATCTTTTCATTGCCCAAGCTGCCTGATAATTTTTCCACTCTGTTGCTGCTGCCACTGATGAGCTGCTCAGACTCGGCTCCATGCTCAGCGTCGCTGTGGATGCTGTGAGTCTGTGATATGGAGGCACACACTTCACTTTCAGACTAAAATGTCCTAGTTTTGGTATTAACTAGAATCCTGAAAAGGCTTAGTCCCTTAACCAAAAGCTGAACCTTAGTGAAACACGCCTGTATGGACCAGCCTAAAAAAAAGTCCAAACAATCAGAAAGAAAAAGACATTAGCTTCATTTTTATGAACTGACATCTGTGCTTCTACAGCATTCTTCCCATCACCAAGTATTAAGAACTTCGGCTATTTGCTTCAAACAATTAAAAAACAGCTAATCAGTTTTATTGCAATATATAAATTTTTACTTTCATTAGATTGCAGTTCCAGAAGGCACTTTATTCCTTTATGACTTATGCTTAGAAGGGTCCCAAAAGTTCAAAGGGTTATGAAGCTTGGCATGTCTCACTACAAAACTGGAATTAAAATTATGTAACTAGACACTACCTCAGCAGTAAGAAAATCACTTTTGGAGGAGGAAAAAAACCCCACCCCACAATTTTTTTTAACAAAGAACAGCTACTTTCAAGTCTACTAAATTCCTAATACTGAGGCAAAAAGTCTCACACAAATTCCCACACAGGTGCTCCCTATCCAAACTTCTTGCAAAGTAACCTGTTAATAAAATATCCCACTAATTACTGCTAGTAATTCATTAAGTGGATATATTATGTGCCTTAGTAGTACTCTACTACTAAACAGTATAGTACAACAGCAATACTGAAAAGAAGCTCAGACTTTCCATGTCTAGCTCAAAATGAACATCCAAAGTTCACCCAATCAAATCACTAAACCATTCGGTACGTAACAAATGCCTCTGCTTCCCTTCCTCTCCTCTCACTCACAAACCAGTAGATTTATCTGTGGATAGGAAAGAGAGATGGAGATGAACATCACTGTTGTTTACAGTCACACACGTGAACTGGAAGAGCCCACTGCCCACCCCAGGTATGACACCCGGCACCACTGCCAGAAACAGCTCAGATCCAATTCTTTAATTGTGCTTGGAAGCCAATGGGAAATAAAAACAGTGATTCAGCATTTACTACATATGACTCTAAGATACTAAATACTTTGTTTTCCAAGCCAGATTTAATAAATGTGCCCCATCTTTCATATCAAGTACTTATTTGTAATAACTAATTATCTCCTTGGAACTGACAGGTCTGTTCTGCAGCACCTTATAGAACTTTGGGACACGGTTTACTGTGTACATGACTTGTTTAATCTGTCATGTTGGTCTAGAATTAAAATTGTATGATACCAGGAACTTTATAGGACTAATTCTGTTCCAGAAAATAACATGCATTTATACAGAGAATTGCTGTTAGCACACCACATGCCACAATTCACTCAATATTATCGGGGCTCTCTATATAGCTATGATTTTTTAAACTTGTTTCTGTAAAATAGGTTTAGTTGTTAACCAGAGAAATGGATATGCAAAACATGCTTTGAATCAACTTCATGTTACTGGAACAGAATTTTTCAACTTTATTACTGCTGAAGATGCATAAGAAAATATTAAAAAATGCAACAGTATCAAAATTGTATCTTATCACCAAAGACTATTCTTAAACACAGCAGAGCCTCTAAACCTGTAACAATGCAAAAATAAATGATAAGCAAGTGATGTAAAGTGATATACAGAGAAATATACTGCGAAGTTCACTCACACGACTTCTAAGCATAATATGCATTTTGGAAAAAAAGAATAAGATAACAAACCAAAAAGGAAGAGCTTGCAAAGTATCCTGAACATCCCTTGAATAATGAGCAAAGAATGTTACAGCAAATTTCAATGTTTACCTACACTTCCTAAATTTTATTCCCCATTAACTTATCACAACAAGTTATATGATAAAGGTGATTTTTAATCTTACATTTTGAACAGATTAAGATAAGGCAACAATACACCATTAGACTGGGAAATTCAAATAGTGCACAGATACTCAAAATAGGGTTCTTCCAAAGTAATTTAGCATCACTGTCCACACAGTAATGACTGTCTCTAAGTGCCATCCACTTAATACAAGATGAACACATTAACATCCAGAAACAGTTTATACTTCATTCCAGGAGGGTATGGCTCTTTACTTAACTGTTCTTTCAGCAGGAAGCCGTAATACCCAGTGCTTTGCGAAGCTACAAAAAAAACCACTGTTCTAGATGAAGCTGAAGAACCCTGTTCTAGGGAAAACTGATGAGCAAAGAGATGTGAAACATGCCAAGCTTTGAATGAAGCAACACAATGCACTGAAATAATTTTATCTGAAAGAACACTAAAAATAAAAACAAATTTAAAAAAAGAAAGACAAAAACCAGTAATATCTTCTAGGTAGGCAACAACACCTGCCTTTTTTTGGCAATTACTAAAACAAGGCACTATTTTTGCCTAAACATTTGAGAATCAAAACAAATCAGTATCTGACAGGGTCATGAATCAGCCTCCTGCTCTTGATTATTCTACAATAATTCTACAGATTTTTCTGTTTCAGTAGCAATAGCTCTAATTTTGGAAATATGGTATGTTAAGGCATAGCAAACACCTTCAATAAAGCACATCTTCAATCATCACCATTTCTTGTACGAGGCCTTTCCTGTTCAGCTCTGAATTTTGTGAAGTTAAAACATGCAAAAGGTTTTCAGTGCAACAATCTGTTGCTGTTTTTCTGCATAATTTTAAAACTCAGTCAGCCAGCATCAAGCTTATTTGACTTCTGAGGTTTTGGAATTCAACAGCTCATCAAGGAAATATCTAACCAGATTTAATCAGGTGTTGTGGTGATTCATTTCATGCTGTTATGTGTTTGTCATTTGATCTGTGCCAGGAGGCAAATTCAAGACAGCAAACACAGATTAGCTCCTGTAGAATACCTATTCCTGATGACTTTTGGGTGATTTTTTCATCAGCTGAACTGTGGCCACCAAAAAAACCCAAAACAAAACAACCAAAACCCCATCAAAACACAATGAGACTCTCCACCTTGTACCTGGCAAACCTCAGTAGACTGTCGTTTTTTCATCGGCAGAACCAAATGGAGACCTGTTGGTTGGTCAAGTATTCAAGCCACTAGAAAGGACCAGGTAACTGCTCTCCCTGAAGTCACTAAAGACATATCTCACTATACACCAAATTGAACTTGCAAGCTCCCATTAATCTTGTTACTGCCTGCTGCAAACTCATGTAACATGCAGGATTATCTTTACGCTATTGAGCAGCATATCGAAGTACTGCTAAGGGCCTTCTCAAATGATTATTTATCCTTAAGTACCACAGAAGATGCTTAATTTTTTTTTAGCATTACTCTGATGTTTCTCCTTGGTTCTACCATGTATCAGTACAAGTGTGGATAAATAGATGCAGCACAGCTTGGATTAAGTCATACGGCTGGTTCAAGTGAAGATATGTCTTGACAGGAGTTGAAATGTTGAGTGATTCACCTGAGGAGGTTTTTCCCCAAGATATGCTTAACTCTGAGAGGACCTGCATTCAATTCTTAAGCAAGGAAAGCTTCATTCAACATCATTCCCTTTAAATACTGGTAAGCACAGAAAAGGAATGGCACACAGTATTTTGGAATGTGCCTTACAACACAGCATATCATGACAACTTATTGTCAAAGGTCGCCAAATAAGCAGCGTGTCAGACTGATCGTTTCAGTCCAAGTTACGCTCACTTAATTCCTGGCATCTCTGAATAGCAGAGACTTCTGCAGCAAAGCATTGTTCTTAAACTCAAAAATCAAGTATAAACCAGTAAGCTGTAACATATTAACACTCCTATTAGCGTAAGAGTTAACACACTTCATTAAACAAAAAAGGCACAAGAAAACTAAAAAGTTTTGGCACACTGTCACCGTACCCTCAAAGCCCTTCCTACTGACCACAGTAACTCACTGTGGCAGGGCATTCAGATAGGATGAATTTTACAGACAACAAACTTTGAAGGTGCCTAGACCCAAATATCTTTGACGGAATTAACAGTATCAATAAACCACAATATACAACATCTTACAGCTGGATAATTAGCATAGTGTATTTAATCTCATTAATGATTAAGTACAGAGGCAACAGCACTGGGCTACATTCTTTCAACTGTTTTCACCCTTCTTGGATTTCTGTTACATCTCTCCTGCAATTCATCCATCATATTTTTTCACTTGCCACCCAACTGCTTTGTTTTCTTCTGCGCATTGCTGCTCAACCATCCAGTTCTCTTATCTCTATTTCTTATCTGAATATTGTCTAAGTTACTGTGCTCCAGTAACAGCCACAGATTCATCAGCAAGTTCTCTTCCTGCTATCATCACATTCCTACATATTATCCCCAGACATTTCACAGAGCATCATGAAAAACTGACTGGTAAAAGTTTTGCACTATGTAATTAGAAATTAATGATTCATTATTTCACTAAAATGATTTTCGAAATACCTGCCACATTTGATGTGTATGTGCCACATACTGCCTTCAAGGTGACTGTAACCTTTGCAATGGGTGTAAGAACACCTATGTAATGGAAGAAGTGCAAAGATGTTTTAAGTGTTAACCCACACGAAACTCTAAAGAATATGTTTGGTTTCCAAACCCACCTTGAATGCCTGACAGTCCTATAGGCAGTGGGAAGTGAGTGTTTTGCTTTTGAATGTGATCTAGACCTGGACTTAGATGATGAATGATACTTGAATGGTGATCGAGATCTTGACCGAGATCTTTTCTTGTGCTTTTTCCTTTTCTTTTCCTTTTCTTCATCCCTAGGAGGATCTCTGCTTCTGCTTGAAGGCCGTTCTGCTTGTTTAACTTCTAAGGTGGGTAAAGTTCTGACTGCAGTCACAGGACATGGTATACTACTGACACTCTGAAAGCAAAAATAAACAAAGAACAGTGTTCAGTTTCCTAAATTAGTCATGCTGCATTGGGATATTGCAAAGTGTGCAGAAGTAAGGCTGACATCTTCAAACACATGCATCCAGCAGAATTTAATGGAGGCCTGTACAGTTCCCCAAAGATACATATGCAAGTTGGTGTATGAATCCTAAGACTGTAAGCTTAACCAGGACATAGTTCTGAAGTTTTCATCTTCAGTTTTTAGAAGAAATGTGTTCTAGAAAAATAGGCACTATCAGGTATCTTTTAGTCTATTTACAAGTTTTACTTAGAACAGGACAAACCTAGAAATACAATCAAGAACCACCGACATTCAAAGCTAAGTTTTAGTGTCATTCTCCTCCATGAACTGTGCTGTTTGGATGACATCTTCAAGAAAAACAGCAAAACGAACCAGTGCTGATAGAAATTATGTCTGAACTTTGCAAAACAAATGTTTTAAATGTAAAGGATTGGGAAGATCACAAAATTTATTAATCTCAAAGACAGAACAGGTCCATGCACAGTTAATGTTCAGTGAGTAATTCCAGGAGGTTAAGCAAAATCATACCACAACATTTTCAAATTATCAGCTTGAACCCCAGAGAATTCTGCTCAAAGCCTTGTTTAGAACAATTCAAGTCAGGCACTACAGATATGCTCCTCATTTCAAAGCCTGTCATTCCCCCAGCTGCCATTTCAAGGCAACTGGAGAAATCAGTTTCCCTGTCATAATTTCTGCTCCACCTGGTCTGACACTTTCACTGTTTGATACAAGGATACTTACCATGACTGGAATTAAAAGTAATACATTAAAACCTGAAATAACCAAATTAGAAACAGGTGATCTTTTCCCTTCTTTTTACCCTTCTACCATGAATACATAAAGACAGTAACTGACCACATTTGAATAATCAAAAAGGCAGCTCTGCTTCAAGTTAGAGAGACGTGACACTTTTTCATGCTTTAACTGATAACTGCTATCACAATATTTAGAAAACCAGCAACAAAGCAGTACTAAAGTAGCTTGCTTCTAAGATTATAAACATTGTACGGCATGATCATTTGAGTGACTGGTTTACCAGAGGCCTATTTCCAATTTCACAAACTCCACGTGTAACTGCAGACACCTCACAGACTCCTCATCTCCGGTTTCCTAAGAGGCCACCAGAGTTGACTTTCGTTCCTTTGATAACACTGTTCATCTCTTTATACAGTACCTGAGCCTTTGCTTTGATATTAAATAGCCCAGTCTGCCTTGAAGTAGTCACCTCTAATAGTCTGAAACAAAAAAGCTGTAGGCAAAAAGTAGTGTTAAGAGGAAAACAAGAGAGGGGAGAAAAACCCAATGGTTTTCAGTGCTCAGGTTCATTTGGCCACATAAAACACAAGCTCTCCTATGACTGCCAAGAAGGAAGTTAATAAATGAATGACACATTTACTTTTAGTTCACATACAGAGATTCTCTCAGCCACCTGAAAGAAGAACCACACAATGCTAAGCCCAACTATGTTCCCACCAAAAGCATCCACTGCTGACACTGGGCTCTCCTTGACTTTCAGGAAGCTGACACTAAGGAGTGACAGCGCTGACCAGATCTCTGGGAAACACAGATGCAGGCTGGCTGGCTGGTGGATTCAAACACCACTGCTTCAGGCTACTGATGAATCACATCTGCAAAGCCATACTGAAGTAACTTTAGCTACCTCCAGGTGAAATACACAGGTTCTTCGGTGAAATACAACAGGTAACACACAGGGAGAAGTCACCCACCCATCCACCACTGTGCCCAGGTGCCCTGGTGACAGATGTCATGTCCTTATGACAATCGCCTGAACAAACGGGCCACTTCCCTCAGTGGCAACTCTAGTTGCCTTCAAGAAAAACAGCACCAGCAAAATGACTTGACTCACCACCAGAGCAGAACACAGAGCTCAGTGAAAGCAGCCAGCAAATTGCTAGGCCACAAATAAAATTTCTAGGTGTTAACTATTTGGAAAGAAATAAACTGTCTTGGAAAATAAGGTAATGGGAACTGAAATTGGAGGCATGAATGCAAAAAAGAATAATTAAAAAAAAATAGCAGTAAGCACAGAATTGGGAGATTACAAAGCACTCTGCTTCAACTGATCAGGCTCTGCCAATATGCAGGCCAGTAAAATAGTTTTGGAAAGCATGGAAACAAACCTGTTACCTGATGAATTTTATTGTGCATCTCAAGGGATGAGAGATTTACATCATATGAGAGCTCTTCTAAGAAGTTAAACTGTAAACATTCAGGCAGCATTCACTGAATCTCACTTCTTTGTCTGTTTTGGGTAACAGCACTTTTTTTTGGCCTTTACTAAATGTTAGTGTCAGACAAATTCACTGGCAGAGTTGTTCTTCAGCATTTTATTTGTATGACTAAAGCAAATCTGACAAAAGTAATGCCAAATCATGATTCAACAACTCTTGTTTATGGATTAGGAAAGAGCTCTGCCAATAGGGAGAATTTATAGCTATTTGAGAACTGAAATGAGTATTTCAGTTCATATAAGTCATTTGCATATTTGTAATATTCATAAGCCCAGAACACACATTAGTTATTTCTCTGGTTACACTACTTAATCAATACACAAAGCCAAAATTAGAAATGAACCAAGATGTGCTTACTGCAAAGAACAAAACACAAGCACTGTGTCTGGCTCAAACAAAATCAACTGGCAAAGGACATTATCAATAATATTAGAAACAGCTAATATTTCTTTTACAGCAATTGGAATCCTATGTTGCATCAAAACTGCAAAGAGTGAAGAATGTCAGAACTGTAAGGAGTTAATCAACAATTCTTTTACTTCGCTAAAATCCAAAAATAGTCCAGATTCTTTTCTACCACTGTATCTTTTCTACTACAGGTTCACCAAAGGTTATGGTGAAGTATTGCCTGAGAATTAATAAGCAACTGTCTACCAGCAATGGAAGTGTATTATTTTTGCATTCATTGCTCTGTGGAACAAAGCAAGCAGTTACTTCTATTTAGCAGTTTGTCAGTCCTAGTATTAATAAACTGGCCCAAAATATTAATTTAAAGAGATAAAAGTGTCTCCTATGGAATAAGTTCCTACAGAATTTGTTTTATAGGAACTCCAAGACTCAACAGTTTCATCCAGGTTACTCTGCTGCACTAAAAAACAACTATTAACAGTGCACTGACCATGGTACGCTCTTCAAAAACAGACAAAATTTTGACAGGGCAAACTGCAAAGAAATCAGTGGCTGTGAATCTGTTTGCTGTGTGGATCAATATGCCTTTTTGTTTTGAGTGCTCTGAAGACTAAAAAATCAATGCATAAACATTCTTACCTCCTCACCTATCTTAATTAAAATGGCAGTTCCTGATATTTAGCTTTTTTCTCCTGTTAAAAAATTACTAAAGTATTTATGCTATAAGGAATTACAACTCTCACGTAGTTTTTGTTAGTAGGGTTATTGCAATAAAAAAAAGTTCCAAATGCCAGCAAGTTATCCATCCCCCAAATGCCACATTAGTATGTGACATTTATGCTTTTCCCTTATCTTGCTTTTTCAAAAGGACAGACAGATTTACAAGCAAAGTCAACCCCCTCTCCCATGCTAACCAGAAGATGTAGATACCTATAGTCTGAAAAAAAAGTAAAGAAAGAAGTGAATGGCTCCGAAATATTCTCAAGAATTTTTTTCTTCAAATACGTATGGGATGGTTTTGATTAGACAATTACATTTTGCTCAAAAACTAACAAAGAAAATGTGCAAACATAAAATGATGTACATTGTTATTCCAAAGAGGCATGCAGGAGTATCTACAGTTCATTGCTAAAAAGCAGGATAAACAACAGCAGTGTGAAAGACATACACTATCTACAGCTGTTGATAACCCTGTTATGCTTGACAAAACTAGAAGAGCATCTCATTTTTAAAACATGGCACACTTGTATTTCACTCGTAAACAGACTACTTTCCACAAGGAAAAAATAATTGTTACATACAGGACAAAAGTAAGGACAAGCCATCTAAAGAAACAAATGATAAAACAGGGCTTCAAAACCCGGGAAGATGAAAGAGCCAAAATAAGGAAGTTTTGCTTTGTGCCACAGAATCTTTATATTCAGAGGCATAACAGCAGATGACATTTGGGACAAGCCATTAAAACAGCATCACTTTCAAATCACGTGCTTGTCTGGTTTTGCGACATGACGACTGTGGATTTCTCTTCTCATTTAAATCAGATACTAAGGTTTATACAGGTAACAGTTTGGGTATAACCAACTGGCTTTTACATGCCTATCAAATCACTATCACCACTAAAACATTTCTGACACAGAGTAAAATATGACATCTGCGGAATAATCCAGGCCAAGCCTCGCTACCAAGGATATATTATCTTGAAGTAATTTAAATAATTTTGGAATGAGATTTGCATTTCAGATCGTGAAACACCTTACTTTATTTGTTTTCAAGTAAAAAAGGCAGTTCAATGAAGCACTCCATATAACCTGGCATATTCCAGCTCAGCATGGAAGAACTGCAGTTGTTAGAACTACAAGCTGTCTGCTGTTACAGGACAAGGAACCTACATTCACTGCAGAACGAAAGCGACTTTCCCTCAGTGACACTGACAGATGTGCCAATGAGTCTATATAAAGTCCATGCGTACCAAAAGTCTATATGAATTATACATGTAAACACAAGAAGGGAAACATCACCTGGTTACTGTTTATCCATGTCCTGAACAAGGGCACAGACTTCACTGGCCACAGCATCGCTGGAAGCTAATCAGTTTTGGAAACTGAGATAAGCTCCATTCTTTCCAAGTACTGGTTTGAGAATTATTACTGGCTTGAAATATTATGCATAACTGTACTGTTCTAATGCATGCAAGAATGGTAAGGAGCCATTTGTGAAAAGCTGTGCTGCTTCACTGCTCAAGATTTTTCAGCCTTTTGTTTCTCTCGCTTGATTTCACTTTAAAGAAAAACAGGAAACCATACAAAAGAAATAATTCGGCTATGGAAAACACAGAACTGACTATTTTTAAGATTCAGCTGAAGCCAAAACAGCTTAGAAGTGCTCTGTTCTGTGGTATTGACTATCCTTTACCTGCAGTTAGCAGAATCGATTTCATCCAAAGACGTAACGTACACTCAGTACTAGTGATCCTTTCAAGAAATACCAGATATCAGGAAAATCTGACAGAGGTCACAAAAGCTTTGTGCATTTAATGTATTTCTGCATACTGTGATAAACAGGTTTTCAGCACAAACATACACTATATGTACACATAAATAGCATTACTAGTTTTTATACACTTATTAGGCTTGGGCAATGTAATGGAAATTATGCATCGCCCATAGATATTCTCAACTCCTCTTCATGCTTTATTATACAACTCAGCCATTACTCCATTTTTGAGACACATTTTAAGCTACAAAAATCATGCCACTACATTAACTCTGACCAGTGCATATCAATCTTTGCTTCCCGGACTCCTCATTGGATGCTCCCACCCACAAAACAAGAGATGAAATACATTTAGTGACATTTTTGGTGGACACAAATATTTAATTTTTTTCTTTGTTTTCCGATTAATTAGTTTTCTGATTTAATTACCCCAATTAGTTCCATTGACCAAACTACAAAACCAATTTTACATATCTTTCTCTCTCAAATTTTTAACATACTTTATTCTTATTACAGCCACTGTAGTTATCTCCTGTTACTTTTCCAATCATCAGTGTTTTTAAATGCATCTTTTTGCTCCTGAAACATAACTGAAAAAGCATAAAAAAACGTGTTTATTTACAAGCTGATTTAGACATCATAATGCAGCATACTGGGTTCTCAGGGTATATAAAACAGAGGTTAACAAATCTGCAATATGATTTCACTCATCTTCTTCCAATACAATTTCTTGACTCAAATGAGCTGTTACAAATAGCCAAAGCAGGCAAGAAGAGAAAAAGGCAGATAGATTATTTGGAATGAATGGAAATGGACACTTTTTCGAATATGGCAAATGGAACAACAGCTTGAGAAACATTCATGTTTCAAAATAAGCTTTTATCTGCAAAAGTCTATATGCATATATCTATATAAGTGTGTCACTAAGCAAACTACACTTAGCAGGAATACTACTTCCAAAGGCATTATGGCATTTTTGACTGTTCACTAAAACAGTACAAGCACTTCCAATACAGTAGCCAATTTCATTTTTAAAAAGGAAGGTCACATCACAAAACATTTAAATATACATTTGAAATTCTAAATAAAACCTTGAATAATGAAAGCACCTCCAAACCATTTCTATTGGTAAGAAACAGTGAAACTGGCTACTTTAAAATTCTCAAGTACACTGGAATTCTTTGTGTAAGAAAAAATAGATGCCTTCTCTGAAACTGTACTTCTGTGGAACAAGAAAAAGAAGTTTCTAGAAAATCAGTTTACTGAGAAGTGGGATAGGGCGTGGTTTTTTGTTGTGAAGTTCACTAGCAAGTTCAGCTTAGAACTTCAGTAAGTTCAGATCTGAGTGAGAACATTCATCTGCTCTTCTGAAAAAGAGCCAGCTGTCACTGGTTATTTCAGGCATTCTCTTAAAGAAAAATATCAAAAGAACCTTAGCTTAGGAATACCTGTGTCCTTGACAAATTCCCTTGAGAAAAAGAGCAGAACTGCAAATGTGGGGAGTTTTGCATTGTCACTGTCTCTTTGCATTCACTCTTCAATATATAACTGAAAAGAAGTACTGAACACTTGCGTCACAGAAAATTTGTTGGCGGTAGCAATGAGAAACCCAAACAGGATCTCTTTTGGGATGTGACCACACTTAATTCACATATCTGCTTCTCTCTGATGATATGGATCACCTAAACTGCAGGTATGTCACTTTCAACTGTTCTCTTGAAAGTGTTTTGAGGAGTAATCCATGATTTATTCAGAAAAATCGAGAACTGGGCAATGAACTACTTGCTAGGTACTGGAATTCTTTCTGAAGGAAAGAAAACAATGGAAAGCCATGTCACTCTTTCTTGTAGCCAGTCTGTTACAATCAACATCTAAAATTTTCCATCAGTATCCAGAGATGATGTTTTGCTTGAGTAGTGCAACCAAGAGTGATTTTACTGGCTTTTCTGGAAGCAATATTAATTCCAAACCCAGGAAACTGAGTCTGCTTCCCAACAAAATCTGTATTTGTAATGGACAGCAAAACCACCAATATACACATCAGATAAGTAAGTATCACAACTTAAGTAAGTCATCCCAATACTCTTGCAAGGTGAGCATTTCAACACTTGGATCACTGGTACAGAGTTAAAACATGGAAGCTCCTTTTCCTTTCTGTACCTGGCTAACTGACCTAGGAATTGTGCAGTCTACTTCTCTACCAGTTCTTTAATGACAGATGAGAGACATATGTAAGATGATAGAAAAAGATTAACAGTATTTAAAATCCAAATTTCTCCCCATTAAGAAAAGCTTCTATCTCTTCAGTCAAGTTCATAACACACTGTCAGATTCACATTCTAGAGGTAAGTTTCCTGCCAGCTTTATGGGAAAGAGAAATTTATTTCTTGCTTACCTCACTACTGAAGGAATTCTCTTCAATTTTCTCAGTTTCTGCCTCCACCAGAGGGTTTTTCAAGGTCTGCAAGAACAAGGCAGCTTTCCTTTTGCGCTCTGCTTGTAGCTGCTTCTCCTTTGATTCTTTGGAGGCCTGTGCAAGCTTCTCCCTTGCTGCAGCTGCTAATCTATCCTCTAGTTTCTGCTTTGCTAAGAAAGACAATTAAGTGTTAAGTTTAGAGTGAGCCATGCTTGGGGAACTTCCTTTTTGGAAGTTTTGGGCTTCCTTAAAACAAACACACATCCCCCCACCACAAACCAGCAAACAGACTCTCCAGCCATTCTCAAGCCTTTCCTATACAGCCATTCGATGACACTATAAAGATGTATCTGCTTGAAATTAAGAAATTCCAAGCATCTTAATTCATAGATATATCATTTTCTTGATGTAAAGCAGTACAGGTGAAGTAAAAACTTCTAACTTAAAATGACAAGAAAATCCAATCCTGATTATTCAGGATTGTCCTTTACTATTTATAAAAGCTACCTAAAGAAAGTAGCTTTGTAAATTCAGAAGCTTTTTCTTTTAAGTCTTAAAGTGATGCAAACTGTCCAGTTTGCTCTTTCCACTGTGATCTTCACAGTTTCCAGCCCTACTTAAATGTATGCTAATATGTTTGTAGAAAGAGCTGCTCCAGGAATTTTCAGAAACTGTTTCATCATTGCTATGACCATCAGATTTTGTTGTGTGTGATTACGTTGCGTATGATTACAAGAAGAGAATAAGCCAATTGATTTAACTATGCACCTAACAGCTACTTTGTGTAATGTTTTTCATCTTAGACTTCCATTTCTGCGTTCTGTATATGCACAAAACAACTGGATTTTTTTGTTCAGTTGCAGAGGTTTTTCAACACACAGCTTCTTCTAAGTGTGTTTTTAACTTCATTTTTTTATCATACAAAATATTTCATATTTGCTTTAGATACGTAACGCCATAGTATACTTTGTGCTACTGCGGTTTACAAAGGAACTGCTACTTAGAAGCAAAAAACCACCATTTTGAAAATGAAAAATTAATTCCTGTAGCATACTCACAGTTGTGAGAAATACTGAGTTTTTAAGCTGGTAAATACTGACAGAATATCCACTTTAATAAGCACACCCTGCTATGAAACAGCCTTGGGGAGGAATGGGTGAAACTGGATTCTTTTAAAACATCATTCCATTCAAATTCACACAGCATGCCCTTCTGCTCTTATGCACATTAACACAGAACAGGAAAAACCCATACAAAGATTTAATGGCATTGCATTGTAAGAGCAACAAAACATCAACAAGGCAATATTAGTCTATATGGAAGTGCTATATAAATGAAAAATAGCTTGAAGCAATTCACTGCTCTCTGAAGAAAATGAGAAACAGGTATGTCTTTGCCGGGCTTTGTTAATGCAATCTGGAAACTACAAAGTCAGTGCTTTACTAGAAGGTTGTAATGGAAAACCAATATAAAATTCAGAAAGATCAGGCATTAGGACAAAGCACTCAACCACCCCAGTGTGTTATAAGTTTGATTTAGTCTCAGCAACCAATAAAGATTTCATTCTTAAAAATAAGGAGGAAACTGTGGGAAAAGAATTCTGATTCCTGCTAACATGACACAGAAAAGATTCAAAACACCTAAAATGTTACACATGGCAGTTTTGCAGTTTGCGTGAGGGACTCAATCCTTCATTTTGTTTTCAGTGCCACATGGAATACCTTGTTTAGCTTCCAACTCCTCCTGTGTAAGTTGAGGCTTTTTCTCTTCAGGAGCAGTACAAGGAGTGGTAATTGCTGGAGTATGGTTTGACGCACTGTTAGCATTCTCTTGGCCTTCCTTTCCCTCCTCTTCCTCCTCATCACTGTCATCATCTAATTTAACACGGTTTTTCTCCAAAGGAAGAAGGTCATTTTCTTTGGCCTTGATTGCAAAGCTTATTGGAGCAAAGGATGCTGTGAATGAATGGGTAAGATTTCACACATCATTAGGCTACAGTAGAAGGCAAGTTCAATTTCCCGACTTTTCCCCATTACTCCTGCAGAATACACCACAAAAGAAGGAACTTGCGTTGTTCAATAATGCTAATTATTTTGGCGAAAAGGACAACATAATCCTTTTTATCCTCTCTTTCTGTGTTTTTTAACAAATGTTGGAAACTTCATTTGCTGTGTAAAGATCTCAAAAAAAAAAATACAGCATTAATCTCCAACCCATTTATCCAAAATGACACTTCTAAGAATAAAGAATGAAATTTCTCACTACGTAGTACCATGTGGACTGCTGCAATGCTTATCTTCCTCAGGATGCCTTCTGCATATATATACCATGAGACTGCAATTAGGGAAATTTAAATACAGTAATTAAATTACATACCAAGGTTTATAAAATACAAGCTTTGATTCTGGTAATCCTGGGGTAAGGAAACATGCTCAGAAACAAAGAACTCCAGAATTCCAAGAGAAGAGGTAATAGTGCTTTTCCAACTTCTTCATGGGATAGAACAAATCCTAAAATGGGATTTTACTTCCTCAGAGACAGAAGAAAATCTAGTATGGATGTTATGTCTGTCTTGGAGGCAAGTACTGTATTTAGGTTACAATAAAGTGGGATTTGTGCCATATTAAAGGAAATGAAAATAAGTTTATAGGAATCAGATTGTCATGAAATGACTCACTGGTTATATTACATCATGTAAATTTGAGCAAATTACTACTATTAAAATACGGGCTCCAGTTTGCCACTTATTAATAGCAGAACAACAGAAATAATATTTCTTTGTGTATCTTGCATCTCTTAATAGGGCATTTTCAAAGGCAGGGAGGATTGTTCCTTCCCCAGGGATACTACTTGGGCTGGCCAGAGAAGAAACTGCAGAGTCTGGACACTCAGACAACAACAGCAAAGAGCCTGGTGTTCACTGATTGTGGAGGAAATGGGATCGCAGAGAGAAGCAGGAAGAGAGAATTCCAAGGGACCACAGGGCATAGATAAACTTATCAGTAATTAAGTAAACCACTAAGGTGGCAAGAAGGAAGCTTCCATCCATGGAAGTCCAGTTAAAGAGTGCTTTTTCTGTTTTGGTTTTTTTTTTTTTCAGTGGCTTTCAGTTCTAGTTAAAAGATGCACATTTTTACTTTTTACTGAAAATAAGATTTTTTAATGTATCTTTTCCTGATAGGCAAATAAATCAGTTCCCAAATATAAACAATCACTTCTCCAAATCAGGACACTAATAGTGTGCTAGCTGGCTTTGCCTGAGTGGCTTCCATAGAGATCTTCCCATTCTGCCCCACTGCTATGACTACAAGAGTAAAAACATTCAATTTAGACATGAAAGGGGTCTTTTCTTCCAGCATGACTAATGTCCAACATGGGAAGAATAAGCAACAAGCCTCGAGTACTTCCTCCACATGCATCCTTTCAAATAAGGCCACTGCTTTTATTCAGAACAAATGACTTCTCTTTTGCACAAAGCTTGTAACTGTCAAATTGAAAATGAACAAAATAAGATTTTACTGGCATCACTGATGAAAGCCTTCAACTTTGCACAAAACTGCAGTAAAACAATTTATTGTGTCAGACCACAAATAGCTGATAGTCTGATAAGAAAGAAATATGAAATCAATCAAATTACTTATTTCAGACCTTTTTTGATGCCTTCAGTGAAAACGTATTTTTCGCATGATGAAATTCTTTTCCCTACTTTCCCCTGCCTTTTTTTTCTTTATGTGTATGTTACCAAATATTTTTATGCCCAATAAATCATGTTACCGTACCTTTCACCAGTTTACCATCACCGACAGCTTTAGGAGGAGGAACATCCTTTTTAGTTCCTGGAACTCCCCTAGCACTTGGCTCAGATGCATCTTCAGGTGCATGTTCATCTGCAAATTGAGTCTCACTTGGTGTATCACTGGCAGCGTCTGCTGGAACATCTTCAGAGGAAGATACTCCCTTTTCAAAAGAAAGGAGCAGAATTACTAAAAATATAGTTATTAAATCATTAATACAATGTCTGTGGAGCTGCAATTTTGTCAGCCATTTGAAAAATCACATTATCAGCTAATCACACAACAGCTAATTTTATATAACTCAGCACTTGTGACCATAATTCTGCCTCACGTAAACCCACAGGCCGTAAAACCTACAGACCTACAGTAAGAACATGTTGTTATTTTACAGCAAAAAAAATGTTCTTCAGCTGATATGCTTTTGCCAAAAACTGCTTTAAAATTATATCTTTAAAATTAGACCTTAGAAGCATGTACTTCTTTTGTATATTTATTTAGGTCTTGATCCCCAGGGTCCCGAAGCAAATCCATTAAAGCCATTTCCCAGGGATAGGGTGAAAGCTTATGACATTTTTTTCCTCATGTACAATTGCATGTAACTTCTTTGCAGAATCAGATTTTACAGGAATCAACACAAGTTAATGTTTGATTTGTTCCAACATTCTGCTGAAGGACATTAGGTCTAGCAATGTTTTTTGATACAATACAGATATGCTGAGATTTCCAAGGAAGAAAAGAATTACTGGTTCTACCATTACATAACTGAATCATTCAGGACGATCTCTGAACTCTCATACCTCTGAACTGTATAAAAATTTCAAGAAGGCTATTACAGAACATTCAAAGTATTTACATGGTGAGTCAGGTGATAACATTAAGTACTTTAACATTGAAATGTGCATCTTTTAATTAAGAGTTTGATTGCTCTGGTTGTTAAGCATACGTGATGTTGAAATTGAGGCATTGATCAGATCTTCCCTGCAGCCATTCCCTGACCAACAGAACTGATTTCTGAAAGTCCTCAAAGGGGAAAAGCACAATGAAATCAAGCACTTCATCCTGTATTCATTGAAGTCAGTAGTACAGTTTCTTATTAATTTTAATGGCCAAAAAAAAAAAAAGCATCAGTTGCATTAGTTGCCTATACCTATATTACTAGAGCATAAAGATAAAATCGAAGTCATTATTTTAAAAAATTGAAGAGAATGGCATTATCTACAAAGCCATGCAGTACAAAAATATGCATTGCTACGCTTGACCTCAAGGGACTTAAACCGTTTTCAGTTTCTTTTTAGCTGTACTCATTTGAACATTTAAAATGAATCTTTTATTATTATGCTTGAGTTAGTGTACAATTTCCCCCCAAATATATGTTAACAAGTCCTTATTAATTATGTAAGTATTATGAATTCAACCCACTTGTTTGCAAATAAGACATTCTAAAACAACAGTCAGCATTGTGGCACAGGACAATTCTGCTTGCAATTTAACAGCTGAGTGAGATCACATTTACCACAGCTTATCTTTAGAAATAGTGTTTTCAAAACATTTTTTCACTATTAAAACAAAACATTAGACACAAGTGTTCCAAACAGCAACCATTATTGAATTTCTTCATTTTCCACAAAGCAATTCCGAGGAATTTACCCACAGGCCTACCTTCTTCAGTTTAAGGCTCCCCAATCTAAGCCTTGAGATGACAAATGACATAGGGCCTAAAAAAAAAATAGCTCTTTCCCATGAAAAGTTAACATCAGATAATGTAGTTCTGATATTATTTGCAATTTTCTTTTCAGTAAGAGAACAACCTAATTAGCTAACATGAGAATAGTTAAAAACATGGATGGCAAGTCTGGCTACCACCTTCTAATAACATGGACTAGAAAAAGCAAAGCAAGTAGGAAACTGCTGTGAGATTCTGAACCTCCAGTATTGTCCCAGTCATGACTGGACTCTAACAAAACCTCCTTCAGAAAAAAGCACATCAGAAAACTACTCCAGCCTCTGTGCTACTGCTGTACAAGGAACAACAAGGCATGTGGGAAGGTATGGGTGTTAAAAGCCATAGCTAACCTTTCTGACAGCAGAATACTAATCACAATCCTACAAAGCCCTAAACCTCCACAAAGCATATATTCCCTCGTATAGAAAGCCAGATGATTTTCAGTTTGTCATTTTATATTACAACCACAGTGGAGCGGCTTATAATAAAAAGCAAGAATTAAGTATCATACCACCTCACAGATGCTTACTTAAATGCCATACAAAACTGAAAAACAACAAAAAAAGCATTCACATCCTTTGCCGATCAATTTCTCCCTAATACAGCGTTCCATTTTTAAAATGTCTCGTGGTAACGCAACTGACAAGTCCTTTTCTCACATTTACTGCATTTTTAACAGAAGCATATAAAAACATACATGTACCTGGCAGTTGTCACCGCTCTCTTTTTGAAGGAAGAACTGTTTTTTAAATTCATAATAAGCATTATACTGGTGCCATGGTTGCAGGAATTCAAACCTTTTAAAAGAAAACTGAATATGTGAAAATGCACACGAACATAGTTAATACTAACAATTCCTCACCACCTAATCTTCTCCAGCAAATGGAATGTTATTTGATTAATGTTTGGAAGCACTCTTACTTATGCCTAAACTTCAGAGGATACACATTCAGAGTATGCTTACTAGAGACATTTCTGGCAGGTTGGTTGTTTTGATAATTTGGGCAATGATGCTTTCCCATTGCCTTTAAGTAGGTGCCTAAATTTCAACTAAACAAACAGGACAGTACTTCTCAAAACCTGCATTTATAATTTAATTTATAAAAAATTAAAACCTTAACTTTTGAAATAGCAGTTTAAATAACATTTTCTCTTACCTGAGATCATTCTTGGCACGAACACTGGTTTCAAATTTTACCCCATTCCTAGCAACATACTCAGCTAGCTTGTCAATGACAGGTTGGATATCTGGAGGTGGAGGTATAATGGCAACCACTGGAGTAATTGTGCTGAAAACATCAAGAGTAAATGGTTTTTATAAATAGAACATAAAATACTTTTGCACTCTTGCTTTACCAAAAAAAAAACGGTAGAGAGGTTTGCTCTCTGAGTTCACCACACAGTTAAAATAGCTTGATTCAGTAACAGAACACATCCTAAACACTCTCTGTTGAAGTGCAGGAACGAGACTCCCCTAACCAACACGCAAATCTGTCCAAGGTACCTTGTAGATGTTGTGGTAGAAGTCAACCCACTGGTGCTGTCAGTTGTGTCTGGGGGAGGTGGGGGTGTTGTACCAGGAGGGGGAGGAACCGTTGCTACACCTGTAGTGCTGGACACAGTCACCCCTGCGGGCAGGGCGTTGTAGTAGGCAGCAACATCGATTCCTGGAGGTGGAGGTGCCAGGCAATAGGTTCCATCAGGGAGCATGTAGTAGCTGTAATACATGGCTGCCACAGTTGCTACAAAAAGACACATTTAAGAACAATATTCTAATTAGACGAAAACCACCCAATGAAATACATTACTGCAGCCGTACAAACACATTGCGAATCCAGATTCACACAACGCACTAAGAAAGGGAATCTCATTTCTTGTGTAAGAAAACCCCCAAAAAAATCCAAAGCAAAAAAGGAAGGCTCATATTAACATATTTAGGATGAATAAGAAATATGTAGATCAAGGGACAGAATGCAGAAGTACTGAAGGTCATAGATGTGAATAAAGAAGTGAACTAGTGCAGGCATATTTAAAAATGAGCTAGTATGAAATCACACTTCCTAATCTAATTCAGCTCTGGCAATCTAACTCAGTTAAAACTATGTTTTCATGAAGAAAGAAATGTGTATATATTCAAAATTAGCATTAACAAATTAAAACACTAGAATCACTACATACATATTATTACTATATACAGACATACACCTGCTTACTTAAACCTCAAAAAATAGACAGGTTTGGAATTCAACAGCAACATAATGAACAATGCATTTGAACACGTTCTCCACGCTAAAGGCTTCTCTAAGTATTTTGTGAGTGTGCAAAGACTTACTATGTCTTTCTATCTTTCTTTAAGGACAGTACTTCATAATGTTCTAATTAGCTTAATACATTTATGTGGTAGATACTTCTTGTAAATCTAAGTGTTTTCTGCAGAAAGACGATGTATAAACAGAAAATATTAATGTAAAATATTTCAAATAAATTACAGTAAGAGTTTGCTTTTCTGGAATCAAGGTTTAATCAATGCATTAAACTACAATGAATTATCCTCTTAGAAGTTTCATAAACATTCCCATGTGGCACTATTTACTTTCTTCAAAGAATAAGTTGTCTGTAATGAGAACAGAATAAAGTTCTGTTTTAAAAGCAGGGAGAGGAGTTGCAAACTGAACTTGTTTTGTTACTAATCTCCCAGTTTCTATCACATACATTCAGGTTCAAGCCTGACATGAAAGTAATCAAAAAACTGACTAGCTCTATTCTATGGAGATACTTATTGTGATTTTAGTCTTTCTTGAAATAACCAGTAATTTTCAATTTCTTCACAGAAATCTTATTTCAGTTTTATTAAGATTTCGTTATGGTACAGTTTTAAATACAAATTACATCCATGCATATTTCTCTCCACGTTTTACACTCTGACAACACCTGTAATCCTTTGGGGGTTCTGAACCCATAATGCATAAAAATCAACTCAGATTATTATGGTGATGACTGATCTACAGCAACATTGCTGAAAAACCAAGAACTCAATCAGCACCACCTTGAAGTGACAATACTCACTACTATGTATAAGAACATGAAACCCTACTGTAGTGAAGGCTTCACTACAAATTTTCTTTTATCTCAGTAGTGTTACATGGTCAGTCCCATAAATGAAAGGGTAAGTTGCATTTCTATATTTAAGGGATCAGAATCATGAAAACTGAAAATAATTAAGAGGCACATAAACTCATTTAAGCTTGACTTTACCTTTCTGAGTATCAGAATTTACAAAACTTGCAGGAACAAAATTGTATAATAAGGGTATGGTGCTAAACTTACTCACAGACTGGAGACTTGGCCTCCTGCCTGCCCATCCCCTCCAACCCACTCCTGGTTTTCCTAAGCAGGAATTCAACAGATACTCAGCATGGACCTTCAAAGACTCAGAAGATTGAAAAAGAATAAATACACAGGATGAAGCATGAAGCCAACATATTCTCTTCCCACCAGCATCCACACACAATTCATCAAAACACACCACCAGCTGCCTCCTCACAAAGCACTTACAATCAGAGGAATATTCTGCCTGTGATGTCTGCACAGCTGCCCCGTCTGTTGACTGTGGCATAGACGAATTATTATCTGATTGTGCTTTGCGCACCAGTGCTGCAAGGGGATGATCAGGGTCTACTACCTTCAAAGGCTGAAAACATTTTGAGAATAGAAAAAAAGATTAAAATTAGAAGCACATATTTAAAGAACAATAGCATCAACGTCTTGGAGAAAGCAAATTTATCTACGTTAATAGACATCAATAATTCTGTGCAAACACTGAAGTTACTGTTTTGGTAGCTCTCATATTAGTCAATGTATTTGAAAATTAGTGAAAAATAAGACAAAAAACCACTTTCATGTAAATAGAAATGAATGACGTTAAAAAGAAGTGGTTATTACTGTTAGCCAATGACTGCCAAGGCTGGGATAAGGCACAGAACCTGTCTTGTCTAAATATCCGACAGCACCACAACCATTCCTTTGAAAGCCTCTAATACGTACAACCATCTGTCACTCCCATTATTCCATCACTACCCAGTCTCAGAAAATAAAAACTAACAGATCTAGCAAAATTTACATTCTGGTGAAATATTATTTGCTGGAACTGTTATTTCATGTCAACATTTTATCTACTAAAATCTAAAAAGAAAAAGAACTCTCTCTGAGCTTATATACATAAGGCATTAAATACCTTAATCTCTTCTGCTTCGACACAGGTTTTGTGGGATAAATCCTTAAGTGATGCCCTCAATACCAGAGGGCATCAGAAATAGAAATAATTCTTAGAAATGGAAAAATAACAATTTATGTACTAGAGAAAAGGTAACTCAAAACTTTCCAAAATAGACTTAAATTACAGCCTGAAAAGAAGCCCAGACCTTTGTCAATAAAAGACCTGAGCACCTGCATATTAGTTTTCCTGTCCATGAATCAGGTGTTTTACGAGATAAAAAGGTAATTTTAATGGTGTCAAGTACCTTCATGAGCTCTTCAAGCCTACTGCATTTTTTAGATGCAAAAAGACTTGGATGAAGATAATTTCCGTCATCGTCATCATCATCATCATCATCTTCCTCAGATTTGACTCTCGAGCCTAAATAAAAGCAATGTCTGAATTTTATTTGGGTTTGCTATGAATTTGCTTTGGGAGAGAAGGAAAAGCACGAATTCTTAGGAAAGCATCAATCATATAAGTCAGCTTAGTCACAACAGCATAGATCCAAGATATTGCCAGGCATCAATAAAACTAAACCCTAAATGCACAGACCTTTTGTTGGACTTGAGCTATATGACTGCTCCTAAAACCTTCACATCATAGCAGCTCCTGTAGCTGAAAGTTTCCACAAACAGTATTTTTTCCAAAAAATCTCCAATCTAAGCAAAATTTTGAATCATCACTTCAATCTCAGCTGCGGTAGAACCCCAGAAAAATGTGGCTATTTTAACAAAAAGACCAGTGTCTGTTCCAGTGACTCCCACCCTGAAGCTACCATTTGCCAAGCAACAACTCACGTTTTTTCTCGTCAGCTTTACTTTCCGAAGGAGCTGCATAGCGTCCCTCTTTCATGGCCTTCTGGATGAACTTGTAGTAGGGATTGAGGTAGTGATCAAACCGCAGAAAGTCAAACTGGGAGTTGCGTGCTTGCTTGGCTTTCAGCATGATCTCAAACTGGGCTCCCTGCTTGCATACAAAGTTTGCAGTTCGCTCAATGATCGCATGCATTTTTGCTGTTGGTGGCTGTGGGAGTAAAATAACACATATTTGTATTTTCAAAAGCAGCTTGTACACTGTGTTAGAACTCCAAAGGGAATTAGAAAGTAGTTCCCTGCCCTTCTCAGCTTTATTTAGCAAGTTAAGTTTCATAATCACTTAAAACTAGTGAAAGCACATCAGCCCTAAAAAATAACCAGAACAGTGCCAACGCTCCTCAGCTGCTCAGTCAGCTCCTTTTGCAAGATCCCTTTCTTCTACCAGCACAGCTGTTTCTGCATTAGACACCAAACTGAAGAGGGCAACAGATCCTGGATGACCTTGGTATTACAATATCTCAAGGTGCTCTGAAGACTCAACATGTATGGTTTCCTTCCCAAAAGGTGTCCTTCATTCTGTTATCTCTGAATGTGCAAATATTGTTCCCTAACTAGAAATTTGTTACTTTGTATTTGGTTGAGAAGAACATGTGTGTCTCTCAAGGCCAACATACAAGCTACATTTCCCACGTGCATTCCCTTGAAGAGTCATTGAACACTTCAGCAATAAAGCAAAAGATATAATAAAGTTAAGAAGCATCCATACTCTGTGTGCCTATAAAGACTGAAGTGTCACATTAATGATTTGGTTTAGCTTTGTACTTTTACTGCATAGATACACAGCTATGTTGCAAACCTCCAAAAATGTTTCTCAGAAGACTGGAAGCACTGGAGACAGTGCTGCTCCTCACAGGGGAAAAAAGTCTCAATATTATCAAACAGCCCAATTTTGAAAGCTGTTTTCTGATGACTGGATCCTTTACTGGGATGTCTGACACGGAAAATAACTAGATGTTTCAAGTTTTATTTGTTCCTCTAAAACCCTGGCAAATATTATTTTAATGAGAGGCAATGAGGTTCTTAAACTGATAATATTTTATGCATTATCAGTTTCACATCATATATCAAGTTTTTCTATCTGTCCTCACAAGTTACTAACTGAAAATTTCCTCTAACAGCCCACTTCAATTTCTTAAAGTGCCCTGGTGAAGAACAATCATCTTTGCCCATAATCACAGTTTCAAGCAGTGGAAGACCTTCGGCCTGCTTGTCATAGCTCTCCAATTCTAAGTTCCAGAATGACATTACTGCTGCAACTGGAACTGCCATACACTGAACATTCCATAGTTCTGGACTTTTTTTTGTTTGCTGCCTGACTTGTCTTCATTGAATATTTGCATTTTGCATTGATCTGTATTATAGGAGATATAAAATATCTGTCTTTATTGAACTGCACTTTGCAGACTGGGAGCAAAGTCTCCATGTTAGCAAGCTGATTCTCTAATTTCTTAAATTTAAACAGAATAAATATTTTCCACGGTAAAGTTGAATGACTTGAATAGAACAACAACAACAAATCAAGGCTCACAAAAAAAACATTTCTCACAATTCCCAAACCAAGGTTAACTATACACTGCCTTCAGAACTGCTGTCTAGACATTTTGATGTTTGTTGGGTTTATTTTTTTTTCAGTCAAAGCTGAATACACCTCCATTTGCTTTCTGTTCATGTGACTACACTGGAGTTCAACAGCTGACTGAGAAATTACTTCAGTAAGCCCCACACTGCACTTTGCGACATACATAGGAAATACACCCTGAATTTCTGAACAAAACTCAAGCCAAGCAACTATGTAAGCCAACAGTTTTTCACCAGCAGTTACGTTTTGGAAACAGTATCGAAATGCAAAATAAGAAGCTTTTCTCTGAGAACTCAAAGTTCTTTAAATAAAAGCTAATGAAGTAGAAAAACAGTTACACAAATACTCTGTGCTCACTATTAATTATTCTAACAGTGCTCTGAATCTTTACTGGCCAAGGTAATCAAGCTGAGAATATCAAGTTGAGCTCACATTTAAATAACACTTTCATGACTACAGTTATAGAGGAAAGAATATTATCTGATTTTCCAGCATCTTTTAAGAAACTTGAAATATACTGAAAACCCTTACAGTCAGACCTGTACTCAAGCAGGTGTCTGTTCAGCTCCCTTCAGGAAAATACACAAGTCGCAATTAATTCTACAGAACATGTAGCAAAATCTAGCCACATCAAATGAAGAAAGGAGCTTCTATGTGCTAATACTTTCAAGTTATTTCAGACTGTATTAGAAATAAATTACTGGTTTTCTCCTTGAATATGCTAGTTTTATATACAGGATTTACACTTGATCAACTCCTATCCCCTTCAGATTGGGACTCAATTAAAAAGATTCCAGAAAAGAATTCTTGAACATGAGCAAACTTTTGGTTTAATGGTTCTTTATGTTTGGAATGTTGAACCTTACACGTCAGCAAGTAGCCATTCCAAGAACAACTGCCTCTTCTTCACATTAGCTAATATAATATCACAAGTGATACTAAAGGCACTTAGCATAAGCACAGCGATCATTTCAGTGTGAAAAAGAAGAAGATTCAAAGGTGTTCACAGAAGTCAAGAATTCAAGGCAGAACATTTGAAATTAAGTTACTATTTTAGAATAATTTAAAATGTACCACACTAAAGCTAATGGAAAAAAAACCCCAACCCAATCACCAAACAGAGCACCATCAACTGCTCAAAAGCTGGCAGAAGTGTAGGCTGCATTAAATGTACACATACCAGTTCCACATCAGAAGGTACATTCAGTCCCGGAGGGGCAACAAAAGGTTCTTCATTTTCCTCTGTATTTTCTGTCTGAGCTGTTTCTACAAGAAATGACAGAATAAAGTACTACAGGAAAAAACACGTCAAAGTACCCAAATGTTAAAAAAAAATTAAAATAATGTATATCTAAAACGATGTGCAATCAAGGAATTTATAAAATGCAGCTATACAAACAGCATTTGCACTGAAGATGTTTAAATATGATTAAAAATAATAATTTGTATAACAGTCCATTATTTGCTATGGCAGAAATGTTCCTCTGAAAATATTTTGTTTTACAGATTTTTATAATAATTGAAGTAAGAAGTTTACTTTTTAAAGTAACATACAGTATTATCTATTCTACTAGCCTTAAGAGAAATCGTATTCCCTTTTTCCCCGGACAGATTAGATGGCACCAAGTGCAGGAACACCTGACCAAGGGAGCCGTGGAAACAGCAGAACAACCTCAACACGCATGAGACGTTGCAGTGATTACTGCAGACAAACCATGAACAAAGGGTTCACTTCTTTGGTTACTTTCTGGTGGGTTGGTTTCTAGGTTTTTTTAAATGAACTTAAATAGTTTAACTCCACAAAGGCACAGAGAAATTTTAGCAGCAAAGAAAGAAGGAAAGAGCAGCAGACAAAGTAGAACAGACTGCTTCTTTTGACAGCAGCCCCAGCTAACAGTATTTGGTTATAGAGCCTTAAACAAAGGTATTAAACCCCAAAAAAGACAATGCAATTCTGCTTCAGTACAAAAGAGCAGAGGAGAAACCCTTCACAGAGTGCAAGTAGCACAGACACTAACTGCCCTTACACAATCTTTCAGACACAGCAAAAAACACTAAATAAGCTTAAGCACCTAAAATGATCCTGCATTGCAACACAACACCTTGAGGGACAAAAAGCACATTTCATACCACAGTAACCCACCAAGGTGTAGTTAGGCAACCCAACTGTTAATTCAATGATCCTCACTTAACTAAGACATAGTTCAAAAACATCTGAAACCTTCCTTAAGAATGTGTGATAAAAATACAAAGTTATTGTAATTATAGATGGGAACATGACAACTGAATTCTGTATTTATTAAGGTCATGGAGCAGGGCACACTATGTTGAAGACAGACTCGTAATAATTAAGATGACAAAATCTAAACTTAAAAATATACATTCTTATTAATTACTATTTTATGCTTACAATGGTATTTTCCGTCTTGACTAAGAAACACAGTGTTAACAGACAGCCAGTGTAAGGAATTCCTAGTTTTTTTCTGAATAAGAATCTGCAAGACAGCAGAATTAAATTCCCTGACTACTGCAGTATTGACTGTGCCATAGCAGTAAAACATTTTTAAGCTCATCTAGAACAAAGTCTGCAAAAACTCAGTAACAGAGTCCCAAAAAGACTTTGATGAAATGCTTTCAGAAATTTTAATTACATTTTAATGACACATATATTTTAAACCCTCAACTGCGAGACAGAGAAATGCTATGTCCTCCCTCTCAATTAATCCTTTTTATTTTTACCCCTTACCTCTTTGTTTTGCAGGCTGATGCTCCTCCTCTTCAGTGGGTTCTGAAGGGTCATAATAATCACTGCCATAACGGAATCCCACTGCATTATAGGTACCATCCTCTGCCAAAGCTTCACTGAGTCTTTTATATTCCTCCTCTTGAATAAAAATGCAATTACCAACATCAGAACATATTCAGAAGCAAATTTATTTTAAAAAAAAAGAAGTAATATTTCTTACTTTAGTTTTTAAATAAGAAGTTTTCTCCTGAACATTTTAGCTTTCATTAAAAACTGAACAGAAAAACACAGCATGTACACATGCTGACTATTTATTTCTTCTTGAAGAGATACAGGCTGTGGATTAAGACATTCTAATGCAATTATGCATACAAAAGCACAGAATTTCCTTTAAACAACACTGAAAATGAAGCAGAATGTGTTTATTTTGGGGGGTCTGAAATCCCAGTCTGCCCTCAGAATCTGTGCAATTTCTGTGTGGATCTACAGTTAAACTATCCTGAGGTCCTCTCACATACGCAAAGACTCCCGCTTTTCGAATCCACTGGGTACTGTCAAGATAACATCAGAAAAAGAGAGTATAAAATTAGGAGTAAATTTAATTTCATAGTAATTTACTTAAACGTGCTTTTCTAGTAATCATGTTATTCCTTGAGCAATACCTTGCCTTGCCTCCTCCTCAAGCAAGTCCGTATGCAAGGCTAAATACCTCTCTTCATCACAGAGGGCTTCTATTCTAGCCTCCTCTTCGGACAATTGATAATCTCTGTTCCAGGTGGAATATTCAGCATCATATTCAGAAAGGTCATGCAGGTGACCACGCCCATCATACCTGCAGGATGAAACAGCTGGTCAATGCAAAGAACTTAGGGCTTGGGTTTATGCGATTATTTAAATACTTACCCAATAAAAATGAAAAAAAAATACTTATACGTTAATGCATACTCCCTTTTAGAAGTTACAATTAATTTTGCTAATCATTTGTCACCAACTATCGAAAATTTGTTTAATAGTCTAAATTCCTCTCAAAGAAACTAATAAATTATTACAATTAAAGGCAAAGGTATCCTTTAATAGTTTAAGTGGGATCCATTTCCTTAACAGCTCTTACCGTACGTGCTTCAACCAACCAATCAATGTCACTTGCAAAATACGTTTTTCTGGAAAGTCAAATAGCTTACATTCACACAAACCCGAGTACATAAATACCTATCCGTAAGAACCAAACGGTCGAAATTTCCTCGCTTCTTTCTGCTAGTCCCGAACTCTCAGGAGAAATCTTCACCATAGAAACTTGCGTCCATTGGAGGTAAAATCATGGCTAGGCTCGGCCCCTAGCCATTTGGCTGAGGAAATAAGTTCTGGGTTATGTGATAGAGAGACACACATACATAGGAACAGTAACATAAACATGCAATTTAAGGAGGTTCACCGCAAAATCGGCAAAGATCAATGATGTACAGTTCCTTTCTACTAAGAAATCACTTTATTTGCTGGAAAAGCACTGCATTGGGATAATGTTTATGCATCAGTAAGAGAAACTGATTGGAAAGTAAAGTGACAGTAAACTCGACTCCGCTGAGGTGTCTTCCCACACACAATTCTTGACTTGTGCCAACTTGCTAGACCAAAAACAAAGAAAGTAAATATACTCATAGCAAAAAGCAAATGAAACACAGGTCTGGTTAATCAAGTTCTGTCCACAGGCAAACTTGAACCCAAGTCTTCTCATAGCAATGTGCTTTTCTCAAAATGGTGAAAATTAAGACTTCCTGCTGCTGGAGATAAAAGGAATCTAAGCTTCCAAAGGAGTTTATAAGATTACAATTGCAATTGCAAGCTGCCTTAACTCACAAATGTACATTATTTGGTATTTCAGTATGTGTGTACAGACATGCACATACTTAGCATTAGCTCCCTACAATTTCTGTAACACGTGTGAACAGGGCTCTGCTGCACAGCACCCCAAAAACAGCCTCTACTTATGAATGAGATCAGTCACAGAAATTATTTGGACCAGAAGTGTGCAACACAACACTTCCATCATTGTGTACGTGTGAAATGAAACATAGCTACAAACACTCATGGCTGTTTTGTCCTGCCTTTGTATCTATTCCAATTTAAAAAATTTATTTCAATGATAACCATCATTAATGGCGTAAGCACCAAAATAGTGCAAAGGCATTTCTTTTTTCTCTCCAGTCTTATGAAAGGAAATCAAAAGACCTTTACTTACTGACATTTTTCCAAGACAAATACAGCTCTTAAGTCAAAACAAGAAAATGCTGTCTAGCACCAAAGCAGTGATGAAATTGAGGGAACACATATCGATAGTATGTCATGTGACCCTTTTCAAACCAAAATCCTTCCATCTTTCCCACTGAGGTTTTCAGGGTCAGCCACAACTCTTAAATAATTCTTTCAGTGCTCCACTCAAACATAACCAACCTGACCTCCCATCTTCCCTCTCTCCAGCAACATATTCAGATAACTCTGAATTTTTTTCCAAATCCCACCCTGCACTGCTGAAACAAATCAAAGAGATCAGAAGGAACATCAAAGCAGATTCTATTACTCTCTCTGGCCACGAACCTGGACCTGGCACAACAACCAAAAGAAGCCAGCCCTGACATAAAATTTCAAGAGCAAGCACCCGAGATCAAATCCATTCTGTCTAATACAGTAAATCACGGCACCGGGAAAAGTAAACAGGCCAAGAACTGCTTTTAGTGTGTCCCATCAACAGCCTGCAGCCAGATTATGCAGGAGAAATAAGAAATCCCCGTTTCCTTTAAGGTGGATAAACACCTTTCACTCCCCACACTGCCTCGTTCTCACCTACAGAACATACAATGTGCCTAGTAGGTACTCCCACGCAATCAGGCTCCCTGGGATTCCAAGTGAGAAAAGAGGATGTTTGTGGTTTGCACTGAAAAGGAACAGATCATTCCCACTCTCCACCCTGCCGACCCTGCCCTGCCAAGTGGAGCAGAAAGATCCATCACACACTGACTGCCAGGAGGAGAAGAACCTCCCAACGTTGCCAGAGCGGGAAACCCCAAGTTCCCGCAGCCGGGGGGAAAGGGGGGGGAGCCTGCAGTGTTCCCAGAGCACCCTCGGAGTGCTGTGCCGGGAGCTGCCTCCAGCCTCCCCACGGAAGGTCCCGACGCGCCTGCCAGAGCGAGCCCTCAGCTCAACCCCCGCCCTCACTGCCCACAGCACAAGGAGGGGAACAGAAAGAGGCTATCACAGCAGATCTCGCACCACAGTCTGGGGGTTGTGTTACACCGACCTATCGATCATGATCTTGGGGTCTCCCATCCAAGGAATAAGGTGTCGCCCCTGCTCCTGGTACTGAGCCTTCTCATCATCCCGAAACAGCTTGCAGGCATAGCCGAACACCAGCAGCTCCACACGGCTACTCCCGCCTCCACCTCCACCTCCTCCGGGGGGCCCGGGCACCGCTCCCCCGCCTGACAACAACATTAGAGGTGGCGGGCCTGCTTCTTCTGCAGTCCGTCGAGACCCTCCGAGCCCTCCGTACATCACCGGGGGGCGCAGCGAGGCGGAGGCAGCTCGCAGGAGCACCGACTGTCCGAGCAGCGAGTCCCCGCACGGCCGGGCCCGCGCTAAAGCCCCCGACCCCAGAGCACCACAGCCGCCATCACCCGAAACAAAATGGCAACGCTTCCGCTTCCGCTGGCGGCGCAGGGGCAGAGTCGGGCTGGCTTTTGGTGACAGCAGATTCGCGTCAAGTTCTGGCAGCCCGAGTGTTCAACCCGAGGATAACGCGACTTCGCGGTACCAGCGAGGACACTGCGCATTCGGTGACAACAGCCGAGCCCGGCAGAGGCAGTGGAGCCGCGGGCCCGGCCGTGACGAAAGTGCCGGGCGCACCGAGAGGCCCCCTGAGTGAGGCGGGGAGCGGCGAGTGCGGACGGTCCTTCTCGGCAGAAATGAGCCCGAGGAGCTTAAAAACAAAACCGAAATGTGGGCCCGCGTATCCCGGTGTCCGCCACGATGCCTTGGAACCCCCAGGGGAGGGGGAGGCTGAGGAGCCTCAGAGCAGTGCAGGGAGGTGCGGGACAAAGCGGGGATCAACCTCAGGCTGCACTCGGGAAGCTCGAAGGGAAAGCCAGGGAGCCACGCTGGGAATCACAGAATCAATGTTCGGTTGGGCAAAGACCTCTGAGACCATCGAGCCCAATCTGCGACCGGACACCACCTTGTCAACCAGACCAGGGCACCGAGTGCCACGTCCAGTCTTTCTTGAAAGGGGAAAGGGAGGACTTGGGGCACTGGGTAAAAATTTTCGAAGAAAGTTAATAAACCAGAGAATTTTTTGCTAAAATTGTATGATCTGGGCTGAAATTTTCAATGTTGTGTATGTCAGGGTTATTACTTTCATCACTCTTCAAGAAGTATGAAGAAACTCTTTGTTTTGCATATTTTGTAATAAAATTCTGTAAGGAAGGACATGATGTTTTGTAATTCACAGTGGGAATTATTCCATATCCTTAGTTATGAGGGATTCTTAGTGCCCATAAATGCTAGCAGAGTTGCTGGGGTGTGTGAAAAACTCTAAGCATCATTGTACAGAAAGGGATGAAATATGTAAAATAGTGAGGGACGAAATGCGGGAGCGCTGGAAGAGCGGTGTATAGTTTGTATCAGCAGTTAGAAACACCTCCTACCATGTGAACTTATCGGAGGACACCAAGTGTACGCGTGGGAACGCACTTGCTCATTGTGGAACAATTTAATACCAGCTGAAAAACACTTGGAGGCAAAAAAAGAGTAAGACTATGTCGCAACTGCCGGCCAGAGGGTTAAGAGAGACAGGAATGCAGTCAAGAGAATGGATGGAATTATTTAATTAACAAAGGACGGGTTTTTATGTGTTTAATTCTCTTAGTGTCTACCTAAATGGCAAGAGATTATTGGACCTCTTGCTAGCTGCTTACTAGAGTGATTGGTCAATTCTCACATCGTTCATTCTCCTAGCCGAAATCATAACAATTCTAATTATATTTGCAGGTGCAAGATAGCAGACTCGGTTTACAGAAATCTTATCATGTTTTGCATAGTTCAGCATGAGAAAGACAGAGCTCTCACAAACTACTGCAGAGAGCTGAAGAAATTCTCTGCTGAGGCTTTTTCAGCATCCATAGGAGAAAACCATAGAATTAACAAAAAAAAAAAAAGTTTTTGGTGTGGAGTATAAGAAAGCAATGTGTGGTGATGATTTTGTGACTTCCGTAAGTCCTCTGGTAATGCAAATGATTCAACGGGAAGATAGTATAGCACAAAAAGGGCTCTGTGCAGTAGAAATGGCAGCATAATAAGATAATTTCAGACCATTTTCCTGGGATATCAGCATTTGAGACAAGGACATGTAAGTCAGATAAAGGACAAAAATGGAAAACTTAGTTAAAATGATGTAATTACAGAAAGATGGAGGGAGTATTTTAATGATTTCTTTAATGGTGAACTGGATAGAGGCATTTTCTAGACAGCTGAGCCATTTCTACGAGAACCAAGAGGAAACCAGAACACCCAGTAACAATAAAGCACTGGATGTTGATAACGTTCCCAGTGAATTATTAAGAACAGAAGGGGTTACTGCTTAGATTTCTTTTTAGCTGTTAAAAAAATAAAGCTCTTAAACAAAAGTCATTCACCTTTCTAAAATTTGTTGGTAACTTTTACTCCAGGAGGAGGAAAGCCATTAAAGAAGCACTTTTTCTGTGTCACAAGGTTAAGTATTAAGAGCTTGCCGTTGTTTTTCTGCTTTGGTGGAGTTTTGAGCAGCCTGCTTGATTTCTGGGCTATGTAGGCTCTTTATGCCCACTTCACCAGACCTTAGACACCTAGAAAAGTCCAAAACTTTTTTCAGAGGTGGAGAAAGCTGCTAATTTAGATAGCCTTGACTGTTGGCTGATTATTGATGCTTAAGGGGTCAGAAAAAGTACTGGTTTGATCCAAAATCCCCATGCCTGGAGCATGCAGCTGTTGGGATTGCACCAAAACTTAAATAAAACAACCAAACAAACAAAAACCCCACAAAACCTCCCAAAACAGACACCCCTCCCACAAACAAAGAGATAAAAAACAGCCCAAGAAATGCACAGAAAATACTGGGAAATCAACTCAATTTGCATCATTTTACTGTTCGTTTAAAGGATCCTCTGTCTCTCTGCAGAGCTCTGTTAACTATTTGAGTAGGTTCCATACAAATATATGTCCCTATAATTACTTGCTTCATTCTTTGAATTTTTTTCCATTAAATGTAAATTTAAGGACAGAATCAACTGTGTTTACAAGCAAATTAACATTTGTATAGTGAATGTTTTCATGATTATGCTTCAATGCATACATTTGTAGAGTCAAATTTCAGTTTAAAATTTTTAAAACACTGGATGAAAGTTCCAAACTAGGAGGAAGTAGCTTATTAGCCAGACATGGCCTCTTTTGATTTTGGATGAATAGAACTGGATTTTGTCTTTAACATGTGATTTGTAGGACTGCATTTACAAGGCTCTTTTGAGGAACAGAGCAAGAACTTCTGTAGCCACCAATGCAAACACAGATACCCACTTCCATTAGTATGTACTGCTAAGAAGCTGTATAGATGCTTGCATGGTCAGTGAAAGGACAGCCTGACCCGTGACTAAATCACAGGACTGGAGGGCAAAAGTCTGGTGACTTCACCCACTTGTGCAACCGCTGCTCTTCGTAACTGTGCCATGCCGTCCATCTGCCAACCAGTGCAGCACAGTGGCCTTTGAAGGTGTATATGGCTGAATAAGACTGGCTTTACAGGCTCTCTTGCAAAACCTCTGGCTTTGCAAGGTTTCGGCAGAGGCTGAAATGCTTGAGTTATGGCAAACAGAATTAATTGAGGAAGTTAGTGTGAGTCTGCATCAGCCGCACACGGCTCCTTGGAAACAGGAGTGTGAGAGACTCCTAGCTGGTGGCATCTTTTTGGAGAAAGCAGCTATTATTGGACATTGAATTGCTTACTAGCTATGGATTTTTTGTTTAAAATGATGTGACTCTTTTACAATTTTCCAGCCAGACGAATTATGATAATGTCAAACTCTCAATCATAAGCATTACAGAAATAGAGGACTAGCAGAAATTTGCGTAATTGCTTTATGCAGTGGATCAGGAAAAGATTTCATTATTTACAGTACCAGTTGAGGTACAGAATTTTATGCTATCTTAGAGAAAAGCTTTTTGCAATAGGTATAATCTGTTTCTGTGTATACATTATACATTCATGTAACACTGGCATTTCTTATGCATGAATTGCCTGAAAATATGCTGATTATAGCAGTATGTTTGCCTGCAACAAAATATTGTTCTATGCCTGTGGGTTACATATTAAATGACTTTAATTAGAGAAGATGGATTAATCTGGAAACTCATGCAGATTTACACCACAACATGGGTGACACAGTGTTTACATGGTGTGGTGCTCCTGTGACCCTGTTCCTCAATTCTAGTGTCTCTCTCTCTCTCTCTGTTGCTACTTTTGCACCTTCAGCCTGATAATTGTGCTTGCAATCCTACAATGGGCAGAAGACAGTGATAATTCATGCCGGCATTTTGCAATAGTTTGAAGCTAACTGAATTATATAGTAGGAATGAAATCCTAATTTCATTAAAGTTGATGGCAAAATTCTCGTTGAATTAAGTGGGACCTGAATTCTGATTCCAAGTAGGAAATGAATTGTCCTAAGTGGGCGTATTATAAATATGCAAAGCACCTCTGGATAACTCAAATAGCACAGGATTGCAAATAAAATACCCCTTTAATATCTCACAAAAATTATTTGAGTAATATACTCAATTAAACTCGGTGTTACTGTACAGGAAATTAGAAGGCAGTTGTGATGGGACATTTGGGTGGATATCATGCAGTAATTTGTTGTCACAGCCCTGGGCTAAGTGTGCAGCTCTTGAAGATACCAAATATCTTCAGTGCTTTCAACAAAGTGGAAAAAACCTTCTTGAAATTTTCCACTATGTTTTCTATGCAATTGCTCATTGTGGTAGGAATATATCTCTTGCTAATTAGAAGGGGTACTAGCAATTAAATTAATGCCTTAAAATGCCCAGCTTCACATAATACTCAATAATGGATATTTCTGCAGGAAGTACTTTTTCAGAAGATGATTATGACATGGTTTCTTTTGTTTCAGAGCAACAAATTCTTCAAGGGCTTGACCAGAACGTCAACCTCCTAATGAGAAGGAGTAGCAGCAGGGGAGAAGGGAAAAAAAGAGTCAGTGAGCTGAACAGCTTGGAAAATGAAACTAAGAAGATCACATCCTCAGATTATTGATAACAACCTAATTTCAGTTTTTATTAAGCCCATTCAATCTATGAGTCAAGGATATATGGAACATTTTTCTTGATCTCAGTACTTTATTATTCATAAAATAGGTAAAGATTTTCTCCATTATTTCTCAACTATTGTGGTGAGGTATAAAGCAGCAGAACATTAGATAATGAGTGTATCAGTATATTCAGAAGTGTTGTAATAGTTTTTATGTTATTTCAGATTACTATTCAGATGGGTACCTGCTGCTGAAACACATTTTAGCTGTCAAAATTGAAGTCTATGCAAGTTCTCACTGCAAAAGAGAATACATATTCCAAGAAAATTTTTGTGTCCCCTTCTCAGTTGTTTCAGGAGTTGCCCCCCAAAAAAGTGTTTTTCAAGTACTGAATAAAATTGCATTCCTCTCATCTGTTCAAAACACATAGGGAAGCACAGACTTAGATGTAAAATAAGTTTCACTTGAAAGCTCAGCTTACATATTAACCATCTGTAACTAAAATTTTCTTTTCCTGATTTCCTGCCTTCCAACATTAAGACTAGGCACATATAGTGGGCTACTTATTTCAGGTGTCTGACCATGACAGACCATTCTCTGGCCAAGTTCTGCTCTTTAATCTCCTTGAATTTCTCGCTAACTGTTGAATGTGTAAATTTAGATTGACTTTTATGGTTTTATTTCAAGAACTCCACTAACGTAAGGAACAAAACAGCAATTCAAGCCAAGTTCTCATCTGACTTTGTAAGACTGTCAGTCATAGTTACAGGTCAGAAGATACTTTGCCAAATTTGAACTAAATTTGTGGACGATAAAAGGAAGCTCAGGACTGTCATTTTTTTTCAGCACAACTTTCTAGTCTCGACTACCATTATAAAATAGAGTGAAATTACTTATTGTTGGGTGTCCACTAACCAAACTGGAATTTTAAGTATAGAGACATCAGATTCACATCTGCATTTAACTTCCATTTGTATTGTTTCCCCCTTCCTTTCCAGTTGCATTTACCCTATAATGTGCTGTGTTGTGCCTTCCAGTTCACTGCAATGTGGAACTTAATCCTGGTTAAATTTTCTGTATTGCTTTGGAAACAGAGCCAGATGCTGGGACATCCACTGTGAACAACTTGGCACTTAGAATGCTCAGCTAGAAGAAACAGTTATTGTGGGTTTATGGGGACTCCATTTTAAGTATTTTGTTTTGGTTCTCTTCTAAATGGTACCACAGATATGCACAGAGTAAAGACGTTTATGCTAATATATGCAGTTATAACCTCCTGGGACTTAGGATTTCTCTCTTTGGAGACCTGTCCTGAGGGACAAACTGCCCAGCTGGATTCTCCACTCTCCTGTTCAAAAGCATTTTCAGCTCCTGCTCCGAATGCTATTTTAGGAAGGAAAGGACAAAGTTGATTTTAAAAATTTTACTAGATTTATCTGACAGTGACCCCTCTCTTGATTTAGACCACACTGATGAATTCACTGTCACAGCAGCATTTTGCATAGCTGCACAGCAGAAAGCAGGTGTCACCTGAGAAAGGTGTTGAAAAGCAAGCCCATCCTTCTGAAGTGTCTTTGCTTTCTGTAATTCGAGATTTTTCGACTGCTTTCTTGTGCCTTCACTTGACCAGATTTTCCTCCTCTGTGCTCACTTTTGCACTAAAGTAACCAAAAGCATAACATTCGTCAAATTCACCAAATGGGAAGATCAGGCCCCGGGAACTCCTGTTACCATGGGGTACAGTGCACTCACACACAGTAAGTGGCCTTGTGTTGAACCAAGCTTTGGGTTCAGTCCCTTTAATCCCAGGGTGTCCCTTTAATTAAGGTGGATGGTGTTGGGAGGGAATGAGGCAGAAGAGTAAGATACACCAGCCTGGGATTTCTCCTTTTGTTTGCAGCTCCAGGGTGGGGAATGCCAAATGGATTGCAGGGGGGCAGGTTTCTAGCAGCAGTAATCAGCAAGTGACTGATTTTGTGGCTAGCATCTTCTTGGCTCCTCGTATGTTCCACTTTTGCGCAGTTGCTGGAGAGTTGTGAAGCCTATAGGTGAGAGAGTGTGAATTTACTGCTACACCATTACAATTTATTTTCTGGATGTGTCTTACTTTAATGATTTATTCCACATAGAAACCCATTTAGTTTCACAGTGAAGAAAGCTTGTTCGTGGCTCGCAGTAGTCTAGTCCCAGAAGAAAGGATAAAAAGCTGGTTTCTTCCTATCTCACATTAAAGATATGTGCTTGTTACAGGTATTGTTTAACCTGTGAAGTCTTACCTGTAATCCAACTGCTGCAGGCTCCATTAGTGTGTGTTGTGTTTTCCTGCAGCCTACAGGGAAGAAGGGATCTCTCTTATCCTCTGTACTCTGCAAACAACAGCTGTTTTGTCCTTGTGGATCTTCTTTCTCTTCACTAATTATTCCTTGAGGATTCATGGATGGAACTGTATACCACAAAACTGCTAACAAGGCAGGAGAGCCAAATTTGGTCTGGAACTTCTTCAAGAGAATCCCTGCTCCTTATCTGGGATGTTTTAATGACAGCTCCTGCTAGTCAGAAGTCTCTGGCGTAGAAGAGAATTAACCAAACTCACAGGTTTCATCCCAGTAGAAGACCCTGAAGACCGAGCTGGTTGGAAATTACTACAGCATCAGATTCACCAGCTCATTGAAGCTGAGTTTAATGGAAGGGATTCTAAAGGTACACTGAGGGGCACAGGATTTTTAAGATTAAAGAAATGACACACAACACAAATATTTTTAACATTAAAACTTAATTTAATTTTTAATGAAAATGTTAGCATAATAGATGGCAGGGCAGGAAGCTGAGCTGATTTTTGTAAATAAGTATAGAGCTGGGGGTATATTAGAACAAAGCAAAGGAAGCTGGATCCTGTGCAAAAGTTATTAAATAGCTTAATCATACATAGAGATGGGATTTAGTTTCAAGTGAACGCTACATCAAACCTAAACTACCTAATCCCTTTAAAACAAAACCCCTGAACATTAACCAGAAAATGACAGAACCTCTTCTATTCATGTTAAAAAAAAAAAAAAAATCAATTTAAATACCATCTGTTTGACTTTGTGGAGCAGTGAAGAGGAACAGGTACAAAAACATGAGTCAGTGCTTTGTATACCTTCCAAATGGCCTACAGCTCCAGTGAAAATATAGTGCCATTCTCACCCTCATATGAGGTGGTATATTTTTCCAGGAATTCTGCCCAGCAGCACTTCTGCCTTCTGTCCAGGACCACATTGCTGCGAAGCTTGGCACAGACCACTGAGTGAAGCATGTCTGAGTCCCTCCTGTTGATCAAGGGAGCAGTGAAGATCTGTGGTATCCTAGATAAAAGTTCCTACAAATTCTTGAGGGGAATAGACACAGTGAAGGTGGTAAGTTCCCTTTTATTCACCCTGGACTTTCCATGCTTTAACTGATACATTTCGCTTTGTGCTTCAAAGTAAACAACTTTCTGTTCTCTTTGATGTTTACTTTCAATTAGACAAGCCTTTTACCCCCATCAGCACCACTTTCAATTTACTTACAATCTTTCTCCATTTCTGTGGTGATCAATGACAGTAATGATGATAATGAAACTGAGGGCTTATATCAGGCTGGAGAGAGAGGGAAGTGATGTGATTGAAATCCCACTCTGTGGCCCTAAATTCTTTCCGTATTTTCTGTTTCTGTATAACTGAATGTTGTACCTAATCTGCTGCCTTTTATGCTCTCGCATTTCTTTCACTGGTACAGCTTTCCCTGCATCTCTTCCGTTGAGTTTTACATTTGACATGGTTTCCCTGGGTGAACTGCAGGTTTTTTCAATCCTTCTTAACCTCCTTCCTGTGTTTCCAACAAGGTCAACCATGTTTCGTTCAGGTAGTCTTGTAACTGGTTTTATTTTGGTTTCCATGTGAGGATAATCTGTCAGCTAGTAAAACATTTTATAGATGGTGCTTGTTTTCTGCTGCAAGAACACTTCTTATGCCCCTTGGTGAGGCATTTTGTTCCAGGTGACACAATGCTGCCACCAACCTTGACAAAGTTCCTTGCAGAATCCACCCCATGCAAAGCGAGCCTGAGAAGATTAATTCCTTCTCTTTAGAAGTCACTTAAATTATCTATGTCTACTATTTTCTCACATTAAGCTCTACAGCAACACCAACAGACTAAATATGGGCCTCTGCAAATCTTTAATCCCTCCTTCCTCTGTCAGACTTTCCAATTTTTTGTCTCCTTGCCCCTATGCTACCCTTTCCTTCAGCTTTAGTTTCTTTTGCTGTGATTCCATCAGACTGGGACAGAGAGAAACAGTTACTAACACTGAAATGATGTAGTTAAACAAGTTTTGAGCCATCACAGGGCAACTACAGCAGCCATTCAAGCTTTTCTTTCTAATTACCATAAGTAATTAATAGCTACCCAGGAGCAAGATTCAGATTAATTAATTCCCACCAAAGTTGTCCTGCAAAGTACTCCTTTGACCAAATGTTCAAAGTAACTTCTTATAACTTGAAAGTAAGCTAGGAAATTGTTATTAGCAGCAGTACAAATTCAGATGAGCTTAGTAGCTTTGCTAAATTTTATTCTGCCATTTTCCTGTGTTTTTTGGTGTTGTGCTGAAAAAGGACAACAATTAAGACTTTCCCACTAAGGTTATATTGGTTTCTATTTCTTACATTATCCCAATGAACATTGCAAAATGGTGTAGCCATTATCTTCATTCATATCTTAATATACAAAGGAAAACAATTGAGTTTCTTTAGTTTGGCCATTCAGTTGGACAAACTAGGCTATTTGCCAGACAATAAATTATTTTCACAAATATGGATGGTGAAAAAGTGAAAAAGGACCCAAGAGTTCTTTGCTCTTGAGCTCATTGGGACATCAGTGATTTTATTAGAAGTGTGATTTAATCTGCAGTCCATACTGTGCCATGTAGAGTACTGATGTTCTACATTGATGGAGATAACCAGTATTTCCTAAGACATTCAAGGAATTCAGTGAGAAAGCACTAAATTCGCTGCTCCCAAAAGGAGATGTTCTTCCAATTCACTCCCTTCCCAGAGTATGAGTCCATGTTCCTTTTCTGCTTTGCAATACAAGGATTTTTTGTGCATTTTATTCCAAGGATAACAGTTTTTCTTCTTTGAGTCTTGAAATGTCAACTAATTGTGAACAATTTTAAACAAGAGACCAGAGAGTGATACTAGGTATTGATTATTTGCTAGGAAGAGCCAGATCAACATAGAGGTCTTTGAATTTACCAAGTCTTCAAAGCTCCACTGGTGATAAATCCTTGAAAACTTTTTTCCCAATGCTTTTGTTTTAGGTGTCAAACATTCACTGTCTGTCAAACAAGACAGATGAGTACAGTTCCAAATCCTCCAGAAAGATTACATCACTGCAAATGATGAGACTTTGGGGAGGTGGTGTCTGCCCTTATCCCCTAAAATCTATCTTGGGAGGATTTTCATAATCTCACTGAAATCCTGGATTTCCAGAACTCTTCACAGAACTATCTAAAACCTCTCTTTGTCGAGAGCTGTGCAGGGAGGCAGTCATGTTGCTCTGCTGCAATCTGGCTTGGTGCTGTTAATGGTTTCTCTACAATTCCTTGCATCACCATACATTTTTTAAAAGTATTTTTGAAGACTGAGTGATCACATGAAGTAAATACGTAGAAAATCTACTTGGAAGAGTCTGGAGCCTGATTTTCAGGTTATGCTTTTATTTAGTGATGGCACTAGACATTTTGTTTGTTTAAGAATACAGGAAGAAAAAATGTTGTAGGCAGAGATAAAGTCTTTTAATAGATCAGATGATGAAGTGGGAAAAATTAGCCTTTTGTACCCAAGAACTTGTCTGGAGAAGGGATATTAAAAAGAACTTGAATAACTAGATGCTCTTCTAAATTGTCTAACAAATCAGCTGGTCTATTACAGCTAATTTCAAACTCTGCCCTTTGTTTAAAGCAGAATTGAATAGCTTATATTCAACAGAATATCTGCAGTTCCTTTGGGAAGATCACAGCTTAATGTAAAAATCTAATTATTATGTTAATCACTATTCAAATAGCAAGGAGTAAACTACAGACCTCCAACTGCAAGGTGACAATAGGAAGATATCAATCATTAGATTTCTTTCCGTAATACATGAGTTTTCAGGGTTTGTTGAAAGAAACCACCCCCCACCAGGGGAAAAAAATGCCTTGAAAATCAATGAAGTCATTGCAGTTGTAGTTTAGCATTTTGATAAAGCTGAAAATTAGCCAGTTAATATTCTTGTCACTGACAAATAAGAAATGTGAATTATTGTATGGGCAATTTTCCACAGGATTGTTGGTATATATGCATATATATAATTTTCTTTTCCCCTAGTCACACAGAAATAGGCAACATTATTAGCAATGAAAAAGACAGCTTAGAATCAAAAGATGATTAAAAATCCTTCCTTTCTTCAGAGTGCCATTGTGTTAGGGTAGTGATTGAAGAGAGAGCCTTCAGAGACTGCATTGTCATGACACTGCAGCAGCCAGGCAGGAACAAGTCCAAAAATAACAACATACGGGCAGAGTCAAAGGACTCAAAGCTGTGTCTCTGCAAGAGATGGAGCAGCTCCTGAGTGTTTAGTACCTGGTAGGGCTGAACTCCTGAAAATTGACACCTAGGTTCTGTTCTTCCACCTCACTTTGATTTCTATCTTCATTTTTCACTGGTGTTGAAGATGAAACAGAAACAAGCTGAGCTGAAGGTTAGGAATGTGTAAAGTTAGAAAGAAAGTTAAGAATGTGTAAAGGTATGTAGGAAATTGAAAGTGAAGGGGTCATTGTGATCTTGTATTGATGAAAGGATTTACCTGCAAACGTTAGGCACAGAGAAAATGGCTCAAAGCTTAGAGCACAAGAACACAACTCGGGAGAAAGAGTCTCAAGTCAACAACAGGTTTCTTGTAACTTTGGAACAGCAACTGGCTTCCATGAGGATCAGTCCCATATTTCTAATGCTGATGTGGGAAACCCCTCATTTGCCATTTTTCTCTGGAAGGATAAACACTTTCAGTCCTGAGATGTGCAGAGACTATGTTGTGTCCCATTGCATGGTGTAATTCAGTCTAAGCATTTTGGAAGTTTGTCTGGTTCGGTGTCTAAATCAGAGCTGTGTCTTTCTGATTCTGTAGTGAGTGGCTGTGATGGATAATTTTTCAATTTACAATTTACAAGTAGCAGGACACTGAATGGACAGGATACAGCTCACACCAGTTGTTAAGTGGGTTGTCTTAAAGAGGAGCCTTCTTATATCTGCTCTACTTAAACACTTGTGGCATAGCAAGGAAACAATGGAGGGTTACCCAAAAATGTTTCTTGGATCTTGGGAGAAGAAACAGATTTTGTGTGTCAGGCAGGACCAATCCCTTCTCCAAACCATTCTGCAAATATTTCCCCCTTTTGTGTATATCAGTGTAGAAAAATAACTAACCCTTATCATGTACAGTACTTATACTTTTCATCTTTAGAAAGGTGTAAACACCTTTACAGTAACTTACCATAAATGTGTCTACAACACATAAAAAAGATTGCTGAGGAAGTATATACTATCCTTTTACCTTTCTCTTATGCCAGTCATTAGAAAATCAGTCACATGTTGCAGCACAATGGATCGATTTTATTGTGTACCAGTGATAAATTTAATGTACTCTCTACATGAAAATCCCATTACTGGGATTTTATATGTAATATATAAATATATGGATTCTAGTAAAACCAAAAGAAACAGTAGCACTGATTGAACTCCTTTAAAAAGTACTTACCTTAAAAAGTAACATGATCCTTAGTAAATTCTTTCAACTTAATTTTCCTTTGCAGCGTTCATTTTTATAATGCAAGCTTTACTACATTAAGCCATCAGATAAAAAGGGTGCTAATGGCCTGGCCACATTTTCATCTAAGAAAGGCTACATTTAGCAGGCTCAATTACAAGTGGAAGCTTTAGATAGAAATAGAAAAAGAAGTACGAGAGAGCAATTTATTTTTACAATAAAACTATTAATTCTTGTACCCTCCCCTCCTCACAATATTCTGATGATTAACACTACATTAATGAGGCACTTTTAATATAATTATGGTTGCTTTTGTTCCAGCTCTTCCTGATTTTCAGATGTGGCCTTAGAATTAACTGTCCTTGGCCAGAGCGAGATGTTCCCTTTAACAGGGCTGCAATTGTCATCTTTTAACAATTTCCTGAAACATCTCTTGCTATTTTTAGGATTCCATTCGGATTTAGGGAGAAGAAAGAGAAAGCATGATTTCATGATGCTGCTCTCTTTGGGTAATTTAACCAACATAAAATTCGTGGCATCATTGCTGGGGTTTTCACAGACTGAAGCTCAACATATGGCCACTGAACTGTTTTTCCTCACAATCTTTAGATGTGTTTTAACTTATTTTCTTTTGCAGCAGACTGAAGAATGCAGGATCTAACTCCTAATACAAGTAATTCATTAGCAACAGGCTATGTTGATCCTGAAAGCAAATATAGTAATTACCCTAAAGGTTTTTTAAATGTCTCTTAAACAATGATTTGAAGGAGTGGGTTATTTACACAGCCAGTAACTAGCTGTGGAGCATTTAATCTTCCTGTTGCTGGTCTGCTCCTCAGTTTGGGTTGTGCTGGCTCTTATTTGTTTGTGGTCTATGACTAAGTGGGTTGATGCTGCACACAGCCAGCTAGTTTGCAGTCTCAGAAGGATGGAGGAATAAATGGACCATAGCAGCTGAATTCCCTTTTAATTTTTAGCATGTCACCTTCAGTTCAGTGCAGGAATACAGGGCTTTGTAATTCAGCTCACCACCTTTACTGGGCTGTTTTCTTCATCGCTATGCTTGTGGCTGGCTCTAGTGGGCTTTGATATGGTTATGGAATGGCAGTGTGAATTACATCTCTCTCTGGACGTATGAGATTGATACCATTATGCCCTTATGCATATTAAGAGAAAACTACTCTTTTGTTTCAGACGTAAGGTGATCTTTCAGTCATTAATGGGGAAATTCCTTTTCCTGGTCCAGTCCATCTGTGAGCTATATGAACTGGGCATCACCCCCAGTCTTACAGCTCCAGCAGTTTCAGACACTTTGTACATGTGGTTGATCTTTCCCTTAAAAGAGCAACAGCAACTCTGCTCAGTTTGTTTTATACTGCAAACACAAACCCCAAAACTGGCTCTGGTCTCTGTTTACCTTCAGGTATTCATGAAGGAACAAAGAGAATGTACTGCAATACAGGATATTTGTTCTCCGCTGCCTTCCCCCTAATGAGCAAATTGGGTTTTAAACCTCTGAATATGGCTCTTCCAGAAACAGGCATTAATTTTTTTGTCTTCTGAGGTTTGGCTCAAGGAATAGGACCAGTCAGAGATACAGACATCCCACTGGAAATGAGGCCTACTAGCCTTTTCATAAAGGTGTGCGAACAATTATTTTAACACTCCTGGAAAACAATCAGGGTATTTACTTCCTTGAGAGGAATTTTTTTCCAGTTGTTTCTGTTGTGGTAAAATTCCTCGCAGTGATTGTTAAAAGCAAGCTGTGCAGCCCAGGAATGGGATGGAGATAATTTGGTAGAATATGGGGCAGTGCATGATGGGAAAGCCCTGGTAGGAAACTAGAGACTGTGCCCTGGGAAAAAAAGAAAACGGAGAAAATAATAAAAAAATACATATTTGGCTTGTCTTGGAGGGATAGATGTCCAAATAATCCATGTGGGATCTGTAGGGATTCCTTTAGTTGAAAAGACTTACAAGAGAGTTGTCAAAATTCCCTAGGTAGGATTATATGAGACAGATTGAAGCTATGTGGATAGAAAGATGATGGCTGAATCCATGCTGCTCAGGCACAATGCAAAAGCAGAGATTTAAAATTAAACTGAGGCAGGAGGAAGAAACTGGTTTTGTGGAAGTGTGAAAAGAACAAAGGGTTTCCCTAGACCAGGTTTTTTCTGGGTGTGCAGGTTTTGCAGTCCAACATTGATGCGCTGCACTTGCACAAGGCATCAGCATCACTCCTCTGAAAACTCCACAGCCATGGGTGGTGGGAAAGCCATGATTTTATGTTGGACACAACGGTATTTCCACTGCCAAGGCTGGCAGGAGAGGATAATAAAGACTTTCTTTACTTCCCTACCAACCCCTGGAGACTGCTCAGGCCTTGAAAAAAATCACAAGGAACTCTTCTTTTGCTTCAATGCCTAAGGCCATGCACTCTGGTTCCTCTGGGGTGCAGATTAATATTTAATGACCAATGACTTTGAAACTGAAGAAAAAAATTAATGGTCAACTTTGGCCTACTCTGCTCAGGGTTTAGGAGTGTGTGATTCTTTATAAGAAGAAATCTTTGCCAGATATTTAAATCTGGCGTTGTCCAATGAATCATACATTGATGAAAAATTCTGGAACCATTATAGTTTTAAAAAGTAAATCATGCATTAGACTTTTGCATCACTTAATGTAGCGAAGAAGGTACCAGTTAAATATTACTGGCTTAGTTAGCTGAAACTAAATTATTGTTCAAAAGCAAATGCATCAATCTCATCCTGAGAGGCATCTGACCTGTATTTATTTCTGCTACTGGAATAATTATGAAGTGTAGTGTCATTGTTAATTTTGGTCTTGCTGTCAGGAAAACCTGTCATGCTCACTGTCCATTGTCTTGAGGACAGGAGGGGTTTGGAGCTGTGTTAGCAATGAGGAAGAGATTTGCTGAGTATTCCCATTTAATGGGCATTTACTTGGACAGCTTTTATAAATATACAGCCACCAGGAAACTCAGTTCTGCACAGTACTAAAATATAGCCTAGATCTAGAAAGAAAAGTAAGCACCCATACTCACTCAACTTAATCCTGATATTATGTAATCATTTTTCTTCATAAGGTGAGAATCTGGTTGATATAATAGGCCTTTTAAATCTATGTACTCTTTGAAAGTAAGGATTCCAGCAAGAATAAATTTATTTTTCTTTCTTTTTGCTTTTGCAGGTTGTCTGTTTTTATGCCACTTTTGAGTAACTTAACTGTAATGTGACAGAATTATACACTGCTATATATAGTTGAAAATGCCATACATAAAAGCTCATTTTCTCTTACAGAAAAATAATGATTAGATTCTATTTTAAATGAGGTTATGCGAGTGCAGTTGGTGACAGTTACTTCTTCGGATATGTCCATATTGTTTTAAGATCAATACTTCCTTGATTAAAATTGTAAGAGAGCTACTATTAGATTTCATGAAGTTGTTAATTAGCAAAATACCAGTAGTGCTTAGTGAATCACTAGGGTTTTATTGCTTAATTATATGCCTAACTAAGCATACCCTCTGTTCTAATTAGTGGAAAATGAGTTAAAAATATACAGGATATGGCCTACTTCTGTACGCAGTTGCAGTTTAACTACTTTTCTTTAATTTCCAGATATTATATCAACATTATAAAATATTCAACACATGTATTTCATAGATCTGCTACCATTAGTGTCAAATTTGTTGATGCAGCTTAACTAATGTAGAAGTTTAGAAGTTAATGTTAATACACTGTTTATGAAGGCAGCCAGCACTTTAACCATAAATAAGGCATATTAATTTCAAGTGCTCAAATACGATTAAATGCCAATGTGAGACATATTCAACAAGACTAGAGGTACAGAACCCCCTCTTAGTAAGAGCATGATTCTTCAACTCTAGAAATATGGGCAACATCCATCAAGGATCGTCATCAACCTAAGATCAAAGAGCAAGTGACCCCTGCCACAGGCTGGATAATGTTCTGAGCAGCCCCCTTTGCTCAACCCTGCTTTGAGCAGCGGGTTTGCAGGGGAAGCTCTCCAGAGGTCCCTTCTGACCACCATTCTGTGACTGTAAAATGATGCCTATCAGTGTGTGTCAAAGTGAGTTTTCTAGGTATGGCAGAACATCTGCCAGGAGCACAGAAAGAATTTAGACTCCTCCAGAGAAATCAGTTGCTCATAACAAACATCTTGAGGTATATGGGAAATGCCTGTGGGGAGATAGGTAACTCTGTTATTGTCTGCTGGCAATAACACATTCCTGCCGGTAGTTTTATTGCCATCAGTCATATTTCCCTCAAGTGCGCTCAAGGGGCAAACAACTCTTGAATATCCAGAAGATGACTAATGTCTTCGGGTAGAAACAAACTTCCTCAGTAGTGTCAACTTTAGACACTTAAAAGTGATGCCATGAACATACCTTTGCACTGCCAGCCTCACAAAAAGCATTCCAGGGAAGTGGAAAAATCTCTTTCTGCATAAAACTTGTTTGCCATTAGCTAGATTTCAAGTTTTGCAACAATCCTGAATTGAACTGATCTGAGACACAGTGAAAATTTATATGCCACAGGAATTTCCTAAATTATCAGTGCCTGATATGTTTCTATTCAAGTTTCACATTGCCAAGCTAAAAAACCTCTCCAGAATGTCTCATAATGACCAAATCTATATATAATAGGAGAAAGCTCCAAATCCCTTCCAGCGTGTACCTTTCACAAAGAGCCCAATGTACCATTTCACGAATTCTCAGTGGTATTTACGCTGCTCCCCCTGCACAGCCTTGTCCTAAAGCTCCATGTGGTTAAACTCATAAGCTTTGATCCAAATTCCATTATCTCCTTCTCACCATTTGACCTTGTAAACTTGAAAATCTGGTCACTTAATTGTTATAAACAAAGGGAACCCAATATGCCTTGGAACCTGGAGATCTTTTCAAGTTTTTTCCCAAGATGTTTAACCTCAGGCATCAAAGGAGGAGTCACCTTTTAAGTCTGAACCTCAGACCCTCAGAACCCTGTGTACATAGTCATGAATTTCAGGTATATTGAAGAAGGTCATTGACAGGAAATCATGAAGGGACTCTCTGGAGCTGAGTTCAGAATCCCTGGGGAATGCCAGCTTCAAGAACTTCTTAAATGAACAGCTCATAAAGGAATTCCTATCTCCTCCATATAGCAAGTTCCCTGCAGAAATCATAGCTTTTCCAGCTGACTCCCAAATGCATTTGGACAAAAACTAGAATATACATAATAGCAGGGAAGCCATTGGAATGACTGACTTTGAAGGAAACTATGATAAATAAAAGCATTTTTTGCTTGCTGAGGCTTTGCAGCTTTACACACTGAAGAAAACTCACAGAGGCCTCCATGACTCTTCTAATGCAAGCTGGGGATGGTGAAAAGTACTTACAGCAAGATGCTTGGGAATCTTAGGTCTTTGTATGAGGCAAGAAGTTCTTTGATAAAGCCATTTAAAACATTCCTAAAAGATTTTTGAATGATGTGGTTTGTAAAATCATGCTGTAAATTAAAAATGTCATTTCCATTATAAAAAGGAGTTGAAACAATATCTAAAAACATACATGCAGTGCTTGTGTAATCAATAGGAGCAGATGCCTGAAGGTTTGAGGAAGTGACTGATCCACTGCCCACCTGCTCTATTGCCTTTAAATAGTGGGAAAGAATGTGCCCCACATGTACCAGGGTTTCTGACATCAGTATCTCTACTGAAATATTTCCAGTAAAGACATCTAGTATTTGTCACTATTTTTCACAGAAGTCCTTGGGAGAATTTATCTTTCACATGTTTTTCTTGACAGGTTTGTGACTTTCTGTTTTTTGGTGAAGTTAGTTGTAAAAACTCAGTATTGATTTTGCTGGGTTGAAGCACATGGTAGTTGTACTTGCTTTGGCATTAAGTTGCATGAATAAGCACATATTTGTAAGAACTGGTGAGCAATCTTCATCTGAAAGTTGCCATTAACACTCCATGGAATAAACCAAAGATACTCCTGGATCTACTTGGTAGTACAAATGACAGTCTTATTTGATGCCACTACATATAGATACAGAAAGATTGCAATTCCATCCATCATTCTCAAAGAACAATTTCTTTCTCATCTCCCTCTGAGCTTTCTGTTCTTTGATTTTGTTACCATTATCAGAAAGGTGAATCTCACAGTGCCTCGCTGGTGTAGTTCCTCCCATGTAAGTTCTATGCACATATATCCACTTGGGTGAGAGGAACAAATGCAGATAAAGTAATCTTTAAAAACACAAGCACAAATCTGCAGGATCTTCTCATGCAAGACGAACTGTGTACTCAGAGAAGCTGTGTACTACATTTGCATCTACTATTTTGATGTACAATGAACTGGGAATGCAAGATTTTCCCTAGCAGCTATAAGCAAGGTTCATGCTGACCTCTGAAAGAAGAGAACTTTATACAGCCTGTTTGGCTGTAGAGGAGGGTAGGTTACATGGGCAGATGACTCTTCTGGAATGAGAAGTGCTCTCAAGATGCTGGCCAGAATGAGCTTGTGATACCAAAGTTGGTACTGTCCAGCTGCAGCTGCTGCCTGGCTGGTCAGGGAGTTTTGTTCTTCACTTGCACACAACTGTGAGCCATTGGTGTTAGCAGAATACTGGAGAAAGCAACAGCTGTCCTCTTTAGTAAGCACTAGAAAACCATTCATTTTAATTATCTGAATTAAAAGCCCCCAAGCCTAAATAGGCTTAAATGCATTTGATTTGCATTGTTTAATGATATAATTTGTAGCTGTTTGTTTACCGTTCCTCTCTTGATAGCTTAAAGAAAAAAAGTAGTTTATCTATCACAATGGGTAGGTCTTACATTTCCACTCAATTCAAGTCCTTTAGAAGACAAATAATCTCCTCCTTTTCCATTCCACAGGAAAGCAAAGATAAATATAATCTTCCATACCTGTAATTGCACTGATAAACTGTATATTTTTGTGGCCACAGATAAAAGTATCGTATCTGTTTTAGTGACTTCAGGACTATGACGCTTACCCCATTTATTTCTAACCATATGAATTTGACAGTATCCCGTTTAGATTTTGTATTCTACAGCACATCAATAATCTCAGAAAAATGTCTTTCTCTGCTCTGTGAGACAAGGTTGATAAGGTAAATGACTAGAATGGAGTTTAAGCTTTTGAGGAAATTTCAAGGACATCTACTAGGGAGGAAGAGACTTTTTGGGTTTCTCTGTCTAATGATGTGTGTCATAGGTGCATGTATGTCACAGATTACTAATATTTATAACTTACATTGCCATGTTGCCTTTAAAGAGTTGCTATGAATATACTGGGATTTGCAGAGCTCCTGCTCCCCGGGGCTTGCTCTCCCTGCTGCTGTTCACTGCCGAGGGAGCAGTGCTGTGCTGCAGGCCAGGGCTGTGGCTGCCTACAGCTGCTCCCTCTGCAGAGACTCCTGCCTGGCAGTGAGCTCTCTTCACCCCTCAGGCTTTGGCAGAAGCAGCTGCACTTTTCCCACCACTACCTTGGCTGCTCCTGGAAAGTTACAGTTAATTGGAAGGAGCATTCCAGACAAGTTGCTCCTTCTAGGCATAGTGAGAAATACCTCAAAGCTGGGGTTACCAGCTCAGCTGAGCTCAGACAGAAGAAGGAATTGAATTAAACTACTTATTCTGCGTGAAACATTATTCCTAGCCATCTTTTCTTTTCTGTTGCTTTATCCTGTTAATTAAGTGCTGATGGAGACTTCCCACTGTTTTCTCCTGGAGTCCGTTTCATAGTCATAACTTAGACAATTTTTCCTGTAATTCTGCCTAAAAATTTTTGCCTTTTTCTTTGTGTCATTACATTACTCTTGGCTGCACACTCACTGATCCCCTTCAGTGATCTCCAAGTGATTATGGATCTCACAGAAGTGTTGGGTTATCTTGGTGTGATGCTGTAGGTGGGGAGGGGGCAGAAGGATGTGCAGAGTTTTACTCTCCATATCCAGTGCAGTTGGCCAATCCATCATTCAACTTTTTTTTCCATTTATATGGGAACATAAAAGGTGTGTGTGCTCCATGACAGCTGCCTGCACATAGATGAATTTCATCCCCAGCAAATTTCCAGAGGCTGGAATTGAGCCCAAGTGTCCTTATATTCAACCTTGGACTGCACTACCTTCTAGTGGCATTTCACAATATTTCCTCCCTTTTAACTTTTTGGCACTTGCTGACAGTGATCAGGAGACTTTGAGGCACAGATAAACTAAACAAAGGTAGCTTTTCAGTTTCTAATAAATTACAAATCTTTTATATTCTCAGAAGCAGCACAAATAGCATGCCAAAAACATAATTTTTCTTCATGGACTCTGTTCCCATCAACCTGTAACTGAATCTACAAAAAATGTATTTGCTGTCTTTTAATGCCAGTCTACATATCACAAAAAATCCAATTGACGTAAATGGATTCATGGTTGATAGGTAGACTTAATAACAGATGGGTATTCTGAAGTGGAGGCAGGCATTCTCCAAATATGAAACTGAATTTAGAATTGTTGAAGTGTTTAAGAACTGAGCCGCCATCACAGTCTAGTCCTCTCCCTTCTCCTGGGACTAGTTTTTGTGCAGCCAAGTAATCAGCCAGGTCAGGAAACTGCTCTGGCCCCAAAGAAAAGAATTATTAATATTCAGCTTAATCAAATTCCTGATTAAGCTGGCTGCAGAGCCCAGCAAGCTGAGCTGGTGCCAGCACAAGAGGGAGAGCATGCAAACTTGCAGGTTGGAAGGGAAAAAGAAAGATCAGCATTAAATCTGTTTGACCATGGAACTGCACTTCAGGTCTAACAAACCACATAATAACATTGCTATTCAGAGCTCTGGTGTAAAAATCTTTAATGTGTGTCTAAAGCAGAGGTGTATTCAAAAACCATAGACAGAGAATGCCTAGCAGGGGGACAGAGTCCCTGCATGATATTGTGTTTTTTACCAGTCCGACTCCTGGAGATACACCCCTGCTGTGCCCATGTTTCTCTGTCAGCACCAGGGAAGGATGACTGTCAGCCCAGGTGAGGGATGGGCTCCTTGCCATGTCTGCGTAGGGAAGCTGGATCTTCTTGTTTTGGTGAGTGCATCTGCATGGGTATTTTCCATTCTCTGGCTCTTGAACATTCTCTGGCGGCCCTTCTACACTTCGCTTCCAAGATTTTCCCAGATGGCTGCTCTGCAACCCAGATGTTGTTTATATATTCATTTGTCACTTTAAAAGCAACAATGCTGAAAAGGGAACAGAATGAGACAAGTGTCTTCTCCATCCAAGGAAAAAGAAAGGGACCTGTCAGTTTCCAGAATGTGTGTTTTTGAGGTTGAGAAGGTTGTCACAAAGTGTTGCTCCTCTCTTAAAAGCATCTTCCCATTCTTTTACAACCAGAAGGCTTCATTTTAGTGAGAGGCTGGGCTTTGGAAACTTCATTTCTAAAGAGATGTCAGCACTGTAGGGCTCAGCAGGAGCTATTTACATGTTGCATCTGGGAAACTTCCCTTTGCTAACGGTTAGGTTAACAACAGCTCTGTGACAGCCTGTGGTAGAAATCCATGAAGGTCTCTGGAGATCCTCTGTGAGGTATGACTGTGCTCCTGATGGTTCTTCCATGGGGTTAAAATACATATATTGTGTAGACATGCCAAAGGCACTGCATGTCACACTAAATTTGCATATGAAACTGAAGAGTGTTGCCATTTCATTTTGGGGACTTCTTTCAAAGAAGTAGTTATCAATCCCACACTGACAGTCCTGTCAGGACACAGAATCTCTTATTGATATTGCATGGAATCCAGTATTTATGAGATCAGCCTTTTGCAAGGGTTCAAATAATAGAGAGTGAAAAAAAACTTGGGTGCAAAAGTTCAAGCATCAACAGCCTTCCCACTGGGGCATTCCAGGCCATTCAGTTCTCTGGGGAATTAAAGACCTTTTCCGCCACACTGCTACGCTGAATAATGAGACGCTCAGAATTGTGTAGTTCTTTCAAAGTGTTGCTGAAGAGATTGAGGAGGATTTGGGCTGCAATCATTCTCTTTAATGATATTACTTTAAAGATTGTATCTCTTGTCCATTCATTTGTCGGAAAGTGTTTTTATAGCAGATACATTTGTCACCCAAGATCAAATACAATAGAAAACCCGGTACTTCACATGCAACACACAGTTCTCTCTCTGAATTGGACAGAGGTGTTCAAGCAGAGACTGTGGTCTGTGACATTTTTGTCACAATGCTGAGGTTCATTTCCTAGACTGGAAATAGGTTTGTTACTACCTGAATGAACACATATAAAAGAGATGGTCCAGTCTTCCATTTCATCGGCTCCTGTGGCATCTGTAACAGCCACACTTCTTGCTTTGCTTACGTGTGCCAGACCTGATGTATTTGTGTCCTTCCTACCACCCATCTTAGGAGCAGTTGGAGTAAACTTTAATTCATGTTTAGCAATGCTCAGAGCCTGAAGAAAAGTATTAATTGAGCTTGCAGAAGCACTTTTTTTGGTTGCAAACTTACTCATATTCATTGCTGAAGCATCTTCTAGGAAAGCTCACAGGCAATTTCAGGCTTTGACAGGATGGAGCTCATTACTTCCACCCAAGCTAAATATCAATTTACATACTAATGTCAGTTTTCCTTTACCTCTCTGTGCCCAGTTCCATCTTTTAGAAAACCAAATGCTTAGAGTAATTTTTAATCCATGAAATCACAACAGCTAAGAATTCAGCCCCAGATGTATTTCTCCAGTAGGAGCTATTACATAAGGCACTGCAAATTGTGGGCTTGTTCTCTCACTGCCTCAGAGGGAAAAGGGGCTCTTTAAGGAATTATAGTAGAAATAAAAAATTTAAATGTAGTAAAATATAATTAAATGTGAGAAAATTATGGAGAACACTGAATTTTTTTTTCAACTTTAGATTATCAGAAAGCCATCTAATTGGTAGTTAAAAAGAGTAATAGCAATGGTGAAGGAGGCAATGAATAACAGCAAAAAAAGAAACCACACTTCTCCTTTTACATGCACATGGGAGATAAATCCATAAGATGAAAAATAGGAAATTTTTAGCAGCCATATAATAAACACACTCAACTTTCTCCCAAGTGACATATTTAAGAGAAGTTGGTTCACATTCCTTTAAATGTCCCATTGCTTTGGGCAGAGAATTTTTGGCTTTACAAAGACTCATGTAATGAGTTAAGCAACAACCGAAAGGGAAATATAAGAAAGGATTTAAAAATATTTTCTGTTACTCTGGGTTTTTTTGTGTTTCTTGCATCTTTCCTTATGATGCTTGTGATGCTTGTTCTTAAGGTAGGATTTTATTCTAGGAAGACTTTGTTAATTTTATGTGCACTTTAGAAATAAATTTTCTCAAGTCTGTGGTTTCTGTTCCTTTTGAAGAGAATAATTTTGCTGCATTTCCCTGATTCTTGGAAAAGTCAAAGCAATATGTTGCCAGGATTAGGAATAATACATATGCAGAGCATCTGAACCAGAGGAGATTTATCACCCATATGAACAGGAAACAAGGAATGTACCAATTCTTTGGCCTCCAGCAGCAACCCAATAAGGCTTGGAAAATGATTGTTTTATAAAAATACTGGTAATAGATTTTTAGTTTACACAGAGTAGCAAGGAGCACTCTTTTGACCAAGTCTGCACCAGGAGGTGGCAATTTTTCCTTTTAATGAAAATTTCTAAAATGGAAAATATTTGTTTAAGTATAACACTAGAATCATTTTACATGGATATATTTCTGCTCCCATATAAATCACCGGGGATTTACCATGACTATGAAATTGTTGGTCTTTGAAACCTTCCTCTCAAATATAGAAGGTGGGATTTGTTGCCTTTTATAAGTACTCTCCTTCAAGAGGACACAAGAGTTTTTGCATGTGGATGCTCCTGAAGAGGTAAATTCATAAGGTCAGCCAAGCAATATTTGCAAAGCTACCATTTCTGGGCACTACTTCACATATTCTCTGTACACATGTCAAGAGTTAAGAGGAAGTTTTCCTGACCATGGAGCAGATTCTCACAGTTAAGGTGAGAGAGGAGGTAAAGTAGCATGACTAAACTTTTCCATTTCTGCTGTTAATAGCCTCTAGTCTTGGTCCAGTACCTTGTGATCCAATTTCTAGGTTATGGTGTGTATATGATATATGTTTTTGTCACCTCAGAAGCGTGAAAATACTTACTAAAGGGCTGAAGAACTTCATGGTGACTGGAAAGTAATTTTTTGTAGTGATGGGCACCCTGAGGTTTATAGACCTAAGCATGGTAGAAGCTATAGGTGAAATAGCTGCACATGCAGATTAGCACATTTATTGAACTTGCTGACAGCCCCAGCAGGAAATAACCTTGTGTTCAGGTCATGGTAGTGACATGACAAGGCTCATCTTCTGAATTGCTCTCAACATCACGCAAGATTTCAAAACTTGTGAGTGTGCAGGCTGAGTTTCTGAATGACAAATCTGGAAGCGTTTGGCAAACTCTTCATGTTGGATCTGCTGTTAGGTACATTTAAAAAATCTTTATTGTACTCTGTGTCTGAGTGAGTGTTACAATGTTAACATATCAATATATACTTGCTGACAACGTTCTGCAAATAAAAATTACACATAGGAGAGGCACAAAATGAGCATTGGATAAAATGTGTTCAGAAAAATGAACTCCACAAAAATTAGAAGTAGTGCAGGAATATTTAAACACATTTTATTTTTCAGAAATACCTGCAAAACTGGTGCTAGTGCCATCAAGTGATGGTAGGTGATCGCCTGAGATGCTTTATGTCAGAAATGAGAGCAATCATATTCCCAGAAGACAATTCCAGGCTGATCTCCAGAACAGATAGGGCTTGGCCAGCTTCCAAATCAATCTCTTTTTAAAAATGCTTATTGCATGCAATGTCAGAAAAAAGTTTAGCAAATCTCATTTTCCCTTTTAATTTGTTCCACAAAGGATGAGGACACAGGGGAGAAGTCCACAGCCCTGTACAAATCTGAGTGTCTCATACATACATTATTTATACTGAAGACTGAGGTGAAATTTTGGTCTGTTGAACACTGAGTTTTTACAGTAGAGTGTAAAGAAATTATTCAAACCTGGTGTTTCTGTAATTGCAGTGCACTGGGGACAACATTGAGTGTAGAACAGATTCCAAATTCACCCTTTCAGCTGAATGATGCTGTGCTTTAGTGTTAGTACACAAGGCAGTAAAATAAATTGTAATGGAAAACAAGGCAGACTGGCTGCTTTAAACTGCTGAGTTTTGATTGCACTTTGTGTCTTTATCTTTTGTTTGCTTATGTTCAGGGCTTTATACCAGAATAATGATATGAGGACATGAATCTGCTCATTAAAACTGAGAGAAAACTACTTGGAGTGGCTAAAATTCAACACAGCTATAATGTGCCCTCTGCTCTGATCACTGCCCTAATGAGTGGTAGTACATTGATACCCCAGAGCAGAGTTCTTTGCCTCCCTACTCTGCATAGGGAGAAAGGATGGGAAGAAGAAAGGAAAAATTGAGGAACCAAGTGTTCCTGCACAAATTTTGAAACATCGAGTAACACTCCCATTTAAATAGATTTTGATGCATTGTCACATAGCACTTGAGCATAGGCAGGGCTGCTTAGGGCAAGTCTGATTTCCCTTAGAAATATAAAGTGGACATTTTCTATGATACCAATGTGAAATTGAGTGTGGGTGTATTAATTTTTTTAAAGAAAAGATCTGCATATGACCTGCAGAATTGCTATGCCAATGATGTCTTGGTCTTTTTAATAAAGTATTTATGAACACTTTTAGTGACAATAATATCGCTTGCTGGAGTTTTTAATTTAATAAAGATGCCACACCTGCATCTTTCTGAGAGAACAGAAAATTTCTCACTTTTGCCATCTGTTTTAGACAGCCAGCCTCTGCTTATAATTTCTAAGTAATATTTGAAAGGGCAGAAAAACAGAAGGCAAGAAATCCATGTAAATAAGTCTCTGGAATACAAGGAAAGATCATTAAGCCCTCCTAAGTTCAGCCAGCTCAATTCCAGATCTTCCAAGTCAGCTGCCCAGATATGTGACCAAGTTTAAAATGAAACAAAAATGAAGTCAAGTCTAATTTAGCTGCTGCTGTTAATATGGTTTTGGCTTATCTTTGAGATTCTTCTTGAATTCCCTTTAAATACTTAAATGCTATAATTTATTTTGAAATAAAATTATAATATGTTTTTCTATTTCAGAAAGAGTTAATAAAATTGCCGTGACAAAATTTATGGGACTAAAACAAATTAAATCACTGTTAAATAAAGGAGGAAGAGTGCATTTTCTCCTACTCCTGAGATCCAGCTCTAGAGAGGATTTTGTCTCATTTTTCAGATCCAAGACAGGAGATCATATTATGACTGACATGCTGAGGTATTTTTTACTCCTTGTAAGAACAGTGTAAACAGTGTAAGGGTCTTGGTACAGGCTGCATTCCAGCTTGTTGAAAGTTCCCACGTTTGTTACGAGAGGCTCCCGATTAAATTTCCTCACACTGAATGTCCGCACGGTGGCATTTCAATTCTGCACTTGCTACAAATGCACAGTACGTGACCATTTCCTTGGTTTTCATCCCTCTCACTCCATTCCTGACAAATAGCTTAAGAACTGCCAAGTACAATCCCTTTCACATGCTGCTTTCCTTCTTCCATCCAGGATTTAACTGAGATTTGGAGCACCAAAGGGTGCAGGAAACTCAACACTGTATTTGAAGGCCACTGCAAATGCAAGAGCCACAACTTCTGCTTGGGTGCCACAACATTGTAGGTGCGCAGGGGAGGCACCTGAAGGTGGTTGGAATGGGCACTCCCCTCTTTTCAAGTGAGAATTTTCAACCTGTATACATCAGATTTACCCCTCCCTGTGCTGGACATTGCTGCAGGATACTTGCTTTGTCTCAGTTTCTGCTGGTAACAGGAACAGGTGACTGATACCCATCTTCAGCTCCCCAAACACAGCAGGCGGTTAATGTTGTCTCAGTGAAGGTTATTGTTTGGATCCTAGAAGAAATGTTCAGATTCCAGGGAAATGGGACCTATAGAAAAGAGTATTAGCCTTTAATACTAGGGTGAAACGTGTGTTTAGGAAACATCCACAGAACACACTGAAATTGCAAACAGGAAAACTCTTCGAGCAGCCACAGCACTCCAAATGTAGGGAGGCTACTGCTTGGGCCATCTTCTATAATCTGTAGCTGTCGGGTATCCAGAATCAATAAAGGGAAGCAAATATAATGAGCCTGAGGCATTTAACAAACAAAATCTATATACCAAGCCCAAGGAGCTGAGGGCCTGGCACAGTGCAAATTTTACATTGTCTTTTTTTCATCTTGCTCTCTGGAAGAGCAGAACAGAAGAGTCAGCAAAGAATATGGGAGGAATATATAAAGAAGAACAGATAAATAGCAACAGGCTGTGAACACTAAAAAACCTCAACCCAAACCAACCAACAACAACAACAACAAACCCCAAAAGAGAATAAAATGAAAGCAGGAATAAAGGCTGCAAGATATAAAAATACTTGGAGTGACAACTGTATCTCAAAAACAGTGTAACAGTGAAAGCAAATAATACTTCCTACCCTAAAAGTATATCTTTATTCTACTCTAAATCCAATTACATATTTTTCCCTTTGTCTCACTGACACTTTTATGAAGAAGAAATAGTTCATTTGTCTCAGCTGGTTCTAGGACACTGATTGGAGCATTGCTTCCAGAAAAATACTTTAAAATGTACTTAATTTCAAATCCAGCTGTAATGTCGTTACTCATATGCTTAACATTAAGCATGCACTGAAGTACTTTGCCAATTTAATCCCAATATTTGCACCTTCCATGTTTCCATATCCTAATAAGAACTTAATCTTCTAACACATAACACATTGAGTTTACATATTGTGTAAAATACATCTGCAGGGATTTGACAGGTTAAATTTTATTGTAAATAATGAGGAATAAATCAAACCCCATTGGTATCATTGATTCCTGTTGGTGAAAGGTTCCTGCTGATTCCCATGCTTCATGCATACAGAAAAGAAGAATTAGGTAAATGTTCCCTAGGAGAAGTGGGAGGATCTTATAAGCTACAAAACAACAGATGTCTTTGTTCTATACCAATCATTTAATTCGTGATTTTTTGGCAGTAGGACTCTGCCCATGAAGAAGTAAATGAGAGCATCTGTGGAAGCCTTAAAAAGAAACCTCAGTGCATTAATTTTATGTGATAACGCTACACCTGAGCTGAGCCTGTCTTCTGGGAAGCATTGGAGAAGGTGTGAGCATAGTGCAAAGCACAAGAAGAACATTAGTGTGCCGTACTGATAAATCCCATACTCACCAGGAGCAACATTTCCTTCTGGAAGTCTGTCAGGTGGCTGCTGTCCTCCCTTGCAGAATGCAATGGGAGGTGCTGTCTTGGTGCTCTTGGTGGGATGCAGCACAGTTCTCCGTGTAAAAAGTGTTTTTCTTTGGCATTAAAGTTCTGTGCCTGAGCCCCAGATTCCCTCCCTGCTGAGACATACCTTGCATTTCTGGTGATTGCAACATTAATATGCAAACCATGCAGGTTGTGATAAATAGTTCCAGAGCTCTTTACTAGCAGAAATATTTCATGTCAGAGGAAGGTTCCAACTGTGAGTATTCTTTTAAAAATACTGCCCATAATTCTGCTGCAACCTTCACGGTTTTTGTATGTAAAACAGAGAATCCTATTGTTTGTTAGCTACAAATACCATGTTATGTATATTCTTCTTGCTCCCCTGAAAAATCACAACTGTTATATATTCCAGAGAGACCCATTTTGGAAGAAACAATAACATTTAAATTGTACATTCACTTAAAATTTTTTACATTGTGAGTGAACTATATTTTTTCTGTTTTAATTGCAAAACTTTTGTAGCAGAAAGTTTTAAGGTACCAGGATTCCAAAATAACCATAAAATGTATAAAAATGTCTGGAAGCATGTTGTCAATGAATCAAATGCTGTAATCAAACCTTTTTGCGCCCTTGTGGTCTAATTTTAAATCAGAAATAGTCAAGCAGCTAATGCTTGTGAAAGAGTTGTTTGGTGAAGATATGATTCATTTCACTAGGAATCTCAAGTGCCAGGTATTTTATTACCTTCTGCAGGGAGTTACTTCCAGAGGTAGTAAATTTTTCATTTAAACTTCCTTTGTTGGCTATAATCCCTCTGATTTCTTTCTTTAATTAAATCATACAAATTTTCTGGCTGTTTTTTCCTTTGTTCTATTTAGCCACTCTCAATCTTTTAATGTTGATGAGCAGAGAACAAATAAATGTCTGAAAAATATACCTTGGCTGCAAAGCCAGCTGCAGTAAATCTGCTGTGACAGAAATACCAAGTCGTACTCTGAAGGATATTCACTGCATTTAGCCACCCTAGAAGACAGCTCTGAAAATTCTAATCTCCTAAGAATCCCAGATTAGATACAGTAATATGATAGGAGAGAGAGAGAAAGCATCCAGGAACGGATTTTCTTCTGTATTTTGGACCTTTGGTAAGCAATCTGTCTGGCAGCTACTGTGCTTTAAATGTGCCAGCAGTATTTCTGTAATTACAGTTTCTGGCTGTAAGTTCTGTCTCATGTTCTATCTGGTGTTGTTATCTTTTAATAAGAGAGCCTGTGTCCATTATTGTGATTGTTTCTCTTTCAGCAATGCAGTGTTTCTTTCATGCTGCTTCTCTTCTTACTTAAACCAAATTTCTGTTTATTTTAGCAGAAACAAGGAAAAAGGTGGTTAATCTCACAGAACTAAAGAGACTGCTAATTAGTTAACTATAATTTAAAAAAAGAATCTGTATTTGGTATTGAATGTAGAAGATAACTAACGTACACAAGAAGGGCTTCCCTGGTTGTGTATCACCAGTCAGTGATGCATATTCTCTGTGAATAAAATGTCTATCAGGACACAAATTATAAAATCCTGAATTTTGCATTTTGAATGAATTTGTAGAAACTTTGACATTTATTTTGGCAGAAAGCAGTTACTTAGAGTCAGGTTTTAAATCAATAGATGTTCTCATGAAATATTTTCAAGCAATTAAAGGCATTTTGAATGAATTGTTTGCATTTCAGTTATGTTCTAGAATAAATGATTTTTTTAATGATTCATTTACTAGATAGAGTATTTTTAAGATTTGTATTTGTAGAAATTTTTGATGGATTTGCAACAAGATAGGGAATGGGAATCTTCAATAAAATCTCAGTATGCTTTTCATATCTGGCTCAAAGCAAATTGATTTTATATTCCCAAATTACATTTTCTCTAATAATCTGTGAACCTAGAATCTGACTGAAGAGCTGAACATTGAACTAAGCAAAAAGTTGTTCTATAGCTGTAGTTACATCTGTTCTCTGGATTGTATTTTCTGCCCCCTGTGATTTCACCTGTCACAGCTGCTGCTGCAAGCAATGTGCTTTGGCATGGAGTTTGCTCTTTAGAAGACCAGAAGTAACTCGATGTGTAAGAACAATATGACAGTTTTGATACAGTGCTTTGTAATTAAATGTTGGTTCCATTTTCAGTTCAATTCAAGCAATACTCTACCCTCCACAAATCTTGTAGAAATGCATGAGCTAAACACTGTCAGATGAGAGCTCGCTCTACTGACAGTTGGATGAAGCTCAGGAGTTCAAGTTGGATCTGTATTGGTGTAACTGATAACTCTGTAGGATTTGACATCTTGTTATAGTCAACCTACACCATGAAAAATCATGGTGGTGGGAGGGGGACTGAATGATTTCCTCTTGTGAACTACTCACTTTCTCATAGGTGGAAGAACTAGGGTGAGAAAGAGGATTAAATAAATGAAATGTAGCTCAGTCTTGCAGTGACAGAATATTTGGGTTGTCTTTAACCCTTTCTGCAATGTGAGGTGCATGATCTTTACTTTGCTCCAGGTATACCTGTTGGGGTGTGTGAGATTCTCAGGTGCAATGACAATGATTACTTGAGCACATTTAAATAATGTGATAAAATTAATTTCTGCTTTAGCTCTACATTTAAAAGGAGGCAACTTCACGTTGTCCAAATCACTTTAAGTTGAAGAATTGTGGCGAAATGCTGTTGCTCATCCATTTTCGTACAAGGAAAAATGGACACATCACATATTTACAGGTAAAGCTATTGCCTATGAAATATCACTGGTCACATAAATACAGCTCTGTGGTAATTCCAATAGCTGTCTTCCTACTTAGTGGTCCTTGATATCCTAAGATACCTGGATAATTGCCTGGGGAGAGGAGCAGAGCTTGCCTGTTGTTATTACATTAAACTTCAAAGAGTAATTTTCTGACAGACTCTGATTCTGACACATCATTATTAAATTTGCTGAATATCTAAGCCATCATCTCTGGCATCTCATAATGGAGCTGTATATATTCACATATGTAACTCCTCTACCTCAGGTGTGCCTAGTCAAATACATATCAGGAATTTTTCTCCAAAAATAGTGAAAGAATATCTTTTTAAGGTGCTTAATGGCTAGCATAGGAACACGAATAGTCAAGTTTTCAGCTTACCAGTCTCAAGTATTGACCTTGGGTGAAAAATTTAATCTTGCAGGGACAGATTTCCAGCTTTAAAATGAGTATCTGTGTTCCATCCCCTTCCTTTTATCTGGTATAAGTTTTATTTCTTATATGTACAGCATCAGTTTTACAGTCTTTGATGCCTGAAGGGATCTCCAAGCACCACTGCAATGCAAGTGATGACCCTTGCTTTACAAAGTCTGTTTTCTTTAGGTTGAAGGGTTGGCAGACAGCATTTAGCACAAATCAGAAAGGATCAGAGAGGAAGGCAATGGTGGATTTAAGTCAGAAGTTCGTAGCAGGTGTCACTGGTATGGCAACCCTTCTCCCCTTTTCCTTCCCTTTTCCAGGACTTGCTACAGGTACAGTTACAACCAAGCCATGACCTTCTACAATGCTGCTCACCAGGGTGAGCATGAAGTCAGGACAGTGAGGTGAAATAGTTAACTCTCACAGCAGAGACAGATGAGCTCATTATCAATGGAGATAGAAAAATGTCCAGGTGAAATATAAAGCTGTTACTTTTTTCTCATGGAAAAACAGCTTTGCTGTCAATTCTGTTTGAGAGAGTAAGTGAATTGAAATAAAGCTGATGTCCTGGACCTGTGCTAAATTCATAAATGAAGAGGAATAAAGTTCTTTTATGTTATGTAAAGCATACGTGACATCTTTGCTGTCATTGCTGGTTGTGAAGCTGTTGAGCAAAAGCAATGTTCCTTGACAACATTGTATTGTAGAGTTAAAGGATTATGTGAGCTCAGATAAGATTTACCTTAAGAATTCTACAAGGGAATCTATTGAGGAAAGCAAAACCTGAAAATATTACAGCCTAAATTCCAGAAAATTCCTTAAATGCAAGGAAGCCTCAGAGTTCCCTGGCTCTACTCTCTGCTGCATGAATAGTCTGAATTGCTTTAATAGACACTGTACCACTGCATGTCTGAGACTCTGTAAATTTGAATAATGTTGTAAATAGTAGCTTTAGAATTGTTATCAATATTCTGTAGAATGCTCTGGAAGCTGTATATACAGAAATCTAAATGTATATAAGCAATGAGAGTCAGTTTAGGTCTATGCATTTGCCAAGGTTTCTAGTGAGAGGCTGAGCTGGAGGTAGTTTAAGTCTTAAGATAGCTATAGTAATTTTCATTTTCATTCTGTTACATTCTGCTTGTTGGGCCATTTTGTCTGCACCTCTATCATGCAAAGGGTTTTGATTTCAGCTTTTCACTGGAAAAAACACAATCTTTTTTTCCTGATAAAAGTTTCAAAGCAGAGCTTTCAATAAGCTTCTGAGGTTTTTACTCTATGCCTTAATTGCCTCATCTGTAACACAAAGGTCAAAGTAATACTTGGTGACCTGCTTTGAAGACTATGGGTGAAAAGATATTTAAATTCTGATTGCTAGTAGTGTTTGGGAAATTATGCTCTCATTCAACATTTTCACAACGAATTTCCTTTCATTGTTGGCTTAAATCTTATTGACAATCTTAATTGGCCTTAAATTATGTCTCTCCCCTGGTTATGAGATGGAAGAAAAGCCTAAGGATTATAAATTTTAGGTTTCTATCTTTATTTGCATCTGAAATTGTAATGAAGTAAAGGATTCAGAGATGTTTGGCATGTTTGATGAAACTACGTGAGAATTTGTTTCTTCCAAGACAATCGACTGCTTTTGTTATGTATATTAAGCCAAATGCCCTCAAAACAAACAGTTTTCCAGACTAATGTCTGAGATTAAATAATTCCCAATGGCGTCCCTTCACTAATGAGAATAAAAGGTAGTGCCCCAGAGACAACCCAGTAGAGAGCAAGCAGCCTCCACAATAGATGCATTCAAACAAATTTGCTTTGTAGTGCAGTGAGTGAGAAACCACCCACCCAGCCACTCAGATAAGAGCAGACAGCACTTTAGAAGTGCTTTTACTAGAAGTGCAGACCCTTGTGTATTTGAGCCCTTGTTTTCCTCTGCATCAGTCGAAAAAATTTCAAGAAGGGATTAAATGGATCGTGATTTCCATACATTCGATTGTGTGAAGTCCTTCGGGTCACCTCTAGGGATAAAGAGGTGGAATGCACACAAAATAAAAGTAAGTAATGTAAAGGGCATTCTGGCCTGAAGGAGTATGAAGTCATCCTTGGTGGGGAGAACTACCTGCAGAGGGGTTCTCATCCTTGGTGGCTCCTCCCTGCAGAGGAGTTCTCATCTGCTCAGCAATTGCACGCAGCTTTTTCAGACTGACTTTAAAAACTTGAAAGAGCAAGAAGATTAACAGAACAAGAAAACTTATTTGTTAAAGCTACATATTTAAATAATGATAGAACCCTTACAATAACAATCAAAGCAAAGTTGTGGAGGAAAAGAAAAAGGAGGTAATTCATTTATGATTCAGTTTAATGATGGAATTGCTGCTCTGTGCAGTTTCTAAAAGGAGACCGTCATTACTGCTGAACAAGCACTGGCTGATTTTAAGGCAAGTTGCTGGAAACAAAATTTGTTCTAAATTAGTGAGTAGTTTGCAATGTCTTTAAAAACTGTTTAAGGTAAAGAATATATATTCAGCCTGTTTATCACTGTGGCATTGTGGTACTTCAGATGCAGACTTGTGAAGTTTACTTCACTAGTCCCAAACTTACCTTTTATAATATGGATTATATATTCCTCATCCAAACTGTGCTACTGTACATCCCACTATGCTGTTCTGTTTTCATGGTGGGTCTTAAAGGAATTTGGAAAAATTCTAATTTGAAAAGCGTGTGTTCAGAAAATACACAAAGGACATTCCTGCATCTCCAGTGTTTCAGTTATTTTTCACTGAATATTTATGCAAACTGTAAAGGTTTTTTGCAAATTAAGGAGTAGAAGTAGTGAGTGAGATTTGAAAATGATGATTAGAAAATATAATTAAGCAATGTGCTGTAAACGCAGTGAAAGGTGGGAATGTAAATGAATTTCTTAATTAAAAACAGTGTGGTATTCGATTCAAAATTTGATTTAGGAAAGCACTTCAATATAGGCTTTGGTCCTGCTGATTTTGAATGTTATCTTCCGTACTTTTAAGATTTTTGTGTTGATGTGCACTTTACGATGTTGAGGGCAAAAGGACCGAGACTAGACTGCATTTTGAACAGTATTGTCTGTTTCCACAATTAATAAAAAACGTCTATTTTGGATTCTCAAACGGAAGAATTTTAGAAAGCACTCATTTCTATAGGCTGAAATAGACTCTGCCACCAGAGGGAAGTATTTCAGCCTAATTATCAGTTTTGGGATGGTTGTGCTCTTCTGAGGGGTTTGGCACAAGCTCTGTGCAAGTTTTGCCCGCACCTTTCCCGGCTGAGCGACCCCAGCAGCCGCAGGCGGTGCCTGGGCATGGGCACCCAGCGCCGAGGTGAAGGAGGATCACAGAGTATTCAGAATCACAGAATAGACGTCACTTTGGAAACCTTTTTAGCAGGTACTCCAGGAAATTCTGAGTGGTCTGTGAAGATAACGGTGTTTTCAAGATCAGAAGGGAATGGTGAATCCCGGAGTGCCCGGGGCTGCCCCGTGGCAGGGAGCGCTTCCCCGCACGTCAGGCACGGATCAGAGCATCCAGGCCGTTTGCCACAAACTGATGCTCTTAGTGCTGAGCCCCAGGGCTGATGCAGCCACTTCACTAACAGGGATCTACTTCCAAGGTGATTTTAGCATTAGTAACATGAACATGTTCTTGCATTGGGTCTTGGATCCTACATCATATCTGAGGCTATAAAAGTAAAAATACTGCTTGTGTGTGGCTTTATTTGAGATGTCTTCCAGAAAACAAAGCCTGCAGAAGGATTAATCAAGATAATAAGATGTGTTTACATCAAAGAAAGCTGAAAATCAATTCTGTTTGCATTCAGTTTTGTTAATGGAAATATACATTATTTTATTAGTCAAATGGCACAATTAATTACAGAGATGATTTTCTCTCTAGCTTTATGATATAAATCATAGCTTTATGACTATTACACTGCTTACAATTAATCCTAATGGAAAGATCAGACTGAAAATTCATGGTCACTTGTATATTTTTATAACCTGATTATTGCTTCCAAGTGCTCAATGCAATGGCACTTGTTTCGGAAAACAAGCTTTGTGAATGTTTGAGGAGCACAGTCCAAGGCCATTGTTTTCTTGTGGCTTTGACCAGGGCATGCTCTGCCAAGGTGTTCCAGCCTTCCTGGAGAAGGTGCTTGTTGCTGCATGCTGTTTGCTCCTGAGGGAACAGGGAGCGCTGCGCTGTGTGAGGTTAGACCACTGAAGGTTCAGCTGCAGGGCTGTATCTGATGAATCTGTGCCAGGTGCCTACTAATACCTTAGAAACTCTGTGTGGCTGCTGCCTGAGCCACCATGGCTATTGCCACCCAAATAATTGATTTATGTATATCTAATGTATTAGGGATCTGACTAAAATGGAATTGAAGACCAATAAAATACCGTTAAAGACAAGCTGCTAACCTCACTTTAACTGATCTTGAAGTGCAAACAGGCAGCTAATGGCAGAGAAGGAGTGGAGAAGAAATGGAAGGCTAATGCCATATTCCTTTCATCCTGATGTTAAATAGCCCTTGATGTGTCCTTCCAGTTTATTGAAATTGTGGTCACTTCTGCAGTTACGAAGGCTGGCATTTCTGGAGTAACATAATTTAGCTGTGACACTGATGCGCTGCTAGCAAAAGTCTTGCAATAAGTAAAGTGCTTATGATAATGTCTATCTCCTCTTTCCCAGGTGAGGTGGGAGGATTTTTACAAATCTTTCAATATTTTGATCTAATTTCAATAGTGAATATATTATTTACTCCTTTAATGGGAAATGTAATGAGTTGGAATGGTTATTTTGCTAGGACATCTGCCAGGGAATGGCTGTAGCTTAATGTGAGTGAGCAGTAATGGCTGCAGATTATTGGGGACGGTGTTAACTAATGTTCTACTTAGTAGAGATTTCCTTAACTAGTACCAAGAGATTTAGTGGTGATTAGTCAGACCTCAGAAGCTAAATGAGTCAGTCAGAGAAGTGAGATTGTAAACCCATGTACTATTATACTAAATAAACATTGGATACAGCAAATCTTCCCATGCATTATTCACTATGGTATTTCTGAAATCTTGTCCAGTTTTCTCTTACTAATTTTTTAATATCCATTTTAATTACTTGGTCCCAAAAGCTTCAATCAAGTATGTATTTAAATGGTTGAAGGGATTAGGGCCAGGGCACATTATCTATTGCCATTATTTTAATAATTTTAATAATTTTTTCAAGTATTTCTATGTGAACATTTCAATTTTGGTGTAGTGTGTGGGGAGATTCCTCCCAATAAATAAAATGGATTGTCACTGGCAGATTAGGCAACATGACTGACTTTTTTTTATGTTTATGCTGAGCTCATAATTGTATTTTATGAAATATTTTCAGTCAGTGAAGTTGTCATGCAGATTGATGCTGTCTGGTGGAGTTTACCCCACGTTTGTGTTGGTCTGTGTCACCACATTTCCCTGCCACAGAAATGAGGGGAAGAATCTGTGTCTGGGCAGTGGGAAGAAGGGAGAAGTACTTGTGGTTTTAGGAGGCAGTCAGTGCTGGAAAATGTTTGCCAGTCCTATATTAGAGTTAAATCTTGAGAGGTTTTGGATGTCTCATTTGCTACACAGATTGAATGAAGAATTTTTAATTAGTAGAGTTTTGGCTTGTGAATATAAAAATATATGAAGCGAAGCTGAAGTCTTTTAAGATACATCACATTGTCTGCAGAACTGTAGCAGTCTCTTTTGAATGTGAAAGTAACAAGAAACTTGAAAAGCATGGATCAAAAATGTATTGAAATATCCTGCTGGATGTATGTAGTCTTGATTGATCTTGAAATTGTAACTCTTACAAAGGGCATAAAAGTTGATCAAATGAAATTACCATTTCATTTATCCCTAGTGGGGCTATTTTACATGACTGTGGGTAATTTCCTGCATTGTGACAGTCTATGATTATGGCATGAGTAAAGATGTGATGTCTGTTGTATTTTCTTTTCACAATGCTGTACTTCATAATAATTCCAATGTGTATAAAAAGATGTGTGAGGAGTGGGCAGTTCGGTACAGCTGGCAGGTCTGCACGGCTGGCATCCGTCACACCTAGAGCCACACACACCTAAGGACAAAGAAAAAGTGGAGGCTTTCAATTCCTGTTTTGGCTCCGTCTTTAGGAATGTGGATAGGATTGGGCTGCCAGGTCTCCTGAGTCAGAGGATCTTGAGTGCAAGACTTTCTATTTGTGGGCACTGAAATTGTAAGGGACCAGCTCAATATTCACAAGTCCATGGAGCCTGATGGAGCTCATCCCTGCGCACTGCAGGACCCCTCTTCACCATCTAGCAAAGGCCTTGGGAGTTTGTGGAGGTTCCTGCTGGCTGGAAGGTGGCCATTGATATTCTAATTCACAAGAAGAATGTGAGGAAAGACCTGAGAAACCACAGTCCTGTTAACCTAACCTCAGTTCCTGGAAAAATTACAGAGGTTATACTGGGTGCTGTCAAAAAGCATTTAAAGAACAGTGAAATCATCAGGCACTGGCACTGGTTTCTCTTGGGGTGTCAATGCTGGGCCTGAATGTGAGATTCATCTGATGCTGCGATAGACACAAGGGATGATATGGGGCAGGAGTTGAAGGAAAGGGGTATTTAGAAGGGTCCTTGCCTACAAGGTAGGCTTGGATTTTAATAGCTCTTTTGGGTTGCTATTTGGGTTGAACTTTGGGAACTGTAATTTTGGGCTGGCTTTATCAGTGGCTTAAAAGTTTTTAAAATCATAAGCACTGTCCAAATTCAAGTGCTGAGGGTGAGCCCCCTTGGCTGGGTAATGACTGTCATTTGTGTTGTACCTGTGGCAGCTTGGGCACTTCAGCCTTCGGCCCCACACACGGCTGTGATTCACAGCTCTCTGAAGCTCTGGTGCTTCTTGCAGACAAAGCCTTAGGGTTTTTTTTACCTGACAGTGTTTCCTCCATTCTGGCAGGGAACAGGCTTGGCAACTCTTGACTGTCTTATGATATGAAATGAGGCTTAGTTTTTTCTTTCATTTCGTCTGTCTCTTGCCTTCAGTAAGACAGAAGAGGGAAAGAGGCCTCTCTTAAAATGATGGATGTAGCTGTGCCTCTTATTCATGATGTTATTACTTTCCTTATGATCTTAAATAGGATGATACCATACAAAAAAGCCAAAGATTAGAAGAATCATTAGCTTACATTTGTAATTATAGTGCACTAGCTAGGTCTCACACATTGTGAGAGCTGTAATTTGTAATAATGGTGTATCTATTAAGGAAGGAATGAGTCATAACTGAGGGTATCTTTTCTAAGAATTACTTGCCTACAAATACATGATAGAATAGTATTCCTACAATGGCTTCCCAGCTACTTGGCAGGGGGTATGTGCAAAGCCTCTGTGCAGCCTGAAGCAATAGCAGCTGGTAGCGCAATTCTTAGAAATATCACCAAAAAAAAAAAAAAAAAAAAAAGGCCAGAAAAATAATGAGAAAACATTTGAGAAAAAGGATAATGGAGGTCCAGTAGTACCATCCCTCCAGGACAATATAATAATGTGTTTAATACTTTTCTGGAAATACTGCACTAAGATAAAATGCATCTGTATGTGAATTCAAAGGCCCAGATAACTTTCCTCATTCTAAATATCTCTTGCTCCCTGATATTCTGCCTTCAACTTCAGCAAATCACAATCTCAGCTTTTATTCCTGTCTTTCTCCTAGTATAAACTTTTTGCAAAATACTTATGCAATGCTGTTTTGCATTTGTAATTAAGATTTTATATCAGATTTTTTGCAAGTAGGTTGTTTTTGCACCCAAGTTGTATATCACTGCCTAAAACCAGCAAATGATCACTTTGGCAATGAAAAGGTCTATACAAGGAGCCCTTATATGCTCTACTCACTGCTGATTTACTAAATGCAGCAAACTTTAGAGTAATAAATGTCTGAGTAGTATTTTTGCCTGTTTTTCTTGGGAGTCTCAGCATTTGGAAACACAACATTCTGCTAAGTATCAGGTTTAAATTATTAAGTGTGAACTTAATAGTGAACTATGAAGTGTGAACTATAAAAGACAAGGTTGACTGGTTTAGTGACCAAGTCTGAAGAATATAAATGCTTATTTTGCATGCAGCATGGATATAAGGAACCTTTGGGGAAAAAAAAGATATGCTCATTGGCTGATTCTGAATACAATATTTAAACCTTCTTGGATTACAGCAGTCAAATACAGTATTTTCCAGTGAGTGTAGTGTTCTATAGAGAATTTGGATCTCTGTTCCCTAATCAAGTTGATGAGTGCAGTAAAAAGCAAATAAGGGTAATCTCATAGAAAGGCTGATTATTTCATCACACATGAACCAGCTGATAGAGGAACATCTCTGAAGCAGTTCTAGGAAAGCTTCTTTGGGACAATGGGAAGGAGTATCACATTTAATGATACAAAAGGAAAAAAAAAAGAAATATTAATTGGCCTAGTCATGGGATTTGGTTGCAGAGCTTAAGTGGCAGCTACATTAGGAACTTCTCCCAGAACAGTGCTACCGCCAGTCAGAACATTAGAATGTGTTTTTAAATACCGTAAAAATTATGCGCACAACAAGAAGTCCTGGTTTAGACAATAAAACAGACACAGTGCTTACGTGATGTGCTTTCTTGTTAGGAGAAGAAGGGAAAGATCTTGTTGATCTCTTGCTGAAAAAAGCTGCAGGAACGAGAAAGACAACAGACTATCTAACTTTTTATACTTCAGCTGATGTAATTAAATTTCTTTCACGATGCACTATGTACATATAAGCAAACCCTGGAGGATTTAACTTTCATTAGTGTTTTTTGTAGGGGGAGAAAGAAAAGGAGGTGCCAGTTTCATTTTACTTTGGATCTTATGAACGTAAAGTCATCTAAATATTTGTCTGTTCAAATATCCTTCCTCTGACGGTGACCAGTGGGAGGCATAAGAATAAAGTTTAGATACATTGATGCTAGCTTGGGTGAACATTCTCTGCCAGCCAGTCAGAATTTAAAGAATTTCAAGTGCACAGACAACTCATAAAGATACTCATCACTGAATAGTTTTAGCCCATTTTGGAATGGGAAGAAAAATATTGTGAATATTGTGGCTGTCAATCTTCTTTTTTTTTTTTGTTACAACAAGTGAGACACTATGATACTCCTTTCACTTTTCCCCTTCTCCTCAAATTGTGAAAATGCGTTTGGTTGTCATGAGGACATGCAAAAAAAGCCCTTTTTTCAAGTGTTACAAGCTGTTTTGAGGAAGTTTATGAAAAACGTGCCTCAAATCATGCTTTTTTTTTCTGGAAGTTCAGAGTCTTAAATTAAAAACACCCACTTCTTGATGTAAGTTATTCTCCTGAAGTGTTTTGTTCAAGTCTCACAGATTTGTAGTTCTGATGTGATAAGAATTCCCAGTGATGACTGGAAAGGGTGTCTTTGTTTCCTGTTAAACCTTGGTGCTAGGAAAATGGATCACTGTGGTCTTTTGTCTTGCTTCACTGTCAAAAAAAGTTATTTTACAGATGCTGTTGGGAGTGCTCACAGGCAATCCTTGCCTTTGTCCTAGGAATGCTGGCACACAATGTTCTCGGAAAACAGTCTGACCCTTTGTAAGCCTGATGAGAAAATCCAATCTGTTCCTCCAAAACAAGCTATGTCACAGTTTCTGCCAGTTCTGCTGCACCTCCTCCTTACAAGAATTAGATCATTTGTCTCATCTGGAGAGCTGAGCCTACTGCACTTCATACAGTAGTTGTGTTGAGTCCCACAGCTCGTGTTTGAACGGAGCTGACAAAGTGTAAACACTGAAGGGATGGCAGGATCCTTGTTCTGGGCTTTCTCCTTATCCTTAAACATTTCTATTCCTTCATGAACTTTCAGCCTTTACAAATCTGCAGGGTACAACCAGGAGGGAGTGAGAATGGCAGCGAGGAAACGTGAGCTGCATCCTGATCCTTGTCCTTTGTACATTAGATGTGTGATGTCCTTTGCAGCCAGAAGTGAGCTCCCCCCTGCCCCCAGGCTTCCCAAAACACTGTGGGGCCACAGCTGGGGCTGAGCTGAGCCTGGACAAGTCAAGGCTGGAGAAGAGCAGTTGCTGCCAGGCTGTGAGCTGTCCCCACAGAACGGGCACGTGGCTTCCAGCTCAGTCCTGCGGCAGAGCCAGCTCATCCCTGCTAGCAAAAGGAAGCGTGTGGCAAAGGCTTGGATACCCACAAATGCTGCCCAGTTTCCCTCATGCTCTGAGCTAAGGGTACAAATGTAGCCACATAAAGGACCAGGCTTGAATTTTCCAGTCTGGTATCCGCGTTTGCCAAAAGTGCATTGGGATTGAGCAATGATTCCAATTAAATATCTGTTAAATCTTTAAAACTTTTATATTAAGACTTAGCATCATGCTGACTAGCTCATTTATGTTATCTTTCTGAAAATAAATCTGCTTTTTGGTTTACTGTGTGAATATCAGTAGCTGGCTGCTTTGAAGAACACATAGAGTGAAAAGGGCATTGCACAAAAATTGCTGAATGCTTTCTAATATCTGAGAAATTGGAAATAGCAGATCTGTAAAAAGTACAGAAATGCAGTGAATAAGTTATTGTAATAAAAACAAGAGCAAATAATGACTAAAGAGCAAGGTCAGTCAGGATTTATGAAATTTCCTGACTAAGGTAAGCTGCAAAGAAACTTTTCACAAAAGCAGAGCAAGCCGGAATAGAGTTACATTATGAGTAATGAGCTGAGTGAGTGATGTGAGACAGCAGAAGCTTATTTTGAATTGATGTAACAGGATGTATTCATCCTGACCTTCTTGAACCATAAATGTCTAGCGATGCTTTGCTAGATAGAGCGTTTCTCTAGTTACCTAACCTGTTATTTTTCATCAGCTGCTCTGACACAATGTAGGAAAAAATGGAGAAGGTGGTGGAGAAGCTAATAGAGTCATCAACTTCTTCACTTTGTAAAAGCTAAACCAACATGGAAGTGGCTGTTAGAGAATTTCAGGGTATTGTTCTGTCTTTTTAATGTAATATTTCCCTTCAAAGTTATTTCATATGTTCCATAAGAAAGATTTCATGGCAAGATGTCCTTCTCTGTGCCAGGTTATCTACTGTAATTAGGAGAGAGGCAGCCTAGTTTTGTTGTAAATATTTTCCATGTTCCAACAGTAGAGTCTCCAATTGCACTGTCAGACTTGGCTTTCATTTTAACAGCTTCTTGCCAAAGATATTACAGAAGATTCAGCTCTCTGTTTTATTTTCCATTCCTAGTCTGAGCAGGGAATGCCTCTTACAATGGCTTTTTGAGAGCTCCTTTCCACTGGCCCAAATGTTTATTGGAACAATTTCCAATGTGCGGCTGTATAAATGAGATTTTTTTTTTTTTTAAATGAGTACCAATCTGAAAAAGCCGTTTCCATCATGGAATAGAAATGTGCCAACCTCTAACCATGTGACTGGTTCTGTATAAGTAAATTTCACCATATAAGAAGCTTCCATCCTCCTTCCCTCTTCTCCCAGACCAATTCCTGCTGTACTTTCTGATTTTGAAGCATCAAACTCTTCTCTCCCCATTGCATCTGAGTTTCATTGTACCAGAAACGGGGCATTCAGTAACTACAAGTACTGAGAAATGGTAAATGAGTGAAAGTTCATGTCAGCACTCAGAGAAAAGGACAATTACTTGTTATCCCTGCTTTAGAGAAGAACAACAGAAGCACCAAAATTGGGCTACGTGCTGCAGATCCCTCCAAGAGCTGCAGTGGAGGTTGCAGGCAAATTTCTCTTGCTGCGTTTGCTCTGTGGCCCCAGCCCCACGGGGCAGCTTTTAAATACAGCTTTTGAAAGTAGCTCTCCTTGAAGCAAAACCTCACCTATTAACCAATTAGACTATTTTGTTGCTCATTATCAGCCCTGGAGGTGGAACAGTCGTTGCTGTTGCAATGCTTAATGAGTCGGGTGGAGGTGGAGATCAATTGCTGGACAAATTAGCAACAGTGTTATCCAAGAAGAATGAAAGAAAGGTGGAGGAGAAGAAGCATCTGCTGTGTTACAGTGCAGTCCTGGGATGGAAGATACAGAACACATAGATCAAAATATAAGTTAGACCTTGAACAAGAGCATCATTGTCATTTAGCTGCATTCAGTGAGAGTCAAAGAGTAAAGAAATCATCCATCTTTCTTTAAGCTGAAATTATTTTCTTCCAATGTGACTGGAAAATTATTCAAATATATTTCTTTATTGGCATATAATTCATGTGCTGACATTGTCTCTATTTTTAAAAAGTTAGTAAGCAAAAGTCATTCTATAAATTACTTTTTCCTGGTAACGTTTTTGGCATAGCTTATTGAAAAAACTTGTAGTAATGGTCCAAGAAATTGGAATCTATATGTTCGTATATGTTGATAAATGAGAACTTTATTACAAAATTTTTAGTGGGGTTCTTAGGAGTATTCTTATTAACTCCGAATGCTAACATACATTAAATATTTATGATGCATTTAGTGCAGAGATCCACTCTTGATTCAGGAAATGATCAGAAGCTGAATCTGTCCTGCTTGTGCTTTAAACTTGATGGGTGAGGCAGGCAGCCTACAAGTAGTGAATACTGAAGCATGGCTTTGTCTTTGGGGTGTGAAGGGAATGTTTCCCTGAAAGAGCCTGCGGGCAGCCAGCCTATGGATAAGTTGGTTGAAAAGACTGTGTTTAACAGAATAAATTCTGTGGATAATGACGTGATGCAAGCAGTTTACCAAGCCATTGCACAACGCTGTGGTATAATGCAGGAGGTTTGAGGAGCTCCAGTGAAATGGCAACTCTTGTGTTAAACTGTGTTCCTCATTTAACTGAAGCTAATTATGCAAATAACTTGTATCACTGTGCCTTGGTGCTAAGGAATAGATAGAAGAGATTCTAATTATTACATCTAATTACACTGGAATGAGAATTACTGGAAATCTCCAAGTGGCAATTACTCTTTTTATTATATTTAAGGCAATCAAAGCAAGAAATGCTGTGTTCATAGTTTAATACAAAAAGTCTGATGTAAGGAATATCTAAGAACTTTGAACCTACTGAAGCCTTAGTGCTCTTATGTTTTTGTCTTCTTTTGCCCAAAACCTTGTAGGACAAGCATTTCAACTTAATCATTGGTTGTTTAAAAAACCACGCCTCCATACAAGGCTTCCATATCTTGCTAAAATTAGATCTGTATTTTCTCAGCTTGGCTTTACATGACTTTATGCTGGTGGTTTTTTTGCTGCACACAGTCCAGGTAATTGCTTGCTGTGTGTTACTGTAGCTGTAGGCCAGAAATGTGCATGCGGCTCTTACAGAAGAGGTCCTGTCTGAAATGAGGACTCTGTTGGGCTGAACATTCTGTGTACACAGTTATGTGCAACGATTGCCTGAAAAAGCCATCTAATTATAATTAGTGCCTTTGCCAAACATTGCTCGAAACTGTTCAAACTACTATAAAATCACGCTATAATCCAAGTTAAGTACACAGCACCTGGATAGAAAGCTGTTGTGTTGGATTCTGAAGTAAAACTCTGAAAATATTAGTCTGAACAGCTGAAACAGGTAAATGCTGAAGCTGAGACCCTGCATGGAACAATCCTCCCTGTGTTATCAAACTTGTCAGAAGAGGTCTTATGCAACAGATTTTCCCTGTAATTTGATTTTATAGAAAGAAAAATGCTTGAAGAGGTAACTAGAAGCCTTAGCTCCCAAGAAGAGCCTGAGTCAGACAAGTTCTTACCTTATGTTTTCCAGGGTCCTTATGTTTTCCAAGACAAAGCAATAGTATGGAGGCTTTCAGAAGGCAGCATATATAGTTCTGTTGGAAACTGAAAACTGTTCTCTACAGATGTTTTCAGGAGCTTGTTACTGAGTGAGGGGTGGGGTGAAGGACCACTGTCATAAGGAAAGGGAACCTTGAACCGGCAGTACCTCTCAAGGGCCATTATTGTTGGTGGTGTCACCAATACCCCTGAATTTTTGTCAGATTATAGGTTTATATTTTTATTTTGGTTATCCTGGAAGTTCAGAAGTTTTTTAAACTTGTTCTCTCCACAGTACCTGTGACCTTGAGAAGGAAAACTTCACAAAGAATGTGCCCAATCTTACCTCTTTGTTCTCTCATGGTAACCCTGAGCTCACCAAATGATATATATATTTTATATATATATATATATATATATATATATAAAATTTATTCCTGAAACTGAAGCTGGATCTGCATACCTTGGAAAAGTCATATCTCTAACTGAAACATATTTCTTAAACTACTGCTTTTTCTTCTTTTTTTTTGTGTCCCATGTCTTTAAAGCACAGCATTCAAAGAAAAGTTTCTTAATGAAGCACCATGTCCTATTCTCTCTTTTCTTCATCTTATATTGGGGGATTAGTAGATTTATAATGATGCTTTCCTTGTTTTTTTGGTGTCTTTTCTGAGTTCAGTTGTCATGTGCAAGACAGGTTTTGGCTTCCTGGTAGTATTATTATAAATATAATATTAAACTCTCTGCCTAGACTTTTAAAGAGCCAGGTATTTAGGTCCTTTTGGTTTGTACTATTTAAAACCTGGAAACACTACTGCACCTTGTTTGAGTCCTCTCTTTCCCATGGTTTGCCTATTGAAGTCTGAGTCCTCTGTTCTTTTGTTCTACATTGCTTGCTTTAGTCATTGTATCAGATCAAAAAAGGAATTAGAGCATTCAGTTTCACACTGTCATCTGTCATTAAATTCTGTTCCCCCCGTACTTCTCATTAATTCCCCCAGGGACAGGCTGATCCTAACGCTGTTCTGAGATCTTTGAATTCAGGGGAATGCATGTATTGCTGAGGTCCTACTCTGAGAACCACTGAGAAAATTACAGGATAATAAAGGTTGCCTTGTCTGTGGTTGTGAGATGGCAATTTGCTCCAGGAAGGAAGACCAGCCCTATAAATTTGACTTATTCTGGCTCAGCCAGTGAGCGAACGCCAGTGTGTGTTGTTGAGATGGGGCCCTGCTTTCTGTCTCCAGGGAGGGAACTTCTGTCCTTTCCTGTCCTTTGGGCCACTGTTTCACTTGACTGTTTCAGCATGCTGCGTCAAGAAACTTCAACACATTCTTCTGTCAGATTGCACAACAGTTCCTCTTAATTTAGTGCTAATTTGTATGCTCTGCAGTGCTTTGCTTTTGAGATTTAGAATTCTCAGTACTTTTCTGTTAATTTCCTATGTAATAGGATTTTAATACATAGAAAGCAAACGATCTCTTTGGAATGTTTAAAGTCCTAATCTAGCTGTGTAAATCTCCCTTATTATCTAAGTATTTCCTACCGTCGATAGCTACTTTAAAAGCATTAACATTTTCTGTGGCCTTCATGGGAATCTTTACTTGCATTAGGTGTCTGCATTGGACATGTAGATGTTTGGATCTGTTACAATTACTGTATCAGTGCATACTTATTAGCATGAATCTTTTTAGTCTGGAAGGTACTTTGCTGTACGTAAAATATGGAAGTATGAAGCTGACTAGAGGTTTTACCAGCTGAAATATTCAGTCTAGTGAGTTTATGTTAGCATGGCCACCTCTTCTGAAGATGTGAGAAGTATTGGTTGGGAGGATTTATTTTAATATCAGTGGAAGGAAGGTGACGAAATGAAAAAACAAAATCAGTTTCAGTATGAGTCTTGATGTTAACAATATAATTTCAGCTTGATTAAAGTCAGTTTTTAATGGCTTTAAACAGAAATTTGTACTGGTGCAGTAAACATTTTTTCCTGTCCTTTCTGTCAAGTTTCCTTTGTCTCAGTCACAATCTCTCTTTGGACTCTGTATGTAATAGGAATGATGTATCATTATAATAATTCTTACTGCTGCCAGAGTAGAGTCAAAATTGCAAAAACAGCAAGGGAGGGTAGAATAGCACTGCGCCTGTGTCTGAACAGAGGGCTGCTAATTTCTCTAATTTCCCTAGTGGGGCCTAAGTTTTTTTCCACGGTGCTGGACCAATTGAGTCTCTCCACTCAGTGGTACTGAACCCTAACGCAGCACTGGGCGGAGAAAAGATGCCAACAAGGTAAAATATGGAGGTAAAACATTAAAATTGGAGATGAGAATTTGTTAGGTGAAAGCATAGTACAAATATGGTGACCATTAAAGCGTTGTTTCTTCGTGTTTAATAGCCCATGAAACACCTCAAATGCTTTTTAATTGCCCTTTGTATACTGAATAACAATCAAATAAATTTAAAGAAACTTCAAACAAATGACAAACATTTTTACACAAAGCTTGATGTCAAGAATTCATTGATGGAGTATTTGGCTGAAACTCTTTACTTAAGCACTAAAACCATTTTTGCCAAATCTAACATTAAAGAAGGCTTTGTCTAATAATATATAACGATTATGTCTTTGATGTACAGCCATGACAATGATCTTAGTGGAGGATTATGGCATCGCATGAAGCAGAGAAGAAAACCGCTCTAATACCACAGTATTAACCCACCACAGTGGTCTCTGGAGCAGCACGACTTATCTAACACAATAGGGACAAATTCAGGTTATTAAGCCTAATTAAATCTATTTTAACAGGATTTAGCAGCATCTATCTAGAGGTTGCCAGCCTTGATTTAAATTTGTCTAGAGCCTGTGTGGTGCCACATAAGTCACTGAGAAGATTACTGCGCTCTTTGGTGGCCTTTGGATCAGACTGATCTGCAGACAGATGCTCACAGAGACATCAACATTACAAATGGCAGAATACATATTTCTGCAGCCACCCTTTTATCTGACAGCTGTTCCATTAATGTGTTTCTGAACCTACAAGTCTGCTGCCCAGTTAATGGCTCATAATGCAAATAGATAATTGTTGACTATTTCCTGCTGAGCAAAGCAATCCCTATGCTTTTTTAAAGAATTATTTAACTCTTTATTTGCATTTCTGGAATACAGTTCAGAATCCAAAAAGGAGGGTTCAGCATCTTCCCTTTATTCAGTGTTAAATCTCCTGCCTGCTGCAATGCATATTTATAATCCCTCTAAGCTGTTTTAGAGATAATTGTTTTTGATCTGTCTTAAGTGTTTGGGATGCTTTTTACTGTATCTTAATTTGTGCTGATGTTCAGTTGGTCCAATTTTCCTTCTATTTTAAATCAGTGTAAGAATTAGGATACACTACTTTTTTCCTATATTGGTACCTGATACCGAAGGAAAGTGTCAAAAGGTTAGAGACAGCAAAATCCACAGGAGTTCTTGTGTCAAATGATTTCACAGGACAAAGAAACAAAGCACACTGTCTGGCCTGACATTTTTATTATCTGTGAAATTTCCAATGCAAGTTAATCTGTAATTTCCTGTTAGAATGTAGGCCACAGGCATAATTTTTGCCTAGAAAAATCATGTTTAAAAAACATTGTAGCGATTCCTTAGAAATTGAATCATCTCAATCACTTTGGAAGAGGAAATACAGCAGTCCTCAAAGAAGCTGGAGTCCAGTGCAGACAAAGTTCAGTTCACTCCTGCCTGCCTTTGCTCTTCTCTGCAAGCTGTAACTCTGTCCTTGAACTTCCCTTTCTCAGGGGAGGTTCTCTGTCAGGAAGAACTTCAGAAATTAAACTCACACCCCTGCAGAGATAACTCCACACAAAGCAGTATAGCCCCTGGATTTGCCTGTACTGAACATCATGAATAGAAATACAGAAGACTCCTGGTGGTCTTTGTAATTTGCTGTTTGTGTAAACTGGAATTTAAACACTAATGAATGGAAGTGTGGGGTTTGAAGGTAAAAGATCCAATAGCTGCCCTGATTTCCCTCACTGAGAGCTTTTCCCTTTGTGTCTTGCATTTGGATATAATTGGAAGTGTACTATCCTGCAGAACCTGTGGAGGAGGAGCATGGATATACCCTTCTCAGGAAAAGACCACGTAGTTTTTGGCAGGTTTGAATTGAAATATCAAAAAACGCCAAAGCATCAAAATGAAGTGCTTTCACATTTTCATATTACCACCCCCTTGTTTCTAGCACAATGTGTAGAATTTAGCCCAAATTCTCAGCTAATTTTTAATTTGCCTTGTTTCTCTTTATCGTATTGAATATTTCTAACATGAAGAGCTACGTTTTAGAAGTAAAATTTCTGGAGATACCTTGTGTTTTCAAAGGGAGCCACATTCACTATTTTCAAAGTTGGACTTGAACCAGTAGCTCTTCACTGATGTGTTCGCAAAATATCCTGACCAAAGTAGCTTGATATTGGTTAAAACTAGTATAGCTTGATACAGTTAGAACTCTAAAATGTAACCAGCTGAGGTGCAGAGGAAGATATGAACATGCAGTATATCACAGGTATAGCAAGAAATAGCATTTTAAATTGAAGAACTGTAGTTATTTTAAGCCATAAATTAAACATTCCCATTAAAGTCCTTCTGAAATATAATGTTACTTTAAATCAGAACAGGTTTCTTATGCCATAATTTTAGTTAGGTTGGAGAATCTCAGCCTATCCTTAATATTCCTCATTGAGTTATTAAAGATAGATATATCATTAGAGTTAACAACCTTTCAATAAAAAGGTAGTTAATTCAGTGTATAGAATCTGAATGACTTCTCACTTTGAACTACAGTCATTGATAAAACCCTGCTTTGATGTTAAAAGCAAATACACTTCGTACTTCAAAAAAGCTGTTGTGGAAGATACCACATCTCTGTCCAGAAAAGCCTGCAACACTTCTCTGGAAAAAACAATTGTTTCACTTAGTTATATTAGTTACAATATTACATTTGCATTTGGAGATTTGAGTCCATGTACTATTGGTGTTTTTCCCACAGAAAACCGAAGATGTAATGCTGTACATGCAATTTTGTGTTAGTTCTGATTACCACGTGTAATTGAATGAGTGATTTAAATAAGATCTCCCGGTGAGAGGAAGAATAAATAGGCCAACACAAGCATTCCTTTCCTTTTTTACAGTGTACAATGATGTACAAGAATGTGTTATATTTTAGAATAGTGATTGCATGGACTGTTGGTAGATACTTGAATTGGATTATTGGTTAGCTCTGTGACTGTGAGGACCCAGGTAATGTTTAAAGTGCACTTGTCTTGGGGCTAATGTTATGTTAGAGTATTCTAGAAAGGCAAATTGGAATGTTTTGTTTAAGAACTTCCCTGCCTGTGGGGTTTGATTCCCAGCTCTGCATTGATACCACATTTGGAATCCCTGAGGAGCTGCTGTTTGGTTTGCACTTTGTCTTTGTTTAGCTGCTATCAAGCTGGATTCAAAGTTGTTTTGAGGAGTGTTTGCTGCAGGGATGCCCACTGGATTTTTTGGATTTATAGCACATTGCTCACACTGTCCTTCCTCTCTCAGCTCCACCAGTAAAAGACTTTTTGGGCTCTGAGCTTGTCACATGGCATCAGTTGTAGTTTTGTTACTGTGATTGAATGAACAGTGGAATGGGAAGTAGGATGGATATTCACAAGATAAGAGGGATATTCTCATGAGAGACCTTGGCCTGGGAACCACTGGGGTGGTTCTCTGTGGGGGTTCCTCCAGCACTCCACCAAAAGAGAGCTCTCACGGAGCCTCACACTGGTCAACAGCACTGGTTCACATCCAACACTACTTCCAAATGATGACAGCTCAGATTACATCACTTAGTTCCAATCATTATCCCTGGGATGAATCTGAATGTAACTACTGCAGAATTCAATTGTGCAGCTAAGCGCAGCCCTGAAGAAAGAAATAAGCTGCGGCATAAATATTTAAGCAGTTGTACAGGTGCTATGCTATTTTTTTCAGCTAAATTTCTCTTTGTAAATATCTGAGTTCTGTAACTGGAGCAGGCTCAGTAGAAGAAGCAGTGCTTTAAATTCCTCATTCGTTGCACTTGTCTAGAAGGCACCACAGAGACTGAGTTCTGAGACAGAACCATGTCTTAATTGAATTGAAAAAATCTTCCACTTTACTCCTTTCTCCTTCTCTGTTGAGCAACGGATCTCACTCAAGTGGTTTCTTTCCACTTGGCTTTGGTAAATCTAACAGCCTCCTAAAAGAAGCAGTTTATTTTGTTTGGCTTTAAAGATTATAAAATTTTAAATCTAATTTGGTTCATGCAGAAGGCACACTGGATATATCTGTTTTATTTTTCATTTTTATTTGTTTTTTTGAAGTTTGTGACTTGTGAAACATGAAGGGAAGAAAAGTAATGATTTCTTTTCTTTAGTGTTGAGGAGGTGAAGGCAAAAAAGCTGTTTGCATTGTCATGAATAACATTAGGGAGCAAAAAATTCAGTTCTGAAATTTCAGTTTAAGGGATATGTAAAAAGCAGACACCTGTTACTAAAATCAGATGTAGATTTATGAGTTACAATGATCTATGCATGTATGTTTTACTGGTACCACTTTTCCCCCATATGACATATGATTTTCAGAGTAGTGGCATTTCTCTCTCTGAGCTGAGGCTGTGTCTGTTCTGTGTGCCTTGACTGCATCCATGTCCCAGAAAAGCACTGAACGGCCCCTGCATAGCTGGAGTATCTTTTTGAGAAAGGTGCACGATGAGCTCATTACGAAACACCCATGGCTTTTCACAAGAATAGGAGACATCTGGAGCTCTAGTTCCACTCTGTATATTGCTTTTAGCCAGTGGATATTTTTCACAGAATGTCAGTGGTATTCCAAGAGCGCAGTGCAGGAGAGAATTATTGCCATGTCTTCCTTTATCTTGATGCTTTCAAAGATAAAAAATGTCTCTTCTCTACACTTTTCTTTCAGGCCTTTTGCTTTCTAGCACTAAAGGGACCACAATATCTTTATTTTCAAGGGATGTCTATACTATACTTGCTTGAATCATTCCTTGAGGCTCCAGTACCTCTTACCTAGACCACTGCTGTTTCAGCCCCTGAGTACTTTTGAGGTCCAGGCATCCAACACCCTAAAATCCACCCAGACTGTACTCCTGCATCACCAGCAAATTTTCCCCAGTCTCAGAGCAAGCTAGAGAGACACGTAATGTTAAAAATAAAATGCAAATGCCTGAGTTATTTGAATATAATCACTTTATTAATTTAGCTGTCTAACAGATACTGATGACAGTCTAATAATAAGGTCCAAAATGTTCTTTCTCATTAAAGGAGTTAATGAACTCACACATCTTAAGAATTTCATTTTAATTATTAGCAATAATTTATACGAGAGAGAGAAGTGCCAAAAAAATATTCCTATTGAGGAGTGGAAAATTGGTAAATCTGTTAATGAGAGATGCTGAGTGCCATGACTGAAAATTGTAAAAAGATTCCTACAGTTCTGATTCATGTCTATAAAGCTGCTGTGTGGCTGGATATTTTCCAAACCTCAGCACCCGAGGCGTTTCCACTCCAGTGCCTTTGTATGTGTCTTTGGCAGGCACAAGAAATATTCATTTCAAGACAAAAAGATCTGTGCCAACATATAAGTTGGGTATTACAAAATTATAAGGATTTATTTGGCAATAATATATTTTTTAATTTGTCCTTAATTCAAAAAAATAGAAAAACTGAATGCAAATATTTTCCTTGAATGGAGAAGTGTGGTTCCTCTTTTAAACTCCAGCTCCTTCAAAAATTAAATTTCAAAAGTTGCAGTTCAGAAGAACTCATTTACATCTAGTCATGCTCTCCATCTCTGTAAAATGAAGATGCTTTCTGCCATTGCACCATGCTATGCTGGCTTTTTCCATTTCTCAGGACAATGGAAGCAGTAAGCCTGTTGCTCTAAGGAAGCAATTTCAGTTCTGAAAGTTTTCTGGTATTTTTACACCTGTAATGAACATTCATGACTGACTTAAAATGAGTAAACTATATCATTTTGTCATATGCTTCATTGGGTTAAATTCCTTAGGCTCTTATGCTCAGATTTCAGTGTGTATTGATTTCAGAACCTTGTTGATGTCAAAAATAACTAACTTGAAACTGCTGAAATCATGCTCAATAAAAGATAAGCCATAAACCTGCAGGAAATGCTGAAAGAGGAAAGTTAAGTGTGAGTGGAGGCAGCAGTTTTCTAGAATTGGAATCAGTATGCAAAGTTGATTTAGGCACATCATCATAGTTCAGAGAGTACCTAAGGAGTCTTTACTGTTATTACAATGTTTTTTCCATTGCATGCTGTAGGCATACTTCAGGAGATATAATTCCAGCTGGAATTTGGATAGCTGGGAGAGGCAGAAAGGCCAAGTGGCTTTTCTAAGATCAACCAGCAGCTCGACAACACAGGTAGGAGCAGCATTTAGACCCTTTGCTTTGCACTCCTGCACTCTGACAGACGCACCACACAACTTTCAGATGTGGTTCATTTTGAGCAAGAGTTGGAAGCTCAGATGTGCAAATTTTTGTGAAATTCAGATTGCAATCTTGAGATTTTATCACTGTTTTGTCAGTCTTCTTTTGTAACTTGATGGAGCATATGTTGTTTTTATTTTTTTAATGAATATTTGATATGAAGAGACTGTAATTGCGATGTGAAATTACACTATAGGATTGTTTGTAGTGTGACATTTGCACTTGGAGGCACAGATCAAATCTTCTCTTTGATGCACTGAGTTGACCTCTGGACTTTGGCTGTGGAGGAAGATGGAAGTGACTGCTTTGATTTCTCAGATGGGTGGAATGAATCCAGCCAGAGTGTGGGATATTTGGATTTGTGTACTTATACTACTAATACATTAGGCTGCTTTGAATTTTCAAACTTTACATGTCAAATAGTGGAAGAAGTACCTCACATATCAAATACAGAGGAAACAAAGTTGCTCAGCCCAGTGTGTAATTGTTGGGTGATAATATTCATGTGATAATGTAATAGGACTGGCAGAATGACAAATTCTACACTTTTCCAATCCTAATGAAACAAGACAAACTTGAAATGCTGATAAAAGGTTGTCAATGTGTTTGTTTCACTGCAGCAGAGGAGTATCTCTGTCATCTTAGCAGGTGGTGGTTAAGGTGGTTAAGGATCAGCAGCTACCCCTCTTATATGAATGGGTCTCAGCTCTCCAGCAGTGCTGCTGCAGTTCTCTGGGTATTCCTTTCTTCCCTTTTTACATTTCCCCTTTTCCAATTAGTGGAAACTTCACTGGGCTTCTCATATGGCTTGATTTATTGAAATTAATTTTTTGTTACTGTGACCTTTATAATTCACTTCTTCACCCCGTTTGCATTCATCAGAGTTCTCTAGTCAAAGTACAAAGTGAAAACTGCAGCATTAAACTGAAGTGATCAGATGAAATAGATGAGTATTAAATAGACCAAATGAAAGACTCGTCCATCCCGCCTTGAGTGTCAGAGCCCTGCACACTCCAAGAGTCATCTTCCTTTCCTCTGCACTCTGCGCACGATGTGCTCATGGCACACAGCTCCAGGTCTTCAATTAATGAGAGATTATAGACAGTTATCCCTTCAAAAATCAACTTGACTTCTTTTCTTCTTGTAGTTGGTTTATACTTCTGAGGTTTTGATATAACCTGAAGAGTTGTATCTACCTTAATGTACAGAATTCTAATGGAATAGATGCATTATTAATATTATGGCTGTATTGATGAAATCGTCTCGACTATGTAACTGAAAGCTGAACAGGTGTAATGTGTGTCATTGGAGGCAGTTTGGCAGATTCAGGGCTTAGTTTATACCATTTGTGCCTCCAGCCTTTGCTGACAAATACTTACAGGTATAGTCCTTAAGTGAATGAAAATATTATATATATAATATATAATAATAAATCTTTTTTCAAGTGGAATCAGAAATTCTAGAGTCTAGAACCATGGACAGCATCAGTAAACCACTTGAGCTGATCTTGGACTCTGAACTCCAGCGTCAGGGCACACTTTGTAGCAGTTAAATGCTAATGAGAGTGGACATGTTATGGTTCCAACCTCTTTTTTACTGTCTGCTACACTAGTGCCTGACTCTGAGCCCTTGTGCTTGTATTTAATACGGATTAAATCTATTCCTTAGGAAATACTTGGAGCATGAAAGCTGCTGTATTAAATTAGTTCATTACAACTTTACAAGCATAACTGCATAAACATTCATTTGCTTCCTACTTTGATCACCTCTGATCTCGGTTGTTAATGTTACTGACTTCTACAAGCCTTTTTTCCCCTTGACTGTTTTTTAATACTAACTTGAAGTTGTCAAGGGCAGATTCTGTTTATTTCCCATGATAATGACTTGCCTTAATTTTAAATAGTTTTTACTTAAGTTGGTTCTATTGGGTCGTTTTTGCATCCGTGTTGAAAAAACATTGATGTACCAGCACAGTTTTGCTTCTGCTGTGTTTCACCTGACAAAGCACCTTGGTCTGTCACTGAAGGGCACTGCATAAATGTAATGTAGTATTATTTATTTATAATCATAGCACCACGCTGACAGGCTGCCTCCCAAAAACATCAGAGAGCACATTTGTCATTCCAATTTTTGTTGTACTCTTGCTTCACTTATGGCTTCTTGAAACATTTCTGGTTTTTTCTGTGATTAGACCCTAGGAGTTTATACCAAATTTACCTTTCAGCCCTTTGCATCAGTCATCTATTAATTATTTATTTTCAGTGCTTAGTGTAGTGGGTTAACCATGATGGGTACTTGAGCACCACAGAGCTGCTCCCTCACTTATTCCCCTACCCTGCCTGTGGTTCAGGAGAGGAGGAAAGCAAGAGTAGAAGTAAGGAATACTGGCGGTGAAAAAAAAATCAAAAATTGTTTAGCAAGTGAAGGATAAGGAAAAAGAGGTAAGAAGGCAACAAAATTACTCATGAAAAGGCAATCATTCCCCACAGGTAGACCAATACCCAGCCAGCTCCTGAGGAAAAGATGGGTCAACCCCTCTAAAATTCCTTCCTTTCCATTCTGTTGCTGATGAGCTAACTCTCAGCAGTGATGGTCTCACGATGCTACATGGCAGGGAATATTTCTTTAGCTGATTTGGGTTATCTCTCTGGTTGTGTCCCTTCCAGTTTATTCTGCCCCTCAGCCTGTTTAGCAGGGGGCAGAGTGAGAAGCAGAGGAGCCCTTCTTGCTGAGCAAGCACTGTTCAGCAAAATCCAGAACATGAGGGTGTTACCAGCACTGCTTTGGTATTGCAATAAGTTCAAACTTTTCTAAATGGCACAAACTTTAAAGGAAGTATCTTGCTTTATGTTATGTTCTCCTGTTAAGTGGTAGAGGAAGTTGCCATTGCAATGCATGGCTGAGTTAATGCACTGTGTTACTGCTTCACAAAAGCATCTCATGCTGGATAATGTGATTTGTAGTTTTAGATCATTTACATCAGGCTTTTGTAACTGCTAAGCCACGGTGCCCAAAGTATGGGTACAAATTTCCATTGGATATCATTTGGCAAAGCTGGGACTACTGAGTGGGAAAAAAAACCTTGAATAGTCAGGAAATAAGCTTCTAAGATGAATGGCTTTAATACTTTTGTGAACCATTCTAAATCTACTCATACTAGAAATGCATGCAATTATCCATAAAATAAATTGCCTTTGTCTCATAATTGTCTTTGCTAATTACCTTTCCAGCAAATTAAAAGGTGAGAGGGCTGTATGCTTACATCTATGATTTTCAGTAGTGCATGCTTATATTGTCCCTTTGTTTACATTGATATGCATCCCTAGTGTAAAAATGTTACATTTCCACTTTGCCCTAGTAGCTGGAGCAAAGCCTGACTGTGCAATCAATGCTACCTGGGAGTAAGAATGGTCTATAATTGATGAGATCCTTTTCCATACTGCAGTATTTTTTCCAAACAGGAGAAAATGTTCCAAATAAGAACTGCCTGCAATTAAAATTGTATCACACCATTACAATGGTGTCGTGTATATTTGTGATGTCCTGGGGGCTTGTTTTCTTGTTTTCTACCACAGCTGAAGACTGAAAGGATCGAAAAGAAAATGTATATTATAGAACTAGAAAGAAAAATAGAGAAAGCTGGTTTTATCACTAAGTGAAACATACGAAAATGGCTGTAGAATTACCTTGGTCCTCCTGCCTTGATTGTTAAATCTTTCATGGCCCAGAATTTTCCCAAGTTCTGATCTATGAAGAGGGAAAAATTTAACAGCTAGAGATTTGAGCTGCTGAGAGTTAGTTCATCTTGTTTGTTTAAGATTTATCATAATGTCATCCCTGCTGTAAGGCAGGATCATTACAGTGCTTCCACTACTCTTGTTTTCTGCTTCTCTCAATAAACCCCTACACAGGTGACAAAGGAGCTAGAAAACAACATGGATTTAGAAATGTGGCTCTGCTTGCTGCCTATGACATGGTACAACACGCACGTGCTATTCTAAAATGTGTAAAATATCATTTGATATGTCTATGTTTTAACAATTTAATTGAGCTACACCGGGGGATCTGAGTGTCAGCAACTGTTCTGCCATCATCTTTGTAACAAAAACGTATATTGGCAGATCTTGCACAAGTCTTGCTCCACTGATTAGCAATACCTCAAAATTTAGTTTGATCAAAATCCCCCAAATTTTCACCACACAAAGGTGAATTAAGGAGCTTTTCTTACACAGCCTACACAGTTTAAAACTTGACCAGCAGAACTACGAATATAGAAAAGAGTTTTCGGTGCTGCCAAAGAGCATTGTCCTGCTGCTCTGACAGTCCATGTGGGAGCTTCCTACTACTCACTGATCAAAAAATCTTCCTTGAAAAAGAAATCAGCATCCAGGTTAACTTAGCTCTGCTGTGATTATCCCTGCTTCAAAGCCATACGGAGTTATTGTGTGATCATTTGCTCTGTACTCTTATCAGATATATCCTCCTTGACTTCTGGAAGCAAATGAAATAAGGCAGAAAGTATCGGCTTTCCCACTGGATTACAGAATAATTTGTTTGGCAAACATGTGACGAATTATAGGGAAGGCCCATGATAAGGACTTGCACTGAGAAAACCTCTCTAAACTACGCCCTGGAATGAAAGCAGCACTCAGGTTTTCATTTCTATCCCCAGACCACTCAGATTAAGCCCACAGAAAATGCCCTTTGTGCTCAGTTAAGAGGTTTTTGTGCTTCAGGGGCAGAGGAGTCAGAGGTTACCTGAGTGAGAGCCTAGGTCAGAGCTGAAGTGAAGACTGTTGAGACAGTATGGATTGTATAAGATGCTGTGAAGAATGAGCACTCTGTTCTCCAGAGGACAGTTGTAGAGTCCTTTCTTTTTTATGGGATTTCAAACAGATTTCTGCACAATTTATATCAGATTGGCACTCATGCTTTGAGCTTTTTTTCCCCTACCATATTTGCTGAGAAAAACAAAATTCAGTTTATCCAAGGCTTGATATAAGGCATCAGGATACCCATATGAAACATAATCCACTGCAGAATCCAGATAATAAACCCAAACACGTAACAATATTGAGAATACTCAGTGCCCTGAAAGTCTCCTTTAGCTAAAATTGTTGAAGCTGGCTGAGCTTGGAGTAAAAAATCTGCTTCCTCTTTGTGTTCCTATTCCCATTCTTTATTCAAAGAACTTGAGCCAGAGAGCCTAGAGGAGACAAATTAATTAAAATTTAAAACATAAAGGTGATGGAAACAATAAAATTAGAGACCTAATTCTCAGATGGTCTGAATTAACGTATGTCAGTGATTTCTATTAAGCAATGCCAGTTTCCTTAACAGCAAAGTATTTGGCTCTGGATTTGGTTATGTGGCCAGAGACCAGCCTAGAGAGCCATCGATCCAAAGAACTGCTCTGAAATGGGTGAAGACTTTGGAATTTGAATGACAAGATCAGTGGTTTGTCTGTTGTTGGGTTCTGGGGGTTTCCTTACCCAGGCCAAACCATATGTTTGTTGCTGTTTTTTGTTTTGTTATTTGGGGGGTTTTTTTTGTTTTGTTTTGGGGTTGTTTTGTTTTTAATTTTCCAGCAGATATTCTATCTAGGATATATATCTAGGCCAGACAGACTGTTCAGTACCTCTGTTTTGTCATAAAGGCATTTAGCTGATCTTGAAAGTCTAACCATTTCTGTGCAGCTAACTAAAACAAAACTTGTAAATCCTAATTTTGTGTGTTTATGTGTTTGCGAGGGGTTTAAATCCAGATTTAGAATAATTTACTGCCCATATCTGGACTTTGGCTTCTCTTTTCAGCTATTCTATCTTTCTAATTGTTGCCTAATAGGGGTTGTGGAAAGACTGCTTTGGAGATCTCTCTCCTGTGCTGGAGTTCCCTGCTCTGAACTGGCTTTGGCTGCTGCTTATCACTTCCGTCAAACCCTATCAGCATCTGCACTGCAGTGCTGGGAGCAGCAGCTGCCTGGCTGAGAGGAAGTGTCCTCTTCCACTTCAGAAATGCCCTGGTCTTTATGGTGCTTGTGAGGTTCCATCTGCACTTTTGTGGGGAGGGCAGAGCTGCAATATTTGGGCAGCAGTTGTAGCATAAGCGAGGGGTTAAATATTGGTGCTTGCAAGATTGGAATATACAGTGTTTTCTTTTGAGGCGTCAGGTGTGGGATTCTGTTTCTGATAAGTTAATTTCTTTACTGTTTTCTCTACTGTACATGTCAGAAGACAGAGAGGAACAGCTGCATGTAGGGGACAACCAAGGAAACTTTTTGGTCTGTTAGACTTCTCCTTTTCTTTCATTTGTTGTCATCCCTCTTGCCAGACTGGTGTGAGAAAGCAATGATAAATGATAATTGTGGAAGAAAGTGGTCTAGGTAACAATTTTAGTCTGTAAAAACACGTACTTCTCCCATCTCAGTGTCATTTTCATGAGAATATCTACAATCAGGAAATAGTACATCTCTACTGTCAGTTAGCTGTCTGCTGCAAGATGTGAGTCCAGATGTCTACCAGAAAACAGATGTACAAGCTACATAAAACCAGATAAGACAGCTACATTATTCAGTGTATAAGTAAATCCTACTGCATACCCTCCCCTCCATGCTTAAAAAAAGTAGCTGCTTCTTTTCACTCAAGAAAACTCTTCTGTTCAGAATGATGACATGCCATTTTCTGTTGTTTTGAAATCTCCCTAATTTCTTTGCCTAATAAATTTTCCAATACTTGTTTGAGGAGCTTATATACTCCTGTACATAAAGTGTCTGCTTATTTGGACACAGAAATATCCTAAGCTGTCACTTCTTGTTAGCTTCATTTGCTATTTCAGTTTCCTCTATTTATAGCAATGAGATGCATATCACTTTTAACATGTAATTCCTTCTTTTCTTGCTGACCTAAGGTTAATACTACAGGAAGATTTTCAGCCTTCAATTGTGACAAACATGAGGCACCATGTATTTTAAGTGTCCAAAGAAAGACATGATTCCAGAAGGTGACATGAAGGGAGTGACAAACTCTGCCTGACTCAAATGCCAACAATAAGGAATATTCTTGTCAAGGCTAATGAAAATTCAATCAGAACATTGAATTAATTTACAAGGTATAGATGAGTAGGAGAGCCAGCAAGAGAAATCTCACAGACAGCAAAGGGACAAGAGGGACAGAAAGCTGCTGGTCTAGTCCTCAGCTTCATCTTAGTGAACCTGGGATGTCCAAGAGGCCATGGTATTAACAAGGGTTGATCTCAAGTGGGGTTTTAGTTTTTTGCTTTGAGTTTTTTTTGTTTGGTTTTTTGTTTTTGTTTATTTATTTGTTTGTATTGTTGTGTTTTGGGGGATTTGTTTGGTTTTTTGGGGTTGTTTTTGTTTTTGTTTTGTTTTGTTTGATTGGTTTTATTGTTAGTTTAGGTCTGGTTGTGGAGTTTTTTGGGCTTTGGGTTTTGGTGGCTTTTTGAGAATGGATTTTCTCTTTATAGCAGGGCTGTATTTGGGGCTAGTAATCAAGATTTGGATAGGCAGTGCCAGATCTTGTATGCACGGGTTTGAGAAAGGTACTGCTTGCTGTTTGGGATGTGACACTGATTTATTATCCTGTTTCTTAGTGGCTGGGCTGGGTCCCAGAGCATTTAATCTGTTGTTGTGCCATTATCATTATTATCTAAACAGCACTGTTTCCTGATTGCATTGCTTTCAGGGTGTTAATATTACCAGAATTCTGAAGTAAAATTATTTCTCAAAGTTCCTTAACTCCCTTCTTAGTAAATAAGACTGATAACTTTACCACAGCATACGGTCAGGAATTTACACACCCTGACTCTACAGCTCTCCTGCCTCTGTGTCGCTGCTTGGTCGATGAGCAAAGGATCCATTCAGGAGCATGAATGTAGAATGTGAAAGAACATCTCAGACTGGTGATGAGACCTTGTCTTTCTGTGGTTAACTGAACCCTGATTCACTGCTGGCCTGTCAGGGCTTTTTTTTATACAGTGGAGTTTGAGAAAAGTGTACTTTCTGACTCTGATTGTTAGTATTAAATTTTTCTGTATCGAAGAAAGAATTAACTCATGAAAATGTTGAATGAAACTGAAAAATACTCAGAGTATTTTGTGCCACTTCCCTACTGCTCCTCTCCCACCCAAAAGAGACTACAATTTTCCACAACTGAGCGTGACAAAGGCTCAGCTTCCTGTCCCTAGTGCATCATTAGCTTATGCAGGTGCACTCACTGACACGGTCAGACCTTCATCTCCTCTGCCACCGCCTGATGGCATTGTAGCTATGTCCTGCTCCTTCAGGACTGGCTTTTGTTCTTGTTACTATTTGCACACCCTGACTCCGAGGCTTAAAGTCTCGAATATCCCAGTAGATGGTCAAGTGTATAATGACAACAAAGAGCTTGTTTGAAAATTCCATAACAAGGAAAAGTTTATCTTTTTAAGATACTTTGGTGGATCACTTATGATCACATGATATGGCCCATTGCTCATTTTTCCAATAGTTTAAAAGTTTCCACTCAGATGTCCTTGAAGAAATTTTGTGAGATCTGGGAATGAAATAAAAACCAAATTTCTCTATTTTAGTAATGAGGAATTGAGGCACAGTTAGACTACAGCATTCTTTTAAGCTAATTTTAAATATCTAAAGAGTACAGGGAGTATTCGATGGGAAAATGTTCATTAATTTGTGCTTTGACAATAACACCCCCTAGTTTATTAACCAAGATGACTAAGTGTTAAATGGGAAGTGGAATTTTATAGAGGGGAAAGTGGAAGAGTCGAATTATGGTAAGGTGATAGTCACGTATCTTCCTCTGCCACACTTGCAAGTATGTGTTTTATTGAGAGTGAGAGCCAAAGATGCAAGCTCACCTCTAATTTGGACAAGCAGGTTTTAAGAAATTATACACTAAATTCAATATTTTCTATTTAAGGAACAGTTATTTGTTAAAATCCTGAAATCTAGGAAATATTTAATAGTTCTAATAGGTTTCTACAATGCTACAGGAATGGTGAAGGGTCTAGAGGCAAATTCATATGAGGAATGGCTGAGCTCACTTGGTCTGTTCAGTGTGGGGAAGAGAAGACAGACAGGAAATCTCAATGGAGTCTAAAGCTTCCTTGTAAGAGAAAGAATAATTTTAAAAATTGGGGATGTGAAATCCCTAAAAATGTGAACTCTTACAGATAAGCAGGGTGGTGAAACTTCAAATGAGAATTGTGAGAGAGATTTTATACAGCTTTGTAGTATCTTGACATTCCATAAAGGCCTCTGTATTGATCTTTCACCAGAAAAAAATATGTCTTTTTACAAGAAAAATAGCTAAAATAGTTGCAATTCATGGTCTGGATTTGAAAATTTTTGTTGTTCCCTATGCTTTTTGTAGAACTGAAAACTTTCAATAATATCATTTGTTGAATATTGATTGATGCCTTGGATTGTCAGCCAGGGCTTTCTGATCCTTGTTTTCATGAAGTGCTGTTCTGCTTCAGCTTTCTCTGAAGTGGGATTTGGCATTTTTGCATTTTTCAAATGGAAAGTCAGTGATGAGATCTGTAGTCATGAGATGTTGTTATGCCAAAGAGCTCTCTGCTCCTGGAGCCATCAGCACGTGTGGTTCTATTACAGAAAGAAAACAAGCAGCTGCTGATGGCAAGGAGCAACAGGGGGCTTAATTATGCCCAAACTGCTCAATGTTTCAGTGCACCTGGCACCCTTGGGTAGGCTACATAGGTTTTTATTACAAAAATGTTTGTAAGAAAAGCTCTCTAGTCTTTAGCAACACTCCAAGAAAAGGCATTTTGTCCCTAGAAACACTAATTCACCAAGTCTGATGAGATGTGATTTTTGAAGTGTACCCTTGAAGCGCCATGTGGCACTTCCAGAAATGAAGTTTCAGTGTGCCAGGTCTGTTAAGTAAAAAGTGAGCTGTATTAAGGAGAAGCTGAATTACCTGCAGGAGTTACCCACATTGTTCATGTACATGTCAGCAGACAGGACTTGTGGAGTTGAGTGTGCAGCCCTAGAAATGGAAGTGGGAAAGAAAAATCATCTGTTTGGTGCATGTGGCATTCCCAGAGAGCCAGGGTGACCTCTCTGTTCTTGTGACTGGCTTGGGGCAGTGTGTCTTCTGCTGGAGCATTTAACTCTGGCCTCTGACTGAGGCTCTTGAAGGGTTTACGGGACCAAAGGGGTTTTTTTGCTCCTTGGCAGCAGCTGTGCCCTTGTTTGCCCTTTGTGTCCTGATCTGTGCTCAGAGTAAGCAGATCTTTTGTCCTACTGCCGATGCTGTCATTTCCTAATCCAAAAGCTCTGAGTCAGTAAACAGACTGAATTCCCTGGCTTTTAGCAATTCTGTCATGAAGCTGAACAGTTGAGGAATGAGTGCAGTTGTCTCTCAGTTTTGGATTAAATAAGAAATATCCTGTGGGTTTTTTTAAGTACATGTACACAGACAGACTCCTGTATGTATTTATAATTTACTTTCTGGCCCATTGAAGAATAAAAAGAAATTCCTTAAAAAACCCAAACCTGAACTGTATTGCCCATCATATTTCTGTCTCAGTAAAATCTGTGCATTTCAAAATGGAAGCATTTAATCAGCATTTAATTCAGGGTTTAGTTAGCCCCATTCAACATTTATATAAAGTCGTCTCCCATTGGATTAGAAAATAATTTGGCTAGTTGTATAAAATGCAAAATAGACATTAAACTGGAAATCATGGATAGGATGACTGGTGAATGTTGTAGAGTTACAATTTTATTTCCTTTGTTTGAGTATGGTCTTAACATTTCTAAAAGGATTTATGAAAATGTCAGTGTTCATTGAGAAGACCATCAGTGTCCATAAACTATTTTTAGCAATTTTGTGGTATTCCTTTAAAACCGAATTTCATTTTGGATTTTCTCATATTAACATCAAGAATTTCTCCAAAGCCTGAGATGTTTCCTGCTTACTTAGCATATTTAGATGGCTGACAATGAGACTGTGTTAAAACTCTGATTTATATTTCTTGTGGGAGAAGGTGCAAAATTTTAAAGGAGGTATTAAAGTTTAAGTAAACTTCTTAGTGCATCCTTATCTTCCAAACCCTTGAAGGTGTGGGGAAAACCAATCTTTTTTTTTTCCCTAGCTTTCTTATTTTGAGGAAGTAATAACATTGTGAGAAGTTTCCGTATTAGCAGAAAAATCTGAATTAAGTTAACAGAAAATAGAATAACATGCAACTTACCATTAAGTTCTGAGGAAATAGATAAGCAGATAGATAGATTAAAAGCACATTTTCATAGAAATAAAACAAATCTTAAATTAATTAGACTGCTTATTTCTTTTTCAGTATGTTAAAGCAAAACCATCTCAGTTGTGAGCTGGTAACCACTGTTCCAGTATCCTCTAGTACTCTCCTAGCATTTCTCTGGAGACTCTCAGTGCTCAGAAAAGATGATTATGATAGAATTCTAACAAAAGAAAATATATCAAGATGAGAGTTTTGCATCTTTAAAATAATCCAGAAATTTTGAGGTGAGCAGTTAATAACTTCAGGATATTATTAATATATTCCTCCATGTATCATTATTTTCCATATGAAATTCCTGTCAACTGAACAGCTTAATTTATTGAGTAATGGGAAACATCTTGTTATACATCACATTTTAAAGTTCCTTATTTATTGTTGGAAAAATGTCTGAGGCTTCAGGGACTCATATGAGCTAAACTTCAGATTTTTTTTTTTTTTAAATAGCTTAGAAAACTGGCATAATTTCTGTAGCATAAACACAAAGTATCTTATCAGTTTTTGTTAAATGACATTATCTAGAATAAATTATTTTCCCTTCATTTCAAACTAAAAGGTATAAATCTTAGACTGTTGGACCCTGTAGATATGGTCTACCTCGCGCGATTTTGACATAATATCCAATTGTACTAAATTTTAAATGGAGCTTGAAACATGTCTAATTTAGGAAATATTTACATATAATCAAGGAAACACGACAGGGAACTCTATGTAGTAGCAATGCTATCAGTGCTGTTGTTGATACTGGAAATCTTTCTAGGAGGACACAGTTTAGCAAAGCAGTTATGGCCTCATATATTGCACACAGAGGAAACCAGCAGATTGCACTGCTTATTTATTTACCACCTTCATCAGTATATTATTGTGTGAAGGGTGTTTTTATCTATTTAGTAAATTTGCTTTGTCATGACTTAGTAGACCAAGCTGCATTTTGTGCTTGATACTCTTTTCAGGATTCATATTTGCGGGAGAGAAACTCAGTCAAAAAAGAACAACCCCAAAAGAATTTTAAAAAAGTCTCTACAAAACCCAAACAATCAGAAGTGCCTGAATGTCTGGTGTGATAATACAAATGATGTATGCAAAAAGACTTCCCATAAAAGAGGAGTCACACTTTTAATCAAGTGTAATAGTGTGTGGATTGCACATATTACAGCATATTATGTCTTACTGGTGCTTCAAACTTCATTGATTTTTAGAATGCATAGCCTCAGCCTTTCCCTGAACAAATTTCAAGAAATCACTCCAGTCATTTACTATGATCCACAATATCCTCTAGTGCTTGCAAATAACCATGGAGATTTTGTGGGGGAAAACTGATCTGGATTTGCATTCTGTTGCTGGCAGGTTTGGGGGCTCACTGGGGCTCAGGGGCACAGGTTTGCCGTTGAGTGAGCAGGGTGGTAGAAAGGGTGGCAGAGGTTTAGCACTGGTTCTTTCTGGGATTCTCCTACTGAGGCATTGCTTCCTTCTCCTTCCACCTTTCTCAAAGACATCCCGCAGCAGCAGCAGAGAACACCCTTGCTTGGTCTAGGCCAGTGTGTGTGATCAGAGATCCCTGTGAGAGCAGTACCTTCTCCCTTGAAAGGCTTAGACTCAGTTTGGGCAGAATTTGCTTTCTATCAGCAGGAATATATGACTGTAGCTTTTGCCTCTCTTCTCCCTTAGTCCCTGTGCTGAATTTGCACGTGGAATTTTGGCAAGTATAATTTTTTTTCACTCTGTGTAGTTTCACTGACACACAAACATTGAGGAAGTTAATTTGCTTGTGGGCAATGTTTGATTAAATACATTTCTGTCATCCAGCAGTGTTCTGGTTCTTGGCTAAGACCCCAGTTCCACATGCAGTAGCCTGGTGCTGGCTGTTCTGCTGCGTGTGAGTCAGTGCTGAGGAGCACATTGCCATTTATTGAAACTAGCTGTGAAAGTAATAGATACAGCTCCAGGCTTGAGATGTGGATGCAGCTTATTTCCATTTGGGTTTAGATATCTTCCTTTCCTCAAGCACACAAGTATCTAATGTCTACCAAATGAAATGGGTTATAAATAAAAATGTTCTGGCTCCTGCGTTCAGCAAGAACTCATGACTCTTCTTTTTATGTTTTGTGTTCTTTTCATTTTAAATATTGTCACATTTCTTGAGCCAATTGCTAGAAGTTCCCTTCATGTAACTCAGTGACAGCCCAAGTAACTGTGCCAGGACACAGAATAATACAATATTTCCTTTAATTTTCATTGCTATGGTTGTGTGCGTTTAATATGAAAGTTTCTAATTTGTTGGAGGTAAAGGCAATCAGCATTAGAGTAAAAAAGCTATGAATCTTAATATTGGTCTGAACAGAAAATGTAATATTTAATACCTACTGCTCTAGTGAGATACTGAGCAAAACACAAAATGATGATAAAGGAATAAGAAGGTTCTTAAATATGTTAGAAAACTGTGGGATTCTGCTTGTCTAGAAATACCTCAGGAGCTGATGAATTGAGATAGAAGAGACACTTGCTCACCAGCAGTCAATGAGATCTACCTGTGACAAGGATTAGAGTGTTTAAATCCCTGATAATCGGAGAAATATAATCCAGACTGCTTTTGGAAGGTGTAATGTACTGCTGTAGAAATTGCAGGAAAAGATTAAAATATTTTGTTTACACTCTTTATTGTATTCAGTATTTTGGGGATGAAATTTACCAATATTTTCAATAGAACACTTTAAAATGAGGTATAACTGTGCTGTTTTCTAGTCAGGTTTTTAGTACTTTTATATGAAGGCGGTAATTTTAAAATTACAATGAAAGTCACCTTTTCAGAGCTGTAACACATGAACTGAATTAAATAAATCATTGAATTGACCTGGATATCTTTTGAAAAATCATTCTGAGTCAACATCAACATGACATGAGAATGAAAGTAGAATAATTTGCTTGAAGAAAATGGATTTGTTAGCTTATAATTCAGTCAAGGTTGTTTGCATGTTTTAAACACAGTCCAGGACCAAAATTCACAATGGAACCTTTCCATGAAATGCCAGTAACTTGAGCAAGGAAGGGCACAGATTCACATATTCTTTCCCATATAAGGTCCTACTATTTTAGAAGACAAGAAATTAGGGTACAGCAGGAAATTCAAAGGCAATACAGTTCCCAGGCTGCCAATGAAGGCACAGGTTAGTAATTAACTTGTTAGTAGCATTATTAAGTAGAAATTTGCATCACTAAATCTATGTTCAGGTCAGCACATACCTTCCTTCTGATGCATCCTATTCATGTGACAGTCCTTTTTTGGTTCCAAGACCATTTAAAATTTCCAGAGCAGAAGGTATTCATAACTTTATTTTTTGATTTTTAAGTCTGTGAAATTATCCTCTGGTGTTTTTTGCTTGTTTTATTTTGTTTTGTTTGGGTTTTGGGTTTGGTTTTGTTTTTGTTGGGTTTTATTTCTGAAGCTTAGATTTCCTTAACTAAATACCTTTTGATCAACAGTCTTTTTGTTGCAAAATGTAGTAGTAGGGTCGTATAATTTTTAGCTTATTTGATACATAGAAAAATACTGTAGTAGTCTCAAAATGTTAGTTGCACTGCTCTTGGCCCATAATACAAATTTCATTTTTTTGCTTTTCAGAAACTGGAATTTTTATTCTTTGATCTAATGTGCATTGCAATTACTATTGTAATTCTAAATATTTTTGTGGATGTGAAAAAAAAATCACAACAAAGTTTCTTGAATCTTAAAAGTCCACATGATTTATGTGCCCAGTTCCTGAGACTTTGTTGACTGGTTTATTTATTTTGCTAGTAGACACATTATATACAAGTTTTCTTTATAGTTAGGGGCTCATCCCGCTCCTACTGGAACATTTGCTGAGTGTGACATGGAGAATGAAGTCAGAATTCCAGTTACATCTCTGCGTTCAGGGATGCTCAGACTATAGGTTTTGGGCTTATCTCAGTATCTCACTTGGAACCATGATGTTCTCAGCCAGGATGGAAAGGCTGAGAAGAAAAAAATTTTCCTTTTTATTGTGTAGATCTAATTTAGATGAATTACAGAAGGGTCACAGCTTTTCATTATAGATAATCACTTTTATTAAATCACAGGCACTATTGTTTCTTCCTTCATACATACTGAGAGCCAGACTGGAAGTAATCCAAGCAGCTTAATTTTGAAAAGCAACAAGAAAAGGGAAAAATTGTGTCTCTTAACCTGTATTTCAAGCCACTGCTCTTTAAGGTTCCTAAGAAAAATAAAGGAAACTGCAGACAGTTAATAAATTATTCTGAGAATCCAAGGGATACAACTATATATTTAATGGTGTTTCCTAATATCTGGCACTTATATTTAAGGAATAATTAGTTCTTTAGAAACATCTTGAGTTTTTTTTCTTTCCTGCACTAGAAAAGTCACTTGTCATGTCTGTCTGCTCCCTCTAGAAGACAATACTGCATCAGTTCTACCAACGGTTCCTTTATTATATCACTCAGGGGAAAATCTTGCAAGAAACCCATTGGAGCTATCTAGAGTAGGATTCCTTCCACCCTTTCACTTCCTTTCCATTTCACTTGTCTCACATCTAATTTGTCCATTTTTTAATGCTTTCATTGGAAATATGATTATTTTGTCATGGAACTATATCAAGGCATCTATTTTCATTGACTTTGCTGACTGTGAAATCATAGGTTTTTTGAATTTCAGTGAAGGGTTTTATTTAATACGTGTATATAGGGAAAAATAAGAGATTGAAAACGTTCTTAAAATTCTTCAGAGAAAAACTATGAAGAAGAGAGAACAGTATTGTCAAGGTCCTGTGACTTCTATTTTTCTCATAAAAAGCTCTTCCTTTAGCTTCTGAAAGATTGTAAAACCTGAGCAACCAAACACAACGATTATAGTAGCAGAGAGTCAATATGAGTGTTTTATGAATCCAGGTGGATAAGAAACAAGAATTGATCTAATTCTATAAAGTCTCTTTCTGACCATGTTACATGCTATAACTCAAACTTCTGTTTATTCTGTTTGAACTCAGTGTGGGAAAAAATCCATAAAATGAAATGCAACAGTAAATACAGAACGTTAGTGCTTGGGAGAAACATCAAAACTGTCAGTACTAGTAACAGGGTTACTTCGTGAAAACAGGGTTTATCTTTATGTCTCTTCTATCTTCGTGCTTCTTACTGTCAATTCTGAGTCTGGAAGTGAGGGAAACTTCCTATTTATGCCTTCAATAGGATGCACATTATTTTCTGTTTGCATCCTGCTGGTGTTTCAGCAATAGCTCACTGCCTGAAAAAAGGGAGATTTCTGTAGTAAATTACTGCAAAATTATATACAATGTGAGCAACAGGAGTATCTGCAGCAGTGAGCATCCTTTGAAATATTTTAGTATTTGGTATCACGAAAAATGATGTTAGAAGTGGGAATGAAAGATCTGTATTTTATATTTTTTTTTAATGAGCAACAAATTATTGTTTATTCACTGAGCTTCTGCAGTTTCTGTGCACTTCAAAAACACAGCCTTGTGTTTTTAATGCATCAAGGAAAGGCAGGCAGAAAGGCCTGTGTTGTGCAGGAGGGTAATGTGGCTTTGCTTCCCACACTTCAACCGAATTTAGCCAGATTTCCTGGCTAAAAATAAAAGCTAGAGCTGAAGTAGAAAGATGTCTCAGCAACTGAGAGACATAAATTAAATACTCAGGTCACCTCATATGCCCTAAATCATACGTAGGAAATCACAGAGTTTTGAGATGATTTAGCCTAAACATGCCTATCAATTGGTGCAGGGACTTTGAGGTTACCAGAGACCTGGAAAAATTAGAAATGTATGGAATATAATTACTCATAGGAATCCTACTGTAGACAAGTTTGTTTAGTTTTATTACTGAAATGAACAAACTACTTCTTTCTTCTACTAAAGTTAGAAAGTAACTTTTTTGTTTGCTTGGACACTAAGTTAGGGACTGTAATTTCAAATTCAGATTTAATAAGTGAATTTAGGAGAGGTCAGATGGGGGTGAAGACTGAGGAGCATTCAGGTCCATAAGAAACCAAATGAAGCCTGTAATTTGCAGTCAAAAGTTAATAATACGTGAAGGAATATATTTGGGTCAGCCCTACATTGCCTGTGCTCATGTAGAAGGTCAGTACTTGCAGTTCTGGATCAGGAGTTGTCAAATGGCTTGGTCAGAAGGTCAGGTGTGCTCTGACCTGGAACATTTTGCTGTTTTAGCCATGAACTCTGAGTTCTTCTGGTGTGGGCTATTTCTGCACGGCTTTTTACATCTCCAAAGTCCTGTATGAATGCTTTTAACAATTCAGTTGTCTTAATGCTCGTGTTATACAGCTGGGTATGATCACTACAGCACTGACCCCTGAACACTGATATGTGTGAGTGTGTCACTGTCACAGTGCCTCGTCCCGCTGCACGCCCTTGAGTGAAGCAGAGCTCTGCACGACCTGGCAAATTACTTAAAGACATGGAGACCTCATCCTCTCTGAGAAGGTTTTACTGCTTCCCTGAAGTAGCAAAATTATTTCCTTCTGTTCGTCTACAACTGAGGGTGTCTGAATTATAATCTGGAATTGACAAACTTCCACTTCTTCACCTTCACCATAGCCACCACCACCACAATTCATTGCCATTTTTTTTCCTGAACACATACTAGGCATTTCAGATTTATTTATTTTAAAGATCCTGAGAACCAGATGTGCAATGGGGCTGCTTGTTGAACAGAGGAGGATGGACACCAACACATAGAGTTTACAGTTTATGCTCTTCTTAACAGATAACTCAGGGTGAGAGCTACTTACTGCTGCGCTTTCTGCTAATTAGATGCATTTTTCTACCTTTGTCTCCTAGCAGATAAAAAGTAGTACACATATTCTTTTATATGAAATCTTTTTCTCTGTGCGGGCGTTTGCCAGCATAATTGAGGTGCTGTTTATCCAAGGTGGTGTCACTGCTGCTCAGTGGCTACGTGCATGGATTTCTTCATGGTGAACAGCCAAAGAGCTCTGGTAACTTTGTGACATAGAAGTTTTCTGTATGATGAGAATTCGTCAAGATAACTAAATTACTGAAGAGAACAGGGACGAGTGCAGTGAACCCTTTCCAGAGACAGGGAATTGACTGCCATGTTAAACATGCATGCTTTCCTATTAAAAAATCTGTGTGGAATCTGTAGAGGATTTCCATCCTTGGAGGCCCCTTTTTCCAGGGGCTAGAACCACTAATCTGAGTCACATTTCCCTATCCAGCCTTTGTTTTTCTCATCTAGGAAGCATACTCTGGTTGAGATGTCTGCTTCTCTGCCAGACTCAATCGAACCCAACCAAGAATTAATTAAAGTGTTGTTAATGAGTAACAGAGAGACCATTGTAATGTGAGTCTCATTTCCTTAGGAAGAGTAGCTCAGTGAAGGCTAATGTTTTGTTACTTAAATTATTCAGATAAACAACAACAGAACATAAGTACCAGGAGACAAAATGAAAATAAGACTTTTGTTTCCCTGCATCCACTGTGTGATGGATAGTGGTGGGTGTGGCAAAGATCTTTTCTGAGGCTGCATATTTTTATCCAAAGAATTTATTATTTTTTATAGAAATTTCTCTATTTGAGTGATGCTTCCTCCATTTTGCTGCATGGTATCAGTTCTGAGAATATTAAAATGTATGAGAGACATGCAAGGTGAAATGCCAGCAAGAACAAAGTACTGCAAGTACCAAACACTTGACTCAGAACAGGCAGGAAGGGTATCCTTTCTGCATGTGTTGTACCCTTCAATTTTTGGTTCAGGTGGAAACTTTTTCTTGTAGTAAGTTGCCTCCAGCTTTTAAAAAGAACTGTTACTAAGTCCATAGAGCTAAGCTTCTTACAACATGCTGTTCTAAGTCTGTAAATATGGACAGGGGATTAAGATTTGTTTTGTAGTCTTTACAGATGAAATGAAAACACATTTAATCTAAAATGCAAATGTGGGAAGATGCAGGAAAGGACTTTGCATAAACTAATTCAAACCTCATCAGATGTTGTCTTTGCTTCTTCTTTTGTCTGTGTTAATATCCATGATTTCTTTTGAGTTTCTATAGAGCACAAAGAAACTTACTGAAGAAAAGGGAGGAAAATGCAAAACTGTTCTTGACAAAGAGAAATTTTGAGAATGGCCTACCAGTTCTCATAGATCAAAAGGAATGAGGAGGATGTCTGAACCACGAGCCTGTTTGTCACCTCACACCTAACACACACCAATCTGCTGATCATATAATGCAAATACTTGAAAATCAGACTGCATTTCCCAGAGCATACAACTGGGATAATCTATGGAGAAACTCACTTGGTCCTTTTAAAACATTCATTGCCTGATGGCAGTGATCAGTCACTTCTCAAAGCTCTTTTCAGAAGTGCTCTTGTATACTCTGAAACTGACTGAAAGATAGAACTGAAATAGTTTTAAGGATTAAAAGTGTAAAAGTCAAAAATACTATGCCAGCTACTGTGAAGTTGGCAAAAGTCAGGAAAAAAATAATTTTTGTATTTTTTTTTCCTTCCAGTACTAATGAAAGATGAGTGATAAATCCCTGTGCCTGCTGCTCTGATAGTCTAAAAGCAATTATTCAGCCAATATGTTGATTAAGAAATGTGACTAAAAACTGATCTTGGGATTTTGCAGCAGCCTGAGATGCTTCTTGCACCAAAAAAAGCCCTTTAAAGGAATTTGGACAAAAAAGCAAGGACCAACTACAACCCTCAGTAGCATCTCAGACCCTGCTCCACCTGTTCTGCAACTTTGAGTTTGTGGTTCCCACTCTTTGTTTTCTGCTGAAATGCCTGAAACCTCCGGGTGCAACACTGAGGATTCATTTCACTGGCAGGGATTCCATGGCAGCCTGTGGGTAAGCAAAGCTGGGCAAAACAGCAACAGATTTGAGTGGTAGAACAAGTACACTGTTGTGAACTTGTGGCACAGAAAAATGTATAAAAAAGAAAGTTTTAAACAGCTTTTATATTCCAGGGTATATTCCCTATTGATATTACCCATAAGCTGAAACACAGCATGAAAAGGTAGACAGAATTAATCTTTTTCTCTCAAAAATAAATTTACTGTATGTCTCCAGCTGTTTAGGGGAGAATTGATAGAGAACATTCATTCATATATTAGCGGTGAAAATAAGGGTTTGTTTTTCAAGCATGTTTTTATGTAAGTTTTACTAATAAAACAGAAAGCTCAGTAAGCTGTTACAAATACTGCAGACTTCTAGGAGACCAAGGTCACATATCTACACTAATTCTGAAGAGATATTTCTTAATCTCTCTGGCATTATTCCTTGAGAACAGAAGTTCCTGATAAAATGATTTTCCCTTAAAAATCTAAGCACCAGTACGTTGTGATCTCTCAGCTCTGTACACTGAAATGCTAACCTTTATGAGAAAAGCAGTTTTGCTGAGCACAGCCTGTCTTGCTCCAAAGGTCAGGTTGTTTCCAGGCCTGTGCTGAGCGTTAGGAAGCTGCTCCTGGGCTTTCAGCAGATCTCGCAGCATTAAGGTTTTATGCACAGTGGGAGACTCTGCCATGCAGGGACACCTCCTGCGATTGCTCCTGTGAAGAAATGACTGGTCTTAAGAGTTAATATTTCACTTCTTTGTGTTTGGGCATTTCAAGTGTTTTTCTCCATCAAGCTTTCAGGGAATAATTGTAGGACTGAAACCTGGTATTTGTTTGATTTCCATTTAATCTTTTACACTGAGAGCTAAACTGAAACCAGATTTATGTGATGACATCGCTGTGTTGGAAAAATGCAGACAACTTAATAGCCGACTGATGGTAAGGAATAGCATGCATTTGTAGAGAACAAATTCATTAAAGTGTCATTTGAAAGATAGTAAAAGTAAATCTCCAAAATTTCAAATTGATGAAAAATTCACAATATTAATTCTGAACTTTACTAAATCCAGAGATTTAAGTGGGAGTTAGGGCTTATACAGTAGGGTCTGAAATACCTTTTGTTTTAGGGAGAAATTAGTCTAACGTAATTAGAAATTATGTTTTAGAGAGTTGTATTAATGCACGATAACTCTACTAGAAAAATAAATCTCTGTTTATAAGGAGTCATTTGATAGATATTCTCTATTGAAAAAATAAATATTTCATATGAATCCTGTGAACTTTGAGACTTGCTGCCATCTCTACCTGGAATGCCCAGTAGATTGTTAAAGGGATGAGCAGAAGCAACCTCTATCCCCAGCAGAGCAACTTCAAACCTTTAATGTTCAAATTTGGATTTAGTTTTAGCAGTCAAGGCTCACATATATTTTGCAATTCAAATTCTGACATTTCCTTTTGTTATTGCTTTTTGTTGCTATTGCTGTGCAGTTTATGACTTTCTCCCCTGCACTGAGGGAAAGAGTCGAAACTTTGAAGCAGCATCTTAACAGAGGCTGAGGTGAGAAGTGCTCTCTGCACAGCAGCCCCCGAGGGGTAATGACCACACAAGTGTTCCATGACTTTTGCATTTGAGTCTTATCTTGAATTGCAAAAAAGAAGCAGCTTAGAGGTTTTTGGGTTTCCGGCTACCCGTGGGGCCCAGAGTATACAAAGGTTTCGTGTCTCTGAGACTCTTTGAAAAGGGACAAGAGTCAGTGTTGACCAGTGGTGTGCAAAGTGTGCCACACTCTGGGCTGAACTGATTGAGGAGTGAACAGTTTCTGCTGATTTCCAGTTCTACTGAAAGTTCAGATGTTTCAGGCAACTGATTTTGAAAGTATTCACTCATTTAAAACTAGTAAAAATGAGAAAGAAATTGAAAGATATCTTTTGGATTTGAAAGTCCAAGTTTTAGCCAGATCCATCAATAAAATAAACCTGCCACAACCAATCTTAAAACACAGATTTCATGAAAACTCCATGGAAATCCACAGAAAAATGAAAGATAAAATCAGAACTAAAAGCATCCTACAATAATTGAACTCTGCACGATACATTCCTTGTTAGATGCTGTACATGTGTAGCTAATATTCTGAAACCTCATGAATATTAATCCTGAGACATCAAAGTAGGTCTACAGCGTATAACAGCAAGCTAATCTCCGAATTCAATAAACGCAGTATACTTCTAATTTAGATAATGAAAGGCTTAGAGATTTAACTAAAATAAATTTTGCGTAGTGGTAAAAGGGTTGATAGTTTGACTATCCTGATTTACTCTGACGGCAGTGCTGCAGCATCCCGTCCTTTCCCTTCAGCCCTAAATCTTCGAATCTTTTTACATCATCTATTTCATAATCGGTCACTGATGCTTCTAAGCCGATATTTTAGGGTACCACTATCAGATTTATTACTTCTGGAAATTTTGCTTAATTCAGTGCACATTTTACTTAAGGAGGCCAGCTTGAAACTTTCATGTCCTAATCCTTGTTAGAAAACCAAGCTTGAATGCTTTAAAGTTTTGCATTAAGAATTGAGTCCCCAGCCTGAGACCTCTTAACATGGCCAATTTTTCCATATGTAGAGTCACTTAAAGATGCTTCTAACTTTCCTTCTCTGCAAGTCTTTTCACCGGACACAAAGGGATGCTGAGTGCCACTTTAGGGAGGTTTGTTTGCTTTGGCAGTGTTACTCAAACCTTTGCTGATTTTGACAATGATTTGCTCTAAGCTTGATGCGTTGCTCCCTGAGGTCATGGATTTTTCAGTAGCTGCAAACCAGACCTATATCCCAGGCCAAGGCTGTAGGAACCCTGGATTTTGCTGCTGTAAGTAGCTTAGGTAATCGAGAAAACAAAACTTATGCAGAGTAAAACAAATAGTTCAGCAAAACCTTATAGGAGTTGAGTTTATATTTGATCGGTTAAAGATTCTTTTCTGTCCACAGTTAATTAGTAATTAAGCAGGAAAAGCTAATAAGAAGCTGTAAGATGACTATGATTCTTTATGATGATCAAATTCTATTTTAAAACTCAATTTCTAGACTACTTCTGAAACGTACTGTCAAAGGTGACTGTGTGTTTCCAGAACAAAATCGAGCAAATACTGAAGATGCTACAATTAGGCATTTTCTTCCAGCTAATGTATGGGGTGGGGTGGGCTGGGATGTTACTGTTTTAAATGTGCAAACACAGTGCATTAGTTAAAAAAAAGGAAATGAAATGTAAATAAGAAGAGTGTTAAGAGAGAGGGATAGCAATCCCCTCGAAACTCATAAAAAGTTTTTTTCTTTAAAAGAGTATAGATTTCAAAAGTATCTCTAAATGTTGAATAAAATTGAACTGAAATAGCTTGAAGGCATTGCACAAATGGCTGTAAGTAAAGATTTTAATAATGATCTCTGTAGACAAAGAAGTAGTACATCATAGATATTGACTAACTCAGTTTTTGGAATGGAAGCTAAAAGTAAATTTAACATAGTGCTCTGATGCACAGTCTAATGAACTGCTGAAGTAATTAAATGTGGGAGGGATGTGTGGAGAGTGTATTTGTGAAAGAGATAAAAAACTTTCAACTCTTTTCCAACAACTTCGACAAATAAACATTGGGCTTACTGCGTGTTGGAATAGTTTGACATTTCAGCAGCTTCTGAATGGCAACAATAGAACTGCTATTACTTAACTTTAAGCCAAAATCTGGCCTCTGTTTTCTTGTTTATAAAGTGGTAAGAGTCATTTCAGTGTGTAATTCTGCAGGATGCTGCCAGTTTTCACTCAAAAAGCCTTAAAAATAAAAGAAATGGAATAGATACTTTATTCAAAATTAAAGAAATTAAGCAGTTTGCAATACTCTGTGTGCAAGGGTACCACAAATAGGCCAAGAAAGCTCTGCTTCAATATTGCATGGTTTTCCATTCCTTTATAAATGGCTTAATGTAAAAAAAAAGATCTCAAAAAACAACAGTCAGACAGAATGAGAGACTCACACCTTTTTTATGACTGAAATTGCAGTTGAAGTGGCAGAGTTGTACTTTTTGACAGTTTAGATACTCAAATGGTTCCCAGAGCTTGAAAGCAAATGTGTATTTCCTGGATATCGAGTTATAATGTGCTACTGGAATCTTGTCATTGGTGTCTTACAAAATTCCTTCTCGAAGTTTAAAGGGTGGGAAGGGCTAACTGGTGAAGTATTATGTGAAGTGTTAACAAAGGATATGAAAGCTGCCAGGTGGCACTGAACACCTACTGCTTTTACTGTCCTCCATGGGATGCAAATATTTCTGCTACCTCCCAAGATCAAATTTAATTTAATCTCTTTTTAACTTCTTAAACTGTGACAGGATTAATAAATGCTAGGACATGGTTTGTTATGCAGTTGGCTCTTAAATAACAGATGTTCCATAATGATAACAAAGCCTGCATATTATAAATTGTCTGACTATTAACATATTTAAAAACCTTTACAATTATGCAATGTCACTAATTATTGTCTCTGAAATATCTTTAGCCTAGAGGCTCCGTATGCAAGAAAAAGGAGTCAGGGCAGCGGTAAATTGCAGTCTCAGAGGCTTTCAGCTTTTCTACAGAACATGACAGCAGTTGTTCCCCAGTATAACCCCACTGCAATAATTTTGTGTCTTCTTATAGAACAAAAAGACAAGTTTCTAAAGCCAACATTATCTCTTTTCATTTCTCTGGCCCTTTTTGCTATTGTGAAATCTGCTTTTCTCTGAGCCTAAAACAAATTGAAGGGAGAGCCAACAGAAGACTATTTTGGAGTTCATAACCCAAGTTGTATCATGGAAAGCAATTTGTAGGTAACAAACCATTAACTTTGAAGAGGGGGAGGTCAGAATACTGGCAGCATTTTATTCAAAAGCTGTGTGGGAAAAGAAGAACAATATCTCAAACTCATCACAAATGCGAAATGCCATGATCACTTTATAACTCAATAAGCAGAGCTTAAAAAATTCACCTTATGAAATAAATTAGATTGAATTATGTGGGAACACACCAAAGACAGTAGGAAACCTCTGCTAACTGTATTTTAAAATCCTTGTCTGCATGTAAACAAAGTTGTAAGTATTTTTAACTGATTAAAAATAGAGCACATGGGTCATGCTGCTTCACTGCTGATAGAAAGGCGTTTGCCAGTTTTCCTTTTATTTCTGCCACCTTGTTACTGGCTTCTACAGGAATCTGACTATTTATAATGATCTGTTTACAGTCATTTAACGTAAAACTTCCCTGAGTCCTACTCCTCCCTGTGGCTCTTATAGACTTAAATTTTATATATTCTGCTAAATTGTATCATTGGCTTCTCAGCATTTGGGCATCCATTAGATCAGTACCTCGGATAGGAACTCCATAATGTTTGCAAATCCTCCGCTGGGGAGGCAAAATATTTCACCTAATATACTTTTTTCTATTTAGGTAGTTCATCATTTGATACTAATTTTGCTTTCTGGTTAGAGACAGTGGATAGAGGATTACAATGTGAAAGTACAAACTCCTTACGAGACACTCAGCTTTAAGAAATACAGGATTCTGGCAATATCTCTTGCTTTCTCTTTTTCTGAAGCGTATAACATATTTTGAGGATTTTTGTCTTTTTGTATGTAAGTGGTTTAGTGTAATGGGTTTTTCTGTGGCTTGTGGTATATGGTCAAGAACTGCCTGGATGGAATGTCATTTGCATTAATGACTGTGATTGCAGAGGTTTGACACAGTGACCCAGACATCTCTTACACTCTTATGTTCTAAGTCAGTAGCACCACACTGATATTTTCATCAACATATGATTTGAACCAATAAACAATATAGTTGATGAATGTCACCTTTTTACACAACAACATTTTCAAGCAGAAGGGTACCAAACCGCAGAAAGTGTGAAAAAATAGACTAATAGTTGCCATCAATCTCCATTTACCCTGGATGACAACAGCATTAAAAAGCAAAGGCAGTGACACTAATCCAGTGCAGATAATAGACATGGCTACTGTTTAGAAAGTCACCTTTTGTTCTTAACTATCTCAGTTGATTGCCCATTACATATTCAATACTTCCTCCTCTTTTTAAATAGGTGAAAATCTCGATATTCCATAGAACATAGTCCTGAGGTAGCAATCATTGGTACGGTCATGCTCTAGCTGCTAAATGTATGGACCTGGGGAAAAAAAAATGTTATTTACTGTCCCATCTATCCTGAACAGATACATCCACTAAATACCATCACTGAGCCTGTGACAGGAAAGATGTATGTATGGCATAGGGGTCAGCACTAATAACACCTTCAAATACTGTGACAGCTGTTGCTCTTTAACAGAGAACATCAACATACACACCTCATTTTTTATGGTCTGCTTGGGAATAAATTATTTCATTATGCTATATGATTAATAACCATGCAAAAATAATTGCACTAGTTGATGGTTGGTTGAAAATGGATAAATGTTCATCACATACAAGCTGCAGAAAATGAACATCAGGGAGATCTGAGTCAGAACAAGTTTCAGCTCCCCATCTGATCCAATAGTAAATGCATAATTATAGAATATTTTCATAATAACCAGGGCAGTTAAGTATTTTTCAGTGGTTTATGAATCATGCACATATATCTAGCAGTAATCTCAATGTACTGATTTAAACATAAGACTGTTCTCATTCTCAAATGAGTGGGTTCAATAGAAAAATGATTATTGCATATCAACTTCTACATCGTTTCCTTACTTTTTCTGAGGCAAAGAAAGAGGAAAATGATCTATTGAATGCTTTTCAAAGCCCTGAATACTGGAAGCTGTACTCTGGGGCAGAGGAACTCTTTCTAGTTGATGTGACAGAGCTGCTGCTGATGTTCAGTTGATACCCTGGTGATGATGTTACAGACAGCACAAAAACTTAGGGGTACATGGGAAAAGCAGCAGTCCACTGGCAAAGACCACAACGTGTGAACGGCTGTGGGGATTAGGGATTTAATCCAGTCCAGTAGCCTGTGCAATAGCAGCAATGAGCATGTCATTTAGGCAGAGGGAAAACTACAGACAAGAGTGCAATGCTCCTCTGGTTCTCCTCCAGCTTCCTGTTATTATTTTCCATAAAGAGAACATGGCTTCTTGGGCTTTCAGCTGGTTGTCAGGCTGAAATTGTCTGTGGTTTTTTCTATTGTTTCTTGACAGAATCATTGTCTTCTCAAAATTATATGGCAAGTAAGATTTTTGGGGTTTTTAAACAGCCTTCCCCAGCTATTCTTAAATTTAAAGCACTGGTGATTTTTCAGTTTGTGCCTGGTTTTTTTTAAATTTTATTTTACTGTTGACTATCTAATTTCTGTTTGTAATTTCACAGATGCTCTGAATTGCCTCTTGTGTTGTCTAGTCTGCAGGTTTGGGCTTCTGAAAATGGTCCCTTCAGAATCCCTACCTTCTTTACAATATCGTGCTTTATCTTTCACCTGCTGTCTCTTGTTGTTTTCCATGTTTTAAAAACATCTGCTGGCTCAGGAAAGGATTTGGAAATATCTAAAATCACATAATTTGCTGAAATTAATTTAGGTTAAAAAAAGAGAAATAAACAAGCCTGCATTTAAGAGATTAAGGAAATAAATTTTTATCCTTTTAAGCTGAAGTGACACAGTTTAAAACCATTTCAGTATTGCATACATTGCTTTGAAAGGCTCTTGGAGTGTGTCTATATAGTAGAAAAAGTGGATATTTAATTTTTAAAAAATTCCTATAATTTGTTAGAACTACGTATTTCCTTCTGACTGGCTTGAATGCTCCTTGACAATGTGGCTTGACTTCTGGCCTGAAATAAAATCCAAATGTTTGAGAAGTTTATTCAGACATTATACTTCACTTCTAATTCCAAGATTTGTGTTACGTGTGTAAAGCAATTTGTGAGTTTGTTTTTTGCAATTCCAATAACAAATGGCAAAAATAATATCAAGGAGTTAGCAATAGCACTGTAAAAGTATTCCTCATGTTCAGGAGTTTCCAGACAAGAGTTTAAAACTCTTCAGTGTGATAGGCAAAGCTGTTCTGAAATGTAGAATAAATGAAATTTAGAAATATGACAATAGCTAGAGAAGACAACCACCCTGTTGGAAAAGACCCTGCAGCTTGTTTCTGTTTATTTGTTAAAAAGCAGAGATAAAGAAATACGTGCACATTTGACTGAAGGAATTGGGCATATTGCAGTCAGCTCTCCTGACAGTTCAGGAGGAACCACATGTACAGATAAAAAGAAAATAAAGTCACTGGTCAATTTATTCCAGTTTTTCTGGTGGCATGCACAGAGTGAATGAAGGCATCTAAAAGACAATGTACGCTTTTTTCCCCCACACATCAGGTTTCTGAGAGAGAGTTGAAAATGCTGTTGCTGTGGTCAGAACCTTCACTGTGCATTTCCCCTCACATGGTGTCTGGCAAACAATGATTTTTTATATCCCCCAGGCATGGGGAAGATTGTAAAGGGGACAGACATTCCAAAAATACCCAACAAATTAAGTGTTGCAAAGATAAAGCAGAATGCATTTTGCAAAGAGTTGTGTGCTTTCTTTTCATTCTATTTCTTTTCATTTTTAAAGGAGAAAATTCCTTGGGTTACTCAGTGTTCAGACAGAAAAGCTTGGATGTTTCTGGTCTAAAGGTAATGACAACTCTCGGTTTATAATTTGATCACTGGCTGGGCAGGTACTGCCATGTACCTGCTAGTACCTCCAGGTAACCAGATTAATTAATTCAATTAGCATATGTATCAGCTCTTGGAAAATGCAGCAGACAAGAACTAGAAAATCACCTACCTTAACACTGATGTCCCAAGATAAAGATAAGCTCAAGATTCAGCTACTGATTTCCCATTCTCTTACACCTTTCAAAATAATTCCCAATCAATACTGAAAAGTATCCAAAAATAGATTTTCTGTAACCTTGTAGCTTGTCTAGATGGAAATTAATAGGAACAAAAGGATCAGTGTATTGGATAAAATTAGACCCATTTATCTTGATGCTGACAGGTTAATATCAGCTATTTCAGAGAATAATTTCAGAAGGCAAACTTTATTTAAGCATGTTAGAAGATAACAGCTTCCTTAGGAAGGAACTCTCTACTTTTCTATCACAGGAAATGTGATATATATTTTCCACATCTGAGGAAATGTGAATATAAGACCACACAAATTTTCTGTGCTACTGAAATACTCTGGGCAGTACTGACAACCTTTCCTCGTTCATGCCATTCATGTCTTGTTCCTTCTTCTTTCTTTTACTTTTTGATTTTTTTTCTTTTTTGTAAAAGTAACATAAGGACAGTAAGTCGTGCACTTCCTGAACTGGACACTACAATTTGCAAACCAAGCTCTGCTTCATCTTTCCTTTGTCTGGGAGTTGCATGTTTTGTCATTGCAAGGCAAAGGGAAAAATGAGCCTCAGGATAATTATAGAATTTTCCAAAGGCTGCTCATGCCGTAATGAGCCATGCTTCCATCTCCTGTTTTGCTTAGTAAAGCAACAACAGGACATTTCTGCTAGCATTATCTCCACAGCACCTTTTGAAATTAAGGTTGTGTATAAAACGTATTTTCAGTCCAACACAATATGTAACTCAGCTGAATGTGCAAATTGAGGCATCAGGAGGATGAGGCATTTTGAATTTGAACGAACTGCTGACAGACTGAGTGATCCCTGTCTTGCCGAGGACATGGAGTCAGTGGTGGCCCTGCACAACCAGCTGTGGGAAGCACTATTAACCTCGACCTTTTAAGCAGTGGAAGGCAGTTTAGTAGAGTATTAGTGTTTTCCTGATCTCCTGATTCAGCCAGAGATGTAGCACAGCTTTAGTAGCATCTAAATTGACTTCTGAAAAGGTCTGAGGTAAAAATATGCATCTTAGCAACTCCTTCCAGACTACATGGATAACGATGTTTTTAGTTAGTTTTACTCTTGAAATTTGTGCTAAGAATCATCACAAGTCCTAATTTGCTGAAGTTACCTCTCCAAAATAATTTTTCTAGAAAGAAGGTGACTTATAGATAATGCTTCAGACATTTGTATGATGCAAAAATAATATTTTAAGAACACTACATAAAAATGTGTATGAGGAATCGATCAGGATTGCTTATCATCTTTTAAGTAGATAATACAAACAAAATAAAAGTTCTACAATTATGAGAGAATTTGGTTTTCAAATTGAGGACTTAAAAATATTTGAGATCCAGAAAATTAGAAACCTGAGAAACTATTGAAGATATTCTGTATTAATTAGCAACAATTGTAATTTTTTGCATTGAAATGAAATGAGATGATCACTGCCTTTGCCTAGTAATGAGAAATAAAACCTAAGAGAAGTGTGAAATCAATTACTTCTGATTATTGTGTCAAGCACTACCCAATCAGAGGCTGCTTTGCATTCACAGCACATTCAGAATCTCCAGTCTAAATGAGATCAATTATCTGAGCTGTTTCTCTCAACCTTTGTTTCTCTGGAAACTAAAATCTTTGATTGCAATAATACTGCAATTTACTGCAAAATTCTTTTTCATCCTCTGGTATAAATTGGCAGAATCAATATGTAATAATATTTGGAAGGTCATACATTTCAATTATACTCAAACCTGTGCATAAGTTACAAATTGGTTTAATCGGGGGGGGCGAAGGTTAATATATAGACTGAAAATTCTTTCAGATACTGTTTTATTCTTGCCACTTCCTTATTTCTTCATAAATGTTTCCAAGAATATTGAAGCTGTTTTGCCTGAGACAGCCAGATAAACAACATGGGCACTTTCTCTAGCAAAAATATTGATTCATTACTCTAAAGTGAATATAGTAATTGGAAGAATGAAATCAAATAGTGGCATAATAAATTCCTGTACATATTTCTGTATGCAAGTCAGAATTTTGTTGAATGAGAACCACATTATCTTGATCTAGAAATAATTTTAAATTTTCTGTTTCCCATCATGGAGTGGATTTCTGAAAAGTTTGGACCATCTGTAATATCGAATTCCTTCATATTTCAGTGACACAAATAAAAAAATAGATAAACAACTTTGTCCACTTGATTAAAAATGAAACAAAGAATGACCAGACCTTTATACATTGATAAATAACACTTGAATATAAATGAATAATTATAAATACATAAATGCATTAACAACATAAATGTGCACATAAATTTTAAAAAATCAATGTACATAAATAATAATTGCCTGAATTATTATTACTGAAATATAAACTATATTTTGCTTTATTTCAGCATTGCAAATATAACAGCTTTATAAGGAGATGTAATTGTTGGAGGCATATAAATTGGAGCCCTTTTGGATTAAACGGGAATGGGGTCTCACACTCCTTATGCTTATATATACTAACCTTATTTGTTAATGTTGCTAGGTCTGGGAGAAATGCATGTTTGTGTTTGGTGAAATTGTAGTCTCAAGAATAGAGTTAATTAAAATAACACCTCATAGGGTTTTATGGTGGATGTGCTGTTTTGCTGAAACTGAAAAGATTTTGCAGAAGTCTATTAAGCTGAATAAAAATTTTAATAGGTGGAGTATCTCGGGTGCAGGGTGAAATGCTGAGGAGAACAGAACACGTTCTCACAGTCTCTAATAAGGCCCCAGTGCACTCGAAGGGAATTGGGGAAATAGGGTCAGGTTCCTGTTCTGTTTCATTCTCAGTCACTTTTGCAGAACTCTTTCGGGGCCACATTCGCAGGGCAGAACTGACTGACTTCAAAGCAGGGAGGTTGGGACCCCGTGTGGGATGTGGTGCCAGGCTGAGCTCCTGCTGCCTGAGCCCCCCTGAGTCAGCAGAGCATCAGCCTCACCCCGGAAAAGTTTTCTGCAAACTCTTCACTCTTTGTGAGATCAGCTCTGCAGTGGCTCAGCATATTCAAACAGGGTCTGACTGACACTGCGCAGGGGGAACAGGGAGAATGTGCAGGTATGGAAGAGGACAGTTTTGTATCATCACAAATACATAATGCTTCGCTTTTTCGTAAACTAAAGTATCTCTGGTTTCACCTGCACTTATTTGGGTGCAATTGGAGCGAACATGATTGTTTTTTATGTCAGATTAAGATCAAATTTCTTAAATATGTTTAATTTGTTTTAGTCTATGTTAATCAAAGCCACTTCTTTTCCCCTCCTTCTCTTAGGGAGATACAGCGAGTTCTTTGCAATGTTTGTTATACAAAAACCAATTTTATGCAGGACACATTCTTCTTACGGGATGTTGGAATAACAATGTCTAAGATTAATTTGGGCATTTTGGGGTACACACGAATCATAAAAAATGAAGTGCATAAGGTTTGATATGTATTCCCCAATATGAAAAACAATATTTCTGAAGTTAGCTACCATAAATCAAGTTGTCATTCTTTACTGGTTTGTAAAGTGATGCACTTATACCTCACAAGCCATAAGTTTATTTCACAAATTTGTATTAATGCATCTTGTGAGAGGCTCAGAAAGACATGATGGCAACTGTTGGCAACAGAGAAGCTGAAGAGTTGGAAAGGACTGGGTTTTAAGCCTCGTTCAGGCTTACCTAACTCTTTAATTTCAAAATCTCTTTCCTTCTCACTCATTCTCGTCACATGAATGACACACACAATGCCAACGGCATGACCATATTTCTTCCAGCATTCTGGTTCTCCTACAATCATAATTTCTCCCTTTTGGCTTGCAAATATTTGCATTCTTTCATGAGATGAAATTCAAGCGCTCTGGTGTTTATTTGAGCAGCAAGTCAAAAAGATTAGAGGCAGCAGCTGGAGAGAAATGCCATTTACAAGGATATAGACATGGATGCTGCAGCAAGGCCAAAGCAAAGCAGTGTCTGACTAAACCTCAGGCCTCACACCCTGCCCACTCTTCCGTGACTTCTGGCACACAACAATTCCACAGTGGCTCACTGGGAGTCCTGGCAGGATTTTGACTGGGAGAGAATAGGTATACATGTATATAACTGTTACGGAATTCTGAAATAGTCTGGGTTTTTTCCTGTCTCCTCTCCCAGGCAGATTCAAAATGAAGTAGGAAGCAATAGAACTGCGAGAGCTGTTTGTAAAATCAATCAGCACCGAAATGGAGATGAATTTTACACAGGTTTATCTCCTGTTTTCTTTACTGGTCAGCAGGCACACAGTGGAAACCCTTGGATGTTACTGATGTCTCTGTTCCAGAGCTGTGCTAATGATGGCAGAGCAGGCAGGGTTCCCTTCTCTCAGGAATGACTGCTGCTTTCAGAGCCTTTACACCCTGGTGCATACAGAAGAATGATCATACTCTGCTTGTCCAAAACAGCAGCTGCTGCCTGCAGCTGAAAATGTGCTCCTCAGACAGACAGATCTCTTCGCATGGTAATGCAGTTGTTGGATACGGAATGGATTTTGTAGATGAGCATGCAAAGAGGTTTTGGTCTGAAAACCTGAAAGGAAAATATGCGTTACAAATAAGCACTTCTTTGATTAGCACTCTTTGTGAAATATATACATAAAATAACATAGAGAAATAGCTCCAAATTTTCCATATTTTATTTCTTCTTGATTTTTCTCTATCTTGTTCTTCCATTTTTGATTCAATAGTCTCAGAGACAATCTCCTGTAGAAGGGTGTGGCTCTAAATACCTTTCTGTATTGTACAATGTACAATGGTGCACAACAATATGAAAAATCGATTTATTTTTCATCAAGCTTCCAGAGTAAATGACCATATATATACATTTTGAAAATTAATTCTCCCATCTGAGTGAATCCTTTGCTTGATATCCATTTGGTTCATGCTTTTCTGTGCTTTTCATCAACTGTCACACATTGTGGTGTTTAGGTTTTGTTTCCAGGCAAGTCAGAAAAAAAAAGAATTCTATGCCTCAGTTTCCACAAAGAATTTACCTGTTAACATTATTCATGTGAACCCACTTACCAAATAAAATGGGCTATTCAGAATGTAAGCTAGGATGCATATTTAGGTGTTTTAAATACCGTTTTTACACCAGAAGAGTCTGTCTGCCGAGTGGGCTTGATCTTGACTGCCCAGAGCTCACTGGAATAATTTCTGTGATTGCACATGAAGTCCAGCTGGGGCTGAAAAATGCTGCATGGTCCAGTTGAGTAATGGCTTGAGGGGCACAGAGAAGGCACAAACCTCACTGACAGCTCTTGATAATCAGTCTGCACAGTAAGAATATTTTTGGCTGTTTCAAGGGTATTTCTTCACAGAGATCAAACATTGCTCATAGATATTCCAGAATCTGAGAGGAAGGTAAAGCTCAATAAATCATTTGCTTATTTACTCAGTGGAAATTCAGGCACAAAGATATGCTCCCCTCATTCTTTTTTCCTTTTTAATGTTAAACTGCTTGCCAAATTAGGAATGTATAGAAAATTATTATTGCTCTTCTGAATTTTAATTTTACTTCTGAGAGAGTTCTTGGTGTTGACCTTTAAAAGAAGATTTATATTCACTTTCAGTTTCCATGAAGTTTTCTATTTAAGACTTTGGTTTAGCTGTTGAGGAGCTTAGTCTTAGTCTTTTGTTTTTCTTAAAGGTCATATTTTCTTGGATTTTACCTACAAAACCCTGAGGTTGGAACAATTGCATTCAGAAAGGCTGCTTAATATGCTGAAATCTAAATACACACAGTAGTAAATTACATGCGAAAATTAACAGTAGCCATGAAAGTCCTTGGATTTGAGATGTTAAAAGTCAAAAAAACCAGACTTAAAATTTTTTCATGCTTTGAGGAGCCTGGTCTAGTGGAAGGTGTCCCTGTCCATGGCAGGGGGGTTGGAATGAGATGGGCTTGAAGGTCCCTTCCCACCCAAACCATTATGTGATTCTATTCTGTCACAGAATTACTGTGACAACCAGTGTAACCATGAGAGTTTAGCCAAAGAAATTTGAAGTCAAACCCATCTGGAAAACCCAAGTGGTGAGCTCCTCATCATTTATGCCACGTGACTTGCACACACACGTGGGTCAAGACAGAGGTGGATCCCAAAACTGAGGACAACAGCAGATGTTTAGGGAAGAGTGAACGAAGAAAAATTTTCACATATCAGTCGACACTAAATGAACTTTTTGTTAACAGAAAATGTTCAGTTTTTTCCTACAGTAATTTGAGACTTTCAAGGTTGGAGAATGTTTTTAAAAGCGAAATATGTTAATAGATCTAGTTAGGAAACATTTTCCACTTAATACTGGGCGCAGCACATTCTTATCAAGGTTAAAATACTTCACCAAAATAGAAGTTAGTTCACCTCTAGGTGAAATTTGAGCAGATGCAGAGTCGCTGCCAGTTCTAACAGACAAGAGGCTTTTGTGCATCGTCTGTATTTCATCAAGCATGAACAACTCCCATTGAAATCAAAAGGATTTTACCCCTGGTGTCTTTGGATGTGCTGGGACTTCTGTGATGCCTGTGATCTAAAAATATACTTTTGCTCTGCACAATTGACAAGGTGTTCTCAACAGTTAAGAATTGGCAGCCATCAGTGTCATTTGCCACCGTTTTGTAGGTGAGAAAATTGAGGCACAGAGAGGTTAAGACATCTGATGCTGATCTGTGAGAGAGATAATCCAGAGACGAAATTACTGTTCCTCTGAATGGGAACATCTCCTAATGTCAGCTGAGCTAACTGTGTCTCTGCAGGCTGTGACCTTGAAGCTCATTTTTGACACTTCTCTCTCACACAGCCTCTACAAATGATGAAGAAAGAAGAATTCATTTCATTTCCTGAATTACAAAAGTAACATGGCTCTTCTCCCTCTACAAGACATGACAGAGCTGCTTTTTGCTATTAGGTAGTAAAAACAGTACTTTCAAAAATAAGAAAAAATGCCACAGATTTGTGGTTTTAAGGGAAGCAAGGACAATGCATCCCTGCACTTTAACTCCTTTAGAGGATCATTAAGAATAGTGAAATAATCCAACTTCTAAAAAAATCACAGAATGCATAAGATACCTAGGGAAGACAGATGTCCAAACTATTAAAGAACCATACTGACAATACTGAAACAAACAATGCATTTTCCTCTAAACAAATGAATGTGAGAACATGGTCTAATAGTCACAGTATTAAGGTGGAAATGGGAAGACCCTGGAACTGAAGACTTCTGAGTTTCTGTTACTGTTTAATGTTAGACTGGAAAAGAAATATAAGCCATATTTTGGCATGGCTTCCCACTGTATGTAGATACACCTTTATTTTCAGGTGAGATTCCCCAATGCCTTTGATAGAGGCGAAACTATTCATTTCCATGCCTGAATTCTTTTATGCTTCAGCAGTTTATTTGACTATAGCTATCACTTACACTGATGTATATTAGATAGCAAAAATATCCATTACTGGAAGGGGTGGCTGTTTCAGTTCCTCTCACCATTTCCAGCTGAAAGGAAATGCATGTGTAAAACAGTAATGAAATATTTCTGGCCTTTCTCTCCTGTGCTTCATGCTGGAAGCCTTAGGCACACTGACAGATGATGAAGAACCCCTTTTTGTTGCCCGAAGTCATATTGTCAATTTTGTCAGCATTCCTCATTGCCGATGCCTGTAACCTTGGTCAGTGAATTTTCCGTCCTCAGACCCTTTTGAGGTAAATGTAATAGCAGCACCCACAGCTTTTATTTGTAAACAGTGCTCTGCTGTTTTGAATGATGGGTCTGAGCCACCCTGCTGGCAGAAATGTGAACACTTAGACCTAGACCACAAATGTGCTCAGGTGATGGATTGCAGTTAATAATTCAAAGAGAATTTGAGGCCAAAATGGAATTGTGGCACATGGCTTTACCTCCATTTTTGTGTCTGTGTATGGAACAGAGAGCTGATGATGTTCAGAACTACCTCTGCCTAAACTTAGGGGCACAGGACATGTTTCCAGAGATACTGCTCCTGGCTCTACTAAGCTTTGCTAGGAGTTAAAATGCTGTAGAATACTTTTGCCTATAAAGGAGGCATTCATCCACAGCTGCCAAAAAACCTGTTGCAAACAGGAATTGAATTTTATTGTAGTGTTGGGATAGCATTATTAAACCTGATGTATTATTACTGATGAAAAACCTCAGGGAGAGAATACATTAATTTTTCCGGTTCCTTGATTTGGAGAACGAGATCCATAAATATTACATAAATCTGTGGCCAGTGTTCCTCTCCTCAAGCCATTTCTCTTTTTTTTTTCTCAGATGTGTCATTTCTTTAAAGGTTATTAGGATAGCATCACAAAAGAAACCCTATAGCCTTAGGAAACATAATTGAAATGATTTCTAAATTGTTGTGACCTTGTGACTGCAGTTTCTGCTGATAGTAGTCACTCTATTTTTCTGAAGATCTTGAGTGAAATATCGCTCTCATGCTGTACAAGAAACCTCAGTTATTTCTAACAGTGTGTGGAGAAATAAGGCACAAGTTTTTTTGAATGTTTCCTAGAGCCCCTCAAAGAATTTCTGAATGGAGTTTGGCAGTGGGACACTCCTGGTGCCCAGCAGGGGCCGTGGAACTGGGCACTTGGCCCTCCCTGGGGGGCTGCAAACAGCTAAACTAAAATTCTCCTCCTGAAAAGGGAGTTAATGTGCAACATTTGTATTGAGGCTCACCTCGCCCTGCAAGTCCCTTCAATTTTCATGGTTGAACGTCACTTCTTCCCAGGCAAAATTACAATTTATTGCTAAGCACCAAATTTGGCAATCCCTGAAGTGGGTTAAATCCGGGAACTGGATGTGAAAGATTTTGAAAATATTCTTGGGGCTGATGTCCCTCTGTCCTCAGAAAAATGCTTTCCTGCTCCATACCATGGTTTTCCAAAACCTAATTTTCAATTTAATTTCTCTCAGAGCCTTCCTACAGTAATTTTATGATTTTTGAGTTGGATAAGGCAAAAATTCTTTTCTAACTTGGATAAAATTTTCACTGAGTTTTCAGCATTATGACTCAACACAATTTTCCATATAAACATTAGTCAGAACTTGATATAGGATAAGATAACTGGTAATTTCTGAAACTTCAGTTTATGGAATGGATTTTCTAATAGAAATGGAAAAGGTTGTTTTGCTGTTCAGATTGATTACTCTTTCGGCAATTAGTGTGATGGGTATGCGGAGAGGGGCAGTGAATGACAAATATTCATAGCTACAAAGTTAATGCCTTGACTGATAAAACATCAGAGCACAGAAACCGTTTTTAAAAACAATGGATAAGAATCAATACAGCTGACTGTCTGAAGATTGCACAATCCAAGTGATTAATTGCTAATTAATATGTGCTAGAACTTGGCATGGGAACCTCAGGTAAGCACACAGGAGTTTATTCTGTGTCCCTCATGGCTGTAAGAGTGATTGTTTTTCCTATATGCCTGTAAAAATATGTGTCTCTTTTTCCTTACGTTTTAGAAACATTTTAAATTATTTTGTTTACCTGTGGGGTGTTACTTGCTGTGCCTTTTCCTCCTGATTGCCTTTTCCTTTCCAATAAATTCTGGTTTACAAGTCATAGTTTAGGAGAGGTGTTGAGCACAAGGTTTCATAGACAAAATGTTGCATATCATATTTTATTCAGCTCAATATCAATACTTAGGAAGTAAAAAAACCCTATCACAATCTAGTTTTAAATTAATATTTAAAATTCCATTTGGATGTGTCAAAAGTTCAGAAAAAAAATACCTAGTTGTTTTGTCTAATGACTTTCTATCTATCTTCACCAGGAACTTTGCCGAAACTTGCAGGAATTGTTTCTTAACGTGAATTATGTGTATGTTTATAGCTAAGAGTGATTAGAGTATGTTCAGAAGAACAATGAACAAAACCTTTTCAGACTGCTCAGCATTAATTAACTCATTCTCATCTATACACTTAGGAAATGAGATACCACATATAATTTTTCACTGGGAAATTAATAATCACACATAATAATAAATAATTATTCCTTCACAAGCATTTGACAGAGGAGGTACACATCACCTGAAAAGGAAGCTTCTATAACAGCAATTCCTTCACTTCATTTTCAGAACCAATGTGTTTTTCATGTTTGATGAAAGGGAATTTATTTATTGCTAAGATGATTTGTTTGCCTCTGGTTATTTATGCAGTTATTTACTTGAATGCAGATTCAAGAATTCGAACAAATGCTCGCTGTCCGTCACAGACTTATTTTAGAAGGATTTATCAGTTTCACAAATATTTATAAATTTAATTCCTTTTTTTTCCCCGAGCTACTGCTTTTCAGTGAGTCACATTCCAGACAATCAGCTCAATACCTAAACAAAGTGAATTGTGAGAGAGTAATTGCTCGAAGCTTTCTGGAAATCAGGCCTTTAAAAATCGGATGCTCAGATGGTTAGAAGCTTTTAAAGCCATGTCCTTTTTCCTTCAGTGGCTTTGTCTGGAGTTAAACATAGGAGAGTCATTACAACATCTACCTCTCAGGCCAGCAGTGATGATTTGTGGGGAAATTAGTACAGGCAAGTTAGGTAAATAGGGATTTGAAGGAGAAAGGACACTCCTGATATATGGAAAGTGATAAGCCTCAGTAGGGGTAAAGGATGGCAATGAATTCCCGCAGGGAAGTAAAGACTTACTGATTAGGATGCAAATACGTGTAAGAGAACGTCTTAAATCTGATTTAAATGCCAAGAACTGTTCCCAGAACATGGTCAGGTATCTCAACAAGGCTGTATAAATGAGATGTCAGTCCACAAAGAAATTTAAATCGATCTGTCAGAAGTAGCAGCCAGTTAAGGTCTTTTATATACAACAAAAAATGATAGACCAGAACAGAACCAAACCAGAAAAAACCGGTCCAGGATTCATTGTAGCATTAGTGATATGACAGGGACTAAACATGGAGTATTTAATTGCATGTAAGGTTCTGAGACAAAGAGTTTCTCAGAGTTTCCTCTTTATCAGATACTTTATGCCCTTTGTTACGCCCCCTTTATTTTCTGTTCAATGTGCCTTAGAACAGTAGGAGGACCAGGATTGCAATTGTTACACAGAGCCAAAACAGATCTATAAAATTAGAATTTTGTAGATAGAAATCAGTAAAATTAAAACTCTAAAAATTCTGTGGAAATTGTGTTATTTAGATAGTCTATAGGAAGATGGAAATGCAATTAGATATGGTAAGGAAAACTGTGTGAGGTGACTAAAAATGATTATATGCTTTATTCTCTATCTTAAGGAATTAGTGTGATGCCAAAAAGAGGACCGTAATTTCAGAACATGTTTCTTAGTGCTCTAATATTTAATAAGTACAACACACTTGTACTTCTGTGTGTAAAACAATATGTGAAGTACCAAAATGTTCTGTGACTCTTTTTACATCTTTGTGTATTGGATGTATTAGGAGCTACTTTATTCAGAAGAGCATTTCTGTCCTGTGCAGCTCCCAGAAATATGCTGTTCTTCTCAGATGGGGTCTAAAGGAAATTTCACTCCTTGTATTTTAGAGGGTTACATTTGAGCCATGTTGTGTTCCAAGGGTGTTCATTCGATCCAACACCCAGGTAGTGGAGGCACTTTGGCACTTTGCTGGTTTTCATCTTAGAGCAACAGAGGAACCTCTCAGGTCCGAGTGCAGTCTTCCTCCTGGGATTCAAATCTGTCAGATAGCAACTCTGTGTACCAGGAAGGAAAAACTGAGACTCAAATAAAAAACATCTCTTGTTTCTGCAGAGAAACTGCCTTAATAGTGGAGAATTCTTTGTCTTTGAAAGCAGGCTGAAAGCAACCAGCTTACTATGCATAGATGTCAAGCTACATATATGTATTTCTTCAATTTGGAAAATCAAATTGAACCAGTGGAATAATCTGACGCATTTTGTTTATTTAGATTACTGATACATTCAGTTGTAGAAGTTAATTAGATGGTATCCTTTGGAAGCCAAGTATTAATTAAACACTTACTAACTGCAAGAAGGAGTCAGGGTTAAATTCAAAATCATGTTGTTAAGTGAACTCTTAGTGATGCTACAAGTTGATCAAGGAACTATAATCCATCCATTACTGTATTTGGTTGAACTGCTGATTAACGAAAATGTTGCTTAAGCAGAGAGAAAGATTCAAAGTAAATGCTGCGTGTTCCTTTATGTACCAAGACACTGCTGGGCTTTCTTTAACCTGTTACCTATCTGAACTACAATATATTTTTTTGAGAGTTTATACTCAATTGACTATGAAAGTTGTAAAACAAGCATAAAATAGAATTATGTTTTACACATTATTTAAACACTTAGTTCTTGTACCATTTCTGCTTAAAAAAAAAACAATCTGCACTTCTGAAAACTGTTTTTGCACCACTTTCTGATAACCCTGCTTGATTTGTGAGGCTATCAACAATAATAACATGGTCTTGAAGTTAAGGTGTATGAAAAAACTTATCTAGAGGCTATTTAGGTCTCTCTATCCTTCCTCTCGTGAGTATCACTTTCCTGTTGCTCCCTCTCTCTCTCCTTCTTACCTTAAGTGCTATCAATAACAATCTATCTGCTGTTCCTTTCACAAGGTTCTGCTTAACATCAAAAGATGCTAAGAACCATGTTCTCCTTTTTTACTGCCTGAATTGTGATGGTCAGTGGTGCTGCCATGACTTTTGTGCTCCCTTAGGCAGCAAGGTAAGGCTTTCATTTCATCCTGCCTTGGACAAGGATTTTGTGGACATGAAAGTGAAACTTAAAATAAAACCTGACTTTGTTATCATATTTACTCCTCCCACTAAGTGTGTTCATATTATCTACTTGTTTTCTCTTCAGCAAGGGTCAAAGGGGTCTGGAGATGCCAGTGAGAAAAAATAACAGCTGCTTCTACAGCTCCTTCTTCTTTGGGTTCTGAGGAGCCAAACACCCAAAAGCTGCCTCTGAACCAGAAATTTGGGTTTATGTGTAACTGAAAAAATGGTGCATTATCTTTCACCTTGATGCTGATTTTTACCAAGGTGGTTTTAGAGCCTCTGTTCATCTGCACTGCCTGCCAAGTGTCTCACTGAGGGATTGTGTCCTTCAGAGTGACATCAGGACACGCTGGAGGTGATGTAAATGTTCTCAGAAAGATTACAGAGGAATTTTCTTCTTTCTGATGACTTTAAGCATTGTTTAATACAGAAGGTTAATTGTGAGATAAGCTCCTACCTTCCTGTTTTGAATTTCCAGCTCTTACAAAAGTGGATGATGGGAAATAATTGTGATGAACTTTAGACCTCAATTTTAAGCATTTCATTAAACTTTAGACAATGCAATACCTTCCACATTTCTTCTTAACGTGCATTTGTCAAACAGGTATTTATCTGCTTATACAACAGTGCCCCGGATGGAAAGTGGCTGGTACTGAGTGTTACATCGCTGGCACTTTAAAGGTATAATTTATCCAATTAATAGCTTTCTTGAAAATATCGTGGCTAAGATAACCACTGAATAATTAATATTCAGGTATAAATTATTGAATAAAGGTTAAAAAGTGTGTATTATCAAAGACTACCTTCAAGTGAATTAAAATGTTCTTACAGAATAATCTTTCTAAAATAAGGTGCAAAACTGGCAGTACACCAATTCAAAATAATTTACAGAAAAAAAATATTTATAACAATTTTTCGTTCGTTTCATTAGAACCTCATTTGTTGAATTTGGTTAATCAGATTATCTTGTTTGTTCATTTTGGGTAGTTGCTTTTAATAAAGAATTGAGGAAAGGAAGAGAAATAAATTCAAAGAAAAAAACAAAAGCATAACTATGATGTCTAGAACAGTTAAATAATAGAAGGCTGAGAGCAGATCTGATAACAGCCTTTCCAGATTAAAATGCTGGGGAAAGGAAGGGCAAATCTTCCAATTCCATGTTTTTGAAGCATGGAAGAGCATGAAATTTGTCCCATTTACACTGAGAGATGCGTCATTTGGAAGAACCTTGTAAAATATAAGACTTGTGGAAAGATGATGCCTGGTCAGACCGGATGAAGGGCTGGATAGGAGGAAAACAGAGAGACTGCATGGTATTTCTGAACCCACTTCCAGCTCATATTTGAGTGACACTGTACCCCAAAAATCCAGATTTTCTAATTGAACACAATTTATACATTCTTGTTCTCTCTCTACTGTATTGCCTGTAAGAGGCCTATTTTGCAACCTATATATTTTCCTTCCAGTGCAGACACGTGTCTTTCCTTTCTTATACCTTATTTTTTTCATCAGGAAGAAATTTTTTCTTCAGTCTCTGAATTTATTGAATTACGTATATACAAAAAAATGCAGAAGGAAATATGTACTTATAAATACAGAAATCATATCTATAGAAGCAATTTGTACAATTAATTCTGAATTTTTAAGATGCAAAAATTAATGGAATTGGGATTATTTCCTCAGAAAAAGATAAATTAATTGTCAAAGTATAACAGAAACAGATTGATTCTACTACCATTGAGCAGAACAGCCATTTTTTAATAGAAATGTCTGTTCTCACTACGGAAGAAAGAACCAGATGTAATAAATGTGTTTGTGACCTTATTTATTTGCTGTGACAAATTCTATGTCCTTAAAAATAATGTATTTTCTTTCTGGTTTAATTTAACATTAAAATTACATAGTTCAAGACAAATACACTTAGTACATCAGTTTAATAATTGTATTGATCAGCCTTTGCTGCTAGACAATAGATTTGTCTTGTACTGCTGCCTCTTAGTACTTTCATAATTTTCTACCCTCCCTATTTGCAATGTTAAGTTTAAAATATACTTGAAATTCTCAACTCTCAAGCAATGTGAAACATCAAGAATAATCAATAACCTTGGCAACAATTAGATCTCCAATGATGTAGCAAGTCTAAAAATAGTCAATTTTGGAGGGCACACCGCTGTTTTGCTGCAGTATCCCTCAGTGTAATACCTAGTTTGGTGCTGCTGATTGTCACTAGTTTTGAACCAGGACCAATCAGCAGAAAAAATACAAGGACACTTCCCAGGTAATCAGTGGAAAAAAGCATTGTACACGTGCTTCACCTGTACATTCAGAGCAGCACACTTTGCTAGAGCATTTCTCCATACTCACAGAATATTTGAAGCAAAAACACTCCACAGAGTTCTACCTGACAATAAACACAAATACAGCTATCAGTGTTACCATGGCAAAAACCTCTATGTGTGTGTGATACATGTGCTGCCTCATTTTCTGCACATAAAGCACTACAATTTCTTCATCTTAAAAGACTCAGGCACATATGACTTTCTTTGAAGCTTGTGCCTCACTACATTTAAAATAATATGGCTTTATTTTTTTTCTGCGTATGGCCTTTGTTCTTCTGAATATTTGTATTAAATCTGTTTTTCTCTTCTGTTTATTTGTGATATTCCACTGTTTAAGTCTTCTGAATTCTTGTTTGCAGAGCCAAAAAATAATTGATACTGAAATTCAAATACAATCTAAGCAACCTGCCTTCACTGCATTAAGATTCATATAAGATAGCCTCATTATACCATTCTGAGCTCTGAATCTGCACCCAAAATAAATTCAGTCCATCATGAAATACTTTTTTCATCTCATAATGGGCCACTAGTGAGCTGTCTTCATATGCCAGCTGAAAGCAAACAGCTAGAACAGGCTAAGAGTAAACACGTCACACTTCGAGTTAGACAGGAGGCAGAGTTTTGGCTGTCTTCACACATACTTTGTATTCACTGCCTTCCAGGGAGCAATTCTGCAATTCTTACCTAGGGGAGAAGAAAAATCAGACTAAAATATAGTTTCAGACAACATTATAGTGGAATATACAATATAAACAGAATAGGACATGCTGCAAAGGTTGCTGGATGAAAGCCAAAGCAGCAAAGGAGACGTGTGATGCTGACGTGTTCAGAGCCTGTTGCAGTTTTTTAAAGAGACCCCTTTTTCATCAGAAAATGCTTATTCAGTGGAACTGAGACATTCTCTTAGCTCTGACAGGGCAAGTCTTCAGGAAGAAATCCTTCCAGCCACCCCTTTCTGGGCCATTCTTTCCCTTGGGCCCCACGTGTGGTGGTTATTCTGGATTGTTTGGCTGAGAGGCTTCACCCGCAGCCTTCTCAGGCTGACTCTGAGCTCTCCTTGCCATGCCAGAAATATTAACAAACTCTGTTTCCATTCTTCCAATTGTTTTTCTTTTAATTCCCACCTTTGGAAGATTTCTTACTGCTGAAATTTGGTTCTGATACTGAACAAAATGCAATTTCACCCCTTGCCCCTCCTTGCTGCAGTTTTGAAAATGAGGGATTTCTGCAGGATGGAAATTTTGGCCTGGTGTCCGTCCTTTCACAAAACTACCATGAATTTTGATGGAGCAGAGCAGCCAGCAGGCAATCACTGGAGCTGCAGCTTGAGCAATGGATTGGCAGAGTAATTCTAAGGGGGTAAGATGCACTAAGGTCTTGCTTAATGTGGGAATTGGCATTCCAAAATCAGTGACAGAGCCAGGACCATGATTTTCCTGCTACACAAGTGCTGCCTCAGAGAGCTTTCTCTGAGTGACCGAACCTAGCAGACATTATGCACTCACAGCCTAAGATAGCAGTTATTGACTGCATTTCCTCCTTAATTTGTAAAGCTTGATGGTGCTTTGTATCTTACATTGGAAACCTTATGGATTACAAGGGAAGACAGAGACCACAATGTGGAGTTATACAGAAAGTAGTGGATTTTGAGATGATTTAAACTATTAGCAGTCTGCTCTCAACCAACAGCACTGGAGTATTTATTCTTTTTGTGTTTTTAGAAGTAAAGCAATATTTGGACTTTAAACTTGTCTGGTGGTCTCTAAGCATTATGATTATAGGCTGTTCCCTGATCGAGGTGGTACAGAAAATTGCCAAAATATATTTTCTTAGATAAACAGCTTCTCTTTCTGTCAATGAAATGTACTTATCCCTATAATTTCTCATCTTTAGTCTTTTCTGTCTGTACTTGCAACAGGCTGGAAATCATCTAAGCCTTGAATTGCTTGGATGTTTATTTAGAGGAAAGAAACACATTTATGTAAATCAAACTATAAAAAGATCAAGAAGCTTGACAACTGTGAAGTGTTGAGAGGATCTCTAAAAATATCAAATAAGCAGCATGTTAAGAGTGCAGTTCTGCAGACACTCAACCTTTCCTTTTCAGGCTATCAAACAAGTCAGCTCAGCACGCAGGGAGTTAATGATAAATGACACTGGCTCTCTGGGGAGGCAGAATAAATGCTAACAGGGTGTGTGCTTTAGTTCAGAACTTTTTCTCTGTACAAAGAGCAAAAGAGTTTGTCAGGGGTTTCTGGAGCTCTGGAGGCTGGTTGAACAGTGGGTTGTGGGCACCCACACTGCAGGAGGCTCCAATCATCCCAACACAGCCAGAATGCTTTTGTCCCGCAGTTCTGGTAGATCTCTACCAAAATGTTCTCCTTGAGAACATCTCAGCAGCTCCTGTGCTGGCTCTGTCCCTGTGCTTGGAAGCTCACTGCTCCTCTAAACATTCACTGATGTCTCTGTACTGGACCTGCGGCTTGGAGTGGGGAGAAGAATGACCCCTGCAACACCAGCAACTACTGTAAAACTTAAGGGAATGAACTTCAACAGCAAATATTTTATCCTCTTGACAAGTAAACACTTCAGAGCTCCTTTCAAAGGGTAATAAAAATGGAGAGGCTTAAAGAAAAGGGGAAAAGAAAAAGGACATATTTTGTGTTTCAGAGATTTGCTGGCAGGTCCTGAGCAGGTGTAAATCAATTCTGTTCCATTCAAGTCAGGAGACTTCTGGTGATTTATACCAGACAGGAACTTTACCTTTAATTGTGGTCTACCCATGGAAGGAATGCATTATATGGAAGAGTTTAATTGCTGAAAAAGTAGAGCCAATTTTGACCAAATGTGAAACAGAATCATAAATTAAAGAAATATGAAAATGTAAATGTACATGTGTACGCATTAGCGGAAAGATCACACTGTGCACAGAGGCTCTGCTGGCCAGGTGCACCTGCAGTGCTTTCATTCAGCTGCTGCAGAGGGTGCCCAGGTTAATTAAAAAACTTTTTTTCCTCTGTTAAAGAAAAAACATGTTAATTTCCAGTTTCATTATAATGGGATGACAAAAATCAATGTCTGGCTGGGATCAGTGAAAGGTTACTTTTCTAACAGAGCTCTATCAGAGGCTAAAGACTCTGTTGATGGAGGGGGTGAATTTACATGCTTGGAATTGCACTCTGGTGGAATTGATCTGCAGAGGAAAGGGATGTGTTTGAAGGAAATCGTGCTGGACACAATGGTTGCTGCGTGAGTGCTGCTTGGCAAGGACTGACCCCTGTAAGGCACAGTGGGATGTACAAACCTCGAGGCACTCAAAGCAGGGAACTGAGTTCCCTCAGTAATTCAAGCTTGAGGATCAGATTTGGAGCAGGGTGGCAGATTGTGTCTGGGACGACAGAGGCAATGACCACACGATTGCAGGTCTCCTCCTAAGGCTTAAGATAACACACTCTATTATGCTTTGCTTTTAAGTGCCAAAGTTGACAAGGTCAAGCTCTTTACTTCATTTGAGGAATGGTAATTTCACTCGCCTGTAATCTGTCATTTCACCTTCTAGGACTAGCACATTTAACATGATTTTTAGAGTAAATTATTATCAGAACAGGCATAATTATTAAACCAAGGATGCGGAGATGAGGTTTGAGAGATGGACATGCAAGCCTGCTGTGCTCTCAGTGTAGTTTTGAATGTCTGTGCTATACCTGGTCCCCAAACACCCCTAGTAGATGCCAGACTTTCATCAGGCCTTGATCTTCCATTTGCTGTTACCACTGGGCAAAAAATACAAGAGAAGAAAAAAACAGAAATTGTTGTTTCCCATGAATTATTAAGAGGAATTAAATGTCGCTGTAACAGTAGCCTCTTCATTGTGAAACAACAGGGAATCCTGAATGACAGTGTGAGAGATGACAATTTCTCTCATATTAAATGGCCAAAATACTGAATTAATTTTGATTCCAATCTACTCGAAGACTTTAATGAAGGGGGAACAAGCCAAATTACTCAGTATTTTTGAAAGTACTCAGACCGGCCCAAGCTCCGTGCTTGGCACCTGTGCCAGTGCTCTCTTTTTGTTCCAGGCTCCCTCTGTTGTAGTTCACTGCTTGTCTACAAGACCAGACTTCTTCCTTGTGAGCCAGTCTTTCATTTTGCTCTCTCAGGTTGCAGTAGCCGAAGGTAATTGGAATGTATCCTAATTAAGTTTTGTTAATTTGAAGAGAAGAGGCCATTATATACCTTGGATGGGAAATACTATACAAGGGTCGATAATTATCATCGTGCTGGTTATTAAGCATTTCAGACTGTCTATCTGCTCTATTGACAACCTATTCGCAATCGTCATTTTTAGATGAATATTCATAATGACTGTAGAAATATAAAATATGATACTTGGCAACATTTATGCAATTAAATAGACAATTAAATTCTGCTGGTAGTAGTGGAAATTAAAATCTTCAGACTGATTAGAAGGTTAGGCTCTATTAATTTTCACCCTCTATACATCTATCCCTGTAGTTCTCCGTCCTCTTTAGATGTTTCAAAGGTGTTCATCTGTGCCCTTGAATTTTAGAGTAATTTAAAGTCTTTTATCTCAGTGCAAAATGGCACAACATCTTTAAAAATTAATATATGTTAATAAATCTTACTTACATAAATATCCACATTGATGTCTTGATCTCTCAAATGTGGAAGTGTCATTTTTTTTGGCAATGACAAGATTTAACAGCTTTTCAGTGTGAAGAAATGTACCCCATTTGAACAAACTAAAAAGAGTAAGGAGAGATTCGGTCTATGCTTGTTTAATGGGTAGAATTTTCATTTGAACAAGATCCATAATTATTTCTCAGTTTCTGAAAGTGCAGAAACCTTGGAATTACCTTCTAGGTCATTAGAGCATTCCTCCTTTCCCAGCTTTGCTCAGGGCTTCAGTGAGCGTTGGCTGTTGTGGTCTTTTACCACACCTTGCAAAAAGTAATCGGAATCCAGCTTCAGTTCTGTGACAGTCTGAAAAAACCCTCAGGCTGTTTGCTCTGCTTCTGAATCTTTCTCACTTTATTTCAGAGAAATGGGAGATTTGCAGTAAGATTTTTGCCCAAATGGAATATTTTATTTGCTGAATTTTTGTTTGTGTTTTACAGCCGTTGTCAGGAAAGAGAGAGAAGGGCAGTGGTAAAAGCTGCCTTAAAATGTTCCTGTCTATTGTATTTCAACAGGCAATATTGCTGCCTTCATTTGGAGTATCCTTCAGAGTGCCAGCTCACCCTTTACATAGCCCTGAGAGTCCATTTATTTCACACATCAATTACATACTTGACATTTTAACACTGTATCTCTGATTTTAATGGATTTTAGGAACTGCATTATGATTAGAGAGAAATGATTCATTCAGGAAAGGAGACACCAACCACTTACATAAAGAATAGAAACATAAATTACAAAACATTAAAATTAATGTAACTGGAACTCCAGAAAAAATATAAAATACCTGTAGAATTTCCATCTCCTCAGCTGTTTCTCCTGTACCAGTCCAGAAAATGCTCTGATATTTGAATCTTTTTTTGAGCTACTAAGAATAGGATTTCCCTCATGGTTACTGCATGCTACAGCCTTTAATATTATTTGAAGGACAGTTCAGTGGAATTAGAAGGGTTCTGAGATCACTACAAATGTTGCTCTGAGTTAAAGAAATTCTCAAGTGTTAATTTGATGTTTCCAGCCTTCTCCTTTGCAAGACCCACCATTTACTTGGAAAGCCATGTGGCTAATGCCTGAAATCATCCTTTTAGGTCTTCCCTGTCAGAGAGTTGCAATGTTTGTTTATTTCTTTCGATAAAATGCTTCAATAGCAAAGATACTTTTTTAGTGTACCAAGAAATTTTTGACTGCTATTTAAATTGCCTCTGTTTCAGAATCAATTGACCTACAAGTAATTTTACAACAAATTTGCTGGTATTTGATTAGTAGCCACATTTCAAAAACTTGCATTAATGGGACTTGATAACTGGACTTTCATCCTCTGCTGAGTTTATTAATTAGTGTTTGAACTTCACAGAGGGTTCCCGAATTTGTAGAAAGTGGAGAAGAGAATGTTTGGCAAATACAAACTGTTTCGGTTGGTTGCTATCTAAGAATTAGGAAAAGACGAATTTATACAGAAAAGCTTAAGAGAAATAGAAATCAGACACTATTATTATCGTTATTCTCACTTCTTCAGATGGTACTTTAGCTACTTTAGGAAGCTCTTGAGCTGTGAGATTTTTCAGCCCCTGTGAGCATTGGTATCAGGAATACTTAACTCCTGTTAAAAAAAGCTGGATGCTTCTCAGAAAAATGAGATAAAAAGCAATCTACCCAGTCTGCAGGCCAAGTCTAGCCAAGTATTTTCTCTTTGTCATTAATAAGAAAAACAGTGTATATGCAAATTTAATTTTAAGTGAACTGAATTTACACATGCAAGTGAGAAAAATTCATCTCCCTGGGAAGTCTGTCACTATGACATGAGCCTGTATGTCTGAAATATATGTATTAGTGTCAATTGCTCTGGGCAGAAGGGAATGAATTTCGATGGAATAATTCCATTTAACCTCTCTGCATGTGTCGTCTCTTATTTAAGATATTTTGAATATTCCTCTCTAAGTGTCCATAGAAAATAAGAACCCATTATTATTTTAATCCAGGGAAATTATGACTGGATATCTGAGAACGTCTTAGGCCGGACTGGAAGTCACAGTGCTGTTTTTGATTAAGTCTGCTTAATAACACCAGTTGCCTGCATTAGGGCTTCACACCTTGCCCTGGCAGTCCACCAACAGGTGTATGGGAGCCTCACTGCAAATAAAATCAGGTTGCAGAGGAAAAACCCTGGTAAAAAGTTCTGACCCCGATTCTCACCCCAGCAGGGATGGGGAGATGGTGGGACAAAGCTCTAGCCTGAACCATTATCATTAAGAAGCTGTTGAGAAAGCAGCTCGCTGTCACAATCCATTTTCCAGCACTCCCAGCTCGGACTAGAGCTGCCTGGGTGAGTGATCCCAGCACTTTTGAAGGTGCAGGGCCTGCTTTCTGATAGTTTAAATTAATCTGTTTGGCTGAGAGCTAACAGGAACCAGGAGCACCCAGACACTCAATTACCTGCTCTCAGAAGAAAACATGTTTACTGATCATTGCAGATGTGGTGGCATCTCACTGCCCATTGTGTTAATTCATTGCATTACCCAGGGTTTTAGGACAGGAGATGCACATATGGCCATATATTGCTGCCTTGCCAGCTATCAGTATCTCCAGCTAAAGGATCAGGAGGGTATATGGGATATCCCTCTTAAGACTTTCAACTGAAAAATAAATTGTCTCAGAAGATGAGAATGTCTTTCTGATATGAAATACCCTCTTTTTTTTTTTCTGCTGGAACTACTTCTGACTTATGAATGAAAATGAGAAGTTTTATGGTGTTGCTGTTTAATGTACTTAAATTCTGATATGACAGACTATACTGTCACTACAGGAAGTAAATTAAATCCTCATCAAAGTGTTATGCAGAGCCTCTGGGCTGGGCTATGTAGGACATAGAGCATAAATTGTATCGCTTGGCCCAAGGCACTATAAATCATCTACGCTTCTGGGTGCAATTTCCTCCGTATTTTCCCTAGCTCCAATGTGCAAATACCGAAGACAAGCAGAAAGTTACTGGTTTATGCAGCATTGGCCTCAAGACTCGAACCAGCATATGATTCACTTAGAAGTCACAAGGAATTTTAGAAATAAATTTGGAGTCCAGTGGCTATCCAGTTTTGGAGTGCTTAAGGTACATTCAAATCCGATTTTCAGTGCTTAGAAATGTATTGAAAATGAAAGTTGCAGTTGTCTAAAATTCATTTGCAGGCGTGGGATCATCCAGGAAAATAGTTTACTAGATTTCAGCTCAGATGTGGCTACAGGAGCCTATTAGAGGTAAAACAGGGCACATAATGCACCATCCAAACATTTAGTCCCCTTGTCCCGCAGCCTCCCACATGGCTCAGACCCCATGGATGGGGATGGGTGCACAGCAATTGCTGTTTGGTGTGTCTCTGCAATGGGATATTTGCATAGAATTCTGAATTATTTATATATTCCCTTCCAAGCTGCAGTATAAGTACATAGATTATGTCTAGGACCATATATATGAATATTGGGGATGCCTTGGTGGCTGTAAATTCAAAGGGTCACATATTGATCTTTTGATTTAGTTATGTGGTGTTTTATCAAGTAAATGCCACAGTGAGAAGTTAAGGGAATAAACTGCTATCTTTATTAAGAATATATTGAAGTCAACCTGCAAAGAGAACTGTGTTGTTAAACCATTTTTTCAATTTTTTTTTCCAGAGCAAGGGTGCTGAGTTGTAATAAAATACTGTGTCTTTAAAAAATCTAAGGCAACCCCTCATGTCTTCCCACGAAGTGGGAAAACACGGGGCCATCAAAATGTTCAAATATTCATACAGAGCAGATTTTTTTCCACTAAATACAGGTAATTATCCTCCCTTGTGATGCCTCTAATTGATGTTACATTTACAGTAATAATCACCAAGTGCATATTATATTGCACTGATATTTAGAAACTCTGCCGAGGTGTTGTGCCTGAAGGTTTACAGGCAGAAGCAAAAATACAACAGACAAGCAGGGGAAAGAAAATAATGAAATATTCTTGGTGAAATTTACTTTCTTGCAGTTTTCAGCTCCAAGGACGCGTTCAGTACTCCCTGTGCTGCTTCATCTGTGGTGGGCGAAGCTGTTGTGTCCATGGCTGGGAATTAAGACACAGATATTGTCCACACTGCTGTGATTTCTGTAACTGCTGAACTGCAATGATCTGGAGGGTCCATCCTTTCAAGGAGCACAGGATATGTCCTCAGATGGTTTAAAATGCAAGGCATGATTACTTTTCTGTACTGACAGGTTTTTGTAAATGTTTATAAAGTGCAAGACTCGAGCTACAGTTAGAATTTATTAACTGATAACTGTCCAATTTTTAGAGTACAGATAATGAAGGCGAGAAATGGCTCTATGTTGGTATCACTTCATGTAATTACACAACTTCCTGATGCGTGTTGCTATCCCTGAATGGCTGTAAAGCTGACAAAGACGTACTCTGTTGCTTGTAGCAGGAATGATTCCCTTGGACAATATTTTGAAGGAACCAATACACCACAGAATTACTGAATTTTCAGTACATTGAGACCGAACAATGGCTCTTGCCCAGCACTATCCTGAGTACTTACAGAGGATAAACCAAGAAGAGAACAAGAATCTAATTGTTATAAATACGAAGTAGCAGTTTAATATAGTGAGCACTTAGCACTTTAAACGTTTTTGAAGTCCTGCTGTCTTAAGACACTGAGTCATCACAGAATTACTGCTGGTCCTAGCATTGCTTTGACTAGCTTCTTAACAGGTCTAGGATAAATTCCTTCAGGTTCTCCGTGTATCTGAACATGTAAGGTGTTCCTGGTTCTGGGCTTTGGACTGTTTTTCTGTTGAAATGAGCACAAAAAATACCTGGGTCTTTGTGGGAAGGTGAGATAGTAAATAGCTTGAATCCTTCAGTCTTCTCTGTTGTCTCACATTTGCTCTCAGTTCCTTTAGATAATCTCTACCTTTTCTATCTCATGGGACTGAAAGCACCTTTTTCCTGTTATCTCTGATATTCCTTGCCAGCAATAACTCCCTTTTAACCTTTGTTTTTCTGATTGTATACCTGTCTAGTTCTATAATATCCTTCCATTTCTCTTTTATGCTGTGTTCCTTTTAGATCTGTAAGTTCTTTAAAGAATTGTGCCATGTGTCTTCCCTCTGTGGCAGACTCCTTTGCCTTTGTGTTTTTAATAGAGTCTGTTTTAATAACTGCCAGTTCTTCTGCACTTCTTTTTCCCTCAGAATGTCTTCCCAAAAGATCCAACCCACTGTCTCTGTGAATCTGCTGAATGTCACTGTTCTCATGCAATACAGGACTCAGACATTTCTTGATTCCCCTCCCAAATTTCTTTCTACTTTCAAATTCTTACTTACTCCTTGTGAGTTAGAATCAAATTCATGCCCCCAGTAACTTCCTCTGCCATCTGGAAAAATTACTATCCCTGATGTACAGCAAATGCCTTCTGGGCAGCCTGCATTTCCCAAACATTTTTCAAGTCATAGTTTGGGAATAAAATCTGTCTTTACAATTTTGTCCTTCAGATTTATTTATTAACTATAATTTGGTGTGATTTTCCTCTTTATGTGCTGGTAACTTGCAGTATACTAGACCCTTTCAATGATATTCTCTAACTTTTTAGAGAATGAGGAATGCTTGAGGCTCAATTTACAAAGAATGAGTCACCTTACACTCAGTGTTCTTACAATTAACCAGACAAGACAGCCTCAATGTAAGAGAGTCAGTATCACTGCCATCACTATTTCGTAAAGGTGACTCAAACACAGTGATTGTCCAAAGGTCATTCTTCATATCTGTGGAGGACTTGAGAATTTCATTAAATCTTCTTAATTCTAGTCCAACATCTAAGTGAGAAATAGTTTTTTCTTGTATTAACCTAGTTCTAGTTCACTTTTTAACAGTTACTCAAATTCTTTGTCATCCAATTTTGATATAATTTTGCTAATTGCCTCACATTTAGGGGTTTTAAAGCCTTATTGAAGAATAAATTCCCTTCTTTAAGGGTTTCTTCAGAAAGACAGATTATGGATAAAAAGGTAAAGAAGTGTAGATGAGATTTAAGGGAATCAGAAATGGTATTTTCGCTTCAAATGTTTATATAGCCAATTTACCTGTCCACAAGCATTTTATATACGTATATGTATGCATGGATGGATGGACGGATGTATTCAGTTTTACATACATACCTCTTGGTTTCCCAGCCATCAGTTTAGATAATAGTGATAAATGTCATTAATGCAGTTACTGTGTAGTCTGAGATGTGAATAATGTATTCTAAGCCTTGCTTCTCACAGTTACCAAGTGGAAAAAGAGAGAACAGGGCAGACAGGGCCACAGCTCTCAGGGTCAGGGTTCCACCCCTGCAGGAAGGATAGAAGGAGAGAAATATCCACAGATCTCTGCTGCTGACGCTGTTAAATGCTGCACAGCCCGAGGGTGGCTGCATCCTGTGCTCCTGCCTCTGGAAGGAGCTACCTTGCACTCAGACCAAATCACCTTGGTTTTCTTTCCTTTTTTGGTATTTCTTTTTCTTGTAAAGATTGTACACATAATCCCACCCTGCCTCTTTCCAATCCAGAGCCTCTAGTTCCCCTCCACAGCAAAAGGAGACCTGCTGAATCCCATGCTCTGCATTCCTTGTGTAGAGGGGAGCCTGATGTACTTTTGAACGCTGGTGGATGAGATAAAACTATTGAACCTCTTTTCTATACCCCAGGAGATTGGTCCCTGTAGTGACTCAGCAGGTCTTCCTGTTCATAATTAATATCTAAAACAGACAAATGAACTGCCCAGAGAATCAAAGTTTTACTCCCAAGCAGCCCTGAATTTTGCTCATCCAACTACCAAAACATAAATAATTAAAAAATTAATTTCCTCTACCAATGTTCAGAATTAAAGAGCTGCAGAGATGGGAAAGAAGAAGGCCGGAAAAAAAAAGGTAGAAGAGGATGTTCGTAATAGCTGGAGACTGAGAGCAGTGGCCAAAGCCAATCAACCAAAGAGATCTGTCAGTGTTTCTGGTCCTTAAAAAGCAGTGTTTTTATTTTTCCATGTTAGAATTTCTGCCGAATATTGGGTGATAAATATGCCATTGGCTTGTGTAACTGCTACTGCAAATTGCAGCTACAGGCTAAGAGATTTTTCACCTGGCAACACAGGAGTTCAAAGCAAAGGGATGTTTTCTTCCACAAGGAAGTTAAAATAACAGAAGGATAAAATGAATAGGAGGCAGACGCTTCTGTAAAGGGTCACCCCACTGGATAGCCCAGTGTCTTCCAGTCCTTTAGCTGAAGCCAGCTGTATAGAACAACACACTGTATTTTAGAAGTCAAATATGACATCCTAAATTTGGAGCTGTTTATAGCTGTGTTGAAATAGGTAAGGGAACAGGAAACAAAGTAAGAAAATATCTTCTACCTTTCATTTTTTGCAGGAATAATCATTTGCCTGCCCACAGCAACATTTCCTCCACACTGGTTCATCTGTACCTGGTGAGTACAAGACTCCCTACTCCAGCCTTTTTTATCACTCCTCTCCCCAGTGGGGATATGAAGTTCAGCTGAAGTCTAGAAGGAAAAAAGATCTGTAGTTTTATGACAGTTTCATGCTGTGGTAGTTTATACCAGGAAAACTGAAACTTTGCAGGAATGGCATTTATTCAGGTTTTTTGCATAATTCCCAGGGTTAAATACAGTAAGCACGTAAGTTGAACAATTAGATTAATGAATATTGCCAGTGTTATTTTAGTAATTTCATATAAGATGTAGAGGGGGCAATGACTGCGGAATTAGTTTCTGATGCACACCCACAAATTAGCATTCTTTATGTTTGCTTTTGTGTGTGTAATTTTGCACTTCAACAGAGAATTATAAACGGTAATTGCTTCACAACTGAAAATACAGAGGCTCAGTGACCTCCTCACTGTATGGCAGAACTGTGCTAGAAAATTTCCTTTCACTTCTTTACATCCTGTTGAAAACAGATGATCAAGGACTCAGAGTTCTCAATCTCATTTAAATGATGGATACAGCAAGAGTGCAGTGTGGTCCAGAAAGTCTGCTTAGGCTTCTGCATTTTGAAGTGGATATACTTAAAGAAATGAGGTTGGAACGAAATGGGATGGTTGAAGTTCAGGAAATTTTCCAGGATTGTAGAATAAGATGCCTGGATCCTGCACACGAGCCATGCTCTGACTGGAGCTTGTGAGCTTCTGTGCAAGTGTTCACTTAGCATTTACAGAACCTTTCAGTGCAACATATTGGGACTGAATTCGTTTGGATGGTCCACATTTATCTGGGAAATACTTGGATATTCAATGTGTGCAATTCACATCCTGCTGCAGATTCACTGCCACCAGCTCCCTGATCAGCTCAGGTGTGTGTTCATCAGCCTTTGCTGTGACTGCAGCGTGGGTATCCTGCTCTGTCCAACAGGAAGAGCAGTGCTCCCCTCCTCAGCAGGGCTGCAGCAAAGTGAGGAACATGGTTAGGTGTGTTGGTTCACTAGCAAAGAGTAGTTGGAACCTAGCATAAATTGTGTAATTCCTAGGAATCTCAGACACTGGAATAAGTGTTCTGTACAGCTGCACTTCAGATCTTTTGGCTTAGGACATAAAACTCGCACCCCTTGTGCCACACACCACACGGCTGTTTTCAGATCAGGAATTAAGAAATATTAGAATGCCATGCAGCAGTATTTATATATATAAGGATTTATATATATGTGCTGAACATTTGAGGTTCTCGTCTATGGCTTTTGTAAGTTTGATTTTGCTCTCTGATTGCCTTTGGAGTATCTGCAGGGCTTTCTTGCATTTGCAGAGAATTTACATTTTAAATTGCCTGTGATGTGTTCTCTTTCCACTGCTCTAATTTCTCAATGTCATTTTGATTATTAGCATTTTTTTGATACAAGTTAAAGTACTTTGCTCCTTTTTAACCACACAGCTTTCATATTGCCCAAACATCTATTTACTTTCCAGTATGCTTTAGTATGCCTTTTTATTGGCAGATATTTAATTTCCAGTTGTTCCCTTCACTTGCAAACTAGCTTGTTTTGTCTAATTATTTCTCCTTTTTAATCTTTGTATTTCAAGGAAAATGGGACAACACATTCTATCTGAATTTCTCTCATTATGAAGTTTATTTTAATTGACACAGCTCTTCACTGAAAAACAGATGATTCGTTTCCAGCTCGTGCTCATCTCCAAGGTGAGCTGGAGGGGATGGTGTCCACCCGCTGTCACAGCCTGGCCCTCCTGCAGGGAGCCCCACACAGCACCAGCCTTCAGCCCAACTCTTTCACCTTCTTTGGCTTCTCTAATTCGGGTTTCTGTGTAATGTTTATTCCTGGCCACCACTGCTCACAGGCACTTCGATCCTGGCAAAACCTCTCGGGGAAGAAAGCCAAGCATAGAACACCATCACAGCCACTGTCTCTGTTTCTTAGTGACATTGAACAGTTTTTCTAAAATTAAACAAGTGTCTTGCACAGTTTAGCTCCAGACAAGGCTTCAGAAGATGGGGCTTATGTCGGACACTCTTGGCCTGTAGCCACCTACCTAGCTGATGGTGCCTTCTTGCCATTCTTTGAAAACTTGTTTGGAATTTAATTTACATGAAACATGATGCAGGATTTTTTGACAAACTGTTCTTGCAGGAATTTGAGGGTTCCTTCCCCTTACCCAAGGAAGCACTGATGCAAATTCACAGGTGTGGGCATTCTTGAGGTTGGTATCTACTCTGTTGGCTGTGACTGCTGTGTTCTGATGAAATACCTGTGATTGCACCTTTGGGAACAATTCCTATTTTGGGGGGCTTTAAAGCGCAGACTGAAACAAATGGAAGTTTTTTTAGTGTTTCAAAACACTACTGATAATGACGGTCTGGAGATGTTAATTTTCACTCTCAGTGGAATAAAGAAATTTACAGAAGAAAATGTTCTTTCTGTTGGAGAAGGAGAGGCAAGGAAGACATAAAGAGAGGTCAAGTCTTTAAGTGGAGCTATGCTGGATGCTGCTCTCTAACATCCCCTCTTGTAAAATCTTAGAAGGGAGATCTTGGCTAGAACCTCTTCTCATCTGGGTTTTCTTTACTCTGTCACCAGATCATGCATTAAAAGCTGCCTCATTCCTTTTGCCTTCAGGAATGCTGGCAAGGGTTGGTGTCACAGGTCTGATTTTCATTAGCAATTAATCTTAATGTATATTTTTGTCCTCTTCCTTTTCTTTTCTTTTGATTTTCTGATTGTCTGGCAGGACGAGTGCCCACAATTGCCTTACACAAACATCCATTGCAGAGATTTCACTAGGAAACACACAGAAATAGGAAATAGTAAACTCAAAGGAGTTCTCTTACTCTATTAATATGCATGACAGGAGCTGTTTCCTGAGGCATATCTTTATTTTAATGGAGTAATTTAGAGTATTTTTGAAAACATATGCACTTAGCATTGATTTTTTTTTCACCATGACACAAGGTGCAAAAATGAGAGCCTGAGGTGTACTTTTCTTGTATTGTTTGGGACAGTGCTCCAACATATGCACTTTGTTTCAGGTGGAAAATGCTTTGTTTGACACCTCTTTGCAAGCTCACGTGAATGTCTCCTTGCTCTCACTTTACCACAGTGGTGCTTAATGTACTTTCTGAACCAGTGAGATACTCACATCCCTACAAATGCTTTTTATTCCTGCTACTTTCACTAGGTATCTGTGCCCCACTGTGCTGTACATCACATTAAATTTTCAAGTCACTTTGTTCATATATAAAAATTAGCTGTTCATATATAAAATTAGCTTGCAGAGGTTCCCAATCAGTTGTGCCTGCGGCCTGGATCTCAGGAAGCTGTTTTTCGTGGCTCCTCTCCAGAACACAGGCCACAACAGCACAGCCCTGGCAGCTGGTTCCATGCCTGTGTCATTCATGTCTCTGTTTGAGGCAGTGATGTTCCCTCTCGGAGCTGCTCTCTGGGGTTTCTCCCCAGAAAAGGGAGCTGGGCAAAGCCTTCTCCCCACAGTTTGAAGGGAGAAGGAAGGGGATGCATTTTTCAGAACAGCTTCCAAATGGGACTGACATGGAGCAGACCACCCCGCCCGCCCCAAAGTTACATTTTCAGGAACTTGTTTTGGGGGAATCAGGCTGCAGAACACAGAGTTCTTCTGAAGACTGAACTGGCAAATCATGTGGTGTCACCTTGGAGTGGTACTTCATGGTGACTCTCATTGCTGCTCTGGCCTTCCCAGTGACTACAAATTGCTTTTGCAAGCAGAGATTTATTGCATATGTGTGAGGTGCTCTCTTATTTTTCCCTTCCATCACTCCCCCAATTCCTCCCCAAAACAGATGTTGCTATAAACTGATATGTCATTTGATCCTGAACTTTTCTTAATGATTGTGGTGGCATTTCTAATATTTCTTAGAGGCAAATGCAGCAGCTGCAGAATGTAATTGTTTCACTAAGGCAACGAAATACATTCTACCACAGAAACAGTGCAGCTGTGATTTCATGATTGTTGATACCTTTGTTCCACTGCAGAGCTGGATGGTTGGTCCGGTCAGTTCTAGACATAGACACAGTTCTAGAGTATCTCTGGATATTCCCCATCCTAATACAGGGTCCTACAAAACTCATCTCTATGTGCTTTTTATTAGTCATGTTGAACAAATGTCTCACAAATCTGGACTGCTCTGCTACACTTAACTTGTCAGGAGACATTTTTACTTTAGTTTTTTGTCCTAAGTTCTTCTCCCTGACTGGCCCTTATGCAGACCCATGATGCTTAACCCAGATGAATTTTGTATGAGGCACATTTGGGCTTTCTTTCTGGTCTAGCTCACTGAGGGTGAGATCTGCCATTCTGCTTTATCTGTTAAGGTTTTTTTCTCTCTTAACAGATTCATAGGAAAAGGATTCAGATAAATTCCTCAGTTACTTTGTATTATCTATGGGCTTTATTTTCTTTGGTTTTCTACTGAAGAAGTGAAAAGAAGTTAAAATGTCTTGCACATGCAAAGATCAAGTAAGATGAAAGACAGTCCAGACTTTCTTTGACCTTGGTCCCACCCGTTCTTTCTCCTTGACATTTACTTAAATGTTGAACTCCAAGCCAAAACTGAATTTCTTTCATTATTCACAACACCAGTTTATGGAGTTTATTTTTGCTATCACAGTGCAGCTTCCCAGTAATTTTCCTTTTGCTTTTGAAAAATTGACATTGTTCATATCAATCACTCTGTACTTTTATACAATTGGTTGTCTGCAGAGCACTCAGATATTCAGCACTTCTGATTCTGCCGTGACCTGCTGCACTGGTCACAGTTCATCAGGTCATGTTTTGAGGAGCTGCAGATGTTTGGACATGGAGTTTTAATTTGACCCATTATAGTAATTTAGGCCAGCTATGAAACTCTGATCTGGACCCATATCTAAATTCAGAAAAGATTGCATTTTCATCAGTGCTACAGTTATTAAAGGATATTAAAGTTTTGTCTGTTTGGGATTGCTGTTTGCTCCACAGCCAGTCACAAGGACAAAGCACTGATGCCACAACACCTTTCCTATTATGAAATAAACACAGCCGTGAGCATCATTCTGGGGACCGATCAAAGTCTGGTGTTCAGTAGTTTCCATGTGTTTAATTCTAAATACTAATTAACACAAAAACATTGCTGAAATTATGTCTGTTGCTGAGCCAGCTCCCAACAGTTGTGCAGTTTAAACTCCTGATTCCAGCCAGCTTAGCGATAGCCTGTAGGAAACAAAGAAGTGGTAACTAGAATTGTTTCAATTTCTAGAACAGGCCTTTGAAGACTGCGACACAAGACTGATGTATTTACATACAGAAGTAATTACAATGAGCAAGCATTTCCAGTTTGGTTTTAGCACGCATACTTGTGAGTCATTCAGTGTCCACAATCATCTATATTTTTCCAAATTTGATCAAGTAATAAAACGTCTACAGTCAGAAAAAGCTTTTACTCATTACATTGTCTCTGGGGAAAGGAGTGTCTGGTAGAAGATTCTTACTTCATTTGGTTGCTGTTGAGTTCATCCAGCTGATGTTTTTGAATTTGCACTAGACGTGAACCTGGTACTGAAACAATGAAATGTTTGCTCATAAAAAAAGGAGAAAAAATATGCAGAAAATTTTGTTTTATGACAGTGAGACAAATACCGGTAAACTGAAATTGTGGCAGGAAATGTAGCTTTCTTAGAAAAGGGAAAAAAAAAAAGAAGAGACACTGAATTGGATCTTGAATCCTCTAGGCTTAATATTTTAAACATAAAGCCCTGAGAATTTACGACCGTATCATTTTACATATCTGAAACCATCATTTCCTTGTCCCACAAATAGAGACCTTTTTCTGGTATTGAATTGGTTTTTTCTATTTCTCAGTGACTCAGATCCTTGTTTAGATCTGTATCTGTCTAGCTGTCTCAGGACATGAGGTTTCATTTCTGAAAGAGCAGATATGTTTTCTTGCAAATATCACTGTGGAATTTTAAAAGTGATGTTTACCCATGTCAGCTAGGTAAAAGCACTCAGAAATGGCTATCTTGGTGTTCAATTGAGTAAAAAAAAAAAAAAAAATGGGGTAAAAAAAAATCCCACAAAATACTTCCTGTAAGACACATGATTTGTTTCAATGATGAATTTATGGATGAAAGAAAATTTGTATAAACTTAGACATATAATTTATCCAATAAGCAGCTAATCCATAATAAATGCAACAGGCCACCGGAGAGGACACTGTAAAGTATTTCCCATGTTAACAAACTAGTGATGTTATTTTGCCTTTTCAATTTCTTCAATTATCCTGATTTACTTTCGACAATTCACTTAATCAAAGAAAATTACCTCTTTTAAATTTCTTTTCTGCCTACTATTCACTGGTGATATTAAACAGAAACTAAGTATATTAACTGCAGCAGTCAGTTTTCAGAATTAAGAGTATTAGTGTGTTTGTTTTGCCAGGCTGCTATTTCTCTTGGATTCTTTGTACTCTGAGGAATGAAAGTGTTATGGCAACTTCACATCAAAAAATACTTTGGAGTTCTTACCTCTATGTACACATAGTGAAGTGCATAAATGAGGGGGTTTGTGCCCCCTTTTCCCTGCTTGGCCTGGACAGAACTGCAGGAAGCTGACCTCCTCCATCCCAGCTCAACGCCTTTTCAACTTCCCCCAAAAACTAAGCTTTGACTGTCTTCCCCCGTGGGCTTTCATACTGTGAGACTTGATTCAGTTCTTCCTGATTATTCAGATAACTGCTCAGATTATTCAGGCAACCTAAAAAAACCCATACCAGCAATTTGGACTGCTTTCATCCCTTTTTTGAGAGGTCTTAGAGGACTACTCAGAAAAATGGGTCAGATCTCAGAAGACAATTAATGAGTCAGAGTGTGACCCAGTTCAGAGAAAAGAAAAACAGTAATGGAGCCCAAAGAAGCAATCCAAAAGAGAACATTTGTCTGCACACCATTCCTTACACCCACTATTAAATAATACTTCATTCAGATTAAATATTAAATTGGTGATTAGCACTGTCATCTCAATTTTAGAGATATAAAGAAGTCCATACATACAAAGTGCTTTAGTGCATTGGAGGTATAAAAAGTTGAAAAGAAAACAAATTATTGTCTGAAAATAAATTCCTACATTATGTTAAAGAAAAACCTCACCAGTGTTGTTTGTCTTAAATCTTCTATTGGTCAGGAAGCAATAGTGATTAATTGGGGGTCTGTGTTTGGGGTGATGTGTATGGGCAGTGAGGGAGAGGGGTTTCTGCAGCAATGCCTAGGAGAAATGAAAAGTAAACCTTTTAAAAGCCACACGGGGCATAATTTTAATTTGAATAATTTTTCCTGAGATTGGCACTCTGGAGAAGCAGCTGTTTCATCCAGTTCTCCATGATCTGAATGTGTGTGATCATAAATCAGCCTTCCCGTCATCACCTGCTGCCCAGATAAAAACTGTTTACAAAATGATCCATCTTTTCCTGGAAATACTTTCATTTAAATGATTCATAGGACCATGTTTATTATAAGGAAATGTTTACACGAATTTGTACCATTCATTTTGATTCATTGGCTTTCATTTGGACTCAGAATGAAAGTAAATTTTGGAATGAGTCATGGAGGAGATGTTCCATTTTCTGGCCAGCCCTAGGGTGGCCATCAATAATTCACAATTGTGCTTTAGAACTTCTGGCTAATTTTTCTTGCAACAACACTGCAAGTTGGATTCAGGTGTCTATAATGAACAGAAGGCGGAAGCAGAGGTGTTGTGCGTTATGTGGTTTGCTCAGGAATGACACAAGAAGGAGCTGCAAGCAGAGCAGCCCCAGACTGAGGCAACAGGTGAAATGCCCTCAGCTGAGAGATGACAGTTAACAGGAGATTAATTGCTACAAGGATAAGTCTTGGTCACTCCAAGGGGGTAGTTGGGTTGTAGTGTTAAAAATGATAATAATTTAGCATCATCCCTGGTCTGGGAGGGGAAGGGATGTGGAGTGTTTGGACAATGCTCCCAGGCACGTGGTTTGATTGTTGGGGTGGTCCAGGAGGTGGAATATGATGATCCTCGAAATCCCTTCCAAATCAGGATGTTCTGGGGTTCTCTCTTCTCACTAATTCAAATGTACCCTTGGACTGTGTCATTTCAAAATGGGGTCAAACGCAGAGAAAGGCACAAAGCAATTGGAGAAAAAGAAACATACAAATTTTCTCCCAGACTAAATATGACTTGTTTCATTTTTCTGGTAACATCACAGTTCTAGAAACTGAATTGTCAGAATGAACATCATGTGGGAGATTTTAAAGGCATTTAGGCACTTCTGTTGAGTTAGCCACCTGAATATCCTAAAAAGCTGACCCTCTCTTCAAAAAAGGTCTTTTTTAACCTCTAAATGCAACACCAAATTGCCTCTATAACCTCTTCCTTTTTTAGTGTTTGCTTTTGCATAATGGCACAGCAGGGCTTTGAGGCTCTTGCTCAGCTCTGTTTCTGCCCTGTGGGCAGCCCATATTTGTGCAGAACTGTGGTAAAGCTTTTTCTTTCCCCATGTGAGACAAGATCATTTAAACAGCAGCTGTCTTTCTTGTGGGGGGAAAAGTACTTTTAATTTTGAATAACTACCTATTCAGGTATTTCTTCCCACTTACTAAAAGCTACTAGAATGTATCAAGGAACACACTCTATTCTAAAAGGGGAGAGAAAGTAAATTGTCATTTTGTCACAAGATTGAGTTTGAAATGTAATGATGTTTACAAAAAAACCCAGTTTATTTTAACTGAAACATTTTGAAATAAACTGCTTGCAATTAAATTACACTTTGGTTGAGATTCATTTTAAGGAGCCTTTCTAGTCTCTCAAAATTAATGAACTGCTGCCAATAAAGACTAAAATACAGAAATAAAAAGACATTACATATTCCATACCAGGCTTTCGAAAGTCCACAGAAGCCAGAGGGGAGCTGCTCCCCTACTTCACAGAATAGCATTTCAGACCTGAAGAGAGAGCTGAGTTGAAATGAGTTGCCTGCTTCTCTAAGTGGGACCAATTTCAGCCCTGCCACCCCTCCCTTCTTGCCATATTGAGGCCAGTAGAGCTGAACCTCAGGCAGTTTTGTCTCCACTGAAGCAGGCTGGAGAGTGATGCGTGAATTATTTTGGAGAGATAATTAGTTGGGTTTTAAGAAGTGTTTTCTGCCCATTTTCAAGTATCCTTTTGGTGCATTCTGGCTCCCCATCTTCACCTAGTACATGTTCAGGTGGTAGCTCGTATCTCCAGTGCAGTTCCAAAACACAGTTGTGCCAGGGTGGATTAAATCAGTGTATTTCCTAATAATGGTGATTTCAGCTCAGCTGACAGTGTGGGCTGGTACAAAGAAAAGTAATTACTTCTTGTGTGTCATTTGCATCAGCTATCCCATCTATTAGAGAAATGGGAAACAAAGGCCTAAGGTTAGTGTCATGTGGTTGCCACTGTATTTTCTTACAGCACAACCAGGTGAACAGCAGGTGTATTATGCAGAACAGGCTCCAGCAGAATAAAGCCATAATTGAAATGGACATTGATGTCACTGAACAATTTATCTTCTTTAAAAGGGTTTTGCTTTACAAAAGAAGCTAATTTAGTCTGGGAATTAAATTGATGGCCATGTGGGAACATTTGTCTAATTCACTTAGAGTTGTATCATTAGCCATGATTGTTTGATCAATATTTACAAAACAGTGGAATTTACTCAGTTGACAGATGTCAGAGTTCCACTCCTCATTACTGAAAGTGGGTTCTTTGTGGGTAACCTGCAACAACATCTGCTTCCTTAGAGACTCAAAATGCTAATATGAAGTTAATAATGTATTTAAAAATACATGATACAGTCTTCTACAACCTTTTAGGAAGCAGCTAAAACCAGGAAAAGCTCTTCCTAAATACATAATACTAATATGCACTACATGCAGAAGTTTTTAGGGGCCTTACATGATTGGATAAAACCTGGAGGACGCGGAACATGCTACATCTAACAGCTAAAAAAGTAATTACTTGTATCCTCAGCTTATATGTGGGTACTAGCAGAGTGCTTCAGGGAAGGAGATGCTGCTGCAATTGCATTTATGCTGCTAGGATTGCCTATTCTCCCTCCTTAATTGTGTCATATTATTAGTGTTTTATCAGTTTTACTCTACCTGTGGAAGCCGAATCCCTGACAAATATATTTTAGACCAGTATGAGAAACTATTCAGGTTGAAAACTTTCCTACATGTTCATACTTTAAAAAAAAGTACAGAAAATAAATATATCTGCATCTTCAGAACTTTCATTCATCTCATTAAAACTCCTCTTCATTCCTATAATTTAAGTTATCATGTATTCAGCTTGCATTCTGTGAACTGTGACTATGATCTCTTAAAATGGTTTATCTAATCTCAGCTAAGCACTGTCCTATTTTGTGAAGACTTTTTTTGTCAAGTGGCAAAACTATATCTCTTCCTCCCTTCTCAACCAAAATTCACTTAACCTCTCATTTTAGCACAGCTTTTGGAAGTTCTTTATAAGATTTATCACTATCAACACTTTGGAGTCTGGGTGCTGTGCAGCAATGTGATACAGTGTATATTCACAGTGAATCATCATTGCATAATTTGTGAAATTATATCATGGAATTTTGAATACTTGCTACTAAAAACCTGTGTATTCATGGTGGAATCTGAGCTGCAAAACCCGGGACCTAGATTTGGACTGGGATGTGTGAATTCAGAGGAAGGAGCTTTGCTCAGTTCTGTTACAGACAGGAAGGCTCCCTCTGTCTCTCTTGGTAGAAATCGGTGTTGTTCCACTGAAGACATTGAAACACAGTTGATTTTGGGGCACTGATTACCAGAAATTCCCATTTATCAAACATATAATGTATTATTAAATTATCAAACGTATAATAGAACAGAGAGGCCTCTTTAAACAACATGAGTTTATTTTTCTGTGAATGCTGACTGTTTGCTTTGCTTTTATATTTTGTAACTTTCATGCCTGTGGCACAGACTCTCACTGAATTATTCTGGGTGTAAAATCGGAGAAGTTTATGGAAATTATTCCTGATTTTCCCTGGCTGCCCTGTATTTTCATTCTTTATTCATTCTTAGAGGTTTTGGTGCCTCCTTTCTCTCTCTTCTCTCTCCTTCCCTCTCTCCCTCCCTCCCCCCACCCTTTTGCTTTTAATAATGGATTGTTAAATTGTAAGCTTTTCTGCGCCTTGGCCTGGGTTAATAAAAATGCACAGTTACCTCTTAATGACAGGCAACGCAGGAGTAACTTCCTCCATATTCTTTTTCTTCCCTTGCTTGACTTGCCCTGTGCAGTTAAAATGATATATTTTCCACTTGTGCAATTTTATGATCTTCTTAAACCAACATGCACAAATACATAAAACACAAGTAACTTGGGTAGCGCTCAGTGACATTTAAAACCAGAAGCATGACTGCATTAGGTAAAATATGCCTTTCTTTGCACTACGTTTTTCATTTTATTGCATTTCTCACATTGTAAATACTTTTTAAAAAGTATATGCTAATCTATTAACCAAATACTGTGATGCATTGAGGTACCCACCTGTCAGAGAAGGTTTAGTGCATCCACGTTCCTAGAAGGAGTCAGAACACCCGATCCTTACCTCAGCATTTACTGAATATTTATCATGGAAATGGTAAATGTCAGGTCTACAGAAGTACTCAACTGTGAGCAGGGTGTGGGCTGAGGTACCTGGACTGTCCTACAACTCTTTCTTTGTGAGTGTGAGGGTGAAATGGAGCCGGAGCTCTGCCTGCCACTGACACTTCCATACTCAGCTGTCTCAGCCCTGGAGTGGAAAGCATAACTCCTTTCAGTAACCTGTTCCAATTAAGGCCAGGATGTCATGCCATGAGGGTGATCCTTTAATTCTTTTGGGTAGGAAGCCAGCCCCAGCAGAAATCTAGCCTTCCACATGTTTTCGGTTAAGTAATTTCTTGAGTTGGTAGTTATGTAAGAATGCAAGTGGCTTGTGCAGTCCTATATTCAATTTAAGTCAGTGTAGAATGAAGAATCAACAGTAGGATTTCCAGGTGATGGAGTTCCATGTGCTTGAATTTGTGTCTTTAATTAAAACTGTCAAATTGGTGCTTTTGAGAAGTGTGATTCCTTTAATTCCTTCTGTTCTCTTTGGTCCTGGCTTGACAGTAGGAAAACAGAGACAGACATGGTGATAGATTTGACAGCTGACCTATTACTCTCCAAGAAAATGATACCGTGATGGACCTTATCTAATAAGAATTCAGAATGTATTAATGTCACTTACAATCTAATAAATGTTTGACCTTTATTATGGTCTTACAGAAACGATAGCTGCTCATACTCTTCAATCTTAAATGCATGCTGAAAAACATTTAAATGTGGAAAACCCACTGATTCAAGTCAAGTTCAAGAAATTGCTTCTGACCAGGCATTTTAATCAATTTATGAATAACAGGATAAGATGGCTCATGTTGAAGGTGGCAGTCTAAGGAACTAAAAAATCTGTTTCATAAAGCTACATGTAAGGCTTTCCCTTCTTTAGGAAACTCTGTTTTATGATTCTGAAGATTTTCATTGGTGTACTTTCATTTCAGGTTCTGGGAAGAAAGCCAGAAGTTTAATCCCATTTTATAAGTGATTGGGGCCAAATTCTATTCCCAGAAAATTAAATGAGAGTTCTGTGATGGAGTTCAAAAGAATTGGGAATTGACCTCTATCTAATATCTTTCAGAATAATTTATTAAAACCATTTCACTTTTTTTGCTATTGCATTGCCAATGCAAATTTGTGCATTGGGTTTCAGACTTGGGCAAAGGGGAAAAGCAGCTAAATAATGACTGACATTCCAGTTATTTTATCTTTGTGCTTGATGCATATTACTCCTAAAACCAATGCAATGCACAATTTCATGACTTTACAGAAAAATATTGTGGAAAGGACAATATGTGCTAAATCAAAGAAATAGTTTGAAAAATATAATGCCCTGATCTCAGTAAACCAACATACAAGATTAGATCCAAACAAACCGTGAAGGACCAGGAGCTGAAACTCACCTTTCTGCAGGAAATGATGTAGATGGAATGTTTAAAGGTTGGGGCCAGCTTGATATTAAATAGCAATTTTTATAATACATTGCATAAGTCATTAATCCTCCACTGTGCATTTCCACCTTTCTTGTTTAAACTCTCCTCGGGCAATGTCTTAAGCTTCTTAGAACTTGTGGTTTCATTGAGCTTCTGTGATAAAATATTTTGTGCATTTACCTTTTAGCCTGGAATGCTCTGCATGGTAATGGATATCTGGTCTACCCCAGCAGCTTTGCCTCTGCCTCTCACTTGAAAACCTCACTGATGTTTGTTGCTCACACCAACGGGTGTTTAACAAGTTCCAATTGAATGTAAGTGTGGGGATTAAGTTAATACACAATCAATATTGTTATAATGAATAGTTCCTTTAATGAACAGGCAACTCTCATTCCTTTAGATAGGGATTTTCAAAGCTGTTTTGTGGAATTAAATTTCACCAGTGCTTTTAAGATAACAGGGCACCAACTTCCTTGTGTACACGTAATAAATCCTCATTGAATTTTGTCTCTTAGATTTATATTCAAGGAAGAGGGCAAAGAAATGGTTTTTTCTGAGCTTTTCTTCATTATTTTGGAGAATAGCCAACCCTAAGTCAATTAAATCATATTAGCTGCTTTTGCTGTCTCGGCTTGTCGGTTAAAGAGAAGTATGAGACCACATGGTTTAGGAAGAAAGTAGAATTTCAGTCACAGAATTTTCTAAATAATTCTTTGTTAAGCCTGTGTCAAGGAATACAGAGTTCAAATTTCTCTTGGAAAAAGGATAGACTGTGTGGCTCAATGGCATTTCCAGACTTATTTTCCACCATATTTTATTATTACATTTTATAATAGTTCAATTTCTAAACCTAATACATTAATGTAAATGCATTCACTCCTGCAGTCAGAATCTGGGGAAAAGCTGACACCAGAGAGTGAACGGATTTCTGAGACAAATGAAAATGTTGTGGGATGGCAATGTCTATCTCTGGTTTTTGACTGCAGAGGAAGATTAGTTAGATGAGAAAAATCTACTTCCAATGGCCCTGCATCCTTCAAGTACACCGATAACCTTTCTGAGTTCTGGCACTAATACTTAGGATGGAATTGGGCCCAATTTTGGGGCTTACGGAAGAAATGTTAGTATCTAATTCAATTATTTATTGGAGTTTTTAAAGAGGGAGTTATTTGTCTTAGCAGCCACAGAGAAACTAAAGGATACAGGCTAGCAGGGCTTTTAAAACAACAATTTACAGGGAAGCCAAGGAGAAATTTTTGAAAGTTGACACTTCACTGTTTTTTTCTCCTGAGCTTGGCAATGTTAGTGTACTAATAGTGCAAATTTTTTTAAACACAAGCAAGTGCCATTTCATGACTGTATGTTTAATTAAATACTCTCAGTGATCTTGGACAAAGTTTCTGAGTTTTTGAAACTTGCGTTATTTTGTTGTTTATTCCCCACAGAAGATAGTGACGTTATTGTTTGGTTTTCTGTCATTTGAGGCACCAGCTGTGTGTAAAACACAGATGTTATACTTAGTCCAGGGTTCATCCTAATGATTATGTTCCTCAAATCAGCTTGTGCTGATTTATGGCAGTGCCACGTATCATTCAAGTGAGTTCATACCATCCTGTGTTAATTTAATGCTTCGCTGTCCACTTCTGCAGTGTTTCAGGCAGCCTTCCTCACTTTAAAGGGTTGATTAGGAGGTTTTTAGTTTCTCGTGGGAACATAGATATGTTCTAAAAGTTTAGAATCAAAGAGGCCTCTCTGCTCAAGGATGGGATTTCTGGTGAAAACCAGACAGATCTGTGCCAAATTGAAGGATGATGCGGAGAGCCTCAGTTTGAGGAAACCAGTCTGAATTGGAGACAGCGTAACCTCAAACCCTGAGCACTCATGTCTCAGGCTGGATTTTCCTTCTGTCTATCCTTTCATCTACGCAGTCACAAAAACCTTTGAAAGACCTTGACTTTGCTGTAATGTGCAAAACAGACCTTTTCAAAACCTTCATTTTGCACAAGTGGAACCACATGCCAATTAACTTCGCTCATTCCGAGTAATGAGGCTCCGACTGAAGGCTGAGGTAGAGTCCTGCTCAGTGATGAGCAGACACTGTAATTGGGCCCACGGTAAGGACTGGAGCACAATGCTCAACTCCAGGCATTGGCTCACACCCCCACCGAAGCTGGTATCACTAATATGACTTTCTCTTTAGTCGCACTTAATTGCTTTGCTATATCACAATTTTGGGCACATCAAATAATTGAAGATAATAATTTTGACCTATTCCAACCCTGGGAAAAGGTTTTGGAGACACTGAAAAATACAGTGGAGGTGGGGGACTGAGTTTTGAGAAAGTTTTTTGTCTATTTTGATTCGTCTGCCTGCAACCACCAAAAGCACCTATTTACACTCTCAGATAGTTCTGCATGAGTTACAACTGTCACAAAGCAGGGTGTGTTTCATTTTTGTCACCATTCCAAGTGTGTTTATTAAAGCTGGGCTAAAGAGAATCCAGACAGAGCTGGGTTTGATGGAAAACTTCTCTCTCAAGTTGGAATAAGCAGTCAAATAGCAGAGATATAATTTCTGCAAAACCATGTTTTCAGCAATATCTGATTTTCTTAGTGCAGAATGAAATATTTATATTGCTGCAAAATAAGCTGTATTTCAAATTGAATATATGTTTGAATTTTTCAAAGCATACTTCTAGTAACTCAATAATAAGTATTGAGAGGAATTTAAATAGGATTTACTTAAACATTTTTGTAATTTCCATGTTCTCCAAAGACAACTGTGTTGTACCTCTCCCCTTTTCTTTGAGGGGGAGAGCAGTTTCTGGTCAAGGTGCTACTTAAATCTGTAGTTTTTTGCTGTCCCTACATGGTTGTTGGTGGCTATGTATGCATTGATTCTTCATATACTTTGTTTATAAATTTCAATTTCTGAATATACTGTGCTGTAGCAAAGCATCTCATTACAGCTTAGTATATATTGTCAGCATAAACAATCTTTAGAATTGTGTTAAAGTGAGAAATTGTTTGTCCTTCATTGCTTAAATTAGCTTATTTAGACTGCTGAATGTCCTCTGCCTTGATAAAGCTTTCCTAGGTTAAGTCTTTGTATTTCCTTAGGAATACTCAGCATGAAGCAGCTGATGTGCCATATGGGGTCATTGATTACAAATTGTGGGCGACTCTTCACAGAGGAGTTGCTTTGTCCTTCCATTTCCAAGAGCATATCCGTGCTCCTGTGTGTTCATCTGTTTGTCTATATATTGATATATTTAGAGAGACAACTTTTTTAAAGCTGCTTAGTTTAACATCAGTAAAAAGCTAATCAGAATGGAATTTTGATGTGATACTAAGCATAGTGTGTGGAACCCAGATTGTGTGAAGTGCAGATGAATTTTTCCGGAGTGCTGGCAGCTTTCATCTTCCCACGTGAACATGAATGCAAAAGCACAATCTCCCCTCAGCCATGCTGCAGTCTTGTGGGAACTGATTGACATCCATCAATACTTCTCAGTACCTGAAGAGCAGGAGGCTGCTTTTTTTGCAGCAGAACATGACAGCTGAGTGCTCTTATCTAATGGAGCCCCATATGCCACCGGGGCCCAGGAGGGAAGAGATACCAAACACTCAGCTGATTATGTATTCCATTCTACAAGGGAGAAGGTCACCCAGTCCTAATCAGAGATGGAAAACTCAGTTTGCCTGTTATTTGACAGTTTCTTCCCATTAAGCACAAGTCTGCAGGATCACAGAGGTGTAACAGGCGCATTGGCATTGGCAGCACCAGCGCTGAGCCAAGTCTGAGCTAATACCAGCCGTGGATACGCTGAGCTCTCACACGAGTGGGATCCTATTTTATTTCCTGGATGTCGGCTGGGAGCCCTGACCAGTGCTGTTCCACTGAGGCTCCTTTGAGTGTTTTCACTTGGGGAGGCTGCTGTGCAACATCACACAAAATCAGTTGCAGCCATAGCCAGCTGAAGGCCCAGGAGTCCTTTTGGGAATCTGGGGCTCCAAATTCTGAGGTCATTCAGATCCTGCAGATGTTGTTATAGTGACGCCAACTAAAACATAAATGGGTGAGGACAAGGAGAGAAAAGGCAGGGGTAATTGTATTTTTGTTGTGGATGGAGATTTGGTATAGATCAGTTGGAAAGTGAATGCAAAGCAACAGAAAGATTCTCTGCTAAATTTGCCAGCAATATAAAATGCTCTGTGACTTTTGTGTGAATGCCAGTTGTCTTTTTAGTCTCAAAATGACTTTCACTGCTTTGTTTAGTACCTCAGTGCTCAGCAGGAAAAAAATCTGAATATTTATATATTGACTGAGAGGAAATGACCCTTACAAGTTACGTGACTTCAACACAACTAAGAACATTATAAATAATAATGTGAATTATTCTGTTTTTGATCATCTGAAAGACTTGTGTGATTTCAGTACTATTCTGTGGTATGATACTTCTCTGTGAAATTTAGATCGGTAGCCAGAACTGTCTGTAGAAGAAAACTGGGTACGTTAAAATAGGGTACAGTCATGTGGGTAAATTATATCTCTGAACCAGTGAGCTCCAAGTGCTTGTTCATTTAACCAGTAAAATTGCATTCACAGTAGAAAGATTTCACAGCTTTAATTATGTTTTTGGATTAATTAAAGCAGTAAAACTTTCTAACGTAGATGAGCCCTTGTTCATCTCATTTCTTTGCTTCCAGCATGCAGTCTATCAGGTTTGCAGTGGAATTTAGACACCCTTATTTTGTCATTTTGCAGAGAGCTCAGTGTGCTCCTAACAGCTTCACCTGGTCTTGTGTTAACTTTTGCCTTGCCATTTTCACCTCATGACTGCACGCTCATTATCAGTCAGCTCTCACTACGGCAGCTCCTGGAAGCACATTTCCTCAGGCTCTGTGGCTTTCAGGCATGGGGGGTTTTATTAGCAAATTTGGTACAGTACAATCAGCATTACACTCGGAATGGTCTTATTTATCTTCTGGTTATGGCCCCTGTGTCTCTGCTAGGCAAACAGGTACTCACAAACCTCTTCTGCTGTGACAGAATTTGCATTCTGCCCACACCAGCAATTTCCCTGAGGCAGTGAATGTGATGGATGCTCCTGGCACGCGGGGCCAGTGGTGTCAGCGTGTTTATAATGGCTTTGGTCTTTTCAGCCCTTTTTTGGCTCAAATACGGAGGTTTTGAAAGAGATAATGAGGATCAGACAGGTAGAAAAGAGATGAGAAATGCATACTGCATGTGCGGAGGTACCTGAAGGGGGAATATGTTGTGTGTTTCCTCATCTTCAGTGGGCTGCTGTTTCCATGTTTGCCAGTCGGGAGCATGCAAAATAACATCTTTGCTGCACCCTGTTGCATCAGTTGAGTAGCATAAAATCATTATTCAGGTCATGGCTTGGTACTGAAGGAGTCTCTGTGCCTTTCCAGTTTCCATAAAAGTTAGATATTGGGGTAGAAATAGCAACCCCAAGAGTTCTAAGCTTATTGTTATGGTCTGCAAATCATAAAACTGGATTAAAATCAGAAAAATCGAAAATGAATAATTTTAAAGATCATGAAAATTTTTACCTTCCTTTCACTTCTTTAAAAATTAATGTTTTCACAAAATATTCTGGAAACTTAATAAATAACAATAGGTTTCATCTTAAGTCACGAAACTATGCAAAAATACTAAAGCATTAAAAACTGTCTTAAAAATTTTTAACATTAGAATTTATACTATGAAGTAACACCAATCAAAATAAGTATTTCTACAATTCAATGGTACCAAACGAGCTAGTTTGAAATGCAAAATTACTCAAGACTGAAACAGAATTCTGCCCTCTGGTATCCTGTGGACAATTTGGCAATGAGTTGTAAAGCTTATGCATGTGCTGGTTTACGGTTTAGTTCCTAAGGCTATACTGGATCACTGAAGTGTTTAATGTATGCATATGTTTGTCTGATTTAATAACAATCTGCTGATAAATAAATTCAAAATTGAGGCCCTGAATTGTTATGGACCTTCATAGGATTAACTAATTGTTTGTTTGCAGTTGTAGGTTGTGTGATTGTCACGCAGTGAAAATGCAAGGGAAAAGAAATTTTAAGTCATGTATTGGTTATTCAAAAAACTCCAAACACCACCACCACTGCCAACTGCAAAAAAACACTCTCTGGTAAATATAATTGGATGTAAAAGACAGGGCATTAATTATTCATCCATCTATGCCTCACCAGACCCAGGAGAATCATAACTGATTTGCAGGAGAGAGCAAGTCAGGCCTTCTGGCTCCTTGGGGAACGCCACAGATTTCTCCCTGGGAAAGATGCAATCACAGAAAGCACTCGGAAGCAAAGCTAATTCTGTGGGCAGGAGGGTGAACCCAAACCATATTCAGGTTTTCATTACAAATGGTTTCTCTCAGTGAAAAACATATGTGGCTGGAGTTGCTGGCAGGAGTTAAAGGTACCACAATATTGCAGTTCCAGACAACAAAAATGAAGAGTGGCTCCAGCCAAATTACTTCTACAAGGTCTGCAATAGCTGGGGTTTACTTTTTAACAGCAGAGTCCCAATATTAATGACACACAGGATTAAAAAATGGGCTATCTCTCTGACTGCAAGAAGGTGGACAGTCTTATATCAACATTAAATGGATTTTAGATATAACTGTTTTAAGGCTTAAGTTCATAAATAGAATGTGACAAAAGGTCAGTCTGGCACATATGGCTCATTTACTGTTCAGCTGTACAAAGAACCTTGTAATAGCCGGGTTTTATAATAACTAAAAACCCAGTGGATGAGTGGGTACAGAGAATTAACTTCATAATCTGAATGTTGCATTTGAATGTTATTGAAAACAATTACAATTATTTGAATGTCTGAAGTATATTTACATGTTTTGAGTTCTCCCTTTGGGATAGTTGCCTGGTTTTCTATCACACACCACTGGCTGGTAGATATTAGGCTGCAGTTAATGGCTCTGCTTTACATGGCAATATTATTTCAAGTACTTGAATATAATAGCAGCAAAACACATCATGGGTTGTAGCTGTGGTCAAATCAATACATTCATACAAAATGAGGAGAAAATTAATGTTGTGCTGTGAATGGCTCTAGCTAGAAAAATGTCTTTTGTAATAACGAGCAGACTTAATAGTCTCTAGCAAAAACACAGAAGTAAAGAGCAACATGACCCTTCAAGGAACACAAGGGAGCTTTGGTGTGCTATCAAAATCCCCTGTATCCCTCTGAGGAGAAACACGATTTCTTCCACGATATGCCCTTCTTAAGGAAATAGAGATATAAAACAGCTATAAATAGATAAAAATGTAGGTGACAGCCAGCCAACCTGGAGAATCTGGGCTGAAGACAGCCTTTTTGTCACCATCTCTCTGCCTCTGGGATGGGAACTGAGCCTGCTGGGGAAAAGCAAGCAGGGAGAGGAGGAACTGACCCCTGGCTGCAGGGAGCCTGCTGAAGGCCGGCGAGGCTCCGCGTTTCTGTGGGAAGGACGGCTCACGGGCAGTACCTTAAGCACAAGTGGAATTTGGGAATAATGGGCTTGTGTTTCCAGGCAGAGGCAATGTAGAGAGCTACAGGACAGACAGAGGGCCTGGGGGGACAGGCTGAGAAGTGACCTGAAGGAAAAGCCCAGGCTGATCGAGGGGAGCCCCCTCAGCTCTCATGCAAAGTGAACTTTTCTTCACTCGCAGGTGGAGGCCTGGGAGTGTGAGACTACAAAACAAACATGGGCAGACACCTGGGCTTTACTGCTTCCCTTAATGGATTCAATCCAAGAAATAGAAGCAGTACCTGGAGTACTCAGGGCTGACAGTAACACTTCAATATCAAGCCCAGCATGAGCTGAAAGATGAAACGCTGTGCAGCAGTGCTTGCTGTGAGGGGACAAACTGCTACAAGTGCATTCATTTGTACTTTGTCTTTCTTTTGCTGACATGTGTCACCATAATGTCTTTTGACATAAACTTATTGTTTGATACAATTTTCATGCAGTTCCATAGAGTTTTCTTATAACTTGGAGCAGAATTTCTCCTGTTGCAAACAGAAAGAAGGCTGTGCTGAGCTCAGGATAGTAACAGGCTGATGTTTCTGACAGGGCAAGATCTCGAGCACCTTTTTGTAACTCTTTAGGGAGGACTTAGCAGTGCAGGTCTTGCAGCTGGAGTGTGAAACATCATTGGTTTCATCAATTCTGTGGTCCCTGTAAACCAAGAAAACCGTTCTTACCACAATCACCAAAATACTCCAAGGAAGGACTCTGCTGCTTAATTTAGATATCCACTGTACAGACACCTTGAGCTGAACTGAGCATACAGAGTGCTTTTATAGCCCATGGAGAGAAATAGGGAATGATTTGTCTTATTCTACAGTAAATGCCTAAAGTGCCATATAAGTCATGCTTTAGAAATGCCTATGTCTCTCTAAGGACTACTGAGGTGGTGTGGATAACTGGTTGAAGACCTCTGAATTTACAGCGGGTGAGGTGAGCCCCTCACCCTGGCCCTCCAGGAGAGCAGCCAGAGCTGCTGCCAGTGGCTGGCACTGCAGGCAGAGCCCAAGCCACGTGTGGCCACCTGCAGCCAGCTCAGCATTGCCCTTCCACACCAGGTCCTCTCCTGCCCTTTGTGCCTGAGCTTCCCTGCTGTCCCTCACACACCACGCAGTGCCACTTTTGGTGTCTCTCTGAGAGTCTCTGTGCTGTTTGCTGCCCCTTCAAGGCCCCTGTTTGCCTGCTTTAACCCAATGATTTGCACTCCATACTCACGGATCACGGGGTTTGGTTGTGCTCAGTGCACTTTCATCTACCAGGTTTTTAATATATCCAGATGACTGCATGGTATTTACCTCAAGTCCAAAGCTAGCAGAAAAGGGCATCTTCCTTCCCATGGCCTTGCCTTAGGCTGCTCTGCTTTCATCGCAGTCCCAAGGTGTTTCTCAAGTTTATTTATAGAGGACACAAGTGCTGAGCTTGGTTTTCTGTTTCCTTGCACCACACAGTCATTTACAGTAATGAGAAAAGGATTCCAACTGCTTCACAGTCCAAATGAGGACTTGAGGCAGATATTATGGGCCAGATTAAGTTCTAATTGCATTTAATTCTGGATGAAGTAACTCTCCTTCTCTTTTCACTCATACTGGCTCTGTTGGAATGTGGCTTTATGGTTTCCTTTGTCCTGCTTTTGTGTTGTGGATTTGTTCCTTGATTGCAGTGTGATTTCAATAACATCTGTAATTGCTCAAGTTTCAGCAGCTAACTATGTTAATTGAGGAGCTGGACAGATGGCTCAAGCATCTGATACCAAGCTTATTGTGCTGAAATGGTGTAGCCATCAGGATTTGAAGTGTTACCATGGGAATACTCTTCCAAAGGCTACTGAGTGCTAGAAGCTTTACACAGTGACCGATGCCAGGGCTGTAGTGACATTAGCTTTTAAGGGATAAAAAGAGGCAATAAAGGATCAGTTTAAAAAAATCCTTGGAGAAATAGTATGATATGTTGGTATCCTCTAATTAGCTGCTGTGTAGTCAACCAAAGGTTCTTTGTACATGCACTCAATGAGGAGCATCAAAGCTGTGATTTGCTTTAAAATAGAACTGTCATTTTACAACTTTCAAATTGAAATTAAAACTTTCTGGTCTTCTTAATCCTCTGCTCATTTCACTGGAGAGAATTTTCAGTGACCTTCAGAAAAGGAGGATAATTTGATAGCTAAGAATTGGGATGTCATTTCAGCAGAACCCACAACTGATTGGGTTTCTGTAGGTAAATGGGAACTGAGAGTTTGGACAGGACTCAAACTTCTTACATGAAACCTACAGTGTTGAAATTATGTAGACTTCGGCCTTGGAGCAGCTTAAAACTCCTTTGGGCAAGTCGTTTTGGTTCTTCATAGCAGAATAATTGAAATTTAAGCCAACATATTTTACCTTATGGTGTGAGCAGGCTGAGGACAGGTTACCTACCATGCTGACAGAAGCAATTCCTTGTGTGCTTACATTCAGCAGCATATCCAGACCACGTTTTCCCCCGTGTGGGTTTTCTGTATGTTCATGGGCTCCAGTGAAAGCTACCCAAGAGTAAGTGATGTTTTTGTCTTGGTTACAGCGAACTTTTGAGCCAGCCTGTAACTAATGTCTGATCCACCTCCTTGTCGTCCCCTGGTGTTATTGTGTGCACACGTTGCTGTTTAATCTTTCATACAATATGTTCTGCAGAGAAAAAAAATAATTATCCTGTACCTAACGGTGTAGATTGACTGGAAAACCTGCCAATGGCTTCAGTAGGAGAAGTGCGGGGTTTTCCCAAGCCCCTCCAGCAGCTGGGCTTTATATTCCAGGTCATGTAAAGCTATTTTCTTTTACTGAATTACTGTTATGTATCACAAGAGTTCCTGGGTGTGGTGCCCTGTGTAAAACTCCAGCCAGACATGGCACGCCATCACTGGAAATATTGGTAAGGGGGTTTTTTGGCCAGAAGCTTTGAAGCTGCTATCTTTGTGAAACCAGCTACTCTGTGTTGAAAGGCTGGATTGCATGGTATAAGAAGGGCTGTCCAAGGTGGTCACTCACAAATAAACCTGTTCCTGTCTGACAGCCATGCACTGTCAGTAAAAACACAAGTTACAGGAAAGGAAAGAAAATCCAGTTTAATGATTCAATTTTCTCATAAAATGTGATTTTATTGTAGTGCCTTATCTCGTATTTGCTATTTTTTCCATCGCTGAGCACTTTTTTAGAATCTATACATTTGTTTTGGAATTTAGAGCATGTCTGAAACTCTAGAAAATCCCTCCCTAGAGTATAATCTTCAAAGTAATTGTCTGGTCATAGAAAAAGCCATGGAGAGGAAAAGGTCTGTCTGTCTGTCTGCCTGGGGCCTTATCATATCTCTCCCTTGGCCAGTGTAATCTGTGTTGCTGTGATTTCAAAGAAATGCTGGCTTTAGGCAAGATGGCCAACTGTGCTTGTCATTTTTATCCTTTCTAAGTAGCAGTCCCTGTGCAGGACTTGTAGCTGAAAGGAAATTTTAAAACTGTGAAATGAATCACACTTAGGTAGAAAAGGAATCTACGGCAGCGCTGCTTCAGACAGGGGATGGAACACATGAGCTTCATTTTCACAGTGAAAGGTCCTTTGGTGGCTAAATGCATTTGTGAGTCTGGGTTGTTTCAGCCCTGCTGAAATCAGACATCAGTGACTCCTGTGCAATATGAACTGAGGCCATGATGTTGCATTGTTTTCATTGTGATTTTCTGCTGCTTGTAAAGCACTGACCTTCATTCTGGACCATGAAAATTAGCAGCAAAAATACTCCTGATGAAATGGACCAAAACTCATCACTGGCTGTTCTGTTCTTTAGGCCATTGAGAGCACCATGTTCTTTTATTCATTTTCTTTGAGAGCATTGTGTGCTGCTGATGTGGGTTTCTGACTTGTCAAAAGCCTCCTTCATTGCCATACACACAGACAAGAGGGTGCGAAGTGCCCATGCTTCAGATCTCATACCTCGTCTGAAGAGCAGTTTCAGTCAAAACCTAATTATACAGAAATGACAAGCAATTATTCCACAGAACAGCTCTTTGGTAAACTTTGAAGAGCATCTCCTTATTTTGCCTAGCAGGCAGGATGGGTGCTTTTTGCCTCTGCTGTTATCAGAAAAGAGCCACTTCAGTGCATGTGCCTTCCCCTGTACCCTGCTCATCTTCATCAGAGCTGTCAGTGGTGTTCCAACTACAGAATATTCACAGGTGGAAAGCAGACCGCTGGTTTTGGCATGGTCCAAGTCAGTCTGGAAAAAGGGCTGTCTTTCTTCATGATGCTGTGCATTAAATATTGTTTATATGCATGAATATAGTAATATAATGTGCATGTGAGAGGATGGAGGCACGGAAATGGGTCAGGCCTCCCCACCTCTGACTTACCAAGCAGAATGTTAAAATTTGCTCAAGGCTGTATGTAAAGCTAATCTGTTGTCTCAAATTCCATGATAAAATCACACAGTGGCCTCTGTGGAAGTACAGAAAGGCTGTTCAGCTGTCTCTGCAAGATGCCAGTGAAAACGCTGTGCCAGAATGCAGAAAACCAAGTTTCTTGGGTATTCTCAACATTACAGTGTTGGAAATGATAATGCAGCTGGATCATTAACTTCAACAATGTCAGCATGTTCTCACCATGGCATTTACATTAATGAGTCTACATATTATTTAACAGCACACTTCTCTTAGATGAATTCACTAATGTACTTTTTGGCTCCCACTATATGGAGGGCCTCCACTTGGAAAGTAAGCTATTAAATGCTAGAAAAGGTAGGAAGATTTGTGGAAACACACGCCAGTGTGTTCACATTTGAAGAGAACCACATAAAGACACTGAATGATAACCTTCCTGAAGGAATCTCTTGCTGCTTACTATGCAAAAGTCTTTGTTTCTACCTCATGTGCAGGCAGGAAAGAAAACAAAAAACAGAATATCAAATCCGGAGGAGGAGCAAATGTTTATGGACCTGAAAAATGAGATGAATGAGTGGTTCCAGCAGATTGATTCAGCACAAATTAAGACACTGTTCATAGTCCAGAAAAGGAATATGAAAATATGATGAGAAGCTTATATTCACAGATCCATATGCAGCTGCTCCCTGTGCAAAGAGGACTCAGCTTGAACTGCAACTTATTTGGATTAAAGTGCAGTATTTGTGGGGGTTTTATTTTAAATCTGTTTTCATAAATGTCAGAATTGAGAGGAGCTCAAATGTGGAATGTTATACTTTAGTTTTGCCTTATCTCTGTGCTGTTTTCTGCTGCTGAACTCGGCCTGGCAGGTTCATCAATCAATTAACATGTAATCAATCAGAAAACCAAATAATTTGAAGGCTTTCCAAGACATATGTTGGCTTTGAGTTCTGAGGTTCCCTTTTCTTCTTCCCCTCCCCCTGACTTTTTTTGGAAGGGAGCAAAGAACTTTTATGTTGTACATTATGTGATATAAATTGAATTGTAAAAATGGAGAAATACATTATAAATGTAGGCAAGTCCAAGGAAAAGAAATCCAAGAACCTCCATATCAGGCTTGCTTAATGACTTCTTAATGAAGTAATTGGGTTTTGGTTGAGGGATGTTTTTGTCTGTGAGATCTCTGGGCAGGTAAATGGCATTGGCACGGGGAGGCATTTGACCACATGTAGGATGAAATATAAAGGTTACGTCTTTACATCCTCAGAGTTGTCTTTTAAATATAAATCTAAAGGTTTACTCTTCTAATAACCTATTAAAATAATGTGCACCTGCCTATGATGGATGAGACAGTGAAATGAAAGCCACACTTGAACGTGAGGGCCCAGATTTAATGTGCCTTACTGACAATGAGCTTAGGCAATTTGTCTGAATTCCATTCAGAGCAGAATGAATGAGACCTTCTGGACACACAGGTGCTTTTGGACCTCCCCTGTTCCCTGGTGTCTGCACTCTGTAAACTGGAATTTGCTTTAGCTAACCTGGAGAATACTGGTTTGCAGTTATTGCCCAAGTGTGACACTTCTAGCATTATCTCAGTAAACTATATGTAGGAAACTGCTTTCTGTAATTATTATTATGTTATCAACAAATCTGAGAAATATTTTGAATCATTTGTGCCACTCAGTACTGAACATTCTTCAATATTTTAAATACTCTGCGAGAGTTCAGCTTTCAGCTTCCATTAGTAACGTGTTCTGTAATGTACACTCTTGTGTAGTTTTGTAATTTCGTTCTCCTTGGCAAGGAAAGTGCAAACACTGACATCGGAATATTCTGTAGTATGTGAAATGAGAACAGATGAGATTTTCGTGCAGCCTTAGCTTATGATTTTTTTGGTAAGTGACAGTGAAAGAGATGATCCAGAAATACATTTGCACATTAGTTAAAGATCTGACTTCTGTACATATATCTATATATAGCCAGCCCCACCCAGTCTGGGAACTGATAAAAACTCTGCAAGCTGCCCCCTCCAAAATTTTCCCACTTTCTCAGCCTGCAGTGAATCTCATGCTTGGTGCTGCGCGTGCTTGCAGTAATTTGTTTTCTTTCTGGTTCATCTACACAAGCAGCAGCTGCAGACATTGTTGGGTAAGATGTGAGTATTTATGCAAATGTGACTGTGTGGGGTGTAATAAAAAGTGGCATTTGGGTGCCTGTTTTGGCTTCTGTTGGAATGCCCAGAAGTGCTGTGGTAGGGATTCGAACGCGCCCCTTGATTGCTGCCATTGATCTCGGAGCCCTTGAAATTTTGTCAAACAAACCAGAGCTGGAACTGCCGGGATTGGCAGGGCTCACAGCACCGAGCACCGAGCAGGAGCGAGGGGGACCTGCCTCGAGCTTCCGAGAGCTCCAGCACCTTCCCAGGGCTGGTGGTGGGGGCCAGGGATGAGAGGAAACTGGGAGAGAAGGCTGAGCTGCAGAGTATCTCCCTGGGAAATGGCTGAGAGAGCTCCAGGACAGAAAGCTCCTCAAACTGAACCAATATTTGAGAGGCACAGTGCACACACACACAAAGACTTATTTCTTTCTAGGATTTTCTTTTCCTTTCTCTTCCTTAGGCTGTGTCTTTCATGCTTCAGATCTCGAGATGTGTAAGGGACAGGCGGACGGAAGAACTACGCGATGTGACGGAAAAGCAGGGACAGCATGAAATCTCCCTCCCCCTTCATCCCACTGATAAGCATCACCTTAGGAACGCAGTCTTCCTAACCCCAGTAGTTTTCCACTCCTTACTAACACTGGCTATCCCACAATTCCTCTTCCCTGACTAGAGAAGCCCCTAGACTATATAACCTCATGAGATAAGATAATAAAGGCCATTTGACCATCCACCACATTGGTGTCTGTGTGTCCTGGCCCGAGTGGCAACGGGGTAGGCCGTGCTGCCGTGCTGATACCTTTGAACCAGGTCGCCATGCCTTCATAGCAGAGGGCAACAGAGATGCACAGCACGGAACGTGGTGTGTGGGAGGCAGAGGCTCTGTGATTGTGCTGCCATTTTAAGTTAAGTTATATATTGCCCATAAATGGTTGTTTTCTGGGGCTTATCATCTTCATTAAGAATCACTTTGAGCTGAGAATTTCTATTAATCAGCTTGAAGCTGGCTGTTTATGCCTCAAAAAAAAAATTTCCACTCTACAGTTTCTGAGTTTTTAAGCTTTTATTGAACACTTTCAAAAGGAAATCCCTCTCAGATCTTTTTAAAAGAGGAAGCCACAAACAATATCTTTGACAGAATTCCTCTTTATTTTGAAGAATTCTGAATCAAAATCATGAATGGTGCTGTGTAAATCAACAACTTTTTAAAGTTACCCAAATCCAGATTTAGACGAGATTGCCATAAAACCACTCATTATGTAATGATGGCCAAAAACCAGCAATTATACTATTTTATTCTGAGTTTTAATTGTGTAATTGCAAAGAGTATGTTGATTGAGTTCTTAGAATGTTTAATGGTGTTAAAGACAGTATTATGACATTTTAGCCCAAATTCTTCTAAATGATGCACATGCTCCACCCACCCTTCCTTGGGTATTATTTTTCATTGAGGTGGGGGGTTTTTTAAATGAAAACACAGTGCAGTTCTCTTTATGACTCGGAGTGACAGAGCAGTGTGGCGTTTCTATCATCACACACTGCCCAGCTACTCCCTTCCCCAGCCATTTTAACCCTTTAGTTAAGTTTAGTTAAGTTTAGTTAAGATCCTGGTCCATCTAATCCAGACCAGTTATTTTCAATTAGATTTCACCAGTCTGTCCAAGACCACTTTAAGGACCCCATGGATACTGGCTCTTTCCGGTCCTGGTCCTACAGGAAATAAGGTTTTCACCCCAATAAGTTTGTTTAAATAAAGCAACAAATAAATAGACAAATCCATTTGCTTTATGTCAAAAAATAAGTTAGGTCATCTGAAATTACTTTTAATCCGACACCATGAATATCCATAGATTGCAAACGCATTCATGAGAGAATGTGTAACTAAATACTAGCACAGAATTCCATTTTAGAGATCAATGCTCTTGGCATCATTAGGGGCAAGTTTCATGCATAATATAATTACTGCATCTTATAAATCAAATTGTATTAATAAGCTGATCTCTTTGGGACAGGAGCTGTCACTTGCTATATTATTGAACAATGCTTATAACGCTGGGGTTGTAACTTGATTGAAATTGAGATCTGACTGTAAAATTTTAATCAGAAAAGCTTGGTAGCTTTTCTTCTCTCACAATTTATGCAATCGCTCAATACATTTTTCTCTATCGTTTCAGCCTTTTTCATTTGACAAATATTGATGGGTTTTCCAGAGCTTTAATGGAAGTAAAATTGTCATGAAAAAAACCTCCAATAATTGCATGTGTTTCTGTGACAGTTACAAGCCAGAATGCTTTGTTCCAGAATAAGAACTCAAATTAATACAGTCTAAGTTACTTCTCAGTCTTTTAAAAGTCTTCTACTCTGAGTCACTCACAGCTTCTCTGAATTGTAGTAACAAGCAGTATCTTTACAAAGGTACGTGACCATTGCCTGTGCTCATAGGAGAACTTAGCTTGCAGCTGTTTATTAATGTCAACACACACTGCACACAGGTATCAACAGGAAAGCTTACAGGACCAGTGCTAACAGCCCTTAACTATTTTAACTTGTGATACCTAACTCCAAAGTATTCTTGATGCTGTAATTCTTACTCAGGCAAAAATTTAAACAAAAACAGGAGAATTTTTCTTTATTTTGTCCTGGTATTCTATGATGAAATCCAAAATTTGTAGTGGTGATATCATACCAGTCCAGTATAAGCAATACCAGCACGGTATAAAAAAAGTATCAAATTTATTTTGATCCAGCACCAGTTTTTTCTTTGGAATGAGAAGGTATAGATTAATCTAGATGGAGAGGAAGAAAAGAAAGCAAGGCCAAGGTAGACAAGCTCATACTGAATGTCTAAGGTGATCTGTCCATCTCTGAGTTAATTACATAATTACATATCCATCGCTTCAGTGCCGACCAAAGCAGGGGTCAGGGCAGCCTCAGCACCACCTCTGGCATCTCTGAGCACCTCTGACCTTGTGCCAAGCCAAGCTGGGAGCTCCCAAACTCTCAGGCCTCAGGTTCACTTCAGGAAGTTTCCCTCAGAGTAGCAACTTCCCTGAGCCAAGCCGGGAGTGAGAGCAGGACATTCCCAGGGACTGGCTGCCCCTGCTGTCCCTGCCTTGCGGGAAAACGCACGCGGCTTGTGAGCTCCTTCAGAGCTGAGCTGCCCCTCACATCGTGCTGGTCGTGCTGCTGTGCATCAGGATGAATTTTGGAGGCTTTTGTTTCACCTCATGAAGAGACATTGCACCATTCACTCTCTGGGTGTGACTCCTCTCGTGTTCGAATATTTGTAATTAGATAGCTCTCAGGCACACCAAGCTGGAAGATGCAGTTTTTACATGGAGATTTTCAGCAGTTTATTGTAATGTAGCCGCTTCATGGAAGAATAAAGACTACTTTTATGCATGAGAATATTCCATGTCCATAAAATGTTGACCTTATTCTGGAAGATAGTGCTGTTATCTCTATAGGTGAGCACATATATATATAGCAGGTAGATATATTCACAAAACTGGAATTTTCCTAAAAGATGTGCAATGGAAGAAGCTGCTCAGACAGTCCAGCTGATTACAGTAATCCTGACCATACAGACCTGCCTGGCTTCACTGGGAGCATCTTCTCACAGAGCTCATCCTGCGTTTCTCCAAGTGCAGGGTAATCAGTGGCACCTACCAGTGCTGGGGAAAGCCCTCAGGGAGTCAATGTGATAAATCAGTGATTACAACAGTGGTGACAAACGTGCTACAAAGCAAACAATGACATCATGTTCTTCCAGTTTTGCTGACTAACAAGGAGACTGTTTCTTCATACTCCAGATTTTTTCTTACCTCTTGTTTATAGCTATGATTTTCTTTTCTGCTGATGATTTGTGCACTTTTGGCCATGTTGGAATGACAAGACAGTGACATCTGGTGACCAGTTCTGTGTATTATTTTTCGATACTTTGCCATGAAGCAGTTACCCCAAATTCTGCTAATTACAGTAAAAAATCCATTAATAAAGAGATAACCTCAGCAAAACCCGTAAAGTGTATATGAATGTCAAAATTTTTTAAATATTAAGTGATTTCTTATCCATGTGGCTAGCTGTCTGCCCATTGCCACCAAGCTGCTTCCACTTAGGTCCTCCACTGTCCCCGGGTGTCACCGACATCTGCTGGGTGTTTGGCCTGTGCTGCTGCCTGACCACAGACACAGAGGGCTGGGTGTAATTTTTGGATGGGGAGGAAGCAGTCACTGAAACAGAGCTGACGTCTCTATGTACTTCTTCGGGAAAACCCAAAGCAAAACCCCCCAACTCCTCAGCCTTATTTGCTGTCACAGCTTTGGTGTTTTATTCCTAAGTGGGTGCCAGCAGGGCTCCTGCTAAACAGCCCGATGTCTCAGCTTGATGCACTTCCTGGGCCTATTAATTTCATAAACAGAAACATCAGTGCTCCTCCTCCTCAGGGCTGGGTAGGGGATGTTTACACTCAGTCTTTATCAGTGCTGTGGCTGCTGAAGCTTTATCTCTGCTCCATCACACTGCTGGATCGCATCATCACTTTAGCTCTCAAATGTTCCTGGGGTTGTTCTGATGATATTGGAGAATAGATTGAATTTATCCAGAGATGCATGAATAAGAAAGAAATCAAGAGCAATAAAGTGCAGAGCTGCCTCTTTAATCAAATGGGTTTCCTGCATTGTCCTGTAAAGAGCTGAGGATAAATGGCACTGCCTTGGGCCATTATTCTCCTTGGCACGGCTACCAGCACTCCCTTAGGATAAACAAGCTGTTGCTCTGGGAGGAAATTAGATCCAGCACTTCGTTATCCCCCTGCCATTTCCTTGGCTCCTCCTCTTGGCTGGGCATCTCAGTGAGACCCCCACTGCCTGGGGAAGCGCTGATGCCCCATCCCCTTCCCTCGTGTTCTCTCAGGTGACAGATGTGGCTCCATGGCCACGGTCACGCTGAGCTGGGGTCGGTGTGGGAACTTTTGGGGTTAAACCCTACAAATCCTGCCCTGAAGGGGAATTTGGGCAGTCCTCACACAGCCAGGCTAGTAGCACAGATCACAACCTCTTCCTTTGTGTGCTGGCTGCCCACCTCTGTCATTTCATCATACTTCATGTCTGGAAGTAAATTTAAATCATCATCAATTACTAATCTGTGCAGTTGGTATCTCCACTGAGGTGAATACAATGCTACAAAATTTATAAGTCTGATTTCTTTACATGTTGATTCTTTCAGTATTCCCAGCTCCTGCAAGATTTTGCAGATATGCAAATTATTTTTGATCCATTTTTGGGAGTAAGTTTTAATTATTAATATTAAAAAAACCCAGAATAATTTTTTGAGCTGTTAGATATTTTAAGTTGGTGTCATTTTCCTATCTGTACTGCTGAGTAAAAATAAAAATGGTGATTGCAGTCTTCTGACTTCATGGGAGTAACCTGGCAAGTCATATCATTCCGAAGCTTTTTTCAATCTTTCTTTGCCATCATCTGAGCGAAGATGGATTTTTCCATAGTATCATTATGAAACGTTCATAAACAATAATGTTTTCCTGATTGTAAGTGGTATGTTTTAAATTACATTTAAAGCATCTGAAAGTAATTTATCCCAGAGCTACATGGTGTCACTTGAGAAAAGAAAATCAAATTTGATTTGAATTTGCTGTGACTTCAGTAGTGCTTGTAATGGCAGCTCAAGCTGCTTCTTAGCAAAACAGTCCCTGAGCATCTTGAGGTAGGATATGTGTGTCTGTGTGTGTAATTTCCCAGCTTCAAGAGTACTTTAAATCTTCACTGCCTCATTCAGGTGCCTCTGATTCCCTTGACCTTGTGAATATTTTAGTGCTATACTTTCCAAAAAAATTACTATTGCAGCTGCAATTGAACATTTTAATTTGTTTGGAGTGGGTAATGCTATAAAGCCAAATTAGAAATATTACAATGTATGTTCATACAAATTAATTATTCCTAATGATTTCCTGCCCAAATATATATTCCTTTCTGTGAATGAAATGGCAAGATGATTCTTTACTCTGGGAAAATGTCCATATGTTTATGCAGATCTTAATTTACAATCTCATTATAGTTCTGAATTATACTAAAATGTATTTCTATTATAATTTCGAGAATTTTTTTTTCTTCTTGACTCTTGTCCTCTCCCTGCTGCCTGCAGGTGGTTTGAAAATGCAGCTGGTTTGCTGTTCTGTTCAAGGTTGCTTTGGTACTGTAGGAAATGATCTGTTCTTTCTTGCAGCCATGAGGAACCTGTTGGCTGTCTTCAGTGGAATAGTTTCTATCCCTAAATCTCCACTGTGCATCGCATTTGTATCCACAGCTCCAGGAAGATGTTGGTTTTCGGCTCATGAAGTGCTGCAGATCCTGGGCAGGTAAGGGAGCTCGAGTACAAAAGTGTTTCTTCTGCGTCAGGACACGATACCATATTGTGAGCACAGGTCTGTTAAAATATAGATCCTATCATTTATGTAGTGATATTTTTCTGGTAATGTAAGGTGTTCCCACATTCTGATAATCACTGCAATCATCAGCCTGCACCATTTCTTCAGGGTTCATTTGTTAAAGGAATTTTCTGTTTGTTTGTTTGGGTTTCTTAGGTTGGTCTTTTTTTGTTTGTTTGGTTTGGGGTTTTTTTTAGTTTATGCTTTTGGGTTTTTTGTTGGGTTTTTGTTTGTTTGTTTTTGTCAGTTTTTTGTTTGGTTGGTTTGTTTTATGCTGGGGGTTCTTTTTACCTAGTGAATATTCTTTGTATTACATATATTACATTGAAAACCCAATCTTCTTGGATGGATAGTCCTTTATTAGATCTTGTGTTATATAAATGTGACATCAAACCACTAAATATGAAATATCCCAGGAAATAAAGGCCTGGAAAGGCAGAAGAATTATAGTAACAAACTTGGTGTCTTTCAGCAGTACAGAGACCTTGAGAGCAGAGTCTGTGCTTCCCCAGAGGGAGCACAAGGATGGCCTCCCCCGTGGAGCTCAGCCTCACACACACCCCGGGGCAGCAAAACCCTCGGGAAGGGTTCGCTGATGTGAAATGCCAGCAAGAGGAAATCTGTGTCCTTGAAAAGGAGGTGCAGGATGTGCTGCAGCAGGGACAGGTGCAGAGGAACAGTGGGGTCTGCTCTGATTTCACCCCAGGAAAGATGCTGATCTCATGCACCTGGAGGAGTCTGAAAAATTTGCTGCGATTGCAGAATGAAGCCTCTGCAAAGTGTTTGGTTGTCACAGATAGAATCATCCCTGGTGACAGAGCAATCTTTTTAACCTGGTTTAACCCTTCCATCATCTGACAACCTCATTCCATGCTTGTTCTCTGACACAGAGAGCTGGTGATGTGGTACCAAGGGGTAGGATTTGCTCTTCAGAAGTTAACAAAAATCTGATGGTGTAAAAATAAAGCCTTTAAGTGTTTCCCAGTCTACTGTATTTTTGTTTCTCTCAGTTCTCACCTGTAGCAGGGGATGGGATAAATGCTGAAATCAGTGGAGACTGTCAGAAGGAAAATGTCCAAGCAAAGATGATAATGAATGGTGAAATCCAGCAGAAACATCTACTTACTTATTTGTAAAGAAAGGCAGTGCATTTTAATGATGTTATGGGAATGATCACAAATAATTTTGAGAAGATTTAAATGTGATTAGCAACTAAAAAAAAGACAACTTTTTTGATGCCTTAGTTCAGCAAACCAATTACAGAGTAACTTAACTGTGGTGTTGCTGTAGGTTTGTTTAATCCTTAATGCCTGAACCTTTTCCATTCTTAAAAATATCTCACCTCTGTCTTGAGTGGTACTTTAAACCTGGACTAAAGGGCATAGGGGCTACCACAGTCTGAGCTCTGGGTCTGAATTCCACTGGAATTCCATAGCAGCCTCTCCAGTCTCTCAGGAAGAGGCAAAATTCATCATTCGAGTCCAGACAGTGACTTGTGACTTCCCCCTTATCATGAGACAACTCCTTGTCCTGCAAGAGACTGGGAAACAAATCTTGCACATGTTCTTTTTCATGGAGCACAACAGGATCTAGACAAATGAATGAGAGCAGAGAGGAAATGTTCACTTGTGTGTCATTGCGACAGAGCTGCTCAGCAGCACATGGCCAAGGGCAAGACCTTCATGCTGACCATGGCAACACTTCAGTGAACATAACCCTGTGTTTGCTTAAGGACTCTGCTGAAAATGAGGCTCTAATCCAAATCGGGATTCAGGCTGACTCAGGATGTATTTTCTCCATAGTCCTAGCTCCAAATGGTGCAGAAATATCAGTGGTGGATACCTCTGCCCCTCTAACTCAATAGATTGTAAGACACCTTTTCTTCCCATCCTTGCTGTGATAAGGAAAGAAGTTACTCAGGATACTCACAAAGTTGAAGGGTTTGCCGTAAGGTCATTTATCTGTTCGTTGTACAGTCTCAGACTCCTGTGCAAATAGGTAGACACAAAATATTTTATTTTCTTTGAAATCACCTACCTGATCTCCTGCCTCGCAGAAGTGGGACAAGTCTTTGAGAAAGAATGTGCTGACAGTCAGCCCAAGGCATATCCTCTGAGATATTTCGCAGGACCCAGACCTCTGCCAGAAGCAGTCCAGTCTTGGACCACACGCTCTTTCCTTTATTATAAATTTACACTATATAAGTAATTTCATAATGAAGCTTTCCATTTTTTTAATTACATAACCTGAACTCTGAACATGTACTATCATACTGGTGACTCTTTCCTTTCTCCTCAGCTCTGTCCACCAAGGCCTATTGCTCATTAATGTCCTTTTTTTCTTAGAGCGTTTGGTGTTTGCCCCAAAGGGCTGAAAACAGCTATTGCAAATGGAAAGAGCTGTAATTTTGTGACTGAGCTGTAATTTTTGCACTGACTCGAAAGGCTGTCAGAGGAAGCAGAGCCTGACTGCAGCTGTGCAGAACCTGCTGCCCGGGCACTGCAAATGCTGCAGCATTTCCTGCTCTATCCCTCGCTGCTGCCTGTTTTCCTGTCATTTCTTCAAAAAGGCATGTTATTGCCAGCCAGATGGATGACCTGGAAATGTTAAATAAGAACTAATTCAAAGCCAGCAGACTGCAAAACTTCTGGGCTAAAAAAAAAAATGGCATGAGCTAAATTTGGAAGGCAGAGAAAAATCAATTAATAGAAATGTATTTGAAGGAACATGCAAAATGAGGCATAAAAACTTATATAACAGATTCTGTTTTGGCAAGAAATATAGAACAAAATATTGAAAGAGTGATGGAAGTGGATAGTAATTGTTTGAATGCTTTAAACAGGTTAGAGTTCATAGTATTTTCCACTTAAAGTGAATGCAGACCTCGTGTGTTGTTATTCAAAGTCTTGGAAGTCTTTTGTCCTTAACCAGGAAAGGCAGTAATAGATGTAGGTCAGCGTGCTGGAGAGTTGGTTGAATGACAAAAATGCATCCAGAGGGACAGGAAGATGTGCTGTTGTTTTCTCTCTCTCTCTCTGCAGTGCTACACAGGTGCTGCTTGGAGATGTCGATGGGGAACATTTTCCCCTCCCCATTTTAATTCCACCCCGGAAGCACCATTCCTCCAGGGCCACTAACAGTGCACTCTATTCTAGGTCAAGAAGTTGTACTGATTTATGGCATTATAACAGGGTCATTTTTCATGCTCAAACCAGCAGTTATCAGCAATTTTGGTGATGTGTTGGAATCTACATGGCTATAAAAGGCTCTTTCAGTTAAATAAGTTTTGAAGATAAGTTGAGGCCTTTGCTATAGCAAGAATAATTTTATTAAAAACTGTTTCATATCTATTCCATTCCAGCATAAACCCACTTGACTTTACTAAAGAAAACTGTCCTCCTCAATGATTTTAAGTCATTGATGGCTTCTGTGGCCATAACTTGCCCCCTAATGCCAGTCCAGAAAGATAATACTTAGGCATCCTATTTTTTTTCCTAGAGGGATGCTGATGGGCTGGTGGGAGATGTCCCTGCCTACAGCAGGTGGGTGGAAGTAGAAGATCTTTGGGGTCCTTCCAACTCAAGCATTTCTATGATTGAATTGGTGTGGGAAAGGGAGAGATTCGCACACTGTGTGTAATATCCAGAGCTAGAGAAGATATGCCATTAGATATGAGATTCCAGGTAAAAATAAGTAATTTTTTTTCCTGTCTCTGGTGTTTCACATAATTGCTGTTCTGCTGTTGCTATGGTAATGACAGCACTTCTCTGTCTCTATACTGTCCTCTTTTCTTTCACTTAGATCTACTTACATGTGCTCCCTTCTACTCAACAGATGAATTGCCCATGTAGATGATCTTTTTTTTCATCTTGCTTTACAGCCTCATACAAGAAACTTATTTCAAGCCTACACGGAACTTAGAAATAGATATATGCTTAAAGGCTTTGCTGGACTGGTACCAGTGCTGTATTTCTCACATGATCAACCACTCTGGAAGTGATGGGAGCTCTCTCTTACTCTCCACAGAGTATTTCAAGGACCTCTTGAATTAAGGCAAACATTGTCTCTTGAACTGCTTTAGCAAATTGGCACGAGAAAGACTGAAATTAAGTCTATGCTATTTCAGCAACTATAAACTTTCCTCATCCTGTGTGATGTTACATTTAGAACTTGGCTGAAAGAGAAAGGGTAGGGGAGTGGCTGCTGAGCATTCATTCATCATTTATAGTGTAGACCAGGATGCAGTGTGTGATTGGGACACAGGACTTTTTCTTTGCTTGGAAGGCTGTTTATAGAGTTCCACAGTCCAAATGAAAGAGTTCACTGGTAGTGGGCAGACAGTTACAGCATTAAGATAACATCACATAGTAGAACCCCTGACATTTCTCCGGCATAATGGACACTTTGTTTCCATCTTTTAGAAAATCAAAGCTATTGACTTTGTGGGAAAATAAAAAATAATAATGTGATGAAAACTTTTAAGGTGGAGAAGTTTTATTACAAAATGATTTATAGCTGATTATCCAGATTAATCCTGCTTGGAATGGGTTCCTCCAGAACGGTGCCATGCAGTAGCATAAGAAGAGCAACCTGGGGGGGTCATTTGTAGCAAAAGGAATAAAAATGGTGCATGTGCTACATGAGGGAGAGAATGAACCCAGTGCTCCTGGATAACAGAACCCATTCTAGTTGTTTCTCTCCATTTAAATTGTGATCTTGGGAACTAGTTTGGTGTGGCTCTCGTTCACTCTTCTCTACAGCAGGAGTGACATCCTAGTTAAATTATCATTGTGGCTCCTGCTCTGAATATGATATCTGGGATCCTGCAATCACTTAGCAGAGCATCTGCTATTTTTTCCATGGACAAAGATAACTTTGAATTAGAACTCTGAACCTTTCAGGATCAAAGTGTCCAAAAGTAGACTCTGTTTCTGCATGATGTGTAGGAAAAAAACCACAGTGGACAGATGGTGAGATGCTCTTCTTTCCTTATCTTTTCCCAGCCTCTTGTCCCAATTTCTGCAGCAGACTTTTATGTCCTTGGAGAAAACCACGAGCATCAAAACATGAGAAAATGCGAATACTATAATAGGATAGACTAAGCTAGCAAAACAAATAATGTTATTTTCTTCCCAATTTTCAGATAAACATTAATCTTGTCTTATCTCATTCATCTGAAAAACACAGTTTTTCCTATTTCCAGTTGTTCAGTGGCAAGTTCCAGCTTGTCTGGAGTCCAGCTTGTGTGGGCCTGGCAGCTGTACACAGTGTCTGTAATTTGTCTCCTGCCAGTTTTGGGGCTTTGGTTTTTTTCCAGTGCTTTCCCATGAGGCTTACTCAGGTTTTAAGCTTGAGCTGTGCACAGCACCACTCCCCTGCAGAAGTCACTGGCCACGGCAATCGCACCTGGGGCCTCGATGTTAAAGGCAAGTGCTGGCCAAGCTGATCCCCATGGGAGTGTCTTGTCTCCTCTGTGTGACAGTTTCCTCAAAAAGAGCACAACATTGTTTGCTTTGAGTTTACACTGCATTAAAAAAAATGTGTTTTAAAGGTAGAAGGCTCTTGCAACTCATCCACAGATTTTTGTGAAGGTAGAAACAAGGCACGCCACGCAAAAGAGAACCACTGTAGGCTCAATTAACTAATAAAGCTGCATATAAAGCTACAGAGAAGTGCTAAGGCAATTTTGACTCTTTTCTACTTTTATATTATACAGTATAATGGCATTTATGTATATCCTGCCTTTTCAGTTTCACTTCAGAAAGGGTTGAACCTCAAATCAAAGCAAATTCAAATTTTGCACTGACAAAGACCAGAAACTGGTTGTATGATCAAGTTTTTAAGAAAGACACTGAGGGAATTGAGGAGTTGTGAAGGTGATTTTTGGGAAGATGAAAAGATTAAAGTTTTTGATGGTTTACTTGGGATGCCACTCTCTGAATTGATTGTATTTTTAACACTTTTTGTATTCATTTCACAGGGGTGATTAGCAAGTCATATAGTTCTTGTAAGCTCTGATTCGATCCACTTTACCTCATAATGACATTTTAAACACAGTTCTCAAACTATACCTGAAAGGAAGATAAACTTTTATCCAATTTACATGCTAGAAATTAGCAACAAAAACTGACATGAAAAAATAGTTGTGGTTCATCCACATACTTACATAAAAATCCAGCTTTGCAGTCCATAGCAGGAGGTTTTAATTACGCCTGCTCTGGTCCGTAGTACAGCAGTAACAGGAAAACATTAATTACCCTGAACTAATACAGGATGTCTTGAGATCCTGCTGAGAGCCTCTTTCTCTGAAGAGCCAGAGATCACTGTCATATTAGCTGATATGATCCTTCAGACAGTAAAGGTTTGAATTGATTATAACTTCTATTTTTCATTGTGAAGAAAAGTAACTAACAGCAATCAACACTGGTTAAAGGGAAAATATACAAATTTCAATAACTATAATGTATTACAGGTAAAGAGGGGATTGGTTTTTTTTCTAAATTTGCCATATTTTGAGACATATGTAAGATCTGCTAAATAGCCTGCTTCTCCCTGAATATTCTTGTCTAATTCACTTGCTGTACTCAGTGTCGTGGTATATTTGTTTTTTCAGCAAAAAATGAGCTAACTTTGAGTAAGCTATTTTCAAATTGCAGATATGAAACCCAATTTATACAGAATTTAATGCTTGAGGACTCATAATGTCAATGTCAAAGTCTGAGCCAGAGTCACAGGCTCTTATTATGTACAAGAATTAAATAAATTGATTTAGTAAGTCCAGAGAGGACAAGAAACAGAAGTGTCATTTAAAACGAGAACAACATTTAAAGGCCCTCTTTACCTGAAGAGGTTTTTGTCAGAGGTTCTTTTTGTTTTGCGTTTATGTGATTAATACAGGCCTGGCTGTGCTTGGGGGGAGCAGGAGCAGAGTGATCCCCAGTTCCATGGGAGACCTAAAGAAGCATTCATCTGGTGAAAGGACATGGCAGATTTGCAAAGAAGTTAATTACTGTATTGTGGTGGCAAGGATTTTTTCAAAGGCAGCTCTGCTAGGAGCTGTATCTGCCTATCACCATCCCAAAGCAGCTACAGTTTCTGTGTGAAAAGCAAAATAATATGTGGGGAAAAGCAGGCTTTTTACCCTGGCTGTGCAAAAGTGGAGGTGTCCACAGAAGAGTTTCATTCTTTGCACAGATAAATGTGTGGGAGAGTGGGAAGTGATCTCAGATCCCCTGTGGTGTTAAGATACAGGCCTACCCTTCTTGTTCAATTTAATTTATAGTAAGTAGTCATTTTTAACAGTGCTTCACATAAATCATTTAGTAATAATCCATCCTCTTGGAACCAAAGCTATAAAAATCAGCTGGATATGAATAATTGGTGCTAAAAGATAGGTAAACCTGTCTCTTTCTCTATAAAAATGTCTCAATTTCTGAATAAGTTCAGCATTTTCTTTCTCCTTGAGAGGCAATGATATTTGGGCTGCAACAGGATAGAAAAAGAGTTTAGTTTTCACTAAAAATTCATTTTTCAAAGATCAATAAGAAAAGCCCGATCCCTTCCCTTACACTGAGCATATGAAGAAAAGGATTCTTCCAGAAATTCACAAAACATCTGTACCAAGTTGTCAAATGGCCTGGGGCCATTGCAGTGCCAGGCAGCTTTGGATTAATTAGTATTACTGGCATGAATACTTCTAATAATTAGCCAGGTCCCTCTGGTGAGCAGCAGATAGTCTTTATAACTCTGAAGCCATGTCTCAATTACATAAAAGAAAGCGAGTTGCTGCTCACAGAAGGTACAATAGATACTTTGGACAGCTGTTTTCTCTAGATGATTAACAAACCTGATGTCTCAGAGAGCTTTGTACTTTCTTTTCTCATCTCCTTGCACAAAACATTGATTTTGCTTATTGCTGCTTTAATTCAGTGACCCATTGAATCAAATTTATAACTGGAAGGCATGAAAACATTCAATGATTAATTTTTTTAAATGGAGGCCGTTGGTTTTCCCTTGGGTTGTTTTTTCTTCCCTTCCCCACAGATCCCTTGCTATCCCGGAAGCAATATCTTTATTTCCTCTTCAGTATAATTTTAGGAAGGAACATTTTTGCAAATAGTTAAAAATACTTTGTAGAGAAATTAAATGTAATGAGAAATGGAGATCTGGAACTCCTATTTTCAAATTCTGCAAGCACATTTAAAAACTGATCACCAGTAAAGCAAAGGATCCTTAGGGAAACAGCTGTAATACCGTATTTGCTGGGAAAACAGGTCTCTGTGGGTGTGTGCTGGAGCTTTCTCTTTTCATGCAGCTTTAAGTCTCATTCCATATGGCAGAAAATGACAGGCCACAAAGGCCTTACATTCATGATGAGTTTAATCCCCCTGAAATCAAGGAGAGTTTTGCTAGGAGCTTCAATCGGGGCTGAGATTTCACCTTTGGTTTTTGGAAAAGATGTTGGCTGCTTCCCAGTTTAATGTGATTTATTCATCCCTTCCTTTTAAGTTTATCCTCTGGTTAGCTGAGTGAGACTTGTGTGGCACCTTGCTTAAAAGAGGGAACAAAGTGTGGATTAGAGAAGTTGAAAGAGCCAGACATGCAAGGGTGTTTATTAATGTTCTCTATTATTAAGTTTATTCTTTCATGTGGCATTCCTACAAAAGGTACAAATGCCTGACAAGGAGAATAATCAGAAGGGTGAATAGGTATGAGATGGATTATTGTGCTGTTAAAAAGAAAAAAAAGTATAAGAGTGATTTTAAAAGAAATATTAAAATCATATGCCATGAAAATGGAGCTGAAAAGCCTGGACACAATAACAATTTCTATGCTGCTCATTGCTCCAGCCATGCAAGCTCACACAGAGCTTTGCAGCTAAAGAGCAGAAGATTTTTGCAAGAACTGAATATCTGGTATAAAATGCAGACCCCAGGCCCATACATTCGTCCTCAAGCAGATGCATAAGGCCATCACCTTTGAGTATCTTGCACAATTGCCTCCATTGATGTCCCACGGTCTGAGATCCAGGCTCATTATCTGTGTCCTGTCACTGCTCTTTGTCCTTGTGTGCACGGCCAGCATCAAAACCCGAAATAAAGAAATGCTCTGCTTAAGTGAATTTCTACAAGAAAATCATCCATGTGCAAACCAGCATTTCTAATTGTCTGTCACCTTGGCAGATGTAATAATTCTCCGTTGGGACATTTGATAGCAAGGGCCTGAATCCTGGCTTTCCTTATTAGCTACTGACAATAACCTGGTCCCAGAAACCTTCATTGGGGTCATTTTTACCTATATTTTACAATATAAGGGGGGGAAAAAGCTGTGAAATTGGTAGCGATTTGTATGACTTTTGTGTTTGTATTAAAGGTGTGATTAACACCTGGCTGCCCCGTAAATCAGCCCTGGCTGATTGTGTGATCTCTGTGCCTGCACTTGTCTGCTGCACTGGAAATAACAGGGGAGCACTCGGGTTTGGAGTCACGGATGCTTTGGGCTTAGGCAGAACTGGAGGACTCATTTCCTTCCTCTCTGCAGTAAGTAACTGGCACTGCCCCCTCCAACCAGCCCCCAGTGATGTCTCTTGACATTTGCTTCTGGCTGCAGATTGTATCAGTTTTTTTCTCAAAATATGGAGCTGAGAAACATTGGGTACTGCTGTAGTGTCACTGGTTTTTAACAAGCACATCATAAAGTCTTCTAAAAAAGTTTTACCCTGTTCTTTTCTCAGATAGCGCAAATTACCTGTACTTTTTTTTCTTCTCCCTGTTGCTTAGCAGCCTTTAGCAGTTGTTGATGTGTCATTTGATATTGTGTACAGATAGATCATGGTGCAGCCACAAGAGTTGGAAGTTCAGTTCCATCCCATGATTTTTTATATTTCATACAAACCTCTAAAGAGCTTCAAATGCAGTTTGGCACATTTGCTCTCATGGAATTTCTTGTCCTGCTGTCAAAAAGCTGTGTACTGTTCCTTGGAAATCCACTTCAGATAGCCATTAATTATGCCCAGTTAGTGTCAAAATAGTTAATTTCTTTTCTTTTCTTCTTTTTTTTTTTTTTCTTTCTTTTCTTTCTTTTTTTTTTTTTTTTTTTAGATTTAATAGCATGCTCTCATCTGGAAACTTAATTTTTGCTTTAATAAACAGTGCCAACACATTAAAATGATGTGAAAATTATTACATTAACTTTACAGAAAAAAATATCATTAGTACAAAAAGCACATTAAATTCCTCAAGGATACCTCAAGTACTTGGATTTTGACAGTGATTAGAAGGTCTTCTGCAGAAATTGTTATTTTAGGATGTTAGCTACCCTTTGTCCTAATTTGCAATAAATTACCACTCTCTGTTGTAGATTGATATATATTCTGTACAGATAGGATCTTAATGCATGTAAGAACATCTCAGAGGGTATAGCTAATTAGTTAAAAGACAAATAATCACAATTTTTGATGATTTTGGCTGGAGGTTTAGGAGGGAATTAACATAACATACCTGTGTTTAAACAGATGTATGTGGAATAGTAACAGTATATGGACAAATGGACAGATGTTTTGTTTGTTGCACTGATGTCACTGTTACCTGTTTCTCCACTGAGACTTCACCTGCCTGCTGCAAATGCTTATGTGCTGTTCTAGATGTTGAACTGGTCTGTATTACTGAAAACCTTTCAGGGGCACCACACTACTCACTTTGCTGCCACAAGTTCTATAAAATGACCCAAATTTAGCTGCACTGTGGGATCATTTCAGGCTGCTGCTGCGACACAGAGCAGCCCTAGATCTGGCATCGCTCAAAATAATATGATGCATCCAGCTCTGTGAAATTCAAACAGTGTAGGGCTGGGGGATACAGCGGGTTTGGCTTTCCTGTGGTGCTGGCTCATCTCTGCCTTAGCAAGCAGTGCTTGGCTCAGATTTGCAGAGCATTCTGCATCTGAAGGCTCAGACAGACCTCGCTGACATTTGCCAAGTGCCGAAGTGTGCCAGCGGATTCTGACTCCTCCCTGACTTTCTGTCTGCCTGACTTGCCTGGGAGCTCCTGCAAACACAGAGAGACAGGAATGTTCACCTTTAGGCACCCAGAGATTTTCAAATTTGGCCTTAATCCCATGGAATGATCTTTGAATTTCTGCAGTCTCAGAAGGGCAGCTCTGTTCTCTTATCAGTCATTCTCATTATCTTGATTAGTTTTCCTATGATTGGGCATCTAATTTCTTCAGTGTAAGAATTGTCCTGGACCTAGAGCCATGGGATAGAAGCCTGTGACAGAAGCCTGGGGGTCTGGGTTTATTTCTGGGATTGTCTGATACGCCCAAACTCCCTGGTACAGAGTCAGGATCTTGTGGCTCGGCTCCAGCAATTTGCAGAACACGTGTCACACTTTGCAATCAGCCACTGGCATCGCTTTGCCTCCCCTGGCACCGTCCTGGGGACGGTAGAATGGACACATTAATATTCTCCAACAGCTTCTTCTTTTTACCTTTACATTTTTTTCCTAGTTATCTTTTGATTTCTTTAGCCTGCATTTCTCATATGTCCTTCCTAGATTTTGAAGATGACTTTATCTCTTGTCTCTGGAGGAATCTGACCTACAATGTAATTCAATATATTGCTTCAAAGCACCAAGAGTGCTGTGACCCTGCATCCCACGCTTTAATCTTAATTTCTAAAAGTGTGTGAAATGAAGCCTGCATATAGATAGATCTGTCACGGAGACTTGAATTCTATTTTGTTTTTACCTTTCTGCCAGTCCATGTTTTCACACACTGAGTTATTCTTGTTTATTTTCAGACCTTCTTTATCTGGGGTGGGAGGGAGGGGGAGAAATAAATAGGTCTGTTTTGAATCCCTTGTCTGCCATCTAGCAAGCATTTTTATACCAATAACACCAGCAGATTGCCAGATGTACTTTTAAGTCCTCTGCTTTGGAGATAAGATTGACATTAATCCCATCTTTTTCAGTAATCTCCTGAAGTATTTACCTGCCTGGAATCATCATATTTATTTATTTTTGGATTCCAAATCCTTTTATTTTTAATATCCCTTCGATAGGCTTTTCATTTCAAGTTGCTTGGATGACTCATTACTAGTCTCAGGTAGAGAATGCATTTCCTGTGCCAGCCACTGAATAACAACTTTAGATGGATTCTTTTCCTTGGATGATTTTTATGATTATTTTTTTTAATCTTAGATATGTCTCCTTTCATGATATACTACCAGGTACTAGCAATAGATCTGACTGTAGTTTGCACTGAAACTCTTTTCTGACCATTTAAAGGAGCATTAAAGTGGGAGTAAATTATTTGTTGCTTTTTCCTGATCCTCTTAAATGTCCAACATAGTGAGAAAGGGGTTTCGTATAAAAGGCAGCTATATCCTAAAGGTCTCTAAAGAAGCAATAGAGAGTTCAGCCCCCAATGGATGAAGGAGAGAAATTTGGCTGTATACTCTAAATAAAGTTTTGTATGCTAGAAGACCTAATTTAGAAGGGAATTGTTTGAGGGATTCTCCTATTCTCCCAGGATTAATGTAGGAGAGGCCAGTTCCTACCCATTATAGAAAGATGATCCTTATCCCAGGAATTTTGCTGGTTTTGTCTTACAAATCATAGAGCTTAAAATGCCAAGGTAGCCAGGCTTATAATGAATTAAATTGGACTTTAGAAGTTTAAGATATGGACAAAAGGCTGAAAATAATAGAAGATAGTAATTAAAGTGATTAAATAATGGTCAAAACCAAATGAAATGCTTATGAAGTTGTAAAAAGTTGTGAAGTTTCAAATACAAAAATGTGAGAAATGAAGCCTCAGGAAACTTTCCATCTATTTCTCTCTACTGGAACATACAAAATGTGGTTTCCTGGCTGTTTCTAATGTAACTTCATTTTAGGAGTACACCTGGGAGCCCACCAGATTAAAGTGGGCTGCCAATAATTTTGAAACCAAAATGAAATGTTCTTCAAATTAAGAGAAGATTGCAAGTAAGTGTTAGAATTTTCTTTCCCTAAGGCCAGAGCTAGAGGATAGTTGAAATTATATTTGAAATGGGTTTTGTTTTTTTTTCTTTATAATGCACACCAATTACTCCTACAGTAAGTAGATCTGGTTTCCTCAGCCTGTTTTCAGAAGACATTACTTAGATTATAGATAAAGGCACAATTCTGCCTGCAGACATGCATTAGTGAAGAAACAATTCCTTGCACTTGCAGGCTCTGCCATCTGTATGGCTCAGAGCACCAGATTTGGACATCTGTCTTGGAGAGAGCAAAAACCTCCTGTTCAAAAACATCTTCAGGTGTCCTCAGGACTTCCACCTTGGTTTTCATGAGTGATATTTCTCACCAAGGAACTCAGAAATTATTTGCCCCCTGCTGTGTTCAGAGACTGGGACTTACAGATTTACCATCCTGTAGATTAAAAGCCCATTTTCCTGCAAGTGAAGTCAGGAGAATCGCAATGGGTTTGAATGGAAACAAGTGGGGAAAAGAAAAGGAAGGCCAGTTACAGAGGTAGTGCAGAGAATGGATCTCCACAATTTAACTTGAAAAACAGTAGACAAACCTGATGTCAAAATGCAAATGACACAAAACCTTTATCCCACCTCCTAAATCTGCTCTCAAACCAGCTGCTAGACTTTGAAGCACTCATTGATGAAGGGAGTTGGGATTTATGACTCCTAAAGAATCAACTTCCTTTTGTCTGTCAGTTAGTACATAACAGGAACAAAAACTGGTATGGAAATAAGTAACAGTTTGCTTTCTGGTTTTAATTAAGCTTGGCAAAATAAGGTCAGAAGAGGAGTATTTGAAGTTGCCTTGGGGATTTTTCAGAGTTTTTCAGTCAAACTAATGCTAAAAATGTAAAGAAAAATATGAGACATTTGGACCATCGTTGTCATGACTATAATTGCTTTAGAATCAGCCTCGTACTCTATAAAAGAAATGTGAAAAATTTCTGTTGACATGTTTGGAAAATGGATTGACCCAGTGTTTACTCAGTAAAATAATTTGATGTAATCATGATCCACAGCTGGTTTTTAGCATTTGCAGAAGCCAAGAGTTGAAGGGAAAAAAAAGAACCAGTGAATGTTGGACATGTTGGAAGTGTTGGAAGCATTAAGGATATTAAATATTTATATCAAGTAATTGTTTTGCAATTTGCTCTCCAAATTAGTGGAGCTATTGTGTACTGGGTATGTGGTTTATTTGTTCTTCTAAACTGTGCAAGTCTGGAAGCTTTCTGCACTGTTTGACACAGACATCTCAGAGGCCGTGCATTGCTCATCCTGCCAGGTTCCCACAAAGAATAGGCTCAGAGATGTGGGTTTGTGTAGAAAGCTCATAAGGAAAAACCCAGCGAAACCTCAGTTGAGAAATACAGAGAATTAGCCAGTTCTGTGCATCATTCCATTTCCATTCTTTTCCCACAGCCTATTTATCCTGTTTAGCATTAGCAGCACTCAAATGATCTCAGTCACTGAAGGTTTTCGGCCTAATCCGGCAAGGCATCAGCCTCAGTGCAAATTAACCATGTCCAAAATGACTGTGCCCCTTCCAGGTGAGCTGAAATGTGCCAAAAGCTGAGCATTATTTTAAATGCTTCATAAATTCAGAATCACAATCAGTGATTATAGAACACTTTGGAGGCCAAGAAGCTGAAAAGCACTTTTAAAAGATAAATGAAAATAATTTATGATCATTATATTGGTGATAAAACAATGACATATGCAATTCTTTATTATTCAGCCCTTATGCATTTTGCTAAGATTAACGTTGTCAAGTTTATTTCCAGCAAAACACGACTTTTCCACCTTCAGAAACTTAGTCCCTGTGCAAGGGTGAACAGCTGCATCTCCTCTGCAGCAGGCAGAGTGACACACAGAGAGCTCAGTGCACTGAGCTCGAGAGGTCTGAGATGGATGCACGGAGAGCAAAGGCTCCTTCCCCGTGTGCCTCCTTGCACTTCGTTTTGGGGATGGAAAGGGCCTCAAGCAGAGTTTGCTGTCTCAAAACACGAGGCTGCACAGCACCACGGGGTCTGCAAGCCATTCCCACTGCAGGAGCGCTGTGTGCAGGCACAGGCCTGATCACTTTGAGCTTCATCAGTGACATTATTTTGCCATTTTTTAAATACACTGATTTGCAGAACTACATTTGATAATCCTCTCTGTTTTAAGAAGTGCCGTTGATACAGACTGGCATCACATTAACTAGGTACCACTTCTGGTTAGTCCAGCCTATTGCCAAGTGTCATGATGGGACAGAGTCACTGGTTTTAAACCTCAGCAAAAAAAATTTTTCTTCTCTCTTTTAAATCTGCACTGCTATAATTATGAAAAGCAACTCATTTTTACCATCACCTACGGGCAGAAGCTGTAAGCTGCCATTTCTTTTCCTGTACAGCTGTCTGGTTCAGTAAATACATCTTTGGGGACTCATTTGCATTAGTTACCAAGAGATGATTTGCAGCAGTGAGTGGTGGTTTGTGCTTTATAATGGGCTTTCTCAGCCCTCACTTTCTAACATGATTATGAGCCCTTCTGTTGTTAAGGGAAGAGCACAGATTCAATGCTGTGCAGGAGACCTGAAGGTTAAGACTGAGTAGGCAGGAGGAAAAACATCTGGCATTCCCCACAGCATCGTGTAGCAGAATAATGCCAGACTTCCAGCCAAGGTCCAGCAAGGTTTCCATTTTTGAGGCCTAACAACTGTCTCAGGGAATTCTGGTAGAGTTCTGATTCATATTCTAGGAGCTCATGAGAGAGATTAAAGTGCACCTTATTAATATTTGTAGTTATTATAATAGTAGAACGAGAAAGCCAAAGGGGTCTGTATTTAGATTATTTCAAACTATTTAATGTGTGAATGCATTATTTCAAATATAAGATCAATGGGAACCCAGGAGATGGGGCATTTTGGTTTTAGTAGAAAAAGAAAGAAGAGATGCTAAACCCTTCATGAGCAGGGGAGCTTTCTCCCTGAGACAAATGTGCTGGCAGACACATCCCTGCAGGTGAGTGGAAGTGGGGAAGGGGGAGAGGCTTGGTGTCTCAAAATTAAAGAGTTCAGAGGAACATTTTGGAATACACGTGAAAATCAGGAGAGAATACTGAGAGAATACTCCCCATTGTTTCCAATAACACGCTGTTCTTGTTTCTTTAGATAACCTGCACGGTTGTGATTTCAGGTTTCTTGGGTTTTTGGTAGTGCACACTCAGGCTTTTTACTGTAAGTCCACATCATGGAATGTTTCTCCTGGCTGGTCTACAAAGAAATGATGGCATGAATGTGCAGTAACAAACTCATGCCTGTGTTCCAAGCTGAAGGAGAGCTTTTAAAAAACATCTGAGGAATATGCACACATTTTTTTTGTTTAATCTTCAGAGCTGTTCTTTCTAAAATTGTTCAAAAGCATGTTGATAAACAAAAGACATCCAGTTCTTTGGGCTCAGCTACCTATAGGTGTTTCAGCCCACCATTACTGTAGTCTTTCAGCTTTATCATATAATGTTCACTCTATTTTTATCTTTCCTCATTACACACCTTTTTTTCATAGATAATGATTATATTAATCAAAGCCCATTTTAATTAATACATCCAGCACTTTTATTCTTGACATTTCAACCTTTTTTCTTTCCCTCAGACCACTTATCAAATATATCTGTCAAAAATACTTCTTGCCTACAACATATTATCTTGAAGTCATACTCCAAATGTGAAAAGGACAATCTATTTGCTCCCAGCTAGGACTGTTCTGTGGTTGATCAAAAATGAGGGGGTTGTTGTGAGATAATAGTTTTGGCATAGAGGATTGATGTCACTAATTGGAGCCTGTGCTTTGAGGCTTGGTAGACACACCAAAGACTAACTGGACATGAAAGCTGAATTCCCATCTCGCCCTCACAAATGAGCTGCCTCAGCTGGGCTTGGAGCATGTTGTTTAATCAGCGAGGAGCAGCCTCTGCTGAGGCTCCCGGTGTTGCTTCTGTTTGTCATTAAATGGGGGTCATCAGTCTCCGTGACTCTCCCTACAACCTTTGTATTAAATTTGCTGTAAAGAAAACAAAAGCACTGATTAAGAAGGCCTGGAGATGTTTGTCAGAGCTACAGGTGCCTTTCTTGACAGGAGACTGAGTATAAAAACAAGTCTCTATAAAATAAAAAGCTTCCATTTATATTGAAAGGTGGGGGGAGGATTATGGATAACTTACGGTGGGAGAACAAAATTGCCAGATGATAAACACGTTGTCTTTCTGTCCATCAGAAAATTGATTTTGGTTGCTCTTTTTCCTCAGCTAATTTGTCTTGGGGGAAGTTCATATTTTTTGAGATGACAAACTTCTTTTTACCTTGTCAAGCAGCTTGTAGAAATAAAATAATAATACAGTGCTGAGTGTTTATTATCATGCTTTTCCTCACTGTACTGGCTTGCAGAGTATTGGGTTTATTGCCAAATATTTGTCCAAGATTGTAGTACGGCCCTTCCTTCCTTCATACCACATCCAGCTCTGCATCTCCTCCATCCTGTGCATTTCCCCACATCCTTTGCCTCTCCTCTGTCAAAGTTCTTTTGTTCTCTATTTAAAAACTCTTTGCTGACTGGTGACCATTTCCTGATTATTTAGGTTAAAATGTGCATTTGGTTGCATAGGTACCTACACATGCAAATAGTTACATTTTTAAACTAAGAAATGCATAGATTTAGCTTATAAAAAAATCAGATGCAAAATGAAAGGGTTTGATGCTTTGCTTTTAGATGTAATGCAGCTGGGAATAACATTCCTTTCTTGTTTGCAAGTACACAGAAAAGTGTGTTTCTTGATATTGATCAAATAAAATACATTTTATTACACTATAATTACAGATGGAGAGACAGAGGGGAACCCTTATAACAGAGACAATTATATTTGGAAGGAAAATAGCTTTAGGACTGAAAACTAAAGAATATGGCTTAGATAGCATGATAATGCTCTTTATAGAAAACTCTGAACAGGTCAGATTGGAACTTGCTGAATAACTCAGGATGTTGATTATAGATAGCCCTTGGCTGTTTGTCTGAAAGTAAACTTGGATTTGTGCATGGGTTTATTTGGTAATCATAGTAGTCCAAGGAATCTATGTAATCAAGCACATTGCAGGTCTTCATCTACCACCAGATTTTATTTCTTGCTTGGATCTTCCTGCCTTATGTGACTTGAATAAAAATTTTCATAAAACCTCTAGATTTCTGTTCAAGAATGGATGTTCAGCTGTGGGCAGGTCCACAGGCAGGAGAGAAGAGTTCATTGAAGCAGCAGCAGCAGCACAGAATCCCATGCAATCTACTTTGAACAGAAGCTGTAGCAGATTCTGTGCCTCAGTTAAATAAAATTCAGAACTTCACAAAGTTTAAGTGGGGATTAACTTGGCCATAAGTGCAGTAGTGGCCTTCTGCAAAGATCTGAAATCTTGCCAGAATTTATACCTGGAATGGGCTCATTATAACAATTTAAATTAAGACAAGATAATGTTTTGTACTTGCAGATGGCACAGAGGAACAAAAGGGGCTGATCTTGTACCAAAGAAATTAAGATAAAATGTCAGTTAGATTAGTTAACTGCATAGCCTGAGCCAACATGAGATGCTTCAGTGCATCTAAGACCTTGAGTTATAAGGTAAAAGCAGGCCCAGGAATCACAGCAGCCGATTTGTCTGCAGCTCTTTGCTCTCAGCAGCAGGTAGGATTATGGCACCATTTACATTTTATCATTCTGTTTTCTGCTATGTATATTTCCCAGTATTTATAATTCTTTTGATTAGATTTATGGCCAGAAATGCTCATTAAAATAGCAGGTAATTATATACATTTTCTAGTTTTCCTCTTGCTGTGTCATCTGAATTTAGCTATGACCCTGGATTTAGCCGCAGCCCTGGAGGTGAATATATGCAGAATGTGGGCTGGCTGCTAAATGTGTCCACAGATTTCTCTTGCTTCCTGGTAGATGAAAGACAAGAGATTTGTTCAGGGTCAGAGAGCAACATGTCCCTCCAGGCCACACAGCCCTCGGGCTGCTCTGAATTGCAGATAGACATCGATGTTTTGTACCTACTTTGGAACATTCCTTGTTTCCTTGAGCTGCCGAAACCATGCAGTGACTGCACATGGCAGCACTGAAATAAAAGGTTAAGTAGGAAACGTCCAGAAGTCCATGGCCCTGGCTGATGGCATCCTGAGAGTCCAGGGACCACACTTGCAGGTAACTGAGATAACCTCTCTTGGAAACATGGATGTGCTACTCTTCACAGCAGGGTACAGGCAGCAGTAGATCAATTCAATTCCTGCTTTACCTCCTGTTAGCCCCAAACATATTTCTGTGAGTAGGCTCCATTTTGGTGGTGTTTGCAAACCTTCCTGTGTGACACCTCACTGGCTCCTCATTTTATTCTCAATGTGGAGCCATTTGGAAGCTTCTTTTTATGTGGAAATGGACCTTCCTGCCTTAAACACAAATGAAATGATTTTTTAATCCCATTTTTAGCCCCTTTTGAGCTCACAGTTTGTAATGAATTGTAAATTCACGTCAGTTCTGACTGAGGTGTACTCCAGTTCCCGAGGTTTGTACGCTGCCTCAATGACAAGTTTTATATGTATCGTTTAGCTTTCCTTTAGTCTCTCTCATCTGATCTCTCATCAGTTCCTGAGGGAATTGGTTTTATCATGTTTCCAACCCTTCACTTTCACACATCTAAAGCGTCACTTTTTTCTGTTCTGAAAACCCAGGATCTGGTTACGCTCATGCTGAGCAAAATGAAATAATAGAGGCAAGAGCACACCAATTAGAGCTCTGAAGAAATCACAGTCGGCTGCCGTTTCCAGGAACATGGAGTACTTGTGCAAGGTGATGCTGTGATTACCTTCTATTTGAAAGTGCTGCAAACTCTTTCAACAACTTCCATGGGTGTTTGCCTGAGAACCAAATGACTCCAGTTTAATTTAAATGTAAATGAAAAGTACATAGTGTTTGAATGTTTAACAGACACACGGAGGATTTTGCACAGAGCAGAACTGTTCACGTGCTGTCAGGGTTATTCAGTTATGCCACATCTAAAATCTTTAATCGGATCCAGATGATTTTGCCCCTCCTTCCCCATCCATGTAGATGGCCTTTAGGAAGACTTCCCAAGAGCTATGCCAGCTTGGCTTCTGCAAGATGCTGCTGGTTTCCTAAATCCTGGCTGCAAAACAGCTTTCATGACTGCAGAGCGGAACTAATGCCTTCTAATACTTTCTTCTCAATGAGCAGCAAAATCCAAGCAAATGGCAGGAATCAGTTCCTGCAGCAATTCCGGGTCCTGGCAGGCTCTCCTCAGGAGTTCCTGGCCTCTTTTCACTGCAGTAAACTGTATTTCTGAAAAGAAGGACAACAGGGAGTCTCTTTAACTTAAAGATTGCAGGGGTTTTAGAGGGACTGTTCTAAGGTGCTTGTCCATGTCTTCAAAGCCTCCAGTAAGTTCTGCTTTCTGCAGAGAAACTCTTAGGAGCTCACTGTACTTGAACAGTCTTTCCTACTGGCAATTTAGATCTTATTCCAGACGTTCCATTATTTTCACTATGGATTTTGATTTACTTCATGTCTATACAGTCTCCAGACTGTTCTTTTGTAATTAGAAAATATTATTTTTTTTCCTAAAAGGCACAAAAATGGGATCAGGCCAATACTTGTTGCACACACCTGTAGCACAACAATGCTGTTCTCCCTGTCCTGGGTCTGAGGGTATCCAGGTATGTGAGCAATAACAGCGCACCAGTTTAGACCTCCTTCAGCAAGCAGAGTTCTGATATGATTTTATTTCCTGTGAAACAGCAACAATATTGGTATTGCAAAAAAAGGCCATCTTTACTGTCTGAACTGTTGCAGATTCTAATTACAGGTTCTTGCTACAGTCTTTTTAATTCAGCTGCCCCCCAAAATTCCATTTTTTTATCACCTTCAGCCTTTGGCAGTCTGGAGTTTTCCTTATTAAATACATCTGCTCAAATGTAGAAATTGCTTTTAATGCCTTAACATTAAAAATAGAGATATTGAACCCTGCTGAATTTCACATTATTTTTAATTCCCTGGCTTGCAGGGGATTGGTAGCCTGGGAACCTGCGAGTAGTATGGACAATTCATTCTTCACACTGTTCGAGAGCTATGGACTTAATCCTGTATGTGGCAAGTTTGTCAAATTAACAGATTCTTCAGTTTTGTTCTGGCTGCTGCTAGGGATAAGTAAACAGAGATGGGAAATCCACCTGTCTCACTAGGAACTGACTCCAGCCCTGGACATGTTGCAAGCACAGAAGTGGGTGATGATGACTGTTGCAGGGAAAGCTGTAAACCAGATTGTGCTGTGCACAAGATTTCTTGGTGGAAAGAAAGGTCTCTGTTTGTATCAGCTCTGCTGAGTTCATGCAAAGAGGAGCTGAATTCACATGAGCAGGGTCTTGCTGACACTCACTCAAAATGTGGAGCTGAACACAGGAATGAATACAAGGTACCACTGTGCACGGTGTGACAACAGAAGTTCCCCAAGCAAGTGCGCCCTCATACACTGCATGTTAGCAAAAAGTAATCATTGAATTTAGTCTGCAGAGCAACTATGAGATAAATAATTTCAGTCCTTTAGTTACTCACTGTAAAGAAGCTCCATTAATAATTAGTGATTTACTGACAGCAATTTAGTTGGTCTAAGAACCCAAGATTAATTATGCACTCTGCTTGTTCTCTGGAATAATAGCTTAGGTGCCATTTCTAAACATTATATATCTTTATCTCGGACTCTGATAACTGTCAGCTAATTCTGACCAAAGGAGCCATGAAAGTGCAGCTAAAATGGAGATTTCTTTCATCTCAGTAAATCTCTTTCCCTTAGCGCCTATTTTTCACCATAGTCAGGTTTCTAGTGAGGCAATCTTAATTTATTCGTTTAATCTGGGAAATTAGTTGCTGTAGGTTTTGATTATATAGATCAATGGACAATAAAAAACATTTTGACTTGAGTGAGATTTCTTTTCCTTTTGCAGGGATGCAAAGAGAATACTGAAATAATTTAGACCATTACTGTTTCAGAGACTAAAATTCAAATACTAAAGAAATATTGCACTGAAATCTCTGGTAAAGGGAAGTCTGTTGCTGCCAAAAAATAGCTGTCTGCAACTGTGTAAAGATGTAACACATTAAAAGTTTAAATAAGTAATAACTGTTACATTAGAAGTGTCCCTCCCAATATTATTATAAATTGTGTTTTAAAGAAAGAAAAAATGAAGCATTTTTGAAAGCTTCTAGCTGATTTAGGAGTCTAAGTCACATCATTAGTGACATGGGACTGAAGCTACTACAAAAATTTTTTTGAAAGTAATTGGACATAGCTGCTATTTGAACATTTTTCTGAATCTCCATTCACGTTTGAGGAGTTAAGGATGTTTTAATGTCTGTCCCTACATGATTTAGACTTTAAGGCCTGCTCAGTGCCTTTTACTGCTTGGCCTTCCAGCTGCCCAGTCACTTATGAAAGCAGGATTTAGCTGCTCAAATCCTTTAGACCTTGTGGTGCTTAGTGCAATGGCATGAAAAAAATTGAACCGGGTTACTTAAACATACAGCTTAAGTACTCAGCAGCATTTTATAAATGCCTGCGTAGGTTAGGCTTGAATTCAGGTTAAGCAAAAACCACAAAAGTGCTCGCGGTGTTTATTGAATAGGGTCCAATTAGTGCATGGAGAAAGTAATCAAATGCCTTTTATCCTTGCGCAAATGAAGAGTGATTCTCTGCTCGTTTGCTGTTCTGAAGTGGGAAGTGCCTGCAGGAGAAATAACCCGGCAGAAAGGGAATGCTCTGCCTGTGGTGTGTGACCCCTCCTGCGCTCCCGGGTCTGTCCAGAGCCACCACCGACACTGTCCCCAGTTTGTCTCGTTTAAAGGCATGAACCCTTCGTGCCCGGCCCTGAGCAGCTCCCAGTGCCCCAGAGCAGAGCAGGCTGAGCTCATTCCTGTGCTCCAAGCGCTGCCCTGCCTGGAGCAGCTGGGAGAGCCAAAGGCAGCGCAGCTACAGCTCCCTGCCTGCCCACGAGAGGGGCATCGAGCCAGGCTGGCAGGGTGTGGGAGCGGCTTGTTCTTTGCCTCGATAACAAATAGATTTTAGACTGTTCTTTTAACATTTAGCTGTTTGCAGAACTCTGCTTTTCCTCTAAGAGAGTTTTGTAGGATTGATGGGGCACCTTCACTTGGCTTCTTAAAGTCTAGGTTGCATCTTGGTACGCTTGTGTTTGCAGGGCGACACCACTTGTTTAATTTAGAACAGAGATGGAAATAAAGGACCTGTTTAATGGATTGAAAAATCTCCACTGCTACTCTGATACTGGACTGCTGTGTACCTTGTGTTGTTTTGTTTTAAGTTCGGGCATTTTCCCTGAAACACAATTTTCTTCATCATGGAATGCAGTATGAGGGAGAAGTTGCACTTCAGAGACATACCTGGCTACAAAACATTAGTTTTTGCACCTCACTGTTTCCATTTGTCCTGGAAATGCCCCTTATGTATTCATTAGAGAGATGATGGATCAGTGTGGCACAGATTTGGAATAAGATTCACACCAGGAAATGTGAAAAGACAGTATTGAGATAGAGAAAGGAATTCTTTTTATATATGGGATAGAAATACTCTGAAGACACAATATCTGTTTTTGATTTCCACAAATATTTTTCTTTCTCTTACATTTCCATTCTGAAATTGCATTTCTGTAGAAAGACCTTGTATTTTTTCCTTTCTGAAGTGAAATGGCATGTACTGTAAACTGCTGTCTTAAACAGTAATGTTTTGCTCAGGACTCCTTGCTGGTAACCAGTGAACCACAAATACATCCCGAGATGAACAATTTGAACAAAAGAGTAGCACATTATTTACTTGAATTCAGCAGCAAACCTTGATTGAAGAGGGTCTGTAACTGTGCTGATTCCCCGAGAACCTCTGAGTGTTTGACCTAAACACAAAAATTAGGCATGAAAGTGTGGGGGTGATTTATTCCAGTACTGCTTTCTTTCACCAGAAGCCAATTTTGATCCACACATTTCTAGTTCATCACGAGTTCCGTCAAATGAGGAAACAGACCCAACAAGTGACTAAATGTTTTCTAGCTGGCACTATGTATAACCTACAGCAGCATTCCATTTTTGTAAGACTTCAATATTTTTGCAGTTAGTCACTGCCACCTGACTCATACAACTACAAATGACGTGGGAATGGCAAACTGTGAGCATTTGTGACAAGATTTCAGCAGACAGTCTGAACACCAGTAGTTACTCTGAAGGAGTTAATAAATGTCAATGTGTCAGCCAGTTCCAGAATAAAACATGACATAAATCCTAGCGAAATGATTGGAAGTCTTTCAACAAATTGACTCCATTAGGCTTCAAATTGGAGGGCTTATCTACTAAAATGGGATGGTATTCAGTTGTTCCTATTATTTGTAGCATACTATTAATTATATTCTTTTTATCTTTGAATAATGTCATTGATTACATTTGTCCAAAATCTTTGTAGCCTGTCTGTGAGAAAAATCTTTCAATCCTGAAAGTTCCTGTCCTGTAAATAGTCAGTACCAAATTATGACAGCCTGATGGCCACTTGTGCTTTTCTGCTTCACTGTCCTCTGTTTAACTGGAAGATAAATGAGACAAGAAAATTAAAAGTAATGAAAATACAAGATAGCCAAAAGAGCTCAGATTTTCAGATCATAAGTTTAAGGTGTATAGACATACTGATATATACTTATGTGCATGCAGAAATCTCTAAGGAGTAGCTGGAATTTGACTTATAGCTGGGAAACAGGAGTTCAACCGAAACAGACAACTGAGGTTACATTAACTCAATAAAAAATGTAGGGCTTAACTCAAAAAATCCAGTGTATTTAACAGAAGTCAAGTGATTTTCTCATTTGTCTGGCCAGCTTCTATCAAGTTCATTACTCTTTCTTGATTAAATCTTTTCTAATGATTTCTGCCTGAATGAGAAGGAGAGGAATGGTAGCCACCAATCACTCCTTAGACAACTCTGACAGCAATGCATATGACTCATTTCTGTTCAGCTGGATGTAAGTCTTTAATTCTTCTTCTTAACCGTAAGGAAAAGGGATCCATCAGCAACAAATATCCTAAGGGTGTAAATTCTAAGGGAAACTTCTACTATGTTATAGCTGGAAGTAATTAGAAGATTGTAAAAAATGTTGCAAGCTTATCAGGAAGAAATATAATAGTAAAAAAAAGGGAACCAGTGTAATAATGTTAAACTTTTAAGTCATTACAGTCCATTTGTCTCATAGAATTTATTTATCTAGAGGAGAACAAAAGGCATCTTTTGCTTCTCTGGTGTTTTCCTGTAGCTGGAGTCCATGAACAGTTTGGTCTCACTTGAAAATGAGCGATGGGCACCTGTTGGCCTGAGTAGAGCCACTTACACAGGAAGAGTCCCCTAGTCAAGACCAACAGGTACAAATACCTTTTGATGCAATCAGAGCTTTCAGTCAAAGTTATAGGCAAATTTTCAGTTTATCCAAAGGATTCAATTCTATCCTAGCCCCAATGCTGGCATGGTGCTCACACCTGTACCTAGCACTGCCCTCTGCAAATCTCTGCAGGCTCAGGTGCTACTGCTCCAGTCTGGGTAGTGGATTTGGGTTGCCTGTATCTGTTTCAGCATTACAGGGCTCGAAGGATTCATCCTTCTCTGGGCAGCAATCCTTGGGAGAGAGGGAAGAGAAGGAGCCTCCTCAGCTCCTTGAGTAGACCTGTGCTTACAGAAAATGAAACATGTGCTGGCCTTCCCTCAGTTTGGCCTTCCAGATAGAAGGGAGGGAAAATTATTCCTTTCTCCCCAGCCACCTTTCATTTCTTATTTTTCGCTTTTATCTACTTTTCCTCATGAGGGTGATCGTAAATGTTGCCTTTTCTGACAGAGAACCGGGCTGCTCTGAGCAAGATAACAAACATGTGCTCTTTCTGCCACTTTCCTTATATAAAATAACATTTCTTATTCTATTTGCTTTGCTGCCAGCTCCTATCTGTAATTTGGATCACAAACCAGGACTGTTTTTTTCCAGGAACACTAAATAATATAATGTCTGGTAAATAGTGAAGATTTAAAAAAAAATTTTGTTCTGAATTTTATGGTGTTTCAAAACAGATTTGGTAACTATTCATACCCTATAGAAAAGACAAAAACCAAAAGCCCTTTATCTTCTTCATTTCTGGCTGCTATGTTGACTTGTTTTAAAGTGCTTTCTTTCCCTTCTCTATTGAAAATTGGTCTTTTCTGGTAATACTAGTGTGGGTCAAGGTCTGATCCAAAGTTTATTGCTGTCAATACAAAAAATTCTGCTGTCATCAAGAGTATTATTTGTATTAATAATAATAATGGATAGCATGTAAACACTCTAAATACTGCCCACAGAACTGCTCAAGAGAATACTTGTCACAGATTAGGGCACATTTTACTGTTCTGTCTTTAAATTTCCTGGTGTCTTCAACTGCTAAAGAGAAGTGAATGAATTTTTGACTGAGATGCATGAGGATTTGCTGCATTCATCATCCAGTAATCCACCAAGACACTCCTGTCATGCTTATTATTGTGGTGCTTGGCTCCTAGAGCAGTGAAACGTAATTCCTTCCTGGCTGAGGCCCACAGAGAACCAACAGGAGACCAGGAGGGTCAGGGGCTGTGGTAGCAGTTGGAGGCAATCGAGTCCAGCCAGAGACTGGAGGTGCTGGCCTGGGCAAATGGCTAATTAAAGCTGCTTTTCTGGTAGCTTATGTCAGAGAAGCCCTGACATAACCCTCAGTAAGGGCCTCTTTGTTTCTCTCGAATGCCAATGAAATTAATAATAAGAAAATCCATTTTAAGTGCTGCTTCCAGTTTGGGTTTCCATGGAGACTGCTGACCTATGGTAGGAACAAGGCAGGCTTGGGAAGCAGCCCCTGCCCGGTAATGGGCTGCGACTTGGATGGAAATACAGCAGATTACAGCTGTGCACATCTGATCGCAGGGTTTATCCAGATGCTACGAATTTCAGGAACAATTGTTTCCTTATTCAGATAAATCCTTTATGTGCTGCACCCTTGCAGGCTATGAGATAGCAGGGAATCTCAGTTGGAGAGCAGCAGCAAGAAACATCCAACAAAGGCTGCCTCAAGCCAAGGGTGTAAAAGAGGGCCTGGACAAGGCCACATTTCCACAGTACTCTGCTGGGTTTGAGAGGTAAAGGGTGAAATGACCTCCTTTATGGGAATCTATTCCTCTTCCCTTGCCTGTGCCCATGGTGCTGAGAGCAGAGACCTGGGTTCACACTTGAGGGGCAAACAATAATAACTGTTACTTCCAACCAGCTGCTTCCACGTTTGTGCCCTTGATCTATCCATGTGGGAGAAATACCTTCTGTAGAAACTGGCATCTTAAGAGCCCCAAAATTCCTCATGTGCCAAGTTCAGAGCATAAAAGTAAATAAGGCAGCAAGAGGTGGTGTTCAGCCAGCAGCTGCCATTCCAAATACCAAGCCAGCCCAAAGGAAGCAGGAGGCTCTCAGAACATGAGCCAAAAGGTAGAGGGGAGGTAAGGAGCAGGATCAGAGCCCTCAGGAGGGCTGGGGTCAGTTTTAGCTGCTGCAGAAGTCAGCCAGAAACAGGCCCTGGGGTGGCCCCAGCTCGTAACTGAATTGATGCTAATTCACAGCATTTCAGGATCTGTTTCACAGAGTGTCTGGAGAGGATGTTTTCAGAAAAACTCCCGGCCAAGGATGGATTTCTGTAAATGAGTGTTTACAAATAAACCTCTTACCCCCTGGGCTTTGGAGATAGCCACAAATTTCTGTTTTTCATAGAGCCTCAGTCCCCACAGCCAGGCAGAGAAATGTCACATGCCCATGTTAAAGGAGAAAAGGAAAATGCAGATTGCAGAAAGGGACATTTACAGCATCTGATGTAAGCTCTGGCAAGAGCAAGTAAGAAAGGCCTGAGGAGTTAAATGAACTGAAGAGGTATTTATGGGAAGGGGAGGGGAGGGGAGAGGAGGGGAGGGGAGGGAAGGGATCGGCTTAAAAGGATGAAGAAGGGAGCAAGACCTGTGAACATGTTTGATTGCCATGAATGGAGCCCAGCTGCCTTTCACATCCCAGACGAACACAGTTTGACTTGCAATCACTTTCATTTTATAAAACCCACCATCTGTAGGGAGAAAAAGCAGAAGGTAGAAGTGGAGGTAACATAACCTCTTCCCTATGCCAGTCCCAAAAATTAATACTGCAAAAGCAGCTGTACCTGTAGACCTTGTAGGAAGCAATTGCCTATATTTTGTGACATCTGTTGCAGTTTCACTTGAACAGATAATGCCAGATAGGTGAAACAGGGAAGTTAGGGGAATGACTACACAAGTGACGAAAAATAAAATTGTTCTTAAAGGGTTGTGGGAGGCACCTAGTGGCAGTGATAAACTTTAAGAGAGTTAATTGCCAAATAGATAACTGGAATTTGTGAGTTTGAAATGTGCTTGTTTTCAAATGTCATGAACTAAAAATACAATTCAAACTGAAAATATTAAAAATGTATTAAAATTGTTTTCACCTAATGGTCAGATTAGAAATTCAGGTTTCAAATTGCTATAAAACCAGGATGCTGTCTATTTATGCAGTGAAAACAAGGGGCCACAGCTCTAAGTTCTTCCTTTCTCATTGGGAATGTGCAATGTCTCACAAATTATAGTACACAGAGAGAAAGTAGAGTTTAGCTGTTTTGAGCTTCCCAGTGTGCATTTCTTGTGGTGTCATTACCGAGGCTGTTATCTGAAAAAATAGCTCTATTAAATGAAAAGCTCTGGTATGGAGGAAGAAGATTATCTATCGTTCCTTGTTAAATTACTGTACTGATGCACATCCAGTGTGGGACTGTGTTTTTCTTGCAGTTAGGTGTTCACAGGACCAAACATTTTCTAAATGAGAAGAGGTAATTAAAAGTTGCTCTGTGAAGTGTTTTGTTGTTGGTCATTATGAGTTGATGTGAGAGCTGCAAGGGAAGGACAGGAAGGTGCTACAGGGAGTTTGCAGACACACCTGAGTTCTGCAGGTGGGTTCCAGCCTGCTCCAGGTGGGGAACCTCTCTGCAGCCTGAACACACAGCTGCTGCATTCGGTCCTGGGAGCAGGGCTGAAGGTGCTGCCCCTGCCTCAAGCTTTCATACAGCTGCCTTGGGCGAGTCTCTCCTGCTGTGCCCACCCGTGGGGGCTCTCGGTGAGACCTCTCTGAGTCCCAGAGCAAAGCTGTAACTGCACAAGGCACCAAGTGCTGGGCTTCAGGCTGCTCAACGTCTGGGCTTGCGGTGCCGCTCTTTTCACGGGTCTAGGCTGATGATAGCCTAGAAAATAAGTGTGATTTCAGAAGGTTGTTTGATTTGAACTGCTGTGGATTCAAAGAGAAATTATTCATGGAAGTGACTTTTTTGATGTCATGGCACAACTATTACCCTTTCTGTCCACTGAACTGCTCCTAAGTGGCTCCTCTGATCCAGATAATCTCTGCTCTTAAGACAGCGGAGCACAGCATGAGTTATTTTCTTTTGCAGCACAAATGTATCCTGCACTGGGTGTCTGAGGCAGGCTATTCAGCAAGTGTAAAATAATAACTGAATTTGACAGAAATGCCTTCTGACAACCAGAAAGAGTCTTTCACACATTTTTTTTTCCATCTACACTGTAGAACTGAATGCAGAAATCCAGATTTGTGACACCGGGTGATTCCTGCTCCCCTACTGAAAAAAAAAAAAAAGAAAACCCCACACTGCTGCACTGGGGTGGCTTTTTGTCCACAACAAATGCACTGAGATGACTTTTTCTGTGATTATTCATTTTCCTTAGTGGGTGTGAGGGAGAGGAAGTACCTTGAGATGGGAAGGAGCAGCACCTGCACAGGAGACAGGAGATGAAGGCAGTAACACATCCTGGCTCTGCAGCGGGGCTGGAGAACCAACTGCTGTGCTCTCCCTGCAAGGTTTAGGTGATGCAAATTCCACCTGCCGTGGGCTGGAATTCTCTGCTTCCAGCTGCAACAAGTTCACTCCTGAAGGGGCTGTCAGCAGTGGAATACCAAATAATGGATAGCCTGGCTTTTAAAGACTAATTCTGGGATACTTTTTGCATGTTTTATGTTGGTTTGACAGGTAAACATGCAGTGTGTTCTACTGACTACACATCGGAGTCTTTAATGCATAGTGTACAATCCAAATGCACAATATTCTGCTCACCACAGATAATTTTTGAATTAATAATGTTCTTTGCTGCTGCTGCTGCAAAAAAGCTGTCCATGCAAATATTCACAGTTGCTAAGCTTCAGAACCTAAAGCCTCCCACAAGGTCACCAACACAGAGGGTGAAAGGCCCACAGGTTGGTGTGAGGACTGAGCTTTGCCTTTTTTGTCTATGAGCACACACTCGTGTATTCCCCCCTCATTTTTTTTATTTCCTTTTGGAGATGGCAAAATATGACAAATTAGGGACACAAGACTGGTTAAGTGAGAAAACATCACATCACGGAAGAGTCATATTTAGTTGACCTGTGCAGAACCTGAAACAAAAATGCCTGAAGGAAACATTCTACAGTCAACATAATATGAATTTTGTCTAAAACCTACTAGATAAGGCCCAAGTTCTCCAAGAAGCATTTGATATCTGCTTATGTTCAGATACTTTTAGAGGGTAAAAATTTGGGCTTGTTTGATTCTGCGTTTTCCTCCAGAATATTACGAGCATGAACTGAAACTAAGTTTTTGCAATGGCAGAGCTGCTGATTATGCTGCAGTTGGGTTGTTTTTTGGTTTTTCGTCTTGAACTGTTTTATGCTTTATTCTCTGTTTGAGAGCAGATATCAGCAAATGCTGAGCTTGGAGAATGCTTAAAGGAACATATACAATGGCCAATCAAGCCTGATTTTATTCAGTAACAACAGAAAACAACAGGGGTCAGAAAATTTCAGTTGCCTTTGGTATAGGTAAACGAGACAGCCTAAAACAGCTCTCTTGGAAACAACCCTGAGCAAAGGAGCCATCGGGCACAGAAGGCGTTTGGTAGAGATCCATGGAATGGCCTCAGAAGTCCCTTGTGACTCAGTGTTTCTGTCATGTGTCAGCACCTGGTGAAGATGCTGATGTCAGTGGTACATTCAGTGCTGTAATCACCCTTGACAAGATGAAGTATGGCCTCTGAATTCCAAGAACATATGGGATTGTTGAGAAGGAAAATTGTGTGAACAAGGGCAATTATAGCAATAACTATCCATGACATACTACACGGAGTCAGCCAAGCAGAACACAGATATAACGAAAATATTTTTAAAGGCAAACATGGTGTAAGCCAGTGCCAAAATGACCTAATTTATTATTCTGTCACGAATGATAAATGTTAGTAACCTCTGTGTTTCACAAAATATCAAGAAAGCTTTCTTTTATGTATGCCTTGCTCCGAGATTTTAAAGGATACAAAGGGAAGAAGGTTTATTGAAAGGGGATGAAAAACCTTTCTCATCTAAATTCCAATCTTTAATTTTCAGCATATAATTGCTCTAGTTATTTTTCCACATCTACACACCTATGCAACACAGCTGGCAGTCTGTTAAATCACCACAGAATTAGCTCCAGCCTTGCAAACGAGCGCTGCAGGATTGCATCCCTGTGATGGAGCTGAGACTGAGATGTGACGTTTCTGGACTTCATCATTTTCAGATAAAAGTATAACACCAATGAAGCTTTCATAGAAGAGGAATTAGTTAAAAGCCCATCACTTTTGACCTGCTGTGGGCTGAAACCATCCTAAAGCCAAAACCTCAGTCTCTGAGCCTGGTTCTGCACTGGCTGTACCGAATTCCAGAAGTTCTCTTTCTGCTGGCAAGGCTCAGAACTTTTATTCCCTGGGTATAACCTTTAACACAGAAATATTGCCTGCACATTACCTCAGCACCCCTGACACAGGTCCTTCACAGGAGTAAAGCTCTGCTTGTGTAATTGCAACACTAGCACTGACAGGGAACCTCAACTGTTATGCTGTTATTTATAATCCATGGCAAAAGAATAATTTTAACAAATATGAAGTCCTTTTAGGAAATTAAGATTTCTTATTTATTTGAGGGGGGAAAACAACAAAACTAAATTATTTTACTACTTACTGGCAGAGTCATTCTTGCTACATTACCTATTTTTAAAACTCACATTTCATTCAATTAAGATTTCATACTGTTGACAAAAGGATGCTGTCCAGAAAAAAAATATTGTAATAACTGCTATATACAGGCCCATAAATAAACTGCAAGATTTTCAAGCTTCAAAAGACTGAGGACAGGAAGAGATTGTTTAAAGATTCATTTGAGCATTTCTTATTCAGTACATTTGCTGCATTCAGTACCAAGGAAAACACTTTGAATCAAACAAAAAGCATGGATATTGATGGCAACAGAACACATTTGTACTTTGTGGAGATTTTTACCAGTTTATCAAAAACAGAAGAAAAGCCCATCCCCAGTGCAGCCTTATAAATTCAGTGCTCCAAACCTCATGTGCCATGAAGAAGACAAACTGCTTCACCACGAGCCACGTCCACCAGTTAAAGCACGGGATGCAGGTTATCCACAGAGGATCTCGGGGGATAATCAAGGCTCCCTCAACACATAACACTCCTATCTCCCATTCAAAAGTGTAAAACCAATCACATTTCCATGCTTGCCCTATTTTTGGTGAACAATTTTAAAACACAGCATACCTGGATGAAAAACTGATTTACCGCTTTGTACTCCTGCCATTGTGCACTGTCACTGGTGTATCACTTGTTTGGGTTTTTTTGCAATTGGACCTTGGGCAGTCACAAAAGTGGCCAATACAGCACAGGAGGAAATGCAGGCAATGAAAATTGTGTAGAGGGGAATACTCTTAAAAATGAAGATATTAAAAAAAAAAGGTTTTATATGTTGTCTTGTTCATTCACAGAACTTGTGCTATAATACAATGATTAGAAGAGAAATTGTCAAGGAGGGTTTCAATCTCTGTTTGTCACAGCGTAAAAAAACGAAAAACAAACCAAAAAACCAAACCAAAACAAAAAAACCTCATATGCTCCAGTATAAAAAAATAGGCTTAAATACATCGACTGCACACAATACAAACTCTGAACACTGCTATCACTGTACTCTTCTATTCCATCTCCTCTGTACATTTCAAGGGCTTTGTCTACTATGTTTTTTGGGGGGGAAAAAATCATTTTCAGGCCAAGAGAAGCCCATATATTTGCACAGCTGTAAGACAGAGCAATGCAGAAAAGGCTGGGAGAAAACCATACACAAAAGCCAAAAGAAAGACACAGATACATGTTGGGTGCAACTGAAATAATTTCTGTAGAATGTTTTGAGCTGTGAGCCCGACAAACTTGGGTGGGCTCTGGGCTTCCAGTTTGGGGATCACACAAATAAGTCTTGGCTAGGAAGGGGAAAAGGCAGGAAAGATTGGGCCAAACTGAAACTGATAATTTTTTTTAGTGCAGGAAGGAAACATGGACAAAACTTGTTTCGGATCAAACAGAAATTAAATGCATTGAGTTTTTCTAAACTTCAATTCCACGTCTTTTGGATTAAACACTTCACTAAATTCAATCATAATTGATGGGTGTTTCCAGTTCCCTAAAGATCAATTCACTTTCATTTTACTTTTTGATAAATTTACTATCCAATAGAAAATTTCCACTCTGCACATTATGGTGTAAACACCTTTTCTCTTGGAAACTTGGAAATAGCACATTCACTGGGACCAGGAATGGCCTGAACTGCTGACAACACAAATACTCAATCAAGGTTAAAAAAACATAACACAAAACATCTTAGCAAAACATGAGGCTGAAGACTTGCATATTTTCTGCCTGTTGTAGCACTTTGACAGCCCAATGGACCAGGAGAGTGAATTATCTTGGTGATCTCTGCAGACCATTATACCCCATCTGTCACAGGGAGAGCTGGGGATAAGGAGTCGTGGCTGTAAAGGCACTCTGTGAAGGGGGACCTCACTTTGGAAGCCACTCTGGTGACCCTGGATGCTGAATAAGTCCTAGAGCAAGGGCCCCTGAGGGCTCTGAGCACTGTTGGGACTTGAACCCTGCTTTGCTCCAGCTGGGAAGGTGCATGTTCAGCACAGCCGAGGGGACCCTGGCTCATGCTCCAAACACCTTTCTGAGAACCTACAAAACACTGGTCAGAAGAAAAATTACAGTGTTTTTTTCCTCCCTAAAGATACTTCATAGCAGTACTAAAGCAGAAGCTACTAAATGCTGAGCTGAGTTTAAAACCACAAAAGAGGCTGCAGAGACCTCTTTAAAGCTGTCTGCAGGAAACAATACATAGACTTATTTGTAGGCTGGCTGTCTTCACAGTATATCAGTGTGTTACGTGTTTGTGGTAGGAATTCAGTGTCTCAAAATGACCAGTAAAAGGGGGAAGATAAGTCACAGCGCCAGGTTTTGATTTCTAAAAGCCACAGTGAGTTTGCAAAATGCACTCGATGGAGAGTTGCTGATTGCAACCCGAAGCTGCAGGCAAAGCAGTGGAATAATTCGTATGGCAATGTGTCAGCAGACAGACATCAGCAGCAGAGCTGCTGTGGGCTGCTGTAGGACAGCCCTGGCCTCTGATGGGTAACATGGCAACAGGAAGAGCTAGAACGCTGCCAGGCCACATTACACGTCACATGTGCTCTTTGTGTGCACAGAGACACACGTGTTTGCTACTTCACCAATCCACGCCGGGAGGGGAGCAGCTGGAACCTGCTTCTCCCTCAAGTCCTGGCTTCCTTGTGGCATTTACATTAAACACCGTACCATGAATTTTGAATCAGCTTCACTTTGATAATTGGATTCTGTAAGGTAATAAATGTAAACAGAGAGAGCACAGCAAGTCCGGAATAGTCTCATTACGACACCACAATGGGAAGCATTTCATTTTAGAGCATAGAAATCCATCTTTTCAGAGGTATGTTGCTTTCCCTCAGTTCTGGGAGCTGGAATGATTCAGAGAGCAATAAGCCCTCCTTGCATACCTAGTGTTTTCATCATTGCTGACAAAACCATCCAGTGTATATTTGTGCTGGTTATTTTTACAGATATTGCTAATAGCCAAGTGCTAGAACATGTTACAGTTCTGAAGGCAAGCAACGAGGGCTATTTACTCAACAAAACTATATGGTAATTCTCAATTAATTAGGCGGTGATTTAAAAAGCCCAGTTTTTACTCTTATTAGCAGTGAGAAAAAGCTGGTGGACATGGTGTCAGAGGTCCTGAATGTATGGCTTGGTTTTCTCTGAGGAGCTGGTATTACTGTCAGACTGCTGATAAATCAATGCGGTTCCCTGAATTGGTGCTTTTATCCCAGGTGTTCAGCTTTGTGGGAGTCGTGCCTGGTCTGTTCCCAGTCATCTGGAAAATAAAATAGTATAAAAAATTGATTTATTTATTTTGCCAAGCCACTCTTGCCTGGATGAAATAAAAGCTTGAAAGCATCTATTTACATTACAGTGTTGTCACAGGGTCTTGAGAGCATATGCCATAAACGATTTTTAAACAGTTATTGCGGGGATCGAAGGTGATTGGCAACGATCACTTAATAATACCTATCACTTCAGATGTCTGGTTCTTTATAAAAACAAATGTCTTTTGTCTCAAGACAATTTAAGGAGCACTAGAAAAGGATATTCAGGTGTGTGCTTAAGGGTAAGAATGTCCTATAAAAGAGCCGCCAGCATCAGAGCAATTCACTGCCAAAATGCTGCTGGAATGCAGAAATCCATTAAAATTGGTGGGAATAGCCTTATTGAACCACGTCCAGAGTTCATAAAACTGTGTTTGTTTTTATTTGATAGTTTACCTGAAAGCAGAATTTTGTCCTTTGCTTTCAAAACAGATATTGCAGCTGCAAATTCATGTTTGCTGATTCCACCTGTCCACGCCTTGCACTGGGTTAGTACCAAAAATACCCATGTGTTTGCTCTGTTCTTTCCCACAGAAGTCAACGTGGAACACTTTCAAATACAACAGGGGGGAAGAAAAAGGAGCAATACTTACAATGTCTGAATTGAAGGGCTTCACATTGATGTTGCGTGTTGAACTACTGGTGAGGGACCAGACCTTGGTTTTGTGCTTAAAGGCAGCTCTAACCTTTGGCAAAAACAGTGAAACCAGTTGAAAAAGTTGTGTTTATTTTCACAGGTGCAGCCTACAATCATTTCCCCTTTTTCCTTCCTCCACGTTAATGTCACTGTGCTATTAAACAACAAACAATCCACCCCTACATTTCTCTTTGTCTTTATGGACTTATTTTAAAATCTAACTTTCATTTCAGCTACCGATATTTTAAATAAAAAGTCCTGTGTGATCTCACTTACATCTCATTTCAATGGCAACATTTTCACATTATCTGGGTAATCCCATCCTCCCTGATTTCCTAGGTGTGACTGTGCTACCATTCACCTCATTAAAAAATAATAATAAAAGCAAACCCCAAAACTGTGGTGCACATAAACCTACAGCCCCAGCATTTGCAGTACTAGTTTGAATGATTTCATAAGGTGCCCCTATCCTGATTTCAGCAGCTCACTCGGGCACTTCCACATTTTCTAACTAAATACAGAGCCCCAGGCTGGAGCACAAGGTGCCCCATTCAGGCAGACTCTCCCTGGGGTTCACACAGCCCTGATTTATCGGGATGCCACAAGGACATAAAGCAGCTGCCAGCCTGCTGTAAACTGAGTCGTTTAGAGAGGCTGGATGAAACTCCCTGGAGATGGAGCAATATTCTTCACCAAGGTGAAAATCAGCTGCACAAAGGAAAGATGGTGAGACAAGCAGGTGAGATTTGTCAGGGGTTACTGGCTGGAAGTGACTGACCAGTGTTAGGTGACCAGTGCTAGGTGTGGAGATCAAGGACACATTTCCAGACCATCTTGGCCCTCTGTCCTGTGCTTCTTTACACATGCATTTCTGTCTGGGTGCACTGGGAATAAAGCATTTTTTTACCCAGCCACTTCTATGCCCAGTCTACAGATGTTTCTTTACAATATTGGAGTTTTACTTCTCAAAAATAAATTCTCAAGAAGAATTCCCACTGTTTAGCTGAAGGAGTATTTCAGATATGCACAGCCTATGATGGAGCCAGTAGGACCTGCTCTCCAAAAATGACAGCTCACACCAGCTATGTAGAAACTGGTTTTCATGGATATAAATTCTGAACAGTTTCTGAATTTAATTTCTCATGAGGTTCCTGAAAAAAATGACAGCAATTCAAATATTTGTATTTGATATAAAACATTTGAAACTAGAAGATTTCTAAGCCTGGGGGAGAATAGAATAAAGAAATCTTTTTCCTCCCTACCTTTAACCTGCCTGCCCAATTTTAGTTGATTTCAGTAAAGATCAAGAATTTCCCAGTCAGACCTGACTCTCCAAACTGATTTTGGCGGAGATCACACCAGTGAATGCTCTGAGACTGAACAGGCTGGCACGTATTAATAAATAATAATCCCTCTATGGAAGAGCTGGAGCCCAGGAAGCAGCAGCAGGTTATGGGGCAGAGCTACTTAACAACATCCAGAAAAATGAGATTCTCTCTGTGGAGAACCAGAGCTACGAGGGTCTCCACTGAGCGTTCCCCCTGGCAGCGTGCTGGAAATGGTTCTCATGAAAAACATTTCTTTTCAGTCATACTCATTGCTGAGCATTTTCTACTATCTGCCACGGGAGGAGAGGATGCTGCAAGCCAAATTTACATGAGCCTTGCCTTGGCTTTATCCCAGCTGCTCTAATGCAGCCTTAATGCAAAAAGATCTCTCAGTCCCCTATGAAAACCTGAACTTCCTGCCAAGAAAAATACCTGGAATATCTTCTACTCAGTTTGGTTTCCCATTAAGGACTGCATGAGCACCATCCAAAAGTATGTTTTACTGAGAATAGTATTTATTTTCCTCCCTGGCACTGCAGCTGTAACAGAGCCCCCCAGCAGGGACTGCCAGAGTGAGTCCTGCTCCCACTTTTTAAGCATCTTCTCCTCGCAGTGTGCTCCATTCCCTGCTCAGCCCCTCCAGCTCCCAGGACAGCTTCTCTCCTGACTCTCAAACTGCTCCTCTTATCTTTGTTCTTTGTTTCAAACCTTTCTTACGTTAATTAAAACAAATATCGAGCACGGGTCAAAATGCCGCAAGTCGCAAAGCCAGAACAGTCATGTATCAATTAAAAGAAAAAGGAAATCAGTGACATAGCAGCCAATGATGGTGGAGAAAGGCTCTTCTTGCTTCACACTTATGTTCTTTGGATTTGGTAACACCAAATTTGATAACACCATTTGGTTACGTACCTCTGAGTTCAGAAGACAGTGAAACAGGAACATGAAAAATCCCTGAAAACAGAAAAAAGGGAGAAGGGTGAGGTCTGGCTGTGAAGAATCAAATACAATAATGTGTTTCTCTCAGTATTGTACAGAGCAGGCATCGGGCAGCTGGAGCCCTACAAATATCAGAGTGCACTGAACCAGAGTGTCCCGAGTGAAACTGGGAAAACCTGCAGCGTTAGGTTACTGTGAGGCTTCTCTGGAACTTTTCCTGTGAAAAAACACCTCCTAAACTTTGCTGTACTAAAGGAGAAACCTGGCTGAAAATATGCAGAAATTCTTGTTTCATGACACCAAGAGAACTTTTTGTTTGTGGTTGCAAAGCCCAAGACAGAGGGAAATGCCCTTTGGGAAACACCAGATCAATATTTTTCAGATTAGAAAAGCAAGGCATTAGTAATAGGAAAATTTTCACGGCAGAATTTTTCTCTTTGGGCTTTTAGTCCAGTGCAAAGTGAAAAGGTCTCATCTGCTTTCCCTCACAAAATAATTTAATTTTTCTGGGGGTAGAATTCAGCACCAGGAATCCTGCCTCGCTCTTTTTGTGTCCATAGTGCTGTTTGTTGCCAAGACAAGAAAGAATTTACAGCAGATTATTTTTTCTTCCTCTTTGTAACCACTGTTTGGGAAAGAACAGTAACATGCCTACAGGTTTATGCCTCTACTGAAACGTCTGCTCAAAGCTATCCAGATGTTTACATTCCTCCTTGGACAGAGCTGTTTCTCTGGATTGGTGTGCCAAGAAGATGAGGGCTGAGTTTCCTGCATGCAGGAGTCCTGTACAGCACCGGGAATAGCTCCACTTCTGATCTTTCCCATAAACTTCTGTTTGCTTTCATTTAGTCTCAGTAACGAAGCCTCAAATTGGCACTGAAAAATTGGCCTGGTATCTCTGCTGAAGGATCCTGCCTGTGGTACACGGTGCTGGAAGAATGAATTCCATTTCTCAATCCCAGTGCTGTCTCATTTATTTAATTATTGCTGCTGGAAACACTAAGGAGTGGGATTCAAGTTCTGTTCAAACAAAGACAAGCAATTGCCAGCACTGCATGGTCGGCACAGACTTAAAAGACAGAGGAAGGAACACAGAATAAAATGCAATAAGCATTAACATGGGAAAACATCACTAATGATCCATTTAATTGGATCTCAGAAGCACTTCTGTAGCCACAAATTTTCCCACCAGGTACTTACCTGTAGTGAATTTAAAACAGCAAATATATACTGAAATACCAATGCATGGGCATTGACAGCCAAAATGCCAAAGATCCACGAGCTTCCCAGAATTGGTAAGAGAACAGCGACGGCTTTAGCTGTCAGTCTGTAAGAGAAAATGAAAACAGGAAATTGTGGTGAGACCATTAAAGAAATGTCAGCCTCCACACCAAGGAGTTTATCCATTACGTTCTGGCAACAAGGCAGCGGACAGAACTCTTCTTTACCATGGAATTCTTTTAATAGGCAATTGTTTTTTCATCGGTGAAAATGGGGATAACAGAACATTGGTATCACGCAGTATAAATACAGATGGCAAGCCAGTAACTGAGGGAGCAGGGAAAGAGATTTGAGAGGTGGTCATTTAAATACTGCAGTTGTATCTTCAGTTTACAGAGAAGCATCACTTTGTTTGTGGGGAGCCAAGTGTAAGAGTCAAAAACCAGAGAGCACTGCACATGCAGTTCACAGCACTGGGCAGCCCACCAGCATTCCACTGTCCACTGTCCACTGTCCACTCTGTAACCACTCAGAAATCTCATCAGTCCCACAGGGCAAAACATTCTTGCCATCGAGGCACTGCTACCTAGAGAGCTCAGAGCAATTTCACCTCCAGGAGGAATAGATGAACCTTTGCACACCTGGGCACATTTTCAGTGACTTTCAGCTATCAAAGGACAAACTCCTCCTGCTGGCCAGCTGAGAGCAACTTTGGTAGTACAAGACAGAAAGCAGAAAGAAGGGACCAGTCCTCACTTGAAACATCCGCCGAGAAGGCAGATCTAACCCCAATTTATCACAGCAATACAAACACTCAGTGCGCTCCTGTTGCAGCCCGTAGGGTTCAAGCACACGCTTCGAATTAAGTGTTTAAAATATCAGTGAGTTCAGTCTATGGTACAATTACAGATAGAGAAGCCAAGTGGCAGCAAAGGAAACAGGAGTAGTGAGAAGCTAAAAGTTGGTCCAGGCTTGCTAAAGCTGCATTTTTTTAGAAATGATCAGATTTCTATTTAGATGGAAACGTATGCAAGAGAAAAAGCTGTTTCAGAGAGATTAATGCCCTATTTGTGCCTTGTGCCCTCTTGTACAGATTAAAGCACACACTGAGAGAAACGCACAGAGCTGCCTGACAGGAGACTGCTTGTAATTACAACAAGCACAAAACAAATGAGAGTTTTGTACAACACAATTCAATGAAGAAATCTTTTAATTAAACTTAGAGACAAGATGTCTTGTTCATTTCAGTGACCTGAGCACACACTTCATTATATCCTCAACCAAAATGTGTCATCAAGTTTATAGGGAAACCTGGGACAGGGAAGGATCTGGAAATTTTTTTCTGTTTTGGTTTGGGTTTTTTTCTGTATTGGTTCATATCTCTCTATGCTTGACCATGAGTATTTCTGCACAATTCAATTTAATTCTGTGAGGAGTTTTTTCAGTCATAAAATGAAGGAATATCTTAAAGCTAGAGATCCCATTTAAATCTAAAAATGCATTTTAAAAGACACATGATTTTAAAACAACTTATACAAGTTTATTTTTGTGAATCATGGATGCTTTGGGATTAAAGGATGCTATTAAGATTAAAGCTCCTCCCCCAAACTCTAAGATGAGATATGCTGCACTGGGGAGCTGCCAGCAGAACGTCTCCTGCCGTTGGCATCGTGCAGGACCTGGGAAGCCCCACAGAGCCCTCGGTGTCTGCAGGAAAATGCAGCTGTGCAGGACTCGGGGCAGCTGGGGCAGGAGCATCGGGGAGAGGGACTGGGCACATTCAGATTCTGGGATGGTTTAGGCATCCTCTCCAAACCAGCAGGGATTGTTGAGCCCAACACAGCTGCACGTCTAAAACTGCCTTCATTACACATCGCCGTTTTTTCTTTTTCTCTTTTGTTCTCACACTCTCCATTTTGATATAATTTTTGGTTTGGAATGTATTTTTCCCCAGCTGTTTTGTTGCCAAAAATGTTTTCATTGTTTCCCTTAGAGTCAGAGCACAAAAGGCTTCGTCTGCAATTTGCAGGTGGGGGCAGAATAGAGTCAGGCAGTCAATTTCAATATTTTCAAAACCATTCTTACAGTCTGGATTTTCAGAAGCCTTTAACATAGCGAAATACTCATATAATTTTTTAAATCATGTTTTAATAAAGATTACTCTTCATTAAGCCCAGAGTTCAGCACATATGCAGCAGAATTCCATATCTAAAATGAAAATAGAATCCAGATATGGGATTTTCCATGCAAAAGTGTGAATGTTTCATGCACACTCATTTAGAAAAGTGGCCATGTGAAGGTGCAAATCATTTAAGACTGAGGGTCAGCTCTGCCTATGATTCACTTAAATCTCATTAAGACTTTTTTGAATTTTTCCCTGGTTATTGCATAGCTTTCTGTGCTTACATGCTTGGAATTTCATCCTACGTAGGAAATCATTAATTCAAGGTGTTCATGAACTTTACCTACTAATCAAAGGACCCAGCTCTGTGGCTCCTGGTGCTCTTTTATTTTCTTCCACTTACTCCTCCCCTTCCTCCCCTTATTCCTTTTTAATCTTTGAATGTTAGAAAAGAGAAATACTAAGTGTAAAATGCTGCATCAGAGTGCCATTAAGGTAGCAAGGTTAAAAAAGTCTTAGAAATACAAAAGTTAATGTTCCACTAGGTACATTAATTCTGACACACTTTTTTGTTGTTATTGTTGTTTGATTCCTGGTTTTCTTTGCTACATGAATATTTTAGTAGTTTGGTTCTAGTACACTAAGATATAGAGCACAATCAATTAGATGTTGTTTTTGGAGAAGGAATACTTCCCCATGCATGACTTAAGCTGTGCAACCCAAAAAAATTTAGTCACTAGCATCAATGGAGCTTTATACTGTCTATAAAATTGGTGACATGAAGCAATAATTTGGGGCAGGGGCTGGGCTTGCTGTGCAGATATTGTGGTTCAGCCCCACCAGGACTTCAGAAACCTTACTAGAAGCTTTTTTCTTGTGCCCAAATGTGTCAGAAAACTGAATGGCAGTCTAAATTTCTCCTGAGTGCCCCTTCTCAGGCCTTTGCAATTAACAGCCTGTTCCTCACTATGCTTTCAAAAGCTCAGGTATTGTCACTTTTCTGCAGTCCCATAGCACCAAGTCTGGCCAGCTTTTCATCTCTCTGCATCTAAACACACTGACGGATCAGTCCTGGAACTAATTCATTTAGAACAAAGCAAATCCAGCACAAAAAAATTATTTTCCTCTTTCTATTGTCTCATTTTGCCTTTTTTTTTTTTTTTAAGAATATACCTGTCATTACTTAGACAACTTCAGAAAACACAAAAATACTTTGAGTCTGATTAAATTTTCATGTCTAGAGTGTATGGAAAAGCCTTGGGGATGTTATTAGCTGTACATAGCCTATCTGTCAATTCAGCCTATGGTTTAGGGCTGTTCACACTCTGCCCCAGCACCAAAAATCTTATTAGCTGGGTCACAGAGACTGCTGGAGCTCCCCTGAGCAGGAACCACTTTGGCAAGATGCACTCAGGTTTGTGAGGCTGCTCATGGCACAAAGCCACGGATCAGCGCTGCACCACTCACGTCCTCTGCCCTCAGACCTGCAGGGCTGCTCTGCACATGGGCAGGCCCTGTGAGTTCATGTGTTATCCCACTCACCCGAGCACTCGGGCTGAATCCCTCTGTCAGAGAGCCAGAGCAGAGTTCCTCTGAAAATCCTCAATAAATTTTTCAGATATGCCTCTGGCAAGAACAGCATTAACTTTCTTCATTAATTGCTAAGCTGTCCATTTAACATCCACTCACCCTTTCAATCTCCAGCTGAAAAAGAATTATTTTTCTTCCCTTTTCCTGTTCTTAGAGTTGAATTCTAATTCCTGAGGAGTAAAACCTGCTCACCAGAGATCTTTTCCCATCAAAATTTCTTCAACTGCTTTTGTTTTGGCACTCACTTCAGTGCAGGATTTTGATATCTTCTGTGTATCTTGCTGGGAGACAGGCTGTTAGCCAGCATTTTAATCTGGCTGAAATCAATCAACAGGGGAAGGGAAGTTTTCTGAGATGGATAATTATCATGGCTGTATTGAAGCCCTGGTGTGCAAGAGGTACAGGTCTTCAGCACCTGAGACGTATTTTCATTACCAACATCATCTGAAATCATTGCACAGTTACCAGGGGCGTTTTTCCAGGAGCACAGTTGGGCCTTCCAGTTTTATTGTATTTGCAATTGGTGTGGAACAGCTCCACTCAGCTGTGATTGCTCCCTTCGCCTCAGTTAATCTCTGCCCTTTTCTGCTCTTGCCCTGAGCATGCTGTCGATATCTGACACCAACGCAGAACGACCACACTGACACCTTACAAGAAAGAAATTTCACTGCTTGCAGAAAGAAAACTTTATTACTTCTGTGAAGGGGACCCCTAATTCACAAATCAATTTTTTTGGTTCTATATGGAGCACTAATCCTTTTAAGACTTCTGACATCCACTTTTCTGTCATGATGCCTGCTGAAGTAAGAACTAAATTCAGACCCATAAGCCAAGATTATATAATCATTGGGGGAAATACTGTCTGAAAAAAAACAAAAATCCTTCACCACAATTCACAAAAAGCTTGACAGATTGGTCTTTTAACTGAAGTTTCTCTCTTGTTTCTTGAGCTCCTCTCTAGTCACTTCCAGCAGTATCCCTTGTGTTTTATATAAAAATAAATAAATCTCCAAACCTGTGACTAACATTTCAGACTCATGGCTGAAAAAAATAATTTAACTTCAGTTTCCCATTTGTTACAAGTAATGTTTACTCACCCCTAAGCTGGAAGTTGGAGAGATGCTGGGAGCCACGTGTAGCAATTCTGACCGTGAACTAAAATGTTTTCCTACAGGTTCAGCACACAGCCCTGGTGTCCTGCACCCTGCCCTGCTCAGGTTGCTGTCCCTGCTGACCCCGAGGAGCAGCTCTGGCTGGGCACCCAGGAGCTCCGTGTGCTGCTCACTTTGTTACCCAGAGCTCGCTCCTTACTGCAAGGGGCAAAACCAACACCGAGAGCCGCAGGCAGTGAGTTGCCACCCATGTCAGACAGACAAATGGGAGAATAATGGTGACAGCTCATATATTTCATGGAACGAGGCAGCACATGGTGAAAAAGCACAGAACAGTCTTCAGGGCTGATGAACAGCCACTGATTCCATTTGGGATCCAGAGGAACGAGCTCCCTTGCACTCCTCAAGAAAATAACAGAGTTTTGTTAGGGGATTGCACTGGGGGTGTTGGAGCTGCTCAGCAGAGCAGCCAAAGCACAGGCTCAGAGTCAAATCCCTCAGGCCCCTTCGAATGCAGCAACCAATTTACTCCCCACACTGCATGGAAGGGACATCAGGGCAGGTGTGTGGGTGTTTTACTAAACGAAATTAAGCTCTGGACTCTGCTAGACATCTTGATCTAAGGGGTAGAACTTTCATCCTAAAAGAACCCACATGGATTTTACTTCTGCTCCTGACTCCACGCAGCAGCTGATGAATTCCTGCAAATACTCGTGTACCTCCTTCTCCTCCTACACTTTGTCTTGACTGCAGAGACAATCAGGCTGATGGCACAAGGAATGTACTTTGATCAGCACATACACAGTTGCTTACCTAATCTTGGGTGATTTCTAGGCAGAACTGTAGCAAATTAAAGAAAAAAAAAAGACAAAACTAATAACTGCAGAGGCCATTTCCCATTTTCCCAAATGTTATTTGCACTTTCAAAATAATGGTGTGAAACTGCATGAGAACTATTTACAGTCACTTCAGATCATTGCTTTCTTGTGGGTGTCATTTATAACCCAGGAAGAGGCTGCTAAATGAAAGCATTGCAGCTACAGGAAAAGAAAATCTAGGCTGCAACAGCAACTAAATTCAGATTGATTTTTATCACATGAGTGGGAAGGGAGGTGGAATTGGTCCTCTTCTATCACCCTCAGTGTTTTACAGTCTGCCCTCTCACCACAGACCCTCACAAGAAGGCAGATGTTGCCAAAGTAGCATCAACCTCTCACAGACAGTCCCAAAAATCTCCAACTGCCTTTAGGAGACACAGCATTTGCCCAGAATAAAAGAGGTCTGGGCTCAAATCACTCTTCTGCCTAAAGGATTGGTTTCCAATTTTGCAGAAAAGCATTTTTGACTCCCTGCTTGATGCTCATTCCTGCCTGTTGAACCTGTTCCACTCATATTAAATAATTAAGTATTCTCTGGCTCAGAGAGGGAAGGTGAACTCCACAGATTAGTCACAAGGTACTCCCTGAGAGAGGAGAGTCCCACCTAATCCTTGCTTTATTAATATTTCTGAATTTATATTAAATATTCAGTAGAGCAGGGACTGAAACTCAAGTCTCACTTCAAATCCCCATCAAGCCTGACAAAATTAAGGCCAAGACCAGAAATGGAGCTACCTTAGGAATTTTAATACTGAGAAGGCAATTCCAGGGGCTGCAGCACTGACTTTTGACTTAAACACCGAACCAGGGGTTTAGGAATCCATGTCTTGCTAAGGCTTTCCACAGATCAAGTCCCTTGTCACCTCAGTTGCTTCCAGATTCTAAAAATTAAAAAAAAAAAAAACAACCCAAAAATAAAAAAAAACTTCCCAGAAAAAAAGTACTGAACCAAAACATGTCCTTCTCCTTGTCTTTAGTGCAAGTAATTAAAAACAAAGAATTTGAACATAATGTCCTTGCAAGCTGAATTTTAGGAGTTTATGATTTCCCCAGGGAAACTGAACTTGCAGTGAGATTTTTCCATTCTTTTCCTACAATTGCCTTCTCCAACATTTTTTGATACTAATTCTCTTATTGCACTGCTGCTGAGACAGCATTCTCTGTTTCTCAATCCCCGAGCCCAAGGTAAGCGCTAATTTTCCACTGAACTTCACCATTAAGTCATCAAAGAAAATGAGAGCTCATTCTCACAGTAGAAGAATGTTCCATAAGCAGTCAGGGAGTGTTAATAGATGGGTTTGGATGAGGAGACCTGGGCTCGGTACCACAGCACAGCCACTCGTGCCCAGTCCCATTCCCAAGAGACCCCCAGGAGCTTCCCTGCTCTCAGTGAAGTCATCATTTTTGGAAGGGGACTGGGGCCTCCTGCTCGTGAACAGCCTTGCTGCATATTTGTGTTTGAATCTAAACTCTGTGTCTCTGTGCTTCCTTTCACGCTCTGCTGCTCCTGAAGCATCACTTGAACCTCAGGAAGAGCCCCAGTGGAACACAACGTGTTTTCTCTTTTCCATAGCAACTGCTAAAGGAGCATGCAGGACAAATATCCCCAGCCAGGCAGGCAATTCAGAGCTGCTGAGAGCAACCACGGGCGAGCAGTGACACAATCCTGTAGGATAAATTCACAATCAGTGGTGCCAGGCAGACAGAGGGCAGGGGTTTTGTTTCAGTCGCAGGTTACACTTTTTGGAAGTCCAAAAAATGTGGCTGCTGAAAATGAATGAGATTCCAGAAATGGACGACTGAACAAATTTCCCAGGAGTGGTTGTTGATGACCATGGCCAGAAGCCAAAATAATTAAATTCTTAGAAAATCATGTGGAAAATGAAAGCAGTTTAAAAGGAAAAGAATTGGCTCCAATCCTTCCAATAGCAAAGATTTATTAATTTCTTCAACACAAATGGTTCACTTGCCTATTTCCCACAGTGTTTGATTCTTCCCTAAAAGATTCTGGAGTTACTTTATAGAAGCCAGAGGGGGAGGAAAAAAAGGCAAGAAAACATTACCCACTCCCATTACAGGTTTACTTTAATAGTTTCACAAAAGCAAATTGACCAGAAAGTCTGGAGAGATTCATTTGGGTTTTTAAAAGAAAATAAATTGCAATTTTCTATTGGGTAGGGAGATTTTTTGGGCTTTTTTAAACTTATCATGCTACTATTTAGGGTCAGTTTGTCTCCAAAGGTAGGAGAAAAGAGCAACACTTTGTTCTCACAACCAGACAGCAAAAACCACAGAGGAGAATTTGGTTTCGTAGATACCCAGTTTGCCATGAGCAAGCCCTGGGCTGAACAGGTATTAGTTCACTCTAGGCCAAAGGTATCCAATAACTGACAAACGTGATTGTAAAGTCATACAAATACGATTGCAAAGTCATAGGAGCAACAGGATAATCCAGCCTGGGCTGCTCTGGACACTCTGAATGTGTGAATCAGTCTGATCCTTCAGATTCCTCTCTTCTTCTAACACAGAACTGGGGCCTAACTCTCCCTGGGCTCAGCCCAGGAGAAGGCACTGGTTGCGACAGCTTATTCCCAAAAACCTCATTACCTGTCTCTTTCAAGGACAAAGAAATGGAAACGTCTCAAAGGCCCAGATCCTGCCTGTGGGTGGAGCAGGCGAGATGCGATCTTTTTTCTTCCAACATTCACCCCTAATTACAACTTCCACTTCTCCATTGTTTCATCCTCTTCCCGAGCTCCCAATGCAGATTCCTCCCATCTCACAACAGACTGTCCCTAGGCAGATTGTCAGTGTGAGGCATGAATCTACATCAGCTCAACTCTTACTATTTTTAATTGGCTAGATCTCTGCAAGTCATCTTGAAACAATATTCTGAAAATTAGTCTTATTGCGCTATTTGCAGCCATCTCAATCTGTTTTGTAGCTATTATATCATGCGGTGAAAATATCTGTTCTCCCAGCAGTAAGCTGAGATGACAGACCCAGGGCTAATAAAGAGGGACTGTCAAATTACAGAAGTTATGGAAAGGACCTCACAGCGCTCCCTTTTCCTTACATAACAGGAGCTGTGAAGGAAGCATTCACACGACTGGAATACTGATGTGAAAGGGCACAGCTTGCTCAGGAAGGACGCACAGGGAAAAAGAAAGGGTGTATGGAAACCACAGACCTGCTCAAAGAGAGAGGAACTGCAAGCAGACAGACCTTTCAGAAACCTCTGTGCCAAAAGAAAGCCGAAGGAAACAGGAGAGTGTGGCAGTGCACGGCTGTTTTGCCTTGCCAGACCAGGAGGATAATGTGGATGGGGCCTTTTTTCCCTAAAAACTTCAAGAGCTGTCCAAAGCATGGGATTAGATGCTGGCATAGAGGTAGCTTCATTTAATTAATTGTAACTATAATGAAACACAGTTTATAGACCTGTTTTTAAGACTTAAAAAGCTGCAGTCAGTGATGAAAACCCACTATGATTAATTTTGTTTTCCTTACTCTGGGATGTCAAACGTATATGCTAAAAATATGAAGTAGCCCCTACTCTGTGCTCCATGTGTCATGTTGGGGTTTGAGTTTTCAAGAGAAGTGTGCTTCTTTGGAAAGAGTGGAGGCGAGCACCAAAAATTATTGGTGATCCAGAAAACATTGCCTGTCAAAAATGGCCCAGGCTCCAATTCCTTCTTTCTTAAACTGTCCTTGTAGAAAAATCAAGCTTTTCAAGAGGAAAAAAAAGCTTCAGAGCTAGTTACTCCCTGAAGAGACTCAAATCTCCATCACCAGAGGCTTTTACCAGTAAGTGATTGTGTTCTACACACATTTCAAAATTGTCAGAGGCAATTACACAGCCATTTACCACTCCTTAGCTGACAAGAGGCAACAAACTCCACAGCTTGGTAGTTCTGTAGTCCTGGAACACCCAGAAAAAGCAGACTTCTCTAGGAGTCTCTAGGCTTGGATAATATTTCTGGCTTTTAGCTTGAAGTCAGTGGGACCCATATTTTAATTTAGGATGACAAAGAAACAATCACGTCAAATCATGCAGAAAATTTTTGTGGAATAACATTCACCCCTGGAGGAGCTGAATTCTGAAAATGATCTCTCGACCCAAACAGTCTCAGTGACCCTTAATTATGCAACGATATCAACAGAACAATCATTCTCCCATTTCCATGGCAACAGTAGCAGCCAACAGCAAAGCGATCAAGGTCAGGCGTATAAACTGAGGAAGAGAAGTCATTTTCTGTGTAATGATTCATATGAGCTTGAACTGCAGCAGAGGCAAATAAATAGCTTTATCCTTGCTTGATCTCCTGCCTCAAATGTACACACAGGGAAAAAAGAAACAGGACTGCAAAGATTGCAGGAGCCCAGCTGCAGCCCCTGTGCTCCCGGGCTCTGGGCGGCTGCTGCTCCGGAGGGAAATGCAAACTGCCCAGGGGCAGTGCTGCAGCGTGAGGAGCTTCATTTCTGATCGAGCTGGCACTGAAGAAGCCAGGCAGCACCAGGCTTTAGTGCTTATCAAAGTCAGGGTCATGGCTGGTGCTGTACCACTTCAAGTGCTGTGCCTGTGCCTCCTTCAGCTTTTTGGGACAATCTCAAGCCCTTTCCTTTAGCAAAATGCTGCTGCACTCGGGTGCAGTTGGTTTCCATATCCATCAGGAAAATGAGAAATAGACTCTGTGGTCCTCTTTTATTTATTTAAATTTCCCAGCTGAAGGTTAGCTAATTCTCTTGTTCTGTACAGACAATAAGTCATGAAACACTTCTTTATGCAGCTCCATACATATTTATATCACACATATTTCTGTCTTGTTGCTGCTTACAAGCAATCTGAGTCATTACTATATTTACTCACATGAGGACACTCAAAGCTTCTTTGTTCTGCTACTGTATTATTATTATTATTATTATTAAAATGAGACAACTAGCTTGGGAGGACATCTGGAGAAGATACATGAGACTTACCAGGGATAAGAAACAGAGTAAAGAACATGGCTCTTCCCCGGTTACAGCACCTCACTTTCAAAACCTCACTATTCTAATACTGCTCCAAAAGAAAAGTTATTTTCTTTTTATTCAGTTTCTTTCACCAAAATATGTTTCTGCCTCACATCCTTTTCATTGAAAAGAATTGGGAATAATGTTCAAATTCTATTTTCAGAACACCTGTAACATAAATATTGTTAATGGCATTTTATTACTTACTTAAAGAGAGCAACTAAAAGTTTAAAAGTACTTTTGATACTAGGATAATATATTTTCTTTTTTGTAATTACCTGTATTTTCCATTTATTTAATTTTATTTTCAGAGTGCTTTATTGGGAAAATATGTAAATCACACTTAGCTAAGAGCTGTGTCAGACTGGGCAGTGATTTACAAGTTGCCCAGAGCTCTGCACAAGGCACATGCTTAAATAACATTTATATTCTGCAATGCTGTAACTATAATATTTGTTCTTACTATTCTGCATAAAGCTGACACAGAGTTCCAGGACTGTAAATTGGAACCGAGGGTGTAAATGAAGCAGTTCAAGCAAACTCTTGAGGTTATGGCTGTTCACAGGGAATTGTTCCATTTTGTGATGAACGAGGAGCATTTAATTGTTACTCTGCTTCCAAGCTGTGACTCACAGCCCGTCCTCCTCCTACCAGCACTTCCATGGCTTAAAGTCTGATATTAAAAGACTGAAAGCTAAATCCAGCTAGGACATTTTAAAAACAAATTAATGTGAACTTCAAAGCTACAGATTTTCAAAACCTGAACCTTTCTGTTGTTATAATTCTAGAAGTAAAGGAGACAAGCTGTCCTTTGGAAAACTTTGGCAGCAGGGAGGGGGCAGTGGAGTGGCACCTCCCACGCATTGCTCTCAGATGTCTCAATATCATGCTGTTAACAACACCCTTGACCTGACTCCTCTCTACCTGGCACCTTGGGACGCTTCAGGAGTGATCCAACCTTAGGCGTGGGGCCAGCAGAGAGTTTTGATCTCATTAAATGCTGTATAAATCCTGGTTTGTCTTAAGGAGACCCCACCTGAACCCCTGGGCTCCTGCGGAGGACAGATTACACCTGCAGTGACTGCCCTTGGAATCTACCAGGGACTGAGAGGCTGGAACCAAGAAATTGATCCAACCAGAGGTCAGTAACAACACAACACAAGCTTCTGGACATTCCCATCCAGACAAAGTTGATAAACAGCTGGAGGGTGGCTTGGCATGGCTCCTTCTCTCATACCCTGCACCTCCATCACTCATTCTGTTGTGTTCACGGCAAGGTTTCATCATTGGGATTTAACAAGCGAGTTTTAACAAACCTTATTCTATCCTGACATTCAGATGTGAAAATAAACATGCCTAAGCATCTCGAATAAAAATTGTTTTACCTGTATACTCAGAAAGACCAGCACCTCTTAACAACGAAGTTTTCCCAGTATATTTTGTACCTATGTGTTTTGTCTTGCTGCCCTTCCTAACACAGAAAGAAATAGGCACAAGTGTCAGAGCTGCTTGTTCCTTTGGAGCCAAAATCAACAGGCCCTGGAGCAGCAAATCCTGCTTAAGGAGTAATGACAGACAGAGAACTATTCCCACAAAGGGCAGTTTTGGCTCAGAAGGAGACAACCAATAAAAAAATAAAGCTGTGGAAGGGCTCACAATGTCACCTCATCCAGCTCAGCCACGAGACAGGCTTGGTTGTCGCTCCTGGCAGCAGAATTAGCCCTGACAGGCAGTGGTTCAACCACTTGTGAAAGCTGTTCAAAGGCAGCAGCTCAGCAGCTCTCCAGGTAATCAGATCCATTACTTTGCAACTCCCCTCCCACTACAGGAACCCTAAAGATACTTGATTTTTTTCCATCAGTTTAAGCCTGTTTCTATTTGTACCTGTTTCTCTTGTTTTGCAGAGCAGCCTCCTCTCTGCAGCTATGCTTTACATACCTTTAATCTTTTAATACTCCTCCCAAAATGTGCCTGAAATGCGCCTGAACAATCACAACGTGGCCTGGAGCCTTTCTGCAGTGCTGTGACTCTCAGCATCTGCAGTAAAGAAAGCACTCCCATTACTGTCACTATGGCCTCTGAAAGATTAGCACTTTCTCATTAACATCCTCATTGGCAACGTTCAAACCCATGTTATTTTTAGTCTAAAACCCTGAGTCTAATAAGGAGATACCCAAACTGTATTTGTATTTGTCATATTCAATGAGCCAAAAACTTAATTAGGTTGAAGACATTATCATTGGCAGTACACTTCAGCTCACTAGCTGTCACTGCTTAGTACTTCCATTTTAATTATTTCCTTTATTGCCAGTCAACTCTCCTCCTTCCAGCGGTTTCTGTGAGGTGCATCACTCATGCTGTTTGAAGCCACATTCAACAAACACGATTCCTTACACACAGTGAGAAATTGTGAGGAAAAGGAATTGCTGGAAGCAGATTTGGCCTGTCACACTGCTCTGTCTAAGGGATGGCTCTCCTTCAGCAAATGGAACAAGCTCTTTTCTTTTTCATTAGAGCTCACAAAAGCAGGTGCTCCCTGTCTCTGAGGGCTGCTCTGCAAACATCTGCCACCCAGAAAGGCACAGAAAGGCTTTTCTAGTGCTGTGGATTTTGAATCCCTGCAGAATTTCAGAAGAGTTTACCTATTGTAAGTTGCTCCTCAGCTTCCTTGTGGAAGGAGATAAAAAAAAAGAGAAAAATTCTCTAATGGTATCACAAAGAGGTGGAATTTAGTTATGGAGGAGATTATGGTATTGCTTTGGCGGGAGAGCTCTTGTGAGAGCTTCAAGCAGTGTCATGATTGACAAGTACATTCTGTGAAAATGAACAGCTGGGAATAATCCTTAGAACGAGGAGTCTTTGGACACCGAATGACACAAAACAGGAATGGAATCACAAGAACAAAATGCAGTAAATACACAGGACCTCGCAGAATAATGGCTGATGTTAAAGTACCAAAGGTATCAGCGCTGACTCCCAAGATTTGTATCCCAGGCAGAAGGTGACTGGGCTGAAAGGCTGGGGGAGTGTTTATAAACAAAGCAAAATACCGAGGCAGAGCGTGGCACGGAATGGATCAGTGATTAAATGGATGAGCAATTTGCCACGGCACTCTGGGTGCTGCAGGGGTGTAATGGATGGCTTTGCAAAGTGCTTTGGAATGGCCAATTACTCGGTGAAGCCCTACAGATGTCTGCAGCATAGGGCTGCTGGAGGACAGCCCTCTCGGATTTGTACCTGCCAAAGGGAAATGCTTTCTGTACAGCTTTGTTTTTTTCCAAACAACTAGAGTAAGGAATAGGTTTGCATTAAACCTGCAGACTCCGTGTTCAGTTTCTTGTGAAGGGGTTTGTGATATATTAAAAAATGCAGATGGATCTAACACAGCAGCTTACATGACTTGCTCACTGTGCTGGGATTGTCTTGAAGCCCTGTTTTGCTCCCATTCACTGCAGCTGCTGCCATTTGTTCCAATTTTCAGTCATTAATTTAGCTAAACATTAAACATATTTTTCCAGTGGAGAACTGTTTTACTATTTCACTGAGTGAAGACCGAGGGACGAAGAAAATAATACAATTAAAGGAAGAACAGGGTAAAAGGCTAAGAAATATTTCTAATTTTGCTGTAATTGCTTTCTCCATGGATGATTATGATAGCTATCACTTTCAGTTCACTGAGTGCTGAAGTGTACAGTTTATAAAAAAGACAGAGGTTTTTCCAACTCATTGGACCATTTCAGAGTAGGCAGTGAGAATGTATTCCATAAGAGCTGGACTTGGCAGTTTACTCAAGAAAAGTTAATGAAACTGTCTCTCCTGGACAATAGAATGTAGAAATGGCTGGGAAATCACAGGGGGAGGGCTAAACTTGGTGTCTTTGCTTCTAAACCAAAACCACTATTCCTGCAACAGAGATGAGCTGGGCATTTCTTTCTCTGCTGCCACTGATATCAGTCAGTGCAAAACAGATCTCTGAGAATTCTTCGTGTCACACTTTAACCCTTGCACTGAAGGGAACTCAGGTAGTCAAATTATTGCCTGTGGTAAATGTAACCAGGCAAGAGCTCTGCCTGAGGGGAACTAAATGTGCACATTTCTAACACTGTCACACTGGGATCTTCTCTCACTGTAACAGAGAAGGAACTTTCTTTGCAAAAAGCAGCGAGACTTTAAAAGGGTAGGGCAGTAAGCAAAAAACCCTCTACTTAGGCCCCTATAAGCCAGTGAATGCACTGAGCTAAGCCTTTAGATGCAGCAGAAATAAGTAAGAAAAAGAGTTCAAATGGTTCATAACTCAGAAATGTAATCATGTACCTTTTCAAGCACATGAGCAATTCCATTAAACTAATCTGCTTTAATTGCATTAAGCTTAGAGAGGCTACTCATATGCTTAAACTCAAACATATGATTAGTTATGTCCCTAAAAAAAGAATGGATAATTCAAACAAACGCTGTATGTATGCATTTAAATGTTTCAAGGTATTAGATTCAGCATTCTATAAACTAAAACATTTAAATTCGTTTTTTGGCAGAAAATCTGTTCCCTGGATGCAAAACATTCTCATTAAGCCACAAGTGAATTATTGCTCAAAATTATTTTGCTGAGAGTCAATAGCTAATCCTCTAACAAGAGATTCAAGTATAATCAATCACAACTAAAGGAAAAATTCATATTCTAGATGTGTGTTCAATATGCTACAAAAACAATACAAAAAGCATATTCTTAGGTAAATTCAAGTAATAAATAGGAGATTATGATAATTCTTTGCTCAGGTCTTTTCAGTAAACTGCTCTTGCAGAATTAATGTTTCAGACATGAAAAAAGGAGCTATTTTCACACACATAGAAAAAATTACACTAAATACATACTGTTCAGACTGTCACAGGAGTCTATTATGCATTAATTAGTGTCTCTGATCATAACCTGTTTAATTATATTCATTTTGCTTTAAATCACTGGGTATTTCGCGATTTATACATCATAAAAGCTTACTATTTTATGTTGCTTCTTAAATTCATTTTAGGGGCACTATTTTTATTTACTTTAAACAAAGAAATGACCACACCAGTGGCTGTGAAAGCAGCACAAGATGTTCAGCAGGATGCTGTCTGATGTCTCCTGTGTGACAAGCAACATCTGAACCTGAAGAGGTCGATAAGACAATAACTGCACTTTGCTCTGGGGGAAATGTGAATGGGGAGGATGAATAATAAATTAATTTTATTACCAAAAAAGAGGAATTTTGTTCACAACTTTGTTTTCTGTTTTGCCTTTTAGACCTGGAATTTGTCAGACGCTGCCTTCAGAGCAGAGCACTGGCTCACCCTGATGCATATTCTGCAGTCACGTTTGAGTCAGCATTTGAGAGGACCTGTTGCCATATGGAAAATCAGGAACAATTACTCTAAATAATTACATCAGTTTATTGCTGTTTGTTGCCAAGAGAAACAAGCCTTGCTGGTAATATCCACCTACATTGCCAAGTAACTTATTTTTTCAGAAACTAAACATGCTCCAGCACCAGCACTTCTCCAGCAATAAATACCCTTTCTAATTGATACCATCATGACTCCAAATGCATCTTTGTTCTCACGGTTTCCTGAGGTGATCTCTGCTCAGCTATGGGCTGAGTCACCATGCCTGGACTGAGAATGCAGAGATGGTATCTGAGCACAGCCAGCCGGTCCGGGCTTCCCTCTGCCGCTGGGGAGAAGTCAGAGCTTTCAGAGCAAGTGAGATGAACATTTAACAGGCGACATCAACTGCAGCAGGAGCCATTTCTCCATGGACCAGGAGTCCCAGCGGAGTGGTGTCAGCTTTACTGAGCTCTGGAGATTAGGGGAGACAGGGCCAGGGCAGGTTCTCTCCCATCCACGCTGCCAGCAGCAATGGAATTTAGTCCCTGTCAGTGTGATTAAACTTTTCCTTTGGCAGAGAGGGGGAACCTGTTCAGTGAAACCTGCGGGCTGGGATTGTCAGACTACAGCAGCTGCCTGGATTTGAGCATCCTCAAGTGAGGCCCCTCAGTCAGGTGCTTGCAGACAGAAATGAGCACTGGCCTGAGCCGCCAAGGACAGAGGTGGCCCTGGCACCTCCTCGTGCTCCAGTTCATCAGCTCATAACTTGATTTACTTGTGTGCACACACATAGTTTTTAAAAAAATAACATGTATTATTGTACAGGGTGCAGCGTGTATTGAATCAATTCCTTGCAATGCAGTAGAATATCCACACACATGGAGCAATCTCTGTAGCTCCTCTTGTACTTACAGAGTTTTCCCTTTGTCTTCATACTTCTAATACTGCATAAAAATTGGCATTGACAATTTACAGTTATTTGCTTCCTAAGTTTCTATATTTCCTTTGTATTTCTGAAGGTCACAGGAGCTCAGCCAAACCTGAAACAGTCATTTTAATTCCCAGTCTTCTCATTCCACTACAGTGTAATTATCTTATAGATTTTTGTGTAGACTTATTTACTGTTTTTCTTTTCCTGTTGGATAAGTATACAATAACTAAACTAACTTCAATTAGGTAACTGTCACCAATATTTAAAACTTAATGACATTTTCAAAACTATGTAAGTAATCCAAGCATAAAAATTATTCTTTATGATACCATTTCAGAACAGTGGCACCAAATCCTTATCATACAATAGCCTGCGCCTCAGAAACATTAAACACAAGCCATCATCACATTTTTCTTCTATCTAAGTTCCATATTCCTTTTTTTATATTCAGTGCCTTTCTCTATTTGGACTAAAGCATCTTTAGGAGATACAAAATGGAATATTCAGCATATTAATTTAGCCTCTGTATATTAAATTATCCTCTTGGCTACCCACATGTAATCTTACATATTTCAGAAATCAGAATTTGTCCTTGTGTATTCAGAAGTAGCTTTGTGTCTGCCTTACATTTCCCCTCCAGACTTGCTAGTGCTATTTTAAAGATGATTCACTCTCAGAGGCCGCCACCCCAAGAGGCTCAAGGCACTATGATATAAAGGCCTGCTTGAATTCAGGCACACATTGAAATCCAGCATAAGTCTGTGCGCTTTGCAGTATCAAGAGAGTCTTAAAGATAAGCATATGCCTAAATATTATGCTGAACTGGGGCTGGAAACAAGGTCTGTCCTCAGAAGGAGCAGAATAGTTGCAATAACCCAGTACAGATTAACGATGCTCTGTGAAATTCAGCTTTTGACTGTAGCAGGAGGAGGAAAGTCTCCATTAATAAAAGGGGAAATCATGAATCAGCAAGTGCTGGAGACTGTAGTAAGCAGGGAAACACTTCAGCTCCTGCTGAACCACGGGTTCCATCCTGTGCAGCATTCAGCTTTAATAAAATATAGGTTAACTGGCTGCATTCAAGTGGATGATACCCTTACCAGTATTTGCTTTTTACTGAGGAACAAAGTCAGTGTTCTGGGAGAAGTCCATGGTACAACATTGTTTGTGTGAGATTGCTGTTATAAAATAATTTCAATGAGAAAAACTTACTTGAAGGCATTAGCATCTCCATGGACCTTGTAGTTGTCTGCACTGATTCTGGAGATGACTCTTGTGACAGCAATGAGAATGCCAATATTGACCTGGAGAAAAAGAAGAAGGAACAAGGCTTGCTCAGGAAAGCGAGTTCCGGCTGTGTCTGAGGTGCAGACTGCCCCAGGAGGTATCGTACAAACACAGCAGAAACAGGAACTTTCTGTCTTGTATTTATTTGGAAAAACAGGTTTTCTAGGTTGGACTGCTGCAGTTTGCCCCTTGTCAATGATTTCCATCCCCCCACAGTGGGAAGCTCTTGCTTTTCTCTTTCCTGCAGGAGCTCCCTTGCCTGTTTGGGAAAAGCCTGGAGTGGTGCATTGCTTCACAAAGTGCTCAGCGTCCCGACTACACCAACAAATACCCCAATTGTCTGCTGCCAGCTGACAAATTAGACAACTTCAAGAACCTCATCAGCAAGGGCGTGTGTCTGCATTCTCTCTGGGTTTGTGCTTCATGGGCACAGACTTCAGAGAGCTCCTTTCCTGCCCCACCTCAGGGTGTGCAAGTCCTGGTTCTCAGCAAAGCCTGCTTCCAATTTAGGTACAAGACTATTTTAAAGGAGCAACGAGAAAAATATGTTAAGTCTGAACTCTGCTCTTCAAAGGCTCCACTCTTTTTGATGTCAGGTCCAGCAGAACATCAATAAAATGAAAAGAATTCCCAACAGGAAAGTAGGAAATCTTGAAAAGACTAACACTGAAAATGTTCGACAAAAGAAAGTTTGTGCTGGAGTCACAGGTGAAGGAAGAAGGAAATCTTTATCACTTAAAGAAAATGTGGCAAAGATTGTCTTGCTGTGCAAAGACCTTGGGTTTAAAGAAAAAAAAGGTAGAGAATGTGAAGGTGAAAGACATATTTCCCCCTTCCTGTCCAAGGATGCACATCAACTACAAAGTCTCAAGAACAAAGGTAGAACAAAACTATCCTGAAGGACAGAACAAAAAGTAAGAGAAGACTTCAAAAAGTGTGCTGTTCCTCAGTTAAAACTCAATAATCATTCTCTACTTTGACATAAATATTCTAATTCTGAGGATGAGAGGGTGAATTAAAAATGTTTCAATTTGATGACATTATTCCCTTGGTTTTTTTCAAGCCTTCTGACCCCCTATTTAATTTTAGACTTCTAAAGGCAGATCATCACCTGCTGTAGAATCAGAGCATATCTGTGCTAGCTCATTTCTGCCACGGCTCTTGAGTTTATCCAAAGGACAGCTGATAGCTCCTCAATAACAAGTGTCCTTGTTGTTCAATCAGCTTTACAGAGATGAATAAGAGGTGAAATTCAATGGTCCTGGGATTATTTTCCCTATTCCTACCAAATCATATTTTGTAAATAACTTCTATAAATACTTTGAGGTGGTAATGAGCATTTTTGAGAAAACCATTTATACGCTATACTCAGAGCCTTGCAAACTCTCACTCGAACTGGACCTGAGCCTTTAGATCTGGTCATGGAAACATCACACGACAAATTAGACAGTTTTCTAATGCACAAACTGTTCAATATTTATAGCTGGATTTTAATTCCTTTATATAAAAGAAATTAAATTTAAAATTAATTTCCTGGGTATAGCGGATGGTGTAAAGTGGAAACTTAAAAAAGTCTTGAGCTCCTCCTCTGGTGCAGTCAGTGTGATTTTATCCTTTCCAGGATGCACTGGTACATGTTTAAAAGATGAGAAGGAAACTTTGTGGTCTCACCACTGATGAAAGACAAGGTGCTTGTAAAATTAGCAATGAACGTTAAAGTCAAGCCCTTAAGTTCTATATTTAAATCTCCTGAACAACTTAAAAATTTTTAGGTAGTTTGAGAAATTAGAGCAATCTCATCCAGCCTAAATAAACAATTAGCTACAAATGTCTCCCTTTGCTAATGATTCAGTAGTAAAGCATGGAGCTATTTCTACTGTCCTTACAATGGGAAACCAAAATACAGCCACTGAATTGTTCTTCCAGTGAATTTTTTTCTTTTTGGCATCTGATATAAATACTTTGTCAGTGATTTGAATGGGAGAATGTTTAGTTGATGAAACACTCATTAAGCTTTAGCCTATGTCAGAATGTTCAATTTACGAGAATAAATATTTAGATAAGGGCACTGTAGATAGTTACTATCTCCTCCTTTCCTGAAAGGCCAGATTACCTCACAGTTGCAGTTATTTTGCCTTAAAGATATCCAGAAACTTAGAATGGTTTTTCTTGCAGGTAGACTCTAAGCCAAAAAATTACAGATCTTAACATTAGTGCTTGTTCACTAATTCCCAGGACTTCTTTCAACCCCAATCTTGTCCAACCCCAGGCACTCTCAACTCTGCAAAGTCAGCAGGAGCTGCCAGCTCCCATTCCTGGAGGTTTGATCCTAAGCCCATGGGAGCCCATGAAATGTCCCAGTGACTTCAGGGAGCTCTGACTCTTTCAAAACATTTTCACATCTAAATTTTTTCAGATGGGATACAGTGAGACAAATTCTTTCCCTCACTTAGGTTGCTTTGCAGGGATTTCACCTAAATTTTCTCTAAGTCACATAAGACTTTTGATTTTTCTTAAATACAGGGCAGAAATCCCGTGTGTAAAACCCTCTAATGTGGTGTGCCCCATCCTAGCCAGGAAAAGACTTGGCAGCACGGAGAAACCAAAAAAAAAACCAAACCAAACCAAAACAAAAGGATAAAACATATTGCCTTAATTAAATCCATTGACCAGCTTTCCTCTAAAACCACAAACTGTTTTAGGCTCCATTTCAGTGCTGGGCCCTGGTGCCGGGAGCCGTAAGTGGCTGTCCCAGGGTGAGGTTTAACTTGCTCCCCGATGCTGTGAGTGATTGAGATGTTTCCCAAGACCCCGGTGGCTGCACACCGAGGCTGCAGGTCCTGGCACTGCAGCCCATTGCTGGGGCACCCCAGAAATCCTCACTGGCCCAAATGCACTTCCAAACACAGTGAGGCAGCTGAATTAAAAGGGTTTAAAATTCGGGAGAGTGGTTCTGGAAAGCCTGATTCTACTTTTAGCTATCCCAGAGTGACTGCAGACGGAACAGACTACATTGAGTTATTTTGTACATGGATTCATATAAATGCATGAAGCATCACAGCAGTCAGAGTTGAATATCAGAGCAGAGCTTTCAGGCTGGAAAGGAGATGGGGGAGAAAAACAAAGATAAGCTGCTACAGAAGCCTGACTTCTATGCTTTCCTAATTTTAGTCCTTAATATTGAACCAGTGCCCTTGTTTGAAAAAATCTTGCATGATTTCCTGATTGTTAAGTAAGAACCTCAATTTTAAAATAATGAAGGATTTTAATTTTAAAATAATGAAGGATTTTAATTTTAAAATAATGAAGGACTTTAATCTTCAAAAGTCTAGAAGTGCCATAGCTGAGTGATAAAAGGAAAAAAACGAGAAGCTTAGCAGGTGTGGTCTAATCCAGCTCAGCACTTAAGTAGGTACTTGGTTTCAATGGCTCTGAAGAATCCTACAGTCTCAGGGCCTTTAAGCACTGTGTGTTCAGCGTTCTTTTTCATCACCTTTTCCTGTGATGGATAATGCCTAAGAAGGGACACAAATTGTCACTTTTCTGTCAGTGGGCCTGCCAGCAGAGTAAGAGACTGTTCAACACAAGGAAATCATCCTAATTCTGCACTGGTACCTAAAGATACGAATAAATACCATAAGGAACTTAGTAAACTGTGTATGATTGGCAGGTATAGGGGAAATAATATTATTTTATATATTGTGTATTCATAGGCAAGTGCCAGTTGCAGTCAGTGCTGGCAGTGCCAGCCTGGGACCAGGTTCCCATCTGAAGACACTGGTTCCCACAGCCCAGAACCCATAGCAACCTGCTCATGGAAATCATTCAGCTCCATAAAAATGCCATTTGTCCAAAACACTTGTAAAAAGCCACCAGGAAATTAACTATTCACAGGGAAAACAATAGAGAGGACTTGCCACTGCAGCCCAGTATCTCCCTCCACAATGGCTCGTTCCCTCTCTGCAGCACACCCTCTGCTCCATGCACACGGAATTTCCTTAATTCTGCCATATCTATGGAAACACACCAAGGCAACAGATGGCTGATAACAAACAAAGGCTTCTGCCAGGAGTTTTAATGTCTTGTGTCAAAAACTCAGGTGCTTTGTCAAGTCGGGCTTTTTTCCACTGAAGGCACCTCCCAGGGGGACTTGGGCTGAATTTAGTTTGGTTTGCAAATTAATTGCAGGAATTTTTTTGTGAAGCTGCCTTAAGAGGATGATACAGAGGCTTGTGTGTCATGGTTTGGGGTTCGGCAGAGAGTGATCTTGAAACCTTAAGATGTAGGTAGAAGCCAAAGACCGACATATAGAAGGAACTATTTCCTTCCTCATATCCCTTGACTCAAACCCCAAGGAACGAGCTTATCTGGTATGGGAATCTATATAGGGCTGGGAGGTTCTGCGAATTACTGCCTAGAAAAGTATGTGTGAGTGTTTTTCCCCAGTCACACTCCCTCCACATCATTCTGTTTTAAGGCTCCATGATGTCTGGACTGCCTGCGAGGCTGGGGCAGGATAAAAGTGGACTGTGTCTGACTTGTCTCTAGGGAGTGGGAGTTGAAAGGAGCAATCCCCCTGTTTTCCTCTCAGCATAATCCTTTTTCTTGGCAGAGAGAAACTGTGGATCGAACTAGTCAAAAACTGCTTTTTGAGAAGTATTTTCAGACTTAAATGCTAGTTTATGCAACTGGTGGCTGATTTGTTATTTGAAGAACACAGGCACATATGCACACACACCAGATAGTGTTTAGCCTTGTTATTTCCCTACAGGCACTAACACATTTTTCAGCTGGAATATTCAATGCCCAGAGAGGTAATTTGTCAGCTCACTCGCTGCTATTTTGGGCAGAGCTGAGTTTAGACTATTTAACAAATTGCTCTACATGGATCAACCTTTGGAGCTCACTCTTTCTCTTTCTAAAAGTATTTGCATCCCTACAACAACATCATTTGAGCTGCACAAATGTTATATATCATAAGTTAGAGCCAGACAGTTAAACTCTTACTTTCTCTGCCAAGCAGCTGCACAGGTAAATTGTTGGAGGCTTGCTCAGGTGAGTAAGCATTTCAGTGCCTGGTGTGTTTTGGTTAACGCCATCCTTGGTCAGCAGCCTGGAAAGGTTTGGTGTTACTGACTGCATCTCATTTCCTCCTTTGGTGCTGGACAATGGCCAGAAAGCCAAGTGCTAACGTCAGGAGGAGACATATGAATATTGGATTATTTTAATTGCTCTCCAACCATCAATATCTACATACCTTTGAATATGAACTCACACGCAGAAGTTCAAGGTATACCTTCTGCTTGCCAAACACTTAGAGAGGTATGCAGTGGTAAACACTAGTCATGTATATGTGGACATACTCCTTCTAGATGTATGTATATATTCCTTCCTTTGGCTTGTGAGTGGGATTTGTGGGGGTTTTCTACGCAATGAAATCTGGGGAAGTTTCTCTGTGCTTTTTTTTTTTAAATGTCCATGCCTCTAAAAACCTACACAAATCTTTAAACATAACCTGGTTTCACTGACCAGTGAGTCTATTGCATGTTCATACCTTCAATCTGACTTTGTAGCCTGCAGGAAACATTGTAGATAACCTGGTCAATAGAAGTATTAGAAACAGTCCTGGGGAGGCGCAAATCTCACAGGGTCTCTGCAAACACTCCCAGCTCCTTAAGCAATCACAGCTCGCTGCGATTTAATGCGTGAGCATCATTAGCTGCTGTAGCTCTCGTGCGCCAGCGCCGCCGTGACCCTGCACCCTCGCCTGGAAAATTGCTGTTCATTAGGGCTGCCAGAGGCAGCCCCCTGAACCCAGCAAACTCACCCGGAGAGCCCTGCCCTGATCAGCCGGACAGCGAAGCTGACCGCGATCCAAAGCCCAGAGGGCGAGAAGCGATCCCTGAGCGCTGCAGGGACAGGGTGGGGAGCAGCCTGAGCCCTCCCGAGGGTGACAGCTCACACCCCTGCTCCAGCACATCCCTGCTCCAACACACCCCAGCTCCAGCACATCCCTGCTCCAGCACATCCCTGCTCCAGCACATCCCTGCTCCAGCACATCCCTCCCTGCTCCAGCACATCCCTGCTCCAACACATCCCTGCTCCAGCACACCCCAGCTCCAGCACATCCCAGCTCCAGCACACCCCTGCTCCAGCACACCCCTGCTCCAGCACATCCCTGCTCCAGCACACCCCTGCTCTAGCACATCCCTGCTCCAGCACATCCCTCCCTGCTCCAGCACATCCCTGCTCCAGCACATCCCTCCCTGCTCCAGCACATCCCTGCTCCAGCACATCCCTCCCTGCTCCAGCACACCCCTGCTCCAGCACATCCCTGCTCCAGCACACCCCTGCTCCAGCACACCCCTGCTCCAGCACATCCCTGCTCCAGCACACCCCTGCTCTAGCACATCCCTGCTCCAGCACATCCCTCCCTGCTCCAGCACATTCCTGCTCCAGCACATTCCTGCTCCAGCACACCCCTGCTCCAGCACATCCCTGCTCCAGCACATCCCTGCTCTAGCACACCCCTGCTCCAGCACACCCCTGCTGCTGCCCGGTGCTCTGCAGGTGACCATCTGCCCTGGGGGCGCTCACAAAAGCTTCGAACACCGGCGGGATGGAACCAGGCTTTCAGCTTTCCCTGGTGTTGGTGAAATACAAGCCACAGTCTGTCCTTTTAAGGGATGTTCCTAAGAACTGTCAAAATTCCCCAGACCACTTGGTATCACACAGTTATTAATGACCCCAGCAGGGCTGTCCCACTATTTTAGGTCCTATCTCTGTCTTTGAATAACGAAATTAACAGTGTGAGAATTAATATGCATAAACTAATACACACCCATATACAACACAAAAATTTGGAGCAGGAACCGAGAATTTCTGGAGAACTCAGGACTGCTGTTTCCCTGGGCTGGCACAGGGACTGACCCCAGGCCTTCAGCCAGTTCTGCTGCGTGGCTGACGCAGACATGCAACAAGAGCAGCAGCTGCTGTGGTTTTACCTACCAGAATGACAAACATCGCTGGAGCCACAAAAGCCCAGATTGCTCCATTCTCCAGTGAAAGCCAGCAGCTGCAGGGAGAAATCAGAGTGGTTTCGGAGGAAACACACAGTCATCTAATTAGTAATGTTCTTAATTAAAAAAAAAAAAACAACTTACAAAACAACTAACAGAGAGTGCAAAAAGACTGATGAATTTTAAAGCAAGAGATGTGATAGCACATCAGGAAAAAGCCCCTTTTCCCCTCACACTCGGGGGAATCCAAGGAGTGATCTCGTTTGGATTTGTCACAGAGCCAGTGACAGCTCTGCCCCAGCCCACCTTCAGAGGAGTGCAAAGATGGGAAGAGAGGAAATGTTTTATTTGCAATGCGTTGTTCTTGTATCCTCAGCCACAGGCAGGCATTTCAGTGCTGGAGCATGGTGAAATGTCTCCTTGGAGTGAATTTGTCTCATTGGAGCCAGAGACAAATTGAAGCCCTCCCTGCCTCTCCTGGCTGGTGCTGGGGCAGGGGTTGGCAAACACAGTCAGCCTCACAGGCCCTTCCTACAGCCCTGAAGAGATGGGCCAGTTTACCACACACTAAATTATTTTAGGATTAAATCCTATTCTTTCACATAAATTTGCTCTTCTTTTCCTAAATGAAAAAGGAAATTAGTTTTCACAGTTTTGGACATTTTCCATTCCAGATCTCAGGTGTGTAACTGCAGTTTTCTTCAAAAGATAGAATACCTTTAATCAATGATTACTCTTATCTTGGTAGAGATGTTTCCCCCCTGGGCAGGGAGTGAACAGGAAGCTCAGTGAGGAGCTCTTCAGTGAAAAGCGGGACAAACATCTCAGGAGCTTTTTTGTGCCTCATCTTTGTGAAAACCAGACTTGAGGCTTCAATGTTTAAGAATATGTCTACACAAGTCATCGTTTTGCAGACTCCCTTCCCTGCTGCTCGGGAGGATCTTGCAGCACCACAGCCCTGTTAACACATTTATGAATTTCCTCCACATCAGATTTTTCTGTGGCACCTGCAGTGAGGATTTTTTCATACTCACTTGCCACTTTCTCCGTAGCTGTGTAGGGACGACGTTGCAGAAATAACACAAATCACCAGTGGGCAGCCTGCAGGAAGGCAGATGCAGAGACAATATTAGGAATAAAAGTACTTCTTCCCGTAAGCCCCGCAAGTTCTGCTAAATTTTGTATGAACAGAACAGCTCAGAGTCATTTTCAAATTAAGTCTAACTTGACATCCTCCTGCAGCTGTTTAATCCAACATATTTTAATCAACTGATGTCAAACAAAATGACTTTTTAATAAAGCACTACTTTAAGCATCAAAGTGATCAGTGCTGATTTCCTTGGGCGTCACAGTCATCATGTGAAGCAATATCAGCCTTATTTTAACCACTTTCCCCCAGTAAGTGCATTTTTGTTCAAAACTCCAAGTTAGAGCAGAGTTGCTCACAGGGGTGCATGAAGAGCAGGTGAGAGGACAGGAACGGGGACATTTGGTTATCCAGAGCATCGCACCCAGCAGCAAGAGACACAAGCAAACTCAGACCCCTCAGGTGCCCAACCAAGACTGATTTGAACATAAATGTGTAATAAATCTACAAGATTTCTGTGTTTAGAGGAAACTCTGTTTCCAGATGGTGCTAGCAGTGGCAGTGTGCCGTGGGACATTCATGGGATGACACAGGAATTACACCAAGGCAGCTCTGGTCCTGCTGCCTGGAGCTGCTCTGGCCCCAGCACTGCCAGCTCCTGTTGTGCCACTTCATTCCAGGCCAGGAGCTGGAGAGGAAGCCAGGGGTTTATTGCCAACAGTTCTGAATACAGAAAAAACCATCCCTTCGAGCATTAAATGATTGCCTGGTAATTCCTGTATGATTTAATAAAATGTGAAGGTTTGAGCTTTTATCATCTTACAGAATTTAATAAACAGGTCCCAGACAGAGTATTAGACATGATAGCTTAAAGTTTCAATTTTCTTTTTAATTCTTTAGGTTTTTTCTGCATGAGGGTTTTACAAAATTCTCTGACAGGCAATTTCTGCTTAATTTTACCTCTATCATCCTCACAAATTCTGTAAAGTTTTCCAGTAGTGGCAGGAGTATAATGTTAGGAAGAAGTATTTTCATTCTTTAATAACTGCAGCTAGAAGCACATTTATAAATATATATAGATATGACTATGTATTTGTAAATATGGGATATACTCAGTAGTTAAGAAGCATTGTACTTTGAAAGAAAAAAACAAACCCAAAAAAACAGGCTGTGGAAACTCTGTGGCAGACAATTCAAAGCAATTTTAGGACATCAATCCTAAAAGGCTAAATATGTCATTTATTTTGAAAGATGAAGCATTAGACACAAATGAAAGTGTATTTCCTTCCAGTGATGGAAAGTTCTACTTTGCGTGATGGGAATAAGTGTATTGTCCCATCTATACTGAGGAAGTTCATTTTCTGTGATTTTCTTCTTCTGTGTTACATCAGATCTGGGCAGAAGTTGGGGACTACATCAACTAACAGCAAATAATGACATTTACGTCTTTTGACAGCTCAGAACAAAGTCTCCACTCTATGACAGTTTCTAAAGGAAAGGAAACTGGCTGAAATAGGAAAACATCCACTACCACAAACTCTGCCACCAGCGTCCTACAAATGGTGGGACGAAAAATCTTTGCTGCAACAACCTCTGCCTGATATGCTGGGTCACCAAGGCAGAGAAGAAGTAGTTTTGGGGTTTTTTTACCCAATCAGTCAGATGCCTGGTTTATTTTTGTGCCTTCTAAATCACTACCATTTCACAGCTGATAAACCTTGCACAAAATGCCACATGGGTGTGACACTCCTGAACCTGTCACACAGACACAGCCAGGGCAAAGGACAAAACCTTCCAGCTGCAGCTCGTCCCCTCAGTCTGGTGAATCCCGTGGTCACCAGAGGACTGTGGCCCTCAGACACAACTGCTAAGGAGAGCTTTAAATGAATGAGGAAAGATGTACAAAATGCAAAGGATGTAATAAAAAAAACCCCAAAAAACGGGCAGGCAGCTCTTGAAATATATATATATATATATATTTCACAGCATTACTATCACCCAGATCTGCATGGTGCCAAACAGGCATCAAATATTCCAACTATGGCTGCAGCAGGTCTGTATTATTGATATAATTGCTTTTCCTGTATCTCCAAATGAACTTGGAGCAGAGGAAAGAGAATGCATATTTTAACATATTTTGAAATTATCTGTAATTGCATAGACATTCCTCTTTTATGTTTTCATATCCATTCTTTGACTCAGTGTACCAGGTTCCCTCTCCTTCCAAACGTGGAGCTTTGTCAAGCACCACTGCTGCCCTGCCAGGGCTGGGAGAGCGAGTGGCTTTGATCTGCTGCAAGAGGCTGCAACAAAATACTCCGTTTTGGCTCTCCAAACATGCACACAGATTATGTTTTCTTTAGTGCAGTGGAAAGCCTTGCATCGCTGTCTGTGACATTCCCATGTCACAGAACCATTTCTTCATTCCTGGTAACAATATTGGGGTTCTGTGCACACTTCTAACCTAAGGATTTCAAGGCACAAAGCACCAGCTGATGAAGCCTTGTGATACTCCTGTGCTGCTGTGCCCATTTTTATGCATGACTTTGCAGAATGCAGATGGAATAAGCCAGAGTTGTGAGTTAGAACCAGAAAAAAACCACACCAGTGTAGGGGGACCCCCCTCCACAGTCCTGCTATTGATTTGGTAATTCAGGTTCAGATCTGGCCTAGAGAGGTGGTGGCACTCCCTGCAGTGGAATTAGGCTTAAGGACTACACATTTTGAAGTCTGATTGCAGTCAGAAATATTATACATTTTCTTATCCAGCCAACCTACTCTCAGTAAGGCAAACTGTGATCATAAGATGACAATTTCAAATATGCTTCTGAATATAATCTTGTCCTATAGTGAGGAGACTTAAAGTAAGCAGCTACTAAATGCTTACCCCATCCAATTCCATAATAATATAAGTGCTTGCTTTCTTCTGACCCAAATACTTTGATCACCATGCTGTAAAGATGAAATCCTTCCACCAGCATCCATGCAAAAGCACTCAGGAAGAAAAAATGAAGGAGAATGGCCAGTATCTTGCAAGGCAGCTAAATTAAGAATAAAAATTAATACATTAGTTCTTTGTGATATAGTTGCATTGGTTTTCTATTTTATTTTTTTACTCTACAGACATTTACATGCTAAATGCTAAATCACTGAAGTAAAACTGTCTTAAAAGAAAGCACTAGACAATTTCATTTTTCTCCTGCATTTTCAGATAGCTTCAGAGTAACAAATCCTCTTTCCTTAAAAAAAACATAAGAAAACCCCCTAACAACATTGCCAAATGTGGTGTGGAAATCCAAATGTTTTATTTATTTATAACAGTAGGAGCAATACTCCCACTAAAGTCTACAAAATACTTAGGAAATCAAAACTGAAGTGTCTGCATCAGGTTGCAGAGCCTGCAGTAAATGCAGGAGTCGAAGAAGTGGAGTACAAGTGTTGTTCTGTGCCCTGCTCCCTGGTTTTCCTTGAGTCGCTCCTCTCAGCGATCTTTACATTTTTCTCCAAGCCTCCGACCAGCCTGGCTTACCAAAAGAGGAAAACCAAATCCTTTCCTCCTCCCCACGCCTCGGGTGCTCACCCCACTCCCTTCCCCCTGATTCCTTCCCGGGGTCCCCGGAGCGGCTGCGGCCGTGGCTCAGTGAGGAGCAGAGGGGAGGGCGCTGATCCCATCCGGATAAACCCCGGGGTTTGTTTCAGACACTCCGGGAAGGTCCCAGCCCGGTCTCCTTCTCCTCTCGGGGGATGGGGATGAACGCTCTGCCCCTGGCTGGAACATCCCCTCTGCGCACCCAAGGAATTCCCCAGGGGCTGCTTGCACCCAGCCCATGGAATGGGGACGCTTTTGCCTTCCCCGGCTGGACAAGTCCCAGAAAGGCTCCGAGCAGGTGGAGTCCGTGCTGGGGAGGCACCACCGGTAGGAACCAGTTTGCTGCCTCCGATGTTAATCGTTAATTCCCTTCTTTGCATGAGCTAAGCTGGGCTGTGCTGGCGCTTTATTTTTTATGGGGATGATTTGGGATTTTGTACTCTAATGAAAATTAAAATGTTGGGACTTGGAAGTGTAATGAAAATGGAGGCTTTCCTGCCCAGCCTCACTTGTGCTGGTGCAAGGACATTCTAATGCAAATCCAATGGGACTACATGTATTCAAAAGCAATAAATTTGGGGTTAATTTGTGTGAGTGAGGCCTGTATGTGGTTTAGTATTTCACAAAATTCAGTGACATGTTATTAAACCAGATTAGCTTATTGACAAAAGCTGTAAAAGCCTTTCCAGTTAATTTTATCATAAGGCTATAAAATCCATTTTAATGCCTTTTGATTTCTACCAGAAGATTAGTCCACAAAAATATAAATGCAACATAAAGCTGACTTACAGGCTATTTCTGTCAAATGGATAATTTCCAACTTTTGAGTAGCCAAACAATATGAATCACAAAACAGCAGAAAAATAACACAGTGAAGTAGCAGGAGGCTGGTCTGGATATAATTTCGTATAATACCTACTTGCAGATTTGTACATAAAATCCATAGCAAAGTTGCTGCTTTTTGCAGCAATCAAAGTTCTGATTTTTTTTTTTTGCCTTAATTATTGCTTAGAAGTTACTCTTAAATGGCAAAATTGCCTTCTGTAAAAGCACTGAAAAGCTGAGCCTTTACAGACTAACCCCAAGCATGTCTCTCGTGCTGCACCATGTGAAACACTCTACTTCTAGCAGAACACTTGTAAAAAGGCAGATCTCGTTACTGTTACTCTTAGAGCTGACAACTCAAGAGTCCGTGAAAACAGAAAAATCAGCTCAGCCAGCAGCAACTCTGTCATATTACTGTTGTTGATAAAGTAAAAGAGACTCTCAGAAAATATCTGTAATTTTTTTTTACTGAGGACAGTCTTAGAACAGATAGGTAAATTTATACATATGTCACAAACAAAAGCAGCTCATTTCACCTCTCAATTTGGAAGTTTCCAGCAACGCCAGGCAGGAGTATTGAGTGAGAAAGAGTTCAATACCCTGATCCAGAACTGCAGACAGTAGAGACATTAAATTTTCTGGTTGTGCTGGAAAAAACCTGGTGCTGGCTAGCATCTTTTACTTCAATTTTCATTTTCCTATGTCTAAATAATATTTCAGTTTCCCCGCAAACACACCCAGGTGTTTGAAAGTCTTCAATAACTTAAAGAAAAAACGCTATATTATGAATTGTAAATCATTAAGTTACGCATCTGAAAATATCATGGAATGCTCTGTGCCATATCTGCAGTCAGAACCGAAATATCCCTGAAGACAGAGGTGGGGAAAGGATGGGGAGGTTCAAAGCAGCCACGCAAGGAGGCGATGCCAGCCTGGTTTTGAGGCCGTTCCCTGGGGCACAATTCCTGCATCGCCTCGAGCGAGGGGGACCACGAAGGGTCCTGCAAGGGCACAACAAAGGGCTCAGCACTGACGCGCCCAGCCCTGGCACAGGCAGAGGATCACAAATTCACACCTTCTCGGGCAAACACTGCCTCCCTCTTTTTGTAAACCACCGTTTAGCAGTTCAATTAAAGCTGCAATTAAAGGTATTTAAGCTGCTGTCAAAGCCAGCGAGAACAGAGCAGGAGTAGGTGAGGACAGCAGACTAATAAAAGGATGAATCACAACCCTCCCGGATTCCAAGAGGACAAAGCACAAAAATAAGAGCCCAGAAGACAGTATTTACATCACGTTTGTCAACTTTAAGATCTTTACAGTGTTAGCCCATGCAATTGCAGCTGTTTTAGAGGAGGTAGGGCTAAAAATTCCGTGGATTCTGTGAAGCGTTTCATTTCGCAAAGCCTGTGGTGTGAAACAGGTCTTGCTCTCTTGCACTACTGTCCCGATTTCCGCGGAGTGGGTTGGGAACAGGCTTAAGAGAAAATACGCAGCAATTAAACTGCAGCTTCAGTCAGCGTGAGCGTTCCACGGGCTTGACTAAACAAGCAGGAGCTCTGTGTGTGAACAAGGCACATCACAAATGTAGGTGCTGCTGGGACTGGTCCCCAGCGCTGCATCCAGCCCAGACCGGGAAACACAACTCATGTTTCACAGCACTTTAAAAGACTGAAGTGATGATGGCCCGGATAAGGTGTAAAGAGGCTTTCACACACCATCTGAAGTGACTCAGCTGAATTATCTGAAAATTTGGAATGGATGAAAAAGAAAAGCCTGTGAGAATACGACTCTGTTAGAGCTGAGTGAACCTTTTATTGCCCTCAAGCCTATGTCCTTTCAGCAGGGTTTTAACTCTATACTTAAAGAGGATTATTTTCATGCCTGGTTTCTACTGTCTTCAGTTTCATCTTCTTCTGCTCCCCAATGTCTCCATTTCATTTTCCTTCTAAACCACTCCCTACCATTTTCTCCCTTGCACATTGCCTGACTCATTCGGGACCCACCTGAATGTTAAACAGCAAAAGAGTATAAACTTAGTTTTCCAAAGTGCTTTTAGATCCTCAGGTAATAACTGCCTGTGCAAACCAGACAGTACAGTTATTAATAAACTCAACAGAAATTCAAGGGATACCATTTGAGCTGAATGTAAATTTAGGTAGCTGTTGTATTGGCAAAATGAAGAATGTGCAAACCTCATATTTAGTTGTACTGAGAATAAACAGGAACACCACCCCAACCCTGCCAATAACAGAAACCACCGTCTGCTTCTGGAAAGCATTCTGGAGCAGTAGCTGGTCACCAAAGTAGCCAAGTTTTTACCAGCAAAACAAAGAGCATCCTGGATGCTTATTGTAAAATCAGGTTTTGTTTCTGCTCTTCAGGTGGGACTTTCCAGGAAAGAAATTACGTTACTTTAAATTGCGTTTCTTAAACACAGCAGTGGAAAGAAATTGGTTTTACTGGTATGTGACACTGTTAGCGTGGCCTATTTGTCTTCATCTAACCCAGCTGCTTTAGATGCCAGTTTTAATGGTTTAGATCCTGGTACTCGGTGTAAGGAGCTCCCCCCTGCAGAAGGATGGCATTTTTTGGCTAAGGCATGTTAAAAATAGATCTCACATGGAAGACACTTTCCATGTGTCATTCATTCCACGGAGTTGCCTCCCAAAACAAACAAAATCATCCTTTCTAGGACTCACAGTTCCGGGGCTGAACTGGAAGCTGGTGAGCAGCAGGATCTGGGCCAGCAGCACAGCGAAGGACAGGTTGGCGTGGATGTGGTAGCGCTGGTTGCGGATGGTGCTGACAGACCTGCAACAGGAGCACGTGAATGAGGACGTGTTCCAAGAGGCATGAATATGTCTGTGATTTATCAGCAAGCATTTAAGTTGGCTTTTGGTTTTGGTGGGGTTACCACGGTGTTTTTTGAGCTCTCCCTCCACCAGGGTGGGGTGGCAGCTGACAGAAGGCAGCAGGAAGATGGATTTGCACATGAGCAAGCTGATGACTAGTGACAGAATATTAACACAGGGTTTGATCCTGAGGGGGCCAGACCCACACCTCACAGAAAGCACACGGCCCCTGGCAGCACACAGCCCACATTGTGCCAGAGATCCTGGGTTTGTTTTGTTGGTATTTACCTCTATGAGAAACAAGGGAATGTGAAAAGACATTGGTTCCAATTCTGACTTACACCAATATAACTTCTGAGCACAGGAACTGTATCTCCGTACACAGATGGGCAGTGCCTATCCTGGCAGGGACCTTACCATGGTTACAACACCATTTGAACATATCTCTCTTGGCTTTTCAAAAACCAGCTGGAAATCTGACAAGAACAGGCTTTCCTGGAAGTCTTCTGACCTCGTGTTTCTGTTCTCATCCAGAAATAGGAAACAGAAAACAAAAACGTTGATCTGAACATCTCAGGCCTTTCGTTTAATTCTGTTCTCTTTAAAAAACAAACAGCCCTGGTGACAGCAGGTTTCCTATTCCAATCCACACTGCCTGCTGCACTGCTCCATGCGAAGGGGAGGACAAGAAGTATCAAGACCCCAAAAAGTAACTCAAGGCTGCACTGCCTGGTGCCAGTGGCTCTCTGATGAGGAGTTCCCTGCATCACCAGCTGACACGGTGTCACCCAGGAGGGGAGCAGGGCTCGCTGTCCTCCCGGGAAGGGGCTGCCACTGCCAGGACATGGAGTAGCAAAGAACTTGCCAGATTCTTCTCCACTTACGTCATAGTCATCTAACACCACATTGCAAAATCTCACTTCAGCTGCTTAATGAGACCCTGCTCTCCAGTGAAAAGATAATCAAATTATTTTTAATTGGCAGTTTGAAGGATGCTGTCGTAGTTGGGGTGCTTAACCCTGTGACAGTCAGCTGGCCCCAAGCTCTCTTCCAAGTCTCCTGTTTGCCTCCAGTTTCCTGAGGAGTTTACAGCCCTGTTGCAGCAACACCTCTTCTTTATGCTCCTTCTTCCTTTCTAAACACTCCAACATCCAATTTTGCACTCAAACTAAAATGGAGCAGATCATTCCCCTTAGCCTAAACATGCCAACAGCACAATGCCAGATAGGCAGATGTTGGACTTATTTAGAGTGGATTTTGCCACACGTTACGCTCTTAATCCAAGTAGGACCAACACAGATCTTGGAACTTGGAAATAATACAGGATCTGGAAAAAAACAAGCTTTGCAATCAGTTTACTGAGATGTAGCAAGTCCTTTTCCCTAGAAACTGGCCTCTTAACAGGGTGTCCAAAATACATGCCTAGGCACAGAAAACAAAAATTGAACTCTTAAGTGGGAACAATTTGGTTTAGTGTGTGAAAGGAGACAAGAATCCCACTCCTTGCTGTACTCCCGAAGTGCTGCAACCTTGGACAAGTTGCTTCACCCTTAGCCAGGTTTTATATTTTTTATTTAGGCACAAACCTCTATGAAAGCTTTTTTTCCAGAAATGTTTGTATCAAACCCAGCTGGGCCTCAAACTCATTTGTCACTACTGGAACACAAACAGGAGTAAAGGCCCTGAGTGCCCTGGGGCAGAAACCTTCCCAGCACAGAGAGCCCTCACAGGGCTGCCCTGAACTGGGCAGGAGACCCAGAGGTTTTTAACCACAAGCCGTGAATTTCACACTGCTTGCAGTGTCCTTCATCCCACTTTGGAAAACCAGCCCAATGGAGAACAGCAGGGCACTTGAATATGGACGTGGGTTGTGTGAGGTAATTGTGTGCAAGTTGTGTGAAACACAAGTCAGGCAGCTAACACTGACTGGGACTTCCTTACCGGGCATTCCCCTATAAACCCTGTCCCTGACAGGAGAGTGGAAAAGCAGAAAGTGCTCTCTGTATACTCCAGGCAACCCAAAGATGGAGGGGGGCAGAGGGGGTGATCCTGCAGTCCCTGTTCCCATCGTACTGGTTTGAGCCCCAGACCCAAGACCTACAAGCCTCTTTGCAAGATTCCTGAACTATAGCCAAGCATGGACAGCTTAAAAAAGAAAAAAAATTAAAAATCTCTCATGGGATGGAAATAGCTTGCTATGTAAAGACCATCCCATTTCAGAAAATAACAGTAATTTAGAAATAACCAACCAAGTGTTACAAATATGTGTGCAGAATCTAATTAAGGAAGGTTGTAGAATTAACAGCCTTTGTTTTATCCCGAGCACCTGAAGGGATCCTGCCTGGGAATGCACTGCTCGCCTTTCCGCGTGATGGCTGCTCAGCAGGTATTAAGTTAAAATTACTCACGACAGTACAGCGAATGTGACCAGCGTGATCGTCAGGCAGAAGATGGACAGGGCGCAGCCGATGTAAGTGATGGAGGACAGGGCCACCTGGTGTTCTCTCGTTAGCTGTGCACGAAGGAAAAAACCGAGATAAGAGCGATTGATGGAGGTCTCGCACTGCAGAACCAGGGCTCAGCCCCCCTCCTGCAGCCACGCCGGGCGATGCACACGGCCGGAGCATCCCCCTGCCTGCCCGGGGCACTCGGGGCCCTCTCGGGTCCCAGCCCAGCATCCCCCAGCACCCGCCGGCCCCAGGCTCGAGCACACGGCCGGAGCATCCCCCTGCCTGCCCGGGGCACTCGGGGCCCTCTCCCACCCCAGCCCAGCCCAGCATCCCCCAGCACCGCCGGCTCCCGGCCGCGGGGGCTTCGAGCGGTCCCGGGGCGCTGGCCGGGCCCGGGATGCTCCGGCAGCATCCGCACCCCTGGGCAAGGACCCAGGCGCTCCCCAGCCCGGGACTGACAGACCCAGGCGAGCCATAAATCACATCCACAGCCCGCCTGTGTTGTTCAATGGATCGTGCTCTAGGTGCCTCTGAAGGAGCTGGGCTGGCACCTACAAAATGCAAAGCCCCAGGAAAGACCCAGCGTGAGCAGCGGGAGGGCAAATCTCGTCTCAGCCCCTGCTCCTATCCACAGGCGTCTTTTGTAGAGGTAATTCAATTTCTATGAACATTTAAACTGTAACTCCCCAGTGCTCTCCACCAGGATCTGTGTTAAACCCGGACAGAGCCAATGCAAGAGGGACAGTGTGGTTTGGCCATTCATCCTAAATTAATCGGAGTCTGTTTTAATTTTCCATGCAAGTTCTCATAAAAGAATGACAAAAAAGCCACACCCAGCAAAGGGAGCCAGGCAGCATTAATATGTAATAGGTAGAACAGAGCTAGGCAGGAAAAAGCTTTCTCATCCTAGAAGAATTTTCAAACATTTTTCCTGACTTGATTTTGGATGGACTTGACATTTTCATAAACTGAACATAAACTGGGGGGGAAAAAAATCAGTCAATCGAAAAGTTTTAATTTTGATGCTTGAAATACTGTGTTTTTATTTCAATCTCTATTCACTATTAATTAAATTCCAAGCTGAAATCTCATTCAAAATATTTATTTATTATAAAAAAATACTAAAAGGAACAATATATTTTCCAAAATTTTTACAGCAACTTTATCTAATAAAAACTAATCCTTTCTCATATGTTTGGGATTTTCCATTATTTTCCACACACACAATAAAATTTCCCACCCAGACAAAGTATTTCATTAGAGATGATCAAACCGAAGCACTTCCACCAATAAACTCCCCATTAAAATTCCTTTTAAAGGAGAGAAATAATGTGCCATGTGGTTATGAGAAAATGTAAATACAGGCAAAAAGATGTGTTGTGTATGTAGATTTTTATCATAAATATCTGCCAACTGTACCAGCTCACATATGGGGAGTTTCACAGCAGAACTTGTGACTTGCTCAGCAGTCTGAGAGCCATTAAGGGATGCAGCAGCACTGAAAGACAACTGTTGCTATGGTGCTACAGTTCCTAGGAAATATGATGCAGCTCTTGAGTATTTTTTCTTTTTCAGCCAAAGACACATTTCTTTTCCCTGACTGGACAGCATCAATTACAGAAACAAAAGAGTTCTGTGTGCTGGAACAGCTTAAAAGCTCCAGATAATTCCTACAGAAGAGATCCTATCATCCCTCACCCCCTGAAGAAGCCAAGAGCAGGCATTCTTCACAGGGTATTCCTGAAATAGCAATAATCTCTGTGGTAAATGGAGCAGTTTAGAAGTGATTTCTTCATCAGGTACATTCATGTCCAAAATGCATGGACCTTATTTCCTGATTTCTCCAACAGACATCTTTTCTCTGGCTACAGGTGGCTCGCAGTTCTACAGGAGAAGGGGAGCCGAGGAGAGGAAGATTTACAGATTTAAAGTCACTCTGAAATCAGTATTTCGCAGCAGTTCAAGGCTTTCTTTCACTCCTTTCACTCCCAGTCCTTCAGTCAGAAAACGTTCCCCAGAGAGTTTCCCTGCTCAGTGAAAGTTTAGACTTACAGTGGTCTATCAAGGGGTTTGTCCTGGCAGGGATCCCAAAGGGGTGGCAGTGTCTTACTGTCCCATACAAACACAGGAGATAGCAAGGAGCAAACCCGGAGAAATGGGCAAAAATCACAGAATCACAGAATGGCCTGGGTGGAAGGGACCTTAATCACTCAGTGCCACCGGGGCCATGGCAGGGACACCTCCCACTGTCCCAGGCTGCTCCAAGCCCCAGTGTCCAGCCTGGCCTTGGGCACTGCCAGGGATCCAGGGGCAGCCACAGCTGCTCTGGGCACCCTGTGCCAGGGCCTGCCCACCCTCCCAGGGAGGAATTTCTTCCCAGTGTCTGATCTAAACCTCCCCTCTTTCGGCTTGAAACTGTTCCCCCTTGTCCTGTCACTACAAGCTCTTGGAAACATCTCTCCACCTTGTAGGCTCTCTTCAGGTGCTGGAAGGCCACAATTAGGTCACCTCGAAGTCTTCTCTTTTCCAGGCTGAACAAACCCAATTCTTTCCTTGTGGGAAAGGTGCTCCATCCCTCTAAAAATCAAACTCCTTGGGTTTTTCCCATAGTAATCCAAAAGAAGATGATGATCACACAAATATTTTTTTTGTCTCTAATTTCTTTGATGTCATGTTTCTAGGAAAGTCTCTCTCAGGGTTTTTAATTCAGTCTTTCTCCAGAAACCCCTGCAGGGCAAGACAAGATGTGAGTCAAGCTCTCGCAAGTGGAGCCTGTATTACTTAGAAATGAAAAAGGGGGGGAAAAAAATCACTTAACAAAAAAATGTAGAAGAGTCACTGAAACCTGAAATAACCTACACAGGTCCCTGCATCTGTGAGATGGAAATTGCTCTTGCTCTGGTGAACACAACCAAAATGTGATGATGCTTAAAGAATGATGCTCCTAAATCAATACTCACATCAGAGAGGTAACAGTGGTTTCAAAAGCAGCCCCACTGAGATTCACCTTCTCATCTCACCTCGAGTGGGGGCAAAGTCTGTGGGCAGCTCTGAACCATCTTAAAATTGTAATTAAGGACTCAGTGGAGCCTACAGCAGCCGCTCTCAAAGGGAGCAATTGGGCTGGAGGGTGCTGGAGAGGGTGAAACCAGCTCTTTCCTGTGGGTGATGTGAATTGTGGGGGAAAGAACACAGCCCCAAAAGGAGGCTTGGGATGATTTCCAGGGTGTGCAGCCCCGTTTCAAGGAGAGAAAAGAACCTGTATTTAAACCTCTCGCACCCCAGCTGTCACAGCACATCTGGGTGTGGTGTGTTCTCATTTTAAGGGATAACGACGAGCAATTTGTTGGAAGCACCTGGGTTGTCAAAGCATTGGGCCTCATTAATTAAGAAACAATTTCAATAAATTCCAATGCTCTGATAAGGGCTGGTCTCACCTTAGCTCAGCTCGTCTTTTTGAAAGTTTACAGACTTCCTGCATGATGTGGAATATAAAACAGTAATTTGGGATGTTCTTGTAGTCAGCACAAAAGCTCTAATCAAGCTGTAATGCTATTATTAAGGAAAATAGCATTAAAAAGTACCAAATAAAACATTGAGCAATCTGTGAAGTAGTCCCATGAGCCTGATTCTCACACTTGTCCCAATCTACATTAAATTATTTTCTTCTTTGCTTCCTTGGGTTTACATGGTCATTCTCTCACCCTGCAGCGAGCTGAAAAGCCAGGAAACGAGCTCATACAGCCGTGAGCGTGAGCAATCACCAGCACAGAGAGACAGATGTTTCTTAGTTTCAGCTTGGACAAAGTAAAATCAAAATTTCCTGCCTCATATAAACCCCCCACGTTTCAGCTTAGGCTGTAACACCCTTCACCCTGAGTGCTGCTAAAAGCCTGGACAAAGCCCCGGTGGTTTCAGCAGTCCCACCCCTCTGTGGCACCACAGCCCATAGTCCCACCCTGCTTCTCCCTCATAAAACAAGTTACTGCATTGCTCTACACTTCTATTTTGGAAGCTCACAGGCAAAGCAGATGGCCTGAGAAATGATCCTGGAAAGAGACCAGTGCAGACTCCAAATATATATTTTTCATTTATAATGTTGTTCATAGCAAAAAAAAAAAAAAAAAAAGAAAAAAGAAAAAGGAAAAGAAAGAGTGATATCTAACCCCTCTGTTTAAAAATAACTGCTGGGAAGATGAAAATATATTATTATAATGGGATGGCACTTTTCATCTCTGGAGTAGCTGGGAAAGGTCAGTTCAGGCTGAAAGACTTATTCAATAGGCTCTACAAGAAAAATTGTCTGTATCTAGAAGAGAAAACCTCCTTATTTATGGGAAGTTAATGAGTGACCCCATGCAGGAGCACAGCAGCCCCTGGGCAGCTCAGAGCACCTGCCTGGGCCACACGGGGCTCTGCTCAGGAGACATTTGCCCTCCTGCCCCTTTTTGAAATTATTCTCCTCTCAGGTTGTTGACTACACCTTTTCTGCTGGGTAAAGAGTGCACTTCTGGCTTCCTCCAAAGGAAGGGGCTTTTTGGGGAAGTTCTAACCTAAAATTTTCTTCTTCACACACAGCAAAACATCCCTTTATTTCTGCGTTTAGAGGTCACACATCAGACAAATGAGCTCAAATACTTAAACCAGGGTTTGTCATAGCTGGTCCTGAAAGGGTTTGTCCCTAAACCAAATTACAACTTCACCACTTAGACACCAAAAGCAGTAATTTCACTGTCTAAAATACTTTTGAAATCTCATTTCTGAAAAACAGTTCATCTTCCAGAAAAAGGCAAGGTCTTGAACCAAAAAAGGTTTCAGAGCATTAAAAAAATGAGTCCTGCAAGCTGAGGACAACATCAGACCTCTCACTGGTATTTCGGTCTCACTCACTGGTAGAACCTGGAATATGCTATTTTTCATGTGCTTATAGAGAGGATACATTTCATGAAACCAAAGTTATTTGTTCACTGCTGGAAATGCCATAACAATTGCATTTTGCCCTAAGTCCAAGCATAGATTTTGGTGTCCCTTTTGGTCAGCTCTCCACCTCACAGAACCATTCCCACCATGGAGTTCCTTGCAGTGACGAGTGGTTTTCCCCATTTATTGATCTGACAGATGTGCCCTGGGCTGCCCAGCACTGAAATCCACCTCAAACCCTCTGCAAAGCCTGAAAATCCTCTCATGAGACAGTTCTTGTGGGGAGCGAGGGCCAGGAAGGTGGGGGTGAACAATTAATGCTCAGCCAAATCTATCAAAGCTGCACCTTTAAAATGTAATCTGAACCCAATTAAGAAAAGGATGAATAATTAACTTTGGCAGCCTGAGTGTCTCAGAGACATTAAAATGCTGGCCTTGGCTGATGGAGCTAATGGTTTTACTTGCCTCCAGAAAGGCTGCTGAAATTCAATTTCAGTCCAGAGAGGCCTTTATTTATATATTAAATAATAATAACAATACAAATCTCTGTTTTCCTTCAGCTTGCCAAGCACTTTGTTAGGTACATAACATTCTTTTTTGTTAAATTAGCATCTGTGATGAGTTCAGGAGGCCCAATCTACTCCCTGAGACCACAGGAATGATTTTGGTGGGGCTGTGCTTAGTGGCACTGTACAATCACCACTCACAGAAAAGTCTAATTTGACGCACCAGCTCCTTTTCTCAAGCCACAATGTATCAGATGCTGTGAATTTAAAGAAAAAAAAGGCCTCTTAGAGTCACGCTTCACAATGCAATCATCTTTATCAGCCATTTCCAGCAGCATTGTTTTGAATTCCCATTCTCTATTAATTCCACAGCTCCTAGCAATCTGCAATGAAGTGCTGCAGAGGGGGCTTTTCAGGATTGAAGGCACATTTTCCTCCAGCCAGCCCAGCCTGGTGCTGCTTATTTAAAACTTTTCACTGTGACACAAAAATTAAGGAATTTTCCAAATATCTCTGCCAAGACATTAATTAGTGCTTTTAAATGCCCAAATCATTTTTTAAAGTCGTTCTGGGCAACATGTCATCAAACAGTGGGGATTCTGCTCATTACAAATCTCGCACAGCAAGTTCTTAGTTCAAATGAAGCTTGAAGGAAGCATGGCAGGGAGGAAGGACTCAAGTTGTGAAGTGGGATCAGATTATAATAAAGTTTGGGGACCAGAAAAGCCGATATTTCCAAGTTCTTCTTAAATCTGTTAGTGCAACACAGAGCAGTGGTTTTTTTTTCTGCCTTCATTTCGAGTCTAAGATTTGCAGTGTCTTGGGAAATGCTAAATGCTGTATTTACAGCAGATTATCCCCTGTGAAACTCGAGGAGCTGCTTTAGCCCTACACCTCAGACTGCTACATCTGTTCTCCACCTTCTGTTCCAGCACGAGCAGGCTCGTCCTGCTCTCCAATTAACAGCCGAAATTAGGTCCATCGGAGAGCACTCCAAGAACGACCCAACCCACCAGGGGTCCGGCAGGCTCTGAGAGACACAGAAATGCAGGTCTCTTGCCAGGCTCCGAGCCTGAGGTTTTTCAGAGCAGTTGAGGATAATTAAATACCCAGCTCCCAGCACAATTCAATAAAAATTAGTGTGTCTAGCTCTGTTTTCCCAGGCTTGGGCTTTGATTCCAAAAGGCCCATTTGGATTCAGGGCTGGGACTAAGTGAGGCTTGTGCTGCAGCCCAGGGCACCCCAAGGCTCCCCTACACCACCCTTTGGGGAGAAAGAGCACAGAGAGGCCACTGCAGGAGACAGACCGGACTCAAAGCGCAGAATGGCGACATTTAAAGAGAAAAATGATGGATAAAGGTGCCCTATTTATAACATTTTTGTACTGCATGGGGAAATCCTTTAGTCATCGAGAAGAACTGGCTGCCAAGTGCTTCAGTGCTTTCATTTCCACCATGGAAAGGAAGTCTGTTATTTTGTTAAGTATTCTGATTAAAATAGACTGCTCTATCATGCTCCTCAAACAAAGGAGTTCTTTTGACAATTATAGCACTCTTAAATATTTGTGCTTTTCCAAAATAAAAAGTCACTTTTTGTTCTCCATTGCTGAGTGAAATCCAGTAACTGCCAAACAATTCTCCAAGGAATTTGAGGGTTTTAGTATCCTGCAGCACTAGTCCAACTCTTTCCATGTAATTCTGTGGGATTAAGGACAACCAGAAAGTCTCCTATTTCCTCCCATCAAAACCAATAGAGCTGTACTGGCATAGGAGTGGAATAGCAAAAGAATGAACAATGGCTCTGAGTTAAAAATCGAGACTAGTGATCAATTTTCAGGAAGGATGAGCACGGGTGTAGTAAGGACAAAAGAAATATGAGGCACAATCCCACTGCGAGCACATCAGGGAGATGTGCTCCTCCACAGGGACAATAATCCTGGCAATAAAATGCAGGGGGAAGTGGAGAGAGTGAGAAAGAGCAGAGAAAGTTTACAGAGCAATGCTAGAATAAACACACAAGCTGATTTATCTTTGTCCATCTGAGGGCTGTCTGAATTGTCTGCAGAGATCTTTCCAGTTAAAGAGTTGTCAATGGTAATAAATCAGGACCAAAAAAATTGCAATGCCTACCCAATTTTTAAATATGCAGCACAAAAGAAAAATTACGGGACTAAGGCATTATTCTTTTTATGTTCCCAGCAATGAAAAGCACGCTGAGAAAAGTAATTATATTAAAATTACAAAGCAGCAGAAATCGGAGAGTGCCACATTATTTCCATTTCGTTGTCCTATTAGGGTATGTAGCTGGCTGAAAATTTTTTAAAAAAAGCTTATGATTTCAGACTGCTATTTTATTGCACCCGAAGTGCAGTGTTTGATTAATAACTGCAATATTAGATTTAGGAAACAATGCTCCAAACTGATAAATTACACACCTGTCCCCCATATTTTTAAAGCATTTTGCAATACTAGGGCTTTTTCAAAACAGCCTTTATAAACACGAATTGATGCATTTTTTTTCCTCAGTCAGCCATACATTATCAAAACTTGCTGTCAAACTCAGCAATAATGGTGAAAAATAAAATAAAAACACATATATTGCCCCGAAGAAGAAATTTGGGAAGACTTTTTTTTCGTAAATAGAAACCCACAGAAAAATACCCAACCCTTTTCAAAATCCTGGGCTCCCTAAAAATGCTATGGGATATTTCTACAGTTCCATCATCAAGATCAGATGGTTCTAAATATTTTTCCCCGTATAAACACTTGTCTGCTTTCAAGCTCATTGGTGAGTAGCTTGAACTATATTGATTGATGGTCTCTTCTGAATAGTGAACAGGAGTTACAAATGGGATAAAAATCAAAGTAATTTCTAGCTTTAGAAATGCAGAAAATGTGCTCAAAACCCCAAACAGTTTCTGCCACAGATTGTATAACACTGTTGCTTAGCTGGAAATGTCCATCCACATGCGAACTTTACAGGAGTAATTTTTATACTCTCACAGTTGGAAAAGACAACAAGAGGAAAAACAGGAAAAAAGAACAATTTACTAGAACGGTCTAGGAGTCATAAATATTTCAGCTGTGTCCTTCATTGGTCTCTTGGGGGAGGGGGACCCAAACTTCAACCTCTATTTTTCTGTGGGAGAAAATGATTCCTCTTTAAAAGGATCTTTGAACCGTGGGTCCCCAGGTGCCCACCATCCTTTTGCTGAAATGACATTTACGTGGCAGATGGTACAAATAGGCTGGCACGCTTTGTAGTTGCTGGATCACTATAAAAATAAAATCTGCCAGATGGCTGGCATGTTTCTTGGCAGGAGTGGGGGGCCCCACTGACTGATGGGGGGAAGTAAAGCTGCCCAAAATGAAATAATGGCATCTGAGTTTTCTTTGAAGCACTTTGGAGCTGCAGCGCTGGGCTGGGTTCCTGCTGTCCAGGAAGCTGAGCCATCCCCGTGTCCCTGTGTGCCACAGGGCTGCTGCTCACGCCTCTTCTGGCAGGTCCTGTCCCTCCTGCCCCAGAACAGGACCTCCCCAGCAGCCAGAGCAGCCAGCTGAGCTCTGTGCCAGGCAAGGGCATCTCCTCTCCCATCCTCTGCTGCTCCCAGCCAGGTTCCCATCCAGCAGGACACTGCTGTGCCACAGTGCTGCAAGAAACCCCCACAGCAGCACATCGCCCTGGGCCTCTTCTGCATGGGCTTTCTCCAGAAGAAACAAACATAAACACATCCAAATAAATGGATTCTTCCTTTGTCCTACCCCAGCTATGTTGGTGCCCCAGTGCCTCCCTGGCTGCAGGGCAAAACAGGCTTGTTCTGGCTGCACTGATGGAGGAAAACCTGGAACACTGGTCTGTGGATCAGGGAAAGAGAAAGACAGGAATTCCCAAGAGTGCAGCTTCAGCAGTGATTTGCTGTGAGGGACCTCTACCATCAGGAGAAGCTTCATCAGAGCAATCATTTAATATCTGCACAACTACTCGGAGTGTCCCACTGCCAGGCTCTGCTGGGAAGAGGAGACTGAACAATTCTCACTCTCACTGACTTGATCAGAGTTGTCAAAAGAGTTCCCAACCGAGTCTCCAAGTTCTGATTGCCTGCTGACCTTCATTACACCCATGCAACTTCTCCAAGGCAATCAAGGCTTGAACATGTTCCTCCAGGAACATTCTGCTCCTCTTCAGTCCTATTTTACCTTCAATCAACTTATTTATTTGTTTAAACCAGCTGATGACCACTGGTCTCCAAAATTCAAAATAAATGTAATAATGTCTCAAGTGAAAACCAACAAGAAAAACGAATCTCAGCAAGCAAGAATTTGGACCGGGCATGATAGGGACATAACAGCAGAGTGATAAAACACAAATAATTTCAGCATCCCATGTGGGCCAAGTCATCAGCAGGGTAACAGCTCAGTGCCAGGCTGACATCTGAGCACCACATGGCTGTAAGGTTTTCCAAGATGGTTATTTCATTCCTGCAGGGAACTTGTTACAACTGCTGATCCCCTGCACCTCTGAAGGCACTGAACCGAGCTCAGCAGCAGCACTGCTGGTGTCTTTCTCTCACCATCACCGTGGCTTAGGGGCCTTAAAGCTCCTGCTGAAAGGAATGTAAAATCCGAGAGGTGTTCAACTACCTTTGTAATCAGTTCTAACTAATTCACAACATTCAAAGCTCTTCCCATCCTGGTGTAGAGCCCACAGACATCAGAGTGAGGCTTCATTTTGTCACATTTAAGTTAACAGTCCAGAATTTTAATATTTTTCTTTGTGACTTGTCTCTTTCAATTTCTTTTTCTGAATATTGGAATAAAAATGATTTTTCATCTCAGCAGATTTCAGCCTTTGGAGATTTCTTCCAGCTGGCATGCAGTAGAACAGTGAATGAATAAATCTAACCTGTTTTGAGTAAAGATCAAGAAGAAAAATGAAGAACTCACAGCTTGTTCCCGAGAACTTTCCTGCATTTCTAAGCTCCCTAGAAATTAGACCCACCTGACAGTGTGTGCCATGAACGCCTAACATTTCATCAGCATCCCTCATCTCTGTATTTCAAGTGTTCAAGAGAAAGCACCAGCAGATGCAAGAGATTCTGCAGTTTCGTTCCTGTGAGTGTCTCACAGAAACAAAATGAAATCCAGGTGATTCACTGCGATGCCTCCCCAGGCCAGGTGCATAAATGGGTAACACAAGTTCTGCAGCGATAAAGACTGAGAATATAGCATTTATGTACACAAGAAAGGCACGAAATGTGTGCATGGAGAGAGAGAGACCTGCTGGGTATTGTGAAGGTGGGAAAGGGAGCAGGAGCAGTGCCAGCAGGAAGGGAGGCGCTGGGGCAGGGTCACAGGAGCTGCCAGGGTCTGGATGGTTTCTGTAGGGGAAAAAAGCCAGACTTGACCATGTGAAGGGACAAGAAGATGTGAAGCAAGAAGGCTCTTGCTGGAATTTATCATAACTCCAGAAAAAAGTCACCATCCCTGACAATGAGCTGTCATCCAAGCCAAGCTCTCTGGTCATTAGAAATGCCCACACACCCATCCAGACGGCAGGGCGAGTGCTTCTGAGGAAGGTCACTGATTTTCAGTGTTTGTTGCTCAGGGACACCTTGGCTTTGTCTGAACTCTGTGAGGATTCCATGGTCTCTGGCTGGGAACAGAAAACTCCAAATAACTGCAAAGTCACGTTAATTGAAAGCTTATGCCTTTTTTTTTTCTTTTTTTTTTTTTTTCTTTTTTTTTTTTTTTTTTTTTTTGAGCGGAAAGAAAATCAATGTGAAGAGGAGCTGAGAGGGTCAGAACGTTCATCACCCTGAGCTGGTCTCAGGAGCTCACGGATTTCCACTCAATGCTCTCCCAGGCCTGAAGCTGCTGCAGATGCATTGCTCTGCATTGCAACTCTTTATCACTGTCAGTTTCCCCCTTTTTTTTAAATTTTTTAAATTGTTTTCTGTGCATCTGCCTGCCTTTCTGCAAGGGTGGCAGAGCTATGCATACCTGGTTTTACTGTTGCTCTGACTGCTGCATGAAAGACTGTTAAGGTGCCCTTGGAGAGGGCCTCTGCCTCTTGCTGCTCCCCTGAGAGCTGCATTTATCAGCACCATGGGGAGAAAGGGAAATTATACTTCCCACAGGAGAAGGGAAGTATAAAACACCCAGAGAATTCCCATGAAAAATTAATTCCCTTTTCTTTTGTACCAAAATACAGCGTTTGATGAAAAACTCTACAGTTTTCAAGCAGTTCATTACCAATAACTGGTTTCCATTTTTTTATGAAAAGCCCTTTGCGTAAGAATCTAATTTTTTTCCAGAATCTAGAGAAAAAATAAACATTCTGTCAAAAACAGTGTTCATACAAAAAAATTTGATCCATTTCAATTTATTTGGCCACAGATGTATTATAGCTGTGTAAACAGAACTGTTCAAATGTGGGCAATTGCATACTCCCACCCTCTTTGACTTGTCTCATATTATCTGTGCACTTCATTTATGAAAAGAAGATTAAAATATACGAAAGTTCAGGACTGGATATAACAGCATTGCAACAATTTGTTAGAGCACTGACAATCTGGTGTTCCAAGGGGTGATTTGAAGGGGCCCCTTGAACCTTGGCTCATGAATTTCTGAACATGGTGAACAAACACAAATATGTGCTTAAAATCCACAGCATTTTAACATTTACTTAAGAGGGTTCCAAGGACACCTGAGAGAAGTTTCCAGTTGTCACGTTGATTCAGCAGGCTTTGCTTAGCAAATGTTTTAGGAATTTGTAACTGAGCACAGCTCAAAGGCCAGGAAGTCTTTGCCTGACTCTTCTTTCCATGCCAATTACACAATGAAGATAACAATTCTTTTCACTAGTTAAAGAAATTAGTTCCACAAGATAATCCTAAATGGTCAGTTTAAAGGGTAGGTCTTGGACAAAGATTTGGGATGAAGTTTTCCTTTTATCGTAAAGGGGAAAACAGAGCTGTGCAAAAACATTCTGCACAAAGTCTGGTGGATGTAAATGCATCAGACCAAAAATTTAAGGAGAGAGAAAATATTGAAAATAGAATCGTTAAAGGGCTGTGAGGAACTGGAAGGTCCATTCACATCCAGCCTTTCCTAGTTATGCATTCCAGACCTCTTAAGGAAAACTTGATTCCAAAGAATTCTATATCAAATACTTTTGATCTCTAATTACCAATATTGCATAATACTGAAATCTATTGCAGCATCCCATTAATCATCACAATCCTAAACCTGTTTCGTTGAAAGCTAGGCCTTTCAGAGCTATTCCCCAGTGGAGAATCAACCAATCTTACAGTGGCATTTAATTGATGGCTGTCCTCTTTAACCCTGGATAATTCCCTGAATGTTGCTCTTTAAAACAGGGTTAATAATAGCACATTTCTCCCAAAGTACTTCTGTCTCACAAGATGGGAGGTCTTTGGGCAAAGCTGCATTTTATTATCAGCATGAAGAGTTCCTAGAAAAATTATACTTGGAAACCATTTGGGTCATTGGGTGCTTTACAAGTAATAAAGATAAAAATGGATAGATAAAAACTGGATGACCTGAGGAAGCCAACCCCCACCTTCAAGCCCTGAAACTAAGGGCTGGGCTCTGGGCTGAGCTCTCTGGGTAACAGAACATCTCATTCTCCAGTGTGACCCTGACTTCCACAGCAGCACAGCCTCTACCTGGGCTGCCAGGGGAGCAGCTGTGCTCAGATGTTCCTGACCCAGTAACTCCCCAGAGCAGCCTGTCCTGGAGAAGGCACAGCCAGGCCAGAGCTCCCTGACACTGCGAGCTGCCCTCTGCACCTGCAGGAACCAGACCCTGCAGCCCACCCTGCTGCACGTGCTTTCTTGGCAAAGCTCCAGCCTGAAAGAAGAGCAAACCCATCACTCAAAGCAATTAACCAGAGCCAGAGACATGGCTGTGTATGCTCCTGTGCCAACAGAGCAAGCAAGGCCCTCCCAGCTGCATCACACCGCGCCTGTTAGCAGCACACGGTGACAAAACTGGCAGTGGGAATCCTACTGAAGCTCTCCTTCAGCTGTTAATTTATATTACAGGATGTCTGTAGGAACCTGAGAATGTGCCAGAGAGCGTAAATTTGACAGACAGTTTGTATATGTTTATTTAAATGTATGGTTTCTAATTACTTATATTACACATTCATTATTTATTGACTGAGGGTTGCTTGGAGCAGGGCTTCACCCCCATCCCCATTGGATCCTCCCTGATAGCAGCGCACCTGGATAAAGGGGTAAAAACATTTTTCATGCTCATGGCAGTGCTGTCTGCCTGATTGACAAGCTCCTGGATGGGGCTGACCTGTCCTGCTGCTGAGGCACAGAGAGGGAGCCCTTCAGCAGACACTGCTCTGTACCATGAAGGGAACACTGCTGCTGTGGAGAGCAGCACGATTGTCATCGAGTCTCACCTGAACCCCAGGTCAGCCATGAGCAACAAGCAAAGGTCCTGGACGAATGGGAAGAGTCACACTCCACTTGAAAAGATGTTTGCTTGCCAGCTCTTTGGACAAAGGTACTTGGAAAGCTGGCAGAGAGGAGGGCAGGGGCCAGCTGGCAGCAGAGCTTGCTTCACATGGAGTTCAAACTCAGCTGCTCATATTCCACAAGTTGAGTTACCAAAACCCTGAACAGCCACATCTCAGCTGCCTCCTTCTTGAAAATGAATTGTAAAAGCCAAGGTCACCTGTACAATATCCCCTAGTGCTTTTCCTGCCCACAACTTTAACAAACCATGCCAAAACTGTGAGAATAAGGCAAAGTCCAACCTAATACAGTCATGCTTCATTTCAGTTCCCAAGAGTTTTAAAAAATAAATACAGTCAAGAAGTACTAAAACATCATCCCAGAAAGGAAGAAATAAATCCAAGTTGGGTAAAAATGAACCCAGTTTCAGACACGTGATGTGAGGGTGCAACTGACGTATTTATGCTTCATTTTTAACAGACAGATTTACCCCTTTGCTTAATCTCACCTTCAGAGGCACCACTTGCATCAGGATGGCAAAGTTGGTGAGGTGGTTGCAGAGGCACACGGAGTAGTTGAGGTCCCCGCTCTCACGCACACAGCCTTCATTAGACCAAACGCCGGTTCCATTGCTGCAAAGCACGAAAACCAGAACATAATCTCTGTCAAAATGCATCTTCTGTAGGTTAATTTGACATGCATTGTACCATAAAGGAGATAAAAATCTCTGGAAGCCATCTGAGGCTGGAGACCCCACAAACGTTGCTAGTGTCTTCAATTCCATAATGAAAATAGTTAAGGAAAATATTCACCAGGACAAGGCACAGATCAGGCTACTCCATTAACGTCTCTAGAGATTTCATCCCAGTTTATAATCAATGAATGATAACTACACTATTTCCTTACATTTTGTATTTCATTTATGGCATTTCACCCAGACCCAAATCTGGGTGTTCTGAGAACTGTAGAATCAGACAAGTCAAGAATCTTGCAAAACCCCCAAAAATCGGTGTGTGCTCTGTGCTGCCTACCCTTACCCACAGTCACACTCATCCTGTCAAAGTAATTCGGGCTGATCGAGCACAAATTGCAGTGGTCCATCCCTGTCAGTTTTGTCACTTCAGCCTCAGGGGCAGCTCCTGCTCGGCTTTGGGTGAGGCTGGGCAGGATGCAGGTCTGGTCTCAGGGCTGTGCAGGATCCTCATGCAGTTGCTTTTTTTGTGCAGTTTTTTGAGCAGGGATCCTCATGAGTTTGCTTTTTCTTGGAGCCAGGGCAAGACAGAATTGCCTGTGTTCTCACAGCCCTGGAGTGGAGGGGGGACCCAGGAGCCTTGGGCTCTTGTCTGGGGGGATCCATGGATTCAGGCACCACGGATCTCCCACCCCCTGTCTGATGGGAACTATTTATTGCTTTGGGTGTTTTCCTGAGTCCTGCAGACAGGCTGAGTGATCTGTCCTCTTCTCAGTGCTTGTTTTAAAGATAGGTATTACCTCGTACTTCTGCCCTTCGGGATCTCCTTGAGTTGTCAGAGAGTGTTGTAGGTCAGAAACCAAATTAACAACCATGCACTGGGGAATAAAACCATCTTGGCACAAATGAAGCTGATTTGGAAGGACAGGTTTCATATTTAAGTTTGTATCCTTGCAAAGCCTCCAGGGCCCAAGCCCCAGTGGAGAACAGTACAGGAACAATGCTGCAACCATATTCATTTGCTTCACTGAAATCTGCTTCTAATTTATCGCAATTTGTGAGTAACCATAACAACGAGTAACTGCCAACAGCTGGGACAGTTCAAAGCACTTGAAACAAAACTTCAATAAAACAATTACTGTGACCTTCCCAAGTGCATGATGTACAGGAGGGATCACAGCATCCCAAGCCATTGCTACATCAATGAGGCTTACACTGCTATGGCTCAAAAACTGTTAATCCCCGCAAAATTAAAAATTCACTATTTGTATTCTTTCTCAATTAATTCAGTAAGAGCAACATGTTTCAAAAGAAAAAAAATTAAATGTATTCAGAGTTAAAAAAAAAGAAGAAAAGAAAAAGCTACTACTTTTCCATAGCTCTTATTTTCTGGGTGAAATTTGAGGTGATATCTATTTCTCCTTAATTCTAATTTGCATTCAGGGATATTATATTTATCCATTCCATGCATTGGCCAAAATTCACAGCTCTGAAATTCTGATCTCACATGATGCTGTGACACAGGCACAGATCCAGTGAAAACAATGGCTGTGCTGGAGCTTTGCCACCTGGAAATGTCCAAGTATCTGCCCAAGTGGACACACTCATAAAACAAGATAAGCATGATTTGTATCAGTCTGCAACTTTGATGACAAAATGTTTTCAGTTCCCAATTACATACCTAAACCAGGGTTTGTGAATAACAAGTCTCCTGTTTATGGTAAGAAGAAACAATCAGATTGTGTTTTTTGTAAGCCAGTGGTTCCATTTCTTTAACTATTTCCATGAATAGAAGGAAGCAGGAATGATAAAGGTAACACAAAGCATCACAAAGTGAGTGCAATTTAATTAAACCAAGCTAAAGAATGTGAAATTATGCAACATACCTATAATCCAGAAATGCACAGTACAGATGAACTCTGTTACTTTTATTTAGTGCTTGGCTGTATTGTCTGGGCGTCTGCAAGGAAAAAATATAAACCCTGAAGGAATGTTTAAAAAGGACTAAATTCCACTATTCAGCTACTTCAAATTCTCATTGCTACAATAATTTCAAGAGACTTATTCTAGATTAACACCAGAACTGGCAGCAAAATTGTTCAGTCTTCATATCTTTAACACAAACTCCAAACATGCAAAGCCTGGTATTCAGTCTTAATTTTACATACCAGGATTAAACCACTTTGAGTGAGAAATCTGTATCCCGTTCAAGTGAATAGCAAACCAGGATCATTTATTGTGTATGAGCACAAATACATGGGTTAATTTTTACAGGATTGGGACATTATTCTTCAGCACATATTTGGCTTCTTTGGGTTTTGTTCATCGTTTGTTCTCACTACGTAATAAAAATGTCACGTTTTACGATTAGTAACTCTGAAATATGTGCCTTACAATGACCAACTCCCAGACATTTTCTTTCCACGATAGCAATTATTTTAAAACATACATTCAAACTGAAAGAGCAGTGCCATAATTCAAGATTTTATTTTAGCACACCTCAGCATTATAATGACATAATTTCTATCTTCCATAAACAGGTTTAGCAACTAACTCAATCGCCTATATTCAAGAAGCTTTGAGGTCCCATTCTCCGCTCTGTTACATGAGCTTGATGACAAAATTATTCAAATTATATTGGAGTGAAGTAATAGTTTGTTACAGACAAAGTATGCAAACTAGAGGATCTCCAGTGCTTGTTCAACCCTTTCTAATACATAAATCCCTGAAGTTCACATTGCCATTGTTTGATGGCAATTTTTTAATTACAAGAGCTTTCAACATAAGGAAATCACTGGTGAATCAACAGCTCTCGGATTATTGCAACACAGTTCTGCTGTCAAGACAAAAGACAGTCAAGTTTTCCTTTCCTTGTTTTAGGGGATAAAGAAAAAACCCCACCACCTCCTCCTGCTGAAACTCAACCAAGTACAAGAAGTTCCTGATGCAATTTTCCTTCCCCTCTCCCCCAAGCCCAGCGAGGAGTGTCAGGCACGAGGCAGCACCGTTCCCTCCTGGCTGGTGATAACAAAGCATTTCTGCCCAGCCCAGGGCATCCACACACCTCCAGTAGCTATGCTGAAGATAAGGACATTTTCTTCTTAACTCACACCTCTGGATAACATAAATGGAATTTTCTTATCTGCCTGAGCACATCCCCGGCCCAAATTTCTAGTTCCTTGCCTCACCCTGTTTTCCCCAAGCCTTTGCCATAGGAACAGATGATGCTGCAGGTCAGGAGCTCTGACAATGAACTGCACCAGGTGAGGCCATGCAGGCTCTGACCTGTCCAGAATTGTGGTGTACTCAGATGGAGAAAGAATAAGTAAATAATAATAATGAAAAAGATAGATTAAAGAATCTATCCTAATTTGCCTTCTTATTTCTCTTAAAGAATCTGTGTCATATTTTATCACCCCTGGTACAGTCTCCACAAGGCTTTCCAGTGCCATTTATGATATCTGCACAAAATATTCATCTTCTCAGACTTCACTGAAGTTCTGCAGCAAAACTGTCATTAGAATAGAAAGCCCCCAACACATAAGAAACTGGCTACAGAGGAATACACTCCCTCTGATCTTCAACAGCGCTACTTCAAAGTACTCTCTAATCTATGAAAAAGGAACTGACTGTACCTCAATATTGCATTTCTTAAGTTAAACTGTGTGTGACAGCTTATATGTGACTTGCATCCTGTAGAACTGAGGATATTGATTTAATGACATTGATAACAGAAAGCTTAAAACACAAGTAGGCTTTTACACTAAAAGATTAAGTCACTTGAGTGTTTATTAAAAGCCCGTGGAAGGACAGTTTGTGAAGCTTTCAGGAGAGGGAAAGCAGCAGCACACTGAGGGATCCAGGATCTGTGCATGCTCTCCCTGATCTACATTCTTCACACCATTCCTTCAGCAGGGAGAGGGCTACATGCAGCTTCTCCAAAAAAGAATTACATTAAAGGAGGAAAGCAACCTCTTGGCACCAGAAACAGGGCAAAGTCAGTGCCTGTCTGATGGAGCCTGTACCTTAAGGAAGGGCTGGTTGGACTCAGAGATCTTGAGGGTCTTTTCCAGCCTTAATAATTCTGCAATTGTCTGACGGTCTCTGCTCACACCGTGGCTGTCCAGCATCCCTTACAGTGACTGCTTGCTCTCAGCAAATCAGTCAGACAAGCAAACCCCAGAAAGGCAGAGGATCTTTACAGGGGATGTGCATGGATCTGTGATGGGAGCACGGTACTTGCTGGGAACCAGGCACAAGCCACGCTTGGTGGGGGAGGAGGCCAAAAAGGGGGGTGTGGGCTGAAAGCACTGCTGGAAACCTTCAGGACAACCTACTTGCAGGAAATGTCATGAACACAATTGCAGAAGAAAAACAGGCAGCCAGCTGCTGCTGAGAAGGCTTGCCAAGGAAGGGAAGCCAAGCAGAGGGTGGGGTGAACCTTTATAAGATTAGCTTGTCTCTCCTCTCCTCCCCTGGATTTAAAAAGCAAATATTTAGCTACACAGCGGTGGCCACCGAGAGTGGAGGGTATGCACCCTCCTTCTGTAGTGTGAAGAAGGATAAACCTTTGGGTCAGGTCTGTCACTGACCTGAACTCAGCAGCTCCAAGCCCCATGTGTTGGGCTTCCTCTCATTCAAAGCAGTTGACAATTTACCCCACGAAGTTCAATTTGGAGTTCACTTGTCTCTGTTTGCAAAATACAGAATTTTGCCTAATTCAGAGATTTTGAAGCCTTGCTTTCTCAGCCTCCAAAAATACCATGGGTTATTTTGAAGATGGCAAGAAAAGGTGCTGGACAAGCCCCTTCTCTTTATGTTTGTGTCTTTTGTGCCATTCACAGCCTCACTTCATATTCTTAACATATTCAAAACAAATTTTGATTCTGGTTTATGGATTAAATTAGAGACTAAAATGATGCTTCTAATTGAAGGATTTCCTGTCCTCACAGTGACATCCTGACTGTTAGTGTGACCTGTTTAGGGACACATGGTTTATTGACTTTCTGTCCCATCTATTTCTCCTAATTACCTAGAAGATTAAAACTTCAGGGTACATTCATCTACTCAGTTACCTGGAAAAAGACAGACAGAAAGAATAATCACCCATTTCTGTATTGGCTGTTTTCTTCCAAGCTGTGAGAAAACTGCATTGCAACAGATTTTGGGCTTAGATCAGCCAACTATTTTAATTTAGAGTCCATTTGGCTGATTCACCCTAAGATGCAACTAGCATATGTAATGAAAAAAATTTGCAAATTGCACAAAAAGGAATTTAGGTTATGAATAGGGAATTAGAGTGTGTCATGGATAAAAGCCAGACTTTTAGTTGTTTCATTGTTGTGAACAGAGCTGTGCCAACACACACTTTCTGAAGCAATGAACACAACGCTATGAGCTCCCAGGGCCAGCAGGAAAGTTTGCTGAATGTATTTCCTAATGGGACAATCATACAGTTAAAAAAATTGCATGAAATCACAAAGGGTGGGAAATTGTGACAGACAGCAATATAAAGCTAAAAAACAGTGAAATACTAGAGGTTGTAAAGTCGTCTGAAATTAGAGAAGGTTGCCACATGGATTGGGTTTGATTATTCCTTTGCCTGAGGCTAAAAATAGTTGACATATCAATTTCCTGCAAAAACAGTGTTAATCAAATGCTGCACCAACATCCTTCCCCAGTTCTCAGAGTTGTCTATTTAACAGCTGCTGTATTGGGCAAGCAGTGTGAGAACAAAAAAAGTAATGAAAAGACCCATGAGCAACAGACTGAAAAATATCTTGGCTGCTCTACTAGATATCATTTCTATAAGAGAGAGAAAAAAGGAGGAGGGAATGGATGAGGAAATTGTCCTGGTGCTTTCTTTTTTCATTATTGCACACAGCAAAAAACAAAATGTAATACTTTCAAATCTACAGAGCATCAGAAGATCTTGCTATTTTTCTACTACCAAGTCCACATCCATTTGAATAAAAATGCCATTCTCTTAACAGGATCCCATCTTTTTTACAGCACTGAACATGGGGCTTCATGCAGCAGCTGCCAAGCCAGCATCTGAGCACTTGCAGATCTCAGTGTGGGCTGTCAGGCCCCGTGCATCTGTCACACACTCACTTGTGATCCACAGAAACTCCCTCAGTGCTTGTCTTGCTCAGTTTTTCTTTGGTCCAAGTCGTCACCTGCCCACAGCCCAGGTGAGCTGCATGGCACCTGGAGGGGCTGAGGCTGCTGAATGTACAGTGATGGTGGAGGTGCAATGCCATGAGAGTGTTGAAAGAGGAATAGCCCTTCTCTCTGGTTTGGGGTGCCCAACAGCACTAAAGCCAGTTCTTTCCAAACTGCTCAAGGAAAGCTGCAATTTTGGTGACAGAAACTGTCTGCAACCCTTGAGTTAAAATTATAAACCCCCTAAACACACATGCACAGCTCCAAGTGGCTTTCCTTTAATTTTACAGCTACAGAATTCCCACTGTAACAGAGAAGTTCCACTCCTGCAGATCCCTCTGGCACTCAGCACAGCACCAGTGGGTCAGTGCTGAGGCCTGAACGAGGGTTTCTGAGCACGAAGTACCTTGCCCAGCCTCACTAACCACATATCCTCCATGGGCCATGCTTTCACACATTCCTCAGTTCCAAAGATCACAAATATATAACAGTTTATTTCTCCTTTTTCCCTGCTCCTTGGCCTGGGGGCCTGTGGGCACGGTGGGTGTTTGGGAGTGTTGGTGAGCACTGGCAGTGAACAGGAGCTGCAAGCCAAACTCTTCCAGCTTGAAAGCCAGAATTGCTTAAGATGCAGCACTGCAGTGTAAACCCACCCCAAACTCCCTCTGACTGCAATCTGGATTAATAACACTCACAACATTGTTGTAAATCGTGGTAATAAAGGAGAGCACAGAAAGGTGAAAAAAGAGCTACAGGAAGATGCAGGTTCATTGTCATTAGAGATGCATGGAGCTGCCTTGAATGGAAGATGTGCACAAATAGAAACTGCAGGATAAGGACCTTTGAAATGCAATTTGGGAAGCAACTGGGTTCCATCAGTAAATATTTGATGTTTAAAAAATTTAAATGCCAGTCAGTGAGGAGCAGGGCTCAGCACAGCGGCCTTCCCTTGTGTGAGCACCAGTGGGCACAGAACCGAACTGATGATCTGTATGAAAAGCTGCCTTAACGCTTAAGTGAAAACATTTTTCATGTTCCTTAAAGCACAGCCCTGTTCCAGCAAATGAAGAGGTGAAAATATTAATATTGTCTCTCGAGAAATAGCCTCATTTACCTAATTAGCAATGTAGCAGACAGCACTGATATGTCCTTGCAGTTAAACAGTGATATCCATATGTAAGAGTAAAATTCTATGTACACAGCCATCTAAACCTGCATCAAAGGATGGACTGAGGGCAGAGCTAGGCCAATGACACTGATGCAGCCTTGCCTCTTTAAGTTTTAGCAAGTCAGTCCAAAGGGGAGAGCAAGAGAGCGCCAGTTTCCTTCCTGTGTGCTATTGACAGAGCTGTTTATGCAGAGCCAGAACCATCAAACTTGTTGGGACACTCCACATTGCCTTCGGCTGGCTCAGGGCACAGCCTCCCACCAGACATTACCTCTCCAAAATTAATGAACGCAGTCTGGCTCCAAAGAGATCTCATTTAAACCAAGTAATTAAAAATGCAAGTTATTTCGCTCAAGGTGCCCATGTGGAGGCACTTACTCATGGCTTAAAATAAAATAAAAGACCTTATTCTGGTTTAATGGGATGCAAAGCCCTGCAGAGCAGCTCCTTTGCTTTTGCCTATGTCCACTCAGCTCAGAGCTCCAGAACATCTCACTGCACAGAAGAAGAAACCCACTGTGATTGTCAGGGCTCAAAAAGAGTTTTTCAGACTGGCAAATAAACAAAAAAAAGGAAATTTGTTATTTTTCAATGGTAGATCCACCTGGAGGGGCCACAAACGCAGACTCCCATGGGCTGTTCTCCTCTCACCAAGACCTCATTTTTGTCTTTTATGCTCTGATCTCTTTTAGGATATCTGAGTTAAATGGGCCAGACTGAAAGTAATCTTGGAGCGTGGATGAAGCAAAGCTAAAAATCCCAAAGCACCTCAGTTTAGCCTGGTTCATCCAGGAGGTAATTTTGTGTGATATTTCTTGCCAAGGCTGGCCACTAAAGGGGCAGGTTGTGATGTTCATCCCCCTGGTGCAAGGCTGGGCGGCTTTATGGTACTTCTGCACTCCCAGGCTCTGCAAAAACACTGCTTTTAATCCAAGTGAAGTCAACCACTTATAAAGCTGTCTCTGCAAACCATCCACCGACCCTGCAAAATTCTGGTCACATACACTGCTGGAAGCTCACGGGCATTTTTGGATAGATGAATGAAATATCATTTCAGCTTTTCCCCACTCGCCTTGCAAGCAGCATAATGCAATAGATTTTGTGATCATGCTGATACAAATCCATGATAACTTTCCAAAACTGCTTAATGAAATAGACCATTGTGTCTTTTGTCTGTTTTCTTTTCTGTGCCTTTTTCTGCTACTCTGCATTATTATATTAAAAATGTGTTGCACTTCTAAAACAAGAAGAAGATGTGCCTTCTACACACCCTTTCTTAATCTACTCTGCTTTTCTTAACTCATGTGAAAGTATCACCAAAGGAAAACAACTGGTCTGACTGATGTAGAAAAAGCCATTTATAAAAGGACACGTTCTCTAATCCAATCTCTAATCCAACAGAACCATAATGAAAGAAGCAAACAAATCTTCCTCTCCCCCCCATTCACCTGCAGTATTTTGACAAAGGCAGAAATATTTCCCTTTGCCATACAACTCTCCAGGCCCAACAGAGAGTCTGTAACAGGAAACATTGTCGAGGTAATGACAGGAGCTGTGACAGGGACCAGAAGGCAGGCATAAAACAGAATCCCTTAAAGGGATGCACACAGCAGAATCAGCTTTAAAAATACTTTTCCTATTAGGTAATATTTCCACAATTCTTAGTTTCCAAAACAGTGCCTGGACTTTTCCTCCTGATGGCTTTTTTTTTTTTCTTTTTTAAGAAGAGAAACATTTGCATCAGACAAGAACCATTCAAGACACTCAGCAGTTGTGATTTAAGCCGCAGTTGTGATTCACAGTCCCCACATTGCTGAGGCAGAGAGGATTTAAATAAGGAGCAAGGAGCTGGAGCAGCTCATGAGCGGCTGGGCAGGAGCTGGGCACTGCCCCGGAGCCGCAGCAGCCCCGGCAGGGCCGGACCGCGTTTGCTCCGGTGGCCACGGCACAAACACCTGGATCCCAAACCGCACATGCCTGGGCTGCTGACAACCAGACCTCACCGGGCTCAGGTGGCACTGAGACCCCCTAAAACAGAGGTTTGCTACCTGCAAATCACAAGCATCAGCAACAGCAAGAAGTTGTGCTGAATTGAAAAGCAGCACACAGCTTAAAAACCCAACATCACTGGCAAGTCTCACCGGCCCTTTTTGGTTTCAGTTGCACACGTTTCTTTGCCAAGCCAGAAATGAAATCTGAGTTAGCAAACATCTGTTTCCTACAAGAGAGAAAGTCATAATTAAGAAGATTCAATCCATATTCACTCATATTTGTAATGGAGAAGGCTTCAGAGACCTTTTAGGCAATTTTTCACACATCAGGCACAGAGTAGTTATCCCAAGATACTCTCCCAAGTGAAGAAACAGGGCGTACCACCTTTCCTAAACATGTTTTTCAAAAAGCACAAAGATGCCCTAATTTACCTTCACAAAGACTGAACAAAATCCGAGCCCTTCTTTTTGAAGAGCACAAGGACTTTGACAGCCTGGAGCAGTGAAACATTAAAATTTCACTGGCTCTGCATAATAACAACAGGAATAATTACCTGCTTGTGGAATATTTGGGAATAAGGCATTTATCTTCTTCATAAAGCCTGCGATGCCCTGCCCTTTACCTGCAGGGACAGAGCTGGCTTCTGGGAGCAGGTAGCCTTGGGAATCAGGGAGCACAAGGAGCCTGACATCCCGCAGGAGGCAGAAGGAGGACAGGGGACACCCCGGGAGCAGCGAGGCGCGAGGGGCCGGGGCTGGGGGATGCTCCCGGGGCCTCTGCAGCCCTGCCCGGAGGCTTCGCCCGGTGTCCCACGGACTCGAGGGCTCCGCAGCCCCTGGTGAGGAGGAGCAGAGGCGGCAGCAAAGCAGCAAGAGCCGAGGGAGCGCCCGAGGAGCGAAGGCTCCGTGGACAGGCACAAAATTCCTTCTGCTCCCGCACGGGAGGCGGCGGGACGGGACCGCGGTGCAGGACGCAGACACGCGGGGGGAACCGGGCTGTGCTCCCCGAGGAAAACACCGGATCCCTCGGGGGCTGGAAGCCCCTTCGTCAGCTTCACTCAGAGCTTGACCAGGTCTGCATTCCACGCTTCGAAAAAACCCAAGATTTTGTAAGACATTCAGTTGGTTTGTCCTCATCCATCCGTAATTTCTTCCCAAACAAAGGTCCGTGTTTTAAAGGGAGTTTTGAAGACATGATTTAATGAAAGCTTTAGGAGGAGTTTTAATAGTTCACGTCAGAAACAGAGTACCAGGCTTAATGGTAAAAATATTTACCACTCAGTACGTTTGTTGTTCATATATCGCTTTTAGGACTGGATTTATATGTTAGCATTTTCCATTCTCATTAAAAGCCTGGCTGTGCGAGCGTTGCCTCTGAAAGGCAGTGCCTCACATTCTTTGTGAGTTATATGTGGTAGCCTTTGTTTCATATTGACCCTTTCAGCCCTTACATCCCTTGACTAGCTGCTAATCGTCATTTATCCTTTCCCTGACTCCGCTAATCTCCCGGGAGCGGGTGGGACGGGCAGTCAATGGAAGCGATGGAGTAGAAATAATGACAGAGTACAATAAACATTCCAGAGCAATGCCACATCTCACGACAAAGGCTTGCACAAAGATTCAGCGCGCAGTCCTCCTACGATAAGGCTCTCGTAACCAGACTGGAAAATATTACACAAAACTTATGCTTGCTTGAGGACAAGATATTCAGGCCCACTAGGTGAGATAAGGGAATGTTTATTTTGTGTAATCAAAAAGTCACTTGGATTCAGGACATTTGCTTTTATTCCCCAATTCACTTCTCCCATGTGACTTTTCACAGGTTCTTTCCTGTCTCTATGTTCCGTTTCACATTCATTATCCCAGCTATTTACTCTGTAATGTCTCCGACTAAAACACGACTCCTGTACCCTGTTATGCGCGGGGGGAGCCCAGCTGAAGGCTGCAGAGACCAGAGTCACACACGGCCCAGAGCGGGGCATCAGCTGAACACCCCTAAGTGCACAGCGAGCCGGGGGGGCTTCTCTGCCCTGAGCCCACTCCCCCAGCTCTGGGTGGGGAGACACCTCCACTGCTTCCCCTGCTCCGCTCCCAGCACACAGGCAGCCACAGAGCGCCAACGACCCGAAAACAGAAAATTACCCCCACAAAAATGCAAGTTTTCTGCCGCTTTAATAAGTTACAGCTGCTGTCCCAAGTACAGTCAATAAATAAAAAAAGCAGCCACGGCAAGGGGGACAAGGAGCAGGGCTGATCTGTACAGATACAGCCCAGACCTGCACCCAGCTGGGTCTAAAATTAATCCTCATCTAGAGGTAAAAACTCTCTTCTTTGATGCCTCATGAGCAGCAAAGAGATGTAACACACCCTCTTGCAAGACCATTGCTTAGATCTTAACACCCCATTAAGATATTACACTCTCCTGACCAGATCTGTCAAGGATTAAGCTCAGGGGTTTCTACTGCTGGGTTTTTTTTTTTTTCTTTTCGTTGTGGGAAAAAAAAGCCCCTCTCTTGAGAATATTTACATTTTTTCCCTCCGATTTGAATCTTTTCTCCCATTCCTGCGCATTTGCCAAATATGAGTTGCCTTTTAGTATGTTGCATGAATGGGGATGAAATTCACACAACTATTTTGTGTCATTTTTCATTCACAGGAAGCGTCAGGGTGCCAGAACTATTTGATGTGTGCGTCAACCACATCCAACGAATTGAGAACCAGCCTGGAATTAGGCCTGGTGCGTTAACTCCAGATACAAAGCTGAGCAAGATGAGACTGAGCCATTGAGTTGATTTTTCAGATGAGAAAGTGGGAGCTAGTGTAGCTTTGTGCACATCCCCAGACAGAGCACGGACAGAGGTGGTGCTGCTGATGCAGCAGCCAAAGAAAGGGGCCCTAGCTGTGTGAGGAGATGGTGCTGAGGGGCTGCAGTGGGAGCACAGCCAGAGCCCTCCTGCAGCCCCTCAGCGAGAGCAGGAACGGGAGTGAACCTCTCCATAGGGATGGCAGGGAGTGCAGGGATGGAGCAAACCCCTCCATAGGGATGGCAGGGAGTGCAGGGATGGAGCAAACCCCTCCATAGGGATGGCAGGGAGTGCAGGGATGGAGCAAACCCCTCCACAGGGATGTCAGGGAATGCAGGGATGGAGCAAACCCCTCCATAGGGATGAGAGGGAACGCAGGAATGGAGCAAACCCCTCCATAGGGATGTCAGGGAATGCAGGAATGGAGCAAACCCCTCCATAGGGATGTCAGGGAGCGCAGGAATGGAGCAAAGCCCTCCATAGGGATCCAGGGAGCACAGGGATGGAGCAAACTCCTCCAGGAAGGGCTGCTGCTGCCGGCCGGTTCATCCAGCCCGGTCACAGGGTGCCACACGGAGGCATCTCCTGCCCTGAAATGTGAATGCCTTCACAGTTACTCAGCTCCCAGCCCGCGCTGCTCGCCTGGAGCTCAGTTTTTCCGAGATTCCTGAAATCAGCGGCGGGTCCCTCTGGAAACTGATCTAATGGTTTGAGGAATGCAGCTGCGGTCATTAGAGCTTTGCAGTCTCCAAACTCGCTTGTCTATTAGTTAGTACAACAATTCTAAATGGGCAGAGAATGAGAAATTATTTTCTCCCTTCAGTGGCAGCGCTGCTACACTGCTTTCCTTTCTCCTTCTTGCACTTCAGGGAAATGGTAACCTGGATTTTTAATCACCTTGTCAGGATGCAGTGGCCAGTAGTTACATCATGTACCGAGTGTCACATTCCAGTGAGCTCCTGGGACACAGGCACCCTGCAAATCAATTGGTGTCTTTTCTTGTCTTGCTTCTTCTTCAAGAAAAATATGTTACATAAACAGTGGGAATGCTTTTAGATCTAATAAAACCACAGTCGTAAGTAAACAGAAATGGCTGAGTGCACAGTTTAATTTTAGTATTTCAGCTTTAACTTTGAGAACAACTTCAAGGACAGACTGAGACACCTAAAATACAGGGTTTCTAAAGAAAATGCTGACAGCCTATAAACTATAAAAGTTATGGAGAGCCCCGTAATAGTAAAAATAATATCTTTCATTTATATACAGTGATTTTTCTCCCAAAACATGTCTTAAACTATAAGCCAAACAATCTCATCCGTGGCAGTAAAAAGGACTAAAATAACAAGTATTGTAAACTTCTGGATTGGAGAAAGGTTCCTCCCCTGTTCAGTTGTTTCTCAGGACTTGGAGAAAAATTGAGTAAAAGTAAACAGACCAATTTATGCTGCTCACCTGGTCACTAAAGCCTTTCCTGAGAGCTGTTCTGAGTGTCAAGAATGACAGAGGGCTCGGAGTAGGATCAGGTGTCTGGAGATTCACAGGGTGAAGGGAAAGGATTTCCCAGGGTTTTCCAGATCTGGGCAGCCCCAGAGCCCAGCCCAGGGCTGGGATCCCCTCCAGAGGGCTCAGGGGGGACCAGGCACTGCTGTAAAAACACCCGGGCTCTTTATCTGGGTAAGGAATGTAGGGGAAAGAGGAAAAGGAGACCAATTTCTCCAGCAGAAACCAGAGGGAGTGCAGTGGCTTTTTCAGTTTCCGTCTCTTTCAGTTAAGACAGTGCCTTTAACAGAGAATAAATTTTCCCTTGAACTTTATCCAGGAGACCACAATTGCAATAAATAATAATAAAGTAGAACACACGTGAATCCTACGTGAATCACAGAAATGAAGCACACAGCCACCTGAGCAAATGTGAGGCTCTGTCTTTGACGTGTGCTGCTTCCCTGCCTTTACATGGCGTACAAGAGCTCCAGCTAAGAACGTGAAATCATTATGAAAACAATTTCAGATACAACTTGGTGATTTATTTTGCATAAGGGTGGTTTCATCCCCAAAGATCCTACTAGCAAGCTGAATAATAAATGTCCGATTCAAATTGATGATGAGAAACGGATGCAGACCAAATAGTAAAATACTTGTGGCATATGGGAACCAGCAACTGTGAGCTGCCCGAGTTGTTTGCTGCTATCTTCACTTGCTTTTACTGCAAAAATAATCTCAGTACATGAAGAGGCAGCTCCTGGATGTTGTGAGGTCAGTGGGAACTTGGCCATTAGTGGGGCTAGAATGTGGCTGGCTCAGGTCTTATTTGGAAGGTGGGGATTGGAAGTTGTTTGGGTTTTTTAAAATGTCTATTGGAAAAGGAAGGCTTCTCAGAAACAATATCATAAATTATCTGCCAATTAATTCCAACCAGCGATGCAGCAATGAATCCAAAAATCTCTGTGCCAAGTGCCAACCTGCCAAGCACTGAGCACACACAGACTTTCAGCTCTGAAGAGACAAACAGCTAAAGAGAACAGAATGGTTAAGAACAAAAAAAAAAAAACTGGAAGATCGTTGTGTCCATTACACAGATGGGCAAACTGAATTATTTCTGTCCGTCTCCCTTCTTGAGATAATTCATCATACTTCTTTTTATTTCATCCAAGTGACCCAACTACATTTAAATAGTTTGCTCCAAGTTACAGAAGTAGATTATGCCAGGTCCAGAAATTGGGTTTAGATATCAAAGGCTTGGTCAGTGTAAAATTATCTTCTCACTTTCCTTTTGTAATCACAAACACTCACTTCATACAACTGCAGCTCACAAACGCAGTGATCAAGGGAACCACAAAAGCCCTAACTGAGGGGCCATATTTAAGGCAGTAAAAGCACAGGGTAAATATATGAAAATAAGCTGCTTATGCTAATGGATTCATCTTAATATTCAGCCTTACAGAAAGCAGATTTACATATTCAGGACTGCTATTATGAACAAAAGCAATTTATATTTAAATTCAGCAACATCCTTAAAAGGAGTAAAAGGTAAAAGGAGTGAAAACAAGAGAATACTGACAGAGGAACATCCACATTTTTGTTTCAGAGTTAGAACAAAAGCAAAGAGCCTGTGAGGAGTTCTGTGCTTAGCTGGAAAGAGAAGAAGCACCTGAATTGCCCCCAGAGCACCAGAGCTTGCAGGTTTTGTACCACAGGCAGGTCCCTGAGAGCTGCTTGGGATAAAGAGAGATTTTCTGATGGCTCAGCTTGGTCATATTTAAAATTGGCATATCACAAGAAAGGGAAAAAAATGAAGAGTGGTGGATTGGCAGAAAGATGAACTCAACCAAAACCAGATAATTTCCAGTCTTTTTTCTTATTTTAGCTCTAGAAAGCTCAGAAAACTGGGACACTCCTCCAAAACTGCATGGTTTACTTAGAGCATATCTGACACTTGGCGCACAAACTGCGTCTTTTTCAGGTTCCTGGGAGTGACAGTTCATGAGATTCACTCTAAAGCCTGGTTAGCCACCAACCAGAAATGCCACATGAAAAGCTCTTTCCACAGCATTTAAATCCAGTTCAAACACAAATCCAGCAGTGCAGAGTCCTACACTGCATTGTTAAGTTAACAACATTCTTCTTTTGAATTTCGTGAAAACGTAGGAATGGTTTGGTTCAGAGTCTGAGCAAAGGTTCACATAGTTTTCATTTTTATTAATTTTGTTCCAATTTCCTGTGCTCTTACAGTCAGTTTTCCAGGACTGAAGACATTGCCTTATTCCAGAAAACCTTTGGGGTTTTCTTGAAGAAATGGCTTTAAACTTTACCCTTATAATTTAACTTGCTGGCCAAATCTTATGTTTGCTTTAGACTTTTCTGTACATATATTTTTCTCTTCCTCTCCCAGCTTTCCATGAAAGAGCCATTTGTCTGTCAGCTTTTTTCCTGCTCTCAGTGTTCTCATCATACAATATGATCTTCTCAAATTAAATACTTTGATTTAAACAGATACCTATTGAAGAGAGGTCTTGTACAGCATTAAAATTTCGTAAAAATCAGGATTAAACAGAAATTTAAAGGTCAGGTTAAAAAAAAAAAAGCAAAAAAAGATATTTACAGGGCTAAAAATGAACCAATTATTGTAAAGGCACCAATGACCCTTGTCTGGTCATTTTTACACGTGCAAGGCCAGCCCCAAACGCTCCCAGGCAGGAGCAGAACTGCACAGCTCTCGCTGCTCACACAGCTACACAAAGTGCAAGGCAACAGAAAATCAGGGCTGTGCTCTCAGCTCTCTGTGAGAAGGCCAAACTCTTCTGAATTCACGTATTTTACATCAGTCTGCCCTCTCTGAGAAGCCTGACCCCAGGAAAATTCACCTTGCACAACTCTGCAGGCCCTTCTGGCCAGAGGGCCTTCCCCAGGTGCTCTATCAACTATCTGACATCAGGACAGGAAAAAGAGATTCGGATAAGGGAATTTATCACTGCCAGAAAATGAAGAAGGGGCCTGATGGGGACACTTGGAGCAATTTACTTGTGGCCAGGTTTCTGGATACAGTAATTCCACTTAGTCTGAAGACAAGACAAATCTTGTGGTAAAAAGGCCACAGAGACTGTGATTAATTTACACATATCCAGTTCCAGCTCCCACCAGTATAAGCCTAAAGCTACAAGCCAAATCCGGGGGGGGGTTGTCAGAAGTTATTTCACATTAGCCTAATGACATCTCACAATTAATTATTTTTTTTAAATGTAGAATATGAAATGAACATCTCTTATTTTCTATTTAAAAAATAAAAGCAGCTCCTTCTTTTTCAATCAATCTAGATCATTCAGTCTACTTGAAAAGGCGAATTACAGCTTGATTGTAGGGTAATTATTCTGGTGGAGATCACTCGAATGACTGTACTGTGTTCTTTGACAGGCAGTGTCTGCTGTTTGAACACTGATGTTATTTAATTAAAGGACGAAAAATATCTCAGGTGCTTCAGATCAAAAACTCATTGCCATGAGTGTTGCTCTACACATGTGCTGTTGTGCTTTTCTGGGATGGGTCTTTGCAGGTCTGACTCCCAGGGCCTCACAAACACACCCAGGGCAAAGCCCAGAGCCAAGCCCATGTGTGATTCCCTTACTGCTGTCAGGGTGTGAGAGCAGCAGCGAGCCCCCATCTCCAGAGAGGGGATTTCCTTTGGCAAGAGCAGCCAGGGGGCTGCAGGGTGCAGCAATCCTGCAGCAGTCCCTGGTAATTCCCCTCTGCACTCATCTGGATGGGTCCCACTCACACTGAAGGACCTCAGAAAAGAGTCACAAACTCCTGAGCTGGCCCCCACTGCTCGATGCACCAGTCACTGCTGCTAGAACCTGGGTTGCAATAAAAAATAGGAGTGCAGGGTTCATATTTTGAACAATAAATTCTCTGCTCCCAGAAATGCCTAATCTAAGGAAAGGTAATACCGAACTCATTACCAAGAGCTCATTATGAAGGCTGTGAATGATGCTCTGGGTTATTATAATCTGATTAGTGTAATAATCTATTTAGTCCAGCTCCATGACAGTTCTGTACATATTACTTTGAATACTTCAGCTGGTTGTGTTAACTCACTGAAAAGTTCTTCCAATTGCACTGACAAGTGTTAACTTAAAATTAAAATGTTTACTGTGTTAAAAATAACCCTTTTGGCATTTAGAAAAAAAAAATCTTTTTATTTATATTTATATTTTCATTCTTCACATTTCGAGTCATGTCTCAAGATCAACTAAAGAAGGCCTTACTGTGGTGCCAATGATATAAATCCTTGGAGTTTATGCCAATACTTTTATTTGTCATATTTTATTGGAACTGATGTTTTTTTGAACTCTGCTCACACCATGTCTTATGAGATTAACTTGGTTTCATTTGTTTTGCTGTTTAAAATAAATTAAGACCAGGGTGTGGGGGGGTTTATTGTCCCTCATGATCCTTATTTACTAATATTGTGCAATGTGAATTCAGCATTTTAGCTGCTATTCAATAAAGCCACCCTGCTAGGAAGGCCCTTGCCTTACCCAGCGTCCTGATCTTGCTGGGACAGGGTTAATTTTGTTCCTAGTAGCTGGTCCAGGGCTGTGGTTTGGATTTAGGATAAGAATAAAGCTGATAACACACTGATGGTTTAGGTGTTGCTAAGTGGTGTTTATGCAAGTCAAGGACCCTTCAGCCCCTCACACCCCCCCAGCTGGGGGCACAAGGAGCTGGGGGGGGATCCGGTTATGGAGAATGAGGAGCTGGAGCAGGAGGACTGAGATTAAACCTGCAGCTGGGCCTGAGATGAGATGGTTGCACAAGTTCAATCTTGGGATGGGTCATTTGTGTTCTTAGACACGGGAAAAACAGGGCAAGCTGAGGCTTAGAGGGTCTTGGAAGGTCTGAAAGAAAAAACAGTAACAATATCTGATAGATCCTAGAATTGCTAAGGTTGGAAAAGACCTCCAAGATAATCAAACAGATTAAAGTCACAAAATTTCACAGCTCAGGAAAAAGAGGTCACTTTGCTCTGATGTTGCAGACAGCAGAAGTCCTTCCCCTCCTGGTGCCCAGCAGAGGCCTGGGCAGGGAGGGCCGTGGGGTGGACACTGCAGCCGCCGGCCAGAGAGCTCCAGGGGAGCTGTGCAGGACCCCTCACCTGGGCACAGCCCACCCCTCACTGCTCTGGGGCCAACACTCACCCACCTCTGGTATTCCAAATACTGCTGGAGCCAAAGCCAGCCTGGACCATGAGGTGCTGTGTTGTATTACATTACATGAAACGAAAAGAGAATAAGGAGACACTGAATCTTTGCGCTTTTACTGATAATTCCTGCTCTAATCCCCCTATTGACAAACTGCAGGGGCTTTGCCGGACTGAAGCCCAGAAGACTTGTCCTACATAAGCTTTCATGCAAAAGCCAGTGGTGTCCAACTGAGTTCTGGCATCAGTGAGAGCACCATCCCCGAGGACAGAGCTGCTGCACCAGAGAGGAAGGCACACTCCGAGCATGTGCGTTTGAGATAGGGAGAGAAGAAAGCCTTGCCTAATCTGAAATGCTGAGAGCAGAAAAGTCTTTTATCTATTCTTGGTTCCCAAGGCACTTCACTGAATTTTGGAGCACTGTTTGGGTTCTTCTCTGAGGTCAGGACATTTCAGAATCTCATTGTGTAGAGTTTTCAAGGCACCCTAACTCAGGCCTGTTCTCATTGATCGAGCTCAGTGGAGCCAGGAGCCAGCACAGCAGCAAAGCACACACTCAGTTCTCTTGGGGAATACTTCACAGAGGGAAGAAGCTCTTGTGGGATATGCAACACTTCACCTCAGATAAAACCCTGCCTAACAACAAAAAAATTGCAAAAGACCCTCAAAACTTGAATGTTTTAAGTACACATTAAATTATTTTGTTGTATTTAGGTCTGAAATTGTTCACCAAAAATCCAGGTGTTTGGGGTTCTAGGAGCCAGGAGCCACTGAAAGAGCTGATGACCCTTGGAGAACTCAGGGGTTATAACACAGAAAGGCAGAAAACTTGCTTGATGAGCACAGACATTATAATTATACAGCTGCCAGTTGTTCTGAAGTCTTGGGAAAAGAGGAGAGGCATGAAAGAGAAGGATAATTAGAAAGGTGGGTTCAGTTATCTCTTTTTTTGTGGATAAGTAAGGCTGATGATCATCCAGACAGAGAGAACATCACCTCAATTAAATGAACAACTATTAAAAACCAAAACTGTTTGGGGATGGCAGTGACATCTGGTGCTCTGTTAACAACCCCCAGGTCAGACACTTACCCCTTCTAGATAGGAATTAACTCCTCAAAGAGGTCCCCGAACTAAAGTTAAAAGCTCTGAACGATTGCCTGTAAAATAACAGTTGGCATGACAGATTTCTGATGAAGCAAACATTGATGACAACAAAAAAATGCTGTTTCAAAATAACACTGTATTATGCCACTGAGGCAAAGCTGGCCATTGATTGAGGCTTTCATAAGAGGAAACACAAAGCAATTCTGCTGGAGGAATAGCAGGGCACCTCAGGGGCAGATGAGGCAGACAGAAAAGGCTGCTGGGCCCCAGCATATTCTCAGTAGCTGTACTCTGTTCTTTTAAATCATGTTTCAAAGCAGTTTATGAATCCATCTCCAATATGCTACAAAGGAATCAGACAAAACCAACCTTCGGAGAATAGTTTAAGAGAAATTGAATTTATCCCTAGGAAGTAACAGGTCCAATATAACTTTTACACAAGGCTTCTTCATTTCTAAAATAGCCTTTCAAGGGTGTGCTCACACACCTTTACCTGATCCAGTGGGTCACCTTCTACTGTTCTCTACACCTTACAGAGTCACTAATTTATTCCCTTCTTTCCATCTGCCTGGTTTATCCCCTCTTCCAGCTCTTTCCATAAAGCCCCGCATTATTTTACTCCTCAGATAACCACTTCACCCTTTTCTTTATGCATTTGGTAAACAGCAAACTTTAAACTTTCATGTTTAGACTTTCGTGTTGGTGTCTTAGAACACCTTAGACCTGCTTGGCAGTTGTGGGAGGACATTAAATGTCCTGTTTGCCTCTGAAGGAAGGAGAACAAGCACGTTTCAGCCTTTGGAGAGGGTGCAGGAAGGTGAATACATTTGAAGCTGCTGACACCTGCAAACTCCAGACAGAAATATGGGCACTGATCAGTGCAAATACATTCAGCTGCTGACCTCCGCATACATTTCTCTTTATTATGTTGCTTTTCACAGAGCTTTGGCCTTGTACAGTTGCTGCACCTTACTGGGTCTGATTTTGCATTCTATTATTCCTTCAGTCCTATCCATCTTGTGATTTTATACAGATGGCATTGAATAGGTTGATTCATCTTAGAGTTTATCAACCCAGTGCTTACCTAACAGCAGGGATTGATTATAACACCCCATTTCTCCTAAATCACCTGGCTGGCTCAAACGTTGCCCGAGATTTCTCCCCCACGGAGTCTCCTGTTTATCCCCGAGTGTGACTCCTGCTCCGTCTGCCAAAGACTGCAAACAGCGAGGGCTCAGCTCCTCTGCTTTGCCTTCCGAGTGTGGGATGTCCTTGTTAGCACCAAATGTGGTGTCAAATGCACACGTCAGACAGGATGGTCGGCCTTGCTCTGAGCACACCCTCAGTGCACACAACCTGCAGGGCTGGTGTGTGTCCTGTGCAGAGCCATGAGCTGACTCCCAGCACTCATCTCCCCGCTATTTACCTGCCAGACAGGGCTTCTGTGCTCTGCCTTCTCATTCCACAATCAAATTCTGTCACATGCTTGCCACTGTTGGTACAGGCGAGAGCCTGGCACGCAGCACAGAAATTAAACTTGGATTTCTCAGAGACAGCAGCAAGAAGCAAATTGACTAATTTTGACTTTTCAAACTCGTACACCAAACTTCACAGGCATGTTGTCTCAGATGAACAAAAATGTTGTGAAAACACTTTGCTAAATTCTTTCAGCACAGCTTTCAGTTAAATCCATTGTAATTCCCAGAAAACAGAAGAAAAAAACGATCCAAAATGTCAGAGACAAAGAATACACAAAAATTATTTTAAAATATGCTGATTAAACTTCATTTTATTGAGTGGGATATCACAATACAAACCACACTCTGAAAACTCTGCTCTTTAGGGAAGTTTGTCAGCATTTGGTCTCCAAAGGCAACAAGCACTGTCTGGTTGCTGCTCATGGAACAACAAACAGAAAACCAGAAGCTCCTGAAGATCAGTAGAAGGTGGCTCAGGCACTGGGCGGGGTGAAGCCAAGAGCTGAGGAGTCTGGTTATAGAGACCAAAACGGAAAACAAGGCAGGGAGTTGTAGTAATATATTCTAGGTTGTCAAAAAAATCCATTTTCTTCTTCAGTACAACATCCTTACATGTATGTAACAAAACCCTGAGCCTGGCTTCACTCCTGGAACACAACACTGAAAACACTCAGATTCAGTATGTCACAATAAAATAAATACATATTCCATGTTAAAATACCAAAATAGAATGTTTCCATTTAAAAAATACTACATAGGTTTATAAATGCTTTGCCAGAGCTATTCAATCCTTTCAGCCCAAGTGACACCTAATTCAGCCCATCCAAAGTTACGAGTTTGAGTGAATAACAGAGCAGTTCAGGAAGACATTTCCTGAGCATGTTCTGCACAGCTCCTTCCCCGTCACCCTCAGGAGCCTCGGGCCCTTTGCCCCAAGCACTGATTCCTGTGGCTCCTGCCCCAGCACGGACAGGCTGGGCTGCACCAGAGCTGCTCTGTGGGTGGTGGTGGCTGGGTGACATTTCTGAGAACCCAGGACACCTTTCCCTGTGCTCTGGAATGTACTGGAAATGCTCTGTGATTCAGCTAAGTTCACACTTTAGTCAGAGCTGGACTTTTACCAGGACCACTAACACTTTTGGATAATTGTTGAGGAAGCATTAAAGCACAATCCAATTTCTTAGAAAAACATCAGCCCACGTGAATGAAATGTGTGGCAATAATTTTGCTGAGTTGCTACACAGTTTGTACTATGAATTGTGGACTGGAGGCAAGCAAGAACAGAAGGAATGCATCTGTCCCCAGAGTAATCCTGCATTCTAAACCCGAGGGTGAGGGAACACAGAGACAGAAGAGCTGCTCACCTGGACCATAGCATTCCCCACTCTCAGATATTCTCCAGCTTACTTATTCCAAATGAAGGAATGGAAAAAGAAACTTTACTTTGCCTGGAGCAGAGACATGATCCGAATTCTCCACCTTGCCCCCAAAAAAGAGAATTTTATATACGTATTAGCACAGACTAAACTCTGAGGAGAGTCAGACCAATATAGAACATTTCTAAACATCTTGCTCTACCCGCCATTTTTCACACTTGCAAAAATCAGAGGGAGCATTTGTGGAAATCAGGGTACTGTGTTTTACATCCCTTCTTTGCAAATGGCAGTAGAGAATTGGGTGTTGTGGATGCTTTGTCCTTGTTTGTCACCATGTCCACATGTGACAACACGGAAATGAGAGGCAACAAATAGCTAAGTTATTAAGGTAAAAGTCATGAAAAGCAACATACCTCATCAGTGTCCTTCAAAATTGTGATCCCAAGGTTTTATGGGAGCACTCACAATAGCACGTATGTATTTTGACAGAGCAATTTTTTTTTTTAATATGAGCAAATAACCCATTTGTCCAAAGAAACATTCCTAAGTAACACCCTGAAATTATTTATAATTTTTAATGGCAAACTCCATCCCCCCAAAAATTTTTCAGTGCATGGGGAGACGCAAAGAAGCAAATATACTTTGCATGTGGCAGGCTATTGCTCTTCTGAGCAATTTCTTGTCTTTTTGTTTGAGGTGTGTTTGCTGCTGCTCTGAACAGCAGGTGCAAATTCAATTGGAAGTGGCTGGTTGTTTCAAACCAGAAATGTTTCACAAGAAACCCTAAAGAGCAAAGCTGTGCCCTGCTCGGGAGAGCTGATTGCAGGATCTGCCGGAGGAACGTCGCAGGCTGCCTGCAAAACAAGGGGGCCTGTTTGGCCTCCCCCCACCAGTGCTGATGAAATCGCCCTGTCCAGGGGCCAGCAGAGCTCCACAGATGTGCTCTGCCTCACAAACAGAGAGTGAGGTGCCTTGGGAGCAGATTGCATTCTGCTCTGCACGAGCAACAACGCCTGAGCAAGCAGCTGACACCTTTATTTGCACTTGTCTCCAATTCCTCCCTTGCACCGGCCCCAGCACCCTCACACCAAGCTGGGCTCTGCTGGGCTCTCCAAACTGCACGATGGAGCACCTCAGGAGGTGCAGTCGGGCTTTCCCTGCCTGAACACCTCCCCTTGCCGAGGTGGAGAGCGCTGGTGTTTGGTGAATGTCTGCCACAGACAGTTAGATTTAGGGGTTTGGCCTGAGATGAACGGGAAGGGGATGGATGTTCTGCTGTCTGCAGGGGACAGAGTGCTGTGGATACATCAGTCCATTACACAAAACTGCTGCTTCCTTGGCAACTGGAGTAAAGAAACCCCAGCAGCAGGAAAAGGGGCTGGAGCAGGGCCAGTGAGAACTTCACAGAAAGGTGCAGAGCCTGCCTCTCTGTGACATCCCAGCTCCTAGGCCTTCCTTCTCGTGGAAAGTGGAGAGTTCTCTCTCATCACAAGGGCTGGAAAAGACAAAATTTGGCCAGAGAAGTTGCCCTGATTTTTTTTTCTTTCTGGCCTGAGGGATGGACAATAGAGATGACAAACAAAGATGCAAGAGATGTTTTAGTGCCCGTTTGGAAAGTCAAGACATTCATCTACCCTAAGAGACTACGTAAGAACTGCAGCACTTATGACTCCTGCTTCCACACCATAATCCAGGCTTCCTGCTCCCTCTTATTTTCCCAGCTTTGTATTTAAGTACTCACCTCCCCTGCCCTTTTTAAACCAGTAAAAGAACCTCACAGATTTTGCTGCCACTCAACCAAGAGCCTCCAGGGACCCAGCATCCTGGAAACATCGTGCAATGTCTGAACAACTGGAAATCTTAAAATTCTTTGTACCTTGAGATGAGCCCTCATTACAGTTCAAACCAGTGGAAAACAAAGAACAATATGGAACGGGTAATTATTTCAAATTCAGTAATGATCAAGGGGACTGTTTTTTCCAGATGTTTTACTCCAGCCTGACTGCATTTCCAATACACCATCGAAGAATCTGACTCTGGCCACAGCGGGTGGTCTGAGAAACTTGTAAAAAAGGCAGGATTATGTCACAGTGAAAAGTGCTTTGTTTTACAGACTCGCCCCGAGCAACCTCTTTGCAGAACCAATTGGAAATACCTAATTCTCATGCAACCCCTCCACTGCTGAAATCCATTTAAGCTCATGCCAACAGAAGACAAAAATCTTTGACCAGCCTGCCTCAGACCATGAAAGATTTGAGAATTTGATTAATAAATTAATATTGACATTAAAATTACAATCTGTCCATATAAGGCACAATCATCAATGGGCAGAAAAACGAAGTCTGAACCAATCTTTTCTCCCAGCTGGGCAAATCCTCCCATTTTTAGAGCAGCTAAAAGAGGAGTTGGAGCTGATCTTGTGTCCTGCTGCACTGCAGCTCCAGTGGCCAGTGTCCCACTTGCCCAGTGGCCCCAGAGGTGGAGCCTGGCTCCCCCCAGCTGGAAGAGCACAGCCCATGGGGCAGGGCTGACTCACAGCCCTGTTTACACCTCCTGCTCCAAGAACGTGTTTGACAGCATGCACTGGGTGCTGCCACAGAGACAGAACATTCCTGGAAGGGAGTTTCTCTCTTTCTTGTGCAACTGACACAACTTTTAAGGGTATTTTTCTGGTTTAGCATCTGCATTTCTTTTCTTCCTGAGACAGACTTTACAAGTCTCTGGTTGCCTCACAAGCAGCAGCTGTCAGGTTTGATGAGAGGAGGCTCTGCATCTCACAGAACACAGCTACACAACAAAGACCTGCAGCCAATACTTTGGCCACACACAACCAGAGATACTCTTCCTCTACCTTACAGAGGAATTTAGAGGATTAAGATCCATTGGTTTCCTTGTGCAGTTTTGCTGAATGTGGCTCACACTGAAATGGTCTTTACATGGTTGGGCTGAAAATACACCCCTGACCCACATCTGAACTTTCAGCCCAATTTCCACCTCTTCTATCCACAAATGTTAAATGCAGCACTCCAAACATCAGGAAATCTGACATGTTTAAGTGTATGCCAACATTATTCCATTTGGGGCAACCATTGCTTTTAAAATTGCATTTCGTTCCTGCTCATACTCTATTTAGGCAAGACTTATTTCTGAAAATCTGGTTTGAATTTACATTTGACTGCCAGTGCACAATGGTCTTCCATGATGAATATGTTTGATAAAATTAACATCCTTACCATGTGCTGTTCCCCGAGATTAGCTGGGTTCTCCATCATCTCTCAAAAAATACACTATTTGTTTTTTAACTTGCATTTGTCTAAAAGAAATTTAATGCCAGGAGTACTGGAATATGAAGACTTAATAATAAATCAGATTTTTGTCTGCTTTGTCAAGTTTTCCATTGCTAGGAGATTCCAGCATAGTGGCTGGTAAATCTTATGTCTATGAATGAAAATAAAGGCAGATTAGAGCCACACTCTTCTATTTATTTCTGCCCTTAACTTGAACTAAGTAATCATTCTCACTGGTGTCTGATAGTTGCTTTGTTATGTTGATATTTTATCTGAAAAAAATCCAAAAATCTACCACCTTAGGTCTTCCTCCTCTGAAGAATTATATGCATGTATCTTTAAATAGATGATCCTAAAGTGATGCTATTTCCATTTCAAATTAAACATCATGTCTATCTTACTTATGCATGATTTTTAGAAGATAAAGGTTGCTTGAAGTTTAATTAAAGCCAAAGCACAGTACATTACAAGATTTTTCCCAGGGACATTCTGCTGTTTCAAATATCATTAACAGAGAGGAGATGTTACACTGCTAAGGGATCTGTGTAATCTGCAATTACATTAACTGGGAGGAATTGAGAGAAACAGTAACAGAATAGGAACACCACCTGCATTATTTCAGTATTGATCTACTCAAATGTCACTGCAAAAGTCCTTTCTTGACTCCACAGTCTTTTACATATTTTATAGCTAAATAGAAATTCTCTTTCATGGATCTACTTCCCATGAGTTTCAAAAACTGTATCCACAACAGCTTAAATCAAATCCTCTGAAGTCAATCACAGCCCACCCCACCTTTGATCAAACATAACAGAAACACTGAAGTTATGTTTTAAGGATCTTGGAATCAAGATCATTACCCTTCAAGCTCCTACTTATGCAGGAGAAATGAAATATGGGTATCTGTAGCTCTTTCAGGCCAAAACTACTTCTCATTTTGCATTGTTTAATTGTAGGAATAAGCACATTTGTTATTGCAATAATAAAGCAATTGTTTATTTTTTAGGTAGAAAAGACAGGAAATCACTTAGCAGAATGTTAGCAAAACAGCTCACAAATACCTTGGAAATACCATACAATGAGAGCACAAGAGTGAACTTCAAAGGAGTAACTGTGGAATCTTAAGGCATCTTAAGGTTCCTGTGCCTCTATTCCCTTCCTGCAAGAAACGTGAAGTTTTCACCAATACCTTTTACTCCATTACAGCAGGAAACAAAAAGGATTTCAAAAGAAACTTTCTGTTCACGAAGCAAACAGAAAGCAAACCAAGTACTGAAGCTCAGCTGTGCCCTTGCATTTTCCCGAGGGTGATTATCTCTCCTTGGCCCATCCAGAGCTGGCACTGCCGAGCAGATGTGATATTAGAGCTGTGCTTAATTTGTTTAACACACATTTCCAATGATAACATTTCTAGGAGAAAAATCATCTCCACTGCCTGGTGCTCTCCCTCAGGTGCATTCCTGCCTCGGGCTGGCCTGGCAGCACCAGGCACAGCCCTGCTGGAAGGCGCTGCCTCATTTTGCTCACATTTTCTTCGAGTCTGGAGTTTCTGTAGCTGGCATGAGCAGGACAGAATGAACCCTGGAAAATACTTACACAGACTACACCAAAGGAATGTAGGGCAAGGATTAGATTATAAACCAAAGTGACTTTAAATGAAATAACACAGCAGGTTGTGATGGCCATTTGATAGGGTCATTTAGGACCTGGCTTTAAGGTATGACAGAGGAATAGGAGGCAGATGTGAGAAAGTGAGAGAGATTCCTGGCTTCCCTGAAGGCTTGCAACGATATCCTAGGTGGGGTCTGCATTCCTCCTCCTTCCAGCTCTCCAAACTACTTCTCCTTGACTTGGAGCCTAGAAAATCTGGTCACCTTAACACGCTGTTGGCAGTGCACCAATGTCCGAGTCCACAGTGACATCTGAAAGTGATTATTTTGCTGCCTGCACTGCAGGAATGCTTCCCCACAGGAATAAGGAATTTTATGAGCGTTATAAAAAGTTACTGGCACTACAATGTATTATCACTGTGGTATAAATTACTGATGTGCTGTCAGCTAGGGGCCAGCTAGGACAGCAGCCAGAGCCATCTCCCTGCTCTGACAGAGCTCCATGAGCTCCCTGCACAGCCTCCATCCTCGCCCAGCGGGGCCCTCCTCGGCAGGGACAGACTCAGAGCACAGGGCAGAGAGGGGCAGAGCACGGAGCTGCTGCGTCACATCCTGATCACAGCACAGCTGCAGCAGCAGACAATATTTTGATCACAGTTGTCTTTCTGCCAGTAAGATTTGCAGTGTCACACCAATTTTCATCAACAGAAAACAGTTACACCATACTCTCAAATTAAACAGAGTATACCAGAATACACTTATCTATATTTAGTTCCCAAAATATAAGGTACTTAGACTCTCATCAGACCATATGCTTAAGCTGCACAATTTTTTTTCCGAGTGCTCTGAAATTTACCTTTATTTTTAGCCTGTGTTCTCTTGTAGTTGGCAGACGTTCTGTCACGGGAGATATTGTGTACAAAATGCAAAATATTCCTCTCTGTACTGTCCTTCAGACTCCCGAGCTGGATGTGGCTGAGCTTCCTCCCAAGCCAGCTGATGCAGCCCAGCAGCAGCAGCAGCAGCAGCAGCACAGGGAGGTGGCACTGGCACAGGGATGATCCTTCCCTCCAGGTTAGCCCAACCCAAATGGCACCTGCACCAAGCCAGCCCTGCCCAGAGCAAAGGGGAGTCCAGAGCAGGCTCAGCCTGGCTCCTACCTGGTCCTTTACACTGGGGGAAAAGCAGCACCCAAGCCCCGATGCCCTGGCCAGGAGCTGTGTGAGTGAAGGGACACCGAGCTCTGGGTGCTGCAGCTGGGTGACATCTCCATCTCCTGCTCAGAACCCCAGGGCCCCGAGACAGCGTCCTCTGCACAAGTGTCAGGCAGAGGAGAGAGGCTGGAGCTCAGACCGAAACCATTAATTTTGTATGCAGGGCTTGTCATCATTTCCCATTAGCTTGGAAGCCCCAGCCTTGTCAGTGATCCATCAGTGGTTCCAGGACACATTTTTATTTTCAGGGCTCTATAGCTCTCGGCTGAAATGTCACATTTGTGGTATCATCAAAACATATAAAATCTGGTTCAGTCATGCAAGAAGAATATGAGGGAAAATAAAGGACTTTCATAGTATCATTCTCTTTTAACTTTTTTTCTCTATCTTTCTAAATGCATAAAAAAACTAAGGCTTAAAAAACTGCATATTACAGAAAATCCAAAATGGGGCAAGTTTCCCTCAGCAACTAATCCAAGCTTCTCTCATTACAAATATAAATCTCCATGTCTCATCTGTGCAGTCTTTACACCAGGCACGAATAGCACCTCTGGTTCCTTAATGCATCCCAACTGCTCCCCTCACAATAATGCTCACAGCAGGGAACTTCCCTTGGAGTGCTGATCTGTGGAGCTGCAGCCAAGTAGGACACGTAGGGAGGGTTTTAGCTGAGAAAATGCAGAGTTTTATTGCTCCAGGTTCCCTTATCAATCAAGACAAATAGGAAAAATTCAGCCAAAACATTTTAAACAAATGCTTTGGCGTGAGATGGTGTCCTGGAAGAGCTGGTGTCTCTGTGGCTGCACAGGCAGCCTGGCCTGTTAAAACAGTGTAGAGATGTCAGTCACAGGGGATGTTAAAATACAAGTTTCACCCAAACACACGCTGACCAGGGGTTCAAACGCAGCCAGGGTGAAGCCTCATTCAAACAGAGGGCACCCAAATACCCAGACCTGGCCCCACACAGCTTCTGAATTGCCACAGGAGCCCACTGGGGCCGCAGAGAGTGTAACTCCACCTCCTTTTCATTGGACTGCTCCTCCTATCTCCTGACCCTTGAAAGGTCCAGCAAGAATTTTGCCTGCTCTCCACCAAGGGCAAAGGGCAGCAAATACACCTCCAACATTTTGGCTTAATATTCCCCAGTTCAGCAGCCAACCAACTCCTTGCCAGCATTGGTGCATGCTGGAGACAAAAGCTGCGGCCTGAAAGTAAAATTCATCAATGAATCAGAAGAAAATACAAGGAGAAAGACACAGAAGCTCAGATATCAAGTAACAGGATTATGTTCTACAAGACTTGCACACCAGCAAATATCAGGATGAAATGTGTGCAGCAGGAAAGTGCAAGTGAAAAGCTTCGAGGAGCAGCGCTGGAACAGAATCCTGGTGTTGATTAATTGCCTTGAAACATTCGATCACTGTATTAAATCCAGTAAATCTCCAAGTGCTTTGACATATCTTTAGTGAAGACAGAGTCAGGCAATTATGTATAAAACATTAAAAAATAGTAGATACCCAGAAAAAAAAAGGTCACAACTTCCTTTTTGGAGTCTGCCTTCCAGGAACAGTCTTCTGTAACTGCTTAAAATTTGCTGCTCTGCTAAATATTCTTGCCAGTACATTTGTTTTCTGCTGGCTAGTTGATAGTTGCAGGAAACAAACTCAAAATCTTTTTTTTTCTGAGGTGGAAGAATACTTACGGCTGGTTTAATTTTTGTGGTGGTTTTTTTTTGGTTTTTTTTGTTGTTTTGGTGGGGTTTTTTTGTTTGTTTTTTGGGGGTTTTTTGATAATATTTACTGAGTTCTAACTTTCCTCAAGAGAAAGCCAGAGAATGAGCTCAAATATGTAAATCTAATTCTGGGATATAAAAAATACTCAAATCAAGGGAAGTAGGAAACTAATCAACAGTCTGCAGACTGTGAAGAATGAAAATATGCAATATAGAAATATCCTACATTCTGAAGTTGTGCTTTTGTTCCCTTGGGTACAGAATTTACCACAATAAAGCACTAAGTCTCTGCAAATTCTTTATAAATTTTTTATGGGAAACTCTTCTATCATTCCTCGGGTTTTATGTTCACAGGATGTATTTGGGTTTGATGTTTGTGTGGTTAACTGTGAAATGTGTGATTTAAAGTGACATCACGTACTTCAAGGTGGTTAGATAAGTGCAAGGTTACTTGCATCTTAAAATAAATGATCAGTTTTAATAACACATTTTAAGGGTCTTGTTTCCTCCACACTGCTCAGAGGGTTTTGTGGGACTTGTACACTGAACTATTTGCACACAAACTCCCATTCCATCCCTCCCAGCTGGCCACTCCTGCTTTTGCATTCCTGCTCATTTTAGCCCTAGAGAGAAATGTACAAAATAAATTAAGGCAGGAGATCCCTGTGGGTGAGACATCAGCAGCAGGGCTGAGGGCAGGACTGTCCCTGTCAGACACAGACCCGCAGGGCCCCGAGCACAAACCTGCTCCTGCCAAGGGACTGAGGAGCCTCAGCCAGTCCAGGTGCCCCCTTCAGCACAGCCCAGCTGGGGATGCAGCCCTGTCCAGCCTGGAGCACCTCAATGAACCTCACTCAGCAAAGCTTTGGCCCCAAAATTCGGAGTTACCCCGGCCTCACCCTGTGCCAGGCTCTGAAGGGAGAGAGCTGCCAGCCCTCGATGGCTTTGCAGGAGCTCAGTCCCACAGAGGATGCTGAACTCTGCCCGTGTGGTCACCCTGGGAGCTGCTCCCAGGGCCTGTCTGGAACGGGAACAGGGTTTGTTCTGTGTTTCCTTGTGCTGCATTCGATTATTCCCCGGATGGTTTTCTTCCTTCGCCTACGCCTCCTGCACCCCGCTAACTCTTTGTCTGACTCCTGGCGGATTTTCAATGTAAATATTTCTGCTCCTCAAAGGAATTTACATAGAGCCCAGCTGCTGTGCCAAGGAGAAGCACGTGGAGCTGTCACAGCTCCTCGGTGGCAGTTTGGGAGGACTCAGCACTGCAGGCACAGGACCAAGAAAGGGAACACTTCAGCCTCCTCCCTTAGTGCACTCTGCATCCACCCAACAGCTTCACTTCAGCACTTAAAGCTTCAAAGCTCTGATGTGCCACTCTGCAGTAACTGAGGAGCACTTTCACTGCAGTGTTCACCAGGTTTGCAGCAGTCACATTTTGGGAAGTTTTAGCCATTTTGGACGTACAGTGGCTGTTCAATAACCTGGGAATGTCCTGTTCAAACTGGCACCATTTTATTCCCCACTGTGAGCTCTGCTGGCTGGCTCCATTTGGGAACCTGATCCCAATAAAGGTTGAGCCCATTTCTAGAACAATGCTTTCTCCCAGTGTGAGCAAGAACAAACAAAAGCATCTGACCAGAAAACAGATCATGTCAATACAAAGAGTTTCATGTATCAAAATAAACAGAAATCAGGACTTTAACACTGAAAAACCTGGGGGAAAAGTTTTGTATGAATCACAAAACAACCATTACCTAGAAGGCGAGACTGAGAAATCAGAGGTTAAAAGAAAAATTCAATGCTGTTCTAGTTTTTAATTAGTTGGAATGCAAATTAATAGCATTACATTGCAAAGTTGACTTTCTTGATAAAGAAAATTCAATCCAGTTCTAAGGGTCTTTAAGTATTACTTCTAAAGGAATTATATGTCCACCGTATGCAAAAATCAAGAAAACTTATTTTTAGGTTGAGGTGGAAAACAAACACAAAGAAACAAGCCAAAAAAACCTTCTCCCAAATCTGAAATTCCAGAACTTTTTGAGGGTAGAATTGTCATCCCTAATAACAGATGGGAATCAGTAAGATTTCATCAGTGTAGCTGAATAATTACAAAATCACTCAGGAAAACGAAATTCCCTGGTGTGTCTGGTGCTTTCTCCAAACTTACTCTTCTGCTGGCTATCCAAGCTGTGTTTGATGTCAATTATCATAGCAGACAGGGACAGGGAATGAAGAACACAGACAGCAGTGGCTCCTGGAGTTCTTGCTATTGAAATTATTTAAAACATCCTTAGGCAAACAAAAAGCCTAAAGATTGCTGACAAAGAGCAGCATAACTCACACACAGTTTAACGTGAACCGACCCAAAGTGCCACAGGATATTTTTTCCCTTGCAGCTTTATTAATTAGATGTCTCCTTGAGCAATCAGTTTGAACGTTCCCTGCCTGATGGCCACGCTGGGGAAGGGAGAAATGGCTGCTGTGTGGGTGCTCGGTAAGGACGAGAGCTCGGAGCTGCTTCACCCCTAGTGCACATCACAGCAACCTCCCCGATGCAGGGAGACTTTTGGTGCTTTGCTCAACCTCTCCCCTTCCTCCTGTGCACAGTGAGGGTCCTGAGGAGCTCACAGTCAAACCTCCAAACCTTGGGTGATATCACCAGCTACGGCTCTGAACAGAGACTGAGCCCTGCTGCACGGGATTAATTTATTTCACAGCTCTTTGGTTGGCATGAATGCAAAATAATGGAGCCAAGGACTTCCACTGGACTAAAAGCTCATGACTGAACATTTTTCACCAGCATCCAGGCATTAATTCCACCCTAAATCCTTCTGTGATCTGTCCCCTTACATTGCAGCAGCCTAACCCCGTAAGGTAAGTTCTCCCACAGTGCACCACGTGTGAAATAAATGCAAGGGGTTTAATTTTGGGATGGATCATTTTATCTTCCTTCTACCAAACACTCAGGCTTAGTTAGTCCCAAATTATTTGGCACTGCACTCCAGCTCTTGCCTATTTTACAGCAACCTAGTGTTTAACATTAGGCGTACACATAAATAAATAAATAGCAGACTTTAAGATTACTAAATTATGATGTGACAAGGAAAAAAAACCCTATTTACCAGTTAAACAGGTTAGATTTGCTCTCACTAAACCTGACAATTTATTTTAACCTATATTAAAAATATGTATCTATTTTCTGATTTCTCTGAAATCAGCCAGTAGATTTTTAACTAAAAGTACCTGTGCCTCTGAGACATTAATTTCATTAATTTTCTATCTTCACAAGGATTTCCAAACCCATCTTTACATAAAGCATATTCCATACTCCCTTGCATTAGGTATATGCATGAAACATGTCCAGATTTAAGCTTAGGAGAACAAATAAAAGCAAAACATTAAAATCCAATGATCTGAGAAAAATAATTCTCAAAGAGAAAATAGTTAGAAAATCAAAAACCTGGGAAAAGAAAGGAATTAAAAATGGAAGCGCAAATTATTTATTTTTTTTAAATACCAGGTTAATGTTCTGAATTGGAATTTTTTAAAATGCCAAGTGAATGAAATTTATTTCCATTTAATTTAGCTCGTTCATGGGGTTTGTCAGACTGAGCATGGGAGGGTGGCAGTCCTGCCCGTGCCCAGAGAGCGCCATCCCCTCCCCAGAGCGTGTGGAAGGCATTAAATGAAGCTGCAGCAGCTCGGGGTGACTGAAATTCACGGTGGGTGCCCGCAGAGGAGGGAGGTGTGCGGGGCTGGCTCGGGACTCCCTGAGGCTGCTCCTCCTGCCTGGCCCTGTCCCGGTAGGAATCTCGCTGCTGAGCCAGCTCCTGCTGCCTCCTCAACTGGGGAGGACTCGACTCTACTCTGGTTTATTTTTTTTTTAAAAAAAGGGAAAATCCCTCCTCAGCAGCTGCACATTTCCTGCTGGAACAACAACTCCTGTCACTGGCTGTGAAAGTCATTATCCACCAGAAGGAGTGGAGCTCAAGAGCCTGGGGGAGTGGCTGGTGGGGAGGGGAACGAGAACCCCCAATTTACCATCTTCTTCTCTTCACTGGCTTCCCTGAAGCGTGACTCCTCTGCCATTTCTGAGCTAAAATTAACGCTCCTCGTTAGCCAGAGGTTTTATTTCTGTAGCTGGACTGGCTGCCAGGGTGTTCTGGAGGAAGCAGCTCCCCAGCACAGCCCAGGCCCAGCGTGGCACTGCCCAGTGACCTCCGGCCACCGCCGGGCCTTTGGCTGCCCTTGGGCCACGGAACCTTGACCCTGGGAAAGGCACAGGACACCCACCCACCACTGCTGAGCAGGGGCTTTGTCTGCCCATTGCTGCCTAAATTAAATAGCTCAGGAGCACAGTAAAAAGGGTCCAATTCATTAAAAAAATTGTGATTGTTTCTGTGCTAGTGCTGCTAATGCCACCGGCAGAGCAATAATCTTTGCCTCTATTAGACCCTAAAACTGGTATTTCTCCCTCAAACTTCCCCCTTTTCTGTTAGGGTTGTGAGTATTCCACTCTTAATGCAGATCGTGTTCTGGTTTTCCTACTCAATGGTCCAAGCCAATACTCACAGCATTTTCCTGCAGAAATTGTGAGTATTTAATGTGGGGCGGGGGAGAGGAAATCAATTTACATTGAGTGGACTTGCAGAGTTCTCAAATCCTCCTCTTCCTAACTATAAATTCATTCCATTTGGAAACTGCCCACTTTTCCTTTATCAACAGTACAGCAAAGTTGAAGACAACTTTTCAACCCTCATTATGATAAACGAAACTTTCTGAGTTCCACAAAACCATACTGAACTCCCTCACATTCATCATTCATTTCTCTTGTGTCTGACACGCCAAAAGGCAACTTCCAAACATTCCTGGTCCAGCCCCTCCTAACTGAAAGCCAACGGGGGAGTTTCATGCTCAAAAACTTTAATATTCTATGACATAGAAATACAGACAAATCAATACATTTCCCATTACTATCCAAATCCTGCTATTTCTCTTACAGAGGAATACTGAGGACTTGTTTCATGACAAATGAGTGATAACACAGGCAAAGTATTGCGTCTCCAAAGGTTTAAGCCTGTTTTGACATGGAAATTACACCTTCTGTGAATTACAGCTTATCACAAAGCAATCCTGGTTTTTAGAGCAGGTCATCTTCAATGTGCTTGAGGAAAACCTATACTTTTTGTTAGTTCTAAGCTGTTAGAATGGATTCCCACGAGAAAATAAGTTCTGTGATGTTTCTGTTAATAACATTAACAATAGAAAACTCCTGCTATATTGTTAAGAAGTGCTGTATTTCATCATAATGACTGCTGGGCTTTTAAAGTTGCCCAGAAGCAAGAAAAATAGCTGCAACTATGTTCATTTCTCATGTTAACTCAATGGATTTCCTGTATTCTTTACAGCGAGGTTTAACTTGTGTAGCAAAGTGCCAAACTTTACATTGATTTTTAAATCACAAGCTTTATTATTATTTTTTTCTTTTTGCCTAATTGTGGCACATTCTGCAAGAGTCACAGTTTTAATTCAATTTTAGTCAAGTTCTTTCTGTCAAAGTCCAGCCAGTGAAAAATTATACCTTTGTTCTGCAGATGTGGGCAAGATTCATTGTTTTTCCTCAATCAATATGTAAATTGGCCAACACTTAACTTGCCATAAAAATTAATTGGCTCCACACCGATTTGTCTCTCATGGTAGCACTAGTATTTGTGTACAAATGGGAATTGGTTCTTCCTTTATTTTATTTTCTTATCAATAATGATGTTAACCAAACCTCGGGATGTTGCACACCCAGGAAAAAGAGAAAAGGATGACGTTCGGTGTGTTCTAAAGGCAAAACTCCCACTGCCTCATGGAAAACTCAGTGAGAAAGGGACAAATGTCCCTGAACTGCAGGAGGACGGGGAGGGCTTTCCTGTGAATGGGGCAGAGCCCAGAGAGGGGAATTTCTGTCTGTGCCTGAATGGGGCAGAGCCCAGAGAGGGGAATTTCTGTCTGTGCCTGAATGGGGCAGAGCCCAGAGGAGGGAATTTCTGTCTGAGCCTGAATGGGGCAGAGCCCAGAGAGGGGAATTTCTGTCTGTGCCTGAATGGGGCAGAGCCCAGAGGAGGGAATTTCTGTCTGTGCCTGAATGGGGCAGAGCCCAGAGAGGGGAATTTCTGTCTGTGCCTGCTCCTCACCCCCTCTAGGGGCTGCCGGGGCTGCCCTGAGTGGGACGGGGCTGTTCCCAGAGCTCCTGGCCCTGGAGGCTCGGATCTGAGCTGCGATGGACAGCAGAAGCTGATGAGGCCTCGCTGAGCAGCACCGGGGAAGGGGCACAGAGAGCTCTGATGGGAAGCGATCACGGCACAAAGCGCAAGAGCAGAGGCAGCTCCTCACACACGAGGAGAGAAGCAGCTGTTTAATGATTCACTGCAAGGATGGGGTAGGAAGAATTAACACCTGAGGGCCAGGCAGAAAACTCCCCAAGCACCATGTTTGCTAAAATGAACCACGTGGAGCAAAGGACTGAGATGGAACAGTGCTGAATTAGTCCTGGCTGGGTACTATCTTAGTGAAACATGCCTTTTTTCCGGAATGAAACAACTCCTTAAAGTGCCACTGCCCCAAACTATATCCGAGGGAAAACCAGCTGCATTCAGAATTCCCAATTTGCGTCTAATCTTCGTGTGAGGACTCTCACAGAGGGTGCAACAGCCAGGAGCTTACAACTCTCCAAAACTGCAGCTGCACGTGTTCCTCTTCTGCAAAGAGGAAACAGAAAACAAAGCCCTGGAGAAAACTCGAAGTGGTTGAAACTGGTGTACAAGAAGTTTTCTTCTAGATGAAAGGAGTTTTCTCTGTAGTGCCAGTCAGGAGTGAGGGATCCCCGGAGCCCCGAGCTCGGCAGCACCGCCCGGGCTGGGGCTGCTGCCCTCCGGCCTCATCCCCTTATTCTTTGTGGCAGCTCCGTGCCCTCTCGGCACCGAAAATGCCGGGATTTGTACCCGCTGCTGCTTCTACGAGCGGAAAGACAGCTGCCTGAAACGCAAGGATTTACAGCTACTTTGTCCCAGGAGTGTCAAAATGTAACTTCAGCATGGTCAAACATCAAGGTTGGTGCTAGGCAGCATATGGTGCTACGCTATACGGGTTTGACAAAATACTGGAGCAATTTGACACAATTTCTTCCTCTGTTGCCTCTCCTGAGTTTTTCCAGAGCACATTGTGATGCATTTCAGCCTTGACATTCATCTCTTCTAAATTTCTACCCTGTGCTGTAATTTCTTGGATCACAGAAGTGAAATGTTAGTTCTTCTCTAGTTGCTCCTGCTATGAAAAACATCTTGCTAGAAACAGAACTTTTTTCAGATAATAATTTTACAAAATGTACTCAGCTACAAAACATCTGGACAGGTCAAGTCTAAGCTGTTTCCAGCTACAAACCACCATCAGTCTTCACATCCTCCCACACACCCTGAAGGTGTTAGTGCATTTCTCTTATCTGTTTCGCTGGAGACAGTGGTTCACCCGAGCTGGTGAAGGGCAGAGCATCACTGCTTTTTAAATCTGTCAAAAGAAAAGTCTGTCCCTGAAATGCTCCTGAATAACAACTGACTGTTGCAACTGTGTATTGACTTTTGTCTTTTAGACAAAAGAAAGTGTTGTCAGAATAGTGGTGATTAAAACACTGCAAGTAATAAAGCACATCTCTATCCCATCCATAGCGAGTCTTCTCTTTGTAAGGAGAATTTAAAAGAGTACTATTTTAAAAAAACTGGGGTGACTTTTTCATCCTGAATCATGAGAAATTTCATTTTTAGTCAGAAAGCCATTTTCCACTTGTGGAAGCTCGACCAGAAAATGCTGTGCCTGCTCCGAGGGTAGAAGGAAGGTCAGCAGTGAGCCTGGACATCGGGGCTGTCGCTGCTGATGCCCTTGTCCTGCTCCTCTCTGACAGAGGTGAGCCCAGTCTGGTCTCCCTGGTCCTTGCACCCTGAATTAGCAGTTTATTTATTAACTCTGGGGTGACTTCTCAGGCCCCGGTTCAGCCTCCAGGCTCCCCAGGCTGGGCACTGCCCCACGGTGCTCTCTACAAAAGGAAGCATTGACACATCATTTATAGATGTTCCCTGCATTCTTCCCTCATTGATTAGACATCAGTCCCAGTTTGGAATACCTCATGTTTCAAAATGAAAGAGAAATTTACTCACTCCAGCAGCTCCTCAGAGCTATGTGAGAAATGAAGACAATTTCAGAGAAACCCCTGCCTAAGAGGAGATTTTACTCACTAAGCTGTGGAATGATAAATGCTCTGTGAAGTTTTGTTTCAAGAGGTGATATTCAGTTCACAGACATTCTCTTTATAACTATTTCCTAAAATAGACATGGTTTATTTCAACTTTTTTGTTTCCTGTTGCTCAGTGATTGGCATTTTTCCTACACGCATTAGAAGAAGAGGAATTAAGAAGTCAGACTCAAACTTTAATAAAGAAAAACTATTTGTTTGGACTAGGTACTTTTTACATTTTCTTATTACACTTTATGTGGAACAAACAAACATCAGTAAGAAGGGGATGGTATCCACTTCAAATGCTTCTCCCATTACTGCAGTATTTTAATGGATAAAACAGGTTTCTAAGCCAGATTTTATGCTCTCAGTTTAAACATATTATTCAATCATGAACTTAGATAAATAACTTGGCTGTTACTCTTTAAAGCACATGCTTTAGCACAGTGATCTTGCAGCCAGAATTTCCTTTACATTTTAAATTCTACTTCTGTTTCATGAGGAGCCCTTCTCAACCAAACCATTTCCCAGTGAAATAATATGTGCCATGACAGAAAGGATCTGTGCTGCTGGCGTCTGGAAGCTTCAGGGACATGGGGCCACTTCCCAACCTGCTGAAGTAAATTCACTTGAATTTACTTCTGTAAATTTGCTTAAGTCATTTCCTTAAGTAAATTTACAGTTGTCTAAATTTATATTGTTTGAAATTATTCCATGGAATTCATTGGAGGCACAGCAGTGTAAGAGAACAGGTTTGGCCCAGTGCTGCCAAGCACAGCTGGAATAATCTATTCGTCCATCCCTTAACATTAAACTTAACCATCAATTAAAAGCCAGATGAGAAATTATGTTCTCAAAGCTGCAGATGTCAGAGGCCAGCAGTCTTCCCATCAAATTCTGTGTGCATCCCCCTCCAGCAGAGCTGCACACATTCCACACAACTCCTTGCCACCCATCTCTTCCTCACCAGCAAATGTTCCTTGTATTTCTATCCACACCACAACTTTGTTCCTAAAGAATTCTCTCAGGGTTTGGAATCTGGATATCAGATACACAAAGGCATTTGGGTTGGTTCTGCTGCTCACTGATTAATACCTTTCTTCAGCAAACTCACTCTAACAGCAAGTATAAAAAATAAAAAACATGCAAGAAAGGCAGAACAGGTAACTAGATGTATTCTCATTGCCCAGACCTCACACTGCAGCTTTATTAATTCTCTTTACGAACTTTCAATGCTAGCTCTCCTTTCAAACAGCTATTCCAATGATAAATTATACTCTTTCACTAGGAAAAAACCATAAATTAAATATGGCAGACAACAAGTTAAATAAAATATTTTATGATGTCAAAACAGATTTTCTGATTGAAAAATTTGCTGATTTCAGAATGTTTTGCTGCTTGAAGGCTTTTAGCGTTTGGATTTTTCACATCTGATTTGGAATTTCAAAAGGAATTTTGTAAGTCAAGCTAGGAGATAAGCAAAGTTCTTCATTATCAGATAACACTGAAATCAGGTTCTGAAATAAACACAGAAAATATAGCTTTGATTTGAAAAATACTGGAGAAATGGTTATTTGGTCCAAGGTGGGACCAACTTCTAATTTGAGTATACAAATTGTCCAGAGGGAAAATAAACAATGAGATTATGAATTTTCCAATCATTCTGCTGAAGAAAAACTTCATTGCACTGCTTAAACTTGAGCCAAACGAAGGAGATTGTCCCAGCTAATGAGATGTAAGAGCCAGCAGGAGATGACTGCTGGAGACAGTAAATGAGCAGGGGCAGAGTTCCCTGGCAGTCAGGGGGTGCCAGAGCTGGGCTTTGCCCATCCTCTTTCAGGGTTCTGTGCCTGAGAGCAAAACCCGCCACATTTATTATCCCAGCACAGTTTGCTGGACAGAATTCAAGATCACTCTCTCTGCACATTTAGATACACTTCCCCATGTTAAAACCCTCAGAACATTAAAAACAAACAATTGACGTGTATTTGTGGGCTGATTTCAAACAGCACTGAGCTACTTTTTCAATGCTGTTCTTGGAACAGGATGTTTCCCCATTTTCTGCAAAAATTTTAAAAAATAAATTTTGAAAAATAAACCTAACCACATGCACACCACAAAACCTGCATCACAAACCAAACCCGAGTCCCACCTGAGCATGTTCAGCATGACCTGAACATTCCACACAGTGGAAGCAGCTGCAGGAGCACCAAGGCAGATCAGAGCTGGCTATGATTGCATTGCTAATTAGCCAGAAGAGCTCTGTCAGAGAACCAGCCACTGTTCTGACACACAGCACAAAGCTCAGGTCTAGGTGGAGTCTGAAACTGCCAACCCACCTGTATCTGCTATATAGGGTACAATTAGGCATGTTCATATCACATTCTCAGGGATTCTGCCAGCTAAAACAAAGAAAGATGCCTGATAAATGCTAGATTTTATCTGTATCCTGTGATCCCAGGCATCTTCACAGTGAAAAGGAAAAAAACCACAGGTTTTTTACAGCCTCTCAGTAAATCATCATAACTACAGCATGAGGGGGAACCTGGGTAAATAAAGCAAAGTGCATTTTGTAAATGATCGACACAAAATCCACTCTTCACTTCATGAGTGCCCACCTCTAAGAGGCCTCTCGGGACATTTAGGAGTCCTTAGTTTGAAAAACTGTCAGCAAAACAACACACTTCACTCCTGGGCCTTAGGGATTCTTCATGTTTTCTGTAGCTTACTCCATCTTTATCAAAAGCCCGACAGAAAGAAAATAAACTGGCTTGAAAACAGCTTTAAAAGAAAAATATGATAAAATATTCAGAAGAACATCTAAGAGATGTATTCTAGGAAATGTTTAAGAATTTAAATTTTTCCTTGCTGTTCCCCTTCAATGCTGTAAAGTGGGTCAGAGATGCTGCAGTGCCTCCTCCCAGCACCTCAGAGTCTGAACTCCTCTCCATTCCACTGACAAGACAAAGAGACTCATCTTTCTCCAAGAGCAAACAAAACAAGCTATTTTCCCAGTTTCTTGCTGGCATATGTCAATTTGGGGAAATTGAAACACGTTGCCAAAATTCATCAGTTTTATTCAAACTTTTCTCCAAGTTCCCTCAGATTGTGGTATTCTTTGGCTCTTATTTCACAGATTCTGAGTCCTCTGCTCTCTAGAAAGGGCAGTTCAGACTAGAACAGGGATTGGAGCCATCAAAACCCCTCAGTTATCTCAGAGTGGACTAAGATCAAAAGCAAAAACCACAAGTGAATTCTTGTTTTTGACTACTCCAGGGAGAAAGCAGCATTTCACCCCAGCCTGCTGCAGACTGCACAAACACACCCATGGAGCACAGAAACAAAAGGTCTCAAGCTGCACTTGTCACTTCACATTCTTCTCCAACACAAGCACTAATCAGCCTCTTGCAGTGATGAAAACAGAAGTCATAATGGTGGGGGAAACACAATATTGTAGCCACAAATGGCATCTGAATTGCTACTAAAAATGCCCACAAAAATCATGAGAGAAATGGAGAGAAATCATCACAGGCACCGAGGGTTTGCACGGCCCAAACCAGCGGCTCTCATTTCACTTACCAGTTTGTGGGAGAGATGGATGGTGATGAGAGGAGACCCTGACAGATTGTAGGACAGCTTGGGTAGAGGCTCCACTTTGATAGAGATAAGATAACTGCTTGCTGAGATCATATAACCTTTGTAGGCAGCAGCTTCAGCAATCCTTGGAAAGAAGTAAATATCTTGAGGATGAAAAGTAACAGCTGGTTTTTTGTAGTTCACACATAACACCCACAACAAAGGGACACAGGACCTCCTTTTTCCATACAAGCCAATTGATTTCTCTGGGGCAGTGAGGTCTGGCCATGAAAGATGCCACAGGACTGGAAGCCATAGCTATAAAGCATAGGGACACCTGGAAACTTGATATCAAAGGCCCTTCTTCACTCTGTTCCTCTTTGCAAGGGTTTACAAGCCTTGCTGAAAATGTTTGAGGTAATTAGAGAGAATCCTATGGAGGCATCTAAGAGTGCCCTGAGCAAAGTGAGGAGGAAACTTGCAGGGGGTTTCAGGCTGGCTGATCGAACAGAGGTGTGTAAGACACAGACAAAATGCACAGAAATGTGTACACAGGAATGTATTTAGAAGCAATTTATGGCTTTACCTTGAAAAATAGATTATGTCCAGTTAGATTTGTTAGAGGGACAGACAGGTCTCAATACAAACAGCTGAACTTGACTAAATATGGTTAGTCCTGGAAATGCGTTTATTCTAGGGGGGAGTAATTTTGCGGCACATAAGAACCCTTATTTTAAGGTAAAACTTATGAGTTTGGCATTTTCACACATTTAGGAGTAACTGGGATCCATGTGGCTTCAGGGTAAAATTTTTTACTCTATCAGTACCAAACTGCTCAGGATTAAATGACTGCTGTCCTCTGCCTCTTGAGCATGGGGATGAGTGGGTTTTACCATGAGAAATTTGAGCCTCAGTGAGTTAACCGCCAGCTTGGGTTTCCAAACATAGCCCAGCACTGGAAAGGGCCAGTTTGAAACCAAATGAAAAACCACCTTATTTACATCCACCACCTGTTTCAGTGGTTTCTTATTTTTATTTCTGAAAAAAAGAAAAAATGAAAGAAAAACTCCTGTCAGACATTCAAGTAACTGCACTGGGCTCCTTGGCAGGGTCACAGAGAACAGAACTCGTTTAGCACAACCCCTTAGCTCTGACCTTAAAACACCCATTGGTATCAGAGATTGCTTCTGCTCCCAGGAACCAGCACGTGAATGGAACTTGCTCATCTGAAAGCAGAGTTTGCTACTCTGATATGAAAAATCTAAGTCTGGAGAAGGAACTTGCAAAGTTAAAATCATCATCCGACATTTTGAGATTTCTCCTACACAGATTAAGAGCACAGACATTTTTCCACACCCTTTATCTGCTTGTTTTAACTTTAGAGACCTTGGTGAATTTTGAAATTTGAAAAATCCTCATCACAAGCAGGGAATGTGTTTCTGTGCATGCACAAGCCTTTCTTCACCTTGGCCTGGGTGTCAGGTCCACTTTTACACCAACTGCGTGTGAACGGCAGCAGAGCTGGGCTCAAAACATTTCTGTGCTCATTTTTTTGGGTAAAGAATAAAGAGTTGCTCGCCTTAGAAACTGATATTTATGTAGCCTGAAAATAGAAGTCATCTGTCTGTACAGCACAAAAGCTCCAAGAGTTTTGGTTTTGGTTTTTCACCACAAAGAAAAAAAGGACAAGTTTCAAATTACAGGTGCGTAAGCAGCCCAGTGCTAGAAGGAACACAAAAGAAACTCTTTAAAACAAACTACTCTGAGAAAAAGTTGTTATTCTACTGAAAAGTAAGCAAAAAAGTTAAAATAGTAAAGCACAGAAAAAAAAAAAAAAACAAGCAGAAGAGAAGTGCATACTTATTTTTAAAACATCTTTGAGTACCTGGGGTTTGATTCCAAGAGGAAAAATCGCTAAGGCAGCATTCCCTGTATTATTACTTTTTTAGATGCTGTTTTGGACAGACCTGCATCCACAGTTTTATAGACATGATTCTGTAGTGCATTACATACTGCAAACATTTCAAGCAGTTTGAAGTAATTATGGAAATCGAGGAACATTTCTGCTCCCGTGTCCTTGTGTTTCTCTTTCACATTGTGACAGGGCAGACCCTTCCTTCTCAAAATGAGTGCTGAAAACACACACAGCTCAGGGGAGCAGGAGTGGATCTCCAGGTTGTCCCGTCCCACAGATTTCAGGGAATGTACTCAAAGATGACATATCTGTTTCATTTGCTGTGTCAGAGCCCCAGACAGTGTTTGACACACAGCATCTTTAATCTGAGTGTGTTTGCTGAACTTTGACCTAAGTCAGGATAATTTTAATTCTCTTTCTCCTGTTGAAAAATTGAGATTACATCTTATTACCTTAATAAATTGCATTGATCCTCCTCTTTGAAAAACATAATCTCTCATAAGTTATTGCCTCTATTTCTTCACGTCAGTACGAAATATTGCACAGTGATGCCACAGCTCCCTCACAGTCCCCTGCTAAGTGTCCTTTCCTTGAGAGAGCAGGGCAAACAGCAGCACAGCCTGCTATTGATTTAGAAATGTCATTTAGTAATCTCTGTGTGATTATCTCAGCGTGATCAATCTGCACTGTGATCCAATCTGGATCAATCGAGCAGGGTTCTTCACCCTGAAGTTCACACAGGAGTTTCCATGACCTCCCAAGGAGCTGCAGGCACTCCCTGACACGGGAGCGGAGATGCTGCAGCTCTCCTGTGGCAGAAACAACCCAGCAAAAACCCCCCGTGGCAAAGACTGGAAGTGTAAACTGACCCACAGGCCCCAGTGAAAATCAAATTAAAACACAGTCTTACACTCACTTAAAAGGAAAGTGTAGTGATTTGCATGGACGGCCTTGCAGAAATCCCCTGGGGAGCTGTGCTGCAGAGGGTTACACAGCTCTGCATTTACCTTATCTTATCTGCTAATGATTTCACTGAGGTAGTACATAAAAGGTCTTTAAAGAATTGCCTGGTCTCCTGTTATAAAATCATCTTATGGGTTTCTAGGATTAGGATTCAGATTTTGTCTAGAGAGGGATGTCACGTTTTCTTACTTGTTTCATTTAAGTGCAAGCTTTATCTTTATCTGTGCCGGGAGAAAAGATGCAATCTCCTTTTACGAGACAGATTAAAACTATGAAATTCTAGTACCAGCTCTGATGAATGGGAGGAGAAGAGAAAGAAAGACAAACATGTCGCTATGGGAATCTATTTTATCTCAACCTGAAATAAAACACGTAATGTAAACTTAAATCTCTCTCTAGTTAATGACTACACGCCCTCAACATTGCAGAACCAGGATTATGGCTTGTAATTTGTTTACAGCTGATAGTGACAGGACTGTTTAAAGGGATATCACTAAGGTAATGAGCAAGCTGTTACCTCCTGAGAGCTCTGAGATACTCACTTGGTGTCCATAGGGTCGATGTTGTGAAAGAAATAATGCATGTTGTGGTAAAGCAGGCCGACAATGGTAATCCAGGCTGTGGAGAGGGAACAGGGGTTATTCCTCAGAGAAGAGAACTTCTCTCCTAGACCTGAAGCTCCGTGTTAAGAGCCCTGAGTTGCACAGACCTTGCTTTAGCAGAGCTCTGATTGTTCTTTCAAGTGAAAAAGTGTGAACCTCTTGTACAGACACCAAAATTAAAAGAGAAGGATGCCTGCCCTGCACACCTGTACCCCCAAAATCAGCTGGTAACGCCATCAATTATAACACACACCCCCATCAGCACCAGAAAGGGTGGCAGGACACAGCAGAGACTCCCTGGGAGCTACAAGGGTCTAAAGGCCACCCCCCACCACCTCCACGAGCTGGCAGCTTGTGAAACTCCAGCCAGGCAATCAGCCCCAATGTTGTGCTTGCTGCCCACATTCCGAGCAATTCTGGGCTCTCCAGCCTCCGAGTGAAGAGGAAGATGTGTATTTTCTAAGAGTGAGCCACACAGGTGTCTTTTACTATCCCTTTTGCCGGGTTCCAAGTATATATAGTGTCAGCTGTTTAAGGTGAAATAGCAGATTTTTTAGGTTAGCTCATGTGGAGAGTGTGGAAGTGTGGCCTGAAGGCTGACATTGCTCAGAAGTGAGCTTTAGCTGGAAAAGAGTAAAATATTTAATGCACTGGATCATTTCAGGATACAAAGCATGACAATGTTCTGAAGGAAAAAAAAGAAAATCTGCATGGTGAGAAACTGTATAAGTGGGAAAGGAAAAAAAGTCCTCTCACATGCTATTTTTGGCATTACAAGTTGGTTTGCAATTATAGTTATTCAAACCTGGGAGGACTTGCAGTCTCCAGTCAGAGCCCCTGCCAGTGCAAAGAAACAAAGCTGTCACCACAAATCAGGCAGACAGTTCAGTAATTATCAGAGAATTTCTCACTGCAGGTTATTTCCAGCTAACTTTGCACTTTATGAAAGAGGGACCAGCCATCCCTCAGCAGAGGTGACTGCAGAAAGGCCTCTAGGTGAGGAAATTCTGTGGGTTGGAATTTAGGGCACATAAGTCAGATTTTCAAAGATTTGAGGATGGAGGGTGATGCTTTTGTAAATGGGTTCCTTCAGTCTCTGAGTAAAGCACAGATAATTAACTTCAAACATTGTTATTTCAGAGTCTTGACTAAAGCTGCAGGTTTTAGCCATATTTCTTTTTGAGATTTGAAAAATTTCAGCATAGCAATGGATTTCTGAGTTCTGCCTTTTTGCCATGAGCGCATTCTACATTTTCATTCTGTTCCTGTAGCTGTTATTGCTTAAACCTGTCATTTTATAGTTTAATTTTGTACAGAAGACCAATTCTGCATGAAGGGAGAGGTAATACCTGACCTGACATGAGAGAAATTCTTAAGAATAACCAGTTCAGATAATTTAAAAAAAAATTATGAAACTATGGCTTTTCTGATGTAAAAATGTGTCAGAATGAAACGGCTTCAGTCTCTGTTGCCCAGCTCTATTATTCAATATTAATTCACCTAATATGCAAACTCTACCACATTAATTGCTCATTGGTCTCATTGGTATGACAGGACCACTGCTGCTGCCTTAGACCCAGTACAACCCACAGGGATCAAATCAGTTACTTGGAAAAATAAAGTGAACCAAAACCTGTTCTAAAGCAAAATCATTTTAGGATACCCTGAGCATGAGTCCACTTCTCTCTTTAAGCTTTTCCTTACCTTTTCCAGTGAAAGCTTCACTGGGAATGGAAATGTAACTCTGTCCTCGAGATGGAAATCGATAGTGGGACACGTTCAGGGTCTGAGGATGCATTTTGACCACAGCGTAATCTGTGTGATAACCCAAACAAAAATATCATCAAATCAATAGCCTCTACAGCCTACCTGACTGTTTAACCAGACTTCCCTAATAGCTACTGCAACTCTTGGATTTAAAACCTAGATGTTTGCAGAAAATATGGTAAATCCCCCAAGTCCAAAGTTGCCTTTTATACCTGAGCCCTTTATGGCAGAGAAGGTGGCATGAGCACGGTTAATATGCCATGGATCACTTCACCCAGGCTCGGAGACTGAGCTTGCCAGGGCAGGCCAAGCAGATTAACAGCACCCTGCACTAACATTTGCAGGCATTACTGCAGCCCTGCACTTGAGAATCCCGGGGTCCGAGAGCAAACTCGCAGTGATGAATGGTCCTGGTGACTGCTCGGGTTATTCAGCCCTCACAAGGGGTCTCCACAGGGCACAGCAGGCAGCCAGAACAGATGCAATACCTTTGATGCCTGTGGCATCCAAAGATGCAGATGAAATTACGGTGCTAGGATGCTAACCAGCAGTGAAATAAAAATCTCCGAAAAGGTCAAAACTATTCCTATTATTTTCACTCTCTTGCAAACCCCGTGCAAAGACTAAGGTTTTATAGCACCCAAACATCCACTTGCTAAATATGAGCTCTAGGCCCTTTACTAGCTTAGCATTACTTTATTCTTCACACATAATTCTTACTCTGAATTCCTCCCCAGATGACCTCTGGGCGGCTCAAGCACAGTCAGAGCCGACTACCTCCAGCCTGGCTGCACGGTCATCTTCCTGCAAACAAAGCTCAGCTTTGCCCTCAAAAGAGGAAAATGGTGTGTTTTGGTTTCCTGCTGGGTGCTGGCAAAGGAGGGGCTGCAAGCACCGAGCATTCAGGACACGCAGGCAGTGCAGAGGGAGCAGCTCTGCCAAGCCCCACCTGCCACAGACGAGGAGCCCTCGACGGTCAGAGGCAGCGAGTTTTCATCCAGGTTGTGGGACATGTGAGCCATCACTGTGTCGATGGTGTGGATCAGGCTGCTGAACACCACAGGGGTCTGGGGAGGGAGAGACACCCGGGTCTGAACCAGGGAACTGCCCCTCTCAGCACCAAGGGTGAGGTGCCAGGGCAGATCCCTGCCCCAGGTCAGGTGAGGCTTTTCCACACCCAGTGGATAAAGTGTCACCCAGAGCGTAACTCCACACAACACTGGTTTTATAGGATGGCTCCAAGTGACTGCTGCTCCCATCAGCAGCTGACAGTCAATTAAACCCAGGATTCAGCGAAACGAGGCCAAGAACTGTGCAGTATTTTTTGACAATATATAAAGATTGCTATCAGATGTCTCCTGAACACAAGCTGAGACATTATTTGGCCTGTCTTTCATCTTTATTCAAATGCTCCTCAGTATAAAAGCTACTTTAACCCTCCAGGCTGAAACTTGATTCATAAGTTCTCAGAGTTAATGCATGTTTCAGTGAAAAGGAAATCTATTTTATCTGAAATCCATTTACGCAAGAGATGATCAAGGACTTTACACTAACAACTTAAATCAATTAGACATAATTTTGTCTTAAAAGCATGTTAGGCTTCAGTGAGACCTCCCTGTGCTTTAGCTTCTCTTTCTCTCAGTTTAAAAGCTCTCTCTTCTGAAATCTGTGCTTTCTTAAGATTCAAGCAAAAAGCTCAGGAAATTTCTGGATTCACCCTGCAGGTGTTTCATCAGTGAGAGATGATAAAATAAGTCATAGCGCCAAGAGTCCCAGCAAGCACAATAGTAGGGACAGCCAGTTCCCCTATCATCCGTGTGAATTCATGCAACCAACGTAAATCCCAAATCTAAGCCCACTTGCCTTACCTCTGGTCCATCAATCCAGTTGGACAGTAACATAAAGTCTTCAACAGCTTTTAAAAATGCCTAAAAGACAAATAAAACTCTATTATTTATTAATCAGCCACATCTCCTGGCAAGGATCCAAGGCAGATCTCTGCTGGGATTTTTCTCAGGTTTATGTTAAGAGGACGAGCCCACCTCCATTCGAGTCCCAGATTCATCTCTACCTGCCAGCACTCTCACCATGTTCTGCACGGTGACTTTCAAAGCAACAATTATTTTAACGAAAGTCCCACCACTGTAACTCCTGAGTGCAGTCATTACAGGACGACTGGGCTCACACTGGGACTGAGACCAGTGTGAATTTATCCTCCCATTTCATCTAAACTCACACGACATCAGCACAGTCACAGAAGGGTTTGGGTTGCAAGGGACCTTAAAAATCATCTCGTTCCAGCCCCTCTTCTGTGGGCAGGGACACCCTCCACTATTCCAGGCTGCTCCAAGCCCTGTTCAACCTGGCCTTGGACACTTCCAAGGTTGGGACACTCACTGCCCAACTGCTGAGCACAGCACAGCCCCAGTCCTGGGGAGTCCTGCTGGTGTGGACACACAGAAGGAGAAAAGGGAGCACAGAAAACTGCACTGAACATTCAAAGAAAAAAACCCCACATTTCAGGCTTAAACCCATCTATTAAAATGCCTTCAGGGAATGAATGTAGTGAAGTTCCACTGTGAAATGTGGAAGACACCACATGACAAAACCCAAGTCAGATTTGTCAGAAGCAATTCATTACAAATGTGTGTCAGTAATCAGAAAGTTTATTGCATATCACTTAAATCAAATTTCCTTGTGCTGTGAGGCATACGACAATCAGGCAGAGATAACTTCACAGAAAATCACATGCATGCTCGGTGCCTGTCTTTCAGGGAATTAGCTGCAGACAATACAAAGCCTAACCATCAATCAGACGAATGACAGAGTCAGTGTGTATGATCAGGACTCTCTTGTATTTACTTCCCAAAATAGCTCTGCTAAAGATAATCACATTTCTGTCTGCAAATCACTTTCATGGCACACAAAGCAGCATCAGACAGCATGAATGAGCAACCAAACAGCAACTGAAATGATGTGGGAAGCAGGTATGGTGTCTGGGAGGATGATGTTCCATTTTCAATTTAGAGCCCACACAAATTTTTCAGTAAAACAAAGGAAACAATGTATTAAAGCTTTTTAGAAGGGCTTTTGCTACATATTAAACTGTGATCCGTGAAATCCAAGCTTTAGAGTTTGCAAATACTGAGCTTTCAACACAAACTCTCAATTGCTGTCCCTGTCGTTTTCAGAAGCATATATTTATATTTTTTGTCTGAGTAAAGCGTCCTTGTCACTCTGGAATTACCCACAGGCTTAAAGGAACAATCACAGCGAGGCCAGAGCTGATTACTGTAATAATGGCTTCCCAGCCTGCTGAAATCAGGGAATTAGATGCCCATCACTTTACAGCAGGCTAACTTTATGTTAGCGGGACAGGACCCCTTGTTCCCGGCTCAGACTGCAGAAAACACCTTCTTGCTGCTTCCCCTCTGAGGATTAGCTCAAACAAAATAAGTTACTTGAGTCCATTTCAGTGGAGGTCTGTAATCTGTGGGCACAGGGGCAGAGGGAGCCGTGGGTGGGTGACCTTGCAGAGGAGAAGTCAGAGGAGAGGCAAGACTGGCCCCCTGCTCACTCAGGAGCCATAAATGCCCACAGGCAGCAGTGGTCATTAACTTTGTGAGCCTCCAGTGCGGGTGGGACTCTCAAGGGTCAGAAGTGGCACTTGGGACAGTTGCCTGGGGCCTGATGGGCACAGCCACGCTCAGAGGGCTCCCTGCATCCCCCTTTGCCATCAGCTCATGCGAACACCCACTCTGCAGCTTCCCTGCCCTGATTACGCTTTGTGTTCTGCGCCTTCCAAACTCTGCTGCATTTTGGATCAGCAGGGTCACTGCAGAAAAATGCTGATTTTTTTTTTCCACAATTACATATTCGCCATTTGACACTCTTGAAGCTGAAAAAAATCTATCAAATTATTTTCTTCCCCTCTGTTTCCTGCTCAGCTAAATGATTATTTTTGATGTGTGGTCATGGTTCCAGGTAGTTATAGTCTATAAAATCACAGAATTGTTTAGGTTGGAAAAGACCTCGAAGACCTCTGAGTCCAACCATTAACCCAGCACTGCCAAGGCCACCACTAAACCGTGTCCCCAGGTGCCACATCCACACATCCTTTAAGTATTTCCAGGGATAGCGTCTCCACCACTTCCCTGGGCAGGCTGTTCCAGTGCTTGACAACCCTTTCAGGAAAGAATTTTTCCCTAAGATCCAGTTTAAGTCTCCCCTGGCACCACTTGAGGCCATTTCCTTTTGTCCTTGTTATTTGGGAGAAGACATCCAGCCCCTCAATATCTTCCTTGGAGTAAGGGGTCCAAAGACATTAAATAATATTTCCAAGGACTAATGAGACCTTTCAATAATTTTCTCTGGCTGCTACTGAACGTCTGCTACTCCCTAAAGCAGCCACTGCTTTTTTCGTGGCTATTTTCTGCAATGAGCAAAAACTTTCAAAGCTGCGCTCGATATTCCAGGTTCTGGAGAAATGTCAGCATCACCTGGGAGCCCACCCTTACCTCAGTCAGGCTCAGGGCAGTGTTTTCTGACAGGGATTTGTTGGGCAGGCTGAAGGAGACGTTGTGCAGGTAGCCCAGCATGGTGCTGGGCGAGCGGGAGCCGCCTCTCTGCTGGCCCAGGTCGCGGATGATGGGGTGGTAGGCGTCGGAGGGGAGCTGCAGCAGAGACACAACGCAGCACAGGTCACCCCGTGTGGGGTCAGCACTCGGGGCTGGGCCCTGGCAGGGAGCCTGGGGCACAGCAGGCACCAGGGAGGGGAGGGAGGAGGGTCTGTGAGCGTGCAATAAACACATTCTGACACCATGGAAAAGAGCTCGGAGTGCTGCCCTACCACGGGGTTGGTCGTGGTTGTCATCAGAGACCACGGAAGGGTTGAAGAAAGCAAAACTTGCACACCTGGGGGAACACAAACACAAAGGAGAGCGCTAATAAACCTGAACTTTAATATCAGACATACTTATATATTTATATATTTGCACTTCAGGCTGGATCAGCTCCAGCTGAAAGCAGCAGATTTGCTGTTTGAGCACGTTACAGATAACGTCTCTTTGAGGTGTTTGCAGGCTGATATCAAGCAGAGCAAGGCTGCTGTTAATCAGCCAGGCTTTGCTAATGAGTGTCCCCCACTCGCACTGCATCCACTGAAAATTACCATATGAGCATATCATAAATGATTTGTCAAGACAGAAAGAATAAACTTGAGTTTGGATGGCTTCCAGTTGCTCCATTTTAGAAATATTGATTCCTTTCTGTGCAAAGTGATTTATTAGTCATTTGCACCAGAGAAATAAAATTTTCTTCTAATCTACATCTTACCAAGAGTTATTATTTGCCAGGAGTGTGGGATTTCAGTGCAATCCAACATTAGCTGCACACACAGGACACATTTCTCTCACAGATCCAAAAGGAACATGATTATTCATTCAATTAAAAAACATTCTGTCCTATTAAGTTTCTTATGTCCAAGCACGTCACCCCGCTTCAACCCTGCTGTAAATCCTCCAAAAATCAATCACTAGATAAAACAACCTTTCTTTACTACGTTGGTCACTATTGTAATACCCATTGCTTCCTCTAAGAATGTTCTGATTTCATACATTAAGTGGGAAATTTTATGAAATCTGATCAGTCTTTGAGGAGAAAAGCCAAAGATTAAATTTCCCCATTTCTCAAGTGCTCCAAAACACCTGATCACGTTAAAATAATGTTGGCTTGGAATTCTTCTGGCTAATTAAAAAAATATATACCTGGCATCCCTTTACATTTTAATTCCTAAACACCTAGAAAATACACATCAAGCTCCACTTTGAATTAAGAGTCTATAAATTTATTTTTCACAGCATTCGGATAGTTCCACATGATGCTAAAAATCTGTGAACTAGGAGTTTAGGGAAAAACCCCATCAACACAACAATTAATGTCATGCAAATTGCAGTAAACTCACAGCAACTCATGGCATGAACATCTCAATGTGGAAATCAAGGAGTTTGCTGTACAGCCTCCTAAAAAGCAGCAGGGATTAAAGGTGGGATGCAGGAAAAATTCATACAACTCCTAAATTGGACTTCAGCAGAATCAGACAGGCCAGCACCTTCTGCAGGGCTTCAGAAGGGAGCTACAAACATTAATGTCCAGCAATTAGAGATTTTGAGCCCCAGAAAGACCTTCCCAAACCAGAGCAGAGGAAAGGAGTGGAAACTGGAGCCCTGAACAGGGCTTGTATCAGTGGAAAGGGGCTCCCATGAGGCCCTGATTTGCCAGAGGGGAGATGGGAGGGTGGAGGGAGCAGAGGGAGAGTGCTGGGAGTTCACAAGGATTCAGGGGGTTAAAAAAGAGTTCTCTCTGTATTTATTTAAGCCATACTTCCCTGACAGTGGAGCAGGGCACACAAACTGATGAACTGGGGACATTTGAAAATCTGCTGCTCTTGAGTTTAGCAACACAACATTCTTCTTCAGTACATTAATCAAAGAGTGTGATTAATGGTAGCTTTGGGCTGGACAGTGTTATAGTAACCCTCTATTGTTGTGAAAGATACAGCAGCCAAATACAAAAGCATTTTTTCATGACCAGGGCATTATAAACTTTTTAAAGATTTTAGAGCCATTTCCTGTATCAAATGACTACCAAATGAATACCATCCCAATCAGAAGTTTTGAAGACTTTCATGGGAATCATTTCTTAATATAAAAAGGGTTTAGTATAAAAAACTTAAGCAAAACTCCTACAATTTTTGTGGCAAATCAAATAGATTGCTTCATTATATACCCATAGGTGGAGGGTTTTCTCTTTCACTGACTTCAATTGTACATAAGCTAGTTTATCCTTCAATTTTTTATAAAATATATTTTGTACACATTTGATTGGTGTAATCAAACCTGGGAGTCACAGACACCCTCATTTCCAGGCGTGCATCAGAAGTTCTATTACATTTCAGCTGATCTCTCTTTTTGGTTCACAAGCAAACGTGAGTTAATGAGCTTTTATCACTTCAGGTGAGGAGCCAGAACCCAAGGAAAGAGGGCTGCACATCCAAAGCTGGCTGGGTGTTTCAGTGACATTCATCCCTGACTCATTCTGCCTCTACAAGCTCTGTCCAACAGCAAAGAGATGTGAAACCAACACAAGCCCTGCTCACTGAACGCTTTAACCTCAGCATCCTGGCAGCTGAGGGGCTGCACCACTGCTCCTACTCACCAATGGCAGCTGTGAAGTACTGCTCAACCTCGTGGGGGGTCAGGGCCCTTTCCCAGATGATGAATTCATCAAATGCCCCATTCACGTAACGCTTGGTCTGATCCCCCTCTGTCCCAGCCAGGAGATTTGCACCGGGGTCTCCGTAATCGTAGAAAACTTTCCCGTCTGGGTCTGTGGTGTTGAGAGTTCCATTGACATAGACCTTCAGTCCTTCTCTGGACTTCCAAGTGAAGAGAATATGAGTCCAATAAGGACCTGCAAAGCATTAAAAGTCAGCAGAATCCATAAATTGATTCCATCCAGAGCCTTTCTCCTGCTGGACGTGGTTTTGCTGACTTGTGCAATGCCATGGAGCTGCTCAGGAAGTGCTCAAGGTGAATTATGGAATGATGACCCCAGGTACATTAATCTTTACCCCCCTGGGGAAGCCCATGCCTTGGCAGGATGCCCGTCAGCTTTTGTCTGAACCTGGGCTCACTGCAGCTCCATAAATTACACCTGCTGAGTGCTACTGGCCAAGATTTGAGGTCTCTTCAGTAGTGCCTCAAAACCCGGCTCAGCAAGAGCGGCACAAAGACTGCAAGAGCTGGGGAACAAGAAATAAACTGCTCAAAAGTTGTCACAGTTCCTTTGTTATGCCTGAGAGGCAGAAAACATAATATTAATTTTCTCTTGGTTTGGATAATTCACAAACGTGTGAATTCTTCTTGCCATTTATCAGCTTTTCTCTTAAAATAAGATTTCTAAACTGATTCATTGAGCTTTATAAAACTGCTACCATGAGTCACATTTTAATAATGTATAGGTAGGCAAATTAGGGCAAGAAAATACTTATTGAATGCCATTAGCATTGCTAGAAGACCAGAATTTGTTCCTGTCAGTAGATATAACGGCTCCCAACAACACACAGCATGGATAGAAGCAGTGAGATACCAAAATGTTTGTTAATGCTATGGCTTGGCACAGAAAACCTGACACTCCCCAGAAAACAGAGTTATGAAAGCACCAAACAGCCAGTTAGAGAGTTACCAAATAAAGCCTTAATTTAGCAGGCAGCAGAGAGCAGCCCACCAGCTTCAGAATACACTGTCAGGGATTAATCTGCATTCTTTGCTCATGTTTCCATCTAAGCACGCGTGGATCCACTGATGTCAATAAGGACTCCCCTCCAGGAGCCTCTGGAAGCTGGATCCAAGGACTGGTACTGGATGGCAAAGGTTCTAGAATAACAATGCCTCTGCCTTTCAGTGTGTGCTTCATCTCTCCCTCCCCACACCAAGGGAATTCTTAAGCACAGAGGTCTGTAGCTATTTTTATACTCCTGCTTCTCTTCCCTGAAGTTGTGCTCTTGTCACTGCCCCTGACTGCGAGAATAAAGCGAAATGTAACAAAGAAACTGGGCTTTTTTTAAATATGCAAACTTTACCTGGTGGACTAAAGCTTGCTTTCCACTTCATCATTGCATCCCCACGGGTGTAAAACTCCACGGAGCCTTCACCTTCATTTGAGCAGATTTTGAAACCACTGGAAATTACTCGTCCTCCAGAGGCCGGGAGAAGTTTAGCCTCTTGGTCTTGAGTCTTCCAGAAAAAGGAGAATGTTACTCCTGATGAAAGCAAGGGAGAGGAGACTTTAATGAGAAAAATGAGTGCAATTAAAAATTTCCAATGTTTAGCATACAGACAGTGGAAATTCTTTTGAGGACAGATCATCTGCTGGCATAAACCAGAACAGCATTTTAAAAATCAACAATGCTCTAACACTTTACACCAAATAAACATCACTCCCTTAGTTTTCCTATTGTGCCACCCTGTAGCCATAAGAAAACTATAAGTCAGTGCTTATGTGTACTTTGGATCAGGAAATTCTGAAACTACAAATAAAAAATTAAAGGCATGATAAACACACATCATCTACTTTTTATAGGGATGCTTTTAAAATTATATTTTAATTTCAATGTCACATATGTTGACTACACAGAGTTTCTGTGAATGAATTCAAACCAATGAATAGAGAACATTCTCTTGCATCTTTCACAAATGTTTCTTTTGACTGAAAATGTCACTTCAGTGAGCCCGAAACTGCTTACAGAAAACCATTGTTTGAAGATTGCTAGAGAAGGAGCAAAGCGGGGGAAGAATGTTTCAACATTTCAAAAGCAACAAGAATTTGTTTTCTCAAGTGAAAATATTAGTCCTGAAATGTTACGAAATTCAGCCTTTGAAGAAACACCGGGATTTTTGTTTCATGTGTTGTTGTATTTCGTCTGGAGAGATCCCAACAACCCTTTCAGGACACACTCCCTGGTTAAGTGTGCTTGACACGAGCTTCACACAAACACAACAAACGCATCAAGGGATGGTTAAGCGACAGCAGCTGGAATAAAATTACACCTTACCCTTGCCACAGGTGCATTTGATTTGAAAAAAATACAGCCACATTCTTTAGACAAAAGGGTGTTGGCTTTTTTCCTTTTTCTTTGCTTATATTAATACCTGCTACAGTGCTTTAGTGTTTATTGTTTGTATGATTTCTTCTCCTCACATTTTATCTACTGAACATTTCAGTGTTTTATGCCTTTAATGTTCTTGTTTGTGAGATACTGGGATTGCTCTGGTACTATAAAAATTATTTATTCTGATTGTTACGTTATACTATAGATGTGGAAAGAATGTGACTTCCTGATGATTTTTATTTCCCAGTGGCATGAAAAAAGGTATGAAAAGATACAGCACGTATCACAAAATGCAGCTGCAGTAGGACACTGAATTCCTTTTCCTAACACTCTCAGCTGCCCTCGGAGTGCCTCCTACTTGCTTACAAAGCTCATAAGCAGCTCTTGCTCCAGCAGCTCAAAAAAAAGATCCTGTTTCAAGCCATGTTACCCGTCTGAAGGATGGCCTAAATCAATGAAAGCAAGAAAATCCAATATTAGCAATACTGCTCAAGTCTAGGGACTGCTGGAGCTCATAGAGAGCCACCATTTCCTATGGAACCTTCCATTCCGTGGAATTCAAATCCCTGGTGAATGCCCTGTGTTAGTGTCCGGGCAAAGGCTTGTTTGGAATGTCACACACAGTTTTAATTATCCCCTGTAATTAACACTTGTCAGACCTGGCATTTTGTGATCCTAACCCAAGGGAGAGGGAAGAGAAACAGAATGAAGAGATTTAAGCATCTGTGAAGACAAATGGATTCCATGACACCAGAGACCTAAAAATTTTCTTTTCTCTAGAGATAAATCTAAAAACCCCGAGCCCATTCCTGCTAAGAGGCCACACTGAATTTGAGTAGTTGTAATCAGTTCTAATTTAAATTGCAGTGAGAAAAGACTGAATTTTCAGCAACCAACTCTCCATTGTTTTAAAAGTCAATAAAGTGTCAAGCAAGATTTTTAGATTTCTTTCCAAGGAGGAAAGAAACAATGATTATTGAATAACATAATCTGGCAGCAAAAGAAAAGTCAGTAATAATTAATGAATTTTCTCACCTTCAGGCCCACAAGCCTCTGGATTACTAATGCAAGAATTTCTATAGCTTCCAAAGAAGAGAAAGGTGACTCCTTTCTTTTTAGTGACGTAAATTCCTTTGTTCACCATTCCTTCTACAATATCTAAAGCAAAAGCAAAATACAGTTTAACATATACATAACGGAAAACTTCCTGGAAACACGAGTTTAACAGACTCCTATAGCTCAGATGTTTATCTTGTTCCAGCTATGTGTTTTTGTTATTTTTTGTGTTTGTTCTTCCTTTTGGTATTTTTTTTTTCAGTTTGACAGTTTCAGTTTGTTCAGTTTCTTTTTGTTTGTTTCAGTTTGTCTGTGGTTTGTTGTTGTATTTTTCAAAGACTACACAGAGATCTCTTTTATTTCAAGTTTGTAGATGTTATATCCACTCATCTCTGAGGCTGAGACTGTTTGACGGAACCCATACACCAAAAAATTATTATTTTAAAGTAATTTGAGTAAACTTTGTGCTTTCCAAGGTTCTGAGACACTTCCTAGATGTGTCCTACTGTTACGCTGAGCTAGCAAAGAAATTCTTTAACCAATTAAAATGTAACAAAGTAGTGGATTTTTTTTCATTTTTTGGAAGGGCAAGTTAGTGATCAAACCCCCCTTTTCACTAAAACCTAACTCAATGGAATTTACTTGATAATGCCCACTCACAAGACAAATTATCTCCTTTTCAGGCATCCCATGCTGTGGTGTCCTTGCCACTTGGAAAGGCAATTTCTTTGTCTAACATGGATAATGACTAATTTTCTTGTGATTGTGTTGTGTTCCCTCCCAAAGAAAAGCGCTGTTGATTCATCTCCTACCAGCTAGAGCACGTGAATCCTCCTAATGCAAAAAACCTGACACTTGTTTACTACAGGAACCTCACTGAGGTCTGAGAGTGCAGCTGACAGATGATGATGGGAAGCTGTTCTCATTTGTCCTGACTGATTTCAGCAATGAGCACAATAGGAAATCACAATCAAAAATCACAATCAAAACATTCTGCTGCATTAAAATGCCTGCACTCCACAGAACACGGGATATTAAATTGTGTGTTTCTGAGCAGACAGAGCGTTAATTGCTCTGTGAGGGATTTCGTGGTACCACCAGTGTTTGGGATGGCCTTTCTGCAAGGACTGTGGAGATTCAGGACCTTCGTTTTAAGTCCCTTCTTCACCATTCCTTCTGGAAAAATGTGAAGAGAAGAGCTGCTCTGAGGGAACTCCAGCAGTGAGAATACATTTTCCTTTTCCAAATGAAGGCAGTGAATGCAAGTGTCAATATTCTCTTGGTTCATTCCAAATCCTTATTTAAATATGAGTTTTCAGGTACCTTCCCCTCCCTCTGAGGAAGAAATCATCAAGTCCAGCCTCTAACTGACAGAAGAAATTCAGTTTCTTTTAAAAATATGAGTGTGTACTGTGGAGCAAATCAAGCATTTCTGAGTTCTTCTCAAGGCACGTGAATTTTAAATTCATCTCTCCAGAAAAATTCCCATAAGGTAATGCATTTCTGTTTCCATAGCATTTCCTTTGCCATCGGTGTCACTCTCTATAATGTTCACATTGAACATATTTTATTATGTGAGAACTATGCAAATGCTCCATAAAGCAGATAAGAGAGGACTGAAAGGAATTAGGGTCATTTGAAGTTCATCATTAATAGAGTTCACATTTGCCAGCATACTTTTACTGTTAGAGAGTAAAAAAATAGTGGGTTTAGTATTCCAATATAAAATTCTTACTGTCTGAGCAGCCCAAATGGCAGTTTTACCATTTCCATCCTTCTCCTTAGGTCAGACTTTCCAACAGCTTGATGTGAGTTAATACCTAAGTGTAAAGTGGGCACGAGGCCTTATTTCAATTGCACCTACACAGCACAAATGGAAGTGACTGAAATTAAATGACTCTAAGCTGCTGCAGCTGTAACTGGTTTCCAGCCTGCCAGGTTTCTGCCTGGTGAAGTGTCATTTTCTGTTCTTCCTTTGATCCCCTAGTGTGTCGATGTTAAAAAAATGAATGAAAGGACATATAGATACAGATTTTGCTTCTCATTAAAAAAAAATAAAACAAATGAAAACAAACCATCATGTCAACCAAAGTTGTCATGACTGACAAGATCTCACTTCCAGGCTTTGCAAATTTGCTTGCATTTGTCTTTCTTAATGTGTCCTCTAAAAACCGTCATGAAACAGTGAAAAACAGAGGGCTTCTTTTCCATTTTATCCTTGAAAGACAAGAAAAACATTAACCTGTTTCTTCCCATATGTTCCTCTGAAATGTCATCTCTGTTTCTTTTAAGCCTAATAGAATTTTTTTTAGGTTTTGGAGGACCCTTGGGGCCCATCCTCCCATGGGATTCAAGTGGGGATGCCTCTCCCACCATTCCAGGTAACATTGCAGGAATGCTTTCCCAACAACAGTGTAATAACAATTAACAGGCTCTACCACACGACCCTTGAACCAAAACTCAGAGTTAACTCTGAATCCAGCTTATCAAGAACCATCCAAGCCTGACAAAACAGAACAAAAAAACGAGTAAATCCTCACCTACAGTTGCAGAGAAGTTAGAGTAGGCAGAGTCATTGGTATATACAAAGGTAGAGTTATGGGAAGGAAGCACAGTGAAGTTGTGGATTCTTAGAGCTGGGTGGAACAACAAAAGAAAATAAGCAAATAAGCAAAACAATGAATAAACACAATCAGTAATGAATTGGCCAGTTCATATCTCTCAACGCAGCACAAATCACAGATTTGCTGATGAGTGGCCTTTAAAATGATCACACAAGCCCTTCTCCCGAGGAGCTGGGAGTGCCATGGGCCCCTCCTGCACAGGGGAATGCAACATCACTAAAATAACGTTTCCTTCACAGTTACTGAGAAGGAAAAACTACAAAAAATCCAACTGCAGATGAAGGGCTCTGAAATATATTCCTGTTGGCAAAGAATGCTGCATGTAACATAAAAATCATTATAGTGGTACAAAAGTCATGGCAGCCCAAGCCCCGAGTCCATTCTGGTCCCCAAAGGAGAGAGAGTCCTGGAGCACAGCCAGGGACAGGCTGAGAATGCTGGGGCTGCTCAGCCCAGAGACCTGGGGGCTCAGGGTCTTACCAAGGTGCAAAAATGCTCAGCTGGAGATGTAGAGACCGAGCCAGGCTCTCCTTATTTGCACCCAGTGAGCAGATAACAGTGATGGGCACAGAGGAAAATACAAGAAACTCCACAAAATAGAAGAAAACCTCCGACTTTTTTATATCTGACAATAAAGTTTTATTCTCTAATTTTCTTTTCTGATTTTGGAAATTTAACAGTATCTTGCACACTGTAATGGTTTACCCTGGGCAGGCAAATAAAGCTTGATGAAAAGCCCGTGAAAGTAGATGGAGAGACATTGATTTGGGATTTAGACCAACTGAGCTCACAGAACAAAAGGACAAATGCTCTTCAAAAAAGAAAAACACACAAAAACCTCAAGATAAAAATGCATGGAAAACAAGGGGTCAGATGAAAAACCTGAGCATGGCCACTTTCTTTTTATTTGCTGTATTTTGAGCTGATTGTTTCCCTTCAATTGCTTCTAGTGCTGAGATGCCCAAAACATTAATTTGCTGACACACTCTCACAACACAAATGCTTTGAGAGATATAAATCTGGCTTCACACACAATGACTTCAACAAATAAAATGGATTAACGTGATGGACAGATTATGATGCTTCAAGGATTTAAGAGGAGAAACATGGAATGAAAATAATTGCATGATATGATGAGTGGAAAAACAAGAAAGACTCTGCAATAAACAGAAGAGTTGTGTAATCAGAATGGAATCAAAAACAAGCAAATTGTCACCTGCAGTAGATTACAACAATAAAGAAAAATTTCTTATCTATCAAAGTCAAATATCAGACATAAAACCACTGCTGGAGACAGCTGAAATAATATCTGTGTCTTATGAGACACAATATAAGCAACTGAGAGGAATTTGAGCTATCCAGGGCAGCACCAAGGAGAGAATGGAGCATTGTCAGAACTGCACTGCAGAGACAAGGACCTCTGCCACTGGCATCCCCTGCAAATTATAGTAAGACAAAGTCCTCCAAAATTTTTCAGCAAAGTCACGCATCTGGCTCATTTGTCAATTTCTTTAATACCATAAGAATATCATAATAGGATTCAAAAGAGGTTGCTCTGGAGAGCCAGTCCCATTCCTGCAAGTGAAGGTTTGTAGGATCAGGAACTTCATCTGTTCTGCTTTATCTCTTCCAAGATACCAAAAATATTTCTGAATTTTGCCGAAATAATGTAATTTAACCAAATTTGAAAAACAATCTAACAGCAATTTTCCTTTTCCAAGAGCTATACTTTATATATATCATTTTCAAGAACTTCCAAAACAACTTAGTTGTACCATGATTGCCAAAACAGTGCTTGATATGCAGCACTTCACTCTTTTTGAAACTGTGGGAAGTCCAGTGTCAGAAAATTACTTTAACACACTTTTAGAGAACTTATGTGGCAACTTCTGTAAGCCAAATTATTATTCTATTGAAGAGAGTAGGAATGCTGCCATCAGCTTCTAATGGAAGCAGAATATTGCCCAGATGTATTTCTGGTCAGGTAACTTCATTCCTTCCAGAAATTTTGTGGAAAGATAGGTCAAGGTTTAGCCTTAAAATACTTGAACACCTCTACAATAAAAGGATTTAGATATTTGTGGATCTTTTCCCCCATTTAGGACCAGAGGTGGATGTTGCCATTTTTGTGTAATAAATAGCAATAACTCTGCCCTTCTGCCAGCGTTTTCCCTGTGAGGCTGGAGAGGTCTCCATCTCCTGGTTGAGCCTCCTGCAGGGATTGTGTGGGCACAGACAGTGCAGCCCTGGAGCAGCCTCTCCTTGCAGCAGCACAGAGCAGCTCTGCTCTGAGCCTGGGCAGGGCACAGGTTTGGGGAGCGCTGGGGATCCGCAGCAGGCGCCGTGTGAGGAGCTCTGGGAATGCACCTCGGCACCGCCTGGGGTCGGCTGAAGCTCCAGCAAAGGAGAAACAGCTCCTGTGGGAATGCCTAAGGGACCTGTGAGCCTCGGGAGGAGGCAGAGCTCAGCTGAACATTTCATCTGCCAGCCCATAACTCTGGAGGGGTCTGGAGGAGCTCCTGAATTGCATCCCCTGCACACCCCTGGAAACAGCCCTTTGATGTCCTTTCCTCTGGATCCCACAGTCCTGACATCTGCTCTTGCAGAGCAGGGAGAGCTTTGCCTCAGCAAATCTCTCCTGATTTTGCCCAGCTGGAAAAAGAATTGAATTAATATGAACTAATGCTGCACTACTGCTCTTAAGGAAATACCCAAGAGCAGATAAAAATGAATGAGAGGTATCCAGAGGAGAGATTACAGTTTTCTTTCTACAGACACTACATGCAATGCTCAAAAGTGCAGGGGCAGCTCAGGCATTTAACTCCTTCCAAAATCAAAAGGAAGGAGACATTTCCCTGCTGCAGAGCCCAAGATCTCAGAGACTGAGTGTACTAGAGCATGCAGTGCCTGTACCAAACCAACTAATAACAATGTGATTTCAATGACTCTTTGGATCATAAACCTTCTCTCTTTATAACCTCAGCAATGCACAGACAGCCCATAAAACCTCGGAGAATACTCCATAAAAATCAGCTCACAAATACAACATCATTTGGATATTGGAGCACTGCAAAAACATTAACTGGGAAAAAAACATCTCAACCTCTGAGCCACAAAAGTCAACCCCTTGCTCTTCTCCCGCTCCCCCTTCTAATTACAGCCAGCCACAGACAATTCTGTTATTGCCATTGTCAGGGAATGCTCCGTCTACCTCCATTTGTATCCCGAAACTCATGAATTCCATCCACATCTTCCAGGGGCCAGTAATGGGAAGCTGACGCCAGGACTTTGAACCCTTTCAAGAAACACAGGTTAAAAGATTATTAAATAAAGGACCAGCCAGGTGTGCAACAAGTATCCACAGAAAATAACCATAAAAGAGGTCAAAAGGTTAAGCAAACCAAAATATTTTATGTAAATCAAGTGTAGCACATAAGCAGGATCATAGATCAAAGCAGCAGAGTAGATTAAAGCCATATTAACCACTGCAGAAAACCTGTGTTTAAATCCCAACTGATTTTCATTTTAATTGCAAAACGTGTAACAATCTCTGACTAAATCTCTGCTGGGGTACCTGGCAGCATTTACTGAGGTAACAGCTGAGGAGTCATTCAAGAGTAATTTCAAGATTTTACTGAGATTTCGAGTGCCTGGTGGGCAGCCCAAAGCACTGGGATGGGAATGCATGAGGGAATGTTCAGCCTCTCCAGCAAATATTGCTGCTCCTGGTTCCTCCAGAGGTAACACAAAGGATGCCAGGGACGAGGAGAGCAAGGATTTCTATTACCCCCTATCTGCTGTTCTCTGCCCTGCAATCATTTTTCATTCCCAAGCAAACTTCCAAGAGACTGAGGTGTGAAGCTGACAGAGGAAAGTTTGTTAAGCCCCATTCCAGCTGCCAAGCACTGTACAGAATCTCCCCACGCCTAATGTGCAAATTAACACAAGTCACAAGCAGTGTCCTTTGACTTCTGCAGTTTATCCCACACCTTTCTTCACTTTTGAGATCAAAGCACTTCGCCTGTTTGATACTTGCTCTATCATTTTAATGTCTTGAATACACACCAGAATTTTGTATCATGGATATGAAGGTGCAAACACTTTACTTTCATCCTCAAAGTGCCTAATGCCCACCCTGGAGAGCAGTTGGATGGCCCCCATCCTCATGGTGCAGTTTCTGAGGTGTGGCACCAATGGGATCCTAAGATTAATTTTTTTATTAGGAGTGCAAAGTTGATAAAACTGCTGAACTTCACAACAAGCGACTTCAGATCTGAGGAAACAGAACTCCAAGTTCTGCATCTTGTGAGGATACCAGAACTACTCAGACTTGCTTCCAAAGTCAACTATACCAGGGATATCTAGCAAATGATTCATAACTGAATTCCTTAATTCAGGATCTATTATTAGCCCACCTAACTAAATGTTTGCAGTTGTCATAGCGGCTCTCCCTCAAGCAGGGAACACGAGCACAGGGATAAGATGGGGATGTCTCTGGAAATGGGTGGGGTTCTGTGGTTGTCCATCCCCTTTGATGCATGGAGGATGGAGAAGGGCACGGCTGCCACTGAAAGGACCAGGACACTGCCAGCCCCAGAGAATGATGACCCACCACGAGCACACACAAAACATAATCTGAACGTTCCAGGCAGCCCAAACTCAACCAAGCTGAGCACGGCAAAAACACTGAGGAAATGGAGTACAGGGAAAGGTTTTTTGCATTTACATAAGCTAAATCTGGCTATGTGCTTAGCTCTAACTTCAAAGAACATATTCAGGCTGCTGTAAAAGTTATAATTTCCATTTCTTTCTACGATGTTAAGAGCATCCACACAGACCACGTGTGCTAATGCCCCTCCATCCTTCGTTCATCAGATCCCAGTTGCCTTGTGCAGAGCTCAGGACCTGCCTGCTCTTTCACACTGTGCTTATATGCAAACATCTCATGCTCCCCTTAATATCCCCCTTTTGCACCAAGGGGGAAAAGAAAGGATTTAAGTTAAAAGAGATGGTAGGAAAAAAAACCATGAGGGAAACTGAGAAAAAGATAAAAGAAAACTCCTGGGAGAAAATTATCTGATGCCAAGACAATGTGTCACAACATGGCACAAGTGCTTTAGCAGCAACAGCAGCATCATGACAGAGGCTTTGCCATGGCTGGCACCAAACTCATGAGGAGGAGAAATATTCCAGTGACCTTACATGTAGAAGCTGGGAAATGGACCCAAAAACCGGGAAGGGCAGTACAGACAGAGCAAAGGAAACTGCCCAGAGCCGGGGTGCTCCGGTGGCTTTCCCAGCTCCCAGCTCTGCCCACTTCAGCCGAACAGCCCTGGGAAGAGCTCTGGAAACAAATCCCTGGTGCCCGGAATGCAAAACCCTTTCCACAGGCACCTGCCCCGTTCAGAACAAAGCCCCAGGGCTTGCTCCAGCCTGGTTCAACCCCAGCCAGCATCACCTGCAGCGATGCTTCCACACACCCTGCACCACCAAACCAGCGCTGTGGAACTCGCCTATTTACTGCAGGAGGGTTTTCCCCCTTCTGTTCCACCAGCCAGAAACCCTCATTTTTAGGAAATAGGACTCTTTTTCTTGGTTTTGAGCAAAAGAAATTAATCAGGCTGAAGCTGCTCCTTTAACAGACGTGGCCTTTCCCCATCGCTCTGTGTTTTACTTGAAAATAATTACATATGGTTAAAACTGGGAAGCACAAAGCAATACATGAATTGGCAAAGCAGTAAAATTGTGCTTGTACACCACCATGAGGCTTGAGGTTAAACTATTGATAGAAACAGGAGAATTCTGCAGTTACACACACAGACCCTTATAAGCTGTGAGTGAGTTTTTTTACATTAACAACAGATGAGAAATCCTTAATCCTCTCTGTAACTGATTTAAACTGAAGTGTGAAGGCTGGAAGGAGGGTAGAGGATCTGAGGCCACGCCAGAGTACTGCAAAGTGTACAGGCTAGCAAATCCAACTGTAAATCACTGAATTGGAAATGCTGAACATTGAGGGGGAAAAAAAGAAAATAGTCTGTGTAGAGATCCGGTTCAGAAACTTATGCTGAAGGAATGTAATGATAAACAAGAGTATATAGGACTTCTCCATGTATCAAATACAAGCCATTTTTCTCCAAAAGTATTTATATTCAGAATATTCAGTGGGTAGGGTACTGAATTTAAAATGAGTGGGAGAGTCTGATACTTTGGACTATTAATTTTTAATACAGAGCTGACATTCAAACATGGGCTCAGTTTCTTTGGGGCTACTAAGGAAGTAAAAAAAATACAAACTGAAAAAAAGCAAATAAATATTTAAGCACATTGCCATAAAGTGTAAATAGAGCATTCCTTACCTGGGTGTTTGGGTAGCTGGGAATAGTTCCCGTACACCTGCACAAAAAACATGACACAGTGAGACACAGTGAGGCAAAACTTGCTCAGAGGAATCCAAGCATATCTCAAAACTGACCATATTCAGAATATTACCTGATATTTTTGCTGAAATAAAATCAGCAAAGAGTAATGGCAACAGAGTAGAGATAACAAACTCTCCATGGTCTATTTAAGGTTAAAAGTACAGTTGAAATCAAATTCCTGTAAGATTTCAATCATAAGTTGTCCTTTGCTACTTTTGGTATTAGAAAGGACATTTTCCATGCAGGTTCAAAAAGTCCATTCCTCCAGTGATGGCAAAGTATCCTTCCAGACCCTTCAAGTAGTATTTTCTTGCTTCACCCTTCGATAGCTTCATTTAACTCTGAATAAATAACCATGGCCGGCGAAAAATTTAAAGAAAAGTGCATCAAATCCCGAAGTTGTGCTGTTTCCGCGGAAAGAAGTCAATTACTTCTGTTCCAATCTGTGCCAAAAAGAAAAGATCTTGTTTCCAACTTCTCCCTGTGGTTGTGTTTCCCTCGCAATTCCCTTCAGGCTGTCAGAGGTCTGGAGGCAGTTTTAGCTGTGCTGGCAGGGAAAGGCACTTCCTTATCGCACCCCGGGCGGAAAACTCCCCCTGTCCTCCGAAATGAGCCGAAATGAGCTGAAATGAGCCGAAATGAGCTGGGAAGAGCCACCAGCTCCGCGCCCGTCCCGCTCACGTTTGCACCTCCAGCCCGGCTCCTTTAGGGTGGAGAGGGAGCTCGGGTGATGTCACGGCCTCTCCTCCAGCCCTGTCCCGTTCCGGGCTCGGTTTATCCCTATTTATATCCCGCTGCTGCTCCAGCCCCGAGCTCGGCACAGGCAGAGGGGAGCGCAGCGCGCCCGAAAATCCGCGCACCTGGGGAGGGACGGGAGCCGCAGCGAGCGCCCACAGCTCAAACACTCCAGCAGAAGAGAAATTTTCCAATTTACTTTAAAAAGCACAAGTTGTATTTCTGTCCCAAGAAAGTTAAAAAAACCCCACGGATTTAAATCGCGTGGCGCTCCAAGGGTTCGTTTTTACCTTATCTGCACTAAGCAGGGGCAACTGAGGCATCACCTCTTTCGCCAGTTTCCTCAGAGTTGCACAAACCTAGAAAAAAAACTTCTGTAGTTGCTACTTTACTTCTTACTTTAATAAAAATAATTACATGTAAGTATTTTTATAAGAGTCTCCCAATTACACTCCAAACTATGTCACAAATATCAATCAGCATTTTACACGTAAAAGGAAAATAGCAGCTAGAACTAGCTGATATTCTTCATTTACTCTGCTCTTCTATGGTAAAATCTTGTTTTCAGTTCTCTCCAAGTTCTTTATTTTCAGTCAAATAAACTGAAATAGTAGAATTTTAAACAAAATTTGATAAGCTTTCCACCACTCTTAATTTCTTCCCTGCATTTCCCTATCAACCCCTTCTTTATCCTCACACAGGCCACTTAAAGGTGATGTAGGCAATATCAGAAACTAAAAATCAGAATCATAACATGCTAATATCACAACAAAATCCAGATATTATTTACCTTTTCTTTTGCCAGAAGTTATGTAAATATTGGTTAATACTTTCAGCCCCACTCATACAAAGTATTCTTTGCTTAAAATCAGTGAATGGACAAGATTTTGCCCTATAGGAAAGTGATTTCTGTGCATGTCACTGCCCCTACAGGACTTTCCCCCTGACCTTTAGGTGCCCTCCCTTCCCAGCCACCCCTTTTGTGACAGCAGGGCCCAAGGACTGAGGAGGTCAGAACTAAGTTTGGAAACCCTAAGACATTCATGGTGCATGAATGCTCCAAGGTTACCAAAGTTCGGTGTTACAAAATTTCTGTGTTGAAATAAAATGTGAGTTTTGTTTGTAACCCTGATCTAGGACCCATAAGACAAAAATTCTGATTTTTTGAATTTCAGATCCTACAAAAATGTCATGATAGCCACTCTGGCTTTTGCTTATTTCCCTCCAGCTTTTTTGAGACTTCCTCCCTCATTACTGTTAGCTACAATCTCCTGGATATCCCAAAGGAAGAGGAGGAATTCCATGCAAACCCTATGAACTGTGCACTGCATAGTGACAAGCAGAGCCATCCTTAGAAATAATAGAGAGCTGCAGCTAAAAATCCTGAGAAAAAGCTAAAATGTAAAAAGAGAAAGACAGGAATTTGAAATATTTGCCAAGAGGGGCCTGTCAAGGGAAAGAATATGCTTACCAAAACAATTGTGAGAATCCAAGCAAACACATTTGCTGCCAAAAAGTTTTGTGGAAACAGCAAATTGCAAGCAGACATTGGAGATTATTTGCAGAAACAAATTCTGAATTTATTCCTGTGATCCTCTGGAAACACGATCTGGAATCCCCACTGCTCCCAGCACAGCCCAGGGGCAGCACCTGCATGCAAACCAGAGTCACTGGTCCAGCCCTGGGCAGAAAATCCATCCCAGGGACAGACTGATTTCCTGAGGAGCCCGAGGATGGAGCAGAGCTCACTGAAAGTCCCTGCAGGTCACAGAGAGCACAGAGGCAGGTGCTGGGACCTGTGCTGGGCGCTGGGACCTGTGCTGGGCGCTGGGACCTGTGCTGGGCTGCAGAGGCTGCCCCAAGCACCGTGCTCCATCCTCAGCCCTGGGCCCTGCTGAGGTTACAGGGCTGGGGGGCTCTGGAACGATCCCAGATTTTCTGTCCCACTCGGCAGAGAGCAGGGAAAGGCCGGGCAGGGGCTGCTCTGCAGTGGGACGAGGGTTCAGCAAACAGGAAGGGTGGAGGGGTTTGTGTCGTTTGCACGAGGTGAGTGTGGCCCAGTGAGGCTGCAGCGTTCCTCGCTCACCTGGGGCTCACTCAGGGCTCACAAGCCTGAAACAGAAAATCAGCCAATGCTGCAGCTGACATTTACCAGGAAAGGACAAATAACCCGAAGTTAAAAACCTTTGTAGCCAACTACCTAAATACAAGCAGAGACATAACCACCGAAAGAATGTTTCACACCCCGTAGAAAACAGACAATTTGCAATACAGTTTTCTTCCCTTGTTTTCACTGGAATCACTAATTTACCATAAGAGAGCTGGTGCATAATTGGGATTGAAATACTTCAGCAAACATCTTAGAAAGGAGTATTTTAAGAATCAATCTAAGAGATTTTGTAAAGCTTCTTTAACATCACAGTCTCTGCTAACACATCAATAAATATTCTCAGTTAAAATGATTTTCTGGTCAAGCTGTTTCTCTGTCAGTAACAGGCAGTGCCAGCAAGGTGATTACAGCTGATATATCAACACACATCCACTTACATTTTACTGCGAACTTTTCTGCTTGTAATGGACATCCCAGCTAAGTACTTGCAGAATGGATTTTATTTAATTCACTTACACAAATCACCCCACAGCTGTGCAAACTAATTCATCTGTCCTTTGCTCCAGGGAACTACTCAGATATACGTAGGTGCAATTTGGTTAGATTTGCACTTTAAAAAATCATTTGCCAGCTGCATCACCTTCAAAGAGACTGAAGAATGTTTCCTTCCCTCTTTTTCCTTGATGTATTACAATCAAATCATGGTAATGGGCGATGCTAATTGGCCAGCCAAGGGAGATTCACTTGAAATACAACAGCAGCCCCTGGTTCAGGAGAAAAGCAGGAAAATACAAACCTCACTTAAAGCCAGAAGATTTTTGCTTTTAAAAAAGCACAAAAAATCGATTATTTAAAATAGTATCATGATAGTAATCTCTATTGATTAATATAGTGGATGGGGATGAGTCAGAAAAGGCTGAGTCGTGCTTTTTCTTAAGGTTTCCAGCACACAGATTCCATTTTCCTTTGGGATGGGGTGCCCCCACAGAGGTGGTGACACCACAGCCCTTCCTGCTGCGCTGGAAGAATTCCATGGGGTCTGTTGGGAGGCACCAAACGCTGCCCCCATCCCCATTGTCCCAGCACTGTGAGGGGAAACCCAGCCCAGGAGAAGTTTTATTTAAGCTAAAAACTTGTGCAGCCTCCTCATGGGCCTGAAGTTCTCTGGGATGAGCCACCATTTCCAAGGTTCACACGGTGTCTTGAGCAAAACCAATTCAAATTTGGTGTGCCTGGTGAGTGACCAGCACATCAAGAGTCACAAGAGGTAAGGCAGGAAACACACAGGGATTTGAGCTCGTGGAAAGGACCAAATCAGCTTCACGCAGTCCCTGCAGAGGAGGAGGAGGAGCAAGGCTGGGTTCAGGGCAGAACATGGTGGGGGGAAGGATGGAAGGGATGTGCAAGCTCCAGCACTGGATGTCTTGAAGGACAGGCTGGGCAAAGCCTTGCCAGAGATGCCATGAAAACCGTCAGTGTTACCTTGCAGCATGAAGGTGGAGCTAAATTCATTCTTTTTGTGCATTCCAACTGTATTTTGCCATCATTCTGTGACTTCTGAGACCACTGATGTCTTTGCACATTCTCCTTTTTCATGTTTCCCTCGCAGTCAAACAGGATTCACTTTGGCCAGTATCAACACCAAGATTTTCAGCACAGATTTCCAACACACAGCAAAAGATTATGCAAACAAAACCCCTCAAGGAATGATAAGGAACAACTTAAAACAATTTATAAAGCAAAGCCCAGGCTTTCTATACCTTCTGGAAAGCACTGTGCACAGAGAGTTTGTCAGAGGGACAGGCACACACCCCGATTTCATTGGCACAGTGATCAGCAGCAGAGTGACCCCGGGCAAGGAGCAGTTTCCCAGGGCTGTGGCCGTGCCTGGCACAAGCCCGAAGCTGAGCGAGCAGCCTCGGGTGTGAGGGGACAAAGACACTCGGTGAGCTCTCACTGGCCCAAGGACAGTGGCTGCTGAGGGGCTCAGGGGCTTCTAAACCTGCAAAGAACCAAAAAAGTGCTGAAAAAACCCTCAGAGGCTGCAGGAATTGAGGCTTTGCAGTTACCACTTGCACAACGCCCTCTAAAATACCCCAAATACCCTCTAGGAAGTCACAACACCCCCTAAAATACCCCAACAGGCATCAAAGGGCAGCCACTGCACGGCCCCACTCCCCAGGACCGAGTAATTGAGGAGGTTTTGGTCAAACTCCTCAGCCAGCAGACCCCGCTCACGAGAGCCTTGCCTGAAACCTTCTTTGGAATGACAAGGCTGAGAAGCACAAACTGAACAGTCCAGGCTGGAGAAAAAGAAAACAAACACAAATCCTGGAGTTAATTCAACAAGGCTAACGCTATCATAGAAAAATATTTTTCTAATTAAGAATATGAGAAGTTGCTGGTTGATGCCAGAAAACAAAATACAGTCTTTTGGCAATAAAATTCAGGTCTAATCAAATGAAAATACTTTCATTGTGCAACATACATAACATTAAGCTCATTTAGTGTACATACATATATCTAGATAGAGATATTCCTTATGAAAACACTGATGATTCAATGACCAATTAAGCAGGTAAATAAAACCATAGAATAAATTATACATTTAAAGTTTCTTTGAATGAGGTCCCACTTCCTGTGATAGTTATTGGATTAGTCCTTTTATTGTCTATTTACTGTTCATTGGGCTTTTTTTGTACCGTGGTAGTGCCTTGAACATCTTACTCCATGCGCTGAAAAAACATTTGATTTTTGCAAAGTAGTTTAGGCTTTTGTGCCAAGCCCAAAGATTTAATTTCATCAAACCTTTGATTATCTGAGCCCTAATGCCAAGCTTACATAAAATTGGATAATTGTATAAATAAAACATTTTACAAATCCTTTTTTATGTGATTAAGGCAAATCCTTTTTGCCAGAAGCCGCTGTCTGTAACTGTGTCTGTTTTGGATCATTCAGGTAGTCAGATTTTCTTAATTACACAAATATTAAAATAATATTTATAGTATTATATGATAATGACTAATAATCCCTAAACCATGGTAAATTTTGCCTCTAGGATTTGTGCCAGCTTTTCTCTCGCAGTTTTACATATTTGCCTCTTGTTCTTCAGGGTAAAAGCAACTCCATGAAGGTTTAATTCAAGAGCTTTGTGAAAAGTTCACCAGCACAAAAGGAGAAGCCAGAAGCCAATGGAAATTCCTTCTCAGCAAGAACATCTGAGGTTCTCACAGACATATATATTAAAGACTCTTCATCCTATGGGGGATGACACAGTTCTGGCTTTTGTACTTTCCTACTTCAGATCTAAGTGGCAAAAGCAATGAGAGGGCGGGGACAGAAATCAGAGCTGGCTGAGGAGCTGGCAGAAGCTCCCAAATCTACACTCTTATTAAAATCTGAAGAGTCATCAAATCTGAAATGCAACTCATTAACTAATTTAAAAGCATGGAAACTGAGTTCCAGAACAGGTCACATAATTCCAGGTGCTGAGTCTTGGCTCTTGGGCCAGCACATAAACCAAACCCAGCATAAATTCTCCTCCATGACCTCTCTTACCCACAGCGATTCCTCTTGGTTTGATCCTCACTCTGCTGCAATGCTTAATAATCCAAATAATCACTTACATCTGTCAGCTGAACAGTCATCCCAAAGATCCTAGAATCACAAGACACACCCTGCAATCATGGAACTGCCTAAAAACATATTTTCAAAACAATAAGTGAAAGAAAAAAATCCCATTTCTATATGCCACTGTTCTTAATGCACACTGCAGGAAAGTAAACTGGAATAAAAATCAACCATTAAAAATGTGATTTTGACTATGAAAATGGATATGATATGGAGATCAGAGAAATCCCCCTTTCTTTTTCCAGAGGATTTGTCAATCTCTCAGTGATTTTCATAGGCTCCTTAAAGAAATGTCATTTTCACGTGTCACTGCAGCTAAAGACCATTGATGTAACCTAATTCATACCCTTTTTAATTAGTTAGAAATACTGATTTTTCAAGAGATTAAGTGTTTCCCTTTTGGGCTCCAAGACTCTTTTAGCACATGCAAAATCAGCTGGGATGAAGAGCAGGAGACAGAAACATCAAGGAATACTCACCCATCAATCTCTAGAGTTAAATATGAAAGAAACAATTCGGTAGTCAGGCCAGCACCTGTGGAAATGGCATTACAAAACTTAACATGTCAGATTTGCAACAGCCAGGGATATATGCCATGTGTTCAGAAGTAGGATTTTTTTGCTCAGAGAGAATAAAACCATTAATCCTCTGCTAGTAGTGAACCACTTGTAGCCAGTATCCACTCTAGAGAAGGCAACTAAAATACAAATAAGACCAGAAAATGTGGTTAACTAAAGCAGATAGCATCGTTTTCTCTCTGATTAACATCGAGTGTGTTTTGCTGCAGCTCCAGGCCAGCACAGGGCTCAGGTACGAGGCAGTGCCTGCCTGGGAGGGGCTGCGGCCGCAGCACTCGAAGGGCACTCACAAAACTCAGCTCAGCTGAAAGGAACGGCAAAACTGGCAACAGGAGAATGCCGCGGGCTGAAAGCCTTTGGAGGTGCAGCGCAGAAGATGCTGCAGCCCAAACCGTGCTTGTCTCTCACCTGGTGCCCAAGGTCCCTGCGGCTTTTCAGAACAGCAGAGAAAACCATCACAGAGCTGCTCCTGCAGCCACCGCAGCTGCAGATCTGAAGGTCTGTGAGGAGGAGCATCTTTCTCCCTTATTTACATCTCCTTACAGCAAAACAGGAACTGTAATACTCAGGACACCAATCCTTCCAGCTTTCTGCTCACTTTGCTACTCATAGCACACCTTTAAGCTCAGACCGTGAATGACATGACAGCGCTGTGCTAGATTTGACTACTGCACGTTCCTCACCGCATTCTTGTTTTGTAACATTGGGTGATCACCACTTGGTGGATGATTCTCTTTTCCAGGTGAAGCTATGCTTTAGTTCAATATCAGTTATCAGTGTGTTGGCTGTCATCATGTAATAAACTCTGATTTTAACAGTTTTTCAAGCCAAATTTGATAAAGAAACGTGATGTTGGTGCCCAGGCTTTGCTGTGCTGACAGCAGCAGGATGAGAAGATCCAGCGGCGGGCGCTGTCCCGGTGCTTTTCCTACTCCTGGAGGATTCCCCGGGAAGGAAAATCCATTTATGGCCGGAGACCGCCGCCGCGTGGCCGAAATAGGAACTGCAGCGGCGGCCGGGCCAGGGGCTCGGAACGGCCCGGAACGGTCTGGAACGGCCCTGGAATCACCCCAGAATGGCCCTGTCCGCTCACATAATCGCGCCTGCTGCAGCAGGAAAAGGGAATTCTGCCGTGACCGCCCGATCCATAGGACAAAGTTATCCTAAAGCTTCATCAGAACTTTAACTTACGAGCTCAGAGCTACTCGCTGCTGGTTTGAGCCTCACCACCCCTGCACTCCCAACTGTCGGGAGGTGTCTCAGACACTTCTCTCACACATAACCTCGGCAGAATTACTCATTTGCTATAGGCTGAAGTAAGTTTTATACCTAGACCTCAACTTAGGTGTTCGAATAAAACAAAACATCCAGTACAAGGAAGAAGTAAAAATACCAGATCCAGAATCAAAAGACAACAAATAATGCCCAAAATTGCAGATTCTTTGTTAATTATGACCCACCTTTTAATTTGTAAATGCCACAAACTGCTCTGGCTTGAACTCTTTCCCTAAAACCTGGCCAGAGAATCCCATCCCTAGACCCAGAAATTTTCCGTTTTTTTTTGGTTTGGTTTTTTTTTTTTTTTTTTTTTTTTTAAATGATGTAATCCATTGAAAAATCTGTCAGAAAATTAACCTTTGTGTTCTCAGTCTAACCAAAACACACAGTGCTCAGTACTATTTCTGAAAGCCACCACAGCGGAAAAAAGCCATCAGCAAGCTACCACTGGTTTTGTGCAGTGGCGAGTTTAGACAGCAGGGGCAACAGGAATTATTGTCACTCCTGGGAAATCAGACTGGAGCAAACTCTTCACTGAAGAAGTTCAGCACAAAGAACCATTTGTTATTGACTTGATTTGCTGTCTTTGGCTTAACACTTTGTACAGAGACTTAAATGGCTGCATCATGAAAGGTCCTGGTGCTCCAGAGTGTAATCAGTGACTCTTCAGCACTCACAGGAGGAAGGACACTGGGTAAAATTTCCTTCTTAGATGTTATAAATCACCACAACCTTGAAGAGCTTCCTGTTTGTGACTATTTTATAGCTGGTTTTCTGTCCTTGCTAGTAAAATGGCAACATAGAAATAGGCAACTCTGAACAGCCCATAACTGCCTCCTAGAAACCTGAACTATACAGATAGCATTCGATTTTGAAAGCTTGTAATAAATATATTAAAACCATGACTTTAGAGATAGGTTTGATCCACTAAAACTTCCAGTAATGTTAATATAAATATGAATTTTTGTTTATAGTATTACCTGGGGAAATTTGTCATCATAGTCTCAACTTTTTTCCCCTTCCTGTAAGTACAATAAATATGGTAACCTGATACTTTTCAAGACAGAATTCCAGGATCCGCAAGACAGACATCAACTATTACTATCCAAAACAAAATAAAAATCAAGCAAACTATTCCTATACTGAACTAGTGCCCCAATACAAACACTGGCCCATTTCAGAACACTGGAATTTAGGGGAAATGTCATTCACTCACTGAACTCTCACTTCACTTGGTGAACTAGAGGATAATTACCCACACAACCCAATTAAAAGCATTTGCCTTGTACACTCCAACCTGTGACCCAAGGAGGTTTAGGCTGTGCTAGAGCCTTGGTATAAATAACTTGCCTTGTGTGTCAGTAACCAGACAAGTAAGGATGTTCTTGTTTGGGCTCATCAGCAAAGCCCTCCAAGCCTGTTATCTCAAAAAGCCCCTGGCTAGGACAGCAGTCATTGATATCCTCCAAAAGCGAATCCCCAGCTAAGCCTGTGCCCATCCCAGCCCCTTGCAGAGACAACCCAGGAGTTACAGCACAGTCAGGACTCCTTCAGGGGATGCTCACACAGCAGCCTGTGCCAGGAAAAGCCAAACTCTCCAGCTCAGTGCAAAAACCAACACATACACAGAGCCAGGCTACAAATTAATGCTCCCAGGGGCAAAGAGGGATCAAAGCTGTTCAAGCATCTGTTACCTGTAAGACATTGCTGTCACTCCCGGCCTAAGAGCGACAGCCAACTGTTGTCAAAACTCAGGTGAGGAAGGGGCCAGCACAGAATAAATCTAATGCTGCAAGTAGGCTTTACTCCACTCCCTAAACATTCCAAACTGAAGAGATTCCTTCACAGCAGGATTACTATTCCTAACTACTTCAGAGCTGGATTTTTCTGGACTTGAAAGCAGCACTGAAAATTACAGAGCAAAGCCCCCAACAGTTAGAGCAGTCTTTAAGCAGCTTTTGCACCTTTGCAGCTGCTCTGGAGGAATCGTACCCAGGACAGTACCTGTGTCAAGCAGTGAGTTGTAAAGATGACACCACTCACAAGCCATGAGGCCATACAAACACAACTCCAGTGCTGCTGCCTTTTCTTCTTGAAGTGTGTCAACACTGCAGAACTACAGAAGTTTTCCATTCTGTGTTTCTGAGCAGTATGTTCCCAGAAGTGAGAGCCTGAGGATAAAAAAGCTACCACAGCCAGTAAAGCAGCAGCAGCAGCCAAGCCAGCAGGATTAACCACGAGCTGCACAGGGAATTAGTAACACCACAGGCAAGAACCTGTAACAGAAGCTAAAGCAAGATTATGTAGCGAGAAGAGCCAATGAGACATTAAGTGGGAGACTGTCCCTTTACAAACACCAAGTGTACAACATTCCTCATTTTCATCCAGGAGCTTCAAGTCTGAACACACAACTCAGCTTCTGAGTAGCTAAAAAAAAAAACAAACCAAAAAGCCCAAACCCCCCAAGAATTCCCAACTTGAACTAACTTAAAAATGGCTCCTTTACAGCACTATTGCACAAGTAATAATTGTAGTCCAATTTTTGCTACTGGATAGCAAAAGTTGAATATTCAAGTAATTGATGTACACAAACATGCAAGTTAAAAGGAATAAATGAAATGCTCCACTTTATTAAGAAACCAAAAATACAAAACTGAAGAGTTCAAGGCTTCATGTACTCAAACACTACTGAAAAAAAAAATCCTAAACTTAAGTTTTGCTTACTAGCTGTACTAATATTGACCAAAATTTATCTCTACAAGGTAGTGTTAAAAGTTGACATTTTCCACCATTTGTGCTGCAATAAGCCAGTTTCAAATTAAGATCTTGGTGCAGTTACAGTAAAGTCTAAATGTTTGTATCACTGTGGCTTTAGTTAATACACCACTGGGTAGGCATGAGCTTTTTAGCTCAAACCATGGCTGTTTTCTAGTTAGTGAACTTGAAGATGCTTAGAATTGTTTTAACCAGCTATAGCTCTACTGCTGTTCCATGCAAAGACACAGCTGAAGTCGCCTAACAGGTCCGGATGCCATTTACTTGTGGCTGCTAAAACACAGAGCTCTGAGGTAAATGTAGAACAGAGTAACAGGGAGGAGTTGAGACTGTATCTAATTGTAGCATGTGCAAGCCGAACTCCAGGCTCTGCCCTCCAGCCACCCTGCTGCACAAACATTCCCCTGTGCTGGGGGATGCTCATCCAGCCACACCACACAAGTGTTCGCTGCTGGAGTTCGGCCTGGCACTTCAGCTTACCTCAGATGCTTTAGTTCTATGTGCCAACAAAAAAAGGAAAGGTTAACTGTTAGCTCTGAATTAGCAAGAGGAGCATAGTATGAGAAGCAGGAAGGAAAACAGAATGAGAAATGCAGTAGTAGACAATCAAGTATTACCCTCAAATGAAGAAGACACTTTGAGAACAGTTTTCCTAACAATGCATGAAAGTTCACTTGCTTAGAGATACTTGAAATACAACTTTATTACCTAAACAAAAGAATGGGAATGACAGAAACAAGATTTTCCACTTAACACTCTGATGTGACTGCAGCAGTCTTATATTTGAAACTCAAAAGGGGAAGTAATTGCAGTCCAAAAAACAGCTAAATATGCAGGTCCAAAATATGAAGGTTTTTTGTTTTGGTTTTTTTTTTCATTTTGTTTTGTTTGTTTTTTTTTTAAACTGCCACATTCACTCCGAAGCCCATTCATCTCTTTCAGCATCCCAAAGATTAAGCATATGTTCTGCTCAGCTAGATAATAAAGTGGCAAACACGCTGCACCACTGACATCACAGGACAGCTGCCTATAAAACTAGACTTCTGACGCTGGGCTCCAGCTTCATCCCTCACAGGTCATCATCCTCATCTGGCAGTGCAGTGGTCTGAGCAATCTGGAACAAAGGAAGTTACACTTAGAACTGTTCTTCAGCTACTTGTGCCGCAGTCTGACACCAGTGACCAGACAGTTGTGTGCCCTCCGTGCCCTCTGCCACTGACCTGTAAGTCTTGCTCATACTGTGCTGCCAGTGCTGGGTCCATAACAACTTCAGGAGGTGCGAGCGCAGGCATGGCAACAAACTCCAAGTTAGGATCTCCAATTAGCTTCCTAGCAAGCCACAGGAAAGGCTTCTCAAAGTTGTAGTTACTCTTAGCTGAAATGTCGTAGTACTGAAAAAGGTACACATGAAGACATTATTTTTAAAAACCCTCTAATATTTAGGACATACCACAACAAATACACGATCAAGTCTTTTACCTTACTTTTTTTTTGGACTGCATGGCTTTTGTTTGCATTGTCATAAGCAGTTATGATCTAGGTGTCTAGAAACAAACAGTTTCAGGCAGAAACTATGAACTGAAAGGCATCAAACCTCATCAAGGATGAAACTTTCACAAGGCAACAGTGCACCTATCTTTCTCCTGTGACCTGATCTACTGCAGTCCAAATCCTGTCATCGGATGAGATTCTGAGCAGTTAAAGCCAAATGCACAGAAGTTCTTTAAGAACTTATCACAGCTTCTGCTCCAGGCCACTGATGATCATCCTTAACATCATCACCTCCCCCTCCCCTGAATTTTGGTTGGAAAAGCCAACAGATGTGAAGCTGCCTATAATGACAGAGGCAGAGCACAATTACTGTCCAAAACACAACTGCACTCAACAGACCCCACCAACTGGATTCCTACTGACTTACCTGGAGATTCTTCTTCCTATGGAAGACAATGGATTTTGCCTTGACTTTTCTGTCCTTAATATCCACTTTGTTGCCACACAACACTATGGGGATATTTTCACATACTCGTACCAGATCTCTATGCCAATTAGGTACATTCTTGTAAGTAACTCTTGATGTTACATCAAACATGATGATGGCACACTGAGCTGCAAGAGAAGGGAAGTCGAGTTACACCAGCAGTAACCACCTGCTTACAAGATGGGATAGAGAAGAGGAACCCAGAGATATCTGGGTATAAGCACCTGCAATAACTCTTCTCTCTCAGCATCACAGCTCTGACAGGTCCTGTTCTGTTAACAATTCAATGCACGAGTTCACAGAACCTGGCCTGTGTCACCTCACATCCGTGCTGCTCCATCCCAGACCAGCTGGTTTTACCAACTCAGCTGTATCACTGAGGAACATGGTGTTAATCATATGAGAATATACAGGATTATAGAAGCCAACTTGGATCTGCCCACGTATTTGACAGAAATCAGTTAACACCAGTTTAGCTCATCTCAAACACACTCATGAGGCTTCGAGGAAGGCTTTGAGCCTGCAGTGCACATCTCAGGATGCCCTTGTCCAGAGCAGTTTCTCAAAGAACTCAATAATACTTCACAAAAATAAGATATAATAAAGATACACAGGTGAGCGAAGTAACACAGGACACACCACTGCCAAGCAGCAGTGAGGAACACTATCTGCACTTTTTCAGAAAGACAAGTAGACTGGCATGCAGGTGTCCAACTTCCTCACTGTACCAAAAATCTGCAAGAGTGTGCTCCAAGCTCTTGCCTGAGCACAGCAATAAAGACAAAAATCTGCACTTACTGAAGCACAGGTTTCCCCCCCTCAGCCACCAAGTATCACCAACAGTATCTGGTCATTAAAGGTGCACCACTTTCACTAATACCAAAGCCCACAGGAACACACAAACACAACCTTTGCGTGTTCCCATACTAGCACAAGTTGTCTAGCAATGGACATTATCCCACCTACATGAAGAGTCTGAAGGCTTCTAAACCATCAGTGCAGCCACATTGACAGCTTCCAGCGTGGCCAATGAGAGCAGAATGAAGGACTGAAGTCCAAGAGGTACAGAACTGTCCCCCCCTCAACACCTTACCTTGGATGTAATACCCATCACGCAGGCCACCAAACTTCTCCTGGCCAGCCGTGTCCCATACATTAAATTTAATAGGGCCTCTGTTAGTATGGAACACCAGAGGATGAACTTCAACACCCAGTGTTGCTATGGAAATAACAAAAAGCAATGCAATTAGCAAGTCATGGATTGCACATCCACTTGTAAGGGACTGGAGCTCAAATGTTTCTTCAGACATACCTACATACTTCTTTTCAAATTCACCAGTCAAGTGACGCTTTACAAATGTTGTTTTGCCAGTGCCACCATCACCAACCAGAACAAGCTGTGGGCAGACAAAGGAAAAGAGTCAGAGCAATGCATTTTGAGACATTTATCAGCCATTCTAGCACAGATACTATTTATTACTACAAAGAGCTTAGTTCCTACAAGGTGCTGGAATCAAAAGACAGAACTCCCCATGAAGCAACTCCCTGTGCTGGGAACCAGTTTGTTAAGCCCATAGTGCTGTAACTCTGGTCAGTCCTATCCAGTCCTTGCAGGTAAAGATTACAACACACTGTGAATATGGTTCTACTAAACTACTACAAGAGACTGAATACAGAATGTTCAGGGCTTTCAACCTGAATGTGACCACATTTGGAGAGGAAGTTACTAAAACATCCACTGGAGAAACCTATTGTTATCTTACAATTTAGAAACCCAACAAAACCAAAAACCCACCACCATTTGCACCATGAACTGGAATACACTAGCCAAGCACTGCAGGAAACACAAGTAACAACCTTCAAGAAGCAGTCTTCAGGACTTCTAGCTGTTAAGATAACAAAAAAAACACCACCAACCCACCAGCCACACAAAATACCAGAAAATTCTCTTCTGAAACATTTGAACAATTAGCACATTACAAAAAGCAGGCTATTCTAATTCACTCCGAGTACTTTTTATATTGAACTTCAGTTCTCAAATTTAAAAATCATCCTGTAGGAAAAAAACCCATTAAAATTTATTACACTAAACTACAAATAAAACAGATTAACACGGTTTAACAGACTCTTTTTGCACAAGCTGTATTCAACACTACAATAAACCACCCCATTAAGGAAAGACCAGCACTTCAAAACTAAACCCACCACCCACATCAGCACCCGGGAGTCTCTCCTACTACTTTTCCAGGGAAGAGAGAAAAAATAAAAAACAACCAAAACCCAACAAAACCCAAACCCAACCTGCGAACCACTCCCTTACCTTAAACTGCACTTGGGGCTCTCCTTGGGCGGCCATGCTGTGTCTGCGGGGGAAATGGCAGCGTGTGAGCGCGGCGCGGGGAGCGGCGGGGCCGGGCCGGAAGGAAGGGGCCGTTCACAGCCGCCGGGCGCGCTCCGCTCCGCGTGCTCCGGCCCCGCGCGCGCTAATGGCGGCGCCGCCTCCGCCCGCCCGCCCCGGGCCCCGCCGCGCCGAGCCCGGCCCGCGGCCTCCGAGCGCCGACCGAGCCGCGGCCGCCCCGGCTCCTCGCTCCGCGCCGAGTCCCCCCGGCCCACCCAGAGCCAGCATCCCGCCGCTCAATGGGAGCTGCCGCCCGAGCGGGAGAGGCCGCGGCGAATCCTGCGGGACCCCCGAGCGGGGCCCGCCCCGGCCGGGCCTCCCCCGCGCACCGGGCCCCGCTCCCCGCCATGAGCCACCATGACTGAGCAGCGCCGCCTCCCCCCACGGCTCGGGCCGCGGGAGCCCCGCTCGCTACCGCTCGCATCCCACCCGCCCTTCCATCGCGGACGGAGCCGTGCGGGGCCCGGCCCTTCCACCGCCCCGCTCCCGGGGCCGAAACCCGCCGCGCGCCGCGGGTCCCGCAGCCGCAACGCTCCCTCAGGCGCAGCCGCCCCGCCACCCAGCCCATCCCAGCCGCGAGCTAACGGGGACCGCCGCCCCCGCCGGCGGCGCTTTTCAGAGCGGCCACGCGTGTCCCGCTGGCGGCGGGGCGCGGGGGCAGAGCCGCGGGCCCGTACCTCGCTCCCGAGGCGTCTCCCCGCGTCGCTCGCTCCGCGCCCGGCTCAGGGAAAATGGCGGAAGCGCCGTTCAAATACCCGGACAGCGACGCCGCGCGGCCGCGGGCGGGGGCGGGGCCGCGCCTCACGTGGTGCGCGGCGCGCGGGAGGCCGGCGGGAGGCGGGGAGGGGCCGCGGCCATGAGGCACCGAGCGGGCACCGAGCGGGCACCCGGCGGGCGGCGCTGGGCTGGGCTGGGCAGAGCCCTGTGAGGCCATCCCGTCCCACCGTCCGCTCAGTACCGCCACCGAAGCCGCATCACCCAGCGCCACCTCTTCGTAAACGCCTCAGGGATGGCGACTCCATCGCCTCGCTGGCATCCTCCGCCAATGCCTGACCCTTGAACAGCCAAAACGCTTTGCCAAGTATCTCATCGGAATCTCCCCTCGAAGACCTTCCGCCGGGCCTCTCACTGCAGGCACGGCAGAAAGGCCTGGCCTCACCTCCTGTGAGGGGGCTGTGGGGAGCGTGAGGTGCCCCCCGAGCCCCCTTGAGGCTCGGTGCCCTCAGCTCCCGCGGCCTCTGCTCGCAGGACGCCTTTTCCCCACGTTCCGTGGCCTCGCTGGCCTTTGCTGGCCACGCTGCGGCACCTCCGTGGCCCTGGTGCAGTGAGGGGCCCAGAGCTGGACGCGGCACTCGGGGCACGTCTCTCCAGGTGGCAAATGGTCCCTGGACGGGATCCAGCCCAGGCGAGCAGCTCCTCGGTGCTGAGGGCAGCAGCGGTCACTCCCGAGGTGTCCTGGTGTGGGTGGCACAGTCCCTGTGCCAGGCCGAGCTGCTCAGGGAGCCCGGCAGCCTCCCTGCTGCAGCACTGACATCCCATGAGATGCTGTTTCAGTCAGCTGGCAATGCTCTCTCCGCTGACAAAGTGAAATAACGGCACATAGTTACTTGGAAAAACTGTTCAACTGCCTCCAGCGTGATTTAATAAAAGAGGTTTTTAACAGCGGGATGGTTTAAATGAACAACTTTCACGTAAAATGGGCTGTGGTCAAAGGGGCTTTCCTTAAATGTGCCTCATGACTGTCATTTTCCATTCTTCATACAAACTGATCCACATTCACTAGAGAGTGCAGTATCGAAGGCAAAAGTGGTTTTGTAAGTCCTGGATTTTAAATAGTTCTCTAAGATCTCAAAACTCTGTCCAAGCATCAGTGGAAAAAGGTTGTTTGAAAACCGACTTTCAAAGAACATAAGAGTTTTGCATATGTCTATAAATCACTGGCATGTTGAATTTGCCTTCCCTTTTTGGGATGAGTTGGGTATGTGTGGTTTTTAGCATTTTTGCTGAGTGCCTCTAGGTGTCAGGATTATTTTTTCAGAATATGCAACTTGTCTTAAATTTTTCTCAGTGCAGTGCCATCCTGATGAAACCCTTGTGAATTCCACCTCTCCTTCTGACAAATAGGAATGCCTTTATAAATAGGAGCCCATAAAACCACATCAGTGGAGTTTGGCAGTTTTTAAGAATATAAACACGGGGGGGGAAAGCAATATGTAACTCTGTATGTAACACTCACTGTGCTTTAGTAATTTCTTAATATTGTAACAAATTTATTAGTAAACTACGTTTTCCCAGCAAACCCTCTAACACTTTACTTTGGAATAATTAAAAATTCCATTATCATAGCATTTGAGGTCCTGACAAACACTTATTTCATCGTTACAAAGATAAATTACTGTGCGGAATCTCGTTTTTATAATCTGTTTTATTACCATGTATAAGTAAGTGTTCAGCTCAGAGGATGCACAAAACAGCTGTCCCAGATAACCCCATTCAGAAAAGGCAGCAAAACACTTCAGCAGTGTTAGATCACTGCCTGAAAGATGAGAGTCCATGATTTCCGTAGGTAATCAGCAGAATAATTACTTTTAAAAGGCCTTTACATTTCCTGTATGTTAACTCGGGTCAACTGTGCACAAACTCAGCGACTCTCTGACACAGGTAAACATACAAAATAAAAGGCAGCAGGTACAAAGTGTTTGGAGATGCAGGTGAGGGGTGGTACAAAGGAGCACTGGGGATGAACAGCCCCAGATCTGCACAGCCCATCCGAACCCGCCCGCGGCAGCCTCCCGCTGGCGCTCTGCCTCCGGTCATGGCCCTCGGGGACCTGCTGCTCAGCCACTCCTCAGTGCACCTCACTGTCCCCTCATCCAGCCCACGCCTCCTCAGTTTGCCTATGATCGAACTGAATCAATCATTGACTGTAGTCTAAATCAATACGTTTAAGCAAGCACCCAAGAACACAAACGCACGGGAGGTTTTCCTATGCCTCCCGTAGTCCGTGCATGCTCCCTTTCCGACAAACTCTCAGGCCTTTAAGACAAACCCGTACCGCTAAAAAATAGCCTTTTTACAACTCTTTTTCTCATGACAATCTCCCACAATCGCGTTATAATTCCTCGTGGGGATCCCCCGTGGGATGGAATTCCCTGGCGCGCACCCGCGGCTCCGCTCGGACACCCGAACTCTGCCGCACCGCGGATTTCTGTCTGCGGCCGCGCCCCTCGCGCACATCCACAGAGCCCCAGAGTCCCAGAGAGCAGCTCGGAGTGGGAGAGGCACCTCTGGGGACGATGCGCTCCGGCCGCCCCGGCGCGGCACGGCCCGGTCACCCGCCGCAGGCGGCACAGGGACGCGCCCAGGCGGCGGCTGGATGCGCCCAGCGCGCTCCGGAACGCTGCCACACCGCCCGTGCCCCGCCGTGCCCGTTCCCCGGACCCGCCCCTGTGCCCGTTCCCGTTCCCCGGACCCGCCCCTGTGCCCGTTCCCCGGGACCCGCCTGCCGCCCCCCGTGCCCGTTCCCCCGCCTGCCGCCCTCCCGTTCCCCGGGACCCGCCTGCCGCCCCCCGCCCCCGTTCCCGCTCCCGCTCGCCGCCCCGCGGCCCCGCCGCGCCCCGGGCCCGCCCGAGCAGCTCCGCTGACGCCGCGGCGCCGGGCGGGGCCCCCGGGGGATGGAGGCCGCGCGTGCGCGCCGGCGCTGGGCGGGCGGGCCCCGCGGAAGGAGCGCGGAGGGCGGCGGGGCCGGCGGGGCCGCCGCGGGGATGAAGGACCGGCTGGCCGACCTGGCCGAGGTGCGGGACGGGAGGGCCGGACGGGACGGGACGGACCCGGACGGACGGGCCGGGCCGGGGGCCGGGGGGCGCGGGGCCGCGCGGGGAGCGGGCAGGGCGGGCAGGGCGGGGGCTCCGCAGGTCCCGAGGGCCGGGAGGGCCCCGCTCCCGCGGATCGCTCCCCGGGGCTCTGGCAGCACAGCTCCGCCCTGTGCGATCTTTGCAGCGCTCCGCTTGTTCCCGGCCCCCGCGGGGCGGCTTGGGCGGCTCCGAAGCCCCGGTGAGCCCGCGGTGGAGCCGCCGGGCCGCGGCGGGGTGGGCTGGTCCGGCCCGCAGCTCCTGGGCCGTGATGCGGCAGGAAAGCGCTCTGCAGGCTTTATTTTCCGCGTGTTTACAAAATGGTAGCTGCTGCTGTTTATGCGCTCTTTTCCTTTCCCTTATTTGTGCTTTGGAAACAGTATCCTAAAAAAGAAGGGAGAGCTGGGGGGACGCACCATCGGTCTGTCTGCAACAGGATATGGCTTGGGTGAAATAAAAGGTTATTTGAGGTTCTTTTGTTTGGGTTTGGTTTGGGATTTTTTTTTTTTTTTTCCCCGAAAAGAAATGGATATGGAGAACACACAGGAGTTCCTGTGATAGTTCCAGTACTCCACGTATATGTAGAACATGGGCTGCGTTCAGCTGCATTCGGGTCTGGGGCTTTCTCATTTTTTGGATCACCAAATACATTTTGGAAGCTCCATCTTTAGTGATGGAACTATCAGTCTCTTTGTCTTCCTCTCTGAAAGGATGAATTGGCATCTGAAAAGTTCGAGGGTGATTAAATTGCAGTTTCTCTACCAGGAATGATGTTTTGGAGTCATGTCAAAAACAGTGTCGTTTCTTTCAGGTGTACTCATTCCCTTTTCCTGTTTCTAAACATGTCCAGGTTGTGGGAACGCGTGCCAAATTTCGGTGCTGGTGCGCGCTTCCCAGATAGAGAAATCAACCAGTAGTGATCCAAATTTGCTTTATAATTTATGATCCTATACCCATAGACTTAATCCTGTTCTATGGTTTCGTAAATGAAAGAAACCAATAACACACCCTGAAACACCCCTCATTGACAGAGTTAAAAGTGTTTAATGCAGCTGTACAGAGGAATTTTCAAGCCAGCTTTAGTGTTTGTCATCTGAAGACGTTCCGGCAGCAGGCTGCTGCTTTAAATGTATATGGGCCACTATTGCTGAAGTGCTTCATGTGTTCTTCAGTGTAATTTTCACTGCCTATAGAATTAATAAATAGCTTGGAGGCTTAAAAGTTTTCTTCTAATGAAAAAAATTCTTAAACATCAAATGAAGGTAAAAGTTACTGAATATCTAGTCTATGTTTTATCATAAGTGTGTAGTTGATGTGAAGTTTTGAAAAGTTGTATATCCAAGGGAGATGGATATTCCCATTTCCATGGGGAACTCGCTGAAGTAGCAGATTCCATCTTACATCTTTATCTGAAATATCAAAAGAATAATGGTTTTGTGAAGTGGTTTTCCTTTCATAGAATAAGTGCTTTGAACAGAGATGCTTGACACATGGATAAGATGCTTTGAAAAGGAATAATGAATCTGAAGAAATAATGTGTTAACACTTGTTTGCCTATTTTCCTAACTGTTTGGGTTTATTAATGTAGTTTCATTGTATTTCACTTGGCTAAGTCATTAAGTGAGGAGCAGAACATAGATGTGGTTTTCAAACAGGCCTAGGCCTGCAAAATCTTCAGAAATAACTCATCTCTTTTCCTTGATGTGAGGATTTCATTATGTGTTCCTTTGGTTGTACCTTACCTCAGAGTTCCCTCACCCCATCTCCCCCAAAGAGCCAGTGCGGTACCCAAGGAGTTTAAAAGATGCCAGGGCTGTAGGCAGCCCACACTGAGCTGTTTTAACTGAGCACACTGTTGCCTTTAGCAGGAATGCTCATTTTCCATGTCCTCATTTGTGTCTTCCTGGATGGTATTGGGCAACAAGCAACATATTTTGTCATTAATTTTTCCTAGATCATTATAAAGAAGAGTGCTGTTTTAGGTCTCAGGTTTGGGGTGCATTGTCCGTATGGCTCAAGAATTGCCCCCTTGTTATCTGCTGAAGCGGATGCCGAGCTGTCTGTTGGAATCCATTTTTCATGCTTGATTGGTGAATCATTTAAAATATTTGATTTCTATATTTCTTTACTGTTGACTGTTAATGAAGGTATCTTACCCATAATCTTTGAAAAATGAGTAGTACATAGCAATCTAGAAGTTCATATTTGACTGTAACTTTTTTAAGCAAGGACCCATAACCCGAACAGAAGTGCATTGATTTTTTTCTGAACTGTTTCTGGGACAGTCACTTAGTGCCCCCAGAACTGTTTAGGAACAGGTGAAAAACCACAAAGTCATGGAAGTTAAAACTGTTAGAATTGGGTGATATGGAAACAAACACAAAATGAGCCTTTCCAGAAGGAGGAAAACACGACTGTTGTTTTTCCCCCGAGTCAGCCTCTGACGTGAGGCTTCATTCAGACATGGAATTTTCTGAGGATGAGCTGCATGTCGTAGCAGTGTGAGGTGATTGATTGCAGTGGGTTACCATCTGATGTTTCTGTGGTTGTACAGTGGTGCTGTGTTAATGATTGACCTGCCAAAGCTGCCTCGGCTCTCCTTGGCCCTCTGCAAGCCCTCCTTGGCTGCTCGGATGCAGGAGGATTTCTGGACACACAGATGGTGTAGGGAGAAGCTGTAACACTCTGTAAGGTACTCCCTGGAGCTGATTCCCTGGGATAATGGTCAGTTATTATCCTTGCAGCCTGCCAGAGCAATACACGTGATCTGCACTGAGAAAGGGCTAACCTTGAATGGAATTTCAAGGACAAGTAATAGTCACGTTTTTCAGTCAAAAGCTGTTTTCAGTTTCGAAGGTCAGTAATTACTAAGATATCTCCAGCCTGACTTATTTCTGCAGTTCTGTAAGGTAGTGGAAGTGACAGAAGTTTCATCAACCATCAGGATAGCTTCTGCTTGGAGCTGAGAAATGGTATTGTGAATATCTGTAGTTTAACCTGGCTGGCAGCAAGAGCAGCACACGGCTGCTCCCTCGCTCGCCCCAGTGGGATGGGGGCAGAATTCCCAAAGTGGGAAAACTCATGGATTGAGGATAAAAGCAGTTTAATTGGTAAAGCAGAAAAAGGAATTCTTTCCTACTTCCAAGGGGCAGGCAGGGGTCAAAGTCATTCCCAGAAAAGCAGAGCTGTCACACATAACAGTGACTTGGGAAGACAAAATGCCCTAACATTAGAGGTGCCCCCCTTCCCTCTCCCTGCTTCAGCTTTGCACACAGCATGGTGCCCTGTGGTCTGCAACACCCCTGGGGTCACTCAGGGACAGCTGCTCCCATCTGTGCCCCTCGGTGAGGAGCAGAAGAGGCCCTGGCTCTGGAGGTGCTGCTCAGCAGGAACTGAAGCACCCCTGTGTCATCAACACTGGTCCTCACTAATCCCAAACACAGCCCGTGCCAGCTCCTGTGTGGAGAGTTAGCTCTGTCCCAGCCAAAGCAGCACGAACTCCCGAGGGAGCCTGAGATGTTTTATAGTCTCTGAGTGTTTATGGAGCTGCATGTCCCAGACTTGGAGTCCCAAGGTCAAGGTATGAGCTGCAAACAGACTTTATTAGATTGCTCTTGGCATTGACGTGAAACTTATTATCAGCTTTTTGTGATACTGCTTGTACTGGTGAGGTGAAGTCCAAGGAGAGCAGTATGTTTCTGCTAAACTGAGTGATAAAAGTGAGTTCTTGGTGAGTTGTGTGCTTGTCAAAAGAAGCATGAAAGCACATCAATTGAAGAGAGTTAGCAAATGAGCTCTATTTTAGGTAAGAGATGATTTAAGGATGTAGAGAACAGAGGTTGACAAACTTATCAGGTGTCTCAAGTGCTGATGGCTGAAGTGGGCTGTCCATAAATCCTTCAACAAATTGTAGAGAGCAAATTGATCTGTCGGGTAGCATTGAAACCAAATATGAAAGTGGAATACACGTGGCACAGGCTGTGGGCTGGGGAGTCATGGTCAGCTGCCTCCCAGCTGAGCATCTCCAGACACATTTCTGAGTCAGATTTGTGTGTCCTTCATTCATTTAGGATTCACTCAGGTGTTACATGTTTTACTAAGGTCTGATCAGACTAAAAGCTGACATTCTGAATCTCTTATTAGATGCTATTTTCATTATTTTTAGTTCAAATGACTAAGTACAGGATGCAGTTATGAACAAGCAGAAGAATTATGCTTTACTCAGTAAATATAAACAGAAGGTGCTCTTTTGCATAGATAATGAAATTAAATGTCTTTAAAGTGTAACTCCTTCTTAAATATTAACTTCAAGATCGTGGCTTACTAGCAGTGCAGTCTTGGGAATGGTAGAACGTTGGGTGACTTCATTTGGGCACAGACTTCCTCCCTTATTTGTGTTAAGCCGGACTGTTAATTGATGACAATCTGTAAGGAGAGATAATTAGAGTTCCAGCGTTATCTCCTCAAAATGAGTAGCTGCAGAAGGCCTTCAGTGACACCCAGCGCTGTGTGGTTGGAGGCTGGTCCAGGAGAGCGGTGACATCTCCGTTCCTGTGTTTCCTTGGGGCGTTATTGTTTCCCGAGCAGAAAACCCACATGATTCCTGACAGACGCATTGCCACAGGGCTTTGTGCCCTCCCTGAGTTTGCAGGAAGGGAACTGCACAAGTACAGTAACTTCTCCCTGAAGATTTGGGGCACTCGTAGATTTTGATGCATGGATCTTAATTGGCGGTGACTCCTTTATAAGATAATAGCAGTGTTTGACACTGGATTAAATTGCAGAATTGTCGTGCAAACAGCACATATCTCACGTAATTTGATTAAACCAGAACCAGACTTCTTGGGTAATGGGATCAGAGGTTAGGAGCAGAAAGTGGGTGTTAGAAGATCAGAGGTAGAGGGCCATGTAAGAAAGAAAGGTGTTTTGGAATGGAAATCCCATCTTGTAGTTTGTTTTTTCCTAGCAGATAACCCACCGACTGTATGTTGAGGGTAATATTTTGTTCTGATTTTGATCCAATGCAGTTCAAACAGTCTGTGCTCCACAGAGGGAATTAAAGAAGACAGAAGCTTGACCTCTTTGCCCCCATATGATGCACGTTATTTCTCTCCTTTCCCGTGATAAAAATTATGTCTGAGTTACTGACAGACCCATGGATTGTGCTGGGCAGGCTCTGGGCTAGGGCGGCGTGCCCGGGGCTGTGGGAGAGGCTGCGAGGCTTTATCAGCTACGATGTGTTCCTCGTTTAGTGGGGAGTAATTAGGCGGAATTGGTGTGGAATGGCACCCTGAAAGCACCTGAGGGCAGAGGTAGTGGCTGTGGATGGTTTTGTTCTGGCTGGCCTTAGATGTTCAGCTCCTTACATCACAAGCGCTCAGCACCTCTCTGTTTCTTTCACAGCTCCGGAGTAGTCAGTGCACTTTCTGTGGCCTCTCCGCTTATTTGTTTTTAGATGACAGTCCTCAGGAAAGAAAACCTTCTTTGACTCTGCAGACTGCTGACGAAGATGTGTGTGCTGTAGCAGAAGTTGTTTTGTCAGAACAGTGTCCTGGGGTTTATTTCACAGATTTGTTTTTGTTGTCCTTTACAGTATAAAGGAAATGAAGATGGGGAGACAGTTATCATTGAAAAAGACCATTTTATGGATGACTTTTTCCAACAGGTAAAGTTACGATTTTCGCCATTGATTAAAGACTTACTGTTTTCTCTCTGTGCCTTTTAATTTCAATAATTAGGTTTAACAATACTTCTACACATCCTACCCAGTATGGTTTGTAATTGTATGCCAAAACAAATGTTGGTAACACTTCATTTGTTTATGTCAGGGTATTTTCTGTATCGCAGAGAAATGTTTTTAATTCCCTATCAACAAGAAATTTGCTAATGGAACTTCAAAACAGTTGTTTATTAAGAATATTACCACTTAAGTTTTTGGCCATACAGAATATATTTGCTATTAACAATACCATTTTTTAGTTAAAAAAATAATTACAGACTATTTAAACTTTGACATTTCTGCTGGGATTTCTTTCCCTGGTACTTACAGATGAAATTGTTCGGGTTTTATTAGCAGTTGGTTTTGTTTTTAAAAAAATATTTACCCTGAATTATTCTAATGTCTTCTTTGCCATATTTCTCTTCCTCTAGGTTGAGGAAATTAGAAATAATATAGCAAAAATAGCACAAAATGTGGAAGAAGTAAAGAAGCAGCACAGCATTATCCTGTCAGCACCAAATCCTGAAGGAAGTGAGTAATAATTTTTAAGATTTCACATAACTGTGGCTAGATATTCTGAAATATTGTTTGTTTTAGCTCTCTACAGGAATAGAGCTTCAGGTGTTCAGAATGCAAAATGTAACACTAAGTAAATATTTTTATTTTTTATACTGAATTAATACTTCCATTTGTTTATTTTGACCTTTTTAAAGTCTCATTTGAAAAAATGTATTTTCAGAACATTTCTTGCATCATCCAAACCTTTCCTAGATCAAAACTCAGGTTAATATGGGATTTTTTTCTTCAGAAACGGAGAGGTTACTTACATTTCTTCTAATTTGTGAAAATGTCGATGTTGTCAACTGAAGGTTATACTGTCGAGTCCTCTCCTCCTGCTTCAGTAGGGTCAGGGTCCTGTCTGACACCAGAGCCAGCTGCAGCACTACTTCCAGTTCCATGTGGAGCCCTATTTTTAGAGGCTTGAGCCCCAAAGCTGGAAGTAAAGTTGTGCTTTCTGAGCAGAGAACTCGGAAGTTCAGGGCACTTGCCCGTGGTCTCTTCCCTGTTCTCGACCCTTGTTAGCTTTAGGCATGTCTGTGCTCTGGGCAGGGCTCGAAGAAAAGGGAAGAAAAGATGCTGAGAGAGTTTCTTTTTTTGAATGTTGCAATGTTGGCTTAACATTTATCTTGTTGTTTCATCTTGTTGATGGAAACTGAACTTTGGGTGTTAGTTTATGCTGTCCCCCTGGTTTCCTTGGTGTGTGTTTGTATTCCTACAACTGATTTTGCAGGCTGCTTTTTCAGTGAATCTCAGGTTTAATCAGGGTTCATCCAAACGTTTAAAGTCTGTGGTCTCAGCTCATTTATCCGCTTGTGTTTGTGCTAAAAATCGTGCTCAGAATTGCATCTGAATTGTGCAGGAGCATCCAGTGAGCAGTGTGTGTTCTTGTGAATCCAGAGCCTTCAGTGAGCCCTGTGACAGGGATCTACCAAAGCTCTCAGTGAATGTTCTGGGTGGAATTCCTCAGGATGTAACAGGCAGTGCATGGCATGGGTCTGTTAGTGAGTGTAAAAGCAGTGCTCACGTGGTACACACCACAGCTGAGAAAAAGGGGAGATAAATCTGTGTTTTCACTTGTGCTTAGAACTCAGCAGCATTTAACTTTTGACTAGCAAATTAACATTACCCTGAATGTGTTAAAAAAACTGTGTATTACCTGGTTTAGTTGAAGGTTTGGTAATAATAACATTTCCCAGGTGTAAGCCTGTCATAGGAAGCAAGAACCTGATGGTTGCTGTTACAAACACAGTATTTAAGGTACTTAGGAGGATAATAAACTTCAACTCTGCATGGTTGTACTGAATACAATTCTGAGATTGCAAGGTGGGTTCATAGACTCTTGCTGACTTACCATTTTCAGTCATTAACAGTTAAAAAAATCTATTTTTTAAAGGAACAAAGGAAGAACTTGAAGAACTAAATGAGGAAATAAAGAAGATTGCTAATAAAATCCGGGCCAGGCTAAAGGGTAAGTTGTGAGGACAGATAAAACTCCTTGCTTTCAGAAATAATCTAGGAAATTACAATGCAAAGTAATTCTTCTGTGTAGAAATGTATTCTGCAACTGAAGTGCTTTTTTTGAGGGATGATATTTTGGAAGAAGATCAACTTCAACTGCAAAAAGACACCTTTTAAAATTTTTCCAGTGTAACAGACTGTAGTGTAACTCTGTTAAAACAGAGTATGATTGAAGCAGTTTATCTGTGTTTAAAGATCTCTACCAAATCATCAAAACAATTTAAAAACTATATATCACTGCCGTCCCTCTCCTCTGCTGAAATGTTACACGTCTATGGGGAACTTTCACCTTTAAAAAGAACTAATAATAATATTTACGAAGCAGTTGAGCTCCACTGTTAAATACCTGCCATTGACTCAGTACTCTTGTCCTGTTGGTAGCTATCGAGCAGAGTTTTGATCAGGGTGAAAATGCTAACCGGACATCAGTGGACCTGAGGATAAGGAAAACACAGGTAGGATCCCTCCAGTTCAGAGAAAGTCAGTGGGTTCTGGTGAAGTGGAGAACGAGTTTCGCTGCTGAGGGGTCATTTCCCGCGGTGCTCCGGGGGCTGTGGGTGCCTCTGAGCTGGGTGTGGCAGCAGTGACCCTTTGTGACGGCCCTTTCTGTCCGTGTCCCACCCCTCACCCCAGCACTCCGTGTTGGCACACAAGTTCGTGGAGGTCATGACCGAGTACAACGAGACCCAGACGCTTTTCCGGGAGCGCAGCAAAGGCCGGATACAGAGACAGTTAGAGATAAGTAAGTGACCCAAACCCGCTTCTGAAAAACCCCAAATTGCTTGCTGGGAGTACCTGCCGCATTGGGAATTAATTAAATGTGGTACAAAGTATCTGAGATCTTGGACAGCAGCTTGAAGTGTGTGAGAGAAAAGAAACAATTTTACTGCCTGGCACAAACTCTTTGATATTACTCTTTTTAGAGCAGCTGTAAAGAAAGGAGAGAAAACTCACTAAATAATTCCCTTTAGATTGAAAATTATTAAAGAAATTGTCTTTTTCCTTTGCTTCATTTACTTCCAATGTCGCAACTTTAAGTGAAGCATTAAAAAAAGCTGCATTCTGAAACAGCAAGTGTTATTAAAAGCCATTCCAAAATTAACATGCCTAACAGGATAACATCTCTTTTTATGTGATGCCATTTTTGTCTACAAGGACACTTGTTAAATTCATCTGGCATAAAATCAGTGCTGCTGTTATATGTGCTTTAATAATTTGTTGACTGACTCACATATGACTTACTTCCAATTCATTGTTATGAGTATTTAGAAAGGTTCCTGTCTTTACGTGGCACTACAGCATCTACCTTGGAAGGTATCTAAAAAGTGCTTAAAATTAGTCCTTTTTTTTTTTTTTTATGTTTTTCATGTGCTTTTCAAATTTGTCAGTAAGCCTCTGGTGCTAATGGTTCAAGTCAGCATTTCAGTAGAGTTGATTAGGCAAGTTAAGTTGTTCTTTGCTTGTGTTTGAGGGGAGGGACCCCGAGACCTCAGGACATGGTTCTTTCAAGTTAAAGTTGTTATAACCCAATTAGAGCCTTCAGCTTTTCCTAGCATTACAATTTTTAAAGCAGGTTTTGCAGCATTCTTGAGTATTAACATCAGAAAGTAATATTCAAACTGTCTTTCACCTGGTGGGACAGAATTACCTAAGTTGGTGCAGATATGCAAGTTACTTTTCATTGGCAGAATAGGGATTTGATATGTAATTGTTAGAACTGTACAATACCAATCTTTTACCTGTGTTGGATCTGTTGTGCCAGTGATCAGTAGGATTCAGTTGGCTCAAACATGCAATACTAAACTGCATCAAAGCAGGAGCAAAGGCACACTGGGGTTTATCATCTTCTCCGTGTGGAATATGAATGGAATCCTGGGTCAGTAAAATCAAATTTATGTAAAGATTTTATTGCCCACACAGTGGTGGGGTGAGTGACGTGACTGAATAGGTAAATCCTGAGTGTTACATGAAGAGCATTCTGAAGAACACTCCATGCAGCAAGGCTCAAATGTAGATTGTAAATGTTTCTGATCAAACTCTTCAGTGTGACAAAGAAAAGACCCCAAGCAGCCAAGCAAAAACAGCCCTGACCAGGATTCTTCATGGTAGCTTTGAATCTACATTTGGTTTCTGACTATTGCTTGATGCTTTCTGGATTTTGTGATAAACAAAATGGCCCTTGGTAGTGGCTGAACACTACAGGGTTTTATCCTGCAAAATCTCAATGCAGGAATTGTCTCTGAATTGTCATCCTTCTGGATGGTGAAATGTTATGTTCAATAATGAATGAGTGATGTGATGTGAAGTCCTGTTGTTTTTGTCCTAGCTGGAAAGACCACCACTGATGAGGAACTGGAAGAAATGTTAGAGAGTGGTAATCCTTCCATTTTCACCTCTGATGTAAGTATTTCTGGTCCAGTTTTGTCTCTTCTGTTCTGCTTCTCCTGCTCTTTACAAGTTGTAAACTTGTAGCACTTTACCAGTGTTGGCACTTGCTTATGTCCATGTGTCTTCCCATTCTCCCAAAGATTATATCAGACTCTCAAATAACCAGGCAAGCCCTGAATGAAATCGAGTCACGTCACAAGGATATTATGAAACTGGAATCCAGCATTCGGGAGCTTCATGAGATGTTTATGGACATGGCAATGTTTGTTGAGACTCAGGTAAATGAACCAGCTCAAACACATTTATGGGATGGTGGGGTTTTTCCTCACTCTTCCTCTTTGCAGTGTGCAGAAGTAGTTGATTATATTCATGTAGTGCAGACTTGGAGTGGTTCTGGGCTGTGATTAGAGTAAATGAAAGTTAAACACTGGAGGTTTTTGTTTGGTTGTGGGCAAATTGAGCATCTCAATGTACTTATAGGACATGCCTTCAATAACTGACCACAGACTTGCCTTCCAGTCAGTATATTTAATATTTTCTGCAATATGCTTAAGTGCAATATGCTGGAGCATCTTTGTGCATGTTTAAGTACGAAAAGCTGCCTCCTGGGACATGGGTTAATGCCTTGGGAATTTTGGATTCTCAGCCATAGTGGAATACCAGGTGTGTCAGCAAGGCTGTGTGCACCTTGCACTTCATGCAGAGGTGCAATTGCTGTGGTCACTAACAGGAACATAAAGGGCTTGACAAGTCCTCCAAGTCATCTCTTGTATTTGTAAGCTTTGTCTTGACATGTACGTAAATTCATTCTGTTTTTAGTCTTTAAATACCAATTATCCAACAAAAGTATTTTTAACTTTGATCTTAAAATGGTTTGATTTCTGCAGGAAAGTGAAAAGAATAGTGTTAGGAGAGAAACTTGCCTGAAAAGGACTACTTTTTGTAATTGGGTTTTGTTCTAGAAGTCCTTTGTTGCTTAGATATTCAATAAACAGCCAAGAGAAATTGGTAGCAGATTTCTTTTGAATTACATATGAACAAAAGTTACTTGTGCATCATTCTGTAATGCTTTGCTGTTTACTGCTGCTGATTATTTCTTCTGATGGACAGAGACACAGGTAACAGACTTGCTGTCATTTTTCACCACTCCTCCATTTCATTGCCAAATTTCATTCATTGTAATTAATTTGAATTTGTCATGCCCAGACGTCCTAATCCCTGAGTTCTGAGGAACTCTCATGTGTGCATTTCCTAGAGGGCTGCTGAACCCTGTGTGGAAATAGTCCATGTCCTTTCCCACTTCAGACACACCACTGATCTCGAGCGTGTCACTTCCAGCTTTGGCTGTTTAAACATCCCTCCCACACAAGGGATGTTTTCTGGTGGTCAGTACTCATTCCTGCACAAGGGGGAAATCTGCCTGCCCTGCCCGTGACCATTCCTTGTTTGGTGAGAGCTGTGAGCCCTTGCTTCTCATTCCCTTTCTCCTTTACCTGCCAAAGCAGGAAAAATGTCATCCCCAGTATGTACATCATGGACTTGTGAAAGTAATCCTTGATGTTCTAGAGCCTTTCTTTTGGATTCATTAAACAAATATCCACGGGTTCCAATAATGTGGTTTTTCTTCAAAATTTCATTTTAAGGGTGAAATGATCAATAACATAGAAAAGAACGTGATGAACGCGACGGATTATGTGGAACATGCAAAAGAAGAGACAAAAAAGGCAGTTAAATATCAAAGTAAAGCACGGAGGGTATGTTGTCTTTCTGTAATTGTGCTAGTCAGTATTTTAACTTAGCACAGGAACATGTCCAGTGTGAATTATTTTGCTATAGTTAATATTGTAAATTTATAATACCAGTAGAGGACAGACACTTCTTGGACTGTGAAAACAGATCAGCAACTCATGCACAGCTAAGGGTGTGTTCACAATTTTCCACTCACAGCTGCCATTACAGGCTCTAAAAACCCCAAAAGAAGAAGTAATGTATTATTCCAGTAGATAAATTCACATGTTTTTCTTACTAACTTTCATGATACCTTAAATTATTCAGATTCTAAATAACCTTAGAAGTTTTTTGCTGTTTATCACTGGTAAACTTACCTGGATTTAAAGCTGTAAAATCTATTTGCTAGCAGGAAAAATAAAAGTGCTTTTGCTGAAATAGGCTTATTTTTTTTTAAATTCTGTCTGTAATTATTAGTTTTACAGATAAATTAGGGGGATCTTCCCCCTGGGAAGGGTGTGACATTGTGCTGTGACACTGAATTTGTGGAGGACTTGAGTCCAGAGGAATGTTCCGGCATTTTCCATGGCACTCGTTTTGTGTCAGCATCTTTCTTCCCAACAGACACCAAATAATATATTCTGATATCAGACTACTAAGTAGTTTATTTTTACATTCCAGTTTCCCCTTTTGATATGCTGTGCAGTTCAGTGAGGCTCTTTATGGTGAGCTGGATTTGAGGGAATAATTCATCTGTCTGTAGATACAGATGTACAGAGAGAACACACCTGGTTCATTTACAAAAGATCTTTCCAGAAGTGTTAAAAGAGCCCACTTAATATGTTTGTATATGGTGGTTGTGTCATCTCTGATAACTCTGTAGCCAGTAATCACATGAGTTTACCTGTTTAAAAATGTTAATTCTGACATTTGCAAGATTATACAGATAAATTTATCTCAATTTGAGAATACAGGAGGCTTTAATAAAAGTGCTTGTGGATCTAAAAACTGTTTGAAAAACTGGAAATAAATGCAAGTGTTAATGTGCTTGATATTAACAATGCCTTGTTTTTTGACAGAAAATGTGGATAATTATCATTGTGTCAGTGGTGTTGATTGCCATAGTAGCTCTAATTATTGGTTTGTCTGTTGGTATTCGGTGATGCTTGGATAACCTCAGCATGCATGGCTTCCTGCCACGGTGGCAGTAAGTAACTAATCAACTAATTTGGCTCTTGTTTCCTCCGTGGTGTTGTGCTAACCCCTAATATCTGTGCAGGGATGAGGGGGAGGACCGAGTGCCTCGCTGGCCCTGCTCTCTGTGCCCTGTGGCAGCTGCTGCGGGTGCTGGTGGCCTGCCCAGGGCACGGGGTGCAGCCCCTGCCCAGCAGCAGCAGCAGGAGCTGACACACAAAGCCAAGAACTGCCTCACAGCTCTTGGAATTATTGTTTGTTTATGCTGAAAGTTCACATCGGCGAACAATATGGAATACTGAGTACGCTTGGAACTTTATCAGATGGGGGTTTCTGTGGGTTTAAGTAGAGTTTTTAAAAAAGGAGATAGCTGTAATCATAAAGCTGGGTATTATGCCTTGGAGAACATCTTAAAATTTCTTACTTTGAAACTGTTTATTAATGCTAGACTAAATGAAACAGTGGGAGATAACAATGTGTTTAGGACATGAGATGTTTTTCAGTGTTCATATTTTAGTAATGTTTCTTGTCCAGAAAACGTTTAGCCAGGCTCAGTAGGGAATAGCAGTTAACTTGTCTGGGTCCAGTAGAAATGCAGCTTTTAACATGCAGTGTCTTTCTACACAGAGCACTACGAGCAGGTGTCGGCTCAGAGAGCTCATCAGAAATTCAGATTTCTGTACTAACACTCTTTAACATCTAAGTTTTTGTTTTGGTGTTGGAGATGCTCCTCAGCTCCGGTTTGTGGGCAGGGAGCAGAATTCACTGTGCCATTACTTGCAGTCAGAAATACCTGACCCAGGGTCCCACCTCGATGCATTTACACAGAACCAGCTCTCCTTTTTTAACCCTTGCAGCTCCTCTGAGCTGTTACCCACACAATCTTGTTACTGACCTTCTGGTGAATTCCACTAAGGGTGCAGATGTAAAGGTTTGAGCAGGCTGCAAATATTTATCCAGGGAGGGTGGCAGTGAGCAGTTACTTAGACTTGACCTACATCTGTTTCTAATGATGTTTACAGAAGTTGGATATAAGTAACAACCATTATTCTGTAAAGGAAAACAGAGAAATGTTGCACAGATGGCTCTGCCTTGTGACCATGGTTACATGTTTGTTAGAAACAGGAAACAAGAGGAAATCATGGCCATGATTGCTCCTTAGAAAATCCCAGTGCTCAGCCTGGGTGTCAGTATAACTGTGGCTCTGAATGTATTCAAACAACTCTGTCTCTGACAAAGTATTTCAGTCTTAACTTTTCTCTCTTTTCCCTGCAGAAATTGATGTTCATAATAATATGTGTAACTGTATTGCTTCTGATACTTGGAATTATCCTGGCAACAACTCTGTCCTAGCAAGCACATTCCAAGAGTCACGAACCTCCAGGAACTCCAAACCATCTTCAGTAAAACCAAACCTTCTCCACGGATGATGCCTGGCACTGTCCCAGGATGATGACCAGTCACTAATGGTTAAAAATGAAAGCAAAATCACTCTTAATGTTTACTCATAAATGAAGAGCAGAATGTATTAGGATGTGTATGGATTTTGCATCACAAACTACACACTTGCAAGACTGAAGCTTGCTCCTACTTGTTTTGAACTAAAGTAACTTAGAATTTTTTTTCACATCTCAGTGTTACAGTTGAAATAGGGAGTTGAGAGACTATTGGGTTTTTTGACTGTTTGGCTTTTTTTCCCATTGCTAATCCCATTCTAATCATGACTTTAAGTACCTTGCCAGTGCTGCCTTTGTTGGCACTTGTGAATATTTTTATGAGATGTAGCCTTGTGTTTAAGTGTATTAATTATTTAGTCACCTTAACCTATTTAAACTTTATGCTTTTTCTCCAACAAGTGCTAAAATATTTTATCCTGAAAAGACTGCTCATTTAACTGCCTAGTGCATTACACTTGAGAAGAAAAAATAGTTTTTTACACTTGCCAGTTTTTTTATTTTTTCTTCCGAGGTTAATTGCTTTAAATACTTCCTTCATAATTAATAAGGAGTTAATTGCAACATTTCTGGTAAAAGCATACAGCTCTGAAACACGCTGAGTTTGCACTTGAGCAGGTAATTTTCTAGGTAATTCATGTGCAAAGGAACCTGATGGATGAGTTTAGCCTTATTGCTTATATGAATATGACAGAAATGACTTTATAAAGCCAAATCAAGTTTTCTTGTTCTGGAGTTTGCTGATGTTGATGTATGAATATAGCACACGGGGCTGAAGTGCCCCAGAAGAGTCTGACACAGAATACAAACTAAGACACTGATTTGTTATGAAGTTTGTGTGGATATAACATAGATGAAGTGTTTTGGTGGACACATGCCTGTTGTAATGCCAGCTTGCACAACTTGAAAGCTTGAAAGAATTCAAATGTACCCAAATAACTGCATTTAATGTTACAGGTTTTTTTTGTATTTTTGTGTGTAAAATATTTGTAACTTGGGTTTGTGACTCCTCATTGTTTAAGCATATCCATGTAGATATGTAGATACATTTACACTCTGAGAGAAATAGAGGAGAGGATAATTTGTGCCTTTTTGAACATAGTCTAAAACTATACTCGTCAATGTTTTCAGATATTCAGCTCTCATGTTAACTGCAGTAACTCAGTCCTACAAGTTTAGCATCCTTAAACTTAGGTTTTGTTGAAAGTGTCTGAGATCAAAGTTACTCAGTAAGCGAGAATTCAGACTTCATAAAATTCAGCAAAGTTTACAATTTATATTGTATGTATGAATATTCCTGCTTTGCTGTCCAGGTATACTGTGAATGTGCTGGAGCTATTCAGATGTCAAACATGTTTAAAGAAAGAAAACAAATATCATTATTATTATTACTATTATTGGTCTCTTTACAAGTCAGCCATAAAGAAGTCGCTTGAAAAATTCGGCTTCAGTAATGAACAAATTTCTTTTACCTCTAAGTCCAGAATGCTCACTGATGGTTGTGAGGAAGTTTACATGCAAAGTAAGGAAGGATTGGTTGCCTTAATGCTCATTCTAGGTAAATATATTTTTTATTCTGTAGTTTTCTACATTTTTATCAGTAAATATTATTTATACAGATACGCAAATTAGATGGGGGGGGAATCACTCCTGCTGTTCACCAGCTGGTTATGTAAACTGACCCTCAAAATCCTGTCACGTTGAATTTTTTTTCTCTATAATTTGCCCAACAAGACCAGAAATTTGAATAGGCTACTCAGTAGTTTTTACTTCTTGTGGAACAGCTGCCTCAATGAGTTTGTTTTAAAGCAAAACAGACCTTTTCACATGAACCTCTTTGTTTGGTTCATATTGGAGGGGAGTAAATCTCTAACCTGTGCACTAATAAACTCATCTACGTGAGTCTCTTGTACCTGGCTTGTGTTCATGGTGTTCCTGGGGCCTCTGAATATTCCCAGGAAGAGTTTGATGTGTTTTTGCAGTGACCTACATCAAACACTGGATTGCCTGCTCTCAGGGTGAGGTGGTGTCTTTCCTGCAACTTTTTACCAAAAAAGGCGTAGAGATAGTTATGAAGAAAATAATGGGATTTATTAATTTAAGCTGTGCCCGTGGGGGAACTTTTCCAGAGAAATGTTGAGGTGAGAAACCCCAAGGTTTCATTTGAGTGCTCTCTTGATATAGAAATAATTTGTGCCAACTCCTGTAACAGTCTGACAGCAGTGAGGGTGTGCATGCAGAGTTAATGCCAAAGTGCTTGGAAAATGACCAATTAATGACTACCTGTCAGTGGAAACAGAGGGCAAATGTTACATAGCTGCTCTTAAAAAGTTCAGTGTGACCAGAATGCTCAGATTGCTTAAAATGCAGGTATCTGCTGCCTCTCACCAGCTGGGGGAAAGCACCAAACCTGGACAGGAATGAATCTCTAGAATCAGCTAAAGCTGTTACTCTCCCTTAATTCTGCCTCTGCCGTATTGTGTAAAACACAGAACAGAGTTTTAGGCAAAGGAGGACTTGTTTATCAAAGCACTGTGAGTTTTGATGAATGGAATGATAAAATTGAGAAGACAAAGGGAAAGGAGGGAACTGCTGCCTGCGAGGAAGAATGCTTCTCTTTACCTTTAAAAAAATGACATTATTTAAAAACAAAAGTTGTGCTTAGTGTGGTTTTGAGGGCACAGTTTGGATGTGGGCTCTGTTTGGGGTTGTGTCGGGGTATTCCCAGGGGGGCGCTTGGGGTGTGAATCTAAGGACTTGGGTTACACAGTGTTAAATTTGATTTGATGTGTTCATGTGGCTCAGGTGGCACCTCTGGAAATAGCCCTGGCCCCTCTGGAAATAGCCCTGGCACCCGGCACGGGCTGGGGCTCTGCTGTCTCGGGCGGGGTTTGGTCCCGGTGCTGCCGCAGCCCTTGAGCCTCCTCTGTCACCAGCAGGGCACTCACCAGGGAGCGTCTGGGGGTAAAAAGAGCATTTAATGAGCACTTGCAAAAAGGTTCTGAAGGCCAAAAGTGCTTCTGGAATAAAGGGAAATACATAGAAATGGTAAGTACCGACAAAATCCTTGTGCTTGTGTTCTGTGGGGAGCAATGGCTGCTGTTGGCATTTCAGTCCATTTTACTGCAAAGAGGAGAAAGAAGAATTTTAATGTTCAAGAGTAAATAGTTCCTAGGAAATGGCTAAGATGATGCAAATAGCTACTGAGATCTAGCACTAGGTAAGAAGAAGGCATGGATTATTTTGCATACAAAATTATATTTCCTGTATCCATACTTCTGAGAGAACGTGACACTTGGTTGGGGCAGGCTGTGCCAGGTACTGTCAATTGAAAGTAAATTGAGCTTGGCAACATTAAACTGGGTTTAATGTGGCTCAGTTGAGAGAGTGTAGCTGGGCAGAGGTGCTGTGTGTAGCAGCTCCCCTGACAGTCCTTTTATGTGGTGTTTGCAGAGCAGCTTTGGTTTGACAGGGTGATTTGGTTAGTACTGCACACAAACTCTTCTGTTCCTGGACTTGAAGGGTTTTCAGTTTTTTGGGTCTTGTATAACCCTCAGCAACGTTTCTGCCATCGGGCAAGTCTGTTGAAGTTTGTGCAATTGGTTTCATGATCTCCATCAGCCCTGCAGGGGTCTCAGGAGGGTTTTCCAGAAGTATTTCCCACACAGCTCCAGGAATTTGGCCACAGTGCAGGTGCTGTGCACTGGCCAGGATATGACTTGGCAGCTGACCCTGTTCTGCCCCTGATCCAAGCCAGGCTGCAGGTCAGGAGCGGTGCTGGCCCTTGAAAGCATGGCTGGGCCGTGTCTGGTTTTTAATTTATAGCTGGGTTTTCTGTTGAGGCAGTGGAAACCCTTTGAGTGCTGGCAGTGGGGCAGACAAAGCCATTCCATTCCCAGCTCCCCTCGGCCGTGTGCACTTAATGCTGCAAGTTTCAGTGGGGTGGAAAAGGCGCTCAGAAAACACAATTAATTCTAATTGTATTCTTCCAGGCCTTCCCTGGGATTCCTGATTCAAGCACAGCTACCAATCTGGACCCGAGTCTAGGGAAAAGCTCTGAGACCTGAAGCGTAGTTAGTGAGAGCAATTAAGCTCCAGTCCCCCCTGCAACATGGACTGAAAGCTTGAGAGAACATCTCATTCCCAGCTGCAGCCCTCTCGCCTCACTGCCCTGCCTGCTGAGAGCTCTGGGTGAGCTGGGAGCTTTGGATGCTTTGGGGAAGCTCCTTTGGCAGCTCTGTGTTACCGAGGGACCTCTGGGTGGGTGGGCTGAAAAGGAGAAAAACCTGAAACTTCCACGTTTGCAGCAAATATTGTAGGACCTTTGGCCTGTGCTAAAGCAAAACGTGACCTTACTATTGGAGTAATTTTATTTTTAAAAAGCCACAAAAGTATAACACAAACACCAAAAAAAAACCACAAAAAAAGTATTCATTTTCACAAAATATGTCTCAGTTCTCTCTAGACTTTGTGGTTGCTGCTGACCTCCCTTTTCAAAATTTCACTGATCACCTTTGTGCAGATTAATTGCCTTTTGAGAATTTCAAATGCTGCTGATTCTTTGGCTGTGCCTTTTCCATCTCAGGGTTGGCTGGTTGCTGACTTGCTCTGCAGAGTTGCTCTTTTCCCCTTGCTACTTAATTTCATTAATGAACTTTTGGTGAAGGCCTTTTAAAATACCATGGCTGGTAAGTCTCAGCCTTCTGCAGAGCTCCAGATTGACTTGGGACCTGACCAGCAAAGTGTTTGTCACTTTTTTCATGCCATTACTTCAATTGCTGGCAGCACTGACAGAATGCTGTTAAAAAAAGATTCTTTTCCAAATGCAGACATTCTTAGCTATTGAGCCATCTAATCGTGGGTCTTAGATTTTCTGCCCTTTTCCTATCTTGCTCTCTTTCCTTTTGTTTTGTGGCTTTTTGAGGCATAATTTCTTTTAATATTGAATCTACCTTATGTTATCTGTAGTGAAGAAAAATGGCAGTGTGTGGCTGTACTTAAGAGGGACACTCATCCGTGGTAAAGACTAATCTTGGTTCTATCCACGCTGCTGCCAACCATCCTTAAATGGGTAAATATAGCTGCAAGCAAGGGATCTGACTGCAGCAGAGAGCAAGCTGAAGAAAGAAATACATGCATTAAAAAATCCAAACAAACTGCTTTTAACCATCTGAAAATCTGCAAAAAAAACCATTTCAAAACATCCTGGGTTTGAACCAGTTCATGCAAGCACACGTTGCATTTCCAGCTTGCTCTGCTTTTGATTTTCCCTTTTGGCAATTTATTCGGAATAGAGATAGTGGGTAGAATCTCAGAGGAGAATAAAAGCCAGTGTTTTGAGAACTAATGAAGTAATTATCTAAAGCATTATTTACAATGATTATTTAGAAGATAATGAGACCCTTTAATTATGTTTGTTCTGCATAGCTAGCCGTTCAATAATTCAGGGTGTTGCCATACAATTTACTCTGTGTTGACTTGGCACATTTTTTTGTTTAGGAAAATGTCGCATTTTTGTGCTGTCTGTAGAGCACAAATCTGGGCCCTCCTCTGGGCATTGCTTGTCACATGAGAATCACCTGCTCACTTCGTTGGGGGTAGGGGCTTTTAGGTTCAGGCTTCTTCAGTGGGATGTGGAACAAAAGAACTGAAGCTGTTCCTGTTGGAGGCTGTTGTGGCTTTATTCCTGCAGAGGCACTGCTGGAGTATTTACACACATGCATGAGCCCACTGATGCTTCTGGAGCTGAAGCTTGGCTTGCAGTTTATTTTCAGCACAAGTACAAAGGAGCTGCTTCCATTTAGACAACTCAGCATCTCCAAAGCTCGAGGATGCAAGACAGGCCCTGAGTGCTCTGGCAGGGAAGGAGGACGCAAAGGCACATGGAAAGGAAAGAGGAAATATCCCAGTACTGTGCCTGTTACCTTGGAGCTGTAGCTCATGAAATGGTGCTGCCTGACTTTATTAAAATCAGAAGTCCCATAAGCCAATTTAGGCTCTCTCTAGAGGGTTTAAATGCTCTCAAGCCACTTTCCCTCTGTTGCAGAAGAAGGCTATCAGTCACATTGTGGATCAGGGCTATTCTGTGCTGGATTCCCCCAAGGCAAATCAATCACTTTCAGAAGTGGATAAGCCCTTGACTAAAGACCAAGAGGAAGACAAAGTGGTGAGTAACCATTTCCAATCCAGGGTGTACCAGAATTTGTCTGAAAACTTGCCTGGCTTTTCCTTTTGGAGGGGCGGAGTTATACGCAATTATTTAAAATAAACATTTTAAAAAATCTTACTGTACAGAGGAGCTGTGTGGAGCCCTGTTCATAAAATGCTTTATGGGGTAGGATGTGCCTCTAGTGTGCAAAGCAATGAATGAAACCCCCACGTCCTACAGCTTGGTAGAGAGCTGAAAAAGTGGAGATGCTTTTTGAAACACGAAGTGTGGACAGGAAGCACAATCAGAATGCAGCTACCCGTGAGCTCCAACGCCGTGACTTTCACCCAGTTCCTCTGGGAGTATTTTGGTTATGCCGTGGCTGTAATCACAGAGCCAATTCCATCAAAGCAAAGTCGCTCTAGAGCCTGTGGAACTTCTGATACCAGGTCAGTTTGGGTGTCCTGGTAAATCTGAACTGAGCTGCAGCTTTTGGGATCCAGCTCCTTGCCCTTCGGTTGAGGAAATACATTTATCCCCACAACAAATAATCCACAGTAAAGATTCTAGTTTAGTATCTGCGTCTCTCTCCCAGTTTCCCACAAGGCTTGCCTGGTCTGTCTTTGTACTCCCCACATCTGATATCCCCATTTGTGGTGAGCTGATGTTCCTGTCCCAATGCAAACATTCTCAGCATTCATTGTTAAAAGTAATTACAGCTCCTTTGCACCTTCCCCACATCAAAAACCAGTCCCTGCCTCCTGAGCTGCCTACCAAGTGCTACACTGATTTTTAAATAAATTAATTTGCATTTAGACGTCTCCATATAGAGCTCCATATAGAGCTATTTCTCGGCACGTGTTTACACAGTTCCTCAACAGTCACCGATGGCAGGATTTGAAAAAGTTCACCTAAAATTAGATTCAGAACCATTCTAAGAAGCACCCAAGTTGCTACAGCAGCTTTTCAAAGTGCTCAGCAGAGTATTGAGTGAAGGGCATTTCTGACACAGAGCTGGAGAGCTGCCAGCCGTGGGTGACTTTGGGAGGTTAATTTTGGGTTACAGTAATCTCGCCCTGTGCCTGAAGATTGGATCCAGGTCCCCCCCTCTGCCTGCCAGGACAGGCTGGGGGAGAGCTCTGATGCTCTCTCAGGCCCAAGGCCTGACAGCTGGGCACACTTGTGCTCTCTTGACTTTGAAACCATTTATAAATAGATTTTGTCAGAGTTCCCATTTATACAGTTCCCCCTAATGTGTATTTGGGCATGGTTTTCCTTCCAATATCAGGCAAATAAAACCATGGAACAAATCAGTCTTAGAGAGAAAACAAAAATTCACAGGACAATAAAATTCAGCAAGTGTTGGCATGTATTTTTAATCACAGCTGATACATTTATCTTTTTAATCCCCAAAATAACAGGAATTACCATAAACTTCAGGTGAGTTTGAAGAAAATAAAGGCAAAATCTCTGTTTCCCTGCAATCCAGCTGGATTCACATACCCATACACGAGAGCTGGGTTAGGTCACATATCTGCTTTCTGTGTTCCTCCTCACCAAAGCTGGTTCATTGCTAAGGCAAGCATGTGCTGAGCTCTGAGTGACTCAGACCTGTGGGCCAGGATGCTTTTCTTGGGTTTCCATTGAGCATTCTGCTCATCCTACACAGATATAAATAAGTGCCCTTGTTGACTTCCCCACCATTTATAGTAGAAATAGATGTGGCATTATTTTAACTGCATTAAAATATCTTTTCTGAGATTAAAGGGGAACTTTTCACTGACAGCTGTTATAACCTTAAAGGTTCTGCTCTCACACACTGATACCCACAGTGCCACAACACAGCGCAGAGACGCAGGGAAGGAAAGTAGAAGCTGAACTGAATTGCTGTAAATGATCACTAATTTGACCATTCTGAGATCTGGCCAGAGCAAAGAACACTCCAAACCTCCTTTTCCAAAACCTTGCTTGGTACTGCAAGGTTCACCTTTCCTCAGACACGAGATCCACACCTCAGATGGGGCTGAGCACCAAGTCATGCTGGCCAAACAGAGGCAGCCTGACTCACCATCAGCACAGAGGGATGGCAAAAAGGGCAGTGGCGTTTGCAAAAAGAGATCTCAGTCACTTTGTTTACCCTCTGGGAGCGGTCTTGGCTACACAAGATTAAATGTTATGTAAAGTGAGAAAGCAGCTGCTGTGCCAGCACAGGGCGAGGGGCAGGGGGCATCTCACAGCGGAGAGTCCTGCCCAGCATCCATGAACGAGGAAAGAGGCACCAGCCTTCCTGGAGGAAGGAGAGCTGAGCTGCCCTGAACGAAGCAGGGAGGTGTGAGGCCAATTCCCCCCGTGCTTGGTGATGTTTATTGAGGTTTGTAAGCTCTGGGAGGCAGGACAGGCTCACAGTGACTGCAGCACGCTGTGAAACTGACCTGTGCCTCAGCAACGTCCTGACATTTTGAAAAGGAATCAGTGCTAAATATCCAGCCCACCTGACCCAGCACAGCCTGCTCAGGCACCTCAGCACCCTGTGCCCCTCACTGGGAGCAGCAGAGCAACAAAGGCTCCTGCCTCCCAGCCATCTCCAGGGCTGGGAGCAGTGGGATGGGGCAGTGGGATGGAGCAGTGGGATGGAGCAGCGGGATGGGAGCAGTGGGATGGGAGCAGTGGGATGGGGCAGTGGGATGGGGCAGTGGGATGGAGCAGTGGGATGGAGCAGCGGGATGGGAGCAGCGGGATGGGAGCAGCGGGATGGGAGCAGTGGGATGGGGCAGTGGGATGGAGCAGTGGGATGGAGCAGTGGGATGGAGCAGCGGGATGGGAGCAGTGGGATGGGAGCAGTGGATTGGGCAGTGCTGTCCCTGGGGCTGCTGCTCCCTCCATCCCCCGGGCAAACCCAGCATCAGTCTCTTCCTGACCCCGACAGGGACACAAAACACGTGCAAGGCACAAACTCTCCCAATAACGCCCCCAGCCCTCGGGCTGCAGGGGTGTCCCCTCCTGCCCCACGGCAGGAGCACCGCTCACCCCACAGCGAGCCCTGCCCAGGGCCAGCAGGGACCGAGACCTGCCCTGCCCTGCCTGGTGCCACATCTGTCTGTGCCCCGAGCTCTCCTGGGCTCTGCGGTGACAGCTGGGCTTCACCGTGAGAGAACAAACTGGTTTAGGACCAGCAGCATCACTGAGACATTTCAGATCTATTCTAAAGTATTTTAATAAGCTGTTGATGGATTTTGTTCCACAGTCCAGACAGAGCAACAAGAAAGCAAAACAAACATCTGGGAAGTCTCCAGGCTGCAGATCTGAGGGCAGAAGCAAAGAGAAGAGCAGTTCAGTAAATGTTAAGAAGAGCAAGGTGAGTGTTAGATGCTCTGAAACCTTCCAGTGCTTTCCTGCCAGTTGCTGAGACGCCTCTCATGGCACTGACACCATCCAGAGGTGATGAATGCCAGGTGAAACAATTGTCTGCACCCTGCCCGGCACAGGGCACACGGAGATTTATCTCGGGTTTGGCTTCCCTGATGTGCTTGGTTTGTTTCATGGCCCAGCACAAGTTACGGAACTCTCTGTGGTTTTAGGAGTTAGGCTGTGGATGTGAACCAGTTACAGGACTATCCCATTAGGACTTTCCCTTTTCATTCTTCTAATTGGAGTTATTTACTGCTTTTATTGTAAGACACCTAATTTAAAATATTGGTCAAATTGAAGTGATCCCCCAATAAAGAAATTAGATGCCAATGTGAAATGCGTTTTGTGATGATTCCTGCATATTTGTTTGCACGTGTGGCTTGTGCAAGAGGGGGATCAATATCTTTCCAAAAACCCTTGAGTGTGAGGCTGGCATGGGAGAAGGAAGCAGTGAGGATAACCCAGGGTGCCCCTGAGATGGAGGCACAGCCCTGTTTGCCGACAGAGAAACTGCTTTGCCAGTGACACTGGGGTGCCTCAGTGATAAAAACTTCACCTGATGTTTCCCCTGATTCATCTCTTCTGTTCACTAATGGATCCTCTCTCCAGAGCTTTCAGTGCTTCTCCCTTCAGCAGATACAAACACGATAAAAAAATGCTTTAAAAAAATCAATAAACACTTAAGTGTTTGGCAACTGTCAGACTTTTTACTGCATCATTTACTCAACGCTTTAATGCCTAATAGAAGAAAGTCGCCAGTTAAATATTCATGTGCAGATTTAGCAGATACAACACACCTCAGCTTGGTTCTGCTTTTCTGACACTCTTCATTCACAACAAAACCAATTGTTCCAGAGCACAGGAGCAGCGTGCTGGGGAGGGACACCCGATGGACCTGCTGAGGCCAGCGTCAGGATCAGTTTGTGGGAATCCGCCCCCATTCCTGTTTGGGGCAGCAGTTTCCATCATTCCAAATTCGGAGCCTTTTTTGCTTTAAAGATGCCGAGTCGGTGTGAGCTGTCCCAGTGGGTACAGCCGTACCTCGGTCACGTTAGGAGCCCGCTCTGTCCCCAGAGAGGGGCTGGGCTGGGCTGGGCTGGGCTGAGCTGGGCTGGGCTGGGCCGGGCTGGGCTGGGCTGGGCTGGAGCATCCCTGCAAAGGCAGCCTGGATGGGTCCGGTACCCCTGGATCAGATCCCAAACGCAGGAATGGGATGGGATGGGATGGGATGGGATGGGATGGGATGGGATGGGATGGGATGGGATGGGATGGGATGGGATGGGATGGGATGGGATGGGATGGACACAGTGATATCCCAGGGCCGGGACTGGCTTCAGCTGACCCCAGGCACAGCCAGGCCCCAGAAAAGGGCAAAACCTGCAGAGAGCGAGGGGAGAGGGGTACGAAATGGCCCTGGAGAGGGCAGGGGGAGCAGACAGCCCCGGCAGCCCCCAGAGCGCTCCCGGAGGGGAAGGGAGAGCGGCTGGCAAGGGAGGGGCGAGCTCCAGCCTGGCAAGGGGCAGGGAGAAGGCGTTGCTTTAATTTCTGCCTGTTTCTCACTACCCAAACCCGCTTTAACTGGCAGTGCACTGATTTCCCCAGAGGGACCCGTTCTGCCTGCGAGGGTAAATGGCGATGATCGCCCTGTCCCATCCCAGCCCTGAGCGCTCCCTGGGGATGCAGCATCCCGGGGCTCCGGGCGGGGTTTGCCGGGTCCGGCACTCCCTGGGATGCAGCATCCCGGGGCTCCGGGCGGGGTTTGCCGGGTCCGGCACTCCCTGGGATGCAGCATCCCGGGGCTCCGGGCGAGCTGCAGCCCCAGCAGCAGAAGGATGATTTCCCAATTAGCGGCGGGATGCGGCGCCGGGGCAGCGCCGGGGCAGCGGCAGCGCTCGGTTGCCCTCCTGTGGCGAGCGCCTCGGCATCGCTGCGGCCACCGAGCGGGGCGGGCTGCCATCCACCCGGGGGGAAAAAAAAAGAGAAAAGAAAATAAATTGTCTGCTTTTCATTTCTTTGTGTTATCCCCGTCTCTTTACCTGTGATTGATCAAGCGAGATTGTCTCTTGCTCACTTACAGCTTGAATGAAATGTCTGAGGAAGAGAATTTTCAAATGAAGCGCTTATGCCATGATTTTTGAAAGAATTTGAATTAAATTCTTTCCCTCAGACAAAGCTTTAGCAAGAATGACATGAAAAATGTATTTTCTCCTTACCAGGCTGTCAACCCTTCAACTTCATTGACATTGTCATCCAATAACACTGCTGTCATCACAAAAACAATCACCAGAACTCTGCCTCTAAAGCAGAAAATGCACTTTGTCAATGTTAAGTCTCAACATCTGCGAAGTATCAACAAACAATCCAAAAGCATAAAAGATCTGGAGATCCAACTGCTGCAAGGGGACTGTGAGGAGCTCCAAAATCAGCTGGGATGCCTGAGGGTAGGTAAAAATCCAGTTCTACTCTTAATATCCAACTCTGCTGGTAAACAGTTACATTGAAAATAGTTTATTGAGAGATGCTTTAAACCCAAAACATTAATCTGTCCATTTCTCACTCGGACAATTTACCCAATATTTCATACCAATAACCAAGTGTGGAGGAGAGTTTGGGTCTGAATTCACAGCACTTCTGGTTTAGACTCAAGTCAAGACTTCCACTGAGGATATAAACTTGTAGTTTGGAATTCTCAGTGGCATTCCTGCACTTCGTGTTCGCTATCCCAACATCAAACTCTTCTTGGCATTGTCTTGTACCGATTTTGTGCCCTCCCAGCAGCATCTCTGAGCCCTTTGTGCAGCAACAAATCACGTGAGAGGGATAACTCCAGTTCCCAAAGGCTGGGGGTGCCCAGCTCGGTTCCCACCTAACCTGGCTGGATCAGAGGGAGCTCCCTGGGCTGCTGGGGTGCCCGGAGTGCAGGATGTGCTGCTGCTGCTGCTGCTGGGAAGGGATTGATTTCAGGGGGCAGAGGACTCTGAGGTTAAACACAGAAAGCACCTGCAGAGATGCAGCTCCACGGCTGCAGCAGGGGCTGCTGCTCAGTGAGAGACTCAGCTGTGGCAGACCCTGTGCCCCTGTGCCCCTGTGTTTGACAAGAGAGAAATGGAGAATTTCCTGTGCTGCAGGAAGCGCTGCTGGGGCAGACGCCAGGGGACACCGAGGAGCTACTGAAGCAGTCTCAGAGGGAGCTGCTGTGGCTTCAGAGACAGCTCTCCTTCGTCTCCACAGCAGGCCCTGGGCATGCCCTGGCTGGGAAGGTGAGCTCCTTGTTTGTTTTTTCATTCAAGAAGTGCAGTTAGCAAGGGCAGGGTTTATCTACGTTTGTTTTGGTCTATTGAAGCAACACCCTGCACGATTGGCTTTTCATACAAAGGGGGCTGAGAGGAAAACTCACCTCTTAGGATGTATTTTAAATAATTGTTCCATGTAACTCAACTGGAAAGAACATGAGACTTATTCTAGCTTGTGAAAAGTTACAAATTGAAAGTTAAAATGGTATTTCATAGAGCCCTTAGCACCTACAGAAAGGTGTCTTTTGTTGTCTCTCTTTCTCTAAAGGGAGGGTCATTATTTTGGGATTGTTGTTCTGGGGGATTCCATGGCACACAGAGCTGTAATTCCCTTTCTTCTCTCAGCCAAACTGTTATGTGTATTATATATATTCCTACCTGCCTGTGGCCCATCAACAGCATAACTGCAGCCAGAAAAAATTATTATCAAGCTATATCTGTAATGCTGACATTTGGCCACATAAACTACCAAATTAATAATAAAATGTTTATGATAATAAAATCCTAACATCTTTCAGTTCCAGTAAAATGTCAGTGCTCGTCTGCTGTGGCATAACAAGTTGCATATGTCAAATTTTTATGACTCAAATTGCTAAGCATGTTCTTGAGATAAAGAATATGTTTTAAAACCTTCACAGCAGTGAGTCTGTACTGGTAGTTTAAAAAACTAGTTGCTGTTTTACTTTCAGATCAAATGTATTCCACATAACTTTCCATATTTTTAAAACAAGGTTTCCGGAAAGTTTATGGCAATTTGCATATTTTATCCATGTATGTACCCACACATACAGAGACACACGCTTCAAAGCCACCCAGGAAAGGAATGAGAAGAGCTGGTTTGGCTCAGTGAAACACATTAATAACACCATTTTACAGTGATCTGACAGAATTTCAAGTCTCAGGCTGGCCCAGCAAGGTTTGGTTTTGTTTGTACAAATGCACATCAGGGAACAGCCACGTTCCTCCAGTCCCAGCCTGGACAAGACTCATCTCCCAAATGTGCCACCTGGAATATTCTGGTCCCACTCTGTGTCATATGCTGCAGATCTGTGCCTGGTGCTGAAGCACAGTGTGGTGAGTGCTGGTACAGTCAGAAGGAACATTTCAGTTTGGAGCTTGCCTGTAGCTCGACTGAGGGAAAAAAATCTGACTTGCCAAAATTAGACCTAAAAAAAAAAAAAAAAAGAAAGCCATTTATGCCACAAACTGGTTATAAAAGAAAGAGTGCCTTGCCTGGTGATCAGAGCCACAATGTAATCTGGGAATGAACATATGAACCTGGCTAGGAGCAGCTTTTCCCTCAGAAAATGCCAGAGTTTTGTTGCTCCTGCTACAGTCATGAGTAATCTCAGGGAAGGTCATTTGGGGCTGAGATTTGCACAGCAGAGAGGTCTTGGGGGCCTTATTTTTAGACCCTGGACTTGTCATTCAGAAAATTCTAGTCTTTCTAGAATGTTCCAATGCAGACCTTCAGGGAAGGAAGCACAGATTGTCTATAAACCTTCTCCTCATCTGCTTTTCCTGCAATGTCACATCACCAGGGATCAGATCTTTGGCTGTTTCATCCATGTAATGAGGGACAGATTTTCCAGCAGCAGCCAGTTGCTTTGCAGATCACACTGTGACCATGGCCGAGTTCTAAACTTCTGGAGAGAAATGTTCTGTCCAAGTGGGAGTGGTGGGTCCCAGGGCTGCTGGAAGCTTTGGGGGCCCTGGTCTGAGTGAGGTGCTCAAACATGGATGGCTGGGAGCTGCTGCACCCAGAGCTACAGACAGGGCCAGTTTGGGATGATTCCTCAGCTGTTTAGTGAAGGTCCTGGCTCATGGGTTCACACTGATAGTGAACTGGAAATCCAGGTAAGACAAAACTTGAGAGAGAGATCATCTGCCAAATCCCTCTTCCATGGCTCCCAGTTCATTCCAGAGAAGCAGCAGATGCTGGCAGTTCCTGAAGAGCAGGGTATCCCCTGTGCACTTCAACTTCATAGAGAACTATGAGGCTTGAGGGGAATCTGCCTCCTTTTGTCAATGCCAAACTTTTTGGAAAATTCTCCTCCTCTTCCTCATGGTGCCTGTGGGTACAACTATGGGAGGAAGACTAGTATCTGAAGAGGAACTGTAGGAAAGACCTTACTGAACTGAGGGATGCATTTCTCTAGATACTTTAACAGAATTCAATAAAATATTGCCTTGAGAGTGCAGCATTTCCTTACCCTGCAAAATACCAAAATGAAAATATGGAAATACCACTCAATATAATTCAGATGTTTTCTTGATGATTTAACCTTCATCAGCCTGGAGAATTCAGTTATGTTGTAGTGGATGTGCTGCCAAAGTGATCAGATTCTGTCACTCAGATCATCTCTGCTCAGGAGCAACCAGGCGCAAAAAAACAATGAGAAAACGATTGAAGCCGGGTTACTAAAATTTGATTTATTTAAAATCTTTCCCTGTACCCCCTTACAGCATCTCCCTCTGCCTGCTGGGGAGATGTTGGTGCACCTTAGAAGTTTTGTGCGAGCGCGTTGCCCCCGGTTTCCCCGGGAAGAGGCGCGGCAGAATGCTCGGGATGCTCCAGGTAATCTGCCTTAATTCCCCTCTGCATCGGAGCTTCCGCGCCTTCCATTGGGCAGGCCGGGCGGCGAAAAAAAAAAAAAATTGCCGCTCACATTTACAGTTCATTGGTTCGTGCCAGTAGGCCACAGATGACCTACTGCGAAGATCCTGCGATAGCATTCCCGGGGGGAACATCCGCGCTCCCGGCAGCCGCCTCCCCCGCGGCCCCTCCGGCGCGGCGCATCCGCGGCTCCCGGCGCGGCTCCGCGCCCGCGCTGCGGGGCCAGGGCCATGTGAGACGGGCAGGGGCGAGCGGGGAAAGCCATCTTGGGGCGGCTGCGAGCGAGCTCTGCCGCCTCATAGGCTCGGCGGCCGTGCACGGCGATGATGCTCGCTCGGCGGCTCCCCGCCTGCCCGCCCGCAGCGCGCCCGTGAACCGCCGGCTCCGAGCGCTCCGGCACCGCCGCTGCACCCGCACCGCGCCCCCGGCATGCTCCTGCTCGCCCTCGGCAGCGCCTGAGACCAGGTACGCTGAGATTCCACCCTCCCTAAAAATAGCCGCTTCTGGCGAACGCTGTGCGGGCGCGGGGAGGGCGGCGGGGATGGGGATGCGGGTGCCGGGGGAGAATCCCCTCCTGGCGAGCGGCGATGCATCAGTAACTCCTACCGGAGGCAGGCAAACTTTATTATTCTACAGCAATTTGGTGATGCCCTTCACTGGATCTTTGCTTCTGGGTGCTGCTCTGAATGATAAAATGTGCATCGTGCACGAGCGCTAGGTAAAGGGATTAAACTCTTGCTAGATTATTCCATCCTCCCTCCGACTGATGTTTAATCTGATGTCATTTCCCAGTCACTTTTAGGGTTTCCAATGAAATAAAAGCCATATTGGCGGGTCTGACGGGCAGTGTTTCTGTGCCGTGGTGGTGTCTGTGGGCAAAGTTAGCGATGACAGCGGCCGGGAGCTGTCCCCGCCGCCAGCGCCGGCTTGGTGCATCCCCACCGAATGTGTTTGCTTTGCCAATGGATATTGTCGTGTCATGGCAAAGTCATCGCTGGGGCTGCTCCTCCACAGAGCCGCTGCCCGTGAAAATACGTGCCATTTGTCTGGCATCTAGTGCTAAATTAGACCGATTGCGAGCAAATGCCTCATCCTTTTCTCACAGAACGGCGAGATTTGCAGACAGATACAGACAGACACACGTAAATGTGGGCACAGCACACACAGCACGGGGGGGATGCCTGTTCTGCGTACGAGCACGTACAGCACAATAACAGCATTTCATTCTTGCATATTCCCATAAATACCCGTTAATTAGCATGCACCAGTGTGCCGTGCTCGCTGTTACAGGGGATACTGCAGGGTTTTTATTAACCTCTTTTCAAAACTGGCTATTGCTTGTGGCGCTGGGCAGGGGAGGTGTGTCTTTCCCAGAGTGATGTGATGGTCGACATTACAGCTGTACATGGGCTTAGTGCAGTTGTGACTGAGGAAGATCTGAGTGCACATGAAAGCTTTGGTTTTTCTTTTCTAAGCTACTGCTGCCTGACATTTTAGTGGTAAAACACTGCCTGGGCTGTTCTGTCCAGTGCAGGTAGTGATGCAGGGTTTGTGTATAAAATAACTCAGCAGAATAACTTATTAATGAGTCTTGACACTGCATCTGGTAAATACAGAGTCTGCTTCTTAAGAGATTGGATATATTTTGAAGAAATACCTAAATTCAAAGCCATTGGCTGTGACATTAAGAATTGCACCAAGTATTCTGTGACAGGGGAAGAATACTGTGATTGTTATCACCCAAATAAAAATAAGGACCATTGCTTAGCAAGATAGAAGAGCTGCCTTAAGGCAACAGCATGAAATACAAAACCACAGACCAAGCAGTAGAGGGGAAGTTACAGCATCCCCATAAAGTCAATATGATAAAAAATAGCATTATATGGGCACTGATATGAAAGTTGCTGTAGTCAATTTGTATTTTGGCTTTTTTTGATCAGGAGGTGTTAGATTTTTATTAGAGGAGGGCTTTCAAGTCTGCCCAGCTGACAAATGAAGCAGGTAATTCAGATCAAACATTACAGATGTTAGCCAGGACTCACCACTGTAGACAGCCTTTGAAATACATATGTGCTCCTTCTAGAACCTTAAAGGAGGCTGGGCCTTTCTTTAGGTGCCTTTTTGTTATTCCATTTGGATCTGATGGTCGTGGTCACTGGCTCTGTGCAGACTGTTGTCTTTTTAATAGGGAAATGAAATCAGTGAGGTGTTCATGCTGCCTGCAGACTGGAGAGCAGCCCTGATTTCCCCTGCTTCCATACCTGAATGAGTTCCAGCCTGCTAAAATACAGCATGACTGCATGCTAGGGGCAGTGAACAGAGGGCCACTGTTATTACATCCAGCTTTACATATTTGTCTCTACCTGGAGCACCTTTTCGAGAAAGGCCATGTGTTGAAATTTCTAGAATTATAACCAAGTTACAGCTCTAAAACAGCACGTGGGTTTTAGGGGTAGGAAAAGTGAGATGGAGCCAAACATGGGGCAGTGCAGTGCCACAGATTTCTGCATGAAAATGGTCTGAATAGCTGATAAATGCTGGTTTAGTTGACTGACAGTTGCAAGCTCAGAAATCTGAAGCATCTTTCCATAGATGTGGCCAATCCCATGCTTGTCCAATGTACTTCTGCATAGATACATTCAAGGAGAAACACAGTTTGTGTTAGATGTTAGATGTGCACAGGGTCGTGGCTGTGACCACTGTAGGTCAGGTGTGTGATACTGAGCATTAAATAAATAGATCAGCCCCACAGTTGTTCTTGCTGGCAGCAGCTTTATTACCACAGCCTGAACCCCTCTGCGTTGCCACAAGAGAAATAAGGAGCCTGTGATCACTGCATAATTGGTATCCTCGGGTATTAGGGGGTTTCCTTTTCGTGTGTAAAATGCCCCACCACAGGCCAAAATTAAATATCCAAAATCAGTCTGACTTTACTCTGTAATAAGAAACTAGTTGGTCATGCATCACTGTCCTGTCCTTTCAATATTTATGTTGAATGAAGCATGGTTTGACAGTCAGGGCTGTTTGTCATTTCACTGAAATTGTTTCAGGCCCTCATCACTGCTAGGAAATATGTCACACCAGCTGAAATATCTGTTAGTCACGACTTTTTTCCTGGGACTTATTTTTGGGTTATTATTCAGCAAAAGGTTCTGACTAAACTGGAATTTTGTGTAAATCCTTTGTTTCCCCCTCTCACAGCATTAGCCTGTATATCCTATTCTGACAGAATGTCAAGCTGTGCAGACAACAGTTCCCCTCTATGGTTTGGAAAGTCTCTCTGTGCACAGGACCAAGGAACTGAAATCTATTTCAGATTTTCTGGAAAACACCTGGTGCCACTGGTGATTACCTGAGTGTTGATGTTCTCTGTCCACCACAGATGAGGATTGTCATGATGTATTGCTGACAGCAGCATTTTCTCTGTTAGAACAGCATTTGCTGTTAGAATTGAAAAATATACCCCAAAATGATGAGTGAAAATAGAACTGAGTGTAGCCACAGCGCTGGGGAGATGCAGCTTCCTCAGAGCAAGGTGCCATGGAGCCAGTGCCTGCTCAGGGCTGGAGAAGGGGGCTCTTGCCCGGCTTCTTTGCTGCAAGGGGGCTCTGGGAAGGGGCAGTGGTGCCACGGCCCTGGGGAGCAGCTCAGGGCCCTCTGCAGCAGCTGGGGGCTGGAGCCTGAGTGGGGTCACCGAGGGTTTCTTTGCCATCCTGTTAAGTGACACGTTGGAGGCGTGTTCTTTCCGTAAATGATGATTGCAAAGCCACCTGTGGTTGGGATTTTGGTGAGGAAATAAATAAGAGTGGTTTAAAGGCTCAACACTTTGGCTCATGTTTGTGGCGTGGTGCTTGATCAGGGAATCAGAGTGGGACTTCAGCTCTGCCACGGATTCTGTGAATGGCCCTGAGCTAAGCATTTAGTATCTCTTGGGCTCTGTTCTCCTTCTGTAAATGGGAATAATAACGAACTCTTTCCACTACATTCTATTTATTTGATCTGCTTAGGAAATGAGATTTTCAGACCAAATACTGTTTTCTCCATCAGGATATTGAATCCCAACAGAGGCTTCTAGATGCTACTTATAAATCACTTGACAGCCTGCATTGTGTGTTGTTGATCTACAGAAGAATATTGCTGAGTGTCAGAAGAATTCGAATCTGTGTGGAGGTTTCTGGAATAACATTTGATTAGCTAAACTCTCTGTTGTGCTCATGGGTATGTTCAGTTTGGGGTGAAGAGCCTCAGTTCCCTGCTGGTGGCTGTGGTTTGGTAGAAACATTTACAGTGCAGGTGTCAGGACAGAGGAAATGGGACTGCAGGTTTGATTTTTGCTTTTTATTTTTATAATTGGCACAAAGTTTTCTCTTTTCTGTTGCAAACAGGCTTGGTTTCCAGGGCAGTAAGTATTGGCTGTGCCCAGTGCTTGCTGACCAGCAAGCAGCAGCAGTGCAGGCTGTTCCTGTGAACAGTCATAGGAAGGCATTAGAATATAACAGCATGGCACAGATCCTCCTCCCTGCTCTCAGCTAATGACAACTAGAAAGAATCTTCCATTTTTCCTTTAAAGATCAACCTGCAGCATCCTCAAGGCCTGATGTGAACACGGTGAGCTGGTGGGCAGCCATCCCATGCACCCCTTTCCTTTCATGCTCCACCTCCCCTAGGACTAGACTGATTTATTTTCTTTCACTGAGGAGCATAAATCATTTTTATAGACAACCTCATTAAGTTTTTGCACTGGATGTGTGATAGAAAAAATCACAATCAAGCCCCCTATTACCAACTTTGAAAGGAAAATAAGCCTTTCTGGAGGCAGGTTAACTTATTTAGGGTTGGCTTAGAAAAATCCTAAATGAAGGCTAAATTCCTCCAGAACAGGGAATTTATTCTGGGACTTTGCCTTTTCAGCTCCTGCTGAATATTTCTGTGCCTCCTTATACAGAGCTGAGAAGATGCTCTTTGTTACTCCTGTGTGGAGCACCAAGGTGCCTTTTCAGTGGTGTAGAAGTGCATCTGTGGTGAGCACACTCCCCTCTCACTTAGGGATGCTCTCTGGTGTTAATCAGCAAGGACTTCTATAGGTCTGTGCCAGTTCCTGAGCAGAGGGGTGGCCCAGCAGGGTCCCTGGGAGTGTGCTGGTGCTAAATCCTTCCCAGAGATGGCTGGGGCTGACGGTGCTCAGGATGCAGCAGGATGGAGCTCACAGCACTGCGGGGCTGCATCTGGCCCCTGTTTACTGCAGCTCCCTCCTCTGTGACACTCACAGCTTCACCTATTTGTTAACTCTGCCTTCCTGCTCTCCCCACTTCCCTGCCCCAAATCCTGCACAGAGTTTAGAACCTCAAGGCTATTCCCTGTCAGCTCCAGGAGTGTGTTTCTTCCCTTCTCTCTTGTTTACCGCTTGCTAATTAAATTTTGTAGGTGGCAGTTTGAAATCTTAGTGGGACGAGTCATGTGACTGCTAATGCTCTGCAGATCTCTATTACATAACCTTTAAGTAGTTTGGGAAAATGTGCTTGTGTCATACTGGGCCTGACATAAGGCTCTGTCTGAAGCCAACAGTCTGATCAGGTTTTTTATGTACAATGACTGTAGAAATCTTGTGGATGGTTTGTTCTGGCACCAGATTTGTGCCCTCGGTTGTCAGGTCAATTGTCTTACTTCTCTGAGATGCTTTGCAGTCGGCTCTGGCTGCCTTTCCTGCAGGGCAGAGCAGGGGAGGGGTTAGATTTAAACACCCTGGCATGCCAGGTAATGATCAAATGAATATTAAATGCAGGATGCTAGGAGCCCTTCTGCTTTCCTGATAGCTTTGCTCATCCCAGTTTGGAAGTGACCAGAGCACAGAACAAACACAGAAAACCTCTCAGTTTGTGCCCCCGCCCCTTCACCTCCCACAGATCTTAATTGGGCTCTGGTGCATTATGCAAAATGAAAACATGAATCAATACAGAAGTTTAAAGAATGCTGCGTAGGGATGATCAATTTTTAATGCTTGGTAATTCATTAGGTTCTGGTTTGCTAAAGGAGCACTTCTGTAAATGACAGCAACGTGTCCACCCACAGACTGAGCTCTTCTTCCTTTCTCCGAGCCAGAACCATCTTTTGGTCATGCTGCACTGTGCCGGTTTTGGCCAAAATCTAGCTATATGTCACCCCAAGACATGCACGTACAGTCTCACACTCTTGTTGCCTAAAACATATTTATACCTATTTATACCTATTTATTCCTACTTATACCTATTTATACATATTGATACAGTATCCAGTGCAGCTTAAGCACTCCGTTGTGGATGGACCAGCTTGGGCCCTGAAGGAAATAAGTCTCATTTTGTTTTCCTGGCCAGGGTATGGCCGTGGAGGCTGAGTCCTGTCTGTGGCTCTGATGTGTGTTCTCTGATAAGCCTTTCCTTATCTGCTGGGAAGGCTCCGTGGCAGTGCAAGTTGTAGTTAGAAATGAGGAAGAACTGGATGAAATTTTGGGTGCTGTTTTTTTTTTTCTTTTTTTAAAGGATGTCAGACTTAAAAGTTTATAATCTCATATTGAAATCTAATTGTGGGAACCTGCATTTTGTCTGGAGTAGCCCTTAGTCTGCAACAGCACTTCTCAGTAAGAAAACTCTTCACTGAGTGTTCAAGAAGGATGGTTGATATCTTTCTGCCCATTTTGCACGTGAGAAATTCTCAGTGTGCTCCAGGTTTATTTGCCCGGGATCATTCAGCAGGGTCAATGGAAATCCATGGATATTGTTTGCAGAACCTGGTCTAACATTAATCCATTGTATTGCTTCTCTTAATTAAATGTTGTGTAAGAAAGGAGGAGGGGGAAGTATTGATCTTCTAAAACCAGACTTCCTTTTTTGTTTCATTTTAAATTAACTGGCTGTGTGCTACTCATAGTAATGAGTTTGCAAATGTATTAGTCTTTAAAAAAATTACTACTATCATAAATCATGGTGGCTACAGTCAGTTTGTGCATTCCAAGGGCTGCCTGTTCACCTGCTGGGTACAGTGGAACTATAAATGTCTCTCTGCTGGAAGGGTCTCTCTGCTCAACACTCTTAAATCTTCTGTATAAATGTATTTACCATACTCTCCCTGGGATTGTAGTAACTCTAGTTTATTTGAAGATTAAGTACAGTTTAATGCTGCTGTGTTACCATGCTGGTGGCTCCTGGATGAGCTAGAATCAGAACAAAGAGGCCACTGTAAAGCAGTTTTATGGGGTTTCCTTGGTGGAGCAGGTGGGCACCGCTGATGTTTTTGTGTTTGAAAGGAAACCTGCCATTAAGGCAGTTGTTCTGTTAATCCTGGGCAGGGATGGGCTCCTCAGGACGTGCAGCTCTTGCAGGTCCCAGCCACAGAGAGACAAGAGAGCTGTCACAGTGGCGAGTGCAGCCTGGGGTGTTTCAGGATGCCAGGAGTGGGTGACCCAAACAAAGGAAGGAGTGGAACTCGTGAGTGATGGGCAGCAGATCTTTCCTTGCACTGCCAGCCATGAGCCACGAGTGCCTCCCCTGCCCTGCCTGTGCCCTCTGGGCTTTCTGGAGGATCCCCACCAGGGCAGGAATGCCAGCATGGATTTTGTAAACTTGAGAGAAATGTCCTGCACAGCCTCTGCTGGTAAGGGAGAGGGGAGCTGGGAGGAAGGGCTGGTCCTTCACCTCACACTGACTGCCACAGGCTCAAATGGGCTTCAGCTTAATTCCTTCAGGGATGGGGGCTCACAGCTTTTCCTCACAGCCCCAAAAGGTGAAGTTTCTCATGTAGCCAGAGTAAAGCAGCCCTGCTGAGTGACTTCTTCGTAGATATTGATCCCAGCTGCTCGATGCAAGTGAGAGTTTTGCCACCTCTGATATTGATAGTTACTAATTATCATAAGCCCGAAACCTTATGCTCAGCTTGCAACTTAACTTCCCTTTTGACAAACTTGTTTGATTTCTGTAAATACTGTTACAAGGAAATTAAGTGCATAAAGTTTCAAGCTGCTGATATTTTTATAACCTAATGAAACAAGTTTTGTAAATGCACAAATTTTTTCTTGTCTTAAAATAAGACAGAACAATTTAGGAAACAGAACAAGAGAGGAAGGCAAGCTGTCTGTGGTGGTGAGAACTCAAAGAATCAAACAGTGAATGAGGCCACTGAACTGCTGACACCACTGGTGTGACACACTGGAGTGTGTGGGGCTCAGGTGGTTTCATTGATTCTTTGTGGGAGAATTGCTCTGAGCAGAAGTCAGTGAACAATACTGAAAGCATGATATTTGTGTACTGCAAATAAACAAACATCCACATTTCAGTAAACAGAGATGCCAGTGTTGATGCAACAAGTGTGTGACACTGGAAGTGGCACTGAGCACCTGGAGCATTCCCCAGCCCTGACCTGCAGGAAGAGCTGTGGCCAGGTCCTGAGCATCAGCTCACTGAGAGAGGCACCGAACTCGTCTCAGCAGCAGGCAGGCCAAAAATCCAGCTGGACACAGCAGAGTGATGCAGCACCTGAGGGAGCACAAAGGAAAAGCCTTCTCCTCCCTCCTTACCCCATCTCAGCCACTTCCAGATGTGCTGTCTTCTCCCTCTCTTGCCACATTGTGCTTTGTGTAACTAAAATTTAGTCTGTTACATAAAAAACTACCAGAACACTTAGTCAAACCATGTTGTTGGTTTTTTGATATCTTTTTTTTTGATAGCATTTAAGGGCCCATGCTGCTATTGAGAAGGGCGTTTCTCACTCTGATTTCCTGTAACTAAGTAACAGGAAATTTTCCCTAATGCTGCTGGGTTATCCACTGTAATGTGGGGATGGAACTGGCTGTAGTGAATTGGAAATTATTGTTTGAAAGGAGGCCTTTTGTGCACCAGGAAAGGTGTCTGGAGCAAAGTGTTCACTTGCACTGGTGTTCTTTTTGGGGTTTTACCAGCCCAGTTTGCCCACTCTGCCTCTGTGTGCTGGTTCTTTGTAGAAGTTAGATCAGATCCTGTAGGATTTCCCAGGCTACTGAGTGAGGAGGGAAGAAGTGGAGAGGCTTGAACAACACCCAGTGAGAAGGGGGAGTGGAAAACAAATAATTAAAAGGTACCATCCGTTCATTTTCTATATATAAAGGGATTCTACTGTTGTCTGCCCAGCCTTCATCATCTTACAACCATTTGGTATTGTGAGAGCTGGCTGATCTCTACTGGGTTCAGAAATGCTCTCAGTTAAATACTGACGAGTGACAGGATCCTCCCTAACTCCTTGTCTTTGGTACTGGCTTTGTCCCCAGTAATAGATCACAATTTAGCTTTTCACAAGCTAGTCATTTGTGGACTACTCCCCTTCCAAACTAAAACTCCCAAGTAAGCAAAAAGGGACTGTCCTTGACACCAAATCTGCCTCGAGGGTAAAAACGGAATTTTGTTTGTGGTGTGTAACAATTGCCAAGAGCACAGAATTTTCGTAGCAATCATGGCTGTTAGAAAAATGCAGATTTGAGGCATGTAGCACTATTTATTTAGTTTTTGTTCTCTGCAACATTCATTAAAAGTATAATTGCTGGCATTAACTAGGAAGAATAAAGCATGCCTGTGAGCTGCAGTGCTTTTAAAGGTTCTATTATCAGAACTTCTAATTGATTGGAATAACTTCAGGGCTGAAGTGGGTTTCTTTCATAATGCGTTGGTGCAATGTATGTTATTCAGATAAGTGGTAAATCTTCTCAAGTGCACGAGTCCCCCTGCTGCAATCCAGTGTAAGTGTGCCTGGGAAGAAATACATTTGGATTTTTATAGTTCCATCAAACCTGCCTCAGGGGTGAAGGCCTGTGAAGTCCCACAGGAATGTTTAACCATCACTCTCCATCACTATTGGGTTGATAATAGAGCACTGTTCCATAAATAATAAAAACATCGAGTAAATACTTTGGGGGAAATATCACAATATCCCGCTCTGCCTTTCACGTCCCCTGAAATTAGCAGGCACGTTTGGAAGGGCAGTGTGAGAAACAAGCCACATTATTTCCATCATGAATAATTAAAACCATTTACGAAGAGTGCGGAATACTTAAAACACATCTTAAAGCTTTGCCTTTTTGTGTCAGTGCAGGATTTGTGTTCAGGAAGTATGAGTTGGAACTGGAACAAGCCAGAAGAAAGGGCCACATGAATAAACCAGGAATTTGGTGAGCTTATGTTATGAAACACTAAAAGAGCTTATTCTTTGTTGTCTAATAGTGACAAAATGACAAGGTAGGTCTGATTTCATCACTAATTCTGACTCAGGCATAGACTTAGTGCTGAGTGCCCCAGTTCAAACACCCAGAGCTTGCCAAGGTGATGGAAGTGCTCAGAAATGCCATAAAGCTGCTCATCTTCAGTGTCGCTTTTCCACAGCATCTGTCTGGCTGAGGTTTAACCCAGCTTTAGTTTTTACCTTATCCAAGTGCTTCCTGGACCTGTTCTCTGTCTGAATTCAGCAATTCTCAAAGAACCCATTCTTCCAAGTGCTACATGAATGTCATTTATGTAAAGAAACCCTTTTGCAGTCTTTGCATGGTGCCTCTGGCACTTTTCTCAGTGTAGGTGACTGAATGTTTTTCAATTCAGAGTTCCTAACTAAAAGATATGTCTGCTCTGGAAGCCCAAGGTTTCTCCTTATGTCTCACAGCCATAACATTTGGTTATTGTGAATAGTTCTGCTGTTCATTTTTAGGTTTTTCCCAAAGGTGTTCTTGGGAAAAGCAGAATTTAACTTCAAATTGTTACTCCCATGGGGCCAAGTACATTTGGTTGTTACTGTCTCAAGAACACCTGCTCAGTCCCTCATGCCTGTGCTTCAGGTAGAATGAGTTCCTAACAGATATTCAAGTTTTCTCCATAAAGATAGAAGAGAAAGTCATGCTAACAAACGGCTACATGTGGGGTAAACTCCCCCTGTTAAAGATGGTCTGTATTTTGCCATTATTTTGTATTTAGGGGTTTCTTTGCTGCCTGGGCTGGTGATGGTGGATTCCTGCTGCCCTGCCCATTTTCAGTCTCTGGGAGGGCTGTGGGGCAGCTGTGCTGGAGCCCCCTGGAGATCAGGTTGCAGAAGGCCAAGCACTCAGCAAACAGGGTTATTTGTGCTCTTAGCCATGGGGCTGGTTCGTACACAGGCTGCGTGTTTGTCTCCAGGCAGTTGTGTTTGACACTGGTGGTGGTTGAATGGCTTCCTCCTCAGTGAGGTGAGGGAAGGCACCGAGTCCATAGCTTTTGTCTGTACGCAGGTCTGTTTTGGATAGAATGGCAGCAGTTTGCCTTTTACAAGCACAGGATTAATGGTTAAGAAGTGTTAAATGCATTAAAGAAGTGTTAAATGCATTATTCCATAGATACATTATTTTATGTTTCATGGATTCATATGATGCACTTTGTCTTTCATCTTGGGATTTCAAAGTCCTTGCAGACATTAATTAACAAAGTCTTAGTGCACATCTCCTAGGTAAGAACGATTATTATCCCCATTTTGTTCAGAAGGGCACACGATTTCACCAAATTTCTGCAGTGAGTCAGCGGCAGAGCTGGGATTCCAACCTGGATGTTCTGCCCACACCACAGCCCTGCTCCACTGGGTAAACTTACCAGGAGGTGTGTAGGTTTCTGTACAGTGTGCATGAAGCATTGTCAGTCATTTCCTGATGCATAAATTAAAAATAAATGAACAACCAAAAAAAAAAACCCCAGCAGTTTTGTGCTGGCGAGTGAAGCGATGGAGCAGCGTTTTGTGACAGGCACCAGCACTTCCATGGAGCACTGTCAGAGGGGCTGTGGTTCCCTGCAGGAAGGTGTCTGGCTCGCTCTGCAGATGCTCCTCTTGTCTCCTGTCTGGACCCCGTGGTGGCACAAGTCGGGCTGTGGATGTTCAGCAGGGATGCTCCTGCAGAGAAGCAAAGTGCTGGAAGAGGCACTGCCTGTGCCTGGCTCGGGAGTGCTGGGGAGGCAACGGGGCTGCAGTACCCTGCTTCCAACTCCCCCCTGGGTTGCCAGCAAACCCAAATGTGCAGATATTGTTATTTGTTTGTTACATAACAGGATTCACTCATTCCCCATCCTTACTCATTAATTTGTTTGTAGGACAGACTTGGGATTTTGTGTGGCCCAGTCTGAGTGCTCGGGGTTGTGTTTATGGTGGACTTGACCTGAACATTTCTGGTCTCACCTATGACGAGCTAAATTCCTCTCTGATTATAAATCATTGCTGATGATTTATCCTCTTAGCACAGATAGAACAGGTGAATGCTTTTGACCTTAAGGTCTCCAAGCTGTAATTTTTGGGGATGTTATGACTGGGATCTGAGTTATGCAGACCTGTGATGGGTGATGGAGAGGAACGTTAGATCTGCTGCTACAACCTTAAAAATAGAGAAAAAATTCTTTCTTCATCTGAGGGGGAATTCTCCCAGTCCTAAAAATCCTGCTGAGAATCAAGAGGTTGCTGGAGGTTTCTAAGGAAGGGCTCTTTCTGGGAAAATCAGGCCAGGGTTTGCCTTTTTTTTCCTAGAATTTAGAAGAGAAAGTGTATTTAAAGACATCCATTCTCTTCCTACATGAACAGTGGCTAGAATTTAGCATGCTGTCTGCACTGGAAGTTTATTAATGTAATCACTCAGCTGCAGATAGTTAAAACATTGAAGGAATCAGGCTGGCAGGGAGCCTAATCACTGTGCAAAACCGAGCCATACCACAGCAATATTAACCTTTCCCGTCTGGAGCTTTCTTAGTTTCCCTCTAGTGTGCTTATCTAAGCTTGCCAGCAGAATGTGCAAGGTAAAGACTTTCAGGAGATGTGGTGCTGTGGGGTTTTGTTGTTTATTTTTAATTGGAATGATGTATTCCAATATTTGTGCTGACGGTTTTCCTGCAGAACTGGAATAGGATGTGCCCTGATTGGCTCTGTGGAAGGTGAGAGGTGGAAGGTCAGCGTGAAGAGGGGACTGTGGTTCACAGAGTCCTGGAATCAGAGGATCATTCAGTTGGGAAATACCCCAGGGCAGCTGTGTCCAGCCTCTGGCCATCCCCGCTCTGGGGCATCGTTCTCCTCCGGAGAGGGCGTGGCAGCGCAGGGTTTGGCAGCAGATCCCTGAGACAGCGACAGCTCAGCAGAACTCTGTCCAAACTGGGCTGCAGAGCCCCCAAATCTGGCACAACAGGAGCGAGGCTTTCACAGCCTGACTCAGCCCCGTTCCTTTCCCTCACCTGTGGCTTCGCTGCGCTGTTTGCAGCGTGACTGCTGTGCTCAGGGGTGTCACTGACAGCTACAGGCACCCCTCCAGTGTGACCTGCTCTGTTCAGAGGTGTCACAGCCACAGCCACCCCTCCAGTGTCTGTACAGGAGTGTCACAGCCACAGCCACCCCTCCAGTGTCTGTACAGGGGTGTCACAGCCACAGCCACCCCTCCAGCACCACCTGCTCCTGTTCCTGCCTCAGGAGGGTCCCATGGGTGGGCAGAGGAGGGTCCATGGGCTAAGGGGCAGTGGGAATGCGCTGCCCAGGAAGGCTTTTGCTCAGGAATTGCACAGACTGTGCAGCAGTCAGGAGCAGCTGCGGGCTTTGGCCTCTCCCCTTTGTGCTCTTGGCACTCTTAGAGAGGAGAAGCATTTTCCTCTTTCCATGCATGTCTGCAGTCATGGCATAGTTGTGGATTCCATATTCTGGTAAAGAAGGGGGGTGTCCTGAGCCACTTCGGTGCTGACCTGGTACCAGCTGAGCCATGAACTTGATGAAGACACCTTTTCATCCATTTTAGCATGTTTGAACCATCATTTAAATGCTGCTCCAGTACTTGCACCAGTTAGAAATACATGATTCGTGTGTGAGGGAGAGAAAGAAAAAGCAAAAAAAGTTTTCTAGGAAAGTTTTTATATCAATTCAACTTGGAATTTAAGTTTGTGGAGCTCAGTCAGTCTAGAATGCTTTAGACAGATGCATATTAACAACTTATACTGGCAATGATAAAGAAACAAGATATTCAGGAGAAACAGAATTTAGTTATAAGGAAAAATACTGAGTTTCAAGGAATCTTCAAAGTAACCACATTCCTTAAACGATGGAAAGCAGGAAATTGCAATGAATCTCAGTTTCATTAACTGGATCAAAGAGGAAGATAGATGTGACTTGCATATCATCAATTCTACCCTTTTGCTTATACAGGATGCAGATGGAAGTCAGAGAAAAAGAAAATCCTTTAACTAATCTTCATATAACTTAATAGGAAAGTCAAAGTAAATTGATTCTCACTTCTTGGGCTTAATTCTGGACCTGTGATAATATAGTTATTTAACTTGCCTTTATTCAAAGAGCTCCCCTGGAGAAGGGCAAGTGGCAGCAGCTATTCTGGGCACAGCTCCACATGGAATGAAGGTGTAAGCACAGATGTGTGTGGGGTCCAGGTGAGCTTTAAATGACTCATAAGAAAAGCAAGTGGGAAGTCAAGGTAAATTTGCTGTTAGTCTGACCAGCAAGGGCCAGTTTTAGCACCATCACAGAGACCAGGAGGAATGACTAATGCTCAGGCAGCAATAAGTTATAAAAATCAGATGGAGAAGGAAAGCTTTCTATTTTCAGTGCCTGTCATGGAGTGGATATAAATTACATCTTAAAGTGCCCATTTCTTCATTGACTGCAAGAGGGCCCAGACAAGTAGGTGTTTATGTACCTCTAATGAGAAACAAAATAATCCCATGGAGATTTATATTTTCGATTTTGTATAATAGATGTGATTCATTTTTAATAATAAACATCTTTAATCTCAGTAACTGGAGTACATTTTGAAAAATGTTTGATGCTAATAGATGTTGAGGCATCATTTATAATTTCCATACAGGTGATCCCAAATTGTCACTATCTGAAGAGAGAGTTGTGTTGTTTATCTAAGGGGTGGCTTGGACCTGAGAGTCAAGTGCAGTGTGGACTCATCTCTGCCTGATTTTGTACTCCACAGGCTGAGAATCTCTTTTGATGAGCCCATTAGTGCCTGGCCAGTGACAGATTCTCACCTGTAGAGCTAAAGCTGTGGACTGCAGTGATTTTGGAAGGCAGGGGAAGGCCTGCAGTGCTCAGGTGGCCGTGCTGTAGGGCTGCTCTGTTTGCTAATGTTTTTGGCTGCCTATGTAGGCACAGATCCAGCAGGGCTTATGTCAAAGGCTTGCACTGAGAAAAAAAATGCTCTCTCTCTGCAGGTTCAATTTCTGGTTTGGCAGATACATTTAAACTTGGTCATGACATCATTTATAATTATCAGCAGAGCCTGATGGCGGCTGATCACGGAACTGAGGCAGCTCTGCTGTTTGCCACAGAATTGCTCTGAGTGCTGCCCTGGGAGAGGGTGGGAAGTCCTGGGCTTTGCAGACAGAGTCAGGAGGCTCCTTGCCTCGAGAGGGGAGGTTCTGGTTTTGCCAAAAGGATTTTGCTGCTGCCAAAATGGGGATGCCAAAGTGGGATGGTTTGGCTATTGAGAGATAGCAGCTGTTATCAGATGAGTTCTGGCTTCACTCTGGGTTTCAGATTTCTTCACAGAGATGAATCTTCAGCTCTTGTGCTGTTGTTTATGTCAGAGGCAGTCAGACGTTTTCCTGACTGTCATTTTCTCATAAAAAGCCACCTCAAATCCTTTTTAAAGGATTTACATTTTCTGTTGCTAATACTTGGGGCTTAAAGGCCTGATTCTCCTTAGACTTGTGGTAATAGCACTCAGGGATAATGCCAGTAAGAAATATATTAGTTACATGTGTGAAATGAAAGAAAAATTGGTCTGGCTGATGCATAATTCATGTAAATAAAAATCAACAGCCCCATGGAAAAGAGAGGCATTATTTTTGCTAGTGTGTGGCTCCTGCAGAGTGATACAGTGGCTTGTTCACACATGGTGCCAAAAACTGAGGTACAGAAGCTTTGCTGAAGGAGGATGTAGCTGAGACAGCTTTGGCAGGTGGGCATCCTTTGTACTTCTATGAAACCTGAATGTGAAGTCTGTGTTAATAGAGGAGATGTTGTGAATTTCACTGTTAAAAATAATATTCTAGAAGATTCAACATTTAATGGATATCTGGTGCTCATAAAGACTTTTCTTCTCAGTCAGGAGGTTTGAGTTGTGAGTTAAGGCAGAGCTCCCCTAGGGTCTGTGGAGAAGGGTTCTGTGATTTAGCACAGGGGGGATTTCTTGCCACAGGTTTCCAGCACACAGAGGGTGCCCATATTTGCAGCATGAATAAAAGGGAGAAATCAGCCAGCCTTATGCTCAACAACCCTTTTCTAATTTGTAAGTTAGGTAAATTACTTGATACTTCATGAAATAAATACTCGGTAGTATAGAGGTGTCACTTGCCTCTTTACCTTAGTTTATCCTTGTTAATTTCATATCAGAGTGTTAAAGAGTAACAAATAAAGCAATTATTCCATATAGACAGCCAGATTTGTGTTTTCCCCAAGAATCACATTTCTTGCTCTGGCCACAGCCTTACTGGCATGTTCTGTGGCACTCTGATTTTTGAGACTTACAGCTAGAAGTGGTTTCCAGATGTCACACAGCTCCATGAGTCATTTGCATCAGAACTTCCTGCCCAGAAGGTACCAAAGTTGCTTTGAATTTATCATGAAAACTTTGACAGCAGACTCTCACTTTGAATTTAGGATAGATTTCTGCAGCTAGGTGTTTAACTAATTAAATTCAGAGCAATTTGGCACAGTAGCTAAAAATATGGGAACCCTCAAGACTGCAGTGCTTTGGAGAATTGGTGTCAGCTAAAGCAAGAGACATTATGAAAATCAGAGTGATTGAGAAATTTTTAAACTGAAAGGGCAAACCAATGTGATATTGACTGCATAAAAGAGGAAAATTAAGGCCAGGATATGAGAAGTGAGAAGAGGCTTTTGCCAACAGGAGTTTGCTCAGCGCAGCTCCCGCCAGTGCTGGATTTTGTGAAGTTTCATTTGATGGAGGAAGGCTTTGTGTGGGAAGAAGGTTACAGGAGGTCTGCTTCAAAAAGAGGGAGCACAGAGCCATGGTGATCTTTGATGGAAAAAAGTGCGGAAAACTGTGGAAAAGTAGTTTAGTAGTTTAATAGTTTATAGTTTAATATAGTTGCTGAAGATTTTATTGTTCAAATTAAAAAAAAAAAAAGAAAAAAGAAAAAAAAATAGAAAAGCCCAGTCCTTAGCTGGTTTTTATTCCTTCATTTGGAAGGAAGTAGTTCACTTTGCTACGTAGTTCACTTATCAAATCAAAGTAAATTATAGTTTTTCTGCAGTTTTTTCCATTGGTGGCATGAGCATTTTATTGCTTATCAGGGTTTTTTCCCTTGTCAACTGTCTGCATTCATTTTATCATTCTGGTGATATCACTGTGGATGTTTCTGTTCCAGTGCTGGGGCTGTGCATGCCTGGATAGCCTCCAGTACTGCCTATTGTTCTTTCTTACTTTGAGCTGCGAGTGACAAGTGAGCTCTAATTTTTAAATTTATTTATTAAAAAATCTAATCAACAATCTTCCCATTCGCAATCAAGATCACCATTCACCCAAAGCTAGATCTGTGTAATTAGCCACAAGCTAAACCCAGCGTTTTCAGCAGTGTTTCCTCTTTGCTGTCGTGGTGGGGATTGTTCAGTCTGGCTGATATTGGAGGGATATTTGAGCAGAGATACAAGGATTTCTTTTGTCTGGTGACAAACCCATCTTACTCATCTATTCCTGCTCCTGTGAAAGAGCTGACAGCCACCAGAGCAGTTTCACTGGCAGCCCAAACCAGCGGAGGAAGCAAGATTATTGAGGGCAACAACCTTCCACATCCAGGCCAGAAAGTGTGTCTGTGTTTGCATTTCAAGGCAGAGATTTTTCTCTATCACCAGAGCTGAGTTTCAAAAGGAGGAAGGTTTTTTTTAGCTGAAATCAACAGGGTCTTCAAGTTGTCAGCTTCTTGGAAAGTTCAGGTTACTGTTCTGCCACAGGCTGTCACTCAGCTCTTTTGTGGTGGTTACTGCCCTGCACATCTTTATTGCATGGCAAGCACAGAAATAAAACCCAAGAACGCCACCTTGAAAATAAAAATGAGGAGCTGTAGTTGCAGTTTGCTGCTGGCCCAGAGCCGCAGGAAGCACCAGTGTCTGTCCCGTTCACCTCACCCAGGAGAGGGCAGTGGCAACACATCGCTCATTTCCTTCGTGGGGCTCTTCCCAACACGCCTTGAGGGTTTCCTCCAAGTTGGCAGAACTTGTGGAAGTCTAAAATGCCGAGTTTTGAGATGCACTCTGCAGCTGAGGGCTCAGTGTTTCTTTACAGGGACACGAACGGATGTTCCAGCCAGGGATGCTGACGTGGCCATCCTTAAATGCTTCACAGCCCCCAAACTGACACAGAAACACTGGTCAGAGTACAAAAACCCTGGGCAGAATAATGGGTGTTCAAATAAGCCTGGGGTTTAAAGCTAGCACGTGGCACAGCCAGCAGCGATGGGTGTTGGAATGTAAGGAACATGGCACAGAAACAGAAAATGAATTCACAGTAAAATCCACCCAGTTCAGGCAATGATCAGCAGTCTGCTTGGACAGGAGTAAGAGCAAGGCAAGTGCAGAGTTATCTTTGGTGTGCATGCCCTTCCAGTCTTTGACAATTTGCTGCTGAGGAGACTTTCTGAGCAAGAGGTGCTCAGGAACTTCACACTGCAATGCTTTTCTTAAGCAATCTCCTCACAAAAACGAACAAAAAAAGCTTATGTGAACAGATGTGAACTCATTAATAAACACTTATCTCAATTTTTGTCCTCCTGACACTCCAGATGTTAGTGAAATGGGAGATCTTGTCACTTTTTGATGCCCTTGCTCATGGATTGTACATTTAAGATTGTTTACCCTGAATCAAGGACTTGGTAAGGATGCCCTGCATCTTCCTAACCGTGTTCAGTAATTTATGTTTTCCTTTTTGCCTCCCTACCAAGAAGTGCTGATTCTGCAGCACACAGACATTTTCCTTTGAGATGCCACGAGTGCAGAATGGAATGAGAGATTTCCCAGTGAGTTCAGTGTGCAGTGGAGATCCCCACGTGGCCGGGAAGTTTGATACCCTGGTTGCCTGCAGTCTGAAATGTATTCAGAAAGCCGACAGAAAACACTGTGCAACTCCACCAGGTGTCATCAGTGGAGTATTTTGGGATGGTGCCTTGTCTAACCAATGAGCATGTTTTGTTACATGCTTCCAAAAAATACTCCAGCAAGAAGTTGTGATTCTTTATTTCAGAGCCCACTTCAAGGGCAGCTTGCTTCCCAAACTTCCAGTACTGGATAATTACTAAACTTCCAGTACTGGGATAATTAGGTAGGGACCCCACAGAGTTCTCCTTTCTGGAAAGCCAAATACTCATTGTCTTTGGATGGTTAAAAAGAATTCCTATCAAGCTCACTGTGTGTATTTTTGATAGAGTTTAGATTTTATTTATCTTGCAATCACTTCCCTTTCAAGCATCCAGTTTATTGCAAGGTAGTTCTTTAGCATTTTTCTCTCAAAACATGATCTCACAAATGTGTGAGCATTTGCTGTGCTGCCCTTTGGTTGCTGTGGTTTGCAGAGACTTTTTTAGAGCAGTTCTGGGCTGGGGCTTCCTGTGCCTGGAGGGGAATTTACTGAATGGCCAAAATGGGAACTTTCCCTGAGTGTGGGAAGCACATTCGGGCTTGAGGGGAGCACAGGTAGAGGATGCAGAGGGGACCATTTGTATTGTCTGGGGTTTGTGTAGGAAGAACTGCCCGGGGAATCTCTGAGCTTTCCTGTGGTGCCAAACAGAGTAACTTGAAAAGGAACTTCAGTAAACTGGATATCAAGCTAGAGGGACAGGTACAAATTTAGTTTAGTTAAACTAGAACCAGGCAGGCAGGAAGATGGTGTAGCAAGAACCCTTAACCTGCTGGGAGAGGCCTCTGTTGCTGGTGGCAAGCTCAGTTAATGGAGGCAGCAGGGTCTGAACCTCTTTGTTTGCTCTCTCTCCTTTGACGTGTGCAGCTGCTTCTCCTCCCTTTTTTTATTTCATTAAAAAATATTCAGAAAAATGAAACATGGTTCTATCTACTGCTGGCAGTCCTGTCATCATTTGGAACCACTTTTTTCATCAGCTTTCAGTGGCTGGTAAAGTCTGAATTTCTCTTCTGTGTCTGTGTCCCATAACAGACCCCAAAAATAAAAGGTTTTAGGACACTTCCTTGTGTGCCTGGATTCAGAAATTGCTAAAATGCCAGGTTGGAACTCCCTTCCTTCACCCAAAATTTCCTTTGGTGGAACATCTCCCACGTCATGAATATTTTCAGTTTCCTCTTTTGTGCATACAGAGCTCTCTCACAGCTCTCAACCTGCAATTACAGCTCTCCCATATAAATATTTAAATGGCAGTTCAGCTTTCAGACAGAGGACACCAGTGACAGAGATCAAGCTTTCTGACCTTTTGTTAATTTGCTCAGTGAAATAGGATTCCCATGGTCTCATTTTTTGTATTTAAGAGAAGAAATTTGCATACAGAGAGGGTGCTGGCTTTTCTCATTTTTGTTGCTAATTTCCTTTTGGTACATTTATTCTAATAGAGCTTAAAGAAAAAAAGTCACTGGATAGTTTTGTCAGTTATGCATGAGAACATGAAAGATAGAATTAAAGAAAAAAACCACTTGGGCTCTTCATCAAGAAATGAAAAGAAATGTTTTTACTATGGTGGGAAAAAAATCAGCAAACAAACAAAAGTAGAAACGTATCTAACCAATAGAGAAGTTTGTTATTCTGAATTTATTTGGTGTTTCATAGTGCTTGGCATAGGAGTGTTTGGTGTTTCATAGCCCTTCCTGAGAAATCAGTTTGTGCTCAGGACATCAGAAAACTCAAAATCTTTTACAGCTGCTGACTGCCCCATGGGAAAGGGCAGATCCTGGGGCTGGGGTGGGAAGGGCTGTGCCCTGATCAAGGAGTCTGGGGAGAGCAGGTTCTGACAGTCACCGAGGGCTGCAGGGGCAGCAGGCAGGTGTGAGGTAAAGGGGAAAGAAATGGCACAAATAGCTCCAAACTGGGGATCTGATGGTCTGGAGGGGATGGCTGTGCTGGCTCTGACACTGCTGTTAGGGAGGGACATAAACTAGCTTTTTGCTAGTTTGGGAGAGGGGAAAAAAGAAGCAGGTAGAGCTAATTAAAGGTATCAGAAGGGCAGAGGCTATTCCAGGCCATTCCAATCTCCTCATTCACTGCAGGTCACTGAAGACCAGAAACTTTCCCTTTTGCCCAGTTAGGAAGAGTCAAATACTTGTGAAATCTCACATCTCTGATCGAATGAGAAAGATTCCTCAGGTTAATGGAGAATATTTAAACTTTTTTCTTGAAATAATACGAATGTTGTAAAAGAATTACTACTCTTTTCTCTTAAAATACCAAGCAGTAATTAATTATGTTCTGTGATTTTTAATTATGATTTAGATGTTGGTATTGTGCAGGTCTGTACTGGCTTCTCTTTAGGTCCAACAAGGGTTTCTTACTGGGAGAATGCTTATGTATTAGTGTGTTTATAAAATGAGCATTTAGCTGCCAACTCCACTGATACTCACTCAGAGATAATGATTTTCATGGCTAGCATTCCCCACACTGCATCGGAAAGAAGTACAAACTGTTTACGAGAACAGTGAAGTGTGAACCTGGAAAATCTCAGTTATGGCTTTGGAAATGAAATTATCTATTCTGAAAAATGCAGCACCTGCATAGGCCAAAAAACTGAAGTGGCAGAAGACCAAACAATGAAGTGTGTAAATGTAATCACGAACCCACCGGATTTTCAGGAACTGCAAAATGAAAACCGTGTCATGGGTTTGTAAACCTTAGCTAAGAAATTGAGGTTCTTTGTATTTGTTAGGAGTTTACTGTGGCTGTTTCAAAGGAAGGAGTGCTTGCAGTTCCTGGAGCAGAGGTTAGGGCTGGCCAGATCCTGGGGAAGCTCTGCTGCTGGTCCTGTGGTTTTGTTAGGTGCTCTTTGTTTCTTATTTTATATGCAGCCATAAATGAATGGACATAGCTATAAAGTTGATTAAAGAAGGGACTTAATTAAGTGTTGTAATTAAACTAGTGGAGGAAATTACAATGGAATTGAAAATTCAGAACGAGCCTGTGTGATGTAAAGGCTGCTGGTGTTGAGGCAGTAATCTGTATGAAATAATTGATTCTGCAGCCATTAGTCTTTCCTAATGAGATTAAGGACAAGGTGGCACGATCTCGCTAATTAATTTGTTTTGTGACTTTGAAATATGATGTCATGGTACAAAACTGGTGATGGTTTTACACACCAAGGAGCTCTCAAACTGTAAGACAAACATCATCAAAGTGATGCCTCGGCCACATTCCTGTGTCAGGGGCTGTGCAGATCCACTGGTTTTGGGTAAGGTTTGGCGATAATGCAGAATTGTAATAAGCAAATGATTCTTTTTTAGTGAAAAAGTAAAACATGCAGTAAGATTGCAAAGCACATGAAGTGGTTTTCTTTTTTTATAGTCACAAAGATCACACTCGTTTTTGCACATAATGTTGTGTTATTTCAGTGTCACAATGGTTTCCGTTTTCCCTCCTGGTAAAATTGCAGGCAGATGTAGAATTCCAGCACTTTTAATCTTTTAGTAGAGGCTGTATGTGAAACGTCCACACTGGGAGCATGTGGAGGTCTGAGCTGGGCAGTGTTTTCTGTGCTGTGGGTACTGTGTGGTGTCACAGCCCCTGTCTGAAACTCTGCCACGCTGTCCTGCATCACCACAGTGCAGGTAATGAGTCTGTTCTCTGCAGTGTCTTTAACCTGAAAAATTGAGGGGCATTTTCACAGTGCTCCTAATCCCACATGTTACTGTTACCTACTTAGGCTTAATCAGACAGCAGTAAATTGTAATAAATTTATTATAGACAGTAAATACGAGACATCATCTTGGTTAGCATCTGTATTAAATGTGTCTTTCTCTGTACACACCCACACAGTGCAGAGCTGCAGAACTACTGTACATTGTAATACTGCTGATTATTTCACTAATACTGAATATTTGTGCTCTGATAGAGGCAAAAGGAAAAAGAGTGTTAAAAGCAGAGGTAGGTCAGGATAATCCTTTCAATATAAGAGGGAAGATTGAAATGTGTTTTGTGAAGGATTTATTGAAGTATCTTACATTACAAGCTCAGCATTTAAGAATTGCTTCAGTAGAGTGATAACTTACAATTGTTGACATTTTGCCTTCCATGTTGAATGCTACTGTCCTCTGTGTACCCTGGCTGCTGACTCTGATCACCACACAGTCATCATTTGCAATTTAGGACCAAAGTCAATTGCTGAATTATTTCTAATGTACAGTTAGAGATCATAAAAGATGTGACACAGGGACAGCATCTTTCAGATTAATGGATGCTACAAACAAACAATTTGGCCTTGTGAGCGTAACCCGTTGGTGTTTTGGCTCCTCTGCAAACCTCAGCTGGGCAGGTTATCCCCACACAGAGCTGCAGCAGCAGCCTGGCACTCCAGCTCCTCTGAGGGGTTTCCTTGCAAACTTTCCTGCTGTGTGTGCTCTAGCAGTGATCTCTGGGAGAAGGGCAGCTCCTCTGGCTGTTTCTGCTGCCTGAAACCTTCCTGAGTGGAAATCCTGCAAGGGATATTATCGTAAGGTTATGGCTCTGACAGGATTCTCACCTGCATTCATAGAGACACTGTATATACTAGAGCTGTAAATTTGTGAAACTACAGGAGACTCTTGGTCTTTTATACCCAGACAGCCCCAAGGGAAGGCTGGAATTCCACAAGAATGGTAATAACTCTCTGCAAAACAACACTTTGACTGCAAATCCCATGCTTGAACACCAAGCTGTGGCTGTGAACTTGCATTTTCAAGGCCTGTGCCCATCAAGCATCCCACTGCCCACTGACACAATCCTTGCAGCAGAGCATTTCCACACTGTGAACGTGCTTCACTGCATTTGTTCGTGTCTTTAAGAAATAATGCCATCTCTCAAAACCAGACTTTGATAACTTGGACTGCGTGAAGCGACTTCTCAAAATACCTCTTCCCCCAGCCAAAGGCTTTGTCACAGAGTTCTGTAGCAGCCAGCTTGCACCCTAATGAGTCACTCGGACAGACAGGTTCCAGGCAGGATTGAATTACGATCCTGTTCAGCTGACACAAGGCAGCCACTGGCTCTCCTCAGGAAACTCATGAATAAGTAAAAATCCTGAGCTCCAGGCCCAGGCCCAGCAGAGCTGTAGGGATGCATCCTTTCCCAAGCAGTTTCCCATGTGCCACGAGTCCAGCCTTGATGCTGGCATCACAATTAGATTTGTGCTGATGAAGACACCAAACATTATGTAAGTAAAGACTTTTAAAAATAGATGGAAATGTGGGGGTATGAGTGGAAGTATCTATCATTAGCTCTGTGCAATCTGTTAGACTGCAACCTCTGATATTTAGCTGTGCATATAGGATGCAATTCATATGCCTTGCCATTTCGTGTGTGCAGGGACACTATCCAAAGGTATTTTTAGAATTCCATTCCAGGGAAAAAATAAGAGTCTTTGGAAGAACTTATTCATGCTTGCCATCTTCTCCCCTCTTCTGTCACCTTACGGGTTTTAGCAGAGATTCAGGCTCCAGAGGGTGTTGTGCTATGTTTGTGTGACAATGAGAGTGATTGATCAGAGGAGTCTGCAGTTCAGGGGGTGATTTGGGATTAATAAAATGAACAAGAGTGTAGGGGGAAGCTCTGCATCACTGCTGGGGATGGGTGTAGCCTTGCTGTGCCCCTGGCTGAACTGGAGTTCTCCCAGGTACCTAAGCAAGGGAGTGTTGTAAGGAGGGCAGCTGGGTACCTTGGCAGGCACCCACAGGGGAGTTTCCTTTGGCACGAGGAAGGAGCAGAGATGTTTATGTGAAAATGCAGCCCCTGAGGGGGCAGAGCTGTTGGCTGAAGAGAGGTGGGAACCAATACCTCGATTGTTTTCAACAGTGTGCAGAGAGGACGAGATCCAAGTGTTGTTTGCTGGGTGGAAGGGAGTTATTGTCTTGTTTTCCTGCCGACTGCGGAGTGTGGGATCCTGAGGACACTGCTCTGTGTGGGCTGGATTTGAGCCTTTCTCAGTTTCCCTCCTACCCCCTCAGTGTAGCTGAAATGAAGCCATCTCTGCAAAGGTGGGGGCTCATCAGAATTTAATTTGCCAAGCTTAATCAGCAGATCTTTCTACTCAGTTTTTTTATTTTCTAGTTAGTGAAATGCAACCCAAATCAGGTATTAAGGAAAGGTGCCTTGCTGCTTCAGAGCCCTAGCTGCAAGACAGTTTATTTCTAAAACTGCTCTTCCAACAGCTCCAACAACTTTGCACTTGGTTATTTTGACCTGAATCTTGCAAAAAGAGGGATGTGAGGCTAGAGCATATGGTTGGGAGTTGTGAAGAGTTTGCGGAAAAGTGAGGACGCAGCAGAAGTTCTCACAGAAATTAAAGGACTGCAGAAGTCCCTCTGTGTTCCCCTGGAGTCAGGCTGGGAGCTGGGTCCAGGTGCCACCAAAGGGATTGGCTTTTATTGTACATAATGGATAATTAACCATCACTTTCATGCAGCTTTTGGGGGCACATGCAGTGAGAAACCTGTTAAGGAAACAATGCTGTGTGTCAGGCAGAGAGAGTGCACTGGTGTAGCACACTGGCCATTGACTTGTTTTCTTTTATCCTGCACAGTTTGGAAATGATCCATCATGTCTGCAGCCTGCAACTTCACAGAAAATATTTGATCAGACCTGGTTTATAGAAGAGACACCGATTCCTAAGTCTCATGTCACCACCTTAAATCAAAAGCACCATCTCTGGCAGTTTTTAGTAAGTCCTGTCTTTGTTTTTATGGTTTAATGGCAACGGATGCATTTGAAGACAAGTTCTGTTTTGCAATCCATGCTGCTGATTTTGGTTGGTTGTGGGGTTTTTTTGTTTGCATGTGCACAACTTCAGGGGTTGGGGATTTCTGAGGGGGGAGTTTGGGTTTGACTCCACCCTCCTCAGAGCCACACGCTCGTGCTGATTGCTGAAACTCTTGCAGAACGACAGCAGCGCTTACATAAAACACATGGGTGCTTGTGATGCAGTCTAAGCATGAAATGAGAGCTTAAAAGCCAAAAATAGGAGATAAATAATTCCAGTGCTTGGGTCTGGATGCAGGAGTAGAAAGTGCAGGATCCTGTGTGCAGCCTGTGGTTCCAATCAGCACATTCCAATCCAGTTCGCTGTATCCATCCTGACACTGGATTCTGAACATCAGCAGGTTTTTTCTGGTTGGATTTCTGTGTGTTTGCACATGTTCTGATTTTCAGGCACCTTTTGAGTTTAGAGAAGCTTTTAGCAGGGTTGGCCAGTTAGTTGGTCCCCATCTCCTGGGGGCTGAGTTATTGAGATGTTGTTCATAAATCAACTTTGATCTTCAAAGCACTTTGCAACCAGTAACTAACAGAATCATTTAAAGAAAATTAATTTTAAAATGCCATTTTTAAACCTTATGTTCTCACTATTCTTCTTTGTACCTCACCAAACTGAAAATAAAGGCTTAAAGCTTTGCTTTAAGAGCCTGATATTTGAACCTTGAGGTTCTAAATTTGGTGCTGGATTTATCCATTTGAAGGATACGAGTTTGATTGCATCAGAAGTAATTATATTTAATATGACAAGAGAAAAGTGCATAAATGTGATATTTTGAACGGCTGTTAATGCCTTCTTTGCATCTCTGCTTCTGAAAAGAATAATTACATAGCTGTGATGTGAACTGAATGTTAAGGTCTGGTGAAAGACATTTCTGGTAAAAAACGTGGAGTCAATCTTTTAATGTTGTGTCAAATTTCCCTTAAGAGGAGCCCTTTGAGAAGGGAGGTGCTTGTTTGCAGACCCAGACCCAGAACACTTAAAAAAGACAGCTTGAGGCAAACCTGGGACACCACTGGAATTAGTGGGGATTTTGCTGGTTATTTCCTTCACACAACTAATTTGTGCCTTCAGGAAGCATCATAAAGTGTTGTAAACCAAAAAGCACTGGTTTGGATTTGGGTCTTGGGAACAGGAAAGAGAAATGGCTGCAGCAGTCAGGCTGTGCCTCTGGGTCTGTCTAAGTCCATTCTCCCTGCTCCATTTGCCAGGTTTAAGAGGAGCACACGAAATCTGAATGATGCTGGGCAGTAGCAGCCTTCTGCATAAAGGGTAAACTTCGGACACCCAAACCAACCTCTTTTTAAAACACTGTTGTTCCCATAGTTTCAAAGGATGGATAGTGAGAGAGGCAGAAACTGTGATGCCAGGATTAAAATTCCCCAACAAAATATTAAATCATGTTTCTTTGATAATGCACTTACAGTACTTTGGGGCTAAATTTAATGGTTATAATAATTGGTGTTTATCCAGACAGCTGGCTCCAGAAAAGGAACTTTTTCTGGTTACCTGTCTTTCCTGTGCCTTGTACATGGTGGGAGTTTTAGCAATGAAACCAACAATGTCCATGGCCAAAGCCAGTATCTGGATTGAGGAAAACACTGATGTTGATCATAATGTATTTGAATTTTTCTAATTTGGCATCTCTTTTAAGCATTTTTAAATATATGGCACTGAGTGATGGCAATGAGCTTTACCATTCCCTCATCAGTTTTCTCTCTATATCATTGCAGTGACTAATACAGCTTTCCATTTCTAATGGTATTTTCTAGATCAGCTATTACCTGTGCAAATGCAGAATTCTGTTTTGCATTTATTGATACAGTGCCAGCATAATAAAAGCCTTTCTTAGCTGCAGGCTATGAAGGAGACTTCCATCAAAAATAGATCTTAATGGGGTTTTAAGAAGCATTTTTTTCTAATCATACTTCAAGCAGGTCATTACATTCCTGAATGAGTAGAAGCAGTGAAGGATATTTAAAGGCCCAAACAATGAGACATGTCCAGTATAAGATTGGATTAAATTAGTAGCCATGAAAGCAGGCTGACCTTTCTTCTTTCTTCCCTAGAACATAATATTCTTACTCCCACAGTTTAAAGAGATTGTTGACTCGAATATGACCTTTTAATAAAGACACTTTCAGTCCCATATCCCGTTGTTTCTCTCTGTGTTGAGCAGAGCAGTGGCAGAGTGAGGACAGGTCAGGAGGGGCAGCAGCTCCCAGGCTGTGTGTGGGTCACAGGGGCAGTGGGGCAGCAGCTCCCAGGCTGTGTGTGGGTCACAGGCACCGAGGGGCAGCAGCTCCCAGGCTGTGTGTGGGTCACAGGCACCGTGGGGCAGCAGCTCCCAGGCTGTGTGTGGGTCACAGGCACCGAGGGGCAGTGGGGCAGCGGGGCAGCAGCTCCCAGGCTGTGTGTGGGTCACAGGCACCGAGGGGCATCCCCAGGGGTCAGAGGGGCAGCAGGCAGTGAGGGCTGGGCCAGAGGCAGAGCATCCTATCCTGCCTGTGCTCAGTCCTGCCCTGTCTCGACTCTGGACAAAACAGGCTCTGTGTTTTTCAGGTGTTCTGGGTCTGTAGCTGTGATTTCTCATGTTTATGCTGCTGCGTTATAAAATCCAGCTGAAAGGCCTCTGGTAACCTTTCTTGTACGTGGTACCTCCAAACCGAGCGGGTGCTTGTGTTACAAACAGGGCTTTGGGGTTTGTGGGACATCCCCGAGTGGCTTCAGTGCAGCCGAGGTGGCTGAGCACTGGTCTGACCCTACAGACAGGACCAGTGGCACGCTGTTATCTCTCTTCCTCGAGAAGGAGCCGACCAAATGAGCTCATTAACATCTAAAGAAAGCCAAAGGCAGACTTAGGAATCGAATGCAGATTTTCTTATGCCCAGGCAGTGCTTTCTGCACGTGGTTTTCCTTCTTGTGTTTTGCTCTCTGTCATTTGGATCCGTCTGGCCAACAAGCAACCAGTGACACATTCAGGGGTTCTGCCTCCCTTCAATCAGTTATTTTCTGGATCATGAATTGGGATTCTGTTTAAAAGACAGTTTGCATATATATTTTCACATATTAATTGTTGTTTGTGGATGTAGTGTGTATTTTCATGAACCTCACCACCCGGTGTTGTGCTGATTGCTCTCTGAAAGGGCACCATCTGCATAAGCCAAGCTGTATATTTATTATCTCTCCCCTAAATGTAATGTCTGTTGTCACAGCCCCGGTTTCACTCTAAATTGCCTCATCAAGTGTAATACTTGTATCAGAGAGGAAAGCTGAAGGATCTCAGGGTGTTATCAGTGTTATCAGTTACAGCAAAACAAAAGGCAAGGTGATTTATTACTTCATTTTTATGAAACACATTATAAGATTAACTTTTTAGCTTATACTTTTTCCTGTCCTAATTACATTTGTCTCTTGTTTAATCATCTTTAAGACAAAATAGTATGTCTGAGGAGAGGACATGATTTAATTAACTTTTGTCCTAATGAATCACACTGCAGAATATTGTAGTAGCCTCATTTGCAAGGCTGCTTGTCCAGTTCAGTGGTTGGAGGCAAAGTATTCAGATGATACTGAAAAATGTAACTCTTAAACCCCATACAAAAACCTTTAGGCCCAGTGGTGTTGCTGCTGAATTCAGAGGTGTATTTTGTGATGTGTTTCTATTTCAGCTTGAGACTTAATTCACAAGTTATTTAAGGGGATTGCTTGACTCTTTTTCACAGGATGCATGAGAATTTAGATTTTACCTTCAAACAGTGATTGCATCAAACCCAGGTGAGGAAAATGATGGAGAATATCAAAGCTTTCTCCAGTGGGAGCAGTTGTAGCACCTCTGTTCCCAGGTCCACAGCTGTTTCAGGCGTGTGCTGAGGCTTTCAAAAAATAAATACTGATTTTGTTGCTGGGCTTTGTGTTGTGAGACAACTGATTCTTCAACTTCTGGTCGTTTTTCCATTCTTGAACTGGAGTGAGTCCTTTAGTGCATTTCTAAGGGGTTTTTAGCAGCCTCCATAAAGCTGAAAACTGCAGTCACTCTGGCAAATGGCGTGACAAAAGAATCTGTGTCCTGTTAAAATTGGTGATCTAGAACCAGAAGAGTCTGCATTCCATTTCCAAATACAACTCTTTGCTAGTGTCAGTGTTCATTTTTTACCACGTGGGCCAAATTCTGGTTGCTGGCAGTGCCACTGGGGTCAGCAGGGCTGAGTGGGGCAGGCACGGAGCTGCCTTGTCTGGGTGAATAATCAGAATGTTCTCTGGCAGCAGGTGGATGGAGGTGAGCATTGTTTGACACACATTTCTCTCTGTCTCCTGGAGAAGTTCTAAGGGTTAGATCTGTAGCAAGGGCACTGCTCAGAGCTACCAGACTTGCTTTTCACTGGCTAAAAAACACCAGAAGTGTTGGATCAAAAATCCGGTTTGTATAAATGCTGTACAGAGTGCACAGCACTTTGCAGAGTCAACACAGCTGGGAGAAGGATGTTTTAAATGAAATCCCTTTCTGAATATGGATATGAGGGCCTGTGATGAGCCCATGGCTTGGTGATGTACATCAGAGATAAACGGTGTACTGGGGAAAAGCATATGGAATGTCAAAAAGATGTATAAAAGTGTATTTCTGAGCTGTCCCTTTTCATCAGCTATAACCAGCACAACTGAGATGTGTGAACAGGAACATTAGTGTGTGTTGAAGTTCACAAGTTCCTGTCCCATCCTGTGCTTTGCACTCATGCATGCTTTATATTTGCATCTCTGTCTGGGGATCTCAGCACAGGTTCCAGTTGCAGGAGCTGCTTTACTGACAAATGTTGGTCTAAAAAAAAAAAAAGGTCCTTCTGTGAAGAGTTTAAAGCTGACAAGGTAAGTCATGCAGAATGCTGGTGTTCAGATCAAAAGTAACTACACAGCTACAAACTCCTGTCCCAGAATTTTTAATACTTATGGTAAATTAAGCTGACACTGAAATTGAAAGTGCCGTAGTTCTCAGCATTGTCCTTCAGCAACTTCCCTGCAGCTTGGAGCATTTGCTGTGTCTCAGGACATGGAACTTGACACTGAGAAAGTTACTTGCACTGTGATGAGGGTGGAATGAATCTGGGTCAGACAACGCCAGGTTACTGAAGGCAAAGGAACCTCTGCTTCTCAGTTTAAATAGTTTGGAGGTTGCGCCTCTGATTTGGAGAAGCAGTTGTCATTCTGCCCTCCGAAAAAAGCAATCCAATTCTAGTTTTAATTGATTAAAATTGAGTGTATGAAGCTGTGAGTGCCCTCAGACACTTGGAAATACCCAGTGCTCCCCGTGCGGGAGTGCTGTGAGGGGTGTGAGAAGCGTGTGTGATACTTCAGTTATTTGCCACTGTAAATAATTGGGATGGGCAATTTCACTGGTGGTGTACTGCAGGTGCTTTGATAAGCATGAGATGAAATCAGTTCTGGATTTCATCACTCAGGATGTTCTCTCTCACTCCTCCCTTGTGCACACAGCTGTACTGCTCATGCAGAAACCTCGATGTCCTGTGCTGGAGCAAACATCAGGGCCCTGTCTCCAGAATGGCATGGTGGGGAGATCTCACTGCTGGATTGCACTGGAATTGCCTCCAGAGTGGCTGCACTGGTTACTTTTTTCCTTCATAATAAATAATCGTTTCAGACACATTGAACCCATTTACCTGAGAGGCAGTGGGTGGACCAGGGGAAGGAGTCGTGCTCAGCACAGCGAGGCGATAAAGAGCTATCTAAGTAATTAGCAACACATTTGAAAAATATGCTTATATAGAGCCAAAAGCATCTTGGCTTGAGTGCATGGGCTCAAAGATGTGTCTGTTCAGCAAGGCAAATAGAATTTAGCTCTTTCTCTGTGTGGTCTTTCAGAAAATGTGAGATGCAGTCATAAAGGAACAGAATGTGACACGTGTTAAGACCACTTATGAACATACTTTGAAACTCCCTGGTTCCTTCTTAAGCAGTAGATGACACGTTTTGTGGAGTTGCCATGAAGATTTTTAGATCATTTCCAACAGATAGAATTCCAGAAACAAAGTGGCACAGGCATCTTCCCCTGGAGAGAAGATGAATGCAAACACTTCAAATATTCTGCTGTAACAGTTTAGTCAACAGAAGATAAAATGCAATTCTAGACCTACCCAATATTTCCACAGATAACTGGAAGATGCATTTTAATGGAATTTGATCTCTTGCAAAAATCCCAGGATAATGCTATTTAAGAAATGTTTTTGAGATAAGAAAACAGTTCTGTAGCCGGATATCTGTTAGGATGGGGATGAGCCATTATCTCTTTATTAACTGGTTCCTGGTTCCCTGTGGGCAGCAGGATTTTCCCTGGCTGTGGCAGGAAGGCGTCTGAGGAAGGTGTTGGGCTCACAGCTGCCACTGCACAATAAAACCCTCCCTGTTCCTGGCCACGAGGCTCTGTTGTGTTTTTGTGCCATGTGACGGAGCCTTGTTGCTCTCTTTGCAGTATCCTGGCTGACTTACTTTGGTTGTTCTAAAATCCTGTGGGTTTATCTGTTTATTTATGTCTATGCTAGCACATTCCCCTCTAATTGCTGACTTATTTGTGTGTCATTAAAAAATGGTCTTCTTTCCTTCAATTTCTAGTTTAGTTTTACAGATTGGGTGTTAACAGGTGCTTTGGACAACTCTCCAGGCCTTGTCTCTCAGATGTGACACTATCTGCTGTACACTCTGTGGTAGATTAGTAAAGTCCAAAATAATATTTTCTACTATTTTGATCACACTGGTAATTAAAAATATTAATTTTCAATATTGATAGAAACCAAGAGCTATGTTCATCTGTCCTGGGCGTTTGGTCCTTAGCACTGCAACGTGCTGCAGAGGATATCTCGTTCCTGGTGGGACTCCCAGGAGATGAGAAGCATTTAACTGAGGCCCAGCAACTTCACCTCGATGCTTTATGAGATAAAATTCATGAGGTCTTCCAGCCACACCCGAGATGTGTGTGCTGGCCAGGGCTGTGTGCTGCTGGATGAGCCGAGCAGCTCGTGGGCAGCAGCCCAGCCCCAGCCTGGCATTGCTTTCTCTGATTGCTTTCCCTGCTACTAAAAATAAGAAGCAAGGCCAAGGATATGAGCAGGCAGAGTCAGACTGGGACTTAGAGATGTGAGATGTGTGCGTTGTTTGTTTCAGTTTTTCTCTCGGGGATTTAAGTGGAGCTGCACTGGAGGGAAGCTGGCTGAGCTACTGCCCTGCCAGTGCCTTGTTTTCCTTGTGGATTATCAGGGAACTCCAATCGGGTCCCTTTCATCAGCACTGAACCACTTTAAAAACAAAACCAGTGCATGCGATTATCAAAAGCATTTCCATTTTTAACACACTGTGGCAGTTCGGCTCAGACACCAGAAAATAAGACCAGTGTGTATTAAAAGGTTGTTGAGCGTGGAAATTAGTGAGATATATAAATGTGGCAATAAAATCTGCATATGGCTGTCACTTTATGGAGTTTGTGAATACCTAATGCCACGTGAAATGATGGTGTTCCCTTCCCTCAGCCTGTCTGTGATGTGTACACATCAGCACAGGCACTGGAGGCTGGAGTCCAGAGGAACGGTGATTAGCATATTTTAAAGTTTCCTGCGCTGACTGCTTAAATACATTTGCATTATTAGAAGGATGAGACCTACTTCATGATGTTCTCTGCGTGACAAAAGCTAAAAATAGTTTTATTAGAACTTTGGCTGCAGCTCTGCTAAATTTTAGCAGTTTGGGGGGAAAGGAAAACACTTTTGAAAGGTTATAATTAATGAGTTATGTGTTGTTGGGTTTTTTCCTAAAGTATACCAAAATAACATGAAGAAATTGGGACAAGCGTGCTATTTCGTGCCTTGGCATTTGGAGGGTTGCAGCCTGGCTTCCCACTTGAGATGGGGGTGGGCTCTGCTGCTGCTGCTCCAAACAGCTCGCCCTGGCAAGGAATCCAGGGTAGAAATGTAAAGATGATTGCACAGGAAGCAAATCCTGTTCCGAATTTACAAAGTGAGGAATTAAGCCTGCCACTGTCTGATGCTGAAGGGAATCCAGCACGCAGTAACTTTATTTGTGAGAGCATAAATTGTGTTCAAATAGTTCCAGTTTTTTGTATGACCATTTTGAATTTTTTGTGATTGACCATTCTGCTTCTGTCATGGAACCGCCCACTAGCTCATTCAGATGCTGAGGAGTTTTAACAATTATCTTCTCAGCCATCTTTGGAGGGGAAGGAAAGAAAGCAGCCATCAAAAGGAGCATTTGGATGTACTGGTAGTACTGTGCCAGATGTGGTTTAAATATCCCTGGCTGGCAGAGGGGGAGGCATCAGGATGATGCATGACCTTAGCAGGGAAGAAGCAGTAGAACAGAAAGGTAAAGTGATGGTGTGGTCTTCAGAGCATTTCAAGTTCTCACCAGGATATTTTGACAACCAGTGATAATTGGCAGAGGCTTTGTTTGGAGTATTTCAGCCCAGCTAAATACCCCATGTGAGAAGCTTATTCATATGAGACCATTAAGATCTGGCTTTGAAAGCTCAAGAGAACAGTTTTTATACCCTTCTTTCTAGCATGACATTTTCTGTTTCAGCACTTAGGCTGTTGCTATTCTATCAGTTGGCTTCTAGTAGAAAACGTGGATTGATTAGATTTTTAAAGGTAATCAAGATCTTTTAAATTTCAAAATTTTAACAATCAAAAGGCTCAGTTCATAGCTAATTTTATCTCAGCTGTGATTTCAAAGTTTTCCTCTCGATTTCCACCCTCAGCTGTGCTCCTACAGAATGAGCTCCATGTACTGCCCACGGCAGGGACAGTTCTGGATGCAGCTGAAAGGAGCATTTCTGCACTAAAACCCTTTGTCTTTATGAACAGTTTTCTCTGTTTGCAGAATTTAAGGAGACAAAGGAGGCTGTGTCTGACACACTCTGGCCTGTCTTGGTCTCCATGCAGGTGCAGAGTGTTTGGGGATCCAGCTGGGAGGGGAGGCAGGAGCCCAGTGCCTGCCCTGAGCTCCAGCCCGTGGGCTCCATCTCTGTGCTGGGAGTTGCAAACTTGCCAGAGGCAGCTCCTGATTATGGGAGAGCTCTGGGTTTGCTGGCTGATGATTGAGTTATGGATCTCTGAAACCTGTCTGTGGTGCAGCAGCTCTGGGGCAGCATCAGGCTCCAGAGCTCCCGACCAATTTCAGAGCAAACTTGATTAAGCCGTTAAATTGCAGATCACTCCTGACAGTAAATTAATTCTTAATCCAAGTCCTATTCTGCACTACGTTGGGAGACTTTTGCCAGGAGGCCAGTGGCTTGAAAATGGGTAATTAAATTCTGCTGTAAATACATTTTTATCTAGCCTTCTGCTCGCAGGAGCTGGCAAACAAGCATGAGCCATTAATTAATACCTGTAATTTGGTTTAGTTGGAATAAGCCCTGCTCCTGTCAGATTCTGAAATGTAAACCAAGGTTATGAAGTTGGGATTAAGTAAAAGATAAAGAAAACTGACCAAAATGTATTCATAAGAGAATCTGTTCCTACTTTTAATTGTAAAAATATTGTGTAGTTTGCAAATTTGGGAATAGTTTGATCTGAAGTCAATGTAAAAAAATATTTTAAAAGCCCTAAATATAGGAAGAGTAACAATGGTGAGAGGATGTATTCTGGGCATTTCTAATTTATGTAATTAATCTCTTATTTTACAGCTTCAGGAGTTAGTTTTAGGAGATGGATCATGTCCTGTGCACATGGAGTTGTGCATCAGTCACCACCTGAGGTTTTCATTGTTTGCATTTGAAGTAAGAAGTGTTGGCTGCAGGTTTGCTTCCGAAGGATCAGAAGGAAACTAGAACCTTGTTTGCTTGTCCTCTAGCCATAGTTCTGAACCAAACTCAGTTTTCCCACTTTTTTTCCATATTTTTTCCATTTCTCTAAAGACCAGGACATTGGCAGTTGTGAGTCTGTCTCCTTTCTGAGGGCTGGATACCTCCTAATTCTCATTAAAGACAGAAGCAAACATGTCTCTGTTATTTGCCTGTGAAAAATAGCTCCTAATGCCTTTATTCCGAGGTACTTCCAGCTCTTCAAACTGCTCTGAGTCTTTCACAGGGAGCCTGACTTTGCTTTCATGATGCTCTAAATACACGCTCAGGTAATATTGTGTAGGTTTAAAGTCCACACTCCGAGATTTGTTGCTTTGCTTTCCAGTGTTATTAAAAATTTAACCACGTCTCCAACTGAGACACTTTGTCATTTTGAGAGCAATGTAAATGTTAATAATTAAGAGCAATTAAAAAGTGTGTTAAAAGTCATGTAATTTTTATAGGCTGACTGACTGAATAATAGATGCCTCCTGGATTTCCTATGGTTCCAGATTGTTATTGAGCAAAGCCTTCTCCCGTGCTGGAAGTTCTGTGTTCAGCTGGAGCACAGGCCTTGTGTGAGCCCTAGGCTTTGACATTTCCTTGCAGTGCCTGCCCAGAGGGCACAGCCTGAGGTGGAAATGTTTCTCCTGTTGCCTGTCCTGTCTCTGATCATGAGTCTGTGACCAGGGGATGCTGGGCTGAGCCCTGCTCCGAGGAGAAGCTCTTGGCTGTCACAACAGGCTCTTCCCTAAAATCTTCCTGTCCCTCTGTTGCCTCTTTGCCACAGCTGCTGGTTTCAAAGAGCAGAACAGGGCACAGGCTGCAAACTCCTGCCCACGCCGAGGGCAGCAGCCTCCTCTCCTTATTGTAGGAGGATATTTTATAGTTTTCAGTGCAGCTGAGCTTTACCTTGGAAGAAAGAAATTCTTCCTTGGCTCTTCACTTGCCAAGGGGAAATGATGGAAGTTCTCTGAGCAGTCTGCCTGTGTTTCCTCCTGTCCTGGCAATGCCTGTGTGCCATGTAAATTCTGCCTGCAGTGGAAGCACTGCCAGCCCCACAGCCAGAGCCTTGGGGAGCATGAGAGAGAGAGAGGGGGAAAATTTGGTGAATCAAATGCTTGAATTTGGTAGTTATTTGCAGGGAACTGCAATTTATGTGTTTCTCCTTGGCAGATAACTGAGGGGGAAAAATCTACTTTTGCACAGCATCACCAATACAGAAAATTACTGAGAGTTTTCTCCACCCCATTTCCCTTTGCTGCTGTATCAGCAGCAGGAGGGTTTTGGAGGTTTTTGGGCTTTTTGACTCCAGTCCTGGATTTTAATTTCAGTTCTGTTTTTTGGATTCTAGCCTTGTGAGTCCATCTCCTTGTCACATGAACCCATTTAGATTGACAGACAAGCTGGGCCATACCCTGTGCAAGATCTCAACTATTCAGATTCTGGAAATTATTTTCCTGAAATAGGACTGTGTCCTTATCTGTAAAATGAATAAGGCTGCAGTCCTCCCATGTAGCAGCATTTTTAGCACATTACCATATAATTAATTTTAAAACCAAGACAACCCCTCGAGTGTGAGGGGGAAATCTCTGCCTCTGGGGGAAGGTAACACCATATTTAGTAACCTGAACAGCATAGTCAGGGAGGCACTGTAAAATCTGTGTTAAAGCATGTTTAAGTAGCTGAGCACCGTGGGGGGTTTGCTAAATGTGCTAATTTAGATATTTCACCTAATATTACAGGGAGTGAAGCCCTTTCCCTTCAGGTCAATAATAACCATTTGAAACAACTTAGGACTTAAATCTTGCCTATCTTGGATGGTGCATAAGAAAGTCATCCATGCTTTAGCCCATGAAGTGTTTTTGGACTGAAGTTGCTCTCACAGAAAGCACAGATTTGGTAATGTCACATTTTTCTGTGAATTCTTGTCAGAAGGAGGAGTTAGAGCTAAAAATTTTAAAAATCCCCAACAAAAAAGTGTTTAGTCACTCAAATTGGCAATGTGTTTAGTGAAATGTGCTGATGTTTTGAGTCCAGTGGCAGATTTGATTTGCAGATTCAGATTTATACATTTCTAATTTATTGAAAGAGATGTACAGTGGTCAACACTGAAGTATGAAGATGGCTTTGAAGAAAATCAGAAGTTTTTCCGATTTTTGTTTTGGGCAAATTCAAAATGACAATTTCAGCCTGAATAATAATTTAAAGAATATTCTGAGTGATCTGAAAATGTATTTAAGGGGCTTAATTTTTCCTTGCATACTGCAAAAAGTAAACATGAATTTTGGGAACCTGCTGTTAATGGATACCTGGTACAAAAAGTAAATTTATGTAAAAGGAAAAAGCTCCACAGTTCCAAAACACTGGTGAAATAAGAAGCTACAGAAGCCCTGTAATAATGTGTTTGTGATGCTTTTCCAAGGCCAAGTTGCCAACTGTGATCTGTGACTCATTAGAAGTCCTCTGGGCTTGTTGCTGATTTCTCCATCTGGTTTCCATCAGCCCTGTCCTTCCCCAGACTTCGTGGTTCCCAGAGCATCTGTGGGGGCAGGAGCAGGGAGCTGTGTCCGGGCTGTGTCCGGGCTGTGTCCGGGCTGGGATGTCCCACACGGCTCCAGGGCAAGGAGAGGGTCCTGCAGGGGGGAGAGAGAGCCTCAGCCAGGGGAAGGTGCTGCTGCCTCAGCTCTGCTGGGATGAGAGGGGCACGGACAGGAATTCCCACTGTGGGCTGCTGGATTGCAGTCCAAGGGCTGCCTGGGAACAAACAGTGTTCAGGGCTTTTTCAGCTGCCAACACCAAGAATAAAAGCAAGGTGCTTATTTCTGCTGGTGAACAACAGCTTTAATATTTGTCTTTCCCATTTTCTTCCCCCACAATTCCTGTTTTGAACCTTTTCTTTAGAATATGGCAATAAAAGTGTCTCAAGTAGGTTTGATTCAAGCGACATGAATGTCTCCCACCCTGTAAATGCCTCTTCTGGCTCCTAAGCAGGCTGAAAAATCAGAGCCTGGGTCGAACACATGCAGAGATCTGTGAAGAAAAATTAACCTTCCTCACAGACTGCAAAATCACAAGAAGAGGAATAATGACAAAAGCTATTGCTGAACAAAACAAATTATTTTTAGAAGGCTGTTCTCTTAGCTCACCCAGTTGAAAGGAGAAGCTGTTCTGTGCCTGGGTACCTGCCTGTCAGTGCGTGGTGTGACTGAGGATGTGTAATAAAGCCTTTCAGAACAATGGGAAAATCCCCCATTACTCCTGTGCTGTCTGTTCTTTTGAAGAGTTGCTGATTAAAAGCCAGTGAAATTTAGGTCACATTAGCCTACCTTTCCTCACAGCTCTGGAAATGGTCAGTACTGTCTTACAGCAGTGCACCAGCACTGCTTGCTTGGTTCATGTTTTTGAAAATGTGGAAGGTTTTGTATGATGCTCAGTTTGGAAGTTGGGGGCATCTCAGTCCCCTGAGCGTTGCCTCTCAAACACTTTGTGTGGAGTAAGAGCTTTCTGATGCTCCTTTCTGATGTTTTTGTGATTATTTATCCTGAGTGAAGCAATGTTTGTTACTCTGTTATTCTTCCCCTCTCTCCCTTTTTCTCTGTTTTAGGATGAATTTCAGTCACATGAGGTTAGAGTCATCCCCCAAAACTGAGGGCGAAAAGAAGTGATTGGGGAATCTGGTAGGAAGTTTTAGGCACATACTAATGGCCCAATTAAAGATCTTAACTTTTCAGGATTTACTATTTGTAGAGGACTGGGGTTAATCCAGATGAATGACGCTCAAATAGTCCTTGGGTAGATCCTGATATAAAAACTTTCTAGTATAGTTAAAAGAAACTCAGATGCTCAAAATTAAAAAAAAACAAACCCAAACTCCCAAACTCCGGAAGCTTAGTAGAGCCTAAGCTAAAATGGTCCAGCACAGTTCCATTAACTTCATTTCTCCCAGCTCACCATTAGGAACAGGACTAGATGTCTCCTTCCCACAGACAGGTAGGATTCAGAGGTGACAAAGTGCTTTGGGAGGTTGCAGTGCTTGCCACTGCTTGGTGGGACAGCCTTGGACCTCTCTTTGGTTTTGTCTGTGATTCCCATTCACAGACTGGTCTGTGCAGCTTCATCCTGGTTTCCCCTTGATTCTTTTTGAACGTTTATGGCGAGTTTGGGTTTTTAGGTTTGCCCTTTTCTCCCCCAGCAGGATTGATGCCAAGTTTGAAGAAGGGTGAAATCCTAATTCAAATGTGGCACGTGTCCAGCACTGGATCCTGTGTTCTGTGGCAGTCACAGTGTATCAGACACGTGCAAAGCTCCAAGCTGAACGCCTGCAGACCACTGCTGGTGCCTTCCCAGCAGCAGGAGCGACACAATCACCGGGCTGGGGATCTGGCAGTGTGCTCTGCTGCCAGCTTCCTGGCTTGGTTGTTCACTCCAGCCTCTTTGAGATTCTGGAAGCTGGGAATTCAGCCCTCTGAAATTCCTGAAATCAAAGCCTTAGTGTTCCCAAGATCCAGGCTGGCAAGGAGCTGCTCTAGGGCAGCAGTGTCAGGCAGACTGTGATTTGGAACTAGAACCTTTCCATTCTTTCATTTGCACAAAGAAGTTCGAAATGTCAGGTTTTTGTTCAGAATTCTAGTAAAACCACAACTGGGAGAGTGAGAATCCTCCACAAAAAGGAATATTACCCAAGAGAACTGAGTGGTTTTATTTGCCAAGCACTTTGTAAGTGTGTACTGGATGACATCTGAGCACTGGCTGTTGTTATTTTGATTGTGTTGAGAAACAGCAAGCACCGATGGAGACAGAAAACGGCAACAATGCAGCTGCACAGCCCCATTTTCCCCAAAGCTTTAGTGCTTGTGTTCACTGGGGCTGGATTGGTGTTTAACATGAGGAGTTGCCTAGAGGAAATTATTTTTTTAGTGTACATTTCACTGGACAGCAAAGCAATTACCTCCTAAATTTAGAAATTATTCCCTACTACATTATAGCAGGCCTGGACAAGTTCTGGCATTGGAGCAACTTTCAACACACATTTTGAACATAAGAAGAAATAATGGCATTTGACAGCCTGGCAGAGTAGAAAATGTTCAAAATCTGGATTGCTTTCCAACCTGTCCCGGGCCCAGCACAGGGATTCCCAGGACAGATACGTGGGCTGCCAGAACTCTCAGGTTCCCCTCTCTGCTCGGCACAGGCAGATCCCTGCACTGAGGGCAATTTGGGACCCTCAGGGAACACTGCTCTTAATTTCCTACATGTGGTTCAGCCAGCAGTGAGAGGCACTGACTGCAATCCAGTCATTCTCAAGGAAAGAATAAAGTGAAGTGAACTCATTTGGCTAATTACGTAGTTACAGCCCATTTAAGGTGGCACAGTCTCGGCAGCACCAAGGCTGCATCATGCTGAATGATGCTGGAAACAGGAAAGGAAAGGCTCGGATTCTGATCTTCCGAATCAGGCACACACAGAAAACATGCTGGCAGGGAGTTTCATTTCCTCTGGGCAAATACAGCATCATCTGAGTGTTGAGGGCCGCAGTAATTTGCATTTGAGGCTCCTCATCCAGTGGCAGCTCCCAGTTTGACAAGGATTGAAGCAGAATCCTGAGTTTGAGGAAATGGAGTTAACAAGCTTCCCTCAGCTGCTGCCTTCTCAGCAGAAAATAAAAGGAGAAAGGTAACATGGATTCTCCAGCTAGTTACAGCGTCAGTAAGGGATGTAACTCAGAATTTCTCCCTTGTAGTTCAGTTTCACTGCACTTTCCCTTTTTTTAAACCACCCTAAGGCTGTATATTTTTTTTTCCTGACTCCTTTTCTACTTCATGAGGAGCTTCACAGGTCTGTTAAGCAGAACTAACTTTGCATAGCTGCATGAAATCTGAAATGCCCAAGTGAAAGAAGTGGATTAAGCAGATAATCTCCCATCATACTTCAAACAATTTGAAGCACAGGGGTTTAAAAAGCGATGATTTTATATGGAGAATATTTTTTTTAAACTGAAGGTTGTATTCATGACGTAGCACCAATAAATAATAATTTTCTTTTCTTAAAAGAATTTCAGAGCACTTGAAAACTGTAGAAGAATGTCTTTAAATGTAGGCTTGTCCATAAAGAAAAGAGTTTATTATACATCTAATTCAAATGAATAATACTGGTTTATTTCTAGTTCTTCTGTCCGTTCTCCACCATTTGCTGGAATTATTTGTGAAAGGAGGAAATATGTGAGGACTTTGTGCCTCCTGCCACAGGCCGGGTGTAGTGCTGTGAAGGGGAAGCAGAAGGGAAAAGAAATTATCTTTTGTTTAAATATCACTTTTGGCCTTCACAAGTTGTTCCAGATCAAATCTTTTATTTGAGAATTGGCCAAAAATAGACTGGGAAAATAATCCTCTGAACTGTGATAAGTATTATCATCAGAAATCAATCTTAGAAATAATTTCCACGATTAAATGTAGCGTAAAGTGAAGGAGAAGAAAATGCGATTAAATCAGGCGTGGGGGAGAAAGCCTGTAACAACTTTCTCTATAGAATTCAATTTAGTGTTAATTTGCTGGGAGCTCAGAAAACAGAGCAACAGTAAACCACTAATGGGGGAAAGGATCGCTAATGAGGGATATGCAGATTTAGGAGAGAATCAAAACTCTCTCACTGCTGTTGGGGTAAATTGTAAATTCAGTGCTGGGTCCTGTATTCACACCCTGCACTCCAGGTTTTCATTCACAGTCTCCCGTGGAGGGAGAGGGAAAGCATCTGAGTTTCATCTTGCAGGTAGAGGCAGGTGTTTGAATTCTGCCTGTGACGTGTTTTACAATGGAGTTGTTGTTGGCTTTCCACATTTGTCACTGGAACAGGGGACCTGTCAAGACATCTGACCCCTGGTACCTCTGTGCTGCCTGGTAATCACTTCTTTTGCAGGCAGGTGTCATTCTTTAGCAGATAGCTGGAGAAAATCATCAGTGATAGGAAATTTATGTTTTAGAAAATTTCATAAATGTGCAGCCATCTGGGGCCATCTTTAATTTTCACTCCCATTCTTCGCTTTGCTGATTGCTGCATTGGAGAGCTTCAGTGGTGCTCAGCTTCCTTCCAACCCAGGGTCAGTCTGGGGAGATTCCATCTCCATCTCCAGGAGAAAAAAAGCTTTCCTTTCCTTTCCCTCCATCCATTCCCTCCATCATTTCCTTTCCCATCCCTCCACTCCCAGGCTTTCCAGAGGCACCGCAGCCCCTGTGGGAGCCTGGTGTGGAATGCAGAGGGCACCTGGCTGCTGTGGGGACAGAGCAGGCACCAGGCAGAGTCCCTGGGACCCACAGGCAGAGTGGATCTCCAGTGAAAATTGTGGATAATTCCAAGTGAACGTGTCCAGCAGTGCAGCTGAGCCCCGTTTCTTTGGAATATTCCCTGCTATTTTGTGGCCTACTTTTGTTTTTCCTGAGGTTCTCTGATAGCCATCATAGGAACACATAAATTCTCACTGATTTTCAGCTCTTCACGTGCCTAGAAATGTTGCCTAATTTCAAAACCTTTATTCATAATGGGAGATAAACTGATACTCCCCTTTGATTAACCTTCTGTTTCAGCCCACTGCGAAGCAGAAGCATCACTTAAATTTGTTATCTGTTAATTTTTAACCCAAACTAATTTCTTCTGGCTTTATTAAAACTAATTAGTTTTCTCGAGGACTGAAGATCTCTCGGCATTCCTTGTAACAAACAAATACATCAGGAGAAAAAAACAAGCAATAATTGAAAATTAGTTCAATAGGAATAAAAAACATATGTTAATGAAATTCATAATAGGTAGCAGTACAGTTGACAGTGTCTGGTCTCAAGTGTCTAAAGTGCTGGAAATTTTTTGTGTAGTTTTAAAATGTTCTCCAAAGTTTTGCTTTGCATTGAGAATTACAATTACCTTGTGAGAGATCCATTTCTTTCTTCATGAATAGATTTTCCACCATAGGTTTGGTTTTAATTGATGAGTTGGGCGAGCTCAGAAATTATGCTGATATTGTCTGTGGATGGCTCAGGAGGTTGCTGTACAAAGATGACACACAAGGCTTATTTTAATCAAGTACAATCTTTTTTGCTCAGTTCTGATAAATAGTAATTTGAAATAGAGAATCTAAGAGATTCTTTATGGTTGGTGTTTTTCAGAATTCCTTTCCTTTTCTTTTTTCCTCTCCTCCCAGCCTTTCCTGGGAACTTCCAAAGCTTTAAATTTACAGCTACCTCAACAATTGATTTTTATGAAATGAAAAAATTAAAAATGATGAGGCCTAAGGCTAAATATTATTAGCGTTGTAATTTTTTTAATCTTTAATTCAGCAGGAGAAATTTTCAGCACTTAATTTTGTAAAGTGGAGTACTTTATTCCAGTAGTAGCAATAAAGTTTACATTGCCCCCCGGTTTCCAGAGAGTTCCCTGAGCAGGGTTATTTTCACTGTCCAGAGTTGTTGGTTAAGTTTGGGGTTTATTTCTCCTTTTTGTATCATTCAGGTCGAGATTTATTTTTCAGTCAGTTCAGTGTTTTGCATCATTATTCCTCCTGTTTCCATTCCTCTCCTTAAGCAGAATTATTTGCTAATGAGCTGGTATTTTGTGCAGAAGAGGGTTCTGTGCTCTGATTAGACTCTTCCTGCTTGGTTGCCCTAATGGTCTTCAGACTTACGAGTTGGTTTTGGGTTGTTTATATTTTAAATACAAAACCTTGGTTAGATATCAGGAAATGTAATCACAACAAAGACTGTGCATGTTTTTGAGGAGGACACAAACCAATGTGAATTTTATCCAACGTGACAGTGAGGAAGAGATTTTGAAAGCCATATTCAGGGTATGAGTGATGCTGATATTTATAGGCAAAAAGAAACTGAATTTCTTACTGCTCAGGTTGTTTTGAGTGTCAGAGGGCAAAATCTTTTGCAGTCTCTACCTGTTTTACACATCTCATTAAAAAATGGCCAGCAGCAAAACCATGAACTCTGTGCTTCCCTAATGTGTCAAGTTTTTATCTTGGGAACAACTGTGACTGAACTTCAGTTATTTAGATGAATACAAATGCCTTAATACCCTGAATGTCCTGGTCTGATTCAGGGATGCAGCAATAGCAGGAGACAGACACGGAGTGGAGCTTAAATCTTCCAGTTCAGCCTCCAGCAGTTAATTACCGAAAGAATAAAGCAAAATGTAAATATTTATTGATGTTACAGACCACAGAAAGCTTCCCTGCCTCAGGTACTTCAGGCAGCACGAAGCTGAGCACGGCTCAGCCTTCCTTTATAAAGAATATCAATCAAACCGTACCCAATTACCCCTTTTAATTGCTCTGCCTCCCCCCCTCTGGTGGCTGCAGGTGTCGGGCGCAGACCCTCCCTAGGACAGCCCCTGGGCAGTGCTGCTCAAAGGTCACAGCACCCGGGGAGATGAATCCCGGCTTCCGAGGGTGCTGCAGCACAGCTGGAAAGGGCAGAGGGACGCCTGGCTGTGCCTGTGCCCGAGCTGGTGAGCAGGGAGGATGAGGAGGGAGGATGAGGAGGGAGGATGAGCAGGGAGGATGAGGAGGGTCAGGATGAGGAGGGAGGATGAGGAGGGGGGATGAGGAGGGTCAGGATGAGGAGGGAGGATGAGGAGGGAGGATGAGGAGGGTCAGGATGAGCAGGGAGGATGAGGAGGGTCAGGATGAGGAGGGTCAGGATGAGGAGGGAGGATGAGGAGGGGGGATGAGGAGGGTCAGGATGAGCAGGGAGGATGAGGAGGGAGGATGGAGGTTCGCTGCTCTCTGGGTGCATGGGGGTCCCACGGCCCCGCTGCACGTGGAGCTGTGAGCAGTGGCAGAACTGATGCTCTGGGGCCGGGGCAATGCTCACCTCATCACTCACACCGGGGCTAATCCCACATTAATTGGTGATGCCAAATAGTGCATTTGCTGGGACTCAGACATAGTGAAAAAATGAGTCTGGTGGTGACTGGTGCAGAGCTCTGGCCGATGGTTTTCTGGTTTTCTGCCCCGTGGAAAGCAGTCAGGACTCTGGATTCGTGTCAGCTTTAATGAAGGGGAGGCTACTCAGGGGGTCAGGTAAATCACTTCACTGTTCCACTGATCTTAAGCAGTTGCTTCTATCCCTGAACTGGGGCCTTGATGGTTTAGTTTTCTTTCAATTTCATACCCAGCAGAATAGTGCATAGATGTCTACCTGGCAGCATTAATGAGATTTCAGGAAAGAGAAGAGAAGAAAAAGTAACATGGCAAATACATTGTTTAGATTTTGTGTTGGTTCTTATGATGCATTAACACCAAGCATTTTGTGTTCTGCTCCCCTCAAAAATGCCTTGAATGTTGTTCTTACAAACTGCAGAGATGTAGAACAGATTCATGACAGTAAAATAAGGAGTTGTGGTAGTTCTGTGGTAGCTGTGTGTTTGTGTGGTGGTTTTTGTGTCTCTGTCTCTGACTCTGCTTTCACACTGTTGTTCCGTGCCAGCCAGATCATCTGTGGGTCCCTTCCAGCTCAGAATATTCTGTGTCTGATTTAAAACCACTTTTCCAAAGAGTTCTTTGCTGGTTACTTGCCCACCCTTTCAGGGATGTCTGCAACCAGCAGAGGAATCCAAACCCAGCAAGACCCCATTTAAGTGGCAGTGAAGTGTTTTGAGGAGGGCACTCATTTATAGACAGTTTTAGTTACGGGAGTTTTGGTTGGACCATAGAAGGACCAATGCATGGTTCTGTACAGCTTTCCTTAAAAACACCATGCAGGGAAAGCACTGGCCCGAAATTCTTTGCTTTACTCTTAAATTTGTTTAGTGTTTCTGTGTACCACCTTGGCTTCACAGAAGATGAAAAATTGATTGTACAGTCTTACTTGAAGGCTGTAATATGATCTGTTCTGAAAACAGAATTTCTGGAGCATGAAGAGCTGTTTTTGAATGATGTTTCTGGCACCTAATCCTTGAAATTATTCAGCATATTTGTCTCGTGTCTGTCTTGAAATGAAAAATTGTCTTCTATTTTTAAGTCACTTATAACTTCTAAAAATTGGGCTAAACTTTTCATAGAGGTTTCCAAAATTATGCAACATATTAATGCAAGTTTCTGCCTAATGAAATTACTCTGGGACAGCTGAATAACTACTGATGTCACCAGAGTTCACATGGGGGTTTTTAACATTTGCATCTCTACATTTGTTGCTTAAAAATCTGCCAATCTTTGAAAAAAACCGCTAAGCTTTTTGAGCTGTGGTTGATGTTATGCTTAGGTTCAGTACATTTCATCCTTTTTTAGTGCCACGAGACTGAATTTTTCACCTGCTGGGGCATGATGTTACCATGACAACAGTTGATCTTGTTTGCCGTTCTCTGCTCTTTGTGCATGACAAAAAGGAAAGCTCGAGAAATATTTGTGAAAGCTGATCTGACTAATTGCGATGGAGTGATCAGTAAAACAGATCGAGAAATGGCTTCCTCCATTATTATTTCATAATAAATGTCTGCTGCGAGGAGCAGCACGGGGATGGTGACAATTCAATCAGGGCTGGGAGGGCTCTCGGTGAGATGGAGCAGCGGGAGGGGAGCACGGAGGGACCCGGGGGAGCTGCGGGGACAAACCCAGCTCCCACTGCTGCTCACCCACCCTCTGTGGGTGTTTTAGGGGAGCACAGAGGGACCTGGGGTCAGGGGGAGCTGCGGGGACAAACCCAGCTCCCAGTGCTGCTCACCCACCCTCTGCCTGCCTTCTGCTGATCAGCAAATGGAAACATTAATATTTCTGTAGGTAATTGATTAGAGGATGCTTCTGTTCTCGCCTCGTCCCCGATGAGCTCCAGAGCTGATCAGAACAACTTTGTTCGTGTTTTTTAGCTGGTGATTTTCGTTTGTTCTGCCACTAGAGAAACTGGAGTGAGTGGAAAATGTGGATGAGGTGTGGATAATTGTAATGAATTATCACCGAGTGTGAATGGGAATTCACACATGCGCAGGAATCACTGAAGCCCTGCTCTGCATTTGAATTACTTTTAAATGTTTGGTGTGACCCGCAGAACCGAGTTTAGATCTTTAGCTCATCCTCTGGTCTCAAGGCAGAAGAACAATTTACCACCAATTGAAACAAAATATATGGAGGATGATGGTGACAGGGAGCAGTGGGGAATATCCCCTTCAGACCGTGCCAGCCCGATACCAGCTTGCAGAAGGAGTTAATGTTTAAGCCACGCTGTTTCCTTTGTGCCTTTGCACAAGAGCAGGGACGTTGCTCATTCCTTTCTCCCTTAGCAGTGGATAATTTTTCTTTCCCTTGGGTGTAATTTGTCCCCGAAGGAATTAGGACTGTGCCATGGCAAAGGAGAATTAGACCCTCTGTATTTCAGATACACAGATTGTTTAATGTGTTGAGAAGAGAGTGTAAAAATAATTGAAAGAAAAGCAGCTGATTTTTCTTCAGCCCACAAATCAAATTAAGTTTCTAATACTACCTTTCCTTCAGCCATGGTAGGTATAAAGCCCAAAAGCAATGTCTGGAGGAGAACTTGCATATTTGGTGATTTGCTGCAAAGAGCTGCAGCTAGAATGGCTGCTGGTATTTACTCGTGTGTGGATGCTGTCATAAATCCACTGCCCTTAGATATGTCTAAAGTTATCACTTCACCCATTTTCACATTTAAAAGAGTTGAGAGGGTTTTGTCATGTCTATACTATGTGCCATAGGTGATGAAAAATAGATGGAGAAGTGAAGAAACTGAAAGCTAAGATGGAGAAGTGAAAAATGAGGTGAAGAAAATAAGGTAGAGACTCTGATGAACAGCTCTGCATGATGGCCATAGTCTGAGCAGCAGAAAATCACATGTGGTTCCACGTGATCCTAAAATAGGGGGATCCTCCAAAAGTTCAGGTGAATGTGGTGTTTCTTCTGGCCTGTGATGGAGATCATGCTTCAGAGCAATGGGCAAAAAGAGTGTGAATGAAACGAGTTGGTTGTGCAAGGCTTGTGATCTTCAGAGTTTTATTGAAGTGAAAAATAACGCCGGGAATGAATTGTTTGTGTTTCCTCCATAACATCTGCTCCCAGTTGCTATGGTGCCAAGACACTGGTGATTTCCAAGGCCAATAAACTGCTGCAGTTCCTGTGTCCCTTATTTAGCAGTGCTTTTTAAGAAGTGCTATTTTTATATAGTGTTTCTTATGCTAAATTCAGCCTGCTGATTAGAGGGGTAAAGCTGCATTTGTTTTCCTTTGTTAGAACAAAGTATAATTTGCACGGAAAAGCTCCTATTTTTAAAACGAAGGAAATCCAATTGTGAAGTGATTTTATTTGAAATGCAAGCGTTTCTGAGCAGTTCTTCCTTCACCTTGAGAGTGGTGTTGGAAAACACTGGTGTCTGTTAGTGTTCTCTGTAGGATTTCCTTAGGTTTTAATGTTAACATCATGAAATGTCCAACTACTTTCCTGTGCTACTTGCTAACATGTGCTTCACCCTGGCAATTGAGAGGAAGGAGCAAATGGAAATAGTAAAACACCTAAAAAAAGTAAGACTATCTTGTTTGCTTATTTTTCATTGTATATAATAGTTTTCCGCTAACTTATAAAATGTAATGTATTGAAAGTGCAGCTTTCTAGCTGTGGGATCGGTAGCTGTGGCAGGCGGTGCTGCACAGATCTGTCCCTTTCATGGGACAGGGAGGGGGCGTTCAGCATCGGGCTTGGCCCCGCTTCTCTTGCTGATGAGCACCCGCAGTGCCGGGCAGGGCAGCAGTGCCGGAGCCTGGGGCGGCAGGAGCAGAGCAGCTCCCGGGAAAGCCCTTCCTCTGTGCCTGCCTTTTCCGCTCTGCCCAGTGCTCCTGTTAATGGTCACAACTGTGCAGGACAGTCTGTATTTTTCTTGCATCATCCGGAGACTAATTGCGAAGATAAGATCAGGAGGGATTTAAAGGCAGTTTGTTGTACAGGCTGTGCCTCTCAGCCCGGCTCTGCTGGCCGTGGGGGGTTCTCTGGTTGTACTACTGAGGATGACTCAGCTTTGCCTTTAAAATCCAGCTCTTGGAAGAAATAAAAAATGAACTGGAGGTGATGAACCTGACCTTTGAAGTGAGTCATTTACAGGGCCAAAATAAAGCAGAAAAGATCAGAAGATTCTTAATTTTCTTCTTTTTACGTACCTGCAGACTACAGGTTTTCCCTTTGCTCTTGGATGAATTCTGCTCATGTACCATCCAAACAGAGAGCTATCACAGGGGATTATGATCAGTGTTCCAGTGCAGCCCTTCCAGGTTACTGGCAGCAGCAATTCTCAAAGAAAAAGAGCTACAAATAAATGAATAGTGTATAAGATTTTTTTTTTAACAAAAATAATTGATGGATGAGCAAACTAGCACACAGGGCAACAGATGCCTTTCTCCAGGCAATGTAGAACCTTGTTACCCAGACAGTGGTGTCAGATTGTATTAAATCTACCGGAGTCATCCTCCTACCCTGAATTTTTCAGTCAGTCCTCACATCCATAGGAGAATTTTTACTTTTGCTCTGTTACAGTCACACATTTATGCCTTCGCTTCTGCACTTTAAAAGATGCAACTTATATATAAGGTAACACAATTTATTTTTAATGTCTCTTTTATTTAATTTTTGATAGCTGTTTCTTTATGAATAGCCTCATGTCTTGTGAAGTGTGTGCTGGTGTGTGAGCCTTTAAATCTGTGCAGGGCTCTGGGCACCCCCAAACCCAGCGTGCCGAGGGCTCTGCTGTTGGTGTACGTTTGGGAGGACTGTCAGTTTTCTGCTTGGGTTTACTCTGCAGATCATCCTTAGCGTTGTTTTCTTAAATCAAAATGCCTGTCTGAGCTGAGAGTGCCTGGAGTAGTCCCTACATCCAGCAGGAATTACCCCTGCTGGTTGGAATTTTGTCTGACACGCTCAAGACATTTCAGATGCTTTTTGCAAATTATGCTGCCTGTGGTCCTGCCCCGAATCCAGCGTGGCTGAGGTGTCAGCACGTGTGTGACAGACGTGAGTATGGGTTATGCTTCTTGTGTTTAACCTGGTGAAAAAGCTTCAGCAGGACAAATACAAGCTCCGTGCAAGTTCTGTCTGTATCCATTAGCAAAAGGCTGGGTTTTGTTTGTTCTGTAGCTTGTTGATGCTAATCTGGGACAATATTATCAGGTTTTTTTCTGGGGGAAAGTGAAATTGTTCTACAAGCAGCTTTTGTTGCTTATTTTCTTATAGTTAATTTTCCACATTCATTTATCTGTAAAATTCTTGGATTCATGCAAGACTAGTAATTAAATTGCTTCAAGCCCTTGATTTTTTTTTTTTTTTATTTTAATGAGCATTGTGTAGCAACATCATGAGAAGGGGGGTGACAGACTGTGCAACTAATCACTGAAACCCAATGTCAGGCCTCTGGAGGTGGGTGAGAAGCTTATTTGGAAGCATGAAGTGCTGTTTCCTTTCCACTTGCACTTCAGTCTGCTCGATTTGGTCAGCATTTGCCTTTATCCTGCCGTGCACTAACTGACTTGATGAGTTCTTAACCTGCTCTCTGCAGTCTCTGTTAGCAGCTGCAGTGCACTGATTTGCATAGGTTAAATGGGAGACCTCATCCGACTCCAGTGAGATGTTGCTGCTTAGGCACAATTATATTGTCAGAATTGTTACATCCTGTGAATAAATGGAGAACAGGGAGAGAGGGCATCAGGGAGAAAAAGGACAAAACTCTCATTAAATTTGTATTAAGAAGTCAAAAGCTATTTCAATAAAAACTAGGAGGGATGAGGGAAGAGTGCATGGTAATGCTTTCCACAGGTTTGTTTTTGGACTGGTACTGCTTTATTGTCAAGACGTGTAACAATCTCAGTCATGCCAGGTTCCAAAATGAATTGTGAAATCCCACAACATTTCCTCTCAGGTCCAGGCAGAGTGGTGCCTGTTTTGTGTCCCCAGTAGGATTTGGGAGCGTTCCTGAGCTGGGAGTGGGGCAGGCAGGAGCAGAGAGCCCCTGGCAGCAGTCCCCAGGCTGGTGCCAGCAGGGTCCGAGCGCTGCCCTGCCCTTGCTGAGCTCCTCTTGCTGTTGCCTCGGAGTTCTGCCTGGAGCTGGCAGGTGCAAGAGCTCAAGTGAGAAGTGTTGCCCTGCTGTTAATGCACTCAGTGCTGGCTGCCAAGTGCAGGACAGAAAATGGAAAAATACTCTGTGTAATCACGAGGAGGGGCAGCCGCTGTGTGCCAGGGGAGGGGGTTTTCAAAAGGCATCGGGCTCTCTAAAAATGCCTTGGAAGTTCCAAAGCTTTCTCCGGATCCCACCTGGCCAGCTCCCCACAGTTTGCATGCCAGGTGTGATGTTCTGTGGTGTGGAGCATCCCTGTGGCCAGTTGGGGTCAGCTGCTGTGGCCCTGGGCACCTCCTGGCTGGCAGAGCTTGGGAAACTGGAAGTTCCTTAGTAACAACTAAAACATCAGCATACCTCTCATCCTGAATCCAAAACACAGCACTGTCCCACCTACTGAGAACAACGCTCAGTCTCTCCCAGGACATTCCTCTACATGGCTTCAAATCTCTTTTTTAATATACAAATTGCTTGTTGAGTGGAGTTTAGTTCTGGGGTAGCTAGGATTAACTTCTGTCTTTTTTTGCTGAAGATTTATATTGAACTAATCTGGAAAACATTGAGGGGGATATTGTTAAGGGAAGAATCACTGAAGTCAGTGGATTAGACAGAAAATCACCAACTGCAGTGATGGACGAGCATCCTTTGCCAAAGTCAGGGCAGGCTGAGGGAGGGGAGGTGTGAGAGAGGAGAGGTGCAGCAGGTACCAGGGGTGTGTTTGTCCAAGAGCAGCCTCTGGAAATGCCCACCCCTGTTGGAGCTGGCCGTGGGGGGCTCTGAGAGCTGGGGTGGGTCTGTGGGCACTGCAGGGCAGTGGGGTGGGTCCGTGGGCACTGCAGGGCAGTGGGGTGGGTCTGTGGGCACTGCAGGGCAGTGGGGTGGGTCTGTGGACACTGCAGGGCAGTGGGGCACTGGGGCAGGGTTGGCATTGCCCAGCCCCACACGCCGCGGTTCCGTGGGGACATGGAGACAGGGCTGAGCCCCACTGCTGCTTCTCCAGGGCTCCTGCCTCAGCTCAGGGCTCAGCTCTGCTCCCAGGTGACTCAGGTCTACACATTGAAATTAATATTTCTGGAGTTTCTGAGCTGACAGTAATTGTGACCTGGATCATTTCCAGAAGACACAGCCCAGTGAGGGAACTTGGCTAAAATTTAGAAGACTTTGGCTCAGTTTCTGGCTTTTACCACCTGTTATTGGTCCAAAACATTTGAGTCACTTATTCTTTGTTCCTTAATGCTTTTTTTTCTGAGCAAGCACTATAAACATTTCAAGTTTACATTTATTTGTCACTTCCAAACACACTGAATGTATGTATACAAATATATGTATGTATACAAATACATTCTCTCCTTATTGCAAGGATTTCAAGTGGCAGTCCTGCAACTGAGATTTAGTCTTGTGTATTTCTTAGGCTAGAAGTTGTCCAGTAATTCCTGATACAGTTTTAGGTGGTTCTTCATCTTTATGGATTGAGGTGGGGTAGGGAACACAGGTGGGCTTTATCCTGGTTAGGGAGGAAGAGTGCTGAGAGAAATTTCCAGCTATATTGAACAGAGTAAGTGAGAAGAAACAGGCTTATAACTAAGGGTCAGTGCAAGTGGGATATTGTATTCATCTGTATTCATTCCTGCAAAAAACATGAGAAAATGTATTTTCTTCAGGTGGGACTGACGGTGTTCTCCCTCCCAAACTGCTTTGCGCTCTGCAGAATCCAAGTAGGGTGTGAAAGTTGCTGGCCTAAACTGCCATCAATTGCTCCTCCTCTCCTTTCACCTTCTCACCCCTCCGTTTCTGCTTAATTCCTTTCAATAACGTTATTAAAGCCTGGTAACCCATTATTGCTGGCTCCCCTTTAGTCAGCTGGGCAGTATTGATTTGCAGCAATTGCAGATTGATCCGTGGAAGCCGAAGTCAGCTGAGGCCTGGCTGCAGTGCTGAGGCTCCCGGGGCAGGCAGTGCAGGGCAGGCACACCATGGCACCCAGACCACGAGAGCCTCCAGCATTCCGTGGGACACAGCTGCTTATTGCACGTCCGAGGAGCTTCTTGAGACTATAAAACTATTCCCTGATTTAATTAGCTCAATTTAATTCATTCAATTCCTTTGGAAATACAGCAAGCTAAGAGATTCTCCTGGTCTCAGCCCTCAGAAGTGTGTGGCATCTCAGAGATCCTGATGGCCACTTTTTCCTGCACCCTGAGGAGCAGGGCTGAGCAGGGCTGAGCAGGGCTGGCTGCTGAGCTCCTCCTGCAGGGGTGGTTGCTGTTCCTGCCCCAGGGACCACGCTCTGCCCTGTGTCACCTGCCCCAAGTGCGGCAGCACCTCTTGGGCAGGAGAAGAGCTGAGGACATGTTCTGGAACTGCACCTTGATGTCTTTACTTAAGCTGAACTAATTTTCTGTCCTCTGTTGATGCTCAGACTAACAAGCAGGCTGGGATTCCAGGTGCAGGCAGCCGTGCAGGAGCTCCTGCGGGATGAGTTGATGTGTTTACATCAGTGCTGCTCAGAATGGCCTTCTGGGCCTGGATGTTTCATAAACCTGACTCTTAGTGTCAGTTTTCTATAGAAAAAAGTTATTCACATGATGATATTCCCTGTTCAGCTGACTTGATGATTTTGAACCCAAAATTTCTGTCAGATTTGAATGTCACACCTGCTTGGGTACTGGTCAAGGAGGCATTAGGCAGAAATCTGTAAAACCTCACTGGTTCTGGTGCTCAGGCAGTGAGGCTTAGGAGACAATTTAGATAAACAGTTTAAAAACTTTTGTTCATTGGAAAGATTAGTTTACCATTAGAAACATGAATATCTTACATGCAGAAAGTTTTGAAATTGATTTAAGAAAGGTATGCTTAAAATAGCAAGGTTTTGGTTTCAAACAGTATGAAAAGCATTTAATATAATCTTGAAATTCCATTTTTAGGGCTTGCATTGGTAAATAAAAAATTGCCAATTTATATTTTTTTTGTACTGAGAATTTTAAAGACAAATTGTGATAAAGCATTACTTGAGCAATTTTTCTTTAGGCCTCAGCAGAATTAGAAGAGAAATCTGCCGATAGCGTGGATTTAGTGATGCAAAATCATAAATTATTTCTAATCACTCAAAAATGGGCCAAGTGTTGCCCACCTTAATGTAGTTTTTGGCAGAAACAAGCAGTGTTTTCAGAAGACAGTGTGTAATGCACACTGCAGGATGGAGAGGTTACAGATTGCCCAGCATGACTGATGCCAGCTTTGATAAGGAATTGAATTTTAGATTTAATCAACCTTTGGGAACTTGTGCAAAAACAAAATAGTCAGAAGTATCAGAGGATGCTGCTGGTTTTTCCTGAGCTCCATCCATTTTGATTTGTGTGACCTGATAAAGCCTTTCCACCCTGCTAGTTTGACCTTTGACTGTATATTTGAGTTTTATTTACTGTTCTTTTCTTGCAGCTTGCATTGCTGTCTAAATACATCAAAATACACTCCTGGGGCTGTAGTTAATACCTTGGTCTTTGGGCATAGGTTCCTTACCTTTTGGCTTCCTGCATTTCTGGCTTGCCTGTCACTGTGGGACAGAGGTGCTGTACCCAGATTCTGAGTGTGTGCATGAGAATGTGGCTGTTTACTCATGTTATGAATACATATGCATTAAAATTAGAGTGAAACATGTGAATGTAAAGTGTGCATGTGAGTGTACATTGCAGTTGTTGGCTTTTGCCCTCAAAATGCTTCCTAGGCACCTAAATTGCTTTATTTCTTGGGAGTTGGGTCTCTTCCTCTTCCCAGCTCTGAGTGAGGTGAGGCAGCCAGGTCTGAGCCCTTCGTTACACCCACGGGGAGATTTTTATTATTATTTTGGTAGGCACCAGGCCTGTGAAGCCAGGTCATCTCTGCTTGCACATCTTTAATCAGATCATCCACAGAAAACATGGGGGTTTATGGAAGAGCTGGCTGTAATTGCAAATTAATCTGGTGCTGCTGCACCTTCCATGCCTTTGGCTCTGGGCCTCATATTGCTCTTAATAGTTTGTTAATACCAAATAATGCAAAAACACCGCTTCCTTAAGCACTTAATAGGATGTGCTGAAATGGAGATAAATGGCCTGTGCCACTCTTTGCTTCTGTTGTAGGAAAATGAACTGAAGGATGCTGTGCCGGAGAAGAGTCGCCTGAGCCTCCAGTATGCGAGTGTGTCCCCCCGAGCCCTGCAGCATGACCAGGTAACAGCCCAGCCCTCCTGCTGCCTCTGGCAATCCCTGCCACAGGCACCAGCCTGGGTGAACGTGGACCTTGCCCACATCAGTGGTTTCTGATTCGTCTGCTTCTCCGTGACAGCAAATTTAATTGAAAATAAATTGCAAAACAATTGTCTTAGGAACAAATGTGATTTTCATGTAAACATTCAAGGCGTGCTGCTGGACTTCAGAGAGGTGCATCATTCCTCAGATGTCTTTTTCCTTGGTGTTGTAAATTGGTATTAGGCTTTGGTAAAATACTTTTTTGGTGATTTTGGTTTGAAGAATTCTCTTCTTTTTCTGAAAAATTCCTGCCTGTCAGTTGGGGTTTTCTCCTACCCTTGTGCATCTTAAAATTGCAGTTTTAAATTGCTCAGTAAAACGTTGAAAGGCTCTTGGCCAGCAGCAAATGCCCCAAACTCTCTTTAGCAGTTATTTCCCCTGCCACATGGAGTAGTCTCAGCTATTCCAGGTCCTGAGAGAAAAACTCTTTTAACAGTAAGTGCTTTTCCTCAGTTCTTACTTGTGCCTGTTGGGGACTGAAAGGCCTCTCTGTGCCTGCAGTGTGGATTTATCTCTGACAAATTCTGGATGGGGTGATGGTGCTGGGAGGAGCAGAGGCTGACGTGCCTCACCTCGCCGTGCATTCCGGGGGAGAAACACCATGAACCAGCCACTTCACAGGGCTGCATTTAGCTAAAAATAAAACTCCAATCTGGGATTTCTACAGGGCTTAAGTGAGTTGCTGGGCAACCTCATTCATATCCCAGGAGCTGTTACTTGCAGGGGCTCTGCTGAGAGCGGCTCTCGGGCTCTGGTGGTCACTGGCCACAGTGTGGCCACTGCTGGGCTCCCCAGCCAAGGGGCTGATGAGGCCCCAGGGTGCTGCCAATGGCCAGAATTCAGAGCATTTGGTCTGCACTTTGTGTGCAGCACCTGGTGTCGGAGTGGGCCTGGCGTTTCCTGCTGCTGACGAATTTAAATTGGCTTTATGTAAAAAGGCAGAGTTAGAATACTTTGTGATAGGAGGAAGCCATGTGTATCACAGCACCACTTAATTTTATTCATCCATCTGTCTACAGATTTCTCCCTTTCCTGATGTGTTTCTCTTCTCTTTATTGTTGTTTACACATTACCTTTGCTCTTCACCTCACGAGGCACATAAAGGATAAAGTCTCACTTGGGCAGTTTTATATTCTAGCTGACACACAGTCATGTGCATCATTAGTGCAATGGAGGCTCAGTACTTTGGTGACACTAAAAATGTGAGTCCTCTTGCTACCAGCAAGTGCACAACTTGCATGGCTGATAGTGCTTTATTGTAGGTAATGTTTGTCTTGAGGTACATTGAAAAAGTCTGCTAAAACCAATTTAAAATACAGAGGTCAGCATTTGTCACATTAGCCACCAAGTTAGGAATAAAATTCCCTTTAACTCTTGTAATGTCAGAACTTGTCATACTGTGGGTGCTTGTTTCTTCACATCTATTAAATATGTTCACATAAATAATTAATATAAATTAAAAGGCACAGTGCAAAAAGTCTGGATGCTTGCACTACTGATCTCATATCACAGCCTCAATACAAAAGCTGTGAGAGTTCTGTCTCACTTCTAACAGATCTCACAATACGTAACCGTAGTCGCATACCCTGGATTTTAACAAACCTGTTGTTTTCCTCCTTGCATAAGAGGTTTTCTGAGGTTTTTTGCCACACGCTGAGGCTGATGATAGATTGTGCAGTTTAGATGCATTTTATTGTTCAGAATGTGTGAAACGCCGCAGCTTTGGATGTGGAGGTTGCAGCAGAATTCTGACAGAGTTAGGGCTCAGCCCTGAAGGGGAAAACCTGCCTAAATTAATTTATTCTTTTTCACCCTTGAGAGCTGGCCTGAAAAACAGGCCAACTTCATCCAAGCACATGGGGCCGGAGGAGTGTTTGTGAATTCTGTTATGTAGCACTGATGAAGCCGCTGCTCATTTTTGTACAATGTGTGTGCTGAAACTTGGCTCTGGAACGGAGCAGGTATGAAGCTGGCCACCTCTGAGTATGTGAAATTGTACACCTCACGTGGGTTTGGTACTCTGCTAAGTGAAACAAAATCGTGCTACAGGTGTGGAGTACCTGTGAGAAGAGTTTGTGTCCCTGGCAGTGCTGTGGTGCTGGGCTCTGACTTGTTTTCCTCTTCATCTGAATGCAAACAAGTCAGTGTTTTAATGTAAGAATAGAATAGGCTTTATACATTCAGAACGTGTTTCCAGAGTACCTAAAGCCACACCATTTCCATGGTGCTTTCTCAGCAGTGTTTTCTGAGCAGTGCCAGTAGTTGGAGGAGCTGCAGCTCTGATGCCTGGGGCCAAGGCCATGGTGGGTGACACGGCTGGTGGAGCTTTTCACCAAGAGCATGAGCTGCTGCTTCCTGGGGATGGTTTTCAGTTGCTGCTCTCCGTGCAAGTGTTCAGGGAGCTGAGGGCACTTCACAGAACCCTGGCCCTCAGACTGACTCCAATGAGGGCACATTCAGTAAGTGTGAAGATACAGGATGCAAAATAAATCAGTTGATGAATTGAACAGAGAAGCATCATGGATCAGAATGTTCCCCGTTTCTGTCATGAAACTGGAGCTGTTTGTGGTGCACTCTATTTAGGTCAACTGCTTTTGCCACTGGGAACATTGATGTTTTGATATGCTCCGTGAGTAATTCAAGTTCATGTATATCCCATATGTTCTCAAGCAGCCTGCTTGGAGAGAGCACTCAAGTCACATTTAAGAACAAATGTTGTCTAAGAAGGAAGAAGGAAATGATAGTCTCATCAAGCTTTATGATGCCGTGTGGGTTATGTAAATGTGTCTATCACGGCATTCTACGTAACACATGATCTTCAGGGGAGAAAGTCCTGGCAAGAATATCCTGTAGAAATATTGGAAGGTTTCAGTGTTTCTGGAAGTTACAATAGTAGTTATCAGAAGGTGTTCGGTAGATTTGGTTCTGTTCTTTCCAATACTCAAAATCAAAGCCTTGTTCAAAAGCTGATCTGCCAGAAGAGAAAGTAGAGAAATTATCAGAATCATTGGTGTATTCCTAAGCTTTGACTAATTCAGGTAGGCACGTTGGGACCCAAAATGAAAGATCCTGAGGTGCCTGAAACATCTGCATTTCTGCCTGTCTCTAATCCGTCTCTTTCCAAAATTACATCAGCAGCCTGATGAGAGCTGTTTCTTCTGAGAGCCCCTTCCCTGCCAGCAGGGAGAAGCTCAGAGCAGAAGGGTTCCCTGTTCCCTAGCTCCCAAAAATATTCAGAATAAGACGACTAGTGAGTTTTAGAAGTTCTTTCCAGAGGTGCTCGGTTGGTGGGAATTGTTTTGGAGACAGGGAAGACTAAAGTCTGACAAAAATAACCTCTTCTAGTAACTTGTTCAAAATATTGCACTTCATTAATCCCAGGGAAATGAACTGAGAATCCCAGACAACAACAGGATTGCATCACTGATGCTGATACCTCACTGCTCCATTTTTCCAGCCCATTATTCCTCAACAATACACACTGACTGATCTGAACAATGCAATACAATACAAAGGATGCAGGAGTTAATAGATTCTGAAAATCCATTGTTTAAGAGTTTCCTTCGTTAGAAAGAACTGAGAGGAAAAGAAAAATCTGTGCACAGAAAAAAAAAATCCCGAGGTTGACAATAATTGCATCAGTTCTTGTGGAAAACATGATTTGTTCCATTTTCCTCTCTTTTTTTCTAGTCCACTGCACTCCAAAGAGCCCTTCTGCAGAGCTGAATGTGAGGGCTGGCTGCAGCCATTTGGATTGTTTGGTCCATGGCAAAATTTGCAAGTTAACAAACTGGAGCCAGAAGGCAAATAAAAGGGCTGAATCAGCTTTCAAAACATTGCATTAGAAAACGGCCAGGAGAGATATCCATGTCCAAGATTGCTTAATTTGCTCTTTAAAAATAATAATAATAAAATAATAATTAAAAAGCCCAGTAATTAAATTGGGGGGAGGAAGAAAGGAACTTGTCACTTCCTGAAGTGGAGTCCAAAGGAACCAGGAGCTGTCCAAGATCAAATCCTGGGCATTGGGCTGGTTTGGCTTTCCCTGGCCAGGGACTGCCAGCCTTGTTTGTGTCCAGTGACAAAGGAAAACAGATGCTGCTTGGAATGCTGCTCACTAGAAATATTATTGCTTTCCTACCTCCTGTAAACATTGCAGAAAACTGGGAACAATATGTGAAAATAATGTTGGGGTTTTTTTACCCAGGTGTTGATTTTTTCTTAATGTAAAAAATGCAGTTTCTGATCTGACACAAGCTGTAATAATCCTGCTATGCATCAGTACAGCTCTCAAACTCATAAGGGGCTAAGAAATCAAAATTTCAGCTGATGAATTAAAGAAAGAACTTTCCCATGGCAGGCTAAAGTAATTCAATGTGTTTTCTTGTTTTCTGAAGTGGTCACTACCACTGATGATTCACGAAATCCTGTATAAAAAGACTTGATCATACTGGACTGGTTAACATAGGACCACGTGAATTAAATCATGAAACAAATCTTACTTCATGAGTATCCAATCCTTTAAATCCCTTCCGTACAGAAATGTTTTAAGGGAGAGCAAGGGGTTTGTTGCAGAAGAATACTTATTTTTGAATTGTATGTACACTGATTTCAAGTGTTAACACAGGCTGATCATGTGTATTTGAGTTTATTCTGAAGTCAGTTCACACTTAAAAGAGTCCAGAAGAGATGTAAATTTGAGTTGTATTATATATATATATGTTAGATCTCTGCCTCTTCATATAGCACACCCATCTCTGAGGCCCCTGAGATCCAGAGAATTTATAAATGTCTTGATTGTCATTCATTTTGTGCATGGTATAGTGTATTTATTTAAATTGACAGGACTTATGCATGGCTCCAGTTTGGTTGCCAGACTGTAGTTCTTGCTAGGAGAAAATGTTCCGTGAGTATGAGACACACTCAGCTTCCTCCCTGAGCATTCCCTTCTGGGCTTTTGTGCTTTTCTTCCTATTTCCTTTGAATTTTCCCTTTCTTCATTTTAACGTGCAGGAATATTTGTGTCAGGTGTAGTTTTGCCTTCATTCATTAGCACTTTGGGCAATAACCTCATTTTATTTTTTTTCTAGGTAAAATCAGACTATGACCATCTTCGAGAAACCCTTCTCAGAGTGACCAAAGAACGAGATTTGGCTGTAAGGGGAAAACACCAGCTCCAAGCCAAGCTGGAGAACTTAGAGCAGGTCCTAAAGGTGTGTATAAAATCCTAAAATCCACCAATCCAGTACTTCCATTGCTCGTTCATTATTCCTGATCTCAGCCAGGGAGGGCACTGCAGGCCCAGGGACTGAATGCCCCTCTCAGCTCTGATCAAATGTGTGGAATGCAGAGCCCCAGCTGCTGACATGGGACCTCACACCAGCACAGAGACATATTTAGAGACCTTTATCTGCTACTGTATAAGTAATTGCATGTAGGTTTTCACTGTACAGTTATTTAAGTCAAACCGAGAAAGAGAGGATGAGAATATGCGCAAACTGCCAAGGTATTTTGCTTTAGAGAGCTGTGTCTGCCCATCTCACTGCCTACAAAATATCACTGTGGCCCTTACATTCTGTACATCTGCTCTGCCTAAGAACTTCTTCAAAAATTTTCCTTCACTGAAACAAAAATTCTCAGGTGGATACAGAGATCCTGGCTTTTCATGTTCAGTGCTTTTCTGCCCTGAGCAGAAGCCTTGTGAGCTGGCAGAGTACCTTGAACAGGCTTGGAGCCCTACAGCTCCTTTTTAGCACCAAGCCCTGCCCAAGCAGATGCAGTTCATCGTGCATTTCATGTGTGTCCTCATATGCTCGGGAAATTAGCAGTTTGGAGAAATGGCTTGCAGCTTTCCAGCCCATTGGAAAAAAGTTTTGAGAAATATTTAGCCTAGTTTCCCTGTGTAAAAAGAAGTTCAGTTTCTCTTTTGAGAAATTCAGGATGTACCAACAAAGCAGAAAAGGGAAGATGCAGAACTGCTGAATTAGCTAACTTCTGAAGCTGTTCACAGTGCCTCTCGTGCAGAAGGGCTCTGATTTTCTGATGTGTGCAGGCAGCGTTTCCCATTCATCCCCGTGCTGGTGCTCGCCCATCTGCGAGCACAGATGCCAAGGCTTTTGATCAGAGTGCTGGGGTGAGAATTGAATCTGCTCCCATTCAGCACCGTGGATGATTCTGCTCTGCAAACAAGGCTGGGGTCCCGAGAGCCGTGTGGGTCTGCTCTGGCCTCCCCCAGGGGTGTTTGGAGCTGTGCAGTCGCTGCCTCGGGCAGAACAGGACTCTGTGCTTGTCCTGCAGCTGCAGGTGCGTGCTGCAGCCAGGCTGGGCTGTCCCTGGGCTGTCCCCTGTCCAGTCTGGGCTGTCCAGTGTCCAGTCTCTGGGCTGTCCAGTGTCCATTCTCTGGGCTGTCCCCTGTCCAGTCTGGGCTGTCCCCTGTCTGATCTCTGGGCTGTCCCCTGTCCGATTGGTTGTTATAAAATACTGAGGGCAGGTATTCCCCATGAACTTTTGTGCAGTGTGCAGTGCAGAAATGCCTACAGGCAAAACATTAAATCCTCACAGAACTCCCAGAAAAAAACCCATAATTGAGGGTCAAAACTTACAAAGTGGGAAATCTCTTTGTTGTTGTTGTTGTTTTTGATCAAACAAAAAGTAAATAAATTGCAGGCAGAGGCCAGATGGAGAAATCTCTGCTTCTTTTGCAAACGTATCCAGGCTGAGCGATGTCGGCCTCCATGGCTGTCCCTCTGAGCTGTGAGTGGTGTGGGGCAGGTAATAACAGCTCATTACAGGTTAGAAATATGCTTGATAAAGTTTTCTCTTGTACACAGTAAGAGGTGTTTTGGGCTGCTCTTGTCAGTTTTAGCCATGCATTTGTGTTGCCAAGTGCTGATATCTAACAGGTTTGTGTGTAATAACTCGGTGCTGCAGATAAGACATTGTGCCTCTGCTCAGAGAGTGTTTTGGGAATAATATGTAATTTGGAAAATAAAAATCTTTAATACCAGCTTCACCAGGGAAGAGATCAGAATCTAGAAAGAGATCTTTCTTAACTCCCATTTATTAAGAGGGTGTTTGAAAGCTACAGTGATGCTGGGGGAATGATATTAACCTGTAATGAAAAAGATTTCTATCTGCAAAGGGTATCTCGACATTGTTCAGCTTGTGCTTCCCAAGCTCATATTCTCATATTGCTTTGAGTCATTAGCATCAAATATACTTTAGAAGTTGTTTTTGAGCAGTGTACAGTCCCTTTTGTCCAAATCCACCTCTGTTAGTTTTGTTCTGTCTCATTTTCTGTAGATATCAGGCAGAGATCAGCAAAGGTAAGCTGTTTCTTTTGGGTCAGCATTTGCAAAACAAATCACAGCAGCATGTCCTGGATAAAGGGGCACTTAGGGAATTGTCAAGGTGATTTTTTTCCACGCTTTAGTTTTTCAGCACAAAGCCCCCACGGAAGCGTGTGCCTGCTGGGTGAAATGGGTGCTGCTCCCCTGTGCATCCCCAGGGCTGCATCCCTGCCAGTGTCAGAGCCGTGCCTCCTGTGAGGGCTCGATGTCCAAACGCCTGAGATGGGCTTTGGCAGAGCCCTGGCCGAGTCCAAACCCGGCCTGGCTGCCCTCGTGGCTCTCGGGCTGCCAGGGAGGTTTGTGTGCAGGGAGCTGTGCCTCGCTGGTGGCATTGCCATTGCCATGCCCTGACAGCTCTCCTTCTCCCGGCACAGCACATGCGAGAGGCTGCTGAGCGGCGGCAACAGCTGGAGCTGGAGCATGAGCAAGCCTTGGCTGTTCTCAACGCCAAACAGCAGGAGATCGAGCTGCTGCAGAAGGTAGGGGACAGGGGAGGGGATGGGGATGGGGATGGGGATGGGGATGGGGATGGGGCAGGGCAGGAGATGGAGCTGCTGCAGAAGGTACGTGGGGATAGGGACAGGGGATAGGGACAGGGGACAGGGACAGGGGACAGGGACAGGGACAGGGCAGGAGATGGAGCTGCTGCAGAAGGTACAGGGGGACAGGGCCCAGGGCAGGTGGGACCAGAGTTGCGGGGACAGAGAGGACGTCGTGGGATGGATCTCCTGGTTAGAAGGAATTCTTGAAGGAATCCCCACCCAGCTGCCAGGCTGGTCCCTGCCCTGGACTGTTCCATGGCACTGCTGCTGTGCTGTAACAGGGGGTGTTGGCTGTGCTAAAGGATTTATAAATGTTCCTGCCAGTGAGCATTAACCTGACCCCGCTCTGTCTGAGTTTTTCTGTTTCCCAACAGGGGTAAGAGGGACACAGTCTCATTAATTTCCTTTGTATTTCCATTGCTTCCCTCTATGTTTGGCCTGGCAATACCTGTGCATTTCTTAAATGCCACGGAGGAATCCGGTCTTAATTTCTTGGTGATCGAAGTGCCAGGTCTCCACCATTTCCAGCGTGCTGTTAACATTCCCACTGACATGTGGGACATGAGTTTTGTTAGGATTTCTTTGGCTTCCTCTGCCAGACATGCAGATCCTGCTCCCTTTCTCCAGTAAATTAGATAGAAGAAAGTCTCATCAAGGTCCTGACACATCACAGTTGATCTTCCTTTTCAAGAATGTGTCCTGTTTGCTTGGCAAGGGTTTGGTGTCCAGCCAGCATCAGCCCACCACAGAAACAAAACAGTTGCTTAAATACCTCATTTCCAAGGTCATTCTCTAATTCACAAATCACTTTAAGGCTTCTTTTTTTTTCACAATGCAATTTCTCAGTATTCATTACAATACAAAAAACACGATGTTGAGTTTCAGTCTTGCCAAAGTCACTTAAAGCTGCAATTGTCTCGGTGCTAATGTTGATTTTTCCAATTGCTGGACTAGATGAAAACACAGAAATAATGCTGCTAATGATAATTTGGTAGAGAATTTGTGCAGAGGGACCTTCTCAGCAGAATAAAAGATGTATCTAATATAGTTGCTTGAAATAGAAAGCTGTAGTTGACCAAATGAAATCTTCCAGTTAATTTTCTTTTAGTCTTCCTCAATAAATGTACTTAGGCACACTGCAAAATGCCATTTCTAGTTATATTCAGCTGTTATTATTAGACCTGCCTCATAAATTTTGGACTTGAATTTCCTGGCAAAGGAAAGAATTCAAAGGAGGATACAGCATTTCTTGCTGATTTTTGTTACATTCTTCTAATAAATCCTCCTTTGGACTGTGCCACTCTTCCTGCTGCCCCTGGTGCTGAGCTGCAGCGTGACAGGCACCGAGCACAGCCCAGGTTGTGTTGAATTTAGAATTTCAGCCAGTGCCACAAGCTCGGCAGACGAATACTTTAAATAAATCTGTTGTCTAAGGAACTGTAACACATCACTGCCAGCCTTAACCAGGAGCTGCTGGCTCCCATTTCATCCAGAGCTGGCCTCCCAATGGACTGAGTACATGTGTGTTAAATTCTCTCTTCCCTTTTCTTTTTTATTAGAGTTACCTTTACTTAGAAAGTGTTTCCAAAGGGAAGTGGAAGATCTGGGCAGTAGCAGGATGGCTTTCACAGCACATCTTGGTGCTGCTGTGCAGGTGCTGATGAGCCACCAAAATGTGCAGTTCAGAGCAGAGCCAGTCACTGCTACAGCCCAGTGCATTTGCTGTCACGTTTTGAATATAAATAAGAGTTTGTTCTCTTTTTAATATATGTACAGACTGATCAGATTTTTCAGCCTAAAAGGAAGAACATAATATTGTCCATCCAGGTTTTGTGTTGATGGGGAATCAGATGGTCTTTTTCTGCAAGGAAACCTTAATACAAGGCAGTTTGATGTCCAAGAGAGATAGCTATTGATGCAGGTTCTGTAATCATTTATCCAGAACTCACACTCTGGGGAGGTTTTATTAAACTTGCCATGATGGATGACTCAAGGCTTTCTATTACCTGCTGTCACACATTTGCTGGTGCTTGTGGAGCCAATATTTTATCCCCTGCTTGCAGTGAGAGTTATTGCTGTGGTGCAGGCAGGAATGGGGCTGTGCTGCAGGGACAGGGGGCTCTGTCCCCCTGCAGGACAGGGAACAGCTCCTGGGGTCTGTGGTTTCCGTTTGTGGATTTGGGTTGGTGGTTTTGAGGACTTGGTGGCCTGCCCCAGCTCCTGCTGAAGGCAGCCCTGATCAGGCAGGGAGATGAAGTTAAACAAAGCTGCCCCTGTGTCCATGCTGGGACTGTCTGGCACATTCAGTCACAAAGTCTGTGGGGTGTTGTCCTCTGGCCAAACAGGAGGGGTTTAAGACTTTTCTCTGGGGAGGAATGTGCAGAATGACACAATGGTTAACAAAATTTGTGCTGATCTTGGGCCAGCTTCAACTGAGGAGACACTGAAAACTTAAATGGAAGTGAGGATAACCCGAAGTTAATGAGTGCTGTTTATTTGGTTTTAAGGTTTGGACTTTTTCCCAACTGAAATTTGACAACTGAATTTCTGAGCTACATAAAATACACTTTTCTGCCCTTATTGATTCCCTCTTTTTGTCTTTGACTCAGCTGATTGGACTTTAAATGTTGCACTCCTCTTTTCAAACAGCCTGTCGTGTGGTTGCCTTGTTTTGTGAGCTGTTTACTTTGGTGATAAATGCTGCTGCTTCATTAAAAGAATGAGCTTAATTTTGGTGCTGCTCTCTCCCAGCTGCTCTGGGAGGTTTCTGTGCCACGAACCCCCCAACAAATAACAAACTCCATTTCAGTGTGGACTGGGAGGGTTTCAGAGAGCTCCGAGGTGAGGTTGCAGTGCTCGTGTTGGTCCAGCAAACCCCGGGCTCTGAGGTGCAGCCTCCTGAAATAAGCAGTGATTCCAGGCTCGGAGCCCGAGTGCTGGAGCAGTGCTGGCACAGCTGCCCCTGCTAGATGGAAACTGGCTCTGGGTTTGGGGAGAAGTGTGCTGCTGTATGTGCTTGGAGCATATTGTATGTGGCATGACTAATTCATTTCCCTTTTCCTCCTTCCCCCTCTTTTTCCTTTTTTCCTTTCCCATAAAAACCAGGCTCAGGTTGAAGCTAAGAAGGAACATGAAGGAGCAGTTCAGTTGCTAGAGGTAAGATCCTCTGGGTTACCTTGGCTTTTTCAGGGCCCCTTCTGAACGAGATCACTTCTACAGCATCATCACTTTTGCACATTTCAAGGAATATGTAGGCACATGGTTTGGGTTTTTTTTTTCTTTTCTGATGTAATTGCTTCCTTTAAGATTTATAATTCAGTTAGGAGTGCATTAAGCTGAGCTGTTGGAAGTGATGTATGTTTCTCTTTTGGTTCCATTTTTTGTAAAATACTATTAAAGGGAGTGATTAAATATGAGAATTTTGATTTATTAGGCTGGAAATACAGCAGCAAATACCAATCAGTTACCTAGGGTTCCTAATTAAATACTGTCTAATAAACATAAAGCAACATGTTAAAGAACCAGAAACTGTAAACCTAATGAAAGAATTGAGATACTTCAAAAAACCTTCAAAGGCTGTGCTAGAGAGAGAGAACTTCATTTTTCTGCCTGAGGAAAAGGCATTAAATGGTTATTAAGTGTTAAGGTACGTGTCCTGAAGGACGTGCAAAAATATGGGTTGGTAATAGCAAGTGCATTGTCAATATTTCATTTAGAAATCTGCTTTTATCTAAAGGTAATTTCCAGTCTTTTTCCCTTCCCCCTTTCTGTGTGTGTACTTGCTGGCCATGCCTTGGTGAAAGGTGGTTTTTTCCTGGTGCATTGACCAACTTAAAAAAAAAAAATAAAGCATTTGTTCGTTAGTATCTATAAAAGTTAATATTCCCACAGAATGTGTTTTACTCACAGGCTTGCATTATCATCATATATATAAAGTTTGCTTCAGCTTCCAGATGAAATTACTGTTCAGTGCCTGGTGGAAAGTCTGTGATACAGGGAAACAGAAACAAGACAGGCAAGAGATTATTCACCCCCCTCAAGCTGAGCACAATCCTTATTGAGCTGATTTGTCTGCAGCCTCTGATTTGCATAGCCCCAACAAGGTTTCCAAAGCTTTTGCTTTTTATTGCCACAAGCACATTATTTTTTAGCATTTTATTTAATGTGCCTTTTGCAGTTTCAGATCAGCAGCAGTGCTGATTTCTCTAGCGTGGTTTGTGTTAGTGCATGTTTTTACATGTGTAACTGTTCTAATGTACTTTGCTTTGAAATGTAAAAAAAAGTATTCAAAACTGTTTTTATTTCTTTGTTTATTTCACATCTCTTTGTTTACTGTGTCTTGTTTGGGATTTATTGCTTTGCACTTCATCCAGAACACCTTGGACAGCATGCAGGTATTTTAGGGCATAAATTCTCCTTTCCCTGTCCTGAATCCTGCACTTTTCCCTTGAAAATGAGCACGATAGCCCTGCCTCACCTTGCATGGGACGCGTGCTAGAACCATTGTTATGCAAGCATGCTTTGCATTTATTGGCCTCATACCAAATCATCAAAATCAGAATACTTTTTCTACAGGAAATTGATCTTGGCATGATTTAATGAGGACTCTGATCCTGGTTTTCAAATACACTTCCTCACGAGCATGCCCAGTAGGAATGGTTTGGTAGTTCACTCGAGATGGTAACTTTCTGACTGTGTGGGTTTTGTCTGAATTCAGATTCTTTGCTAATACAGAGACTGTTTCATGTGATATTTTCACCTGAGGCTGATGGGAGCCGCGCAGTGAAGCCCTTGCTGCTCTGCAAACAGTTAAACTGTGAGATCATACCTGCTCAGCAGAACATGCTGATTACTGCTCTGAATTCAGACCTGTCCACCTGGAAAGTTGCCCATCACCTTACCTGTCCCGTGTGCCCAGTGTCTGCCCTGCAATGGATGAAATCTGCATCATTGCCTGTTCCAGGAGCTGTTTGAGTTCCAGAGCAGCGCCGGGGCTGTGCAGGGAGCTCGGCAGCTCGGGGTGCAGACACCCACTCACCCTGCTCTGAGCTGGGCTGTCTCATCTCTGCAGGCAGCCACAGCTCTGGGGGACCTGGGACACCTCTGTGCTGCCTTCCCAGCTCGGGTTGTACAGCAGGAGCCTCGGCACAGGGCAGAAATGCAGAATTTCTGTGCCCTGAGCGCATCTCACTCTGCAGGGCCCCACATAAAGCTGTAGGTTTCCTCCAGTGGGGTGGCTCTGGCTGCCTGGCAAAGCAAGCACATGCCTGGAGTCAGGGAACGAGGGTGAGCGTGGGGATGCCTCCTGGAAGCTCAGTCGTGGGTCTTACGGCAGATTTTCTTTATAAAGTACCAGCTTCGTGCTCGCTTCTAACTCACCACCCTACTAAAAATAAAGCAGTTAAAGGCATTTTTCCTCCAGGCTTCGTACAGTCATGAGAGGACAGCTTGAAATTTCTACATGCTTAGAAGAAAGACAAATAACACATTTACAAAAATACAAATAATTTTTAAGTTAACATATAATAATATTAATACTTCTTCCAAAATATTTTTAAGGCAGCCTTAGCTTCGCGTTGAGGCCTGGATTGTGATGCTTTTATTTTTTATTTAGTGCTAGAGGTTCCATAACTGCCTGTGGAAAGGTCAGTAAATATTCTTAGAGAGTTGAGTAGCTCATCCTTAAACTTTTCATTGGAAAGTGGGGACCAAGAGACCCAAAGCAGTTTACTTCTCTGTTTGCTTCGTGTTTGCTTAATTTGTCCTTTGACACTGTCCACAGATGCCATTTTCATGCAGCCAATTAACAAGTAGCAAAGTCTGACATTTCATTTGCTCAAAACCACAGTGAAAAGATGAAAGACAAGAACCCCAAGCATTTCATGTTTGTGTAAAGCTCCCACAATGTCTGATTCTTACCGTGTTTTGTTTCATAATCCATCAGATGGATACCCTGAGATTTCTTTTGCAGAAATAAATTGTGTGTTATGAATGCAAAGAAATTGTATCTTTAAAATTCACTCCAACTTTCAAAAAGTATGTGTTACTAGAAAAGGAACAAAGTACCACCTTGTGCAGTAGAAATTTTGGATTTTTGGGTTCTTCTCGGTACTGTGAGTATTTTCCTTTAGCTAGGATCTTTTTACAGGTGGTATGCAATATATGTTGTTTTCTTGATATAAAAAATGTACAGTTTTTCTTATACGAACTGAGAACGTTATTTTTCTTTAAAGAAACCGAAATTGTTAATTCAGTTGAATGAATTTAATTGATATCCAGACTTCCTTTGTTAGTACAGTTGCTTAACTAAGCACAAGAAGGGTTTTTAATGAAGGAAGGTGATGTTTGTTCATCATAAAGCCCCTGAGTGGGATACATTATTATATCCTTAATTTAGCTGGTACAGTGAACGTGCAGACCTGGATAAAAGGGGGTTTCATGCTGTGGGGTCTTCACTACTCCTTCTATGTTTTGAGTAAAACCTGTAGAAGTCCCCCAGTGCCCTTTGTCACTGCTTTCAGGTGGGGAATGTCTCTGACATCTCCTCATCCACCTTCCCACACCAGGAGTTCATGAGCCCTCCAAAGGCACATTCCCAGCTCCCAACAATGCTTATCTTTCAGGTTCAATTTTGTTAAAGCCTGATGCTTCAGAATTCAAACAAAAATGTTATATTTTGGTGCTTCTCCCACCCTTACAGAAGCCTCTTCTTGGCTGGTGCCTGGTGTGGTTTGGCTTTACAGTGAGCAGCATTGTTTTTAAGGGCAGCTCAGCCAGTGGCTGGGCCCAAATTCTGCGGGAGCCACTGGGGGTTTTCTTGCTCTTGTTGGGTTTTAATACACAAATGTCAATGTAGCAATTTAGGAGGCTTTAACTTAATGGTAGAAGATGGGCAAACCTCAGAAATACACCTGATTATTAGAGAAGCACACAAAACTGACATTCAGGTGTGTGAAGAAGCCATGAAACTGTGGGATCTGTTTGCAGGTGTTCTTGGCAGTGATTTTTTTAGCACTGCCAAAGTCCATGATGAGGAATTTCCCCTTTGGAGACTCTCCCTGAGGAGAAATCCCCTCAACACTACAGGGCTGCCCGCAGGTTGGGTTCTAAGCGTGGGCGAGAATTCAGAGGGGGCCCTGGGCCTGTTTATCCCAGTGGCTCCCGGTGCCTCAGAGCAGCCCTGCAGGCAGCCCTGCTGCGCTCTCACGCCGTGCCCCTGTTGGTTGTGCAGGCCAAGGTCCGGGAGCTGGAGGAGAAATGCCGGACGCAGAGCGAGCAGTTTAACCTCCTGTCCCGGGAGCTGGAGCGGTTCCGGCAGCAGGCGAGCAAGATCGACCTCCTGAGCAGCAACTCCTGGGCACCCTCGGACCTCTCTGGTTCTCCTGGCAAATCCCTGTCCCAGCTAATGAATGGAATAGCCACTTCTATAGGCAAAGGTAAGGAGCAGCAGGTGCTGGTGTTGGTGCTGCCCTGACTGTGATGTACGGAGAGTTTGGGGCACACGTGGAAGAGAGAACCCACTCCTGTTCCTCTTCGGTGACTGGTTTAAACTTCAGAGTGTCTCTTAAGCCTTCACTGAGCTTGTGCCAGTTTTATCTGGGCACTGCTGTGAGCGAAATTCTCTCTAATTGTTGTTGAGTGTAGTGATGAGAAACCTGTTGTTCAGCATTAAAATTATGTATTCCTCGTGTGAAAGTACACCTCTGCTGGGAGAAGAATGACTGTCTGCGTATCCAGGCTTTGTTGTAAACCCTTCCCTGTTTCTGGGCCAGGAGCAGGTCTGCTGTCTTGTTGAAGGAGGAGTTAATGGGGAAAGAAAGCACAGAGAGCCCACACACTGCATTGGCCATTACATTAAAAAATAATCTAAATAAACAGAGCTGAGTAGGAAATGGGGAAACTGAATGGAGTATTTTGACAGACATGAAAGTTGTTTGGGCTCAGTTTCATTTGTTCAACAGAAGTGATGCACTTCTCCTTACAAATTTGAAAGTAAAACATTTTAAAAAGCAAAAAGTAGTTTCAAAAGAAATGAATAACATAAAGTAAAAAAAAAAAAAATTAATTTGCATCTGTATTGATGTTCTTACACTTAGAGTCCCCAGCACAGTCAGCAGTATGTGTTTATCCAAGATCTGTGCTGAACTTTCACCAGGTCATCTCCTGTTGCCAGAGGCAACAGCTCTCCTAAGTGCAGGGCTCTGTAAACGATCCATTATTCATTGGAAATTTACAGAGATCGAGGCAAGAGGTTACCTGGGGACTCCTAAAAACAACCTCCATGTAATGGCACATTAGGCTGTGTGTTACTCCATGTGGGGAGCGTGGTCAGTGCCACCCAGGCTGGAATGACTTCAGCTGTCCTGCAGAGGAACAGTTGTCAGGTCATTCTCGTTACTTGCTGATGCCCCAGAGTTGTTTGGAAATAAGCATGAAAAGGAACTGGAAAAATCAAATGGTCTCGACTTTTTTTCCTAAGCCTCTAGAACAACTCTGAATCAGAAATGATTTCCCTGCTGCTGCAGACGAGCAGCCGCTGTCAGTGAAGGGTGCTAACCTCGATGTGAAGCCAAGGCAGAGGAGCGAGGTGACATCCTTCTCTCATTTATTTCAGCTCAGTGCCTCTGCTCTGTGGGCCTTGGCTTCCTGAGCACGGAATTGGAGCTGCTGCCCACCATGGTCCCTGTTAGTGCTTGGGCTTCTCTGGAGGTGCAAGCCTTTCCTGAGTGGATATTAATGGGGAGTTCCGAAGGCATTTCCTGATCGACATAAGAATTTAGTAGAAATTTCCTTAATACCAAAAGCATTATCCCCTCACGTCTCCAAGGACAGGATTGTCAAGGCAACAGTTAATTTAAAAGGAAAGGTAATTAGGTATTGAACTGTCCTTCAGGCAGAAGTGAAGGTCCAGCCTGCATCACTGCAACTGATTATATGAAAAATGAAAATCAGCTAAACAGTTTAAGGTACTCAGTCAAATTCTCCAAACCAATTTATGTTTATTCTTCTAATGCTAATGGAAAAACCTTTTTAAAAACTTCAAAACATGCCAAACTGAAATCTCCCAAGTAACCCTTGAGTAAAACCACAGCAAACACAGCCAGGTCTGTACCCAAGGCATTTCAGGGCCTTCCTCTCTAAACCTTTTCTCAAAACCTCTTGATTTTTATGGGACTTAGAATTCAGGGCCTGCAGCACTTGTGTCTAAACATCAGAAGTTGCTTGGACAACATTCATCCTCAGTATGAATGCACTGATAACAATAAAGTCATGTTTGAGCAAGTGGGCAGGATTTCTAATTATTGAAACCAAGCCTTTCTCAATAACGATGGTAGAGTACAGCAAGTTCTTCAAACCACAAGTATAATTATTTTTATTATGTGTGAGGAAGAAAGAACACAAGAGGGAACACAGGGACAGCTTTCAGAGCAAAGCAAATAATGGAAATGAGATCAGTTTATGACCAGCTGCTTTGCCTTAATTGGTGATGCTTGGATGTATCAGGAAATGAAATAAACCCAGCCAGGATGGATTAGAGCATGGAAAGTTCACTTTAAACATACAATAATGTCACAATCAGACACAGAAGCCTTAAGATTTATTATTCATCAGTTAAGAGGCTCATTTAAATGGTCTTTCTGGATAATTTAGGTAGTCCATATGCAATCAGCAATTGCAATAAATAAAATGGAGAGTCTAATTGTAATGCACGTAGGGACAGATTTAATTCTCCCGAAACATTTAAATTAGGTCTGGTGCTCTTCCTTTTTCCTTGATAGGGTGTTCTTCAGTCTTCTTTAACAAGTATTTCCCAGTCATGGGAAAATAAAGGCCATTTTGAGCATATATGGATTTAAAAATACTTCATGGACAAAACCCCTGTGGCTTTATAAGGTTCTGCTCTAGTATTTAAAGAAAAATAAAAAGGCATTTCTAGATGCTGCTGTGTTCTTATGAATTGACCTCTTGTATATTTTATTGTTAACTCCCTTTTTTTCCAGAGGGAAAATGTAAAAGGAAAGGTGTTTTATTTGGGCTCTTTTTTGTTTGTTTGCTTGTTTTCTTTTTTGTAGGTTTCCAGTTAACAAGCTTTAAAACAGTCTGTAGGTCTGATTCCTTCACATTCTGCTGTTCAAGCCCAGGGCCATCCATGTAATTGCCTTGGATGAACGAGCGAACCAGGTTCAATCAGTTCCTTTTTCTGGAGGCAAACTTAGGCTGGTTTTTAAATGCAGCCTTTTTTGTCTGTACTCCTGCATTCACGATCTGCAGAAGCAGCCATCCTCTGCAGAAATGACCAGGAGATTGCAGATACTCAGGAGGAGTGTGCTTCCTGCACTCTGAATCTCAGTTTTGCAAAGGCGTTGCTTGATGGCGCTTGTGTTTATTTTTTAACCCAGCTGTGGCTCTACATAGAATCCACATGAATTTACATATAAAATCTGTCTCATAACCTTTTACCAGGCTCCTCTCCAGAATACACAGAGCTCACTGCTGAAGTTGTTTGATGGGACTGGCACTGAAATCTGTGTTTCCCAGTTGGTGGCTGCTGCTGCTGGGTGTTCAGTCCCTCTGTGGGGCAGTGAGGAGTCTGTGGGGTCCGTGTGGGGTTGGAGCTGTGCCCAGGCCCTTCGCACACTCACGGCTACCCCACACTTTGCTCTCCTGTGTGTTGAGGACTCAGGGTAAATTTTATGTACCTTATTTTCCAAGTGAAAAAAATCAGATCCATATCTTCCAGCATCCTGATATCCCTGGGGTTCCTGACAGTGTGTTCCTATGCCAGCTATTATCCTACCTGTGTGCAAAGCAAGGGCTGCCCTAGAACCTTCTTCCACATCTTGCATGTAGTGACAGTAGTTTAAAAACAAAGCCTGGAGAATGCAGGAGGTCTGAGACCAAACAGCAGCTTCCTTTCAATGAATAATCGCAGTTGGCCCGATTATTTATAGCTTGGTGCTGACAGCCTGATATGGCAAACACATTAACAGCAAACAGAAGGAGCTAAATTGGCTAAAGGTTCCTGAATGGGGAGGACTTCTCTGTTACATATGTGAGAAAGGTTCCAAGAATAAAAAATGTGCCCTTTTCCAGCCTGGGGACTGCTCTAAGTGGGGCTGGCTGTAATTAATCTTTTGTATGGTGAGTTGTATATTTCCCTGCTGTCAATGTGCCTAAGCTGTCCTGCTGTAAATTACAGCGATGCAGAGAAAATTAATCATATTGGACTAATGAGCACACCAGAGAAACCCTCTGATGATATTCCTGGAGCTTATTCTCCTCTGCAGTGTGAATAAAGAGGTTCCACTGATAATTCCTGGTGACGTGGACTGGGAATCTTGCAATTCAGTAGCAAAACGTTGCTGTCCAGACTTCTGGCAGAACGGGAGAGGAAGTGCTGAACCTACACACATTCGGGGTCTGAGAAATGAGAGCACAGGCTCGTTATGTTAACGAGAGGCAGAGAGCACTCTCTGTATCTGGAGGTGTCAGCAGCGCTCTGCTGGAACTCCTGCTCATGCTGCAGGTAAAATCCAGCTCACTTCACAGTTCCTGCTTTAGTGCTTTGGGGACCAAACTGACGGTAAAAGGAAAAAATGTACAAGTGCTTTGTACTAAGCTTTATTAGTCTTTCTTGGAACCTTGATGACTTTGTTTTTTTTACTTGTCTCACCTCTGATTTTCACCCGAGTCGGGAGGAGATAAGAGCGTTCAGCCTCCTTAGGCTGTTCAACGAGCAGTATAATCTCTCTTTTCCTTTCTTCTAGACTGTTTTTAAACACCGCAATAAAAAGATTCCAGAAGGATTTTTGGGGATTTTTCCTTGTGCACAGCCTTAGTTTCCGTGTTTTAGGAACTGGAGGGATGGCGCTGGGACCAAATTATGCGGTTTAGTGCTGGTGTCAGTGAGGAGCTCTTAGGAAATTCCTGCCTGCCAAGAGTCAAACAACTTCATTTCAACATGAATATCCTGCCAACTAAATCATTAGCACTTCAGTCCCCTTTTTTAGAAGGCACGTGTATGACTCGATTCTCCTTTCCAGTGTATGAGAGTCCCCAAAAGAAACAGAGGTTCTGAGAGCAGCTTTTAGTGCTGGGTGTGTTACAGTGGGTGTCACATAACCTCCCCAAACACATCAGGGTGCTCAGAACCAAGGTGGGCTTTTTTTCACTGGGGGAGATTTTACCTTTGAATTCTTGGAATTAAAATGCCTTCACTTACTGCGTTATGGTTTGTTACGTATTGTTGAGCAATTTACCAAATTCCGTGAACTTGCAGGCTGAGCTGCTTCTGTTCTCTGCGGTCTACCCACCACAGTCCTCTTGAATGAATTTAACAGGAGAGGAAAATAACCTTCTGCTGTGTACTCGCAGTGTTTCTGCTCTAGAACCATTCCTTATTCTCCTGTGTGTTTTGTTCCCTGCCAGGTCATGAAAGTCCTTCTGGAAGTCGCTGTGTGATTTCAGAGTTTATACGACCCCTTCAGATATCTGGAGACAAACCAGAACAACTGTCTGTCAAACCTACATTCCTGTCCAAGTCAAGATCTGGTACCCCAAGATGCAGATTTGATTCAGACGTGAGTCTTTTTGAATTTTTTACTGAAAAGGCGATTTAGGGCTGAGGCTTCTCTGCTCCACCAGGCTGATGCAGGTTGATCCACCTGCTTTTAAAAAATCAAGACATGAACGTTCTCATTTTCTGAGGCAACTTGGGAACGTGATCAGGGGGAATTTAAGGGATATTTGCAAAGAAGCTGCAGTTGATGTCCTACTTACACAGGACGAAAATCGGGTGTGTGAGGAACTCGAGCTTCTCTCACGATCTCAGCCCGCAGTGATGCACACTGAGCATTTTAGTGCTCCTGGGTGAGGCGCAAGCCAGCATTTCTGGCTGTGTGTGCTGTGGGCAGGGCTGTGTTGGGCAGGTTTATTGGTGCTTTGTCCTGTCTCCCAAAAGCTGTGACTCTGATACAGCCTGGGCGAGGGCAGCAGGAGTCCTTACGGTGGCCCGGGGCTGCTGTGACAGGAAATGGTTCATTCTGCAGTTCTCTGCCTGGGTTTATGATGTGTGAATGTCCCCCTGCAGCAGGGCAGCCACCGCCTGCTCACAGCCTGCCCAGCATCTCCCAAAGGATTCTGAGCCCGGCAAATGGAACTTGCAGGATGTTGTCACTAAAGTCATTCAACTCCACATCTCGTATTCAGTGATACTTTTGAGAGGTTCTGTTCTTCCTTTCTTGGGAGTCTTTTCTGCTTTTCAGTAGAATTCCAGTAGAAATACAATGGGAAGCTCAGAAGAGCTTTTCAGAAGTGCCATAACAAGTTGATTTTTAATATTTAGGACAAATGTTAAATATAAAAACTGCATAGAACAGATGTTGTAAACTTTGTAGAAGGGTATTATTTTCTGTTAAATACCCTGGTTTATATGGGCAGTCAGCCATGAGGAAATGATCTTCAGATTTTACCCCTCATTTCAAGAAAACCCCTTCTCAGTCTTTACAGGAGCAAATAAGTTGCAACTGCGTGCATATTTTCTGTCTGTGTTATATTCGTTGCTGCTGAACCTGAGAGTTGATAGAATTAAAATGTTTCTAAATGGATCAGAAGCCCGAGGGTATTCAACAAAATGTTAGATTCTCGTATAGTGGGAATTCCACGGGCACATCTGAGGATTACCCACAAGAAATGTTTGTGTACGTTTGTGTAGCAGCATTACTGAAAAGTAGAAACATTCACTGCTTTCTGAAGAGGCCACAGAAAAAGCAGCTTAGCAAGGAGACTTAGGGAAGCAGAACTAACAGCAAGGAGCAGAGGAAGCGCACGTCAAATTTAATTCCCCTTTTCTATTATTTTTGAGTTATCTCTCACTGAGGATGTCAAGCCCTCTTCTGCAGAATTGTACGTTTTGTGCCTTCTGGAGTGTAATTATGTGATGCACACTTACATTATGCAGGCTCACAGAAATTAAGCTCCATTCCTTTTTAGAGATACCCAGACCCAAGGGAGGTGTTTGAATAAAATCTAAAAAATGGAGCATAATGCTGGGAAGTCTGAAATAAATAAATAAATAAATGACACTGCAAAAAAAATACACTTGCAACTGCCCTGGTTGTTCCTATTAAAAAAGCCTTCTGGAATAACCACTGCTGGATGTGTGCTCGAGGAGATGCCCATATAAAGGTGTCAGAGTGATAATCCTGGCAGATTTTCCTGGATCCCCCAGTGCTGCACAGGGGGGATCCCTGGGAGCTGGTGGGGAGTGTCCTGGTGTTGTGCTGGACTAAGCCACCCCTCAGAAGTTAATCCAGAGGAAAAGGGACTCCACTCAGTATTTTTCTGGTGTGCTTCTGGCAGGGACCAGTTTAGACCTGAAAGTTGTAGTTCAGTGTTCACTCTGTCCAGATTGTAAAATTTTGCTCAGATTTTGGACTATTTAGTTTGGTCCCACTGTTAACCCAGTATTTTTACCTTAATTAAAGTTCTCTCAAGCTCAGGAAAAAAGTTGGTCATTTTTTCTGAAATGGCTCACAGCAAATAAGAAGAGGGAAGTTCATCTCTCACTTTAAAACCTCTACTAGCTCGAAGCATAACAGAAATTACTGTTTTGCCACTGAGAGACCACGTGCAGAGCTAAAATAGGCAGAGTCTGTGTTGATTCAACACCACAATTAGATCTCCAGGTTTTGTAGACCAGAGCTGTAATAGAATAAGTGTGTGGCTTTGCAGGATTGAATTAAATGTGATGTTAAATCCAGAAGAAAATATATTATTTCTTTCAGTTAGTGGAAAAGGTGGCATTCAGCAGATGCTGATGCTGTGGATTGGGTTGGGTTGGATTGGCAAGGGGGGATATTTTGTGTGATACTCATTGTTTGAAAGTGTTTGGAAGTTGACACTTGCACCAGTTCTAAACTCAGCATTTTTTTTAAGTACGTGGTCACTGGAATCTGCCTTTCTGAGTAAAATTACCCAGTTGAGTTCCATGTTAATATTTTTTTCCTTGATACTGTGTGTTCACTGATTTGTATCACCTGTGAGGAAAACTTCATTCCTCTTTTTATGAAATCACATTATCTTTTTTCTCCCCACCTCTGCAGATGGATAATGATCAGAATTCCAATACCTCAAAGCAGAGATATTCTGGGAAAGTCCATCTTTGCATTGCCCGTTACAGGTAAAACATCTCATTGCAGATACAATACACAGCTGTAATGTGCAGCATCAGGTTTGGCTTCACTTCATTCGTGCACTGAATTATTGCATGGAATTACAGTTATGGATAGCAGACCCCGTTCCTGTTGGCACTGGCTGCAAAGCAGTGCCCTGTCCACGTGCCTGAATTGCCAGAGGGGGCTGAGCATGGCCTCTGCTTTTCTGTCCTTCCGTGTCTAAATCACATTAAATGGGCACCTCCTACTCCAGAGAGGGTGTCGTTCTTTTAAATTACTTCTTCAAGCAAGAAAAGGTTTGAAGTCCATCACTGCTTTGCACATTAAAATTTCAGACATAAAGTACTGTCATGATGAAAATTTCAGTGGCTAACAATTTCCTTCAGGATGGATTTGCATTTAAGTACTTTATAAGTACTTTTTGTCTCTCAGTAGCTTCTTTTAGATGGAACTCACTGTATTTGTCTTCTTTTACCTCGTCTCTGCAGAAGTTTATTAAACGTGTGTAAAAGGAACATAAAATTGAGAACAGCAACTGAAAAAGACCCCACGACTGAGTTTGCTTTAATTCACTCCAAAAGCTAAAGAGAATTTTGGCCAGCGTATTTCAAGAGCCCTAAGTGAAGAGTGTCCACGTAAATTCTGCAGGAAGGGACGTGGGTTTAGGGGCAGAGCCCGGGAGGGAGCAGGGTGGGACCTCACAGGCACAAACTGACCCAGGCCCACTCAGAACGTGTCTCAGGAGGGGAGGAAAAGCCCTGCCTGGGGAAATTTCCCTCCTTGGCGCTGTAGCCCCTTTCCCGAGCAGCACTCTGCCTGTCCCCCCACAGCTACAACCCTTTCGATGGACCAAATGAAAATCCAGAGGCGGAGCTCCCTCTTACGGCAGGAAAGTACCTTTATGTGTACGGAGACATGGACGAAGATGGCTTCTATGAAGGTATTTTTTATTTAATCCATGAATTCATGCTAATTCATGCAGATTGAAATCAGTTCGTCTGTCAAACACGCTCCAAATTCTTTCCTTCGTCTGCTCCTAAATCGGTTGCTAAAATTAGCCTTATCATCGTGGTGTTAATTAAAAGAGTTTCTGCACCAGCAAAGCCGCTCCTTGCAGGCAAAGCTAATTATAAGATATTTTATAGTGTCAGCTTTTCCTGCTGGCAAGATTTAAGTTGACAAAAAAGCTTACTGGCAGTTCTGGTGTTTCCCTTAATAAGCCTTTATGTTCTCAAACTGGGGGTGCTGTTTGTGTATTTTCACTCATCCCTTGCCCCTTACCTTGTCCACTCTCAAGGCACTGACATGAAAAAGGTATTCTCCTCCAGGGGCTTTAATGGCTTTGCTCTTTCTCACCAGGAGAACTTCTGGATGGACAAAGAGGACTAGTCCCTTCAAACTTTGTGGATTTTGTTCAAGACAACGAGACCCGGTTATCAAGCACACTCAGCAGCGAGCAAGATCAGAATTTTATCAACCGCTCGGGTCCTCCCTTGGAAGGAGATCTCTTGGAGATAAGTCCCCCAAGTCACATAGACTCCAGCGTGGTCAGCAACGGCGCAGGGACTCTGGACGTGAACATTGATGAGATTGGAGAAGACATTGTGCCTTATCCTAGAAAAATCACCCTTATTAAACAACTAGCCAAAAGTGTTATTGTGGGCTGGGAGCCCCCGGTAGTGCCCCCCGGCTGGGGAACCGTCAGCAGCTACAATGTGCTGGTGGACAAGGAAATCCGGATGAACATAGCCTTGGGAAGCAGAACGAAAGCTCTCATAGAAAAGCTCAACATTTCCACGTGCACGTACCGCATCTCCATCCAGAGCATCACCAACAAGGGCAACTCCGACGAGCTGCAGTGCACTTTGTTAGTGGGCAAGGACGTCATCGTGGCCCCCTCGAACCTGAGAGTGGACAACATCACCCAGATTTCTGCTGAGCTGTCCTGGCTCCCTACAAACAGTAATTACAGTCATGTCATCTTCCTTAACGAGGAGGAATTTGACATTGTCAAGGCTGCTAGCTACAAGTACCATTTTTTTAATTTGAAGCCCAATATGGCCTACAAGGTGAAGGTCATGGCAAAGCCCCATCAGATGCCCTGGCAGCTTCCCTTGGAACAACGAGAAAAAAAGGAAGCCTATGTGGAGTTTTCTACGTTGCCAGCAGGTTTGGTATTGCCCTCCCTACCCCAAAACTCTTCAGTTGAATTTCTCTGAAAATACTAGATAAAATAATTTAACCTTCACAGCATTTAGGGGATGTAAGTGCATTTTGGTTGTGAAGTTGTAATCACATTGTACAATTTGACTTTGTAAAGTCAACAGAGTCGTGTTTTGGAAAGTCTGAGGTTTTTTCCCCCTGGCTTTTACATTAGGAGTGTTGGTAAGTGTTGTCAGTCATCTCCCATTATTTATTATTTACTTCATTAATTATTTATTGAAGTAGTTTTGAAAACTAGAGCAGAAATAATGTAGCGAATTTAAAGGATAATCTCATAATTTTGGGGGTGTATGACAGCCCCTGAAAAAATCTGAGTGTCTTTCCTTGTAGCTTCACCTACCCAAAGTCGTGGGCAGCAGGAGCCCCCTCATGAACTGATTCTTTCGGGTCCCTGGTGCCTCTGAAGGGGCTCTCAGGTACAAGTGGCCCCTGGCAAGGGAGGTGCCAGCAGCGTGTTCTGAGCTGGGGTTTGCTCACTCCTGCTGGGGTATGATTCCAGCAGAGGGGCAGGAGCTCATTCTGGTCTCCTTGGCCTGTGTAACTTTTGCAAGAGGAGAGCTGGAGGACAGCAGTGCTGGTTGGGCACAGGGGGAGCTCAGCTTCTGTGTCTCCTGTTTTGGTGCTGAGGATTTCTGGTTTCAGTGAAAATGTCCTCAGCTGACACATTCACTCTTTATTCTGGAATCATTTCAGTGGGACAAGTGGCAGTGCTGCTGTGGAATCTGCTGGGAGGGGGGAGTTTCAGACCAGGGCTGTGTCCTGGGGGAGTTGGGAGGCACTGCCTGGGTGGAGGCTTGAACTGATTTCAACTTTGCTCTTTAGGAAAGGCCTTTTGAGTGAGGGTTTTTTCCAGGCCAGACACTTAACATGCTGTATCTCCCTCTAGCTGTGAAGGCTGCTAGGCAAGGCATGAGCTGTTCTCTGCTGAGGAGCTGAAGCACAGTGAAGCCTCAGCTTTTAGATTCAGACATCCCAGAGTGCTCCCCAATGCTCCATTTCACTGAGAGCCCTTTCACAGAAACAAGTCAACTCCTCACTGTCGTGCAGCAAAATAAAAACAGCAGCAGTTGGAGTGATTAGAGGCTGATGCCTCTATCTCAGAGTCACTGGAACAGAGGGAAAGGATGGATGTGGAGTCAGGGATGGAGTTACCATCACAGTGTGTCATGCAAGTGAACTCCTCATCTTGATTCATCAGAGCAATGGAATTGCTTACATTAAAATAGAAGCAGTTCTCTCTTGGGCACTCAGATCTAAAAATAGAGTAAGTACAGGATCAGGGCCAGTGGGGCTGCTGCGGTTTTTGCAGCTAATTTATGTAAAAAAAACATGAGGAGCAAAGTGTAGCAGCATTCCAAAACAAACATTTATGATGATGACCAAGACCATCAAAAGTCATCAGGAATAATTACCCATTTAATGATGGGAGGAAATAGAAACCATGCTGAGCCTCGGGCATTGCAGTTTATTAAACCTATCTCTGCTACAGCCTGTGAAGGTTGAGGCAGACTCCCTGGGGATTGTGTGGTTGTGGGAGAATGAAAGGAAGGTGACTTCTCCTGCGGGAGCAGTTAATGTCATAGCCATTGGCAAGATGCTGGGTTAGATCAGATGCATTCTTTCTTGTAAACTGAGCAGCCTTGCTGGATTGGGAATGCTGGCTGTCAATAAAAGAGGATGATCAGAAAGGCTGAAATTCAATCCTGAACCAAAATCTCTCTTAGCCAAGAATAGTACCAGGTCAATTTGCATACTCTCAGCTTGCAGGTAAAAATACTTTACAGATGCAGGGGTGCTGTGGGCAAAAATTTCCTGTTGTGCCTGTACTGTCCTGAACACAACCATGATTTTATTCCCATGCTCACTAGAGGATGAAATCCAGTGACAGCAAACCAGTGAAATGCACTGGCAGTGACGATGTGTGATATTTGCACGTGCATCATGCACACAGTTAAAGTATTTGTGGCCTTTTTGGTAGATGAACAGGAGTTGGTTGTGTTTAGTGCACTGGGAAAAGCAGCCTCACAGCAGCCAAGGTCTGTGCTCTCCTGGCTGTGCACAGAGAGGGCTGCAGCTGAGCCCTGCTTCTGGCACGTTCTAGCAGGAGACTCCGCTCAGGGTTTGATGGTTAAATTAACACAACAGGATGCTTGAAAAATGTATGAACTAATAATCTCTGTGATATTTTTACTTGGGCTTCCTGGCCGAAGTAGAGCTATTTATAGTAGGGTAATACCTTTTAATTAAGGAGGTATTTGGTGTGCTGTTACACTGACTTACTGTAAATGCCTTAAGAGGTTAGTGGGTGTATTTTTTGATTCAGTGCAGACAAAAGACTCTGAGATCACTTGTCCTTTAATCAGCTGGTGGAAAGTGCTGACGTTCCAGCTTGCAGCCCACATTGCACCTTAGCTCACTGCGCTTCTGGTCTGAGGCTCAAGAGTGACCAGTCCCATCTCCCTTAGGTCCTCCAGCTCCACCTCAAGACGTTGCTGTCCGGGCTGGGTCCACGCCAGGGACTGTGCAGGTGTCCTGGAAGCCCCCGGCTCTGACGGCGACGGGGACGTCCCACGGCGCCAGCGTCACGGGTTACGGTGTCTATGCCAAAGGGCAGCGGGTGAGTTCCCTTCCTGCACGGGGACCTCTGCTTTGGGCGGTTTCAGCTGGCAGGAAAAGGTGTGACAGCCCTGGGGTGGCTGCAGGGGCCTCGTAGCTGCCAGCAGACCCTGTGCTTTGGTCTGGGCACAGCTTGCCCAGTTCTAGAAGCCCTTTTGGCTGCAGGGGTTGGGAGGATTGATGCCAGCCCGTGTGGGTGGTGTGGAGCCTGGTGTGGGCTCCTGCAGCCCCCTCTGTGCCAGCAGCAGCTCACTCTGCAAAGACTTCGAAGGCAGTGCTGCAGCGGGGCTGAGGGGAGGGCAGCAGATGATTTCATGCTCACCAGGGGCTTGTTTGTGCTCTCAGGTGGCAGAGGTGATCTTCCCAGCAGCAGAGAGCACGCTGGTGGAGCTGCTGCGGCTGCGGAGTCTGGAAGCCAGGGAGGTGACCGTGAGAACGCTCTCTGCACAAGGGGAATCAGTGGACTCTTCTGTTGCTGCCATTCCATCTGACCTCCTGGTGCCTCCAACCCCCCACCCCAGAACTGCTCCCAAATCTAAGCCATTAGCAAGTGCCGGAGCCCCAGAAACCAAAGAAGAACACTTAGGCCCACATTTAAAAAGGGATGAGTCGTGGGAGCAGACTCGTTCGGTGTCCCCTGTCCATGGGCACATGCTGGAGCCACCCAATTTCCACGGCCCACTCCAGGGGAGGAGGTCTCCATCCCCCAACAGAATCCTCCCCCAGCCTCAAGGCACTCCCGTCCCCAACACCGTCGCAAAAGCCATGGCAAGAGAAGCTGCACAAAGAGTGGCAGAGAGCAACAGGGTAAAGGCAAACTTCTTCTGGAGGCTTTTTTTTGGGCTGGTTTGTTCATTGTGACACTTCACACCAAAGATTGTTTCATCATGTGCTTCAAGGAGCGGGTAATCGTTCCCAAACTCTGGAGATCCATAGTCTGAGAAGAAGCAGAGTGCTAAAATTCTGGGCTCATAAAGCCCTCCTGAGTCTGCTGTCGTGGATCCACAGGGAATTTTACGTATTTGCCCTTCTCAGTGCTACATTTTCACACGTTTGCAACTGCTTTTCATCCCAGCTCCTCCTGGAGCTGCCAGCAGTGGCACTGCCCAAGGACACCCCTGGTTGGGACACCACTGTGACCCATGGCTGCTGCACTGACTCAGATCTTTGCTAGTTAATTTAAACCCCACTTTTAGGGCTCTGGGGTCAGTACAGCTGATCCTGCATCCTGGCAACGTACCGTGGGTTTTCCACACAAATACACAATACTTAAATACTCCCAGTGCCCTGGGCAGTTACTTTCTCATCACAACTGTCTGTTACTTCGTGCAAGCTGAGCTGTCACTTATTTCATACATTTCCTTGGTCCTTCATCTGGCAATCATAAGTTATGTCCAGTTTTTAGTGTCCCACTGTATCTCCAAAATAACTCCATTAGTTTTGACAGTTCACACATGTCTTAACAGCCCCAACTTATTGACTGTTCCTGTTTTGGGATGCCTTTGAGCCAGTGGGTAAACTGAGCCAGCTTTTGAGAACCTGAATAACTCTGGATCAGTAAGGTCTGATAAATACATGTGTATGCATGTGGATATATCTTCCTTTTGTTTATAAATAAAGACTGGAATGTAATAGAGGGAGAAAAGGCAGTTGGTTTCTTTGGCCCTGTGAGGTGAAAGTTGATTTAAGGACCATATAGGGAAAAAGAGAACAGAAATACTTTTTCTGGTTTGGAAAATTGCTGACAGAGCATGTGCTCTGAACCATGTTTGATTGCATTAGTTTAAGTGATGCTTGAAATGTTTAATTCAGGAATCTGGACAGAAGTTTATAAATGAATTAATTCTGAATTAAATCAAGTTCTGCCAGTGATATTTGTCATGTTTAGTTCCCTGTGGTACAAATTCTCAAGTGCTGCAGAAGGAGCTGTGTGCCTGCTGCTGCCCTCGTCCCCCCCTGTTGGGTGGCTGATGGGCACTGCCACCAGAGCAAGCAGCAGGAATTACTGAGGCCAAGGGGCCCCTCAGAGCAGAGCAAGAGCCCAGAGCCTTGTTCTGTGGCTCTTTTTGCACTGAGGTCAGAAATGCCAACTCTGCCGAGGGGAAATGTCTCTGCTAGCAGCCTCTGGCTGTGGGATACTGAGGGTTTTGGTGAGTGGCACACATAGAATCAGGTAGTTGTGTTTATGAGCGAGGGTAATAGAACAAGCAAAGCATTCTTGAAAAACTCCTTAAAGGTTCCAGCCAGGGGAAGCCAGCAGTGCTTTAAACCACGAGTGCACTTAAATGCAGTGTGCTTGGAGTCTCTGTATTTGCCATTTCTGTCGCTGGGTGCAGGAGCAACCTGCCTCACAGTGCTATGGTGTTGTTGCTCTGCTAGATGGAGAGGAGGAGCGTGTTCAGCGAGAGGAGCAGCGCAGCCCAGTACTCCGATGAGGAGGAGGATGGTTACGATTCCCCCAAGGTCAAACGCAGGGGAGCTTCGGTTGACGATTTCCTGAAAGGCTCAGAGCTTGGAAAGCAAGTAAGTCTCCTGACTCAGTTATTGTATTGAGTGTTCAGCGGGAAACGAGTGTTTCATGAAGCTGTGCTCTGTCCAGGTCACCTCCTGAGCGCTGTGGCTGTCGGTGACAGGAGGCTGAGCCGTGGGCAGGGGGATGCTCCTGCTGCTGGGGCCTGAGTGCTCAGCACCAGGGATCTCTGAGCATCCTCCCTCCCTGCAGGCACTGGAAACTGAATTTAGCCAGTCTATTCCTACAATGTTTTAGAGAATTAAAGCTGCAAATGCCATCATCTATAGCTGTACCACACAATGGTGGTAATATCCTGCAAGAATCAAATGCTGATCATTTTTAAATTACAATGTGATGTAACAAACAGCTGTGAAGAGCAGATGATATGCAAATTATCCTAAGGCTTTTACAATTTGGTCAGCAAGTCCATTGATGCATGAAGGACCTCTTTAATAAGGGGAATTTAATCAAGACTAAAACTAGATTTGGTGCTCTGGATGGAGATATCCTTTGTTGTATCACCTGGGATTAAGATTGGATTTCTTGAATTACCATCGTAAACGGGCAAAAGAACTCCTACACGATGTCTCCCCTAGAACAGAGCCCAAGCCTCGTGATGTAACTCATTAGTGGTTCCCAGGACATTCCAGCCCAGGAAATGCTCTAGTCCTCGTGGTGTGATCAGGGATTATCAGCTTTAGAGGCAGTAAAGGTTTTCCCCTCACCTTGTCCCCCAGGCTCACTACTGCCACGGGGATGAGTACCACACGGAGAGCAGCCGGGGCTCGGACCTGTCGGACATCCTGGAGGAGGACGAGGAGGAGCTGTACTCGGAGATGCAGCTGGAGGAGGGCGGCCGGCGGCGGCTCAGCCTCAGCTCGCACAGCGCGCTCAAGGTGAGCGGGGATGGGAGTCCCTGTGAGCTCCTCCCGCCTGGATCCTGCCTCCCAAGCTTTTCTTTCAGGCACTTACGGATTCTGCAGACCATTAAAACTCACACTGTCTGTAGACCTAGAACTGGGCCGCTTTAATGCATCTATTGCTTTATTTTTTTCGTTGTTTGGTAGATGAACTTTTAACTAGTTTGCTGTTTTCCTGTATGTGATTGTTGCAGCTGCAGTTTCTGTTCTGCATCTGGGGACCTTCCCCGTGCCTCTGTGAAGACACACTGCATGTGCTACCCCGAAAATGGTTTGGTTCTGAGCAAGGAGATTTGTAAACTTACAAAACAACTTAATGCTTTTCATGTCTGAGTGATTTGTCTGTGTATCCAGGGCTAGTCCCATCCCTTCCACAGGTTTAAGGCGTTTTGTAAGAAAGGGAGTTGTTTTCAGCTTTGTTTGATCAATGCTTTATCAGAACTCCTTGTGCTCTGATTATTAGGGCATCACCAGAGAGAGTAGGAAATACCTTCCAGAAATATTGCTTTAACACAGGAATATCCATCATGAAAGACAACTTCAGTATAACAGCTAAAGATATGCAAAATACTAAACATACCCACTACTGAAGAATATTTCCCACATTACATTTGTACATGTAAATTGTGTTTGCTTCTTTGTGTGTGTAGGAATTACACAAACTGTGTTTTCTTAGAAAGCACAAACCCACAGGTCAACTTTTTTTTTTTTTCAGTAGATTGTTGTTTAACTAAAATCAATACTATTTTCTCATGCATACAAGAATTCTGACCATTCTTCTGACTGCTTTCATGTGCTGTAAATTCAGTCCTTTTATTCTGACACTGTCTGGAATGAGACAGGCACTTTTTCAAAAGAAGAAATTGTCATTGTTTCTGTTACTGCGCCAACATAAAGGTTGAAACGGAAATCCTCCTGCAGGCTGCTTCTGTCCCCTTGCCCTGGAAAAAAGAATAACCCCTAGACTGTTCTTGTTCTTTGTGCATCAGAAGCTGTATTTACTTCTTGGATACTGAGAAAGTTCCAGAACCTTAATGGGTGTGGGGAATCGTTTTTGACCTGTTAAGGTTCGCAGGCTTCTCTTGATGTCGTAATCTGTGAAAACCATGGTAGTTCATACTGATCTTTTCTCCACTTCTGTGGCACTTTGTCTCAAGTTTCACAGGTGTTATACACATTTTAAAACCAAATGAAAACAGGTGAAATAGTCATAAAATAACTTAGAAAGTCCCCTGTGCCTGAAAAGGGGACAACATCCAAACCCCAGCTAAGTTTAGAATGCTCAGAGAGAGATGCTGCTGAAATCTCCAAGATGATCCTGTCGTTATTTATGGGTGCTCTCGAGTCCAGAGATGCCCCTGATCTGGGCATTAAGCACAAGGAGAGATGATCTCTGGGATGCAGAATCAATAAATCCTGTCAGTCAGAACCAGCACCTCCTGCATTTATTCCCTTCTCTCTTCCCAGAGCCCACTGAAGACACTCGTAGGATTCTTTGTCAGACCAAGCTGTGTTTCATGGAAATGGAATAGGAAAATTGCAAAATATATCTGGCATGTCCAGAATGCTTCCTTTACCCAGGCTGGGATAGTTTTTAACTGTTTCTGGCATAAACAGAGACTTTTACTTCTGCTCATAGGCTGATTTTCAAATACTGGTTTGATGAAGCAGGTACAAGATTGTGATGAGAGATTTGGTGGCAGTGCAGAGCAGGTGACATCAGAGAGCAGCATCCTGCTCTCTGCATCCCAGGGTCCTTCCATGGAAGCCAAGCTTTAAAAATGGTGCAGGTTTTTTAGAATTTTAGAAAGGCAACCAGAACTCCTTTAATGATGCCTGCAGAAGAGCTCTCCTGTGGCAGGAGACTGAAGATGTTTGCTACCTGTATAGGATACTTGAAGAGATGCAAAGCGAGCAGGCTTGCTAGGGCAGAGCTGTCATTCTCAGATAGGGGTTCTGCTTACAGAGAGAATTAAATGGCAGTTTGGCATGTGCCAAGGAACGAGTTTTAATGCCATTCTCATTCACCAGGCTGGAACCTGTATGCAGCTTCCATGACGCTGTTTCAAATGCATGAGTTTATTCTTGTCAAGAGCATCACTCAGTTGTTTGTACTGACCTCTCATGTTCTATCTGACATCCAGCAACTTCTTAATCATGTCTTTATTTTTCACAGATTCTCATTCAAAGCATGACATCCTTTTCACTATATAAGCTGCATGTCTTATGTTTGCCATTGCTCTAAAACTAATTCTGTCTTTATTTTTCTTTTCTTCTCCCTTTTCCCTCCCATTTTATTTTTGTCACACGCTCTTTGTTCCCTGTCTGGTTTTTAACATTACATAATCTTAAGGAGTACGATAAGAATAAGACCACTGAAGCCACTTTTTTGGAGCAGCCTGACTTTTCACAGCAGATACACCACAGTAAAAGGCTTTTCAGTATCCCAGAAGTAGCCGAAGAGGATGGCGAGTACTCTGAGCTGCTGTACAAGCAGGGTTTAGGCGCGCCCTATAAAAAGAACCCCAGGATAGCCAGAGGCTCCCGAGCGCCCAGGGCCTACAATCAAGAGCAGCAGCACTGGTACCCGGGCACGGCCAGGACGGGCGGCCTGGAGGAGCCGGCGGAGGACAGGGGCTGCCGGCAGAGCCGCTGGCTGTCGCGCAGCCCCGACAGCGGCCTGGACTGCGGCAGCGAGGAGGAAGAGTCGCGCTTCGGCCTCCGCCACGCGTGGGAGCCCGGCCCGGCCTGCGCCTGCCGCCGCGGCCCGCGGCCACTGCTGGCCCGCAGGAAAACCCTGACCCGCCAGAGCAGCATCGAGGAGGATTTCGGGGAGCTGGGGCCCTCCTTGGCGGAGCCCAGGAGCGAGCTGGCCAGAGGTTACGAGAGGAAGTGCCAAGCTCAGAGGGGGCACAGGACAGAGCGCTCGCCCAGCGAGGACCTGCACGGGGGCTGGAAGAGCGACTTTAGAGCCCCTGACTCTAGGGCAGCTGCTGGCCTTGCAAAGCCATCCCACAGAGATGCAGAAGACTCTCTGGTGTGTGAAATACCTTCCTTCTAACATCTGCTTGCCAAATCAGTCTGTTTTCTTTATTCTCTTTAGTTTTTGTTCTTTATTTTTATTGTTATTTTTTCTTTTTTTTTTTTCCCAAATTGATTTTTAAAGTCCATGCTTTGGACCCATTTGCTACATTTTCCCCTTTTGTTTTTTCTTCCCCATTCATTTTTGTTTATTACTCTGCGTTTTCCTTTATGGCCCTCTTTTGTGTCATGCTGAAATCAGATTAATTTGCTTTACAATGATTTTCCCTCAGAACAAATTACAATAATGGCTGCTTTTATTAAAGGACAACTGAATCTAAATTTTAATTAACGGTTAGCTGAACTACAATTTTTCCAAAAGATTGCTTTTCTTTATTTTGCCCATCTGCATGTTGCTTTAAAAAAAAAAAAAAAAAAAAGCTCCATTTTTAACTGGACAAATGTTTCATCGGTGTTTTTTAATTTTTTTTTTTTATTATTGTCAAGGAATTCATTTCACTGTGTTGTTTTTATTCATCTCATTCCCAGAATTTTCAGGATATGCTCTTTATCATGGAACATCTCAAGACAAGAATCAAGATTCTCCCCCCGTGTGACAGTGACCCAGATTTATGGAGTCACAGCTTCATCATATTTTCATTTTCTGCCTTATCTCTGCACTGTCACTACTTTGCCGTCCTTTTTAGACCATCTCTTCTTGCCTTTGAAGTTGCAGACTGCATCTCTGCAGGAGAATGCAGGCACAGAGCTGCTTCCAAAGGGAGAGGCCAGGGCCATTCCACATCTTCCAAGGATGCTCTGCGCGACCTTGCCTGTTTGCATTTCTGCCCATAAATGTCTAGAAGAGCCTCCAGGTGTGAGGGATGCATCCGTAGGCTCCCCAGAGACCAGAGCAAGCTCTTTTCCCTCAGTCTGCAACAGCCCAGAGTGGGAACTCCATTCTGATGCATTTCACGTAGAGCAGGCATCAGCTGCTGCTCTTGGAGCCTCCCGGTTCAGGCTGAAATGATCCCTACACATTCCTCCCATCAGAATTGGTGACCAAGCTGTATTAATGCCAGTGGCTGCACGATAAACTCTGGAGAGCACTAAATACACCTCTAGTTACTAAATAGAGCAGTTTGCTGCCAGCGCAGTGAGCAGAGCCGGCCGTGACTGAGATGGAGTGTCTGCATCCCTGGCTGCATCCATCACCCACCTCCAAAGGCTTTGCCAACTGGGGCCGTCCAGCACTCAGAGTGCCCAGAGACACGAGGAGCTGCCCTGGCTGCCCTGCTGCCAACGGGAGGCATCTCCATAGCTGGACACAGCGAGCTTTGCCGTGGTGGGGCAGCCCCACGGCTCCCAGGCCGCCCGTGCCACTCTTCAGGACACTAAAGCGCCACCTTAGCAGCAACGACAAAGGCAAAAGAATATTGCAAAAATTATTCTTTTCTTTTCTTTTTGTTCGGATGTGTGACTGCTGGTTACAAAACTCTGCCATAAATCAGGGAACCATTTTTTTTCTTTTGCAGGTTTGCCAGGCAGCAGTGTTCCCTTTTCAGCTAACCTTTCAGTTAAAAGCTAAGTTTAGTTGCCTTTAGAGCTTGTGCTTCCCAACGTGATTGACCTGATTCATGTCCAGCCGTGTAACCACGATGTTGCCGTGCCTGGAACTTACAAACCCGTTTTTTTCTGTTGTTTTTTTTAGCTTTTAGGTAACCCAGCCTCTGCAGGACGGCCTGAGAGGGTGGAGCACGCAGGGCGAAGGTCCTCCCACGGCAGCGCAGTGCCACAAAGGTCTCGGCCAGTGCTGGTCCCTTCCATGGGTTAGTTGGACAGATTGGTGCATTTCTGTTCTTTGCAGCCTCAGGGCTGGGGAGGAAATCCTTACAAACGGAACAACAGGCGCTTGTTGGAGCCAGGCTGCTCCTAGGTTAAACGGGGTGAAATGGGCTGAGAACAGCTCCACCCAAACGAGTGTGCTGGGGCTTCACAGGGGCGTGAATCAGCAGTCATTGACATTTCTGGGAGTCTTTTCATCAAATTCAGTGGCTGCTGGAGCTTGTTCAAGCTTGGTGAAGCTTAGACACTGCTAGATCTTACCTAGGCAGCAATCTGCTGGCAGGTTACATTATGGTCAGTGACATAAATGTGGCCATGCAGCATCCATCCAGCCACGCACCCCTCCTTTCATCAGCCACCACCTTGCTGATGAGCTTCCCATTCTCCTGACTACTTTTTGGAATTCAGCAGGGAAAATGGAAACTGTTAAATGTAGAATTGCTTATATTTACTAGATTTGTTATTTCTGACACTAGTCTCTCTTCTGGTTTAATCGTGGCTTAATCTATATGCTGTGAATTCTGGAAAATCCAAAAAGTAGTGCAGACAAGATAATGGAATTTAGACACTATGGACAAACACGTATCTGTTCAGACTTGCACCCTAAACTGCAAATGAGAAACATCTACACTGAAAATCAGGAAACACACGGAAAGCAAACGCAGAAAGTGTTTTGTGAGCTGTTCATGGAAATTGACTCCATGAAAATGTAAAGTTGGTCTGGTTTCTGTCCCTCATCTGAACTTTAATTTGTGAATGCTGTAGGCACCATCATGAGGAGAAGGAAGCAGTGCCAGGCAGTTCTCACTGACCTGTGTGTGAGTGAGAGGTGTAAGAAATGGGGAGTATCAGAAGGAGAGAGACTGATCACTAAGGAATGCTTTTATTTTTAAATATTAAATATTTCTCCCTTTTCACAGACTCAGACTTAAATGCCTGTACTGTGAATTAAAAGCAAGATCCCCCTGGTGGGCACAGTTCTTTGACTCTCCCAGCTGATGCTGAGATGTAGATCAGAAGCACACGGGGCTGCAGGGCGTGAAGCTGCTCCTGTCCCACATCCTGCTGTAAACCAGGATCAGCTTCACAGATTCCACTGGAATTGCACTGATCTGAGAGTGCTGGGGAGGAGAATCAGCTCCAGGGGGGCTCTCGTGCTTCTCCTGCCAGGTCACTGCTGCTGAACCAAGCAGCTTGGGGATGATGCTGTGACAAATGCCAGATTCTCATGTCCTCATTCTTCTCCTCTGAGAGCAGCCGTTATTTCACAGGAGGAAAGATTTCTGGTTTGGGTTTGGGCTACTTAAAGCAAGTTTTGTACCAAAGTTCCTTCTTTTCTATTATCTGTTAAAACACAAGGATTTTTTAAATAGTGAGACAGTAGGCAAGTTTGTTTCAATGAATCCTTTGGGCTTCTTTTTCATTTTCATTTTAATTAAAAAATAAGGGAAGTGATTGAACTTACCAGAGCTCAGTTCCTATCAACAAAGTTGGGACAGAAAGCACTAAGCGATGACTTTGCTCTTTAGTAGTTTAATAGCAACTGATAATTTCTGATAATTTTCTGAAAAAACCCCACCAAGCTTTATGGGACATGCAGTGAGGTTTGGGGCTTTGTTCACTGAAATGCCACACACGTTTCCAATATTAACTGGGATAGTTCGATGATGAGGCCAACTTGCATTACTGAACTGTTCTCTTCTGAATTTACTTTCACAGATGGCTACGGTGGTCATGACCATCTTTCTCCGGATATTTATGAAGAATCTGAAACAGATCCTGGCACAGAAGATATTTCCACTCGAATATTTGTTGCACTCTTTGACTACGATCCGCTGACCATGTCCCCAAACCCTGATGCTGCAGAGGAGGAGCTGCCCTTTAAAGAAGGACAGATCATTAAGGTGAGACCTGAAACCAAAGGAAACAAATGACAATTTTACAAACAGGGTCCCCTTTGTACCCTGGCAGAAAGCAGCCTGGGTGATCAGAATCCAAGGGGTTTTTCCTTCAGATTAATTCAAGTCCTCAGTTGGGTGTTTCTGTTCCCCTTTTTGGCTGTTTGGTGTAAGATGGCTGCCCTTCAGCAGGGCACAGGGGAGCTGGGCTGTGTCAGGGGCTGGGCACATTTTGGGCTCTGGGGGTGTTTGCAGCCTCCCCTCCAGCTCAGCCCAGCCCAGCCCATCCTCTGCAGCTGCAGGGCAAATCCCTTCCGTTTGCTGGCAGCAGATATTTCTGTGTGTGATGTTGTGCAGGACTGTGCAGTGCTTCCTCCTGCAGCCTGGAACCTGCTCTGGTGCAGCCTGGGCAGGACTGAGAGGGGCAGAAGGAGCAGCTGCTGGCAGTCCAAGGAATTGAGATTTCAGTGTGATCTGGAGCAGAACCTGAAAAAAAATTGGCTGATTGGAACATTACCCATTTCAGAGATTAAACTGTAATTTAAACTGTTAAAATACTGACTGCCTTCCTCTCTGATGGGTTGGGTCCTAAAACAAAAGCCTGTACCTAACTCACAATCTTTGTGCTGTTAAATACTCTGTTCAGTATTTTGCTTACCTCACATAGTTTATGCAAAAAAAAAAGGACTTATTTAAGAGCTTTTTGTCCTCTGCAAGAATGTGCATTTCACTCAGGTGTTTTTTTACACCTTAAATCATGTTTTTAAATTAAATCAAAAGACAATAGCAGAGCTTAAGTACATATGTCAAGTACATTACGTATGAGATAAGCATTTTTGATCATATAAAAGTTGTTTGCATCAAAATAATAACACTTTGGCACAATTTTGCAAATGCTTCATTTTGAATATAGTGCCATAATAATTCCATAAACATCAAGTAAACATCTGGCTCAGCACAGGGAGAAACTGATGACTTTTAATGCATTTTTTGTGCCTTTCACTGCTAACAAAAAAAAAAGTCCAAATTCTGCTTATGTATCTAAAGTCACCATTCAAATAAATGCAACAATTCCAATTTTATAGCCTAAGTCAGAGTGGTCCAAAACAAAATAATTACCCATCTAAACTGTAGCTGTCATCTATGCTTTGGTAACCCTTCAGCCTGCACTGAAATTCCTAAATGCTAAAACTGTTTGGCCAATATTATCATTCTTTGAATATCAGGTTTATGGGGACAAAGATGCTGATGGGTTTTACCGTGGAGAAACCTGTGCAAGAATTGGCCTTATCCCGTGTAATATGGTCTCTGAGATACAAGCAGATGATGAAGAGATGATGGATCAGCTTCTTAAACAAGGTTTCCTTCCTTTGAACACACCAATTGAGAAAATCGGTAAGAGAAAACACAGACATTTCACTTCGGACTTTGGGTGCTCTTAACTTGCTGCATCCACTTTACCTCGTTTTTATGCAGATGCAGCTAAATTTTGCAGTCATTTACTGCCCCGGGGGAAACATTCTGTGTCAGTGTCTGGATGGCTTTACACAACTGGTATTTAATCTTGGTGATATCATTTGCTGCAGATGGGGACCTGTAGCTCCACCACTCCACTTGTCACTTTCTTTTCTGATCTAAAAAAAAACCAAAAAGTGGGTTTTCTCACCTGAAAGATTTCTGGGCACAGAACAGCATCCCTGAGCTTTGGAGTCTGCTGTGCACGGTGTGTGGGGGATTCAGTGCCTCAGAATACAGAGAGCCCAACCACTGTTGATGGTTATTTATGAACCGTGCGTGGCCCCACATCCTTCATCTGTGTCAAAGGGATAAAGAGTCACCTGTGGCTCTACCCCTGAGCCAGAGAAATGCCCACAGGGCCCCTGCAGTGCTGTGAGGAGGACATGGGGAGCGGGTGCAGCAGGGTTTTGCCTCCAGAATAACCTTGGTGCTTTCCTTGCCCTGCTGTGGCGCGGCCGGAGCAGAGCGGAGCCGGCGCAGCGGCCGGCAGCAGCCGCTGACCACCAGGAGGATGGTGGCACTCTATGACTACGACCCCAGGGAGAGCTCTCCCAACGTGGACGTGGAGGTAGGGGCAGGGCTGTGGGGCTGGGCAGGGCTTTTATAATAATGTGAGGGTATCTTAAAGAGCTGAGCATTAGCCACACCTTCATTTAAAACCAGCTGAGCATCAGCTCCATCTCCATTATGGGTTTATCTTCCATGTCCCCACTTGCAGTCTCCCATCTCCCTGTTTGTGAGCAGCAGCAATAGAGTCCCTTTTTACATCTGTGGTGTTACATAGTCAAGTCCCTCAGTCCAGATCTGATCAGTTCCCATTTCTGTCTGTGGGAAGAAGGTCAGGGTACACTCAAAGCTCTGAAAAACACGGCTTACCTATGAGCTTCCTCAGTTATCCTTTAAAATGTTGTTTTGTTTTGTTTTTTAATTGGTGACTTGTAGAACACTTAGGAATTTTTTAAAGGGGAAAGCGAATTTTGAAATATGTGGGACTTAGTGCTTTAAAACACAGCCTGGATTGTTTTCTGTTTCTTATTGAACCAAATCTTTCTCTGAATTATGGTGTTTCAAAGTATTTTGGCCAACAAATCAAATAAATTGTGCTGATTTATTGCAAAGATTTTGTTTGTTCTCTCTCCCATGACCACAGGAGATTAAAGATAACTTAAAAACCCCACCCTAATTACATTTAAGCCACAGACAATTAAAAAGAGCCCAGTGCACTGTTTGCTGCTCAGGGTGGAGCTGCCCATTGTGAAGGCTTTACTGAGGAGGCTCCGGGACAGTTCCACTGCAGGGATGTTGTGCCTCAGGGCTTGGACTGGAGGGCGTCCCGAGGTCCCTCCCCAGCGCAGCAGCCCCGATGCTGTGGCCAGCAGCTCTCTCAGTGCTGGCACAGAGCAGGGCCTGAGCTGCATCCCACCCCTGTGTTCCCTCCTCCACAAGGACTGGTTTAGGGGCCCTTTGAAGCTGTGCAGCTCGAAGCTTCAGCATTTGTTGGAGGCCTGAGTGTCTCGGCTGCTGGTCACAGGGAGCCCTGAGCATGTCCCACACAGTGGGAGAGGTGCCAGGGTTAGCAAGCTGAGCAAAAACCCCCAAGGAAAAAAATTGTTTGGCTCTCAGATCAATTTGGTTTCACCAGTGTCTTAACATGAAGGAGTGGGGGGAAATCTTAATGGATTTACTGTTAATAGAGAAAAGGTTAATCTTTGCCTGACACCTGCCTGTCCCTGCTCCTTCCCCGCAGGCCGAGCTGACTTTCTGCACTGGGGACATCATCACCGTCTTTGGTGAGATTGATGAAGATGGATTTTACTACGTGAGTTGGCTTCTGCTGGGTCACCCCAAACTGCTCCGAGCTTCCAGCACCAGTTACCACTCAGCAGCCTGGGGAGGGGCAGGGCATGTGGGGTGTGTGGGCTCTCAGCATCCCCAGTGACCTTAGAGGGGAATTTCCTCTTCCTCGCCAGCTTTGAAATTGGCAAAAATACTTCCCTGCCTCCTTGGGAACCTACAGTGACTGAATTAAACATTCACTGGAACTTCATCTGCTCACAGGGTGAACTTAACGGACAAAAGGGGCTGGTTCCTTCCAACTTCCTTGAAGAAGTGCCTGATGATGTTGAAGTCTTTCTCTCCGACGCACCCTCGCGCTACGTCCATGACACACCGATGCGATCGAAAGCAAAAAGGGTAAGCAGCCGACTAAGAAACACTTAAATTCTCATTTTCCATTTCATTCTGTCTCATATATAATTTAGACGTTACTTTTAACATTACTTTTAAATTCATTTGCCCATTTAAAATTACCTTTCAAATATATAAAATAAAACATGAGGAAAAATGACTTTAGCCTTCGCTAGCTCGTTACATTTGTAAATGGAGAAACTAAATTGACTGTCTGATTGCAGTCATTACAGTACCTTCCATTATCATCTGAATTTAAGCAGCTCTCTCCTGGTGATAGTTATTTCACAAAGCTTCTAAATTGCTCTGACTAAAAAAGTTCTTGTGCACAAAAGACTGGTACCAGTGTTCCTCTAAATACAAACTGTAACTGCAGCTGATGGACTGACAGTGGTCATCTTTTAATCCTCACGATTTCCTGTTCCAACTGGCAATAGTTAATTGCTCAGAGACCTCTCTTTTATGAAAGAACTGACCATGTTTAGAGTATCTCATTTTTGGTTTTGTTTCATCACTGCAATACTTTTATATATTATATATTTTATATATATTTTTATTTCTTTGCTCATCTGCTTGGAAACAGAAGAAGAGTGTTCATTTCACACCTTAATAAGGCAATGTAGCCTTCACGTAAGTGAGCAACTGAAGATACCAATAGAGATTTCAATTAAAGCTACCTGGCTATCTAATGCAAGTCTTGAAACTTAATTGTGGGGGAAAAGAAAAGAAATATGTCTCCAAAACCCTTGGCCACAGAAGAACAGGCTGCATGCCTTTACTGTACCTAGACAAGTCAACTCCTCTCTTGGGAGACAAATCCTTTAAAACAGGAATCCTTAGAAGTCGATTAGACCTCACTTCATAAAGGTCAGCGTTTGGAACATATTTCTTCCCGAGCTCAGTGTTTATGTTTACATAGAAAGGAGAGTTTGATGTCTAACTACCCTACAAACAAAGCTGCATATTGCATTGTTAGCCAAGCTGGGATGTAAAAATTCCAAGCTCCTGTGTCAAGAGAAAAGCACAACAGCTCCAGCCCTTCCCGAGCAGCAGCGATGCGAGCGCTGGCACGGACAGTAGTTTACACGGGGATAGTTGGTTGGAAACTCACTACACTCAAATACAGCTACTTAAATTGCCTGCCTTAAAACGTGTTTTCCACAATCGATTATAGCCCAGTTTGCCTAAGACCAACTATTCAACACTTCTAAAAAAAAGTCCCTTCCCATGGTACGATTCTCTGGGATCTTTCCTAGCGAGTGTACATTTGCAATATTAGCAACTGTTTGGTTTACCAATGCAATAAAAGTCTCGACCTGAACATGCAGCTCACTGAATGAATGCATTAGACTCAATATCTGGTATCTTCAGGTGTACGTTGGGGTGCTTTACCAAGTTGTTTTGGTTTTCGTTTTCTTTTTTTTTTTCATTAGAATTAGACCTTGATTTAAAATCAAAGTAGGCTTGAAGCCCCTTTGCTTAACTCACTGTTGCACAGCGAGCCAGTAAATTGCTGATGTTTTAACTTGAACTACAAGCTAGCAGGACTCCCTACAGCATGGATTCTACTATGAAAATATCATCTTAATGGATAGTAACCATTTTGCCAGCTGGGCACTGTAGTTAGGATAGGCTGAGTATAAGTAATTTTAGCATTTTCATCCAAGTGCTTTTGATGACTGAAAAAAAAATAGCTGTTCAAAATATTTAGGAATGCTGTCATCTACCAACCTCATAGCTGCAGCATACACATCAAGCACTCAGGGTCTTTAAGCTTTCTTTGATTGCAATTAAGGTTCATTTTAGCTTTTTCTTTTTCCTTTTTTTTTTTTTTTAAGCCAGTGTGCCATCTTCTCTAATCTGTACATAAAGTTTGCTAGCCAATTTTAAAGAAAAGACATTTAAAGGACATTAAAAAGTAAGTGATGTAGCATTTTAAGTAATTTCTTCTGAAAAGAGTTTGGCTTCTATAGATTGCTAATCTGTAGTGATTAACACGTTTATTTTTCTTAAATCTATAGCTAAAAGTATCCCTCTCCATTTTAGTACTATCAGAGTACTGAAATGTAAAACCAAAGCCAGTTTTGTGGCTTTTGTGGCCAGAATTACGGCAAAGCAAGTGTATCCAACTTTTCCTTTAAAAGGGTATAACCAAAACTGGGCTTTATTGGTGGGTTTTCTATTTCTATAAATTTTTCTCTAAATGGATGTGTTTTCCATAAGCCCATGCAGTATTTTAAGCCAGAGGGAAGAAAGAAACCAGCCCTTTTGCTTTAAGTGGGGAATGGGACAAGTGATGTTACCAACTTTCTTGCTGATAATGGCTTTGAAGCTTTCAAACATTGAATAAATGATAACAATGTACCTAATAGGTTCCTCCTGAGAATACAGGTACATCCCGGAGAGCACCATCCCCCACAGTTCATCTCCATTCCGGGTCACCTCCGTCACCTATGATGGGCTCTGGTAGTCCCGGGAGAGGCAGGGATATGTCCTCGAAAAAGAAAAAGGGGCTGCTTTCCAAAGGCAAGAAACTGCTGAAAAAGCTTGGTGCAGTGAAATGAGTCATGTGCTCCTGGACAACTTGTAAAGCTTCCAGTCTGTGTATTTCTTTTTTTTTAAAGTCAAAACTAGGGCTTTCATGACTATGCAGTACGTTACCAGACCTTTGCATTTCTAACTCTGACATCAATAGAATCATGTGAATTGCTTAATCAAAACAGCAAGAAAAAAAGGAAGTGGATTTGTTGTTGCAAAAACTTTTTTAAAAAATAAAAAAAAAATGTTGTGGGATTAAGACCAGAAGAACATGGTTTTATTTGAAGTCAACTCAACACTTGCAACTCCATTGGAAAAATCTCAGCCTTTAGTCTCCTTTAACCATGAGTGGGGGGAGAACACTCTCTTCACTGATTGCTGGTTCAGAGAGATCACCCCACTGTATCTAATCATAAACAAAAATGGTCTTGAAACTCCTAGTTTAATGAGCCTTGATGTTTTGCCTTATTAATGCACAATGATTTGTACTGTCGAATAAATATGCAGCGTATACTTTGTATGTACTGTGTATTCAGCTGTCTCCACCTTCCCTCCACCATTTGGGATCAGTACTCTGTCACTGACTCCATTCAATGTCTGATCAACTCCTGGGAGTTTGGAAGTGCTGTGCTAAACGCTTGTTTTAGTTTTTGCTCCCCCCCAGTAAAAAACAAAACCTTGTATTGATTTGTCAACATTTTCACTCCACTGAAATCAGACACAGCGTAAGTCACTCAGAACCTCACCCAGTTTCAACCATCCAGCCTCCAGTTTTGGGGTTCCTGGTTCACTGTTCTAAGCTACTGGGAAAAAGCCAACTCCACACCAAAACCCCTTTAACTCCCCAAGTTTTTTTTCTGTGGAGGTACAGTCCTAGGTTAAAAAGCATTTTCATATTGCTGATGTCAGATTCAGGCTAAAGTATGTCCAAAGTAAAAGGACAAACTGTGTTACAGCCACAGCCAGTAACGAGGCTGCACCAGGCTCTAATCAAATCTCAATTGCAATATTGGCATATCACGAAAAACAATCTTACACACTGATGGCAGTCATTGGCTGTTACTATTTTGTAATTCTTGTCCATTTGTAAATTGTTTTTACTGTTTATACATACTTTTCAGACTGCCTTTCTTTTTGTAATTTATGGAAGGTTTATAAATGAATGATCAAAGCTTCCCCATTGTGTCTTCAGATAACAATGTAAATTACTGTAAAATACTGTGTGCTAGATTATAACATTTAATTAAAGAAAATAACTGGCCTACATTTGTGGTAAAGTACTGTGTGGGTGTGTGCATGTGTACAATCGTTGTGTATTATATTTTCTATAAATAAACAATTTGATATTTTGTAGAGTGCAGTATGGTTCATATATCCACTGTGTCAGCTGCTGGCTTCTTGTGCCAGCCTTTTTCCAGAACTGGCACTGGCTGCTGAAGTTTACTGCAGAACAAAGAAAGGCTCATCTGCCTGCAGGAGTGCAGGAGCTTCCCAGAGGTAAAAAATGGTTGCAAAGTTACTCCAGCAACTGTCCCATCTGTGCCCAAAGCCCACGGGTGAAGTACAAAAGCAAACACATAGAACAGGATTACAGCAACAACTTTATTTAAATCTCACAAAGAAAAGCAACAAGGTTCACAACAAGGTGGTTAAGAAAACCAGCACTAATCCAGATTTCTCCATGTGCAGTACTTTGACTCTGCTGCTGCAAAAATCTGAAATCAACCTCCATCCCCACACCTGCTCTTTGTTTTACAAACAGGGCTGCAGAACAGTGACCAATGAAAACCTCAGCCATGAAGAACAAACCAGGGCTGCTTCCCATTGCTTGGAACTACAAAACCAAAAAGCCCCCAACCAGAGCACTGGTAGTCCTTGATGGAAATTGTTTTTCTCATTTAACAAGTGTGTGGTTAAACAGGACCAGCCCAGCAGTTCAGCTCCTCTCAGAGATGAACGTGCAGTTGTCTAAAGCCAATTCCTCCCACAGTGTAGTGGCTATGAAGTTACAAGACAAAGAAAAAAGACATCACTCTATCCTCAGCTCTCCAGACTGAAACTCCCCCCTCACTCCCCTCTGCTCCAAGGGGAGTCTCGAGCTAGAACCAGAATTCTGTGGCAGGTTTGCAAATCCCTTACAATGGCAACTGTTAAAAGCCCTTGCAGAGGTTCAGCATCACTGTGCAGCCCTAAAGCCTTGGTCACCAAGAGTGCCTGATCGCCTCCCTTTAGGTATGGAACAGTTTAGGAGACAAAATCTGCCCCTCATTTTAACAGACAGGAAAAACAAGGAATCAACAATAGCAAAGCATTTTGAAAATCAGAAGGGTGATGTGCTAGCTGGAGAAGTTTGGATTTTGGTCTGCATAACTCTCTATCTTTCATGAAAGAAGTAGTTCTGTGTACGACTCCCCAAAATGTAAATAGGAACAACCAATAAACTTTTGTGAAGAATCACAGAAAAACTTTAGTAAATAAGTATCAAAAATCATAAAAATTTGTAAAGCTATTCTAGCAAGCAGACACCTGTTCAAAATGCAGATCAGCCATCTCAAGCTTTTCCCTGGTACAATGAAAATAAAATGATTTCCACAACTGCACATACCCTGTGCACATCTCTTCCAAAAAACCAAAGCAAAACCAAAAGCCCAGACAATTCTACAGTCCCTAGAGAGGAACTACACTCTTCTGTTTGGCTGATAACTCAAATTCAAAGGTAGTACAGTCTGTCTGAGAGCATCAGATTCGGTTCCCTGTGAATACTCTGACCGACAAGGAAAGCCAATTTATGAGCATATTGGCAAGGAGCAGGTACTCTGATAATGCCCTGCAGAAAGGGGAGAAAAGAAAAAAAGGCAATTTTTTCAAGTAATTCAAATAAGCATGCAATCACTGTAACAAAGACCCCTGGAATTACAAAGTCTGCATACTTTTAAAATTAGTATTCCCTGTTGTTTATGCAGATTTGTGAAAGTAACTTTACATATACCCAACACAACCCAAGAACAGATGCAAAAAAATCCCCCAACTTCCCAAGTCCAGAGTCCTCGTTACACCTCTTACACAGGTTTACATTCAGGGCTGGGCCTGAAATGAGAAAGCTGAAGCACACCTCAGGCACTGTGCTGAGCTGGGTGTGCAACAGAGGCCTCATGGAAATGCAGCAACACAGCTCCACCTCCACATAAAGGAGGAAATATTTCTGCAGGTAAGAAGTTATTTCAATTTTGCTCCTGGCACGGAATCTGGGAACACTACTCGAAACAACAAGTATTTGCTAGTGGGAATAAAACTTAAAGTAATCTTCAGAGAAATCAGGTAACTATAAACCATCCAGGCCTCAAACACTGCAGGTGCCAGGGCATCCTTGCAGGCTGCTTGGAGCTGCAGGGGTGTTGTAAGGACACCCGTTGTACCCTGGTGAGGCTGTCCCTGCCCAGGGGAAGGGAACACTCACCGACCAGTTGTAGTACATGTGGCACAGTTTGTAGGTCAAGCGCTGCACGTGGTCTGGTTTCAGCTGGCTGGTGTCATAAATGACATTGTAATGAGTTGGTGCAACACAGCCATTCTTCACTGTCTGGCTCACAATAAAGAAATCATACCTGTGAGAGGAAAAGCAAACCCCCCCCAGTCTGTTACAGGAAGGGCTGCTTGTCTTAGAAAAATGCAAGTCCCCATGTCTTTGTCTTATTTTCTTCAAGTCACTTCATGCTCATGAGTAAACCCCAGAAGTATGCCCAAGCCTTGGCCACAAAAGTTTCCTCTGTCTGAAAGGCCAGGAGACCTGGAGGAACATGATCTCATTATATGGAACAGGTCTTGAGACCATCACAATCCTAACTGTATGTTCTATCCAGTTTTCCCCCCGATAACCACCCTGCACATGCACTTAGCTTACACTCCTCATTTTCTCCAGCCCCCTGAGCCACAGAAGTGTGTGGAAGGTATTTTTACACTTGATCCCATAGTCCATGTAATACTGGATATATTTCCCTTAGGATCAGGCTGCTGGCAAAAGGATTAAGTGTTACCTCTGCAGGAACTTACCACTCTGGTCTGGTAACCACCGTGTCAACAACAGTCCCAGGGGGTGGGTTTTTGAGTCCTCCACCAATCTCAGCAAAGAACCTGGCACCCACTCGTTTCTTCACCACAATCACAGTAAGTCTTGGACTAAAAGAAAGGAAAAGGAAAGAAAACAGTACTCTCCTGGAAAATTGCACTAAGAGTATTTCAGGAGCAGATTTGCTGGAGTTGCAGGGCATGAATTTCATATGTAAATCTTTATTGATTCAGATTAAATAAGACTTTGTTCATAACTTTCTATCTTTAATTGAGGTGCAACTCTCATAATGTTTTTTACCTATCCAACTTTGAGAAGTAGAAAATGGACCAAGAAGGGATCTTCTAAATACAGACTGGATTTCTACTCTCTACCCCATTGTTTCACATAGAAAACATTGTGTCTTAACAGTAGTAAAGCCATTAACATAAGCTAAACAGAAGAACTGAGCACTTCAATTGCTCTGCTTGCCTGCAGTATAAAGAAATATTTTTATTTTTCAGAGCAGATTAAGTCACTGCAGTTGACAAGTTTCAAAGCAGAATGCTGAAAATCTAAGTGACTGGACAACTTCCTTCAAGAAATGGAAAGAAGAAAAAATGGACTTAGCAGACATGTAACAGTCAGGCTATGATCAACCAGATGGAAAAAGTAATTTATCACATCCATCAAGAATGCCCACAGAGTGTATGTGCATACACGTGTGCTGCAGTCATGTGGTGCATGTACTAAGAATTTTCCTATTCTATTACAAGTCAGGTATCTGAAATCATGTAAATAACCATCAGAAAAGCAGTTATCTGAGCTCAACTGAAAAAAAGGATGGAAACACAACTATCTTCATCCATAGCCTTGTTTTGTATCCCTGTGTTTATTTCTCTTGCAGTGTAAAGAAGAGGATTGGTAGAAACAGATTTACCTGTAGTCAGTACCAATACTCTTCAAGCAATCCAGAAATTGAGGCACTTCATAATTCACCAAAGTATTGAGTTGTCCATCTCCAACACCATCACGATACACAAAAATACGAGAGGGCAAACACTTATTCCACTTGGACCAGTTTCTTAGAGCAGCTTAAAGAAAAAAAAAAAACCACCAAATCAGAGTAAAAGCCAATAGTTGTAGTGACAATTCATTCCAAAACAAAAATGGGTTTTTATTCCTGGAAAAACAGCACTAAGTTGGAAAACTAAGGTCCCCAATCCTTCAGTAATGTGAAGTGGGTCAGCACCATGCTACACAAATACACCTGCAGGAAGAGCTCTGTTTGCTGTGCACCCACACAAACAGAATGGAGCCAAGGACACATCTGCTCCACTGGCCCCTCACAGCAGGAGCTGCCCTCCTTGAAACCAGACTCCCTTAAAGCATTCTTGGAAGTGCACTGCTAAGTAGTTTTTAACTATTGCAAAGAAACGTGGGGATCAATGAAAGATTTACACAAAATGCTATTTGTTTTCAGCAGTATTTGTAACGCAGTGTTTAATCTGTTGTCAGCCAAGTGCAGGTTGCTGATGCCTCCCCTCAGGGCAGCAGGGGAGGGCAGTTTTGAGGAAGCTGAATTGGAGTCAGTTCTTAGATCTGACTCCACAAGAGCAGAACTCCTTCCCTTACTTTGCAAGCAGGCTTTGATTCCATCCACAAGTTCTTGCCCACGACTCTGAACAACACAGCGGGAAAACCACCTGTGAAAAGCAAAATGAAAGAGACCTTCAAAGCATTTCCCAGGCTTACTGCAGTGAAGTTATTTTTAAATGCCCATGACCACTTAGTCTTTATGGGCTCCACGTGGGTCACAACGGAAGAGTTGGGGTTCTATGAGAATATTCCCCCTGTGGTAAAAGTGCCTTAGCATGACTTAAAATTCCTCTCAACCAAAAAAAACCTTTCACACACATCAACTCAAAAGGGGAAAGAACCTGTCACCCTGATGCCCTCTATTCATCCCAGCCCTGTCTCCACCATTTGACCACTCTCCCAAGCAATGTGGGAAAAGGACAAGGCCACTCTTTCAAGGGATGCAGTAGAAAAAATTCACAATATATTTCTTACTACCCATTACAACAAACCAATTTCAAATTTTCCTGATGGACCACCACATTGAAGCTGCTTTTCAGTCAAAGGAAAGGTTGTTTTTTTTATTGCTGTGGGGGTTGTTTGCCTTTGGCATTCTGATCTTACCGTGTCACTGTTTGATTCAGGCTGGCGACAAACCCTGCAATCGACTGCTTTCCAGAGACGGTGTCATGGTAACAATCAATGCCCACAATCATCACCTGCTTCAGCTGCAAGGCAATCACACAGCATGGGTCAGGGCACGGGGATGTGCCACAGGGAAACACCATCATGACAAGCTGTGTGACATCAGGATGCTTCAGTACACCATGGCACTGAATTCTTGGGTTAAATGTCTCCCTGTGTTATATTTAAATTCAAGCTTCTTCTCACGGACACAAAGCAAACTACACAAAGAACACTCAATTTTCTTCCTTGGGAAAAACGGCTTGCTTTTTAAATAAAGCCTAATAAAGAGGAGTTGCCATTTAGTTAGCATTTATAAGGAAATACTTACGGGGATCTCAACACTCCAGAGCTCTCCACCCATTTTACAGTTCATCTGTAAGGCAATTTTTGTCGCTACTGTCATGATAGTCTGTGGTTTACTCAAAGTGCGAGCCAGCACACACTGGCTGGGGATGGGACAGTCAGTGCACAAGTATTTCTTGATGGCATCATATTTATCCTTTCGGGAACTGGACAAAATACAAACTACCTTTGAAGGAAAAAGAGTATTTGTAAGAAGGTGCATTCACAGATTCACACAGCACTTAAAGAGTTCTTGATGAAAAACTTCTTATGCTCAAGAGAAATATTCAAATGTTCACAGTGAAAGAAATAACTGCAAAGTGTCAGTGTCTGTACTTCAGAACCAAAGGCTCTTATCCAGAAGGACACCCACAGTCACTCTTAGGTTTGCACAGGAGGACGAGCAGGTACTGGATTCTCAGGAGCCCAGAGTTGTATTTCAGAGCAAATCCCGCTAAACACCAATTACAGAGATTAACAGGAGTTGAAATTATGGATTCAAATACATACTATGTTTGTTTCAGGGGTAACCCTCTGCTGTAAAACCCTTAAATAAGCTTCTGTTCTATCATCTACTTCAATCCTGAAAAGAGAGAAAATGCTTACAGAAAAAAAACAACTAACAGCGACTGAAACTTCAGCAAAAGCATAAAAGCTCACTATGCATCAACACTGTATGAAATGTCACATTTACAGCTATTAACAAACATACAATATTCACACATTCTGAAGATTAAAAGGAATCGCCTCCAACTAAGGCTTCCAAACGCAATGAAATTCAAAGTTAAAGGCATGTACAAATACTCAAGGGAGGATATTTGCAATGAGAACAGATCAGAACCAGAATACATCCTAAGTCAGCAAGAAAACATTCCTAAGAGAAAGGTTTGCTCAGTGACTGTCTAATACTCCTTAGTTTTGGCATGCAAAAAGCTCTCAGAAATAAAGTATGAGTAAGAGAAGTCAGTGACAAGAGTGACAATCTGCACAGTGAAAGCAACTCTGCTCTATTAAAAATCTCACAGAAGTCGGCTGTGTGACACTACACCCTCTCCTCACTGAACAGCCTAACATGGCAGTGACTTTTCCACCAGCTTTCTGAAGACACTCACATGTTTGGCTTGTTCATCCTGATGCCCATGGAGGGGGTGACCTTGAAGAGGCTCTGCAGGAGGGTGTTGGCCACGTCGTAGTTGCGGCGGGTGTAGATGAGCAGCCAGCTGTCCACGGGCACGGCGCGGATCAGGGGCACGCCCCTCGTCTCCTTGGTCCAGTCGGCAAACTGAGGGTTGTAATCGAACTGCAGGCAGGGCACAGAGAGCACAACATTCAAATAGCAGGAATTAAAAAAGCTTTACCAAAGATCTTGATCTGTGTAGCTGTGCAAAATGCCATTGTCCATCTAGCAGCCATCCAAAACAAGAATCTCCAGTACAGAGCAAAGATCTCATGTTTTACGACAAGCTCTGACTTAATTCAAATCTGCATTATTCATAGTGGTCATCCTACCTGGGAGTGAACATACACTGTGTTCTATCTATTGAACTGAAATAATGACTGGCTTTTCATCTGAAGGCCTTGGTACCTTTTTAATGAATGGAAACTAATTAGAAACATCTCTAGTCTCCTAGTCTGTGTATCTGGCCAGAGGGACTGTTTTGCAAGGACAACACTACTTTAACAGAATGCCTTCAAGGGCAAGAAGGGTTTCTAACCATAACTTGGCAAAGAATGAAGAAGTATGCAAGTCTCCTGCTTGGATAAAGACTCGTGTATAACGTTTTCACTCTTTACCCTTCACTTATAAACCAGAAAGTACTATTTCCTTCCTTAAGAACTTGTTTCATCAGTGAGACACCCAGAAGGTTTTACAAATTGATTGATTATTTACCATGTTTCCTGATTGAAAGATCTTTTCTCCTTGAACAACTCTTCCTGTAAAGGACACTGATTTATAATCAAAGCTTAAACCCCAGTTTCGGAGTTCCTTCTGAACATTGTCATCTCTGTTTAAAAACAAGATTTGAATAACAAACGTAAGAAATTTGTTCTTCCTGACTTTTTTGAAACTAGTAAGATTTCAGAAGTTTTACTGCAATAAGTTTGTTACACAAATTTTTCATGAGACAGAAAGAGAGGACATTAAAGTGCCGTACTTCTGGATGTAGTTCAGAAGCCTCCCAATCTCGCACTGCCTTTGCTCAGGGGGCAGCCGTGTGTGAATGGCCAAGTCTTTCATCATATTGAAATCATTGCGCATCTTGTCAGTCAGCCCTGTGAACAGCAAAGCCTCTTCTGAGTCAAACTTAAGACTAAGGACTAGGAAAATTAAACCTGCAGATTAATGATGCGCGTCCTGCAGACACAGGAAGTGCTGGCAGTAGTAACCAAAGTTTTCAGTTGCTTCCTGTACATACACTCCCACTGGCATAGAAAAAAAAAATCTGCATTTTTGCACTTGAAAGGAAACCACACAAGTCAGTGCAGCTCTTCATTGCCATTTTCAAATCAAAACACTTATTTATGTATCCTACAAAATTATCATCAATTTCTAGAAAATTTCTCTTTTCCAACAGAAGTTCTACCACCAAAACTCTACAAGTTATCAGTGTGCCAATGCTGAACACCATACCTAAACACTATGCAACATCAAACCCCTCAAACTTTCTAGGCCCACTTAAATATCTAATCTTTTAGCAACAAAATGTGTTCCCAAACTCCCATTTATACAAACAAAACAATTCTCCTGAACTTGACAAAAGGCTGCTGTCAGAATACCCATTTCAATAGGCATTATGGTTTGATGCTTTGATATGAAAAAATACTACAGTACCTGTTAGGGAGCAGAGCTCTGGAATCAGAGCCACAGATCCTTGTATGTTCCCTCTCTTCCTCTTCATCTGACTGATCAAGACAGGCTGCATCCAATCACTAATTTCTATGTTATATTGCTGTATCAGAAATACAGACTGCATGTTAGTTTACTCATAAGAAACAAGCAGCTTTCTGAATAATAATGCTCACTTTAGAAAATGAGTATTTTCCCCTAAAACGAAACCAAAAGCAACTAGTAACCTTTTCCAACCAGCACATCTGAGAGGAACTGGTTTGGTCAGGAAAGGCCAAGCAGGGAAGCACTATTCTCTCTACTGGTGCCATCCAACTATTGACGTGTATGAGACAACAGAAACAAAGCCTGTGCCTTGCTTCAGGCAGTATCTATCATCCGGAGTATCTAACTCAATATTAGGATGCTCCTTCCAGTTCAGCAATGGACAAAGTTCCTGCCCTACAGAGCAATTTAATTCAAGAAATCACAAGAATCAAACAAGACTCCCAACTGAAGTTTCTGAAATTTAACCTTCCCATAACCTTCCCCTGCATCTGGCAAGAGTTGGTCTTGTCTAGCACTCACTTATTTAGTATAGAAAAAACCCCAGAACACCAAAGCAAGCCACAGAAAGGCAACACAAGTTGACAGTCAACAAACCTACTTCATAGTTTAACTTTTTCTTTAAGAGAGCCCCATTTTAGAAACCACCCAAAGGACTGCATTTAAAAACAAAAAAAATGAGATCACAGGAAAGGCAAAAGAGCAGAGAAAATTCGAACTCCATCCTGAAGTAGAATATGTAACACAAATTTTGCTTTTTGTTTATTTAAAGTTCCATCCTGTTTCAGTTGAAACTGATATGCATAAAGAGCTGACAATTACAGTGGTATGTCTCCATGGTTAAGCTGTGACAGACAGACTCAATTCCAGAGGCACTTGGGCTTTCCTAACCTCAGCTCTGCAGGCTGTGACAATGTATCTGTATTCCTCCCAAATCACCCTGCTTCCACCTTCCATATGCCTCCTTTTTGAGTTCTCCCAAGAGCTCCTGGCTCACCCATGCAGCCCTCTGGGCCCTTCTGCCTGACCAGCTACTCACTGGGATGCATTAGTCCCACCAAACCATGCTGTGCAGGTTAGTTACTCATCTCAGATTACACAGTGTGCCTTATACACAATTCTGTTAAAAATACTATGAATCCATGCATCCTAAGTAAACCTGTAACAACGAGTGAACATTCCAAGTTACAACATAAAACACACAGTGAAGATTTCATACCTTTCTGTAGTACTCCACAAAGCTCATCTCAGAACCATCAGATTTTCTAAAGGTACCCTTTGGGTTGTTATCCCAGTCAATGTCATCAATTCTGTACGTTCTGTTATTGTACCTACATAAACACTTCATCAGTTTTTGTTTAAATCTTAACTCAAAAGAAAAGAAATACAACTGTGGGACAAAAAAGTTAATCTCAATACTCATGTTGAAAGTTTTGCTCCTTGCAGAAGTAATAACTTGAAGTTTTCAATTGTATAGGCTATAAATTCTACCAAAAGCTGAACTGTAATAAAACCAAAAGAAAACCAGTGTGTACTTCCTGCTTTTGCAAATGCTGTCACCTTGATGAGTTGCTAGCTTGACAATGACAGCATTTTCAGGCTTTCTGATGCTTTATTGTGTGCTTCAGGACATGGAGCATAAAGATCTCTCCAAGACAACAGGAGTCCAAAAAGACTTACCTTGTGAGAACAATTAAACCAATCAGCTCTTTAGCACAGGTATCCCTAAATCTTTCCTCTCCAACCTGGGAGTGAAGGCTGTGCATAGTATCCAGCACTGTCTCCCCACGGAGAACCTTGTGGCTCACGTCTGCACACAACATGATGTTCTCCTCATACTGGAGGATGGAACTTGTGAAGCCCAGCCACACCATCAACCTGGCAAAAGAGAACACACAAAATCTTAGTGTGCTTTAGAGCATCTTTATTCTCACCTTATTCCTGTCCACCTTCAGACACCAGAGAGCAGTGAAGGCACAAAGAAACCATTATCCAAACATAAACAAGCTCTTGAAGGTTAACAAAATCAAAAGTATTTTACAGGTAGCTATCTTTAGTCAGCTTAAAATAAGATTGATTGAATGATGCAGCTATAACTGAGTGAAAGAAAGGCTGCCTCAAAAGCTAAGAAATCCATTTCATGCTATTAAATATCTCACAGAGGAAGCATGTAGGTATTCAGGACACTTTTAAAAGAGAAAGATCAGCATTTAATCCAGCAGGACACTGCCCAGCTCCTCCCATCACCACAGCCACAGCACCAGGCACCCTGTAGGGATCCTGCAGGGAACGAGGTCACCCCCTGACAGCCAGCTACCCTTGGCCTGGCACCCCTCTGAAACCCAGGCGTTTTTGCCAAACCTGTGATTCGGGATGCTGACTGGATCACTGGGGTTGTAATAATTACGTCCAATCTGCTGCAAATTCAGCATCTTCAAAAGCCTGGAAATTGAAATATAGATGTTATTTTTTATTATTATTACTACTATTCAGTTTATCACATCATGCATGGTCCAATCCCTAAGCACAAAGTCACTGTTCTCTGACTACATAAAACATGAACATCTCATTAAACTCAATTTATAAAGGTCATGGACACTTATTAACAACAATCAGGTGTTAATCAATCAATCAATCAAGTTCGCATCCAACCCAACCCTTCACCAAGCAGCTGAAGGCAGCAGCCCGAACATCTCCGATGAACCACACAGCCCAGGGACCAAGGTTAAGAGCAAAGACTACAGCCATGAAAAAGCAATTTGCCAGTTCAATGACCTGCTCTATTACCTGCTTTAAGAGGCAAACCCATACACACAGAAGGAGGTAGAGATAGAACCAACTGCCTGCAACAGCATGAACTCCTTTCACACTAACATGGGCCAGAAATACACACAACTGCACCTTACAGTATTGCCACCTGTGGTTGGCCCCACAGTAACCAGAAAGGCTTAAAAATTTACATATGTAATACTTATTTGTTGTAGCCTGTTCCTTGGAATGGAAAAACTTAAGTCAAATATTTTCAGAGTGACTTCTTATAAAGACATAACTTGTACAGCAAACCTTCTAAAAATGATGTTGTAAAACTGCAGACAAGTAGGTGAAGTAGGTGGCAACTCGTTAGTCAGCGTGACTGTTATCTTCACATCCTCCCCATTTCGAGTCCTACTGAACAGCTCAGTAACCTGAGGAAGTGAAATGAGGTTAACAAAACTAGAGCAAACACGGCTATTATCTGGATTTTGCTCCAGTAATATCAAACTGGACCTGGCCATTTTTACTCTAAGCAGTAATTCAAGACTAACTGAAATGTGGATTCAATCTCCCACTAGGACTGTAAACTACAACTTACAGGCTCTGCTCTTCTGGGTGAAGACAACTCATGGGGTAGAATGGGGATATCCCAAGAGCAGCTGAACTCAAGATGAAAGCAGGGACATCACTTACCAATTACCATGACAGGAAAAAGACTCAGCTTGAGGAAATAAACTTAACATATTGCCAACTAGTATATATTTAATTACTGAGTCAGGTACTGGGAAGCAAAAAGACAAAGATTAGCACACACAGTGAGAACATCTTCCCCCTCTCCCTTTTCCAAACTCAGCTTCACTCTGGACTCCTCTGGCCCCTCTGTGACCAGCACTGGCTACACTCAGTCCCTCCAGTGAAGCAATGAGGGCACAAGGCACAGAGGGCAGGGGCTACCATCAGTACAGAGGTGTTTGCCCTCTGGTGTTCCTTTCTTCTCAGATTTTTCTTTGCTCTGGAATTTTTCCCTCCTTTTTAAATACACAGAGGTGCCAACAACTTTGCTGATGGGCTCAGCTCTGGCCTGTGATGGGTCCATTGTGAAGCTGGCTGGCAATGACTGTGCATAACACAGGGCTGACCCTGACCCCTTCCCATAGGAGCCACCCCGACCCCTCGTGCTACCAAAACCTTGCCACACACACCCACCTCATCCACCCTTTCGATTATGTGAGTGTTAACATACAGATGTTATGAAAAGATTTAAGTACAAAGGAAACTAAATGAGAAATTCTGTCTGTACTACCCACTTCCGTGCAGAGGATGATTCTAGCCTGCAGAAATTAAGCACTAGAACCAAACGTTCATTACCAAATTTCTCTAGACAAACAAATTAGCTTATACTGATATATTCAATCCAACTAAACACTAGTTGTGGGACATCAATTCCCTAACCACCCTAGCTAGTAAGAAACAAGAAGCATCATAAAATGCAAATCAAAACAAACACTAAAACAGCATTCTCATATCCTACCTTATTCTCTAGTTTCTTTGGCAAGAACAGTATTGACCCATCGAAGGCGTGGGTCTTTCCAATGTGCTCCTCATGCTGGAAGAGCAGAGCCGAGCGCAGGCGCCGCGCCTCCATCTCGGGGCTGTAGCCAACGTGGTACTGGTACAGAGCCCACTGCGGCCGAGACGTCAGGCGGAAGTGATTGGTGGTCAGTTTTACCATTCTTCCTGAAAAACCTGAAACCAGAGGTGAGCATGGTAACAGTTACAAAATGTTACCAGTTTACAGTCAGTCAGCAGCTCTGAGCAATTTTTTTAAAGCTACAGCATCCAAAGATTAGAGGTTGGTCGTGTTCTGCGTCTGTTCTGGCTCAGTGAGCTATGGCTGTTATCAGACACTCGTGTGCCCACTGGAGCTTTCTGTAAAGCCTTCAGCCATCAGGAAAACACTCCATGTTCCCCTTCAGGTATCAGGAACAACTTTTTATCTTTTTCTAACACACACTCTAGTGATTTTTTCTACCTGGCTCTCTACGGGAAACTAAGAGCAGAAATAAAGAAAACTATCTTTCATTTCAAGTTGTTTATATGTCTACAGCCTAATTTAAACATACCAGTTTTGGATTCTTGAACATGTACCATGGCTTGCCGAGTGTTTACCCCAAGGTCATGGAAATCTCTACGACGTCCACCCCTATCTCGTAAAGACAAATCCTGGAGTCCCGAGGAAACCTGTAATCCTATTGATTAAAATTTGAGAGAGAATCACAATCAAGTAATGCATAACATATATACGGTCATTATATAAATGAAAATATATAATACAATTCAATCTTGAAAGGCATTTAGATAAATTTAAGAGTAATCACAAAATGTTAAGTGTCAGCTTTTGATACATCTTTCAAAGCAAACATCTTTCAAATCTCAGTCATAAGCCTCATTTTGAAAAGAAAAAAGAGAAATACAATCTGAAGAATGTCCTAATTGTATTCTCTTCAGAACACGTGCTCTTGTGGACACTGAATTTCTCAGCCTTTCTGACCTTCTGGCCTCCTCTCCGGCAGGACGCTCTCCAAGCCGCGCAGGCGCCCGTGGCCCCCGGGCTCTTCCGACTGCGGTGGAGGAACATGGACCTGCTGGAGCTGCTGTGGCTGCTGCTGGGGCTGCTGCTGGGGCTGAGAGGGCTGTGGGGGCTGCTGGGGCTGCTGGGGCTGCGGGGGCTGCCGGCGCCCACGCAGCTGGCCAGGCACGCCCTGCTGGACCTGCCACAGTGGGGAACAAACAGCGTGTTTCCACGGGGGCAACAGAACATTCAAACACTCCAGGGCAAGAGTCACGTACGTTTAAATCTTTTTTATTCCTATCCTAAGTAGCTGAGTTATTACTCTACACTTTAATTCAAAAATACTGGAGCGTGGAAATTTTTTTTTTCTAAGTTATTATTCATTTAACTAATAGCTAATGCAAATCTCCTCTTTCTAAGCTCTAACTAAAGTTTACAGACTTCTCATTTTCTACAGCCCCTCTGGTACCTCAAGTAACTGAGTAGTTATTCCATAAAAACATCTTCTGTACTTTTAGTGTCTAGTGAATAAACAATATTAAGAAGTGTCATGGTTGGAAGAACTGCAACCTACAGCCACGGGCAATCCCACAACTCAGAGTTTCATGTTACTGGAAACTTAATAAAATGTTCTTAATAAAACAGAGCTATATTAACTGTACACCTAACAGAATATATGCATACACACATACAACACCTAACATACCTGCCCGATATTAAAATAGGAAGTAGGTTAGGTATGACATTTCACATCCTGGTTGCACTCATTAAAAAGAAAACCAACTTACAGGTGCATCTCCTACACCAAGAAGAGCAGGTGCCTGTCTGGGAGGTCTTCCTCTGGCTCTGGCTCTTCCTGTCATCTTCTAAAACAAGCAACCTACAGCATTAATGTTCTGTCTTCTCCTTCCCCATCCTTATCCCACTAAATATTACGAACAGCACTATTGCATTTGCCCTGCTTTAATTTCAACAGGCTCAGTAAAACACACCCATCCCTGCAGCATTCCCCGCTCGGGGATCTCCACACGAACAGAGCCACAGTGGGAGTGTGGGGAAGCTCTTTTGGTCGGGTTTGCACAGACTGGCACAGGCTGCCACAAATCTGAAGCTACTGAGTTGATCAGATTGGGGAGCACAGCAGGACCTGTGGCCTCAGCTGAGCGCAACCCAGGGCCCTCTGATGCAACTTCCAAGTTTCACTGGAGACTCGATTCAGCCCGATTTGTTACCTTACAGCAGGAGCAGAGCGCACTGCCCCAGAGCACCTGCCTGCGTTGCGGCCTGCTCAGTGCTGCCCAGCCCTGCCCACCTCTGCACTCAGACACCCCTCCTGCCCACCTCTGCACTCAGACACCCCTCCTGCCCACCCTCTGAATCACAGACACCCCTCCTACCCACCCTCTGAATCACAGACACCCCTCCTACCCACCCTCTGCACTCAGACACCCCTCCTGCCCACCCTGTGCACTCACAGACATCCCTCCTGCCCACCCTCTGCACTCAGACATCCCTCCTGCCCACCCTCTGCACTCAGACACCCCTCCTGCCCACCCTCTGCACCCACAGACACCCCTCCTGCCCACCCTGTGCACTCACAGACACCCCTCCTGCCCGTGGGCCTGGCCCCAGCCCCCCTGCCCGCCTCGAGCAGTTTGTGGGGCCAAAATCCCCAACCGGAGCCGCCCCCCTTTCCCGCACCCACGCACATCCGCCAGCCCTCGGCCTTACCTCAGCCTGCCCTGGGGCCGCACGGGGACACTGCTCCTACCCGCCTGTTAGACAGCAACCTGCCTTCCGCAGGCCCCGCCGGAGCCGCCGCCCTTCCCGCAGGCCGGGCCCGGGCAGCCGCGGCTCCGCCGCACCCTCAGCACGGCACGCGGCGGCCGCGCGAGGCGGGAAGGCGCGCTGGGCGCTGATTGGCTGCCGAGCGCCGCCGGAGAGCGCCGGAGCGAGCCGAAGCACCGCCCTCAACGCTCCGGAGGCGGCGGCCGCGCCCGCGGCCCTGGGGCGCTGCCCCGGTGCGGCCGAGAGCCTGCCGGTGTGGCCGTGGGGCTGAGACCGTGGGGCTGAGAGCCTGTCGGTGCGGCCGTGGGGCTGAGGCCGTGGGGCGCCTGTGGGGCTGAGAGCCTGCCGGTGCGGCCGTGGGGCCGGGGCTGTGGGGCCGGGGCTGTGGGGCTGAGGCCCTGGCAGTGATGCCCTGCCGGTGATGCCGTGGGGCTGAGGCCGTGGGGCCGGGGCTGTGGGGCTGAGGCCCTGGCAGTGATGCCCTGCCGGTGCGGCCGTGGGGCTGAGGCCGTGGGGCCGGGGCTGTGGGGCTGAGGCCCTGGCAGTGATGCCCTCCCGGGGATGCCGTGGGGCTGAGGCCCTGCCGGTGCAGCTCTGGTGGGCGCTCGGTGTCACATGGGAGGAACATGAGGAGAATGTTCCCGCTAAAAGTGACTTCCTGCTCATCCAGCCTGTTGCTGGAATGGTAAATGCCAGTTCACCAGGAGGTGGAGCAGTCAAACAAGAAATAAAAGTTGATGTTCCAGCGAAGGGCAGCGTCGCTCGGCACCGCTAAAGCCATGGCTGTGCTTTGTCCATGTGTAAGCCTGACTTGCCTTAAGCGTGACTGACCCTGCAATTCAGACACTCCAGCAGCTCCCCACTGACCCCTCTATCAGCACAGAGTTTTCTTCCTGTTGATAGTATCTACGTTTACCAAATAAAAATATTTTGGAAAATTTAAAATCAATCAGAAGCAGTACATGAGAACCTATTGATACATTTAAAATATTTTAAAGTGCTTCCAATTAATGTGCATGATATGCACTTAATGCTCTGTATCTCACAGCAATAAAATAAATACATGTCTTTAGAAATTGTGGCTTCTTAACTGACTGATCAAACTGGCATGGAACTATAAAACAATGAAACGCAGCCCTTATCATAAGAAGATCTATTACAAGGCGTTTTTTTACTTTGAGGTACCTACAGTGAACAAGGTTCCTTTTCCTTGTTCTCTGCTGTTCCAGGTAGAAGTGGGTGACACTGTTAAGATTAATACATAAATAATAGGAATACCTCTTTTTGTTTAATTTATATTGTCAGCCTGTCCACAAAGCCAGTTTTCCTGTGCTTACAATGTCCTCACAACAACCCACTTGGGCAGCCAGATTCTCTTTGAGAAGTTAAAAAGAAGAGCTTTCGAACTACAACGGTGTGGGTGTTTCTGCATAAAGACAGCTGAAGTAACTTTTAGCGTGTGATTTTCATTATTCACATACAAATCTGGATAAATATTTAACAAACTCAACGCATACACTTAGATGTGGCATGTTCAGTGCTTTTAAGAGCAGTGATTACTCCTTGCCATGGGCTCTTCACCCACAGTGGCAACTTTTATTGCTCTGTAGCCTGCAGAACTCTCCAGTAGGTCAGAGGTTTAAAGCTGCAGAAACACAATATGCAGATTTTTTTGGTTCAGCAGTATTTTAAGATAAACAGAATATAAAGATGTTGTCAAAGTCATTTACGTTATGTAAATCATGAGAAAGCAGAATGTGTGTGTTGGAAAGAGTTATGTTTGTTTATTCATTTAAAATATCTGCCTGCTTAATGTTTTTTTTATGCCAAATTCCTTACATTTCACTGCAGAACTTAATTATCTTTAGAAGGGAGTTGTTAAAAGTACTTAATCAGGCTGGCTACCTACAGCAATTCTTTATAAAGTGAAAATAAACATCAACAATGAGCACTCTAATTTTTATACGTGGGCTGTCAGACAGTTAATTAGTACTTAGTGAAAGATAGGTTCCAGTTTGGTTCTCAGTCTTTCAGACCTGCTTTTTTAAAACAATTCAATCCAGTTGGAACTGGCTGTACAGGTAGCCTTAGAGGATTTTCATAGTCAGAGGGAATGTGGAAAAGGCAGCAGGTCCATCATGTCCTCAGCCCAGGCTGGTTCACAGGAGCACCGAGACAAACAAGGTTTGGTAAATGGTAAATGGTAAAATGTTTGCATTTTATTTTTTGTGTTGCCAAGAACCCTCCCAAAGCTGGACTTCAACACGTCAAAATATCACATGTGAAATATTTTTTTTCACAGCTCTTTGGCTTGGACTCTGCTTTGATGTTTGCTTTACCCGTGATGCAATTGTTTTTGCCTTCTGTCTCCTGTTGCTACAATAAGCCATTTCCCATACATGTCATCTCCAAAGGGGAAAAGACCGCATGGAAACAGAACAAAGAAAACAGAACAAAAGGAAATCAGGGATTTTTCCAAAGGCCCATTTGATGTACAAGTATAAACAGGAAAAAGATGCCTGAGGAGGTAGGAGCCAGGAACTGTACCAGCAGACAGCTGTTAACTCGTGTAGTTAGCAGCACTTTGGGATCCTGAATGGTAAATAAATAAGTGACTCCAATGCACACAGTCAGGAAAATACTTCGCTATCTGTAATGTTTAGGTGTACTACAAATGCCTCACATCTTCCCTGTAACACCATGACCAGGTATCACCAGCTCTGTGGGTTCTAACCCCTGAAAAGGCACCACCTCAGGAGAGCAGAATAAAAACTGTTCTTTGCTGTGCTGAAGCAAGAGGAAACAAGGAACCCTTCAGAACAGAGCTCAGTAACTCACATGTGTGGCTAGGTTCTTAGAAGCCCAACATGTCCTCAATCTCATTAAATATTTGTTAATAAACTTTCAAATGGGAGTTTCTCAAAAATAGGCATTGAAATTCACATTCCTGTGGTAGGTATTAACTGGTTGTGAGTCTGGACCACAGTGTTTTTACATTCCTAATTAGTTTTTTTCTAAAGTGAGAGAGGCAGAGTTTTAAAGACTGTGGTATCTGAAGTAATGTCTCATGAGCTAACAGCCTTGCTTCTTCCCAGTGCAAGTTTTGAGTGCCACATTTCATGTCCTGTAGTGGTGCTTGGGATAGAGGAACTGATGTGCCTGCACAGGGGAGCCTGATGTACTCACTGCCCTGGCTGGAGATGGGCACAGGCAAAGCACTATTTACATCCCCAAACAGAGGGCAAAAGGCGTGTGACAGGAAGGACAAAAAAGTGCTACTGAGGAGATAATGCACAGCTGCATAGCAAATATCATGGAAGTACTTTCTCTCAAGAAGAGGGAAAATTAAGGTTTCAACTTTGCATTTCCCTGCTGTTCTCTAGTCTACTTTTTTCATCCCTGATTTCTGATTTTTTCCTTCAGATTCTTACTCCTTTTGTCTGAGGCCTTATTCTTTGTATCTCTTCTCTTAAAACATCACTTGCTGTATTCTGGGAGCAGCTGTGGGACTTTCTCCTGCTCCCCTGACACCAATATGTTGTGTGTGAACAGGGGCAGCATGTTTGGGGTTGGTGTGCTCCTTGTTCACATCTGATCACTTCATTCCTCACTGCTCGCTCCAGGCCCTGCTTGTGCCCTGAGCCCCCGTCTCCTGAAGAGAAAAGGGCCCCTTATTTACACACCATCATATCCCTGCCAAGCCTACCTGTACTCTATCAACCTGATATTTTCTGTTAATTTCTGTCCATTAAAAACTCCAATCAGGCCAAGCTGACATTTACTTTGTGTCCAAATCCTGAGTGAAGGGAGCCAGAAGTGACTTGACATAAGTTCTCAGTAACAGCTGCATTAAATGGAGAGGTCACATTATACAGACAGGAACAAGGCCTCCAGAATATGGTTATATATACACTATAATTAGATTTGTAAACCATATTCTGTAAATAAGGATGAAATTCTGTAAGATGTGTGTTCTGTAACACATCCTTTATTACCTGTATTTTTAACTCGCAGGAGGAGATGGGGTGTTAGTGTATGGAGTATGTTAGAATAGAACTGAAACAGTATTTTGATTCAGATATTATATAGTAACATAGGAGTATTTCAGGAGAGAAACTGGCAAGAATTCTCAAGTTTAGGTAGATTGATTTCAGCTCATTTAGCAACCCAGTTTGATCTAATTGTCTTTTTATTGCTTTGAACATTTCTGAATTATGCAGAGAGTTTGGGTTATGTGATTTAGTGTTGGATTAAAAAATGTCGCAGCTCAACTTTCTTTAAAATAGTGTAGAACTTTGTTCACAGTCAACGAAGTTCATTATTTTTTTGTTCAAAGCCCAGCTGCAGGCCTGGAGCATTTCTCATAAATATCAGGAAGTACCCGAAGCCACAGTCAGGATTAAAGAGTTGATCTGAACCTTAGATCTCAGCTTTAAAGCTGTAATGTACAGTGAATTTGGTTTCATGGTAAAGGAAATGGTAATTGCTGAAGTATGTTTTCTTAAGTTGCAGAATCATTTTTGAAATGTTTTCACTGCAGCCTCTGTCAGTGGCGTGCATGAGAACGAGCGGCCCCGTGGCCCTGCGGGTGTGCGTGGCCACGGTGCTGGGCTGCTCTGTTGGTGCCACTGACACGGGCACCGAGGCCAGGGTGGCCACTGCCCCGTGCTCGGTGTCAGCCCCACGGCCACCACACAGTGCTCTGCCTGAGCCAGGGAATTCACAGGCTCAATATTCCAGGAATTTCTTCTGAAAGATGGGTCGAGTTCTCGGTTACCTGACAAGTACACACCCACAACAACCAAGAGCACAAATCCGTGAGTGATATCCTGAGTCACAAAAGGCAGAGTGAATGCCTCAGCGCAGTGGTAAGGTATTAGAAACAGCAGTTTGCTCCTGGCTCCCTGAAAAGGGTGGAAGAGCACAGCTAAGAGTCAGACACGTTTCTACACGCTCTGTACACCTGGCTACCTGCATCCACCAAACCACACACCCTGGGCTCTGTTTCCATAGCAGCTTATTTACTCTGAACATTTTATTGTGTGAAGGCAACTGGTTTTGTGTTTATGAGGAAAATAAAACCCCAACTCTTGGTGCTCCCTGACCTTTTTCAAAGGAATTTGCATTTGAACATGTACTTCCACCCGTGGCAATATTTACTCACGTTCTACTGCTTCATTCATGCCAGTGATCCAGACACCACACAGTTCTTAAGGCAGACTGTTGTACTCCTGAAAACTTGGCTTTCTGGGGTACTTCCTGCAGCAGGGATAGCAGTCACACTTCCCACAGCAGCTGCCTGACTGGGAAGCAGGGCAGGGGTGGTTACCTGCAGTGTGGGTAAGCAGAGATGTGTGTGTTTTCACAGAGCAGAGTCTGTCCCAGGCTGCCTGTAAAGGGCAGGTTTTAGCTCAGGTGCTTGTGAATTCTGTGCTGCAATGATACCAGAACAGGGGTGAGCATTTAATTCCCTACTGACCCACGCTCAGTTCCGTGAGATTCCAGACTGATGGGTGCTTGAAGATCCTGGCCAGCAGTTGTAGACTTTCTTTGAGGGTTCGTAGCTTTCAGAGACTTTGCTGCAGCATGTCCAAGACAGCTGTTTCTTATTTCTTGCTCCTGTATTTGTCTGTCAAGACCTGAAGTCACATTTGTCATCTTGTATTGCCCTCTCTCTATGACAACATGAGCATTTATTTCAGTGCTGTCTTAGCACTTCAGATGCTAAGATGAGAGAGTAACCAGGAGTGAGTGGCAGCCAGAATAAGCTGTAGTCACAGCTAAAATATTTGCCTACTGACAAGCAGGTTTTTGTATGCTCTCAAATTTAGCCTAAGCAAAAGATATGTGGGCTCCATGAACTGTTCCAATAGGGGCAGTCTGATCGCAGCTATTCCTCATCTTGGACATCTTTTGAGTATGCAGTGCCTTATTTGCATGAATGACTTGTGCACTGAATGCACAGTGAGTCCAGTGAAGAAATCAGAAAGCAGGAGGGAAGAGGGGCCGTGAGCATCAGCTCTGCCTTTGAAAAGTCTGCATGACTTGTATGATCAAAAAGGATGGACACCACTGTTTGAAGACAAGAGCTGGAGGGCATTCACTTGAGAGAGGGTTCAAGTAGAGTCTAAGTGGATGACAGTATGCTCTTGAAGCCCTGAATAAGGGCAGGAAATCATTTCTGAGGGTGGTGGAAACAGCACTGCAGCCTCGTGCAGCCCATGGGCTGAGCCAGCATGGGCACTCAGGAACTGCTGCAGAGCCCCTGGCTGTGCCAGCCTGCACCCAGCAGGGATGGGAATGGGACACAGGGACTAGGTTCCACAGCAGAGCCCCTGGCTGTGCCAGCCTGCACCCAGCAGGGATGGGAAGGGGACACAGGGACTAGGTTCCACAGCAGAGCCCCTGGCTGTGCCAGCCTGCCCCCAGCAGGGATGGGAAGGGGACACAGGGATTAGGTTCCACAGCAGAGCCCCTGGCTGTGCCAGCCTGCACCCAGCAGGGACAGGAAGGGGACACAGGGATTAGGTTCCACAGCAGATGTTAGGCTGGCCGAGCTGGGACTCCTCCTGGGTCTCATTTACTGCAGGGGAATCCGTCCAGTGCCCATCTTTATTCCCCTGAGACCCTGAACTCGGGTGCAGGGTTTGTGATACTTGGTGAGTTTCTGTTGTAGCTGTGAACTGCTGGGTGTGGGTTTTCCTGTGACAGAAGAGTTACACAGCAGCATCTCTGGGATGAGACCTCTGTACCCAGCCCTGGAGGGTGCTGGGAATGCACAGATCCCTGCCTGCCAGCAGGGAGAACAGACAGTGTTTTGCTATGAGTTATGTACACACAGACAGGCAATGCTCAGCTCCCAAAAATGGGGGTCAGAAATGCCCACTGCATTCAGACTTCTGTCAAGGGAAACAAAACCCCATCCAGAAAACTGAAAGGTGCTTTGGAAACAGGTTCTGTTCACTTTGCTCATTCTCCAACATTAATTTCTGCCTGAATCTGGAAAGGGGAGTGGCAGAAGGTATAAAAACACGGTGAAATCTTCCAACCTCCCAATAAGACAAAACCCACCAGCTTCCAGCCCTTAGAAGTCATTAAGTACATTTTTTTAAAATATTTTTTTTCAGAAGGACACAATTGTTTTCTGAAACTTTTGGAGTTTTTAATGGTTCCCACCAAAACCATTTGGAGTGACAAATAGAACATCTGGTTGTGTAGAGCAAGAAATACAGCTCAGTCCTGATACCAAAATACAAAAATCTCTGAGCCATTTGTGGTTTTCCTGTACTTCTGGTGACAAACAGGGTGAAGGATAGAGCGGTGCTGCTGGCAGATTGAGCAGCATTCCTTTGAAATCAATGACAAAACAGTGGTAGAAAATAAATTCATGCTGAATTCTGCCTTCTATTATTTAACATGTCCCTGTCCCAATCAATGAATCCAGTGAGTCCATTTGCGCCTTTCAGACAGAGATGCCTGTGACACTTGTCTTACCTGCTGTCCTTGTGACAGCTCCCTAATCAAAATCAGGTTTTTTGATCATTTTTTACATGATAAAAAAATTTTACATCATTTTTTTTTGCATGATGTATTAGCCCGTGGTTTCCTTACTTCTGTCTGACTCACTTCTCTGATAACTACTACAACTGGAAGTTATTTTAACCAAACTTTGTACAGGAAGGATGCTTTTCCTGAAACAAAGAATATTAAGTCTTGCCTTGGATCCATCAGCAGTAGCCTTCAAAGAAAAGTAAAAACCCCAGTCTTGTTTATTGCCTGATCTCCATCAACTGCTGCATTCAAGATTTCCATAGTACAAATTTGCTCTACTCAGACTGAGTTATTTCACCACTGTCACTATTAACTTTATAACTTCCACAGATTTTCATCTCTGAGTATCTTAAGCAGAAACAATGAGCTGGTGACTTCACCTGGTCACACCTTCCGAGCCACAGACAAGATGGGTGATGCTCAAACTGTTTGCTCTGTAGGACCTGTGGCCTAAATTTCACTAAAAAAAATACAGACAGATGAAATTCCATTTTTCCTTTCCCCTGGCCTTCCTTTGGACCCTTCATCCCATGAAGGGCCGTTGCTTTTGGAGCAGGGATTACATGGATGCTCCCTGGGCAGTCAAACCTCTTTGGTTTTTCCCCTTAAAGCTGTTTTGGCAGATTCTTTCTGATGGCTGTATTGCTATTGCCTGACAATCTGTTTTATTACAGCCTAAACAAATGCTAATGGTCTGGCTGATTAAGAAGATACATAGATCAAGGCAGATGCAATGTCTTTTGTAACAAAGGACCTGCCCGGTATTTTTGGAAGCAGACAAAAAATAAGACACATCACATTTCAACCAAATAAAAAAATGCAAGTAGGGCATTAGTCCAACACTTTCGTATTGTGCATTTCAAAGTTTGCACCCAGTGGGTGGGGCAAAAATAAATCAGGGCCTCCTATAGCAAAAATGTATTTGGGATTCAAGCATCTAAAATGTGACCGTATCTTCTGCTCCCTGGGATTGTCAGCTGCTTCAGGGGTCATCTGATATATCCCTCCTTTTCTCACTTCTGAGAATTTTTAGCTTGGAGTGTGTTTGAAAACACTTCAGAAAAAGGGTGGAAAACACAGAGTGCCTTCTTTGAAATACACTCCTTTGTTAAATTCCTTTCCCAAGGGTAAAGAGACTCTCAGACACCTGAGGGCAACAAATGACTCTATTCAGACCTCTCACAAATGACCTAATAAACTCCCGAAGGGTTACAATAGCTTATTTGTCATCATTTCTTGACAGCTATTTATAGCATCAGTGTAAATGGAAGCAAAACAGTAAATACCTGAGTTATTTTCTTTATTTTGAACATTCTTTGAAGCCCAAATGGTGCTTTACAATTTTAAACCTTCAATAATTAATTTTGCAACAGAGTTTAAATCATTCTCACACATTTTATGTTGTGTTAGTTTGTATTTGCCTCCATGCAGAACATCTGTCACCTCTTCACTTGCTTCCCTTGGAATATGGGTGAACACCGACTTAAATAAATTCTGTTTTGCTTAACTTCTAAAATGTCAGACGCCTGATGGCCCGTGTTACAAATGACCCTGCTGACGGGGTTTGCACGGGGACTCCTGTGAGGAAGGGTGGTGATTGATGGTGGTGGTGAAGATCTCGGTGTCAGAAGCAGTGATCTGAAGGTGTAAGCACTGAATTGCATCTAAAATCTGTTCTGGCCTGAATTGTGAGCCGTGCTGCCGCCCCGGCGGGTGCCGGCTGGGGGTGTGCTGGCCCATATATGGAACATTATGATGTATTCATCCCCGCAGGCAGAGGATGGACACGGCTGCACTGACACGGGCTGGGACGGGCCGAGCCCAGCGGGGTGAGTGGGGCATCCCTGGATTCCCCTTGTCCCCAGGGCTTGGTGGGCAAAGCCTCTGCAGCATCCCTGTGCCTCCGGACACGTCCGAGCCAAATCCCTGAGGGCTCCTTGGGTTCTTCTGGTGCCGCTTCTGGTGCAGTTTCTTTGCTCAAACCCGCCCGGGTCAGTGGGGCTGTGCCAGCTCACAGCACCCTGCTGGAGCGGCCCGAAGAAATCCCGGGATTTATTATCGTCTGGGATATTCCCGGGGCATTGCCGGGCCCTCGGGCGGTGTGTGGTGAGGACGGCGCCCCGTGTAGTGCAGCACCCTCTGTAGGATTTGTCTTTCCGTCTCTTGCAGCGCCTTCTGCAGCACCCTCTGACTTACAGCATCCCCGCCATCCTCACTCGCCCATCGATGCCTTTGGATGTCTGTGCTGGAACAGCCCTGTCTCTGCTGGCTGCAGTCACCCAGCTCCGTCACTGCTCCCTGTGCACATGCATATATGTATAAATATCCATGGATGTATTTAAGTTCCTGTGGTTGTCACTGGGTTCCTCCTGGGAAAAGGAAGAAAGGCAGAATTCACACGAGGCTGCTCTGGCTGGCACTCAGATGCTGCTGTGGCCACGGCACAAAACTGAGAGGGGCAAGGAAGCATTGAGGACTGTCAGAGGAAACATTCCTGTGCTCCAAACAGGTTTTTGAGAGATTTAGGCATCTAAATTTGAGAGATTTAGGCATCTAAATGCTCAGCTTCAGGCTGCATAATTTCTTTAGCATATGTCCACCACTGGCTAGACCCAAAATCACTCTTTGACCACAGAGTTTGCAGATCCTCACAGGTCTGCTGGACAGAGGTGGTTGTGCAGCTGGACAGAGGTGGTTGTGCAGCTGGACACAGCTGGACACAGCTGTCAGAGCCCCCCTGGAATCAGGACCTAAGCACCAATTCCTGGAGGAGCATCTGGATGTGAAATATTTTCAAATCCCACATCTGACCTGTACATGGAGTGGTTTCATGGTGAGGCAGCTCAGTCAGGAGGTAGAGGTTCAAAACCAAAATATAAGGTAACAGAGAAAAAGTGTCATTAGTTAGTATTCACCAGGGAGCTGTGGGTGCCCACGTGGGTGTGAAGAAGTTCTTGTTTTCAAAGTCTGCTTGGTGCTGTTCTGTGTCTCTTACTCCTACTAACCTCCTTGTAAGCAGATTAAAGATGTCCCAAAGGAGAAATACAGTTCACTGTAAGTACTGAAGAAGATAAATCTTTTTTTCAGAACTTTCAGGGATGGTGGTAGGAAATAAAAAATAAAATTCAGCTCATGGTAGCTGTTCATTTTAAGAAGAACTAATGATTGCGAGCATTGCACCAAACCATCCCATGTCTCAGTAAGTGTGAAGATTCTCTGCTGTCTAAAATTTAGGAGTTTGATCCAAGCCAGTTACCTCTATTCCATGGGTGGGAACAGGATACACCATAAATACAGGATATTCTTTTCCAGTGTGAGCACTGATGGGGATGGCCACATTCTGCAGGTGCTGGTTTCTTTCCATCAGCAGTAGAGTCTTCAAAACAAATCATCAAAATTCATGCCTGGTTTAGATGGGTGAAGTTAAAAGAAGGTAATTCTGCCTTTCTGTAGACATGATAATTTCATGTGTAGTCCCCATGTTCAAGGAAGGAGGATTGCCTTTAGGCAGCTGCAGACAAAGGAGCAAAGGAAAATGTGTGCTCACTAATGTCTGGAAAACCTCCTCATGTGGCCCTGGTGTTCCTGTATCCATAATGGCTGTGGGACTGAGACCCCAGGTTTGCAGGGAACTCGCCTTTTGTGAGCTCAGATGACACAAAAGTGGGCTGCATTTCAGGCACACGAAATTGCCTGCTATTTATTTTTGTTCTGCACAAAGGCAACTCCTTTTCACTGGGGATCAGCAGGGATGATAAAAACAACCAAATATCACAAACATGCACAGGTAGCTAATGCCAAATAGCAGTTTTGTAGAAGTCTGCTCAGAGCTGGCTTAGACTTGGTGTTCAAAATGCTGAGAGCAACCATGATAAATGTTATTGAAATATTGGTAACAGACACAGCCTGGCGTCCTCTGCATTTTGCTAACTGGATAAAGGGTAAACAAACCAGCAGTCAGACCTAGGGGAAAAGAAATGAAGGAGATGCCATAAATGGCCATGATGCCAAACCCGGGCGCCTCTCCGGGTCCCAATTTACGTATTTAAATGATCTTTGCCTTAAACAATGGCTGGAACCAGACAGACATATGGTCAGTGCGGCCCCATCCATCCTCTGCTCTCCGCCCGGGGAAGCTGCTCGGGGAGGGGCAGGTTTGCTGCGGAAAGTGACCCGGTGTTATGGACACTCAAGTAACCCCTTCATGGGGAAGCAGGAGTGGGGAAAGGAAAAAAAAAAAAAAAGAAACAACTTTGTGAAAAGGGAAAAAAAAAAAAAAACCCTGTTAAAAAGCAAAGCTGAGCACTTTGGTGCTGAGCGGGGAGAGAGGCAGGGTCCCCCCTGCCGGGGAAGTTGATGAATAATCCGCAGGGCTCAAGCTGAGCCCTGCGCTCGGAGCGGCTGGTATCCCACACGAACACTAATCAACCAGTATGAAACATCCATTTTAAACGCAAATGAGGGGGGCCTTTTCAAAGGAGACCCAGCGAGGGGAGGGAGGGGGAGTTCAAAGCTCAAAATGGTTCTTTCTTTCTTTCTCTCTCTCTCTTTTTTTTTTTTTCCCCTCTAAAGAAGACAGAAATATGGTTGGTTATTATCTAAGTTATTGCTACAAAGAATTTTGAAATTAAAAGATAAGCTTTCAGAGGAAGCTCAGTAATTTTCATAAAGAAGGACTTAAAACAGATGTGCCCTCTTTAATCGGGGTGTGCTTGAAAAAATATAAATGCATTTTTAACATAGCAGGGGGAAAAATCATATGGTTACACATTTGTCTCCTGGGCAAAAATAATTTTTAAAAAAGTCTCTGTGCATTAAGTATCTCACAAATAGCCACCACTGGAACTATCTTATCTAGCAAAAACTCGGGTGATTGATCAGTTAGTGTTTAGAAAGCAGAAAAATATCTTACGTTGTTTCCTCTTTTTTCCTTTTTTTTTTTACTGTGCTTTTTTCCTATTCCTATAACCACCAAAGTGAGTGAACATCTTCACCAGGCTCAATACATGGCTGTTGGTAACCCCCCAGAACTTACTGATTCAGTGATCTCCTTTCTTTTCAGTTAAATTTTCAATATAATTTCTCTATCCAATAGAATGCTGTGGCAAATAAATTTCCTATCCGAAACTCCGGTCTCTTACCTTTTTTCTGGCAATGTGGGACTCCCCTTACAGATTCTGCCCAGAAAAAAAGGTGCCACTTACACCAGAGAAGGTTTCACACACTAAAGGTTAGGGAGGGAGATGTTGAGGATTCTGTGTTTTCTCCATGTTCTTCCTGAGCATTTCTGGCCTTGAATGAGCTGTTTTTGCCTTGTTTTCCTAAGCGCATGCTGAAGGAGGGAGCTCTTGCTGGAATATGGAATAGCGAGGAGCTAACTTGACTTTCTGGAATACAGCAGCACAGCAACCCTCACAAGAATCCTGTCCCCACGGAACCCGCACGCCCTGGCTGCAGCACAAGCGTGGCAGCTGCCACGGGGGGTTTGTGCAGCGCACAAAGAGCTCCCGATCCCCAGCGCGGCACCGGAGCACCTTTGGGTGGGAGCAGCACCGAGCTGGAGCTCCTTCCTTCCCAAGGGCGCCTGGTGGAGAGGCTGTTCCCGGGATCCTGCCCTTCCCAGCCTCCGCCCGAGCCTTCCACAGCCTGGGGGAGATGTCAGGAGCTCCCACTGCAGCAGCTCCTGCCCCTGTGCTCTCCTCTGGCCGCTCTCCAGAGGGGCTCAGGCTGTGAGAGGTGCCCAGGATGTGGCACACAGATCCCTGTCCCTGCAAAGAGTCCCTGAGCCCGTCAGCTCCCGGCCCGCACAGCAGCACCTCTCCATCACCATCCCCTCATTCCAGGGAGCACCATCCCCTCATTCCAGGGAGCACCATCCCCTCATTCCAGGGAACACCAGCCCCTCATTCCAGGGGACACCAGCCCCTCATTCCAGGGGACACCAGCCCCTCATTCCAGGGGACACCAGCCCCTCATTCCAGGGGACACCAACCCCTCATTCCAGGGGACACCAGCCCCTCATTCCAGGGGACACCAACCCCTCATTCCAGGGGACACCAACCCCTCATTCCAGGGGACACCAACCCCTCATTCCAGGGGACACCAGCCCCTCATTCCCTTCAGCCAGGACACTGCTCTGCAGCAGCTTCTCCAGCAGGGGCTGAGCTGGTGCTGCCTGTGCCCTCCACAGAACGGGCAGGCCGGGGTAGGGTGGGAAGGTTCTCCCGCAGGAGCCCCAGGAGAGGGGTTGTGCCCTTTGCAGCATCCCAGGAGCCCACAGAGCCTGGCAAAGGGGGCAGGATGGTGAAACACCTTTCAAACAGCAACAACACAGGCGAGGCAAATGAGGGGGGCCTTTTCAAAGGAGACCCAACGCCTGTTGAGTTATTCCTTTGGCAAACACAAATCAGAGCCGTCTGCCCACACCTGGGTGCTCCCAACAACCTTTGCAGTTGACTTTTTCCATTTTTTCTTTGCTTTTTGGGAAGCTACGAAATTTTGTGAGTGGTTTGCTGCTGCAAATGTCTGCTGTGGTGGCTGGGAACCACAGAGGTCCTCTGTCCATGGAGCTTCTTTCTGATTCTGTGGATGGGAGAGAAAAAGGCAAGGCCCACTCATGGCTGGATGGAAGGTCTGGTCCTCCTGGTTTTGTATGAATTCAAATTTTTGCAGTCAAATCCGTGCCTTTCAGAGTGCAGTCACATAGGCTGAGGATGCTCTTTTGCTGAGCACAGCTATGGCCTGAAACCTGACCCTGCAAATGTGAGGGCTGTAAATATGCCACGGGTTTGGAAGGGAGTTGTCTGGTTATGAGGAATGTGGTCCTCCCATTACCAGTTGTGTCAGCTGACAGCTGGACTCACAGCTAAGTCACACAACAATAAAACAGCACCTAATTATTAGAGGGAGTCAGGCACAGCGGGAGACCTGCTTTGACATTTGCCCATTTATGACTTGAATATTATGGCTCTCCAGCAGTAGGACACATAAAAAGCACCTATTATCCAGTTTTCCTTTTGTATAAGCAAAATAATGTTCTCGATGCACACTACAGCTCTTCTAATGAAAAAGTCACAGGAAATAAATTTGCTGAAGAAAAGTGAGATGCCAAATGCAAATGTTTCTGTCCTTAGCATGCAGCAATCACGAGGCTTGAGTCAAACCCCTGGTTCTCTGCCCTGTGTGAAGTTACCTAAGTTCCATCCCTCCTCAATTATAAAATGTTAAAATCCTTTGAAATTATGATGATAAATGCAGAATCCGTTTTTTTGGTTTGGTTTGTTTTGTTTTTGATTCAGGAGCCTTCCAGGTGGTTCTCTGACCTTTGCACAACATCTCAGTGCACACCTTGCCTTGCTGCTGGAGCTGTGCTGCTCCCTCAGAGCTGTGACAGTGGCTGAACGTAAACACTGAGCTGCACATGAGCCACAGCTGGGCACAGGAACATGGGAGAGCCAAGTTATTGATCTGCCTCCCTATTAAAAATTACAGTGATGTGCTGGGATCACTTTAGTTTTGCAAATTTCTCTTGTATAGACAGGAGTTTACTACTGCTTTGCCCTTGCAGCCCAATGCAATATTTACCTTTTACACTTCTGGAAAAAAGGCCAAATCTTGCTTTCCATACTCCCGTGGGATGACTCATGGAGTCGGAAAGTGGAACAGCATTTGGGCCAAAATCCAACATATTTCAAAACAATCTGCTGTTCTCGGTGTACCTCTCCAATGTCTTTGCAATTCTTTTAACTGAAAATTCTTTTCAAATCAACTTCAGCACAAGTTAATCCTATAATAGGACAACATTCATTAAAATTAAGGAAATATTAGTTACGCTGAACCCTTAATTAAAACCAGTCCTTGATGTTATAAGAGCTGTACACCATTTTCGAGGTATAATTGATACCCATGATGATTTATTCAGTCTATGCACAGATTTTGCTAAAACTTTTAAACACTTTACATTTTTCTTTTTGGGGAACAGATCATTAGAGTGGAGTGATTTCTGCAGTTTAGATTATACACATTTTATGGTTAACTTCATTTCAAGTTCCATTATGCAGCATATTAAATGTCTCTTGATTCTGTTTGTGCAGTGGTTGGAGTTGATATGAGCTCTGAGCTCTGAAGTGCCATTGATTGCCTCCACACACAATAGTCTGTTACTTGGATGTCCCACATTTGTAAAGGAAATCAGTGCATTTAAGCTGTATTTGGGTTCAGTGCAGCATTTGTAGCGTTTGCAGTCTTGATCTGTCGTATCAGTTGTAAAAGAAAACAAGGATGAAGCCTCCTTCATGATTTGCTTTTAAAACATAATTGATTTCTACAGCCAAGTGCATTAATCATGGTTGGTTATTTAATAGAAGTTTCAGATTTGTGTAGTACTTTTTGAAGTGAGTGTTACCCCCCTGTTTCCCTGAGAACGATTATTTACAGCCAGCCTGGATGGGGCTGCCCAAGCAGTGGGGTTTTATCCTCTAGCTAGAGAGAAGTGGGTCAGCTGGGCTCTTGATTTCTGCAGCATTTGTCTGACATGCAGTCCCCAGAGAGTCGGAGTCAGATCAGAACTCCCAATTCTTACAGAGATGAATATATTAGTTAAGGGTTGCTCACAGAGTGCTTTGCAATATCTCTGCACACGAAGAGTCCTTTGGTATCTTACCCTGACACAAATGATGCCACTGTAAGATCTTCATTTAGGCAGGGAAAAAGTAGTTTCTTATCTTTTGTATTTCAACACTCAAGGAGGACGTCCTGCTCCTGAATCCAGACTCATCTTCTTCCCCTTGCTCACTCCACTGGAGATGTCACTGTTTCTGTGGTCTTCACTCCTTCCCCAGAGGGAAAACTCTCTCCTGGGTTAAGATTTAGCTGCAGAGAGGAAGTATAAAGTGAAGGAACTAAGGAAAGGAATGGCAGCTTCATTTTAGCTGGATGAAAGGCTGAGACATACCTATCTCTCACATCAAGCAGAGATTAAACAGAAAAGGCAACACGAAATAGGGATGGAATAATTTTTGCACAGAGTGCTCTCTCAGCATAAAGGAATTTAAAGGAAATTATGTCTGTAGGATGCCATGGAACAGTGGCAGAGCTGTGCAGCTGTGGCAGAAAAAAAGCAGTGGTGGGTTCAGAGGAAGTTTTGGGGTACATGGCCCGCGTGGAAACAGCCTTTGCTTGCTTTGAAAAATCTGGTGGGCTCATGTTCCGATTTCACCAACTCCTTCACGAGGACATAAACCTTGTATTCAGGGGAAAAACTCGTAGAGGTTCGGTGAGAAGACACTTAGAGGGTTTCTCCTCAGGTTTTTGCTCCCCAGTTCCCGGTGGTGGAAGCGGTGCCGTGCCCTGGGGCAGCTGGAGAGGAGACTTTGCAGGTGAGCTGCAGGGCCCCTCTCTGCAGCCCCACTGAGGCTCTTCTCCCTCTGCCTCGTGCTGCAGCCGCAGGAGATGCTGCCTCGCAGGGACAGGGGTGTGGGTGAAGGCAGGAGAAGCACTGGAATAACCAGAATAATGGCCAAGTGTGTGCAGGCTGGTCAGAGTGGTGAAGATCTGCAGCAGCGGGGAAGGGAAGGATGGGTCTGCAACATTACCAGCCTCAGCTCTCTCTCTCTAATAATGAAACTCTTTATTACTTAGAAATGCATTTTAATCTCTTGCATCAGTATTAATTTTATTCAAAGAAACAAAACTCACTCAACAAGCTTATAAACATGGGTGGGAATGACGATCATTTCCAAAAAAATGCCTGTGTTGACAATTTTCCAGGGCCTGGGTCCCCTAGTGCCAAAAACGTGCATTGCTCCGTGCCTGTGGCCCTGTGCTTCATGCATGAGAAGGTAATAGATTGTGCTTCTAATAGGAAAAAAGGGAACAATATTAAATTATTCTCCCGCTTAATTAAAAGCATAATTATTAAAGGAACAGCTAGATTGAGAATCTAGATTGTGCGAGAAGAAAAGTTCCCAACGTTTTGCCTGTGCTGTGCTGGGCTCAGGCACGGGAGCCTCGCTGAGCAGCGCTGGTGCTACCCTGGAACCTGTGCCAGGTTACAGCAGTAATTGCAAGCGCCCCAGGATCCCAGCTCAGAAATTTTTGTATGTTCTCAGGAGACAAAGATGAGTGATCATCAAAGGCAGAGGAACACAGCATGACTGTCATAAGCCTGAAGTTACAACTTAGACATGCAATAGAAAATATCATTGGTACCTCTCCAGTGCATAGCCTGTAGTAATTAAAAACTTGATCCCTGCTGTTTTATCATCTCATTAGCAATGGGGGCACAAGACTTTTATCCTTGTTTGTCAGGAATCAAACATACCAGAGGAACTCTGATTATAAATTGATGAAAGTAAAGTTAAACTTTTAAATAAGAGCAGTTTCAGTTCACAATGTTTTTAAAGCTGATTAAAGAGATCTCATTTCAGTAAAAAATAATACCCAAGTCCAGCACAGACAGTAGAGGTCATTGCTGGGAACAGGACGTGGAAGGGCATTTGTGCTTCTAAAATGTACTGGGTGAGGAGTAAAGACAAGCCCTTTCTGATGGTTTTAATACAACAAGTCTCAAACTTTTGATGAATTTTAACTCTTGAAGCATTTCACGAAGCCCAGCCTGTGCCAGTTTTCCTTGCACAGGGTTCCTGGACAGAGGGTGCTGTTCCAGTGCCAGTGAGTGCAGTGCTGGTGCTTCTGCCTGTGATAAACTCCGTTAGCAGCAGCAGTGTTGGCTTCCCTCTCACACCTTGCCAACAACCTGCTCAGCATTTGTTTCAACCCCGCAGGGTTCTGGTGTAATTGAAAGCCTCTTGAAATCAATGCAGAAGATCCTAGTTGGGTTTGAATCAGTCCCTTTAAGGAGAATTCTTCAAGTAGCTCCACAATGGCTCCATGTTTCCAGAAATATTGTCACTTTATTGCATTTTAATAAATCCCTGACCTGAGCAGTGCCCACCATTGAACTGGGCAGAGGCAAATTTGGTGGGAGAGGACTGGTGGTAACATTCTTTTCTTTTGTTTGATACCATCTGAAATCACATTTTTCCCCCCTTTTTTTCTCCCATGAATCTCTGTTTCTCCTTCCCTTTCTTCTTCTTCTTAAGATCTGTGACTCTCCTGTCGGAGGTCTAACAGGGGAACGCATCTGAGCCACTGTGCTGATTTTATTAACAAGTTTTTTATCCCAATGAAAAAGCTGGACCTGTGTCTTTTCATAGTGAGTAGGAAGCCACCCTTGATGTTTTGGGTCATTATAAGGAAGGATACCATTCATTATTTCAGAGCAATGGTGAATCAAAAGTAAAGAATCGGAATAATTTTTTCTTTCAGCTTGGTCCTTTAAGCCAAGAAGACTAATCAAGAACTCAAGGACTTTTTTCAAGTGTAAAAGGCAAGCAATGAGAAACAAAGCAAAAATGATGATAGAGTAACTCATTATTTCACTGTGATTACTTTATGAGCAATAAAGTTATCAGATTCAGCAGAATTCATTATGTCTGAGCAAATGATCCATCAAAGACAGAAGAGAATTGCATGTTGAACCAGCTTCTTTCACAGAAAATTGCATCTTTAAAATATTGTTTTTACATCAGATAAGCGATGGTTGCTTAAACAATCTCTCAGGAGCATAAAAACTTCAACTTATTCCAAATGAAAAATAAAGACTCGGACAATTTTCTGAAAAGTTACAATGAAGGATTTACTTTTCAAGATGGAAAAAATATACTTTAAATTTTGACCATTTAATTAAGTTGAAATGGATCAAACAGAAAAGTGACAGAAGGGAAATCTATTTCAGAACTGAGCATAATTGACTTATTGAACTCACTGTCACCATGCAAACTGTGCAGGCAAAACTTAATGGGACTCCACGAGGGAACAGATACTGCACAAAAAGTTTTGTGAAAAATCACGATAGTTCTTTTTTCTTTTTTTGAATTGCAGTTTTTGAGGGGATGTGAAGTGCTGTGGCTTGGGCAGAAATCCCTCCCCGCAGGCAGCAGGTTACCCTGGGCTAGGAGCTGCAGCATTCCTTTCTCTTCCCATCAGCATCTGCTCCCAGCCCTCCCCAGGCAGATCCGGGGCTGCTCCAGCACCAGCCTGATCAAGTGTGGAATTCCGAATATGCCTCTAAATGGAAACAGAGCTCTGCAGAGGGACACATCTTGGAGCAGCAGGGTATTCCTTCTCTGGGGGGAGGTTTAGTGAGAGCTGCGTAGCCCCAACAGGACAAACAAAGAGGAAACATAATACCCCCAAAAAAAAGTGTTTACACTGATGCCTGCAAACACAGTCACAGTGCGTAGAACAAAACTGATGGTTTAGCTGCTAAAGGCAGACGAGGCCAACACTGCATGCTCTGAGATTGGGAATGCTCTGAGTTTGTCCCCAGGCTGCCCATGCAGGCACCAGCACTGGAGAGAGCCTGTTCCATACTGGAGAGAGTCTGGAGAGAGCCTGTTCCACACTGGAGAGAGCCTGTTCCACTCTGGCAGTGCCCAGTTCCTGCGGGCACAGAAGCCCAGGACATTCCAAAGCCCGGCCAGGATGTGTGACAGTCACTCACACGGAATTCCAGCCAGGAGCAGCATCTGCCTGTCCCTGCCCTGCCCCAGCCCCGCTCCGCTGCTGCCCGAGGCCAGCGGCACCTAGGACAAGAATTCCCGTCCTTGCAGACCGTGGAATTACCTGTCGGGCTCTGAGAACCGGCACTTCCCAGGGTTTTCGGGCTTCCGAGCAGTTTCGTTTCCGCCCCAGCTGCAGGAGGAGCAAACCACAAACCCCAAACCAAACCACAAACCCCAAACCAAACCACAAACCCCAAACCAAACCACAAACCCCAAACGCAGGGAGGGATGCGCGGATCAAACCGTGCCAAACGCAGGGAGGGATGCGCGGATCAAACCGTGCCAAACGCAGGCAGGGATGCGCGGATCAAACCCTGCCAGACGCAGGGAGGGATGCGCGGATCAAACCCTGCCAACACGCAGGGAGGGATGCGCGGATCAAACCCTGCCAGACGCGCGTCTGCTGCTGCTCCGCGCCGTGCGAGCGCTGCCCTGGGCTTCTCCCTTGGGGCATCGGCAGCAAACCCTCCCTGGCCGGGCATTTCAGAGCTGCCCACAGCATTTGCAGGCCTGCTGAGCTCTGCCTAACACCCGCGTATGGTTTTCCAAGGGGATTGCTCCCGGAGTTGTTTTTTTCCTTTCACTACCCGACAAGTGGTCCAGATTAAGGCTTGAGTGCTTCCTGCAACCATGGAATGCCTGCAAAAATAAAACACGTCTTAAACAGGGTGAGGACTGGGTCAAGCCTATCTGCTGTAACAAATGTTTGAGCTGAGCAGAGTTTAGAACAAAGTCTGGAGTACAGATCTCTTTCTATAAACAAACCAGAAACATTGTCATGGAGAAACTGAAGAGGTCTCTTAAAATCATATATGTACCAGCAACATTTAAATCAGGCCTACCGTGTAGCAGGTAAAACAAACTGCTATTATTGCCTTTTATTTTCTTTTTTGGCACTGCTGTTATTTAAAATACGTCTCTTTCTTCTGAGATGAGGAGAAACACTTCATTCCCAGGCACAGAAGGAGAATTTCAGAGATAAATATGTTTCTGACTCACCCAAATCAAAGCTGACCCTGTGGTTGAAGTTGGTGATAAAAAAATGAAAAGAAGAAAAAAGAAAGTAAAAGAAAACTGTTCCCCTTCTCTGTAAGCGGAAAAGAAACTTCAGCAAAGATAGTGTAAAAAAGGAAAGGGAGATTGCTCACCCCTGACAGCCCTTTTAGGATCTTATCATTAATATAACATTTAACAGCAGCCCTCTCAAGCTGAACCAGCCTTTCCCCTCCTGAAAAGTCTTTTCGCTTCGCCAAGCTTAAACCCCTTCTTTTCAAGATAAACCTGGCACAAAGTGAAGCAGAAATTCGGCGAGAGTCACAAAGATGCAGCCAGACTACAGAGGATGCTGAAATCCTCCTGGCCCAGGGCTGATCCTGGGTGTGCTGGAGGCCCTGAGAGCTCGAGCTGCCCCTCTGCAAGGGGAAGTTTGCTGACAAAAATCAGAATAAACTCCCTGCCAATGGGGTGGGACAAGCCCCACATCCGGGAAGGACACCCAGGGGATGTTCCTGTTCCTGCAGCCCTGCTCAGGTTCTGGCAGAGACACTGCTGGAGAATTTGTTCCCTGCCCTGCCCAGCTGGGAACTCCACCAGAAAATCTGAGAGATGGAGAAAATTAATTTTTCAGGGAAGGAATTCCTTTTGTTGTGTAGGAGCTGTTCCACCTGAGACAGTTCACACAGCTGCTCAAATGAAATAATTGCATTTTGGATTGTTTGCATTAGTTGCCATTATTTATTACACACACAGAGAACACATTAAAGGAAAATTATTCAGGTCAAACGCAGGCACTTAAAAACAAGATAATGCCAGGAGTTGGGATGGTGGTGGAGCAGCATTAGCTTCCAGCTGTTCATATGTTGTGGCAGAGTTATTAATTACATAATTGCATGTTTTTCCCAGAGAAGCCAGGCCTCCCTCAGCACGCAGGGACAGAGCAGCGCTGCCCAGGGCCTCCCTGTGTCCCTCCCACTCTATGGACACCTCTGACTGCCTTCCAGACAGGACTGTTCATTCCCTAATGGACCTTCCTGCAGCACTTATCACTGAAGTGCTGGCTCTAAACACATAACTCATGCTTTCAGGCTCCTGGAAGACAAATAACAGCATTATTGCCACTTTGTTTGCCAGAATTTTTTTAATCCTTCATCTTGGTCCCAGCGATGACTGAAGCAGTCAGCTGAGCTCACACATTCCAGGACAAGCAGATAGAGTTTGGCTGAACCACGAGCCACTGAAAGGTGTTCCCACAATAGGAAGCTCTGGGCAGCCTGCCTTGCCAGCAGTGCTGCTGGCTCCCTGTGCTGTTCTGTCAGGAAACGTGTGCTTCCTCTGGAGAGAAACCCAAAAAGGATAATGGCCGTGCCCTTTCCTCCTGCCCCCAGAATTTATGGACTAGCTCAGACAAATGAAATTCATAGTTTATCAGAAGCCAGGGGGACACTATCCATCACAGCAAGAGTATAATAGACTTTTCCTGAAAAGGGTTCTAAAGGAGGAATTTGAGATGTCTGTCATATTTGGCATATGTGAGAATGTATTGCACCTTATGCAAACACTGCTGGATTACATGTACAATTTGTGATGGATGCTGAATCTGGCCCAGAGGGAAGAGTTGGGGGAGATAATGGATAGAGGCATGATGGGGAGGTGTTGGGGAAAATACACTTTGGGGAATGTAGCCAAACTTATTTGCAGTTGTTATGCATTAATAGCCTGATGCAAGAGGAAAAAAAACTTCCCGGGGACAAATGGGAAATATTTTATTTGGTGATACGGATTGGGAAGGGCAGATCCAGTAGTGCTGCCTTGGGGGACTAAATGACAACAGATCAAATGAAACAGGTACTCCCAATTACCCTTTGTCCGTATGGTTTGCATTTTAAAAATATCTGCTCCTTTTATGTGCACTGAGTATTTCCTATAGTCACTAAAATCCTCAGCTGGCCCTTCCCCATACCCGGGAAGGGGACAGCAGGTGGCAGGGCCTGGAGCCCGTGCTGGAAGGGCTGGAGCTGAGGGTGTGATGGGGCTGGGGCTCTGCCTTTATCTGCAAAGGAGAGGAGCTCCTGTGATGTTCCCGAGCTGAGAGGAGCCCCAGTGATGTTCCCTGCCGGCACAGGGGAGGCTGCGTGGGGCTGTCAGAGCATCCTAAACCCACAGCAGGCACCTCCTGCTGCCCTGCCCTGCCCTGCCCTGCCCAGCCCAGCCCTGCCCTGCCCTGCCCTGCCCTGCCCTGCCCTGCCCAGCCCAGCCCTGCCCTGCCCAGCCCTGCCCTGCCCTGCCCTGCCCTGCCCTGCCCAGCCCAGCCCTGCCCTGCCCTGCCCTGCCCAGCCCTGCCCAGCCCTGCCCTGCCCTGCCCAGCCCTGCCCTGCCCTGCCCTCCCTGCCCCTGCCCGCCGCCCGCCCCGCCCACTGCCCTGCCCGCCCTGCCCAGCCTGCCCTGCCGCCCCCGCCCTGCCCCCCCCTGCCCGCCCTGCCCCCCCCCCTCCCAGCCCTGCCCTGCCCTCTCCGCCTGCCCTCAGCCTGCCCTGCTCTGCCTGCCAGCCCTGCCCTCCCCCGCCCTGCCCCCGCTCGCCCTGCCCAGCCCGCCCTGCCACCCGCCCTGGCCCTGCCCTGCCCCCCCTGCCCCCCGCCGCCCTGCGCCCCCCAGCCGCCTGCCCAGCCCTCTGCCCTGCTGCCACCCTGCCCAGCTCAGCCCTGCCGCTGCCTGCCGCTGCCGCCCTGCCCGCCCCCAGCGCCCTCCCTGCCAGCCCTGCCCAGCCTGCCTGCCTCTCTCCCTGCCCAGCCCCCAGCCCTCCAGCCGCCCTGCCGCGCCCTGCCCTGCCCAGCCCTGCCCTGCCCAGCCCTGCCCTGCCCTGCCCTGCCCAGCCCTGCCCCCGCCCTGCCCTGCCCTGCCCTGCCCTGCCCAGCCCTGCCCTGCCCTGCCCTGCCCAGCCCTGCCCTGTCCTGCCCTGCCCTGTCCTGCCCTGCCCTGCCCTGCCCTGCCCTGTCCTGCCCTGCCCGGCCCTGCCCTGCCCTGCTCCTGTTTGCCCTGTGCCAGGCAGCCGCAGCCTCGCAGCTTGCACTGAGCTGTGCAGGGACCCCGCTGGCAGCACCCTGGCCACAGAGTGATGTCTCTCTGTAAAAATTAGCTTTGTTTGCCATGTACACAAACTTTGGGGCTGGGGAGGAGTGAAAACGGAGTAGCAATTGTGCGGGGGAGCAGGTGAGGGACTTTGTGGCTTATGGAGGATCTATTACATCTCCTGGGACTCATAAAACCCATATTTCACTGAAGCTGTTGCTGGTCCAAGCTCTCTGGCACACAGGGAAAAACAGAGATTTGTGTCTGAGCTGAAAGCACAGAGCAAACAGCAGCAGTGTGAGAGTTCTGCCCTCGTGCAGTGACTGACAAGATTTTTTGAGCAGCTTTTACATGTCTGAAAATTGACATATTACTGGTAGCAGCACAGAAGGCCCCCTCTTTCAATAGCTGTTCCTCAGCAATCAGTGTCCAACCCTTAATGTTTTCTTTTGTTGAAAAAAAAATCAGAAAAACTAAAATAAACCACAATCTGGTTCTGTGCCAACAATATTAACCAGCTTCTTTTAGAGCCTTTGAAGTTAGCAGGGGGCATCCAATCTTGTGGTGCAAGTAAAGAATGATACTTTAAGCGATTCCTTTTCATCCCTTTAACTTAATGAAAGATTAATAGCCTTGTTATTTTTGTTTCTGCTTTATTTTTATATTGGGGGAGGGGGGAGAATTTTTGGCACTTGTTGAAACTCAAATGTTGCCTATAATGATTTTATGGATCAGTGAAGCAGTGAGTTGTTTGGGTGTTGGGTTTTTTTTCCCCTGTCTGTGAATCCTGTTTAACAATGCAAGGCACAAACAAAGTTCTGTGCTGTGGGTTCAAAAAAACAGCCGTGCATTTACTTTTGGGCAGCAGGAGGAAGAAGGTGGAAGGAAGCTTTGGAGTGCACAGACCTAAAAGAAAAAGTGGCGAGGGGGAGCTTAGCAAATCTTTTCAGGCAAAGAGCTGCGGATTAGTTATAAAAATGTAATCCACTTCCTAGCTGAAGAAAGCAGCTTTATGTCGCTGCTGGCTGTGAAGATACAATGTGGGTTTAGAACCACCATTTATTTATATATTTCCAACCAGGGCAGCGTTCCTGCCTTGCCGCTGCCGTCCAGGGTGTAGGAGATAGGTGGCTTTTATTTTCTCTTTCTGTTTCCATTGCACGTCTCTTTTGGGGGCAGGAGGGGGCCAGGAGGGCTCACAGATGTCTGCTAAAGCCATGGCTGCAGCCATCTGCTGCCCCTGCTCCTGCACCCCGATTTTTGGGCTGCGCTGGGTGGTTGTGAGGCCCCAGGGGTGCAGCTCCAGGTGAGACTCGGGGTGAGCTCGGGGGCACTCTGGGCTATCCTGGGACCTGCTGGGGCTTCGTGCGGCCAGCTGAGGGTCTGCCCAGGCACCTCCGAGTCTGCACAGCAGCAGATGGGGAAATGCAGCTGCTAATTTTGGTGTCATAGCACAGACGTTTGATTCTGAGCATGGGGAGGATGAATGCAGTGTGGCCCATGACAGCTGAGCATAATAATAATAATAATAGTAATAATAATAATAATAATAATAATAATAATAATAATAATAATGCTGTAAATAGAGCCATTATAGTCACCACTTACAGTGTGGTTTATTACTTTGGATCCCTCTGCACGCATTAAACCTAGGGCAGAGTGTGAATTTTCACTGCAGCTTAGGCAAACCAGGAGAAGAAAAAGAATATGTGTTTTTACTTTCATTTTATGAAAGCAAAGTCATTGGTGTTTCACTTTCACCACCAGGGCTGAGGCAGATTTACCCTGAGTACACCTTTACTATTTTATATGTATGCACACATATACATACACAATATAAATCATTGTCATATAATTACAGTATAATAAATGCTTATGATCTATTAAATTACTGTAATCGAGAAATTAGTCTCTCAGAATCATACAGAGCTTGGTGATAGAGCCAGAACCCTATTCCAGATTTCTCCCCTCCTAAACCAGGGTTTCATCCATTTAAAGTTTCATTCAGAATTTCACATTAGCATTACAGTTAATGAGATCCCTGCAGCACCCTATAGCCAACATTTACATCATTCCTAAATTTTGGTATAATATTTGGTGATCTGCTTTCCTTCATGTTTTGTGCTTAACCTCAGAGCAGGTTTTGGCTCTGATGCCCACTTGAGCTGTGGCAGGAGCCCCAGGGGCAGTGCCAGCCCCACTCCTGGCACGGAGCCCTCTGACAGACACAGCTTCAGAAGTTGTCTTCATCAGAATTCAGAGGAAAGATGGTCCCAACATGCAGAATGAAACACATCACTGCTCTTGATAACTTGTCTGTTTCAAATGAGAAATCACAGTAGTGTAATACTGTAAAAATTAGACAGAATTTTTCTGCTATTATACCAAACAGCCTGCTTAATAAATGGGTAATGAAAAAGAATAATTTATTACAGCTTGTGAATTTTGACAGTTCTAAAAAGATGTTCTTAGAGTTTCCCCAAAGGGAGAAGAAGAATGTTTCTTCCTTAACACACTGGCGTTAGATGTAATTTCTCTGTCTGTAGAATTTTGCTCCTGCCTGGTAGAAGGGATTAGATTTTTTTTCTTACATCATAACCTATTTTAAGCAATTATAATCTATGGGTAATAAATCATTTTCATTCACCTCTCATGGGGAGAGAAAAGATGTGAGAAAGCGTTCTGGAGTTTTAATTTATATCAATGTTTGCATTACTATTAAATGAATTAAATGGGTTCTACAAGTGTTCTCTCATAGATCTGCAATAAATTATGGAGCATCTCAACCTAAGTCATTTAATTGTCTCTTTTACCAGCTTTTTGTTTTGGTGATTTTTTTGACTGGGTGGCACAAACAGTTATGAAACACCCTGAAAAGCTCTGAAGCTCTTGGGTACTGCAATATAGGACACAAATTCCCTCCCTGTGAGCCCTTCCCTGGGAGCTGCAGGGATCTGCAGAGCCCCAGCAGCAGAGGAGCCCTGCAGGCACTGACCCCTGTCAGCACCTCCCGAGGCCCCTCCTGGAAGGAAACACCAGCCCTGGAAAAAGGAACGGGGATTTTCACCCAGGCTTTGTTCCTGCCTTATCTTCTGGCAGCATGGCATAATTGTTATTATGGTGGGAGATTCTTTAAGTGACCAGAGAGAAGAGCTAAATGAATCAGACTAAACGTCTGAAGGCAGAGCTGGGGCAAACATACATTAATGGCAATAAATATTTGGACTTGTGTTCCACATTTTCTTGTTGGGCCTTTGGAGGAGCCTAGAAAGGCACCCACGACTGCAAGCACTGTAACAATGCTTGCTCCGTGCCAGCCAGGGTTTAGGGTTGCATTCAGTGTTCAATCTTTAATTGTATAGAACCTAAATGTAAAGATTCTGTCACAGTAGTAAGGAAGAGGTACACAACATTTCCCAAGCTTGGGATGATTTTCAGACATGGAGCTGGCACACGGAGGTGCAGCTGATTTACCAGATTTACCTGACAAAAGCCTGGGCACAGCTTTAATCCAGACACAGCTCACAGCAGCAGCCCAGGGGTGCAAGGAGGAGCCACCTCTGCTGGCCTCCTTCAGGCCACAAACCCTCCCCAGTTCTGGTCTCCTTCCAGCTGCTTCCTTTTTACTGTCACACTGGGGGGGACTGAAGGAGGCCCAGGAGTTTCTGAGTAAGGAATTGGAGCACAATATTTCCGAAAAAACAGTGACATGAGGGACATAAGGACAGGACTCTGTAGCAAATGATTGAATTAGGAGCTGCTGATCCACAGTCAGGCAAATTCGTGGAGCCATCACCAATGCTCTCCAGAATGCAATTCCATCCAGGCTGTGGAATTCGGTCAGCAGAGATTTTACCCCCAGAGCATCTGCAGGCTTTGATTTGGATCCAGGGAATTGCTTAACAGCTGGAAAATTTGAAAAGCTGAATGGGAATTGTGTGTTATGTAATTTTCTGCTCTTGCTGAGTGGGGAGTCAGACAGGAGGAGTCAGTGCTGGGGGGTCACCCCGGACTGGGGCAGGAGAATTCACCTCAAGATCTCTGTGCTGGCTGAGCCTGGGGCTCTGGGGACGCTGCAGAGCAGAGAGAGCTCAGGGCTGGCACCAAGGCACAGCAAAAACGGAGGTTTTTAAGCATCCATTCAATTTAGGCTTGAACAATCAGAGAGAAGCTGTTTGCTGCAGTCAATGCAGGTAACAACATTTAACAGAGCTGCTTTAGCTGCCCCTGCTGTTAACTGGTGTTTGAACTAAGGTCTCATTGCCGGGTATCTCATCGTGGCCATTATCTGAAATGAAATGTTTTGGTCTCCTATAAGGATGGACCTAAGGGAGAAAAAGATATTTTGCTCATAAAAAAATTGGGCTTATTTTTTGAGAAGCTCATGGTGCTTCAGTTTTTATGATAAATGTTTGAAGGAGAGATTATGTTTTTCAAGGAAGGACATCCTTTTTTATTAAGAACACAAATTTGACAATTCAGTGGAAATTTTGCTAACTGTCCAAAAGGCCTGTAAGTGCATATAGAGCCCATTTGGGAACTGGGATCTGCACAGAGCTCATGCATACCTACACTCTATTGTCAGAGAGAGTGAGAAGGAGTTTTGGGACCAAGCTTTCCTGGTTAGCTGGACCACAGCAGTGGCAGGAGCCAGGGATCAACATGAGGCTGTAATTTTTATAACCTCAGTGCTGCTCCAGGAACCTGCCTGAATTCCATGGGGCAGAACAGGGGAGAAAAGAGGGTTTGAACCAATGCAGGTGTTTTGGGAGCTATTGATGAGGATGGTGCATGGCCACTTGTGACTTGTAGGTCTTGCCTGTGGCATGAGGGTCCAGGAAGAGGAAAAACTGCAGGTCTTCATTTGCTTGTCTCTGGCACCGATAGGAAAACCCCTTTGCTTTCTGTACTCTGTCCTGCTGCATAAATTTCCGACATGAGTCTTCAATTAGCACTAATTATGTATTCAAAGGAAGAGTAAGGATGTTCCTGTTTTTCTAGAGGGGGTGAAAATCATGTTTCTCTGAGCTTAGCTTTAATATCTCTGCATCCTCATTCTCTATTTCAAAAGCAAAGCTGATGCCATGAGGCACTGCAGGAATTTGGAAAATATGCTTTGCTTTTGAAACAGAAGCTTCAAATCCACTTTAAATCCCATATAAAAGTTAGTCCAAGAAAGTCAATGAATGGATCATGATCAAAGTCTCTTTATTGAATTTTCTAACAACTTCCAACAAAATATATTTTAAAAGGAACTGGCTGCATCAAGTGCTTTCCAGTAAGCTGCAATGATAACTCTCAGCTCAGGATAGCTGAGGGAAGTGAGAGATGAAACACCAGTGCCTCCATGGCATATGGGCTGTTTTCTGTGACTTGCCAAACAGTTCTGAATTCCAAATATTGTGTGGGAATGTTATCACTTCAACTTTCACCTGTTGAGTTTTGCACATCCGGGTACAGTGACAGAATATCAGTTCCATGCTATTTTTTCAGGCCTTGCTAACAGGAAAAAAAATATTATTCCTGAAATTTTCCATGCAGAGAATTATCAGTTTAAATTGGTATCCTGTTCATGGAAGGCTTGTGGAGTCAAATGCATTTAATTTGATAATTGTAGTTTCATGAGGTTTATTTATTCAGAAGACTTGCACATGGCTGATTACACAGAAATTTCATGTTTTGCCTTTGTACTGACAGGGGAAGGGCCACATTTTTGCATTTTGCAGACAACTCTGATCCTGGGAGTAACAAGGCAAACCACTTTTGTCTGCTGAAGGGGTTGTGCTTGTCAGCAAAACTCAGAAACAGCCCCAAAAGTGCTGTCAGGGCAGGGCCCGCCTGCGCTGCTGAAGCCATCAGGGCTGAAGCACCTCGGGAGGCAGAGAGAGGCAGAGGTGGCAGCAGGGCTGTGGAGCCCAGGGACATCGTGTAAAATGCCAAAAAAACCCAAAAAGGTTTTGTGTGTGCCTGTGCAGAGACCGACCCCAGTGACTCGGACTGGCTGAAGCTGCTCCTGGCGAGGCCCCACCTCAGGAACTGGGCTGAGAAATTCGGGGCTCAGCTGTGGCTCCCCAGCCCCTGGAATCCCTGGTGCTCTCACTGACACCAGTCTGGCTGCCAACAGGGCTCTGGGGGATGTTTGTGTTGGGCTCTGAGCACAAACAACAACTCCTCTCTGCACTCAGAGCTGTCCTACCCTGGAGAGTGTCTGCAGCATTCAACAGGGTGCTCCATAGTGCTCACCAGGAACAGCAAGGGTGCCAGAATCCAGCCTTTAATCTGTGCTAACTGAGTCATTGCTGAGGTGAATAATTTACTACGAGGACAGGAAGTCGAGCAGTGATAGAAGGAATTTGCTGAATTATGATTTCTCGTTCCTTTCTGCACGTCTCTGCCAATAACATTTCTAAATGCTGAGTTAGACAAAGTTAGGTTGAGTTTATTGTTTCAAGCCTGTTGTGCCCACAGCGTTTTCCTCATTCAAATCCCAACCCAGGAATTGTGCTGCACAACAAATCTCACAATAAACACTCACAAAAAGATTCATCATTCACCACTATGTGTGAATGTTTCCCTGTGTCTAAACCATACCTGTGGCTTCCCAGGGAATTGAAAACACTCCTCAGCCCTTAACAGGCACCTGACATTTCTTGGTGTTTACCAGTAGTGCCTCAGTTTCTCTGAGTGTTGCCTATCTCTGCCTAAAGACAGCCCAAAACTGGGTAATTCTATTTGTGAATTTCGGTATTGTGTTAAAATGGAAGATAGTGTGGAAATCTGAAACGCTGATGGAAAATTCATGAGAGGTTGGTATCAGTGCAGGAGAACATGGCAGGGAACATGACAGGAGAGACAGAGAGGGAAAGAGAAAGACTGAGGGGCAGGAATGGTGTTCCAGGATAAATCCCAGCCAGTATGGATATTCTTGACCACACTTCAAGCAAGTTTTAATTTGAGATTGTTTCAGCACCCGAGTTTACATTCCATTTAATTTTCTGTTGTCCCTTGATTTATATCCTGTCCTGTGTACAACCATATGTTCCTCGGTTTTTGGAACTGTAACAAAATGTGATATAAAAAATAATGTTTACTTTAAACCCTGTTCCATGCAGCCTCCTTTCTTCTGTGTATTTTGTGTCAGCTTCAATAGTTGGGCGCCCTGCGTTTTTAGCTATCACCTCACAGCCCTGACCTACAGCTTTCCCCACATTGTGTGTAACCACAGAGAGGGCTGTGATGTTAAACACAAAAGAGGAATAGGAGTGTTGTAAGGTCATATGCTTCTTGCATAAGGGATTTCAAAGGCAGCAATTGTTTAAAGGACTTGAAGATGACAGAAAATAATCTGTGTAATCCAACAATCAAAACCTGTATTCATTAGCAGAGGGAACTTTGTTGGGTGCCTCAGAAAATGGAAAGGTGAGTAGTCAAACTGAGAGCAGGTCTTTAATTTTCCACATTTCAAGGTGCAAAGAATAGGCTCTGTGTGTTTGGACTATTGTAGCTTTGACTTTCATATTTCTAAACCTCAGGATTTAGATCTGAATCTTGAAAGTGATTCAGACTTTCGCCAGTTCTCCTGTCCTCAGCTGAAACACAATGTGGAGTTTTTTCGAAATAATTGTGCAGCTCTGACCATTCCTTCAATAAGGCATTTTCTACATGAGCAGGGCCCTTTGAAGTGCGGAGCCATGAAGATGGCGAGGCCAGAGGTGAAAGCTGTGCAATAGAAGTGAACATTCCAGTCAGAGGACGGGTTGGAGGGGTGAAGGAATTAGTCTATTGATATTCAGTGCTTTGACCCGCTAACAATGGCCGTGGCACCGGGGTGGCAGCGGCGGCACATCCCCGCATTGTGCGGCAGGGCAGACACAGAGCTGCTCTGCCCCGGCTCCCTCCGAGGAGCAGCCGCCTCTGCTTCTGCCATGTGGTCACCCAGAGCTGCTGCTGGGGGCACTGCGGGCAGAAAATGTCCCTAATTCCCCCAGCATTGCCCTGGGTCTGGTAATAAGTCAGCTGCACATCTGCACATCACAGTGTGATGGGCATTTTCCAAAACGTGATGCTGGGAAGGAGAAAATAAATTAATAGGGTATTCTGTGCTGGATTTTAAAGGGCATATAGACTAAGGAAAGCAACTCCCTGCTGCTTTTTATCCCTTTAAGATAAAAAAAAAAAAATCCTCTTTTTCACTTTGAAAGTATTTTTTTAAAAAATAATCAAAGCAACACCAACAATTTTTTGACACCAGAGAATACTTTTCCCTTGGTATACAGCACATTTATAACACAGCTCAGCTAGCCCTGCGGGTAAAATTTTGTGCTGGGGATCTGCAATTTTCCCAACACAAACCCAACAAGGTTTAGTCCATACAATGGCAAGGCACTCGCCAGCTGACATTCAGCTAGTGAGGCACGCTGGGCTCTGCTCTGCCTCCAGCCTCCACCTCCACAAACCCTTCCCAGCCTCTGCTTTTGTCTCCTGCCATTTGTCACTACCTTGGCAAGCACCACAGAGCAGCCAGACATCAGCAAAATGCACAGAGTGAAACAGTAAAACATTATGTAACGTGAGGCAGAGAGCAGTGAAGAGTTTGGATTCTCTTTGTTCTTAGGGTTCCAAAATGCAGACAGGTAGGGAGCCTGATTACATCACCTCCTTCATTTCCTTTGGCCAGTGTAGGACTGGTTTTAGGCTCTGGTCTGGCTTCTTTTTTATGGATCCAGACTGGAAACTTCCATCCCCACCCTATATAAAATAAATCTTGAGCTTAGCATCTACTTCAGCTGATAAACCCTTCTGCAGAGCTGCCAGCCCAAGATCAGTGGGGTGTGTGCCCCACTCCCCCCTCAGAGGCTGGAGATGTCCCTCATCCCTGCCAGGGGTGCCAAGTGTGCCAGGAAAATTCTGAAAAGTGCTGCAAGAAATGGTCTGCTGAGTGCAGGTGCTGCCCATTCCCAAGCACTTCCAAAGGAAGATGAAAAAGGGCTTGGAGAAAAAGATGCCAACCATCTGGAAAAAAGTTTTAGCTCTGTGCAAGCTCCCAAGGCCCGCTGGAGAGGTGAAGGCCTGTTGTTTCTGAAGAATAACAACTATCCTTTATCTCCAGGAGCTGGTCAGAGGCGAAGCAGTGACTCAGAGACATGGTCAGTGCTTTATCTGTGGGCTCAATCTGCATTTTACTAACTTGCTTCTCAACAAATGTCTCAAAACTCCAGGCCAAAAACCTGTGCAGTGGCTTTTATTTAGCCTCATAATGGAGACCCAAAGGACAGAGAGATCACCTTTAATTTTACAGGTGCTTATCCAAAGGCCGCTCAGTCAGAAGGAATTTGAGAAAGAGCAGCCTTTGGTGTGGCTGTAGTTGCAGGTGAGGTGCCACCCGGGCAGGAGCCAGCCTCATCCCTAACCCAAATCCCACTGCACGGCTCCTGTAAAACCTCCTGCCAAGCAAACAGGAACCAGCTGCAGGTTTTCATTCCAAATGGAGATTCAAATCCTGCCAGCGCTGACTCGAACCCTGCGTTAAAATAAAGCCTCACGAGCCCCTCATTAATAATTCCTAAACACAACACTGAGTGCAGCAATGTGCTGAACCAGCAAAGTGCCAGCTGCTGGCATGGCTGGGGTGGAGCCTTCAGCCCAGCCTGGGCGAGCAGTTTGCTTCAGCAGGTTGCCAACCCCACCCTCCCCGTGCCCACTGTGATATCACTGCCATCACCTCCCCATGCCCACTGTGATATCACTGCTATCCCTCTCCATGCCCACTCACACCCCAAACCCCACCTGCCCCATGCCCACTGTGACATCCCTGCCATCCCTCCCCGTGCCCACTCTGATATTGCTGCCATCCCTCCCCGTGCCCACTTACCCCAAACCCCACCCTCCCTGTGCCCCCTCTGACATTGCTGCCATGGTGCCATTGCACCCTCCCTGTGCCCACTCTGGTGTCGCTGCCATCACCTCTTTATGACCACTCACACCCCAAACCCCACACTCCCTGTGCCCACTCTGGTATTGCTGCCATCCCTCCCCATGCCCACTCTGATATCACTGCCATCACCTCCCTGTACCCACTTATCCCAAACCCCACCCTCCCCATGCCCACTCTGACATCACTGCCATCTCTCTCCATGCCCACTCACACCCCAAACCCCACCTGCCCCATGCCCACTGTGACATCCCTGCCATCCCTCCCCGTGCCCCCTCTGGTGTCGCTGCCATCCCTCTCTGCTTGCAGGGCCCCTGACAGAGGCAGGGCAGCCACAGGCTCAGGGGCTCTCAGCCTGGGAGCTGTGGGAGCCCTCACTCCCACCACAGGCCTTGCCCAGTGGGGCATTTTGTGCCTTTGCCCTGAGGTGAGCTGCAGAGAGGTGATTTAGGAGCAGAAACGCTCCCCAATTGTTGGAGCAGGGCTCTGATGTGCCAGAGGCTATCTCCAGTCAGTTAGGCAACCCTGCTTTACGAGAGACTAGAGCCGATTCAATTCCCATCATCATTTTAAATGTCAACCCTAATTACAGATCTCGAGTGGTTTTAATTATATACATGTATATATAATTATTTTTTTAATAAACCCAAAGTCGACATGGTGGTCAATATATTGGGCTTGCAAAAGCTGTATTCAAATTCCTGCTCGGCCCAGACCTCGTGTGTGACCCTGGGTAAGTCATTTCACACCTCCCTGCCTCAGTTTCCCATTTGCGTAATGGAGATAAAATCAGTTTCTTAACTCCTGGGGATACAGGGGGCACCATGATCTATGTCTGTGACAGTCTGTGTGTGACAAGTCCATGAAGATGCATTGTCAGGAACCCACATGTTTTATGCAAAACATCAGAAAATGAGGGACTTGGTCTCAGAGAGTGTTCATTTGAAATAAGAAATGGATACAGATACATAGGACGGTCCAGCTAAATAATGAAACAATATTAATTATTATGGCAGGTTATAATCTTCAAAAACCAGCAGCCAAATAGTTAAAATGAAAGTTTTCAGCAGTGCAATGTAAGGCTGTACCACGAATATTTAAGAATTGCCTCTTTCAAGAATGAAGGGCAGTGTGGGAGGTAACAGAAAGGTGTTTGAAATTAAACAAATAGGTTGATTGGGTAAAGCTTAGATTTTTTTTATGTATGCAGAATAAACAACGAGCAGGACAGTGGGAGCCAGTGAACATCAGGTAAATGTGGCTTTTAAGGCAGTCATGGGTTCAGCTCTGCTCTTGGCCTTTCATTACAGTTTCTGACGGAGCTCTGTTACAGAACTGCTGCAGGGACAGTGCCCGGCACAGCCTGCTCGGCCAGTGGTCAGCTCATGGGGTGAGTCCAGTGGGAGAGCAGCAGCCTCAGCTTCCTCTCAGCTGCCCCTGTTTTACTTCCCCCTCCCCAGCCTGTACTGAATTTCTAGTGGTTTTCTTTAATTTCATATGTTGAAAAGACTGAGTGATCCTTTTCCTCAGATGGTCTTTCTAGAACCCCCAACAGAGTGTGAATAATTATTCCCTCTCTGTTGGGGCTTTGATAAGACTCTTATGGCTGCCTTTTGCTCAGCCTCTCAGCCTTTGTTCCTGCCAAAGTTACTTTCTTTCGTAGGGAGTGAAAAAAAAAACGTAAAAACTGTAACAAGATCAAGAGAAACTGCAATTTTAATAATAGTAATAACAATTAAAATATTGACATGAAACCTATAAATGTTTGGTCAAATCCCTCTGGTAAGTGCATAATCACCATGTGTCTACTTCCAGTTTCAAAGGGAGCACAATTTACAGAAAGAATTGGCCAGAAAGGAGTTTGAGAGGTGTCTGAATATGAGCTCTGCCTCCTGTCTGGGAGCAGTGGCCTGGCCTGGCCATGCAGTTCAGAGTGCAGATAATCTGTGATAGCTCCTGGATGTCCCTGGTTGGGAAGTTTTTGCAGCCTCCTAGTGAGTACTGAGAGGGCAGCTCATTGAGAGCTGTGGGTGATGGGTGATGGAGCAGCCCCGGTGCCATCGGGATGGAATCCATCCCTGCTCCTGTGGGATGGAGCAGCCCCGGTGCCATGGGGATGGAATCCATCCCTGCTCCTGTGGGATGGAGCAGCCCCGGTGCCATCGGGACGGAATCCATCCCTGCTCCTGTGGGTGATGGAGCAGCCCCGGTGCCATGGGGATGGAATCCATCCCTGCTCCTGTGGGATGGAGCAGCCCCGGTGCCATCGGGATCGGAGCCATCCCTGCTCCTGTGGCTGCGGGGCATCCCCGGGGCTGTGCTGGCCCAGCAGAAGCTTTGTCCGGACCTGGGTGAGCTGTGATGCTCACGGGACTGGGAAGGAGGCTGATCCCAAACGCATCCCCCCGGACGCTGCTCAGCTGTGCCCACAGGCAGGAGCATCACCAAGGGAGGGACCCTTCCACCCTTCCTGCCCGGCTCTGTGCCGGCTCTGTGCCGGCTCTGTCCCGGCTCTGTCCCGCCTCTATCCCGGCTCTGTCCCGGCTCTGTCCCGCCTCTATCCCGGCTCTGTGCCGGCTCTGTGCCGGCTCTGTCCCGGCTCTATCCCGGCTCTGTCTCGGCTCTGTCCCTGCTCTGTCCCGGCTCTATCCCGGCTCTGTCCCGGCTCTGTCCCTGCTCTGTCCCTCCTCTATCCCGGCTCTATCCCGGCTCTGTCCCGGCTCTGTCCCGGCTCTGTCCCGGCTCTATCCCGGCTCTATCCCGGCTCTGTCCCTGCCCTGTCCCGGCTCTATCCCGGCTCTGTCCCGGCTCTGTCCCGGCTCTGTCCCTGCTCTGTCCCGGCTCTATCCCGGCTCTGTCCCGGCTCTATCCCGGCTCTGTCCCGGCTCTGTCCCGGCTCTGTCCCGGCTCTGTCCCTGCTCTGGTGTCACCTGCGGCCCATCCCGGTGTGACCTGAGCACGCAGCGACCTCAGGCACACGCACAGCAGGGAGCTCACGGAAAATGGGTTATCCCAGAGTTTTCCAAGGCAACCTGTGGCTGGTGCTCGGGACCGGCAGCCCGAGCTGGAACGAGCCGTACCTGCTGCCCGCAGGTTCCCGCAGCCGTCTCATCGCAGGCATCGCAGTGCTGGGGAGCGGCAGGAGATCAAAGCCGTGCTGCACACAGATATATTGGCGTTTGGAGATTGGGAGATAAATAATTCATACATTGAAAATACAGTTGGGTTGGGGATATTATAGATTAATTCCATCTCACACTCTTTTTCCTTACTCCCACCGCCCCCCCCCCTTTTTTTTTTTGCTAGTGGGAGACCTGCTGCCCTTGTCCCTTTCTTCTGATTTCTGAATCTGCCACAGGCACTGTTAGAATTACAGCAGTGATAAGAAAATATCAGGCGTGGGATTTGAATTAATGCTTTTAGACAAATCTCCATTCCATCTCTAATTCTAATGCTAATTACATTTGCAGATCAAAGCCTGTTCGTTAAAGTTTTGCTTTTGAATACATGTAAAGATTTTACTTTTTTGTTTGATTTTTTTCCCCATTTTTGGAGAAATGCTTCTTCCAGTAGAGACCGGATGTTCCTAAAATATCCCTTTGGAACAGCACAGCTTTGGTGCTCTGTTTTCCTTTCTTTGAGTCTTTTGTCTGCATTGGGTGCAGCATTGTTCTGTTACTGTATGGGCAATCCATCTTTCTGACTTATTTGGTTTCTGTTTAGAAAAAAGCCAGTGATAATAAGTGAGTGCAAATAATTGCAAACATGTCTAACTGCACGCTCAGCATTGCCAACTGCAGGTATTCAAAATTTGGATCAGCTTCAATAAGATTATGAGATTACAGTGAAGAGATTTGAAATATATAGAGAGACAATTGAGTTATTTTTATTTTTCCCTCTGACTCTCAGATTTAGATGATTTACACTTCCTATCTGCTCCTACAGCTAGGAGGACTAGAAGTTATTCCTTCTCTTGCTTTTTTTCCTATGTGAAGCAGAACCTTTCTAACATGGACTCCTTAAATTCGAATTTTCAGAAAAAGAAACATAAATATCGTGCAAGTCTTGCTAAAACCATAAAAACTGGCACAGGTCTCACTGCATCCAATCTGAGCTTGGCGTGTCCATGCACGTTTGTGGATCAGAGACTATTTTACAAGTGTCAGATAATGAAAGTCAGGGAAAGTCAGAAATTTTTAACACCAAAACATAACTGATAGATTTTTAACACCAGGGCCTCAGGGGTTGTAGCAAAAGAGTACGAGCCAATTTCGGGAGGAAATAAAAAGAAGGATAAAGAGAATGGTGAGATGGAAGTGTGGAAAGAGGGGATTAGGTGGTGAAAGGGGCTGGGGTGCACGCAGGAGGAAGCAGAAAGGGCTCAGAGGGTGAAAAAGCCAATTAGTGGAGCATAAATCTAAAAAAGCCAATTTCTGAAATAAAGAGGTGTTAACTTAAGGCAGCTAAGGAGAGGATTAAGCAAGGAAGTGACAGGGAGCAGTTTGGAAAACGCGAGGCTCTCAAAGCTGATGAGGACCGAGAGCAGCCTCCCTGCGCTCCCGGGATGTGCGCGGTGTTTGGGCTGTCCGGGAGCTGCTCCGGGCTGGGCGGGCACAGCTCCGGGCTGCCTCTGCCTCCTCTCTGCCGGCAGCAGCGGCTGTGGCTCAGGGGAATCGCTCCCGGAGCCTCCTCGGGTGCCGGGCTCGGTGGGACCTTTCCCATCTCGGCAGCAACAGGGAACAAACAGGAATCGCTACCTGGGCCAGCACAGAGCTGCTCAGTGCCTCCCCTGGCCTCACATCTCACAGCCACGGAGGGCAAAAGGGCCCTGCCCAGCCTGGGGCAGCCTCCTGTACCTTTCCCCAACACCTCTGAGGATTTCAGGCTCCATCCTGCAGCAGCAGCTGAAATCCCCCTGCATGAGCCACAGTTACAGCATTTTAAATGCTTGCTGCCCTCCAAGAAGCTTTGGGTTCCCATCACCAAAAACCCCTGCCTTGGATTGTTTTTCTCTGACTTGTGTGAAGCTGAAGCACCCTGGTTCTGTGCCATGGGACAGCCTGGGACTGCAGAAACCTGCAGCTCATCTGCTCAGGCAGGGATGAGGTTATTGCAAGGGAGAAGGACAGTGACAAACATTGCTCTTTGTTCATTTGATAGGGCTTTTTGGGGTGTTTTTTCTGTTTTTTTTTTTTTGGTAACTGAAAAATCTGGAGGCAAAAAATCAAAAGAGAACCAAATTCTGCTCACAGGCATCCACACGTATTTGCAACCAAGGCAGTAATTTCCAGCATCAGTCAATGCACGCAGAGACTTTTGGATATAAATTGGTATCCCTGAAAAACCTTCTGCGAAGGCTGTGTATTTGGCAGGAAGCTTGAGATTACCTGGGTGTCTAAGTGCTATCAGAAAAAGCTGCTTCCAATACACAACTGGTTCTGCTGGAACTCAATCCCCAGGAATTATAGTATTTATTTTTGAATAGCATTTGCTGCTCTCTCATCTATTCCCTAGAAGTTTATACACATAGACATGGAGATCAAACTTGTAGCTATAGGGATTTCCCTCTGTCACAAGATTATTAGAAAATATCTAACCAGAAGAAATCCTCTTTCCTTTTGTCTCCCAAAATGCTGCAGGATGGAAGAAGACACAACAGGTAGATGCAGGCTGCCATCCTAAAGCTTAGGGTGGGGAAGCGTCAGTGTATGCTTGGGACATGGAGCTCCATGTGGAAAAAAGAATAAAAAATAAAAACATGGAATGTAAGAGGCCAGGCTTTCAGCCGGGTAAATCAGCATTTCTGCCTTACACTCACACTCACTGGAACTGTGCCTATTTATATCATCTAAGAATCTAGAGAGTTATCTGGGCTTGCCAGCTCACTGTAGGGATAAACAGAGCTTTAGCCAATTAAATGTTCATTAGGGGCAAGACAGAGAGGAGACCAGATGCCAAAACTCAGAGCCAGTCAGCACTTCTGCTCTTGTTCTTTAATCAAATGAAACATTCCTGTCTTGTGGAACATCTCGTTCTGCATGGGCGAGCGCAAGCCTTGGGTAAATACTGATGTATTTATGTGCTGATGTATTAGATGTGCTGGGAGTTATTTTATCTCAGAGCTTGGGGTTTCTTTCCGCTCCTCACTGGTGTGTCAGCCTGCTTAGCATAGCACACTTATCTCACACAGAAGTACCTCACACTTATCACTGAACTTACAGGAGCCAGAGATGTGATATGGACACCTTAATGTGGAAAACTGCTTCAGAGTGGGCTCACACCACCCCACTGTGATACAGAATCACACGGATACAAGAGCCAGCCTGCAACCTGCCTCTGACATTAATCTGGCAGTGAACACCTGAAATCAGAAAGGGACAGGAGCAGTTAGTCCAAAATGTAATGTCCCTGGGAGCCTGTCATTTACCCTGGTGTAAAGAAATAGCAAAAAGGCTCCTGTACCGTGGATGTCTCATTTAAATCACAGTCAGATTCAGCACCATCTGGCCCTCCACAGTCACCCTTGATTCATTCCCTGCATTAATGGGGGATTCCAGCCAGTAGGAATATAAACCAATCTATGCATGAAGTGTCAGCAGTCCCTGACATTCCCCCTTTGGTTGGATTTATCACTTGGGGTGACTCCCCACAATCCCATTTTCTCACTTGGACATGCACAGCCCTGCTGCCACAGAGGGAGATGCAGGAGCAGGACCCAGCCCTGCTGCCCCAGAGGGAGATGCAGGAGCAGGACCCAGCCCTGCTGCCCCAGAGGGAGATGCAGGAGCAGGACCCAGCCCCGCTGCTGCCCGGGTGTGGCTCAGGTCTGTGCTCCCCCATTGCAACACCCGCACAGGGCAGAGCAGCAGCGTGGGGAATCAAGAGGGGCTGTTCCAGAGCCCTCCCTGCACCACTCGGGGCTGTTGTTATGATGTGAGGCCTGGTTTGATTAGCATATCTTATTTTCCAGTACATAGGATGGATTATTTTTAAAATACACTGTTGAGGTGGGAGAATATTATCCCTTTTAACAGATGGAGAACTGCACAGAGACATTAAGTCTAGAAGTATTAATTAATTTAAGCTTTGAGACATGGAAGGCCTGATTTTTTTCAGAGTAGTTGTTACTATAAAGTGTAAATTGCTCTGCACTTCTGCAAATCAGATTTTGGTGTCTCTGAAATTTCCTTTTCTGAAAGTTATGGTTTCAATGTTTGGCTTTGCATTACATTCTGCAGCTGAGCTCTGTTTCCCAGGACAGCTTCCTTAACCAAGAAACCATCTTCCCTCTTTCTGCAAGCTTGTGATTAAACACAGTTCAAATTCTTCATTAATTCTTCTTGAATTCTTGGTCCTGGTCCCTCCAAGTGCCGGTCTCTTATCCTGATAATTCCACTATTATCAAGATCTTTATGTACAGGATCCAGGGTCTTACTATCCCCCTCTCTCCCTGGCACTTCTGCTTTGTCCTGACACTCTGTGCCTTCCTTCTCCTCCAGTTCCCAGTGTTGTCTTCCTGCAGTCCCTCTCAGGGATGGGGCAGGTGAAAGGACAGTGCAGTCAAACACAGGCTCAGTGAGAGGAGCAGGTATTTGTGTGCTTACAGATCTGCAGAGGCTTGGACAGCAAACTCAGCAGGTTTCTGCTGCGCGTGTGGGAGCTGCAATAGCCCCAGTGCTTTTGTCTTCAATAACCCGATGTGAGCTTTCAAAGGAAAAGCAGAAAGCCTGTGCACAATGCAAAGAACTCCCTCTTGCCAAATTTCAAGGTCTCTCTCCAAAGTACAAAGTCTCTGGAGCGTTTCAGAGTAAACACGATCAGATTTCTGAGCACGGATCACGTTAGGGCTAGTGCTGATCACCTTTAATGATGGGTTGCAGTGCTGCCCTGCCCACGGTGCCAGCCCTTCAATCCACAGGGTGAGCTGCATTCCTGGGAGCAGATCTGCAGCTTTCATCTGCATCTGTGCCTGACACATCTGTGCATCTCAAGACTTTTTTCCTTTCAAATTTGAGTTTGCTTTCCCTTAACTTTGTAATCTGGCTCTAACTTCCCAAAGTGATATTTGCCCCCTTTATCAATGAGGTCTGATTAGCTCATGGCAGCTGTGACGGAGAAAATCCTTGTCTTTTGAAGTGTCCATCCTCTCTGCTGAGCTGGCTTTCCGCTGGCAGCAATTTCCTGCCCCATTCAGGCACCACGGAAGTTGTAAGTGACAAATGGCAGGACTAATCTGGTTCTTAGCTGAGGCACAGGCTCAGCTCAGCTTCCCAGGGGAGCTGTACAAAGAGTTTCTCACTGGGCAAAACACTGACCTGGGCATCGTCAAATCTCTCCCAGAGACAGGCCAGGTGAGTCTCTGACCACATATTAAACAAAAGTAATTATTTTAATCCACGGCAGTTTAAAGGAGAGAGAAAAAAAGACTCCCTAATGAAGACTAAATAGCAGAATTCATATTAAGGGATTTCAGTGTGGACCTAAGTTCACTGAGAGGGAAAATTATTACATAAAATATGCATGACAATTGAAGCAGCTCACAAACAAGGACAATTTACTGTTAACTTTTCAAATCTCAGCAGTTAAGAAACAGTTTAAATGTTTGGATATTCAGAAAAGGTGCCAGTTCATAAATACTAGGAAAACAGGCCAAGGCCTGTTCTTAGGGTGAAATTCCTGGCTGTAAAATGTCCATGTATCTCCTAAAATAAAGCCAGGGTGGCATATACAGATTTGGCTGGGACTCTACATAATAACCAGCTTCTCTCTCTGTGGTGTTTGGAAGCAAAATCTGTAGCAGAATAAATATCAGCATATTTGCTGTAGATTTCCTATGTCTGGATTTTCATGACTCCTCTCAACCTGCTACTTGTCCAAAACACTGTGAAATTCAGAATGAAGTATAAGTACATTGGTTTATAATGTCATTACAAAAGCACTGATTTCTGCAATATAAAAAATGTGTACTGACCTCTACTGTCTCCTAACCAAAATCCCATTTTCCTCATTGACCATTCTAATTCATGAAGTTCAGCGCTGCAAATATGAGAATCTCCCAACAGCCAAGGGCCTGGTTCTGTCTTTTGTAGCAGCCAGCAGTGACATTTTGAACATTTTGAACCTGGCCCTGGCAGACCGGGTTTCATCTCAATCCCTGCATCACTACAGGAGAAGGAAGAACATTATTTTCTGTGAGAAAAAGGCTGCTGGTGAATGTGCACATAATGAAAGGCAGCTGAGCTTGCAGTGACCCCAGGAAAGGATGCTGACGAGCCTGGAGAGCTCCCATTAGCAGTGCAGGTTCTGCACATGCAGAGGAGGGAAAGGGGCTCCAATTAATGTGTTTATGGAGGAAAATGCTGCTTCCAGCGCGCTGCTCCCAGCTGAGCTGAGAGTGACTTCCCAAGATAAGACCCCGCTGTTCCTCAGCTCCTAAATAAGGTGAGAGCAGATTGGGTGATGGGAGTTCAGATGGCAGAGGGAATTCGCCGTGGTGAATTTGAAGTGCTTACATTGCAGTCTGCAGTGCAGCCTTCACCTGGCTTCTGGGTGCTTTTTTATTTACTGTAAATTTAACAAAACCTTGCCCTCTGTTGATAAGGAGTTTTAGTGCTCAGCTTAGCCCACCAATTTCCCCTGTGCCTCCCAAGCTTTTATACTGGCAGGTTTATTTTGGTGACTACAAGGTGTTTGTTTGCAAGCCCTCCCGCCGGCAGCAGTGCCTGTTAATTCACCGAGCCTGACAGAATGCAGAATTACAGCTCAACAACGAGAGTGCTGTCCCTGCCCTGATGCACAATTAAAGCGTGGTCATCCAGGGAAACCTGCGTTCCCTTCTGCAGGCAAACCTTTTGTAATTCAGAGCAGTTAAACCCACTGGTGATCCAAGCAGGTTAATTCTCTCTCCAGTATCTTCTCTCAGATAGGTATCTTGGGAAGGATCTCTGATGTGGGCACGTCACTGTGTGATCTGCATCTACTCCACCTCGGGCTCTGATTTCACAAGCTTAACAAAACTGGATCGACTCCACCATGGATTAGCAGACTTCTAGCAAAACCAGCTGGTGCTACAGGAAATGTGGTGACATAACAGGTTCGGCTTGGTCCTGATCCCATGCAGTCACCAGAGGCTTCATTGGTGCTTTCAGTAGCACAGGGTGCTGCACACTCTCTCCTGAGTGGAGCTTTTTGGGTTCTCTTCACCAGAATGGGTGAATTTACACTGTGCCTGCTTTAAGCTTGCTTCGGCTCCCCTCAGGTGAGCTGTTCTTTCTCATTTCCTCCCCTGGCTGCTGAGTTTAAGCAGCCATTGTACCTCATCTGAAGTACAGAGTAAGAAGTACATGGAATGGCCTAGAATACACAAAGTTTAAGAACAAATTGAAATTTGTCTCCTTCCCTATTTCAAAAAGCAAATCTCATCATTCACAACAGGAGTGGGATAGACCCCTTCTTTCAGGAGGGCAGTGTGAGCTGGGGGTGAAGGTGTTTGCAGCCACTCCGGCTGCCAGCAAGGGTCTGTGCTTATTTGTGAAACTCTGTGTGCACCTGAGGCACAGAGGATGGATACTGCCTAAATTCCAACATCCACAATGTGCACTGAGGCTTGTCCCAGCATGCTGCCAAGGAGGTAAAAGTCTGCAGGAGTTCTTTGCTGACAAGGGTTAGGAATTGAACAACTGATTAGAAATGGCTGCTTTTTTATTTTTTTTTTTTTTCAGCAACAAAAACTCAGTTTTAACCTGAAGGCAACAGAATCCCATTGTATCAGGACTCTGCTGCTGCCAGCCTCTGCTCATCACTGTTCTGGCTCCTGCTCCTGGAGGCCTGTGCTTGCTGACCACACACATTGGTCTGCACAAGCCCATACAAAGCCGTGAAGGCAAACAGAAGTGGCTGCACGAAGCAGAGGTGCAGTGCCACGAACCCTCCTTTGTGATATTCCTGGAGACTGGGAAACAAATCATGCAAGGGAAAAACGTCCATTCCATTTTTGTTTTTTATGTCTCAGTATTGCCTTTAATTGCGCAGTCATCTGCCTGAGGAGTTTACCTGGTAGGAACACAGTGACTTCCATTCACAGTGCTGGAGCACCAGGTTGTAACAGTGAGGGCTGAAGGAGCAAAGAAAGAGGGGAAAATAGTTCATGGTGTATCACACATATTAGAAAAACAGAAACTTCCAAGAGAGTCAGAACTGTTCCCCTTTCGTTGCTCTGACTCTTCAAATTTTTCTCTTACACCAAAATAGACTATTTGTTTATTACAGCAGGAACTAATATTTTCCCTGTAGCCAGTTAAAAGAAATACATCCTCTTTGTGGCTTTGAAAATCCCTACAGGATTATGAATGAATACTTCAAGAGTGTATTATAAATTCAGACATGTCTATTGGGCTTTCAAGTATCACAGCGGGAGCTTCTTACTGAGGCAACCTGAGGGTAAAGGCTTTCCCACCTTTCCAAAGTGACTCCTCCCATAAAATTTTCTTGGGCTGAAGTTAAAAAAAAAACCTACCACCCTACCTAGTTCAGCTTCTTAGAGCCACTTCATTCCAAGCAGAACTGAATATAGATATAATTTAGTACAATCACATCCCCAGACGTTGCTCTGGAGCCTGCTCGGTTTCCCTGGCACTTGCAGTACCTTGCACACTCTCTAATGCAGGTTGTTGTCTGAAACCAAAGCACTTTTCATTTTAAAGCCTAAGCAGGCTGGCTGAGGAGCTTGTTGTGCAGCACGTGCTGTCCCAGCTGTGCCCCAGCACCTGCCATTACCTCTCCCAAATTCCGCTGCAGCTCCCGTTTGCCAACTGGCAGCGGCACAGGCGGTGACAGCGCTCACAAAGTGGGATTAGACATAGCCCATTTCTCCCATCCCCTGCTGCGAGTGCTGAACCAGCAACTTCGCCGTGTTTTGATCAGATGCACTCAGCACTGACATATAAATCAGGGACAGTGCTAAAGGGAGCGGGGAGGAATCAGCAACAAAGAGGCAAAATCAAGGGCAACTTGGAAGGAAAGAATGGGACTAAAGAGAGTTTTAAAAGCACATGGCTTTGAATCTATATGTACTTACTTCTAAGGGGGATGAGGGGTGTTGCTGCTTTCAAAAGAATTCACATTTTTTCAGGCTTTTGAATGCACATCGCCCCCAGAAAAAACCTCCAGTGGGCTGAGCCTCAGAATGAGCTACGAGATGAAAATGAGTTTTAGCTGGAAACTGAAGGGCAGTTGTTAAGAAATCCTGTCAGACAGTCTTTGAAATTTAAGAACCACCTGCAGCAACTGGTGTAGGTGGTACTTGTAACGCTGCTCATGATGCTGACTTAAAGGCTCAGCAGATGTGCATGGGTGTAACTTCTTCAGAGAGAGAACCAGAAAGGCTCAGAGACATAAAAACACCGTCTGTAGGGCTGTCAGCCCCACGGACAGGACATTATCAAGAAAAAGTCACAGAGGATGGTGATCTTCCAAGGTTTTTACTTGATCTGTGAAATATCAGAGAAGAAAAGCTGGAGCCAGGTGCTCCAATAGTGTAGCAACGGAGAAAGGTCTGGGATTGGCAACTGTTGCTAAAACACAGGGGACACAGAGCACGGAGATGGGGAAACCTGCTGTGCCTGATCGTGCCTGGTGCCCGGGTGTGCATTCCCAACACTTCTTTGGCAGCTTTGTGGGAGCTGCAGCCATTAAAGAAATCGCCTTTCAAAGCAAACTTTTGGAGTAAGAGGAATGAAGAAAACTTCCAGAGCAAGACATACCTGTTCCTGCATTATGCTGCTGTGCTGTTTGCCATGCTGCAATCACAGCTGAACCTCAGGAGCTGTAGAAATTTTTACTGTCTAAACTCTCCCTTTAAATCACAAAAACCTTTGGGTGCAGAAGGAAAACGTGCATATGGCAATACACACACACACGCTCCCAAATGCTTGCACATATACTCAGTTTTAAACAGGTACAGAATTCTCTCAAGTCTCTCGGAGTACTATTTAAATATGAAATAAATAATGTACGCAGGCACCTTTGCAGGACAGTGGTCTAGGACACAGCCACTCCCTGAGCACTTCACAGAACAGTCTGGGGCTGAACTTTGGGAAGGTGTAAGAGAGGAACCAGCAGATCAATGACATGGCTTTGTGTGATTTAAAATCAGCACAGCAAATGACAGGAAAACCCTACAATTTCATCCAAGCTTGACTAGTAGGCCGAAGCCTACTCTTAGTTATTCCATTTTGTAGTGACCTTCTTGGTCTGAATCCAAGATTTCTACATTTCCATTGATAAAACTGAAGACCAGCTTTGTCTGATGCTCTCTGTCTGGCTTATTAAACCTGCTAATTTGTATTTATAGCTATAAATATAGAGATCATAACCCAGGTCAAGCATTTTCTGAAATTCCCTGGTGTAGGCTCACACAGTACAATACAACCCTTAGTTTTAGTTGGCAGAAACAAGAAGGAAAGCAATAAGATCTTAAGCACTTGAAAAAACAAGATTGTTATCTCGGTTTTTCAATGCTATTAGTGAGAAAAGTAGCCAGCAATATGTAGGTCATCATCAGTAGCTGCTTTGGTAGCCTGTGAACAATTTAAAGGAAGGAAGAGGTTTCTCTTTGTGGTTGAATGAGTTACTCTATATCCATGAAGGAGCTGTGCCTCGCCCCCAAAGGGAGCAGCATTATCAGCAAATGAATGAACAGGGCACTCTGTGTTATGCCAGTAGCACTGTCTTTGAAAACAAGGGAGACAAGGAAAGTAGATTCAGTGTGGCTTTTATTTTCCTGTCTGCCATTGTAACGGAGCTCCTCCATTAACTCATTCTTGTCAGGCTGAATTGAAAGTGACACTTAATAACTCACAGCAGCATCTGCTCCCACTCCTGCAGCAGCCACGGGGCTCGGCAGTGCCTGTGCACAGACCTGACCTGCTGGTGGGAGAGGCAGGAGCTGGTACTGCTACAGCCCTCAGCACAGCTGGGAGAAGCCAGGGTGTGCTTGTGGGCCAGCCAGCTCCTCTTGAGGTCACCTGGAATCTCCAGTTCCTTCTGATGCACTGGGGAAAAATCTGCTGAATATTAATGCTTCAACTCAGTTATCAAAACTTCATTCCTTGCTGATAGCACCCCACTCACTTCATTAAGCTGCACCGAGATCTCCCAGCAGACAGGAGCTGGGTCTGAGCTAGAAAAGTAATGGATGTTTCCATTTCACAGCCATGCACAATGATGCAGGTGCTGGCCTGGTCTGCAGCACTCTGCAGGAGCTCAGCAGCGATGGGAGCCTCTGCTCAGCCGTGGTGGGAGCAGCGAGGCTGTGCCCAGCAGTGACCCTGAGCTGGGCAGGGCTGGGGCTGGCAGCCACAGCTCCGGGCTCTGACTGGCTCCTGGTGCCCCTTCCAGTGCCTGGGACAGCCCAGGGCACTGCTGCTCTGTGCTGTGACACTGCAGCCCAGGGCACTGCTGCTCTGTGCTGTGACACTGCAGCCCAGGGCGCTGCTGCTTTGGGCTGTGTGTGACACTGCAGCCCAGGGCACTGCTGCTCTGTGCTGTGACACTGCAGCCCAGGGCGCTGCTGCTCTGTGCTGTGTGTGACACTGCAGCCCAGGGCACTGCTGCTCTGTGCTGTGACACTGCAGCCCAGGGCACTGCTGCTCTGTGCTGTGACACTGCAGCCCAGGGCGCTGCTGCTCTGTGCTGTGACACTGCAGCCCAGGGCACTGCTGCTCTGTGCTGTGACACTGCAGCCCAGGGCACTGCTGCTCTGTGCTGTGTGTGACACTGCAGCCCAGGGCACTGCTGCTCTGTGCTGTGACACTGCAGCCCAGGGCACTGCTGCTCTGTGCTGTGACACTGCAGCCCAGGGCACTGCTGCTTTGGGCTGTGTCATACATGACACTGTGGCACTGCTCTTGCCCTTGGGCTTCTCCCTGACACCTCTCGGTGCTCAGGCCCAAGCACCAGATCCATGACTGATTTCAGAGAGAGCCTGGGGTGGGCCATTATCTGCCGTTGTTAATGAGATCTCTCCCACCCCTCAGCCCAACTGGACAGTGTTGGTGTTTGCTGACAGCATCACCTCTGGTAATATTCCAGCAGCAGAGACTGCTGGTGCCAAACTGTGCTTTGGTACGCTCACTTTATTCCCTCTGTCAGGTAGGACAAATCCTGCCTTTAATCATCCCCTGATCTCAATGAACACTTCTGTCTGGAGCGCTGATGTGTCACAGGATTGCCACAGTGATGGGCTCACAAACCTTTTGGCTGACTTTTTTCCTGTTGTCCTGGTGCCACTTTTTGTGCTGTGGTTCATCTTCACCTGTGCCCTTTTCTGAATGGAGTACAAGAAAGATAAACCCTCAAAAGTGGGACATATTTTCCCTGTGATAATCTTTACTGTCTCACTTTCCTTCCTTTTCCATCCCTCCCCTTATTTCACTAGATTCTTTTGCAGTGGCCTAGATTTAACATCCTTTTACAGCTGATTCTTGTGGCTGCAAAGCCCTGCTAATATCACATTGTACTAGTCAGAAAGAATTATTTAGGGCAGGGAGAGTGTTTTTGGGCTGTGTTAGCACACAGATGCCTTGAGACAGAACTGAAACTCAGAGGTGCTGCTAGAATGGTAGCAGGGAACTAAACATTTATATCCATATCTCTGCCACTGTATAGAGAACGGGGAAGGTAAATGTACCTGGAATGTGACAGGAAACTCTTTGCTCCCTTTGCTCCTGATTCATAATCACCCTACTCCCCGTTGTTTTTTCAGGCATCACCTACTTCCTTACTTTCCTTCTATAAACCCTTTCCTCAGCCTTCCATACCCTTAACATTCTTGCTGCTGAGTTATTGCTGCATTGTTCGCAGCTGCTCACCGTAGCAGAAGGTAACACCGGTAATGATCCGCTGAAACAATTCTTAAAATCATTAGCTAAAAGCTCTGGTGTTCCAAAACAGCCAAAGAGGGCAATTCCCAGCCATGGCAGCGTAAGGCCGTGCCCGAGTCCGGACTCCTGTTCCACTGGCCACAAGTGCAGCCAAAGAGGCTCCCGGTTTCCCTTGCAGCAGCCGCTAATTTCTGTGTGCTCGTCACGGGTCACCCTCTGTGCCGTTCTGCTGATTCAGTGTTTGCATGGCTCTGCTCTCCACCAGACCTTGCAGCGATTTTGAAAGCAAAACCAATGAAAAACAAACCTTGCTTCTACTTTTTTTTTTTCTCCCTCAGCTGCTATTTTTAAACCAGAAAATGTCACAGTTCTGCTTTGGGACACAACCAAAATAAAGCAGTGATTCAGAAGAAAATAATAAAGGGGCCAAGGATAAGGGAATGAGGATTTCTTCAATCTGTTCTAACAGGACACAGAACCGCGGGGTAACAGTATGTGGAGGCACAAAAAAAAAAAAAAAAAAGCCTTGTTTGAAGAACTTGCAAGTAACTCAAGAGTTGCAGCTCCCTGCCCCTCAGTGCAGTGACTGTATCATCAAAGGGCTTTCTGCATCCATGGCATTCAACAAACGAGCTTGAGAGTCTCAGGAATTTAGATAGCATCCTCTTCTAGGGGTTTGAATGGGGCCTGCTGGATGTGATACCGAGCTTTGTTCCCTGGTAAGCTAAAGATCCTTTTCTCTGTTGGTGTGTGAGCCCGAGAGGCTGTGTCAGAATGGATGATCTCAGCTCCTTGAGTGGCTTCCATTGTGTGGGCTACTCATCCCTGACGGGCTGATTGCATTTATTCTGTCCAGACACAGAGAGCCCCTCTGCAGCACAAACAATACCAGAGTAAATAAACACAAATATTAATCATTCCTGGCCTCCTGACTGGTGAGTGCTGCAGGGGACCGGTGTGAAAATGCTGACAAGCAGTGCAGGGGGGTTGGAAAGAGGCATTTGTCTGCATGGGTGTTGCTTGTCGGTGCTAAATGATTTTGGACAAAGGAACATTTAATCCTCAGAGCTCACATATCCGAGCAGCATCTGATTCGTGGCTGGAGTGGGGTGGGCAGGACGGGCACTGGGCACTCTCAGAGTACTTTCAAGGAGGGAATCATTCTGTCCCTGTTTCAGAGTATGACCAGAAAACCTCAGATTAATCCCCCTGCGGACTCTGTCTGCACCAGAGTGGGTCAGTCATTAATTGCTTTCCAAACTCTTTGCAGCGTTACAAGGAGAAAACCTTTTAAACCTCAGCTCTCAGAATGGTCCATTCCCTTGCTCCCTCCCCCAGCTGCATGTGTGAAATACAGGTTTGTGCATGGCAGCAAGGGCCTGTTGGCAGGGATCTCACACCCATGAGGTACATCCTGTGTACGTTGCTGGCTACTAGCAGAATGACTTAGGAAATATTAATCAAAGCAATTTGAAGTGATGTTTGCCAATAAGGATCAAAGCCTCTCAAACCACCCATCCAAACAGCCAGTTTGAGCCTCTGCCGTGTACTGACTCCATCTGAATTTCATTGCTCCAGAAACACTCCAGAAGCGCCAGGGCCCTGGTGCAGGCACAGCCCAGGGGTGCAGCTCCTGCCCCGGGCAGCAGCAGGAGGAGGAGGCAGGGCTCGGACACCCCTGGCTGCAGAGGCACCTCGCTGTCCCACTGCACTGGGCTTTCCTCATCTCCCCAGGCGTGCAGCCGAGCTGAGGCCGCTCTGCCTCACTGCACACACTGCAGGTTGTGAGTGCAGCTCCTGCCACAAACAAACTCGTTTTGCCTGCAAGCAGCTGGAACTGCCCTGTCTCCAGCAGAGCTGCAGGAGCAGAGAGCGATCTCAAAAGCAAGGCTGAGGAGGTCGCAGGTTCTGCTTTGGTAACTCCAGGATTTGCTGGCTTTTTCTGATTTTAACTCAGAGGTTGAACCAGTGAAGTATCTTTGCATTAACAACCTCATTTTAACTACTGGTAAAAAAAATGAAATGAAGTCACACGTGCTAAGCCAGGCAGTAAAAGAAGCATTTCTTACCTATCAGAATTGGAAAAGAGCTTGTTTCAACAGAGCTCGACTCAGAACCCTCCATCTCACATCTGTGGCTCCACAGAGGCAGGAAAAGCTTCCTAGGAATTGTCTTCTTGAATTGTTTTCTGCTCGTAGTAAATCAGTGGCTCTCCCTTATCTCTGGAGCTCTTTATCCAGGGTGCTTAGCCTGCCACCTTCGAGGCTGCATTGACCACTCTGTCAAAAGTTTATACCTTGATAAATAAAATGAACCCGACTGTTAGTACAGATCTAGGTAAGTAAACAAAATATCTTTCTTCTGCTTAAGAGGTTTGGCTGTGTAATCAGAAAATTCAGTACCTGTTTAGCCTCAGTGCTGGCTAACAAAAGGCAGATTCCACACCCTCGTGGAAGAAAGATCAAAGGCTTTTTTGGCATTAATGAATGTCAAGCAAAAACCCCAAATATTTAATCAAGAGGGAACAAAACCTTAAGACTCACACAGCTGTGAGCATTTTTACAGATTTTCACAGTTCATATTTGAATCATATCTCAGGGTTTGTTACATTATACCTGAGCAGGATTAGTCAGGTGGCAGAGGGTGGAATTTTCTAAGTGTTTTTAAAACTGTCACCGATTCGAATGGGGCCCAGGCTGGGACAACAGGGGAAGAGCTGTTAGAGGCTGTCACTTCTGAAAAAGCATTTAATGTGATGGAGTGTGATTATGACTCACAAACACAACGAATGCTTTAGAGGGAACCAAAAAGGAAAGGATGCACCTGACTGGTTTTGTAAGGCTGGGTCCAAGCGACACAATAACTCTTTCACAACCCAAAGGGCAGCCAGCCGATACCCTGAACCCGAAGATTGGATTGCCCAGCTTAAAAAGCACGGTGCACTTGTCACACAATCACCCTAAACAATCACAGTAATGTTTTATTTTCCCTGCAGTTGTGCTCGCGAGCCTCGGTGCTGGATCAGAATCCACCTTGCAGTGACCCAGCGCGCACAGAAACCCCCGGGGCTCTTTCCCCAGAGAGTTTATGGGAGATGATGGGCAGGAAAGCCCCACGGAACCCGGCCCCTGATGCTGGCCATCAGCACCAGAAGCAGTCACGGTGCCCCAGGTGTTCCAGGGCTGCTGGGTTTGTGCAGACAGCCCGGCGCAGGAGAGGTTTTCAGGGGTATTACAGGGATTACACCGCAATTACTTAGGAGGTGTTCCAGAGATGCTCCACCTGCTCACAGAGGCAACACAAACAAAGCCAAAGGGGCTTAGCTGAAAAATAATAATTAAGCGATATGGGTGACATCAAAAGGAGCAGTTGTGGGTTCGACACCCAGGAAAGGCGTTGGGTAACAGAGCCCACAGAGAGCCCTGGGCGTGTTGGAAGCGGTGGGGAAGGGGCACCAAGCAAAGGGAGGGCACAGCACAGCACAGACAGCGGGAGATAATCCCTGCAGCAACGTGTTGATGGGAAAACTGAGATAAGACGGAATTCACTGGTGTGGGCAGAACGAGGCTTTACCTACCAAGACACAACATGAGGAATGTGCATTTCACCCAGGATACGGGGCAGAAAATAAGGATTTTAGCTGTGCTTTGTAAGCAGAAGGTCAAGACATCACATGCAGCTTGGATGTGATGATCCAGGGAGGAAAAACAAGGCAAAAACAGAGTTCAGGTTGTTCACCCAAAGCTTGGTAAGGATGAAAAACAAAAAAAGAAGTACCAAAGTTTCTAGGCAATTATCAGAAATCATTGTGGAGGTTTCAAACTGGATAGGAAGGGACCGTCCTCTGTAAAAGCTAAAAAGAAAAACCAACCAAAAAATTCACATTCTGGTCAAAAAAAGAAAAAATGGAAATGGAATCAGGTGATGATTTCTGTTTTAGCCACCCAGCCTTAGCAATACCAGAGTTGCCATCTTCCTGTCCATCACAGGACAATTATTTATGCTTATGCAAAATCATTAATTGCAAAAGAACCTTTCAAGTGCTGATGAGATCAAGTAATACAGGGCTATGACTGAAAGTCTAATCTTGCATATGAGGCTTTAATTACAGTGATGATGCACGAAGCGGAGACAATCATCCTGCTCACCTCTCACAGTCCCAGCTGGACTGTGTGCAGGACTGGCAGTTAAATAAACAGTATTTATTTAACTGTGCAACTGGTGCATTTACTGTGGAACCCAGTGAGCCAGGGGAAAAAAAAGCAGAAGATTCTGTGCAATTTGTAAGTGTCTAGTTTCAAAGTAAACCATATGAAAAATTCATTTAAATGTTTTGGAGTGAAATGTTCAGGTGAAAAAATTGGGGAATCTCCTACAAAATCAATGAGGATTTTATCTGTTGAATATGCTTCAGTTACCTCTTTATCCTTGGAAAACCCAGTTAGTTTGAAACCCAGTGTTATTTATGTGGACTGCAAAATGCCCCATTAATTGAGAAATCACCTGGCAGATGAAATATTAATGTGGATAAAACCAACAAAAAATTACCTGCTAGAAAAATCTTGTTTAACAAATACTTGTGTGAAGTGCTCAGCTTCTTAGAACATAGATGATGTTGAGAATTTTTATTATTCATTATTAAGAATGATGAAAAGAAGAGATATTGCTCTCTTAATCCATCAAAGCCCAAAAGGAATCTATGTTGTACAGAAAGGGAATAGAAAAACATAAGTTATATTCCCCAGAATGAGGTCAATGCTTGTTCTTGGAGATCCAGAAAATGCACTTTGAAGCACAAAGTTATGCGTGGGAAATGATCTGTGCAACTGCAGAAGCAGAAGGAGTCTCACAGAAGACAGGACGTGTGCCAAGCCCTCAGCAGCACTTCAGGTGTCTGTGCAGCGTTTTCAGGGGAAAGAAATACAAATCTTAGTCCAGCATCTACAGCGGCTCACATCCGGCTGGGGCCAAACTCCAGTGCTTCAGAAGAAAATCGAAATGGGGGTTTAAAAAGATGCAAGAAGAAATTTTGGGTTTTCCACAGGGCTTGATCGTGAAGAACTAGAGACAAAAACCAAGGTAGAAAATAGAGTTCACATTGCACACCCTGAAGATGACAACATTTGCAGTCCACTCTGTTTGATTAACAAAAAAATTAATACTCATGAGTTTAAAATAGTCAGTACAGTCCAAATGAAAAATAATAACAACTAAAGTAATACTTTTTCAGTGAGTTTTGATTAACCCTGAGACAAAAAAAGTTGTGAAATTTTACATCAAAATGGAAAACATCCTTTCTGTCTCTTACAGCTAGTGAGAATCCGTACACCATGATGTTTGTAAAAAGCAAACATTAAATGAAGCAGAGTTCAAGCAGCTTTTCAAGCCCATTGGGGAGAGTTGTAGATCTTAAAACACCAGGTGGAAAGGCTACCTCAGGTCCCCTCCTAAGCCATGAGCTCTTCCATACACTCACTGAACTTATTTCATTTAACCTCTTCACTCAGCACAGGAGCCAGAGCAGCTGCCCCGTGTCCTCACTGAGGACAGGCCCACTCCTTTTGGGTTTGCTTGGCTGATGCACTTGTAGCCTGCCCTTCACCCTCCCTGCGTGGTGGGTTGTTAACAAATCAGAATATTGATTATAGCTGACACCTATTTAATTCAGTCATTATGTCCAGATCAGTTATTGCTCGGAGGAAAGGCAGCAGAAGGGGGGACGCTGTTCCAGGCAGCGTGGAAAAAGCACAGAAGCCACGAGGAGGTGCAGGAGCCCAAAGCTTGGGTGGAGCAAAAAGAAAGGGGCAGGGTGTGAGCTGGGATGAGGGAGAAGCTGCAGGCAAGGGTGACACATTCTGTACAGTGATTACAATGCGTTAATTACCCCTCATGCCCAACATTCCTCCAGCACTGATGGGTGGGAAGGGGCATCGCTCCCCTCCCACCCTTGTGCAATTCAAACCACAGCAATAGCTGGTAACTCCTGCAGAAAAGGCCCTTTTACTGATTCATTGGTGCTTTCTCTGGGTGTCCTGCAGAGCAGAATCTCACCCAGAGCTTTCTCTGGGTGTCCTGCAGAGCAGAATCTCACCCACAGCTTTCTCTGAGTGTCCTGCAGAACAGAATCTCACCCAGAGCTTTCTCTCCCAACAAACCACCCAACCCCGGGTGTCCTGCAGAGCAGAATCTCACCCACAGCTTTCTCCGGGCGCCCTGCAGAGCAGAATCTCACCCACAGCTTTCTCTGCCCCTCCTGTGTCCCTGAGGCTCCTCACGGGAGCCGGAGCACACAGACCCACCGGGGTTTGCAGGCATTGACATCCCTGAGCCCGGCCTCTCCTGTGCTCACCCAGGGGCTGTGCCCCATTCACAGGCGGAGCAGTTTAAGGGAAAAATAGAAACATGGGCCGTTTTTCCCTTCTTCTCACTAAAAATTCCTAACTGGCAGGAAAAGATGCTTTTCCAGTCACTGCATCAGCCGTGCTGCTGGCTGCCACAGGCACTCCCAAAGCACGGTGACCCATCACACACTGTGCCCGCATCAGGAACAAAAACAACTCACTTTTTTCTGAAAAACCCTCAAATAACCCGCAGCATTTCAATAAAATAAACTATGGTCACCTCATTTCCACCATGACTTAAAGATTCCTATTTGGGAAGCAAGAGCTGGAACAGAATTTGTAAAGTTGCCTTATAATTTATTATTTTCTTTACGAGAATGATTTACTGTGCTGATGGTATCAGCTGCCTCACATCTCTTTTGTAGTTGTCTGATTTTTAGGAGCTGGGCAGAGCACAGACTGAAATTCTTCAGGGAGATTCCTTAGATAACCTATGGAAAATGCTAGATTTTGGCAGATGAATCAAACTCCTCCAGCAAAAAGGTGTGACTGTAATGCAGAATCTCTAGATTATATATATATATATATATATATATATATGATGAACAAAGAGAAGCTGTACTGTAACATCTAAAGCCGAGGTGCAATAACTGCAATAAATGCTAAACTGGGGATGTGTGTTGCAATCCCATTGTCACAGACAATGTCTGTTATTTTTATTGCCCATGAGAGGAAGTTTAGATTGCTCCCAAACCTCATCAGAGACACGTTTTTATGAATGATTATAAAATAAGAAAATACAATTCCAGTCACCCAATGACACGTTGTATTTTATAAAACACAAGAATTCCATAAGTCACCAGGCACTCACATATCTTCAATATCCCACGCTCCAACCTCCTCCAAGCACCTTCCATTCAACCTCCCCTCCAAAAGCCACGTCCCTCCTTTTGCTCTGCTTTAGTTTTACTCCTACATTTTAGACTGGTAATTCAAGGTTTTGCTCTCATCAGATTTAAGATGAAAGAGCCAGCACAGAGGTGAGATACAGCCTTGCCCTGATACAAAAAAGCTGGTTCCTCTGCCCACAGGAATCCAGGAAGATGTGGGAGCCCCAGCAAGATATCAGCTCGCTCCATGAGAGCCAGCAAGCCCAGTGGCTTCATTAATCTGGAACTGGAGCACACTGGCCAGATACCATCAGCAAGCTCCAGCTCCTTCCTGAGAGACAGGGACCTCTCCTGCTGTGCTCCCAAAGCAGCTGTGGGAGCCTCTGCTCCATGCAGATCTGGGCTGCTGCTGGTGGTGGATCCGAAAGCTGTGGTGGCTCTGAAGGCTCTGGTGGCACTGAAGGTTCTGGTGGCTCTGAAAGCTGTGGTGGCTCTGAAGGCTGTGGTGGCTCTGAAGGTTCTGGTGGCTCTGAAAGCTGTGGTGGATCTGAAAGCTGTGGTGGCTCTGAAAGCTGTGGTGGATCTGAAGGCTCTGGTGGCTCTGAAAGCTGTGGTGGATCTGAAAGCTCTGGTGGTTTCCAGGCTGGCTGGGGAAACACTGTAAACCCTGTGTTTCCCCAGCCAGCACCCCGGCTGTGAGGGACCCCTGTGGGGCCCCTGCACCCCGTGAGTCCCTGCCCCGCAGCACCCACAGCCATCCCGCCGTGCCTCCCTCGGACACAAGCCTCGGACACAAGCCTCGGACACAAGCCTCGGACACAATCCTGGGCCACAGCTGGGAACAGCTCTCTCCACCCCGGTGCCTCAGGCTGGTACAGCTCTGGTGCCAATATTAGGATTAACAAACCCCACAGATTGAGGGGATCAGATCTTACACTAACTGGAGCCATTCAAAGACCTAAGGTGGCAGACTCAAACCCATGAAATTGTGAGTGTTTATTTCAGTTACTGATCTGTGTTTCGGGGCCCTGCTCAAGGGCCCAGCCTGTTCTGTTCTGCACTAGAGAGTGCCACGATGTGTTTTAAGGGATTACTCTTTTGTCACTTTCACTGTACTCAATTTATTTTTTGTCAGGGGTCTGAGATGCACCACGAACACATTAATCATGTGTCACTCATCCCACGGGAACACAGAAAACAAATAGAAACCAACCATTCCTTTCCTAACATGAACAGCTCTAATTAACATGGGAATTTGTTCTGCTGGTTGTTTTTGTTGTCTTCAGAAATTACTCCTGCAAATAAGCAAAACAAAAAGGAGAGACCTTCCTTGTGAAAAAAAAAAACACCAAAAAAAGAAAAAACCTGACTACACAGTTTCTCGAAGTGCTGCTTGTACATTTAAAGCACAAAAAAATGTTCTGGAACACTTTTTGTACTTTAAATGATTAAGCCTGCCTTGAAATATGATGTACTGCTTGAAATATCAATGTACTCAATATTCACATGGTGAGAGTTTCATGTATTGTCAGATTGTGATGATAGAAAAGGATACTTTGTCATTTACATTTACAACACTGCTCACAGACTACAACTACTTGAGTCCTGTGTGGTTTTGAATAGATAAAATGGAAAAACAAGCGATGAAGCACTCTTTGCAGTGACCCAGGGTTACTGTGGAACTGTGGTGTGAACTGCACACTTCTACATCAGTCACAAGCAGATTCTGTACTTGTTAAAATCGGCTGCAAAGCTGGCACTAGTGCTTCAAAAAGACTGCTTTAGGAAAAATACATAACAGTGGAGCCCCTGCAGCTCCGGGTTTGGTTTTGGTTTGGTTTTTTAAACGCCGTAGCTTGTGGAAGGAAGAGATCTCATTTACTGAAATGTTGCCTTTTGGTGTGTGCACGAAACAAGAGGTTGAGCCCCAGAGCAGGTCAGTGACAGAAACAATCGCACATTTCAAAGGAACCTCCTGCAAGGCCAAGGAGCTTTTTGTTATGTAAACGACCCCAACTTGTTTGTTTTTGTTGATGTTTTTAAATGCCAAGTTGTAGATAGGTCTGTTGTGTTAAACACATCAAACAGGGCACCAGGACATCAGCCTCCTGCATTCTGGGTTCTGCTGGAGACACGGATAGTTTGCTTAGGGCTGCATTTCAAACAGCAGCTCTTTGATGCTTTAAATGCCCGGCCGAGGAGTGCCCATTGAGGCAGGAGGTGGGAACAGCAGCCAGAACAGGGCTCTCACAATGAGTTCTGAATTATTACTTTATGACTTTGTTTTTCTAGGAAACACGTAGCATTTATAGATAAATTGAATCTCTCTTTTTGTTTTTTTTTTTCTAGAGAGTATCCGATCCAGTGAGCACTCACTCTGGCCGTGATTCTGCTTTGTGCCATGCCTGGAGCCCCGGGGAGGGGAGACAACCTCGCCTTTGCTCCATTTCATCCTATTTCCAATCTGTGCCTGCACAGGACAGGGCGGCTGGGCAGCAAGGGCTGAAATAAACACCCGGACTCAGCCCAGTCCAGGGCTGCTCTCCACTGCATCCCCCACGTGTGGCAATGCCCCAGTGTCACCGGGGTTTCCTGGAGCACTTGATAAAAGCAGAATCTGCTCCATGAATACCTTGTTCAGAGGTCGCTAACCATCAGCAGTCAGCCCGTGTGAAGCCAAATCTGGAAGCTAAAAAAAAGGAGTAGAGGACGTGACTTCTTCTGCCTTAAATTTGGTTTTATCATATCCTGCAAATGAAGGGCTTTGAGGAATGTTCAAAACTGATCAAAGGGCTGTGTAATACACCCCTTCACAGTCCAGACTCTGTGGGCTCCAAGGGTGGAATTTTCAAAGAAATATGCAGAAGAACCTGTTGCCCCAGATAAGTTAATTAACAAAACCAGTAATGGCTGGAATTCTGAATTTGATTATTCTTCAAACCTTCTCTTGCCACTGCATTGTACTTTGTTTCAAAAAACATACATTGGGAACTTCAGTTTATCAAAAGCTGTAGCACTGTAACAGCCTCCTAATTGTGTGAGATACTGTGCTTAAAGCTAGATAATCAGATCCACCCTAAATATTGATACAGTTATCAGGATAACCAGGGAAGCATGGAATCAAAACCCTGAATGCCTTTCTGGATCTGTGAGGAGAGCAGAGGGTCAGAGCAGCACAGTGGAAACCAAATTCCTGGGCACCAGATTAGATTAATGTGCAAAAAAGAAGCAGTTGAGTCTGAGCCTTAGGACTCAAACAATGCCAACTCCCCTGAGGAGTTTTCTCCTTCCTCCTCTCCTATGGCTCTGTTCTCAGCACCTTTAGCCTATTTACTGCCTATACTCAATTTTCTCTCTCCTGTCTTTTCTGGAGGAGCTCACAGACTGCAGAGTTTCAAATCTCTCCATATAGACACACTCAGCCAGTGTTTACTTTCTTGTGAAATTTGCTATCAAAGACAACCCTACAGCACTCAAGATTCAGAAGTCTCGTTCCCACAGTTCTCCTTGTTAGATATGCAAAGGAGGTCCTTGAAGAGCTATTACAGAGTGTGAAAAGAAACATAAAATTTGGTGCACTCTTGATGTTCCTATCTCAGCGCCGAGACTGAAACAAAGCAAAAAGCCACTCCCCTACAACACTACAGCCTGTGTTGGCAACACCAGGATTCCAATGTTACCAAATTACTGTGCTGATCACAGGCCAGGCTCGGAATTTGTTTATAGGACCACAAAGAGTCAAAATCAGTCTCCTTTGTAATGCAGTTGTCAGTGCAGCATTGCAGCTCAGGATATGAGGAAGCCAGGCTGAGGGCAGGTAGGATATTTCTGTCAGACCAGCTGGGTATAGCTGGGAAAAACTCGCCAGCTTTGAGGCATACAAACCTCTCCTCAGGCTAAAAGCTTTGGAGTGAAAGGTGGGGGCTTTTTTCCCCCCTGTTTTATCAATTGATCAAATGTTCTTTGTCCCTTTCCTGTTTTTTATTTCACACAGACATTAGTCTCAGATAAAAGAACTATAAAATAACAAATATACAGGACAGAACCAAACAATGCCTGTCTTCCACAAAAGCACATTTTTAGGTTTAAGGCACCTGCTCAGAACTGGCAGTCTCTTCTTGACAGTCTCCTGTGTTCATCAGCGCCTTTGGTAGCCCAGAACTTTGAACCTCTGTTTCTTACCACAGTCTTTACCCAAAAAGAGAGATAAAACACAAGTTTTGAAATATCCTTTCGTTCCTGTGGAACAAAAAAAGCTCAAAGCAGTGGCAGGTAGCGGCCAGTAGCACAGAGAGCTGTGTGTGGGCAGATTAGAGACTGAAGGGACGGGATCACTCGAGAGGAGGGGAAGAGAAGCCAGGCACATGCAGATGATGAAAGACTGATGAGCACTGGAGGAGAGGGGAAGGGGAGCAGAGGTGCTGATCATTGAGGGAAGGAGCAAACGAGGTGCACAATGTGGGCTCCACTCCAGATGTTGCTGCTCCTCGTTAGCTCCCGGGGATGCTGCAGGGCTGAGCCCCTCCGCAGAGGCAGAGGCAGGAGCAAGGATGGGAACTGACTGAAGAATTCCTGAGGAGCTGCCTCGCCAGCAGGAAATGCAGATTTATTAATACTGAGCGTTTTGCAATAAATACGTGTTCTCAAAAAGCCTAAATACACTAAAAAAAAAAAAAAAAAAAAACAAACAAGCCACCAAAAATAAAACTTCATTCCAATATTACCAACACCCAGTATTCTTGAATTTCATTTTGAAATGGCAGGTGGTTTTGCAACATGCTGGGCTTTGTCCATTCTAACATAGCAGCAGGTTTTGAATATAGAATTGAAATCGTTTCATTCGCTGATATTTTCTTCCTGTATCATGAATTTATGTCACATCAGGATTTTCAAAAAATGCTCTGATGTGGAAAAAAAAAAATCAAAATAATGACTTTTCCTGCAGCTCATGCTTTGCCTGAGATAGGAAGTTTGATTCAAAGCATACACTGAATTTAGTTGGACACCCATTGACTTCAGTGGAGCAGATCTGTGAGGAGACCTTGAAGAATGGAAGGAAAAAACTAATGACAACAAATGGAAGGAATTCCTCTTTTAACAATGCCTTCCAAAGGTACACAAGGATCGCTCAGTCCTGCCTTTGATGTACAACTCCCCAAAGCTTTAACTCTGCTGCTGCAGGAAGAGCAGAGCTGGGCCCCAGAGCAGCTGGGCAGGACCCACATCTGTGCTGGGAGCACTGGAGCTGCCCCATCCCACTGCTGCTGCTCGGGGAGCTCACGTCTGCACTGGGCAGGCCGTGCCAAAGCCCTGCTTTACAACACAGAATAATCTCAGGAGCTCCTTTCCGGGGTTTGTTGTACAGCCCTTGGTCAAGCCAAAGCCCCGTTTGTGCTGCTTTCCTGAAATACCCATTGCACTCCACAAGCAAGAGCTGGAGCTGTTTGGAACAGCTTTGGCTGAGCTGAAATCGGATCTGCCAGCCCAGGACCTGTTTGTTTCACAGAGCTGATCCCACTTCTCTTCTGGATTAACGAGTGAAGATACAGCAGGCTCGAGCTGAGCACACCCAAGGGCAACATGTGCTATTGTCTGGACCAAAAAATAACTGAAACCCGGCTAATATTAGCACTCAGGCTGATTGTAACTTGTTTGTAACCCTGAAAATAAGGCTTTTGTACTGGGGATGTTGATACACCCTTAACGTTACAGCACAAACACGGCCACTGAAATACAGCTCAGAGTCTGCTCCATCAAGGAGTGTTTTGTAAATGAATAATGACTTTGCTTAAAGCTAATCAACATCAAGTGTGTTAAAAAAGATGAAATAGTGCTGGAAGGCAGTGGGAGGTAGAGGAGCCTCAAAGTGCAAACAGGTGCTGATCTCCCTTCAGGGGGGATTGAGTGGCACAGACCTTACAGGGCTGTCACTTCTGATCAAAGCGAGCTCCAGGACCACATAATCACCATCACCCACCTTTTAAAGGATGCCCTGATTTATCATCTGTCACTGTTAATAACTTGGCTACTCTGTCTAAAATGCTTAAAAACATTACACGAGGATAACATTTCAAATTTTTTTTTAAAGAAATGTGTAAATGTTTTAAACTCAAATGGACTGGAGCTTGTCCTTTGAGGCCATCTGCTGCTGGAGACCACCTGCCATCAAAAGCCCACCTGAGCTGGAAGCATCCCCTCATTGCAGACCCATCCCCTTGAAGCTGGGGGTGTTGAGGGCTGGGCTGAGCAGGGTGGGAGCTCCTGGGCTCCTCCTGCACTCCGGGGCCGTGGGGTGACAGCCAGATGTGGATAATGGCTGCATAATAACAGACACGTGAAATCTGCTTGGGCAAAATCTGATAAGAGCACTGAACATTCCTGGGCTGAGCCCCTCACATCCTTTGGGCCCTGGCGCTTGCACGGCACTGCCCAAAGTGTCCCAGCTTGTCAGGTCTCAGGCTAAACCCTGCAAGTGCTGAGCTTAATTATATTTCTATTTAGGAGAAGCATCAGCATTTCACCGAGAAACAAGACTTCTACTGTTGTAATTAGAATTTTGTGGGGTTTTGCCCTGAATACCCCTGCTGATCTCATGCTCTTACCTCATTAATCTCCCCTCAGTAAATCAAAGCGTTCTACCAAATATCTTTGCCAGAAAAAAGAACTTTCTGCCTTTCTTTTACCTGTACACGAGCCTGTGGCAAACACCTGGTTCTTGATTTACAGTGTATGCACACACCAACAGAATGCACTTCTTTTGGAATTTTTATCTGATAAATGCCACTGGACATTTCTTCCTCAACAAGTTTCCTGTGGAGTGACTGGATTGTTAAAATAACCACATACAGATACTTTTCCTAAAAGTCTGACATAAGCAAATACCTATTGGGCCTTGACAGTAAAGAAAAATCCTATAAAATTCAACAAATAAAAATACAAACATGATTTCACTAAAATTTAAAATTACTGTGAAAAATAAAGAAGTTTAATACTTTTGAGATGTTGTCTTAATGACTTCTAGTAGTATTATCATTTAACTAATATGCAGCATTCTAAGAAAAGAATACAAATCTGTGTTAATTATGAACAATGCTATATTAAATGAATTGTTTTGAAAATGAGAGTATCGCTTTCCCTTGACAGTAATAAGCTTCCAATTCCTTAATAGCAACTTCAGTATTAAACTGTTAAGATTGTTAGGAGTTATGGGACAGTCAGAAGTACAACTTCTCAATTAATTAATTCTTAGGATGTCCTTAAAGCCCATCATTGCACTCTGCTGCATTCAGTGTACTAGTCCTGAAGTAAGGAAATCAGCATCATTATGTACTTGAAGAATCTCATTTGCTTACCAGTAACCCCCCCAAAATAATTCCTGAATAACTGCAAACATGAAATAAAATCTGAATACAGCTTAGCAAGAATCTCTTTGTAACTGGGTGCATCCAGCCAAGCATTATTTGGCATTTTCATAGAAAAAGGTGCAGCTCTGCTCTGGTGACAACGAAGGGCCTAAGCTGACAACTGAATAAACTCAGAATGGCAGCAGGAGCTCAGCCACTGCTGAACGTCTTCCTTCACTTTTTTTCTCTTCCAGAATCCTGATAGCAGGCTGTAAGGATTCATCACCAATAAAAGCAAATAATATTTGCCTACAAGAAACAGTGAGACGTTTATTTCAGTGCCTAACACATGTCAGAGCGAGGCCTGAGACCATCCCCAAACAAACTGTCCCTGGTACAGCCAGCTCTGACCCTTCTGCCAGGGATTGATTCCGTGTGAGGCACACACGTCCCTGGCAGGGTGACACCATTAACAAAACACACACCTGAAGGGTTCCTGCAGCAACCTGCAACACTCAGGTTTTAAAACCCCCTATTTCTCAGGATCTGATGCCATTGACTCAGCCAGAGCATATACAGATGCAGAGGCATTGACTCAGTAGTTTCAGAAGTGGATTTGTTTAGTGCAATTGTCCTACTTTGGCTCCAGCACCGCGTCCTCTGGCAGGATTAACTTCCAGGGCATCTCAAAGCCGTGTGTCAAACAGTGGCACACTGGCACAAAAGAGCAAAAAGGTATTTTCTCTGCCTCAAAAGATAATTTTTATATCAAAAGCTGCTTTATATATGCGCACTTTAGACATAAAGATTATTAATAATACCTGCAAGATCATTTCTGTCACTCAAGTTCCTCGTCACTGCTGGGAACACTTAGAAAGAGTACAAGGCACACATTTATCTGTCACACTGCACAGATAAGTTGAAAAACCAGACCACTACTAAAGAACCTCTTGTTGGAAAGTTCCCAGCCACAACGTGACCGTCACAAGGGTCCCCACTCGCCCCAGGCCCATCAGGACCTCTGTTCTCTCTGCCACGGGAGCCCTGGCAGAGGCTTTTCTGGAGCAGCCTGTGCAAGGTTCCATCCCTCACCCAGCCTGGTCAGCAGCTGGAAAACCGCATGGAAAACTTCACTCACACAAAATCACACTCCACTAAAGCCCTCTTGGAAATGTATTTACAATTTGAGCTTCACCAGATCGCTTCCCTGAAGCAGCATTCAAATCCTGCGTTTGTACTTCCCGGTCTTCCCTCAGCCTTCCCACCAATGGCCGATACTTCCAGCGGTGTTAAAAAGAGGAAAATTCCCTGCAGGGCAGAGGCTGAGCTGTGCTCCAGCCCTGTGAAGTGAGCCAGCGATCTTTAACATGCCGAACGCAGCCTATGCAAATTTCAGAGGGGTGTTAACCAAGGATCATTGTTGTAATCTCAGCGCTTGGTAAACATGGTACTGCTCTACATCACCGCAGCTTTTTACATCACTAAAGCTTCTTCCCATTCAGTTTGCTCAGTTGCAGAGGCTCACAGAAAGGTGCAACATCAAAATCCATTTATTTCATTCCAACTTGCAATTTCTTTCGAGTAAATTACTGTTCCCTCTATTTATACTTGCAGGCAAGTAGAACAACAACTATTATATTCAAAGTGTGCTTTTATCAAATAATCCAGGAAACGAGTTTATTAACCGCAAAGCACATCAGAGAAAGTTTAGAACACACAAAATTATCAAACTAAAGAACATATTTTATTTTTAATAAAATAGTGGAGCATGAAAAATAATTGTATATTACAAATATATACAGCACAGAACTGTGCACCCCCAGCACAGTAAAGAGCATCACTCTATACAAAGCTTCCCTTTGCAGAATCTAGTGCTTCTTGATCTATTCATAGTGAGAATTTGTTTAACAATAGAAAGAGTCAATAAGCCCTTTGGGTCTCTTTGAATTGATCCCCCCCTTTTTTTTTGCACAAATCAGTCCAAACGTGTATAACATTGGCTTGATTTCCATTAAAAAGCCACAAAATGTAACACTAAAGGGTTTCTGAGGACTAGACCTCTTAGTTCTTTTGTTAAGAGATTTCTTTTGTTGTCTTTATGTACAGCAAAATACTTGTTTCTCTTTTCATGTCATGGTAAGAAAAAAAAATGTATTGCACATTATTCTTATTCACAAAGTTTGTGTCTGGTGCAGGAAATTTCTCTTTTGGTGAAAGAATATTGGTGAGCATTATAGATTGAGCCTATTTTTAGGCACTCCAAACGCAGAAGGCTGAGAGGAGTTGTAGAGGATTTTAAAGTTAGCACGGAGGTTGCTTTCCCAGAGAGCATCCTGGCTCAGGACAGGCCTCCTCGGTGTCCCTGGAGGGACAATGCTCACTCGGGCACTTCTAAAATCAAACCATTGCTGCAAAAAACTTGACTATACCTTGTTACTCAGAAAGCTGAAGAAAATCCAGCCCAGCTACATGCAAAAGTTAAATAGGTCTGGGTCGTTTTGTTTGGTTTTGTTTTAATGTTGTTTTTGTTTTAGTCTGAGGGATGGATGTAATTCTTAACAACAAATTAGTAACAGAAGAGACTGTTCAAATTCACAATATTTCTTTCACTGGAAACCTTTCCATGAGTATGTTTACCTCCAGTTTTTCACCAGGTCCTGAATTCAGCATGATACCTTTTTGTGCCTTGAGATATTAAACTGTTCTGACAAAAAAAAAAAAAAAAGCACCATTCATTTTTTAATTTCTGACTGCTACTTGGACATTTGTAAGTCTGTAAGGTGAGGTACAGCCTTTTCTAAAGCCTGGTCACACACAAGTGGGCGGTTGTAACGTTGATTCATACTTTGCAAGGTGAGTTTTCTGTGGATGTTGAGGTTTTTTGTAGATTCCACTACTCGTAATAACACTTGCGGGTTTTCTCCTGCTTCTCTTCTTTAATCTCCGACTACAAACATTTTGCCAGGATTGAAGGGTCTTGGAAGTCCAGATCCACATGCCACTAGTAATGCCCACAACTAACAACATAAAAATTTTGACCATAAAAATTTCTACTGCTGGGATAGAGTTATTCATCATGCAGTCTAAATTTTTAGTCTGATTGTTCATCTTGCATTTCTGTTGAGTTGCCACAATTTTCCAATAATCCATATTCAGTCTCTCATAAAAATAACAAGCTATCACACAAGTTGCAGGCACTGTATACAAGACTGAGAAAACACCAATCCTGACCATAAGTTTCTCCAGCTTGTCGGTGTTTTCTCCACCTGTTTTCATCACCCTCCTGATATGAAAAAGGGCCACAAACCCCGAAAGAATAAAAGAAGTGCCAATGATTAGATAACAAGCCAAAGGAATGAGCACAAACCCCGTCAAGGCGTTCACATCCATGCTGCCAACATAGCACAGCCCCGTCAGCTCGTCTCCAGCCACCCTCCTCATCACCAGGATCATGATGGTCTTCACGGCCGGGATGGCCCACGCTGCCAAGTGGAAGTAGCTGCTGTTGGCTTCGATGGCTTCGTGCCCCCACTTCTTCCCAGCCGCCAGGAACCAAGTTAAAGTCAGGATCACCCACCACAGGGAGCTCGCCATGCCGAAGTAATAGAGGACCAGGAACACAATGGTGCAGCCAGTGCTCTCCAGCCCCTCCTGGATGACATAGAGCTGGCCGCTGTCCCTGTCACAGGCGATGCTCTCAGCACCCGAAAAGAGGCGGATGATGTAGCCCACTGAGTAGACACAGTAGCACATGGAGAGGAAGATAATGGGCCTCTCGGGGTACTTGAAACGCTGAGGATCGATGAGAAAAGTGAGGACAGTGAAAGCGCTGGAGAAGAAGCACAGGATGGACCAGATGGCAATCCAAATGACAGCAAACTGCTTGTCATCCCTGCTCCAGTAAACATCAACCCCCGGCGTGCAGAGCGGCGCGCAGGAAGCGCTCTTTTCCACATGGTGGAACTTGCCAGGGTTCTCGCAGGACATTCTGCTGAGGCTGTCCTTGTGCTGCTGCAGATCGTGGCCACTGCTGGGCCGCTGGGGCCGAAACATGGGTGGCAGCATGCTGGAGCCCCTGGGTGGCTCGTCCGACCCGTTGTTGGGGGCTTCCATGCACAGGTAATTGGGGTCGTTCTTGTTGGGCAGTTTGCTGCAGTCCAAGGAGTCCGGCCACTTAAAATTGAACTGCTCCATAATCGGCGAGCACTTCAGCCTCGCCTGCTCGCACATCACCCTGCAGGCCGGGATCGGGGTAGAAACCTGCTCCGTGCACATCGGGGCGTAGAGGGAGCACAGGAAAAATTTCAGATGGCTGTGGCACCCGTACTCCACCAAGGGGGCAAACTCGTGCAGCTGAATGGCAGCTTCCCGTTGGTTTTCGTGGCCCATCAGGTTCGGCATCCGCGTCATGTTGTAGCCAATGTCCTTGCACATGGGGATTTCGATGGGCTGGCACCTCCCGTCGCCGGGCCGGTCGATGTCCATGGAGCTGATGGCCGCGCAGCAGCGGCTGAGCCAGCACAGCAGCAGCGCGGTGCGCCCGGCGCCGCGGGCCCGCGGCCCCATCCCGGCGGCCGGAGCGGGGCCGGAGCTCAGCGCAGCGCCGGGCCGGGCCCTGCGCGGGCCAGCACCGGCCCCGAGCGCGGCGGGGCCGCGGGGCCGGCGGAGCGGGGCAGCATCGCCCCGCGGGGAGCGCCCGGGCGGCCGCCGGCGGAGCGGAACGCGGCCCCGGCCCGCTGATGCTCCCGGCTCACTGCGGGCAGCCCGGCAACTTTCTGCTCCCCGGGCTTCCACTTTTGCGATCCGCCTTCCCGGCGCCCTGTGGCGCGCTGCTGCCCGCGCCCGCGGCGGCTCCCGGCAGCGCCGGAGCAGCGGTGCCGGCGGGGCTCGGGCGGGCAGCGCCCAGCGGTCACGGCCGCCCCTCGCACATGTCCCGGGCGGCTCTCGGCGCGGCGGCGGCTCCGGGATCGTCCTCTCCTCCGGCCGGTCACCGCTCCGCACTTTCTTGCCGAGAGGTGGGGATTGGTTTATCCGAGTGCGGAATAAAGGAGGAGGAGGAGGAGGAGGAGGAGGAAGTATCTAAGCCATTGAAGAGGGGGGCCTGAAAAATCCCCCCCTCCTCGCCGCCCTCTGGTCTGGGTTTGCAATAGGTCGAGGGTTTGCTGCTGTGCCGAGCAGCGCTGGCGTGTGCGGGGTGTCTGTGCCGGCTCCGCTCCCCCCGCTCGCACCAGCTCCCGGCCCGGAGCAGCTGCGGCTTTTGGGCGGCTGAATCCCAGGATAAAATAAAGTGGGGGGAAAAAAAAAAAGCTAAACCCAAGAAGGAAAAAAAAAAAAAAACCTGTGCAGGATCCGCCTCGCATACGACATCCACTTTGCATGAGAAAGGTGAAGCTGACACGGTGATTACTTTCCAATCACTCGGAACGCCTTGAAACCTCCTTAAGGACCCCTACAGGTTCTCCTTGATCGGCACAGATTAGAAAAAGCCCCATTTGTTTCTCTCCCCTTCTCTCTTTCCTTCCTTTCTCCTTTCCCTCCCGTTGCCCTCTCTTGAAAGTTTAACAAGATCTTTTCTGTAGAAGGCGTCAGCCTGCCCTCCCTCGCTCAGGTAGGAAGCCAGGGAGAGCGAAGCCTTCAGACTTCGTGTCTCCTAATAAGAGGGTTGAAGGTGGTGCCTCCTTGACTGCCTTTATTGGAGGGGGGGCAAAGCTTTAGCAGGGAGGATGTGGGGAGGAGGATGCATTTTATGGCGAGTGCTATAAACTCTTCGCTGCCAGGGTAATAAAATATGGTTGCTTTCAGCCTGGAGTCTGAGCTTTTTTTTTTTTCAAATGTCGTGCTTTGTCTCGAATTCCTAAATGAACAGGACAGGCAGGATTGCTGAAAAAGTACCTGATTATGGTTTTAATCACAGTATGGCATCACTCGAAAATTAGCTTGCTTTCCCCCCCCCCCCCCCTTCCTTAAATAAGAAACGCTAAGAGGACTAGAGACATACCCTTGGGGAAGTTACTTCATCCACTATAGAAAAGATACTTACAGATTTTTGGAGACGGCAATCGTTCTAAAGTGAGTCGTGTTTACTTTTCAAGTTAAGCTTTGAGATTGATTTTGCTTATTGGTCTCTCAGAGCTGGAGAAGGAGAAAGTGAAATCCCCAGCCCAACTACAGTTCGCAGTTTTACAGACGCAGAAGGAGCACAGCGAGCAGAAGTCAAAGATTAGCTCTGCTCAGCTCCCCCTTCCCCGCCCCCCCCACCCCCCCTCTGAGCTCAGTTTTAGCGAACATATTAATGAAGAAGGAAAATCTCTCTTTCATTTCATTCATGCTCACCCACACAAACCGGGCTCCTCTCCATTAGTGCCTGTTTCTTATCGAAAAGAACACGGATTCTCCTGGAAACTACCAAATCCCGCAGGGTCAGAGTTAATACCCCAGCAGCTCCAGAAAGGAAACTGTTGGCTTCCTCAATTGTGATAAGGGTGAAATGGATCCAAGCAAGGACAACAAACCAGGGCTAATGTTTGTCTCTGAAAGCCCTGAAGATGTGGCCAGTCCTTGCCAGGGAGTAAAAGGCACCATAAAAACGTGGTTTGAAAAGCGTGGTCCTTTCTGTGGCTTTCCAGTGGATCGAGGAGATTATATTTATAAAGTCCTGGTCTTAGGGACTGACCTTTCCTTGGACACTTTCAGATTCCTTAGGGAATGTTTCAAAAGCAGGCAGTGTTATGAGCAAAAAAAAAAAAAGCTTTATTTATTTTAGTGTGTCTGTGTGTGTGAGAGAGAGAGAGAGAGAGTGTGCTGGGGCATTTCCATTCTTCATTAATCTAAGCCTGTTTTCTTAGTATTTGTATTCATCCTGATTCCTCTTCTAGAGAGCTCAGCTGGGGGTAGCAGGGAAGTGTGGGGAAAGCTTTTTCAAGGGACAAGTAAATTCTACTTTAAAAAGTAGAATTTAAATAATAACAAAAAAGTAGAATTTAAATAATGCATAACAGGAACATATTCAATGTGTGTTTTATCCAGCTTGACTGCTTCGGAGCTTGTTTTTCTTTCTTTCTTTCCCAACAAGTATTTTTGTAAAACATATTCTATCACCACTGACATTAAAGTAATCTAGAAAAAATACATGAAACAAAACATGGCCTTTTTCTCCTGTAGCACTGATAGCAACCTTTTTCTCCTAAGAGGCAAAAAAGAAACATAAATGAAAGTGAGGAAAAAAAAAGGGGGAGAACCTCCAAGCTTTGTAGTTGTGTCTCTCTTAATTGATCTTTCATGTGCCAATTTAAATCAGCCTTGTTTTTCTCGCCATTATTTTAGCCAGTGCATCCTGCTTTAGATCATTTATTTTACTTTCTATATTTTTAAAGAGCTTTCTACGAGTATCATGCATTCAACGAGCCTGAGTCAGTGAGAGCAACAAATAGAAGGTTATTATAGAAAAATGAGAGCGCTGAGAAATCAGCAACTGGAAGATACCTCTGTAACTAATAAATGAAAAGAGCCTTTTGATGGCTCCAGCTGAAAAGATATTTTATTTTATTTTTTTCTCCTGTGTGTGGGATTTGAGATGTGTGATTCTATGGAGCAGCCAGGCACCCCTGCTGCTAGGCCCTGGCTAGGAGTTGGCCCCCCTCTGGCAAATGTTATGGAGAATTGGGAGGAATTTTATGGCTGTCTTTTCCCTCAGCTCTTTTTTCTTTTGTCTTCTTTGAAGAATGACTTTAGACATTTTATTTACATATTTAACCATGGATGAAAGAGGAAAAAGAAAGCACTTGGGCCGTTGTGGGAATAGTGATATGTTTAAATTAATGGAAATCTTATTAGGCTTCTAAAATTTTAAGCAAAAGATTTTTAATGAAACTTTATAATTAAACATGATTTCAAATAATGTGCCAACTCACAGGAAGGATGCATTTCTCCCTCTAGCTATCCACCTCCCCACCTCCCAAAAATGTGCAGAGGAATAATCTGTATCTTAAAGTCCAGCTCTTCTTCTGTCCCGTAAGGAAAAGATTTAAAAACTTGAATATTCAATAGGGCCTGCGATAACTCAAACCATAACTAAATATTTTGTAGGTAAAGCAAACCATAAAGGAGCCAGGAAAAAAAGCACCACCAGCCCTCGTCCCTGCAGCGGCAAAGTTTCATGCTGTAAAATCTATTACAGTGGCAGTGTAATAAAACACTTTGATATGGCTGATGGGGAAAATCAAAGTTGCATCCATTCTATCCATGTTAGAGCCATTGGAAATTACAGTGCCAGGCAAGGCTTTCTGAAATGGGATTAAAGAAGACCCAAATAATCCATCTGAGGGAGAATGTTCTGACACTTCAGCAGTAAAGAGAAATGAAACGAGCAGCTCAGGGAGTTGAAGAGTTAATTAGTACATTAAAGATTTTTAGTAAAATAGTCTAAATTACTTACGAGGAACAATGGTGTGTTATGACAGAAAGAGAAGTGATATTGACAATCCTGTATTTAAGAAGTCTGTAGCTATAAGTGATTTTCAGGTTTAATATTTCTGGCCAGCCATTTATTACACAAAAAAATAGAGATCAGTTTAATGTTAATCCCATTCAGTAATCCTATTCTCATCTATATTTCTATGCATTCATTCACTTTTTAACTCACACGTTTCATTCCAGTAACAAATTCTATTACATATTAAAAACATAGATATTAAAAAAACATGTTAGCCATACAGATAACAACTGTAAAAGAAAAGGATCATACACACAAAAAGAAAGCTGATAGCTATTCTAGCAATGTTTTATAAACCTGTATTTCTTACTGAATTGCCACTAGATATTAATAAAATTAAATGGCATGCAGAGAAATGTTTGTTTTCCAAACCAAATGGGTTTATTTTTTCCTAGCTACAGAATCTTTGTAGCAGTTTTCCTCCAAAATTTAAGTAAACATGTCTGCCTGACAGGACAGGCACACTGAGAAATATTCCCATGCAAGTGCGGATCTGCACAATGCACAAAAGTTTTAATTGCCTTAGAAAGCCACCACCACCAAGAGTTAAAAGAATTAAAAACAAAAACAAATCATAAATGGATGAGTGGGTTGTATAGTATTGCTCTAATACAATTTAGCTGGCTATTTTAAGGGCACTTCCCTTGAAATGTGGTTTGAAATATTACCAAAGGTTCGACGGGGTGCATTAGTGTGAATTGCAAATCAGAACATTTCTTTAATCCCCTTTTCATGGCCTGGCTTCGGATCAGTGGCATCTAAGGGACTCCCCACTGCTTCTGGCTCAGGAGGAACCATTCACTGGGGCAGCTTCCCTCCTCTATTCCCACAGTCCAGAAAACAACACCACAGACAGACACCCTCCAACTAAATTAGATTAAACTCCTTCTCTTCCACAGCACATTAGCCTTTTCACTGCCCAAGATTCATTATTCAGCTACTCCTAATTTAAAGATACAGTATTTTTCTGCTCTTAGGAACAAAAACAACAAACAAAACTAAAGCCAAAGCAGAAAAAAAAAAGAAGATTCCTGGTCAGAAATAAACCTGATAATGTTAAAATTACATAAAGGCAGGAAAATATCCTTTTCACTTATACTCTACCATTACAGGAATATTATAATTTAAAAGCACAGGTTGCAGCAGAAAGTTCTACAGACACTAAAAACAAGAACAGTAAAAAAAGAAAATGCACACAGACTTTCTTTTCTTATAAACACCATTTGATAACCTTCATTCACCAGTCTTTTTCATGCACTGTTTGCATATCTTGCAGCCAAATCTAGGCTTGTAAAGGCATAAACAGTGAAAACTGCAGATGATAGCAAGGATTAATTAGTTCTTTTGTTGTCATTTCCTCCCCTATTTCCATCCATAACTTCTCCACTCCTGCTTTTCAAGGTAAAACCAATCTTTTAAACCCTCTGTCATTCGGGGCTGAGTCTGTACCTGTCCACAAACACAAATTCAAGCAGCCAAGCATTGCCAGGAGCAGTCAGACCCCGAGCAAGCTCCCTGGGATCTCAGGGCTCTGGGCTGCCTTTGGTGCCCTCACAGCAGCTCCCACTCCTGGGCATTATTGTACACAACCCACAACAGTTCTGTACCACCTGCAGGTGCGAGAGAGGCAATTCTCTCTGACATTAACGTGCTCTGATTCAGGAAGAAGGGAGCCCCTCTGCTGCAGGACAATCTCTCCTCCTCATGGTTCTGAGTGCTGGGTGGCCACAGAGGCTGCAGGCACCGTGGTTTGTCCCAGCGCTGGTGTGGCAGCAGCACCAGGGCAGTGCCTGTCCCTCTGTGCCACACCTCGGGCAGTGCCTGTCCCTCCGTGCCACACCTCGGGCAGTGCCTGTCCCTCCGTGCCACACCTCGGGCAGTGCCTGTCCCTCTGTGCCACACCTCGGGCAGTGCCTGTCCCTCCGTGCCACACCTCGGGCACTGCCTGTCCCTCTGTGCCACACCTCGGGCAGTGCCTGTCCCTCCGTGCCACACCTCGGGCAGTGCCTGTCCCTCCGTGCCACACCTGGGCCTGCCGTCCCTCCGTGCCACACCTCGGGCAGTGCCTGTCCCTCTGTGCCACACTGGGCACTGCCTGTCCCCTCTGTGCCACACCTCGGGCACTGCCTGTCCCTCTGTGCCACACCTCGGGCACTGCCTGTCCCTGCTCCGTGCCACACCTCGGGCAGTGCCTGTCCCTCTGTGCCACACCTCGGGCAGTGCCTGTCCCCCTGTGCCACACCTCGGGCAGTGCCTGTCCCTCCGTGCCACACCTCGGGCAGTGCCTGTCCCTCCGGTGCCACACCTCGGGCAGTGCCTGTCCCTCCGTGCCACACCTCGGGCAGTGCCTGTCCCTCTGTGTCACACCTCGGGCACTGCCTGTCCCTCCGTGCCACACCTCGGGCAGTGCCTGTCCCTCTGTGTCACACCTCGGGCAGTGCCTGTCCCTCCGTGCCACACCTCGGGCAGTGCCTGTCCCCTTGTGCCACACCTCGGGCAGTGCCTGTCCCTCCGTGCCACACCTCGAGCCCTGGGCTCGGCTTCGGGCTCCTCAGGGCAGCAAGGGCACCGAGGGGCTGGAGCCTGTCCAGGGAAGGGGCTGGAGCCTGTCCAGGGAAGGGGCTGGAGCACAAAGCTGCTGAGGAGCTCCTGTTGCCTTTCACCAGCTGCTCAGCAGCGGGATGCTGTAGGGGAATCAGTTCCTTCCTCCTCCCAAACCCATCCCTTACTCTGCCAGTATTGCCATGGTGTTTGTCACTGCAGAACACATTTGTACTGTACAGTGTCTCACCTCGTAGTGCTGTCTGGGTGTCTGTGCCATGCAAGGAGAACAGTTCCAGTTTTATCAGTAACCCTGAAGTGTCCTGCAGGGAAAGCTGACACGTGGTGATCCTGCTTTAGTCAAATGTTAGAATCACAGAATCATGGATCGTTAAGGCTGGCGAAGGCCTCTAAGCCCATCAAGACCAGCCAATGGATTTAAAATGATTTGGGACACAAGCAAAAATTCCAGACCTGTCTACCTGAATCCTCATGTCTTCTCACCCACTCTAACTTACACTGATGTCTCGAGGTAATTTTTATTTGCATGGATGAATAATAGTATCAATTTCAACCTTTAACAATCCTTGACACAGTTCAGATCTGAACTAAAATTCAAAGATTTCCACAGGTACCTGATATTCCCCATGGGAATATGTTGTTCCCCCAGTATTTGCTATGATACATTGAGGAAGCACCAATCCCACCACAGCTTTATGTTCCACCCCTCTGCTGGAGGGCGCTGGCAGAGACAGGCTATCCTGCTGGATGGGATCCTTTTTACATCCTTAGGTGGCAGGAATGTAAGATATGGGTTTAATCACTGCTGTAAGTTGCCCTTGGACATTCTCCATCTGGCATTTGAATTTTAAGAGTGTGATGGCAATCACACATTCTCTGAAGGGAGCACGGAAAGTGAGAACTCGAAATGCCATTGTTTGGAATGTTATTTATTATTTCCAGATCACAAAGAAGAGATGCTTTGTGTAGGTTGCATGAGAGAAGCACAGGAGAGGCTGAGCCAGTAGTGCAGGCAGGCATGTCACATTTCACAAAATCAGCACAGAGGTCACGTATGAAAGCTGATTCTATCCGAAAGTCATGGCTGGTGTGTTTCTAGTCCAGTCTGATGACACTAAAAACTAATTGTAGCTGGTGGCAGAACCTCTAATCTCTGATCTCAGGCTGCAGGACGAGAGAGACCCTCTCAGGCTGAGTTTGGGGCCAGGGTGCCTGTTGGGTGTTTGAGCCCCACATTCACTCAGCCTAAACCACAACACATCCCAATGCCACCAAATCCAACCTCTTCTTTTACCCTCCTCATCCAGAACATGACAATCTGTACTCCCAAAGCAGGAGTTTGATAGAAATGTTAAAGCTCTCGACAGAGAATCCCTCTGGCTCAAACCCACAGGCTGCCAGCATGGTACAGAGTAAGGCACAGAAAACTTTCCTGTACAGTGGAGTTACACCAGAATGAAACATGGGGAGGAAATGTTACATTTAGATCACTCTTAGATGTTCATAGGTCTTCTTTCCTATTTAAATTATTATTATATGGAAGTGATTAAAACACAGTGGGAGGCAAGACCTGCTTAGTCTGAAATACTGGTATCTGCATAGGGATGCACAGACAACAGCATGGTTAAAGTATAATAAGTTATTATTGCTGGGAAATGTCTCTGTGTCCTCCAAAGCTGTCTAACTTTTGTTTTCCCTGTGCTTAAATGAAGAATATTCTTGATGAGAGTGAGCAGGAGGTGCTCAGACACAGCAGTGCTGGAATGCACAATGCTCCACGAGACAGTGATAGAAAACTCAGCCATTCAGGAGGACACTGCCAGACCTCTCCAAAGTCTCTGCAAGTTCAGTTCATGGAATATTTGAGTTTGGTAATTGCCCGTTCAAGAGCACAGGAACACAGTTCCATGCTGCACACATTAGGCAACCATGTATACAGAATCAATTCAAAGCAGCTGTTGGAGACCAGAGATTTTAGGGGAGCTATAGGGTGAATTCCTCCATCTATACGTCTTTTTTTTTTTTGAAAGTGGGAATGCAAAGGAGGAGGGAATGAAAAATTGATACTGCTCTGTGCTCCAGATGAAAGAACAAACATAATTTTATTTTCTTTAATGACTATACTGGATTCTGAAATTAAACCCAGCGGGTAAAAAGATCCTGTGCAGATTTCAAAAGGGATCATGTAGTCTGTCCATGTGCTAAGGCAGGCACATTTTTTAAGCCCTGCCATGTTCTGTAAAACTGAAAAAGGGCTATCCCTGTAAGCATTCTGCTTTTCAAAGCCATCTCTCTCCCTCCACCTTCCCCAAGTCAGTGGATATTCCAAATAAATGTCATCCTAAATTTAAATGTCGTTTTGTGGTTCCTCCCTCTAACTTTAGAAGGAGAATTGCTGTATACTCTGCATTAAATATTATTAGACCTCAACATACAGACAGCACTCCCTTTTTTTTTTTAATCTTCTCAGCAGAACCAGACAGAAAAAGAAGCCAAAAAAACAAGCAAAAAAACCCCAGCCATATAAATAACTGAATATAATCCCCAGTACAGATTTCAAACCAATTGAACTGAGAATAGCTAACCTTCGCTCTGAACTCACTCCAGCTGCAGGTTAATGCAGTTAATTGCAGAGCACCTGGTCTGAGCCTCAGGTATATGAATCATCCCCACAGCACACCTTTCAATCTTTTATTCTCGTGCAATGGCCCGGGGCAGCCGACAGCGCCTGTTGCAGCTTTGTTCCTGGTGGGTGTGCCAGCAGGCTGTCAGAATTCCCGTGTTCGTGCAGAGGGAAGGCTGTGCCCGAAAGGCTCGGTGCTGTCACAGCCTGAGCACAGAGCACAGCGCACCCACGGGCCGGGGCTGCTCCTGCAGCGCTGGCAGAGGATGCACAGAGGATGCACAGAGGATGCACAGAGCCGTGTGTGGTACCTGCACCGAGTGCTCCTGCCTGTGCCTGTGCCCCACAGAGACCCTCCCAGCCCTGGGTGCATCCCTGCACCCCTCCAAACCCACGGCCAGTCCTCTCCAGCTCTTCTTTAATTCCACCAGTTACAGCTCAGCCTTTGTCCATGGCAAGCCGGTTCCTGGATGCAGATTTATTTATACATCAATAGCAAAAAGGCTAACTGAATTAACTGTTTACCTAAACACTCTAATGTGGATGCCTGTAACATATGTACAGCCATGTGTGTTTTATAAATAAATACCTATGTGCACATGTGTCAGGCACCGAAATGCCTACGGGGGCTTTTGGGAAGGCTGAACTACTTGTAGATACTTGAAGTTCTTGCTAGTCTGGGATTGATTATGTCGTGCTTATTAAAGTGGTTTGCAGCTTTAAACTGGTAAATATAATTTAAAAAGGGTAGGACGATGTTTTGAAAATAGTTGGTCACTGCTTTGCACAGACACAACTCTGCAAGTGCAGTTTCATTTACCTTACCCAGTATTAACTGAGCCACTTTTCATTGCACAGGTTTAATACAATTGTGTCACGTGGCACCCTTCAACCACTGGTGATACACAGATAAAGAACAGGAAACCAAGGGATATAAAGAAGGTTAGGGGAGAAAAGTTCTGAAGAGAAGGCAAATGAGCATGAGTACAAGTTTTGAACATGTACTTTATACACAGAATTAATGATGGTTTGTACAAAAACTGTACTGTAAGAAGGACAGTCTGGAAATTATAAAACTGCCCTCTTTGGCAATGCTGATCCTTGTTCCTTTGATGTGTGTTAGCACAGAAGATCAGGTTACTCCTCACATTACACACAAATAACAATCAGACATTGTCACAACCATCTCGATGTTGTCATCTTTTCTGTTGTAACACTCCCCTGCACTGGTTGGCAAATTACCCCCCAGATATCAAAGTACACACTGAATGATTATGATTTCAAGCCACTGATTTTCAGTCTGCCTGATAATCCTGCTTTTTGCCTCTTGCTTCATTAAGTGTTCCCATATATAATGAGAACATTACGAGTGTAAAATACTAAATTTCTGGTTCCATAGCATCTGATGTTTTCTTTGTCCAAGCACAATAAAGGAGCAGGCCCAAGGGAAGTGTGGACCAAGCACTGCAAGCTCCAGGAGCAGGAGCCTTCTGGGGAACCAGGATTCCTTTCAGACAAAAAAGGCCAAATCTGCTGCCACGGAAGCCAACATCAGAGCTCCTGCTGATTTACACAGAGTCAGCACTTTGTAGCTGGACAGGCCATGCTCAAATGCAGCTTTGGAGCCCACAGTGGCCCCACAGCTCAAGGATGACAGGTCCCAAAAAGCAGGGCATGCAGCCACCCTTGCAGGCCACAGAGGAGCTCTCTTAGACAAACAGGAATCTCTGTCTGGGATGCTTGGCTTAGGATAGATGGTTATCATCTGATAACCTGTAGGGAAAGCAGTGTCTTTATCTTCATCTATGGATAAGATTGAAGGAATCTAAATAGTTTCCATAGTTACCATCAGTCACGGGTCATTCATCTGATCAATATTTAGATCAATATTTAGGTAATTACGGTGCACCTCCCTCCTGTGTAGCCAGCACTGGCTCGTTCAGCTGGGTGGGACAGTTCATCCTCTGTGGCAGTGACACGATGTGCATCCATGCTGATGTGACAGGAGAACCCAAAGCAATTTATTATCTAAAACTGTCTGCTGCAGTTCAGGCACAACTCATCTACTGCACATTCGCATCATCTCTCTGTAAGGGCCTGAACGAGGCCTGGGCACCCTGTAAGCCCTTAAAGTAATGCCAAAGTGATGCACAGTGGAGAATTGCACCACAGGAAATAGAGTCCCTCTTATATTCTGCCTCTAAAACAGAGTACATTAAAAAGCAGCCATTCAAAGCCCATGATATAAGTGGGAAGTTGCTCCAGAAATCCTAATTTTGTTCGGTTACGTACGCTGGAGTTTGCTTTTAATGTTTTCACTGTCCTTGGCTTTGGGTTTATTAAAAATTCAACTTGAAATTCAATTAGATGATAGTTTATGTTCTTGGAGTAAATACAGTTTTAGCATCAGATTGGTTACTTACTTTCAATTTTACTTTGCCATGTCAAACCAGTGGAATAATATAGTTACCACCACCTCCATTTCTACTTGGCCCAGGTGCTCCTGCAGTTCTAGAATTGGTGTTTATAAAATGCTCTGCCAAAGGTAAAGCAGAGGATAGACATCACCCTTGTGATGAATGCTTGCTGACACAGGTCCTAACTTCACAGCATTCATTCCAAACAAAAGCCTGCTATTATGTAGGGGGGGTTACCTGTAACAGGGGAAAGGGAAGAGGAGTCCTTGCTCTTGCTCCTATAGTTCAGTTTGATTTTATTACCATTATATTACAGTGTTTGGGTTGTTTGGGGTTTTTTAAAGAGGGAAAGAAAAGAAGCGTGGACTTAATTTTGTTTAGCTTCTAATCCCTTGCCAAATGAGTTAGCTGGAAGCATTTTATACTGACAAAATACGGTCTAAGCTGTGAGTTCTGACTCATCTGCTGCTGTCCAGTCTCCCTTGAGAAACAGTTCACTGTAGCCAGGGAAATTTTGGTCCAGGGAGTATCTGTTAATCTGCCTTATTAGTGGAGATACTTCGAGCCTGGGACCTGCCCTGCCCTGAGAAATGGTAGCACAGGAGAAACCCGAGTTTATGGGGAGTCAGGCAATCAATCAATGCAAACAACAGGGCCCTACAGACAGGATTTAATAAGAAGAATGAATGGAGCCAGCTAAGCCCCCAGGGACAGATGAGCCTACTTCTCATTTTCTGTTTATTAAAACCATTCATATCAATTTGTCATGTGGAAGCATTTAGTTCATTCAAGCACAAGTGTAATTTAAAAGTCTTATTAATAATACTTTAAATACAGACTGTCAGATTCCTTCCACACAGGTGATAAGGGAACCAGAGTGGCAGCTTAAGATGCCAGTGCAGGATGTACTAAACAACTGCTCAAACTTTCTTTTTCTGCGAGTTGTCTGAAGCCAGTGTAGCTGCAGAAGGCATGAATTTGGGAAAGCACTCCAAAGGCCAGATATGAACCTCTGTGAAGTAGCTGGGGTTTTTTGAGCAGTTTTCTGAGATGCTGCTGGGTGCTCTTGCTGTGTTTTGCACACTCACTGCAGGTCTCCTCACCCACGGAGCCACCAGGAGCCAGAGCACAGACCTGCCCCACCAGGCAGGACTAGGTCAGACCACTGACAGCTGTGGGCACTGCTCTCGGGAGAATGCTCTTTTTGAGACATTTAACACCGAAATTTATCCAGAAAAAAGTAAACTGCTGGGGAGCTGGCCCTGTTTTTCTGCATCTGTCCCTGTGCAAATGTTGACTCAGTGCTCTACCTGTCTCTGCAGTGAATTGTGCCTCTGGGCTTTACCCAAAGCCTGCTGAAATGATGGTCTCTTCATTTCCTTGACTGCCTACAGTTCAGAGCCTATAAATGTCCATTTCAGAGAGTGACAAATGTCTGTTTGTGAACTCTGGGAGTGCAATTGCCAAAGAGCAAGCTGAGATGCAAAAGAGTATTCCTGGTGTGGCCTTGGCTTTGCCTTACCCTCTCCCATTCATCACCAGTAATCCAGACACTTAGCCCTGGCATAACATCAATCTTCACATATGTAATTAGTATCACACCTACAGGCTCTGTTTCTTTTAAATAATCCTTTGATGAATGCTAGAGATATTAAGCATGTTATTAGAAGGAGATGGTGCTTAGAAGAAGGAAAAAATGCTGCGCTTCCTGACTGCTTTATTCTTTTGAATTATTGCATGGTAGAAAAAGAAAACAAAACCTTTTCTCTCTTCCAAAAGAATATACAAAATGCTGCCACAGATTGGATCGAACTGTTTCAGGCTCCAGCACTAAGACTCTAAGGCAGAGAAGAAAGGCAACCTCAAACTCTCAAAATATTCAATAAACCCTTGGTCCAGGATGAGCTCGATACACTACAGCCTATAAACCTCAAGGCTGGGAATTGAAACAACCTCTTGGTACGAATGGCCAGACCAGACCTCCCTCCTTAAACTAAGCAACTACAGTACCTGGTAAAGTTTTATAGCCCTAACAAGGTCTTTAACAAATTAAAGCCACTGGAACCAGGACTTTGTTCTTTCTTTTCAAGCTCCCCACCTTCCCAATCCTACCCAGGAAGGCCGCTGCCCAACGGATGGTTTTAATTCAGGTCCCAGAATGGCACAAAGCTTAGTATTCATACAATAAACCTTTCAAAGAAGAATTTGGGTTTACTGGAGCTGTTTAATTGTTGTAGAAGCTGTGCTGTAATAAATAAAGACTTCTGTCATTTTTGTATCTTTGTTATAATTGACTAAATCTATTAGAATATATTCATAGCTGAGGGAAGACTGGGATCCCTGTGACTGCACTTATATTTGCATTATTTATGTAGCAACAAGAACTAGATAAGGCAGAGAAATAAGATCCTTGATCATCATCTCCTTTGATCATCCCCCTTCCCCCACTGCATGCACAGAGCAGACCATGGAGGTATTCTGGTTCAGAGCTGGAGTTCCACAGAGCACTTCCAGGAACACCACACCAAAATGCTCCATTTGAGTGTTTACTGTGGCATGATTTGTTGGCTGTGGCAATACCAGTGCCAGACATCAGCACGTGCAGTGCCAACCATCCTGGGCTGCCTCCTGCCCAGGGAAGGGGCACTCAGCGTGCACTGTGAGCAGGACAGGGAGCACAAATGATCAGTCCAAGGTCAGAAAAGCTCTGCACCTGCCCCAGTTCAGTTTACCCTCACAGCACAGAGTCCAGCTTCTGTCTGCTCTGGCTCTCCCAGCGAGGCAGAGATTCCTGGGCAGTACTTCCCATAGTGCTGTGAATGTTCAGTCATTTCCTCTCTTTCTTTCCCCTAAGAACTCTCTGTTTTCTGTGGACTTTCATTGTTTAAATTCCCAGCCAAAGAGAGATGCCCCCCAGAACACCAGCAACCATCCCAGGAAGCCCCTTTGTATACAACTGTGAGAAATACACAGCAAGGATTCTGCTTCACTCCCAGCTCAAATTTCAACTGAAAATCACATTTCCTAAACTGTTTTCCCAGTCTGTTCAGGAAAGCTGTTGGGTTTAGTATGAAGCTACCAGAAAGTAGAAAATTGGTACCAAGACTTTGCATACTTAAAGGGAAGGAAAAGCACATTCCATAATAGGATGTAAACCATGGCAGTGAGCAGAAAGAAATGCTGGGAAAATCCCTTCCCGTGGCATGTATGGGGATTTGGGTTTAGTTCTAGATAGTTTTGTGAATTCATTGTCAGGTTTGGCATGTGCCCTTCTGTTGCTTGCACAGGAGCCTAAGAATCAAACAGAAATTCTGAGGATGTGGTGCTTGGAATCAGCCCCCGTTTGTTAGGGAGCTTTCATGGTCCAGGTGTAAAATCTCCAATAAACATTAGACATAGCTCAAACAGACAAAACCACCCCTGCTCTGACAAGCTGTGAACCACGAGGCCACAAAGAAGCAGCTTCTGACATCGAGACACATGGTATTCTTAACTGACACCCATAAAACTGACATTAGTCAAAACACATTCCTCACCAAGGCTTGGAGCTTGGAGCATTTACTGCACACTGAATAAAAATCCCCACAAAAGAGAAAGCTTCAGCTGATGAGACTAAACTTAGAAATCATATTCCTGAAATATCCTCACTGCAGGTTTAAATTTTATTTAATGCACTTTGGAGGCTCTTCACTGACTTCAGTATTTATATTCTAAAGGGTAAACAATCTTTTACCCTCCCCCCAAAAAACCCCATAGAAAATAACAGTATTCAGGACAAAGAGAAAAAAAAGGGAAGTTTTTAGGGCTGCTGCCCATTAAAGCTGCAGGACTGACAAATACATTTACTAGGATACGTAGTGAAAGGTCTGACTATGAGCCACTTCCACTCAGCTGAACACTTCCTCACAATGACAGGGGAAAGACTCTCCAGTGATGAGCTGTTCTCACATTTTGCATAACACATCCCAACCATAAATGGCATTTTGCTACGAGATGCTAAATCTACTCTGTAAAGTCTTTTATACACTACAGCTGATTTCCTAGTGTGTAAAGTTTTGCACTTCAAGACTTGTAAATTTAGCAGACTTTCTTTTCTAAGAGGAATTAATACAAACACTATGGGATCTTTTACCTCTGGTTGTTTCTAACTCCTTCTATACAAAACTGTGTTTCTTTGATGGCTGTATTAGTGAGGAACGTGTCTGCTACACCAGATGTTTGTATTTCCACTGAAACTTGGGTTAGGATGCTGGGAGAGCACACAGAAAAGTGCATAGAAAAGCGCTGGAAAATCAAAGCTTAAAAAAGCAAAAAATCAGTGGAGACTCAAATCCAACACTGCCATACAGTGCAGAGGTTCAGTATTTAACTCCACTGCCCCATGGCCTCTTCTAAAATCCACCTCCACTGACTTTCCTGGGCTTTGGGTCAGGCTGTCGACAGAGAAGGCTCGAAGGAAAGGCATCTCTGTGGCTGAAAAGTCTTCCTAGCACTGTGGTGGATAATAGAACATATTCTGATGTTTTTGTAGTTAATAACTGCCCTAATCAGTGACTCCTCTGCAAGTGGGAAGTTCTGTTTCTGTGCTGGGAGTCTCTAAGCTCTGAGAGGAAGCTGACAACTGCACCCAGCACACTGCACTGTGGCAAGGTGCAAAAAACTGCTGCAGTCGAGTTCTAATAACAAGCAGTCAATGCAGGACAGTTCCTGATTACAGAATTTAAGGGCTGAGTCTGGTGGTTTCTAAACACAGCCTGTTAATGTCTATAAGAGATCTATTTGTTGTCCTTCCCCCCAGTTTCCAAGCTGCGACACAGAAGTGCTCTGCAGCACTGTGACTTGATGACTCTTACCACTAGAAACTTCAGTAGGAGAACCAGATTTGGATAAAATTCTTTCTGTCTGTGTAACAATGTCAACACAGTAAAGATTTTAAAAGCCATTAACCATGTCCCCAGATCCAAAAGAATTAAATTCATCCTATTTTAAACATCTGTACTTCTTTGTCATAAGGTACAGATAGAATCTTGTAAAATAATTCTGTGCAGGTACTTGTGCTTGGTTATTTTCAGATCTGTAAAGCTGTGATTGTACAGAAACATCCCCATAAACAGCTGCTCCTGTGTCAGGGAATACCTGTTGATAGTCAAGCCTCAGACAGCCACAGAGCAGAAAAATCACATCCCCCCTGCTCTAACTTCCTCACTGGCATGAGCTCAGGGCTGAACTGGAGGGACAGGCATGGGCTGTGAAGTCAGAATTATCCAAATCAGTGTGGCAGAGGTTTGGGCTTGGTCCTCGTGCCTGAGCTGCGAGGCCCAAGGTGTGCTCACCTTGCACTGAGCAGGAGCTGCTGCAAGGGCCCACGGCTGATGCTCAAACAGAGCTGCTGCCCTTCAGCCCCTCCTGCTCACACCCTGCCACCTCTCAGCTGAACTCCAACGCTGTGGCACCAGCAGAAGGTTTTACAACACCGAGAAAACAGAATTCATTTTCCTGCAAGCTCCCCGATAGCAAATGTGGTCAGGTAGGAGCTGGAGGGGTGAACAGCGTGCCAGTAAAAGTTTGTTTTCTTCTGCCAAGGAAACTGCTGTTTTCAAGGCAGATTCAATTAAAGGCAGAGGATGTTACCTTGAGGAGCCACTTTGTTTACATTTCAAAGGCCTAGTGCTCTTGTTAGACTGATCCTGTTTCATGCAGCTCCTTAATGAAAAGCATTTGTTTGGTGTTATACCTCAACAGCAAATTAGATTCTCCCAAGACAGTTTGACTATGTGAGAAAGCTTTTGTGACTGCCCAGACTTCTGCAGTGTCGTTAAGATAACGACCCTCACATCTGCACTTTCAAATGCTCTTCCCAAGGAAAACTGTAAAAAATATTCAGATCTTTTACAAACTTACAGGATTTATCACCCCGGCTTGATTTAAATTATTTATTTTCCCTCTAAATTCCTGAACTCAACTAGAAATAAATTACAGTACTGAACATTTTGGTAGCTCTTCTTACCCACTACCTTTAAGCAATGTCCCTTTCAGACACTGACAGTGCCTGATGCTGGCCAACAGTGGTGGCAGCTTTTTCAGAGGCCTTTGGAAGGGTTCTCACCACACCAAGGAATGAAACCGATGGACAAGTGACAAGGAAAATGGCTGCAATCATGGTGCATATTTCCTGTCTCTTGCTTCTCTTGTATGATCATGGGAAAAACAAGGCACTCTCTGCCTCTGCTGAACATTTCCACTACTGATGGCTAGAAAGTAAACTAAAAGTCTACCTGTAAGCTGCATTCAAAGAATTTTTGTGGTAAGACCCTGAGAAAGCTGCAAGAACCCCACTTATTTAGAGAAGCAAACTCCCCTGTAATGTCAAATGCCTATAGAAGTGTTATATATATATATATATAAAAGCCAGTGAGGAAGCATTTTAGTGCCCATCACTTTGATGTCTAGAAAACAACTGTAATTTATTTGTTGAGAGATCTCTACAGTCAGTACTGTTCTGGAGCACACACCAATCAAAAATCCCTCCGTCTAAATGCTCACTAAAATCTAAAAGCCAGGCTATCATTTTGTCGTTCCTGGTGTGCTGCTGCAGCCGAGTTTGGAGTGCTTCCTGAGTGAAACAAAACATGGAAGATTGATCCCAATGTACCAAATCTATTTGGAAGAAAACACCACAAGTAAGATTTATTTATGTTCACATCTCTTCAGCATTGTCTGTCGCACACAGAAGCTGGGCCCATGTGGGTCAGCTGCCAGCTCTGTGCTCAGTGGCTGGGCTGGCTGAACGAGGCACTTTTGGCTGTGCCAGACAAAGCTGGAAACGCTGTATCCTCAACCAGAAGAGCTTGAATGACAAGTGACTCATATTAGGAATTCCTTGTGTTCAATCAGCTCCCCTTGATGTGAGATAAAGACTTGATGAAAACAGACAGAACCCAGTTTCAGTCTCCTCTTGGGAGGAGTGAAGACCTTTTTTACATAGGGACAAATTCATTCCTGGCGTAAGGCTTTTTACTTGAGTGGAATTATAGCAAGGATGAAAACAGGTCATCTTGTTTTGTACTACATGCTTCACATCAGTGATGAAATGAACTGGGTCTCAAAGGAGAGGTGATAAAAAGTCAGCCCTTGTGCTTTTTTGTGATTTCTTTTAAGCTATAAAACCTCCTAATGCTTAGTTTTTAAAATATATTAGTTTGATTTATCACTGACTTATGCAACACTCTGTGCAATGACAACTAAAAGCTTTTTGTGGAAAATAAAACACTTTCTGAAATCATCCAGACCCAGCAAAGCCTGTGTATCATAGCTCCCACAAAGAAACCTGGAATCACCTGTTTTAAGCAGCCAACTGGAAGGAGAAAAAAGACCAAAACAACAAAACCCAGCAAAGGCTTCTAATCATTCTTTGTATCTCCCTTTTTGTATGCTTGATTTGAGATGCTTTAATGAATCCTCATTCTCAAACAAGTGCTGGGTACCTGTTCTCTGGGAATTAGGCACATCACAGCAGTCACCCAAAGGCATTTAGGGGAATATTCAAGGACCTCAAGCACAGCTGAATATTTATTTTATGATTCTATCCCGGTCTGAACTGTAGTTTTTGTAAGCTGAATATCTCTTTTGTACTACTCTGAATATATTTATAGTACTCCATAGTAATGGTTGCAAATGCTGCAGTCACACTCTCATGCAGAGTCGGCTGCATTGCTTTGATCATCCCATTATTTGGGTTATTTAACGACAGTTTTAAATGGCTGAGAACTGCACAGAGATGACTCAATTGTATCATTAGCCATGAACAGCAAGTCCATGTTAACAAGCCGTAACTACCCCCGAACAATGTAAACAGGAAGCCTGGTGCTGGAAATTCATTTTGATGATTTCCACTCTTCTTGCAGGTCACAAAGAGAGTCACAAATTAAAAAATGTCTTCACAAAGTGCCAGCTAGGAGTTTAACTGTTGCTGGACCCAAAGAATAGATGTTTTCAGCCATTCTGAAAGATATTTTATGTCACTCTTCACAGCAGAACTATGTGAGAAGTGTCCCAGCATTTTAATTTAGTTATTGCATAAAAAGCTCCCGGTGATATGTACAACATAATGTGCAAAAATAAATAAATATTAAAAAAACATTTCAAAATCTTTAGTACTTTCTTGAATGTGGTTATAAGCAGAAAAACCTTGGTTCTCTGTTTCCATGAGTCCAGAGGGAAGTGTGTGACTGAAATGCTGCCAGGAGATCCCTCTCACTTCCCAGTTTATTCAGCAGAATAAAGTGTGTGGCCTAAACTCTTCTATAATAAGGATATTCTGGAAAAAATCTAAATCTCAAATTGTGGATATATATGCAGCATTGTAAAATGCTATGTGACTGCAGGGTTTGGGTGTTTGGTTAATTTGGGGTCTTTTTTTCTGTTTCTTTTGTTGCTGTTCTGATTGATCCCAAAAATCTTCCCAATAAGTTCCTGGGAAAAAACTATTTAAAGTAATCTCCTGAAACTCCCATGAGGTTATTTGTGGCACAGGGAGGGGAACAAGGACTCCAGTCACACTGGTGACAGCAAGGGAGATGTCACCTGAGCTCGGCGAGATTCATTTAGATCCACACCCGAAGGTGCCTGGAGCTTCTGTCATCACAGGAGACTTGGATCTAATGGGCTTGGTATTCCTGCTGCCTTACCCGACTGTCGGTGGGGGTTTAGGGACCTAAAGCAACATAAGAAAACCGATTTTCTACTGTGTGTCCCAGCCAGTTTGATATAATCTACAGCGCAGAACGAACTGTGTCAGTGATTGTACGGGATTTTACGTAAAAGCAACCTCTGTATAAACAAGAGAACAAATCAAATGAAAACACAGTAATCTCAACAAATGTTTTCAGTACTGGAAAGTGTAAGGTGAGCAAATTGCTGCCCTAAGGACAAGGTGAAAATCCCTAGCCCCCCTTTCCAAAGCAAACAAATAGGAGTGAAACGGAATTTGACGCTTGTTTCCACCAAGGGAAAGCGTTTTGTCAGCCACCGTTTTTTGGTTTGGGGTTTTTTTGAGGTTGCCTTGACGTTGCTTCGTTGCAGTCTGGTCCTGGCAGGAGCTGCCCCGGTGGCTCTGGGGGAAGGCACCGATCAGTGCCTGCTGACGGGGCTGAGCCGTGCAGTCACTGCTCAAACACCCTCCAACAGCTCAGCAAACCCCGAGTCAGAGGTGTGTGACCCCTGCTACCTGTGCAGCAAGTGTGGCATTGCTCAAAGGCACCATCCAAATCCACCAAGGTGCTCAGTCTTTGAGATCCCTATGGAAGCTGCAGGTTTTCAGAGAGTGAAGATGCTTCTCCCCAGGTAACTCGTATTTTAAGGCAGCAGAAATTGAGGACTTTTAAAGAAGCTGGATGTAACTGATTTCTTGAAACTCACATGCGAATCAATAATATAAGTAGAAACACAATCCAGAAGACTTAAAATGCAGTACTTTGTTCCATCCAGGTTAACAGTGACCAGCTGAGACAGGCTGGAAATTTGTGTGTTGAAGACTGACTCTGGTGTGGATTTATTAAGTGGGCTTAAAAACACAGCAAAGCACCACCAAAGCTTGTACCAAAGTTGTAGTTGGATTTTTTTTTGCTTTGATGAAGAAACTATTTCACTTTGATTTTAGAGTTTCTTTATAGCTTTTGAGTGGCAGGCAGCCCTTTACATTATTAATAAATGTTTTGAATTTAAAGTCTTTAAATGAAAAAGTTTTTTTGGGGAGGAGCTTTGAAAAACTAAGAAATAAAGGAACTCATCATAACACTTACATGATAAAGCTGCTTTTTTCACACTGAACTTTGGTTTAATGTGTCAGAGTCATGATTTTAATCACAAATTCTATCTAATGTTGAAATAAATGCCAAGGATGATGGCTAGAGGAGCTCTGTCTTTATAAATCTCCCATCAAATAAAATGGGAAGGTGAAAGTCACAAGAGTGTACCAGGAGGGATCACTTCATCACCTCAGAACAAAATTCAGTCCTGTAGAGAGGCCAGCCCCAGACAGAGCCTTGAGCAGTGGAGAGGAGCGACCTGGTCCAGGCTCCAGCACCAGGGGAAAAGCTCTTCTGGGAGTGCACAGAAGCAAATCGGTGCACGAGGGTGTGAGATGCTGCCTCTGGCCCGAGGGAATTCCTTCAGATCTGCCGCTATTTTCTTTTATTGATCTCAATTCCTTTACTCATTAAATAGTCAGGCTCGGTGCAGGGAAGAGTTTTCTTTTCCCCAGAGGTCAGAAAGCAGCAAAAGAGCTGCTTGTGCTCCAAGCCCTGACCACCCCCAGAGCCGTGGTGGTCCAGAACTGAGGCCCAGGCAGCCCAGTGTCCCATCCCTGTGGAATCCCCTCTCCGGGCACAGGAGCAGCACTCACAGGTATAAAGAACATCCCGCTGGTGGTGAAGCCACACAGTTACAGCAGAGCTGTCTCCAGGAGAGTGGGAAAGCTGGGAATGTTTGCCAGCTAAAAACCAGCTGGGGGCTGCACAAAGGGGCCACAGGAGGCAGCTCTATGAAATGAGAGAACGCGGGGGGAAAATGAAAGTTGGGGGTGAGAAGTGGGGTTTGGGAAAAGTTAAGCAAAAGGCTCAAGGGCCAAGAGAGTTTCAAATGGCTCTGTGCAGGTGAAAGGTGAAATGACTGAAGGTGACCTCAGAGCAGCCCCACTCTTTCTTCCATAGCCTGGCTGCTGCCATCTAACACCTACAGGGAGGAAAAACAAAGGCAGGGGATGAGCCCACTTCTGTCTCGAGGAGGGTGAGGGTGTGAGGTGGAGACAAAAGCCCTTCCTTACTGAGAGGTGGTTTCACTCCTGCAGCTGCTAAAAGATGGGGCTGACAACTGCTACTGCTGCTGATCACTCTCCTCCCCAGCATTATCAACTCCTCTATGCCCACCTACCTAAGCAGCTTCTCTGGTTGCAGCAGAAGTAATGGAAAGGAGAGAACAAATGGTGCCTGAGCCAGCTGGTGCCCTCCTGCCCGAGGGAGAGGATCTGTGACCTGCCACGCTGTGCTCTCAGGCTGCCTGAAGCACCCTCTGCACCCAGGGATTCACACTTGATACTGGCGTGGTGTCTGGAGGGCCAGCAAGGAGACACTGTCAATAACTGCAGAAAACACAGAGGTTGTGTCACCCATCAAACCAGCAGGGGCTTTGGGAGAGGACCTGTATTTCCCACATGCTCCAGGCTCACAGTTAAGGGGGCATTACACATCACCCCTGCCCATCACCTGCTGGGGGGTCATACCCTATGCACCCACCAGTGAAGCACATTTTCACTTTTCAGAGGTTGCTCCTTGAAAACACCTTCCAGCTGCCATTCCCATTCACTGGGAAACCTCCTAGGGATGTGCACCAAAGTTTGTAAGTCTGGCAGCACAAGTGTGAGCGGCAGCCAAATGTCACAGCCCTCTGCAGAGCCCTCCACAACTGACAGTAAAAGTCAAGTTTCTTGATTCTGCTCAAGGAACACGTGGCAGGAACAGCACCATTCCTGTTAGAACCAGGGCTGGCCTTGGACGTGCAGGAGGTTCACATTGTGGTAACATAAAATCTTAATGTATGGTAATAAATATCCTGGAAAGAATTTAATAATATGCTTTGTTTCGCCATAAATTGGCAGGAACCAGTGAATTAAAGAGCCCTCTCCAGCTCTTTTCACATGATAACTCTCTTAATAATTGCAGAGTATTTCACCTTTCACAACATAAGGGTTCTGTAAAGTACATTTTAACTTAAAAGAGCTTCAGTGTTTATGCAGGGTTTATACAGATTGATCTGCAGTAATCTATCTAGAGTTCTTTGCCTTGATGAGAGATATTTGAAGTGGTCCTTACTGTATTCTGAAGCTTCACCCATTGCATAAAGAGCTACTTCTGAAAAAGCCCGTGATGTGCTGGGTAAAACATCAAGAGCAATTAGATTTAGCGAAATTATTCAGAAGAGGGCCAAGATCAAATAAACATTGCTTTTCCACAGCAGAGGGGAACACTCTCTTACTTTTTGCCTAACAACAAGGTACTGACAGCGGTGTTTCAAGCAGGATGGGGCCAGCCTTTGATCTCGGCAGGGGGCTCGTGTTAACCACAACTGCGAGCTGTCTGAAAGCCCACAGGTCAAGCAGGTATTTTTAGTTCTATTTTCAAGACGTAGAAACATACTTTCTCTCATTTCAACAGCAGGACTATTCATTTTGGGGTGGGGAGGGAGGGGGAACTGCAGACAGATATATTGTTGAGATAAATCAAAGTAAAGGAGACATTCAATATTTATCCATTAAGAAAATATAGAATACTTCCTGTGTGACAGAATCCCTCCCACACATTTCAATGGCTATATCCCTCATAAAAGTTAACAGGTAAGAATTAAGGAACAACATTCCACAGCAACAGCCCTAAACACTGCAGTAACGCTTTAAATTGCAGCCTTTTGGATGATTGTTGCAGATCATTTCAGTGGTCATTGGAAGAAATGAAACAGAGTAATTCAAAATTTACAATACTGCCAGGGTCAGAACAAGCTATTGTTTAATCCAACAGATAAAGATAAAATAAAAACAGGAATGGAGGCACATTAATTCTGCTGGCAAGTATGATTTGAGTTTATCAAGGCGGCCTTAATGACCAAGCAGGAGTGAATCCCACTGCCCTAAGCAGAGATCAGCAGCTCCTGATCTCCCACCTCATAGCCAAGACAGGCCCCACGCACAGATTAGGAAAACACATCTGTAACTTGAGTACATCGCTGTGATGCAGCAGAGAGAAAAGCAGATTTTCAATTTCCCACGTGGTCAGGCTAAAGGGAATAAACTCGAAGGAAAGGCAAAGGAAGAAGAGGAGAGTGCTGGAGCAGGAGGAGGCTGTGGGAGGTGTGGGAGGCTCAGGTGGCCAAAGGGGGAAGGAGCTGAGGAGGCACTGCCAGGCAGGCACAGCCACACAGACCCTGCCAGGCAGGCACAGCCACACAGACCCTGCCACACAGACCCTGCCAGGCAGGCACTGCCACACAGACCCTGCCACACAGACCCTGCCAGGCAGGCACTGCCACACAGACCCTGCCACACAGACCCTGCCAGGCAGGCACTGCCACACAGACCCTGCCACACAGACCCTGCCACACAGACACTGCCACACAGACACTGCCACACAGACCCTGCCACACAGACCCTGCCACACAGACACTGCCAGGCAGACACTGCCCTGCCAGGCCAGCAGCAGCCTTCCAGGACATTCCCAGCTCCCTGCAGCACGGGCTGCCCTGTGCAATCCTCTCCGTGCCTTTATCCCAAGGACGCAGAGCAGTGGGAGCCACCTGTTTCCTCCTTTGCTCCCTTGCAAAGGTCTGGGTTAAAGGATTCTGCTGAAAGCTGTGCTGGAAATAGCCTGCATGTGGTTATGCCCCCGAGCCTGCAAAACTTGCACTCATGAGATTCCCACCGGCTTGGGATGGGAATTTTGTGCATAATCGTTTCAGTGTCTGACCACAAAAACCATAATTGGAATTAAAACATCAACTGAGTTGTTAAAAATACAGAAGCTTGGCACCAGGATAATATGGTTTAACTTTAGACTGAGTACATGGCATTTACATCTATATACTATTGTATGTGATCCTGCGCATTTCAGTAGATTTTCATTTACTTCACAGAAAGAATAAATTAAAAGTTGCCCCGAATGTGTAGTAAGGATATTACAAACACATACCTTAAATCAAAGCAAACTGCCCCCCCAACACCCACTCACCCATGAAAATTATTTTTAAAAGTACAGTGCAAACCACAACTTTTTCCTTGTATTTATTATAAAAGCTTTCTTTCCCTTAATGTTTGATCTATCTATAAAAGGCAAAAATGTTTTGTTAGAAAACTCAACCTTTGGCAGCCAGCAAAGTGACTAAATTTCCTACAAATAATTTCAGTTACCCTTTTGTTTACCAATGTGCTTGTTTCCCATAATCCCCCTGGGAGGAGATAATGTCCCTGTGCAGATGTTCAGTGTTATAATTGGGCAGCATTCAGCAGAAATGTCATCGGTGACACAACACTTTAACAATAAAAGAAAATGAAACAGACATCACAGGGGACTCCCATTTCAAAGCAAACCTTTAAGGATCTGAACAGGAAGCATATTTTCCATATTACAAGTTCTCATTTAAATTACAAAAGTACATTGACATTTATTTCCTTAACAGATGAGTTTATCACCAGTTTAGCAATGAGTATCAATGGCAACTGAAATTACAGTTCCTTTCATACTGAGCTTCTTTTGATACGTCCTTTCCTTTACTTACAGCCTCATACAGATTTCTTTTATTCTGACTGCAACATCCAACGTTCTGCATAAATATAAATCTTCATTTTATTAAAAAGGGATGCTGCCATAACACTATTTTTTTTTGCAGGACAGCAAGAACAGCCCATTTCAGGCTGGCCTTGTGCCAAGTGCCACTTTGCAGGCAGCCCAGCTGGGCTCAGTGCCTGCTCTCACAGCCTGAGGGAAGGGAAAGGGCAGAAGTGGCTGCACAGCTCCTGTGTCTGCTGCTGGCTACAGAAGCTGAGGTGACAACGTGGCCAGTCCCAGGGCTGCACCCCAAACGCAGGGAAGCTGTGCTGGAATGTCTTTCTGTGCTGGAATGTCTTTCTGTGCTGGAATGGTTCTGTTCACATGCAGCAAGACGCACAGGTAACAAAGGTTGTTTTTTCCTGACTGCTGTGAGAGCACCCAGCCAGGAATCTCAGGCTCCCCAGAGAAGTCTCCTCTGGATCATCTCACTGATAACCAGCCCCATGGAGACCTAATGGGCTGGGAAAGCTGGGAAAAGCAATGCCACAAACTAATACTGGGGAAAAGGTCTAGAGATATGTCTAAAACGTTGTGAATCAGGATTTTGTTCTCAGATACACATCGGGTAACTCTTACTACATTTATTCAGGTAGGGATTCAGAGAAATTCAGAAACTGAGCAAAATTCAGCTATATCCCATCAGCTTCATCCAGAAGACAAGTGAAACTGGCCTTTCCACATTATCTCTCAGGATTTATGGAGTGGTGACTCCTGCCCAACTCACTGACACCCTACCAGAAGTGTATTTCAGTGGGTACCAGAGGCAGTCTGCAGGGAAGCTCTGGGGCACACACTGCAGCTGAGGACAGTCCCACCATGCACAGCATGATCCTGGGCCATTGGAGACTGACAGGATGCACTGATTAACTCAATATTGATACAGAAATACCCAGGTTTTGTCAGATGCCCAGCAAACCCAGTGTACAGCAATATCTGCTGTGTCTCGCCTCTTATCCCCATGTACACAGGGCACAATTTCAGGGGCCCAGCAGCAGGTTCAGAAGGATGAGCCTCAGTTAAACTTGCCTCAGCTGGAGAAGGTTTTGCATTTGGCTGCAGAACAAACAAACAAATCTAGTTCAGTGCACAAAAGAAAACTTTGAAGTAACTTTCTTACGCAGTCTGAGGTACAATGTGCTAAAGGCTCAAATGAAGAGTTGCAGGAGTCCGTACCTGAGGGGGAAAGGAGGGAGTATAAATCGGAGCAAGGAATTCACACAGTACATTTTCCTTCAAAGCATCGTGTACATTTGCAAGCCTTGCAGCTGTAATTTGCATTTTTGTCATAAACATTTTGGTAACACAGTGGAAAAACACCAGTATCCAGAATGCATCCCAGCTGCCAGGGTTTGCTGCAGCGGCTGTGTCTGTCACAGGGACAGAGCCTGCCACCCTCCACAAAGCCAGAATGGCAAAAAGGGTTCATAGAATATTCTTACTAACTCAGTGCACCCCACAGTTACCACCACTCTGTGGTGCTTTCAGCTGCTGTAACAATTTTCTCCACAATCAGAATTTCCTTAGAATTTCTCGAAGTTTTCCTGGCCCTATCTATGTTTTGCCCTTCTTGGAAGTGGACAACCAAGCAAATGCTAATAAAAATTACAAATTTATCAGATGAACAGCATACACAGGAGGATCTTTCCATATCCAGAACTTCAGCCACCCTTTATGCTGCTGCAGTCCTCCAGAGTAACAGCAGCACAATAAAAAACCCTAAAGCAAACTCCTATCCTGTCTTTTCCCAGCAGAGTTTCGACCCTTCCAAAGAAGACATTCCTGAGATTTTATGAAGTCCAGCAGGAACTTGGTTTTGTTATTGATCTTATGTGGAAGTTGCACAGATGCTGCCAGGCAAGGATGATGGTTTGAAAAAGCTGCAGGAGAAATGCCATTACATGCACACACGTGACCTCTAATGACAGGGAAGGAATAAATACAGTGCTGCAGCCACCTCCTCTGCCCTCCCCGACTCAAACCACCTGCAGACTTTGTTGCTTTCTTAAGCTCCTGCTGTTCCCACTGTGTCTTTTCCCACCTTTTCCAATCCTTTCATTCAATCACATTTTCCTCTGCACTAAAATCAAATACTTGTTCAAGGCTCCGGGTAGGTGAGGGCACAATTCCATCTCTTACTTCATTTTCTCTTTGCTTCTTCAGTCTCTCTCCTGAAGGCTCCCTCAGCTCAGTCTCCAGGCTTCTCTCCTGACAAGCTCTTACACTGACAGTAAGGTCACAGTTTTGTCATCCCCTGTTCCTCTTTCCTGCACAAAAACAATCTGCAGGCTCTGCAGTGATCTCCATGTGCTGTGCCCATATTTTCCCTTCCTTCTAACCACTGGCATAATTGTCACAACTGTGTCCTTAGTGCCACGAGCCCGTTTGAGCCCCAACTGCACGGTTCTGGTCACTCCTGTTGGACTAAAAGCCACCAATTCAGTCACATTGGTGTGTGACATTTGTGTGGCAGTGGGGCAGAGCTGCTGGCTGAGGAGGAAGTTATCCCACGTGGAACCAAAATAAATCACACTAATCCAGAATGCTGAGAGCAAAGGAAAGGGGAAAAAAGGAAAATGGCAGTGGGGAAAGGTGAGGAATAGTAAAGAGGAGGAATTTTGTATGGAGGTTCTGATCATGAGCAGATCCTACACCCATTACTTACTCCTAAAAGAGCTGACCCTGACACTGGAAATCTTTAAATTTTGAAATATAGAGTGATGGAAAGGGGAAAATGGGATAACACTTTCAGGAAAGCAGTCATAAACCAGTGTTCTTCCTTGGATAACAGTATGAGATCCTGAGCTACTGCTCTGAATTTAACAGTGGAATTTCCATAATCAATGAACACTTTTTAGAAGTTGCATTGCAGTGCCTATTTTATAATGAATCAGATCTCACTTTGCTCATATGCTTCAGTATCTCAACAGGAACACAGCAGCTGGAAATAAGGAATTCAAGAGCCTAGCTGATCGATTCTTCTGTCAAAATCCACAAACTAAGATTTGGCATTTAGAACCTTTAAAATAAAATATCAAGGGCAGTGAAAGGTGTTGAAAACAGCTTCAGAAATTTGCCTTAAATCCCCTACCATACTACAATGTATGTACATCTGTGCTGGCTCCAGCAGATGTTGGAAAGTTTGATTTTTATTTTTTTTTCAACTGAAAAAAAGACAACCAGGCCTCTAACAGACCCTCTTTGATCTCACCTGGAAGGAAAGTTCTAATCTGGCCCTGAGAATCTCCACAGTTCAGGCTTAAAAGACAAAAGAGAGGAGAATGTGAAAAGAACAGGAAGCAGCACATAAAGTAAAGCAAATGGGCTTAGAAACGCAGCCTGCTTCCCAGGAATGGCACTGTGTGTAGTTATGCCCTTGGAAGGTTGTTTTTTTAAAAAAAAGCTGTCTCAGAGATGTGCCAAACCCCTTGCATTTGATTTGGGTGGCAGCAAATGGGACAGGACAAGCAGAGCAGAGCAGAGCTGTTGCACTGCCCTCAGCGAAGGAAGTCCCACTCAGAGGAGAGCAGGAAAAGGGAAGGTGATAACCCCGAAATTTCCCTCCACAACAGAGAGTTTACAGACAACAGTGCCTGGGAAGCTGCATTTTAGAGCACTTTAAGAGCATTTATTGGCACACACACACACACAATATAAAAAATTAGTGTCTCTCTGAATCTGTATTTTGTTTTTCTGCACACATGTATTTATGGTAGTTTTTTACATATTTATGGCAGTTAGTAGTCCTTAAATTACGTAAAAGTAAAATGTAAGAAGTTAAAAGGCACTGAAAATCTGCAATAGAAAATTCACAGTAGCTGCTCTACGTTGGAATCTGTCTATTAATTAGATTGCTCTGTACAGGATGTTATCAACAGAATTTGTATTTGATGAATGAAATACGGAGTGACAGGGGCTGTTTTTAGGTGGGGCTGTTCACCCACAGCAATAGATCCATTCACTTACCAGAAGTTTCCATATCTACCTTTCAGTTTTCCCAAGTTCCTCTGAGTTTCCCCTTCTCCCCAGCAGACTGACACACAATTCTGCACTGAGCCAGTTGTTTACCTGCATCAACCCATGGGTGAAGTACTCACATTTCTGTTCATGCCATTCCTCTGTAAGGAAAGATTGACTGCTGTCAATACTGAACACTACTTGATCATATCGCTTTGCACATAAAATGAAATCCTTTCCTCTGTGACTTGTACCACAGACAGACCCCTCAGTGTACCAGCACCAGGGGCACACCAGCATCACTCCTGTGCCTGCTGCTGCTCCAGAACCAGCCCTTGCCCGGTGCCAGCTCCCCCAGCCCCGCTCTCTGCAGCCCTGCTCTCACTGCGGGCACAGCCCAGGAGCTCGGTCCTTCTGCTCTGAGAAGCCTTGCTCCTCCTCAGCTCGTGTGCCAGGGCAGGAACTCCACCACGTTATCTTTTCTGAAGCTGTTTAGTTCTTTCTAGTTTTATTAACGAGCTGATGGCCGCGGTACCGCAGTAAATTCACCTCTCAAAAACAGGTTAGCAGCCTGAATAAGAGTGATTCCACTCCAATCCGACCGCCTCCCCTGCCACACACCCTTTTTAATTGCACGTTTTCTGAAATAGTCGGAGATGAAGATCAGCAAATGGCCTTTTTGGTGCCAGCACAGAAACAGGAATATGTCAAAGCGCCCTGCACAAACTCGCATATCTCTGTGCATCACAGACGGGATGTTTATTTGCCTGGCTTTAAACAAACGTGTTTCCAAGCACTTTTTCATAGCAGAATAAGCTGCTGAAGCTTTTACCACACAATATTTTTTTTCTTTCTTTACCTTTTTTTTTGGGTGGGGTTTTTTGAGGGTTTCTTTTTTTGTACGTGTGCTTTTGCTTTTAGATTGAATTTGCTTGGGCTTTTTTTCCACTCCTTATTAACAAAGCAAATCCTGTTTTACTTGTTTACCCCCAAGGAATTCTGCTATTACAGAGATTTTCATAATTTTAATTGTAGTGAAAATGTATGAAAAATGTCTTCCTGAAATATGAGCTGTCTTACAATAGCACAGTGGTCCGTGTTTGGGACCTGTTGTACTACTCCTTGTAGAGCACTTGTAGTACTCCAGGTAGAATATTTGGATTACTCCATGCGTAATAACCACTGCCAGAACATAGAGTCAGTTGCACTTCAGAGGAGTCTGCCAGCTAAATGAAATATTAAAAAATTAATACTAAAAATAAATTTTAAGCACTTCCTCAGTGTTCTGAGTGGTTGTGATGCTCCAGGCACTGGGAACATCGCCCCAGCACTGTGCCTGTGACTCCACCCTGCTGGACAATCGGGCTGTGCATGGAGAGCTGGAGGCAGAGAATATGGATGAGGCATGTGAAGAGACACAGAAAAGGGTGAAGAGACACAGAAAAGGTTCAACAGCCTGCCAGGCTTTCCACAGCTGGCTTGTGGAAATTTTTGACACTTTTTCAGATCACAATCTAGATATTTCAGCTCATTAAAAAAAGTTAAATATACGTGTAACATATCTGCCTTACATTTTTGCTTCTGGCTACGCTGAAAATGTAAGTTATGGAGTCATTAACTAAAGAAAGGCACATCAGTTACATCAACATACATTATTTTCTCACTAGAGGGAAAGGCTTTGTCATAAAAATATAAATCTTGCAGTTTCACATGTGAAACAGAAGGCAAATTAAACTAATAATGCATAGAAGATTTGCTATATATATGAACGGAGAGGCATTAAATAAACAGTCTCTTTTTAGCCAGAATATTTTTCCAGTTAGTAGGATGTCAACACAAACCTTTGTAATACCTCTAAACTGACCCCCTGTAGACAGGAAATCTTAATTTGCATCAGGATAGTAAACATTAAACTAACCTTGATTTCCAGAGATCAAATTTATATTTTTATTTTGATTTACTGGAGTGTGTCAATGTAAAGTGAATGTCAAAGAACATTAGTTTTCAAACTCCTGAAAAGATGAAGAAAGCCCCTAGAGCAGTGAGCAAAAACAGATCATGTTTCCTGTTCCAAGAGATTCTCGTTATAGAACTTTGATGGTAAAGTAAAACTCTTTAATCTGGGGCATAATCCTGCAGATAGCATGCTAAAACTTGAAGGACACCAGCATGCAGATGTTCTGATGTTTTTAACCCTGGGCTACCTTGCTTGCCAAGAAAATGTAATCTCCTGACATGTACCTTCATGAACAGTCTGCTGCTGATGGTGTCTGGGGGACAGCGAGGCTTCCTGCTGCTCCGAGATGGTGGAGAGCAGAGCACTGTGAATTTAGCAGGAGCTGTGCAAGGATTGGAACCTGCCTCATGGAAGTTTCCTTAAAAACCTTTATTGAAAAACCTCCAGTGTCTCACATAGCGAATAAACAAGTTAAGGAGGTGTTTTGGGTTTGTGCACCAGACCTGCACTGAGCTGCACTGATGGGGGAAATCACCTGGAAACCAAGAGATGACACTTGCAGTCAAATGAAGCACACGTAGAAGGCTTTACAGAGCTATTAATAAAAAACTCACTTTTACAAAAACCTCACAGGCTGTATACAGTCCTTTTTGTGCTTTCTCTTTAAAACAAGTGAGAAATGTGAAAATTGGCTGTTAAGCAAAAAGGAAGTTCTCATTTAATTGGGCAAACACGCTTTTGAGAGTGATCATAGCAAACATTTGTGTATGTAACCTCTTAAAATACAGCAGCAGTGCAGAGTGAAGCGCACCTGAAAACCCCACACGAGGTGGGAGCTGGGGAAGGACTTGGGCTGGCCACTGTGCTGAAGTTAAGAATAAACTGTTGGTGGTTCAGACTGGTTAAGAACCACCGAGCCCTGCTTTTGGTGAGGTTTATGGAATGTGACCCCTGCAGGAAGGATGGGCAGGCACAGGGACCCCAGCTGGTGTGTGCACTGCCATTTGGTGTGGAGATCACCAGAGCCAGCTCTGAGCACAAGGAGAGGCTGTGCAGGGCTGAGTTCTGCATGTGAGAGCTGATGATGCCTTAGGTTTTAACTTTTATATTTTCAAATTCTGTACTGCTTAGAGTGTAACTCTGCAGTTCCTTGTGGCCTGTAATTTCTGCTCTCTCGTGCTGGGCAGACACAACAAAGCCTCTCCAGGCTTTGCCTTCAAGGACAGCCAGGCTCTGCTAGGCCCAAAATGTGTAACCCAAAGCCTCTAAGGGGAGAGCAAGCTGAGGGGAATTCCATCACTGAACTGGGGCTTTAATTGGAGAATTAACCGTGGTATGCAAATGAACCAGGCCTATAAAGGTGTGAAGAGCTCGTGACCTGGGGTCCATCTTGGGGTCCATTTTTGGAGGCAGCCTCTGGCTCCCCCAGGGTGTGCCTTGAAGGCCCTTCAAATAAATACCTATAATTATTCCCTTACTCCTGTCTAGTCTCTGTTTCTAGGTGGCTGGAGAAGGCATCATGAAGGAATTCTCCATGCAGCTCATTCCACAGGAGCACAGAGAAGACGGAGAACCCGAGAAAAGTGAAGGCAGCAATCCTATAAACTGCACTTGTGAGCAGCTCATTTGATTAAGATCTCAGTTAAGCAAATGCAGTTTCCAGCATAATCCATAAATCCATCCACAGAGCTTTGAAAAACCCAACCTACTTGAGAGAATGGAAACAAAGCTAGTAAAAGACTCTTATTCCATTCTAAAACTCTGGAAGGAGGCCATGGGACTCAGTTTTGATCTCACCCATTAGAATCTGTACAGCATTTCAGGCTCACCAAGGTACTTAATGTAAAAGCCCAACGTTCAGGATGTCACCATTTTCTGGTGGGGAGGTTTCCACTGCCCATTGGTAAGTCTTTTAAAAGGCCGTATTTCAGGTTATTCCATCTAGCATACAGGCTGAGAAAGAGATGGACTTTCTACGGATTTTGGGAGAAAAATCTTGCAACGATTACAGACCACAGCTGCAACAATGAAATCGGTCAGAAAGCCGACTGCTGCAGATCCTCAAATTCCTCTGTAATTAGCACATCGGTAACATCCAAATGCCAAACCCTAGCAACCTCGAGGAGCGTGCAAAGAAGCTGAGGGACACAGCGAAGATGTGACATCGACATGACCCTGGCTTTTTACACAATATCAGGCAGCTGGAAGACTGATGCTCCTGGAGAAGGAGGAACGGGGGAAGGGGAGCAAGAACAACTCGAATTATTGCTTTGAAAATTGACTACTTTTATAACTGGGACTTTAGCCTTGAGTAATTTTCCAGGAACATTTACTATGAGGTAAAATAGGAAGCGTTTTCCTCTTATCTTGTTTTGATTAGTCGAAAATATCAATACAAGCCCAGGATTGTACTGAAACTGAAGATCTATTACGACCCGAAGTTGCCTGGAATTTGAGTTTTATCTCTGTGTTTTTAAGAGATGCTCTTCTGAAAATGGGCAAGTTTGCAATAATCTCTGTAAATGCCTCTCAGTATAGAACCATGTCAATTAAAAAATAAAAAGAATAAGCACAGTGAGTGTAAACACCTCCGGCTGCTGATCCAAGTTTAGGTTTCACAAATGTGTACATGACAACAGATCTGCACCTATTAAACGTCACAGAGGCACAAATTCCCATTAGTTTGATGGGCAGAAAAATATCAGTCAATGTGTCCCTCTATTCAAACTGCTGCCCATCAGTGGGAGCCGTCCAAGGGATATTCATTGCAGTGAGAGATTCATGTGTGGCCTGATAGCAGAACCAGCTACGAGATCTGGGCTTCACCCTCCCCTCTGGTTTTCCTTAATTATGCTTGAAGATTGATAGCAATTAAAGAAGAAATCCTACCTTTCACCACAGAACGATGGCAATATCAGCTTCCCATACCAGTCCATAAATCCCCTTTCTCCCTGACAAAGCAATGACATTCTCAGGGTATTCTCACTTTTCATTTATTGCACACTCCAGCAGAAATCTTAAAATGCAGCCCATCAAGCAATGGTACTCTCTGAGCTGACTTTCTGCCTCTGTGTTATTGTTCTAGGAAATTTAGAAGCAAGGACTACGTACACTGCATAAATCCTTATGGAATGCCATATTAGAGAGGAGAAGGAATGCAAGAAGGATGATGTACTTAAAGAAAAGTGAAAAATCAAGAAAGCCGTAAAGCTGGGGTCAGGAATTCAGTTGTCCTGATTCTCTTCACAGGTATTTTTGTGTGTGTGTGCCTCTTGCCCTTCCACAGTGGAGCTGCCATAGTTTAGCCCTTTATTTGGCTCTGCAGAGCACCGAGGAATGCTCCGTAAATCAAACAGGTGTGAAGTGGGTGCAATAAGCCTAACCCTTGCTTTCCTCATGCAGAGGTTTTGTACAAAGAAACTGTGTCTGAAAAGAAATGTAGGTGTTTAAAATTAGATTTACTTTAGATACTGAAGGTAAAAAACCCTCAAAGGGCGTGAAGTGTTTTCTACCAAGTCTAGATGTCACCGTAAGATTTCTCTGAATTAGAGGATTTCTTGAGGAATGTAGATATTGCTGTAAGAGTGAAGAAAAGCCAAACATGTACCTCACTATTCACAAGGCAGCTTCTGATTCCAATCAAAGCAAGCCAGGACTAACATAAATGGATGATATATAACAAATGGAGAAATCAAACGGTGGCAAAGCTCCTTGCTCCTTTCCCTGGCTCCGTGCAGCTTGCCACAGGCATTGTGACACGTTAATGCCATTCAGCAGCTAGAGGTAAGTGATCTTCCTTTCCTGCAGCCTTGCTGTGCACTGTAGTTCTGTAGTTTCTCCTCCATCTTTCACATATCATTGCAGTGTGGGTTTTTTTTTTTCAAAAAAAGGGTTTGATTTCTCTTTTGGTTGATCTTGTCTCAAATTAGATTCCGAAACTGTACCTTAGGAAACCATCTATTCCAAGGTGTCCAGCCAGCACAGTCTCCTGATCCCAGCTGAGGAGCTCTAATATTAGTATCAACACTGCACATTGACAGTAATCATTGAGCCGTGGAGGCTGCATTTAATCCATGACCATTTCTGAACCACAGTCTTATCAGTGCTAACTAGATACAGCTCAATGACTTCAATTCAGCTTTGCAAATCAGAACCATAATGCAGCTTCTGATTCATTGTACTAACAACTCTGGAATGATTTCCTGTTTTCAATTGTTCCTAGCTTTCTAAAAGATTTATACTTCAAATGGAAAATTTTCTTACTACAGATAAGCAGGGTGATTGTTCCCTGTTCGATATAATAGGCTACAATTCCTAAATCCAGGGAAGATGTAGCCGGTGTTTTATGAGGAGAGAACACTTGTTTGTGCTCGGCTGAAAGTGCTATTACACACCATTCGGAGTCAGCGAGGCACAGATGCCGAATGGATGTGGGAGGATATTGTTATTAGGGAGGGTTTCACATGCCCCAGCACAGCTCTGCGGGTGCTCTGCACCTCTGGCCCTTCTCTCTGTGGTGGCACCGATGCAGCTCCATTTCCCTGGGCTCCCTGCCTGCCCTTTCCCCGCAGGGTGAGGGCCAGAGGGGCTCTGGCTGCTCCCAAAGCGTGGGGCAGCCTGCACGGGAGTTTTCTGCCTGCAGGCAGGACAGGCCAGCGAGCTGCTGAGGTTGTTTATGATATTAACGTGTAAACAAACATGAAACACGGAGTACTAACAGGAGATAACAGGAATGGATACTTCTGAGCAGGCAGTGGTGCATCCCTGCTCCTCACGGCCAGTTCTCGCTGACTCGTCCCCAGCCCTGCCCGAGCTGCGATCCCCACAAACCACGGGCTTTGCAGGGAGCAGTGTCTGGGACGGGATCTGCTGACTGCAAAATACGTACCGGCCCGTGGTCCTTTCATCAGTTCTGACAACAAAGCTGCTAAAACAGGTTCAACCTAATTATGATAATCAACCAGACAATTTAAAAGAAAAAAGGTAAGTCAGTGTGGAACAGAGAAAATGCCAGCTAAGAAAGAGGTGAAAGTTCCTGAAAGAAACTTTAAAAATCTGTCTAAAAAAGTCAAACCATACCAAGTTTCTTGGCTCTTAGGGATGCCTGCCAACATTTCCACTAATTAGTTAATTTTGCCATATCACATCTTCATTAAAGAATAAAAAACCAGCTTCAACTAAAAGTCACCAATAAACCTCTCTCTTCTATTTGTCTCTCTGCCTTTGTCTTTAGACTCACTGATAAGCAAAGCTGAACAAAAATAAAGTGCTATGATTTGTAGAACCCCCTCTTCCTGCTGCTTTGCAGTTATTTTTGTGGTGGAACCAACAAAAAAGTGTTCCCCTACTATCTTTCCTTTTAACTAGGCCAATGGAAAATAACCTTTGATCTGAAATAATCATCACTGGAGGAACATTTGGCATTTGGTCTGTATGACAACAGAATGAGCTCCATCAAAGGAAGAACAGCAGGAAAAGGAACGTGGGATAAGGGCAGGGAGCACCATTATAAATACAATGACATTAAACTCCACCGTTTAGGGCAGAGGGGGTGAGAGAGCCATAAGAGAACCATCTGAACGTGATGAGAACTTACCTTCTTAAAAGGATCCTACTATTAGTTTCTAAAAAGAAGAGCTCCTAATCTGTGAACCAGCCTATGACACAAAACATGGATTAAGGGCAGGTTTGGCTGGATTATTAAATATCTAATTTACATCAACTTTATCTGAAATCCTGTCCCTGACTCTCCACAGGAGAGAAGACTATCTGCAAATTCACTGGTAGGAGATGGAGCTTTCACTTTTTAATTTATGCTGTACATTTTTGCTTCCTGGAGTCAGTTTGGCATTTATATCCCTAAGTGCAATGGCTTTGGAGTGCTCGAGTGCTCTTAGATGGAATTCTCCAAGGTATGCTTAGCTCCTATAGATAATGAAAAATTTAAGGAAGGAAAAATATTATACACATTTTTTTATACTTGTTTTTAAATTAACCTTGTAAAAAGCATCCGTGTGCCAGGATCCACCATGGGAGAAATGCTTCAGCGCTAGGGAATGTCGGGATGCTCACACTGCCCCTCTGAGGCCACGGTACAGCGTGATAAAGAGATGTTTTTAACAGCTCCAGCTTTCTTCATTCAGTGCAAGGTAACAGCAGTGAAAACTCATCTCAGGCGCTCATTGGAAGCTGAAAGCAGTGTAAACACGTCTTAAATACATCCCTGTGTCTTTTCAAAAACATCGCAGGCCTTTTAAAAAATCCTACTTCTCTGCTGAAAGGCTGAATAGACCAAGGAAATAGTCTCCATACAAACTTCTGAAAGTAAATTCTTAATTTTGTAGCTTTCATATGTACAGACAGTTGGAAGACTGGGAATACAGAGAAGATGAAGACAAAACTCCCGGCGTGCAAAGATAAAGAATGTTCAGGTACCTGTGCTCACACACATCAATCCCATCACTCCTGCAGATTAACTGCAAGTTTGCTGGTAATTCAGTATTTTTACTGGCAATGTATAAGCTTGTCAAACATCTCAAATTCACAAATGGCCACTGGAATGAGCAGAGAAGCATCTAGATGCTGCAGCATTGCCCTGCAAATGTGTAGCAAGTTGGATAATTTCGGGAACATTTAAAGACCTGGAAAGAATATGCACTTTTCCAGAGGGTCTTCTGCCACAAGAATCCAAAGGGTTTTGGCAGTTTTGGAAATACAAAGCTTTGAATGTGTAACCCCCTTTCAGCTGACCGTACAGCTTGCAGAGTGGTTTTATTTACTCACATTTCCCCAGTCGTTTTGAGGATTAATGTTTTTTAGAGAAAGATAGCCACTAGCAGATAGAAGGCTTTATTCTTCCATAGAGTTCAGTGAGTTGGGCATTTAACTTGCCTCAAAATTTACCCTTCTTAGTTGTAACTTCAAAAAAAATCTTAATCTGTAGAAAAGGAATAATGGAACTGTTCGACTTGAAAGAGGCACTGGGAAGATCTCTCCTCTGGAGACATGCTCACGCTGCCTGACAAGACCAAAGGAATAAAAATGAACAGACCAAAGCAGTGGAAATCCCACGTGCTTGTGACACCCCTGCCACAAGCCAGGCAAGGAGCACATTTCCCGTGACACAGCTTGGCTGTGTTTATTAGGACGGGGCAAAGCAAGGCGTGGACACAACCTGAACTGGAGCTGTGGTCTCAGTCACAGTGGAGAGGAGGCCAAAGGCTCCCACTCGCGGCCAGAGCTGAGCTCTCAGGGGGAAAAAATCCCCTTTGCACTGCACTGACCACGGAGTCCCCAAACTGTAGCCCCCGAATGCACACCGCGCTGAGGGCATGAACGGTGCAAACACACGTATCTAAACTCCATCAAACAAATTAATGGCACAATAGGCTTCATGTGTTACAGCTAATTTACATTTCAATATCCCACAGATATCCCCTCTGCTGATTGTGCCCAAAGGATGTGCTTTCAACTTAGTTACAATCTCTTCTATTCTGTTACAGATTCAATTTATATTGGTTTTTATATCTGCAGCCTTATATGTAACTTCCAGAATCAGGGAGGATTACCACACTGCCAGGGGGTGCTTAGCTGAAATGGAGCATATGGCTATTAATATAATTATGAATCTGTTGCTTTAGGCTACATTAGATTGCCTTTGGGGTTCTGATTCTTAAGAAAAAAGGATTGAACTATAGTCACCCTCCTTTGGTGAAAAAGATTTGGAATAAATAATCACTTTTTCACTTTTTTTAATTTTAATTATTATTTACATGATTCATTGAGGTAACCTCCAACATAGCAAAAATTTAGACAGGGTCCTGACTCATCATATTATCTGTGGCATATTTAGCTTTCAGCATTTGTTTTGATGGCCTTCTGTTGTTAAAAAAAGTTCATAATACCTTTCTAGGGCTTTGTACTTTTAATTCATCGTAATAAAATTCATATTTAGCTTTAGAACTGCCTGCTTTTCTTCAGTTCAGTGTCCGGATGAATCAGTGCCCTTTTGTTCACTGTGACAGCAAAGGTGAGTTACTTTCTTGAAACAACATATTTCAAACCACTGTACCTTGGGTAAGAGTAAACTGAAAAGCATTGGTCTGCAAAGAGGAGCTAAATTAACATTTTATAAGCTGGGTAACTTGAATTGCTGAGAGCCAATTACATCAAGCATCGGTTGAAATGAAAGCTTCAACTTCTCTCTCCAACAGACGAACCAGCTTGAATTCAAAGCATCAGATAAACGGGGCTGGAGATTTGCATGTGTGAATAAGAGCTGAGTTAGAAACAAATCTGAAGGGTTCCAATGTACTGAAGATAAGTCCCAGATTTTCACCTGACACCTCCATCGAGCTGGGGAACAGGACACAGAGTAACAAAATTATGTCAGGGGTCTGGAAATTGTCAAAGGGTTTTTAAGGCAAATGGAAAAGTGCTATTCGGAGGGATAGATTTACACAGAATTACAGAACTGGGTTTTCTAACTTTTGTGTCTACTGACAATCCCCCTTTCTCTTCTCAGTAAAATGAGAATAAAGGAATTTTCAGGGGAAGGGGGAGAACTGAGATTGCTCAGTACTTTAAGTCCCACAGCATGAACAAACAAACTCTCCTTTACAAGTGAGAGAGAAGAAGATGGAATGAAAAGATAGATTTACTGGAATAAGAGAATGTAAGCAGATACTGAAGTTCTGGTGTGGCTCTGATTTACAAGGAATTAAAAAGACCCAGAAAGAAGACGCTGTGCAGCCATTTTTTATTTAAGACTTCACTTTAGGATGATTACTCGGTATCTTTCCTCAAACAAGAATAACAACCTAACGTGACTGAGTTTAACTGAGAGCCAGGAAGGGAAGGTGAGTGATGGTGCTGGAGTACGTAGTCACCTGAAAATGAACCGTCAGCAGATCCAGCTGACAAGAGAGAGATTAAAATCAAGCCTTATCTCGTACGTAGCCCTGTCCTCAGGGGACTGTGCTCCCGTGTGTGGGGCTGATCTTGTTTTACAGTTTGGCAATGCTCAGCACGGACTGAAACTCCTGTGATGTTATATAAACAACCCATTGAGCTCACACCGGGCTGAACATCCCGAGCAGGAATACCCACTGAAAATGCAGAAGTCATCAGCTAATTGCAGGCTGCACACCTGCGTGTCTGAGCAGGCCCTGGGGAGTGCTAATATTAATCTGCAAGTACAGGTAATAATTTTACACACAGTGAACTGTGCTGTCTCCTAAGGCAAGCAGAGCATTTTGCAGGTCCCAGTTTGCAAACTGACAGTCCAGGCACTACTATTTATAAATATCTCGGGTGTAACCTCGTTGTACGAGACCTGTAGTGCACCTTAAGTAGTTTATGGCATCCCTTGCACAATATTTCACAAAGATCACTCACATTTCCAAAGTGTCCTTCAAACTGCCACAGCCCGAGCTCCTTGCCCCACATACAGCAGATTTTCAAAGAAATGTTGCTTCACACCCACGATTTCCCCTCCCTCTCCCTCCCGAAACCAGAGAGGCACATTTTCCCTGTAAGCGACACTTTCTCATAAGATTTCATTTTGATATGTCTTTTTGTCCTGCAATGTTTCACCAGCCAGCAGCACTCTGCTCATCTGCACTTCAATGGCAGAATTCACCAGAGGTACAGGTTTAAATAGCACATCTTGAGATGGGAACAATGAATGGGGGGGAAATGGCTCTACAATAAATAAATAAATAAATAAGGTCCTATCGCACACTTAAAGCCAAATGCCTGCTGGGACTTAGGTTCAAAAGCACATTTGGAAACTGATCCCTTGAGAAGATACGTTTGTTACGGTGTTTGGCCTCAGGATTGAAAAGGATTTGCTTTTAAGCTGTTACTTTACTGCAACTATGTGACTGGAGGCCTCAGGTGTGAAAGTCCTTTGATAAAAGGGACCCGTGTGTGCCAGATAGAGCGAGTGAAAAGCATTAACACTCGCAGGAGCGGGAAGGGGGAAGGGGGGAAGGATGCGGACAGAGTCCATCAAGTTTAAGGCAAGCAAATGCTTGGAATGCACTAGGGATGAGAAGCCACAAAAGCCCTTGAACTTCTTGCTTTGCATACGAAAGTGATTACACGAACAAACTCTCAAGGAACTGAACACCGAAGTTGCAAGGAAGGGTCATTTCCAGTTAATCAGGGGAAGCCCATCTGGAACATGAGCACAGACCCTCCATAAAATGTTATGGCTGGAAGGAACCCTGGGGTCATGCAGTGCAGGATCAGCTCTGCTCAGGTCACTCCAGACAGACAAATGTTTATCTACCTGCACTTAAAGACCTTTAGCAGTGGAGACACTGCAGTTTCACCGCAGGAAATGTGTTCCAGTGCTTATTCTATTTCCATCAGAAAGTGTTTCTAAATGTCTGACTTGGATGCTTTGTGCTGCAGCCCACGCCTGTTGCTGCTCATCCTGTCTGTAGGGGATAAAAAGAAGAGCCTAATCCTTTTCTCTTTGCCAATCTTTTATGCATTTGATGATCTTTTGGAGTCTGAGCTATGTCAGTCCCATCACACTGCGCTCCTCACACACTGCTCTGATTCCACGAGCAAAACTGCATCTGCTCTCTTATCAGAGAATCTCTGCAGCATTTGCATTTTAGAAGTCAGGTGCACCATTTTTCCCTAACCTCAAAATAATTCCACATTGTTTCCTCCACCACTCCCATATAACAGAGAAACCTTTCTTGCATCCCAAAACCTGCTCTGAGAAAAACTGCAGTAAGCACAGAAATATGCAAAATTCACACTTCCCCACAATTTGCTTGGCAGTGGAATTGAGCACTGTTTATTCAGTGCATTTTCAGTGCTCTAAAATGGCTACAACTGCCAAACCTGTGGGCTGCACTTACAGTCTGCCAGGCACTGGACAGATTCACAGTGATTCAGTATCAAAAGTTTATGCTGGATAGTATATTAAATAGATTTATTGGTTTGTTTCCACTAGAAAATCCTGAAGAACATCGAAAACTAGAGGGATGCACATGAAGAAAAAATGACAGTTCCTGTTACATATAAATTTGACCTAACCTGGAGTAAGTACATGCAGTCCTAGAACAGAACTCTTGTTAACCTTCATTCCCCTACCGAAATAGCAAGAAGTAATAGCACTACAACATCTGAACTATTTCAGGTCATTCAACCACTTTTTTTTTTTTTTTTTTTTTTTTTTTTTTTTTTTTTTTTTTTTTTTGTCAGGACCCATGCCATCAATTTCAGAGTAACAAAGAGTTCGCAGTTATCACGACTGCACTTATCACACTGTGGGTGCAGCCACAAACAAGTTACAGGCGCACAGCTTCCTTGAAAAATCGGGTTATTTAATGTTCTCAGGGGCACTACTCTGAGAGGCTGTCAAAGCCTACAGGTGCCTTGCTCTGGCGTGCTACATGTGCACTAAACCGGCAGGAAAAGGAGCATCCCATCTGCGGGACATTGCGGATTCCACAGCGGCTGAGCGGGAGCTGCCGTGCGGGATGAGCGGCCGGGAGCGAGGGCAGCGCTCTTCGGGCAGTGCCTGCCCAGGTGTCTCTGCCTGTGATGGGATTTCGGAGGGAGCGCAGGGAGCAGAGCCCGGTGCGGGATCCGTGCGCAGGGATCGCTGCGAACCGCAGTGCGCAGCGCCGCGCCGCGCCCGCGCCCCGCACTGCACCCGAGCCCGCCGGTTACGGCTGTTGTTATTATTATTATTATTATTATTATTTTTATTTTATTTATTATTATTATTATTATTATTATTATTATTATTATTATTAACCCCGAACCCGAGGAGGGCAGAGATGCGCCCGGCTCTCCGCGAGCCCAGAAACACAGGCTGGCTCCCCGCGACCCCAAATACACGGGCTGGCTCTTATCTCACCGCCTCATCCCGCTGCCAAAACCCAGGGTTTTATTTCAGCATCAAGTTATCCCGTCTGTGGCAGGGAATGGGAGCACAGGGTTTAGCTACGTGTGTAATCTCACTGCTCAGGAACTGTTTCTTTGTTGGATTCCCTGTAGGGTCTCAGGCGATTCACTGGTCTCTGGATATGAACTGTACTGGACTTCATAGAGGAAAAACTATGTATAAAAATATGGAATAGGAACTTTCTTTTAAGTTAGAGAGGAAGATCTCATTTTATCGTGGTCTGGGTCTGACTGTAATTGTGTAAAGCAGCTGCAGAAACTTGTTAGACGATTTAAATTCAATATTAGAGGAGAACTGAAACAATATTGAGCCAACAGAGAAGATAGAGCTCATTTAGAAAACTTTTATGTACGCTGAATATCCTGAACCACAAACTTTTCAGACCATCCTATTCCAACAATACGTCGCAGAATATTTTGCAATTTCCAGGCCTGGATTATTCACTACAACCACTTTCAAATAAAAATGCAGTTTGGTTGCAGCTGGGATCCAAGTTGGAAAAACTGAAGTGATACACGTAATCGTACCAACAGAAATCATGACTCATTTTGCTCGAAGACAACACAGCAAATACTGCTGAAGGCTGGCAAACACAGGGCTGCTGCAGGATGATGTGTCCCTGCTCTGAAACAGGGCATAGCAGAGCAGATTAAGTTCTTTAAACATCAAGGAATACAGGTGGCTGACATCCCTTCTGACAGAGCAGCAACAGATCTAAAATCCTTGCAAAATTATATGATGAAAACAGAGGTGGAGGTGAGGTGCCTGATTTTGGCACCTTTTGAGCCTAAAACATGGCAGTATTTAATATTGAGAACAGCAAGTTGGTTTTTTTTTTCAGTTTTAGCTAGCTGAGATCCTGCACACAACAGCATTAAAATGCCAAAGGGGGCATCTTGACATTCTCTGTATTTCTTTTTTCCATTGATCTCTTTCCAAAGAAGGAAATTAAACAGACATAATACAAGTGATAGAATGCAGATGAAGAAAATGGTTAATCATATCAGACACAATTTTGAAATCAGCAGCCCATGCATGCCAGGAAACATGGATTTATGTGGCATTTCAAATACAACACAATCTTTTACATTTCTCCATATTGGGGCACTTTTTAGATTTTTTATTTATTAGATACAACTGCAAAGTAAATCTTTAGAATGTGATTCAAATCAAATCAGCTCACTAAAAGCAACAAAATGAGGGAAGATAGTTGTGATATTTAGTTAAGGATGCTACAACATAGAAAACAAAAAATATTATTCCCTTAACCCTAAAGAATGATTTATTAGGTCATGCCAAAGATGCAGCAGCCCTGTCTGGTCACAGCCCCAGCAAAAGCATGAGGACAAGGCAAAGAGAGGGTGATGCTCCTCAGTCACACCCAGCTACCGAAAAGTTCTAATTCAGGACACAGTGCTTGAATTGAACAGTTCTTGGCGGTTGTTTCCTACGTGATTTTGGCCAGACACTTTTTAAGTATTAGCACTATTGGATGACGAAATACCAAATTCATTCATTGCCAGAATCGCTTTTGGAAGGACAGTGGACATTCTCAACATCCTTCTCCGGATTTCAAGTTTTTGCCTCGGTATCTTGAAATACAATGATTCGACAATTGGCCAGGGCTGAAAGCTTTTAATGTTGTCTCTGTAGCACCATTTTGATTCTTCATAAAACAATTTAAGGCCCATTTAAAGGCTTTTCTACCGCCTTCAGTTTAGATCGACGCCCCATTAACGCGCCGAACTGGCACGAAGGTGACAGCAATTTCTTCTGCGGAGCGTTGAGACCGCAGACTGTTGGGGCAGGTTACAAAGAGAAACACGAGAATTACCGCACAGCCGGGCACTGCAAAGCCGCTGTAAGCAGGAGCGGGGACTGAAGGAGGCCGAGGCGATAGAACCGGGCCGGAGCGCGGCTGCAGCGCTGCAATCGCGGCTGTCCCCGGCCAGCGCTGCTGCCGGAGCGCAGGTACCCGGTGCCGGTAGATGTCAGCAGCCGCCTCCCCAGCGCTCCCCTGCATCCCTGCTCCCTCACCGGGACACGCTGAGGATGCCATGCACTCTCCCTGGCTCCCCTGCATCCCTGCATCCCTCACCGGGACACGCTGAGGATGCCACGCACTCTCCCAGCGCTCCCCTGCATCCCTGCTCCCTCACCACGCACTCTCCCTGGCTCCCCTGCATCCCTGCTCCCTCACCACGCACTCTCCCTGGCTCCCCTCCATCCCTGCCCGCACCGGGACACGCTGAGGATGCCACGCACAAACACTTCGGCTTTGCCCCAGCCCTGCTGTCTCCCCATCACCCGGATCTAATCAGTTACCAGTTTTGTTAGGTGTGTGGGGACCAGCTCTGCTCAGCCCAAGCGTGTGGGACAGGGAGTTAACAGCTGCATCCTCACCAGGTAACAGGGCTGAGTCTAAGCAGTGCTTTCTCCTGGTGCTGACACCTTGGGCACGGTTCTGGCACATCATTGCCTTCCTGCGAGTGCCAGAGTGAGAAATCTCATTTTATATCTTGACTCGTAACTGCTCTTCATTTTTTATGAGAAAAATTCTGTGGGAGTCAAGTCCCCTTGCTTCATCAGAGGAGAGGGAAACAAACTGACAAACTGAATTAGATGTGTGCTTACATATTGTCACTATTCAGGTGTCTCTAGCCTGTGATCAAATTTCAGAGGGAATATACAGAACAGACACCTTTGTGGCATCTCTTCTCCAGCCTCCAAAATAATCTTGTGCTGTTTAAAGGATGAAGATTGACTTAAATGTGACATCTCTGGATATTCTTCTTACCCACAGAGATAACCAATTCCTCTAGGTCTTTCCTTGCTATATTTATTAAAAAGGAGGCAGGATCCCTCTCCGAATTTTGACTCATTGGTGGACATCTGGGATTGTGTACAATGCAGGATTGGTCTCAGATTCATTCACCAATATTTAATGTCATCCCACACTAACAAGGCTATGGGAGCATTTGCCACTTTTTTAGGATCAAAACTGTATTATTCCACAAAGACAACTGGGAGTCCTCCAGCCTCAAATTGCTTTCCACAGGCAGCAGGTCAGGCCCCTAGACTTATGGCAGCTTCAGGCTTCTGTGGCAGAGAGACACACTCAGCTCAGCTAATGCCAAAGGATAAATTATCTCTGCCATTTGCATGAAAAGTACTCTGTACTCTAACCAGATACATCCTTTCCTGTTATGTTGTTTTATGTGGTATTTCAGAAATCATATTCTTAAATAAATGAATTCAGTTGCTTTAATTCTCTGAATTTTACACTGAGGCTGAACCCGACACAAAATAGATTGGCAGATCGAGGCAAAACAAATTCCTGTATTCTACAATCCATGAACATTATATCACATCACTTCTACGGCAAAGGGCTGATTAATGAGCCTGGCATTTCTGAACTTAGCAATTCTTCCTTGTTCAGATATGAGGCATTGCAGAAGCCGTGACAAGTGTCCAAGGTTCTGTCCATTCAATCTCACTAAATTATGGCCCATTCATTTATCTTTCAGCTCTGTTATTTAAGAAAGGCTGCGTTTTCAGGCAGGAACCTGAGCAATGACATCTTGGTAGGCTGGTGGGCATATCTGAGTTATGGAGCATTTCCTCCCTAAATGAATGCAAGATCATCTTGCAGAAGGGACCATCCCTTTTCTTGGTGGCCACAACTCTGCCAGCGTTGATTCTCATTGTGCCCAAGGTCACAAAAGGGGCCTGGGAGGAGCTGCAGGCCTTGTTTACACTGGATTCCCTTTTCCATCCTGTTCTCCATGACCAGAGCAGAGCTGCAGCTCAACCAGAGGCGCTCCTGGATTACACAGGCCACTGGCACTTCACATAAAGGGTTTGAATTTGGGCCATCTGCCATGTCCCATTAACTTCCACAAAGCCAAACTCCACTACAAGGCTTTGAAAACCCAAATCCTAACACTTGTTTCTTCCTGACCTCTTTTGATCTTTTTTTCTCCTGCCATTAGCTGTGAGTTCAGAACCACAGCCAGAACAATCATAGTTAAAATGACTGCAGTACTTCCTTGAAAACGTAACAAAAAAGGGGTAAATACAGAAGTTTCATGTGGCTGGTTTGAGTACAGTAAGAACCTTCTGTAAGGTTCTGTAAGGCTCTAATCTTTTCACTTTTCTTTGGCGTGTCCAATTTAGAGAAACCATCACTCTTCCTCTTCTCATTAAATATGCTCAGAACACTTTGTATAAAATAAATAAAAATACTGACTAGTTTGAAAAATGTATATTTTTGATAGGAGGAGGTTTAAAGCCAAGGCACTAATTAGCCAGCACAGATGCAGGAAGTTAGATTTTGATGATGTGATCAGATGTAAAAGAAGATAATACACAGTCAAAAGGGGGAAAATGATGCATTATACCCTCAAGAAAAGGATTTGATTTGTTTGGCTTTTAAAGTCAAGTGCTGAAGCCGAATGAGCTGAAACCCAGTTTTAATGCACGGAGAGAAACATCTGTGATGGGGATGGTCCAGAATACGCAACACATGGGATGAGCAGACAAAACCCCATTTCACCTTCGGGGGGATAACGCAACCCTCCCCTGCGAGTGCAGATCCTCCAGAGCATCGCACGCACAGGGAGGGTCAGCGGCAGGCAGCGCGCAGCCAGGTTCCAGATGTGAGGAAAACACCTGGGGAACATCTGGCTCCTTGGCTGGGCCCTGTGCTGGAGCTGCTCTTCCCCCTCTGAGCAGCACAAGCAGCCTCATTTCCTCTGGGGAGCAGGGCAGGAGGAAGACGCCACTCCCCCAGAGCAGAGCTGTAAAGCGGCTCCTCACATCTGCACTTCAGCGCTTTGGTGCCCGAGATCTTTTTGCTGATAGCGCTTTGTCCACCACAAAGCTCTTTTAAGACCCTCTAATGGCAGAAGCATCAGCACTCGGAGTGGATTGGACACTGGGATATTGCCAGCCTGCAGACTTACCAGAGAGCAGCCTCTCAATCTTCTCACTTGCCCTTTTCACCTTTACTCCAGGAATTTATGCACTGAACACTACTCAAAGTCCTTCCATAATAACTTTATTTTTGGCAAATATTCACCATAACAGTTTTATTCTTCTAGATCCTGTTAGGACTGAGAGACAGGCAAAAAGCAAATATCTACTTCAGAGCCTTTTTTTCCTTTGCCTCCTTTTGTCACTGAAATTGTGAATTTCAGTGACAGCAGAAGTTTGGCAGAATCCATCACTATATAAACAAATAAAGTGCGAGGCAACTTCATTTTTAGCAATGATTTAGGGTGCTGCCAAAGCTTTGTGCTTCCCAGCAAAATGAGTGACAAAAGTTGCATGCATAGTTCTTTCCTAATAATACAGTGTTCAAGCTTTTATCATGAATAGAAAAGAAATCAGATATTAATTAGAAATCTAGAAGACTTTAAAGAGAATTAAATTTGTTTACTCAACCACCCAGCTGGTTTGGTAGAAAAAGTAAATATTTCTTGGAATTTCCAAAATATTGTTTACCATTAAGAGCTTATTTCTGAAAACACCATTAAGAGTATTTTTACAAAGAGAAGAAGTAATAGGCAACATGATAGAGCCCAGATTTTTTTCTTCTCTCTCCCAAAAGCCCTTCTTAGGCTGAAGGTCAGAAATGTCAGATGTTCTGCATCGGTTTTAGGCAAAGAGTTAGCAATCCAAATTCTGGTTTCTTGTACGTGGTATTTAAGCATGTATAAAACACAAGACCATCTCCAAAAACTGTTAAATAAATATGTAAAGAGCCTTTTGGTAAAATCTACTCTTACCTTTTCACAGAAGTTTGAAAACGTTTTTACTTCACTTCTCTCGTACTTCTAAAAGCAGTTCTATGAGAGAAAAATGTTAAATATTAATATCTTCTTATGTTTCTAAGGCGATATTCTAGCAAATTTAGTTGTCAGATCAGAGAAAGTAAATCTGCCATCATTTTTTTTCCCCATGATTTTTGAGGGACAGTTCTTTGGTTCCAGAAGGAAAGCCAGGGAGCCATCCCAACTGCACATGTAGTTGATACAAAAGAATCTTTCAAAGCCTTGAACAAAACCCTTGCAAGGCAGGCAGGCATCATTACACCAATGTTCCAGGTGCAGACTGACAAAACTCTAACTCCTGCTAGTTTTAAAAAGGTGTATATGTATATTCAGGGTTTTTAAACACTGCCCCAGTAGTTTGGTGTCAGACACAAACTGAACCCGGTTATTCTGATTTCCCAGGTTGTGATTCGGATTTTCCCCTTGGCAATAACACATTAATATTGCTATTTACTCCGTTACGCTTTTTGGATGCCGAAGTGCCAAACATTTCATTTAGCAAATAGCTGCCATTAGTTAATATTCCTTGTAAAGCAGCGCAGAGCTCTTGGAATGAGATGTCAGAGGCATCCTCACCCAGGGCTAGAGGAGGGCCAGGAGCAGAGAAGGGGCTCAGAGCCAGCAGTATTTACTGCTGCCATTTCCCAACACTGAGTGGGAATGCGGAGCTCCCTGCACTCCTGCTGCCCTCAGCCTCCTTTTAACGCCGGGCTGATCCATGAATGTACAACTGTGGATAAACCTGTGCGAATCCGGGGGCTGTGGAGGCACCAGCACCAATGCACGGCTCCTCCCGTGCAAATGACAGAGCTGCACTCAAGGCAGCTCTCACATTAAATACCTTTTGCAAGCTCTGAACGTAGAGCCAGGCAACGCTGCATTGGCTGGAATGGAAAATCAGATCCCTGCACGTTGAAAACCAGAATAATTGCATCAGAAATAAGGGCACACTCAGAAGGGCTATTAAGGAAAACAGAAAAGAAGCTTTCTTTTAATTACTGAAGTGAGATATCCAAATTAATACAAGACTACATCTGTATAATTGAAAACTATACCACATAATATAATGTGTGCTAAAATAAAAGGCAATAAAGCATTAAAGTTCATGTGACATTTTAATCAGAAAGCCAAATAAATGCATTAGAAAACAGAATCGACTTAGGCAATTATTTTAGGTTTTAAAAATTAATTTGTTTACCATTACTTCATACTTGAACTTGTGCCATTAATATCAAATGCTGTTTTCAAGTATGTCCATGAGAATATTCTCAGGGTATTTGAAAGCAGCTGAGAGGTAAGTGCTTACGAGATATATGCTCATGAGAAATAAACTGCAACATTGCAATTTATTTGAATTCGCACACCACAGTAAACAGGAGGGGGTTGTACCAGCAGATTTTATGGATCTGTGTAGCACACCAAGGTCTACACCCACAGTTACTCTGAATTCCATCTGCTGGAACCCCCAGAGAGCCACCCCAGCCCTTGCCTCTCAGACGGGGGAGGCTGCAGCTCCTGCCCTTGGTACAGCTGATGTTTGGCCACGGGAAGCAGGAGGGGCAGAGGTCAGCAAGGTTTAACTGATGCTGAACTGTCCTCTGCTGGTCACAGGAGTTTTACCCCCACAGAAACTCATTTTTGGGTGACCCACAGATACTGCCTTAGAAGAACACATGGTATTTGGCTCTGACATCTCAAACGTTGGATCTTTGCAGAAATTTGATGGAGTTTCTCCAAAGGGAAATCTGAGAGTAACTTTCTCTACTTCCACTAAGCCCTCAGCTTTACATACTAAGGAAATAAAGTGAAGCTTTTGATTTACCAGAGCTTTGCACTTGTGTGTAACTACTTATACCCACACCAATCCAATATAATGGGAGCGTTTCCCCCAAAATTGTACAGCTCTGATTTCTACAAAGTCTTTAGTGCTACTGCGAGAAGACTTGAGATTTTACTTGAGTGCAGTTTATTAAAAATGAAAACATACACATACACAAAAAGCAGAATGATGGATCACAAGATTTATAGATCCTGCTCTGCAGGATACAGTCAAGAGTGAAAAATTTCATTATTTCCTGGTAATGAAAAGTTGCATGTGGGTATTTGTCATTAATATGCCAACTATTTGTTTCCATCTGGAACTGCCAATTTGCAAGTTGGAATGTACAAAAAACTGGTTCCTGACAACTGAGACTTACATTTCTTGAAAAAAGTAGCTTAAATTTTACTAAACATAAAAAATTATGAACCATCTTGTGTGTTATGCAAGAGGCTATTGCTGCTCATGTTTTACAGCTCAGCTGATAGCCTCATATCTCAGCTGCAGCTTCCTTCTGTGCCTTGTGCTGGTCAGTCACCACAGGGCAGCCCCAGCCCTGCTCCATTTATGGCCAAACAAAGCACACTGAGATTGTATTTATTGCTTTCCGTGTTCCTCTTCCACTGGTTACACTGATATTAGCTAATCAAGCCAGTGTGCACCAATTTGCTTACTGAAAATTACTCATTCCCACACCAAACCCATGCACTGCTCATATCCTGATTAATTACTTATTCATTTTGAAATACAGTTACGATAGTCAAGACTTACTAACTTGTAGAAAGTATCTAAAAGAAAGTGCAAAGCTATTTTAGGACATGAAGAACAAAACATTTACTGTATTTTTTTCCCCTGAGTCCCTTGTATGTCAAAAAAATGTTTCTTCAGACAAATGAAAGCATTATTCTTAGACGACATCCCTAGGAAAAGAAAAACTGGTGTTCTCAGACTTGGAGCTAAACCCCAAAAAGCCAGAATAAGCTTAAAATATTTGGTTTTATTATTTATTTAGGGGAAATTAGATCTCTAAATTCACCTACAACCTCTTACCACTGTCTTAGAGGTGCAGAGTAGGCAAGATAAGAATAGTTCATTTTCCTTTTAAAGATAATGTGAATCCTACTGTATGCACATCTAACAGGACTGGGCACAGGGGAAGGACAAGAGGAGATAAATGCTTCCATTGTCCTACCCTAAAACAGCAAAATACTTCAGAACAGAGAGGTCAGTTAAGGAACAGATCTATTCTTTCTCTAAACAACTTTAAACCCAAGATTTACCATGACAATCAGCTTTCCAAACTTCATTGACAAAATATGAAGTCTCAGAAGCCAGGCCTATTTCTTAAAACCTTCGGTCAATAGGAAAAAAAATCACCTTTTGTTCTGCTTCAACACAACCTGCTCTACAGCTGTTGTTTATCAGCTCAAGCACACTTTTATGAACCGAAATGCAATATCAAAGTGTTTGATGTGTTTTAGAGAACGAGGCATTATTGACATTTCCATATTTTAGAAGCTGAGGGAAAATTGCATATTGATGATAGCAGAGCTGTTCCAGAAAAGAAGGAATAAGAAACCATTTAAGATTTTATTAGATATGTTCTGGATGTTGGATTACCCAACTTTAACACTCACATAAGGAAAGTATTTCCTAGCTTTGGCATTTTCTACCTTCCATTTGCTGCAGATGCACATTTTACCAGACAAGATGGTTTGGCTGCTTTTACAGATGATTAACCACTTCCAAAATCTCTCCTGATGAAATCTTAAGCCCAAACAGATGAACAGCAAGTCTTATCTCAATTTGAATACGGATAGATTTAATTTTTGTTAACATATTAGCTCTTTATTACCAAGCAGAGATATAAAAATTCATGAACTAAACAAATCATCATAGAATTATAGGATAGTTTGGGTTGGAAGGGTTAAAGCCCATCCAGTGCCACCCCTGCCATGGCAGGGACACCTCCCACTGTCCCAGGCTGCTCCCAGCCCCAATGTCCAGCCTGGCCTTGGGCACTGCCAGGGATCCAGGGGCAGCCACAGCTGCTCTGGGCACCCTGTGCCAGGGCCTGCCCACCCTCATGGTAAAAAATTTCTTTATAATATCTAATCTAAACCTACTCTCTTTCATGTTCCGTGTGATTTATTTCCCCAAAAGATAACTTTGCATTAACAAAATTAAAGCTGCTTTCCAATCACTACTGCTTCTTTTAAAATCAGGATTAAATGGCAATTACTTAGGAAGAAGCACTATGCTTAATTTGCTCATTTGCAGTGCTGCCAAGCAGCACACTAACTAGATACTTATCAGCTGTAAAAACCTTATTGAGCAGAAATAGGAATTAATTAAGGTTGCAACTCTAGAATCAGAGGGTCAGCATCCTAAGGCTGCCTGAGGACTTTTGTCTGACCTACAGGTGATGGTGCTCAGGAGGCTCTCGGGAAGTTCACTCAGTGGGAAATGTTTTATGTGCCACTTACAGACACTACATGACTAAATAGCATGATTGCAAATCAGGTTAAAATTGCTTATTTATTAGAAGGCCCTAAGTTTTGAGTCCAGACTTTACTGTTGCATAATACATAAAAACTGTCTGCGGTGCCCGCTTTAAAAACAAACACTAGGGCTTCTGGAGTTTTTATTTCTATTGTACTTGCATGTGTAGTAGCAAGGCATATCTGTAAGTGTTTTCTGTTAAGAGATCTCACAGAGTGGTAGTTCTACACTCGAAGAAAAGAGAAGAGCTTTGAAGTTTCATACCATTTTGACATCATCCACTCTAGTACAGCCTTCTCTTCTGGGACGCTTACATTGTGTCTTATTAAAACGATGTCTCAACTTGCTAATTACTCATGTACTCAGTAAGAAAGCCTTAGCACGCCAGTAAGAAATCCTCTTGCAATGCCGAAGTAGAAGGAAACGCACAGAAATGGCACTTCCATTCCCATTTTAAGAGCAATCTGCTTTGGCAGAGCAGAAGTAGAGGCAGTGCCACAGAAGGTGGCTCTGGCAGGAGGCCGGGCAGGGCAGGGCAGGGCAGGGCGGGAGCCGATGTGAAGGCTGCCGCTGAGGGGCGAGGCGGGAGCGCCACACGCCAGCGGCGCCATCTTGGCCTCCCCGCGCTGGCTCCCCACACGCGCCGTGCGAGGGCAGCCCCGCCACTCCTGACCACCTTAAAGGTAGGAACATGAAAAAAATTCCTTCCTCCTGCCCACCCAGCATGGGCAGAGTTGTTTTTGATGGAGAAAAACCAGAGGGGGCATTGTGCCGACCAGGGGTACCTCGGCCGTGGCCCCTCACGCCCGTCAGGCTCTGTCCGGGCATGGCGGCCGCCCCTTCCCCTCACGGGCCCCTTGGCCAGCCGGGCTTCTGGGCACCCATGGGTGGCACTGAGGGGCTCGGAGCTGGGGGAGACAGTGCCAGGGGTGTGAGATGAGCTCCTCTGCAGCAGAGTCTGCTCACCTGGAGCACCTGGATGGAGCCGCAGACCCATGAGGGGTGGCAGAGACATGGCGGGCTGCGCCATGTTGGGCAGAGGCGTGAGGTGAGCTGGGCTTTCCATAGAGATGTGGGGCTGGGAGCTGGAAATATCCCATTCCCTTGGGAGGAGTGGGGCAGGTGGGGGCTGCACCTCACACCTGTGTGTGGGGAGGGAGGAAGGAGGTCCTGGAGCAGGGATGGGGGCACCTCTGGGCTGCCTGTGAGTACCTGCCCAGCTTGGCTCGTGACCAAAGGGGGCTGGCACGGTGGGTGACCTGTGGGGCCGGGAAAGGAGCAGAGTTTAGAACAGTGAGCAGGCTTTGTACAGAAGGAAGACTACACCAGGCTGCCAGGAGCAGCTGCTCTTAACAATGCTGAGAAAATGACTGCACTCCTTCCGTACATGTATGGCTGCGCTTGTACAGGGGTTTGAACGGAGAGTGGGTTTTGTTTGAGGCATATCCCTCAAAACAACCAGCATCATACTGAATATCAGCTCTATCCCAGTTCTGATTGTGTAGAGTTGTTTCTATTTGCTGTTGGAGTTGTGTGCTAAAGAATAGCCATAGCACAACCTAAATGTATGTTTCACTTACCTGTTTAACAGACCGTGAAATAACACAGGCCACACCGCATAAGAATCCTGCTCATATTAGGCTAGACCTTTTGTTCTATCATTATAAAAACCTGTATACATCGGTAGATTTATCTATGGTGTAATGGAAACCGTTTATTGCGAATTTGTGAGGAAGTCTGTAAGGAGGATCCAACTTTATCACAAGGAAACTGACGAAACAAAGGGAGCCGATGCCTTGTCAGCCCTCAGGTGACTGAGGCTGACAGACACAAGTGCACAGGCAGCACTGCTGCTTCGTGCACACACATCGGGAATGCCACGTCTGTGGCACTGCCGGTCTCTAAAAGGAGCCCTGCAAAGCCTAAAGGAAGGGGAGAGAGCTGGCTACAAGCATTTGTTTCTTCTTGGCCTTTTCGTCAGTTTCCTTATTAACAGAATACTCTGTCCCATCCCTGGAGTTTTTGTCCGCCTTCCCCCTTTTCATTTCAGTGGTTTTGCTGAAGTTACCATTCACTTCAAATATCACATGTGTAGCTGACATTGATTTCTAACCAGCGGTGCAGTAAAATTTAAATGACGGTGAAAGAGCCTTGGCTGGGGAGAGGAACCATGACGTTTATCACAGATGCATGGAATGGTTTGGGTTGGGAGGGACCCTCAAGCCCCATCCAGTGCCACCCCTGCCATGGCAGGGACACCTCCCACTGTCCCAGGCTGCTCCCAGCCCCAATGTCCAGCCTGGCCTTGGACACTGCCAGGGATCCAGGGGCAGCCACAGCTGCTCTGGGCACCCTGTGCCAGGGCCTGCCCACCCTCACAGGGAAGAACTTCTTCATAATATCTAATCTAAATCTACCCTCTTTCAGTTTAAAACCATTATGCCTCATTCTGTCACTACCCTCATTTTCTGAAAGACTGATTACCTCTTCTTCTCAGCCTCAGTGGTGCTGATCCCTAGGAATCCATGATGTATTCTTCTGACAGGAGGAATTAGATTTATCTGATCTCTGTTACAAAAACATATGGGGAATCGGTTTTCTTTCAGCACGGTGTTTTTTAGCAGTGTAACTGTTGACTGAGGCAGATCTTGCATCATAAAGAAAAAGATAAGAACTTAACTTCTTGGAGAGTAGCAGGCTTTTTTCACATCCTTAACTGAACTATTTAACTCTTAAAATGACTGTTTTGCTAATAGTTTTTCTTCCAAAAAATCCGAGCACACACTTTCAAAAAGGAGCAAATCGTCCACAATACATCAGTTGTTGATCCTGCTTTTGTACTGGGGGACAGATTTGGAATATCTTTTTTTCTCCAGAAATTCATTGTGCAGGAATAGACTTCTGAGACATAATTAAAGGTAATAGCTTCAAATGCACTGAAACTCCTAAGTGTTTGCTGCATACTCTAAGTTATCCATAATTGAATACGCAGTTAAGATTTTAGTCAATTTGTCTGGAAGTATTTCAGTTCATTGGCTTTACAAAATCCCCTGGGTTCATCAGGAACTGCTGCACACCTCCCCTCATCCCTTTCATTTTCCAGTTAATACTCCAGCCGATTTCCATGCAAAGGGCTGTTGCAGGAGACAGGAACAAAGTGCATCTTGGTTTACTTGCATACATTTACATCCCAATGAAAACCATCGTGCTGAAAACATCCGAGTTAATTTTAGACATTAAATTTAGCAGGAATATTCATATCAGTAAATATTTTCACAATTGCTTCTGTCCCAGAGGGTAGACACGAAATGAAATTTGAAGCCTAACACACTACTTTTTTCTGTGAATATAAATTTCATAAGAGAGCATTGGTTTTTTCACTCTTTGCTTTTAAAAGAATAGTTCAAATGATCAGATTTATTAAAGGGAATCTATCAAGGCTTAATTTATGAACTGATAGGGTAACAATATAAAAAATCAAATCCATGCTTCCTTTCTGTTGTTAATCTATAGTTTTCTGTAAGACCGATGTTGAGCCTGTGCAAAATACTGTTTTGCATTTGGATTGGGCAAAGAAACAGCATCAATTTCTGACATTTAATTTCTCTTTTTGTTCTTTCTAATGAGCTAGAAAATGCAGCAATGGGGCTTTTATTACTATTCTTTCTTAAATGCTTCTGTTTTTTCTTCTAGATCATAAGAGGTTTTTGCATGTCTTAGGCTGAATTAATGTGTAGGTTCTTCAGGTGAAAAAATATTGCATTTTGGAGTCACAAAGGTATTTGTGATGGTGCCCACTGTCTGTATTTTAAAGAAGTGAAAATAACATCAAAAGAGGGAAGGACTAATTGTTCATATACTGCTTACACAAATCCATTCCTTCAGTTCACTTTTATATTCACATGGAATTGAACTGAGGTGGTTATTCTCAGCGTCCATGCATAGATATAGGTTTGAAAGTAATGGAGTTAAAGGCTGTGGAATTTAAGCTTTTTTTTTCTTTTTTGTAACGTTCACTTGATTGATGTAGATTATACTGTAATTTCTCCAAGAGATGCAGATGCAAAATTATATGGAATTTTTCTGATGACAGTTAAATCAGCCTCAGTGTGCCCTTTTGCCTTGCAGCCCAGCCTCCTTCCCGGGCTTTTGTTACTTTGCCATCATGGAGGGGGAGTCATCTGCTTTCTGCAGCTTTTAGGTTGAAGTGATCTTTTCATGTTAAATCAAATGAAAAGTATTCAACACTTAACTGTTGTTGCTGTTTTGTTACCTGAAGCATTTGGCTGACCAAAAAAAAAACAAACCACTGCAATTTCCCCTAAGGCTTCCTCCCGTTATCAGATTGACAGCAGCTGCTGTTTTGATTCCGATTAGTGGCTCACGATAGCTGCTGTTAAAACTTTTGCTTTCCCTGAAAACTGTATTTCAATTACTTTTTTTTTTTTTTGTGAGAAGGTGAAGGAGCCGGTCCTTCACAGAAGTTACCTAATAATTTTGCAGTCAGGAACGTGTTTCAAAGACAGCATAATTCAAGCGAGCTGAATAAACTTTGCAAATTAGGATGTATTTATTGACCAAAGAGGTTTCCTTGAAGTCTTCACTTGGCATGAAGCAGCACAAGTGAAAAACTGGCTGTGAGCCCCTCTCTTGATGGCTGCAGGGAGCTGCCCCAAGGCCTGCAGCAGTGTCCCCCCAGCACTCAGGGCTGCTCCTTAATTAGCTCTGCCTCTGTTTGACCTCACTTCAGCCTTCCCTGCACACATTCCATTGTGTGCACCGTGTTTCTGGCAAGCTTCCACCACACCTTCTTGAGATTCGATTGGGATGGAAAGGAACACCAGGCTGAGCAACTCGGCACAGCAGAGCTAAGCAGAAATGTGAATTATAATCTGCTTTCATAGTAGAATGGAACAGAAATATTCCCAGTTTCTGCTGTTCTAGTTGGAATTGTTTCACACAAGTAATGAAGCTGTGCTGATTTACCAGTGTGATAGTCCTGCTAATAGTGGAGCTATAAACTCAGAGCTTGATCGATTTCTCCAAATATTAAAAAAACCAGAGGTGAAAACATTGCTTCATCACTTACCTCAATTTATCATACTTTCAGAAAACATCAATTAAAAAAATAAAAGAGAAAGATAAAATGGAAGCAAACTGCAGCAAAGACACTTTGGTGTCTTTTTCTGGTGACCAACACGGCAGCAGGGATAATGCCCTGGAATTAACTGTTCCGGGAGGCCACGTGGCACTCTCTAAAGTGTGCAGCATTAGGAACATCTGCCATGAATGACCTGTATGTCTTACCTTGGAGAAGGTAGATATATTATCCAACTTCTTTATCCTTACATTTTTAATATACAGTAAGATCCTTGAGACTAATTGATAAAAGATGTCAAGAAAGGGTTTATCCATGTGTTAACTGGGAAAATAACAAGAGAAAATAAATTATTTTTTGTTTTATTCTTTATATCCTAAGCAGCAACCATCTTCCCAGACTAACCTAAAACACTTTAAAGCAAAGGATGATCATATTGCATTAAAAAAAAAATAGTTTCCCCATAGGCTTTTTTAAAATGTTCAGAACAAACTGCTGGAGCCTTCCCTTTATTTTGTGCAGTGTCTGAAGCCACGTGCTCCCAGCGTCCCCAGGGCAATAACTGAAGCCGTATGTTTGTTCTGGTGCAGGTTTCAGTGTCAGTAGAGGAGAGCAGGGCTGGCTGGTAGAGTTCAGCAGAAATTCGCTCTGTGTGCTAACATCTGGGTTGGATTTTTGGTAAATGAGTGCCAGTAGGGTGATTGACAACGAAGGCAGCAGCTCTGCGAGTGCAGGAAATGTCTGAGAAAGGATGCTCAGCTATTACGTGGCAGTAGGAGTACAAGAAATTCCATCCAGTTACCTTAACAGATCCTGGGACACGAGAACCTCAACCAGGCTCTAAAAATTACTTAATATGAATAAAATATTTATTTTCTGCTTGTATAATGGATGAACTAACTTAAAATAGTGCCATGTGAATAAACCCCTCTAGCTCAACAGCAAAATGCTCAAGTTGTCATCACATCTCTGTGTATGAGACATGACTGAATCAGTTCTGCTTAATTCAACCGGAATAATAAAATCATGAGACCTGAGGATTTCAGTTACCCCCAGGAAGGGCACCCCAGCATAGGCAGAACTATTCACTGTGGTAGAAGTTAGGCCTCAATTATCACGTAGGTGTGATTTGGGCTGTTGCCCTCAGAGACCGTCCCCAAATACCTTTCTGCAGGATGTTTAAGTACCTGGTGCATTGTGTGAATAAAAGAAAGGGACATTGAGCTGTATTTCAGTACCTGGCAGTGGAACTGAGTAGCACCAAGCCTAGATGAGGTATTAATGTAAATAGTAATCAAAGCCATGGCCCGAGCAATATTTCTAGTTACTCTTTCTAGTGAATATTTTGATACCAAGATTAGAGAGGAAATTACATCTTTTTAACTGTCCAGCAAGCACAGATTAAACAATTGAACAAAGCAGCAGTAAATTGTTATCAGTAACTTCAGCTTAAAAAGATTTAGGCCTGAGATCTGATTTGTTAATTCTGAGGCCATGGCCATCTACTAATTTTTTTTTCAATAAGCATTTCTGATCAGGTTTTAGTCAGCAAGAAGTCAGTTCAGTTTAAGTTTATGGCTGTCTTGCTTCCAGTTTCCTTGACTTCTACTCAACTTGTGGGAATTTTGATTTAGATACCAGCCCAAGAACTAAATACCAACAGTTGATGAGAAAATGCCTCTCTGTGCACTACTTAAAGGCATCATAATTTACACCCCCTCATTCTTCATTAATATGCAGTTATACAATTTATATACCACTTTAGTCATTAGCATATAGATTGCCACCAATATACTGCATTCCCAGAGCAAAAATAAACCAGTGTGAGGAAAGGAAAAGCTACCACAAAATGCCTAGGATTTAACTGGCCCCAGCTGTTGGACTTCCATGTGGGTAAAAATGTATTGCAAGGTGACAGCACATTCATCACCATTCATGTTTGGGCTTCCCATTGCAACATGCTTTTGAAAATATCAAAAGTCTTTTATTTCTCACTAGAGGTGGCATCCAATATCCTGAGAAAATATGGAGGTTTTCCTACAGAAAAATAGCACAAATTCTTGTACATTTTATGGAGTGTGAATGGCAAAGTTCTCATTTGGAACTGTAACTCACCACAGTTTTGGGAGTGCTCAGAAATAAAATCAGAGTTTGTCCTGTGTAATAGAGGCTGTCACAATGTCAGTGTCAGATGGAAGTGCAAAATGGAGATATTTGCAACTGCAGTATTATTTCCCTCTCTATGGACAGATCTTTTTTCACAATTACATATGAATACACATAAAAGTGACAGAAACTTCTCTTTTCTGGTCATCTCTGTGAGCTGGAAGGAACACTCTGAACATACCAAATAATGTCCCAGCCATGGTTTACTTACTAAATGGATAAAATGAGCAGTGCTTCTCTCAGTTAAAATTTCTGTGTCATTTCTAGTATAAATATTGTCAATGATTATTTGCCAGTCTCTAAATACTCTGAGTATTTTTCCCCTGAAATTTGGCTTTATGATTCCTTGGTATTATTCCATATTGCAGTGCTGTTTGGTTCATTGCTGCTCTGGCTGAGAATGCTGGAGGTGCAATAGGTCCCACTTTGTCAGTGTTATCTCTGCACTCCTGTTATTGAGATGGAGGCTACTTGGAAAAGGATGACATTTTTCACCATTTTGGGAAGTGTTACCGATCCCTGAGGAAATGCAAACATCCCACACTCAGTTACTTTATTCAAGTGTAATTTAAAACCGGCTCTCAAGCATAATGGGATGTTACAGCCAATATTTATTTTTCTTTCATTAGATAAATAGTATTAAATTGCAATCCTTGAGAAAATTGTACAGACTGTATCACATTTGAATGTGTTTGAGCTTGAGTCTCGCTCAGGCAAATTCTCATCATATTCAAATAACCATCATTATGCAAATAAGAACATCCTCATTGCCAAGCAAGTTTAAAATGGATGTTTGTTTTTTATCGTGATGAATTATCTTCCTCCTGGTAGCAGATAGCTCCATGCAGCTCAGAAGAGCTGCACAGGTCCTGGCTATTCTTCATATTTCTTTTGCCAGTTGCAAGCTGCCTTTTTTGCTAGCAAGGATGGGCTTTGATTGTTCCTCTTCCCACATACGTTGCTTGAAGAGTAGCACAACTAAGCTTTTCTTATCACCAGAACTTTTGGCTTCTTGATTGTAGTGAATTTTCACGTAACAAGTAAGGTTATTCTGTGAGAGCCATTTGATTGTATCCGTAGTGCCTCAAGGTAAAAATTAATTATAATTTCGAAAACTCTAAGGCTGCAAAAGTCATCTTTGTGTTTTCTCTCTGATGTATATGCTGTGCAAAAGGAATGGGAGCTGCCGTAAGTTACAGTGTTTAGCCCAAACAGGATCTCCACTATCAAAATAATTTTTAATACTTAAATGGATTGCTATGGAGATGACAGTGTCACAAAGATCTCTTACCCGATTTGTTAGAATGCTACCAGATTCCACTACAAACTGTGCAAAAAATGCCTCTCATGCTGTCACCTTTACCACTAAAACAACTTTCTTGCACAGCCCAGGATTAAAATTATTTTTCCTTTGGCTAAAATGAAGGTTGTTAATTCCTGTAATGCAAGTGTTGTTTACCAGGCAAATAATTTACTTATTAGCAGCATACTTAATTGAATAGCTTTGCTGCTTAATGTGTGCAGAGTGTGTCATTTGTGTCCTTCTTAAATGGCAAATAATTTCTTCATTGTCATAGTTTTCACTGGGTGGAATGGATGTGTAAATTAAATGTTCGTGCTGTTTGCTTTGCTCCATCCTTTGGGTAGGCCAACACCCCGCTTTGCTGAGAGGTGCATTGCTTTCACCCCTGGCATTAACTACAGTGACATTAGAGAGAAATCACTTTTTTCCCTGATCAGACCATTTGCAAAGTTTAGTGTGATCTAAGCTACTCTGTTGTGCTCTGAAACTGAACCCAGTGATGTTTCCAGCAGTCCTTGTCTCCCGGGCTGTAATTCTGGCTGAGCACAGTGACTCTCCTTGTCCTGCAGCAGCAGAGTTACGGCAGTACCACAGCACATTCTTCAGTTCAAATGTTGTACCAAGCTCGCAGAGAGAGAGTGCAACAAATAAATGAAAATGAAATCAGCTGCTCTTAAATAAAATAAGAATTGCAGAAGGATGTAGCTTACCTTGTGAGCTCCATTTCATAATGACAGCTGGTTTATTACACCTTTTACAGACCATGTGTTTAATCAATATAAAACTCTAATAATGGAACAAGATCCCGCAATGTTTTCTGACAAGTACTTGTAAATTTTTCTGGAATATTTCTTGTTAAACAAAGATTAAATGTGGCTATTAAAAGTGGGTAATAATGTTCCAGGAAGAAAGCTTTATTTCTACTTATGAAATGGGTACTGGGAAAGGATTGTTAGGCTCTGTAAACTTAAAAAAAATGAGGTAGTGACAGCATAGCTATTACTTTGTATAAATAGTCCAATAAGCAAAGCTGCACTTGCCTTGGACTACATGACTGTGAGCTTTTCAGCGGTACAGAAAGCAAATAAAAATTGTGTTCATTCCTATATATTAGCACTTCAGGTAAAATAATCTGAATTGCATCAATTCCATGATACTAACTGATACTGTTTAATTAAATCACCTCGACATGCATTGCTGAGGTTATTACTCACTCTGTAATGGTGGCACCAACCTGGCTATTGTCTCTTTAAGTTTCTGAGTACAAAACAACTTGAAATGATGCCAAACATAATTGAGGTTTTCATTTGCTGTCTGAATCAATGAGTGCCAGATTACGAACATCCTCACTCCCACTGATGATCAGCTATGCACAGAAAAAGTCTTCCTGACCCGTTGTAACCAACTGTATGAGCTGATGTTCATTATAGAAGAAGAGAGTTCAAGGTTTTGACCTTCTGACAAGAGGTAGAAGGTTTCAGTGCTGCAGAATAACTACTTAATCCTTAAAAAAATGCTAAGAGCATGCCCAAAGCTTAGGTTTCTTTCAGGAAAGAAAGTTAAGCTGATGCCAATAAGCATAAGAAGATCATCTGCATGATAGAAATTGAGCATGTCAGAAATTTGCAGGCAGCAGTTAACCTTGTGGGTGAAACATAATTCTGCGGGATAGAAAAAGCATTTCCCGGGTTTTCCCAGACCTGGTTTTGTGGCTCAGACGCCATAAAGAGGCTGATTTTGCTGGGCTTGGAGGGGTCTGACAGCCACACCTGCTGCTCTTCCTTTTGAAGCTGAGTCACAGCACAACAAAGAATACAAAGCACTTGGGTCTGGAAGGAGACAAAATAGCACTGAACTATCCTGTAGTGTTTGGGCAATCTGAGAATCCTGCTTGTCTAACTCTGGTTAGTGTTGAATATAAAATTAACCTGGGAGAACCAGTCCCTTTTCCCTCTCAGGTGAATGGCTTTTCCACTAGCTTCAAGTGTCACTGCAGTGTCATACTCCTGATAGGGAAATGTAATTTTACATTGTCATTGAAGATCATTCCAGACCTGCTCAGGCAAGATCTCGATGTTTACTGCACGTTGCCAGTTATGTAATTCAGTGCTAAATCTAGATTTATGTGATTTTGAGATAACCATTACATTTGCTCTAATCCTGGGATAATCCTTGCTTATTTTTGGAGATCCTTGAAAACAAACTCTGTGACAAGATCTCTCCACAAGTATTCTTAAAAACTTAGGATGATCAATTAACAGCAGCTCTCTTTCTTGGCAATTCTCCTGGCTAAATCAAGTCTTTAGATGCTCATCCAAGGATGTTAGAGATTGCATTCTTCTCCTTGTGCAAATCACAAGCCAGACTTTTGAAGTTAACCATGGTATAATGATAGGTACCAATATGAGCTAGATGAGAATCAAGTGACGTGCTTAAAACCAAGAAATGAAAGAACTTGCTCATAAAAACCCACCAACTAATTTCTTCATAATACTATGGAATAATGACTTCTGAAAATACAGTACTTCAGAAAGACAGAATTTATTTCTACTCCTTCAGCTTTTTATATAAAAATATTTATAACAACTCTGATACCTGTCTTTCAAGCGTTCAGAGCTAGTGGCAAAATTGCTTTAGTTTTTTTTGTAGTTAGCAAGACAGCAAATGTTACAGTTTCCAGGCCTCTGTGTAAGTGCATGAGTAACAGCCTGGGTGACAGCCCAGATCGTGAAAACACCAGCTAAGTGTAGGAAGGGAATGTGCAGATCCGAGTCTGGGGTAGGATCAACATTGCTCAGCCCAGGGAATGAATATTCCGTGTTCTCTCTGCTGCACTTCAGCTGACTGGCTGCTGTGGGAAGGCCTCTGCTTGCAAGCAGCAAACTGCTTCCAATAAGAAATCTATTCATTGATATCTAACCGATTATTTGGAAACTCCTTGTTTATATAGGAAAAAGTGGCTCTGGGAAAGACTTTCATCCTCTGTGGTTTTTTGTCCTGAGGAATGATGCAACCAGACTGTTTTGGAGGACAGAGGGTCAAGCCCTGGTGCTCTGGCGGGGCATTAACGTGTGTGGTGGTGGCTGCAGAAGTGTGAGTGTGACTCTCCCCTCTGCCTGTGCTCTCGGCAGCCCCCATGGCAGGACTCGCTCCTGCGTCACACCAGAGTGCACTCTCAACTCACTGCTGTGGATTTAAACACTTACATTCCATTTTCCTGGGAGAAACTGAAAGAGAAATCCAGACTTTCATTTCCTCCACATGGGTTTTAGTGGGCTCTTGGGTTTGCTGTGTAGTTTTTATTCACAAAACAAATGTAACAACCAACAAATTTGTGCCTCTTCTGAGGCTTGGGGACAGGTAATTACAACAGCAGTGCTGTGGGACCAAAGGCCAGCAGCTCCCTTCAGTGGAATTTTAAGCATCATAGGTTTACCTCCTGGTAAACCTGGTTTAGAATTAATCCATAAAAAGAAATAAAAAAATCAATCTTCTTCCTAATCTCCCAACCCATCTTATTCTCTCCCTTTATTTTTTCTTTCAGGTTTGCTACTGTACATTGATTGCAGGTTTTAATCCCCCAGCTTTCCAATTTTGCATGCAAATTTGTTTCTTTTTCACAGGATCTTGTTTTCGGAGTTGTTGGTTTGGGGGTTTTTTTGTCACACATTCATGGAGGTAGTGTAATTTTCCCCTCCCCAATTTCTTCTCCAGCAGCTCCAACTGCAAGGACAGCCAATGTTTATAGTGAGAAGGTTAAAATATTCTGGATATCTTCCGTTGCCTCCTTCCGTTTACTGACTCTGCAGTTTCAATATGAAATCTACTATAATGTGGAAGCTGTTTGCAATATAGTGTAAGGGCTTCCTACCATATGCTCTCCCATCTGTGATAAGAATGAGGGCTTTGGAAAAAAAGGCAAAAATTTCAGTGTGACTGGAGTTGAACTGCATGCAATTTCTGCCTGCTTTGAGGAAATCTTGAAAAGTAAATATGTGCATTATACATGTCATGAATTCTTCTGCCTCCTGTTTATTCCCCATTGCTGATCAAGCATTTTCTGCGTAAAAAATAGTGGCTGAGATGCCTGGAGAACGAGTGGAACTGAATACACCTCAGGAGCTGTGGTTCAGTAATCAGTTTGCAGACACTTCAATTGCTTTCAGTGACTTTTAGAGCTTCAGTGCTGCCCAGCACTTTGGAGAGGGCATGTACAGCTTTGCTGTGAAGATGTTAAACTTACACTCAGGTGTCACTGTAACTCCTTTAGGACCTTCTGTGGAAGCTGCCTGCCCTGGTTACCCTGCTATTTCCAATGCAAGTGAGGCCAGACAGGGAGAGGTATATGGGCTGTACTAGACATCTTAAACACCCCCCAACAACCAAAAAACCCACAGGAGAAGGCAAAAAGAGGAACTGTATCATTTAAAACGTCTTTATGGGAATTACTTTTAAATCTTACAAGTTTCTGTATAGCAAAGACGTTTCCTCTTGACGTGTCTGATGTTTCTGTCTCTTACCACTCTGCAATGGATTTAGCAAATCTGGATTTGGAGTTAGAAGGTTCACTGTCTTTTACAGTAGGTTTGAATTTGGCTCTATATAACTACTCCTTTTGCTACACTGGATCTTCCATTCATAAATAGTTTATAAAGAGTCAGTAAATTATTAACCTCTAATAGCATTACAACATGGATATAATAGTAAAAAATGTAACAATCACGTTACTGTTGGGTATTACGTATCAGCAAATAGCAGACTTCATCAGACATAACAATCATTTATCCTCCATTAAAAATTGATTAGACTTACACTTTATAGACCAGCCCTTAATACACAGTGTGATCTAAAATACACAGAATTCAGTATGCAGACAAAATATTTCAGAAAGACAGCCAATATTTTGGGCAACAACAATTATTCAGTAGGCAAGAGAGATGCAAGAAGGGAAACAGACAAATATTTTCTGAATGATTATCTAATTTAAGTAATCCCATTCTTTCTGAAACCATATTAAGCAAGACAATCAGTCAGTGTTCTTTAAGGGACTCTGCTAACTATTCTTTGATACCTAGAAATGGAAAACTTTAAGAACTAGAAGCTTTGCTTTTTCTTCCAATGCTCTTGGTTTACTGTTTCCTCATCTTCTTCTGGCTGTCATTTGTTTCAGTGTAATTGATATATTTATGATACATATTTAGTTCAGATGCCAATTCTTGTTCCAAGTTGAGGAGAAAATATGTTGTGCTTTCCTGTCAGGAGTCTCAGTGAGAAACTACAGCACTAGGGGTCACTGGCACTCCATCAGTAGCAGGCGTCTGGTGACAAACGCTTGGGTTTGTGGCAGCTACGAGCCCATTTTCCTGTGAATTTCAGGAATATTGGCGCTGCCAGACAGGCAACTGCTTTAAGGTCTAATGTATACACACGAGTAGGCACCATATGTGTTTACAGAGAGACGTTTGTGAAAGATCACAAACTATTCAGAGCTACAATTCCTTGGGTCTTTGGGTTTCTCATTCCTCCCAAATTCTTGGGCTGTGTTGTTTCTTTGTGTATTTCAGACTAACCTACAGTAATCCTATAAACTGCTCTACTCGTGTTCCATGGGGGCTTGCAAAGTCCATACCTCTGGATCCAGGTCACAGTAATCAGCGTGGAGCACTAAAATGCTCTCCCTGTGAGGTTTTTGCAGCACTGGGCTCCTTGTTTCCAAGAGATGTTGAGTACAGAACATCAACTGGTTCTCAGAAAAAAATTCTAACCACTGAAGATAACACCTCTACCCACAGTATTGTGTTACAAATTATAATTAGCGTAAAAGTTGCATTTTTAATCCTGTTAATAGAATTGCTGTATTTTCAGTACTTTTTCATATTGAAAGTGAAGGTATAAATGATGAATTAAGGAATCTCTGTCTTGGTTTTCCGGAAAAGGAAGCTGGTAGTACGTGCAGGCCAATGTTTTCATACCTCCAGAGTAATTTTAGATGGGGGCTGCCTTTCTTGCTTGCATCACATCAACATGTCTTTAGTTACATCTCAGATCAGGCAAGGTAACATCCTCAGTTCTGCTATTTCACGTTATCTGCTCCTGCAAACCAGTCAGTTTCCAACTGCTCCACTGGGAATGTTATCAGGTCTCCAACTGGACAGGCTGCCCATGAACATTTACATTCCAGCCACTTGGATCCCTCTGCCTGTGGTAGCTTGGCAGGCATTGCTACTTTAGTATCTGCTCATTTCCTCACGATATATAAACATTTCTTCTTATCGTGATTTTTCCCTGAGGTGCACACGTATTGGTTTGTTTATTTATTGAGTTTTCATTTGAGCAGGCCTCTGCATCTTGGGTGATTTGGTCCTTATAAATCATTGCACTTTATTATGATATGAGTACAGTAACTTGCAGCCAAAGCAGCTTTTAAAATCCTACTGTCAGGTGAAGCAGGTTAATATATTAGTTCATTAATTCAAACAAAAAAGTCCCCTTAGATACACCATTGCCTATTAGAGTGCTGCTGATTTGGCTGATAAGAGCCTAGCTGTGTTGTGATAAGGTCCTTTGTCATTTTTAGAACTCATTTGGAACTGAGATATTTCTGAGTTTTCATTGGAAACAAGTAATGAGAGTGGAAATTCTGACTGACATCATGTCCTGTTTCAGCTGTTGTGAACCGACAGCAAGGCCAGCACCACAAAGCAGTGCTGTAGGAATGCTGCTCCCACTGAGGTCAGTGTTTGATCATAAGGAGATAGCACTCGAGGGGCACTGCCTCAGACAGCAGAAATACAAGCTGTCAAATGGATCTTGGTTTCAGCCTGGGCAAGATTTTTCATTGACTCTGCTTTTCCGATAAAACAGAAGCATTATAAGGAAATCAAGTGATTCATTTTTTATTTTCTTATGTGGTTTGAGTGAACAGATGAGAATTAGTTTTAAACAAATTAACAAAGATTTAATGCTTCATCCTGCTGTCACTGAAACAAAAACCTAAGTGCTGGTTAATGTTAAAAAAAGCGTAAGATGCAGAAATGAAAAGGAAACTGAAGTGTGTGACTCAGTGTGGTCTTTGTGGCATCTCCCGTTATGCTGTTCTGATTTTCAGAGTATTTCTGTGGGAGCATCACAAAGAGACTCAGCTGTGACTGTGGTGCAGCTGGCCAAGAGGTAGGGTACACGTGGACCCGAAGGAAGTCCCTTCCCCACACTCTGCATTACACAAGCTCAGAGAAAAGACCACAGATAGATGTGATGAGGAAGTAAGAGAAACACAGAATAATAACGGAACAACTTATGTTGTGCATTGTAAATGGCAATCACAGTACACCTGCTGCCTCACCACTGCTAAATGTTTTGAAGACAACACATTAAATTGTATAAAATTGCTGGGAGGTCAAGCTGATCATGCTGATGCCTTTTCATCTTCTGAATCTATGACTCTAATTGCTCCTCTCTTCGAAAGTTGTGCAGTTACAAACCCAGATAATCCATTTCAATGCCCTCTGTGCAATCCCAAGAGAAGGAGACAAAAAATAGGAGCAAAAATCTGTCTGTAAAAATCAATGGCACTGACTTCAGCAGCACGAGGATTTTTCCCTCAGAGCTTAATTGAAAGTGAAAAATATTTTTGGAGAAAAATGTGTAACTGCTCAGGTTAAAAGACTCAATAATATGCCCAGCTCTTCCAGGTCTGTGGGCTCTGAGAGACAATTGTTAAATGCAACTGGCTTTTGGAATGAATTGTTTGCTTTCAGATCATCCAGCATATTCTGTATTTCCATGACTTTTTATCTATAAATTCATTTATTGATATATCTATATCTATATCTATATCTATATCTATGTATCTAAATGTGAAATTTTGGGCAGAGGAACATTTACTCACGTCCCTGGCTCCAGTCTTCCCCTTGTCTGCAGTTCTTTGCCATGTCAATGGGGCTTCCCCCAGACCTGTGCTTTTAGCCCGTCAAAGAGGGAACATTACTGCTTAAAACAACCCAACCTCAAACAAAAATGGGAATTGATAAACTGATCAGAACAATTAGCAGTTTTAATGACATAAGGTGTATTACATAGATCAGTTGATGTATCCCATTGCAGATGAACCAAGAAGTCTCAGGGTGAGGACGGATCTTTTCATTACCTTGTTGGGTGTGGATTAATCAGTTTCCTACGTTTTCCATCAGGTTGTGGGGATTCAGGTCTCTCCACTCTCTCTCGTGTTTTCCTAATGCCAGCTCTTCCTTCACAATTAGTTGTGTTAATTACCCAGAAAAATGAGGCATACTTGCCAAAATAACATATTGCTAATGAAACAGGAAGATGTTTTCTCATTACTGAGTTGTATGAATTGCTGTGATTTCCATGAGCAGTGCAGAGGAAAGGATTTCATCACAGGAGCGTTGGCCAGGACAGAGTTTGCACAGCTGATGTGCTGTCACCTGCACTCGTGGGCACAGACTGGAACTGAGACACCCACTCTGCAGGGGGACATTGGACAAGTGGCCTAACCTTCAGCTGGTACTTCAGGAAAATGCCCACCAAACCAAAAGGGAGATTATCTCTGGGCAGGGCAAGAAATGCATGCATTTGCTCATCTCTGAAGGGACTGAGGACAACAGTTAATTCCAAAGTCACTTGGCTTTGAGAAAGACTCAAGACCCAAATCTGGTTTGTGGGGATAACAGGATAGGGAAGATGAGGAGAATGATGTTGACAAAATATTGTGTCCATTGCTACCTACTAGAAGTGAAAGGTCTGCAGAGTGCTCTGGAGGGGAAGGGCATTGATGCATAAAATTTAATAATTAGTTAGTGACCTTTCAGAATTACTTTAAAAAACATTAAGGAAAAAGTAATAGCTTAGATTAATTTTTTTTTCTCTCACAAGAGCAAATTAAAAAATTAATCTGTTCAGTGAGTAGCAGCATCCTAGCTGAAGGATCCTAGGTTCCACAGTTTCCATATTTGGGCTGAAAAATGAAATAAGCGCTTCCAAGTTTATTGTTTTGACAATGATGTTGCAAGATGTGAAGAGAAGGGAAAGAACCAAATTTTGCAAACCTAATATGACTGGCATTAAAACTCTCTCTCACTCTGCATTTCTGTAACAACTTCTGCCCTTCTTTCATTCTAGTTACCCTGAATGACTGAAAGGCCTTAAAAGCCTGTGCACAGAACGTCTCCAAATGGTGCACAAAACAACTGAAGGTAAAAGCATAGAGGCAGAAACTGTAGAAGTAAAAAGAAAAGAGATTCTTGGTTTGGTTTTCTTATTATTCCAATATATTTTTTTCTTAAATTACTTTGGTAACAAAACTGCCCACACCTGTATCCAGAGACAAAGCTCTTCCTTTGCACTTGTCATACTTTGCATAGACTCCTTCTGGAGCTTCTTCACCAGAACACAGATTAACGGTGGCACATTCCACCCTGCCACTGAATGAAGCTGAACACTGACTTCCTTCTCCAGAGCATGGCTGTTTTGTCTGGGACAGAGTGATACTTAATAATAATTCTCCTATGTTGTACAACACTGCAAGGTTTTGGCCACAACATCTGTCAGTAACAGTTATTTATCTTCTGGCAGGTAGGGGATATTCTGAGCTGGTACATTTCTGTTTGCAGTACAAGGCAGTTCTAGAGGTGTGCTTCGTTTCAGCTCTGGGGAACATCTCAGGAGCTGGGAATCCTTCCAAAGCTGACATGAACTTCTAAAATGAATTCACACCACCACACAAAATGCAGCCTTTTCTCACTGCATGGGTAATCATGTACTTCTCAGTGTTGGCAAACAGAAAGTGTGCAAAGTTTATTTTGATAGACTATTTACAGCTTCAGTGTTGTGGATGTTAATATACAGACAAATGTTTTTATTGCTCCCAAACATGTACTCCACGAAGGAAGAAAATGACTATAGACTCTTGTAGCTACTTTTTTTTTGGTTTTGTTTTGTTTGGGCTGTGGTAAATTGCATTTTGCTTCAATTCTGTTTGCCAAGGATAATGTAAATCTCATTATTAAGCTTGACCAAATGTTTGGGTTAGTATTGATACCTTCTTTAATGGAAAGGTATTTTTGCTGCTGATTTTGCAGTATGTACGGCGTATTCCATTACTCACTCTTCACATTATTTCCCTGTTCCGCCCGCACCACACTTGATTTGGCTTACTGCTGTTGCAGTGGCTTGGGGAGAGCTGAAAACACAACAGATTGGGATGAGGGAAGGAGCCAAAGGCTCGCGACGTGCAGCAGCACACTGAAGCCAGCGCGTCCCTCCTGGCAGCCGCAGGGATGCGGTGTTTGGGTGCCGGCAGGAGCGACGCTGCTGCGTGTCCGTGCGAGCGGCTCGGGGATGCTGCCGGGGCAGCAGGCTGCGGCCGCAGGGGTGCTCTGCCCTGCCCTGTGCCCTGTGCCCTGTGCCCTGCCCTGTGCCCTGTGCCCTGCCCTGTGCCCTGTGCCCTGTGCCCTGCTCTGCCCGCCGGGGATGAGCCGGGTTCCGGCCCCTGGGACCGGCGCCGCTGCCACCTCCCGCCGCGCCCGGGGGGACCGGGCAGGGGCCGGGCAGGGGCCGGGCAGGGGCCTGGCAGAAGCCGGGAAGGAGCTGGGCAGGGGCTGGGCAGTGGGGGCCGGGCAGGGCCGGGCACCGGGGCCGGTGCGCGCATCCCCGCTCCGCCCCGCTCCGCCCCGCTCCGCGCCCCGCTGCCCGGGGATTGGGGCCGCCGGGCCGCCGGGGCTGAGGCGGGGCTTGGAGCGGCGTTATTTATTTATTTGTTTGGCGGTGCTGTGCTGTTGTCGCGGCGGTGGCGGCTGCAGCCGGTCCCTCGGGCAGCCCCGGGATGTGGCGGGGCCGGCGCGGGCGGGCGGGCCGGGCCGCGGGGGCGGGAGGTGCGCGCCGGCCGCCGCCGCCGGCCCCGGCAGCCCTGAGCGCCTCGCCGGCCGTCACCTTCTGCCCGTCATCTCCCTCTCGTGCAGAAAGTCAAACAACTCAATGAGGAAATCGAGAACTTAAAAAAAAATAGAAAAAGAGCGCGCAACACCAAGCCTTGCCTGTGTGGATGATTTGAGGGCTGATCAGCATCACCTAAAGGAAAACTTTGGTGACGCCCGGGGCGCCGCCGTGCTGTTCCGCCGGGATGCGGGCGCTGCCCGTGTGAAGCGCATCCCGGCGGCGCCGGGAGCGGCAGCGCTGCCCCCGGCCCTGCCCAGCGCCCGGCGCGGACACGGGGCTGCCGGGCACGGGGCTGCTCGCCTGCCTCGGGCAGCTGCGGCTCCGCACCGGGAGCTGAATCAAAACTGGTTCCTTTTCATTTCTTGCGAGGAGAGGGGTTTTCTTTCACGGCATCATCTGTTTTGAAGAAAGGAGGGAGGAAGGGGGAGGGTTAAAGCTAAAGAAGCAAGTCTTCTCTCCGAAGGAAATGCCTTTTGCGCTTTCCAGATGACCTTTTCTGAAAATGTAGCCTCTCCAGCTGACCGATTTTTATTTTGACTACAAAGTCTGTGAAACTGAGCCCTAAGTGCTCCACAAAGCCTAGGATGTGCGCTTCTGGGATTAGCAATATGGGGCATCTGTTGTCACCTCTCCTCTTGAGCCTGGCAGCAGTTTTTTCCAAAGGTAAGTCTCAATCTCTTCTGTTTCACTGCATCTTCCTTCTGATTTTGCATAGCCATCCTTTGTCCCCTCTCTCTGTAATGCCTTGAGTGTTGATACCCACAGTTCAAGACGGAAAGACTTGGGGGGAGCCATGTGCTAGTCAAAAACACAGATGATGTGATGGGAAATTCTGAATGCAAGGATCTTTCCTTGGTCGACTACGACAAACAGTCTGCCAGTTGCTGAGGCATTTGTTACCTCCTTACTGTACTTTTCATCAGGTAGTAGATGCTGCTGCTGAGCTGAGCTGGTAGCTCAGCTTTGGATTACAAAGGGTTTGTGATACGGAAATGTGAAATCCCCAGAGGTACAAGCTGCTGGAGTTGGCTGCCCCACCGTTATCTTCTGTGCCGTTTTCCAGATTAAAAATCCTGTATCTCAGACTGACTGGCAACGTTTTACTGGACCAGAGAAACAGGTACTTAGTGAAACATTTAAAAGCTTTGATGAGATGCCGTAGCAGGTCTCTGATACCCTGCATGCTGAATGGAGTTTGAATGTCCTGATGGCATCACTTCAGACAACTCAGTGATTCCTTCTTGGAGCCCTCGAGCTTGTTTACAGTTCGAATCAGAAAGCCAGCACACACACAGTGCACATACTCTTGTGTGCATTTAAAGCTTCCTCAGAACTTAGAAGTGTTCATCGATGGCCTCAGCCAAAAGGTGAATGTATTTTTGCAATACTTCATTTAGATGATTCCGAGCATTCGTGTGAAATACAAATTAGGAGAAATATACATTTCTACTGAGCAGATACTGTGCATCAGCAGTTATATTTTGGCAGGAAAACAAAGTTCTCATGTGGTTTAGTCTTCAGAGGGGGATAAGAGCATATGCATTTAATCTGTGATTTTGCAAACATACTGCTAAAGAGTCCTGCTTATAAATATCCCTGTTAAAAAAAGGCATTAGTTATTCTTAACACCCTTTTACACTTTCAGAGATCAGCACTTTTCTTTTTATTACGTGAGTTATTTTTACTAATTAGTTCATATCCAGAACTTACTGACAGAAGGCAAAATACATAGCTGTGTATTTCTTGGTGGTTCCCTGTATCAAATTCCCTTCTCCTCCTTTTTTCCTTAGAACAGGCAAAGAAAGGAAGAAGATTATAAGTCTTCTCAAATGTTCCCTGAATGCAGTGCCTACATAAGTCCTGTTCCAAAGTTGCAATTGGAAATGCATTAGCAGCAGGGATTAGAAATCAGAGTCTTTTCAAGAGATTGCTTCATTCACATTGCACACCAGTAGCTTGTGATTGCCCAGCTAGGTTGTAAATGATGTATTTTATTATAAGCAATATCATCAGCACTTTGGATAGGCTAACAGTGCAGTAGGGGAATTAACTTCTTCATGCCCTGGCTTTTGCTGTGTTTCAGTTTGCTGCCTTAACACTGCATTAGCATAGTGCTGGACTGAGATTGCAGCTTATTCCAGGATTGGAATAGGTGGCATTTCAGTTTTACAGAGTACAGCGATTCTATTATTGCCAACTCAGCAATTACAGCGTTCATATGTGATTTTATTCCCAAATGTTACTTATATGTCTTTTGAAAGACATACTAGGAAAAACTGCTTCACCAAAAGGGTTGTCAAGCCCCGGAACAGCTGCCCAGGAAGTGGTGGAGCCCTCATCCCTGGAGGGATTTAAGGGAGGTGGAGATGTGGTGCCTGGGGACACGGTCGGGGTGAATGTGGCAGTGCTGGGTTAGCAGTGGCACTCGATGGACTCGGGGTCTTTCCAGCCCAAAGAATCCTGTGATTCCATGAAACGAGACACACGAGATCCCATCAGAGTTACTGGTATTGCCTGTGCTGTTACTGGTCTTGCACTTCAGTTATCCAAGACACTGCTACTGTGTGAGTGCCAGGACTCTGCTGTCCAGTAACAGATACCTATCTTTAATGCAATTGTTGGTTTTTCCTTTGCTAGCAGACTCCATCTGCACTGCTGTGCCTTAGCACACTGAAATGACCAGAGTGTTCCTGAGATTTATAGTATGAACTTGACAGTGTAAAAGGTTGATTCCCATCCCCCATCCCCCAGTAAGATGAACAGACAAAAAATAAATCAGGCATGATTACTACTACAGGGCATGTTTCTTTGATGCTGTTCTGTTGCTAATAGGAAAAACTCATTTATGACAGGATGACAAAGTTTTCCTAAAGAGATACAAAAGCTTTTAACATGCAACAGCAATCAGCTGTCTATTGTGTATAGGGCTGCTGCTGATTACTCAGAACCATGGCAACACACCTTGTACTGCACAGTTCCAAACCTTTCAGGTAATAATGTTGAAGACTTGAGAATACTATTGTGATTTTGCTTTGCTTTTATCTTGTAAAACGCAGAGCTCCAGCCTGAGAAACGAAATGTTGTTTTCAATAATGAGCTAAAGTTCCTACCAGGATTATTGTCAGTGATGATATAATCCACGTGTGTTAATGCACTGTCAGTCTAATCAGATAGCCGTGTGTAAGGGCAGAGGTGATAAGGCTGGAGTTCTGAGGCACTTGTATTTCACAGCTTTGTCTTCTGCAGAGTTTTCTTAAGTCAGTCCTAAGAGGCCAATGCTTACCCTTGGTCAGTTCAGCATTTTGCTGTTTGTTAGCAAATATGAAAAGAAGTTCTTGGGAAATCTTCAGTCAAAAAATAAACAGGTCCCACTGACGTTAATGAAAACAGACTGTATACAACAGGCACAGTAATGTGGGCATTTTGTTCCCTTGTTTAAATGGAAAGTCATCAGCTCCACTGGAGTAGAATCAAAACTTCAATACTTTGAGTTCCAGGTTCCATGCTTGGCTTAAGTCCAGAATGAAACCAGCATCTCCCTTAAGATGCTAAATACTTTTGACGTGTATATTGTGAGACTAAAGATTGAGGAGCCTTTTTCATTATGAATGTCATCAGATAAAACCAGATTTCATTGATTTCAAATTTCAAGTTTAGGTTGACAGTAAAAAGCCAAGTAAATATTTTAGTGACATTTTCTGCTTGTGTTCTGCTGAGCATTTTGTGTTCTTCTCTGTCATCCTGGGCAGAAATCTTCCTGCAAGTTGCTCTCTAATGACATCTCAGGCCATAGAGCTGCTGGTTTGATTTTCTTTTTCTCTCAATTTTATTGAAATGGGGCTTGGCAATCGTATTAGGCAGGATTTCCTTGTATCCCCTCAGGGTGTTCCCCATAGCCAGAGATGTGCAGTGATGCAAATCTATTACAGCAACTGAGCGTGGGGAAACAGGGAAACCAAACCCCAAATGTCTAGTTTTGGTTACACTATAGGAGAGGAATATCTGCATATTTGGCTTGAAACTGCTCTTGCTCCTGTTTCCTTTGGAATTATCCATGTTGTAGTGTTCTTTGAATCCTCTTGATTTCCATTGGGTCCTATACTGTAGATTTTTTTGTCTCATTATGGACAAACTCCATCTTTGCCTTTTCCTGTGCAATTCTGCTGGTATCAGAATATGTAATTTTGTCCACATTGCCCTTCACTTAGAATTTTAGTGTATTATATCTTTGTGAGTTGCAGTTCTGTAGGAAGTCACTCGTGCATTCCCTGGCTCCCTGGGGGTAGTGGTGTACAAAGAGCCCCTCAGCTGAGCTTGCTGGGTGTGTCCCAGCTGCCCGAAAGCTGTGGGCCATCCCCAGAGATCTTTACTGACACTGAGGTGGACTTAGGAACGTGGGAAATGAAAAGCTGAGGAGTGCAACGAGTGCATTTCAGCACTACTTGATTTGGAGTTCATTCCTCTAGAACAGTGGTAGTATATCAGTAATGGGATATAATTCTGTGTATGGGATTAAAATCAAAGATTATTTATTTGATTTAAGAGATGTATTCTTTTCCCCCCTCCTTCTTGGTGGTGGCTGGACAGGAGTTCAGGGTTGAATTACAATTCAGGGTGACAGATTTTGATTGTGATTATGAGGAACACATTCTTTTTCTCATAGTAACAGTGCTAGTGTTACTTGGGACAGACCCATCACAGGCAGCTGTTGCCACAGCTGTGCAGTTGATCTGTATGGAAAATGTGGTGCTTGCTGCTTTCAGGTGAGCATAAAGTACAGATGTGGTCAGTATTTCCTGTAAGCTCTGCCTGCAGGCAAAAACCCCAAAAGTTTTCTATAAAACTCCCAAAATAAATGAAATCTTTCTAGCTTAAGGTTCAAGCAGTTCCTTTAAAACCAAAGTTTTTGTGCTTTGTCCCAGCTGCATTGAACTTGAAGTTGTTTGAGACAAGGGAAGGGGAAAATAACTTGCACTTTCTTGCTCTTGCTGTGTTTCTTGCCACAGAGTACTTGAGGCAAAAGCCCCGTTCTGATTCCTTTTCTTCCAGTAAAAAAATAAATTCAGACTAAACAAACTATTCGGCTAGACCCATGTTTTATTTTTCAGCTGCAATACTGGCTTAATGTGATTTGGTTTCTAATATTTCCCTGTAATGTTCTCATTTTTTACTTCTGTCTTTTCTTTTATTAGTTCCTTAGGACTGGCAGGCTCTGTGACACCAACCAATGTTTTAGGTATTAATAAAAGCAGCTTTATTCAATAAAGATCAGTTTTATTTAATAAAGGAGAGAATCAAAAGATAATCTGATTTTTCATGCTGCATTCACATTAAATCAAGCTCCTGAGGTGGTTGTGGATGCCAAGTCTAGTGGCAGTCTATCACTGGTCCTAGGATACATAAACATGACTCCAGACAGATTGATTTCAGGGAAGCTGAAGAGGCAGCTGAGATTCATCAAAAGCTTGGTTTATAAAGTGGTACATTAAATTACTTGGTTTTCACCAGTCTTTGTAATATTGCCTGCTGCATTATTAACGGCAGCTCCAAATGAAGTGGATTTTAAGTAGTTCCGAGACATGTAGATAACACTAATTATCATGAGCAGATTTAAAGTACATATTTGAGGATGTTAGGCTGCTTCACCCTGGGGGTGAAATGTGGCCACAGTTAACTGTAGAATGAGGATTGGCTTCTTCACGTCCCTGATTTCTTCTTTTATTGAACGGACCTAATTCCAGTGTAAGGTGTTGGTCTGATGGCCCCACAGAGCCAAGGGATTGAAACTCTTCATCTACCCAAGTGCAGCCTGTGTGGTGTCTATGCAAACTTCATTCTCTGCTTTGGTATTGTGACTTAAACTTGACCCAGAGGATGGTGTAGCTACAGCTCTGGGACAGAAGGAGTTACAGCCATCTATTGATCCGCAGTGGGTGTGATCTGAGCCCACTGCAGGCAGTAGAGGGGATTTCATTGCCTTTAGCAGGCTTTAATTCAGAGTAGACAGTTTTCTGGAGTGGTGTTTTTCAGCGTGTAGCCCACACACCAGTGGTGATTCATAGAACATCTGAGCAGTGTTGTGAAACCAGTGCCAGAAACCTTCTGCGTGCAAGCTAGAAAAAACCGAGGGGAGGAAATAGAAGTAACAAGGCTGCTTTCAGGCTGCATCCCAGTTTGTGTTTGGTTGTAAACAAAGACCTTTGTGACAATACCAAAACCAGGGCTCTGCGTAAGATGGTCTGGATTTCTCTCAAAATGTTAGATGGCTCTTTTCCTTGAGAGGGCTGAGAAAAAACACTGTAGTGAGACTAACTGTGGTAGTTGGAAGTGTTGCTGTGAGCTGTTTGGTGTTGCCTCGGTGCTTCAGACACAGGCACTGCTGGTGTGAGCGTTTCTAATCCACTGCAGCAGAGGTTGACTTAAATCAGCACTGAGCAGTGGCTCAGTGAAGCAGTGCAGGAGGTGCCTGCCAGTCACTTAATGGCATCTGCACTCCGGGGTCAATTAACTGCCTCAGAGTCTTCCTCTCCGCACACAGAGGATGTTTGTTTGTTCTCACACTCCCACTGTTGGGATTTTTTAATCAAGGTTTCCAGAAAGGTTTCTTGAGGGAGTTTTCTGTGTTGCAGACAATTGTCTCCCTGGCAGTGGTTCAGCAAAATGCACTTTTGTTTCTTGTACAAACAGTGTAATAAAAGGTTGGTAGTGGATTCAAGGTTAAATCCACTGGGATTCAATCAGTGTTGCCACATTTCCCCAGATTTACAAAATAGAAGGCTTCTTTCTTCCTCCTGTGGTCACTTCACCGTCTCACAGGCCCATCTGGCTCTGTTTTTAAAGTTACTTTGAATTGATTTGGTTCATTTAGTTATTTGGGGTTTTATTTGCAGATAAAGACTCTTCCACAGTGCTGGTAAGATTTGTTTTGGCTCAGGTGTTTCAAAAATTTGCTGTGGTAATGGTTTGTAAGCAAAACAGACCCACATCTGAAAATGACCATGTAGATTCTAAACTGCGAGGAGGGGGAAGGATATTGAATAATTTAGCTCTTATAAAAAGCACAAAAGAAATGAGTTAGCCAGCGATGTCTAAAAAAGCAGCAGGGGGAATAATAACAAGCACCCTAGGCAGAGGTGTGCGAAGGTGTCAACACACTCTTTACCCTTGGGGGATACAGCTTTGAGACAGACTAAGGAGCAACAGGAGTTCCTCTCCAGCTGAACCAGGATGCTGTACATCTTGTCTTTTGATCTGTCTGCTTTCAAGGGAGGCAGACTGTTGAGCAGACAGTCTGCAGATCTCTTGCTGAGGAGCAAGGCAGATGTCCAGATAATCACACAGATGAGTCTGCATGTCCTGCATGCTAAAAAAAATCCTCCGAGTCACAGAGTTTAGTCTCATCTAATGCTGAATGGTCTCAGAACCTTGGATTTTGTGGGCCCTCAGCATCACTTGCTTTTTATTTCTGTTGTTAAAAGTGCGGTTTTATGTCTTCAGTATACATTATGTAAATTCATTGTGCAAGAGGAGGAGCCCAAAGCCGGCAGAGGTAACTAGTCACTGGTGTGTCTGAATATTGATCCAGCCCACAATATAGGAAAGAAAACAATCCCACTTAGTCTTCAATCCACTCGCTTACCAAAGATTCTGGATTAGCACATAATTGTATCCTCCATTTTCTGCTGAGCCACGGTGACTCATTCTACTTGTCTTCATGAAAATAATGGTGATTTGCATCTGCTTATATTTGAAATATCTGTATTTATCCTTTAGTGTTGCATCTCTGTCCTAATGTAATCAGCCTTGCTTGGTTAATTTTAATTAGCTTGTACACATGGGGTAGTTAGTTTTCTTTTGTGTGTATGTCATATTCCTACATTTAACTTGCTATTTTGCTGCTAGCAGTGGGGTGTATTGGCAGGTTTTCCTGCTTTGAAGGAGGGCTTGATGTTGTTTCTGTGGATTATGTTTGGAGCTACTGCTGAAAGAACTGTCCAGCTCTGCAAAACTTCCCAGCGTGATAAATCTGTAAATACACCATGTACCTGCAGTTACACTCCTGTCATCCTTACTTGTTCTCAGAAATAAAAACAGCTTCCAGTTAGTTCAGGTTCACAAGTCTGTAGCTCTGAAGATGAGGAAGGATATCTTCATGTGGTCCACAATACAGGACTTGGGGCAGAACTGAGCAGCTGAGTGTGCCCAGCAGAGGCAAGAGGTGCACACACACTGGAGTTTATTGCCACACGTGGTGCAGAGTACAGCGAATACTTTCACACTCATTTTCACTGTGTTCGTTCTGTTTAGGATCTGTTTAACCCAGAGTTAGGTGCTGTGCTCACCTACAGGATTAGCCACTCATCTGGAACACGTGCCCTACCTTCTCTAGAAGAGAGTGGTAAAGGAGCAGATGCAAAAGGAGCCTCACAGTGTACTGCTGTGTTAGTGCATGTCTGATACATGACTTACCAAGTTTTGTCATCTTCTAAGACTGTTGTGGCAAGGCCATTTCCAGATGTCTCGGATGAGTTTCTTTGTATCCACTCTTAGAAGTTCTACTGAAATGCCCAATCCTGTGAATCAAGAGTGTGAAAGATGGGGGTCCAAAATGTAGTGGACACTTCTCAAAATCTTATTCTAGTCTTTGAGTTGTGCTGTCCCTCTTAGTGACAAAGCCTAGTTACACCTTCAGTGAACAAAAGCAATGTGTTGTTTTTAAAGCTCCATCTGGTGCTCTGCATAGATCTGCCCTTGCTCACGTGGGGTTCCTTGGTTCGTGTTCCCTTGTTCCACATCATGTTCCACATTTCTGGGTTGTGAGCCTAGCCTGGCTTTACTGTGCTCTGCTCTCTCCTTTGTGGCTGACTGTCCCCTGCAGCATTGTCTGATAGGAGATGATTTCTTGCATACTGAACACTTGAGCACAGTGGGATTCTGTTCTCTACTTCTGACTCTTTGACACCATCTGCCCAGCAAAGTGGTTTTAATGGGTTTCCACTGAGCCAGGCTGTACTACAGCCCTGACAGCATGCTCTGTATTTTTAAAAATAAACAAAATCTCTTCAGACAAGCCACACATGAGCATTGGCGTCTCCAGCAAAATTGAGGATTACAGACTGTTTCATATTTTGTGGAGCAGAAATACCTCTGTTTGGTAGGCTCTAAAGGAGGAAAATGACTGATAGCTTGGAATGGTCTTCTAATAGTACTGGTTTATTTTTTTAAATGACCTTGTAAAGCATTATTTTCCATCCCATTTTTAAAGTCAGGTATTATTATCCTTTTACAAAAATGCAGTCGTTTTACCTTGTTAGAGTTCTCTTCTTTGTGAGAGCAGGGAAATGTAGTGGTTCATGATGGTGATTTAGGAGTGAGGGTACCCATTGGCTTTCTGTAACCTTTGTAAAACCACTCCAGTTCCCTGTTTTCCCTTTTGTTAAACTGTCTTGTCTGCTCAGAATACAGGGTGTTCAGAGCAGGGTCTGTTTTACTTGCAGTTACACAGCATCTGCTGTACCTTTCACCACGTGAAAATAATTAATTTGTAGCATCTGTGTTAAAAATTGCAATGTGACATTCTGATTGCTGGACAACATGAACTGCTCAGAGGCCTGTAAGAATAGAAAAGAGGAGTGGGGTAAGGAAAAAAATGAAGATATCATGAAAGCATCTGTGTGATTAAAATATTCTAAGAGATTGGGTAGATGCCATCCCTTGATGTTACAATTAATCAGCTATCTAAGCCTTTCAAACAGCAGCATGAAAAAGGAAACATAAAAAGCCTTTTATAAGAAGATGTCGTAAAGATGTTTTTGTACTTATTTCTGTTGTAATCTGTGTTAATAAACTATTAAAGAAAATATTTTCAATGTCTGTATTAGTAATGCAACAAGCCACTTATGAAAAAATAGAGGTTTTTTGGCAGATGGTGCAGATCTTAGAAATATTTCGTTCCTTCTTTGCCCCTTCAAGTCTTTGGGGCTTATTTTAAGCTCCTTCAGTTTGGTAAGTTGTGAACATAATGGGCAGTGGTAGTAATGAGATAGTGAAAGAAAATGTTGGCTGGTCCCTTATGTTATCAATGGGACATGAAAATTGAGAGTCAAATGGATTCTTCTGAGCTCTTGAGCCAAGTTGCTATGAGCACACAGAGAATCAGACACGATCCTGTTGATCAGCCCTTAGGTTCTTTTATTCTAAATTACGTGGAGTCTGACCTGGATCCAGTTTCAGGTTAGAAAAAATACAAAGCAAATAGCACCATGAATTCCCTTGACAATGAAGGTGGCATTTCCCAAACGCTGTCCACCAGGCTGATGTTTTGAGTGGTGTCTCAGTGTTGTGTGTCTTTGCTGTTGTTAGTTACTCGTTTGTGTAAAGCTAACTAAGGTTAGGATCTGTGGTCTTACCCAGGTGTTTGCTGCTGCTGGTACCTTTTTCCCCCATTTGTCCTGTCGTAACTTTGGGTGTTGCTGAAGATGTTCCCTGCTGTTTCAGCTGCAGCAGTGTACAATGCATGGATCAGCAGCAACTGGGGCTTCTCTTGCGTTTTTATTTAGCCTCTATCTGAGCAGCAGTAGATCAGAGTAATGGTGCAATAATCACTGTTGAAGCATGTATTTGTTTGTTTTCATTTTATTTCTATGCAGTCATATGCTCCTTTCATCCTTTCATCTGTTCCTATCAGAATTATGAGTTTGGTTTGGATCAGACCCTGAAAAAACCAGAAATGCTTGTAAGTGGAGAATACTAAATATAGCAGCCCTTTGTTCCTGTATTTGTAGTCTTGGTGCTTAGAATGTCTGCGTGTGCATTATAGGTCCTCATCAAATAACCAAATTGCACCAATAATAATAAAAAGGATGGTTCATGAAGAGATCCTCTTCAACTGTTCTCTTTTCAGGAGCTTCAGGAAAGAACGATGAGTTTGGCAGCATATCTGCAGTGCTGACAACTCTGGGCTTTGGCAGCCTGAGTGAGGAGCAGTGAGTTCAGGTTTAGGTGCAGAGGGGAGCATTCCCAGACCTTGTAGGATTTTGCTGTTGCAGTAGGTCAGACGATAATTTCTCAGGTAATTAACTCTCCCAACCCTTAGTTGTTTATGATCTACAACTTGTCTGGAAAGTTGTTGGGAGACAGTGAAGACCAAAGGATGAAGAAAAATTCCCCCCAAAATGCTAAAAGAGTCTTGCAGGATGTTATTTGCTGTAAGAGTGCTAAAGCCCATCATTTGTTTCACAACAAGCACATTCTCAGTTGTGTTTTCTGCCTGAGAAGAGCAGCCCTCCTAATCTCCCCATCTGTGGTGCCTCTGCACCATTCCCCCAGCCCCTTTTGGGCCTGTCTTTGACTTGTTGCAGATGTTTGCTGCCAGTCTGATCAATTTGTCACAGAAATTACACATTCTCCCACTTGTTTTATCTTCTTCCTACAAACAGGCATTATCAAAATCTCATCTGGAGCCTGTGGAATTGTTGTGGCAGTTATCTTTTGTCCTTCTTTGACATGTGTCTTAGGAAGAGCTGATCATTGTATTCCTTCTAGTCTAAATCTGACTGGGCCTTAGCAAATGTTGCTTCCAGTACCTCGTCATTTCCTTCTCCAGTTACTGAATAAATTCTTCTCTCAGACACTCAGCAAGTGAATCCCTCCGTAATTCCTGCACTTTCTCTTGCCCCCTTGTTTATAGGTCACTGCTGTTACTGTTTTCCTTCCAATTCCAAGTCTCGTTTTCAGCAATGGGATGAACAGGAGAATCACGGAGGAAAACAGACTATACATAATCTTAGATTTAGAGGTGACATTGAACTTTAGTACTGACCTTTGTGAGTTATCAGAAAGTAATTGAAAATCTAGGCTGGGAGCCCAGAAAACCAAGATTGAGGGCAAGCAAGAAGAAATTTATGAAAGTTGGAAGACAAGAAGAAGAAATAAAGATCGAACTCTGTGTTATGCTACTTCTCTGCAGAGTAAGAACTGATAGTGAAGATGGGATTGTGAAAGTTGCATGATAAAGAAAATGAGAACATCTGTGCTCTGTGGGCTGCTCCAGGCAGACAGGGTGTGCATAGCCCCTCGCCAGAGCCACCCTGGTGGGTCTGATGTCTTCAGTTACACGTATATTTGGTCTTATCCTATGAAACTTGTGTTCTACCGAACTACAGAGTTGCCCTCACATTAGTTAAAGCAATTTGAATTAAGAGGACACAATCCCTTCTTTACTCTTCAGTTTCAGCCTAAAACTAATATTAAACTACCATAAATTTTCATGGAATAAATAAATCTTCATGTTGCCTATGCTGAATTCAAGTTACAGCAGCCAAGATAGAGTTTTGCTTATTTTCATAATAATCCCATGTGAAATGGTTTGTACTTTATTTCACCCACTTGAAAGGAAAATCAGAGCAACTGATGCTCAGTCACTTCTTTGCATTCAGTGGTTGAAAATAACTCCTTTTGTTTTTGCAGTAAAATACTCTGACATGCATGCAAGCTTCATAATTTTCACCTCTTTTTTCCAATAGTAAAAAGCCTCTCTCCACATTCTATCCTTTGCATGATGGAAGCTCTCCCACTTTCCAAATACTCTCAGTGTCTTCCCTTGACCTGCTGGCCAGGGGTGATCCCAGGAAGGTTTTTGTTTCATTCTCAGCTGAGCAGATTGCCCAGCTCTCGCAATAGAACTTGCCTTCTGCCCTGCACGAGTAGCTGGGACCAGAGAAATGCTGCATTGTGTGCTCCTGGAGATGCCACGCAGCTCGAGAGCAAGAAATAATGAAACCACACAGCACTGCAGTAAAACTGTGCTAAGTGCTGTGAAAACACAGCTGAGAACAATAAGCCTTTAGGAGTCAAGGTCTAACTTCACAGGAACAATGTTCAGAATTTTTGTAATTTGGCTGTAGAAAATGGTTCTGACAGACCTTTCCTGGAAATTTAAAAACCCCACTTCTACAGGCATAGTGCAGGTGCAGTAGTTGACCTGTGGTGCTTTCCTATATTTTGCGTGTTGAATTTGGTCACTTAAATCTAGACTGTAAGCTGCAAACAGAAAAAAATGATAATAATTCTTTACTGGGCTGCATCTGATGTGAAAATGAGCATGGATGGTAGGGCTGCTCAGTAGCAAAGTCAGCCTGAGCTGGGGCTGCTGCAATCTCTCTTTCTTGTGTGGCATTGGCATTTCTGCAGTTGAGTAATGAGCCATGCAGAGAGCTCACAGAGACAGCTGAAAACTAATATTTTTTCCTCACTTACAGAGGTTGGGGTTTTTCTTTGCAGGCACCAGCTCCAGTAATACCGCAGTTGCCTATTGAGGTGGTTGAGCTCCTTGATCTGATGGAAAACTAACGGACCAAAAAGAAAAGCTTTCCAACAGAGATGGGACTGTGGATAATCTCACCCCGAGGCCACACGCTCACCAGATCTGAGATGAAAAAGGGCCGAGTGCCTTCACGGGCTGCAATTAATGCTTTCTTTTTGTAGCATCAAACTGTACATCCAGTAGTCTGTTCCCAGGCCTCTTCATTCTCATTCCCTTGCAGAAAACATCAGGAGTGTAGAAACCAGGTGTTGTTCAACCTTAGCTGTTGTTCAAGCATAGAAACCAGGCAAAATGGGGAAAAGTTTGACAGTGATCACTTGGTATATTTATAATTGGCATTTTCAGCTGACAGGCCTCAGCAAACTAACCTCCCATTGCAGCTACAAAACAGACACACTTTTTAAATAAGAGTATGGTAATGATTTTAATGAATAACATGGTAAAGCCATGAAAGTTAGGTAATTTCATGTAACAAATACTATCAGTCCCTTCTTCCTCAGTAATTCCTTTTCATGGTATAGTTGAAATTTTTGAAGGGGAGGGAAACCTCCCTCTGTCGTTGATAACGTGGTGATCACTGCACTTTGTATTTTTGGATGCAGCTGCAGTATTCCAGCCCTAAGTGGACACTTGAATGCTGAGGATTTTGATGGGTGAGTGGAGAGATTTTGGAAGTGATCTTTATAGTCTTAATTCAGCCAAACTAATTCTGAGGAGCTGAGTCCTGCAGCAGTGATGACGGAGGCTGCAGGGTGGTAATGGAGATGGGAGTCACAGGAGCTTCCTTCAGGTTCTGTCCCTTGCCCCAGTCCCAGAGCCGTGGTCACTGGTGCTGTGACTGAACTGGGTAAGTCCTAATGGCTCATCATATCCTGTGTGGGCTTCCTGCTTCTCTCCCACCACCAGAATCGCTCACGGGTGGACAAATTCCGTGTGGGAACTGTAGATCTGTCACAGGTACCACTGCTATTGGTGCGTGTGGAGAAAGATGCAAGGACTCTTACAAATGCTCACTGACCTGCACCAGAGTTACCTTTTTTGTCCATCTGGATTCTTACAGCATTCAGCCTTTAGGTCAAACTCTGTGAGTTCACAGGAGGGTTTTATTCTATTACAGCGGAATGGTGAGACCAGCATGAGGGCAAGTGGCTGTTTGAGTCATGGCCCAATTCCTAATTACACCTGTGTGCTTCCTTAATGGAATTCAAATAAATGATTTTGTTGTGTGAAAGCAGTGATACTGTATTTATTTCTAAATTCATTTGAAGATGTCAGCATGGAGCCCAGAGGATGTGAAAGAAAGGTAGAGCTTGTCAGCCTCCCTGGCTGCTCTGAATTACCCCGAACCTATTGGAAATGAAAGGTTCAGAGAGCACAGATGGAATAGATTGAAGCTTTGAGTGAATTGAAAGGGCAAGTTTGCTGGCTAATCGTGATCTCTGTGGAGAGAGGGATAGCTAATAGATTGCAATCATCAGACATTGTGAAGTCCTCCACAGAACTGCTTAAGGCATTCAGCTTTCCAGTTCTAGCTTGTGTAGCTGCCTTCTCTTTAATTAAAATAGCTTTTGTTTCCACATAATTAAAATAAAACATGGAAGCATGTAATACTTAGTAAATATGTGATGCAGAAATGTCCTTATCTTGGTTGATTATTTTCCTTCTTTTAAGATAACAGAATTGCATTAATACATGTGTTTAGCAATTGCATTTCTTCCCTCTGTAGATGAAGGCTAGATTTTTAGAAGCAACTGGTTCTAAATTTAAGAACCAAAATGCTCCCAGCTCAGTGGATAGCATCTTGTCTGGAGTTTAGGGATGCTGATGTGATGTTAAGAACTGTTACTGTTACAACAGAAATTGATGAAATGGATGAATTCTGTTCCCCCGTATATATTCAATTTCACTGTGTTATCTTCTGATGGCAGAACTTCTTTGTCTTGAAATTAAAAGTCACTTTCATATCAGTCAGGAATATCTGAAAGTTCATAATTCACTCCAAATCCATGTCCACGATGCAGAATTTGCAAAAGATTGCTTTAAAACTATCTTGGATTAGTTTTACAGTCATCAGGTTTTGTCACATTTTTGTACATTACAGCTAAGTCTGAATTTTGTTGACAGAGCAAAGAAACCCCATAAAATCCTAGGCAATAGGGTGGCAGTCCTGTGTGCAGCAGCTTAGTCTCAGAAAGGTAAGATTGGATTAGGGCATCAGGAATTTCAGGGGTTTGTAGAGAAGCAGCCAAATCAGCCCAGCCCTTCCCTGAGGCAAATGAACATCAGCACGTCCTGATGTCCTTTCCACAGAGATTCACATTGATTGGGTTGTTCTTAAGATTTTCATTGATCTCAGAATTGAGCTGCATTTTCCCTTCCCCTGGATTGCACAAAGGAGTGCTATCTTGCAAGACAGTTTTTTATCATTCCCAAATAATGCTTTCATGCTTCCTGTATACACAGAACAATCCATATCTGCCTTCTAAAATTAAATTCCTCTTACATTGTTTCAGAGCTGGATAATATCAAAATGTTCACTCTCCAGCTGGTGGCCCCAGAAGAGGATGTGCAGGGCATTCTGTTAAATCAGACGTGTTTCCAAGCAGACCAAACTTCCATTTTTTAGAAAAAAATCCCTTTTCAAATATTAAGAAGTTTCCATGCAGCTGTTTTTTCATGTGTTCTTACAAGTTTCAGGCAGGCGAGCTTATTGTATGTAATTTCAGACACTGGCTGCTGAGACATAAGTTAAAGCACCAGAGTAATTCAATATTTATTTCCCTTGTGACTTTCCTTGGAATATCTGGTGGGCATCTTGTTCAGAGGCAATTCTCCTTGGGAGGCTGCCTAAGGAGCTCCACAGTTACCATGACAAAGGCCTTTTTTATTTATTTATCTGGGAAGGGGAGGGCAGGAGCAGCAAAAGACTGGGAGAAGAAAGTTCTCCCGAGAGAGATGAACTTGGCCTCTGCTTTTGGAATATCCCAGGACACCCTCGCAGCCTCCTGGCAGGCTGTGCATGGAGCTGGGGGTGGCTTTGCTGGTTCCTGGCTTGGTTTCCCTGCCCTGGACACACACAGGGAGGTGACACTCTTGTCCAGAGCTCAGGTCTTAAAGCCACTAACCAAATTTACTGTTTTTACAGACAGAGGAGTCTATAAGGCCCTCTAGTCTCTCCATTTATAATGTCAAACATGCAATTAGACCTTTATTCATTGTTTCACCTTTGTCCTGAGTCTAGTATTGCACTAGGGAGCATTCTCCTTATTTTCATCACCTTTAAAAAGGCAAAGCTTGTTCCTGTTGACTGTCACCTTGGTAATTACAAGCTCCTTCTTTCCAGTTTGAAATTTTCTGGTTTCCAGTTAAGCAGGTCCTGTTTTATCTTGCTAAGGGAACCTCTCTGTTGGGTTAAGGGTGTCTTTCGTGCTCAGTATCAGGGCCTTTTTAATGCACCAAAATCAGCTCACAGCAGAGCCCTTCTGTGGCACTGAGAAAAGGGCTTTGTACAGACCAGTGCCTCTCCTGGCCAGAGGCAGCTGGGATGGAAACAGCTGTGACCTTGGTAGCAATCCCATCAAACATAATCAATCAGATTTCCACCCCTATCTTTGGTGTTTTACAGACACAATCAAAGTCGTAACTTGGCCCTCAGTTTGAGGGAACAGAGAATGTCTATTTTTGCATGGCTCCTGGGATCCTTTGGGATGGTATCAGACCCATTCCTCAGGCCTGACAGCCTCCACATCCTCCTGGTGCTCATCTGCTCTAAATGTTGTCTCTGTCAGTAACAAAGGAGAGATCTTGGCATAAAGGAGAATATTTAGAGGAATCAGAAATTAAGTGCTTTAATAAAGCGTAGGTGAGACACTGAGATACTGTTAGATTTTTGTTATTATTAATTCAAGGGGGGGAAAATACAGTAAAATTAACACAACCTCGGCTGACGTTTATGGCTTTGAAGAAAATGGTGCCTCAGAGGAGTAGTAGGACTCAGGCTTGATTAAACTGGGATTTCAGAAATTCTCTGCACTGAACAAAATAAAAAGCCATTCAATCTAATTAGATAGAATTGTGGAGGGGGAGGAGGAAGAGAGGTGCTTCTGACCTGTTGGCTTTTTATATAACCTTTAATCCATGGGATGTGTCTGTAGCTATTTTGGTAGATTTGTTTTTCTTCTCAAGGGAATTTGGCCTTGAATTGTAACCTTTTGATAACTTTGCTTAGGAAAATCTGAGGAGAAAACCATCTCATGGTCCTGTTAATATATACAGACTTTCAGGAGGCCTGTTCTGTATCTTTTCTTGATGAAGGTTCATATTTTGGCCACATCCTGTGCTTCTGTTTCATTTTTCTTGAGTTAAAGGGCTTTCCTGCATTTCTGATTTCAGGAATAAGCACCTAGTTTAAGGCCTATTAATTCTTACATGATTTTGAGGAGCTGTTCGGTACTCATTTTGGAGTCACCTGTTAAGGCATGAGTATAAAAAGATGTAGAGATATGTTTAGAGATGGCTAACATAATGCTTTTTAAAATATGTTATAGGCACAGTTTTAGAAATGCCAGATATATTTTTGAAAATCATTGTGAATGTCCTCAAGAAACAGAAGAGGGTTGTAATTATGTGTTTTGAAATGGAATTAATCCTTGACCCTTTGGAGAAGCAAAATGCTGTTTCTGCTTAGAGAGTGGCATAGATTAATTTTGATCATTCACCAGTCATTCCAGGCTTTTCATCTTTTCCTTTACTCCAAGTTATCAGCCTTCAAAACTCCCCCTGAGCTCTGTGATAAACAGACTTAGGCCAGGGAAATGCTGTTCCCAGGGTAGGGTTTAGGGTGACCCACTGACATTGTGGAAGAGTTTCCAGTGCTGGTGTTCTTTGCCATTTTGGTGTAAATCTATTTTCTTGTGATCCCTGCAAGGCCGAGCAGCCAAATATGTGCTTTTACTATCAAATTTCTGTTTGTATTGACAGCTTGGCAACCAGTGAAAATACCAACTGAGGTGCTGTGCACATTTGAGTAAAGCCTGCAGGGAAAGCGTTCTATAAAGCATTGCTTAGGCAAGGAACTCCTGGGGCCATAGTCTGTCACAAGGTTAGACAAGTGTGAGTTATGTTTCCTTTTCACAGGATTTTATTTCTAATATTCTTAAATTAGGATGATTTCAGATCTGCAACCTACTACGAAGCCAAAGTTCAAACCAGAGTTTGATTTATGATGGTTGCAGCTTGTGTTAAAGCTCATTTGCTGTTGTTGCATGAATGCTGCCTTTGCTTGCTGCGATGCTGAGCTGGGTTGTTGGAGAAGCCATTACAGCTCTTTGTACTTCATTAGTTTGGTGTCAGGGAAAATTTGGAAGGAAGAGACGGGAATGCTTGGCTCATGCAGAGTGACTCGTGCTCCAGGTGACATCCAGTCACCTTGGATTTGCACTGCAGCACTGGGGGCAGAGCTTGCCTCTCTCTGAGGATGCTCACCATTCTTTTTGCTCCTGAGGAGCCTGACTAAAACCCATTCAGTGGGGATTGTTTTCTTTCCAAAATTGTGAATGTTTACTTGAAAGAATAGAAGTCATGGTTGGGACTGCTTCCTGTTTTGTTTCTGATTGGTTTGTATGTACTAAGCATGGATAACAATTAAAATGGTTAAATAATTGTTATACTGTTCAACAGCTTTGTGATTAATATAGAAACATGATTTGATGTTTTCCTGAGTGTAAAGCTGCCACTTGTGTTTGTTTCTTTTACAAAACTTGATTCTGTTATGTCTAAATATTTAGTTGCATCTATGTATCCAGTGACAGAAACCACAGCAAAACATTTAAAAATAAATATATTGTATTAGTAAAAGAAGCATTATCCCTGTATTAATAACAGCCCATGTGGTACCTTCAAAGTTCAGTCACTGCAGTGGCTTAAGTTGAGGATTTGGCTGCAGCAATTTGTGTAATGGAGGAAGTACCTGTTACTGACTGGTGGTGAATGACTGAATTTTATTGGTTCATAACCAGACTTGGAGGTTAATATCTTTGTTTTGTGAAACAGATGTTTAATTCTGAGCCTGGGCAATTGGCTCTTTTCTGTCTGAAGAGGAGGAAACAATAGATGTGTTGGATTGCTGTAGACTCTGTAACTGAGCGTGACAGATGTATTAAATTAGCTTTTCCTGAAGCTTTTGGTGTTTGCCTCTCTGAACTGTAAATTTCACTTGACTTTCTCCCTTGTGGGTGGCAAGGGACCATTGGGTGCATGTTTCATGTTTCTCTGACAGGACAAAATATTCCGGGTTTGCTGTAAAGTCACAGCCACTTCCATGTGGGTAAGAGACAAATTCTCTGGGATTTATGCCTCAGACTGTAACGTGAGAGGATGAAAGGGAAGAGGCCTTAAAGTCTGCATATGCTTTTGATTTTCCCCAGTGCAGAAACTGAACAGTGTCCAGTTTAATGTCCCAATGTGTGCCACAGCCCCTGAGAGCACCGGGCCACTCTGTGGGTGTTAATGAACCAGACACTTGTAATTTTTATTAACAATACACAGCCTTCATCTTACCCCGGCATTGTCCCCTGCTGATTAAAGCATGACGAACCTCTTACACAAATGGGATGCTCTCTGTGTGTAGGTAGCACTTGCAGGGCTTAATTTTAATCTGATTTTCAAGAACCCTGACTAAATTCAGCTACTTGTTACCTTGTTATAATGGTGGAGTAGTTTCTGGGGGATTACTCTGGATTTACTTTGCTTTAACAGGAAACAGAATTTATCCCTTTAGATTTCAGCAGGAGAAGAAACTTTGTAATTAGAGTAATTTCTGCTTTCCCAGCACGAATATTTGATACATGTGCTTTCCCTGATCTTATTCCCTAATATGGTAGGCCTTTATGGGATCTTTAAAAATTGACATCTGTTTTGTTTCTGACTTTAAAAATTACCTTAAGAAAACTTTGCATTTGTGCTCCTTGTTTTAGGATTTTTACCTTTTTGGTGTATCAAAAAAGAAAAAAAGTTTGAAATTCATAATTGGGGGAAAATAGCTTTGTTGAGATAATGTATTTATGACCCATTAACAAAAGCAAATATTTTAAGAATTGATTTTCAGGAATATATCCTGTATAATATGAAGTAAATAACTGTACCAGGTCATGAGCAGTTTAACTTGTACATGTAGCTTCTAACAAGAAAATTAATTTTCTGCTCCTCACTCACCTGCCCTGCAAGCTGGCACAGTGTTCAAAGCAGAATTTTCTTTCGTATGATCTTCTTACTCTTTAGAAAAGTTGAAATCAATTCGGATACATTTATTAATGGTTCCTTTAATTAGTTTGCTAATGGCTCTATTTACAAGACAGGCTGCATAAGTCCTGTTACCTGCTGATGAGAGAATAATACTTATTGATCTCTGTACAGTGTCCTGGGAAAGATACATTCAGATTCACTGCTAACAGAAGGAGCCTGTACCGATAACTCATGCAGATTTTTGGGAGGCATTTGTCTATTCCTGGTGAGTTATTAGTACTAATGGGAGTCAAAGGTACAGCGGGAGGCAGAAGGAGCTGTTGATGTGCATAGCAAGTGAGGAGTGTTTGAAATCCTTCCTGCCCGTGTCACGAGGAGGTGCTTTGGTGTGACAGGAGGGGCGCAGATAAAGCAGTCGTGTGTCTGTCAGAGACTGAGAGGTGGCCGGGAGAGAGCAGACACGGCAGGGACTCTGTGGGGATGGAGTTCTGCCCTTCCCCTTCCTGTGAGCCACAGAGGCTGGGGAAGGGTTGGAGACACTCGGCCTGAGCCTGAGAGCACGGGCTGGCTGTGCAAGGGCAGTAAATCCCCACTGAGATGTGTTTTACACATTGAATTGTCTCTGGTCTATGGGGCTCAGTGATCCGCTAGAGCTTCGTGTGAACTGGGATAGTTTCAGAGGGCTTCAATGAGTGTGTGAGGTACTTTGATGATGCCATTTGTGTTCTAATGACACAGCCCCAGACACAGAACTGGTGACTTCCACAAGGCCTTTCATTGGCCTCCTATGTTTTGAATTGCCTAGAACACGATTTTAGAATAAAGTCCTTTTTTTCATACAGACTGGAGCCAGCAGCTGAAAATTACTGCTGGCAACTATTTTGAAATCTGTTCCAGCAGAAGAAAATTTCAGTGTTCCTTTCTTATTCTTTTTTTTTCCATGGAGTTGAACCAGCTTTACAGGTGGCTGGGATTTCTCCGTAACTTTTATGAATTCTCTGTGTTACAGCACACACACAGCCCTGAGACCATTACTGAGTCCCAGCTGGCTGTGGGCTCCTGGCTGTCCTTTGATAAGATGCTTCAAACCAGTGTGTGAGTGGCTGTTCTGGCAGCAGCCGGGTGGCAGCTGAGCACAGGGCACTGCCTTCTGGGGCAGAAATGGTGTTCAAAAGCCACGGTGGGATGCTGGAGGATAGACATTGTGCTGTGTGTTCCTGGCAGGTAGTACAGAAATAACTCTGGAATTCTGAGAATACCACTTGTGGTAGACAGGAGAAAGGGGGTATCTATCTTTGTTTATAGGAATGGCATCCAACTGCTCTTTGGGAGATGAAGAGAAAACCTTCCCCAAAGACATGTGATTAATCTCTTGTGGTTTTAAGAGTATGAGATACTCTAGAGAGAGTGGAGGTGGGAGTTTGTGTGCTCTGAACCTTCTGACAAAGCAGCACTTCCTAAATATTGGTGAATTTTGCTCTGTTTAACTTTCTTGTATGATGAACCTTCCTTAGCTGCATTGCCTTCACAAGATAAATGTAAATTCCTACTTGAGCCCCTCTGTACTTGCAGCGAGTGTTGCTGTATTGATCACTTAGTCCAAGAACAATGAGAAATTGAGCTCATGACTTTGATTAATACACAACACATCTTTTCTCTTCTCCAGATTAGCATAATCATTACAGGCTGGGAGTGTGTTTTCACTCAAAGTATCCTTGTGTAGCGGTCAAGGAATTAATTACACAAAGAGAATTCTTTGCTAGGAATTTTGTAAGTTTGGTTGTTAAAGGAGCTCTCTCCTGCTGAGTCTTCACTAAAGCTTGGCCAAGTGGAAGGAGTAAATTTATGGATCAGTGATCTAAGCCCTGAAGAATGGCAGATGATGATCTTTCCCGTTCGGATGTGGATTTCAGCTGTTTAGGGTGGAGGGGACACAGAAGTGCAGAAGGGAGCAGCCGGACTCTGTCCTGGGTCCTGAAAGCCCGTGGCTGTGCGGATTTGCTCCTGCTTCCAAGGCCCGCGAGGAAAAAGTGCCACGTCAAAGATGTGCATTTTGCTTAATGAAATTCTGGATTTAGATTTTCCACTGAGTTTTGCTCTGTTCCTTACGGAGCCGCGTTGCTCTGTGCCTGTGAGTCTGGGTGAGCGCACAGGGAAGGAGGGAGAGGATGGGTGCGGGTGGGGTGTGAAGGTTGTGTTGCTTTTGAAAATAACTTGGATAGATACAGCTGCTTCTTGTCATCTGTGCTATCCTCCCTTCATTCCAGAATTAAACTTCAGTTCCCCTGACACGGCCTTGCCCATTTAGATCTCTGGAGGGAAAGGAAATAACCTCAGTTTTGTGTTTGCTTTCCAGTGCTTCACAAACCTTTATTGTAGGAAGCAGAACTGCACAGACAAGGAGTACTCTGACATCCTTCAGCTGAACGATGCCAGAGGCAAAAGGGGCTGCTCAGCATAAGGAGGGATGGCATCACCTCTCCAGGAATCTGTGCAAAGAAATATTGTGGAGTCGATGTGATGGCAGCTATGGGTTCAGTTTTCCATATCAAAGTCTGTGGCACTGGAAGGATTCTGATGTGTGAGTGAGGATTTCCTGGGATTCTTCTGGGACTGAAGGAAGTGTTCTGGGTACCCTTTGCTCCCCCATGCACGGATCTGAGAGCCATCCCAAACATGACTTTGTAAGCCACCTTCCCCTGTTTCAGTGCAACAAAAAGAGCCTGAGGAGGGGTTGTTGAGCCATGCCTGGAGTATCATGTAAGAGACACAGGCAAGAACTGTGTGCTTGCACAGTGACAGCCTTGTCTCGGTGGCCACAAATATTTCCAGAACACAGTAACAGCGTTAGAGAGGTGAAGCCAGGCAGGAACAAGAGCATATGTTTGAGTTCCTGGCTCTGGGAGGTGAGGAATGCACTGCTCATGGTCACTCAGTGTCTTGTGGAGGCCTCATCACCATCTGCCCACAAAGAGGCTTGACCCCACGCACTGTGCAAAGCCTTGAATGTGTACAGCTTTCAGAAAACATGCCATGAAAAACGTTTGCTAGGACAGGGAGAAATAACTGTCTGGTTTGCATCTGTAGGCTTCAAACACGGGGAACTGTCAGACTTTAGGGCTTGAACAGCATTTAGGTAGCCCTGGGACCCTCTGTGTCCTTCCACCCTGCTGTGCCCTAGCACATCCCTGGTGCAGTCACTGCGGTCAGTGCCCACCATCACCGATGGGCCTGCTGAGCCTGCCTGAGACCCAGCCTTCCTCTGCACCGTGTCTCCAGGGCATGCTGCATTTCACTGAGAACAAATTATCACCCATTTGCCATCAGTTAGCAGTTACTGACATTAATACAAACAAATACCTGGCACACTTCTGCATGAAGATTGCCTCTAAGTCACGGAGGGGATGTGGCAAACGCTTCTACACCTTTGTCTTCACAGAAGTGCTCTGTTTCCACTGTGTGCATGCAGACAGGGAGGAATTCACCTGGGATTCCTCTCTGCTAACTCCAGATCAGTTAGGAAGAGGATTATGGGGCAAAACCACAGCATTTCTTCCCCTGTTACCAAAGGCTATCACGAATACCCCACTCTCCAAGCCAATGTGCATCAATAGCAGTAGGTGAGATTAAAGGTAGGGTTATATTCTGTGTTGGAGGGGTTGCTGTGGCAGACTAATCACTCTCATGGCATTTGGTGCTTTGGAGAAGTTTTGAGGATTTAGCTATAAACCTCTCATTTATTACAAAAACTTCACATTTCTCTGGGCTTGGAGGAAACCCTGAACATATTTGAGTCTTTAAGGTTTATGTCTAAAGACAAATAAAAAGAAATCCATAATATTTCTGTGCAGGTTATTGCAATTACTTCTTTCTGAGACACCAGAAAAACAGGCTGAGACTACAGTTATGAGAAGTATTAACTCTTAATCCTATAAGTGCAGACTGAAAGATTAGAACTACAATTGTTTTGTTTGTGTTATTTTTTTCTTTGGTGATTTGAGTGGAAGGAAAAATTCAAGCAGGGCAATGAAGATCTATGTTGTTTGTTTAACTCCCTGTTATTTATCTTTTTGCAAAGTTTGTTGGAATAATTATATTTATTATAATGCCTTCAGCATCCTTAAATAAGGGGTGTTGTAAGAATGCAAAGTCAGGTTACATTGGTTAGTTACTGACTTTATTTCTGGTCTGTGTAGACAAGAAAACAGGTGAAGTATAGCTGCAAACTTGAAATTACAGACATCTATGTATTTCCTTCTCAGACTCAACTAATAAAGCTTCCCAGTATTTTTAGAATGCTCTGCTGCTGGTAAAGTCAACAAAATCTCTGGAGTCATGCTGGCGACTTGACCTTAATATCTTACCTTCTGCTGCTCCCTGAATTGGGTCTTTAGCTGCATTTGGATCATTCTTCCATCTCTGCTCTGATAAGAATAAAGCTGCGTGACTCCCAATGAGCTGTGGGAGAATTGAGACCTGTGGATCACGTATTTCATACAGGTCTTGCATAAATATGGATATCTCCTTGCGCCACAGAGTTCCAGTGAGATGCAGTCTGTCTCTGAAAAACAGGCAATGGAATACCCGGATCCCATTGAATAAATGGGTTTTACATGCAGCCTCCAAGTGCACTGGGTTGCAGTTGCTCAGTTTCACTTCAGGCTCATTCCTTATTTCCAGTAGAATTTTTTAGCCTTTCTAACAATGCAAAAGCATTTTATGACAGAATGGGGAAAATTTTTTCTCTTGGTGCCTATTTCTTCCAAGGTTATGAAAAAGTGATAAACCTGGAGTTTTGCTCCAACTCCAGCTCCAGTTTTTCCCTCCTGAGAAAAGAAGTGGTGCACCAGGGCTGACGGATGGCTGGCTGGAGATGAGCTGTACAGCGTCTTTGCAATGAACGTATTTTACTTTTGAGTAACTTTGTCTGGAAGACATCTTTCTGCATAGCAGGCATGGTTGGAGGAGTGATCTCGGAGACAAAAAAGCTGTTCCAGTGCCTGCCATGTTTTTTCTTACTTCATCTGAAGCATTGAGGCAATTTACCCAGCCTCCTTCAATGCACGTTGTTATAATCCATGGTTTCTGTGGAATAAACCTCACCACAAATCTCTGTTCTCCTTTATAAGGCTGAGTCGAAAAATGCAGTATTGAAGAAAGAGGTCTGTAGAAGCCCAACACAAAAAGGAATTTTTCCATTTGTTTTCTTTGCTAGATACCTCTGACTACTGAAAAACTGTCTTTTTTTCTTTCTCTTTTCCTTGAACAGTTAGAAATTATCCTCCACTCTTAATGGCAGTACGATCACCTTTTGGGAGAAACAGAGGAGACACAAGTTCATGATACTAACTTTGACTTAAAATGTTTCCCATAGTCACCAAGACTGACAGTTCCAATATCCATGTGGATGGTATGAGGAGTGATGAGGGGAAGAAGTAGAAACACAGAAACGGGGTTGTATGAACCAAGCTGTGACACTGCACCTGGAAAACAGGGAGGGAGGGAAGGCGTTGTTTTAATGTTCTCTGTTTCTCACTGTCCAAATCTATTTTAATTGCCAAGAAATGAAATTATTTTCCCCCAACTCGAGTCTGTTTTGGTGAGATGATGAGATGCTAATGAGTAAATGACCTCCCTGTCTGTATCTGAATGCGTGAGATTTTCAGCTTATTTTCTCTCCCATCCTGTTGAGGAGGGGAAGTGAGAGAGTGGCTGAGTGGGTGTGTGGCAGCTGCTTGTGGTCAGCCCACCACAGTCCTGCAGGGCTATTTTTGTGTCCTGCGGGGGATGTCCGTCATCCCAGAGCTGGGAGCAGTCTGGGATTTCATCTTGACCAAAGCACTTGCTCGTGTTAAGGTCTAATTTGCTGGCACGTGGACCCTCGAGTCAACCCAGTGGGATTCTGGTAAAACAGCAGGACTTTTGTAGAACTGAATGTTGACCCTGGGCTTGTGCTCGGTTATTAGCTATATATATAACACTGTTAATTCAGGCTGTCCTTGGCAAACATAGACGAGGCACTTTCTCTCACTTTAGGAAATTGCAGTTGGACTGAAACATGCACAGTTGAAAATGACTGCAGAAGTTACAGGAGTATTAGCAAAAGGAAAGGGAGATTTTGAGGAGGAATTAGAAGAAGAGTGGGAGTTGTGGCTAACGTCAGCCCAGATCTGTGTCAGAGCTGGGAACAGCAGCATCGGCCCTCTGCATTCTCAGCAGGTGCAGAAAGAAAGAGGAGAAGCTTTTGGAGAAAAATGAAGGAATTACTGGGGTGCAAAAGAGCTGTGGTGCTTCTGAGTATGAAAGACAAACAGGATTTGTTCTGCTTTCACTGATTGCTCAGTGTTTCATTTCAGCCTGTGCAGATGAGCAGCTGGGGTTTAGGAAGGCCATTGCAGGTATTTGGGTTTTGCTGTTGCTGTCTGTGAATACACATGGAACTTCAGTGTCACTTTGCAGCCTGTTTTCCCTCCTGCTTTCTGGAGCCCATGCCTTGGCTTTCCAGAATTTTTTCATTCCGTTTATTACTAACCCAGTTGCAACTTCAGCTCTTTAAGTGCTATAAATAACTGCAAAAATATCATCCCTTATGGAGGGAGAGAATAAAAAGTTCTTTTCATTTACATGCTTATTTTTCATTCATTTCTTGATATGTCTCTGTACTCTGGGTTTCTGAGCACAGTGATTACGTACATGCTTGTGCTGAGGCTGAAATTACTGATTTCTTCTACAGCTTCTCTGCAGTAGGTCCCGCAGACAGTTGAACCTAATTTGATTGTGTCTTGCTGAGGACTCTCTCCAGCAGCGGACTGAAATGTAAAAGACATGAATGGCATCTATATTAGGGGTATAAAATATCCAGCTGTGAATGGGAAATGGGAAACCTGTTATGAAACACATGTACTAAAGATTTTTAAATGGCCGGGAAGAGACAGATAACACAAAATCACTCTTCCAGACACCTCTGTGGAGAACTTTTCCATCGTCTAGGCTTGCCCCAGGGCAGATGGATTGATGGGCACAGAAAGCTCTCTTTGGAAACCGTCTCAGGTTTCCAAATTTTCATAATAAAATCATGAAAGTCAAGTAAGATTTGACCCTTGCGTTAGGCAGAGATCTGCTCCAAGCCCAGGAATTACTGCACTCTATACCTGGTTTATAACACAGGTGCCTGCTCTGCTTCCTGATCTTAGAACTGGATCTAAAACTTGGTGATTTCAGAGGAAACTGCTACTGCCACAGCCTTTTGAATGCTTGATGTTAAGTGTTGTAATTCTGCAGACTAACGCTGTTGTACCAGATCATTCATATGTTCTTTATTCCATCTGCTTCCTTAAGGCACTGAGTTTTCTTGTTAATAATCCTGGTCAGGTGAAATATGGAAGAAATGCTGGATGTGACCCTTAATATTCAGTTCTCCAATGTTTTTATTGGCAAACTGAATTTCTAAAGGCTTGGGGCTACAATATTTTCTATACTTGAAGCAGCAATTTCCCTTCTACTGTATATTAACAGCCACATAGTAGCGTTTTTATTCTGTTCTAGGGGATAAAATGACTTGGACATTTTAATAACATCTGGCAAATCATTTTCATTTTCCCTCTTATATGATTAATAATGGTCTAGATAGATATGTAGATACACTCTTTACTTACTGTGTGGGTTCGTGCATATATAATGTAATATGGAGATGGGATGATACAGAAAACCGTAAGCAACAGTTTAATGGGTTATAGTCAAAAGCTCTAATCTGGGCAGTTAAAAAACTTTGAATGAAATATTCTGGGATTGGAATGTGAGATCAGTTCTGAATGTTACACTTCCAGTTAATCAACCACGTCAGCTAAAGCACAGCTCCAATGTCCAGTGTTTTCCCCAAGGGTGGGGACCGTACTTCAGAGCTTGACAACCCTTCACTGGAGGAATTCCTCCTGAATGCACCCTGAAGGAGTGTGAGCCTTTGGAAACCCAGGGCTTGGACATACAACGTGTCACTGAATACTCGCTTGACCAAGGGGAACTGAGATTTTTGCTCAGTCAGGTCTCTCGTGGGAATTTATATCCATCATATAAATACCCATCAGCAGAGCTGTAAAGCTGTAGTTATTCAAGTTTGTGTAGTACTCAATACTTCTGTACAAAATGCAGCCTGTTTTATGATGGTGCTGATTTGTCTTGAAAATCTCGTTCAATAGATTTGCCTTACAGCCACATTTCAGCATGAAGTGATTTTCAGTGGTAATAATGGAATTATTACAGATTTGTATGTCTGGATTTGGACCTTTCGATTCATTCCTGCTCCCACCTTTGCTCCTGTTTTTCCTAATGGCAACGGAACCTGTTCCACTTAATAGGATTTTTGTTACTGCATGATTGCATGACTTAAACTTGTGTAGTAGTGGCTGATGGTTTGTCCCTGGATCGGAGTAGTTCAGCAATGAGTTTTCAGATGCTGTCTCTCCCACTTTCCTCTGATGTTTGCATCCCATTTTCCTCTCTTTCTTTGTGGCAGCTTTTTTCATAGTTCTTTGTCAACCTCCACCATTGTGATAAAATGGGGATCTCTGCTTCCATGTGGGCAACAAGAGCAGCTCACAAAATGCTCCTCACGCACCTGTGAAGGATTTTTTTCCAGTGCCAGTCTGCAAGCACAGCATTACAAATGTACCCTGAGTCTCTGTTCATCACAGGTCTGCCAAATCCAAGATTTAAGATCTAACTTGGTAAATATCAGTGCTTTGTTTTGATTCCTAACTGTGTTCCAAAGGCCAGCTGAGGAGTTCAAACTGCCTGCCTTCACAGCCAGCCGTTCTCCAGTATTTATTTAGAGAAAGCTGCAGCCTGTACAGAGTAATCCCAGTGCAATATCAACTCACAAACAATTTTCTAAAGCATCTTTAATGTACAGTGTTACTGTACCCAGAGGTGCAGGAGAGCAGTATTAATGCAGGCATGATAGTTCTGAGTGTTCCTATGAGTCCTCCAGGAATAATAAACAGCTTGAAATAACAACCAGCAAATTCTCCAGATGCTTTTTATCCATGTGTTGGCAACTGTGTTGATTCCAGATCAATTCAGGGTATTAAGACATTTATATGATGGAGCTAAAAAGCTGCCAGGTTGTACAAGCATCGGGCTCATAAAAAATAGGGGAGCTGAGTAAAGGCAGTGGTGTTGTATTCATAAACTGCAGGAATGGAGCCTCCTGATAGCAGAACTGAGAGTGCCAGTGGGAGGATGTGGGGTTTCATTTAGCCGTACTGGGAAACTCGAGGTGTGTGTAAGTCACTTGATTACCTGATCCCAGTATTTGAATATTTTGCCTTTATAAAAGGAGGCTCCTGGCAGTAAGGCACAAGTCATTCCTCAGACAAAGCCACACAAAGCCTTTATTTCAGATGCAGTCCCAGCAGAACTCAGAGCTGGGTTTGCCTCTCTTATTCCCGGATCAGCAGAGCTTTGGGATTCTGAGCGATGCCACAGCTGGACACCATGGAACGTCCCTGGAAAGCAGAGAATATCCAGGGTACTCCTGTGACAGTCAGGTGGTGCCTGGGCTGGTGTCATGGCCCAAAATCTGGACAAATAAACTGATCTGAAGATGATGAAGGCCTTGGGAGCCCCATGTAATTGGCTGCATGGAGATTTGGATCAGACTGTAATTTTTTGATTGCATGTGTCAATTTATGTGGATAAAATGAAATTTCATCCAGTTTTTCTTCAAAATGACTTGGTAATATGAAATTCCCATGGCAGTGTAAAGCCAGATAAGATCTTGATGCAAGTGCCTGTGAAGTGAAATGGTTTCTGTTCAGGTCTTGTAGCCAGCTTTTAATGCAAGAAACATTACACAGAAAGCTCAAAGCTTTCAGATGTTTTTGAAGCGTTTTCAGAAACAAACTTTTCCTGCAGATGTGTCTGTAGCTATGGGTGTTTAGAAGCTGAAAATCTTGGCTTCATACCATTTGTTTTGGAAAATGGCTTTATGTACTTCTTGGGCAAAACCGTGAAAAATGGGAGGGGTTTTGTTTCTTTCTGTTTGTATTATATTCTGGAATACTCTGGAAGCTCACATAAGTGCTGTCTGGTGTTTGAATTTCATGTGTTTTGCTTCAAGGACTCTTTTGTGTGAAAGCATGTTATTTGTTAGTTGTCATCTGTTCCACTTTTTAAGAAGTTTGTCAGCAAGTTAGGAGATCTGAAAGTATTACTTTGATTTTATTGACCTAATTTCATTTTTAATTGCTTTTTCGGTTGAAACCCAAATGAGGTAATATTCATCAAATAGAGAGAGAAAACAAGCAAAAGAATAGAGACTTTACTTTTTTGCTTTTATGCTTGAATCGTGATCAGTATAAAATATTTTTAAAAGTGGATATTAACTTCTTCAGAAGTCCCAGGCTTTCATGTCATGTCAAACCACTTCTTCACAGGAAAGCATTGCACAGTTTTAGCTGGATACTGCACAAAGAAAAGCTTTCTAAGCATCATCACCTTTAGGTCCCAGGGCTTATTTCTGCAGCCTTATTCCTGTGACAGGTTTACTCACATGAGTAATCTCATTGGCTTAAATTGAATCCTGTCAGGAGCAACAACTCTGTGAGTAAACTAGTGATTATTTTTATGCCTTCTTTTGAAAACTGTGTTGGAACTCTTCCCTCTTAAATATCTTCCCAGTGTCTCTTGCATCACTCAAGTTACTCAGCACTACATAAAATTCATTACAACTCAATTATAAGGCTCATTAGGTAGGTAGTGGCATTTTGGCTATCTTACCAAGTTGTGAAACATATTCATTTATTATCCATGGTATTGTTAGAATCAGAATGGTACAATGAAACCAAACATAACATAAAAGAGGGTTCAGAGCATAAAACCGTGGATCTTTGCCAAGAAAAGGTTTTATGTAACCTGCTTTGAAACCTCCCTGTGCTACGTTCATGGCTGGAGCACCAGGGGAGAACTGTCCTTTGGAGGTGATAATGAACTCGGAGCACCTTTGACAGAGTGCCACTGCACGCTGGCTTATGCTGGGTTCTGTCCTTTTCATCTCCTGAATCTGTCCAGCAGGTAGAAAGTATATTTATCTACCTGTACATCTTTAAATATGATCCAGCTCTTGCTTTCTGTGTTAATTAGCCCCGGTTTCCACGGCAGAGTGCTAGCAACAGCAGAATCTGTGACAGGGACTCAAACTTCCCAAGCACTGCACACAGCCAGCAGAGTAATTTGTCCTGTTTCAAGCAGCCAGGGCCGGTGTCCCCAACCAGGCTGGCATTTACCAGCATTCTTTCCTCAGTGGATCGTTAAAGCCAGTGGCTGCTGATTGTTTTCAGCGCTGAATCTGCTGCTGCAAGGATGCTTCCAAGTGAGGTTTGGAAGCCAGGTTAGCTTTTGGATGTGAGTATTCCTGTCTAGAACTGGTTATTTCTCTTGGATCAGTGACTGCATGTGCTTGTAAATGTTGTGTATGCTACCATCCTGTGCAGATCTGTGCAGCTGACATGGACCACGGCTTACCCTGAGGTGCCCATTTCACTGTGGTGTCACAGAATCATGGAATGGTTTGGGTTGGAAGGGACCTTAAAGATCATCCCATTCCAACCCCCTGCCATGGGCAGAGAACCTTCCACTATCCCAGGTTGCTCAGAGCCCCATCCAACCAGGCCTTGGTATCCTTCATTACCTTAAACAGGAACAGAAGAAACCTCAGTTAAAGCTTTTTCCTTATCCTGTTGTTTCTGAGTCAGTTCTGTTCAAACCTCCATGTCCTGCTTTAAATTCTTCTCAAGTATCCTCAGGTTACCAAGTGCTTTGTACCTCTGAGCAGGACCTGCCAGGATGTGACTGTGTCAGGCAGCTCAGGCTGAGCTGCTGGAGCAGTGCCTGTACCCCTGTGCTGGGGGAGACCTGCAGGGACCAGGGGAGGGAGTCAGGCAGGCACATCAGAGATAACCCTGAACCCTGTGCAGTGATTTCTGCTCCAAAGAGATGTTTCTTTGTGGGCTATGTGCTGTCAACACTTCGTTGTACACTGTGTATTTAATTTTAAATACTACGGCTATTGTTCAGCTCTTTTCTCATGAACTCTTCCTGTTCTGGTGATCTTGAGTAAAGACCACAAATCTGTACAGTCCCATTGCTCTGAATGCTTCCACATTCCATGTTTCCTTCCCATTCCCATGGCGAGGTACATGGAGTTAACATTTCACTTTGGCCTGAATCCCACCCTTTAATTCAATGAAATTCAGACATTTTGTACCTTGCTGTTATTTGTTGAGTCCCAACATGGTGAAGTTGGAACTCCCTTAGGTTGTACTTCCTTTACACAGAGACTGCCTCTCAGTTTGTTGTATTGTTTGTATCTTGATGAGTCTTCCTATCCTAAAACAACAGATGGGAAGTGACAGCTTTGAGCTGTTTAGAAACAGGCACATCCCCAGTGATGACTGAAGGCCTCCTGAGAAACGTATCAGAGAGAGCCCTGACTCATGCTCCTGTTCCAAAGGTGAAACCCACTGCTGAGCTTGTCATGGAGAATTTTGTGTTGATTGCCCATGACATGTGTGCTCCCGGGGTTAAGCGAGGGCTTGCGTCAGCCTGGCACACTTCATCCCCATGCTCGGAGCTGAAAGGTTCCCAGTGCCCCAAAGAGAGCAAAATGCCACTCAGCTGTGAGGAAATCAGAAGAGACTGGTCCCTTACTTCTCAAACAGCGTCTCCTCACAAAGCAGGGGCTCTGGGAGCTCCCTGTCTCAGTACAGTGGTCACAATCTGATTCCCATTCAAGGCTGCCCTCCCGGCCTGAGGGAGGTGTGTGCTCAGCTCCCAGCACAGCGACAGCCAGGCATTCCCAGGAGACTATTGACCAGGTTTTACTCATTCCCCTGCCACGCTGTCAGCGCCAGATGAAAAGTGTTGTGTTTGTTCTTTCCTCCCTCCTCAGTGGCCGAGGCAATGAATCTCCCGTGGTCTGTCAGTGGCTGTGTCCTCTCCATTACTCAGAGACACTAAGCAAGATGAATGGTGCTGCGTAATGAGTGTGTAAGAATTCCAGTCAGGGTTTGTCCAGGTGGGCAGGAGTTACACACCCTCATCTGCAGATCCTCCTGCTCTAGGACTTTGAACTTAGCTTTTGATGTTTAAACTGGAGCCCTACTCCCACAAATCTCAGATTAAGTGATGTCTTTTATAACGTCTTTTCTTGCATGATCACTTCTTGTGCTTCCTATTTGAGAAGATAATGGACTCTGTAAATTCTCCTGTAAGAGCACCTGTGTCAGTGAGGAACCGTGCCCCAGAAAATTAAATTCTTCTGCTGTATTAAGTGTTCGGATTCCAAGCTAAAGAAACCTTCTGAGTAAAAGCTACTCAGGGCATAGTTTCTCTATTAGCAAAGTGCTGTATACACTAAATTATATTGTGTGCCTGCCTCCAGTTTAGATAAGCACATAAATGAGATGTGCTGAATCTACTCTTTTCACAGGCAGCAGTTCAAACTGGGTGTTGCACTGCAGCTGAAACTTTAAAATGGACATTATTCATATGAATGGGAGTAGTTACCAGTTAATGCTCACACCTTGATCAGGAAAGTAGTGCTGATGAGAAAAGTCAGAATTCCAGCAGCCTCCCGAAATTTCTTGCTGAATTGAGTGATATAAAGTTTTGAGAAGAGTATTAAAATAATATAAGGAGGACATTTATTATTCTTTCACCTAATTGTAATCCATTTACCTCCTTTAGCTCTTCTCATTTCAGTTTTACTGGCAGACAGAAAGGTGTGCTCTGCATCAGTAAGTGCTGCTCTGCTGCTGGCAGGATCATTTCCACAGCTGCGTTGGGTGAGCACTGTGGGGTGTGTTTGTGTAGGGTGTGTGTGACCCTGTACTGGCCCAGCCCTCATCCAGGCTGATGAACACAGAGAGCAGCTTTACTGAAACCTCCTCTCGCCGTGGAACCATGATGAGCTACTTGAGCTGCACTGTGAAAGACTGAAAAGCCTTGGTGCTGGAAGCAGTGATGTGAACTGAGCTGTATTTTGGTCAGCAGACACTATCCATGAGACAGAGTCCTTACGGTTTGTAGCTTTGATTTGGTTCTTGGTCTTCAGACATCGTTTTCTTTTAGTTCACTGACTTCCTATGAATGCAAAATACTGATGCCAGACCATCCTAGTTAAGGCTGAAGCAGAGAGGGGTTGTTTGTTTCTGGATCTTGACTGTATTTGGCTACAGTTTAAGGTTTGAGATAAAAAAACGTAGATTTGGCTTGAGATAAATTTCTTAGATTCTCTTGAGATGCTAAGATAAATTGTGGGCAATCCTTGAAGAATTCCTTTGTTTGGAGCTGCGCTTAAATCAGAACAAATTATAAAAGTAGTTTAAGATGCAGGGAAATGGACTCTGAGTATGACCACGGAACCCTGTCAGCTCTAACGTTTTGCTTGTCTGATTTTGATCTTCCCTTATGCCAACTAAGCATTAGTTGGATTCACTTGTGGCTTTCTTGGAATAAATTTAACCACAGCCAAGCTGCATGGCACTGAGATCTCTTGTTGCTGAAGTCACAGGCAGGACATGTACCCTCAAAAGCTGTATAATTAAAGGAATTTGCTCTGCTTTCAACACTATTCTGACAAAAAGCAGATTTGCTGTTCATGTAGGTAAGACAGAATTATGGCAACAGGCTTGGGTTTCTTTTTCTGTGCAGAATTCTGTCGTGGTGTGGATAGTGATTTAATTCTGTGGATTAGCAGGGTCGTGGTGGGAGTGTCTGTGTGGATTTGTGTCCCTGCACAGCCCAGGAATGGGTGCTCAGCAAATCCGCAGTGCTCACTGAACGTGGCTGATGTTTGCCTCCTTGGTGAGCTTAGGAAATCAGTTTTAAAGGCAACATAAAGGCTTCTCCACTACTCCACCAGAGCCTTTAACTTAATTTAATCCAGAATTAACAGGCATTGGGCAGCATTAGACCTCCTGTGGTTCGGTATCTAAGGCCTCTGCTGCTGGTCCTGGAAGGCAAACAGTGCCTGCCATTGCAGCTCTTATAGCTGTCCTGATGAAGCTGGAAACCTTTGCAATTCATAGCAGAGCTGTGTGTTACATAAAACCTGCAGATCATGTTTTTAAAGAAAGTAACTGGTTTGAAATATTTTGATTTTTTTCCTTTGGTTGTGTTTTAGTGGAGGAGAATCCCAGCTATCTAAATTGAAGCATTATTAATAACTGATGGTATCTCACTTGCCATTAAAGCAAAGGGCTGAGCTCCTTCGGTCTATGGATGAGGCTGACTTCATCTTTCGTTTGATTTTTTCACCCAAGAGGGGGGAAAAGGTGCATCTTCTCTTTTAGTTTCGTGTTTCCTTGGGGCCATTTGGTTTCTGCATCGCCCCTTTCTCTCCGGCATTACTTCTGCTGAGCTGCCTTGCCTTGTTTTCAGTCTCCAGAGCAGTTCCCTGGTCTAGTCTGCCTACAAAGAAGTGATTTGTTGCCTTGAGCCCTGTGGCTGAAGGGAGGAACGCTTAAGCAGGGATGGCACATGGAGGGGAAGACAATGACTTCTAACACTTTCGAAATGTCAGACTGTGACCTTTAAAGAGGCTGAAAGGAACCAGAGGGCACAAGCCCTACAGGGTGTTGAGCACGAGCAAAGGTGGGTGTTGGCTGTTTGTGACTCTGAGAGCGGTGATGCGCTGCTGCCTTTGGTTATCCAGCCTATGGAATTACCTGTTCCTCAGCACCGATCCCACCGCGCTCCCCTGAGCAAACACTAAATCTTTTTGAGAAGCAGGAAAGCAATGGCCGTCTCTCAATACAAAAACTGTGCAGATGAAGGGGCCTGAAATCTTCAGCTACCCCGGGAGAGAAGGGTTTTGTTTCACACCGAGAGCGGGAAGGGGGCAGTGCTGGTGATGGGGGCACAGGGCGTTTCCTGGCACAGTGTCCAGCTCTGCTCCAGAGCCAAGCTCTAGGTCCCGATGTGGTCACAGGACCAGGTGGGAGCAGATTTCACCTCTCTTCAGCTCTTACAGTTCTCTCCTCCCAAGCCATTGCCGCTCAGTCTGCTCTGTCTTCTTCTTCAGGGGGCAGAGTCAGGTACCAAAACTCCTTGCAATGTGTGGAGTTCCTCACTTTCACTGACTATGAGATCAGTAATGCTCCTTGCTATTTGTACAATTTAAAGCGCTCAAGTCTTAAATTTTATATGTGGCACCTCTGTGAACCGTATGTAATTTGGCAGAACACTTTTAATATGTCATTTTAATGCTTTTGCTTTCCTTCACTTCCAGTGGTTTGTCTTGGTTGATTTATTCCTGGGTATTTCCTAAAGTGCCAGGCAGTAAATGTCTGTACATTCTGTGATTTGTTCCATCAAGTCAAACCATTTTTCAGGGACTGGGAAAGGGGTCTGAAGTACTTGTAGCATGCATGGGTATGTGAAGAAGCTTATCTTAATTTGTAAAACAGGAGATTGTAACATAAATTAGATTAAGTAATCAGTACTTTTCTGTTTGGTCTTAATTATGTATTTGTTGTATTCTAAACACAGGTTTAATCCTTATCTTTGTTATGTAATAAAACAACAGTTGGTAGTGATTTGTGGATTATGGTAACCAGGCATAGAAATATTTGCTCAACTATTTTTTCCATTTGTCCAGTGATTTGATTTTATTCAGCTAGGACAATGAGAGGTAGCTGGTATCTTCAGGAACAGCCATTCACAGGGAAGCAATGTCAAGCTTTAAAGGAACTGCCTTTATTATGAATGTACTAAATTAAAAAAATAAAACATTCCAGTAGCTCTTAAACATGTCAGTGCAGTAGAAAGGCTGTGGATTAAAATGGAGATGCAGAGTAGCTTTCCTGAGAAAATAATTTTCAAAAAGTAAGATGGAACTTGTGAAGAAAGGTTGGAGGCTTAAAATTTTTTCTTTTTAATTTTTAAAGGGTAACATTATCTTTTCCTATGGTTTTATTAGGATTTTCTCCTTCCCTTTTGTAGTGCTGGAGTGCTGAAAGATATTTCACTTTGGATTGACCTGAGAGAATTGTTTTTAGGTTTTGATTAGTTTAGCTTGGCAGCTGAAAATCAGTTAATTCACACAGACTTAGAGCAGAATATACGAACTGCAGCAGCAGTTCTGTAAATTAACCCTGCTGAACAAAATGCAGTGGCCAGCGCAGCTTCCAACTGGAGCTGAAATCGGGTGCTGCCTTTCTGCTGGGCTGCTGTGGCAGACAAATCCCACCATCTGTCTTGCTCCACCTGGCAGACTCTGCTCTTTATTCTGGAGACATTCAATTAGAGAACTTCAGCTTTTAATCTCTTATTTACAAGCAGTGATGTGAAGCATCAGTCAATTACACAATTGTAGAATCAATTTGGTACAGACTTATTATATACAACTTAATATGTTTGCTTGCAGTAGGATTTGCACTTAACTGCACACAAACAGCAACACTAAATATGAATTAAACTATTTCAGATGTGCACATGGATTCACACATGCAAATACTCACTGAGACATTGGTGAGGATAATTGGGTGGAATGTGCAGGGAGCCAGCCTTTAAGAGCTGGCTGTGACAGGGACTCCAGTTTGTGCTCACTGTAAGTGCAAAGACCTGCTTGGCAGAAAGTGTATTTGTAATTTACTTTAAATGTACCATAATTGTTTCTGAGCTTTCCATTGTGTTTTTTTCACCAGTGCTTCTGAAATCTCCTGTTGAAAGCTGCTCAGTGGGACGAGAATGCAAAACTATTCACGTCCAAGGAGCAGGGATTTTTGAGTATCCAAGCTAATTGCAGGGTAGGGGAAAATAATCTTGAGCTGCCAGTGGTTCTCGTGCAGCTCCCCTGCAGTCCCTACTGCTGCTGAATATCGCACATCCTCCACATTCTCCGGGAGGAGCTGTCCTGCAATTAACTCACCAGAGCAGTCAGCTCTGTGTGCAATGGCATCCTCCTGGGGAGATTCTGGCTGTGGCACCCAGCTGAACGTTCCACTTCCTAGTCAGCCTTCAAGAAAACACGGTATTTAGCTGAGGTGGATTTCAACATGACCTTTAGGATCTGTGAGGAGTTGTGAAAATGGCTCAAAATCGACAGAACAAACTCCCAGAAAAGTGCCAAGGAAAACATTGGAGACTTTGTCAGGCAGAATCTCTTTTTTGGTGTTTATGGAGTGTTGAACTCTGCAGCAAATCCATCAGTATCAGCTCATCTAGAGAGCACTTTTAAATAGCTGTGAGAGAGAATAAGGCTGGTTTGAAAAGGTACAGTAATTTTCTGAATGCGATTTTGCAGATTTGCATGAGCAAAGAACTTTCCGTAGATGGAGTTAAATGAATACTGGGTAAGTTTGGGAGTTCTTGCCCTTTGGAGTTTGCTGGGATAGTGAAACAAAACATTATGGGACTATAAAATGATAATGTCAATCCTCTTGACTCTCCTCACTGTTACACTTTTGAGAGAAGAGCACACTGGTTTATTTCCAGAACAAGGAGAGATTTTAATGATAGAGGAACATGCTGGGTATTGTAAAATATGTTTCCAAAGAGGCAACAGAACAAGTGCGTTATTTCAGCCAGTCCAGAGGAGCTGAGCCATCTCACCTGAGAGATGACCACCCAGTTTGGCCAGTGGGGAGAGCAGGATTTTGTAACTGGGAAGAAAGTGAGAAGAGAGGAGCCATTGAGCAGCAAGCTGCAGCCTGGACAGGCTCTTCTGCTCAGTCCTGTGTGGGAGTGGATTATTGTGGGTGCCCCTGGGGATGATGAAACCCCCAAGACCTATCCAAGTGCTGCCTCAGTTAGCTCTGCAAAACTTCCTCTAGGAAAAGTGCCCATTCACACCAGATACCACCCCTGCTGGTGTCAGAGGTAGCTGGGCACAGATGGCAGTCAGACTGCTAAACTGCCTGATTAATTATTCTGGTGTTTGGATGCCCTTTTTGGGGGGGCAAATTCCTTTTCTAAGAGACCCTGGCTCCCTCCTTAGCTGACAAGGACATGACAAGGCTTGGGAATGTGTCAGGCTACCTCGTGGGAAATGAAAACTGCATGGGAAGGATGGAGCCCCAGTGATTCAGAAGCTCATGAGAACATGTCAAGAAGGATCTTACTCATCTCCATTAATGAGTGTAGCCTTTGTGTTTGGGGAGGGTGGTGAGATCTTAGTGGCTGCTGACAGATTTGGACTGCACATGTTATTTTAGAACAGCTTTTTGGGGCAGGAATTAAAGCTTTGTTTCCTGAATCCTCTAAGCAGGAGGACCCTGTGGGTTGAGGACACTGCATTCCCAGGCGTGTGGAGTGTGTCTGTCCCAGAGATCACAGTGAAACATGGAAACACCCAAGCGTTAATGAGCTCTGCCTGTGTCCCAGGCTGCCAAAATCACATTTTCCTTGTAGCTGTCTGTGTGTGTATTTATCTCCTCTGGTGTCCTCCAATTTCCAGGTACAAAAGGTACCTGAACAGGTACCCATTACTATCTTCAGTTCCTTCTGAGAACACACTCAGGTCTTTTTAAGCTGCACTTTCTTTATTGCATGCAAAATAGGTATGTATTTAGTGAAATATTGCTGGGTTTATTGAAATTCCTGGAAATTTACAGAACATACCAGCACTGTGGTGTTATTTAAATATGAGTTTAAAAGATTTTCTTAATTTTTTTTTATCTTGTTAGTGAATGTAGCCATCGAAGATCGATATTGTAATTGTTGGTTGTACGGATTCAGTATTAGGCACAGAGCCTGCAGCAAGATGTAGAGTCGTGATATGGATTAATAAAATTAAAATGAATTTTAAAAACCCCATACTCTGGAGGGGAAGAATGCTCAGCCAGCAGCCACAGACACTCCTGTGGTTCCCAAAGCAGGGGAATTGGATTAGGGTGCCCACACGTGGGTGTCTCAGGAAAGGTCAGCAGCAGGAACTGGTCTGTTCCTTTTGCTGACTCAGGTGTTCATTTAGTGCTTAGAATTCCTTTTTCCTCCCATCAATAATGGCCTGGTAGCAGAACTGCAGCCTCTGCACAGCCCTGCCATCCCTGCAGAAAATGAAGAGGGAATTTCTCAGACATGTGAGGCAGAATCTGATCCGCTTCTGATGGTCTGAGCAGCGTCTGTTTAACTGTGTAAGGCTGTTCCCTGCCAGTCCTGTGTTTCTGTCTCTGCCACGAGGAATCTCACAGTGGATGTTGGACTCCTGTCACTCTCACTCCCCTGCTACTCAGCCTTACTCTTCTTTCTGTTGGTTCCCAAGCATAACTCACTAAGAAACTGTGCTTAAGTCAAGATATTCCTGCCAAGTATTTCACCTTTCTGATTTTGTGCGGTTTTTTGCTTGTGTTTGACTTTGTTTTGTTCTTTAAATCTCTGAGATCTTCATTTATTTCTTTCTCTGCAAGTAGAGCCATAAGTGAGGAGGGGACAGGGCAGAAATGGAGACACAAAGAGTTACCATTGAAAACCCCAAATATTTCAGTCTGTTGGACACAGCAGCTCTCATCTCCCAGTCCTTTTGCCGTTTGAGTGTTTGGAGCCTCGAGTGGATCCCTCCTGTCCTGGTGCTGCTTCCATTGGAGAGTCTCTCCTTTCATGGTTCGTTAAACAAACGCAGCAGGACTGCAGGAGAGGCCAGGCACTGTGTGAGGGAGTGGGCAGAACTCTGTGCTTGCTGGGGCAGAGGCACACAGAGGGGATGGATCTCCTTTTCCCTGGAATCACAGACTCAATCACTGATGGATGGGGACAGCCCTGTGTGGTTACTGATGTTCTGTGTCTGGGCTGCCAGAAAAGTTTTCCTCTGCCACTCTTTCCTTATCCCCCAGTAGCTGGTGTGACTGGGAGTTTGGTTTATTTTTTGCTTGCCTTTTTTTTTTTCTTTTTCTGATTTTCTCACTGTAAACTTTGTGGTGCCCATCACTGTTTTGCCCTTTCATGTTCAGGCTGACATCATTTTGTGAAACAGTGTCATATCCTTTTATCTAAATACTTTTCTCTGTAATTATTACTTTGCTGCCTTTTCAGGTGGAAACTTGCCTTTTTTATATGATCTTTCTCTGATCATTTTTGTATCATGTGGTAATATAAAGGTGTATGTGTTCCTCTGAGGCCCTTTTATTTAAATGATTTCTTTATCTGTCTGTCGGTGTGAATAATAAAGCAACTTCAGGATTGTTCATCTCTCCCCTAATGAATGATGAGGTGTCATCTGTTCTAACATCAATGATTAATTTACAAAAGTTTCTTCAAACTTTAGTAAAATGGGATATTCAGAGTAAATATTGTGTCATCAGAGCTCAGCACTGTTGTCAAAAAGGCTTTGTCTGCCTGTTAATCAGGCCCACTAAGGCAGCTGGATTTGTTGCATTGCTGCATGAGCTGGGAGCTCAGTCTGTGCCTGGGAGAGCATCGGGGTGAGCCCTGCACAGCCGTGGGCTCAGGTACCACAGTGAGGGGTGCAGGAGGGCTGTGTGACCCTGGCTGGTCCTGGGAGTCCTGCACAGGACGTTGTGCATGTCAGCATCAGCCTCCTGCTCTCACTCCAGACATGATGGCGTGGAAATGCTTTGACGTTGAGATTAAAGTTCCACAATTATCATTTAGGGCAGCCCACAAGGAGTTCCTGATGGTCAGGCTTGTGAAAATGATAAATTCATTTTGGTTTTGGTTTCTTGCCCTGCTTTTGAAGCGTCAGGTAGTGGCTCGTGCTAAGTCTGAGGTTTATTTCTGTGGTGCTGGTTGCTTCCTCTGGTGGAGCAAGAGCTCCCTTTGCAGAAAAGCTTTTTCTGAGGGTTTGTAACCGTGGTTCAGATGTGCTTTGCTGGACAGACTGTGATGTTTCCCCTTGCAAAGGCTTCTGTTTAAACACATCAATAACTGACTTGTCTTTCTGGTCAGGCAGATCCTCATGAAGCTGAAGCATCTTGGCTCAGAGTACTTCCTTCTTTGCCTGACTCAACACTTACAAACTCTCACTGCAGTAGTGATGCTTGATATTTTTTGTAAAAAGAATGGTTTGAAAATGTGCAGTCCTCTTAGCAATGATGGTACAGGTGATTTGTCTGCATCTTTGTGAAGTTTCCTTTGCTTTATTCAGCATCTGCTGATGTTAAGTGTATGTTGCACTCTTTAAAATACTCCAACTTGTTTAAAATTCTCTTGCAAGAAATGAGGAGTCACCTTTTCACCCAGAAGCTTTTCAGCGTGGTCTGTAGCCTTGATGTCCAAATCATCTTTCCCCGACTTTCTAACAAGCTCTGCAGAAAGATGCAGAACTGGAATGAGAGTTGTAATAACTGGGGGAAGAGGGAGAAGTTGGCAGGTTGGGAACAGCATTGCTCTTGGAGGAGAATGATAATTTCCCAAGGATGAAACGGTCACAGCGAATGTTATAAAGTGAAGCAAGGCAGAGCAGTCTGAAATGCTAATAAGGAGAGGATTTAAAAAGAAATTGGTGATTTTGGGCCTTGAAGGCATTTTTCTTTTTAATTTGTTACAGATAAATGCATGACTCTTGGGTTGCAGGGTTCTATTTTTGCTTTCCTCTTTGTGACACATCGATTTGGCCTTATCACTGCTCTCTGGGTGCTTGCCCTTTAGAATGGTGTTGGTTACCAAAAGCAGGAGGTGTTTTTGGAAACTGTTCTTTAGTGGTGTGACAGCACAGGGAGGAGAGATCAGGGTTCTTGCTGCAGATGGGCTGGGTTCTTTAACTTCTGTACTGGTACACTGATATTCCTCTTCTAAGCAAGTAGGTGAGGGGTAACAGGAACTCGGTGCTCCAGTGTGAATAGTGACAGTTAATTGATAGTGATCAATTGCTGCTTCAGCCTGGTGGTGCACAGCTGTGTAGGGAATAATGGGATCACTGGAGACTTTAAAATATAATAATGCCTTCATAAGGAAATGCTCTGTTGGAAGAACGAGTTCATCTGCAGGGCAGAAACAGCCTGTGGTCTGTTCTGTGCGTTGGGGGGTCACCACCACCCTGTGTTTGTGCCAGAGATGGGATGGCTCAGCTTCTGTCCCTGTTTGTGACAGAGGTGTCCCACAAGAGGGTGTGGTGGTTTGGCGTGGGTTGGTTGGTTTTCGTTTATTTCCTGTGGGTTTGGGGTTTTTTACATAGCAAAGTAGTGCAAGTCTACAGGAGAATCTGACTGGTTTAATCCTCAGCCTCCCCTTACACTTTGCCACTGTGCCATAAAGCCACTGGCAACAAAGCAAAGCAAGCCCTTAATCCAAGGTTTCAAAGTGCAGTGCCAGAGGTGCTAAGGAACCTGAAGCTGCCACAGGCTGGCCAAAGGAGGAGCACGGCAAGTCATCCTTGTTTGTGCTCAGGGGGTGGGGAGCGTGCTGGAACCTAAGGAAGGAACGTGACAAGCAGCCTACAAATCCGACAGGATGGGAATGATCCTACTCAGATCATGATGTAACACAGTCTGAATCCTCGCTGCCCACTGGAAGTGGCACAAAGTGGTGGAACAGATCATCCCTGTGTTAGGAACTGGCTGAGTTACACCTGGGGAAGGGATGTACTCTGTTTATAGCTTAGCTTTAAAATGCCTCCCTTTGGAGCATTAGCAGACTCAGCCACTTAACTAGGTTAAAATGGAAATATCTTAATTTTTCAAAAGTGAGCATGAAGTTCTTTTGGAACAGACATCTCCTGTGACATTACATTCCAGAGCTGAAAATACATCACACCAGCAGATTTTTTTTCCTTGATATTTTGGCTAAAATTATTTCAATTCATAGCAAACCAAGAAGAGCAGAAGTGTTCAGAAGATTCAAGGAGAGCAGCTGAAACTAACTAAAAAGGTAAAATTTCTGGCCTTACTGAAAAGAGCCACTTATCTCAATCCCCAAGATACAGCAACAAATTCCATCTATTGCATTACCAGCCTGAGCCTGCAGCTGGGAAGGCAATTTTCCTAAGAAGTTGTTCCCTTCAATCTACAAGAAAAAGACAATTTGCCTTTTTTTTTTTAATAGTAGCATTATATAATTGATTGAAAGAGTTTTATATCTCATGAATGCTGGATGATTGTGGATTGAACAGTTTTAAAAATAAAGTAACTGCGAGGGCTGAAATCCCAAGGATCTGGCAATACAGAATGAAGTTAGTGGTCTGGCAGATTCCTTCAATTTTCTGAAGCCATGGTCAATAACTTTGCAGTAAAACTGAGCTATGAGGAGTGTTTCTGTCACTGGCTGAAAGCTTCTGTTCCATACTTGAGAAATAAAGACTGAAGAGTTTTAGCCAGGCTGCAGTACAAATTAATGTTAATGAGGAAAGCAGTGTGACTCTGGAAGGGGAATGCAGCAAGTGTACAAATGTCATGTTGAGGGACTGATGCACAGTTTGGCTGTGCAGGAGCAAACTGAACACACTGCCTTTTTCTCAGATGCTTTCAAATTCACTGACCTACAAATTGTTTGCTTCTTCCATCAATGGCAAGTATTTTTTAACCACTCTCAGCCAGAGGAAGATTTACTAAGGAGAGAGGAAAGAAAACCATCCTCTGACAACATCTCAGGAGGCCAGGGATTGAAATCCTCAGCAGACCCCTCACAGCAGGAAGGGTCAGACACAGTCATCATTGTAAGGGATTGAGGAATAATGCTCCTGGCATAAGCCAGGCATCAAAATCAGGTTTTATTGGTTTCCTTCCCACTGCTGGGGATGATCTCCTGAAGCCAGAATGCTGTGAGCAGCTCCCAGCTGAGGTAGGGTGGCTTCACCAGAGCCTGCATTGGGGCTCAGCCCTCAGGATTCTGGTGCTGTGGGGCATCACTGGCTCTGCTCCTCTGCAGGAATCTGGCTTTCCTCTGCAGTGGTTCAGCCTAAGGTGAACTGTTCTTGCAGCTTGCACCTTGGATCAGTTCTAAACCGAGGGCATCTCTCTGGATTATGGCATAAACTGCTCAGAGTTTGTTTAATCTGTCCCACCCTGTGCTGTGCATGCCCACAGAACTGGCAGGGCTGGTTCATGCCCTGCACTGCTGCACTGGCTTATTGTGCTGCCAAGGTCTCCATGTGGAGAAGCTTTCAGACACAGTGGTACAGTAAAGGTAAATTGCAGTTCTTGAATTTATTTGTTAATTTTTTTGTCTCGGTGCTGTTTCCTTAACAGCACTTCAGTTCCCCATCCTTTGTTTTGTTTGACATACTTAAAGTGAGAGAGTCACTGTGTCATTCTTGTCTTAATTATTCAGGTGGGTTATTCCAGTGCGATTTTGATTATGATGGTATAGATGGAATGTAATATTTAGGACAGATTATATAATTTAAATCTTCAAAACACCACTTTTATGCTGGGTCTCAATAACACACAAAATTGTAATCTTCTGCAATTCTGCCTTTGTAAAAACATGCATAATTTTTACAAAAATAGTCATGGTTGTAATTAAGGACGCTGATAGTTGTTTTTATTTTTAATTTCCTATCCTTCAGAATCCTTAATAAACTTTCACGGTCAAAATCCAGATGGTACTGCAGAGCTCAGTGTTGTTTTTGAGCCTTTTTTTTTTTCTGTTTGTGCTGATTATAACTCTCCCCAGATAAAAGTTTAAAATTGTTTGAATTTTTGGCCTTTGGCTGTTTGGAAAGCTGCTGCCAGCTTCCAGCACAAGCCAGTTCATATTCAGTGCACGTTCACAGCCTGGTGGTGGGGGGAAGGACACCAGTGAGGGGCCAGTTTGCTGCTGCCCAGAAATTTAAAACCAATGGACCCTGCTCCAGCTGGTGAGGAAATTGGTATGAAATTGTTTCCTATTTTCATAGACAGTTCACCTTCTCTTTTTTTTCCCCTACTTCTGTTGCTCACCTACTCTGAAGAGACATTGATTTACAAAATCTGAGGAACATTGTCCTGTGGAGATGGGGAATACAGAGGGAAGGTTTTTAATCCCTCAGATATTTAAGTGCTAAAATAAATGATTAAAAAATTATGAGGTAAAACACTCTGTTAATTTTGATATAAAAATAACGTACTTCTCCCTGTGGAATGCAAGGGAGGGAGCTGCAATCAGAATAAGAGGAATAAAGAAATTGAATACTCTAAGTTGCTTCTTTGATTGTTGTGTTTTGCCAAGTTGCTGTGCTTTGCCAAGGCGTTGGGAGGAGAATGAAATGAGTGTGGAATTTATAAATGGGGCATTAGATGGGGAAGGAAGGATGCTGTGGGCTGGGTGAGCTGAGTACAACAGCACCACGACAGATCCTGCCTCGGGGCTAGAGAGGAGAGCCCCAGCCCTGCAGCTCAGAACCAGCAAAACCACCGGGGCTGGTAGAAATCTTTGTGGGAGGATTATCCAGAAAAAGATCTCTAAAAACTTCATTTGCTCTCCGTGAGTATCTAGAGAAAGAGTGGGAGCCGAATGCTCTGGAGACTAAGGCTAAAATGGGGGGTATTTTTGTGTGTAAAAAAGCTCTGCAATTTACTCTTTATTAAAAATGATCTTTATATAAGATCTAAGATGAATTTGCCACCTCTGGGGGAATCACAGGATTTCAGGCTTTTAGTGCTCTTGCTGTTTACAGTCTCATATGTTGACGTGTTCTGGGGCCATTTTCCTGATTCTTCAGATAGATTTCATTTCCAGTATTTTGGGGTTTGAGTAGACCTTAATTAAACTTTTTAAAGTAAGGTTTTATTGCAGTTGTTTATTGGAAAAGGAATTCCTCTTTTGAAAGATGTAGAGAAGGATTTTGTGAAGCTGTGAAACTCTTGTGCAATCCTTTCTTCCTGGCCTCCTTCATTGTGGGATTGGTTCCTTCTGAGTGATGCCCACTCTTATCCAGGGTTAGTTTGTTCTGGTTTGTTGCTGGGTTTTTCTGGATTTTTTTTTTTTTTTTAAGAAGTGACCTGGTTTTGCTTTTACATCTAGAAAGTCTTTTCCTCCTTTTTCTAAACTTCAGTTTATTGTTTTGCATTGTGTTAGGGCCTGGAGACCCTAACCACAATCACAGCCTTGGGATTTTAGGTGCTGCTCCTACATAAATATTAAGATAAATCTGTCATGTTTGCAGTCTACACAGACAAAGGGGAAGGGGAAAGAAACAGTAATACTCCTTATTTTTTTGGACATAGAACCGCAGCGCAGGAAAAATGACTTGTCTGATGTTGGTCAGAGTGGATTGCAGTACCTCAATGGAAGATTCATGGTTAGGAGTAACTGGCATCAGTTTAGGCCACCACAGTACTCATGAGCAAATAAATATTTAGGTCAGATGCCAAACAAAAAAATAAAGACTACTAAAGCATTTGTGAATTAGAGCTTGAGAAACTGGGTTGTCTTTGAATGCCATCTGTGGTAAGCCTTTGTCCCCTTTCTGAATAAGGGTAAGGATTTGAATTTGCTGTGGGGGAAAAAAAGGCAATTTATTTCATAATTAGGGTGGAAGATGTGAGCCCGAAGGTCAGCTGTTCAAACAGGAGAGGTGATACTGTGTTTGCATCTGTATTTTTTAATAGTGTGTGTCTTTGTTCTTCAGGACTGGCAGTTCCTAGAAAGGATGCAGAGCTTTTTCTTTAGCACAAACGCCTGCCTCAGGTGATTGCTGGATGGCACAGTTCAGATGGGTGCCCTGCAGTGGGAGAGGCTCAGTGGCACTGGAGATGTCCTTTGTGTGCAGTGATGTGCAGCCCCAGATAATGCAGCTGTCTTACGGGACAGTGTAGGGTTAGGCAACGACAGGCACGAATCCTGGTGGTGATTTACCAAAAAAACCCTCTGCTCATGGGTAAAGTGAAATACAAGGGACTGTGAATTGGATGCAAATACAGCTCCTTTTGAAATCCTCAAGCACCAGAATGAAGTAAAGGAGCTGTTGTGTAAATTGTGCCATTGTACTACTGTTTTTAAAGTGAAATTCAGCCTTGTGCAGGAAACCATTTAGAGTCCATGTATTGTGTGAGAGTGCTGAAAAGGTTTGAAGTGAGCTCTGAGTGGTCCATTTGCAACATTTGATGTAAAGTCATTGCCCTGGATTCCTGTGCAGGTGGAGCTTGCTGTAATGATCAGATTGGTTTAGATGTGCCTGTGCCATGGTCTGGGGCTGCTGCTGCTGACTGGGTGGTTTTGTTCTCCGATGATAAACGTTGCAAGTGAAGATGTGACCTTTGGCATGTGTAAACCTACGCAAGCTACTTCTTTTAATCTGGCTGTCATGCAGAATGTGTCATAAACCGTTGTTTTCCAAGCGGATTAGACAAATCATCATCAACCTAGGCCACCTCTGCATGGACTGATGAGGTTTATTGCCACTAATCCCAGCTGCAGCACTGTTGATCCCCTCAGTAAAGTCAGTGAGGTTATAGCACAGTATGACTTGAAGATCTGATCTTTTAAACTCTCCTTTCCTTTCAACAGTGACTGAGAGCCGAGGGATCCTGGAGAGCATACAGAGATTTTCCTTGCTGCCAACTTACCTGCCTGTGACCTATCGTATCCACAATGCGGATGTTTCCTTCTTTCTGAAGGAAGCCAACCAGGATATTATGAGGAACTCCAGCCTGCAGTCCCGGGTGGAATCCTTTCTGATCTACAAATCCAGGAGTCCACCCGTGTTAAATGCCAGCTACGGACCTTTTTCCATTGAACAAGTGGTGCCCCAGGACTTAATGCTGTCCGCAAATCCCTTTGCATCTACTAACAAGTTCTCCTTTAACTGGAAACTTAAGGCCTTCATCATGAGCACCAAGATCTACCTGAGCAAGCCCAGGGTGCAGGTGCTGTTCTACATCGTGGGCAGGGACTGGGACGAGCACAGCCCCTCGGAGCGGCTGCCCTGCCTGCGCGTGTTCGCCTTCCGCGAGACGCGCGAGGTGCGCGGCAGCTGCCGGCTCGGGGGGGACCTGGGGCTCTGCGTGGCGCAGCTGGAGCTGCTGCCCAGCTGGTTCAGCCCCCCCTCGGTGGTTGCTGGCCGTAAGAAACAGATGGACAAGTCCGAAGGGAGCCCTGTGGAGCTTTACTACTCCATCCAAGCAGGAGATGAGAGAGGGGAATGCACCAAGGAGGATGTGAGGAAAAGTACCGGGATCCGATCGGGGCGCAATGACATCGATGAGTCAGGACCCCCCCTGCAGAGGATTGGAAGTGTTTTCCTTTACCAGACACATGCTGCCCCTTCTCTAACTGAAATGAGGTTGGATAACAACATTGTCATCCAGTATGCACCAAAGACTGTCAAGCAAGGGGACATTCTGACTTTCCTTGTGTCTGTTGCCAAGAACTCGACAGAAGATCAGTTCACACTGAGGTAAGGCTGTTTGGTGTTTCCTTGGTACCTTACAGTTTCTCTGCTCTTGGAAGTCACTTGCTCTGTATAAATTGCCTAGCAGCCCATCCACTGCTGCTCTTCAGGCGTTGTAGTGCAGTTGGTTGAGTCAGCATTTCTCCTGTTGTTCAGTCTGATACTGTATGAATTGTCTGAGGTGTGATCTCGGAGTGGGAAAGGCCTTTTCCTGAAGTTGTCCTTCGAGGAATGCTTACAGAAATTGAAATGGTAGAGCTGGGACATATCGATGTACTAAGAGGAGATAACATCTAAAGTCTTGGGAGCTGGAGTTTGCAGTTCTCCTAATCTCTCACTGGACTCATGTTGAGATTAATAAAGCTTAAACCTGCAGGTTTTTGTAGGAAATGAGCAAGAATTGGGCATCTAAGTAAGATTCACATGCTTCAGTGTCTCTCCCCAGCTTGTTGTGAGCCTGGTTCTGTTTTATGGGATGTTTGAGGTTCCTAAGAACTATTGATAGACAAAACAATTGCTGACAATGAGAAACTGCCCGAGGGGGTGGTGGTTGGTGTTTGAATGTAACATCAAGTGCCACGTGGATTCACCTCACCCTGCCCAAGCTCTGAGGTGTCACTGGGGCAGCTCCCTGTAACCACTGGCGTAACACAGGAAGGACCAGCAAGGGCTGGGCTGGGGCTCCCAGAGCACTGTGGTGCCTGCAGAGGGACTGTCCTGCTGTGCTCTTCCCAAGTGTGCCCCGTGCTCCAGCGCTGCAGACGGGGGTCGTGTGGCTGACGGGTGGAAAATCCGCGTGTGCGGCCATGGTTCAGCTCTTTTATCCCTTAGCAATGCTTGTGCCACCTCCTCCCGAGCTGGAGGTAAATGTCACACTCTGGCTTCTGGGGATAAGACTGATTTGTCTTAGGTGTTTGTCCTGGAAATGGTGGGTGTTGCCAAAGCTCCCCAAACATTCCTCTAAAAGAGCAGGTGCATCGTAGGAGGGAGCAGTGACCTCCCCTCTACTACAAATACCACACCTCTGGAACTGTGTCCATAGAAGAGCTGTGCTGAGCACCAGAGGTGCTTGGAGCTGCCACCTGAGAAATCACACCCTGCTCTGACTTGAGCTGAGACTCCTTTCTCTGGTGGTTACACATCTTGCTTTTCAGGGCTTCAAATGGGGCAAGGCCATAAATGGAACCTTGTTGAACTCGGGTGTCTGCCTTGGCCTGGAGTAAGGAGTAACTCAGAGGTGACGCCATTCACTGAAGCAGTAAGAGCTTAACACAGTCATTTTTTTTCCCCTCCCCTTCCCCAGGAAGATTTGTGGGGGATTTCTGGGGGAAATGGTTTGCCCTAAAATCAGGGCATTTTTCCTGTGCAGGTGTGTGATAAATATAAACTGGATAACCACAGCACTTCGTTGCTGACTCAAGGGCAATTATTTCTTTTTCATCTGGTAGAGGACAAACACCTCTCCTCACCGCATCATTTTCTCATTTTCCGAGTCAATCTAAGATTTAAATTGTTTCCTGAGTGCCGATTTCAAGCCAGACAATCCAAGTTCCTCATGGCAAGTGTTCAGGGATGTCTTTATTACTAATGACTTAGAAGGGATCACATCAGCAGACATGGAACCTTCTACTAGATTTGAAAATAGGTGTTTTTAAATTTGAAAATATAATGTTTATATTTAAACATTAAAACCTTTTTTTTAAATCTAAAAGAGAATTAAGGTAAAAATGTTTATTGTTTTTACTCTGTAAATGTAGAGTCTTAGAAATCTGACTTCAAAGCATCTCTGTTTCCATGAGCTGTAATCCATTAGAAGTGGAGCTAGTTACAACCATGATAATTATGTTACATGTAGGTTTATAAAATTTTCAAAAACCTTGCTTTGTTTAAATTAGGATGAAAACTCAGCACCTGAACTTTTAAGGGAAAGCTTCTAAAATGAATTTTCTGGAACAAAAAGGGAAAGATGTGTTTGAATTGTAGCTTTTTATTTTGAGATCTAAAGGATCATAAACCAAAAAATAAGCTAAAAATAGGGAGCGAATATCAGTTCAAAATGAAAAGTGTGGCATGTCTTAAAAGCAGCACTTTGGTGTTACCTTTTCAAAACAAACTTTTGTAACAACTTGCTGTTACTCGTGTTGCTTTCTTGAGTTTTGATTTCTCTAGATCTGCTTTTCTGAGAGAACCTGGCTTTTGGGCTCTAACCTGCTGCAGTGCCAGAGTAGTTATAACTTTGTTGAACTGTGCTTCCAGGGAGCCATTGCTCTCTTTGATCTGCTTACAGCATCCCCAAGGCTTTTTTGTTGGGTTTTTTGGTCAGAGCTGTGCTGTGTTCATCCCTCCATGACGTGTTCCCCATCTCTCTGGTCTCTTCTCATTCTGGTCTTCTCTTTGCTAGAGGAGAGAAGATCAGAATGAGAAAACCCTCCCCCAGCATAACTCTTCTGTGAGAAAAATTGTATTAATTTTTATTTTGAAACAGTCCATTATTTTTCGAAGTTCTGCCTTGAGTGGCAGCAAGATTTGGAACTGCATTCATGAAGTGAGGCCACAGGCTGCTGGCAAAATGCTTTTACCATTGCTTTTGCTCCAGTGGACTGGAAATTATGGCTTGAACAGATGGAAAATATAGGATATACAGGTCAAACCAGAAGAAACAGACATGCAAAACAGCCAAAAGTAAAAAATTACTCATCACTACTGAATATTTTTTGTTTCAGAACTATTATGCTTAGAGTAAACCTTATCCCCTTTCTAATAGGAAATTGTCTTCAAGGGGAGCCTTCTGGAAACTGCTGAATACTAAAAGATGTAGGGAAAGGGACCTTTGGTTTTTATCTTGTGCTGCTGTTCTGCACAAGGGAAGATTTAGAGGAGTGAACGTGAAACTGATGGACTGCTTTTAATTTTGTGAAAAAGTTGGACCATAAGAGCCAAGGTCTAGGTTTTGTTTTTTAATGAGCTAGGGAAATTAAAAATATTTGTCTTGACTCTGTATGGGTGTGAGAGAGAGAGGAAAGGAAGGAGATAAAATATAGATGGTGGGTAAATATAGAATATTGCAGTAGGTTGAAAGCTTCAGCAGGAGCATGGGGCCTTAGGAAATGGAGTGATTTTTCAGCTTCATTCAACATTTGCTTCCCCTTTTTCACCTTCTTTCCACATGCTGCTGGCCAGAGAAGGCTGAAGGGTCTTCCTTCCCATCATGGGTGCTGAAAGTTTCCTCAAGTTCATAGAAAATATTCCAGTCTGTCTTGTTTTGCTGTTTTTCTCCAATTTCATGATGCACGTATTGGAAACTGAAACTACAGTGAGAACTTTATTTGAAGTGTTTTGCTGAGAAAGGAAAACATGAAGTATAATTTCATGTCAGTCCTTCCAAATGCTTTCAGCAATTAAAGCCTCAAAGCTCTGCTGTTACACAACTCCTGTTTGCAGCAAGCCCCAGTTCCTGCTGGCCATTAACTCTGTGCTGTTACAGACATTGCAATCACTACTGTAGGGGTGCCAGAGTTACCCAAAGCTAGGAACAGGAGTTTTCTGAACCCACACTGTAGGTACAGTTCTGGTTTTATTAGGTTTTTTTTTTGTTTGTGTTTTGCTGGGCCTCATAAACATAACCTTCCATTTTGTTTTAAAGTCAACAGGATTGATACTTTCTGCTTGCAACCTTTTAAATTTGTTTTCCTGTTTCTGGAGATGAATCAGCAAAGAAATTATAGAGCTAGAATTGCCTCAAGCTACTGACTGTCAGGCCTAGATATATTCATGAGTGAAAAAAGCAGCAGCTTTTTTTTTTTTTACAGTTATTCAATTTATAATTATACTTAGTGAATTCTGTGTGAGGAAATGACTGAAGGCTGTAACAGAAACTCATAAACCTCAAACATTGGGAGAAAAGTAAGGTTTTTTAATAACTGTGCTATTTCTGCATTTGTGAACCCAAGTTGGGGGTTGGACATCTGTAGGTACCAGTTTTATAAACTATTGAGAGGCTTTGTGATTTCCCTCTGGTATTTTTAATATCTTCTTTCGGATGATAATTGTGGGAATACAGGGACTGGTGTGAAATAGTGGTAGTGAATAAGCAGTGCTTATTGATAATTGGGAAAATTTTCCCCAAAAGACCCCTAGAGTTTATGGTACATAAACTGCTCTTACTTGCTGTTTTATCTAACAATCAATCGATAATAATCCAGCAAACATGAAAAGGGCTGCATAAGTACATGAGGGGAGCAGAGTGAAGATCATTAGCACTCAATTTATACAGCAAGGAAATCTGAACAAGACTGGCATTTTATCAAATTGCTTGTGTGTTCTTCTGGTGCTGGGCTAAATCAAATCTTATTCTTATTGCTGAACCAAATCGTATTTAAGTTAGCAGAAAGAATCGGGGAGTAAGTGGTGATCAGGAAGGTTACCAGCCACATAAACTCTGTGATGAGATGGGCTTTTCTCTAGGCCGTGGATGCTGTGGCTGTTCCATGGTACCCCAGCCCTGAGTCTGTAGCTCCTCTGCCCGATTGAAAAGAACCCTGTTGTATGTTTTTTATTCCTTCTATATCTCTGGTTCTGTTGGTTAAACAGCCCTTTCCACATCCTGGTTTAAACAGCTTCTAAAATCTCCTCATAACTGACTTCCCCCCTCTTCTAACTGATCTCGTGGCCTACTTTGGCCAATTTAAAACCTTTGAAAGAAGAGGAATTTAAAAACCCTTAAAATATCTCTGATTCTTTTGAAATACAACCGCTACATTTCAGCTTTTTCACTGCTCAGTCCTGATGTAAAAACAAGGTTGAGCTAAGCAGGAGTTAGGCACTGTAACCCAGGAAGGTGAAAGTCCTGTGTCTTTATTGTTTCATCATAATAAATGTTCTCTCCCAATACGAGGTGGCGCAGCGCTGGCCTTCCTGCAGCAGGGCTGAGGTGAAATCCCCCCTCTGCTGCTGCCTGGGGAAGGGCTTCTCCAGCAGACTCTTGGGTTTTCTGCTGTGTTCAGCACACTGCACGAGTAGGAATTAACTTTCATAGCCTGTTTATGAGGTAGTCAAGCAAATATAATTTTCTCCATCTTATGGACGGCAAAATAGCTTTCCTGCTTTCCTAAGTGACTTGCTAATGGCCCAGAATTGTCAGTGGCAGTGTGGAGACAAGTGCTTAAGAACTATTGACTTCTAGGGCACTCTATTACCTCCTGTTGCACTTGCAGATTATATTAAGAAGAAAATAGTTCCTTCTGTTAAAATTATTCCAGTTAACATCCTCTGCCTTGAGAATCAATTCCCATTGACTGAGCCGGTGTCAGAAAACCGAGAGACAGATCCAGCAAGCCTTTACTCACACGAGTGGCCTTTGCAGCCGGCTCTTGTTTCTGGTTTGTTGCCTTGCAGCAGGACCCAGGAGCTGCAGCTGCACTCCGAGGCCCCTTTCCCTCCTCTCAAATCCATCCCAGAGCCTGACTGCAGCCTGGGCAAGGCGTGCTTGGACCACCCGTGAATGAAAGCTGTGCTCTGGGTGGGGGCTCTGCTAGCAAACCCTGGGGTAACCGGGATAACTGGGATAACTGGGATAACAGGGGTAACCGGGGTAACCGGGATAACTGGGATAACAGGGATAACTGGGATAACCGGGATAACCGGGATAACTGCCTGCCCTCGGGGTCACTGGGCTGCAGGGTCACTGTCCCAGTCTCGCAGGCAGAGACTGGACAGGTTCATTTTGCTTGTCATGCTGCAGGGGCTCTGTTTGCCTCCGTTCCTCTCCTGATCCCTTGGAAACTACAAACATTTCAGTAATGGGAGCTCCTTGACTCGGGCTGCACTGTTTGGGATTGCACTACTGGCTTGCTGATGTAGCACTTCAGAATTATTGTTCTGCTGCATTCTGGGGACACTGTGAGAGTTAGCTAGGGAAAACTATTTTTTCAATATAACTCATTAATTTAGGGAGCTGAAGAACATTAGCAGAAGTCAACTTAACCTGTATTTCCCAGCTATAATCAAGTTTGGTTTGTTTTTGTTGGTGGTTTGTTTAGAAATGGGGAGGTTTGGGGTACTGAAAATCCCCCATTTTATGGACTCGGTGTCTGAGTGTTATTTTCTTCCCACAGAACTGCTTAGTTCTCAGCGGAGAACACATTAGTGCCTCCTTTGTGGTAAGAAATGAAACAATATGAGAGAGGGCTGTCAGGGGCTGCTGGGTAGAGGCAAGACGGATGCTGAGGGGGATTGGCACTGACAAGGTGTGAGCTGCCGTGTTTGCAGGTGCTGCTCCTGCCATCCATCACTCTTGGCCCCGACTGCAGAGATGTCACCGGGATGTGCCCAAATCCCGCCCAGCTGATGGAGGGAGGCGCTGGTCAAGGGCTCTGACTGGAGGTGTGCGAGCGCTGATAACGAGGCATCAAACAGCGGGCTCTGAGATAACGCAGAGGGCTCTGCTGTGCACACACCGCCCCAGAGCTGCTTGATCTGCGCCAGGATTTCTCATTGTTCTATCAGCACCGGGGGATTGCACATCCAGTACAAGATGAACATGTCCATTCCGCTTCCTTGCACTTTCCTAGTTACTGCTGACAAGTTCAGGAGCTCTCTTTTTATCTGTATTTTGGTGCCTGAGTATGTAGAACATTCTTGTAAAACTTTGGGTCAAAGAACTTCCTTTTTCTTCCTCTGGTATTCTAGTAAAACATGAAATCTCATCCGGGTAAGGATTTTTCCTGTTTCCAAAGTACTTTTAAAAGTAAAGGCTAAGTACATTGAGGAATAAGACATTTCATGGGAGGGAAAGTAATGTTTGATTTGAAATTACTGAAATAGTTTGACTTTTCAGTGCTGCTTTCACATTTTTTAAGGGTAACATTTATCCAGGATGAACACACACTTATGAACTACATCAGGCAATCTCAAAGTGCATTTTTGATCACAAAAAAATTAGGAACATTCGTTTCCCACTTCTAATGGCAAATCGGAGCCCTTTTAGCTTTTTAAGGTTATTATTTAAACAGATCTGACAGATCCTTGTAACATCTGTGTAAAGCCGTGGTAATAAATTGCCTTGTCACTTTATCAGATGCCACTCTGCACAGCATCAGTCACTTTTCAGAGCAGTTTTCTCTCTGCTGGTCCCTCCTGGAGCCCGTCCTGCCCGGTGCTCTCAGCCCTGAGCAGTCTCCCAGCACAGCTCCGTGTGCCGAAGCCTGCAGTGAGCCCTGGCAGAGCGCCTCTGTCCCCGGCTTTGCCCCCTCAGTCCTGGCTCTGTCCCACTTCGCTGCTCTGCAGCGTTTGCCGTCTCTGCTGCACCCACGCCCCCTTCCCCTGGCATGGAATTCCTCTGGGAATGGAGGAAGGGAGCTGCTGTTACAGAGTCAGTGCTGGTGCTGGTTGATCTCTTCATCCCCATCACAGAGAGTACCGACAGTAAATAACCCAGGGCAGACAGTTCATTGCACAAAGTAATTGATCCGTATTATAGTAGATCGAATCTGATCTAAATCTGTGACAGCTTAAAATGGTGAAACTGAACCCTGGCTGCCAATGCAGAAGTTTTGCCTTCAGGATATCAGAACTGCACAGCCTGAGATTTTGGGCATCATTGGCCAAACTGATGGGGCCCTTGAACACTGAGTGCAGCGTGTAACCCACGGTGGGTGTCCTCAGGAGCTCCATTTCTGAAACCCAGGATCAGTGACACCCTTCTGTACACATTTAGTGGCAGCAGTGCAGGGTGGAGTTCGTGTTCGGTGTTTGACAGAAGTGGCACATTTAGAGCCTGTGTCCGAACCTGAGCACTGTTTGTTCGCATCAGGTATTTGTGGAGGGGTCTGAGAGTGAAGGCTGTGGCATTCTCCTGCTCTCCAGGAGCAGAAGGGCAGCTGTGCCGTGTTCCTGCGGGGACAGCGCAGCGGGTTTGGTGCCCCCGAGCTGTGCTGGGCAGAAACCTCAGCCTGTGCAAGCCGTGCTTGGCTGCGCTGAAGTCAGAGAGTCGAGCTCACAGAATCTGCTGCAGCCCCTCGAGTGTCTGTCCCTGTGGGTGTCCGCTTGGCTGATGTAAGCAGGACTGATGTCTGCTCTGATGTGATGGAGGGACCCTTTATTTTCCTACCTGGTTTTAATTGTGGTCTACCTGTTCCTTCCTCAGCTGTGCCTGTGCACGCTGGTGCAATGTGCTTGGTAAAGGCTTATCAACAAAGAGATCTCTTCGTAAACCTTTAGATCTAATGCCTGAAGGCTCTAAAGTGTTTGGGTTTGGGGATTGTCATCCTTTTGAGGAATTGCCTATTGTAAGTATTCATTGCTCAAGCTAACAGATACTGAAAATGGCTTTAAATCACCTGCTGGGTTTTTCCTTGCTTGTTTGCTTTATTTATTATTTTATTTCAGGGACAGGATTTCTTGCATCTCGATTCTGAACTTTTAGAGTTCATATATGAAGGCTTTTTTTCCCCTCTGCAGCTAGAAATGCTAATTGACTTTGATTTATCAACTAAAAAAAAAATAAATAAATTCTATGTTGAGAGACCTTTTCTAAACCATGTCTGCGCTCTAGATTTCGCAGAGACAGTAATTGCTTTGCCAGTCTGTAGGTTGGAGCAATCTGTAAACCCTGAAAGAAAAATGTCAGTCATCAGCAGCTGAAGCCATTGTTTGTGGACAAATTTGAACCCTGAAAGGGAAAGCCAATTTTGAATGTTCCCACTGTAGTTCAGAGAGGTGTTTAAATAACCATCAGCCCTTCAGTGGGAGGGGGAAGGAGGGGAGCCGTGGGTGTGTGCGTCGCTGAGAGAGAAAGGAGCTGCAGCCAAGAGAGCAAACACCAAAGCTGCTGCAAGGAACAGCACAAACTTGTGACAGAGTTTCAGCAAAGCAGCTGCTGTTTGGGCCCCTTTCGTTTGTCCTGGCTGTCTCTGACTGCAACAGCTCCCTGTGATGGTGCAGTCTCTCCTGCAGGACCAGCTCGGGCACGGGGCTGGAGAAGCAGAAACAGCCCCTTTTTCTGAGCGTTCAGAGCAGGGCAGACTCAGCACTGCAGGGCGATGCCCTCGGGCCAGGGGAGGCACAGACAGAAGGGGCAAAGCTGGGATCTCCCCTCCAGACAGACACGGGCTGCCTGAAGGGGCTGGGCTGTAGCACTGGATCCAGTGCGAGTTCCGGCATTTTTGGTTCATTTTCAAAATGTACCAAAAGCTCTGAAAAAGCAGCTTGTTTGTGACATACAGATGTTCAGCCCTCACTGAAAAGAAACCAAGCTCTAGGACCCGACACCTCTGCAGTGACTGGGAACTTGCTTTGGGACATGCGGGGTCCTGTGCAGGTTGGCAAGTTTCAGGAATTTACTGTAAGTTTCCCAATATCTCTTAATAAGGATGGAACAGTGGGGATTTCCTTTATTTTATTATTCTGGCTTCTTGACCCTTCTGTTAGAGGGAATATATTATTTCAGTTAAAAATTCCTCAAGTGAGATACCTGCAGAGAAAAGCTTTATGCATGGCTTTGAGACCCTGTAATAATTAGTTGGATAAAACAATTTGGAATGCCTGAAAAATCTCATTATTTAGCTAGAGATGTTTAGGCTTTCTTAATCACCTAGAGTTGGTGCTACTTCTCAGCTGTGAGGGAAGATAGGAAGTGCTTAGCTGTGCACTTTCTGGAAAATAGACTTCAAATCTCAGTTTGGGAAGGTTTTAAAATGGTAAGCTGCTCACCACGGGCTTGCAAATGGCTGAACTAGGACCTAACTGAATAAATAAGTTGGCTGCAGGGAAAGAATTGAAAGAGAAAAAGGAGGAGGGAAGAAAGAAGGGCATTCCCCAAGATAAATTAACATCTGTGAAATAAGACACTTCTAAATGTATGCTAATGGCCTAAATGTTTCCATATTCAATTAAGTAATAAGTCCCAAGTTGGCAATATCATCCCAAAACATTCATTTACCAAGCCAGGGCTCCTCTGGGAGAGCAGAGGCACCATAATGAACTGATGTGGGCAGTAAGACATGATAATGCCTACTTCAGAGGGAATTACCGCTTTCATAATGCAATTTACAACAAGAATTTAGTTGTTAGAAGAGTTTTTTCCCTCTTCATTATGACAGTGTAATTATGACTCCAGTGGCTCAGAATAATTTTGAGAGGAGTGAGTTACCAAAGCTTTTGTACTGAGTGTTCTCAGGCACTTGGAACACAGGACCGAGGGCTGTTCTCTGATAAATAATATCCAAATGGAAGTTCACACAGGACAGCAGCCTGCTTGCAGCTCATCTCCTCCTCCTTCACTCTGTCCCACCTACAGGGGACTTCTTACTGTGTATTATTATTTATCAGTTTGATTTAAAAATCAGCCCAGTTCGACAGTAACTCTAACGAGCTCTGACACAGTATTTCCAGATGTTGATGCAGCTGTGGAGAGCAGCCAGTGCCACCTGAAAACCTGGCATGTGTGTGGAGCTGTCTGTGGCCGGTGGCTGCTTGCCACTGAGCATAGGAGTACTGGCCACTGCAAAGGGACTGAATTTTCTGTAGCCACTTCTTTGGAACAAGTAGCTCAACCCCTGTGGAATTTCGTTCAGAACTACAGGTAGATGCTGTGAAAGATGCTTCCAGTGGCTACTCAAAGCCACAAGCAGTGCATCAAGTCATTGTCTGGCTGACAGTCTTTCACTTCAGCCTCTGAACATGGACGAGTGCATTTCAGCATGGGAACAGTCCTTGATGTTCTGTGCTCCTCTGGCTGTGTTCAGGTTTTTGTTTGTGCTTTCAGGCCAGCCAGGCATTCTTGGAATGACTGCTCTGAACAGACTCAATGTTTGTTTGTTTTCCTTCCTCCATTGTCTTAGGAGGAGCCTGTAAGGATGGCACTTGGCAGAGGTTGCTCTGGCCTTGTCAGACACAAACTGGCTGGGTGTAATGTGCTTTTTTCATCTCTCTGAGAGGCACCAAGAGATTGACTGTACATTTGTTTCTTAAGACAGTATTGGCAAAATCTTTTTCAGTTCTGGCGAACTTCTCATCCTCACAGTGTGGCAGATCTGGCTTTTTGCAGAAGCTGGGCTGGGTGTGCTGGAGCCTGCAAAGACGGCTCAGGTGAAACAAAGCTCTCTGCTGTGGTGAGGCATTTTGTTCCAGCCTGAAATAAACAGCTCCAATGGAATGCGAGCCCTTCCGTGCACCACCGGCACTGTCACAGTCTGGAGGTGACTGACATCTCCCTGAACAGGGATGCAGGAAGTCATTCAGATCACAGCTCCTCACTGGTGGGTGTTTGTTTCCACGGGTGGCTGCAATACCACATGAAAGTCAGGGACCAGTAACTGAAACCATGCCAGCGATACCTCCTGATGGCTCTGGATGTCACTTGAAAAAAAACCCAAAACAAAACAAACTGCATGTATGGAGTGTAGAATTCATTCCTAGAGGTGCTGACAAGAAACTTTAGTAGCCAAAGCTGATGTTCCTTGGAGGACTCCATGAATATGCTGCTGAATGTGCCAGGAGGCTTTGGAAAAACTAGAAATGATGAGTATGTGTTATCTGATGATTTGTATTGTCTAAAACCGAGGAAATGCCAAGGCAGAAAAAAAAAATAGATCAAAAAGACTTTTTGCACTTACAAGATTGATTTTTATCTTTAGGTTTCATAGTCTTTTACAAAAAACCTCTGACTGCATTTTGCAGTCAAGTGAGCTGAAGCAAGACAGAAAAGTGAGGCTGAATTGCCCGATGTCTGCAGGAGAGTTGGTCATTTCCCTTCAGTGATGCTGGGATCTCACAGCCCCGACTGCTGTATTAAACACGCGGGCAGGGTTTGGAGATAGGTCAGACAATACAGGGGAACAGCGAGGAATTTTTTCTCCTTTTGTGATTTCATAGACTCTCTTGCACTGTTTGCCCTCTGAGGGAGCCAATAGATTTAATATCCAATTTCTCTCATCTGCTATCAGAATGCAAATGTGATGGCAGATGAATATACTTTCAAGAATACTTAACCTAATGGGCATGTAAAGCCTGGTAATTATCAGTTGTTTGTCTCCTCTTGTATAATGGTTTCCAGTAATAGGCACGTACCACACACTGAGATCTTGGTGTGGGCCAGGGACAGATTCCAGCACAGCTTCTCCTGCTCTGGCAGTGGAAACAAACAAAGAAATGCAACACATTCATTGCATTTGTTCCATGTTCAGATCCCTGTGAACACCACTTGGAATACCAGGTTAATAGCCAAAATGGAGCATTTAATCCACCTTTGATCCAACACAGGTAGCAGCAATGACAGGCTGTCCGTGTTGTATGTGCCACGCAGGCAGGAGTGTTGGCAGAGCAGGCAGGGTTTGTGGCTGATGCAGAAAGGATACAGCCTTCAGCTTCTGACCCTCCCAAACATCTTGTATGGAAAAGAAGCAAACTAGAAAAATAACTCAGGTTCATTAGCCTCGAATTTGATAACAATGATGAAAGATAATGGAACAGCAACAGACAAAGTAGAAGTTGAGCCATCATCTTGCTCCCTAACTGCAGCACGTAAAAGCCATTTGGAACAATGAACCATAGTGGCCTGAGCTGGACTGGGAATAAACGCAGCAGTTTATTGTATTTCATAATACTTGTTTTCATTAAGACCGTCCTGTTGTGCCACCATTTTTTGAGATTTTGTTTCTCTGTAGGCTGAAGTGCTTCAGCAGAGCTCAGATGTGGACTGATAATGCTGTTATCAATCGTATGTGCTCTTCCAAAGTGAGTGTGAATGACGCACTGCTTTCTCCTAGGGCTCAGGTCCCAAGAGCAGGGACAGAGTGGAGAAAGGGGGGCTCAGGGATGCTGTGCCAGTGAAGGCTCCTTGCAGCAGCCCCGTGCAGGGGTTGCAGTGCAGGGGTTGCAGTGCAGGTGTGGGCCAGAGCGAGTGGGGCTCACCCTGGGCAGGGCTGGCTCCACTGCGGAGTCGCAGGGTGGTCACCAACCTCCTGCTCACGCACATTCCTGGAGCACAGGAGTGAGTCCGACTGACCCGGCTGCTTGCCCGAGCTCCCAGGGACAGCCGAGGTGGTGCTGGAACTGCAAAGTGCTGCTTTCGAGTCAGGTTTCCTCCCCTTGAAGCTCCAGCTATGCGGGGTTTATGAAAAGAGAGGCTGTATGTTGTTTTTGTAGACATTTCTGGGGACTGCAGCGTTCTACCTGGGGCTGTGTGGCACTCTGAAAGGTGTGAAATTTCTCCCTGGCACTGGAAATACAAAAGAAAAGTCACAGCCATCACTTCAATTTGAACGTTGGCAATGAAGGGACGTCCCGTGGAGCGGTCCCTGGGAGGGACAGGCGTGTCAGCCTGAGCAGGGAATGGCTCTGGCAGCCACTCACTGATGCTTGTGCGAGAGCTGCTGCAGAGGAAGGCTGCGAGCTGTGTGGGGCTTCGAGTCAGGGTTTCTTTGCAATGCAGGAGGGATTCATTTTGTCTAAAAGGAGCTAGAAACTCTAATTGAGCCCATAAATGTAACTCCCCCACCACTCTCTTAAAAGTTAGGTGCAGTAATCATGGATTTTTCAACTGAGCAATGTAAAGTTGAAAATGAGTTTTTAAACACACTGCAAAATGTGTTTAAAAAGCTCCATTTTCTAAGTGATTAGCTCTCACTAAATCTGTGTGGCAGTGTACAATCGGTAACAAGCCCAGCTCGATTAGAATCCTCTCTTATTTATGACTGACCAATATAGACTCAGCTGTCATCGCTTCACTCTTACAATCTGTTTTCTAAATAAAATCGCAACTTAACCATATGCTTGACAGAATTATGTAGCAGCTTTAGTGTGTTTATTTTTCACTCTGCTGTGTACATCAGTCCACACTCGGTTTGGAAGTCTGTTCTTTATTGCTGTTGTAAACTCAGCTGGGCCCTTCATAGCCCGTGGGTATTCCAAGAACAGGCGTTTAGAGTCACATTTGTCCAATGATGCTGCAGAGGAGGCAGCATTGAAAATCCTTTGGAGATGCATTGCCCTTCCTTCACAGCAATTATAGTTTAAAGGTCTGAGATTTAGACAAAATTGTTTGATGCACCTCTCTCTTTTTCCCCTCTTACTGGCAATCAATATTTCTTACAGGATGAAACAGGAGCAAGTTGTTCAGATGTTGGGCTTCTCTTTGGCTTGGCCAGCGTAAAAGCAGAGGCTGGGTACCTGTGCCACAATCATTTAATCTGTGTAGAATGTTATCAGCTGCTTGGGGACCTGAAACCTGGGCAGCTGCCACACAGAACTCAGCAAGTGACCACTAAATCCGTGTGGTTCCTAGGGAAAGGCTGGCTCGAAGCCAAAAAATAGCCATGAACAGAGAGAGAAGACAAATGTATATGTTTCAGTTCTGATAAATTTGACTTCAGTACCTGTCAGAATTGCTCTGTATTCCTTTGGAGCTGAAAACTGAAGCTATTAAGCCAAAAGAACTGATTGCCTCAAATCCTAATATAGACTGGGGAAGAGGAAAATGGGGCTGCACCCAGGTGGAAAATGACACCTCATGTGCCAGTCACCCACGCACACCTTGCAAATGGAGCCATTAGGGGAGAGCGCTGAACCCAGAAAGGATCTGACGGGGGTTGGCACCTCAGTGCATTTTGTTTAGATTACGGGGTTGGGAATTTTTTCTTTCAAGTTTATGGGTAATGCTTTCAGAGTGTTTTCCAGCACCTCCCCGACTTGGCTTGTTTGTGGTGCTGTGTTCCCTTGGTGTTGATGAGCTCCTGAAACTGGGGAGTGGAAAAGGAACATCTCCGGGTGGAGACTGCAGAGTTGGGAGTGGGATTTGTATGGGGACTTTCTGGTGTTGAATGTTTTCGGTGAAGGGCTGAAAGAGCCATGAGCTCATTGCTCTGCTTGGTAGAACCAGCAGTTGTAGGAAGTGAGGAACTGGATGCACGGGGTTTTCTTTTCCATATGTCAAATCTTTTTAAAATGAGAAATATTTCAAAAATTATTTAGAAAAATGGATTAATGTGTACCCTACTGTTTGACAGAGACAACTTGGAAAACGTTATCAACAACAGCACTCTTCTTCAGAATTACAGTCTGCAATATAAACTTCAACAACAAATCAGACTAAGTTGATCAGATACATCACAGTAGCACAAATAAACACCATACCCGATACCCTTGGAATCCCAAAAACCTTCTGGGTACATGTCAGAATTAAATTAGTCACGCAGCTGCTGTTTGTATTCTGATATTAATACATGGTCTCTTTGAAGCAGAACTCAAGTCTAGAGTTCTTCTACTTAGTGATAGGGAATTTAAAAATAGGTTTATAAAGGGAGAGGTGAATTTGGTGAAGTGACAATAATTTCATAACAATAAAATGCTTATCCATAATAGATCCAGTGCCATCTCCTCTCTGTTTCTTTGTGTACTCTGAGTACGCCCTTCCTTTTATCTTATGTAAATTATGCGCTACCTTGCGCTGTCAGAAGTTGTACTTATCTTTACTAAGCGCTAATTAGTAACTACATGGCAAACTCCTATTTTTAATGATCCGGTAACGATGCAGGAGGGATTGGACAATAGCATTAGAACAGGTCCTTTTCTGTGCTGTGCCAACTGGGGACAGCCCAGGGAGTGTTTCAGGGGATACAAAGCCCTCAAGAACATCCTGGGGCTCAGGAGACACAGATCTGCCTGGGAAAAGGGACCTGCAGCAGTGGCAGGGAGGGACCTGTGTGTGGTAGGTGAGCTCGGGTAAAGCAAATCACAGAGCAGAATTGTTATTTAGTTGATCTAATTTGGGGGAGCTTTAGTCCCTTAAGAAAGCTGATAGATGTGGTGCCTCTCAGAGTTTAAAAATAAAGGGTGTCTCCTGTTTCCGTGGGAAATTTAAAAAAACAATTACATGCATCTGGTTTTGAGAAGATTTATTAAATTGTTCAGAAGTTTTACAAAAACGAAGTATGTTCTGGAAGTAATATGTCTTATTTTGAGATCTGTTATCGATGCTGAAAGTGTTCCCAACCTTGAATAAATCATTTCACATATTTTTAACCACCTGTCTAGGAATTCTGAAATGAGAAATAGACATAATAAATAATTTATTGTGCAGAGCAGGAGCAAATACGTATATTACACCCTTTGATTTCCAAACACATCTTTCTGAGCAAAGCCAAGTGGTTTAAAACAGCTTTGCAATATTCCCCAGTGTCTCAAAATCAACTTCTGTGCAATGAGCCTGAGCTACCCTGAGTGCCCAGTGAAATCCAGGGGCAGTCCCTGCCAATGGCAGCTCTGCAGTTCAGGGCTCTGGAGTAAAAGCCTTTTTCTGTTCTTCCAGTCCCAGAGCTGATTTTGGGAGGCGCTGCTTTCACATCAGCTCACAGACATTTGAGGAAGCTCCCATTTGTGTCAATGGCAACAGCCAAAATCTCTGATAGGAATTCCAAATAAGCCAGAAAGGAATTAATGGACTGAGAAGTTCCTTGCTTATGAATAAATAGAATGTTTTTATTGGGTGAGTTCTAAAAGGAAAAGACTGGGAAGGACAGACAAATGATGAACAAGGGCTGGAGATGGCATGGGGAGCTCGTCAGGGATAAAAATGAGAATGGGGCTTGCAAATTTCTGGGCAGGGAAGAACATGCAAACGTGGGAGTTTTCTACCTTTAGGGAAATGGGATTTGGATACTCCCTGAAAAACTACAAAGGAATGCATTACAGAACTTGAGGATCAGTATAAAACTGAATAAACTTCATGGGATTCCATCTAATCCATGGCTTCTGTGTGCCAGGACAAGAGACCTGCGGGTAACTGATCTCCATTTCTGTGCGTGGCCTCACCCAGACCTTTTTGTCATTGCTTTTCCAGGAGGGTACAGATAATTTCTTCTTTCTGTAAATATTTCTTTCAAAGCAGCAGCACAGAAGTGCCCTTTTCCTGCCTTACATCCCCAGAACTGTCACTTGCTTGGCATGGTGTGGGACATGGCAAAGGGATCCCAGCTCCTCTCTGTCTCTCCCGAAAGTGAGTGATAGTGTTGTTACAGGGACGTGGTACATTGAGGACAGCGGAGCTCATTTTTCTCTCTCCTGCTTCTGTTCCAGTTTGAGGGGAAGTTCTCTGCTGTGATGCCATCGAAAAGACCAACAATGCAAAGAGAGCAGGGTGAGGGTTCCAGGGTAGAGCTGGGGTGTGTGAGTGCAGGAATTCCAGCAGCTCTCAAATATCCTCACCAGGCTGCTGAGTTCTCTCTGTGACTATTGGCCTGGTGAAACCTCATCTGGGACCTTTGGAAGTACAAGATCCTGATGGGACTTGAAGTGTCTTTGCTTTCAAAGTGACTTCACAGAACATGAAACTTGTAAGAGGAACACTGAAATTATCTTGCTGGAATTAATTCTGAGCTGACTTATACCCAATTTCATTCAAATCAGACAGTGCAGATGAGAGCTGACAATTTGCATAGACACAGTAATTTGGAGAGGGCATACAGAAGAGCTTTTAAAAATCCACATGGAGTTCGTGTCCTCAGTCTCTGAGCATGGGTAAAATCCAGGAAATTCTGAAGTCTTAGTCCTTTTTCCCCCTTTGACTCTCTTGTTTGCTCAAGTCCAATTATTCAGAACCAAAATATCCTATTATATAATGGGCAAAATAGGCACACTTTGCAGCTGTGTTGGGAAATAAATGAGCATTTGAAAATGTGACTCCCATATTGCTGTGTTATCATTAGTTTGAGTACGTGCTGCAAATAACATTTTGAAGACCAGGTTTCCTTTTAACTTTGAAAGAGACATATGAATTATTGAAATAATGAGCTAAAGCCTTATTTCAAATTGCATTCTGTTTCTTTAATTGATGTTTTGCTATAAATTTCTGTTTTGTCTGCTATTGCATTTATCCATCCTGGTTTTCAGCAGGTAATGGTCTTTTCCTGCATCATCACTATCAGGAGCAGTTAGCTTCAGTTTTAATTAATTCCCTGTTCTGAGCAGAGCACATCTCAAGGCAGTGCCATGGCACTGATCAGTCAGTGCATGACCAAATATGATAATGCCTCTGATAAGGAGTATCACACCCAGTGACCCAGTTTCCAGATTTCAGTCTGACTTTGCTCTGCTTCAAGGACACACTTAATGAACGTTTGCCATCAGGTAATTCATTCCAACTGTAGCTACCAGAGCTTCTGCCTAGCTGCTGATACAGGTAGGATTTCCAGCAGCCCTGCCTGGTGTGTGACTCTCCAGTGCTGTCCATGGCTTCTCTCCCCTCAGAGCGGTTTTCTCAGCCAGGTGGAATGAAAGTTAATTAGTGACTCCCTGTGCTGGTGCAGAACATCCCTTCATACAGTGATAGCTCTGTCAGAAACTCAGCTTCCTAGAGGGAAGGTCTTCAAATTAGCCTTCAGGAAGGCCTGTCAGATTTATTTTTTTTATTTTTCTTTTTCAGTGTGTACCGTTTTAGTAAATCTCCTCTAGCAGTCACTCCCAGACTGCCAGGCGGATATTTTTGGAAGAGGAAAAATTTCTTTATTTAGCAGAAAACCTTGGGGCTGATTTATTGCCCCTTGTACCTCCATCCCTGCTGCTGCTGCAGATAACCCTTGGTGGCTCCGTGCTGTGCAGGGGATGGTGCTGGGAGCCAGGGCTGGCACAGGTGGCCCAGCATGCCCATGGCAGCCCTCTTCAGCCAGCACCAACCTCTGCTCTCGGCACCAGAGCAGGGAGCTTCCAAAACAGAGTGAGGTGTCAGGAAAAGCCTCTCCAAAGGAAGCTGCTCCCACACTGCCCATCCCCGTGGGCTGCACAAAGAGGAGGATGACACTTCAGTGACTGGTGGATTTAAGCTGGTTTTTTCCCAAACTAGCCATGTTATAACAAGTAGCTCAACGATGTTTTCAATGTTAGCAAATAGGGATTCCTAGAACACATTATGAGGTTTTTGTCACTGAGATATGGCTGAATTACAAGCTTTGCCCTGGATTTTATACAATCCTAATGGACTGTAATCCTTGTAATACGACAGGTTTGTAACTGAGATTACTAAAATATTTATCCCTGGCATCTTTCCTTTTTAATATATTTGTTTTCTATCTCTTAAGTGAAAGCAATACATTGACAGAAGACTAGAGATATTTCATCAGTCTCTTATCAGCAGCCAACACTAAAGCCAACGAGAAAGATTGGGGGTTTTGAATAACATTTATTACACTGTGTTTTCTGTATTTCCTGAGAAAGTTCCAAGAGAACCCTTGTAGCCACACAGAGGAGACTGATGCTTCCTTTTTTCAATTTATAACAGCCTGTGTTGAAACATCTTTGTTCCCCCAGCCCCACACTGACCTTCTGCAACTCTGCATTGTCACCTTGGGGTGCCCAGTCTCAGGGCTCTTTCCACCCACCCCAGGGCTGATAACAAATAGATTGAAGCACATCAATGAGCTGTCGTTTCCCCCCCAGCCCCTTGGCAGGGCTGGTTGTTTCTGTGGCTGGTTTGTGCTCTTTGCTTGGAGCACGTGTGTCATGTCACCGGCAGTTTGCTGCAGTGGGGCCGCTGATGACAGGGCGTTGTTAATTAGTGTCTCTGTGCAGTGCCTCGAGCTGAGGCCGCTGCTCAAAGCCCGTGTGACACACGCAGAGCCACCTTTGGTGTGGGCTTGGAACGGGCCTTCAAAGGGAGCTTCCGTGTGGAGAATCACTGTGCAAAACGCTCCAAAGGGCTAATTTCACCGGGAACTGTGGGCTGAATTCTTCATTGCTGCCTTTGTTGATTCATCCTTTACCTCTCTGCAATTTGGGAATGAAACAGTGATTTTCAGAGTGATAGCACTGTGTGCACATTGTGTACAGGAGAAATTCCAGCTACAGCTGGGAAAACGTTCTTTATGAAGCAGATGTCTGCCTTTTCCCTGTCTTAAACTCATTAAAAACCCCAAACCCACTAAAACAGTCTGAAAGGCGAGAGTGCTGTTGTTAGCCACACCAGCGTGGTGTTAGCTTCTGTCTGTTGTATTAGAAAGCTCAGCTGGGTTTTGTAGGTTTTTCAGTATTGTGAGTTTTAACCCAGTTATCAAAATACCATCATGGATTGTGTTCTGCCAGCCTGACTTGCCTGTGGTGTGGCACCAGGTCACGGAGGTGGGCTGGGGCTTCTGCAGGGACTGGTGAGAACAGAACACACTGAATGTCTCAAAGCTGTTGCTGTGAGGACAAATCTTCAGCCAGACCATGGCTGAAAGGGGGATGCAGATGTTCACAGAGGCCTCTGCTGCTACTGGCATCTCATTTGGGAAAGTGGGGTTTTAATGGGTCATACTCAGTCACATCCAGGGTTTGCTGGGGGATTTTTCTCTCTTAAGCATTCACAGTATCACTGGAATGCAAACATCAGTGCTCAGTGTTAGAGCATATCTCCAGAGTGAGTCTCGTATTTGCCCTCACCTGCTGTGCTTCAGCTCATGGTACAGAGCAGTTGGGAAGTGCACGAGTGGGATTCCTTCCCCCTCGTGGTCCCCAAATGCCCTCCACCAGCTAAAGGAGCAGAGCCAGGGACAGTGCAGGGCCCAGCCTTGCCTCAGTGCACAGCCAAGAGGGCACTGCTGGGTGTGGCTGAAATGCAGGATCTTTTTTGAGTGTGGATTTTGGCCAGGAGTCTGTTAAACCTGTGAACAGGTTGGACTTAGTGAGTGCACATCCACTTGGCAGGAGCACAGGAGTTAATTGGTCAGAGGCAGCTCTGAGCCAACAGGTGCTGCGATTTTCTGGGTCTGAGCGATGCCTTAATCCCTGGGCAGACTTGAATTCCTCCCTCCATAACCATACAGTTTCCCAAGCTGAATGTGTTATGCTGAGCTGTAAAATCCTGACTGTCTAATGGGAGCATGGGGATTCCTGAAACTGCAGCTCACATTTCTTGGAGTTTAAAGAATGAGGGGAAAGTCAATGTTTGATAAACTTATGATTTAAGTTATTTTCCTGGGCTCCTTTTCTGCAGTTTTTCTCTCTCTGTCATGGTTCCTTCAGCCTCGTTTTTCATCACTCTCAGCCCTTCATCATCCAGCCATTATGTTGATGTTTCAGTTGCCTGCTAAACCAGCTTTTATTCTGCAGTGGATTTTGTCCTACCAGCTGGCAGCCAGGGGTACAACCTTTTTCCTTTCAAAAACAGCTGTCTGGTGGTCACTTCTTCCTAGACAATTTTAAAAAGTAGCAAATGATTTAGAGTGTTAATGTTTTTGGCTGATTGCTACTGGGCTTGTGCTGCAGAAGTGAAAAATGTCAGTCCTTGCCACGAGTAACATTCCTGCATGTCTGCTCATTAAAACTTTTATAACCCTCTGTTTTCAATAGAGCAAATTGGTGCCTAAAATTCTGATGCATTAGACCTGGTGTCCAAGGCTACAGGGTTTTAATACAAAAGAGAAGAAAAATTCATGTGCACTTGAATTCTTGCTCAGTCCGTGTTTTAAGCTCCCATATTGTGTCTCATGATGTTTAACTTTGACTACTGATGAAGGGCAGTGGGGGGTTCTCATCCGTTTGAATCCCCCAGTAGGGTTGTTAGAACAATTGTGTGCTGTGACAAGAAGTCTCTCACTCCTCCTCATCTTCCTTGCATTGAAATGCACAAACAGGATAAAGCAGTCCAAGGATATGCGTGAAGTTTGAGGCTGAGAGGAGACGTCATTATTATTTTTTCAGGATTTATATGTGGAGAGGATTACCAGCTGCCTTTGTGCTCCTGCAGAGCAGCTCTGTCTTGGAGAGCAATCAACAGGGAGGTTTTTGTGTTATTCCAAGCGATCTCTTCTGCTTTCTTTATCAAAAAGCCTTTTTCTATGGCTTTCCAGAGCTCTTCCAAGATCAAAATCATCACCATAACTGTGCTCTGACATGCACTGGAGTTAACTGCTGCAGCTGGATCCTGACAGCACCGTGGGTACCCTGCATTAAGGGCACAGGATAATTTTGAGCAGTGTCATTTTTGTATTAATTGAACTCCCTTCTGCATCAGTGGCTTCATTGAGCTGTTGGGCTTTGCCTGCAGCAGAACTCCTTGCTGCTATTTAGCAAATGCTGCTTTGGTAGCCACTCGTGCAGATGACAGAAAGGTGGTTAAATGTGTCACCACAGAGGTATAGGGTTCAGCCTGGATTTTATGTATAGAACAAAAATTCCTATTTGAATTGCTCAGTGAATATCTATTTTATGCCAACAGCAACTCTTTGGAGCCTCAATGCAGGCTTTTTTCTCCATTAAAGAATCTGCAGCCTTTATTTATACACATCCTTTCCAGTGTCTTTACTGTAGACCTGATCTGTAAACCTTAAGTAATGTCATCAGGGATCGGGGGAATGGCTCCCAGGAGGGAGGAGGCGCCTCTGCACAAAAGGCTTTGCAGGAGCAGGGTTTTTGCAGCAGAGACTGCTCCGTGCTGGATTTGTGCCTCTCAGATGCCGTCCTTTGAACATCTGACACACACACGTCATTGAAGGAAGGGCAGGCACAGCTCACATGGATCTTTACGGTTTTTGGCCAAGCGAATGTAATGGTCCAGTTTCAGTTGATGGCTCCTGTGTCACCTCCTAGAGGGAGCTGCTCACAGCAATGGATGAGAGAATTCCTGTGAAAGAGAACTAAGTATTCACAATTTCTGTGATGTCCAGAAAATGATTTTATCTGCAGCTGTGAGAAGTTGCTAGGGAACAGAGCTAACTCATTTTTGCTGATGGCTCTTCGTTAGTGCTGTGGAGCAGTGTTCCTTCCGCTCTCACTGCTGCTGCCTCATTCTGCATTAGGATGTGACTTGGAAATACCTCAGAACTGCCCTGCTGCTGGAGTTTGAAATAAACTTCTTAGTCAGGAACATTTTTCAGGTCACCTCCCAGCACCAGCCCATTCACCAGGAGTGCTGAGAGCTCGCAGGTGCCACCGTGAAGGTCTGGAGGGGCAGCTTCAGTGTGGAGCCTGGGGCTGCAGGGGCTGAGCCTGCCCTGGGAGGAGCATTGGGCTCACAGAGCCTTTGTTGGGTTCAGTCCCTCCAGGAGAGGACAGGAACATTTTTGGAGGTTCTTGATGTTATTTGTGGTTGCTGATACGTTTCAGCCTCAGCCTGGAAGCATTTGCTTTAAGATGCACACTCCTTGTCGCTGAGCATCAGGCAGCTGGGGGAGTTTGGGTGGTGGCTGCTTGATGAGTCAAAATTCCTGTAGTTCTGATTGCTAACAGCATCCTTCCATTCAAATCTTGTAAAAAGGTCACTGGCCAGGTCATGGCTCTGAAGGAGAATCTGCACCCCTCAAAAAATTCTCTTATTGTTTGACTTCAAAACAAGAGGCCCTGTACCAGGCACTGCTTTGGAGATAAAGCCAAAGGATTGGTTTTACCAACCCCAGTTCTTCTTGGTCTGTACAGAGAATATAAAGGTCTGTTCCTGTTTCTGCAGCTGTTTGTGTTGGAAGACTCATGCTGCACAATTCACCCGTTTTTTTTTTTTCTTTGTTCTGTGCTCGATGTTCTCAGCCACTTTAAGTGAATCAGAAGAACTCCCCCACTTGTTGCTTTCCCACTCAGCAGAAATGTATATATGTACACATAAACACAGAGAAATGTCCCTGCAGCTCTTGGAAAGTGTTTTGTTACTGTCTTCTCTTGCCTACTCCATCTGCAGTAGAGGACTGGGTAATCCATCACTGCACTTATCTCAGGGGCTGCAGGGTTCTCTGGGGCTCTCCAACACCAGCTTCACCCCCATGCTGGTTGTGCTGTGGTAGCTGTTTCATAATATGTTTTTCACCTGTGAAATGGGGCAGATGGCACTTTATTTTCACTGCACAGAGTGCCCAGCACTGTGCTTTGTTTTTCTTGTCTTTTCTTAAATCTAAGTCTAATTTTAAAAAATTGCTGGTTGCACAAGCTGTGCTGTTAGCAGCTTTGCTGCTGTTTGGCCAGGATTGAAAGGGATGTGCTGCATTGTTTGCTTTCTTACAAGCAATTTAGGAAGATTTCAGACCTTACATAATATTTTTTGCATTTATTTTGGAAATAGTAGTTTGAAGCAGTCCACGGGGCTCCCAACCACTTTAAATCAGCAGGCAGCACTATTTATCTTTGCCTTTCATTTTTGTAAGCAAACACCTTCCTGCACACCCCTGAATACAGAAATGCTTTGTCCTGCTCAGGCTGGTTGCTCGTTGGTGCCCAGCGCTCCGTCCTGCAGGGGAAGGGGCTGGGGAGGGGATCTCCTCCTCCTCCTCACTGCCTCGAGCATCCTGAACAGCCCAGAGATGAAGGGAGCAGGAGGGAGGGGGCTGTGGGCACGGGGCAGCCACGAGGGTTGTGAAAAACCTGGTTCTGACCTTTCTGTTTCTGACCTTTCTGTCACGTTGGGAGTCCCAAGATGACTCCTGCGGGTCCCTGGGGGGCACAGTGTGCTATTCTTAGCTTGAGCATCTCGGGAGGTCTGCCTCCTGAGCTCCATCTAATTCAGGGTCTTTCTGAAAACAGTCCCCAGTTCTGCGTCCCACTGAGGATGTGGCTCTCTGATGCCTTGTTTGGTGAGTAAACAGAGGTCAGAGCTGCAGACTCTGTATTTGTTTCTGCTTTAAATCCATTTGTATGCATCCTTTCCTTTCGGCTCTCCAGAGACTTGCGTGTTTTACATCTTGCAAAGCATGTTTTTAGCAGGAACTTTGTGTTTGAAAGGCACAGGACTAAAATGTGGATGTGTGTCATGTGTGCATGTATGCAGAGAGCTGCACCTGTGTGTGTGCACACAAACTTCGAGCACAAGAGGCACTTTTGGCAGCCCATGAGATACATATTACAGAAAAATCCATTTTATTTAACTCCCGGTATGCACAATTCAACTTCTGAAGCCTAAATAGGTCTTGTGCCCTTTCACTAATTAAATTTTGTTATAAATCCACCTGGGCTATGTTTTTGTAATATCTCCATTTGAATGAGGGTGGCTTAGTGTCTGTGTGGAATGGGTTTTCCTCCTGAAATGTTAATTAGATGGAGAATGTGTTATGCTTTGGAAAAGCTGCATTGCAAACCCATAGATAAACAGATTGATTTAATTTTAATCTGCTTTCATGGTGATGCATAATGATAACTGGTTTCTGTCTCACAGGGCTGAAAACCACAGACCTTAATAAGAGTTTGTGGGTATATCATACAGCTTGAAATAGCTTCTGTTGTGCTAGACCGCTCTCCATAAATTATTCTAACTCCATCAGTATCTCAGGGACTCCCGATTCTCTTCTGCTGTGGATTTTCAATCAGTGGAACTATTAGTGTAATCTGAAGAAACTTCGAGGCATCTTCTCTGAAAACAACTGACAACACTGGTTTGTACATCAAGAATTCAACGGGGAGAGCAGAACAAAAAAAAGCCTTGCAGAAGCCAGCTCTGCACATTAAATCACAGCATCCAAATCCTACCTTTTATAAACCATGCCAAAGTTAATTATGGAATTAAACCCAGACATTCAGATGGTTGGTAGGAAGTGTCTTACTACATGACCTATTTTTTGTGCTCTGCCTTTCCTGCTGAACTGAGGAAGGTGCAGTTCACTCCAGCCACTTCTGGAACAGTTGGTTTAAATGGGCCCTTCTCAAATACAGTTTCTTCCATTGAGAGTTCCAACGGTGAAGGCTTGTTCCTGATAGGGAAATGATTTTTGGGTTTAACGGTCTAAATTTCTTCAGGGGTTCATGATAGGTACAGATCCGGAAAGCCTTTGTATGCTTGGTTTTCATCTGCTCACAGCAAATACGCCTTGAGCCTAACAAAAACGGGCTGAGTTGGGCCTGTTTTCTCAATGACAGACACATTTTATTTCTGACTGATGTTCAGAGAGCCTCTTTCAGGCTCAAATTCTGTCATATATTAGCTTCAGCCATAAAAAGCAATGAAACTGCAGAGGGAGGCAGAAGAAGAGTATGGCCTTAAAGGGTATAAATTTAGCATCACCCTAATGCTGTACATAGAAATGGAAATGCTGGAAACACGAATTCCAGCCAGCCCTCCTTGTGCTGTGGAATGGTTAATTTGGTCTCATCTGCTGAGGGCTTCTCAGATGGGCACAGATTTTGGCCCAAGGATGGTTTTTCAGGGAGAGGGGAAAGACAAAGGGCTGGCTGGCTGTGCATTTGATTACCTCTGGGTTTTGTTTCCACTGGGAACCTTGGCTTCGTGCTCCACCCTCTGACTGTTGTTAAGTCTGCTGAGCTCTCTACTTCATTCCCATTCCAGTGCTGTTCATGAACTTACCAGCTTCTCTGGCTTTCATAAACCCATGTTATCTTCAGTTTTGGTACTCCAAAATGTAAAAGAAATTCTGAAGAGGAGCCAGAAAATTTGTTGCTGTTTTCCATTGTTTTCTGGTATTTTCCTTCATTTGAATATGATTCTTTGAGCACAGAGGCCTCAGGGAGGGGAGGAGGTTGTGTGCAGGCGGTGAAACATCAGGATGTAAATGTCAGAGCGAAGCGTTCTGGTATCAAAACGGCCTCATTTAAGCAACACAGAGCTCCAGAATGACCTCAGATCCTGCAGAGGGTGTCTGCATTTAATGTACTCTGAGCGTTAACAGGGATCATTCTGCACTTACTTGCCAGCAAGAGACAGCTCCCAGGGAATTCTGTGAATACATCTACAGCTTAGTCATGCCACGATTGCTGTCTTGGTTTTAGATCCCGTGGTAGCATCTGGCCCCACACCACCTGATTTTCAAGCGTGACATTTAATTCTGGTCTTCAGGAGGAGCCTGAGGAGGTCTGTCAGCTCCTGCTTGGTGTGTGCAGAGTGGCTGGTTTTGCCCTTCAGCCCCTCCAGGCTCAGGGAGTACAGACGAGATGTTTCCAGCTCCAAGAGCAGCAATTTGTTATTGGGTCAAGAGGGGAGGTCACTGGAAAGAGCCTGTGTGAGGAGCAACCCATGGCATAGTCCTCAGCAGAAATGAGCTCTGGGCAATGAGATGCTGGGCATTTACAGGGCAGGACTGTGGATACTCGAAGGGTTTTGTGCAGGGAGTATTTTGCTGCTGACTTACATGAGTGCATTTGACTTTCCAGTGAGTAAAGATTGACCTGATTTCTTTGTTTCATGCCATGAAAAGCTGTGGTCAGGTCCATTTCTGCTCCCATTTTGCTTCTCTTTGGTTTGAAATGCGCTGGTGGGGGAAAAGCCTCTCTCCACCCCTCCTACACCGGTCCCTGCTGCCCTAAAGAGGTGGATACTGGCAAAGGGGAGGCTGCCAGTATCCTGCACTGCTCTGGTCTCTCTCCGTTGCTGGGTTAAGGTCAGGCTCTGGACAGGAAGAAACACTAAAGATAAACAGAAATAGAAGCCCCTTCCAGCTATTTCTGAAATGCTCTGGGGAGATGCAGTGACAAGGCAATTCAGAGGCCACTGCGATGTCTGGTAGGTGCCTAGGAGCTCTCAAAAATGCCCCCCTCCGCACGCGATTTATCTGCCACCTTCTCGTCGCCACTGGTGACAAGATGACAACCAGCGGTAGCAGGGTGTTAACAGCCTCCCTTTTCTTGTTCTCCTTTGATGTTGCAAGTAACTCGCTTTCTCAGAAGGACCATGAAAGGTTCCCACAGATCTTTGCCCTGAGCACTTACAGTAATGAAAAACTAACTTCAATGTCACGGGTCTAAAGCATCTTTATTTAGAGCTGTTTAGGGCTCGGATTGCCTGTTTATTTGCACTGTGTGTGAGAAGGGGGATGTGTGATATTCGTGTGCTGCACGCAGGGCACTGTCGGAGTGAGATGCGGAGGGGAGCCCAGCCTGGGGAGGGTGTCCGTGCCTGGGCAGGGTGTCCATCCTGGGCAGTGTGTCCATCCTGGGCAGGGTGTCCGTGCCTGGGCAGTGTGTCCGTGCCTGGGCAGGGTGTCCATCCTGGGCAGGGTGTCCGTGCCCTGGGCAGGGTGTCCGTGCCTGGGCAGTGTGTCCATCCTGGGCAGGGTGTCCATCCTGGGCAGGGTGTCCGTGCCTGGGCAGTGTGTCCGTGCCTGGGCAGGGTGTCCGTGCCCTGGGCAGGGTGTCCGTGCCTGGGCAGGGTGTCCGTGCCTGGGCAGGGTGTCCGTGCCTGGGCAGTGTGTCCATCCTGGGCAGGGTGTCCGTGCCTGGGCAGTGTGTCCGTGCCTGGGCAGGGTGTCCGTGCCTGGGCAGTGTGTCCGTGCCTGGGCAGGGTGTCCGTGCCCTGTGCATCCCTGGCCCCGATGTCCTGCCCGTGCCTGGGCAGGGCTCTGTGTGTGTGTGATCTCTCCCCGTGCCCGTCCCCGCGCCGGGCACTCACGCGTGTGTAGCGCTGTGATTTTTCACCAGGCAGCTGTTCCACTTTATCCAACACTTAAGTAACAATTTCACAGCCATTACCAGCCCGCAGTAATGACATGGGCTGAAAGCTAAGCGCTAACTGGTTGTAAACTGCAGAGACTGGGAGATGCTAAACCAGACACTTTGATAAATGAGAGAGGACAGTGCCTGCATTTTAATTGGAGTTGCGGCCTCTCCCATCACCAGAGTAAACACAGTGTTTAGTGGGTCATGGGATAGAATTGGGAATCACTATCTTTATGCACTTAGGTAATGTATTTCCTTGATTTCGGCTGTGATGTATTGATTCTGGGAGTTCCTTCTGTGGTTTTTTTTTGCTTCTCCCTTCCCTTGATTTGTACCCTGTCAGCATTGACGAGTTTTCAGGGACTGTGGACTCCCAAGGGCTTTGTTTGCCATGATTGATTTGGTGCAAGGGGTGAGTCGCTCAGGAGCCTCGGTAACTGATGTGCTGCGCTGTGAGCAGTGATCCAGAGGTAAATAACAGCCAGGAAGGTGTTTAGTTGGATAGGCTCCTTGTTGGAAAAGAAACAACAACCCCAAACCAGCTACGACTGAAATATTTATGGCCTTTCTTTCCTCCTCTCTACAAAACAGACTGGCCCAAAGCGAAGTGATGGGCACAACACACTCCAAGGGCTCTCCTTGCTGCAGCCCAGCCTCGGGGTTTTGAGCAAACGTACAACCTGTTGTACTTGGACTGTTAACTGAGAGCAAATACATGGAAAAGCTTTGCCATGCAGGTTTCTGGTGTATCACACTTGGGAAATCTTCTTGATTCCATGCCAGTTTTGTTAATAAAATGTATAAAAGCATAGCTGCTGTGTAGTCAACACAATCCACTGCTACAAAGCTGAGGGGCCAGGCTGGCAGCAGGAGCTCCAGGCTGCGGGAAATGAAAGCAGCCCCTCACTCAGAGCCGGGGGTGCTGGAGATCAGCTCAGCTCCATCCGGGCTGGCAGCAGGAGCTCCAGGCTGCGGGAAATGAAACCCCTCGCTCGGAGCTGGGGGTGCTGGAGATCAGCTCAGCTCCATCCAGGCTGGCGCTTTGCAGTCACCCAAGTCCCACAGTGACACCTTCAACTACAGCAGCCGTGTTAGAGAGCTCCAGGCGTGGGGACGAGTTTCTTAATCACAGCCAGATTAATGCACAAGACCTGAGCCACCCAAATCTCCCTGGGGAGAGGGGAGAATTTTTCCATCACTGGCTTCAGCTGATGCCCAGCAGTTTTCCTTCCGTGGGGTGAAGCAGGAAGGCAGGACCAGGTGCCAGTCACTAGGAACAGCTAAAGACACGTGCTGAGAAATGTTTCCTCCACATTGCGTGGTCTTTTCCTACCTCCCTCTCTGAGACATCAGGAATGTGGTTTAATTTCCACTCTCCTTTGACCACTGATCTCTTGTCCTGAGGGATGTCTGCTCTAGCAGCAGTAACTGCACCTGCTTAAAATTCATTTTGTGAAATTAGCATAGGAGAACTTGCACAAAAATTGGCAGCCTTCATGTATTTATTCTTCCAGGCATGCCAAGGAAATTGCAGCCACTGCTGTTGAGTTAGTGGTAGAAGAAATGAGATATAATCCTTTTTGTTTGAGACAGTTGAAGGAATCCTTTGGCTTTTTATTCTGAAAACATCTGTGTGGATCTTGTCCTTCAAAAATTTCCTGAGCAATTTCATGCGGAGGCAGAGCTGACAGTGCTGGTTTCACTGCTGTTTGCATCTCTGCGTGGCAGCAGCTGTTTAGACAAAAAGCTCACACACCTTTTTGGGGTTTGTGCCCGGAACTGAGAACTTGCCATAGCACTGAATGGATTTTGTGTGTGAGATTTTAAGCAAATATAATTAAACTGTCATTTCCTGACACCTCATAGACGAGGCTTGACCACAATGGATTTCTTGTAAACACATTCAAGAACCAGAAGTTAATACCAGGGACTCCTAATTCAGTCATTTGGCCAACATTTCATTCTACATTTATACCTGTGGGGTCATTCAGTAGTGCCCTGAGGTACATGTTTAGTTAGAGAGAGACAATTAAAGAAGGCAACACCTGCTAAGAGGAACTGAAACAGATATTTGAAAGTGTCTCTCTCTCTCCATATTAAAGTCCCTCTTCTCCACTTCCGGTTAGTAACTTCTAGCTTTTATTCTGGTTATTCTTTTAGCATGCAAACCCAGAAGTACTGTGCTGGCACATGAGAACAAGAAAGTACCTCTCAGCAGGAGCCAGTCCAGTTTGCCATATGGCTCTTCCTGTTTTTTAACCTCACACATGGAAACAGAGCTCCAGAGAAATCAGTTGCTTTACGAAAAACAAGAATTTTTAAAAATAAGTATTTTTAAGTTCAGAGCTGACAGGACAATTAAACCCAACAGTATTAAAAGAAAATGTTGTGGACTCAGAAAGATGATGAAAATTGGAGCAAAGATAAGAACTGTCATCTTTGAGTAACCCAAAGATGGGGGAGAAAAAGAGTAGATTTTTCGTGTAATGAGGCCTAGCAATGGCTTCTCACTCCAGGTATAAGCCCCAGCACCAACCTGACTTCTTTTTCAACAAAAATGGTACTTTCTGCTCCAATACCATAACTTGTAGCCAGGAGAGAGCCTTAACATGCCCAGTGGTGCCCCCAGTGTGGGTAATGGAAGAGCAGGAGTGAGAAGCCTGCTCCAGAACATACCTACCCTGCAATTTAGCCATGGCTACAGCTGTAATTACTATTAGTTCGATCAGATTTCTGTCTTGATATTATTTCTTCAAAATATGGAAGTCTTAATTAATTCTCTCATCTCCTTTCCTTGTCCTGCTGTTGAGCTCTTAATGAGCGGTGGCATTTTCTGTGGGGCATAACGAGAACCCGATGAAGAAATAAGGACTAGATTGAGCTGACATTTCCCATCTAATTGGTGAAATATCTTCTTGTTCTCGCAGGGCGAAGGTGAAGAAAGGTGTGAACGTTTTCAGCATAAGAGCCAGCAGCCCCTACGTGTGGGACATCAGAGAGAGCGTGGATTACACGGGGAAATCCGCGCCGGCTGTGGTTGTTTGCCAGAGGAAATCTGCTGCCTCTGAGAGCAGGTGGGTCACGTCAGCAGCCTTGCTTTTAATGGCTCTTGGTCCTTGTCAAGTATTTCGCCTTGATTTTAATACATTTTCCTACAGTGCACGAGGAGATGCTTTTGTGGCTTTGTTTTGCACTGCGCTGCTCAGTCCACCACACAAATGCTACTCAATCCTAGTACTCAAAGGAAGTAAAAACTAGCAGGAAATATTGTTGTCACAAATTATTTAGAAGAACTTGTTTCATATCTTAGAATTGGATTGTGGCTAGTTTAATGTTTTTCAAATTAATTTGATGCCAGACATTATAGCAGGGGTTGTTACAGGGCTGTTTGTCGTGGGGTTTTTTTGGTTCGGTTTATTAATTTTACTTGGGCTTTTCTTGGTGGGTTGGGCCTTTTTCCTTAATTTCTGTGGGGTTTTTTCCCTTCTTTTTGTTTTGGTCTTTTGTGACTTGTTGATAATGATGATGTTGGTGAGATTTATATGAATTTTTATTCTGCAGAAGGAAATAAATTTTCTATTTTCCATTCCCATTCTGCAACATTGACCTGTCTTAGAATGCCTTCATCTAGCAGGTGGATGTTCCTTTTTTAATCACAACTCTTTGATTTAATGAACACATTTTTATACAATTTGCTGCTTCTTGTTCATTGCTTATGGAACTGCAAGTCAGGTGCACATTTACAAGGACCTGACTGCGTTTGCTCTGTGGTCAGCATTGCAGTTAGAAAACTTCCCATGTTACATGTGTGATTCACTTGTGAAATTTTACAAAATCTCATAGGTTTTGGGGGATTTATTATGTGGTTTATATATTTAAGTAAATACCCTCTGAACCTAATATTTAGGAAGTTTCATCTCCTTGCAATCTGCACATATGGAAAAAAGGAGGAAGGGAGGAACTTCCCTTGGTAATCATGGCAGGAATCACTTTCTCCCTATAGTAACTGAGATTCTGCACAATTCCTTTGCTGTAGCATCCTGAATTTTCCTCATTAAAGCGAATATTGTCATATACCTGACTGAATGTTGTTGTTCCAAGAAGAAATGTGTGTGTATGCCGAGGTGAGAGCTCCCTTCTGCCGAGCCCTGTCTGTCAGATTCCTTAAAATCCCTGTCCAAAGCTACTGGAAGAAAGTATGAATATTTTCATTGACTGAAATGGGCATTGGATCAAAATCAAAGATTATTTCAGCGATGAGTTTTCCATCACACTTTATCTTGCTGGGCCCATGGAGTGCATTTGCCTGATTTCTCTTCCTCAGCAGGAAAATACAAAGCAGCCTCATGGGGGAATTGAATCTTGGCAACTTAACTCCCCTTTGCTATTCATCATTCAGTAGCAAGCCTCTAAAATGACCCCTGGTACACAAAAAAATAAATTATTGTGTCATGGTTTATGCCATGGTTGTGGATTCTGTGTACTTGCACATGCTGAGTATAAACATTGCTTGATGTTTATTAAAAGAAATGTGAGCTCATACACAGATTGTACTGGAAAGGAAATGCAGTGAGGACAAGGTGTGTGTAACTCTCCTGTAACCTCTTGTTTGATTTGTTCCACTGAGTTTCCAGGTGAGATTTTGTGGTTTTCTCACTTTTGAGAACTTCTTCCTCACTTGTAAACAAGAGCAAAATATTGGCAATGCATTACCCAGTATATTGTTTTCCTCATTAAATTTAGTCCCATCTGTTTAGCTGTGCATTTTAAAAAGCAAGATTAAGCGTTATATGGGCAAAGAGAGTGTAGTGTGCTCTGCAGTTCTTGGGAAATAACTTTATCCTTATCTAGACGTGTTTGATGTCACCAAATAGGCACACTGTGTAACAGGTAAATATTGATGTCCCTTACCAAATTTTTTGCCTCCATATTTCATTTAGAAATTATACAAACTCTGTTTGCATATTCTTTAATTTCTCCTAAAAACCAGAGGTCTGATCACATGGATGCAAAGGTGGCAGTGTTAATTAACTGCACATTCAGTACCTTTGTGTTCCTGATAGTTTTACATGGATCAGAAAATAGTGTTAATAAAGCTAACTCAGTGTGACAAGTGTAATTTCACGGATTAAGGAGGCACTTGTGCAAGTGACAGACCGGAGCAGAATGCCAGAGCATTTCCTTATCAGGGTTTGAAATATATCCGTCATTTTGTTTGGAGAGGTTCTGGCACCGGGAGCTTATCGTAACAGGATTAACATATAAATATTATCACAGCCAGCAGGGTGTTTTCAGATGAATATTAACAGCAAATATTATGATTCTGTCTGAGAATAACTAATTAAGCCCATCTGTCAAATATGATTTGAGGTTCTCGTGCCTTGCTTATTACAGGCTTGCGACAGTGTTCCAGATTAATGGTGAAGCAATTAGAAAGTTCTCCCCAATTCTTCTGATTTCATTCTGAGGCAGTAACAATTCCGTAACACTCCAAATCCTGACCCAGGAGATTATTAGTTGGGTTTACTGCTTGTAGCATCTGCACAGCGCTGCTGTTCCTCCCCGTGAAGCATCGATCTTCCACCCCTTTCTTGGCAAGTAGGTGATGTGTGGGTAATGATCAGCTGTAAACGTATTTACCTGGGTACTTCCAGAGTTTCACACTGTGCACAGTTTGGGTTTTTCTGTTTCCTTCCTGGGTTACCGGAAAGCTCCAGGCTTCCAAGAGTTTATATGTTGTGATGATGTGAAAGTACTGAACATCTCAGAAGTCATGTTTACATTCCTCTGTTTGAAGACAATTAGTCACAAACTTCTGTTTCTCATTTTAAAGCTTAAATGTGCCCTCAGAGAGGGAACCCCTTGAGATGCTGAGGCAAAATAAATTTGTGTGAACCAAGCCTCAGTGCATTATTTTACACACTGACCCACTTTTTCCAGTTTTTTAAAAAGAAAACTATTTTATTTAGGGAGAAATGCAGATTCTTTCTTGAAATCATTCTACTTCGGGCTGAAAAAATATTTATGGTTATCATCTTGAATCAAATCAAAAGGAAAGAGATGAAATAATAACCAATTATTAGATAAAGGCATTATTAGCCAACTTTTTCACCTTTTTGTTCAAGGCTCATTCATTTAAAAACAAAAATTTCAGACAGCACTTCAAAGGCATGGAGATGGCCTTTGGCATCTTAGAGGAGGCCTCCTCCTGTCTCTCTGACATTCATATGGAGGAGACAACACAGGGAATTTCAGCTGTCATTGCAAAGATGATTCCCTTTAATCTCAGCTGAATTTTGGGTTCTCCTTAGAGAGCAAGGCTGTTCCTGTTCCTTTGGTTTTGAGCAAGATGCTACCGAAAGTGGGAAAGGTGACAATTAGCACTGTCTTTTGCAGCAGGTAAAAAAAATAAATTCCCTCATTCAGGGGTTATCCTTTTGAAATACTAACGTATCCCTTCCGTGGTGCCCCAAGGTCTGCAGATTTCCTAGGACTGGGATTCTTGGAGCAGAGTTGGGATCAATGTTGGAGTTGTGCTGGCTCACCACACACCCCAGGGAGAGCTGGAGCTCCCAACAGTCAGCTCTCATGGCATGTGGGGGAATAGGGGTATCGTTTATGAGCAAATACACTGATCTGATAAAGGTGCCGTGTGCATCTCAGAGGGGTTTGCAGTAGGTCTCGTTCATCCTGGTCATTCCTGTGCTTGGTTCTGCTTTCGTGCCAGTCTGTTCCAGGAGGACACCAAGCCCAGGGAACAGTGACACAGTGGTGGCTGCAGCCTTGTCCCCAGGGCCCGGCTGCTCTCGGGCCAGTGGCCACTCCTGGCTGCCCTCCATCTCCACACAGCTCTGGAGTCCTCCTCTGTGTATCCAGAAACGCTGGGAGGAAATTCTGTATTCTCTGCAATGCCACAGCTGAAGACAACCTGGAAAAATGTTTCTTAATGTGAGCTGGACCCGTTCCATGTTCCCATATGCCAGCATCAGGGTAACCTCTCCCAGCTCAGCCAGCTGGGGCCTCGGGGCACAGCTTTGAACAGAAGGAATTCTGGCTGCAGCAAGTGTGCTTGTAAGGAGGGATGGATTTAATTTCCTGGCTTAGTTCATCTGAGAGCATGTTATCCCCTTTGTATTTTTGGATTGCATCTTACTGGCTTTTATTTTATGTAGAAAAATAACCATGGAAAGCAGGGATCCATGGGTACTTCATCTACGGGGTTCCCAAATGATACAAAAATTGAACCTATAACAGGTAGTCAGTACTCCCTTGTTGATGAGCTCAGCTAGGAATTCAAGGAAAGGTGTGCTGGCTTCACCAGCAGTTACTGTGATAGCTCAGAGGTGGAGCTGTGGATGCAGCTGAGAAGTCCTGGGAGGAATTCTGATGCTTCTCGTGCTCACATAACCAAGGAGCATTTTGTAATGCTCGCATGGGAGTAGTCAGAGTTTCATTTTTGGTTTTTCAAGAGGTTCTCAAGACACAAAGCTGCCTGCGATGTGCTGGTAATGAGGCTTGTTCTCTCTGAGTCTCCACACAGTGCTGTGGATAAAATGAGGTTCTGCAGCACAATGCTCGGCATGACTTTGCTAAAAGGAGTTGTCGAGGGAGTCTTCTGAAGGTACTGCAGCTCTTCAGTTAATTGATCTGCAAACAATAAATAATGTTAGGGCTTAATCCCCTTTCATTGAGAGTTCTTGGCATGAAGAACTGGGAATTAAATAATTTGAGGGAAACAATCTAAGGCGAAGTAGTCTGCTGACAAAAGTCACTTGCAGAAAAGGCAGATAATTCATGGATGTGCTGGGAATTTTGTCCTCTCTACCTTGGGTGATGTGCACGTGTTCTGTGGATGTTTCTGCCACCTCCCTTGTACAGCAGAGGCCCTTCTTTCTGTCTGGTGTTGAAGGAGCTAAAGGATATTTCCAATAGTCTGGATAATGGCATTCATATTTAGTGTCTGTATTTTTACCCTGGTGTTACCCAGTGTAATAAACATAATTTTAGACTTGAGAAGGAATGATTTCCCTTAAGAACCTTCAGGATTCATCATCGTTATGCTTCCTCTGTGTTTGTGGTACTTAGCACTGTACTTCTTAAACCTTTAGTAGCCCAGAGGCTCAAAATAACAATTCCAGTGGGACAAAAGCAGTTTGCTTTCTATTACAAAAGAGACAGAAAGTGAGTAATCTCCTGTCTATTAAAAATCTAATATTAAATGCAAAAGTATGTCTTGTGAAAATATCTCTAATGGTGCTGTTGATTTTTTTTTTCCCTTGGAGGAGATCTTGTAAGAAGTAATACTAATTACTGAGAGAGTTGGAAAGTTGAGTGGATGACTTAAAATATGAGCTGAGGCTAAAAATATGCCTGTTGCTGTTGAGAAATGGGAATTCCCATGTTTTGGATGAAAAAATCATTAAATCTGTGACATCTAAATCAACACACAACAAAGTGTGGGCCAGAAGGTTAATGGAATTATGTAACACAGTCCGGCATCTGTGTAAATCGTAAAACCTATCCTAAATAAATTCCAACTGCAAGTACAAGGTTGAAGTTCACTGGGCATTAGCATTATTTTATGGCTTCAACTCTTACTGTGTAGATACATCAATGGCACAGTTCTCTGGAATTGCTGGTGTGTCTTAGATCTCCTTTTGCAGTTTCTGTTGGCTTCCATGCCAATAAAAGATTTGGATGTTGGGATAATAGGATGCCTTAACTTTGTGGGTGTTATTGATTCTGACACAGACATGTCTGTATGTAAAACCTGGGAACAGGACAGAGATCTGAGCTGTAGGACTCCATGCAGAGCTGCCTGTGTGTTCCCTGGATATTTTGGGTTCCATGGAAGGAGTGTGTAATGTGATTCATTCCTCCCCCTGAGGGGAACCTGCAGCACCAAGCAGTGCTTCCACTTCTACCAACACACTCCAGCTTGGCAAATGTTTTCCAGCCCAAGGTGTAGTCTGGAGCATAAATCTGTGGTGTTATCTGGAGCTGATGTAATGTGCAATATGCTTTGCATTTGCATCTCTGTTAGAGTCTGGAGCTCTCAGTTTGAAATCCATCCTCACTGTGTAAATTATGAATCATGTGTGCTGTGTACGATAGTGTGACACCAGGTCTGAGCAGAGGAACGCACAGAAAAAATGTTACATAAGAACTTAGACAAAAGTACGTTTTCGAGTGTGTAGGAGTGGGGATCCAGGCTGTGTCTATGGATAGATAGAGGCAGGCAGGGAGGAATGGCTTGTTGGATGATTCTCTGGAAAAGCACAGGAGCCATCGCAGCGTGTTCCCTGGTGTTATCGGGAACCCCGAGAGTTCTTTGTGTCAGAAGCATACATGTGGTTCTGTGTTAGGTATACCTGGAAATTGGAATATCTGCCAGCCCTGCTGTGCCTGTGATGCGAGCCTGGCCCGGGCTGGGCAGGACTGAAGTCACAAGCCTTGGGAATGCAGCCCCTGGCACGGGGCGTCTCCGCCTGGCTCCGTGTCCAGCACCTCCAACCCAGACCCCGTGGCTGGGATGTCTCTGTGCCTGCAATTCACTGTCAGGGTGGGAGCTGAGGGATCGCCTGCACTTATGCAAATGTGCTAATGTTATTCTTAGTTCCAGGGATTACCTGAAGCTAATATTCAAATGTGCAATTAGCTGAATGGATGGCTACTGTCTCCAGCCATTCTTGAGATAAATTGTCCCTGGCATGTTGCAGGAATGCCTGCCTGCCTTTTTCTCAGCTTTAGCTGAAATACTTGAAAACACCTTCAATGTTGACAAGATACTATCTTTCCTAGAGGTCTTTGTTTACTGGAAGCTTCCTTAAATCCCAGTTTTGTGAGCTTCAGCATGGAGCCTGTGGAGCAGGAGAGCTCTGCAATGCCTGCTGCTGGAAGTGAGACCGTGCTGCTTCCATCTATTCCTTGCATGGCTTTTCTAAACCGACTGTGAAATCAATCCCAAGGCGCCCGTTTCTGATGCTTCTGTAGCTGCTGTTCCAGCTCTGCCTTAATGCACCAGCACCTCCACAGCTTGGTTTGTAGCAGCAGTGGCAAGGTGTGCTCCTACCCCTCACTGAAGGCTGTCACACCCAGAACAACCCGTGTGGCACAGAGCTGGGCCACCGTGACTGTGCCTCAGAGCCACACGCTCCTTCTGCAAGCCCTTGGTCACAGGGTGAGCAGAATCCTTGGAACTGGGACTGTCTGGTACAGGACCTTTCACCGTGAGCTCCTGAAGTGCTGAGTGGAACTTCTTCATTTTCGGTTTATTAGACTCATCCACTTAATTGCATATTAGAGAGAAAATAATTAGCTTGAATAATTTTCAATCCAATTAATCTATTCCTGAGTGGCAAATATTGCACCTGGAAACAGATCGATTATGAAGTGTTTCCTCTGAGGTGCATTTTCCTGTTAATTGTTGGAGCAATTAATTTTCCAACAGACACATGCAGGTCTTTGTGGGAGGTAGTGAAGGCAAGGAAAACAAAAGGCTTGGAAGAGCACCAAAGATTGCTATTAAAAATTAACATGGAATCAATAAATATAATGTATGTACAGTGCATTATCTGTGTTGTCCATACATTATGCACTCGTCAACATCCAGAGCGGAGACGCTTTCAGAAGTTGCAGAAATCAGGACATGCTGGAATTAATCTTTGATGCATATTCATTAGGAACAGCCTTCCATGAGCACACGGCACTCATTGCACAGGACACGGGCACAGAGGAGTTTGGCAGACAGGCTCTGACAAGTCTGGAAATGACGCCTGTTTCAAAATAATGTCTCCCTCCTGTCCTGAGATCCACAGTTCTGAAAAGTTTGGGTAGATTTTTATAGGCAAGACAAAGTTCTGGTTTGCATTTTGGATGCAAAATCCCAAATTTATCCAAACTGTGTCCCTTGCCAGACTTTGAGTCCTTGCTTGGAAGTGTAAGAAACTTCATGATGTTCTTCTATTCTTGAATGTTGATTTCCAATTCTGAATATCTTTTAATGTAAACAGACAGTGCTGTTCTCCTAAATTCTGCTGCACATGGTGAAATGGCTACAATTTAACTCAGTTTTCCTAAAAGCCAGATACATCTCTGACATGAAAATTTATATCTTTATTTTATAGCTTCATTTTTTGCCAAGTTGTCAATTACTGAACGGAGGATGGTGCAACAAATAATTTGGAAAGGTCTTAATTATTTTTGTAGCTTTCAAACCCACATGCTGCATTCCCATGCTCTCACCAATAGCTCTATTTTGTGTTAGAGATGCATTTACACATTCAGTGCATACCAGTTGTCTATACTGCAATTCTTTTTAAGTTCTGATCAAATGAATCGGGTTTGATTTTATGTGCATTCAATACCAAGAATGCTGGGGAAGAGAGGGGGGTTGTGGGTGTGTTCTACATTTGTTTTCTATATTTTAGTAAGATAAACCTCTGACTAAGTCCTTAAGAGTCTCAAAGAGAATTACAATGTCTTGATGAAAAATTACTATTTGTTCAAAAATCAAGACTTTGTTCTCATAAGCGACATGAAAATAAATCTAGTTTGCAGTGGCTCTCAGCAGCAAATGATCAGGAATTTAGCTGTCTCCAGAGTTTTGGGATAAATGACACTTTTAGAAATGCAACCTTACGATCAAATCTCTGAGATGGTGGGAATCAGCAGTTGTTTTGTAAAAGCAGTATATCTGCTCTTTACTTTGGGTTCCTAGTTTTGGCACTCTCATCATTCTTACGTAATTCTTCGGGAAAATATCTCTTGTTCAGTGGTTTAAGGGATTAATCTTGTTTATGAAAAGAAATGCTGCTTCTGCTTCTTGCATAAACCACAAATAAAGATTTTACTCTTCAATTGTAATCATGACTTGTAAACACACCCAGAAGTCCTAATGAACTGCTAATGATAATCCAGGTGCTTCCATCAGAAGCACAAACTGCAGAGTTTAATTGTATAGAAATGCACAATTATCAGACCGGTGAAAACAACCCTTAGGCAGGAGAATTACTGTCAAGCACAGCCCCGTGTCTGTAGATCTGCTGGGCAGCTGGGGTGAAGATGATGCTCTCATCCCCCTTTCACCTGAGACACTGAATATTTAATTTTCCATAATAAAAAAAATTGCAATAAATGGAAGTTTTTAACGTGGAAAAGGAAGAGTTGTGCCAGGGGCAGAGTAGAGAAAGCAAATATTTAGATGAAGTCTGCAAGGAAAAGCAGGATGTATATTTATGAAGATCCTTACAATGCAAACACAGGAAGGAGTAAATTACAGCGCTTCATTTGTACCCCCAACCTTGTTTTAATGTTGTTTTAATAAAAGCATTCGTTAGGTTGGTCTGTGAATGCTGCTGGCAGTGCTGGTGGTGAGGCTGAGAGAATTCCCTGTGCTTGTGAGCGCTGTGCAGCTCGCTCAGGGTGCCAGGCCTGCGGCTGCGGGGCTGTGCAGGATCTGCCTCTCCCTCCCTGGGCTTCCCTGGAGGCTGAGCTCAGTTCCTGGGATGGGCAGGGCTGTGGCCATCCCTGCCGTGGGTCTGGGCCTCGTGGGGCCAGCTTTGGGTGCCCTGTGCCAGGGGCTGCCAGGCACTGCCCGGGAGGAGGGGAACGGGGGAATTCTGCTGCCCACGGCACAGCAGGGAGCTGGTGATGCTGGGGCCAGTGCCAGGGCCACCAGGGCCACCAGGGCCACCAGGGCCAGTGCCTCCAGTGCCACCAGTGCCTCCAGTCCACCAGCCACCAGGGCCACCAGGGCCACCAGGGCCAGTGCCAGCACAGGCAGGGCTCCTGGCCATCCATGAGCTCTGCTCCTCCCCTGAAGCCACAAAGCTGGCAGGGCCTGCCACTGCCTCTCTGAAATCAGGTCCCAGCTCCAGTGTGGCCCCAGGGAAGGGCAGCCAGGGCTGTTTTAAACTGGCACCTCCCAGGGAACGAGCAGTATCAGCGTTGTTGTTTAAACATCTGGCTGCGGGGCCACATTCCTAAAGACCATTTTTTTCATAGCAAGCTCCAAGTCCCTCAGGGGCTATGGTTTTTCAGAGCATAAATCTGTATTTAGATCCATCAGAAAAGGAGCGTTTTTGGTCTGTGCCTGTGCAGAAGTCTCCTGTTCTAAAATTAGAAAGTCAATTTGTCTGTTAAGCCAGGGGAAGAAGCAGCTCTACATGCCCTCTGAAATTAGCAATGAAACAAGCTGTATCGAATCATCCATAGCTTTACACCTTCAGGGCAGTGGCTGCAACCAAGACAGACAGTATTTCTCCAGGCTGTCACAGTTATTCTACAAGGAAAGGAGGAGGGGGAGCAGAGAGTTGCTTTAGTCTGATCTCTAAATGAAATAACCAGCTGAACCTTTAGAATCATCCAGAAGATTAAAGGACACTTCAAACAGTCTGGTGTGTCAATTTATTCTGCTGAATATCTCTTCCTTAATTGTCACAAAACTAAGACATTAAAGTTAACAGAGTCATGTGCTCTGTTAAAAGGTGCTGTTACTTTAGAGGAAGGTGTTGCTGGAGAGGAGAAAGGCAGAGGCAGGTCTTTCATGTAGTACAGACCTAGATAAAAAAAAGAAATAAGGCAACAATTTTAATGCATTTGATTTTCTACGGATAGTACGTGGCAAGGATTTAACATTAGTGCAGGCATGCAAGGATCTGTATCTCTTTGTCACAGTGAAGTGAGTTCATTGCAAAGGGTGTCTGAGAGGTGTAAAGCAGATGGGAAGGCACTGACCATAAGCAGCTCGAATCCCCACAGTCTTCTACAGAACTTGAGCCTCGAGCCGTGAAGATTTGGGAAACTCCAGAGTCTGTCAGGGATAAAATGGGATGTAGTTGCAAAGAAGTGCCCACAGCTTTTACTGCTTTCCCCCAGCCGCAAAGGCCTGGGTAGGAATACGAAAGAAATTAGTGCAGCAGTGTGTCAGGCCTTAATGATTTCCATGACTAATAATTCAAATTAAGTTACGTACATGTATGTGTTATTAGATGATTGCAATTTCAATGTATTGTAGATTAAATTCACCTGAAATTTGTGCCGTGCGAGCCACATCTCAAAGAATGTGCATAAAGAAGTCAAGTCAATTTCTCAAGCTTTTTTCTCCTAAAATATGAGGGTTTTTTTTCCTGTAGCTACGTTAGGTCTTAATTTACATATTGTTTCTGCATTCTGTGGGTATTACTTTCTTTTTTGTTTATACATCAACAATATTCATGCTTTCTATTTTTAACATTATAATATTCCTCCTATTTTAGAGAGGTGTCAACAGGCAAGTGGATATATTCAAGTGCTGTAGTGTGTTGTGCAGATCTCTCGCTAATAGTAGGTGTAGGATGTTTTATTTCAAAGGCAAGAACTTACGCTTATTTCTGTCATAAATACAGCCAGCAGTACTGCACATGTGCTAACTCAAGAACACATTTGTCATTTTTAATGAAGGAAATAAAGCAAGTAACTGTAGCTAGGTCAATTTTTCATTAATTTCGTTGTGTTTTTTCTTTGGAGAAAAAAGGGGATTTTAGCCAGGTTTTGTGAGAAAATGAGTCTCATGCTGCCTGTGCATGTGTGCCTTGGATTTGACAGCAGCACAGCTGACTCAGAGATGGTTATTTCTTAAACGTGTCATGAAAATACACAGAGTAGAGGAAAAACATAACAGAGAGTCTCCAGGCAGCTGAATCCTTATCAATAGGCAATTATGGAAAAATCTTAAATAGGAACTTGTAGGTTCTTGGACACAAGGGCCAATCAAGCATGAGACAGAGTTCTGCAGGAACGTGGCTTTTTCTTGCTCCATCCTCGTGGAGCTGCTTCTTTTCCATGCTGAAGTAATTGCCAGAAAATCCTGGCTCTGTAGTGCAGACCTGGCTTTGGTGTGTAATTATCAACATGTGGAACTGGGAGAAAGCTGCAAGCCACGTTCTGGCAGCCAGGTGTAAAAGCTGCCTCTCACTGGAATGCAGAGAGGCATTTCCAGTGCTCTGCCCTCCTGCTCAGTGCCAGTGCAGGCGTGTTTGGAGGGCCCTGTCCCCCTGGAGGAGAACACCGTGTTCTGATGCTGCCAGTCCCAAGGGCTGGATCTACCTGTGCTTAACCAGGAGCTGCAGCTGCACCCTGAACTGAGTAACACCTGGCTGCCCTGTGCAGCTGCCCTTGGTATCCTCTCTTCTCCTTTCCACGTTTAATAATCCACTGATTATTTATCCGTGGATGGCTCCTTGTAGCACACTCAGCACAGGGAAGGCACACCTTGCTACCTCTGCTTGTCTCCCAAATCTAAAGCAGCAGCTCTTTCAAGAGGGAAGTGTCTTAGCAGGCAAAATGGAAGTCAAAATCTTCAAGGTTAAAAAGTTCTGTCTAACCTTTCGTACTACTGCTCAGAAGAATTATATTTTAAAGTTGGTAAACCACGTGCATTCACCTCATACGGCTATTTCCCTCCCCAAATAAATTGCTTTTATTGTCAAAACTCCCAATTTGGGCATTGTGATCAATACCATCGTTTTATGAGCTGTCAGGAAAGGGACTTGAAGATGCAGCTTTGCTTGATTGTGTAGGAATAAAGATTGATCAGCCCTGTTGCTGCTTCTGTATAGATCCTGGGCTGATTCACATACAGTGTACAAAGCACAGCACCAGCCCCTCATCCCTCTTCAAAATCACATAGTCGATAGCTTTTCCTCTGTGCTTCTCTGCAAGCACTTGAAAGTACAACCCCAATTAATATCTTACAAAGGGCAGAGAGGAAGAACGTGTTTTGGTGTTGGGGGGTCTTTCCCTCATAGGAAAATGGGATTTTAATTCCAAACTTTTCCTGGTTCATTTCGCAAAAGGTACTGAGCCAAGGCTGTTTGCTTTTACTCTTTCATGTTTTCTGTTCCTGTTTTTTAAATGGAGGCAGGGAAGAGAAGAGTGCAAGATGAGAACAAGGGCCTCAGCAGCTGCTGGATCTGGAGGGGCACTGAGGGACTGCAGTGTCACACACTGCTCCAAAGGGAAATGAAGTCTTCTGTATGCTGGTGTCAGAGTTTGCTGAATATAATTATTTCCAGTGGAAAAAAAGGGGTATTGGCTGAGGTATTTTCATTGTCTGTATTCATTTACCAAAACAAATGTTGCTGTATTTATAGCACAGGTGACTTAACAGATTTGTGTGAGGTGCAGGTTGTGCAGTGTCCTCAAGCTGCACCTTAGTCAGGAATTAATTCCTCAGCTGCAGATTTGTTAGCAGGTACGAGGCTTTTCCTATTCCATGTCTGCCCTCAGCTGAATTAACAGCTGTGCCTGCTGAGAGGGGAGCACCTTCCTTCCCTTCCTGCTTCTGCTTTGTCTGGCAGGGAGCTGGTTTAGGCTTCAAAGTGCCAGGAAACACCACCACCAAAATACTGCGTTGGGTCCCCAAAATGGCTCACGCCCACCCCAGGTGAGCCCAGAGCAGGGAGGCAGCTGCAGGAGGAGGAGAGGGCACAGGGATCACTGTGACTCCGTGGGGCCATCAGCACCATCCCGTTGGTGTGACCTCAGCCAAGGGATGGCACTTCCATGGTTTGGGTTTTCACATGAACAGTGAGGACAGTGATAACGTCTGCATCCTGAGACTGGGGATAATATTGAGCATTACATGCTTAGTGTCCATAAAAGCTTTTGAAAATCTTGGATAGAAGGCTTATAAAAACAAACACAGAGATACAGTGGGCAAGTTCTGTGGCAAGTCTGATAGTCCTGCACTTACCTAAGAGCTGGGTTCCACTGTATCTTTCCCTTAGGTGTGTAACTCTGCTTCTGTAGTCCCACCAGGAGGCCCTGTACTTAGCTCTCCCTGTTCAAGGTTCACTGCCCTGTAATCCCCCTGAAATGGAGTGGAAAGCCCATGAAAATTTCACTGCATTTGCACTCAAGTGACGTATGGCCATGGTGTTAATTAAAAAAAAAAGTGATGGTCCTGTAGTCTCCATGGAGACTGTGCATGCTGAAAGAGGTGGGAGTATAAAATATTTTCAATTTTAGGTTGAAAGGCAGAGATCAAAAGTTGTTCTGGTTAAAATGCTGGTGGGTGTCAACATGCCCAGTTGAATGATAAGGCATTTTGCACAAATGCTTTGCAAAATGTTTTGCAAATGAGATTCAAAGCAGGTTTCCTGTAGTATTTTTTAGTGGGTTTCTGGAATAGATCTGGATGTGTATTGCCTATGCCTTTGTCAAATTCCTACCAGAGTGCATCAGCCAGCAAGTGGAATACCCATCCTGGCAACAAGGAATCCTTGTTGTCCAAGTCAGCATTCAAATTCTTTTAGAGGATCATTAAATGAAAGAAGACCCAGCAGAAGTGGAGACATTCCATGTGGTTAAGATGTCTGGCTGTCAAAGAAGCCAATAAATAAAAGCTTTCCCAAGCTGGCTTTGGGAAGGAAAGAGTAAGAAAACGACACGTGAAGTATTCAGTAAAATGAGCTAACAGGCTTGTGTTTGTGGGTAGCTGCTGCATTCGGTTCAGTGCTGCTCTTCAGTCATTTGGAGAACAGGACAGCATTGCTGAGAAAGTGTTACTGGGGGAAAATCACCTTCGTGGTTAAATGCAAAATGGACAGCAGGAAAGGATGCATTTTGTGACTTGGTGTTCTCAGGTGACTGCAGAAATAGCATTGCTGACATCCAAACCCAGGCTTTGTGAGCTCCATGACTGAAAAATCACTAATTTGATGGTTTGCATCTTAAATAATCGTGTTCAGGGTGGGACTGACAGGTAAATGGACAGACAATTTGCCTCTGTAAGATGATTTCCATGGGGAAGACGGTTAAAAAAAGCAGAACTGGCAATTCTGGCTATTTGCACAAGGAGTGCAAATCTGGCTATTCTTGGTGCTTTTGCTGAGGAAAGTTTATCGAGTCCTCAGTGGCTGATAGTGGACAATACTTGTTTATTTTCATCTTTTACATGTATGGATCTGTTGCTGAAAGCCAAGGATGTCTGTAGATTAGCAGACTAAGAGTGGGGAGGAAAAAAAGAGCAGCAGAATTGAGAGAGGAAGGTGGATGAGAGGTTTGTGCAGCCAATTCCTCCTGCTATTGGTGTCCCTCGCTGCCTTCAGAGTCCTCATTTACTGAGCAAACACGGGGGCAGTTGCATATAAAGGCTTGTGCTTTCTGGGGCTGAATGTGAATTTTCTTGAACAAGGATTATGAGCTTGAATCTCACTATTTTGGAATGGAGTTTCTCCAGTGATACAACCATGACAAGATTTCTTTATTAAAGTACTTTTTGAGTGTTACTGAAAGAAAAATTAAAAAGAAAAAAAAAAGGCACTGCCCTCTTTTCCCCTTTAGATCACAGCTGAACAAATAAATAATTTGGGGAAGACACAAAGGGAAAAACCACACATGAAATGCAAAAATATATTCAGTACCACTGTCTGCCTTGAAATTGGTTTCATCTGGCCATAAACAACTGAACAGATGGAGAAGGTCTGAAACAAAGGAAAAACATTACCTAACAAAAATGGTTGGTGCTTGTTACCTGGAGAGAGCGTTTAAGTGAAGGCAATCTCAATTTAGGCAAACAGGTAAGAGGTTGGCTTGCAGCTTAAGGAAATAGGAATTCTAACAAATTATGGCCGTTGAGTTTTGTTTTAGGAAATGTGGTAATCTTGAAATGAGAGGGCATTTTATGCTGTAGGTGCTGGCACCACCAAAAATACGAATAGTTCTGGCAGCTGTCAGTGTGTCTCAGCAGCCGGGGCAGCGTTGTTCTCATCGTGTTCTGTGTGCAAAACTCAGCCAGTGCCCTGCTTTGCCCTGCCTGGGACTTCTGTTCCTGGAGTCAACAAGTGATTCCCTGAGCTTCTTCATTTGCAGGAATAATTTAGTAACAGGAATTTTTGTCTCTCATGGATCCCATTCTGTATTTCTTTGACCCTGTAATAGACCGACATCAAACTATGGCTTAAATTTAGGCACCACGTTTTGCAGCAGCACTTTGGACAGTAATTCTTTATTTCTCAGAGGCTGAAAAATTACACCTCTTTTTTAACAGCTTTTGATTTGTTAGCATATTTATATTGAATCTGTTTATTCTTCCCTAACTCCATTTAATAGAAATTAGACATGTAATTAATTTAATAATAGCACCTGGGTCAAAGGAGTTATTTCATGCCACCTCTTAGTTAATAGGAATTAAGATATTTAATTCTGAAGACTATTGTGTATGCAGAAATTTTTCTATTTCAAAAAGAATAATTAGCAGTATTGTTAAATTAACTGGGTTTATCTTTGGTCAGCTTTACATTCCAGAATGACTGAGGAAACAGAACAGTTTAAATGTTTTCTCTGCTGTTCAGTTCTGGCATGGCACATGTAAAGTGCCTGGATCAATGCTAGTGCAGTCACTTTGATTTTTGTGCTCAGCCTAACTTGGAAATGGAAACTGCTTCTGGCGTGCACCTGGAAAAATGTGTGTGTGCCCAGCTCCTGGGGTGGCTTTCATCACACAGCCAATTCTTACTAACTTAATTGAAATGTTAGCTGTTGGTGCATGTGGGGCACATTCCAATGGACTGTACTCTTACAGCTGAAAACCTCTGCTACTTTGATTCTTTTTTTAAAAAGTTCTGATTTCAGAATAGGAAAATGTTGTTCCTCTCCTCCCAAAACCCAACTCAACCCCTTTTGTCTGTGTATTCAGGCACAAAGCTCTTAAAAAATACTTCACGCTCAAAAAAATGTTCACTTGTAACATTTATTTGTTTGCCAAGGCTCTGAGTGGGTGTTTAATTTTATTTAAAGGACAGTGTGAATAGCCTCTGGTGCTTAATTTAGAATTTATACAATTTCCCACTTCCCTTAGATAAATCCTAGTGAAGGAAACATCTTTTATGTGTAAAGAAAGTTGTGATTTCCACCCCATTTAGAGTCATGTTTTATTTAGACCATTCTATTTCCTCTTCTCTTGGGGCAGTATCTGAATTCCTTGTCAGGTCATTAACTATATTAGATTAAACATTAGATGAAAACATTTGAACATTTTTTGGTCAGAGAAACAACATTTCCTGAATTAATCCTGTGTACGTGTTCTCAGTGGGAGCTTTGTGCTCTCTTCCTGCCTGTCCAAAATTGCAGGAGCTTTTGCAAGGTCTTAATGGAAATGTGCTGCTGAAGTGGGCGCTTGAGTGGGCACATCCCTCTGCGTGCTGGAAGCTCTTCAGGGGCTCTGATGGTCAAACCTTCACATTTCCCTCCTCACTATCTGGTTTAGAGAGCTCAGCACCGAATGAGCCACAAGAAAATGCCATTTTGTACGAGGATGTGGAAAGCATGTTGTGCCTGAGTGTGATGCTGCCAGCCCAGCCCTCTCCTGGAGGCCACCAATAGCAGCTCCTCGCCCGAGGGCTGACAGAGCTCCATGGAAGGAACTGAAATGCCGTGGAAAATGGCTGAAATGCATCCCAGGCAGCACAGCCAAGCAGTGTGTTCAGTGTGAGGGGCTGCTACCACATTTATCCAGCTGCAGCGGAATCTGGGGTTCTTTGGGGACAGTGGAAGAGGAGGAGCAGTGGAGCTGTCGCTGCGTTGGTCGCTGTGAACAAAGAGTAAGATTTTTAAGAGTTGAGATGCTGCTTTTTTACGCCTTCTCCCCCAGCTGTGCCCTGCAAGTTGGTGCCTGAAAGCAGGAGTGGTTCTGTGTAAAACCTGAGCACGAACACGTGCCCCGTGCTCTGGCACGTGCTTGGCACGCAGGAATCCACGTGCTGGGGGCTGTGAGATGCTGTAGCTGACACCAGGGAAAAGCTGCCATCACACAGATTAAACAGCCACCATGAAAATGGGGGTGAGGAGTAGCCAGCAGTGCCAGCAACGTGGGAAATGTCAGCGGTGACCTCTTTCTTGGAAATGGGCACTCGTTCATTGCTCACACCTGAAGGGAAATTTGAAACTTGCTTTTGACTGGTTGTTATATTCCTATTGATTTTACAGTTTTCCTTACAATTAACAGATAAGGTGCTTTTCTACCTCCACTCAGGATGTTATTTATCCTCCCTAGACAAGGGTTATTACATGCTGTCTCTTTTTCAGGCAAAATCCAATAAATTTTGTGATCTCTGCTGTAAAACTGGGGTAAACGGATAGTGCAGAGGAGTCATCTGTCATGATTCCTCCTTAGTGTCTTGCAGGAAATGAGCAGCTGGGAAGAATATACCAAGGCTGAAAGATGGCTTTTCCTTCTTCTAGCTTGACCTCAAGGAACCCAGCATCAAACAATGGAGTTTATATGAAATTCTCCACTTATTTCTCTCTGCCCCTGTTGTTTTGTTTTGAAGAAATTGAAAGCCTCACAAGCTTTCTGGGGTTTCTGTTCTTTTTTTGAAATGTTCTAGGGATCTTTGGCTGGAAAAACGTATCCCTTCAGCTAGCACTGGCAGCATTTGTTTCGTTGCACTCCATTAGCATGCACATACTTAGGCTGCTCTTGACTGCTCTTGCTGCCACACCGGAGGAGGGGGATCACTCAGTGGAACCAAAATCCATCTTTCAGCAATAGATAAAGCTGTGGTAAAGCTAAAAAGAGAGGAGTGATGGCTCTTCACAGAGCATCCCAGACTGGTGTGCTTAGCCAAGGAGAGAGACCTCACTAGAGACAACTCATACGTGAGTTCTAGAAGTGTGGGGTTTGCATAATGACAATCCTGCAAGGTTCACATCTTGGCAACCTACCTCTGTAAGGCTGCCCTGGGGCACGAGTTCTGTCCCTTCCCTAGCTCCTGAGTCCCTGAAGTATTTCAGTTTAACCTGAAATCTTAGTGGCATCAATAGGATTTGGACACTTGCTTGAAATTCAGCAGTGATATTTTCTTGAAGGATTTATTGCAAATGAATTCACTGGATGGGCAGCCTTGGAGCATGGGAACAATGTGGGTTCTCAAAGGAAACGTGGCAAAGATATTCTAGGGTGAGTAGAGGATTTTGGATGGATCAAATTTGATTTTTTCAAATTAAAAACTGAACTGAGATCTGATTGTCAAAAATGCCTGAATACTGTTGGGGTGGTGGTGAGGGGAGGAGTGGAAAGCTCAGTCCCGTGTCCCCAGTCAGGCAGGTACATTTTTGGTTTCATTAGCACTTCTGACCAACTGCAATTGAAATCCTTCTCCCTTTACCCATGCTCTCTTCAGTTTCTCCTTTCTCTGCTGCTCAGCACTGGTGACACAGAACAAAGGGAAGAAAGTTCTCACTGTTTCTTATCTGGTTCCAGAGTGACCAATAGGAGATAAACCTGTCAAGTGTTAGGCCAGGCTATTGTGGCAGACTTCCTACTGAGGAATTAATACCTCTGGGATCAGAGCAGGAAAGAGGATCAGTCAACTTCAAAGTTGTGAAGTGACAGCTCCCTCAGCCGTGCTCAGAGGTGGCAGCTTGGCAGGTTACCCACAGCTGGGCTTGGATCAGGGGACACGGGAGCTTTAAATGTGCCAACATAGGAGGGGGACAAAAGAAACCTTGCCCACAATTATTTAAAACTCGGGCAAAAAGAGGGTTTGAATGGTGAAGGTCACCAGCCCTGGCTGAAGTCTTTGACAGCTGTGGTTCTCCATCTCTGGGGATTAACATATTTTCCATTCAAATTGATAGCTAGATAATGTTGTATTCAAAGTTTTGGAGGTATTTGCAGTTATTTTAATAGTAAGCTCAATAGAGTAGGCATTTATTTCATAAAGAAAGTTTATGCCAGTCTGGTCTAACTGCGGAGTGAGCTGATTAAAGTTTGGCAGACCCTACTGACATTTCTAATAAAGAAATCACTACCACAGCATTTTTCTCTACTTAAAGCAACAAGAGCAAGAATGGTGAAGAAATAAAACCTTTAGAGAGAAAGACGCTGTTGACAGCACCTTTTAACTTCCTCCATTTAATCACAAGTGCTCAGCTTTTGCCACCACTAGAACATATAAAACAGTAATAGTGTAATATATTCATTACTCATCATCCTCTGGAGTGCCTGGGAATTAGGAGTGTGCAGGGGCTGACTCTCAGTGGGGTAAGAAGAGCATGGAGAGGCCATGCCACGGTCACAATAAAATAATCCCGTGGCACATTTATTCTGGAGCTGCTGATGAGCTCATTGACTTGGGCCTACCACTTCCATTCAGGCTGCAGATTTCCCAGGGAGGGCTGCATAATCCGGGCCCTGGGTGTGTTACCTCCTCCGTGAGCCCCCCTCAGAGTGACTGTGCACAGCCCAACCCACGCTGCCTCCACAGCATCAGTCCCTGCCCTCCCGGTGCCTGGGGCTGGGAACAGCCAGAGGAAACGGAAAGGCAAGGTGTGAACACTGGAGCTGATTTTTACAGTCCACAGACTAAAGGATACTCTATGTCCATGCCTTCAGGCAAATTAGGCACTGGGGATCGTTTAGTTAATCCTTACCATATTACAGTGCAAACTGGATTAATAATTACACAACAGTATTAATGGTATAATAATGGTAAGAGCTAACAGAGTTTGAAAAGATACTCCCGCACCTGTGTACTTTGGGATAACCTCTGCTATGTTTATTTGCCTAATAAGGCCATCTCAGTGTGACCACTTAGATATTTAGGAGCTGCTTAATTTGATTTTCTCGTAGATCATTCTTCAGATTTTAAACAAATTCCAGGGAATATCACGAAGTCATACCTTTATCATCCTTAAAGCCTCATTTTAAACTCTCCAAGCTCACCAACAGCTTATGTAACTCATGGGTGTGTCCAGAGCTGTGTTTCCCTGCCCTGTGCCATCCCTGTGCTTCCCTGAACACCTGTGTGAAGTCCTGCTCGGGGCTTTGTAACCACACTGCAAACTCCGGGGTCAGGAGCCGCCTGCTGTGCTGTGTTTGCCACCACACCTGGTGCCCTCAGGTGCCTGGATCATGTTCTGCATGACCTCTGCTGAGACAATGAATAATGAATTACCTGTGTCTGCAGTAGTGCAGAACTGAGTTAACTCTCTCACTTGGGCATTCTTCTGGGAACGTGTGCTGATGAGAAAAATGCTGTGAGCTGTGTTCATCAGATGCTTTGCACTGCTCCTCATCTTTCTGTAGTGAATGACAGTATTTGCTGTTAAATTTAGCTTTGGTTTCATCTTCTGTATCTCTCACTTCATCATATTTATCCATCACTTGCCAGGCTATTGCTCACCTTAAAATAAATAACACAGAAAAAAAGGACAAAGGAGGTTTGTAAGTGACAGCAATATTTTCCATCCCATGTGTCCATCTTCCCTTTCCTCTGAAGGAACCAAGGAAATGTGGAAAACAGCTATGAATTCTCCAAAAGTCTGTCTCCCACGTGATACTTACTACTTTCCAGGCAAGCCCTTGGCTGCCACTGCTGCTGTATATTTACGATCAAAGAGTACTTCGATCATTTCTAGGTAACTTCATAATACCCTAGTATTGTCCAAGTCCTCTGTACTGCACACAGATTTGTCTGCCTCACATGTGTGCAGCAGACAGACAGAAGTAATTTGAAAATCTTACCATTCAAATATGTACCTCCTGGCAAATACCTGTATCAGTAAAGCTTAAAGAACTGGCAGATCTTTTGTTTAAATTATCTTTGCATCCCCAGGGAGACCAATTTTCTGTGCTAATGTCATCTTCCTTCAGACGAACTTCTGCACACGTGCTGTGACAGTTTACATGGAAAAGGCATTGTTAATGTGCGTGGTTCAGCACCCTCTCACACGTTCCTAGCTTGGAAATTGTACAGAAGATGCAAAAATCAAATCTAAAAATACATCCAAGTGTCAGACTGAATTAAAATTCGTGCTTCATTAAGTGGGTACAGTACAAATAAAAGAAGTCTTGGTAGAAGCAAAACTGCTGCTTCTGCTTTTTAGCCAGCTGGGGCTAAATCTCCTTAGAAATGCCCGTGGTGTTGAGTTAATGGTGTTGAGCAGTTGTGTATTCCTAGTTTGCCACAATACCTGATTCTGCTTTTCCAATAGTTATTATGGCATATCTTCAAACTGAATTTAGGCTTTATACGTTGCCCTTCTGTTTGATCAATGCTCTTCTTGCTGGAAGTTAAAAGACACGGCAGATGCTGCAGCACACCTGTGATTTGCAAACTGTTACTCGTATGTGAAATATAAAATACCCCTCTGGTCACCCAGTGGGTGCTGTCTGAGCAAACACAGCCCATGGAGCTGCTGTGGCTGCAAGGATTCTGTGGAAATAGAGCCTTGAAAATAAATATAGATACATGTCTGGGCTGATTTATTCCTACCCTTTCATGTTCAGCACTCGGCCTTGCTTTCAAGAGGGATTTCAGAGGAACAGCTTTTCTGTATGAAATGCTGAGAGCTCTGCAGGCTGGGAATCTCTGCCGTGGTCCCAACAGGTTCCTGAGCCCCACAGCAGAAGTGCTGTGGCTGAGTGTTCCACGTTGGCCATTTGGTGCTGTTCCAGCAGCGCAGATATCGGGAGATCTGAGTACCTGTCTGAGCAAGAGCCGTGGCTTCTTCCAAAGCAGGAAATCCAGCAGGGTGCTTCTTGAAATGGGCAAGCTGACTTTTGACACAGAAGCATCGATTTCCTCCCTCTCCTTTGAGTTCATGTTTTTACATTTCTTTGACTTCTGACATTTTGCAGATTTTTGCAAATGAATGTGGTGATAGACAGGAATAAACTTAATTGTGAGAGTCAGAGATGGACCAGAGAGGAATGCAGAGCAGGTCAGGAAAGGAAAAGGTGATGGGAGCACTCTGGCAGTGACATAAGGGACTTCTCTGCCAGACAACACAGGGAAAGGTTTCAGTCCTACAAAGGAATAAGGCATTTCCATCCCTTTCTCTATCGCTCGTTAACCTTCACAACCCTAAGCAAAGTCCTCTGGTGTCTTTCCTTAAACCCAAAGTTCGGATCAAACCTGGAATATGGTGAACTGGAAAACAGCTCCCAGCCCAGCAGTGCCAGTGGAACACAGCTGCCTTTGGGGAGTTGGTGTCTGGCTCCTCGGGGCAGCTGGAAGCCGTGAGTGTTGGGATGCACCTCACACACAGCTCTGTCTGTGCCAGCTGAGCTGGGCACGAGCTCCTGGGAGGGAGCTGCAAGCAAGGATCCTCCAGGGATGCTCCCTAAGAACTGACTGGTCACACGGCATGAAGGGCATTTGTTGGTTTGTTTTTTTGTTTTTTTTTTTTGTGGAACTGGAAAGAAATATCACAATGTCAGTACCTGAACCAAGAGACCAGGAGACATGAGAGAACAGCTCAACAGCCAGCCTGCAGTATTAACTTCTCTTTTTTGTTGTTTTCCCTTGGCCTTTCAAGCAGTACCTGTTCTGCTTTGAGTAGATGTTGTGTCAGAGATTGTCTTGTTAACCCATCACTGAGGTACTTCAGTGATCCAGAGCTCCAGAATGAAGAGTCCTGCTGATATTTTTGTCCTTCCCATTGTTTCCCAGGGAGCCCTTGAGCACTGGAAGTGCTGACTGGATTTACCACAGAGGTCGGGGGCTCCAAGGAGGTTTCTGACTATGCATTCTTCCTCTTGGAGAAAAACTTGCTGCATAATCTTAGAAACGCTTTCTGATAGAAAAGACATCTGGAAAGGAGAAAAGAGTTTGTGGCAGTGTTAGGTGTAAGTCAGTTTTATTCAGCTTTCTGCCAGAGTATCTCTGCTCATCCCCAGAGGGCCCTTCCTGACCTCAGACAGACAGGCAAGTTTCAGAAAGGAATTTGCCTCTCTGAAGTGCTGTGTGCTCTTTGCAAACTCATAGTTAATTAACACTGGAGTATAAGGAGAGAGGATGAAGAGAGGAGATATTTGGATTGTGATGCTGTGTGTTCTGTGTCTGGAAATGACCCAGGAACATTGGGTGGGAGTATGAGGAGCTGGGGTGCAGTCCCAGTGCAGGAGCCCAGGCAGGCTCAGGGTGCAGGAGCAGCGCCGTGCTCTGCTGCAGGGCTCTCTAAAACCATCCCGTTCAGTCCCCACATTTCTGTGTTTCCCAGTTTCTAATGGGTGGAATGTCTGTGGCTGCACCTGCATCTCCATAAAGGGTTTAGGATTTCTGCAGGAAAGAGAGAGACTTCAGTGTTAGGGTTGTTATTGCAACTATCAAAATGTATCCTCAAAACAATAATTCTAACTGCTATGCCAAGGTCTCCAGACATATGGGTAGAATCTCAATTGACTGCTTTATGGCTAGCTTGGATTTTTTCCCTCTTTCTCTCCCCGTTTCAGTGTTTGAAACAAGAATTGCCTCTGCAGAATTCAGGGCTGAGGCTGCAGCTGGTGTGTATGAAGATCTCCTCTGCTCCACAGCGGGGTGTATAATTGACAGTAATGGCTGTAAAATCCAGAGCTCAGGGGTTGTGGGTTTTTTTCTCCTCCCAAGCCATCCCTCTGGAAAAGAGTTTGATCAATGGCTGAGCATTTCAGTCTGGTATTAATAAATGCAGAATGTTAAAGAGCCACTTTAGGAATAAATAATCCAATTCAGTTTATAATCCTAACTGTTGTTTAAAAAGAAATAAGAGTAATAACGAAAACAAATTACCCTTTATTTAAATATTAATCTTTTATGGTAATTGTGCCTGAATAAATATTTCAGTTGCAAAGAGCAGGTTGTATTGTCAGACCCTGAAAGCTGTGCTGTGACTGAATCCAGTGTCCTGTGTTCGTGCCTCGTGGAGAGGAGCTGCGATGCTTTGAAAGCTTTCTGCTGCTCTGTGACTGTCACTGTGCATTACCAGCAGCCTCCCTGAGTGATGGATGTTTGCTGAACGAGGGCAAGGACATCACATTGGCACAGACTCCTCGCTGGGGTTGCTCCAGTCAGATCAAAATTACATATATATTTTAAATTTTTTTCATAAAACCAGCAGCATTCACAGCACTGGGGGCTTTGTGTTGTCTAGGAGTGCAAAGCACAGCTAAAATTCACTCTGTTGTAGTTTTAGGGGGAGCTGGTGGAGCTGATGCTCTGAGTTTGTGCTTCTAACCTAATCTAGTTGCAATATGATGCACCACTGAGCTTTCTTCTTTAAACTTGGATCTCTGGTCATACACAAACCTGCATTATCAGCTACTGCTTTTATTTTTCTTCATTTCTCTTTCCTTCTGAGCCTTGTGGAATGCCAGTGCCCTGATGCAGACCAGAATTACCACCCAAACAGTCCCCAGACTTGACAGGCTTCAAAACAAACTGATGGAGGACTTAATATATTTATTTTAAAGACTGTCAAGAAGGCAAATGTTGCAGTGGCCTAGTACAGATTTAAATGCAGTGGAGTGGAATAATCTAGCTAGAACAGAACTCAGCTTCTGAAATCGAACTCTGCTATTATGGACTGCCATGAGCTTTGCAGCTCGTGGAGATCAGGAAGGTGTGATACAGAAAACCTGAGCATTCTTCAGGGTATTCCACGGATGGATGTGCTGCAAGCCAGTCTGAGCCTCTGTGGGAAAGGATGAGGTCCTGCTTTTGTACCATTTCAATGATCAGGATTTGTTCCTTTGAAAATCTTAATTTAGCCCTGAACTCTTCCTTTTGGCCTTCACTGACAAATCCAGGAGCCCTGAATCATATTCAGGATGTCAGGAATGTGCAGTGATGAGTGGGGAAGTGGCTTGCACAGGGTCACTCACCAGAGCAGTGACAGAGCCAGACATCTCCTGTGCTCCCAGCTCAATGTTTCATGTCAACAGCAATTTTTCATGACTGTGTGGCTGCTCCTGTTGTATTCCTGCTTGAAAATGGACCCAGTGCTGTGGTATCACTGAATTGGTCCAGTTCTGATTCTGAATTTCACCGGGACTCTCAGCACTGGTCTAGGATTAGTGGAGGTTTCTCTGTCTGTCACCTGTGACTGTATTTTATGAGCTAGATGAGGAGAATGAAGGATCATCATGTTTTCAACATGGGACTTTGTGAAAGAAGGAGCACACTTTAATTTACTCATCAGTACTGATGGAGATGTCACTTTTCTCCTACCTATGGGAGGAATATCTGCTCTGGAGCCACTCCCTGCCTCAATCCTCCTCATTTCTCTTTTTTACACAAAAGGCTTCCACGTTGTTTCTACTTCATCTTTTCTCCACACAATTCATCTGCCCACTTCTCACATCTATGTAAAAACTTTGGCACCAGTCCTTGACTGTTTCATATTTTAGATTATTTTGCTCCTAAGCATTGGAAAAGTCTGCACTAGTAATTCAGATACCATTTTGTTGCTTCTTGTTTTACATCTCCACAAATTCTGCAGAACACAATGTTTCTTTTATGAACAAAAAGTTCTAAATTATTAAACATAGAAATGAGAGACAGAGACATAATTTGTAGCGCTTTTCTTCTGGAATTGTCAAAGAAAAGTTTGATTCATTCATGTTATTGCATGTTTTTGCCATGAAAAAAGAGTTGATTCCTTTACCTTCCTTCATTTTTGGAGTTACTGCTCTTCACTGTGTGTCCTAGGATGCTGTGATACAGAAAATAACCATATTGCATTTTAAATTTCCATTAGCTGTGCTAACAGTCATAGCAGCCCCCCAGATACCCAATGTCCTCTGTGCTGAGACGTTTAACAGTGAGAGAAGGCCTCATTTGCTCCTGATAACGTTATGAACCTCGCTTTGCTGCTCTCCTCATGCAGTCAGGATGTCTGGCAGCAAAAGTTGGGTCATGCTCTTAATTATGTGGGAGACCTGATTCCAGGTTTGTGTCCCTGCAGGGGTCATTTTCATGCAGCACTGAGCAAGGGTCAGGAATAATTCTCTCCACGTATAATTTGGTGAATTTACCGAGTTGAACTGCAGATTTGGCTGATAAATGAGAGCCCAGCTCAGCAGACTACTGAGATTCATTCCTATTTAGCAGAGTACTTACACACTGCTTAACTGAGGAGATTGAGTCCCAGAAGACTGGCAGAGTTTGCCTCAGTGGTTGCTGAGCAGGGGTCAGCTGTGGGACTGGAACTCGAAGAAAATCAGGAAGCCATAAAATGTAAGGAGTGTTTCAGTGGGCAGCCTGGCTCCTCTGCCTTTGCTGCTGAGGAATGAGTGCACCCGTGGATTCTCAGGGAGTGCTCTGTGTCTGTTCTCACACAGGCGTCACTCACCCGTTCCCTTCTGCTTCCAAAAATTTAATAATTCTTAACCTCTACCCTTCTCTCTAATTTTGTTGAAATTGGTCTAATGTACTGCAGGGAATGAGAGAGACTCAGATGTACTGATTGCATAATCCTTTCTTTATTAAGGAGCTTGGAAAAAAGAAAAACAAAACCCCAGCCGGCTTGTTCTAGCCATATATGCCACTGCAGAAATGATTTCTTTCTAAGCATTTTATCCTGTCTAATTTTAAACCTTCCCAGAGATTGTGTTTGCCATTTCTTTCTGAGACCCTTCCACTGTCCTTTAGCTTTGAATTTTCTCTATATTTCCTGTTGTTTCTAATTATACTCTCCTGCCTACCTGCTCTAGCAATTTTCTCTCCTTGACACTTAAATCCTTGAAATATTTGTGGAAAGTTAGCACTTTCTGATTCTTCTGCCTTTTAAGCCTCACCTACTGATTTTTTTTCAGAAAATCACCAGCCTACCTTCTGCTCTACTTGACGTTCCTTCAAGTATTGCACATTCAGGCCCTCTGGAAATGTGGCAGATTATTTCTTCTACCGTTTTTCTAAAAACCCTGTCCATTTCCTGCAGTCATTGTGGCTGTTGTTTGTGCCTCATCCTGCTGTGCAATGACAGCGTAACTAAAGTCAAGCAGCTTGAGCAAAGCAAATGGAAAACCATGCCTAAAAACCAGTTTGTAGTCACAGACTGTAGTGATAATTTTGGCAGTGCTGTTTTAATTCCTCGCGTCGTTTGGTTGCTTTTAATACCCGTAACAGCTGCCCGTTGGATTTCTCCACACTAATTCCAAGAACCATCCTAGTTAGGGGGTTTGGAGTAAGTTCTCCATCCAAATTTTGCTTGCTTGGAGGAGATATTTTAAGCCACATTTTTGGTGATTTTGTGTCCCAGCTCGTACACCCTCGAGGATTTTCACTGCAGTGAAAGAAGAGCAGTGTCTATATTTGCAAAGGTTCCATGTTAGCCTTGCGAAGAAAGAGAGTTTACATTCAATTAAGTCATTAAAGACTCATAATTGGACTGTGAAACTCTGGGGCAGTAGCAGTAAGAGTATAACCTAAATAAGAGTGAGTAGTTCAAGCAATCCAGTGCTTAGGTGTGTGCTATGAAATGTTACTGGAGAAGAAATTGATCTTCACTTATTGCTTCTCCCCACTATGTGAATGATTTATGAACCTGTTGAAACTATTAATGATTACTAACATTACTGAATTCATAATTATAACAATTAGGGTGTCTCTTCCCCTGCCTCCAGCTCAATAACATCAATATCTCTTTTCCAAGGGCTGGATGTGCATCTCTCCACTGTCAATTGCAAAGGTTTCTAAGTTCAGTCCTGGTATTCCTCCAGGTAGCAGCAATGCTGTGCTGAAGCTCAGGCCTCAGAAGTGGTGGTTGTTTCCCACAGAATCTACTTTTGAGGTCCAAGATCAGCACCTGCAAACTAAGTTCTAAAAGTGGCTTTAAAGTCCAAATTCCATCAGCTGGAAGTTTGCCACGTAAGGAAGGTTGTGTGATGTGTTCTCACGAGCTCCTCACTCTGCTGAGGTGATATTTCCTAGTCACAGTGGCACGTTTCTTAGCATTTCATGGAGCATCTCATGCTATGTGTCTCTCTCCTCCCAAGTGTCCCAAGACACTTTCCTAGTTATTAGTGTGATCATGTTGCTATTTTTACTGAAAGAGTAATTTCCTTTTGGACATGGCAAACGGCTGCAGCCACATTGTGACAGAGTGTATTGAGATGAGGTAGTGAGAGCCCCCCATTCCTCTGCCTGCCTCCTTAGATCAGTGAATATTTAAAGGCCATTTAAGTTTATCTGCAGTAATGGTTTTGTTTACAGCTCTTTGGCTGGGGGTGATTTGAGGACACAGAAACTTGGAAGGAATAATTCTGGATGAGGGAGCTATTATCAGCCATTACATGTTTCCAGAAGGTCTGCAGTTGGGTGGTGTTGTGCTGTGAGCACTTGGCCATTATCCCTTGCCTTGTCTGGGGTGGGACGGGGCCTCTGAGCAGTGGCTCTTCGGAGACTTCAGCTCCAGCCAGGGTGGCTCCTCTGGCTCCTCAGCCATTAGAATAATCAGCTTCTGGAAAAGTCTTTCAGGGAATAGCCCTTTAAAATCCCTAAGTGCCTTTAAAATGGAGCTTGGTAGGTTCATGCAGAGATGATGTGGTGGCGTGGCTGTCCTGGCAGGGAACTGCCCTTACAGACCCGGCTCTGTTCCTGCCCAGCCCAGCCCAGGATGGGAAACCAGCGCTGCTCTGCCTGTGCTGCTTTGTTTCCCTCTGCACGGGAGCCTCCTGGCACTCACAGGGGTCTCTCTCTGGGCTTCTGGCACTCACAGGGGTCTCTGGGCTCCTGGCACTCACAGGGGTCTCCCCCCCACCACACTCTCTGGGCTCCTGGCACTCACAGGGGTCTGTGGTGTTTGCTGCAGCAGCTCCTGCACCATTGGCATGAGCCAGGTCAGGTTGCTGCTGCTCAGACAGCACAGGCACAGCTCCCCAAGGGCTGGCACTGAGAGCTCTCAGGGCACCAGGCAGAGCAGATTGTTGCTGATTCCTGCACTGTTCCTGTCCTGGGGGCTCTGCTGTCTCAGGGGAATTCCCCCGCAGTGTGACAGCTGCAATCACAACCTGCCATTATTATTATTATTATTATTATTATTATTATTATTATTATTATTATTATTATCTTCACTCCCGAGAGAGTATCCAAGGATTGCCAGGATTTATGTATCCCTTTGTACCTGACCAGTCCTGAGCTCTGGTGCTCCGCGGCCTCAAAGGGGGAAACTCCGGTGCACCAACAGTGGGTGCAGTGGAACCCAAAATGATTGACTGCAACAGTTCATGCTAATAAGAACATGACTTCTGTGAGCTTTTGAACTCACACAATTTCTAATGTCACAAGTACATCAAAAACTGTGATTTGATTTGACAGGACCTGGGACTCAGCTGCAGACCTGTACCATCATCCTGTCTGTATGATTTCCTCATGGCTGTCAGATTATCCCAAGGTGTATGGAGGGGAAACATCTGCTCCAGTAAAAATGTACCACAGCTGGAGCAGGGATCTTACCCTGGTGGTTACAGACAGAAGAATTTACTGAGAAGTAATTCACCTTGAGAAAGGTGTTAGATCAGATGGCTTTCAAAGGTCTCCCCTAACCGAGATTGCCCTGTAATTCTGTGATTTAAAATATATTTCAGCCTAAAGCTCTTTCAAAAATCTGGGTTTGGAGGGAGGCAAATAAACATATTATTGCTTAAAAATAAGAAACAAACAGGATTCTGGAGGCTTCTTCTATTTTAATATTAAGAAAGCTGGAAGTTGTTTCCTTTTTTAATTCTAGACTTGGCAAACACGGAACAATTGTGCAAAGAAAACTTTTTTTAACATTTTTATTTTAATTGAAAAGAACTTTTCAGTTTGGCAAGATGTATGAGTTCAGCAGAAATACTTGCTGGATAGTTCACAGCAGAGGAAATTCCTGTAGCTGAGGGTGCTAATCTCATATATTGGATGTGCCTTGGCAGGTATTTCCAGATAAGTCACTGATTTTGAAATATATTGAGAGCTTGAGTCTCGTGGAATGTAATGCAGCTTTTACATATAATTGCATTTGTTGAACCAGTGTGGACACTAATAAGCAAGGCATAAAAAAAAAGTGTTATAGATCTCACTGTGGAGACGTGGCTGGAACTGATTGCTGGGATATCAGGTCTTCCACTCTGGATTCAATACCACAATTAAATTTAAAAAAAATGAGTAGGGGGTATAATTTCAAAATCATTCTGAATTCCAAAGTTAAATGCCCGAGATGGCCATTCTGAATTCATCAAGTCTAATCCCACATGCATTTATGCACAAGTGTGAATTTGCTGGTCATTTATAAGAGGGGTTTTTAAGTGGATAAATATTTGTAGGGTGAGGAATGAATTTTGCTGCAGGGCTGTGTGCTGAGCACAGTGCTTGATCTCATGATTTTGTGTGCTGGGATTACTCAACAGTAAATATTTGCAGCGCTGGCTCTGGAGTTTTTTAGCATGAAAATCTCGGGTCTCGATCCCTCAGATCAGTGCTGTGTTTGTGCAACTCCTGCCATTCAGAAAAAGGCTTCTTTCATTTGCAGGAGACTGTGACAGGGCTAACAGTCTGCCAAATTGTAATGTGAATGAAATAGCTAAAGCTTTTTTTAGGAACGCTCAAGAGTGTTATGGATGCAAAGGCTCAGGTCTGGGGGTTATGGTGTGAATTCCCACCATGATGGTGCATTCCCACCTCCATGTGTGCCGAACTGGCACTGGGCTGAGGCCTTTGTGCCTGGTTTTCCTGCCCATAAAATGACAATTGTGTCACATTTTTGCTGTCCTCTCCCCTCGTAAAGACAACCCTCACCTCTTTCTGTTGCACAGCCTGGTCTGAGCCCTGGCTGGGTCCTGGAGAAACTTCACCCACTAATAATGAGCTCTTGTGGCCGTGCCTGCTTTCCTCTCTTGCGGGTTTATCGCACCTGTGAGGGAGTTACCTTACATTTAGTGTTATTTTCGTGCTGAGGACAGTAAAAAGAGCAGGCAGAGACAGCGGGATTGGCAGGGTATTTGCAGGGTTTTGTTAGACTTTGTGCTGTCAGTGAAGCCATTTCTGTGGCCCTGCAGCTCTGCCCCCTGCTCAGGCACCGGGGCTCTGCTGCTCGTGCCTCTGCTGCTCACAGGCACCGGCTGTGCACGGCTGCCCTGGGAGGCATTTACTGAGTGCTGATTAGCCTGGATGGAGTAAAGTCAGCCTTCATCTACCCCTCCCCTGGCACAACGTGCGTTTACCACGTCAGGAGATGCTCAGAATCCTGGCTCTGAACTGAAATGCTGACTTGGTGGGTAATTATGTTTTAAATTTATATTATATTAAGAGGTTTGCCAATTTTTGCTCACTTTTGAATTGAGTTATTTAGGGAAAGTGCTATCAACAGCTGGAAAATCGTATAGTGAATAATTTATTTGACAATAGCAAAAAAAAAAGTCAAATAAATAATTCAGCAAATATTTCTCAACCAGCACTACTGATGTCAAGCTCCAGAGAGATGGATCAATTTTTTAAAATAACTTTATTACATGATTAGCAGACTCATTTCTTGGTGATTTTTCTTGCTAGTTGGTTCACTTCATACGGTGATTCCCAAAGAAAAATGACTTTTCAGCCTACCTATCCTGAATTTTTAATAGTAAGATGACAATGAATAAAATGAAATTTTAATGTAGTGCTGTATGTATCACCTTCTCTTGATATATCAGAGGTGAATAATGATCTTTGCTGTAGCACAGTGCTCCAGGTCCTGCAGATATTGGGTTTTAGAATGACCTCTCTGACCTTGGGACTGTCTGAGTCCCAAGTCTCACTTTCTTGTCTAAAATGTTTTAGTTTTTATTATTTGTGTGGGTTGGGTGATGTGTAGAGGATGGTCAGCACACGAGGCAGGTATTGCACCATGTTGTTGGGTTTGGTTTCATGAAACTCCAGCTTCTTGGGTAAACTCAGACATGTTATTTTTAGTGCCAGGGAGGGGTGGGAGTGCTGCTCACAGTGCCAGCCACATTCCCACCCACTGCCTGGATCTGGGACAGCAGAGCTGGATGTGGTGAGCTCACATTGTGGAGCTGAGCCAGCCCTCGGCTGCTGCCGGGCACTATCACACTCTTTGCTTGTTTAAAGTCGTGTTTAAAGTCAGTTCTTGCAAGATTTGATTTTTTTACCGTAATTCCTGGTTAAGGAATAAAACAGTCCACGGAAAACCTGCAATTGTTATCCAGTATAAAAGCTTCCTGCAAAAAAAAGCTGAAAAACATTCATGAATTGCACTCTAGCTCGGAAACCAGAAGGAAAAGTCAGTAGGATTCACTAAAATAAAAAATGTCTCTTTTCCTGTAGAATACTGTGAGGGCTTTCAGCTTGTGGTGCTGGTGAGTGGCAGGAGGATGTGACCCGGAGCAGCTTCCCAAGGGTGCCCACCCGCACTGGGATCCTTTGCTCAGCCCCGTGTTCCCAGGTTGTTCCAAACATCCCACATTTCCCCGTGGCAGCAGCGCAGTTCGGGTGCTGTTTCAGAGCTGCCCAGGACACCCAAAGGCAGCGTGTTCTGGTGGCTGCAGTCACAGAGCAAACGCACGAGAAACCACCAAAAAAGAGCTGAGACGTGCAGGTGATGTCTGCAGCATCACACCTCTCACGGGGTGGGGCTTGAATCATCCCTCACAGAGGGGTTTAAATCACCCCTCACAGGGGGTTTTAAATCACCCCTCACAGGGGGTTTTAAATCACCCCTCACAGGGGGTTTTTAAATCACCCCTCACAGGGGGTTTTTAAATACCCGCTGCTCAGTCTGGGGAAGGTTTTCAGCCAAGCCTCGGCTGGTTGGGAGGCGATGAGCACCAAGGAAAAGCCCATCTGGATCAGCCCCGCAGGACAGAGTGCTCCTGCCCCGCTCTGTGCCGCTCTGTGCCACTCTGTGCCACTCTGTGCCACTCTGTGCCCCGCTCTGTGCCACTCTGTGCCACTCCTGCCCCACTCTGTGCCACTCTGTGCCAGTCTGTGCCCCACTCTGTGCCAGTCTGTGCCCCACTCTGTGCCCCTCCTGCCCCTCTCTGTGCCCCTCCTGCCCCGGTGGCAGCGCTGGGGTCCCTTGCAGGGTCCCTCATCCTTCACTTGCACATCCCGTGCACGTCACTCCGAGGGTGCTGTCAGACACGCCGAGCAGAAGGAGTTTATTGCATTGCAAGGAGCTGTTTATTCAGCAGAGATGTGATCTCTGCCTCCCTGGCAAACGTGGAGAGGAATGCAAATGTCCCTCCTGCCACAACAGTTTGACTCGGATGTAAAGGCTTCTTAAAACAAACAAAAACCCATCACAAATAAAAGTATTCTCTCTCCTGAGATCAGAGTTGTGGGTATTTTTTAAGAATTCAGCAAAGACTAGACAGACAATTTTTTCTTGGTGAAGATAAAGTAGAAGATTATCAGGATTCTCTCCTGACTACTTTAAATATAGATGGATATATATAAATATATTCCTTCTGGTACAGGAGATTTTTCCCTCAGTAATTTTTTCTCTCTTAATATCTTCTGGTTTCCTCCTCCTTTTTTCCCTACCCAAAATCTGTTTAGGTGTGAAGACAGTTTGTTACTGGGCTGCATGTTCCCAGGAGCACTGCAAAAAAATGGATAGAATCCACTTTATTTAAAGATTTCTGGCATTGCTGGGGATCTGCTGCTCTAGGGGAGCGTAAGTGTAATGCCCGTGTGCTGTAGGGGAGCTCGAGGACTGGGGAGAGAAGGGGAGGAGGTACCAAACAGCAAATACTCTGAAGGAAGCTCTGATTCTCCAGTGATCCTTTGATTTCCTTTCCACCTCCTCATTTTTGCTTAGGAAACAAGTACTGTTTAGTGATAATACCAGGAGTAATGGCTTACAATTCCAGAAGAGAGAAGCAGAGAAGGTTTGTAAAATCCTTTTAGTGGAATTGTTTGCATTCTGGAGAAAACACCATAGGAAAAGATGTCTTTGTTCATTTTCAACAGAATCTGTGTCAGAAACGAAATGTTTAAAAAATGTAGAGCTACAACATGGCAATGGCAATGTAGTGCTCCAACATGGCAGTGCTTTGGGTTTTATGCATTTATCCCACATCTCCTGTTGGGTGGTGCTGTTTCCTCGGCCACAGGGAAGGTGTGTGGAGCACTCGGTGCCAGCGCTGGCCCTGGGCAGGGCAGGGCAGTGCCAGCAGGGCTCCGAGCCCTCCTGCAGCACTGAGCGCTGGCCGTGCCTCACTCCGTGCTGTGTCTGTGAGACAACGCAGCTTCTACCCAAAAAATTACCTTCTGTCTGAAATGCCACCTTGTTCCGCTTTGTGGTGCATAAATCATCTCATCCCCCTTTTTATGGGAAAGTAATTTTCAGTTTAATTTTCTCTCCTGTGAAACGGGAGTAGGGGTTTGCACAAACTCCTTCAGGCCTCCTGGGGCGAGCCGTGCTGCTGCCACCCTTCTCTCAAGCTGGAAAGTTTTCCCAGTTATTCCTGGACACATTTTTTCCTTTTCTGAGCTCTGCTGTTCTCCCTCTTGCCCTGGCCCATGCAGCATTTCAGGCCACAAACTCGTGTGGTGCCCTGCAGGAAATGTGCTGGGCACGTTTGTGGAGGTAGAGGAGAATAAAATTACCTTTTTTCTCCCTCCCGAAGGCTCTTTCATTAACTTTGCTATGATACATCCTATTTTGCATATTAATGGCTTTAGGCTGCTCGTGTCCATGACAGCCTTCTGCAGACAGTGATGAAACTTTATACATTTTATTACGAGAACATTCCAGGGGTCACTTGGGGAGGTTCAGAACGAGTCTCGTGTTGGGAGCATTACACAGAGATCAAAGCTGATAGCACAGCTGGGCAAGTCAGGAGTGGGATCCTTGATCTGAGCAGCACTGCCAGCATCCAGGAGCTGTGCCTGGGTTTACAAGGTCTCTCCTTGAAAGCTGTGGCTTGCAGGGTGTGACATCCCTGGGGAGGAGTGGCTGCTTCTGTCCCTGAAGAAATGTGATGTCACAGCCTTGGGCACAGCCCCTCTCAGAGGCACTCCCAGGCTGAAAGGGCAGCAGAGAGAATTTTTAATAAAATATTTTGCCTGTGTCAGGGATGTGTCAGAAGCAGCAGGTGTAGGATGGCCCCGTGGAGGTTGGAAATACTCCCCTAGACACAGGACAGAGTTTCCCATTGTTCTTAATTTGTAAGAGCTGCTTGATCCCTTGTGAGGAAATCAAAGGCAGATCAAGAAATACAGCACAAAACTGTCTGTGCCGTCCTGGCTGGCAGAAGGAAAGACCTGACTACTCCATTCCAGTGAAGTTTGGGGTTTTATTAATCATCCTTGTCTTCAGTTTGGGCTGAGATGCTTTGAAGCTGTGTCTGCGTGGCACAGAGCTCAGCAGGGCCTGCTCACGAGGAGAGTTTATTGGCACCACAGTGAACTCCATTGCAGTTTAACTCTCAGCTATAAAAAGCAACACCCAGGTGAGGGATTTGACTTTAAATTAGCACCAAGGACCGTTTAACTTCGACCGCTCTTCAACTCAGCCTGAATTGCTGTTGAGAACCTTTATGTTTGTCCATCCTAAACTTCCTAAGCATGTAGCCTCCCCACTGCACCTAACGGTGCTGCTGCACCCCGGACAGCAGTAATGGGTTTAGAGTTAGCAGGGACAAGCTGCCAACAAGCTGTTCCTTTGTGGTGACCATAAAGTGCTCGTCCACCTTGAGGAGGATTGGGCACTGCATCATTTCGAGGAGCAGGGCCTGAATTCCCAGCAGAAACATCCTTGTTGTAACAAGCAGCCTTGACTTCATCAGAAAAGCCACAAATATTTTTATGTGGCTGAACTCCACAGATGAACGTTACTTGTCCACATTTCTCTATTTATGTTTTTTAACTGTATTTTCTGAAAGGTAACTTTTTGCCTTATTTCTGTTTTGAAAAATCGCAGTTGCTGAACGCAGCTTAGGAAGGTGTAGGTTGGGAAACAGATCCATGGGGCTTGCACATGAGAGGGCTGACAGAGTTAATGATGAGTAAAGTAATTGAATGAAGTTCCTGACCTGGTGCTGACCGCCTGGGTCTGATCATAGGTCATGCAATACTTTCACATTTTTAAACACATCTTTAGTGGCAGTAATGAGATTCTTACTGATTTTTGTGGTGCTTCGTAATCTTCTCTTTTGGAAGTGTTTAGTATTTTTAAGAGGAACTAGTTCAAATAATTTCTATCAAAATCACATTTGGTAGCTGGTAGCAAGGTGTGGGGCTTTGCTACAAGAAATGCTTCATTAAAATACCTGCTTTGAAGGAGAAACTAATAGAAATATTTCTGTGCTTTTGGGTTCCTGTAGCTGTGCCAGTGGGAGCTGCAGTTCATCAATGTGCTCCACTTCTCCCTCACGGCCTTTTCCACTGCCTTTCACTCCCTCCTTTGTTTTACTCTGTCCTAATCGCTTCTTTTCCCCTAATCTCCAGCATACCTGGAAAAGATTAAGAGATTTGCCTTTTTTGACAGTGTTTTGGTGGTTCCAAAGCCTGGCACGGTGCCCTCAGTGCCCCCTGTCCCTCGCTGCTGTTCCAGGGCACATCCTGTGACAGCACCAGCCCTGCAGAGCCGGGCACAGGGAGCATCACACACCGAGGCAATAATGCAGAGAGGCTCCCTGAACAGAATCCCAGCCCCAAGGTTCATTGTATGAAGATTCAATTAGCTCTTTAAACACAGGAACTGGGATGGAACACACTGTACAGACCAGGCGCACTGCCAGGGATTTATAGGCAATGCACTGCCCGTTCCTGCTCACACAATTAAGGTAACTGAGATTCAATAGTCACAGCTGCATAAAGCAGCTTCTGATCCTACCTAGGTCAGCATGAAATAAGACTGCATTCTGTGCTGGTTTGGAAATCGTGCTCCTTTTTTTCATGACATGGAGAAATGAGAAATTGAACACAATGTGTTCCATTTTGGAAACAGAGAGGCTCACTTTAAATTCCATCCAGAAGAGAAAGAACACAGTGCATCCACTGAAATACAAACCTTAAAGATGATCAGATCAACCTCCTCAAGAAGAAGCATTGGATAAAGCTCTGGATTTAGTCAGCACAATGGAAATCTCTGAGTATCCAGGGAAGAGTCACAAACTGGGGCTGCTGTCACAACTGGTCTTCATAAAAGTGTATCCTTAGTTTTAGCTCTTTTTCCACATCAGCTTGGAAACCTGCTGGGGTTTGGGTGCATTTTGGGATTCTCTAATCAGTTGCTGAAGTGTTCCTCTTTTTCTGGTTGTGCTCTCCAGCAGAAATGGCTTGTGACACTTCAGTGCTGTGCCAGTCTTCCTCTCCTTGAGGATTGTCCCACAGACAGAAATTCTGCTCTTTCCCTTCCCCTGCACACAAACACTGAAGGTGGTTCAGCATTCAGTGCTCCAGGAGTAGCTGTCATTCTTGGTGTCCCCTGGACCTGTGCACTGCTAAGAAATTCCACATTGCTCTCCAGCTTTACAGGAAATCGAGTGTTTCCTTGTCCCTCTCGATGCCACTGGCCTAAGGAGCTCACCTGGCCAGGGCACGCAGTGGAATCTTCACTACACTTCCGTGCAGGTAGTGAGTTTAAACAAACTGTGCAGGAATTGCATCGATTCCCTTTCCCATCTTCCCTCTTTCCATTTCTGCTGTGTGGTATCCTCTGACATGAACCATGGCACCCAGGGAACGACAGCTCACAAAGCCAGCGTGGCTGTGGGAAGGTGCCACAGGATCACATCCAGTCAGGCTTTGCTCTTCTCTGGTGTTTCTCACTGAAGGATCCTGGCAGGATCGGCTGATATTAAACAACCCAGTTTTGTAACTCTCTCACAACAAGCTCGATTATCTATAATTCCTGGTTTAGCAAAGGACAAAAGGAGCTTCACACTGACATTCACAGCACGGTAGCAGTATAGCTAAAAATTAATTCCAGGTTTTCCAGTCCCCTGCTTCCTGCTGCCCTTGTTCATGGACCGCATCCCGAGCTTTGACCTTTCTTCCATGCCTCTCTTTTCAAAAAACAGAAAATACTTTTGATGCAGTGCATTCCCGTTTCAAGGAGTGATTCCCTTTAGATTTGTTCATGTGCTGCTTTCATTGCAGGAAATGCAATGTGCTCATTATAGGGAGAGTTTGGGAGTCAGTTTGGGCTGTGGCTTTAGCCTCTGTTTTGCCTTTGATCCGGTTGTGTTCCTCCACCCATGAAATGGAGCAGCGCACGGTGATCCATGTCACAAAGTGCTACTAAGCCACTTGAATTGGTGGGAAATACCCTGAAATCTTAAGACAAGTGCAAATTATTAATTCATTATTGAATCCCTCATCCCACCAAATCCTCTCTTTGAAGGGGCCTTAATCCAAGGTTTTATTCATATAAAAGCAATTATATTCCTGGCTTATCAGTCATGTGAATGGAACATTTCTTTTCCTTTCTTTGCTGCAGCACGGATGGTCCTTTCTCTGAAATCATGCAGATTGACTTTGAAATTGAAGACCTGACTGACCTCCCTGAGACCCAGCTCATCACCTGGCAGGTGGAATATCCTGGAGACACCACATCCGACCTGGGAATCTCCAAGATCTACGTGAGCCAGAAGGACCTGGTAGGAGTTCTCCCTTTGGCTATGGTAAGGAACTGTTTGGCATTCTGCAGGGTTTTAGTTCTGCTTTACAGCTCCAGTGTCTGACAAGCTGAAAGGGGAGGGAGGGAGGGGCACAAAGAAACACCTTGAGAATCAGACCCTGACTTCTGAGGGCAGAGCACAGCTTCCCATGGGAAGCCCAGTCCTGCTCTTTCACTGATACACTGATTATTTTTGGGGGCAGAAGCTGAGTTCACAGCATTTCCATTGCTCAGAACTCCCTCTGGATGCAGCAAGAGCTGTACCTGCACACTCAGTTCATAGTGGTGCATGTCTGACCTGAATCAAGAGTACCCTTACATTGGTCTAGACTTCCTGAATGACAGTTTGCCCAGGTTTTGAGTTCTGACTCCATATGCATTTAAGAGTGAGAAAAGAAGTAAAAGGAATGGCATGAATTGTGAGTCATTTTTAATTACCTGGGGAGCACCAAATGCAGGGCGTAGCCAACACTCTGCTCCCCAGAAATGCATTCAAACAGGGCTTGAAAATTACCTGATCCTTTAGCCTCGTTCTTACCTAAAAAACCTGTTAGATACCCAAATTTCAAGTACAAACAGAAATTTGTGCATTTCCTCTTCTGCCCCCTTCACATTTTGTCATTGTTGGGGATGAAGCATACTTGTGTAAGGTCTGGCTGGGCCTCGTTTCTGTTCTTAGGCAATCTGTTAGAAAATATTGACACATTATTATTTAGTGCCGAAAGAAAAACAAAAATCAATCTCAGAGCATTTAAAAAAATGTAACCTGGATGTTTGCCTGGTGATAGCAAGTTAATTATGCCATTACTGAAGACTGGAGGTGTTTTCTGCCCCTCCAGACTCACAGAACTGGCTATTCTTGTTACTTTTATTTACCAACTTCAGAACTACTCAGGTGTTGTGATTATTTATTTCACCCAAACCATGTTTTTCCCGTGTGGTGGCTCATGCCTTCATGGCCAGGGTGTGTCTGACAAAGGAGAGCTGTGTCACCCCTTTGCATGGCTGCTCCCAGGGGCTGCTTCCTCCAGCGAGCAGTGGGAGCTCTCTGCTGGTGCCTTGGAAAGAGGAGAGGCTTTCACAGAGTCACAGAATATTCTGGGTCAGGGGGGACCCACAGGGGGCATCGAGTCCAACTCTTCCCTCAGCTGGGCCCTGGAGTGCAGCCACAAGTTCTGGGCTGCTGAGGGTTAAGGCTGTAGAACAATCTGATTTACGTAATCTGAGATGTTGGGGTTTCTATTCTCTCCATACATAATTGAAAAGATGAAAGGTTTCTTCCCCAGTGGTTGCAGTGGTGGCAAAAAACCACAGTTCTCCTCGTGTGTGCCCACGATCCGCGATTGCTTTATTATCGGGTGATAGAGTGGCAAAATATAGCTCATAGGGACAAAAATAGATTCTGCTGGCAGTTGCTACAAATCAGCTCACTCTCTTAATTTCCATTAAAGATGAAGAAAAGCCCATTTTCCAGCAGCACAGAATTGTGTGCTCAAAGGTCACATGCAGTCTATAAAGTCATCAGGAGATGGCATTTTGCAAGGCAACAGGTGTGGGGATAATGGGAGGAGAGAAGGCAAAGATAAATGGCAGCAGTCCCTGGATCACTGACAGACTGGGAATAGTTTTAACCTTCTTTGCATTACCTGGAGTGTCAGGGAAGAAACTCCAGGGTATTACAAACCTCCAGATCTTCGTGATGCTTCACTTTGTGCTGAGGAAATGATGATTCAGGTGCAGCCCTTTCAAGGCGTCTAACTTTGATTAGTTTGATGCTTCAGTTTTCCCTGTGGTCTTTCAAAAGCTGGTTTGTAATTTGCAAGTTTAAAAAAAAAATCTCCTCTTCCATTTAGAAAGAAGCACAATGAAAATAATGTGTTGTTATTTCTCTGGTTTTGGAGATGGGGTAGTTTGGGTTCATTTTTTACTGGTCTTCTTAGCAGAGATGCAATTTCATGTACAGAAGCACCAAACAGAAATGCTCTTGAATATTTCAATTACAGGTTAATCTTTCCAAAGAACAATTGTAATGCTTCCCCATGAGGCAGAGCTTTGGTTTTTTGAAAGACTCGCACGTGCCACCTCTGCACCACCTTTGCATCCCGTAGTGTTTCCTGCTCGCTGTCAAGGATTTGTAAATTGTAAAGCAGAATTTGTAAAGGCCAATTGAGATGTTCCTGATGTCCCGAGTTACCAAACGCTGCAATGGAAACATTTAAATGTACTCACTGGCAGGGGGACACGGGGACACAGGGACAGTGCCCAGCTGCTGCTGCAGCTATCGCAACGCTGCTGTGCTCACTTCTCTCCAGTGCTCTTCTTTATTCCTGTGGCATACCAGCATTCCACAGTGCATGCCCCTGCAGGAATTGCAACCCAGCAGAAGATGTTGGTCCCAGGGTTGATAAATTCATCATTAGAGTAGTGAGTTAACTCTACTTTCTCCTGTAATACAGGATAAAGTGTAGGCAGGATGCTCAGTGTCCCGTCAGAAATTTCTTGAAATGGTTGAAGGTTCATGACCTTCAGTTTTTGATAAATTGTTGTCCACATACATCTTCTAGATTTCCAAATCAGCAAGTTAATACTAGACTATTATATGTACTAAATTATGTATACTTAACAAACTTGTGTGAGCTGTTAGGGAGAAAGATCCCCTCATCCTTCATCTCCTGGAGGTCAGTGATCCCCAGGGAAGGATGGTGGTGGAGCAAAATAACCTTTTACACCAGGGCAGGCATCTTTGCAATGTCACCCCAGCTGAGACTGTGAAACACAAGGGGAACATTTGTTTTATGAGGTCATAAAGGCAGCTGTAAAGAGTAAAGGTCTTTATTTGTCGAGTGGAAATCTGGTGTAATGCACAGCATGTAACAAACTCCATCTTTAAGGTGGTATGGGGTTAAAAGCTCTGGTTTGGAATGTCCTAGCAATTATCAAAGCAAGGCTGACCCTAAACCCATTCTGCTCTTGCCAAGGAACACGCTCCTGTCCTCAGACCCATCAGACACATTTTGGCTTGTGAGAAGTCCTATTTCTGGCTGTCATATTAAGTAAATTGTATCCAAAACCTCAACACCAATTTAACATTATTCCTTTTAGATAATTCATTGTTTCAACCTGCTCCTGATGTTCTTTTTAAAACTTTAATGAATATGTTGACAGGAAGTAAACTGTTCTACTTGCCATCAGCATAAGAAGCTGTATAAGTAGACCAGATAAACAAAATCAATTGTGGCAGTAAAGAGGCTATTTATTATAAAGGAAACTTTTCTGGTTTTAAAATTATTTCTAATAATTACAGGGATCAGCTGTCATGGCAGTGGCAGTCACTGATGGATTTTGTAAACACCCAGGCTATGAATGCCCTTATAAATACAAGTATGTGAAACATTCCACTGTTAAATGGTGCTGTTCACGTTCTGGTAGAGGCTGGGTGTGCAGCTCGGGCTGAGCTACCAGAACTCTCAGGGGGCTGCTGGAACGGGATATTGGGGGCTGTTCCAGCCTCCTGTCCCCATGCACCACCTGAGCTGGCAGCCAGGGTGCTTTTGGATGAAGTCAGTGCTTTCCTGAAAGGTGAATCTCCCCCCTTGTGGCTGATGTGGAGGAACAAATCGATTTCAGGGGGAATTTGCTTTTGGCAGGGACTGGGCTGGGTTCTGCCTGGCAGCTGAGAGGTGCAGGATCACATCAGCCAGAATCCTCTGTCCTACTCCAGTTCAATGAGGGAATATTTCTAAAGACTTCCACTGACAGCTTTATGAAAAAGAAAAAGATGTCTAGAGAGTAGATAAAAGCTTTTACCTTCCTAATTCATAGCTTTTAAATTGCAATTACAGTATTCGGCAAGTTTTCAAATATTTAATTAAAATGTTACCCAGTTCTGAAAAGGAGCCTTTTTAAATCAAAATGATTAGTGAATCACAGATGAAATCTACTCCTAAGAAAGGGAGAAACCCTTGGATCATTGTGCTATTGCCAGCAACCATTTTCTTTTCAGAAATACATCCTCTTGCTTCCTGAAATTTGACAGGTCAAGGACTTACAATTTCACACCATAAAAGAGGCTTGCCATTCTCCCAGTAATACATCTCAGCACCCACCAGTCCTGATTTTGAGTCACCTTCCTTGAAAACAGACATCGCAGATGATGTCAGAATACCAGATAACGTCTCTTGCCATTGTTGTCCAAGTGTTTACACCCTGGAAACGTTTTGTTCTCCATCTCAAAAGATGCATGCCAGGGTTTGGTTCTGTTTCCTGGGGGGTTTTGTTTAGTTGGTCAGGGCTTGGTGAATATTTGTCCTGTGACTCAATGTCATATCCAGATCTTTCTGCTGCTCTGTTGTTTCAGACTGAACACCTCTTACCTGATGGCTGAAATTCTGTCAGTCCCCATGATTAAACTTCTCACTGTGTGTGACTGCATTTCATTCCATTTCTTTGTTCTGAATCTTTGGGTTTATCTGTTGCTTCTCCTTGATAGTTCAAACCTCTGTACTGGCAGTGCCTTCCCGACTGGTATCGTTAGCAAATTTTAGTACTAGTCTGTTCCAGGGTCGTTATTGACAGCAGTTAAAACACAGATTTTCCCTGGGTGATTTCCGGGCTGCTGTATCTGTCTAATTCCGGAATATTGCTGTGTCAGCCCCGAGGAACAGATTCTCTCACTGGCTCTGGGGCTCCCAGCTTTGCCTGGATCCAGAAACCTGCCTTATGGATTGGTTCTCCGTGCTCAGGTAACTTCCCCTGGAAGGACTTTGTATTCCAGAGCTTGCTAATCAATCTTTGTGCAGCGTGGGAGTCAGATTAGATTCTGTTTCACATCCTGATAACTGCGCTCAGCCTGCACAGCTAACAGCAGAAAGTGTTTCATTAACGTGTAAGGATCTGTGGTGCTTCAGGAATTAATTGAATCCCAGGTATCTGAAGCTACATTCTTCCCAGATGTAGATGTTAATTATTTAGGCTTTTTCAGAACTTGTGGCGTTGGCACCTCTCTGTACCCAGATAATGGAGCAGGCACTGGGCAGTGCCCTGCAGTGTGACAGCTCTGGTGTGCCCAGGAGTCTGCTCAAGCAGTGAACATCCCCAGCTGCAGTGGGGCTGATCTGCAGGGCTCATGCCCAGGTGGAATTGTCTGGAATTGGCTTGGTTTGGTGTTCAGCCTCCTGTTGCTGCTGCTGTTCACCAGACACGGGCTCGCTGTGGCAGGCTCCTGTTGTGCCCCTGCTGACACAGTGACAGCTCTGTGACCACCAGCAGTGGCATTTGGGCTTGTGTACAGGGAGTGAAATGAGAGAGTAATGCAAGCACTTGGCAATCCAGCACGCCCTATCTGCGGAATCCAACAAATGCCATGTTCTTTGGATTTTCCCTCCCAGAATTAATGACGACCCTGGGGTCCTTAACATTTGAAATAACAGGCAATAGCTCTTTCCCTGCACAATTAGACATTTTGTTGACGTGTGGAGCATGCAATGAAAGAGAAACTCTGTTCATTGCAACATCTCACACACGTTTGGCTACTTAAATTTCCAAGCAGTGAAAACCATCAGGCAGATCTCATTGTTTAATCCAATTCCTTTTCTGCCACCGTTACCACAGGCAGATGGAAAGAGATCTTGATGATGTTGTTGCTGAAGACAAGAGGTTGGAAATGTCAGGTTTGTCTCTGGAGCTGCAGTTGGGGCTGACTAATGCTGTAATCACCTGGAACAACAGAAAGCAGCAGCCACCCCGGTTCTGTGTGAGAGGGGCAATGAGTAATGAGGGCTGGGGCTGGCTGCCGGCAGAGCTGCTGACAGCCACACAATTTGATGTGGAACATTGAAAATTGGGTTCCCCAGAGGAGCAGGAACAAGCACAAGGATATTTTTCTTACGAATTAAAGCCAAAGAAAAATGGCTTTGCATAAGAGCTGCTGTTCTTTCTTAAGTGTGAGTTACATGTGTTTTCTTTGATTAGACACGTGCAGTTGAACTGGGTTTGAAACAAGCCCAATCCTTCAGCCTGACAATCTTTGTGTTGCTCTGAAGCTACAAATGTAGAAGGCCCAGGAAAACACAGCAGATCTGAATTTAGAGCAGGTTTCACCAGAACTTGTCCTTCCTTTATGTCAATGGACACAAGATCTAGAAGTCCTGGCCTGTTTTCACACTGCTGTAAAACCACTGGTATTACAAATGATCTGAGTTTAAAACAGAAATAATTCGGTGGTGAATCGAGTTTTCAGAATGATGGTCTCATAATTATTTGATAATTTGGTAATTTCTGTGGAGCCAATTTCAGCCAGCTGAAAGGGACTCATTTTCAGTAGGCAAGTGCTCCCAATGATTTTCACATCAGGATGTCTTAAGATGTCTCACACTTAGTGCCCAGAATGACCAATATGCACTGGAAATATTGTGCCACCTAATTTGGATTGTTCTTCCAACATCTTTATATCTTTATGTTAATCAGACTCAGTATTAAAGAAATTTCAAAAGAGGCTTTTTTGTTGTTGTTGAAAAAAAGCCAAACCAGGGATGATATTTACTTACTTTTATTGAAATACAGTCAGATTGGGTTTATAAAAAGCAGATTACTGCCTTCTGTTCCTCTTTTGTTTCATGTCTGGTTTCACTCCCAGGATTTCCTCACACAGCACTGCTACACAGTGCAGCAGCAAATATTGCAAAATGCTCTGTAAAGCTGACTGCTGTGGTGTTTGCACTGAAATACAAATCGCAGGAGGTTTTCTGTTTGGCTCAGCTTTGGCACCTGAGGATGCAGAATGGACACTGATTTAAGAGCACCCCTTCCCACACACTCAGTGAGGTGTCCCTGTGCCCCCTCCCTCCTGCAGAGCGTCCTGGGGGCTGTGAGAGCCAAAGAGCAGCCAAGGGCAAAGGGAGCCCCAGCTCCACCCCAGCCCCAGCTCCAGCCCCAGCTCCAGCCCCAGCCCCAGCCCCAGCCCCAGCTCCAGCTGCTCCCCTGCCCTGCCCAGGCAGACCCTGGGCCTGTGCCCCGGGCCCTGGGCACCTCCGGAGGTGGGGAGCCACATCTCTGGGGGCTCTCCGTGTTTGATCATCTCCCTGGCAGTGTTCTCCCCGTGTGTCTAGATGGAATTTTCATCCTCTACCCTGTGCTCCCATCCTACTGGCAAACAAGCCAAGCTCAGCCTGCCTCCCTCTGCTGTGTGTGCTGCGAGCAGGAGCTGTGGGAAGCTGCCAGGGCTCCCATCCCCAGCCCTCCTGGAGGCTGGGCAGCCCCAGCGCCCTTGGCTCTCTCGGGCTCTGGCTGCTCCAGCCCGGACCAGCTCAGCTCCGTGGCCCTGCCCTGGCCTCGCTCCAGAGCATCGTTATCCTTGGCGTGGGCTGCAGTCTCCCTTGGCTTCCCACCTCTTAACTGACGTGCTTATGAAAAGATTCTTCCCTTTTGGCAAATGAAGGGGATGCTGCCTTAATTGGTTCCCTTCAGATTAGTGATTTGAATAAAACATTGCTGAAAGAGAAGCAGAGTATTTCTCCCTGCTGAAATAGATCATCACCACTGTGGTGCTGCTGGAGCACAGCAGGCTGGGATCTCTCTTTTCAGCTTCTTGACATTATTTTTAGATGGGTTGTGTAATTTTGAGGTACCATTTGGGGGCTGGGGGCTTCCCTTTTTTTTCTTTCCTTTTTTTTTTTTTTTTCTTCTGGGGATTTAAGATTTTGAAATTATTTATTTACGAGCCATGAAAATCTCCCCAAAATGGATTTTAACAAGTGTGTAATTGGATAATTTGACAACTGGTAAGCTGAAGCCCCAGAGATCAGGAATTACACTTCACCACAGAATAGTCGTTCTTCATGTAGAATTAATTAGATTTCCTCTAGATTACAAGTAGTAAGAAGAGTAGTCAATTAAGAGAATTATTCTCTTGACTTTTCCATCCTTCTTCCAGCCAGTGGTATTAAGAATTCCTGTGTGAGATGTCCTCAGAGGCAGGGTGCCAGTAAGAGGACGAGGATTAGACAGTGGCCAGCACTCAGAAGAAAGGGCAGGTGTGAGCAGCTTTGGCTCACTCACCTCCTGAGGGGCTGATGATCCAGGGGCTGGAGAGCTGCGGGGTCCCAGCGGGGCCGGGCTCCTGCTGAGGGGAGGGTGGTGTTTTCCTGCAGCATTGCTCAGGCAGGCACAGTTTGTTCCTCCCCAGCCCAGTCCCGCCTGGGTTGGTACAAATGCCATGGAGCTGCGGCAGAGCTGGGCTGACAACAGCAATAGCAATAATAATTCCTTTTTTGTTGGGCCGTTCTGAGCCCAGCTGGCTTCCCTGGTTCACTGCATCGCCTGCCCGTGCACAAGGAGCAGTGGCACCATCGCAGAAGGGGTTAAAATGTGGAGGCAGAAGCCACTTGAGGCAGAATGGCTCTGGCAGGGACAGCTCTGGGGCAAAATACTGGCAGTAGCCTGAAGGATCTGTAGGGAGCTTAAAGTGCACGGACAGGGCACGGACAGGGCACAGATAGGGCACGGACAGGGCACGGACAGGGCATGGACAGCGTGGAAAACAGGGTGGGAATGTGGGAAGCAGCCCTGGCCAGGGCCCCCAGGAGCAGCGCCTGGGCACAGCGGGGTCACCCCTGGGATGTGGGCAGTGAATTTGACAGTGTGGATTTATGTGCAGCATGTGCCAGGAACTGAAAGCAGTGTACAAGGAGATCTCTGCTCTTGTGCCCTCTCTCTCCTCTCTCCCAGCCTGGCTTTGTGTGGGGCAGCAAAGAGCACGGGAGGGCTCGGAGGATGATGGTGCTGGGACAGGCAGGGATGAGGCAGAGCAGCCAGATGGATTCACGTGGATGTTTGAGTCATGCTTGCAGCTCCTGAGGCTCCGTCTGCTATCAGCACCTTCCCCTGTGCCTGGGGAGGAGCTGAGTCTGTGGACTGCACAGAGATGTATTTTTAGGTGCTGCAGGCGTTGTCAGGAGGAGCAGCACAAGCACGGGGCCTCCAGAGCGTGCTCCTGCTCACCTTGGCAGAAGGGCACTAGAGACCTGCCTGAAGGGAGATGACATGGACCCAAATCACCCACAATAAAGATCTCAGAATTTAACGTCTCCTGAATGCAGAGAACATAGATTTTGTAACAGGACATTTGTTTCACTTTTATTGTGACCTCCAAAGAAGGGAAAAAGTAAAGCAGGAAATCTGTACAGCTGAGATTTTGGAATACCTAATGTTGTTTTATAATGGCTGATGTCATTTCTAATTGTGAGGAGAATACAAAAAAACCCAACAACATCAAAATGTGGAAAGTGTTCATTTAAAAAAGCTTGACATTTAAAGAGACTAAATTACAGGCATATAAGAAATGTAAATGTGAAATTAAAAAAGTCCGGTTCTTTTTCATACCATTTACTAGTAGTTCTATCATAAAATAACAGAATCACTGCCGTGGAGTGGGATTCTGCAAAATTACTCCCCTGGAGATACAGCAGTCACAGTTCAAAGTGACTTTTTTCTGCGATGCTGAACTTCTATTTCCTAAACCCACCAGCTCCAAACAGAGGGAACGCCAATATTTAAATCACTCTATGCCTTGCCTGAAAATCACTCCAGACAATTTGAAAATAACTTGCCGGACTTTCAAATGTTCCAACTGGCAGTAAAACCCAATAATTAGTAACTTATATAGAAAACCAGTGGAGTTTCATAAAGAAAGGCAATACATTATAATGATGAGAATTTTCATTGCAACTCATGGTAAAAATTCCAAATTCTGGTTGTAATATTTGTGAGGCAAACCAGCTTTGATTTTAAAAATAATTGTCCCTGTTCCAGTGGAATCAAGGTGCGTTGTTTTCACATGTGTGTTTTCCCTTTGATCTTAAAAAGATGTCAGGAAATGGAGTTAAGTTTCCTTGTCAGAAGTGGGTACAATCTAATATATGTATGGAGCTCTTTGCTGGTAAGGTGATAAGAGGAACCACTGAAAAAAGTGAAAAGCTTAGACATGAGGGGGAAAACAAAGCATTTCAACATTTAAAACAGAGAGGAGAAAAGCTGAACATATGTAAAAATATGTAAAAGTATACATCTAATTTTGTCATAAACAGGAGCAGAGAAGAACAGATCTGTACTGCAGCTGGCATCCAGGAAAGCAAAGCTCTCCTTCTTTGGGGGCTTGGTTGAGCAGATGCAGTAAAAGCCAGTGTCAAATTTGAGAGTTCATGGATGTGGGTTTTGTTCTGTGGTCTGTCAAATGATTTATTAATTTCTTATTGTAAAAAACTTCAATTTTTTAGGCTTGGCTGTCAGCTTTGTCTCTGTCCCTCAGCTTCTGTAGCATGAGTGGAAGGTCTTAAGGAGGAAGAAAAAGTCCAGTTCCAGTTATGTTCATCTTTAATTTCCCTTTCCCATATTAAAGTGGGAAGAATATAAAGAGAAAGCGTTGGTATGTAGCCAGACCATGAATGGACTGTTCTGTGAGTTTGAAGATGGGTCCTTTCCTTGCTTCTGTTTTCCTTTCCATCTGTCTGCACACCCTAATTAAATAATACTCGTTCTGAGGAGAGGCTGCTTTAAATCCATAATTGATGTACAGTGTCCACAGCAGCACGGCTCTGATGTCAGCTGCATGTGCTGGGCTGCAATATAAAGCTAAGAATTATAGATGAGCAGGCTCGGGGAGTGGAGATTGGCTGCCTGCTCAGGTTTGTGAGGGGGCTTGAAGGAGCAATTCAGGACACTGCAATTATGAGACCTGCTGAAGAGGATTCTGTGGGGGAAAAAGCCAAACCCTTCGGTATTTCACAATAGTTCAGCTTTTTCTCACTGTCTGGCAGGGAAATGTAGCATGTCCAGCCTGGCAGGTTTTTGTGTTGTGCTTTGAAAAAATCCCTGTGCTCAGAGGGTGCTGATGGCCCCGACCCTGGCCCACCACGGCTGCTCTGTGCTCTCTGCTGCTGTCCCTGCTCTGAGAGGAAAACATAAACAGGGTCAGTCGGGGGCAGGAATCTCACCTTTTTCATTCCAGGAGGAAGATCTGCCAAGTCAGCCTCTTGTCGTGACATTTTATTTAAAAGTAAGATATGGAAAGAGAAAGGGTTTCCAGGTGGAAGAAGTGATTCTTCTTCCAGGATAAACTCAGCCGAATGACCCGAGGCAGGGGAAGGCAGTGCAGATCAAAGTGCCCATTTCAGGCATCCCAGCAGCTGGGGATGAGGTTCAGGGTTAGGGAAAGTGAAGTTTTGTTCATATTTGGGACTGGAACTCATAAAGAACTGGGCTAATGACTGGAAAAGATTGGGAAATTCCTGCACAAAATATTTTCCTTTAACTTCCATACGTCCCAATAATCCAGATTAACAATCCCGAAGGAAGCAGGAGATTAAGGAGATATTCTACTGCCTTGTCCATGTCTCTAATGGTTTCTCATAGTCCAGAAGAGTACAAAAATTGAGGTAAGAGGAAATGCTTTTCTGCTTCTCCTGATAACATCGCCCAGGGCTATCAATGAACACAATCTGTGGAGAAACTCAGAAAATTCTCAAGTAAAGGAAGAACTGCAATTGGTTTTCTTGCCTTTACCATTTATCAGGGGCACGGAGGTTCCCCTCTGGAGCTCTGTCACCTTTCCCTGCCCTGTCACGAGCAGAGGCTGAATGAAACAGAAGCCTGCACGCTCAGAGACCTTGAGAGCTGACCTGATTTCATCACTGGAGTGAATTCCCTGTGGGCATTGCACAGCCTGATAGCCAGGCTGGGCCTGCCTCTGCCGTGCCATAACCCCCTCTGGGTGTTTGCTGCACCCAGGGGTGCTGTGTGACCTCACAAACAGCTGGGCAGCTGCCACATCTGGCTGATGGCTGAGCTGCCCTGTCCTTGCTGAGCTGGCTGGGAGCCACTGCCCTCAAGAAGCAGATCACCCACTTGGCCATCTCCAGGGCAGAGCAGGTGGTGGTGCCCTGGGCGTGTGTTCGGTTGCTATTTATATCCTTTCCACATTTATAGAATTTCTTGTTGCTTTCTGGAGTGGCCAGCGTGGAGGCACTTTCAACTTCAATGACTTTTTAATAACTTTTAGTAAGTTTTGGTTCTCCTTCCTGCAAGAACTTTGTTGAGCAGATCTTAATTGCAAGAATTGTTGCTGCTGCTGCCTGAAAGCAGTTAGCAAACATGAATCCTCTGGGCAAAAAAAGACTTAGCAAGGAGCCAGGCTGTCAGTGAACCCGTGGCACACTGTGGTTGGTGTCTGGGCTGTTTGTGCCTGTAGGTGCTCAGAGATGAACCAGGCGAAGCTCCTGGTGCTGCTCCCCAGGGGAGGAGGCAGCTTGGTCACTAAAAAGCAGTTTGGCTGTACAAGCACAGACAGAGCTCTGCTGTAGGACTGTTCTGGGCTCTATTTGTTCCTTTTCCTACTGCTGAGCAGTGCTTCTGGCTGGAGGGTGTCGTGCAGGTCTCTGCATCCTAATCCCAACACTGACAGTCTTAGAGAAAGTAACAACAAATTCATTCTTAAAATACCCAGGGTATTTGTATGTAGTCGCAGCAATGCTGTGACATTTAAAACCCAAATTACAAGTGGGGATTTAATGGTGTAAAAGAAGCAGTTTGCTGTCTCTGAGAAACCACCTGACACTTTGGTTGTCCCAGGTTCTAGACAAGACCAATTACACAATTTAAAACATGGCAGAGAAAAGCACTGATTTGGAAACACGTCTTGGGAACATGAGGTACAGAGTCAGGAGAAGGGACTTGTAGCTCCTCCTCTGACCCTGGATTTGTACATGTGCCTGAGGAATTCTGGCACAACAGAGTGATTCCTAGAGGAGCTGATCCTTCTGTACATCCCCCTCCTCACCTGTGTCAGACACCGTGGGCACTGGTTCCTCCCTTCTGAAGCTCAGAAACTCAAATAACATTTGTCAAACAGTTTGAATCCCTCCAATTCACAGAAATTTCACAAAGGCCGAAAATGGGAGAAGAATTTGGATGCTCTGATAAACTGAACACACTAATTGTCTTAACTTCATACCTGTCTTCCCACTGCCCTCTGCTGGGAAGCTTATCCAGCCTTCCCGTGGATGGAATTCCATCACACCTCGCCCTACACCTGTGAACATCTTCGTGGTAACTTTTATCTGGTTTGCAGCATCCCTGACAGAGGAAAGGGTGCCCAGTCATGCCCTTTCAAAAGTCACTACTTGCACTAGAAAATGTCAATTTGCAAAATTCCTTTACTAATGATAATTCATGCACAGAAAGGACGTAGGGTGGTAGCAAGGAAAAGGAAAGGTGGGAACACAGCAGCAGCTGAAGTGTGTTCTGTTAGCAGAGTGACATTTAGAATTATCTGCCTCTGGACTCTATCTCCTCTCCTTTTTTTTTAATCTTAAATGGATTCAATCAGAGTTGCTTCATGAACAAATAGCTGGCAGAAAGCATTTAACTTATTTCCTGTTTTTAAAAGTCCTAATGCTAAGAAGCATTGAAGAACAATTGCTTAAGTGATTCGAGGTACTTAACAGTCTGATGTTAAATTTACTTCCTAGCTATGGAATAGAGCCCCAGCCTGGGACTGGTCACTCCCTGCTTTCCAAATGCCCACCCACTGTGGGAGGGCCTGCAGTGAGTTCTCCATTCCTCTTTCCTGTCAAGACCAAGAATCACTTGTGAAATCTGTCCGTGTTTTGCTGTTGGGTGTTGGTGGAAGCAGCTTTCTGTGGTCTCTGAGCCGTGGTTAGAACAGGCTGATGGCACCCAAACCCAGGGAAGGTGTTGGACCCGCAGCTTTGGTGTGGGCTGCAGTTTGATGTTTCGCTTCAGGCACTTGACAAATAACTTCAGATGTCAACCTACGAAAAACCCCTGTGGAAAACAAGTGTTAGTCCAGCTGCACCTAAAGTGAGCACTTTACCTGTCACTGTGTCTCTGGAGGCACTGAAAGAAAACTCTGTTAATGGGCTCTGATTGGTTTTATTTAAAGAAAGACTGATCCCTGTGTGGCCAAAGAGCAGCTTTTGTTTTGTTGCTTCTTTTTGTGTCTGTCTGATTCTCTTTCCACATCCACTCTCTGCATTTTGGTTGAATGGGAGAGAAAGGCAAAGTGCACCTGTCACACCTTGCTTGCATAAATGGTTCGTATTTGTTGGAGAAGTCCTCAGCATTGAGCAAATGGAATTATTTATGTCAGAAGAGGAACACAGGACTATGTGACTACAATTCTTTATGGCTGCAGAAATCACTTGCAGCTGCCCTCGTGTAAGCTCTTCACAAGGCATTTGACAAAAGGATTGATTTTCAGAATTCACTGGAAAGAAATGAAAATAAGCTCATTAATAAAGGTATCAGTACAAGAGCTGTGAGTCACAGGCCTATTGACTTGTTCTTCCTGAGCAGACTCACAGGCAGATCATCAGCTTGCTTTTGGAACCACTCGAGACAGAATCATTCCCATTTCAGAAGCGTTCCCGTGAAGAGATTGATGCCCTTCTTCTGCCCTGGATATCAGTATACAAGTGTATGAAAAGATCATCAGGTGATCTTCAAAATTATTTTAAAGGATTGAAGTTGGTTATTTTTCTTCGTGTGGGAATGTCATTTCTATTGTTTCTTGCTAGAGGCCTTCCGTGGGAAAATATGAACTGAGCTTTGAAGGTGTCTGTGTGTTTGCTGTGTTTTATTTACTATTTCTCAGACAAAACCAGTAGGATTTAGTATTTTCCTGAATGTCTGCAAAGCACAAAACCTTTAATGCAACCTTGGCTAGTGAAGGATTTCCTCCTGAGTCACATCTAAAGGGGAAAGGGAGCATGAGGAGGAGAAAGGGAGTGCCAAGGAAAGAAAGGCATTTATCACCTATTAGTTTAATCCAGGATTATTTAGAGAGTTCTAGAAACTCTCTAAAGTTTCTAGAAAAGGAAATAAAAAGAAACTCATCCATCTCTGTATAGATGAGTTATATGTTGGTAGCTCTGTGTGTAAGTGCCCAGCAGGGGCAGGGCTGGTGCTGGTGCACTGTTAGTTAAATGCAGATACTCTGCTCACCAGAGCAGCTTTGGTACAGCCTCGGGTGAGATTGAGTTTTGCTGCTCTTGCCTGCTAAATATCTCAGCTTGTGGATATTATTATTGATTTGTAGATTATTTCTCCTCATTTTCTTAAAAATGCAATGGCCATGTGTGTTTTCAGTTGTAAAGCAAGCCCTGCTGCGTGTGTGATTTCTGTAGCCAGCCTTGGTTCCCTTGTCAGGTACCTGCAGATGGTCTGGGAGCAGCGTTCTGGGGTTGGGGCTCCTCTGCCAGTCCCTGTGGGATGTCACTGAAGGGCTGCAGTTTGCCTGCAAAGGGTTTGATGAGCAGAGCAGGGCAGGGCTCAGCCCAGGCAGCCGGGGCTCTTTGGCACATACAGAAGTGAATGCACACGCTGAGGGCTCCAGAGGGCACGAACTGTGACCTGAAACATCCTGATTGCTTAAATATGGACCTCTCTGCATCTTTATTTTATAGAGCAGGAATGAGCGTGGGCAATGCTGCTCTTGAACATTGCTGGAGAACAGATTGGAGCAGCCAGAGCATGTGAAATCCATTTCCAGAGCATATCAATAAATACCCAATTCTGTCTCAGTGTTCTCCAGTGCACCAGAGTGAAAGACTGCACCAACCAAAGCCTCTGTTTATGCAGGCAGAATAGGAAATTACACTCTGCAATGCCTGGCTGAGGGCACAGGTACCCCCTGCACAAATACTGATGAGCCTATGCAAATGCTGGGTGCAAGGAAAAAAACAGCATCCTTTGAAAATTTATCCCTTTGGACCAAGTTCTGTCCTTGAATATGCACACTGAATTTCCAATGCCGTTGGTAGGCTGTGCATGAATATGTTGCATAGAAGAATTTCATCCTTAGATTTTCCTTTCCTTTCTGCAGCTTCCTGCAGGTTTTTGTTTTCTCTTGGTTTAACTAATCAGAGCATTCCTGCGTTGCTGAATTAAAAGGAATTTTCTTGAGACCATTTACTGCTTAGTTTAAAATTATTATTCTTGAAAATCAGTTAAATGAGATGTCTACAGTAATAAAATAAAACTTTTTACTTTATTCACTGTGTATTTGGCAGGTAGCTGATATAATGGCTTTAGAAACTGCTGTGTGTAGCTACAACTGAAGGGAACTTTGCAGAACACAGACAGGGAGCACAGATCATCTGCCTAAAATCTTTAACAATAAGTAGGAGTTCCTTATGTTAATTTGGGCATCGACCTTTTATCTTTGTTGAGCACAGGATCTGTAAATTAAATACCAATCAGGGATGAGAAATAGCCTGGTATTTGAGCAAAACCAATCAGCTGGAGCCTGAGTAGACTAAAAGAGATTGATTTCTTTTTCTTTTTAAAGCCACTGACTCCCACTGTTGTGACTTGAGGCTACCCCCCCTCCAGCTTGCCAGGGTGGTTCAGGGTGGTGACCATTTCAGTCAGGAGCTGCTGCCCTCCCGCTGCCAGTCCCTGTGCCCAGCTCAGGCCAGCTCTGGCTCTGTGGGGTGGCCAGGTGAGCAAGCTGGCCCGTTCTCCCCTCCTGGGGGGAGCAGGGGCCTTCCCTGGGACAGATCCAGTGGTGGAGGAGGTGCTTTGCATTGATGTTGGTCTCCCTGGGTGAGATAAACCACCCTGACTCTGCAAAGATAAAATTTCTAATCACCAGTCTCTAAGGTGCAGCATTTAAACTCAGAAAATTAGAGGACCTTCAATACAATGAACATTCTGTCATCAGTCCTGGCTCTCATTTTAATGTGAGGAGAAGAAAGATGTTTTCCACCCCGCTTTTGCCTAATATTTAAATACTTCTGTTGAGCTTCTATCTTTGCCCATCTGGGCTGACTCATAAAAACAGCCTTTGCTTTGCTTTCTCCTCTTCTGCTCACTGGTAAACTTTTCTTTTAACCTCAGCTTTTACTTCATCTCTGCATCTTCCCTTGCTACAGCTGCCCTCTGCTCTCAGCTCAGGCAGCGATGGAAATTCAGGTGGCACTGCCCAGTCCCTGCCTTTTCCAGTACCTAAGTGGTAGTTCCAGTGGGTAACAGGAATTTTTCCTGTAGCCTGGGGCAGGTGATCTGGGCTCTGCTCTTCCCCCACATCTGAGGCCAACTCACAACCCAGATGTCACTTGGTGTGGGATTTAATGCAGGAGGGAAGTCCCATTCCATGGCATCTTCATTCCCATTTAGGAATTTCCTCCCGATGTCAGTGGTGCCCTGTTGGGTGTTCTGCCTGTTTTCCTTTAAAATATCCTTGGCATGGCAGTAATACTGATGTGTCCATGTGCTTTTCAGTGTTCATGCTGGAATAGATTGTAAGCCATCGAAGTTTCTTTGACACAAGCCTGTTTCTGTCAGCATTAAGATTGTTTAAGTGTGTCAGTTATGATAAGTCAATCCCAAAAAAATCCATGCTGTACAGCAAGTATGGAAGCACCTCATTTATTTGCTGAAGTCAGGTATTCAGGGGATACCAACACTGTATTGTTGCCATCATTACAAACCCTCAGCTGGGAATAATCAGAGTATCTCACTCTCCATGACAATTTTTTGGAAAGCAGCTTGTGACAGACTATTTAATGAAGCAGAAAGTGGAGTTGGGTTTGCATTATAGAATACTGAAATGAAATCTCATTCTCAAAAGAAAAAAACCCCTAACTTTCTAGCTCCTCTTCTTCAGATGTCTTCATTTAAATGCAAATAGCAGCTTCATCCACAATGAAATCAAAAAAGCCTCTTTTTTTCCCTGGGAAACAATAATGAGGGTAAATTTAAGTCATTTCATTTTTGTAATAAGATAATCCTTTTCAATGCTCGTGGTAATATTATGATAAAGGTTGATTTTAAAATTATTATTTTTGAATAAGGGAATGTATTTTTGGCCTTTGTACAAGCAGGAATTCTGACTTCACTGTAGCTCTGCCCAGATGCTGCTCCTGGGGTCAGAAAGTTCAAGGGTTCAATCTGGATTCTGTTGAGCCCAGTGGGCAGATAATCCATAATATTATCTGCAACCAAATCTTGTTCCACCTGCACTTTATTTGGCTGATGAAAATGATGGTATGGCGCTGGTGGGATTTCCTTGTGGTGTTTGTGCACAGGCAGCTCTCAGCAGCCCCGCTCTGGGTGCCCTTACCCAGTTCAGTGACTTTAGTGACAGGAGAGGGGGATGCCAAGCTGATGAGGAGCCCCTGGAACAAGTGGTTTGTCGCCTGTTTTCCCTCAGCATCTCACAGGTGCTGGCCCAGACTGTGCTAAGGATGTGCAGCTGCTGCTGGTGTGGGGCAGGGAGCAGTGGTTTGTGTGCTGGATCTGCCTGACCCTACAATTCTGTGTCTCCTAAGGTGTGTTCCCTGAGCCCCGACAGGCAGTGATTGCAGCCTGATAAACTGCAGTACCTTCCCCTCTTAGCACGAGCTTTTGATGACTTTATCTGCCAGCTCTCCTCAAGACACTACTCCAATCTCATTGCATCTCTCCTAGCTCTCAGCAGCTTCAAAGTTCTTTAAGAAAATCCCAGACAGAAATGCTCCAGTATCTCCATGGAGCGAGGTCCAGGGGGTATAAAATGCACTGCAGAAAAGAAGTTAGAGCCTGTAGATAAGAGGAATAAGAATTTTCTGTAACATCTTGATATCCAGAACTGAAAATCTTGCTGTTCAGCCATGGAGGGTCCAAAGGCAGTAGGGTCTCATGGAATAGAATAAACAGCAAGGTATTTCCAGCAGTCCAGAGAACAAAAGATACTTTTATTAATGCGTCCTGTGTTCCTCAAAACTCAAATGATTAACGCAGCTGCTAACAGGTATCAGAGCACTCATTGACACAGGTCCTGAAAAAGAACATGCTCCCTGCTGATTTCCAGTGAGTGCCCAGCTCCACCCTGATGCCTTCAGTCATCTGGGGGGATTTTCTGTCCAAGAATAAGCAAGTGCCATGTTTCAGCCACGCACAGATCTCATGGAAGCGAGTGGGAAGATTTTAAAATCGGCAAGGACAATTTTCTGCAGCTGCTGTTGATGAGCATTAGTAATATTAGTTCTAATAGCACTATCAGCAGTATGTATCATGTTTTCTTGGTTAAATCAAGTCCTTCGGGATATTTCATGTTCATGTCAGGAATTCCTGGCTGCTTCTTCAGATAGCTGGGTTCTGTCACGCATTTTGAAGTCTCTCAGCTCAGCAAGAGGGCAGTAACATGTATTACGTCCAAGATGATCATTGCAATATAATATAGATATGTATTACCTGCATTTTGGTTTTCTTTCATTGCAAATTTTTCCATTGTTGGACTTTAATTTGCACATTAAACACAGAGTTTCCCTTTATGAAGCCAGAAGGGTTTTCTTTGCAGTGAAAATGAGTGGTTCAATTACCCTCCTACTAATGGATAAAATGTAATTAACGTTGTCTTGAGGCTAATTTTCATTTATGCTGCCATTCTGTGTAAGCTGAACATCATTCTCTGGAAAAAGTCAATGTGTCACTTTTATTAGCCCAGTTTGCACTTTAACACCAAGAAAATTAATTCAAGATACATTAACGTACTTAACTTCAAATACACTGCAATGATCTGAGGACAGAAGATAACTCCAACGTGTCCTTTATGAAGTCACACAGTTTGGTGGGGGGTGCCTGATGAATGGCCTCCTGTTTACGTGTGTGCACTTTGGAAAGGGGCAGAGTGGAAAAAGAGTTCCCAGGCAGCTGCTGCTCCTGGACTTGCCCAGGTTTGCATCCTTCCACACATGAACGTGTGTTAGGAGGAGTGCCTTCCCATCAGCTGATCTTCAGGGGCTAAAGCTGGGCAGTTGTGGTTAAGTTTTCAGGCCTGAGAAACTCTGGCAGTGCCTGTTGCATCCCTGTAACACAACTGCAGAATGGTATCAGTACATTTTGGGGCATATTTTAGTAAGGAAAACCACTTCAGAAATACAGTGATTTTTTCTGTTCTGCATGTTTTTAAATACCTGGTCCACGCTGACATGAGTGAGGCAGCTGGGAGGTTTGTGCTTTCACTGGGATTTCACAGTCAGGTGTTCGTTAGGAAACATTTCTCCACATTTAGTTCGGATTTTCCTTTGCCCACTTTAACCCTAAAGCTCCTGCTCAGAGTCCTCTCTGGGCCCCTCAACGCCACCTCTTTTCCTCCCTTTTGTTTGGATAAGACAATTCCCTGCTCTGGGAAATGCTGTAAGGTAAATAAGAGTTCACATCTCTGAATCAGTTAGAGATTGTTTCTGGCAGTTTCTGTGATTGCTGCTGCCGTGGTTCAGCACAGCCTGAGCCAGCTGCTGGACTTGTTCACCATCGGTGGTGCTGCAAGGAGATCACGAACCTCTCTTTACCCTCAGCGAGCCCACCCCAAGAGCCCACACCCGAGGGGCACAGCAGACCTCTGAAATCTCCATCATTCCCAGAGTGGCTCCTTGATGCCTGCTTTTGTTCTGGTTGCCAAAGCAGCAACCTGGCTCTTAAATGTGTCAAGTGTTTGGCTCTTGTTTTTCAGTTCTTATGCATCCCCCATGGACAGGCGCTCAGCACCTGCAAAATTGAAACAATAATAACCTCAGGGACGAGGAGAGACTGTTGTGGCTGTAGTTCTGCTTTGCTCTCCATCGGGAGCACCTTTTTATAGCAGTAACCTCTGTGTGTAACACTGTAAAAATAAGGGGGATGTGATGAAGGCGTGCCAGGTGTGCAGAGGAGATAAATAGTTCTGTGTTTTGACAGCAGAATGTACTGGTTCTTCCTGCAGAACGTGCCTTTAAAAGAGACTGGACGTTTCCACAGTGAAAAGCTCAGCAGTTTTACCTCAGAGGAGGCAAGGCAGTGTCCTGAATTCCTGAATGGTTCCCTTCCCCTGATCTGGGTCTGCACAGAGCATCCCCACTACAGGAGTTACTCTTGCCCCACGGAAAAAAGGCAATTTGGGCCTTTGCCGTTTTTTAGGTACCCAAGGTGCCTAAATTAGGTTTGCAATTAGAGTCTGCAGAATATGGATGATAGCAGTATTCAGAGTGAACTTCCATCATGTCTTTGACTTTAGGAGTAGTTCTCCATCACCTGTCTCCAGGGTGAGAAAACCAGTAACAATCACAAATATATCCTGAATGGAAAATAAAGCTATTACTGATAAGCTTCTCTGTTTATTTTCAAGTCAGTTCCCAGATGCAGGACAGGTACCAAACCCTGTGCTCTGCAACAACAGTGCAGTGGAGGAGATGAAATCTCCCTGGCTGCTTTCACTGTGTGGAAGGAAAGCTTTCTGTGGGTTCAGGAGCAGGGAAACTTCACAGGCACTGCTGTGGCTCCATCTGGTTCCCACTCCATCCTTTCCAAGTGGCACCTGCACATGGTGGGGCCTTTTTGGGAGCTGTGGAGGAGAAACCCACAGACTTGCTGCCATCCCAGTCAGTGAGCCAGAAAGTGCAACTTCTTAATTACATTTTGGCAAAAGGCACAGCAGCCACTAGGTATGTGGCACAGAATGAAGCTTTAACACAGCTGCCTAATTTCAGCACATTTTCAGTGTTCCCAGCTATTTAGTCTGAGCATGTGTTTTAATGGTTTAGGTCCAAGTGCATCAAATACATGAAGAAAAAGAGCAAAAGCACTAAATCCAGAGATAAGGCATGGTTTGCACCAAAGCAACAGATTTCTTCCTCTTTTCTGGATTTGAATGTTGTTAGAAAAAGAAATCTGTTCCAAAAGAAATCCAATTGCTCTGGCATTAAATATATGTATGTATGTGTGTGTGTGTGTTGGTAGCAAGGCTGTAAAAAGCCTGGCTGACAAAGGGAACATGAAAAGACACTTTTGTCTGTAATTCCCAGCCGGGTCCTGTGTACAGATTATGTTAAGAAGCAGTTCCAAAGGCACGTTTTCCTGCCCAGGGTCTGATCTCGGCAGGAATGCTCAGCCCACCTGCCCATTATTGTGCTCATTAAATCCCTGTGCCCAATCTCGGCTTATTTCAGGGTCTGTCAGCATTTCCATTTCATACCCATCTCATGTAATGCATTGGCCTCTCCCTTTGTGCTGCTCTGAGGTTATCAGTATGCTGTGGACACTATTGTATTTTACAATATATTTAAGAAGCAACAGGATTTTAAATTTGCGGGAACAGTTTTGTCTGAGGTGGTGGATTAGCATTTCAAATACTTTTTTTATGCCAACCTCTTGGGTAAACCCTAATTATTTAAAAGGAAAAAGCTTTCAGAAATAGATGACATTGCTAATTGAAACAGTCACAAATGAAAAAATAATGTAAATGCTACAAGTTAACCCAAACAATTTGTCTATAGGGAGCATTACAGCAATCAGAGGTAGATTAACTGTGGGGAGGAGCAGAGGGAAACAGGGAGTCTGTGGCAGCATTCACCAACTAGGAGCCAAAACTCATTTGTTGCAAGAGCTGTATAGCCTCAGTCTTTCTGTTATCTGATGGTGTAAATTATTAGTGTACAGTGTGGGTATCTTGCATCATTTCACAATAGTATTCCTAGAAAATTGCATTTTATTTTCCTATTAGGAAAAAAAAAAGCCAGGAGACAATAAGAATCAAAAGAAATGTATTACCTTTGGACACCAAAATTCCGCCTAGTACTTTCAAGAAGATTAATTATTTTAGAGCAGTCCTTCAAACTGAAGTTTAAATGTTTTTTTGCAGCAAGCATGCAGGGTCACAGTGGCTTTAGACAGCTCATTTAATCTGCAGCTTGAATACAAAACATAATTCGTGCGTTACCTGGCAGCCAGAGCCAGGAGGGTTCCATCTCCGTGCAGTCTGAAGTGTGCTGCCACGGGAGCTGGGGGGTTTTTCCCTCTAACTGTGATCCCATTAATGAGGGTTTTCTCTTGAGTCAGGGGAAGGTGTGACCAGGACTGACAGGGGAAATCATGGAATGCTTCTGCATCCCAGGAGCTCTCGTGGTTCACGGCAGCACTGCAACAACGGGGCAGGACGAGCCCTGCGTGGGCTCTGGGCTAAACCAGGGCTCTCAGCCAGGGGGACCCGGGGGATTCAGCTCCTCCCAGCAGCCACATCCCTGGGACTGCCCGGGAAGGGCATTTCCCCCTCAGCAGAGAATTCAGGCTCCCCAGCTCCTGCTGCTCTCAGTGCACAAAGCAGACAGAGGGGTGATGAAATCTTGTGTCCAAAGGCCACGCTCCCATTTTTAATTTCTTTCCCACTGTATGGACACCTTCTTCTGTTCAGAACCCTTTTACCCACTTCTTAACCCTTGCTTCTGCCCTGGCTCCCTGAGTGCACTGTTCCAAGCATGAGCCAAAGGCTGCAGGAATGAAAGCAGAGCCAGGAGCTTCATTACCAGATTCTCTCACATTCAAAACACCTTTCCACTGAGCAGCAAGCCAGCACTGACATCTCTGTATTTCAGAGCTGAGGGTGTATTCTTCACAGTGCTGGGGCTATTAAGAAGTTCAGAGATAAGAGAAAAAAATGTTCTGGGCTGTACTACTGAATTCTATCTATCCATCCTAATACAGCTTCAGAGCAAATCCCTCCATGTCATGTAAGCAGAGCATTAAAGGCAACAGCACTCAAGATGATGCTGTAAAATGTGCTTTAATACCACAATCATTTATTATGCTCATGTTGTATCTTTCGTAATAATAATAAATTTGAAAGCAAGTGTTTATGCAACATAAACCTAGCTTAAGGCTGACTTCAGAGTTTAGAAAGCTCCAAAAGCTGTTCAAAATCTCTCACAGGCTCTTAAAAAACTTAAATTCTCAGTGCAGGATTTTTCCAGTGAAAGCTCTTCCTTGTCCTCCTGGTGGACAGTCTTTCCCTGAGGTGGATGAGAGAGGGATATTTTTATGTCTTCAAGCTCTTCTCTTTGATCTGTCTGAAAGCCTTAGGTTCCACCCAAAACTCCCAGAGTACCCACGGCCTTCAGTGCAATGTCTCAGACCCTCTGAGTGTTTTGCTGGCTTGGCTTTCCCAGGCGGTGTCTGCTGAAGGCTTTAATTGTGCAGCGCCTGCATTGCCACCAGATGGACATTCCCCGGGCCTCAGATGGTGGGAGCCTCTTCTAATCCAGACTGCATTTGGCCAGGAGGAGAAAAATACACCAGGAACCTCTTGATATCACAGCAGGGATGTGCCTTTCTCATTTTGGTTTCCCCTTTTTCCTGCGAGCTGCAGCCATTTGTGTTTCTCTGCTTCCACAGCTTCAAACAATGCCGTGCTCACTGTCCACAGCCATCAGCCGTCCCCATCGACACTGAGGTGTCTCTGCTGTTTAACTTTGAGGGCAGACTCTGGGAGAGCAGCTGGGTATGCAGGGACACTGCAGTGGGCGAGAGATGCTGGTGTAAATTTGGCTGTCTGGGATGGGATTCAAGCTCCTGTTGAATTTAAAGAGCTTCCCCTCTGCAGGTCCAGGGAAGGAGGCCTTATTGTTCCTTGCATCATTAGAAGGAGAGCCAGGTCCTCTGCCCAGCGGTGCAGTGTCCTGGCAGCGGTCAGTGAGTGTCCCCTGGGCTGACCTGTGTGTGCTGCAAGTCTGTGGTGCTGTGTTAGAGGCCATGGATGTAGTGTTTGGTGTGGGACATTCTGTAGGGTGGCAGCAGCTCTTTGGCCTCACAGTGACCCTCACACACGTTCCTCTGCCAGTTCAGGAAATGACTGCAAGCAGAGTTTGTCCCAGGATACGTCACAGTTGGAGAGTGTGGGAAAATTCTGTGTCCAGCCAACCATTTGTGGTCTTCATAATCCTCTGGTCCTAATTCTGGCAAGGCAGCCTGCCCAGGAACGCCTGACTGGTGGAATCTTCCCTGAAAATGTCCTCTGAGATCAGGACTGTGATCTCCAGACCCCTTTGGGTTAGAAAGGAGCTGTGTACATTTAAAAATTCATGTGCTGCTTCCAGCTCCCTCTTGCCTTGCTGGTGCTTCAGCAAGGTTGCTCTGATGTTGGGGACAAGCGAGGCCAGAGAAATTTCCCGTGTCACACACTGGAGCCCTGGTGCTGGAAGTACCTGTCACCACAAAGCTGTATTGACACTCAGCAAACCCCCTGCCTCTCCCAGATCAAGTCTCATTCAGCTGACTGGCAATGGATTATATTTTGTATAATGAGGCATGATCTAGCCCAAGTATTTAGCATAATGGAAGAACAATAAATCATTCTGGAGCTGTCAGCATAAGATTTGGATGCTTTACGTTATGTAAATAAACAGTGCCTCATTATACCCAGGAGTTTGTGTGAAATCAGGAGGCAGGAATTGTTCTTTTGTTATTCTTTTGTTTCCAATGGGCGATAATTATTTTAAACCATTGGAATGAATAGGTTGTAATTCATTTGTACCTCCCTTTTGTCTGCTGTTGAAGAAGACTTGAGAGATTGCCGTGCTTGTAAGCAGTGCTGTGTGTCTGGCACTGATAAATGTATCAAACTCGAGCATGACTTTATCTAGGAAACAGATTTTGATAGCTTGCTAGGATTTAGGTCATTGGATAATTCAGTGCAAACTGCAAATCTTAATGCTATTGACAGAAGACAGAGCACAAATAGGCAGCACTTTCTATAAATCCCAGACCTGTAAGTAGCTCTCCTTTCACAGATTTATAGTAAATGTCCTTGAAAGCTATTCAGGAAAATGAACACACTGGCTCTGGATTGACAGGTTGGCGTTTCAGATTCATGGCACCCACGTTTGCCCCGCAAGATGTGTTGTAAAAGACCTGCTTTATAATGGAACGTGGATCTGTGCAGAATGCAAACTTCTCAGGATACACAAACTTCCCAGGATGCAGATCTGACACCCTCCAGTGCACAAGGAGAACTCCTCTGAAATTACTGGGGTCACATGGCTGCCAGGCTGATTTATCTGGGACTGGAGGAAGTTCCTCCTACTCAGCTTTTTGAATGTTAGAATTCTAAACCGAGAGACTGAGATGCACTCAGACACCCAGGAGCGTGGTTTGTGTGGAGGAGAGAAAGAAGACAAAGACATTTATAACATCAAAAGGAAGGGTAACATTAGGTGAAAAGTTTCATGCTTTTCTGATACATTATTTGGTTTTGTTTAGCGTTAATTAAAACAAACCCCAAAACAACAACAAGCTATCCTTCAAGCACAGAATAAGCCAGGTGTGTCCATTTTCTGAATAATGACTTTCTGGGCCTTCCTTTCTTTCAGAGGCTGGTCATCTTCTCCATGCTGGGAATAAATCTGAAATGACGTGTTTGATTTCAAAGTTTCTTTTCTTTTTCAAAAATTCACGTCTAGCTTAGCATGAAACAGTCTGTGACAGCACTGAAGTAACATATGTCACACCTAAAAGAGAGTGGAGACTGCGTGACAGACACTGGCTGGGCTCAGACTGATGTAAATCCTGGTTTCTGACTGCTTCAGCTGACACTCCTTTAATTCAGCTGTAGAGCACAGAGGGGGAAAAGCCTTTGCCAGCCTCAGCACCTTCTCCAGCAGCTGTAAAAATTCCTAACACAGATCTCGTGTGTTTTGTCACTAAAACACATCCCCTGGGCTTTAGTGTCATTTCAGTGAAAATCAGGGAAATGAATACCGTTGTTTGTTTCTGTCAAGAGCCGGGGTTTGTAGATGAAGCTGGACTCATCAGTCTCTCACCTCAGCAGAGGGAGAAGCTTGGACACGTGAATTAAAACACCTTTAGTGAGCATTAGCACAGCACTGCTCTCTGAAGTGCTCACGTAACTTTTAGCAGTAACTTTGTGTTCAGGCCCAGCAGTTACACATCTGGAACTGCTGGAATTGCTGTAATATTTTGACAGATGGAGAAATCTGGGGGTGTAAGTATTGGTATTAATCATTTTGTCAGATTTAAAATCGATTAATGCCTGTTTGCTGCTTATTCGGTGATAGTGGAAGTTTCCTGATTTGAGATGCATGTTTCAGAACTGCTCATTTCCCAGGAAAAATCAGAATAAGATTAGTAGGCGTGCAGTGTGTACATTATCTGTAATGGCTGTGCTCCCTGTGATCAAAGGCAGAACTTTTCTGTATGCAGTTGCACTGGATCATGATCAAGAGCTGGCAAGAATAATCTCATCAGATCTGTGTAGGCAGGGTGATAACAAGTTGTTTATAGAAATTAATAGTGTGATCTTAAATTTTTAAGATTTTCCCATGAGTGTGCTTGACCTTTTCTTCTTCAAATACTGTCATTTCATTTTCTGAGATTCTTTAGTTCTTCATCACTTACTTAGAGTCTGAAGGCAGAGTTCAGGTGTCACCTCTTGGTCAGGTGTAACTATGATAACAAGGCAAGAATTAAGGTTTGTGGTCTTCCAATGCACATTTTGCCTGGGGTTAATAATGACCCCAATATTGGCAGCACTCAATATCCCCAAGCAATTACAGAAGGAATTGAAAGAAAATGAATGAGGATATTGATATTGATAATTCTGGACATTAGAGACCAGCTGGGAAGGAAATTGAGTTCTGTGGTACATGGGGAAAGCAGAAGTTCAAATTCCACTCTGCTTTTCTGAAGATCAGAGGTGGACAGGACATGGCCTGGCCCCTTTTCCCTGCAAGGATCCTACTTCAGCCTCCTTAGAGCCCTCAGCTGGAAGCTGCTGTGGAGATGGACGTGCTGGGCTGGTGGCGAGCACATGAGAGAACCTCTCAGTTCTCAGGACCTTCTCCAATTTTTAATTTAAAGGTTTGTCCCATCTGTGGCCATCTCAGTCAGGAATCTCTGTCCCACCCTGGCTGATGGCTCAGCACTCGCCAGACCCAAAGCTGAGCCATTCCAGCTGCCTCAGCAGGAAACTGACCCAGTAAATGTTGTTCACTGCTGGCTCAGCAGCGCCGGTGGGTCCCGGGGGAGCCGAGAGGCAGCAGAGGGGAGGGCAGTGGCAGCCGGGGCTGGTTCCTCGGGGAATTTCCTCTTCCACAGCCCTGCCAGAAGCTCTGCTGCTGTTAGAGCTCCTGCAGGAGAAGGGCTGCCCTGCCACCCCTCCTTGGCTCGCATTTCTCCTTTTCCCAGCAGGGATTTCAGAGCCACATCTCCTTGTCCAAGTCCCAGAGCATGGGGGTTTCATCCCGCCCGTCCTCGGGGCTGCCTGAGGGGCTGTTCCTGTCACAGGAGGGGCCAGGGCACGGACTGAGTGCCCCGAGTGCCCCGAGTGCCCGAGGCTGCTCTGAGCGCAGCTCTGGCCGATGCTCTGTGGGACTCGCTCCTGCTGAAGGCAGCAAAGCTCAGCCCAGCAGCAATCCCAGCTTGCAGAGGTGTCCATTTCCAGCGTCTGCATCCCCCCTTCTAGAACTGCACTGCCTGAGAGCCCCTGAAATGTGCTGCCCCTGGAGCTGACACAGAGCTCTGCCAGGATCCTGCCGCTGTTAGGAGGCTCTATATGTTTTTTCCCTGTTGTTTAATAAGAAATAGATGGTATCAGTTTGGTGCAGATGAGCTGCTGCCACTCTGCGTTTGCTGTGGTCAGGGGGTGGCTGAGCAAACCCCCTTTGGCCCGAGGCTGCCGTGTGTTTATTTACCTGCAGTCTTCAGCAGTCATAAATATCTGTTCCTGCTTAAGTCTCTACACACCACCCACGTGTGGCCTGGTGATGAATATGGATTAAATTGTGTTTTAAGTATTACTTCTCTGATTGCAATTTCGGGTCCTCCTCGTGAAATGGTCCGTCTGTTTTGTTTGTGTTATCAATGGGAATGCTTTGAAAATTGCTTTGGTGCTAAGGAGAGCAGGAGGAAAACATTGCTTCATGGTGAGCATTTTGAAAGATTGTTTATACCCAGAGCATCAAATTAATTTCCCCAAAGAACAGGTTGAGCTGACCAAAACCAAAAATGATCATTGGTTTTGCACATATTTGAATACAAATAATTTAATTTCAAAAAGTCTGTTAAATGCAGCAGCTCATGGTCATTTCCATATTTCCTCAAGCACAACATAATTATTTTTTTAGACTCCATTTTCTTGGTTTTAACCATGGAATGAGTTGTAGCATCCTTTTCTCTGGGATGCAGGCAGGTGCAACTCAGTGGCTGGGCAAAATCAGGGCACAGCTTGAGCCCTGATGTTCCTGATCTCAGTTCCTTGAGGTGCCAACCAGGGGAGGTGGAGCAGCAGCACATCGTTCCTGTGTTTGCATTTTTTATGTTTCTCTGCAAAGCTTTTGATTCTCAGTTGAACTCCTCTGAGAATCCTAATGGAAAATTGTTGAAAGCTTTAAAATATCTAGAAATTTTGCCAGATCTTTGCAGGTTCTCAGAAATCCGTTAGCGTTTGTTAGAATTGACAATCAGCAGCGCTCACATACTTTGTTTTTCATACATATATATATTTATTTTTTTTTAAGTATGTGCCTCACCACAGCAGAGAGTGAATTGCATTACAGTTGCCTAACGCCCTGCAGGCTGGAGGATTGTGATCCTTTTGCTAAACACAGAGAAGCTCAGAACTAGAGCTCAGAACTGTTCTTCAGCCCTCTCAGGGCGTTTGTGGCTGCAGCAGGAGTCAGTCTAGGTCAGCTCTCCTTCCTTTGTGAGTCCTTGGGTTCCACGCTTGGTAATTGCTGCCCTCTTCCTTAAACTTGTTCTGAACCTCATCTCTACGGGGGCAGGGGTCATAAACAGCAAAATAGACTGAAAAATGCCAGGACGTGACATGGATTACTGAGGTCTGAATTTGTCCTCCCTGAAATCAAAGTTATTTAATGCAAGAAGGGCAAAAAGCCCTTCAGTATCAGCCTGCTCCTGTGAAGGGCTTAACAATTAGGATGGAAAAGCTCCCAAATGAAGCAGAGCTGATGTAACGAACGCAAGAGATGAGGTTGCAGCTGGGTGATTTGCTCTGCACAGTTGCATTTAGCTAGCAGGTCAAACAGGAGAATGTCCAATATTCTAAGAATAACCTTTGTCAAAATGTTAGGTAGTGAAAAAATAAACCCTTTAATTTGATTATAGGGAGCTTTACCAGTCATTTCCATTAAGCCAGGCACTGCCAGGAGGTTGTGGCTCTTTTTGAGTCGAAGCAGGTACCTGCCAAAACCTTGGAACACTGTCACAAACCTCTCTCCATGGGTAAATGTGAATCTCATTACAAAAAAGGTAAAGTAGAAATCCTGACATTTTCAAAGCAAGGACCAGATTCTGATGTGAGTGGTTCAGGTGTGACACCCAAATTCATCCCCAGACTCTGAATTGCAAGGAGCCTGATCATTGGAAGTGCTCAGCAGCCACTTCCCAGGCCGCTCACTTCTACTGAATTTTAATGGAGTAAATTCACTTAATTACATCTGTAAAGAAGAATTTAGGTGAGTAAAGGCACACAAGTTTGAAAATGTTGTGCTTTGACTTTTTGGGCAACCTGGGATAGTGGAAGGTGTCCCTTCCAACCCAACCCAGTCTGGGATTCTGTGATAGGGTTCTGTGAGAGCTGGGACGAGGGCAGGAGAGAGCAGTGCTGGGAAGAGAAAGGGGTTCCTTAGCAGACAGCAGAGCTCAGGGTAGCAGAAACAATATTTTTGTAGATAATTACATAGAATAAATAAGCCTCGTATGGAATTTGTTCACACAGTTGTGGAAAAGCAGATTTTAATTTCTGAGCATACAGTTTAATGTGAGCAGAATCTCTAAACAGAGAGTTGACACTGTTAACAAAGGTAATATTAGATTTGAATGAGAAACTTTGTATGGTTAATTAAAAATCAAAGGCACAGTTACAACAGAAGTAATTATCCAGGAGTATTAAATCAGTTGCAAGTCCAAGCCCATAAAAGAATTAATCAGGAATAATTTAATATTTGATATTGAGGGCTTATATTTTCCACTAATGCCAAAATCCATTCCATTAACCAGTACAATTCTTCAAGTCTATCTGCAGACTGAGTCCCTAAACACAGGACAGTGGAGGAACAATTCAGTGGGAAGAAGCTTTAATTCTTCTTTTATAGTGCAGTTCCAGTAAATAGAGTGGGGTTTCTGCTGAAAGAATCCCTCTGGCTCAGGCCAAGGATTGTTCTGACCCATTTCTCTGCCAGTGGCTGAGGGCAGGTGCCAGAGGAATGATGTGAGGGCAGAGGAAGCTGCTTTCCAGCTGTGCAGCTCAGCGTGTTTGTGATCTGCAGGTGTGATCCAGTTCTTTCTTCCATTAATTAATTGATTTCTCTTTAAATTGCAGTGGAGGTCAATCCAAATAAACATTCCTGTTTTCTGTAGCCATGAATTTCCTGGTGCACCTACATTATATGGGAAAACATGGTCTTCTCTTTGTTTTGAGCCCTGCCATCTGATAATTTTCCCTTTTCACTTGTGATGGAAGATCACGAATCTCTAGTCCTGGTTCTGTTTCACCAGAGCACCGATCCTCTTGTGGATTTCTGTTGTAGCCTCTCTCACCCATCTTTTATTCTTGCATCACCTTTTTGGTCCCTGTGGGGCCCTTCTCAGCTGTCCTGGACATGCACAGGGAACAATTCAAGGAGGTTAGAACAGGAGATCAAAAGGGATGATTTGCTTATTGTGACGAGGGAGTTGAAATGCTGGGGGCATTGGCGGGAATTCCTGAAGTAGAACGCAGAAGGACATAAAAAAAGCTCTGAATGATGGGGAGATTGTGATCACCATCTAACTCCTCCTAAGTTACCAGCTCAGCTCAAAGTGGGTCTCGCTGCAGTCAGAGCAAGCCAGCACGGTAACTGATTCTGGAGGAGAGGCTTTTGCTGAGCAGAGCTGTCCTCTGCCAAGGTAGGTCAGGAGCTTTGTACGGATTTTGGCTGCAGGGCCTCGAGCTCACAGTAAATTTTGAACAAACAAGAAAACCTGACCAAATAAAAGCAAAAGTCAGATGATGTCGGTCCAACGTGTCTGGCAGTATCTTGAAAAGGAGGCATTTATTATTGCCATTTAAAGGGTTTTGTCTTCCTTTTTAACCCAATAAATAAGCTTGTCACACAGCAGTCCCCAGCGCCCCGCAGCCATTTATCAGCTGGGCTCCTGCCAGAGCTGATGTCTGGGGAGGGCTGTGAACAGGGTGATAAATGGGCACACCAGGTCTGAGGCAGTTATTTATCAGATCAAGTGCTTTATCAACTATCAATAAAAGGCTCCTTACCTTCCCCTTCCTTCTGAACTGTAAACTTAGCCCTGAATAACTTATCTGGAAAAAACTCATTCCTCAAGCAGATATTTATTAACTTTCAGAATTTTCAAAAAAAAAAAAAAAAAAAAACAAACCCAAAAGACCTTGAGGTGCTTGCAGTTGGATTTGTTTCAGCTCGTGGGCTCTCACATGACAGGAAGGGAGGTGAGCTCGTGGCCATCAGGTTTGCTCCCATTAAAAGCAGTGACAAGTTTGCAGTTGAAGTCAGCAGATCCAGAACGAGCCCCAGCCCTTGCTGGTGTCTGACCTCGGGACCAGCCTCCCCTGCAGCCATCCAACACCACAGATTATTTATTTACCTGTCAGGGCGAGTGGTGCAGCCTGGAACTGTTCAGGTTCACAACTTGCTAACCGTTCTGGAGTGAACAGCTCTGAACTCAGGGCTTTATTCATGGGGGGGTTTTCCCTCATGAAACTGTTCCCCTTGCACTGACACCAAAAGAATTATTGGGTGCAGATCTCTGTGTACACCAGCTTAGGAAAAGACTTCGGATGTCCTGGGTACAAAATACGTAATTTGATGTCAAGTCCAGATTTATTTCCTTGAGGACATCGGGCTGATGCCAACACAAGTTCTCTACCAATCGTTCTGAAGGATTAGGCATTGCACAACAGTCACAGAACACACAATATGGTCTTAAAGGCATTGAGTCTGAAGCAAGCATGTTCCCCAGGATATTATTACAGGATTCTTCATGTCTTTTTTCTAATGGCTTTTTGGATTCCCTGCTTTCAGCCTGCCACAACCAGCTTTACAAGTGTCCAACCACTCTTTTCTCTGGTATTAATTTTTTTTTTCCTCTTGTGAAACATTTGTGATCATTCTTCTGTCTTGTCTAACTGCTTCTTAAGTTTATTGCTTTTCTGCGGTGCTGTTAGGGATTTTATTTCCCAATTGGTATTACTTTTTAACTACTCATGTAAATCTGTATCAGTTCAGATTCATGCAGAAAAAACAATTTGTCACAAATCTGTACGGGCTAAATGATCAAAGCAGAGCTTGCGGGCTCACTGCTTTCTTGCTCAGCCTACTTCCAGGCCTAAAAATATCTTATCTTCATTCAGGTTCTGATACTGCCCTTTACCACAGCCTTTATCTGTGGCCGGGGAGTCAAATGTAGGGGTTGCTTCCTTGGCACATCTGCCAAATCAGCAAAGTCATTTACATCAATCAGCACCCATTTACATCTCAGCAGTCCTGGCACTTGTTGCCACTGGCTAATCACAGGGGAAAAGTTCTAAGTAAGTAGCGCCATTGAAGTCCAGGCACAAAAATACCTCTGTGGGCACGGAGTTTGTAACTAGGGAGACTGTTAGAAATAAAACTTTGGTTGGTGTGCTCTGTTATATAAAATAAAAGTCATAATTTTCTTCCCAAGACCTCCAGCAAAGAGCTGGAGTTTGTGGCTCCTCAGCTGCAGGGATGGCAGTGTTATAACCAAAGTGCACGGGGATAAATGGCCCTCGCCCACTTTTGTGCCTAAAATGTGCCTAAAAGAGGGTGTGAATCCCCTCTGAGCACGAGGGGTGATGAGTTGAGCCGCAGTGGCAGGAGGGTGCCGCCTCTGAGGGCAGGGACCAGCGTCCTTGTCCACTCACTGCCATGGATTTTATCTAAGGACATGCTGTGACCCAAATTCCATCCTGGCTATCGTGGTGTCCTCACGAAGGTCACGGTCACATGTCTCAGAGCAGACTTTGGCCCCATTTGCCATATGGGAGCTGGAACATCATATTTTTTCTGCATGTCCCCTTTGTTTATTTTTGTGTTTCTGTTTAAAGCTCGGATGAAGAGCTAATTACGAAGCCAGCAGAGCCCGCTGGCTGCAGGCTGCCCCGCTGCTCTGCCCTTAGTCTGCTCATGAATGAATTGTTGGGTTGGAGGCAGCTTTCCAGGGCCCCTGTGATGGTCCCAATTTAGCTCAGGCTGCTTATTGCCTGACATTCCTAAATATGAATGTGCTACACAAACTGCCAGGCCAGTCTGGAAGGGGATTTTGGAACAGGCAGTTTAGTCACTTCTCCTCTGCACAGTGACCTGGAGAACAGAGTTCTCTTTTCCTTATAAACCTTTCTCTTCTTTTTAGGGAAGTGAAAAACTGGTTTGGTCTTTGCTCTGTGGCTCTGCCATGGGAGTTCACACTGATTGCCACTTTTGGGCAGATTTCATCCCTGCAAATGTGCTGTCTTCTCATTGTCACTGCATCATTTTCTCCTTGTCTTGCCACCACATTTGGTCCATCGTCGATGTTGCTATCAGGATTTTCCACAGGCAGCAGGGAAATGGGATGGCAGAGCTCCAGGGATGGCTGCTGGCTTTGCCAGGGGAGGCTTGGGCAGCTCATAACCTCGCTGCTTCTCAGCTTTCCCCTCTGGAAAACTGCAAGAGCAACAGCAGAACTTCTAAAATGATGGCAAAAATCAAGTCAGAATTGAAAAATGTGTTGATAAATCGACTTCATGATCTTAAGAGGTCTGTTTCAACCTCTGTGGTTCTGTGTGCACCTTGATTTGCCTGCTTTACTGCCAGGTCTTGCCTAACCTCCCAGAGTGAAACCAAAGCTGTGGGAGATGGGAGGAGAGGAACAAACGTGGCTGTTGGAGATTTGCAGCATCCTGCAGTCTCCGTGGCAGAGCTGAATGGCAAAGAGGGCTGTAAAGCACCCAGCTCTGCGGGTGTCACAGGGAACAGCGGCTGTGCCGCTCGAAGAGGCGACTGCTAGGCATTAAAAGCTGGGAAAACTGTGGGAGACAAGGGAGCAGCTTGGGAGGAGGGGGCAGAAGGCCAGGGAGTGCGAGGTGGCCGAGAGGCAGCGGCACTGTGCACCCTGTGCTCCCAGGGCAGCTCTGTGCCAGGAGCCCGCTGGGCTCGGGGGATGTGCACAGGGAGCGCTGCCTCTGCCCGGCCCGAGGCTCCCCAGAAACTGAGCCCCCGGGGCAGGCTCATGGTGTAGGCTGCCATGGAAGTCAGCTGAACGGTGGGCAGCGGGGCTTGGAGCACAAACAGAGCCGTGTGAGGCACTGGCAGAGCCCAGTGGCCACGTGTTAGAGGCTGCACCGAAGCTGTTTGCAGGTGACAACGTGTCTGTTGGTAAAACAATAGCAAAACCTAAACTTACTCAGAAAATAAACCACTGAGTCTCCTTTTGTTGCAGCTCTTCTGCATTTCTCAGAGGGCTCTGATGGGGCCTGATTCCCCACGGTCCAGGCCTGGGGAAATCTTCCACAGGAGCTTTGCTCCCCAGTGACACAAACGCCCACCATTTACACCCCTGGCATCCTGTGATGTGTGGCAATGCTTTTCCAAGGAACTTACTGCAGCTCTGTGACCACTGCCTCGTCCCTGTGCTCCTGGTCTGTGGTATCCACGGTTCTGGTCTGTGCACAAGCAGGCTCCATCCCACGCGTGATTCCGTGGGAGGGTGGATGGATAATGGATGGATAATGAATGGATAATGGGTGGATAATGGATGGATAATGGTGGAAAATGGAGCGTGGGAGCAGGGAGGGCTCTGCTACCACGGCAGCCTCTGTTCCCAGCCGTGCCCAGCGTTTGCTGCAGGTCCCACATTGCACAGACATTCCCCAAGTCCCACATCCTTCAGCAGAGGGAAGTGGGACCTGTGGGTTCTCTCAGCAGCAGCTGCCCTTCCCTGGAGAAACTGTGGGTCCCTGTCCTTCCCTGTCCCCTTCCCCTGCTCTGTGCTTGGATTCCTTCCTGCTCCAGCTCTCCCATCCTTGCCAGCCTCAGCTCTGTCCCAGCTGGTGCCTTGCTGGCTGTGACAGTGCAGAATGTGCTGCTGGCCAGAGCAGGGTGGCTGGGGGTGCCTGGTGGCACCGAGCCCTGGGTGCCCCTGCCCGTCAGCCCCGGGGCAGCAGGAGAGTGTGCAGCCAGGGAATTAGGCAGACTTCGGGGCTGTCTGGCTCTGGAAAGCAGAGAATGACAAAATAAAACCTGTCAAATTTCTCTGCTGGGTATTTCTGCGTCCCAAGGGCTGCTCTGAGGTGCTCCTTGTTGGCCAGGCCCCAAGGAGCCGATGGCAGATGGGGAAAGGGTTCCCTGGCTGTGTCCATAGGATTCCCTTTGGACCACGGAGCACAGGGGTTAGCACAGGGAGGAAAATGGGAAGGATTCATGTGCAGCCTGGGAATGACAGCACCAAGCTGTGAAAGAAACAGAATTAAAAAAAACATATTAAACAAGGTGAGTGATTTGGGGATTTTTAATGCTTCCCTCCATGAAAGCAGAGCTGTTCCAGTCAGTTTGACCCCCGTCACGCTGGCTCTGCTACACATCCCACCAAATATTTACTCTGCTAAACTGCATTGCCAGAGTCTCGTTGGCATCTTTTCTTTGAAGTGATACCCCAGAGCTTTCATTTTGTTGCTGGAAATCCCTACATCATATCCCATAGTCCACCCCTCGCAGAGCTCCAAAACCCCCTGCAGGCACCAAACCTCTGCATTAGGCTTCCCAACCGCAGGCCCGAGAATCAAAAGAGCCTTCCCGCTGGCACATCAATCCTGCCCCGAGACACTGACCCCGTGTGTGAAATCCTGATTGGCTTTGGCTAATTCTGCATGACATGTCCCTACCAGTCTCCCCAGCCTCAGCAGCTGAGTGGCATCGGACACCGTGTTTGCCTGGACCTTAGGCCACATTCCCAGCCCTGCTCCTCTGGAAGGTCTCCTGTGAGGATCAGACGTGCCTTTCCCTCCTGTGATGGTGTCTGACAGAGCTGGCAGCCTGCTTGGGGAGAGCCAAGAAGAAATCCTCCCCAAATATGTTTGTTTGTTTGCTTTTAAGAGCAAACTTCGTTGATTATCAGCTAAAGCAGCCTGTCTAGAGACCAAAATCACGTATGCACACACAGCTTCATGGAGTTACAGTTTGGGGTCTGTGAATTAATTAGCAGTTTCTCTGAAGAGCCACAGCCTGCCAACTCTCAGGCTTCCTGGGTCTGACTTTGATAAGCAGTGAAGGTACATGACAGCTCCCTGGGATGGTGGTAGCCTACTTAGCACTGCAAACCACCCAGACACCAAAGGACGGCTCCCCAGAAGGATGCTAACACAATTCTAAATGTTACACATCAAAGGGACTTTGTCATCTTAAACCTGAGACAAATTAAATTTACACTGCCTCTACAGCTAGGAAGAAGGGGAACTCCCAAGGGAGGGTTTGCCTCCAGCTGTCAGGGTGTGCAGGGGACCCAGCAGAGCCTGGTGGCTTTGCTGGTAACGTCACAGCCCGGCCCAGTGCTGAGCAGCTCCTTGCCCTCTCCAGACACGTTGCCTGTGTGCTGTTTGCTCCCACAAATACAGAAACCACAGGTTTAAAATTACACATTTCTGCTCTGTTCAGTCAGTGTCGGAGACCTTAAACCCCTGGGTGTCTTCATCCCAGCAGCAGAGCTGTAAATAACAACGAGCCCCGAGAAAGGAGGCAGCAGCCCTCACCGTGACTTTGTTCCTGCATTTGTTGTGCTTGCCGTGTTTTACCTGCAAGGAGACTGTTCCCCATTGTTAGCTGGTGCAGCAGCCTGACCTGGGCTGCGAGCTGTGGGCTGGACACTGCACAAACACAAGACAAACATCCCTGTTCTGAGCCATTCCAGCTGAGCCACGTGAGGCAGACAAAGGTGTGGAAAAGGGACACGACAGGCAAATGTGTTTTTCTCTCCCTGGGAGTGAGATGATTTATTTCCTGGCTTTTCTCATCACTTGAAGACGTGGAGTTGCATCCTGCAATCACAGGCAGTTGGGATTGCCTGTCTTTCCAGCACACCCCTGTGAAACAGGGGAATTGCCAGCCTGGGCAGCAGGGGCAGGCACAGCAGCACCTGCATTTGGCTGCTGAGATGCATTTCTCTCCTTCTTGAGCTTTTTACTGCACATCACAGGCTGTGTAATGAGAAACCTCTCGCTGCTGGTCATCTTCTAATGATGCCACTTTTCCTTTGTTCCACCTGCCTCTCGTTGTGCTCCTTCTCTCCCTATTTACTACGCACAGCCCTGTCTTATGTATTTAGCTTTTCTTCCCCACCCCCTCCTCCAGCCCTAGCAATAGATTCTATCTATACCGAGATGAAAGTTCGTTAGTGAGAATATAAAATAGCTTAAAGGCTTTGCAAAAGTTAAGTCTGAGATTAAATATAATTAGATATTTTTCCTGAATGCTTGGTGTGTGACAGTAGGAGGGGCAGAGAGTCTCTCTGATTATCCCATGTTGCTTTTTCCCTACAGCACAATCCAGCCATTGGCTCTTCTCTGTTTTTTAACTGGAAAATTGGGATTGCTGGGCTTTGTATCTATTTGGGGTTTTGTTTTCACCACTCATCCTTGCCACATCTGCTCCCTGCATTGATTCTGCCCCAGTGAGGAGGAGTGAGAGCATGGCTGGAGGTGTCACCCCCATCACATGGAGTCTAAATTATTCAAGGAGTCACAGGCTGAAGGAAGAAGGATAAAAAATATATTCAAGCATTGATTCTGCCACCCACTCCTTTCTAAACAACGGTTTTGCAATCACATTTTACCATTAAAAAAATCCATTTTCCCCTTTCTATCTGCTGTGTGGAAGAGTAGGAGTCAGCAGGTAGATCTGTCCAGAGGAATGGGCATTTGGGTTTCTGTGGATGCTCCTTTTTAACCCAGTGTCAGCACATCTGACCGTGCAGCTCCTACCTTACTGAGCAAAAAAGGAAGCTGATTAAGTAGCAAGTGCTTGAATTAAATGTGATTAATTCGCTTATATCCCCTCTCCTCTCTCCCATTCCCAGAGACTTCAGATTTCATTCTGCATGATGAAAGGTGCCCACATTAAACCAAACATTTAACCTTGAAGTTCATGTCAGTCTTTTCACATTTTCGCATTCAGGTTTCACCATCGTTTCTCATACTCGCAGTATTTCAGCTTGTACTTTCAACTCTTCTGTTTATATTAAAGGTCTCACAAATTAATGTGGGTTATTTCGGGCCACTGTTCCTTTATTCTTTTGGACACAGAAGAATTGCAGCTAATTTTTCAATATTTTTTCCAATGCATCCTAGAGAACCTGGAAACTACAGGGGAAATAAGGAAATCAGAATTATATTTTATATATTTCAAGCTGTTTGCAAGCTCAGAGCTGACAATAATGTACTACAGGCGAGGAAATCTGCTTTGGAGCAATTTAGGTTTCTCTGCACCACCTTGTATCTAGCCCCACCAGCTGCTTCTAAAACTTGTACTTCAGCTGCCATAATCTTATCATTAAAGGTGGATTTAGGTTTTAAGAACCGATGAACAAACCCTTTTTCCTTGCAGCCACAAGGCTGGGAGATGACTCTGCATTTCAGGTGCAAGCTCAGCTTTACTCCAGCGCTCAGCACTAATCCCAGATAGTCGACGGCTGGTGCACGGACCCGCAGCAGTTCCTGCAGGGAGAGGCAGCTCGGGGCTGTATTGTTCAGCTGCTGCTTCCTGGCTTTCCAAATCCCTTCTCTGTCGCTGCTTTTGTTTCCTACCCTTGCAGTGGCAACAGGGGGAAAAAGCTGAGTTTGACCACATCCATGAGAACGTCAAGCATTTAGACTTTATTGGTTTAGAAGCTTACTAAATTTAAACAGAAGCATTAACATGGCCTTAGGCTCTCTTGACAGTTATAAACTCTTCCTTGGGGGGATTTCTGTAATGCTTTCTAATCAGCTTAAGGAGTTAATTAAACAGCTGTCACTTAGCTTCTTAATTCTGAGACTTGATGCTAAATAAGATTTGAAATTAGTTATGCATGACTGAAGCATGGATCCTCTGATATGAGCAAGATGGCTGCTAGCTGAAGAGGAGGAAAATCAAGGTCTTTTTTTGGTTAAATAGTGACAAGATTCAAGGTGGTACCCTGGATTAATGCTCTACATTGATTAATAGAAAATAGGTGAAAAAGAAGAAAATAGAGAACGTTAAGGAATATCAAATGGGAGGGATTTTTGGGCAGCTACTCGTTCTCATTTGTGGCATGCTCTGGACTTCAGGAGATTGCAGGGATCAGTTGATTCTTTTCCTGATTGGAGTCTGTACATAACCCAAAAGCCAAAATACCTATGGAAACCAGAGAGGGACATGCTTAATTTCTGAAATTAGATAGCAAAGATACATTCCACTGCTAGAATGAAGAATGTCACTGGAGATCTGCTGTGCTCCTAGGACACGAATTACAGCGTCGTGGGGACTTGTTAATCCTCTTTTCCCTGTGTATTGTTGCAGGACCAGCACTTCTCCTCCTGAAGGGTGTGAGTGTGGTGGGTGGAATGATGAGAAAAGCAACAGTATTTTATTGATAATTAAGGCAGTGAGTTAACAAAGTCCGATGCTAAATGTGGTTTGATGGGATTCTGTGCCAAGGTGCTCTTGAGCATTTACAGAACTGTCAGGGAGAGCCTCCCTCGGAGTCAGGAGGTTCAGGAAGGGCCCCCTTGGGTACTGAACTGAGAGTGGAGTTCAGCTGCAGCTGGATCAAAGCTAAGCATGAGTTAGCCATGCATTTATTTCTTTAAAAAGTATATATATATATCTATATGTACATACACACAAACATAGGAAATACTGTGTATACACAGACAACTGGGGGCAGAAACAGAAATCCCTTAAGATTTATAAAGATATTGTTAAAGTCCTTTTTTTTCACCCTAGGAAACATAAGGCAAAAGATGTCTGAAGGGAAATTAAATTTCAGGGAAGCTACCTATTAAAATTGAAAAAACTAATAGGTATTCACTTCTGCATTTCAACTTAAATAGATGCTTGCTGTGTACATCCTCTGAATATGTTTCTGCTGGAGGGCTTAATATGCTCAGTTATTTAATATGAATCTCTTCAGTAAGCAAAGAACCCTCACTCCAGCATCTTCTTTAAAGTATTACTATTTATTTACCATGGTAGCAATTTCAGAGTAAAGATTACCTGGTCTTCCATTTCTAATACAAGAAGAGACATGTTTTTCTCTGATTATTATTTCATTTTATTACTGGAGGGGCTCAGCATAAGTGAATTATAGAGATATGCTGTGTTAATAGTTAGAGAAAGTTCAGCATCTTTTTAATAGCTGCTGAGGGAATCAACTTTTAACACTGAGACTGTTTGGCTGTAGCTTTGCAAAAGCATAACTATTCCCACCCTGAAGTGCCCTGACACCTTATCTCCTGTAATCTATGTTAGTTATAGATAAAGAACATAATATTTCTTCAGGAGATCCCTTTTTCACTCGAGCAGCAAAAAGCAACAGTTTTAAATTAGTAACTGTTTAGATTTATAGCTTTTACATGCTGAGGCTCTGCGCTGTAAATCTCAGTGTAGCTAAATAAGTATCATGTTCGTTTCCTCAAAATGAAGTAATTTTCATATGCTTTCACCAGGGGAGCGTTCAGCCCTTTCTGGCCATTAAACAAATGCCTGCAGGAGCATTTCACAGTGCCCCTGCAGGGTAGGTTTGTGTAAATGGTTATTGCTGCTCTCTGTTTAGGGTGACACAAAAACCAGGTGCCCAAGGAAACCATCCTCTGCGTCCTTCCGTGTGCAGGCACCGGAACCTCTGCCAGCAGTGTCCAGCTCAGTGACTGCAGGGCAGGGCCCACCCAACACCCCCACAGCCCAGTTACAGCCCAGTTACAGCCCAGTGCTGGCCCAGTTACAGCCCAGTTACAGCCCAGAGCCAGCCCAGGGGCTCCGGGGCAGCGCTGAGGCCGTGCCACCGAGCTGTGCTGCCAGGGGGGCTCTGGGCACGCAGCAGCTCCCGCTGGATCAGATGTGCCATGCCCAGGAGCAGCTGGGCACCGCAGCCCGGCTCCACAGGCGTTGCACACAGGGCAGGGAACAGCTGGATGCCCTCTGTGCTCGGAATAGCCAAGGCTGGCACTGGGAAACTCGGGGACTCGAAAGAAATTCGTGGAGCTTTTGAGAATCGTTTCAGTTACTGGCTCTTACCAGGGGAAATTACACTTGCCTTTGGTAAGCAGACCTCATTAATCACCCTGTTTCAAAGGCTTGGTTATTAAACTTCCCTTTGCTTTATAAAATAATTGCAGGGGTCACACTGTAATGGATCCACGGGAGGGAGCGAGCTCTTGCTGCTTGGGGGAGCAGCTCTTTTCAGCCTGGTACGAGGTGTGAGCAGCTTGGTAGGTGGTGTGGCTCCAAGTAGTCCCAGTGAAAGGAGATTCATGCCCAAGTGTTTGGAAACCACTAACACCAGGACATAACACCCGAATCCTGTAATTACAGTGGATGCTTAACAGTGTTTGTTCTGTCAAGCTGCCCCCGTTTGCAGCTCTGTGGAGCCTACAGGAGAGCAGCAAGAGTTTCTGAGTAACCTGCGTACAGCAGCTATGGTGCAAAGCCCAGATGGGGAAAATACCAAAGAACCTGGGAACTTAATTGCAAATCTGAGAACTCAGTTGCTTGAGCAGTACGTTCTGCACTGAGAACAAATGTGTGCTCAAGACAGACCTGACTGTACAGGCAGATATTCTCACCTTTGTATGAATTATAATTTCAAAATATCTAAAGGGCTTTTGTGCTGAGGGAGGGAGAGGATTTTCTTCTCAAGTTCTCTTTTTGTGAAATCCTCTTTCTCCCTTCTCTAAAGATCATGGTGAGGATGGGGCAACCTTAGCAAAGCAGCTATCAAGTGACCAGGAGGGGTTTTCTCCTTTCATTAAACACCGCTTTGAGTCTGAATAAAGTGTGTCTGTTTCTTTAAGAGGAAAAGCTCTTTTTGATCTGACTGCTTTAGAGGAGAGAACTCTCAGCTTCTCTGCTTCAGCCCAAGAGGCAGTAGGAGCAGCCGTCATCTTCTGGTAACTTGGTTCCAATCTCCCACTTTGTTTTCTTCCATGAGTAGAATCAGGTCAGTCTCAGAGCTCATAGTGGGAGCTATTTAGATAATGAGAATTTAGCACTTGGGGGGCTTGGGAAGCCTTTATTGCACAAGAGCCAGCTGAAATCAAGAGCCTCTTGTTCTGCAGGATGGTCCAAGCTTCACAGGCACAGCTCTGAAAGGCTCAGAGACCTTTCCAGAAATGAGCAGGATCTTGCAATTAGAGGTGGAAGGACTCGGGCAGCAATTTGTGCTCTGAGTGTCTTGGCAGAGATCAGCGATTCTGTGGTGCCAGACAGAGGTGACACCCAGGTGACAAAGAGCCCTGTTTAGTCTGATGCTCTTCAGATAATCAGAACTCAGCACTTCTAACTAAGAAGTGGTGAATCAAGCGGGAGGAATGTGTTTTGCAATAATCCTCCTCACAACAGTGATGTGCCACAGGCACCGCTCACCACAGGGATCGTTTTGTTTAAAGAGCCCAGGCCTTCTCAGCATCCCTCCTCTTTCTGGGACAGGCTGGGTGAGCACAAGCCTCTTTAAAAGGTAAAGAAAGAGGTGAGGGTAAGTGCTTGCCCACCAAGAGCCAGGATAAATCCTAGAAAACTGAGAGGAGGGTCTGATTCCACACAGTTCTATACACAGGACCAGAATCTTGAACTAATTCCACCGGAGGGGGGGCAAGGGAAGCCCCGTGACTGTCAGGAGAGGCAGTGTCACTGTTTGCAGCTCTGGGGTGCTGACTTTGCCAAGAATGCATCCCCAGGAGCAGCTTAAACGCTGCCCCTCGAGCTGTGTCCGTGTGCGTGGCCAGGCAGAGGGGCACTCCCAGGCACAGGGTGTCAGGATTTGTAGGAAACTCCCAGCAAACACATTCGTGGGTGACCCAGCAACACTTGGGACATGTGTGTGTGATGAGGAAGATACTCAGTGTGCTGCTCCGGCTGGAGATGTCACCGCTGCCACAGCCCGGTGCATTTGTTTGTGCGGTGCAGGGTCGCTCCCCGGTGCTGGGCTGCTCTAGCACTTGGTGAGCATTCGTGAAATAGCAATTAGGGCATGACAGAGCTCAGCAGCCCTGATCAGAGCTGGGAGTTTGGTTCCAGGATTGCAGGGAGGAAATCTGCCTTTCCTGCCTGCTGCACTTGGAACAGTTCTTGCCATAGGCATCAGGAATTACAGTAAAGCTCAATCTGGGTGGTACTAATGCATTAATAGCAAAATAGAGATATTAAAGGGCCCTTTTTTTCTTTTCTCTTAGGAAGCAGAGATCCTGAACACAGCTATTCTCACTGGGAAAACAGTGGCAGTCCCTGTCAAAGTGGTTTCTGTGGAAGATGATGGGACCGTGACTGATCTCGTGGAATCTGTGGAATGCAGATCATCAGATGAAGACGTCATTAAGGTAGGATCAGGAGGCCCTGCAGAACAGTGCTGCTCTCGAATTGAACGAGTTCTTTCATTTTCCTAACTGCTCTGCTGCTGGAGCACCAAGATTTATTATTGCTCTTACTGCTGCAGAGCTCGGTTCAGTGAAGCAACAAACCAAACACAAAATCACAATTTTCCATCCTGCTCATCAAACACTCAGGATTGTTTGACACTTCCCACATTTCCAGTGTTTTCAGAGTTGCCTCTCCCTTTGCCTTTCCAGTTCCATGGGCTGTGTAGGTTCAGGGATGTTGGCAGTTGTTATATATATGTTGTATATATGTTATATATATGTTATATATATGTTACATATACTGCTGCCCTCAGTTGTGGCTCAGGGTGTGTGTTGCTGGCCAGGCTGAGGTGAGAGCTCACAGGAGTGCCTTTAAGTTCCTTTTTCTTACTGAAATTGGAGGGTCAGACTGGAGCCTCAAGAAAATCGGTGCTTCTTGAAGGCTTTCAGCAAATACCAATATTAGCACTAAGATCTTGTAAGAAATCCTGCGTATTTCTCTCTGCTTGATGAATGATTAAGTGGAAGGAGCTGCTCAGCAGTGGCCGTGGTGGCAGATAAGGCACAGAGGATTCCAGCACGGTGACACACAGCTGCCTTGTCTGCAGCAGCTTTTATCTTTTCACAAACTCCTCTGTGGCTGTCACAGGAGAAGAGGAAACAAGAGACGCGGCTACAAATAAAAGTTAAAATTGAATTTTATTTTTTTCAGATAACCAGCATGTCACAAACTGATTCCAAACCCTCCAGGCCACCCTCCCAGCAGCTGGGGATCGCTGTTATCCCATTAACTCCTGTGAACTGCTCCTTACTGGGGACTTGGCCTCTGGGGGGTTTGCCTTGCCCGGATCGCTGAGGGTTCTGCCTCTCAGCCCGGCTCCTCTGGCTGTGGCCTGCAGCAGCTCTGGGCTGTCTGCAGCTCCAAAGCCTCCCTGAGCCCCAGCACCTCCCAGCCACCCTTCCTGCTGGGCGTTTTTTGCCTCTGTAGGCACAAATGAACAGATTCTTGTTACTGTCCTTTGGGAAACTGTTGGAAGTTGGAGATGTACCCAAGTTTGGTGGCTTCATGTCACAGAGCCAGTGACAACTCGGGGCAGAGTGAGTGAGGAGTAGAGCAGGGCAGAGGTGTGAATGGTCTTTCTTGAGCTATCTCTAAAGATCTTTTCTGACAAAAAAAGAAGCTATTTTTATGCTCATTGGACTAGTTTTAAATAATTTCTTCGTGGTAATTTCTTATACATGAGATGAACCCCATCAATTTCCAAGTTTAGTATTTTTTATGCTTCCCTTTTAGAATCCACTCAGTGTTCCTCTATCTGATTTGCCACTATGTTGGTATCCTCTGATTAAATGTGTTTTTCTGGCTGTATTGGTAACTGTACAGTATACTACTGTATTGGTAGTAACCTTTAGGGTTTGGGGTTTTTTTCTTCTATGAAGCCCTTTTGGATCTGGTAAATCTGCTAAATATAGCAAATTGTTGGACTTAATCTAGATTTAAAAACAGAAGGAAATTACTTGTCCTTATGTTGTGGGAGTTAATGGACTAAGCCCTTACTAGCTCACTCATGCACTATTTAATATTTTTGGTGAATTGGAAAAAAAAGATGTTGAAAGCAAATACATCACTTGGAAGATGTAAACAATCAGTTTTGCTTTCTGGAGTTTCAGTCACTGCCTGTAAGGACATGAATCCCCCAGTCAGTGCTGGTGTGTTTCACGTTGTTCACACACACACCATGGGCAGGGCTGTTCGTGCCAGCCCCGGGGCAGCCCAGGCTGGCACCATCAGGGAGATCAGGGCGTTCTGGGCTCCTGCTCTCCCCTCTGCAGCAGCAGAGAGCTTTCTGCAGAGCTGCAATGAGTTGCCAGTTTAAAGTGAGCTCTTAATTGAAACTGTGTCTCCGAGCTTGCAGTTTACCTGCTCTGTCTCAGGCCAAGCCTTGTTCACAGGCATCTAATGAAGATAAAGATAGATAATTACTGGCCAGCCTTCAGCATGCAGCAGTAATTAGAGTTTCTGTTCTCTGGGCATTAGAGCAGTGAATAGAAAATGGAAGAAAAATCTGCTTAAGATGCCCATTGAAATATAAAGATTAAGATTACATTTCTCTGGGTCTTTACTGTTGCTGTTTTTCAATGCATCTGTCAAGTAGCATCTAACAGATTGATTATGTCTTCGTGGCTTAGCTTTTATTGCTGGTTTTTTGGTGTTGATTAATGATGAGGTTAAGCTCATTTTCCTTGCAGAATGAGGATACCTCATTCTTCTTTTCCTTTCAGGGTCCACATTTATTACTCACTTCTTTCATCTGAGACTTCAAAGAACTTTAAAGAGCTGGTCCAAACTCTGCACTGACTCATTGCATGCCAAACTGCACCTACCTGAACTTGGTTGAATATGTCAGAGCAGAATTTTGTCCACTGAAACAATATTTTTATTGACAAATGGTTATCAGAAATTATTTGGTTCAGCATGACAGAGTAACCACACTAAAAAAAGGAGGTGTGTTACAGACTCTGTTTCACAAATGAGGGCTGTGAGACGCAGAAAAGTTAAGGTGTAAATTTCAATGTGCTCTAAAGTTCTGACCACTTGTAGAGGGCAAAGCTCCTACTGAATTAGTGGAAAAAAGGAGATTTTTGAGCAGACTTTATTTTTGCTGAGTTATTGGTAAGGAATAAACCCTCAAGATGATTTAAATCAAGAATGAGGAGAAAAGAAAAATCAGCTTTTAATCTTTCATTTTGAAAAGACATTTCTGTTTCCAAATGGCCATTTTTTTTTCAAGGCTCAACAAAGCCTGGAAGTTTCCAAAGCAACACTTTTCCAGTGCTCTGGGTTTTCAGTTTGATGAGTTAATTGAAGATCTGCATTTTGGTTTCCCTGAAACAAAAACACCTTTATGTTCCTTTTGTTTGATCAGACACCCGAAAGTTCCAGTACTCTGAGCCCTGTTCAGAAGCTGCTTGCCAGAAGTCACACAGTGACTGTGCCAGCCCTGGGACCAGGATTCAGTTCCTCTGCCCCTTTTTTGTATTCTACTGTGTGTTTCATAGAGGACTCCCCTCAAAATCTGTGTGTTACCCAAACTTGTGTGCTTCTGATTTCCTCCTAGAGCCCCTCGTGCTCCCGGGGCTGAGCCAGGTGGGATTTTTGTGCTCCCAGGGCTGAGGCAGGTGGGATTTTTGTGCTCCCAGGGCTGAGCCAGGTGGGATTTTTGTGCTCCCGGGGCTGAGGCAGGTGGGATTTTTGTGCTCCTGGGGCTCGGGGGGTGCACGGAGGGTTGGTGCCGCTGGCATCCTTGGCACAGCCTGGGCGCTGTGCACAGAGCCCTGCAGGGTGTTCCAGAGGGGCCTCCCTCTCGGAATTCCCATTTCCCAAAGCTCTCCAGCCCGTCCTGGCCGTGGGGGCTTGTCCTCGGCAGGGTCTCGTGTCCCTGGCTGTGTGTGAGAGGCCGGGCAGGAGCGCTGCTCCCTCCTTGCTGCTCCCTCCTTGCTGCTCCCTCCTTGCTGCTCCCTCCTTGCTGTGCCCCAGGATGCTGCAGAGCTCTGGAGTGTATCAGAGGGGAGAACAGCACACCTGGCAATTTGTAAAATATTACTGCAGGCTAATAAATCTTTCAATGACACTTAGTGTGGTTTTATCAGTGGCAAAATAACGCCGTTCTAATCATGTGACAGGCTTTACGGAAGCTGAAGTGTCAGAGCATTTAAAGTAGCCTGAAGCAGACACTGTTTTAAAGCATTAAACTTTTAACAGCTGTTCCTTTTCTTCCTTACATCGGTGCACTTCAGGGAGAAGCTGAATTCTTCTAAAGTCAGGGGAGTGACAGAGTAAAAAATCAAAGGGAGAAAATCGAGTCCAGGATTTTATCTGCTCCTTAGCTGAGCAGTGGCAGCTCCGGTGCTGCAGATCTCAGCACTGTGCTTCAGTCCATGGATAGTCCTCTTACAGCAGAAATCCATGGGCTCACACACATTTTCAGCTGGGAAGGAGAACCCTCACAGCTGCAGGGTGAAGGTGTGAGCCCCCATGGAGGCACTGCCAAGATGCACAAAACTTCCAAACCAAGGGTGGGAAGAATCCCAGTTTCCCGGCGATCTCTCAAGTTTAAGCCAAGCTTAGAGTGAGTTGAGATGTTCCTTGTGGCTCACTGGGTCTAAAAACTGACCAAGTCAGACAGGGGAGGCCGAGTGCTCACCCTGTGCTTGCTGCAGGGAGAAGGACAGGAGAGGAGGAACCCTCCTGCACTGGGAACAGGGCAAAGTGGGCAGAGCAAGGAAGAGCAAGCCCCTGTTTGAGAAGCAGTGAGCTGGCAATCTGGCTAACCACAATGTGCACTGTTTTATGTATATGATAAATAACATAACTGATAAATCTGTGCCCTGAGAGTTCGGTGAAGATCAAGTTCATGCCACGATTTTCCATAATATAATGTGATTTATCTCACCAGCTGAACTGCCTTACTCCATCCCAAAAAATTTTGATCCGTCTTGGAAACAATCTTGATTTAAGTCAGCAAATGTATGTTTTTGTTCTCTGCAATGTCTAAACATTTCATTTTGATAGAAAATGATGAAGTCATGTCCTGTCATTTAAACTCAGTTTCACTATTCCTGACATCGGAATCTATCTGACCTTTTCACCTTAGGATGAAGCAGCTTTAAAAATGAAAATGCTTTTTCTGCTCTACTCTAGTAGTCAGGATACAGGACAAACTCAGAGGAATGCACTGTCAAAACTAAAAGTTGTAATAATAACTGTAGAGTTCAGTTCATGTGCTGCTGGTGTTGGTTATAAAGGGAGAAGGCACAATTTTAATCTCTGATATGAAAAACAGATGTGGCAAAGATGAATTCTGAATGTAGAACTGATACAACAGACTTGTGTCTCCCAGGAATTGTCTGAAACTCACCTAAAGCTGTGGAAGTTACTGGATTTGTCTCTTTCATATTCTGCCAATTCATCATTGTGATGTGAATCTTGGGAAGCAACAAGGTTTCTGTGGTGTTATTTGCCTTTTTGTAATCATCCATCCTGAAAGCCTCAGTGGGACTGCCACAGCCACTGTTGCCTGCACTCCCTTTGTATTTCTGAAAGACTGTAAGCTCATAAGATAAAAATCTTCTCTGTAATGGAAAAAAAAATCCAAATAATTTCTGAATTGAGGCTACCTCAAAATTCTACAGAAGATACCCAGGAATCTGGGTTTTTGTGCTTCATGGGAAAGAAAATGTGTTCTTGTAGAGCCAGGGATTGTAATCTCTTTCTGTGGGTATTTCTCTTCCTTTATAGGGAGGAACATGTCTATGTCCATAAAAAGAATGAGGCAAAATCTAAAGAATATTGGAACAGTAATGCCAAGGGGGATCCCAGTGAGCAAACTGAATCATTTGCTGAACATAGAAGGGGCTGATGAATGTCCCTGACGTGCTAAAGCACTGCTAAGGTGCAGTTCTGTGGCTGTTTAAAGCTAACACAGAGCTGCCATCCCTGTGTCTGCTGCCCAGGAGTGCAGCTGAGTGAAAATGAACCCATTTCTGCTGTGGTGAATGAGCTGTCTGCCTGCTCAGCTCGCTGCCCCCTGACTGAGTGCATTGGGGATGCTCACAGAGCCAGCACTGGGGAGGGAGTGACGCTGGGGCAGGAGCCAGAAGCAGAGGGTGAGGGTGGCCACGAGTGCTCCTTGCTGTTGTGTTTGTGTAAGTGACACCAGGGCTTTGCACGGGCATTCCCCTGCTGCCACATCATTAACCTGACCATCATTCCCGTCCCTGGGGAAGGCTGATCCCATCCCTGGGCCTGTGAATCTCCTCAGGGAAGGTGCTCAGGAAGGATGGGGAAGATTTTCCAGGTGCCTCACCTATTTCTGAGTGTCAGATCTGGGCAGTGGGAGACAACCCTGTGGGAATGTCCGAATCCCCTGCAATGCAAAGGGCATTTAGGGGTTTTTAGCTGCTTTCCAAACCCACCTCATTGCACGCTGAACCCTAGTTCTGAGAAATGCTGCCATGAGAAGAGATTGGTTTATCTCTAGAGAAAACGTGCTGAGGGAGGAAGGAGCCGACAGTGCAGAGGCAGATGAGTTCCCTGCTTCCTTCCCCTGGGCTAGGCACGTGATGGTGTTACACTGATAGGAACGAGCTGAAGTGGGCTCAGATCATCCACTAACACCTGTCTCCAGAGCAGGAGCCTGCGTTAATGATTATAAATTGCCATTCTTCCTCTTCAGAAGTTCCAGTGTGTTCTGCAGTTGCAGTGGCCGTGTGCCACTCTCTCTGATGAGGTGAGGTATTTACAGCTCGTGGTGCCAGCTCCAAGCCCTCCTCCAGATCATGGCACAAAGCTCTGCATTGCTTTGTTACCGTGCAGTGAAAAGTTGCGCAATGCCACGTAAATGACTGTCTTTTCACCCAATTTAGGGCTTTTCTGGACACATCAGATACAGCATAGCCACTAAAGTCCTTTGCTTTTGCTTATCATTTGCAGGACTGTCCCGATGTTGTGTTGGGTGTAGAAGGGGCTGGTCTTGCTAAAATAAAAATACATGTGACAAGATAATTTTCAGCTGATTTAAATGTGCTCAAATCCAAGGGCTGTGTTAGTGTTTGCTGAGGATGAGGCTCGTGTTCTGGAGTTAATAGAGAAACTGCTGGTCAGAGCTGAAGTATCCTGAACATTAGCTGTGGAATACTTGCAGGATTCCTAGAGGTCTCAGAGGCAATTGGAAGAACAAGGGCTGATTCTGGACATCCATCTGTGCAGGAAAACGGGAGGCTGCGTGTGTTAGGAAGGCTGGGGTTGAAAGGCCATAATGAACCTGAATTTTTAATGCTGTCCTGTTCTGCCTTGGTTCTAATGAAGGAAGGAGTCGTGCTCTAATGGTTAAACCTGGATGGGATTTTAGGCGTTGCAGACTCTAATAAGGGCTCAGCCTGCACACAGCGTGTGACACTTGATTTTCATTTCTTCCTTAATAAAATGGGATAACAATTGGATAACCCCTCGGATGGTTTCTGAGAGGCTGCATGGAAATGTGCTGCTGCTAGCACGGGCTCTGGCGTGTGCTTTCAGCTGTGACATCGCTGTGCCACTGTGGGCCTGGCACGTCATTTATTTGATCTGTCTCAGCAGAGACGCACACAAAAGGTGTATAATGGCTCTGAAATACCTTGACAGATAAAGAGCATTAATGCTAAATCCCCAAAGAATGCTTTGAGACGTAAAATGTAATGTATAAGCATCGTCATTATGGTTGTTAATAACATACATAACCCTAACTAGGACAGAGCACAGACTCTCCAGAAATCACCCCTGTTACATTTCACTTAATCACAGCCCCTACAAAATTCTGTCATGATAAAATATCAGTGCCTGAGTAAGGAAGGATTTAGAAATATTTTCAGATTTCTTATGTAACAGAGTCTGTGAAGGTTGGTTGACTGAAGATTTCTTCTCTTTTGTTCACTGTCTGGAGCATTTTGCATTCCTTTTAGGATAGTGACTTTTGGCTACCCATGTACTTTTTCTCTTTGCAGTTATGTAAAAAAATTATGCAGTATTTAAGGATATCAAGAGAAAAGAGGGTAAATCAGTCAAACACATCTGAAAAGTGCTTGAGATGCCAGAACACAAGGAGTTCTCTGAGTGCAGTTTATTACCATAAATTATTATCTGTAACAGTTCTCATGCTTTACACATGTGGCAGGCTCTGGTCTCCTTCTCTGGGACTGTGGCTCGGGTGCTGTATTTGTTTGTAGGACACACCAGTGCTTTGGTTTCCCCCATCAGCTGCCCACAGAAATGCTGAACAACTTTCCTGTTTCAGCCTTGGTTTGCAGCATTGTCCTGTTTAACTGGTTAGTGGATGATAAGCCTGATTTCTGAATCAATTTAGGCATTCAAATCCAATTAATTTAATTGCAAATTAGAAACCTAAGCACCTACAAAAAGTGGCTTTAATGGCTCTTCAATTTTAGTTAAAAGTGTAACTGTGTATTTAGAGCAGGTGGGTATTACACAAAGCTGATATTTTCTCCCAGCTTAAATAATCTGTCCAATATAATAACTATTAAAACTAATGTGATTATTTGCAAGCAGGTAATTATTTTGGAGCTGTAAAGGGGTTTTGTTTGAGTAAATTTAGGGCATCTTCTTTAGACTTCGGGATTTGAGTGCCCTCAGCAATTTCTTTGAGCATTTGTGAGCATGTGAAAAGCTGTTGTAGTGTTTGAGATTTTGTGCAGACCTGGAGCTGATACCAAAATGAAATCTATGAATATGACGTTCCATTACATGCTCCATTTCATTCCACTAAAAGGCAGAGAGGGAGAAGTGAAACTTCAGTAATGAAGGGAGGTATCATTTGCCCTGGTGAGTAGGCTTCTAAAGGCACAATGGATGGTACTAAACTATATTTTATGCATTGTCTGTGAGCATTATATTAATTGCACTTGACTGTCACTAGAAGAAAATCGGTCTCACATGCACACACACACAAGTTCTGTTAATGATTGGATCTCATTTCCACCGCTGAAAATCCAAATTTAACCCAGTGTAGTTAATGGGATTGCTCTGCACTTTATGTGATGAAGAGAAGAGGAAATCTGCTCCTTCCTGGGAAATTGTTTGTGTCTGAGCACGGCTCTCGCTGCCAGTGGATGGGTTTGTCTGGCATCAGCTTCACGCTGAAAGCAAAGATCAGCCAGAGCCAATTTCAGTTGTTCCAGTGCCACAGCCATAAGTCAGCCCGTGTTTCCTTGAAAGTTCTTCACACGTTTTGATGATGCTGAGCTGAGTTTCAAGCTTGTAACAAATCTTGAAAGCCTCTGTTTCCCTAGGGCTCAGAATTGCATCGCAAGGATTTCACACAGGCCTGCAGATGGATGAGGAGCAGCCCCTCTGGCACCACAGCTCTACGTGCTATGCTAATTTTTGAAGACACCTTGACGAGTAGTTTTCCAAATTGTGCCCTTTGTTCCCGGGTTAAACAATGTGTGTGTCTAATCTCATCTGGAGCTCTCTCTTCTCTGAGCAGATTCAGCTGGACAGCATTCATTGATACTCACTCCTTTGCAGCTCAGGCTGCTGTGTGGAGGTGTGATTAATCTCGTCCTGGACTCTTTAGTACCCAGCGCTGACAGTTATCATCTGATACCCAGCGAGGCTAATTACTGATAAGAGTTGTCTTCACGGGCTGGTTGGTTGTTTTGTTGCTGTTGAGTGGCTAAAATAAGAGATTAAGTAGCATAAAGTGTGCTCAACGCAGGAAAACTGCACAAAAGAAATTGCTGGGGAAGAAGAATGAATGGGATGGTCCCAGAATGTCATTATCTGAGAGAGGACTTCCTCCACGGACCAGCACAGGAAGCAGTGAGGACAGAACCTGTTCCAGTGCTGGTGGAACCCAGTGTGTCCTGGAGCCAGTCCCAGTGCAGACCAGTCCGTGCTGGCAGAGCCCATGGGCACTGCACGGCTGCCCCAAGTTTGAATGAGTTAGAATGAGTTTTAATCATAGAACCATGATGAGGCCATCACTCAGCCAGGCTTCTCTGCAGTTTGGTGTTTTCCTTCCCTGAGCCCAGCCTGGCCCTTCAGTCAGGAGCTGCCCCTGCAGTGACCAGGGCAGTTGTGTGGAAAAGCCTCGTGTGGTTCCTCTGCCCTTCGCAGCAGGGCAGGAGTGCAGCTGGGCCAGAGCAGGGGACACTGACCCGAGTGTGTCTCTGAGATGTAACTCCGAGATACTTCACGCTCACTGAAGAAAGAAAACAAGGAAAAGCCTTGCTGAAAACAGCCTGGTTGTGTCTGCATGGGTATCATGGCAAAGCAGAGGCAAATTGCTGAGGGTGATTTTCTTACAAAGATATAAAATGAACACCAGCTTGCTGTGGAACGGACCCAGCACCAGGATCTCCCACTGTCCAGTTGTCAGCTGCACTAAAACTTACCTAGCCTGGGGCTTTGGGGGGCTTACATCAAGCCTTTCATTTGTTAGAGGCATATTTTACCCTTTCACGTGAAATGTAGCCTGCAATACAGGAAAGAGCAGTTTCTAATTAAACTCATGCCTAAATCCATTACAGCTTCTGAAGCCACTGAGACAGGGAGATAAAAAGAACTTTAATGATCCCAATATGTAAATAGAGATGTAAAAGTTTGTTTGGAGGAGTGAAGGTTAGAGGCCAGATAGGAAACCAAACGTAAGCCTCTTGGTAGAAATTGAATCACGGCATTAGTTATCATGGATTTTCATAGAAATAAAGTAATAATGCACATTCAAGTTTCAGTTCGTAAATATGAAGTGACAGCCTCTGAGTTAGCCACTGAAATTATATTATAGACCTAAAAAAGAATAATAGAGGAAATTGCGAAAGCATAAGAGAGAGTTGTAATGGAATTGGGCATTGGTATAAATACAAATCATGAGAGGGAGATTGATTTAGTGGAAGATATGAAACTCAGAAACTCGAGGTGTTAAAAAGATCATCTGCTCATCTGAAAGAATGCCTAAGGCTGCACAACTTTTAGCTGAAACAGCCAGATTTGCTTAAGGTAGATGAACTTTAAAATTGCATGAGGAATAACGTATTGCATGGGAGCTTGCTTCTGCAGGACACAGTTGCTGTATTAAGAAAATTACCTTTTCTCATAAACGTAGTCAGAAGTTTTACAAGAAGTTCTGGGAATAAGGAATTGCTGTAATCCAGAGAGCCTGAACGGTGACATCTCCATGCCAGCCAGCAATGAGGATTTGGAAGAAAGCCCTCTTGGTGAAATGAGTTGTCCAGGCCACTTCTCTTTTTTGTCTGTAACAGGAGGTGGGACAGCTGCAGGTTCCACGGGAGTGGCCTCTCCCTCTAAGTGTCTGCTAATGTGGAAAGATTTGTTCCAGCTTGTGAAAGCCTTTCAGGCCTCACACCTTCCATCTATGCCTGCAGAGGAATGGAAATCTCCTGTCTGCACATGTCTGAGGGAAGGAGGCTCAAAGATCCACATGAAATTGTGCTGAAACCTCCTCTCAGTATCTGAGGGTGATAGAACAACTCTTTTTTAGTTTGGAAACCAACAAATTGGGCTTGCAGCTTCATTCTCAGCAGTCCTGAAGGTATGAGTAACTCCACACTGAGATTTGCAGCAGTCATAGTTCTCTTGCAAAAATCACATCTTCATTTCCCTTCTCCCTCCGTTACACAGAGTCCTGCTTTTCAAACAAATCACAAGAAAAGGGTTGGGGACCCTGTTCTTGCCTGCTGCATCTCAGTCCACTGAATTATGCACATCCATACACAGACGCTGGGTGAGACACAGCAGAGAAGAGCCCAGGGAGGAACTATGCACATCCCATTATCAGCTTTTCTCTTCTTAAAACGTGATTTTGCATGGTGGGGATCACCTCTGCTTCTGAAAAAAAGATCTGAATAGCCTTAGCAGCTACAGAGCATCTTCCTGAGGCAGAGAGCCCTTATTCACCTCAGGGGGAGTTTGATAGCTCACCTAAAATTCTCTCAAGGAATTCTGGGGAAGTTTGGAAGGCTTTGTGGAGCCCTCTGAATGCCACAGCAGGCAAAGGGCTCCCTCTTCCTCAGAGCTCCGGGGATGAGTGGCAGCCATCAGACAATGACAGTGCTCGTGGAGAAGAGACCTGAACCTGCATGCGCCTGAATCCATCAGCAGTGCCATGAAAACTGCTCCTCATCTGCCTGGGGATTGCTGAGGCTCTGCTTCTCCAGCCCCTGTGGGACAGATGAGCTGCTCATTGGCACAGTTGTCCCATTAAGTGTCCAGAATGTGCCTAAGCTTTAAGTAGGAGTTTTCTGGAAAAGATGCAGCTACTGAGAACACAGACCCCCAGCTGCTCATTCCTGCAGCTTCCACACCCCGGTGTCCTCCCATGACATGCAGCTTCCCATGAAGTGCAGCTTCCCTGGGGCTTCTTGATCAGCCACGGGCCTTTGTTATTGACATCAGCAGTTCCTAACCCCTGAGAACATGCAGGGTGTGTCGATCCAGCAGGGTAGATGGTGTTCAGATGGAGTCTCTCTCACAATCTGGCTGCTCTTTCCTTGTGGTTGTTTGAAGATAGTTCAGATATCAAGCTTCAGGACTCACCTCAATTTCCCAGTAAACAGATCCGTGGTATGAGTGCTTGTCAGGATGGAAGGAGTGTGAAAGTGTTTGGAAGATCAAAGCAGCACTACTCCCATCAGAGTCGATAGGGAACAAGCAGCTAAAATCTTACAAAATGCTTTCAAATTATCCTCCACCTTCGATTCCCTATCCTCGCTGAAACCAGCTCCTGAAATGTTTTATTGAATGTGCTCCTCTGTCATTTCTCTGGAAGAAAAAGGAAGCTTGGAGGAGCTGTGGGCTCAGGTTGGCAGCAAGACCCTCTGCTTTCCCCTGCCGTGCCACCCCCTTGGCTGCTCTGGCAGCTGGGGCACAGCTGGGCTTTGCTATTTGGTTATGGGGGGAAAAGCTGATGTTTTTCTACTCTTACATTGACCCTGAGCACATTCTGAGAACTGTCCTTGCCCTGCTGCCATCAGACCCAAGCACCCCAGAGCCTGGGTGCTGTGTCTGGGCTGTGGGCACGGGCAGGGCTTTGCTCTTGCTGTGCTTGGCACTGTCTCTTTGAGCACATTTTTATTAGGAAAGCACCTGCAGCATCTCCCAGCAGTGCCCAGGAGCTGCAGTGGCCCATCAGAGCCCTCCTGTGACAGCCACAACAGCCATGAATAAAACATTAATGAATAAACAGAGCGCAACAAACACCTTTTATGAGGTCAAATGGCAGAGATGAAATAGAAACTGCATCTCTTCAGTCCTCACCTGGACTTCTACCCATTCCACCACTGTGGGTTTGTTTAATAATTTTTCTAGACAGTGTGAGAGGAAATGTTTCTGGCCTGGCTTTCCTATTTATGCTAAATGTAGCTATTTTCGTTGTTTGGTTGATTATTCTCAGACATCAGAGCAATGAGACGTCATTTCTCATCCCAGACAGCACTTGCAGATAACATTCCCCAGCACTTCATGGCCAGGGGAAAGCTTTGTAAACAGTTAATTCCTTTCATTCCTCAATGGGGATAATGATACCTGCACTATATAAACAGGTATTTATATGAAAAAATGCACACAGAGACACACATTTATGTCATAAGCACTGAGCCCTCACTGGGATGTGCTTTACAAAGTGTTGTCAGGAGGTTTTTTTTGCAAAATGCTGAAATGCTGTTAGGTAATGGGAATAGTTCAAATAGAAAATGTTCATCATCAGCACCACTGTTGTTATTATTTTACCCGACTGTGCAAAGAAGGAGACACAGAAATGAAACAGTATTGATCCATAGTGATTTCACTGGGCCTAAACCAGGCTTTTGTTTAGCTGTCTGAGGAGAACAGGGTGCATTTTCTGCCATCTTTTTAATATGTTTTTTTCCTTGAATCTTCTTGATTTAATGAAACGTGATCAATTTTCAGGCAGTGGCTTGTCTTGCACATCAGAATGCTTCATGAAGTGATGTAAATTATCACCACTAGTGCTATAAATACAGGTGAGAGCATCTTCAGCATTTTCTCACGTCTAATAAGGAAAGAAGAAAGTTTGAAGTAACATTTACTTAGTGCACTGCAAACTTAATTGTGTTCCAGTAACTTAAATTGCTAAACTTTAGCTCACTGCAGGGCATCAGGAGGGTGCTGGGCACAGCCTGCTTTCAGAGGAGCTGTGAGGGGTGGCTTTCACAGGGGCTGTGCTCTTCTGCCTCTGTTATTGTGCAAAACGTATTTTCCAGTACAACAGGACCTGCTTTTGCTTTTGTGATCAATATTGAATCTGAGGAACAAAGATGAAATACTTGTTTCCTTTTTTTACCCAGAAAACCTGCATTTGTTGTGCATGACATGCATGGACTACAGACAGGAAAAGTTGTGCATCCCATATCTCACTATAAGGCTTAAAAATCACTGAAAATTTCAAACTGAGATGAACAGAGCAACATTTCCAGCTATGGAAAACATTCCTGAAAGTCATTTGTCTAAGCAGATCTTAAATATTACTGCAGTTGTTAATTGTCATCTGCCAGTGCTCAGTGATCCCTAGAGTTGGAGAGTTTCTAGTCAGATCCTCTGTAGTACAAACCCTTTTCTTCACAGATGTCACCAGGCCAATCCTTCCCCATCCTGCACTTAATTGTTTTTATCCAACTTTATACTTTGCCCTTACCTTTCTTCAATCTCATCTATTTATTTCAAATAATTTTCTACACTACAAAGATCATTTTGAATTCTAAGCTTGTTCTCCAGAGAACTTCTAACCCCTCCCAGCTTGGCATCATCTGCAAATTTAATGAAATTAATTAAATGAAAATTAAATGAAAGGCTCCCATTGACTTCAAGGGGCATTGGAGTGAACCCAAACTGTCTTACATCTTTCAGAAGTGGTTCAAGTGAAATACACTTATTGCTTCACAGGCCATTTTTGTAAGGCAAAAAGACAGATGCATGTTGAATAATTCAGGGTCCTTGTTGCTGACTGAGAGAGATTTAACTAATTTGTCAAAATAATGACCTCTGTTCACAGCAGGGAGCAAGTGGTTTTGGATTATTTCTGTCCCCAGAGAGATGCTGGAGGAGCCTGGGCTCAGCTCAGCACCTCACCGGGGGCTTGTTTCGGGCTGTGAAATGAAAGGTAAGCAGTGGGGTTTGCAGGGGGTGGGAGGAGCGCTGGGGTGATGAGGAGAGCTCCCTCTCAGCCTGGTGGATGCTGAGCTGCTTCCCGGGGAAGCCGAGGTGCCCAGAGGGGTTTGTTGGGCACTGAGCCCCAGCCCGGTGCCACTCACACAGCCAGGGCCGCTGGGGCCCTGTGCCACAGCTGAACAGTGCCACAGCCGTGCCCTGTTCTCATGGAACCCCACAAACGGGCAGCTGAGGCAGGGAAGGCTGTGCTGGTGGGGCAGGAGGGGACAGAAATCCCCTCCCTGCTCGGCCTCCCCGCCCACAGCTCCGGTGGGGAAGGATTCTCCCATTCCAAGGCAAACTTTGCAGTCACTTTCACAGCAAGTGTGGTTTGGAAAACATTCTCTGGCTCTCCAGGCTGTCCGTGTTGGCTGATGCCAGCTTTCATCTGGCACTTGTGTATTGTGGCTGCTGCTCTGCAGTTGGAGCACAGTCCTGCTCAGATATGCTTCTCTGCAAGTGCTTCTTGGCTTAAAAAGGCACAGGTCTCTTTCAGACATTTTTCATGCTTTGCTCTTGCATTATTTTTCCCGTCACTTCAAAGTGTTGGCCAACTTTCCAGAGCCGGCCGTGCATGCACGAGTATATGTACATTGCAACAGATCTTTCCTTTTTTTCCCTAAGTTGTGATGGTGGAGATTTGAATATTTGCCAGAGGAGTAGAACTAGACTTTGCCTGGGCAGACTCTCTAGCAGAAAGAGGACTGGATCCTTAAAACTCTTTGAAGTCCTCCTGTTACCAAGATGGAAATCTCTTTGTCCTTGTAGCTCTAAAGGCTGCCATTGCTAACCATATTTCATCTCCTTTTCGCTGTGCTGAAGTGACTGAAATGCGGTGCCCTTGCTGGGGTGGTGTCTGAGTTACACAAGTGATTTCTGCAGCTTTTGGTCCTTGTTCTGTTCAGTGCCAGCTGAGAAATGGCTCAGCTCAAGTCGGTGCCTGCAGATCTGGGCTTGTGGGACGCTGCAGTCTGAGTGCGCTGAGGAGTTCAAACTCTGCTCCTTTTATCCTGGCATTCTCCTCTCACTGTGGGGTCTTTTCAGTCGCTTCTCTCGTGACTCTCTCATCTCCTTTAAGTCTGTGGAGGTCTGGTCTCGTGCTTGGCTCAGGTCAGATCAGTCCTCAGTGGTGTCCCTAATTAAAATTTATGTAGAACCCATTGCTGTTTGGGCAGAGCTCAGAAACACAGGACTGTTCCTGTGGGAGGGAGGAAGTGTGGCTGTTTGGGGTAGGCTCGGAGCTCACCAGAGTCTGGCAGCCACCCCTGATGGATGGGATTTGGCTCTCCTCAAGACTGGGTCCTTGAGCATCCAGTGCCGTTTGTTGGTGCAGGGCTGAGCCCGAGCTGCCTGTGCTGTGTGTCCTGCCACGGCCTGAGGCACAGAGATGCCAGGCTGGTGGGTCTGCCCAGTGCTGTGGTGCCTGCAGGGAGATGAGGAGCTGGATTGTGTGGGCACAGCTCCACTCCTCCAGAACTCCCAGCTTTTAGTGCTCAGCTGGCTCCGTGGGTTGTAAATCTCCACAGATCTCTCAGCTCCAGGATCCGTGTGCCCACAGCCAGCCCAGGTGCCCCTTGCAGGTGTTTGGGAGGGTTTGGCAGAGGAGCCACCATCAGCAGCTCCTCCTGTTCCACGTGCCTGCCTTCCCCCCCGCCCGCGTGTGCGGCTGCGTCAGGACCAGGGCCAGGCTTTGTCAGCCCTCTGCAAGAGGTGAGAGTGGCGCTCCTGAGTCCTTGGTAACCACCTGTTGCTGCAGCACGAGCTGCATAATTAGAACTGACAACCCCTGTCTAGAGATTTCTTGGAAGCTGGAAAAATGAGAATGTTGTCAGAAAAATAGCGATGCTGCTAGTCTGCAATGCAGTGATGGAGATGAAAGATGAGTGAATCCAAGGAGGCAGAGAATATATCAGCCCAGTGCTTTTTTCTAACTAATTTAAAAGTCCAGAATGGTCTGAAAGAATTTACATTTCTCTTACAGCCTTACAGAAAAAGCATTTTAAGCTAGTTCCTCTATTTCTTTTTCTTTACAAAGAAAACTAACAGCTGTTGGTTTGTTGGACCAAACCCACAGCAAATTTCATAGCACTCATGCTTAAAACTGCAATAAGGGCTGTATTTTCTTTTTTCATCGCTTGATGCAAAAGAGTTTTTATATTTTATTTGGTTTTAAGCAATTTTCCATAAAGTTATGAAAACCCTCTAAAGGAGGATCTTATTTTTTTTAACAGAGAAAAAACAAATTTCACTGGAAATGGAGCCAGGGTGTGTGGAGGAGCTGCAGTCCATGGGGATGTGCAGAGGAGCTTCAATGCACCCTGCTCAGCACATGGTGGTGGCCCCATCCACCCCCTTGGAAGCAGCGTCTGTGTGAAAGACATTTGAATTCAGTGGTGAGGCAGAGCTCTCCTCTGCACTTGCACAATTTATCAGAGATGACCTGGTCAGGGTAGACGAGGAGTGACGGGAAGTGAGGCTCAGGGCAACGAAGAGAAAGGCAGCAGTTCCTTACAAAGAGAGGCGTGTTAACATAACTGTGTTCTGTGTGATGGCAGTGCCAAAAGAGAAGCCACACCCGGCCAGTGGGAGCGTTGTGCTGTGCAAATCCGGCAGGGATCCAGGGCTCTGGGGCTCCAGGGATCCAGGGCTCCGGGGCTCCGGGGCTCCGGGGCTCCGGGGCTCCAGGGATCCAGGGCTCCGGGGCTCCAGGGATCCAGGGCTCCGGGGCTCCAGGGCTCCGGGGCTCCGGGGCTCCAGGGCTCCGGGGATCCAGGGCTCTGGGGATCCAGGGCTCCGGGGCTCCAGGGCTCCAGGGCTCCAGGGCTCCGGGGCTCCAGGGCTCCAGGGCTCCAGGGATCCGGGGCTCCAGGGCTCCAGGGCTCCAGGGATCCGGGGATCCAGGGATCCAGGGCTCCGGGGCTCCAGGGCTCCAGGGATCCAGGGCTCCGGGGCTCCAGGGCTCCAGGGATCCAGGGCTCCAGGGATCCAGGGCTCCGGGGCTCCAGGGATCCAGGGCTCACAGCTGCCCGTGGGCACAGCAGGAACAGAAAAGGTCCCACAGCCACTGAAGCTGTGAGAGCAGCAGCAAAGCCTGGTGCTTCCACAGGTGCTAGGCCAGGGGAACCCTTCTCTGGGCTTCTTGGGGCTGTCCTGTGCCAGGCCAGGGGCTGTGCTTGGTGATCCCTGTGGGTGCCCTCCAATCCAGGATATTCCGTGATTCTGTGATTCTATTAGAGCAGGGTCTGCCCCGGTTTGGAATAACAGGGCTCTGTTGGATGGAGAGCCCTGGGATCCGCGGTTCCATTTCCTGGCTGGCTCACAGATGTCCTGTGAAGCGTTGGGTGTGGGATTTGGCCGCAGTGTGGGTGTGAGCTCCCCGTGCCCGTGTGCTGCGGCAGCGCTGCAGCCCCAGCCTGCCGGACAGCCGGGCAGCGCTGCGACTGCTCTGCTTTTGGGCAGATTCAGCAGTTCCTAAGGTCCTTCAGCGGCCCCGGGAGAGCACAGGAATTGCAGGGAACACTTTGCTTTGGTCAGACTGGTATTGCAGGCATTTTGCTCCCGGCTGCTCCCGAGGGCAGGGACCCACACACGGGATGACAGCCCCTAGGGCCGGCTATTCCAGGCTCTGTGTGTGTCTTAATTACCTTCCTCTCCCCACTGGTGCTTCACTGACCGGACCTGATGGATCTGGAAGTCTGACTGTCCCCTTTGCAGCCTGGTTTTAGTGTTTAGTGCCTTGGATTTGTCACATTGTTCATCAGCTCTGCTTCCCTTGGACATCAGGTATTTATTACCCAGAGACAAGTGAGCAGCCTCCTTTCCACGGGTGCAAAGCAAAGTTGTTCTGTTGTCATTGCTCCTCTTTGGGCTTTCCCGGAGGGAGGGCAGCAGTGGCATTCTCAGTTTGGTGATGGAAAGCTCGGGGTGCTGGCTGTGTTTATCATTCTCCTGCTCTGCTCGGATGGCTGCAGTGAGTGACACAGACCGAGAGAGAAAGAGGAAGATGTAACTTAATTAACAGGAGCAAGAAAGTGTTGTCACATTGATTACAAACAATTGTGGCTCCTAAAATCTACAGCGTGAGGTGGGCTGAGTCCAGCAGCTTTCTGGCAGCTCATGAGGCAGTGCCTGCCTGTGTGAGGCTCTGCTGCCATCCCTGTCCCGCTTTACAGGAACGGACTCGGAGCCGTCTGGGAGCTGGGCTCATCCCGGGCTGGCAGCACCGCCGCTCGCTGAGCATCCCGAGCAGCAGCTGGGCAGGAAGGCACCACCTCCTTTTCCAGCTGGAAAGCAGGAACTGCAGCCCAGCCAAGGGCAAGTGAGGGATGGCTCCGGCTGCAGAGGAATGGGGAGCAGCAGCGGTGAATGAATGTTTGAATTCTCTGGGGGTGCCCTGCTTGGCAGCGACGGAGCTGCCCCCAGAGCTGCCCCCAGAGCCCAGAGCTGTCCCCAGATCTGCCCCCAGAGCTGCCCCCAGAGCTGCCCCCAGAGCTGTCCCCAGAGCCATGAGCTGCCCCCAGATCTGCCCCCAGATCTGCCCCCAGATCTGTCCCCAGATCTGTCCCCAGAGCTGTCCCCAGAGCTGCCCCCAGATCTGTCCCCAGAGCTGCCCCCAGAGCTGCCCCCAGATCTGTCCCCAGAGCTGCCCCCAGGTCTGTCCCCAGAGCTGTCCCCAGAGCCCAGAGCTGCCCCCAGATCTGTCCCCAGAGCTGCCCCCAGGTCTGTCCCCAGAGCTGTCCCCAGAGCCCAGAGCTGCTCCCAGATCTGTCCCCAGAGCTGTCCCCAGAGCTGTCCCCAGAGCTGCCCCCAGAGCTGTCCCCAGAGCTGTCCCCAGAGCTGTCCCCAGAGCTGCCCCCCAGATCTGCCCCCCAGAGCTGTCCCCAGAGCTGCCCCCAGATCTGTCCCCAGAGCTGCCCCCAGAGCTGTCCCTGCCCTCGGTGGGGCCGGGAGCGGCTGCTGCAGGAGAGGAGGGCAAGGGCTGGCCCAAAAAGCTGCACATCAATTTTAGTCACCAGGAAGGAGACTCCAGCACCTGAGCTCTTCCTTGTCTGTTACAGATTGGGCTTTGCAAAATCCCTGTGAAACAAGGGGATAGGATCCTTATTTCACAAATCCATCAAAGGGAGATTAAAGGCCGGATTCTTAGGGAGGTTTAACCACCAAATTCCCCTGGAGTTCAGTGGGAGTTAACACTTCAGCATCCTTGGGGCTATTGAGCTCAATAAATGACATACAGCCATCTAGTAAGTGTGTGAGGGAGCTGGGGATGAATCCCAGGCTTTTGGAAAGGTTTTTGTGTGCCTTTACTTCCCCTCCTGCACATGGGAGTAGCACTGTTCATTGTGCCAAAGGTACCACGGAGTCTGTGTGATTGGATTTTAATTGAACAGAGTTTCATCGTGATGATTTTGTTTTGATTTGTGGCCCCAGCTGATTTAGGCTTATTGGGGGAAATTTGGCAGAGTTTATTCAGTCAGAATTTGTACTCCTGTAAAGCAGCTTCGTGAAATGATGCTAATTTCCTTGGAATTTCATTTCTGACAGAAAATAAAAGAAGAAAAGGATGCTACCAGGTTCCTGTTGTGTCAAGGAAACAACTTGTTTTGACATTTCCAAAATGAAATGTTTTGATTTTTTCATTTTAAAATAACTTTTTCCTTGATGTTACGGTATTTTTACATAATTTTAATCATTTGAAATTGAAATGAAACTGAATTTTGTGACCCAAAAATGAAAGCAAATGTAGGTGTCTTGAAAGCCCTGCTGAAATGCAGCATTCATCCTCCAAGGCAGCTCCACTGGCAGTCCCATGGCACAGGGGATGCTCAGCACCAGGGACACATCAGGTGGCCCCTGGCTGGCCTGAGCTCAGTGGTCAGTGGGAACAAGCTCTTTAAAGGCAGCCCATGGGCAGAAATAAATCACGGGTGAGGACAGAGTGTACAGAGATTAATGATGTGTTCACTAAGGGCTGGGCAGGAGCTGCTCTTCTCTCACTGCAACCCGGAAAAATGTATGAAATCTGTGCAAATCCACCTCACAGAGAGAAATTGACTGTTCTTGGTAGTGGAAATGGGGGCAAAAGAAACACAGAAAGGAAAAACCCACTGAAGTTTTATGTGCCAGGTCTTGATTTTTAAAAGCAGAAGGTGATTCCTGAGGAGAGACTGTTAATGAGGGGATTTTTCAGTTGGTAACACCAACACACTGCGGACATTGTGTCGGATCACAAAGGAACTATTACACTTGCAGCTACAATTGGATGTTTGCCCAGAATTGTAAGGCCTTTTAAAACGCCCCATTGCGTATTTCACTCGGATATATTTGGCTGAGGATAATATATTGATGTTTGCCACAAAGCTGCAGAACAAACTAAAATATTTCTTAGAAATTAATTGGTATCAGAGCTCTCTTAATCAATATGCTCTGTGAGATGCTTCAGGTGGATTAGTGCAGTAGAAAACATTTTTTATGTGCACAGGTCTCTGCTAATAGCTGCTCATAGCAGCGCTAGGTGGGCTTCCATCAGGACGCCGTGGAAAGCCTGGCAGGAAACAAGACCCTTAAAAACGAAGGGAGATGTTTGGGTAGAAAAAGCAGATACAGCTGCGGGTGCAGTATTGTTTGGTGTCACGCTGCAATAGGAAATCCACTGCAGAAGGCTGTTCACACTTTGAAGGTGTGGACTTTCCAAATGCAGAGCACTCTCTGGTTTTTCTGAACCTGCAGAGTTCGGATGTGTCACTTGACCCTCCTCTAAAAAAGCAAGGAAAGGATGACGAGCTGTGAAGTCTTGAGCACACAGCCCATCATTTCACAGGATCAGAGAATGGGTTGGGCTGGGAGGGGCATCATCAAGGTCCAACCCCTTTCCGCTGTCCCAGGCTGCTCCAAGCCCCATCCAGCCTGGCCTTGGACACTCCAGGGATCCAGGGGCAGCCTGTGCCAGGGCCTGCCCACCCTCATTGAGGAGGAATTTCTTCCTAATATCTAATTTAATCATGCCCTCTTTCAGTTTAAAACCATTCCTCCTTGTTCTATCATTTATCACCTTTGAAAGGGTATTTTCAGATTTCGGCAGATACTTCAACCCTCACAGTGAAAATACAAAATATTTAAAATGAAGACCTTATTCAGTGTAAATCCCCCCAAATGGGAAAAGCTTTGGTCCAGGTGATGCTCGGTTTGAAGTCTGTCTGGAATCCAGCCACCAGGGCTCGGGCCAGGTCATGCCTCTCTCAGCAGCCTGGGATGCTTGCCCTGCTGAACCTGCAGAGCCACTGAGCATCCCTAAACTTGGTGCAGTGCCCATTAGCATTTACTGTTTCTTTCTGGGGAAGGAAATGCAGCAGTTTCTGTGCAGCCCAGGAGGTGCTGTAATTGTGCCTCCAGAGCAGCTGCTCGTGGCTGTGCCTGGTTCCAGCAGTGCCCGGGCTGGTTTTACAGATCTGCTCCTGCCATCGGATCTGGTGGTTCCTTATCCTCGGGCTGCTCAGGAAGCCCAGACTAGGACAGGGCCCTTCTGGAGACCTCAGCGGGCTTAGGGCTGACCCAGCCTGTGCTGCAGCCCCACCGGAGTTATTTATCTGTGCCTCGCGTGGCTCGGGCTGGGTTCGGCTCCGGGTTAAGCGCGGCTGATTAAAGGTGACTCCGCCTCCCCCGAGTCATTTATAAGTGACTTATAGAGCTAATAATGGCCTCATCCTTTTGTACCCTGGTACACAGCTTGTGTTCTCAAGTCTTTTATAGCTCAAATGAGCTGCTTTTGCTTATTTATTTCCCTCCTCATTCATTTTTAATGGTGAGAAGAGACTCCCCCATTCTTCTTCTGACAGCAGTGATTTAGGCAGGGCTCATTATCATAACTTACGTTACTAAATATCCCATTTATGCTGGTAGACCAAGGAAAATGTGTGCAGTGCTAAATCAGAAGAGATCCCATGAGCTTGCCAAGGTGGCAGGGCTGTGTTTGAAGTGTGTGTTATATACAGAGAGCGCTGCTGTGGGGGAAGGATCATTTACAGGAGCATGGATGGGGCCAGAGCCACAGAGTGATTCCAAATGCAGATTTTTATGTGGAAGTATCAGAGGCTTACCTTCCTAACTGGCCACCCTTGAAATGTAGAGACCTAAACTGCTCAAGATACATCTTCTTTTCAAAGACTTATTAGCTGGGGCTTCGTAAGACTTCCAACAGAATTACTGTAGCAGAAAAGCAGTTTCCTGTGAGGGCTTTACTGTTATCCCATGGGAATTAAATAATGGTAATGAGGTGGGGAAAGACTGTTACAGCTGTTCCTGAGAGCAAACAATGAAATGCTGGGTACCTCTTCTGGGAGTTGTGATGTACGTTCCCCTTCCCTCCCTCCCACTGGATCTTTGGATTCTCTTCAGCCCAAAGCTAACGCAGGGTTTGTGGGACCAGAGGAATAGTCAGCCACAAATTCAGATCTCCCACAGACAGCCTGCACACCAGGGCAGTGGGAAAAGCAGTAAAATCCTTTTAGGAAAGGGATGGGAACGATGTTCACTGGAGGCCTGGATGCAGGAGGTCAGTGTGACAGGGACCGTGTGGGATTTGTGAGGCTTCTTGCTTCCTGCACATTCTCCCTGGGCTGGCTGAACTCCTGCTTCCAAGAGTTTGGTGTGTTCTTCCACAGATAATGTAGCAAACAGTGAAATACAACAAGAGAAATGAATAAAAACTAATTTCTCTGGTTTGTGATCCCAGCCCCGGAGCGTTCAGAAGGTGGGGAGTTATAGAGGACAGAGATGACCCCTTTCCAAACAGCACAGCCTTTTAAAGGTAATGTAAAATGAAGTGCCTTGGACCAGCAATGCCCCTCCTTGTGTTGGTTTGCCAGGGAGGAGCTCTGTGCTGGAGGGGCACCACAGCATCCTCTGCACAGCTGCAGGGCTGCAGGGCTGCCAGCTGTGCTCTGGGCTCAGTTTGGGGCTGCCCAAAGCACAGAGCTGCACGTGGAGCTGGGCACTGCAGATTTACACGAGGAGGATGCAGCAGTGACTTCACTCTCTCCCTTTGCTGACAATGGCACTGGGGGTTTGAATTCAGTGCAGTGCTGAGCACATCTGAAACGTTCCCCTCTGCACATTTTGTGGCACTGACGACTGAACTCCACATCCAGCTCGCCAGAAGCTGCGTGTTTGGTATGGGCACGGGGCACTTGGAAATGTAATTCATGCCTCTGTGCTGTGCTGGCAGTGAGGGACAGACCTCTGCCCTCGGTGCCCGGCACTCAGTGGTTGGATGTGTGTGTGTGACTCAGAGGAAGCTGTCTTAGCTGCTCACTGATGTCAGAAAAAGAGGGGGACCTGCAGGAGCCAAAAGAAACCCAAAGCACTTTTATAACCTACCAAGTTCGTGCCCAAAAAAAGCCATTCAAACCTCAGTCCCTCAAGAGATAAAAGCCCCCTGTACTGAGAGAATTTCTGGAGCATCTTGTGAACGCTAAGTACAGCCTCCCTTAATTAATGGAAGTCAGCTCAGTGTAGTTGTGTGAAAAGCTCCAGTGACACAAAGCCTAGAAAAGCTTCAGCAAGGGAGCACAGCACCAGAAGGGTTTAATGGCATTATAATGTCCTTGAATTACGGTGGCCACAACACAGAGATGTATTCCAGCAGTACATTAGCAGTAAAAGAAAATCTACTCTTTCTCTCTTGAGCCCTTGTCACCTTTACTGAAAACTGGAGTAGCCGCCCCTGAGATACCAAAACTCAAAGGCAGGAGGGGGAAATGACAGATGGGAGGGAGTCCCTGGATTTTGGAAGGCAAACAGATTGGTTTTCCCCACAAATCACCCACCGTGCTCCAGTGCCTTTGTAGCTGCTGTTGCGTTGTAGAAAGTGTTTGATGGCTGTCTGGGATCTCTGTTGTGTGCCCAGGCTGTCTCCAGGGCACGTGCAGGGCTCCATGGGTGCGTTTGTGCACTGGTTTGATGCTCTGGAAGCACAGCCGTGGTGAGGCCAGCGTGCAGGGCATGGGCTGGGGGCACTCCAAGCCTGTTTCTGTGAATTAATGCTAAAGGAAAGGAGCTGCTTGCCAGGCTGAGGAGCTGGAACCCGTTAGAGGCTGGAAAGGGAAATGCAGGCTCAGAAGGAGCTGGAACCCATGAGAGGCTGGAAAGGGAAATGCAGGCTCAGAAGGAGCTGGAACCCATCAGAGGCTGGAAAGGGAAGTGCAGGCTCAGAAGGGGCTGTGGCAGCCAAAGCTTCCCCGGGCTGTTGCCATCAGCATCACCTGGAGAAGGCGAGCGAGAGGCCCCAGGGCCCGTGCCAGCTGCGGGGACAGTGCCCAGAGTGCCAGCCTGGGACAGGCCCTTCCTCCCGGGCATGTTTGTCCTGCAGAGGCTCAGCTGAGGCCCAGCAAACTCACTGCACAACGTACTCCCTCCTTCCCAATAAACAGCTTCAGAAACACAATCTCAAAAGACACAGAAGAAGCTCGATTTTTCTTCTCCCCCTCCATCTTTTTAGCCCTTCTCTGTGCTGGAAGATGAATGGTTCGGATGTGTCTGCAGGAACACGGGCATGGCTAATCTGCCTGTCTATTGATGACCTGTTTCTGAATGTGCTGGCCTGATTTATGAAAATGTACTGTACTTTGCCCCATGTTTTGATGTTGCTCTGTTAGGACTGCATGCAAACTGCAGCAGAACAGTGATGCTTATTCATCCCAACAGTGAAGGGCTGGCTGGGAACTGAATGAGCTCATAGTTGTTGCCGACTTCACTTACAGCCAGGGAAACAGGCACAGGCGGGTATCCCAAGCATAGGCATTTTTTTCCTGACCGTCAGTTTGTTTTATAAATCATAATCTTGAAGGCACAAGGTCATGGTATTTATTTAATCATTCATATAGTAGTCTTTCAGGGATGGATTCTTTTTTTAACTCTCTTTGTGCAGTAAACCCTGATAAAGTTGGAATCGAGGTCTGTTTGCCTGCCAGATTTTCTTTGTCTTGTTCTTGCTTGAGTATTAATGGATTCAAAATCTGAGAGTCAGATTCCCATCTCTAACTAGCATAGTTCAGCTGTTATCTCTGTGACCTGGGAGAGTCTGTGTTGACTCCCAGCCCCTGTGTGCTGAGCTGCTCTTCACATGCTCACAGATAATAAAAACAGCAGCGAAATCCCACCTGTGCTGTGCGTGTGCTTCAAAAGTGACTGTTCAGACAGCAGAGCCCTACCCAGGCAGGAGCAGGTTTGGCAGGTGCCCTGCCAGCAGCCCTGGCCGTGCAGAGCAGGGAACACACAGGGGATACACGGGGACAGGCAGGGGACATGCTGGAGATATGCTGGGAACATGAAAGGGACACGCAGGGGACAGGCAGGGGACATGAAAGGGACATGCAGGGGATATGCTGGGGACATGCTGGGGACATGAAAGGGACACGCAGGGGACATGAAAGGGACACTCAGGGGATATGCTGAGGACATGAAAAGGACACGCAGGGCCCAGAGGCTCCACACCGTGGTTTGGAAGCTCAGCTCTGATTTCTGTGCTGCAAGGCACAAAGGTTTACCTGCTGCCCTCAGCCACTGGGAAGTGTTTCAGTCCTTAAGTGCTTTAAGACTTCAGTCTAGGTTTATCACGTTTAATGGCCTGATGTGTTAATTAGCTCAGATTGACCAGTGTGAGGTGTTGGTAGCTGGAAACAGAGGTGGCGAGGAGGTCACACAAAGCTCTTACCCAGGTACTAGCCAGGAACATCCTGGTGTTCAGAGCATTCCCTTGTGCCCCTGGTCCAGCCTGCAGAGCACAAGGGCGAGTGCAGGACCCCAGGGCCATCAGCCCCTGGGCTGGTGTGACCTTGGGGCCACTCTGTCTCCAGCTTTATCTGCTGCCTCGCCGGTGGCAATCAGCACTTGCAGGCTCTGCCCAGTTTCTGTCCCCACTGGTGTCTCAGGGGAAGTGGGGAAGGCACAGAGCAGCAGACAGAGCTCGTTAGCACACAGGAGACTTGTCTGGCGTGAGAACAGCACTTAAAACACAAAAAGACAACAGGGATAAGCACAGTGCCAGCAAGCAGCCGAGGATTTCCACTGAGGGAGAAGCAAGGTGGGAGAAGGAGCAGAGTTGCCAGGCACTGCCTGAAGCTGTTCTCGCCTCCTGCCTGTCGGACAGGCCATCAGACATTGCAGGTGGGAAGCACGGTGCAGTTCTTGCCCTGAAAATACCCCACTCACAGTGGCGTGGCTCCTGCAAGAAGCAGGAGTGTGTGCTCTGCTGCTGCTGCCCAGACGTGCTGCTCCCCCAGGGGATGTGCTTGTGCTTCCAGCCTCCCCTGCAGCCATCCCTGCAGGCTCACATCGAGCTTCTCTGGAGTTTTGCCAAGTCTCATCTTCCTCAGCCCAGGCCAGCTGGGATCAGCATTGCAGGGAGAGGATGGAACATCAGTGCCCGAGGCCCCAGCCGGGCTGGGATGTGTCTGTGCTCCTCCCCTCATGTTTTGAGGGATTTTTGACAGCAGCTGGATTTTCCTTCTGTGCAACACACTGGGATTGGATCCTGACAGGAGCTGTTAGGAGCTGGTGTAAAACAGGCTAACACGAGACAATCCCCAAACCCATACATCTGCCTGTAAACAAACTCCTTACTTTCCTGCTGAAACCAACAGCAGCTACAAGAGTTTGACCTTAAAGCAGACTTTGCTTGGAAAGGAGACATTGCAAAAGCCATGATAACCTTTTCTTCTATTACCTGGGCTCAGACAAACCAGGATGGAAATGCATTCGCTGTGGATCTGTCTGGGACGGGGTTGTTGTTGTTTAAAGATAATAATATTAGGAATGCAAATTATCCTACAAAAGCTGGTGACTTTTAAATATGATTTAAATTCATTCAGCATTTAAACAGAAAGGCAGAAAATGGCATTAAATTCAGACAAGGATGAGACTATACATTCCAGAGTGAGAAATATTAAACACATTGATGGAATGGAATAGAAGGGCTGGCTGGTAATGGATTGTGAAAAGAGTTCAGGGTTCTAATAGATCATTCCTTCAGATCATCAGCACGGTAAAGTGGTAGTTAATAAATTATTTGACGTGCACATTTACTCATATATTTTAACTAACAGTAATGAACAGGTCCTGTCAGCTCACCTAGATCCTTGCAGTAACTGCTAAATTGCTCGAGTGAGATTTACTAACTCTCTGCAATATTGATGTCCAGAGCTGCAGGTAATAAATAAAGTGACATCAGGCCTGGCTTGAGCTGTGCTCCAGAGTTGTGTACGGCCCCTGCCAGGCTGGCAGCAGGGAGGGAGCTGTTTGGGCCTGGTGGGCAGCCCTGGCCATCAGCGAGCTCTTCCCTGGGATTCGCTTTGGTTGTGAGCACCATTCATTCCCTGGTACCTGTGGCAGGACTCGTGAGGAACTCTGTCCCACTCTGGGGTTGGTTAGAGAGGTCAGCCCCTCCTCAGCTCTTTCTGCAGGCAGTTGCCTGTTCTGCCCCAGCTGAGTGGGGGTCCTTGGGCTGCACACAGGAGGACTGGGGGATCTGGCTGAGCTTTGGGGACAGGAGAGGAATCTTCTGTCCCTGCCATTATACCAGATCTGTCCTACTGTTGGAGTGGGAATTAAGGACAAGAAAAAAGCTGTTCCCTTATCTTAGATTACACTAGAACTGTTTATAGCAGGAAAAGCCAGCCTGTGGAAACGATGCTGAATTATACAGGCTATGAAGGGCACACCAGGCACCTTTCTCGTTAGTCCTAGTTGTCCTCTGAACCTGGAGCTGGTTTAAACCTAGATCCTTTCTCTTCCTCCCAGTCACTTACCCAGCCTGTGGTAAACTTTATAATTTGTGAAGAGACTCATTAATTTTTTTTTCCTTCTCCTTTTTATTTCCAGGTTTCTGACAGATGTGACTATGTCTTTGTCAATGGGAAGGAAATGAAAGGCAAAGTGAATGTCATAGTTAATTTTACTTACCAGCATCTGAGTGCCCCTTTAGAAATGACAGTCTGGATTCCTCGTCTCCCGCTGCAGATAGAGGTCTCTGACACAGAGCTAAATCAGATCAAGGGGTGGAGAGTCCCCATCATCTCTAATAAGAGGTAGGTTTCATTAGAGGATGTTCATCCTGGGCTGTGCACTTGCCAGGGACGTGTCAGGGCCAGTGGATCTGAACATGCTCATTTGGCCTTAATGCAATTCTGCTGTAAATTTGAAGGTCACCAGACATTTATTCAATAGGCTCCTGCACTGGGCTTCTAAGGGAAATGGAAACTGCAGGCTGCATGAACCTATATTGGAAATCAATTTCCTTTTGTAGCGCTAATGACTAAGAAGGGAAGGGCCAATTGGTCAAGTTAGGCAGGATCAGGCACGAGGCAGCAAGGAGACATCAACAAGAACCAGCTCTGGCAAGGCTGGTCACTCTCCAGCCTGTTCCCAGGTCCTGGCAGTTCCTGGGTCCATTGTCAGTGGTCACAATTAGCACATACCTGTTTCAGATCCCTGTAGGGTCCTGTGGCACTGGCCAGAGTCCCAGAGGCAGGACAGAGCTTTCAGACACTGCCAGTGCCCACAGGACAGAGGATGGGTGAAGCAGGTCAGAACTGTCTGCATCCATTGTCAGTGTTATTAAGAATGAGAGGAACAAATTGATAGAGCAGGTACTTGGTATTCCCACCTGTAAATGAAGACATTTGTTACAGGTTTCTGTTAGTACCAGAGCAAAGATGTTTTGGTGGAGATGTGATTTCAAATTGTACTGTACAGAGGGGACGTGTGTGTAGGTGCAGAGGAGATTTCCATGGCAACACAAAGATGTTTATGGGAAGATCCAGAAAGAAAAGAAGTGTAAAGGTCCTGAAAGCAAGGACTTGACATGGAAAATAATGGAAGATATTTGGGGAGGACAGTGTGGTAGCAAAGCTGGGAGGCCAGTTGGTGATCTCAAGCACTGACCTGGAGTTATGAACAAGGGAAACAGGATAGAAGTGGGAGAACCTGAAGGAAGCAGCTCGGTCCCACATCCAGGGTGCAGACTTAGGTGAGCAGGGGCTCTCCTGTTGCAGGCACAGTTTCATTCTCCCTGCTGTTGTCCCCGCAGGCCGGCCAGGGACAGCGATGACGAGGATGAGGACGAGCGCCGGGGCAGGGGCTGCACCCTGCAGTACCAGCACGCCATGGTCAGGGTGCTCACGCAGTTCGTGGCCGAGGCCCCCGAGCCCGGGGCCCCCCTGAGCTTCCTGCTGGGCTCTGACTGGCAGCTGGACATCACAGACCTGGTCAGGGACTTCATGCAGGTGGAGGAGCCGAGGATCGCCCGCCTGCAGGACGGCCAGGTTCTGGTGGGGCTGGAGCTTGGCATGACCACAATTCAGGTAAGGAGATCACTGATGTGTTCTGCTCCTCCCTTAACTCATCTCCCTGGGCATGGGGTTATCCAGCATCAACAACAAAACCTGGAGCCATCCATTTCTGAATGGAACAGAATTGCAGCAAGAGCTAGAAGACATGGAAGAGATGGTTTTCTGTCCTTATATTGTGCCCCAAAGTATTGCAGTTTTGTTTAATTTTATCCAGCCTGCATATTGGGAAGGTTTTTCTGATTATTTTTGTCCAAGGCTGCTTTTGAACCTGCAGCCAGGATAAGGGTTATCACAAGGCATGCAGCTGGTGGAACAGCTCAGTCTTCTCCCAGCCTACACTGACAGAGCAAAGGGTAAAGTGAAAACTAACCAGAGCTGGTTAAGGAAGTGAGACTGAATATTAATCCAAATATTAATTAAAAGGAAAAGGAGATGGGGAGAGAGAGATTGTTTCAGTGATACTAAAGTAGAAAACATGTTAACAAACACTGGAACAGGGAAAAAAATCTCATTCTCCAAACATGCTTATCATCCCAAACTGTCAAAGCAGAAAACAACCAGCACACCTGTCAGTAACGAGGCTGTCAAGGCTGGAGAAATGGGATTTGAGATTTCTGACTTTCTGCAAAATCTGTTAAGATTTTCTGAATGCCTTTCTAAAGATCTGGAACTTATGGTGCTCCAACCAATGCACATAAAACTGTGCAAAGCAAAATCCAAGGGTAAAAAGCTGAGAGCAAGTTGTATTTAAAGAATACCTCTTATAAGCTGCTTCAAAAATGCTCTGTACCCTGTATGGATCATTAAATTCAACTCGCTTGCTAATGAGCATCTTTGGATGTCATGTATCACTGCACTGACCTCTGTGTGTATTTTCTTAACCAAAACAAATTTTCTCTGTCAATTTTGTATTCAGTACCATGAGAGGTTATTGTAGCAATACATTACTGTTTCTTTCTGTAGGATAGAAATAAATGCCATTTATTCAATGGATTTTATATAAATCTACCGACTGCATTGTATTTATGCTACCTCAAAACATGAGGATTAATAAAATACTTAAATTTCACGTGAAGATTACACGTACAGCTCGTTACTACACCTGAAGCAGATGTGGTTGGCACATTGCAGAGGTGAGTCACAGCTGATTACAGCTGCCTAGGTAAAAGGTGTTACAAGGCCCCTATTATTGCAGAAGAGCTACAGAATGTGAGTAGCCCTTTTTAATCATATTTTAATGGTGTCTGCTGTGAGAAATTCCTCCCATCACCATACACATCCCTTATCTGTGTTAGAGCAGTTCTGTGTGGTGTTTTACATGGGGCTGCACAAAATGGCTGTTGCTAACTTCAGTTTTTCTTCTCAGATACTGTCCCCCCTTTCAGATGCCATCTTGGCTGAGAAGACAGTGACAGTGCTGGACGAGAAGGTGACAATAACTGACCTGGGAGTGCAGCTGGTGACGGGACTGGCCCTCTCTCTGCAGCTCAGCCCGGGAAGCAACAGGGCCATCTTTGCTACAGCCGTGGCCCAAGAGCTGCTCCAGTCCCCAAAGCAGGTACTGGTGCCCAGCTGGGCTGTGGGAAGGACCCACAGCCTCAGTCACTGACATTTCCAGCTGCTGCAGTCGAGCAGATTTTTACTGATAGTGTGCTAATGAAACTGCTGCTTATGGGGCTTTCCCAAAGGCCACCAAGGGCTCTAAACAGAAACACAAAGATCTCACAGAAAGGGCACTGTGTTTTAACAGCCCCAGGCAATAACAGGCAGTGATGTGTCACAATTGAGCACCAGCAGTCCCCTTGCACATCCCACACACCCCTTTTCTGTCCCATCCAGCACCTACCAGATCCCAGGACATCCTGCCCCATTCAACCTCCCACCACAGGTATCCAAATCAACCCTTTAATTCCATCTTTACATGAGAAAGTGACTTGTGTTGTGCCCAACTCTTCCTTTAGTTACTTCCTGTGATCACTTTAAAAAATCAGGGAGCATCCCTTTTATTCTGATTCATGCACTAGAATGTGAATCAGCATCACTGACTCATTTCCTGATTCATGATTTCATAAACCATTTTTTTCCCTGTATTACTCTTAGTTCCTTTATTAGGGAACCAACAGTTACCAAGGGCTTTTGGACTTTGCCATGTCCTCATCACTCCCTGCTTGGAATTTGTCCTTGTGCTTCTGTATACATTTGAAATTTAAACTTTTTTTCCAACCCAAATCCATCAGTCTGGGACTTCCATCAAGGATGCACTGGGCTCTTAACACTTAAGCATGTTCTGAGCTTTAAAGGTAAATGATCATGGCCTGCACATTTGATGTCTGGCCAACTGCTGAGGTGCTCTAATTCATCATGGGGTCTTATCCTTGGGATGCAGGATGAGAAATAATGCAGAGCTGCTGTCTTTATGGGGTGATACAAATCAGGCTCCCACAGTGTTCCAGGAGTCCAGAAATCAATGCCAGGCAGGTTGAGGGAAGGCCAGTGAGCTAATCCCCTGCTGCCATGGGGAGTTAAACAGGGTGCCCTGGGCCCAGCCCAGGAGCAGGGGTTGGGGTTGGGGGCAGATCCCTCTGCGCTGCCCAGCTCTGGCATTTCAGTGCCCACAAATGGGGTCTGCACAGGTCCTTCCCTGGCTGCAGGGGTGCAGTCAGGGCACACTGCACCCACACTAAACCAGAGGGGAAGTCGTGGGCCCTCCTCTCTGGAAGGGCTGACTCTGGTTTGGAAGGCAGCTGGGTCCCTCCATTGCTCAGCTCATGATTTTCAGAGCACAGTCCCTATAAGCAAAGCAATGCAAAATTGTTAAATGATTATGCAGGTTTAAGCAACACAGTGGGAGGATGAGAGCTGATGACACAAATTCTATGCAGCCTTCAAGAAACATTCAAAGATTAATAAGCACAAAGCTGGGATTTATGACAGTGTCAGCAAAGTCTTAGGGCTCTCTCCTGAAATAGAGACAGAGGCAAATCTCCCATTGAAGCAGGGGGAGCTTTGTGGCTCTGAGGATTTCGGAATCAGGCCAGTAGATTATGCACGATACAATCCCAAAAGACTGGAAGCTTATTCTCCGTGCTCTGAACAGGTGAATGACTTTGTGCTAGGAACAATTTAAAGGATAATCATATTTATTTATTCTCTATACGTATGTGGAGTTAGAATGTAAATACTGTCTGTATGGAAAACTGCTTATTTAAAGAAACAGAACTTTCTATTCAAGGTTTTCACAAGTTAATTTGTTGGCTGGGTGTCTGTCTGTCTGGCAGACTCTCAGAGCAAGGTGATCCCAACTCAGACCAGACAGAAGCCCATTTCAGACAGCAGAGAATCCACTGGTGGAGCCCGGAGTCTGTCTGGTGGGGATTCCCCAGTGCCTATGAAGATGCAGATATCCCAACCAAACCAGGGCGAGTCAGACCATCAGAAGCAGGAATGAGATTCCAGGAGAGCAATGTGAATTTTGTCTGTAACTGATCAATGTAGGAATACAAAGATTTTTTTCAGATAGCACACCAATTTTCAGTAGCCATTTGAGAGTCCTTAGAGGGCCTGATTTTCAGAAATGGGTGAGCACATGTTTTCTGAAATTTAAAAATACTTTAAAACGTTTCAAGTTAGAAGCCAGAAGTCAAGGATCCCAGGAAGGCTGCACCACTAGGCACATTTGTTACAGAATTAGTACCCAGGTCGGATTCATTTGCATTCAGAGGAAGCCTCCACGCACACTGGAGTACACAATCTGCATTTCTGTGACACAAGATTAAACTTTATTATTGTCTTGCTTTTAATTGCTAACAAGCGTAAAAATTACCCTGGCCATTTCCTAAAGAAGCAACTGATTGGCTTCCTCTGCTTACACAATCTGCTAATTTAATTTGAGAGACAGAAATCAAAGAGTGAAGGTATGGAGTCATGTATAGGCCTGTTTGCTGTATTAGCTGTCTTTTAACGTGTGTTTTGTGTAATAAGAGGAGACTTTGTCTTTTAAGCAGTTTAGAAATAACATTGGGTTTTTTTTATTTAAATATACAATAGTAAATGATCTCAGTCACTGGTAATGCTTCCTGACATGCAATTTATTATGGTGCTGAAGTGGATTCTGCAGAGCCCAGGGGATACAGCTCCTTTAAGCACCTTTGTGGAAACAAATGTTATTATCAACGAGTGTTTTAGACTACTATTTCTCTTCCCATCTTGGCAAGATATTAATTTCACCACTCTCCCTATTTATTTCTTTTCCGATTACTAATGGTACATGGATCTTGTGAGGAGGAGGGAATAGACCAGAACAGAGCACATTTCCCTCAGTGATCGTTCTGAGTGTGTGCATATTTGTCTTATATATTACAGGAGGCAGCCATCAGCTGCTGGATCCAGTTCAGTGATGGATCTGTCATGCCCCTGGATATTTATGACTCCAAAGACTTCTCCTTGTCAGCCACCTCGCTGGATGAGAAGGTGGTCTCCATCCACCATGACCCCAAATTCAAGTGGCCTGTGATTGCTGCTGAGACCGAGGGCCAGGGGACCCTGGTGAAGGTGGAGATGGTGATCAGTGAATCGTGCCAGAAATCCAAAAGGAAGAGCATCCTGGCCGTTGGGAGCGGCAGCATTAAAGTGAAGTTCGGGCAGAGTGATGCCAACCCGAACATCAGTGACAGCAAGCACAGGGGCGCTGGTGTCCACCTGGAAAACCACGGCGGTGACCGGCGCCAGAAAAGCACCTGGCAGGAGGGAGGGGACGGGCAGTACTACAGCTCCTCCGTGGGCCACGAGCAGGGCAGGGGCACCACCACGCACAGGTCCATTCTGAGCAGGAAGGAAGACAGAGAGAGCCTCCTGGATGATGACAGCCAGAACCTGCCCATAGACTTCACGAGCTTCCCTGCACAGGTGGATCTGCCCAGAGACAACGGGGACTCGGAGGAGAACGACCTGGTGCAGTCTCCCCGGGGCCTCAGCGACCTGGAGATCGGGATGTACGCGCTGCTGGGCGTCTTCTGCCTGGCCATCCTGGTGTTCCTCATCAACTGCGTCACCTTTGCTTTGAAGTACAGAAACAAACAAGTTCCCTTCGAAGAGCAGGAGGGCATGAGCCACTCCCATGACTGGGTTGGGCTGAGCAACAGGACAGAACTCCTGGAGAATCACATAAATTTCTCATCCCAGCAAGATGAACGTATCACAGCCATCGACAGAGGAGCGGACTATGAGGAGAGCAAATACCTCCTCAGCACAACTGCCACCAAAAACATCAATGGACAGTCTTTCAGGTCTCCTGAGTCCACATTCACTGAAGGGAAGGAACAGAAAAGTGAACCAACCACCTCTCCTACCTCTAAGAGGAAACGGGTTAAATTCACCACCTTCACCACCATCTCCTCTGATGATGGGTGTCCAACTGTCAACTCAATCTTGATGAGTAATGAGGATGACATTAAATGGGTCTGCCAGGATATGGACCTGGGGGAGTGCAAAGAACTTAAAAACTATATGGAGAGATTACACGAAAATGCGTAATGAGACACAAAAGACTTTTTTTGTTTGGTTTGTTCGTTTGTTTGTTTTTCACTCACCTTCTGCCTTTAATTTTGGGTAGTGGGGCAAAATGTTGTATTCTAACAAGAATCAGCTGGTGGATAATAACTCAGTGGAGCCCCAAGAAGCCACCCAAAAGCAGCTGGGAGAGCAGAGATCCTGGACAGCTCTTAAAATTCAAGTCTTCTCTGTGCTCAGAGATGGAAGTGAGAGATGTGTGTGGTTTTTTGATACACAGTAACATGAAAAAAAACCTCAGAAAAATAATACAGTCTCATTCTCTGAGCTTTCCCAGGAAATCAATAAATATAACAAACTCCAGTGCAGTTTGGATATTACAAAGCTCACACAGCTCTACTGTTCGATATTGCAAGCTTTGGTTAAAAGCAAAAGATTGGTCTCAGAATAAATAGATCCATGAAAAGAGCATGTCGTTCGAGCCACGTGCAGAGAATATCCATCCAGGAGCATTAATTTAAAGCTGACAAAAACCAACGGTGTGAACGAAGCAGCTCCCAGAGCTGAGGAGTCAGGAGTTTCCAAAGAGTCTGGAGGGGATAAAGGATAACTGGGCTGTTTACAAACCAGCGTGTTTGCCTCCCAAGCACTGACAATGGATACACATATACAGTTCAAACTGGAACTCTTTTTAAGTAGATGCCAAGGTAATAAACTTTGCCAGCCAATTTTCAGAATTTCTTAATTTGTAAAATAGGAGAGGATATAATCTATACTCAGAATATCACTCATATTAAGGAAGGTCTGTTTTGAAAAGTTTGAGAGAATGAGCTATTTTTAAAAACCCACTTTATTTGACTGTCCTGTTTTGAATTTGTATTCCCAGCCATTTCCCTGGATCCCCGCCTGGTATCCTGAGGGCACTCACCAGGATCAGTCAGCCTTGGAAGCTGTGGTTCCTTGCCTCCTGTCCCGTGCACACTCACTCCTCCAGGGCTGCTCCTGCCCAGCACAGCCCTGCTGGTACCCCCCTGTCCTGCCTGTCCATGCTGCCATTTCCCAAAGCTGGCCACTGTCCCTGGGCTCAGTGCCACTTGTGCTGAACTGGGCACCACCAGCAGCTGCCTCTCTGTCCATCCCCTCCCCTGGGGGAGGTGGGGTTGTTCAGTTCCTTGTGCTTGGGGTTGTTCAGTTCCTTGTGCTGCCCCCTCTTCAGCCCCCTGCCCAGCACGTTTAGAGGGCACTGGGAGGTCACAGGGGAGAGCTGCACATCCAACATTGAACCCTGCACAGCCAAACTCAGCAGATAACATTGGTTTCTCCCAGGGGTGATGATTATCTTTTGTTTTCTTCTGATAAGGATGTACATACAGTAGGATTTCAGTGGTTACCCTTCCAGCCCTCAAACCATGACATTTTCTGTCAGGTCCAACAGCAGTCTCCAATGGCCAATGACAAAGTGCCAAAGCACTAACTAAAATCCAGGTAATGGATTTTATATATACAAATATTTCAAGTTTTCCTTTATTTTCTGGAGTAAGTCCTTGCCCCCTTTTTGTTAAGTCTTCCATCCTTGAATCTAGGTTGCTCAGTTTAATACACGCCCGCCCTCCCACAAACACTTAGATTGAATCCCTCTATATTTAGAATGTACTGTAGATTGTAAGAATGTAATATATATATTTATAAACATGCGAACTGTGAATAAAATTTGCATTTTAGTGGCTTCATCTTTTTTCCTACTCCCAACGCCTCTTTCCTTTCACTGTCAGAACGTTTACCCTGCGAGAGCCCGGTAGCAGTACGGAGCTGTGTCCTTTGATGAATCTGGGAAGGCTCATGGCACAATCCCCTCACAGAGTTTTACGTTGTGCAGTGGTGGGGCAGAACACACAGCTCCAACAATGTGTTGTGCTACAAATGTATGTGCACCAAGTCACCCTTCCAAGAGTTGAAACTGTTTGCAGATAAATCCACATGCTGCATTTCTAGCCTGAAAGCCCGAAATGCGAGTGTCTGGGTTTGGGTTCTGGTTTTCTTCTCTTGGGAAGATCCACATTTGGCTAAACACCTTTTAAGGCAGTTTTAGGAGAGTAGGTGAGTAAATAGAGCAAATGTGCCCAATACTTTGGAGATGAGATGGTCTTTGCTTTCTTTCAGCACCATTGCTCAAAGCTTGGATGACCCAGTGCAGGACAAGGTGCAGCAGTGACAGCACAGTGCAGGATGAGCTGCAGCACTGAGGACAGGACGAGGTGCAGCAGTGAGGACAGCACAGTGCAGGACGAGCTGCAGCAGTGAGGACAGCACAGTGCAGGATGAGCTGCAGCACTGAGGACAGCACAGTGCAGGACGAGCTGCAGCAGTGAGGACAGCACAGTGCAGGGTCCAGACGAGCTCTGGGTGAGCTCTCAGGTGAGGGACGCAGCCTTGGGGCTGCAGCAAAGCGCGGCAGCCTCTGCACAGGTCCAGCCATGTTCCAGCCCAGCCTTGCCTCCAGCTCTGGGGCTATTTTGGGTGCTTTTTGCACATCCCTCCGTGGTGTGTGCAGCGAGGCAGTCAGGCTGAGAGTGCCCAGGTCTCTCTGGAGCCCAGCAGAGCAGAGGTGTGAGTGCAAGGTTGCCTTTCCAACGCAGCACTGCGTGGCCCATCTCCCTCCTTGGGAGGAGCAGGTCCAAGCCACGCTGGGAGCAGCCTGTCACAACTGCTCTGCCCACGGGCTGCCCTGGAAAATCCAGATTCATTATGGGGTCTAAATTCTATTCCCCATAATTAAAGCAGTGATGGTGTTTAGATGCTGCATGCACACAATGTTTTCCAGCTGTGGCTCCAGCTGGCAATCTCTTGAACCTGATAAAGAGCCCTGCTGATAGCAAGCAGTCTCCTGTGAGAGTTATTAATTACCTTATTGTTTTCTTCCTTGCAGTTGCCTCTTATTTTCATGTTTGAGTCTCTCTTCCTGTGAGTAGACTGATAGAGGCATGTCTAAAAAAAAAAAGAAAATTTATCTGATACAGTTTGGTTCTTTTTAGAGACTTTATGCATGGATACAATCAGGAGTAGAAACTTGATGGTCCTATAAATCAGGTAAGCTGGTTCTTTACTCTCTTCCTTCATTGTAAAAGCTTCCCCTTCAGCAGTCTTAAATATATGGTGGTTTAGACCCAGCTGCATTAATACACCAGTGAATTCAAAGTCTGAGCAATGCAGCTAAATAATTGGTTTGAAACAAGGCTTCTCTGGAGGTAAGTGACTTGAAAAACCAGAACAGGTATTAAATCTATGTGCAGCCTGCACCAAGTAGCTCTAGAAACTACTTTCACACCTCGTTTCCGTAATGAATGCGATGTAAATGAAATGAGCACACTGGAGACACTTTAGTGCAGCTCTGCGTATGTTCAGTTTCTCCAAGACTGCCAGTTCTCAGTCTCCTGTGGCCTGAGGGCTGTTCTGCTGTGGAAGCTCCTCAGTGAGAGCTAAAGGACTCGTGTACCACAGCGTGGAAGAGCCTTTCACATGTGTCACTGAGGAGGGAGGGCTGGCTGGACTCAGGCTTGTATTGATCGAAGGCCAGCAAGCATCACTGAGGAATTAGCTCAGGGAAGGAGCTATCACTGCCAAGTGGTGCGTTTAGAAAATGCCTCAAGCATTTAAAAAACCTCCCAGAGATGAATTTATTTAGTCCTGAAAGCCCAGGAACTCTGTCACATATTTCTACATGTTTATTGCGGTACCAGAGCCCATCCCCGCACAGCCTTGGAGCAGTGCAGCCATCATCTTACTGCCAGCAGTACAATGCCTGCCACCAAAAACCAGAGCTGTCCTCCTGCCCCGTCCCCATCAGACATACGCAGGGTGAGGGAGCTGTGAGGAGGAGGAGAGGTGTGTCCTGCAGCACAGGTACACGGTGCTGGCCAGAGCTCCCCACACAGCACAAACCATTCCTCACTGCCGTGTCTGGTGCAGCTTGAGCTGTCCCTGAGGACAAGACAGCTCTAAACCAAGTTAGGATATCACCTGCAAAGTGCTGAGGAGGCAGAATTTGCGTTCTGCTTCCAGTTCATTTCTGTTTGAAAACTCCCAGGTGGACCCTGCTTGTGCACCTACCCAGCCATGTGCTTAAGCACCTTTCTGAACGGGTGTTTGGCTTCCAACACCCATCACCTTCCTCATGCATAAATAATGTTCCTTCCCTGTGAAATCAGTGATGTGCTCTTGGGCTTCTTGGTGAGAGCTTTAAGGAGGTGGAGTTCAGAACTGGCAGTGCTAATGGCCTGAGGAGAGCAGAGCACCTGGTCCTGTTCCATCCTCGGGAGCATCAGAAGGGCCAAGGTCACACGAGTCAAGCAAGTGTGCCTGAAACAGGATCAGTTTCTACCTTTTTACTGATGGGATATGAAGACCTCTGTCAACAAATCCTTCATTATGCAGGCTCCCTGCTCTGGCTCCGTGAGGAGCAGCAAATTAAGCAGCCCACGAATGTAATATTAATGGCTGGAGAAGCAGTGGTGCTGCTGTGTTTGTGTGTACTGCCAATGCTCGTTAGGAAAGCCCCATCACACTGCGGCGATGGCTGCTGGATTACACACGACAGGTTCCTGCCACCATGTCCTCGAAGCAGCCTGGAGGGACACGAATGCCCTGAGTCACGTTGGTTTGCACCAGCCCCAAACTCGCTGGCTCCTTGCTGCTGTGGGTGCAGATGAGGGCTCCTGTCTCAGCCACAGACCCTGCTCCAGCTCTGGTCCCTGCTGAGCTGACCCTGGCTGGGTACCAGCACTCCACAGCACCTGGCAGAGCCCAGGTCAGTGTCCCCAGCACCAGAACGCTGCAGCTTTGGAGAGTAACAGGGACTGTGCTTACTCATGTTCAGGCCTGTGTTCCCAGTAATTAAATTAGCGTTTCCTACAGTCAGTTAATACACTAATGACATAAAAACCGATCCAAGGAGCTTCACCACTCAGCCCTGATGATACGAGACTGCAAAGATGACTGAGTCCCATTTTCAGCATTTTCCTGAGCTCAGTAAGCGCAGATGAGCAGAGAAGAGGAGAAATAAGGACAGAAGAAAGGGGGCTGTCCTTCCACTCTCCCTGAGCACTGCTTCGGTCAGCACTCCCTGGATGTGTCTGGCCCAGGATGATCTGTATCCTTGCAGAACCCACCCACCAGTACAGTTGCATCTCATGCCTCCCTATTTCTTCAGCAAATCCTTTGTCTGATGACTGTGGACACACATTTTCCACCCTGTTGTCATCAAGCCAAACCCCTAAATCACTGTGCTCCTCTTGGCCATTAATAACTTTTTACAGCTTTCTCCCATCAGTCCCCTCTCTCAGGCCTAATCAATAGCTCTTTTTGCATTTGCATTCCCTCCTGTTCTGCCCCTTAGGATACCAAGGTCAAAGCAGTCCCTCTTGTGTTCCTCCCTTAAACAAGTGGCATCAGCCTGCAAAATAGTTTGCAATAGTGAAAAATCCCATATATTGACCAGGACTTGCTCTGTACCAAGCTCTGCACACAGCCTTGACTCGGATACAGCACTCAGTGCTGTGTCTTTGCAAGAGCAGCTCGTGCAGCTGCAGAGGCATTTTTGGCAGGCTGCAAATGCAAACTCAGAAGGATTTTTTCATTGCACTGCACAGTCCTTGCACAATCACCCCAGCCCCTAAAGAGCCATTGGGTTTTAATAATTCTAATTGTTTTGTCCCCTCATCTACTACAGAGCTGATGTCCCCCAGTCCCACTGCACCTGTGAGGAGGGACTTTAATTACAGGGGGGTGCTCTTTTAACCCAATTGTAATGTGATTTGTGAGGCTGCTGGGGATGATTGCTGCAAAGCAGGAGTGGAGAGGGAGGACAGAGACAAGCTGAGCATCATTACTCAAATCAGGCCTTAAGCAGGGGAAAATTCTAGGTTTTAGAGCAAGAGTCAGGCCAGAGCACTGAAAAATTTGCAAACAGCTAAATTTTGCCACTCTGATGCTCCTAAAGAAAATAACATCATCTCCTCCTTCGGAGTCACACCCTTACATCTTGAAAGCCTGGTTCAGCTTCTCACCCTCCCCTGCAGTGACCTGGGCTATAAACAGCCTCTCCTCCCTTTGGGGTGTAGGCTTGGGAGCTCTGAAGGGGATGGAAAAAGGGAAAGCAGCAGAGAGGGGGAGAAAGGAGCACCAGGGGACAGGGATGGCTGAGCTGGGACTCGGGGGCACTTTGGAGCCTGCCCTGTTGGGAAGGGAACAGCAGGACAGGCAAATCTCTGGGCTTTGTGAGATGCACCCAGCCCAGCCTGGGGAGGGCCTGGGCTGTGCCCTCCCTGCCAGAGCCCATGTCCTGGGTGAGAAGTTGCTGGATTAACCAGGAGCTCCCAAGCTGCTGCCCAAGGGGGCTCCGGGTGCAATGCAAAGCACAAATCTGCAGGGGAAATGCTGCTCACACTCATTAGTGTCATCAGCTGCTGTGGCTTTGGATGGAGGCAAGGGCTGGGAGATGATGGATTTCTATTCCAAGGCAGCAGGAGGCTGTAGGCAATACATACTCATGTTTCTCTGGATGTATAGACATACATGGGTGCCTTAGGTACATCCAGAGTTACCTGTCCTCGTTTCTGGCTCTAATTCATCACTTGCTTACTACAGCTTCCCCATCCCCCACTTTAATATTTTCACTTACCGTACTTTTAAGAGCCAGAAATAGCTTGTCAGATTGAGACAGCTCTTGAGAAGTTTAATTTTCCTAATGCTTGTTGGAAATCCCCTTTCTGAATCTGCAGGAATATTAAGGTTCTTAGCATGAGCTGTGCCGAGAGGGAATTTGCAAGTAAAGCCGTCAGGGAATTGCAGTGGGTTAGGAGAGGCTTGATGGACAGCACAATGGGTGCAGGATGTGTCTCTGAGAGGGAAGGATGCCTCGGAGCCGGGGGTGGCAGAATTGGAGGGGGTGGGGAAGTGCCAACCATTTGTTTTCTCCCTGCCAGACCTGGGGAACAGAGAACTAGACAAAATTAGAGCAGAGGCACGTGGAGCATTTACAGGCGAGGTAAGAGCTCTGGTGGTTCTTGCTGCTGTCCCTGCTGCTGGCTGTCACAGCCGGCGCTCCCGTGTGTGCCAGGGATCTCTGCAGAAGGTGTCCCCGCACCCAGACAGGGCTGAAGGGAGCCCTCTCGCCTTTCGGGGTGCAGGGACAGGGCTGAAGGGAGCCCTCTCGCCTTTCGGGGTGCAGGGACAGGGCTGAAGGGAGCCCTCTCGCCTTTCGGGGTGCAGGGACAGGGCTGAAGGGAGCTCGGAGCAGAGCTGGGCCAGCACCGTGCGTGTTCTGAGCGTTCGGCGCTGTCCCCGGGAAGGCAGTGCCGCTCCTGGTGAGTGTTCTGCACACCGAGAGAGAACTCGAGAGGTGTTTTACGAAGGGCCAGGGAATAGCGAGTGTGTCACCGCTGCCTGCCGGTGCTGGATGCACAGAACGGGCAGGGGCAGTGCCAGGCTGCTGTGTCCCTCCCTGCCTGGCACCGGGACCCCCCCGGGCTGCTCGGGAGCTCCGCGATGCGGGGCCGTGACCGGCCCTTTCCTCGGCGATGCGGGGCTCTGACCGGCCCTTTCCTCGGCGATGCGGGGCCGTGACCGGCCCCTTTCCTCCGCCCTAAGCAGAAGCAAATCGTTAAGTGAGATCAGAAGGGCTGATCATTCCTCCTCCTCCCCTTTTACCACCTGCCCTTTTCTTCCTGAGTGTCTGGCCTCAACGAATTACTGAAATTAAATATAGCAATTGAGGCTGCCCATTGTTCCCTGCCCTGTAATGTGCCGGAGTGGCACCTTTGTATTCATCCAGCCATCCCATCTCCTCGGATGTGCTGCTCACACAATAGTTATTGTCGTAGAAGGGACCTGGAATGAGCTCCTGCATTATTCACTTCATTTATTTTGATACAATATTTGGAGCCACTTCATTAAATTCTCGTACAATGTCCTGTCATTTTTCCCCCGTCTCCTTGCCAATGTCTGGCTCATACAGATAATGCAGCAACAACAGTGTGGGGAGGTGGGGAAATGGATTTGTTTTCTATAAAAGGGGAGAGCTGTGAATTACTTGACTTGAAGATTCCCTCTCTCTTCCCCTTCTCCCCTCAAAAAAAAAAAAAAACAAACCAAAAACAACCCAAACAAAAACCCCCAAAAGAGAGAACAAGTATCTTGAAACACATCATTTTTGGGTAATAGATATAGGCAGTAAATACTCAGGGCAATTAAGTCTTGAGCAAAGAGAAAAGCCTCCAGCTTTACAGCCAGTGTGGGGAATGCAGAAGTCAGGATATAAACACCTATTTAGTAGCGCTGGGAAAGGAGCCACTGTCTCCCTCACCTTTCAGTGTTTTTGTAAATGCAACAGATCACTCTCACAAATTGTTTTTTTGGTTTGTTTTTAATGTTCCAAACGCTGTGATCTGAGGAGGGGCTGATGGAACAGAGACTCTCCAGTGACCCAGGGACTGCTGCTCTCCTGGCACTGCAGAATGTGCCAGAGCTGCCAGGGATGTCAGGGAGCTTCCCTCCAGGTGTGGCTTGTAAATTGCTCCAGGGGAAGACTTTGGCTCAGCAGTTCAGACTCTCCAGTGAGCAGCATGGACGTCGAAGAAAGTTTTATGCAGTGGAGTTCAGGGAATTAACACACTGCAATTCCTGCCAGGTTTGGTGGGTTTTTTTGGGATTTCCATCCTGCCTCCTCACAACAACAGTGCACACAGTGCTTTGGGTGCAAAGGCAAAGGGGGTCCCCTGCACGCAGCCCTGGGCTGCATTTGAGCAGCTTTGCAGCCTCTCCCCTGCCCCAGGCTCTCCCCACGCTCCCGGGGCTGTGCTGGTGCCTCCAGCATCTCTTTGGCTGCCATCCTCGGCAGGGGTTTGTGTCTCCAGGCGAGGCTCCTGCTCTGCCTGCACACGTGCTTTCCATGAGCTCATCATCAGCTCGTTGGAGCAATGAGCCGGCCCTCAGTGCCTGGGTGCCATCACGTACCAGGTTTCAGCTGTTTGCCTGGACGTTTGTCCCTGCCCTTCGTTAGCCAAAGCCGAAACACCTGAGGGAAGGTCAGTGCTTACTTGGAGTGGAACGCAAAGAGTGAACTGCACATAGCTCTAGAGCTCCACAGTTTAGAAACAATAAGCTGTAATTTTTTGTGGGAGAATGTAATGTTTTGTGGGAGAATGTGCCTTGTGGGACCATCCCTGGGTAAAGACTGCAGTGAAGGAATCAGACTCTGGATTTTTGTGGCAGTTAAGCCAGGAGGTCTGGAGCAGGAGCCACAGAGGTGAGGGAACCTTGGTCCCGAGCAGAGGGAACCGTACTTTGCAGCCTTTTGGGACAGCCACTGTAAGTATGAGACAGAAAGAACTAATTGTGGTGGTGGGAATAGTAAATACTTAATTATTTATTATTTTCTGTGGTAGTAGCATTAAGAAAAGCTTGTCATTGCCATTTGTGTATCTTTGGGACTGCAGAGAAGCTCCTGGCCACCCACGAGCTGGGGGTCCTCGGACTCCTGCAGCCTCTAAAGCAGCCCTTTTGCAGCAGCATAAATCTCCTTTTGTGACACACCAGAGCTGCTGAACCAGAGCAGCCAAAACTCTTCTCTATCCTAATTGCTCCGTGGTCTGGTCCTCCTTCAAACATGTCTGTGTTGAAATATTGCAGTGACCATAAATTCTGTGTGTATTGAGGGAGTGGTGTGATTATTTGGCTGTTTGGACTGTGTTTGCCCCTCAGCGCCGAGCACGTTCATACCTGGGCCTTGTGTGATGATTCATTGATTGCAATTAGTCAGGAGGCTGGGGCAGCTCTTTGGAAATGAGTTGTTAACAGCAGCTTGCTTGTAAAGGTTATTGTTAACGGTTTGGTGTCTCGGTGGTGCTGGGTGGTCACTCCCGAGCAGGGAGGGCTTGGGGCTGCCTTTTCCCACTCCTAAAGCCTTGACTTGCTGTGTGGTTGCTTTGTTGGTTTTTCTCAAGCTTTTCCTTACAGAAATGAATATTCAATATAGCAGAAAATGCTTTGTTATGTGGAGCGTATTATGATAAATATTCTGTTTAAACCCTTCGGGAGGGTTTGGTTTTGTTGTTTTTTTTTTTCTTTTAAATAACTTTAAGTAAAGCTGGACTCAAAAGGTTTCATTTGCAGCTGTTCAAATTAACTTTTTCTGGTGGAAATAATAGAGGTGGAGGATTAAAACTAATATTTTATGGATTTTTTTGTAAGGGAATTCACAATCCACATGTTAGTTTACTTCAATTTAGGTTACCTAGGAAAGGGCTAATAAGGAACAGAGCCTGTGCTCCCAGCCTCCAAAGGCAATTTGTTATGTTAATAGATTGACATTTAAATATTTGGTGTGGAAGAGAAAAAAGAACATTTCACTGGCTGCAGCACAATCCAGGTTTGGAGTCATTCATGATCTTTATGTAGGAGTCAATGAAACATTTACTGGAAAGCAGAGGTTTATGTGACAAAACTCTGCTCCTGTTGAAATGCAGCTTCCCATCAATGTCAACACAGAGTAATATTCCACCGAGCTTTTCCCCGTGTGACAATTACGTTAGTTATTCACGTGGCAGAGGAATTGTTGTCACATTTCAGCAGGAGCACCACTGCTCTGCAGCAGCTACCGGGTTTGTTACAGCCCGTGAGCCGTGGTGGCCCCTGTGCAGCTGGGCCTGGAGAGCTCAGGGGTGAGCGGCACCTGCCCAGGAGGGACAGGGCAGTGCCGTGGGCACACGGGGACTCACCCCTGCTCCCAGAGCATGCATGGGCCTTCAGTCCTTGTTTTGGAGGAAATTAAAATAGTGCCTCTCCTCAAATCTTTTATTGCGCCAGTTTGGCAGTAATTGCTTTTCTCTCGCATTGCGTTCTCTTGCTGGATGACTTTGAGTCTTTGAGGCTGTCCCTTTTACCTTGGGGGTTTTTTGGTGGCTTCAGTTTGGTGTTAGGGCCGGAAACTCTGCTTTGTATCCTCTGCTTTTAATCCGAGTCAAGCAGAGGCGATGGAACGGCGTGTTTGGAATAATTCTGTATTTTCTCAGTAGACTACTGAGCCACAGCCTTAACCTTCCTCGTAGTTCATGGCAGTTGCAGCTGAGTTATCTGATTAAAATATTATTTCTACCAGCTACTTGCAAGTGCTGCAGCAATCTGATTTATCCCCATTGTCAGTGTGTGTTTGTTTAGTCTTTCAGACAGAATGAACTCACCATTCATTTGGCACTAATGCCAAGGGAACTATTGTATTCCAAAATAATGGAGCGTAATATGCAGCAAAACATTTTGCTCGTGCAGTTGCATATAAGACACAATGGAAATTATTTGGTGGCTCAGGGTGTTAATCTGCTTCCTCTGTGAGTGGCACTTGTGGGTTTTGAATCAGCCCAGAGTTATCCCTGCTCCGTGGAGGAGCTCGGAGTGTCCAAGGCCAGGGATGGAGGTTTGTGCTCTGGGGTTAGATGCTGAGTGTTGTCACCAACAAATGACAATGTACTTGTCACTTTTTCCTGCAAAACCTGGATTTCTCTGAATTTGGCCCTAAAAAATGCTGGGGAACTGAGGAGCGGGAACATTTCAGTGCTCGGTTTTTCAGCAGTGTTGAGAGTGGAGTGCCCAGTGTTAGGGCACAAAGGTCTGATTTCCAAGGTGCAGCACACAGGCAATATTCTTAACCAATATTGAATAGCAGGAGAGGGGAATTCCAGTGAAAAGCAGGCCCTGGTGCCTCAGAACAGACACACACAAAGTGTTTGTAGCCTGGCATCTCTCTGGCATTCAGCACTTCCCACATCTGAGCTCAAGGCCTAAGCCATTACAGTCCTTCCAAAATGGCTTTGCAAGGCTTTTTAATTTTAATAATGTTTGCTTTTCTTTGCATTTCTTGGCAAGATGCTGCCAGTTGACACATGAAAAGGTAGTTTTCACCTCTTGTGTATATGGATACTCAGTCACTCATAAACCTTACTGTAATTGAACACTGCCATAGCAACATTTGATTTTTCTCATTTTAAGTAAGACCTCACTTATTTCTGACTAGTGGGCAGAGCAGTTCTAACCCTGGCCTGTGTTCCAGGAAAAACTGAAAATAAACAAAGGGAAAATCAGGGAAAGCATCATCAGCACATCCTCATTATTGCATTTATTTTAAGGGGCTCTCTACTTTCCTCCCTCCCAAGAGATGAAGCAATGAAGTTTTATTTAAAATAAGTTTCTCTTGCTCAGTCCTTAATGGCTCAAAGTTAATGCCTTGAGGAATAATCTGACTTATTTTCTGGAATTTTCTGAAGCAGAGCTGCTGCACAAATCTCTCCCACCAGTACAGCCAGATTCCCCAACCTTCCCCTGAAAAGTGTGCACAACTTCCTTGGAAAGCCTCCCCACCACACACAAGGGTGCACCTGATCCTCCTGTTGGGGCAGACGCCCACCTCAACCCTAAACTCTCCTGGCATTTCTGACAGGGATAATTGTGGTGCTCTGGGGCACTTTTGGCCTTACCAAAAATAGATGGGAGGAGGGAGATGTGCATTTACAGGCACCACGAGGAGGGGGAGAGCAGCATCTATTTTATGTGACAGCTTCTGAAAGAGCATCACGGAAGTGCCAGCTCCATCTCCAGGCTTTCATTATTTTTTTGCCTCCCATGATTAAACTTCTGTCTTCCCAGAAACCTTCCGATATCAAGACACGTTAGTGGCAGTCCCTGCGTGCACGCCATTTGTTTGTGTGGCAGCTCTGGGGAGCAGGGATGGTTTCACATCAGGCGGTCCCGATGCTTCAGGGAGCAAGGAATCTGTTGTGGCTCGCAGCCCTGCGGAGCCAGGGGTGCCCCTGAGCCTGCAAAGGGCAGCCCAGAGCTGGGCTGGGGCAGCTCACTCTGTCCTGCTGTGGAGCTGCCTCCTGGCCAAACGCGAGCCTGGAGCAGGAGGAGGAAGGGCAGGAGTGGCTGCAGTGTTCCCTGAGCCTGGCTGGGAGCCTTCCCTCTGGATCTGAGCACATCCTGGTGTTTTATCCCCTCTGAGGCCATGCAGGAGCAAGTGGTTTAAGTGTGGAAGGGATGGATAAATTCTCTCGTGGGGCTAGAGCACAGTAGCTAAAAAGGGTTGAGGATGCAGCAGGGAACCAGACAATGCTCCAGGGACACCTTGGAGCATCTCCCAAGGCTACAGGAGAAGAGATGTAATCAGTAAGAGACTAAACACAAACCGGAGACTGAGCTGCAGGCTCTGAGAAAGGCTTTAAACCTGTTCAGAACAGAATCGTTTCTAGGGTCATACTGAGATGAAAAAGAGAGTGAAGTGGTGTTAAAAGATGATGAATATTCAGAATGTGTAATACCGATGTTCTCCTATTCCAGAAAATGGTTATTAAATTTGTCTATTGCCTCTGCTGTGCTGTCACACAGAAAAAGATGCAGCTTTGTTGCCTGACTTGTGGTGCAGCTGTGAAATAACACAGGCCCAGGACAGCCTCAGTTCAAACCATCCCACACGGTGTGAGGGGCTGGAGGTGCTGGGCTCAGCAGCCCTGCCCTGGGAGCTCAGCAGTGTTAGCTGGGTCAGGCGTGCAGTGCAAGGTGTGAACGCTTGTGCAAGCAGGAATTTGTGCCATTTTTAATGTGATTTCAGGTGAATTCTTACTTATCTAAACCTATTAAAAGCAAAAGAAAAAAAAGTGGGAAGAAGCTAGGAGCTGTAAGGGATGGCAAAGGCCACACTCAGGGATACGAGCTTTTGATGTATTGTTCAAGTTAAATTAAAGCTTTGGTAACTCAGTTCTCCTCTCTAAAATAACCACTGAAATAACGGTGTGGCTTTTCAATGGCAGGGATTCATTTTTGAAGCAGTAGAGGGGTATTTAGTTTCAATGAATGATGAAAGCTGATTGAATCAGGCAAATGAAATAAGTGACCTCTATCTGGCAGGGTTATACTTGTGGCTGGACTTGTGTCTTAAGCAGATGTGAAGTACACAGGAGTGGGAATTGCAGGTAAGAAGCACATTAAAATATCATAAAAGGGGTGGCAGCACTGGTTCTGGAGCAGGAAGGGTTAAAGGGTGCTGCAGGGGTTAATGCTCTTTCAGGTCAGGTGTCCACAACTGTGATTTCTCAGTACCCAGATGTTCTCTGCTGGTCTAATTAAAATGTATTGTTTAATCTCAAACAAATGTTTTAAATTAGCTGAATGGCAATGCTCTGGGGAAAATGAATTTCTAGAGTCATTTTTTTAGGCACTGGACAAAACAAATGCTGGCCTACATTTTTTGGAAAGGATGTGAGACTTCAAGTGCCCTCAATATTTGATACCTAAAATAGATGTCATAGGAATGACACAGAATAATTACTTGATGAAAATGTGCTTCATTTAGAGAGAATTAAAATGCAGATGATTATTCACCCCTTGAAAAAATGTAGATTGTTTCTTAAAAAGTTAGGAATCCTGGTTTTTACTACAGTTTGCTCTTCTATTGGTGACTGTGAGACCTTTTATTTTAATAAGTAGCTGCTTTCCTCTGAAATTCCCAATGCAATTAAGGCCCTGGAAGATCAAGGTTTTCCTTTGGCTGTGTCAGGCAGAATTAAAGGCACCGAGGAACCCTGGGACAGGTACGAGGCTGTAGGGACCTGCTCTTACATGAGGTTTAAGTTTCAGACATTAAAGGAACTGGGCTGGGACCCACCAGACAGAGGAGGGTGGAAGTGAAATAAATTCTGGAGTGATGAAATCACTTTGGACAACTTAATGAAAAAAAATGCTCAGATCCCAGTGAGGCATTAAATGACTGAATTCCACATGGAAGCACCCATCTCCCCTGACAAGCCTTTGACAAAACTGTTTCTTTATTTTCATGGGGAATGATTCCTGACCTAAAGATTAAAAAGACTGAGGGGAGAGAGGGACAGAACGAGTTATGAGCCCATAGACAGGAGAAAATACTTTGGAAAAGAAGACTGAAGTGCTTGTGCATTCCCTAAACCTAAAGGTAGCACTTGCACGTGTTTGGGTTGGTTAACACACAGGCTAAATTGATGGGAAATGATTTGCAGGAGAGGCACAAATCCTTTTAAGTCTTCCAATATACATTTTAATATTTTTCTTTTACAATTTTAAGTGCTGATATGGTTGTAGCAAACCATCAACACTAAAGCAACTGCCTGTTACCAGGTTGGAGCTCTGGGGTTCTGGAAATGGAAACAGCACCCCAAATATTGGGCAAACTTACCCAGCATCAGTGTTCTTGGGGCAGACACTGGTTAGGTCTGAAGGAAGAGGTAGAAAGTAACTCTGCAAATTGGGATATGTGTGCTTTAGGGCTAATTAAAATGAAATTCTAACTCAGAAAGCTCCCAGTGCACATGGCTGGGTTTTGTCACACGCCACCAAATTGTCTCCAGTTCTGGGGTGATTGTGCCAAGAAAGGGAACAGCATCGTGGTACCCATTGTACAGGTCCACTGCTTCCATTCAGCTCCCAGGGATTCAATGGCAGAGTTAATTGCAAAATAAAATGCATGTAATTGGATTAATTAACAGTACATTTCAAGGTCCTGAAATACAGAAGTAGCCGGGGGGTAAATGCACAATGTAGGTTTTTTCCTGCAACAGAACAAGTGCTATTTTTGGAGCTGTATCTGCATCTCATCGAGGTGTGCTTTGCTTAAAAGGCTGCTTGGGTAGGAGTGGGGCTTTGAAGGGGAAGATAAATACTATAATTAGGGCTGCAGGACAACAAAAGGATTATTCCTACCTATAAAATCATTTGAGTGAAGTTGCTGGAAAGATAATTATACCCAAAACTGCTTGCATGGGTCTCATATTTTCCTTACAAGGACTTACAAGACTCATTGAATATTTATAGGCCTGGAACATAAGACTGGATGAAATTTAAAACATAAATCCCGTCGCAATTTATGATGATGAAATTCCCTGCAGTTGTTGCCCCAACCTTTCAGCCTTCATGGCCAGGCTCCCTGTGGCAGAGCAGGAGCCCCTGTGATAAATGATCCCAGAGCTGACTGCCCTTGATTGATGAGTGCTGCCTCCTCTGACGACTGCACACAGTCCTGAGGGCTCAGCTCACCACACTTTGTGTTGTTTTCCCTTTTTTCCTTCATGCATCTCTTGCAGAAGGGCTGTTTGTGCTCCTGCTTTGGTTATCACATGCAAATGAGCATGCTGTTTCCCAGATGCAGATTTCATATTTATAGATTAAATACAGCCTAAGAAATCATATGTTAATTACATTCTGAGGGTGTAGCAGAATTTCTCACTTGAACATATTTTGTTTTGCTGGGAATAGCACAAATTCCAGATCAATGTATTTATAGTCGCTTGAAGCTTGGTAATAAATGTATCAGGCTGCAGAAAAAGCTTTCTAATCATTACTATTACTAATCACCTACCATTAGCTCAGTGCCTAGGCTTCTATCCCACGTTCTGTGTTTGTTTATTTGCTTCTAAAAACCTGTTTTTCTCAGAAGACAGCCACTAATGTTGGGAGGGGAATGGGGGGAAGGCTAAGGAGCAAAGCCAATCAAGCAGGTTCTCAGAAAGAAGCTGGTAGAGGAGCTCTCAGGTTTGGAGAGGAACAGGACTCTCTGAAGTTGGCTCAGTTAGCTGGAAAAGTCCTTTTTGGTTTTTATTGCTAGTAAAGGTCCCCAGCCACACGTTATGCTGAAAATCCACGTTGCAAGAGTTCCCCCTCCAGTGAGTGTCTGGTGTGCAGTGGCCAAAAGGGACACAGCAGTGCCCTGGGAGGGGTCACTGCTCCCTGGAGAAGGAGAGGTGCAGGGAGATGCTGCTCCTGGGCCAGGAGAGCCCAGCAGAGGAGTCACTGCAGAGCCTGCTCAGGGCTGGTGGGGTTTAAGATGAGGAGCAGCAGAGCTGCACTTGCGCCCCAGCGTGGCAAAGGACACACCAGGAATATTTAGGAAAAATGTGCTCAAAAGGGAGTGCAGCAATTCCTGGGTTTTAAATCAGGCCGGTTTTGCCCTTGGGGATTGTGTTATTGAAGGCAGAGCTGAGCAGCCCCAGCACAAAACAAGGAGAGAAATCTGGGAGAAATCAATATACAACATTCAAACTGCTTTCTTGTTTACTGTACCAGACTCTTGCAAAACACAAAAAATACAGAGGAAAGCTTAAAGTACACAGTGAACTTCATTATTACAAAGAAAAGTCTGACACAACAGCCACTGAAATCAACAGCAAACATTTCCCAGGCTCTCCTTGGGGCAGGATTGAGACTACACAAAGCAAACAGTTTCCTAATAACAAGTAGTTAGAAATATGACCCTCGGTTTTTTTTTCCTCTAGATGCAGGTCCTTTGATGACCAGTTACAGACACAAAGATATGTCCATAAGCCCTGGGCTGACAGGGATGATTAGTGTGGACTTTAAGCAGAGATCAGTCTCACTTTAAGACAGCCTGCTGCGTTATATTGCAATACATCCTGCAAAGCCACAAATAAGAACAAACAGTACCAAAACACACAGTAAATTGAAAATACCCCCCCATCCCTTTTTATAGGCCTCATAAATCTTTTAATAAATAAGTAAATCACAGAGGTACCAAAGGAACTGGCAAACTTAGAGGTAGTTTATGTAACAGAGCATCTCTGTCTGTGAGCAGCCACTGCTCCAGGGCCCTGCACAGCTCTGGCACCTGAGCCAGCTCTGGGCCACCTCCTGCTCTGGTCCCAGGGAAAAAAGTAGGCACAGGACTGCTGGGCCCTGGCAGCTGCTCTGGGAGGGCTGCAGGGGCTCAGGGGGCAGCACAGAACACCCCTGCACTCCTCCCTTTCCCCAGGCATCACCATTCCTGTTGCTTTTTGTGATGGCTGTGCTGGGCTGAAGGTCGTGGTAAGAGCTGAGCACTCCTGGGCTCTGGCAGCAGCTGGGTGCTGGGTACCTGAGTGGGTTCAGAAAGGAAGCTGCTGCTGCAGGGGGCTGGGATGCACCAAGGGCAGAACATTTCCCCTGAGCTCTGTGGGGTGGGAGCTCCCCTGTGTGCAGGAAATCCTCTGCTCTGGGGCCCCCTCACAGCAAAGCCCAGCTCTGCTCTGGGGTGTCCTGGCACGCAGGGAGCTGAGCAGGACACGGGGCCAGTCTGAAGCAGCTGTGATCTGGGCATGTTTGAACAGAGTAACAATGCACATCTGACTATTTTCCTAAAGAGAACCCAAGAGAAACCCAAACCTAATCACATTTCCATCATTAAAGTGCTCTACTGGCTATCAGCTGGAGTCCTGCGAGTCACTGGAGCCTCAGCACAAGGTTCTGGTAGGTTTTCCTTTCACCTTCCCAGGAATGATGTTTCTTCACGTACTCTTTGGCCCTTGTTATAATTTCTTTTTCCATAATGGGGTCACTCATCAAACTCTTGGAGAGCACAACAAACTCCTAAAAAAGATAAAGAAATGAATCAATTAAAATTTCTTTGAAAAAGTCCTAATGATACTGAAATAGCTGGTACCTGTCCAACTGTGAGCCAATATATGAAGCTGTCCTAAGTGATTTTTCAAGGTCAATACCATAATTTATTTATAAAGAATGATCAATAAATAATAATTTTATTATTTTATGCAGCCCACCAACTAAGATATTAAAAATCAAATACAATTCCCAGAGCCTTAAGACAAATGAGCAACCAATTTGATGACACAAAAATCGTCTGCCTACCCAATGGTTGGAAAGCCAGGCTGGTTATAAATGAATTGCCTGGTCTGCATGGAGGACAACAATCAGATGTTTGATCTCAGCTCAGCTAAACTTTTATCTCTTTGCTACTGCAACATCTTCAGTGAATTTTATGGTAAGACTAAAAAAGTCACAACATAAACACAGTGTAAAGATAAGAGCAGGCATGCAGAGCAAGCTCTTCTGGAGGGGCTGCCCCTGGGCAGATAGAGATAGAGCAGGGTTAGCTCAACAACCACCACAAAAAGCCATATATTCCCTTTAACTTCACTGGGCAAAATACCAGAGCTCAAAGATCACAACTGTTCCTCTCCCTGCTCCTCTGCCTCTCTCATTTACTTCTGGGCAAGAGAAATTGCGAACTTCAAACATGTGAAAGGAGATTTGATGTCTGAACTAATCTATTCTGAGCAGCTGGTCTAATTTTCTATCAAGAGACAACTTCCAATGCTTCAGCTTGATTACAAATGCGCTCAGATCTGTGCAAAATAGTGCCTTGGTTCAGCTCAGGAAAGCAGACAGCTCTTGTGTCAGTGGAAAATTAAGATAATGTATTACTACACAATTGGTAGTGAAGATCAGTGCATGGGGACATGGGGGACAAAGGATGGGAGAAGGAGATACATTATTTACACAGCCTGTCAGCTGTGACAGGAGCTATCACAGCTAACACCAGAGCTCATCTCAGCATCAGCTTAAGGAGAAAACTACACCTGAAAATCCAAGTACAGAGCGTCTAAACATCTCCTCAGATCCAGACTCCTCGGCTAGCACAGAATGAACTTTGCTGTTGCAGGGCCAGGGCTGGCTCTGCAGAACACCTCGTGTAACGTGGCCCTGGGACAGGCTGCTGGGGAAATCACAGTGACCACAGGGAAATCACAGTGAGCACGGGATAATCACAGCACAGGGAAATCACAGTGAGCACAGGGAAATCACAGCACAGGGAAATCACAGTGAGCACGGGGAAATCACTGTGAGCACGGGGAAATCACAGCACAGGGAAATCACAGCGAGCACAGGGAAATCACAGTGAGCATGGTATAATCATGGTGAGCACAGGATCATCACTGCTCTGAGCCCCACTGCCAGGACAAACCAGCAGCCTGTGCATCACTGCCAGGAAATGAAACAGGCAGGGACACGGATCCCTTCTGTGCAGAGCTTTGTAACCAGCTCAGAAGGAGCAGATTTCATACACACTGTGAGCAATTACCCCTCACTCCACAGAAACCAGTGCTGCTGCTAATCCCTGCTCTGGCCACAGAGCCAGGACAGCCACTGCTCTGTGTCCAGCCTGCTGCCCTGTGCTGATTCCCCTGGGATTTCAGTCCCTGACTCGTGAGATGCCCCCAGAGCAGAAGTGGGAGCACCCGAGGCTGGGGCTGGCACAGCCCAGCTCCACACACACAACAGGCAAGGTGGGACAGCCTCACCTGACTCATGCTGCCTTCATCATGCCTGGATCATCACAGTAATAAATACTGTTCACACTGAACTACATCCCAACTTTAATTTTATGCTCCTGTGGAGGATTTTATTTAAAGTAATGGTTAAAAATAATTTATGTAAATTACCTAAGAACAGAAGCAGCAATGTAACATTTCTTGACAGGTAGTCCTATTAGCATTCTTTTAAAATGTGGATATGGAGGATAAAAACTTGGAAACATGTAAATGATAGAAGAAATGAGATCCTTATTCATGGTTACAATACTTAAGGCCGAGGATAATTTCAGGAAAAAACGCCCAACTGAGTCCAAAGCACAGAATTTGAGAAAATGCAGGAGAGAGAAAGAACAAACGGAAAAATACCAGGAGATGGAGAGTAAGGACTTCTCAGCCTTATCCTACCTCTTCTCCTAATCCAATGTGACCACCCACAAGTCACTTGCAATCCGACTGGAAGCCAGTGGGAAGATTCACTGTGACTTATCTGGGTTTTGCCTCGTACCCTTGGAGCAGCTGGCTTAGCTTGTTTTCAGGTTTGGATGCTCAGCTCTAGATAGCAATAACTTCATTTTTCAGGTGCCTCCCCTAACTGCAAGTGACTGGCACTTCAGTTGTGGTTTTGTGGCAAGTCCGAGGCCTGGACTTGCAGCATGCAGACAGTCAGAACTCTGAGCTCTTTTGGAAAATCCAGCATTTCATTCTGCTTTTCCAGAAGCCTGGGATACAGAAAGTAATTACAGGGAGGTGACACATCTCCAGGAGCTGTTGTGCTGCATTTGTGCAGGTGATATTTGCACAACTATTTATGCACTCCCTTATTTTGTTGTAGATGGGAAGAAAGCTTCAGTTTTGGTGAAAGAGGGGTCAAGTTCACAAATTGCCTTTCAACTAATCAAACCTAAGGCTATGAACTCCAGCAGCCCAGATGAAGGAGGTGATATTCACGCTAGCTTACTACTTGGGGCCACCCATATTTCTAATAAACCTTTACTCCCACACAGGAGTGTGTGTAATTACCTTACAGGTGGCAGCAAAAAACAGTGTAAAAGTTGAGCCTCAGCAGTCAGTCACAACCCAGAGAAAGGGGAGAAAATCCCCCCCTGTACATCCAGAGGCACTCTCACATCTGCCCTTCCAGGGGAAGTACTCCACCACAAACATGGGCGTTTTTCAACAGCAACATCCACAATACAGTTTTCTCCTAGTAAATTGACCAATCATCCTTAAAGAAAATGTCAACTCCTCTATATGGTACCTAAAATAAATCCTGTATAATATTTTGCAGAGACACAGGAACCCAGGTACCCAGGAGATAAAGCTGGAAAATGAGTGCACCGAGTAAAAAGAATGAATAATTCTTCAATTACCACGAGAGCTGCACCGGTGCCGCAGCACACACATAATGAAAATAAGATGCACGGTTAATATATTATTTATATAATGAAAGCAAGTCTGCAATTAAAGCATTTCACAGCAGCTTCAGCAGACAGAAGGACGTGATTGTTAAACCCCAGCAGTGAGCCCAGGGAAGGCAGGGGCCAGGTGTGAGTGCAGAGCAGGGACAGCTGTACCTGGAGGCAGCCAGAGCTGCCAGGTCCCTCTCCTGTTGGCTTTGAAGTTTATTTACCTCCTTTCTCTTCGTTTAGGTCCTCCCATGAGCTTTTACAGACATTGAACATATAATTTTGAAACTTAGCCTGCTGAATAACACTCTTTGTGTCTTCCCTTTTAACACAGTTTTGCATTATTTATTGCCCCATTCTTATCTCTTACTTTTTTTTATTTCAGGTCCCATTAACTTAGTGTCAAATATTCCATAAACTTGCAAATTCAAGCAGCAGCAGGATCAAACCATGATTTAAAAGTAATGTGCACAGTAATGTGCAAAAATGATGGAGTGTCAGGAACAAAACGTTCCACAGCTTTCACTGTCAGATTAACTATTTCCATCTGAGTGCTGCCTCCAGTGACTGGCAGGGCTTGTGCTACTTCCAGCCAAATGCAAATGGTTAAGGATGGCTACAATTAGACACAACATTTCTGACTTTCCTGTAAGCCACAAAGCTTCCAGCAAGAACGAAAGAAAAAAGCCCACAGCACTCACAATTTAAAACAATTCTCATTGCATAATGGTTAATTAATATCCCTCTAATTTGGCTTTCAAAAGACAGCAGGCTCAACTGCTCCTATCTAAGGTACCTGTACTGCAAAGCTTTCCCTCCTCAGATCAGAAACAACTGAAAATAAGCAATGCTTTCTACTCCTGAGCTATGATCCAGCCTGTATCTTCACAACCAGATAGGATCCACCAAACTTAGCAAAGGAAATTCCTTTTCTAATCCACCAAATTTAGCAAAGGAAATTCCTTTTCTAATCCACCAAATCTAGCAAGGGAAATTCCTTTTCTAATCCATCAATCTTAGCAAGGAATATTTCTTTTCTAATCTTTGGTGGTCCAGATTCTTGGAGCCAGAGACAGACTTCCTCAAGCACCTGCATCCAGTTCTAGACAGATTTACAGCCTGTGGATTCTAGTTCTGATATTAAAGACAGCCCTTCAGTCCTCTCCATTTGTACAGAGTCCCTGATGCCACTGGGACCCCTGGGTGAAATGTGCAGCAGATTTTTAACTGATCTCCAATCCCAAATAAATGCATGGAATGTGGGAAGCTCAGAGATCACAGAAGAGGCTCCTTGCAGGGATGGATGACGAAGCTAATTGGGGCTGGAATGAATAATGAACCTGAATTCCAGGCCAAATGCAGCCAGAGCATTGAGGGAAACAGCAGAATTGTACCAGCATTAGTATCAGGAGAGCTCTCAGCTCCCACTTCCATAGGATTGTGTGTCCTGGAAGTCTTGGAGGAGCATATGGAACTCAGTGGGCTTTTTTCAGGGAATACATGTACAGAAGTTACCAAAGAAATATTTTGGGTTTTGTAGAAACCACTGGAAACATTGAATATTCCAGAAACAAATGAACAGAACCATACTTGAATTGCAAGAGTTTTTCTATTAAAAAACTCCTCCAAAGAGGATTCACTTTCCAGAAACACAACCTAATAGAATGCATTAATCACACACTCCACAAAGTAAATAAATATGTTTTCTACTTTGCAAAATTATCAAATGATCTATTCTAGTATGTTTTTTTAATCTTGAGTTGGATAAAACTCTGAGGGAATCTTTTTCTGAGAGTCATCTTCCACAACATACATGAATATGTAACAGCAAAGCCCTAATGCAGGAAAATATGCTGAAATGAAAATTTCCAGCATTTAAATATGGGTAGTGTTCCCTCTCTCCCCACTCTTATTTAACTTCACTGAGACTTCATCCTAACACTTGACTTAATTTTAGTCATTAATTTCTCTGACTGAGCAATGTCTTGCATCTAAAAATACTTTACATTAACACTGACTAGAAATTATAGAAAATGTGTCATCCGAAACTTGAGGCTCATTCTCTTTTGGTGAGCTACAGCTTGTCTAATACAAGTTCCTATTTCAGTTATTGCTTGAAGGGAAATCTGACACATCCAGAGCATCTCCTGCAGGATTCAGTTATGGAACCTTCAAACCCCAGTGCAACAAGTGGCTCTGAGCAGCTCAGACAAACATTCAGCAAGGCTGACACCTAGTACGAGCTCCCTGAACTGCAAATGCAGGGGAGGCAGCAGCACAGCTCCAAAAAGGACAATCTGGGGAAAACTGCTGAGAGGAGGAGCCAAGCACCCAGACAGACACAAGCCTGTACAGAAAATGAACCTAAGGATCTGTGGTTTTCTTACCTGGGGACTTGAAAACAGCAGTCCTGTTTCCTTGTGTTTTATTATTGCTGCATTCCCAGGAATGTTCCTTGCCAGCACTGGAATTTCTAAATCCATTGCCTAGAGGAATATAAAAAAAAAAAGGAAACAACAGTTTATAAGGATTCCTGGATTTCGAGGTGCTAATGATGACAATTTTAATATGAAAAGTAGAAACAACAAACCAAACTTCTTTCCCACCTCTCCAGTTTTTTAACTGAAAGATACCACCTGTAAGGTGATCTCCTGTGTGGAACTCCTTTGAAATATTTGCTTATATTTCTGTTATTCTTGTAACTTTGAACACATTATCAGAAGCAATCAGTGCAGAAAGTCAATGGATAGCTGCTCCATCCTTTATGCTTTCCCACCTCGAAGTGTGCACTTTGTTTCTCCCTGGAAGCTCCCAACACTAGGCTTGAAGAGGAGAAAATTAAAGTTCAGCTCAAAGGCTGTTACCAGTTCGTTCCCTTACTGTGCATGAGAGGATGAGTTCAGAGCACACAAAGGCAGGGAAATAGCTGTTTCCTAGTTCCATTCAAACACATTTTCCCCAGATTTTCTGTAACATGCAGAACTCGAGACTTGTGGGCAGTTCAACAACAGCAAAGGGACCTTGGAAGTCCCTTGGCACTTTGTGCTCGGTTCTGAGTCCTGTGGGTCCCAGAAAGCTCTAGGAAAAGCTTTTTTTTTGAGGTGATCTGTGGGCATGGGCTTCCTGGGGCTGGGAGTGAGCAGGGGCTGCAGGAAAGGGCAGCAACTGAGCCCTGCCAGGAGAGCACAGCAGAGTTCTGCTCCCAGAACACACTGTGCTTCCAAAACACGAGATCTGCACTCCTCAGAGAGCAGGGAACACGTCTGAGGGAGGGATCTGTGTGTGCTCGTGTAAATCCATTAAAAAGGAAGGGAGCACACAGCGTTTGAGGCTGCTGCCGAATCAGCTTCCACTCAGGCCAGCAGAGCATTCCCCAGAGAGCACTGCCAAGCCACCTCAGAGATACAGCTTCAGGTCTGAGTGTGCAAACCCTGGGCACTCAGCTCTGCTGCTCCTGCATGTCCTCATCTGAAGCTTTAATTACTATTGATGAATTGGGAAGGCTGCAGATGCACTGATTGTAAAACAGAAATATTCATATTGTGCAATTATCACAGTGTCAAATGAGAAAGAAATTTACTCCCTGAAATCTTCAAGCTGTTTCATACTGATTTTCCCTGTCACTCCAGAGTCAATGCATTTTTAATTGCTGTCATTACAATCCTGCATGAGGAGCAATTTTGCTTCAGACCACACAGCAAGGAAACAAAATTCCAAGGAGAAAAACATGATTTTTTTATAGTTTGGACAAAACTGAACAGACAAATACCCTGGCTGATAATGTACAGGAAGGGAGTGCTGGGACTTTGCAACATATTTGAATAACTTAAATATCCAAGAAAAGCACAGTTTAAATCACCACTGCAGATGTGTTAGTCTGACCATAGCAACTCTGTAGTCCTGGCACAAACATCTGCTTTGCAGCAGTTAGTGCTGAAAATAGTAACAACCCTTAATGGTATAACCTGTTCTACTCTTTGTATCAGAAACTACCACATTATCCAGGGGTAATTCAGACATTAATGAAGTGAACACAAACCAGAATAAAACAGAAATATAAAAACTACAGCCTAGACTTCTGTATTTATCTAAGTGAATAAAGTTGTTGAGACGCAGCTTTTTTTTAGAAAAAAAGTTTTTAAAAAGTCATTTTGGTGAAAAAACCCACAGTCTTTGGTCACCCACAAATCATTGTGTCATTTGCTCTGACTTCACTGTTGAACAAATGTGTTTTCCAAAGGAAGAGTTCCAAAAGCACTCGGTGACTGTACAGGTGCTCACAGAGCTTCACCCAGGGAATGAGAGCTCAGGGCCCCTCTGTGCCTGGCAGGCTGGGAATCTGCAGCTCCAGGGAGCCCCAACACCCCCGAGAGTGACAGAATTTCTGATTCAGCTCTTTCTGACAGCCTTGCACACCCTCGTGTTCAGGCTGCTGACCTCACCCAACACCTTCAGGGAATGAGGAATGAAGATCTTTTACCTGAACTTCGGAGCTGCAGATCCAGAGCTGGGTGGTGGCAGTGAAGTCTGGACCTGCCTGGGGCCCTCCCCTGCCCTCACTGCATTTCTCCTTTTAAAAACCAAGAACATGGAAGAATTTCAGGTCTGGCTCCTTCCCAAGCAGGCAGCTGTCCATGGAAGGGCAGGAGCACCTGGGCAGTGGCCATGGAACAGGAGTGTGAGTGGCCTGGGGCAGTTCTGTGCTGCTCTGCAGGCTACACTGGGCTGCAGCACAGCTAAAACTTGTTTCAAGATACATTCCTTCACTTCTGAAAGCTACAGAGCTGATGATTGATTGAAGTCGAGCAGCAAGTTTATATTTAATTTTCTGTAATTTCCAAACTCTAAAGGGAAAGACATTTGTTCTGTCTCAGGCTTGGAGGGCAGTAACTGCAACACAAGAAAATCTTCAGGTCCCCTAACGCTCAGGTACCAGTGAATTATAGCTACTGAAAGACACAACAGATGGCCACATACTTTAGATGCAGGGCTGCCTTTATACCACTGGCCTTAAACAAATGGATTGGGCTGTAAATAATTACTGCATGAAGTGGCTTCGAATTTAATTTAGATACTTACTCTATTTTTAAGCAGTAAAAAGAATCATTTGCATTGTTGAAAATATGTATAATTTACTGACCTAGGTTCCAGGAATAATAGCATAAAACAACATTTTAGTCCATTGGCCATCTGTTTTGTTACATTATTTTGACTGCAAATGTGTTTTACTGCTCTTGCAGAAGGATGCAGGGTGTAAATTGAAGCAGTGGGAACGTTACCCAATAAGCATCTCTGCCCAGCAATGCAAGGCTGACAGAGCAAACACAGTGTTTATTTACCACTTTGTCTTCTGCACTGGCCCTCATTTTCCTCCTTCTAGCCTATGCATCTTTTTGTTAGCTCTTCAATTTTACTGCTTTACAACATCCTTTCATCTTGTTTTGGTTTTTTTATCATTTCCTGTGGTTTTTATTCCAAACTGCTAGGCCTGTGCTTCACACGTTGGCCAAGATTGGATTTTGCCCTATAGCACAACAGAGTCTGTCCAACTTCCTTTTCTACAATTTTTTTTTTTTAATTGGCTTCTTTTTGGTAAAAACGTAACAGTCTCATGATTTTTACAGTTGGAATATTCCTGAGGGCACAGAAGAAGTGCTCCAGTGCAATGGTGCTGGAGTCAAAACCCTGTTTCAGCAGGAATGCAGGGAACACATGAACCTTTCCTGCAGTGGTGCCTCTGCCACCATCACGTGCCCAGGAACGTGCAGAACTCCTGAGCTCCTGAGGAGGAGATGCATTTTTAATGTTTGCTATAATGTTTGTTTTCTCTTCTTCAAATGCCAAACAGAAAACAGATCAGTTACAGTCAAATCTGGGAGATACCAGAAGCAGCTGACAAAGTAATTAGTGATGGCTCCTAGCTCCTTCATACCTTGAGGCAGGTTGCACTAGATGTGATTATCTATTTATCTCATTTATCTATTATATATTTATCTCACTCTGAAATGCTGTTTACAGATTCATGACCTTGTTAAATGTTGAACTTCGAAGACAACGAGAGTTGCATTTCCAAACCCAAGCCTGTTATCCCCAGCCTAGGAGCAGAAGGTTTTTATGCACAGTTTTGTGCATTGTTATTTAACCAGGTCTCAGCAGAAGGCCCTTCCTGCTGCTGGGCATCCCAGGAAAGAACTGCACTGTGTTAGACTGGCACTCCCTGAGAGAGAGATGTTCACAGCAGGGTATTCTATCAGCATGTCCTCACATCCCTCTGTCCAGGTGACCAGCAGAGACACAAATCCCAAACCCTCTGGAGGGGAATCTACACCAACTGTGCCATCAGTCCTGAGCTGCACAATGATTTGTACCAGACCAAGCACTGCTGCTGCAGATGCTGTGTCTCCTCAGAGCCTTCCTGGTGTGCTTTGCTCCTGTCTCTCACTCCCTGACACTCTGGAGAAACAAAGCAGGTTGATTTTTGGCCAGCTGTTCTGTGAGTAGCCCTGAGGGGAACATGGAGCTGCTGAGGAGGAGGTGACAGAAACTTCCTGAGTTGGTGCTCTGTACACTCCACCCCAGCCACACAGGGTTTGGAAATGTCACAGGCAGTGATTCCTGCAGCAGGGAATTGCTGCTGGGGAGGAGCAGCTGCCTCCACCTCTGAGCATTGGCATTTTGGGATGGAAATACACATTTCCTGTCTCACCATCATCTGCCCTTGCTAATTCCTCTAATGCTCACTTAGTTCTTACTCATGAGGATTTTCAGATGTGTGGAAACGCTGGAAGTGCAACTCATTAGAAACAGAAATGGGAGGTTCATTAATACAAATGATGCAATAGTTTCTGTGATCTTCTGAGATGGTGATGAGCCAACATTCAGCACCCACCAACATAAATGGAGTAATGAGAGGCATTTGCCCAAAGAACTTCCACTATAAGTATGCTTATTTTTTTCTGAGAAAGCATTTGATACTAAGCAGTGCCCTACTTTGACAGGTATGAAATAAAACTGGTTATTAATTTTCAATACTGATGGCAAAAGAATTAACTGAGCATGTCATTCATTCATTAATCATTTCAGAATTAAATAATGAAATACAGCTCTTAGATTGCTTTTTTAAAGGATGTAAAAATAAATGGAAGTCCATTCTAGCAAGATTATAAGGAAGTGGGTGTTGAACCAAGCCTAGTGACAACCCCAGTAAATCAGAATGATTTCTACATCTCAGGTCTGTATTGTTAATTTAGCAGGATTGATAAAATTAAATTCTATCCTTTAAAAATAAATAGACAAAGCATAAAAAGCTGTTAGTTCAAGGGAAGAAAACCTTAATTGCTCACACTTGCAAAAAGAAACATTTTAGTTTTGTCTTCACTAGCTTTGAAATACGGACATCAGATGTTGACACACGTTTCCAGTGGTCAAAGGTGATTTCAGACTCTCTGTAACCTCACTGAATAAGCTCAGCACGGAGATGGAATTACCTCCAGGATGGCAGCAGACATCCCCTCTGAGATGGAGCTGTTCACCACGGCAAAGCACCTCCTCACAGCAGCGTGCAGCTCCTCCTGAGGCAGCTCCGGGAGCAGATGCACCCCAGGGGCCCTGAAACCAAGAGGAGACCTCCTGAGCCAGCATGGAAGAAACAACGAAAAGACCCAAAAGAAATTATGAAATCCTTCCCTGTGAGGGGGTGAGGCACTGGAACAGGCTGCCCAGACACACTCTGGGTGTTCCATCCCTGCCAGTGGTCAGGGCCAGCTTGGACAGGGCTTGGAGCTGTCCCTGCCCACGGCTGGGAGGTTGGAACTGCACGATCCTTCAGCCAACACAAACCATTCTGTTATTCTATGAGCAATAAATCTAAATCAGAGTAAATCAGATGTGATGCAATGCAAAACATGAACACTGGTTATTCTAAAACTTAAAACGTTTGGAATCCCCAGTCTGAGACTGCCATCCCAAATAATCCTGACACATTTATTAATCACACAGAGCTGTGCATGGACACTCCTTTGCATACACATGACTTTAAAAGGGGCAGCCAACTGCTTTCATTTAGCAGACAGAAGGCTTGACATTAACTTCTTACCTTTTAACTTTCTCCTTAACTTCACTTATAAAGAGTGGATCAACCTAGAAAGGAGCACACACAGAGGTCAGTGGCACCACTTCAGCCCTGCAGCTTGTGCTTGAAATACCCAGGGAAGAAAAATAAAGCTTAGCACATTTTTAAACTAAAATATTTTAATGCTGAGCTTTAAAGTCATACCACAGATCTGTACCTTGGTGGTTGTCTCAAAGGAGGGACAGCTCCTGTCTGAGAGAGGGGCAGGGCACTGATGTGCCACGGGACTGTCCCTTTATGCACAGAGTAAAAATGTGCCTTAGTGACCTCAGGAAGGATCTGGATGTAAACTGAGACAGTCACACAGGTGCTCTGAGAGAAACAGTGGTTTGAAAAGTAATAAACACAAAATTCTAAACCCCAGTAAAACATGAAGGAATTAAAGTGTTGTCTAAGCTGGGTGATTAACTCCAGCAGGTTTATTTACAAAGCTTAACTCTGTCTGCTGTTTTCATTTAACATGATTAAAAGAAATAAATAGAACTTGAAAATCCTTAACTAGACATGAAGAACAGAACTCAGCTTTTTTTATTAAGGCTGACTGACTATATTAGATTGATACATGATAGCTTGCAGCATTGTAAGACTGGGAATAACACGACTTTTTAATGTATATTTATATTTTGGGTTTGGTTGTTGGGTTTTTGTTTTAGATTATGAGATAGAGAACACTCACAAAGTGTTTTAGAAAACCCTTTTGGTTAAAAGCCAGGATTTATTTTATAACTATGATTGTATGCTTTGAACACAAAATTGATTATTTTATGAAAACTGGGCTTCATAAATTTAAAGATTCAAGCAAATCATTCTTGCACTGAGGAATTAATTCCTACTGAATACAAAAAATAAAAGCTTAACTGCTTTAAAAAGCATTTTTGATATTTTGTACTGAACATCCCAACTGCTATTTCTATATAAATATATTTTCAGCTTTTCCCCCAAAGTCCTATTTTGGTGCTGAGTTCCTCTCATGAGGAACTACCCTCTGTTTCCATTAAAATCAATGGAGTTCTTGCAAGTGATTTAATGAGCAGTGGGATAAGGCCTTGTGTTCTTGTCCCTTTAGAGGGATCAGAAAAACTCCAGCCTGTGACTCATAAAATTGGTGAGATGTTAATTCCTATCCCCTCTACTTCAGTGCAAGCCAAGCAGTCGCCATCTGCCTCACAGACAGAAGCAGCCTTTGAGCTGCATCCTTCTGCTGGTAAATATTCCCAGAATGCTGGCCTGAACATGAGAGCTCAGTTAAAATATTGCTGCCAGGGTGGGCATAGCAGTGACTTAGAGGAGTGATGCCCCTGGGCTGCTTTTAGGAACTGAGGGGGCACAGCTGCCTCACGCCAGGCTCCATCCAGCAGGAACCAGACCCAGCAGGGGCTGCTCCCTGAGCTGGGAATGCCCTGGGAGGCTCTGAGTGCTTCCAAAGCTGAGACTGCCAGGGGGCTGGGAACTGAGCACAGGCACCCAAACCCATCCTGAAAAGAGTGGTGCTTGCACCCAGAACAGCCCCACGAGCCAGTTCTGGCACAGGTAGCATTTGCTGCCACGTTTGATGTTGTTACTTCTCAGCACAGAGGCAAAGGCACTCATCAGTTCCTCATTATCGCTAAAGCATCACCCACCCTGGGCACAGCCTTCACAGGGCTGCAGGTTTATCAGTCTGGCAGGGACCAGAGGAAAGCAGCTCGAGTTGAACAGCTCCCATCACAAGAGAAGAGATGAGGAAAGGGGAGTGGGCACCCACCAAACAGATCCAGATGTGCCGTTAAGCAAGTTTTACTCTGCTGACAGGAAAAGAAACATCCAAGACGTGTTTGACAGTGCAGGAAGTCACAGATCAAATGCTGCACAGAGATGAAGGGGCCTGTTAAGCACAGAGCCTACCACGATCAAAACCCAGCAAATCTTCTATAAACACACAATATTAAAATGCTGCCATATAAATATTAACTCAGACTGAAATAACAGTCCAGGAACATCTTTTTTATAGTGCCGACACTTCAGACTTTGTAGGGGAAAACAGGTCTCAGTACATTTAAAATTCTGTCAGAATATCACCAGAGTACTACAAGTGAAGAGCTTGAGGAACCTGCAAAGATATTCAATATGGAGAGGGTGAATTTGCTCCGTTTCTGAAGTTTCTGAGGTTTTGGCAGCTGACCACTGTGAAAAGAATCCCCTTTATAAACTCCAGCAGAAGTGACCCCAGGCTCCAGTGTTCATCTGATGGAGCAATGTTCTGTACTGCCAACAAGAATGGTTAAAAACACAAAATGAGCTCTGAGAGCTTACCCAGCAGCTGAACACAAGTTTTGTGGCCTTAACTTTTTCTTAAAGTTTCATAAGCTCCTATTCTTGGAATATGGGGCTGTTGAAAATTAGCTGCTGTTCCAAATTTCATTATAGAAATGAACAAAAGGAAAACTGGAAGTGGAGACAAATGCTGAAAATTTTACATAACACAGGCCTCAATCCTGCAACATTACCTCGATTGCACCGTTGGAGACAATCATGCACAGAAAATGCAGGGACTAATATATAATCTTACAGCAGCAAATATATCATCTTACGGAAGTAAAGCAGAAAATAGAGTGTGGGCCTTTGTTCTTTCTCCTCTTAATTAATATAATCTTACTGTATGGGCTTTTAATACTCACAATAAAAATTACATGCTTCATAGACGGTGGCACTGATTTTCTTAAGATTTTTGTGGTTTGAGAAGCAACATGAATAAGAAAAGTACAGCTAAATACCAATAGAGCTGAGACGTATTTTTTTCCTTTAGCAATATTTTAGTTCTGTGAGAGAAATATGCTCTAAAATGTTTTAAGGAGGTTCAGCCCTTGATCCAGCCTCTGCACTGCCACGGGGTTATTTCTGGTCTGTAAAGACATTAGCTTATGAAAAAGTGAAGCAAATTTAAAAAGACGACTAAAATGTTTAAAATCCTCACTGGAGGCAGCAAGTGCATCTTTTGATTCTAAAGCACAGCTTCATTACACCTGCTCTAGATTTGCCTTCCACACCAGTTCACTTCCAAATCATTCTGTGTATTAGCGTGGAAAAAAACCCAGATAAAATAAACATGTAAAAACAGCTTTTAACAATAAAATCCTATGTCCCAAAATTTGCAAAGAATAAAACTGAATGAGAAAACAGAAAAATTGTTCTTATTTGCCTATTGAAAGTCTTTGGTTTTTTTATAAAGCAAATTGCCTGCAAGTTTTCAGGCTCATGTGGAGATGAATCAGAGATGAGACTGATACAGAGGGAACACATTACCCTGATGAAACTGGGAAGCTTTTAGTCCCCTTCAAGCATCAGGGAGAGTTTGTTTCACATGACACAGCTGCCTGCTCAGACCTTTTCCACCGGTTAAACCAAGGCTTCAGGCTGCCTTTTCAAGCCCTCTGCTGCAGGATCTACATGGAGAACACTGACTCCTTTCTCAAAAGCCCTGCAATGAGTTTTGTAACTTCAGCATTAAGTTACACAGGCAGCACACAGGGGCAGAAGAATGAGGACAGAGGTACCAACTTTAAGATTATTCTGAAATGGGGACATACAAAAAAGCTCAGTTTATCCCAGGCTTTAGTGCACTGAGCTTCTAAATGTACAAGAAAATTGACTGGTTTTCTTTGTCAGCTCAAGCTCTGTCCTCGCTGCCGGGTGTCAGACAGAGCCTGAACATCATTTTGCACCTGCTGACAACTGTTAATTGTGCACAAATCGAGGCTCACAGAAATGGCATCAAAGTCCAGATGGAATGGAGCAAAGACCCAATGCTCCATGTGAACAAAAGATGTAAGAACGGGGATAACGAGTATCTGAATCACCTTCACAGCATTAAAAATCCTCATTAGCAATGCCTGTGGAAAAAAATTCTCCTAGATGGCAACTGCTTCCTTTCAAAATATTTGATAGGCTCATTTCTAAGTTACTCATGTTGAAATAGGCATTTCTAATATTTTATTTGCAAAAGCACACATTTTTAGTAGTTTGTGAGTGTCTGAAATCCCACAGGTGTAACAACAGTAGCCAAGAGCAGAATCCAAGTATTGTGATAGTTTTTCTCTTCAGAACTTCTTTCTGTAACCGAAGGAAGCAGTAAGTGAACAGAGCTGGGCTGCCTCAGGGTGTCTCCTCCTGGAAAAGCCCCTGAGCTGCTCCCTCTGCAGTGCAGGAGCCCTTCTATGGACAGCACAGCTCTGAACTTTGGAACTCTGGCCACTGGAATCACTTCCACGTTCAGACCTGTTAGGAGCAGCCTTTGCAGCTCCTAGGTTTGCACCTTCTTATCTCCTTAACAGAAATCCTCTGACCTAGGTTCAGTTTGGAATGGGTCTGTGGTATCTCAGATGAAGGGAAATGGAAGTATTTAGAAATAAAAATTAACTTACTGCAGGTCCAATAATGCCCAGGTGGACACTGGGGTCCTTTCTGTGCCAATCTGAAACAGAAGAGGAACGACTTTTTTATTAATCAAAAATATTAAATTTTTAACCAATGTAAGTAGCTCCATGACTGAAGAATTAGACAAATACTGTATTGCTGCTTTAAAGACTGAATGTGCACCAGATTCCGTGCTCAGCCCTCACATTACTCCTCAGAATTCAAATATTAGCATATCTGAAAGTTAGTATTTAGCCTTTCTGCTTCATGCAATCTCTTATGACTCAAGGGTTATTTAACTAAGCTCAGATATTAATTTTGAATCACTCCAGAGAACAATGCTCTGTATAATGCAGTGACTCTGGCCACTAAGCCAAAATTACTTGAATATCTTCCTGTGTAAAGGAACGTGTGGAAGTAACTGCAGCCATTACAATGATCACTGGTTACATGCACAAGAGAAATCTGCTGCCCTGTGGATACCAGAATATAACAATGAAATTCACTGCAAACTGCATCTGCTACTCAGCATCACAAGGTTTAAAGGGTTATAAAAGTAAGTTGAATAGTGCAGGCTAAATTTCCAGCTCAGAATACTTGAACCTTTTACAGACACAAACAGAACCTGACAAAATATTCCCTTTTGTGACTACGAGGAAACTTCAGCCCAGTCTGAGCACTGAGCCAGAACAATGGGTGGTAAAATTTGTTTGCAACTTCAATGGCATTAATTAGCACACATGCAAATCAATGTAACAGCCACGGGACAGCAAGATAGGAAAGTGATTTTGAAGTAGGTGATCTTTTCTTTTGTCTTCCATCAATATTGCATGTAACAGCAAAACAGTTTTCTCAGCAAGGAAAACCATCAAATACTGCTTTGATTTGAATGCTCTGTTATTCCCAGCAGGATGGAGAAGACATGGCACAGAAAAAATGTGTTGAACAGATCAATGGTTACACAAGAATTTCTTTTTTCAAATGTAAATATACGAGGAAATTTCCTGCAATGAATAAAACAGCTCATGCCAAACCTATAAACATTAATAGAATGCACTGAGTGACTAAACAAGAATATTCAAATAGCCACTACTTACCTGAGAAAACTTCTACTAAATACAGAGGGTCTTTGACTCTTCGGAGCCCACATATCAAAAGAAACAGATGTAAATGGTCTGTGTCTGCAGGAATGGCTGTAACAAATAATTGTAAAAATAACTAATGCATATAAAAAAGCTGAACACTCCAAATTGTTCCATGAATGAGCACATACAGGGGTAAAAGCAGTAAAAAGGTGGATTATGAAAAATGTTCATTATTCCCTCTGTTTTCTGCTCTTACATCAATCATCAGATTGCATTCTTGAAATAAACTGCTCTTTTTTATGCCTTACCAGCTTTTTGTTTCTATCTTACAGCTTGCAGTCTTTTAATGTTATTAGATGGGGGTTTAAAGCCCTACCAGCCCAGTTCTGTGCAGTCCTGGCTGCCATTGTGCTCCCTGTGTGAGCACCTGAACCCCAAAGAGAAGGAGGGAACTGGCCCCACAGGCACTCAGGCTCTTCCATTCAGCTCCTGTGCCATTCAAAGGTACTTGGCCAAGAATCTCACCCATTACACTCCAATCATTTCACCACTGAAATGATCTAAAATAATATTTATTAGTGAAAATAGCTCACTCAAGTGACCTCTCATTTTGAAGACATTCCCATCTCTCCCAGCAGACTCCCCCCTCACACCAATTTACAAAGCTCTGCTTGTCTCTGGATGTTTCATGCACTTTTCTCTGAAATAGCAGCTGTGGGGACACGGGGCCACAGACTGCATCCTGCATGGCCTTTCTAAAACTTGTCATAAAGGGCCACTCAGAAAGGATTTGCCTCTGCCATTCACTGTAATGAAGTGAGAATCTGCTGTAGTTTTATTTCCTTGTCTCCTGTAGATTTCAGCCATCACCTAATTCATTTTCACAGGCAGACCTTCCCCACTCAATCCACTCAGAGGCACACAAACCATTCCTCTGAGATGGCAGTGCCACTGTTTATAGTGCTGCGAGTTTACTCTTTCTCTGCCTACTTGAGATCAAACTCCAGCAGCACTGGTGTGACTTGTTCCCTTTCTGCCCATCCCCTGAAATGCTGAAATTGGCACACGGAGCTGCCTGCAGCAGTCATTTCCCAGCCCTGCTGGGAAAACCCAACCCACAACCAGCCCCGTGTCCCTGGAAGCAATCATTTCAGCTGCTCTGTCCTCTCTGAAGGCTGAGACCACATGAAGAGGTGAGTGCAAAGGCTGCCTTTACCAGCCACATCAGCTGGGTGAAAACTGCCCTTTGGAAGAAAACATTTTTTCTGTTTCCTTCAGCTTAAACAAGACTTTCAGCATGTGAATTTCTGCTAGCATTCTGCTTTTTGCAGATGTAGTAAGATACTACCACCTTGTGTGGTTCTGAAATGGAAACACATCAATATGGCACAGCCAAATGATTTTCTCTTTCAGTACATTCCCTGTGCCACTATCTTGTTTGAATGACAGGCAAACACCCAAACAACAAAAAAATGCTTGAGTCCCTTTCTCCCCATTTCTGTCAGTGATACAAAAGCAAAGATTTCCAACAGCACACTGTGCTTCATTATCTCTTCCCTCATGTATCTTCCTGTTTGCTTGACAAAGAAACACAAAATGGAAAGATTTGTCCATAAACCCTGGCAATTAAAAAAAAAAAACAAGGCTGCATGGTACATGTTTTCCAGCCATCCTTCAAGAATCACTCCACACTAAACACAAGTAAAGCCCTGCCACAGTAATTAACATCTCTGTCAGTGTCATAAATAATTGCTTCAAGTCAGTCAGAGATGCTGCTCTAAACAAGTGTTGTCAGGATTTGTCTGTGGCTGAGCTCTGCTTTGTTCCATTGGCTTTATCTACAAAAACCAGCTGCACTCTGGTCACAGCAGGTCTCCAGCCTGCTCAGCAGTCCCCGTTCAGCAAGACGTGGCAGGTTAGGGCAGGAACAGGGATGAAGAGGAGTGTGAAATGTCACTGCTCTCCTCTGCTGTGCCAGGGTGGCCCCAGGAGCAGGGCACGGGCACAGCTGAGCTGCAGGGGAGCCACGGCCAAGCTCCCCCAGCCACACACGTCCTGCTCAGTGAGGAGCAGAGCTGGTGCTGTGCTCTGAAAAACTGAAATTTCAGAGTGGAACTGCACAGTCAGAAGGGCACCCAGCTGTGCCAGTGGGTGAGCTGGTGGCACTGGAACCTGGCACAAAATGCATTGGCTGGTGGGTGAAATGCGATGAATGCTCAGCATTTGTGCCCTCCTGCTGGCTGATTCTGAGTCAGGCACAGCCTAGAGAAAGTTGCCAAACCTTGGTTTATCCACCCAAACTTCCCCATTGCCCTGCAAGTGGCTTTAGTAACAACTTGACATGAAGCAGCAGCCCTGGGTTTAACTTTTGGCAAACTGCTCTGAGGCCCTCAGGTGCAAGGCAGAACGAGAGGGTGGAGAGTATTGAAAGTGGAAAACAGGAGAGCGTTTCACAGTGAAGCTGTGCTTGCCACACCAACTATTTTACTGTTAGCACAGAACCCCAAAATCAAGGAATCATTTAGGCGGGAAAAGCCCTCAAAGTTCACCAAGGCCAACCACAAACCCAGCACTGCCAAGGCCCCACTGGCCCATGTCCCCAAGGGCCACATCCACACATCCCTTAAATCCCTCCAGGGACTTCACACCAGCACTGCCCTGGGCAGCTGAGCCAGTCATTGACACCCTTTTGGTGAAGAAGTTTTTCCTAATCTCCAGTCTAACCCTCCCCTGGCACAACTCGAGGCCCTTTCCTGGTGCCCTGTTGCTCGTTCCTGGGCAGAACAGGATGATTCCACACCGTGGCACTTCACACTTTATAAACACCATTATAAACACCTGCACTTCGATGCCATCACAGCAAAACTGAACACAGACAGCAAACACAGAGCCTAAATAATTCCTGAAGCTTCAGTAAGGACACTGTTTTTCTAAGAAAGGCAGGAATAAGTGTTATCTAAAGAGATTTTGAAAGTGTAGATTCATTTAACTCCATCCCTTCTAGGTACTATCAAGAAAAAAAATGCAGCAGTCATAGATGCACAATAAAAATAAATGTATTACTGCAAATGTTTAATCTTACTGAAAGCTGCAGGCCTCGAAGTGAATGAGTAATACTAAGCATTACCTTGCTGAGAGGTAAAGAAGATTTAAAAATTAATTTTCCAGCCCTTGATTTCAAGTTCACTGTTGTGTCCTACAGACCTTCAGAGGACACCACCAAGTCCCCATTATCTGGGCTTATTCATCCATTTTTGGTTTTGTTCAGAAACAAAATCTCAGCCATGATGAGATGGTGAGGGGAAATAACCTTATTTTCTTTTCTGGTCACTTCGAATCAAAGCAGGCCTTCTATTCCTCTTGAAAATATTTCATTTATCCATCTCCTGAGCACCTGAAAGTATTGAGTGCTCTCCTAGAACAGGAAATCCATGGTTTATTGCTGAGATTTCAGTCCCTAAGACTGATTTTATTTTCTCAAGTATGAAACACAGATAAATTTGTCCAGCTCTGGCACAAATGTTTGATACTCTAAATCTTTCAATTCGTAGCTTTTCTTAAGTTTATCTCCCTACACACTGAAAAAATCCCTTCCATTAGCTCCTGTAGTCCCCTGGCACCTTGAGTTTGGGTTTGTGTCCCTTTCCTGTGTCAGCTGTAGAACCCGAGGTGCTCAGAGCAGCCTTTTCCAGCTGTTTGAGGTCCTGCAGCAGCAGCACCTTCTCTGGCCCCATCCTGACTCTGAATGGAACTGAAGTGACACTGCTGACACACAAGTTTGATAATCAGGAGCCCAATCAGTCCTCATTTCAGTTCTATACTTCAGCACCTGCAGACCCCAAACACTTATTTTATTACTGAGCCATTTTACTTCACAAAGCAGTTTGTTTCTTAGAAGCGCAGGCAACAACTTTACCCAAAGTGTTTGTACTGCTGTTCACATCCACCAGTGAGCAATTGCTGGGGTTGCTGATGTGTCTGTGAAGACAGAGAAGTTAAATGAACCTGTAAACTTCCAGGGACAGGCCACTAAGCCAGAAAAATTAGACTGCAAAATTCTCAATCAATCCTTTTTTCCCCTGTTTCTCATTATTCTAACAGATCAGACATCAAGAAAGCTCTGTGCTTTCAGATCAGTTTGGGAGCTCAGTTTATTGCTGCTATCATATAATTGTTACCATGGGCAGCTGTAGAAGTGCACAAACTTTTACTGTTTAGTTTTCCTTATGTGGGTCTCTCTTCCCAGCACAGCTTCAGGAAAATCTAATGCCTCTGTAAAACCCTGGCTGTGTCATGACAGGTTATGTAAACTTCTCAGGCTCGGAAAACAGCCGTGCTATGAAGCAGAAATTACATGAGAGTAGAAAAATCAAACTACAAAAGCATATTGCATATTTTATTTGATAGTGCAATGAGCATGTGACCCCATGGTTCCATGCCACCTCCCATGAAAGCAGCTTTAAGTCCAAGCTGTTGGGTAAACAAAGATTTCTCAGTTTATTAGTGCAGCCCTTGTTAGTTATCTACATCTCCTAATCACATGATGCCCTGGTGTTTATTGGGGTCTGTATCTCACAAGCTTCAGCCCCATTCCACTGAAATCAAAAGGAGCTTTTCATCATGGAATGATGACATCAAGCCTGTCTGTGATCTGAAGCAGCTCTGTCCCAGCCTTGAGCTGTTAGAGAAGATCAGACTCGGGTTTCTCATTTCCCTAAACTGTCTTGTCATTTTCTGTCAGTCAATTTACAGCAAAAGCCTGAACTTCCACTGACTCTCTCAAGTCTATAGATAGGGCTTCTAAAATTGCTAACCAAACTGATTGTGCTGTTTATAGATCCCTGCAATGTAAGGTCAGGGAAAAAACATTTTGATCATCTGGTCTGATCTCCAGACTGACACAGGCAGCAAAACTTCCTTAAATAGGCTGAGTTACCAAACCGGCTGAAAACGTTGTGTTCCTGAGGTCTGGGCTGAAACCTGCACTCGGTTCAGTGTTTTGGTTTGACTCCTGCTGCTCACAGTCTCTCATCCCCAGCAAACTGAAGTTGACTGTTAACCAGAATGCAAATTAACTTTAAAACCCCCCTTTTTTTTTTTCTTTTTTTTTTTTTTTTTTCAGATTTAGCCAGTAAATGTTGAGTAGCCAGCCCCTGGAAATACTGCAGCTAGGAGACAGCAACAACATTTCATCACCACCTCTGCAACTCTCATGTCTGCTGCTAAAACTATGAAAAAATACTAATTCCACGATTTTTGTACTGAGATTGTACTGCACCTGTAATAACAACAACAAAAACCTTTCACAGCACTGCTCCCACCTGTGTTAGGCAATTGCTATTTACATTAGCACCCAAACTACCAAATGGAGGGTACAAAAACTGACTTTGGTTTAGAACCATTCAAATTTGGGGGCTGGAAGTCTCCCACCATAAAATGCATTTGATGCATTTTGCCACTCGCTTAAAGCTACCAGGAAATTATTTTTGAAGCCATTACACTGATTTAAAGAGGCTGTTTATGCATTGGTGCCATATTTAACACGAGCAAATGTTTCCTCTGACTGAAAAAAAAAAAAAATCAGTACAAAGAATCTTCATAAGAAGTCTGTTCTGTGGAAAAAAGCCTGGGAGTATTCTGAAGAGCCTATTTCATTTTAAATAATATTTTGACACCCTGAGCACCAAGGGTGTTTAACAGTGATGCCTCAAATGCATTAAAATCTGCACTGCAGGGCGTGTGCTGTTTCTTTCCATTCTGTCCTGGGAACCCTGAATTTGACAAATGTTCCAGGGTACTGCTAAAGATACAGGCAAAAGTTATCTGCAAAAACATTTCCCCCAAAAAAATCATTAAACTCCTTCAGATGTAGCATAGAACTTCACAAAAAAAGCCTTGGAAAGAAAAATCACAAATGCCACGAGCTGAAGGAGACTGGACAGCTTTATCTGCATTAAAGCTCAGGCTCTTTTCAAGTGCACTTCATTGTGCAAGCCCACACTGCCAAAATCCCATCCTTCTGAGCAAAACTGCCTCCTAGTTTTGATAGTTTTCTACCGCTTACTCCAATTCTAGTAGAATTTAAAGCACTTTGAAACTGCAAATGCCCAGAAAAGCAATTCTGTAGGAACTCCTAATTAGTCCCTGGAAAGCACAAAGGTACAGCCAAAAAGCCTGACTCCATATGCAATATTAAAAGCAGTGGAAATTGTAGGCTGCCACTAGAGATGGACACAGGCACAAGGCAGAGAAGATAAATGAGATTAAACAGTCATAAAAACAATACTGAATAATCTGATGCCAGTTTTCAAGTTATTATTTAATAAGGCACAGATGTTAGAGTCACATTTTAGTTTGCTTTTCATGTACATTATGAATAATTTTGCACTTTTGCATTAGTACACATTAGGCAAAAAACTGGCTCTAATATATTAGAAATTCACTTCAGGGGGAAATTCCCCCTCCTCAATCTGTTGACTGCTCATTTAATCACAAAATGGTTGGACAAGAGATCAAATCAACACTAAGGCTCTGCTACCAAGTGACAAATCATTTCACTTCAGAAAATTATTAATCTTAGTGGCAGTGTGCTTGTGTGCTGTGATTTACTGAGAACAAAATAACCTCACAATGCTCAATTTAAAATTGACACTGGCTTTGACTAATGGCACACATTTCCTGATGTGATAATGCCATTGACTGCTGAGGATTCATTTGTGACAGAGGGAACAGCTGTACTATCAGAGATCAGGCTGATGAATATTATATTGAAACATTTTTACCAGGGTAAAATGCCAATAAATCATTCTTTTGGGGGAAAATGAAGCAATGAAAGCATTGCCAGCATCAGGTGACTCGAATTAGGTCACCTGCCTCACTTGCTTTGGTGAGAGCAGAGACAGGCTCCAGCTCAGGACCAAACAATAAAATATCAGCTCATATTTCTCCTCTTCAGCAGTTCTGGCTGATGAAGGCAGCCCCAGTTTGCCACACCAAGCAGAGTGCTCAGGAATTGGTGCTGTGGTCAAAATGAACCTTTAAGGACACTGAGCCACAGCCTGTGACCACTTCTGGAGCAGTTCAGCCCTGGCCACACCAGAAATCTGAAGGCAGCCTGGGTACTTTATAAACCAGGGTAATCTGAGAGCTATTCTGCCATTTTTCATGTAATTAAGGCACTTTATTACATAATTAAACTCTGATTCTAAGTTTCTTTCATCCTTGACACCTATTAAGAATAAACACCGTAAACACTGGGGGAAAAAAGTGAGTTTTACCTGAATTTTGTAGAAATCTGTGCCAGTCAAATGTTTCACTGGGTGCAGTCTTAATTCCTGTGTAGAAAAAAGATAATCCCAAATTTAATGTCCCCTGGCTGAGCTGTGGCTCTTGAAGGCTTTCTGAAGCCTGGGAGAGATTTCTGCCCAGCACACCCAATTCCCATCTCCAGCTTTCCTCATCCCACCAATGTCAGGCTGCCTGTGCAACCCTTCCACACACAGCACACTGAAATTCAATGGAAAACTTTGTACAATCCTTGGAACTTCTTCAGCAACACAACCCTGCTGAATTTGGCCTTTTAGAACTCCACAGGAGATAACGTTATCTGAGGGAGCACATTACTCCAAAACAGACACAGGGCAGCTGGGACCCAGAGCCCTTAACATAAAAGGAAATAAATCAAATTTATATACAAATTAAATATTAATTTTTCCTGAATATATGTATTTGTTTTGCCTTATATTAAAGATTAATTTTTTTAATAATGAAACTATTTTATTAATTTATTTAATCTCTTAGTTAACTGTTACCTCACAAAAGACTTAAATATAAGCTAAATATGGGCTAAACAGACTCCACAATGAGTTATTTCAACAGCACAGTTTGGAAAATAATGTTATTTTCTTTGAATGTGAAATACACAAAATGGAATTTGCTTTGGAACCCATAGACAGTTATTTTTAAATAAATAAAATTAGGAAATTAATCATGACACCTAAAATACTGAGTTGTGTTCCCTGGACTACTCACTAAGTGATGCACCTTGGGTGAGGTTCCTGTTGGCTGTCATTGGGTTGGAAATTCAACTTACAGCATTTAAAGGAACCTGGAGTTTCAGAAAATAATTATTCAGCACGAAAACTTCCATAGCCTTTGGAGAAATCTCCGTGTTGCCTTCAGTGTTACCTGACCTTCCTGATTCCTGCTGTAAGGCAGCTGGGAAAACTTCTATAAAACCAAAAATGAGTGGAAAATTTTGGCTGAGAGACTGAAATACTGCCTCAATTAATGTCAGTGGCCAAAAGCCCAACTCCAGTGGAGCAGGGCTGCAAACCCCAGCCCATCTCAGCAAAATATGTCTGGGGCAAGAAGGCAGATACACAAACAGGGACCAAACACACAATCAGAGAAATTGGGTGTCTTAATCAGTATTTCAAAGCTCTCACCTTGAGTTTGGACATATATTTTCTTCCTAGCATCTGGCTTTAAAGAGAAGGAGAAGAAAAATAACTTTCATAGTTCAACATAAAAGCATCTGTTCAATCCTATAAAAAGCCACAACTAAAGAATAACAAAGTACCTGTCAATGTGCTTTTAACTATTAAAAATCAAGCAAACTATCAGAAAGATACATTAAGTAACACCAGAGGCCAACAGTCAGCAATGCAATTTACATTTACTGTGACCATTTACAGTATCAATGACTCAATTTTGCAATTAACACAATTACCATGTTAGTACAAATATATTTTTCAGTTAGTCTCTGTATTCTTTCTTATGATCATTATCCTATTTTCCTGGAATAAAACAATTTCAACTGCATAGCTGAAAATCGACTCTAGTTCCCAAAAAAACTGTTGGTCGTAAAAGACTGGTTTTGAAAATCCAGTTTACATTTATCCATGATAAAACTTATAAACATATCAGTTTCAGAAACTGCTGTCAAATATACAGACTTGCCTGTACTGGAAAAGTGGCGCCTGGTAGTTACTGCAGAACATTCACAAATAAAAATTGCAAAATAAATTATTTTAAAATAGCTGTAGTAAAAGAGGTAATTACTACACTTCCAAAATCACTTCTGAAGTGCTACTCTGCTAGTTATTTAATTTAGGTGATTAAAGAAGCAATTCCTATTTCAATATCTTTCTATAACTCCAACTGTGGATTTGTGGAATACATTTTTCTTTAATGAAAAGAGAATTAATTCAGAAACAAACTTCTAAGCAACCAATTCTTGAACCAGTCAGCTCAGAAAATAGGAAGCCACAGAAGTAATTTTTTTTAAACTGCGGAGATTTTGGTTTTCCCTACTGCTCCCATGTGGCTGCCCCTCAGTCCCCTGCCCAGGCACTGCAGTTACTAAAAATGAACTGGGAAAAGAAACTGGAAGAAAAGAGGTCACTTAAAAAGTCATCCACAGGCAGCTCACAGATGGGAAGGAGGTGGTTTCTGAGAATCAGAGTGAACAATGTCACAAAAACTACACAAAAAGCAGCAAATCCACGTGGGAATGAAGGGGGAGAGAAAGAACTCTGTGCAGCAGAGGAAGCCTGAGGATATTCCATGGGCTTTGTCTTTCAGAAACTACAGGAGCTTTTGTGTCCAGAGGATTTACAAATAAAAATAGTTTAATACATCATTACATTATTTTATTACTCAAATTACCTTTATTACTGGACCTTCTCTGATTAACATTTTGAACTATCCAGGATCTGCCCATGATAAAAAACCCCTTGCACACAATGGGGACAGCCCTGAGAGCTGCAGGCCAAATTCAGAATTTGCAGTACAAGTGGGAGAGCTGAGACAGAACGAGGCAGAGAAACACAGGAAAAGAGAAGTGGGAAAAGCAGAGAGGGGCAGCAGAGCCCAGCCCTGCCCTCCCTGCTGGCTGAGACAGGCCCTTAGCTCCCTAAAACCACCGAGCTCCAAAAAGAAGTTCAAGTTAAGCATCTTTTTTCATGCCCTGCTGGCCCTCGGGTGGCCCACGGGGAGTAAATAAAATCCTGGCAGGGCTTGGATCATCAACCTGAAAATAGCAGGAATACTGTGGGGCAGGGCATAGAGATGTGTTCACACTTTATAGATCAATTTTCTCTTACATTCTTTATTTCAAATGGGCTTGAGGAGAATGGAAAATGAAATTGGATGCTAATAAAACTGGCTTAGGTAATTCTTCTGCAACAGTTTTATGCCATTGAAATAAAACACTGACCATAAGCACAAGATTTTTACAGAATTTCAAACTCACTTGGAATACAGATTATTACAAGTGCTGGGTTTCATACTTCATAATTAAGGGTGATAGAAAAGAATTTGTAGGGAGGTTCAGCCTTTGAGTGCAGTGCAATTGCTCACATGTTTGTAATTTAAATTCTCAATTGACTATCTTAACTAATAAAGCCCACATTAGAGGAGTAAGGCAGTTCATAGTAGTGTGAATTAATATGTAAAATGCAGTAATTTCCCATGACCTGTGCATGGAAGGATGTGCTCATGTTCTTCACTGCTTGGAAGCAAATTTGTGGCATTTGCTCTCAGCCTTTGCATGAAGGCCCAGCAGAAGAGGAACTCAGCACCTCAGCATTTAAGGCACAGGTCAGCAGCTGGGAGTTCAGTTTAGGACTTGACAGATTTTGCCTCCAATTCCCTCCAAAACACTAAATTAGTCTCACAGGCCCAGAGTACAGAAGTGTTTAGGTAAAATCAAAGTCTGGTACCTAAAGGTGCTGATTTTGAAATGATTTCAAAGTTCAGTTTGGTTTCTTCTCCTCACACTCTGGTACTTTTGTCCTTTTCTTGCTTCAGATCTATGCCAGAAGCTGTGCCCTTTCACATTTACCCATCGTCAAGTTCATTGTATAGCAACTATTAAAATCAAATTACATTTGTAAAATAAAACACCAAATCCCATGTCTGGTCATGTACCCTTTCAATGCAAACAGATTCCAAAAATCAGTTAATACTGAAATGAGGTATTGTATATTGCACTGCTGTGTTGTGCAGGCTCCACTCTCGGGATGATTTTTTAGGCAAGAGCACATTAATGATTATATTATGATGCAAATTAGAACTGAACAGATGCCAAGCACTTTCAGCTTCTTGCATTTATTGCTCAGCTCCAGCTGATGTTTGCCCAGGTGAGGTGAGTGGAGCCAACACCCCACTGCAAGAGGAAGGTCCTGCCTTGCTGTTTTTATCCCAAATGGTTCCTGCTCACCCCTCACTGGATCTGGTGCTCGTGGCACCTCATGGTTCAGCACAGCAAATCTAATTTACCTCTGCAGGTCACCCTCAGAAGTTCCTTCTATTTCCAGGGCTGACCAAACAAGTATTTTCAAATTACACTTCCAAATTCTTTATTATAACTAATGCTGTCCAGAGGAATTTTGTCAACACATAGTTTAGTAAATGATGGAAAAAGAAACAATTTGGCATCAGGAGAGATTCAGTTACAACAACTGATTCGTTTAAAATGTTCCAGAGGAGCACTTCCTACACTGTTCTACACTCCCTTCAATACCAAACAGCTTTTAATGCCAGATCCATTTGACCTGTTGGAATACATAAACATGAAATGCTTTCTGAAAGGAAAAGCAGGACTAGGAACAATGAAGATTATTGCAATTCTCTAGCATTATCTAGAAAACATTTTAGGAGGATGCAGAGCTGCTAATACTGTACATGAACATACCCACTGTGCTGCTGCCAGCTCCTTCATTTTCACTGTGAAAGCCACTGCAAACCTGGGTAAAAGGACAAAAATACATTGCTTTGCAATCTGCTTAAAGTGTTTAAACATAAAAAAAAGAAGTACTTCAGAAAAAATCTTGATAAGAACTAAGATCAGAGGCTTATAAAACTGATCCCAGATGAAAGACAAAGCAGGCTTTCCACTTGTTTCAGCAGAAAATCGTGGTTAAACCAAGGGCAGCTCCTCAGGCTTTACAACTCAGAGCTCTCGGGAAGGTGAAGTGAGGATTTCCCAAAGCAAGAGAAACCCCAAATAGTGGAGCAGCTGCCAGTTTCCCCAGATCAATGCACACAGCTGCAGCAGGAATGTGGCATTTCCTGCTCCTTCCTGCCTCGCTGCAGCTTGCAGGAGCCCTTTCCACAACCAGAACAGACCTAAGGAGGGAGCTGAGCTGCCCCTCATGGCTCACTGTGCCCCACAACACCCAGCCCCACTGTGTGCAGCTGAGTTAACTCGAATGGGAGGGATTTCAAACCTTTCCCCAGTGTTCCCACCTTGTTTCTAAGCAGTCAAAGCTGTCAGTGAGCAACAAACCTGGGTGTCTTTGAGAAATATATGGAGTGGGCATGGCGGGGATGTTGTGCTATAATTTGAGGGCATGAAATCACAATCATTCATTAGAATTCCCCTAAATGCTGAATTATAACTCCTACTGATGTTTGTTGAAACAAACCTTATTTCCTTACATTTGTTTTGTAGGATGTGCTTTATGGTACTACAACAAATTTCACACACAACTTGACAGCTTTAAGGTTATTAAAGCCTTTGCAAATGCTTGTTTTGTCAAGTTGCACATGCTCCCTTCCCAGATTTTGCAATTATACTCTCAATACATCACATTAACAAGCATAAAAAGATGTTGCTTCTAAGTCTACAAAATACTGTTCAATAGGAAAAAAAAAATACCCTAGAGGAGTACAAGCACCATTTAGAGGAATTTGATTAAAAATGAAACACTCATAAGGCTAGACAGTGTTCAATACTTTGTTTTATGGAATGTGGTGGTATATTGTACTGGACAAGCAATCTACAATTCATGATGCTTTCTGCTTAGAACCCTGCAATCAATAAAAAAGAAAAATCAATGTTTCTTTTAATAACTTTGCAATGAATAACACCAGTGATGCTACTGGAGAAGAGGTACATTCAGAATAACTTGTAGAAAACTGAGTTATTTTTCCTGTAGCAGAGAAAATATTGTAAACTGCATAAGGATGCAGTAATGTATTTTGAAGTACCATAATTCAAGCTATTAAGGTATACTTCAGGTTCCCAACTTAATATCATTAAAAAACATTCAGTAAAGCACAGTTTTTGTGTTGGCTGTATCAGCTGTGCTTGTGACAGCTATATTAACATTTAAAACAGGCTCAAATGGACACACTCAGGGATTCTGATTGTATTTTTCATTTTGCCCAGTGCTGAAATTTATCTGACACATTAAATATCATTTTCTTTTCCTTCAGACCTGTTAAAAGAATAACTTCTGATTATTTGGTAACAAAAGTAAACAAGTATATAAATTTTTTCTTGAGTGGGACCTTAAGTTGCTTTCACCTGCAGCTCACAGTGAGACATAAGAACACGTCCTAATGATTTTTCAATGAGTGTGATTAAGCACTGTCTTTAAAATCTGTTTACTTACCACGTTTTATGGGGGATTACAGACACAGCAGCACAGCTCTGCCAGTGCTAAGTGAGCCAATAATAGCTGGAACATGGAGTGGTATCAGCAAAGATAAACCCAGGAGAGAGAAGCTGCAGATTCTGCCTGACCCAAAATCCATCCTGCTCTCAGCTGCTGTTTCCAGCAAGAAAAAGTCTCCTCCCCCACCATGGCCAAGATCAAACACTGCTGAAGTCAACAAACCTTTGGATCACTCAGGAGAAAACTGCTTTTCTGGAGATGTTGAAACGATGAAAAATGCTCAAAAATCTTTTTGGTTTTTAGTAATTTCCTCTGGTTTATGATCAGTTCTTGAACTACATTTGATGCCTACAGTGACATGTCACTAGGACTTTTCCAGACTTTAAAACACCCTGAAAATACTCCCTTGTCATTACTCCCTAAGAGATCTGCCTTTACAAGAATGCAATTTCCTGCCATAAATCTTCCACACTTGCTCTTACCTGGCTTCCTCCAGCACTGCTCCCATTACCTGGCGTTTCTCTTTGCATTTGATATCTTCATTTATGTCTGTCCCACCAAAGATGATTCCAAAAGGAATTCTGCTCCCTGCAAAGCAATGACTGCCATGAGAAGCTGGCCAACATGTCAAGCTAATGACTAGGAGTGAAAAAGTGCATTGATAATAGTGAACCACATATCTGAGCAAAAAATCTGTGAAAAGGGAACCTGGAGAAACTTGAAATTTCTTTTTTTGGCCCTGGAACCCCTCACACAATAACTGTGCACTTTCACAGGACATCAAACCAAATGGGAAGCAAAGTATGTTGATAAAGACAGAAAATGTACAATGTATTTCACATTTATCTTTGAAAGCTAAGTGAGCTGTAAGATCAGGCTTTATTAGCATTGCTAATTTCCTCATTACTAAATGAGAGAGCAAGCAAAAAGAATGAAAGACTAATTACCATTCTGGCTACTTGGAGAATTTCCTGGGCAATTGTTGATATAATGCTCTAATGTTTGCAGGTGAAGAGAATTGATGTGCACTACCAAAGCACCACTGTCTCTAATCTTCAAGAGACAGACTGTCTGTAATGCCATATAAAATATGTAACACCTCTCCAATAAAGTAAAGAAGTAAATATTTATTATGCCATCTATTACGTGTGCTGATCATGTAAACAAAATTTCCAGGCTGAGGCCCAGCAGATGGGTTATGGCAGCAACGTAGGATGAGTGTAATCATTCCATTTCTAAATGTTACAGGGGTCAGGAATGCCCTCGGAATCACTTCGTGCCTCCAAGAAGCCTGCAGGAACTTTGACACTTTGACTGTGATCATCTCATCAATCTCATTATTACTGGCTCGCCTTTCACAGATTTTTGGGTTTTTCTTTCTGTCACTGCAGATACTTTTTAGAACAGTGTAACTGATTTATTTAAATGACGGAGCTTTTGTAAAGTATCAGGCTTTTCAGGCCACCTGGGATTTTGAAAAGCTTAGAGCAACAGCATTTGGGCATTGCCATGCAAGTTAAACTCCAATAAAATTTTACTCCAATAAACAGTTTAAATTCAACTTTATCTTTTGTTCCTCATCAAAAAAACCCCGAAAACCAACAACAAAAAAAGATGGTTCTCACACTTTCCAGAAGCCTCTTCCAAAACAATTCTAGGTCTTGTGAAAAAACCAATCATCTCTATATTCCAACGAGTCTTAATTCATATGTTAGAGCTCATTTTACAGACTTATTTTGTATTTGCATTTTAGGTCCCTACTGAAATCAGAGCTCCTCTGGAACAAAAGAAACCCAGGCACACCAGACATCATAATTCAGGCTTTCTGCAAACCCACCAGAACAAACCGGGGGGGCCTCCTGAAGTCTCCAAACCAACACAGCAGAACTCACCCTGAGATCTGATCAAGGTATGGAATTAAGTGCCTTTATTCCAGCGAATAGCTTTGTACAATACAAAGGTGGTCTCAAAAACAGATGCAAACTTGCAATTTCAGTAGGTGACAGTGCCTGTAATTTTCAAAGCCAGTGCTTCTAGTGTATCATTAATGGCAGGCTAAAATTTTGTTCTCCATGGCTAGAGAGAATAGAAAATTTTATTATTTGTCTGATAACATCCTGTCTCCTATAGCTCAGCTGACAGGAACGACAGGAATGTTATTTCATGTCAAAAAAGCCTGACTCATTTTTGAGCAGAAAAATCAAATTAGCCTCTCTGCTTTCTCCCATTTGACCCCAGCTCTACTCAGCCAAGCCATTGTCCTCTGGAAGAGCACATTTGCTGAAAGGATCCTAATGTTAATATAAAGCTCTTATCTTGATGCAGTTAAAGTACTTAATTACAGAAAGCACTATGTGGTTTAAAAGTACATTTACTTAGTTCTCTCCTCTCTGTATCAGATCTCCCACGGAGAAAGATTTGTAGCATTTGGGAACGTTTGCTGAAGTGGATAAACAGCATGAGGGTATTCTGTGTGGGTTTACACATTTATAGCCATTTGTAGCAGTTAGGATTCATTCTCTTCCCTTGCAGTACTTTTTTAAGAGGTATTTTTATTGCACAGTAGAAGCAGGATTACCTTGCAGAAGTCTGCCTCCTTTATAAAGGTGAATGGCCAGGGCTGCATCAAACTTGTCTGTGGAGGTCAGGTTTGCTATTTCAGCTGGACTTTCGTATATGAAAGCATCTTTAAGAACACAGATATGACCTGCAGCGTGTAGATGATTCCTTCATTATTGGAACAAACAGAAGAATAAAAGAAGTCACTATTAATGTTATAGGCACAGCAGTGTATTAAGTAAAGTTAATCAAAACATTTTTCCTTAACAAACTTTGCTCTGATACTCAGCTTGATGCTATTTTGGTTCGAGCAGCCCGGAGCTATTTACAAGGCTGGTTTTTGCTGGGAGGTGTTTGTCACCCTCACCACTGTGAAGCCACAGGCAGTGGAACACTGCATGGCCAGGCCTTATCAACACAACTTCTGACAGTCAGCAGAAACAAAGGATGACCAGGACCCCTCCTGACTGAGCTTCTGCTCAATATGCCAAAACCCTCCTTTTGATGTGAGTGTGCCAGACCTTGCTCTTGCAGATCCTCAGACCCTTGCTCTGGAGAAAGGACACCAAGTGAAGAAAGTCAGCTAGTCAATGCTACTAAAAATACACAACATCAAACATTAATCCATCAAGAAAAAGAGAGTTGAATTGTGTTCCCTTTCTGGCTGACTGTGGGCTTAACTGCTTCTGGTCTTAGCTCACCCATTTATAAACCAGGCAAAGGATAATTGAAGTATAACCAAAAAACCACGCAAAGGTAATTACACAAACACCTTCAGAGCCTGTTTTAAAAATCTCAGTTGCCAAAAACAAACAAAAAACCCAAATCCAACAACAACCCCCCCCTTAGTGTCAGCTGACCCATTCATCTTCATACACAATGGTTCCTCATATGAAAACATTGATGCAAAGACTGCCAAAAGTCAAGAAATTGATTGACTACAAACAGCTTTACTCCTCTCACTGAAAGCAGAATCAGTTATCAATGTTCCCAAGAACATCAGCCAAAAAACATACAGGGGAAAAAATCTGTGTTTGGATGGAAAGGAGCACACTGTGTCTGCTGACATGGAGTGTTTACATTTCCAGTATCATAAAAACACCACAAGAATGCTTTCTGCTTATTCCATATTGTTGCAGCTGATTTATTTCTCATCGTGTATTAATTGTTCTGGCATTAAAGCCCTGCTAACTCATCGGCTTCCCGGATAACGTCGCTTTCATTTCCTGATTATTTCATAGCCTCCCAAGAAATGTAATTTTCTGTCCTGCAGAAGTTAGTCATTACTGCAGAAATTGGTGCTAAAAGTGCTGTAAAATGTCTGGAGGCCTTGGAAGGAAAGTACCAGCCCTGTATCAGAGAGAGCTCCATTGGCACAACATATGGTGCTGGATTTCTTCCTTAGCCTAAGAAGAAACTCCTTTTAATTATAATTCCACTGTTCAAAACAAGACCAATAAATTATAATAAATACTAATAACTAATAAAATACAGCCACATTTTAAGCTCCTTATTCACACAGTTGAGCAATTATTAACACCAGTTGCCCCATGAACTGGTTCCAAGTACCTGCCTTCCTCTCTCAATTTATATCTAAGTTATGATGCCCAAATCTCCCAGCTGTGGAAAGAAAAATCTCTCAGGCAAACACTTGGGATGCTCGTGCATGCATTCCATAATTTCACAGGTGCTCATTAAATAGTCTAAAAGGACTTTTTCCCATCAGTGTTCCAATTACCATAAATCACTATCGTGTACAAGCAATATGTTTGCATATTACAATTAACTTGAAAATAACTCTCTCAGGACATCAGGAATCAGGAAACTCAGCCAGGAATTCCAATCAAAAGCATCTCCTTTTTTAAATGTACTAGGGATGACTGCTTTTCCTCCACAGTTTCCACAGCTCCAGATCTCACTGGGGAATGACAGCTGTTTCTGCAGTAAATAGAGAGGGACTCCCTCAAGTGTTCCAAGGCTCAGAAATTGTGGATTACCTCTGCTACTTCATTTTTTTTTTAACAGATTTTTATTCTACTCAGGAGCACATAAAACATTTGCATCTTTAGGAGGAAAAATTAGCAAATATTCCCAGAATAAGTCAAATTCCCATATTTAAAGAGGCCTTAATCCCCTAAACATTCCACTGAGTTTGGGACCATTAGTCACAGGCTTCAAATTATGCATATATGGAAATACATGTGCGTAGAAGCAGAGTTATTGGGTAGTATTTAAGTACTGATGCTGTGATATTTTAATATTTTCTAAATGACTTTTCATCTTTATAACCAAAAAACCAGCCTATGATTTTCACACATATGCTGTTACCAAGGAACATGATTAGAGAGTTATTGCAGGAGATTTTTTTTGAAGACTGATCTGTCTGTGAAGTCACAGATGTCCCTGAATGAAGCCAAGACAGAAGAGACACATTATCCATATCTTTTCTCCTCCTGGCAACTGTGTATTCACATTATTTTGCCATTTCATAAACAAATACTTTCTGAATGAAAAATAAAAATTAACACAGCTCCTGCTGTCTGGGAATCAAAGACAACGCTGAAAATGCTAAATCTCAAGGCTACATTTTCTCTGTATCACAGTTCTTAACACAGGAGATAAATTTCCATAAATTATTCTTATCAAATACTGATTATTGCTTGGATCTAGAATTTGCCTTGCCACATTTTTCCCTTCTACTGAAACTCTCATGGAAGCCAATGCCATGACTTGGGGAGAATATTATTTCTAAAAGGGAGTTGAGCTGTCAGATCCGAGATTTTGGGTGTTTTTCTAGGCAGAAAGCATCAGGGAATAATTTAGCCATCCAATGAATGTGAAAGAGCATTTCTTACAGTACATTATACTGGTCACTGCTTACACTGTGACATTTATACACACTCGACTATTAGACAAAGTATTTTCCAGTCCTACTCATTTTAGCATTCAGGAAATGAATTTATCTTTTGTTTGGTATATTTTTTTATACTCTTTGGAAGTCACAAAGCTTGTAAGTGAAACTTTTAAGTGTGTTCTCTGGATCTATCCTGTGTGCAGAGATGCTGCTAAAAGGTACAACCCTTTTCTGGCACATTTTCACTTTGAGATTTCTATAGAAAAAACATTTCTCTGTAACACATCTACGAAATACCAAGTGATGTTTTACAATGTTTAATTTTTTATTCCCTACATTATTGATCACTTCTCACTTTTCCTGGCTAGCAGTCTTCCCTCCCTCAACACCAATCTGCAGTTCACAGGTTTTCATCTAAGGAATCAGTTCCAGAGTTCCAAGCCCAGCCTGGCTGGTGAGAAGGCCCAGGAGTTAGAAGTGTGCTTACTTCTAAGGCATTATGGTTGTGAAACTTGCTCTCTTTTCTGTGATGTCTTCCTCTCAGAAACATTTACGTTCTAAATTTCAGCTGATACTGATTTAATGGAATTACTTGCAGACAAAGAATGTTTGATTTCCAAAAAGTTCCTGGTAGGTGGATACACTGACACTTTTTGAATGGCACAAAATAGGCTTCATCCAAAAATATTAATTATCTCTTTCCCTCAGCTGTCTGTTCTGCACAGCAGCTGTGCACCAGCTACTGTTAAATGTATATGGCACAATTCAGAGCTTGTTAAGTGAGCAGACCTTGACCACACCTGAATACTCACAGTTCCTACTAAAGCCCGTCAAATTACAGGAGTTGAAACCCTGCTCGATCTCCTGTTTTCTTTGTAAATAATCTTATTTTATCATACTCGTTAAAACAACATGTCCCTCACTTTATTTCCCTCTCAAACCTCCCCTTGAGACAACACATACAAATTGCATTGCCATGGATGAAGTATGAATAAAATTCACTGTGAACCGCAGAAACTAAAAACACGAGTAAAGAAGGTGTGCAACTCCTTCCCTCCCTGTTCTGAAGTCAGTACCGGAGCTTTGGAAGGAACAAAGAACTCTGCAAAGCCCAAACCCGCGTTATAAAGGGTTCGGGCAGCGCCGGCCGTTCCGGGGAGCAGCAGCACCCAGGGCAGGCTCTGGGAGCGATGGCAGCTCCTGCCAAGTGCGGATCAACCTCTGCCCTGCAGAATCCTGCCCTGGGAACGGCCCCGAGCCGGCACGGAGCTCCCAGAGCCTGAGCAAACCCAGGCAGGGAGCTCCCATCCCTGAGCAAAGCCACGCAGGGAGATGCAGGAGCTCCCATCCCTGAGCAAAGCCACGCAGGGAGCTCCAGGAGCTCCCATCCCTGAGCAAAGCCACGCAGGGAGCTCCAGGAGCTCCCATCCCTGAGCAAAGCCACGCAGGGAGCTCCCAGAGCCTGAGCAAAGCCACGCAGGGAGCTCCAGGAGCTCCCATCCCTGAGCAAAGCCACGCAGGGAGCTCCCAGAGCCTGAGCAAAGCCACGCAGGGAGCTCCAGGAGCTCCCATCCCTGAGCAAAGCCACGCAGGGAGATGCAGGAGCTCCCATCCCTGAGCAAAGCCACGCAGGGAGCTCCCAGAGCCTGAGCAAAGCCACGCAGGGAGCTCCAGGAGCTCCCATCCCTGAGCAAAGCCACGCAGGGAGCTCCAGGAGCTCCCATCCCTGAGCAAAGCCACGCAGGGAGCTCCAGGAGCTCCCATCCCTGAGCAAAGCCACGCAGGGAGCTCCAGGAGCTCCCAGCCCTGAGCAAAGCCACGCAGGGAGATGCGGGAGCTCCCATCCCTGCCACGAGGAGAGCAGCATTTATTCCCTGCCCTGGGAGTGGAACACTGGCATTGGAACACTGGCACACAGGGTAGGACGAAATGTTTGGGCTCAGAATTACTCCAATAAATGTCCAAGCTAAAAAACGGTTGTCAAGAGGAATGATAAGCATCACTGAATTTGTGTTTTTAATTCTCCTGCAGCTGATTACCTGGAGATTTACAGAATGGTTGTCTCAACTGGCCAGTTAATGAGAGCCAAAACAATTTCTCCCTCTCCAGAAAATGTTTACATATTGGCAAAATACTTAATCTAAATCTTTCTAATTAACCTATTAATTCCAGATTTCTATTCCTCCTTAATACCAAGTAATAAAAGATGAACAAAACATTTCAAGGGGCAGGGAAGATTAATTTCTTTTCTTTCTTGACACCCTGTTTGATCTCATTTCTGAGGCTGAACAATGGCAGCCTAAGCAAGGACTTTTGCTTAGTGTTGTATTCTTTATTCATTGCTCATATTTTTTAAGGTGATTAAAGATTATGCACACCAATAGGAATAAAGCCCACAGCACATTCATTATGGCACTTATTTTAGCAAGTTGATTTTTAGCCAAATTAGATTCTGGTACCTTTGTCACCACTTACTTTAAACTCAGGAAATGAATATCTTATTTATGAAAAGATGAAGCAGTTATTGGAAAAGCTGTAATATCATAAACAGAGTATACACTGTGATATTAAGCCATAAAATTAATCTATGCTGGCAAGTGTTCAACCTGGAGACAATGTCATTGTTTCATTTATATTTAACAAAAAGTTCAATATTTAAAAAGAATGGAACAAATAAATTCCTAAGCTCGTACGCTGATGCAACTGTAGCCAAATATTAATTGGAATATGTATTTTATGTGTATTAACATACACGATACAAAGTTTACCACATGCAAATAACCTCAGGTGTGGCAGATTCGTGTTAAAAGTAACACGCCCAAGCCTCTGGTCACACATACAGTTTTCCAGGGTTTTTAATGGCATAAAGTCTGAAGAAAACCAATACTGGATGGAAATACCTGCACAGGATGGTTTTAGTGATGATCTGAGCAGCCTTTTAGGTACGAAGTCGGACTTAATTGCTAGCTAGTACTCTTTGCTTTTTCCCTGATCAGAATAGTTTTCTCTCCCTGAACAGTTCATTTACATTATTTCAACATTTACAGCAGGTGATAAGGCAGGAACTGAACATGACACAAGCTACTAACTCCCAACCACTGTTTCTGTTAGAATCCTGCACCCAGCGTTATTGTGAACGCGAATTCAGTTTATCTTTCACTCGCTATTTTGTTTCTGTTTGAAGGTCTCTGTGCCTGAGAAAACAGCGTCCACTCTGCGTAAGGAATTCCCACACTCGGTGCTCAGGACTCCTGGGAAGCAACAGGACGCAGCAGCGGGTGGCTGTGCCCTGCACAGGTCACTGGAGATGTGCTCACACAGCTGCAAATGACTGCACTGACGTGCTTACAAGTTAAACCATCTGTCTGAGAGCTGCTGGAGCTCTCCAAGCCTGTGCCCTTCCATCCCAAAACTCGTTATTTTAGGCCACCAGCACGTGTCACAGCTGGAGCCACCAAAACTGCTGCCTGCCACCACCAAGTAAAGGCACCTTGCTAAGGACTGTACCTCAGTGCAGTGTGCTCACATATCACTACCAACCTCAGTGAAATTAAAAGACAGTTTGATAGAATATGCGAAGCTTTGTTTTTCTGCCTTACTCAGACTTAACTAGAAACAATACAAAACCTGCTTTCCACTAGATTAGATCTGAACGGCTCTACAGCCTAAATGTTTGTCTGACTTTCCTCAAAGTGGAATTGGAAGAAGAAGGTAAGTAAATATTTAATTTGTAAAGGTACAATAAATAACCTTATAGAGGAAAAATGAGCAGTGATGTCCCCAAGAATAACTAGTTTTGTATTATCCAATGAGAGCAAAAAGAAAGATATGAAAGGAAATGCAGAATGACACAGAAACCACCACACAGGAACTCTGCTGATATGTACAGGCATAAAAATATGTATATGTGTATATATACATATACACAATTATATATTTATTGTTTTAAAATACCAAAAACTTTCCCTGGTCTTTATGCTCCCCTTGCTTTGTATCTTCAGTGCCTGGGTGATGTGACAGGACCAGCAGATGTGTTCTACCAGTACCTTGTACAACAGAGCAGCCCTGCAGAGGTCTGACACTGCACTTGGTATGACACAAGCAGTATGAAAACCTAATGTCTGTGGATGTTTCTATGCATAACATTCCACATGAGATAATCCACAGACCAAGCGCAGGGAAAGCTGGTAACAGCAGAAGGCTATCCCAGGAGATTCATCCTAAGGAAAACAATTAAACTGCGGATGACTTTTAGATAAGATGAAACCAAACCGTTATTTTGGGCCTCAAGAGGACAAAACCATTGGGAAATTGTTTCATTTTTATAGTGATTTATTTTTTTATAGCGATTTATTTTTTTATAGCTCACATGCACAGCGAAGCCCTCAGCCATGCTGCGAGCCACGTCCTTTCTCCACGTCACAGAAAAAGTTAAACGGGGACATTAGGAACATTTTTACCGTTCCGTTAGCCCCTGCAATTTCCCAGCACTGCAGCCCCATGTCCGTGATTCCCCCGAGAGCCGCGTGCTGAACCCCGCAGCAAGGGCAGCCACTGGAGCGGCTCTTGCCCAGCTGCTGCAGCGGGATGGCTCCGGCACGGACCCGGCTTGGGGAGCCGCCTCCTGCCCTTCACACCGCCGTCCGTCCCATCCCGGAGCCCCGGGACACCGCTCACGGCCGCGGGCTGCGCGGGGCGGCTGCCGGGGGAGCGGGGGCACCCCGACAGGGCAGGCGGCCCAGCGCCTCGAACGCAGCGCTCTGGGGAACCGCGGGCACCGGGAGCAACGAGCGGGCACGGGGAGCACCGGGACAGCACAGGGAGCACCAGGAGGGCACCGGGAGGGCACCGAGAGCACCGGGAGGACACCAGGAGCAGCGGGCGGGCGCGGGGAGCACCGGGCAGCGCCGCAGCATCCCCGGCCCTGCCGGGCGGCTCAGCCGCCGCCGCACACCGCGGCTCGGCGGGCTCGGCTCCGTGCGCCGGCGCGGGCAGCGCATGGCGGGCGGGCCCCGCCGCCCCTGCCCGGCCCCGCTGGGCCCCTGCCCGGCCCCTGCCCGCTGCGGCGGCTGCCAGGAGCACCGCGGGGCCGGGGCCGCCTCCCCGCCGCCGGCGCAGCCCCGGGGAGCGAGCACAGAGCGCATCCCTCCTCCCATCGCGGCGCGCACTTACCGAATCCTGGCGGCCGTGGTGGCGTTGCCGGTCTGTGCCCGCAGACTCGCCAGCAGCAGCAGCCTCATAGCGGCCGCTGTGCTCCGCTGTGCTCCGCTCCGCCGCCTCCTCACCTGCCCGCGGCTCCCGGAAACTGCGCTGCGGAGCGCGGCCCAACCGGCCCCGGCCCGGCCGTGCGGGCACGGGCAGCCTCCAGGTGCTCCCGGGCGGAGGGCACTTGGCTGCCGAGCCAGGAGCCTTGGGTGCCTTCCCACACCTCTAAATAGCGCTGTGTGCTTTCGTTACTCAACCACAGAGATGACGCGCTCAGATCATGGCCAGGGAAACCTTATTGCAAAGGCCCCTTGAGAAGAACATCACAGAAGGATGGCACCAGCCACTGCCTCCTGAAGCAGCTGCTCGTGTCACCATGTGCCTCCCACGAGATGCTTCGTACTCGGTGCAGGAATACAGTTAGAAAAGAAAACCTAAACGTGGATAAGATGCCAACCACCAGAACAGCCAGAAGAATGCACTAGTCCAAAGAACAAGGCAAGGGGATGGTCAAAGACCACTCCAAACATCAGGAACACCATATAATGCAGTAGAGCCAAAAGTGCGTGGGATTAGGGGAAAGGTCCAGTGAGAAACCACAGCCACCACAGCAGCAAGCAGAACCCTAAGATACAATAAAATAGAGAAGATAAAAAGAACAAACCTGAACTTGAGACCAAGAAAAGCATATCCCAAACTATGCAGCCAGTCTTCAGGATAAAATGGGACCCCAGAAGCACAGAGAGCAGCTGAGGGGGGCAGCAGGCAGGAAGGTGAGAGGCCAGTTTAGGGAGTCCGTTAGGGGATTAATAGGAAACAGGTGGCTGATTGTAGATACCCACACTGAACTTGTTTCGACATCTCCTAAAAGTGCTGAGAACAGGTGCAGGACATAGGTAGTGATGAGAAGGGGGGCTGATTGCGCAGAAAAGTCACTTTTTTGCTTATAACCCGCTCTGATTGCCTGATGTAATTCACCACAGGGCTGCACAGGTGCTTGCTGGAGAAGATGGAAAAGTGGTCTTCAAAAACTGCAGTGCCTGGTTATTGTGGCCTAAATTACTCTTCATATTTCAGTGTCAGGTAGAGAGAGAAAAATACGCCACATGCAGAGGAATATTAAACATAATACTTTTTGAAACAGTACTTCTTCCAATAATTTGTGTGGATTTCTGAGGCTGACAGGTGTTCTGGAATTGACGGTTCAGAAGTGATAAAAACACACTGGAGTGGGTTCTGGCAAACTGTAAACATTTTGTAGGCAGGCTCATGTTTTGCTAACGAGTCTTAATGCTGCAGAGCTGTGTTAGCTGCATCTCACTGAGTTATCACTTAGATGCAGCACATTACTTAGACCACTTCAAATTCCATTGGAACCAAAAGTTTTGGCTACAACCTAGAAGAGCAACAAATATTGCATAAACACTAAAAATAGCGTAGATGTTAATCTACAGGTAGGCAGAACCAAACCAGTTTTGTCACCATTTTAGAAAGTGTTTCTGGCATGAAATCCCACTCCTGTTGAGATGTGGAGGGCTTTTGTCCATCTGGCCAGGATTCCAGCCTCGAGGTGGCCCACGTGAAGCACATTTGGGCTTCTGGGAGCTGGTCACTGCTGCCCAAGCGTCCTTCATGGGCCTGGAGGTGTCACAGAGGCTGTGTGAAGCTGCCCTGCAGCTCCTGCTGGTCTGAATCCTCCCCCACAGAGCCTCCTGCTTCCCCCACGCAGCAGAGACCATCCAGGTGCATCACATCAGGAAGGCTTGGCAGCATGTGCCAGCCAGGAAAATCCCAGAGCAGCCCGTGTCCCCAAAAATGGGGATTCTCCAGGTGCACAGCCTGGAGCAGCAGATCGGACTGTGGAGCAGAGAGCCACGTTTTGGGTTAACAAAAGCTGTCCCACACATTTAGTGTGCAACACAAAGAAGACAAAACCGCAAACATCAAAGTGAGACAAAGCCTGCTCCATGAGAAATGAGGAAACTCAACCAGTCGTCTGAGAAATAAAGAGGAAATAAAGGAAACATTCAAAGTGATCTTAACATTTTATCACTATTTATGGTAACTCTGGCTTTATGCTATATAGGCCTTGACTGAAAAAAAGAACAGTCTGGAAATGTGCAGCACTGTGTGTCAAAAACACAACAAGCACTAATATATTCCTGTATACACCCAGGTGCACTCACTCTGTTCAGAGAAAGGGTCATGGATGTATCATAATGAAGTTTTAAATACACTGTAGCCAAGCATTGTTTGGAGGAGAATTAAAGAATTAAAACCTCCTTCCTGAGCTGCCATACTGCCAGAGAGATGTCTGGGTTCTGACAGTAACTTCTGAATTTTAGTGAGAGTATGCACATCTCTATACTCGAAGAGTTAAATAACATTTTAGTGTACATTTCAACTTCTGTCCAGTGTTGTTAGTTTGTACCAGGTGTGGGATAGGTCAATACAGAAATCTCACCTCACTCACCAAGGTAAATTATGAAGGACCTAGAACATGAAAATAAGATACAATAATACACAATAAATGAAAGTGTGCTTCATTACTTTGAGTCTCCAGAAAATACTACTGAACTCCTCAGAAAATGTAATCACAGTTAATATGACACACTGTATTAAGCTAGGAAAAGCTGAAATGTAATTTTATTACAGAATCAGTCATGTTACAGTAGTTCACAAAGAGATGTCTGTACAGCTGGTTGCTTTTTCCTCATTGTCCTTTGTCATGAAATTTGTTAACTAGTTAAGAGAGCAAATATATTTAATGAGTCATTGTAATGGCATATGTTATTTACAAAGGCCCATTATTAAATGAATGTATTTACTTTTACAAGCATCACTTGCTCCACTACCAACGTTGCTCCAAAGTAAGTCATGCATAGATGTTTGGTATGTAACTACATGATGTCAATCAATTTAACTTTTTCACTGGAAACACACAACCAGCAGTGTCTTGCCCACTTTGTTCTGGCCAAAAATAAGACTTTAAGATCTGCTCCTGAAGACAATTTCGTACTTTCACAACCTTTACCTCAGCACGTGTGATGGTGGAACTTGCAGGGTTCATCTTAGGAACATCTTAGGGTTCTAATCTTGCAACCACTAATTTATGTTTTCCCATTTTAATCACACGCTTTGTCCCGCTCAGATCAGTGTTCATTCTCCACGTGTACCTGTGTAATTCCTGTGTGCCCTCACACCCAGCTGCTGCTCCCACCCCTGAGTCACCGGGCACAGCCGGGTGCTGAGCCAGGCCAGCTGCTTCTGAACATATAAACCCGACCTTTTACAGTGCACATTTATCACCTTTTCCTGCAGAAAGGCCTGCTGTGGGACAATCCTGAACTATGGCATTAAATAACCATAAAAAACGCCCAGATGATTTGAGGTCTGGAGCATCTCTTATGAAGAGAGACTGCAGGAGCTGGGCCTGTTTAGCGTGGAGAAGAAAAGACTGAGAGGACATCTCATTAATGCATATAAATATCTCAAAGGCGGGTGCCAAGAGAATGGTGCCAGGCTCTTCTCAGTGGTGCCCAGCAACAGGATGAGGAGCAATGCCCACAAACTACCACACAAGAAGCTCTACCTCTATATGAAGAACTTATTTTCATTAAGGATGGCAGAGCACCGGGACAGCTGCCCAGGGAGGGTGTGGATTCTGCCTCTCTGCAGGCATTCCAAACCCCCCTGGACGCGTTCCTGCGCCAGGCAACCCTGCCTTGGCAGGGGGATTGCCCTGGATCATCTCCAGAGGTCCCTTCCAACCCAAACGGTCCGGAGATTCTGTGCAAAAACCCATTTCCCTGCTGCAGGCCCCCGGCCCCGCATGCGACCCAAAGCGGGGAGAAGACACCAGCGGGGAGAGGCGCCCCACAGCCGGACACTGACGGACACTGATGAACACTGAGGGACACTGACGGACACCCTGAGGGCCCTCCCCACCGCCCACCCGCCCGGGGCTCCCTCACGCCCCGGGGCTCCCCTCACGCCCGGGGCTCCCTCACAGCCGGGGCTCCCCTCACAGCCGGGGCTCCCTCACGCCCGGAGCCCCGTCACGCCCAGCCCCTCCCGGCCCCGCCGCTTCCGCCGCGCCGTGCCCCGCCCCGGCGGGACGCGCGGAGTGACAGCGCCCTCAGCCAATGGCGCGGCGCGGCGGCGGGGGCGGGGCCGGGGCCCGGGGCGGGGCCGCGCGGGGCCGGGGGACGCGGGGCACGGCCGGGGCCATGGAGGGCTCTGAGCCGAGCGAGCGCAGCCCGCTGCTGAGCAGCGCCGAGCGCGGCCGCGGCGCCTCCAGCGCCTTCCAGGGCCGGCGGCTGGCCTGCGCCGCCGTGCTGCTGGCCGAGCTGCTGGAGCGGGTGGCCTTCTACGGCATCACCTCCAACCTGGTGCTGTTCCTCAACGGGCCGCCCTACGGCTGGGAGGGCGCCCAGGCCAGCCAGGCGCTGCTGCTCTTCATGGGCATCACCTACCTGGTGTCGCCGTTCGGGGGCTGGCTGGCCGACGCCCTGCTGGGCAAGTTCGGCACCATCCTGCTGAGCATGGCGCTGTACCTGCTGGGCATGCTGGCCTTCCCCGTCATCGCCGCGCCGCACACCCGCCAGGGCCTGTGCGGGGACATCCCCCTGTTCCCCGTGGAGAACTGCTCCTCGCCCGCGGCCAACGCCACCCCGGCGCCCTGCTCGCCCGCGGGAGCCCCCCGCTACTGCGCCGCCGCCACCTTCGTGGGACTGGTCCTCGTGGGGCTGGGCGTCGGCTCGGTCAAGGCCAACATCACCCCGTTCGGGGCGGACCAGGTCAAGTATCGCTGTCTGGCAGCGGCTGCAGCGCTGTGGGTGCCCCAGGGGTGGCAGAGGGGCTTGCCTCGGTGGGGGGACAGTGCCCGACTGACCGATCTCTCTGTAGGTGTTCGGCCTCGGAGGGTGTCAGGTCGTCCGGCTCTGTTCCCTGTGTAATGCAAGTTGTTAAGCTGTGCCCTCTTGGATAACATTTTGGTGCCTGCGGGGTGTCAGATCCCTTGTGGCCTTTGGTTTCCTGGGTTCCCAGCCTTCGCTGTGGTATCTGAGTTGGCTAAGCCGTCACCATCTTGAGGACTTGGGTTGAATACTTACTGGCCATTAACTGGACTGTTAATTATCCTCCCTTGTGAGCTTGTGCCCAGTTAGTTTGACCTCAGAGCTCATCAGATGAAGTACAGGATACACATTTTTAGCTTTGACAAGGATGACATGGGCCTTCCAAGGCAGTGTCAGTGGCCTTTACATCCTGTGATAAACCAAGGCTACAGAACAAACAGTTTTTATGCTTTAGGTATTTGAGCACTGCATTGCCCTTGAGTGACATTTTTGTGCAGGCTAATGCTGCATCAGATGATGGGTGGAAGCTGCTCCCAACGTGGCAAACATCACCTGGGCTGCTCCCATAAGGACATGTCCTGTCAAATGACCTTATCTGGATGCGCTGCAGTGATATCATTCATTGGGTCATCACTGCAGAACCGAGTGGCTTCACAGAAAACATCTGAGAGGCACCTTGGAGTTCAGTAGCAGCTGGAATGCTCTGTTGCATGTGCTTTTCTTACAGTCCTCTGCTGAGGTGGTGTGCTGCTTGTGGATGTTGAGATGTAATTTCTGCTTTACAAATGGAGAATTTCAGTATGTTCAGGTACTGAGCAGCTTTTCTAACTAAACTGAAAATCCAGCTGCATGTCTTGTTTACTGGCTCACTGAGTTCTGGTTAGAGCAGGTATCAGAAATGCCATGAGTTCTTTGTTAGAGGAAAGATCTCCCATGGTATCATTGCCCAGCATACCTCTGTTCTCTGATGTGCAGTTTGTATTTGTCATTCTTTGGCATTTCACGTATTCTAAATTCTGGAGTTCTGGGTGAAAGGCAGTATATAAATGTAAAACATTATTATAGCCCAGGATTGTGTGTCCCCAGTGCATTAATTCTGTTTAAGCCAGCCTGAGCCCATCAAGTGAAATAGCTTTAATATGACTTTATCTTGTAAGGTGTTTTTCAAAACTGACTGCTTATCCCCAGAACGCTTTATGAAAGTTAAATATGAGAGATAAATAATGGCAGGAACAGAGCAAAAGAAGAGCCATTGCCAATGGAAGTGTAGCTGTCGTAGCTGGATTTTGTAAAGGCTTTTCCCCCAGGATTTCAAGGAAAGCAGTTTTTGGCTGGGTTTGCAGATAATTCACGGTGATTTATGTAGGGTGAAGCAAAAGAAATACTCCTTTCTGGGCCATAATAATCAGTGGAGCTCTGCCGAGGGCTGAATTTTTCCCCTTCTCTCTTTCTCTGGCTTATCTCTTGTTAAATGTTACAACATGCCACTTTCCTTGGTGTGCAGTTTGGGGCCCTCTCGGGTGCCTTCTCCCTGCACAGGAATGTAGAAAGCTGATGGGGAGATGTGTGTATACCTGTATTATATATCTGTAGCTATCTGTGTACCTGAGAATAAAATCTCTCTCCCAGAGCCACATTCTTGGGAGGCCAGAGCACAATGCAAACATGTTTTGGCTGGATGTGTGCTGATAAGATTTGTCCTCTTTCCCCTAAGTACAAAAGGAAAGGATGCATTGTATATCGTGTACTTTAGTTGGCACAATCACCTTTCAGAATGTTTATTACATTTCATTGCAGATCTCGTAAAAGTTACCTTGTGAGTTTTTCAGCTTTAATGTGTGCATAGAATTTGGGTGGAGAGCCCTAATATAACGAGAGTATTTTTTATTTAGCAGAATCACTTGTGGAAAATCGGAAACTGAACTGCGATACTTCTCTGAATTTGAAAGATGTGGTTTCTAACTTTCTGTGAAACGCATGCTTTTAGAAGTGCTGCTACAAGGACCCAGTAGAGTTAGTATCGAGTAACTTCCACCAGTCAGCTGAGCAAAAACAGTTCCTGCTAAGTTGGGACAGACCAGCTTTCCCCAGCTGTGTTTATAAACGAGCTGTTCTTTTCTAGAAGTTGCAGACTGATCCATCGTGCTGCTCTAAATCGAGCTGGTGGTTCTCGGAATAGTGTTTCTAATCATGTGATCCTATAACCTGGCACTTTCCAGTTCCCCTTTCAAGTGCGAGTGTTTTGCTGTCACTTCCTGTTCCACGGAGCAGTTTGTGACTTTCTGTAGTTAGGAAACAATAGGACTGTTGGTCATTATTGTGAAAGCTGCTTCAGCTTCAACACTGGAGCCAGAATAGTAGCAGACTCCTAATCTAGTATCAGCCATGATCATTGTTCTAATTATAGCTGGATGTCTTTCAGGGTTACAGCAGCTAGAGGTGCCAGGTTTCACCCACACGGTGGCTTCCCTCTGAACTGCCTTTGTAGCCAATAAATCTATCACGCCATGACTGCCAGGGATCTTCCAACTCTGCTGAAATTGTTCTTTTACAGCTGCTGTTGGAAATTGCTGCTGTAAAAGATGGCTTTAGGGTGATTTTCAGCCTTTATTTATTTGTAGAGCTTAGATTTTCCAGCCTCTGGATAAGGATGGGGAACCACGTATACAGGTTTGAAGGCCCCTAACTGCAGTTGGGTGATTGAAAATAATGCAAGCATAAGGGGGAAAGGAGAGCTCCTGCAGTTATGTGGAAAAAACTTGTGCTTGATAAAAGTAAAATAATATGATTATGACGTTTTTCTTCTTAGTTCCTTATTAAAATGTAGTGTTTACTTATGAAGGTGTTTTGTGCTGTCACACAGCTCAGGTAACAGCCAGGAGGGGAAACTTTTTAGTGATCTGCTGTAAATGTAATATTGCTGATATTCTGGGCAGCCAGTGAGATATTCAAAAAGAACTACAGAATTGCCTTTTAACTCCACTGTGTTTCCTGGTTTTGACAAGACATCTTCATAGTTCCTTGTCTTTGAGAAGATATTCCACCAGGTGGGATTTTTATTCAGTTATTAATGTTTGTCAGTTAAATGCCATAGTGGCATTTCAGATGTGGCAGTGATGTGATTTTTAGTGCAAATATATACTTCGATAAAGAAGGAGAAAATGGATTCTTTGCATTGTCAGTCTGTTGTGTGTCTGTCCCTTGAGCACTGCCTTCCTTTTGGTCACTCCATTACAAAAAGAGCACTGGAGATGGTGAGGGAAGTTTCCAGGAAGGGCCACAGACATGGTCAGTAGTTTCCAGGTGAGGAATCATGAATCAGTCTAAATTTCCTACCTCTGAAAAGGCAACAGAAGGGAAGATGTGACATGGTTTGTGCCAGCAGTGGTCAGGGGAGAGAGGCAGTGATGGAGCAGGAATGGGATGGAGCTCAGCTGTCTCCTGTGTTTCCTGGAACAAGGGAAAAGGAGAGAGGCAGCAATGGGATGGAGCTCAGCTGTCTCCTGTGTTTCCTGGAAAAAGGGAAAAGGAGAGAGGCAGCAATGGGATGGAGCTCAGCTGTCTCCTATGTTTCCTGGAACAAGGGAAAAGGAGAGAGGCTCGGACAGGGCAGGTTCAAAGCAGGCAAGTGGAGGTAGTTCTTCCCACAGTGTAATTACCTGTGGAGCTCTTTGCCACGGGATATTGTGGATTCTGAAAGCTGACCTGGGTTCAGAGGCAGGTTACAGAAGTTTGTGGAGAGAGCTGCTGCATTGATTAAGTAAAGAGAAGCCATCCTTGGTTCAGGAAGTTTCTCAGGAGCTAATGATCGGAGGCTGGGATAATGCTTGATAGAAGCCTCATGCTGTGCTGCCCTGTTCTTGCCTGGATCAAAGTTTGCTTTCTTCTCCCAGCTTTCCTTTGTAGAGATGGCAGCAAGGTCATGTGTAAGAGGGAGGATGAGAAGTCATCCTCCTTGCAGAAATAAGAGAACTGAGACTTTGTGATGAAGGAATGGAAACTTCGTCAAACAGATTGCTAACACTTTACACAAGTTGGAGCACTGTGGTCATGGAATTGTTTGTTAATATCCTGCTGCTCATTGGGGTTTAGAACAATTCCTAGATTGATACACTGCTGCAGTTGATGAAAGTTAGGAAATGAGTACCAAGTTGAAGCTGGAGAGGGAGAATTTCTTGGGTTTAGTCTCCAGGATTGGATGTGACATTCTAACAAATGTACCTGAATGCCTCACAATGCTGTTAGCTATGCACAGGAATAGCTTTAATATCTCCTTTGTTGGGCTTGGCTAAATGATACAGATGGGTTTGTGCACCACTGGGAAACCTGAAGCTGTTAATCAGAACTGACAGTGGTAAAAACTCATTTCAAGACACAACTTGCTTTTCGTATTGCAAACTAAACATGGATCTTTTGAAGATCTCGCAAATGAGGAGGGGAAATTTGCAATTACAAATGAAAAATAACTGACTCAGCAAGGCTGGTGCATGGCATTGACTTGCTAGTTACTGTTAATGGCCTTTCAGTCATCAGCCACTGACAAATAAAGTATTACGGATTCTTCTACAGACTACTCGACCTTTTCAATGTATTTCAAATTTTAATTTGCATATTTTCTCTTACACCACCTCTCATGAGTGATGCTGGGTTCCTGGGACTTCATTACAAAACCTGGGGTAACTTACAATAGGCAATAATAAAGAGTGATGGTGAAAACTGTCCAGGATAATTCTATAAACCAGGGATGTCTTTACTTTCACTGGAGAGACACTGAGAGCTTCAAGCAGAAAAACAACACTATAAACAGCACTGACTTACAGGAACACATATTTACTGGGGCCTTGTGATCCTCAGGCAACCCAAATTTAATTAATTTTTTTTTTAAAGGTCAGAATGACAAGTCCTCAATTTGTGTTCTGATGAGAGGCATTAGGACTGTTAAATTTTAAATTTGTTGTTTAATTACCAAGTATTCATTTGAGGCTTAGAAAATGGAATAGAGTTAACTGTTATGTATATACAGTTAGAAGATGCAATCGTGGCAATCCATGAATTTTTAGGTAGCTTAACCTTCTGTCACTACAAAATAGTTACTGAAACTCCTGTGAACTGTGGGATGTTAATCTGAGGGAGCTTGTGTAGAGAAATAACCCAATGAGAGTCAGTGCAGTAGAAATAACAATGGCCTCTCTGGGGAAGCTGTGTCTCAGCAGTGTGTGGCTTTTTTATCCCTGTGCTGAGCTTCTGGAAGGTTTCTCACATAATGGTGCAGCTCACTGAGGTGTCATTGCATCTAATACCCTGAGAAGCCCAGAACACTTAAATCAGTGTGACTCTAAATGAAACCTGAACTCTTCAGTGCATTGTTTGAATTCCAATTCAAAGGTTCTCATTCTCTTTAGCCTTATTTTCTTCAGAAGCTGAATGACTTGCTTTTAATCTTTTCCAGGTCAAAGACCGGGGTCCAGAAGCCACAAGAAGATTTTTTAATTGGTTTTATTGGAGCATTAACTTGGGAGCTATCCTCTCTCTGGGAGGCATTGCATACATCCAGCAGAACGTGAGCTTTGTGATTGGATACAGCATCCCAACAGTTTGCATTGGGATTTCATTCATGGTTTTCTTGTGTGGGCAGAGCTTCTTCATCACCAAACCTCCTGATGGTAGTGCCTTCACAGACATGTTCAAAATTCTCACCTATTCCTGTTGCTCCAAGAAGACCCAAGGGGAACATGCAGCAGACAGGTTTGTGATGAGCTCTTCTGCATGGCCTCAGTTCAGAGTTAGTCCAGACTGGCTGGTAGTAACTCACACCAGAGACTGCAGGAGAATGTGCAGGGTTGCTGTGAGAACTGGAGTGCTGGAGATACTTCCTGGGAGTTGAGGGATGGAAGAGAGGCACACCTGGAGATCACTGCATCTCCCTGCAGCCAGATCATGGTGGCAGCTGGGCTCTGTGTCCTGCCAGCCCAGAGTTTCTGAAAGTGTAATGTGACCTGACTGTGCTGCTTCTAAGCATTAGTTAACTTTCTTCTCTGTTAGATATGTTTGTGGATGCCTTCTGATTTGAAAAGCATTGTCATCTGCATTTAATGCTGTAAGTAGCTTGATGGGGAGCCAACATTTTCCACTCTTAAGAGTTGCCCACGAACGCTGGTGGTTGAATTTAATCACTGGTAAGAGACGTCAGGTGCCTCCTCTGCAGGGGTGTTTCATGTGTTCAGGTTGCCAAACAATTCAATGACTTCACAAGCAATATCACAAAATACAAGTTATTCAAAGTTCTGCCAGTTATTTAGGGCTGGGTGTGTGGGGAGGGTGGGAAATGAGGAAACCTCATAGCAGAAGGTTTCCTCTTGTGTTTCCACCTGCTGGGGATCCCTTCTGGCCCAGCTGTTTTGCTGTAACTTACATGAAAGACTTAGTTTGGAAATGTATTAGCTTTTTATAAGGAAGACAAGATTGCCAGTTATGTTTAACTAAACATTTCAACTTCTTTTCCCAAGTGAAGGCCAGGGAGTGCTGCACCAACCTCGCAGGCAAAGCCTCTTTGAGATGGCCAAGCTGTCTCGGGGGGGCCCCTTCAGAGAAGATAAAGTAGAGGATGTAAAAGCTCTTGTCAAGATTATCCCTGTCTTTCTGGCTTTAATACCTTACTGGACAGTGTATTTTCAAGTGAGTAGTTCCAAATGGTTACAGTTATATTTTACATAATCTCTAATTTAACATTTTTGCGGGGTTCTCTCATAATTATGAGACTTACCTTGAAGTTGAGAGATGAAAAACAACTATTAAGAATACTCTCAAATAATATTTTGACTTAATAATATAAAAAAAAATTAAAATCATTACAATTGTAGTTAAGACTCACAGTTGTACAAAATCCCATATCTTAAATACTGTGCTGTGTTTCATCTTGCAGTTGTTTCACATAGGTTAGGGTAACTGATCTAGACCTCCTGTTTTCAGGTTCTGTCTTACTGAGATGGTTCGGGATATCAAATACATTTTGGGCAAAAAAACTATGCAGGAATTATTTTCAGAGACACACGGATGATTCTTTGTGTTGTTAGTAAAAATAACTGAAAGGTTAAAAAATCCTGTAATTTGCTAACCATAATTCTTTTCAGTTTGCTGTGTTGGCACTTCACCTCTGTCTTTGTTAACCTCACCTATAGTCTTTGTTAATTGTTACAAAATGAAAAATACCTTGTTCTCAGCACTCAAGTCACCTCAACTCCTCTTTCCTAATGCTAGATGCAGACAACATATGTATTACAAAGTCTCCACCTGAAAATTCCTGAGATATCGAACGACACCAACTCTATCCACACGGTAAGCAGAGCACAACAAGTGAAAAGTACCTTTCTTTTGTTGAAATGCAAATGAGATCAGTACTGTACAAAATCTCGGGGAAGTTCAGGCAGTGCCTTTGGGGATCAGTGACCTCAGCCTGTGGGCATTTAGGAGCAGGGTGCACATCCCAGATTCTGTCATAGCAGCAATTACCTGGAGTTCACACCAACCTGTTCTGGATGGATTCGGGTAACTCCCACTGCTCTCAGCAAGAATTTCTTTATCCTTCAGTGGCCCAAGTCTGACCTTGAAGAAAGCTTATCCATCTCCATGCTCTGAGTTTTCATTCCAGGACGTTCCTGCAAGCCCAGGAGGAATACCCATCCTTAAGTGATACATTAGCATGTGGAATTTGAGACACATTTGTTACTTTATACTGCCTAATCAGTCATCACTTTACCCATAGCATATTGAAAGAAGCTGTTTGATATTTTTCAAGAAAGGCTGGCATCATGTGATTGCAGAAATGGTACAGAGAAGTAAAACCAGAAAGTGTGAATATAAGTTATTAACAGGTCTGCTTTGTGTTACTCTGAACCATGTGACTGCCTTGTTACAACACTGTCAGTTGGACCAAAGAAGTGGGGTGGTTTTGTCTTCCACAAAATGCACACAGGAGTTCAGAGTCCCATTTTCAGACTGAATATTAAAAATAAAAGTATTGTCAGTCTGAATGTTTATTGTGTAGAAATGAACATGGAGCTTTGGTTATCAAACTGAGGTTTTTCACTGCTTTTCTGGGCATTAGAATTGTTTTCAAGTTGTAAGTAGAGCGTTATGTTTAATTAAATTAGTTCAAAAAATAATGGCTTTCCTTGTTTTTGCTGAAAAGACTTTAAAACACCACTCTTGCTGTGTAGCCACTTTTCCTCACAAAAGTGTGGATTTAAAAGTTAGCTGCCTGTCTGTAGTGTTCACTAAAGTCTGCAGAATTTGAGGCAAGGATGATGGAACAATGGCTTGGTACTTCTGAGTAATGATTTTCTATCTTATGTAAGAGTGACTGGCTGCTTTCTCTGCAGTGCCTGTGTCGTTCTTGTTTTATTTTGAAATACTTTGTCATGACCCAGCAGCATTAACAGCATAAAACAAACAAGTTCATGTGGGTTTTGGTATCTTCCTTATGTGCTCTGCCTGAAGGATGCTGACCTGCAATCTCCTTTATGTAGTGACTCGAGGTAATTAGGAAAAGCAGCAGTAATGTGACATTTTACTGAGCAGTGTTGTACCTTGTCAGGTCTAGGGTTTCCTTAAGCTCTTGTAGGCACCTCTGCCCAATACTAAAAAAAGACATATTTCCTTTTGATATGAGAAGAATGAAATATGTGTCTGCCCTTTAATCTGCAGGCTTCTGATAGGGTAGAAAATGAAAAACATTCATTTTAAACCCAAAAAAAACCCCAAACCCAAGTGATTGATTGGATGAAATACAGAGGCATTTGATATTTCTCTTCTTTCTTATCAGATTCAGCAATGACAAAAAATTCCTACATCCTTGACTCTACACAAATGGCTCTTTGTACAAACTGTGACACAGGTTACTGCTGGTGTGATATTTGAAGCACAGGAAAAGGTGGATGGGAGAGGGAGGGAAATTGACAGTTAAGAGTGTTGCAAAGTTTCCAAATAAGCAGGAATTTGATGAACTCAGCAGATTTCACTGTGCCACGACTGCTAAGTAATGTACATAACCTTATGTATCAAACTGCTGGGTATTTTTATGCAGCTGAACTAGATTGTGATTCCATTTTTAAATCAGTGAAATGGAGTTCTGTCTGCAGTGAGAGCTGTGTGCCCACGCTGTGTCAGAGGCTGAGGGCTTGGGTTTCTGAGATACCCACAGTGGTTGAGCTTTGGAGCTTTTAGGGAATCTGCTTGTCTTTGTTACTGTGCCACAGCTTTAGATTGCCACAGGCCCCTTGGTACCCTGGATATTCTCAGGATCACAGGTCTGGGTCAGAAGGGACATTGGAGATTATCCAGTTCCAAGCCCCTGCTGTGGCCAGGGACACTTCACTGGCCCAGGTTGCTCAGAGCCCCATCCAGCCTGGCCTTGAGCACTGCCAGGGCTGAGGAGCCCACAGCTAGAAATCTCTAGAATGCATTCAGCTGTTTGTACCCTGGAGCTGCCACACACACAAGCACTTCAGTATCAGAAGCTCCATCTGCCTCAGAAACACGTCAGGCAGTGTTTGTATTTTGGGTCAAAGAGTCAGTGTGATGCACAGTACCCCAGTGTTCTATAGGCAGTTTTAAAAAATCCTCCCAAACCAGAACATTTTTATAAATCTGCCTGTACTGGCTTAGTTTGTTAGCTCAGAACAGGTGCTAAATATTATTAAGTTTGGCAGAAATTGTCTCGTTCACATTGACATGAATCTTATTGTGAATTAGTGAATCTTGCAGAGGAGACAGGATAAATGTGTTACACCACCCTCTGTTCATTTGACAAGTGTAACTTGGTGTTAATTGAATTTTGCATTTACATTAGTAGGACTCTGTTTCTTCTCTTCTGTGGCATATTTCTGATAGTTCTAAGCCTAACAGAAGAGACACAGACATTGCCTATTAAATACTTTTCACGACTGAGGTAGGTAAAAAGTTCAATTCTGTCAGACTAGAAACTGAGCTCACAGATCTATGAGCAGCCAGCTTCAATGAAAACCTAAATAGCTGAATATTTTCCTCAGCTTTTAAGGAAAAATTTTACTTAAATTTGACTTTTCACAATGTCTGCCAGTGCACTTTAGTTTAATTTGGATCAGTGTTCAATCAAAATCTTTTTTTGTAAAATAATAGTAAAAATCAACTCCTAAGTATGAAATTACTAACTCGAGTCATGTCCCCTTTCAGTTTCCAGCAGCCTGGCTGACCATGTTTGATGCAGTGCTTATCCTGATCCTAATTCCCTTAAAAGACAAGCTGGTGGACCCCATTTTGAAGAGGCATGGCTTGCTCCCCTCCTCGCTGAAGAGGATTGCAGTTGGAATGTTCTTTGTCATGTGCTCTGCGTTTGCTGCAGGTAAGAAAAGGGCTTTGAGGTCTCCTGACAAAGTGAATTGTTCAGCGCATTGCAACAGCATTTTTTTAAAAACTGTGTGACTATTTAATTCAGCATTACTCAGATCTTTTTTCATGGGGTGGTTGGAATGTGACTTCATGGATGCATTTCCCTCCATGAAGGGGATTGTGTCCAAAAACTTACTGAACTGTTTTGAATGCTTGCAATAAAATTGGACCCTTTTTCCTGCCTGAAGCAGACTTTGCATATACCTTTAAAAAATGTTTCTTCATACATTCTGATTTCCAAGTGTAAAAAAGGTGAAATTTTACCTAAAATCCTTTCCCCTGATCTGAAATAATAAAGTTAGGTTATGGCTGAACAAGGGTTTTCTCCCACTTTGGGTTTTCTCTCCCCTATCTTCATGTTCCCTAATGTTTGGGGATTAGTGTAGTGTAAAATAGCTCAGCTGTAGCATGAAAGGGAAAAGATGGCAACTCTGCTGGCCCCATAAATCAGCTGCTTTTGGGATGATTTAAAGTTGTTAAGCGCTGCTGATGTGGAACTGAACATCTCTGAGCAGTGCTTCACAGAATCTATGGCCTTCCCCAGCATCACTGTAATGAACATATTGATAAAGCATTATAGCATTAAATAAATTCATTTCAGCACTTGTGATCACCTATATTTTAGGAAGAGGGACACTTTATATGGCTATTAAGATTTCTTTCAATGAGAGGGGTAATTACTTTATTAGGCCAAGGTCACTTTGTGGGCAAGGAAAGTTCTTAAAGCAAAGTCATTTAAAGTTAAAATAGGAGTGTTTCTCTTACTCCATGTTTCTTAGGACACTGCTGCTGCAGAAGAGGATGATGTAAAACAGTTAAATGTCAGCTCTTGAAATAGAATCTGTGGGCTCCCACATAAGGGAATTCAAAAGCAGCAATATCTGTCTTTATTAGTAGTGGAAAAAAGCACATCGAGCTGTGGTAGCTGAGCTGGGGAATGGGTTCATACAGCAAAATTCTTTGCAATTTCAAATGCTTTTTTCAATTCACCTATAAACGTAACACATGATTTTGTTGGTTTGATCCTCCCCAACTCTTCCCCAGTAGAAACTGAAAAAGTGACTTCTTTGGGTGGTTATTTGCAACCTGTTTGGAAAGTTTAACCTTTTGGAGTAACTTAACATCTCTTCATCATAACAGTAATTTAAACAAATTTGGAGTTTAGGAAACTGTTTATTTCTAGTGAGGTGTTGCTTTATATGTTCCATTCAATTTTTATTTTCTCATTAAGTGATAGTTTTAGCTGCCATATTTTAACATTCTTAAAATACACTGTTACTTCCAACCATTGCTGCCTTAGAGAGGGATACTAATTAAAATATTAAACAGATGAAAATGTTAAGAACTTGCAGTATCTTAATGATTTGTTTGAGCCATATTTCCATTCTGACTTGCTTATCTAACAGCCATTAGTTGTGGACACTACTCAGGCTGCCTATTAGATTGTTTAGATTATTTAAAATATTTTATAAGCTGCGTTAAAGTACAACTGATTAGATTTAATGAACATCTGCTGTGCTTCATGCATCTCACGGTGAATTCTGAGCAGCAATGTTCAAGGTTATTCAACTAGAAAATCTACTTCATTTATAGAGTTTAAACCATTATAGCAAGAAGTTAAGATTATTTTAACTGCTAAGAGTGTAAAATTAAACATGAAACTTGTCTATCAGAGTCTAAAAGGAAGAATCAATAGATACCAGGTTCTGAAGTACTTGGAAGATAAATTTATGGCAAAGATTGGTATATTGTATTTGTGCTCCTAGGTGGCTTAGTGCTTATTTTTAAGAGTATAAATACATTAAGGATCACTTGATCCTCAGTGGTGCAATAATTCTGTGTTGAGTGTAAATAAATGAAATTATGTCTGAGCTCTTAGATGACTCTACTGCTTTGTTTACACTTTAATTAAGTTCCACTCTAAAATGTTTGGCAGCTATATTAAAATGAAAACATCAAGAAATCCAGCTTTATTTTAATTACAGCAGCTCCTCATAGTTCAGAGGGCACTGAGGTAGCTGAAGAGCTAAAGAAAGACACACAAAAATAAGATGGGTAAGTGGTCACCTAAAAGGAAGTGAGGAAGATTGAGAAAATGTGGTGGCCTGGCCTGACATGAGAAGAAATAAATTCAGACCAATCTTTGACTACGTCAGACCCAGATGTTGTTAAGAAGTTTGGCACTGTCCCTTAGCACAGAGAGGCTGATCTGGCTGGTCCCCTCAGGTGTTTATGTCACAGATTTGGGAGGACACAGGAGACCAGGTGCCCCATTGTGCATTAGGAATTGTTTGTTTCTATGACAAGAGCTGTCAGCACGGCTCACAGTGGTTCAGCCAATGTATTAAATGCTGACTTCCTTTGGGTGGCTTAGGAAAGAGGAGGTGAGGAAGCAGATATACAATCACTTGTACACGGTATGGGATCCATCATACCTAGGCCCTGTGCAGGTTTGTTTGTAACAGGAGTGATATTTTGTGTGCCAAGGTGAGGTCAGGTCTTGGCACAGGAAGGGGGAAGAGCCCAGACCAACAGCCCTAAATGGAACACGTACCATGGGAAGCAGTGTCTGACTCAGTCTTGCTCCTCTGAATGGTGATGAATAAATTCACCTTATTTCCAAGGATAAGAGATGGGAGTTCTTTTATAGAGGTCCTTTTTGGGTGAAGCAGGGAGTTTTATTAACTATGAGCTATTCTGTGTATTTTATGTAACGGTGAGTCAATCATTTAATCTGAGCAACTTCAACAAAACCCTACAGCATGATTTGGTATTCCCTTTCTACTCTAAACTGTTGTGCTGAGCAAGCTAAAAATGCTTATATTTTACACTATCATGTCTCTTTTTCATTCTATATGAAGTACTTTCTATGCAATGTATTGCTTGTAAATCAAGCTCTAATGAGCTCTCGGGTCTCTTTGGATGAAAAGTGTCATATAAATGTCATAATCATATTCATAGAGGGTTTTCATAGTTCTACAGGACTGGTGTAGCCATTTCCATAAGCAAAAGGGTTTCTAATTTATGAATGCTATGGTGGCAGTTGAAATGGTTCAACACTGCAAAGTAGTAGTTTGTGAAAATGAGATTGTCTTTAAACAAACCCCAACACTGTGTATGAGAGCTCTCAGCTGATCCATCCAGAAATGGGGGAAGTATTTGTGTAATTATTGCTACTGAATAAGAATATAATCACTAATTCTATGGCAGAACAGCTGTATGTCTTGAAATCACAGCAGCAAAAGTAGTCTGAAATGCTTTATGTTAGGAAATAAATACATATTCCTATTGTATCATTTCTAACTGCAATGCAGGCTGAATCCTAATTTCATTCTTAATATGGAGAAACAATGTTTGCATCTTAGGTCAATCTTTTTACCCTCCCCTTTCACACAGGAATTCTGGAAAGCAACAGACTGAAAATTGTAAAGGTTAAAACAATTAACCAGACAATTGGGAATGTCACATACCATGCTGCAGATTTGCCAATATGGTGGCAGATTCCTCAATATGTGCTGATTGGATTCAGTGAAATATTTGCAAGTATAGCAGGTAAGAGTCTTTGTGTGCTTTAAATCTGCTTTTGTATCTATCATAAATGATGGAATCTTAGAAAATAAATACTTCTCAAATCATTACAAGTAAGCGCTGATGTTCCCAAATACATTTTTATCCAATATTGCTCAATGTAAGTGGCAAAGCTCCCCATTGCCTTGCACATTTGAAGCCTGGCTGTGTAAGACTGTGCTTTCAAAATTGAATTTCAAGCAGAGTAACGCTTAAAATATTTGTGTGGCATCCAGTTAGTGCTGGATATTTGCAAGCCCTAATGGAAAACAATATACTCTTTCAATATTGTATTTTAATGCAGTTTTGTGTCCTCTGAATCTTCCTCTGTGTTGGAAATACAGTTTGTGCTTTGTGATTTTTTTTTTTGGGTCTTATCAACTGAGCTCACAGTTTAGAAAGTCAATTAGTAAGTGGACACACCTTTCTGAGGGAAAAGGGAAGAAATAAACCATACTTAGAAAGACTTAGCAGTTTAAATTCATGTTTTTTCATCTCTGAAATAAGAACAGCTTTTGTGAATATTAATAATGGAGAAGCTAATTTTGTGCAGTTTTATCTGCTTTATTTCTAGATCAGTTTTTCTGTAGCTGTTTTAGTACCTCAACATGACGCTAAGCAAACTGAAACACTGCTCAAATTTTGCCTGTCTTGAACAAATGCAAGAGATGTTAAATTCCTTAACAGTGCCCAGTGTGGTGTGGTGGACAGCTGTGTGCTCACACTGATTTCTGAGCTGAAAGTGAAGTGGGAGGAGAGGGTGAGCAGGACTATAAAATCTGATTTTCTGGTCTGTGTCCTATTACAGTGCAGGGCTCATTAGCAGGAGGAAAGCTCAGGCAGCTTCTCTGTGGTCACTGTGGTTTCCTAACTCTCTTTGCTGGGGTTACACAGGTGAAATGCTCCTGGGGATCTCTGAGCACAGGGGTCACACTCGTGCTGTTTGGGAGCAGTGCTTGGTTACCAGGAACACAAACCCTTCTGAGGGTACAGGTGCCTCTCCTGGCACCACTTAGGGAGAGCTGTGGAGTTACCTGATGCAATCCACCCAAACTCCCCCAGTGACTTGATGGGAAAATAATTTCCTTTTTGCTTGACTATAGTTACTTATTAAAGTGGTGAAATTCTGTTTGCAAATACTGAACTTTGAGGATCATCCACTGCAACTGGCATCACCTACAGCTCTTTTCCTTCGATTCCTCGTGACAGAAGCTCCTGGTTTCATTTCCCCTGGGGGAGGTTACTTTCATTCCTGGGCAGTCACAGCGGGTTAAAGTGAGATTCTCTGACTCTGGAAGATCTTGCTGGCGCTGGCCCCAGCTGTCACATGCCCCATTTGTTCCCTCTTAGTGGAACAGAGAACTTGTGCTCCATCAGGTTTCTGGTTACACACGTTCTGCTGTCATCACAGTTGTTAGGAAATAAAATAAGGTGCTTGGATTGCTTGGCAGGTAGAATAAAAGTGGGGTTTGGGGTGTTTTTTCCTATCTACTCATGGGCTGTACATTTCATTATGTGTCTGGTACCTGTCACAAATGCTAACACACAAAAATCTGAAGAGTAAGTCTTGCCTGATTTAGTTACTCATTAAAACTAAGGCTGTGTTTAGCATTTTTACCCAAAGAGTAAAATGAATTACTTTTAGTTAGTTTAGTGATTGTGCCACTTAAATCCTAATTCAGATAAATAGATGACTTACCAGAAATACAAGAGTTCATGGAAAATTAAATCAATTTCTTCCCTCTTACACAATCTCATTTCTCTGTCAGGTACTATTAATAGCTTATAGGTGTTTGCAAGGAAAAAACAGCAAACCTGTCTGCAGATTGTGGAAAGGTCAAGGACTTGAAGCATTCTCAGTTTGTTGAACTCCAAGCTGAGAGGACTTTAGTGGAGTTCTTTGTGAGAAGTCAAATCTTGAGGGCTTACACAATTCTTATGTGAATATTCTGCTCCTTCTTATGTGAACACTCTGCTGGTTCTGTACCCACAGCATCATAACTTCAACAACTCTTGGTCAGTGTTTGGAAAAATGTGCCAGAAATCCTATGCAGAGCTTAATTGCTTTGTGTAGTGCACTTTTGTTTGATTTTTTTACAAAGGCCCTTTCCTGCCTTCTGATTGTTATCTAAACATAATTTTTAATATATTTAAGAAGGCCTCTCAAGACTCAGAGTATACTTTACCAATTCAATATTAAAGTTGATAAAGGCATCAACTGTGCTATGAATTTCAGCCTTAAAATAAGCAAAGTGTTAATGGTTACAGAAGCACAGTGATGTGGAAGTGTTTGTTGTGAGCAAAAAGGGACTGAATATCACAAGAGCTGAAACAGGTTTGTTTTTTTGTTTACTGTAAAACTAAGCATATTCTTATTAAGCCACATTAGTTACACTTGAGGCACCTTTAAAAAGATGACACACATTGCATTAATCTTTTGTATTATTCTGTCAATCCTCCTAGAGCACCCTTGTTTAGCTGGGAATTGTAATCTCACATGACAACACCAGCGAGGGGCTTTAATTTCAGAAGTGCTTGTTTGCAGGAGCATGAAATCATTATCAATGGCTGCCAGCAGCCAAAGGCGCTCTGAAGGCAAAGAAAAGACTTTATATTCTTTATGCCAGATTAAATATTACTGTTGCTGCAAAAGTTATTCAGATTTAGAAATGTACCTTATTTTGTTGCAGAAAGTTCAGGGTTACACTCATTTTGGTTTTTGTTCTGAGTCTTAAGGTCTCTTTCCAGCTGGAGCAGTCATATCCAGTCTTTCTGTAAAATGAACAAGAGAAGAAATGGTCCAGATCCTTTCACGTGTTACACTTGAGCTTAACTTCTACAAAATCTACTGAAGCCTGGAGACCAAGATGTGGCTGAGGCTCAGGAGACCTGTGGCAGCTCTGATAGCTTAACAAGAAGTTACAAACAAGCTGCTGTGTCCTCAGAGTATCTTAAAGTGCAGTTGGGCAGATAAATACTCCTTGAAAAATCTGAATTGCTACGTGGGTGGCAGAGCCTAGGAGAAAAAGGCATTTTTAATTCTCAGAATCAGTATCATTTTGCCCCCCTCCCCTGCCCGTTTGCAGCTGTCTCTCTGTGTCTGGAGCGATTCCTCTCGTTGAGGTCTGCATTTAGGAAAGCCACGCAGCTGAGCTGGGTGAGGATGTTTCAGTTCCCTCCTGGCCTCTCAGCCAGGCTGCTGCTGGCCCCACTGCCACGTTTGGCAGAGGAAGGAGCAGCAGGGTGTTGGGTACCAGCGATTCCTCAGGTGGCAGGAGGGTGCTGGGGGATCAGGGAGAGCACCCAGCTCTGATTCTCTCACAAGGACAAAGTTCCTCCCTCGCTGCAGCCACGCTGGCCTGGCTGGCTGGAAGTGTTAATCCTTTTATCGAAAAGAAATGCCAGTGGATTTCTATTAAAGCCTGTCTGGAGCAGCACAAGTCAAATAGCAGTGGTGGTGTAAATAAACCGTGCCTTTATTATGCAAGACATAAGAGTTATGCCATTTTCAGGTCTGTAATGCTCTCCTTGCAGAGAAAAATGTTAGATGTGGTAGCATTAATTCTCAGTGTGAAGCAGACTGTTTTGAAACAAGCATTTCACCTGTCAGAAAAAGCTCTGCAAGGAATGAATTTGACTGTCTCTTGTGAATAATCCCATTTGATTCTTGACAGGAGTATTATTCTAAAAAGGAGAGTTAATCATGGGCATTAATCTTTGTGTGGCAGAGCCTAACCCAGTGTGTTCTCTTGGTACACAAATTCGGTAGCACAGAGTTTCAGATGGATGGCCACTGGTATGTTTTTCTTGGGTTTATTGGTTGAAACTTGAGTAAAGACAGCTGAAAGTTCAAGCCCTCTATCTACAGATCTTAAAAAGAATTGCTTGCTAGCAAGCAATGAACCCAGAGAATTGGAGATCAAAAGTAAATTAAATTAAAATAATTACTGCCTTTCCAGTTCCAGTTAATTTCTCTGTCTGCACATTCAGAGATAGACACTGAGGCTGTGAGAAATAAAAGTTCATGGCCAGTGCAAGAGTGATTTTCACTTTGCTCTCAGCAAGGACTGCCAGGTGCTTTGTCCTGCATGCCCTTGCACAGCAGACAGGGAACAGGGGCACAAGGCAGATGGAAACATGGAATTGCCAGGTTAGACTTAGCTTAATACATTTCTTTGAGGATCATTCTAGACAGAAAAATGAATATGCTGGTTCAGAAGATTCCTGGATTTTACACATGTAATATAAAGAAGATCAAAGTCTGTGTCCCAAATGCTGTCCATTTAATGGGTTGGTACATTGAGGACCTTAGGATTCATAAAGCAGTTAAAAGCCTGAATCCCAGGCTAGGGATTCACTACACACCTGGAGCTTCTAGAACACTTCTAGAACAATCTACTCTCATTTCTTACATATTCCAATAGCTTTTTTTAAATCTTTTAATACAGGTCTAGAATTTGCATATTCAGCTGCTCCCAAATCTATGCAGAGTGCTATTATGGGGCTGTTCTTTTTCTTCTCGGGGATTGGATCCTTTGTTGGCTCTGGATTGTTGGCACTGGTGTCTATTAAAGAAATTGGCTGGATGAGTAATCACACAGACTTTGGTAAGTGCATTTTTCAGTCTATTCATGCTCTGGAAAGTAGAAGGCTTCCCTCAGAAGCGCTTAAGCTTCAAGGACATGGCACTGTTGAGTCTTAACACAGTTATTATTATCAGAATACTAATTTGTCTACTGCTTTGTTGCAGTTTCATTTTGCATCTGAGTATGAAATAACGTGACTGTGCAAAATGATTCATTGCCCTCATGAAAGCATGGGAAACACCTCTGCAAGGCCTCAGTTGTTTGCCCAGCTGTTACTGCATTTCATCACTGGAAATCACAAATATTTTCATTTCAGTAAAAAATACTTTAATTATGTGCAGCAGAAGAATGTATTTGGGATGAAGTACTGAAATTGCTTTCTGTGGTTATGGGAAGTCAAATGTACCCATCTCTCTCCTAGTGATTATTCAGCTTCCTCATTTCAAGTGGCTTCATTGAAATTACCATGAGTTAACTTTGCATTTCTGTCTGCTAGCTATTTATACTCCTAAAGTTCAGCAAATCACCTGCTTTGAGTTGCCAGTGGAGGTTAAAAATAATTATTGGCACCAGTAGGTGGCACCTTGGGAATTTCAGAAAACCCTCCCATCCTCAGTGGGCTAATTAGTTCAACCAGGAGGAGTGTGAACAGTTCTTAAAACGTCTGCTAGACCTGCTGTGTGTACATGGCTTAAAAGTGCAGCCTAAACTTTAAATTTGGTCTAACAGAATTTGCCGTTTCAACTGGAGCTGCATCTACCAGAAGGGAATGGTGTCTGATCCCTGCATATGCCACAGGCTGGCATCTGTGGCTTCTGAGTTGTTCTTTAAGAAAAGATAACAAGTAGCCTAAACTTCATGGAGGTGTCCTCACCAAATGAAAATTCCATCCCATTGAGACTTCTTTTCCCCAGTCCATTTCAAAATTAGAAAATTTTGAAAATTGCAGCCTTTTCTGCAGCTCCATACTGAGGTAATTCAGCTGCTAAGGGCTCAAGAGGAGGATGATAATTTCCCACAAATTAATGATGGTGCTGTTTCAGCCCCTTGCCTTTGTTCTCTGAAGCAGCCCATGAGAAGACTCTGCCAGATACTCCCTCTGTGAAATACTTGGGCTGTGCTGAATCTCTCTGGAGATGGCCAGCCCTGGAAGGTGCTGCCTTCCATGAGCCAGTGCTGGTCACTCTGAGCTCATGCTCAGCTCGGTGGGCTGTGAGCTGTCAGCCCTGGGTGTTTGTGCCTCTCTGAGGGCAGCTGAGCTTCCCCAGCAGGCCCAGACCCAGCTCGGGGTGCTCTGGAGCTGCAGCACCCACCCCAGGCCCTGCTTTAACCCTGTGTGACTCCATAACTCCATTTCCATTTGGTGCAGCATGACTGGAAGTTACCACATTCACATTTGGGCTTCACCTGGGTTTTCCAGGGTGGGAACTGCAAGGAGGAGTCAATCCATGAACGATCTGGGGCTTTTTCATGAGCTGCTGTATAATAATTATAAGCACGTGGCCCAAGTTCCTGCTATTTCTGCCAGCTCATGACATCACTGGGGGTGACTGACTGCCTCCAGAACCTCCTGAGGAAGTTCCCTCTCTCCAGCACTTCAGGGGTGGTTGCTGCCATTGAACTGACTTGTTTCTCCCACAAAAAACAAGATTTCATGGGTTTAATATCCCATCTCATAAAGGATAATTACTACTCTTTAAACACATCTGCTCTTGAAATGGAGATTCACATGTATATTGTATTTTAAATGTCAAGGAAAGCCTCAGTTTAATTTTATTGCATTTTATTATAAGTTCCTTTAATTGAATCTTAAGTTTCAGTAATTAAAGGAATTTAATCTGAACGTTTATAGGCTTGCTGCAGGAACAGCTGGTTGGGGTCCATGTACACGTCACTGTTTTAGTCTCTGCAGCCTGTCTGATAATCATAATGGTCCACTTGGCTGTGGTGGGTTGGAAATGAGCCGCAATATATTGTTCTTGGAAGTACAGCAAGAGCTGTGCGTGCTTCCTAAGAGAGGAATAATGTTTTAGCAGTGAGCTTTCTTCATTTGACATTGTTTAATGGCCAAAGCACTGATTTGTGACAACTTGGAGGGAGCATCAAAGGTGAATTGAACCACAAAGAAGTCACCTATGTTTTCATGAACTCTAAACTTTGTCCCAAAAAAGGGCTGAGAAACCATTACAGTAATGGCCTTTTTATGTCTATGGAGTTGCCAGCTTTTTTCCTTTACAGCATTTGTTTTTTGGTTTTTTATTTTCTTTTGACTTGGTCTAAGGCATTGGAGAACAAGAGAAAACATTCCTTATCCTGTGCACATCTTCCTCAGCAGTGCCAGCCTTTGCTCTGGGTAATTAAAAATGAGCTGTGCTGTGGGATGGAAACGTGATTTGGTTTGGTTTGGTTTTGCAGAAAAGTCTTCACCACTTAAACTTGATGAGGTTCACATTTTTATTTGTATCACCTTTATTAATGCCTTTTTTTTCTCCCCAATTCTTTCCAGGTAATATCAATGGCTGCCAATTAAACTATTACTTCTTTTTGCTGGCTGCTATCCAAGGAGCAACCCTCTTGCTTTTCCTGATAGTTTCTGTGAAATACGAGCACCAGAAATCCAAGGGGAACGAAGTGGCTGCCAACGGGAGGCTCTGAGCCCTGGCCCGGGGCAGACTGTGCCAGCAGCACCCAGGGAAGGGGCAGTGCCCCCGGGCCAGGAGCTCTCCTGTGTCCCCGTGGGACGCTCAGAGCTGCCTGGGCAGGAGCTCTCTCCCTGCCCTGGGGTGTGGGTAAGTGCCTTATGTCAGGGGCTGCTCTTGCACTGCGTCCTGGCAGGGGACAGCAGCCCTCCAGTGGATTCCCTGCAGGCATTCGAGCTGCTCTTTGTCCACGGGGAGATGTTTACTGAACTCCTAAAGCTGGGACACTTGGAAGTGGAGTCTGAGGAGCCACCTGGGCCATGGACTGTTCTGACCCAAAGCTGACCTCGGGATCCACAGAACACTCGGCAGGTCAGGCCTGCCCTGAGGACACAGGAATGAAACCCGTGGATTTTCAGTACTGGGAGTCATTTTGGGGGCAGAAACAGGGACAAATTCAATTACAAATTAGCACAGATTAAAAAGGAATCAAATTTTATAATTGACCTGTTACTGACAGTGTTTCAAGGATTTAAGTCCAAACTTGCAGTCAGGAGTACCCAATACTGAGGACTGAATCCTGTTTCCCAGTGGCTTGTCAGACAGCTGCTGCAGACTTTGGTGCACAATTAACACTCGTTGGGACTGGAATTGCTTGGCTACAGCAATGTTTTTATCTTTGAGCCTGCATTAGATGTAGCATAATTAGGACAACTCCCACCTTTGGACAAGGCCCTGTTCAGTCCAACACTGTTACTCCCCTGAGGACTATCCCAAATACTTGCAGGAAGCAAAGCGAGCTGGAATTCTGAGCAGATCAATGCACAATAACCATTTAGCAGCCTTTAGCCAGGTCCTTCAGTCTTGTCTTACTTTTAGTTAACGTGCTCCAGGGTTTGGGTCTTTCAGCAACACATTCCTCCAGCAGAGCAAATGGCTTTATGTTCAGCCTCTTGAATTTTAATGATTCTAACAACTGTACTTCAGATTGTGTGCAGACTGGTATGGAGGGTGCAAGGAATTATGCAGAAAGAAAATAAAGCCTTTTTATTAATGTGTTGAATTTTTATAGTTTCCTTTGTCTGCAGTTCTGTTGTTTAAAATGTCCTTATTTTGTACATGGACATCTTTTTAATGAGTTTACAAAATAAAATGAACCTCCATGCTGTGACTTTTGACCCTTTGTTTCTAGGTGAATAAAATTATGCTACAACTATTTTGTTCTTTAGCCTTTACTTGCTGTAGACACAGAGGGTTGTTGTTAGATTTCTGAGTGTCCACAGGTCCCCAGTTCCTTCTGTCAGGTGCTGCAGCAGTGTGGGAGCTGAGCTGTCCTGGCCCAGGTAAAGCAGTGAAGCTGCTGCAGCTCTTGCATTCCTTAGCATGATTTAAAACTGGAGTAACTAAATGCTGTCTCTATGAGAGAAAACTCCTTTATTTCCCTTTCTAACTCTGTTTTAGAAGCTCCATATGCTGTGTTTCTGGAGTCTTCCATTTATAACCAGCTAGAAAAGCCTAATACTGAGACAGTGGAAGCTGCATAAGGGACAGAACAGGGACCAAATAATTTTTCCCTTTTTTTAGCTGCTGTTCCAAAAAAACCCTGTGGTGTCTCACATCTGCATCACTGATTCCCAAAGCTCACAGAGGCCCAGGACAGAGCTGGGCTGTGCCTCTTAGGTGGTGTTGGGGGAGACTGAGGGAGGTTTGGCTTTCAGAAGTGTTCCTTGCTCTGAGGGACTGGCACTGCTGGCAGCAGCTCCCACAGGAGCACTGCCCCTGCCCTCAGACACCATCAGCTTCGGGCTCTGGGTCCTTACCCCTTTCTGATCAGTGAACTTAATTAAATGCACTGTTCTCCCCCAAGTTCTGAAGTTTTATCAACAACATTTGTACATTTCCCATGTGATAAGGGATGGTTAAAGCTGAGTTTAATGGCAGGTGAATAATCTGCAGGTTACCAAAGAAGTCGGGTGTCTGACAGTGAGAGGCTGAGCAGGCAAACCTCAGTAAAAGTGTTCTGGGGAAAGGAGGAGCAGCAGCTGCTGGGGCAGAAGGTGTCACCCTGCTTCAGGCACACACTCCCTGTGCATGGCTCTGTGGGACCAGGCTGCTTCTGCCTCTCTGGACATGAGCTGAACGTGCAACCCATTGTGTCATTTAGTTTTTATTTGGGATGACTTGGCTCAGCTCCAGGCATGGGTAATTATGGCCATTTATGAATATTAATTGGACACTTCTCATCAAAGGGATGAGGCTTTGTAGTGACTCAAAGGCTTTGCTGGTTCTTCCTCCCCATCTCATCTTTCAGTGTTTCCACTCCAGTCACAGAAATAAGACCAGTCAATTAACTTTGTGACTGAGCACTGCAGCTCATTAATGAAATACCTTGAAGTTTTAGAGTTTGAGTTTAGTTACATTCACTTCTTAGGCTGTTGCAGTGCAATGGAAAGATCTGACAGGAGTTACCCTAATGGATGCTTTTAAGCCTCTGTCTTTCCAGGTGCCTTAAATTCAGAGCACAACATAGAAAAGTACTTGTTCAACGTGAGAGGAGGCCTCTGAGTAAAGTTTGGTGCTTTTACTTGTAAAGAATTGTGAAAATAATTATCATGTACCTAGGCTATAATCAGGGAGGAAGGATGGGTGCCTGTGTTTCATTTGAGATTAGAAGGTGGGTGCATTGCTCATCTAATTGTGGATATTTCCAGAGTACAGCAAAAACAGCTTTTCCTGCCTTTGTGTCTCCACTGAATATCCCTGCTCAGAACAGGGGAGTCTTTTTTCATTTATTTCGCTTATGTAAACCTCCAGCATGAGTTTAGTTACAGTAGTTCAGACATCCATCACTACTTCCCTCACAAGTCTGTACTCACCTCCGAGTTGGTTTCATTTGTGTATTTTTGGTGTTAACAGAAGTTGCTCAGGGCTGACATGAGACAAGGCTGCTCAGCTTAACAATAAACCGGTGTAAGATGCTGCACAGAGTTCTTAATTTCCAAAAAGCAATTTCAAACACTAAATCTTATCCCAGTGATTTTGTTTATATGCAGAGCAAGTTATGCCACTGCAGCAAAGCCCTCTGGGGAAGCAGATTAAAACACTTTCCATGTGAACAGTCAGTGGTTTGAGACAGATCCACTTCTGAGGGGGCAGAGAATTTGTAAAGCAACACTGCTGGTGGAACAATGCACATACCTGAGAGCCTGGTACCTGCTGGCCCCTGTGCAAGGATGGACCTGCAGGGAAAGAAAAGAGATGAGAGCTAAGGGCAGAAGCCATTAAACAGAAAATACCATTCTTTGAGTAGTTTTCTACTTCCTTATGCATATTTTTCATTAAATACGCTTCCTTTATCAGGACATGTTCCTCCAGTGAGTTCAAAATATGCACAGAACACTGAGGGATGTCCTTCAGTGGAGGGAACGCCTGTGCCCAGCTGGGCTGAGACTGCAGTTTGTGGGGACAGGCTGGAGCCAGCTCCAGGATGGAAGAACCTCAGCCCAGGCAGGCACAGACAGTCGCTGGCTGGCTCTGCTGCTCTGGAGCTGCTGCCAGAGGTGTCCCCAGAGATGTCCCCAGCAGTGTCCCCAGAGGTGTCCCCAGAGATGTCCCCAGCAGTGCCCCAAAGGTGTCCCCAGAGATGTCCCAGAGGTGTCCCTGTGTCCCCAGCAGTGTCCCCAGAGGTGTCCCCAGCACGGAGCCAGCCTACACGGCCTGGGACCAGCACAGACACTCAGCAGCCACCCCACAGCATCCTCTGAGAGGCTTCTTCTCCCCCTGCAAGGAGGTGTTGGCCAGTGATGGGATCTGGGGGCACGAGTCCATAAATCACTTCTGACAGGGAGCAGAGCACTTCCGTGGACAAGGGAAAAGGAGGGAAACACTGCTCAGGCTTTTGAAGGAACTTCAAACAGATAATGCACTTTCTGAAAGCTGTGAGATACCTGTGATTATGCTGAGTGACAGCCCTGGGACAGGCTGGACAATTGTGGAGTCTCCTCTGGAGCCATTCAGAGCCTGCCTGGGTGTGACCCTGTGCCACCGCTCTGGGTGACCTTGCTTCAGCAGGGGCTTGCACTGCCCGAGCTGCAGCGGCCCCTCCAGCCCAGAGTCCCTTCTGATCCATCCCATCACCTTTGCAGAGCAGCTTTCCCTCGGCTCTGATCTCAGGAGACCCCAAGGCCCAGATTGTTCCGTGTGCTGTAGCCATGGAAACGGGTTAATGGCGTGTGCCAGCACAGGAACCACGGCGTGTCTGAGTTACAAAAACTGGTAACTGCATCACAATGACAAATGGCTGCACTGGAGGCAAGGTGCTCCGAGTGCAGCCCTGCACAGGGAGCACCTGTGAGGAGCAGGGCTCTGCAGGGAGGAGATGCCCAGGGCTGGTGTCTCACTCCCAGTTCCAGGCAGTTTGTTAGGCAGACACTGAAATAATTACAGCGTGGGAGAGGGTTCCCATTAACTGCACATTTCAGAACTTTGTCAAACGTATTAAAAGTCTGGAGATGCCCTAATTCCTGTTTCAACAGACCTGAATCTCGCCAGTTTAACCTTCACAGCTTTCCCCTTTACTGTCCTACAGTGGCCCCCACTCAGTTGTGCAGTGATTAACCCCAGATTTCCCCAAAACCCTAACTGGGGAAAGCCTGGCAGTGATGCTACTGCAGGCCGTCAAAAGTTTAATAATTTCAAAAATTATATCACACATGTGCACAATCCTCATCATTTCTGAATTCCAACTCATCAAATTGATGAGCTTTAACGTGATGAAATTGTTCTGTGTGATACAAAACTGTCAAAATTCAAGTCCTTATAAAAGCATGAAGCGCTACAATAATTTAAAGTGGGCTTTTCAAAGCACTCTCATGTTGCTGGAGCACTTGAAATATTTTTACAAGGATGTCAAAGCAGAATATGGCCAAATAGCCTTTTGAAGTAAAAGCAGTAGACATCAAAACATACTCCCCAGACTGAGAAAAACACTTGGAGTGTCTTGAAAAATAAAAATTCCAGCTCATCTCCAGCTCACAGCTTCCTGAAGCAGAAGTGTATTTGTTGATGGAGTTAAAAGCAGATTTGTCCCCTATGGATGTAAAAGCAGGGTTCAGGTCCTGTAAATATCCTCACTCAAGAGAGCAGCTGGCTGGCAGCACAGAGGTGTCTCCTCTCCCTATCCCCAAAATGTGTGGGTTTCTGTGTCCATGCACCTGCTGTGCCAGCCTGGGCAGCAGCAGAGCAGCTCTGAGACACCTCAGTGGTGATTTATGCTGGGTCCAGCAGCCTGATGTTCATGTTTTTTGGAGAAGATGGCTAATTTGGGGTACAAATTCATTTTGTTTGGTGTTGCAGATACGAGTAAGACTTGACAGGAGCTGCTTCCAATTAAATTTGTGCTAGAGAACTACAGAATGTAGTAGGAAAATATGCCGTGATAACATCCCCCTTCAATTTCCTCTTTAATTTTTGGTACAATAGATGGATTTTCTCCTGCCTTCTGGAGAAGAGACTAATGCATCCCTGAAGTTAATAAAATGATATGGGGTCATTTTTATTGAAAGAAAGTTAAACATCTGCTGTGTCTATTGCAGTATATTAAACAATATTTTATTATTCTCACTTCCCTGACGTGATTCATGTCCCTGGCAGGCACAGAGCCCCATTGTTTGCTTTTCATACACATGTAGCAATTTAAAATGTGCCTGTGAAATAAAATCTAGCGATAAAGCCCAGCTGCAGATACGAAGCAGCCGAGGACAGGGGTGCTGGTGGTCCCTGGCTGTGCTGTGTGTGCCCCCCAGCCCTCCCTGTCCCCCTGAGCCCCTCGGAGCAGGGGGGCTCAGCTGATTCACTGCCCCTTCAGCCTTGTTGGGATTGCAGCACATTTGGTACCGCTGCACATCCACTCTGGGGGAGCACAGGGCCAAAAGGGAGGCAGAGGCACATTTTGAGTCGTTTCTCATGCAGTTCTGACGGAGGCTGGGAGCCCAGGGACAGCAGGAAGGGAAAGCAATTCAGTTCAAATTAACATTTCCTTCTGCCCACTCAGAGCCAGCAGAGCCAGAGCTGGAGCAGCCGTGGCAAGGAGCTCCAGAGGAGCCAGGGCTGAGCCCCAACGCCGTTTACAGAGGAGGAACAGCCTGCCCCAGGCTCCAGATACTCACAGAGATGCCAGCCTCTGGAATAGGTGCGTTTACAGCGAGCACAGTGAGGAAACGCTGACAGCACAACGGAGCCCTCGGCTGCCGGCAGGAGCTGCAGTTAGAACAGGCAGCGGGTTCCAGTGGTGCCACAAAATGTCCCTTGGTCCCACGGCTGCTGCTTCTCACTCAGAATCACCTGGCTCCTTCTGCTCATGGAGAACGCAGCCCCTGCCAGGGCAGCAGCAGCTCCTGGGCATCCTCCCCTGCTCCTGGGAGAGCTCAGGGACAGGCAGGGCGAGCAAAACCTCAGCTCCACACCTCACAGCACTTTCTCAAGGTCAAGGAACGAGTCTGTGGCAATTATCTGTGCCTCAGCTCCCCCCATTTGTGTAATTAGTGTAATGATCCTGATTTATCTGACGGGCATTTTGAGGCTCTCTTTAATTCATTAATGTATTAATGCACCTTGAGAGTCTTTGTTTTAAGGGATTAAGCCAAGAATTAGAACAGAATCAGTGTCTTGTCAGATCCAAGACACCTTCACAGAAACTATAATCACAGGCTTAGGTAATTATTGTGTTTCTTTTCCAAGTGTGGCAAAATACAAGACAAATGAATAATTAGCATAACCATATGTGGCATTCTTCTTGCAATTAAAGCTTTTCCTTACCCCTGCTGGAAAGCAAAGGCTCACCACGGACTGCTGCACCTCACTGGCCACAGAAACCTCTTGTCCCTTCTCTTCTCATCCCAAACGGGAGTCCAGAGCCCTGTGACTGTGCAGCCCAGAGTTTCAGCTGTGAGCAGCACCACACACCCAGCGTTACCAGCACCCAGCACCCCCAGCTCTCGGAAATCCAGCTACAGAACTCCTGGTCTGGCTGCTTTGTGCAGGACTTTCTGTGACCCTCATGCTCTGAACCCTCTCTTTAAACACCCGAGGGAGCAGCATCTGCTTCAGGAGGCCACAAAGGAGCAGCTGCTGTGAGAGGGGAAGTGCAGCTTCTCTGAAGCCTCCCGAACTGCCCCTGGGCAATTCAACCCCTCTTTCCTTGCCTTCTCTCAGGGATAAGGAGGGGATGCATCCCTTAAGTGTCACCGTTAAATTACAGACTTGCCCTGACTCTGTCCCACCCTGTTCCATTCGCTCTCCCACTCCCAGGGCAAAGCTCTGCCCCTGCCCGGCTGCACCACGCAGGGAGCAGAGGCAGCTCCTGTCTCCAGAAGGGCTCTCCCCACACCTCACAAAACTCAAGAAAAAACGGAGCAAGAGCCACTGCTGTCAGTCCCCTGCCTGGATATTAGGGAGCATTTGAAGGAAATGCATTCTCCCTGCCCCCAGTTGTTTCCACCTAAACCCTCCACTAACATCAGAGTGAAATTTTCCAGCTGGGAAATCAAACCTCATTTTCCCCCAGGGCAGCTCAGGTGATAACTGCTTAGCCACCGGCAAATTTTATTATACCAAGAGCTCTTCTGCTTTTGTTTTCCATCAAACTGATTTTCCAGCTCTGCTCTGTATCAGTCAATGTATTTGCCTCTCTATTTCTTGCTTGTCAGCCACGCAGAGGCGCGAGGGCCGTGAGGTGCTGCTGTCACCTGAAGGGCCACAGGCAAGGCACAGACGCAGGCAAGGGAGACAGGAAAATGCATGTCCTGAAATATTAAAAATCATCTGGGCTCCGGGTGGGCTTTCAGAGTTTCTGGTCATCCAGAGGCAGCGATGCATTAAATGGGAAAGTGATTTTATTCAATAATATTGGAAAGGTTGCTTGCAAAAAAAAAAAAGGATGGAGACTACTGAGCTCCACCAGTGGCACAAGTCCAGCTCAGCCAATTCACTGACTCCCCCTATCCCGGGATTTTTATCTGAATCAACACTTGTAAGAAAAGAGTTGTGGGAATGTTCCTCGAGCAGTTAAAACAAAGCCAAGGCTCCAGCCACGCCGGCTGCCCTGGGATTCACAGCACAAGGAGAGCAAGGACAAGCTGCCTGACGGGTGCAAATTGCCGGGCACAGGATCCCGCTCTGCTCCCTGGAGCGGGCACATCCCCGTCGGTGCCACCTCTGCCCCAGGAACAGGGACAGACCTTCCGGAGAGGAGTTTTTTTGGGAAGGAATGAGTGCAAACATTCCCAAGGGTGATCCCGTGCCCTGCTCACCCAGGACCCGCTCTGCCTTCCCTGCCGCCCATCTCCGCTCTCCCCCACCCAGGGCTGAGGCTGAAGGAGGCACAGAGCACCCGGGGCTGCTCTGCCAGCCTTTGGTTTTGTCACCCCCGAGGAGCTGGAAGCCTCCCTGAGCTGGGCATCTCCAGGACGCTTCGTTTTCAGAGCGACAGAGGGAAAAGCCTCCCCAGGAGCATCCCAGAGGGCTGAGGGCTTGCACTGCCCACTCTGTGCATCGCTGGGGCTGCTGGGCTCCTCTTGGTACTGCCCAAATACTGACTGTGCTCCAGGGCCACTAAAATAACACTCGGTGCTTGTGCAATCACTTCAAGCTCTCAGAGAACAAATATTTAGCCGAAGTGCTGCTTTGAAAAAAGAAAGCCAAGGCTTGGAGAGCGTGTGATTGTCCCACAGTCCGTTTTAGAGCAGGACTGCAACACCTGGGGCACGGGCTGGGCACAGAGAACCCTCAGCAGGATAAGAGAGAGGGAAGCAGGAGAGAAACCCCACAGAGATATTTTGGTGTCTGAGAGGGGCTGAGCAGCCTGCCTGGGGCAGGGGATGCCTGAGGAGAGCCACAGGCTTCCAGCAGCAGTGACTCCTGAGCAGGGCTGGTGCCACCAGCAGCATCCAAGGAGCCCCTTCCCTGGTACTGCCCCAAACCTGGCACACGACCTCCCAGGCTGCTGCATCCTTTGGAATGTGTTTGTTAAGTAAAACAAGAGTTTTGGAGAAAACTTCAAGGCAAAGCAGGAAATCCTGCTGCTTCTGAGGCTCTCCAAGGCTCGAACCCTTCCCTCTGACATAACGAGCAGTAGGAGAAGTGAAATAAAATGGATAATGAAGAACAGGAAGATTAATAAGGAATGGGAGAGTGAATGAGGGAAATAACTCTTCCGTTGTTAGAACGGTGCTAGTGGCAGCTTTATAGCAACTTATCATTCCTATTTAAAGCCTGGTTTGGGGGCTATAATCTCCCAGCTGTTTTCTGTACCATCTGGCTGAAATTTAGCATAAAATTTGTTATCTCAGAGGTAAATTAATTCCTTTCCCTTTATCAAAATTGCTGCATTTGGGCAAAAAACCCCAAGATACAGAGACCCACATTCAGGAGTGTTTTTATCAGCTAAGAGCAATCTTTGCTTTAGAAACAGCTTGTTGAAATAATCTGGGTATGGGAAGGACATCCAGCTCTTCCAGAGTGTTTTAGCAGTGTCTGGATGTGCTCCTCAAGTGCTCAGGTGAAGGCTCAGAGCTGGAACAGCCCCAGGGCAGTGCCAGGGGCACAAGGACATCCCTGGGTTCCCCTGAGCCCAGGGGCTCGGTCTGCCCATGGCACAGAGCACAGGCAGGGTCTGGAGGGTGCCAGGGGCACCTCTGGGCAGACCCAGGAGGGTCTGGAGGGTGCCAGGGGCATTTCTGTGCAGGCCCAGGAGGGTCTGGAGGGTGCCAGGGGCATTTCTGTGCAGACCCAGGAGGGTCTGGAGGGTGCCAGGGGCATTTCTGTGCAGGCCCAAAGCTCCCAAGGCCAGGCTGAGCCCAGCCCTGCTCGTGGTTGCTGTTCCCCCTTCCAGCCCGGCTCTGCCCTGACACCCCTGGGTGTCCCTGGTCCCTCCTCTCCCCTCCCTGCTCTGGCTCTGCTCCAGCACCAGGAGATGCCCCAGAGGGGGAGATTTGCTGCTGGAGCTGCCAAGGATGGACACACACCCTGATCCTGCTTCCAGCTCCTTTCTGCACCCGGGGGAGCTCAGGTTGGCCGGGAGCAGCCCTGGGACATCTCTGAAGGGGCAGTGGCTTCTCACAGCTCTGTCCCCGCTGCTCACCCGGGTAAAAGCTGCTCCCAGCTCGCAGGGACAGCACCCAGCACCTCCCCTGTGCCCCACCGAGCTCCCATCCTGGGAGTGCCAAAGCTCCACGTCCCCGCCCCACTGCCAAACAGTTCCTGTTCTCTGAAGGCCCAGACAGCTATTTTCTAACTCATTTTCCATTAACCGCATTATTTCTGTGCTGCTTTGCTCCACTATCATCTGCAGCCATGCTCTGAGTTAAAGGTGCACAGCTTTATCTGCTGAAAGAAGTCTTTATTTTCCAGTCTGGACCTCAATTATGCAGAAAAAAACACAGCTCAGTGGAGGAAGGTTGCTGGAATAATCTGTATCTTTTTATACAAACTGATAATAAAAATTTAGCTCCTTGATGTATTTTTCTCCCTTAAACTGTAGTTATGTTTCCTTGAATAGACAAATGCAAGATAAATTCAATTACAGCATAATTTCTCCCGGGGTGAATAACCTTTAAATCAGCTCTGATCTCAAAACACATTATGAGATAACACACTGTCCATTACATTGTTGAAATTGGGGCTACGGCAGTGCCTAGAGTTGTCAGTATGAATATCAAATTATTTATGTTCCTCTTTGCATCCCTGAATACCAAATGAGCTGGGGAGCGCTGACAGCACGGAGCGCTGCTGAAGGGAGCCGGGACAGCTCCCGTGCCAGCTTCGGGAGCCGGGACAGCTCCCGTGCCAGCTCTGGGAGCCGGGACAGATCCCGTGCCAGCTCTGGGAGCCGGGACAGCTCCCGTGCCAGCTTCAGGAGCCGGGACAGCTCCCGTGCCAGCTTTGGGAGCCGGGACAGCTCCCGTGCCAGCTTCAGGAGCCGGGACATGCCCATGCCATGCTTCGAGTGCCACCTCCTGGCTCCCAGCGCCGGCATCTCCGGCAATCCCGGCTCATCCCTGCCCGGGGAGCGCCCCGGTTCCCCTGGGCTGTGCCGGGTTAACCCTTCCGTCCCCCAGACATCCCCGAGCATCCCTTCGGGGCTCTTCGGGCCACACCGGCTGCCGGCCCTGCCATTAGCAGCCCGGGTTTAATTACCGCGGAGCTCTCGGCGCTGTTTCCCCGTGTGGGATGCAGGAGGATTTTCCTCCCCAGGGCGATGCGGAGAGCCCTGGCCAGCGGCCCAGGACAGGCAGTGGCCACTCTGGGGGCACCACGGGCAGCCAGAGGGGCCCGGAGCGCTGCTGCCCGCGATGGATCCCCAGTGCTCCGAGGAGCTCTTCCGAGCTGAGCTTCCCGACTCAGAACCGGATTTGGCATCCTTGAGCCCAGGAACGCCAAGTTCCCGGTTAAACCCGAGGATTTAGGCACGTCCGAGGGAAAGATCTCCCATCCTGAGCAGCTCCGGGGATGCTCAGCAGCGCTCCCGGTGCGCCCGAACCCCGAGAGCCCGAGGCTGGAGAGAGGCACAGCCACAGCTCTGCACTGACAGGGAGCAGCACAAGCCCTCAAACTGCATTTTAGCCACTGGGTCACCAAAACCTGAAGGAGATGCAGGGATTTCCAATTCCTGTAGATCAGCAGTGCTGCCTGAAACGGAAATAATTTAATTTGTCCAATATGAAGCCACGGGGCTCTGAGCGGAAGCTGGCAGCCAGCAGATTTTCAGGCCCCTCTAGAACCAAAACTGCACCAAACCTCGTTCTACCATTTTTGTTCAACCACACCAGTGCTGGGTGCCAGTGCCCTGGGGCAATTTCTGCTGTTTTGAAATTCATAATTATTTTGACATTCCTACTAAAGGGCCATAAATCTGTTTCTGAACCTGGGGTTCACTATGCCAGCTTAATGCCACTAAATTCCCTAGTCCATACAGGCCTTAAATGGACAAATTTGCAGACAGAACTTGAAGTTAGATCATTTTAAAGAGCAAGACAACCTTGTCTGGTACCTCCAAAGCACAAGTTATGACATTACCTCTGTTCGTTTCCTAGTTTAAGGCAAGAAACCAACGTTGTTAGAAAGATGCTTGATGAGAGAAGAGACAAATGGGCTAATTAGGTTAATACTTTTTCCTTAAAGTGACTCCTCAGCATATGGAGATTTTTATGTCCATTACCTCAGCGAGGAGCTGACATCAAGCTTCCTGGCTGGGCTCCCCCTCCATGTGCTCATGCTGCTCCTGGAGTATTTCTGAAGGAACATATGCTCTCTGCTAACTGAGCAGGCTTGGGCAATTAGAGAGGTCATTTATTAGTGCCTGTGCCGGGCCGTGGATGGAGCTGCCTCCCACAGACACAGCCTGGAGGCTGCAGCCACCTCGCCTCTCCCCTCTCCCAGCCCGGGACGGGCTCTGCCTCCCCTCGCTGCTGCCAAAGGCTCTGGCATTCAGGGCTGGGTGCCAGTGCCACAGGCTGGGAAATCCCTCCTCACCCACCAAGGGGTCTGAAGAGAAACTGGGTTACCTGCAGCCCCCTCGGTGTCCCCAGGGCAAGGCTGCTGAGGGTGACAGAGCAGGGCTGGGACAGCAGGAAAGTCCCACAGAGGCAGTGAAATTCCTGCAGGTGCTGATAACTGCAGGTAAAAAAATGAGCCTGCAAAGCCCTCAAGCTCCCAGTTACGAGCCCTGCTCGTTTCCCTTATCCCCCACCATGATCCTGCACTTTATTTTTGCAGTATTAGGCTGCAAAATAAAGACACAATGCCCTAGAAAGCAGAGAAGATATTCCTGGAGTGCTTTTGCAGAGCGTGTAAAACTCCTGCCGCGCTGATGGATGTGGAATGACGAACCTGGAGGCATGATGGAAAAAGTAAATGGCAGATCCCAAAACACAGGGGTGGAGTGGCAGAATGGGAAATGGTGCCTTGATTTGCCAAAGTGCTTCTGTTAAAGAATATTAATCTTCCCAGACAATCCATGGAAAGGCCCCGTAGCAATATCATATTAAATTAATAGAGCCCCGTCATTATGGTAGGCTCAGCTCGGTTTTATTCGATGTGTGGTGTCATCACACCAAAGAATCCCTGGATAATTCTTCTCCTACAGCAATTGCTGCACAATGACACTGATGTGACAATCCTCAGCATTCTGGGTGCCTGTGTGTCCCACATGGGGCTCTGTCCAGCATCAGCCTCACCAGCTGTACAACTCGGTTTGGGAACCAAAATCTTCCCCAGCATCAGAAAACACTGAATTCACAGCCCTTCCCAACAGCACTGCCCATCACAGAGCTCCTCGGGGGCTGGCACAGGAGCTCACAGGCTCTGGCACCTCAGGGGGCTGCACAGATCTCACCCCCAAAGCAGGGAAATTATCACTCCACACCAGGAAAGAGCACAGCATCAGGGAAATGATGCCCAGACCACAGAGAGCACTCTGAGAACACAACCCTACCCTTCACACAACTGCTCTGATTCTTCACTGCTGCAACAAAACCTGTCCCCACCTCCTTCCACCTCCCCTCTCCCCACCAATGCCAAGCATGAACTCGTACCAGGGGCCTGTCATTAGTAAAGCTGACAATTAAATCTGCAGTCTCGGGAAGCTGGGTGGCAGCTTCCAACACCCAACAGTGACAGGAACGTTCTGTGAACGAGCTGGGTCTGGCACAGCAGAGCTGGCAACCCCCAGCCAGGCACCTCTGCCCCCGAGAGGCTGTGGCAAAACTCCCCAAAACCTCCTGCAAGATTCCCCTCCTGCCCGCACTGGGGGCCAGACAGAAGTGCCCAGCTAATTACAGAGCTGCAATCTGTTCATGAAGGGTTCCAGCATAAACTGTGGCTTCCAGGAACTCAGTTGCTGCTCACATTATTTGAAGGCAGGGGATTAAAGCTGTCCCTGGCAGCTCAGGCTCAGAGGGGCTGGGGAGCTGCTCCAGCAGCCAGGGCTGCCCCAGTGTCTGCTGCACCCACCAAAAACCTCCAGATCCAGGCTCAAGGGGAAAACGAGGGGGAAAGAAGTTACCAGCTATCTCTGAACACAGCACTGCACCTGCAGAAAGCTGCAGGATGGCCTGAGAGTGCACAGAGCAGCCCCCGCACAGCCCGGGGCATGGGCAGATGATTAGCACAAGGTGTCTGCAATTAGTACAGGGCGTCTCTGCAACTCAACACGGCTCAGCTGAACATCAGACAGCTCCAAGATGCTCGACGCTGACCCTGACACTGCTGCTTCACACAAAGAGCTTTAATTCTGAACATAAGCATAAAAAAGAATGGGCCTGAGTTTGTCCAAAATAAGTAATCAAGAGGGAGAGTTATTGGGTAATTTGCATCATTATCTCTGTCTGCTGCTGCATCTCTGCTGACAGCTCGTTTTTGAGCACTGAAATCTGGCCCGGGAGCCCCTCAAAACAGAGCAGACCTCTTGCTGCCATGGCTGCTTGGTCTGGGAGCTTGGCAAGGGAAGAAGAGATGTGGAAGCACTGGGGGTCAGTGTCCTGTTCCCCCCCTGCAAGCCGGGTGCAGCACCACGAATTCACCACTCCCTGCTCCCCAAAAGGAAGAGCCTTCCCCAGGTCACCTCTCAAGTTTAATCAATGTCACAGGATTTCTAGAGCTGAGGGGAGGTGAGCACGCTGGGGAAGGAACACGGACTGCCCAGCAGCTCAGCCCTATCAGCAGGATTCGGGACCCAGCTCTGCTGCAGGGTGTTCCATGGGGATGCTGCACTGGCAGGGGCTCCCATGGACACACCTCATCCCCTCAGCAAGGGCCCTCCCCTTGCCAAACACAGCTTCTCCTGCTGATTCCCAGGCTTAGGACACTTAAACAAACCATAAAACTCCCCCTTCCCTCCAGATAAAACTCAATAATAAAAAAACCCAAAAGCAGAACTCACTTTTTGCCCCGAGGTCCCTTCTGTCCCTTCTGTCCCAGCACCAGAGGAGCTTCCCTGAGCTTCACCTGCTCCCCTCTGCCACAGCTGCCTCCCACCCCACCCATCACAGCTCCCACCAATCCTGACCTCCCCCCTGTCCGGGCTCCTGTTACCGACTGCTCCAGGTGATTTCACTAATTTCACTAATTACCCCTCCAGCAGACAGCTCCAGCTCTGCCCCAGGCCTGGGGAAGGGCAGAGTTCATCCAGCGCTGTCTCCTCTTCGGAGGACTCAGGGCCACTTCAGCCTGCTCACATTTTTACCCTCTACAATTGGAAGTCACTGAGCTTCTCAGATGAAAGGCTCTCCTCTAAGTGCAAATTATTATTAATGAATTTCCCTCCTGGCTCCTTGACAGGAAAATGTACCTTGCAGCGTGTTATCTTTGCAGCCATGCCCCCCTGGCACCGGCAGATTCCCTCTCCTGGCAAGTGAGGTGTGGTGACAGGAGGGAAGCTCCAGCAGCTCTCAGTGCCCCTCCCGGTGCCTTTGTAACTGCAGCGCAGCAAAGCCTCAGAAATGTAAATCCTGGCATTTGACCCGATGTGAATTTCTCAAATAAGTGATATTTCACAGCCCAGTGGTTTCCTCCCTGCTGAGATGATCGTTTATGGTGGCTCGCTCCTAACAGGGCTGTGACAGAATTTTTGGTTGGTGCAAGACAAATTGAAAAAATTCAGTATTGGCCTCTGAAGCCCCACATTCTGTAGCTGCAGAAGAATTAAATGCGAAGGCAGGGCTCAGGTTTTTTCCCTGTTTTGTTACCCCTCTGTTGTCTTTTCGAATCCAGCCCGTCCTCCTCTGCCAAGAGCACACGATTTGGTCACCTTGCTCCTGTCCAGCCACCAGCACTGGGCTCCTGGAGGTGCCACCCCTCATAGGAACACCCTCCTTAAAAACACTCCAGGAACTGGTGCATTCCGTGCCACCACAGCCTGTTCTTTGTGCTCCAGTGCTGTTTCTCGCTCCTCTGCTGTCGCCTGTTGCAGCTCCACGCTGTAAATGCCTTTCTCACCTCAGGGATACCTGCGTTGTCCCAGGAAGAGCCAGGTAATTAATTAGTGATGCCTGGGCTGCAGGAGGTGCCCAGGCCAGGGGCAGAGCCCTGGAGCTGCCTGGGATGAACAAGATGGATTGTGCCCCTGCCCTGCCCTGTGCCTGCTGCTGCCGCTGCTGCCATCCATCATCATCATCACCCTGTGCCTGCCAAGGGGAACTGCTTCACCCAGCAAGGGCCAGAGCAGGGAAACACTTCCATACATCTCTGTTCTCCCTCCAGAAAGCGGCCTGAGTCGTGTTCCAGGGCAGTGGATGCAGCACTTCGGCACAGGAATGACAGGAGCCCCCTCCCCTGAGCAAAGGGAGGTGAATTTGTCAAGCTGTGTAAAGCATTTTAATTACAATTCGTATAACATGTATAAATAAATATTACATTCTTTCAGTCTACAATGCATACTAGGCATACCTTGTTAAAACGTCCTTCTATGTTACTGGGTGGAAGGATTGACTTTGTCCAAGTAAAAAATCCCAACTATGGAGTTTAGTAATTAAAAAACCCAAAACAAGGAAATACATGGCAAAGACAGGACGATGCAAGTGCTTCTGGCTAACAGTCAGGGCATAACACTGCTTTCCAAAGGCTGGAAGTGCCACCTCCTGTTAGTTACGAGAGGTTTGGGAGGACAGTGGTTTCCTCATGGAATAGATTTTGATCTGTGTCCTCTGCAAATGTGAACTGGCACTGAGCCAACACAGTTCTGCCAGTTCACGCCACAAATTAAATCTCTATTTTGTATTTGTTTCTGATTTATTACTGGCTTGGTATTTGTTTATTCAAAACATCAGCTTTACAATCTAGTCTAAAATTTTCAGTTTTAGCTGGTCCAATGGCCAAAAAAAAAAAAAAAATCTATAAAATAGCTCCAGATATTTCTTGATCTTGCTCCAGCAGTATTTCCCTCCCTCCCAGAAGTGTTTCCAGAGGCCAGCTCTCCCAGTACAAGGAAATAAAAGTTTGGGGGCAATCAGTGTCTTCCTGTCCATTCTTCTTCTTGCTTTCAGAGCTTGATGAGAGCTGGTGACATTAGAATAAACAGAAAATTACAGCACAAAATGATGAATTCATGAACTTGGCAGAGAAACCCCAAACAAACCAAACTCCAGGCTGCACATATTTGGCCTGGGATGGTCTCAGTCCCAGGTACATTTAAGTACACCAGTGGGGCACTCCCATTGCTTGGTACTTCTAAAAGCTAACAAAAACCAGCGCCTTCTTCCCTTGGTGAAACGCAGGAACTTTGGTTGTGGACATTTAAAACGAGCAACTAAACAAACAATCCAAACCTGAAAGGAAAATGAAAATTCTTTCAAACAGAATGTATTTCTAGCTAGGGTGAAATGGAGGCTCAGGCTTTCAGAAGAGACACTGCATGGAAATTATGAGTCAATACTTATCCCCCGAACTCTTTAAATGACAGGAGACTGTTTACAGCTAACTTAGAAACAGAATGTTCCTGGCCCACTGTGAACTTACTGAAGTTTAAATTTTCCTGTTTTCAAGGTATTTAAAAGAAAAATACAAGAGGGAAAATGATTCTGTTTCAATTTACAAGACAAATGGAAAAGCAAAGATGAAAATACCAGGTAATTTCTTCCTCCTTCACATGTAATGCCAAAACATCTTCACTTCAAATGAAGGAATAAAAAGAAATGGCTTAAATACCAATATAAAAAGTCTCCTTGTGGGTCATATGTCCATAACTGTGATGTTTTATTGGAACCAGAACCAGTTATTGTTTGCCTCTTGCTCATTCTTTTCATGCTCTTCCATTCTCTCATTTCTTTTTACAGATATTTTTGGTACTGTGAAATATTACCATCATTATTATTTGTATGACCCATAAAATGAATTTTCACAACCTCATCTTGCCCAGTTCATCATATTGGTCATACCATTTCCTTGTTCCTTTCTGCTATTTATATTCCAGTTCCTAAATCCATGAGTAGCAGAATAACCACTGGAAAAAAACCCCAAAAAACAAAAAAAACCCAACAAAACAAAGCGAAAAACAAAAACAAACCATGGACAGTTTGGCAAATTTCTTTCCCTGATTATAAAAACTGCCTCATCATTTCTCCTGGCGATTCCTTCCCCTCCCCCTCGTCCCTCCCAATATATACTGTAGAACTGAAGGCATCAAGGTGTGGTTAAACCCCCCAAAAAAACAAACCCAGCAAGGAGCTACACTTTGTCCTTGAACTTCCCCATGTAGTTTCGAATCTCTTTGGAGTCCCCCAGGTCCATGTCCTGGCACACCCACTTAATGTCATCGTCGTGGCTGCTGAGGATGGAGTTGACGGTGGGGCAGCCGTCGTCGGGGGGGATGGTGGTGAACGTGGTGAACTTCACCCGCTTCCTCTTGGACGTGGGCGAGTGCAGGGGCTCTGCTCTCTGCTCCTTGCCCGGCCTCCCCCCCGGGTCTGCAGCCCTGTGCCCCTGGCTCTGAGCGTTCTTCTGGGCGCTGCCATTCAGCAGCTGGTTGCTCTCCTCGCTGCCCGAGCCCCGGTCGATGATGGTGGTGTGCTCGTCCTGCTGAGGGGACGCGTCTGCCGTGTTCTCCAGCAGTTCTGCCTCATTGCCCAGCCACACCCAGTCGTGGGAGTGGGTCATGGTGGTCTGTCCTTCCACCAGCACCTGCTTGTGGCGGTACTTGAGTGCAAATGTTGCACAGTTGATGAGGAACACCAGGATGGCCAGGCAGAAGACGCCCAGCAGCGCGTACATCCCGATCTCCAGGTCACTGAGGCCCCGGGGTGTCTGCACCAGGTCGCTGTCCTCCATGCCAGCGCCGCCTTTGGGCAGGTCCACCTGAGCGGGGAAGTTGGTGAAGTCAATGGGGATGTTCTGCAGCTGGCTGTCGTCCGAGAGCTTGCCGCCGTCCAGCCGGTTGTTCTTGATGACCTTGTTCTTGAGGATGGACTTTGCCGTGGTGCTGACCTTCCTGAGGGGCCCTTCCTCCCTGTCGGCCGAGGAGCCGCCGTAGTAGCGCCCGTCCTGCTCCGAGGCCTTGTGGCGCCGGTCGCTGGCGCGGTTCTCGATCTCGTCCGCGTCGTAATCGCCGCCCGCCTCCGCGTCCGCGTCGTTCTGCCCAAACTTGACCTTGATGCTGCCGCTCCCCACGGCCAGCACGCTCTTCCTCTTGGACTTCTGGCAGGCTTCAGAGATCATCATGTCCACCTTGATCAGCGCTCCCTGGCCCTCGCCTTCTGCCGCCACAACGGGCCACCTGAGGGCAGGGCTCTGCTGGACGGACACGACGGCCTCGTCCAGCGACACGGCGGAGAGGGAGAAGTCCTTGGGGTCATAAATGTCCAGAGGAGTCACGGAGCTGTCACTGAACTGGACCCAGGTGCTTACCACAGCTTCCTGAAAGGAGAGGGACGTGGTTAAAGGCAGGGCCTTAAATAAACCGGCTCAAAGCACTGCAGCTCATCGATCTCCCAGCTCTGACTGGCAGCTGGAGGAAATGGGAGGTTTCTTTAAAGCAAACCAAGCCTCGACTGACGGGGCACAAAACCGGTCACATTTGTCACTAAAGGGTCCACTGCTATCCTCCCTGCAAATGTTTTGCAAAAGGACGTGTAAAATAATTGGTAAGAGATGTCCTTATCACCTAAGTACCCATTAGCAGGCTACAATTTTACAAGCTGTGGAAGGAAAGTCATTCCTGCTGTACAAAAGCTGGAAGAGGCAAATCAGAAAAATTACTAGAGGCACTTGACAGAACAGTTATTTTCCTCATGTTGCACATGCACAGGTGTCATGGGGCACTGTCAAATTAAGCAATGAATATCTTAGCAGGAGTAAGGAGCTACCACGGTATCTTGGAAATGGCTGGAGCAGAAGATTCATCTGAAAGAAAAAGACTCAGAACAATTGCCTTTTTGCTGGAGAAAGGTCTAAGTAAAGCACACATTATCCTTGAGATAATTAAAAAGTCCACCAAATTTTTGTGTCAAGAAGAGGAGGATGGGGATTCTGGCATGGTCTCTACAATAAAAATACAAATGAGCTGGATTTAATTGGTCTGTCTTTGCTCTCTGCAGGTTGCACTGTTAGAAGTCATCATCAGAAGCAAACACAAAGCCAGAGGTCAGCTCTTTGTCATGTGAAATCCCTTCCAGATGATACAGATATTTACTTCTCCACATCTCAATAGCTTTCTTTGCAGGACATTTCTTTAATTTTTCATTTGTTCTATGCCTTGCCTGCTCAGGCAGCAGACGGCCAGGCAGATTGCCAGAGTGCAACTTCCCACAAAACTGAAGTTCTTTGCTTCCCACACTTAAACCACAAATGGCTCTAATAACTTTACACTTGGGTACATCAGAACAACTGGGCTGAAAAATCAGCACTGGGGAAAAACATTGCCACCCTGTTAATGTCCAGTCATAATACAAATTTACAACTTAATATGGTTTTCAACTGGCTGCAATTTGTTATGCTATGGTTATAAACAAAGAGAATTGCTACCCTTCTAGTTGAATTTAAAGCTTTTTCAATGAAAACAGCAAGGGGCATTTAGCTGTGCAGAAGGTTGGGCCATACTGAATATTTGATTTGCAAAGCACTATCAGCAGGTACTTGAGGGACTGAAAGAAGAAAAATAAGTTGTGGCACAACAGGAAAGAAGGCAAAGTTCTGGGTGATTCAAATTCAAAGAGCTGAAATGGAGCCAGGGTAACTCAGAAGCTGAGAAGAGTGAACTGCATAAGGAAATTAAAACATCTGATCTTTCATTAGAGAAACAACCCTGAGATGGCTGAACAGACAGAAACACAAAGCTGCAGGGCACAGCTCGAGTTTCTATCACAGAAATCTACAGCAGAGCAACCCCAGTCACAGGAAAGCAAAGGGGTTTTCTTTAATGGATATGTGCAGAGAGGAAAAGATTCATCTCCTCAGGCAATTCAACACCCTGGTGCCTTCCTCCTCCCTGAACAAGAGGGCAGCCTCGTGTGCCACTGGGGAAGATACAGACCTTCCATCAGCCCATGCAAGGGAAAACACCAGCACCATTTCCAGCACATCATCCCTGCCTGTGGAATTTTGTGCAGGTAGGGCTGGAAATGATGGCACCTCCTTCCCAGCTGGGAACATCCACAGCTCTGCATCTCTGCAAGAGTCACGTCACTGAATCCTTTGTGCATTTGGACAAAGTTGCCAGCAACTTCAAAGCAACTTTTATTCTTTACGCCATTGCTCTACTACTCTGCATTCCTGGCTTTATGAAGCAGAGAGAGAGAAAAATGAGATGGCAGGCAGCTGAAATTTGCAGGCACACACGTGATTTACTGTAGATAACAGAGGTGTGCACTGGCTTAGCCATTATTTTCTGCCAGCACTGACGTTTTTTATTTCCAAGAGAACCTTTCCTCAGAGGAAGAACCAATTCTTTTCACAACACAACATTGTCATGCTCATACTATGGACAACATTAATTAAAAGGGAAAGAAAACAAATGAGAGAAACAGGGAGAGAATTTAAAATCCCACCAAAACATACTGTATCAGCCCAAATATTCCATTTGAGATCATCTCCTCTCATTCACATCGTTAAAGGAAAGCCAAAGGCGGGGGAAGGAAGTGAATTTCCCAAATGATTATAAATTCTGAAAAGCTAAAAAGAAAAAAAGAGTGGAAAAGGAAATGATTTAGTGCCATGTCCTTCAAGGAGCTGTTTCTGCAAATCCTGTGTACCACATCCATAAATCCCCTCCACATCTCTGACAAGGTCCTCCAGTTACTCTCAGGAGATGAAGATGGATTGGAGCCTTCTCACCTGCAAAGCTGCTGCCCCTCGTCTCATGCCCTCAACGCTGAGGTGACAAATGCGTGTGCTCTTTAATTATCAAGCATAAACAAAGAGTTTGAGGGATTATTTTGCTTTCCAGTCTTTCTTTTCCCCACTTTTCCTCTCTCTTCTCTTCACACACACATGCACACACACACACAGAGGTGCTCAGCTGCACTCCCAGAACAAGTGACCCACATGGACACATCGGTGCCACTGCTCCCCACAGAGCAGGATGATCTGCAGCACTGCTCATGATGTGAACTGAGTCACAGAATGTTCATTGGATCACGTTCATGACAGCAAAATCCAGTCCAGAGATGCACAAACTGCTTCCCACAACCACTGCTGATTATCATCAGGCTTCCCTTAAGCACACAGAAAACTTTATCAGGACATATTTTGTCTAAATTTTCCCTTGTGCCTTTCCTGTTCTGTTCCCCCATTACAGGTGTAATTTCAGCTCCTGATCTGTGGCAGCTCCACCACCTTTTCTGGCCTTCCATTACACTGTGGCTTATCAGTCCAAAGATACCATTTGATAAATCTTTATTTGGATAAACTGGTTGCATTTTAGAGAATTCTGCTGCTTAGAAACACAGACCAGGATATTTGATTTTCTTCCATGCTCTTCATTTCTTCCAGAATAAAGAAGCCTTTTAATGGTCTTCATTCACTACAGCACAAACAGAAGTATTTGTGAATAAGCCCTCAATTTCTGGGGTCAGCTGCAAGAGTCCTGGAGTGAGGCAGGACATCAGAGGAAAGAAATGGTTGGCTCTGCAGAAAACAAATACATCCCTCCCTCAAATAAAGGCAAAGGAATACTGTTCTCAGCAGCTTCTATTAGACCGGCTCTGATTGTTCTGTCTGGGGACTTGAATGCTGGAATGGATTTCCCCAGCAATTTTATCACATGAAATATCAAAGTATTACATGTGCATTTATTTTTAAGCCTGTGGCTTGTGTAGTAAAAATTGGGCTTGATCGTTATGATGTGGAAATGAAAGGCAGCCAAGACTCAGATCTTAATTCAAACCATGCATTCCCCCACTGTGTATTTCTTTCTCTCCTTTCTGTCCAATCTGCTAATGTGACATTCCTTTCCAGTGGGAATTCGCTTGTATTTGCAAGGGAAGAATTCAGATTCTTATCTAACAATGCATCCCTTCTCCCTTTCCCATGCTGCTTAATTCCTTTGTCATTCCCGTGAGCCATTACATCGCTCTCTCAGCTCAAAGAACATGTAAGTACAATTTAGGTGTAACTTACACTGCCAGGGTGGGGTAATGAATCCACACCATAGAAATACTCCTGATACCTGTTACTTAACCGTGAGATGTCAGTGAATTCTCAGAACTGGTTTGCATGAAGGCCAGAAGCCAAACCAGACCATCCAAAAGGCAGGGACATGGCAATGCCCCCAGCTTGTTGTCCTGAGCAAGGGTGCTGGGCACCCTCCCCTGGCAGCAGAGTGAGAGCAGACATCCCCAGGCAGCCCCAGGGCTGCATCTTGCCACTGATGCCAACAAGCCCCACACCTAGGAAACACAAGAACTCGGCTTTTAGAAAGCACCAACACTGCTCTTTTCCCCTGAGAAAACGTCTGCAGTTTATACAGTAATGCACAGAGCTGTTTATTAAAGGCCTTTTTGCTTCTTTCTTCACTGACCCATTCCAGCCCATTAGACCCCACGCAACACCCTACAGTGGCAGAAAATCTGGGTATGACTCTGAGCTTCCCAGCTGAGCTCTGAGAGTCCTCAAAGCTCACTTAGATCAGAAGATGCTTAAACACTGTAGGTTTTCCTTTGTTTACATTTTGGAGAAGCCTTTAAGATGACAGTGTTGATTTAACAACCATCAGCAAGCCAAATGGAACAGCTTTCCTACCTGAGCAGATGGCCACTAAAAATAGATTACTCACAGCTTCAGCTTCCAAATTTTGAGAAGATACTTCATCTTTGGTATTTAGAAGTTGGTCAACCTGTGCCTATTTTCAGGCACCTAAATCACTGATCCACTTTGCAGTGCCAATGAGCTCCATATTGATTAAAAAACAAGATATGGGCTCAGCATCCCTCAAGGTCACCCTGCCACAGCAGGTAATTAGTTGCCCAGCTATAGATAAAGGTATCTAACTTAAGGCATCCAAAAAAACCCCAAAAGGCTTATCTTCTTTAGAGTGCTTTGTATTTATGGAGAAACCGCCAACTCTTTTGGCTGCTTTGTGCTGCGTATGCAGACAAGGTGTGGTCATTATCATCCAGTCATCGTGGCCACTGAAAGAAAGCCACAGCACAAAGTGTGAATTCGTTCCTGTGCCACTGAAGGATGTGCAGCACACAATCTGCTCAGTGCTTTGTGCCCTGCACTGCACCCCACAGAGGCACTGCTGTGTGCTGGGGGCAGCGCTGGGCCTGCACAGCCCCAACTCCCCAGGCACATTTATTTGCTCATCTGGGTTGGAGTTTGGCTACTGGAGGTGCTAAAGGGGAGCCAGGGAAAACAGCTGACCAAGAACACAACTCTTTTTTTCCACGTGACCATGCTGACACATACCAAATCATTCCTGAGGGAAACAAACCTTCAGCTGTCTTCATTTTGCTTTTCAGTTGCATCAGTTAAGGTTTGCATGAGCTATTTGGGCCTTTTTATAAACTAGCTTGAGAGGAAAAGACACTTCAATAACGAAGTCCTCACAATGTTCAAGTGTATGCTTAGTCTTGGGCTGTCTCCTTGGAAAAAACCCTCTTTCAAAAGGGCTTGATTTTCAGAAAACACTCAGCACTTGCCTTCAAAATTCCAGCTCAGTCAGGATCTCAGCTGATGCACTCCAAATCATGAGTCACTTCTTGCAAAATTTAGCCACAAACATTCCCACATTTGCATTAATTTTTTCTAAGGGAAAGTGACTTAAATGTTATATCCTTCATTCAAACTGCAAATGAAAGGAAGAGATGTCTGTGACTCTATAGGTCACTCCTACGCTGTTTCCTTCCATTTATTTCCCAGTGTGAAATCTATTCCTGTCTTGTTTTTGGTGATGGAGATGCAAAGTCCCTGAAGTGTTTTCAACAGGCTGAGGGAGATTTAGGCTGGAGAACAAACAAGCATCTTACAACAGGGCAGAAAGTGAAATTAGCTCAGGCCTCTGTCTGAAGACAGCATGCCAGATGTGGTTTCTAAGCCCTGAAGAAGGGTATAAATGGGTTAATGACATAGGATTCTTATGTTTACAGGATGCAACAAATGGAACAGATGGGCACTGCGTCCTTCTAGTTCGGACATTTTCCTGTCACTAAGTTATAAAACAAACGGAATTATTTTTATGTTCCAGAAAATGAGGTAGCAATAATCATGAAAATGGGCCATAAAACTTGACTTGAGATCTCTCCCTATCTATGTGAGATGGAAAACAGTTTCTGCAGGAGGAGTAGCTGTGGACAGACTTAACTGCATGGTCCCAGTCCCAATCTTCAAATCTACTGACTGAACAAGTGTGTTCCAGTGCTGACCCTTGGGTTTATTCTGGGCCAGAGCGACTGTTGGACTTCATCTGGTGGTGTTCTCCAATCTTCTTTTCCACAGAGGCTGTGACCTGAGACAAGCTCTTTGAAAGACCCCCTTTAGAGAGATGGGAGTTTTGCTGGCTTAAATTAAGATCAGCACATGAACTGGATGATGAAACCCCCAAAATCCATACGAAAAATAAAAGGAGAGATGAGCCTGGCAGTGTGTCATGGCTCCAGGAGGGAAAAGAAATGCAGCTGGCCATCTTCTGCCTCTGTTTTACAGCTCTTCAAGATATTAAAGTGTGACACACAGAGCTCTGTGCTCTCCAGCATGAAAACAAGGGCATGCTCATAGAGCAAACCAGGATCACTGTCCAAAGACTGCCTGTGCAGTGAGAACAACATGGGTTCATTAGCTAAAGAAAGGGTATTAAAAATGTAAATAGCATAAACTTCAGCCTAGTGAGAACTTTTACTGCAAATGAATTCCATACTTGAAGGGAAGAAATGACAAGGCAGCTCCAGAGTACCTGCAAGGAAAAGCAGTGAACATGGACATGGACTACACCTAAAGTCTAAATTCTGAACTTCTTGTGAATTATCATCTGTACCTCACACTGGCAAAATCCTGCCCCATCCCAGAAGGCAAACCCAGTACATTCAGAGTGCACAGTACCTGCTTAGGAGTATGAAGCAGCTCTTGGGCAACGGCAGTGGCCACGATGGCCCTGCTGGTGGCTGCACTTGGCTGCAGGAAGAGCGAGAGCCCAGACACCAGCTGCACTCCCAGGTCTGTTATGGTCACTTTGTCATCCAGCACAGTCACTGTCTTCTCTGCCAGGATGGAGTCAGACAGAGGAGACAAAACCTTTGGAGGAACACAACACAATCAACTTAGGAAAAGGCTGATCAATTACTATAATCTTTCTTAAGGTCATTGTCCCTTCTTGTCTCCAAAGCTTTACACACAGAAATGCAGAGCACACGGAAAAGGGAGTCCGATTTCATCAGCAGGGTCAGAAAAGCTGAGTGGAGGGGTGATGGCTGAGAACCACCCAAGACTGGGAGCTGTCCAGCCCCAGCTGTGTTATTTGCACCATTTCAACGTGAGAATGGATTTAAAATTTTCTTCTCCTGTTACTCTGTGTTCCCATATGGATGAGCTCGTTAAACTTCCCAACTACTTCAAAGGGAGGTTAGCAGCCTAGGATTTGTCCTTCACTTCTTGGCTTGGAAATTCTTGTTGCTCTGTTTTTTTCTGCTTCTGATGGAACATCAGGAGAGTAGAATATCCTTCCCTTTACTGAAACTAAGGGCCATGCTGCTCTCTTTAGGGAACTGCAGAAAGCCAGTTCATGCACACGCTGTCTCCTCCACCTTCCTCATACCCACAGCCTAGATTAGCCCTATTCACCTTTTCCACATTGGCTTTACTGAGAATTCACATCTATAACCCCACACTGAAGCTCTCTGTGGGAATGGCAGTGCGTGGCAGCCACAGAACCACCCCAGAATCCCTGCCCAGAGCAGGTACCTGCATCGTGGTCATCCCCACTTCCCGTCCGATCAGGATCCTGCCCTCCTGCAGCTTGGCAATGTGAGGATCCTCCAGCTTCATGAAGTCCCTGACCAGGTCTGTGATGTCGAACTGCCAGTCAGAGCCCAGCAGGAAGCTCAGCTGCCCCCAGGGGCCGGAGTCCTCGGCCACGAACTGCGTGAGCACCCTGACCATGGCGTGCTGGTACTGCAGGGTGCAGCCCCTGCCCCGGCGCTCGTCCTCATCCTCGTCATCGCTGTCCCTGGTGGGCCTTTTGGCAGGAGAGAACGAAGCACAAAGAAATGTTTTCAAGAACATCAGTGAAAATTAACTTTGGGGTGCTAATGGAGAGTGACCCCTTAAGCAGAGCCCTCCCTTCTGGTTTTTTGGACCACGGATGACCCTTGGCTGCCTCACACGATGGAGGACCACACAACTGGACTGTGCCTCTTTTCCATCCGTGCTGCCATCTCCAAACAACAACAACTCTGTCACTGGACCTTACCAGAGTTCCACACTGTCCTCTGTTGCCCAAGACAGACATGTGTGCTGGAGCGAAAGTCCCACAACTTGTAAAAGCTTTATTGTATGTGCAGATGCCCAGTGCAAAGCTGGGGATTCCAACAGTGCTGCTCCTCAGGGGAAGACGCTGCATTTTGGGAGCATTCATTTTACAAATCACCCAAGAAACGTAGCAACTCAAACCCACCTTTTGTTGGAAACAACAGGGACTCGCCAGCCTTTGATCTGGCTCAGTTCCGTGTCAGAAATGTCGATCTGAAGGGGCAGGCGTGGCACCCACACCGTGATCTGCAGGGGAGCGCTCAGGTACTGGTACGTGAAGTTCACAAGAGCATTCACCTTGCCCTTCATCTCCTTGCCGTTGACAAAAACGTAGTCACACCTGTCAGAAACCTGAGAGGGGAAGGAGGAAAGGTGATCGCTGTGACAAAACAAGTTCCAAGCGTAACCCCGGAGCAAAACAAACAGAAAAGGCTCCCTTCTCTTTCTGCATGTTAATGATGGCCTTGCACAATGGGAGCAGCTGAACACAAAATCCTTCCCTGGCTCAGGAGGCACAATTATGCTGGAGATGCCTAAAGACTGGATACTATTTATGAAGCCTGCGGTTGGTTTTCTGTCTGCGATGCGGCGAGCTACAAACCCATGGCAGTGCTGGGGAATTTGTAATGAGCAAAGTTCCTTCCTAGCTTGGTCAAGAGGAACCCAGCAAACCCAAACTGGTCTCCACAGGGACAGGCAGCCAGGCAAAGCTCTACCCTGAAGATGACCTTCATCAGGGGATGATGCTGCTGTCAGCACTGGCCCTGCAGTAGATTTCACCCACTGAAGAGTAACAGAAGTCTACTCATTTCTCCCGCAATAAACATTATCTGTTTATAAATGTTTACATTTTGATTAAAGCTGTGAAGTATTTCTAAACACTACAGTAGATTTATCATTAATATGTAAATGCTGTCCTGAAATATAAGCAAGCATTATCATAGTCGTGTAAGAGTTATATCAGTAATCACTTCTTTAATCAGTGTTGTAATTTACAGACCATTGAGTTTTCTCATTTATTATGTTACTGAGTACTAGTGATAAAATCACTCCTGGATATATAAATCATTAAGAGAGATGCAGATAGTATGAAGTGACTCCATGTGATAAAGTCATTGTCATTTCTATTCCTAAAGGTGTCATAAATGTCTGGGGAAATCCTGTGGCACATTAATCATACATTAAGTGGTGAGCAATGGGAGCTGTTACATTACTAAATGAGCTGGTATGTCTGCAGAAATTAACAGCAAACCCAGCAGATCCCAACTCTTGCTCTCGCTCCAATCCTGTCAGAATTCTATTTCATCACCCCTAACGAGCATGGGTAATGGTGGAAATGCATCTCCCCACCTGAACATATATTTATATTATCATCTGCTCCCTTTTATCCACTCCCAACACCATTTTATTCAAATGAAGATTATCAGCTGGCAGTGCTGATGTCCGCAGACTAATCCAACAGATGGATGTCCTCTGTGACCACAGATGCAGGAGCTGAACTGCTCCCAGTTGGGCACACACATCCCGTTTGGATCCTCTCTCGGGTTCTGGTAAAATATTTGATGATGAGATTGCAAAAAGAAACTTCAGAGAATGTAATACAAGCATGCCTCTGCCTCATTCCCTCCGAGGGTTATGCTCTGACAGCTCTGGTGGCTGAAGCACTACCACAGGCTGCAATACCTGACCCATCCCTCTCTTCAGGCTTCTCCCTCAGACCATCTGAGGCTGGTTTAAAAGCCTGAAGGGGGCAGAAACGTCTTCATTTTAGCACCACAAATGGCGTGGCCTAATTTTGCATCTATTAACCTGAATGGCAATACAGAAACAGGTTTAGTTCACACCAGGCTGTTTCAGAGTGACTGATCTAATCTGAAAGTACCATGCAGCAGAGGTCACGAGGAACCCAATAATATGTAAAATATCCTATAAAATGCCAGGCAATTACTCAGAACACACCCCTAGATGGGCTGCTTGTTCTTTCTATGGTGTCTCTGCATCAGATTAACCCTGGGAGAGGAACTGTCCTGAAAATGTTTCTCATTAAACAGCTCCAGGTGCAGGCAAGCAAGGGCTGCACGTCAGGGGCCCAGCCCTGAGCTCCTGACCAGGGAGGTGTTTCTGCCCAGAGCAGGGAGCAGCCCCTGGCACGTCCCAGGGACACTCAGCCCCTGTATCCGAGCTGCTGATGTCCATCCTGTGTCTGGAACACTCCACAAAGCAGCTTCAGAGACAGCTCTTGGCTCTTCAGCTTTATCTTCCTTCGAGCAGAAGCGTTTGGGAAGCTTGTCAGCAAAATCTAATTGAACTCTGCTTGGAGCAGCAGCCGTTGCTGTCCTGAAGCTGGGTCCATCCCACCCATTTCAGTGGAGCTCAACCCAAAGTGAATTTTCTGGTTTAGTTGTGCAAGTTGCTTATTTACGCACCATGCAAACCACTTGCACGTGCTGATAAAAGATCTCTGACAGCACACTCAGCTTCAGACTGGTCAGGTCTGCTCTAGATGTATGATTTTATATTGCCTAAAGCTCAGTGTTGTCAGTAACTGAACAAATCTAACTGTTGGGGAAAGAAGAGGAATAACAATAGTAGCGAAACTGCAATTCCAAAATGGTTCTGGGCTGAGATCCAATCTCCGTCTGTATTTGGAAAGCTGCTATAAGCCTTCGTGGGTATGCCACAAACAAATGGCTAAACAAGTCCATCCAGCATCCTAAGGAGGTGGCTGAGCAGCCACCACAAAGCCTTTCAAACTGCTCCAGGTTGGGATTTATTGCTGGACATGCATCAGCAACAGTGGCAGGTCTTCAGGAGCTGCACTGCGAAGAACATTACTCTCTTCCCCAAGAACAAGCACTGCTAATGGCCCTGCACGTGCTTTTGCTCTGCTCCTGTACTTGTGATAAACAGGCAGCACACACAGGGGAAAGGAGCACAGCTGGATTGTACTCCTGTAGTTCTGTCTGCATTTTAACTCCTGTAATTCTGTCTGCATTTTAACTCTTTTCAGGTACCCCTTCTGCAAGCATCAGCGATTACTTCTGACAGGGAAAGGCAACACTTCCCAGCCAGTGCTACACAGGAGAGAGCAGCTCTGCATCCAATCACAAGGAGGGTGTGCTCTCTGTGGGTTAATGATATTCACTCTCATGAAATGTTCAGGTAAAGCCATTCCGCATCCATGGCTTCTGTAAGCAGCATACCTCAGCTAAGCAATGCCACAGCAGAAGAATGAGAGTAAGTGGCTTTGCTTTCCTTGCCCTCCCCTCACACAGAGTCACTTAAACAATAAATACACAAGGTTTCTCAGCCTCAGAGAACAAATCCAGATCTGCTACCATTTACAACACCAGCAAGCCCCAGGCAGGGTCTGATTTGCTGAGCAGACACCTCTCACAAAAATAAGGGTACAGGTTGTGTGGTGCCACAACAGACCCCAGCCCAGACTAACTCAGGTGGAAATAACACCCCAGACAACTTGGTTCTGGATTTGCTCAATGCAGGCTTGGCAAAACTGCTTTCATGGACTCCTGTGGGGTAAAAGGGGCTGGAAACACAGGGCTGGTAGGGACAACCAAAGGCAATGTCACATGGAATCATGGAGGAAGGATCGAAGGCAGATCAAAGAAAATGGGTCACATTAGAACGCAAAATCTTTTTTTTTTCTTTTTTTAATTAAAAAGGTGTATTTGTTTAAGGGTTTTGGATAGATAAAAGTACTTTTCTGTTTTCCTCCAGGCTTCTGCCAATGCTCCTGGCAGGTCAGGAACAGTGGGTGAACAATCTCTCAGCTCCGGGTCCTGCCCACTCCAGGTCAAGAAGTTTCTAAGAGCAGCTGGAGACTCTGTGAGCAGTGATGTGTCTCTCATCTCCTGTAGTATTTATGCTCTTACTATGAAAACATCTTCCCTCTCAAAGTGCTTTTCATCTCTGGCATCAGAAGAAGTGAGCAATGATGAAGGGAAAGGCTGCTTAGCCACCACCTTTAAGTGATTGGGTTTTTTCTTTTCTGCTTAGCAGATCAGCAAGAAGTTTTGCATTTTAAAGAGCTCTCTGATGCTATTTCAGCAGTTTCTTTCATTATTAAGCTGCATTCAGCTACTTTTCCCTTTTTTCTATTTTCCTAACTTCTTTCTCCAGATTAAAACTAAAATAAAGAAGCAGACAGCAAGAGACAGGGCTAAGCACAACTCCCTAGAGGCTTCTTCTTTGTCTTTTTCCTGGCATTATATTTTTGTGCCCCCTTGTAACAAAGGCCATTGCCTTTCCAGATGACTTGGACAGATTCTCTCTGCAACAAATCACATTTTATTGAGCTGACAGAGAAAACTGCGGCCTGGAAATCAAGAGAGAGTCACTCCTGAGCCACTACCTGTGACCCTCCCTCTCCACCTGGCCATCCACAGATGGGCTGCAGTGAATTCTAAGGATATTGCTGGTCCGGATGCCAGTCAAATGCAGAATTCTCTGGGTCTTCCTTCACTTTCTCCGTTCAGATTAAGGTTTTGATCCCACCATGAGCCCTGTACTGCAGAACTGCAAGGAGGGAGCACGAGCTGCTCGGGGTCACCACAAAGGATGTGACAAGGACACCTCGGGCACCACGGCCAGAAAGGGGCCCTTGGCACCTCTGCAGAATATTGGGATTGCTGGGGATTCCACCACAGATCCCCGAGAAATCTGCCTTCAATTACTGGTGCAGTCAGGTGGTTTTAAAAAGACAGATTTCACATCCAATACAAGCTAAGGCTGCCTTTCAGAAGATGGTGAACTCAGAGCACTGCCTGCTCTGGTTCGTGTCTGCTGTACACAGGAGTGGAAAGAATGACAACTGTAAAACCTAAAAATAAATAACTTGTTGCCTCTGTGAGTCCACTGTAGTCCAAGCTTGTTTATTCTCCCTGTGGTTTGCACCTGTGGAGATACCAGCCCAGTCTCTGAAGGACAAAAAGAGAAGTTTTTAATGCAGCAATCCTGTCAGGTTCATGGAGACTGAAAAACCGTGAGGCATCAGTCCATTTTGCAGGTAGCAGCCTGTGTGGTTTTAGGATGGAGCAGAAATGAGGAGACTCGGTAACAGTGGATGTCCTGCTTGCATTCATCAGGTTCAGACTCTTGAGTTTTTGTGTGTAAACCCATTTACCCATTTCTGCTGTACCAATGTAAATGTTGCTAAAATATTCAAAGGTTACATAAATGTTTAAATATTTATGATAGCACTTCTATGAGCAGAGAGCTTTTTCCAGAGAGCTTGTCTCTTAAAGGAATCTCAATTTCAGTGGAAAAAAAATGACAGGATAATCAGTAAAGAATAGTGGTATTGAGCACTTTTTCTACATGAGACTCCTTGTGTTTAGCTCAGTCTCATCACTCTGACACACCAGGAAGGCACTTGGAGCTCATGGAGGTGAAGCTTTGGGAGCAGCCCTTCATTCCATTAAGGAACACAGAGCCTCAGGATGACTTACTCACCACAGACCAACACATAATTTATAGGAAATATCAGACAGTAATAACCATTCCACAAGCTTTTTGGATAATTCTTTAGAATTGTGTAATATTCATGTCCTTGCTAAAGAATCTCTCCTAAGATTTCTTTTTACCAACATCCTCTGTAGAAAGGGAATTATCCTCTATTAAATTCTACAGGTTTTGAAAGAGACTCCATGTATCTCTCTAGCCTTGATTCCAATTAAACACTATGGTCTTATACACAAAGGAAATCCTCTGCTACATGAACATTAGGCTTCATAAGAAGGATTTCAATGCCTGGCTGCATAATCCTGAATAATCAGTAACCTAGTGGAAAACTGAAGCTGTCTCAAGGCCCATACTACTCATTTCTTCAAATTAAACTGTTTAAGTCTGACAAAAGTTAAAGCTTCAGACCTGAGCTCTTCGATGCTATTTACAGCTCTGTGGCACTGCTAGGGCAGCCTTTAGGATGGAAAGCTCCATTCCAGGAGCTGCTAATTGCTGCAGTGACCTGACTTGCCAGAGCCACCCCTGGCTCCCCTGATGCTGCTGAAACTCAGTGGCTCGGAAAGTGCAGCCAGGAGCTGCCTCCCAGCACCAAGGTAAACACAGCCCTGCAGCCTGGGAAAAATGGCAAAACTGTCATCTTCATGCAGCAAAGGCTTGATTTGATCACATTTTGTCCAAGAATAACCCCGAGAGCTCTTTTTACCCATGGCCCACCAAAAGAACGAATCCGTTTCTTGAAATAGTCGAGGACCAACGATTCCCATTGTGGGCCCAGGGAGCAGGGCAGTACTAACTTCATGAACTGCTTTAAGCCTCGTGCTGCCTCCCTCAGAATGAGCTACCTGCAGCCCTCAGTGGGGATCAGGGCTCGTGGGCTGCTGGTGCTTTGTGCTGGCAAACAGTGGCCACATCACTGTGGATTCAGCCCCCGTGGCCAGTCCCCAGGCAAGGCTCCCAGCAATCCACATTAACACAGGGATGGAGCCCTGAGCACTGCAGAGGAGAGCTCTGTAACATCAGGGCCACGGTTCGGGTGCAATTTGGGCTCTCTCTGCTGAGCAGGGTCTGCATTTTCAGTATCAGCAGCCAGATTAGCAAAACTAAGCGGAAAGCCCCCAAAGCTAGAGAGCTTTTCTCAGGCAAAGGCTGTACATTACCTAATCTCATTACAAAGATTTCAGCAGCAGCTTTGCAGAGCAGCAGCAGTACATTTAACTCACTGAACATCATTCACTACGACAGAGCTGAGAGAGTGCAAGGGGCACAAAATGCCAGCTGAGACTGGAGGGCATCTATTTGCTCCCAAACGACCAGCTTTTGAGGCTGAACTGTGGCTGTGCTGAGCCACGGGAGCTCTCTGCAGCTCACATTATCGCAGAACCCAAAATCTGTCTTGTTTTGTGCACTCTCCAGTCAAGCAATTTCTGGAAATGGGGACGAACAGAGAGCTTGGCTCCTGCTCGCTGGGGATACGCCAGCCCATATTTGCAGCACGGCCCTGAATATCTTGCCTGGCAAAGCAGGATCCCAGGGTGAAATGACTTTTAATTCCATCTACACAGTCTGGGCAGTAGTTGTGCATTTGAGAACATCACAGCGCTTGCCATTTCCTAACTCAGTGTGTAGCACACAATGCACAGATTCACAATGTGTAAATTACAACCAGGGGCAGAAAAGCAAAGTAGGAGCAAACCATCCTCTCTTCTGACTGCATTACTCAGGTGGGTCTGGAACAAACCATTCACCTTCCCATCACATCTGCAGCTGGCACAAGACTGCTGCTGTCCCTCCCATTTACTTGCCCAGTGTTGATCTTGCAGCTTTGGAGGTGATTTTGAAGCACCTTCTGTGGAGCCTGAGGTACCCTTAGTGCTCCTCTGACTTTTCACTGGGCTGTGCTGGTGCTCTGCACCAACACCCCCAGAGCAGGCAGGGAGCTGGGTGAAGGCATGAGGGAACAGCAAGGCAAGTCTGCAAGGGTATGGTTTAAAAGTTTCTTCAGCTGCCCTCGGAATTTCTGCCTACAATGTGATGGCAAGGTATTTGCAGCTTTTAATGCTGAATGTCTCTCAGTCCATGCCAATTTGGAGCCTCAGTTTCCACAGAGGCTGGCTGCTGGGGGAGTGGTGGTGACCATTACTGACAGAGCATCTCCTGTGAAAGCTTCACCTATTGCTGCCCTATTTGCTCTGCTGGCATCTGGCAGTGTGGTAAAGCCTCATTTTTATAAAGCTCCTCTGAAGTTTTGCTGCTCTGCTGATGTACATTGATCCCAGTAAATCACAGGACGATGGAAAGCATGGAGGAGGGCAGGGAGGTGGACTTTCTATTTGTTATTCTGTTCAGAATATAACAGGACAGGTTTGCCAGAAGAAAAACCTTCAAAGCTCTGTTTTGAGCAGACTTAGATTTCCTCTGACAGCCACTCATGAGATCCCTCATTTTTATATTTTGGCAATATCTGTTCTAAAGTTTCACTGAACCAAACCCAACAATCTCCAAGCTGTGCTCGGGACACTGATTCTCTATGGGATCCGTTCTGCAATGCTCATGATGGAACACTTTAATTTCAATAATAAAGGACCAAGTCTTGAACTAGCCCTGTGGAGAGCAGCACAGCAGATATTTATTCAGGCCCTTCCTTAAGCACCTTGAGAATCCCCACATCCATCAGCACTGCACTGCTGCAGGGCTGCCCCTGCCCCCAGAGCACAAGGGATCCCCTTCCCCAGCACACAACCAGGTCCAGTCAGAGGATCTTTCTACTTGGTCCCTACACAATATGATGAAAGGAAATCCATAGACCTTCTTTTTGTTTTGACTTTTTTTCTTCCTGGAATATCCAGGGTACTACGATGAAATATTAACAAGCCTGAGGCGCTGTCCCCATACCATTAAAATTTCAGGGTCAGCTTTAATGAGTACAGGATTGAGGCTCAAGAGTTTGATTCTTTAAATGCTGCCTGTAGCTCAGCAACTCAATCCACTGGCAGAAAAATGCAGAACTCGTCTTTTAATAAAAATACCCACGGATGCTGCTGCCTAGTGGTTCCTTTGCCTATCAAAGCTCAAACAGTTCTTCTGTTTCTAGCTGTAAAACACATTTCATGTTTTGCAAATACTGGAAAGCAAGGAAGAGCAGTGAAATTTGTTTGTAGCAAAATAAACAGCTGAAGAGGTTCAAGCACAGTTATTTGTGTAAGACTGGGTATATTAACACAATAGCAAAGCATCATCCAGATAATGAAGTGCTGATGACTTTTCCTCAGCAAATCGGGTATTGTGATACGGTTCCAGATAGAAAACTTAGAAAATAAATGACTACAATTAGTACACAACTATTTATTTATCTCTTGCAAAGACATCCATCTGTCAGCTTCCTCCCTGGCAAACGGAGCTGTTCCTGCATCGTGCATTACCCAGCATCCAGGCTGACCTTTAATCTGAGCAGACACACAAACGGACAGCAGACACCTCAACAGGAGCTCGTGTCTCCTCAGTGATCATTAGCTGCATTTCATAAACTGCTTCCACTACAAATGCCAAAATACCCAAAGTATTTATGAACCCTAAATGGCTGTTTGGTACAAGTCTGTCCCCTGATGTCAGCAGTAGCCACAGTAAAGTTATTCGTGTGTGTAAATTACGGCCGGACTGGGGCTCTAAACAAGATCAGTAACCTTGACAGGTGTCTGTGACTGCCCCCACTATTGCTCTCAGGGTTGATATCAGCAGCAGTTCCAGACTTTCCCAGCTACTAAGGCAGAATCCAACCAGGAAATCCTCTAGTCAGATTTTCAGCCCCCAAGTCCCCTGTTGCTTTGATTTGGGATTGTGTTTGAAGCTGCAGCACCAAGAGAGGGAAGCTGTGACTCTGTCCTGGATTTCAGCTGCCAGCAGAAATTCCTGACATTCCTGCACTGGCCTTACCTGCTGTTAATGTCATCCTCTAGTCATGATTCCCAAGGGAAGCAGAGCCCAGTGCTCATCAGCAGCCACTGAGGGACATTCTGAGGGTCAGATCTGAGTTTCTGCTCCCACTGACACCCCCAGCAGCTGCACGTGTGGTCCAGTGTAATCTGAACCCTTGCTCTGATCTGAACACACCTCAAAGCTATTAATGCCACGAAAAATGAACAGAACCAATAAAGGAGGTCTGCAGAGTACAGTTCAAGGCTGCTACACTGAGATTAGCCTCCAACTTTTATTTTACCAGCTATAAATACCAGCGCTACAATAAGGGCACAGGAAGATGTACAACGTTCCCTCTCGTAGCAACAGGGTAAAAGTTGGTTCAGGAATGATGAAATACAAATCAGAAAATGTTCACAGCAGCTGCTGTAACACAGAGCACTGAAAAGGCTTCAGTTCAGGTTGTTTTCATGGAAAACCCCAAACTTAAGTTCATAAATATTATTGAGAGTGCTCAGACTGGAAATGTCACAAGGCACTGGAAAGCTCCTGAAAACATTGAATTTCCACTTGAATTCCCAGCAGATGGAAAGGAGCCTATGCATGCAACTGCAATTACCATTAATGGACCCAGATATATGGATTCTATTGGTAAATTCCAGCTTAGCAAAGTAAAATTTGGCTTTTGCTTCCTTTTTACTGCCATAATAAATTTTGTGTCCACTTTTAAAAGGTTGGACCAGTGTGTGAAGGTCTAGAGCACTCAAAGGCATTTAAAGTTCATGAAATCAGCTGTAAATTTGGAAGTAAAGACTGGGAACTATGAGACAATAAAAAAAGTAAAAGGAGTAGCAGTCAGCACATTCAGACAGGGCACAAACTGTGCACTGAGCTGCCTTGGGACCATGAGTGTCACTGGGAAACTGTTACTTGCTATTTGATAGATCCAGATAGATCCTTATTTCAGGTTTCCACGGGGTTCTGTTACTGAGAACAGTGTAACTGCAGCCCAAGTGAAGTAAAAGTTAACATAAATAAGCTTTGAGCTGATGGCCAATTGCTGGGCAGACGCATTGCCTTTAAGCTCTTTACATGAACCGTACAAGGGCACATTTATTCAATAACTAAAAATTACAGGCCAAGTGCTGACAGGCACTGAGCATCTTCAGCTTCTGGCCTCACTCTGTCAGGTTTGCCTGAATCCAAAGTCACCAGAAATTCCACACAATTAAAAGCAAACAAAAATACCTGCCTGAACCTCCAGATGATAATACATGAGTAAATATTAAATAGCTCTCAATGGCGCTCATCAATAACTCCATTTTTTTCTCCTATATTTGTGGTTTGAAATAATCTACATGGCTTTAAAAGAACTACAAACATGCTCACAGCCCTTGTACCATGGGCTTTGCCCAAAAGACATAATTTATGATGATGGGATTTTATTTTTAAGCAGAAAGGTTACTCCCACCAAGGTCTCTACACCAGGATTTCACAGAGGAAGATGGCATTTCTAAAGAATTGGACATAAAAGCTTGATGGGGAATTTCAAAATGAATTAAGGATGAAAGGCCTCTGTGCTCATTTGAAGCTTTCTGAGTGCTTTTTAAAGTCTGAACCAATTGAAGATGTCAATTTGCCTTGAACCCCAAACCACTTCCCCATGTAAAGAAAGAAATTTCCTGGAAACAAGAACATTCTAGATAGAAAAAAAAAGAACTTTAAAAGCCTTTTTTTTCCTTTATGATGAGATGAGAAAACCTTTTTGTTGCCAGCATTTAATCGAGCTGTGTTTTTCAGGCTGCTGCATGTTGTACAGCAGTGAGCACCCAGCACAGCCACATCCCTCCAGAGGCCCTGCACACATCTCCAAACACACAGGAGCCGGCTCCTCTCGCTGGCTGAGCCATTCCAGACCCTGAACAGAAGGAAACTGCACCTGAAAAACGTCCCTGGCAGGTTCCAATAAATGCTGGTGTTAACCTCCAGTTACCTGTTCCACTTTGGGGCGCCCCAGAGGAGGGAGGCTCCTGGAAGCTGCTCACGGACGTTCCCATGGTGCCAACATCGTTCCAAGGAACCTTTTGGTGCACACAAATTGTTGCTGGAGCGAGCAGGAGAAGAGCACAGCAGGGCCCCAAGTGCTAATGGAAGGACAGGGCGCTGCAGGAAAATATTCTTTCCAACCAAATTGCTGGAGAGCTGCTGCAGCCCCGGCTGTGCTGCAATTACTGCAACAACACTGTAAGGCTTGGGGATTTCACTGCTTCTTGATCAATGTGCTCCAAAGCCAGAAAACCCAGGAGCCGTTTTTCCAGAAGGATTTTTATCTGAGAAATAATTGTGCTGTCATTTTCTGTGCATCATCTGGTGATGCATCACGAATCACATTTTTTCCCCCCCTAACCTGAGTCTTTCTCTGAGTGGAGGAACTTAATTTTGGTCATTTTCACTGCTGGAAAGAAGAAATGCCTACAGGGATGGAATTATTTCATGAAATTCCGTAAGATGTCTAAGCAAGATGGAATCACAATAGTCCTTTCCTGATTTTTTAAATTGTTATTTGTGAGAGCTGTCTTGTATTTTTTCTTACTCAGGGAAGTGGTTTCCAATAAGGTTACAATCAGCATGATCCTAAACTAAATTTCAGTTTTTACTACAATTTGTAGTTACATGACTACCTTAGGAAAAACATTAACAGGAATTCTCAGAGATTAAAATCACTGTAAAGCATCAAGCTGCATCAAAATGGAGATATTTGGGCTGGCTTTGGAGGATCCACTGAAAACAGAAAGTTTTCTGTAAAAGCCTTCTACAATGGCTTCCTTAGCCCAAAATGTGACTACTTTTCCCACCTACATGGGCAGCTGTTGGCTCCTGCAAGTTTCCAGGAGTTTGCTGCTTCCCACGAGCCCACACACGGAGCTGCCCATGCCAGGGGATGCTGTGGCACTGCTATTTCTGCACTACACATCCACGGGACAGGAGAGCACACTGAAGACCCCTGAGGAGCGGCATCACAAAGCCCAAACGCTGTAAAATCACATGGTGGAGTAAAACCCCTGCTCAGAAGAACCTACAGGCTAAAATCCAAACCCATCACTGCTCCAAACCCATGCCCCAGGGGAGCCCTGCACGGGAAGTGCCTGGGCATTCACACAGAGCTGATTCCCTGCACAACTGGGGACTCCCTTCGGGGCTGTGATGATGCCTTAGGTTTTAACTTTTATATTTTTCAATTTCTGTACTGTTAGAGTGTAACTCTGCAGTTCCTTGTGGCCTGTAATTTCTGCTCTCTCGTGCTGGGCAGACACAACAAAGCCTCTCCAGGCTTTGCCTTCAAGGACAGCCAGGCTCTTCTAGGCCCAAAATGTGTAACCCAAAGCCTCTAAGGGGGGAAGCAAGCTGAGGGGAATTACATCATTAAACTGGGGCTTTAATTGGAGAATTAACCGTGGTATGCAAATGAACCAGGCCTATAAAGGTGTGAAGAACTCGTGACCTGGGGTCCAGCTTGGGGTCCATTTTTGGAAGCAGCCTCTGGCTCCCCCAGGGTGTGCCTTGAAGGCCTTCAAATAAAGACCTATCTTTATTCCACTACTCTTGTCTGGTCTCTGTTTCTAGCTGGCTGGAGAAGGCATCAGTGACTGCAGCAGGGAGAGCTGAGCTGCCCTCGGCCAGGGAGAGCTGAGCTGCCCTCGGCCAGGGAGAGCTGAGCTGCCCTCAGCCAGTGCCTCTCAGAGCAGCTCTCCATGCACTGGGAGCTCGAGCAGGATCACTTTGCACAGCACTTGCTGGGGATGCTCGTCCAGCCTGCTCTGCTGAGGCAGCTGTGGAGGTGAGAGGCACAGCTGGAAAGGTGATGGGGAACATCTGGAGGAGCAGCACCAACAGCAGAGCTGCTCTCGCACTGAGTGGAATCTGTGCACAGAGGACTTGAGGTGAAATTACAGAGGCACTTCAAAATGAGGGCACGGATAGAAATTAAGCTCGCTGTGGTGGCTGTACAGTTGCACCTCACTCTTCCTAAAAATCCCTCTCCTTATGCTTTTGCAAGAGAAGCACAATTAATTTGCAGGAGCTGATTTAATCTTTATTCCCAGGCTATTTTCCTTTTTGAAAATATAACATGAACATTCAGCAGCCACTCCATGGCATGAACTTACTTTAATGACGTCCTCCCCCGAGGATTTGCACTCCACAGACTCAGAGATGTCTGTCACAGCACTGTTCTCCTCGATGGACACCACCTTGATGGGCACTGCCACCGTCCTCCCCGTGAGGATGGCCGTGTTCAGGATCTCCGTGTCCTGGGCACAAAACAAAGCACAGCACTGTTCAGGTGAGCTCCTGGTGCCCGAAAATCCCAGCTCAAATTCACATAGGTGCAGCCTGGCACAAGGTAGTGAGAGCCCAGGTGTGTTTTACCTGCTAAATAAACACAGTCAGCACTGAATGAACAGCACCATGACTGCAGCTCAGTTCAGCTCAGGCACATGCCATAGGTATCTCCTGATTTCTAGACAGGCAGGGTTATTCCCAATATTCACCTTCCAAAATGTGATTTCAGGGTTTTTATTAATGTAGACTTGACTGGAAATGTTCAGACAAGGATAAAAGAGCCTCCAAAGTAAAAATGTTGCTCTGGGAGTCTAAGCCCATTGCAAAGACGGGGCCTCTCCGTGAACTTTGTATCTGGAACTGTTTCAAGATTATTTAATTTCCTCTGATACGGCCAGTGAAGCAATGAAAGGAATCCAGAAGGAGTCAGTGATGCTGTTAACTGCAGGGAAAATAACAAGGAAATTTGGGGTTGTGGCATATAAAGGCCTTTCAATGCACCATCCACCAGGCTAACACTTGGAACTCCTGAACTATTTCAGCATCACTGTATTCCCAAGATTCCCATGCAGGAAGGACTTCAAAGTTTTCTCCAACTTTTCAGCTTTCAATATAAAGTGAATAAAATATTCAGCAAATTCCTCAGCACTGAAGTCATGAGGACTGCAGCCACTGATGTCAACAGCAGCAAAATGGGGCACTGATACTGTTGATACTGTTTTCAATTCAAGTTCAGTGAGTCTGAAATTTAGGTCAGATTTTCTTTTCATCTGGCAACTTGTTATTTCTCAGGTTCTCCTGCAGATCTCATAAGAAATCCCATCAAACTTGAAAGGAAGTGCTAAAAAGGAATGTTGACTGTTCTAGAAATGTAAGAACCCTAAATCATTCCTATTGCACACAGGAAAATAAACCCAACACATTAAACCAGAGCGTTTTAAATTGGAAAATGCAAGGCCATTCTCAGGAACTCCTGACTTGCAAAGTCAGAGGCCACCCCCAGCCACCCCTACACAAATTCTGCTGGGTGCCAGCATTCAGTGAAGTGCTGCACTGAATGGCTTTACAAGTTCACTTCTGTCATCCAAACTTGACCATTTCCTTCCAAAAGTATTTTTTTCCATGCACTGGCATTTTGCTAAGTCCAGAAACAGATGCAAAGGAGCAGATCTCAACATGTGTGGAAAAACCCTCAGTACCAAAGTGCTCTCCTCTCTGCAAACTAAAGCAACTGAATAACCCACAAGGGCTCACCAAAACCAAGCTGAACGCATTTGCCAGTGTGCATTTGGCTTCTGCAAGTGTTGTGTGTCCTTTAAAATTAATCTTTGCCTCAATTCCTTATTTTTGTGTCTCTGAGTGTTAGACACTGAGAACTAAGGACTCCAGGGCAAAGGAGCAGCAAGGGAGTTTGTGGAAATGCCAGGGAATCTTTTCAGGCCATCTCAGCTGTGCTTTGAGATTGTTTTGCTCAGATCCATCTTTTCTTTAGCAATGGATATGTACTACTGATACAGAAATGTGATTTAAAGGGACAGGTTCAGAGGAAGAGAAATACCATAAAGATAAAGGAGTTTCAGATATAAAACACACTCTGTGGCCTGGGGATTTACCCGTGTTAGCATTCAATGTTAATTTATGAAGTCCATGAGAAATCAGAAAGTCACATGCACCTAAAACAAAGAAGAAACAAGCCTTGCACCACTGCCAAGAAGATAAACACAAAGACCTGCTTGTGCACTGAGGTGAAACTTCTGTGCCACGAGCAGCAGAGTAAATCCACATCCAGGTTTAACTCCCAATGAGCAGCCTGGGAGTCGCTGCAGCTCCCCTGGGCTCAGCTTTGCCCATGCCTGCAGCACTGAGCCATCAGTGCCTCCACACGAAGTCAGAGGTGAAGAAAGGCAGCAGGGAAGGAAGAAAATTTGGCTACTGGGACACGATGAGCAATTAGAAACCCCAATCTCCTGCCCTTTGCTAATGGCTTCACTACAGGAAGGAGAGTGCATATGAATGAATTTATTTTGATTAATTACCTCAGAGATACATCTGCCCCAAGAGCTGTAAAAGGTGTTGTTTGTCAGGACCAAGGGCTACTGAAATCCCTTCTCCGTAGTCCAAAACGAACTCCAGGAATTTCAAACTCATGATGAGCACAAAGATATGGCCAATATTATCTCATGGCTTCACAGCATTAGAGATCCTCAGCATTGGGAAGGGATTGGGACCCACCCAGCTCCAGCTCTGAGCAGAGATGGAAACCTTTTGCCTTCACCTCCCCTGAAAGCAGCCATAACTCATGGGTGTTACCCAGATTAGGAAATACTGATGTATGAGCAATTAATATATTACACACTATACTAAAAGCAATTTTCAGCTCTGCCACTTCCCTCCCTCAGGCTCTAAGTGCCCTGTGACAGTTAAAGCAAACCAGAAATAAAGACCAAGGAACAAAGCCTTGATTTTATTGTCTTTTTTTGTTTGGAACTAAAATAGAACAACGTGTATCCTGTATCCCTGTGTATGGAACAGCCTCATGGCACAACTGCTGCCTGCTCTGTGTTCCCTTTTTATTGCTGCAATAAAGCCAAAGGCAGTTCAGAGAGAATTGCTGCTCATTGCCTGCACCACACACAAACTGACAGAAAACTCTGAACGGCACAGGAAAGCCCGAGACTCCTCGAGAGCTGAGCTGAAACAGATGAAAATAAAAGGAGCTCAAACAGACTCCATCTGTCTGTCTGTCTGTCTGTCTGTGAGCACCCTGAACGTCACCCACAGACACAAGGGTCTGGCTCAGCACCCAAATTTGTCTCCCTGTGTTTCCCCACCTCCTGCACACCCCCGATTATCCACTGATAAGCACAAGCAGCTTATCAAGGATACGCCAAGCACCACCAGGAGAAGAACTGCTCTCAGCAGCACAGCAAACACAAGAGCCAGCAGAGGTGGTGCTTTCTGTGCCCCACTTTTAAATGCAGTACACTGCCCTGACTGCAGGCTACTTTGGGAGTATACAAACAAGATTGCTAAGAAACTTTCAGAGAGACTAAGAACTCATTTAAAATGAAGGCACTTTTCAAAAATCACAATGTCTTGGCCATTTCCACATGCTTTAATTTTTAAAATCCCCCAAGAACTAATCTACTTTCTGTGCAGGCAGCAACTAAAGTTTTAAAATCAAATTTATTTTGTGTGACAAAAAAACCTGAAAGGATCTGATAGCAGTGTTTGGACTTGTTCCCCAAGAAATTCAAAAATGAGGAAAGTAGAGTAAATTGAAAAAACAGAAAGAAGATGAACTGTAAGTAAGCATCAATATCCAGGTCAGAAAGAAGTTTCTGCAAGTGAATTGCAAACTCTGAAAAAGCCAGGATTGGCACTTCCATAGTGGAAATGGAGAGCTACAGAAATAATCCTCATGGAAACAAGGGAGATTGGAGCTCTGAACTTTGGAAGCCTCCAACTGTCTTGGCAGCACAATGCCCAAATCCCAGCAACATCTGAGCCTGATATTGCAGAGGCAGAGTTGGCTTTCTTGTCTGAAGAACATCTACAAACTCCCAGTCAGGATGGCTCTTTCCTGTTACCAGGGCATCCCTTCAATGAATGCAACACATGAAGGAAATAATTACTATTTAAATGTGTTTAATTAACAAATAGTATAACTGAAGAACAATTTTCCTTCTACTGATTAGAGGCAAACTCTAGTGGTTAGGCTCAAGGAGGCATCAAAGGAGATACGTGAAAGCAAATCATTGAATTTTGTGTGTAAGCAATTACTTTAAAATTTACTGACAGAATTTGATGCAAAAGCACCACCCTCGAGGAGATCTCCCAGCTTTCCTCCTTGGAGCTGCTGTCACAACCCAGAGCACCATAAGCCTCCATTCACACTCTGCTCTTGCCTGTGTCAGGGTTCATTTGGATAAAGTCCACGAGCAGCAGTATTGGCCCCAACATTTCCTTCCACAGCTGCCTGCACTGTGCTGCTTCAGAGCAAACTCTGCAGGACTGCTTTTCAGAAAAATCACTTCTTTCTTAGAAAGGGAAAACAATACCCCTAAAGCAAATGTGTTCCAGGCAGAGCTGAGAAGGCTGTGCTGACATTTGGTGGTTCAGAGCTAGGTGACCCCACGGCCGGCTCTGCAGCAATCTCACACTTTATTCCATCCCTCTTCAGCCAGGGAACTTGCACTGCTGGCAGTGGGAGCTCTGGACAAAGAGCAGGAACACAGAATATGAGCCTCAGTTGCTTGGATTTAGCTGAAGAGCAAACCTTATGTTCATCCAACCTCTCAACTGTAAGAAGGCAAGCATTCAGCCATGACTAATGTAGGAACTAATTCAACATTAAATTGTGGCAGAATGAGGAAGCAAAGTGACAGCTGTTTAATTAAACTCTAAATCCGATTAGATGGTGTTATCAAGAGAAATCCATGGGAGCCTGAGGTCATGAGAATGGTCCTGTTTGCAGGCTGAAAATTCAGTGAGTGGAGTCTCCCAGAATGATGTTAATCGTAGCTCAGCATTCGGATTTGTCCCTCACACAACCACGCCACCTCACCAGTGACAAACCTGTGGCACAGACCTGAAGGAGTGGCACAGAAATGCCATTTATGTTTTGAGAGGGAAAGAACATGTGGAAAAGAGGCAGCTGGGCACTGTCTGCCTTCAAATCAACCCAGCATTTGTCTCACAGAACAAGGACAGAGCCAGCAAGTCCCGGCTGCTGACAGGGCTGCAGTCAGGGGAGACAAAGCCCTCCCAGGAGAGCTCCAGGAGCTGAGCTGTGCTTCCAGCTGAGGATAACCCATCACCCAGAGGAGCAGTGACACCCCAGCACATCTGCAAGGGCAGAGGATGGAGATGTGGGAGATGTAAATGGCACGTGCCAGCTGCAAACACAGAGCAGGGCACAGAGCTGTGCATCCCGAGTTCCAGAGCATCCCAGGCAGAGCAGCCCGAGCTGCACTGCACTGCACTGCAGGCAGCTGTGATGCTGCTCTGGGAGGCTGGGAACACAATGGGTGTGGATTCAAGTTATTAATGCTGCTAAGATTACAGCTGATTAATGACAGAACATTGTTAGGCAGCAGACTCTGTTTATCTACATAATCCTACGATTAACAGTAAATTATACGTTGTGCTTTCTGCCAACTGGGTCCTCTGACACTCCACATCCACAGGCAGTGAGCACAAGAAGGGGAAGACGACGTTCTGCTTTTTAAATTCTCAGCACACCCTGCAGAAGAACAGGAGTGTTCCTGCAGACCAGCGAGTCTGGATGATTGAGGACCCCCTGAGGCAGAGTCACCCTCTGGCAGGAGTGGGGAAGGGCAAATTTTGTTGGTTGGATTTTAGGCTGGTCTTTCACTTGTCTCCAATACTATTGGCCCATCCCATCTTAATCCTGCTCTGCTTCATTTATCACTTTATAATGTGAGGCTTTTACTTCCTGAGTGGTATCAAGTGCAGAAGAAATGGGGTAATGCTGCTCAGGAGTGAAACCAAAAGGGGACAACCTGCTTACTCAACAGCATCCCTCAGCATCCAAACATGGATCCACATGGAACCCAGGCTACTCCATGACTGAGGTCCACGCTGCCAAGGAAAATGTTAGCTGAGGAACAAATTAACTGTGGAGAAAAATCAGGCCATTCAAAATCTACATAAGAAACAGACTTACTGAGTAAAAGTTGCCATTTCTGCAGTCTGCTTCTGACGAGGACAGAAGAACAAAGGAGCTCAAAGTTTCTTTTGGATGCTAATTCCCTTCGACAGCACTGTGAGGTATCTCCTCTTTGCTAAAGCTTTGTTAAATGGCCAACAATACACAGGGCACAGAAATTAAGGACAGCACCTGCCCTGAAGAACAAACAGCGCACAAGTCAAACACAGCCCAAACATCTCCCGTGGAAAGACCCAAAGGTGGAGGCTGGCACTGTTCTGTCCCTGCCATGCACAACATCTGTTTGAAGACCCTGATCAACGTGATGTCTGTGGGTCTCCAGGAGTCTCCAAGAGGATGGAGGGAGGGAATGCAGAGCCAGGGACACGAGAAAGGAATTCAGACTCATCTTCCTCACTTCCCAGAGAAGTGTCTCTGACAGTCAGAGCCCATCAGAGCTGGGCTGGGCTGGGGCCCCTCACCAACTCCTCCTGGGGCTGGACCACTGCCAGGAAAACAGTGGCAGCTTCCTGGGGCCAGAAGGAGAGACAGCAAAGCTGGGATGGGAATTTTCTGGGCCCAGCACAATCTTCCCCGTAGCTTTTGCGAACAGTGTAATTTATGATGAAGATCTAAGCATCTCTTCAAAATGGGAACTCAGTGTTCTGCAAATGCAATGCCCTTTTAATCAATGATCTTGTCTGTTTAGTCTCCATATTAAGATAAATCTTAATTACTGGCCCCCTACATTAGCAACAAACCGTTCCATTTCCTTCCCTGCTTGCACAGTTTTCAAATGCCCTGCTAGTGGAGTTTCTGAGTCCTGATAAATCACACTCTGCAGACAGAAAAGGGGGGATGCAGAATGTATTAAAAGACAGGGATGCAGAGAAATATCTCTGGATCCTCGGATGACGAATCCCCACTTTCCTTGCAGTGAATCCATCCTGTTAGCACTCAGACGTGCAAAAGGGAGCATCGCCAATGATTACTTTGATTTAGCAGATGCAGACTCTGTTGCTAAATGTAATTCCATCTTCTGCCAAAAGTGAGCATCCCTTCCAAAGTAAGAAGAGACTGGAGCACCTAATTGCTTTGTTCTGTCTGCAGTTAGTGCTGTGAAACTCTGGCATTGCCCAGCTCTGTGTGTGGGCACAAAGGCCACACCGACCCAAGGTCAGGCACAGAGCTCTGCACTCCACCCAGATTATTATGACAAGAGGAATTTTGTAATTCTCAATTAAAAAAAAGGCAAAATCTTATCAGCATAAGCTTCCATGAGCGATGTTCTGGCCAGCAGGAAAACGAGCAATGGGCACACCCTGGGCTGTGCTCAGGGTGAACATTCCAAAAGGGGCACTGACAAAGTTTGCTTTAGGCTGAGGGCTGAGGAATGCCCCTCCTGCAGAGCTCATGGACCAGAATTATCCTGGCAGGCAGGGCAGCTCTCTGGCACCTGCTGAGGGCAGGTAACCAGCCCTTCCCTTCACTTGCAGCTTTGAAACCAGGCGGAATGAAGAACTCTGAATATCCTGCAGGTCCAGAGAGGCAGAACCACAGCACCACAGCACCACAGAATCACAGAACCACAGCACCACAGCACCACAGAACCACAGCACCACAGAACCACAGAACCACAGAACCACAGAATCACAGAACCACAGCACCACAGCACCACAGAACCACAGCACCACAGAATCACAGAACCACAGAATCACAGAACCACAGAATCACAGAATCACAGAATCACAGAACCACAGAATCACAGAACCACAGAATCGCAGAACCACAGCACCACAGCACCACAGCACCACAGAACCACAGAATCACAGAATCACAGGACCACAGAAGCACAGAAGCACAGAATCACAGAAGCACAGAACCACAGAACCGCAGAATCGCAGAACCACAGCACCACAGCACCACAGCATCACAGAACCACAGAACCACAGAATCACAGAACCACAGCACCACAGAACCACAGCACCACAGCACCACAGAACCACAGCACCACAGAATCACAGAACCACAGAACCATGAGCCCTCTGAAGCTCCTGTCACTTCTTCCACTTCCGAACAACTGAGAATCAAATTCAGATTTCTTTTAACAAATTGGTTTCAGAAGTAAACATTTACTTCACTGTATTTGTTATACTAACTTTATCATATGCAGTTCATAAAACCAATTCAAAACTTAATTCTGGAGCTGTAAGAGTTTGCCACAGGCACTGAGACTAACCAGGAAATCTTATTTCCTCTCCCTTGTGAAATAAGGATCTAAGCACTTGCATTAATATTTCCACCAGGAACGTTCCACTGCCTGAATATTAATGCTACATGTATTTATTATTTCTCTAAAAGCAAGCCCATCCTGGCTCCACGTGCTGGCTGTCAGTGCTGAGCAGGAACTGTGGCGAGACTTTCTACACCAAGGGGGTAAAAAGAGCAACCAGATCAAGTGATCCTCAGCACATCTTGGTGAATAACTGATTCTTCTGGTTTTTTGAACAGATCTAGGGATGAGAAAAATCATTCCCATCTGACACTGTTTGGCTTTGGTTTTCTTGCTGAATAAAGCACTTTCTTTCTGTTTTATTTTCCAAATGTATCTGGGGAAATACACAACCCCGAAGTTATACCACAAAAAAACAAAGAAATTGATTACTTTTATTTATAAAGTATAGATCTCCAAGCAGCGCTATAGCTAAGTGGGCCTTAATTTGATCTCTTATGGCTTTTAATTTTTTTTTTTTAATATATAAAACCTCTGTTTTATCTTAAAACTTGCATAAAGGTGATGGGAAAAGCGAACCAATAAGGACATGGAATAAAATCAAAGTTTTCATGCTTGACTGTGTCTCCCTTCAGCATCTTTAAAGCTGTAAATGTGTGCAGTTTGTCCTTTGGGAGTCCTCTCATGACCAGTGGGTCTCACCAGGGCTGGGGCCTCTCTGCCTTTCAGGAGCTGTGGCACCAAATTCAGCCAGGAACAGCTCACTAAAACCCCAAATATGACACCAAAGCTGCCTCTGCCTTCTCTTGGTTGGAACAGCCATGCCAGGGTTCAGTGGCCAATCTGCATTTGCAAAGGAAGATGGCATTTCCTGCTGTGTGGGGGAAGAGTCTGCAACTGAAAATGACTTCAAAGGAAACCATTCTGGAACCTATTAAAACTTAGAAAAAACCTGAAGGACAATTGCAGGAGATGGGAACCAGAATTCCACATTTCATCTTTCTATAACCACTTAAAATACAGAATAAGGACATAAAAGTGACTGGAGAAGATGAGAAGCAGAAGCCTACATTTTATTTCTCCAAGCTTATACATAAAAAATAAATAAATAAAAAACTCTGGATTTTTTAAAAGATGCTTATTTGCAACACAGGAAACTACCTGCCCCTCTTCGTGACATTTCCTTCCTTACTTTAACATTTTGCTGAATTGACATAGAAATGAAAGCACTTACATAGGGAACACTTTATCTAGAGAGGAAAAGTTGTAGTTATGGCTTGAAACGTGAGCGATCACCTGAGATATTCCAACTCCAGCACCATAACTGGTTCTTTTTAGCATAGAAAATGGAAACAGATGAAAATCTGTGCAGTGACAGGTTAAAAGCCCTTATTCTGAGTCCAACACACTTGAGAACCATTGCTGCTGCTGCTTCACAGCACTGCTACTTATGGATGGAAGTGCACTTGCAGGTGCTTATGAATACACTTAGACATGATAAATACAAGCAATAAACTGTCCTAAGTTCTCTTGAAAACTTCTGGTTTTATGCATTTATGCAGTGCATAAATTATACACATTTCATCTCCGGCAGACGTATGGAAACATCTACAATATGTAGTCATACATACAACTTTTTATCTAATGAGCACCCTTAGAAGAGTGCTTGGAAAATGAGAGTGGAGAGAAACACATTAAGAGCATTAAGTGAGTGAATGCAGCCACTTCCAACATTCCCAGGAAAAGATAAATACTTGTTAGGGATACCAGAAGCAAGGCCAATAAAGCAGCCTCAGAAACTGCAGCACATGGCAGCCTTTGTGATCACCAGAACAGCTTTTCATTTGCTCAGACATCTCAGGAATAACTGTCTGAGGGAGCCCTGGGCTGTGCTGAGCACCTCTCATGTTTTCTGTGCTGCTGAATGGTCCCATGAAGGCTCTCCCAGATGGGAAGGGGAATATTGGTGCAGCCTGGATGGGAGAGAAGGGCACTGGGCACCTGTGATTTGATGATGGCCGATCCAGGGGTGCTTCAGCCACGGATGGAGCTGGGTAATATTTCCTTGATGACACAATTCCACGGCTTATAGTCCTCTTTCCTTGTATAAAGACATGAAATCTGTCAGTTTAAGGGCATTTTCTCCACATCTGCCACTCATTTACTTTCCTTTCTCAGGAACCCGAGGCAGTGGCTTGGGAATGGCCCCTGGTGAAGCTGGGTTTGCTCCCCCATCAGGCACAACCAGCCCAGCCCTGGTGATGCCTCCAGCCTGGGACCACCGTGGGAATCCAGCTGGTCAGAAAAAGGCAATTTTCATCAGCAATCTGAAATTCTTCCCATGTTCATTCCAGTTAAACCTGCGGCCCCGTTCTACAGTTGGCTTTATAGCAGTAATAATAATAATAATAATAATAATGCTGCTGTAATGGCTGTCATCAATAGGCAGTTGCAGATTGAAAACACAGAAGAATATCAGGACACACGATCACAGGCTGCATGTATGTCCAGATGGGAGGAATCCTTATGGAAACAAGACTGGGAGGCATTCTGCAGGAATGGAAGCCACAGACGTGATCACACTTTTCATTTTATATACAACACATTTCCATCCCACATCCTTCTCACTGTAAACGTTTTGCAAACTTAATTTTTCAAAACCTGACCCCACCGAATTCAACATCTGTTTTCAGTAAAGCCAGGGTCCATCCCACCAGGCACTGTGGAGTAAACCCCAAAGAGTCCTCACTGCTGTGCTTCCCTGCAGTCAGACCCCAGCACTTCTCCTGTGACCCTCCACTGAGAGATCAAACTGTACACTCAAAATATCCACACAGGTAGGGACAAAAAACAAACAAAAAACCCCCCCAAAAACCCAAAAACAGAAACAAAAAAACCCCAAAAAGGTGTTGTTAGGGCCATGCTTCACAGCAGATCCTACTCTCAATTTGCACTCTGGGAAAAGACTGAAGTGTCCAAGAACAGAGAGCCATTCTGTGCTCTCAGGTACCACAGCTGGCTCCAGATTCCAGGTCTCCTGGAGGTTCTGTGTCAGCCCTGGCAGCCCTGGAGAGATGGCTCAGGCTTTGTGCCACCTTTCATGGGTTAGACCCCACATGCAGGCATCTGGATCCCACCTTGCTTCTCCCAGATTAACCTGTGCCAGCTCAGTCTCCAATCTGCTTTCATCTCCCCAAGTGCAAAGGGGCTCTGTCCTCACTCCATTTATTTACTGTGGAATTTGAGATTCTTTTCAGTCCATGAAAATCTGGTGCCTTCTAGAACCCACTCCTGGGGCTCCAGGTGCAGCCCCCAGATTTCAGTGCACGGAGACCAAGTTTTGCACAGTGCTGCAAACCCCACGGATGGGGAATAAACTGCTCAGTTTGGAGATTCAAGGTAGAATCCTATCCAGGCCTTTCCTTGGAAAGGGCACTGTCCTGCTCAGAGTCTGAGCTCTGTAACCGAGGTGGAGTAATTTTGAATGTTTTATGGACTGCAAGGATTAAGTCCCAAGGACAATTTCTTGTTTTAAGTAACTAGGGTCCTGCATGATACATGGGTGATTTTTATGGCTGCCGTGGAGGTTGTGAACTTGGTTTATTTGTGTAGATTAATATGCCATAGATTATTAATGAGCTGCTTTCTCCTTCTAATAGACAGTATTCATGTCCTGCAAGTTCCTGAAGTTCCTCAGCTCCTGGCCGTGCACTTGGCTGAAGTTTGTGGATGTCAGAGCCCTATTTAAACCACAGGGGAAGTGAAGCAGGCAGCTTCAATTTAATTTAGTCTGGTTTGAAATCAGCAAGAGAAATTTTCTACTTGCTCCTTTCTTATTCTGGCTGTACGGCTTTAATTTTCGATAAGCAAAAATCTGTAACAAAGACACCACGAATTCTTGTGCAACCACTACGAAAAAGTGGTCATAAAAATGCAGGAAATAGTCATTATTATTTCCCATCCTTGTACCTAGATTATTTTTCCTTTTCAAACAGTTTATTGATTTCACTGACTTCACAGCAGCTCCACACAAGCAAAGCACACGGAGGGCAGGAACAAGATTATTGCATTAATGAGAGCAGATACTGTACAGACATCAGAAACTCACTGCCGTTAAAAAGATGAGAGACTGACACAGGAAAATTAAATTATTGATCAGACACATGTCTGATAGACTGGTGGGCCTTATAATATAGAAACTGAACCTGGCATACATCTAGAAGGCAGCAAATTGAATATATACAGTATGTATAATCCTAGATGCAATTATTTCCCCCTTACTCCAGCAGAACCACGTTTTACCTTCAGGGGTTGCTTGTCCAGCTCCTGCTGGAGGCTCTTGGCTAGAGAAGCATCCTTGAAAGAGGTTGCTCTGATCATTGTATAAGTCAGGATATGACAGACAAAGGGATCAAATCTATTTGTTTAAAGCACTGTTTTTCTTTGTTAGTATAACCTGGAGCAACCCCAGTGACCATTAACTTTATCTGAGCATCTCACAGCAACTTCCAGCGCCGAAAGAGGCTTGAAAAAAGATCTGTGTGCTTGAGAGCTTGGCTTTTTCTTCCATCTGTTGGGTGGCCTAATAAAAGACATCACCTCTAGCCACAAACCCTGCTTCACTCATGGAATTACTCCTCTTTTCACTCTTCAGGGCTACAGCTGCCCTGCCAGTACTGATGCAGGGGAGAGAGCATCCATGTTTAAGCAGGGAATTTTCCCTCCTAAGGAACCTGCAGTACAGAGCTGCTGTCAGCCAAACCCTGCACGGTAACACAGGAGATCCATTTTAAACATGAGCCACCCGGCTGTGGGCCTGAGCCAAGGGTCCAGGAGAGGCAGAAACTAACTGCAGACAGACATGTGGCTCCCACCCCGCCAGACAATTCCTATTTTTGCAGATCAGAGCCTCCCAGTGCTTAATGAGCAGCCCGTAATTTGGATGAGGTAAGAGCAGTGAGGAGGAATTACTGAGTCTCGAGTGACTTACTTATTACCACACCGAGCTCACTCCTGAAGCTTCCAGGCATCCTTAAAACATATGCCTCAGGATACCTGTGCCAGCTGGCAGCTCCCCTCTCAGTCCTGCTTTTCAGTGCTTCCAATTGACATTTTGTCCCAGCTCCAGCAGCCAAACCAGAGGCTCCTCTGCTGGCTCCACCAAGCAGCAAGCCGTGCAAAAACTTCCCAGCCTTGGCACACAGGCAGGCAGGAGCCTGGACAAAATGATTCCTGAGGACGCCCAGGTCGGAGACTGATCGCTTTGGTTTCTGCTGCTGACATAATCTGTGCAGCAGGAGGCCTCCTGCCTTCTGTTAGCTCCCCAAAATGAGAGCTCAAGAGCACAGAGAGGTTATAGCGAGCCTTCTGGACCTCAGCCAGCTGTGCACTGTTTCAGAACACAAAAGGAGGAGAATTCACCTTTAAATCACACAAGGTGATTTTTGCCCGCATCCTTTTTCCCCAAGCTACATCCCGGTAAAGTCTGGTTTATGCAAATGAAAATAAAAGTGTTATGCTGAGGTAAAAAATGTCCACATTAAAGAAAGAAAAGAGATGAAGTGGTTCTCCCTGGCATGGCACACCGAGACTAGAGCTCAGTAATGAACCTCAAGGTCTGAACTGCAAGCAGCAGTTTGGGGGTAGAAGGTGTAAATAAATGTGCAATTCTGCAGAGCCATCCTGCATGTGAGCACATTATGTGCTGCAGTAACACTCTGGCGTGTCTCTCAATACCGAATTTACAGGCTAATGTTTCCCTCTATCATTTTCTCAAACTTCCCAGTGAACTTGAATTATTTTTACACTTATTTAGTTTAAGCCAAATACTCATTTCACAGCCTCCAAAGGACACAGAGCTCTGCTCCTAGAGGGCCTTGGGGAGCAGAGCACGACACAGCCATTCCTCTGGTACTGACACTCAGCATTCAACAGGCACCCACTGTAATTAATAAAACTGCGCTGTTGCTATTTTTCACTAATAGAGGATTTCCAAAAGCAAATTGCAGCCATAAATTACATCATTACAGCCTGTATTATTGTTCTGTGAGGCAACAAATCTTGCAGAAAGACAATCAGCTCTGCTAGATTAAAAAAAAAACACCGAGGACAAATCAGATGATTGGGACCTGATTAAAATTAATGTCAGTGGCACTTTTTTTCCATTTGCCTGCTGAAATTCCCTCTCTCACCAGCGTGGTGGCCGTGCTGTGGTGCTGGCACACTAAATATTAGGCATGAGTTGTTTCTGAGGGGAAAACCCATCTCAACCAGTTCAATGTCTGTGTGGATCCCCTTTGCCAGGCCCTGCAGTTTAACTGGGGTGTCAAGACACCCCACAGCAATGGGACCACAGAGTGCAGGGCTTGGGCTGTAAATTCACTCAGCACATGGCACCACATGGGCAGCAAGGCCCTGGCACACAGCCTGTCCAGCTCAGAAAAGCTGGTTTTTCTGGTGCTCCAAGCTTTGGTGAGGCTCTGGTACCCTTTTGGCTCTGGGATTATGAAAAGATGAGATCCTCTCCCCACTGCTGCTCCCCACGTCCTTTGGCAGCTGCTGCAAGGTGAGGAGAGAGGCAGCAGCACAATGCCAGCTCTGTCCTCTGCACTGAGCTCAGCCCTGCCCTGCCTTCTGTGGTTATCTCCCTCAAGCAGAGCCACTGAGTTTGAAGTACAGATTCCTAATGAATTCCATGACAAACATCCTCAGTGATGAGCATCTGTCTGGATAATGAACTGCACACAGAGAGCAGGGTAAGGCAAACATGCATCGAGAGCAAATCGAAGGTGAAAAGTTTCTGGGTTTTTAAGGTTTGGGGGTGGCTCATTAAAACACTGAGGCTTATAAAAGTCATGGTGATTTTTAACCCCATGCTCCCTCATTATATCCCATTAGAGTAAAGCATTTTCTCGTTGTCTCGAGCGTTTCACTGCCCAGGCTGTAACACCTCAGGACCTCATTAATTAGAGTCCAGCCTAAACAATTCACAACTCTGCTAAGCAAGTATTTCATCTGGTTGTGAAGAGTCAGGCATCCCCCAGAAACGTCAGAACTCTCTTTGCAGATCAAAATCATCATTAGAAACTGCCAATTAAGAGAAATCCCTCCTGTTTTTCTGTATGGGTCACAGCCATCCCACCTAATGCTCGGGCTGGCTGGGAAGCAGCTCTGTCTGCAAACACACCTGGTCTGCCCTGGCAGCCCCTGCTCAGCTGTCACCTCCTCAAAGTGACAGCCTGAGGAGGTGGACACCATTTACTCCCCAGGGAAAACCACAAATGTTTGTTGTCTGGAATCAGTTTGGACAGTGGATGTGTATGTATGATTTAAGTCTAGGCAATAATTTGTCAGCTAAAGCTAATGAGAAAACTCCACTTTAGGGAGAACCAGTACATGAATTCCAGAGGAGAAGGCCCAGTCTAGCAATGGACACTGCTGAGCTCAATTCCCTTCCCAGCTCCAGCAGCAGCTCCCAGACAAAGCCAGGCCATGCTCCTCCATCTCCCTGTGTCCCTCGGCAGCCCTTGGCAGGAGCAGCTCTGTGCTCCCAGGGCTGCAGCCAGGCAAGCACCTGCCTGCAGTGCTGGCCACAGCAGAGCTCTGCTCAGAGCCTGAGCTGCTCAACACACCCTGCAGTCCTACAAAATCAGCAACTTCTTCACCTTTAAACTCCAGTTCTGACAGCTGCAAACTTTTGCGCAGCATCAGCCCCTGAAGCTGGGCTGCTCCTTCTGGGGAGTGCGTCTCTGCCCTCCTCCATCTGCTGTGGCTGTGAGGGGACACAGGCTGAGCACAGTCCTGAGCAGCTTCAGCATCCAAACACCCAGCCCTGGAATGTCCTTTTCAGGCACCACCACGTGGGAGCAGGGCTCCCTCTCTGCTGGCTCTGCTCACATGTGTGGCAGCTGTGAAATTGCCTTCGTGGTTACGTTAAACAATCAGAATTTTAATCAGCTGTCACTTTGAATATTAACTGTTATTTCGGATGTCTTCTTCTGATGGAGCAGTACCACAAACCTAAACCAAGACTTAGAGCAGTCCCCAAAACACACCCCAAGAGCCACACCATCTCCAGATTTCACATGTTACACAGCACAGGGCCAGGCACTGACACAAGTGGGATCCCGTGTCCCTCTCAGCTGTGCTGCCCCTCCTTTCCCACTCAGGGAGCTCAGTTTCACTGAACCCTGACCAACACCCTGATTTTGACCAGCTTGGCTCACACACAGGATTTTCTACAGGTTTCTGACACTCCTCTTCCAGGGGAGCATTTGGGTACCAGCACACTGAGCAGCAATAATTTACTTGCTGGCTGTCTCACTGCACACCCTTGTTCTGCAATTTTTTGTTTGCTTAGCAGGGTTTGCCTCCTGTCGAGACTAAGAAGCATCTATTAAGCCTCATATTAATATTTTCCAGAGATCTTTAAAAATCTGGGAGCTAGCTGGCCCCACCTCTCCTCAGCATCTTAAAAATCCCAAAGTAATCCATTCCCTAGCATTGTCAGATGGGGGGGATGCTGGAAGAGGAAATTGTACACACTCTTGGGCTGCACAGAAAATGACATACAGCTTGATGCAATGGAAATATTAATTCCAGCCAGCTGAGATAGCCTTATTGATCCATCCTCATTTCCTGCAAAAGGCAGGACTGAATGTGACTGTAGTAAAGAAGAGGACAACAGAAACTAGAGGCAAAGTGCAAGGGTTGTAGAAATGATGCCTGGGACCTTAAAAGGCAGTGTTAAATTGAGTCATTTTGGATTCTTTATGTTGTCTGCATCTTCTGACCAATTTGAGATCAATGAACAGCAGCTCATCCGTTTTTTGCTTTTGTTTCCTGATGGGCAGACAACAAAAAAAGCCAATTCTTCCCAGATGAGATGAATCAATAAGCACTGCAAGTCCCAGCCGAGCTCCCTGTGTGACGGCCGATTTCCCAGCAGGTCCAGGGCTCCCGAGTCCAGCTGCTGTCAACAGAGAGCAGCAGCACAATTAGTGCAATTCCATCCCCCATAAATCTGAAGGGAGCAGTGCTATCCTCCTGAGCCCACTGCAGCCTGCAGTGGTGGGGATGGGAGGCACAGAGGGGATGGATCTCTGTGTCTCCCTTCGCACCGGGAGATTGTCACTCTGCTCTTTCACACAAACATTCCCTCTGAACTCCAAAAACTCCTGACTTCATGGTATTAGTCAGGGCTGCAGAGCTGCTGTGAGCTGTCCCAGTTAGTATATTAATAGTAATAACTCCGTTTTACATAAAATAAACTTCCTACAACTCACAGGGTCTACTTCATGCGATCCATAACTGAATTATCTGAGACAATACCTGTCAGGTGAAAAGTCTGACACATGGATGATGTGCTTGTTCATTTGTTTTTTTGAGATAAGCAAATCAGGAAATGGATTTTTCCTTCTGGAAAGCTCGTCAGTGCCTGCTGCCTCCACTTCACTCAAGACTGAAAGATGAACCAGAGTGAGAATTCTGCACTTGTGTGACCTTGAACTAGATAGAGCTTTATGGTGTGAACTCACAGACTGTGCAGGGATGAAAACTCTATTTATTCAGGTCCATATTTTAAAATGGTATTGCAGGGACTTCATTACAGTGAAATACCTTAAAAAACCCTTACCTTAGGGAACAGCAGACATAAATGTGTACATAAAGCACCAGTGCTTTGGGAGCTAAGGTTTTGATCATCTCTGTTTTAATGGAAAGCCAGTTAACAAGCACACATAAAACTGTCACAAAGTGGTTTTGGCTGAGTCACAGCTCTGCAGCAGGTCCATCCCCTGCTTCTGCAGCAGCAACATCAACAACTGAGCTCAGAATGTAAAGAAACTCGCAAACCAAGCACTTCCTAATGAACAACTCAGCACTGAGCAAAAAGCACGAGGAACTGCATGGCCTGATGAGCAGCCCAGAGTCTCAGCTACACACTGATGCTGGCATGGCCAGGCTACCCTGCATAAACACTCAGAACCTGGATTCAGCAGCAGCTCACAGGATGCTGTTTCACAGGGGAAAGAGGCTTCAGTTCGTACCAGTGGGTGCATCAGCTCCCCCCAGCAGAAAGGCACGACATGCAGAGACAGATTATTGTATGTTTAATGAGAGCCACTGGTACAGCTGAGGAGAACAGACAAACTTCTGGGCACGTGAAACAGCAGCAAAAAACTTTCAGAATTGCCTGAGCCTGTTCCAGCTGTGCTTTGCTTGTAAGCAGTTACCAGTGGATCACACAGGCTGATGAGTGAAACCCGAAAAACCCACCGAAAATTAGTGTTATTTCCAAGAGGAAATATGCATGGATGAGCAAGTTGCATGGCTCCCCACGGTGACAAGTGGCCTTTGAAGTAAATTTAGAGTAGAACTCAGAATAGAATCCCAACATTGAGTTTATGCTTCAGCATTTTAATACCTGTATTCCATGCAAGTCACACTTAGAGATCAACCTAAGAGGGAGTGCATCCTGCTGGTGAAGGACTCCTGCTCCAGCTCCAGATCCAGGGACCCAGGTGCTCTTGCATAAATATTAAAGCATTGATTCCCCATCCTCCCCTCATGAAGGAGCTCTCCTTTAGTATCAGCACTGAACGATGCATTTACACACCGGTTTTCCACCTTGGTCTATCCCAAAGCAAAATTTAGCAGTGTTTAAAATACACATTATCCATCTAAAGCACGAAAAGAAATCTCTGGCTGAGCTTCCTAAAACGTGGCCTCGTGTTGAACACAGAGACACAGAGCTCTCCAGTGGGACTCCTGTGTGTGCACACACTGCAGATGTAAAGCTGGGCTATTTTCATAGAGCCAAGAGGCAGAACCTACACAGTCGGCTACATTTGCTCATGGCAGGATGGAAATCTGAGAAAAATTTGTGGAAAGTAAGTGAAGCAACCTTGGACACCTTAACTGGCGAGTTCTGAGGTCACCTGTGATTAATTGAGGAGGTTTTCAAAAGCAGCTTAGCAGGTAATTATTTAAGGTCCTATGAAAGCACTTTCCTAATTGATCCTGCAACAAGTAACATGAAATTTAAAAAAGTCAGAATAGGGCACAATTCAGCCAGTAGGTTTTTCCTGTCCACAGACAGTGGGATTTATTTTCTGGTTTGCCGTAAGAAATTATTTTATTATCTTATTTAACTCTCCTACTGGATGAATTTTACAAGCCCCAGTTTCTGTAGCTGTGGTTGGTATCTCACAGCAGCTGGGATTTGAGTCAAGAGATCTGAAGGAAGGATTGTGTGCCTGGAAGAGCATCTGGTTTTCCCCATCTCTATCAAAAGGTCTAATAAATGACATTAGCTCTTTACAAACCTTGCCTCAGGAATTATTGCTATTCAATGATGGAAATACAATATGTAAATTTAATCTCACACTTTGAGGGAGCCATGTAGACCTTCATACAGCCTGCATGAAAAGTACATTGAGTGGATGGTTTCACCAAGTGCCACACTCAGGAATTTGGAAAGGAGAGTGCATGTCTGACTAGGATCTAGTTTGATGCACTGTACTTAACTAAAATTCTGTTATGTGAGAGTTAGAAAGCAACAAACCAGTTAAAATTACATTTTTCTAACTTTCCTGTCTCATTTTTCCTCTCCAACTACCTCGAAGGGTGACACGTCCTCCAAAATTACTCAGACTGATTAACTTCTCAGCATGGGAAAAAACCATACTTCCCTCAAACTGACGTCTCATTTTTTTCTGGCTAAGAATTATTACAGTTACTGTCACTCCAGTGGTTTTGATGTTTCTTGCTGCTGTTATTTCCCTGTAGCAGCATCCCTGTGTTGCTGTTCCTTACCTGCACACACTATTTAGGCACACGGAATATGGATTCTGCTAAAACTCTCTTTTTTGACCACATGATGAATTCCCATCGATTTTCCAGCAGCTTTACCCTACCACTTGCTCCACTGATCCAGGTCCTATAAGGCTCTTTTAAAGTTTCAGGTTCAGTTCTTGCTGACAATGTCAATTCTTTAATCTCTCTCAAAATACCATAGCAACAGTTGCACTAATCTTTTGAAGACCGCTTGGTTTTCATCTTACTCCTCTTTCTGCAATGTAATCAGGCACAGGGCAATAAAAGATACATGATCCTTCTTGCTTCATAAGCTTGGAATGGCTCACATGAGACAAGCTTTAGTCCATGGGTCAGAGACAGCCTTTATGTTATACCCAAACCAGGCAGAAGTTTGCTGCTCCCATCCTCCAAGGGCTTTCCCTCAGAGCAGTGGCAGAGACCTGGGCAACTCCTCCATCCTGGGACACTGCAGGGCCTTGGGCAGCTCCTTTTTGTGGTCACTTTCAAAGATGTGCAAGGACAGCTCTGACTTTGGGTGTGAGCAGTTCTACCCTGGAATGTTCCACGCTTAAACCAACAAAATCTACTTTCCCCTCCAGAGAATTCTAAACCCCACTTGCTGCTAAACACTGAGATCTCATTTCTGTACACAAGCGTGGGCTGCTGCTGCACTGGGCACTGAAGATAAAAGACTCAGCTCTGACTCCTCAGCAGATGCAGTTCTCACCCTCTCTGCCGTCAGTGTGACTCCTGTTTCTGAGCAGGAGAGCTGCCAGGCAATCAGCTCAGCTGCAGATCAGTGCCTGCATGAAGAAAGCAGCCTGGCTGGACACACAGTGCCAGCCAGCAGAAAACTGAGAGTTCCCTCTCTCTACCAACATCCTGCTAGTAAAGCCAACTGTGCTCTGGTGTTCCGTCCAGCTGGGTTCTGGTAACACAGTGTATTTTGGCTCTGGCTCTGTGTTATCTCAAGGTACAGCAATGAGATAAACACCAGAAAGCTTTCTGAGGAGAAAGGTTTAATGATTTCATTGTTTGAACCCTCTGTTTGAACCCGCAGTGCCGACTGGCAATCTGTTGGCAATAAAGGATCTCGCCTTACATGATTCATACAACACTAAATTCATCCATTTAGACCTCCAGTTCTTACAGGAACCCTTGCAGGCAGATGAATTTTAATGCAGAATAGACACAAGTCTGCAAGAACCCTGTGTGCAAGTGCAAAGGCATCACACCCTGACAGGAGAGATTAAAATCTTGATATTCCCTCAGATATGGAATACAGAGAAGAAGCTGATGAATTCTTTCATGAAATGAGCAAGAAGACACGAAGTCTGCCAGCAGACGCATGTCTATTGTTTGGTAGTGGAAGGCATCTATCTCAAAATAAAATCTGACCACAAAATTCTTCTCCACACATGTTCTCCAGTCCTTAGAGGACAGATGCTCCAATAAATATTCTCTGTTCAACTTGACAGGTAATGAGGACAATTATTTCCCTCTCAGATCTGGAATGCAGTACAGGCTTTCTGCTGACTTAACAGACTGTGGATCAGGAAATTGCTGGCCATGACCTCATTTGAGAGGAGCAGCAGTTTTACTCTTCAAAGGGGGAGAATATATTGAAGCCTGGGACTTCCAGGAAATAATACTCATCTAATTATCCGCTGAACACCGTTCAAATAAAAGACTGCCACAATTTTGCCACCAGGATTATACATAGGAGAGGCAAAACTCACAAGAAGCATAGAGATGTGTCTAACTGTACTTCCAACTCCTGACCAACAGAAAATAAAATGCCTGCCTAATAACAGCACACCTGAGATGCTGGAGAATCCAGTGAAATTCCTTATTTTCCTAAAACACTGAGCAGAGAAAGTGGATTTTAACCCAAAGCATTTATCCACATGAAAGTCTGCACTTCATGATTCTTATATATATTATTGAGGCTATTACTGTTTTCTATTTTTGACTTGAAACCCGAAGTTCTTACACTATTGGGGCATCAGGCAGAAGAATTGGTATCAGCCTTAGCCTCCTGAGGACCAAACAACCTGGGAGTTCAGCAGAAGGTCCTTGAGGCCCTCTGAAGTTGCTCTGCAGCTTGCCAAGTTGGAGGGAATCAGAAATGGGAAGGAAAATCTACTTGGCTCTGTGGGAAAGCGGGCTGGCTGAGAAAGCCCCTCAGAGGGGTTTAAAGCTGAGGGAGATCCCTGAAGGGGCAGCATCCCTGTGCTCCGGGGCTGGTGTGCAAGAGCTGCAGCGATGATCACGGAGCACAGAGTGAGGGATGGATGCTGCCAGAGGTGCTCCCAGCTGAGGCTGCTGCTGCTTTCCACGGCCCACGAGGGTGGAGCAAAGCCAGAAGGGGCTCTTGATGTCGCTGTTCTCACCATGGCCGAGTAGAGAAACGACACAAGAGTCCAGGCCCAGGGTCAAGTGGCAGCAGCCCTTTAATGAAATCTCTGAGAACTTTTATATGTTAGTTTGCAAAGGGTATTAAGTGGCATAAAGTGATTGGTTTTGCCATCCACCCCCTATGGGGATTGGTCAAGTTCTAAGACACCATCTCTGGATGTTTTTCTGGTCAATAGCCATAACAATTCTGCCAAACAACCCGCAGGTGCAAGAAATTTACAATACTGTAATCTTGGTCAAAGTAATCAGCATGGGAAAGACAGAACTCTCACAAAATGCTGCAGAGAGCTGAAGAAATTCTCTGCTAGAGCTTTTCAGCATCCGTATCTTACCATGGCCAGGGGCACGATTCCCACCAGGTCCTTCTGGCAGATGAAGATCTCGGACAGGGCGGTGTCGCTGGCGCCGCGCCGGGGGTACTCCACCTGCCAGGTGATGGGCTGCGTCCCCGACAGGCTGCTGAAGCTGGTGATCTCAAAGCCCAGCTGCACGACCTCGTGGAACAGACTGGTGCTCCTGCAGAGAGCAAAACACGCCAAGGAACAGCCATTACTTCCTCAGAAGGAGGCAAAGGAAGGGAATCGGTCACTGGGAAATGCAGCTGGTTACAGGGAGGTGTTGCCCTGGTTTTTGCAGTGTTCTATGTTTTTACTTCTGTAGGAGAATTTCTCATGCATTTTCTGTAAACATAGTCCTTGTTTTTGTAACCGGCCTAGATTGTTTGGAACTTCTGGATTGTTTTTCATTCCTTTCTCCTAAGGTGGAGAAAGATGATTGACTGTGTCACTATCCTGTGGAACTGCAGAGGCCTCACCTTCATCTACCAATGTATGGTTGTCTTAAGAAAGATATAAAAATGTGAGAATAAAGAGGGGCAGGGCTTTTTACTCTCTTGGTCTCTTGGCCCTGCTTGGTGGTCCTGACCTGCTGCTTGAGTCTGTGTGTTTCTCTCGTGTCCAACAGTGCTACAGGCAGGTAGCTTTCAGGAGGACTCTTCCCAACCTCCAACTACAGAGCACAGGAACTGACCCAGCCAGGAGCTGAGCCCACAGCCCCTCCCTGGGGCACTGATGAGGAGATCAGGTACCTTTTATTGCCCTGTGCCTGATTCCGTTACAAAAACAGTAGTGGAGATGCAAAGCAAGTGCTCTTCAAAATATTCGTGCAACTGTTGCTATGGTATTAAAGATAAAGGGGTCAGCTGCTGTGGCTGTGGGCACTGTGGAGGGATGGAATCCAGGTTACTGCAGCTGAGGAAGGCAAAATACACTTCAATACGTTTTTGCAAATATGTTTCATACTGTGAGTTGGGTTTGAACTCTGATCAACCGAAGTTCAGGCCAGTGCAGCTCATGGAAACTGAGGAACCCAGAATTACTGCAGGCAAAAAGAACACCAAGATTCCTTGAAGATGCCCACCACCAAAATCACAGAAATCCTCAGCAGTGAAGCCCAGTGTAACTGGCATGGGGAAGCCATTGAAACAATTAACATGATTAAATGAAAAGAATTACATTATTAGTCTACTCCTAAAGGTGCTCTCTAAATTAAAATCTCAGGCAGCTGAGACCAAATAGAAAGAAAAAAGTTGTGGCAGGTAAAATACACCATGAACTCAGTCAGCAAATTTGAGTAAAAATTAAGAAAAGACATGCTGGAAATGTTTCCCTCACATGAAATTTCTTTAACTACACCAGAAATAGTAAGAATATATGACAGGAATTTGCTGGACTAGCTGCTGGTTTAATTAAAAAAAAAAAAAGAGTTGAAGTTCCCTTCATGAGAAATTATACATTAACTTTTCTGGGACTTTCCAAATGTCTTCCCACAGCGCTCATGTTCCACTGAATATTGCTGCAATCTAACCCCACACCAAAATGAACTGGAAAGGAAGAGAATGACAGGCAACTTCCCAGCTCAGTAACCCAGCCCAGCCTCATCACACCTCTGCCTGCATTCATCACCTAACACCTTCCATTTTTCCTCTCTTTTTTACATACAATACATGAAGGCCCATTTCAGAGAAAATCCATCAAGAACTGATCACGTACAAAGCACTTACATTCTCAAGTGCCAGACTTTCTTTCTCCCTCTGAACAGAAATCACCATTTTTTTGCTACTCAAGACATATTCTGTGCTTTACTTTGCATGATTACCTTGAAAGCAAATGGTTCCCCTGATAATTATTATTTTGATTATGGGTTTTCATTTGGATGGCTCCCTCTGAAAAGTCTTAATACTGCCTAATGCTTGAAATTTATTCCCTTGCTGTTTTCTTGCTGTGTCAAAAGAGACATTGGGCCACTTTTGTGATAGTGGCACATTTTCTGCCTGCATTTAGAGAGTGATTTTGGGTAGTAATGTGATAGATGGATGGGTTTAGCAATTCATAACTCAAGCCCAGCCTATTGCCATTTGAAGGCTTCCCACTAAATAAATCTTACAGCCTGCAAATACAAGGCAACTGCAATAACTGTGGTTTACACACTTCTGGGACACCTCAAAATGAATATATACTGGATGGAACCTGGTAATTTATTTGAAAACATCATCATATGCAAAGATACCTGAATCACCTGAGCTGCAGCGTTCATTTAGCTGCTAAAGGCACCATTATGCCTTGGATTAATGACACCCAAAATGACATTATTTGCACCATTTCTAGTTCTGATTCTTAGCACCTGACAGAGAAGAAGTTTTTCTATGTGATTGACTGTCTCAGGGCTTTCCCTTACACCAAATGCTACCAAAATTCATCTACAGATTTCTGATCCGTGCTAAAATATTTTTTTCTGTAAAACGTGTGATACAACAATGTCAAAAAACGAGCATGGTGCAAGACAAAGCTTTTCCTGGTGCTTTTCCAGGCTGACCTGCATCATCCTTCCAGTGCCTGCATCTGTGAGTAAAGCACCCACCTCCCTCCACAGCAAAGCTGCCTTTATCCAATGTCACGCCATCATCAGTTTCCTTCCTCTCTCTTCACACAGAAGAAACAGAGAGATGATCAACAGCTGGGAAGGCATCCACTTGAAGAAAAGTGTGCCTTCAGAGATGTGTAATGGCTGAGAAAAAAATGCTTCTCGAGAAGCACATTTAATGTTCAGAGCTTGTTCACTGACTGAAACAGCAGTTCCTTAATATCCAACATTTAGAAGTGCTCAGCAGCCGGAACTGCGAGTAATTATAAAACTTTTCCAAAGTACACAGCACGCAGTGATTACAAATGAAGCTTCCTGAGGGCAGGGCTTCTAAGGAATTGCTCCAGGGTGGATATATGAGTTTAATTTGATTGGACTGAGAGCTCCCCTGGGCCAGTTCACTCCTTGGATTTATTTTAATTTCTAAAAATCCTAATCATTCAGGGCTAGGCTGGAGCACGTGCTTGCACAGGGGAGTGAGGAGTCCTTTTGATGTGCTGAGCAGCCACTGGGAGGGTGGATCTGAGCACTCAGACACCAGGCAGGAGCTGAACCCACAGCTCCTCCCTGCTGGAGCAGATGGGCAGTGATGAGGAGCTGCTCATGGTTCCAGCAGCTGAGCCTGCACATCAGGGATGGGGTAATTCACTCCTGGCAGAGGCTGGCAGCAAAGTGCTGCCCCAGGAGAATGGGCAGCAGAGCCCCTGAATGCCTCTGAGCAGCTCAGTTTTAGAAAAAGAAGGTGGAATGGAAATGTTCTGTTAATGGAAAGATAATAAAAGATGCATAGAAGGCAAAACAGAAGTGACATGGAGAAAATGCCATGCAACTCACCAGCTGCTGCCAGCTGTGTGGGCAGGACACGCACTTGGGAGATCATCCCCTGCTAATTGGACCAAGATTTCTGATTTTAGAATATTTTTGAGTGTGGTATTAAGCATTCCTTTGCAACTACTTACTGATCATTCAAACCTTCAGTACCCCGAGAAATATTTACCTGTGGAAGAAGATTTTTCTTCTATTCATGCCCAGGCCTGGCTCTACCAAAAGCTGTACCCAACCCTTTTATCAAGGCAGGGGATTTAAAACCTGGCATCATGGGTGCACAACCCACCCAAGCTCAGGACAGCCTCACAACGTGGGCAGTGCCACGGGCACAGAACACAAACCAGATTCTGTTTCTGCAGGAGGCTGGTAAAAGGTGGAGCAATGTTAAACCTGGCCAGGGCTGAGCTGAGCCCAGAATTAGTGACCACTGAGCCCAGAATCCGTGGCCACTGAGCCCAGAACCAGTGGCCACTGAGCCCAGAACCAGTGGCCAGGCCAGTGCTGCTAAGGCTTTTCCCAAGGGCAGGGGGCAGGGAATCACCAAGGAAAGCACATGGAGAACTGAGCTGAGGGCAGAGCCATATGCAGACAGAATCTTTGCTGAACGCCCACCTGCAGGTGTGGAGCAGCAGTCTCTGACGAGAGATTTCACAGTGCTGGGTTATTGCTCTAAGTAACAGAGCAGTTTCGACTCTTAAATGAGTGAATCTTAGGATTGCTACGGGCTAAATCAATAATTTCGATTTATTACAGTGACTCTCAAAAGAGAAATTTTAAAAAGCCTAGATTAAAAACATTTTTTAGCCATCCTTTATTCCAACAGATTTTTACTGAAAGTGCCTAGGGATCCGAGAATACTTCGACCTGCTGGAAATTCAGCAACTCCTTTCTTCTTTAATGCCATCCAGTTTGACAGTGACATCTTAATGCAAGATCAGCACTTACCAAATGACATAAAAAATGGAGAAGAGTACAAACCCCATCATCCCTCAGTTACAGCGCACATCTCGCTCTTCACTAAAATTAATGTACTGAAGCACGTTATTACCATGTGCAGAGACAAACCCAGCAAAAAAAAAAGCACTGATGGTCAAACTGGAGCCCAGAGCAATCTGTGCTGCACTCACTCAGAGCTGAGAGACACCAGGGCCTCTTCCCACCTTGGAAAAGGCTGGAATGGAGTTCAGGGCTTGTGCACCTCTGTTCCTGCACTTCTCCTTTTCCTGTTCCTCTGCACCTTTTCCTAACCACTGATAATGGGGATATCTTTAATGAACATCCCACGGGACCAGGGGGAACCACAGCAATTGAAGAAAAATTAGCAACACACAGAACTACAAATTGATTTGGAAAGAGTGACTGATGATGACTTGAAAGAACACAGAATGGTTTGGGGGGAAAGGACCTTGAAGGTCATTGAGTTCCACCCCCTGCCACGGACACCTTCCACCAGAGCTGGCTGCTCCACCACTGCCCACCTGAAACACTCGTTCACATGCAGTACAAATGCTTAACAGAAGTCTCTTTCAGCAAGTCCTTAGTAAAAGCTAATCCCCTTGAAAAACTGGGTAAAGGATGTAGTAATTACAGAGTAATGCTAACTACTGGAGACAAAATGCAGCTTAAATATCTTATTTTGCATTATCAGCCTAGCTTTCATCTTTAAACCATAAAAACCAGCAGAGGGGAAAGAAAAGGATGATCTATTTTGACACTAACAGATAAGGAGGACATAATTTCATGGAAATCTACGACATTAAAAGTATTATGAAGTTCTTCAAAGGAAAATATCCAAGGTATTTTCCAAGAGCAAACTCTTGATCACCATCACATAATATATGTGTGTATCTTCAGGAGGATGATAAAATGCTGTTCTTGATTTCTTTGTACAGTCCAGACCAGAGTTAGATTAGTTAATAAGGTTTCTTGGCTTTCTTGTCATAAACTGTGATATAAAACACAGCTTTTTGATTAAGGTATTTGGACTAGGACAGGAAATCTCATTTCACTTCCCAGCTCCTCCACAGCATCCTTTAACGACCTCAGGCAAGACAAGAAGATACAGATCCTTGCAGCTAAAATGAAATCAATAGGCATTAGGCATCATGGAGCTCTGAAAACCTCTGGTGCTTCAGGCACATGTGGAACCTTTGTCAGGTTGGGCCTGAGCCCCAGGATCCCAGCTGGGTTCAGCCACAGCAGGGCTGAGGAAAGGCCTGAAGGGCACTCATGGTTCAATTGCTGAGAGCTGCCCTGTGGGAGGGCAATTCTCAGCTGATTAAATATGCACTGGGGTGGCACAAGGTAGAGAGAGCCTGGGGTGGGATGTTCCTGTGCCTTTATGTCCCAGGGGAACAAGGTGAAGAATAACTTTTTCTCCTAGTCTCAAAAATAAGAATTCAGTGTCCGAATTCCATGTCCAAGCCTTGCCCTACAGATGCTAATCTCAGAGATGTTCCACTGAGAACACCAGCAAAAGTCATGTTGCTAACTGGAGTACAGAAAAGCAGAACTGCTCCCTCTTGGACAGGCAGAACGCTGAACAAGACAGGCCCTGAAGGAGGGAGACCTGACTGGGGACCACAATACATCACCGACGTCTTCCTTCTATGCAGAGCATTTTTTAGAGTCACTAATCACCAATAAACGCTGCAGTGAGGACAGCAGGCTCATTAGTCTTCTCTGATAGTGCATCACAGGCAGGCACAAGGTAGATGAGATTGATTTCTCCCTGTTCCCAAAGGACTCAGGCGTGCGAGCCTCTGCCTCAGCCTGGTGCCATCGGGAGGAGGCTGTGGGCAAACACAAGTCCTGAGCTGCCATCATCTCCCAACTTCATTTTGCTTCCCATCCAGTCTGCTCAAGAGATGAGGCTGCTAATGTCTCCATTATAATTTCAGATAACAAAATACACAGGCAGATTGGTCAAGAAATAAACTTTCACAGTGATTCATCATCTCTTCCTGCCTCTGAGAAGGACATTTTCTACTCAGTATTCATCCAGCGCTGGAACCTCTCCAGCAGCACCCTAAGTAAGCAGTATTTTCCTCTTTTGGAGACAGCAAATGTGCAAACACTGAAAAGCTTCCAAGGGACACCACTGGAAAGGAGACCCTGAGCAGATATTTTCAGAGAGACTCACTCCAAACCCAGAGCTTTCAAATGCAGCCAGGAAGGCAGAATCATCCCATCATCAGCCTTAGATTTTATGGCTCTTTCAGCCTGATAAACGCAGCAAGATGAGATCAAATACACCAAAGGATGTTTTATCACTCCCATTGAACCAGTAACTTGAACAGTTTGGGAGCAGCCAGTGGGACATTTTCAGAGGCAGGAGAACTCCTCTGACAAAGCAGCCTAGGTAACAAATTTTCTGACCACAAATATCTGGCACCTGTTTCATTCCACTCAGAAGCAACAGTAGCCCTGGAGCTGATGTAGAACAAGGCCCTCCATTTACTAAATCTATTTGTGAGCTGGATGGGCTCAGCCTCCACCCTCAACCCAGTGAAGATGTGCCAGCTGATTTCTGGACTAACTGGGCACTGACCCTGGACCGTGCCAGAGTTCTGCCCTCAGGTGACCAAAGGAAGGGACACAGCCCCACTGCTGACTGCTGTGCACAACATCCCTCCAGGGATTGCTCCTGGGAAGCCAGAGCGTGAGGGGCACTCACACTGAAACAAACTGAAGATGAAGCTGCATTGTGAACCAAGTGGCAAGAAAAAAATCACGTTTAGATGTAACCACGTATGCAAATCAGATGTGGGATATGCACATCTCATTTACCAGTCAGGTATCCTCAGATTCCAGCTCCTATAGCTTTTACTGGGTTGGGGTTTTTTACAGCTCTGGCAGGATAGCTGCTTTCTGGCTGCATTTAAAACCCCAAAAATATTTATGCATAAAGATCCCCATTCCCTCTCAGCAGAGAACCTGCCTGCTGGAAAAACACCTACCAAGCAAACCATCTACCAGGGATGTAAAGCTGATATAACACCTGCATTTCGTAGAGGTAATGGATTTAAGGAAAACACACATTTAATTCCTGAGTGAGGAAAAAACCAGCATGTAAGTGTTGGATATTGTGGTGAAACAACTAAGATGAACTGAAGTAGTTTCTCACACTTGCTGGCCATGGACAAAGTCCATGGGGCAAGGAAAAGTCAAGTTTGTGGGTGACAGCCCCAGGCTCCTTCTGCATTCCCTGTGGACATGACTGCAGCTTTCCAAGTTTCCTTTTCCAAGGGCTTTTTCAGACCAGAAGCAATGATCAACAACTGCTTGATGGCAGCTGTCTGAAGAGATCTCCAGTTGAGCTGAAGAGCTTCTCTGGGTCTCTGTGATGCTGCCTGAATAGAGGGAAAAAGACCTTGGAATGAGCTGTGTCCTCTGAGAAATAAACTCAACAGCTGCAATTTCATCCCAGAGCAAACCCAGTTTGTGCGCAGTCCCTTGGACTGGGAGCTGCAGGGAATTGAATAATACTGTGTGTTCAACCTAAAGCTGGAGAATACCAGTCTGGGGAAGGTGAAGAAGCAGTTTTATTTCTAGAAAGTCAATATATTTTTGCAAGATTCACTAAGGAGCAGTCTGCAGCACAAATGCATTCCTTCCTCTCAGTCTCAGGCTGTATCTCCTGTCTCAGACCACATTATTCCCCTTATTAGTATTTGTAGAATATTTGTGTTTATCTCTTTTAATCCTACTTTTTTCTCGTAAATTCTCTTTAATGCTGTGTGCTGCTCTCATGGTCTCTCCTATGCTAAAGTCACACACAAGCAGAGTGAAGCAGAAACCCAAATGTTTCCCAGTCTAAGGAAAACACTGAGCAGTAACAGTGGGATAAATCCTGAGCTCAGCTGGAGCTCCATGTAAGTGGGAGTGGCATGGGTGAAAGCTGAGAGGAGCCAGTACAGCAGAACTGATGATTTTTAAGCTCCCTTCCAACCCAGGCCATTCTAAGATTCTACAATTCCCTGTCTGCTTTCCCTGCCTTTCTCCCTCCTTATGAATGTTTAAAACAAAAGAGAGTGAGCTGGTGCTAGTGAATGTCCTGGGGAAATGAGACACAAATGTGACCAACTCCAGGCTGCAGTTATAAACCAGCTCTTACTCAAATTTACAAAAACCGTGGGCCCTGGGGCTTTCAGGAGCTGCAGTTCTGGAAGTCTGATGGACAAACCTTTATTTTACAGTTCATAAAGCAAAGCTTAACAATGCTGCCTTCCTAATGCCAGCCAAAGCTCTTGCTCATTGTAAATTTAAAAAGAAGCTTATTGAAAGCGGAACCAGCATAAATACTGGAGGTAGATCCATTACATTTCATGATACAGTTATTTGGTGGCTAACTCTGGTAGTTCACCCCTCCTGTTCAAGGATAATAAAAGGAAAAATGTCCCCATGACATTCAGTGGCAGAAATGTCATTGCTGAAGTGCCTGTGATGTGCAATTAACATTTTTAAGGATTCATTTAAACGGATACTGTCACGGCTGATAGATTTGAGATTACACCAACTATCTAAGTTTGGATTTCTGCCTAATTCAGCATCTCACTAGCAAGTTCACCCTTTCACTTCTGGGTGTTTATATTTTTATTTCTCCTCATATTTACTGCATTGAGGGTACTATAAAAATTTATCATTTTACAGATTTATCATTTTATGATTTATCATTCAAGGCCAGGCTGGATGGAAATTGAAGCAACTGGTCTAAGGGAAGGTGTCCCTGCCCATTGCAGGGGGTTGGAACTGGATGATCTTTAAGGTCCCTTCCAACCCCAGCCTTTCTGGGATTCTGTGACTTCTCCCCCACTCCATCACCAATGCTGTGTCACAATCGCAAACATCAAAGTCTCTATCCAAAAACACATTTCCTTTTTTTAATGTTCTGCTTTCTGCAAAGAAGTTGTAATTTTCACAATGAGAAATACTTCGTTTTGAAGAGAAAAGTAAGCTGTGGGGCAAAAGCTGTTTGGTGTTAGTGTGGATTAAAAAAGAAGTTGCTCTGTATTGCGAATGAAGGTGTCACCAGCAGGATGGCGACTCCAGGCCTAGGCTCTGTGTTTATGTGGACAAGTCCTGGATCTTTGTTCCTTGGCATTTGTATTTGACCCTGCTGTTTAACAGAATGAAAAGGCAGGAAAACACAGAAGATACCTGCCAGAGCAGAAAATCTCTTTAAGCAAAATGTTGATCAGAGTTTGTAGGAGATCGCAGCCACTCCTGGAGATTTCAGTGGACATGTGAATGTTTGTGTTTGCAGCTGAGAGGTTTCTGCTCAGAGCTGAGAGTGGCCATCAGTCTCCAGGCAGAGTGCAGACGCTCCTGTCTGACTGTCAGGCACACGGAGAGCAATGTGTCCTCAATATTTCAAGAAGACAAATGAAGGAGACATGAGCCTAATGTTAAATGGCCTGGGAGAAAAGCAAGTGCCTACTCAACTGACAAAACACTTGCAGATAAACTCCGAGAGCAGCTCTGAAGTGATGACTCTGACATCTGTGGCTCTGTCCAGATCTGGTTTTCCCCTACAGCACCTCAATTAGAAAATAGCCATGTCTAGTTTGTTGGGAAACCTCAGTTTCAAATGTGCTAAATCAGGCAAAGCAAGAAAACACAATGGGCTTGGATGAGGCCTTTGACAGACGTGCTCCACAGAGGTGACTTTCCATTGTGAGGGAAAACATTTCATCTTCACCTGACCCCCAGGAAGAGAGTGGCAGTGCTAGGGGGAACCCCAGGCCCTGTGATATCAGGATACTCTTTAAAAAACAGCAATATTGCTACTGCAGAAAGCAATAAACAAGAGCCTAGCACAGAATCCCTCCACACACCGCAGAGTTACACATTTGCCTCATTGCCCAGAGCAAAGATTTAAAACTCTGCTGTGATTTTTTCCAAGCAATCACTGCTGCCTTTCTATGCCCTCCTTTCTATGCCTTTTTGCACTAGGTGAGTCGAAATACGTTTCTATGTAATTATACAAATGACATTTAGGGGACACTGTCCAAAACAAAACAAAAAAAAAAAAAGGAGAAAAATTTCTAAAGAACAATTTTTCCCTTTGTTATTGAAATCTTCAACAATATTAGTCGCCACTCCTGCTCTCTGCTGACTTTGAACACTTTGTTTGATCACGGGCAGGATTAGACTGATGAAAGTCCAGCTTTCCAAGGCTCTGGGGAAATGCAAAGCCAAAAGCAGAAGCTGCTCTGCACACATGGCAGCTGCAGGAGGGATTAGAGGGGTGCAGTGCTCAGCCAGAAGAGGGGGAACACACGAGTCTGAGATAAGGCACTGTGATAACCCCACCTCCCATGAGACCACAGCAGGGCAGGGCTGAACCAGCTGCTTGGAAGAAGGAGAGAAAAATTAATGATTTGTGGTGACGTGTGGTGACATTCAGCCCCCTGTGGGTTGTCCCACACGAATTCGTGTATCAGAGCTGAACTCTGAGAGCCTGAGTGCACACAAGGAGAAATCTGCTGATTCACTCCTCGACCACACACGGGCTTCCTTCTGCTGCCACAACCTAACCACTGGGTAAGTAAGTCCCATTAGTGTAATTTAAAACTAAAATTAAGGGTTATCTTCTCTCTAAGTGGAAATGGAAAAGAGTAGAAAGCCAATCCCCCAGGGAAATCCTCACAAAAGTGGACATTATCAGACTCACAGTCCTCTCCTGGTACTTGCAGGAGGTGATAAAGCTTGATGAGGTTTGTGGGGTGGGTGCCACGTCCTCGGCTTCTTTGTCAGTTTCTAAGTTTATTTTCAAAGACCTGCACCTTTCCCACTCTGCATTCACACCACAGATGGTCTGAAAGGTGCGAGTTTCAGACACAAAACTTTCCTTCAATTTATAAACATGGTCTAATGTGGATCAGTAGTAACCTTCTACTAAACCTCTAGTTCCCAAATCCTATCAGTTTGTCTATCAGCCATTTCCTGACTCAATTTGTGCTCCTGTCATCCTGCCTCAACTCCTTTTGCAAGCAGAACAACCTTGATGCCAGAACACTTTAAAAATGACAGTGGTCATTAACAATTTCCTCCTTAACAGTGCCAAGGGCCATGTTGCTGTGGATTGCAAGGTCCCACAGTACAGCCAGCCCCAGCAGCCCACAGAGCCACAGAGTCAGAGAATCATAGAATGGTTTGGGTTAGAAGGGATGTTAAAGCTCATCCAGTCCCACCCTGCCATGGCAGGGACACCTCCCACTGTCCCAGGCTGCTCCCAGCCCCAATGTCCAGCCTGGCCTTGGGCACTGCCAGGGATCCAGGGGCAGCCACAGCTACTCTGGGCACCCCCATCTCAGCTTTCTGTTCACCTGGGGCCTTTCAGTTGCATTTCCACCTTTGTCTGCACATTGAGAAGTCTTCTTACCCTTGTCAATTGTTCCTGCAGGAGAGCAGCAGCAGCAGCAGTGACTCCACAGCTGTGTGAATGTCACGTAAGAGACAATTCCTAAAGACAAGCATTTGCTGTCTGTCAGCCCAGGCTGTGCTCTGCTCTCATCTGAGCTGCCAGTGGCAACACCCAGCTGTGGGGAGAGAAAACCCAAGGATGCTGTCACAGGTTCTTGTTTGATGCAGCAGCCTTGCAAGAGCAATATGGAAAAGAGGTTAAATAGGGGGAAGGATGATGACAGCCACCCAGACGGGGTGGTCTTGGAAATTAACAGCAGCAACAGAAAGGAGTTTTCCCCTTGCAGCCTCCTGTCCTGCAAACAGATCCTTCATCTGGTTTGATTTTCCTGGGGTAGCAATCCTGGTCATCTGCAACGCCTTCAGAGCCATTATGAAAGGAGTGAATCATGGACACGTTATTATTCCCCTCAGCATGCAGCACTTCCCTTCAAATACAGAAACCACAGCGTGCAGGAAACCCTCCATCCATTAAAATTTGTGCCAACATCTCTCCAAACTCCTCAAGCTGTACAGTGAGTGCTGCTGCCCGTTCTCCTGTGCCTGAAAATCACTATGATGACAACGCTGATGCACGAGACGTGAGGCACTCTGGTCCTGACCTTACTTTGGCTCGAGTCAGTCGCTGTTGTGCTTTTGATTTTGATGGGAGTGGGGCCACAGCTCCAGTGTCACCTCTCCTGTACCCTCAGGCGCTCTCTCCAGCAGCACTGTCAGCTTAGAGAAGCCAGGACAATTTGAAAGTATTTTCTAAAGCCCAAGGCAAACCAAGAGATGACCTTTTCCACCAGCAGAGAGCTGCTTGCAGGCTGCTATTGAATATTCCACCAGCTGTAATGCTCTGCTCCCACAGATGACCTGGCTGCACTGCAGGAGGGATGGGCTGGGTTTTCCTTGTGCTGCTGCTCTCCTCGCCCAAACTCGATGAATTGGGGTCACAGTGTGGTTCTCCTGTGCTGTGGCATCCCCTGTCAGAGCGTGCAGCTGCAAAGGATTGCTCAGGACACAGGAACTCTCTTTGCTTGGGGATTATTTCAACAGAAACAGAAACCTCCCTTTCCACATCCTTCAAGTTCTGGCTAATGCAGAGATAAAACCTTTGCAGGGCAACGTGACATTAGCAGTTGAATTTCCAGGGGTGATCTGTGCTAGGCCAGCATGGTACACACAGAACTGGCAAACACGGGGCACAAATCTCTGCAAATATCCTGCTGCTGCTGGCTGCAGAATTCACAGCTCGTACCAGAAAGAGAGAGGATTCTCCCATTCTAGACGGGAGAATCTTCAGAGTCTGTTGTACATTCCAAACATGCTCATATCTACATGACATTCAGTCAAAAAGCCTTTTGAAAATGGACAAATATTTTCTTAACAATTTTTAGCAGCGTTGCCGACTCTTCCAAGAATTACTCTCCACTAGGAGGTTGGCTGTTATTTTTGCAGATAGGGTATCTGTGCTATCCAGTTATTTCTATAAAGAGACTTGGCCTTTAGGACTAATTTAAAGGGTTTCCCAAAGCAGATGGAGCTTTTTGAATATAGAAAAAGGGATTTACAGGATTACCAAGCTCCAAGTATTCAAATATAAAGACAAAATTATGCCTAAGGCAAGTAAGAAATGCTCTAGGCTATCAGAGATTGTCTCTTCATCCTCAGTAGATGTCACCTAGTGTAAATTGACATTATTTCCTGACTCGGGTGGATTTTTATTCAATTCCTCTTGTTGGTGATGTGCTTCACAGATCATCAACAAGACACAAAATGTCTTGGTGAAGAGGACAGAGAAAGGTAAGAGAAAAAACAGAGAATGTCTAAACTGGCTGCATTAAATTATCGCACCGTACTTCCATGTTCTACCTGTGCCAGCAGACCAAAAAAAAAGGGCTTCTGGAATCACTGACGTAATTTACTGGCAAGCACAAAACCATCTGTGCCAAGCCAAAGGCTGAGGGCATCGAAGCTGTGAATGAAACGCTCTGTGTGTGCAGTGGGAAGCGACACAGACACAAGGAAACACGTTGGGCAGGCTGAGGCTGAGTCTGCTCCCCTTCCCCGCTCCCAGCTCTCAAGTTGCACATCAGATTTATGTCATCCTCTGCTGGCCAAGCTCTACCATCACCTCCTGTGACATGAACCACGCAGCCTGGGCCCTTTCCATGCAGGGGAACACTGCCAGAGGGGATTCGGACCAGATCTTCTATTTACAGATAAATTCTCTCCCTCGCTCGCTGCCCCTTCCTCTCTCCCTCCTTGCAAGCTCTGGAAACTGGATTGAGCCAGGCAGCTCCACGAGCTGTTGGCTTCTGGAAGGTCCACGGGGTGTTAAGAATCTGTGTAAAGCCCTTTGTGGGGTCATGGAGCGACTGTATGATCTCACAGCTGTCGTTTGTCTTCCCTGGCCTCCTGTTAAGCCTGTCAGAAGAACTGGCTCAATGGAAGAAAAACAGGAGCTCCTTAAAAAATGTATTGGCACATCTGAGCTGAACTTCCTCAGTGAAGAAGTTATAAAAAACGGCTCTGCTGTGAACTTTGAAGCATCCGTTTGTTAAAGAGGCAGTGATTTCCCCCTCAGAACAATGCTCTTTGTGGTGTGAAGCCTCGCAAAGGCAAATGATGTGTGTTAGGAACATCTTCAGAGGTATCGATATGAAGGACTGGGTGATGCACAAGGCTTCAAAACCAAATGAAGGCTGCCCAAATCGCTGCTCCCCAGAGAGCTGAAGTTACAGTTTAAATCCTGGCACTGCGTTTATCAATATTTTCATTTCCTGACATTTATGCCAAAACAAAATTCTGCAAAAGGTCAGCACAGGACTCGAGTGTTAGGAAGTGTGAGATCTAACAAACAGGCAGATGACCTTCACTCACACTCGCCTGATCATTCTGTGAACTCACAAACAACAGATCCTGACCACTTCCCCAGACCCAGAGATCCATCCTGGCTGAAATCACCCACGTGCAGGGAGGCAGCACAAGCCTGAAATCCCCTAATGTACTTCAAAGCAGGGCTCTGAATCATGGCTTAGACGTTTTGTAGCTATTTTGCCTTCTTTCTGTTGAATACTGGCACAACCCTGTCCTGAGTGGTCTTCTGCATTGCAAAAAGATGGTTTAACAAGAGAGTTGGTGACCACACTCAGACAAAACAAACATGAAGTGTGAAGGGATGTCTATTAGTTCCACTGATAAATTGAAAGATGAGTTGTTTCAGATCCCACCAAGAAGCTACAAACTGGACCCAGCCCTCACCACCGTGCCTGGGTATCAAGGGCAGCCCCTTCCTTCCACACTTCCAAAAAAAACTGAGCACAGGAAATCTGTGGTGAACTGAAGCTCTGCCTTCTCCATCCCTCTCTGGTGGCTTTGCTGCAAGACTGCACTTGCACTTCCTTTTCCACGAGTACATTTAATTTCATTTCTCCCCCACTGATTCTCAGACTTTTGGGAAATTCCATAATACCACACCAAAAGCTCCCAATAGCAGCCAGAATTGCTTTTATTGCTGTTTAACACAGTGCTGGATTTAAGTGCCTGATGTATCCGCCTCTCTCGCACATGAACGCAAACTGCTGCACAGCAAAACTTTAATTTATCGAATTAAAATGCACTATAGCACGAATTTATTGTTTCTTTGCTCATAAGTGGGTTTATGCATTTGATTTTTTTTTGTCTTTTAGGGTTTTGGCAGTAGATGGAAAGCAATCAAAGTCCCATTTGAAGCAGCCGTGTAAGCAATTCTCATTTACAGAAGACAATGAAAAATTAATCTAAAATGAGTGTAACTAAGTTTTCATAGAAACAACAAAACCACTCAGACATTATCATTTTCAACAGCTGTTTACTGTCTTCTTCTACAAAATCACCTGTCAAATTTTACTATTGCCTCCAGGGGGAAAAAAAAGCCAACCCCAAGCGCCTCTCTGAGTTAATAAAATGCTCCACACGTAACACAGATATTGAGGATCCCTTTCTTTCAGTTATAATACTCAGCAGGTGAGATTGAGGTGATGTTGAGCACCCCCTCTCCTGCAGGTTTGAATTCTCCATGTTTCACTTCAGGGAGAACACTCAGCCATGGCTGGTGAGTGAAGCCGGGCATTTTCTCTCTGTCCTGCTCCGTGGAACATCTGCCTCTTGTTCCAGTGGGCAAAGCAGCATCTGTCACTCCTGGGAAGCTCTCTGCTAAAAACATGCACAACCTTCTCAACGTGAAATGGAAACACCTGGAGGAAGGACAAAAGGGATGACAGAGAATGGGGTATTGTTCTGGGGGAATGGGGCCTCCTGTCCCAGCATCGGTTTGTCTCGGCAGTGAATTTGTGAGGAATTTGTTCAGCTGGCAGAGCACGTGCAGTTGGGTAATTCCACGCAATGTGTGTGATGGGAAGGATGCCAAACAAACATCAGGAGGAAACCAAAGGGTTCAGGGGCCGTGCTGCTGGCAGCCTGATCCCCTGGCAGGGGAATCACCAGGGCGTGGGCCAACCTTCTGCTCATGGCTGGAGCTGTGGCTTACCCAGCAGCCACAGGGCAGCAGCTCAGCAGCCCGGGAAAGGCAGGAGAGACAAACACACAACAGCTGAATCCATCGTCCTTCACATGCACATCCTCAGGCTGAGCCTCTCAAAGGCTGTCTCAAGTGCTGCTGCTGTCCCTCGTGTCAGACTGAGGAGAGGGGAAGGAGTTAATTATCGAAGGGCAGCTACAGGGAGTGGGATGCACAGCTCCTACTGACTTCCTTAATGGTGGTAAAATGTGCAAATCCTGCGGACTGTAGCTGAATTTAAATTACAATGATTACAAAATATAAAGCCTAAAAAAGAGGATTTATACATGAGCAGATTTAGCCGAGACACAGACTCCCTCAAGACCTACATTTTGTTTACATGCAAAGCAGACTGTGCCTCCTGAATGCCTAAATCCTGACAACAATTATTTCTGTATCTCACCACCCTCCTAACACGGCTCTGAACCATCATTCCTGCTGCTCAATGCCCTGGGGAATATCCACTGGTTATGGGTTCATCCCTATTCCCTGGCCACTGTCCAGCAAACCACTCTCCATGTGTAAACAGTCCTGCTGCCTTCAGAGGGGCTCCTCATATGATGCACAAGTCCATAAGGACATGTTGCTTAAATAGATCCATAACAGCAGCAACAATAGTGATACATTTCTCCTGCTGCTTTCAGACAGAGTTTTTATGCACAGCTCTGGGGAGTACAGAACTATTAACCTATTTCGTGCCATCGGAGCTGGGGGACAGATAAATGAAGCGACTTGCCCAAGGTCATGCAGGAGTTCATGGGAGAAATGAGGACACAAACAATACGTCCATGTTTAAATTGAGTCCTGAGGAATTTGCAGAGCTCTGCCTACTGTGTGAGGGAGGCTTTGAACGCTCTGACATTGGTATAAAGGAAATCAGTGAGTTATACAGTAGGAATCAAATGTTTTATAATTTATTCGCATCTACTCTCCCACTACCCAGTCCAGACGCACCTCATCCAAAAAGTCCAATGACTGTTTAATTCCCATTAAAGCTAAGAAATCATAAAACTAATGCTGTTCTATGCTCCCAACCCAGCTGCAGGAAAAAACTCGAACACGAGCCATTGTTCTGAACTCCTTAAAAACAATCAACATGCAGTTATTTATAATGGAATAAAAGAACTGCAGTGCCATCTTTAACCAAAAACCAGCAGCCACTGTTCAGCACATCCCTGCCCTTCCATAAGGCAGCCCCAAGTGGAGCAGATCCCTGCAATTCCTCTCTTACTTTCTCCCTCTCAGTCTGCACACAAATTTGCACCAGGAGGTCCCTATGTTATATATTATCATTTTACATCTCACTTTTTGGCTCCATTTTAAGAAATATATTTTGCTTTCAAGTTCAACGTCTGTTGCCAGACTCTCGTTGGGATGCAGGTGAAATTTCTAGAAGTACCTTGCTGCCACACTCAGAAGTGCTGGGGTAGCTCTGGGGTTTTCAAGAACACAAATTCCTTTCAAACTCTGATTGCTTTCAAATGCATCTGCTTTCTCCCAGGCACTGGGAATTCAAGGCCCCAGAAGTTCTGAAAATTCCAATAGGTGTCAGGCTGTTGAAATAACTGCTTTTTTAAATTTAGATACTACAAACTATAGTCATCAAAGTATTTATGCATTGCTTCGCTTGGCACCGCAAAGCCTAAGTGAAACAGATGGCCAGCTCAGGTTTCCAAAAGTGACTCAGATACTCAGGAGCCCAACTCACACAGGAAGTCAATACCAGTTAATCTTCTAAATGTCAAATGGCACTTTTGAAAATAGCACTTTCCATTACCAGCAAGGACCCGAAACTCTGTGCTTTTTAAATGTTTGCTTTGTACCAAGTAATACCCCAGGCTCCACCTGTCTGTCTCTTTGTGTTCAAAGGACAAGTGAGCACCTGGGCAATGCAGGCTGTGCAGGCAGGTCCCCAGCACATCAGCCAGTCCTGCAGCACTGTGGCTTTCCTCTTGTGAAGGACACAAGATTAGGGTGGGGAGGAGAGAACCGAAGCCTGCACACACTCAGAATCAGCAGCACAGCCTTCTCTGGCCTGCCACAGCTTTGGCAGTGAAGTGCAGAGACTGCAACCACCCCTCACAAGAGCCCTCATCTTTGGGGGCTTAATCAGAGTCAGCAGAAATTTAGGCTGAACGAAGAAGGGCTGCATCAGACAAGCCTGGGTGGCCCACGAGGACAGCAGGGCATGGCTGAGGTTTCCCTGCATCCCAGGACACATCACCCAGCTCTCCTCCAGCCCAGCAGCTTTCTGGGCATCGCTGGACAGAAACAGCACTTAGGACAGAGTGCACAGGGCTGAAGTGAATGCCATGGATCCACGAGATCAACCCCTTCCCCTTTCTGACACCATGGGCCTGACCTGGCCCAGGCCAAAGCTCTGCCAAGGGGAGTTCCCAGGCAGCAGCAACATGATCCAGAGGTCACCCGAGAAACTTCCAGCACATTGCTGCTGCAAACGGGTAATTAATCAAATCAATGTCCTTCCCAGAAATTGACTGGAACTGGAGGGAGAACTGAGCTGAGTGCTTTTGGTATTTTTAACCTGGAATGTCAAGGGGAGGAATAACGGCCATTATCTCCAGTATATATCTTAGGAGAGGGACACGTTAGGGAGGTGATTTCTGCCCACATCAGTAGGTCTCACAGCAAAAAGACTGATGAATGCGGAAACTGGTTGAGAGAAGAGACTAGAGGGACACCAGCCCTACAAAGACTTTGAAGGTTAACTTTCTACACCTTTAGGAAACTCTGGGAAAGCCTGCAAGTTCCACACTTGCAGGGCTAAGTTTTCAGGTATCAACAGAAACAAATTTGGGGGTTAGATGTCTACATAACCTTAGGCAAATGTCAGAATGCTGTCACTGACTGATGGCAATGTGGGAACTCTGTTTCTATAGCCTGGTGAGGAGGAATGAACAGAAGGGAGCCAACACCAGGAACGGTCGACTATAAACTATGAAATTGTAAGTGCACAGATCTCCCTCTAATAACTTCAATCTTTATTCTTTGTTTAGCACTCTGCTGTTCTCAGTACAAACAAAGAACCTTATGGCATTAGCCCCAGGAGAAAAGTGACTTTCCTTAAAGAAAGAACAACCATTATAGTTTTGGATTCCCTTTGAAAAGCAGTAATTGCCATACTTTCCTTTAAAATTTAAGTTACATCTGCTTATCAAAGAGAGAATGACTGCTGACATATTTTTCCTGCATCTAATAATCTCTTCCTTTCACTTAAACTACCTTTCTCCCTGTAGAGGATTATTATCATTGAGCTACTTGGAGTGTGACAATAATTGAGATGTTTTGGCTATTGGAGTCAGAAGCACTAAGATTTTAAAAAGAGCAGTACAGAGACATGGAAGACAGAAATTGAAATGCCCACATCATCTCCACTTGATTTTAATGAGAGACAGAAAACTTTTAAAGGCTCAGGAGAGGTTTGATGCAGACAAGCATCTCTTCACTTCCATCCTACTCACAAAGTCCTTCTGCTCCCAGCTCTCCTGCCAAGCCTGACCACTTGGTGACCCAGCTAATTAGCCCCCTGCTTCTTGTTTTTCTTCAGATCTCGCTGCTGAGCCAAGGGACACCGGCTCTGCTGGCCCGTGCACAGCTCAGTGCTAACCTGCACGGCCCCTGAGGGAACCACCAGGGCATGGGTGAGCTCAGAAAAGCCTTGGTATGTGGAGCCAGCAGCATTCAGTGCGTGTTTGCACTGTGAACAACACGGGCAGGCTGCAGCCAAGGCTCCTGGGAGCTCCACAGCGAGAGCTCCAGAGCTGCTGCTCCTCGTGATCCCTCACAATCACTCCAAAATGAGAGCTCCAGAGCTGCTGCTCCCCGTGATCCCTCACAATCACTCCAAAATGAGAGCTCCAGAGCTGCTGCTCCTCGTGATCCCTCACAATCACTCCATAACCATCACTCCAGAGCTGCTGCTCCCTGTCCTTGATCCCCATCACCACTCGTGCTCATCCTGCCTCCCCAAGGTGTCTCCAGCAGGATTCTGGCTGCCAGTCCCCGGTAAGAAAACCATCAGCACTGACCCACTGAGAAGGTGGGGACAGAAAGGCTCCTCCAAGGGGCACGATTGTGCTTTGTACGTGTGAAATGAGGGAGTTGAGCTGTTGGGAAAAGAGGTGCAGGTGTCCCCAGGGGAGCCCAGACCAGGCTGGGGTCCTACAGAAAGGAGCTGGGGGCTACAAGCAGCTAAAAGCTCTTGAACTTCAGGGGTGCAAACCTCGGCACTCCAATGCCTTGGAAAATTCCATCTTTCCCTGCTTAAGGTGAAAAACCAGCAGCAACTTTAAACTGAAAGGTTTACAAACTCTCCTGAATCTGATTTCAGCGATATCTGGAATAGGTCTAATAAAAAAGCTAAAGAGAGTACGAGCTGTTAACAATTAGTGACTAATTACATGTGTAGATGCTTAAATGGCCGCATTTCCAAATCTTGGAGCGTACATACTGTAAATCTTTCATGCAAAGGATTTGCAGAGAAAGGAATCCTCAAACCCTCTTTAACATCTTCAGTGGAACAAAAGATCTTTCTGTACACTCTCTGACATTACTCAGGAAACAGCAAATTATCTGATTCAATTGGCTCATGAGTAAAATAGCATGCAGCAATTAACTCCTTAGAAACCAAATCCCCCTTTGAGAGGATTTATTATAAAAAAAATTAAAATACATCATCAAATAAGAAATGCAAGAATTTAGAACTAAGCACAGTCAAATAAAAGAAAATACAAGAAAAACTGTAAGATGGAAAAGAAAAATAGTTTTAAATGTAAGAAAAAATTCTCATGCAGGGCTGAGCTACTCAGCAGTCATTAACATTACAAAGGGATGAAGGCCCCAACAATCTTAGTAATCTGAACAGATAAGTTACCCACCACAGTCCACAAAAGATGTGGCTTCAAAGTAGGCAGGATTAATGGTCTTGCTTCCTGGCAAAATGAAGTCATGCTTGTGTATTTGTGAATAATTTTCCAGCAGGCAGGAACAGCTCTAATAGAGCCTGATAAATACTTCAGTCAGCTGCTTACTCCACATAAGCTGGGGTTTATCTTGAGGGTGTCACTGAAACTGAGACTCTGCTCTGTCTCTCACATGTACACGGGGAACTGAAAACTGGAAACACAGGAAAGATGGCAACCAATGATGAATAGAAATGATTTAGTGCACTTTGGGGGTTAAAGCACCTCTCCATCCGACATGTGGGTGATGCCCAAACTCTGGGACCTGGAAGGACTCTTGCTCATGCACATCCCCGCTGTGCCCTAGCTCCAGGGTCAGAGTGTGTGACCCAAATTAAAGATATATATTCACACAAACACAGAAATGTTAAAGCTAATGGACATTCTTCCCTAGACCTCACTGAACGCTGAATCAGGCTCCAAATTCAAAACCTGGTTATTTCTTTCTGTCCTGAGAGCTGGGTCTTAACTCCTGCTGCCAATTACAGACACAACTCTTCAAAACCAGTTGTCGAGGTCAAAGCAAAGCCAGTGAAATCAGGAATCCTCTGGGTGCAGATGGTAGTGAAGAGTTCATACCTTTCCAACATTTAAGAAGTCAGAGCCTATTTATGCACAACACGTAAAAGCCACTTGCCCTCGAGTGTCCTGGGTTTGCTCTAAATGCAGGCTGTTCTATGACTCTGGGTATCTTGTGGGATTTTTTTTGTTTAATAAACCCACACGATGAATTAATGTGTGATCCACAGTGAACTACAACAGATCTCTGCTGATTTGCATCTCTGAGGGACGTGGCAATTATATCATGTTTGATGACTCTGTGTTTCAGCTCACCTCAGCAACTCTACCAGCCCCACAAACACTGCAGAGAACAGGAGAGGCTGCCTGTCAAAATAATTAACACAGCTTTGATTAACAGAAGATGGCAACAATCCCCTTCTTGGGTGGTTCTGGGAGTTTCTGGCCAACTCTGAGTGATCAAGTCCCCTGCACTTACTGTGACATTTCCAGGTTAACTTTTCCAGGAGTTCTGTTGGGAATTTACCCTGCATTTAAACAATGTTTATCTGTAATGTACAGGAGTTTTACAGCTGGTGAGGAAATCACAGCAGGCATAACCAAACTGTGGAACTGCCCACATAAAGACAGCTAAATACACACAGCAACAAAGAGATTCAGCTTTTAAATATTCCTTCTCAGTCTCATTAAATCCCTGGATATTTCTCAAGATAAAAATTGACAAATAGCATCTCCAAGTGGAGAGCCTCACCATGCTCCTGCACTTTCTCAGACATGACAAAAACGCCACAGGAAATGATAATCACAAGCAATTAAAGCCTCCAAACCTAAGTGAACAATTGCTAAACTAAGCAGAGAGACTCTGTTCCTTTGGGGATTGTCAGTGGTACTCGCTGAGCTCTGATTTGGCTGAAACCTTGTTCTAGTGGAGTACTGCATCCAGATCACACACCTCACAAATTCCTTTTGCTCAGTACATTGCAGTGAATGAAATCCCTGCCACACAGACACTGGGACCAGCTCTGGGTAAGAGAACAGATGCAAACACTGAAATTCTCGTTAGCTGGCCCATCAGCGATGCTTTAGTTGACAGGGCACCTCGCTTCCCAAACCATCCCATGGCATTGCTAAACACGCCAGCCTCATTAAAAATAGTTGAAATAGGGGTGAATTCAGTGTCTGAGGTCACTTGAGTACTCTGGCAGAGTCATTATTGAATTTCTACCAGTGTGATTACAAAGAGTGCGTGCTCAGTCCATTAATCTGCAGCATGGAAACCAAAAATCAATGGGGTGCTACTTCAAACTCCTTTTTGTAATAATTACCATCATGTATGAAGGTGTCCACGTGGGAGGGGAGGGTGGAAGCTGTTGTCACAGCCCTGGATGGGAAAGAGATTACCTGGTTTTCTGAGCTGTACATCAGAGAGGAGAAAGGAGAGAAGAGTCCAAATTTGTTCTAAACTCGGGGTGAAATTCAGTCTGCAAAGGAAATTTTGCCATTTGCTTCAATGAAGCCAAGGTTTCTTCCCTGGAAACTTAACTGGGACTGAAATTCCTGGCAAGCCATCAGGAATTCAGCACTGATCGATCCAAAAGCCTTTCTACAACAAACACCTCAGTTTTCTTTAATGAACTCACTTCTCCATGAAATTACTGGCATGTTGGTAAAGCAGTAACAGCAAAGCCGTGGCAGTTTTTTGTGAATGACCATGGGACAAACCCCTCTATGTTGTTCCAGTGGACATGGACTGATTTAATCTAGTCCCTGACATTCCTCATCCTGAGCCTTCCAAGCAACAGGGACACATCACAGATTTTTCCAAGAAAAAGTATTGAATTTCTTGCTTAAGGAAAAAGTGCATCAAAAACCATTAGCAACTCTTGTATAACACTGCTACCCCCACTGCATTTTTCATCCTTAATTTTGAAAGCACTACAAAAGGAGGTGCTTACAGATCTTAATTCTCTGTAACATCTACTCAAAGAAACAGGAGTCCAGGGACTTATTTAGCCAGGATCTGACCTTTTTTGGGGCATTCACAGACATTTACCACCCTTCAAAAGAGCAGCCAGGCTCTACCTTGTTAAGCTTTCAGGAAATGCAGAGAATCCTCCAAACACTTCCTATGTCCCCTCCAAGCCACCAATCCATGAACAAACCCCAGCTCAGAGCAGGTGATTTGTACAAGCCCTTGACACAATGCAACACAAATCCAACACTGATTTACACTTAAGGGACTGTGGCTGCACAGCTCTGAAAATAAAAGGCTGCCTTTTAAAATGTCAGTATTTGCTGGTATTCACCATGAAGTGACAGAGAAAAAACCCGAGGTCTTCTGCCATTCCCAGAACTTGAAATACCAGAGGCCTCCCTGCAGCCTGAGCTGTAGATAAAATTATGATTTGCAAATGATGACCTATAGAAACCAGTAGAGTAACTCCTCTTTCAAGGGTGAGCTGTGTGGAGAACTGCAATGATCTCTGATACGAGACAGTTCTTTAAACTACAGGAGCTGCTTTTTCTTTAACAGGCAGAGATTTTTACTTCCTAAGCTTGTAGAAGGCCATGTATTATCCCTGCTTTACTGTGTAAAACGTGCAGGGGGAGCAGAATGGAATCCATCCTCAGAGGATGTGAGAAGGCCCAGGTTTTGCTGAGCTGTGCTCTGTCCAGCTTGCATTCCATGAACTGTTGTGTCTGCTCGCAGGCTGGGAGTGTTTGCAGAGCAGCACTGCTGCTGCTTCCTGTGCTCTGAGGCACTGCTAATGTAACAAATTCCCATTATCTCTGTGTCGGCCTACCAAGGATCCATTCAGGTATCTGCAGGCAGAGACAGAGCTGACCAGATAAGGGATGTGATAATCTGTTATTGTGTTTGTCGTGCTGGGACCCCCCTGCACGCTGCACAATTAATGAACCTGCTGCCTGCTCCTGCACAGGGACAGCAGGGGGATGGAGACAGGCAGGAGGGCATGGAACACTGAGAAAAGCCCTGCAGGGCCCCAGGGTGAGAGCCCAGCGATTCCCAACACCTTTCTACAGAGAGAACTGGAGAGGAGCAAGGTTTTCTATGCCTGAGATGTCCCAGAGCAGCAAACACACCTGGACTGATGCACCAACACCACCTGAGAGACCAGGCCCTCAAACTGCGCCGTGTTTAACCATCCCTCGCTGCAGGTTCACCAGGAATTTACTGAACTACACACGAGGGGCAGCTGGGAATACAACTTAATGAGCTGAAGCAGAAGGACAGGCAGGAATGGGGACTGCAGGGAGCAGGAGCCCACAGCACCAGCAGCACATCCCAAAATCCTCCCAGTCAGCACTTACCAACTGGTTCTTTAACAGCCTTGCTTAACCTGTAAGATTTACAACACAGACTTAACATGTATGTAATAATTTTCCACCTGTTTCATAGAGCAGTCCACATTATTATATAACAAGAAATAGAGATTTTTTTTAATCTGCACTTTAAATAGGCAGTAACACATCAAACCAAAGTAACTTAGACTGGAAGAGGAAATCTCAGTCAGTGCAGAAACAAATGGCTCAGCTGTCTAATATATTGTGTTTTGTGTAAGGAATGTAAAGGTTTCAGATCAATGGTGATACTTCACCGCTGTTGGTTGGTCAGCTGTGACTGATCAGACAGAGACGTGAATAGAAAAAATATTTAAAATCATCTAGTTGTCTTTTATGATATTGTAGCCAGCTTTCTAAAGGTGTCTCCTCACCAGTTTTAAGTATCTTCAGCTCAGAGGAGTTTTGTTATGACAAAATTCCTCAAGCAGCAATGGCACAGAGGGTTTACATGTGTAAAAAACATATTTCAATTTGCTTTGCCGAATACTAAAGAAGTTCTTATTCACTTTGTTCTTGAAAGGTTTGGCTTTTGGCACTTTTTCCTAAATTTTCTCCGTTCTTTATTGCCTGACTGATTTATTTCCTCTGCTGTGAAAGTTACAGAGGGAAGCAGAGTTGCTTGGCAGCGTGATGTGGTATTGCTGAACTCAGCTGTTTGTGGCTTTCAGCAGATGTTTCTGCTTCAAAGGCAGGGGGAGAAAAAATACACACGCACAGATTCCTCCTCCCCAGCTCTGCATCTTTTGTCTCTCATCTCCCACTGCCTCCAAATCACAAGGAAGGCTCCATCACAATAGCTGCTAAACCATCCAAATGATGGCACACAAAAATGAGAGCTGACCCTGCCCCAAAGGCGATTTAAAGTGCAAAGAGAAAACGAGCACAAGTGTCAGCCCATGAACGTGCTGCATCAGAAGAAGATTCTCGTGGATAACTTCACTGTGAATTCCAGGTTATTAAAATGGGGATTGCTGTGTACAAGGGGCCAGAAGGCAGCAGTGGGGGGCAGAAGATGCCAGTGGGACAGGCAGCCTTTCCTCCTGCAAGTTCCAGGAGCGCTTCAAAACACGTTCCCAAGCCTGAGTGAAAGCTGAAGAGCAGACTGTGTGTTTGCAGGTCGCTCTCGAGAAATGATTACCTTGTCAGAGAGTCAGAAAATCCTCTCACCCTGAAGATCAGGAGTTAACAGTTATTATTGAACCTGTCCATCAATCTGGAATGGATGGAAAGCTGTCGTCCCATTATTCCATGATTGCACATCTATTCTGTTTGTGTGGGCTCTGCTCTGTTTACATTGTCATGAAATAAAACAATATATCCGACCTGCCTGGGAAGCAGGGAAGGCACTGGCTGCAGCTTTCTCAGCAAGGCTGGGTTACTGCAGGCTTTCACTGAGCCTCCAGCATTTGGTTTTGATAAGCACGTAAAAAGCTTCTCCAAACTATACAAATTTGCTGTGCAAACAAATTTAATGCTTTCATTTGGGCAAGAAATATGTGAAGAATGACCTTTCTCTTGGAACTTCAGCCCTTTTGCTTCCCAACAGACCTAGGAACTCCAAAGGAGATGGAAAAAAAAAAAGAATAATAATTATTGCAACCAAAAATTCTGTAGAGATCATGGGTAGATCTCTTTAATGCATTTTCTTATCTAATCTCTACTAATTAATTTCTTCTCCTAGATAAAAAACTCATGGGCATGCCTTACTCCTTGGCTAATACTATTTTATGTTATCTGTAAAGATTAATGTAGTATTTTTTGAATGGTCAGGACTAAGTCTAACAGTGGTTCTGTCGAAATCCAACAAGAAAACTCCTTTCAACAGCACCTAACAACTGGCCTTCAAAAACCTCGCGTGAGATTAGAACCCCTTGCTTTGAATTTCCAACAGAACAGAGAATGTTGTGAAACATCTGATGAGGATAACTTTGCCGTTATCATCCTGCCCACCACTCGTGCAGAGGCAGTTTGTTTTCTGAGCCAGGTTGGAAAGGAGGGATTGCTGCTGACCAGTGGGGCTGGTTTGTGCTGCTCCTGTGTCTGCTCTGACAGCGCTGCTGAAAAGGTTCTGGCAGGGCCAGAGCTCCAGCCAGGGCAGCCACTGCAGGGACACCACCCAGACCTGGGCTGCTGCCACCACAACTGCTGCAGGTCTCCCAAATGGTACTTTCTGAGCTTGCAGTGCTGCCAGGAGTGAGAGGAAAGAGTCCTTTGGGCTCTGTAAGGGTCCTTGTCCAGCAGGGCTCCCATGGAATTCACTTCTCCGTTCACCCGGAGCCACTCGGGATGCACAAGGCTCAACAGGCTGCCCTGACCCCACAGGCAGCCCGGGGCACAGGCAGCTCTGGGAAACAAATATTTCCTCCCCAGACACTCCCTGAGACACTGCAGCAGCCAGAGACAACAGAGCAGCCACCTCCTTCCCGCAGCAGCTATTCCTGAGAGACATCCACTGCTGGTGTCTTCCTCCCAAAGTATCCCCACAGTTTGTACAGCTCAGGCCCTGCAGGCACAGATGTGACCTCCTGAAGACGTGCACAACTTCCCGAGCACCTACAGCAGTAGCATGTGCCATCTCAGCTCTGCTCCTGCCTCGATTACCAGTCAAAAGGATAAACAACTGGCATGAAAAAATCCTGACCCACAAGCACTAAACCTCTGAACCCCTGTGGGACTCGTGCTCTCTGCTCAGGCTTCAAGGTTTTGAGGTCAGCAGGCACCCCTGCCACTCTGCTGAGCTCTGCAAACCACTTTGACCCAAAACTGCCAGGGCAGGATGACCCAGATTCTGAAATAATTAATAACACCTACCCTGCTCATAACGTGTGACTACTCTTGTCTGTTCCCATGCTGGGCACAGACTGGCTGTGTTCTGGTACAGGCAGACACACTCCACATGGCTCACACTTTTTCAAGTTGTACATGCACACTTTCCTTTCATTTTTCAATCACAAGAGAATTCATTTCACTGACATCCCTTGGCAGCATATGGTGCTACCAGACAGGGGAGGGAGGGACCTGCAGCAGCTTTGCTGCTTTCCTCCACATCCTAATGATACAAAACACAGCCTGGTAACATCATTACTGTTCCCATGTGCATGCAGTGATGCCCAGACAGTGTTAAAAACCAGCCACAACAACCCCAGTCCAACAGAACGTGCACACATGTGGAGAGAAGGAGTAAGTGATTGTGGCACGGCCTGAAACACAAACACAACATCTGGAAGCACTCCTCCCGAGCCTGCCTGTTTATCAGACAGATGGCTGCAGAGCCGTAAGCCCACAGGCCTCTCCAAAGGTTCAAGGCCAAGAGGATAAAGAGCTACATCACAGCAGCTTTCCATTATGTCAGTTTTTCTAAACCTCTCTGCTCTCCCACTCTCAGCTCCTCTGCCTGGCTGACAGGAACCCAAAGCGCTGGGGGACTCCGTTCCCCCACAAACAAAGTGCCATGTCCAGGGGCAGAAATGTCAGCCTGAGAGCAGACTGAGGGCAGCTTGTTCCTGGACACTCCCAGGTTTGCAGGAGCAAGAGGAGTTAGGCCTAGCTCAGACTCAGTTCTGAGCTCCTGAGACTGCAGTTATAGGATGCTCTGGTGCTTTGGCTTTGGCAGAGAAGCCAGCCTAAGAAATTCTTCCTTGCTCCTACCCTCCACCTGACAGCAAGCCAGCAGGTGGAGGTTTGCTATATTAGAGAAAAACCCCAAACAAAGGACAGAAACAGCCCTTGCTCTGCCTTGGAACAGCTCTCCTCCCCTGTGGTGGCAAACCCAGAATAAAGCACACAGCAGACAGGAGCCCTTCTGCTGGGGCTGCTCTCAGGTCAGTGTGGCACCTCAGAAACCAACCACACGAGCCTTAGGGCTGGAACCAAACACAGGCAATCCTGAGATACGGAACTGGTTCCAGTAGTAACCAAAAATATCCTTTTGTCTACCCCAAGCACACACATCAAACCTCCAGAAGCAGAAACAACAAAGGAAAACAAGCAAGCAAGCAGTTGTCTGAGCCTTGTTTTCACTAATCAACACTGTTGTTATCCTCATCAATAGCTACTTGAATCTCAGCAGAAATTGCATTATGAGGCACACAAACATTGCTGATTTCAAGCTGTTTGCAGTTACTTGCTATAGTTGCAAAGCCTTTTTGAATAAATCTGAGCTAAGATCTGGCTCCTGGCTTTAGCACCACAAAGTATTTCTTAAAAAAGTAAAGAAGCATGACCCACTTAAACACTTAAAAGGTAATGGTAAACAATTACTGATGTGATGTATCTAAAATACCTCTTGTGTTCTATTATTTATATAATGTGAGAGGTGTGTTAGCTGCTGCTGCACACAGCCTCACACTGCTCATTTCCAAGGGCTCACAATGTAATTATATCCATACACTAATGACAGAGAAACGTGGAAGAAAGGAAAGGCAACATGGAAACAAAAATGAGTATTTTTCTTGAGTCTGGTTTCTAGGGGTTTGAAGGGGAAAGAGTGCAATGGTTCTCCATGGCGCAGCAGAGAGGTTCCTGAGCACACACAGTGGAAAACTCCTTTACTACATAAATTAACCAAAGTATTTCTGAGCTGGCTGAGTTTGCTGCAAGGGAGGATGAGCCCGTGCTGATGCTGGAACTCCAGAACTGCACCTCACACCCACACTGACCTGGTACAGACCTGCACATCCCCTCCACGAACTGCCCTGCTGAACCAGCCTGGAAGAGCTGGTGGCAGCTCAGGAAGATCCCATCAGGGACATGCACTTCTCCACCAAATTAAATTAGCTTAATAGCGTATTTGTGCTCCATGCAGAGGGCTCCAAGTGATGCTCAGAAACTCAGTAATGCCCTCTACACCTTGTGTTCTCCCTCTGGGATCCCCAGGTGTCCCTGCCCTGCTCTTCCCCATACACAAACATTTCACTCAAACCAAGGCTCATCACGCTTCCAGAAGACAGCAACTATTTACATACACAAATGAGAGAGGCATTAATCAAAACATTGAGTTTTATTTGCATAATTAGTGCCAAAAATATTTTTATGGGTTAATTAGGCTTCATGCAAATTGGATTGAGGAGATTTAATTTGGGGTTTGATAACCTGACTATTATAGTTCTGCAGTTGCAAATCTGCTCAGAGCTACATGCTGTTCTAAAGCTGTGTCCTCCCTTTCAAACTGGGTTAGTTTTTACTCCTGGCAGCCTCAAATGATATATTTTTCCTTTCCCTTTACCAGTCCTGAGGTGGATTGACCCTGGTTGAATGCCAGGTGCCCACTAAAGCAGCTCCATCTTTCCCCTCCTCAGCTGGACAGGGAGAAATAACAGAATGAATGGCTCAGGGTCGAGATAAAGACAGGGAGAGATCAGTCACCAAGTGGAAATAGACTGAAGCAGACAATCAGCTCGTCAGGAGCTGCTCACGCAAGAGGAATTTCTACACTTTACACATGTCCAATATTTGGGCACAGAATACAGAAGTTAAAATCTGCTCAGGTTCTCTGTGCCTGAAGGAGCAGTGCAAAGCAATAACCAACCCAGCATCCACCACAGATTTCACGGTGCTCTTCAAAGAGCCCAGGTTTGGGGCTAACAATGATCACAGAGCTGGGGAAGCACTGTTTGGATCTGTACAGCAGGAAATTCTCTGCGTGGACTAATGTACAGCAGTGCTGTGAGAATTCATTAAGATGAAGCCTGGGAAGAGCAGAATGATTTCCACTGAAAATACACAACTTTGCTGTGTGCCATGGAAGACAATCCTGCTTGTGGAGAAAGCCCTGCTTTTGTGCTGTGCAACAGCCAGACCAAGTCCTCAGAAACACAGCAAACAGGGTTTGCACTGGCAGCCCAGCTCATCCCAGTGCTGCCCACAGGGCTTTGCCTCAGTCACCAGCAGGTCAGAGGAGCCTCCAGCTCTGGAAGAAGCAACTGTTTGCTGCAGTGAATTCTGCAGTGCACATGAGACACCAGGAGGTTTGGATTACCCTGCACAGTGGCTCACCATGGAAGAACTCACTGCTTGCTTGATGAACCAGCCACTGAGGCTGTGATACCTTCAGAGAAACAAGGTCAAAACTACCAACCCAAAAAATTAAAGGTCCAGTGAAACCCTTTGAAATTAAGAATATTCATATTCCTGCCAAAATGACACCACCCCTCACCCCCAGTGTAGGTCTGTTCTATTAATTTCATTTGAACTGATGAATTTTATTACCCATTGTAGATCAGCAGATGGTACCACGGTTAAAATGAGTGGCTCCAGATTTCCAGGCTACAGCTTTAATAGCTGTGAGCAGTGGTAATAGGAGCCTTAAGTCTTTCAAGCACTGAATGGTATCGTGGACATAAATGAGTTTAATGTGCCGAGGAGATGAGGTTTCATACCTGTTCCTTGAACTTGGGGCTATCCTCTGACAAATAACTGTAGTGGTCGAGTGCTTGCCACCATTGCCCACCTCTTGCTGCACGTCCCACTGCCGGGGGTCACTTGTCTTTGCACCGAGAATGTTCACACCTTTCTTCACCTTTGCCCTGTTGGAAAGAGCAGCAGTAAAAGGTTTACAAGACTCATTCAGGACTGGGGTCTCTGAATGCAGCCCAGGCATGGCAATCTCAGTAGACTGGTTTCAAAGGAAGCATTAGATGCACTTCTAATCCATCAGTAAATAAGAGAGTGATACCATGAATGCAGACCTATGGCAACATCACAGTTTTTGGACAGGGCCTTCTGTTCTGCCAACTGCAGGCCGAAGTTAGGATTCAAATGAACCTGTAGGAAAACCTGCAATCAAGGTTCTTTTCTCTGTTCAGGCAATTTTTTTTCCAAAGAGAAGCCTGTCCCAACACAGCAGAGTCTGGAATGTTTGTCTGTGTCAAGACAAAGCTGTGCCTCATCACTGCACAGGGGCATGCTCCACTGGAGGATTTTCAGTAACCCGTTTTTATTCTAGATGATGTTCCTCCACATTAGCAGTGGACAGGTTGTTGCTCCTCTGCCTGACAATTTCCTCTTTACTACAGACTCCCAAGGACATTTCTGTTTGAAATCTCCAGCCTGGAGAGAATACAGCTGTTGGTTAAGACAAGACTTTGTAACCCAGAGATGTTCTTAGAGGATGCACATTTCTGCCACTCTTAGCTGTTATGCCCTGTGGAAAAGCCAACTGTATTTATCTAGTGATGCTAATAACATCAGCAACAACTGCGTGGAAGGTTAATTACAGAATACTTGCTAATTAAAGAGCATTTGTACAAAGAATTCCCAGCAAAGGCATTATTTGGGTGCAGAATGTTTAACTGCTGATCCTCAGCTCCACCACAAAGCACCAGGAACGGGGAAGATAAAGAGTTACACAGCCTTTCTCTGCTGAAGGAGGGACAAAAGGCTGATGAGTGCGTGGGGAGGAGGATGCTCAGGAGTTCCCAGCCCTGTGAGCAGCTTGGCCTCACCCTCAGATGAAGAAGGGAAAGGGCTGTTGACTCCCCACCACCGGTGTGGCCACCACAGCCTCTCCCAGCAGGGACTGGCTTCACCACAGCACAGAGGCTAAATTAAAAATCAGAGTTTTCTAAAATATTTATGCAACACGAGATGTTCGTTACTGAGCAGAAATCATCCTCTAGCAAGATGCTGGTATCTTGTCGGCATTTATGAGGACTTGGCACCTAAGTTTCTTTAAAAAAATGGTCTTTTTGCATCTTCAGCCAATAAAACACTCAAAAGCTGTTGTTAGGAATGACTGAGAGTACTTGTCTTCTTGCAGTTTTTCAACAAAACACAATTAATTTAAGGCATTGAAAAAGAAAAGGTTTTTTTTTTTTTTTTTTTCTTCTCAGTATAAAAGCATAAATGATTAATTCTCTCATTTGTAACATGAAACAACCATGGAGCTTTACAGAATCCTGTCTTGCTCTTGTAAAAGTAGCCTGATGGATCTCTCATGCCTTCAGCTGAATTACTCAGAAACGAAAACAGGAAAGGCAAAGGAAGAATCAAATTCGTTCCTGAAGGTTCATTAAAGCTCTAGGTCCCATTAAGTTTTCCAGTATATTGCAGTTCAAATAAATGAACAATAAATAAATGTTTCAGTATTTATAAAGTACTCCTGCCAATCTTGAAGCTGTATAAATCCAGCAGTATGTCCATGGCAATCTGTATTTTAGGAGATGTTTGGATGTATTTTAGGACACTGCAATTTAGCAACTGTTGAGAAGTAAAAACTCATCAAAGTTTAGGCTTTGTTCAGCTGTTCCTTGAGACAGGCTCTGAAATGACAAAACACCACTCAAAATGAGGTTCCCATGTTTGGATTTTCAACAGAATTACAACTCTGTCAGCAGCTGCAAATTGCTCTTTCCACCACGAAGCTTGACACAGTCAATACCTGGGCTCCTGTTAATTAGGATGGACACTGGGGATGGCCAAGGTTAGTGGTCACGCACACTGCCAGAGGACGAGAGACCACGGCTGCAATGCCATTTTGTTAATTAACTACAGGATGGGGCATTAAGTTGAGTGGTTTTCACATATGCCATTATATAAAGCCCATTAAAAAAAAATTCCATCCCAGGGTAAAGTAGGTTATGTTTAGTGAGAAAAATCAATGTTGTGATTGCACTTAGGACTGGAATTAGGGTATGAACACCCAGAAGATTGAACTTCCGAAATAAATATGCAGAAGCACAATTTGCAACTCTCCCTCTAAAAAGGGCATTGAGTTTTACATAACAAGGTCAATGGATGAATCAGAATTAAGTCAGACAGAACTGAGCCCCTCACACTTCCAAATGCAATCTGCACACATATGCTACAAATGTTTTCACTTCAATTTCTATTTACTTGGTGTTTGAGTGCTAGCAAGGAAAAGTCTATTTAATTACTTACCAAAGATTTGTTGACCTTGTTGTATGCTTGTGATTAAATATTCATTTTTATAAATCAATAGTGCCAACTTTGTACATAAAAATTTGTAAGTTATACTACCTCAATAAACCCCAAGACCGAGGACCTGGAGGCCAAATGACTTGACAGTCTCCTGTATTTACACACCTAATCTCACAGTATTTACACATTTACCACATTTACTCAAGGTTGGAGGGTAGGGTGACAATAAAGGGAGAGGACAAACAGCTGAAGTTCTCCACGTTTCCTCGGTGTGGGGTTCCCCACTGCAGTTGGGAAGCTCTTTGCTATTTCTGCTTATCCACAAGTTGTCCTCACACAGAGGCTTTTCTCACAGCTCCATGACCTGCAAGCACCCACCAGCCATAACTTGTCAGCGTGGACTTCCACCCAAAGAGGAGCCAAAATCTTCCCCTCCGACGTTATTCCAAACACCCTTCTGGGAGCATCACTGAATTGCCCAAAACTAAATACACACAAAACCTAAGGGTGGCAGCTCCTTTATTTGAGGGTGATTGTCTGTGTGCTGGAAGTTGAGCACAGCTTTTGATCTCCTGACAAAAGCAAAGCCTGAATGGGAAGATGGAACACAGCCCATCCTCAGGAACAGCACAGAACACCAGAGGTCAGCTCCAGCCCCCGCTGGGTAAAGGACTCCCTCCCTCTGGAGTTCCAAGCTCTCTGAACACATGGCAGCCAGAACACTGCAAGGTTTTCTTGCTTGAACTTCTGAGGTTATTAATTCATTGCACAGGAAATCTCTGCCTCAGCTTTGTCTCAAAATAACTGTCTCTCTTTAAATCTCTCCAATGGAGAATTAAAAGATTTTGCTGGCATGCAGAGCAAGCAGCATCTCAAAGCCATTACAGAGAGTCTCCAGCAGCTTACCTAGGAATCATTACTTAATTTGTGTTGAGACCAAGTAAAAGCATTTATTTACTCACACAATCACACAGCAAATGTGCAATTTCCAAGCAAATATTTAATTTTCAGCTTGAAGCTTTCAGTTACATACAAAGATTTCCATTTAGCACCTCACCTTCCTAACATGTCAAACCTAGAAATGATGCTTCTAATTAATGCATTCTGATCAACTGCAGATGAAAATCCAACTATTCCATTTCACTGTCCTCAAATTACAAGAAATGTCAGCAGTATTTAGATATAATACCGTACAGCTATTAAAGATAGCAACCAAAAGGCAATTGAATCAGCAACAGCCAGAGCTGAAGATGTGACTTATGATTTAAGGAGCTCAAATTATAGCTTCCTATTTAAATTTAAATTGTAATCTTGCAAACTGCGATGGCCCTGGAAGGGTTCTGCTACCTGCAGCAGTGCTGTAGAGAGGGCAGGCTGCTCAGTGCTCTCAGTTCTTCCCATGTAGGATTTTGCTGATGTGTGCTAATCCTAGACAACATCACCCCTCTTATTCCGGAGGAATTCACCCTCAGAACGTGGATCCGAGCGGAGCTGCTTTGCCTGGGTGTGCTACAGACAAGGACCTGCAGAGGAAGGCTCTGAGGCTCCGGGCAGGCTGATGGCACGGGAACTGGGCAGCTCCCTGGCTCCCCTAAGCCTGGCACAGGGACCAGAGGATGGCTGAGCTGTGGCTCGGTGCAAGATCAGGGAAGCAGCAGTGCCTGGGAATGCAGAAGTGATGGCTGCAGGGGGAACGGGGCCACAGCAGCAGCAGGGACCTCTCAGCTGGGCTCAAACCGCACTCCAGCAAAGGCTCACACTGCAGCTTGGGCAGACAGGGCTGCACTACATCAACAGCTAGATCAGTACTAAACTCCTATCGTCAGTGAGCTTTGCAGTATCTAGAACACTTTTCCAGCCTCTAAGCCTACTCTGTTTCCTCTTAGGCTGTTTGCTTTCCGTGGGTTATCCCCAGCCCTGCACCTCCCGAAAAATGCCACGCTCTTCCCCTGTGCCCTCAGATCCGGGAGCAGCCTGGCTGCGGAGCCGGGAGCTCCGAGCACCCTCCTCAGCTCCCATCTGCTGTGAGCCGCTGTGGAGCCTTTTCCTTGGCAAGGACAGCAGACACAAACACCGGGGCAGCCGCAGCTGAGCGGGGCCCGGCTCCTGTCCGAGGCTGCCCGCGGTCACTGCGGCCGGGCGTGGGCAGCGCTGCATCCCCCGAGGATGCTCCTGCTCCTGCTCCATCCTCCGCCGCTCCACGGCAAATCCGCGGCTCCCCGCAGCTGTCAGGTTGGAGTTTCAACTTAACAAATGCTGACCCCTTTTGGTCAGTCTTCTCCGGAGCCTCGGTGCTTCTCCGCACTCTTTGCTAACCCTCCCGCAGTTGCCCACACTAACAGAAGCCCTTGGCTTTCCTGGCTGTAAAGGTCACGCTGTAGGGAATTCCTTCAGTGACTCTCTGGAAACCCAAGGCAGCTCTCCTGGTGGCTTGTTTCTGGACTGCACGTTACAGTAAGTCTCAAAACTTCATGAGTTCTGCCAGAAAAATTTCAACTTCTTCCTGCCGTGATTTACGTTCACTCCTCTCCTCCTTTGTTCCCAGAGTAAATCAGGAGATTAAAGCCAGCTGCAGGAACCCATAAAACCCAGGCAAGAGACTGACCACAGCAATTAGGCAAGATTTGTTTTATTAAGTAAATATTTTTCCTTTCATCTTTCTGTACGAAATGAGTTGCTAGGTCTCACTGCAGCTCCGAAGGAACGGGACACATCTGCCTGCAAAACATTGCTCATTAAAAGCTGGGAAGAGAAGTGGAACAGAAGATGACCTGGTGAGCTGTGTCAGCCTTTCAAACGTGATCCTTTAACTGGCAAAACACACGGACAGAGTGAGTGTGATGGAGTGGCTGTGGCTCAGCTCAGGGAATGTGGGGATCAGGGATCAGCTCCAGGTTCCTGCTGGGCTCCACATGGGATCCCTGTCTGATCCACCCCGCTCTAGCAAGCAGATGTCCACCAGTGCTCTCTGCAGCCACCTCTCCCCACAGAAATTTTCATTTACAAGCCACGAGCCCAGGTAAGCAGGAAAAGAGAGCCCTGTCTCAACTGCAGAATTTAGGTACTGAAGTGATGAGGTCATAAATTATTGCTAATAGCAGCATTTCAGATTTGGTCCCCACTCAGAAGCTACTCCAAAGGGCCATCCACGCAAGAATCATCAGTAAAAGCAAAGCCCCCGATGTTCAGAGCATCCTCTCTCCTTCAGGCACTTCTCTCTCATGGTGTATCCAGAAAAGGCCCTCAGGAAACCACTTTTGTAGAAAAAGAGTAAACAGCCTTTAAAATGTCAGAACAGCTAAACTCCAGGTATGCAGTTCTTGCTCTTCGCTCCTTACAATTTTCCTTTCACTTCCAATAGACCAGAATGTTGGTCTATTTGAAATGACTTTGGAAAAAAATAACATGTCAAAACAGAACAAATGGAAATATTTCACTTTGAAAATGCAGTCATAAAATCCTTTAAGATTCTCCAAACCAGAATGCTTAAGCTTCTTGAATACAGGGAGCAGCTGAGGCAGATTTCACTATTTCTGAAACATCCTCTACCAGGCAAATTGGACTAAATTCAGCTTCCCCAAAACTGCGTATTTTGGTGACTTCACTGTCCATCAGTATTATACAAATTCTCCCCACTGCCCATGAGGAGTCCTGGGATCTAAAATAGCTCAAGGGCTGATCTTTTGTAGTGTTTGTTACATAACTGAAATTCCCTGAGACCCTTGGAAAATCAGCTTCTATTTCAATAGGAATAGGTGCTTCATATCCCTTAGGAAGCTTTCAAGAGCTCAGCTGCAAGGCACGAGGTGGATGCTGTCAGCTGTATTTTAGACGTTTTTTTTTTTTCCTTTTCCAAAAAAGAAATCCGATGTATTTTGGGATGTTCCAGTGCTTTGGTTTGGGCTGATATCTGTGGTTAACTCTTGTGTTAACACTACCAGTCCTCCTGAGGAGTCAGGAATGCCATCAGTGAGGTTTAAAAGAAAAGCAAAAAGAGGTGCTTTGTGTGAAGTTTGGGTAACCCTGCTCAAGGCACAGTCAGCCACTGACCCTCCTAACAGATCTCATGGCAAAACTGCTTTCTCCAGCACTGAATTTTAATTACACTTCTTAAGGGGTTAGGAAAGGTGGGGAGGGGGGTGGAATCCAAAAACCTCTATCAATAAAAGCAGGATGACACAACACAGAGAATCTGCATTTGTCTCCCGAGCCTCGAGGAAACCTAATCTGAATTTACAACCTGCTAACATTCTGAACATTCTGCCTGCAGCAAAGATCAACACTGTGAGCTCCTAATGCTCCCAGCAGCTGTCACGGAGCTGCTGCTGCTGCACTAAGCTCAGCTCCTCCTGCCTCCAGAGCAACACCCACTGCAGCCCAGGGCTCAGCCCCACTGCAGCCCAGGGCTCTCTCAGCCCCACTGCAGCCCAGGGCTCTCTCAGCCCCACTGCAGCCCAGGGCTCTCTCAGCCCCACTGCAGCCCAGAGCTCTCTCAGCCCCACTGCAGCCCAGGGCTCAGCCCCACTGCAGCCCAGGGCTCTCAGCCCCACTGCAGCCCAGGGCTCTCTCAGCCCCACTGCAGCCCAGGGCTCTCAGCCCCACTGCAGCCCAGGGCTCTCTCAGCCCCACTGCAGCCCAGGGCTCTCAGCCCCACTGCAGCCCAGGGCTCAGCCCCACTGCAGCCCAGGGCTCTCTCAGCCCCACTGCAGCCCAGGGCTCTCAGCCCCACTGCAGCCCAGGGCTCTCAGCCCCACTGCAGCCCAGGGCTCAGCCCCACTGCAGCCCAGGGCTCTCAGCCCCACTGCAGCCCAGGGCTCTCTCAGCCCCACTGCAGCCCAGGGCTCTCAGCCCCACTGCAGCCCAGGGCTCTCTCAGCCCCACTGCAGCCCAGGGCTCTCAGCCCCACTGCAGCCCAGGGCTCAGCCCCACTGCAGCCCAGGGCTCTCAGCCCCACTGCAGCCCAGGGCTCTCAGCCCCACTGCAGCCCAGGGCTCTCAGCCCCACTGCAGCCCAGGGCTCAGCCCCACTGCAGCCCAGGGCTCTCAGCCCCACTGCAGCCCAGGGCTCAGCCCCACTGCAGCCCAGGGCTCAGCCCCACTGCAGCCCAGGGCTCTCTCAGCCCCACTGCAGCCCAGGGCTCTCAGCCCCACTGCAGCCCAGGGCTCTCAGCCCCACTGCAGCCCAGGGCTCTCTCAGCCCCACTGCAGCCCAGGGCTCTCAGCCCCACTGCTCCGGGGCAGCATCACACCCAGAGCATCCTCAGGACCTCAGGGAGCTCCTGCAGTGCTGCCTCAAGTTCTCCTTCCCTCTGCCTTGGCCGATCGCTTTTCTGGGGCCACTCAGGTGGCAAAACCACTGATAGTGAGCTCACATTATCTGGGCAGGAGACAAGATGGGCTGAGGTAGGAGAAAGGAAAACCAGGCATCAAATAGCCCCAGTTCAACACACACCTTCCGTTCTTCACTCCCCAGTCCACAGCCCCAAGAATTCCTTTGGATGTAGCAGTTGTCGCCAAATCCCACAATTTTACATGAAGTATTGCAGGGTTAGATATTTATGAGGTTTTTAAGCCTCAGCTCCCAGAGCCATTGGGAATGAATTCTCACAGTTATTAAGAAATGAGGAAGAGGGAAAACTGAAAGCAGAAGAGTGTTTTCAATAACATGAACCCCTTCTTTTCCCTTTTTGCAACACTTGAGCCCGGCATCTCAGAATAGAAAACCCCATTCCTATTAGGAAGGATGGAGATCCCCTCCTGATAAACATTGTCCCAGGATGGCACAGCAAGTTCTCCCTCTCAGAATTTACAATGTGCACATTAATCAGCAGGTTTGCTGATTATATTCTCACATGTAATTTGAGACAGAAGACAAGGCCAACATGTTCAGCCTCTTTTCACTGCCCTGTACCTGTTACTCATGGAATCAGCAAATAGCCTGGGTTCACAAGAAATGCAAGGGAATTACAGAGGAGACCAAAGTCTTACAGTGCCTGAGAGGTGCTTGCAGCAGTGCTTTAAAGCCTCTCTTCTCATCCCGAGCACTCGAGATGCTTGACCTTGGCTGACACGGGGACAGTCTGAGTTTGCAGTTCTCCAGTGACTTATTCACCCTTTCCATTTGCTTAAAGGGTGAGTGAGTAGCAAAGCTCTTTTCTAATTTGAAACTCAAACAAACTAATGGGTACGATCCATCTCAGGGACTCTGCAAGGAATGAAAGAAGTTGATGCATAATCACATCCAGGTAAAATCCCTGGAAAGTCTCTGCTGTGGGATCAGTGTCTGGGTGAACACTCATTTATGAATTCATCACATGGGGAGACACTGGAGACCCTGCTGTCTGCTTTGCTGTCACGAAGGGAGCTGGAATAAGCATCTTTCTCACACCAACACATGCCTGCTGAGAGAGGCAGAAGAGCCAGAGATGGGTGTTGTGTAAACAAAAATCCCACCAGGGTGAATCCAGAGCACAGATTCAGCTGCACATGCTAAATACAAGCTCATGGATCTATTTTACAGCATCAGAGACACTTTTTAGATAAGTAAATGCTTTGAGATTATATTTCCCTACTACATCCAGTTTCTATTATTACCAAAAAAATCTCTAAGCTGCATATTTGTGACATTCCCCCAGCTGGCAGAGCAACAGCAGTGCTGAGGAAAATACTTACTGTTTGCAGTGGTTATTAGGATTATTACTTAGACCCCAAGTGACTTTCTGGAGTAATCTTCCCATGCAGTCCCTTTGTGTTTTTAATCCCATCCTCACTCCCCCTCCAGCAGCTGCTATGAATACAGTTTTGCCATCAGCCATGAAGCTACGAGGGTTGTGTTTCCTTTTCCCTTAGGGGAATACTTTTGCTGAGATCAGCTGCTGGAAAGAGTTAGGGGCGAATGTCCTTAAAACAGTGAGAAAGAGAGGAGCCTTTCACTCTGGTCATTGTTTCAAATGTACCTGAGCTGGTTCCTGTCCAAGCAGCTGAAGCAAGCACTGATTATCAGGTGGCTCAGCCCCAGGATGCAGCTCTGGCTCATGTAATGCAATCAGTGTGCTTACACTGCCTCGAGGGTGGAGGCTCCACCAGAGCCCTGGGGAGAGCTCCCTGCAGGCAGCAAGGGTGTGCAGGTGCTCCATCCATCCAGCCCTCCCTTTGGAGCACTCAGCAGCACCAACCAGGGGCAACTTTTGGGCATGGACAACAACCAAAACTGATCAACGAAGAGGAGAGACTGCTCAGATAACTGCAGGGCAGGAATTATGGCCCCACCTGTCCTTCACAGCCTTTGGACCACAGCTCCTATCCCTGGTACGGTTCTCACTCTGCTCATCACAATCCCCACACTTGTGTATGGTCACTTTATGGCAGGTTAACGCTGCTGCTGATCCTGGCTTTGTGTCAGAACCAGCACACCTTGTGCTGCAATCTGCATGCAGGAGTGTGGCAGCGATGCTGCAGCAATGGTGTGGGGCATAGGGCAGACAGAACTGATAGCTTTTATCACAGAACTGAGTCCTAATCTGGTAAATGCCAGCAGTGATCTCCACTACAGCCTCCAAACGGGGCTCTTTCATGCTTTGAGTTTATCCAGCAAAAGCACAAATCCTGGTGCCCTGAGGCAGTTGCTGGTAGTTTGTGTATTTAGGCACAGATCTGAAGCGCCTGAGCCTTCAGTAAATCAGCAGAAATGCTCCTGCTGACCTCAGGGGCCTCGGATCAGATCCCTGCAGCCCACATGGGTTTCCTGGGGTCACTGCCTGGCCTGCCAGAGCCCGTGGGCACCACCATGGGCAGGGCATGTGACGGGAGCTCCTGCGGCTCAGGAGGAGAAAGCAACACTACAAAATCACAGCTGGGATGTGGCTCAGGGAGCTCAACTGCTGTAGAAAACTCCTCTTGTCTTCCTGCAGCTTCTTCCATAATTTAGACACATTTTAATTCTTTTTTTTTTTGGAAAGTGACTGAGTAGAGAGACAGACACGCTTTCCCAATCATTAAGAAATTCTTCAAAAGCTGGTGGGCTTTACCTTTACTAATTACAGCCTATCAAACAAAGGGCTTTTCCTAGAGAAACTCACGAGCAAGAAAGAAAGGGAAAAGAGCTGCAAGCAAAATAAGCACATCACTTGACACTTTTTTAAACAAGGCACTGTTTGCCCTTTCGGAAAGGCTGAAGGGCTTCTCGTGGAGAAGGGGCTGCCTTAGGAGTGAGGGGCAGATGTCTGCACATTGGAAACCACGAGCCTTCTGGGCCAGGTTTTACATCTTTAGTTTGCCAGGCCCATTTAGATCATCAATATTATCTCGACAACCACTGCTGGACACGACCACGAGCAGTAGCTCCCGTGGGTTATCATCAGCCGTTCCAACAGCACATTTTAAGGACTCTTTTTTGAATTATTATTTTGAGGCTGTACTTGTACTTCAAGGGAATGGAGGACTCTTGAAGCCATAGTGAAGTCTTGAGAGGGCAACAGACTGCTGAGCTCCTTTGACATACTGCAGGAATCAGCAGGAAGATTCTGGGATGTATCAAAAGAAAAGCAGCTGTCGGTGAAAGCCAGAGGCAACAGCTTGTTCCTGGATGCAGATATTAAGGTCATGATATACCTAAAACAACATAAAACACCTACAAGATAAAACAGATCAATACATTTGTAACTCTCATTGTGTTCACCGCTTCCTTTTTGTGAGGATTCCAGATCAGCCTAAGTCACATTCCCTTCATCATCTCCTGGGGAGCCTCTTTTTTCCCCCTCGATGACTCTCCCCAAAAGTCATTTCAATTCATCCAACTACAGCCAGCTACTAACTGCAGGGATGAAAATCATTTTGTTTCAGTTTGATGCGGCAGAAACTCACCAGAGCTAAATAGCAAATGACAGGGCCCAACACAAGCACCTGATTCAGGGCTGCACAGGCTCCAGCAGCAACAAAGGATTTGCCCCCTGAAAGTGCTGAAGCAGCTTCTCCCAACACTGCCTGCATCACACTGAGAGCATTCCAAGGGAAACAACGTGCACGGGCAGGGGAGCCCAGGGAGCATCCCCTGCAGCCCCACTGCAGCTGCTGCTGCACAACCTCGGCCCTGCGCCCTGAACTCCTCCAAAACAACGTGCAATTTCTGCTCATTGCTAAACCCAGCTCCAGAGACAGGAGTTCAGGCTGTGGAGACCAGGTTGGGAATGTCAGGAGTGCGTTAGAGTGGCTCAAACAGCCAAACAAGAAGAGCACTACTACAGGATTATATATAGGATTATATATAGGATTATATATAGGATTATATGTAGGATTATATATAGGATCATACATCCTCCTGCCACTCCCTTCTAATGCTGCCTCCTCTGAGGTGCTCAGGGCTGGCCAGGCTGCTGCACGTCCTGGTTTGGGCCAAAGAGAAGCTCCATTTCTCTGCTTCTCTGCAAGAAGCAGGTGAGAAGCACTTGGTTTCCAGGCCCCTCTTGCTGTAGCTCCAGGGCTGTTGCTGTGAGGGATGCTCAGCACCGCTCCCCATCCAGCAGGGAGAGGATGAGGCTCTGGGCAGCCACGGAGGGTGGTGTTACAGGGCCTGCACATTAAATGTGCCAGGCCATTTAATGCCTTAGCAAAGCTCTCCCTGCCTCCTAAGCCATCCACTTCCTTCTTTGAAAGGTCTTAGATAAAACGACCAAGAGTTATGGGGTATACAACAACCAAGGATATAGAGGAATGACAAGTACAAAGAGAGGAATATGAATAATCTACAGAAGAGGCCATTATTCTATGTACCGAGGGAAAGTGTTTCTGCTCCTTACAAAAGGAAGGATTTATCTTCCCCTGATCAAAGGTGACAAAGCTGGAATGTTAATGCTAGAAAAACATAGGGAGGGCAGGAAGAAGGCTGCCAGCAATTTCACTTTGATTTCATCAGCTGATGGTGCAATTACACATTTATTTTTCTTGTGAGCAGCAGCCACTTTCACACTCGGAGCATACCAGGAGGAGAGAAAAATTACTGAGTCTCACAGATCTTTCTACAAAATTCCACACACATTTCCCTCAAGCAAGACACTGATGTTCTCAGTCTCGTGTCCTTTAGGGCTGACACAGCTCATGTCACTGCCATTAAAGGGGACAAGACTGGTCATCAGGTACTAAGTCTTCTCCCAGCGACACAAGTTTCACACAGACATAATTCAGGGCCAGCTCTGAGTCTGCCTTGCTGTGCTTGAAAACCAGGTCAGGCCTTTAGTACCCCAAGCTCCCTCAGAATTATCACCCCCTCTCCCCACTGATCAGCCCACAGGAGCTGGGGATGCTGAGGGGCTCTGAGCAGGACCTCCCGTGTCAGAAAACATCACACAGCGGGACTGGAACAGGCGCCCAGGCTCTGCCTTAATGCTCACAGTGCTGAGTTCAATGCAAATGCAGCCGTGTCAGTGTGGGCACATTTTCAGCTCACACAGAGGTGATAAGGCAACCCAAACAAGATCAGAGCCTGGACCATATCATTATTGTTAGCAGAAACAGCAGCCTCGAGAGGAAAGCTAGGAGCTCTGCTGTGCTGTCACACTAATGCATTATTACAGAGTTTATACCCCAGAAGGGTTTGGTAAAGGGAGAAGAAAGGGAAAAATTCACATCATAAGTTGCTAGAAGAGCCCTGATTTTGTTTGGATCAAACCACTCAGAACCCAGGTATTACCTATTTGCACATGGAGCTGAAAATTTATCCCATTCCCAGAGACCTGTTGTTTCTGTCACTGACAGGGAGAGTCAGTGCTGATTTTCAACACAAAGAGCACTACATTGAATAAATACTACATTGAATAAATACTAACAGCAGAGCTGCACTGCAAGGAGCAGAGCTGCCCTGAGTTAATATGCACAACGTGTGCCAGCCTTGCAATGACCCCACATCACCATGGTGTAATCCTGAGCCACCCACAGCAGTGTCCCAGTGCACAGGATCATCTGTGACTTCATTTGATGTCATAGGCTACAAGGACATTTAGGAAATTTCAATGCCACCCTTTCAGCGTATAAAAACCAGCAAAACGTGTAATTGCTGTTACTGAAAAGTAGCAGTGGAATTTATATGAAAAAATCTCTCCAAGTGAACACTGGATTGAGAACTTCAGCTGGGTGTGACAATTTCAGACACCCGCCCCAGCTCTGACCAGAGGTGTCTGAGGTCCAGGGCTGCATTGAAGCACTGCCTCCATCAGCCAGTCCAAACCCAGCTATTCAAGTGTGCTTTTAGCTGTCATCTAATTTAGTCTTTCACTACCAACCTGCTCTCTCAATCCAATTTTACTAATTTTTAAGAACCTTTGCCCTCCTAATCCCATTACAACAGCAATTTAAAAAAAAAGATTTTACTGCAAGTGATGCAGAAAACAAACACTGTCCCTTACCACCTGCTTTTATTCCTTCTTCCCCCCTCAAAATGAGAACTTTGCACATTAGCCCCTAAAAACTCTTTAATACTCTGGAATTTATCTGAAAATAGGTGCTTATTTGGGGCTTTTAGTGGAGCCCTCCTAGCTGGAATCTCCCGTTTGCAAGGGAGGCCTTTGGAGGAGCCACGACCTATTCTTTTATTTTTTACTTCTAGCTCTGCTATTCACACAGCTTAAGGCCCCGGGATGAATCCATCTCTCCCAGTGCCTGTCGGATCCTCTCCTGGCTCCTGGTGAAAACAAGGAGCGCGAGCTGAGCCGGGGGAAACGGGAGGCAATAAATCCATCACGCCAGTGGGGAGAGGGGAGATTTATTTTTTAATGATAAGGCAGAAGAATTGAGAACTGGGAGGTTATGAAATCATTACTGCATGAGAGAGGGGTTTAAAGGAGCAAAATTGCGTTTCTGTGTTTGTATTAAAACTTCTACAAGTGGAGGCGGACGAGGGAAGAAAAGCAGAGATTGTGTTTGTATTCCCCTGGCTGAGTACTCAGAGCGTATTTCAATTATGAGGATTTGCCCTCTATATACATGCAAAAAGAGGCTTCGTGGCTGCTGTAAATAACATGAACCCTATAAAAACGTGAAGTCACCTTGCAGAGAGGCAGAGTGAGGCCGATCTGTGCTGCTGTGCTGTGATTTCCATACGGCAATGAAAGGGCTTTCACAGACAAGGCTGAGGCCTACGGGCTCACAGCTGAAAAATAACACCGCCTTTTCATTTGTAATCTGAACAAATTCAATGTAGGAGCTATTGATGGAAAACGAACTTAGAACCTCACATTTCTCTTTTTTTTTTTTTCCAGGGTAGGGCTGCACTTTAAGTCACTGGCTTTATTAATGGAATAAGTGCATTTGTCTCTTGCAGGCCTGAAAAATAAAGCACTGAGCAGTAACATATGGAATATGCCTCAGGCAAGAGATTTTCTTCTGGTATTGCTATTTTTCTAATAAAATTGAAATCATGGCATGAGTGCACATGTTCTTGTAAAGTGTTTCACAGGGGGTGGTCTAAAATAGATGTACCCAAAAACCACAGGCTTTTTAATAAAAAACTGCTAATTTCAACTGTTCAAAACACAGTGATCTGGGATCCCTAATCTCATGAGATGGAAGGAAATAAAAAGAAGTCCACAAGTTCTCCTCTTCTGAGTTTATCCTTCAAATGATTGGGGAAATTTCCTCTGTAAATATAAGGGCTCAAAGCACCATTTTGTAACGGGAAGTCGCAATCCTCCTGCCAGCCCTCAACTGCAGCAGAGGATGCTCCTATTAAAACAATAAACGAGATTGAAATTCCTGAGGAAATGGAGAGTGTTTGGAGCAACACCGATGTTAAAGGGCAAGGCAGGTGCTCCCTTACAATTGCACAAGCTGCACTGAGCAGTTTGCAGGCACATTAAATACCTGTGAGGGGTGTCAGGCTGGGTTTGGCTGTTACCACTGCACAGAGGAGCAGACCTCAGCCTAAAAAACACACATCTTACAGAGCGTGTATCGACTTCAACCCTCCCTCTAGTACCTCTCAGGCCTTTGAACCTCTGCTCCAAGACTCCCCTCTGCTTGAGGCAGTTTTCTGTCTGAATCTCCCACTCAGAGGCAGTCCCCTCCCTGCCTCAGAGGCTTTCAGGCGGTATTAGCCAGGAGCTTTAGGGCAGAGCAGTGATAAGCACTCCAAGTACAAAAACCACAGAGCAGCCTCAGGCACTGAGATTACCTTTACATTTGAACATCTTTGATGCCAGGTCCTGGACAAGAAATGCAGCTGACTTATGCTCAGTAAAAATTTATGTTTCCTTCCATGCTCGTCCCCAGTATCAAGCTAAGGCTAAAACTGAACAACCTGGAAAAAAATAAATCCTGTGAAAGGTCATGACATGCAAGAGGGCTTTTCCTCTTGAAAACACTCATGCAGTGGGTCTGCCTGCTTAAAATATTGCCCAAACAAACAGCTTAATTTCCATTGAGTCTATTTTGATTTCAGACTCACACGTCAACAGCTCCAAAGGAAAGAGCATTCTGGTTTGTTGTTTCACACTTAGAGAGTGGCTGATTGAAAACCCAGGCACCAGGGAGAGAACTGGGGGTCTCTGAAAGGCTCTGGAACAGGAATGTTTTGCAACAAACAGCCCGATGCAACATCAAACCACTCAGAACTGCAGAACACATCACTGTCTCTTAAATTAGCTCTCCTGTTACCATTTTTGGCTTTTTTTTTTCCATTGGCTGTAATAAAATATAGAAAAGTGATATCCTCCCCCTCTTCTACTGGTAGTATCAGCTTCCTCAAGAAACACCTAACGTGGAACCTGTTTGCTGATTCCCACCAGGAGCTTGTGTTTATGCCATTTGTGGATGTAGGAGATGGGGTGCCTTCTGCAGAATCGTTTGACTCAGCAAACATGGGAACTGCAAAGTAGGAAAAACTTCTGCCCTGTGAGTGTTCTGACAGCAAAAACTGTTTTGCATCAGCTCCACATATCCCTGTCTGAAAGGACACGTGCAGATCTTCTGAATAATGTAATGAAATAAATGGAGAAGGCAATGAGCGACAAAATTTAACAGGCCCAGGTACAATTAATGTCCTGTTCCCTTCCAGGATCTGGGTAATGAATCAGATTTTACACCTCGAGTTTTCAACAATGTCTGCAGAGATAAAGTAATGGAATGTCCATTGCCCTGGTGTAAGATTGGCATATTCCCATCAAATGCTTTGTGATTGTATAAATAGCGTGGAACAAGGGGAAATCAGGAGCTCGCAGCACGTACAGAACATCCACAGACACCTCATCTTTCTCTATTCACCAGGAGGCAGCAATGCAAGCAGAGCTGGAGGGTGGATTAAGAGGCATTTGTGCATTTCAGCAATCCTGTCTTACCTGAAGGTGCTTGATAAATCCCATGCATATAAATAAAAAGGAGAGGGGCTGGAGTACAGGCAATTCCTGGTGCTGATGCCGACTTTTCACTGCTAAGGTTCTAATTCACACATAATCCATATTAATATTATTTCTAGATGATTATCAAAGGTGTAGCACTTGCAGGCAAGGAAGAGCATTGCTGTTCATCACCCAAGCCATGCTGACACTGTTCTGTAGAGGGCAGGGAGCTCAGGAAGGTTGGCTCACCCAAGGTCACAGTGTCTGAATTGCAAATAAAGGATCAGAACACATTACACCTGATTTCCTCTCCTCTGCTGTGCTGGACACCACGAAATTTCATGTTACTGAGTGACTGCTCTGTACATTTGAGTTGGGAGTCTCTCCACTGACAGCAGGAAGGATCTCCTGTTATTGGATTCCCCAAGCAAAGATCTAAGAACAAGTAAATGACTGAGTTTAGGCAACACCAGTTCAGCCATTAAATGCCTGCATGAGATATATTGATTAAAGCTTTCCTTCATCACACCCCACAGCCATGCAAACAGATAACTAATTCCAGGTCAGAGGCATTTCCCAGAGCGACTGTGCAATCCCAGACACAAACAAATAGCTGAGCTTTCTGATAGCTTTATCTGTCCAGAATATTTACCTGTTGGTTTTGGTTACAGCTGATACTGACATGCTAATTTTCGCCCTTATTCTGCAAGTTGTTCAATTCACTAAGCTGTCAGTCCTTCATGGCACCTGTGGCACTTTCTATAAGAACGTTTTCAGCGTGTCAACATCAAATATTTTGTGGATATGGTTGGATGATGCAGCATTCCCAAAAAAGCTTTAGCAATCAGGCATCTCCCCTGTCCATTCCAGGATGGGATAAGCTCAATGAATGGCACAGAACTGCAGGAGAATAAACCCAGTCTGTTCTGTTCCTGATGGGACTTTAACTCACATACAGTGAAATTCACTCCCTTACACACCCCCAGGCTGAAGCCTATTCACCATTTAAGTCTCCAAAATAGGATTAGGGGATTTAAGAAGCACAGAAGCTTTGCATTTTCCATCCAGTTTCTTAATGATTTTTTGAATTAATGGGAGCGAGCACTGCAGCCAAGCAGTCAAGTTTCTCAACAGGGCTGTGTCAAGGCTTTGGAGAAGCCAGCTCCAACCACAGAAAATGAACAACCTCCCCAGTGCTGAGCAGCAAAATATTGTTTGCTTTAGTGCTGAGACGGGATCTGAACTCAGATGCACAGAAGTGAAAAATAAGCAATTATTTTCTCCTACCTTTTCTTTATTATAAGGGATTTTTAGCGTGATGTTTCCGAGTTGATACTCAAAGCCAGTCTTGAATAGCTCAGTACTATTCTTTAAACAGATCTGACTTAGAAGCAGTTCTTGACATTCTCAGCAACCCAGAGAAAGGTTTTCAAGACAGCAAAACGAACAGCCTGCATTAATTAGCAGCTATTTACTCCTTTTAATAAGGAAAGGCCTAAGAATGAAAACTGGAAGTCACCCCATCATCACAAACCATCTGAATCTCAGACACTCTGCATCACAAAAGTTTGTAAACTCTTTCTTGGCGGCTTCTGCGGGCCCGTAGGCAGGCTTTTATCTGAGGATCTGAACACCGTGTAGGAGCATTAGCTAATTAGATTTCTTGCAACTCCTATAATATCAGAAGCACTTAGAAGAGAGATAAAGGTAGGATTAAACCGCAGAGCCAGGTCTCATGAGACACCCACGTATGCAATGAGCTCCAGCACACGCTGCCCGCACAGCCACTGAACTTCTCCTGTGCATCACTCCAGCACAGCAGCTCTCAGAGAGAGGGTTTATGTTCTGTACATGCCCAGAGGCTCCAGTCACAACCAAAACACCAGAGAAACTGGCAGGAGGAGAAATTTCTACCTGCACGTCAAGGAGACAAGCCCAAAAAGACACGGGGTGCTGTAGCACAGCAGATAAACTGCTCAGTCTCATGTGCCCAGGAGTGCAGGGGAGGTGCAGAGGGAACCCCTGCCTGCTGCTGTACCATGGCAGAGATAAAACTGCTCAGTCTCATGTCCCAGGAGTGCAGGGGAGGTGCAGAGGGAGCCCCTGGCTGCTGCATCCTCACCTGTGAGCAGCACAAGGTCCACATGCCTTGGGTTTGCTACTCGCACACCAATTCCCCCTGAAGCAGCTCCTGGCACAGCTGTGACTGCACATGCACGCTGCAGGACCTGCTCACACAGAGTCACTGCTGATTTAGGGTGCAGGGAAAGCTCCCAGGGCACTGCCCAGGCTCCCCAGGGAATGGGCACGGCCCTGAGGCTGCCACAGCTCCAGGAGCGTTTGGGCAGTGCTGCCAGGGATGCCCAGGGTGGGGCTGTTGGGGTGTCTGGGCAGGGACAGGAGCTGGGCTGGGTGATCCTTGAGGGTCCCTTCCAGCTCAGGAGATTCTGTGAGTTTATGAGTCTTTGGGCTCTCAGCATTCACACAATTAAATCTCCTCGAAGGCTGCTTAATGCTTGGGTGGGAGTAGAGAGGCAAAGCGAGCAGAAAGCAGCAGGTACATGGAAACCTCTTAAAACAGCAGCTTTCCACTGCTGGCTATGAGAGGTGAATTCCACATCCAATCCCTGAGCGCAATCACAGCTTATTGTCGTTATTTCACATTTTAAAATGTTCAGAAACACTCTTTCAGGAATTAAAATGCAAGCGCAAAGTGGTGTCACTGATTTGCAGTTGACTGGAGATGAGACTTCAGGAAAGGAGCAGTGAAGGGAAGGCACAGCTTGGGCTGGAACCGCCCCAGTTCTCCTCTTTAACTTCACGGCAGGTTTGAGGAGAAAAAAGAATAAATGCAATATGAGCACAAGGAGGTCTAGGCTGGAAAGCAGACATATGCCTGGCTCTCATTAGAGTTCCTGGGAGATGTAAGCAAGCATCTGTCAGGAGAACCAGACCCTATGAAAAAGTAGGAATATAAAATCCCAGATCGCTTCAGAGAGGCAATAAAAACAATATGGAAAATTTATAACAATCCGGCGTAATTGTTCGGAGGTAACTGCTTCAAGGACTCTTAGGAGGCTTGTAAAGGTTTTTCGGCTGATAAAAAAGGAACAGCGTTTTTAAGATGGGATAATTTACAGCACAGTTCAGCACAGCTTTGCAGGAAAACAGGACAGTGATGAGGGTGTGTTGGCTGCTGACCTCCAATGGAAATGCAAAGGGACACCACTCTTGCTAATGAGACGTTATTGTATTTATCTTTGCACAAAGCATTTTCAAACCAAAAAACCATTCAGTCAATTTAAAATTTGAGAGTTAAACACTGAAAAGTAAATTCGCAGGTCCCACGCTGCCAGCTCTGAGTGCAAGAAGATACCAACTCTCTCCATCAAGGACATTTTCAGAGCTTTATGCAAGGAAGGTTCAGCATCTGCACTGATCCGAGTGCTGCAATGAAAGCAGGGTTTGGCATCTTCATAGTTCGAGAACGCTCATCTTTGATCACTCAGGTGAGGGAAAGCACGTTCTGATAGCTGGAGCCAAGGACTGTGAATGACAGGTGTGCTGCTAAAAGAATATATTTAATTTTTTATCAGAAGTTACTACAATGAGGCTTAACAAAAATTTGGAAATCATCATTTTTTGTAGAGTCCAGCCCATTCTGAATTCTGCTATATTCTTGGAAAATGTATTGTCACCTGGAAAGCAGTTTTATGGGTCTATTTTATAGGTTATATATAAAATAATTCCTAGCTTCTGGAGATTTAAATCTAAGATATTTTTCCCTTGAAGTATTAATTTTCTACTGAATAATTTCTTAGTCTATTCAATTGCTTCCAAATTTTTCTCTGTTATTAAAAATACATCATTTAACCTAATTTTTGCTTTAATCGTAACAGAATCAGGCCAGGTGTCTATGCCTTTATCTGATAAATGTCTTACTTCCAAATGAGAATATATAAATAGTAGCAGAAACCAACATAACAACGATTTATACTGAAAAAGACGTAGTAAATACCATGGGGTAAAATATCCCTCCCTGGGAAGGAACACTAATCCTGAAGGCATAAAACATGCAAGGGGTCTTTTGCAGCATGTTTATTTACAATAACAGAGTTGTCACAATTATTTGTTTGTGCCTCCTTTGAATTTCCTGAAATCACTGCTGGAAAATGTTAGAGCCAAAGAGGCAAGACCCAAGCTTGTCATCAGTGACTCCAAGAACTGGAGCACACCTGTAAATCACAGAGCTTAACTCAAGCTCAGGCCACCAAGAGCAGCATAAACTCCAATTTTACTCTTTGGCCAAACCAAAAACGATGGGAAATCAAGAGAATTCCTCTCTGCAAAACAGTCAGGACTTTGCAGGGAGACAAAAGCCTTTCATTTTTCTGCTGCAAAGTGAGATTTCATGTACTGGAAACGTTGGGTTTTAGACAGAACTACTTAAAGTTAGAAACACAGAATGCCAGGGAGAAGACACTGAGATCATAAAATCTTTATGGGTACTTTAAATTCTATTGACAAGAAGTGACAGAGATTAAAAGAAAGGATGGAAATGTGGTAGCCAACAGCCGTTGTATCAGAGATGGAAAGCAGGAAAGGGTCAGAATTATTTGCAGAAGTCCCTGGTAATTCCTGGTCAGACTTAACTTGCTGATCTACTTTCTGTATTAACTGGCACAAGAAAAGATGATGCATTAAGATAGATACTCCTTAAGTGATCCGTATTTTATCCCAGTTAGCTTCATGCTCTCTAATTGATTTTGTACATCCACACTCACATTCCCCTTCAACCCTCTCCAGGTCTCCTTTCTCATCACCATTCTTTCCCCAGCAGCACAGAACAATACAAGCTCAGGGACCCTGTTCCTGTCCCCTCCTCACAGCAGGGTCACCACTGCACTCAGAGCAGGCTGCTCAGGGCTGTTGGAATCTGAAATCCTCCAAGGACAGAAATTCTACAACCTGTCTGGGCTTCCTGTTCCATCTTTCCTCTTCTCCAGGCCACACAAGCCCAGGGGTGCCCTGTTTTCCTCACTATTGCATAGGAAAAGAACTTTTACTATGGTTTCTTACCTCTCCCAGTTTCTTGCTTTAATTCCTACAGTGAGTATGAAGACACAGCAGTGTAGGTGAATCAGGAAAACCCCGTGACACCACACACAGGAAATGCTGATGGGGACTCCTGGCCCCCTGACACATCCAGAACACAGCAGCATTTGGATTTGAAACTGGTTTAACAAACTTGAAAACCTCCAGAAGCAGCATTATAGATAAGTAAATTCCTTGCCTGCACACAAGACATCTGATCATGGACTGTGTTTGGAAAGTGAGTCCTAAGGTTGAGATCAGCTTTTTGACTCTCTAGATGAATCATTGTGGTGTCCATTTCTGAAATGAAATCAACCAGTAGCACATCAGTGCTGTCTCCCAAACATGAACTGAAATATTTGAGTATCCCTGGGAAGGCAATTTTTTCTTGACTCAACACTTGGCCACCTAACCTTGAAATGCTAGATGTTGTAAATATAATATAGTGCTGCTATAAAAGTGGGGGAAAGTGTCTGAAACTCAAAATGAGAAGGCACTGGGAGGAGGATTTCCCCCCACCTGGTTGCTATATCATTCTGATACTTACAAATAAAATCCCAAAGCCTGATCTTGCACTACAGAAGTAGTCATTTGTCCCTACTGGAAGTTGCCCAGGTTGATATATAATGCTATTCTCCCAGTCACAACACATTTCACACCTCCTTTGCCTGGGTGTGAGAGCACAGATGGAACCTGGCTGTGATCAGTGGCCATCCAGCACATTGTGGGAGCCTTTGGAGCAACAGAGGCGTTTCACAGAGCACAAGAGCCTCTGGACAAATCTGAGACAAGCAGAATTTCATCAGTTTGGGATTCTTCTGTCACATTTTGCACCAACAGGGTATTGCAGCATAATCGATAGCCCCAGTGCTGATGCTGCTCACAGCCCCCTCAGAACAGTGAGAAATTGGCACAGCTCCTGCACGGAGCCTCCCTCCCCTTGCTGAGGGCTCAGGGCTTTAAGAAGATGTGTGTGAAATCAGAAATCAGACAGTGGTGCTGGCCTTGTTGGACTCCTGACATTTCAAGTCTTTGAGGCAGAAACGGCCACATTTCTCTAAATGCAGGGTGCTGATTTTCTGTGTCTGTAAAGAGCATCTTCTAAAGAAATCATGGTTAGGACTTTTGCCCTTAAAGCCTGTACAAAACCCTTAAAGTAAGTCCTTAAAAGTATGCTGTCAATCATCCTGCATTCCCCTGACTAAATATTAGCATTACATCCATGCAGCAAGTCTGGTCTCACATTACAGAAACAGATTTTCATGGGTTTATTTTTTAACATTGGAGTTAGTGATGAAGGAGTTTGTGCTGAGCTATTAACAAGTACACCTGATGTCCTCAGAGCGTCAGAATTCTCAAGGTAAAGTCCTTTACACATATAAAATTCCATCTCCCCAGCAGCATTTTCTAGCAGATATTTTGTTGAAGTGCCAGCTCACTGAACATACAGACACCCTCAAACAAACCATGATTTAACTGGCCCAGTCCTGGGCAACTCCTGAGAGATTCCTTCCTCATGCATTTGCTTGTGACTGCCTTTTACCTGTTTGCAGACTGCTAATGAACACATCTACGCTCACTGCTGGGGAATGGACCAAGGAGACTCCAACCAGCCTGACAGGGAGCAGCTTTGCTGCTGCTGTGCCCCTCTGTGCCCTCAATTCCAGCCTCCATCACAAGCCCCTGAGATCCTACACGATGCCCACAGGGGAACAGTGGCTGCTTTACCAGCCCCAGGTGCTCCTCACCCCTCCTGCAGGACCTCGAGGAAACCACAGTGAGCAGGTGCTGCTAAAGCAAGCCCCAGCACTGACTCCTCTCACACTGAACCCACCAATGAACCACATAAAAAGCCATTAAATGACCTTCAGAGAACACCTCAGTTAAGGTGAGAGAACTGAAGAAAAATGGGCATAACTGGAGCATCTATTTAGATGCTACTAAAGAGCTGTATTTGTTTGGCAGTTTGGGGCAGCAGCTGGAGAGGCCATTTGAGAACCACATAATTCTGCAGCACAGGAATGGGTGATGAGGCATTCTCCTACCTGAGCATAAAAATAAGCACAGCACAGGGAATACCAGGAAAAGGGTGAGTAGAGTAATCCCCTCACCGCCTCAGGAGTGCAGGAAACCTCCTGGAAAAAACTTTCTGTAAATAAACATGAATTACTCTCAACGGTGCTTTATTTGCAGTTGCAGCAGCTGCTCCTCAGGGCCAGGACTGCTGCTTAGGCAGTAACTTAGGAGGAGATTTTGTCCCTTTCTGTAGTAAGCCAGAAGATTATGGACAGCACTGCTGAGTCACGGTGATCAGTATTTAGCACTGTCCTGTGTCTCCCTCAGTACAGAGGGAACGCTGTATAAATACACCAGAACACCAAATGGAATTGTAAAAATCCACTTCTAAACCTTGCTGTCACTGGGCACAGTGCTTGAGCATGTAAAATACCTCCAGCCCAAAGAAAACCCAAACACACGTTGTTAAAGAAATTATCCTCAAAAGGATGTCGTGATTGTGGGGGGTCTGAATGGGAATCAGACACAGGTGAGGTAGAACTGCAGAAGTGAAATAAACACCACACACTGCCCTGGAAGGAGGATTTGCTGTTTCAAATTCAACAGAATTACCAAGGTTTCCTCCTACTGAGGAAACCCAAAGACTCAGAACCACACAGCCTTAATGAGATTCAAATGCTCTTGAATTTTCGTAATATTATGTGTATATTCTTAATATAAATAGAATGTATATATTCTTAATATATAGAATGTATACATTCTTCTGCTCAGTCACCAAGGGCTGCCTCTTTCTTCCCTCTCTGCTCTGCTGTCTCAAACAGCTGAATGCTGCAAGCAAAGAGAGGAAACCAACATAAAAACCTGCCCTGAGTTTTTAGGATATGGTTTTATAGCCGGAGAGATGCAAAGCCCAGATTTAAAAGAGTCATTGGGGAACACTGCAGACAATCTGAATTTGCACAACTGCACTTTCGGTTAACCTCATTAATACAGAATTATCTTGGTGGAAACACTAGAGGCTGATACAGAAATCTATGGAATTGCAGAAAAAAAGTCCATTCTGCTTCCAACTGAAGATTCTCTCCACAGAGAGCAGAGACAAATGTAGATGAACCAGGACAAAAAGAGAAAAGGAAACTTTCAACTACCCTACCCCAAATGCAGGAGCACAACTCACTTTTATTGTCAAAACTGCTTTGGTTTCTTCCACTTCTCCCAGTCTCCAGCTCTGCTCATCCTCATCACCCAGCACATCTGGCTCCCTCAGCTCTCACACATTACAGAGATTTCATTACTCCCTGTTACTGGATGAAATGATTTTTTTTTCATAAATTGAAAAGGCTCTGTTTCATTTTCAGGTTGTTCAGCTCTTTCTTAAATTAAAATTTGACATATTAATTTCTTTGGCTGCCTCAAAGTTGTACTCTTCAATGAACACATCATTTTGCCAAGAATTTCAGCCAAACTCGGCTCCTAATAATCCAGAGCTATAAACACCACAACAATGGAGTTTTCTCCATTACTGGGAAGAGGGAGCCATGTAGCATTTCATGGAAATAGGATTGCAGGCAAGGGCAGAACTGCTTCTAGAATTGCAGCTACAGAAAGGATTTTGAGAAGATAAAAGATCTGAGGTACCCAAGACAATATGACATTAAAACATTACTTCTGAGAAGGAACAAGAAAGAGTTTTTAATCCACTGTAGACACTGAGGGTTTAGATTGCACCTCACCTAAAAATCAGCCTCTATCACAAGAATTGGACATTTTTAAATGCTTAGAGGAAAAATCTCTCTCTCCTCATGCCTTCTGTACTTCCATCATACAAAGTAGAGCCCTCATTTATCTATTCAAATGGCCCAACCATATCTCATTATATTCATGAAAATCGTAAAGCAGAGAGAGTTCAGATTATTTTTTTTAAGTTTTTCTGTTCTCATTTATAACTCCAGCCTTCATTTTTTTTTTTTTTTGCTTCTGTAGTAGACCATGAACTGTCCTAGCAGTGGTATTGCAAAATGATAAATACTTGAAGCTGGCATTATGTATCACCCTTTGTAACAAACAGAGGAGTTTTCTGTGACTGTGAAATCCAGTGCTTGCAACCGAGCAGGCACAGCCATTTGTTCAGTTCAAAGCTGTTAATAGAATATTCATACCTCATATCTTTTATGTTGATGGAGTATGAACTAATCAAATTTTCATATTATCTGTGCTCTATGAAACAAAACTAGTCTTTAGACACATTAATTTCTAGCTGAGACTTTGCCAGTCTGAAAACATCAGATTCACAGGCCCAACGCTTTGGTTGCCAGGATGCTGCCATAAAATGAAGTTCTCATTGTAGTTTTCAGCCACGTTAAAAACTGTACATAATAAATTATACATGTAGATGAAGCTTTTCTGCTGGATTCAAAAGTAACCCACGATCCTGCTCTGTCCTTCTGAAAGGCAGCATTTCTCTCATCTCAGTGTTTACACCCCCTGCAGATGGGATTTCTGCTTTGATGATCGAATTATTTTTGTTTATATTTTGATGACATGACTAATCACAGACTGACTGTTGTAGGCTGAATGTTGGCAAAATTCAGCTCAAAATTTTCTTTTGCTGGCCTATAATTAGAAGCACTGGTGGTAACATGCAGGTTGGTCTCTTCCACATCTGTCATTTCTGCTGTGAATTTCCACTTGCTTCTGTACTTGAGGGTTTTTTGCAACATTTCAGAGCATTTTCCTACTTAAAACAGTTTTTTTTAAAAGAGCTTTTCAAATTACTTCTGGACAAAGTGAAAATTAGTTCTAGGCAGAGGAACAGCACTGACCATTTGGGGCATGGTACAGAATTCTATTGCTCACAGAAGGAAGGTAATTTTTTACAATGAGTGAGAAAAAGATAGACCTGACTTAATTTTCTATCTATTTTCATCACCCTGGTAAAGATACAGAGGCAGGTTTGAGTTCTGAGCTTACAGAGGCTTTTACTGTTGTTTCAGTAGCAATTCTGCAAGAGGTACAACTTCTTCCCTCAGAGCACCTTTTGTTGAGCATATAAACAAAGAGCTCACAAATCACACTAAGACCTACCCACATTTTAAAGGTATTGCAAGAGTTAAACATCCAGAAGAGGACACCACACAAGATCCAGTTCTAAGGAGATACAGACACTCATTGTGTGTTGGAGATCTTATAACCTCTCCAGGCACCTCAAAGAAGGCCTTCTGAAAAACTGATCCATAGTTAATTAAAAGAGCCTGCACCTAACAGCCCTCCACAGAGAATGACAGATGGAACTAACCTGCAGTGTCCAGAGTAAGAACAGGAAAAAAATGGTTTAAATAATAGAAAAAATAAATTATATATATACACGATGTGAAATCATGTATGACCCAGAAGACTTTGCGAAATTATCTATGAACTGCAATGTGGGAAAAAGTCAGAGATGAGGGAAGAGATGCCCTGGTTCTGGATTCCCTGGTTTTAAAAAGGAGATAAATGTGCCTGAAGTGTCCTCTGAGAGCTGCCCTGGGCGTGCTTTGCAGTTTCTGCCACCTCAGTGACCGGGAGGGCCCTGGATGCCTCTGGCCCTGTGAGGTGATGCCAAAATCCATAGGCCTGAGCGTCCCTCCTCTCTGCTATTCACACCACAGGTTTTTAGGGATGCTTCTACCCCTTGGGAAGAGCAGCAGGAAGGGGCCAGCGGTGTCATTTGATGTGGTTCCTCCTGTGAGTGGCACAGTCATTTGGCTTTTGTTCCTATGAAAATCACTGCACAGAGGAGCCGTGCGTGGCGGCCAATTAAAATGTCAATAAAAGTAAATACATTTAAAGAGGTCACGGCCGTGCATTATGCAATGAGGAAAAAAAAACCCAAAGGCTTATATTTGTATCATGCTAATTAAATTGACATGGTTATTGCAAATCATTTTGTTTCACCTGGAGCTGTAATTAAGTGACACCACTTAATGACAAGGAGGCAGTGCTGATTGAACATGCTTCTGTAGTAAAGCTGCCCTGACAATGAAGGATGTTTCTGTTTACATCTCCCATCATTTCCCATTCCCAAATGCCAATGTCTTTCCAGTGAGGTAAACATCGTTTCTAAAAATAAACAATCGTTTGTAATTTTGGGCAGCCTTTAACCCAGCTTCTCACTAGCTGTAATGCAGGAGGACAAACATAAGTAATTGAAATAATCTGCAGTATTACTTCTCCTAAAGATAGATTTTTAGAAGTAAAACATCGAAGCAATCAACACAAAAATTAAAGTTCTAATTGTCTTTCCAGCAGGATTTATTTAATCTGGATATACCGGGTTAAATTCTGCTCTCTTCCATGGTGATTTTAGCAGGATTATTCCACTTTTAGAGCAGATTTGTGCATCAGTTTGGCTGCAGAACTTCTAAAAGAAGTTGGGATAATCAGAAACTCCAAACTGTTTGTGTGAAGAGCTTATATAACACACAGAGAGGAGACAGGGAGGCACTGACACAGCTCGATGTCACTTTCCCTTGGAGCTGCAGATGCTCACCTGAGGTCAGAACACACCTGAACTGAGGTGAATGTTGCTGTTCTCACCACGGCTGAGTAGAGAAACAACACAAAGTCCAGGCTCAGGGATAAATGGAAGCACTTTAATGAATTCTCAGAAGACTTTTATATGTTAGTTTGCAAAGTGTATTAAGTGGCATAAGGTGATTGGTTTTGCCATCCACCCCCTAAGGGAATTGGTCAAGTTCTAAGACACCCATCCCTGAATGGTTTCTAGTTAGAACCATAACAATTCTGCCAAATTCTGCAGGTGCAAGAAGTTTAGAATACTGGGATCCTGTTTAAAGTAATCTGCATGGGAAAGACAGAACTCTCACAAACTACTGCAAAGAGCTGAAGAAATTCTCTGCTGAGGCTGATGCCATGATGAATTTTGTCTTTTCTTTTATACCCCTGTTATACCTTTTTGCAACTTCTGTATTCTTGGTGCTTTTTGCCTACATTCTTGGACTTGTTTGTTAAGCCAAGAGACTAAACATTTTAGAGGCTTCGTAGTTCGGGTGCCAGGGTGCCCAGAGCCCAAGGTCCTCTCCAGAACACATTTTGTAAACTAAGATAGAACCATCCAGGGGAAGGTTCCTTGGGAGCGGGGGCTCATTTGAGCCTCTCACTGGGGAATATTTGATGGATATGCTAATTAGTAAGACCTAGAATAGCAGGAAAGGCATCAAGGCTTTTTCAGTATCCACAGGTGAAGGTGCCACAGCAGCTCCTGCGCCTGGGAGCGGGGCTGGCAGGGGCAGGGATGGCAGGGACAGCACAGGAACCTTCAGAGGCAGCAGCCACACCAACCATATGTCCTCAATCTGCACAGCCCAGCTTGGCAGAGCTCTTTTATTACCGTTTGTTCCGTGGGCCCTGCAGAGCCCATAAATATTTTCCTACACAGAGAAGCCTCGCCACATTAATTATGACAGGATTGCTTTGCTAGGCAAGTGGGAGCACTGCCAGCACCTCATCATTTGGCATCTCGGTGCTTGATACTGAGAACAACTCAAATACGAGACGGAACTTTAATGCCTGCTGGATCTTTCAAGTGCACCATCAAATCTGGATCTCCAATTTATTTTTTTTTTTTTTATGCTTTCAAACTTGAAAGTGAATTCAGTGCTTTTAGAAAAGCAGGATAAATAGAAATGCTCTGAGCCAGGAACACTGTTGGCAGGGTCTGTGAAAACTCTTTCACCCATTTCTATGAGAAAGATACTATTTTTATCCTTGGCCATCCTTAAAAAAAGACCATCCTTCAGGTTTCCTGTGTAACACAGTCAGAACAAGACTGGGAAGGGAGTCTGACAGATTTTAAATTATTATGGAAATCGTGTTTCCTAAGCAAAATCTAGGTATATCTGGAGAGAAGTCAGACTAGAAAAGGCTCATTACAATGTTTCACCCTCTTTATCATCACTCCTAGAGGCAGCTCAGAATCTCTTAATATCTTTGTGTTAGCAGGAATGAATTTTCTTAAATCTGTCTTTGGCTAAAAGGCCAAAACCCAATACTGACAAGATGAAATTTGATGATTGCTTTGACATCAAGATGTATCTGAAGTGACAGAAGATGAGACCCAGCTCCAAGGAACCCAAAGAGTGGATTCACTCCTAGGAGGAAAATTGTTTGTCATCACTCACTGTAACAAATACCTCTAGCACAGAAATACTTGAGCCATTTGGGACTCAGAGCTCAGGAGATTTCTAGGTTTGTAGAACCAAAGTCACCAAGTTCAATACAGAAAAGCAGCTCTGCACACAAAGATTGCCTCCGTGGCAGATGACTAAATCTTTCAGCTTGAGTTTCGCTGTGAAGAAATATTTAAAGAACATATTCCTTCTGGGTAAAGAAGCCCAGCAGTGGAAGAGATTTTTATCTGAATGTGTGTAAAACACAATCTGTGCATATTTACTGCCTTATCAGCCTCCCAAAATCACGGATATAGCCCTGTAAAAATAACAAAAGACAAAATCAGACTTTAGGACACGCAGCAGCCCCACCACGGGTGCACACCTGGTTTAATTTGATTAAGAGTCATTTAATAGCTGCTGGCAGCCAGGCACTGTCAGCAGGCAGAGCAGGGGGAGTCGGGCACTTCATCAGCTGGGGCAGGGCAGAGCTGAGCAGGACAAAGTCCTCAGAGCTGTCCCTGGCACCCCATAGCCACCCATCCTCATGGGCATGTCTGCTCTCTGCAAACCCTCAGCAAACAGCCAAGCTCCTCCTCTCCCTCCCTGGATTTTGGGCTAGAGAGAGGAGGAAACAAAGCCAAGACAACCTTGGCATTGTCCCCGTGTTTGTCACTGCTGTCTCTTGTTTCAGCTGCTACAAGTATTTCAACATGCACAGAAAAGCAAGAGGAGCATCTGCATGGAGGGGAAGGCAAATGCTGTGACCCATAAGCCCTAATCTTAGCCTAAATCTATTCCCACATGCTGGACAACATTTCACGAGTGACAGGACTCTGAACAACCCAGGGTTGTGGAAGGTGTCCCTGCCCAAGCAGAGGGCTTGGAGCTGGAAGATCTTTAAGGTCCCTTCCAGCCCTAACCAGTGTGCAATTCTGTGATCCAAAAGTGACCCGTTTAAAGAACAGGAATCACATTTAGGTGCAGCCACCCAAAGCCTACTGTGGTGCTGCTAAACCCCCTCACACATTTGTATTTGTACACAAATAACACTTATTTCAGTAAGCACCGAGGTGAGAACACACAGGAGACTGAGCCATGCCCCTGCAGGTCACAGGCTCTCCCTGAGCTAGGAGCTTGCCCACCTTCTGCACCAAGGCCCTGAAAGGTCTCCATCAATTCTGTTGACTGCAATCCCTTGATGACAGTCCCCATGGGTGTTTTAAATGCACTTAACTTGATTAGGTCTCACTGGATTGTTTGCTTTTTTCAACCACCCTACGTTAGGCAGAGTGGGACACGAGCCTGGCCAGCTCTCAGGAGTTCCTTCATTGATCCCCACTCTCATCCTGAACGTGGTGAAGCTCCCACTGACATCAATGAGAGCTCCTGGCCTGTGTGAGAGATGAATGTGCCATGTATTTATTTAAAAATAAACAGAGTGAACTGAATCCAAGAGAGTGGTGGGTGTTTCAGAGCACTATTTGGGGGAAAAAAAAAAAAAGAGGGAAAATTGCTTTATTCCAGCCCAGGGAAGGCTCTGGGACCAGAATGGTTCAGTGATTAGGGGCTGATTTGACTTCATCCTATCCCTGCTTCAAATTTCAACTCTACCAATGGATATATTTTGGAAAGCACAGCCAGAGAGGATTCCTGAGTTACTGCTACCCAAATGTTTTCTGTAAGAGCCAACCAGTTTTAATAACCATTTTCAATAACTACAAACCTCAGGTGGTTTCAGGCCTGTTGCACCCTACAGGAAGGTTCTACAGCACAGGCCATCACCAGTGTCCCTACTCCTGCAGACCTTTGCTCAGATGCCATAGACCCTGAAAAAGATTTCTCTGCATCACCTTGTCCTTCTTTCTCTTTCTACAAAAAGACATTACCAAGCCCCTTTTTATTACCAAGCCCTTTCAAAACTTCAAATACAGCCAATAGGAGAAAGCAAAAAAATAACTACAAAAGGCAGGAATTAGAAGCCCCACAGCTGAAACTAATAGAGACCATATTTATGTAAGTATGTGTATTTAAGTGTTTCAGGTTTAGGATAAGATACCCTTTGCCAAAAATGTGGCAGCTATATTTGCTGGTCTCTATGGGAAATGTTATAAAGACTCAAAAGCAAACAAATTTTCCTTTCAAATAAACTTGACCTGTATGTTTCAGACATGTGTTTCCCTTTGAATCCCTGTCCCCCTTTGATGGTGTTACATACTTTCCCCTCTTTAAGAGCAAATGCTTTGTTGTTATAGCAATTCTTTCCCACAACTCCACCATGAGGGCCTCCCTGCTTCCCAAATCCAGGGCTTGGAAGTTCTCCCTCCTTGGCCACAGCTTCTCCAGGGATGCCCCAAACCCTTGCAGTGGTCCTGCAGGGAGACTCTGGCTACTGCACTGCCATCACTGCAGCTGGGGAAAAATAATCCTAGTGGCACATAGCTCCACGTGGAGGAAAACAGGATCTCTGGTGAATGCTCTGTGATCTCCTGCCCTTTTATGTTCTCTCTTCTTGCACTCACTGATGCCCTTTTTTTCCCCAAGCAATTTGTGTGGAATTAGCTCTTGCCTTCCTCCTCTAGCTAGGAGGAGAATTTTTTAAGATATCTGAAAAAAAAAACCCCTTGTCTCAATGCAGCTTACACAACTTTTGGGTGGTTTACAACATTCCTGTTAGTTTAGAAATGAACACCACCCCACCTAACACACTGGACAATGGGCTGCCAAAGCACCACTCTGGGCTGCTCAGCAGGATTGAAGGAGAATACAAATAAATAAGTAATTCCTACCAATCTCTGGACACTGTTCTTCTGGACAGCATGCATGGAAGGAAAAGATCTTAGCTGGTCTGCTTTGCAGTGTGAAACAGCTCTCATGAGAATTTCACCTTGCAAAATAAATGAGAGAGGATCTGTCAAATCAGTTCCATGTGTCATCTAAAAGCTAAGCTTATTTAATTTCTTGTACAGGCCAGAGGCTGCAAGAGAAACCTCTTTTATTGCTCATCTTCTCACTTTCCCCTTCCTTCCTTCCATCCATGTATACACACAAGAGAAATAAATTTCTCCCTTATTCAGCCACTGCACAGGGACTCAGAATCAGCTCTGAGCTTGGGGAATGCACATCCAGAAGAAAAGCTTGGGAATGCCAGGATGGCATAATGGGAACACAAACACCGGCCCTGGAAAAAGGGAACACTGGCTTTTGTTAACTCTGCTAGATCTCTCCTCTGCTCATACACCCTTCCTGGAGGCTCAACACTTGTCAAAGTATTTTATTCTTGATACAATATATAAATAATGCATTTCAATTTTTTATATTTCATCTCTATTATATTCACATTGTACACAGAAATATCTTAACAGTAGGCTCGCTGCCCAGTGAGATACTCTTTGTCTCTAACAAATTTTCATTCAATAAGCAAAAAACTCCAGAAAACACCAGGAGAACCTTCCTGATAAATGTGCCTGTTACAAGGCTTTCACTGGCTGGGTTCAGAATGACAAATGAAAGCTTCAGATCCATTTTTTGTTTTCAATAAAAATCTTGTTTAACAGTGCCATGAATATTCATGTTTTTGGCACAGCTCCAGAGCAAGCAAGAAGAGACAACTCAGACAAGAAAACAAGAGTCCACTTGGCTCTACAAAAGGACGCACTGGACCTTGGACACTAAAGCACGCACTTAGGGAAAGGTGTAAGCCAAACCTTGCTGGGACTGTGCTTAAATAAATTCCCCCAACACCAAAAGCGACCTCTTGATATGCAAAAGTGACAACGCTGGGCAGCAGCTCCTGACTGAGCCCCGGAGCCCAGCAGCAGCAGGAACACGTCCTGCACCCAGAGCACAGCAGTGCAGAGGCTGAGGGGCTGCTGCTGCCAGAGGAGGTGACCCAGGCCAGCCCCTGTGAGGCCCTTGGGCTGTCACAGATGTGCTGCCTCTGGGAAGTGCTGCCTGCACACCTCCAGCTCCTGCCCCTGCTGCTGAGGGCACAGGGCTGTAAACTGAGCTCTTCTGGAGGCAGCTGAGCACTCTCTGTAGTCCTGGTATTGAGGTGGTCACGGGCTGGAACTGAACTAAACTTTGTGCCAAAATAAGAGAAAAGATGACACTTCACCCTGTTGTCTCTGGCATGGAGGAGCGCCAACCCCTGCAGAGGCATCACCAGATCTGCTGGGAGCGGGTTCAGTGGTGCTGAAGGAAGCTGCTGCACGTGGGACAGGATCAGCTGAGCAGCCAAACACTGCAGCCTCACCCCGAGGCTCTGGGACGGCCTCTGAGCCCTCGTCCTGCTGTTTTAATCCTTACACAGCACCACTCCCTCGGAGGGAATCACTTCTACACGGATTTACTCACTGAACATGGAACTCGCTTCCTTACAACAAAGCATGAGGGATCATTTGCGCAGAAGATCATTATTTTAGAGAAGTCAAAATAATTCCCACCGTTTTTATTTTCAAGCCTGACCACGTGAAAATTTAATATACAAACACTGGTAAGAGCGTGCCCACCCCCAGCACATGCAGGCAGACGATTTTACTGCTGTATAACCCAGCCCCAGCATTACCACAGCAAATGCAACGCTCACTTTGGGTTTAATCAGACAAGAGAAATTGCAGCTCCAATCTCCATATTCCTCTCCCCAGTGAGAATGCAAGGAGTGGAAGGTGCAGATAAAGCAAAAAGCTGACCAGGCTGCTTAAAAGGCAAGAAAGACTTAGTTATAACAGCTGGGTTAATGGAATGTAAATGTCAAGTTCTAGTGCAACCAACTTATTCACTTACATCAATTTACCTGTATCAGAATAAAAAACTTAATTGAAATGAAAATTGGAAAGAAAAAAAAAGTCTATTAAGAACAATCAGCTTTACCCACCAGGTCAGCACCACTCATTTGGAATCTTACAAGAGACATTCCTCTAAGGGTGCTTTAAGCCTTAGAAACACACTGGAAAGATGCTAGGAAGCATAAATGGCCAGATTTTAAGAATTTCCTATAAAAATCAATCCAGATTCCAATTTTCTCCAAAATACCCATCTGAAATGAATTCCCACACATGGCTCTTTCTGCTCTGAATGATGAAGCTCTAATATAAAACAGAGAATAGCTGATCTTTTTTATTTTTTTTCAGATACTAAGAACATGCTCAGACTGAGTTAAACTCAATTTGTGCTTCTTATTTTTCTTTCCTTTTCATGTTTCTGGAAAAGACAAATAAAAGGTAAAACCAGTAATCCATTAAACAAACACTTGAGTACACTTCAGACTGGCAATTGTGAATTTCAACACAACTGACTCATTTTCTTACGTTTGGAAGGACTCAATTACCACAGTCCTCGTGCCTTTTCCCCTTTTCTTTCATGATGCTGAATCAGTTGAGTATTTGGTGAAAAGGCAAACCACAGAGCAAACGTAACCAGTCCAGGAGGCCCCTTAAGCACTATTCAAGTAACTACCAAAGTGTCATTCCTTATCTTTTTAGACGTTTTTTGAGCAGAGAAGGACACGTGGACGCTTCACCTGCTTTTGCTATGAATCTGTTAAATTTCCTCCTTGAATAGCCAGGACTTGGATAAAAACACGTAACAGGAACGAGCAGCAGCGGGATGTGTGGGGGCAGATATAATTATGCAACACAACAGGACAATCACTGCCTTTCTGAGCAAGCAGAGCTTCCTAGAACAACAAGTTCTCGGCCATTTCCCATTCCCTGGAATTGCTCTTGCGTCCAGCTGAGACCTGGCCATGACTCAGCCTCATTCAGGGATATGAGAACAAGAGAGGTGCTCTGATATGAGAACAGGAGTGGCTCTTCCTCCTGACCTCTCTTACCTGACACGTCCTGTACAGTGCAGGACATCCCCAAAACGACACCTTCTGCTCCTGCTTCTACTGTCAGGGAAAAAGGAGCATCCCCAAAGCAGAATCATCAGTAATAGTGAGAACACAGCAAAGTGTAGGACTGCAATAACCCTGCAGAAGCACAAAAGCACCATCCTATCGAATGGGTGAGCCCTTAGAGCCCTTCCAACAGTGCTCACTGCAGAGCCAGCACACCCCACCTGCAGGATGGACAGCATTTCATAGCACACCCCTGATTTGGAGAGCCCCTGCACGTGAGGACACCCAGCAATGCAGGAAAGCCTCGTGCAGAACTGGGGCTCCCAGCCCCGCCAGTGCTCCTCTCCAGGCACAGCATCTTCAATGCCAGCACTCCAATAACGTGGTCTGTCAGACTAAACCCTGCTTGATCTCAGTGCAAGGTGGTACTGAGCCATTTCCTCCTGGGAAACCCCTGGAAGGTTAATAGAGATGAACCCAAGAGGGCTGTAAAGATGTTTTTACTGAGGTTCCATCTGAGTCACTCCACAATCACACAGAATGTAACATGGAACATGCAAGCCTCTTCTTGCAGACAACCATTAGAATTTTTAATGATTTCTTTTTCATTTTTTTTTACCCTAAGATGAAAAAATAATTGCCACATTTATCAGATAATTGTAACAGGGAGCAGGGAAAACCCTAGAAAGCACTTGCAGAAAGACTTTTTTCCAGGAGAATTTTTCCTTTCAAGAGCCAGAGCTCACAGCTGTCCCTGGCAGGACATATACCAACAGTGTCACAGGGGTGTGGGGACTCCAAGCAAACTGCCCGTGCTGGGAGGAACTGCTAACACTTCATTCTGCAGCTGCATCCCTCACAGAGGATCTGGGGAACAGCAATCCAGAGGGAACCGGGGCAGAGCCTCACAGAGGGAACTGAGGCTTCTGCACTTTTGTGGAGCTTCTCATGAGACATTCGGGGGTTTTAAGGCAGCAAAATAGAAGTAGCAACACAGGGAAAGAACCGCTACTCCCTCCATTAGTGTTCACAAAAAGGTTGGGAGGGATTCTGAACAACTGCCAAAAGTTCATGGGATCAATTCCACTTCAAAATGGAGCAGTTTAAGAGCAAAAACAAAGTTCGCATGCCTCATCTGCTGTTAGATCCCAGTCCCCCTCAGCACTTACCAACACACAGCCAGGGACTGTTTCCACCCTGAAGTATCTGAAACCTAATTAAACACGGGCAGGAGCAAAACCAGAGTTGAAGAAGCTGCCATAAAATCAGGCGTGTGCCAAAAGGGGACACCAGTTACACACCAGGGCAGGAGCCCTGCAGTTCAGTGCTCTCCACCCAGCCCAACCATGGCATATTTGCACAGCTCTGGCACCCATTAGGTGTGCACAGTGAATAAAAAGGACACGTTGCGCTGGGGTTTATGTCAATGTTTTCTTTGAGTAAGAAATAAACCAGCAGTTACCATAGCAATGGACAGGGAGCCCATCACCTGATGCTAGGAAAATTAAAGAATGCAGGCTGGAGATGACAGCACAGCCCTACTTCAGTAACACAAAGAGGGGTGAGGCATATTAATTTCTGCACAAGTATTCAAGATTTTGTTAAAGATCTTTCAGAAGATATTAACATTAACCAGCTGTCACTATCTACAACCAGCTGATAAAATCTTCATTCAACCCTCTCAGTATTTCTGCCCAGTACAAATTACAGTAGCATTGTCTCAGACAGATAAGAGGAAAATTCTTCAGCAGTACCCTTGAGTGTGGCAAAGGGAGATTACACATCTTCCTCACGTGGTGTGTCCAGGCTGGGCTGTCGCCTGCAATATCCTCTCTAGGGCTCTGAACAGCTTGATCCAGGGAACTGACACTGCACCAGGAGAGCCACTGGGAATTCCTGTGAAGCTCAGCATCACCCAGCTCACACCCTGAGGGGCCAGACCCCAAAGCTCTGCTGTGAGGCTGAGATTCCAGCAGCACCTGGAATTGTCACTCTCATGGATCCTGAGGACAGCAGCACCCACCCACAAACCAAAGTCCCGTCTCAAGGACCCAAAGCATCCTCCTTGAACGCTTCTGGGATGGTACCAGCGAGGCTGTGACCCTCCTGTCCCCACAGCTCACTTGTTACACACTGCCTGCTCTTTCTTGTGTTCACCCTGAGCCTCTGCTGGGCCAGCTCTGGTCTCCTCCCAGTGCCCTGAGCTGAGAAATGAATTACACCTTTAACACCAGCCTTTTATCATCTTTCGTCTCAAAAGCCAATGTTACAAGGGTACCTTGTCCACAATTGTCATCATATACCAACAGTGACTGAGAACATACCAAAAGAATGGTTTCATCATTCCTTCATACTGGAAAACTGTAATCAGGCTGCTATGGAAGGGAGAATCAGAAGCTGCTGCTAATGTGGCCTCTCCTGGATGTCTTGAATCCAGAGGAATAAAGTAGCCTAAAGCCTGTGAATATTCTCATTCCTTTCGACAGGACTAAATTTGGGCCCGTTCCTAAGTGACAGGCTCCTACTGTGGGCTGGTGCTTCCTTTCCTTGGGAAGAGTTCTCAATGCAATCAGGGCTTTTTCTAAGCTAGACATAACCTCAAGCAGAAAAATATTTTTGTTGCTACTGGTGGCATCCGTACAACCTGCTGAGAGCAGGCACAGCGAGTGACTCCGTGACTCCAGCAATTACCATCACAGCACCTCATTTTCTAAAAGCTACAGCAAAGCTCATAGCCCTGAGTAAGCAGCCATGCAATCCACAGGAAAATTCAGTTTCCTCAAAATAGGTTCCACCAATGTCCAATATGCCAAATAAGGAACCCCCTAGGCTGGTCAGTAACAACATTTTTGCCCCAGTGACCACATGTAGGGCTGAACCTCCCTGCCCAGCACTCATGGGGTGAATGAAAGACTAAGCATGACTTTATGGTCTGGGCTGTCAGACACTCTTTTATCTGCACACCCGAGTTGTGATTCCTGATCCACAACTATTTATGTGTTCTGGTTAACAACTAACCAGGGAGGCTGAGGAACCCAGCTCTACATTTTGGTAAGTGCCACATATTCCCCTTAATGAGCCCGTCTTGTACAAAGTGCTGGGTCTCTTGGCACTTTGGAAATGAAGGGTTACATCTCAGAGCCTGAGCTTGTATGAAAAAGAGATTCTTTTAAGCAGCCTGACAGCTGAAAATGCAGAGGGCTGTGTCTGAAGTGCTTCCCCCCATTTTTCTTTTCTCCCAAGACCCACGCTGTTTCTCAAGTCTTCCTTTCTCTAGTCTTGCTGATCTAAGCAGCAGTATGAAAACCTAAAATGATGTAGTTGGAGATGATTAGGCTGTTAGTGCAAATTAACCCCCCAGCAGCTTTGCTAATATAAACACTTTGTAACACACCAGGAACCAGGCAAACAAACAACAAAAATGCTCAATTTCCTTTTAACCCAGTCTCATCTAAACTATGAATTAATCAGCTCTGCTGTGTATTCAAAGTCTGTAGAAACACAACTTGCTTTTCATGAGAATGCTACACAGAACAGCACACGCCTCCCTCAAGAGACAGGGTGGCATTTCAAGGAAATACACCCAAGGGAGTCCCGAAGGAAATGGTGGCAAAAACTGGAGTCAAACATTCTATAATTTACAGGAAAGCTCAGCATTCTGTAGAAATTAACCCCTCAGAGCTGCTCCTCCCAACATCCTTGTGCCTTTTGTGAAAGTTTTAACTGTAAAGTGCCATAAGAACATACAAACAATGTAATTTCCTTGTGCCTGTGCTGCCATGAGTGAGGAGCAGCATTCTGCCAGAACAGAAGCTTCAATCAGTCTGGCACTTTCTGTCTTAAATACTGAGCCCCACAAGCACCAGTAAAACAACAAACCCATCAGATTTTACAGTTCTGCTAGCACAATTACGACTCTAGGATTACTCCCCATTCATCCTTCCATCCCAAATCCTCCTCCCTGCAAGCTCTGAGCTGGGGGCTGCTGATGTCCCTCCTAGCACGATTCCAGCAAGTCCCTCCTGCTTCTGCAGCTCTCACAGATGCACTGAGGTTTTAGAGCCATTTTTCTCAGGGATGTTCATTTCCATTCGGACCCACAGGCTCCCACACTTCCCTGCTTACAGGGGCCCTGGAACCCAACAGCTTTGTCAGATAATCACACCGAGGATTCCCAGGAGATCCCCTAATGCATCAGATCGCAGCCCCTTGCAGACAGCCAGAAAACATTATCCTGATTCAGCTGAACTCCCAGTAGAATGGAATTTCCCTCCTTACTGCTGGTCTGGGGTTTACGCGGTGTGATCTTCTAACGAGCCACCATTGTCACTAATTAGGCAGGGAACCGCGGATTTAATTAACGCTTGTAACTTGAGTCACACCAGTGGCTAATAGTCTAAACAGGAATGAAGTAGCGATGCCTTATCTCATCTCTAGGCAGCCTTGCCCGGGTTTTGGGAAGCTGGGGCTGTGGGGAAAGGCTGCAGGAGCCAGAGGCACCAGCGAGCATCAGCAGCGCGTGGGGAAGAAGCCAAGAATGACCTCACCAATTTGGCAAAACTAGAGGGGATGGGAAGGGAACGACTCCACACAAGGGGGATTTTAACAGGACACCTCAATATGAATCCCTGAAACTCCAACATGCCACGTGCACTGACCAGAAGTGAAGCCAGCCCTCGGCTCCCTCTGGCCGACAGCCAGACACTCCCTGGCTGACTGCTGATGCCATCATTTTGTCCTCTCCCATCCATGGCCAATCCCTACCATAGCCTCCAGCCATTTCTTCCACTTTTCCAATCAACACTTTAGGAAAAGTTTTCAAAAACATACAAGCCTGAAGTGCAAAAGTCCAAATCTGTTCTATAGTTATAAATATATATATTATATATTTATATATAGTTCAGGTTTGTCTACAGTTACATGGAGATGGCCATGGACCTGGCTCAAAGAATCCAGAGATCCACACTTGGGGAACGCCTGCTTCCACTAGACAGAGAACATTCCTGCAGACACTACACTACTTCAGTCAATTATTGTAAGGCTTCTGCGTGACAGAATTCCACGTTCCAGGAGCTGATCAGGGTGTTGAGGGTAATGTTTTCAGAAGGGAGGCTGTGACTTGAGTACTCCGTGGACTTCAGCACCACTGAGCTTCACTGCTCAGCTGCTGATCACAGCGGGGTCTGAGGTCTCCTCCTGGTTCCCTGGCTGCAAAGCTGTGCTCCAGTGGCTCAGTCTGGCTCAATCAGCAAAGGATTTCCCAAGAATGGAACACAGAATCAGCCTTCTAACCATAAATCCACAGTTTATTCTCAGTACTAAGGAGTACATTTTAGAGGCATCAAGAGAATTGTTCAAAAGGTTTCTCAGGCACCGCAGTTTTTAAAGGCATTTAAAGAGTCAGGGGAAGAGTGCCTGTTTTCTCTTTTCTAGGTAGCTTCAGTTTCAAGTTAATAATTAGTTCCTTTAAAACTTTATTAAACTGGACTTGCTGCTGCCACAGTGAGCCCTTCCCTCCCTCCCTTGCTCTGGTGAGCAGCACCTTTCTCAGCCCCTTTTGAAGGACAGAAGGACATCCTCCCCAGCTTAGCAGTTCTGAGAACGAGTCATTAGTTTGGAGGACCCAGCTGCCTCTGGTGTGACACCAATGTCCCTGAAAAGTGCCTGCTAAGGGCTAATGAAATTAAACTGGAGCGAGATGCCACTCTCTCAAAATAGCATTAACACATTCCCTTCTTTGAAGAAGTATTTTTTACATCACAAATGCTTTTTAAAGCTACACTAGGAAATATTTCCCCTTTTACTGTCACGTTCTCTAGTAAATGGTAATTAGGAGTGCTCCAGCAGACTGCCCCCATTGCTTACTGGAGCAGAATATCCAAACTGATGGCACCAGAGCTATGAATTTACTTAGGAGAAATCTTAACAAAGCACTTGCAAGGTGCTGTTGTACCTCAGCACTTGCTAAAACCGTAATCCCCCCAGCGTAAGGACTTGTGAATGATTTACTGCCGCTTTTATGCAACACACAAACACTCTCTATGCTCAGTGGGCACACTGGGCATGGCCCAGCTCCTCCCCAGCCCTGCTCAGCCCAGGAGGGGAAGATGTAAGCAGGGATGAAGTGATATTCCTGAACTATCAGGAAGTCCTCCACAGGAGCAAGAAGAGAACCCAGGTCTCAGCTTCCTAATCAGTGCACAATAATAAGGACTAGAGAACTGCTTTTCCTTCAATAACCTGTTCTGTTAGTTGTGCATGTTCAGCTGAAGTGTTACTAATCATTCTACAGAAGGGAAAATAAAACAAAAAAATAAACCAGTAAGATTTAAAGTTTCACAAGGCTGAACGCCAGACAATGAAGTATATAAACTTTTGTCAATGAAATATATAAAACCCCTTCAAGTCATAATTCACAGCTCTGGGCACTTTTGCAAAGCAACTCTGGCCTAGCACCTGATAGGTGATAGGGGCCCTATCAATGCCAGAAAATAACTTAATTTTCCAATTAAAAATATATCCTGAAATAATGAGACAGCAAAAGCAAGTCCGGGGGATTCAAACTGCTCTCCCTTCAGATGTCACCTGAAATGTTTTCCTGCAGTGAAATCACTCTTAAATATTTAAGCAGCTCAAAGCTGCATAGGACATGAAAAATGTTTTGTTGCAGTTCTTCCCATCTAGAGATGCACATGTACACCCAGAAGATCATCCCAAACTCTTCTGTCTCTCTTCATTTCACTCTAAGCTCTGCTGGTTTTAAATATGAATCAGTGTAAAAAAGCACACTCTTCACTTCCGAGTTCAAAAGCAGCATTCCATTTACCGTGTAAAACAGATACCTGGGATAATGCATCCCAAATTATGGGTTAACACAAAACTTAAGAGTGATTCCAGCCCTGGTTTAGGTTTTGCATGTTTTGATATCTTTGACTTCAGTTATTCATTACAAAGTCATTTGTGCTTGCTATGATGCCACCACACTGCAGTGTCAGAAAATGATAAACCAACAACTAAGTCCAGATTTCAGGCAAATTTCAGGGTGGTAAAAGCTATTTCATCATATGGTAAGTTTAAAATGTCACTACCTAAAAGCAAACAGTGACTGCTTGAAAATACTACTACTTTTGGGTTGGTTTTTTTTAGGTACAGCAGGCAGAACAGCTGAGGGCAGTGCCAAGCTCCTCACAGAGCTTTACTCCCTTGGGAGGCTCCAACAGGTCTTTCATGCACAACAGGCAGAGTTAGTGATGGAGATCCCCCTTTTTCATGGCCAATTCCTCCAAAACAGCTTTTTATATTGAGATTCCCAAGCAGGCTGTGCACAGATGTTATGACCATAGCTACCTTTTCTGCCCCTGGCTGTCCCCTGGTGCTGCTCTCTCCTCACGTGCATCCTCCTCCAGGTCTGCAGCTGCTGGCAGCAGCACCCAACACAGCCCTGCTGCCAATACTCATCAGGCACTGAAACGTAAAGGCTGTCTCAGCTCATGGGTTTAAATAGCTTTCCTCACCGCATTTATCCTTTATCTTTACCAATTTGTAGATTTATTATTACTACTCATTATCCATTGTGTTGGGTTGGTTTGTTTGCTGGACAAAGGCAGCACTGATTACAACCTACATCCCTTCAAGTGCAACGAGCTGCACTGCAAAATCTGCAGTAAGAAGCCTGAAGGGAAGAAACAAACACTGCTGTGTTGCACCTCTCCTCTAATCAGGAGGGAACAACTTCATCCCCTTTCTCTGTACTTGTCCTGCTCAATACCTCCTGTAAATTTTTTTAAATTTTCTTTCCTGTGCTGATGCTTCTTTCCTTCTGTTCCTACTTTACCAACTGCTAGAGGTAACAGTAATTTTCCTTACTGGGCAATCAGCAGCAAGTGTAATTCACCTCTCTTCTGGAAGCCCAGAAATACAGTGGTAGGAAAGCAGGGCATTTCCTTCCTTCATCCTATTCCTTCATCTCTTTTATCAAGGCTTTCCCATTCGTATTACTGTTGATAATGTAAGGCAAACCTGAATCCCCTTCCATGAGAGGAAATCAAAGTCCTTCAGTACCAGGCCTGAACACTCCTGAGGGTGATGCTGACCCACTGTTTGCATTTTCTGTTTTGCATATAGAAAATGCCTGTGAAGACCTACAGGACAGGACAGGACCAGGACCTACAACCTCTCAGGATGGTTTGAATTGTTCCCACAGCAGTCCTGTGCTCACTGGGTGCAAGAAAGGAAGGGTTGTGTTTATCCACACAGTCCTTGTACAGCCTCAATGCACTGCCCTGCACACCCCACCTCACTCCCTGCCGTACCAATCATCCTCCTGGACTTCACTGCTGTTCCTGGCCTGATAAACTCACAGATACAGTACCAGGATCCTGAATTAAGACACAATTTAAGAACACGCTTTCAATTGCCATGATTTGTGGCTATGAGGTCATTTAGACCAGTCTACTTCCCTTTTGCCAGAGAAGATTTGTAGCTATTATTTCCCACCCCCCAAGCCATGATCACATGCTGTTTGCTTCAGCTCCGCATGTTGCAATACCTCAATGAATAATATACAAGGAGCAGAAAATAAACAAGCCCACTGTGCCCGGGGATAATGTGTGGTGTGTTTTTCTTTAGGATGATTAAATGTGAGTGCATGTCATAGGATGTAGGGCTTGCTCTGCTGGGAACCCAAGAGGATGAGAGCACGCAGCTCTCTCTGAGCAGGCAAATGGCCACGGAGAAGGTTAAGGGGGCCCCCAGGCAGGCCCAGCATATGCACTGCTGCTCCCTGGCTGCTCTGCTCTCTGGGCTCTCCTCCTGAGACACAGACACTCCATGGGCTCCTGGCTCACACTCCTTCCCTTCCACACCTCGGGAGTGGCACTGAAGATGGCAGATTTCCACCCCAGACTCAGGAAGCTTCACTTGGCTTCGTCAGCCTTTCACCAGCCCTCTGCCACTGACACCTTTGCAGCCAACAGAACGAGCCACAGAGCTCGTGGGATGGTCCCACACAGCCTCTGCCAGCAGGATCAGCTGTCCCTCCCCACTGCAGTGGCAGGAAAGCAGTAAAAACCATTTCTTTTACATGGAGTTACCCTCCTGTACACCTTAAACAAAGCTCCCATTTCGTGCCTTAGCAGCTGCACAGATCCACAGCCCTGGTAGATCCACGAGCTCACCGGGCCTGTGAGACAGATTTCAAAACCTACACTGCTTTGGAATATCTCACATTCATTTTCTTGCCTTGGTCGTGGAGAGGAGGAAGCACCCTGAGCACTACAGGCTTCTAGAAAGTCAGTCAGCCCTATACTATACCTGAACAAACAACCACCTGCCCATCCCCACTGGAAGTAAGAAAAAGACACTTTAAAAAAATCTTAGTTTTTCAGCTTCTTGTGTCCTTGCATCTGGTTCAAAGTAACGTTAAGCAAAAATGCAAATCTTCTTTCCACCAGAAGGGTTTTTCAGCAGGAGAACACGGTCTGAGCTCTGCGTTTGTGCTGCCACAGAAGCACCAATGCACCAACACGTGTCAGACTGTGTATTTCAGATAAACCATAGTCCCAAAAGATAAACCCTGTTCCCAAAACTAAAGCCAATCCTCTCTGTCCATAACAGCAGGTCGCACAGGCACCTACCAACATCCCACACTCTCATCTCTGTCTCCTGCACCTCTCAGTCAGATTCATTTCTGAGCAAAGAAATCCATCCCCAGATTTCAACACTCACTTTTCAGGAAAATAAAGACTGTGACACAGACCTTCACAGAGTGATCCCCACTCCCATTCAGCCAACACACACCCAGCTCACTGCCTTTGGATTTCTTCTTTCACCACGGCTATGTTTGTTATGTGCAAAAGTATTCTGTTTCTACTACTCTGCGTAAAGGGATTTTCAACTGAAGTAACAACATCGGAAAATACTTCTACCACGGAGGTTTCACTCAGTAAACAGGTGTCTGGGAGATTATCTTGCCAATTTAACCAAAGCTGCAAACACCACAACGGTTCTGGGATGACTAAAATCCCCCTTTTTTCAAATAAAAGCCTTTTATCTGCCAAGCGACTCTTCCTGTTCTAAAGGCTATTCTCCTCGGTAGTTGTCAACTATGTATTAATCTAATTCATATAAGCCTTAGAAATAAATACTTTCATGTGCAGAATCTTTTGGGAAACTGATTCCCTGAGGCTTTAGAGAGCAATTGTTGCTTATCACCGTGGAAATTTCCACTGAATTTAAAGCCTGGTAACAAGTTAAAAAAAGATACATCAAATTTTTCAGTGATTAACAAGTTTTCCAGTCTTTGTCATCCTCAAAGGATTTTCATCTGATCGGTAGGGAAACTGCTAAAAATGAAAATGAAAGGGAAGTGCTCTGACCCAGTAAGGCAGTTCCTGTGTTCCCACTCCTGTCCAAAATAATGGCACTCGCTTCTAACAGCCCCTTACAGGCAGCAGCAATATCAAACACGTTGGGCCTTATTTTAAAGGGTAGATGTGCTGCCAAAGACAAACACTGCTTAACTGCAAGGGGATAGTTAAACCCTCCCTACAGAGCTCTCCTAACAAAACCACTCTGTGTGTGGGAGAGGCGAGCTCTGCCAGAGCACTTACAGAAAAGCAGGTAATTGAAGTTTTTCTACATTCAGGCTCCATGCCTGCGCAATAAAAACCTGATTTTAAAAGCGCCGTAAAGCAGAGAACTTTTCTGATGCCTTACTGTCTGTCATGGCACAGAAAGGGCCCCGCCAAAGCAGCGCTTTTGTACCTTGCTGCACGCTGTGGGCCTGTGATAAACGGCACGGCAGACACGCTAAAAACCTCCCGGTGACCGGGGCTTTCAATCCTCTTCACGGCATGCACAGAGGAAAATAAGATATTTCACTGACCGGGAGCAACCATCAGTGGGGATGAACTTCAAATTAGCTGAGATTCAGCCCACGGCCCCAACATCTTTGTGTGTCACCACGCCAGGAACACGCGCAGCCAACCCGCCTTACCTGAGGATGAACTGATCCACCGTGGAATTGTTGGCAATCGTCACGTAAACGTTCACAACCTCCCCTTGTTTGACCGGCTTGGAGGGCAGCCACACCACAACGTTGCTGTCCAGCCGCAGCTCCGTGAGCTGGGAGGCCTCCTGGCCTCGGTAGAGGCTGACAGAGCCAATCCTCTGCAGGTGGGACACGGCTTCATCCCCGCCGTCCTTCCCGGGCCGGATGGCGTTGCCCTTGCGGAGATCCTCGGCCGTGCACTCGCCCTTCTCGTCCCCAGGCTGCACCGTGTAGTAAAGCTCCACGGGGCTCCCTTCCAACTGCTCCGCCGGCTTCTTACGGCCCGTGAGCACCGAGGGGGGGCTGAACCAGCTGGGCAGCAGCTCCAGCTGCGCCACGCAGAGCCCCAGGTCCCCCCCGAGCCGGCAGCTGCCGCGCACCTCGCGCGTCTCGCGGAAGGCGAACACGCGCAGGCAGGGCAGCCGCTCCGAGGGGCTGTGCTCGTCCCAGTCCCTGCCCACGATGTAGAACAGCACCTGCACCCTGGGCTTGCTCAGGTAGATCTTGGTGCTCATGATGTAGGCCTGAAGTTTCCAGTTGTAAGTGAACTTGTTGGCGGATCCAAAAAAGTTGGACGTTAACATGAGGTCCTGGGGCACGACCTGCTCGACGGAGAAGGGGCCGTAGCTGGCGTTCAACACGGGCGGTCTCTTGGCTTTGTATGGGAAGAACGATTCCACCCGGGATTGCAAACTGGAATTTCTCATGAAGTCCTGGTTGGCTTCTCTGAGGAAGAAAGATGTCTCAGCGTTGAAGAGCCGATAGCTCACAGGTAGGTACGTTGGCAATGAAGAAAATCGCTGGTTATTGTCCAAGACCCCTCGACACTCGGTCACTAATAAAAGAAAAGGTGAGTTAGATCAAGTCTGCTTATGGATTCAAAGGGACATAGCACAACTTCACTGGAGCTACCTGGTAAGTTAGGGACAAGCATTGTTCCACACAAAAAATATTCCCAGGGTAGCCACATGTGTAGATGTAGGTAATTCTGTTTTGTATTACATTTGCTGAAGAAAATAAAATGCAGCATGTGTCAGGAGAGCCCAGTGACCCACAGCCCCCAGGGGCTGCTAATCACCAGCCCTGCAGGAGCACTGGCCAGCAGATCAAAGGCAGTTTCTGCTCTATGGGCAAAGAAACTGCTTTTCTAAGGACTCTCACACACACACCATTTCACTGTCTGTCAGGAAACCTTGCTCTTGTATTGCTGTTTCTGGCACTACAGTCCACATCTCTGTGGTGTAACATTGACAGCACCTCAATTTCCTAAATTCTTAAAATGCAGATGGGCATCACAATCTGTAACTATTTCAACAAGTACTAATATGTAAGATGCACACAGAGAATCAGCACATGCTGACCAATTTCAAGTTTCAGCTGAACATCAGATCCCTTTTGAACTAAATGTTGTTTTCCTGGTAAGATTAACAACACTTAAAGGCAAAGTTTGTTGTCTAAATTAGGGTAGATGACAGTGGAGAACAGTTAAAACACATGTTGATTATATCACACCACTCACAACCCCTCTTCTGAACTCATATTGAAGGGGTTGGCTATAGCTACAGAAAGTGAATGAATGATGATACATCTAGTGCTGGATTGTCTTGAGTAGTTAAAAAGCAGAGCTTGCCCTCGGTTCCAGTGTTCTCAGGGAATCCCATCAGAATCAGGATTTAATGCTCTGTGTAGGTTCAGCTCTTCAGAGAAGAAAGGCAACCAGAAGGGCACCACAGAATGCACGGATTCATCTGCAACTCAGAACACCTGAGGATCCCGAAACGCCCCACAGTGACGCTGTCCCACCACCTTCCTCACAAAGGGCTGCAGCCTGGGGATTCTGCAAATCACATTCACTGCCCTGCTATGTCTGGCTGCTAACGTGCTAATTATGCAGTCAAATTTAATTAAATGTTTTCAAGTAATGAATAAACAATCGATACCTGTCAGGACACCAAATGGTGCTGCTGACAGACAGCCCCACTGCAGCCCTGTGGAGTGTGCAATGCCAGAGTGCAGGCAAGGGAGGAGCTCTGGAAGGCAGGTGTGAGGTAATTAAGAAAAGAAGGAGACAAATGTAGAGGAGGGGGAAATCAGAACTCTCAAAGGACGGCAGCCATAAATTTGAAATAAAGAATTAAGATGTGTTCACTCATCTTTAATTCATGCACCACCACTGGATGGTAGGAATAGTTCTCATAAATGAGCAAACTGCCGTGACTGGACAGAAATTTAAACACAACAACAACAAAAAAGGTAAAAACAGGAAAAGAAATAGTGAATTACCAGCACAACACCCTCTCCTGTCAGGCAGAATCACATTTAAAACATAAAACATCATTTTAGCCCATTGTTACAGCCCTGCAAGTCTCCAATCCTCGGCACACACTCTAATTCTGCTGAAAAAGATGTTACAAACGGCACCTCCTGAGCTGATTGATTTCCCTTACCCGAGTCTGTCAGGCTTCCATCCCATATAGCTCTAACACTGCTATAAGGAACACAAGGAACATCCACTTTGGACCATGGACCTTTCAAGGGAAGAGGAAAACCTAGAGATTTGTTTGGTCCAGGAGCAGAACAAGAATTAGGATTACTGATGCAGGAGTTTCCTCTGGAAGCTCCTCCACCCTGGGCGAGCCTGCTGGGATGTGCTCACCTCCCTGCAGCCCTCTGCAAAGGGAAACCACTGACATCTTACATGGCAGAGGCCAACATCCTTTTAAATTAAAACACCTGCTTTGCTAGACAAGAACTCAGCTTCTGAGTGGCCAGTCTGGCTACTGAATTTGACCTGGTGACTGATTAGAATTTCTTTCTTAGGTGTCCTGTTGCTCAGGCCAGGAGCCCTGTGGTAGCAGAGGGCAGGGGCTGTGGGCAAGGGAAGCACATGAACACTTGGTGAAGGAAAGCATGCATTGATTTAAGCACAGAGATACAGTTTGCTGAAGAGTTTCCATGGCCAGGGATACTCCAGATACAGCCCCACTGCTCCTGAGGGAATCTCTGGCTTCAATAGAGCCACAAACACCAGAAATAAAGTCAGCAGGCTGCAGAGACAAGTGAAGTTCTGTGATTTCAAAGGGCTGCTGGTCAGGACCTAAGCTTGAGACTTAGCAGCTGTTTTTGTGCAATGCCCAGGACTTTTGCTGTAGCACATTATCCTCAGACAGACAGTGGGCTCATTTTTGCAGGCACTTCATTTATCCTGGGTTAATCACATGCATGAGGTATGTAGGACTTGGCCCTGTTTTAAGAAGAACAGTCATGCAACTTCTGCCTTAATAAGCTGAGCACAAACAGCAAAACCCATGTGGCCAGGCTGACAGCAGAAAGAAAGAAAGGCTTTACTTTTTTATTATTGCAGGCTAAAGATTTCCACCCACTTTCATACCATGCATAATGGATTCCTGTATTTCTATACTGAAGGCTGTACTTTAGACAATTTATTTAAGCACTTTAAGCCTTTCACTGACAAAATTGGTAGTTAAAATTGTCTATTTTATTTTTAGCATCCCAACAACGTGCATCAGCAACTGCAGGCCATCACTTAAGGGATTTGCTCTATTCTCTTCATCTCTACCCAATAACTTTCACGTCCTGGTATAATTAATTACCAACATTTTCAGAGAACATTTTTGTATGCTTGATCGGGTCAGTTTCAAAGTTCTTTAATTTATCAGAGAATCTATTTAAACAAGATGCCATGGTTTTTCCTGAGTCTCACAAGTTATTATTTTAAACAACCATGAAGCATTGTTTACTTTATCTACCTGAAAAACTGATTTTTAAAAAAGCAGCTCTGCCTATCTGCTTTCAGGTGCTCTGGAATAGATTTTCGCATTCTAAACTTTATTTTGCTCAACCACAAACACAATTGCAGGGGTTCAGATGTACACCTTGTTGTAATGCAAGTGCTGTACCTCGGTGGCAGAATCAGCTGTGGGAGCAACACCCAGGCAGTAAATGCTTTACCCCCTTCCACCATCCAACAGGAGTTACAGCTGCCCAGAGATGAAGCCCTGCATGGAAGAGGTTAAGAACCATCAAACAAAGCCAGTATTAGCTAAGAACAAAAGTGAAGGCTTACAAGTAATTACTTCTTCTTTGTAACAGCCTGGTGACTTTTTAATCCTCCTTCTGGCATCATATGCTGCTGCAGCACTTCATCTGAACCCAAGCAGGCATCTGTTAAGCACATCACTGGCTCCAGTGTGACAGACCAGCTCAAATTCCTACAACCCAGTGAGTTCATTGGATGTGAAACGGTGAGCTCTGATCTGCATTATTATTATTATTATTTCTTGGATTCCCGCATAAGAGGAATTTTCTTCGGGGGTATTTCACATGGAGCTGGAGCCCTGCGTGCTGGATTCCCTGGAACAATGATAAAAGCTTAACATCTTTGAGTCCTTCTTTTATGAGGTTGGTTTGAGCTGACTTTCTTTTCGGCAGGGAATTAAGGGTTTAGATCGTGGGTGGGAGATTACTGGCCAGTGGCCACCGACCTTCAGTGCCTGATGTTTGATGAGCCACTGAGCCTTCAAGGCCACCATCTGCCTGTCCCCTCAGCCAGGAGGTTCTGAGCCAGAGAAGTCAGTGAGGAGCAGAAGACATCTGCCCATGCAAAGGAGGAGAAATGTGAGAAGCCTTCTCTGCACCTTGCCTGGCCCCCAGAGGCACATTTGTAATTGCCCCTTCCAGGAAACAACCTGGAGGAAAAGTGCTGAACAGATTCCTGTGTCTCCGTGTCCTCCTGCCACCCCAGCACAGCTGGAGCTCCCACCAAGGATTGTAACTTTTAAGGCAGGATCTTCTCCCTCCCTTTTACCTTTCCTCCATTCCTGAACACAGCCAGAATTGAATGCTGTACCACACTGATTTTAATTTTTGTTCCAATTCCACGCCACCAGAGGTTTAAGAAACAAACCCCACCCAATATTATTTACAGCACCACCGCCACCTAAAATCCTGCAAATGCTGTGAAGATGATCCCTGTTCCTTCCATGGACACCCCTTCCCACCTGCCCCTGCACCCAGATGAGCACCTTACACAAACCCTGCCCTCACCAAAGTCCCCATCCTGGAATTCTCTTCTGACTCCATCGTCCACTACAAACCTGTCCTGCTCCTGCAGAGCAAATCACATATTCCAGCTCAGGAACTACAGAACAGGGAAAGAATAGAAGTAGGAAAGATTCACTTCAATCAGCACAGATGTTTCCTTCACCACAAAATGTCAACAGCTATGTTTTCTGGTTCATTTTCCCTTCGTTTTCTGTGCCAGCACCACATTCAGTCACATTTAGTGACTCCACAGTGTACGAAACCTTTGTAGCAATATTTTGCTTAGAACTGGAGCTCAGCAAATACATTCATTCAGACCTCAGAATGACCTTAGCTGTACTCTCATCCCCTCCAAGTTCCCTTTTCTTAACAGCTAGAAAAAGGAAATTTTGCTGATGGAAAGGCTGAGTGGAATCTTAAACCAAACAAGCTCCAATTCAGGACATGGAACAGATTTTTAACTGATTAAATATTGCAACAAAGGGAGCAAAGGCTCGTTCATGTCTTCATATCCAGACTGCATTCCCTCCTGAAAGGCACGTTTTTCTCAGCACAAGTTACTGTGTAAGTACAGGGATAACTGGAGCCTCATACTCCCATCTGGCTACAAAGCTACAGTGCTGCGACCATTCCAAAAAATCAGCTGGATGGCAGGGTAACTGCAGAAGCCACATCTTCTGTTCCTCGTGCCTGCCCATCAGATCTGCTTCCTCATCCTCCGAGAACAGAGACACTCTTGGACTAATTGCACACAGGCAATGTCATGTGTCAAGTGCTTATGATGACCAATTTGTGAAGCTAAAAATAAACTCTGCAAACGAATCTGGCAAAGAAATCCATACAGCAAACATTTGAGGGAAACTGCAGCCTAATCTCAAATATTCTGTGGGCACCTGGTCAGGGCAATTTCATCAAACAAAATTAATGCTAACAAAATGATTTTATCAGTTCTCTTTGGAATCCAGGGCTCACTAAACTGAAAGCTGAAGTCCAAGGGTGGGTTTGTACCTGCAGTGTTTTGCAGACTGACCTGGGATGGTAAATTCTCATTCTCATACCTGCGGGTACAGAGTCTGGTAACCAACCAGACGTATTTTAAGCCCAGATGTAGACAGAGTCTTCTTTAGCCTAGATCTGAGTTCTTCAATTAAACCACATCACAAAGACTGTCAGGAGACGTTATAATCAGTTCTTGTGAACAAATTTCCTATTTTATTTCACTGGGAGAGATTAACTTCATTCATTCAGTATATTGTTAAATAAAAAAACTGCAATAATATTCTATTTAATAGACTTCTCTCACATTTCCAGAATATATCCGTAATGAATTTATCCTTTGTATATAACTACAGATCAAATCTTCACCGAAGTTCAACAGACAATCCTGGATTTAGTACAGAAGTGAACACTTGCCCCATTCTTCTCCAGCAGAGGCAGCACAGTGGCATTTCAGAGCTGTCAGGAGCACAGCAAGCACCTAAAGCAAGGACTGAACAAAGGTACACCAGGACCTGTGCACTCCTTTAAAACACAAAAACAACAGGATGGTCACTGAAACTAAATGAAGGGAATTCGATGTGGAGAAAAAACTATTTCCAACAGAGCACGATGAGATGATAGAGCTCATTGCCAGGGAGCTCATCCAGAATTAAAAGGGTGATCTGAATGCCTGTGCAGACCATCCGGAGCAGTGTCATTAACTACATGTAAAACTCCTTGTTTCAGTTGCATCGATTAGAAGCCAGGATTAGACCTCTGCATTATAAAGCCTTATCCAACATCTGTCAGGTTGTTCCATTTTCCTCAGGATTACCAACACAACAGACACGTGTATGAACCACAAATAGCTGCCTGTGAGGCACAGCCTTTCCACTAACAGAAGAGACAACCTTTAAAGTCTAATTTGGAAACACAAAACTCTCAGAAAACTGCACATTAGAAATGCATTTCCAGTATTTTAATAACAGCCCCCGATGTTTTTTGCAGCTCTGTACATCTCACCCTTCGGCTGCAAAATACCAAAATATCCTTTTATTACAGGTCTATCTTCTCTCTCACCCTCTATTCACAAAGACTGCCTGACATTCAGGACTGAAATCTATAAATGGTTTTCTCAGACTAGTTGATGACCTTCAGAGTCTGTAAAACAACAGTGTACATGCAAAGGTCAGTGAAGATTTCCGGAATCACTCCCCCTCCCAGGGCTGCCATTCCCAATTGTCTGTGCTGCCGAGGCCATCTGACCTATTTAAGCGAGTTTGCTGTGTGGAATCAAAGATAAATATCTGGAGCTCGAATTTCCGCTAATGAAAGCTTTTGTTAGGAGAAAAGGGTTGGAAAACTTCTATACAGGCACTGTTCAGGTACTCGGGTTTTGTGCTGGCCAGAGGCTGCAAATGTCAGGGTCCTGTGAGCTACACAGAGTGGGCAAAATGTCACATGCTGGCCTTTCCTTGCAGCCCCGTTTGCCTCATTGTGGCAAACTCCATGGATTCTGCAGCCTTTCATTGTGTCAGCACTGCAAGTACAAAGCAAAGAGCACTTAAGCTGATCCTGTCTGATAGCTGAAGAGGAGGGAAGGATTTAGGACACCAGAGTTTATTGCCAGCTCCATCAAAAAACATATGGTAGCCATAGGAAACCTCTGCAACCCGGTTTCTCCAGCGATGAAATGAGAGAAGCTATCATTCAGTTTGATTGACTTGTGAGTCAAAAACATGCTGAGTTCATCACACAAAAGACCAAGTAAAGCACTGTCTGTCTGGGGGTTTTTTTCTGGTCTTTAAAGCAGGCAAAAATAACCCAGTGGAAGTCACAAAGTGGGGGAAAAGTAGACGATGTGGTCACTATTTTCTACCTTAAACCAGTACCTTTCCAGAGACCTGGACTGTTCATCTTCCACTGAAGACACGCAGCTGAAGAAGCCTAATTTTCATGGCAGCACAGTTATGTGAAAGACACTTCTCTGCTGGGGATGTATCAAATTTAGCCTCCCAGGATGGCTCACCAAAGCCCCCACAACATTTTAGAGTTTGGCCAGAATGCCATAATGATCGAACTACACGAATATCACAGTTATCTGGGTTTTTTTTAAAGTACTCAAGTGTCATAAAAATGGGAACATGCAAGATGTAAGTTACAAACCTGAACAAGTTCTGGCCTTGGCAATGAATCAATTCCTTGTCCTGCGTCTCCTCCTCTAGTTTTTAATAGCTCTGTGCTTTCTCTGCTGTTTAAGTCTCTGTCAGATGCTGATAGGCACTCACTCCTCTGTTCAGACACTGAATTGCTTTGCACAGCTCCTTGTTTAAAGAGAGATTAAGGTCCTAGAGCCTGAATGGGGCAATTTGCTCAGCACTCTTCACTGCCACGAGAACCAACAAGAACCAAGAGCACCAAAGAGCTCCGACCTGTGCAGGATGAAGCTTTCAGCTGCCAAAGTGTAGGAAGAGGACACAGAGCACTCAATGAATGAATTACAATGTTTTTCACCGTACCATCCAGAAAGAAAAAGAGAGAACAATTTTTCTTGTAAATAGGTGCTAATGAAAAATAAAGCCAGCGACATAAACAACAGGACTTCATCTCACACTGCTGCCAAAAGCCCCACACTGAGACCCAGCCTCCACTGGGCTCTACATGACTCAAGTACGAGGGATGTTCCTCAAAGAGCCAGGTATAACCTGGCAGTGAGTAATTCCCAGGCTGAGAAGGAAAAAGGGATTTCTCACAATCAGAGCTGAGCCAGCCTTTCCCTGGGGGCTGTAACACACCTTTAGCACGCATCTTAATATGTCCATAACTGGCACCCCACAGCTCAGGGCTCTGGGCAGGGACTCTGCACATGGAGCAGGTGAGAGCACCAAAGCAAGGAAGGTGAGAGGCTGTAAGAGTCGTACCCATGATGGATGGAACTTGGCAAGGCAAGGTAGCAAATGCTTCCAGGATTAGACTCCAGTCTGTCAGCTTTTCCGAGTGGGAACCAAAAGCCTCAACCTCCGCTGCCTGGCGTCTCCAGGAATCTGTGCAAATTCAGTGCAAAACATCTATGTCGTGCAGAAAAAAAGACCATGGAAGTGCTGACTTGGATCAGCTTTAAATGTTGCAGGATTTCACTCTCAGGAAAGTTTCACCACTGGTATAAATCAATGAAGTTTCACAAAAGACAGAAAAATCACCACGTGCTATGCCAGCAATGACCCAGCCCCAGAAATATTTTCTAATTGCTTCTTGAGAAAAAAAAAAAAAAGTTTATTATTTTTACAAAAATTTAATTTAAGAGTAAAGCAGCCACTTATCCTTCTTTGCTTCTTCCCCCTCTCCTTCATGCAGGGATTTGGAACACTAACAGATGCAATGCACGCACATTTTTAATGCTTGCATGCATTAAATAGTTGCTTGTATACAAACTGTGACTTCAACCATGCCAGAATATCCCAATATCCTGGCTACAATCCTGCTAATCATCTCCATTTCCAAAATGCAATGAGGATTTATGAGAAGATTAATTGAGAACCGAGGCTGAGGGGGTGGGAGACAGCCCTGCCCGTTCGGGAAATGAACTCGGCGTCACCTTTAACCTCCAAGTAATTCTTTGTCACAGAGCACAAAGCAACTCATCATTCCAGAAGAGCAGCAGGACAGAAACCAAGCGGAAATTTATCTGGTTAAACACCTTCTTTCCCAGGGATTAATCAAAAGGGATGCTTGGAGCACTGGTGTCTTTGTGCTCACAGCACCTCCAAGGGCTGTTTTTAATGCGCCCCGGCTGCTGCTAAGAGAGCAAAGGATCTTAGGGTGAGCAGCTACTCCCCAACCCCCAAATTCTGTCTCTCAAGTACCCTGTCCTGACTCAAAAGTTCTGTGGGAGCATCCCAGCTCTTCACAGCAGCCCCTGATCTGGTGACCCCTGGTGCTGAGGGGCAGAAGCAGGAGGGAAGGGGCTCCTCAAGCCCCAGTCCCCAATTTCAGCCCTCCTGTCTCTCTTCTTCCCAGTTTCCCCACACCAGAAACGTGAGTGGGGCAGGAAATGACAGGGAGAACAAAGTGGTTGTGGTGTTGGCAGGGACAAGGGGAAAGCCAAAACTACAAGAGGAAGAATGAGATCCAGAAGAGGGAATGTTCCAGAGGAACACAAGCAGACCTGACAGAATGCTAAATCACACTGAGAAAGTGCAGCAGAAGAATGATGAACACGTGGTTTTAATTCTGTTTTTATTAAGGCAGAGAAGATGACTGAGAAGCCCCTCTCTAAAATCTCTTTTATTTGCTCTAATGTCTTGCTAGAACCTGCCCAGGAAGAGCCAAACCAAAACACTCCATCAGTGCCATAGCTGAGGAGAGTGTCTGGGGGAACACATCTGGCAATTCCAGTTCTGGAATTAGGATGCAGAAGCCAATGGGACCAAGCTCTTTTTTCCAAGACAAAGTTTATACAAAAGGACTAAACTCAGAAGCCAAAACTAAAGGCCTGCCTAAGATGAAGACACCTTGCAAGAACCCGGATCTATCAAAGCACAGCAACAGCCCGGTGCAGCTCAGGGAGGGCATTAATGTCAGAGCTGAGCTGGCCTGTGCAGCTCTGAAGGTACAGCAGAGTAATTCTGCATTTTCTGGAGCGGGTGGCAAACAGAATCCTACCTTCCTGTTGCTTCTCCAGTGTCCTTAATGCCACTGGCAAAGACAAACGACAGCGATGGATGCCAGTTTGTTATGCTGAGCACCACAAAACTGCACAGAGCAGATGACTTGCACCATCTTTTTAAGAGGTTGTATGTGTCATGCTCCTAAAGTGCTGTTGTGCTCAAGAATCACTGAGAGCTCCCTGCAAATCAATGCAACAGAGCACTGCCACACATTTTGCAAGCACTATTTTTATCCTTTCCTAATTTAACTTCCAAATCTTCCTCCTCCCCCACGTCCCTGCCACAGATCCCTAATTCACACAGCAAAAAACACAGAGTGCCTCCTACAATTTCTTCCAACATGTGCAGTCCTTAACGATAAATTTAATTTCTTCCTTTCTTTGAAACTCATCTTCATTCAGCCTGGCTCCTCAGGGAAATTAATGAGGGCTCAGTGAATATGTTTACATAAGATCTCCTCCAAATTTATGTTATTAAGCATTAGGAGTGTTTTTATCTGCCCTCTGAGGGACGGAGGGGCTGATGAGTCTGGCCAGAGATGTCTCAGTGCAATGTCTGCTGCCCGCTCACCCCTGGCAGCCCGGGCAGCACTCACACCCTGCTGGCTTTGCTGCCAGCAGCCACAGCAGCTCTGGTGCCAGAGCCCGGGGCAGGGGATGGGGCTACAGCTGAATTAAAGCTGCTGCTTTCCTCAGGAGCGTTCAGGGCTCCGTGGGCAGCGAGGTGCCAGCACAGCAAGGCACACTCAGGGCTGGGGAGGCTGCAAGAGCCTGGCTGTGCCCTCTGCCACCCTTATGTCACATTTATGTCAAAGAACAACATAGCAAGGAAACGTGCTGCACGCACACAAAATGTATATTTGTGTGCACACTCACAACTACAGCTCGTTTCTGTATGATAAACTGTAAATCCAGCTCTTGAACTGCATGATAAACTTGAATCCAGCTCTCAGCCTGACTGGTCACATCGTGCCTGAGCAAGGCAGGAGCTGGATACCTTCTCCCTGCTGTAACTTTTGTGATGTCAGACGTCTGGCTTCAGTAAAGCCTGTGGTCTAGCATGGCTATTGGACCTAGACAATAGGATTTCAGCAATGATTAAAGATGCCTGTGGCTTCTGGGCAGGCAGGAACAAAGGAAACCCTTCTGCTGGAAGAAAGGTTCGATAAAATTCACGGCTGTCTCCACTTCTGCAGTTCTGTCTCCTTCATTAGCTAACAAAGCAATAGACTCCAATTCATGAAAAGAAAAGGAAACTCTTACCATCCTGACCAGCTTCCAAGGCCTATCCTGCAGTTCCTTTTGGCTCCGTGTCTGCCCAGGTAACCCTTGCCAGCTAAGGCAGAGTGGTAAAAGAGCCATTACATCATCCACAATCAAGAACCAAAACTCTAATGGGGATCATTTTTCCTTCAATAAAGAAATATAAAGCTAATGCCACCCTGAACTCCCAAAGTACTGTATTAACACTCTTGTCAGCTGGAGGGCTTTTGGACTGCTACATATTTATTTTTTTTCCCTTTACAAGTCTGTTTAAACCTGTCTGCATTTCAGTTTGCTGAAGCTGTTTAGCCAAGCATGAACTCCATTCATGGCCAGCTGTAACCAACGTCACAGGCTGGAACCCAAGCATCAGTTGTGCCTGTTTGCTGGAGACTCTCATTCAAAAAACCCAAGAGAACAAGAGTAGTTCTAGAGATGCTGTAAATGCTGAGTTGCTTGCTCTGAAAACTAATGCAGAGCCTTGTTCTCTGTGCAGACAAGGCCTCTGAGTGAGGGGGGTGGAGGAGGGAAGCCTTGTTTACACCAGGCTCCTCCGAGCTAACAACTTCTATGGGATGTTTTACTTTAAAGGCAATACCATGCATTGATTTAAGAGACAGATATAAGCATCTTCTACCCTTGCTGGATATGGAGCAGACTACGTAAAGCTCCTGCCCTCTGGGCTGCCTGGTAAAGAGCAGAACACGTCTCTTCTTGGTATAAATTTAAAGGGAGGACCTACAATATGGAGAAATCTTCAAAGGCCAGTCAGGTTTCCAGTCCAACAACCCTGCCAAGTGTTCCTTTAATCCTTTATTTACCAGTAAATCTGCCGCTCTGTTCAGCAGGCTTTTACTGGGATTGGGTTTCAGCCTGAAACCCAAAAGCTGTAAGCATATGCTCTGTAGCCCTAATGAGAAACTCAATCTATTAATGAGCAGACCTTCTCCACAGGACCAGGTCTTGGCAACATGAGTCAGTTCCTGAACTTTCACCTCCTGCTTGGCAGCAGCCCAGACTAACTCCACATCTCTCAGCTGGCTTACATTATCAGCTCATTATTAACATACACCAGGGCCAGATCTCTTTTACATGCACCCAGCAAACAGGAAACTACACAAGGGGAGGGCTCCTCATTTTTGTCTGACTCTGGAGCTCATAAAAATGACTAATTAGAACCAGCTCTAGTGGAGGCACTGCAGATCACACATTCCCTCTGAACCTCAGTCCTGACTGGGATAAACACCCTGGCATGCCATGGCAGCCCATGGCTGGCTGCAATATCAGCCATCCCTTCCCTCTGCTGCAGAACCTTGCAGCTCTTGTCCCCCCGAGCTCGTATGAGGCAGAGGTGTGCTGCCCTCCTTATTTTGGGGTCAAGGGCCCATAATTCAGACAGAACAAACAACGCATCCAACGCCACACAAAGTCACAGAAAGCTGAATTCCTGCAGTCAGCTCCTCTGCAGACAGCCCCTGCAGCAGGGAGAACTGTGGGAACCCTCTGCAGCCCATTTCAAAGGAGGCTGGTGTGTACTTTAGATCTGCACGCTCGCATGGGCTCGCAGACCTGGGCTCAGAGCGCCGCTTTGAAGTGGCCCGCGAGCCCCCAGCAGTGTACACAGCACACTTTGGGAAAGCTTCCCAGGGCATCTCTCATGGTCAGAGCTCTCACGGAGCAGGGAGAGGATTCTGTGGCACAGTAAGCACTGTCCTTAATGACACACCGCTATTTGTCATGAGTTGTCTCACTTTGTTTTCCTCTTACACAATTAGTATTCTTTACTTTTGCTCTCCAGTCCCCTCTCCTTAGCTGTTATCCTTCAGCTCAGAAAACTCAGCAAAACAAAACAAAAAAAAAAAAGAGTCTCTCTCCTCCAGATGCCTGGTTCAAATCCAGTCCAGCCAGGCAGCATCTCAAAGTTGCACCAGCCTGATAATTGCTTCCATCTCATCAGAGCACAGATGCCAGCACAGTCCCCACATCAGGAAACGCCCACAGTCAGTGCCCACATCAGAAAATGTAGATGGAGACACACTCAAGCAGCAAGACAGGTCAGCAAAGTCTCCTGAAGTCAGACAGGTGGCTGTTAGTGCTGTGGATCAAACTAATGCTGTCACACAGCATTCTGGACCTGCAGTCATCCCAGCTCAAGGTACATCCATCCTCTTGATGCACTGAATTCACACCCACCCTGAAACACCCTGTCAAGCAAACCAGACTTAACACTAATCAATATAAAATCTGGCAAAATCTCAGAGCCTACACAAGCCCCTGATTTTCTTTGGCTGCTCAAAAGGTAGCAATTTATATTCCTTTTTAAAAAAAAAAAAATAGCTGTGGTTAGAATTACTTTTCAGAGCTGATCTCATTTCATAACTTGCCTCCTATTCAGATGGAATTTATGCACAGATGCTCAGAGCCAAAAATCTGTTCTCATTTAATCCACAGCAGAACAGGTAAAGAGCAAATATACTGCAGCCAGGTTGGTGCCTTGCTGCTCCAGCCTCCCCTAACACGGCACGAGGAACTCACAGCTGCCAAAGTCCTGCTGCTCCAAGGGGCTTTTGTCAGCTCTGCTCCTCTGGAAGTTCTCATGCTGGTAACTAGAGGAGAACTAATACAAAATATTCCTACAGGGCCAAGATCTTTCAAATGCAAAAGAGCTGGAAATAGATTTTTAACTACTTAAAATGCACCGTCTCTCCCAAAACTGCAGGTCAGAAACCTGCAGAGATCAAGAGCTAAGGGATCCTTTGTGGAAGCAGTGGTGATAAGGAAAACAAGAGTACTTCAGGTCAGCTGGTCAAGAATAAACCACACAACTCCTCACTGTAATTATGCCAAGATGATAAAACTCTGAATTCAGACAAAGGTTTTGTTATCCAAAATAAGATAATCCCACAATAGAAGCACCATATCTGTAATTCTCCTAGGGCTGCTGAATTACCTTAGGCCACTCATTTCTAAGCAGGCAGAAGCTAATGTAAAATAACTGAAAGTTCTTTTGCAGAAAGAAATGCCTGGAGCCTTAACTAATGCTCAAAAAATGGCTTGGGGTCTTTGAAAGGGTGATTATGTAAAGGAAAGTGATATTATTAAAATTATAAAACCAAAATACTTTAAGGTATATCAACATATTAATGGTTGACTCAAGCAATGTGAAAACGTATATTTAAACATATTTTGAAGAGATGCCAGCAATAGCACAGGTAGTGGAAGAGGAGACATAAGAATTTGTTAGCTATTTGATACCAGTCTAATTGCAAAGAGCTGAGAAATTTCACTCTCAATAATGTTTACAGAAGGCAAAGGAAGTCCAAGTCATCTTAAAAATAAGGGCATGATACCAACTCTGTCACAGCAATGGACTTCCTCCTTCTGGCTTTCTTGCTGCTTGGGGCTGACTGAAAATCTGGACAAGATAATTTTCCAATATATAAAGCTACATGTTCTTATCCTAAAAAAAAATCTAGATTCCAGCAGCAATTTAAATGTTTTCCCCAAGTATGCAGATGCAACTCCTGCCCCCTTATTAGGCCCCTACAGCTAAGAATGGGACCAGTCACTTAAACTGAAATACCTGCACAAGCAACCTGATTTGTGATGCTCAGGTCCCTCAGGTCTCAGCAAAATTAGCCCCATTAAGAAACAAAGCACAGTCTGGTGCCTACATATGGATTTAGCAATTTCACTTTATGTTAGCCAATTAGAAAACACTGGCTCTTTTCCTTTCCCAAATGCTTTCAAATTAATGAGGAAAAAAAAAATCAAAACATGCAGCAAAGGCTGAACAAAGATTGGTACTTGATAGAATTTGCATGTAAATCCTCCAAGATTCAATTTTAAGTAGAAGCAAACAAGGAAAATATTTACTGCTCAGCGTTTCACAACCACACCAACCTTATCTTGCATTTAAAGGCTTTAGAGGCACTTACAGGACTGTTCAGTGGTGCTTGCAGTCTGAAAGCTGTGAATGCTGCCTTTTGCTGAATAAATACCAGATAGAATAATTAAAATTGTCTGGCGTAAGAGCAAACCCAAAGGTGGCCAAGGAGGTGCTGAGTCTCGGCTGTCCTGTTCTCTCCTCAGCCCCTCCCTCACTCCACAAACCCACACTGACAGCTTCTATGTGCTCCTGGGTCCTGAAGGATGAATGGCAATTGCCAGAAACTTCCAGTAGAGTTCTATTTTCTCTGAGTTTCGTTTCTCCCAACCCCAGCCATGCACAGCACAGAAGATTCATCTTCCTTGGCCATCCCATCCACCTGGAGCACAGGGAAGCCCTGGTTCCTGGGAATGCTGCTCAGGAACAGACCTACTGAACACTTACTGGCAAATATCTCTGGTTAGATATTTGAATTTGATGTGGGCTAGAAATATTTCCTTGGAGTTTTAGCTTAATTTCCTTTCAGAGAAACAATTCTCCCCGTTTTCCTTCAAGCTTATATACTTGAATTACCATATCTCCTTAAGCAGCAAAAAGCAGTAACTTTAACAGATCCAGGAAATATTAGTGGCATTATTAATGTAAATAAAGGATTTTTCATAGCATTTTAAAGTTATTACAACAAGAGCATAAATAAACCTCGCTGATGGAATATTAGTATTAGATGTTGGTGGGAATCAATTGCATGATAGAGTCAAGTAAGAAACTTCCTGGGCACACTTAATTCCTCTAACTGCCAAATAACCACATGAACAACTTTTTTTCTGTTAAATCTCCTTCTGTTTTGCATTTTCCATTCATTTCCTTCCAGCCTCAACAGTCCCCAACTCAAAAAGCTTCAACTGAACCATAACAAGGCTCACAATAAAGCACCTCAAGAACTAAAGAAGACAAATGTTCTTCTGGCTTTTAAAGCTGCATTTCTCATTAGAAATGCTGCCAATTGAAACAAATCTTGAAAGGTGAACATGGGCTAATGGGCAGAGAAGTAAGATGGAAGCTGGCACACCTAGATTTTATTCCAGATCTCTAGATTATGCACTAAAATACTAAACACCGGGTGTTTTCAATCTCATTTAAGAAGTAACTACTTGCAGCCAGGATCACATTCCTCATATAAAGCAGGATGACAGACGACTGGTACAGAAAATTTCATTCCCAATTTTGGTCTATTCAGACAACAGAAAATAGGCTCAATAATGAGAAAACCCAGGCAGCCTCAACTCTAGGTGGCGTTGGCAGCTCCTCTTAGAATCCATGAACTTGCTCCAAGGTATCAAACCCACGGAGATGGAGCCTGGCCTGGTCCTACTGCAGCCAGAAGGAGCTATTCCTACGGAGCTGATGGGAGAACTAGAGAGCTCTGGTTAGTAATTCCAAAAGTGACTGAATAGTTAAAAATACGCATTGGTCTTGTTGAGAATTACTGTCATACTTCACAAAGAACTGAGCCTCTATTAACTATTGGAAACTCTCTATTTCTGCAGAGAACAATGGTGCCAGAGGGCAGGAACTGGGACTGCAGTGCACACCACACAGGCACAGGTTAAATGCTGCCATTTCCCTGCCCTGATCACACAGCTTGAGTGAACTGCAAATTCCCCAAACAGTGCATTTGCACTTTTCATTCTGTGAGCTGATTCACCCAAACAGGACCCCAAAAATACCCCGATTCCCAATACACTTAACGCACACAGCTGCCAAACAGGAGCCTGAGTTAGTTCTCATCTGTTCTTCTAGCAAGGTGATGCTGTTTAGGAGGTGCAGTCATGGATCTCATCTTTGGGAGAGTCATAACTTCCAACTTCTGCTGATGCTGCCACAGAAAGGGAACTTCTGAAGGAGAAGCAGGTGGGAAATGGGGACCTCCAGGACAGCAAGGGCTGGAAGTTTGGGGACGCTGGCACCAGGAGAAAGGTCTCTACCTCCCCTGCTGATGTCTGAGTCTCCAAAATCAGTCAGGGAGTGCTTGTAGCACTCACATCTCCCAGTCACATCAGATGAGTATACATGGCACCCTTAAATCAGACATTTCAGCAAGTGGATACGAGAAACAAGATGTAAATGTTCTCCCACTTTGGCCATGACAGCGATTGCTTTGGATTTATTACTGCTCTGCTGCCACAATTCCTTATTGTGGAGAGTCTGTTCCCTGACAAGCGGCTCCTACAAGCAGCCAGGCCTGGCACACACACCCTGGGTGTGTTTCCAGGGCAGATGCCAAGAGAGGGCTGCTGGCCTCATGGTCTCCCAAATTACATCTGTAACTTCCAGAAGGAAGAGATAAATCACTCCCAAGTAGTACCTGGCCACTCAGGTGAGGATAACCAAGACCTGGTGACCTTTCCTTTGTGACTGGAGGGGAGTTTTGTAATTCTCAGCACAGCAGTGCCTTTGATGCTGCATTAAAATGCTGCTTAAGTCTGCTCCTGTGACAACTCTTTATTTCAAATGATTGTTTATGAAATTTAATAGCAGCAGTTCATTCCTGGGTGATGGTGTCTTTGACACAGAACACTTAAAGTGAAATGCGAGTGGCATTTTTGTGTGGCTCCTGTACTGAATATGATCATAGTCCCGGCTAATTAAAGTGCAGATGAGCTGTCATTAGGTCTGTACGAGTTAATTTGCCTTCTCGGGGCCAAAATTAAAGTTATGACACATCTAGGGTGCAGTCTTTCAGGCTGAATTCGCATGACCACATTTGGAGTCTGGGAGCAGCCAGCACGCAGAACCAGCAATTCTGAGACTCAACCTACAGGGCCCTGGAAATTTGGTCATTTCTTCCCATATTTGTTCCTAGGCTGAGCTCTTGTGAAAATCTGGCCTCTGGCATTCAAGAGAAATTCAGTCTGTAGTGTGAACTCCCCATTTTGCAGCTGGAAGTTGATGTCAATAGTTTTCCCACAAATTGAACAAGAAACTGACAAGCCAGGAGCCTCCTTGCCATAAATAAAGAATCTGATAGGTTTTTTTTACCTTTTCATTGCCAGCCTTACCTAAGTTTGCTGTATCACTGTTCATTTATTGGTTTAGACAAAGTGAGCTCAAAAATACCATAAATTCTTTGCCCAGACCTAACATCCAAGCCTGAAACTTTTTTCCTTGGAAACAGCTTGGTTATTCAAGTCTGGTAAAAAATTTGCATTTCTTGTTCCTAACTAGATGAGAAGCATAAAACCATCTACATTAGAAAAAGCTAAGGAAGAAAAAAAGCCCTCCAGTAGCAATAAACAGATTGCAACCTATTGCAAAGTATGAAAAACTGGCTGCAACAGAATGTGACTGTAAAATGGTCATGTTGTTACACAGACTCAGTAACTTGTTTAAAAAGAGCGCCCAACTCTTCCCTGCCTTCACTTCCTCTGGACTTTTTGTCTTTCTCCTTTCTGAGAATATGAATCTCTCAAATTATATTCATGAGAAAAAAACACTAAATCACTGCTGCAATTGTTCAGGGCCTGGGCAAATATTGGGACCTCAGAGGAGTTACAGACATGAAGACAGTTAACTGCTGAACAAAATATTTATGGCAGTTAATGGACAAGTAGTTAATTACAAGCTACTTTAAAAAACAAAGCTCATATTAAACTTTTTTCCTTTTTGAAGCACGTTTTCCCTTCAGTGAGATGCTTACAGGATACACCCAGTCAGAGAGAGCCTCACTGCAGCCTGAATGCTGCTGTTGCCAAGCTCAGCCTCTGGAAGCTGCACAGAATGTCACCTATTTGCTGCTATTTTCCCTGGAAGTTTAATACCTCCATCCGCCTCTAAATCCACTCGGCTCGATTCATTCATTTACTTTTAGTTTTGCCTTTAAGCATCTCTCTAGATGTCTGAAAAGAAAGAGATAAAGCAATTACTTGATTTCATCCTTGGGATTTTAGCTCTCAGCCTCGGCATGGTGCCTCTTTAGTGCTTGATGAGTGTCTAAATTCTCCCCAGATTAAAAGGGGTTGTCTTCTTTCTCTATGCATTATACACACGGAAGAGAAAAGAAAACTCAAAGGGGTCCAAACTGCAGTGGGTGGAAATCCACTCGGTTTCTTTCTGCTCTGGAGAGGCTGTGCCAATTTACACACGACAAAGATCTATCTCGAGGTATTTTTCAAGCAGATATATACATTGAAATATGCTACAAACCCTTAGCTATGATGTGAGAGCCTGAATGAATTTTGTCATGAACAGCCTCTTTCAAAGCTGTAAATATGGTCTCACTGAGACAGCTTCTGGGATGAACCCCCCAGGATGGTTTGAATCTGTGCCCCAGAGATCACTGCCTATAAACTGGGAGAAGAAGAATGGTTTGCTCAATACACAAAGTAGGGCTGAGCACAGAGAAATAATTAGAGAAAGCTACTGTTGTAGTTCTTGGGTTTATTTCTGTCTGGGAGTCCTTGAATAATGATCCCAAACACACCAGCAGTGATTACTGTTTCCCAGTGATTAATCAGCTGCAAAGTCGCTGTCTTTTTTCTTCTTCATCATCTCCCCGAAAGCAGAATGGGAAGAAGCTCTGGAGTGGCTTTTGGAAATGAAGCATTTTGTTCAGCTGCTCCGTATGAAGCCCACATGGGGGCCATACATTCCAGCCTTGAGCCTCTCTTTCTCGGCCAAAATCCTTAATCTGAGAATTATTTGTACAAATGGGAATTAAAAAGAATTTGCCCTCTTTTCCCCCCCGATCCCTTCAGAGCCTGTGTTTTTAAGGCAGCTTTCAGCAGCCCTCCCTCTCTGCTCGGTAAAATGTGTGCAGCAAATGCACAGAACTGAGGTGTGGGAGGGAACCTCACAGAGAAGAACTCCCCTGGACAAATTCCAGCCTCACAAGAGAGATCAGAGCTGACCCCTCCAGCTATTTTCAGATCTCTCTCCATCAGAGGACTGTGGCTTAAGTCCTTCTATGAAACACTGAGGTTGCCAAACTTCCAGGGCCCAGTGGGACTGGTCCAAAACACTCCCTAATTTACAATGCCTATTTACTCAGTAGTAAGTGTAAATTCAGATGTTTTTCTTTTTCTATGACTCCTGAGTACCCACTTACCCTGCAATGGGTATCATTAACATTTTAACCTGGCAACAAGGAATCAAATATATCTATGTAGGTATATTAAGAGTAAGCAATAATCCAATCTCACATTTGTGATAATATTCTGTCACATCAAAGCTTGCTTTCTCCATATTTTCAGTTTCTGCTGTGAATAATTTCACCTCTCTTCCAGAAAGCCCACAAATGAAACAAATGAGATCATACACAAAGATGATTGATCTAAGTGATAGAAATGCAGCAACTAAATATGAATATGGGATAAAATGCAGAAATGCTAAGTCTCTGATTTTACTTTATAAGGAGGATTGTACATGAACTTACACTGCATTTTTCAATGGATAATCTTCTTTTATCAACTAGGAAGAGCCTTACTGATGGTGCACTAAGAGGCACTGTGCAAACTTTTATTACAGAAGCTGGGGAGACAGTTGTAACATCACTCCTACTCAGAAACAGCTTCAGCCCGTACTTCCAAGGCCTTTGCTCTCACTAGCAAGAAATCTCACTGCTGGGAGCCCTGCAGTGTTTTCTGAATGGCTGTTAAATTCAAACTCTGAAATCCTTATCTGCAAAACCGTCTCAGACAGACAGTGCCAGACGTGTCAGAGCTCACCCTGCTTTGATTCTCCAGGTACAGACACACCACCAGAACAACAGAGAACCCACGTTATCCAAACCCCACATCTCTGACAAGAACATTCTTAAACACTGACGTTTTGTACTCTGCTCCTGGTAAATCACACGTTGAACAGAACGAGCGCAAAGTTAATACCAAAAAGCAAGAAATGCAGACCTGGACCTCATGAAGGAAAAGACAGGATATAGATTTCAAGAATGAGAGCTGTAAGAGGAGTCTGAGAACCATTTCCAGCTCCACAGTGCCCTGTTACCTGATGTTTGCCATTTCTGACAATAATGCCTGCAGTTAACACATTCCAGCTGGGAAGCAATACTAGCATGATGTTAAAAAAAACCTCAGCCTTTGATGCCCTGATGAAACAAACCTTGGATTTTTTCCTAGATTTGCAAACCACCTTTGTAGAGCACTGGTAGGTACTGTAATCAGGCAGCCCTTCTGGCCATTCCCAGCTGGGACAGAATTACGTGGCCACAGAGTAACTCCCCTCCTTATGTCTGGAAACAGAAAACCAATAAAGGTATAATCTATGGCTTAAAAAAAAAAAAAAAAAAAATATATATATACATATGGAAAAGCAAGGGTTTTAAACTGTATTCCTAAAATAATAGTTAGTGTTCTAGTTCAGCAGCTCTGGATTAAATTATTTCACGGGGGAAAAATAATTTACTTTTTAACACCCGTATTAACTGCCTCGAAAATATTCAGAGATCTTTTCTACTGTAACTTGAAAGGCACATCTCAACTTGCTCCTCACGTCCCTGAAACTGTTACAAAAACCTGCAAAACTCCCATCATCAGCTGTTGACACGGTTTTGTTTTCTGTAAAGACCCACATAAAAATTGATAGCAAACCTCAGTGCTTCTCTCCCTTCCCGACATAACTTGACCAGAGAATTCAAAGGGGTCAGACCACACAAACGCATGAATCACGTTTGATCCTGGTTTATAGAAGTCAATGGAGTCATACCACAGATGGCCTTTAAATCTCCTGTGACCTGAAGGACTGATCAAATGCACTGCTCGGAGCACACTGGGGGTTTTCTCACCACTGTCACCAGAATATTTTAATCTTGAACGTGCTTAGTTTCAAAGCACCCTTCTGAGGCCGTGTTATCGCTTCTTGTATCAGGTGAACACAGCCGTGGTTTGCCCAAGGTTACACAGCCTGGGGTGGCAGAGCAGGGAAATTCTCTCCATCTCCTCATTTCACATTTACAAATGTAACAGCAGCAGAGTAAGGTACAATGGTTTCCTCACTCATAGTAGTCAACACTTAATCATAAAAATTGCTCATGAGCATCACACAGAACTACCTAAAGATTGTGATCACGAGTCTACAGACATTCAACAGCATGGAATTTTTTATGTTTTCAACTCAGAAGCCCATAGGAACTTCTCACAGCTTTTATTTAATACAATCTTAGGAAGGACTGCTCCCAGCTCTGCAGTTTAAAATCTCAGATGCCAATTTTTTGATACTCATTTTAGGACTAAGTAAATGTTAAGTCCTATTAATGAGGTAAAAATGTTACTCTACATCATGAAACTCAGCCAAAATGAGAATTAACCTAAGAAAGATCAGAAACTGAATGTCACAAATTCAAAACCACAAACTCAGATCAGATGCTTTTATACCTTAAGGGCAGTCCAAGCTGGAAATCTGTGATGAAACTCAAAACCAGGGAAAGCTCTCTGTGCTGTTGCCAACACAGTCAAGAGAAGAAAAAGCCACAGAAACTATTGTGCATTTTAAACAGAAAGAATATCATGGTTCTAGAATTGTATCAGCATCCAAACTTTCAGAAAGCAAAGTCTGTGTGAAAGCTGCTAAACAGAAGACAAAATAAAAACAAAAAAGAGGGGATGGGAGAAACTGAAAATCTCATTGAAGGAGATAAACTCAGTTACAGATCAAAATTGTTTTGTCTTCCCCTCCCAGTTTTAGGCATGAAGGCAGGTCCACCAGCTTTCGGTGCGAACTGGGTGATTATCTCTGCTAGTCCCTGTGGAAAATTCCACCCCCATAAATTCCACCCCCATCTTCTCTACAGACTCATCTACACCAAAGATTTTTCCTTCTTTCGTGTCTGCACTGAAGACAGTACAAATTCCTCAACTGCCTTCACCCCATCTTCTACTTCACTGAAAGTAGACAAAAAATAGCACTCGGTTTAGTTTTCCCTTTTTTAAATCCACATCTTTGCTCCCTGCACTCAGCAATGGGAAACAGATTCAGCCAGCCTTAAAACACTATCTCAGCAACAAAGCATGCAATGTGCTCCATCTCATCTCTCCACTCCAACTGAGTTTACAGCAGTGGGTGGTTTTCAAACCTAACATTTGATCAAAATGAAAAACCGGGCATTCCTTTCACCCCATGACAGGCAGGCTGATATAAATCACAGCCTTCCCAGCAAGGGTTCTTCCACAGACAATGAGTTGTGGCAGTGTCTCAAAGCTCAGCCCCGGCCATTGTAAGAGAAAGTTTCAGGTTTTTAAAGCAGGCCTGGGCTTTTTACAACAGTACTAAAACCAAAAGAGGGAGAGAATTTATGGTATGGTTGTTTGAGGGGCAAAGAAGGTGTTTCCCCTTCCGAAGTTGTATTTGCAGCGCACTGCTCTGGGTAAGTTTGTGCCAATGCCTGCTTTTAATTTTTTGTATTTCAGCAGCATTGAAATCTCCAAGTTGGGGCAGCCTCACAGCATTTTATGCTCACACACCATTTACATATCCCACAAGTTCATTCATTGTTCCCTCATTGTTTCATCAGGGAAAAGAGCCTCTTCCTCAGCCACCAGGAGAAAAGCTCTCGGATGTATCTGCTCAGGGAAAGGGCTGTTATCAGACATCCTCTGGCTCTGATTTAGGAACACAAACAGTGTAGGTAAGCATTAAGCAGTAGCTATTAAATTTGTGTGTGTGTGCACAACACCACGGAGCGTGATCAAAGCAAAGCTGATACCGTACACAGCGCTGCTGCCTTTCCTCTCTAACCCAGTAACCTATTAGAAATGCCCTCCAGCCCCAACAATTTTAAGCCTTGACTTCAAAAGATCAGCTTATCCTGTAGGGCTAAGCTGACTGACAGGTGGGGGTCAGGAAGAAGCCCCGTCCCCCCGTGCAGCCGGGGGTGTAGGGTTGCACAGCTGGCCGGGCACGCTGGGGTCCTGCTGCATTCCTGCAGCCATCTGAAACGGGGCACCTCCGGAGCTGGGACACCTCTGTGCCCCACGCAGCTCCCTGCTGCTGCTCCAGCAGCTCTGGGCAACAAGAGCTGCGTTTACAGGAAGGCTGTGCCACGCAGAGGCGAGAAATTGGGGTTTCTGTGGAAGCCAGCTGTGTCAGCGAGGGAGCTGCCCGAATTTATCTGCCTTTGGAGACCTGCTCACCTGCCAGGGGTGCAGGGTGCCAGGGAGGGCTCAGCAGTGCAGGGTGCACCATCAGTCTTGAACAGATGCACTCTCAAACCCTCAGGGAGCACAGCAGGTGTTTAAAGGGTGCCTATCCCAAAAATCAGTGAGCGTTGCTAACATAAGAGTACCACAATTAAAAGAGGAATGAAGAAAAGGCTGAGAGCTTAACGTGCACTGAGGAAAGAGGAGCTGCACGTGGAGAGGTTTGAGAGGCACCCACGTGCACAGGGCACTCAAAAGTTTGCCCCTTGGGGTTTGTGTATCTGGGACCAAAAGGTCAAGAAGCACTGCAAGAGACACCACGGCACAAGGTTTGTCACACACAGCCCTGGAGCAGAGCCCGAGCCTTCCCTCCACTGCATGGGACACAAGTCACACCTGCTCAGGTATTTCTCAGCACACAAATGCCCACCAACACACTCGAACTGCATTTTTCCTCCACGCCCTCTTCCTATAAAGAGGGAATATCTATACTTATATAGATATATAATTATACTTTTTTTTCCCCCAAAAAATGGTATAACTGAACACTTTGCTAACTAAGCAGTGCAGGGTTATATTCCAGCAACGCAACAGTTGTTTCCCTCAGCTGTGAACACACTCCCTCTGCCTCAGCAGGTTTGCTGATGGCATTACTGTTCAAGGAACACATTCTCATGCAATGTAAAAATGTAAGAGATACAACAGCCAGGCAAATAAGGCTATTAATTACCTAATGAATGTACAGTGTTGTTTTCTGAGAGACCAGAACCTGCTGTACAATCACATTTCCTGCCTCAGAAATACAAAAATCTAGAGGAAAACAAGTAAAATTATTTACTCCAAGTCCAGATTATGGGGTGGGAGGAGCAATTCAAAATTACAGGGAAACCAGTTAATCCATCTTCAGAAAGAGGCGCACACAAAGCCGACTTTGAAAGCCTTTTCCTGTTTTCAGACATGAATTTGGATTTCTGTGGCACACTTCTATCCAAACCAGGCCACTGCGTTAAATTCAATAGTCAACTCAGCAGTATCAGAACTTTCCAGCCACTGAGCTTCAGCTGGGTGTCAATTCTGTGAATGGTAACTAATGCAGGAATATAAACACAAGTCTTGGAGCAGTGAGCTCAGTGTCCTGCAGCTGTGCTGGAGTCGCTCTAAGGGACCCCAGAACATCACTCATGTGTCACTGCACATCACCATGTGAGTCTAAGAACCCGTTTTTCAGATATGAGAAATCAGCGTAATGAGCCAGGGGAGCAGAGTGGGAAAATAATAACGCGGGCACATGACAAAATCAGTGGGTAATGTAAGTTGTGTGACTGTCAGCATTTTCAAACTTACAGAACAAATACACCAGGATCCCTGAAAAGTCATCATAATGCAGTTAAGAGAAAAGACAATACTCTTCTGTACTCAGATGTAACTACATTCCAAAATAATATCTCCTTTCTCCTATCAGCATCACGTCAATACAATCTGGAGTGGGAACTGATGCTCACACAGAGCACCAGGCCTTCAGCTTATTTCCACTGCTAACTTTAAATAACAATGCATGAATGGACAAAGTGCCTGGTTTATAGCATCCTCCCTTTCAGCCTCTCCCTTGTCTCAGTTCATTTCCCCGTGGCACGCTTTGTTCTTAAAGCAGCCTTAACCACTCATACATCAAAATATTTAATCAACATTTCTCAGTCAGAAAATAATCCTGCTTTAGACCGATTCAGTGGGAGACTCTGCAGTGGATTCAACATAAAAAAAGGGTCAGAATGCATTTCCGAGGGTGCTTTAGAAAAATCAATGCTGACATGTTTTTAATGAAAATCAATACGTGGCATTAGATAATGAAACAAACATCCCGCAGCACTGCAGCCGGGCCATTTAGGCAATCAGCTTCGGAAGCAAGCAGCGAGGTGAGCGCTTGGGCGCGCAAGCAACGCGGGCTTCAATAAACTAAATAAACCACTACTTTTTTTTTTTTTTAAATGAGAATTTCAAAACCCGTTTCCTGTGAACAACCTCCCCCTCTGGCCGCCCGCTCGGTCCCTGCAGCTCGCAGTACATCAGCCCGAGGAAGCAGCGCGGTGGCTCCTGTGGCAGTGTCCCGCATTGGGAGCCGCTGACCCGTGCAGCCGCCGCGAATGCTTTGACAAGCTCCGGCGCAGCCCCAGCGGGGGACACGGATCCATTAAAGGCTGAAGTTGTGAAACTCTTTACAAGAGGCCTGTCCCTTCTCAGAGTAATTAATTCTTTGACTGCCACGCTGAGATGCAGTGAATGAACACATACTCGGAGGAGTAACAACTATGCTAATGCGGAGAAGCTGTGCGGACAAAGAATACAAGTGCTCGCTTGAATTGGGGGAGACTCTCTATATGCAAACTTACCGTGCCATACGCATGCCTGAAAATCAACACAACTCGGGAGAAACCCACCTCACGGCCCTACACTTACACCAGACCCCAGCTTAGACCTGCATATTCCTTATGTGCATCCAGAACGCTTCTGCACAGCTGGCATCAAGCTTTGCATCGGTTTGGGACCAACTCGCATTTCATCAGCATTTGAATAAGTCATCCTCAATACCAAACAGTCCCTGAAGTCCGTCAGTGCCTTCCTGGGTCTGACTGTACCTGTGCCAAGCCGTGTGTTCTCTTTGCAGGATTTCAAACCACAGCTCAAATGAAAAAACACCAAAAAACGTTGCAGCAGAAAATCATTTGAGAAAAAGGAATAAAACAACTAACAGCCCACATGCGAAAGTCACTGATAAGAACAGAGAAACAAGGGCTCATTATTAAATGACACTAATAAACTGATGGCTGCAGGAATAAAACTTTCCACCTCGAGATGCAAGCAAACCCTTATCTCTGTTCTGTGTGACTCACAGCTTAATAAAAACAGAGAACAAAACGGAAACATAAACAGCTGAAACGTAACTGAAATAGACACAGCTCTAGCCAGTTCCACTGTTTTAAATCCCACTGTTCCAAAACTAACAAGGAAACAAACAAACAAACAATTCCCTCTGTGGTTTGAAGCATTCACGCTTTCCAGGAAAGCTGGCAAATTGAGCAGCGCCAAGCACAAGCAGAGGAAGCGTTGCAAGTTTCAATGAGAACTTGCAGTATCTGAGGGCACATTTGGAACAAAAGCCTACCCATGGAGTCAACAAGACGACTGCAAGATTCATTACAAAGTCAGACATGGTGTTTTGGCTCCTGGCTGGACAGAAGGCTGTAACATTAACACATGGTTCATTACAGCAGAATTAGAGCCTGGTTATTCAGGACTGCAGAAATTAGGGATGGTACACATCAAACGTATTTTCCCAGGAAAGCACAGGGCCTCCAGCCCAGCCCTAGAAAATCACTAATTATGGTGCAGAACCTATTTACATTCACAGAATACAACTTCTGTTTGGCAGTTCTTTGTCTTGATTTCTTCCACTGCAAAGGATTTCAAAGTCATCTTCCTGACAAGAAACGATTGAACATTTTTTCATATTACAGCAGAAATCTGAACAGAATCAAGATATAAAAATACAGAGTAATAGGAATGAATTTAATATTTTCTCTTAGCAAGCATACAATGATGTTTTATTAGCAGGATAAATTACTTTACACCTCATAAGCAAGGGCTGCTACATTGAATTACTATTGCAATTCAGACAGTTACACGTAATCAATCAAGGAAGATTTTAAGTCATTGCTATTTAATGGCTAATTCCTCAAAACACAAAATAGCTGAGCTAGTGCAATTAGTCTCCTACAGAATGAAAGTAAAGAAGATGTCACAAAATAAGTAAAGCAACCCAAAGATCTTAGGGGGAAAGGGGAGCTTCAGTATTAATAGAACACTGTTAAAATACTTCTAATGAGTATAATATTCTGTATTGATTTCTACTGACACCCTTCTGGTAAAATATGCTTTTCAGTATAATGAAGCACGCTGCAATCTCATTTTGCAAGTTAGCATGCATTTGAAGAGTTTTTACTGAAAATAGGTTCAAGTCACCAGAACTGGAGAACACAGCTCAATGAATGTTTCCATTTTCTTAACCACTATTTATACCAAATTACAATATTTAAATACCAGCACCGAAAAAACGCTTCTTCCACTTAGAAGTACATGTAAAATACCCAGCTTTAAAGCATCTTCCTTATTAACAGTCTTTCTACAACATCACAATCTCAGCTGGTATAAGTCAAAGGGCTTCTGCAATGTTAACAGAGATTCCATATTTCTTTGCTCCAGCTAAACTTTTGTGGCATTTCAATTATATCCAGATTTCAGAGAAGATACAGATAAGTGAGGCAGTGTCTCAATAACATACATCTCTCATTCTCCATTTCCTTCTGAAAAGAAATAAATCAGGTTTTTGATGCTGCTGAGAACCCAGTGTTTGCAATTCCTTCTCCAGTGAGCTCATAAGCTCATTTCTGAGCTTGCAAATTCCCACCCAGCTCCTGCTGCCTGTAATGTGAGCTGGCCTGGCTACTCACTGACAAAAGCAGGATAAGAAGTGTTAAGGGATACAAATCCAGGTGTTTCCATGATTCACACGTGAAAGCATCACTTGTCTTTCAGCCCATGAGCCTTTGAAGGAGGTGAGGACAATTGATGAGGGATGGTTGAAGTACAGAAAGTGATATGAAAGAAAGCAATATGGGAGGAACTGGGAAGAAGTGGACACAAAACCAATACAACATTGTCTAAAATCTTCCAGAGCGAGCCACAGAGAAGTATTAACATGCACTGGGGATGAAGAAATACACTGCCAAGTGCTTATAATGTGAAATGATGTGCTCACGAAAAATACCAGTTATTACACTTGTTTCTCTTCTCCACGGGCTGTCTCAGCGGCCACTCGCTCAGTTCTCTCCCTGAAACTCGCTGAACTAACGTGATTAGCCAAATGAACCCCCAGAAGCACCTAGCACATTTTCTAAGTGGCCGGCTGGCCACTGGCAAGGCGCTGCCGCTGCCTCGGTGGGATGGATGGCTGCCTCTCCCCGGAGGACAGCAATGAAGGGCTTCAGAGCCCTCCTTCCCTCCCCTGGCAATCTGTCACCGAGCTGGAAGCAACCTTCCCACTCCCCATCCCCACTGGTTACAGACCAGGGCATCAGCGAGCACCCGAGGGAATGTCCCCGCCGCCTCTCAGCACTCCAACACACACACCAAGTGTGAGGCGGGCACAGAGGCAGCTCGGCAGAATGCTTTTAAAAATATATTTACACACACACTTTTTATTTTTTCTTTGCAGGGAGGGAACAGTCAGGAACACGGTTTGAGTGTTTTAAGCATAAAGAAGTGCCAAAGCAAACAGCTAAATGAAGGCACTGTTTCTCTGACATGCTGCACCTTGATTATTGCAGAGGTAAAATGAAGCCCCATCCTCTTACAAAAAGAAAAGAGTAATGACTTCTACAGCCAAAGTACCCACTCCAATGCCACACTGACACAGTGCTCTATTTTCAGCTTAGGTTTTACTTTATTTTCAAGTACCAGGTGGGGAACAGCCAGATTACAGTAAATCTTACTCAAAGCATCAGCTGAATCTAGCTCCTCACCCATGGGCCCAAGTGTCATTCTGACTCTGGGATCCAGGATTCCTGAGCTCAGACCCCATTAGAGCTCACAACCTTCCACCATCAACCCCAAAGCTCTACAGACTTCTCATCAGCTTCTCAAGCTTTACCACTTGCCACCTTGGTGATAAATTCCAAGTGATTTTACTAAGTAGCAGCAAATATTTCATTGCATAAGAATGATTAAAAAAAAAGAACTTGGGCAGGGGAGAGGGAAAAGTCTTTAAAGATTTTCCCTCTTCCCTCCTTCTCCTGAATCACAATTCCATTTCATAAAAGATCAAGAGGGACCTTCTATGCCAATCTGTACTATCGAAAGTATAATGAAAAAGTCAGTCACTTCCTCAGTTACTGTGAGGGAACATAAGTGAATTCCACAAAGGAACAACTGAAAGCAATCAGATTCACTTTCTGCACAGCTGGGAGAAAAGCAATGCTCTTACTTAAGAAAAAAAGGATTAAAAACCAACTTAAATTTGCTTTCTTCAGAACCATCAATCCGTTTGAATGAAGAGAGCCCACCTTTCAGCTACAAATTGGCAGAAGTAGTGAATCATCACAGCAAATGCTGTGCCCTTCAAGGCTATAATAAAAAAGTCCTCTAGGCTTTTTTCCAGGGGTAGAACTCCCTCCACATCTTGAACAATCAACATCCTCCTTTATGCACTGTACACCAGTACCCTTGTTTGCTTGCTGTGGCTGGCAGAGGTCACCACAAAGCACATGGCTAACGAGAGGCTCAGTTTATAACCTGTCTCAGGGCTGCAGTTATTAGATTAATTTTCTCACAAAGGGACATTTGAGATACTCCTCCCAGAGAACACAGCACACATCAGCTCCACAGCTGAATGGGTCTGAGCAGCCCACTCTGGGTGAAAGACCCAGACTTTGTGGAAACCTCCACACTGAGGATGCCCAACAAAGACTCCTAAACCATTCCAGGAGGGTTTGCTGCACTTTGCAATTTGGGCAGAGCTGTAGAGTCAGTCTCTAGCTCAGGCATCCAAACCTAGCAGGACACAAGGGCACGGCAGGAAAGCACCCATCTGGAAAGGCTGCCTGGGGGAAAAGGCAAAGAGTTGCCCTGTCTGGCTACTGCTAATGCAATTAGCCTGAGGCAATTCACAGAGCTGCCTCAGCCCCCCGGGCACCCAGAGGAAGGGCCAAGAAGGAAAATACATCAGCTCAGCAATGAGTGATACCCTGTCTGGGCTGGCAGGATGTGCCAGCTGTGCCCCCCAGCCCAGCCCTGCCAGCAAGCAGGGTACCCCAACACACAGTAATGGTGCTGCACACCAAGGAATACACACTTCCCTCTCCCAGGACTGCATCACTGCACTCTCCTTCAGGCATCAGTTTCTGAAAGGGGAGCTGAAGAGCAGCAGAATAACCAGAACCCACCTAGCTAAGAAAATCCACAGCTTAGCCACACCTGGGAAATGCCCCAATGAAATACTCCAAGGGAACAGAGTGGATGAAGTCAGTCCTCCCCCTGAATTCTGCCTTCACTAACACACAATAATACCGATGGGACTGTAAAAAGTTAATCCCAGGCCGGGTGAGCTTCTCACCTTGACTGAATGAACAGCTCCTAGTTACAGCCCTGTCACAGATGGCAAATGGGATCAGGAGAACCGCGTTCAGCAGTCATTTCTAAAGCCAGGGAATGATGTCCTGCACACCACTAGGATGCACTCCTCCCACGTGCACACTGCCTTCCCCCACTCCCATGTACCTGGCAGTATTCCATAGCTGCTCACCAACTGCTGCAAGAGAGAATACCAACTCTGTGCAATCTGAGTGGGGGAGAGGTGAAAAAGGCAGAATTACTTTTTCATTCAAATGTGAAAATCCAGAGAGATGCATGGGTACAAGTAAGGGCAGAATAAAGCCTTAAATATTTAGTCTTTGAAGCTTTCACACTAATCACTTAAGCCAACACAACATCTTAAAAATCTACGGAATTATCCAAAGCCTTTCTGTTAAGCCAGTTCTAAGGATGCAATCAGTTCCTCTCCCGCCCTGACATCACACAAAGCGACTCAGGCAGCAGTTAATAAATCTAAGCCCCTGTGACAGATTTCATCTTCCACAGGGAAAAAAAGCTGCAGAGGAAACCAAAAAATAAAAGGGGATCTGAGGAAAAAAATCTATTCATTGATCAGGAGAAGGAGAATGCTAAATTCAGCTGGCAAACAGCAGCCTGGCAAAGGAGCCATCGAGAGCACTTCCGAGTGTGCTGGCACAGCTTGGTCCTGGGTCGCATCAGTGAACCCCAGCAGAGGAGCTGCAATGTTTTAAATGCACCCATCCAGCCCTGCACAACTCAGATGCAGTTTTTTGGTGCATCCAAAACAGCACTCTCCCCTGCAAATCCAGACTCACATCCTGAAATTCCTCAATGCCAAAAATGTGTGTAATGACCAGCTCCCCTGGAATTGGCATTTTGTAGGGGAGAAATCCTCACCTACTGCAACAGAGCCAGTCTGCTCACAAAGGGAGAGGTGGTCACTTTCTTTTCACTGATCTCTGCAAAACAATTTACAGCAAACCCACATCTTTAAAAAAATACTTAAAAGCCATAAAATTAAAGCAGCCTTTCTCCTATGCTACAGAGGATTATACACAACCTCAAGCACAGACTTGCTGAGGAGTGGAAGGGGTTAAAATCTGTGGAGAAAGAGAGGAAGAGGCTAAAAAGTAGTTAATGTTGAAAACACTAATTTCAGTCCATTTGTGCATTCAGAGGCATTCTGGTTTGAATTTCTTCAGTGAAACCAGATGTCTCCAGCAATCATCAGAATGCACAGACTACAGCACGATCAGCTTGTCCTGGGCACAAGCTCCAGCACACTTTGTGGCATCCAAAGAAATTGGGGACTCTCAGAGAGGAAGCAGCTAAATGCCATAACCTGGTGATTGCTCAGAAACACAGCTCTCAGCGCTGGAATTGGGAGGGGGATGGAAAAGGACAACAGCACTGATGAATCCTAGGCAGTGTCTCAGTCTGAACACAACAGTGAAAAAAACACATAATCAAGAGACAAAAAGCTTCCCAGGGAATTAATGTATCTGGTTGTTCTGTCACTGAATATAATCAAATAGATGTTATAATAGTGAGACAGCCCGTTACAGAGACAGCTGTAATAATTAGAGCTTTAACAAGCTCCAGCACAAAACTCTGCAACATGGCAGTGTCATGATCATCTTCACTCTCAAGCTGTCCAACTGAGAAGAGAGGTTGTGCTTTTATTAGCTTATATTAGCACACCACTTATCTAGTTTCTAAAAGCAGAATTAAAACCTTCTGCCATGTGCTGACACCTGGCTGCTGTCCAAGCTCGTACTTCATTTAGCATTATCACTGAAAAATGGGAGGCTTAGGCAAGACTGGAGGGAGATGAGAAGACAGACGGCTGCCCATTACTGTCAGCTCATTTCATGTGCTCACTTCTCCAGCCTTCAGGAGACAGGGATCTGCCAGAAATCACAGCAAGGAAAATTAAGTTTAGTGAATTCACCAATTCAGGCTATTGGATCCCTCTTTCTGCCCCCAAAAGCTTGTCCCAGCATCAATTCAGAACAAACAGCCTGGATGCAGACGTAATCCCAGTGAGGGATTTTCTGTGCCTGACACACTGTTTGTGCAAAACCACCACCCCTACTGATGTATTCCCTGACTTCAGGAAACAAGATGAGCACTGGAAATGTGAGCCCAACACATCAGCTTTGCATACAGTTTCTAACACCATTTCCCACAGCCCCAGTGCTATTCCTAGCACAGAGCATTTCCCAGCTCAGTCCCAGGTCCAGGCAGTGACACGATGGCCACGGCTCACTCCCAGCTGGGCTGAGCCCACTCCAAGAGCCCTTTTTTTTAACCACATCATCTCTGCTCCATTTTCCCTATATTCCCAACAACATGGGGATGTAGTGGTAGAACAAAGTTGTGGAAGAATTACCTTTTAACTAATTTGTGAGCCTCCAGCTGCCCTGGTCTCCCATTCCAGAAGTTCCCTGAACCTTGCCAGAGCAGCGGTGTTTTACATGCTAAGCCCAGGTAGATGACAAATATGAACATGGTGATTTGCTCATCGAGCTGCATACATAATCATTAGAAAAGTAATGAACAAAGAACACAGCAGGCCAGAAGATTGAGCAGGCAGGGTCATGTATTTCAGCAAAGTTTCCTACCTGTTTATTAATTAATTGAGACAGCTTTTCAGAAAGCTTATAGCAACAGGGGTTCCCATTTATTCCAGGTGAGCACAGTTTTAACTGCTGAAGATCTCTACCTGGGAGGAAGCATTTTTGATGTCAAGAGGGAAAAAAAAAAAAATAATTAAAGAGTTTGAAGGGAAAAAAAATTAAGAAAAATACCACCATCATCTGTCATAAACACACAGTGGTCCTGCAGCAGGGGGAGGAAATCTCTCCCCCTCTCAGCTCTCGGTTATCTGAGCTGCTGGATAAAACTCCACGAAGCCATCACTGCAGTGACCATTCCCTCGGACACTCAGAGCAGGACCTACAGAGTACACCCACCCCGACACCTCTTTCCATCAGGAATGCCCTTCATGGAGAAAGGAAGGATAATAATAGCCAGGACTTACGGTTTATCATTCTTCTGACAGTCAGAAAGTAAGCCTGAAGTGAACTCCTTTCATCCCTTCCCACCCTTTCTCTCTGGCTCTGTCTGGTGCACAGGGGTAATTAAAGTATTTTACTGCCTGACTGACAGCCCAGTGCCCCACGAGCCACAGGCTAGTAAAGGGCATGCATATTCCACAAGGAATGTAAACACAGCCATGGCACAATAGTCAGCAGTCACCTACATCAGCATTCCTAAAAATCAAGGAACACTCTGCAGAACTTCCTTTCCCTCCCTCCATTGATTTTTGTATTAAAAATCAGACCCAGTCTCAAGTGAACAAAGATAAGAGCATGAACGTTCTTATTTTGCTCCGAGCATTCAATTTGCTAACGCATTTTAGCTAAAATTCCTGCTTAGTCACGCCTGACACAATCTAGTCTTTTAGGCAAACATTCCCTCCATTCTGTGTGCTATGGCTGCCAGCCAGCTTTCAGTTGATGCACCCAGGGTTTTTCTGCTGGTGTCCAAGCACAGTGAGATCTCCCTGCTCTCCCACAGCCCTGCCACCCCTGCATATGCTCCCCGTTTATAAACAAAGCATGTGCACATTTATGTATAGGCAGGTCTAAAGAGTGCACGTTCATTTTAGAGATATCTAACAGAAAAACTTCTAAGTCAGGTTACGCACAGGAAATAACTGTATGTCCTGAAATGAATAAAACTTTCTGCAAACAGCCAAAGGACATGATTCTTCACCCTGGAATTAAAGCTTTGTTGTAGGTGGATTTAAATGGAAGGCTTTGTCTCTATGGAAAAATGCCAACAGAAAAAAAAATCATAATTTGTTAAACAAAATACAAACCCAAACAATTTCCAAGGCTCCTACACAAGGAAAGTGAAAAAGGACAGACCCAAAGATGCTGATTACAAGTCAGACTCAGAAATTCTGTCACTGAACCCACTGTTCAGCTGCATTTCCTTCTCAGCTGACTTCTTTAAAGACCAGTGAGTTTTGTTTAAGATCCCAGACAAAATTTTTACCAAACAAAAGGACAAAAGAGGCCCAGTGATTTGGCCAACTACCTGCCCACCATTCTCACTCCTTGGTCCTGCCTAACTCAGCTACCCACAGCCTTGAAACTCAGGGCAGGAATCTGCTACAGGAAAGAGAAGTGCAGAAAGAAAGAAAAGAGGAAATGAAGTTTTTTCCCTGTTACCTGCAATAGTGCTCTTTGGATGGTGGGTGGCAAAGCAGCTTCCCAACAAACCCTGCCACAGGGGCAGTGGGAGCTGGCACACACAGGCAGAAAGGGAACTCACAAGCAGCTCTCACCGATGCTGAGGTGAAACTCTTCTGCTCTGGCAGGGAGAAGGTAATTCCACTGGAGTCAATAACAGCTGGGAAAGAAATTCTGTGTCCCCCAGGCCAGCAGGAACCTCTGCTGCTGCTGGTACAACGCAGCCATGCCCTGTCCTCCCCAACACTTGGGAAAATCATTACATCTCCCTTCCCTTCCTGGGCTATTCTTAGGTTTCTTGCGCCTGAAGCTGCGAGCGGATCGAGTTTCCTCAAGTTGAAAGAGCACTGAGAATGTTCTCTGAACATTCAAATTCTTCTTCTTCTAACAGCAGCAAGTCTTCTCTTCAATTGTGCTGCCCAAGGTTTTTCCAGCAATGCAGGAGAACAGAGCCTGCTCCAGAAACTGTTAATTGTTCCCCAAAATATCATTCATTTCTGAGTGATTTTTTAAGATAGTTGGTCTGTTGCCTCAGCTCTAATTACATTTCTCATGTCAATTAATTAAAACCATGCTAAATGAAATGCCAGTTTTTATTTAAATTTTAGGGGGGAAAAAAAATCATGGGATACAATTAGATGTTACCAGACGTGATCTCAGCAGGTTTTCAATTATTCTATGTATAATACGCCCCTAATTCAATACAAAGCTGTAATTAAGAATGTAATTAACTTGTGGCATTCTACTGATGTCATACACCACAAGAAGACATAATAATGCAGAATCCTTAATGGATTGGCCTGTTTCACTGGGGATGAATTAGGCACATAAAAATAATTTATTACGGGAGCTTGGCCAACGTAACGGCCACATGCGAAAAACAAAGCATAAAACCAACTTTGTCCTGTGAAGGACGATCTGGCCAGAACCCAAATCTGCACCTGCTACCCTTGGGGTGGAATTGGTGATTTACCTTCAGAGCCAAGTGAGAGCTGTGTGTGCAGAGCTTGGAGAGGGAGCCCAGGGCTTGGTGAGGAGCACAGGAGCTCAGCCAGGTCCCTGCTGCAGCCTCTCAGAGCAGCAGTGGGAGCTGCCTGGTGCTGTTTGGTGATGGACTGAGCTGCTCCCTGTGCACATCAGCTCCCAGACCTGAATGGAGTAGAGCTTCTGGGCTCACTGGCTGCCTTAAAACCCTCATTTCTGTCTGGGTTTCATCCCACACTGCAGTGCATCCAATCTCTGCGCTATCACACCACTCCTGCTCAGGAGAAACCCTCCAGGTCACTTCTGCTTATTAAAGGAAGGCTCCTGAAACACAGACTGCTCGGCTGCGCTGTCCAAATCAAAGATTTCTGTTCTCTGCTACAATTATTTGAACACCACCATTTCCTCAGGTTTTTTAATATATGACATAGAAGGGAGGAAAAAGAGAGAATAAGGCACGTTTCCTGAGGAAACCAAAACAGGTCCCCAAAGAAAGCCCTCAGAACTACAAATAACTGGTTTCTGTTCACACAGCAAAATAAAAGAACCTACAAAATATTTATTTTTCTTTCAAGTAAGGCCTCTTGCAAAAAGGATAGGAGGATAAAAGCCTGATTTATCAGCTAAAGAATCTCCCGCACTAGAGTTCAGTGGTTATGTGTCAGTAAACAGATGAAAATATCATCAGGTCAGGCACTGACGGGCACTCTAGGAAGTATCAAGGAACTCTAGAGCCATTGAACAGACTTCTGTGAGACTTTAAGAGAAGACACTCCTGTTTTTCTTTCTCTCTAAACACTTAGTATTTCCCTTTTTTAAAAATGAATTAATTAATGGAGTGTCTTGAGTCTATTTCTGTTACTTGCTGAAGGAAATTACCACTGACATTCAAACAAAGTTCCATTCTGTAAGCTGACTGTAAGGAACTTCATACAACACACAAAGTAATTCTCAAAGCATTAACCACTACACTCAAAAAATCTCTAAGTAGATTTTCTCAGCCTCACTGTCAATAGCTTAATTAGCAGGAATATTTCTAAAGATCTTAAAGGAAGTCTGACTTCTGTCATTGAAGCCTAGAAAAAATTTAAATTCAAACCTAAAAAATGCATCAGATTAAAAACTGGGGGAGGTTCTTGTAATATTTTTATCAACCACAGAGGTCAACACCATTCTTGACCTTCACCATGCCCAGCCTTTTCTGCAGTGTGTTGAATCCTCATTCCCTGACAGCTGCAAAGAGCTTTTAGTGGATTCTACAGCATCTGAAATCTGGTGGGGAAAAATATATTTCTTCTGCATGCAGTATGCCACAAGGGAATGCCAGATCCTTCTGACACTGCCCAGAGCACACACAGCAAGCCAAAGATGGCCACTTGATTCATTCATAGGAAAATGCTTTGAGTTTTGTATTCCCTGCCCCCTGTTCAGAGACCTAAAGAGAAGACATCAATAAGCCCCAGCTTTTGCTTCCCATGATTGGTATTTTTGGTGAATTTTCACAGCATGCACAGTCCCAAGCTGTTTGCATTTGGGTCCTCCACCACCTCCTGCAGGTCTGCCAGGTATCCCAACACCTTCCACTGAACCCTCCACTTCCATCTCCTTGTGTTTCCTCACAACTTCACTCCCCTGTGCTGAGCTGTCAGCCAGTGAAAGGGAAACACACACCAAAATATCCTACACCAGCACACCAATCACCTGAACATCAATATAAAAATGTTCTTGAGTTCATCTAGCCAGAGATTTTTCTCCTCTAAGCAGTTATCACATATGCAGACACATTCAAAAATTACCAGACATAGCTCTTTCAGTTTTCTAAAATATCATTCCAATAAACCTGAACCAGATGTTGTCTTTATATATTTTGCTAATGCTATCAGTTTTTAATCAAAATGGAACTGAATTCATGGTCTTAGTTAACAGCAAAGCTCCTTTGAATCACAAGATGTCTCTTTCAGATCAAAGTGGCACAGAAAGAGTCTGAGTTCAAATTTATTCTCATGTATCCAGGGTCTTTCTTTAGGATTCTTACCCTTTTTCCACAGCTCAAGATGTTGGCACTTCATGAATCAATCTCAAAGGATATTAAAAGCAGCAGGAATAGCCTACAATGAGCCAGAAGGTTCCTTCACAAAAAAAGAATGTTAAGTTTGCCAAGGAAAGCACTAAAAAAGTAATAAGGAAATCCAGACTTAAACTTAATTCATCCCCACATACAAATGCATTAAGATACAGCCTTTAATGACAATTTATTTCTTCCAGAGTACTTCTGAGCGAGGCTGACAGAGCAGACAGCTGCTCACCATTTCTTTATCATTATGTTTAACCCCATGCAGTCATTCAAGGCACAATATTCAAGTCTTGTACTGAATTATGAAAATTCTGATAAACTTTTTAGGCAGCTTATCATGGTACTATAGAGCACACTTCAGAAATATTAATACATTTACTTACACAGCCCTTTGCTTGAACAGAATTTTCCATGATTTTAAATGGCTGAACTGCAGCACAGCAAAATTAGCAGCTACACTCTCAGAAGCATCTGCTAATACAGATGCCTAATTTAGAAAACCTGTGGCCTGATTTTTTGAAGGATTCAGCACCAGTCCAAGTTCTGATCAAATCTCCTGCTTACATTAGGGACAGCTATAAAAAATATCAAAGCATATCAGAAAAGTGCCTTTTTTTCCCCCAGCACAGTGCTGTGTAGCAGGAACATGAACAGAATGTAATTCCCCCGAGTGTTACTAAACTTCTGTTTATCCTTCTACAATCTTTGCTCCTTCCATGAGACACAAGTTAACCTGCAAACTTACCCAGTGTGTTTGGCTACAGCGAGGGTTCAGAAACTGGAGTCCTGAACGCCAGGGGAAATTTCTGAGAGGAAATACAAGATGCCTAGAACCAGATATCCTCTGCCTATCTCCCTTTTACGGCTTGCATTTGGTGCCTAAGAACAAGCTTGTGGTCTTTGCAGGGCTGCTAAAAACGTGTTCTAGGATGCTGCCACCAACCCCAAGTATGAGAAACAGCACCAGCCACATCATTCACAAAAATGCCAGAGCTCCTGCCACATCCCCCAGTGAAACCCACGCTGAGCCCGTTGCAGCCACACACCTTCCAGCTCCTGCAACAAACGGAGCCGGAGCCCACGGACAATACAATACCCTCCTTCAGTCCAAAAGCTGGGATTTTTTCCCAGGAAGCTATCCATCCTGTGTGCGAAATGAGACAGCAGGCCCCTGGATAACCACCTGTTCCTTAACCCCTGGCGTGCCCCACAGCTTCCTCCTCCTCAGCTGGGTGAGGCAGCACGGAGGAGGAGGCACCGAGAGGCTCTGCTGCTCTCCCCCTGCCAACTGTGCCCACCACGGCTCAGGAAGGGGAACAAACCCAGGACAACCCACAAGCAGCCCTGCTATCCCAGAGGCAGCCTGCTCCCCAAAGGCCAGACTCTGGGAATAATGCTGCTGCCACCATCTCAATTCTGCATTAAGAGTAGACTAAACCCAATTTTCAGACTCGAAAAGCCTGGCAACTTTGAATAGATTTTTCGTGGAATTAGACCAAAAAGCTTCAAAATATTTTCATCCCCCTTTTTATGTGCCTTTTTGTAATGCAGGGACATGTTTGCAGGAGTTATCTGCAGTCATGAATCTTACTTAGTAAAAATGAATGCTAGCATTCATACATCATCATCACTTCAGAAAGAGAGATTAAGGAAAACACCATCTATCTTTGCCTCCAAAAATGAAAATCACAGGATTTAACCCAGCTAGTGCTGCTGTTGGAAGTGATTCTAGCTGGCTAGAACTCAGGATTCTCTAGCTGCCTTTGTTCTCAGGAACAACTGAACCACTTCACAGAGACTTTTCCAAAATCAGTCAGAAAACACGCAGCATGAAAAACCTCAGCTAAAACTGCTACAGCTTGAGAAAGTCCCATTTTAGAAGTATTACAGCGCACAGTGCTGAACAGTTACTCTAGCTGTGACTTTCTGATCACGAAGATCTGTCACTTTTTAGATAGAAAAACATGATTAGACTCATTTTTAAACTACCAATTCAGACCAAAACCCCCTCAGTTTCATTGCACTTCCCTGACTTCTTTTTCAACATAGCACCTATCCACTAGGAAATATCACATATGCAATGAATTAGACTGCAGTCCTTTCATCTCCCATTGCTTTGAAATGTCACTTAGTAAACCCAGTAGAGTTTGTTTTCCCAATGAAGAAAGATTTCTCCACTAAACCTTCACATTGTGAATGTACCATGTGGTTTGCATTTTCTGTTCTTCAAAACAGTTTCCCAAAAGCTCACACTGTTTGATTTCATTTTCAGTTAAGAGGAGCTAAAACCTGAAATGTGGTGAGACAAATTAAAAATTATAAAGGGGAGTGTGGGGTGTGGGAGGGTGTATATTCACCCTGTACTTATGTAAAGTGCTATTTACATTTGTGAAATTTTAGTACAGAACATTTCAATATAAATCCAAGTGTACTTCTTCAACAACTCATGGAAATGTAACTAAACCAGAGGTTGGCAACTCACAACTTGCTTTGTAGAAAGGCGAAATGTTGGATAACCTATTAGAGTAGCATTCGGATAACCAAATGCACAAAACAGAAAGGGGAGATTTTCACACACATTTGATGCTCAGAAATACTAACTTATTTGCCCAACACTTTGCTGATGGAAGAAGAAAGGTGCTTGTGGAGACAAAACATCACATCAACGTGAATTATCCTCTGGAATCATTCCTTACTGTTCTCTGATCATGGGAGCAGAGAGTAATTTGGGATCTAAACTTTGTGCAGAAGTCTGAGCAAAGGGGATGAACTCCCAAAAAGTGCTGATCACTTAACAGGAGCTGCAGGCCCAGGTGCTCCCTGAAAGCTAATTGGGCTGAATTAAGCTCACCTGTGATTACAGCGCTGTCATCATCAGCACCTGTGTAAAGAGAAATTGTTCACAGTCCAAGATACACAGAACACCTTCAGCTGCAGCCCAGAGAGTGAACCCCCTCCCTCTAAAGCAGATGTCTGTGTTTGATGAGACAAAGACCCTCCTGAACAAAGGCCATTAACTGATCACCAGTAACAATAACTGGAACCATTATATCGACACCCAAAGTTGAGTTTTAAGCCCCAATTACCAGTAAGAACCAAAACACCCGAACTCCATAGTCCACAATAAAATACTGAGCTTTCTTTCCACCCTCCCTGCATATCACCCTGCTGTACCAGGTGGAAAGAACACTGACATTCAGGAGTTCTCAGCAGTACATGAAGCCAGAAACCAGCATGAATTATTACTTGAGAAAGTCATAGATGAAATGGGTAACTGCTGTGCTGATAAAAACTCCAGACCAAAATTCCACCAAAACTGAGCTTCTCTCTGTGTCCAGAAACTGTGCAAGGCTACTGCATGACAGAGGGCACAGTAAGGAAAATTCTGGTTACATTTTATTTCTTTAGAGGTGAAAACTAAGCAAGTAATCAAGGACAAATACATTTAAAATGCCTCTACATGTAACAGCCAAATAATTTGGATTAAATGTACTTTAATAAGCTGAACAAATGGACTCAGATGAATTGTCTCAAACATCCTCCCATGAAGGATACTGAAACAGTTCTCTTTGAACTGCACCTATCACTTATAAAGAGAATAATTATCAGGAAAAGAGAGAAATTTCCAAAATCACTTCAGTTCTAGCAGCGCCAAATTATACCTGGCATCCTGAACTAGCTCCCCTTTTCCAACAAAGGAATATGTAAATGCTGGGGGGGGGGGAAATTCATCATAAACTATTCTCTGTGAATAACACCATGAATGTCTGACACATCAAATCCACTTCTCTTCATTGGAAGGGAAACTGCATGGAAAACAAGGGGGGCTGGAGACACTTTACCAAGCAGCCATGACTTGTTAGATAAATAAACTCTGTCAGCCAACAGCTTATGCCAGTGTCTTGGCAGCTCTTCACGTACAGGTTCTAGCACTAAAATCCAGTCTTTGATTTTAGAAGAGCACACAAACATAAAATAATGAATTAGGAAAAGTCGAGAGAAACTAATAAGGGCTGGTGACCCACGGCTTCAATCTGCCACACCCTTATCAAAGGAGAAACAAAGGGAGGCAGTGCAAGAACCATAAAGTACAAAAAAGGCCACAACATTCCTGAAGTCTAAATGGGTTTCAAGCACTGTTGAATTGATTTGCTCTAGAAAGCTGAGAGATGCATTTCAGGCTCTAGATCAGGATCCAAATTGTAGAGGCGCTCAGAACTTGGAGATTCAACTCCAATTCATACATCCCAGCAGCTGACCAAGGTGGATCCTCTTCCTCTTCTCAAAACAAAAGCAAATCAATGCAAGTACTGTTCAAAGAAACCATTTGCATTTTGTGACTTTCCTGAACAATATTGCCTAAAGGCATGATTTCTTTACCTCAAACCAGTTCTGACATTACTGCACTACAGGATCATGTTTAAATGTCATCTGATGATTCCTATTAAAGTGCCACAGTTTCATCACTACAGCTAATTTAATTCTAAATGAATTTTCAAAACCAAGACTAAAGTTCAATGGAAGCCTGAAGCTTTGAGGACCTGTGAAGCTTTGAGCCTGAAATACAGTGATATCCAGCTTTAATCCGTGAAATAGCCAAGGCAACACACGAATCCCTGGCTCTTTGAATAAGGGTATAATGCAATAAAGACCTTCCAGATGCACCTTGCACCATAGGTGTTGCCACATTTGTCTTTCAAGACCAGTCAGCACCATCCTTTTATCTCCAGACTGCTCATGACACTCCAAAGGAAAAATGAGAATATTCTAATTCCATTATGTCACAGACAATTGGAAAAATTCCTTTTAGCAGCCTGCTGACCTTCCAAAGCACAACACATCAGCTTATGGAATCAATATGAAAATGTAACTAATGGGCACCTGCAGTGAATTGTTGAGCACTATCATGTGATCCTAATCTTTTATCAGAGCAGGGTTATCCCTCAGCAAAAACAAAACAGCAATAATTCACAGTGGTCCCTGATCCGCTGCAGGTACTGATGTAAAAGGAACTTGCAATTTACCCCAAAGAAGAAAATATTTTTCCTATCCACATTATGATAACAAAAAGGTAATTAAGGGCTATAGCCAGTCCCATTGTACAGATGAACAAATGAAATCTGACAGGTTACCTCAGCATTCACATCTGTACATGCAGCTGGGGAGAGAATTACAGAAAACAGGGAACACCATGTAGAATTCCTTGCTCTTTCCTTTTCTCACTGTGATGGAATGACAAGGGAGCATGTTCAACACATATACATGGAGAGAGTTCCCTACTTCTGAATTCCTTTAATAGACTTCTTCCTGAAATTATCAAGGGCATAATTATGAAAAAGAGAAGCACAAAAGCATTTAATACAGTATGAGCTCAGTAACATCTGTCAAAAAAGACTCTGAGCACGTATAAAAGACGGAAAGTATAGCAATTAGTCACTCTGCCAAATAAAACAACTGATTATTTTTAACAGTAAAAACAATGCCATCTAAAAGACAAAGATTTGAAGATATGCTATGAAGGCACAGCAGGATAGACACAAGAGACCCAGTCAAGAACAATCACAAGCTCATGCAGTGTCACATCAGCTTTTCCAGGAGGCTCAGGCTTCACACTCAGGTTGGGCACGTGCAGCTCCCTTGGCTACTGGGGCCAAAGCCTGTCATGCACAAAGCCACCCAACAAGCACTTCACAGCACAGACACCGGCCAGAAAATGTGGGGCCTTTTCTAGTTGTACCACCCCTACACTGCAGAGTAAAGTTTAAAGCCCAAATTACAGCTACGCACAAAGAGAAGCATCTTTTCCATCTAAACAGCTCAATGCTGCCCACCTGGAGCCATGAAACATCAAATTTCACATCCCACCAAAAGAGCAAAGGAGATAAAGAAAGCCTAGACTAAACTAATCATTAAAAATGTGGGAATGCAAGGAATAGCAACAGAAAGTACACGAGGAAGTATGACAAAGCTGTAATACAAATTGGTCATCTACAAGATTTTACATAAATCTGTAGCAAAATTGAAACCCTCGTGAGTTTTTAAGATGATATTATTCACAAGTAGGTGTCCACCCTCATTAAGGGGCAGCCAAATTCAATCTCCCTCTTCCCCAATGTTCTGATCAGTGAAAATTACCAGGTATTGAGAAGTCAATACTGTATTACCTTCCCCACAGTAGTTATTTATTCCATTTGCTGCTCTTTATTTCGTGCCAGCAGAGTGATAGGTCATTTGATTCTACAGTGCAAAAATCAAACATTCTGGCTCTTTCCGCAGAGATATGAAATTAGAGAGTAAAAAAACACCACTTCAAGTCGTGCAAAAATGAATCAGATGTAAAAGTACAAAGATGGATAAAGCATAATTACTGTGTCCACCAGCACACCCACAGCACCAACCCAATGGAAAGGAGAGAGTGGAACAAACAGCGCAGCAAACACAGGCCACTGGTCAGGATTCAGCCTCCTAACAACTCTGATGGCATGGGACAGAGACTGACAGGGTGATTCAGCTGCAGACAGCAGCAATTAAAATCGGTAATTAAATCAGAAAGCTGCTGTAGGGCCTGACTCCATGTGCACTGATGGCAGGAGGGAGGTTCCACCTGGTTCCAACAGGCACTGGAGCAGGGTCTGTGCCCACGTGCCCTGCTCTGCTTCTCCTCCATCACTGCTCCAGGAGAGCATCCTGCAGGGACACACCATGGACAGCACAAGGATGGGCACTGCCCCTGCCCACAGCCTTGCCCAGGTCAGACTCCTGCAGGGAACATCTGCAGCTGCCAGGAGGGCAGAGCACAGCAATTTTCACAGGTTTCAGCTCTAGGGACACATCAACTCTTTCCCCATCATAAGCAAAATTATCCTTTCAAATGTTGCTACCTTGACATCCCATCAAATCGCCCATGGGCTGTTTTCTCAGCAACCCCACAAGCCTCCTCCTGGCATGTTTTATCAGGGTATCAGTGCTTCTCCAACAAGCAACTATTTTTAAACAAAGGAAAATCCAGAGTTTCTACCCCCTGCCTCCCTCTACGAGCTCTGTTCTTGTAAACCACTGAATTCTTGGCTGAAGTTCTGGAAAAGAAAAAAAATTTATTCAATCTGATGCTTGGCACGGAATACTTTAGCTGAAACAGTTAATGGGTGGGGAATTTATAAGAAACTAAAAGCAAACTCCCCTAAGGACAACTCTAGTAAGAAGTAGTGCTACCAATCCTGTTTGTAACAATAGTGCAAGAAACTCAGGGTGTGGGGCATTTTGCTCATTGTGGGGGTGGTGATGGTGTGTGTTTGGTGTGAGCTCAGGAACATAATTTTATCTTAAGCACCAAAAAGCACATTTTACCTGCATTAGGAAATGGCACTATATTTATGTATATTAATACTCGCTTTTATTTGTTCAACACGACACAGAATCAGCAAAATGAGAAAGAAACCCCACCCAACACAGAAATCAAAGCTGCATCGTTTACTGAGTGCCTCTCATGTTCTCTAACCTCTCAGTGTTTAATATCCTGCAGTGGATACATGATGTAAGCAACTCCCAGAACAATCCCTTTTTTTACTGGAGTGTCCCAGGGACAAATTAAAGCCATACCACTGCAATTGCTGGGCTGCAGAACCCAGCTCAGCTCTGCTGTCCCTCCCCCACCAGGCCCTGCCTCTCTTGCTTATTCAAGCGGTAAGTTGATCCCAAGGTGATACAACCTCACCCTTTATTAAAAAAAAAAAAATAAAACAAACCAAAAACAAGCCAAACAACAAAAAGTGTATTTTGTGTGCTTTATCTCCCTGAAGCAGTTTCCAGAGGAATTAGAGGCACGGCAGGGTTGGCACAAAAAGAGGGTGGCTCAGTTTGGGAGAGGGCAGAAACCTGGCAGCATCAATTTACATTGGCTCAAGCTGGTAAGGAACAGCAGCCTCAGGCAATACAACTGGTTGGAAAATGGAATTTCACAAGGACAGAAAAGAACATTTTAAAAGTTAACTTTCACTCTTAATCAGAAGGAAAAATTAAATGGTTACATAAAGTCACGGTGCTTTCCAAAAGTCGTTTGGAATGACAAATCTTTTCATAGCAGTTAAACAGTTCATTTTTATAATAGCAATACAATATTACAGAAAAACATGAATAGAATATCTATGCTGTTATCAGCTTGTATCTGAATACATCTACTTGAAGTCAAAATGTCCACCAAAAATAGGAAATAGTCCACCAAAAATAGAGCATCAGCTAAGTAAATTTGGGATGCAAGCCCAATTTTAAAAGGAAATTGTTTTGTAAACTATATCAGTTTCAAAAATATTTTCAAATGAAGAATTGTCCAGTTGAAAAATGGTACCAAGCAGAAAAATGCAGCAGTTACCTAAGTAACTTATTTCAAAGTTGTTTCTGTTGGTTTTTTTTTTTTTCATAAATAAGCAACTTTCCCAAACTTTACCTTCTTAGTTGGCTTCAAAGTTTTCACATAAATGTCAAATTCCTAGCACTGTTTTGGGGCTCAGTGTTGGCTTCATGGTATTGGAAAGGGCAAGTCACTTACAGCAGGTTGGTGGTCTTAGAGAGAAATACACAACTAAAAGCACCACACAGAAATTTTGGCAACAGCCATTAACATAAATACAGTAAAACTATTTTAAATGTCACACTGCACTTCTACAAAATTACAGAAACTTTATAACAATTGGAGAATATTAAAAATAGGATGTGAGAAGAAATGATTAACAAAAACAAAGACGTTTGACCTTACCCATGACACTTGTAACACCAGTGCATGACAAAATCAGGTTAAATTCCTGCAGCAGTGTATAATAAAAGTGTCCACTTGAGGGGACTTGTCTGGCTGCTTACATCTGTCAAGCTGCTAAAACTGCACAGTTGTAAGAGAAGGCTTTGGATAATGACGGTGGCACTGCAATTAGCATGATCTCTGTTATTCAAGCAAAAAAAAGTGCCAGAAAAGGCTGTCTCCAAGCACAGAGTTACTGACCCAAGATGTCAGTGTTGCAATAGTAAGACATTAGCACATTTCTTAAGTGTAGTGGCAAAGAACCACTTAGTCACAATGTACTTCCCTAACGAAAAGTTCACTTAATTGACCAGTGCTGCAAAGCTGCCAGTAATTTTAGTGATGGGAATGACACTTTGTTTATGGAATTCAAGCTCAACAGATTAATATGTTTTAGACTAGCAAGGAAAATAGAAGAGTACACTCACTGGGTCATTTCACTGGATACAGTTGAAAAGAAAAATGGTGACCTGAGGCTGTGTATTGACCCAAAAAAAAGTGAACAAATAGATAAAGAGAGAGTATTTCCATTTGCTAACTAAAACACAGGCACTGCTGGACTGAAATTCTTTCCAAAGCGAGATGCATCCGCAGGCTTTTACCAGATACCTCTAAGTGAGGAGACTGCAGAAGCTATGAACTTTCAATGCACCATTTGTCCGTCCCTGTTTCAAAGGGGTCACATCTGTCACTAGAGCCTGAGCCAGTCCACAGAACACAAAACAGTACAACTGCTTCAAGAGCTGAACACTGTGAAACTGTTTTGCCAGGGTACTGAGTCTGTAAGGAAGGCTGAATAAAATATAAAGGACTCAGGCCTCTAAGAGCAAGTCAGGACAAGAGTTTGAACCAGACAAAAACAACTTTTCTGACCAGAAAGTTATTGCTAGTGACTATGAAGGAGAGACAAGTCAAATTTCAGGCAAATGCCTTAAGCTAACACCTTCTAGCGTCCCAAAATACTGCCTGCATTTGTATCACTGGATACTAAACAAATCAAAAAGTCCCACTGGACAAGGTGGCCAAACCAGGGTCAAGTGTTTCACCAAAGTGGCAATCACAGGGGATTAGAGACAAAGAAAGAAACGATTGACAAAAGCAGCAAGGCAGTGGGAATCCTGACAGCAGAGACCAGGTACAACTCCTGCTCACAGGCTTCCTTACACTAAACCCACTCCTCTTTGGAATCAGCCCTCCCTACTGAACAGTAAATGTCTCCTTCAAACTCATGGGCAGGCACGATTGGAAGTCACCCACCACATGCATCTGCTTTCCCTAACATCCTCAGATTACCTTTTTACATCCCCATCAGATGGTTTTCCATTACTGTCCTTACACACCAGTCCCCTCGACTTGTTGCCATTTTACATCTTTTATCATAATATGCTTTTTGTCTCTCTGGGAATGCCTGGGACACATCTAGTGGAGCCTGCCAGATATGAACCACTGCCAAAATCTCAGTGTGGCAGCACAAACTTGCATGCAGCTTATGAGTAAATTCAAGAGTTTACCAAAGCCCTGGAGAAAACTGGGATTCAGCACAAGAAATATCTGACACCTCTTTAATGGCATGATCATACCCTGAAGATTTCAAGCTTTAGTTTACTTACTGGACACTTAACTGTCTTAAATAGATACAATCTTTACCACACTTAGGAACAAAAGGTTTGAGATATTTACTGCAGAGGGGCATTACCTTGAAAACTCTTACCAGGAAAGTTTGTATTCCAACACTTTTGGCAAATTTGACATTATTCACAGAGTTTCTGGCTATTCCTTACAAGCCACTTTTTCAGTAGTGCTGAACTTCTGCTTTGTCATAAGAGTTTGAAAACACAGAACTAAACCCCAATTCACAGTAAAACCCCATCCCTACATCCCAATGAACAGAATTTGTCAATACTTACTAATATTTGGCCATTTAAAGAAACCTAACATTGTGCTAAATGTTTAGTACTTGATTTCACATGGATACTTAGTTCTGCCGTTCCAGAGCCAGATACACATTTATGCATTAGAAAAGCGATTACAGGGATGATATTTTATATCCCACACTCATGCACTTAGAAGCAGGTTCAAACAGCCATTTGTAGTACAACTGCTGGGTGTTTTACTAGGTAAGTACAGTGTCTAATAAACTTTGATCTACTACCAAATATGAAAACAAAGTAAAGTGGAATATTAATAGCACTATCTCCATTTTGAAAGGGTTATATCCAGATGAGAGATTAGCCACTTGTAAAAACTCCATGCAGCTATAATTTAACATAATGCAAGTTCCTGCTGTGTTCTTGGCCAGCACGAACGTGATGAAATTGAGAAAAAGGAAATTTAGGAAGTTTTCCATAACAGTAGGGTATGCCATGCTACTGAACTTTCAAAATAAGACATAAAAACCCCTCACTGCTTGATTAATTTAAAATCAGAATGAAACAATATTCAAAACAAAGAGCCTCAATCAGTGTCCACTGCAGCATAACTAAAACAAGGAGGTACTGCAGGATTGTGGGATGAAGAAGAGCAGAGCCTGGCAGTGCTGTACCAACCCATGGATGCACAGCTGTGCTTGCATTTGTCTTCAGACACTGCCTCTGTACCTAAAACCTTGGTATCTCCATGCACCATTAACATCTGCTCCTGTTCAACACTTTCTTGCACTTACAGATGCTTGTGCAAACAAATCAGATCTCTAGCTGTGCATCCTTAAATGCTTTTTTAGGGCTCGCTGTACTTGCAGTTTCTGTGAGCCTTGTTCTAGTTCACCGCTAGTAAGAAACTGAAGATTCCCACTTATCTGTACATTGCAAAATGAAGTCAGTCTGTACATTTGTGTTCACATTTACCCTCTGCCTCAGAAAAGCTATTAAAATAAATAAATAATCTTACTTCAAGCTCATGAATACCTCCTATGGGCTGTAAAGGGGCTTAAGCACATGCATTAGCACTTTGCTGAAAAGAGGTCATTTCCTGAAAGGAATATATATACACTTGGGATTTACTTATGTAAATACAATTTCACACACATCCTCTCCACCTAAGGAACAGCTATCCAATAATTGGTATGTAAAACATGTGCTTGCACCTAAATGCAAGAGCACTTTTGCACACTGACTTTTATACATCCTGGTCTGACTAGAGGCATGGCTTAAATTAAATGCCAAGCTTCTTTCTTGAGATTGAATGAATTAACATTATTGGCCAGATAATAACCCCAGCATAATGGCACACTGAGGCCTAAGGCAACATTTTGGGAGAATTTTCTTAGAAATTCAAGCCTGACAGGAGATGCTAATGAGTTTAGAGAAGTAAATATAGCTCTTTAAATAGCAAACGACAACTTGTCTATAACAGTAAGTTTCTCAGCACATTTACAAACGTTTTTGCTTGCGAGCTATAAAGTGACTTTCATTTAGTTGGACTTTAGCTCTCAAGAACAATCACTATCCTCACACGCCAACAAAGAGAGTGCAAATACACGAGGGGAGCGCAAATGAAATGCTCATTAAGGCTCCGCTAGGAAACTATACAAACACCTTATTAAATAAGTTTAATTAAGTGGCTCTTTTCTAAATCATACAGTGCCCAACAATGCTGAGAGGCCAATTCCCCGCTCAGAACCTCTGCTTCTCTTCCCCGGAGGAAAGTAATATTTTGTCCTTTATTCTGGCAGAGCACAGCCCCGGAGCCCCCAGCAGCAGCTGCTGGCAGTGCCTGGCTGGGGCATCACTCCCGACTTCTCTCCTGCACGGCTGGGTCAGGTTCCAGCAGCGAGAAATGGCTTAAGGAGTTCATAAACTCTCACTGTAGCACCTTCTCCCACCTTGAAGAAGAACCCTAACCTCCTATTTCTGCTATATAAATACTTTCAGAGAGGAAGCGCCCATATACTGGTGCCTAACTCTGCACATTAAGCCTAATGCAAAAGCTCCTTGGAGAGGATGCGTTTGTGACTGTCAGAGCAGCCCCAGAAAACGCCAGACACTCTTTACAAACCTTAATCCCGAGCAGTCTCTGAAGGTGAGCACGAGGCTGATACAATTCTCACCTCCAGGCTGCAGCAATCAGAACAGAAACCCGCGTTTCAGACTCTTTTCGCATCGGCACTTGCAGAGCGTGTCAAGTCACTGGGACGCCCATTAATTTTAATGCATGCTGAAATGACCGGCATCAAGAGGCCATGCAATTTTCTGCCAAGTAGTTTGTTTTCCCTGCCGACTGGGGTGGGAAAAGTCCCTTTATGAATTGCCACTGATTCCGCTCTCGCTTCACCCTTGAGATACTTCCGTATCTCTCACGGCTGCCTCCACAATCAACTGCCCTGGGAGAGAGGCTGGCAGGACTGGACCAAACTAAACAATGAAGAGTCTTTTAGGAATAATCTTCTTACGACAGTCAAAGAGCACCACTAATACCAGCAGGATAAAAGGCAAAATTATTATTTTTTTTTTAATTCCAAAGAATAGCAACAACAGGAGGCATTGCAGATAGCTTAACAAGTTTCCACACCCTCCCAGCCCCCACCCCGAGGGGGAGGAAGGCGCATTTCCATAAAGCATCCACGACCATCATGTTCCGTCTGAGCAAGGAAACAAGAAGTGTTGAGACATGGCAGTCCCCTACTATTCTGCACAGAAATCCCCCTTGGGATCACGCACTGTCTGCATCCCTGAATCACTTCAGAGAAGGTCTGCCTTTGTCAAAGGAACTCTCTCATCGCAGAAGTTCAGCGATGAGAAAAACCAGCAGATCATTCAAATGACCTCTCTGCTAAGCCAAACCTGTTCCTCAGCTGTCCCTTTAATCAAGATAACAAGCATCTTGTCCAACCTAGGTGACAGCGCTTCCATGTAGGCTCCGGAGCTAACACCGCACAATTCCAGTATAATTTAAAGGATGCTATTCCTAAACGCTGTCACCGTGCTGCTCTCGGAGCTTTCACCGCTGCCCAAATTCCGCTCCAAGCTGGCACTGGGACACCCCCTCCCACAGAGAAGCTCCTTTAACGCAACGCAGTATTAAGATCCATTTGCAAAACCATCACCGTTGAGAACGAGAGAAAGTAAACTTTGCCCGTTTCTCATCTTAGTCAAACGCGAGCTCCCAAGGTTTCCCACCATTCACATCAACAGGGCAGACAGAAAGCAGCAGGGAGAGACAGAAGCAGGATTTAAAGCAAAAGGCAGGGGGGAGAGGAAGAAGGGGCAGCTTAGTCCACACGGAGGACAAGAGGACTCTGGGCTCGGAAGGAGTTGGAGCCGCCCGTGCGCGATCAACTGGTGCCTGCTCTGCGCGCCGCGGCCGCCCCGCGCCCCTGCCCTTACCTCCGCAGAGCAGCGCTCCGAGCAGCAGCCCGGCCGCCCGCGCCATGCCGAGGGGCTCCCGGGGGCTGCCGGGGGCTGCCGGGGCACGTCCCGCCCGGCTCCGGGGCTCCTCCGCCGTTAGCTCTCCGCGCCCGCCGCTCTCGCCATCGCTCCGTGCGCAGCTCCGCTCCGCGCCCTCAGCGCCGCTCCGCGCCCTCAGCGCCCTCAGCTCCGCGCCCTCAGCGCCGCTCCGCGCTAACCCCGGCGGCCGCGGGCAGCGCCCATGGCGGGTGCCCCGGCCGGCACCGCTGACGTTCCCTTGGGCAAAACTTTTGAAGCGGCTGAGCGAAGGCAAGGATGGTGCGCGAAGCGGCGGGGCCGGCGCGTCCCCACGGCCGCTGTCCGGCTGCGCTGGCCCCGAGCGCCCTCCGCCGCTTTCCCCGCCGCTGTGAGCGGCCGCGGCCGCGGCGCGCTCAGACACTTTTCCCTGGGAGGAGGGAGGGAGGGATGAAGGGAGGGGGCACCGCCGAGCCCCACCCTCAGGGGCGTGAGGGGACGGGGACTCGCGGCTGAGGCAGCGATGCGGCGGGACCCGCGCCCGGCGCGCGCCGCGGGCGGCTGATGCCGTGAGGCAGCGGCTCAGGGCGGGGGGCTGTGAGGGGCTGCGGGGGGCTGTGAGGGGCTGCGGGCAGCTGTGAGGGGCTGCGGGGGGATGTGAGGGGCTCCAGGCAGCGAACACGGCAGCGAGGAGAGCCCCGGTGCGGGGGAAGAGAGCGGAGGGATGGACGGACGGCCCCGGCAGGGGAGCGCTTCCTCCCTGGCCTCACCGCGCCGCTCCGGCGCTCCCGCTGCCCCCGCTCCTGCTGGCAAAGCAGCGCACGGTAAAAACAGAAAAGCGAAAGAAAAGAGCCCTGTCAAAACACGGGATTGCCCAGTGTACCTTCCCCTCCACACGGAGGGAAACCCCCCGCGAGCCATCCCGGCCCGCCCGTGTTCCCCCCATCCCGGCCCGCCCGTGTTCCCCCATCGCGGCCCGCCCGTGTTCCCCTCACCTGGGCCCAGCCCTGTTCCCCCACCTCGGCCCCGCCACCGCCTCCTCACCCTCTTGTTTTGCCCTCTGCACACGTTTTCAGTTCCATCTTCTAAACATCATTCACAGGCAGCCGTTTCATCCCTATTCCTTTAGTTTGGATGCTTTCCCCTGAGCATCCTGGATAGCTGGCATCTCTTCCTCCTTCTTGTGGCAAAAAGAATGTAAATACTTGTGGCCCAACAGTAAACACACTGCTGATAATATTTACTGCTGCGGTGGCACACAGCAAGCAAGGGGCAGGTTAGGAAGAAGTAGTGAGTATTTGAAATATTTTAGTCTAAGAGGTATTGACGACAGAAATCACCTAAGCATGGAAAGAACTCCTCCAAGCACACTCCATGACAAAGCAACACCTTAAAATGGTGCCTTATTCCACAATCTGCTGGTTTTATCCTGAAAAATCAGGCTCTGATCCTTCAGGCAAATACAGGCACTCCTCTGTGGCTGGCTAATCAATCAAAATCAGTGAGGTTCTATCTGTAGTCAGTTCCGGAAAAAGGTGTCAAAGTTTATTATTAGCTATTACCCTAAACAAAATGAGTAAAGCATATTTTGGCAGATTCTAAAAAGCCCATTGTTCATGCAAGACATTATCCCTAGTTTGATAAGCCAAGTCAGGAAAGAGTACCTCAGCACAGAGATTTCCAGGGAGGAACTGCAAAGAACTTTGTCAGGAGTATGCTTTGTACTGTCATGGTTTACATGATTTTATTGTCAGTAGCAGCTAATTCAAATGTGGAAAAAGCACAAAGAGGATATCATATGGATGCAATTTCAACATAATTTTACCCACAAGAATGTAAAGAAGCATTTCTCGTTGAAAAACTCATTCAAAAATGTGTAACAGCCTTAATCTCTTCTGCTTGATTGTAGATTTTGCTAGACACTCCAAATACTTGTTGGATGAGTTTAAATATAAGAATCCAGCAGCTGACAGTAAAACACAGCAGCTATCAAACATTTATGTCCTGCACTTGAATTTGTAGATAATGTAGACAATTCATCTCATTTATAAGGAAAAGCAGACACAGTGACAAGAAATGCTATTTCTTTCCAAGGCAACTTTCACTAAGGGACCAAAACCCAATCCTATCATAATTCATAAACTACCAACATCTGTCTTCTTTGAATTGTGAAAAACAATTCAGTCTGATGTAAATTAGATGGAACATGAGATTATTCAGAAGTACTGACAGGTAGTAGAGGTCCTATTTGTCAAGTCTGAGCTGGAGTCGATGCACTGCTTGCATAAGAGAACAAAGTTCTGGAAGTTGCACGTTGAGTCCATTGGCAGTGACTGCCATGGATAAGAGGCACAAGTCAAATAACAAGGTGATAAAGATGGTAAAGAAGTCCAGACAGATTAGGTCTCACTACAGCTGTTCTTGCTCCTGTGAAATGTGATTTCTTGTCCTTCTAGGTACAGTAATTCAGTACCAGAATTTTCAGTCCAAGCTCTGCCTAAGATGATTTGTTTAGGCTTCCATTTTCAAAGGGAAGCGAAGGAGTTAAGTACACAAATCACACTCAGATTCAAAGAACCCAGATTAATTTATTTTTTAATGCATTTATAATGAAAATATGGGTTGCTGTGAACAATTTATGACAACAGCTCAATTAGCACCAAGTATGAAAACAGAGCAGTGTGTCTGAAGGCAGGGAAGAATATATAAAAAATCCTGAAAAAGGAAACTGTAACACTGAGACTAAATAATACAGAAAATGTCATTACCTACATTTGATACAGTCTAAATTATGTGTCTAAACATTAATCAAAGCCATTTAAATTATTTTTAATCCTGAATATGTTTGGATTTTTGGGATGCTTGATTGCTCCAGAGTAGGTTTGTAAGTTTAGATTCTGACATTTTATTCATGGTGATTATTGTGCTGCTCCTCAGATTATCCAGTTGAAGGTTAGTTTGCAGCATCTATAGAACATCAGAATCTCAGGAGTTTCAGTTTTGAAGTCTTTATGGGCTCTCATGACTTTTAATAGGCACAACCAAAATTTTTGGTCTTACAGGTAGCATATTACCTGCAATAACTGTAAGGAAACAAGGAACGTGCTCAGAAGGAAGGAGAGTGACAGTGCACCAGAGTTGTCTTCTTAAGGTCAGTCAGCCTCTGAAAATCTTCAAATGTACCATATAATGTCCTTTAGGCTGAAAATGCAGCCTTTGAGGTCTCTCAGCTCCCTCTCTATATTTTGCCAACCACAGTGATGAAATCACATGCCAATTCACTGACCCAATGCTGAAAAATGAAAGCAGAAAGAAAAACCCATCAAATCAAAGCTCTGATTTCCATGTGCAGGTAGCAATTGCCAGAGGAACTCTCCAACCCCTGTGCAGGCGTTGGGGTGTTTTGAACAATTTCTATTTTGTCACTGCACCTATTGCATCCACGCAGAAGTTCTGTGCATCAAATACATCTCACCAACATTTCTCAGGTGAAAATATGATCATATACTCGGAGAAGTAGCATTTTGTGTCAGTGATTGAACATTACAACAGGTACTACAGCTATCCAAATTGATATTTTCTTGTTAGGGGATACAAAAGCTATAAAGTTGTTTTGTTCTGTGCTTGGGATGGAAAATGTCCCATCCCAGTGTTCCATAAAATGGAAAACAGTTGAAGTATAAGATTGTACACATTTTTCTGAACATAAAAATGTGGGGGGTTTAAGGCAAAAAATTACTAATATTTGTGCAAAGTAGACTTTCAGTATTAGAAGAAAATCAGAAACCTGTCAGCCCTAAGACTGGACTGGCAGCAGAGTTGTATCAGAAGGAATAACCTGATAGAACTCTGGAAAGCTGATGTTGGGATTGTGATGTTCCCAGCAGTTCAGCACTCCTGACATACCTGAGCATAACAGACATTGCAGTCTGTAATCTTGAATTTAATAACGCTGCAATGTCATCTTTGCTCACTGCTCTGTCATTTAGGCAAGACTGTGGAGTGCCCTGGATCCGTGTGAGTGGGTTTGGATGTGATCCCTCAGCCTCCTCCAAGGCCCATTGAACTGCTGCTCAGTTTGAGCCATGCATTGTTCTCCTGGCACTGCATCATCCCAGTGACTCTGGCTTTTGGTGTGACCTTCAACAAGGTCCCTCAGGGTCCCTGTGTGTAAAATGTGCTGATGACACCACGTGCTTTGTGTATGGATGCAGAGAGGAACCAGCTACACCTGCATTCTCCTATTCTTTAAATTCGTAGGACTAGGTGGATGTCCATTTAATGTGTCCCTCTGCTCTCTCATGTAATTATTCATAATTATAGTTTCCATAACTCATTCTCTTTAAATATAGGATTTTAAATGCTTGGCATGTGTTTGTGGCAGTGTCCATACAGAAATCACATCCTGTGTTGTCCCATCTATACGGGATTCCAAAAGAAAGAACAGGATGCACCCCAAATTCTGCCAGAGATCTGAAGTCACATAAAGAAATAGAGTGAAAAATTACTCAACATTCAGTTTTATGCCATCCCCGTACCTGGGTGCATTATCATCTCTCTTCTGCCTTCTGTGCTTTGTTTGCAGTTAGGAGTATTGCCATTTAAAGTGATTTTATTATACTCCAGTGTCAGCATCTATCCTTGTAATGGAGATATAACTTGTATCTCTCGCAGTTACTCACTCGTGCTGCACGCAGACAGCATGGCCTGGCTTTGCATTCACTACATCTGAAATGGGTTTTTCTACCACAGGGCCTGGCATTGTCATCTCTTTGGCTGACAGATGTTTTTAGCAAGGGCTTGGGATCAAAAGGTGCTGATATTTCCAAAGGACTCAGCTCACCTGGCCACTGTGCTCTTTCCTAGTACACAATTGGTATCTACTGCATGGGTCAAAAACTTGGGGTGCCACAGGTGGATACCCTTCAGCTTTAGATCTGAACAGGTGGCTTTAGATCTGAAGAGACCAATCCTCAACTGTATCTATATCTTTGGTATATTTCTCTCCCCTGAATTTCTCCAATTATTTTTTAACCCATCTACATTCCTGAGCATCCACAAATCTGGTACCTATTCTAAGGCCAAATACCAGTGGTTTTATACATGGTTAATGGTGTCATCTTCCTTAATTGTTTTAATTCCCTAACTATAATAACTGTGTTATAATGATCAGATTTCAAGACACCCACATTTACAGTAAATACTCAATTACCAGTAACATTTGGGACTATGAGCTTCCAGAGATGTAAAACACAAACATAATCTCATCATTTGAGGACAGCAAATGCAACAGAATTTGAACAGAGCCAAGAATGAGTATTTATGTTTATATAGCAAATACTTACTGAAATCCCTGGCAGTATTTTTTTTAATCTGTAATAATTCTTCTCTTTGTTTCTTTGTTTTATCCAAGTGTTATAACCTGGGTCTACACACTCATGGGAAGGACCACGATGGAATAATTAGGAGCTCTAGATTCTATTGCAATGGGATTCTGTAACCCACTGAGGCTGTGCCTTACACGGCATTTTTCATGTGTGCATTTTGTACTATTTATATGGATTAATAACCTTTGGGACGATTCACTCACAAGTGTTTCTGATCCCTCTTACTCCTTCTCTTCTTGTTTGCATGAAGTAAAATAAATTAAGATCTCTCGGTAAGTTTTAAGTATGAATACCATGAAGCACTCTAGGATGTTTTCTGCAATGTGAATTAGTGTCCTGGTTTCAGCTTTAAGACAATTAGTTGTCTTCATATGTATTTACTAACTTAAAACCAAAAAATCTGTCAGATACAGTATTTGCAAAGGTGTTTGTCACCTCCCTGCTGCACGTTTGGATTTGCCCTCAAAGCTTTGGAATACTCAGGTACCACGTGTTGCAGGCTGCACTCAGGAAAAGGAGAGACGCTTCAAAGGGTTGTGCCCAGGATAAATTGCTAACCCGGCTGAGCCCCCCGACACCGAGCCAGAGTTCAACCAGTGCTCCCAACACGTGCTAACAGTTACGGGTGCCGGGAGCTGCATCCAGGGATGCAGGGAACGCATCTGGGATCTGGGAATGGTCGTGTCAGTACTGGACAGGATAACCGAGGCACAGCCGCCGGCCAGGAGCGAGCAGAAACCTCCTTTAAGGCGGATTTAAGCGCCGAACTGCTCTGGGGCTGGGGATGCGGGAGATTCCCGGGTTGGATGGCGGGATGGATTCCGGGGATGCGCTGCCGGGATGGATGCGGCTCCCGGGCTGGGTTCTGGGGATGTGTTCCGGGGATGGATTCTGGGATGCGTTCCCTGGATGGATTCGATCCCCGGGCTGGATTCTGGGGATGTGTTCCGGGGATGGATTCTGGGATGCGTTCCCTGGATGGATTCGATCCCCCGGCTGGATTCCGGGGACCGTTCCCGGTGTGGATGCTGCTCCCGGGCTGGGTTCCGGGGATCGCTCCCGGGCTGGGTTCCGGGGACCATTCCCGGTGTGGATGCACTCCCAGGCTGGATTCCGGGGGCCGTTCCCGGTGCGGATGCGCTCCCGGGCTGGATTCGCAGCGCTCGCAGCTCCCTCTGGCGCCGGGAGCGCTTTGGCCACGGGAGCGCCCCGGGAGCGCCGCATCCCGGCCGGGCGGTCCCTCCCGAGCCGTTCCGGGGCCACAGCGAGAGCTTTATCCCCGCCTAATGAACGGAACGCGCCGCTTCTGCCGGGGCATTGTCGGGCTTTGATGCAGCACAATTACAAGGGGTTCTCATTTAATTACTCAGCACAATAGGACCTGAAATGCTGAAACTCAATCTTTCACGTAGCTGCTGCTTTTCAGCAGCCCTCTGGGCTGATGAGGATAATGTTACAAACTAATGCATGTTATTTATAAAGAAAACGTTGCAAAACAAATACAGTCTTACAAGAGTATAATGCTTCAAATTGCTTTAATTGCTGTTTGATTACTGTGGCCAATAACTGTTGTAAATCGGTGAAGATGCAATTAAATAGTCCTAGTTAGAAATTAATAATAGTCTAGCAAGGAGTAGGAACTTTTAGATGTCACTTCTGCCTGTTTTTATTTTTTCCCCAATCAAATGAAGGAAATTTGCAACAGACAGATTTTAAATGGCACTTTGGATACAGCTGGCTTTTAATAATAAGAATGCTGACTCTTGCCTGTCTTAGGGCAGATTAAAAAAAACCAAATCAAAAAAACCCCCACACAAACAACCAGAACTAGAGAAGTATTAACAAAACACTTTAGGCATCTAATGGGTTGGGATAGTCATCTAAACAGGTTTGGAGAAACATATGCATGCGCTGTGGAAACTGGTTTGTTGCAATCCCTTGGCTGTTCTGAAGGTCCCAAAGACTTTCTTGAATGTTCAGATTTACATATTTACTTTCAAAAACTTCCTCCAAGTGCCTAAGTCACACCATAAAGTGAAGCATTTGCAGAACTAAGCCATACCTTGTGACTGTCTCCAGAGAATAACAAATTTGAAACTTCAGTTCACTATGCAGTGTGTAGTGCTCAGGCATTTTGTTATACATTAATTAATTAGTAGGCCTGAAACAGGCTACAAAGTTCTTCTACCAAGGCATTCCATTTCCCAGTAGAAATGCTGGAATCACACCAGATATGGTCTCAGGACTTGTGTTAGGTGGCCTCCAGAGGCCTCTTTCAATCCAAAATACTCTGCAGTATATTCTTTATGTGAGGCTGAAAATCACTAAATTATGTTATGAGGAGGAGAAGAAGAAAAAAGAAAAGAGTGATAACTGTCCACGTTGAGCTCTCCATAAATATGTCTCCAGACTAATTTACATGAATTTACCAGGAAACAAACAGAAGTAACCTGGATGTATTTTGATTTACAAGTGCCACCAGTCCTACAGAAATCACTGGCAGTGAGAGTAGGATGTTAAAGTGAGGGACTAACTCAAGGCAAGAAGCTTTAGAGGAGCAGGTTTTTGGATCAATGGATGACTGTCAGCCCTGAACATTCCTTGCAGAAACCACCATCACTGTTACCATAATGAGAATTTTAATTACAAATGAAAGGCAATATGACTCTACAGATGAGCCACAGACTCTTTATTACATTCCCATTAAATATTTGTGGTCTGAAGACCAGAGTCTGGCATGCACAGTGATGATGTAAACTTTATAACATCCCCAGGGACCAACAGGAGCTCCTGAGGGGGTGTGTAAGTCTGCCTGCTCTTCCCTCCTCAGTAACATACACCAGGTTTTGTGGTTGCAAGAGGCAGCTCAGTTTCCTGAAGTGATGTGTTTTATTTAGATTGAACAGATCAAGGCAGAAAGCTCTCCACAGAACTGTTCTGTCAGTGCTTGCTGCTTTTTTGTACCTCTTTGCCAACAGAAGTTGGTACAAGAGGAACTTCAAGATGCCCAAAAAAGAAATAGACTGAACCTGGAGCTCTGTGGATAATCTTTGATGCTCTGGGCTCCATCGTGTGCTGGCAGCCCAGGAAGCCAACCTTGTCCTGGGCTGCCCCAAAAACAGTGTGGGAAAAGATCCAGGGAGGGGATTGTGCCCCACTCAGGTGAGAGCCCACCTGCAGAGCTGCCCCAGCCCTGGGGCCCAGCACAGGGAGGAGCTGGAGCTGCTGGAGAGAGGCCAGAGGAGGCTCCAGATGATCAGAGGGAGGGAGCAGCTCTGCTGGGACAGAGGGACGGAGCAGCTCTGCTGGGACAGTTGGGATTGTTCAGCCTGCAGAGGAGGACTTGGGATGACCTAATTGCAGCCTTCCAGTACCTGAAGGAGCTGCAAGAAACATGGAAAGGGCCTTTACAAGAGCCTGGAGTGACAGGACAAGAGGGAATAGATTGAAACTGGAAGAGGGCAGATTTAGATGAGACATTAGGAAAAAATTCCTCCCTGTGAGGGTGGGGAGGCCCTGGCACAGGGTGCCCAGAGAAGCTGTGGCTGCCCCTGGATCCCTGGCAGTGCCCAAGGCCAGCTTGGACAGGGCTGGGAGCAGCCTGGGACAGTGGGAGGTGTCCCTGCCATGGCAGATGATGACACCAGACAGGCTTTAAGGTCCCTTCCAACCCAAGCCATTCTATGATTCATTCCACAAATTTTAAGTCTTCTAATCAATAGTTTAATAGGGCCCATATGTGAAGCAGACAGACTTGTTTAACTCTTGACTGTCAAAGATAAATCACAGAGCAGGAGGGCTTTTGTCTGCAGTACCAAGATGGAAACTTGGCATTTTAGGCTGAGAGTTATCTTTCTATTGAATGATGGCTCACACATTTAGTGCCAGGAATAGATTGTACATGAAGTCATTTTTGTCTGCTAACACAAAAAACAGCTTTAGAAAGGCTCATGGATGAGCTTTTTCGAGTTTCCTTGATTTTACTGTGCTTACAAATTTAGACTTAAGGCTGATGTCATGATTTTTATAATATCAGAAGTGCTGTTCCTCCCTTGCCCTGCCAAATTGAAAGGTAGAAAGGGAAGGATTGTCCAAACTTCCACCACTGCATTCAAACATGGACTAAGTTAAAGCCAAACTGCTCCATGAGACAACCTTGCATTGTGCCTACATTGCCATAAGGACAGGGTAAGAACAGTTAACAGTTAAATTATTGCTCTCAGTAGAGATGACTAAATGGCATAAATAATGAACAATAATGGAAAGGTAAATCAGGAATTTCATTAATTTTTAAATTAATGTAAGGCCAAAGAGATATTCAATATAATTGCAATACAGCAATTTTTAAATTGCCCTTATGAATAGATGCAACGTCTGTGGAACTCCTTACCACAGACACCAGCAGTGGAAGTGATCAGCAGTGTTAAAAAAAGTACGGGAAATTTATATTGACAATGTCTGAAATTACAACAGTAGCATTTTCAGAAAATTTAAAAGCCCTCATTCATCAGAGTATTAACCACCTTTTAACCAAATAAATTGAGGAACTCTGTTTCAGGGGAAATTATCTTGTAACAATACGCTGCATTAATCTGAATCCCTCACTGCAACTGCTTCTAAGAGGGTTGAACATGAGAGCTTCTGCTACTCAATTCTAATTTTATTATGAGGCTTCATTTAAAGCTACATGTGACAGCATGCGAGAAGACTTTGATTTTAGTGTCGATACAATAGAAACATTTTTATTAAGAACGTATTTTGATTGTCATTTTTATTCTCCGGAGTATTTATAATAATATTTATTGTAAGTTATCTTGTTATACTTTATTTGAGTAGTCTTTTATTATTAAATCATTAAATTGCACTGGCACCTCCAGGCTGATGTGCCAGGTTTGTCCAGGGCAGGGTACCAACTGTCTCTGATAAGTCTGGATACAAAAGCTTGCAATCAGCAGCGTAGGAATTGGACTTCTCTGTAATTTTCTTCTAAGAAGGCTTGTGCTGTTCTTTCAAAACAATCATTGTTCTGATTTCAAATACAAACTGCATTTTCTTCTGCAAAACACAATGACTTTCATCCGGAGGAGGCAAATAACTGCATCCTCACAACCTGTCTATAAATAGCCTGCCCATGTCTTTTGTGCAGGACTTTCTCTCTCTGTTCTGTGGGATGGTTTTCCTTGCCAGAACACCCAGGAGATGTTTTTAATGCCCCTTTCTTTCTCCTAGGAAGGTAACAGTCTCAACCTTGTTCTCAAAAACATCTATAAAATCCACTTCCTGACTTGCAGGAACAGTCTGAAGCGTTCACCATCTCCTAGCACGTCAGCCTGCAGACATTTGTCATTTATTTCACAAAAGCTTACCCTGGTTTTTCCTTCTGATGGACGACAATGATTGAAACGTCACGTTCAGCTGAATGTCCTGTGCTCACTTCTTGGATGGGCAAACTAAACCAGACGTTGATCTTGCTGGTTTATTGCTTTGCCCAACATTCTTAGCTACCCAATTTCTGTTAATGTGGAAGGTTTGATAAAAAGAGAGGCTCAAAATACATTTCAGCACCTCAGTTCCATCTGGGTACCAAATTAAAAGAACTTGGATTGAAGTTTCTGTGTGAAACAGTTCTCTACATCACAGGAAGCAGCTTTTCCTTGTCCTATCAGGTACTGCAGGGATTCATGAAGCTTGTAGGTGCTACAGCAGTTAGGGCAAGTTCTGAATTCCAGAGGCAGGAAGAGTAGAAGAGACCATGATCACCTTTAATCTTCCAGTTTTATTTCTCAGCCTCAGCAATTGTCAACACTAGAGAGAGTAATTTCAAAATCCTGCACGTGTTGTTCCAAGACCACAGTTCAGTCATGGTAGGAAGAGTTTTCTTTAATGCAGATTGACTCTGAAGTGCCAGGAATATCAGAACTGTATTTCAGTAAGCAAATGAATGTATTTGGCATTAACAGATGAGGAAAAAAATCCCCTGCTTAAGCTATCAGTATGTAGTCTGAGCATTAGATAGCTGCTTAATACAAATAACAGCAATCCCATAAAACAGCCATATGAGAGAGAGGAGATTTTGTTTGATTTAACTGATGGTAGTGAAAAGTGCCCGTGCCTTTTAAGACTAAGGTTAGTATTACCTGCAGTGCCTTATTAACAAGCTTAATGGCAATTCCAAGTGAGAAGCCATGCAGGCTCAGTGGTAGGTAAGGACTTTCTAGGTCACATTTTTAATTGGCTCTAATTGGGGGAAAATAGGGTGGAAGAAAGAGGAACAATTTTGGTGCATTGACTCATGGACCACGCAGAGCAATATTTTAAAGTGGGAAAGGAAAATCACAGCTTTCCCCTGGACAGGGAACTGTTTTTAGCAACAGATTGCTGCTGGTTGCTGGGGGTGCAGCAAAGGACCCCAGCCTCATCACCTGCTTTGGTTGTGTCATGGGTGGCTGTGGCAGGAGGAAAGCTCGGGCTGGCTGAGAGCTGGAAAAGGGAGCAGAGGGAAAGGGAAAGGCTCCTCCTGGCACCTGCAGCAGTCGCCGTCTCTTCTCCTCTCTTGCAGAACAGCAAGACTCACATCCCACGTCTTTGTGTCCCACCATATTTCTGTACCAGCTCCACTGCTCCTCTTTACCTCCTCCCTGCATGTCTCTCCTGCTTCTCTTCCACTGATGCTCCCCACCAAAATTATTCAGCTCACATGAGCAAATGAAAAAAAAAAAAGCTGATAAAAAAAATGCAAATAATTTTCTACTTGTCTAACACATCAGTTCAGTGAAGAGTCCAAAAAAGCAGCACAGCCAGTGCAGGGGAGGCAGCTGTGAGCAGAGGAGAGGGCAGAGGCAGAGGGGAAGGGGAGGAGGGGCAGGTCTGTCCCTTTCAGGGACCGCAGGTTGTTGCGCTGCCTCAGCAGCACCACGGAACTGCACCCCAGGGGCCAGGGAAAAGTCACCATTCCTGTCTCCAGCTGTTATCATGGACTGATGCAACTGTTGGCAGCAGTGGGTCAGCAGTTCACAGGTACAGCAGAGCAAATTAGTTAGGATATTAATTCCCTTTTTTTTTCTTTTTTTCCATGATTCCTGTTCTTTTTCTAATTTCAGAGTTAAGTGACAGAAATGTTTTCATCTGTCCTAATCGGACTCAAAACAGCAGCTGAAACAAGAGAAGTTTCCTCTTAGGGGGGATCTCTTTCCTGTGTGTACCAGGTGCCTGCTCATTTCTCTTTTGGTCATGTGGATGTTTTACTTCAGCTTTCATAAACAAACATTTGCCTTAGATAGTGTAAAGGAGCCTTGGAGTGTCACGAGAGCACATTCCAGCACTACAGACCCCGTGAATGGCTGCATTTACAAGGTCAAGAGACAGACCCTCTTCAAACAGGGCAACAAGGGCCGAAAGGGCTCAGGCCATTGAAAAGGCCATTGTCGCTCTGTCAAGGGGCTGGGGAGTTGAGTTTATGAATCAGAAATCAGGTCAGCCCCAGCTCAGCCAGATGGCTTTGCCACCTGACAGGGTCAGGAGATGTGTGTGACCTCGTTCGGAGCCCGGCCTGAGTGGCAAATAATGCCCGCTTGCTCCGACAGAGGTTTTTAAACCTCAGCAGGACCCAAACACATCAATTGTGCGGCTCCCACGGCAGCAGGGCTGCGAGGAGGGTTTGGCTGCCCGGCTGTGTTTGTGCCATTCCTACCAGCACTCGCACGGCAGAGGGCCCTGTCGCACAGCTCCAGATAAAGAATGCGATTTGTAAAAGCACCCTTCATTTCCTGCGGCTCCGAGAGGTATTTTAAGCAACTCGAGGCTTGCTTGTATTTGTCAATATGCAGTTGTTTTCTGTCATGTTGGAAGCGCCAGCCATTACCAAAATGATGAGCAAACGCAGGTTTATTGTACTAAAATTCATTACTTTGTTGAACAAATAGCATTTTCCGACTGAGGGTATTCAAACAAGCTTCTCTAATAGTTCATGTCATCTTCCACACCCGTGCAGAATATGCAGTGTGTTACAAAATCAGAATGTGATATTGTTCCATCTTACCCCTCCTGAAAATAGATACAAAACAATCCGGGTTTTTGGAGTAACACAGTGACAAATAAAACTGGGCTGGAACAGCTACCAAAACGCTTTTACAAAAAGCTGTGCAAACATATGCAGAAATCACATGGTATCCAAAGAGTTCTTGCCCCCAGAACAATTCAAACAATCTGAAAATACGGGTGCTGGTATTCTGCTACTCTGGGACAAAGTAAAAATTAAGCTACCCTTGTAATTTTATATATTTTTGACATGGTAAGTGTTAGACTTCATTAAAAATGGAGTGATTCATTACAGTCTTTGGCTACTGAGGAAAAGACAAAAACAATTTCATCATTGCATTGAGAAATTATTTAAAATCATTATATTGATACTTCTCTACTCTAAAGATGCTGGTTTGAGATCTAAGAAAATGAGATTGCTAATAGGTTAAGATCCATCCTGTATGAGTGGGTATGGTGAAAACACTATTAAATTCTACTAACATGTCTCTTTTTTTTTGTTATCCTGTGATTAATGGTCCTGATCAGACTGAGGTTCCACTTCAGCTGGCAGTTTCCAACTTGAGAATACAGCCTAGTTAAAAATGTAAAAAGTAAAGGAGAAGCAGGGAAGTACCTTCCACAGAGCCCCTAGTTAAATGGTCCTGGTTCTGAGGGCCAGCATGCAGCCAAAAGCCTGGCTTGCCTCCTTGGAGCTAAGATGGGTGGATGTCTAAAAATTGTGTTGTTCTTGGGGAATGTGAGGCTGTGACTGTTCACTGGTTTGGGATTGGAAATGCCTTCTCATCATACTGGAGAACAGATTGTTTGCTCAGGCCTTTTGAGAAGGAGCGATTGCTGGAGAAAAGTCTTCAAATAATGACATGTGGAATTCTGTTTGATAAGGACTGAAAACCCCTGGAATGTCGGGACAGGGTTCACTTTTTGGATGGAAGCCTTTGCATTGCCTTTCCAACAGAGTGGATCAGGTCTGGAACTGAGGCGTCAAAACTCGTCCCTCCAATAAAGCCAATGTGTATCCAAGTTGCTGAGCATCTGGATTCTAATCCACTTTTCATTATGCAGATTTGAATAGCAAGATGTATAATTTTGCAGATGGAAATAAATAGATTCCAGGCTATTATTTGTTAAACCTGTGCTCATAACATTGCAGCTTAGCTGCTTTGATACAGAACTACAGCTGCAGGGAGGCCAGAAGAATTCAGCAATCAGATAGCATAAGAACAGTGATTTCCAAAACATCCCTCTAGCTGCCCATTTTCCTCATTTTCTTCCCTTGCATCTTCCACTAATGAGAGCAGCAGTAGGCTTGGATTGGAGACCAGTAAAACCAGTATGAGCATCCTTTCCCCATTTCTCTAAAGCTAAAGCTTTTGTTGCTTTCTGAGAACAAATACCCATAAACAGCCCTTTGTTTGCCCAGGCCATTGCTGTTCCCCTTTTTTTTCAGTTTCAGTCCTGGATATGGGAAGGATCCAAAGGATCTCTTCCACATGAAGCAAACAAATACACTCTTCCCTCAGTCCTTCCTTTTTAAGCCTGGTACATTTCTTGCTAGATCCTAAGTGGGGTTTTCCTGATGTGGACACTCTTTCTAGGTCAGCAGTGTTTGCCCAAAGTTCATCACAATCAAAAATTTTATTGTATTACATGGATCTTGAATCAGTTTTCCCAGAAAACTGATATTTCCAGATAATTCCACGTTGACAGAAAATGTTGCTGACCTCTGTATTATCTCTGGAAGTGCTTTTGCCCTTAGAAATGCTTTAGAGATATCACAGGTTTGGTATTACATGAAGCTTCTAGTCACTCTAGAAAAGACATTTAATTTTCTAATAGAGAAATTACCTTTAAAAAAAGTAATTTATTGCCAGAGACGTGGCTAATGTCTGAGATGTCAGACAGAGCTCAGAGTTATTCAGTTCCCACACTGAGAGCTCACGAGCCAACAGCTCAGGCAGTCACTGACAGCACAAGTTTAAAAACCTCCCTTGCCTTCTCCAATCCTACAGCTGTCTGCAGATGGGAGCCCTGGTAAATCACTGTGTGCACAGCACAGTGACATTGGTGGGATGTGAACAAGAAAAGAAACACTTAAAAACGGTGCAGTGGCTTGAAAAATATATCTTAGCCATCAGGAAAGAGGCTTGTGATCCTTTGTACTTCAAAGGCATGATGATAAATCTCACTTCTTAGGGATTACACATAAGTACCTTATGGATACCAGGGACAATAGGTCAGGGAATTGCAAAAAAAGCGAAAAAAAAAAGCAGCAAAATAAGGAATTACTGTTATGAGTCATTAAACAAAATTCTAGTTATGTTTTATGTACTGTTGAATAAAGAGCTCATTGTTATTTATTAAACTATCATCATTACCTGATAAACCGTGTTAGAAGAGGATGGATTTATTATTGTTCCCACACAACTAAAAGGTTAACACCCTTCTGACTGCAAAATAATACACTTTCAGCTGATGGAAGCGTTTAACAGAGCTGGCAAAAAATGTCCTTGATATTTATTAATAGACCAATGCCATTTTCTAGGCTCAGCTCCTAAAATCTTCAGGCATGTGCATGAGATTTAAAGCTTTTCTCAATTAGTTTATCTTGAAATTAGTTTAGCTACTTGCAAATATGAATATGTTAAAAGATCAAACAAAAAGTATGGGCTCATACTGTTCGAAAATTTCATTTAATGCAATTCTAAACAACAGGTTAAATTGAAAAATTCACTCTGTCCCTACATCTTCTACTCCTGTTGCAAGTGTAATGCAATAAAGCCAGTGAGTGGAGTATGGAACTGAGTTTTATCACAAGCAAGATAAATAAATTCTGTGATAGCAAATGTAAAAGGGAATATTTGTGACGTGGCTGCTTTATTTGCATCCTTTGGATAAGAACCCTGAGACAGCCAGACCTGTCCAGGGCAGTGAAACCTCCTGCTCCCATGAATTCAGTAGCAGTGCATGAACCTCCTGTGGTGCTGAAGTCCCCAGCCTAAAATTATTCACCCTTGCAGCAGCACTCAGTCACCAGTGCCCTCTGCCACCTCGTTGCACTGTCTTGGTCAGTCAGAGTTGTCCACAGCAGTCTGGGAGGTGCTTCAAGAAATCTCTCAACATTTCTGATTCTTTTCCTTGTGGAAATCATTTGACAGATTTCCTGCACAGGTAGTGGATGTAATTAGCTCTGTCTTTTCCACAAAGATGAGTTGGTGTGCAGAACCCTGCACATAAAATTCTAAGTGTAAACTGCTTGGGTATCAACAGTTTCCAAATCAGTGCTTATCTCATTTGTTGGGATTTTCTTGTTATGGAAATCAGCTAAATATTGTCTTTTAGTTAATAGACCACATTTTGAGGGAGTACAGGCATCTTCTGGTAGGTGTGAAAGAGTTTAAGAGGAAAGTGTGATGAAATATGCATGTTCTTTCTCTAGAAGAAAGAAAGAAGGGGAAGAAGCTTTGTCTGGAAGGATTCAGATGTCTGTCCTCCAAGTTACAGAAAAAGAAAAGTACATTGCTTGAACCTTTTCTCCCACAGCCTCCTTTAGAGACTTAGAAGATAAAAGTAGGGTCTCTTTGAACATGAAAACCTTCAAGTTAAACACGATTATTTGGTATTTAGTAAAAGAAGCTAATGAACTCTGGCTACTATATTCCTCATAAGTCTTCATTTGAAGCCCTTGCAATATACCCAAATATATGCAGAGAAAGTACTACAGGTGTTCGAAGGAAACTGCTTTCCACTTTGTACTTTTGTATGTAAATTAAATTGCCCGAGCCATTAGCACGTTGGAGAAAACATCGGAGCTGATCGTTGGAAGTTGCAAATATTATTTTATTCCCATTGGCATTTCACTGAAGCCTTTTAGACATTTAAAACTGGGAGTTTGGATACTGTGTTTAAAACTTGATGGTGAGTTATGAAAATCTGTGTTTCCCAAGGTCTCTACATTCTCCTGTTACTGCAGCAGTGCTATCCATAATTAAAACAAGTAGATATTTGCTGGAGGCAGAGCTAGAGGTAGAACATCTGATAGAGACCCTGCATTAAGCATGACGTGATCTGGTATCCATTTGGAGGGAGCTAATTAAATGTGGGAGAACTGTAGCTGAAGTGAGGAGGTGAGAAAACCCTACAAACTAAACAGAAGCTGCTATTTAAATGTTTGCACTTTAGAAATGCTTGTATGTCTTGTGTTCTATTTTCTTTCCTGCAGGGCCTTATATAACCACCACCATCACAACAGTGAAGTAAATTCTTACAGTGTCTCAAGCAAAATAACTGAATGTCACTGTTCAGCTGTTCTAGCCCTCTTCCTTTCCAGTCATGGACCACAGAAATCCTTGAAAAAATGTTGGTTTATATCAGCTGCTGGACCCAGGAATGTATTTACATACCACTGATGTAAAGTTATCTGTAGATATTACCTGATAATGGAAATGAGTTTTGTAAATGAAGTCCGCACTTGTCCCAAAACGGGGAGGATACTGCAGAAGTTATTTAGGGGCCTGGTGAAATGAGACATTTTGGCTGCATACTCTCAGAAAGTTTGCCCTGGGATTTGCTAATCCCTCATGGATTTCTGATCCAACCTCAGAACAAAGATATGACATTAGATGGAAGCCCAGCTGAGGAGAGGTATCAGTTGGGTATAGGGAGAACACCAACAAGACAAAAAAAGCTATTTTGGAGAAGACAGAACCTTGCAGAGTAGTTATCTTGTTTTGGACGGACACGGGGCCCAGGGCAGATGAAGAGTATTTTATACACTTGAGGTAGATCTCTGTTTAAAATCCCGGTGATTTCCTTTTCCTTAGCCAATAAAATCCATTACTTTTTTTTCCTGAAGCCATCCCTATGAGAGAGACGTTCTGCTGGAGTTACTCCCTGTGGCAAATCCATGTTCTGTCATCTTTACCCAGCCCCAGAGGGTCCTGAGTGCTGAACCCGAGCACTGTGGAAGCTCCAGACAGATGCTGCATAAATAATGTGCTCAATCCATAGAGGGCAGGAAACATGTCAGACCTGAGATGCTTTGATAAACCAAAACTGTAGTGAAAAGTAAATTAGTGAGATCAGAAAGCCATTTCCTCCCTGGCTAACCTCCATGGGGATGACAGGAATTTGTCATTCCCTCAGCCTCCCGTCCCAGCCTGATGGACAGGGAAGGACACATTTATCAAAGGAGGAACATGTTTAATCAGTTCATGTCGTGTTCCACGCTTGATGGAGTGCTTTAACATCGTGGTGCAACACAGTCACACCCACTTGGATAATAATTAGTGAATAATTAATTTTCCACTGTGGTAGCCACAAAAAAAATCAATGAGCCTTGATGCGCAATAAAATTAAGGCATGAAAGGATATATAAAACTTCCAGAAAGGGAGCTGATCCTGGATGTGTTGAAGGCACTGGCAAAAAAATTGCAAATACTTAATAAAATCCCGAGTCACACAACCAAAAACCCCACAGCAACTTGTAAAAGGCAAATCTAACCAGAAAATCAGAAACACTTCAATCTCTTTAACTGAAATATACTGAGTAGATCTCACAAGAAAACCTGAAAATGGGCAATTGGTAAAGATGACTGCATACCCTTTTTCATTTATATTTTATTGTTTGAGTAATAACTTTATCTCAAGGCAGGAGAGCTTTAGCTCTTTTGTACTTTTCCCCAAACCACAAGTGAATTTCATCTGTGGGAGAATGTGTGATTGACTCTTTGTGAAATTGTTCTTCATGAGCACCTCATTACAAAACTTCCACCATCTCCTGTCTCAAACTTCATTAGAGCCTACCTGTGACTCTTGCACATTATTACACCAATAACCTATACTTTCAAAATATTTACAAACCATCTGCCTCACTTGTAATTTTAATCAGGCCAAACCTGTGGAAATAACTTACGTTTCGTGTAATTAAATTATCTAGAAAAGCAACAGTGACAAAATAGCTTATTTTGTTAGAGATACACCCATGCCTTCTTCACACTTGAAGGTAACTGCAGATTGCTGTAGTTGCTTAGAGGTTGTGGTTGGTGTTTTCAGAATGCCTGAACATTTTCTTTTACTTTCTTGCATGGAGTTGTTGAGTGAATACAGTTGATTTTAAGGAGGCAAAGAAGGCAGGTGATGCTCACATGGTTTAAAACTCGTTCATTACCCTTGTTCTTCCTGAAGGGGCGTTCTTTGGGGCTGCTTGGCTGACCCGTTGAGCTTGCAGAGGGAGAAGGTTGCCTGGGCAAGGACTGCACACAATCTTCTCAACTTAATCCAGGGAAAGGATTCAGTAAATCCCTGATCCTGATTTAACAGAACCGTTGGGATACTTGGAGGAAATTTACTCCTTGATTATTTGGATATGATTATGGCTTTATAAGACTCTTTCAGCAGCTCAAGTGAAAGAATCTTTCAAGATCCTTATAAGAATATTTCAGGAGGTACTACAGAGTTTGGCCATACGTATTTGTATGCAGAGAAAAGAAAACAAAAGGTCTTATTCTGGTCTTTCAGCTCCTCTGCACATATCTGTGTTAGATCAGACCCAATGGAAGTCATTAAGGACTCCCTCTTACCTCCCTGATTTCATAATAACGGAGGGAAGACAAAACAGGTGTTGAAAAAAAAGAAAACACGTTTTTCTCAACAGGAATACATTTCTCGTTCCTGTTTTAAGTGTTTCCATATCCGATTCAGTATCGCTTCCTGCCGGCATGGAGGGAGTTAAACCAAAGCAGCCTATCGAGTTGTTAAAGGAGCAAAGAGGAAATGTAAGACAATGACACAGATAAGAATAACTTCAGATAGGTGGCTTCAAAGTGGTTGGGGTGATAGCGGCTGGGTCATCACTTGGAGGAAAGCTAATGAGCTGGCTCCATCCAGGCTGCAGCGGGGACCCTTCCCAGGGCTAAGTGGGGGATCAAAGGAGCCTAAAACCTCAAAGAACTGGAAAAGGAAGGGAGCTCGGGGTGAGCCAAGAGAGGCTTCCCAGAATGTGTCAGTTACAGAGCTGACAGGCTGGGAAGACTCACAGACAGAAAGAATGTGCTGCAAGCGATGGAGCTGCTCCTCCTGGGAGAGCCTAATCTGGATTTATGTAAATTACACACTGTGGAAGCTTAGACTGTGAACACGCATATAAAAGAAAACCATTATTTTTTGTATTAACACCTGGGCCTGCAATCTTTGTGTCTTTGAATTACCGAACAAACAATATTTTGCTATTAAGTGAGTGCGATTTGAAACTTTTTAATGAGCCTTTTAGCAGAGCTCCTCCAGTAGCTAAAGCCGAGCTGAACACATTGAAGTGATGCCGGTGGTTACCCGGGAGCTGTTACCCAGCTACGCCAGGGAGCGCTGCCAAATTCCTGCTCAGGAAACCAAGCACCCTGGGCTTGATACCGCTGTAAGGACACAACCTTGGGAAGGGACAACATCCAGCAACTTTGTGAGGCTTTCTGATACTAATGGAGCAAGATGGGCCGTGCATTTTTATGCAGCTCTTCTCTGAGTGAGAAACAGTTCCCCAGTAAGGGCTGGTGGTAGCCCAGCCCTGATGGAGGGTGTGGATTGTTGGGGGCACGAATTTATTCTGTCCGAGATACTTCCCGTTTCTCATGGGGATTTTTCTCTCATGTTCAGCACGTATTTTAACGTAACTAAGACTTGGGTGAAAATAAAAGATTAGTGTGAGCACCTCCCCAAAATCTAGATGATGGCCATGGAAGGGTCAGTGAATACAGCAAGGGTGTGGATGTTCAGTGGGCCGTTTTGGCAAAACATTGTTATTTTAATTTTGTATTTATTTTGTTGTTATACATTCACAAATACCTTCAGCTAGAAGGAGGCAAATAGCGTTATTTGAAGAGAAAGAAATCTCTCTGGAGCGTTGTTTATTTTATCAGACTACAGAGATAAACTGTGGCACTTTGAAGCAATCTGTGTGGCAAAACCCCCTGGCTTTGTGCTGCCTTCCCACCTCCCAGGGCATCACCTGAGTCCTTTCCAGTGTAGCCCTGGCAGCAGCACACACAGAGCTGCAGCTCCATGCCATAATGCCCTGCAATGCCAGGTGAAAAATGCAGCTGCTCTCTCCCGTTCTCCTGCCCAGAATCCAGAGCAGTCTGCTGGTACCAGGGAGCACTTGGATGGAGATTTGCCAACACAGCACATGGCACAAGTGAAAGAAAAGAACATCGAAAGGCAGAAAATTACTTTTTCGGCTTGTTATGTGATTACTTGCATACTTTCAGGCTTTACTCACATGTGTGCTTGTATTTAGAGAATCCCAAGCATGACTATTATAATTACACAGCCAATCTGAGATCAGATAAAACAATCACCAGTGATTCAGTCATTACTGCATGGGTTTTTTTTAAAAAAAAGCTGTTGTCTAATATACTGAATTCTGCCATTAGAGATGCAGCTGTTTTCCTTGATAGCAGACCTTCCTTCTATAGATCTCTTTCTCTCACTGGAAGCTTTTTGTGAGTGGCAGTGACTCTGAATTAATGCATCGTTTTTCCAAGTGGGTTCTTCTCTATCGTGGAATTGTTTTAGTATTGTTATTATCAGCTTCCATAGAGATAACATTTTTAATAGCCTGTTCTATTTTAGGTCCATAGCCCATGCTTCAATTCTATTAGAAAATGGTCTGCAGAGTCACCAGGGTATAAGAATCTGATTAGAAAACTTGGTGCACTGTCTTTTCAGAAAGGATCTTTGTGCTATCCATAGCAGAGGAATATCAGCTATGCAGTGAAGTTACAATACACAAGACTAATTCAAAATCTCAATGACTACTCACTTATTCAAACAGCCATCCCTGGAGAGAATAATTGAGCAAAGTGGTTATAGGTAGTCTTATGATAACATCTTTGCATTCCTGCAATGCCTTTCTTGCCAAGATATTTTACAAGAAGATACAACCCAGGGGCTGTAGAAATAAAAATTACTTTAGCCCAAATAACACTGCTTTCAGTGGTACAAGCCAGGATTTAATTTTTCATTCTGATTTTTTTTTTTTTTTGAAGACTTTATCATAGATTTGACATTGTTTATCCTAAAGTCCCATTTCTAATTGACTGATGGCTATGGCTATAAGGAGACACAAATTGGATTAAATCAATTCTTCACTCTGGGAATTAATGCCCATTGTCTTAGATGCTGACCTTCTACGCTAATTTCTGCGAGAAGTGAAATAAAAGGTTTAAAATTCCGCATGCTAATCACACCTTATACATTCTTATGAAGATCTAATTATAGTGGAATTACCATCGATTTACTGAAAAAAAGCCCCATCTATTGCAATATCATACTGTCCAAAAAGTATTAAAAAGTTGGGCACTGTATTACAACACTTTTAAGTGCTGGCATGTTGGCCTTCATCATTACATGCACAAGCTACTGCCTAAGTGAGCCCATGACTGAATCATAACTTGTTTAATAATCTTTTGTCAACTGTAGTATCTCATCTGGAGGGTTATCATAATAAAGACAGTAATTGTTTCTTCAAAGTAGCCATTAGAGAATTCTGTAACCACTACCATTCCAATTAGAGCATTCGAGATTAATTTCAAGAATAGCCTTCCCTGGGAGTTCAGTCACAGGAGACACTCATTTAGAAAGAGATAAAGTTGTTGTCCATATATATAGAGAGAGAGAGAGGCTGCTCCTCATTAGATGGGATACTACACACACTTAATAAAGCAGATACTGTAGCAGGGAGAGAGGAATAAAGTACTGAACTCACTTTTCCAAGGTCATTGGCCTGCCTGGGAGCTGAAGAATGATCTCCTTAGCATTGTCTAATGCCCAGGTCACCGAGATCTGCATTTCAGACATGCATCCTTGGAGGAAAATACTTCTTTTTATTCTGAGAGCACCTGGGCTGCAGGTGCTCCTGTGGAAAGAGCCAAGAGTGAGAGTGGGTGATAGGGAGCTTCTCCAGAAGTGCCTGTACAGACTGCTCAAAAACCTCCTAAACTTATTAAGGCTGATTTGCACAGGCAGTTTAACATTTTTCCGAGTGTCCTCATGCAGCCCAAGTTTGATTGCAGGCAAAAATATACAAATCAGCCTCCTTCTGAAAGCAAAGCAAACCCTAAATTCATTGGATGTGGTCAACTGTGGGATCACAGGGAAAGAGACAAATGGCATCATTCGTTCGTTGTGAGAGTTTGGACAGGGCAGTGAAAGTGCCAGGACATGAGTGTTTCATGCTGTGTTCATTTCTGTGTGCTAATTTCTTTATCTGCAGCACTTATCAGAGTGATAAAACCACTGAGAGACACCAGATGCTGCTGGTGGAGATGCTCATGCTGCTCTCAATGCCCTGCTGAGGTGGCAGTTTGCTTCTGGAGGAGTGCTCGTGGTCAGCTGTGATGAATTCAGTTTTGGAAGCTGAATAAACAACAGGCTGCTCTGCACTGCTCAGGGACAGAGCTCTCCTTAACTGGAGTGATGGCCTAGGAGCCCAAATTAAATTCCTGGTTTCATTCCTTCGGATTCCAGTGAATTTAAGGGAAGCTGGGGTCTACGTTTGGATCTGAAGCTGACTGAAAGAGACATTTCTGCTTAGACAGAATCACCAGGTGTGATCCAGGATAATGTAATGTGTCCAGAAACCAAAGTGAGTTCCAAAAGCTGCAGAAGTTGTTGCCTTCTGTAGCTGAGCAAGGAGTCCGAAAGCTTTTCTGTAAAGACACTGAATAAAGCCCATCCCCTGAGAAAGCAGCAGTGTTACAGCAGCAGATGTACAAGCTAAATACACAGGGATCCCCTCCAGAGTGCTGGCAAATTGTGCTTTCTCATGCATGAAGGTGTTCATATTGCTGCTCACCATCCAGCACGTTTGGAACAACCTTATTCTTCTCAACAGCTCTGGATTTTCATTTGAAATGCACAAGACATGCACACTAGAGCTACATTTAATTTTCTACGTGTGCTGTGCTGATATACTGTCAGGTCCCATTGCCTGAATAATAATCCCTTTTTTGATGTGGGAAATTTTACATTTCAATCAAAGGGTCTTATTTTTCATTGCCAAATTCCTCTATGACTAAAGCTCTCACAGTGCTCTTTTAATGTTTTATATGAACTTATACTTTACCTGTTTCTTGCTTACTCTCCCACACCCTGCAAGCCACTATGATTCTAGTACATTCAGTGAGACAATTTATCAGCTGAAGAGGACACTGGAAAAGTGTCACTGTACCTCTCTAGAACAGTTATCTTGGGGTAGGTGAGCCACTTCAGCCAACTCACTATTAACAGGAAGGGAAGGATGTCCATAACATTTTTATTTCAACTTCTTCCTAGTCTGGAAATGGAAATATCCTCTCTCAGGGAACTCTTTTTATTTATTTTTTTTAAACCATTAAATGAGCCATAGATCAGAAAAAAAATCTAAAATTTCAGAGGGGCTGAAAAACAACACAATCACAGCGTTATGTAACTTCTTTCCACTATCTGATCTCAAAGGATAGCAGGAAATAGGAAATATAGTTGAAGATGATTCATCACATGCCCAAAACAGATGTTCCTCAATTTGAAACATATCATCTCAGCCAGGGAAATGGAACTGTGGTGGATGTCAAGGCAGTTACATTTGCCTGACAGATACTCCACGCTTTGGAATAACATTACTGCTAATGAGAGTCTACTGCTGATGTGCAGTTCTTTGTTTTGCTGTTGATGTAGAGCAGTCAGGTCTGCTTGGTGCATCCATTAGCAATAAAGCCCTGTGTGTGTGTGGTATTTCTAAATTGAATTATAATGCAAAACACAGGCGCCATCCTCACTTCATTTTTCAAGCCTTGCCTGTGCAGTCTCAAAACCAACAGTTAATAAAGCAAGTTCCTCTCCTCCATAGAGTGAAAGCACCGGATTTATGTCCCTTGAGGAGAACAACTTCCTGTGGCTGACCTTGGAGCAGGGCTGGAGTTACAGCCCAACCTTTGTGTGTGGCTGTGTCCCAGTCTGATATCTGGTGCCAGTATGGATTGTGCTGGGGCCAGCAGCCACTGGCATCTCCCAGAGCTCTGAAGATATCCTGCTGAGGATACAAAATGATAAAATGCCAGTCTCCATGTGCTCCTTGACAAAATGCTGGGGTGCTTTCCGTGTTTCCTCAACAGGCTTTTACTTCTGCTCTAGAATAAAAAGCCTTTTTGATGAAGGTCCGGTGCCTATTTGCACAGCAGCCAGGATATAAAAGCCTGGCTGCTGAACAGCTACAGAGATGCTGAGATTCACCAGGACCATGAGTTAAAGGGTGGGAAAGCAATTAAAAACAAAACTATTCCATTTTTAAGAACATCAGATGTTGAACATTGTCAGAAGTCAGTCATTCATTGAAAACACAGATTTAGTCTGTCTAGCAAGATAGACTTTTATGGTGAACGAGCAGTTTGTGGAATATAAAGGGGCCTGACAGGCACAGAAAATTCAAAGGACACATTAAATTGCCAAAGTTCTTCCTTTAGCAACAGATAAGTGCATCGAGAGTAGCCTGGAGGCACGGGCTGGCTTGTTTTGCTCAGGCAGAGCAATTTGCTGTCTTACATGGATGGGGCTCTAATCACTTGTAAGTGCAAATGGGCTGATTTGCTGAACACACTGATCCAACCTCCAAAGGGAGCAGCGAGGGGCTGGAAGCTGCCGGATCGGCTCTGGAAGGAGGGCAGTGCCCCTGGTAGCTGCACCCTCTGTGCTGGGGGCACACACCCTGGAGGGGTTAAAGCAGGACTGGGACTCGAGCAGCACCCAGCTTCTCCTGGGGAGACCTGGACATCCATCACATCCCAAATGGAAATCACTCCGTGCTCCCGGAGACTTAAAAGCCGCAAGGAAGACTTCAAATAGGGTTAAAACGAAGATGGGCGGGGGGGGGGGAAAAATTCCTTCTTTGTTTTTCTTACCGTAAAAGGAACTTCAACACTTCAAGGAGTAAAATTTGAAAACGGCTGCTTGACAGCTTAACATAAACAATTCCAGTGATGAAAGCACAATATGGGGATAATTATCTGTTCAAATAAATCTGAGTGATGCTAATGAGCATTTGAACAATTCATTAAGCAGCCAGGGCTTTTTCTGTCCAATTTTCTTTGGTAAGCAGAAATGACACATCCAAACCTTTATTTATTAAGTATACCATCTCCCTCTGTATCTCCCCATCTTCTACAGAGATCCCTTTTCCAAGGAGGTGCTGCATCTCCAGCAGGAAGGGCACTGAACTTATCCCCACGTAACATTCCAGTATTCCCCCTTGACACTGGAGCTGCTGGAGCTAAAATTCGGGTCAGAAGTGCCCCAGTGCTTCACTCTGGTGCTGCAGTTTGCAGATGTGGTGGGGAGAGACTGCAGAGCCCCTCGGGGGGGTTTATTCTGTTGAGCAGAGCAGTGCCCCGTGCCTGTGCAGTAATTTGAGGAGCTGGGAGGAATCTCACAACCAATGGCCTCTGTCTCTTCCTTCACCCAGTCTTGCTCTGCTCTGTGGTCAGTGAATTCTTTCTCAGAAAGTGTCCACAGGCACTATAGGAAAAGCTGGATTTGCCCTCAAATCCAAAAAGTATTGACCAGTTCAACCACTGACTCTGAAACTTGAGGGGGAGTGCTGAGAAGAAAATATTTTTTCATGGAAGTGTACTCCCAATAGCTGTTATTTAAATACAGCAACCAAAAGAAAGCTCAGAATGCATTGGATGTCGATCAGACTGAAACTGTGTTTAGCTGCCTATTGCAAATATCAGACTCTTTCATTCAACTTGTCCATCTCCTAATAAATTATCTTTGAAACTCTCAGTTCCAGCGCTCATGGCAATTGATTGCTCGGGCATTTGTGCCCAGCGTTGTTTTCCCCTTCTTCTCTTCTAGTCAGACAAAACAGAAATTTTAACTAAGCAGTCCAAGACAGAGAAGCAATAACACATTATTCAAGGGACAATTTGCATAGGGATGTGATAGAAAGTGTGGCAAGAATTCACAGAATATCCATACCCCCAATAAAGTGCTGTGAATATCAAGCACACAGTAATTAGGACTGGCCTGCAGATGATCTCTTAGCCAGGAGAGGGCTGAATTCGTGGTTGTGCCTTACCAGCATCAATGTGTGTGATTGCATCCTCACCCAGGACAGGGATTGCCTTGTCCCATGCATCCCAGGCAGTGTCACCTTGCTTCCCTGCAAAACTCTACCCAGGCTGGGCTCTGGCTTTGAAGGGGACGAGTATTTCTCTGTCCTTCACAGCACATTTGTGTCTTATTTTTTCGTTCTAAGATGGCTAATAGTCTCAAAAATGCTTAGAAGAGAATGCCTCCAGCATGCGTCTTCCTGAATACTAAAGGATTTTCTGACATGTGTTCTTCATGTTAAAGAGCAATTTAGTCGTTGGTAAACACTATTTACTTGAGGAAGTAAAAAAAATTCTTTCTGGAAAATTACTCAATTAACCCATGTGTCCAGTTCAGCTTGTTGGTCTGCAGTGAATAAAGAGGGATGTTTTATTTGAATGAGTGTTTGTAACTGCTGCCAGTGTAAATCCATTTATCTCCCAGTACTTGGACATCCACTTGAGCACCATATATTTAGACTGCGTGAAGCTTTGGGGGTTTTTTTTAAAACATTCTCTTTCAGGAAGCAACACCATTCAGCATTCCCTGAATAGTACCTGGCATCTCCCAAGTGAATTCAGATGGGACTGTGGCAGCAAAGCCCCCCTTTGATGCTCAAGAGGTGCAGAGAGGGGCTCAGCTCTGACCTGGAGCTGGGGAGGGACATTTCCTCCCCTGTAAGCAGCACAGGGAGTGGGGCCAAACACCCACAGCTGGGGTGAGGTCCCTCGATGAGGGATGTGCTTGGGATGCAGGGCACAGAACTCCTGTGTGTCTGTGGACGTGGACAGAGATGTCTTCACTCTGGTCCGGAAGTTCTCAGGGGACACAAACCCCAGGTCCTGGCAGAGGGGTGGATTTCCCTGGGCACAGCTTTGGGGTTTGGTAGCTACTGCAAAAGGATACAGTAAAAAGATATAAAGTATATCCAGCTTCATCCAATTCCCAAAGAGAGAAAGTTAAAAGCTCTCATGGCTCGGCAGATGAGACTTTCCCCTCTGTCTGGTTAAGCCAGGACAAGGCTCCAGTGGTCTAATGTATTTAGAACTGGATATAGATTTTTTAGGAATTGGATATAGATTTTTAAAAGAAGCTCAGAAAATTTAATTCTTGCCATCTACTTGGTCATAAGGAGCTATTTATTACGAAAGAAAGATGAAAGATTTTTAATTGGACTCTGAATTAATTTCAAAATACTTGCTTTTCTTTACATGAGAAGCAATTTTTTGTGTTTCCATGTTTCACACATACATTCCAGAAAACTGGCTTTCATGGAGACTCAGGCACTGAAACTGCCTGTGCTGTAATGATTTTTGGTTACACAGAAACCTCACTTGCTATAACCAATAATGAAAGCATATAATGGAAAAACGGTTTAAAGCCATTTCTTAAAAAGCCAGCAAAAGCTTAATAACAAATTAAAATCTGTTAAGGTAAGTTCTTGAGATTTGGAAGTGCTTGCTGCAAACAATTCTTCTCAGTATCTTGCCCTGGAGATCCAATTTATTATTATTAAACATCCTGAGGTACTCTTGTTAAAAGTAGGACTAAAAATAACCTCTCAGCTTGTATTGCACTGGTATTTTTAGGTCTAAGGATTTATTCCTCCTATCAACTGGTGCTTTGTATTAATTAATTTTCAGTGGCAACTTCATTTTCTATTTTGTGGCTTGATTCCAAAGAAACTTTGTTTTGACAGATTTTGGGTGTTCTGCTCTCAATCATTATAGTATGGGAAAAAAAGCTCTGCTGTAAAAAGAGCAATGTATTTGTTAATCAGCTGTTCCTCATTCGTCAGAAAAAAAAATAATCCAAAGAACTGAGGTAAAGTTTTTATGAGGAAGACAGACATGCTGCAAGCACAGACAATGTTTTTTATTGTCTTTTTATGGCAGAATAAATGAGCAGGTGAGAGTCAATGTGATCACAGCATTATAAAGCCCAGTTTTATTTGGGCTGTGCCTGCATGGTTAAAAGCTAATAATAACATGGACTTGATCATGAATGAATCATGAATACATGTGAGCCTAATAATTCCTGAAAAAGCCTGTTTGAAGGGAAAAATCATGGATTTTTTTGTAGGACCCTGAGCATTAACACACCAAACAACCTGGGAGTCCGTGCAGCCTGAATTCCCAAAGGCAGCCAGAGTGCTGAGGGGAGAACGTGAAAATGCTCAGCTCCTTTACAGGAGAGACCCAAACCTGCAGAGACAAACTGCAGCTGCTACTGACCCCTCACTGCAGCACCCAGGAGTCACCTAAAAATGACCGAGGGGAGAAGCAGAGTGACCAGGGGCTGTAGGAGGAGGTGGTGTGGTGTTGAATTGCAGGTGTTGAAAGGTGTGTAAGGATATTTTGTATTGTAGCCTGACTAAAACCTCCTCCCATTCACAGTCATTGATCAGCTTAGTCCTGAAATGTGTAGGTTTGTGTTGCCATCTCACCCCAGCTGATTCAAGCTCAAATTTTATTTGTAGTTATGTTTTAATGCCCTCATACCTCTATCATTTGCAGTTGCAGCATTCAAGTGCTGGGCTATATAATGATGAGAAAATTGAATAAGTAATCAGTACTTTTTAAATTGCACTGCAGTGCACTGGGAGCCCAGTAAATGGCCAAATATCCACGGTGGTTGGGTTAGAATTGCTCAAATAGAACAAAAAACCTGTCGTTATTCCAAAAGATTTCATGCTAAGGTTGATTTTCAGTATCAGAAATATTGTTAACCCATGTAAACATAGCCATGACTGAAAAACTGGTGCCATTCCCTGTGATACTCCTTGGTTTGTTTGTGATGTTCTTGGTGCTACTGGGCTGTATGGAGTAAGGGTAGGATTGATGGGATTGACTGGTCCTGGTGGGATTGACTGGTCCTGGTGGGATTGACTGGTCTAGATGGGATTGACTGGTCCTGGTGGGATTGACTGGTTCTGGTGGGATTGACTGGTGCAGATGGGATTGACTGGTCCTGGTGGGATTGACTGGTGCAGATGGGATTGACTGGTTCTGGTGGGATTGACTGGTGCAGATGGGATTGACTGGTCCTGGTGGGATTGACTGGTCCAGGTGGGATTTACTGCTTCTTCCTTCCCCGGGGCTGCATTTGAGGTGTCCCTCTCGTGGCAGAGCATCTGCCTCAGAGTGAATCCCTCAGAGTCCCCACAGTGTGCTGAAAGCAGAGCATTTTACACGAGCACTGGAGGGAGTGGGGAGTTACCCTGAGGATACCAGGTGACCGTGGATCCTCTCCTGGTGTCCGTGGAGCTCATGGGAAGCTTTTCAGAGGAGAGGCTGGAAAGCACAGGCTAGAGTGTTCTCTCCATGAAGGAGAGCAGTGTAGCAGCAAACCACGGTGCAGTCCGAGGCTGGGGAAGATCCTGCAGGTGTTTGCTTTGAAGTGTTGACAGCTCTGTGCAGCCATAAAGGACTAGACTGAAATGTGTCACAGTCTTCCGCCTCCCACCGCCGGCGTGTGGGAGGCTGGAGCACGTCAGGATTTGGTGGCCTACTTTCTGTGCTCCTCCAATGGCTGGCAGGAAGAGCCCTGTTTTGCCTTTGTCAAGCTCTCCGTGGATCTAACAGCGGCAGCTAACAGGGACAGCTCCCCAGAATGTCCTAGGGGCAGGGGGTGAAGTGATTTCTCACACTTGGGGTTGTAGAGCCACCCTTCAGTCCCCTTCTGCCAAGCCCCAGCAGCTCTAGCCCTCAGTTCTGAGCAGATGGCTCCTGAGAAGCTGTCAGTACTTCTGTCAGTCAGGGGAGGTCAGGGAGGGTGCAGGAGGGACAGAGAAGCACTGGTGACAGTACGTATGTACTCTTACTCTAGGGCTTGTACTCAGTAAATAAGTCTTCTTCATTCTTCTTTTTTTATTTTTAAATATTCCTCCCTGCAGGGAGCTTTATTCCCCAGTCTGGCAGTCTGGGAACAAGAGAAAGAATTTAATAGCTCCTGGCTTCTAATCTCAGGGCAGACAGAAAGCTGCATTGTGACCTCAAGCAAATTATTTAAACTCCTAACATCAAATTCACCTCTATTCATGCTCTCTGCCACCTCAATGTCATTATATTGAGAACTCAATTTGTTCTACATTCCCTCACATGTAATCCCAAGATCAGCGTTTGTCTTTTTCATCAGCATTTTGCAAGGGAAGATTCCTTTTCTGGTTTTGCTACAAGTCTGTATTTCAAAGTATTACAAGCACTGTGGACTGTGCCCATCCTAAGGTTTCGTTTCAGACTCCTTGCTGCACCAGCGAGTGTCACTATGGGCTTTGCTATACAGCAGCAGGGAAGAGAATGGGAGTTTCACACAGGGAAGGGGGGAAAACCCAAATCCTGGTGAGGAGTGTGGTTTGCCACACCTCTGTCTCGGGTCAGTGACCCTGAGCTCCACTCTGCCTGTGTTCTCACTGGCAAGGTGACCTGAATTTATTTGTTAAACCTTTCACTCCAGAGACATTTTAGTTTAGACAAAATCTAATTGGTTTTTTTTCTTGTGGGAATGATTCCTGCTTGTAATAATCATTTCATTTTCAAGACAATCTACTTGGTAAGCCACGCTTTTAAGTTCAGCTTGTGAGATTGTCCGATTTTCAAATTTGGATTTGGGAGTGGAAGTTCATTGGGGTACATTGCTACTTCTTCAGCTAAGAAAATGAAATATTTATTAATTTAGAAAAAGGAGTGACATGAAATCTGTGGCTGTAATTTTATTTCTCCTCTGCTTTTTCAATGTTGTTGAATATTTTGGCAGCATTTTCAATGTATTTAATATTAGATGAGGAAGTGTGAAAATGGAAATGCATTGGGGAAATGGAAAAACACCAACATTCCTGTTACTGAAACAAAACTAAATTATTATGACAAATATTATCATGAATATGGAAAGGAAGCGAGATTGTGTTTTCTTCTCCAACTGCCTAGCCACAATTTCATGTTCCACAGAATGAAAATTCAGTCACATGCCTGTGAGACTGAAATGTTAAGCTCTTAAACAAATTTTATCTGCAGGAGACATAAAACTCATTAAAGATACTACTAATAAACATTTCTTCCTTCTCTACATAAATATTTCTTTTTAACCCTTTGTACCTAACTGATTTAGGACAACACAAAATCCCAGAAATTTTATGTCATTTCATTCATCTACGTGCAGAATTGATGTTTTGGGTGAAATTCTCACCATGCTGGAGTGAACCCCCATGGATTCTCATGGAGCTGGGATTCCACACTTTATTTCAAAGTCATGTTCCCTGTACCTTTTCCCAAATCTCCGGGAGTGTTGCAGGAAGCAGGGGAGGGTTGGCACAGAGGGAGAGGGGAAAGTCAGCAGTGATACTGTGGTGTGCAGTGGTGTGAGAGAGGAATGAACAGCTCAGAGCAGTCACTCGCTCCCCAGTGAGCCTTGGGGTGCAGAAACCACAAACCCGAGCTCCTTCCCACAGCTGGAATTCCCTTTGTCCAGAGAAGTCTTGATGTGAGGATGTGAGGTTTGGCTTTCAGGCTGGCAGGGTTTCAGGGAAATGGAAAAGCACGAATGCATCCATTGCTCTGTTTAATTCACTCCTGCTGCAGCCCTGAACTGATGCAATCCTGCCTTGGCTAAGCACACTACAGAGGAACATTGACAACAGGAAGAATGACTAACTTCAGGGAGGAGAATTAGAATTGTTTGACCTTTCATAGTCTCTTTTCATCAGCTCTACAGAAAAGAATATCATAGCTCAAAGCTCTTGTTCCCTCAGGTTTCTTTCACTTTAATAACATTCCTGCATGGATGTAATAAAAGTCTCTTTTTTCATGAGCTCATTTTTCTCCCTTTATTTCTGCTTGCCATTCTTGACTTCACAGATCATGACCAGGACAATAGTAAAAATCTCAGACAATGCTGGAGGAGGCAGCATTTTTGTCTTAGCCACCAAGTTTCTCATGTCCATTGTATTCACGACAATAAAACATTTGATATTATAGATTCAGGAGGTCAGCTGGTGAGGTAGCTTTGGAGGAACACCTGGAGTAATCCTCAACAATCAAACCCTGCTTGTTACTACCCTAAGCTTACAAGCTTTGCTAAGCCATGGAGCCCTTTTACTCAGCTGGCTGCTCTTCTTCTGGAACAAAATGTTGTTACAAAGAGCTGTTCGTTTGTAACAAGCATAAAGAAACGTGAATGTGTTGACTTTATGATCAGCTTATGGAACTCATTTATTCGGGAGGTCATCAAATTTTGTCTGCTTGTACTATTAGAGAAGAAAACTTGGTTAAAGAGAACTTCTCCCAACACATTCTTTTAGTCCTTCCCCCCTCCACCATAGGAAGCAGTTTGCTCTCTGCCCCCTGAAGTTTCCTTCAGTACTGTCTGTGCTTGTGCTTGGAAAGAGAGGAGATAAAATCATTAGGCTCTGTGGTCATAAAGAAACATTGTACTAAAATTAAACAAATATTCCTAAAATATACAGGCATTATGGCATGTCCTCTGGAGTGTAATAGCACATGTGGTTTCATAGCTGGAACCCTTTTTACTTACAAATTGATACTTCACAAGATGTTTTAATCATCTTTCATATCTAAAGCAACATTCTGCCATTTGGTTCTTTGGAATCTCTGTAATAAACACATGAGCAGCTCATTAAGTCTCACTAAACACTTCTGTGTTAGATAAGAGTTATTTCATATTTTAAGTAGATAAATGGGCCCAGCATGCCTAAATGACTTGTGTAAGACAATCCATCATGTCAGCTGCTTGGTGTAAATACTCAGGGTGGCGAGTCCTCTCCTTGCAGAACCTGATGGGTTTTCAGAACAGGAAAAAGTTCTTTTTTTAACCCCAAGCCCAAGGAGCACTGAGTAAATCTCCTGTTTAACTGTGCTGGTTCCCTTTGCCCAGTGCTCAGGGGACTGTGGCACATATAGTAAATTACTGCAAGGAGAAATCTCCACCAAGGTAACAGGTGCCAAATAAAATATATTAGTCAATAAAAAAACTATTAGAAAGCGAGTGCTTTTAATGTGATTTACAAGAGGCTGAAGTTACAAAGCAGCAAATGGAAGGAAAGAAAATTACACCATAAGCGGTAAAGAGGATCACAGTTTTTGAGGTAGATACTGGAAAATAAAGGAAAAACTCCAAGTAGGCATTGGCCATGGCCTGCTAGCATTCATTCCCAAAGGAAATAGTCCAGAATTTGAAAGGGAGATGGCAGGGAGATTTATTTATTGTGGTCAAAGGCTCAAGTACAGAGGCCATGCTCTGATCACCTTGCACTGCACTGTGTGATCAGAGAGGTTTTTGTGGAGAAAGTTGTTGTTTGATGTGGACAAGAACATGGGGATTAAGGAGAGGAAGTGATCAATTGGTAACAAATCCTGACAGGACAAATTACCAATGCCTTAGAGCTGGCTGCTGCTGGGAAGCTGCTGCTGGCACTGGGGCACCTCAACTCAACACAGTGAGGTCTCTTGTGCTGGGGCACAAGGCCACTGCTGAGAAAAGAGGGGTTCTTTGAGGAAACAGGGGCTCTGCTGAGAAAAGAGGGGTTCTGTTCTCACTGGGCTGAGAGGTGGCTGTGAAAAGCCCATTTTGCCTCAGGTTCTCCACCTGAGGGCTGGGGAATCCCTTTGCTGTAATGAGAATCAATGAAAGGAGTTATGTAATGGGTCGGTGTTTTTAAAGAAGGAAAACATGCTCATTATTTCCAGGATCTGTAATAAATCCAAACACGGAATGCTAATGTTGACAAAAGAGATTTCTGCTGCTATGAACCAAAGGCTGTTTGCACAATAGCTCAGAAGCTGGAAATCTCCCGGAGGTGATGCTGAATAAAGCATGTGCATAAGCAGCGTGTTAGATTAGCTCCTGGTCCGTGGTGGAGCTGAGTGCCCTCATAAATTCACACCAGGAAAAAAAAAAAAAAAAAAGAAAATCAAAAAAGAAATGGGAAGGCTGCTTTGAAAAAATTTGTCTAAACGATGTTATATGATTATGTGTGGAGGCTGGGGGGTGGCAGGAGAAAAAGAAGGCAAAAACCTTGTCAGATTTAAACAGCCCACTCTGTGCTCTGGGAGGGCCAATTCCACTCCTGCATTTTGAATTAGTGCCCTGCTACTCGAAGCAGCAATAGCGTGGTTTGCTGCAAAGGCAGGCAGCACAAAATCAGTAATCTGTGTACTGAACTGCTTCTCCATATCACATGCTGTGTCATTTTGTAGTGTGGCACAACACTGCCAGAGCTAGAGCTTTGTAATGAAGTGATTGTTTTACACACCTGCATTACAGAGTCGTTATATATCACTACATGACTGATATCCTGATGGCTTGGATTTATTTTAGAGCCAGGTTGGTGTTAGGATATTACAGGTTTGAAGATAAAAATTATTGTTGTGCATGTTTCCCTTAAAATCTCCTAAAGCTAATAAATTTATCTTTGAGGGGAGATACCCCTGGCACAGTGACACAAAAAAAACAAAAAGAAAAGAGGAAAGATCTTTTCTGCTGAAATGTATGGATAATGGAACAACGCCTCCTCTGTGATTTGATGTGCTCTCTCCTGGCTGCTGCCTCAGCTGAGTTCCAGTTTGCTTCATGAGCCAGTGGGGCTTAGAAGGGACATGGAAGAAGGGACATTGCCTCAGCTGCTGAGCAGAGAGGAGGCTCTGAGAGCCAAACTCTGCTGCCAAGCTGAAGTCAAACAGTTCTAGGGGGACAAAGTGCCAGCTCCTGTGGGACTGCCTGCATGGGATGCATGACTCCATGAAAATGAGCTTATCCATGAAAATGCATTAACGGGTCTCGGCTCACCAAAGGAAAAGTCAGTTCTCTATGACTGCCTGTAGTGAAATCTGTGACTGCTTCTATCCTTCTGTGTTCTGTGCCCAAGGATGTCAAATTCAGGCTGGACTTGGATTGGAAGAGGTTGTGCCCATTAGGATGGTTTTGCTGTGAAACTCACTGGTGAAATTAAAAGCCTCACAAGAAAAGAGTACAATAACTGAAGTATTTTTAGACCAAAGTGTCTTGGGAAAACAATTTTGAAAAGTGGAATAATCTTCCTCCTAGAAAGTTCAATTAAAGTCATAACATTTAGCATCATCAACTACTTCTCTATAGTTCAGATTTCATATATTGCACCAATTTGCAGAGTTGTGTTTCCTATACAGTGGGAAAACAATATGCAAAACATTTTCTGATTGTGAAGGAGGCTTGAGAGGATGCTGAAATAACATGTAAATGGGGTGAAAGATTTTTGCCAGATGACTTTTTTAGCTGGTCACAACTCCCAGTAGAGGAGGCAGAACTGAATACCAAAATACCATTTAATTTCATGCAAGCATTTGCTTCAACTTGCCTCAATTTTCTTGGAAGGATTTCTTAGTGCTGTACCCATTCAGCGATCCCAAAGGAGTGGAGGGTTAGTTTTGTGAATAAATCTGCAAACCCAATTTGAGAAGTGGGAAATTGATACTAGTTCTTCTTAAATTTCAGTTTTCTTGCCCTGAATAGACATGCAGAATTGAGATCTGTAATAGCATAGCTGGGAAAGAACTTTGGGAAAACCCAGAAGAGCCATAGGCAGGGATTCAACAGAGTGGCTCTGGGTGTCTGTACACAATTTGGCTGTCTAGAGTGCAAAGTCACTGTCAATGACTTTAAGTCAGAAGAAAAGCACAGAAGCACGGGAAATAATTGGAGAAATTTGAGATTCTGAAGAGTAGGTAAGGAAGGAAATAAATCAGGTGGCAGGGCAACTGCTTTGATTTTGCCATTGGTGGAATAAAGCATTTGTAAATCTAGTAAATCAAATACATTTCACCAAGCATGGGCTGGCAAAGCCACTGTCCCAACGAGGTGTTGATGGGAAATTACACTTTGATAGAGGGGCAGGAGTTTTCATGTGTCCAAGGAAGCAAACGAATCTAGAGAGGGCATCTGGGCACTAAAGAATGCTAAATTCTTAGTGGGACTGGCGGGACAGTTTGGAGTCCAGTCTGGCTCTTCTCAGAAACACTCTGAAGATTGGGGGTCAGATCTTCATCTGCTTGAAAGTGAATCCAGGAGGGTCTGCAGATGGATTATCACAGAGCACCTGCCTTGCTCTGCTGCTCCTCTGACCTGCAGGCAGAGAGTGATTGTACAAACACAGCAACCAAGTGTCAGACCTGCAAATAACCCTCGGGGGTTCTGAGCTGGTAATTTCGGCGATTTATTGACTGCTGTTATAAGGAAAACCAGTCAACTACCCTCACCTCCAGCTTTGATATCCTCCTTTCATCTTCAGGCAGAAGAAAGTGTGATACAGCAAGTGTTTACACACTGCTGGCATTTGCCATTAGAAATGATAATGGGAGGATGGAAAAATACCGTGGTGTCTTGTTGGAGCTGCTGTCAGTGTGCAGCCAGATGAGAAATCGGGCAGGAGCTCTGCATGGCAGGGAGGAATCAAACTCCTTGGGACTGTTACTGTCAGGGGTGCCCAGCCCAAGCATTTCCATTCACTTTGCTCTGTGCTGTGTTAGTTCTGAGGTTTGTGCTCTGTAGCCCCAGTGCGTGGGTTATTCTTGGTTCTCACCCTGGGGAGAGCTGTCTGTACGAGGTCTTGCACTGTATAAATAGCCTGGTTACCTCAGCCTTCTCCTTGCCAAGCCTGGCAGAAACCTTGTGCATGTCACTGCCAGCAGTTCAGCATTAGGCAGTTTGCACCTGAAACTACAGCAGGACCCCAGAAAATATAAAAGTGCAACTGGCATGTGATGCTTTGAGCAATAATCCAAATGATGTATTGATGTACAGGTGTGAGAGAGAACCGGGAGGGAGTAGAAATCCATGGCAAAAATTGGTCTTTATCTGCCCTGTGCTGTGCTATGAAAAATCCAGCCTTGCAGCCAAATTGGATCCAATTCAGGGATTGTTTAAATGAGCCAGCTCTCTGTTGGTGCTGGCTGAGAAAACTGTTGAGGTATTATCTGTGTCGGCTGTACAGCAAGAACAAAGACAAATAAAAATTGCATTTGCAAGCTCTGATAGCCTCAGTGGTGTGGGACAACATTGCCTGACGGCAATAACCCATAAAAACACACCGGAATCGGATCGCCTTAGAATGATTAACTTTCAAAAGAGAGGAGGATCCTTGTGAGTATGCCAAAGGACATTTTTCTGAGGGAATTGAGGGGATCGATACGGCCCCTTTGAAAACCTTTCCATTGCGTGGGGAAGAAAAATTAACTCTTGATGGCTTCGAGTTACTGATGGGTTTGAGTTTGCCATGGCTGTAGTTGAAGGTGGGTGGAATCTCACAGCTGCATTCCCAATTCTGGACGAGCAGAAATGGTTCTAAGCAAGCTCTTGCTGTACTAGAGGCGCCCAGCTGGGATGGCTGGGATTTGGGAGCTGAAAACATCCAGGCTGTAGATACATTCTGTGATTTCTGCTGATTCCCAGGTTTGCTTGCTATTCCCAAGATATTTCTGTTGAAAGAGAAAAGCCTTCTGCACTGCCTTGTGAGGACATTAGGAGACTCAAATAGCATTCATAGATATGCGTGAGGATTATCTATGTTTGAAAAATCCAACAGAAAAAAAATCATGAATTGCTATGTAATATAAATCCATTTAACAAAATTTTAGGCTAAAGTGATGTATTTAATATTTACAGTGATCCTCAATAGGAAAATACATTAAATATTTGTAGGGTATTTACTTTCAGGTCCCATTTGTTTAAGAAACATTTGGTACACTGTATTTTGATTTCTGATTGAGATGTATGATTTTGAAAGGAATTAAAATTTTCAGGCAAGTGTTGCAGACCTCTGGGAATTCCTAATGTAAATTCATGAATTAAGATGACAAGGAATTAAAGAGGTTATCCTGATTAGGTTTGTAATACAAAGCCATTTCATTAATATAAAAGCTTCTTTCAACCCTAAAATGATTTACTAGCCTGTTCCATGGCAAGCTGCAGGTTCTTTCTCAGTGGGTCTGTTTCAGCAATGTCATGGCTTGTTTAAAAGCCTGGGTGAGCAGCAGGTCAGTGACACTCAGGCTGCCTAAGAGGCAGGAGCAGCAGTAATGTAACTCCTGCAGCATTACACATAAAACTGGAACATTTTGTGGTATTGTCTCTCCCTTCCCACTGACCTGAGCACTGGAGACACTTCCAGGCTGCCCATCAGGATGGAGCTCACATCTGGCTGCAGGGGGAGGGCACTCGAGTCACATCTGGGTTGTTGCTGTGAGGGAACCTCTGGATGGGGATTTCCCATTTCTAGGAGGGCAGAGAGCACAGGCATCCTCCTGCAGCTCCCATTCACAGAGCAGACTATGTGCTTTGGAGTCTGGACAGCACAGTGAGGCTGTGGCAAGAAAATGAATGTTTGCTGTTGATTTTCTGTTGTTTGGCTTCTAAGTTGTTTCATTCTGCAGCAACATTGCATTATGTCCCACAGAACAGTGCAAAACAAACGTGCAACCCAAGCACGAGATCAGTCTCCAACCCAGCTGGAACCTGGATAAGCAGTTCTGACCCACTGACCTGTGTGTCACAGGCAGGTTATTCTGTCAATCCCTTCCACCTCCCACTTCTGTCCCGAAAACGATGCAGCCTCAAGGCTCAGTGAGTCTCTCCCACTCTTATTTTGTAGCAGCCTCTCTGGCCTTGCTGGAGGGCTCTTCACCAAACTGCTGCAGAGGTGAAAGTGTTCTCCAGTGGCATTTATAGAAGCCTTTCAGAAATTACCATGTGCTGCATCTACAGCACACAGCAACTGCAGGAAATCCTGACAGCCTCTTAGCAGGGGTTGTACAGAACTACAGAAACCAGTTCCCATCGCCATCTGTTCTCTGCACAAAAGGAGCTGAGATCACTGAAGTGAACTCTACAACTTGGAACTCGGCACAGTTTATTGGGTTACCTTAACTGGTGTCTGAGAAGTGTCCCAGAGCTGTCAGGAGCTGGTTCTGCAGCCACTGGTAAATGCTGTCGCTCTTGCACACTGCCTTTGTGGCAGATTGGATCCCAGCATTAATGAAACATGGTGTCTCAGTGCAAGGATTAATTCCGTGCAAGAGCTATTTGAAGATGGCAATTAGTCACACTTATCTTCAGCTGAAACATTCAACTCAATTTCCTATTGATAGAGTGCTGCCAGGAATGCCAAATCAATAATGTAGGGCTTTATGGGATTATGGCAGAAGGCACAGTGCTTAATAAACACAAAAACCATTGTGGGGTTTGTTTTAGTCCCTCTCTGTGGACTTGGCCTCCTGAGATGGAGATGACATCGTGGTTAGGCACAACCAGAGGCAGAATGGCCCCATCAGGGATGGTTGTTTTCAGATTGCTCAGCTGCATTTTAACATGGGGCTATGAGGATATTTGTGCTCAAATTGGAAATGCAAGTATGCCTGGACAGATAACTGTAATTGTCTAGCACAGCTCTGGTGGCTGGAAGGTTTTACAGTCCCCAAAAAGTTGGTATGGACAGCACCCAGCCACAGGTTTGCAGGAAGAACAAGTCCTTAGGAAGGGTGGCAAAAGTTCTGAAATTATCTATGTAATTTGGGCAAAATTTGAGCTATGATCCCTCTTGGCTTCACATCTCTGGATTAAAGTTTCTTTGCAGTGTCTATTTGAAAACTCTATTTTGCCCCAGATGTCAGGGCTCTGAGTGCACCAATATAGGTCCTAATGGCCCTGCCCAGGCTCACCTGGAACATTTCCTAGCATGCTGCAATAAAGCAGCTGTTATCTAATGTGGCATCAGGGGTGTTAGAAGGTGCTGAGTGATGTCTGTGCATGTGATGTATGTGCATAACTCCATTAGCACTAATGGCAGCTAATGGGCATAGCCTACTAGAAGAGAAGAGGCTATTTCTCTAAGTGTCAGACACTAATAAAAATGACATTTCAATTTGGATGTCCAACCTTCAATTTAGGCAGCAAGTGCTTCAGATGAATTTTTGACAGTTACAGTGCCATAATTAACTTGAGGCTCAAATGGAATTGTTTATGCTATTTCAATTGCTTATTCACATGATTGAGGGCCTCCCTCCCCTTCTGTGATTTTAGGGGGAACACATTCACTTGCATTTAGAAGTTTTGTTTTGCTGATCTGCTGTGCTACAGAGGCATTTATATCAACTCAAAGGCTTGACTCTCTTGATGTGAATAAATACAAACATATATCCAACGTAGAATGGGTTGGAAGGGACCTCAAAGCTCGTTTTGTTCCTACCCCCCTGCCCTGGGCAGGGACAGCTCCCACTGTCCCAGGCTGCTCCAAGCCCTGTCCAACCTGGCCTTGGGCACTGCCAGGGATCCAGGGGCAGCCACAGCTGCTCTGGGCACCCTGTGCCAGGGCCTGCCCACCCTCCCAGGGAAGGATTTCTCCCAAATATCCCATCAAACCCTGCCCTCCTTCAGCCTAAAGCCATTATGCCACTCTGGGGCATGCTGGAGTTTTGGGGCCCCATGAATGCATCGTGTCTGTGTCCTTAGTGCAAGGCAAGGTGCTCTGGGTGTATCCTGCATCCTGGATCAGAGGCACTGGCACCTGCATGGAGCACAGCTCAGCCCCTGGGTCTGCAGGCCTGGCTTGCCTGGCACCGTGCAGGGAGGAAGGCAGTGCACATCTGGAACTCGGGCTGCTCTGGAATCCATCTGAGGAACTGATCTAGTGCTTGAGATTTTTACACTGAAATATTTGTCTGGTAATTTATCTTTCTTTTTAATTTCCTGAGAAGTTCTCTTAAAGGATATTGCCTCATAAGAAAAGAAAAATGAAGATTTATTAGCAACCAAAGAGGATTGTACATATCCTGTTTAATTTGCCTGGATGCTTCTCTGACCTTTGCTGATTTTGTTTACCTAAGACAGCTCTGTGGGATGCCAGCTCTTCCAGGTCACACCATTTGTATCAGCCTTCCAGCTTCTGGGGGCGTTTGGGGTGTGATTGTATGGAACCACAGCTGCCACTCAGACAGCAGAAATATCATCTGACAAACCTGACATGTGGCCTGGAGTAGCTACTAAATTTTGTGGTGCTCTTTATGGATTTGATTGTTTCAGCATTCATGACAGTAATTTTCAGTCACTTTGATTATGATTATTTGAGCACTCACAACACTAATTTTTCACAGCATCCTCAGTAAAGCATGGCAGGGTTTCTGAGGTTCTAAATGTGGTTGTTTCCATGGGAGAGCGCAGCTCCTGGGCTCTCCGTTCTGCCTCTGCATTGCCCTCAGGGCTGGGACAGCCCGGGGACAGAGAGAGGGTTATCTTAGGGTTATCTGAGCGGGTATTGTTGAGGGGTTTGTTCTTTGTGTTCAGCTCTGTGTCCTGCTCCTCCTGTCCTGCTCACACCCAGCAGCGCTGTGATCCCGGGATGGTTCTGAGCAGGAGAACAAACCAGAGCAGGGTAATCAGTCCTGCGGGGAGTTAATCCATCAGCATCCCCCCGTACCTGGGAACGGCCCTCCTTACCCACATCCTCTCTATTACACATTTCTGTCTCAGTTTCCCTTTTTTTAATGCAGAATGCTCTAGCTTGAGGAGGCAGGGCTTGGCAGGCAGGTGCCCGGAGCTGTTCCTCGGCTGGAGACACTGACATGGGTGAATGTTGGGCTGCGAGGCACTGCTCATGAATTTGATAGTTAAATATGGAGATTTGTGCTCCGTTAGCTTTTACATCCCCACTGGGATTGACTGGGGATGTTTCAGGCTGGGGTTATATATGAAGATTTTAATCTGTGTCATAAATTCAGCATCGTGATGCAGCTGCTGGAATAACTGCAGGAGGGAAGGCAGGGCCGAAATGAGAGAGAACAGGCTGGAGAGCTGCTGTGTGCTGCTTCAGCTCCTGCTGTTGTTCCATCCAATGTCCATCTCAATGGCTGTGTTAGGGGATAAAGTAGTTCTCAGAGTGAATTAAGTGGATAGAATCTAATCCTTTTTTCTTTTTTTTTAATGTCTGATGTATTTGAAGAAAGATTTTCAATTATGATACCAGATGTCTAGGGCTAGAGCAGTGGTTGATGTAAATCAGTGTAGCTCTGTTAATTACGGACTGAATGGAATTTTGTTTTACGTTAGCACCACCCTTTGTACCAGGGAGTGAATCCAGCTGTGAGATAAGTCACAGTCAATCAGTAGGGATGCTGTTTCTCCAGTCAAAGTAAAAAATAAAAATTAAAAAAAAAAAAAAGTGTAACTGTTCAGCTGTAGCTGAACACAATAGCCTGGATTATGAAGACATTGTGCCTTTCATTATTGTGTTAATATGTATGCAGAAATCAATCAACTTAAACATGATTTACTGTTGTTTTTAGAAAAAGCAGTTAAAGGTCTCCTTTCTTCTGGTAAGTAATGTAAATGAGCAGAATATTAAATCCTGCACTATATCCATTAGGAAATCAAGCAGTTAAACAAGTATGAGTGGATTAATTCTCAGAGCAGTTTAAAAGCTTTTCCATTAAGTTATTAACTACACATTAGCAAAGAATAATGCTTAATGAAAAACGCCTTCAATATCCCAAAATACACAAATCAGCGGAACGTAGAAATGTTGGCATGGCTTCCAAATATTATTGAGCAATAGCTGCACTGCACAATTTATATAGGACCTCATTAACAAAACAGTCAAAAGCTATCAGATCTTTTATGTATGACACGAGCTCAGCAAGGTAGAAGGAATAGCTAATTACGGTCTATTAATGCCAGGGAACTTCAGGAATGCGGTGTGTGGGGGTGTGGTGTGGTGGGTGAGGGGTTCTTTGTCGTTTTGGGGGTTTTTGTTTGTGGTTTTCAGGTGGTTTGGTTTTGTTTTTTCTGCCAGTCTCATTTTGAAAAGTTATTATTGTTTAGATTTTGTGCTCACACAAGTGACAGAGCCGTCACCAAGGAGCCGATTTGCACCTCAGTCATCAATCTTCATCTTCCATTGCATATCCTCCATCCACTTCCCCCCTCCACCCACTGCCCACACCAACAGCTGACAAGAGAAACTGGTGTGTCGTATTAAAAATGTGTAGAAATGCTGAATGTACTCCTGGACATAGGGTTTTTTTTTTCCCCTGCAGAATTAGGGCATGAGAGAGGATAATGAATGTTAAACAAAGTTAAAAACAGATTTAGAGAGAATTAAAAGACAGAAATGTAAGATTAGGTTGAACTCACACTTAAAGGGATTAAGAGACTTTTATTTGTCCTTTGATCTCATTTGTGTTGCTGTGAAGATCTTTAGGGTCAATGCTATGGAGGATTATCACTGCTCTAAATGATTGTTGGGCTTTGCAGTAATGGATTACATGCAGGAAAAATGGTCTCCCATGGAAATTGCACAGACACCTCACTCATTTCAGCCTCCTGTTTTAGACTGAGGATACAAATCCCAGCAAATGCTCTCCACTCAATTACCCAGAGAGAGAGAGCTACCCCCTGTGTGAGCAGAGGGGATTGTTCCTGCTTGGCTTTACCTGCTGGGGGAAGCAACGGGAAACTACCTGGGCTCACTGCTCGTGGACACAAGGGTTGTTAGTGGAGCAGGAAAATTCCTCGATAAATGCAACCAGAGTATCTGTTTCCCTTTCATGACCTTTGTCCTGACGAATTCCACCCATGAGAGGTGACAGAACTTCACCCTTTCCATGTGGCCCAGCTTTGCTGGCCACAGGCTGCTCTAGAGATGTCCCATTTTTTATAGAAGTGACTTCTAGACACACAGGACAACTGAGGACAGAAAGAAGTGATCTCTTCCAGTCTTCTTCTACCTCTATGCTGATTTCCTTCCCCTTCCTATTTTTTTCAAAGGTATTTTGCAGCCATTTGCCTCATCTTTTCACTCAAATGCCTGTGTATGCAATACAAAGTACTAATTATGTAGCCTTTACCTCCTTTTTATGCTTGTATTCCCACCTCTTCTTTTTTTTCTTTTTTGATAATAGCTCAGAAAACCACATGGCATTACCTAGCCACTGAGCAGGCTTATTTAATGCTATACATTTCACATTTTGAGGCCATGAAGCCATAAATTTAAATCCCCGGCAGGACCAACTTACCCTTCGTCTTTCAGAGGCAGAGAAATTGAATTCCATGCAGTTTAGTGTGCAAGTCATTTGGATGAGACCTTATTAAGCCAAGGTCCTGCTGGTTTTGTGTGGATATTACAGATTCCACAGCACTTTCCATCCAGGTTGGGGTGTGCTTTGGAGCCCTCAGCCGAATATTCGCTCCTTGTCACCCAGAGTGCCATGTCAAATGGTTGCTCTCCTTTCCTCCTAAAAGTGTGTCATTTATAATGCCTGGAGAATGATGTGGGTTCCTTTTGGAGGAAAGCTCCTATAACCCTGTCATCCCTGCTAAGCTTTGGTGACCTGCTTAATTTTATACACTGCCAACACTCCCAAAGTGAGTTGTCTCACCAGTATCTGGATGAAAAACTCGTGTTCTGAAATGTCTGAAACACTGCAAAGAATTAAAGTTGGGAGCAGCTGTGGCTGCAGTGTCCATCCATAACTAAATGGCAGTGGAAGGCAGGAATGTGCCCCCACTGAAGGAAAACCATAGGGGAGCATTTCCTGTTATCCATTATACACATGGAAGAGTAAAATGGATTGAGGACAAGTTTAATGGTGTTTAGTCTTTATAAACAGGAGTCTCAGACTGTCACAGTTAAGGGAAAAACGCCTCATGGTAACATCACATGGTGGTTGGGTAGCAGGGCAGAATGGGACAAGCTCTCTCTGATCCTACAAACTCTGATCACACAAACTCCATCACAGTTCCCTTTTGGCTTTCCAGACCAGCCTTTCACAACAAACCAGACCAGGAGAGTTGTGTTTATTCCTAGCTCCAGTCTGCTCAGGGGCTTCTTCAATTAACTTTGCAATTACCAGATGTTGATTTGCTGCTGGTTTTAAGTCAGTTTTTGGGGATGAGTTGGAATCTCAGCCTCAAAACACATAATTTATTATCTTCAGTTTGTTTAGAAAAAAACAACTTGTCACCGAACCTGTACCATAAAATAAACACATCAGGCTTATCAAAAGGTCATTAAGCTTTTCCTGCCCTTTAAAGGCTTTAATGTTTTAAGTGTTGGCCTCTCTCCTTGCCTGGTGCTGGGGGACGTGCTGAGCCCAATGAAGATCTTCCTGAAGCTTCTCCAGTTGTCCCCTCCAGGCTCCTGACAAATCACCTGCTCCACCTTCAGCAACAGGGAGGCTGCAAAAGCCCAGACATGCTAAGGTAACATGGCAGAACTGAAAGAAAATGGTGAAGATTTTATTAATACTGACAGTTTTATCTGACAGGCTGGGGATTAGGGCAGTCTCCTGCCAAATACCTTTTTGTTTTCTCCTCCCATTGTCCTATGATAAAGTGGCTGCTTATGAGGTTTTTTTTTTCCCAATTAAAACCAAAAAATCCACTGGAGATCTTATCATGTACTTGATGCCTCAAGTATGATGGATCTACAACTGACAGCCTCTTAATTCCACCATAATACAAATAGCAAGTGTTCAGGATCTACCCAAGAAAACATTACCAGCAAATTTATCCTGATAGGTTTGTAGAGCAGCCTTCCAGGAACCTAATCTTTACTCACATCTAGTGCTTGCAGCATGGATATAATTGCAATGAAATGCATTTTCTCAGAAGGCAGGGGAAAATAAATATTTTCCTAATGAGGATCTTGTGTTTCAGAATCTCCTTCTTCTCAGGAATGAGCAGACTGAGCAGTTTCCTTAACACAGGGAAACAGAGATGGATTTAAAAAAAGAGGGTTTGCTGACTTCAAGATACTGAACAGAAAGTGAAGTTAAAAAGAGCCCCACACTTGTTTCTTCCAACTGAAATGTTATATATATACTATCCCCAAGCCAGACAAAAAGGAGTCACTAACACACTTTTATTGTAGTCTCTTTGGATGCTGTAAAGCCAATGGAACTGTGCAGGAACAGAGAATCAGACACTGCTCACTCAGATCCCTTCTCCATGGTCCACCTGTCCTTTATCCTGGAAACAAAACATGTTTCCCAAATAATCTGTTGTTTGCAGTGACCATGTATGGGCTCTCACACCCTCCCTCTGTTCATGCCCAGAAATGTCTATTTGCTCCTCCTTGCCACTGTTTGCTATAAAAAACACAGTTATAAAAGAGCAGTTCCACTCACAAGACCTGTAAGCTGCAGTCATAATTCAAACTCTCCCTGCTAGGGAAGATGAAGTGCTTTACTTTTTCATAAAAATTTTCTACTATCTTTGCTTTTTTGTCAAGTGTCTCTTTTGTCATGAAATACCTATAATTGCTCCTTACTCTTGTTGCTGGATTGTTTTTCTTTCCTGATAGAAACAGTGGAAACTTTAATTGGTTTCACCTTGTGGAGGAAGTGACAGTTCTCTCCCTCCTTTAAGAGATGCATTTGTCAATTAAATAATTTTGAATATTTATTTGGGAAGCAGCTCCCAGCTGCTGTTTATTGTGCAAATGCAGCAAGTTCTCTCAGGCACTGGAGTGTCAAGTTATCCCCTTTTCTAGTTTTTATTCTATTTTCAAAGACACTCAGAGCTGTGTGGAAGCCCTGTGAAAACAGACTGGGTATTCCCTGGGAAGATTTCTGGAGGGTCAGATCATCAAATTCCAAGTATGTTTTCATCAAGGAGCAAAAAGGAATAAGAAACCTTGGCTGTGTGTTTTGCGTGGGTCAGGTTGTAGATGTTTGCTCTCAGATGCAAATAGAATTCTCTTCTTCTCTTCTCTTCTCTTCTCTTCTCTTCTCTTCTCTTCTCTTCTCTTCTCTTCTCTTCTCTTCTCTTCTCTTCTCTTCTCTTCTCTTCTCTTCTCTTCTCTTCTCTTCTCTCTCAAAGAGCCAAAGCAAGGGCAGCAGGAAGAATTCAGCTCTCCCGCTCTCAGGTGATTTGCCTTCTGGGTATGAAGTGGTTCCAAGTTGTTTTTCTGGTTCCTTTAAGTGGAGCTCTTCTGTTGTTGATAAAAAGAAATATGAACTGACTCCTCCATTTAGCCTTTGTTTCCACTTTTCTAGAGAGACCTTCCTCTGTTCATAAACGTGGATGTCCTTGACTTTATGATCACTCAACGTGCTAAAATTTGGACTATATACTTCAAAATACTCCAAAAGAAAATCTCAGAAAAGCCAATGGCCTGGAAAATCAAATAAAAATGCCTCCAATTAATAAACCAAACAGTCCTGGTTTTATGATTTACCTGCAGTTTATCATGGGAATGCCTCTTGTTCAGCAATTTATTTAGCTCCATTAATAACACTGACTGCTGCAAGCTAATGTTGCCTCTTGGTTCCGGATTATTCATCTTTGTTTTGATCAAAAGCACAGAATATTGGATCCTATTGTGTTTCAGCTCTTCCATTTCTCATGTTCCTTGTTTCCTTTTCCTCTTACAAGTTGTGCACATCCATCTAAAAGTGAAATTGTTTCATACCAAAAATAAAATCATAAGTCCCTGAGGGTTTCAGCTTCTGCTGCAGTCTCAATTGTTCACCCTTTCCACTTTGTGAGCAATCATCATTTAACACAGAGCTCAAGTCAGATTTCCTAAAGAGAGAAAAAAGGAAAAAGTGAAAGAAGCTTGATGACAGAATGTGTTTTCCTGTAAATCACACAGATGGAGCACGGCACAGCGATTGTGATGCAGGGCTGACACTCCCTTACACTGCACACTCATCTAATATTGGTTGCCATAAACACCATAAATCAGGGCACACTGTAACTGTGCACTGCACTCCCAAACACCACACTGAACCTGATGCGAGCTGCCAGCCATAAAACGCTTCCCTCTCCCTCAGTCACTTGTTTACAGCTTGTTTGCTGCCTATCTAAACTTCCCAATGGCTCACACTTGACATCAATTGCTGTGGCAAAGGGAGCATAAATGAGTGAAACACACTTGAGCCACTGAACTTGGGCAAATCGCTGCTGGCAGGCCATGACTGAAGCAAATTGTTTTTACTTCTTAAGGCAATTGCAGTATAATTTTTATTTTTTCCTTTGCTTCCTCGAAATAACTTCATGAGAGTCCATTTGGATGCCGGCATTAGAAATCCCAGTGACTCAAAGCTGGAATCACAGCCTGCTCCTGGCTCTGAATGTTTCTGGGACCCTTTTCCTGGGAGCTGGGTGTGTGTCTCATCTGCAGTGCCTGGGAGCAGAGGGGTGCCTTTGATGGGTGTTACTGGGTTCAGGGTAACATTTAGGAGATTTGGTATTCATAACAAATTTTACCTGGGCCTCCCATTTCCCATCAGTGTTTGGTTGAGAGAACTGTGCTGTGTGTAAATCTTCTCACTGGGACTCTGGGGCCTGGATTTGGCTGGGCCCCATTCCAGGTCTGGATGGATTCAGTAGGTGAATTAGCAACCTGCTAATTACAGACAGCTCAGCAGCCAAGAAAACAGCAGCTCAGGCATCTGAGGCACAGCAACCTCCTTTTAAAAACGTCTTTCTCTTTTTATTGTCCCTCATCACAGATTAGCAGCCACTGCTAAGCAGTGGGTTTTTTGTGGGCTGCTGTTGTGATTTGTCAGCAGTTATTGTTCAAGTGTTCTTTAACAAAAATAAGAGATGATTTTCTGTTTTCCAAGTCTCTTTTTTTTCCCCCTAAAGCTGGGCAAAGTTCTTTTCAAGTGCTTTGTGGCTCCTTAGATTCAAACTGTGAGACACTGTCAGAGGAGACTCTTGCAGGATAAAAATAGGAGCTTTCCATGGGGGTCTGTCTTTGAAACACTTACAGTTGTTGCCAGGAAAATGCATTTCACTGCAACTACTTTACCTTTCTCTTTAGTATTAAAAGCTCTCTCTTCCCCTGTCCTCGCTTGTAAGCAGAGAGAGGTAGGGCAGCTGTCAGAGCTAAAGACAAATAAAATTAGCTGTAAATGCAGCAGCTATTACTGACACATTCTAGAATTATGACAGCAAAATAAAGCTGCTCAGAGCCCACTATTTATCAAGTGCTGGAAACCTCCCTGTGACCTGCTCTAATAGGGACAGCATTGGCTTATTAAACATCACAGCTTAAGCAGGGGAGAGGTGAAGACTTGTATTTCCTTATATCACACTTTTATTTGAATTCCTGGTGTGGGCTGAAAATAAGGCATTTCAAAATCAATAATTTACAGAGGTATTTTAGCTTTCACAGTAATTAGAAGCTGAATTATAAAGACGAAATAACATTTGTGGAATTTTCTTAAAGCTGTGGCAAAAATCCTTTCTGGCCCCCAGATATAGTAAGGACTCAGATCTGTAGTTCAGGATTCCTGCCATGCCTGGCATTCATCACTAGCATGAGTTATTGTGGTGAAAATTGTTGCTGTAACTTGTCTGTTTTCCCTAAATTCAATTTAATACAAGTGAAACACTGCTATTTCTTTTAAAAGAGGGTTGAAACAGAAATTATATGATGTGACATTCTCGAGCCTTGCAAATAAATGCTTTGGTTTGCCTTAAGTATAATATAAAAATTAACTTAGGAGAAAACCCTAAGTAAGTTAACTGTGGTATGATTTATTGCTCCTAAATTCATGAAAGTTGATTCGAATAGCTGAACATTTTTGGTGCCAAGGGGAAGGGATGGGAAGCAGCATGTCCTGGATCTCCAAATGACTGTCTTTTGGGCTGGGTGTCTGTTTTAGGTGCTGTTATTCAAGGGATTTGCTATCACTGGATGACAAGTGAGAAATTCCCAAAAACCTTCTGTCTTTGGGACAACTTAAATTCACAACTTCCTTTTCACTGATGAGTTAAAAACTACTGCATTTCTCACAGCTTATTGTACAGTTTGATGGGTGTTTAACTCTTCCATAGGACTCGGGGTCCACAGCTATCAAAGATCCTTAGGAAGAATAAGTGACACTGGGTTCTGGTTTCGAAATTTGAGGTGAATTAAGAGCCCCAGCAGCCTTGACTTCCAGCAGGACGTGGATTCCTAAAGTCACCAGATGCTCCTGAGAGATAAACCCCTTTTACTGATGTGGAAGCCAAGGACGCAGTGAAGTGTCTTGCAGAAAGTTAAGCAAGAGAAACGGAGCCACATCCCCCTTGCCTTGACTCCGAGCCCAGGATTGCAGCCCCATGCTGGCATCCCAGTGCCTGCCTGCTGGGAAATGAAATCATGGCAGGCATGGCTGTAACTTCATTTGAGGCAGCTGGCATCTCTGCTGTAGAGCAGTCATGGAAAAGAAAATCCAATTTCTCCCATTAAAGCCTGGTTGTATGAGATTCTGAGCACTCCATCTCTTCTCGGAATCAGTGGGAGTTCTGTCCTACCCCATTTCATTTGGGAGCTGGAATGTTGGTGGAGGCTTGTTAGGGATCCTGTTGGTGCTCACCTTGAATCGGGCCTTACAATAACTAGGGCTATTAAAGCAGGAGAAATTAAAGATTTTTCAAGTCAACCATGACAGCTACAGAACATCTTCCCCACAGCACACGTTACTGACTCTGCAGAACAGAAGGTGTGGTGGAAAGAACTAAGATTAATTAGATTCTGCTGAGCCAAATGGCATTTGACACACATTATACAATATCTGCATATGTTATTAAGGCTATGAGTAAGTAAATGCCATTTCTCATTTCCATTTGCAGCATGGTCCATTTTGAGGCCCAGTAATTGCATAGATGTGACATCTGTGGGGTTTTTTTCAAAATGCCAAGGGATGCATATTTTTATTTACTTGTGTTGAATCACTCCTTGTCCAGCCTGCTGGTTCCATGCCCTTGTGGCTGGAGGAGCAGTGTTAAAAGAGGTTTGCATACAAATTTTGTATTGCACAATATGATCAAGTTGGTTTCCTCTCCCATTTTCCTTATATTTGTCTGACAAATCTGTCAGTTCAAAACAGGCCCTAAATTGTGACCAATTGCCTTTCTCTTTTGCAGTCTCCGGGCCTTTTCTCCCTCTTCATTTTTCTTTGCTGGTATGTGCCTGATTTTGGCATAACTTTGGATCCAAAAGTACTTAAATGTGCAAACCAGCCAAGTACTTTGAAAAATATATTAAAGTGCCTGGCAGAAAATAGTATTTTCCTCTTCTGGAGGACACGTTAACATTGATACCACACTCTTGATGAAACTCCTCTGGCCTGGGAGAGAACTTCCATTTCTCCTCAGGGAATAGTGGATCACTGTTTGCTGGGCTCAACCACTTGGAGCAAAAGCAAATGACACTTTTTAAGAATTACCCTCTATTTCTTGTCCAGCATTGTTCAGCTTAAAATCAACATTTCTCTGCTCTTGATGCATGGCGCTTACAGAACCTCCCAAAATGGCAAAGCACCTTCAGTCTCTGCTTTAACCTCTGAGATCTCCTAGGTTTGCTTTTACTCTTCAGCTTCAAGTCCTTTTTACTTGAATGTGCACAAAAGCCACGTATTTGTGCTGTGCTTGCCAGGTGTGAGGGTGAAATCCCGAATTCCAGGCATCCTCGTAGAGAATTCAGCTTTCTCTGAAACCCTGCTGAGGGAGCTCCATCTCAATCCTACAGGATCCACGTTTCTCATTTAAGAATTTCAGGGTTTGCCCCTGAAGACCAGAAGAAATGAGAGATGACCGAGCAATGGGAATTAAACAAGTGGCAGGAAAATCAGGCAGATTTCAACAGAGTTCTCCAGCTGATGCAAAAACCAGACAATCCTTGGTGTGGTGGACCTGAGATAAAGGGTAAGAGATACCCAGAAGGAAGGGATGGGCACTTGGCACTGCTCCCTCCTGCCCAGCCCTTACTCAGCCACACACTGCCCTTGACAGCAAAGTGACAATGGTGGGAAGAAAAAAGCACATTTAGCACAGAATTAGGGTGCTGGGAACAAAAGGCTGATGCATTAGAGGACTAAAAAATCACTGTATTTTAGGAATAGATTATTATAGCTGGATTATATTTGCAAGATGAAAACAGAATGAAGTCCAAATCTGTCATGGAATGCAGAGCAGTGCTTTTAAAAGAGCTAATTCCATAAAGCTTAAAATAATTATGAGACACGTTGATTTAGAGAAAGAATTAAGTCTGAAAAATCTGAATAATTGAATACTGTGTAAGAATACTTTACTGGATGCTGTGCAGAAATATTTCCACAGATGAGAAATTCTCATATAATGATAAAATATTTTCCTCTAATGGCTCTAATTATGGCAGATGCTAAACAGCAGGCAATAAAACTGTCATATTTAAATTGGCAAATCAGGTTTGGCTGCATCCTCCACTTTTAAAGGGTTGGCCAAGAAACCCAGGGCCATTACTATTGGTTTTCAGTCAGCCTTAGAACACAGGACAGGTTTAGAGAAAAGAAAGCAAACTGATGCCATTGTCAGTGTTTCACTTTAGGGGAACAGGATATTTTATAAAGTTTTATTAAGAAATTGTATTCGTATGATTATTAACAGTTTGTGGGGTTTTTTAAACAAAACAGTCTAGTTCTTACTTGCCTAATAAATTATATATATATACATTTAAAATATAAGCATGCATATATATTAATACATATAGGCATGCACACGTGTATATATATACATATATATATATATATATATATATATACACATATATTTATATATATATAAACTGAGCTGAAGCATTATCAGAATGGTCTCACAACTTCTGTCCAGCCAATTTTTCTCAGGGATAGGCAGCATCAATTTTTCATTTGGAAAAAAACAGTTCATTATCTTTTTTCTTTTCTTTAGAAATAGATGGGTTTGAGCCCTGCACAATGTATTTGCCAGACATTCTGGCCTTTATTCAACAAGATAGATCAATCCTGAAGATATAAAATAGCAGATTTCAAATGAAAAAAAAGTATTTATACTTTAAAAAGTTTAATTATGAGTTTTAGGCGGAGATAGGCAATCAAAGCTAGGAATTGGAATGCAGGAGATACAATATAAATTAATTCTGTCCCTATTTTTATAATTTTTTTCCTAAATGATATTTAATAATATTTAACATGTAGTTGGAACATTGCTTCTATTTAAAAACTGGCTGTAGAAAGAAATGTTACATTGGTTTAATTTGTAACATCTCAGGACAGATCCTGACAAAGGCCGTGACTCCAGTTTTGGAGCTCAAATGTGAAACTTCTTATCTGCCACTCTCCTTCCAAACGCTCCACCAGCCTTCCCTGAGAAACCAGGAGCCTTGGAAACTTGATTTGCAGTAATCAATGATTGCTGCTGGCAATTTACACCGTGCTGGAAGCCGGGCAGTGTTTTCCAGTGGTGCTTTCGTGTAAAATTCGGCTGCAAGTGCCAGAGAATCGGATTTGTTGCTCTGAGATTCATCCTCTGGCTGGGTGTGCTGCTGCCGGGCTCCTCAGCCTGGAGGGTTTGCAGGAGTGAGCTGCTGGTCTGGGGAAAATTCCCTGTGCCCTGGGGAGTCCTGACATAACCACGGTGCCTTTGCTGGAAATGATACAACCGCTAAAATATTTTTGTACCTGTAGTCAGGCGTTTGTCCGCCCTTCCCCAGGGGAAAGGGAATTGAAGGGTCTTTTCAAAAGAAAGGGACTTGAAGGTTGTTTTCTGTTTCTCTGGGTCAGGCCCGGTGAGTTTAACATCTCCATGTTCTGGGAGTAACCAGAGGTGCAGGAGATAAGGGACCATTAATGGACACTAAAGGACATCAGCCCCAAACGTCACCCCCGGCACGGTCGGAGACACCTGGGCTGGAAAAAACGGATGTGAAAACCGAAGAATGAGGACAAATTAGCATTGAAGAGGAAGGGATCAATAACCAATAGGAAATCAAATCCTAAGAATTGTGCGATTTGGGACCAATGAATGAGAATTTCTTTAGGTTCTGTGTGTATAAATCTGCAGAAAATCTAGTAAAAAGATGTGTCAGTGGAATGTTTTCCACGGCACATCCCGTGAATAAAGCAATGCCTGCTTCTCTATCGCTACAAAGTGCCAGAGGGTTTTCCTTTTCCTCACGAATTTCGGCGGCACTTCCATCACCGGAACGCCGGCCCTGTGTGGCTTTGCTGAGGAATATTTTAGTCAGGGCACGCTGATGGATGGAGGCACCCAAAGACCCTGGCAGTTCTTGTCTCATCCGAGCTGCCGCTGATTTCTGCTCCTTGCAGAGCGGGACTGCCCCGGATGGCTCCGGGCACTCGTTGGTGGTGAAAAACCCCTGAAAATCCAACAGCTAAAGAGTGTGCGGCCACCCATGGTTATCACCTGCCCTTATCTCGGTACTGACGGCACCTCCCGGCTGCTCCCGGCAGCTTCCCTGGAGCAGGAGCTCCCAGACGAGGGAATTAGCGGCGATCCCGGGAGAACGGGCTGCCTGGGAATTGCTGTAAATAGCTTGGTTAATGATTCCGCTAACCCGAAGTGGCATTGTGATTGTGATGGAAATGCTACACTGCTTGGAAAACAAGATATTAATTTGGAACATAAGGACAAGAAGAAATAATGTTTGGGATTGAGTAAAGGGCATTCAGCTTCTCAGGGCTCATTTCCTTTCTCTGTAGTACTCCATTAAGCACAAGATGCTATCATGATTTTTAATGACCCCGAGGTTTTTGCCTCGGCGGCTTTGTGTGGCAGACAATTCCAGATACCTGCGATGGTTCACAGGATTGAGAGCGCGTCCCCGTGTGCCTGCCCCGGTTCCATGCTTTCATTCCACTGGGGAAACTCACGGGAATCACCACCACGAAGGAAACATTTCCTTCTGTTCTCATCATAGTAACAAGTGGCTGCAATCAAGAGATTCACGCTGCTCCTCGACATTTAATGGCATTGTATATTATTTTTTTTTCTAATTGAGTAACACTCTACATCAATTTGCAGAGTATCTCCATACATTTTAAGAGCTTATTAGTGCTGGAGTCCTCAGTGTTTTGGATGAGGTGTTTCAGTCTGACAGTGATTAAATCTCCCACCAGGAATGTGGTTTTCCCAAGAGATGAGGATGCTAATGGGCTGGAGATGTGAGTAGGAATATGTTAATAAAGGAGCTTCTCCTCTCTCTGCATTGTGCACTCCTCTGCTTTCTGAACTCCAGCACATGGTATTCGTGTGTGCTGGGAACCCACTGCCTTACTTTATGCAGATATTGGAAAAGACATCCACAGAAGTCCTGTTTTTGCACTATTATGAGGGAAAATAAATGTGTTCTTATTTCCATATTTATGGTGCTGTATTGTCCAGAAGTGCCAATCAAATGTTATAAAAATCCCGTGAATGGAAATGTCTCCGTGTCCTTGCAGAAGTCTGCTGCTGTTGCTAATGAGTTGTCTGGAAAGAAATCCACCAATTGGGCATAATCACTCAAATATGTTACCTTATAAACATTTAGGGATGGCCAGTTACCACAAACTACAAACCTGACCTTAAACCCTCTCCCACATCTGCTGCCAGCAAGTTTCAGGCTTCCCCTTAGACAAGCAGGGCTTTGATTGACAATCCACTGTACAAACTTTTTGCACATCTTTGCTTCATTTAGATGGGCAATAATTTAAAAATATAATTTAATGTGCTCTTAGGCAAGGAAGAGTGTATTAACTAATTGCATTTTGTCAGGAAACACTTAGAATTAAATTCCATCCTTTACTGGAGGATTCTGCTCATACTTATAAATGTAGTGACCTTTACTAAACATCTGCTGCTGAAAGTTTTATGCTTTCCTTGAGAGAGAGAGGGAGAGAGGGAGGTTTGGGAGGAAAATTCAGATTTTCCATCTAAAAATACAAAGTGTGGGGTCATTCTGGCTCCTCCAAATGTCCGGAAGCTTTTCTTTGTTACCATGGGATGGAAACACCAAGAAGTTGCTAAGGAATTGAGATTCTGCTCTCTGGACTTAGATGTGGAAAACAAGAAATGCAGACATTGGACATTTTGGGCTACATGCTGTAAATATATAAAGGCTCTTCTATAGAACTGCAGGATGCATAAATAAAAAAGGGTCCACGTTCCACAGAATCACAGAATAATTATTTCTACAACCCTTTTGTCACATAAAGGATAATTCTTTACTTAGAGAATGAAACAAAATAAACCCCCCAAAATGCTGCTTCTGTCCTTGTACAAGAAATTGTGACTTTAGTAAAATAAGCTGAATCTGATATGACATCAGGCATGGGGCTGTCACACAACAGATTGCTCTAGGACTAAACAAAGATCAGAAAATGGCAACCCCAATTTATTATCCTCTGTAGGCCTTATGCAAACCATTTGGGTATTGACCTGGGGGTGAGGGTAGTTATATCTCATAAAAGGCACAGGATTATCAAGCATACTGAAAAATACTGATAGTGGAAATTGCTTTTTTATTAATCCATGCTTAAACTCCCTGTCTGTAATTCTTGTGACCTAAATAGTTGTTCAGTGGGAAACCTTGGTGCTCCAGCTACTCTGTGTGTGAGACCTTTGTTCCCTTGCTTTTCTTTTGGAAAGTCTACACCACCTGCTACTCCTGTGCCATTAAAAATGTTCATCAAGTGTAGCATAAATTGTCTGCTGTTAAGTTGCTGGTGTTTTTGAACTGCTTTAATCACCAGTGTCTGCATGCAACAATCCTGTCTGAGCTCAGTTCTGCTCTTGGCAGCTGTGGGGGCTCCATAACGAGTCCTTTGGGCTGAGTGGAGCCACTCCTGGCCAAAAACTGCACTCAGGTATTACATGATAAAATGGAACAAATAAAAGCAAAAAGAAATTTCTCTTTTCCAAAAGACTTGAAAAAGAAACCACCACGTGGCCCAAAGCCAGTGAAGGCACTTGGAAGCCGTTTGGCTGCCTGCAGTGAATTTGGGATAAAAGCATGGGGACAGGTGAGTGCTGCTGTGCTTGGCTGGTGTTTAACACTCCACTTTATCAGCATGAGGATTACTGAAAAAAATGATGATCACCTGCTGCTTGGCAGTGAATTGCTGTTTAATGCTTCTGGTGGGGCCAGGATCGCTCATGTCCAGGTCTCTCAGGTTACCTGGACTATTTCAGAATTTATTCCTGAAGAATAGGATTAGCTGCCTGGACAAGTCAGATGAATTTTTTTTCCCAAATCTTTAGGATTTGTAATGGGGAAGTAGCTCCCAAATGTGTGCAGGGGGCTCCTCTGCATGCCTGGGGGAGAGTTCTCTGCTGGGAGAATCCCTTCTGAGCGAGCAGGGACATTTGCAAGAGCACTGCTGTGCCTTAAAGGATCCTACAAACAGCAGAGGTGTGTCCTGCTGGGATGGGAGCTTTTCTGCACCCCAGACCAGCAGCAGCAGAGGGACATCAGGGACTCAAACCCCACGCTGGCTGTGCTACCCTGGAAAAGTTTGATGTACTTGTTAGGAGTGTATTCTAATCCCACCTGTGGTTCCTGCTGCCTCTGGTATTCTTCACTGCCTGCTTTAAACTGTTCCAGAGCATTTCTGTGCACTCTGCTAAACAGCCCCATCTATCACTGCAGAGGTGGGTGACGTTATTCCTGTGCAGAGATAGATCTTGTAAAGTACTTTAGGATCCTTTGGGATGAAAGGCGCTGTTTAAATCTGAGACTTTATTATTGTCTGTCCCGCTCTCCAAATAAATCATCTCGCAAAATGACTGTGGAAGAAATTACTCTTGCATAAATGAATTCATCCTGTTCTCCCACAGAGAGATGAAAAAAACTTTATAATAACTATCAAATTGTTTTACAACCAAAATATTGCAATGTTTGAGTAGTTTCCTACTTGTGACTTTGATAATGAGTTTTTGAAAAGTAACAGAAAATGTTTCTAGAAATTGGAAAATAAGATTAGCATATCTGTTATGTAGGGTCCTTTGTTAAGTCAAGCTATTTCTTGTTTGGGTGATAATAGCTGTGCCTTTGTTAATTATTATTTCATATTGTCATTATTAGGCTATTAATAATTTATAGTAAAAGCTGCTTCTTTTTGCTATGTAAATGTTTTCATTCTTATGCATCAATTCCTTATTCCATTATTAATGGGATTCATAAATACATTACATTTAGATCCTCTTACAGGAGAAGAGATATTTGCTACTGTATTTTCCCTTTTGTTTGGATATAGAGGTAGAAAAAAGTGTGAAGGGAAGAGAAAATGTCCAGAGAGTTTTTAGGGGGTGTACCCACGCCTCTGACATAAAGCAGGGGTATGAGCATGACTGAACAGCTCTTGTGTTCCCTTCAGTAAATTGTTGTTTATATTTCACGATTTGTCAGTCTGATACATCTGCCCTTTGAGAATGCCCTGGCTCACAGGTTTCCAGCTGCACACTAAAGACAGCAGGACTCAAAGTGCTCTATTCAGAAAGCCCTGCTGAGGGTTCTCAGGGCTCTTTCCACTTACCTACCCTGTATTCTGGGTAATTGTACCTGAGGATTTCACAGGACACCTACCTGGGTGTAATTCCATTCCACAATTTGAAAAAGAACCCACAACAACAAAACAAAACCCTCTCAGAAGAAGCTCAAGTGAAATAGAGCGGGGCTGGAGCAGAGCAGGGCCTTCTCTACCCAACTGTTCTTCATGTCTGCCCCAGGTTCCTTTCCTGGGAGCAAACCTTGTGCCAGGTGGTTTTCCACGAATTTATGGGAAGTGAAAAATGGAGACGAGCAGGAAAAGAGGCCTCAAACCTCAGAACCTGCTGTAGCCACACAGGCAGGGCTGGCACACTGACTTTCCTAAAAGTGCCACTGATCACCTGATACCGGCTCAGCTCGCCTGGAAAAGGCCAGGCTACACTGGGAGGAGGTTTTGAGCTTCCCAAGGTTTCAATTCCCTGAGTGCAAAGCTGCTCTCCCACCTCCTTCCCTTTGTGCTGTTCCGTGCACTTTCCAGGGGCTCCTGCTGTGCCCCATGGGATGGAGCTGGATTTGAGAGCCCCCTGAGGGGAAAGTGCAGAGCTCTGAAGCCCAGAGTCACCTCCTTCCTGTGGAAATACTCCTAGGAGGAGACATTTTGGGGAACGAACGGGGTAAACCAGTGAGAGCACCCTTTGGTTTGGTTTTGGGGTTGTTTTTTTTCCCCTCAGTGTCCCAAGCTAAAAGAGGGAACCCTGTGGGAGCTGAGTCCTCCCTAGGGAACCCCCACACAGCGACAGATTTTGACCCCAGCAGTGAACAAAGCCCTGCTGTATGCCATGCTGTGGGTCCAGCTAAGTGGGTTAAAAATGGGCTGTGTTTGTGTGTATTTATCTTTCAGCTGGATTATGGTGGGTTTTGGCATGACTCTCAAACACATGGCTGCTGGAGAAAGAAATCTAGCAATCAGCTTAGTTTGAAACACTCCATTTAAGGTGCCTTTGGATTTTGGACGGGCTCTGAAGCTTGGTTGCTGGCGTTAAGGCTTTGACCTTTGTTGGTTTCCATAGCTGGGATCAGAATTTCTGTGTTGTGATGTTCTCATAACAGTAGCTGAAATGCCAATCTGTGAGGGAAAAGTCAACTGGGGCGTTATTATGTTGTGGTTTATTACTGCCATGACAAGGTTATTTGTCTTTTTAGGTGTAAATCAGAGCAGACACTGGTTGTTCTTTCAGTGAGCACTGGCTGAGCTTTGGGAGGCAAATGCAGTGTCCATGGGCATCACCTGATAACACAATGATAACTCCCAGTTTAATGCTTTGATACTCACTGGCAGAAGCTGTCCAGGTTTAATGGATCCCTTTCACATCCATTCCTGTAGCACAACTAACTAATGCCATCCAGTGGCAATGGCACAGCATAAATTGAATGTGTCAGGCTGCTCAGCCAGGGCTCAGCAGTGCTGTCTGATGTTCTGGCTATTGCAAAGCTTAATTAACCTGAAAAAGTCTCTAATGAGCAGCAAGTGGTTCATCCCAGCAGATGGCAGAAGCAGGGGATGTGTTTTATAGCAGGTCTGCAAGGCCTCTCCCCCAGCTCTGTAAACAAACCAGGCTGGACAAAAGTGCCTGCTTGGGAGGGGGGTGGGTGCTGAATTTGGAAATGAAATTATTGTCACCTCAGTTTCTGCTTTACTGCACAGAACTTAGATTTTATTGAAATGCTGACAAGATGTTTCACTGCAGGTAAAAGCCCAAGGTGTGGGTTGGTTTGAGGGGTTTTTGCATGACAGAACACTCCCAATATAAAGAAATTGACTCAGATTTGGTTGTTTCTGCCCAAAATGTGCTCCTATACGCAAGAAAAATAAATCTAGAGCCTCGATCTCTGTAACAGAGACTTTTGCGTGCCTCCAAGACTTCGCTGTCCATAGATATAGCTAAATGTTTTCTATTTTCTACACGGAAAAGTGGCCTCACTCTACATTCCTAATGAATGCAAAGCACTTTGAGATCTGAGTAATTCGGTGTTTTGCTGCGGGGGTTTTCAGCCCCCTCTAACAGGCTCTAAGTGCTGCTGCTGTTGTGCTCCTCACAATTTCCACAGCCCTTGAATGGCCTGTGGAAATTACCCAGCACTGACACCAGCGGTGCAACTGAACCAGGACGGACGTGTGGGAACTGCAAAAGCAGCCAGAGGAAAGGACTTGTGATGCCAGGCCCTGGGTTTCCAAACTTATGGGAATCCTGCCTTGGTCTTGACCACACGTGCTGGAAAATCCCATTTTTAACAGCTCTGCTCTGCTCTTGTTAGCCAGAACATGATGTCAGCAAAACAGAGAGCTTTTTTCCTCTTGCCGATGTTAGCTTTTGCTTACTTTGCCAAATGTAAATTTGGACAAAATGCCCAAATTTAAGTGTATCTAACCCCCAAATTTTATACAGAATTAAATTTAACCCTTATTTACAACTTTATCCATAGATCTAAGCACTATAATAACCAATGAATATTCACTACAGTAAATATTTTGGAAAATGCACTTCGGATTTCATTAAGAATGCCCAAGAATGGGAGCAAATACCCACACTGGTGGAACAGAGTTAAATTGAATTTAACTACAGAGAGCGACAACTTTTTATTTGGTGCTGTCTCTGTGAATGCTGGACCATCAGAATTTGGTACAACAGCGAGCTAACCTTGCATGGTAATTTCTCAGGGTGCGTGGCAGCTGCTGAGACAGAGATTTAGACTCAGACCTTTTCCCACTTGCTGTGTGAACACTGACACCGAACCAAGGAGTAAAACCTCGCCTTTCCAGGTCTGGCTTCAGGGACAGGAGAGATTCCTTGCCTTTTACTTGCTGGGCAGAAGTTTTCTCTCCCCAGTAATTTAGCAGAGATTTGCAAGGTTCCATTTAGATAATTTGAACAAGTGATCTGAGAGAGTCTGGTTCGTTTTGGCCTTAAACAAGAGGCGTGATTGATACGAACTCCACTCCCAGCACATCAGGAGGGTCATTAACGAGCACTTAGGGGCCATAACCTCTTCCACAGGCACATCTGGGTCTCGAAGGGAGCATCTGCTCTCCATCTCTGCCTCCCTGGTATTAAGCAGCTGCAGATCTGCTGCATCAGGAGCAGAGATTGAACTAGAAACCAGAATTTCCGAGGATTCCTCTGCTTTTAATCCCTCTCCCCACCTGTTCATACAGAGCCCTACAAAACCCAGGCAGGCGGATCCCCAGTACAATATTATGGCACAAAGGTGTGTCTGGCAGTGACATCTACCAATGCTTCTCCTTGTTGCCTTGTGAGGGACAAAATACACACAACTGCTTCTGCTAGAGCCTGCCTGCTTCCAGCACTTGGCCAGAAATGCCCAGAATACAGAAAGAATATCCAAATATTATGAGTACCAATGGCACACAGGCTGCCGAGTAATTTGCATGGTCTAATAATGAAATTCTGTCTCTCTTGGACTATAGCCCATAAAAAAAAAAAAAAAGGTGCATATTGTTTTTTTCCTGCCTGAAAACAACCGCCCAGCACTGAATGCTAAAATAGAACTATTTCCATTATGTTTTGTCACTTTTCCTGGAAGATGCAGTGTGCAGACTTTAAATAAAAAAGGAAGCCTGAATTATTTGTGTAAGCTAAAAGGTCATAAGTAATTTTCCCTGCCAACTAATATCTATTGCCAAAAGAACATTCTATTCAGACTGAAGAGTATTAAAAAATGTTGACAGCCCAGAAGACCTTTATCTGGAAGGAAACAGTGTTAATTATGCCACATTGATTTAAACTCAGAGAGGTCTGATGCCGCATTTAAAATTCATACTGTTATTAATTTGCCAGGTGTGTTTTACAGCCATCACATTTAAGAAAATCCAGGTACTGCAAGGCCCAAGGAATTGCTTGCCTTAAACAATCAATGTCTGTGTTTGGCTTTTTGGTGTTTGCTTGGGTTGTTTTTGAAAGGTTTTCTCGAGTGCTACTGCAGAGCCCTTGGGCACAGCAGCGAGGTGGGGATGGAGCTGTGGGCTCTGAGCTGCCCGTGGTTCCCTCGGGTCCCACAGCTCTGCAGGGCAGCACAGCAGCTTCAGAGCATTGCAACAGCACTTAGGCAGTCTGAGCCCGTGAAATTCTTATTCCAGAGAAGCCTAACAGAAGGGATAGCTACAGGTGAATAACATTTTGTATGTAAAGCACAGATGTAATCATTTTATTAAAAGAAAATACTTGAAATTATGATACGTACTTCTGGAGTATATGATCAAGTAAATGTCATAATTACTTCATTAATTAAAATGCCGTTTTAATAAATATGAAGCCCAGAATTTTTTCTGTTCCTAAATGTCTCCGTTCAGGCACTTTATTAGGCAGGTAACTTGACAGGGATACAAAATCTGCCTAGCTGGGCATTGTATCGTTTTAAACCTAAATAAATGTATAAAAATCCTGTAATTAGTGGGAAAATAGCTGCATGAGTGCTCAGTTATTTCATGCAGGAGCACAGAATTAATTTATGCATGAGTGGCCAATTATTTCATGCATGAGTGCCCAATTATTTCCTGCATGAAAACCCAATTATTTCCTGCATGAGTGCCCAGTTATTTCCTGCATGAGTGCCCAGTTATTTCCTGCAGGAGTGCCCACTTACTGCATGTCTGAACAGCCAATTACTTCTGCATGAGAACCCAATTACTTCCTGCATCAATGCCCAATTATTTCATGCATCAGTGCCCAATTTTTTCCTGCATGAGCACCCAATTGCCTCCTGCATGAGTGCCCAGCTGATTTGTGCACGAGGAGCAGGCCTGGGGCTGGCCAGTTCTCCAGCAGGAGGGCTCCATGAGGCATGAGCCTGCCTGGGACACACACCCCTGACCCTGGCATCCCTTGGGCCCATCTTGGACTTCCCCCGAGACGTGGAGCCAGCATGGGGTCATCATAATCTGCATTTATTGCAAACATCTCGTGACTGTTCCTGTGCCAAGGAGGTCTCAGCCCAGCAGTGAGCTCGGGCTTTTCACAGGCTGCACAATGCAAATGCTGGCAAAAACCTCCCTGGGGAGGGCTCCCCCAGCTCTGTTCTGGGCCTGGGGAAAGGTCACAGCCTGTGCTGGCTGCCCACTCTCCTGGCACGGGCAGAGTTTTGCAGGAGTGATGTTTTAAAATGATCCTTGGAGCGGACAGAATTCCAACCTTCACCCTTGGGACAGGCCAGCACTGCCTGTGCCTGCCTGGTGCCCCCTCCATCACCCCAGGAGAAGCAGAGGAGAGCACAGGGTGCAGGTTCTGGCTCATGGCAAGGAGTGAGGATTCACATCCATGAGTCAGAAATAGCCACACCAACCCCCTTCATCATTTACTGCCCCACTTCATCATTAGGATGCACAACACCAGAGTTCTGTAATTTGGAACACAGTAATGAATTAATTGCAGGCACCAGGCAGTTCTTCCCCGTTGATTCAGACAGTATGAAATGACTTGCTGCTATTTGTATTATCAACCTTCTTTTACACCTCCCTATCCTCCACGTAGCAGTATTAATACAAATAATTCCTTTTGCCTGAAATATGCATTTCTCAAGCCAAAGCACATTAATGCTCCTATTGTACAACTGGTAAATAAGCAGCCTTAAGCCCTACATTTACTTGATTTGCATATACAAAAATGCAAAAATGCACAGAGGTATTCTTCAAGCTTTTGTCATATTAGTTCCATTATATACTGGCTTCTGCAAATAAAGATTTAGGTGACAGATTTTTCTTCTTCTTCTTCTATCTTAGGCTGGGATTTTTTTACAGCTGATTTGACATATAAAGGCAATTTTGTCCTTTCTTTCTTCTCCTCATGTATCCTCTGCTGAATCAGTAAACATCTATAATTTCTGACAAGGTCACAATTATCAGCAGTGCTGGCTGAAAAAGAGCTGCCTTATCTGTGCTGCTTCTGCTTCTCTTGTGGAGCTGAGCATTGCTGGAGCACCTCGTGCGTGCTCACAACTGCCAGTGCAGGAGCCACTCAGGATGCATTTTGCCTTCCTTCAGGTCTGGGTGTCACCATGAGTGGCTTATCCCTGTGCCAGGCATCTCTCTCCAGCGTGCCAGTCCCCCAAAGACACCAGGTTTGTCAAAGGAAGAGAAGCAAACAGCTCTAAGCCCCTCCCCAGGAGGAGTAGATGGACACAGGGGGTGGAACTGTGCAGGGAAATGAGGAAAGTCGCCTCTCTGAGCTGCCTTTCTCTGAGAAGTGCAGTGCTTTGTGTTTAAAGTTCCAGGCTGTGACTTCAGATCCACTTTCCACCTTCATAACAAATGTCTTACAGGACTCTGGGCATCACATGAACTCCTCCTGTGTCTCATCTGTACAGCAGGGATAATAATCCTCCATTTATCCACACTGTTGTAGCTGAGATGTTTGTTAAGTGCACCTTACACAAGTGAAGGTGGGGGCTCTGGATATCATCAAAATAAAATATAAATTGTTCTGTTATTAAGATACAACTGCTGGTATAAAATATTGTAGAACAAGAGGATTGCCAGCCATTTACGTATCTTAAAATAAATGGCCACGTGTGGTCTCTCCCTCCTCCCCATCTATCTTCTGCTGCTTGCCAAGCACATTTCAGGCAGTGAAATCAGCCCAGAGATTGTCTCTCCAACAGCTTTCTGCTTGGCCATGGTGTGAGTGTCCAAATTATTTGGAACCAGGTCACAGAAAGCCTTGGGAGTTGTTTTGGATGGTCGCAGGAAGCCTTCTGCTCAGCGTACAGCTGTGCTTCAAAAAGAGGATAAAAACTGCTCACTAATGTGCAGAAGAGGACAGAAAATGATATGGTGCCACTGCAGACACAGGCAGAGCACAGACAAGCCTTGCACATTAGGAGATGCTGATTTCAATGGAATTACACTTGCGTAAAATTACAGTTCTGGTGAATCAAATTATATATTTCAGATCTCATAATTTTATTCTCTTCTCCATCCAAAGGGAAAAAAGTCCTGATTAAACAAAACCCCTCCCTATGAAATGAGGCTGAAAAGGATTAAGGGTATTATCCTAGTGGAGAACCTCATAAGATAAGAATGTGTAAGAGGCATGCAAAACAACGCACAGCAGGTGGAAGGAAACTCCTATTTACCCTTTCTCATCATACAAGGACGAGAGATGGATCACTTACAAATCTTAGAAAGGCTGAAAGGAATCAGGGTTTTTACACAAAGAAAATTTACCCTGTGGAACAGATAAGGACTTAGTGGGATTCAAAAGGGATTAGACATTTGTGGGGATAATAGGAACATCCACAGCTATGTTAGATGAGCTTACAGAAGGGAAAAAAGGTAGAAGCACTCCTGTTTCAGGGCATGGCCAATTACCGAGAGAGACAGAGAAATTTTCCAGTGGAATATTTGGAAAATGCCTTTCTGTGAGGTGCAAGTGTTGTGCAGTGATGTGTTCATGTCAGTGAACCTTCCAGTGGACTTGGCTTCAAAACTATTTCTGTTTTCTTGGCACCTCACTCGAGACTGGGGAGGTGGGTAGGGAGGGATGTGTTGTAGGATGGTCTGTTGGATAATCTGCTTGAGGTGGCAAACCTCATTCCCATCCCTGCATGCCATGACCAGGGAAATATCCTACACAATCTCAGATGCTAAAAACATCTCATTCCCTTCCCGGCATGGAATTGCAGAATTTTTGCAATTTAAAATTTTTTCTTGGGAGATAAATTCATCTTTTAGCCTCAGGGACAAGTCTGAACTGTTAGTGTATGCTTTGTTATAGATTACACAATTATTCATTGTAAAGAATTAGTGCCTGACCAACATCTGACCAAATCTGTTGTTTTGTTGTTGAGCAGGGGTTTTTTGTGTTGGGTTTTTTTTTAGTATTAGAAAAGAGTCAGGGAAATGGAGGAAGATAATTACAGAGGATAATTACTTTAAATGCTTTTCGATCTAAGCTGCTAAGAGGCTAGCTGTGCAAAAGGAAAGTAACCATGATAAATATGGCATGAAACAATAGAGAATTCAGGCAGAAAAAGGACCTGGTGCAGTTGCACAAGACGTTTTTGGCAACAATTCCACATAAATCTCTCAAATGAGTCCAGGTACTTAATAGGCAGTTAAAGACAGCCAATGTAAATGAATTAATAGCAGACTCTTAAAAGTCATTAGCTGCTGTGTAATTAATAGAAAATTATAAAGGAAATAAATGCTTGCTTGCAGCCTTATTAAGATTTGAATGTTACATCTTCTTCTGAATTGATTGGGATGATAAAAATTCAGGGGAAAATATGGAAAGCACCATTAAATACTTGCCAAATCTGAGCAAAATTTCAGTGGTGTGCAATCACCATTCCATATTTCAGAAGATGACATTCAGAATGTTTCAGTGCAGGGACCGAGTGTAAGTTGGAAGAGGTTTATCACAGAGACCATAGAGGAAGTTCAGCAGTCTCAGGTGGAAGGTCTCATGCATTATTCAATTAGCCCAGCAATAAATTAACTGCTGCATAAGCTCAGGATCAGCCTGGGCTTTCCCAGTACTGTGCAGCTCCCTGCCATGCCCATCCACAGATCAAACTCCATTTCTCACTCCCAGAGTTAGTCCTGGCCTTGTCTGGAACACTGAAGGAGATGGTTTGGCTTTCCCAGGTGCATTCCAGCTCAGAGTCTCACCCTGTGCCCACGCTCTGAGATGGAGGCTGATATTGCAGCTGGAGATTGGGAGCTCCCTTCTCTGGCAGAGAGTTCAATCAGTGTTTGCCACTCTGCTGCAAATCCATCACTGACATTCCAGCAGCCCCTGAGAGAGTTTTCAGATTGCTCCCCAAACATTTCTCTGAAGGAGAGCTCCCAGCTCCCCACAGCCTCACCCAGGCTTTGCTGAAGCCTCAGTCTCCTTTTCTGAAACTGATGCCTTCTCCAGCCACCTAGAAACAGAGACTAGACAAGAGTAAGGAAATAAAGATGGGTGTTTATTTGAAAGCCTTCAAGGCACACCCTGGGGGAGCCAGAGGCTGCTTCCAAAAATGGACCCCAAGCTGGACCCCAGGTCACGAGTTCTTCACACCTTTATAGGCCTGGTTCATTTGCATACCACGGTTAATTCTCCAATTAAAGCCCCAGTTTAATGATGAAATTCCCCTCAGCTTGCTCCCCCCTCAGAGGCTTTGGGTTACACATTTTGGGCCTAGAAGAGCCTGGCTGTCCTTGAAGGCAAAGCCTGGAGAGGCTTTGTTGTGTCTGCCCAGCACGAGAGAGCAGAAATTCCAGGCTACAAGGAACTGCAGAGTTACACTCTAAGCAGTACAGAATTTGAAAAATATAAACGTTAAAACCTAAGGCATCAAAACCACGAATGGTCACTTGCAAAACTGATCAGAACAGGGCGGGTTCCTGGTACTGAGCGCTCAGCATGAGAGGTGTTGTTTCTGGTATCATTCAGAAATGAAATGCTGTGCTAAAGCACCACAAAAATCTCCTTTCACCACTCTTTTGCCTCCCTTAAGGCTGCACAAATAGTTTCAAAAGAAGGGGAAATGTTTTACTGAAAAAATAGCTGCTTTTCATATTTCGGTTTTTTCTTTTCCTGACTGATTTTCAGATAATGAATAAAGAGCAAATGCATACAAATACATTCAAAGTTTGCCTATTTTGAAACAACCTTTTTTTTCCTCCTTTTTTCCCCCAAAAGCAGCTTTTTTTTAACAGCAGAATCAAGACGATTCTAGGTTTTTTCTAGAGCCACTCTGACAAACTAGTGGAATATATTTAGGTATGTGGAAGCTTATAAGAAAAGAAAAAAAACAAAAGAGTCTGAGAGCTATTTTAGACTTTTTCTAGCAAGTGGAGGTGTTGGAAAACTGTGCTTAATATTTCCTCCTTATCCTTTTATATTTGTTTTCAAGTCACAAAGTTTCTTCAAGGACAACTGACCTCGTAAGGGACTTTTTGGGAATGAAACATTCTGGTTAGAAGCTGAGGATGTTTTAACAATCAACAACAGACCAACAGAGATCCTCCTGCCATCTCCCCAAGTTCCCTCTTCTAATATTCCTTAGTCTTGCTGTTACACAGATGGAAATTCTTTCATGTGAGGTGTAAGGTTGAACTATGAGTTTTCAGTCGTCACCAGCTGAGAAAGCTGCAGATTTCTCTAGCCAAAACTTTTAAAAGTTTTTCTGACCTTCCCTGGTCAAGTATCTCTTAACCTGATCTGAGTGATGTTACATTCTTTTAGATCCTCTTTTCTTCCAGAAATCGTACCCTATATCTGCTCAGTCTGTTTAATACTGTACCAACCCATATAGATTCAACTCTATAGTAAAGTAATTGTTTTTCTACCTTTAGGAACTGCTAGAGATTGTTAATTGAAGTCAAACCTTTCAACAGCCTCTGTAATTTCATCCAGGGTAGGTGAAGGAGGGTCAGCAAAGAGTGGAAGCCCCTCTGAGCTGGGCTAGGTAACTGTGGGAGCTGCCCAAGGTACAAACAAAAGAAAAAACCCACACCTTGGAGTTAGAAAGATTAAAATTGTGTCAAAAATAATATAGGTCAACGTGGATAGTGTGGGAAAAGTTGGAATCAGTGGTTGGAATATCTTCTGCAAACTCCCAGTTGCCTCTCAAGCCGTGGCCTCTTGAATAGATGCTGCCAGAACTTAAACTTTCCTCAGTTCCATAATTCTGTGGGGTTTCATGGCTATAGGGTCCAGGCAGGGTCTCTAGATGGGGAAAGAAAAAAGGGCAGCAGAAAAATTGAAATGATGAGGAAAAGCTATTAAATAAGGAGTCCACGATTTCTTGGTTTGTGATGCGAAGTCATGAAGTTTGTCTCTTTTAGTCTTCCTTGGAGAATATTCAGCCATTGTACTGGAGTGTATTATTCCATCAAACTCCCCTGCAGTCATTTTTCTGCCTGTTTTCTGTATTTTTTGTGTCCTGCACCTTTCAGCTCTGACAGGCTCTGCTGCTTGGGTGCTTCATCTCGGGGAGGCTGAGACAGGCACCCACCCACAGGCAGCGCTCCCAGGAAAATCTGTTTTGTTCCATGGTTTTTTTCCTCTTGTCCTTCCTGTCAGAGTCATCCAAACTGAAAATAGCCCCTGAACCTCGATTCTTCAGAAACCTGGCACAGCAGAATGTTTTCCCCGTGATCCTGAGTGGCTTCCTCCCAGCCCCAGCACTCAGGAGCAGTGTTCTGCATGGAATGGGTTCAGTGGCACTGGTTACACTGGAATCCATCAGGGAATTATTGTGGGTTTGTTGTGATGGTGCCAATCACTTCCTGGGTTTTCCTCTTGATGCCTTCTCCAGCCACCTAGAAACAGAGACTAGACAAGAGTAAGGAAATAAAGATAGGTATTTATTTGAAGGCCTTCAAGGCACACCCTGGGGAGCCAGAGGCTGCCTCCAGAAATGGACCCCAAGATGGACCCCAGGTCACGAGTTCTTCACACTTTTATAGCTTTGGTTCATTTGCATACCACGGTTAATTCTCCAGTTAAAGCCCCAGTTCAATGATGTAATTCCCCTCAGCTTGCTCCCCCCCTTAGAGGCTTTGGGTTACACATTTTGGGCCTAGCAGAGCCTGGCTGTCCTGGAAGGCAAAGCCTGGAGAGGCTTTGTTGTGTCTGCCCAGCACGAGAGAGCAGAAATTCCAGGCCACAAGGAACTGCAGAGTTACACTCTAAGCAGTACAGAACTTGAAAATATAACAGTTAAAACCTAAGGCATCACTCTGCCCCTGGATCAGTGGGCTCTGGATTTCCATGTGCCATGGGCCAGTGGAGCTGGGCTCACACCAGCCCAGCCTCTGTGGGGCTGCCGGGCCGTGAGGAGCCGCAGTGCTGAGAGCTCCCTCTGAGCCAATTCCTGCTCCTGTCACAAACCATTCAGCAGAACCTGCCTCTTTATTATCCCCTCTCGGTGTGCTGGGCCTAGTGACTGTTAATCTGGATTAACAAAGCTGAGTGCTGACTGTAAATGGAGTAATTCTGCTTTTAACACTCCATTAGATGATGCCCGTGCTCTGATAGCTTCCCCTTCACAATGCACTGCTGCAGTTGCTGCTGTTCTGCTCCTTTTACAAATGACACTCTTTAGAGCAAGAGGAAAATGATTTGTGTACAGATAGTTTTTGCTGCTGGAGGCTTCAGGAATGCTGAAATCATGGAAAAGAACAGAGTTCTTTAGAGTGCGGCTGCTGGGTTTATTTTGAAACAGGCTGTTCCAAATGTAATCATCTCTTCTAGGAGATTGGAAGAGAAGGAGAGGAGTGTAAATACAAAACCAAACAAAAATACATGTAAAATCCAAATGTGTTTATTTGGAATACCAAAGCAGTACACAGGGAACTAGCAAGAAATTCAAATTTTGTGAGCCCTGACCTAGAAGCAAAACAAAACAAAGAGTGGAAAGAATAAATAAAACCAACCTCCTGAACATCTATGTGGGGTCAAATTTAGAAACAATGGGACATTTTCTTATGTGGCAGTAAACAAAGACAGTGTGTTTTGACTGCATTCATTTGGCACAGGCTGGATGAAAAGTTCAAATGCTGGCTAAGGAGGGAGCATAAAAATGTATTTTTATGAATCAGAAATGTAGAAAACTGATTGTAATTCATAACTCCATGCTGGTTTTATTGTTTTCAAATCACACACCAGCACTTAGGCAGCAGAATTTTCAGTTTAATATGTAATGAGTGTGCTATTCAGTCGTGTACTTTATTAGGCATTAGAAAGATTTATGGAACCATCCATATGACAAGGATTACAGATCACATCAAGAAATCAAGGATGGTTTTTGCTTCTCTACTAAACAAAATATACTTTAAGTAATTGCTATTAACTGGTATTACTTACCAGGAGGCCTATTTTTCTATAACAGAGCAAAATGGAAAGGAAAAGGAGGATAAAACAGTAAGTAAACATAGAGCTGAGTTCCATAAAAAAAGGATTAGTTTGCTTTTTTATTTTATTTAGAGTAATACACAGCTTTAAATTTGATCTAATGTAGAGAAAGCAAAAGATGGAGCTTTAATGTTGGTTAATACTTAGTTTTCACAAAGGAAAGCTCAGTGTCATCTAAAGGTAGTTTAAAGTAATAAAATTGGGCAGAACAGAAAAGGTAAAAGATTGGAAAAATTTTCTTTGCACTTTGAGACAGGAAGTTGTTTAAGGGCTGAGAGAACAGGGCTGCAAAGGTCTGGATTTAAATGCTTGTTCCAGCTGAAGACTTCCTGAATGTCCTTGGATAAATCAGCTAATAAATCATAAAGCCCCTATGGCTTTTTCTTCTTTCTCTCTTTCTGCGCCCAGTGTGATTTCCTTGTTTATTTGATTTTATTAGCACTGGCCATTGACTCAATCTTTGTGCAGACCTAACACAGCAAGAGTTGCTTGGAATTTTAGTGGGTGATGGTTGGAGCCTCTGTGCCCCATCACAGTAATAAAAAAACCACTTATTCAGTTTTGCAAACATTGGCACAACCTTCACTCAGTTTAAATAGGAGAATCCAGTGAAGCTTTTCTGTGCTACAATTTAGTTGCCTGCTGTATTTTTTCATTATAGTTGAACGCCGTGTACCAGAACCCACTTTTAATGTCTATTTTCTTACCTTGAAAAGAAAGAGCATCTCCAAAATGAAATAAGTCACAACAAGAAAGGAAACCAAGATAACTGAAAATAAAAAAAGAATTTAATACTTTTTTTAACTTATTCTGTACTGAGTTACAGAGCTTCAACCAAAACACATCTCTGCCTTTGTTCCTGCTGGCGTGTGAGGACAGGAGCTGTGTTTGTGTTTATTGCTCAGCCATTGCAGACAGCAGGACAATCTCCTGCTGTCCCCACAATTTCAGGGAATGCCACCCTTTCCCATGTGGGAAAAACCAGCATTTTCAGAAAGCAGATTAAAGGGGGCTTTCCATGGGGCATGGCCCTGCTGGAGCCAGCACATTCAGCCAATGTCCCCTTCTGTGTGGGGCTGCTTAAAGCAGGATTTCTGTTCTGCAAGGCTTTGAAGACTCTTGCAAAGGACCTGTGTTTATCTGAACTGCAAGGATATGTTCAAATAAAAGGCAAAATTTAGAACACAGCCAAGAAGTGCTGTCTTTAGCTTCTTCAGGTAAAACAAAAGTGTGTCTTCATCACTTCAAAGAAATCAACCCCATCCTAAAAGACTTCCACCAATAGAACAGATCTTATGGAAGGGGATTTGTGTGTTGAAAACAAATTGAAATTCAACCCTGATTATCCTTCCTCAAGCACAAAAAGTCCTTCAACAAAGCAGTTTGCCCCATGTAGTGTAAAGCAGAGAGCAAGTTCCTTAACTACCAGAGTGCTTCATTTTCCCTTCCATCATATCCACAGAACGAGTAGTAATTAACCTACAAGTTCTTTAAAGCTATAAGCACCAATTCTTTTAATTGCTTAAATGTTGGAAACTTACATTATGTAAATGCAAGGAGGGTTTACTGAAATTGTTTAGTGATAATCCATCTGTCTTGGATAAAGGCCAACGTACAGGCAATTGTGCCACGTTGGGGGAGAGGTAGAAGAGAGATTTCTCCTTTTTGCACACGACTCCAAGTGCTCTCTGTATAATTTCCCATTCCTAGCAACAGTCACAATGGCTTTTGTGAGCAGGGTGCCAGAGAGTTTTTACCAGGAGCAGCTCCCACTCAGGGAGCTGTGCCACACTTACAGTGAGCGTGTTCATCACTGCTTGCAAACTGCACCATAAAAATGAATTTGCTTTATTCTTTTAAAACATGCACAGTATCAACTCTTGGCAGCCACTGACTCTTCAAGCAGAGCAAGCTCAACTTGGTGACTTTAAAAAAGCATCGTGGCAGAAATGTGTATTTTCCACCAGCTTCAAATGTTAAAGGAGCCAAGATAGAAAGACAAACCCCTTCCTGTTGCCCTGCAGCAAGAGAACAGACAGTTAAACATCTTTCTGAATGCTGTGCTCACCACTTACCTCTTCAAATGGCAGGATAGGATCTTAAATTAGAGAGGTACAGGCACAGTTTCATTTAATAGGAAACATATGTGCAACACACTTTCTCAATTCTTTATAAATATTTCTATAGCACACTTTAAGTATTAGGAAGCTGCAATGATAATTTCATTTATTCTGCTTTAGGAGGCAAATAAAGCTGCGTGAGGGGCCTGGCTTTTGTCTGGAATTTTCAGTGAATTTGCTGTGAGCTGTGTCCTAAGAGATGCATAAAGTACTTGAGAGCTGTGGGGAGCCCTCCTGGCCAGAGAGGCTCCCAGGTGAGTTACAGTCTTCACATCCAAAATACAGCAGACAAATGCCACAGTAAGAGATAAGCAAGAAAAACTGAGGAGAAATGTTCTGGGATGCTCTCAGGGCACAGCACAGGTCCCAAACGTGCCCCTGACCCCAGAGTGACCGTGCCCAGTGCTGTTCCTGCTTCACAGGTGAGCATTGTGTGTGTTTCCACTCCAGGTGGCACTGAGTCATTGACAATGAGTAAAATCACACACTGGAGTGTCCCAGTTTGTTGCTACAAACCCTGAAAGTTCAGAAAATTGTTTTCTAAATGGTTTCTGAGATGTTATTACCTTTCTCCTCTTGGAGTGAATCCTGCAGCAGCCAAATGCTCTGTGCTGTTAAAATGCTTCAGATGCTGCCTGTAGTTTATTGTTCCCTTGAAGCAATTTATTTCATTATAATGGACTCATGAAAGAACATTAGTGTTTAATTATCAGGAGAACTACTCTTAGCAAGCTCAGAGTGAAGTATGAAGTCCTTGACTGTTGGCTGCTGCTCCTCTACAAACCAATGGTTGGCAGAGCAAACATCACACACAGCAGCTCAGTGATCTCATGCAAATAATATCTGTTGTGAACCTTATCATTTTTCTATTAAAATTCTTCTGGAGAATCAATCTTTCCAATTCGACCTCCTGTGACTGACAGAGGGAAAACTCCTGTGAAGCAGCTCTGCAGCACTGCAGGGGAAAGCAGAGTCTGGTGAAATCTGTGTGCAGAGAGGTGCTGCCAGCCGTGTGTGAAGGAGGGACAGAGGTGGCCACAGGCCTGGGTTTGCCCTCTGCACTGGCAGGGGAGTTTCATCCTGGTTCCCATCACTAATGCTGCTCCTCTAGGTATGGGCAAAAGATTTAAAGTAATAAACATGACAGACCTGAGGTAATGGAAGGGAACCTTGAAGGGAACCCTGGTCATTCTCCTCTAGTGCTGCAGCCTAATAGCACGTCAGTTAAAGAATGATTTTATTCATTTACCTGTGGCCATTTAACGGCAGTATCACCATTTCCTCAGCCTAGATGATGGCCCCAAGTTCTGGCCTGAATACCAAGGACTCCTCTGCAGCTGCTGTGCTCAGGAGTGAGAATCACAGGGGTAGTAACTCATTGCCATGTGGGGCTGCAGCACTTGGGATGCAAAGGTCTGGCAACAGAATGACTCAGGAGTGAGGCAGGAGAATAATCCAAAGTGTGTCAGGCCTGGCCAAGGAGATGAGGCAGCAAACTCTATAGGGAGAGGCACCTGGGAAGGAGAATTAGAGCATGGGGTTGGCTGTGGGTTTGCACCCCTACTGCTGCCCCCAGAGCCCAGCTGGGGCCACTGGAGCCTTCCTATTTCTGGCCTCCTTCTCATCCATAAACCAACATGAACTGTTTGCTGAAAATCAGAGAGCCATGATAATAAAAAAGTGATAAATATCATTTCGGGCAAGGACTGAGTAATGCAGGTGATTTTATTCATTGCTTCCATCCACAGTTGCTGGATATGCAGGGCATTCTCTGGATGCCCTGGGATCAATACACAGGGCACGAGCTCCTTTAACCTGGAACAGCAAAGCACTGTTTTCCTGTCACTGTGATTTCTGCATTCCAGTTTTAATCTTGCCCTATGTTCTCCCTCTTCCCTCCTCTGCAAATAAAGTCCTGTGTCCCCTCTGCAGCACCGTGACAAATCTTCATTGAATTTAACATGCTCCTGGATTTCATAATCACTGACAAAGAGCAAAACACCTAATTTCTTTTTACTCCCCCACAAAATCTAATTCTCTGAAAACTCCTGCCTTTATCAGCAACATCAAAGCTGAAGTTTATTCCTCAAGGCCTCAGAACTTGGCCTTTAATCACAGGTTTAGCTAAATACCATGCACGGTGCAAAACAAAATGCACCTCAAGTGCAAATGTGTCATTTGCAATCCCGGCTGATTAATCAGCCCGTTGTTCTGGAAAATGAATGTTAATTGCCACGTGCTGATCCAAACACCGAATGCATGAAAACCTGAGCTGGGAAATGCCATCTCCTGTGGCTGAACCCACCCCAGGGCAGGGGGCTCGCACTGGGCACAGGAGAGTGGCAGTTGGTGCACAGGTGCAGCTAATGAACCTCATCATAGCTAATGAGCCTCATCGTTAGCCCTGCCTATGCTGGAACCAATCAGAACCCACACCAGAACCAGCACAGGTGCAGCTAATGAGCCTCATTATACTAATGAGCTTTGTCGTTAGCCCCACCTATGCTGGAACCAATCAGAACCCACACCAGAACCAGCACAGGTGCAGCTAATGAGCCTCATTATACTAATGAGCCTCATCGTTAGCCCTGCCTATGCTGGAACCAACCAGAACCCACCAGAACCAGCACAAGTGCAGCTAATGAGCCTCATTATAGACAATGAGCCTCATTGTTGGCCCAACCAGAACCCACCAGAACCCCCCAAAAACCCCACAAAGTACAACACCAGAACATTTTATCTTCTGCTGCTGTACGAGGCTCCTGCTCTGCTGGGTTCCTGTTGTGCTTCCAAAGGTAAGGGAAGGTTTTGAACTTGCATAGAACCCTCAAAATATGTGCTGATGGTGGAAATTGTTCTTGTCCTTGCTCTGCTGTTGCTTTGGCCGCTTTGGGCCTCCTCGGTGGTGTTTTTTGTGTTGTGCTGTGCTAATTTTGGAGGGCTTTGCCTCACCCAGCTCATCCTGGAGCGAGGTTTGGAACCGTGTAGTGCTTTTGGAGGAATAAACGGGACCTGTTTCCCTTCAAAGCCCTGTGTTTGGTGGCTGTTTTGGGAGTCAGGAAGAAGGAATGCTGTGTTGCCCCAGCAGCTCAGCTGGGCAGGTTTTTGGAAGAAGTTTTTGGGTTTCAGGTGACTTTTGTTCCGTTCAGAGGGAGCGGAGAAGGGAGGGTGGCACACGAGTCTTTGCAACCGAAGCTACAGAGCTCGCTATAGCATGAGGGCTATAATATCTATTGATTTGTTTGCTTTCCACTGTGAGGTGTTTAATGTTGCTACTTGAAAGATGATTTTTTAAAAGTGCGGTGTTTTACTGAGTTGGTTCTGACATCAAAAAATCAAGGGAAAATGAGCAGGGGAGAGAGCAAGGATATCAAAATGATTAATTGCTGCATTAGCATTCAGGCACAGAGTGTATTTTGCTTTACGGATTGCTTGTTTCTAAGGTTATGAGCGTGGCTTCTGGGCTGCATTAAAAGATGTGTGTCCTAGGCATTGGTGCTTAATTTCAGAGGGATTACATTCATGTGGAATGAGGGGAAGAGAAGAAAAGAGAGAAAAAAGTTCTCCAATTAAATACCAGCTCCAAACAATACAGAGTGGGGAGTCTTAGACAACTTTGTTCCAGCATTTGTGAAATTAAACTATTAGCCAAAAATCTCGTGTAAAATTTATTTGGGAATGCATGAAAATCATTGCTGCCATGTCTGTCACATGGGAAGAAGCCATTGCTGTGCAGTCCCCTGGGGTTTTGATGGGGTTCTTGGTGTTCTGCTGGATCTGTGTCTGTTTCCTTGATCTGAGTTGAGACTGGTTCTTAGGTTGATGTCTTGATGATAATATGGAGTTGGGAGAATTGTTCAGGAATCTTTGACTTAGTGAGATGTCTTTTGTTATTATTGCCTTTAAAAATGCCATTATGACTTGAATTGCTCTGTTGTGGTCAGGACTTCAGTGTTAATATCAAACCCTGGTTCAGCCTCTGTTTTGGCACAATACTTAAATGTGTATTTGACTTTTATGTCCAAATGTATATTTTATGTATAAATGTATAAATATAGTCCCTCTGTGATCCCTTGTGCTTCAAAGTAGCCACATGCTTTTACTTTTTTTCTTGTTTTTAGTATACATATAAGGACCACAAAGCTCCCTGAGTGTCCCCAGGTGGGTTTTGATGGTGTGGCAGCAGCACAGAAGCAATGGGGTACCAGTGCATGGAGCTGACCACAAACACAGCTCCGTGGCTTGGCTGTGACCCAATGCTCCCCAAATCCTGAGGCCTCATTCCCAGGCCAGCCAAGTGTGTGTCTAAGGGTCACTCACCTCAGGAGCTGTGTCCCAAAGAGCTTTGCAGGAGTGGGATGGGCACTGCCCTCAGTGCAGCCCTGAAGGGAAGGAATCACCTGGGAATTTGGGGTTCCCTGCAGGCAAAGCCAGCAGTGCCCCCTGCACTCAGCACGGGTGGCTGGAGCCTCTCAGGGTGGGGATTTTCAGTTCAGGTGTGGGTTTTGGTGCCAGCACTGGTGAGCTCCGTGCTGCAGCTGCCTGCTGAGCAGCCTGGCAGAGCCGTGGATGGAGCTCCAGGTCTGTTTGTTACCAGGAGAGTTGTTTTTTATACATTCTCATCTTGTAGAACCAGCCATGCATGATTGTAATGAGTGATGGCCTGATTAAATCAAAAGCAGACATGGAAGAAACACTATTAATCTGTAAGCATATGTGATGCTAACAGCCATCAAAACATAATGTTGCAATTATCCTAGGTAGGCAAGAATAATTCTCTCTAATTAAATTCCAAGGATATATATTTGGATGCGTGTTCTGGATCCTCTGTCATTTCTGTACTGCTAGAAAGAAAGGTACCAGAATTATTTCCAGTTAGCCAGGCCACGTGCCTTTTGATTCCAAATTCATTCTAGCACAGCCTGCCTGGGGACGAGCTCTGCAAATACAACGTGCTATCAAAACAGATCATGTGTTCTCAAACATGTCAGTGGCATCAGTCTCTTCTTCCTTTCTTCTTTCTTTTTTTTCCTCCTTCTGTGGCAAAATAAGCTGTAATTTCATATCAGATTATATAGCTTCACAGTCGTATTTTTAGAAGCATCAAAGTAATAGTAAAGAATGTGTAATATGCTGTAGGAAGTCGTTTAGATAAAGCAGCCTCACTTTACCCATCAGTGCAGCCCCAAAGACCCCTCTGGCAATCCTTGGAAGGTGGAAAGGGAAATGCAGTTTTGTACTTCAGGAATGTTTTGTATTTCTTGTTCTCCCCTCCATACCCCACCTAGAAAACCTGCAGACTGCTCCTCATGCTCGTTTTGATTATCAAATGCAGCAATTCTGTGTTCAGGGGAGAAGTGTCACCTGCGTGGCCCTGCCCTGGGCACTGCTGGGATGTGCAGCACCCTGAGGAGCTCTGAGGCTTTTGGTTGCTCGGTGTTTTGTTCCTTTTTGGTGGTGACTCGAATCCACCCTGCTGCAAACCACCAACAGCCCTTAACCCCCATGGGCCTGATCTTCTTCAGGTGCAAACAAAGTTCTGCCTAAAATCAGAAGAGGCTCGATTTGTCTTCAAAGGTTTCTTGTGTAATTGAGGCCCAGGCACACACACACAATATTTATAGAAATATTTCCCCAGTCATAAATCCCTTTCTGTGTCCAGATGGTCTCATTTGGTGCTGGGGATGGCTTGGAGTTGGGGTGAAAAACTTGTGATTCCATTAGCCTTTATCACTTTTGAAAATCAAAACCAAAACTAAAATAGTGGCTAATGAGGAAATTTGATGATTTTTAGTGACTTTGATATAGTAATTGACTTCAAATATATGGTTTCAAAGCAGCTTGATGAGATTTACCCTCCTGTCTTCTGTATCTATTCTATTCTTATCTTGAACGTGTTATAAAGAGACCTCTCCATTTCTCTGTACTAAAATTCCTTTTATCAGTTAAAGATTCTTGAAAAGTGTAAGAGGGGAAAGAAATTACCAGGAACGCACCTGATTAATTCACAAATTAATTGAGGCTAATTTGGATGACATTACAGCATGATGACTTTCATTAATAAATAAAACTATTATCAAAAGGAACACACATTTTTCCCTGACTTTGGGTATACCTGTTCAGCTGCCATCACCCAAATAATCAAGCAGCTCCTCACTTCCCAATGCTCACCAAGGGTGCAATTCATTGTGGTGGAACAGACCTGCTTCAGCTCAGATATTCAAAACTGCAGGAGATACCTGGTGCACAGAGCTTTGTCCTGGGTCCCTGCATGAGGGGGAATATTTAGATTGTTCCCATCACAGCTGCAGCTTTTGCCCCTGATGCACATTCTGGGAAAGAGGCAAATATTTCTCCTGCTGGCTCAGAGGTGTAGTTATGCTGTGGGGCCATTGTGGGAGAGAAGGCAGAGTCACTGCTAGCTTTGGGCTGGAATTCTGTGTAATTCCTCATTTGCTGGGGAATGGGGAGTGGGATCCATCTGCCACCCTTGCATTTGGGTGCTGGTGGTTCCTAGAGCCTCTCTCGAGCTTGGCTGCCCTGTTTGGAGCTGTGCAGAGAGCAGGGAAAGGAAAATCTGCTCTGGGCAAGCTGTGGCCCTGCAGGTGGAACTGCACAATCCAGTGCCAGAGCTGACACCTGAGCCTCGGTGTGGGCTCCTGGGAGAGGAGCTCCCAGCTTCCATAAAGGCAGGGCAGCACTCAAACACGGCAGCAGTGTTGGTGGGGAATGACAAACAAGGATCCTGTGCCGGGATTCCTTAGCTCTTTGAACTTTCTTGGAGATTGAAGTGCCTTGGCTGCCATTCCTGCAAGCCTCAGTAGCATTAATTCCTGCAGGATTTGCTGGCACACGGCAGTGAGTAACCAGGAGTGTTGTACCCCAGAGCAGGAGCAGTCCAAGGCAGTGCCAGGCATTCATTGCCTTTGTCAATCAAACAATGAATTGATAATTTGAGATATATTTATATATATATAATTTTCTGAGTGGTCTGTTCACTCCAGTGTGCAGCAGTGCTGATGGAAAGTGGTTTTGCAGCCTCCCTCTCCAGCCAGGCTGCATCTGACAAGAGCCTGTGCCCCACCATTGCCATGGTGGTGCCAGATGATGAGGGTTCAGAGAGGAACCAGCTGGAAGAGGGGGTATTTTTAGTTATTCTAAATACTTCAGAGTCTTATGTAACTGGATTTGAGCAATAGTTGATGCCAGACAATCTCACATAATCAGTTACAGCGCTCCATCAGCTCTCTCCTCGTGTTCACAGCACAGTTTGTGCCCCAGAGAGGGGGTCAGGCAACAAGCATCACATCTAGAGCTGCAAAAGCTGCAGGGAAAAGCAGGGGGTTGGAGACTCCTGAGCAGTGAGAGCAAGCCTAGGAAAACCCAAACCTTTGGATAACTTCCAAATGGGAAGAAGTGCACTGGTAAATATAGCCAGGTTGGAGGTGTAAGGTTCGGTGTTGAGGTATTTTAAGGAGCATTTGCTGGATCCATTGATACCTTCCTCTGCAGTGCTCTCTCCCAGCTCTCCTGGTGGTGTTCCAGGCCCTGGAACTGTTTTCCACTACAGGCACTAAGAGTAGGAAACCCCCTCACACTCCTGGGCTCTGGTTGTGTTCAGTGTGACTTTCACTCGTACAAAGGCTTCTTCCTGGTGCTGTGCTTGGCTTGTCTTTGCTTCTGTGTTTAAATAAATAAATGAATTGTGCTCTATCCATGTGGGACACGTGAGACCCAGCCTGAGGACTGCTGGTGAATTCTTCCAGTTTTGTTCAGTGTTTACAGAAGTTCATTGCTGTTTGCTCCTCTCTATCCAGTTGTGTGGTATCATCTACTCAAACATCTGGTGCTCCCCGGAGGAATTGTAGAAATGGCCAGAAAAGATAAAAATAGAAGGTCAAACAGCAAACTGCACTGTGCAATTAACCTGGCTGCAATTCCTGAGTCACAAATGGAGGCTATTTTCCAGAAAAAGGGATCAATATATACTTTGTTATTGTTACACGTGAAGGAAAAATAAATAGTGTCTTGAGCTCCTTTTCATGCAGAATTGCTTATCACTCCTGAGCAGCTTGGGATGGCACAGAAGGCAAACAAGCCTTCAAAGGCTCCCCTTGCAGGGAATGTGGCTGGAGCATTCCAATGACTTTGGTCCAGCTCCAAGTTCAGATGGGGCTGACTTTTAAACCTCAGCCACACAGAAGGTGTCGGGCTGGGGGAACAGCAGTGTCCCAGCCCCAGTGCTGAGGCCAGCCCTGGTGTCCCACCCCTGCATGCTGCATCCTGTGCATGACTAGAGGGGTGTGCAGGCAATGCAGATTTCCATTTGAGCAGATCTCCTGCCACATATTCCCTCCTGGATGGGCCAGGACGCTCGGTGTGATGTGGGATCTGCACTGACCCAGGTCTGTGTCTGCAGCTGGGACAGGGCTGGGTGTTCTCCTGACAGCTCTCAGCTCAAACCCCAGGAGAAGCTGCAGGTGCTGGTGCAATGTGTGGCTGTTCAGTGAATCAGAATTGTCTGTTCTGATCCTCCTCCACCCTGTGGAGCTGCCTTTGGACAGGTTCCTGTGTCTGAGCCCCTGCTGCTCACAGGTTTGTGTGATGTGGTGATGGTGACAGGGACCCTTGAGAAACTGTGGAGCATCAGAGTATGCAGGGAACTACCTGATATTATCCTACAGCAGATTTAGTGCCTGAAAGAAGTACATGTACAGGAGAGAAGTGGAAAAAAAAAAAATATAATTGAAGGTCTGCTCTAAAATGAGAGGCATCTGATTTTCTGGCTTTAAAAAAAAAAAATCCATTTGCCTTGTTTTTTTAGAAAGAAAGGCCATTTCTCTTTTTGTAGCGTCTATTTTTAAGCAGTGGAATTAAAATTAATTATTTCATGTCTGATAACCCCTTTTGCACAGAGACCTGTCTGAAAGAGTCATTGATTTCCCTGCTCGCAGCGTGTTCACCAGCTGCAGAACCAGTGCTTCATCTTTTAATCTCCAATATGAAAGGAACAACAGAGGTCACTGTGGACTTGTGTTCTTCAAAGTGATTAAGGCAGAGCTGAGAGAGCTGGCAATAAGGCCAGCCTGCTCTTCATTTAAGTATATATATATTTATTTCTCTCTGCTCCCCCCCCACCCGGGACCCACATGTTCCCGAGTCCAGGGAGAGCTAATTAAAATGGCTTGTTCCTTTTAAATAAGTCTGCAAGCAGCTTGGTACAAAGCCAGAGCAGGTATCATTTTAATATAACTGCTTTCAAAAGGCAGCTTTCCTGTCTCTCAAGCAGAATCCTTCCTGGTTTTGTTCCTCCTTACCCCTACATTTAAATACTATTTATTAGAGACATTCAGCTCACTGCCCTGGAGACTTAAAACCCAAGAAAAGTGGACAGCCTCTTGGAGTGCCTGCTGCATCAGGTGTCTTGCTTTCTCCACCTCTGCTATTTTGCAGCAGAGCCCGTGATGGGAAGCAGTCCTTGTCTGAAAGAACTTCCAACAACAGGCAGGGGATACAGGCATAAAGAAAAAACTTATATTGTAAATCATTTAACCATTCAAATCTGCTGTTTGCAAAGCAAATACCATCATTCTTGGACTTTCATTTGGACTTTCAAAGATCCTGAAGCAAATGGACTAAATGAAAGAAATTAAACATGCTTTCCCTGTAATGGAAAATACATAATGAGAGGCAGCAGTTTCAAGTCTGCTTGATTATTGTGTTCCAGTAGGTTCCAGAGCTGACAGTCAGACAATAAACAGCACCCTGAATCTTTCAGAGGGTGAATACACAGCTCTAGCATTAGAGTGATGGGCAGCCCAAGCTGAACCTCATGCTGGTAAATTTTATAGAATAATTACTTTCCTGAGTCTGTCTTTAAGTAGCTTTTGCTGTAACCAAGACAAAAATCCCACAACCTTTTTACATAAATACATTTTTAACTTACTTCTGATCATCCCATCGTAGGGAGGCACTTGGTCTGATAGCTGCCACCACAACCCAGCATTGTGCTTTACATGGATTTTTCAGGCAAATGTTTAAGCTGGCATTCCCAGAGCTGGCTGTCTGCCAGCAGCAGTGAGAGACAAACACCATTTATCAGATTGTATTGCACGTTCCTTAAAGGCCAAAGTCATCCCTTTCTGCTGCTCTGGTGCAGTGAAGAACTGGGATGAATCTGAGACCAAGGAGTTTATTCTGGCTCTTTACATACTCCAATAAACTGATATCTTTTACCCACAGTTACAGTGCTTACCCGTGGACTTGATGTTTCCATTACAAGAGAGCCATAAAAAACCTTGTAACTGGCCATTGTGGTGGCAGATTTACAAACTCCTTTTTTTTCCCCACTCTCCATTCAATTAGATGGGCAATTGTAGCAGGAGCGAATATTAAAAATGCCTTTGCACATTAACTTAACACATTGCAGCCTCACTAATAGGATGCATTGGAAGCTAATTCTGACTTTTACCTAGCAGACTATTAAATCATAAATATGGCATCTTTTGTGTGATGCCTGTTGGGTATAAATTACACAGCAATGCTCGCTTTGACTCCAGCCATTCCTTCACTCCCTCGTTTGCTCTGTGCTTCCTGAGGGGTTTTACAGCAGCTGATTTTTGCAGTGGTTACAGAATCACATCCAGGCTGGGATGGGACAGCCCTCAGTGCTTCTGTGGGAGCTGCCATTCCTCTGGGGTGGTGCTGAGTTCTCCAGAATTACTCAGAACTGGCTGTTCAGAAGGGAGGGCTCCAATCCTGGGCAGAAGATGAGCACAAGGTCTCCTTTTACCTGCTCAGGATAGGGCTTAAATGTTGCAAAGGAATCCTTTGCCCACGGTGAACTTCATCCTAGCACCAGGATCAAAGCAATGTGGTCTGAACAAGCAAGCTTTTTTTTCCTTCTGATTCTGTAATTCAAGCCCAGGAAAGTGAGTGAAGTACAATTGATTGCTCAGTAAAACACTCAATTAGAGCAGATTATCTGAAGGGAAAGAATGGCAAACTAGAATTTATTTTTCTGTGTCATTAGGGAAGCCTGATAACAGAATCACTGCAGAGCCAAAGAGGAAATCAGCAGCAGAGAAGAGAATTAATTAATTTAAAAACATGCATTGCATTTCTTCTCAGGGGCTTGTTTTTGGGGGAAGATGCTGGGTGTTTGTTTGTTTGGCTGTTGATTCCATGGGCATGGCTTGGGCCTTTCTTCTGCTGCTGATGTCCCTCCTTTTTGCATCTTTCCAGTCTTTGCTAGTCATTTACATTTTCCAGTGGTGCTTAAGCAGGAGGAAGATTTCTCCCCACTGAAACAGAGTCCAAATGCAAACCTAGCCATCACTGCTGAGCTTGGATACTAAAGCTGGTTGTTTGTTTTGCAAATTAACACTGACAGATTTATTTTCCTTGCTGTGTTTAGTGCTGTGGATGGGTTTTTACTTTTGAGAGGTTTGTTGAGATTGCCCTTGGCCAGTGTGGCAAAACCAGTGATGGGCCACTCCTCCAAATCCTGTGTCTCCCTGCACTCGTTTCTGTTCTGGGATGGTTCCTCTGCCTCCCTGCTCTCCTGGGAATTCAGCTGTCAAATCACTGAGCCAACAGTGCATGACCAGCCCAAAAATGCTGAAGGAAATAAGTTCTGCATGGTTTAAAATTACAAAAAGCAGAGCTGTGGGTCAGGTGTGGGTGACAGAGCAGTGGACACAAGGTTATGGGGGGTTCCTCTGCCACCTCTTTCTCCTGGCCATTCTGAGGGGTTGGCTCTTGCCTGAGTGTGTGGGAAGGGGGTGGAATTTCTGCTCTGCCCTCCCTGAAAACACGAGCAGTGTTTGTGATGGGGAAAATCATCTGTGGCTGCTGGGGACAGCATCTCCAGTACAGCTCTGTGCTGATCTCCCAGGAGTTTTGCAGAGCTCCACAGCCACCCTGTCTGGGCTGGGAGTGGTGTTTGAAGCTGTCTGAGTGCTGGCACGGTGCCACTGCTGTGGGTGCAGGGGGAAGCTCTGGATTCCCAGGATGTGTGTGTACAGCACGACTGAAAGATGGAAAGCACATTTTGCACAGTATAAAATGTCTCTGTCTGCACATAAACTGGGTTTCAAGTGTTCTGTGGAACTGGCCTGTTTTTATGAATCTCAGGTGTATTGACAGACGATATATAGGCAAAAATGCGATCGCAGCAGTTCTAAAAATCACTTTAATGATGTAAAGTAGCAATATTTTTCATCAGTTATAAAATTTTATTGGCTTCCTATAATTCATTTAATGGCAATTATACTAAAAATACTTCCACTTGAAGTAAGTATCTGTAAGAGCTTCACAGAAGTGGGAATGTTTGACAGATATTTGCTTACACAAGCTACACCTTCCCCATGTAATCGAAGAAGCTGTTTTGCCATTAGTTCTGCTCGAATTTGTAGCCTCCAAGCCACTGACAAGTGTCAAGGCACTGTGAAGGCTCAGCAGGAACCCAAAATTCCTTATATTTCAAATTATTCTCCAAAGCTTTCAAAATTGGATCCAACTGAATGAATTCTTGGAAAGAGAAAGTAATAGCTTGTCTCCATTTGTAGCTGGGCCAGGCATAAACTACAAGCTTTACTGCTGCTGCCTACACTGCTCAGGAATTCAAAAATACATCTGAATGATGAGCAGCTGAAGAGGTTTTGGAACTGTGTTATCTCTGCCTTGAATCATTTTAATGTGTGAGTCTGCAGAGCCTCAGCTGGGGACTCCAAAGGGCTGCACTCCCCAGCCTGCTAAATCGAACTGGCTGTTGAATTGGCTGGTTTGCTGTAAATGGAATAGATTTGGCCAGATAAAGTCTCCATCAGCTTCACATTTCTGTTAGCTGAGGTGCTTGTTATTGCTTTTCCATGACTCCCCTCTCCCCTGCCCCACCAAATCTGCCCTGCCCAGAGCTGAGGACGCACGAGGAAAGCAGATGGGAGCGGGCAGAGCGTGGAAAAAGCTCAGGGTGGGAGGCTGGGCCTCACCTCCCTCGCAGGGAGGAATTCCATTCCCTGGAATCAGGTGGTGTCGCTTGAATTCACCTGCCCAGAGCCTTGGAGCAGGTCAGAGAACCGAGTTTGTCCATCAGACATTGGCAGTGTCAGTGTTCTACAGGAGTCCCACAGAGCTGAGCAGCTCCAGGCTGGGAGCTCCCCGGGTGTGTCCCTTTGGAATTTATTTGCCCTTGGAGAAAAAAATCATTTGTAATACTCTGTAGAAACTGTCTTGACTCAAATGACAAAAAGACATCGTTATAATTATTACCAAAAAAAAAAGACCTATTTTAATGCTTTGCCACTGTGTTTAACTAAAGAATGGAAATACAGCTGTGAGTAAGAAAAATTACTTTAAAGAATTTTAATAATATTTAAAGGGCAATTTCTTCTCAGTCTGGATTAACAAGACTGCCTCCTTCATCACTACTGCATGAAGTTCTCTGAGTATATTTAATCACTTGCATTAAATGGCAGAAAACTCTTTCTGGCTTTCTAGGAAGACATTGTTAAAATATCTGACACCAAACTTTCTCACTTCACTCATTCCACTTCATATTAGTTCCCAATTTAGAGCAGCATAAAAATGTTCTTGGCAGTTTGAGGGGGGGGAAAAAAAGCTTCCTAAAATGTTGTGTTACTGCTAGTGGGTAACAGTGTCAGTGGCAGGGCAGGAAATGAGTCCTTCACAAGACCAGAGGACACTTCCCACCTCTGCATCTTCCCTTTGCTGCGACTTCCTACAATAACAAAATTAATTCCTACTCTGTATGGGCTTTTCTGGAAAGTGTGTGGGGAATCATGGAATCATTTAGTGTGGAAAAGACTCTTAAGGTCATCAAGTCCAACTGTAGCTAACACTGCAAAGCCCTTGCTTTACTTCAAAATCCCTAAAAACAGGCTTGAACATTAGTTTCAAGCTTTACAATAAAGGCTGTTGCAATCCCTTTAATGCCAGAGATTGTGTCAGCACTTGTAGGAAATCCCAGTTTACCAAATAACGGGGTTGGGTGCTCAGTGTGAAGGTTTCTGTGTTGGTTCTGCATCCTAAATAATCTGTGTGGCCCCTCTGACCTGGGAATGTGCTGCCAGAAGGGGAACTGGGCAGCACAGAGCTGACATTTGATATTCTCTGATCTGGAAGCGTGAGGGGCACATCTGTCCTGCCTCTGCCTCCCCAGCCCCAGGGGCTGGCTCCTAACCCATTGAAGCTGAGCTCCAAAGGTTAAAAGGTGGAGAGATTTTGAGATTTTTCTGCGACAGCAGTTGCCAGGGACAAAGAACTGCATTCTGGATTTCTGGTTGTGTTTTACAAAACAGGATAAAAAATTCTGACCTGTTTTGGAGGATGGCTTGGAGAATTATTTTATCCAAAATGCAGTAGGTTAAGTGTGTTGGGCTCCCTGTCCAGAGTGTTTGTCTAACTCTGATTAAATGGTTTCACCCGTGTTCCTTTTGCTGACAGAGAATTGTGGGCTTCATATCTTTGTGATGTCACCCAAATTTTGATCTTGATTGAAGCTTCCTTAATTCATGCACAGTGATTTCCAAAGATGCTGCTCTATACATCATAAACACACGTGGTTTACATTGTAAAAACATAATTTTGTTTATCATGTGGAGTGACTTTCATTAGAAAGTAGAATAAATTCTCTTCCAGCCACCAGTACTGTTGGATTGCATTGATAATGGGATCCTTTTATGGTGGGGTTGTGGAAATTATTTTATGGATTACCTATCACTGCTTTCAATAGTAGACAGCTTTAGCTAATGTAGTGGAACTAGGATTTTTCCCCTTGATGTCTGCACTTTGTAGCCTTTTGTTCCATGTGCAATAGGTGGAAAGTAATGGAGAAAAATGCATCGACCATCAGAATATCAGTCAGCTCTGGCTCCAAATGTGTGGCTGAAGGAATAAACAGGAGTGTCAGCTAATTTAATATCTGCTGATTCCCCCTGAATTCTGGGGGCCTGGTTCTTAAGGATTGCGTAATGTCTGCGGTTCAAGTCTCTTATCATGAATGGAGTATGGGAGTACATGGCTATTAACAGGGAATCAAGGAACTTGAATAGACCAGAACTCTTAAATTTGGGGCCTAAACAGAGCTAGGATCTGCCATGAGAACTTGTTTTCCATCTCCTTCTCCTCTTTCTCAGAATTGCGTCTCTTGGATTTGTAAACTTTGGAATTTTGTTTTTGGAAAAAACCCATTTTACGTACGTCAGCACATTCTGTAATCCCTGTAGTGCCAGAAACCAGCGAGTGTGGGACACACAGGAGGGAGGAGAGGAACTGGGAGCCCTGGGGCACGGCTGCCTGTGGGGGAAGTGGGGTTGCTCCTGACAACAGCAGCCTGGTGGGCTCTTACTTGGCTCTCCCCTTGGTTACTTGCCTAAAATATCCGTGTACCTCATCTCAAAGCAGTTTCTCGTCGTGTTATGAGTTTCCCACCTTGCCTGTTGTAGCTTCTGAGATATTTCAGGACTGCCCTACTTGCAGCAAGTGCTGGGAGAGCTGTTTCCCGGGGAGCAGTGAAACATGGGCCTGTTCTAAGGTCAAAATTGTCTCCTCAGAGTCCCAAATCCTCACTGGGTGGGACTGCTGGAAGCTGCTGAGGCCGTGGCTGGAGCTCCTGAGGCAGCCACGGTGGCTGCACATGGAATATTCAAGGCAGCTTCTTGGCCAGGCACGTTATCTCCTACAGCCAGAACACTTCACTGATGTGGAAGTGCTGGAAGGAGAATACCTGGGTTTTTATTGTTGGGTGCAGAGCAGGCTTTCACTGCCCATAGACAGGAGCAAAATAATCTGCAGAGACAACCTGTCAGAATTTTGGGTCCTCCCCTTCTGCATCACCATCGGGACAGCCCTGAAAAGACAAGTGGCAAAAGAGCAGAGTTCTGGAGTACCCAGAGTTATGCTGGCTCCCAGCACTGCTGTGTCCCTGTAAGGACAGGGTTTACCTGCTCAGAGAGGAGAAAGTGACATGGCCCACTCCTGAAGGAAATTGCTTAAAGAGTACAGAATTTTTTCCCCCTTATTTCCTTTATGCTCGAGCAGGTTTCTAGATGAGATGTCGGGTGGTTTTCACGGTACAACAGCGTGCACCACAATGAAGTTTCAATATTTAACACTGCTTGCAATAAAGGCACGTTTAGTGGCTGTCCTGTTCTGCATGTCCTGCTGACTTTGATGTGATTATGTGCTCCTCGGTGCTCCGGTGTAATTTGTTCCATTAATCTGTCACCAGTTTCAACTGATAAGTGTTGTGTGTGTGGATTGTCAAGCCAGCCCCGGAGCACCTGTGAAAGCCAGGAAGAGATTTGCATAATAAACTGTGTTCTTGTAATTCTCAGCTCTTAGTAGTCCTCTCAAGACTGCAGAATTATGGTTTGCAAGATGGGGATGACAGATTAGTGAGGAGAGATCGGTCAAGACCCAGACCAAATGAGATTGTTTGATACAAGCAATAATTTTAGTACGGTTCTCATTAAAAACAATGTTACCTATAACAGCTCTGTGGTTTTCTGAAGAAAACCCAATTTTCTGTCCTTCATCCCATATAAATTACTTTATCCTTTAAGAAATACTTTTTTTAAAAAGCAAAACAAAACCAATTTTTTTTTTCCAGTGGAGCTTTGGTTCCATACAGCTAATTTATATCAAGAAAGCAGAGTTCTGTGTGAGTCCAAAGATTCCTTGCCTCCATCCTGTTTCAAGTTCAAATGTGACATTTTCAAGGTGAAGCACTGCTGGAAATTATGAGTGCATTGTTGTTGGTATCAACACTTTTTAGGAAGCAAAAATATCTATCAATTTCTCCAACAGCAAAAGGCCTGATTCTGACCTTATGCAAACTTAGCATCAGTGTAATCTCAGAGGGTTTCTGCTGCGTACATCAGGAATAACCTCTGTTAGGTAAAGTCTGTGGCACTGTGTTCTGGATGGCAATTTCCCCTGGGTAAAATGGGAATGAACCAGAGCAGCACTTGAATGTCTCTCTGAATTCCCTTTGTTGAAATCACTACAGCAGGCAGAAATGTCCTGGGAGAAAATCAAGCCTAATAAAATTGGCCTTGTGTAAATATCATGCAAGTGTGGAAATAATTAAATTTAAAGCTAAATAGTTTTCCTTTTGTGCCTGTTTGGCCATTACTCAGATTTTTTTGCTCTGCCTGGTAATGAATACATTGTCCTGGGGAAGGAAGTGTTACACAGGCTGAACCTGCCTGACAGGAAGGCATCATTTTCTATCGTGAATATCCATGAAAGGTAGAGAAAAACATTCCCCAGAGTAGGTGCCTGACCACTGGAATCCTGTAAAGAGTCTGGATAAAGATGCAAATCCCAAAAGAATCTGACTGTCTTCTTTCAGAGAAAGAAATGGATGGTCAGCTCGACATGTGGCTCTCTGAAATCGAGTCATAAACTAAAGGAATTGGCAGAGGTTTTTATCTGCTCCATTCACTGCTAGTGGGACACAATTCCCTTTCTAAAGAGCTTTTGGCTGGATCACAGAAAGGTGAATATTACACTGCCTATTCTAAGAGCCTGGGACCTGTTGTGTTCTGTATCTGCCCAATGCCAACTGTGCAAGTATTTTCCAATTTATGGGTAGGGGATTTTTGTGTGTGTGTGTTTTTGCTGGGATTTTTTTTTTTGTGTTGTGGAGGTTGTTTTATTATTATTATTTTTATTCCTCTCCTGAATGTTGGCTGCATCATCACAAGCCCCCAGGCTGGAACTCCCTGATGCTTACCCAGCACCTCTCCTACTTTTTGTTCCCCTCTGGCAATTCACCTACTTTTACCAGCCAGGCCAAGAGCCATCCTGAAATTGTCCCGTGCCACATTCACTCAGGAGTTTGGTATTTTTCTTTTACTTTTCAGGAGATAGAGTAAGAGCAAGTGTGGCATTTTCTTGTCCAGGCAAACTTGCAATTCCTTCATGTGTCTGCCTTTAAAAATCAGTTACTCTCATTGCTCTCATCTCTGAAAGATTAATGTGCCTTTGAGCCAGTGATAAACTTAAGGAGCCTCCTCTGAGAGCGGGAATGAGTAAATTCTGTGCCAACCTCGCCTTCCGTGACCTCACTTTTTTGGCTCTGAGTAACAGAACTTCATTTCCATTGCTAGTAGAGCTTCAGGGCTACTTTTCCAGAGCTTCTTACACATTTCCTTCCAGTCTAGTGCATGCTTAATTATCATCCTGTGTAAAATGCAACGCTGAAATAGCTCCTGCAAGCCTTGGCACAGCACTGCCATGGAGCAGGGGAGGCAGGGTGGTGGCAGTTGCTCTCTGTGAGCCCCAGCACTGTGGCTTCACAGCCTGTGGCTGGGCACAGGACAGCACAGCTGTGCTGATCGCTGTGACCTGTGGCATCAGGGGACATCCCCTGGCAGTGTTTGTGAGCCCTGCTCCTCCTTGTGCATCTCTGACACGAGCTGGGGAAAACGGGCAGCTCCCAGGGCTCTCTGGACCCTGAGTGCAGCCCTGCAGCTCCCAGAGCCTCCTGTGAGCCCCTGGTTTGCACAGAGCTGCTACCAGGGGCTGAAGGAGCAGCAGATGAAGCTTATCTTGGCCAGGGAGTGGATGATGAAGTACAGCCAGAGAGGGTGTGACAATCTGAGGGTAGGAGAGGTGTGGAGTAAATCGTGAACTAGGAGAAAGCTGCACTTCACAGGAGCCTGTCTCAGAGGCTGCTCCATCACCTGCAGCAGGACAGAGCTCTGGGGGACCCTTGCTGGGAGGACCAAAATCCTGGTGTTCCCTGTCTCCTGGAGAGCCTGAGCTAGCCCAGGGCTCGTGTTGCCCAAGCAGTCGTCTTTATCCTGTTCCAGGTGGGGTCGAGTCCTTTAAAAACACAACAAAAAAATCCCTAAGCAAGCCAAAAGCCTCTCTTTTTGTCTGCCTGACATGAATAACCCTGAGGCACATGGGGCAGTCATTTGCTGTGGGTGCTGCTGCTGGATAGAAGGTCTCTCCAACCAGCACTCAGAAACCCAGCAAGTCCTCTGAGGATGCTGCTGCAGCACTCAGAGCTGGCTCTCCCAGGCAGGCAGTGCCAGCAGGCAGCATTTTGTCCTTGGGGCGAGTTCCCCCTGCTGCCTTTGGGGCACTGCAGCCTCGGTGGGAGCAGTTTTTGGGGCCGTGCCCCCTGCCCCTCTCCCTTTCTTCCCTCCCATGGCAGTGCTGCAGCTGTGCTGAGCGTCCTGCAGTGAAATAACCAACGCTTTAATTACTCACATGGAGTCAGGCCATCATCTAAAAGGTTTGCTGAAAAATAAATGGCAGTCTAATGTGACCCTGGGTTCCCAGCACAGCATAAATACCCATTTGATGGGACAGGACGTAGCTTTGAGAGGGAGAAAGGTGTTTAACATGGGAAAGTGGGAAACTTTTTCATGCTCTGAGGAATTGGTTTAAGAGGAATCAATCTCAGTCTGGCTCTGTCCTCCCTGAGGCTGCCTCCAGCCTCTCTTGCTGCCGATGGCAAAACCACTCTCGGGGTGCTCCTGTCAGCTCACAACACTTGTACTCCATCTCTCTGTCACTTCCTGAAATATTTAAACTCTGCAATGCTGTTTAGCTCCTGTTTTGCACCTAAACCCAAGAATTCCCCTGGAAAAAAAGAGCACTCAGGGATGTCAGTGTTGAGTTTCATGAACAGTGATATCATCTGAAGGTTTCCTTGCTGCAGTGCAGTTACCAGCGTGTAACACAGAGTTTGATTGAAGAACCAATGGTCACCAGCAGCTATTGAATAAAATATCTCATGGAATAAGACCCAAAGATATTGAAAGATGCCACTTGATGAAAAAAATTCCCTGCCATGGCCAATCTCACAGTGGCAGGAGCTTCCACCACCTCCTTCCCGTGCTCCATCTCCACCAGGGGAGATGCCAACCCACGCAGTGGTGCTGCCAAGTGCCAGCCGTGTGTGCTCCTGGTGGCCCCAGAGGACTGGAGCAGAGGCAGAAGGACCATGACCCCTCCTCTGCACTGCTGACTTGCTATTTGTTATCCAGGCACAAGATGTCTCTGTGGGCTCTCCAGAAATTTTACTTTAAAAAAAAAAAAAACCAGAAAAAACCCACCCAAGACAAATCTGTAGCTCAAGCTGTGTGGGAAACCTGTCAGCTTGTGTTTGTGCTTTTGTTTGTTTTCTTCAGCGAGCGTTTCCTGTGTTAAACAGGCTGATGTGTTGTGGTTTATGCCTTCCTCACTGCCCCAGCAAAGCAAAGCCACCCAGGAAGGGAGGGAGGGGAGAGAAAAACCTGCAGGGCTTGGGGTGGCAGAGGCTTTGGGAAGGGGCCCTCAGGGCTTGGGCAGCAGGGTCAGATAATGAAGCACTTCATCCTCTAATTTCTGTATTGAGAGACTCATTCCAATTGCCTGATAACTGAGTGTTTAGGACATCGATAAACACCATTTTCACTGTAGCTGAATTGAATTGCAAAGGGGATGCAGCCAGGAGCAGGAATTCCTCCCTTTCCTGGTTAGCCCAGCTGAAACTAAAGGATGTGTGTGGAGTCTGAACGAGTAACTCAGGGAATGGGTGGGAAACTCCCAAAATTGTGAGAACAGGTGAAGTGGTAAAAGTAGCAACTGGTGTTCAACCACAGATTTCTGTCAGAGAAGTCCTGGGAGCTGGGAAAATGCTCCCAGGAAAACAAAACTGAGAGTGGGCAGCCTTGTGCAGACACCCCAGAGCTCTGCCACACCTGGTGCTGTGTAGCAGGTTAGGAACCGGTTTCCTTGATTGTAAATTAAGAAATGCAGTGTTTTACAACTAATCAATAGCATTTAGGGTAATAAACCCATCAGAGTCAAACGTTCATGTCCAGCTCATGGTTTAATGAGACAGAGGATGTTTCTAGTTTGGAGGTGCTTTGTGCAGCCCCTGCGGTGCCTTCTGTTACAGATGCTTTGTGTAATCGGAATTTGTATCAATTTCTAAGGTTTTGCAGCAGACTTGTGTTTCCTTTGTGAGTGTTTAGAGAGAGTCAGGAGTAGAGGATGAACACAGGTACAACACAGTGCAGAAGCTCAAGCTGAAGATGGAATGCCTGTGTCATGGGGGGATGAGTAAATCCTGGATTTGGGCATTTTAACCCAAACTGCCTCTGTCTCTTGGGAACAACATGTGTGAAATGCCTGTGTTCTCTGCAAAATGCTTTTATAAATAGGTAAAACGAAATGTCAGTGTCAGCGAGGGGGGATAGGCATTTAAAACTTAATTTAGTAGATAAATTTTTGGGTTAAGCAACGTCACCTCCTGCCTTCCTGCAGAGCCTTTGTTTTCCTTTGGCCAAGCGAGGGTGACAGTCGAGTCTGGGTGGCACTAATAGACAGGACAAGTATTTTATCACTCAAAATAAATTAGCATGGAAGTAAATCTGAGCTGTAATGTGTCCTGACGATCCTGTAAATCACACATGACTGCAGTGATGTCTCCTTTTACGGCTTACCCCTTAAAGTATTTGCATTTTGACAGCCCAGAGTCACAGCAAGGGAAGGAGCTGGGGCTCTCAGGGCTCTTCTCATTGGTGCAGTGATGTTCCAGCCCTTATCTCCAAAAATTACTATATCATTAGAAATTCAGAATCTTTAGCAAAAAGACTCAACAAGACTGTGGCATAGAAGCAGCTGTGGAACAGGCAGAGTGCTAAATTACACTGAGAAGTAAATTTGAGTGAGGCACAAATATTCTGCATTAAATGCTGAATAAACTTCTGAACCTGCACAGAGAAGCGCCCACAGTCAGTGAGCCCAGCCCTGAGTTTGCTCCTTTCCCACTGCTGCTCTGATGCATGAGCTGAGCTGAAACTGTTTTCAATTATGCTGTTAAACTACATTTTCAGTTATGCTTAGTTGATACTATATCTATTTGATTTAGCCCATAGGTTGGTCACCACATAGAATAATTAATTTCTTTGGTTGTTAAAACTCTGCTAAAACCAGGGACACGGTCATTACCACATACAATCATAACTTCACAATTTAGCAAGATAAATTCCATAAACACTTCCAAGAAGCTTTGGTTTTGTCTCTTTGTGGCTGAAGAACTTAGTCCCTGACTAAGTCTATTAAGCTTATTAAAGATTAGCTTATTTCCCAGTCATTGTAGTTCTTTTGTTTATAGAGCTTGCCTCAACCCCACAAAGGTCAGGGATAGAGAAGGACCTTCAAGGCAAATATGAAACCAGCTGATGTGTAAATGTTGTAAGCAGTGTATAAAATACAGATCTATATTTTTAAGTGATATTTTAAAGTATTTTAAGTAATATTTTTAATTCAAAACTCGTGCTTTAGTTCCCAAGGCAACACAAAGCAGGAATTACCATTTAGAGCTAAGTAGCCTTCGGTAAGAAAGGGAGGAGCAGCTGGAGATTCTGTGGCTTTGGGGAGCTGCTGATGAAATCTGTCAGTGGCAGAGCTCACCCTGGAACCCAAACCCAACCTCGAGCTTTGCCATGAGCCCACCCTGCACTGCCACACCTCTCAGGTCTCTGCTGCCTGAGAGAGAGATGCTGCCAGCAGTGAGTGTCTATACATCGGAGTCGTTTTGAGTTCTGCTCCCATAATGAATGGAAATTGAATCAATCTCTTCTGGGACTTACTCCAAGATTAGACATTAAAGCAGGGTTTTTACACACACACCCTACACACGCTCCGGCAGTAAGCATAACTTCAGTTAATATTCCTAACAGCTACATTTTCTCCTCAAAAACGAGCTCATTAACTTGTAAAATATACAGGATTCAGGTGCTTGATAGCAAATAAAGCCTTTAAAAAATTATGTTTAACCGCGAGGGATTTTAGGAGCCTGACAAGAAACAGCTATTTCACATAGAGCTTTTTTGAGGCACTCTACAGCAAGTTCGGAATTCTAATTTTGGAGTTTAAAAATTTCAAGGTTGTTCCTTGTAGGAGACAGGAGGAGAACCAAAATCCTCTACTGCAAGTCAGAAAATGCCATGAGCTATGACTGCCTCTACACCCAAGGTAAAATTATATCCTCAGCAAGACAAAGAACTTGGATGGACTTTTTTTTTTTTAAGTGAATAAAACCAGAAAGGAAGACCTGAAAGATTCCAAAAAGTTTAAGCCCCAGTTACTTCAGCACCTTGTGAAGTTGTTCTTTGTGCAGCTTAATGTGATGAGTGTTGAGGAAAGGCAGAAATGTAGAAGGTTGAAAAGGAAATCTCGTCCTTCTTTATGGGACTGGGGTGAGGTACAGGTGTCATAATGAAATGTGGGTAGCAGGAATATGGGATCCTCCAAAGGTTTTAAGGATTAAAGGGAAATAAGTCCCATTTCCATAAACTATATAGTGTAATCCCTGAGTAAAAGCAGGTACTGATTTACTTCTTCATTCTCCAATTCCCTTTGCTGTTCTGACAAACACTCAGAAGCCTTTCAGCCCTGGTTCATAGCTCAGGCTCTACCCTGTCACATCCTATTGCCAGGTTTTACCAGACCAGGCTGTTCCAAGCCCCATCCAGCCTGCCCTGGGACCCTTCCAGGGGCAGCCCCAGCTTCTCTGGGCACCCTGTGCCAGGCCCCTCCAGCCTTTGCTGCAGAGCTCTTGCCTGCAGCCTGGCTCCTGTTCCCAAAAATGTCTGTGTTTTCATCTTGGTCAGGAGGGGAATCATCCACTTGCTCAGATGGACACCAGCCAAGGAAATGGCTCGTTTTTCTGGTGAAATGTTCTCGGTATGATGTGATTGAAGTTTGGTCTGTCATGCCCAGGGATGTGCCAGGGCAAACTGGCTGCCCCTCTTTGCCAGCCCAGTGCCACGTGCTACAGCCACAGCCACACTCCTCCCCTCCACTCCTGCTCCCATTTGCAATGAACCCTGCAAAAGTTAAAATCCACCAGTGTTTATGGATCCTGCACACACTGGCAGTGGCACAGGTTCTGCACCTTGCATCTCCCACTCACAGAGTAGGGACACCCCATCAGTTGTGGCTGGGAGCCTCGATCCCAGCAGATCCAAAGAACTTGCTGCATTCCTTTGCACCTCATTGCCTGTGAGGGCAGAGCTCCCTTCATCGAAGCTTTCACAGCAAATATCATAGATTAATAAAGAGGTGAAAGAGCTCTGCTTCATTATTTTTCCCTGACTGATATTTATTAGCCAAACCCAATTTGTGCTGGGATTCCTTTATGGGTCTGTGATTGCAGCAGCTGGGGCAAGCGGTAATTAAAAAGCTGAGATGTGTCCTCTCACCTCAGAATTGGGCTTTAAACTGGTGACAGGATAATGAATGGTGAAGTCTGATACCCGTGTTAGTGTCTGTGGGTGCTCACACGTGTGCCTGTGCTGTGGAGGTGGCTGCAGAGCTGAGGCTGTGTCAGAGCTGGGCCACGTTGCTGCTGGCAGAGCTGCTCTGGCTGAGGTGGCACGAGCATCCCTCTGCACACCAGCCCTGCTCACTCCAGATTTCCTCATCAGCTGCTGCCATGCACATCCACAGCTAATTTTGGTCAAGGAACATGTAGTTCAAGTATATTAATTCTAGGAGCTGGCAGATCCCTGTGAGTTAAGTATTCCTCAAGTTTTACAAACAGGCAAAGAGGCACAGGATCATGATACCCCAAGTAAGCTGTTAAAGCAGGCTTGGCCTTTGAAACAAGGAATGTTTGTTCAAGTTACCTAACCCCCCTTTCCCAGGGAAAGCAAGAGCTGAAAAACTGCTCTGGAAGGGTTTTGAACAGTCTCTTCTATCCCCTGGCCCAGGTCTGCTCACCTGGTGCTGTTCCCTGCACAGAGAACTGTGCTGGGATCCATGGCAGGGCAGCTCGGGCTCTTATCACAAGTTACAAAGCCACAGCATCTCTGTTGCAGCAGGACAAAGCTGGCTCAGCTGGTGAGAAGGGGATGGAAATTCTGTCTGCGTGGACATTTTCTGAATTTTGCACAAAATCCCTTTGTGGCACAGGTGGGGGGCACACCCTGGAACAAGCCTTCTGCTGGGATTTGGGGGTTAGCTGGATCTGAACCCCAGGGGGATTCTCCCAAAGGAGTGATTTACCTCCCTGCCTCCTTCCTGTGTCACTTTGGCCTTCTGGAATCAAAGAAAGGCAAAGAGAGGCCCCACAGGTTTCACTCACCAGGAAGAGGCTTTACCTAAGGTAAGACAGGAACGTTTCTTACCCACAGACCAACTCACAACTAATTAAAAGTGATCTAATCCTTTTGATCACACCGGTAGGGAGTTGGTACAGGCTATTAATAAAACCCAAGTGGGAATATTTTTTTTTTTTTTGTCATGTGGAATATTCTCACATTTCATTATTTTTCTTACCCTCAGTCAAGAAGAGAAGTAATGAATACAAATCCTAATCCTGTTCTCTCTGGATTTGTGTTTTTATTAAACGAACTAAAAGAATATAGCCAGTTGAAATAATTGTGTTTAAATTCAACGCTTTCTGTTCTGCAAGTAACCCTTCATGCTAATTTTTGTAATTTAAAGCATCTCAGCTGGGAGATTCTAACAAGTGCAGATGTTCTTCAAATCAATGACTTCAATGACATTGGCTCTTTACCCTCAGCACTTCTGATTTCCACTCCTCGGTACTTTGCAGTACAGAACCTGGGCAGTTTGTGCTGCTGTTGTGGGTGGTAACAGCACAGTCAGAACCAGCTTCAGAATAAATTTATCACTGCTGGAGAAGAGCAGAAACTGCTTCAGTTTTTCAGGACGATGTGCAGCCGGTTGCATGCACGAAGGAAAACAAGTCTGGCTCAATTAACTTTTTCTGTCCTATGAATTAGTTTTTAATTTAAACCTCCAAACAACTTTCAGGGGTTTTTTCAGCAGTTCCTAATTCTGGACTTGAAAATACCTAATGTCTCCTATCCCCTCCATTGAGTAGCCTATTTTTAAAAACATCAAGAAAAGTATAAATTCTAATGCAATGACAAGGAGTTCTGGGTTGTGTTAATGTAACTGATTGGTCATTGATGCCTCTGCCCCTCAATTTGATATAGTTACTTTACTGTGAGGCAACATCATTTCTGTGCTCAGAAAACATTAGATTTAATTAGTGCTGGCACAGAACAGTAGCACCTTGAGTGAAAGAAATACTGAATTGCTTCATTTCTGGCATAGAAAATCAATGCGTTCTCTATTCATTCATTCTCTGTTCAATTCTCCTAACCTGAAAATTGCTTCATTATGCTTCTAAATAGATTTACAGGACTCTGTTTAGGATTTTAATATCTCGAACACATTAAAAATTAAAATACAGTGAGGAGTGGGTCAGTTACCCAGGTGTCCAAGACAATGCATCATGATGAGTCTATTCATCCATTGAGTTCGTGTACTTCTCACTTTGTTTTTGGTAGAAATGATGTTTGTAGCCTGACACAAAGAGTTTCACCATCATCCCCAGCTGCAAAAAAAGTTTTCTGGGTAGAGTGAGGGTGGACTGGATTCCCCGGTGCTGGGGTTTGTATGAGGATGGGGAGGTGGGGAAGGGCAGGGGTTCCCTGCCTGCTCATCCCTGCAGCTGCAGCAGGCTTCAAACCATTGCTCTGCGAGCTGAGCCTCAGCAAAAAGCTTTGGTGTGCTGCTGTCTGCCTGCTCCTGGGCTCAACTCCTACAGCCCAAAGCTGAACTGAAAGTTTAGCGGGAGCTCACTGTTTGCCCGTGAGAAAATCAGGGCTTAATAAGACTTTTTTGAGGTTTGAGTGGTGCGGGCTCAGAGATGAAGTTTAATGGGCGCAATTAATCCGCAGCCCTGCCCTGCCTGCCGGGCCTGGCAGCTCGGTTCCACCCGCCCGAGTGAGCGATTCACTCCCGCTCTGCTCTCCCTGAAAATCAAACCCCTGCAGCAGAATGGAGCCCTCCCCTCCCGCTCCATGAATCTCCATTATGTCCAAACACAGCCTGGAGCCAATATATCACCAAAGACACCTCTATTAGACAGGTGCTGCTGCTTTAAACCTCACCCGTTTCACAAGGTCACTGTCTTTGCTCCCTCTCCTATTTCCAGAGGCCACGATCACGGTTGTTTTATCGCCCCATCAGCAACCTGCTGATTAGTTGGTATTTTCTGAATACTTTTCTCACTCTGTGCTGACTTCTGATCTCCTTTCACCTGCACCTGAAGGGCATTCGACTGCTATATATTTTAATCAAGTGTCACTGGAGTGCAGTTGTTTCCCAGTGTTCAGGTGTCCAGCTGAGCTCGGTTCCTGCCCACATCCTATGACATTGGAGAGAAGAACTTACAAACACCAGAAATCTGAATATTCAAGGCTGGCCTTCCAATCTCTAATGATTTTATTTTGCCAGTTTCAAAAGATGTGCCTCGCTTTTCTCCCTTTGGTTTGTGTTTTGAGGTGGCAAGTCTCAAGAGAACAAAGGGAAATAGGCATCCAGAAACATCAGTTTTATGTGGTTATGTGTTATGGTTAGTAAAAAAGGTGTAACTTTCGGAAATCTCCAGAGCTTGTCACACAATTTTTGGAATCTGAAAAGCCTTAATGTGCTTCTTTTGGCTGTCAGTCAGCAGATGAGCAGATCCTGAGGAGAAGAGCCCCACGTGTAGGGTACTGCCCTTGGTGTGGCCACAGAGCACCAGGCCAGCTCACGCTCATGGTGGCAATTAATTGCTAAGGAGTGAGAGCAGCACCAGTGGGAGCTGCAGGCAACTTTGTGGCCCTTCTCACTTCACCTCTGAAACTCGTAGTAAATAAGGGATGGCTCTTTGAAACAGGAACGGGAATGTTTGCAAATGCTTGGGTAGAAAGTGGATGGAATTTGGGATTTTGGCGTGCTTTTACTCCAGGATTAGCGCAGAAACTTTCTGAGGAATGGGGTTTGCCAGCGGATCCTCCCTGGCGGAGATGTTCACTTGGAAATGGCTCGGGTGTGCTGAGCTTCCTGCAGGTCACAGGTGGGGAATGCTGAGGGGTTGTGCTGCTGGTGGGCTGCAGGAACCTCCCTCGGGCTGAGTTTGTGTTCGTGGTGCTCACCAAGGCTGGGCATTGGCCAGCTGAGCCAAGGGAGGGGGTTCCAGCCCTGGCACTGCAGCGGTGCCCCTGGGCTGGAGAGGGGGTCCCTGGGGAAGGAATTGTACCTGCACAAACGAAGGCAAGAGTTCAGGCTGCCCTCGGGCTCTTCCAATACTCCAAATGTTTATATTCCTTGAATCAGTGCTTGATCCTGCAAGGGTAACAGGCAGCAGAGCTGTCGTTTGTAGGGAGCACACTTCTGGTTCAGGGAACAGCCCTGCTCAGACTCCATGCCTGTGGAAAAGATGGATTTATAGAAACAGACTGTTAGCTGTTGCTTTTGCAAAGTTCTGCTGAGTTTTAATCTAATTGATAATACAGCGTTAAGTACTTTTTGTTCATCATTACAGACTTTCCTTTAGGGCCTGTGGATCTTTGTAGCACAAGAACAGGATTTAGTTTTAAGTACCAGACTGAGACATGATGAAAGCAAGAAGCAAAGGCTGAGACCTTAATTAAAAGAGAGTTATATTTCAGAGAGTTATTGAAGAAGAAGGAGGTGCTAGGGGCTAGAGAGTAGCTGTAAATGTTTCTCAAAGCCCATTTGTACAGAGAAACAGCCAATGCAACAGCCCTGTTATTCACCTTTGCCATGTTAGTATTTGTGAAAGGCAAACTTCAAACAGGCTCAGCGCTAGGAGCAGCCTGTCCGAGGGTGATGGGCACATCAAGGAGTGGGGATGAAGCAAGGAATGCTGGCAGCTGGAAGCACAGAAGCTCCTCTGAAGTTTGCTAATGCTTTTTGACCTTGCTGGAATTCATTGCACTTTGTGATCCTCTTGATTTCCGTGTAAGTTCTGGCGCCTTCTCCGCTCAGCCCTCGCTGTGAGGAGCTTTTCATTTATTGCAGCTCCCTGTTTGAATTGGCTGCTGCCTGGTGCTCGTCCCAGGCTCCACCACGACATCCTGCAGGATGAGGAGGAAGCAGTCAGATTCCTTGGAGATGAAGCAAAAGCAAATTTAAGCCAAGCTGGTCAGAACTGAAAAAAGCTCAGGCTGATGTGGTTTACAAAAAAAAAAATCCCTGAAGATTTAGGGTATTTTTCATTACTTCTGATGTATATCTGTGTTGTGTCAGGGTAATTTTCCCACTATATGGTTCAGAATTCAGTCTAATTCATCATGATTTAAACTCTATAAATCATTTTACACCTTTCATTGGCAAGCAAATGTTATGGCAGGTGGTGTCTGGGAGTGAGGGCAGCACTGTTATTTGTCCTGTGGACATCTCCCTCTCAGGCTTTCACTCTTCCTGAGGTATCCATGCCATCATCATCTCTGGGACTCGAGCACCATCTCAGACCTGCCCTGCAGTACCTTGTGGGCCTCTCAGCTACTCACAGGCTCCTGGCAGGACAGGATCAGAAATAACTTATCCCCATGCCTGTAAGATCCCTGAGATCCGAAACTCAGAGCAAACCCTGGGATCTTTGCAGCTCTTCTGTGTTCAGCTGAACGATGGCTTTGCCCAGAGCTCGGGTTATTCTCCCTAAACACGGCCTGTGATTGAGGGAGATGTTGGTTTTTTCCTTTGGGGAGTTATCTGCTGAGCTATCACCACTTCTCCCTGCAGTTCTCTTGAGAGAAACTGAATTAAATATGATAAGAATTGATGAACTGTACTAGAAAACCCCTCAAGGCAATCAGATATTCATTTAGAGGAGCAGTGGGAAGCATTGTCCATACTCTGGTTGTGTTTTATCACATTATTGATGCTTTGGGACAGCTTTGTGGATGCCATCTCACTTCAAAGTTGAGCTGGGTGGTTTTTTCTCATTAGATCACATCATTTTTGGAAACATCTAAGAATTTTTCTTTGTGTCAGGCCTTTGAATTATTTTTTCTAGAAAGCTGCTAATAGTCCTTAACAGCAGACTGATTTATATATACTCTCTGTGTGTGCATATATATAATTGTACACAAAGGAGGCTCATAGGGGATTACATTTCCTGCATCAGTTACTGACTCTTTCATTTGGATTTTTTCCTGTTCTCAAGAAGCCAGTGGTGGTTTGCATTTGGGGTTTTTTGTGGTTGGTTTGGTTTTCCCTTGTTATTTACAAAGGCTTTGGAATACATTTGGAATTTTTGCTTCAGCATAACAAGGCTTTGGTTGTTGATCAAAGGAAGTACCTTCAGGTTAATTGTTGTCCACTCAAGCAATGTATAAAAATCACTGCTAAATGAGATTAGAAGACTCTAAAGCTTCGAACTTCCTGGCAAGATAAGGAGAAAAAGCCACTTGGGGCTTGTTGCTGACAGCCTCTTGCTTTCTCACAGAAACCTGACTGTCGCTGAACGCTGGTCCCATACTGAGGTGAGGTGATTTACTCACAGGAGCAGGGATCTGAAGCAGATACCTGCAGCAGGAGGTTTTAACTAATAAATCTGATAGGAAATTTATCTATGAAATCCTGAATCTGCAGTCAGCCAGACAAATTCTTCTCCTTGAGGCCGCCTCATGGAACAGTTTACTTGGTTACTAAAGATCTTGTGCACTGCAAATCTGCTGGGATGAGTTGTGCAGAAGCTTGTTTTTCTCTGTCTGTGGTTTCTGAAAAAAATGCTGTGTGTTCCAGGTGCCTGGTGGTTCCTGCTGCCTGGTGAAAGCTGTTAGTAAAGCAGGGCTGAGCCACTCGTGTGCTAAATGTTGGTGTGCTCTCACTCCAGACTAATAGAGGCACTACGGGATTGGGATTCAACACTAGTTAAAAATACTCCTAAAGCCCTCAGAATAATTTGGAGTAAATGAATTTCTTTCTAGACTTAGTCAAAGCAATTACATCCAACTAGTTGCAGTATTATGGCATTCCATTTATCATCATTCAAGCACTGCAAAGTACCAAAGAACCCAAACTTATCTTTATTCCCGTGCTGGCAGTTTGGTGGTCACGCTGACTCTGCCCTCCCTCCTCTGCTCACTGTAGGAACAAAGGGGAGGTTCCAGCAGAATTTGAAATGCCAACCCAAACGGAGCAAGGAACAGGTTGATATGGTGTTTGTTTACAAATCAATATAATATTACACTCTTCTTGGGTTTTGGGGTTTTTTTCCCACTTGGTTTTAACAAAACATGAGTTCATACAAAACCTTTTTTCCTGTTCTCTATTTACAGCTTTCCCATATGCTTTACTTTCAGTGGGATTCTTTCTCTGTGTCATACTCTGCCCTTCCTTTGTTTTATTTATTGCATAATTTTGTGAAAAGAAAATCCTTTTACCTTCAGATTATAAAAGAGTGCCTCCCTCAGAAGCAGGATGATGCCTGAGCCCTGCTCAAAGCAACAGTTAAGAATTCACCCTAATTTTCCGAGGTGCTTGACCGCTCTCAGATCTCCTTTCTTTTGAAAGTGAGTTGAGAAACATCAATGTAGGATCTAGGTCAAAGACGATGAGAAACTCCAGTGATTTTAGGAGAGCAGAGAATATACTCTGAGCTGTTGAAAAGGCTTTTTCAAACCATGTTCCTCCATATGTGAATAAGAATTTTCTCACTCCTAATGAGAGGTGGAGCACGGAAAGCCTGAACAGGAGATCTGACAGCGAGCTCTTGCACCTTTGTCCCGATGAAGGCTGCAGATCCCGTGGTCTGAGAGAGCTTTGCTTTGATTCCAGTGGGGATCCAAAGCACTCCCATCTTTCAGTTCAGCTCAGCTGCAGCATGGGCCCTCTGGCCAGGAGAGTGGGATGTTTTCCCTCTCCTGCCCATCCAGCTCCATCCCATGGAAGGTTTTCCACATCCAGCAGTTTCCTGCTGGCACCTGGACACGGAGCCCCTGCCAGGCTGGGGACGTGCAGCCCAGTAAGGGAAATTCAGTGCTGACAGTGATGTGAAGAAGATTAAGCCAGGCAAAACTCGGGCTGCAGATTGTAAATGGTCTCGGTGGCTTCCAAACCGGCCGGGTCTGGTTTGCCCCCGTTAGATTCTGTGGCTGTGGATTTATTCACATTCTGTAGCTTGTTAGAGACAATGCCCCGAGGGTGGTGAGGTCTTGTTTGACTGCAGAGCTAAAATATGAAATTCCGAAATCCCCTCTCCATTGTACCTAATTAAGGAACCTCATTAACCCTCTCTGTGGATGGACTGAGGGGATGTCTCCTTCCTGCTAATGGGTTTTCTGGTAGAACAGCAGGTTTACCTGACCCCTGGGATTAGGTGTCGTGTTAAACATACTCTGCCAGCTCGTGGCACTGACATTTCCTTTTTCTGTCCGTTCTTCCTGAGAAACTTCCCTGAACCAAACCTATTTTTCTCTTCTCTTGCCCTGCCTCAGGAGCACTGCCAGTTCAAAAGCTGGGAAATCAGTCACCTAATCTCATGGAGGTTTTTGGGATTCAAAGGGCCAAGGATCTGCTGGGTGATGGTGATGAGGAACTAAAATTTTGACTCAATTCCCTCAGCTGACCATGCAGACATAACTGACCCAACAAATCCAGCCCAATGCTGGCCATAATTTTTCCTTCACATCACCTCTGCGCCATGGAAATTTTTTAAGGCATTGGTGTAGCAGGCTGGTCTGTACTACACCAATGCCTCTTCTATATTTAGAAAGTTATCTGCTGTTCCATTTGTCAGGAAAGCAATGATCTGATAGTTTTCACATTCAGATCTGCTCTCTGGGGCCCGCTGGAGAAAATCTGGGCAGGGATAAGATGATAAAGGACGCGCTGCTGAGCGTGGCACGGGAACGGTGCCCAGCGCCCGCGGGGAGCCGGCTCCAGCCCGGCGGGGCTGATGCTTCCCCTCAGCACCAACCCAGGGTTAATCTCACTCTGCAGTCCCCCTGGGGTGTCCTCTCCCCGTGTTCCCAGTGCAGGGTCACCCAGCAGCAGCCTCTGTGCCAGAACACCTCGCCCCAAGGCCCTGGGGCAGCTGCGGAGGCTCCGTGGGGCTCCTCGGCTCCAGTGTGGGGCATCCACCAGCCCTGCTGGGCTGTGCTCGCCCCGTGCTGTGGGAGAGGGGCTTTGCTGCAGGAACCGGGCTGCCCATGGCACAGGGAGCTGCTCCAGAGGGTGCCAGTCCCCTGATCCAAGGGGATATCTGGGTGTGGGTGAGGAGTGCAGGTGTTCAAGGCACACCTTGAACGAGTGTCCGCTGGTTGTTACATGGGCTGCTGGGCAGGAGGGTGCTGCTGGGCAGATCACCAGAAAGAAGGCATTCAAATATCTGGTCTGTGCTGGAATCATGGCATGGAAAATTCAAAAATAGCCCTGAATTTGTTTTCTCAATGGATATATCCACGGCTGAATTCTTACCCCAAGCTGCCACGAGGATTTGCTTATTGGGGAGGATGTACAGTTTGCTTGGCCTTCCCCTTAGCAGGGAGGAGCTGATCCTACTGAAGGGGGCTTTAAATAATGAAATGCAAAGCTACAGGCAGAAACAAAGTCGTACTCATTTAGCACAAGTCCAGGAAGCTGATCAAACTTGAGTGGTGGAAGGGCATAAGCAGAAATTGTTTAATTTCCTGTCCCTCACTGGATGAGAGGAGTGGAAATATTTACCGATGGGCTGTTTGAACTAGCCAGAGTTATTGAAACCTGCCGAGGAGATTCACGTGTTTGAAATGCCATCAGAACGCTTCATGTCCACGGGGCAGAGCAGGCTGAACAAAGCAGCAGGCAGGGGGGGCTGCCAGGTAGGTGGTGGCAAATCTGGAGCCCTTGCTGCTCTGTATTTATAGAACAAAGGATGGGGAGGGTCTGTCTGCTGCAGGCCACCATCACACCCTCGTTGGTGTTTGAAGAAGTCCCCTGCAGTCAGTATTTTTGGGTAAAATCCCTGCCCTGCTCAGGGCCTGAACAATGCTAATTTTCATGAGGTTTTTTTCTGAAGACCCATGAACTTGGACAGAGAGCTGGACAGGCACTGCAAATGATTTGGCACAGATTTAGAAGGATTCTCTTTTTCCCCGTTCATCTTTCTGTGTTGTTCCTCTCCACAAAATCCTGAGTGGCCAAGTTTGCTCTTTCCCCTGGCTTTGCTTGGGGTGTTCACAGCAACTTCCAGCAGCAGTTCCTGCAGCGATGTTTGAATGTTTAAATGCTTTTGCATAACCACAAGTGCCAGCAGTGGTGCTGGAGCAACAATAGCACATGAATTACCCAATTAACAGAGGCACCTGGGAATATAAAAATACCCAAGGGACCCTTTCATTGAGTTGCACAAGGGAGGAAAAAAGTCACCTTAGCTATCAGAGTCAAATATGAAGCGATTATATTTAAGTGAAATATCAAGACTGGTATTCAGATAAAACCATTCCCCTGTGGCCTTTAAATCTATGGCCCTTAAATCATTTTTTCTTGCATCCACTGAGCTATTCTGAGGAGCATAACTTGTGCAAAGTCCTCTTCAACTATCAGAAAATATCAGGGAATTTTTTCCTAGTGCTCCTGCCTATTTACCATGCAAAGGACAAGTCCAGCAGGGCACAGGGGATGCCAGGGTGGCTGTGGACCACAGCTGGCTTGCAGGAGAACCTTCCTCTTCCAGAGAGAGGTTTGGATTTCTTTGTACCTGACCATTTTTTGCCCAGGTAGAACGAGGTCAAGCTAGAATTGGCTTGTTAAATAGCTTTTCTGTACTTGGATTTTCTTCTATTGAATCAAAGTTACTTCTATTAGAGGAATTAGTGTATATTGAAAAAAACAGCATTAAAGAAGGATACACCTTTGACAAGAAAAGCTCTGCAAATCCAGATTATTGTGTGCATTTGCAAACTGGGCTAAATGGTTGTGTGTTACTTTGCTGGCTAACATAACATGTGCCTCATTTTTATATAATATCAGTGAACTTAAAAAATTCCTCCAGATTCTGCCCTTTGCCGGACTCCTGGGAAACCCTTACTTGGTTTACTTGGCTGGTGCATTAAACCTAAAGCATCCTAATTACCCAATTTACAAATAATTCAGGGCTGAAGTATTGATGCACCACGAGGTTAATTGCTCTTCTTACTCAATTAGTAGGAACCTTTGTGCTCTTTATTACATTAAAGTAAGCCATTATCACTTTCTGCAGTTTTATATCTGAGGTTCAATAGTGACAAAACTTTTATCTCAACTCTGCAGACCTTAATTGGTTTCTATCTGAATCCTCATTTCTTCACAAAACCCCAACTCTCAGTAGCTTGTCCATCAATATTTGCTCTGGGATTCCACAATGGCCTTTGTAAGCAGGATTTATGGACATTTTCTGGGTGTCCTGCTTCAGTTCTTTTTGGAAGCTTTCATAGTTCTACAAATTCATCCTCTCGACAGTTGCTGGCTTAGTTGGCTGTGAAAAGGTGATTTTTACTTAGTAGATCAGAGCTTATTGAAGATCTTTTTCTAGCAGCTGCCAGACTCTCCCTTTTTCCAGAATTTGGGTCCTTCATGGAACACATACTTTATTTTTTATTTCATTTTGTTGTGATTATTCACAGATCAGAGGGACTGTTGTATATATATTGGAAAACAGCATTATACATTTCTGTTTTGAAATGACCTTTCAATGGATATTTTTTCTATATTAAAAAAAAAGTCAAAATTATCATAAAATATTTTGATTTAACTGAAAAAAATTCAAGCTTATTCTTGTGCTTTCCTTTGGAACGCATCTACAGAATAGACTTGGAAATTAATTTTTTTCCCTGGAAATGGAAATTCCCTTTCTTTCTCAGGTTTAGTCAGACCCAGTGAGCTGGGCAGGTTCCCACCTCTGCTCTGCAGGTCCCAGTGGGGCGTGTGGCTCCTTCTGAGGTGTCTGTGGGACAACTCACAACAACTGGGCCATCCCTGACAGACTGAGATTCATCATCCCAGCCTCTGCTCCAGTGCTGCACAACTCTGAGGTTTGCAATTTGGAAACTGGAGGAGTTTCCAAGCTCCTTGGAATTTTTGGATTGCTGATGATGTGTTCCTACCCACATAAGGAGGTGCTGGAACCAATAATTGATAAGGAAATGGTGGCTGCTGTTGGAAGACTTTTGATGCTGCACACTCATTTCCAGCAGGGTCTGCTTTCTGTCATTGTTTGCTCAGTGTTTGGAGGATTTCTGTCGTTTCAAATCACCCTGCCACGGCTGATGGTGTTTTTGTTTAAATAGGTTAACTTGTCTAAATAATGAAACACTTGCAGGTGCTTTGACCCAAACTCAGCTGAGCACAGATGGGCTGTCTGTGATGAAAGGGGGAATCAATAGGAGATTCCAGCCTGAATAAGTCAGGGAGTCACATCTCATCTTCCCGATGCTGCCTCTGTCTGATCTTTATCCCTTCTGATATAACATCATGTTCAGTTCACATCCAAAGGAAAAGAAATATTTTCCCACTCCTCCCTGTTGGCAGAGCCATCCTGAGCACTGTCTGGGGGCCCTCGGGTGCTGCTGGGTCACAGACCCTGCTCAAGGAGCTCACTCAGCACATCAGATCTGCACGCTGCCTTCGTCAGCCTCTGAGACACAGCTCTGGGAGATTTAGAACAAGAAGTGCTCTTGGCACAGGAGGAAAGCTGTGAGGGTGGGATCTGGCCAGGAGAGCTCCCCTGGCAGTGGGGCAGGGGAGCAAAACCTGACTGTGTTTTGCTTTGGCTCGTGGTGCCCACTCAGGACGAGTTCTGTGCTGGGAAGGGCCCTGGATAGGAGTGCAGGGAAGCAAGGCCTCAGAATTCCTGCTCCGTGGGTTTCCCACCTCTCCTGCCAGGTGGGGCAGGGACAAACCCTGCTGAGCTCTGACCTGCTGAGCTGCCAGAGTGGATCTCAGCCTCTGAACAGCGAGTTCTCCATCGCTGTTTTCCCCCTGCACTGAGGGTCTGCAGACACTCTTCACCCTCTCACGTTTGTGTGGCAGCCCTGGTCCTCTCCAGACAGCTTTAGGAAGGAAGTGTTCGGTTCTGTAGCTTCAAATCAGCTCCTGGTAGTGTCACTGAGCAGTCTCCCTGATTGTAGGATTCTGTTTGGGAAGAGCAGCTCTGGTTCTGCCTGCAGTGAATGTGCTTGCGCCTCCTCTGTTAGAATAACATTTTCCCTGTTATTTTATCTGAGCCACTTATCCCCTCACTCAGCCTGCCCACCCTTGGGAAGCAGAGAGAAAAGCTTCAGGAAGGTTTGATTCCCTGTCACTCCCACAATATGGGAAACATATTTTTAGGGGCTTCTCCCTCCCTACTGTTGTAGGGCCAAAGATGGGTGATGTAAACTGGAACTGATTGGTAGCAGCTAGAATCCTGCTCAGGACCAGGAGTGGCCTTAAGAGCCAAGGAAATAAACTTTCCTGAACCCAGAGAAGCTCCCATGGAGAGAATGAAACCCTGCATCTTCACCTTTGCCTTTTCTGTGTGCTGCACTAAAAAAAGGAACACAACCCTCAGAACAACGAGCCTCCTTCCAAAGTATTTTATTTCTCCCAGCTTTTCTGAGGCCAGGGCCAGCACCCAGTGCCAGGGAGTGGATGCTGTGCTGTGCGATCAGTGTGTGCACTGCAGGATTTCCATGTCCCAATCCAGAGGCACCGACAGATGCTCCTGGTGCTTCCCACCACCATCCCTGGGGAGCACAGGAGCCCTCCCCACCTCCCCACATCCCTCTTTGGGCTGTGGCTGGCCCCAGGAGCTGTTTGCAGCCAGGGAGGTGGATGTGGAGGAGTTCAGTCCCCAGTGTGCTGTGATGAGGCCACAAAGAGTCCAAAACTGGTTTAAAATGCAAACCATGGCCTTTCATAGCTGCTCTGGGAGCTCCCAGAGGTGCCTGAGGGGGCTCTGGCCCCTCTCCTGCCTCGGGCATCCCTGGCAGGAGGCTGTGGCTGCAGCCCCCGAGCTTGGCTGTCCCAACATTTCCCTGCAGTGATTCCAAACACAGCTGAGTCTCTACACAGACTGCAAGAAAATTCCCTTTCATGTCTGTGCTGTGGAGGCTTGCTATTATCCTGTAACATCTCATTTATGGATTTCATGTGCTGTTTCTAAAGGGCTGTCAAATAACTGTCAATTATTTATTCACCTCAGGTGGAGCAGATGCAGAGGAATTGCCATATCCAGAGTTAAGAGCACTATCTCAAAACTTCATAGAAGAGAAATAATTCAAATTTTAATAACTTTACCTATTACTCATGTGTTTTTTTTCCCCATTTCTAAGCTTTTTAGCGTGGGTTGATTACCATACACATCGCTGTAGGTGATTTTGTTTGAAGGTAGTTGAGTGAAAAATAAAGATTAATCTTGGCTGAATTTTTAATCATGTTTGCAAATGAGTTGCAGCAACCAAATATCAGCTGGTGTGGAAATGCAGTTATTAAGAACATATGGAATTGCAAAACTCCAGAATTTAAACCAAGCCACTTGGTAACTCTACCAGTTTAAGAAGCTTCTTGTAACTTCTATAAAATTATTCCTTTGGTGAATGATGGGGTTATCTTTAAGTCACCAGCACTGGGGAAACTTTTTCTGTAGCTGTGTGATGCTGGGACAGAACAGAGGGGAGAGTGGGCAGCACCTTGGGGAGACTTTAGAGGCTCTGTTCTTTCAGGGGCTTCCTGTAGTAGCAAATTCCTCATTCCTGTGCTGCAACTCTTTCCAGAGTAAAAGGGAGAGGGAGGCACTGGGAGGAGCCGTGGGATGCCTGGATAATGTCCCGATGGAGGAGCCGAGGCTGATGTAAAATTGTGTTTGAGAGGAGTGAGTGGAGGGGAATCAGAGAGCCGGGCTGATGTGTGTGGTGTGAAGATGTGCTCTGGGGCAGCCCTTCCAATTCCTCACTGCAAACTGATGTTCCTGGTGTTCCCAAAGTTCCCCAAGATCTGTCTCCTGCCTGTCAGCCCTGCCAGGAGCCCCATTCCCTCTCCTCGTGTTTCTGACTCTGTTCTTTGGGCACATGAAGTGCCAGTGCCTGCCCCTGTGCCTCCCTGGCTCGGGGAGCAATCCCTCTGAACTGCTAGCAGATTAATGCTGTGAGGGAGTTTGTTTGGGGCGTTCTGACTTTTGTTGGTGTCAGGCATTTTTGTGCAGAACAGCTAACAGTTTTGAGAATTCCTTGGGATGGTTCTGGTCAGGTGGTGCTCCTGTTGTGATCAGTGATTCAAAGGAAGCTTGGTATTGTTACTAACAAACTCTACTTCTGAATTTCGAGTCATTGCAGTCTGCTCAAATTAGCAAATACCATCAACCCCCAGCTTTCATCTCTGTTTTCTCAGTGGTACCTTCCTTGGGTGAAGTGTCTGAGTTTGGTTTTCTGTAAGCCAGACCCAAGTGACTGAAGCTGCCAGATCTGAATCTCATTCTCACTGCTCCATCCTTACTTAGAAGGTTAAAAAAATCTTTCTTTCTCTTTTCCTGACCCACCTGGGACTGGTCACTGACAGTGAGAAACCATTTCAGCCAGGCTGTGAGGTGAAGTGCCACCCTCTGTCTCTCCACACTTCTAAGGCCACATAATTTGGGATTGAGTTGGTTTAGGTTTTTGTACTGGCTTTTGCCTTCCCCTCCACTCCCCAGCACATGGAAAACATCTGGGAGGTCTTTCCTGTTTTCCCTTTAAAATCCCCAAATAACCTTGCAGTGTTCATCACTTTCCCTGTATTATCATTGTAGGCAGTGCTAAGATTCCAGCTGATTGAGTTTATTGATTTCTGAGTGATCTCTTGAGTGTAATTTCACATTCATGATCTGTCAGCATTGTGCAGACAGCCTGAGTTAGAGAACTTTGTATTTATCAGACGTGAAGCTCCTGCTCTGGACATTCCCCTTTTTGGGCTTTGAATGGATGCAGGAACACAAGGGACAGCGTGCACAGTCTCTCTACAAACCACTTGGCAAATTTCAGAAACCTAAAAAAAAGTACAATTAAGAAAATTTGGAAAAGTATATCCAGGACAAATTTCTTTTTTGTTTTCTGTAATAACTGAGTCAGGCCTCAGAGCACAAGCCTGTACCAAACTGGATGATCAGGGGAGGAAGGAAAACAAACCATGCTGTCCTGAATTCTTTCTGTGAGGCACATTTTTCCATAAAAACTTTCACTATTTGGCATGTCTGACAAATTGTTTTTATACTTCCTACACCAACGTTTTCTAATTAACACTGGTGTTAGGACATAGTTCAGGAACGAGTTCAAACTCCAGAAACCTGCTGCAAACCTTGACCTGCTCTGTTCCTCTCCAAAGCTCAGCAATAAGGTTTTATGAAGGAGCATTTGGAAGTGTCACTGTGAAATTCCAGCCTCCCCTGCTGCCCTGGAGCAGTGCAGCTCCCCGGGCTGCCTTTGCCTTTCCTCTCAGAGCTATTTTAGGCAAGAGCCAGGTAATGCTCTTCTCTAACAAACCCCCTCCAAGGGCTTGCCCTGAGCTGTAACGTTGCACTCGCTCTAAAAGGATGCTCTTACAATGCAGAGACCAAAATGCCTCACGAAAACAACTCAGAAATGTGCTGTGCACGATGTTACTGCTGCTTTTGCACAGCCCTTGACATTATCAAGTCAAAACAGCGCTGTGTCTATCAGCATGGTGCACATTAAACTTGCCCTGCTGGGTCACTTCATAAAGCAAGTGTTAAAAACGCCAGGAAATTGCAAACCAGTTTGAAATCAGTGGAATTCTACAATATTTAAAAAAAGGAAAAAAAGGCAAGGTTTAATTCTTGACATCGTGCATAGTTTGCATGTTCTTCGGTGGGACTCCTGGGGGCACGAGATGGGGTTGTATCAGTCAGTAATTACCCACCCTGGACTCCCTGAAAGGCTCATCCCATCCATTTTCCTGTTGCTTAGTTGATTACAGTGATTACCAGGAGCAGTGTTTTATAGGGAGAGGAGTGGGGAGTTGTGTTAGACCTCTGCAAAAACACTCTTGGAGGGAAAAACTCAGATCATCCACTTTGAATGAGCAGAGAGCAATCACAGAAATCTATTAGAGTAATTTTCTCACATATTGAGTGGTTTTTTTTCTTTTTTTCCCCCCTTATCAAGTGTTTTTTCCTGCTTATCCTTGGCTGGGAACTTCAGTCTCTCACATGATGTAAACAGCAGCTCCCCAACCAAGAGCTGCATCCATCTCGTCTGTCATTAACTTTTCACTTTCCCATCTGCCATCAAACTGGGCTGTGCATCCTGCAAATATCAGGCTGATCTCTCAGCAGCTTCCCTCTGTTTCTCTGAGCCACTCAGCTCAATCACAGATTGCTATTTTTTTTTTTGTTCTCATACAGTGAGGTTTTTCTTATTATTCTTCTATGAAAACTCTCTCTGTCATGACTTTTTTGTCACAGATTGCTATTTTTTTTTTTGTTCTCATACAGTGAGGTTTTTCTTATTATTCTTCTATGAAAACTCTCTGTCATGACTTTTTCCTTGCTGTGGTTTTGTTGCAATTAATGAGGAGTCAGCTTTAAAAAGCTGGTTCAGGTTTCTCAGAGTTCAGAGGTTCATCTGTGTTCAGTACAAGCCATGGCCCTGTGACACAGCCCACAGGGGGAATAAAACCAACCACTTACACAACCATTATTTTCATATGCACTGCTTTAGTTTCTTAATAGTATTCCCTCCCTTTAGACTTTTCTGATTGCTCCATTGAATTTTTCACTGCTGGTTGCTTAAATTTAGCATATTTTATAAGCTCCTGATAATATTTGGTAACGTTCTTCTTTATAAACAATGACTGGAAATCTTAATGGCATAAAGCTGAATTACGAAGCTGGGATCTTTTTTGTGCTGAGGTTTGAGGCAGCCAAGCCATTTCTGCTCTCTTAACTGGTTTCTCTGTTAGCATTGGATCTGTAGCTGTCAGGGATCAGCATTTAGGGCAAAAGGAGGTGACTGTAACTGTAGTTAGTCTTTGACTCCCCGGGAAGGGGTCCCTAGCACAGCCCCAGTTCCAGGAGTTTGTTCCTGGGTTCCTGTAATCCCAGAGTTCAGCCCCACCACTGGAGTTATTTGGAATAGTATCAGTTCCTATCCCAGAGGGGTTTATGGCATTCCATTGGTTAAGGGGAAATGGGGATTTAGCAAACACATTCCCACCCTCTGTTTATAAAACACTTTCATTTTATATAGAATAAATATTTCTATTTTGTATTCCTTCTTTAAAAGTGACATCAACTGAGCATTTCAATGCACTGTAACAGGTATTTTTAATTTTTATTTTTTGTCAATATGATGGACAGCTAAAGATTTTTTTCTGCATGGCCATATTTAACAGGGTTTTCTCTTTACAAGTGGCAGTTTTCAAACAGCTGCAAGACTGGGAGCTGTGTTCTTTCTGTGCTTTTATGTAAGCACAACCTAGCACTTAAATCTCGTACCGTTCTTTCATTCTGGCAGAAGCTGTTTTCTTCACACTCTTTTCATTATTTTTAAGCCATTGAACTCTCATTCCTATGAATTCTAGAGCTGCACAAAGGCCAAGCAAAGCAAGAGCACTGATTTGCCATTGGCAGGGGGAAGGGGGAATATTTTCATCAGTACTGGATTCATGGCACAAAGTCAATAATAAAGCAATATTTATAGAACTTGGAGATGATTGTAAACATACTTCAAAAATTCCCTTCAGCAGCACTGAAAATGTAATAATCAGTGATCACAAGTGCTTGAGTTATTTTTCCTGTTCTCACAGCCAGGCATTCTTGTAATACTGTTCTTGCTGTTTCCACTCCTATCTTAATATAATTTGGATGCAAACAATAAACGGAGCAGGAGCCCAATTAATCAGGGCCGTGGGTGAAGTGCAGCCTCCAACAGCGTTCAGTGCAAGGCTCAGCTTAACTCTGCACCTCTGAAACACCTGCTCTGTGCATGTTCAGTGCTGCTCCTATGCGTGGTCATTTTTTAATGACAAGTGCTCCAATAAAAGATGATCTGTGTGGTCTTTTGGGGCACAAAAAGCTGCCACTTTGTTTGCTCAGTTCCCCTTCAGAATTGTAAGGTGCTGCTGTGTTGGAACTAATCCCTAGTTTAGCTCCTGGCTGATGGCCTGACAAGGGTTTTGCTGCTGAGGCTTCCCAGTTTTAGGGAGCAGGCTGAACATGGAGCAGTCACTGCACACCAGAGCCCCCAGCCCCGAAGGTGCCTTTGTAAGTCGGGTCAGTATGTACAGGATCAGTTCAGTAACAAAAATAATTCACCTAGAAGAGAGAAGTATCTTAATTTAGCCCAGTATTTTGGCTCTGCCAGACTGTCAGCGTTGAGGGGTGAGAGATGAACAATATCATCATAAGAGCTCACAATTCCTCCTCAGCTTGGGTATGGGTTTGTCCTTGTTGGAGTTTGGGAAGGGGTTTCCTGTGTGCTGTCATAACGGGCACATCAGTGGAAATACAGAAATAATCCTGCTGAAGTGAGGGAGCATTTGGATTGCCACTATTGGCTCATTTAGAGTGGGTGGAGCAAAGCTTTGGGTAGTTTTTCTTTATTTGTAAAGCAAAACTCTGCTGGGTTGAATCTCTGTAACTCTGTCGTGATACCCAGGAAGAAATTGATTTATACAGAGTAGGATACAGCCTTATATCCTTTAGACTTTGGCTGACACTTGTTAATACATTTGAACAATCTTTTCTTGGCCATTCCAGGGGAAAACCCCTGAAACACAAATTTTCAGAGGCAACAGATAAAAGAGTAAAGCATTAAGAAGTTTTAAAAAACCTCCCCCGAAGTGATTTGTTAAGAAAAGAAAAGCAATAACTGTAGTGAACAGATCAGTGCTCTGTGGAGATCATTCACATTTGGCAGTAAAGGTCAGACTGGGATCACATGGCAGTTCTCCCACCTGGGTGTTCCGGTTAAAAAGATGTTTTATGAGGAGCCCTCCTCTGTTATCAGACTCTTAAAGGTGGCTGCAGAGCTCTTTTCTCCTTTGTTATTACGTGGCAATTTTCCAGAGGCAGGGAATAGCCCCGTGTTTAACCTGCTGCAGTTTCTGCCATTGCTGCAGAAGCCAAATGTTCCGTGTTGTTTGGGGGAGAGAACATCAATAACATCCAAGGGTTTAATGAAAATCAACCTCTGCAAGGCTCAGCCCGAGAGTGGAGCGGAGCTTTTTTAGCTCCCCTCTTTCTCTCGGTTAAAATAACCTTTCAGCTTTGTTACTTATCTATCTCCCTGGCTTGGCTTGCTCTCTGGCTTCCAAAAACTTTTGCCGTGTGTGCTTTGCCACGATGAAGAGAGAGGGTGCTGAGTTTGCTGTGGTGCCTGGCAGGGCTGTGCCTGTGCCTCTGGCCACTCCCAGCCCCTCCTCTCCATCCCTCCCTGCTTTGTTTGATGCTCGCTCACCCTGGCTGGAGGTGCCTGGGTGCAGCTGTACCTCTGCTCTCAGCTCAGGGGCACGCTGGCCTCAGATTTGGGCTTCTGAAAGCTTTATATTCGAGTTTCTTCGGGTTTTTTATGGAACTCTGGGTTTTCTGAGTTCGGCTTTTACCATCTGATAAAGCAGCTCAGAAGCTCATCTGCTTTTTCACTTTCAAAAGGTGTCTATCAGACCTTCATGTTCTGCTCTTTGTCAGGAGGAAACTCCTAATTTCTGAACACAGGAAAATATTTGGAAATAACACAGGTGGGAGAAGAATTTCAAGGAGCAAATTTTCAAGATATTTAGATCTGGACTGTAAGTCCTTGAAATGAAATACACAAATGTATTTTAACATTTTTAGTAACATTTTGAGTTGGAGTGAGAAATTTTGACTTCACTAATGCTGACATTGTCATTATGCCTCCCTGTGTTTTATCTTAATCACTTGGAGTATCGTAATGCTGATTAATTTGTCTCCTGGAGGATCTCTTTTATATTAAAGTTCTGTGTGGCTTTTTTTTCCCCCAAACACTGCACAAAGAAACAAAAACTAATTAATTGCATTAATAACATCTTTTAGGCTCCTGTACTTTATCTCCCACTCAGACTTTGCCATCGAGTCTGCTGCATAATGCACTGCTGGGATTTTCAGATGATAATAATCCACGTATTTTGTAAGTGGGCTCCTCTGTTCTTCTCGGGCCTGTAATGCACATTTGGTTTTTGTAGTTCACAGCCAAACTGAGTCAGAATTACCTTGGGGCAGTGGTGGAAATACTTATTCCACCAGATGACTCTTCACACGAGTTGTACACGGAGCTGGTTTGTGGCTGAGTGAACATAAATTCCTGGGAGTTGAGAGTTGTGAGAGGGGTCAGATCCCAGCACAGCTCTGCACTCAGTGCAAGTCTTGGGCACTGCTGAATTATTTTGTGTGGGGTTGAAGTGAGCCCATCCCAAAATCCTACAAAATAATTGAAAGCAAGCAAATGTTAATCCCATTTCACTTGCCCTAAAATAAGCCCAGCTAATGCCCTAGGCCTGTCAGCAGCACAGAAGGAGAAAAGAAAATTATTTTCCGTAATTGAGGTTTCCTTCTCCAGCGGCTCTTGGGAAGTGGATGTGGCTCTGTGAGCATTAGAGCATAATGCTTCCCATTGGGTGTCAGCCTTGGACAATTAGTAAGCAAAAGCTATCACCAGAAGGCAAAAAGAGAGAAAAGGGATTAAAAAGAATTAAATGAGGCAAAAGAAATTCAATAATTTCCATGTGTAAGGGAAGGATATAATAAGACAGTGATGCGCTGCAGATTTATCTCTGGAGTAAAATCAGTCTTTATAAACACACAATGCCTTCCTTTACCCTCCCGTGGTATCCCTCACTCTGCGAATCTCAATCACACAATTCAGGGGAAAACTTGTGCCATGAGGCTGCAGAAAGAGTGGCATTCACACTGGTGCTAAGCTGAGGTGATTTATCTTCATCCCACTGGTTAGCGGCCCTGCAGAATTTCCCATTAGCCACAAACCCCGGGCATAAAAAGATGAAATTGTGCATCCAGTAACGGCCAGCCCAGTGATCTCTGTGCAAGGAGAGCGGCAGCTCCTGGCTGGAATATCCTGGGAAGGCGTCGGCATCCCCATGGACTGCCAGTTAAAAAAACAAACCCAGCCCACACAGCCAGAGGTAAATAACAGCATTAACGCTGCTCAGGAGCTGCTCACTGCTCCTGGGTCACTCAGCCAAAAGGTTTCTGCCCCGGGGCTTTCACACTGCCCTGGGGGCTTGAGCATCCCCCTCCGGGCTGCAGTGATGGGCAGCAGCAAGGAGCATCCTCCTGCAGCCTGACGGGATCCGGCACCGTGGCAGGAAGAACTGAGGGTGGATGGCACAGAAAGGATCTCGAAAAGGGCAGAGCTGCCTCCTCAGGATGCTGGCTGCAGGTCTTTATCAGGGCACGGCAGGGCTCTGCGGCAAGAGAGAGTGGCTGGTGGATAGCATCAACCCACGGGGAGAAAAAAAAATCCAGCAGGAAAAGAGAGATTGGAAATAAACATTTTGCAGAGGAGCACAGCCTGTTTCTGACAGCAGTGGCTGCTCTCTGCAGCTTCTGGAATAGCAGCAGTGGTGCTTGGCTCTCCAGCTCCGAGTGCTTCCAGTCCAAACTGGCCAGGTCTTCCCGGTTTGCTTTGGTTTTTTTCTTCGGGGGATGGAATAAATGAGTGAAAATGCCTGGGAATCTGATTCAAGCAGCAGCACTGGCATTGGATTCACACCCATTACAGGGATGGGATGTTGGGTTGTTGCGGGGGTTTTACATTTCCACAGGACGTGTTGCTAAATAGCCTGGGCACAAGAACAAAGCAGCTGCAAAATAAATGAGGCAGAGAAAAAGCTAAAACGTGGCCTTGCTGGGAAAGAGGTGCGAAGAGATCTTGCCAAGACCAGACACAAAGAAAGGAGGACCCGGACCTGGAAAAACGAGGCTTGGAAAGAATAATCTGAATGAAGATGGAAGGTTTACTGTAGAGAGACATGGATCAGGGCAGAGGAGAGACAGAAGCAAATGTTCTGTAACACAGCCCAGCTCAGTGTCAATCCAAATGTGGAATTGGCTGAAAAGTACCAAGGTTGAGGGAGTGTTTAAATCCCTCAATGTTTTAACCCCTACGAGAGTGGAAGTTGAATTGCTAAAAAATCAAACTGTAAATACCTGCTATTGGTTTCATGCCTGTAATACCCAGGTTAACTGAAAAAAGGATAAAAAAACCCCAATAATTAGGTATCTCTGTAGAATATGTGGATTGATAACAGGAAAATAAGTTTTACTCCAGAGCTCCCAGCAGCTTTTTTCGCACTGACAGCACAGGACTGTATTAGTATTAACTACTGGCTCCCTCTAGTACGCAGCATTGGAGAAAACTCTGATAATATAAACTTAATTACTTCTTTCTTTAAGCCACAGTTTTCAAAGAGATGTTTGAAGGCGAGATTTTGAACTAAAAAAAGGAATTTGAGCTCCTTTTTTCAGGTTGCAAAAGGACACTGAAAAGAGATTATTTTAAGAGTAAAGAATAATTACAGCCGGTTTAATATGTAAGGTGTGATGCCATATACAGTGCAAAACCAAATCAGCTCTGTACACACCATAAAATCATCAGGGCTTATAAAAATGTCCTGGTAACCAGCAGCCAGGGAGCCACAGAAATCTGAAACTATGGCAACTCTGTGCAGGAAGAAGCGTTTATTGGAGAGAGAGAGATTAAAAACAATAGCCCTTAAATCTCTGTATCAGCTTGGCTCCTCATTTTCTCAGCAGTTTACACCTTTTCAGCTTCCCAAGTAGGATTCTTCTCGTGCAGCTTTCAGAGCAGCTGTCTGGGCAGGTATTTTGAGGGAAAACTTTGTGGTTTCCACCAATTCCGTTGCCTGGGAGGGCAGCTCTGGCAACCTGCTTTGGATGCACTGATTTGTGAAATAAATAGTCGAAGAGTAATTCTGCTGAAAGCATAAAAAGTGCTGGGGGGGGGAAGGAGAAAATATCAACTTCTCCTGTTCCAGGATGTTTCCAGCCCTCGCTGTTTCAGGAGGATTCTGGCTCCCAGCCCCTGGGGCTGGATTCAGCACCTGATCTGAGCCGTGCCAGCGGCCGCGGTGCCTCTGGAATGGGGATGTGGCTGAACATCTCGAACCAGGCACAAACTCCCTGTGGCTGATGGTTCTTTCCTTCCCTGCCTCCATTTCGGTTCTAGTTTAATCCGGCTCCGGGGCAGAATCCCAACTAGGTGGGTTCCTTTTGTTGAACAGGAATAGAGGATAGCAGAGACCTTTGGCTCCGTGTCCCTGGAAAGGGCACGGGGATGTGTGACAGACTCGCTGAGGGGATTTGCTGTGCATTCCCAGCTCTGGGTGTGTGTCTAAATGAGAGGAGCTGTACCTGCATCCCTTCAGCCAGGTCCAGTAAAACCTCTCAGTAAAACCTCTCTGTATTTATTTTACTTTTAATCCTGTTTTTGCACATTAACACTCCTCCTTAGTGATATATTCTCTTCCAATCCTTCACCCTCTTTGTGCAGCTGTTTTCTGTAGGTATTTAGTGGATGGAAACTGCAGCTTATTTCAGGGGAGAGAGAGTTTCAGGTGCTCCAGGGTGCAGGATGCAAAGCTCATGTGCTCTTGCTCAGGTGCCTTGCAGCCAAGTAGGAGCTGAGCAGTGCCCCCATGGCCTGAAAGTGAAGCCATAAATGAATGTCTGATCATGCCTTTGGAAACTGTGCTCTCATTTGGCCTAAATTGTAGGAGTATTTTGATGTTCCTTTTAATGTGTGGGTGCATTTCAGCAATGAACGACATTTCTGTATTTTCTATACCTATCTAGACAGCCAAATTCTCACCTGATTGAAGGTGCTGCTCCATGATGCCCCCCAAATGTTATTTAAACATCACAGTACAGCAGCAACAATGTGCTCAAACTCAGAAAGAACCTGCTGGAAGCTCGGCATAAGGAGTGTTTGGCTGATGTGGTCATTTGTTTGAAACCCTTCTTAAAATTCTGGAGATGAAGAAGCTCTGTCTACATATCATCCCAAGCAAGGAGAATTGCCAAAAAAAAAATCTGATGGTACAGCTTATTTATCTTCCTGTTTGAAACACTGGGGGAATTTATGTCTGGCTTAGCAAGGTGCATTCCTGATCTATAGCACCGAGCTGTCAGATTCTCAGATGTGCTCAGATATTCTGGCTGCTTCCCCCTTAAGTTAGGGGAACATTAATGGAGTTTTGCTAATTTTTAAGTATGACAGTTACATGAACTGTTTTGTCTATAAATTTTAAATATGTGGGTTTGGAGTAACTTATGCCCTTGTGAAGAGCTGGCATCCAGCAGCTTCAGCTTCCCCGTGCTGGTGTCAGAGCAGAGATCCAGCTCCCCCCGGAGTTGTTTGGATGGGCAGCAATGCCCCTCCTGGGCAGCACAGCCCCAGCCAGGGTCACTGGCTCCCCTGGGGCAGCTATCGAGGCTCAGCCAGGCTCCCCTGCAGGGATGGGCCATGGAAAGGTGAACATCACTGAGCTCAGGATGTGTTACAAGCCCACAGGAAAGGCGGGCAAGCAAAGAGAGGGCACAAATCCCAGTGCTGGATGGATTTGTGTGCTGGAAGGAGCAAGCAGGGCACGGGCAGAAAGGCAGCCCTGAGTGGGTTGGATCAGAGCAAACATCCCCTGTTCTGTGCTTCAGTGGCAGCCTGCACACAGAGAGGGAGAGGCACACTCTGAGCCACGGGTTCCTGATGTTATCCTGGAGCGTTCCTCAGCTCTGTAATGTGTGCTCTCTCTAAAAAGTGAGCCGCTGGTAGCTGTTCAAATACAAATGTGTTGAATCCAGTGGCCTTCTCTGACAATACAGGGTTAACTCCCACATCTAAATGAGTGTGGGGAAGCCAAAGGCTCGTTAAACTTCCATAAATTAGAAAGTTGAAAAGAATAAGACATACTCTGTCATGGGTTTACTTTTATTTTTAGATTATTTCCTTGACTATAGAAAAGGCTGCTTTGAATTAATGACAGTCCTGTGAATAAGGTTTTTGGGACTCAATTAAGAAAATCTTTGCTTTACTCTGGAAAACAAAAAGAGAGCAAGGTATCTTGTTTTCCTGGACACTTGCCACTCCAGGCAGTGGTGCGAGCCCACGTTATTTTTCCATAGATATTAAAAACAAACTTCTGATGTTAACAACTCTCGGTCCTTCTCCCCCTCAATTGCTGCTGCTCTGCCCTGAAGCAGCAGAGCTCTGTAGTCTCTTAATAAGTCCTTTGCTAAGGAAAGGAACGCTTTTATTTTTAGACCATCAAAAATTGGCTGCTTTGTGCAGGTTGTCTAATGAAGGTGGAGCACAATCCCCGCTCACCTCTGTTCAGAGGTGTTTATATAAAGTTTAACCAGCAATAATTCAAAGACCTGCTGATATAATTAGAAAAGTGCTGGCTGAGCGTGGGTGTGCGCTGCAGTTTTCAAAGATATCCAGAGCCCTCATAATCTCAGCCTGCTTGGATGGAGAAAAAAGCCTTTGAGAGAAGGCATATTCATAAAATGTACAATGCAGGAGGCCTCGAGAAACTGGGTATTTTTTCACCTAAGCCTTCTACAAATCTTGTCTCCTTTGGAACATGCAGATTAAAAGAAATCTCCTTGCTAAGTACCAGCCAGGCACAATTCCCAGCGATGGAACAGACTGGCTGCTTGGAAGTCAAAATCCATTCCTCAGAAATCTCAGATTGAGATACAGCAACAATCTCTGAGATCACTCCTTTCTCGCTCTCACAATGTGTTATAGTATTGACTCAGGAGAACATGAAAGCTTTCTGAGACACCACAAGCTTTGGGATTCCTTCCTTTAAGCCTTTTTAAGCCCCACTGCATACCGTGCATTGATTTTCCCACATATATTCATACTCGGTTTTCATTTCATTTTGCTTTCACTCAAGTCAGCAAATCCCTTAATTACTTTGCTGCTTCCAGCTGCCCACTGCTGTCTGTCCTGATTTGAAGGATTCGGGTTTGCTGCAAAGGGGGAGCCTCAGAAACACTGGGGTGGCAGAGGACAGGTTTGGCTGGGCAGCGTCACCTCTAAACACATAAATTCCCTTAGGTGGGGCTGAGTAAGAAATCTTCCAGAGGAGCTGTGTTGCAGGTTGTGCTGTGTGTGCTGTCTTTACTCACAAGCTCCTGTGAAAGGAATTTGTAGAAAATATTCATTGCTCTTAGCCACCTGCATTTGGAGTTCTGCATTAAATGGGTTTTTCATGCCACCATGGCCCAATGCCACAGCTTCCCTGAGGAAAACCAGAGGAAGAGAGGAGCTGCTGGGCATGGTTTTTGTTCTGGGGCACTTTGCTTTAGATTTGAGCTCGAGTAGAAGGAGGCACATGAAGCTGCATTAATATTTTGTTAGCAGTTTTGTGAGCTAGAATATCTTTCTGTCCTGATTTCGTGTCTAAATCTTCGTATTTTCATAATGCAACCTTACACATAATACAGATTTTTTACAACAAAGTTAACATAAGAATTGTCCCCAAACAGCAGCTGGGTCATTATGGAGTAGCTTTTGAAATGGAAAAGGTCAGGGAAATAACCAGCTGCTTCCTCATCCTGCCTGTGCTTTCACTCTGGGCTAAATTATTATTTCCCTAATTAATAATCTGCATGCAGATTAAAATGATTACTCTACAATATATATTGCATGACAATAAAAGAGTGACAGCAAATTACGCTTCAGTCTGCATAACAGCTTAACTCTCTAAACAGAAGATGTTTCCTAACACTCAATTCATGTCCTTCTGCTGATGATTAAACCCTCACTGATTTTGTTTTTATTAGTCCTCAGTCATTATTGTTCTTTTATCACTATGGGGTCTTTAGAATTAGCCATAATGGCTCAGAAGCGTGGCTGCTGCTGCATTCCCTTATTAAATCAAGTTACCTCTCCAGTTGTCAGGGACTAAAATCAAACCCCTTTGTTATAATGTTCCACAACCCTTTAAATATTGATTATTGCAACTGTGTGAAGCTACTGAAAATTTATTTTTGTTTAGACTGGTTTAGAATGGGAAAAACTTCCATGACAACAGCAACAGTGCAGCTGCTGCTTTCTCCTTGGAAGGAGCAGCCTGGCTGCTTCTCCTTGCAGCCCTGGTGTCCTGGAGGCTCCCACCTGGATCTGGAGCCTGTGCCCTGCTAACTGCAGGCTGGGAATCATTTTTGCTGGGTTTGAGCTTTGCTGGGTTTGCATTGGACTGCAGAAGCAGCAGAATCCCTCAGGGATCTGAGGCTTTTCAGGGCTCCTGGGTGCCAGCTGGGGCTGCCCCCAGTGAGGTTCTGACCCTTCCAGGGACAGGAGATCTGCACCAGGAGTGACTTGATCCAGCTCATCCAGGGGGCCACTGGCCCAGATGACAAATGAGACACAGGGAAGTGCTCACGTTGCCTGGGATGAGGTTGCTTAATTGTCTAACTAGTCATTGTCTTCTCTGAACGTGGCAAGAAATAGATTTTCTGATATTTCTCTCCTATGCTCGAGCTTAATTAGCTAAATGAAACCTGCCTTGTCTGTTCTCACCATTAACTAAGAAGAATACAGGTCAAGCAACGTAACTAAATCCATCAATTCCATCCTTCAGCAGTGTGGGTTCATTTATAGTGAGGTCTCCCTGGGAAAAAAATCTGAAATCATTGAAAGCCAAAATCACTGTGGTCCTACAAGGAGCTCTCCTCATTTGTCATGTCCTCACTACTTTATCTCACTTCTCAGCCACACTGTAAGTCTTTGCTGCAAATAATTTCTGAAGCTGTTAATGGTGTTGGATAGAAGTCAGGTAAATGGAGAACTTTTCTGTTGATACTTTCTTCCTTTCTGATGGGAACATTGAGAGGAGCATTGTGAACCTTTCCCACTGGAGGGTGTCCCAGCAAGCCCGAGGACTGTCCTGCTCTGTGAAGGAGGGCCAGGCCACAGGACAACTTCTGACTCCTGCTCCTCAAGGTTCTAGCCTGGGCTCCTCTCCCATTCCAGGATTTGTCATGAATCCAATTAAAAGTCTTTCTGCAGAGTGCTTAGGACTCCCTGAATTCCATGAATGCAGGAACACATTTTCCTTTCAAAACTCCCCTTCTGCTTCAACAACACTTACAATCCAATCTTCCCCAGCAGAGATGAATCACGTCCCTCACCAACATGTTTAGAGTGGATGGAGAAGAGCAATCACACATATTGATTTCCTTTCCTTCCTATCTGGTCCTGGGTTCTTTTCTGAGAGTGCTGTAAGTAACTCAGCTTCTGTTTCCCTTGCTGCTGCTAGTTGCAGCCTCAGGTGAATTATAAATACCTCCAGGAGAGTTTGTAGGAAGAAGAGGGTGTGCTAAGGCATTAACAGCACCTCGGACACTCCCTTTGTGCAAGCCAGAGACAGGCGGTGGCAGAGGACAGGGAAAAGCTTCTGTTCTTTTCTTTTCATAGAATCCTCCAGGTTGGAAAAGGCCTGGAGTATTATTGAGCTCAAGCTGACCCCTCAGCTCCTCTCCTGCAGGTAGCACATGGCTGTGCAATAACTTGCTTCCCACAGCAGGGAAATGTGTGTCCAGGAGAGGGTGTGGGTGTTTGCTGCTCTTCACTCACAAATAGCAAACCTGAGCAAATGGCAGAGGCTGCCTGGCAGGGTGTGAGGTGGCTGTCTCTGGGTTCAAGGCTGGAAATCCCCTTTTTCCAAGTAATTTACGTGGTGGATGAATTTGACCTGCTGGCTGGGCTGTTTCTGCCAAAAGGATTTTCAGAGAACACCACCCTTGCAGACAAGATGCAGTAGCCCCGTTATTGTCACAACACAAAACCAATAGACGTCTCCTAAAGAATAGAGTTCATTGCTGATTTTGAATATGTATTTATTCTGTTTCGTGCCTCAACAATAACAAAAGTTTGTTCAGAGTTGTCAGGGAGGCCTCTGTTCAAAAGTAGACATGAATAGGTATCACCTCCCGTAACGTGTGTGCCTGACACGTCCTACTTTCCCTGTTGGTCTGTCCCAAAATCAGCCTTGTTTCCTGCTAGGAGGATCCCTGGCACTCCTGTGTCTCTCACGCTTTGTTCAGTTTTTGGGGAAGCCCAGGGGACACTGTTGTGTAAAAGGGAGGGGAAATCCAAGCAGGACCAGGGAGGCTGAGGCAGGAAAAGCTGAGTGCCTGGGGCAGGTTTTGCTGGGCTGCCACTGCTGCATCCTGGTACTGCTCAGCCGCTCTCCCTGTGGCAGGGGAGCATGGCACACCTTTCCAGGAGGGTTTTGTGGCCTCAGCAGCTCCTGCCAGGGTGGAACTGGGCCTCCCTGTGGACACCTTTCCAGGAGGGTTTTGTGGGCTCCACAGCTCCCCTCAGAGTGGAACTGGGCCTCCCTGTGGACACCTTTCCAGGAGGGTTTTGTGGGCTTAGCAGCTCCCCTCAGGGTGGAGTTGGGCCTCCCTGTGCTTTGTCTTGTTTCGGCACCTGACATGCCCTCGGTGCCCCGGGTGTCACTGCTCTGGTGCCAAACACAGGAGATTTGCTCCTCTTGTGCTCTTTGTGTGTCAGTGCTGGAGGAACACCTCCAATATATAACCCTCTGTGAGACCAGGGTTTCAGGAGTGCAATTCAGAGCACTTAAATTAGCTGCTGCTCTGAACTGCCCTCTGAAGTTGCCTGTCTCTATCTATTGATTACAGAAAGTGCTTACAGAGAGCAGCCTTCTGGGCCCAAAATTAGCCTTTGTGGAGATCCCTCTGTGTATTTCTTATTGCAGCCTGCACTGGAATGGGAGCAGACAATAATTTCTTTGATTATTGCATTCTCCACTCTGCTTTGCTTGATGGTAGTGAAGCCCTACACAAACATGAATGATTTGAGTCTTTCAGGGCCCATTTGGTGTAAATAAGGGTTATTAAGCCTATATTTGGACATGGCAGAACTCTTTGCTGTTGGTTTTAATAAACACAGTGAAACAGAGCAGCTCTAGAAACCCAACCAAGGCAATAAAACAGACGTGTGACAAGTCAAAGGAAATTACAAGAAGTCGCCTCGTAGGAAGGTAGCAACCAACTCATTAATTAAGAAAATCTTCGACAGAATCATCCCCCTGTGTCCTCTCATTTCTCCCTGCTGCAGTTCTTTTTCTGGTGAAGGGTTTCCTCCAGCCTGGACAGGACTCACAGATTTCCCCAGACCCAGAGCAGGGCAGCCTGGGAATGCTTCTCTTGATGTGGCAAAGCAGCTCGGGACCCAAATGAAAAATTAGAATCAATTATTAGGCTCTCCCTCCTTATTTTCAAGGAATTGGACCTTTACCATGCTTCATTCCTTCTGCAATCCAGAGAGGTTTTATTCAGCACTGGCTGGGTGTTTGGAGTCCCCTGTGCCCCCCACTTCATGTGAGAGTGTGACATTCACTCTCCTCCCCTGCTCAGCTTTGCAGAGCCACCAGCCACCTGCCAGAAAAGCTTTGGGCAGGTTTCACTTTAAGGATCTTTATTCTTAATAAAATATGCTAGAAAAAAACCCCATTATTGTGACTTCCCATGTCACAGCCCTCTGGAGCTGTTTTGATGTAGCCTGGTGTCAGAAGCTTCTTTCCAACGTGGGTGATGGGCACTAGGGATGGGCAGGGGGAAGTGGCAGAGGAAGCTGCGGATGATACAGTTTGTTACTATTTTTTTGTTGTTTAACTGACACAGAGCCAATTATGAAAGGGATATAAATTATTACATCCAGAGAAAAGAAGTCTGTAAATGTTAATTTGCTTTTTAAGGGCACAGACTATAATTTGGGGCACAAGCGGGAGAAATTACTTAGGAGCCGTGAAAGCAAACCAGAATAAAATTTACATTACCTCCTTTATTTTCCCTTTCCTTTGTCTCATCTTCTCTCTGAATTATTCCTCGCTTACTTTTCCCCTCCAGACATCACAGAGTTTTGATTTTCCTCTCACTACTTTCTTTAAATGGCCTAATGATGAAAAGTCCCCAGAATATTTCCACCAAGCCCATTTGATTTCATTAATGGAAAAGTTATACCTTAAATTAAATATTTCAGTGGCTGGAAGATTAAAAAAATTGCCTGCAGGACTTGCCAGTTGAGCAATGCCAAGCAAGAGTGATGGGGGCTGTTCCAGAGGTCAAAATGTGCCTTGGCCCTGGACAAATGCACAATTTCAAGTAAAAGCAAGATGAACGCAGGTGTTCAGAGCGGGTTGACCACAGAACCAATCCATTTTTCTGTGGGAATTTGCAAAATGTGCACCTGCCTTCTGGGTTTTTTCACGTTTATTTGGTATTTCTGTCCATTATTTAAGTAAAAAAAAGTGAAAGGATAGTAAGTATTTAACTTTCAGAGCCATGTGGCAAATTGAAAGTCCTTCTGTTCTGATTTTCAAAACTGAAAAATGGTAATTGTTTTGTGTAGATAAAGGAGTGTTTTCCTGGAGAATTTGAGTGTTTCACAAGATCACGGTGCAGCGATGACAAGGCTGTATCCAAAAGCAAACAGAGGTTATTGCTTATTTCTCATTTTTTGAAAATGGTGCTTTTGAGGGGCCACAACCCAGTAAAAAACAATTTCCCAATGAAACATCAGCATTTTCTGAAAGGAAGGAGGGACAATACCAGAGACCCTGTGGGCAGTGCCATCCTTGGAATGGTCTCCTGCAGAAGGGCTGGGATGGGCCGGGTCTGTCCTTCACTGTGAGCCACCAGGAGAGGAAAGTGCAATTCAGGATTGCTAATCCTTTCACAGGCTGTTTAATTATACTGCCTGGAGCCTGGATTCGGGTGGGTGGGGTTCCTAAAATAACCTCTCCAGCACTAATTCGGGGAAATAGCTGTTATTGTAACCTCCCTCGGCACAGAGCTGTGCTGGGCTGCGTGCGCTGCACGAGGGAAGAGCAAATGTTAAGTGTCTGGGAAATTATAGTCGTGTCACCACGAGTGACAGGTTCATTCAAAACATTGGTTAATGCCTTTTTATTTTTTTTCCAAACTGTAATTTTTGTTTTAATTCACAGCACTGTAGGTTTTTACCTGCAGTAAAAGTTTTAGGATATTTTTAAGTCGTTTAAATCATTGATGTGACTTTTATAATGATGCTGGTGTGGATTTTTTCCCCCTGCTCCCTTCTGCTGCATCCACTTCCCCCATCCCACTGCTGCTCCCTCTGTACAGTGCCAGGACCCTGCACAGTGTCACCACCTCATTTTAGGACAAGAAGCAAATCCTCACTGTGAGGAACAGACTTGATTACTGCTGTAATCAGTGTGAGGTTTTACTTTGACTTCAGTGTCTGTTGGAGCAACTGCTATTTCTTATTTTCTAGAACAGAGAAAAGAGAACAGCTTTTAACATATGTCTCCTTCTCGTGTGAGCTACCACACAGTTCCAGCTCCAGTACATACACAGAGAAGACATATGGTTAAAAAGAAGTTCTTTTTCTTCGAAGAAATCCGGAAAGAAAATTCTCTTTTTAAAAGGAGAAATTACCCTTTAGCCGCGTGTCTCCTGGTACGAATGTTGAGAGTCAGGGACCAGATGTGTTAAACTTGCTGCTCTGCAAGACAAAAAGCCAAATCAATGCCCACTTTTAGGTGTAATTTTAACCTGCATCTCTTGCGTGTGCCAGTGTTGTTGGTGGGAGAGCCTGTGAAGCTCTGAGTGCGCTGGAGCAGGGGATAAATGTTCATGCAGCTCGTTGGAAGGTTTGGTTGGCGTAGACAAGGAAGCACAAGTGTGTTCTTGACCTTCTCTGGGCTTTTTGCTCGCTTTGAGAGGACTGTTACAGAAAAAAAACCCCTTGTAAGCTTTGCCAGTGTTAAACAAGGTAAAAGGCATCGGTGTAACTGGAATTCAGGGAGAGTGCTGCAATTTACTGCTGACCACAGAAGTCTCGGGGAGGTGGCAGGTGTTCAGAAAACTGGTACCAGTGGTGCTGTGCTACTCACAGGAGATGAACCTGGCCTTGGAAAATTAATTATTGTCGAGCCAGCATAACCCTCTATTCCCTGCGTGGTTAGGATCCCACTGAAAATAATACTGATCATTTTTATATTTTACTTGCAAAGCTAAAAAATGTGTTTAGAATATCCCAGTCTAGCTTAATGCAAGGAAAATGCAATGGAAAACTATTATCAGCAAAGCAATCCTTTCAGAAATGTTCTGTCAGATTTTCACTCATTTCAGGTGATGATCAAGGCGCATTTTCTGTATTTGCAGTTCCTTCTCCTCGGTTTAGGTTTTCATTATTGTCTGTGTTTTGTTTCTTTCTGGAGTGGAGGAAACACGGGGAGTATTTTGCTGGATGCCTGAACACTGACAAATGCAACCATTTCATACACAGTGGGATCCCTGGCAAGGCTTTGATCCCAATATATCAGCAATCAAGAGACAGTGGACCAAATCCATCTCTAACACAAACTTCATTGGATTCCCACCGAGTTGCACTAAGGATGAATTTGATGCAGGGCTCTTGACAAGTCTGAGTTACCTGTGTTTATGGTTGGAAGGGATGAGGCACAGTAATTCTGTGTGCAAATCACAGGCAGTAACTTTAAGAGCTTGACAGTCCCTGCAAAATGGTTGCTGTGCTGCAGTCACTCAGCTGAACTGAGCACGTTAAAAAAACGTTATTGCAAGATGTGACAAAACGTGCTGGTAAATCCCTGTGACAGAGAGGATGGGCGGCTTCATCCAGGCTCAGGGCTGTGTGTGTGAGTTCTCCTTTCCCTCCCTGGCACTGGCACATCCCAGGAATGCTGTTCTGTGCACGGCAGGGATGGGGGCACCTGCCCATGGAGGCCGCTCAGGAAGCTGCAGCTTTACCCGGAGTACCTGGGCACTGCTGTGCCCCCAGGGCTCCCCTTATTCCCTCCTGCAGCCTGGGAACGCTTCTCTTGATGTGGCAAAGCAGCAGCAAAAGCAGCTCGGGATGAAAAATTAGAGTCAATTATTAGGATCTCCCTCCTTATTTTCAAGGAATCGGACCCTTACCATGCTCCATTCCTTCTGCAATCCAGAGAGATTTTATTCAGCCCTGGCTGGGTGTTTGGAGCCCTCTGTGCCCCCACTTCATGTGAGAGTGTGACATTCACTCTGCCTCCCCTGCTCAGCTTTGCATTTCAGCAGCCCCAGCATGGCCCTGGCTGTGCTGCTCATGCCTGGAGCCTTCTCCTGGAGCTGGGGTGCCCAAACTGCCAGGACCTTGGCAAGCAGGGGGAGGAAAGGGCAAGGACACCCTGCTTCAGTCCCAGCGCTTGTTTGCAGGACTCGCAGCCATCCCAGGAGGGATCTGCTCTGTTCCACTGGCCTCAAGGAGTGTCCCAGCTGCAGTAAAGGGCCCCTTTCCCCTTTGAGTATCCCTAAAAAAAAATTAACCAAATTGTTCTGTGGGGGTTGAGCTTGATCAAGCCTGGTTTCCTGTGGACTTTTGTTCCACCTCCAGCTCATCCCAACACCTCCAGGTAAATTCAGGTAAAGACTTTGAAGCACTGGGGAACCCCCAGTGTCACCCCTTGTCACACACATCCCTTGGAAGTGAGCTCAGACTCTGAAAGAGAAATATCTGTAGGACACGTGCAGTTTATATTTTTATATGCTCTTCATTGTTTAAATTTCTCAAGTTTGTGCTTCTTTAGACTCTCCTGCGAAACTTTGAAGGTCATTTTAATTGCACTACTTATAAATTGCTTTCTTGGCCACACAGTGCCACTCACAGCAGATTAAAGCCAGGACTCGATCTCTGCCTTTGTTTTATGGAAAAGATTGATAAGTGATTTACTCTCAGTAGAATGGTTTACAAGTGAGCTCTTAGATAAATGATCAGGAAGAAGCGTTTTTTTTTTTTTTTTCATGTGGAATTATTTTCCACAGAGAAAAATTGGGTTGTTTTTCTCCATGCTAACGTGAGGATGCAGGGGCCAGATTCTCAGCTGGAGTAAATCAACAGAGTCAATATTGATTTACACCAGCTGCAAATATTTTTCCCATAATATTTTTTCCTTGTATTGTAATTTTCTCTTAATGGAAACCCTAATTTCTTCTCCCTGAACTCAAATTCTGAACTCCCGTAATTCCTGCATCTGTTTATTTACTTTCTGGTTTGTATTCTTTTAGCTGGGTTTATTAACATACTACATTTTTCTCCCCTGTTCCATGCTATGTGCACTGCATGTTTAAGCTCTCATTTATAGTCCATGTTTGCTTTCTGGGACACTGTTATGTCGAAAATCAATAAAAAGGCAATTTAGGAATTTTCTCTGAAGTCTGGTTAAAGAAGCTGCCAGTAATTAACAAGGGAGAACAATCCTGCTGCCTGGAAGCCCTCGGATTTCTGACTGATTTCAGTAGGATTTCGAGGGGTCCATGGACTCCAGACCTTTAATCCGTGTTCATAGCTGGGAGCTGGGCCTAGGCAAGAGAATCAAGCTTAGCTCTGTGCAAATCAGCTCAGCTCCAGCAAAAAGGAAAATGCTCCTGGCCTTTTCTCCACATAAGAAATACAAGAATATGATTTTGTGATTTCATCTCTTAGCAGAAAGAAGTTGTGAAATATCCATTTAAGAGGCCTTGGATTTTGTTGGTGCTTCCTTGGCAAATCTTCACTTCCAGAGAGGGCTGGAAGGGAGTGACCCAAAGCCACATCAAACCTTGGCTTCAGGGTGTGCAAATGTTGGGCTCTGAGCTGCACAGCCACACCACAGGAGATGGGAGAGGTTAAACCAGGGCATTTCTGGACATGGAAATTCCATGGGAGGGAACTGGCTTTGAACTGGGCTGGGAATGTGCACAGCTCTACAGCGTTTTGGGGGGATTCTTTTCCCCCCAAAAGTTGAAGATAAGGTGTTAAATAAATGCCTGCTTCCATAGAAAACTGGCATTGTGTGGTGAACAAAACCATACCTGCAGTTCTGTCTATCCCACGCACTAATCAGTGCACAGATAAATGCATTTTAATAATTTATTATCGTTTATCTTCAGTGCAGCTCTATTATGCTTTTCACTCTTGCTGTAAATATGTAAAATGCTGTTAATCAACCTTTGTTAGTGAATATTTGATTAATAGGTAGCAGATGTAGTTGCCCCTGTGTGTGCTGCGTTAAATGCAGTGTACCAACACATAATTCATTATTTTAATAACACACTGGGCTAATAAATCAAAGGAACACTTGAGAATGCAACAGCCAGAATTACAGAAGGAATAGCTGTGCATTGTTTTAAAAGTGATACATTTGGGCATTGTCTTAAGTGTGGTGTGGACTTGTTTATCAGCTACTGATGAGCTCTAATGTGACATTCCTGAGGGAATGACTGAGGATTAGCAAACAGCTCCTTATTTCCCCCAGCCCAGAGAGCAAAACCCAATCCCTGACCCAAAAACCTTCCAAATGCAGAGGCAGGATGGATAAAGGGTGAGGAGAAGGAGCAGCAGGTGCTGATGAGCTCACAATGCCACATCTGCAAATGTCCTTTTCACTCCGTGGTGGGGGCACGGTGCAGTTTCAGTCTGTGGGCTCGAGGTGGGAAGGTGATGGAGCTCCCAAGCAGAGAAGAGGGAGGATGCTGCAGGACAGAGCAAAGGGGAGAGAATATTGAGTGAGAAGTGGTGCAGGGAGCAGGCAGTGACCCCATCAGTGCCCATCAGAGCTGTCTGAGCTGCTGAAATGTAAAAGTGATGCTCAGCTGGAGCTACCTGGTATTTTCAGTAATGGGCAATCAGCAGCCAAAGTTTTATGCTAAAAATCTTTGCTCAGCCCCTTTTGGTGACAGATGTCACCCAGCCCTGACATCCAGTGCTTTGGGTTCTCCAGGCTGAGTGGCTCCATGGGGAGGCAAAGATTGTGACTCAGGGTTAGTTCCAGTGGTGGAGCCAAAGCACACGAACACGAGGTAATCGGCACAAATTCCAAGACTAAGCCAAGAACTGAGCTTTAATTCCATGAGTCCCACGTGAGCATTCCCTCCTTCCTCAAGGCTGCCCGTTTCTAAGGGAAAATACTTCTTTTTTTCTGATAATATCAGAGCTGGGGGTGTATTCAGTGCCAGGTACAGTGCACACAGCCCTGGGTGTGATTTACTCTGATACGTTTCACAGGCTGCTTATTTCGGGTGACCTTGGCAATGTGTTTGATTCAATAAGGGATTATCAGCTTTGATAGGCCCTGTATTTAATTCTGTAGCTTGGTTGAAAGCTACACTGCTCTGCATTGATTTCCATGTGCAATTAATGCGTTTTGTCAGCGACAAATGCGTGCAGAGATAATATACTCGACTCATTTTAATCTCTCCTGTGTACATTTTAAATCAAAATAGCACCTGGTGGCCGAGCCCTCCTGAGAAGTGGTGGACTTAATGTGCAAAAGTAGCATTAAGAACTGCTTGCGTGATATTATCATAATTTTCAGGAGTGAAATAACAAACAATTCCCTGGAAATCTGAGTGACTCAAGAGCTTGGACACCTTCAAATCAACACCAAAAGGCATCCTACTACTGTGTCTTACTCACCCTCACAATGCAATTGAATGGCAAATTAGATGAGTAAGACAAGAAACAATCCCCTGAAATGTTGTAATGTCTTCACTCTGGTGCTCCTCCGAGACAGGACCCTTGTAGCACTGACAGAAAACAGCATTTAATGGTTGTATCGATATCCTGGACAGAGCTGCCTCTGCAGTGGGATTTGAGCTCCCTGAGGATCTGCCATCTCTTACCCTGGGTTTGTTCCAAATGGAGCAAAAAAACTAAAACAAGCTGGAATTTCTTTGAAGTCTCACAGATCCTATAATTAACTTTGCTGAAATCTTTAATTTTGGTCTTTCTGACATATTCCAGCTTTATCTTTTTGACAGGTGTCATTCAGCATATAATCTAAAAATCAGAGCTACCTAAAACATTTAGTTCATGCTTCAAGACAAACAAATGTTTCAACCTTATTAAACAGATTTTTATCTACAGTCTTGGAGAGATCAATATCTGTTTGTGAAGAGCTTCAATTCTGTCAAATCTGTGTTTTCAGACATTCAGAAGTGCAGTCAGCTCTGTGAAGCTGCAAACTTTTTCATCTGCCCAATATAGAAATGGACCTTGACTGATAAGAGTGTTTCAGGACTACTCCTGTCAGACTTCACAGAATTGAGACCATTGGAATGTAGATCAAAATCCTCTCCCTTTGTTTACTTCAAAACCAGCCAAATAAAATCGTAGCTTTGTAGGATTGCCTTTGATATTGCATAGAGCTCCCTTTAGAGCTGCAGCTTGCAGGAACCTTTAATTTCTGATAGGAAAAATAAAGCTAGTATTGAAATCTGGACCACAAATAAATAATAATAATAACAGTAATAAAAATAACAACAACAACAACAATAATAATAATTTAATAATAATAATAATAATAATAATAATAATAAACCAACCCTCTGCCTTTTAAAAATCTGTTTCTGTTCTTCCAGAGCTGCTGTTAGTACAACTGCATGTGGCTGCTCTGAAACAGGAGTGGGTGATGTTTTCAGTGTTCAGCAGTGTCACTGCAGATGTTTTTCCCAGTTTGTGGACAGATTTCAGAAAAAAAGGGAGAAAAATGGTGAGGCTCATCTCACGTAACTTCGGACATATGAAAAATAGATTTCTGGTCTAAATAAACTAGACTGCCTCTACATTCAGTAAATAGAAAGGGGCTTTCAGGGGATGATTTATTTTACTTATTTCAAGAGGTATCATCTGTCTTGTGGAGGTAGCCTGGGCAATTCACACAAACACCCGGAGTTCAGAGAGTGATGTGGGCATCAAAGGGATCTGCCTGATTAAAACAAGGTGTCCAGGACTGCAGTTTAGGGACAATGCCATAAATCCCATAATGGAGCCATTTAATTTGACTACTTGGTTGCATTTTTAATTTTGCTTTCTCTGCTTTGCCAGTCCAGCCTTGGAGAACAGGACTCTTGTAATAACAGTGTGGTTGCCGCTGTCCCTCTCTCCCACACGAACAGATTGCAGTGAATTTTTGCTTTTGTTCCCCTCCAGAGAGCTAAATCCCAAGCCAGCCCTCTAGATTTTCTTCACTGACTCCTGAGCAGCAGTTCATTCAGGCATATGGCTCTCTCCTTCCTCACTGCCTGGACAGATGTTTTCCCTTGACTTAAGTACATTCTTAATCCATGAGAGAAATGAGAAAACTTGCAGGATTTTTTAAGGGAAAAAAGAATAAAACTGGGTTTTTTTCCCTGATGCAAACCTCTTCACAGTTGCGTGTTTCTTTATGCTGTTATTTTCATATCCAAACCAGTTAATACAACAAGACCAGGAGGTTTATTCTGGTGGCAGCTGAACCCCAGTGTGGCGGGTGCTCTGCAAGAGCACAACAAGACAGATTTCCCTCTGCCTGAAACAGCTTCTGCACATGAAAGGACAGCAAGCACTGCAACAAGCAGAGGAGAGGATTCAGGGTGGAGACAAGACTTCTGTGCTCCACATTTTAAGCAGTGGCCAAAGCACCCCCGCTGCCTAATTATAATGGTTGGTTTATAGGTGAATGTTTGCGAGATAAGGAGTTATTAGTAATAAATGTCTGATTAACGGCAGGCAGAGAATGCTGGAGGTGTATTTAAACAATCAGGCTAAACCTTTGAAATTATTTCTGGGCCATTTTAAGGTCAGCATTAGCAGTAGTTTTTGAAGAATTCATTTTCTGGTCCATTCATCTGCTATCGGGGAAAGAGGAATCTTGATATATTCCCTGCTTGTGTGAAAATGCATTTTCTTACAGTGGTGTGACTTTTATTTGCTCCTCATTTCCTCGTGTTTCCCAGACTGGAGGCAGGATGAGAAGGTGAATACTTGGGCATGCAGGCAAACATGGGAAGGTTTCCCAAGGCAGCAGAAGCTGAGTGTCTGTGCACATGTGCAGGGCTCTCCATTCCTGTTGCCTGCCTCTGTTACAGACATAAATGAATGAAAGATGCCGTCTCCAAACCCTTCCTTCTTCACTTCTTGCTATAATTTTCTTAAATTGATGATTACAACCAAGATTCCAGTATGATCCCTTTGTCTTTCTCACCGTGGGCACCCCACACACACTCACACCTCCCACAGCCGAGGGAGCAGGAATGAGCAAAGCCCCACGGAAAGCAGAATCAAAGAGATTTATTCAAGGGCTCTACAGATTTTGATGCAAGGAACTCTTCTTGTGACAATGGGGGCTGTTGGCTAACATTCAAGGTGATCTTCCCTGAGCCTCATTAAGCTGTCTTCAGCAGTTAGGCTAAAAACGGCAGGCTGGTGGCGTCCTGAGAGAAGAAAGGATGAGATTCATCTCTGCTCGCAGCTCCTTTATGGCTGAGTGAAGTGCCCTGACGGATATTGAGAGTGACTGAGTGCAGAGTGAGGGAGGCTGGCTCCAGTGGAGCCTTCACGAGAGATGCAAACTCTGCTGAATGAGCTCTTCAAGTGTTCTGAAACCCTTCTGCATTAACAGGCTTAGTTTTCAGTGTGCCCCCGAGGAGACCCGAAGTACTCTCAATGTGTTTGAGTGAAAGGGATGGGAGGTTAAACATTTCCTGGGTACTGGAATCAGCGGGGCCGCTTCTGTGACCTTCAGATCTGGCTTGGAATGAGAGCTTCAGACTAGAATGAGATCTTATTTCATGGGTGGGCAGGAGGAAAAAGCTTCTGTAGGGAGAACTGAGGTGGCCTGTGGCATTCAGAGCACTTGGGCTGTCTGAAGGATGAAGCTTCAGAACTGTCATTATATTTTTTTTATCTTTGCTTCTGAGGAGCATCTAGAAGAGACAGAATCATGAAGGGTGATGTTGGCCAGCCTTGCTGAATCTCAAGTATTGCCAGATTCTCCTCACCTCTTTAAACAAGTGAGACAGTGGAGCTGAAGGAAAAGCGTGGCCCAAGATTTTAGGAGCCTCTTTCTCTTCAGGCATTGTAGGCAGTGTCTGTTTCAGATGGGAAATTCCAAGAACAGGGGATAAAAATGAGCACACAGGCAGGGTGGGGAGGCACCGTGCTGGCCCCGGGCCTACAGCAGAGAAAGAGCACCGAAAATAAACCCCACAGACAGGGGAAATGGGTGTCCTTTGTGTTTGGTGTTGCCTGGGGGAGATACAGGGTTTGGATGTTCAGGATATCATCCTGCCCGGGCCAGGGCATCCCCCAGGGCCCTCCCTGGAGCCACCAGGGCTTCTCTGGGCTGTTACTCTGAATATCCAATGTGCTGTTCAAGCTGCCTGTGCTTTCTGGAATGCACGTTGTCTCTTTTCCCTGAAAGCAGCAGGAGCAGCAAATATTAATCACATTTCCTGGTGCAGGTCCCTGTCCCGGGTAGCCCCACTGAAATCAGCTGAACGTGGGATACACGATGGATTCAGAAGCACAGAAATTCCTCTCGAAAGAGTTACTCTTATCCTCTGAATATTATTTGTTTTGGTGGGAATGGGCCCGTTCAGCTGCAGCAAAACTCCTCAAACCCCAGCGCTGTGACACAATATTGCTCTTTTATTAAGCCCTAATACCAGCAGATTGTTTTAAGCCTCCTGCAGTGAATCCCTTGCAGATGAAATGCTGCAGCAGGGATGGATGTCTGTGCCAGGAGGGGACTGGGGGATGCTCTCCTGCACAGCTCCGTCACTGCAGTGCTCTGGAGGGTCTGGCTGGTGGGAAAGCAGGGAATAAATAGAAATACCCTGCACGCCCCAGTGCTGGGTGAGCAGGGAGGAAACTTGGAATGATTGGGGGGGGCTGAGCGGTGCTGCATGGCCTGAGCGACTGCAGCCACCCCCTAATGAAACCTGACAGCTCCAGTGCCTCCTAATTATGGACTGCCAGAGGCGCTTCTTAGACTATCAGTACTTTTGGGATAGTTTGCATCTAAATTAAAATTGAACTTCAAAGCGGTTTGATGGAGATGCGTTTCCAAGGAGCTGCAGGAATGTGAAAGACACTCCCTGATTTGCATGATGCACTGTACCAGCTGGGTGCTACTGTAAAAAAAAATAAAATAAAGAATAGCACCCGTGCTGATAATCAGAGAGTGTATCTTGAATCCTATTAATTTTCTTTTGAATTATTTATGGGGGTTTTGTTCCAGTCGTGCGTCTCCTTTCAAATGTTTATTTGGTTTCTCCGTAAAGGAAAAAAAAAAACACAAAACGGGGAGGAAGAGAGAGAAATCTGGAAAATCTCCAAGGGTTAGCTCACCAGCAATCTGTTTAGGTGTCCTCTCCTCAACTGAGCCCTGCTCTGCTAAATATTTATGGCAATGTTTAACAAATAAATGTCACCCACCTCCCCGTTTACAGTAAAGCAGAAAATAGAACTGCTCCAAGGGGGGGATTACCTCTTTTCCACCATGATGGGAACAGAAATCCCATGAATATATGTTAATTCCTGGGGAAAACAGCTGAAGCACAGAACTGCGAGTGCAAACATCTGTCTGTCCACACTACAGATGTTCTGCCTGCAGGCTTTTTTCTGATCCCATCTCTGGGCAGCAGCAGCAGAGAGTTCACAGCTCCACGGGGTTTTCTCTGTCCCGAGGTTCTGTTTCACCACGAATTGGTGGCAGGCAGCTCCTGAGGAGGGGATCCTGGGCTCTGGTGCACACAGAGCTCTGGGCACAGGGAGCAGCCAGGCAATTCAGGTGGCCAAACCCAGTTCAGAGGTTGCATTTTCTCAGCATCCCTGTGTTCGTGTGCCTGTTTCCCACCAGCTCCTGTGCTTGGATGGGAAGGACTCTGGAACAAAGATCCTTTTTTGGGTTAATAGTTTTTGTTGTGCTTTGCCCCCTTTGCTGGGTCCAGCCAGCTCCAAATCCTTCCAGGGATTTAATTCAGCCTCTCAGACCAACCCTGTTTGTCCAGCAGTGCCCATGTCTGCATTCCTCATGAGAGTGCATTTAAATCACCGAGATCCATAGATTGTATTCCTCCAATATATTTATTCCTGGCTGAAAACAGTGACTAGATGGAGCACTTCTAGGGGGATTTATAGGACTTTAAAATTTTATTGAGTTTGATGGCTGTAGGAGAAAGAAATACCAGTTGCATAATTCAGAGATGTACAGCTTGGCTCCTGTATTTCCAATACTGTCGATTGGTATCTGTGAGGCCTGTCAAGATTTTTCTCAGGATACTGAATCCATGTGAATGCCTCCACAGTTATCTGCCTGCCTATATTGTGCCAATCTGTCCAAGTGTGGTGCCTGCAGAATCTCTGTAAACAGCTTGTGCTGAGGAATTTGAAGCTTCCTTACCATTAGAACAGTTTTTAACAGAGAACTTTTAGCAAAAAGTATCCAAACTTTTCTGTTCTGATGGACTGATTCCCACCCTGACAACTTGTGTGTTAGGAATACCTCTTCAAAAAAGGCAAGGTTTCCTTCATAGTTCCATTATTTTTACGTTCTTGCTGTTGCTGACTTTGGATGTTTGTGTTTATTAATGATAATTTATTCATTACTCCATTTGCAGATGGGGCATCTAGTTAATAGCATTTAGGAACTCCTTCCAAAAATTCAAACCTGTTAAATGAAAATCCCCTTCAGGAGTGCACCATCCCTGTTTTCTAGGGCAGAACCTTCGTTCTCACTGAATTGCTTTGCAGAGTTTCTCAGGGAAAAAGAGATGGCCAGAAACCAGTGCATCCTTCATGAAACGTTTTCTGAGAAAATATTTAGTGTTTTACAAGAAAACATTGAAAATTCACCAGGTCTCTTTCACAAGAAAACGTTGAAAATTCACCAGGTCTCTTTCACAAGAAAATGCTGAAAATCTACCAGGTCTCTTTCAAAACTGGGGCACTTCCCTTCCCTCGAGGCCAAAGGGATGTGCAGAAGTACAGAGGCAGCACAGGCCTGACTTGTGCCCCCTCTGCTGTCCATGCACCCCTGGCCAGGCACTGCCTGTGCCCATCTGAGTTCTTTTAAACCCCTGTGAGCAACCTCTGGGCCCCATCAGCTGCAGACCTTTCAATATTCACCTTTATTCGGGTGGATGCTGAGGAGCTCAACACCACAAACCCCCATTTCGGTGGCAGCTTTAATTGCAGCTTGGGACGCTGAGCACTTCAGCTTGGAAAGATGAAAGATCCGTGCTTGGCTTCCCTGATGCTGCCTGGATCCCTGGAAAAGGGGTCCTGGAGGGGCCCTGCTGCCACCCACACCCCTGCAGTGCCTGGGAGTGTCCCTGCCCACAGATCATTCATAACCCAGCCTCTGTCCTCCTCCTGAGACCCCACGTGGGAGCTGCTCCTGGCACACAGCTCCCAGACACACCAAAGTTGTTTCTTGCCCAGTTCTGCTCATCCTTCCTCTCAGCTGACACAGATTCTGTGACCCAGTAGCACAGCAGGGTTTTATTTTTCATAATTCAGCAGCGTTTTGCACTGTTAGAATTACCACCACAAAGCACTGCTGGGGAAGCTCTTTCTATCAAGAACTGAGGAGTTATTAAAGAAAAACGCTTGAAGATGTTTAAACAGAAAGTTGGCATTCCCTTTTACCCCTTGACAACACATCAGCTGCTCCCAGAGACAGGGCAAGGCACATTTTTCTGGAGCCTCTCTGCTTCACTGCAGTCGCTCTCCTTCCTCCACCTCCTTTCCCCTCTTTTTCTCACCACATGGAAATTCAGAACATTTCCCAAAAATAGAGTTCAGATGTGAAGGCTGGGGATGTCTGTGCTGGGAGCTTGTAATTCTTGACACCCTTTTGGTGGTTTCAAAGGGCACTGGGAGTAGCCAGCCCAGGGCTGGGGATCTGAGCAGCACCATCCTGTGGAATCTCCTGCCTGCTGAAAGCCCTTCCTGTTCCAAGGCCCTACAGAGCTCTGAAACGGGGATTTAACAAAGTCTGTCCATCTGGGACTGGATCTTGTACCTTCTTCCCACTGCCACTTTGTCCTGATTTACCTGTGCTTCTCCCTACCAGGACAGCTTTGAAAATAAGCCCTGGCTGAGTGGAAGACAGAAATGGTGTAGAAATTCCCATGTCCAGAATTGTTTAAACTGTGGCACATCCCCTCGTCACATCTGCTTTTTCCTCTTTGCTTTCTGGCTGCCCAGTTCAAGGGGAAGCCGACACCAAAAGCTGTGTCCCTGTCCAGCACACTGCAGTGGGGACACCTGGGATATGCACAGATCCTTTCCTTTTGGAGCTCTCACTAGGTAAAACATCCCTCAATTAAATATTTCAGCCAGTAGCAGCTTTTTAAGAATTATTTGGGGCCCTGATTAACTCTGTGTGTACACAAATCCTGTGCTTTTGATTTCTGTGGCAGTTTATTCATTTGTACTGCACCTTCTTCAAGCAGAGGTCTGTATGTGCACATAAAATGGTATTATAAACATTGAAATGATATTATAAACATGGAAATGATATTATAAACATTGAAATGATATGATAAACATGCTTGCTCTTAGAAGGAAGCACAGGAGAATCTTTGCTACCTCGAAAGCTGAAGGATGAATCAAACTCCCTGTTGTTAATTAACCACTTGTAACAGGATTTCTTGCCTTTTAGGGGAACGTTTCTTCTAATTGAACATGGATAAGTGACTTTTAGACAGCCAGCATAGGATGAAATATATCACAGTAGTGTAACTCTGTTCCTGTTGGCATCATCTGAGATTGAGTCCTCGGGAACATATGGAGTGCACTGAGTGAGAATGGATTCAGTGCTGCTCTCCGTGTCTGCTGGCTGGGAAGTAATTGTGGCAGGAAGAGAAGAAATCACCAACTTGTACTGGCATGTTCTTCTGCCTGCTTGGATTTATAAACGTGGCATCCATGGCCAGCAAAGGCTTGGCAATAAGTGAATGCTGACTTCAGGCAGCTATTCCTGAATGAGCTGTGGTGGTGACAGCATCCCCTTGTGTCATTTGGCCACAAAGAGTTGCTGTGAATCTGTTCCAAAACAATGGAATAGCTGCGGTTCCCAGAAGTTTTCTGGCCTGCCATGGCACAGGATGAAACAATTTAAGATGGTTTGGTGATTATTGTAACAAACTTGGTCTTAAATGCTCTCAGCTGAGCTGCTGGTTGACCACAGACGTTGGCTGAGTGAGGATAAACCATTTCATGCCCTGTGCCAGACAGAGCTGTGGGGAGCTCTGTGCAGGAGGCACAGGGACACCGTGGCCATGGGTGGTGGATAAAACAGCACAGCAGCCCCAGCTTGGAGCTGGAATATCCCCCCCCTCCAGGTGGAACCTCTCAGTCAGAGGAGAACATTTACCCACACCATGGCAAGAGGCGCTCTGGGGGTGAAAGCAAGGAGAGCTCACAAAGTCCTTGCAGGAAATGCAGGAAAAGATTTCCTGTGTGGCAGCAGGTTCACACCACAGTCACAAACCAAAAAAAGTGTCTCTGCTTTTTAGGTGGGCTGACACTGGTCAGCTGCCAGACACCCACCCAGCCATTCCCTCACTTCCCATCCTCTACAGGACAGGGGAGAAAAGGGAAAAATCATGGGGGGTTCAATATATGGACCTGGGTGGTCTCAGGGATGTTTCCCACAGGTTTTTCCTCAACCCTGCAGGTTTCACCTGCTAAGAAACGTCCTTTCCTGTGGCAGCCCCAGCCTGGCTGTGCTGGATCCACTGGGACCAGCCTGGACCAGCTCCAGGGTCCCCCCCAGAGCCCCCAGCCCCTGGGCACGGCTGTGCCTGGAGCAGGAGCTGGCACAGAGACCTCTCCAGGGTGTGAGCAGTAAATCACTGCTCCATCCCTCTGCTCACTGAACAGCCAGGCCATGGCTCTGTGGGAGCAGGAGATGGAGATTTTCCCTCCACAGAAGCTACAGGGAATGAGGGAGCTGTGCTGATCAGGGCTGAGAGTCCCTGAGTGATTGATTTGAGAGCGTTTTGTCCTCAGGGGCTCTCTGATCTCACTACTAAATGCACTAAATGCTAATGGGTAGTAACACGCTGTCTGAAGGAATGAGGCTCTGGCAGCTTCACAGCTCGGGAGAAAATGCAGGCAGTTCCAGATACTTTGGGAAAACAGTGCTGTGGCTGCAGCTCGGGGAACATTGAGCTGCTGAAAAGGCTGGGATTTAGATGCTGGAAAACGTCACGAGTCAGACTTTCAGCTCCGCCGAGATGAGTTCATTAAGAAAATACAGGTGACTGACACTGGAAGATGTTTGCAGGAGCAGTTTCTTGGTGGGGAAGTCAGGGCTGGGTCCTAAATCCTCTGTGGTTCTCTGGGCCTCATCCCAGTGCAGTGACAAGCTCTGTGCAGGGAGGCTGGCACCTGGAATTTTTGATAATCGGGCTGAGCAGAGCGACCCAGCTCAAACCCAGGAGAGAATCAAAGCCTGGCAGTCGGATTTCCTGCAGCAGCCAGACCTTGTCCCTGGGGAGAGACTGCCACAGCACCCCAGACGTGAGGACTGGGGTGCCACAGCACCCTTACCTGGAGGACAAGTTCAGGGCAGCGTTGGAAATGAGGAGTTCAGAGTGGGCTGTGCAAGTATCCAGGGTTAGAGACAGATTCCCGTGGGACCAGCAGGGATTTCAGGTTCAGTTCATCCCATAATTCACTATTAGGCACTTCCCCAGCTCAACACCCCTTGAAATGCAGAAGGAAGAAATGAGGAGTAGGAAGGGGGAGCATTTCCTTTGAAATTATTCTTCAAATGCCTTTGTTGACAGCTGGCGTGGCACAAATAAACACAGGTCTATTTGCAAGTAAGCAGGAATTAGCATAAACAGCAGCTGCTGTATTACCAGAAAACATGTAGCAATAAAAGATTTTTTTTCTGCTTTCTGAAACAAAGGTAGGTGAAAAGCCTGCATGAAATAGTGAGTTAGTTAACCACCTGTGAAGGTTCTGAGCAGTGACAAAACGAAAGAACTATTTGTTGATGACTTAGGTCCTTTTTTGAATAAGGCTTTCTGGTCAAAACCAGACCTTTCCTTCTGACTCGTCATAAAATCCAGTGCAGTGTCAAAAATACCCTCTTAGCTCTTCTCTCTCCCAGCTCAGGGGATTTCCTACACCTCCCTTTTCGGTTGCCTTCTTGCTGCATCAGATAATAATTCCAAATTTTTCTGAGGTTGTTTGGATGCGATTTCCAGCTGCCTCTTCTGCAGCTGCACGGAACAGAAAGGCAAGTCAAACCATCAGGACATATAATTGTATTTATGGCCAGATCACATTCTGCAGGATAAGTTTATGGTCTTTTGTCTCTATTTCTTCCCCTGGTAAAAGCCAGTTAGGAGCCTACTCAACAGCATTGTCATATTTTAATAAAAACTAACGACCCAACACAGTGCAATGCAGAAAGACGAGAAGAAGCAATTTTAAGTGCATAATTTTAGATTGATGATGCTTGGATTTATGGCTTAATCTGCTTGCCATGGAAGGTGCCTTACCTGTCCAATTAACTTGCCAGTGTGAGCTGTGCTCCTGGCCACCTGCAAGTGCTGGATTGGCTTTGGACTTCAGCCTTGGGAAACAAATCTGCTTGGCACTGGTCTGGAACTGCAGCTCTTTGTCTCGGGAGGTTTCTGCAGACAGGATATTTTTGTTAAATCACAACACAAAATAGCCCTTTTTAGAGTTTACATAGAGCTTTGGAGCTACAGAAAGTCACTTGGACACAAGGCTCAGTACACAGTGGCTTCAAATCAGTGATTCCACAGCAGGTTTTGGTTCAGAATGGTTCAGAGGCAGATCCTGATGCTGTTCCTTACCAGATTATTCTCTTTGTTTCCTGAATCAGTAAAATTAGTTGAGTAAAATATCACTTCCACTCCATCATAGTAAATCTGATCCTTGTGGGGAGCCTGAGGGGGGTGTGATGTGTTATGGCCATGGAAAACGTCAGTGTCAACAGCAGGGTGAGAGTTCAGCAGTTCCTTATTTGAGGTCCCATCTTCTTTTCATTCTTCCCTTTCTCACTATTCCAAAGTTTAAAAATGGGTTTTATTTTGGGTTCTTTTTGTGTCACCAGACACTTGCTTTAGCTGATGAAAGATTTTTGACAATGTTTTGTATGGGAAGACTTATGTGGCCTGTGTGGAATGTTTGTGGAACAACACATTTTTCATCTGATCGCAGTTTCATAGTATTTCTTCTGTTTCCACTGTCAGCTTCTCTTTTCAAGGTAACCATATTTCAAAAGTGTGGTATCATTGTGGTGGGTGAAATACTTTGGAAGCTTTTGAAGTAAAAAACACACATAAATTTTCTACAGCAGGTTTCTTTAACAAGCAGAGAGAATCAGATCTCACAATTTGCATACAGATTGGGCCAAGTTTTCTTCAATACCAGTTATTAAAAACACATTTCCGTTTGGCTGTGGGCTTTTTTGAAGGCGTTAAAAATCCAGTTATTTACATTATTGATGGAGACATCAGCATCCCAACCACAGAGAGCGCAGTAATTTTATTGTGATACCACTCACAAAGGGGTTTTAGTTTTTTCTGGAGTCTGATTTTTTTTTCTTTCTGAGAACATTCCATCCACTATATCTGTCTACTTGTTATCTTTATATCTGCAAGTGTCTGGGCATGTGAGCTTGTTTATGTGCAGAAAGACACATAGAATCCTTATTTTCTGGACAAGAAACAAACACGTGTGAAGTCTTTGCACTCCCAAAGCAGACCTCATTGTGGTCAAATGCTCTTTTATTTTAGGGGAGATCATTTTAATCTCTCTCCTTACACTGATTCAGACTCTGATCCTTTCACCTCCTTCAAGCAGCCCCTCAGCCCCTCAGAGCTGTGCACAATCCCCATGAGCTCCCAGTGCTGCAGTTTGTGTAGGGATGGGAATTCCTGGGCCCCAGGACTGAGCAGGGGCTCAGTGTGAGCTCCCAGTGCTGCAGTTTCCTTAGGGATGGGAATTCCTGGGCCCCAGGACTGAGCAGGGGCTCAGTGTGAGCTCCCAGTGCTGCAGTTTCCTTAGGGATGGGAATTCCTGGGGCCCAGGACTGAGCAGGGACTGGGCACACGTGGAACCAACCCTCCCAGGAGCTCAGCTGAGCCCCAGCTCTGTCCCAGCCCTGTCCCAGCCCTGCCCCAGCCCTGGAGGCTGCTGCTCCACTGCAGGCATCAAAGCCCTGCCTTTGGCAGCTGAGCAGGCTCTGAAGCTCCTCATTCACAGAGTGGGAATGATCTTCATCATCTTATGGGATAGCAGAAACTTCGAGGAGGAAAATCAAACCACACTGCTCTCGTTGGGAAAACTTTCTTTCCTTTAATGTTCTGTGTTTGTGCCTCGTTGCCCGGACCTCTCCCACTAATCAGCTTTTAATGACTGTTCCCACTGATGCCAAAGCAGCTGATCCTCTGCATGCAGCCTTTGTTTCCTGGAATAAAATCAATTAAGCTCCTTGCTTCTCTGACCCCCTCTTACACTGAGGCTTAGCACAACAACTGGAGCACATTTTGGGCTTCATTCCTTTATAATTTTGGTTCTACAGGCATCGCAGCAAGTCAGGGGTCAGCACAAGGATTAATTTCAGTGCAACACGATGTGTGTGTATTTAAAGTCTGCAGTGATCTAATTATTACACTTACATGCTTCACTTCTGCAAAAAATGATTTAATGAGCCTATGACACCTTTCAACAGCCTTCTTGAATAATTTTTTTTTTTTTTGGTGAATATTCCAATGGACAAAGTGATAAATTTATGGCAGGCATTTTTGAAGATTTTTCACAGACTTAAAATATCGAGCTGTTGGAAAGATGCTTCTAGAACACAACACTAAACTTCTGTTGCTTGTTGAAATATTTTGTTTCCAAATTAACTTCAAGAAAGTTGAGCATTTCAAATTAAAGTTTTTTAGAAGATGAGCTTTTGTAGAAAGATTTTTTTTTTTTTTCCTGTCAAAACTGCTTCAACTTATTTTGGGCCAGCTTTAGAGAAAACGTTCTCCAGTTACCATAGTTAATGGCGTGATCACTTCATTGCTGGGCAGAAAATCAGCACTGCCCTTTGCATTCTGCTTGAGAATTGCTTTTGCTTTTAGGCAGGTTATGGGACTTAATTGATCAGCTCCTGCAATCTCTTGCTGCTAATTGGCTCGATGGGAGGTGATAAAGGGAATAACAGCAGTTCCCATCGTGTCACAGGAGACACTTTGTGCTAGAGATTCCCTTTTCCCATCAAACGCAGCTTCTGTGAGAAGTCCTGAGAGCAGCCAGGAGAAGAAAGAGGCTAAAGGAGCACCTGAATTTAGTTTGTTCACAGAAAAGTGGTCCTATCCTACAACTATCAAGATTTAATTAAAGATTGAAAAGAACAGAAGCAAACTGAACTGCACACTTGGTCATGTTACCACCAACCCTGCCCTGGCAGTTTCTGGAATATGGAATAAATTGCTGTGCTGGCTGGGGTAGCCTCTGTTGAAAACTTCAGTGACATTTCACTTTGAAAATGGAATTCATTGTGATTTTTCGGAAAGTCACATTTCCCTTTCATGTCTGTAAGCAAAATTTTCAAAGAATTTTGTAAATAATTGGACAGAGCTATTCAGAGGACTTCGTTGTCTTCAGAAAACCCTGGCCTCGTTTAGGAGTGGAACGTGGCTTCTAAAATAACAGGAGAACCTCTGGATTAGAGGCAGCTCCTGCCTCTCTCCCCGTGGGGAAGCTCAGGGATAGGTTTTAGTTGCTTGAGTTCACCAAGGAGAAGGAATGTCTCAAAGCACAGAGAGGCTGTGCCCAGGATGGAATCATGAATCAGAGCCCCTGTTTTCCAAACACAAGGACACCAAACAGAAGAATGGGGATGTATCTGATAATTCTGATTAAATAACTGGAAAATCCTGTGGAAATAATATAAATACAGCCTTCCTCTTTCAGGCTGAAACATGAAGATTTTTGGTTTTTTGAAGGAAAAAGTCAATTCCACGGATGCCATTCAAGACTGGCAGCTGTGCCCCTGCACAGGAACAGTGCCACACAGGCTGGGCTTAAAATATTTGTGCAACAGAGGCTGACAAAGACCTCCAAGTGCCTGAGTCTCTGGTATTTGTAGAAATGCTGGTGGATTGTTCTCAAGAGTGAGCAGAGATGGACAGGAAGTCTCTCATTAAATCCTGGCTGCCTCCCAGGAGGGTGTGAAAATAAGGGAACTGTGGAAATCATTAGATCAAATCTTTCCTCAGTCAGTCCTGGATTGGTGTTTTCTGCCCAGAACCTCCGTGAACAGAGCCAAAGAAGCACAAAGGTGACAGGAACCTTTCCTGCAGTGTCACTGGCCCTGGGGTTTGGCTGGGTGTTTTATGGACTGCTCTCTGGCCAGCTGGGATGCAGCTTTCACTGCTGCAGAGCCTCTCTGTTTGGGTAGGTGGCATTTTCAGTAGAGAAGGAAGCTGCTTTTCTGACCAGCTCCTGCCTCCACGGGCTTTGGTGGCTCCCTGAGGCAGAGAAGCTGCAGCCTGGCCCCAGGGATGGCAGCAGGGAGCTGCCTGCCTCTCAGCAGCTTGCAGAGTCAAGTTCTAATTATTTCCAGACAGGGATCTGAAAAGTGCTCTTGCTTAGGCTCTGACACAAGCTGTAATTATGAGGTGGAGCACAGCAGAAACCCAGTGTTTCAGAGAGGAGCTGAGCTGGGATGGTGCTGGTGGTGCTGAGATTTGCTTTGACACAATAACATCCCACGCTGCAGCTCCTGGAGTTCTTACAGCACCTCAAAGTCTCCTCAGCAACTGCAGCCTCTGCTATCAGCAAGAGATTCTGTGCTCTGGACAGGTGCAGAGACAGCCTTTGTCTCTTGGCTGAAAAGAGAGCAAAGACAATGAGTAGGAATATTGCTAATAGATTGAATGTAGCCTGAAAATTGCAAACAAGGACAAATAATTCTGTGGCTGCAACAGAAGTGGTATTTTAACACTTGTAGGTTTGGCCACACAGCTGGAAAAGATTGGTTTGTGATTTGGAACATCAGTGATATCTCAGGAGTTCCTGGTATTCAAGAACTGACGGAGCAATGCTCAGATCCTGCTCTGCCAGTGCAGCAGAGTTGATGGAATTACCTTTAATTCCCTTTGCATCCTCCCATGATACTCAAATCCTGCTTGCTCTTCCACAGGAGATGACACTGTTGACAGAAATGGAACTTTCTTGCCAAATTTCACCCAGCACAAACCTTTTTTCTTCTTTTTCTGTGTATTTCTGCCTTCTCACCCTCATTCACATCACTTGTTATTCGCACCTTTTACTCAAGGCTTCTCCATACAGTATAAATCTGTTTTGTTTTCCTTAATTAACCTTAAGCATTTTAAGTCTGATTATTTCTGAAGTCCCTCGAAACGAAGTGACAGCCATAATGGGGCTGTTCTGGATTCTGATCATTATATTTCTCTAAAAATAAAAGCTCAATATGGGATTCATTTAGAATGGTGCACCTGGGGAAACTCTGATTACTGCCTGTGGTATTCAAGGCTATTAAACTATTCTCAGTGGAAGTGGCTCCTGCAGCCAGGGAGGATTTCAGCTCCTCGTGGGCTGGAAAGCAATAAAATGTGGTGACTCTGCTGCCATGGCACAGGCCTGGCTTGCTTAGGAGGGCGGTGAGGCTTAAGTGGGGAGGCAGATCCCAAATGCAGAAGTTCCTTTATGAGGCATTTCAGGTTGTGAAGTTTTCCTTGCCCTGAGAAAGGAACAATTTGGCCACCAGAGCACCTCGAGCAGCAGGGCAGGAGCTGGCTCGGTCAGGAGAACACTTTTGGTGATGCAGGAGATTTCACCAATTCTGGAACCTGTAGGTTTGGCCTCTCTGTGAACCCCAAGATCACGGTGCTCAAAGCAGTTTGATTTCCCCCAGGGTGTTTTTGCCAGTCTCTTTGGAGCTGTGTGTTCACAGGGATTCCTGCAAATCCACTGGAAGTGTTGTCCTTTCCATGGAAATGCCAATGTCTGCTCGTGCCTTGGAGCACTTTCCTCCTCAGCTCTTCTCTCTTATCCCGTAGCAACGCAAAGCCAGAAGGATCAGGACCACTTTTATATTTGCTCATTTCAAGTGGAAGCTATAAAGAAGGGCAGTAAATAAATATTTGTTGCCTTGCTTTCAATAAGACGAAACCCATGTCAATGCACTGAAATAAAAGCTGTGATGTGACTGTGGTTGGAAAAAGGCAGGAATCCACGTGGGGAGGAGAGGCAAAGGATGGGTCCAGGGGAAAATAAAACTGTCCAGAGGAAAATGAAGCTTTCAGAGGGGAGCTGTGGGTTGTAACAGTTTGTGCATCTGTCAGAAATTGAGTTTAATTCAGGTTCACACTGCACTGGATTCTTGTTTGGCTTCAGTTAAGTTAATACTCAGTATTTACTATTTGGCCTTGTATGACTCAAGCTCTTTTAATACAGTTTAAAAACTTAAGGAAGTCCAAGGTGTTGCCGTTTTCACATATTGAACCATAACAGTGACAAAAAAATATTATTAAAGTTCCTTTTCCTTCTCTTATTTAGGCACTAGAGAGAGCTAGAAAAACTATTAAAATACAATAAAGTCCAAGCAGAAAAACAAACTGAAGAGCTGAAACATAATTATGTCTCCCTGCAAACGATGCACAAGCAGCATGTAAAGCTGCCAGCAAATGATTGCAGTAATTTGATGGTGTGTGAGGACACTGAGGAAATTTAGAGACAGGACCAAAGCAGACTCAGATGAAACAGCACCGACATCACTGAAACTGAGCTCAGAAAGAGTTTGTTGTGTACAGTAGTCCTACTGCTCTCTGGGGTTTAGCCCATCATTTTTAACCTGCCTTAATTACATATTAGCAGTGTGTGTACTTTGCAGTTCAGGGCTGACAAATCTGAATTTTGAAAAGCTGTTGCTTAAAATGGCTTTTCATGCACAATAATCAAAGGAACCCGTCGTTCTCAGCTAATTACCACTGGTGTGGGCTAACCTTGCTCTTGCTGTTGGGAGGAGAAGAATTGTCTTAGAGGCTTCCATCATTTCTCTGAAAATATCTTTTTCTTTCCACTGACTGCTCACCTTTTCAGCCTAAATATTTATTGGTTTCGGTGTTGTGGTGATTTATTTCTATTTGGTTTTAATTTCCTTGTGCAGTGTTTCAAACGGTACCACAAGCTATGAATGGATTGCTGGTAAATTACGTAGAGGTGCCACATTGCTCCTGAGTGCATGTTTTTGATGAGGTTATTAAAACTTTGACAATACAAATTACCATAGCAACCAAAAACATAAATTCACAGCCTATTCCAACCTCTGGAGTATGAAAATAGTTTAGAGCACTCAAGCACTTTGCAGCAGAGCACAGCTCGCGTGCCTTGGCTCGCACTTCCTCGCCGTGTCCTGAAATCCATCAGAGCTCATTGCTCCTCCATCTCTCAAACAGGCTAAAAGTCGTGACTTTGTTCTTTTTATTTTTATGAAGAGTATTTGATCCAGCTCCAGTCCTTGCTGATGACTTTCCCTGTGACCTTTTGGTGATGATTTGAGCGTCGTCCTTAGCCAAAAGCAGAGAAACAAATGCGTGAGCAGGGTTGTGTCTGCTGCTGGTGCTGGAGTGGGGCCCTGGGTTTGGCTCCCATCTCAGGCCTCATAAAACAACTTCTAATCTTTGGTTTAGTGTTTTAAGAGCTCTTTTTTTTTTTTTTTTTGGAAATGGCTGTGTAGCTCAAGGTGCAGTAAAAATGCTGTAAATCCTCACTTCATAAACAACACCAGTTAGGAAGTCTCAGCACAGTGCTGGAATGCAGGGACTTTTCCTTTACACAACCAGGACTAGGAGAGCTGCTTCCATTTCCCCCCAACATATTTCACAGCAGTTGTTTCCCTCCTAATCAGCATTTGGTGACTGCAGATAATCCCACTGGACTGAGCAGTGAGGTTGAAGTGCCACCTTTTCTCTCCGTGTTCAGATTGACCTTGATTTGTATTTGAAGTTATTGTGTAGTTGGTTGGGCAAGGTAAAGGATGTGTCTGGAGGAGCAGGGAGAGCAGGGCACCGAGCTCTGGGGGGCTGGGGACAGTCCTGGTTATTGATGCAGTAATTTCCCTGCAGTCAATAGCACAGAAGTAAGAAGAAGTGATCTGGATGAAATCCTGATAGGACCAGCAAAGCAGTGGGCATTATTTCCTGTCCCTGTGGTTTATGGGGCAGTTTTGCTTTCCAAGGTTTATGGGGGCAGTCGATGGTGGCCACGTGGCCCATGAAGGTAGCCCTGCTGATGCTCCTGTGTGCTGCTCTGCTGTGCAGTCACACTGCAGATGGTGAATTGAACCTGAAATCTGCTCCCGTGTGCTCCAGCCCTCTCCTTCTGTCCCCGTGGTCATTGCCACCCTCTGAAATCTGCTGGCCCCGGCCCCCAGTGAAACACTGGGTGCTGAACACTGCAGGGACTGGGATTCTCAGCTCTCCACCCACTGGGAGTGAGCTCTGTCCCCTGGGCAGGCAAGGACACCCAAACCAGCAGCAGCTTTGGCTCGGGTTTGATCATGATGGACACCACATGTCCCCTGGATGGTTTGATTTAGTGATATATATACATATATATATGTAATAACAAACAGCAGTGTGTTACAGTTCCCCTGGCTCAATCATAAACAAGAAAATAAGAATGAGGATTCCTCAGCAAAGTGCATTCTTTAGAACGTGCATAATCTGTTTTTATATGGAGCACATAATCAGATTTATTTTATGGGAAAAAGTGCTAATATTAAACATTTTATACCGTTTAAAAATTTAAGTAGTTTTAAAGTGTTTATTTCTTTATTAATAGGCTGTAATTCAGCTTCAGAACAAATAGCAGTCCTCATCTGCATGAACTATAATGTGGCAGATTCTGCTCTGCAGCTCGTTTGCTTTATTCCTGTGCCTAAATACCAGCAAATAACAGAACAAGTCTCCACTTGTTGGAGGCTGAGGGAAAAACCTCCTGACACAGAGGATCTGCGTGTGGTCAGAGCTGGGGATGTGTTTTACAATTATCATAGTAAAAAAACTCTCAAATTCCCATTTTCTCAGCACTTCTACCTTCCAGTGGGAAATTGGTATCATTTTACTCTGTAAAGAAAGTCACCCTTGTCACAGCTGGAGCTGAACCCCAAGATACTCTGTTTAATCACAGTAAATGATCCAACTTGCCCTTTCCTTGGGTTCCTCTGCAAGTGAGAAAGCAGCGCCGTGTTCTGTTTCTTTTCCTGCCATTAGCTTGCAGGAACCAGCAAGAACATCACCTCCTCTGTGATGACTAGGGGAGAAAAAGTGAGTTTTCAGCCAAAATTCCAACTATTCTATTAGCAAAATTTTAAAAAAAACCATTTCTGTTTGTGCCAGACTTGTCATCAGTTGTTGTGACAGTGAAGGAAATGCTGTTGTTCCTTTTCCTGCATTGAGGAACTGAAGCATTGCCCCACCAAAGCAACCAAAATTCTGCACTAAGGGTTTCCAGGGAACCGAAATGAACTCTGGAGTGGCTGCAAGGAATGAAAAGTAGGACATACAAAGCCACAGCAAGGATTTTTTTTTTTCTTTTAAGAAGTGTGGGAGAAACTTGAGAAAGTGCAGACCAGCAACTCTGACTTTTCTCCTCGATGAAATGGTAGAAAACTGTAATAAACAGACTTGATAGACACCCAGATAAATATCCTGGGGAAGAGACAACATTGTTTTTGTAGAGGGAAGTCATATTTCACAAATCCATTAGAGTTTTTTGATAGAATCAATAAATACGTGAAGGGTGATCTGTGTGCTGCATTAGATTTGTGCTGCATTAGATGGATTTCCAAAATCTTCCGGGTAAGATTCATCTGAAAAACTTTTGAAAGTAACTGAGCTGCCATGGGCTGAGAGAAAAGCTTTTTCTGTGGACTAACTGCTTGAAGAAATAGGAAACACAGGTTTTCTTTTAGTGTTTTTTAGTGTCTTATCCCTACTCTGAGCGGGGTTGGAGCAGGCGACCTCCTTAGATCCCTCCCATCCTAAATTGCACTGGGATTCTGTGGGAGAGGCAGGCAGGGGAAAAGGGCCAGGATTGCATCACTGGTGCCAAAACAGGACTGATGACACCAGGCTGTCATCACTGCTTAAGGATAAAGTGCTTGTTCTGATTCAGACTTAAAAATAAATACATATATATATATAAATTTATATATATATATATATAAAACGTAATTCTTGTTCCTTAACTGCGTGGTCCCACTGAAGCCTGTCTATCTCAAAGAATAACTAAGTTCACAGCAGGCTGGAAAAGCTTTGAAAGGGAAGGAACTGGTGTTTTGGAAGAAATTGTTGGTCCCTCCAATCTGATTTTCATGCTGGTGCAATGAATGAAACGATCACAAATTCTGCCCCAAGTTCATGGGACCACCCAGATGATAAAGGTGACTGTCGTGGGGAGTTTTCTCTTGATTTTAATTTGGGTGGGAATGCTCAGGAGAGGTCTGTCAGAGGGCCTGTGCTGTGGGGAAAGGTGGCAGCTGACAACAGGGATTGTCCCAGAGAGATCTGATGGTGCAGGCAGAGGTTAAAAGGAACATGATGGGACCAGAATCATTGCAGAGAATTATTTGACATCACAAAGCACTTTATTTTCCTTCCCCCAGAGTAAACTCGAATGATCTTAATGATAGAAAATGAGATCCAGCAGGTGTAAACTACAGCAGTTAAATATACATGAGTAAAGGAAAAGCAGGAACTGAATTTAAGTTCGGGGTCAGCGCAGGGTGAGATTCTTCAGGGCACTGAAGCAAAATATCTGTGAGCCTGCAGTGCAGGCAGGGTGGAAGGACAGCTTGAAAGAAAGTGGTAATGGTCAAAGTCAGCTTATTGATAAAACCATGAGGAAGACACAGATGGAAAAACGTTCTTGGAATGTGGCTGCAGCATTTCCAGGGAAAGGGAATTTTGTGCCTGAGAATTGAACAGAAGCCCTGGGGTAGAATCCAGTGGGATCTGGAGATGTGGAGGGGCTGATCTGTGACCCTCTGCATTTTCCTGGGATGCTTGGTCACTGCTGATAAACCTGCAACTTTTCTGGCAAGTAAATGTCCCAGAGCAGATAAATAAATCCAAATCCTGAGGAGTGGTTCTTCTCCCTGATTTTCATCTAGGGAATGTCACTGGGAGAGGAAAGCAATCCTGAAGGTGATAAAAGAGTGAGATCGGACATTCAAAGTAAGAAAAATCAGCTGGAGAATTTAAACTGAGACCTGGCTCTGTGGTGTGATTTGAAGAAACATTTTTTCCCTGGTAGCAGAGCAGGACTGATCCTGCTCAGGTCTCAAATAACATCTTTGTGTGGCAGGGCAGTGGGATGATGTCTCAGAGCAGGAGGCTGTTCCCAATACTGTGTGCAAAGGGCAGGATGTCAGATGCTGCCAAAGACTCGGTGCCTTTCAAACAGCAAAAGTTCAGGTGATGTGCCTTAGAAATGCTCTGTAAAACTGGTGCTTTTTGGAGTGGCTCCAGACAGGGTCCTTGCTCCAGACACCTCAGTGCATTTCAGGAACAGCTCCCCCTCAAACATCTCTGAATGCCAGCTCAGGAAAAGGTGGGGGAGGCTTCCATCCCTGCAGTCTGAAATTGCTATTTCATTTTTGCCATTGTAGTAGCTGATATTAGGCACATTCAAGGGCTAAATGTGCATCAGAGCCCTCCTAAGAAACCAGAATTCCTCCCCAAAGGCGGGAGGAACTCTATTTGCAAGGATTGGAATGATCTGGGGTCTTTGAAAGTGTCACTGGGTTCAGTTTAAAGCAGCCTTTTTCACTTGGTACCCTCAGCCAGTGTGCATCCATGGGAAAGGAGGCAAATTCCTTCTCTAAATGTTAACTCACGAAAGAAATGAGAGAAATTGACCCTGTCCTTGAAAGATGATTACAGTAAGTTAAATCACAGCGTGACATCTGAGGAGCTAGAAATGGAGCTGTCATCAAGAGACTTCAACCAAAAAAGCTCTAGAAGGCTTTCAGGCTCTCCTGGGATTCCAGATATTGCTTGAGAATATTGGCTTTCTGTTATTGACTCTGTTCTAGGCCGGGCAGTGCTCACATATCCCAGCCAGGTGCCCTGGTGCCCAAAGCCCTGAAGGCATGAGGATATTCCCTCGTTTCTGAGTTAATTTTGCAGGAGCTGTGTTTGGCATCCAGCTCCTGCTCACGATTTAATGAGCTCTGTGTAACCCACCCACAAATGCAGTCACATCAGCCCTTTGGCTCCCCCACTCAAACGTTATGGAAGGCTGGGGAAAGAAATGGAGCATTTATGACAAAATTTCCAACCTGTTTACATTTTTGGATGAGTGTTAGTTAGAGGCAGAAGGCTGGAAACAGTGGGGATTATCCTGCATTTATAAGGTGTATCCTGTTCCAAAGGATTCCCAAGCACGTCATAAAACTAAATGGGATTTTCGAGGGTAAGTTTTAGATAAGAATAAAATCTGCTGGGGAAGGAACAAATCAGATGAAGAAAATCTATTGACCCATTCTTCAAAATATGTGCAGGGAGTAGCAGGATTATTTTTCTCTCGGCCGATAAAGATATTTGCCACTCTCATTTTGAAGTTTCCATCAGAAGATTTAAAACACTTGTAGGAGGTGGATGCCATTGCCCTGTTCATGTGGAAAAGGAAACTGAGGACACAGAGTGACTTTTGCCAAGGTTATATGGGAAATCACTGCAGAGGCAGAAGGAATTTCCTGGGCTCACATCAGACCTTCATCTCCTGTGGGTGATGGAGGCCAGATTGAAATTGGTGTAAATCTCAGTGTGTGCCAGGAATTAACAGAGATGGGGCACTGAGTGTCTGACTGCAGACTGTGATCCCCATTTCTGTGGGGACAGATCCCGTTTGTTTTACCTCCAGAGCAGCCTCTGGTCATGAGCTGGGCTGAGAGCAGCTCGGTGTGGCTTCTCCTGTCCCTGCAGCAGGGATCCCCACAGCAGAATGGACACCCCAAAACAGATCAGTCACTGCTCCAAACGCTGCTCCAGGGGGAGAAACTCCCTGTTGCACCCTGCTCCGGGGTGAGGCTGCAGAGCCCATCCTGCCTGGCTCCGTGGAGCAGGAATTGTCATTGTCTGGGAGAGGTGTCCTTCTCCAGGAGGGGAAGCTTTTAGAAATGGAGACTATTGTGCAGGAAACAAAAGAGATTGTTTCCATAGCTACTCAGGTTCCATCAGGAAATTGCTCCTGGGAATTACTGGAAATCAGAGGGTTTGTCCTCCCTGCAGCCCTTGGATCCTGTACATACCCTGTGCTTTTGAGACCAGGCATAAAAATTTAGATGCTTTTGTTTACAAATCTCACGTTTTCTGGGGAGCCAGAGTGTGTGACCAAAAGCAAAGTGAAGGATGCACAGGACAGGGTGGTTTTGCTTGTAAATTTAAATTGTTTCTCGGCAGCTCAGCATTATTTTAAAGAAATTCTTTTCCACGAGAAAGATTTTCACCTGAACTGTGGCCAGTAGGATCTCAGAAGCACCAGCATTGACAGTGACAGGAAAATGAATTATTCTTGTGGCAAAAACATAAAATATGTGACAAAGCCCAAGACATTATGACAATCTAAATATGAAATGTATTATGCAGTGTTTCAATAGATCAGTATCAGCAGGGACTTCGTACTTTGGGGGAGGATTTGACCCCGTTTTTTCCTGAAGAAGAGTCTTCTCTTCCTGGCACGATGCTCCCCTTGGGAATGCTCACACATTTTGAGCCACTGAATATGCTCAGAGATAAAATAATAACTGATTACACACAGTGCATTTTTATTAACACTGCGGTAATGCAGGTCACCTTCAAAAACAGATTCCTTTTAGGAAACAAGGAGAATGGCAGTCAAGGCAGGATTGTGGGCAAATCATTATCTGAAATGCTTACTGTCTGTTTTGTTTTTATAAAATAAATTGTTGGAATAAGTCTTCTTTTAATGACGCTGAAGGGAGGTTGGAGGTTTCCAGATAAGAGGAAAAAGTTGGCATGCAATTTTCAAGCAGGATTTGGGAATTATTCGAAGTTCTGTATAATCCTTGATCTCCTTTGTAAAGTACAGGGGCTGATACTGTTAGCCCTATTTTACAGATAATGAGAAAGTGGCATGGGGACTTAATAACTTGCCCAGGAAGTTCAGTCGAATTAATTGATAACACACAATATCAAAACAGAAGTGGATTCAGCCCCCAAACTTCGAGCAGAGAGGTTTCCAAAGCCCCGTTTTATTTGATGAGAAACTGTATCTATTTGTACAATTGCTGCAAAGGACTTATGGTTAGCATTCATCCCTCTCCATTTCTGTCTTCCTGCCTCGTGGGGGACACAAATTCATGGATTTGTTTGTCTTTTTGCTGCTTTTGTGGTTGGTTGGTTGTATTTTGTAGCAATGTCTGTATCCCGAGTGCGGCTGCAGAGCCAGGAACACACAAATATTTGGGGAAATTGTGGGACAGCAGCACAGAAGCGTCTCCCTTTACCCTTCCCTCCAACACCGTGACCCTGTTGCACAGCTTCTTGGCATGGCTGCTTCAGAAATGGCTGTGGAACCAATTAATAATAAATTATTGATATTGGCAGCTGCTGGGCAGTTTTCCCCAGCTGTTACTCACACGTAGACATGTCGTGTTTCTTCAGTTCTGTTCTAATTTACATGAGTGCCAGAGTTCATCCTGAAAGCAAATAAGATATTTTTCCGTGTCCTTTTGGTTTGAACACGGGAAGTTCACTTCAGGCTCCCTTCGTTAAGTGACAAGCTGATGCTCTCCTGCCTACTCCAATGTCTTAGTGTTAAACTTAAGTTTAAAATTCCATGTTAACCCTCTGTGAAACTCTTACAAAATCAGTCTAAGGATTTGAAACGTTTGCAGCCAAGCCTGGGGTGTAATTTCCTGAGTTGAGCTCTCGAGGTACCCCCTTGTCAGCCTGAAGGTGCCCTCCAGGGGTGGCCCATGCAGAGACACTTCAGGATGCATTATCCCAAGCTGCATCATCCCCTCAGCCTCCTGGCTCAGTGCTAATGGACAGCTGATGACTCATTCCAGAGCACAGACTCTGATTTTATTAAAAAAAAAACCAAACCAAAAAATTATCCTGTCACTTTTGAAAGCACCCAAACCTTACAGAATAATGAAGAGCAGATGAAAGGGCTGCTGGAGCGAGTCAGGCTTTTAGGACGAGGCAGCCCAGAGCTTGACTCCCTGCCATTTTGATATTCTGGGCTGGTAATTGCAAGAAGCATTTGAGTTCCACTTTTTCCAGTTGTCTAGTTCCGAGAGCTTTGCTGCCTGATTATCTCTGTCCTTTCTCCTTCAGAACAAAACTATTTGTCTCCACTTGTGTGTACAGGCATTTGAGCCTCCGTCCCCAAGGTTTGGGTACTGGTTTTGCTCTCCATTGGGGTTTTTTGGTGTTCTCATTCCCTGGGAAGTGGCTGGATGGTTCCTTTGAGCGTTAGTAGGTGCCAGATGACAGCACGCTGCCTTCTGCAGGAATCATGCCCAGGACTTGCTCCCCACCACACAAAAAACCTTCACTAAGTCATTTTCTTCCAACTCACCTCCTTGCCATTTGCCTCTTGTTTCTGCTCCCATGGCATTCCTCTTGTCCCATTGCACTTTCTTTTGCTTCCAGCTACTCTGCTGAAAGCACCTTGTTAAATCTGGGATCTCCTGCTCTCCACAGGGGCCCAGCCTGCTAGGCTCTGTAGGTTCATACCTAAAACTCTGAATTTTTTGGCCTAGGATCTCTAAGCTTGCTGCCACCAGGACATGGCTCTCTTTCCACCTGACTTTTATGGCTCTTGCTGTTGCTTTGAGATTGTGCCTCTTCTTCCATGCTCAAAATGAGCTACTTTTAATCTCTGCGTGGCGTTATTAAACCCCATCCCAACGAGGTTTCTTTCTTAACCTCGTAGCTGGGTCTTCCCCCTTAAGCTGGCTTTGTTGGGAAGGGATCGCTTCCTGTCTTCCTGATCAAAACTGATCCTGGAGAAAGATCCTGACTCTTTCTCCGGTCCTCTTCCAAGCCACTGCAATCCCACAAGAAGCAGCCACAGACAATTATGCAGCCAGATGTTGTTTTCTGAGAAGCTTAAAAACTAACACCCATCAAAGCTGCAGTCGAGTGTCTGCTCAGATTCTGGGGCTGTAAAGGTAAAGCAGGTGCAGGATTCACAAAGAGTCAATGTTTGACCTGTGTCATCTGCCCTCAATATTCCTTCCTCTCCCAGGGTTTTTGTTGTGCTGTCTCACACTGAGGGTGCTGCTTTGAGAACCTCTGGTCAGGTGCCATTTTGTGTGTTAGAGGTGCCTTGGTTGTTTTTGAGAACCTCTTGTTGGGTGCCATTTTGTGTGTTAGAGGTGCCTTGGCTGTTTTTGAGAACCTCTTGTAGGGTGCCATTTTGTGTGTTAGAGGTGCCTTGGCTGTTTTTGGGAACCTCTGGTCAGGTGCCATTTTGTGTGTTAGAGGTGCCTCGGCTGTTTTTGGGAACCTCTTGTCGGGTGCCATTTTGTGTGTTAGAGGTGCCTTGGCTGTTTTTGGGAACCTCTGGTCAGGTGCCATTTTGTGTGTTAGAGGTGCCTTGGCTGTTTTTGAGAACCTCTTGTCGGGTGCCATTTTGTGTGTTAGAGGTGCCTTGGCCCTTTCTGTTTGTGGCAAAGCCAAGGCAGGGTCAAACCCTGCTGAGTGATTCCCTGAACACTCACTGGCTCTCCCAGCTGTGGGAGGAACACCAAAAACAGGGTTGTGGAGGGGTGAGATGCTCTGGAGGGTAATCACCCGTGGGAGGAGCACAGCAAGGCCCCAGTTCCTGTAGGAGGTGTTTATGGGATGATGCCAGCCCTCCATCTGCTGGGGCCACTCAAAGACACTTGTGGTGCTGTCCATGAGTGTAGGGACTTCCCCTGCATGGCCCAGGTTTGTGTGGACCCATGGAGACCAAGGGTTTGCTCACAAAAACGCAGTGAAGGGGTTTGACCTCTGAAATGCATCAAAATCTGAGAGGATTGTTGTCTTTCAGAAAGGGGGGAATGAGTTTTCTTGTCTTGTTTAGAAGATTTCTTTCTGATTATTTTTTTCCTTTTCTTTTTTTCCTTTTTATGATACTTCAAGTTAAATATGTGTATTTTAAGTTGTTTGCACGCGGCAGTTTTCACATCTGAGGGAGGATGGACTTGGATTAGGAGGATTTTTTCCAGTAAAAAGCTTCCTGACAAACCCTGACAATCCTGCATTTATATCTTTTCTATTACATTGCTGTTTACACTCCCCACCTCTGTGAAAAAACTGTGCTGCAGAATGTGAGATGCTGCTTAAGTTTTCTGAGTCTCGGGATAACATCAGGGAAATTTAATAGATTTATTCTCTAACACCTTCACATGAAATACAAATGCTCAACCCCCAGCTTAAACTGCCAGACAGTTACAAAACCAAACTAAAACTGAACATTAGCAAGTGTGCTCCTTCTCACACAGAAAAAAAAAAAATCTCAATTTTGGTCGAGATGAGAGTTGTAATTATTTTAAGATAACACACAGCATTAGTGTGTGTTGAACTACAACATTTATAAACCATGAGTCTGCTGACAGTTGGCAGCTAGGGTGGATTTTGATTAAGTAGGCCAAGAACACTGGAAAAACGAGAAATTCTGTTGAGCCTCTGTATTTATCTCTCCTGCAGACAGAAGGGTGGGCGAGCAGCTGCCTCCACAGATGAGTGCTGCTCCTTGGCCAACGTGCAGCTCAAATGGATTAAAGGAGCCCAGGGTTTGGGGTTTTGTTGTTGTTGTTGTTCAGGGAAAAATAGAGCAAGGAGGAAGATGAGAGAGGAAACATGAACAGCCCAATCCCAACCAGCCACCTGCAGACTTCAAGTTTTGTTTTTTCAGAGGGGAAGTGTCTAGTCCCTCTGTGTGATTAACTGAGAATGTGGGTTTGCAAAAATCTAAAAAGAGGTTGAGAAAATTCAGCTTTGTTACCCATCTAATACCACACCAGTATTTCATATACAATCCACCAGGGATTTTTTGATTAACTGGCTCCTGCTTGAGTGTCATTTCTTTGTAAGGAGAATTGAAGAAATTATGAAAAGTTTAAGGCATTCCATTAAAATCGTTGCACATCCACGAATTTATCACATGGGTGCAAGTAAAAACCTATGAGAAAATCTTCTGAGCTTCCACTTGCCCAGTTGATGACTTAGGATATCAAAACCTTTTTCTCCAGGGTGATTCACCTCATCCTTCACCCCTTTAATGCTCAAGACCCCACGATGGTCCTCAGGGCTTGACCTCAATTCCAATCCAGTTGGAGGGGATTTTGGAATTTGTTCCATTATTTTATGAAAGTGTTTCTTTGTTTCCTGGTAATTGTTCCTTTGTTTCCAAGGTGAGCATGAGAAGGCAAAATAAAATTTACATGTGGTAAGGTTACAAAAGGAAGATTCTGAGGAATAGAGAAAAATTAATGAAATCCATATTCTCATCTGACAAAGTAAAAGATCCACTTGGAAACGTTCAGATTTGAGAGGTTTTCCCTTCTTAAATAGAATCTGTAGGACGTAGAGATGGTCTTAAATCTTACAAGTGGCATTGCAAGTGTAACACAGAGTCTGGATTTTATTGCCAAAATTACCTAAATAATGGACATTCCTCCACAAAGATGATTTCAAAGGCGTAGATGCTCTCAATATGAGCTGTGGGGGAAGCTCACAGAGATTTTAATCAGTGAAGCAAAATTTCTGGAGAGGATTCAATCTACTCTTCCCTTTTGGGACCCTGAAGTTTCTGAAGCCAATCCTGACAGCAACTGACACAGCCAAATGCAGCAGCGACGCTTCAGGATGATCTTACCAACCCTGAAAAGCAACCCTGGTGACCTGAGTTTTAATACAGCTTTCCAGTGCAGTCTCCTTGCTAACTAAATGTTCCATCTGGCTTGGCTGGTGTTTATCCAAGTGTTCTGATTTTCTGACCTGGCAGTGCAGATGTGGGCTGGGCGCTGAATTCTGGCTTCCTTTCCTCAGAGACAGCACTGGAGGGGAGCAGTGTTGGTTTGAAAGCCCTGGAAAAGGAGGTCGGGAGAACAAATTTCGAGTCTGTTCTTACCATCATTCCTGTCCTGCAGCAACCAATTAAAAGTTGCTCAGCAGGGCTGTGGAGATGATGTTTCAAAGTCAGGGACTCAGGAATGGATACCCTTCTACTGAACTGATAGAGAATATCTCCCTGCCAGGTGTTTATAAGCATGTTTAAAAATGGTGGGGACTTTTATCTAAGCACACAAGATCCATGTGATTTAAGGGTTTCATAGAGTAGCCTGATTTGCCCATTTACAGGTGGAAAATTAAAATACCAGATGGCAGCAAGAAGCCCAAGGTAACCCTGCAGACCAGCAGCAGAGCTGATAATTGACCTTCTGAACTGCAGGCAGTGCTCTGCCCTTTAAGTTACATAAATTGTCACTGATAAATGTCACTGATGGTGCTCCCATGTCCATTAACTCACACTGCAGCAAATTGCCTGATCAGAGGAGCACAGGAAATGTGACTTCCAACGACTCCCCACGTGAAGAGGAATGTGCTGAGGGAAGAACAAGGAGCAGAGATCTGTGATCCACAACCCTCTCAGCTCAGGGTTTGGGGTATGGCAGGTGGGCCTTGCACGGGATGTCTGTGAAAGAGGGCACGTGGATTGTTCTCAGAGATATCAATGAATAAATGGAGAAAATGGAACTCGTTGGTGGGACTGAGAAATGGAAATCAACACAAGGAATGGCAGGGGAGAACAGCCACGAGAGGAAAAATAGAGCCCAGCTTTTGTGTTGCTCTCTGACCTGAAATATGCAGTCGTGAGCTAGTCAGGTGAGAAATCTGCACAATCTTGAGAATAAAACTCAGCTGCCATCTCATAATAAAAGTGACTGGTGCCTCTGGGAATGAAGAACAAGCTCTAGCTAAGCACACTGTGAGGGCTGTTTGTCATCACACAGTCCTGAACGTGCTTTTCATTTACTTGTTGCTTTTTCCCCTCCCTTTCAAATTGCACCCATAAGTCACAGGAGGGGAAAAATCTCAATACTCAGCTTCATTAGACAAACTTATTCTTTGAAATTCAGGGCAAGGAGCATATGGAAATTTCTACAGCAAAGAACAGACACAACACCCAGAATAAAAATCAGCGCGGTGCAATATTGAAATGAGTGCCATTATGGGTTATTTTGAGTCAGACCATGATATGATTGAAATTCAATTACCTCTCCTGCTTTGAAGGGCCAAGTAGCTTGGAGAACGCACAGTTAGACCATAAGGATTAAGAGAACAAAGAATCCATGTTGATTGTTGTTCTTGGTAGTTCTCTTGTGGCTTGATGTAACCTGTCCAGGAATTCCACTCTGGTGCAGCCACAGGAGCCTTGATGGAGGCAGCACTTCACAGATGCAGGACCTGATTCTGTGCATTTGGGACCTTTGCCAGCAGAAGGAGGACATCCCTTTGACACCAGACTCTGCACAGTTGGTTGCAGCTCTCTGAATGCCTCTGGCTGTGCTTGGCTGCTGCAGCCTCAGAGCAGCGATGACATTTCCCAGCCATTCCTTACCCCAGGCTCAGCAGCCTGTGTGGGGTGTGGGTGCTCCTGCCCCTGAACACTGAACTGGTGTTTCCCATCCTTCCAGCAAATCCTGACACATTTGCACCAGGATGGAGAAGTCAGAGCACCAATCCCAGTGTGGAAGCAGAGGAAATCTTGGGTTTGTAGCCCACAGAACTTGAAGAGAAAGCTTAGGCTGAACTTTGTGTTGCTAAGGGGATAATGCATTTGTAGCAGATTTATTCTTTGCTTCCTCCTTTGTAAAGATTTCCTAACTCACATTTTTCATATGGATTCTATCCCTTTCTTACAAACCCTTTTAATGCAGAAATGTGATTATCGGTATTTTTTAAAAATAATAACTTGTAATGATCACAGCACTATAATGGAAACAAACTGAATTTGAATTCCATTCTAGGGCTCATTCGGTGTAAAAATAGGCTTTAGGCATCCAGGCAGTCTTTGCACATGCCCCCACACTAACAGAGATATAATGCAACAGTTCCTTAATGGCTCTAAAAGCAACTATAGCCAAATAAACCCCTTTAGGATAGAGAGATGTGTATAATTAGAGTTGTAGATCTCAGATTAAGCCATTTATCTTTGACTCCTTACGAGATGCATTGTCCCGTGCCCCTGCACAGAGTCTGACTCCAGCAATTGCACGGAGGCAATTGTTATAAATGCCTTTGCTTTCTCTGGAAATTAGAATTCAAATTTTGTCCTTTCAGACACTCAGCAAGGGATGTCTCTGAAATTACCATTCAATAGGTAACACGGGATTATTGCCACATCCATTTCCTTCAGCCCAGCCTAAAAGCTGCTCCTTTCGTGGTCAGTTCAATCACCATTCCCCCTTGGAAATGCACAGCCTGTGGCTTGCTCCTCTCCCTGGATCACCAGCACTTTTTATTTTTAAAGACAGTCACATATTCTGCAGCCCAGACTCATTGGGAGGCTGCTGAGTTAAAATAGACTGTGCTGCAGCTGAAAATTGGGAAAACAATACAGAGTTCTTTGGTACAAACTCAATAATAATGCCTTACAGAGGCAGTGGGATGGAGGAGCAGGTTTCACTGGGGTTATTAAATTTAGATCAGATCTTTGGAAGACCTTGCTCCAGTTTGCATCACAGTCTGGCTCCTTCTGTGCAGAAGTTCCTGAACACAGAGCCACAAAGATTCTTAGAAAGCAAGAACCTGACCCCTTGTTTCCTCAGTCCTGGCAGTGTCATGAGTGCTTCAGCTGATCCCTGACCCCACGGCGTGCTCAGTTCATTAGCTCTGGCACTGAGGAGCTGCTTTCTGTGCCTCAAACCGCTGTGAACAACAGATGAAATCGGAACTTGTTGAAATTCAAGTTACATCACTCTCCTGTCCTTGGTTTTCTTTATGACCTGATGCTTCAGGAGCTGCTTCCATGCACACGGGCATTTTGCAGCAGCCATCAAGGTCCATGGCGTTGTTTTCAGCAGCTGAAAAATCCAACTTCCGCGGACTTCACCTGTGATTTACAACAATTCCATCTATTTATGAGAAATAAAGCCCACAAGTGATCATGAAGAAAGAATTCCAAAGAGGGTAACATTGTCCATTTTCCACTCTCAGCAAACTTCTTTCGCTGAGCAGATCCCAGTGTCAAGTACACTTTAAAAGTTTCTGGTATCTTTTGCTGCTCTTTGTTCTTAGGCTCAGTGAATGCATAAAAACCAGACAGGTACTGGCTTCTTCTAAAACTTCTCAGTGCACATCAAAGTGGACTAATTATCTTTAGAAAAGCACTTGCTCCCTTTGTGGAAGTTCCCAGCTATTGTTGCCAGACTGAGAAATAATCCAACAAAAAACTTCAGTGCAGCCGAATACAATTGATTTTGTTTCAAGCATTACGGGCAATTTAAAGCATGGTAGGAATGCACTTCCTTTTTTTTTCTATTTTCAGTTATTTTCCAATTACAAAGTGCTCCTGTCCTGGCATGAACATCTGCATTCATTTGGCAAAAGATGCGTTTCTGATAGAACAGCAAACTCTCCGATGGAATTAAACCCCGATTTTGTTCTCATTCCCAAACTTGTACAGACAAGAGAGACGAGGAAAATGACGTCATCTCTGATATTGCAATAATGACTTTTTGTCAACTCTTGATTCTTCTTGTAGGTTTAAGCACTGAAAAACCCAGCAGCGCCTCGTGTTTGAAAAGCAATATTTTCACTGAGTGCAGGGCTGGGAGGGACTTTCTATCCAGTTTCTCCTCCATACAAATTCAAACCCCGATCCAAATTCATGCTCTGAGTTGTTTCTTGATGTCCAGGAGTACTTGTATGAAGTGCTGGGAATCCTCAGCTCTCCATATGATAATTCGGAGAGCCCTTAACTGATTTCAACCTTTCTTCAGGTCAATCTCCTTAATCAAGGACATTAAAATCTCCACTGAAGCCTCTGTGAAACTCTGCCACGTTCCTGTGGGAGGAGGTGAGGGCACAGAACTGGCACCTTCCTCCTGCTGGTTATGGATGTGCATCGGCTGGGAGGGTCATGCTCACAAAATAACAGAATAATTTATTTTCTCTGTTCATGGATTGGTATTCCCCTACAACTTAAAGATTTATTCAGCAGAAGGGAGAAAAAAAGAAATAAAAAAACTTGGTTGCTAAAAAAAAAAAATAAAAGAGCAAACTTTTAAAAAATATGAACTATCGGGTGAATCCTAACAGCAGGACAGCGCAGGGTGCACATTAATGACCCGTTAATGCACTTCTCCGGTGGTAAATTGCCCATTAATGCCCCCTTGTCAGGTCAGCTTCCATAACTTATTCAAATTCACAGCCAGGGCACGGCGGAGGAGGGAAGCAGCCACAGGAGTGGCGTTTGGGACATGAACACCACAGGTCTTGCTCTTTCGTGGGGGTGATTCTTTATAGATGTATAACAAACAGAATGTCCGGCATGGACACGTTTGAACCATTTACACCCCTAAACGCTGAGGCTGCTTCCTCCCGTGCTCTCCGCAGCCCAGCTTCACACCAGCACCATCCCTTCAATGAATTATCTGTTTCCTGGGCTCTGTCCACAACAATTCCTTTCCACAGACCCCAGAAGTTCCCAACTGCAGCGTCCCCTTGGCTAAACCCGTCAGTGTCCAAGGCACAGAAAGCCGAGCTGGACAGAGATCGAGGTTTTGCTGGTCATGATGCCTTCTCCTCAGGATGCCTTCTTCCCCTCCTGTTGGGGGGGTCAGCAGGGACTGAGACCGCCTGAATGTGGGAAACCAAACCCCAGCAGGGCCCTCCTGAGTGACAGCCGGGCTTCGAACCGCACTTAGCTCCAAATTCCTCTGTGCCTTCCTCCCGCCAGCTCCGGAGGATGCTGCAGCTCAGCTGGGGGGTGGCTCTGGACATCACCTCCCCTCCAGCCACGATGGGACCCGGCAGGGGATGGATGCTCCATCCCTGCCACCCTCCCTTCCCAAGGCTGGGATGCTGTGGCTGTTGCCCAGGCCCGCGCTGATGCTGATCTCCCAGGGATTTTGTCGGCTCTGGGATGTCTGTGCGGGATTCCCGAGCTCCCCAGCTCGCCCTGAGCCGTGCCCGTGGCACGGATCATCCGCAGGCTCCTGCAGGCACGAGAAAACAGCCCCGTGTCCTGTGTGGCTGATGTTGGCCCAACACATTCCCTAAAAACAGAGCTGCCCCCTCCCCTCAGGGTCTGTTTCAGGGTTTAGCTGCCCTCGGTTTCACAGAACGTTCCCTGTGTTTGAGCTAATTCTCCCCCGTTGCAGATGCAGCCCATTACCATTGCTCCTCCCTAAAATAAGCACACAAACGCTGCTTATTCCTCTTCTCCTTGCAGCAGCCTTTCATGTACTTTGAAGGCTGTTATCCCTTCACTCAGCCGTCTCCTCCGCAGCCTGCACAGCCCCAGATCTTTCAGCCTCACCTCCTAAGTTTAATTCTTTGATCTTCCTCACTGCAGGAATGACTCAACTCTTTACCTGAAGTGGGGTTTCCAAAGCTCGATGCAGTTTGAGGGAGTAGGGGATGACTTGGCTGTCCCATGGCTTGGAGCTCTAAACTACTATTTGTGTTTGCCATGTGGTTTATCAAACTTTTGGTTCATATTCTGCTTTTGACCCTCTCTAATCTCAGATTTCTTTCTTTGTGCATAAAAGGGACCAGTTTGTGTCTTTCACTTTGCACTTGTAAAAAATGGTTGGGTTTGAGTGCAGGAAATTCCATTCGTTCTTTGTGGGCTTCATCCTTTTTCATTTTCCTTACTTACCTCTTCAGCTAAATAGGTGGTAATAAAAAAAAAAAAAGGAAGAGAGTTCCTAATTTACCACATTAATTTCCACAGTGACCCTCTGACCCCATGTGAAGAAAATTATTGCCTCTCTCAGGCTTCGAGTGGGGAGTCTTTAATTTTAAAATTATCATAAATAGGCAATATTAGCCTTGCATCTCTTTCACATATAAACTTTACAAATGTAGTAGTTCCTCTCTCAAGTTCCTCAGTTATAATGTCAAAAAAGTGAAATCTTTTGACAGTGGGGTTGATCTTGTCTTCCTTATGAAATTAGGAGAAGAAAATCCAGTATTTCAGGTAGCAAATATTAAGTCTGGCTCCTATTTTAGAGGTGACCAAACCACTTGTTTTGCCTGTGAGGATGTGGAGTGACAGTGATGTGAATCCTGGTGGTGGTGAAGACTAGCAAACCTCCCATTCAGTGGCTCCAGGTTTGAAAACATCTTTATTTTGATGCTGCAGCTATCACCCTGTCAGTATGTGTGTAGAGTTTGTGGTTACAATAGGACAAAGCTGCTTTCCCTCATCCACGAGGGAAACAATGAAAGTCTGTAGGAAACTGCCTTCGCTGACATCAGGTTACTTTTAAAAGTAAATTATTTTCGTTACAACTCCTGATTTCTGTCACGGGTAAAAAATGGCATCGCTTTCAAACAGATTGTGGTGTGGTCACTCACCAAAGAAGGTTCTGTGCTGCCACGGGTGCTCCTGCTATGAACATTTTCTGATTCCAACCACTTTGCTCAGCAACGCCGAGCCAGGGGGGTTGGGAAGAGCAGAACGTGTCTGACCATTCCTGTCCCCTTCAAAGTCCACGACTGAGCAGCTGAATCCCCTGTGCTGGATCTGAAGGGAGGATCTGCAGCTCATTTCTGTGCTCTGCAGCAGTGGCCAATGGCCCGTGACTGCCCTGCAGAGGCACATTAAATACATTGGGGCTGGGGATTTTTAGGAATGCCTGGTGACACAGAAATATGGATGGCTGACAGATGCTTAGCTCTCCTCCCGAAAATGAGATCTTCTGCCAACAGCAGGTTTGTCACTTCTGAGTTTAGATCAGCTCAGAGAAAGATTTTCCAGATGAGCCCTGCCTGGTGGATCTCTCACCATAACACACACTTGCGATGTTAAATCCCAAGTCAGATGCTCGTTAGCACCTGTTCCACCCAAGAACTAAGCCAGATATATAAAATACCTGTTTATATGTGTGTGTGAGGTAGCTTTGGAAGGGTAATCGTGAGAGCTGCAGGGAGATCTGAGCTTTTGGGACATCACGTCCCTATTTTGTGTTCAGCATCTCTTTGTTCTCCTGCTGTGCGTGGTGGTGGCAGAGGGGCAGCCAGCAGGGTGCTGCGATGTGGCAGTGCCAGGATGGGCCCAGGGAAGCTCAGGGAGCAGGACCCACACGCTTCTAATGAGGGCAAAGCCAGGAGGATGCCTGGGCAAGCTCAGGAGAAACAGCATTGTCTGCGTGGGATTTCTGTCTCTGTGGGATTCCTGTCTCTGTGGGATTTCTGTCTGTGTGGGATGTCAGGCTGTGGCAGAGCTGTCCCTTCCCACAGGGAGCTGTTCCATCTGCTGTCTAAGCAGAAAGCAGCCGTGGAGGTGGGAAAGGAAGTTCTGCACCTCGGGGAAGATGCTGCCCTGAGCTCCTCAGAGAAACCCTATGACAACAAGGCAGGCTAGCCCTGTGTCCTGTAATGGGAAAGGAGCAGCAGGAAGGGCAGTGGAGGAGAAGAAATGCAAAGAGCCAGCCCGGGGGGATCCCGGATTGTGCAGGAAACAGGATTTTCCCTGACCTTCTTGGAGCTGCACCAGCTCATGTGGAGCGGGATTTTCAGGTAGAAAACCCCTCCACAAAGCAGCCTCAGCCCACTCCAACTGCAGCCATCTCAGTGGAAGCCGAGGCAAATTCCCATCCTGGCAGCTCTGCTAACCACTGACAAGGTGCCTTTTTTTAGGGGTTGGGGAGGGCATTTAGCCAAAGGCATCCCACATTCCTTCTGCTGAGCGCGAAGGTTGCCAGAATTAGCGCACGTACAGAGTGCACAATGAGCCACTTCCCGCTTGATCTGCCAGGAGGGCTGAGGGATCTGTGAATTGTGCTGCTAGAAGGAAGCACATACCCAACATCTTGTCCATCAAAGCAGAAAACACCTCCAAAAGGCAGCGGGAGCGAACCCGCGTGGCGAGGAGCTGTTTAAAACCAGCAGCAAATAAAACTCAGCTCACGCCGACAGCTCCTCGCTGCCTGCCAAAAGTGAAAAAGCAGCGTACGCCAGAGTCTAATCAAGCTCTTCAAACCCACTATGCAAGTGCCTCTGCAGAGGCTCTTTCTCCATGAATCTGAAATTCCAAGAGCTGTCTTGAGGGAGACATTTCACACCACTGCTGCTGTAGGTGCAGCAGCAGAATTGCTTTAGCTGGGGCACGGCTCCTTGTCCTGTTTTTGCAGAGGTAATAAACATCAGCTGAATAATTTAGGCGGGAATAACAAGGCCCCGTATTTTTTTTTTTTTCCTTTGACAAACAGTTATTTCTGTCACCCACAATAACCGTTTTTAAGGATAGCAGAGTGAAGCTGAGTTTTCCATTTATGCGTTTCAAACTTTCTTTTGTTTCAAAAGCCTGATTTATTAACGTTTTTGCAACGTTTCACTGTGGTGGTATTTGAAGCCAGGATTTGAGGAAAAACTCGATCCATTGACAGGGAAAAGGAGAGAGGAGAGATGTATCTATTTTTCAAGCAACTGGCCCACTGTTTTAACAATCAGGGGAAGAAAGGAACTTGATTTCTTACAAGAAATCCCTAATTTTCATATATTCATCTGCGAATCTGACAGGGAAGCTCATGGATGTAGAAGAGGATTAGGGCCTACTTCTCACTCAGGTGCAGGTGGTCAGAAAGTTTCTCTGAGACAACAGAATGAAACTTGTAGGAAAAGTGATGAAAGATCCAGGTTCATTGTGTCTGAGGCGGGCTACATTTAGAGAATGAGAGGCAAAACAGGTTCAGAGGGCATCGCCCTGGGCAGGTAAAATCCCGTGCCCAAACAGCAAATGAGAGGTGTAGGCAATTATTTAAAGTATTATGGGAAAATGACCGAGCCCTACACTGATGTCTGATGTAGGTTAAGGGAGTTTGGATGGAAAACAATACAAAATCCCCTGCTTTATTCCATATTTGATGTACTTCACTGACTTAAACATCCTTTCTTGCCTTGCACACTGGAGCATGTGGGCTCTCACCTTGGTGTGACATTGCAGCCAGGCTGGGGCTTGGCTGTGGTCACCCCGATAGGGTGAGCCAGAATGATTAACAATAAGGATTAATTCTTGGCTCTGCTTGTCCTTAAACTGATGACTCTGTATATTCATCCCACAGCTTTTGGCACTGGTTGTGACCTGAGGCCTCCTGGATGTAAACAAGAGCAGCAAATATTCCAGGACTCAGTAGTAAATATTACACTGCACGGCTCAGTTTTTAGCTTAGGTGATAAATGGCCAGAGATACAAATTAAAATGGGAAATATATGTTTACAATGTTGTCTTGAATTGCAGAGACCTAATTTCTTACTGTATCTTTATTTTCATGGGCATGAGCCTGGGGAGAATTTTCTTTCTAGGTAAGACCAACTGCTAGTGAGTCTGTGTGTTATGAAAGTAGTTTCTTCGCAACTCTCTTGCAACTGCAATGTTGTTAAGCCATTGTCTAAATATAGATGAAAACTAAGCTCCACAGCAAACAATTTCTTCCCTTTTTTTTCTGTGCAGCCCTTGGTGGGTCTGGGCAAAATTCTGCCCTCAATCTGCCAGTGGGGTCCTGCTTTGTGGGGGAGAACAGCACTCCCAGGCAAAGCTGGGAGAGAGGGTGCCTCGAGTGAGCTATTGCTTTTTTGGAAAAGTGAAGTCTTTTGCTTCCTGTGATGTTGGGTTTCCTGCTACTGGGAAGGTTTGTGGTCTGTAGGAGATGTGTTGCAGGAGCCCACTGCAAGGCAGTCAGGAAGCAGATGGAATTCCATGGCATGCGGCCTGCAGCAAGGCCTTTAATCCATCCCAAAGCAAGGCCTTCAATCCATCCCAAAGCAAAACCTTCAGTCCATCCCAAAGCAAGGCCTTCAATCCATCCCAAAGCAAGGCCTTCAATCCATCCTGGAGCCACTTGAGGCTCTCTCTTTTTCCTCTGGCTGTTCTTTCAAACACGAATCAGCCACGCACACACACACACAGAAAGCATTAACTGCAATCTCTGTGCGATGCCCTTCGGGAGTCTGGTGGCAGAAAAGCAAAGCTTGGGGTGTGGAGGCCCTCGCTGTCCCCAGGCATACAGGGCCTGGCACGGCCACAGAGTGGCCACAAAGCCACTGTTCACTCACACTCCCGAGGATCTGCTGTCCTGGGATCAATGCTCACTTCACTTCACTTCACTTCATGCAGCCTCACACAGCCTGTGGGCTTGAGGGGGTAAATTAATGCAAACAGATTTTTCTGAGTGTAGGTGTGGGCTGTGATCCTGGGACATTTTGTTGTAGAGCTGGCTGCTTGAAGGAGCACGTGAGCCAGGCTTCAGCTTCAATAAAACCTTATTCCCTTGTGCATCCCTGCTGCCTCTCCAGGGCTGCAAACCCGTTCCAGAGGTTATTAGTTTGAAACACTTTAGGGGGTACATCCCTGTGCTGAACCTGTACCCGCCTGCATTATTTTGGTGGCAGTAGACGAAAGAGAGAACGGCTCTCTTTGATTATTTTTTCCCTTTATGTGCTGCTTTGCAAGTAGTTTTCCATCCAATTAATCCCACTAGGTTTCTAATTGAAGTGGTGGCTTGCATAAATATTAATCAGTCACTAAGAAACATGGAGGGTCAGGGACAGGCCGAATGAAAGAGGGTGTTTGGTACCTGCTCTGATGTGTTCTTGCTGAGCTCTCCTTGCAGAGGAGATGCTCAGATTATGTTTCCCTGGTATGTTTTTGTTGAGTCTTATTGGCAATAGCAATATAGGTAAATAAATTATGGGAGCATGTAACTTGTTCTCGTTGCCCCTTAATGCCATTTCAGTGGGAAGTAAGTGGCTGAATATTTTCTGTGTTGCTCTGGTCTCTCAGTTCCTCTCTGACTAATGAATGGGGAAATATTTCTTCACTCTCTCCAGTGTAATATGTTGTGAGGACAAATAAATTAAAGCCTTGGAGCCTTTATATGAGTAGGGGCCATATAACCTGCTAGAGAAAATTGCCAGGCAATGTTCTTGGTACTCACCTTGGCTGTGTAACTTGTTTGTTGCTGGCACAAATTCAGCTCCAAACTGAGACGGTTTCAGATGCTTTGCTCTGCAGGATTGTTTTAATTTCAGTGTCCATGGGATTTATCTGACCACTACATTAGACCCCTTTACTTTTGTTAATTCAGTTCTTTAAACATTTAGGCTAGGAGCTGCTTTGGAAGGTGAACTGACAATGAAGGAAGGGTACTGGCCAGACTAAGGCTTCTTTCTTTGTTATCAGCGCTTAATTATAGGAAAATGATTTCTTGCAGAGTTGGCAGGGCACTGGAATTGTGTCTTGCCCTCATTCTCCCCGTGCTGTCCTCAGGCTGGGAGCAGCAAGGAGCTGGGAGGTTTGATGGGTGAGGACAGTTTGGGTTCTGCAGGGCTGGGGACAAGCGTGGGTGCAAAGCCACCCTCAGCAGGGAGGGCAGCTCCATGCTCAGACTGGTTCATCAGACAGCTGGAGAAACCTCCATCTGCCTGACAGCAAGAGGAAGAAAAGGAGCTTATTAAAAAAAAAGCATCCACGGTTTGAGACCTCATTCTGCTCTGGGGCCTAGGCTGCAATCAGCTTCTCTTGCTGCCACGTTTCCGTGCAGGATGGCAGCAAGGGGCTGTGACAAGCAAGGTGCAGCTCTGTCAGAGGGAGGGGCAGAGCTGGGTGCTGTACATGCAGGGAAGCTGATTTTCTATGGATGGCTTTCAACAGCGTTGGACAAAGTGGAGGAAAGTGACAAAATATCAAAGCTTAAGCGTTGATGCTCAAGTGTTACATATCCCTTTGCATCCATCCTTGTACGCCAGCACTGCAGAAAGCACATTCCCATTGATATATCCTAGACACAGATCCCAGGGTTGTACCCATCAGGCCTTCCCTTGCCTTTGTTAGGCTCAGTAAAGTTGCAAGCACCGTTAAAATTAAGTTGCCAGAGGAAAATGTTTCTGATGCATCTGTTTTTATCATTTACCCTGTGGTGACATCAGACAGCCTCCCAGGCAGCCAGGGAGCACAAACACGACTGGAGAGGGGACAGGGAAAGAAGTTTCAATTTTTCTTCTGCTGAAATGTAGGAGTTCTGGGGAAACATAGACAGTTCAGAGATATTTGCCTTCCTTCAGGCATGCCATCAGCTCTTGTAAGAGCTTCAAAACAAGACTCACCAAAATGACAGCACTTTGTTTGCTGCTGCACTGAGGAATGAGGCTGTTCCTGGGGGAGTATTTTTTAACATCCTTGCAATTCAGGGCTAGACAGAAGCCTCAAACCATTGTGTGATGCCAGCCAGCCCAGCTTCTCAGATATGGGGATGCTCTTGTTGCTTGTCACCGTGCAGCAGCCACCTGAAAGGACATTAGCATGGAAATTTTGGAACAGCCAAAGAAACAAAGCCACAGTGTGACAGAGTTTGTCAGCTGCTAATCTGATACCCATACACGTGCATGTTGTGTGTCTCCTTTGTTAAATCATTCTGTGCAAGAATTTAGCTGTTAAATACAACAGTGTATGCCCATAATCAATAGACCAGCATCAGTTTTCTCTTCCCTCCCTCCCTCCCTTATCATAGCATCGAGTTATCCTTGGAGCCCTTCACAGCTCAGTGATGGTTATTAATAGATCTGGGTAACCTCCCAGGTAATTTTGGTTTGGTTTGAGGTGCTGTGTAAAACTCTGCTACAGGTGGTACCTGGCACATTGAGTTAAACTCAGGACGGAGCTGTCCGTGAGCTGTTTCACCAGTGATTCCAACTCTTAACAAAAACAGACTCCCTGTGCATGTGCTCCAAATTAAAGTTTACAAATTTGCAGCTATTTGCTTAATCAGGTCAGAACAGAAAGTTGTGTTCCACAGGGAGCAGTTGTTCCAATGCTTAGGAGAGCTCCAAACAATAAGAGAAAAGGACAAACAGGGTCAGCCTGCACAGTCCCCAGCACGGGGCTCTGGGGGTGCCTGGGGCTGGGAGCCCCTTGGGGCTCCCGGGTGATGTTCCTGCTGAGAGATGGCTTGAAAAGCCTTTTCCCATGCCATGAAATCCTGTGGCATCTGGAAAAGCCTCACTGTTTTGTCGTCATGAAAACATCTCAGAGGAACTACAGCAGCCTGGTCATTAGGTCACTCTTCAGGAGACCAAAGACCCAAATCTTTTAATCCTAGAAGATGAGATTTGAAGCTGGGTTTGCACTAGCTGGTCTCTCTTTCACATGCCCAGAGAAGAATATCACTCCTGAAAACATTTCATGGCTTTGACAAATGTTCACTTATAGATGAAATATATTTTTGCCAAAAAAAAAAAAAAAAATTCCTTAGCCGTTTTCCCCCTCGGCTCTGCTGTTCTTTATTTTTCTCTGCTTTCATCTCCAAGCCTCCTACCCTTTTTCTGTCTTGTCTATTTTGATTCAGCCCATGCCCTGAATGACTCCTGTCTTGCTATGTGCTTGTACAGTGTCTATCACAGCAGCTTTCAATCTGTTAGCACCCAGAGGCATTAACATAATGCAGGTAATAAGGGCTAAATTTAACTTGCTCACAACTACTTTTACCCACTCTAATACGCATCACACTCCTCAACTGACAGACTCAAATTGCATATAATAGCTGCCTGGCTACAGTACACACACAAAGAAGGTGATAGAAAGCATTTACCTCAATAAAAAAAAAAATATTTTTCCCATCCAGAAACCTCAGCTTCATTTTTTCCCATTGCTTTCAGAAGCTTCATGTCAAGATAGATTTTCCTTCCACTGTGATGACATTAAATCTCATGGCTGCTGTAAAATATGCTTTATGAGTTATTAAAGAGTGTTACAGCAGCTGAATTGGGCAATCATTAAATAAATATTGCTAAATAGTTTATTAAAAGAAAATTTAAGTGCTTGCCATTTTTACTTATCCTCCCTAGGACAGTTGATTTTATAGGTTTTCTTCTTTTATCTATTTTTATGATCTGGAATAAACTCTACAAACTTCATCGCTCATCCAAATATCTATAAGAGGTTTAATTGAAGAAGGTCCCCTTTGAATAAAAAATAACTAAATAGCAGTTCCTAATTTTCTGTGTTTAGTTCCATGAGTATCCCAAACTGAAAGCTCCAGAAAATTACTTTGAAGTTGTTAAGCCTGTAATTCTTTGCTTTTGCAAGTTGTAGTCACTGAGTTAACCAATAATAATCAAACTGTGGATGGAAAAGTAGAAAAACTAATTCAAAAAGAGTAATTTGCAAGGGTTCTTTTGGATACAACACACTGGCTTTGGTTTCTTGGCAAAAATTTCTCCTCTTTGTCAGCTCAGCATCGATTGTGCAGTGTCTGCAGTGACCCCAGGGAAGTCCTGCTGTGCCCAAACCCAGGAGAGGTGGGGGTGCCCAGCTCCTCTTGTCCATCTCTAACAGGACTTAATCTCTCCAGGCTCTTCTCCATTCAGTTGTCTTCTGTTCCAGTAAACAACTGGAGTTGTAAATAATCAGGAGTTAAAACAACTCCTGCATATTTAATTAAGCTTCACTTCCCTCTGTTGCTTCCATCCAGTGGCCAGTGCAGGACTTTGTGTGCTGAGAGTGCCCATTGAGGCTGGCCCATGTTCCACCCATTATACCCCCAGCCCATTTAGGCTGGAAAAGGCTGTTCCTTTCTAAGACTGGGAGCCTCTGCAGCACAGCATTGACCAAAATCAGGTCAACAAGTGCCTTGCAGTTCATGATAACATTGCTCATTAAGAGCCATGAAAGCAGGGTATAACCGTGGACAGAGAAGCAAAGAAGTAATCAGAGGAATATTTTCCTTTCCTCTTTTAATAAGCTATCATTTACCCTTGTTCTGTTCTGATCCCTTTGGGGCATATATCTTGTGCAGGGAAATGTAAAAAAAAAAAGAGAGCTAGAGGAAAGTAATAATGAAATAGTGCATGTGTTTAAATATTTGCAGGAGAAAGGAAACATCACAGAATTTCTCACTAAGTCTGTGATGAAATGGGAGAAGTACAGGCTTGTCAAAGCAATAATTAAGTTCAGTTCCAGAGGGCTGTTTGTGTTACATCTGCTGGGTTTTCTTCCAGGAAATGGTCTCTCTGGAGGGCTCTGATAGAGAGGCCCACTGAAGGCAGGTTTGCCCACTGAAGTCAGGTTTTCCCACTGACTCAAATAGTCTGAAACCCTAAAAAGCAGCTGGAGCTTTGTCTGTGTCGAGGTTATCACCAGGAAAATCTGACTTCTTGGTCAAATACCACCAGTGTCTACTGTCAGCTCCTGTTGCAGCCAGAGTAAAAGATGCACAGACACCAAACAGGGAATAGTCCCTGCGCTGAAGAACATCCATCAGAAAAGGAGCTTTCCTTTATTCTACAAACAGCCCTTTGTTTATGAATATATTTACCTCAGCACATCGGGATGCACGTCAAGGGAATTCCACCAAACACACGAAGGTGCTGGAGGTGAAGTGAACCCTCATTTAGCTATTTGAATACCCTCTGCAAGGCAAACACATTCATATTCCATGGATTTGCAGAGCTCTGAGCCCCAGGTATTTGACCTACCTTACATCAGCTCCTCATGTGAGATGAGTGCAGCTCATCTTTCCTTGCAGCGTAAATACGAGTGGCACTTTAAGCTGCTGGAGGTGTTTGTTTCCTCTGAGATGCACTTTTCATTTGCTGCATTAGCAGGAGAGCTGAGTGATAGCTTCTGTTAGTGCAGGGATTAAGTGCAGGATCCGTGTGGGGGCAAGGGGAGGGAGCTGAGGCACGGTCTGGGACTCTGCTTTGATTCCCCACTGGATGATTCTGGGGGCAGGGGCAGTCTCCAGGCACCACAGGACACCATAAATGGTGAAGTAAAGAGATGTAGAGCAGCTGCTAACCTGTGCAAGAACCACCAGAGGGGTTTTCTGTCACATCCTGATGTTATGGTTAAGGGCTAGGAACACTGAGCATCCACTCATGGGCTTGACCTGCAACCTGCTGAATCCAATCAAAAGGTGCTCGTTGATCTCAGAGGATGATGAAGCAAGTTTTGAGTGGTTTTGTCCCGTTCACTCCAATTTTTATTGCCTTGTCTTGGCTGTGTGTGAGCTGACACCATTGGTAGGTGTGTGCTGAGCCTGAGAACATGTGCTGGCCGTGCCCCCCGGGCCTGGCAGAAACGTCAGACTGGGAAGATGACAACAAAAGCAGAGTGCTAAAGAGCCATCACATTTCTGAAAAAATGTGAGAAAATTAACGACAGAAGATAAGCAAAAAGGGTGGAATTTGAAGTGCAAAACTTAAAAAAATTACTGCAATAATATCAGTCTGCTCAAGCTGCCAAGTTGTGCAAAACCTGCTGTGGTGCGCACACACACACACACACACAAAGACAAAAAGAATTCTGCTTTCTTGTTTCCTAGAAAATCTGTGGAGGGCCTCCACCTTGAGAAGATAATAATTTGAATGAATTGTTGATGCTGATTAATTTATTATCTTAAGAAATATTTCCCAGAGCACCCACACAGCCAAAGGTGTTGAAGGAAGCCTGTGACATGTATTTTACCCGTCTTTGGCCTTCCAGAGGTCAGGCACTATTCTAAACATTTCACAGGGGCTGCAGCCAAAGCCCAGAGCAGAAAAGCTCCAGTTTCTGTGCTGTTTGTGCTGCCTGTCTCTGGCTGTGCCACGGGCCTGGCTCCCCTGGAGCTGAGGGGATGATACTGAACGTACTCCAGGAGAGAAGGATTAGGACACTCCACCAACCAAAGTGTTTAATGGAATGAGGCCTTTCAATTGAATTTTATTCGTTGGGCATGACCCCATTTTTTGCTGTTATTTGCTAACTTCTCCAAAACTTGAAGCTGATATCTATTTTCTTTTCTGACACATATTTCACTGCTTTTAGAGGAGATTTTGCTGCCTTGTTGTGCTTGTTCCCTGGCTTTTGATGTAATTTAGATGTGCTTTGGAGAGGAGACAGGCAGCAGAGCACCTTTAGGATCCCTTGAATGAGATGGTGTGCTCTGGCACACTGCAGGTATCGAGACCATCATGCTGGAAGTGGGATGGGAACCACAGGAAATGAGATTGGAACTCCTGCCCTCTGCCCCACACACGGCCTGTCCTGCTCCAGGCTTTGGACTCAGTGAGGCAGAGTCATCCTTGGTTCAAAAAACAATCACTGCAAAGTCTCCAAAACGTGATCTAATGTCAGAAACAGCCAAGGAGTTAATTCTGTGCTGTAAAAATGTTATTTGGAAACTGCTGCTTTTAAATAATTGCCATCTTTTGATATACTGGATATGTTTCACCAACCCAGAACTCACTTTTCTACTTGAAACAAAGCCGAGAACAAAGACTGCCTGTGTGAAACCAAACTGCTTTAAACCCAGCTGCAGGTGCCTGCACCATGCACACTTCTGAAAGGAAAGCACTAAGCCAGAGAAATAAAATGGGCATTGAGCTCCTGTGTGCAATGAAAATTCCTGGCTAAACATGAATTCCATTCCGGAGTGCAGCAGATCAGTCCCTGGGGTGAAAGTCACAGTTGGTGACAGAACCTTGCAATGAGCTGCCTGGGAGGTGTGGTGTGCATCCCACAGCCCTCTGCTGGAAGAAATTTGGAAATCTTAAGTGTGGATCTGGCAGAAACAGGCAGAAACTGGTTTTTCTGTTATTCCGAAATATTTGCATTTTCAAAAAAAATCAAAGGCACCTACTTCTCTTGAGGGACAGCTGAGGACCTTTACATTTCCTTAGAGTCCAAAACTTCCTCATGCACTTCAAAACCTAAAAGAACAGGAAACTTCCAGCCTGGTGGAAGGGAAGACAGGAATCCTTATGCACCACAGTTCTTTTTATCTGGCTCCCTTTCCCAAGCCCTTCCTTGGCAAAAGTTGGTCACTCATAAACGTGTCCCTGTGGAAAAATATTTAATTAGAAGCATCTCCTCTAACCCACGTTTTGTAGCACACTGTGTGCAAGAGATGGGTTCCAATGGCCAAAATAATCCATGACTTTGGGAGTGAATTTAAATGGGTTTTATTCTCACCCCTGCACCGTGCCAATGCCACTCACTGGCCTGGGAGGTAACAGGAGATGCACAACTTTGGGTTTCTGTTTCCTGGACAATCATTAGTGCCAAGTGGAGAAATGGCTCTGAAGGGCAGGGAGGAAAAGAGCAGAAACCACCTGAAAACTTCCCTGGGCTGCACCTCAAACCTTTGGCCTGCCCACACACTGCTCTGGGATACCTGGAAAACGGGAAGGGGAAGAAAGCACAGCTGGGACAGAATTTCTTTATTTAGGTGCCAAGTGCCCGTGAGGGTGAACCAGGTCTCTGAGGATGCAGAAAATGGAGCTGTCTCTGAAATCCAAGTACTGGAATATTCTCAGTGGAACCAAAGCTGGCATTTCCTGTCCTGGTGCATTGCCAAAGCTTAGGCAGGGCTGAAATCCGATGCAAGTTCCATTCATTGCTTTCTAATAATTTGGTGAAAACCACTGCTATAGTTTAGATGCGTTGACATTAAATAGCTTTTGATTTCTGATTTGTTCCATAGAGCTAAGATGGTGCTGGAGGCAATTAGCTGCATTTGGGAGTTGGGCAATGATTGATTGCTCTGCTCCCTCTCAGCTGCTTTGTGGGTTCAACTTTTATCTACAGTTTAAAATCAAAGAGTTCTTTTCTATTTTTTTTTAAATTAGTTTACAATCTGTTGACAAAACGGCCTTCCATCTGAATGGATTGTATTCTCTCACATAGCTGGATTAAAAATGACAATTATATTTCAAGCAAGATAATATTTTCCTGATTTTTTCTTTCAGGGAAAAAACTAAAAAGGCTTTATGGTGCAATTTCTGTTTTCACTTGACGACTTTAGAGCCTTTTTTCATTTAGAAATTTCTTCACTCTGGCTCTGCTAAGCAGCAATAGATCAGTGTTTGTTTGATTTGGGTTTTAAGTGACTACAGGCTCTAAAGTTGCAAGTGGAAGTCAATGAGGCTCTGTGCTGACTTAGGTTAGAATGAACAAGCAGGGATGGAATCTTTTTGGATTTTTCGAGCATGTTTTCAAGCTGTACAGCCATCAAGGCAGGGAAGAGCAGTTTCTTGTACCAGCCTACACCAATCCCCTCATTTATAAAGATTATTCCCTGTGCTTAATTAGTTTGTGAGAGGTGCTGAGGCGCTCGTTTCCAGGCACTGCAGAGTGACTGTCCCAGCTCTCAGTGCCCTGCACCACCAACATTTCCTCTTGCCAGCTCCCCCCTGGCTGTCCCAGCTCACCCAGAAAAGTTCTCAGTGCCCTGCACCACCAACATTTCCTCTCGCCAGCTCCCCCCTGGCTGTCCCAGCTCACCCAGAAAAGCTCTCAGTGCCCTGCACCACCAACATTTCCTCTCGCCAGCTCCCCCCTGGCTGTCCCAGCTCACCCAGAAAAGCAGGGCCAGGCTGTTTCTCTGCTGCTGGTATGGGATTATCTCTCATCTGCCAAAGCCCAGCTCCCAGCACCTCTCTGGGGCTGAGACCATTCTTTTCCTACACTCCAGCTGCTGTTCTGCAGAAATTATTTCAGGATGAGGAATGCCCACAAGGGTCCTGGGGATGTTCCTCTCAACAAACTCTGCCTACAGCCAAAACCCAACAGGGATAAAAGGGGAGCTTAGAAAGGGAAATGGAGTTACCAGCCAGTGAGCAGGAAATACTGCTGTAAACATTGTCCCAGGCTTATTTTGGGACCATGGGGATAGTGCAGACACACCCCGTGCCCCTGTCGTGCCTTGTTTGGAGGTTGCAGCTCCTGAGGAGAGAACAGAGAGAGCTGAGCTGCTGCAGGAGTCTCACAGGAGATGGAGGGTGCAGAGCTTTCCTCCCCAGTCCCTGCTGCAGCCTGCTCAAGGAGCTGCATGCAGGAGGAGAGGTCAGCTGCTCCACAGAACAAAATCCGAGGAGCAGGAGGTTGGGGTATCACTGAATCCCTGAGGTGCCTCTCAGGGCAGCCATAAACTGCTCCTTCCTCAGGGCAGAGGTGAAAATTGCCATGTGCCCTACATAGATCACGCCTGGCAGGAACAGGAGATGTGTGAGGGGAGCTGGGGCCTGCAGTTCATTGGCATTCACAGTGCCCAACAAGGAGTTCTTATGCTCCTTCCTCCAGCTTAGCTTATAAAGAGAACACACCTATAAATTATCCAGAGAAGAGGGCGAGACACGCACAGACAGGCAAGATGAAGAGGGAGGAGGATCAGAGATTTTAAGGCCACGACAGAATTCTGTGTCTCATTTTGTAGCCAGCGTGCATATTTATGGTGCAGAGATGGGAAAGGCCCACAGAGAGAACACAGCTCACAAATCATATCTCTCAGCTTGCTCCAGAGTTTGTTAAAGTTCACTCATGTCTCCTCTGCTTGTACTCCATTAATCATTCCTGCCTCTGAAAACAAGGGTAAACTTGCATCCCACATCTGCAGGGAGATCATGTCCATCCTCTCACACTTCTTCCTCTTTCAAGTCTGCCTGAATCTTCCTCCTCATGGGAAAGGACTGGGAGATCACAGCTTTGTTGGAGGAACGTGTCACCTCCTGTAGGTTCCTCCCATACAAACCCCAGTCTCTCAGCTGGGTTCTCCTCAGAGACCTGTCCTCTGCCTCCAAAGCAATCCTGTGGGGCGTGGAGGGTCACAGGGTTCTTTGCTTTGCTCTTAAAATGCTTAGATAAGAAACATTTAATCTGGAATTAGGTGAGTGTAATATTCTCTCCCTCCGTGTTTTGGCCTAATGTGCACGGGGAGCAAAAGATGAAAGTGGGTATTTTATGATATTTTTATAACTGACTTTTCTTAAAGAAACCTTTCCTTTCAAATATGAAGTTCAGACTGGGTTTTGGGGTTTTTTTCCCTTCTGAATGCAACAAGTGGCAGATCTGATGCTGGATCTGAGAACTCCCAGCTCAACACTGGTGTACATTTGCAGGCTTCTGTGATGCTGTTCCTGCCAGGGACATCACACCCATACTCATGAAGCTGCCTCGAGTTTGTGAAAAGAAATGGAATAAAGCAGATACCCAGTAGTTCCTGGGTGCTGCCCAAATCTCTGTGCACTCTGCTCTTCTGCAGAATATGTGCTACAAATGAAAGGAATAATAGGGTGAATTAAAAACCAGGCATTTGTTTTTCTCCAGCACCTTCTGTCCACAAAAACTCAGATTTCCAAATACAGTCTAATTAAACTTGATTCTATCCCTGATCATTTGTGATACTGTGCACAGATTATGAGTGGATGTGGAAGCCTTGTAGCCCTGCCCAGCTCTGTAATAAAGCTGCCTCTGAGCTCCAGTAGCAGTGGGGACCCCTCAAAGTGGTTTTCCTGCTTTAGCACAGGGGTTTGGGGCATTTCTTATCGTTCCTCTGTCAGGTCACATTCCCAGCCAGTTCTGACCTTTGCAGTGGAAGGGTTTTTTGGGGTTGCAGACATTATTCCCTGCTGTTGGCTGACATAAAGATTAGGTTCTGCTTTTGTTGGCAGTGGGATCAGTATCTTCAGTGATAAATATTTTGATAAACACAATATTTGGGTGCTCTAGGGTCAAAAGCCCCTGAAAATCAAATGGAGGCTTAGTCATTATGAAGGTAATGAAAGGAAATCCTGGAAGAAATGGAACATACCCATTTCTGCACCAGCTGGGGTTTGCCCTTTCCAACAGCTGCGTGATTCTCAACATGGTTTTCTTTATTTTACCGTGTGTCCTTTCCTCCCTGCCTCCTGCACTGTGCTGGTATTTATAGTTATGAGAGATTATGGTCAAGTCTTTTCCAATTCAGCAGCCCAACGTGAAAGCCCTGAGAGAACAGGGATGGAACACGAGGATATAATGCCTCCTGATGGAGCTGGAGCTGTGGCATAACATCCTTAAGACCCACAGCAAATGTCTTATCATCCAGTCAAATGTTTTTATTCCTTAAACATATCTGCTGTGTGCTACATTCCACCACGCACAGGGAAGCACTCTTGCTTTTAATATTCCTCCCTCACTTTGCTGTATTGATTTCATGGCAAGTTGCATGGCATTACCTGCAATTATTTGTCATTTTGCTCTTTAAAAAAAAAAAAAATCATCCAAAGCTGTGGCCTGGGCTGCAAATGAGATGAGCACTGGAGTGGAACAGCAGTATCCAAGTTCCACTGGCTTGTGCTTAAGGGAATTCAGCTTGCATATTTACAACAGAGCCCTCCAAATTCCTGTCTGGTTTTGTAGGAGCTAGGAATACCAAAGATTTTATACAAGGGGGAAATAAAACTATAAAGGACTGGTTGAGAAATCAGAAGCAATTCACTAAAATTCTTGTTAAGATTTGATCCCCACACTGTGAAAATAAAAAAAAAAAAATAGGGAGAAATTGTCACAAAATAGTTTGTAAAAATAGTTGGAAGAAGTGTCAGCTCAAAATTCTAAATGGTGATAATTTTCTTCCAAAACCAAATGTTTTTAGCTTTAAGGTAATGGTCTTGTTTAGATTCAAAGGTACATCTGGGCATCATCATAAATCTACTGCTGAATAAGCCATGGGCAAGGCCACTCCCAATTTCAGTGTGTGCATCCTTGGCCACCACAGAAAATCCCTCTGCTCTGAGTTTGTAACTTCTACTCCCTTCTTGGGCAGAACCAGGGGGGTTCCCACATGTGGTAACTGCTGGACAAGGCAGCACGGACCCTGAGTCTGCACAGCTAAATAACTTAATTTGTGTCAGTGAGTAAATCAGCTTCATCAGCCACAAACACTGAATATGCAACACAAATGAGGATATTGTACACGTGTCAGAATGCAAAGCACCCCTTATCAGGTGTTAAAATGCATTTTACAGAGTTTTCATGAGGCCACACAGGATGAGAACTGCTCTGAGCTCCTCTGGAGTGAGGGAGTGACCCCCACCTGCAGCAGGGGGATGTGACCCACTCACTGTACTCACTCACAGGCAAATCATGACAGAAAGTCGCCTAATTTGATTTTGTTTTGACAATTTTTAAAAAATTATGCTAATCTTAGCAAATAGCTTTTTAATTTTTAGTATTCAGGCTTAATTAAAATGCAAAGGAAAGTTTAGAGGCACTACCTCCCATCTCCCACACGCTCTACTACCTGCAAAATTTTATTAAAAAAAGGAGAAAAGATACCTGAAGTTCTTAAATATCTCTGATAACTGAGACCCCAGAGCCCTGCTTTTTCCTCGGGGTGTGGGTTTGTGACATGGTGTGATGGGCAAAGAGAATCTGAGAGCTCCTCCCAGGCAGGGCATGGTTATTGTTCCTCGGGTGTGCAGATTTCTGGGCACTTGGCTGTGTGTGTAGCAGGCAGGGATGGCACATTGCACATCACTTTGAGAGAAGGACATGTTTTCCTTAATCCTTTCTTTAACTTTTCCCATCCTGATGACACATGTGAGAGCTCAGCGGGAAAGAACCACGTTCACTCTGCCAGTTCTGCCACGAGCCTGCTTTAAATTGTAAAAGCTCTTGGCAGTGGGTGCCTTTTTGCATACTTTTAGGGAATAAAGTATCTAAATAGTAAAGAAATCTGAGTCACGAGCAGCAGCAATGGAGAATATCAACTGACATAAAATAACAATGGCTTGTAAATCCAATCCTGTTCCTCCCTTGCTCTTCTGTTACGATGAGTTGTGATTGGAAGTGACAGAAAGATGTCCAAATTTGTCAGTCCTAGTCCTGCATCTTTCAGTTCCTAAATAGATCCTGCTACGAGTGATCCCTCCAAGACAGCACATTTTAAATATTTTTGAGGAAATATTTGAGAAGTACTTGTAGAGGCACTGTACAGATCAGCAGGGTCTGGTGTCCCTGTGTGTCTGTGCCTTTACACGAGGGATGGCTCTGGCCCAGTAACTGAGTCCTAAATGTTCTGGTGACCTGCAGGCAGCTCCAGACCAAAGACAAACTTGCTTGCTTGAGGCAATAGATGACCTGTGGAGCAAAACCACATTTGCCTGGTTCTTTGGGCAGCACTTTGGATCGTGTGAGTCCCTTGTGAGTGGGTTTAGAAACCCAGCTGCCAGTGGAGAAGCCTGTCCCTGTAAACCACAGCAAAGCAAGCCCTCATTTCAGTGGTTTTATGAACCAGGAACATTGATCTGTTCTTTATATTACTTCCAGTGACTTCTGTATCTTTGAAGTGACACTCACTGGTTTCCTGCTGCTGACAATCAGCTGGAAACACACCCTGTGGAAATGCTTTAGTGCCAGATGAGAGATCCTGACAGGCTGAGGGTCCCAGCAGCTCCCCAGGCTGTAGGTCAGAATTTTATTCCTCAGGCATTAATCCAGTTCCCAACATTAACAATCAATACTTTATTAGAGCAGTGAGGTTTCCTGCCTTGATCCATTTTTTTCTGCATTGTTGCACTGAGTGGATGTATGAATCTGGTTGTCTCGAGACAGGTTGGTTGGGTGAAGGTAATCACCTCCTAATTTACTAATCATATCTACAGCTTAAGGGGAAAGGTTGGCAACCTCAGATGGAAGATTAAATGAGTGAGACTCTCAGAGATTCCTTTAGCTGGAGAAATTGATTTAGAGCATGCAGGAAAATCTTTTCTTTTGGAAATTGAATGAGCAGGTGGCTGCAATTTATATAAATTAAACCTTGGGCTTGTTCCTCTGGCTTGAGTTGGTTTTTTTCCCTGTTTTTAACAAAGCTACTGGTGCATAAATAGTATTTGATTCTTTTTCTAAATGTTGGTTCTGTACAGTTGTTTTTAATCATTGAACCTTTTGGAATCAATTGTAGGATTAATCTAATTGCAGGTTCCTTATGCTGTGGAGCACAGTGCAAGAGAAAAGCTGTGGCCAGGGAGGGAAACCACAGCTTTGCATTCTTGTCTCGTGGCACTTTTCTCAACCAGTCTCTGCTCTATCATTACAATCAAAATTCTTTATCCTGAAAATTGCGACATGAAATTTTAGAGCTTAAAATAGCACTTCTGTAAGGCAGAGATTAGATTATGCAAAGTGTTAATGCTGCATTAACTGAAGAGTCCCAATTAAATAATTATAAATAGTTCCAAGTCTAGTCTCTTTAATTCCAGAGCACTGGAGTTTAGAAGTTTTGCACTCTGACAATGTTGCTGCCAGTTGGGAAGGACCGAGACCTCTGCAGCATTTGCTTTTTCTTCTTTTTTAAAAAGACGTGAAATCTCGGTTTTAAGACTAACAAGTCTTCTTTTCAAATAGAGTGATGTCTCTCCCTGAGGCACAGTCAGTGGTTCACACTGACTTTCAGAGGCTCAAGAGGTGCCTGCTGACACTGGGTGTTGGAAGTCCAGCACAGTGGAAATCACGTGCAGTGAATAACTCATAGACATGGACAAGGTCAAGACCAGAGCTCTGCCTATTTAGTTGCCCAGTTAGGATATTTTAAAACCATGAAGTGTTTTGGATTTTGAGCACCTCTTTCAAACCCTCCAGGCACTGTTTTGGGGTCAGGAACACGCCCATACATGAGGCTGCAGGTGTGGGTGTGTGCATCATCCATAAAGCTGAGCAAAGCCACATCCCCACACTCCTGCCTCCTCAGGAGCTACTCAGGAAACCACAGGAAATGGGAGTTTCTAGACATCCTGGGAATGGGATCTGAGCAGGAACCCTCGGAGGCTTTTCCTGCCTGTGACTGCTGTTTTTCCATGGTCACACACACCTCTGACTGTTTCTTCTCACCCTGCTCCTCACTCCACCCTACCCCAACAGAGCGTTGCCCTTTCAACCCAGAACTTTTGGGGTTTGCTTGTCTTATTTTATATACTGACAACACCTTTTCTTTGACTCCTAGGGAGTGGCTGTCATTGCATCTGCCTACTAAAGTGTGCTTCTGATGGATTCTTAAGTTAAACCCAGCTGCTCATGTATGCCCCTTTCCCAGCTTGTTTCCTTTTTTAATCTGTGCAGAAAAATCAGAAAGAAACATTGAGATGATTGTTTTACTCATTAAACTAATAATCTAATCACAGAAGAGTATTACGCGTCAGGTTCAGGAATCTGCAGCATTTTTGCAGGCTAGCAAACCAGCTCAAGTGAAGAGATAATTCCTTTTTTTTAATTCAGTGCAAACCAAATGTGCCTTGAATGCCTGTTTTATCTTCCTTTGCTCATGGAATTTACATTTAAGAAACAGTTTCCTGAGCAATTAGAGCACGATCATTTAAAAATATTAGCATTAATATGGAAATATGGAACTCCTCGTGTCTCATTCTCCCTGCTGGTTTTTGGCCTCAGTAGCTCTGCTTGTACCCCCCAAGGGGGAGTGAAGGGGAGTGGCTGGATGCCTTTGGAAATGCCCCCAAAGGTTCTGAAGGTGTTTGATGGTGCCTGGATCCCACCTGGCATCGTGTCTACACTGCCAGGACTTCTGCAGACACTGCAGGGCTTGTCCAGAGAGGCACCAGCACTGCAGAAATACCAAAAGGCAGAAAAAACCAGAAATTACTTGTTCCAAACCCTTGCACCTTCATGGTGTGTAGGCAGGGTCAGTCAGAGGCCACCAGGGCCAGTGGCCACTGCTGGGGGCTCCAGACAGCTCTGGTCACTTCTTCAGTGCTCTCCTTTCGTCCCTGCTTCTCCACCCTGGATGTGCAAGAGGAAAAGCTGTTCTGTCCTTGCCCAGTCTCTGGTAGGGTTAATGTCCCTCAGTGGTGGGCTCTCCCTGCTGGAAAGGAAAAGCAATTTCCCTTCTCCACCAGCCAGTGATGTCTTGAAGAGACACAATTAATTGTTTCCCTAATCTCAGTGAGCATTAGGCGAACGCTCTCTGCGCGAGATCCCTTCCCAATTATTTAGCCAGTAGCATCACCAGCACAAGCCCACCTTGCCTGGGGAGTGGGAGGCACTCAGCCATCACAGAGCCATTTGAGCCCGGCTCTGAGGCCCTGCCCAGCTCCCTGAGGAGGGCAGGGCGATGATTTCACGTTGCTGCAATCAAGGCTTTGGCACAAGCAGCCCTTTGATTTTTTCCAGTGGTGGGAGAGACCCGCTCAGTTGATCCACTTGTTATGACCCCTTGCATTCCATCAGGGATTCCAGTCAGCTGGAATATCATATTTTCTTTTCTGCAGAGCCAGGAGAATAGAAAGCAAACAGCAGCACGGGCTGTAATCTGTTTCTCCCCCATGGATGTCTGAGTTATGCTTGAACGATTGTTTTTGGCTGAAGCATGACAAGTTGCCTCTGATTCCCACCTTGTCATGGCAGAAGGCAGGACACTAATTATTTACCTAAGCTGTTCCTTGTCTCATCATAATGTACTTCACAGTTTATTATCCTTCCTCCTCTCTGCAATACCATCTTCCCAAGGCCCAATTTGAAAGTGATACCTAAAGATGTGGTTAACCACGAGTCATTATCATAACCTTACCACAGCAGAGACAAAAGGGGAGGAAGCTGATATCAGAGGGGAGATGGGACACACCAGAAAATGAAATTTGCATTTAGCATTAAGAAACAGGGATGCAATTCCAGGTTGGTGGATAAAAGCAGTGGGATGAAGAGGGTTTGAACTCTATTAAGGCAATCACACAGGCTGCTGAAACATTTGCTTGCTGGTAAGACATCTTGCTTAATTGCTGAAGTGAAAACTATTTATAAAATGTTCCTGGAGGCACAGGTAAAGGAGAACAGCTGTTCTGCAGAAGAAAACCTCTCTTTTTTTGTGTTTTGTAGAAGTTTCACCTCAGAAATCCTGATGTGTATCTTGGTAAAGGCGTTGTCTCAAATAATGTAATAAGAGCACAAAAAACAGAATTTTAGGACTCCCCTCCTGGGGCTCTGGGTCTGTGGTGCCTGGGAAGGCAGATGCCAGTGAGGTGTTTATTCGTTCAATCTTGGTTGATATTTTGGTGGAAATGGTTGAGTGTGCAAGTGGGCACGTTTCCAAACAAAGCTCCCGTGGCTGTTCCTGTGAAAGTGGCACAGCTGGGCAGTGCAGGGCACCTGTTCCCTTCTATTGCCTCTGGAACTGCCTTTGTGCAGCACTACAAAGTGTATTTTGACTTTCCAGGTAAATGCATTTAAAATGGCAAAAAGGCCTCTCTCTCGTCTTTACAGTGGAAAAATTGATTAATCAGGTTAAGAGAGGTGGGAGTGGGAGAAAAGAGGAGACCTTGCTTTGGAAAGCAGTGCTATCATTACCATTGAACTAGGATCTGATTGTTATCAGAGTATTAAATTCTGTCCTTTTGGGGGATGGATCTCGTTTGTTGGGGTTTTTTTTATTTCCCGGAGAGCAAACATTTCTCAAGCCCTCTTATGAGGAATTTTCACGTTCTTTTCCAAACCCGCATTCCTCAGGGGACTGCTGACCCCTTTCCTTCCTTCTTCAGGCTGGATCTCCAAAGGCACCACACGTCTCCCTAACACATCCCTCCCCTTGACAGGCAGCAGTTCTGACAAGATGGGGAAGCCTGGGCCTGTCTCTGGTCCCTGCTGCAAACTGGTGTGTGCTCACCCACCAGTTACCCACGGCTGGGCTTTGTTTCTGGGGCTCTGTTATCTCACAGATAAGGCTCCAGGGTCTAGTTCTGGTACCAAGCTGCTGTGGGATTGGCATTATCCCTTCCCTGCTCTGCCTCGGGTTAGGCTTTAACCCTTTTTGGCTGCTGAGGGATGAACTGTGGTGGAATGAGGGGGGATTAAGGGGTTTTTGGGTTTGTGGTTGTCGCTGTAACACTGATAGTATGTGAAAATAGAGCAAAGATGATTACACCAAAAAATAAGAGAAATTATCTTGTTAAATGCAGTAAAAGGCAATGCAATGACTGTGGGCTTTATCATGAAATTAACCCAGCGTAACTTTGCAATTTTGGGGGATTATTTTCTACAAGCAGTGAAATTGCTGGTATTTGCTTCACCAAAACTTAGATGCTGCATCATCTTTCCTGTTCCCCTCTCGGCAGGACAAGATAAATGGTCATAATGTTTTCTCTGTAGTGAAATTTCAAGATGTAGCAAAATATGCTTGCGGGCTGTGAACTGATTGACCTCTGGAATACTGCTTTTCTGCCTGACCTTCTTCTTTTAAAAAAGAAAAAAATCAATTCTGTTGTGTCTAAACATCTCAAGTTTGAAGATCGGCATTAGATTGTCATAATCTTTATTTAGTACAGTGTTGTTCTGAGTTATTGTTTAAAGCTGACGCTTCCTGACAGTATTAGGTTACATCTTAGGGAGATGCTGTGAGTTGTGTTTGAAGCTGCATCTTGGATTTACTGCAGCTGCTGTAAATACCAGCTAAGCAACCTTCATAAATTATGCTAAAGGAATTTCTCAGTTTTATAAGAATTATTCTGGTATGGAAATTAATTTCTGCCATCAGATACTTGCAAACTGTGATAAAGCTAACGAAAATATGGCATTGAAAATCATATATTCAGGAGTCATTGCAGTTTCCAGCAGGATGAAGACACACGTGTTGTGTTCTCTGCACCCACACTGGCATCGACTTTGCCATTGGCGTGGCTGCTGCAGCCTGGCACAAACTGCAGCTGTATTAGGAACTGGGAAGGTCTGTAGCTCAGTTGGAGGAAGAGGTTTCCCAAATCTGCATTACAAACGTGCTTTACTCTGGGCACACAGAGCTCACCAAGCAGCGACAAGCTCAGTACTGCAACAAGCAAACCTGGGTGCTTTTGAGCTCAGAACTGCTGGGTGATGCTGTGGGACAGAACCCAGCACCAGAGAAATCACTGCTCAGCTTCCCTTTGGGGTCGGGGTGGTGCAGCCTGAGCCACGAAATGCATTTCACAGGGCAGGGCCAACAGAAGTTGGGCAGCTCCAGCAGGAACTGCTAGCCAGAGCCCAGGGTCAGACATTCCCCATGGCCAATCCTTAGCCCTACCGTGGAGGGGCTGCAGTGGCAGCTCATTCCTGGGTGCCATCAGTTTAGAATTCAGGCTCTGAGCTCAGTGCTGTGCTGCTGGAAGCACCAGGGCACTCCCACAGGCCGCACTCCATCGCTCCCTCACTCTGCTTTCCCTTCCATCTTCCACTCTCCTTTCTGATCGAGGGAAATGACAGGAGAGAAAGAGCCTCGGGCCAGTTTTGGTGTCTGAAGACACAACTGATCAGCTGGCAACAGATGTCCCCCAGCAAAGTGCCCTGTGCTCTGTCCCAGAGAAACAAGACAGTTTTGTTTGGCCGCCCCAAGGCCTGCAGTGGCCTGAGCTCTGCTGCACAGGCCTGGGAGAGATTCCTGGTAGATGAAGGGTCCAGTTCTGGATGTTACAGAAGACACTAAGAAAATACAGGCACCAGTTACTGAGCTTAATACGATTTTTGGCCACCTGGGCACGTGTAGAGAAAGGATTTACAAGGCCAAAGACACCTGCTAGTGGCAGACATTGGAGGAGCCCTGTGACAGTCTCGGTGTAATGAATCCTGCCTGGCCCTCGATTATCAGGAAGAGCAGAGTGAAAATGAGTAAGAGATTGGAGCAATAATAGACTCTCCAGTGACACAGAAATGATGGCAGCTTAAAGGCAGCTGCTGGCTGCCTGGCCAGGGAAAGCAAATATTCCATAAATCACCTGGCTGCAGAGCTGGGCTCCAGGCTGCTCACTCAGGCACTCAGCACTGTTTACTTCCACTCCCACAAAAGCTCCAGTGGCAGCAGTGATTGCACAAGGAGTGCATAATCCTCTCTTCTTGTCCATCCCTTTCCACTGGCAGCCCTGGGATTTCCAAATATAGGCCAGGCTCTCCTCCTCTGCCTCCCCTTTACTGTACAAAACACGGCCAGACCTCAGCACTGGCCTCCTCCCTGCTGCAGCAGCGTGACAGAGCAGCCTGGATCTGTGACTTCCCTCGTGCCATCAAACCACATTATTTTATTGTGAGCAGAGCTCTGTGGAGAGGCTGAGCTGCCTGTGCCTGCCTCTGCCACAGCGAATCTGCACTCAGGGATAAATGAGATGCATGGATTGCCTCTGTGATGCATTTCAGAGCTGCCCTTGCACCGAGGGAGCCACGAATCCCAGCCCAATATAGGGATAAGAATTCAGTAATTAACTGCAGAGACACAAAATGAAAACTTGGGAGTCGTTGCAGAGAGCCACCTGCCCATTTAGCACCCACTCTCCAGTCCTGGGGCTCCTCCATCCAGGCTGGGCACGGGCTGTGCCCACAGTTCTGTGAGTGTAAGAGCTGGCAGGGTGAAATGCCAGGAGGCTTGGAAATAAATGGGAGGAAAGGATGACAGTCAATTATATTTACAAAGGGCCTGATCCCAGGCCCATTACAGAGTCTTTCTATTAACTTCAGCAGCAGCTTTGGACTGAGGCCAGGCATATTTGCAGTGGCAGTGAATCTGTGATTATATCTGTGTGAGAAGGAGAACTCTTGCAGTGCAGAATGTACTGAGCTATCACCTGCTTTTGGCAAAACCCTGTAATGTAGTTTTCCTGTAATAAAACCAATAATAATTCTTCAGTCATAGCTTTATGATTAAACAACACTGAGGCAGTGCTTTTTCTCTTCTCTTAATTTGCATAATTCCCAGGCTGCAGTGCAGAGAAACCTTTCGAGATATTAAGTAGATTATAAAAATGTCGTGTCAGATTTGAAAACTGTCACTAACACGGGACTTTTAATTATGAATAAATTAAAATAGAGGCACTGCTTTTCCCATGGCCACGAGCTTTTGTGTTATGCACAAACACTAAAGCTTAGAAATGTTCAAAGGCTGAAAAGTAAAAGTGAGATAAGAGAATGGATTATTCTGGAAAATAGGCGAAAGTAAAACTGATAAAACATTACTATTCAAATGATATCTTTACAGGAGTCATTACAACAGAATTACTGTTGCTGGAACACAGGGAGAAGCAAGGCTATAAACCATTCAAGCCCCTCCACCAGAGATTTATTTCAAGAAATGAATGCCAGTGCTTGCAGCAGCAGGTTGGGGAGCAGAGATGCAGCAAAGCTGTGCAGGAAATGCATGGGAGCTTTCCCCCAGAGCACTCAGAGTGCTCAGCAGTGAGGAACTCCTTCCTGCCCAGCAGCAAGAGATGCTCTGAGAGCTGGGAAGGGTGGGAAGGGTGGGAAAGATGCTCTGACCCCACTGAGGCTCCTCACACACTCCAGCTCATTGCCAGGCCCTGATGTGTGTGCCTGGCTCTGCCCCTGAGTGTTTGGCTTCCCTTGAACTTTTGGTTTCCCCAGGCATTTATCTGAGTGGGACATGAGCTGCCTCACTCCTGCATCTAAATCAGATCAAATCTGTATTCTTGGTGGAGGCAGGAAAGGTCTGCAGTTGTTAAGATATCCTAAAGATGATTAATTTAAAACCCCCAAATAAATAAAATCATTAGTGCCATCTCTTCTCCTGACAAAGATTTTTCACCATAAGAGACTGAGCATTAGCAACCCCACATTTAGGTGGGAGCTGCAGTATCTGCTGAAGTGGTATTTCATGTTTAAACAGACTTAAATTTACCAGATCTAATGGATAACAATATTTCAAAAAGAGACTTAATCTATTTCATTGCATTTTATATTACTTTGTTTAATAAATCATCTTCCGCTAGAAGCCCAGTCTAAGATGAATTTAACAGATCTTATAAATGATGGGTCAATATCAGCTTTGTCATAAATTCATTTTTACTTTGGATACAGGCCTGGTGGGTACTTTTGTATTGCTTTATTTCAAATGATCCATAATTCATAGTTAACTTTGACTTTAAAATGTGACAACGTATTTTCTTTTTTCAAGAATGGGATTTTTCCCTTTAATTTTTCACTGAAGAAAAATTAATACCCCTTTAATTAGAGGTTTAGATAATGCTAATTTCAATTTACTTTTCTTGGTTGCATAGGATGGTTTGAAATCCATCCAGCAGCAGGAAAAACAGGATTAAAAACGAGCACTGGCAAAAACAATGCGCGAAGGAACAGGGGTAATGATTGTCAATGGCTCAGGGAGCTGCAGGGGGAATTCAAGTTCCTTAATGCAGACAGAAATATTTGTTTCAGTTCTCTTAGTACTCAGATATTGGCTTTTACAGCAAACCTCACCATTTTTGTATTAGCAAGGAGATGAGGTGCAGGCAGAAGGGTTCTTGTACTGATGAGAGCATTGACTGGAAAAATTCCATCTCTGTGGGGGACTGGAGGGAATGGGTGGTGGTACAGCCTGGAAGGAAAGTCACCTAAACAGATGGAAAATTGTCTCCAACCATGTGTTGTACAGGGGTGTGCAATGGGAACAGGAGTAAATGTAAAAACAGCATGCAGAGATCTGTGTGAGGAAATCCTTTGTCAAAGGACAAAGTCACAAAAGTCGACTAAAATCTGAATATCCTTTTAGGCTCGCCACAAAACTTGAGCAAAGGCTGAGTTCTCCGCCTAACAAGGATGTTCATTTAGTTTAGAGAAAATTAATTGCCACATCTGAGAGCAGAATCTGCTGCAGGAAGCAAGGCAAGTTCCCCCACAGGTGAAAGGACATGCTGGGGGTGCTGCTCCACAGGCAGACTGTGGTGTTTGTACCAAGTTCCAAACTGAAATGGAAACAAAGAAAAGAAATCCAAGAAAAGCAGAAATACAGAGGTGCAGAGAGGCAAAGCTGGGAGCTGCCATCACCCTGCTGCACATTGCTGCCGTGTTCTGCTCACAGTCATTTTCTCCTCTGTCAGGTGGGGAATAAAGAAACCCAGGAGTGATCTGGTTCACACTCAGAGAGAGGGCTCTTGCAGGGAAATACCGAGTGTGGGGTTCAGATCAGCTGTGCTGCAGGTTCCTCGTGGCTCAGTGAGCACCATTCCTCCCCTCCTTGTTCTGCTCTGCCATCCCACGCCTCCACAGGCAGCTCTGAACCCAGGACTCCATTTCACATTGTCCCAGGCGTGCAAAAAGCCTTTGATGGTGAATGGTTTTAGGAGCTCTTTGATCATTTGCTGAGGTGGCAGCCAGTGGCACCTATCAGCACAGGGATGAGAAAATCCATATCCCATTTTCTCACCTTTTTTCTGGTGTCTTTTTAAAGCACAACGTCTCTGCTTTCCTCTCCGCAGCGACTCCACCTGCAATGAGAGTGTTCTGAGGTTTCCTTACCTTGTTATCCTATTTGGCTTCGCTTATCAGATCACAGCCTGGGAAGGATTCTCTGAGGGGGTCTTTTGGAGGGGTGATGGATGAATTCCAGAGGAAACGAGCAGGAAGCCTCACAGGGGCTGGACCTGTTGTGTGCTCCCTTGGCTGGGGCACTGATGTGTTCTGAGGCTTTTGCACAGTTCCCCTACGTGTGCACTAATGCTGTTTGGAAGGAGCTCTTTTCTCTCCCATTCATCATCTCTGGCACACCGCTGCATTTTGCTTTTTTCCCGGTGCTCAAGGTCAGCCTTATCCCACAACAGAGAGGCACAGGCTGAGTCTTTCAGCCGTGGAGCTGAAGCTGTGTGGAAGAGGTGCAGCTTTATTTCTGAAATGTTCTGCTGCTGCAGCTGAACCTCCTGCACTGTAAGTGCACCACAAGAACATGACCGATTCACAAAAATCAGTTTATGACATGAATATAGTGATACATGTAGTGTCTCAATGCCATAAGGTATCAGAATCATATTGCTCTTATCACTTTAAATATATGTGTAATAAATAATACATATATAAACAGAAACTGCTTCATGTGTAGAATCATAGAATGGTTTGAGTTGTAAGGGACTTTAAAGATCATCGACTTCCAACCCCCTGCCATGGGCAGGAACTAGCTAGAAAGCTAGTTGATTTCTAGCTTTTTTCCCCCAAATTCTTTTCTTTCCGCAAGGGAAGATTTGGCTGAAGTCAAAGCTATCATTTAGCTCCCAGGCCTTCACGGAATGTTTGCTGGGATCCTGGTGAATTCTGCAAGAGCTTTGAGATGGATTTTCCCAGGTTTTCCTGCTTGAATTGGATACAGAAACACCTGGCAATGACCTTACGTGCTCCCTTACTCAAGGCTTGTATTATCCAGTGTTTACATCAGCTTTTTATCTGATGACCCCAAAAATGCAGGACTTTAAAACCCAACTCAGTTAGGAAAATCCCATGTCTTGGCCAAGGATCATTCCAGTCCTGTGATGACAGGATGCTGTTTAGATATTTCTGTTGTAGTCAAACACCATGAAAAAAGTGTCTAAGCAAACGAATAAACACAGAACCTTTATAATCTAATAAATAACATTGTAAATATTATTTATGTATTATCTATCATAGGTTATTTATACATTATGAATAACATTTGTATGAATACAGAAACTGATATTTCAAAATTCCCCAGGGAGTTTCAGGGAATGTGCTTCTTATTCCAAAGACCTTTGAACACAGCTTCAAAACGGAATTACCAACCCTTTTTCAATTCCAGAAAAAATGTTCAGTTCAGATTCTTGGCCAAAACCTCTGAGGTGTTGTTTTGTATACCTGTCACATTTCAGACTGGCTTGGAATGTCATATTTAAATAGGAGCTCCATGTAGATTTGGGCTGGCTGCCATTCTCCAGGCAGGATTCTCAAGGATCTGAGAGGGAGGCCCAGTAGAAAGCAACCAGGCAGAGGCCCTGGAGTTTTAATAAGTGACAGAAAACCTTTTTTTCCCCCGCTTTTTGGAAAAGTCAGACAACATTCTACAGATAAAAAGTGAAAATGTTCTGCCTGATAACATAAACAATTGATTTTGCCAACTTTCCAGCAGTTGTAATGGGGAGAAATATCACCAAACACCACAAGCTCCTTTGGAGAACTTTGCCATTTAATAGCTCCTAAGTCAGGAGAGTTGAGGGAAGGCAGGGACGAGATGTGACAGGCTGGCACAAGTGCTGACCCCGTGCTGAGGTGATTCTAATGCAGGGAAGCTTTAGAGCTTTTCTCTTTCATTAATATAAATCCAAATCTACTGAATGAATTCACCTGCGCTCCTGGATTTGATTATTCCTTGGCTGGATGAGCAGAGAACAAGTGATTAAATTCATTGCTGATTTTTAGGTACACAGCTTTCCTTGTGCATCGTCCTTCACTAACCAAACTCGCTTGTCTCGTGGTGTTGGGCAAATCAAAAATAAATGAAAACCAAAGAACTGAAAAAACACTATCAGTGGCTGGCAAGTTGCTGGATGCAGTTATGAGTTTCACTATGCAATTGCTCATTTGGGATTTTATTGGGGTTTTCTGTTGTTTTTACAAGCTCACTCCTGCCCTCCCTGGATTCACTGTCTTTACTGGAAGCAATAATGAGCTTTGCGATATTTGTGCCATGACAGCCTTTTTTCCCCAAGTCTCTCAGATATCTTGAGAGAACAATCCTGGAAGGGAAAATGTGTTGTGTTCCTACCCTCAGCTGCCACCTGCAAATTTGGGATAATATCAATATTAATAATTCCTTTTCTCCTGTCCCTGGGTGTTAGGTACAAAACTCAGGAGAATAAAAGTGTCTGTGGTTTTCCTTGTGGACGGTGGGACTTTGATCCCAGTGAGGCCTCAGCAGGCTGTGAGCAAATAAAGAAAATTCTCTCATCGTGGTTATGTCAGTGGTGACTCTTAGCCTTGGACAGGCCCCTCAGAAGTGCTCTGCTTTCAGCTGGAGCTGTTCAAACCCAGTGAGTGAATTTTGGCTTTCATGGGATATAAATTACTTCAATGGAAGGCAAGTTAGGCCTGCTTGAGACACGTTCAGAAATCCCAGTAACGAGGTGCCACATCAGCTTTCTTCTGAGGTACCAAACTGGGCGCTGCTGGTTTTGTTTACAGGTGCCCAGGGGTGAATTTCACTGTGCTCTGCTATTGCAAACCCCTCGTGGGTACTGCAGGATTGGAACAGCAGCATGGGAAGAGTAGAGGCTGGGGATTAATGGATTGGGTTCTGATGGAGCTGGTGGGCACCAGGTTTGAGTAACACCTGCAGGACTTGGCTGCAGTGTTTGGGCTGTTATTAATTTGCTGTTGTGTGCAGTAAGCAATTTTTCATCCTCAGGTTTTGTGACATCTTGCCATGTCAGCAGAGACAGGATTGATTCAGGAAAGGACATTTCAGTTATTTTCCCTCTAACTGTGCAGCTCAGGATTCTGGCATTTCTGACATGAGTGAAGGCTAAAAAAAAATGAGGAAGTTTACACTTTTACTCACAATATGCTACACACAGCAACCAGCAGATAAATTGACATATATTAGATTTCACAGTTAATCATATCCCTGGCTCTGTGCTCAGTCATGAAGAAACAGCTGAGGATAAGGGTGACATAAATCCAATGGCATTTTGGCCGTGCTGTACCTGTGTGACACAGGGAATAGGGAAGGGAAGAGCAGATGATGGGCTGGGACAATCTCCTACTGGGCAAACTGGATTCTTCCCACTGTGGCTTTTGCTTCCTGGGTTTGTAGGAGTGAGATTGGGTCTCACTGCAGTATTATTTCAGGCTGAACTTCACACTGGGTGATGGAAAGTGAGGTTTAGTTACTGGGAGAAAGGAACAAATCACATTTATGGTGTTCTGCTGTTGACCTTGTGAGCATCCCAAGGTATTTTTAAGGTAATTTGATCTCCCTCATTCCTTGTTTATCACCTCCTTTCCCTCTGCAACACAAATAATTAATAACTGCACTCTGCCTCCACTGAGAAGTTTGGAGTATTGCAGAGCTGGATTTGTGCTCAAGGATCTTAATGCTGGAGTACCGAGGGGTTGGGGGAGGAAATCGTGGTCTCTGTGGTCCAGCCCAGCGTCATAATAATGATTTGGGCATTTAGGCATTGGCATTAAGTTCATTAGAACCTGTTTTTTTTCCTCTGGAATGGAGAATGGAAAGCTTTGAGACAAAGAGCTGAAAGCAGAAGCATCTGCTGTCAGTCCTGCATCAAAGCAGACACCAGGGCAGGTTCCATCTCTGATATGTGAATGTGCTCCCCGATCTTCTGAGTTTCTACCTTCAGTGAGAGCTTTAATCACGGGGGGTGATGTGGTCATTCCAAAGATTGGCTTCATGTCCAAAATGGCAGCAGCATGTCCCAAACAGGAGCTCACTCTGGGTGCTGCAGGCTCAGCAGTTTGTGTTTGTGGGGTCACACAGCGACACAAACCAGGAGCACTGTGGGAGTTAGGGACTCCACACAAATGCTGGTTCTTATCTTCACCTCTGGGGAGTTTTACCTCGAGCCCCAGCAGATGAGAAACGGCTGCAGATGTTGTTTCAGGTTGTTGATTTCTCCTTCTCTCTGCCAGCTCTCAGCTCCGGCCGCACATCTGATGCAGCCGAGTCCGAGCGGGCACTGCCCAGCCCTGGGCTGTCCCGGCCTTTCTGTGCCCTTTCCATCATCCAACCATTCTTCACAATGATTTATTAGTTACTGTTCTGTGCCAATTCATTTGCACCTGTTCTAGACACGGAATTTCTACCTCTTTTTCATTCTACCAATCATTTTGTGCCACCAGCACCAGAGAAGATGGAGGAGAAGGAGAAGAAGAGGAAGAACAGGGCAGTGCCCAAAATCCTCCATCTTAAACCCTTCATCCTCACATTAAAAACCCTAAAATCTACTTTTTACCTTGTAAAATACTAAACCACGACTCATTTTCACACTCTGGTGGCTTGCAATGATTCTGGCAGTGTTGGTAACTTTTCCCATGGGCTGAGGTCAAAGCCGGGGCCATTCTGGGCTTCTTGCCAGGGTCTGGGACCCCCTTGCTGGGGCTCCTGAGCTCCCAGGGCAGCCAGAGGTGTGCCCTGAGCTCCCAGGGCAGCCTGAGGTGTGCCCTGAGCTCCCAGGGCAGCCAGAGACGTGCCTTGGGTTCCAACAGAGCACGGGTCCCTCTGGGGCCAGGGGCTGGCAGCAGCTCTGTCCCCAGGGTCAGGGCAGGACAAGCAGTGCTGAGGAACCCTCTGCACCCTGACTGTAGGGCTGTGCTCCAGGGCCGCCCTGGCAGGCAAAAGGAAGGAACAGACTCCATTTCAGAGAGGATTTCTTGTCACTGCTATCATCTGCTGGCATCCGAGGCAGCAGGATCCTTGGCTAAGCAGGTCATGTGTTTATTGAAGGGATGCTTTCCTCTGTATCCACGGAACATCTGGCTGAGCACATCTGTCCTTTAGCCAGAAGCTAGAGGAGGGTTTGCAGTTCCAGTTGTGAGCATAAATATAGCTCTAAATAGCATCTGGACCGTGAAGGCAACTATAAAATACTGAATTGCAGGCATTTAGGGGGAAGGCAGCTTGACTAAGGCTCAATAATCACCAATTTCAAATGAAACTCAGAAGGAAAAAAAAAAAGACTAGAGATTATGGAGTGATTCTCAATTTCAAAGTAATTGTCATGAGCACAAACTCTGGCAAGTGAATTCTGTTTGGGACTGAAATTGAAGCAAAATTAAAATTTGCTTATAAAATGTGAATTCCTGTAGCTGGCTTCATCCTTTTCCTGCATCAATGTAACTTTCTGTCCTCAAGCTACAATCTTCCAAGCAAAGCACAGAGCAATGAAATAAAACTTGAGGAAAAAAAAGCTTATTTCTTTTTTTTTTTTTCCCAAAATCACAAAGCCTGGTTTTCACAAAAGGAAGAACAAAAGTGATAGCTTTAGGACAAAGGTAGTTGAGATCAAATGAAACCAATTTGAGACATAAAATTAGAAAAAAAAATAAATAGAAGTCATAATGAGAACATTCAGCTTCTTTCCCTGAAGAAGGGTCAATGGATTTAATGGAAAATATTTTCCTTTTAGATGTTTGTAGGTGGATATCAGTAACAGAGCTAAGCAGCAGCACCCATATATCATGGTGATGGGTAGAGAAATGCAAGAAAATTCTCTGTACGTGAAAGTTTGTTCCCAGTAAAATCAGAGCAACAAACCTCCAGTCAACTGCAAAGGAAGGGAGGAGAAGGATTTCAGCTGGAACAATTTTTTAAGGACAAAAGCCATTAGAAAAAAGGTTTCCTACTGCTTATCCACACTTTATGAAGATGGACTTTAAAAAAAATCTTCACTAGAAATGTCAGCTATCCTTAAGGAACCCCCTGAGTTGCTCTTGTTTAAGCTTTAGTAATTGCACTGAAATTGTGGGTACTGATCACCTGCCTCAGCAGTGACCTGTGTGCACAGAAATTCCAATGCTGCCAGGCACAGGCACAGCAATTCCTCCCAAAATTTGGGAAAAACCATCCCCTCTGAGCCCACTCTCCCTGTACTGCTGAGGAGCAGGAAGTTCTATAGGAATCTCTTCCTGGACACAGCCAAACAGAAAAACCTCTGGCATCTTCCACTGCAGAATTTATACAGCCTTAAAATACTCTGTAAAAAAAATTAAAAATCTGAATTTCAATTCTGAGAGGCAGTGGAACATCAGAGATTTTACATGAGGTGAAGCAACTTGGAACCTGTTGCTCTGAAGGACCGTGAAGGAGATTGCCTTCAGCAGCCCTCCCTAAATTGTGGGTTATTTCCTTTTCCAGCTACAAGTCCCCGTGGATATGAGGCAAGTAAAATGTTTATTGACACACCGATGTGCCACTCTGGGATTTTCTCTGAACGTTCGGGAAACCCGCAGAGGAGTTTCTAAGATCTCATTATATGAAAGAAAAAGTGGTTTTAGTTGCAAGACGTGAGTTCTATGGATGAATGGGCATCAGCAAACAAGCTCAGTCTGAACTGCTACCTTGGAAAACCAACTTCTAAAAGCAATTAGTGATGAATTGCTCTCAGCACTCGGGAAGGTCATTAAACTGTGTTCCCGACATTAACAGCTACTAAGAACGTTCTCAGCTCAAAGATGAGGCTGGAAATCTCTCTGGTTTTTTCCAGCCAAGGAAATTGTCAGCTCGGGAGCAGGAAACAAAGAGCGTTCCTGCATTTGGTGTGAGCAGCACAGGAGTTCAAAGGGGCCAGAACGTCCATAAAACAGCAAAGCTTTTCAAATCCTCCCACAGCTCTCAGGCATCACATTCATCTTAAAAATACTTCAGGATTCCAAACGGACCGAAAATTGAGGTCAGTATTTTTGTGCCACTCCAGCAGTTCAAAGCCTCACCCATTTGCACCTTTCCTATTTCGTCACCGCCTCGGCGCTGCTGAGCCAGAGAGGAGAAAATCGGGGAGGCCACGGAATGAGGGCAGTAAATAAATCTCCAGTGGGAATTGCAATTGAGGCAATCAGTTCCTAAAATGGCCCAGGAGGGGATCCTGGGGAACCTCGGCATGGAGTGTCTGCTGGGCTTGGATCCTGACACACAACTTGGAGCATTCAGGGTTGAAGCAAGGAGCCAGCTGGATTTGTTTGTTTGTTGTTATTAATTCCAGTTGGGCTGGACGCTGTGGCGCTCTCTGGACTCAGGAACTTTCAGTGCAGACTCAACAAGTTCACTCTGAGTTAGCAGCGTGGATTAAAATATTAAATTACTACCCCGAGTAAAGAGGGCAGTTATGGTTGAAACAAGGGTGGAGAACACAGCTCAAGTTCTGGGCTGAAGTTGCATTTTTGTGCTCCCCAAACTCCCCCTGTGACCCCCTTGGCAGTGAGAAGAGGCACTCTCTCTGAAGAGGGAGAAAGGCACAAGAGCTTCACCTGAAGACCCCAACTTTGGTGTCTTTGTGCCACCACAGACCACACAGGAAAGACTTAGGAAAAGTTCCTAGTTCAGAGCAGTCTCTGAAAGTGAAGTCCATCCAAATACCAAAAAGTTTGTATTTGTGAAGGCAGCACAACGTTGTCGCTGAAAGCCAAAATCTTCCTGGAGATCCTAAAAAGCCCTGGGAAAAAATCCCCCAAAATCTCCTGGAGAGCCCAAAAACATCTCTTGGAGATCACAAAAAAAAAAAAACCGTGGAAACTCCAAAAATCTTCTGGACATGCCAAAAAATCTCCAGGAGATCACAAAATAGCCCAAAACCATCCTGAAAAACCCCTGGAAAACTGCCTGGAGATCATCAAAACCCTCTGGAGACCCCAAATCACCCCCCCCCAGGACCACCCAAATTCCCTCAGGAGCCCTCCTGGACATGGAAAACCTCCTGGAGAACCTCTCAAACACCCTCTAAAAACCCCCCAAATTCCCTGAAAAATCCCTGGAAAACCACTTGGAAAAACCCCAAAACTCCTTGGAAACCCCCTGGAAATCCCCAAAACTCCTGGATTCCCCACAAATCCTCCCCAAAGGCCCTCAAATCCCTCCTGGACATGGAAAACCTCTTGGAGAACCTCTTGGAGAGCCCCAAAATCCCCCTAACAAACCATGAAAAAAACACTGGAAAACCCCTGGAATCCCCCCAGTAGTCCCAAGAAAGGGACCAGATCTAAGTCCCAATTGAAACACAGAAAAAATCACCAACTCCTCAAGAGGCTTTGCTCAGCCAAGGGGTCTCTGGGTGCATCTGTGAGAGAGGGGAGAAAAGTGCAGCTCTCTGGTTTTCCTAAACATTAAACAGTGCAGTTATTCCCATGATAGTCTCAACGTTGAAGCCAAAAAAAAAAAAAAAAATTAATTAATCTGTCATTACTGCAAAGTGTCCTCTATTTTTTCTGCTTGGTGACAGGCAAGCAGCAGTTTATATAAGATTCAGAAGACTTCACCCCTCGTTTCAATAGGTTTTGGTCATCACTGAGTTAAGTTTAAAAGTAATTAGGTATTTGAATGAAATTTAGTCGAAGTGGAGAGGTGAAACCAGAAGAAAAGGCAGTTACAAGGCAGAAATCTCTCTAAAGCTGTGGTACCTTCTGGTCTAATCGATTGTAATGCCAAAGGATGTTCTGATCTGACCATACATCAGAGCTGTGGATGTTTAAAAAGTTCTCATTCCTTTAGAAGTTTGATTTAAATTGGTGAAAAGAGAGATGTGAAATTTTTCCCAAAGCTCCTGAGTGTATGTAAACAACTTGGTGTCTAATTCCATTTGTACCTCTGACAGTGGCTCTCAGAAGAGCCAAATTGGGCAGTTTTTCCTTGGGTAAAACACCCAAATAAATCAGTGCACGGAAGGCACAGGGACAGGGGAAGGAATGAAACCGAGATCCTTTGGGCTACAGAATATATGAATTCCTTTTAATGAGATTTTGATTACCAGCAGTAGTGCCTTGGAGCAAGAACTACAGCAATAATCTCTAATGTATTATTTTGCAGGAGAAATTTAAACATTCTAATGTTAATCCAATGAATGTCCATTTAGGCTGGCTAATGATGAAACACTGGATATTACACAGTGCTCACCACGAAGATGAGGAGAGATGTCCTTTATGGGATTATATAAAAAGAAATCAGTTTCATCAAGAATGCAGTTACTCACTTGGAAACCTTCTCATTTACTGAGGCTCAAGAATCATGGGGGATCAAAAACTGATATAATGAGATCATTTCCCCCAAGTAAAAATGCAATATGTGATTAGCCATTATTGACTATTACACAGAATGAAAAGGAGTTCAATCCCACACCCATATCCTCTCACATGGTGAAGTCTGGTTATAGAAAGAACCCTATAAACATCATTTTTTTGACTGGAGGATCCAAGGTCTTTCATTATGGGAACTTATTTTAAAGGGAAAGTGGTGTCATTATCCAGTACTGATAGCTTTTTCTGAGAGGAATGCTAAACTTCCAAAATAAACCCCAAATTGTGTGAATTCTCGAGGAGTTTATCACACCATTTGCATCAATGGGAGTACAAAACCCCCCGAGCTGCCTTTTATTGCTTGCACTGCATTTTCCATGTGGCTCTGGGTAAAAGCTGCTGGTTTGGGGTGTTCTGCTCTGGGGGGGGGTGTGAGCTGAACCAAACCCATCCCACAGCCAGGCTGTGAGGCTGTGGGGTGTGAAAGGGTGCAGGGACAGAAGGAAGGCTCAGCTGAGCTCTCTGGGGTTGCACCTGACCCTGAGCTCCAGTCCCAAACCCTCCTCTAAGAGGTCCTGATCCAAATCTCAGAGCTGTTATCCAAAACATGCAGTGTTAGCTGCATCCTCACACGTGGAAAGCCTCGGCACTGCTGAAGGCTAATTCCTTTTTTTTGTTCATTTCCCTGTGTCCCCACAGCAGCAGAACGAGTGCCCAGTGCTGTTTCACCCCACACACCCCAGCAGAGCAGGAGCTACAGGACAATTTTTCTCCTACCTCTGCCATTCAGAAAAGAGGATGAAGGATCCAAGGACCTGGACCTGAACCAGGCCTTGCAAGGAAAGAGTCTGCAAGGAAGCAATTTGGCTACCTTTGCAGCAAGGTAGAGCAATTTGGCTTTTTTTAAATTTTATTTTTACAACCCTCTCAAGCCGAACGAAGCGAATAGAGGAGAAAACTGCACATCTGCCACAGGAGAATAAAAGCAGAACGAGTTGCCATCTGATGTGCCTGCAGCAGGCCCCAGATGAGCTGCAGGGGACCAAGGTGTGTCTGGGCACCCTGGCTGTGTGCACGACATCCTGAGCTCTCCTTTTCCACGGATATGCTTTCCCCTGGCCCAGGGAAAGGAATGGCTTCCCCACGGTGCCTGGAGCAATTGCTCCACAGGCCAGTGACTTTAGGGAAATATTTGCTGCTTTTCTGATTTGCCTCAGGTAGGGTTTAACTGCTGGGAAGGAGGGGAGCCATCGTGTGCCTGCCAGAACACTCTGGAAGGCTGGGGGCTGCTCTGGAAACCCAGCAGAGTGGGAGCTGTTGGTGCTGCAGCCCTGCTGCTCAGAGCTCATTGCTCTGCTTATTTAGTGCCTGGCTGCTGAGGCTCAGACACGGAGCCTGAGCTCCACACAGAACTCCATCTGCATCCTGCAGCCCCAAATCTGCAGCAAACACGTCCTGACACAGCTGAGTGCGAATCACTGCTGCTTCTGTATTAAGATGCACTCAGAGACGTAGTGAAAAACACTCCTGTGCCTCTGGATAAATTAAAAAAAAAGAGAAAAGAAGAAGAAAAAGAAAAACTTTTATTCTGTAGGCAGTGGAGGCAGAAGGAATGAGAGGAGCACTGTGCCAAGCAGCAGATGCTGCAGGCCAGCAGAGGAGGCCATCAGTGGTCTGTGACCACTGACACAGTGGAAAGAAAGAATTGCTGGGACAGTGCCCACCACATTCACTTGTCAGGTCCCTGCTTCCCCCGAGAGGGGAGCTCTGCCCTGGAAGTCAGGTTTTGCTTGGGTCACAGCCACTCTCCTGTTGCTGTTCATTCCATAGGAAGCATTTTGCATCTCTCTCTGAGCTCTCAGTCTGTTTTCTGCTGAATTTTTAACACATGCCGTTGGTTTTGGCTGGATAATCCTGAAGTGGGATTACACCTGCCAAGAATCAGAGGCCGAGGCAATAAGCAGGCAGGTGTAGAGATGGGGGGAGCTGCAGAAATTAGGGATATCACTGAAGTCAGAGTGCCTTGGCAGGTGGTTTCCTGCTCATGCTCGAGGCCTGGGTGAGCCCAGGCACTGGAGGTGGCTGGGTGAGGTGGGGGAGATGAATGAGTGAGGTTTGGGATGCTGGGCTCTGCGGGGTGAGAGTGGGGACTGCAGCCTGGACTGGGCTCTCTGCCTTTTCCTGAGCTCCTGCTCTGGGCTTCCACGAGCTCCAAAGGCTGGAATTGTCCATGGGGTGGCACAGCTACTGGCAGTGTCAGCTGATGTTTTCATGATATAATTAAATAGCAATTACTTCCCTTCCTTCCTTCCTTCCTTCCTTCCTCTTCTGTCGTCCTACAGCGAGCTGTGAATAGAGCGTGTTGAGATCTATTCTTGGTAAAAACTGTACAGTTGTGCTTCTTTTTTTAATTATTATTTTAGCAGACACTTTCTCTGCATAATTCCAAAATAAGAAACTCGGCAGCACGTATTTGAGGCTTCCAAAATCTGACGTTCGTTCTCCTGGGTCAGAAGCAGTGCGTTAGTAGTGACTGAAAAAGATATTTGTTGGATTTTTCTTTTTTAATATTCTGTATCCTTTTACAAAAATGACAGCTAATTCATTGGATATTAATAGACTGCTGTTTTTGGAATTTCGTTCTTGCTGTAAAATGAGTTTATTTGGGTTAACTTCATGCCCAGTCGTGCTTGTCTTCAAAGTTCATGGAGATTTTGTGTTGTCAGATGACAAATTCAAGGTAATTTGTGATGGTCAGACTGATTTGCTCACGCCACACAAATGTTTCCATAGATGCGTTTGTGCGTGTATGACCTGACCTGTAGAACTTCACTCTTACTGGAGCTTATTCCTGGGAATTACTTACCTCACAATCAGAAACAAGGAAATTTGAGATTATTTGTCACAGAACTATGACAGGTACGAAGTCTGAAAAAACAAAATATAAAGCCAGATTGTGCAATGTATGAGGAGAAATGAAGCTCACTTACCATCAAGTCATTACAAACAATCCCAGCTGTCTTCTTTTCCCAAGAGTTAAATCCAGGCTGTTATTCCTAACTGCTCTGAACTCCCCTGGAGGCACAGCAGCTCCTGCCAGTTGTTGGTGTTTGGTGTCAAGGTTTCCCTTTCCATGCAGAATCCCCCTCATCTTTCATTTACATTGTGCAGCTCTTTAACTGAATAACCCTTGTCTACAAGAAAAAATAATAATAAAAAAAAAGGTACTTCCATCCTTACCCTCGAGGAAAGAGCTGTCTTGGAATGTGAAGCTCAGCCAAGCTGGGGCTCAGTGGTTTTGCTTCTCCTGTGCTGAAAAATCGCATCAGTTTAAAGTGCAAGGCATCAGTCCTTAAGAATTCAGCCAGAGTAGGCTCCACATCAAATGTTTCCAGCCAATCCACCCTCAGTAACTCATCAATGATGGTGTTCCTCAGTGCTGCCTCCTGCCTGAAGGCTGCAGCACCCTCTGTGTTCAGTGCTTGGTGTCTCCTCTGGGTTTTGAGTGAGGTGGAAAAGGAAAGAGGCAGGCAAAGTGTCCTCAGAGTCCCCAAAGCCTGAGCAGAGGCAGCTTTTGGAAAAGGTCTCTCCCACACTGGTGCCTGCAGTAAAGCCACCTCTGGCTTGTGGCTCCACAGCTGCAAGAGCAAGGGGATGCTGCCAGAGAGGAAACTGAGCCCTTGAAAATCTGGTTGTGATTTTATTCATCCCTAGGACTAAAAATTCCCAAAATCCAATGGCTCCTCCAGAGGAAAAATGATTTCTAGTTTTTGTCTCAGCTCATCCATGAGCGCTAAATGAACTTTTACTTTCTAAACTGGATCTCACTGGAATGTGGGGAGGAAGGAAGAAATACATTTCAGGTTTAGTCTCTGAAGGAAAAATGTCTGTGCCATGACTCAAAAACACGACTGTCCTAGACAGGTTTAGTGAGTACGGGAATAAATTTTTCTTTTTTGGTAGTTTACATTCTTGTTTTATGTCTGAAAGGGGTTTTTTGTGGCATTTGTCTTTCTCTGTCTCCGAGCATTTGGTTCTCTGCATTTTTTGAGCTGAACATTATTTCAGGGAAGCATTGGCTGTGGTTGTGTCTGTCACTGAGTATTTGGGATTTCTCTGCCCCACTGAAATTCCTGCCACTGTGTATCAGCAGTCAAAGTGCTTGGGTACATCCCTGAATTTATTGACTGTTATGAACTTATTATTGTTGGTGGGAGAGCCAGTGGAACAAGAGCAGGATGATCCTCCCAGCCCTCATCACCCCTTCAATCAGAGTGAGCAGAAATAAATGGAACAGAGGTTGTTCAATCAGACAGGAGCAGTGCTAATCCAGCATTAAGATTCCTCATTCTTTAATGACAATCACACAATGCAGGTACCATGGATACATCTCATTACAGCTGTGACAAACTCATTTGTTTGCTCTGCTGTAATTTACCAAATTGGCAGATTCTAGTGGAGGACAGAAATTATAGGTTAGGCAGACGTGCTGTTTGTGGCATTGTCCATAGGAATGCAAAGTGGAGCAGAATGAAAATGGGAAATTTTTTATGGGAATTTTTTTATTATGAAATTCAGACCCATTTAATCAGGAAATGTAAACCTTTTCCTCATCAAGGTTTTGTTTTGAGAAGCTTTCCTTCTTTGATGTTTTCTTGCCCTTTTTTTTTTTTTTTTGCAATAAAAAAGCAGTAAATGAAAACGAGAGCCAAAATAATTTCAGAGCAAAATGGCAAAATTTCACTAGAATACTTTTGGAAGAAGCATTTTGGCATTTTCAAAAATAACTTAAACGTGGAATCTGGCGGAACACTTGAAATTTCCCGTCACTGTTAGGGTGTGGAATCAGCGTGGTGATTTTCTGAACAAATCTTATTAAAAATTTTGGAGAGAGAGATCCTTAACAAAATGATGTCATCCCAATCCCATTCCCCTCAGAGACTTCCTTGCTTTTCTAACCCTTCCAGACGTGGTATTCAACTTCCATCTCCCTGCTTTCCCCTCACCCACAGCTGTAGTTTGGCCCCAGAAAAAAAAAAAAAATATATACAGGAGATGAAACTTTTAAAATCTGTTCATAGAAATAGTTTAAATCACAAGAATAACTCGGCACAGAATGTTCCTGACTGCAGGAAGCAGAATCCAAGTGGAACCTTGTCAGATTTCTGGGATCAGAAGGAGGGATTGAATGCTGGAGGGAGTTCAGAGGGAAGAGGGAGCTGTGGGGACTCGGATAAAAGCAAACATTAGAAGAGTGGAATACACAGAGCTTGGCTGAGCAGTGGCTGCAGAGAGACAGAGCAGCACACAAATGTTTGAGGCATCGAAGCACCAGAGAGGCAGTGGAATTCTGAATGCTAAAAAAGGGACTTTTCTGGCTGTAATGGCTGAGGCTTCATGCAGCACTTCAGGAAAATCTGAGAGCCCTCAGCTCTGGAATGCTGGGGAATGAGCACACCCAGAGAGCTCTGAAGCACCACAGGAGAGGGGCCACCAGAGGAACTTTTCACTTCTGTTTTCTGACAGCTTGGATCCTCTGGATGTCGTTTGTTGCTGAGTTGTGGGGGGAAAAAAATGGGGCTGGCACCTCCATCAGCTTTTAAAATGTTTTTATTTTAATTGTGGGGTCTGTACCTCCATTGATTCTGAAGAAAGCTGTTCTGGTGGTGGTGAACCAAAAGAGTCTCCCACAATCCTTTATCCTGTCCCAGTGCAGGGCCCCACCATGAGGAGGTGCATTAAAGATGCAAAAGAGCACCTGAGCTACAGGATTTACCTTGAGGAGATGAAAGAAGCACCTGCAGCCCCTCTTTAGGAAGGAGAACACACCAGCACCTTTCGAGCTGCAGAGACCCTTCCAAGCTTCAAGGACTTGACCTTAAACTGAGATCAGCATAATTTGCACTTTGTAGAGTTCCCAGGGAGGGGTTAATCCCCCTGACACAGGATTCTGCTTATTGAGCCGTCCATAAAACCAGAGAAAGCCCTGAATGTCCTGCTGGACGTGTTTTTATTGTCAAAAGCGTTCCATCTGATTTGTGTAGGTGCGTTTGTGTGTGTGTGATGGACTTGCATCTCTTTCAGGAGCAGCTCTTTTTAGCAGGACATTTTCACAGGCTGGACAAGATAAAAACTTGCATTGCTTCAATGGTTGAATTAGTAACAATTTGGCAACTGAAGGAGAACAGCACTTCATTGTGAAAATGCTTCTGTAACCATTAGCAACTCTGATTTGGTGTCAGGCTTAACTGTTCCCTAAAATTGAAATTACTTGTCCTTGGAGATGCTGAATAATAGCAGGTGTCTCTGCGAGTAAACCATGCCTGTCTGTCTTGATATTGTGCCTCTTTTAAAGGCAGAGGGATTCTTTGACATGGTAAATACTGCACACAAAAAATGTGCACCAGGAGAGACAATCTCAGATAAAAATATAAACACTTTCTACTTTGATCTCTCAGTCACTTTTCCAAGGTATTGACAGAACAATGGATTCATTAGCGAGGACAGTTTTATTCAGTAGACACAAACTGCCTGAAGTCTCCCGGGGAGTCTCATGACAGAGAGATTAATGGAAATAGGTGGAATGGGGATTTAAGAAAAAAGGCAAATATCCAAAGGCACGCAGGAGAAATGCGACTCTGTTGTCAGGAGAATCATTCCATGGAGAAAGGCTGATTCCTTCCAGAGGAAGCCAGGAAAGCTTTGCCAGGAAATTCGCTGGTAGCAGAATTTGTTGGCTTTGCAATCCAGGGCAATGCTCCTACCCAAAGATAACCCATCCAACCTAATAACTGCAGGGAGCAGGGCTCCAGAAAAATGGGAGTTCTGTCTGTGGGGAGTGGAGAATGTCTGGAACGAACTGGGGCTCGGGTCAAGGAGTTTTGGCATTGCAGTTGTTGAGTTTCCTCTTCCTCCTTCATGTGGCACAGAAAACCTGTAAGTGTGGAAGTGGCTGGGCAAGGAGACCAACTTAATGAAAAATTATTTGCCACAGATAAGACTTCAAGTCCCTTTTATTAGTGGGTCTATAGCTATAATATCTTTCTTTCTTAATAGAGGTCTCTCACCTCCTTAACTTTTACTGGGAAATAATTTCTTTGGGGTAGAATCAACTTTTCAAATCAAAATAAAGAACTTAGGACGAAGATTTTATTTCTTTTAATGCCTCAACTTCTCCACTGAAAAGTTGAGGACATAATTTGCTAGCTAAAAGCTATATTTTCCTCATTGAAAATCGAGCATTTGGCATCATTTTGGCTTGTGTTTTCATCCACAAATGGCAAGGCTTTCATTGGAAGCTTCAGGGACAAAACCAGAAGCATTTAGAAGTTCTCTTGGAAAATGGTATGTGTTGCTTGGCCAGAAGTCTTATAATGCAATTAAGACAACTTGTTCAGGCAGAGAATTATAAATGCTGATCTCTTCATGGTTTTGTTGAATAGCTGTAATATTGTCCTGAGGTTAGTGGTAAACTTTCAGCTCAGTGTTTACCCTTTACTTCTGTTCACAATGAAGCTTTCCAGAAATAGGGAGAGATGTGTAAAGTGTGTTGTCTTTAAAACACTATTTATAACACACACACAAGTGTATTTATAGTCTTATAAATGCATCTGGAAATAAATATTGTCCTGAGAACAGCTCGGCTTTGATTTATTCAGGGTGCCTAATAATGAGGCAGATGTGTCCACGTCCTGTTGGGAAAATATCAGGGATTTATCATCAGCCCTGGCAAAGCAGAGACAGGGGTGAGAGGCACCATAGCAAAAACAGGAGCAGACCTTGAACCTACCTGCCCTTAGTTATGTAGGTCAGGACAAAATCCAGGGGGAAAAGCCCCTTCCTGGCACGTTTGGTGTTTGTGGGAGTTGGGGACTCCACACAAATTCTGGTTCTTATCTTCACCTCTGGGAAGTTTTACCCCGAGCCTGAGCAGATGAGAAACGGCTGCAGATGTTGTTTCAGGCTGTTTATTTCTCCTTCTCTCTGCCAGCTCTCAGCTCCAGCCGCACATCTGATGCAGCCGAGTCCGAGCGGGCACTGCCCAGCCCTGGGCTGTCCCGGCCTTTGTGTGCCCTTTCCATCATCCAACCATTCTTCACAACGCATTTATTAGTTACTGTTCTGTACCAATTCATTTGCACCTGTTCTAGACACGGAATTTCTACCTCTTTTTCATTCTACCAATCATTTTGTGCCACCACCACCAGAGAAGATGGAGAAGAAGGAGAAGAAGAAGAAGAACAGGGCAATGCCCAAAATCCTCCATCTTAGACCCTTCATCCTCATATTAAAAACCCTAAAATCTACTTTTTTACCTTGTAAAATACTAAACCACCACTCATTTTCACACTCTGGTGGCTTGCAATGATTCTGGCAGTGTTGGTAACTTTTCCCATGGGCTGAGGTCAAAGCCGGTGCCATTCTGGGCTCCTTGCCAGGGGCTGGGACCCCCTTGCTGGGGCTCCTGAGCTCCCAGGGCAGCCAGAGGTGTGCCCTGAGCTCCCAGGGCAGCCCGAGGCGTGCCCTGAGCTCCCAGGGCAGCCAGAGGCGTGCCTTGGATTCCAACAGGTGCTGGTGTTGCTGCAGGGGGATCAAACCTTCCCCCCGTGCCCGATGGATAACCACGGCCAGGGAAGCAGAAACAGCAGCTGGGAGCAGCGTGAGGAGCTGGGAAAGGCACTGGGGATGGCTCACAGAGCTGCCAGCAGCAAGGAGAGGGGAGAGAAAGCAGAATGTCTGCCCAGCTCACCTCAGGGTGTCATAAAAGGAAAAGGAATCTCACTCCTGGCAGCAGTGCAGCCAAAGTTCAGGCACAAAGAGATGAAAGCCTGGCACGGTGTGAGGAAGGAAAGGGGATGGTGCTGTTGGGGATGTTGGGGATTTTGGGGATGATGATGGTGCTGGGAACTTGGCTGGCAGGTGTTCCCTTGTGGGGGTGATGGCTGAGGGCTTGGATGAGTGGCTGGACAAATCAGAGACCCTCAGTTCCTCTCCTCAGGTCTGCTTCTAATCAGCTGAGTGTGTTTTCTCCAATATGTGGTGTTCTTGCACTTTTTACCTTTCATCTGCCTTGTGTAAATCTCAAGATCTCTCAAGGAGGGGTTGATTCAGGTGGCTTCAACCTTGGCTGAGGCTGGAAATGTTATTGTTAGTGCATAATTAAGAAATCTGAGATAATGATGTGGTAAAATTTACTTACCCTGAAAAATCTGTCCAAATATCAAGACAATATGGACAAGTAAGATAAAACTTTTCAAAGCATGTGATAGATTTTTGGGAAGGAAAGGGTCTTGCTGAAGTCCAGTTTGCCATTCTTTAACTCCAAAGCTGGCAGAAGTTTGGACATCACTCTCATGAGATGATGTAAGGAAGTCACAGATATGGCCACCTGCAACCTGTGAAGTGAAATTCATAAAGAAACTTCAGTTTACAGAATTTACAACACAGACTCAATTTTTTTTTTTTTCTATTTTTTTTAGATGTTTCTTACCTGGGAACCCTAAAGGAGAAAAGAATTTGTGGTGCAGATGAGGAGCAAGTCTTGAAATACCAGTATTTCCTGCAAGCTGAAAATCCTGGAGTGTGACTCAAGTCCGTGGTGATCCAAGCCAGCACGGGGTGAGTACTGCCTGTTCCCAGGCCAGCATGTGCTGCATTCTTAACCATCCAAGCTATTAGCAAAATAGGAAGGAAAGAAAAGTTTGAAGTTGTGAAAGAAAATGGGCTTTGGATTCCTATTAATGATAAAATTAATTTTATATCCAAACTATTGGACAATGGCCCCCTGGAGAACAATGAAGAGAGTGCAAATCCCTCAGACAATGAATGTTGAAAGCTGCATAATAGTCTTATCATTTCTGTACAGCCTTGGTTGAGACAGCTGTAATTAATTATGAGAAAATGACAAATGGTCAAGGCTGTGCTGAAGGCAGTGGCCCTGGTACTTGACATTGTAATGCAACTGGGGAAAAGCTTGTCAAATCAAGGTTGTGTTAATTTATTAGGCAGCCATTTGTGTCAAGTTGAATAAAAGGAAGACAAAAATAAGAGGTGAAAAGCTTCTGCAAATATGAGGTATTTGGGTGGATTTTCATACACTGTAAGTTGTAAGAATGGAGTCATTTCATTCATCTGGCTGCTGCTCCAGGGCCTTGTTCCCTTGTCACTCCCCCCTCACACAGTGAGCCACCTCTGCAAATCCATCCAGCATTTTCAGTTTGTTGTACCCTACAGTGCAGTCAAATCTTAGTTTGGGGTTCCTCTTCAATAAACCACAAATCTTTCCCACTCTTTCTACTTTAATTTCTTGTCAAAAATATATGTTTCAAAATGCTCCCTTCAGCTCCTGGGATCTTTCAGACCTGTGCTGAGCAAAGTTCTGTGGTCAAACTGTTGGGTCAGTGCTCAGGGACGGGGGATTTCAGCCTTGGCTGGGCTCTTGACTTCTTTGTACTTTTGCTTTCTTCTGTCTTGCTTGTTCCTACCATAATTCCTAAAAACAGAACTTTCTTTTAGCCCCTCAAGTCCCAACAAAGCTTTCAATAGGATTAAAATTCTGCAAAAGATTAATACTTGTAAGCAAACTGAAATTTGCTGTTTGCTGTTTGCTTTCAGCACAGCCTGGCAGCCTCGTAGGAGGGATTTGGGGTTTTTTTGCAGTCCCTAACAAACATGGGAAGAGTCACTGGCTGTGGCCAAGTGAATAACGTGTGACAGGGAGTGTCCAAGAGTCCTGGATCCCTGTCTCCTTCCAGCATTAATATGCAGGCCATGGAAAATGTCACTGTGCTGCCAGCCCCTAGAGAGCATCCTGCCACTGTCCAAATGGGTTTGTGCAGGAAATGGGCCCTAAAAGGGCAGGAAACATCCTGGTGATTCTCCCTGAACATCAGCATATGGGCATTCAGCACAGATGCTGCTCTAATTATGATGCATTAAGAACTTTATGTCAATAGTCCTGAACTCCAGTCACACAGCAGGGTTGTTACAAAACATAAGGGTTCTTAAGAGGCCCCTAATCTTCATTCATGTCTGCATCTTGGTTGTTTTTTGAAACTTTAGATAATGCTGTAAGGATAAAAAAGGACCTTTATATATGAGAACACACTTAGAATTGTCTGTATTTTTCTCTGAGTGGTGTTTTTTTGGCTATTTATCCAGTTAACTCCCATTTGAGCATTAAACCTTGGACCAGAACGTGGCAGAGTGTGATGGTGCTGCTCTGCAGCTCTCCAGGTGCCCGTCCCCAGCTCATCCCCCCTGTTTGCTCCATCCATTAAACTATGCTGGGAAAAGGTGACTGATCTAAGTGCAAAGTAACCCCTCCTCAAAAAATCAGTCATTTTTTGCTCGATCACTTGATTGCTGAGATTTGTGTCGTTCTGCAGCACGGATTTTGATTAGAGACACCTTTGGCTGAATGTTAAGCATTCATCTGTGGTGATGCAATCCTAAGCAGGGCTGTGAATCTGCCTGTATACAGATGTTTAATGTGTTAAAAATTGTTTGAGGTGCTGAATTGCCAGTTCATACCCTTTTGCCAGTCTCTGTGTTCAGAGGGTTCATCCTGTGCTTAAACACTGCCTGGTGTGGGCATTGTCCTCTGGGCTGTGGTGTGTGGTTATATTTTATATATTTACATGTTTGTGTTTGGTTATATTTTATATATTTACGTGTTTGTGTGTGGTTATATTTTATATATTTACGTGTTTGTGTGTGGTTACATTTTACATATTTACGTGTTTGTGTGTGTTATGGTGCTTGCAGATAAACGCTGTGCGTGGACTGCTTTGGGCAAACCAAACTGGGATAAACTGGTGGTGAAACAGCAGGGAATGGTGCCACAGCACCATTCAGAGCATAAATCCAAGGGTGTTCTGGATGTGGATGTCAATCCTGGTGTGGGGCAAAAGCCCCTTCACATCAGTGCTGCCATTAAAGTTGGCTCTGAAGCAACTGGAAAGCTGGGATGAGGTTTATTTTCTTAGTCCAAGTTTTCTGACTGGACATGATGAGTCTGTGATTTTGTTGTTGTTGTTGTTGTTGTTGAGGTTCAAGACATGAAAATGTGTCTGAAGTCTTTCATTTCCACCTATTGAAAGTGCTTTAAAAGGGAAAGGAATAAACAGATGGCTCTCATTAGCACAGGAGTGCTTTAATCTTTTGCACATTTTAAATTTTATTTTCCTTTCAATGTTTGTAAGTAAATTGGTATAAAATTAAGACTTCACCAGAGCAATTGAATTTCACACATTTCAATCCATGAAAGGAGAGGTGGACTCGGTCCAAATTGTGACAACTGATGTAATCCTGGCATCACAATTATCAGTTATGATCAACGAATGCATTCTGAGTGAATGAAGTGCAGCAGGGCTGGCCCTTGCACATCTCACTCCAGCAAACCTCCTCTGAAAGCTCTGAGTACAACTGGGGCTCTCCCCTCTGCCATTCAGCCAAACAGCTCTTATTTTGAGCTGGAAAAACACAGAGCTCGTGGTTCTGAGGAACTCGTGCAGGAAGTTGTGGATGGAATGTGCTCTGGGTATGAGCTGCAGGGACACTGATGGAGCTCTGTCATTTCCACCACAAAATCAATTCCCAGTGATGTCCTGGGGCCCCACCTGGCAGAGATGGAGAAACACCACCAACTCTCATGGCTCAGGAGCTGAATGCTGTTCCAGTGCCTCCATCCCAGAGAACCAGAGGTTGCTGAAACCTCCAGCTTCCAAACTTTGTGTTTTCACCTCGTTCTTCTGCAATTCCTGCTTAGCAAATTCTGTTTCAAGCCAGGCTGCATGGGCAGGGCTGCACCAACTGCTGCCACAGCTTCTGATCCTGCATCAGCCAAAGGTTTTTCAGTCCAATCAAAGGTTTTTCAGTCCAAACACAATTCTTGGTGGGATGGGTGATGCCTTCTCCAGCCACCTAGAAACAGAGACCAGACAAGAGTAGTGGAATAAAGATAGGTGTTTATTTGAAAGCCTTCAAGGCACACCCTGGGGAGCCAGAGGCTGCTTCCAAAAATGGACCCCAAGATGGACCCCAGGTCACGAGTTCCTCACACCTTTATAGGTTTGGTTTCATTTGCATACCACGGTTAATTCCCCAATTAAAGCCCCAGTTCAATGATGGAATTCCCCTCAGCTTGCTCTCCCCTTAGAGGCTTTGGGTTACACATTTTGGGCCTAGAAGAGCCTGGCTGTCCTTGAAGGCAAAGCCTGGAGAGGCTTTGTTGTGTCTGCCCAGCACGAGAGAGCAGAAATTCCAGGCTACAAGGAACTTCAGAGTTACACTCTAACAGTACAGAAATTGTAAAATATAAAAGTTAAAACCTAAGGCATCATGGGCACCCCTCCTGAGGGATTAGGAGGCCATGGCTTTGCTGCAAGTGTTGGAAGTGTCAGTGCTGAGTAAGGCTGGGCCAGAGGAGTTTCCTTGTGGCACTGAGGAAATCCCATTGTTTGTGACATTGGTACAGAGCAGTGACATTGGCACAGAATTACAAATGCAAACAGCAGGGTTCTGATATCTCTCCCCTGTAAATAGAATTGCATTCTTTAAGGCTTGTTTTGTAAGATAGAAATCAAGGTCTGATCCTCTCCTATTTATTTTCGGAAAAAAAAAAGATGAAAATTGGAGAACTGCTAGATTTGCAACATCAGAAAATGAAGACTCTTGGGGAAAAAAGATTTTAATTCTGTTCCTCTTAAAAGAGAATTGTGTATAAAGTGGCTTTTCTGCTTCCTAGGAGCTTTCTTCATTTCTGAAAAGGAATGTTTATTTTTGGTGGCAGTGTACAGCATACTGATTAAAATGAAAAAAAAGCTTAACATTTCCAGTTATGTTGAGGAATTTTGTTTTGAGCCTAACCTTTTCAAATAGTAGATGTTTTAACAGAAAATGGAATACATCTCATTCTGGAAAGTTATTTTTAAGTGGGGGAAAAAAAGAGCATTCTCACTTGGCTAATATACAATTTTTCAGGTTTTCCTATCTGAACTGGATGAGGGAAAGTGTTTCAAAAAATAGCATGTCAAAATCTGAATAAGTTAAAAGGACTTGGAGTGTTTCTCCTTGGCAAACTTTGTTTTCCTTGGCATTTAGACCAAAAAATATTCTGTCCTAGATGCTTTGCACACACTTCTCAGGACAAAGTCAGCTGCTTTGTGTGGGCTCCTGGGAGGCCAGAGAACATCAGAATTTATTTTTTTTCTTTCGGGATTTGGATCCAGAATGATTCAGGCATGATTCACACCAGGAGAAATTATCTTTGCTGCCTTCCTGTTGCTTTTAGTGTTTGAAGTCAGGTGTAAATGACACTTCTGCTGGCATTTCTCTCCATGGGAGGAGTTCAGAAGTCATCCTGGCCATTTTCTAGGCCTCACAGCTTTATGGATGTCAAGAGGTCTTTCTTAGACAATCTTTGGGTTTTATGGCAGCTGAGAGAGAAGAGTTTTAATTTCTTATTCCTAATGCTCTACAAAGGTGAAGAGTCCATCCATTGTCTCCAGCCAATTTGTGCCAGTGCTGAAATAATCTTACATTTGAAAGCTCTTCAAGCTCTCTGCCCTGCAGCTTCTTGGCTCCGTTTTTTTAACCTTATTGCTTTTGTTTCATCTTTGACAACGAACATTCTGATGTTCATTTTTAACAGCATTTCAGCTCTGCTTGCAGATTTATTGAGCAGGCTCAGAAGGGCAAAGAGAGGAGGAGGAACACAAACGAGGTCCTTAAGAATCAGAATTTCAATTGGAATAATCGATTTTTTCATTTTGTTGGGGAAGAAAAGAGAATTTTGAAAAATCTTCTTCCTTTTCCTCTTTTCTTCTCCTGTTAGCAAACAGAAAGAAACTACTTTTATTTCCCTGCAGGTGTCTGTGAGCTCATGAGTTCATGAAAAGGTAACTGAGATGATGACATCTAAACCTTTAAGGGTAACAATTTATTAAGACTTTCCCACAAAAGTCTGACAGTGCCAGTTGTATTTGTCATAGATATTTATAAAGGGATTTTTTGCTGGAGATTAAAACATATTAAGCCATAGGCCCAAATGTGTTTCAGGCATGTTTAACTGAGGGGAAAATGTGCCCCAAATTTTGCAAATGTCTCAATATTTTATACATGTTATCCAGATGAATTTCATTTATGAGGGGAATTTGCACCTTTGGAATGCTGTGTTTGAATACCACACTTGACAGAAACCATCTCTGTTTCCTTTGACCTCACTGAGAGAAAAATCTCAATCTTAAAATCTGGGAAATGGGCCAAAATCTCAACCCTGCATTAAAAAAGTTCCTGCATGAAAGCAGCTGGGAATGGAGACTTGAGGGTCTGTGTGATGGAGGACTTGCAGCAGTGACCTTGCCACCCCTCCTTCATTCATTGTCGGGACATTTTGTGCCGATGGTTTAAGTCAGGACTAACTGCACTCTCGTATCTGAATTGTTTGGTAGACGTGGCTTATCAGCAGGGTTCCAGAACAAAGACTAGGGAGAGAGGCTGGAAAAACCAGAGTTTTAAACCTCTGTTTAAACCAATTTACTGCATACTCATCATTAAGATGTTGAGAAGGTTCATTCCTCAGCGTCAGAGACAGCTCTGAAGTTGGGGCAGGTTCCCTTTCACGTTGCCCTGTAACTCAGAATTAACTTTCAGCCTGGATGCTGGGGCTGGTGGTGCTGGCTGGGGAAACACTGCTGATGCTCTGGGGAGAAAAGTGTGTCTGTTCATCCTCAGCCAGCACAGCAGAACACCTGGAATGCTGAGGGCAGGGAATGCTGCAGTGAACCCCTCCATGGCACTCGAAAGGAGCTCAGACTCACTAAAGGAGCTCTTCCTCTGGCACCACAGAAGGATGAGGGATGGGAGGGATCCTTAACACCTGGGAGCACAATTTCTGCAGATGTTGCTGGAATGTAGAAGACCTTGACCCCCCAAAGCTGCCCCTGGCCAGGCAAACAGGGCACCAAAAATGTGCCCTCTGCAAAGGGCAGAGCCGGAGCTGGGCTCGGGGCAGGAGCAGGAGCAGCACACGCCCTGGTGCCCTGGGTGGGGAAAGGAGCCAGCTCTCAGGAGAGCAGGGCTGCAGGCACAGAGCCCACATCACAGGGCCCCAGCCCTTCAGATTGCTTCAGGAGAAGGAAATAATACTTTAAAAAACAAAATTTCAAAGGGCTGGTATTGAACCTGGGTTCAAGCTCAGCCCAAAGTGGCACTTAGCTGTTAGGTGGCACACAGAAGCAGTGTGTCAGGCAGCTTTTGTTGCAGCAGTGGGTCCCTGGGAACAGGGATGGGGGGACAGGAGCAGAGTATGCCAGAGCCTCTCTGACAAAACACCAATCCCACCTCTTCTTCAGGAGTTGTGACTTTCAGAAAACAGTTCAAATCACGTGCAGACTTTGCCCCTGTCTTTTTTCCCAACCCAACGCTAACCAGTGCATTGCAGTAATGTAATTTGATGGGTCCACCTTTGTGCTGTGTCCTTTCCCAGCTCTAACATAACATCAGTTATGGTTTGTGCTGGAGGCTATGATTACCCTCCATAGATAGAAATGTTCTATTGCCTGAGTCAAAGGCGTTTAGTTCGTCCCGAGAAGTTATTGTTTGGAGGCCAAAATGTCTCCAGTTCATATCCTAGTTCTTGTTTCCATTATTGTATGTGTGGGATATTAATTTCTGTCTTTGAGGGGAAAAGAAATCCATCCAGTGCCATGAGAAGAGGGCAGAAATGAAAGTGAATGTCTGAGGACATCTGCCCTGGCATAACTCTTCATCTTGGCAATAGCATATGTTGAGGGGCTCCATTCAAATCCATAAATAATTTTTTAAAAAATGTTGGAAGGTGTCCCAAATTTTATCTGGGATAGATTCGTTTTCTTTTCTTCACTAGGACAGGGCTTTTTTTGTGTTAAAAACTAGGGAATTAAATAATATTGAGGAACCCCAAAATCCACCATGATGCACATAGAGTATGAGAGAATTAACTTGCATAGAGTATGAGAGAATTAACTTCCTCTGGTGGGGCCTCTTCTAGGGGTTTAATCCAAACAGAAAGGCAGAATTTTGCTACAGGAGTTGGTAAACAGAAAGTGGGAAACAGTTAAGCCGAGTTCCAAAACAACTGCTATGATTTATATTTACTTAGGGAAATGCATTATAGTCATCATTGCCTTTTATCTCAGCCATAGTGTAGAAAATTACCTTCCACTGCCACAATTTATAAAATACTCTTGGAATGTTTATCACCAGTGCACAATCATAACAACAGCAGCAAATGGCAGGATTCTTTTAACAGCCCTTCATGATATTCAAGAAATCCATACTGGAGGTAGCCAGTAATTGGCAGAGATGGAAAAAAAACTGTAATAAAGTTGTTGAAGTTCCTTTCCACTAATGAAAACTCCATTACTTAAGAAACTCAGAACTTCCTGCAAAGGGTAACGCTTGTCAAGTAGGTGTGAACACTTGTAGAGAAGTGTGAGACAGAGGTCCCAGAATGTGCTTGGGATTGCCAGACTGAGCAGCTGCAGATCCTCAGAAGTCCAGTTAGTCCCCAGCTCTTTCCTCAAGCAGCCTTTCCTTTGCCATCTCTCGGCGTTACTGGAAAAAAAAAAAATTTCCTTTTTTTTCCAGTAATGTTTGCACTTAGAAGGTTGCAAATTTGGCCTTAGAAGTTCTGCCTCTGCAACACAAATCTGCTGGTTTGGCATCCTTCCCCCATCCCTGTCGCTGTTCTCACCGCGGCCGAGTAGAGAAACGACACCAAGACCAGGCCCAGGGTCAAGTGGAAGAGCAGCAGTTTAATGAATTCTCTGAGAACTTTTATATGTTAGTTGGCAAGGTGTACTAAGTGGCATAAAGTGATTGGTTTTGCCATCCATCCCTTAAGGGGATTGGTCAAGTTCTAAGACACCATCTCTGAATGTTTTTCTGGTCAATAGCCATAACAATACTGCAAAACAACCTGCAGGTGCAAGAAGTTTACAGTACTGTAACCTTGGTCAAAGTAATGAGCATGGGAAAGACAGAACTCTCACAGAAATGCTGCAGAGAGCTGAAGAAATTCTCTGCTGGAGCTTTTCAGCATCCATACATCCCCATCCCCATTTAGCTGTTACTGCTCAGCTGCCAGCGAGCCAGGGCCACTGCAGCCTGCAGGAGCAGCCACACTCACACCCTATGGATGCTGAAAAGCTTCAGCAGAAAATTTCTTCAGCTCTCTGCAGCATTTTGTGAGAGTTCTGCCTTTCCCATGCTGATTACCTTGACCAAGGTTACAGTGTTGTAAACTTCTTGCACCTGCGGGTTGTTTTTGCAGTATGGTTGTGGCTTTGACCAGAAAAACATCCAGAGATGGGTGTCTTAGAACTTGACCAATCCCCTCAAGGGAAGGATGGTAAAACCAATCACTTTATGCCACTTAATACCCTTTTCAAACTAACATATAAAAGATCTCGGAGATTTCATTAAAGTGGCTGCTGCCACTTGACCTGAGCCTGGACTTTGTGTCGTTTCTCTGCCCATCCTCGGTGAGAACAGCGACAAGACCCCAGCAGTCTGAGGGCACTGAGCACTCCAGTGCCACCCTCTCCTGCCTCTGGGCAAGGCAGCCAGTTCATTTATTTAAAATGAAAGTATTTCAGCCAGCTGGATGGTGGCACTTGGCTGCCCTTGCAGGGCCTCCTTGGCATTTCCTCCAGCCGTGGGTGAGTTAAACGTTCCGAGTGTGTGGAGGAAGCTGCTGTCCCTCAGGCTGTACATGGAGAGGGGATATCCAATACCCCAGCAACGAGGAGTTCAGCACAGGGGTCTCAAACACCCAAGCCTGGCCCTTCTTGTTCAGCCAGAGTGTTTGTGCTGCTGTGGAGTTAAAGGCACAAATGCCTGAGCACCCCCAGTCTGAGGCTGGAACAGCTCCTGAATATTCTCTGTCCTCTCTTGCATTGTGTATGGACAAAGAGAAGATTCCTGTTCTTTAATTATGGGATTTGTTACAAGGGCTCCAACCTCTAAAAGTGCATCACAGCCCTGAAGTTATTTAAGCAAGCATTACCCCAATTTCTTCTGTTCCTTAGGAGAGATTGATGTATTCAAGGTCAGCACTCATGCTGCATCGATTTCTTGCCAGGGGATTTAGACCTTAAGTGATGGATTGTGTGGCGAACTGATAAATTTTTTTAAAATTAGTAAAACTTCACAGTGTGGCTTTAATTGTTAGTAATTTCTGAGAAGGGACTGTATCACAGCTCCGTGCCCTGTTACTGCTTCCTTCTGCAGTGAGCATTGAGAAGGCCAGAGCCCTGGTCAGTGGCCTCCCACACTGTTTGGTGGCTTTGGTGAATGTTTTCAAGAATTATGAACACGATGAGCCAGGTCTTTAGCTGGTATCAGTCATCCCCACCCCACTGGGTTGTACCAGCTCTCCACACTGTGGCCCAAAAGAGCCTTTCCCTGGCTCCTGGCAGGGCCAGCTCGGTCAGTCTGAGCTCTCAGTGCAAGCCAAAACAGGGCCTAACACAGCCTCAGTGCTGCTCCAGCCTCTCCTGGAGGAGAAACTCCTGCAGTTTCTTTGGGTGGCTGCATTCTCACATGGAAATACAGCAAGAGTGTGGCCCTTGAAAAGCAAAATCCCATTCTCCTCCTTGCCTACCCACTGTTCAGCATTCACTGCCACGTGTGGCAGTGCTAAGTCTCCAATAAGATTTCATCAGTCATGGTTTTGCAGTCCTGCTGAAAAAAAAAGAAGTTCAGATTTCATTAAACAATGCTGTGCAATGAATGGAGAGGGTAAAATGTAGCGAGATTAACTGGGCTGTGTTTTAGATGCCAGTCATCTTTAAAGCAATGAGCAATGTCAAGATAGATGAAATAGGAAGTCCTGGAGAAATGTCACCATTGGGAATGAGACAGCGACTTCCACGTAGAGAGGGGGATGTATATATTTGCTTTAGTAATGTCTAAATGAGAATCTCAGATTCAATTTTTTATATCATTAGGCAGATTTTGAAGGCTGCTGTTATTTTTCAGAAGAGGCTCATCTCTCTTCTTTTAGAGGTGAGCAGGAGAGAAACCCTTCACCAGCCTGCTCCTGTTAATTGTAATATTATTCACATACTCTTGTAATTATTTCAGGATCTGTTCCAAACATTTTTTAGCTGGAACCTGATGATAATGAACTTCCAAGGCCTGTTTCCCTCCAGCTTGCAGTGTCATGCTAAATGGACTGCAACAAGAAGTGTTGCTGTGCCGGAGCTGTACTAGAGCCAGATCATAATTTGCAAATGTGTTTTTTGGGAGCTGCTGATATTTCTCACCACCTCCTTGCAGAGTGAGCAGAACACTTCCCACTGCTGAAATTTGAGAGTGAGTGTCGCAGTTTCGGACACGAACATGCGGACTCAGCAGGCTAGGCAGCAGGTCACATCACCGGGCAGAGCAAAAAGGGGGCCCTGCCTTCCTTTATTATCCACTTTTATACCTTTTCTAAGACAATCATACATTGGTGGATGAGGTTAACACCTCTAGCATTTTACAGGATAGGAATACAGTCTATCACCTTTCTCCGCCTTGGAGAAAGAATGAACACTATCAGAAAGTTCTGTAAACATTCTTGGCCGGTTAGGAAAACAAGAGCTATGTTTATAGAAAGTGCATGAGAACTTGTACTACAATAGTAAAAACATGGAGCACTGTGAAAACCAGGGCGACAAGTGAGAACTTTTCAGGCTGATCTTCCTGACAGTGACCAGTAAAGCATAAACCCAGGCTTTAAAGAGGGCTGAGGAGTCTGGGGTAAAGCAGCTCCCTTTTGTTCTCTGGCAGCCACCTGAAGAGGCACCTGGTATTTTGGAAGGACAGATTATCTGCCTTCTGACAAATAAACTCCACCTTTGCTATCTCAATTTCCCCACAGAAAGCTTCTCCAAAATCAGCACTCATATAATCACACTATTACTGCATTATTTAGAGCTTGCCTAGCCAAGTGTGTGTGTGTCTATATATAACATTTTTTTTCCACACCAGTTTCCCTCTGCTGGCTAAAATCAAGCAGAAACGGTGAAAAGTAGAAGGAGGAAGTTCAGGGATCACTGCTAGAAGGTGATTTGTAACTAAAATGCTTCAAACCAGATGGAGTCCAGGAGGCAAACAGGGAGCTGGGGCTGCCCTGCTGCAGCCAGGGAAAGGTTAATGCAGAGCTCAGGTGCTCAGGGGTGCTCCAGCCTCAGCTCCTCAGCATCAGGACACGCCGTGGGCACAGAGCAGGGACAGGCTGTGGGCTCACCATGAGTTTAATTGGCAGCATTGTAGGAACTCAGGGTTCTGTGAGGATGAGGAGGATCCTGGAAACCATTTGGACAGGAGCGTCTCAAATTCATTTGGAGGCGGGGTAATTATCTGGAATGTCGTGGGTTTTTTTGTCCTCCTGAGGTGGTTGAAATCTTGCACATTTCCAAAAAAAAAAAAGAAAATGGAGCCAGCCACACGCAAAAGAAAACAACTTGATTTAGTCTGGTGATATTTGCAAAGTAATAAAAGCAGCAACATTCTTAGGTGAAGTAATATAATTAACATATTCTTTCTGTGCGAGGACAGCATGTTTTTTCTTGTAATGACTTGGGTTGCTTGATGGCAAAGTTATGGGAGGAAGGTTTATTCTTGTTCTTCAAGGGCAACAATATGCTATACTGAAACCATGCCATCATTTTTTTTCTCCCCCTTATCAGACATTTTATTGTTCAAGAAAAAATGTTTCAGGGAAAGAAAAAAAAACATAACATGGGGTGAATGAACAATGTGCCTGCTGTTTGTAGAGATAAACACCAAACAGACAGAATGGAAATTAAAGACTCTCATCACAAGTGTCATTTTTTACGGCAGTGGAAATGTTTTCTTCGGCACCACAATAGAAACTCCTAATGTCAAATATTAAAACACTCCCTCAAAAATAAATCCCAGTCACTTTAGATCAGGTATATGTGATTTGATGGCTCTCAGCACGTGGGCCAAAAATGCTCTTTAGTAGCTGAGCTCGTTATTGTTGCTGTTAGCACCTTGCCCATGAGCTTTTCCTGGGGATGCTCACTCCCTGTCCCTGCAGTGGAGCCCTGCTTTGGGATCCACCCTTCAGGACTTCAGACTTCCACCAGGAAAAGCAGATTGACAGCTCTTGTTTTCAGCACTGCTCTATTCTTAGAGAGGAGCTACATTAGGAGGATGAGTCGTTTTAAAGACTTTGCCAGCAAATGATAGATCCTCTTCTGGGTCACGAATTCTTGTCACCTTGTGTATTAATAGCACCTGCCAAGGATTTTTCCTGAGTTTCCTTGCTTGCAGTCAGTCACACGGGTAACAGCACCACGAAGAGCTGAGCATCTGTGACCCATATGCTGGGGAAGGGAAGGGAAGGGAGGAACAGCCAAACAGGGACACAGAGCTGGAGTCGGGAGCTTGATTGGTTTGGCAAAAATGCTTGTGCAATGCTCTGAGAATCAGTGGGGAAGGGCTGCAGAGTGTGAGTGGTGTGGGGTCACCTCAGCCCCCACGTGCTGCCCTCACACCAAACCGTTTGTGCTCTGGGAGGTTTGGGGAGTGCCACGCTCCAAGCTGGTTTTCTCCCACTTCAACAAGCAGAAATTTATGAAAGCTTTCAGCAAATGTCTGGCTGTTCATTTCTTGGTTGTGTTTGCCAGCACTGTGAAGGGTCAGAGGGAGGAAGGGTCCAGGGCAGGGGTGGAGCACCCTCACCCCTGAGGGACTGGCAGTGCCAGTGTGGGGCATTACCTGGCTGCCAGCCCATATATATAACATAAAAATGGTGTTTGCTGCCAGGCAGCCTGAATGCTTTGTACCCACTGAGAGGCACAGCAGGGAAAGATTTCACAGCAGGGACACCCAGAAGGACAAACCCTGTGACCACAGTGACGCCTGTGGCTTGGAAATCTGAGGTTGTGCAGATCTAATGGAGGCAGCACAGGGTGCCCAAGGCAGAGATCTCCTGTGTTAGAATGGGAATTTCTCTCTTGGTGATAACACAGCTGCTGCTGAGCAAGGGACAGATTCTCCACTGACTCCACTGCATCCCATCCTTCCAAATCATGGAATAACTAAGGCTGTCCTCTCCCCATCCCTGGGCTCCACCAGTGTTTTTCCATCCCTGATGACCGTGGCAGTGCTCCAGTGTCAGAGATGGGATTGCCCTGGTGCAATAACCTTCCCTGAGCTGTCCTGCTGGGGGAATTCATGTCAGAATCCCTGCCTGCCCCTCCTCAGCAGCAGCAACAAGCAGTCTCCCCGATTTATTGATTGGTCTCTGGCATACGTGACCCAAAACATGGTTCCATGGAATCAGGGAGCCTCAGCCTGCCCGTGGATGGCAGCATGCAACAGTTAGCTTTTAAACTAAACGGTAAAGAAACAAATGAATAATTAGCGTATAGATAATGTGAATTAGCCCTTATGTTATACATTAAATTCTGTTCCAGTTACTGCTCTGTGGTGTGCTGAGGCAAAGTACTGAGCTGAAATCCATGCCCTCATTATCTGCCATGATGTGAGTGTCCCAGCTTTTGTACTAAATGAATGTAGGTAAAGATAAAAACGCGTTACAAAAAGCTAGGATTCTAATGTAAGATAGGCCAGTGCTAATTACTGGCTAATCATTGTGTTAGAGTAATTATATTACGTGCTTTCAAAGCCTTGTTTAGTGCCAAGCTGAACACTAGCATATAATTTTTCAGAGAGGAGTTAATTTTTCTTGTTATCATAACAAGAGAGCATTTTCCCTTTTTTCCTCAGTATTTTTCAGGAGTGTATGATTTTGCCACCATTCTGAACGTTTTTCCTCTCTCATTAGACTTAAGGAACTGTTGAACAAACGCTGTTGGGGTCTGATTTAGGGCAGCTTTCCTCCTCGGCTGCACTAATGGGACAGAGCACCACCAGGCCCTGTGGCTGATCAGTGCAGTGGATGTGATCATTATATTTTTTCAACATGATTATTTTCACTCCTGCCCTCCTTGCTGGAGCCAGCCAGAGCTTTTCCAAGGCAGGTACAATGGCAAGGAGTCTTTTTTTGCATAGCCAGCCTGGAAACCTCTCAGGCCTTCCCTTCCTGGGCCCAGAGCAGCGTTGTCCTGTGCTTAAAACACACTCAGCATCCCTAAGTACCTGAAATAAACACAGTCATGAGAGCTGATAGCACTGAAAGGCAACACAGTATTTTTAAATAGCTGTTTACCATGATAGCAATTATGGGAAGATGGATGGTTTGAATCTCTAGAGCAAGCAAATAGTTAGAAATAGCTATATTCTTTGCTTAACTTCTGTTCCCATTATTCCACAGACATGTGGAATATATCATTAATTTTAAAGAGGGAAATAAAACCAAATTGAAGGGCCTAGATTCAAAGGCAGCACCTAAGCATCACCATTTATTCTCTCTGTAATGGCTCGAAAATCTGTGTTGAGCTTCCTATGACAGAGCTGGCAGAAGAGTGCTTCCAATTATATACAGATTTTGTGTGGATCAAATTTAGCAACTTTTACTAGTTGAAGGTGCCTGTTAAACTTTGTGGGGACAAATGGTTCTTGGATCCCTAAAAGTCACACTGTATCTGCTTTTTATATATTTATACAGGCAGTTCTTTCTGTCTGGCTCACCTAATATAAAAACCTATTTTTTTCTTCTTCTTCAAAAATAATGGTTTGATTTGGTTTAATTTATTTCCTCCAGAATCTTTCTGTCTTTGACGTACTGAATCCACTTCCTGATTTAGACCTCTGTGATCCTGGAGAAATGGCTGGGTTTTGGTACATTTTTTACAGTTACAGCTATATCTGAAAAGTAGCTCTTTTCTGAAGATTTTGGGGCAGGTTTTCTGCGTGTTGCTCGCCATCTCTAATTGGAATTAATCTTCAAAGGAGCTCAATATCTGGCGTTCCTTTATGAGAAGCTGGTCCCTTATTTTAGTGCCTGCAAAGATGAAGAGCCCTTTTGAGAAACCTGGCCCCAGCTGTGAGTGCTGATCACATTTCAGGGTCTGATTTGTTGTTTTCCAGCCTGCAGCCAGTGAGATAATTCCCTTTGCCTGGCATTAATAGTGAGGGAGAACCAGGGCACTGCTGCCTGACCACCCTGAACATCCCCTGGTGAGGTCAGAGTCGCCTGGAGCTGCTCCACACAGGAGCTGGCCTGGTTTGGAGTAGCCAGGGACCACTTCCACTGTGGGCAAAGCTAACTGATGTCGTGGGACAAAGGAATTGGTGCAGGAATGAGAGCTTGTGCAGTTATAGGGTGAGGGGAGCAGAGAGAGGGGGGAAAAGGCAGGGTTTGTACGAGCTGGTATCCGAACAGGCTGATGGATCAGCCAAGGAGCTGACAGGTGATGATGCTGTTCCTGGAGAACTCTGAGGCCTGATTTAGCTTTATCCACTCATAATGATGGATTCCTTTGTGTCTGCCTCTTCCTGAATGATTTATTTTCTTCTGAGAGGAAAATACTCTCCTAACACTGAATGGAAAGGCAGCTGCTTTTCCAGATTTCTGGGGAGTACAAACCCAAACTGATGTCCCAAAGGTGGCTTTTAGAGGCTCTTCCTCACTGTGGGAGGCTTCCATGTCCAGGCTGACACGGAAAGCTGCAGAGGAAGCTGGTGGTAGCGGGTGTCCCAAAGATGTGACTGGAGGTGGCTGCTGTGACAGGCAGAGGGTCAGAGCTGTCTGTTTACATCTCATATTGGTGCCTCCACTTTGGGAGAGACGGGCTAGAACCCAGGCTGTCAGCAAAAATGCCCCCCCTTCCTCATGTGCTGCATCTAAAGAACTGTCTGCACCTGCCAGGGGAATCTCATTAACAGGGGGGGAAATAGTGACTGGTGAAGGCTCAAACAAATCTGCGCTGGGAAATCTCACCTCTCTTTCTTGTTTGTGTTCTGAGCGAACGTCACCACCGAGACACCACAAATTCCTGCAGAGCCATCAGAAGCACCCTCTGCACTATGGGAAGTGTGTGATAAGGCTCAGGGTTTGGGTTTTTAAGAGGCAAACACTTCCTGTTGGGTGTGTAGCCCCCTTAACTCACACACAGGCGTTCAGTGCTGCCTCTTCCCAGCTCGGCCCTGCTGATTGCTGTGGCAAAACGTGAAGTGGCTTTTTGTGAAAACAAAGGCAGGCCCTGAGACACAGCGAGGGCTGAAGCAGTGATTGCTGTGGTGGGAAAGGCTGGGCTGCAGCGCTGACCTGCTGTAAATTCTCAGACAATCCTTCCCCACTTTGAGTTTCCATTTTCTGTCTTCCAGTGTTTGCCTGCCTGGATTGCCAGGCTCTGCAGGGCAAGCACTGGTTCTCATAATGTTTGCTCTGCTTTTCATAATAGAGCCTGGCTGTCAGGTGGCTGCTATTAATCATGAATTATGTATTAATGGTAATGTTGTGGAGTCAACTCACAAAATCTTACGATAAGCGACACAGATGAGCCTTGCAGGCTGCATTTTACAGGTGTGTAAACTGTGCTGGAAGTGGCAGAGCTGGGGGATTCTGGGGCAGCAATTGGACAGAGGGGAAGGCAGAAAAAGGGGCTTCATGTTTTATGTAGCCCATTCCTGTGCTCTGTGACATGGAGAGGGATGGAAGATCAGTCAATCCACAGAGTAGGGTCATTTTAATCATGATGGAGGGAGTGGGAGAAAGGAGGCGACTCCCGGGGCTGTAACTTTGAGGAGTTGCTCCAGAGTCAGCTGTTGTGGCTCTGGCTGTGGAGCTGCTGCACAGAAATGGCTCTGGCACATATGGGAAGCTCTGAGAGGGAGACAAAATGCAGATTAGCGTCTGGAGTTTGACACAGATACCGAAATAAGGGAAGGGAGAGGATGCACAACACAGGGAGAAAGAAGAGGAGAAACCTGCTCCTTGTTGTAGGTTCCTGCCATCCATGGGTAACTGCATCAGAATTGTGATTTAGCTTTGTGTGTGTCTCCTTTGCCTCAGCACACCACAGAGCAGTAACTGGAACAGAATTTAATGTATAACATAAGGGCTAATTCACATTATCTATACGCTAATTATTCATTTGTTTCTTTACCGTTTAATTTAAAAGCTAACTGTTGCATGCTGCCATCCACGGGCAGGCTGAGGCTCCCTGATTCCATGGAACCATGTTTTGGGTCACGTATGCCAGAGACCAATCAATAAATCGGGGAGACTGCTTGTTGCTGCTGCTGAGGAGGGGCAGGCAGGGATTCTGACATGAATTCCCCCAGCAGGACAGCTCAGGGAAGGTTATTGCACCAGGGCAATCCCATCTCTGACACTGGAGCACTGCCACGGTCATCAGGGATGGAAAAACACTGGTGGAGCCCAGGGGTGAGGAATTCCCTTCCTCCTTATGCACTCTTCCCCTATCGGTTTGGGTCGCAAGGCCCAGGTCTCCTCTGGATTCCTTCTAATCGAGGTCTTGGTTCCTATTTTCACCCATTTTAGGAGTTCCTGTGGACTTAGGGCTGTGCCCTCCCAGGGCCATAATTCAGCCATTTGGGTATCTCCACAAATCCAACAGTTGGTGATATTAAACATTTCACTTAGGCGTCCAACCAAGTCAAGGAACAAATTTTTACTGCTTGAGATAATGTCCTCTTCCTGCCTTATTATCACCCCTTGCACCTCTTTTTCTTTAATTTGATCTTTTTGATACGATCCCTGCCTCAACTTTCCCAATTTTGTATTTTGCTCAAAACAGATCCATTTCTCTTTGATAGGGCACTCTCCTTCTAATTTCTGTTTAAAATTCTCTACATTTTTGGATAACCAGTAGATTGTGCCTTCTTCTTCACATTTCAAGATTCGAGTAATCCAAGCAACTCGGTGTATTGGTTTGAAAACAAATCAGTGGGAGATCGTAAGTCAGGGCTAAAATTTAATAGGAAAAAAAATTAAAAATAAGTGAAATAATACAAGGGGAAAAAAAAAACACTGGCAAAGTCAGACACAACCTGGCACTCTGTTAGTGGTGGTAGCAGTCCAGACGAAGTAGCTCAGTTGAAGCGGTGATCCTATGGAAGGTTTGGCCTCCAGCTGAAGGTCCAGTGGTAGCTCTTGTCCTCCGGGAATCCAGCAGACAGGGCTAACTCAGGCAGTTCCAAGGCCAGGTTATATCCAGGTGGGAATGCTTGGCTCCTCCCTCCTGGGCAGAGCACCTCACAATAGGATGAGATAAGGCCTTGAGTCATGCAGTGGTTTCTTGAAGGCCCATTGTCTGTTATCAGGGGTGGGTCACAGCAGGAGATAACAGCTAATTGCCCACAGCTGGTGGTAATACAATAGGATAAGGCCATGAGTCATGTGATCTCCTGATGGCCCATTGTCTGTTATCAGGGGTGGGTCATGGCAGGTGATAACAGCTAACGACCCACAGCTGGTGGTAATAGAATCGGATGAGATAAGTCAATGAGTCATGTGATCTCTTAATGGCCCATTGTCTGTTATCAGGGGTGGGTCACAGCAGGTGATAACAGCTAATTGCCCACAGCTGGGGGTAATAGAATACAGCTGTATTGTAACCTAGGACACTCAGGTTCGGGCTCACGTGGATCCTTACTACAGCACTCCGTATTTCTCCAGAATATAGGGGATAATAGCTTTTATCACATGCACCCAATTCTGCTTCCTGGATCCAGACGCAGATACTTGTTAGGCACCACACTATCAGGGGTCTGGAACAATGTACCCTGCGGAAGTTCACACTCATGGGTGCCCCCAGGATGTTACACTTTTACCACAATGGGCAGGGATTGACCCGGTCTTGCCCCCTGTAATGCGATTCTCTGTATCTCTTTTCATCTTAACTACAAATTCTATATACACAGCCCATACCACCTCACACTCTAGTTCACTTTCTCTTTGCCAGATCACTAATACTGAAGGAGAGTGCTCTATGCATACATACACCTTCCTCTTTTTTTCTTTTTTTTTTTGTTCAGCCTTTAGCATTACTTTTTGGAGCTGAGCACAGAACAGTAAAACATTTTTTCTCCAGGAAAAATCCAGTCTTGGTTTCCCCAGAATCCATTCCAGTCTCTGGGAAAATCCAGTCCAAATTACCGACTCCATTCCAGTCTCCGGGAACAATCCAGTCCGGGTTTTCCAAATTACCGAGTCCATTCCAGTCTCTGGGAACAATCCAGTCCGGGTTTTCCAAATTACCGAGTCCATTCCAGTCTCCGGGAACAATCCAGTCCGGGTTTTCCAAATTACCGACTCCATTCCAGTCTCCGGAAAAGTCCAGGCCGGGTTTTCCAAATTACCGAGTCCATTCCAGTCTCTGGGAACAATCCAGTCCGGGTTTTCCAAATTACCGACTCCATTCCAGTCTCCGGAAAAGTCCAGTCCGGGTTTTCCAAATTACCGAGTCCATTCCAGTCTCCGGGAACAATCCAGTCCGGGTTTTCCAAATTACCGACTCCATTCCAGTCTCTGGAAAAGTCCAGTCCGGGTTTTCCAAATTACCGAGTCCATTCCAGTCTCCGGGAACAATCCAGTCCGGGTTTTCCAAATTACCGAATCCATTCCAGACTCCAGAAAAATCCAGTCCGGGTTTTCCAAATTACCGAATCCATTCCAGACTCCAGAAAAAGTCCAGTTCGGGTTTTCCAAATTACCGAATCCATTCCGGACTCCAGAAAAATCCAGTCCGGGTTTTCCAAATTACCGAATCCATTCCAGACTCTGAAAAAAATCCAGTCCGGGTTTTCTAAATTACCGAGTCCATTCTGGACTCCAGAAAAATCCAGTCTGGGTCACTTGAATCTTTTAATTTTGGGGGAGTTCTGTGAAATCGATTTGTACCTTCTGGAAAGGTCGCTTTGCCAATTGCCTCCCTCCCGAAGGTTCTCATTACTTTTCTGTTTGCTTTCAAGCATATTATTCAACCTCTGGTAATTGTTTTTGCAATTTCATAGATTCCTACACACACATAATTCCTGAGGAAGGCATCGCACAATGCCTGCGTTCCCCAGTGGGTAGAAATATGTCTTTCTTCTAAGATTTTCCTGGCTAAAGCCTTATTTACTACCTGCTTAGGCAGTTCCAAGGCCAGGTTATATCCAGGTGGGAATGCTTGGCTCCTCCCTCCTGGGCAGAGCACCTCACAATAGGATGAGATAAGGCCTTGAATCATGCAGTGGCTCCTTGATTGCCCATTGTCTGTTATCAGGGGTGGGGCATGGCAGGTGATAACAGCTAATTGCCCACAGCTGGAGGTAATACAATAGGATAAGGCCATGAGTCATGTGATCTCGTTATAGCCCATTGTCTGTTATCAGGGGTGGGGCACAGCAGGCGATAACAGCTAACGACCCACAGCTGGGGGTAATACAATAGGGTGAGATAAGTCAATGAGTCATGTGATCTCTTGATTGCCCATTGTCTGTTATCAGGGGTGGGTCACAGCAGGAGATAACAGCTAATTGCCCACAGCTGGGGGTAATACAGATAAGTCAATGAGTCATGTGACCTCTTGATGACCCCATTGTCTGTTATCAGGGTGGGTCACAGCAGGTGATAACAGCTAATGGCCCACAGCTGGGGGTAATCAATACATCTGTATTGTAACCTAGGCCAATCACCATCTATGATTGCATAGCCAGAGACTCGCTTCCCTTCTACCATTCATGAGGACCCATCTACAAAGAGGATGTCTCCTCCTGGTAGAGGCTGTTTGCATAAGTCTTCTCTTACCCTGGCTTGATATTCTATCAGATCTAAGCACTTATGCTCTAAGTCGTCTCTGGGTTCTCCATACAAAAACTGAGCAGGATTTTGGCTGTTGGTTACAAAAACTGAGCAGGATTTTGGCTCTTGGTTACAAAAACTGAGCAGGATTTTGGCTCTTGGTTACAAAAACTGAGCAGGATTTTGGCTCTTGGTTACGGTCAGCCAAACAATGCAACTGCAAAATGTGTGAGACGAAAGAGACTCAAGGTATAAACCAACGCAGTCTGGGAGGTTTACATAAAAAGAGAATAGGAGTTAAATCACAAATAAGGGGGAAGCAAGGTTAGAGCTTGGGAATTAGTTCAAGGGGACCGTGGGAAAACTGATGATAGTGGAAGATCATGGGAACCACAATGGTGTCATGGGAAGATATGAAACCATGGGATAATAATACCCCCTCCCACTCCGTTCTGCTCCCGGCTCACCTCCCTCAGCTGCGTAATCAGTGATTGTCATAGCTCCACCTTTGTGTCTGGATGACCCCTCCTCACTAATGGGTCACTTCCCATCAAGATCTCCTAAAACAAATAACAAAATGGCCACTCATCTAAGTCCTTAAATTCTAGTCCTACAACACAAACTCCTAAGCTGTCTGGGACCATTGAAAGGGGAAAAGAACAGCCAAAAAACAAATAAACAAACTAAAATGCTCAAAAGTGGTGCTGTTGCCCAGAGGAGTACCAAACCCACCCCCCAGAACGGCATTTCCATCAGATCCTTATGAGAAGAGCAAGAAACTAAAGTGGAGTTCTCACCAGATTTTCTGAGGGAAATTAAGAATCAATGACAAATAAGCAATAAGACTATAGGTGAGTCGTTTTTACTGAGACATCAGAATAAAACATATAAGTCTGCTATTAGACTTAAAACTTACTAGATTTCAAACAGCAAAAACAACAAAAGAAACAACAACACAGCACAAAGCCATCCCCACCAGAATTCCCTGAGGGGAGTTAAAATCCACATAACAAGAAAAGAAACTGAATAGTAAAGAAATCCCCTACTGAAATTCACTAAAATAACAAATGAGTTTGAAAATAGGACAAACAGCTTTTCTTGAAGAACAGTTTAAAAGTAACTCTTTCTCTTCAGGACATTTGCTGTCATATAACTTAGCATTTTATTTTTTGATCATTCTTTACTCATTCTTCGTCTCTCTCTTTTTGTTCCTTTATATCTTCTTTCACACTTTACTATCGCACTCAGCCAATTTTCTTCTCTCACGCTCCAGATTTCCGGAATTAAATGCGTCCTGCCACACTAAAGGTCCTAGTTCCTTAGTGACAAGCTCTACCACCACTGCCTTCTTGCTCGCCCTAAGGAGCCCCCTCCAGGTACTTAACCCAGTGGCCTACCCCTCACCCTACCTCTCCAGACCCAGGAGTCCTAAACAGAACTTGAGTTCCTACCCTCTGCTACTCTTCCCAACTACAGACCACCCCCTTTGCTAAGGGTTGAGTTAAGTACCTCTAAGGTACTTAGAGCCCTCTAAGGGCTCCTTCCCAAGGAGTTAGAGAGCCTACGTGGGTAGGAGCTGGTAAAAAGGAGTGCTGTGCTTCTTCCCCTCCCTGGGGTCCCTCAGAGTACCACTCTCTCTCTTCGTCACCCACTTCCCCCTTTTCTCGGCCGGGTTCCTCGTGGGAAAACCAGAACTGCGATACTCAGGGGTTCACACTCACTTCAGGAGTCCAGCTGCCAGCCCCTGTCTCACTCACTCTACACACACTCACACTCCTTTGACCCAGCCCTACTCACAACTGCCTTACCCTTTCTGTGAGTCCTGCTCTCTCCCGGAGGGGTCTTCTTCCTCTGGGGGTCCCTCAGACCCCCTCAGGGTCTGCGTTGCTGTGTCCTCAGTTACTTCCTGGGTACTACCCAGCATAACCCTCCATGGTCTTGAAGAAATCTGAACCAAGGCAGCCAAAATTGGCTGGATGCGTCTTCCCTCACGCCGTCCTTCTTTGGGACCACCTCCAGGTGTGGCTATCCCGGACGAGCCCACAAAAATTTGTTATAAACAGTCTCTTAGTGCTGCCAATTCTCTGTAATCCTTTATTTAACAGTAACTGGGGACGGGTACAGGGAGTAGCACAAATACCATGAGGAGCAAGGCAGAACAATCCAAGCAGCGTGGGCACAACGCTGGGCGCTCCCTCAGTAAGCGTCACCTCAGGAGGACCCGGGGTGAGGCACCAGCACCGTTTGTAGTCTCTGGCTCCGCTCGCGATTGGTCAGGTCACTTTCAATCCTTCGTTTGCATGTTTGATGTGATTGCCCCGTTCTGTTGTTCATTTCTGACCCATCTTTTGTCCAGGGGATGATTCCATTAGCTGTCCTCTTTGTCCAATCAATACCTTCTCGTTGAGACGTAAGGACGATGCCGTGTGTTTCAGGGGGCAGTGACGTCCATCTCAGCCCCTCCCCAGGAGCCTCCCACTTCACACATGCCCAAATAAACTACACATCCAAACACTTAACCCGAACCATCAGTTAACAGAACATTTTCTAAAACATTCCCAGCTCTCCGCCCCTTAACCTTACATTCTCCCCTTAATTTATTTAAACTGTGATTAAAGACCAAAACACTTCTAACAACTGAAGCCAAAACACTTTTAGCAGAGAGAGAGAATGATTATTCTTCCTTTCTCTTTGTGACACAAGGCACAGGTTCCCACTGACGCTGCCAAACTGTTGGCTCAGGACTAAAAAGAGGAATTAATATTTTTTACAAATTGTGATTAAACTGCAGATCTTGGTGCCACAGGATGTTGTCAAAGCCAAAAGTGTAAAGGGTGTCAAGAAAATTCATGGGAGGCTGGCGGGGGGCAGGTGGCTTTTAAGGAAAATGGTCTGGTGGCATTTTCCAGCTGAAGGAGCCACGGGCTGCCAGAGGGAGCTGAGAGGCTTTGAAGGGGATGGGATCTCTGTGGATGTGGCCCTCGGGGGCACGGCTTGGTGGTGGATGTGGCAGTCCTGCATTAACGTTGGCCTCAATGATCTCACAGATCTTTCCCAACCTCTCTGATTCCACCAAAAATCCCAGCTTTGGCCTCCAGCTGATCAGCAGAGATTAAGATAAAACCTCCTAATCATTTTTACACTCAGAAATGTAACTCAGAAATGTATTTTCTATGCTCTGCTGTGGGGACGGAGCCAAGGCCGGGGTGGTCTCTGGTGGGTAACGATGACAATTAATGAGACCCCCTCTCTGCAGGGCTGTGGCTGCTGGGATGAAGCAGGCAGGACACTCCTGGTGACTGGGGGGCTCTGGAAGGCTCCTCCCTTGCAGGATTTGGGGCGAAGGAGGGGCAGGACATGCCCTGAACCCTTTTCCCCAGGGGTTAACCCCGGTGCTGTGCAGGCTCTGGGCCAGCCGGTGCTCGGCAGCCAGGGGATGGCGCTGTTGTTGCAAGGAAACTTGGGAGGAAAAAAAGGAAAAAAAAAGAAAAAGGGAAAAAAATGAAAAAGGAAAAAAAAAGGAAAAAGGGAAGGAAAAAAAAAAAAAAAAAAGCCATTTAGCACTCCAGAAACTGTTTGGATGGAAGTTTTCCATTGAAAACAGTATTGCCGAAATGGAAACGTTTCACGGCACATGTCTCTTCTCCATGAATTTTTAATGGAGAAAAATGTAAATTAATCGGTTTGGCTGTATAATTGCGATATAGCTTGTTTTTCCTTATCGTGTTGAATCACTTTTTTAATAAAAAGTGATTATTAATTTATATGGGTACACAATTTCAATATAATTCTTAATTTTATAGGGGTTTTTTTTAATCCTAGAGATCCAAAATCTCAAAAAAATGAACGGAATTGCATTGTGGAAAAGGAAGAAACATTTTGATATTTTTAAAAAATAATAATACCAACGACTTTTAAAAGCCTTTCAACTGCTGTCCCAGAGGAAAAAAAATGATATTTGATGCTCACTATGAGACAAAAATATGTTTCTGACCATAAACCATGAGGTCTGGGTGGGAGCAGCTCTGTTGCTGTGGCGGTGGAGTGAGGGCTGCTCAAGAACATCTACGGGCAGTGGAGCTGGGAGGCAAAGGGAATGAGAACTTGTCAGATTGGAGAGGGAACACCTTCCCTTCTCTGCCTTCCAGGATTGAAAAATACCCACAGTTTATTCCTCTGGGGCCTGTCTGGTGTGTGGTGGCAAATGTGCCAAACACGGGGCTGTTCTGCACAGACAGGGCGAGTTATTTATAGGGACTCCTCATCCAGTCTCCTTGGAGGGAGCCCAAATTCTCCATCCTGCCGTGTGCAAAAGCTCCCAGAGTTATTCCAGACTTCTCAGCTCTGCCCACTCTGTGTCAAGGCAGCCCTGCTGCAGCTCCTGTGTGCAGAGCAGAGGGCTTGGACTGGCACCCCCAGAGCCCTGGGGAACAGTCCTGGGACAGGGAGGTGGCTGCAGGGCCCCACAAATACCCACAAATACCCAGAAATACCCACAAATACCCACAAATACACCTGGTTCCTAACTGGGAGTGAGGCATGGCCATGGTGGGCAGGCTCTGTCCCTGTGCAGTGCCTGGCACAGCCCTGCAGCTCCTGCAGCCACCTCGCTGAAACCCAGCTGGGTCAAGGCCAATTCCAGGGAGGGGAATTCTGTCACAATAAGCATGCACATAAATGGTTTTTGGATCAGGGCATGCAGAAGGACCTCTGGCTGTCCCAGAGGAGCACCACGGTTTCTGTGCTCCCTTCAGGGACATGCAGCTGTGCTTTTGCTCCTGGAGGTGCTGCAGAGAACCCTTGGAGGAGGCTCAGCAAGGGAGAGCAGCACGTCCTTTTTTGGTTTTGTGTGGCACAGTTACTTTGGTGTCAACAGCAGAGAGGGAACCAAATCGTGTTACTACCTCTGTCAGTTCTCAAACAGCACTGCAGAGTCCCCTCTCCTCCCTGAATGAGGGAGCGAAATTCACACTGTAATATTAATAACTGTGGGGGCCTTTAGCCTTTAATAATTAACAAAGTGCTAACTGTAGCTGAATGTTCCTTTTCCTGGTTCCAATTACAGACCCATTTGGCCCAGGCTCAGCTGAGGGAAGTGGCTGAGCAGCAGTGTTATAACAGAGGCCCAGAGCTGAGAGAAATCGTTCTCCTTTGGCCCACACAGTAGATTAAATAAAGCTTTGGGCTCCAGCAGTGGGGAAGCCAAAGCATCAGGTGCTGCAGGAGGATGAAGTCCTTCTGTGCCTCTGCCATTCCAAACCAGGGACTGCTTTAACATCAGAGCCCATTCCTGGAGCCTGCTGACAAATAACCTCACCTGGGCTAAGGCAGAGTGAAATGTTCCTTTCAGCAGTGACAGCTGCTCGTGCCCTTGCCGCTTTTCCCCAGAATTGTGCCGAGTAGGAGTCTCTTGCTCGTATTTTCTGTCTGAAATAGAGTTGCTAGTGCAGCTCTAACGAGGAGTTTAGCATTTGGAAAACCTGCTATGATCTTTGCAAGGTGATTTACAAGCCTTGAATAAACGTTGTGAGTGTTTTGCTGCAGCACGGTGCTGTTCTGGCAGCGTTCCTGCTCCCCCAGACACTGCTGCTGGCAGAGAGGCCGATTGCACAGGCACAGCTTCCCCAAACCCTGCTTCCAAAGGGCCTTTGGGCAACCAGAAGGGAAGGGAACCACTGAATTCCAAACTGTGGTTGCCTAGCAGCTCAAACTGAGTGATGGAGCCTGCCATGGATTCTGCCCTCCTGCCTCTGGTTGTGCAACCCCACCCCTTCCCTTCCCTGACAGGTGGGGAGGTGCAGAGAGCTAAAAACCAACCCAACAACAATAAAAACAATCAGGTTTTGTTGGTTTGGCTGCCCATCCATGTTTAGATCAGCTCAGGCAATTATAGCATCATGCCCAGAATGAATCAAAAGAGGCCTGGGATGGTGCTGGATACATCACATCGTGGCTGGTTTTAATAATTATAACTCTCAGGGTTACAATATCGGTCTTGTCTGATTCCTGGTGCAGTGTTAGCTCTCATTGTGTGCCATGGCCATCGCTGTGCTCTTTTCCAGCCTCCTCTTAGCAATTAATGAACCTCTCAGGGGATTTTCTGATTTTCAAATTGTTTTCTCACCGCTTAAATATGAGGAGTTGTGAGGTGGAAGCAGAGTAGGGATAGGAGTGAGAAATCCTCCTGAATCACTCCTGAGTTAATCAGGGATTATAAATGGGATCTTCACTTGGATGCAGGGAGGAAGTGGAATTCACCTTCCTTTGCAAGCCTGGAATTTTCAGTAAAAAGCTGAAATCAGGTATTTAATCCCCATTATTTAGATTTTAGTTTTATTTTGGTAGATCAGTTTCTTTCTGTCTTTCATTGCCATCCTGGCTGGGTTTGCCACTGCCTGCAGGGTTTGTTCAGGGTCAGGCTGTGCCTCCCTTGAGGGATCCCTGCTCAAAGCAGAGCCTGGGTCCCAAATCCTGTCTGCCAAGGGTCCTGGAAAGGTTTGGGCCAGGGGAGCTCCAGCCACGGAGGAGAGCAGGAAAAAAGCAAATAAGGCCCAGTTCTCTGAGGCACAATTGCAGTATTTCAGAATTAACACGTACTTCATGTCGGTGCTCCAGCCCTTCAGCAGAAAAGAGCATTTTCTGCAAAAATGTTGCTTGAAACTGAGATTTCCATTGGAAATCTGGCTCTGATGGAAAAATCTTTGATAGATCTGTGCTTGGTCCTTCTCTGCATTTCTTAAACAAGAGCTGAAATTCTTACCAGTTTCAACAACACAGAGTGTTGCTCAGTGGCTCTATCTATAAATGTAAATAAGTACAATTGCAATCACAATTCTGTTCTGTGGAAATACAAACACCATTGGAATGGATGGAAATTAGGAATCTAAGAAGGGTTAAGCTTTGAGAACAATCTGATAATTCCAAGAGGACATTAAAAAATTTTAGCACTTGTACAGAAAGTCCAAAGCAAAAGTTTTTCAGATGCTTTTTATGAAAAGAATTCCAGCGAGCTCTAGCTGGGAGAAGTGACTACTCGTATTTATATGTAACATCAAAATGGACAGGATTGCTTCACACATTTTGGACGTTTTGGTAAAGATAATTTTTTGGTTTCTCCAAGCCTGTTCACCCATCTGTGATCTCTTCAAATGCCATTAATTGAAAATGTTGCACCAGTAGTGAGAAAAAAACAAAAACAAAAAAACCCACAACTTGTTTTAAAGAAAAAAAGCATGTTGTTTGCCAAAGCACTGCAACAGAAGATAACAGAACCAAATCTCAGAGGTCACCAGGCTGGTTCCCGAGTGTCTCAGTGCCACTTTGCAGGTCCCACTGCTCCTCCCACCCCTCTGGGCATTCCAGGAACACGGGAACTCAGCTCCAGAAGGAGCCAAACCCACGTGAATATTTTACCTGCAGGAACTCCAGCAGAATCCTGGGTTCTCTCTGTGAGGGTGGGGAGCAAAGTTCAAGTCCCTGCTTTTACGTTCAGGTTCCCACAGCCCCAGGGCAGGGAGAGGCAGCTGAGCTTTTGCTCCATGTTTTGACCAGGAATTCCAGCCCAGGCTTAGCCAGATTTCCCATAAAACTCATCAAAATCAGCCTTTTGTTTCTGAAAAGGCATCTTATAAGAAAACACTCAACCAGCTTCAGTCTGGGTGCTGTGGCATTAACCGTAAGCAATAATTATGAGGAGAGGATTTAAGAAAATCTCCGCAGGTTCTGATTAGGATAAAGACTTAGATTAAACTTGCCTGGAACACTGGAACCCAGTAGTTAAATTGTCTGATAGGCTTTGTTGTGTCTGTTTCTTGGCCATGAACACCCTGGAAAAAGAGAGGATTAGCAGGAAATGCTAAACCAGAGAGGAAAAATTGCTCTTTAGGAGACATTTGAAATTATTACACCAGAGTTACCCTTGGTGAGAGCAGAGCTTTCTTTGACTTTGAGATATGTGGCACAAGATGTTCTGCCTAAATTTTCTTGCACAGCTTCTCAAAAGCCACAAGAAGGTGCAGGCCACCACCATGGAAAGTCAGGAGACTCCTGAGGAAAAACAGCCAATGGACATTTTTAAGATAATCAATGGAGAATAACCCATGAACATAAAAATGGCAGCTGCTTAGGAGGCGGAGAGTTCATTTTTAATCCTGATCTCCTCTCCCTGCAGAATCTCGCTCCCACCTTATCAATATTTTAGAAAAGAAAGAGAAACCTTGTGCAGCTGCAGAGGCAATTTGGAGGGATTAAAAATTTATCCTGTTTTGAGCAAAGCTTTCAGCAGGTGCTGGAATCACTCAATCACAGGTGGGTGACCTGCACAGCCCCCCTTTTCCAGGGCTGGAACTGGAGTGGGGGTCCTGGGAATTCTTCTGTCAGGACCCACTTCTAACTCCAGCCATAGTGGGTCACACACTTGGCTTAGAACAGCAAAAAAAATCAAGTCTAGGATGGAAAAGTGACATTTTCCCTTCTGGTTTCTTCCCCTTGGTGAGGGAACAGAGTCGAGCAGGTTCCATCACGCTTTGAATTTGGCTCAATAATTAAAAGGGCTGATTAACATCAGCTGAAAATCAGAATTTGGGCTCTGCAGGAAATTTGGACAATTCCATGTTGATTTTCACTCTAGAGTGGAAAGAGCCATGTGGGTTAGAAATTTCTCTCCCAAATACCCCCCTCACCAAGCATTTTATCGAAGTGAAGAAGAAGGAAAATAGGAAACCTCCAGCTGACACTCAGAATTCAAAACAAGACTTTAATTCCTAAAAGCCTTTAAAACACATAGGGATTTATTTTTTTGTCCCCATTGCTGAAGGAAACCTAATTAAAACATTTCCTTTCCGGTGTTTTTCCGTGAAATTCCATCACAGTTATGACGTCAAATGGAACATTTTGCTTAAACAGACCAGGTGTAGAAAGAGGCACCACCTGGGAGCTGGGGAGACTTTTTCCTTTATTTCCTTGGTCCTTTTGGCACTGAGACAGTTGGGTGACAAATCCCTGAGCAAATGCTCCTGGCCAAGGACAGGGCCTTGGAGTTTTCCCTGCTCTCAGGAGAAGCTGGGTGGGACAGAGATGAGGGTGCAGAGTTACCCATCCCCTCCGTTGGGATGCCTGTGATTTACACCCCCCAGAACTAATTGTTTTTATCAACACCAGTAACAGAGGCAGCAAAGAATCACCACAATTCCTGCCTGGGCACGGTGGAAGCTGCTGTGTAACTGCTGGGATGGATCAGATGAGGGCAGGGAGCAGTTTGGAGAGGGGATGTAGGCAAAGATCCTGTTGGGACATGGAGAAGTGCAGCTTCCTGGTGGGAAAACAGCCTGGAAATAGTGCAGTGAAAGGGGAAAATACAAAATCTGTATTTTTCAGGCAGAAGATTCCAACTTTTTCCCTCAGTGCTGGGCAAGTTTCTGCAGCATTTGTCACAGGTAATAGTGGAAATCTATTCCTGACTAAACTCTAAATAATTGCTGCCAGAATGCCATCGTGGTGCTGATGAATATTTCTCCAACAGAAGAGAAACAGCATGTTGATTCTTGAACCACAGAAAGCTATAATTGTAATTTAAAATCTGGCGTGTTGTTTAAAATACTAAATTCTTTATCTTTCAGAATCCTTATAATTATACATCTAAACTGTCACTCTGAATACATTTGCAAGTGTTGTTCCATTTTTAAGATCTTCCCCAATTTAAATATCAAGGCCCGAGAGAAAAATGAAATTAAAAAATCCTACCTGCACGGAAAGCAAAGCCCATTCTGTTTCAAAGCTATTCATTCCTGTTATAGTTACAAAGAGAAAAAGAGTTATAAAATTGTAACACTTATTTGAAATGTCTTTTCTCACACAATAGCAAATGTTCCTGCTCCTCCTCTCACAATAAAACCACCATATCAAATACCTTTTTTCATGAAATTACAGAAGTGCTGGGGAAAAAAACCCATAGAATATTAAAACTTCTCAGCTTCAGAGATGCCAAACTGTTATCAAGGACTGCGAGAGGGTATAAATTTTCAGAAATATTGAAAGGAGAGGGGGAAAAAAATCAAGCTTTGACATTAACAAGATGATAACAGCCATTGGCTCTTGTTCACACCCCAGAATTTCAGCAGTGAGATAATCAGGCTTTCAGTGACTCGTATGGAGATGGCTCTGACATGGATCAGACTCTGATCTTTGGCCTGGCTGTTATTATGTGGAGTTATGCGCTGGAAGAGTTTTGACAAAAATAATAACCCCCCGAGTGGGGCTTTCAGGAGCAGAGACTGTGCCAGACAGGTAAATCACAGAGCCCTGAATTAGCTCTGCACTCCTCTGATGTCTGGATGTAAGCAGAGCTCTTGAAAATCCAGAGCTTTGGAAGTTTGGGAGGCTGGAGGATCTCTCTGGTGCTGATCTCAACGGGAAATGTTCTGCCAGTAGGGAAAAAAGGAACCAGACATTGCTCTACTCTAGAAAGTGTTGTGGCTTCATGCTTTAAAGTGGTAATGCAGGCGTGAAAGGTGTTGTCAGAACCTGAGGGTTCATAAAATAATTTTCATGTAATTTCTACTTGTGGCAAATAGGAACCAAAAAGCAGTGGGGAGAAGAGCTGCAGATCTTCTTTTAGATCTTTTTCCTGATCTGATTTCTGACTCTTTGGGTTGTCTGTGACCCTGTGGTTAAATGGTAACAGCCAAAAGGTGTTGGGTACCTCTTGTCGTTGTAAATAATTGAGACACTGGTGCACATTTGTGTCTTAAATCAAAAATTCCTGGTTTTGCAAAGCTTCCTCAATGCAGCAACCCTTCAGTGATGCTGAGTTAATTAATAATAACATGCAAGCTCTGTATTCAGTGACTCTCGAGCAAGGAAATTCATGAATTATGTCCCCTGAAGTTTTCTCTTGCTGCCTGTAGCCTGTGTTCTGGCAAACTCCTGGAATGTGCTGTTCCATCCCTCCACCTGCAGAGCATCCCTGGGTGCGTGGGCAGGAATTTCAGTCTCCTGTGGGCTCACAAAGGCTGCAGCACTTTAGGCAGCCCCTGTGGGTGAAGCCCTTGGCTCTGTGTTCTTTGTTTGCCTGCACAGCAGGGAAAGGTGCAGCTCCTGGAAAAATCACATCAGTGCTTGTGAGGAACCTCAGCCTCTCTGCTGCTAACCATGAATTTTGTGATAGCTGCATTTGGGTTCACTCATCAGAGAGACACCCTAAAGTCGTGTGCCAAGGAATATCCCAAGTGCTCTTTGTGTGCTCCTGGTACAACCCAGGCATTTTTGGCCAATTGGAAGAAGAGAAAATACCACAGCACTTTGCTTAAAGAGAAATTCTTTCAAAGTTCTGGTGCACAGGAGCAGTTTATGGAGAGGAATTGAGCTGAAATAGTCCTGCAGTGACATGCTTGATTGCTGAGGAGAGGAGATGTAATGATTTTGGACAGCAACTGTCAGGGTTAAGAAAGTTATTTGTTCCATTGGTTTATGGCACAGACTAGTAGTATTTTACTGTCAAACAGAATTAGTTTTATATCAAGAAGAGTGATTACTTGGGTTCACTGTGTTTGAGATTAAACTTGATGATTTCATGTCCATTATTGATTTAGGCTTTACATTCAGAGGAGTAGCGGTTTATATTTTACTTAAGGGGATTTGATCACAGTAGATGGAATCTTCAATGGTTTCTGCACATAAATTAGTAAAGTTGCAGTGACTTTTACAGTAACTGGAGAAGAAAAGGGAAAGGGGGTTTAGCTCAACAAAAAAAAGTGCAAAAAGAAGGTGCTGAAAATGCTGCTGAGCTTTTGCAGAGTGCAGGGGATGTGGTGACACCTCAGAACGGGGTGCAGAGGGGCAGGAACCACCCAGGGGATCCTCAGTCAGTGGCACACGGCAGCTCCAGGCCGAGGTGATGCAGGACTGACAGACCTCAGTGCACTTTACCTCCTGTAACTTATCCTGAAATTCCACCAAAGGAGAGAGGGACTTCCAAGGGGCTTCCCAGGACCAGAGGAGGGCCAGATGTGGGTGGGATCTGTAGGAGGCAAATGTGCAAAGTGCAAATACCTGGCACTGAAAATCTCCCCTCCTGAAACCCCGTAAATCAGATTGGGGTTTAGAACATGAGGAACCAGCCCAGGACCTGGGTCCTGCTCTGCTGCTGCTGCTGGGAATCCACAGCCCAGAGAGGACAGAGGGTTTGTGGCCAGCCAGGGCTCTGCTCCCCTGGGCAGCAGAGCATTCCTGTGGCAGGAGGAGAGGAAGGATTCCGGGAGCCTCTGTCAGAAGCAGGGAATGTCAGCCTGAGAGCCCGGGGATGGACCGGGTGGGATGGCACCACTGCCCCTCCACCCCGAGCGCCTGTGGGAGCTCAGACACGTCCTGCCAGCTTTGTTTAGAGCTGTCACATTCAGACCATCAGGGTTCCAGCTCCTCTGGCTTTCCAAAGCTGTGCTTCGTTGGAGCTCTGCTCAGACACAGCTGGCAGGGTAGAGGCTGAGCCAGCACTGCTCTCACACCAGGGCAGGGGTTTGGGAGCCCTGAGCTTCCTCACTGCCTTCCTCTGGCCACCCTGCTGGCTCGAGCATTGCCTGTGGCCCAGGCACTGCTCAAATGCACATTTCCAAGGCATTCAGACTCACCTGGCAGCACTGGGCACAGGTTGTCACCTGCACAGTCACTGGGCCTTGACCTCGCCAGCATTGCTCTGCATCTGCCCCAAAAATCCCCCGTGCCTGCAGCCAAGTCTGGCATGGGATGTGCTGAGCTGTGCCTCAGTGCTGCATTCTCAGCTCCCAGGAGCTCTCCTGGCTCCATCCATGCCTGGACATTGCCTGTTACTACGAGGTGATTCAGGGAACAAATCTTGTAGTTTCAAATTCCCTGCCCAGAATGCAGGGCACAAAGAGCCTCTGTAACCAGCGCTTGCTGCAGTTAAACATTCCCAGCACCAAGATGGATGGCAGCTGATGCTGGCCAGGGCTCAGGTAATGATGTTTTCCCTTCTGTACCTCGGGTCACTCGCAGTTCTTTGCTCTCTGCAGTGTTTGGTTCATTAGGGACACAACAAAGCACAGCTCTGCCTCGTCTGCAGCGTCCCCAGGGGTCAGGTGTTTACTGCCTCATTTTTTTCTGAGTTTCAATTAGTGCCCTTTGCCTTTTGTCCTTTTGCTGAAAGACACGGAGGAAAACCTGGCTCCCTTTCCTTTGCTGCTTCCCATGCAACACTCACAAACATTGTTAGGGTTTCTCCTGAGAGCCTGAGGCTCCTGGAGCTCAGCAGAGCAGCTCTCAGCTCTCTGCACGCATCAGGTGCTGCAATCCCTCAGTCACCTCCGTGGCCATTCCCTGGACCAGGATGACCTCGTTTTAGAGTGGGGACCCAGGACTGGGAGCAGTGCTGCAGGTGTGCTCTCAGCAGGGCTAAGCAGCTTTTCCTGACTTTAGAAAGATGTCTCTACTCCAGTAGAGAGAGAAGAAATGAGGGGGAAGCAGATGCATGGCTTTGAAACTCATCGGATGCATTCACTGAGATGGGTGTTAAAAAGCTGTTGCCAAAAGCATTATTTTTTAAATTTTTTACTAATATGGGAGCTTGTTTATCATTTTAGTTTCTCTGTCCAGTGAACTGGTTCATATTTAATGGCTCACTAAGTTATGCCTACAGTGGAAATGACAGAGCATGTGTTTTCTAATTTAGGTGTATGGACCAGTGCCCTTTTTTGCTGGAAGGAGAACAAAGCTCATGCTGCTCTACAGCAAAGGCATTGACCAAAATGCTGCTCAGGATAGGGGCAAAGTGCGTGGCAGGAGTCTGTCACTGTGCTCTGAGCAGCTTTTCTTGCTGGAATGCTCGAGCACAGCCCTGCAAGTGTGACCTGCTCCTGGCAAGTAAAGGGAAGCAGCTCCCTTACAAACCCCATAATACTGACAACAGCAGACTCCCATTTTTTGGGTTGCTGGTATGCACAGAGCTGCCTCAGATCACTCACATTTCCATTTAAAACACTCTAAATCCTCGTGAGTTTGGTGACCAAGAGCATGGCAAGGTAAGACAGTGAAAAACCAGCAGCACAGTGAAATAACAGCTGAACATCCAGCGAAATCCTGGCTGTGAGCCTTGTTTGCCTTCAGAAATACAGAGTCAAGTGTCCTTATTTAAATGAAGCTTACTTTCAAGTGGCAGCAGCGCCTCAGGAGTGCCTGGCTGGCTCCTGGGCGAGTGACAAACTGGGAAAGGCAAGGCCTGGCTGGTTTGTGGGTTCTTACTGCTGTGCCTCACCAGCACGGGAGGCTGCTGTGCTTCTGCTCAGGTTTTGTCCTCCCCCTGTGCTGGCCCTGCCCGGTGCCTGCTGCCCCTCACAGCCACACCTGCGGGCAGGTGAGTGCCCTGGGGATGCCCAGATCTGTGCAGGTGCTTGGCATCAGCATCTGCCTGCTGGAGAAGTACTCAGGAATCCCAGAAAGGCTCCTTGCATCCCTGCTGTGATCAGGGACCCTGCCAAGTTCCCATTTCTGATGCGCTTTCTGCTGGGGGTGTGAGGGGAAGGAAATGCAGACAGATGGGATGAACCCTTTTCAAATTAGGGAATGCCCTGAGAAACTTTGGCTTTTAGGAGTTGTATCTAGAGGAAAGCAGCTTCTGTGGGGCAGCAAATTAAATGGCTTTAGCTGTGTGCTCAGGTTCTTCTGGCACAAGCCCTAAAAGCCTGAAATCTTTTGCTGGTGTACACTCGGTGACGTGCTGTGTGTTGTGGTGCTTTTAAAGCATTTGTAAGTTTCAGCGATGCATTAGGGATGGCTCAAGGCCAGAAAAGGGCTTGAACAACCCTCCCTGCACTGGCCAGATCTGACAGGAGTGAACAGAGGCCCCCCCACACCACAGGTACAGGTGTGCCAGACAAAGGAGCTCACTTTAGGCCTTTATTTCCAGTTCTCCTGTACCTCAACAGATGTCTCCCCATCCAAGTCTCACCTCATGAATGCAGCAGTCACTGCATTTGCTGCATTGAGCCATGGCCTGTATCCATGCAGCCCTGGCTGCAGACAAACACAGGTTTACACTGGTTTTGCAGGTTGCTCTGACAGAGGTGCCCCTGCACACACCCTGCTGCAGCTTTTGGGACATTTGCTGCCTGATCTCCCCCTGCTTTGGGCTCCAGCAGGACGTCAGTGCCATGAGCCAGCAGCAATTTCAGGTTAGGTTTTTTTCTCTGAGGCCTGACGTCTCTGCCATTTTTGTGTCACACACAGGGACCTTCAGGACACTGAAATAACACCAGTTTAGAGCCCCAGACAAAGACCAAGGAACAAAGAGCCACACCACGGGAGTGTGTGCCCCAGGTTTGGTTTTCTGTGGCATGGGGCACTCAGTGGCATCAGCCTTTATTGAAATGGCCGAGGATTTTTCATTTTAAAATCCCACTGATTAAAAAAAAAATTCCTACAGATAATTCCATGGTATAAAGAGTGAATTCTGCTCTGCCTACCACAGGTTTAAATTGGAGGATTAAAAATATCCATTCTTCATTTCCACTAAATCCTAAGCTCCTTATTTGGTTTTTGTGTCATCAGATCCCATTGTTTTTTAAACAGACTAACCCAAGATTATCAGGAGGAATGATACAAGCCTTCATCTGCATTGGTTTAGAAATCCTGATGCTGATTTTGGTGTAACATATGTTTTTGGAAGCAAGTAACACTGTGATACCCTCCGAGAGTTCCAGAACAGGTCTCAAACCATCATCCACTCTGCTTTAATTTCCTAAGCCAGCTGCCTCTCTCAATAAGACAGCTCAATTTTATTCCCCCAGTAACCAAACTTTTGCAGAAACTGGCCAAATGGATCAGTGGAACAGAAAGGAAAAGGAAAACAAAGTTCTGCTGCAAGGACAGCATGGAGAGGGCGCAGAATTGCTCGTTTTGCACACTGGCTCCATTTTCAGTGCCCAGCATCTCCTGAGCCTCAGAAATCCTGCACAGTGCAGTGCATCCCCAGCCACACAGGCCCTGAGCAGCACCCAGGGCTCTCTGGTCCTGGGCTGGGGCTGTGTAACCCCAGGACTTCTCCGAGCTTCCAGGCACCAGACCTGCTGTGATTGTCTGTCTCTGGGCCTGTCTCAGGCCAGTTCCTAACAAGACCAGTGGGAGTTTCAGCCGAGGCAGCCTTCAGGATCTGGCCTATTTAATTTGTGACAAATACCACTCTGCAGGTCTCCTGCCTGCCAAATCCTGAGGGCTCCCTTTTTTGGAAGGAAAAACCCAGTTGTATTTGTTGGGCTGCTTCTTTCCCAGTTGAATGCAGGTTATTATTTTCAGTTACACAGTGCAGAGGTATTGGTGGTTAAAATGTCAGGTGTTTTGGGCAGTTCAGTGTGTGCATGTGTGTGGATAAAATATAACTAAAGACAGCTTTTCTGTAAAAGATTTTGTCTGATAGCTTCAGTTATCCTGGAGAGAGCACTGGGTGTGAGTAAAGCCCCTGGCAGCTCTTTAGTAGGATGCTGCTAAGGGGAGGGATGTCCCAGTCATGGTCAAACAGGGACCAACCACAACTGCCAGGACACAAAAAGTGTCATTTCTGAAAAACATTTCTTATTTCAGTGTTTAGAAAACACCAAGTGGGGACTGACTGGAATCTGTGCCCAAAGCACGCCAAAGAGTTGGTTCTCTGAGGCACTTCCTAAATCACATTTCTCAATCCATTTGTCCAACTGGCTTTATAGAAAAACACATTCCAATCCATTAGAAATTCCAATAGTGCTCATTAAATCATTCAGGTGATGGTAAATTGCTCCCATTAGTACAAAGGCAGCCCTTGGCTTTGCAGTGAGTTGGGACAGCCAGATCTCAAGTGTGGCCCAGCTGAAACCAGCCAAGGGATGAAGGAGGCACCTCCTGAGGCTGATTCCCAGTGCCAGAGGGGGCCCAGCTACAGAGGTACTGGGGGGCTCTGGGTTTCTGGCTCTGCCAGAAGTTCCAACACCTTGAGCAAAAAAACTGAGGCTCAAATTTCCTTTTTTAGCATTAGCAAGGTACTTTGCTGCAGCTCTTATGATGAGGTCAGTGGTCACTTAGGAATCTTGAGGCTCTTTGAGTCTAATGGGAGCATCATAGAACTCAGAATGCTGAATCCAATATCTGACCTGTGGGGATTCCCACTGGAGAGCTCAAGGGACCCATTTGGGTTGTTACCTTTTCTTTTAAATCTAAACATGTTCTTTGCAAGGCACTGCTCATTTGGGATGTTCTGCTCTTCACTTTTGGCAAAGGGAAAGGATGGCAGAGCTGGAGCAGCCTTTGTAGGGAGTGCTGAGTCAAAGCCTTGGGCTGTGTAATCCAGGGATTTGGGCTGCTTGGAGGAAGGAGGCACATGAGCAATCCACACACTGGTGACTCTGCTGATTCCTGGTCACCTGGCAGGGGCACATCGCCCTCAGCCCAGGCAGCAGCTCACCCTGAGCAGCATTAACACAAAATGGTTTAGTCAATTTAAAAAAAAAAAAAACAACCACATGAACATTATGTTTATTTCTTCAGCAAAATCTGTTTCTTTCAGTCTTTCATTTGCTTCTCCTCTGAAGACTCAAGTCTTTATTTCAGACATCTGCCTATAGAAAATAAGTATTTTTTTAAAGGGCACATTAAAAGATGAAAACTGAAGCTTGAATAACTTAATCAGCATACAAATTACACAGATATAAAAGTTCTGTTTCATTGTCTTAACTTACAGTTTATTTTGTACAGAATTCATTATGTTATACATCTAAGACTTATTATATTGTATAAATATCTCGGGTGTGATGTATATACATATCCAGTGTTATAATTCAGCAATTAATGTATGCATTTCACAATACACTATCGTGTATTTCAATGTAGTGCACATGATTTATATTCCATAAAAGAGCACATCCGCTATGAAAAATCAGCATTTCATTCATAGGGCGTTTATTCCACCTTGCAATACAAGGCTTTTCTCTATTGTACAATGGACTCTTTGTACTGTGTATGGCTGTAGGATCTTCTTGTACATTCCCCAAGATGAGCTAAGAACCAGCAGCTCCAGACACCAACGTGTGAGGGTTGTACAGGGGGAGGAGAGCGGGGCAGGGTCCCTAAGCTCTGCCTGGGGTGGGGAAGGCCCCAAGAGCTGGGCTCTGTGGGGTGAAGGAAACAAAAGGAGAACGTCCAGCTCCTGCTGCCCTGTGCTCTGCACGCCAGGGCTGGGCTGCCACTGCTCTTTCAGCTGCCCCAGGTCTGGCATCAGCTTTGTTTGTAAAGTTTGCAACTCCCCGTGTGCCATGAATCCTCCCTTTGCTCACAGGGCTGGCCTGGCTGTCCCCCTGTTGGATTTTCCTTGGGACCAGCAAAGCTCCCAAAGTCCTCTCTCTACACAGGCCAAAAGTAGGAGATGATGTTTGTTTGGTATGAAATTACAGGTATTGCTTCCCGAGGCACCTACTGAAGCTTAATTCTAACGAATCTCACAGTACAGTTCCTATTGTTCAGACAATTCTACTTTCCTGCATACATACTTACATACGTACATTTTGTGCCTTTTGATCACTTGGCTACCATTGCTTTGTTCTCTCAAAAGCAGAGACTCTTTTATCAAGGTGTAAATGCTGTTCAGTTAGCAGCAAAGTGGAATATTGGATATTCCATGAATAAAATATTTTATTTAAGAGTGTCACTGAAAAATATTTAGGTGAATAGGAAAATTGGGGGGGAGGGGGGGTGGTGTTTAAAATAATTTTAAATTTTATTTGCTTGAATTTAAAGTATTTAATTTTGAAATTAAAATTTGAGGTACTTAATTTAAAAGGAACTGATCAACTCTGAACTATTTTGCATCAAATATATTCATGCTGGATATATTTTCCTTTCATCTTATGAGAAGTAGCATAAATGCTCAAACTGTGATAACTCCAGAATCACTCCACTTTATTGGTGTTATCCCAGTTTTACTGAAAACAGAGAGTTCTCTCGTCCCCCTTCTTTTCTTTTGTTGTATTGCTGTTTTCCCATGGTTGTATTGCCATTTTCCATGTAGGAGCTTTCACGTCATGACATGCGATGGAAAAGAAAAACAAAAGTTTATGAACCTGCAGATTTCCCTTTTTTCCCCCCATTGCAAGATTTGGGGATTGGGTCTTTTTGGGGGCAGCTGTCCCCAGTTCCACTGTTTCACTGGTTCCCAGTAGCAGCTGTGACCCTTCCTCATGGGCTGGAGGTGTCCTCTGGTGGCTCCCCCAGTGCCCACACTGCCCGTGGCTCTGGCCTCCCTCCCCGTGTGCCCAGCCACGATGGGCAGCCAGGGATTGGGGCCCAGGGACAAGGCCAGGGACACCCCAGTGTGACAGCAGGGAGCACCCGAACTTTGGGGTCCTCCTCTTCTGAGCCCTCCAAGGGAAATTTTCCAGACGAGTGAAATTGCTGATTTTTGTTGCCGTGGGTGAGGCAGAGGAGCAGCCCAGGACACCTGGAGGTCCCTGAGCTGTCCCTGAGCTGCTGTGGCACCGAGCAGGGACCCTGCAGCAGCTGCTGGAGCCCCAGCAGGAGTGGGAGGAAAGGTTTCCATGAGGAAATGGAGCCTCAGCAGGAGTGGAAGGAAAGGGTTTCCATGAGGAAATGGAGCCTCAGCAGGAGTGGAAGGAAAGGGTTTCCATGAGGAAATGGAGCCTCAGCAGGAGTGGAACGAAGGGTTTCCATGAGCCCTCAGCAGGAGTGGAGGGAAGGGTTTCCATGAGGAAATGGAGCCTCAACAGGAGTGGAACGAAGGGTTTCCATGAGCCCTCAGCAGGAGTGGAGGGAAGGGTTTCCATGAGGAAATGGAGCCCCAGCAGGAGGGAAAGGTTTCCATGAGGAAATGGAGCCCCAGCAGGAGGGGAAGGTTTCCATGAGGAAATGGAGCCTCAGCAGGAGTGGAGGGAAAGGTTTCCATGAGCCCTCAGCAGGAGTGGAAGGAAAGGGTTTCCATGAGGAAATGGAACCTCAGCAGGAGTGGAAGGAAAGGGTTTCCATGAGGAAATGGAACCTCAGCAGGAGTGGAAGGAAGGGTTTCCATGAGGAGCCAGGCCCAGCAGTGCTGTGCTCTGCTGTGAGGCCACGGCTTCCCTGGCACACTGAGGGGTTTGCTCTCAGGAAGAGTTGGGCTCTTTGCCCTCTGCAGCTGCCAGCAGCACCTTGGTTCCTCTGATTTCATGGTCAGTTTATACTAATTGTGCAAAGAATAGTAGAGAGATTTTTTTGGTTCTGCTCTATGGTTGGGCCAAATACAAAATAACAGGTTGGGGAGAGAACTTAAATTCCAAAAAAGGGGTTTTATGTTGTTAGTGATAAGGATCATTGTAAGAATTCACTTCACCTTGTTTCCTGGATCATTTAAAGGGGAGAGAACATTTGTTAAACAACTCAAGACTTCATCTGACACACAAGTGCTGCATCCCCTATGAAAGAGGCATACCTGTGCCCCGTTATTTTCTCTCCTTAAAATTAGATTATAGCAGATGCCATCCCCTCCCTGTGCAGTTCAGTGCCACCAAAGTAAGTCTCTAATCACTTTTACAAGCCTGGTGTCCTCACTTTTGGTCTCACTGTTAAAATTCCCTTATTTTGCAGTAGTTACATTGAACATGTTCCCAGCTGTGGATTAGGACCCCAATGCAGAATTTCCCAGTTTTCTGGTTTGTTCCAATATCACCACTGAACTATAAATTCAAATCCTGCTTTCACCTGCCTAAAAGGTGGGAACTCCATTACATAAGGCGGTTGTATTTTGGCTCTTGTGGTTATTGCACAGGATCCATCACAGGAACTTGTGCTTTATTGAGGGTTTTAAGTACTCTGTAGAGTCAGGCTTTTCCTAACTGTAATTTTCAACTCATCTCAGTCATCCTTCAGTAAAAAAATTCATGTAATGCATATGAAATGGCAGCTTTGAACTTCCAGCATGTTTTCCTTGCTAAAATTGCAAAGTCACTTGTGTGACTGCAGCCTCAGAATGTCTTTTCTTTCCTTTTTAATGAAACACGGTGTAAAGTTTTTCTCTTTAATGGCTTCATGGCCAGGGATGTTTTAGACGAGGTCTGGGGCTGTTGAGCATGAACCTCTCTGGGCTGCTGAACTCTACCACCAATGGATTAATTAGTACAGAGTAACAGAGACTCCAAGCTTTGCTTTTTTCCTAGGAAATTTCCTTCCTGTTCCATGCATTTCAAGAGCACGTTTGACTTTCTCACTCAGATAATAACACGTATTCACAGCCAAGATGCTGTTTCAGCAAAGCATTTCCCTTTGAAGTATGTGCTGGTTTTTTTACAGGTTATTTTTTCATATTTGCAATGACAAAAGTGAACCCAGGGCTACTCCTTGATTTTTATTTTCCAGGGTTTATTATTATATTTACAGTTCCCTGTAAGAAGACACAACCCTTTCCCAGTAAGAGTTCTAATTCCCTTCTATGTTTCAAATACTAACGACCCATACACCCATATGGAAAGGGGGAAGATAATCAGTGATGAAGGAGGTATCTCTGGGGGCTGAAGCAGATGAATAGAAAACTCAAATAATTATAAATATTACTGTACTACACTTTGGTACAACAAAAAAAAAAAAAAACCAAACCCCTTCAAAGAAAATATTTAATGTTCCCGAAGTCAAATAAAATTCACAAACAATATAAGAGGAAATTAACCACATGGGGTTTTTTATAGCTGTAAAAAATAATAAGACTACTTGGCTGCATTGCACATAGGCAATAAAATGAGATTCATTCCGATCCCTTTTTCCGGGAGCCTCCTTGCAGACTGTAAGCAAGAAATGTCCACTGTGCTTTACAAAGGACGACGACTAGAAAAAATCAATGCAAACAAACATCCCTTTCTTTTCTGATTTACCATTTATCATGAGAGATGACAAACAAATGAAGTCTCCTCTGAGTCTGAGCGCAGTTGGATTAGCATTTCGCTCGTACCAGGCAGTACACAAAAACAGCCATCGTGTGTGACACCTCCGACACCTACAGGGAGCTGTTTTAGGGGCACATCCTGGTTTGTGGTGAAACAGGATTAACTCAGCCAGCCTCTTGTACCTGCTCTCTGATATCAGGTTATCATCTCAGTACCTCCAGGCTTGGACTGTCTTGTTCCTATTGCTGACTGGACTGACTGCTCCACCATCCATAAACAGAAGGCATAAAGGTGATTACAAACATAAGAAAGTAGTTTTACATATTGTCTTGCAGTCTTTCCATATAGTCCCTAAGTTCCTTGGAATCACCAAGATTCATATCTTGGCATACCCATTTAATATTATCATCACTGTCAAATAGAATTGAGTTGGTGTAGGGGCCTCCATCCTCCGGCAGTATTGTTGTATATGAAGTGAACTTTACTCGCTTCTGCTTTGGCCCAGAAGGATTTATAGGTTCACTTTTAACTTCTTTTTCACAAAGGTACTCAGAAGATCTGAGGATATGATTATGAAGAGTCTTCTGAGAGCTCCCATTAAGGAGAAAGTTGCTTTCTTCAAACTGCATCCCTCTGTCAATCATGGTAGTGCACTCCTCTGACGGGAGCGAAATGTCCACTGGGTTTTCCAGCAGCTCCACCTCATTTCCAAGCCAGACCCAGTCATGGGAATGGGGGATGTTGCCTTGCTCACTCACAGCAAACCTTTTGTGCCTGTACTTCCAAGCAAATGCCACACAGTTGATCAAAAAGACCAAGATTGCCAAGCAGAAAACACAGAGCAGGGCGTACATGCCGATCTCCAGGTCTGTCAATCCTCTGGAAGTCAACGAGAGATCACTGGGATTGTTTTCTCCCGGTATTTCTACTTGTGTAGGGAAACCTGTGAAGGCAGTTGGGTTATTTTGGAGCTGGCCATCCTCCAGGGACTCCTGATCAACGGGAGATGTGAAAGTTGTGCTTTTGTTTGCATTGTCCTCAGGACCGGACGTATCCTCGTGGTTTTTGGACCAGTCTTGTGCTGTCCTCTCCTGTTCTGCAGCTTTCTCTATAGAATTGCTTGCATGGCTTTTAAAATCTTTCTCCACGTCATCGATGTCGTTGGTGCTCCCTTTTTGGTCCGAATCTTTTTGACCAAACTTCACTTTGACGTTTCCTTTCCCGACAGCCAGGACGCTCTTCCTCTTGGTTTTCTGGCAGGGCTCACTGATAACCATCTCAATTTTAATCAGAGGCCCCTGCCCGTCCCCTTCTGCCACCACGACAGGCCAGAGTGACTGAAGGTTCTGGTGGGACGACACCACCATCTCATCCAGGGAAGTGATGGACATGGAGAAGTCCTTGGAGTCGTAGATGTCTAAGGGCGTCACCGACCCGTCGCTGAACAAAATCCAAGCACTCACCACGGCCTCCTGGTGGGGAGAGGATGAGGGGAAAAAAAATGTGTGTGAGAGAGAGCACAGATCAGACACTCCATTGTTAAAGTCTGGGAAAAAATAGAGAGTTTAACTTCAGGGTTTTTTGAAGAAAATGTAAATGCCTACTCTGCTTCCCATTTTCTTGTAGGTTTGTGTTCTCTAGACCATTGAGGCATTTACCTCATCTTCAGGAACTATCAAGGAAACGCTTATGTAAATTTCATAAAAGTGCTGGAAAAAACAATTGACGATTCTTTTTTCTCAGTCTGAAGTGAGAAGCCTCTTTTGAACACCAGAGCCTCGTGATGAAAATAATCATATTTCCAACATCACGGTCAATTAGGTTTATAAAGGACCTATAATGGGGAATTTCTCTAACACTGCAGTTGCAGTGCCTTATGTAATACAGTGAGCAGAGCTGGAATGTGTCAGGCCAGTGAGCCCATCCAGCCCATGGAACAACCTGGGACGAGAACACATCTCAATACTTTATGTTTTCTCTCATGCTTTCAAATATGCAGGACTTGAAAGATGCAAAAGTGATTGTGGTCTTTCCTGGGAACTACAGAAACACTCATAAAAACCACCATTTTTAAGGATGTTTTCACCAAACCAATTTGTCTTCTTTCTGCAAATTGCTAGGGCAAAAAATATAGTTACATTTTCTGCACTGATGTAGAACCTCAGTTCTATAAAATTTCTTAAAAACAGACATGGAATTTGTTCTGCAGTCTCGTTAAAAGCTATTTAATTCCTCGGATTATATGGTTAAAAGTAAGCACAAACTGATCTGTTTTCAGCAATGCAGGTCACGAAAACTTCTGTACCTGCAGCCAGAGGTCGTTCTGGCTGAGCTGACTTTGTGGGACAATTAAGGCATGGGATTCCCAGCTCAGCTTGCACATCTGGGCTGTGTTTTCCCACAGAAGAAGTGTCTTTTGTGGCACATCCATGCTTTCCTTGGCACTGTGCATTCCCAGACATGTCCATCCCTTGCCCTGTCCTGTGCAGGTCTCCAGAGCAGCTCTGGAGAGTTTAATGGTCATTGTGAAGGGGTGTTGGCACCATGGGGTTGGTGAGGAAGATGAACAGCCTTTACTACGAGAAGTGACTGCTTTTCACAGCCATACATTCATTCTATCTGCTGCCTAAAATTTACAGCAAATTCCTCTGACAGAGCAGAGCCAACACATCAATGAATCTGATCTGTGTTTTTGGAGCATACCTGTTTGGGAGTGTGCAGGATGTCGTAGGCAGAGGTGGTGGAAACGATGGCTCTCTTATTTCCTTTGCTGGTTTGTAAGGACACAGACAAACCTGACACCAGCTGCACTCCCAGGTCTGTAATGGTCACACGGTCATCCAGAACTATCACTGTCTTCTCTGCCAGGATGGAATCTGAGAGAGGGGACAGAACCTGGGAAGAGAAAGGAAACACCTTGCATGAAACAGCAATGAAGTGCTGCAAAGCAAGGTTAGCCTCTCACCAGCACACCAGATTAATCCTGGGTTTGTCACGTCCATGTCTAAGCCAGAACTGATGTTTCCCCCAAGATATTGCTCTCGTTTGCTGCTAAATTACTTTATCTAAAAAAGTAATTTAATAAAACAACAAATCACTTCAAAATTGCAGCTTCAACTTGACAAAATATACATAATATAGAATAAATTAAATGGATTTTTTTTTTTTTAAAGAGTAATTTTTGTGGGATCTATAAAACTCCCTGTGAGAGCAGCACAGCACAGGACAGAGTGTGAGACACTGCTTAACACTGGAACTCAGTGAGGGGATAAATAAGTGTACAAAGCCTGGCTGATAGGAACTTGGCCTGTTGCCTTCCTAGGGACAGAGGACCTCAATGAAATGGAAGTGAGACTTGCAAAAGAACTTTGAAAATCCCACTGAGTGCCCGCCTGCATTTTTCAATGCCAAAACCCTCCTGCCAGTTGCTCTAAGACCTTGTTTCCAGCACGCTCAGAAAGAAAGAGTCATCTTTATACTGGTGACAGAAACAGCTGGTTTGAGCCCAAAATACTTGAGATGTGATTTGTCTCAACCAACAGGAGAAACCTGCAGCACAGTTCCCTGCACTGGAGCTTCCTGCTCGTTTAGAATCTCTGGAGAGAAAGAGACATTTTAAGGGCAGAAATCTCTATCCCATTTATTTTAGGTTGAAGGGAGCAGAGCCCTAAAGTCCCTGGGTTTTTGGACTCCAGAGGGTGACCAGAACATTACAGGTGTTTGCAGCCCCTGAGAAGAGCCCCAATGCTTGCATTCCTTTATTTTGATTAAGGAAGGTGCATGAAGTTGGACAGAGTTAGGTGGGGAACATGAACACTCTCTGAAAGGTGTCTGAAGATTATATTTGTGTCCATGGTTTGTGATCAATTTTGGGAACTTAAAGGGACTAATTTTTCAAAGATGTTTAAGCATATAAAGATGAATGTCGATATTTGGTACAATTTCCCAACATTTATGCTCTTATGGTCCCACTGAAGTTAAAAGGAGCTGGCTGTGTGCCTCATGTCACCTCTTTCACCAGCCAGGAAAATCTCACTGTGTTCCAGCCACACTAAGATGGATAAATCCCTTCAAAAGCTTCACCTAAGGGTATTTTATGGAAGTGACAAATAGCCACAATGAAAACCCATTCAAACTTCCTTTTATGTTTAGCATGCCCATTTCTTTTCACCATTTTTTTTTTTTTTCTGGGATCAATGAATTCTCTAAGCCAACCACAAGCCATGATCAGCCCCTGTGTGCACCCTGAGCTCTCTCTGGGGGGCTGCAGAGGCCCCTGGGCTGTACCTGCACCGTGGTGATGCCTTGCTCACGGCCAGCCAGGACTCGGCCCTCTTGCAGCTTGGCAATCTTGGGCTCTTCCACCTTCATGAAATCAGCCACGAGGTCGGTGATGTCAAACTGCCACTCAGAGCCCAGCATGTAGCTCAGCTGGCCCCCAAACTCCGAGGATTCAGCCACAAACTGCGTGAGGACTCTCACCATGGCGTGCTGGTACTGCAGGGTGCAACCTTTGCCTTTCTTCTCGTCATCTTCTTCATCCTCACTGTCACGGGTGGGCCTGTGAACACATCAGCTCTGTTACCTGCAGGGTGATCCCCCACAGCCCTGCACCTCATTTTCAGTGAGGTAGATGTCATCCCCTGCTGCTGGGTGAGACAGGAGACCAGGGTTTGGATGGTTACTAAATCTTGAGGAGGTGTTTGTGCAGCTTTTTGGTGCAATTTAAAAGTCACTGTCACTTCTTCCAGTAAATCCTTTGTTTGTGTGGGGCCTCCCAGCAACTTGAAAATCTGTCACTGCTGCGATCCCAATGGAGCCACTGCCTGTTCTCCAGGCAGCAGTGAAATCGTGCAGAGGGCTCAGGAAAGCAGTGAAATGTTTATGAGAGGGCAGCAGTGGAACAAAGCCCTGTAGCAGCTCGTCAGGGGTGGGAGAAGGTGTTTTACATCCTTCCTTCACCTTTGCCTGTAACACTCGTATCGCTGTGCTCATCCCTGCAAATCTCCTCTAACACCCCTGGCATTCCCTGCTGAGGCAGAGCCACCCCATCCCATCCTCATCCCATCCCCATCCCATCCCCATCCCATCCCCATCCCCATCCCCATCCCCATCCCCATCCCCATCCCATCCCCATCCCCATCCCCATCCCATCCCCATCCCCATCCCCATCCCCATCCCCGTCCCATCCCCATCCTCATCCCTCCCCATCCCATCCCATCCCATCCCCATCCCATCCCCATCCCATCCCCTCCCCATCCCCGTCCCATCCCCATCCCATCCCCAATCCTCCCCACCCCCATTCCCCCGTCCCATCCCCATCCCCTCCCCATCCCCGTGCCCATCCCCATCCCATCCCCATCCCCGTCCCATCCCCTCCCTCCCCATCCCCGTCCCATCCCATCCCCATCCCCATCCCCATCCCATCCCATCCCATCCCCATCCCCATCCCATCCCCATCCCATCCCCATCCCCATCCCCATCCCATTCCCATCCCATCCCCATCCCATCCCCATCCCCATCCCATCCCCATCCCGTCCCATCCCATCCCCATCCCATCCCCATCCCATCCCCATCCCATCCCCATCCCCATCCATTCCCATCCCCATTCCCATCCCTCCCATCCCATCCCCATCCATCCCCACCCCATCCCATCCCCATCCCCATCCCATCCCCATCCCACCCCATCCCCATCCCCATCCCCATTCCCATCCCCATTCCATCCCACCCCCATCCATCCCCATCCCATCTCCATCCCATCCCCCATCCCCATCCCATCCCAATCCCCATCCCCATCCCATCCCCATCCCCATCCCCATCCCCTCCCATCCCCATCCATCCCCATCCCATCCCATCCCCATCCCCATCCCCCCCATCCCCATCCCCATCCCATCCCTCCCATCCCCATCCCATCCCCCATCCCCCATCCCATCCCCATCCCCATCCCATCCCATCCCCATCCCCATCCCCATCCCCATCCCCATCCCCATCCCATCCCATCCCATCCCTGCTGGGGGTCATTGATGCCTCTGCTTTTTGAGAAACACGCCTTGATTTTACTTTAACTCTCACACAGTTCATGCAGTGTCTGGTGTGTTTAGTCATGCAGTGACCTCAGGTGGCTTCCCAAAATCCAAATTAGGCACTCAGGGCACGGGTTACTCAGATTACACCATGCTGAAACCCCTGCAGCATTGCACACACTTCCTTCAACATTTTCTCTCTGTCCCCCTTTCAAAATATAACCTGTGAAATAAACCAGCTTTCCCTAAAGCTCAGAGAAGGCATCACAGTGATTTGTACATGATGGCAGTGCTGTCACACCTCACAGAGTTTTGTCTGCTTAAAGACCCAGTTTACCACCAATATTAATTTTCTTTTTTTTTTTTTTTTTTTTGCTTTTGTTCATTGCCGGGGACAAACACATGGATCCTCTTATCTCTTCCAAGTCAGGTATTAAGCACTAGGTGGTCACACTTTTACTCATTATGCCCCCATGCTGTGGACCCGTTGCTCAGAAATAATTTGCCTCTCTCCTTTATTTATTGAGCCTGAAGCCACCTCTATATCAAGGGTGGGAAATACAGGGTAAGTCTCTTATTTTTCAAAGTATTGTGGGAGGTATTTTTGTGGTTACTGTGTTCCTTTATCTTCTCCTTTGAAATAGCAGCTATGAAAAACTATTATAAAACAGAATTGCTTCTGTTATAAATTGTTTTATGACAAAGTTGGCAGCCAGTAAGCTGAAAACACATCTAAGAAAAACCCTTGTGCTCTTCAAAATGACTGAAAGTCCCAATGTTACAGAACCTAATCCACTGGAAATACATTTTCAATGCATCACTTGGTAGTGGAATATTTATATTCAGCCTCAAGTAAATGGTCTTTGGTACCTTTTGGTTTTCTGTGTGTAAAACAAGTGCCCATCATTACTTGCGGAATGAAACATCACTGAATAACAATGGAATTGTTAGGGAAAAAGACAAGGCTACTAAAAAACAGGATTTAGATTTCCCAAAGAATTACAGAGTTTGACTAGCTGGGTGTTTCAGGGAAACCTTCAGTTGTTCTCTCCTTCCTCACACTGGTGTCAGTCTGAAGTCAGCTCATAGTTGGCAAAACAGCCCCAAGGAAAAGTTCTAGAAGGGGGAATATTCACAGAGCTTTTGTGGCCCATATCCATCTGTGCTGTAAAAGGATTCATGAACTCCTTAACATTCCCACTTTCAATTTGTTCCTGCATTCTGACCCTCTTCAACTCAGCTAAGCCATAACCCAGCCCTGAACAATCTCTTTGGGACTTTGGGAAAAGCAAGTTCAGCTCAGAGATTTTGGGATTTGACCCTCTCTTAATAATCCAGACAGGAACATTAATGCCTGTGCAGAATTGGAGAAAAATGTGCCAAGGCTGTTCAGGTAGGGAGCACTTATGGGATTTGGGGCAAAAGAGCACAGAACTGATGGGAACCTGTCTTGTTATGGGAAAAAGACCCAGAACCAGTGTTCTGTGGCTTGCAGGAAATGTTCACGTATCCAACATTCCTGCCAGCATCATTTCACACAACTCCCTTTCTGTTCCTGTTACACAGCCTGCTGTTTGTCCCTGCCCAGGGCAGGGGTTGGAACAAGATGATCTTTAAGGTCTCTTTCAACCCAAACCATTCTGTGATTCCATGTTTTATTCAGATCCAATGGGTTGCTGTTATATTTATTTATGTGCTTGTTTATTTCTACTTTCACTGTTTAAAACTTTACACCACTGGATTGTCCAAGAGCAAATCTATTCAAAACAACTGGAGGGAATCATTTTTCAGCCCCAGCTCATAAATATGAGCTGTGGAAAGAATGACCAGAGGGAAGGATTGCTGCACAGGGGAACACAGGGAGCACTCCAGCCCTTATCTCCAGGACTAAGACTGTGTGGGCAGCCAGCATTTACCACAGAAAAAAAGATGATTCAAGTCCAACCCTTTCCTTGGGGTATCTTTAACAAACAAATGCAAAGGCTCAATTTCAGCACAAAAACATTTAGAGATGTTTATATACTTCTCCTCAGGAACATGTTTTCTATGGCAAAGCATCAGAAAAGCATCCCCAAACCACAGAATGAGCAAGGAACGTTCTTTTGTCAGTGCAGAGGACAGGGAGGTGTCTGAATTTTCAGCACAAGCTTTGCAAGTTTGCTTTACCAAGTACCAGCTCAGGTTCTTTCTATTTTTTTTGGACAAAGGATATAAGTTTCCACTCTAAAGCCACAAAATCAAGATTTAGGCAGTAAGTCAGTGTTTTGTCTCCATGTGTGCAACAAAATGTTTGAGATCCAGTGAATTGCACAGTTCCCTTTAAACTCCTCATTACAGTGTTTTCAGTAAGCTTAAAATCCTTCATTAAGCAGGGAGCTCATTTTCTGCTTAAGACAAGTCCTGGTGAATATAAGCCACTGCTGCATATTGTGCCTTTTTTCCCTTGGACATCTCTGAAAATCTCTCAGAATCCTTCTTACCCTATTTCTCGCTGCTTGGCAAACTTGCTTGGAAGGTTTTTTGCTTTTCTGGAGCAAGCCAAGGTTGCCAGAATTACATTTAATTTACATTTCACAGAGAGCAAGGCTTTGCCAGAGAGCTGAGTTAAACCAGCAGCCCTGTTCCAAGGGTTCCTGCGAGCACTGATCTAATCAGTGATCTGTCAGCTCCACATTACAGACATTGTCTCTGAGCAGTTGAAGTGTGTCTCTTTTAATTTGCACCCCTCTCAAACCAGGCATCAGTTCTTGGGCCAGATGCTAATTTTCTGTTAAAAAAAACACCCTAAAGAAATCAGTTTTGCTGGGTTTGAATTTGAAATACTCGTTACATAGAGCTGTATATTTAAAAAACATTTGCAACACCCCTAATTGAAAAAAAAAATCTCTTTCAGATACAAATTACAAACCACTAAAAGTTGATTTAGTGGAAACTACAGAAAGAAGCTGCACATAACTCCACTCACAGTTCAAGAAGAAATGTAATTTGGTACTTTTACAGATCTTGAAAATACAGCCTACCTATTAACAAAAATCTCCCAGGCCTTATCTCCATAGGACATTAAAGTCAATTAACTAAAGGAGCAAATTTACAGCGTGTTCAGGCTTTGTGCAGATGCTGTTACCCACAAATGGAATGGTTTGAATCCAGTGTCACTTAATTTGCCCTGAAGTGCAGCTTTGCTTCTGAGGGGCAGCACTCCCACAGGGTTTAACTAAAGCAGTTTATTTTGTCCTGCTTTTAACTCGGGCCAACTTTGCTGCTTTTGTCTCCAGCACTGGACAGGACCAAAGCAAAGCTGGTCAAAGCTCTGTGCGTGAAGTGAAGCCTGTGCTGGTGGTGTTGGGAGTCTCCTGAAAACAATGTCCTATCCCAGCTGCAAATATTTACTGAAATTAAATTTCCAGCTTGTTCTCTGAGATTTTAGCCATGCAATTCCTATTAATGCAAGCTGCAGCCACTCATCCCATGTAAATATGTGTGCACAGAGCTGGTGCAGGAACCTCAAGAAGAAGGTAATTATTTTGCAGATGCACAAGGAATAGAAATAAATGTTCCTGTTAGACTAGCAGAGTCTGCCTGGACCTCTGCTACACTCTAATATTTGACTTTAATTTAAATATCCCCCTGTTGTTTGCTGAGGCTGAGGGTTTGTGCAGCCCGTGCTGCCTCAGGCCCTGCATCAGGCAGGAGATGATCGTGGAGCTGAATTTCACCTGCCAAGGGGGGCTCTTCCCATCTGCAGCAGCACTCACCAGAGATCCACTTCTCCTCTTGATAACATCAAAGATTTGCCATACATTTGGAGGCTGATGTGGTGAATTGTATTGCTGCTCTTACACAGGGGAGAGGAATTGGGTTTTTTTCCAGTTTCTGGCATAAAACCAGCCTGTCTTTTCCTTTCTGTTCTCTAAAAAGTCCTTGCTCTTGCAGCAGTTCAGGCCAGCTAAAAACCAACACAGTTCAAACTGTGCATTTGGGGAATTTGTAGAGGTTTTGTAAAGACCCTGGGTTTTCCATTGCTTTGTGGAAATTATTCAAGAAGTCAGATAAGCAAACACGTCTGTAATCACATGTATTTTACAATTACAAACATGGCAGGGTTTATAGGGAGAAGCAAGGCATTTTATTGGATCAACAACCATCACTGGAAGGAACAGATGTGATTTGGGGCATATAAATTCATTTTCAGGTCTGAAAGAGCAGCTATATTCAGATGAAGAACAGCCATGCTGATGCACTGGTTTCACAAAGTTGCTTTTGTTAACAGCACCAATAAAACCATTTAAAAGATTATTGTAAACCCAGTTCTATTTTGCCATCTGGCTCAGCCCCTGAGACAACTGAACCAGCACAGCCACGCTGTGGGTGTGGGAATGAGGCCCCGGGGCAGCCAGAGGAGATGAAAGAAAGTTTGGAGGTTTCTGAAGTGTCTCTGCACAATCCCTATAAAAATGCTCCAAAATTTGACCTGCTGTATATTGATGAATAATTTTATAGCAATGTTTAGTCCCTGCTGAGAAGACAAGGAGTGGTGTGAGGACACCAACCCGAGAGGGTGGGAGGAAAGTGGAAAATTATTTTGGTTGTGGTGAGGTGAGCTGTGAAGAAGCCACTCTGTAATCCTGCCATGACCTGAGCAGTGACACAGTTTCAGCCCATTTTGGGCTCTGTCTGGCTGAACCTAAGTTTAAGGCTGTTGTCAGGGACTTTGGAAAGAATCCTTGAGTTTCCTTCAAGGGCAGATATCAAAAACCTCATGCAAATTGCCAATATTGGCTCTTACATCAAGGTGAAGTTGAAACAACACAATGCTGTGGCTTCACACCTGCTGGGAAATGCTTGGATTTGGGGTTTTTGCAAAGATAAAAGCACTCTGCTCGCTCTCTTTCAAACCTACAGCTCCTGACTGCAGTCCAAATGTCTTGAGAGCTTCAGTTTATCACTTAAAAACCCATAAAAACTCCCCCATGTTTAGGATTTGGGGAAAAACATAGGAGCTGGAGGTATAAGCAGATTAAAAAGTAAAGAGAAAAAACATAATAATAAAAAAGAACCAAAATGAAAAGCCACTAAATCTCAGGTAAAAATCATCCAAATCTAAAAATAAAGGAAATGTAAAAAGCCTTATGTACAAAGTAAATGTCAGAGTGAGCACAACTAATGCTAGCTCTGAACTATTGATTTAGAATAGCCCTGCAAAGTTAAAAAATCCACATGAATGGTCAATAAAACAAGAGATCATTTATTTCCTGTTGAAATAGGCATGGAGCTACCAGGGGGATGGCACAGCATCCACACTTTCTCTCCCTCCTCCATGGAAAATACCTGCAGGACTTGTGCCAGCAGTCCCAGCACAATCCAAGCAGCAGCAAATCATTTGCACCAAAACTCTGCAAAACTTGCCAGCTTGCAAGCAGAGCAGACTCTCAGACCATTCTCTTTATTTCAGCCGGCCAAATAAATCAGGAGACACCAGGGGGGAAATTTCTAACGGGTTTAACTTGAGGATGCCCACGACTGCTAAGCACGGCTCAATGTCTCACTCACTGCAAAGTTTGCTCCTGCAATAAACACCAGCCTAATCCTGCAGCCGTTTGCTCAGCAAAATCCCCGCTGCTTTTAGCAGGATCTGTGCCTCAGGGGTGGGACAGACAGGCAGAAAAGGGAAGTTCAGTGAGGATTTAAGCTGACGGCTTAAATCCATTCATTCCTCAGCTAGCACAGCTCTCCCTGCCACGAACAGCAACGCTGCCTTTGTCACTGAAGCAAATTTCTCTTGTGCCAGATTCTCATCACCTCTTCTGTCATAGCCAGAAAAAAATCCACGTAATCAAGAGGTCAGTTATTCCCCTTGTCTGGAGCTCATCTGAGCATCCTGCAAACTGTGTCCCACTGCCCTTAGGTTTATGCCCTCATGAAGTGTTGGGTGATTCTCCTGCTCTGCTGCTTCTCTGGGCTCTTTGGGCTCTTCAGTAGCTGAGATGTTCTCCTGGGCACTGGGGAGCTTTAGCTGGAACTGCCACAGAGTTCAGCACTCCCAGCTGCCAGCAAGGCTTTTTCCCTGGGTTATAAATCTGAGCTGCTGTCACGCCTTTTCCCCGCTAATACTTTTCAACTTCTCCTGAAATCCACCAACACAGCAGCGTTCCTGGAAGTTCTTAATCTTGCAAACTGTGCAAATGAGGGTTATTACAGAATGGGCATTTCCAGTAGGGAATGATGGGATCAGAGCTCAAAATCCCCACTCCCTTCCCCCTCCTTTTTTCCTGGTGAAACGTGGCCTTCAGTAGGAGTGTAAGTTGTTCCTTACTTGGTTCAGAGCTGCTAAGTTATGCTGCAGCCAGGTTTGCTGTTCAGTGCATGTGCACAGACTGAACAACCACCCTAATTCATGGAATCACAGAAGGTTTGGGCTGGGAGAGACCTTGACTGGTGACCTGAACCCTTCCTTGGCCCTGTCATTTGTCACAGCAGACAGGAATTGAGCTCTGGCAGTGCTGGATGTCTCACACACACCCAGAGCTGTGTTACACCAACAGGACAGGTCCAGGTCCTTTTCCTCAGCTTTGTGGAATGTGTGGTACAATTTCCTGAGATTGTGTGGAATTGATTAATGCTCCAGGCAAAGCCACTGACTTTTAAACTGTATAGATCAGGGTAAAATGCAGCGATTGTTGGATGTTTTAAGGAAGGCTGAGGCAGCCTGTAAAGCTGATGGCAAACAGGAGAGTTTAGATTCTGAGGAATGTTCTAAAAGCAGAGGCCCTGTGTCTGGAGTGAGGCAATGCTGTGAACATACCTTTTGTTGGAGGTGACAGGAATCCTCCAGCCTTTGATCTGGCTGAGCTCCGTGTCTGAGATCTCAATCTGCAGCGGGAGCCGGGGAACCCAGACCGTCACCTCTAACTGGGTGGTAAAATGCTGATAAGTGAAGTTAACAATAGTATCCACTTTGCTTTTCATTTCCTTGCCATTAACGAAGATGGAGTCACAGCTGTCAGAAACCTTAAAAAAAAATTATAAAAAATTAGGGAATGAATAGAAGTTCCTGAGGAAGAACAAGGATGATACATCAGTCCTAAGACAACACTGAAAATCTAAGTCATGCATATTGCATTTCCAGTTTTCTAATTAGAAGCAAACAGTGATAAATGGACCCCAGGGAAAGAGTTCTGCTTTCCTCAAAGGATACTACTCAAACTACAAAAATAATTTAATGATGTTATATAACCTGTGTGAATCTTTTATACTAGGCAAATTAAACTGTTCATGAATAAAACTCCATGTGCATCAACGTTTATGTTTACAACTTGCTTAAAGAACCAGGGAAAAATGGGGCCATATGTTAGTAAGAAAAAGACTGACTCAGAACCATAAACCAGAATCTTTTCCCTTTTCCTTGAGCACTGGAATGCTGAAAGACAAAGATCCCCTTATGGCTCATGAGCAGAAGTGCAGCAGAAGCATTATTTTTTAGAACTTCTCAGTAATTGTTTTAACAAAATGTATTCATAGTTGCTTTGTGGCATTCCATGAAATCACTGCTAAAACGAGCGTGTGGGCTGTGTACTACAACTCATCCTCCCTCTTGGGTTCAGGGATCTTCTGGCACGAGATCAAGGTCCTGAGCACAGATCTTATTTATATAAAACCAAGATGCAGCAACTAATTCAGTCTTCATCCTGGAAGGCAGGACTTCTTCTCTGTCAGGAAGGGGTTTCTAATATATTCATAAATGTGTGTGTGTGTACTTTTAGATTATATCCCCAAACATGCAGTCATATATGACATTCATGTGTATTATTCATGTATGACACTCATGTGTATTATTCATGTATGACACTCGTGTATTATTCATGTATGACATTGATGTGTATTATTCATATATAACACTCAGGTGTAACACGGATTATAGACCTGCATTCCTGCATGAGCACATGTATTTTATCTCTATACCATTTATCTAGATCCAGGTTTGCATTCTTTGAAGAGAGAGAGGTGATTGTCTCCCACAGAGTCGCTGCAGTGTGGTTTCAATCTTTTAAACCCCCAGCTGGTGGCCTGTGGTTGTGTCCCTGAAATGCACTTTGTTCTCCTGCCAGGACTGTTCTGTGTCACACTGCACGAGGCACTGGCACCCAGACCCAGGGGGATCCTGGCTAAGCCCGTGTTTAAGTTCTGGAATTGCTGAGATAACTCGTGTAGGCTTCAGTGGGGAATATGCTGAAACACAGGTTGTTTTCCCTCTGCAAACTTACCTCAAATCTTTTCAGATATTAACAGGGATCAGGGGTTACTGAGCCAAGAAAAATTCGAGAAAATCTCTGGCAGATGCTTTGTTTTGCTCAAAAAATACACAATATTCAGACATGAAGTAAAAGATCTGTCCTTCCTTATTTGCCATTTTCAAGTCAGCTTCTGAGATCCTTCTCAGTGTATTGAAACTACAGCAATTGCTGATTTACAGAGGGGCTGAGCCAGGTGGTGAGGGGTGGAGCAAAGGAAACTGAGTCACTCTTCTGCAGAGAATACTCCTCCACCTAAATGCCTAATGAGCACAAGAATATAAAAATAATAAATCTAGATAATCTGATAAAGAGCTGAAAATGGACTTGAGGCTCAGGAGTACCACAAATGAGATGGAGCATACTTGGAATCTTTTTTTCCCTCCCTCGTAATGTGGTACAAGTGTCTCTGGAAAGTTTAAGCACATTAAGCAAGCCCATTAATTGAATGAGCAGTTGAGATTCTAAACCATAAAGCTTACATCTAGGGAGTTATGTGAGAATTAATACAAGACAGAAATAATTAAGAAAACTCAAAGAGGGAGGGATAAACATCAAGGCCAGATCAGGGGAATAACTAATATCTGACAAGACAGCAGCTAATTTTTCAGATTCTCTTCTTGCTGCATCAAATGTTCTTGTCAGCAGGCAAGAAAGGTGCTAAATTAGGGAACTGAAAGACGGACATTAATTGTAGCTATAAAAATATCAGTCTAGGCTTACAAATTTCACTGATTTTATGTCTAGACAGAGACATCCAGTCATTTATATAGTGACCAAAAGGTAAGTACAAAGCAGGATATATAATTGTGCTATAGTTCACCCAGTGGTCTTGTGTATTGTTCAGAGCCCAGGATTCACTGAAGTGCATCTTCCAGAAAACAACCCAGCCTGGATAAGAAAACTTGAAGAGAGCCATTTTTGTTTCAGTTCTCTCTCTGGAATTTGGGTTTACTTTATTAGGTGCAAGTATACCAGATAATTCAAAGGGAAATCCAGCTGAATCCCATGATAAAGCAGCACAGACTAAAGCTCACACGAGGAAGCCTCTATTTCACTCAGACATATTTAATTACTGCCATGTTTCCTTCACTAACCTTTCTACACTTGGTACTAGAAAGTAGATTTGGCTCATTTGAAGGAAACCTGAGCATGGATAGAGAATGTCCAGCACTCCTGTTTCACTGAGGACCTGCTACAGACCCAGGACAAAGGACTGATTCCATCATGGGAGCTGTGATTCCATGCCAACACCCCTGGGATATGCTCTGAGAGGGAATGAAGCACACGTTGAGCCCTGGGCACTCGGTGCACGCTGTCCCCTCTGGCCAGTGGCCTCAGCAATGTCCCCCTGCTCCTTCTCCCCTTTTGGTCCCCTCCATGCTTTTCCAGCCACACTCTGACTGTCAGAGCTGCCTGGTGATGCTGCTGGAAGGGGAACTTGCCCAAGTGCTGCTGGGGTGTGGGGAGCTGGGAGCTGCCTGTTCCCAGCAGAACGTCCATGGGTTTGCCATGGGCAGAGCTGCCTTAGCAGGTGACTTAATACAGAATTCTTTTGAGCTGCTGCTTCTGAGGGAACAAAGAGGGAAAAGACTCTTAAATCTCTCCTGCAAACACTACACAGTGAGAAGAATCAGCAAAAGCTTAGAATGCCACCCTCTCATCTAAAATGCATGGAGCCAGGCTGTTTAAAGCAGTCTGTCACCATCCATTGTCAGCTGCCTGACAGCACCAGAAAGTGCTGTTTGAGACAGTTTGCAGGGGAGCAGGCCAGCCACCATGTGCTCCCATATGCAGGTCAAGAGAAAGAGAGCTGCAATTAACCTCTCTGGGCTTTGAAGCAGGTGGTTGGCTCCAATCCCCACAAGTAATTGTAAAAAAGCACAATTTTCCCTGTAGAGTCTGTCACAGCCTCCTCATTTTAGGCTAATCCAGAACAGAAGCAGATAGCAGCTCAGGAGGAGTAATTGGGAAACCGTTTGATGTTCAGGTCACAAAGGTTTGTGCACCCTTTGGGGGAGCAGGTAAAACAGAGGCAATGTGAACTGACAGGAAAACAACGAATGCTGCTTGTGGCTCCTCTTTGCATGCAGGGTCAGCTCCCAAGCTCACACCTCACCCTCGGCTTGCACGTCAGCTTGTAAGAGGAGCTCATGAGACAGAAGACAGTCACAGCCCTCGTGGCTGTTTACTGCTCAGGAGCTTTTTGGTCAGGCTGAAACCCAGCTTGGCACAACCATTTTTCCTCACACTTTTGTGTGGGAGGAGAGAGCGAGATGCTTCAGCAGAGCCCCGGCCTCAGGGGCATCCATCTCCTGTCAGCAGCACTTCGGGGCCTTCCCAGCCCCCACCTCAGCTCCAAGTTCATCTTTTTTCACCTTCAGCCAAACACTTCTCACTGATGTTTACATCCAGCTGCGTATGGACACGGATAATGAATTGCAAAGGAAAAACTCCCACCCAAAGGAAGGAATTCTGGTTAATGCAGAGCAAAGCACCAGTGACTAAGCGGATGTGAGACCAAGCACAGTGCAAAGCTGTCCTGTGGCACTTTTTGACACACAAACCCCACAGGGATGGTATTTACAACCCATTTAAAGAAAACTGAGGCATACCTGCACGGGTGGCACCCCAGAGCCCACCAGGACCCAGCCAGGTGAGGGGCACCGTGTGCTGGGGAGGCACTGCCCTTGCCCTGGCACCTCTGCCCCTGCCCCATGCCCCTCACACCCACTCCTGGATCCCGTGCCCCTCACAAACAGTGAGCATCAAAGCCCTGGATGTGGCCTGCCAGGGCTCACAAGGATCTATTTCAGCCTCTTCCACAAGCATGGATTTTTCCATGCAGATAATTCTCACAACAGTTCTTCCTCCCCCTGCCCCAGCTCATCTTGTGCACTGGGGTCTGCAGATATTGTCTGCAAGCAATTTGAGGCAAATGGTAGATTAAGAATATACAGAGTAAAGGATAGCAAATGACATGATGCTGGAATTTAAACTAATAAAACAAGAGGTTTTATTCCCTTTTAATCTTCCACATGTGCGGAATAGTCTTGGAAGTGTCATTTTTGAAACATCCTTCTCCCGTTAATTTGTTTTTATTGGCAAATCAGTTCTCCAAGTACTGTTCTCTGGAATAGCTGCTGTAGTTTCAGATAGAAGTGCTGGCTTTAGGAATCCCCTGAGATATATTCTAAGGTTTGTTTCCTACTTAGAAACAATAGCAAGAGTTGAAGTCGAGTATTCCCCATCCCATGTGTTCGATCTGTGTTTGTTTTTCATCTTACCATTGAATAATAACGTTACACAGAAAGAGGATACAGACTGCCTGACTCAGTGCAGTCCAACAGCTACACTTCCAAATAGGATTAGAATGATTTCCCCCTCCCTACCACCAGCTTTCACTGGAGAAATGGTAGAAAATGAGATATGTCAAGGTGAGCCTGAAGCAGTTCCAATGCTTTTCATCCTAAGTGGTCTTTAATTGCAACATCTACCAAGAATTAAATCACATACTTCACACTGAAACAAGAAATTTGGATGGAGGCAGGGAAGTTTGTTCAGCCCCGTCAGCACTGTGGTATCCTGTAAAAACAGGCTGGTCACATCATCTGTCACAGCAACAGGGCTGTGCTTGGGTTGGTTCTCTTCAGATATATCTGCTCTTTTTTTAATTACCCAAAGGTTTGATCTTAAAACTGCTGCAGTCAATCCAGAAGAATCAAGTGGAGGATGATCCAGCATCAGAGGCCAGAGTTTCACTGGTTAGCAGGCACTTCCAAAACCACACAATCAAATCCATTGGGAAGTCCAGGCCATTTTGAAATGATCATTTTGTAATGGTTTTTCTTCCCAGCTTTATTGTCGTAAAGGACTAAAGCAGGAGGTCCAAAACCCATGTCTAGACTCTGAGTGTCTCTCATTAGAGACAGAAGCACAGCATGGCAGCTGCTTGCCCTGACAGGAGTTAGAGGGAGCACACAGCCCAACACAGACCCAGTTTAAAGCCCCCAAAATAATCCCCATGGCTCCGGTGAGCTGCAGGAACATCACAGACACAGACAGTGACACCACCAGAACTGTGCTTGCCAGGCAGGGCCTGTCCTGAGGAGCACTTCTGGCAGGGGTACAAAATGCAACCTGTGATTTACACTCGGGCCTGACTGTAACGACGAGGAGTTAGAAGCAAGATTGAAAGGAAAATCCTTCATCCAGGAAAGCACGGATCTGGAAAACCAGATAATTTACTGAAGTGCTGTGTGTTCAAGGGACCAGAAAACCACGGTGGTCTGAGCAATGGGTTTGTGCAGGGGGAGTAGCAGTCCCACAGAGCTCCATGTGGACACTGTGAGCAGCAGCTCAGCAGCAAGGGGCATCACAGGGGCACTGACACCTCGTTGTTCCAGTGAAGAAGCCTCTGCTCCTTTTCTCTGTGGGTCACAGTTTCACACTGCTGAGGAAGAGAAGCAGAAAACTGAGGGAGGAGGGAGATGAGCCCAGGTATAGCTGGTGATTATGTGAATGGGTGTTAAAGTTTTAGTTGGTTTTAGCATTTAACCCCCACTGCAATGCACTGAACTAGAGGGAAGGACAGCATGGCAGGCATTAACATTTTGGTTTAACAATGCAGACAATTGCTGAGGCTTAGAAAAGGTGCAGTGATCCATGAAGGCACGATGAGAGTTTAAAAACCTGCTGAATGGAATGAAGTGTGCGCTATTCAAAAACTGTTGATCTGTGCAAAATTATTAAACAACACATGAGCTGTGCCAGGATTCCAGTCCCAGGTGCAGAGCAGCTGCTCCCATTCCCTGCCTGGCATCGTGCAGGGCGTTCCTGATGGAGAGGAGAAGTTTGGAGGGGGCACAGGTTGAGAGGGGAGGGCCAGGGAAGGTGGCTGTGGGCTCAGACTCCAGCCTGCTGCTGAATTCCAGCTCAGCAGCAGCCACTGAGCACCCACAGCAGCCGAGCAAGGGAAGATGCTCCAGTGTTTCCTCCTTCTTGATCATGGAGAGGAAATGCTGAAAACAGGTTGGGGGCAGCTAAAGCAGTACATGGGGGCTGCCAAAATGTTCTCTGCTTCACATAATGAGATCCTTTACCCATCAGCTGAGCTTTTAATTGCACTTCTTCCACAAAAAAAATCAAGTTGAGGAATTCTGTTGGAATTAAAAGCTACTGTTTCTGCTCTGCCCACCGATTTATCATCACCCTGTGAAGACTGAGAAAGAGAGATCTTCTCTGGGTTAAATCCATGGCCATGCTAAGGTGCTGGTGTCTCTGGAGGGTAAGAGAATGCCTTTGCTCACCTGGAACAGGCTGTGGTTGGTCCCCCAGGAACATCACCTCCCCTGCAGGAGAGGGAATGCTGCTTGATGCCAATAACTAAATGACAGTGGTGCTGTGCTGCCGTGGTCTGAGCTCAGGCATTTCTGCAGTGGGTTGGGAACAAGATGGGAATCGGCTTTGATGTGTGAAAGAGAAACGGGATGGAACTGGGAGGGGATGCAGCCTTTGGAAATTTGATCCAGCCCTTGTTGAAGTAAGTGAGAGACTTTCTACTGCTTTACTGGCCCCAGACCAGGAGCTCTCAAGGCTGTGAGGACTTCACTGTCTATTGTAACGCAGTGACAGCCAACTGTGACACAAGCTTGGAACAAAGACTCGTAGGCAGTGTGTTTTTGGAGGCTCAAGTTCTTTGGTATGTCATACTTCAAGTTGTTTGGACAAACTGCAATTATCCCTTGATAGAGCAGCAGTTCCACTGCCAGGATGCAGCAGAGCAGGTGCACAAGAAACTTATTTTGTGTGCTTCAAGCTCATTTCAATCTCGGCACAGTTTGTGTTTGAGGAAAGCTTCAGGAATGCTTTTTTTTCTCCCATTCAGTCACCACTTTTGTTGATAATGAGAACACATGGAGCAGAGCTTAGAGCAGGATCTCCTTTCTTCCTTATCCACTTGCAATCAAAATCATGTCAGCCCCATTCTCGCTCCGAGTTTCTGTTTCTTTAGAGCGATCTCGTATGCAAGGCAGCCAGCTCCTGCTCGCCCTGTCACCATGATGCAGTGCCTCTCCGGGGCCAGCATCCTGCCCAGCCAGGCCTGCTTATCTCCACACAGACATCTTCATTCTCTGCACTGAGATAAGGGATCTCTCACCAGCACAAATTCCAAGCACACGCTCATCCGAGGTGGATTTGCTTAAATATTTGATCCTTCCACTTCTGTAGATTAAGGCATTACCAGCACTTGTTAGTTTATGTAAACATCCACATTCTTCATATTCATCAGCTGCTATCCCAGAAGGGCTTAAGAGCTGTTTATCTGGTGAAACCCCAGCAGATGGTACCAGCTCTTTCTTGCACCCATCTAATTGCAAACACTGAACCTGCGCTGTAAAAGCTGTTAATTAGGTGAAAATAACACATATGTTTGGGCTATAAGCTAAGGTGGGTTTTTCCCCCCCTCTCTGTTTTCCCCCACTTGAACTGCTCTCACAAATGGGGTTATAAACTGACAGAATAATTTGTACATAGGTGAGAAAAGTAAGAGAGGAAAATACTCAGGCAGCATCAGATGTAACGTTCTTTGTAAAATAACGGGCTTTAAAAGTAGTTTTCTGAGCACTAAGTAAACTTAGTGTTCATGATTCATGGCTCTAATCCCTGTGACTGAAATTTAAGACTTAAGGCTCCATGAAATTAAAGAAAAAGAAACAATTACATGCATATTCATTCAATTTCATGTATTGCGTATCCTTCCACTTTTCCAACGAAATTTTAACAGGGGGAACAGAGGTTTCCACAGACTGTGTACTTGAGCAAACCCAGCAGATCTGCTGTACCTGCTGAAGCCAACCTGCCCTTCTGTGCCTGCCGGGTTCTCAGCGTTCCTGGGGAGTGCAAATATCCCAGAGGTGTGACAAATACCCCATAGGTGTGCAAATACCCCACAGGTGTGCAAATATCCCCTAGGTGTGACAACAGGGACAGAGAGCTCAGGGACACCGAGGGTGCAGGACAGCAGCCACTCAGCCTCCCCCATCGAGCCCCTGTGCTGCTCCTGGATTAATCCTCAAGGAAATGAGCCCCACGTGCTGTTCCCCCACCCTGGGACAGTGAATCCCTTCCCCAGGGATGCCATGGGAATAGATGGCAACAACAACAGCACTGCAGAGCCCCCAAGACCAGACAGAGAAGCTGTAAAGCTTGGGAGCTTAACAGTATTAAGAGGAATGTCTTAAGTCATGAATATTTGCCACATTAATCTAGCCCTTAATCTTGTCCCAGTAACACAAGGATACACCATCCTTATCCCAAAGGATCAACAGAAAACCAGAAAAAATCCCGAGAAAGCTCTTAAATACACAGCAGCACACTTCTGTTTTGTAAAGAAAACTCTGGTCCTATGCCTAGACAGTGCTGCATCGACATTCATAAGTCTTCCCAGTTAGTTTTTAGTCTCTGAGCAACAAATAATTCATTAATTAAAAAAGGAAAAATGGGACATTCAGAGAGCCAACAAAAGCAGCCCTTAAACTGCATTCATTCAGCCAAGTGCTTCAATAGAACTATTTGGAGAGAACGTCAAGAGTCTTTACCTAAGAAATTACTTTTCTTCTCTGGTCCTATGAGACTGGACTATGCTGGACTGCCTTGTTCATCGAATGCACGATGGCACAGAAGATCAGCCTTGGGAGAGGCTCCCTGGTCAGAAAAGGGCTCTGGGAGTTTCCCACTGGCCTGTGCCAGGCCACATCCTCAGTGCCTGCCCCGAGCTGTGCTCCAAGGACAGCACGACAGAGAATATTCCTGGGTACTCAGGGAAACACAGGGAGATCCTCTGGACAAGAGCACTGCAAAGAAAAAGTCCCCACATATCAAAACTATGGAAAATCTGATCTGCTCACGCCAGCAGCTGCCTTTGTGTCCTGCACCTGGAGTAGCAGAGGAGTGAATTGTCCCTCTGAGGCAGGAAGGAGCAGAGAGTGGAACAGAACAAATCCTGCAGGAACAGCCCCATTTGGGGACTGAGCTCAGGGTGACCTCTGCTCTGCTCTCTCTGTTCTCTCATTGTGTCAGTAAATCCAAACTCCAGCAAGGGTCAAAGAAGCACATCCCGGCCTCCGCGGAGCAGAATATTTTAATAATTACAAACAATTATTTATAATTACATATATTTATAATTATAAACGTAATTATACGGGTGTAATTACAAATGCCTGCTGCAATTGTAATCCAAATGCTTGGCTGCTGCAGTGCCAGTAGTGAAGAAGCTGCACTGGAGATGGGAATGTTCCGTCACTGCCGTGCACCGGTGCCCCCATGGCAGAGGCCTGCAGGAGTGAGGGGATGCTGACATCTCCTCACACCTCCCACCTTTATCCCCTCCTGCAGTGCCAGGCTGCAGTGCCGACCTTTGGGTGTCCTGCCCCGTGGCAGGGGATGGTGCTGGGGAATGGCCTTGCCAAGGGTGACAGCTTTCCCTGCTCACCGCTGTCCAAACCCATCGCTCCCACCCCACACGCCTGCCACGAGTCACTGAGAGGTGTTTCTGTTTCTCTGGAGGTGCTCTGAGAGTCATCCCAGTGTATTTCACAAAAGAATGAACTGGCACAACCCTTCTTTTTCCCGAGAAGGGAACACAGCCTATGAAACCCCTCAAGCAGAAGAGGAGCCCTGAGGACACACCATGGGTGGCTCAGAGGGACACGTGTGGCCCTGCACTGGCAGCACAGGGGTGGCAGGTCCAAAACTCCCAAAATCACAGCAAAATTATTCTGCTGGAGGCTGCAGACGTCAGGGCTATGAGGGTCTGAAGAAAACATAAGACACCACACAACTTTCCTCTTTCGAGGAGAATTTTTTAAAACCACTAATCACAGTGAGAACAAATGACAAAATGCCACATTCTGGATGACACAAAATTTGCCTTTTTTCACAGAGCTCTTCAGAAACCATGACTTATTGAAATAAATACTTTGCTATTGACTTTCCCTTAAAGGCAGAGATTGAATTATCAGAAAAATCAGTGCAGAGCTACCTGACTCCTCCACTGTGTTCTTTGCTGGGTCATTTTTGATCCAAAGCCTGTATGACACGGGTGGATTGGGCTTCTCTCTCATCAAATAACACCCATTCAAATCCAGCTACAAATGAGTTGGCCTCCCTATCTGTCAGTCTTTCTGCCAGCCCCAGCCCCAGCCATGGACTTGTATGAACCCTGTCTAAATGCCAAGACAGATCTGTAAAGTTCTTCAGTTTCCCCCTCAAATCTGGGCAAAAACAACCATTCCCACTCATGCATGAAAGGTAAGTGACAAACTGCGGAGTGCTGCCGTAAGTTTTCTGTTGTACTTCAGGGTTTTTTCTCTTTTCGTTTGTTTTTCAACATCTTCCCTTAGGGCTGTGTGGATACAGAAAAACATGCCACAGTGAAAGAACAGAAAAACACGGGAACTGGGAAAAGGTTTCTACCTTCTCTTCACTTCATCACAAGAGAAGTTTATGTAAAAGCTATGTACGACATAAAAATATGTCCCTGGAATCACCGAAAGCCGATGAATCTGGCTGTTTTACTAGAAATTATGAGTTCTCTTTCCTAACTAGAAAACTTACAGGTGCCACACAAACAGATTGTGTCTGGAAAGGAAATGATGTCATTTAAAATCCCTAGGAAAAGAGATAGGAAAAATGTTAAGAATGCCTAGAAGAAGAGGCAGGGAAAACAAAATGCAAACAAAGTGTCCAGGTAAGCAGGACACAGAGCAGGTTGAGAGAACCAGCCAAGATACCTGAATGAGCTGGACCTTGGCCAGCCTGGGTCTGGTAAAAATGGGTTACAATTGTCCGTGTACTGCAGGCTTGGGTCCTTTAGCCCAAGGTGAATTCTTTGCTGTGGGTGCCACCCAAACTGGTTAAAGTAGCAGAGATTTTATAGGAATTTTAGTCACATTGGCAGGTCCAAGAGGCTTTGTTCAGAGGGACATGATCAGAGAACAACCACAGAGGTGCAATCCAGATGGGAATATTCCATGCACAGACACAGAAATTACTTCCCCATGAAATCCTAGGTCCCTGTCTTACTTTCATCTCCGACTTGCTAGAGCTACAAAAGAACGAGTTAATGTGAGGAACAGATTAAATTTCTTAATGAATGCATAATTTTTCTTTTGTACTGCTGTTCTCTGGAGACGCTTCCTCCCCCATCCATCCAAACCAAACAGAGACAGTGCAAACCAGTGCTGGCACTGTCACGTTTCTGCCCCAGCAGAACACAAGTCCTGTGCACCATCACCCAGCACCCCTGCTGCAGGGTAGCAGGTGCTGCACTGTGCTTTTATACTCTGTGCAATCAGCACTGAAGGCTGAATAGATTTTGCCTTTATTTTCTTTCAGGAACTCATGCTCCCTCTCTTCTTTTAAGTTTTTCTTAATAGTGGCTTCTCAGCTGACATCACACGGATTTTTTTCCCCAATGTTTGTGCTGCAGGTGCACTTTGGAGGCTGTGGTAGGACAGCTGTCATCTCCTCCTCTGCAGCTTCACTTCCTATTTCATCCTGAAATCTTCAAATAGTTTCTTGCCTTGATCTCCCACTTCTGTGGCAAAGGAGGGTTTGATGAAGTTTTGTTTGGGAATTTACCCACGCTTGCTGCCAAAACCCATACATCTTTTGCTGTCCATTCACCCTATTCTGAGATAATTTCATATTCTTCCCAGGACTTCAAGGAGACCTCATGAGCTTTAAGGAAATTCTCTCTGCCTGCCAATAGCCTCATCTTTATGGCACGACTCCCCCTGCAGCAGGCAGCTCTGAAGTCAGTTTGTGGTGACCAGAGCTATCAGCTCATGTCCTCAGAAATAACTCTATTAAAGGCTCATGTTTTATGCAGGTCAGAGATGCAGCCCTATTGATTTCACTCGAGAGAGGACCCTTCTTTGTGGCAGTGAGATGTTTGTTTGTCACCACTTTGCTGCCTTCACTGTTGCCCAACACGGCAGCCCCTGCAGCTGGGGAAGGTCACCAGCCCTCAGAGAGCTTGTGTTCAGTGCAGGGCATCTGCACTCATTGATTCAGCATTTGGGGCCATTATCACACAGATGGATTCTGCCTGCCAATGCCCATCCATGGTGTGCTTCATCTCTGGCTACACACTGGGGTTCAGGGGGATTATGCAGAAAATATTTTATTCAGACCAGAATAACCAAAGCTCATTCTGTGCTCCCGTGCTGCTCCAGAGCTGCTGGCTGGAAAACACCCTGGCACTTTGAGGGTGCATCTCACACACTTGGCAGTACCTGAAAGGAGCCTCTGAGAGCCTTGAGAAGCCATGGAAAGGATTTGGTGCAAAGGATCCATTTCTTATGAGGTCAAACAGCCGCCCCAGTCATGACAGATTGTACTCATGGGCACCTCCTGCTCCTTGGAGAGCAGCACATGCACAGTGCCTGCAGCTACAGCCAAGGGCTTAGGAAAGCCCTAACGTTGTACCAACGCTCTGAGTGAGGGAGTTGGGAAGGGATGAGCTGCTCTGGAAGAGTTCTTGCTTTTCAGGATAGTTTATGTTTCTTTTCCTTATTTCTCTTCTTGCCTGTCTCATCCCAGCCTTCTTTATTTAGAATCGCAGTCATTTTCAGGTACCTCAGGCTTTTCCCTGAGCTTGCTGCAGCTCTCCTGAACTCCCAGTGACAGACAGAAAAATAATTATTTGAAAGACAGACAGCAACAGCCCCCTCCAGAATCTCTTCAGTCTCACTGAACAGGAGCCCTGACTCACACAAGGTCAGCAGCCTTCTCCAAGGAGCCACACTCTTGTACAAAACCATCCTCAAATGGGCCAAAGCTGGAGGCATCTTCTTACAAGAGTTAAGGGGATCAAAGTTGGCAATAATATATTTTTCCTCAGCAGAATTGGTTACACAAGATGAAAATATCAATAATAACAGAAGGCGATTAAACAAGCCCCACTGTCAAGTTAGTGAGGAACAGAAGGCCTTAGCAAATGCTGTCTGCGAGACTTCAAACTCACCAACAGCACTGCAAAACACAAACAAGCTGGAATGAAACAATTCCAGTGGCGTGGCACCCACAGCCAGAACTGGGAACAACCACACTCCGTGGGCTTTTCCTTTGCTCAGTACCAGCTCACAGGAGAAGCCTCCGGGTGTCCCAGGGTCTCAGCTCCTCCCGTACAGCGCTGCCTGCATCCCCCATCTCACCATGGCTGTGTGCAGTTAGGATCCAGCTGGGCCCCTGGGGGCTTCCCCCGGTGTTACCTTTCAGAAAGAGACCAAAAGCCATCGCTGGGGCTCTGCAGGAGCAGGAGCAGGAGCAGGGTGGCTCTGGGGGTGCTGCAGGGTGGGCTGTGAGGAGGAGACACAACTCTGCTCTGATACAGCCCCGTATTTGCAGCTGCTCTTTCCCTTCTACCCTGTATTTCCTTCAGTGTCACTTTGCCCCTGGTTTTTGTACTCAGATCCTGATCTTCACTTAGCAATTTTGAAAACATTTACTTGGCATTTATAGTGCACAAAATGTGCTTAAAAACACGGCAATGAAGCATTTACTCCAAGGAAGAATTTTCTCATTTCACTCTGATAATCTCTCATGCTAAACTCACTGCAGGTTGGGGAAATCTAAAAGTCTCCAGCTTCTGTGTGGCAGAAACTATTTAAGCCTGCAGATTTCCAGTATGGGTGTATTGAAATCTTTTATTTGTGGGGTGGCAATAAAAGATGTGGAGAGAAAATCTCCCCTGGCAACATGTACTCTTGAAAGGCCCTTTCAAAGCAAACATTCCAGCAGTAAGAAATAACTTCAGCACGCCGTGTTCCCATCTTCCCCTTCCTTCCCTCTCTGCCTCCCCAGCCTGTGCTCTTAGCATTGGAATAATAAATTTCTTTGTGCCCCATCTTACAAAAGTGTTTCACATCACCTCCATGCACTTGGCTGGGGAAGACCTCGCAATCACAGGTTATATTCTCTCACACAGCACTGCAAGTATTTCATGTTTCTTTGCAGCCAAGTGTTATCAGCTGGCCATGCAACATTCAGGTTTTTTGGGGGAAAAAAAAGATTATTGTATTCTGAAATACTGATTGCATCAAATGGCAACTAGATTGCGAGACAGTAATCACGCTGAGCTCAGGCAATTAAAAACTCTCTTGGAAAATTGGTGCTTATTGGTGCTTGCTGAGCCTTTATGGAAAGAAATGAATTAAGAAGGAAAACAATAAGGAAGGGCATACATTAATTTGGCTCTGCTGTGCATAATGCTGACTGTAAGCGATCCAAGGAGGAACTGTGTGTCTTAAGTGTGATAAATAGATGCTCTAATATTGGCTTTCTGCAAATGTTAAAATAAGTGATGTTAAAAGTAGCTTTTGTAACAGTGGCTTTGTCACAAATAAATTTTTTATATATATATATATATATATATATATAAAAAATAGCTTTATTACAAAATAGACACTACGTAACGTAGCTTTGTTGTGAAGATGTGGATTTTTTAATACTTTTTTTCATTCAACCAAAAACTTAGAAATAGCTATGCTTATGAACTATTTGCTTGGACTCCTGCTACAGCATATCAGCACCAGATAAGGCTAGAAAAATATTACTCTAGGTGGAAAGTGTGGGAGATACCCAAGAGAATCTGGGGTTGGCCAACAACATTTGGGATTTCATCATTTTATTTGAAAATAATACCCATGGGTGATTACTAACAAGTGATTTTAAAATCAAGGTACCTTATCATTGTGCTGTCTTGTTGTGAGTGAAAATGAGTAAGACATATTAAAGGAATAAAAGTGAGTGAGTAAGAGCGAATGGAAATACATGTAATATAGATTGTTGATTTAAAATCTAACTTTAATATCTGGAGGGAGGTGGATTATATGATATCATAAAAGGGAAAAGGTTTTCTGTGCTGTGAGGGGAGGGGTGTTTCAGTTGCCAGAGGGGCAGGTTAGAGCAAAAACAGGGGAACAGGTACCATTTCAAGATATTTAGTAAATAATGGGACAAGGAACCAGTAAGCTGAGTTCAAAGGGAAAAAGGAGTAAAAAGGTGCCAGCAGATATACCCCAAGAAAGTCCTCTGGGAGTTAAGTTAGCTAATGATTCAGTATTGTATGACAGAATGGACAAAAAAAGAAGTAAGACCCGATCACATCTATTGGCCCAGGTACAGGTCCTCTGAAGCTTGGATTTGTCAAGCTTTAAATGCATTTGTGAATTCAAAGGAACCGTGCGATTCAGAAGAGAAACAGCATGCTTCTTGTTGGACAGGAGATACAGAACTACCAGGATTCAAAGTTTTTAAGGTATCAGAGACCCCAGAGACAAAACAAGCAGAGGAAAAGAAAAAAAAGGGCTGGGACCCCTTGGAAGTATTGCCCTGCTCATACAATACTGCTCAGGCTGTGGCTCCTGCCTCTGTCCCTGCAGTGCCTGTGCAGGCTGTGGCTCCTGCCTCTGTCCCTGTGGTATCTGTGCAGGCTGTGGCTCCTGCCTCTGTCCCTGCAGTGCCTGTGCAGGCTGTGGCTCCTGCCTCTGTCCCTGCAGTGCCTGTGCATGCCAACAGCCCCTCCCCACTGGAGGTCCGGACTTCGGTGCCGGATCCCGACCCTCCACCACTGGAGGTCCTGGCTTTGGTGCCAAATTCCAACCCTCCACCACTGGAGGTCCTGGCTTTGGTGCCAAATTCCAACCCTCCACCACTGGAGGTCCTGGCTTTGGTGCCAAATTCCAACCCTCCACCACTGGAGGTCCCAGCTTCGGTGCCGGATTCCGACCATTCCCCACTGGAGGTCCCGGCTTCACTGCCAGCTCCCGTCCCTTCCCCGACTCTAATCCCGGCTTCACCGCCCATTTCAGCGATTCCAATGTATTCCCCTCCTGGGGAAGGAGCACCATACCAAAACACTAAGAGGAACTCAGTTAAAACCCAGGGGCAGTTCGGTAATTCCTCTCCTGCCACGACTCCAAAACAAGGAAAGGCTTCTTCTAAAGTGATGATGATTGAGGAACAGAAGTTTGTAATTTTCTCCCAATAACAGCTACTTATTGCTGCGTTTGTTGAGCCTGGACTGAGTTGTTTATTTACTCTGTGCATTTCTTAGTATAAAATATTCAGAGTTTATCCTAAGCAATCCATGGCTTGGTAATGATTGTTTCCCAGGACTGGGATCCATGCCCTTTGCAGTTCTGCTCTCAGAGCAGCCAAATGCTAAGCCATAGAATTGTTTTCTTCCTCCAAAGTAGCAGCTGGTGCCTTGGAAGACACCATAAGCATCTCTGCCGAAATCTGTGTAATTGCACATGTCGGTGTGGTCTGTTCTGAACGTCTCCTTCTCCCAGACAAAACACTGTTTTCTCAAGCTGGCTTTGAAGACTGCATGTGTTCAAAAATAGCTTCAGGAAGGCACACACATATATTTTGCTATAAACTGTGTACAACGTGTGCTGTATACAGAATATTAATTCCTCAATATGTGATTTTGTGAGACTGCCTCGCTGGCATCGTTATTGCTATACATGGAGCTGGTTTGTGTGCAAATATAACTCTAAACACGAAGTTTTAGCTTGGCACAATCCTGAAACAATATAGATTTCCACCTGTTGCTGTGTAACAAGAGCGGCTGTTAAAGCTACATCTTTAATATGCAGTAAGTGGCTGTGGTCCTCTGTTCTGATCGTACTTTGTCAAGCTAGAAAGCTAATTAGCAAAATCTGGTGACCTGGATGTCAGAACCTCTGATATTTCAACAAAGAGCAAAATCCTTAATTCAACAGCAGACATATTGTGGAGAGATCTGATGGACTCTCCTGCCCACCTCTAATGACTCATAAAGATGAACTTTGTATGGGGACAAAGAGAGTGGGGTTTTTTTGTCCAAAATAACCAGAAATCGTAAGAAGCTCTAATTTATAAGTTTGATGAATTGCAAACAGCTCGATGATAATTCATTATTGCTCTAACTTAAGCATATCTGTCTACAGATACAAAAGACAAGATGTTATGACAAGACAACTGCTTCTTGCCAATAAATCCTCCTGGGCCAGGATTGTCCCTGTCATCGCCGTGGCACTACCGAGACACAGACAGCAGCTCAGAGCAGGTCTGGAGTAAAGCACAGAGGTAAACCAGAAGTCCTCAGTCCCAAAAAGACTCTTCTCCTTCCAAGTAATCCTCCTGTTCAGCTGAGGAATGTTTCACTGCCATAAACCTCCTGCCCCTGCCAGGCACCAGGGGAGTCATTATTCCAGGGGCTGAGCCCTGCACTGCAGAGCCCATTCCTTGCCAGCTCCCGGAGACAGATGGGCACGGAGCTGGCACTGACCTGTGGCTGCTCACAGCTGATTTCATGGAGCTGGTGGCACTGACTCCCTGGCACTAATCAGGTGGGATTAGAAGCACAGGATGGACAAGGAGAAGGACTCACCAAATTAAACATTCACACTTCAAAAGCTTTTTAGTGACACAGCCCCAGCGTGGCCCCTGCTCTGGGTCAGTCACGTCTCCAGGGCTGCCAGTCCTGAACCATTTCCCTGAAGAAAAAGATCACTTAGAAAATAAGATCTAGTTCAAAATTAATTGTACAACAAGCCAAGTGGCACCAAAGTAAATCCATCATATAAACAAGCAGAGAGGATTTTCACTGCTTCCAGAAAGAGTTTGGCCTCCTGGAGGAGGAAGGTAATTTCTGCACGAATGACCACAAAATAAAGCTCTTAGGTAATGCAGTGATAGGTACTCAAAAATGTGATAGATGGAGGAACAAGATTAGCTCTACTTTATGTACAAGTCCATTACATTCTTGATCACATACTTTAATGGCAAAGCAGCTGCAGAACTTGCAAATTACAAGCTCTGGCTTTGTTTTCAGAGCTGCTGCATAAATAGTTGTGTTTAGCAACTCCAGGCAGGCTCTCCTTTCTGTAAACTGTCCTAAGAATGTGCTGTGAGTCTGCAGCAAGGAATTGTTCCCAAAAATTCAGTATCATCTAAATTGGCAAAGCTCAGTATCCTTCCATTTCCCTGTTTGTTTTTTCCCCATGGATTCTTGTAGCAGTTTTTGTGCTGAGGTTGGAGATCTCTGTGCCCACGGCTGTTGGATAAGGTCCTCAGTCACTCATCTGCTTCGTCTGGAAGAGGGAAGAACTCTCCTCAGATTCAATCTATTTCAGCTATTACATTTCATGCCTTTGTTACACTGTTTTTTCTGCACATTAGATAAAGCCTGGCTGGCTGCTGCCAGGAAAATTAGGTCTTCTATTGTTTTACCGTTAATTATGGAGAGTTCAAGATAAGGTTTGTGTTCGAAAAGCAGAGGGCAGGAATGGTTTGAGTTTTACTTTCATTACAATTAGACAGGAAATTATGAAAAGGTGAAAAATAATTCATTGAAAGGTTTTCCTGTGGCAAGATAACGAGGAAGGCACATTCTGGCACAGATGGAGTTCACGGGGTGCTATTGAACACCATTGTCTCTGCTGGGCACGGGGAGCCTGCTCCTATTGCCACTCGTGTGTGGGCAGAAATGGGCAAGGGGAGGGCCCTGACTCCCTGCTGTTCTACTGAAGGCCTTTCCTCCTAAAAAGCCCCTAAAAAATTAGGCTAAATTAGTGGATGGTGTGAGGCATTGAGTGACTGCAGAGATTAATTGGAACAATCAGTCACTTTCTGCGTAACTTGAGAAGGACATGGAAATATGACTAATCTAAGGATGAGTTAATTGGGCAGCTGTCTCACTCTCATTTGAACACCACCGAGATAAACATTTGCACTAAGATGCTGTCCTCATTAGAATTCCTTCACTGGATGCTGATGGCCATGAAACGACAGTTTTCAGCATTTTCCTTCATGTGGCATTGCTGCAGTTCAGGCTTTTAAAGGCACTTTTACGAAGGAGGGCATGAACCTTGCCTGGAGCTTCTAACTACAGGCTGACCATGCCAAAGCCCCTCAGGGTGCATTTCCTTCTGCAATAAACCTTCTGTAATCAACTTCTGCCAAGTTTCCACCATTCCTTTCTTTTCAGCTTCACAGCCCGTTGTATTTATTTAGGGTTTGCAGGAAAAGCAGGGGCCCTGGGAGAGAAGTCCTCCAAGAGAGCAAGTCTGTGGCAGAAGAACACTGAAGCTGATGAGGTGAAGATGAGGATTTTGTCCACTCAGAGTCAATAGAAGATTTAGAAACGATATCATGCAGGTGGAGGAGGGGAGAAGGATGTATTTCTCTGCCTTGTTAGCAGATAAGGAAGCGAGATTCCAAGGGGAATGAGTGATTTACCCACAGTCACACAGGAAATCAGCAAGAGATATGGAAATTAATGCTGAGAAGCATTTCAGGGCCTTAATCATAAAGCCAATCTTTTCCCTCAAATGCCAACAGCATTAAATGTTCCTTTTAAATAATGGAATAAGCATAAGACTTTCATTGACTTACAGGAACGTTTCCATCAAAATATTTTAGAGGGCAGCCAGTTCCAGCAGAGGGTTGGTCAGTGTTAGGGCTTAGGTCCAGTTGTAGGAACCAGGGATTGGGATGAACTAAAGCAAGTTCAGCTGTCAGATTCCTTTGAGCATCATATCATGCTAAGGTCGAAAAATTCAAGGTCAAAAAAAAAAAACCTGTGTGTGTTTTATTATATTTAGCACTAATTAGGGAGGCTTTGGAAAAAGGCAGTGAAATATTCTCTGGTTGGGAAGCTATTAAACTGTTAGGCTGGGGGATAGATGGCAAGAATAGAGAAGATTCACATCTCTGGCATACAAATAAATCATTTGTTCATCTCCTATCTCTCTGCCCATCTCTGAGCAGTGTCAGGTGGTACCGAGGCAGCTGCCCAGAGCAACACATTTTGTATAAATACAGAAGAGCCTGAGTGGAAGCCTGTTTTTATTTCATCTAACTTCACTTCGTTGTGTCTTAATTGAAAATAATGATGTTAGAGCAGTGATCAAAGAATTGTCTCATTAATTGGCTATTAAATAATTAGCTATTAAACAGAAATAAAAGGTTAAGAATGCAACGTTCTACTCTGCCCAAAAGAATATGAATATGTCTCCAATTACAAAGAAACAATAAAGGCAGAATTAACAGTGAAAAGAAGCTTAAGATAAGGCAATTAGATCCAAAATGCCTGACAACTCTCATTAGAGGGTTTAGCAGTACAACCTATATGGAAAAGGCAACAGAAATTCAGAAGCAAAGTCAATATTGACTTTACCAAAGGGGCTTGTAAAGGGAATATGCATTTTTCTGAAAAAATATAGACACATAAAGCCTGTACTAAATTTTAACTCAGCTAATTAATTGTTATGGATTCAATCTTGCAACCAATACATATATTTGCAGTTAAAAAATTATGCCTGAACAGCATTCAGTCTGAGAGCCCCTCTCAGTAACTGGTGACTGAAATCATGCAAGTGTGCTGCAATTTTCACAAAAATAACATTACTCCTGGTTTATATCACCAGGATGAGGCAATATCAACAAAGGCCACATTCAGACTTCTTGTTTTTTTTCATTATGTCAAAATATGAGAGAGACAGGTACCAGCTCTGGGAGAGGGTCCCAGAGTCATTGCCTCTGTCAGTGATTTGAGACCCAAGTAATTTCATAAAGCAGGAAAATGAAGACCTGATTTATATCAAGTCACTACCAAAAATAAATTAATAAATAAAAATTACTGTGCAAATCTTATCTGGTTCAGTCCAGTATTCTCAAATTACAGCAAGTCCTAGAAACTCAATTAATAAAAGTCCCCACACACCATCTTTTAGATCTGGATCTGGTTTTCTGAGGTGCAAAAAGAAGACAGGCTCAGCAATATGTTGATGATACACAACTCGATGCTTGAGTTTATATATGAACAATTCATTGTTCATATTTATCAACGGATAAATAATAGTCATTAACCAGATAACTGCTGCATGCTACACAGAGAAAAAATAAAGAATAGCAACATTTATCAAGGCAGTCTTTTCCTTTGACAATTAATGTAGTCATAAACAAAGATATTCATCCATGTTGCTCTGGGAAGGACCTTCAAAGAAATTTGATTTCCAGAAAAAGGAAATGGGATTTTTTTCTTTCCTTACTGATACATAAGGGAAAATATGGAACCCATAAATAATTCCAAAAAACCCCCATCCCATACCAAATTCTCTGTGGTCAATTTTTAAGTTCATTTAAAACAAGAACATCCTCAAACCACATAATAAAACAAATGAATCTGTTAAAGATATTTAAAAGCATCTCTTTTATGCCTAAAAATAACAATAATGAGCTAAAAGCTGAAAGCCATGGAGTGGTGTCAGAAGTCAGGCAGGCAGAGTCTTGATAAAGTCACATTAACACAATTTTCCTCACAATGTCAGGGAGACAGGACCAGTTGAACATATTATTTAAAAGAAAACAAACCACTAAATCACAGCACAGCATTGTTTAAAAGCTCCCAGCTCCCACTTTAAGGCTTTTCGCAATATTGTTGTTATTTTCTATTCCTGTCACACTCCTCCAGATGTTGGTAGAGTTCAGTATCTTTAATTATAAGAAACTCTTGACTGGGGATGCAGCCAGAGCACGAAGGAAAGCTCCCTGCCCTCTGTTCAGTTATTCTGCATTATTGCTGTGAAACGATGGACACAGAACAGCCCTAAACCCTCTGGAAGGAGCTGTGAGATGCATCAGGGATGTGTCCGTGCCCATTGGCACTGGCCAGCAGAGGAACACCTGGGCAGCTCTGCCAGTGCCCCTGGCCCTTTGTGCCCCTGGGACAGAGCAGCACAAACAGCTCTGGGTCAGCCCCGGGACCGTGCTGACCCTGCAGGACCCCTGGGACCTCCCTCCTCACCCCACCGTGGGTGCCACCTCCAGCACAGCAACATCCAGCACTGGGGAACGGCTGGCTGATGGAGAATCCCCGTGTGGGGCTGCTGGAGGGGAAAAGGGCACGAACCCCATTGTCCAGCTCATGTGGGTGCCTCACCTTTACGACGTCTTCGTCAGCAGATCTGCACTCGGTGGAGTCCGAGACGTCCACCACGGACCCGTCCTCCTGCACAGCGACCACCTTGACTGGCACTGACACCATTCTGCCCGTGAGGATGGCTGTGTTGAGGATTTCTGTGTCCTGTGTGCACACACAAACACGGGATGGGTGTTAGAGGAGCTCAGCACCACGAGAATGTCACAGGGATCACGGCAGGGACAGGTACAGGGATGGGACCCTCCCTCGCACACACCCTTCAAACTCCCTGCAATGTTTTGGCAACTTTCTAAGCCAGAAGTTGCATCACGACCACCAAGTCTTGGTTTTGACAAACGTGGGTTTACTCTTTTTGAGCCCATTTACAGGTTTGGCTGAGGGCAACGCAATCTGTAAGGCAACGAGGCACTAAGGGCTGCCTGCAGCTCAGCACTGCTCAGTAGGATCTCCAGGGCACCAGCAGCTCCTCCCACTCCTTTGCCCCAAATCGTGCCAATGATTTCCACCAATCCAATAATCCACCATTACAACAAGAGCATTTCTTCCTTACTGCTCCAGCTAACAGCGCTGTGAGTTGACCATTTATTTCCATAAATACATTATGAGAAAAACTATGCATCCATATACAATTTTTTTAGTCTTTCCCCATCAAAATCCCACCTAGAGATGCTTAACCACATTTATCTGTAATCCCAAAGAATTCACAGTGCTGGCACTCTAATGACTCCATTAACACAGCCTTCCTCTGTGTCTCATATGGCTGCACTTTGATTAATTACTCCAAATGAGTTGCTACAGAGGCCCCTGCCTGGCATAAGCAGGTACAGACTGGAGGGGAACGGCCTTTGCAGAAGCAGTGCTGACTGCCAGCCCAAAAGCTGACACACAAGTGGGGCAAGGAATGATCTGGGATTTCACAGGGATTCATTCCAGCTGCCTTGAAAAGCCTGATAGGAAATTCTGCTCTGAATCAATCCCCTTTTCATTTTTCAACTTCCATAAAACTAATTGCTTGCCACTTGGTGGGGGAGGGGGGGAAATAAAAAAGTTGCTTCAAACTAATCTAACTTTAAATTCCATTATTAAAATTGGTGGAAGAAGAAATGGATTTTAGTGAAAAATTTGATGGCAGCTTGTATAGGGAGATATATTCACTATCATTTGCTCTGGCTGCTGGCTAGATTGATAGAGAATAATGGGCATTGACCACAAGCTAAGGACAGCTGGAGAAGACCAATAAATACTTGCAACTAAGATGTATTATTAATCAATATTCAGAACCTTCTGCAAAAAGCGGCCTGAATTAAATGAGCTGGAGCACTAATAACAGCAGGGCAGCTCCCTCTGAGAGCCCACGGGATGTTTATGGGCAGCCACGGCCCAGAAAAGCATCGAGCACATGCTCGAGTCCATTTCTGATCAGAACAGCACTAAGAGAACGTGCTCAGCTTCACACTCAGCCTTCAATGTGATTTAAGAGTCATCCTGAGCAGAGATGCTTTTCCGAATAACACCTCAGGAAATAAGTGCAGGCTTTGTTCTGTTCTCTGCGAGGCACAAACCAGATGTTTTACACAGTAAATGACTGTCTAGTTTTTGTTTCTGCTGAATGGGCTCATTTATTACCAGCTGCCAGCCATGAGAGAGGGACACTGGCAAAGAGAGAAGTATGTGACAGAAATGGAAGTGTGAAAAAACAACTGGAAATCCTTTACAATGACTGAGATTTGAACAAGGCTGAGAAGAAAATGCACTGCCAGGTGAAAGAAAGCACTTAGGTGCACCTCAGGTGGAAAAAGGCTTTATAAGACAGACAAAGAGAAACTGAAGGTAATTCATCCACAAGTCAGAGAAGAAGTAGTTAGATTTCACCACTGTAAATATCCCATATATCCTAAGCCATCAAATATCAGATGTTTGATGAAGACCTGGTGGTATTGTGTCAAAAGGCTCACAAGGAGCAGTTCTCCAACATTCACCAACAACAGACAGTCTCCTTCAGTGCATTTGGGGAAAATCTGTTTTGGCCAAGGTCACAAACAATGAGCACACAACAAATTCCACTTCCAAACTCTCTGTGAGCACAGCTGTGAGCTCCTCCAGGTCAGGCAGGCAGCGCCTGTGTGCAATCACAGCCTGATCCAAAGCACTACCAAGTCATGGATTAAAGGATTCTTTGGACTTTGGTGCACTTGGAACCAGCTGCTCAGCAGGCCTGATCTATTTCTCATTTGTTTTTTGTGCTGTTTGTTCTCTCAGCCGGGTGTTGACCATCGTGTGTGGCAAGGCCCAAACAAACCTCCAGCCTCCCTTAAGTGCTGTTTAGCTGCCAAAGCTGCAGTCAGACTTTGATGCACTGAAGGACAGTGCAAAGTTTCTAAAGGCATTTGCATTCCTTTCATAAACTCCTGGTGAAGATGAGCACGAGATGAGCACCACAACTGTCCTGAACTTTCTCTGCTTCCCAGCACACACAGGTACCCAGTGTGCTAATTAGCTGGTGCAGCCTCACAAACCCTGCACTTCACTGGTGAGCAATTCCACCAGAGAAATCAATATTTCAGATGCCTGATGCCTGGAGTGAGTGTTACACAAATATAACAGGCTGTGTAAAGGCCTTTTTAAGAGCTGGCTATTTATAGACTGCAAAAATATATTTCCTTTGAGGAAGAAATATGAACTAATTGACTGTCCGTCAGATTTATAAACAGACTTTTTAGTGCATCTTCAGCAAGTCATAACATTTCATCTAAACTCTGTAAAGCTTGGTTTACATTTCCATGGTAGGGCTTACTGCAGAAAAAGAGCTATTAAACTTTAGATACTGTGCTGGTGATTACTAACAGCCCCTGAAATGCAGAGAGGGGTCGTTGTGCTGATTTACATGGGTAGGTCCTCCCACGTGGCACAGTGAAACATCACACCCAGGGACCACCAGCACAATCTTCTGACTGTGGGCACTGCAAGGTGCCAGCTGAAAAGCTGGGAATCCTTTCCCATCTCTTTTCTTGAGGGGTTCAGTTGTCAGACCTTGACCAAAACCCTCAGCTCAGCAGCTGGGGTGGGAGCTTCACATTCATATCACAGGCTCCATCTCTGAGAAATAATAATGTGTGTGTTTATCTCCAGCTCTCTCTCTGTACCTGAATGCATTAGCACTTCAGCAGAGCTCTTCTTAATTACAACTGTAACCTGCTAATAGCATTTCTTTGTTGTCTGAAGGAATCTACTTCTTATGCAGCCCAGGCTAAATTAAAATTTAATACAACATCAGGTCGCAACAGAACTAGGAAGCAAATGACAGCTGTTTAATTAAAACCTAAAGCTGATTAGATGGCACTACTGAGAGAAATACTCAAGAGGAAGAGCTGAAAACTACTGAAACTCAAGGCCAGGATAATGGCTTTATTTAAATATGAATAAACGCTGCACACAGCTGTAGTAAATGTTTGACAACTGGTGGGTTTGGACAAATGGGGAGGAAAAGTGAATGGGAGAGGTGTCAGGAGTCATGAGAGGGCTTTGACTGCAAACACTGCTGTCACCCATGGATGTGGCCTGAAGCTGGGATTACTGAGGAGTGACTCCAATGGGTAGGCACAAATCAACTGAGGAACTCCAGGCACAAAATTCCCAATAATTATGCTTTAAACACCACCACGGTGACCTAAATGCTCCTTAGGCAGGTGGTGGCTCCGTGGCAGCTCACTCAGCTCCCTTAAGCTGACACCACGCAGCTTCCTCACCCTCTGCTGTGGAAAAATAAAGACACAGAGGCACAGATTATCCATCTCACAAGAAAGCACCTGAGGAGCCAGGAGCTGGGCCCAGGTTACCCAGAGCCCAGTGCCTGATTGCTGCCCCTGTGGCAGCATCCTTCCCACAGTCTGGCAGGCACTGCAGTCCCACACCAGCCCAGGTTCCTGTGACAGATATCATCCCTGTGATTAATGCACGAGCTGCCTGTGTTTTTCTAGAGGTTAACAAAACATGCTACAGTACACTAAACCCAATAAACACTCAATTGTAAATCAGGAGGGAAACCTAAAGCCAACCCTATTCCACTGACAAATGCTACAGTTAAATGCCTTTTGGCATTTAGCTGAAATGACTGTCTTTAGTGAGGAAGGCAGAGAGCTGGAACATTTGTCTGTAGAATTGCATTCCTTCATTATTATTTCTTTCCCCAGAGTGTAGCTCAAGAAAATACATTTGTAATATTAGAAGGAGTCTTTTAGGAACCAGTTCTTCTGCCTGGAAACGGCATCTCCTAAAAATTGTAAATTACAGGGCAGATTGTGACGTGTGGGCTGGGCTAGGGGAGGGTTCTTTATTTGATAAATTATTCACCACCTTTTGCTTCAGATCAAAGAGCAAGGCAATATAAATCCATTAAGCAAGCTTAATATATAAATTAGATGCTTTGCTGAAATTATTATAACCCACAGCCGTTCTGTACTTTTCCCCCCACGTGGCTGAATACCATTTTGGCTTTCCAATGCATATTAATGAAGCCTGGGTGTGAGAAAACTATCTCTATTTTCCACCATGATACCAGGTAAGAGCCACCATTCTGGCACCCGAAGGCGAGGACAAACAGCTGGGATTATGCATTTATGCAACATGACAAAACATAATCATGGAAAGAGATGACATTCTTTGACCTTTTTTCCTTCCTCATTTCCTTTCCTTCCTCCCTCCTAATAAAGGGCTGAACTTCAGCTACTTCCTTACTCTGCAAACATCATTTCAGTGGAGCCACGTGTGGAATCACCCATTTCCCAACTTCTCAGGTGTCAGCACCAGTCCCCCTGCCCTGCCCAAGCACATGGCACTCCCACTCCCCTCCAACATTCCTGTCCTGGCTGTTTCCACATCCCAGCTTCTCATCCTCACTGCTAGGAGGGATCAGCTCTGACAGATGGACAATCACAAACACTGCAGCCTCTCGTGTCCAAGGTAAAGGTCATCCTCTCCTCCTTTGTTCACCTGCACAAAGGCTTCCTCTTTTCTCTCAGATGGGGATCCCCAAGGAAGGACCAGCAGGTGCCTGAGTTCTGCAGGAGGAATTAGTGCAGACTGAACCATACCCAGAGCTTCCTAATCACTGCTTCTCCCTGAACAATGTAAGCAGCAGCCATTAGCCTAATTGAATATTATTCTAGATGTGTATCAGTGCTGCAAAAACAATTTGCTTTAGCGCAAAAAAGCACAGTCCAGAGATTCCAAAGTAGAGACTCATTTCAGAACTTGTCTTTCTGCCATAGAGACACTGAAGGAAACTCTGATCTTAGCAGAGTGTACCTGGCACACAGGAGTGGTAATTCTGTCCTGGAGTTCATGGAGACTGAGGCTGAGATTTACTCCATTTCATGTTTTTTGGGGGTTTTTTTACAAAGGAAATTCAGCTCATTTTGAGGTTGATGTAGGATGAATAAGCAAAACCTGCTGCTGAAGGTGAAACCTGATTAGATGCATAGAGACTGTCATTTCTGTGACCTGAGGCAGTTTTGGGGTTTTTTCATAACTCAGAACAGATCTGCCCCCATTAAGCAAAGGTTCAGAACACAGCCTGGTGCACTTGGCAGAAGTAATTGCAACCTGTCAGGAAGTCTCCACTGTGCTTTCTGCACGAGCAAATGCCCTTTCCTGAGCCTGGGCTCGTGTTACTTCTCTTCAGTACATCATGTCCAAACCTGCTTTGTGACACCATCGCTCTCAAGTGCACCTCTGAGGCTGGAGGAGCTGGGGAGCAGCTATTGTGCACCTGATTTTAGTTATCTGCACAGAGGACAGACAGCAAGAGCTCCTGACTCGTGCTTCAGGACCTTTCAGCCAAGAAACACAGGGCCTAAAGTCAGCCTAAAGCTCTGGTAAACTCTGCCAGTCATTCACACTGGAGTTTATGCTGTATTCAGAAACCTGTGCAGGATCTGAACATTCTCCTGAAACACTCAAGCCAGTCCTTCTCAACAGTGGATTATTGGGAACCACTTTAAAGCATATTTAGAGTTTCTCAGTTCATTTAAAGATATTGCTTTTTCTCTTTTTGTTCCAGAAAAACATAATCATGTTCTGACTTAATAAAATTGTGGCTCCCCTCCAAATGAAATCAAACAATATCCTCCTGCAAGTGGACACAAAACGGGCAGAATCCTCTACCCAAGAGCAGTGAGTATCCAAACTGATACACTAATGATTGTTTTCAAATGGCCATGAAATAATTAATCTGAACATTCCTCAAAGGCATTGTTTTCTGCACAGAAGTCTAAGGAGGCCATGCCTTGCCATGGAACATAATTATCAGATCCACTTGAGTACCATCAGTGGTCAAAGATACAATTTTCTGGCTCTGTATGTTTTGTCCCACAGGCTTAATAATATTTAACGACATCGGGGATGGCCATTTTAAAAGGTTCCTTCAGACACTTCTCTAACTCTTTTCCCAGTCTTGACAATTTTTTCCAGAGTGGGTTGGAGGGAGGGTTTTCTAGAGGGAGTTCTGTGCCACTGGAGCAGTGGGAGAGCTGGCAACTCAGTGGCTTGAAAAGGCTGCAGCTTCACAAGTGCAGAACTCCAGACACTGGAACATAAGGTTGTGGATCACGTGAGTTTAGCACCACAATCTGTGTGCTCCTCTTCTTCCACGAGCACTACCTGGGCAGAAATCCATGTCCTTCTGTAATAACAGCTGTTTAATGCTATAGAAGGATGCACAAATTAATTACAGCATGTCTACACCACATCCCAACACGTGGCAGGAGCATCAGCACGGGGGGAGTGGGGGTTCTCCCCTGCCCTGGACATGGTGACTTGTTCTGTTCAGCCATTCCCAGTGGCTGTGCCTTAGGAAAACCTGAGTATGAGCAGAGAAAGATCCATGGGAAAGCAACCATAACATTATGCAAAATCCTCTGAGATTTCCTGATAGGAGACAGGTGTCCAGCATTCACCAGACAGGGGGGTCAGAAGAATTTATGGATCTTATGTCCTCCCCCTCAGCACAGTTCAAGCACTGGTGTAAGTGCTGGCCAGAGCAGCATGCATATTAACTATATTTGAGAAGTGCATTATGGAGTTTGAACTGGAATAGAGCTCTGTGGGATGCTCCCATTCATTCTCCTGCAAAAGGACGATTTCATTTCCTGAAGAACATGGATCTGGCAGGAAAGACCTGTTCCTTACCCAAAGAATTTCAGTTTTTTGTTCTTGAAGAGGGGCTGTCTTATCTGTGATGACCAGGCTGCTGTACTCACTTATTTCACCTATTTAAGTAATTTCACGGGCTTGCATCGTGAAATTACTTGCTCCTCTCCTCTCCTCTCCTCTCCTCTCCTCTCCTCTCCTCTCCTCTCCTCTCCTCTCCTCTCCTCTCCTCTCCTCTCCTCTCCTCTCCTCTCCTCTCCTTTCTCCTCTCCTCTCCCCCCCAGTGCCTGCTCTGAGCGATTCACTCCCTGCCACTCCACGGCCTGGGACAGCACCAGAGACACTTGGGAAGATTTCTCTCTCTCCATTGCCTATTAAAGGGCTCAGATGTCTCTTTATGCTCCATGTCAAGAATTAGGGGAGAGAATCTCTATCCCTCCCAGCTTTCAAAGCTATCAACAGTCAGTACCCACACACAGCTGTTGGTTCTGTTACTCCTGGGAGTTAAAAGTGCTCCCAACAATTTTTTCACCCCTGCACAATCCACGACTCACAGATGCTGCACCTTTTGTCTGCTTCACTTCATAAAGCTTTCCACTGCTGTACGGGATGCAGGGGAGATAAAAAGAACACATCTGTAGCCAGTCCAGCACCAGCCCTTTCTGTCCTTCCACACTCAGAGCTTTGTTCACTGATTTTGGGAGCATCCACCCACTGCACATTGCTCATCCCTGCACTGCTCTCCACTCCAATGAAGTGCTGCCTTTCAAGTCTTCAACATTGAGCTTCTACTTAAACAAACACCAGAGAAGATCTCACCTGTCTGTGTTTGGCACTGCCTGGGAACAATCTTGGCTGGGACAAAAGAAATTAACTTCTTGACAAAATCAAAAAAAGACTACTTTGAGAATACCTTCTTTGGAAAGAACCCTGAAATTAAAAATGGGATTTTTCTCAAATCAGGACATTGATTTATTTGAGGTGAGTTTTTGAGAGTTTTCTGACTAATCTAAGAACTACTGGAGGATTTTTACTTCCTTCCTCTGCCTCTTCTCGGCTTGAGTTTTGTTCTTCACTTTAATTTGTCCGTCTGCTCACCTTGTGTGACACTCCACCTTGTTCTGACATGCCCCTATGTCTGATTATTTCTCTTCCTTCTCAACTTTTACAAAGAACAACCTCTTTTTTATTCAAGTTCGGAACAAAACCCCTTTTTTGTTTCCATGATTGAATTTCTCAGTGAACTCTTGTGCAGTGTATTTATTTCCTGCAGACTAGGACAATATCATCTGTGTTTCAAAAGCTGAGCTACTGCTGTCAGAACATCAATATTTTTCCAGAGTCCATCAGCTTTTGGGAAACACAGTCCCTCAAATGAAAGAGTGTGTTAAGAATCTGTGAGAAGGTAATAAAGAAACCTCAAAGGTTGACTGGAGGTAGTAACTCTAATAAACACCAAGTATTCACACAAATGTAAAAATGCTGTGAAATCAGCATCAATCTATTTAATTTTTCATCTTTTCCCATCTCTCTTTCATCTGTTCTAAGAATTAGATATAGAATGACTTATTTAAACCAGTGCTTCCAGTATCTGGTCTTTCCACAGTACTTCAAACCCAGTTCTCAGCTCTGCCAAAGACAACAGGACAATTATTTTCATTACACATCTGAAATAACTGAGGCAGAAGAAATCCCACCAGGCCAGTGACAGATCAGGGAAACAATTCCATATTCCCCAGTCCCAGGTCCGTGCTTTTTCTGTGTTTACACTCAAACTTGCTGTCTTCAGGCTCCTGGTTCTGACCAATTTAAATGCCAATTTCCCCATCTTTCCTACTAAGTGGCCTTTTTGCATAACAAGTAAATGCTGAGAGTGCAGCTCCTCAAATGCTGTTTTTATTGGCTGGTTCACTGAAATTCAGCTGTGCAGCAAAACAAGTGTCAGTGGCTGCAAGGAAATACAGAGGGCTCCAAATGCAGCAAGCAGGAGCAGATGAAAGGAAAGGAAGAAATACAGCATGACTTGCCACCCTTTTTAAGTGGAAAATGATAATGGCCTATGAGTTTATAATGCAGCTGCGTGATTCAAGGGGAAAATCACAGAATATCCCTTAATATGAAACTACTGCAAAATATTCCACTTGGAGGGGGCTTCCAATGTCATCTCACAGGTGGTTGGAAGTGGGGCAGGGGGATGGCATTAATGTTTCTCAGGAATGGAAAGTGACAGTATTATTGGTTTTCAACAGAAGTATTCTGTAAACAAAGATCTCCCACTTACTATTCTATAAAGGCAAGTAAATATCAAAATCACAGCACATTTCCTTGATAAAGGATTTTAACACTGGTCCCTTGTTCTTAGCCCTCAGCACCAAACTCAGACCAGGCTGGGATTCCAAGGTAGTTTTGAATTTTTTCATTTTAAACTGTTTGTAAACTATGTGAAAGAGTGGCTGACTTGGTTTTCCAACAACAGACACTGAAGGACAGAAGAAAAGTGAAAAAAAGACTTCTATCATTGCTTCCGAGGTATTGTCTTCATAATTAGCCTTTAGAAGTCATTAAGACAAGATTTAAATGCAAACCTCACAATCTGTTTCTTTAGAACCTGTTCCATTATGAGAAATAGGAAAAGCACTGATTTTCCAGGAAGACAAACGAGGTGCAGCAAGAGAGGAAAAAGAGAATTGCCCAATTTATGTTGAAGGACCCATCTACAAGAACTATCTCAGTGAAGGAAAGCCTCTCCCATTTTCTGCCATTTACCTAACGTGAGACACAAAAATGCACACCCTGAGCTGCAGAGAGAAATCAGGTCAGCCCTGCTGGACTGTTCAAAGAGAAGGAATATTTGCTATTCACCTCCATTAAGGAAATTTATCTTCCTTAAAATTGGCTGTGTTAACCATTCATTCTTTACTTTCCTTCTAAAAACTGGCAGGTTTTCAAATGATAATACGTTTATTTCTCCTTTTGCACTGCCAATTTCAAATTGTTTGCTGCTGTAAGGTGGGAGGAAGGGCAGGTCTGAGGCCGTGTCCTCTCCTGTCCTGCAGCTGCTGGGGAGCCCTCACTGCAGCCACTGCTCCTGCTAAAGGGACACATGAACACAGGAGAGGATGCTTTTTGCAGAAAACACAGCCAAAACAGCTAAACACAGGGTTCTCTGGCATTCTGACACATGATTTTAGCAAAGAATTGACAAAGACAGAAAAAGCGCTGCCTCCACTTAAAGGCCTCCATAAACGTGACACAAAATTCCAGCTGCAAAATGCTTTCAGTTGGAAGCACCTCTGCACAATTGCCACGCAGAGAAGAGCAAGCTCTCCTCACCTTCCACTTCTCATCACTTTGGCTTCTTTCCTTCTTTTCCCCCACCTTGAAATATTATAGCCACGTCCTCCCCACCAGGTGATATTTCACCCCCTCGGTGTTGAAACGCACTCGGCACAGATGTGGGGCAGTAATTCTCACAGCTTGTTTTCAAAGTGTTCCTCCAAAAAGGGAGGTGCTCACCTAAACCAAATTAAACATGGTGATTAAAGTATCTCATTTAAACTACTGCATCTTCAATTTTCCCAGGCAACAGGAAGGATCTGACAATGCATAAACTGGACCTTGTAACAAAAATCATGTTTCTGTATATCTGTGTTCCTTTGTTACAATGCAAGAATTTTCCAAAAGCCCAAAAATTTTCTCCAGAAGGCCCCTCTAACAAAAAGCAAAGCAAGGTAATCAAACATTTCCCTCTGCATTCTCCTGTGTTATTGCAAGTTTGTTTTCACGGCCAATATGATACAAAGTGATCAACCAGGGCCAAGCTTCTGAAGTCACAGCAACTACATCAAACACACCTTTCTATTTGCTTTTAATTTTTTTGTTAAATGACACTGACATTCAGCTACCTGCCTGCCAGTTACATTCTCTCAACTGTGGCACTTCAGTGCTGGTTTTCTCCCTGCTTGTTAATGAAGGCACTTGTGCAAGTTGTTGTTGATTTAGTTTGGGATTTTCTCCCGGCAGTGTTGCAATTAATTCCGGAACACAGATCCAATGCAGTCTGACAAAAGCTATTATGGACAACAACCTGGAATAAAACTGCATCTGTGCTGCTTGCTAAAGACAAGTTGTGACAGGAGTGGAAGAGAAGATGGTTCCTGGCCAGGTAATGTTGGGCTGTGTCACTGATGAGGCTGAGAAGCAACAGCCTGAGACAGACCCAGCCTGGAAAGCTGAGCAGGAGCATCTCAGGGGGCAGCCAGGGCTGGCAGCAGCTCCTCCTCTGCAGCAGCATGCCTGCTTTGGTTTGGTTTGTTTTTCCTTCTTTCTTGGAGAAGAATCTCAAAACCAGAGTTTCAGTCTGAAAAGCCTCACTCCAGCATGCACTGCCATTCAGTCCAGAGGGGAACAAACCTATAATGTGGGAAAATCAGGGCAGAGGAAAAGACTTCAGACTCTATTAAGCATGGCTGTGTGTAGCTGCTGTGGTTTGTATTTCACCAGCTTTTGTGATAGCTCTTCCCACTTATTCTGCGTGGTCTCTTGGGGTAAACAAAGCCAGAAACCCTGCATTTGACTGATAAAACATTGACATGAAAGGTGGACTGGGATATGATATATAAAGATTTTGCTATTTTTACATGTGCAGTGATATTTAGAAAGGTTGGAAATGATGCTTAGATCTTATTTATTTCTGGTCAAATGGATTGCCAGAGGATTTTTCTGACAGTGGCTGTCTACAATTCCATGGCAGTGAATATGCAGAAAATGTGTGAGGTCCTGGGATTTCATTCATAAAATGCTGCAAAATGAATTCGGCTGAGGTGGGAGCTGTAGCCTTTTGGTGTGTGCACGATTTTCAGAGCACAACACTCCTGAGAACACACCTCTCTGCAGGGCAGACTCACTGAAGATTGTTTGAGTATTACAACAACCACATCTGTGTTAGTTTCACACCTCTGCAGCACCACGGGAAGGAGCTCAATGTGTGATTTGCAGCTGCTCCAGGGGAAGCCCCCGTTTATCTCCCCAAGAGCCAGTGTCACTCTGAAAACAGAGTTTTTCACACAAAATGTTCTGACAGACGTCTCACCCGTGACTAAAACTTTACATTCAATATTTTGTTCACGTGCCAACAAGGAACAGTACAAACATGATTATACATTGAGTAAAAACACACAATGATTAATTGAGTAGATTAACCTCCAAAACACTTGGACAGCTGTTTCAACATGCTGTCTTTGAGGGCAATATGCTGAACCAGCTGTTCTTACACATAAGGTAAAATTGTCCTCTTTGTTTTGCAATGGGAACACTCAAGGCCTGTCTCGTGTCTTAGTGACTTTAACGTACACCTGGAGCATTGCCAAGCTTCTGTACAACTTGCATACATTTCTCTTTTTTTCCACCTTATTAGCAGCTTCACCAATGTCAACTCATTTGCTCAACAATATGCTGAAAACCAGAGTCAAGTGGCTTTCAGTCATCTTTACACGGGATCTGCATTCTCAGGCTGCTCCCTGCAGCAAGATCCTCACGGAGTGGATGAATGAATTTGATTATTTTTGTATGTGGTTTTACAATGGCACAAGTGTTCCTTAAATGGAAAGCATGTCCTGGTTCATGGCGCTTTCTCTCCTTGTTTCCAAGGCAACTCAATACACAGACACACGCAAACACACGTGCATGCTATTAATATTCCTTCTGGATGGGGAAATATCTTCATTTATCAATGAAACACTTGACAGCTTCTGTAGGAGTGAAAGCCTCAGACAAACTTCTCACAGAGTAATTCACAGCAGGAAAACATTTAAGAAACTCTTCCCTTTGTCTGTACACTTAGACCACGTGTTTTGGGGAGCTTTTGCATCATGATCTCCTTCTCCTGCAGTCACACAAACAGAACCCTGAGTCCACCTTGCTGTGTCCTTGTGCTACCATCAAGCTCTTTCAGTCAAGCTCTTTCAAAGAGAAGGGAACGACCTGGGAGCTTGGTTGGCACATTCCTGTCCCTGTATTCCCTCCCAGCAATAAGAAGCTGACAAAAATGGTGATACTTGGTGCTTCAGGAGAGGTTCTGCAGCCTGTCCAGCCTTGCCAGAGCTGAGCTGCAGAGGCTGCACCTGACACTTGGCACCAGACCACGGCTGAACCAGTTCTGTGCTTCCAAATGAAACTCATTTCAGAACAAGTAAGGTCTAGGCACAGAAATGATTTGTCATGCTCAGCACTCCGTGCTAAATCATATTTATACCCTCTAATTCTCAGTTGTAATCCTCTTTGGGATTCGCTTAATTGTTCTGCTTTTAAGAGCGGGCGGTCAGGTACAGACACTGAGTGCTGAGTGAGAACTGCAGAGTCTGTGTCTGACTGATTCTGCTGTTTATCTGAGAAGGGAGATGTGACAAAGAAGGGAGGCAGCTGGAAATGGCAAGAGATATTTTCAAAGAAAGCACTTTGAACCGTTTTGTTCCCATCTATCTGATTTTTCCCTTGGCATACGAAAGGCCTGATAATTCCTGTTACTGCCTGGGAAGTTGGACTTGTCATTCCCACACTGCTTTGTGGGGTTTCAGAGCACATCAGACTTTGAGCTGGAGCTGGCTCTTGCCTATCTAAATACCCTGTTAATGACAACAGAAGCTGGTTTCTCCTTAGGGGTCAAGTGCCGTGTCCAAAATAAAAGCCACTTGCACAGCACAGCTCAGGGGTATTTGCAATAACACTAAATCCCATGGCAATGCAAACTCAGGGCAAGGCAAGCTCAGGCAAAGGGCCTCACTCACATCTCCTTATAGCAGGTAAGGATTTGATGGGACATAAATGTGATTTACCTCCGAGCTTAACAGCCAGCAATTGTGCTGAAATGGGACGCTGCTTATACTGAATTCAGTTCAGTTTGGGGGTTGATTTAGAAACAGCTGGCTGTGATTTATGGTGTAGGGAATGCTGCAGAATTCCATTAACACCAGCAGAACACCTTTGCATTTCACTGGGGAACCTGGGCCTCTTTTCCATATGTGACTACAGGATGTTCCTCCTCCTTTGCATAAGTATTTGAAGCTGTACTTTTACTCTGGAAAAAGAATTGAGCTTTATGTCACCTCTTGTTTGTAAATAAAATTTTTAAAAAGAGTAAGACCTTCAGTGGATGCTATGAGAAATCCCTGACTTCAATGGGAACTCCACCCTCCAAGAAAATAGTTTATGAACCCAATTCCCTTAACTGATGCACTCCCTAACTTTTCAACATTGCTACTATTAACTTGCACACCGTGTAGCCTTAATGATTTTAGGTTACATTTATACTACATGCTTCTATTTATAAATGGTTTATAAGGGAGAACAATCAATATTGAACAGACATTTAAGTGTGCAGCAGACATGAGCAGCATGTGTTAGAGAAGGTCAAAGGCACGTCAATAGCAGGGTTAGAAACACCTATGAGCTCTGACTTGCAAATAACCCACTGGGCCAACAGGATTCTGTAACAATATTAATAGCAAGTTATCCAATTAGTAACAGTTTCATTAATAACTGAGTCTATGTAAACTATTTTAAATGTAATCCAATTACACAAGGAAGCAATTCCATGCAATTCCTGTGTGTGAGGTGACCTATCCCATGACAAGCATTAGGGAGAAATCTATGGCTTGGGGTTTTAAATGCTGCTCTTGTCCCATAAGCATGAACTAATACTGCAACATTTCCAATGCAAACACCATTACAGTGTTATTTTGGGATTTGGGCATTTTATCATACATCTTTACAGTTAAACTCTGCTCTAAGACACATAAATTCAAGTCTCACAGGAGCCCAGAGCTGCTTGCTGGGCATATCTGTGCATGTAGGAGGCCACAACTTAGCCTTTTTATTTACAGAGCCATTAATTAAATTACTGCAATTAAATATCAAATCAAATTACATTAAGATAACATTAAGCACACAGGAAGTCAGAATCAGAACTTGTATGAGGGTTATTGGGAGCTGTACGTGGGTAGTTTTTAATGCACCTCTCCAGAAGCCAGATCCCAAAGGATGCAGCTGACATACACAAAACCAACACTTCATGCAAATATTCTTTCCCAGTGTCCTAGTTTGTGCACCATTTCCAATTGTTTGTGTGGGTTTCCTGCTATTTTCCTCTTCAGGCAAGCAGGGTGGAAGAGCTTTATAAATGACAGTTTCTGATCAACTCAGAGCAGCTGAGAACCACAAAATTCCCAACTTGCAATTAGTCTGCAGGGCACAAACTTCAATAACGAATCCAACTGAAATTATGACTTTTCAACTTTATTTTCAATCTAACTCTTTTCTAATTAACTGTAATAGTAATAGAGATTTCTGGGTGGGAAAAAAATAGAAGTCAAGGGAATATAAATCCCTGTTTTCTTTACTGTCACACCCACAGAAGGGACCAGCAGCTCCACCCAGCAGATCCCAGGCAGGGGGGAGAGGAGATCCCTCACTGCAGAGGTCCTGCGTTGCCTGGGAAATGCAGGGAGTTCCCCCAAAATGTTGATTTTTTTGCCACAGCAGTAAAGTGGGAGGGCTCAGGTCTGCTGCTTGCACCCCAGGGAGCACCTTAGAGCAAACTGACACCAAGCCCAGGCACAGCCCTCCTCAAGGATCCAAACCTGATACTGGAAAACCATCACTGAAACAGAAAATATTCCTGCATCACGCTCTATATAGATTCTTGGTGTATTCTGAATTTAATGGTTTTCTTGAGAGTTTTACAGCAGAATTAAAATAGTAATTAAAAAAAAAAAAAAAGATGTTTGCTTATGCACTGATCAAACTAGCACAGAACTCTGTGTGCCTGTATTTTCAACTGGAGAAAAAACATTGAGGAGATTCAATATTTATGTAATGTTTTATGGAAGTTCAATAGAAAAATCCAATATAATTTCCCAATTAAAATCACCTGCTAGTTGACTTACATCCATTACTATTATCTCAAGCCACTGTATACTGAACCTATTCACACAATAGTGTTATGTGAACATGCATAGGTTAAAAATTAGTAATTACTGTCTAGACAATTCACTGTTAGCTATAGTTGAGCGAATATAATGAATAATTTATTTGATTAATTTTGCATTCCTTTTCCTCTTTGTGAATTGATCATGACCATGGAAAACTTGAAAATGTACTCATTTATCAGAGTAATTTTCTGTGAATAATTCTTAGCCAGAACATTTTTCCACAAAACAAACTATTCTTACTTGTGGATTGAAATTCACATTATGGGATAGAAGCTATGGAGACCACTGGGACTGTTGTTCCTTTTTTGCTTAAGCAGATCATCACAGAAATAGCAGCAGTGCTAAAGTGCTTTTACAAAAAGAGAACCCAAACAGTTTGATGCTCATTTTGCTGTATAAGTTACATAACTAAGAAAACTTATGCCACTTATAAGCAATCGCTAATACTTAATTTTAAGCTACAGATGGGGTGGGAAGTCCAACATCTTTTCTTTGAGTTTAAAAGCCCACAAGCAAAGAGGGGGAAATAAGCACTAGGTGAACTGGGGGAACAGTGGGAAAAGATGACTTGCAGGACTTTGCTGTCACGGGGCCATCACTTCACAGGGCTGGAGGGTTGCTTTTAACAGAAATTGCTGGGCCCTAGAAACCAGATAATGGTAGAGTGTAAACATTTCTTCTGCTCTCTATGGGCAGAGTTGCATTTGAGCTGGCAATCCAGAGGCAAGAGACTAAACAACCATTAGGGATCCCTATTCTGACATGGAATTTAATAGCATGTTTTTCCCTTTGAAATTTGCTCTTCATTAGGTGAGCTTCAAAATGGAGCCTGAAACAATGAGGGGCTTTAACTCTGCAGCAGATCAAATGCATTTTGACATCCATACACTCAGGAATAAATGACACACTAATGAGATACAGAGATCAAATGCTCTGTTTGCCACTAAATCTCTGGCAATATGAAGTACACCGAGGTTGTTCACCCATGCCTGGCACTCCAGGATGCTGCAGGGCCCAAATGGCCCCACGTTTTCTTTCTATCAAACTTAACTCTTGTGGCTCCTCCTCTTTTGCAGGGCCAAGCCAACACCACAGGAATTCTCTTGCTCCTGACCACGAGGAAACAAGAGGAGGAGGAAGGATTTGTGAAGGAATGGGATGAATGACGTCTGATTTTGGGATTACATTTTCTGCCTTTTTCCTTACGCTCTTTACAGAAACGTTACAGGGAGGCAGCACAAGCAGCAACAGCAAACTCTGGCTGGGATCAGTGTGGAAGTCAGGGCAAGGAGCTGAGGAGAGCAGGAATGGAGGAGAACAGGAATTAAGGAGAACAGGAATTGAGGAGGGCAGGAATTGAGGAGAGCAGGTTCGGGCTCTCCCAAGCACCAGCAGCCTCACCAGCACTGCTCTCATGGCACTGAGGTTTTGGGCAGTGATATTCCCAGCAGCTGTGGAAAGCAGCTGGAATGATGAGACTTGTTGCCATTCCAGTGCATTTACCAGCCCAGAGTTCCAAGGTCCCAAAGATGATGCAAAACTCTGTTATCTTCTCCCTGTCCTTGGTCCCACAGTTGTGTGATGCCAACATTTCACCCCTTGAAACTCCCTGGATCCATTTCTTCCCCTCCAGCCACAGCAGGGAGTGCATTTATTCCCTCTGGAACACCTGGAATTTGCAATGCCTGCTCTCCCTGCCCTCAGCAGTGCTGCTGCCTCTCTCCCACCCCCCATGAGTGAGTGCTCTCTTCTGCCTCTGATGGATCTTGGAAGAGCTCACAAAAAAGTGCCAACCAGCACAAACTGCAGCTCGGCCTCCCAGCCCCACAGGAGGCAGAGCTGGGAAACTGTGAATTCACAGACTTCAGAACTGAGCAATGCAGAATATTCCAAAGCTGTCCCAAAGCACTGCCTTGGAGTATCCTGATTATATTAATAAAGCTGCAGCTTAGCATCTTGAGCCAAGCTGAGGCACCTTTGGAAGGAATTTCTTCGCACACAGTAGCTGCTTATAGGCTCCATTACAACTTCTAAAGCTCTCAGATCGCTGCTCTGCTCCATCTTTATGCTGCTGTTTTAATTTAATTTAAAAAATAGAAACTACATGAAAAATAATTCCTAAGCCCAACTGATATTGGGGCCATGTAAATCAGAATAACAACACTGAGGTCAGTGACAGCTTTGAACACAAGTTGTGCAGAAGGCAAATTTCCTTTAAAAAGGAAAGCATTCTCTGCAGCATGTACATAAGAAATAAAGTGTGTGTACATATATATATATATCTATATATATATATATATATATATCTACACAATACAAAGTTAATTTATGTAGAAAGGACTCATCTTGCTGTACATCTAATAAATGCAGGCTGACTACCAAATACTCCTAATAATGCTTCCTCTCCAGCTAGCAGAACAGCTCAAAAACAAACATAATTTTGTTCATGTGTGTCCATTATATTCATGTGCTGATTTAATTAACAGTGATTTCAGTATCTCGGAGATTTCTTCTCTGTTTTACAAATGATGCCCTTTTAACAAGGGCTTTGCTTCGAATTACTGGCCAATCAGCTGTGGACCCAGACTGGAATGCTAAGTTAATTGGCAATAAAACCAGAGTGAGCATGCTGGAAAAACTTACAGATGAGCCAAATTTTTGGGTAATTGTTAAGGAACACGAGGAATTTTTAAGGCAGGTAAAGTAAAAGCTTTGCAGCTCCTTCCAGCACACTCTTTCCTCAATCTGGGTCTTGCTCACAGCCCCTTCAGGCAGGCTCAGCTCATCCCTCTGGCCATCAGCCCATCAGGAGGGTCACTGCCCGCCTTCCTGCCCTGCAGGAGCTCCCACTCCTGATCCTCTGTCAAGGTGATGCCTTAGGTTTTAACTTTTATATTTTTCAAATTCTGTACTGCTCAGAGTGTAACTCTGAAGTTCCTTGTAGCCTGGAATTTCTGCTCTCTCGTGCTGGGCAGACACAACAAAGCCTCTCCAGGCTTTGCCTTCAAGGACAGCCAGGCTCTTCTAGGCCCAAAATGTGTAACCCAAAGCCTCTAAGGGGGGAGCAAGCTGGGGGGAATTCCATCACTGAACTGGGGCTTTAATTGGAGAATTAACCCTGATATGCAAATGAAACCAAAGCTATAAAGGTGTGAAGAACTCGTGACCTGGGGTCCATCTTGGGGCCCATTTTTGGAGGCAGCCTCTGGCTCCCCCAGGGTGTGCCTTGAAGGCCTTCAAATAAACACCTATCTGTATTCCCTTACTCTTGTCTAGTCTCTGTTTCTAGGTGGCTGGAGAAGGCATCAAAGGGATGCCTCCCTCAGCTTGCACTGAACTCCCATCAGAAAATGTGTCGCAGAAGGAAGCAAACCTAATGGAGCAGAGGTATCCCCAGCTCAGCAGAAGACACCTCTTAGCATTTCCCTCTGCACATTTATTATTGGAAACACTTACTCCTAACAAGAATTTAGTGCCTGTGCAGCCTTGGAGAGGATTTTCTAAGAATAGTAACTGTCCACATGGATCAGAGAGACCTGAGATCATTCTGGCTGCAGGAATGAATGCCTGGATGTCCTCCTACCCTTGATGTATGGTCAGCACGTTACCTCTTCCAAACACGGCTTTATTTAGAAACCCCTGACCAAAGCTGCTCCAGATATTCATCAATCAATTCTGAAACACAGCTTATTTCCAAAAACAGGCCTGTGTGGTGCAGAGTTGAGGCATCATCAGTCTGATCTCCAGAAAGAGCTGTCTCCAGAGCATGGCACTTTCAGAAAGAAGGCAGGGCAGGAGGAAGAGCCTCTGTGCCAAGGGGATTAACCCCAGGAGCAGCTGCAGCTCTGGGTGGGAGCAGGGGGACAGGGCCCTGCATCCTGCCAGGAATGGCCACCTGGGAGCAGCAGGGAGAAGTGAAGTCCCCTTTGTCTCTCCCCAGCGTTGCTTGCCCGGGTGATCATTAATTAGCTCCAAAACTGCATTTTACAGCGATGACAGAGGAGAAGCAAGGCTTGGACACGCAGGGCCCATCACCCAAAGGCAGGTGTGGGTGTGAGCCCAGCACAGGCATGCCCATGGCACAGATAATCCTGCCCCACTGCTGTGCTGGGAGTGCTTTAAGGACTAACATGGGATACAAAATCCAGCTTGCCCTGCTGGAAGGGGACCCCCATACCCTGCCATGGGGTAATCACCTGCATTCATCCAAACTGCAAACAGCCCATAATATGTGGTCAAAACGCTGTCATTTGGGAGCTGCAGAGTGAAGTGACTTCCAAGAGGTGGGTTAGTGGGAAATGCTGCCTGGAGGCCTCAATCCTAAAGGATCTGGAGCACTTGGCATCAGCCTTCCCTGCGTGTTCATTAATATTTTGGATATGACTAACAAATATCGGCAAGTGTATCTAATTTGATGAAAGCAAATTATTGGTTCACAGTGGAATAACATGGTGCTTTACTCAAGCAGGCATAAAACACGAGGATGAAAACCTCGTATAATCTCCAGCTATTGTCATTCAATGTTTATCATCCAACACAGTTGAATACAATTCTTATCTTTGATGGATGTGGCACACAATAGCTGTTTTCTTGAGTGCATCATAAATATTAATAGTATTCACAGAGCTTCTTAAAATTTGTCATGTCACATTGCTTTCATGGAAACATTTAAAATGCCATTATTTTTGTCCCACCAATAGCAGATTTTCCTTTAGTTTCTTTCTTTCTTTTTCACTCTCGAAATTAAATGGTAGAGGATGTTTAACTGAGCAGAGGAAAAAAAAGGGATAATGGTTCACATTGAGCCATTCCAAAACCTACTTCAGATGCCCAGAATTAGACTGAAAGGGGGAAAAAATGTGATATCCTTTGGAAAACACAGTCCAGTTAAAAATGAAACACTTGATGAAATTGAGGAGATTTGTCTGGAATTTCATTTTTGGAAGAACACTGAGGAAGAATGCTGACATTACCAAAATGGGCCTACTCGGCCATATTCAGAACGGGACATTTTCACTTTAGAATAAAAGCGCTTTTTTTCTCCCAAAATAAAATATTTGTACATTATTGTGCATATCCTGGGCTGCATCCAGAGCAGTGTGGGCAGCAGGTCGAGGGAGATAATTCTGGTTTTCTGCTGTTAGACAGCTTTGATCACTCCAGAATGGCTTTTCAGGGTGTCTGATCACAGTGCAAGCTGCAATCCCCTGGCCTCGTTCAGTCACACGAAGCCCACGTTGCTCACATCTGCTCCCCACACATTTCTCTCCCAGAATGTTTCAGAGTCAAAAATTTCCCCTGATCAAACTCAATAAAACCTTCAGTGCTTTGCGTTTTGGCTGATGTGTTTCAAGAAACCTTTTAAAATTCCATCTTTCTCCATAAAATTCACCCTGTGGTTTTCAGCGCAGCCTGACAAAACAAAACCATTTAATTCTCTACGACAATTAATTTGAGGATGGTAATAATTGCACAAGCTCCTATCTCTGCCACAGAGACATAAAACACTCGCTGTGGGTATGGGAAATAAAGTAATACAAAAGAAGAATCTCTTTTTTCCTATTCTGTACTCTCTCCACAGTAGTTAATTTGCTCTGAGTTTAAAATCAATCCTTCCAATGTGGGATTTTAGGAAAGCTCAAGGCTTCAATCCTGCTGCCATTAATCAGTGTTAAAATTCACACTGAAATCTGTGATCTGGGAGCCACAGATTCCAGTTTTATTTAAAAACAATGTTGATAATCCCTAATATTTCTGGGATGAAGATCTACTCTATATTGAATTTGCATTTAAATGTTTTTTAATATGAAATGATGAGTGTTGGGAAGGACAAAATCCCATTCTGGGCAGGTTCCTTTGCATGCAAAGTACAGCAGAAAGGCACTGTTAAAAGGGAACTGCAAGGCCAAAGGGCAAAGTGACTTCAAGTAAGAAATATGCATTAAGTGCAATGGATAAACACATAGGGGACGATTTTGCACATAAATGCATTTAACCAACTTCTAAAAAATATGTAAATCATCTGGGTTTGCTAGAAGTGACTGATCCTATCCTGGTTTTTTTTATACTTCAGGATTAAGTGGGTTTGGTTTTTATTTCTGACCCCAGAGCAAGCAAAGAAAAAGCTGCTAAAGCCTGACATTTTCCCTTTTAGTTTAAGGGGAAGGGAAGCTGCTTTCTGAGGCTGGGTCAGCTTCCAGCTTGGACTGAGTGTGCTCCTTTAATTGGTGTCTGAATATGTCCCATTAGCAAGCCATGATTTCTGTAGGAAAAAGAAATTCTTTAAAGTTTTTTTCTCAAACAAATCAAGCAAGTGTTGCACTCAGCAGCCCCATTTCAGGCTGAGTTACAGAAATGGGCACCTCTAAGGACAATTTTTCTGGGTGTTCTTGTCTAGCAGCAACCAGAAATGCAATTATCCAACCTCCCACTGAAAGGAAACCTCACCAGGGCAAACACAGCCACCTGTGTAAGCAATCACAACATCAGTAAACCATTACCCAACCAATAGCTCACATTTCTGGGGGAGGAAACAAAATTCCTGAAGACATATTTCAGGTTCCTGTAGGAAATACAGAAACACCTGAGGCTGAGGGGCGCAGAGTCCTGGGGAAATATTGATTGTTGCATTTGAAAAACGCTTTGGAATAATGACAGTCTGGGACTTTGAATTCCACTCCTGCACCAGAAAGGATCTGCAGCCTGGACATGTAAAAGAGCAGTGCTGCCAGTCACAGACCAAGCCATTGTTTTCCCAGATAAGAAGACAATGCCAGGTATTTTTCTATTATTAAGTCTATTGCTCCTCAAGCCTTCAGCCTCAGCTGGAGCCTTCTTATAAAAACCAGTTAAAATACATCTCTTCAATGTCTTATTCTTTACTTTGACTAAGTTCCTGGTTGCCTAGAAACTCTTTAAAAGACCTGGATTTTAATTTTTTCTCTTTTTCTTTATATTTTTGCCAACTGTTAGTTAGATAACAGATTAATCAAATCCCATTTGTTTGTGACAGAAACCTGGATGACAGACTCAAAGCTGGGGAAGTGTTTGTTTCTTGCATCCCAGGAGTGCCAGACTCCACAGACGACCTTGCTACCAGCAACTTTCCACAGCTATGGAAATGGCAGTTTATGTCTGCTTGGATCAGGAGCAATAACTGAGAAGTATGGAATTGTACCATCACTGCATAGAACAGATTTATCTATGGATTTATTCTGTAATTAGCAGGACACCCACTTCCACTTTGCAAGATTGTTATATCACAGTTTTATATTAAGACAAATCAAGGTTTAGATCCAACTATAGAGTGTTCTGATGGACCTTCTGGAAGCCTGAAACACCTTCTGCTGCATCAGACATCCACCAGATTCACAACTCCCATCCTATTTTCTTGCCATAAACCTTATTTTAAAATAATCACCTGCTGTGTTTAGGGTCAGCAATTCTCAGAGCAGAAGGCAGATTCTTCCCCTGATATTCAGTAGCACAACAAACAGAGGAGCCAAAAAGAGCTTTGGCTGTGCTCTCCTCACCTCGATCTGTTATCCTGCTGCATCTGATGGGAAAGGATCACCTTTGCTTTGGGGGACATTAGTTCCACTTGTTAATCTGGACACCAGGTATTGGAAGAATCAATTAGCAGAGATGTTTATCACCAACAAGAGGAGATAAGCTTCCAGGAGCAAAGGGGCTGATGATTTCACCTGGCAGTGGATCCTGGAATGTTAAACTCAACAGCCAGATCCTCAGAGGTTCCTGGGGACACCTTTGTGCCCCACAGGAGGATGGTGCCCCAGCCAGAAACCTGTGTGGGCCTCCAAACTTCCCTCCTCAGCAGCTTCCAGACCCATTTCTAGAGCTAAAATCTCTCAGCAACTTTTTATCTCAAGAGGTTATGACAAAAAAACTTAGATAAAACTAAATATTCCTTCCACTCTTCTCCAAAGAAACCTCCAGGAGTCCAATACTGCAGCTCCTGAGTAATGCTCCCATCCATGCTTTCTCACCTGAATTAAATCAGCCTAAAGAGTTATGCAGAGTTTAGGTGACAAAACAGCATTTACATTCTTCAAAGCCACTCATCCCTGCTGTCAGTTGTTCTTAAAGGTATAAATTCTACCTCTTTTCTAACCAAAACAGATTTTAGAGATAATAAGCTAAAGACCTGTAAGATTTTTTAAGTGTTTTTAAAAAGTACATTTAAGAATATAAAAGGGACTTAGAAGTCATTCAGAAACAGGTAAAACTAAATAAGACTGACTTCATTTCCATTTAATTTTCTATTCTCATCAAGCTTAGTTTATTCAGGTCTGATTAATTAATGTCTGCAAAGAGTTCTGAAAATATAAAACACCACATAAATACTAAATAATAATAGAGTACTTAAGGAAAAGCTCATTTGTTAATTTGCATGGAGTTTTAGGAATTAGCATTTATTTATTTCCTCTGTGCAAGCAGGCCCATCCAATCCCTTTTAGCTTTTTTAGTAGAAATTACTTTAGCAGCTAAAGGACAATGCATCTTCATGGATTTTATGTGTTCCAGGTCACAGAAAACGCATTTAGGATTTGCAAAGTTGTACAAAGTCAAGCCCAATGTCCCATCCATCCCACGTGGCTTTGGCTGGTGCCTCCCAGGCTCCCTTCCCTCTCCAAACTCCTCCCAGAGCTGGGAATGAGGGAAATGAGAGCTTGGGTCTGGATTTGCTTTTCCTTTCTATCCATGGTGCTCTGCACCTGAAACCACAGTGCCATGTGCAAGGTGCTCCTGCACCACATTCTGTCATTTTTATATCTGGTTCACCATCACTGCTTGATAATGTTCCATCCACACAATCAGAGTTTTGTTTCATCTCCTACATGCTTCAAAAAAAAAGGGGAATAGAAGAAAATTCTCTACTGACTTTTCTCCACATAATTTCTGCTCTGTCACTGGGCTGCCAAGTGTAGCCCTTGGCAGTAGGAACTGGAAATTAAAATTATTTGGGGCCCTGTTTCCATTACAAGCATCTTTCCTTGCTTCTGGTCATGCCAGTGGTCACGCAGAGGAAAACACCAATATTTGGGGCTTGTATGGTGTAACAGAAAGAAAATCAGCCCAGACCAACTCAGAAAGGAAGGGCAAATGTTCATGAGGAAGCAAGTAAAGTAGGGTGGGTGTTTCTGAGGGAAGTGCTGGAACATCCAGAATCTCTGGCTGTTTCTCTGGTTTTACACCTGAATTTTCCCACTGAAATCCCTGTTCATGTGTAAAGCTCTGGTATTAAAAAGTCCATCAGGCAAAACACAGGTCAAAGGTCCCTCCTAGAAGAGGTGCCTCTGATTTTACCAGGAGATATTTGCATTTCTTAAATAAATCATCAGCTTCAAGCTTTCTGCACACGTACACCTCAAACCTGCTGCACACCTCCATCTTCAGAAAGGATTTTGTCCTTTCTGTGCAACTCCAACCAGACCTTTTATTAAACTGACAATGTGCAGCTCACTGGACTATTGGGCTCTTTTGGGGAAAAGCAGAGCAGCAAACAGTCCGGTTGTTTGCTTTAGCAATGAAGTTTCCCACACATGCAATGCTAATTTATTTCATTGAAAATGTCCCCACTAATTACAACATTTACCCTCAGAGCAGAGGCATGGCAGTGCCATTAATACAGCAGAAGACAACGGCTCCAGAGGAGCTATTTCCATGTACCAGGCCAATAACCCACAAACGGTAAAGGATTTTCACAAAAGACCCAAATGGTTTCCAAGGAGCCATTATGGCACATCAGGTAAATAAAATATTATTGAAATGGATTTTTTTGCATTTAAATCACTTGCAGCAGGTGCATAGGAAGCAGCTTATAATAAAAAGGCTCCCATTCCCTGGAATACTAACGAGGATCAGTGGAAAAAGGAAGCAGGAGCAGGTTCTTACCATGGCCAGAGGAACGATTCCCACAAACATGGTTCTGCTGACGAAGATCTCGGACACCACGAGCTCGCTCACGGAGTCATCCCGTGGGTATTCCACCTGCCAGGTGATCTGCTGGGCCCCTGCCAGGCTGCTGCCGTTGTCAATCTCAAAATCCATCTGCAGGATCTCGTAGGAGGTCGTGTTCGCTCTGGAAAACAAGGCAAAATTCCCCACAACATCATCGGGATGTTGGGAACAAAATGGATTTTCATTTGTCTTTCCTCCTCACCACAAGATTTGCCATTAGTTTAACGTGCTTGAGACACTGACAGAAACCTAACTAAAACTGCACATGGGCAACTGCAGAACTTTCTAAGTGAGGTGAAACTGTATCTTTTAGTTTCCTGAAATGGAGGCATTTTTCCCATTACACTCAGGCATTCGTTCTCCATAATCACAATGAACTCACAGAATAAGCCACAAACCCGTGGAAAAGCATTGCACAGATGTTGCTAAATTATTTAATATACCATTATTATAATTTTGATGCTGCAAAACAACAAAATACTTGGCCATTCCTCATGCTGTTCCAGAAATGAGCTCTTGTGGGGGGGAAAAAGTCTTTGAAACCCAAACTTGTCTTTATCTCAGTGAAAAAATGGATTTGCAGAAATTATACATGACAATAAATGAGGGGTAGATTATCCCTATTTTCAATTCATGACAACATTCTCCTCATCAGTGGTGCAGACTTGTAATTACATGGCAATCCTACATTTCTCATCTGGAAATAAAAGTTTAAAAGTAAAGAAATGGATGTAAATGCACAGCATTCAGAACTGAATTTAAGAATTTCTTCTGCCTCCTTTCTTAACAACGACTCTTAGCACTTTCCTCAGGTCCAAAACTATGTAAATATTAATAATTAATCCTCAGGTTAGAAAAACAGATCTTGTTTTTGTGTTACAGAGAAGCAAACAGACACCAAGATTTAACCAACAGCACTCGGTGTATCCACAGCAGGGACCTGTTTAGAAAACAGACCTTTGCTTAGCTGAACTCCCCCAAAAACTGAGCTGTTTTACAAATCCCATGAAGTTTACATACAAATATTTACAAAACATACAAATTCCTGCCCCACCCTCCAGACAGACCCTGCAGGGTGGAGACCTGGTGGAGGTTACAAAGCACAGAGAGGGGATGGAAATGCAGCTCTGACTGCAGAGCCAGCTGCTGCTCCTGTTGGAGAGACAGCTGATGTTATCAATATTGCTGAAGTTTTGGGGTGAAATCTGAATTTGCTGTATGCCAGGCCAATGGTGCATTCATCATCAGTGTGCCCCTTCCCCAAAGCAGGCACTCCAAGAGCTGTGGCTCACAGAAAGTTGCTGCTGCTGCTGCTGCAGACAGCAGAGACTCAAAACATCCTTTTCCTCTTCCCAAATGCACAGAGGCAGAATCTGGGTTTGCCATATGTTTTTGAAGAAGCACTGTAAAGGAAAAAAAATCCAAGCAGGAATTATTGATTTTTGTGTTTTCTTTCTGACAACAAACAACCTAAACATATGCTTCAATGCCTGGAGGATAAATATTTTCCACACTGACAGAAGATAATCTCCACCTCCAGGCAAAACTAGAAGCTATTAAGGCATCTTTTGTGTGGCCAACCAGACAACCAGCAAAAGCCTTTTAAGATAAATTTTATGACATAATAATAGGGATGTAATTAAACCATTTCTGCTAAGAACATAACCACTGTGGGCACCAGCTCAACTTCATACTTCTTTGTGTATCACCTCCAGCAGTTTGTTTTATTTAAATTACATAAAATTAATTTGCTCACAACACGGAAATAAAATTTAGATATGAGCTTTACGCTAACTATGGATTTAGATATTGGGCCTGTCAAGGTATGTTTAGGTTTGCAATTTCACTTCAGTCTGTTCAAGTCAATAGTTACCACTCACAAAAACACCCAGGAGTGGTTTCAAACTGAGAACAAAACCACCAGTGGAGGATTTGGGTACAGATCCACCAATTAAATAACAGGGCAGGTTAGTCTGCAGTGACAAATCCATTCCACAGGTCCCACTGACCAGCACTTCTTTGAGTCCAGTTCACCACACCTTCAATTATTCCTTTCCTGTTTTTCTTTTTGCACATCCAGAAAGAAACCACAATAGTGGGTTTATATCTTACACATAAACCTTCCTCAGGTCCAGCTCTATGAACTGTGAATTAAAACAAAGCTGCTCCCCCAGGGCTCGATCCTGGTTCCAAAGAGAATCCTTATCATCACTTGGAAAAACAACGTCAAATGTTTGTCAAAGGTTTTCTGCTTTGTCTCAGAAGCCAATTTTGTAGCATGACATGTTAATATTGATTAAAGAAAGCTCCACTGCTCTCTTGGGCTCCTGCTGAAAGAGATGGCCTTGAACCATCTTTCACCTACAGAGCCTCCCCTGAGTGCACAGCTTTAGCAATCCAGGATTCAGCCTTCTGCACTCTTATTCCCCAGCAGGTGAATGAATTTTCTCTAAAATTACGGTCTTCTTTTGTCCTCTTTAGAGATTCAGCCTTGGAGCAATGCCAGGTGCTGCAGTATCTGGGACATCGAGTACCCCATGGACAAATTCACCCTCTTTGTTCTGAGCCTCTTGCCCGGTTACAGCTGTAACCAGCTCATGATAAAACCTGCAAAGTGAATTTCTTTCATGCTCAGACTAGTGCTCACCTACTGGCTGCTGCATCTCTTATCCTACAGAGGTTTCCTAGTAGAAAGACTGGTATTACATTCATAATTCTTGCAATTTATTAACCACCCTCTGTAATACCATGGGAGACCACTGCCTTTTTCCACTTAAAGTGATGGAGGTTGCTAAAGCAAAGCCAAAGATAAATTAAACCATAATCAAGACCTCAAATGTCAGCATTTACTTATGTCAGCTCCATTAGCTGATAAATTCACATCCCAACACCTGCATTTAAATTTCTCTCCTGGCTGTGCAACATCTCACTGAAACCTGTTTTAAAAGATGTGTTCCACCCTGCCATGGCAAACCTTCAGCTTTTGCTCTGATTTGTAACTGGGGGTCAGAACCTTGGTCTTGGTAGCCACTGTCCATCTGCAACTGCCTGGTGAAGACAAAATGCCACCAGTGGGAAAATCCACGAGCAGGGAAGATGAGGACTGTAACTCATGCTGTTATCAGCCACTAAATCCTGTTAAACCAAATTTTAGCCTATCAAGATTTTTCAGCTTTTCCTGAAGACTTATTTCATTTTTCTCTTACATAAGTTTGCACTCTGGGGGAGAGTCTGATGGAATCCAAGGACTATAAATCACTTCTCCTTTTCACATCTTTCCTCTCTTTTTAGTTAAATATTTCTATTGTCCAGTGAAGTTTTTTCCCGGTTTAGGATTTTGCCAAACTCTAGTTTAGAGAAGCAATAAAAAATAAAAAGTCAAAATTACTTTTATAAAAAAAGATTATTTCCTGCAAGCACAAGGAAAAGACCTTATAATTTTAGGCAGCTGGCATGCTTGCTAATAAGTCCATTTCTATGGAAATGAGTTCATAACTATTAATTTTGCCTGCTCCTGATCTATTCTTGATGAGCCTTTCAAATTTAGAAAAGCGCTTCATGATTCTCTCAATTTGGTAATTACTAACTCCCTTTGATGAATCCAGCCCAGTGTTTCAGACATGAGACATTCATTACACATTTTTCTCTCTGGTGAGAGGAGGAAAAAAAACCCCATGGGTCTTTTTGGATTTATTTCCTCTCACAAACTCCTGTAAGTAGGTCCTCTTCTTCAAATGGTGCTTTATAATCCTATTTGCGTACTTTCACAATCCTGCCTCTGCTAGGGGCTAGAAGAACCCCCAAATCCTTGGGATTTCTGCACAATCTCCCATTGTCTGGCCTCGTATCTATCTAATTCATTTAAACCAGGTCCCAAACAGCCCAGTGATGCTTTGTGTCACCCACAGTCCTCATTCCACACCCAGCCTTTGGGAGCTGTGGTTGGGATCCCAGTGTGGAGCAGAGTGAGCATGGAATGGCAAATCCATTCCTAACAAAGCCAGCCTCAGCTCCAACCAGCTCCAGATTAAAGAGTTATCAGGACAGGAAGGTGTTGCTAAGTCCCAGAACTTTCCCAACAGACACATCCAGTGTTAAGTGTTTCTATGGAGCTGCACAGCTCATTTTTACAAAATATTAGCTCACTGTGAGGGTCCAGCATAGCTCTGATGTGACAGGTTTTAACCAGCACCACAAAATCACCTGACACTGAAATTACAACGAATTGATTATGTCCCAGCCCAACATGGAATTATTGAATTAATGGAATGATGCTCAGTGACTGATGTTACAGCAGCAGCAACAGCACAACTGGCTCATATTTACCTTAACTAAACCAATGCCTATGAACCCCTATTAAGAAAGACTTGCACTGCTAAGCCACCTGAAGGGCGTGCCCTGTGTGTTTGGGGAGAGAATGAGAGATGCAGGATGACAGCTCAGGGCACTGCAGTGCCACACCGAGGCTTTGCTGGCTCACACTCAAGGGTCAGCAACAACTGAGTTGGTAAAAGTCAGAGCCTTCTATTACTGCACTTGGCTGTTACAGGAAATCATGAGTTCCATTCGCTCATAAAAGAATGTTTTCAGTAAATGGCAATTTGTTTATGAGACCCACAGCAGTGTAAACAATACCCTAAAAAATGGAGCAGACGTGAGGTATTGGAAAATAACAAATGTGTGGTATCGTGTTGCTTGAGAGTCTTTTCAGGGTTGATAATGGCCAATTCTTACTCTGACAAAATGTAACCAAATTCAGTAAGAATTCAGTGACCTTACATTACCAAGGTACATTAGTTTATAAAATACTTCAGCAAAAAAGGTCTCACTTCTTTGATCTCAAGAGGATTAATTTTGTAAGTATGGTTTACTGAAGAGCAAACACTTACAAGAGGAGGCTTTTCAAAAACTGATTGAAAATGCTCAAGACCCCAATTTCCCGCCGAAGTCAAATGAAGCAGCAGATGGCCAGGACCTCTTAGGGAAAAGATCCAGACTAAAGGTCCTGCCCTTCTCCCCCTGAGGAAATTAAGATCCTAGCAGCCTGAGATGAAGGAAATGAAAGCAAACACCTACCAAGGGCAGCATGGAGTTTCTGAATTACGAAGATTTGCATACTGACAGCCCTTCTACCTTGCTGAGTGCTGCCTTCCTGCACGGGGGCACCTCCGAGCAGGAGCTGGCAGCAGCTGCCACCTTCAACACCCGGGTGTGGTCCCCCAGCTACAACATCCTTACAACAGCTCCCTGCGGTGGAGCACCCGCTGCTTCTCACAAGCTTTGACTTTAGGAAGGATGTCAAAGTCTAAACCCTTTTCTCCCATCGGCATAAATAATTCAGATGAGGCTGTAAGGACACAAGCTGTGTCAGAACTTGGAGCTGTTCTCCTGCCAGGGGGGTTTGCTGAGGAAGGGCCCTGGAGATGGAGCCCTGCAGAGATGAGAGCGGGCTCCTGCCAGAGTTGCAGTGAGGATGAACATCCCCAAAAGCCAGGGCAAGCCCCACACACACCTCCTGAGCACTCCTGCAAGCTCTGGCACCCACGTGCAGAGGTTCAGAGGGCACTGTCCCTAATGCACAGCCCCCAGAGGGTTTGTTCTCAGGGGCACCAGGCAGCAAGGGAGACACAAACCCTGAGGAGCTCACACCTCAGCAGGGCAGGAGTCCCAAACAAAGACAGGATGGATGGAAAGTGGAAGTGAAGTCTGCAGGGATGGAAAACGTTTGCTTGGTTTCCTCTCATGGTGCATTTCAAAAACTCAATTTACCATTTGCTCTGCTGCCTAACTTGCTTCTGTTCCCCATATTTTCCCAAACATTTTTGGTGCATCATCTTGGTTTTCTTTCACTGCCATAAAAGTTCATGCTCTTCACAGATACATGGGCAAAGAAAAGGGCTACAGAGAACAAACCCAAGCTGCTAAATCCATTAAGAATGTATGGAGTGACACAGCATGTTTTAATAATCCAGTAAAAGCCATAAAAACAATGAGAAAATATTTTTGTTCAAAACACACCACCAAGACCAGGTATTATTATGTTATTTTGCTTAGCCAACATTTTCCCACAACTGAAAACAATAAATCTAGATAATGAGCAAACCTTTTAAGCTCTTCAGCTTCTTCCACTGCCAATTCACAACTGTGCTGCTCACTAACAATGTGCAATAACTTCCACTTTATTTGATTTTATCAACATCATCATGACAACCCTGGAGACAACTGAGACAATTGCTTCAATTATTTTTATTTGCTTGCACCCTTGTGACAGTGCACAGAAATGCTTCTGGTAAAAGAGTCCTTAGATACTCTTTAAGCCAACCTTTAACAAAACAACTTTTAGGACTGAACTCAGGATGGGTGTAATTGCTGAGCTCCACTGGTAACATTGCTGGGCACTGGGAGCCCATTTGTACCTTTGTCATTACTCTCCCCTTTTGGAACAGAGTGCAATCTTTTGGGGCTTAAAAAAGCATTTTGATTGCACTGGAATATTTTTCTGACTACTATTTAGAACTTCTTTATTGCTGTGTTGTGTATTTCTTAAAATAAAGATTCTCTGTCAGGAGGAAGTGTCTTGTTGGGAAACACAACAAACACATCCAGTAAGAAACTGGGGCCAGGGTTTAGCTGATGTTGGATGCAAATATAGAGGGAGCTATTGTTGTTTAAAAAATAAGAATGATTTTATGATGAAAGACTTCTGCTGAAACCTATCCAGTTAATAAATATCAACAGCTCAAATGGTACTTATAATTTTCTTTAACTATTGAGAAATGCTTACATTTTTACATGCCACAATCACATGGTCTATTTTCAACATTGCTGTGAAAGAAGCTGAAATATATTATAAAGCAGAGATGAGTTTTTAAATAACCAATGACTGAAAATTAAAGATAATAAATTCAGTTGCGTAAGGAGCTCCTTGCAGTGCAGGAACTCACATACAAAGATCTCTGCAGACTCTCCAAAGGCCTTTAAAAGAAGCAGAGTAGAGCTCAGGGAGCCTGGATGACCCAAGGCACGGGGAACTTCAGCCAAGCTGAGTGGGAAGTTAATGCAGCAAACATTTCACTGCACCTCAGAGGAAACACAGGAGGGGCAGGGGCATCCAGAGGCTGCATGGTGGAGACAGGAAGTATTCCCTGGAAATGCCTGGTGACACACTGAGCTGTCCATATTGCCACCACACGGGCAAATCCATGAGTTTCCTGCAGGTAACGAAGCAGAAGAGAAAGGCCACTCAACCCAGCTCCTCCACTGTCCCCACACCGGGCACCAGCTCAGCACAGCTGAAGATGCTTCATTCAGACTCCTGCTCTTCCCCAGCCAACTGTTCAATGGAGACATGCAACGGTTTAATTTATCTGCACCTCTCCCAGGTTTATTGTGAGCCTCAGGAGGAGTGATCCGACATGGCAGCTCCTGAACGTGCACATCACGTGAGGCTCTGGAGTTTTGTGTTCACAAATACTCACACAGCTTCCTCACCTTCCTAGACAGAGATGAGACCTGGGTAAGTGACCTGGAGACACCCCAACAGCTCAGACCACATCTCCAGCAAGATTGCTTGGCATTTTAAACACTTTACTGTTTTTATGTGACATTAGCATTGTGTGATCTGACTTTTCCGTAAGCACCAATCCCACGAGGAAAAAAAACCCCTAGTAGAACTAGGAGGAAGTTCCTTGCGTTCCAGTTGCTGTTTTGATTTCAGAATTACAATTGAGGCTGACAGCTGAATCTCCCTGGGGAGAAAAATCAACCAGAGGGGATCTAGAGATGCAAATTCCCCACGCACGGAATTTATGAATGAAAGCAGGAGGGAGCTGGGCTGCAGCCTGTGACACTAAAGTGCTGCAGGATGCACGAAACAGTGACAAATGGGGCTCTCCTCCTGAGCACTCAAAAAGTCTGATTCAACATTTCTGCACTTAATCCTTTGCTTAATGGACAGACGGTGTAAATGACTAAATAACCAAACAGCAAAGACAATGGGAAGTTAAAAACCAGTCCATAGATTCCCTTCTGCAGCTTGCCAAGGCTGTACAGAATTCATAGATCTGCTGTAGAGGCTGCTGTAATGACACCTGCATGAAATAATGAAAGAAAAAATCAAAATAGGGGCATGGCAAGAATTATTTTATGCCTCCTACATTCTCTTCAGCTCCAAACAGGTTTAAGCACCTAATGAACTAGACGTGGCTCTCTTTGAATCCAGTGTTCTCTTAGATGGAGAGAGAATGTGCAGGGTGTCCTGTGGCCAATTCACACTTGTGCTAAGAAATAAATGCCCGTGGCAACATCCTCAAAGCAGTGAGGGCAGAGAGCAGGGCAGCAAATTAACATCAACAGAAGCAGGACCTCCACTCTCCCCATTTCCCTGACAGACACATGGTGTGCACAAAATTATTTTATTTTAAAGGCTGATAATTATGTTTTACAAAAGAGTTAAGCTCTTCCTCTCGCTGTTGGTACCAACTGAACAGACAGTAAAAACATGAAAGTGAAACTGGCACAGAAACATCAGTTTCCCATGTTTTAATTAATAAACAAGATTAATTCATCCAGCTGAGCAAACACAGGGTGGATCAGGGGCTGCATTCAGTGTATGAATAGAAAGAGCCATCTGCAGTGAGTCTCTGTACCTCCACCCTTTGCTAGCTCAGCTTAAAGTCCGGATCTTCACACCAAAACTACAAGCAAGAGATAAACAAAGAGTTCTAATGTAAGCCACCCCACAAAAACACTATTTTTGTCCTAAAAATGAATCCGAATTTCCCTAGACACACAAAGATAACTCCAAATAATAACGCAGAGGACTAGATTTAATATTTCTCTTTTTAAAAATCATTCCACAATTATTTTTTAATGGCATGAAAGTAAGGTCAACACCACAGTCACCCGTAACATCTCCAGGTAACCTTTCCACAGGGCAATCACGACTTTGTCACACTTGCAAGACAATGATTTTCCAGGGCAGTGACAGCTCAAGGGGAGCTGCTGGGACACTGCTCAAAGCCAAGGTCATACCCTGAGCAAATGGGGGCAGGCACAAGTGAGGAGTGAGGGAGGTTAATTCATTCAGCCTCTGAAAAGGAATAATTTGGAACAGAAGGGGAGAAGTGGTGTTCCACCCAGCCTGTCCCACCCCCTTGTTTGTATGGTAAAAGCCAAAACGTGATCCCAGAACTTCATTCCAGTGGATTTCCTCAGCAATGAAGCTTTTAACAACCTGAGATGGACTGGGCTGGGTGTCCAAGCTGACCAGGCACCTGCACGTTGGGAAGAACCACACCAAGGACATCCCACCGAGGACATTTCCATCCCAGCTCTTCTCAGGGAGTCAGAACAGCGACACAAAATGGCAAAAAACACAACAGTAATGAAAACACTGCTGTGGTGGATGTGGGCATTGACTGCCTTATTACCCACTGTAACAGTCACACAATTTGGGCCCAGTTTTGCTCTTTTCATTTTCCTTGCTACTATCAAAAATTTTACCCAAGCAAAAATACCAGCTGTCACAAAGAACAAAGAGACAGATAAAAGGATTTCTAGAAAAAGAAGGCAGGCTCCTGTAAGCACTGCAAATCATGCTAAACTACACAAAATATCCCTAACATCACAAGTTAATGTAAAGCAGAATGTATAAAATCATTCTCCTTCTATTCCTCTCTTTTCTGAATCTCTTCAGGATTTCATAATCTCTTCCCTTCTCCCGTCCCCCTCCCAACTCCCTTCCTCCCCATACAAGAATATGCTCAGCCCTGGAAAATTGTTTAGCTGAAATCCTTAGATTTTGTCGAGCCCTGGCATTCTTTGGACAGCTGTATTTACACCCGTGGCTGCTGGGTAGTCATGCTGGAAGCAATTAGCTTTCATGCTTTTTCAATATCGCCTTTCAAAAACTTTGAGATCCCTCATCTCTATTGATTTAGATGTAGAGAAGCATAGAAAAAAAATAAAAAAGAGAGTTCATCCATATGCTGAGTTCCTTTAGTCGAATTCAAATGCAGCAACTTCAGCTCCCCAGCACCTAATGAATGCCACCACAGACACGTTCCCAGCCCATCAGGGGAAACGCTCAAAGGCCTTGAAAACCATCACCACAACACTCAAAGCCTGCAGCTTCCAGCACTGCTGGGTCCAGGACAGGTTCAGCAGCCAGCAGCCATCTCTCATGGAGTGGGACAGGTCGCCTTTGAGCACCTCTGTGGAGTTTAACAACACTTTCAAGTGTGTCCTTTATGTTGTTCTAAGAGAAAAATCTGTCACTGCTGGACTATTTAAAAGAAGAGGAAAAAAGGAATGGAGAGAAAAACATAAGACCGTAGCTAAATGTATACTGATTGCAGTAATTGCATCCATTCCTCTGCTGGAAATCTTGTATTGTATTTCTAATATGTGCTGATAAGTGCATTCACAACATGATTAACTGCCTCCAGACAAGAATGGCTATTATGTTTAACAGACTGATTAGCAAGTGACATAGCTGCAAACTGTACTCCTGGTAAATTGGCTGCTTTTAAATTACAGCAACTTTTTTATGGTTCCATTTTTAAAATTCAATGGCTTGTTACACATATGCAACGTAAATTCCTATCTGACAGTAAGTAATAGAGGATACTGAGCTTTTAACTTTTAATCTTCTGATCTCAATTAAAGCATTGCTCATTTTCTTTTTAATTACACTGAAATCTGCACCATACATGGCTCTCATCAGGCATCATCTCGTTTTCAATACTGGTCTCTCAAAACCTACCCTCAAACACAGGGACAGTGATTTCAGTCCACCTCTTTCTGAAGTTCTGCCTTATTTTTGCTGCTTCTCTAAGCAGACAACTAAGATGGGATTTAGTGAATTCCTCCCAGGATTTGATTAATTCCCTCTTCTCACAGCTACAGGCACCTTTCCCATGGACTCTCACAGAAGCCCCGGTGCCCTCAGAGCAGGGCAAAGGGAAGAGGAGCCGGGTCTGTCCCTGCTCACCTCCTGGTGCTAAACCACAGATCCCAAACCCAGCCTCAGTTCAGGCCGGCCACGGCACGAGGCTCATCCCTGCTACAGCCAGGACTGCTCCTACTTCAAGTGAAATGAGCTCCTCGTTAATTCCCTGTGTTTTATCCCAACAAAGGGTAGGATTTAGGCACCCAGCTCCTTGCAGTGCTACTGCAAATCCTGCCATCCAATGCACAGCTCTGGTTTTTTTGACTGCTCTTATTTTTATCTCTGTAATGTATAAGAGCACCAGCCTTGTTTTGGGCCTCTGTGCATTTCATACAAACACAGCTATAGAGACAGTCGTGACCCCAGAGAGTTTGCAGTCCACAAGACAGAGAGAGAAAAGAGATTTAACAATCTGCACCAATTTAAATTCATACAGAAGGCACAAACCCTTTAAGTACAAATTTATCTAGAGACTTTCAAGCTCAATGACATCATGTACTTCAAACCAACTTATTTATAACATAAAGCTTAGTATAACTTGTAAGGAGATAGAATAAATCAATTTGCTCTATCACAGAACTTCATCAGATACAATACAGATGGCTCTGCTACCATGGTTAAAAATAACCTACACATTTTTAAATCAGCTCAAGGCATTTATCAAACCAGGAAACTGGTGGAGGAGGATGTTGTCTAGCTTGTACACAGTAATGGGAATATCCACCCAGCAGTTTGGGTCTTTTAGTAATCTTATCTCACGGGTTTATAATTTTATTCTGAACTGGGAAATTCAGTTTCCAAAATCGTTCATCTTTGCTAAATACCAGGACAGAGCAACTTGAAGTTGTCTATTGAATGTAGATTAAGAGGGGAAAAAATAATCCAAAGGGCAGCCTGATTGTAGAAGGGGATAGCAAACACTCGAGTACCAAACCCACTGTAAAGCAAACCTGGCATCCTGGCTGAGCATCCCACACTTCCTGCTGGATAAAAAAGAATTAGCAGACCCTGAGAGGTAAGCCCTATAATAAATTAATGGTTAGGGACATTGCACCAAAGAAGTGGCTGTGCAGATCCTGGCATCCTCCTGCATGGTCCTCAGGCACTCAGCTTGTGTTTCCCAGATAATCTGCACCAGGCAGGGAGACAGAATGCAAAAAACCCCACAGCCCTGCAAATAATGCTGTTGGAAGAATGAAATTCATTTGTTTCTCAGCTTTCATCGCTCTTGTTCTCACATTCCACCCACAGAGGGAAAATTAGGTGTTGATGTTTGCTCAGGATTTATTTACTAAAGGGTTTACTGCAAGGTTTCTGAAGGAGAAAAGAAAATAGATCCAGCTTTTCCCACTGGAAGACAAACCATGATATCCCAGCACCTCTGCAGAGAGGGGACATAAAGCCACCATGAACAAAGGGCTCAGGATGCAGATGCCCAAAGAGACAGGACCATTCTCTATGCTGGGAGGAAATTCCAGTACCTCTGCAACCCCTGCAAAATGAGGAGGGAGAGCTCATGCTGTGACCACTTTTTTACTCTTTTTTTAAACCAGGTATAATAAGCTCCTGGGTCAGCCAGGGCTTTGACATCCACTGCCTAAGATTTTTCTTCATAATGAGCTCCCTGAAGAAGACCAAAAGCCTTGGTAGCTCAAATAAAAGCAGATTTCATCACAATAAACCCCGAATATGGAACTTACTAAACAGGGGAAACTCCAAGCAGCTGGATCAACCAGAAGGGGAATCAAAAGCCGTGTATGCAGCCCTCCTGCAGCTCACGGTGTCACTGCAGACTCCACACTTGTTCCCAGCTGACCTGGAGACTTCCTGGGCTGCAGCAGAGCCTGCCTCTCCCCTGGTGGTCCCCAGGGAGATCCCTCCATGGAGATCCCTCCATGCCCCCAGCCTCCTGCTCCCTGTGCACCCTGCTCCAGCCACCCCGAGCAGCTCCAAGCCGTGGCTGCCCTGCACTTCCACATCCGCCCTTCCCTGGGAGGTTTCCTGCAGTTCATGTGCAAGTCTCAGGGCCAGCTCTCCATTCTGAGCCTCCTTATTGCATTATCATTTTGGCCTCCCAGTTCACCATTTTTATACATCAAAGCACTGCCCAAAGTTAAGACCTAGCAGTTATTTGATCAAGAATTACCTGGGAGATTCCTCCCCCAAGCAGATGCTCGGTGCACAGGGCAGGAGCACACAAGAAGTTTAACTCTCTGAAGGCCATTGACCTTTACAAGCTGCTTTCAGTGGGCAGGAAAGGAAGATCTATTTCCAATCTAATCCCTGCTCCTGAGGACAGCCATAAATTTAAAAAGCAACAATCAAAATATAAACAAATTCTGGCTAGAATATCAAGTTCAGCATTTACATCTGCCTTTAGAAGATAAATTTAAGAAAACAGAGATACCACTAGAATTCATTAGATACACAAACTTATTGCATATTAAAATATATACTAGTTGTTCCCTGCTACATCACTTTATCCACTGCTCCATGCCTGCATTTTGTTTTCCAGAGGATTACAACAGCACATCTAATTATGTGAATGCTTCTGCAGGCTGTAATTGGGAATGAGATCAGCTGAATAATTGCTTTGATAGGGATTCAAACAAGTACTGGGAGAAGGTGGGAACATCCCTCTGAGCAGCCTGGTCTAGTGGAAGGTGTCCCTGCCCAGCTGGGGCTTGGAACTGGATCATCTTTAGGGTCCCTTCCAACCCAGGCTATTCTATCATTCTATGATCTCATTTAGGTAGTTTTTAGCATCTTACTTTCTCATCTTTATTATTTGTGAAATTACCATGGATAATAGGCCCATGTGCTCCTCCCCCTCCATTTCGTTGTTATTTCATTCCATTATTTACCAAGCACCCAAAGCCCCACTGGAAATCTGCTCCCAGAAATGAAAGGGTCACAAATCTGCTTCCCAAAAGGAAAGAATCACGACAGGAAAAAGCTGCAAGGAAGATCAGTCGTACAGAGGTCTAGTGAATAACCCAGCAGGCCACAATGCTGCTGTGGAGATCTGCAAGCAGCCAAGAGATGACAATACTCTAATTAAAACAGCAAACTGCAAAATGTATCCAAAAGGTTTTCCTCCCCACCCACCCCTGCACAGACACCAGGCAATAAACTAAATATCAAGTTGCTCTGGGAGTTGTTTCCATAAACAAAATACAGATAATGAGATATCCTTCAAAACTCTTCTCTTTTTTTAAATTTTAATTTAAAATTGAGAGGAGCATGTGAATAACAGGGAAGGTGTTTGAGGCAAAAGGACAGATGGTTCTGCTTCCAAAGCAGTGCACAAAACTGAGGTCTATTACCAGCCTTTTATTTTACTTAGAGCTTTTTTATTTACTCTTTTTTCTCTCTTCCCTCACCTATTCATCTCCCCTTCAGAGTACTGAAAACTCAAGCTCCCGTTCTTCCGATTCAAATTCAAATTGAAACACACACGAGCACAGCACCACTTTCAGTGCAGGAGTTTGAAGGATTTTAAGGATTTTATTACAGATTTTTGGGGCCTTTTTTTTTTTTTTTTAAAGTGTCAAACAAGCCAATTACAGTGGCTGAATCAGTACCTTTCAGATGAATACACAGGAAATGAGAGGAACGTGGCAGTGGTGACACATCTTCCAGCCTGGGGCCCCTGGAACATGTGGCATGTGCTATTATTTTATGTATAATGAGTAACTGCTACTGTGTTCATCTCATCAAGAAAACCACTTTCCCCCATCTCTCCTGCATTCCCTGGGTGCTTAATGAAGTGGTTTTGCTTTTGATGAAGGTAAAGGCATAAATAATCTCTTGAGAACGATCCCTGTGCTTTGGTCATGGTCTCTATGGAGGCACTCACATCCTTGGCTGCCAAGAGAAGCAGCTGAGGCCACCCCAGAGCCTGGGGTGCAGGAGGTTTTCCATGGAGCAGGGCAAACAGAGGAGAAGAACCCGTGCCACTCTCATTTCTGAAGATGTGCTTAATGCTACTCCCTTTCTATTAAGTCCCTGTTCCGTTAAACCCTCTGAGAGCCCACTCACATGACAACGTTTAATGGGTTCATTGACGGGATTTCAACTGGCACATTCCAGTCCAATAAAATGCAATACTCCAATTCAGAGCAAATTTCCCTGAAATAAGGCAGGGCATGGATATCATCCTGCCTGAGCACTAACACTTGCAGAAAAGCTGAGGTACCCTGGATTTCCTGTTGGAAATCCTGTTGTTGAGCAGCTCAGGTCACCCCAGGGCTGTTACTGAGGTGGGTCCTTCAGCGGGGCTTTGTCCTTGAGCCCACGGGTTCTGGGCTTCTGCCTTGGTGGCCACTGGCACCTGAGTGTCCCCTTGCCGTGGGGACACCAGAGGGACTGGCTACCATGGGAGGCATCAGCCCCTCAGAGCCACACTGAGATATCCACATTAATTCAGATTGGAAGTGATCATACCCCAGAGAGCACACTAAAACTTTAGGGACAAAGTCAACCCAACCAACTCAGAGGTGGAACTGACAGCAGTGTTTGTGTGAGGAGACCTGCAGAGGGTGAGCCAGGCAGGAGAGCCATCATTTTCTGATGGATAAGGAAATTGTCCTTGATCCACCTGGGTCATGGCTCCAGTTGTGCAACAGCTGAGCAATTGTTACCAGTTGAACCATCAGCACCAGGATCAGTTGCATCATCACACTTTTCCTCTCACGTCTAACCTATTTCCTTCCTGTACCTACACTTTTGGTCTTTAACCTTGGGGGGGAAAAACTAGGTGCATTATAATTAAAAAGAAAAGGAAAAAATAATTTAAAGCTAACAGTCATTGCAATCACCATAATAAATTTATAGGAAATACACTTAACTATTGCCATGGCAATCAGGAAACTGTTTTGTTATAATTAAAAAGATAATTACCTTTCTCTATTTTAACAAACTCATGAATTAAAAATTTAAGGAGATCTTTTCCAGGGTAAATTTATCTGCATACATTACAAATAACACATTCTCATGGCATTTTTCTCTTTAACTCATCGTGTTTTCTATATGTCTCTTTATGCCATGTTGTAGAATTCAAGGTCAGGTTGGATGGGGCTTGGAGCAACCTGGGATGGTGGAAGGTGTCCCTGCCCATGGCAGGGGGTGGCACTGGATCATCTTTAAGGTCCCTTTCAACCCCAACCATTCTATGGTTCCATGCAGTTAAGAAAACTCCAAGTATCTTACTTACCCACAAATCTACAGAATAAAGGAATTTGTGAAAGTTACTTGGCAGATAATTTCGAATTACAATAACATGCTCAAATCCCACAGAGCCTGGGAACAAAGCAAGCAGAGGCAAAGCAAAGCTTTTGCTACAAATTGTACATCCAGCTCAAGAAATCAGGTTGAATAACTCACTGTTATGTTTTGGTTTGTCACCTCTTATAATACAGCACAGAGCAAAATTCCTTGCTGAAGAATGAATGTAACCTATTTAGAGCTCCTTTCAGCAATGATTTTATGTTGTTTGCAGGTGCAGGTCACAGGTGAGATATAGACCATTATCCCTTTTGTTTGAAATATAGATCTCTATAAACTGTCTTACAAAACAGCAACTGTCTGGGAAACTGCCTCTTCTTTTTATTTTTTGTTGTAATAGAAAAAATAGACATATGCTTGTTACTTAGTTGAAATAAAGATGCTTCTGAAGACCGTAAAGGGAAACAAATTGAAATTATAAGAAAACGTGAGCTGTAAGGATATTTAGTATGTAATTATTTAAGTAGAAGAGTTTTAATAAACTGGATGCTCAACCTCAGTTTATAAACTCGGTATTTAAAGACCAGTTCCCTTTCTGGGGAAAAACAAACCAGGACTGGTGTTAGATCAGTAATATATTTTAGCATGGCTTTTTCTTTTCTACTGTAAAAATGTCTAATATTAAATGTACAGTATTAAATTGGAGGAAAAGCAAACATTAGCCAGGGCAAAGAATCAGAAAAAAGCACCTAGAGAGATAATATACATAGGCACTAAATAACCACATAGAAAACTAGAAATAAAGGTGGTGCATCTCTGCTACAATAAAGTCAAGAGGTCCAGGGAGCAGCAGAACTGATGAAAATGAGCTTCAAAATGGGATGTAGCAAGGTCAAAGTGAGACATTTCCTGGCTGTTCATGGCAGGGCTCTCCTTGGTGGTTTCTCTGGTGCCCAACAGGCACAGAGATGATGCTGTTGCTTTTCTGTCTGAAGGATTTTTAACCCGGACACTCCTCTCTCTCTAACATTTGTATTTCAGGAAAAGTATGGGAATTCAGCATCTTGTCAAATTTGGATGAAAACAGGACACAGAGCTCTCTGGGAAAGCAAAATCGAACCAACAGATTTAGATGACAGCGAGGATTGGAACACGGTTTTCCAACAGGCTGTGTGCAGAGAATGGATCAGCCCGAAGCTGCGGCCGTGGCAGCCCCGAGATCGGACAGCGATTGCCCGGGGGGCAGCAGAGGGGCCAGGCCCCGGGGAGGTGTGTGAGCCACAGGAACGGTGTGGCTGCAGAGGGCTGCAAGCAGAAATAAAGGCAAGCTGAGCCCTGCTCCTCTCCAGAGCAGCCTGGATGCAGGGGATGAGCGGCTGCACCCGAGTGTGATGCCTTTCCTGGTCTTAAAAATCAAGAGGCGAACACGGTTAGAAGGGGAAAAAGGGTTTTACCTTGGTATTTATTGTAAGGATCCTTAGGTGCACCACGAACAGGTCGAACACACCTCTGTGCACCCCACTATCGCCCCCGCAAAAATCTCTCTCCTCTAGATCTGGTCTTACATTCTAGGTCTTACTAATTAGCATGTCTATCAAATATTCCCCAATGAGAGGCTCAAATGAGCCCCCCCTCCCAAGGAACCTTCCCCTGGATGGTTCTGTCTTAGTTTACAAAATGTGTTCTGGAGAGGACCTTGGGGTCTGGGCACCCTGGCACGCAAACTATGAAGCCTCTAAAATGTTGAGTCTCTTAGCTTAACAAACAAGTCCAAGAATGTAGGCAAAAAGCACCAAGAATACAGAAGTTGCAAAAAGGTATAACAGGGGTATAAAAGAAAAGACAAAATTCATCATGGCATCAAGTGCAGCATCTCTGCTCCATCCTCCATGTGCTTCACAGCCGGCCAGTGCCTGCTGCTCTGCATTTCGGTGCTTGCAGCCTCCGTCATCCCATGACAACGAACCAGAGAGGTTTAAACTTTCCTTCCAGGGATGTACATTAACCCAGGCATGCCTACATCACCCTGCTTTAGAATTAGAGCTCTGCCTCAGGGAAATTCAAAGCCTGTGTCAGCAGTTTATCAGATGGCTCCAAGCGAAGGGACACGGTAAAGGACAACACCTGAATCTGCAGCCAAACAGCCCCGTGCAGCGACCTGCACACTATAAATATAAATAACCAGTACCCAGCCAGGCTGCGGGGAGGGAGAGCAGGAAACAGCCCACATGCAGCAGAATCTCCCAGTCGCTGAGCTGCTCCTTCCTTCTGGAGACACTGGGAAGGAGAAACACTGTGGATTCAGCAGGTCACAGTCCCAGCTCATTCCACCATCTCAGAAGAAATGAAGGAACAGGCCATGCTGAGCACAGGAGGGAATGGGGACTATTCCTTTTACCTTACACCAGGTTTGTGCTGGTGTGACTGCCCTGGTCAGGAGTCCAGGCAGATATCACTGTCCTACAGTGATCCCAAAGATCCTTGGGGAATGACGTCTAAGGGAGAGTGTCAGGGAATGCAAGTGGTGACACATTTGGGCAGCCAGCAGCCCACGGTGCAGGGACTCAGGGGAAAAAAACTAAGCTAAAAAAAAAAAGGAATTTTAATATTACTGCATAGGTTTTTCTTTCGCAAAGATGCGCCTTTCCAAACCCACAAAAACTTTTATAATCTACAACATCCTCTGGCACGGACTTCCCCTGGGTGTGCAGCTGGTGAAGCAGCACCTCCTTTCATTTTGAATCTGCCAGCTGCCAGTTTCAAGTGATATCACCAATTCTTTTTTGGAAAAGACAGTAATTTCCCTATTCACCTGCCACACTGTTAATTTCTCTAGACCTGGCTCATTCTCACTGAGATGGGCATCTTCATGCCAGTGGATATATTCCCCTTCCTGCAGAAGAACACAGATGTTGCCTTCCTCGCTGCTAATTTTTATCTTTTCTCTTAATTGAAATTACCTTCTGCATCCCTAATCTTATAACTAAATGCCCCATATGCTGATTATAGTGCAGTTTGCATAAATCCAGTTGAAGAAAGTCAGTAAATGTCTTTAAATTATAATTATTAGAAGAATATCCATTAGGGTAAATTGAAATTATGTTAGTTGGAAATCAAATTGTTAAAAATTATACTTTACTTCAAAGTTACAAACTATGACTGAATAATCCTTCAACCAGGCATTACAAGACAGGAATTCCAGTGCTCAGCACAACGTAATTTTAGAGGGAAGTGGATATCATGTTGTGATAGAACATAAATGAATATACGTGACTTAAACCTCTCTAACAGCTCCTTAACGTGTATTAAATGCTCAGAGAAATCCCTTCAGGTGGCAGTGGTTAAATAAATGTAAAATGCTTGCAGATTAAAAAGTACATGAAACTGAGGATGAGGAAGGCAGGGACACCTTCCACCATTCCAGCCTGGCCTTGGGCACTGCCAGGGATCCAGGGGCAGCCACAGCTTCTCTGGGCACCCTGTGCCAGGGCCTCCCCACCCTCACAGGGAACAATTTCTGTATATCTAACCTAAATTTCCCCTTTTTCAGTTTGAACCCAATTAATACTCCTTATTTAAACCTTGCTACTCATTTCACTCGAAGGTGAGATACAAAGCAAACATCGGGGATGTAAGTCTGGGCAAAGCCAGAGAAAGGTTTGCACGTGTTAAAAAACATTACCCGCAGCGCTGCTCGGTTTTAAATAAATAGTTTCAGGAGTGCGAGCTCCTGAAAGTTAAGGAGTTAAGGAGATGTTGAGTGTAATAAACCTAACACCACTGCCCGATGCAAGCACCCCTCAGGACGCGTGTGTGAGGGAGAATCGCCGCTGCCCTCACAGCCCTCAGGGACGGAGCGCTGCCAGCGCAGGCCGGAGGGACAAACAAAGCCTCGCTACACGCCATGGGACACTGGTGGCAGACCATGAGAGGCCCGGGCAGTGCCCGGGGTGCCAGAGGGGTGCTCACACGGGGTAATTTGTGTTTCCTGCTCCGCACCCCAGCACAGGAATGATGCCCCCGGCACGGCCGCAGGGCCGGGTTTGGAGCGCTGGCCCCGCCCGGCCGCTGCCCAGCGCTTCTCACTCTGAACACCGGCACTTCTTAGTGAGCAGCAACAAAACCCCATCTTTTCCGCAAAGCTGCCGAAATGTTCCAGTTGCGATGAGTGCAATTCAGCCCCTGCTGGTACTCGTCCGCGGCGAGCTGTAATTTGTGTTTTCCTAGCAACCCGACACCTTTCCTGTGCCGTCTGCCTGCTTCGTCCCCCCCCTTGCGCTCTGCCTCACACCAAGTTCACAAAAGCCTAGCAGTAGGGATAATATTTTTGTTTCTACAGCACTTGTCATTTATAATTCCTCACCTCTCCAAGGGTTTGGAAGCACTACCTGCTGTAAATACCAATTCCAATGATGTTTATTTTTTGTTACCATTACGGTTCTCCTTCTCTGTGACTTCTTTTCCTTTTTTTTTTTTAACTTTTCTTTCCAACCTCTTACATTTCATTTCTTTTTTAGTAGTAGTATGTTTTCAAGAAAAAAAAAAACCACTGTATTTTCTTTCAGATTAAGCCAGTCTTCTGCACTACAAACCGTAATTATTTCATGTAATACACACACCAGCACACACGTATTTCTTGTCACCAAGTACCTGACAGCATTTCAAATGCTGGGAGAATTTTTTACATTTAATACATGGAACAAAGCTGCCACAGTTGATTTTATGTAACTTATCTTTATAAGTTTAATAAAAGAATCCCATCCCACACCTAGACCAAGAAATGTGGCTGCCACATATCTAAATTAAATGCCCAGTGGAGCTTACTAACTGCAAAGCAGCAGCAGATTTACTGAAAGCAGTAATGCTCAGATAGCCTGAGTGGGAACTTTTAATTGAGACTTATTAGAATTGGAGATGCAGGAAATGGAGGCCTGTGGATAATTTAGAAACAATTTTAAGTGCAGAGCTCCAGGTTCTGACTGGCACACGTCACAGGCTGTCAGGGACTGGTGTCACTGCAGTCAAACTCCTTCCTGATGGCATCAGCCTGCACCAGCTCCACCTTCACAAAGCTCTGAGCAATGGTGAAAGTTTCAGCATTAAAAATGAGAATCCCCCAAACACCTCTTTGCTAAAGGGAAAGGGAAAACCTCTCTGACTTTTAGGATAGTCAATAAATTAATTTTTCTGTTCCACTCAAGACAGAGAGAAGGAAACTGGCAAGGCACATTTTGCTTTCCCCAATCTCCAGCATTGGGATGTGCTGAGCCCTGAAATGGGTGGAAAGAGAAATCAGTGCCTAAACCAGCAGAACCACCCCATGGCAGCGCTTCCTTCCAGGCTTGCTCCTCATCCTCATCCCAGGACTAAACTGCTTCCTCTTGCACCTGCTTTCAAACAAAAACCATATCTGAGGTCCCCTCCTAGCAAAGCACAGGGACAGAGCTGGGCTCTTTAAAGATTCAACTCCACCAACCCTGAGTGCCAGGGAAATAAATATATGGTATTTTAGAGGCACGGGACATAAATTCTGGCTTGGTTTAGAACCCTGTGGGCAGTAAAGTGCTCTGCCCATTAAAACATAAATTATCATCTGAGCGTAGCTGATGAGAGGCTGGGACTAATAGGAAGTGGTGCTAAATAAGAATTATAGGAATGCTTTTTCCAGTCTGACTGCAGGAATTTACTCTCCTCCCTAGCACGCCTCAAGATGGCAGATGAAAATTAAGGCTGGTTTGTATGGGAGCTCAGAAGCAAATTGTTACCTTTCCAAACACATCCTTATCAATCAAGTGTCTTCTTAATCCCATCAGCTGTGATTGGAGAACACCTGTTATCCCCAAACTTCCAAACCTTTACGCCAAGAAATATTCAATCTCACGACCATCCCCTGAGTCAGGGAGCAGCAGCATTAACAGTAAGAGTGGGTGTGCCAGGAAACTGAGCCTGAGCTGGGCTTTCAAGCAAACCATTCCCCGTGGTGGCTCTGAATTTCCTTTGAGAAGTCTGAGCCTGTAACACAACCGAATCCCCTCAGAAACCCTGGGCCTGGGCAGCAGGACTCAGTATAGCATTAAAGACTACAGCAGACCCAGGAATTTAATCCAGATCGTTTCAACAGTTTTAGCCCAGACCAATTCTGAACTCCTCTTCTGGGAATTAGGAAAAAGTGAGCCTAACAAGTTAAAAGTGCTTCATGAGATCAAAACTGTCAGCTTATTTATGTCCTGCAGATAAGTCAATATATTCAGATAAAGTTTCTGGTTGCCAGTAATATTTTCTTTGACTCCTGAATTTACCCTTTTCTCCAGATGCTCATTTCTGGAGAAATAGTAACTCGCCTCTCTTATTTATGGTGCCCCTCTGCCATTTTTTGCTCTCCCTCTCCCAGCAGGGCTCACAGACACCCTGAGATACGGCTGCTGGAGAAATTCAAAGTGCTGGCAGTGTCACAAAGAAGGATTGCACGAGGTCCCACTGCTGCAGCCTGCAATGCTCGGGGCTGGAGCTGCGTCCCTGGGCATTACTGAGAAAACAGGATTCTTGACACACATATCTATTTTTTAAATGAAGATTGAAAGCTAAAATAAGTGGAATGTCAATGTTTAGGAACAGGCAATAGCTATGGGTTCCCAGCACCCACGGCTGCTCTGATTGACTGGTGAGGAATCCTTTTAACTCCAGGTTTGGCCTCTTGCACCACATAACTGGAGTTACTCAAAATCTGCTGGAGCCCTATATAGAGCAGAGGAGCCACAAGCTAAAGCAGGTTACAATGGCTTCTTGTTTTTTCCCTACCAACACAGTGATGGCCTATTGTCCATTATAAATAAAGTGGAAAATCAGTCCTGCATTGAAACAGCAGCGTCTGCAACATGCAGCACAATTGGACTCTGTTTGCATCCCATCTCAACTAAACAGGGGTGGAATTGTTACACAAGTCCCAAGGTGCCCACTGATGTGAGATGTGGTTTTTATTTATTGGAGAAGACACTTGCATACTCTGGGAAAAACTTATTTGCTGGCCTTAAATCATCCATGCAGGAGCAACTAAAGAAAGCCTGCGAATATATGAAGAAAGCATTTAGGATTGAATAGGGAAAGACAGGACAGAAGAGCCCAAAGAAGATGAGTGAAGATAGCTTTAAGAGCCAGGGGTGAAGAAAGGCACCTATTTTAGGCTGGAAGAGCAATCTTGCCTCCAGAGCTCCCCTGGGCACTGCACAAAGTCACTGCCAGGGCAGGCACAGCCACGAGGGGCACGGGGGTCGGGTTTGCCCCCTGCACTGTGCCAATCCTGCAACAGGAGATGGAATTCCATCCCAAAGAGCACAAACCTGCCCGGCCCTGACATCATTTCCTTGTCATTAATTCGGCCCCAGCACATCATAAACTTTTATTGGAAAGAATGCATTGGGAATTTAGAGGAATTCTGAAATCCAGCAATACCAAACATCGTGCTCAGTGTGTATCCTGCATGAGAGAGACGTTGTTGTGTCTGTTTGCTGTTGTGAAGTGGCAACACATATGTTACTCATATCAGGAAGATATTTAATGTATGCCCTTGGCAAATAACAGACTATGGAGCATCTGAAATAAACAGAGCCATCACCCAAAGATGAGACATATTTCTGTAAAAATTAAAAAAGAAAAAAGTTTCTTAAAAAAACCCCAAAACAAAAAAGAAGCAGCTATTTACAGTAAATTTAAAAGATATCTATCAAATCTCGCTTATGGTAATAGAAAACTATTTCTGAACTTTAATTATTATGACAAACTGGTCTCCTGTGGCTTGTTCATTTCACGCAGCTAAAAAAAAATTGTTAACAGTCTTCTAATTATATCAGTTTTCTGTGTTAAAAAAAACTGGCTCACACTTATTACTCTATCTAGAGAAGCTATGGATCATCTTGCTATTCACTTAATGCTTTTAATTTACATATCAGAAATACTAATAAGTGTGGTGCTATTAGATCACATTCCCTTTTGCTTCCAACCCAAGAAAATGGTTCATTTTGTTTGGCTGCCACAATTAAATTAATTTATTTTCCTATGGCATGGTTTTTGATAAGGGCCTTTATCAGAAGTTTGACTGTATTAAGCTTAATAGGACATCTCTCATTAAAATAAAATATGTTTCATTAAAATCAAACAATGGCTTTGCCCCCCCCCACCTCCATTTTGGATTCATTAGCATATTTAATAGAGGAGATAATTGTGCCTTTCACTTGAACAAGAGGCACAATCTGAAGGCCTGGATTTGTTTAAAATTCAACAGATTATTTCAGTCTCACATGATGAGGGCAATGCTTCGCCTGGAGGTGGCCAAGGCAGAAATCTGACAAAGAATTCCGATTTGGCACATTGTGGATGAGTTCCACGTTCCCTTTCTGCGGTGATCAGCAAAGTACCCAAGAATTTGCCCTTAACCTCCTGGAATATTTATAATATATCCAAATGATACCAGTTAAAAGATATCCTTTAGTCCCCTGCAGCCACTCCTGGAAAACATAGAAGAGTCTGTTTCAGAAGGAACTGATCCACAGCCTAGAAAATCAACTTCTAAATGCTCTGTATTGGGAGAGCTGGCTCCTGTTTCCAACAGAAACAATCCTGAAGATCTTTGGGATCATTACTGGCTAGGCCTCCAAAAGGAACAGAAAAATACAAATAATTTTTCAAAAGACATTAAAAAAACCCCTACTTGAAAAAAACTCAACTTTCAGAATAAGAGAGAGAGACCAAGGTTTTGAGCTCTTGCTGTTTCATCTGATTTCAGCTCCTGCTGTTCCCCTGTCTCCTGCAGGGGGGATGCAGCATCCCCTGCCATTCCTGGCCCTTCAGTGGCTCTGTGCCTCTGGAGCTCCCTTTCCATTCCCACTCACCAGGGATTGGAAACTCACCCCAGGTCCAGCAGATACTGGCACTTGACAATGGAAGGAATAACAGATCCTGATTTTGGCTCCATGCTGGATAGGAAAGGAAAAGGAGCTTAACAAAGATCTTGGGGTTGGTTCTGAGCCAGACAGAGATCCTTTCACAAAGCCAAATGACTGCAAAAGGGTCTCAGTGTAGGTGGAATTTGTGCCTCCCACAGATGAGCAGAAGCTGCTCAGGAATGCAGCAGGAAACCCTCGTGGCAGGGAACAGCCAGGCCAGGGCAATGCAGTGAGCAGATCAATGTCATGTACACTTCCCATCCATCATCACCAGAGAGTGATTTTTTCCTAATAACACAAAGTCACTTAGGATCATTCTTCTGTTCTTCTGGCACCTACTCCATTTCTTTTGTTCTTCTGGCACCTACCCCATTCTCCTCAAGCATTTTCTGAGGTGGAAACTTTTGTCTACCCAGCTCTATTCCTGCCTCATATCCTCTTCAAACAGATTTCTGCTCACAGTTGAACAGACATTAGCTGCCGAAACAAAGCAGCAGCCCATATGCAAAGTTTGTTTATTTGCACCATAGTGTCCTGTGCTTCAGCTCAAAGCCAAAATGCCCATATGGCCGCTGGAAAAAAGAAGTGGGAAAGACAAAAAACCAGGAGAGTAAAATATTGAGTTGTTTCTGCTGGAAGGGAAGGGGGTTGTCAATACAGAAAGTGGGTTAACACCTCAGCAGTGTAAACACAGAGTCTGTCATTCTGCTGTGCCATGCAGAGCAGAGGAGAGGAGCTGAACAGACACAGCACAGCAATTCCTTCCTGCTCCTTCCTCTGTCCTTCCCCTCTCTGGGCACAACCTCCTGCACGGAGGGACCTGGGAGCCCTGCTGGGATCACGGAGGGCACCTTACAGGTCTGAGCAGCCCACAGACGGCTACTGAAGGCAAAATGGCACCCCAGGTTCGTGGCACTATTTGTGTAAGGCAGAATTTTTCATCAAGCTGTTATCAAAGGGCACACTTCATAAACTGCTTCAGATACCACATACAGTGCTGCTGAATAAAGAGGGTTCTCTTCTGCATCAAGATCAGTTTTGGGGGAGAACTCAGGGTTTAAGCCACACCAGAACTAGGTTGAATTTTTACTCAAACAGCTGCTAAGACACACTCTTGAAATTCTAGCCCAAAATAATGAAAAAACCCCAAACTTTTCTGGGTTCTCTATATTCCTGGGCATTTTTTAGGGCTGCCCAAGAAATTACCCCAGTTTAACGTGCAGGGCTCTGAGAGTCCCAGCATCAGGAATACCCCAAGCAGGACTGAAAAGGCTGCGTTGGTTTGAGCCCTGCAGTCGGGCAGGAGAATTGCAGCCGCAGCATCACGAACCATGGCACAGAGGACACAATCTGCCGGCCCCTGTGGAGAGTACCTCGAGCATATGTTCAGTGCAGCATGCAAACATCTCTGATTGTCCCAGGCACATCAACAATGCTCTGCCTACACGTCTTGAACAGTGGGGAGCAGGAGATTGTGGCACGAGGCTTCTGTGGCTCTGCTGCTGCTGTCTGAGGTTATTATATTTATACATTTTATGGATCATCACTTCTGCAGCTCTGCAGGCCCAACGTGCTGCCCACAGGAGCAGAGCGGTGTGGGGTGTGCAGGGGGGCCTGGGGACACACAGGAGGGTTCCTCTGCTGCTGCTGCACTTTTCTTTACACTTGTCTCAAAGTTATTTGCATTTTCAGTCCTGCTCTTGCTTGTATTTGCTCCTGAGCCAGAGTGAATTCAGGTGTCCTTCCTGCCTGCCTGGGCAAGGTTTCCTTGCACACAACCCTTGGCATTTCTTTGGGCAAACCTGACAGAAATACCAGCACTCGATTTCCTGTTGTGCCCTTGTTTTCTTCCCTAGATGGCTCCTAAGATCAGTTCTCTGAAGACAGACCCATAAATGTCCCAACTACAGAGAATTGTGCAAAGAATTAATTTTTTTAAACGTGCCTGAATCTGAAAAAGAGAAAAGTTTCAGTATTTCTTCAGATCAGACCAACCAAAATTAAAAATTTTATCATTCTTTCAAGGTCAGAGCCTGTACATTTTAAAAATGTAAAAATATTTCAAAATTAAATAACAACTTCAAACAAGGACATTGAAAAGAAAATAAATGAACAAAACAAAAAACAGCCCATCTGTTTTTCCAAGGTCTAGAGAAAACATGGGTCAAAAGGTTTTCCTTATTTATAGCCTAAATGTTCTAAATATATAACTACTTCTGGTTGACACAATAACTCACTTTTTTCAGTGAATAAATAAATTTCTATTCAGTTCCACAAATAACGACAGACAACTGAGAACTGATGAGACTGTTTCAAAACAAAGCAAGCAAACCAAAAAAAGCAAGGAAATGAGACTACACTTCTGTCTCCTCTCCAGCTCCCCCTCCACCACAGCAGTTCCCAACTCCTGCCATGCTCTTTCCATGCCAAATTTTGCAACCACAATAGCAAGCACATAAAGATATTTAGTGTCATTCACTTGCATTTTCAAATGAAAATTAACTTCATAACCTTCATCAATAGCTTCAGATAATTGAAAAATCAATGGAAATGTTGATGTACAAAATGTGATTCCCCAAACCACAGCTGGGCCAGGACCTGGGGACTTAAAGCCACATTTCTGAGAAGAAAATGACAACTTCTCTTGTGTCTCTAAGTAGTACAGTCTTTTTACCTCTGACATTTTACCTCTGACAGCAAAAATTAGCATTAAACCAGTGTTTTATTTCCTTTTCTTCCCAAGAGGAAGTGCCAGAGCTTTTCCTGGTGTACAGAGCATTCCCCATTTTAGCACTTATTCCATTGATTTTCTGAATCTTGGCAAGACACTAACCTAGTCTGTATAACCACAGGCTACAGTGCTTCTACTGCCAGACATTAATACATCTGTTTTAGTCACTCATCCACCCCCAAAATTGACAGTTTGAAAAATATCAGCTTCTGATACATGAAACTTAACTAAGCCTGGACAGCTGAATCAGTGAACAACCCAGATTTCCATGTTAATACGACCTTGCTCGACACAAAGCACTTGAGGTGTTTTATCAGTTTGTCTGTGAAAAGCATTCAATCTTTGCAGAGGAATAAGGCAGGGAAAGGAAAGCCCATTTTGCCTAACTGTGCATTCACCATGCAGAGCTGAGATGCACAGCATCCATAACTGAAATGAAATGAGCCTGTCAGGTGTGCATGGCAGGCACTGACCACACTCCCTTCTCTCCTCCTAATGCTCCTCCAGTCCACTCACTCTAACACCTGGGAGAAATATGGGAAGTGTTCCTCTGAGAGCCATTGAAGAGCCCACAAAAATAAATGTAAACATCTGCAAAAATGAGAACAGGGAGCAGTCTCACTCATCACTCCCCAGGCCCTACATCTCCAGCCTGATGGGGAAATGCAGACCTCCATCACTGCCACGTCCTGCCCGAGTGGGAACTGCTCTCCCCACGCAGCTCCTGCTCCAGGCACACGCCAGCCCCACTCCACACTGGCATTTATTCCAAGTTCGGTGAGGGTGTGAAAGAGACACAATGGGACACAGCTACAGAAACTGAGAAACAGCACCAAACACAGGAATCAGCTCCCAGCTCAACCCAAATCTCCTCTGCCATACAGACCATCAAAAATGCAGCCTCTCAGGCAAAGATTGTGTTGGCAACAATTGGCCAAGGCTGCAACAAGGCAGGGAGGCTCTGGTACCGTACAAAGCATTTGATAATTTATATAATTTATATCATTTTCAGAAATCTATTATAGGATGGCAAATGTTGCAGGGCAGTCTGGAAGAGAGCAGAGAACAAGAGACAAGCAGAGTTTTCAGTCAGAGGGGCTTTAAAGTAAAACCCCGGAGCTGCAAATTATTGCAGAATGGGAAAAAAGACACAAATGCCTTGAACAGTCACACAGTGCCAGCAGGACAAATGGTTGTGTGGCATCTTCCACCACGGAGCACAAAATGGTCATTTTCTGAGATGGGACTCTCTTGGTCTGTCAGTGGGATGCCAGCACCTCAGGAATTGTGGAGAGAAAGATCATCCTAAGGTAGGCAGGACAGACAAGCCAGAGAGGCTGCAAAAGAGGAGGGGTCAGTAACAATGGAGAAAGCATCTATTTTCTGGGGCACTACACAGCTATCACCAACTCTATTCTTGTTCAGTTGAAGGAGCTGGGACATTGACTTCAATAAAAATAAAATTTGCCCTTAAAGTTGCAATGAACTATTTATTAATTAGTATGCCCTAAATGTTCAGAAAAGGCTATTATTTAAAGTGCATTATTCCCCTCTCCAATCTTCTTTAAATGAAAGTTGATTGGATTGATGATAGGATTGAGAAATACAGACTCTTGCCATCTGAAGATGCTCTGTTACATCCTTTTTGCTTAAATTTCATCAAAAGCTAGCACAAAAGGGATGTCAATGACACAAGAGCAGAGCCAAATGCATCTGGCTTTACTGAGTATAATTGTAGCATCAAGTGCCTTGTTGGGTTGTGTCTTTTAGAAACAAAAACAATCCATTGTGATACTTTGGAAAGGTTCCTTCTCATCTGCATGGGACTGGTTTAAAAAGGATGATTTAAAACAAAAGAAACATTATCCAATATTAGAAGTAACGGATAGCAAGGCCCATTAATGCAATGTGCTGAAGCCTCAGTCTCTGCCATTCTATGGCACAGCTAAACTGGTGTAATTAAACCACAGCTCCTCTGTGTTATTTAGCAAAGTAAATAATTACACCGTGCCCCTGAGCTTTATTGTTAATTTGTAGCATCAGGCAGAAGCCCTTGCTGTGGTTCCTGAACCTCCATTTTATGGGGCCGTGTCCCCGTGGTGCTGCCCTGTCCTGCTGAACATCAGAGGCGTTTCTGGACATCTCTGATGTTCCCCTGCTGGTTCCCTGTGCTGAGCACAGGCCTGCCCTGCCTCACACACGGGTGCCCAAGGCAGCCACCAACACCTCAGCCTTTCAGGCAGCTCCTAAATACTCTGTGTGGGTGTATTCCACAGGGTGGGAAAGGCAGTGCCACCCCTAAGCACCAAAAAGGGTCGGGATTCACTCACTTACTAAAATTTAATTTGTTTTTTGTCCAGAAACATAAATGTCACCACGGCAGTACTACAGCCACTTCCAGCATCACTGCTCCTTTGATAAGTGTGGCTCTTCCTGCAATCTTCTTATCTCCCAGACAGCAGGACTGCATCAGCCCATTGAAGATACCCAGTTTTCTACAACCCCCTTACAGCTAATTTAACTAAAGATGGAGAAAAGAGTGACAGGTAATGATAATAAAAAATTTTTTTAAAAAAATTCATTTTTCAACACTCCCTCTGTCCCTGAAGATTTTAGGTCATGCTGGGGGGCACATTTCTGTTCTGGAAGAGCCAGAACTAGAGCAGGGCTGGCAGGATTACAGCTTCATCCCAGCCCAGCAGCTGTGAAAGGGCTGGGACTGCACAAGGTCACAACCAGTCCATTTTTAATGGCACACTCAGACAAACACCCAACATCCCTGTGCCCTTTGGGAGGCTGGAAAGGGGAATCAGAAGCACAGTGCCCCAGTAACCTCAGATTCATGACAAAAGAATTGTATTCACCAATATCCCAACAGAGGAGACCAGAAATTCCCACATATCAGCAGGAAAATTAATCCCGGTGTCAACTTCAGTCCTTCCAGTCCGGGAGTCGCAGCGGTTGCTCCGAAGGAGGAAGATGTGGTTTCCCTTGTTTTCATGCTCCTCCCAGTGGCAGAAAGGAAAGCTCTGGCTGCTGGCAGCAAAGCACAGACTTTCCTTCCCTTCTCACTGGCCATTCCCACAGTCCCCTTGAGCCAGAAGCCAGGAGGGGCTCATCGTGATGCTCTACATGCCCAGGATGAATCAGGAAAAAACTCTTACATGAGCATGAATTAATATTCCATTGCCTTGAAAAGCCTGTGACTACATGTCAAATACAGTAATAGTAGAGCTGATGAAATAAAGGCATCAAAGATAGGGAAAACAGATTCAAGAAAGAAAGAAAGAAAGAAAAAAAAAAATCTTTCCACAGGATATTAGTTTTGTCTGAGAGACTCCTCATATTTGCTAGCATCTAAATCAGCAATTTGTATCTACTTGCCCAGGACAAGAGATTCCATTTCAGCCCCTGACGACAGAGGTTCAGAAGGGAAGCTGTTCCGAGCTGGGGGTGATGCACACGCCCGGATAAATAACAAAGCACTGCCTTTAAACCTCTGCCTTCAGCCCAGGCGGGTCTGGGAGCGGCGGCGCTGGGCCGGAGCCTCAGCCAGCAGAGAGATGCTACAAAAAACACACTCCAACATCCCTGGCCGGCTCCGGCTGCCGCTGCCGAGCCGCATCCGCCCGTTCCTGCGCTTCCCGAGGTGTTCCAGCCACAGCGGATCCCCACGGAGCTTCCCAGCCCTTATTAAAGAGCGGCTGCTTCCCAGTTCTGCTCCGAGCAAACTCCCCTGATGAATGGAAGGATCGCGCTGCCACCCCTCTGCGCTCTCCTGGTGAAACGGAGAGGGTTTATAAATATATCTGTGCTGAAATAAATCCACCTAGCACCCAGAGCCAGCCCGCACACACAGCACAGCCCAGCCCCTCCAGCCTCCGTGGGGAAACATCGGCCAGAGGCGCTCTGCACATCGGAGGAAACGTCCCTCGGGATCTGTAAAGGACCTGGCGATCCTTCCAAAGAAAGGACACGGAACTGTAAGATATTTCTGGGTGGTCCTTCCAAAGAAAGGACACTGAACTGTAAGATATTTCTGTGTGGTCATCATGGTGCGTCATCATTTCTCTTAGGAAACACATTTTGAAGCTGATATTCCAACATAAGTAAAGAGCTGCAGGATTTATTCGTTTTTTTGCCCAGATAAACTATTTTCACCTAAAAATTCAAATCTTAAAGTAAACAAAAATAGACTTATTGCACACGTAACACTGACAAGAGAAAGACATCACATGAAATCTGAACCTTTCTACAACTGCTATTAATCTTAGTGGATCCCTGCAGCTCTGCAGAGCTAATTAGGAACATATCTGAGACTTGGTGTCTCTGGCTAAATTTTGAGCTCAGAGTGATTCCTACACACCAAAATTTTACCTCTACAGGTAGGGTGTTGACTTTTAATATCTTTACTTAAGCTGACAAATGCTGTCACTGCCCAATCAGTCCCTCACTGCTGTCAGATCTCTGTATTCCCCAAGAAAAGAGAAATAACAGAATATGAGATGGCAAAAGATCATATATAAGCTATTATTTGTTTTATAGTAATAGGTTGTTAGAGTCCTTCTTTCAAGGTTGGCATTTACTTTAATGAATCACCTTTCTCCACAGTTATTTTTAATGTACTGTGCCATGTTTCTCATGGAGCCTCACTCTCTTTTCCTTAAATGCTCTGTTGGCATTTAATTTACTGAAACGAAAGGATTATCACTATATCTTACAGTTAGATGGGGGTGATTAAATGCCTACCACCATACTATTTTTAAGCAGCAGCTCATTTAGCCTCAGTGAATTGTTACATGTACAATCCAACTTCATTGTGTGTTGTCATTGGAGAAGTAAAATATTGTCACTTCTAGCATAGTTTAGGACACTCTAAATTGACTCAGAGCTTTCCTCATGCACAAGCAAGGACAAAGTAGGGTTGGAGGTGACCCACTGGATCATCTGGGCCATTTGCTGCCACAGCTACCAGGCTGCACCACCCCATTTGGGAGCTCTGCTTTAGCAGTGGTGCTTTGCCCGTTCCTCAGGGGCAGGGAAGGTTCCAGAGCCTCGCTGCCAACAGGCACAAGGCTCTTGGACTGGAGTGGCTGTTGTGCTGCCAAAATAGAACACAGCTCCCCCCAAAATTGCCTTCCAGTATAAAACTGCTTGTGAACCCTAAACACTCATGAAAAAGGTTGACATTTCAAACTGCAAGTGAATTCATTCACTTTGAGCTGCAGAAAGTGCACCTCTCACAAGATAAATCTCCAACAAATGCCAGCCCCAGCTATCTCTCACCTCAGGCAAAACCAGAGGCTATTAGAGAACCTGTGTGCATGCTGTTGGTACCACATAAAAACAAACATTGCCTTGGATTTTGTTCAGGGGAGCTTCATGAACACTTGGCCCTGATGCTCATGATAACTGCAAGCCTGCAGTTAAACACGGGTGGGTGTTTTCCTCTCAATTCCTTTCCACCTGGTCCTGTCCTGTACCAAAGTGTGACTCCAGATTTCTACCACCAAAAGCCTGATCCAAAAAAACAAGGCATCAGGGAAGCTTTCCCACCAGCTTGGCTGGAGGTTGGATTAGGACCTTTAAAAGAAGGTCCAAACACATTGAGTTTGGATAAACGAGCCACTTACTCTTGGCAATTCATGTCCGGTCTCCAAAACCCACAACATTCCTTTTCCAAACCTCGGGATGGATTTTCCTCTCTTTCTCTGGGTTTCTTATCTATTCTTATGCCATTGTCTCTTCTTTTAGGAGAGAAAAAGGCTACAGAGTAGGCAAAAGTGGTCACTGAGACAGCTCTCCTCCCAGCCTGGGCCCCAAGTGACCTTGGCACACACATGAACACACAGCCACTGCTGCTCTCCCATCGCATTCCCACAAAACATTCCCTGCTCCAGACCAGTCTCCAGCTCTGTTATGCACACACTAAACGCATCCTTTGCCTTATTGGTCGTGATAAGTCCGATTATCTCATTAGTGCAGACATTTCACTTTTCCTGTCAGCTTCTGATTTCATTTCAGTAAGTGAAAGAAAGTCAAGGAGTTATATAAGGAAGGATTTGTCTTAAGAAGCTTTACAGACAGCAATCCCTCATCTTGATAATTTTTAACAGGTAGTTGCTTTTTTCTTTTTTCCCCCTCATATCAATTTCTCTTTTTATCAAAGCACAATTAAGCAGGCTGACTGGATTGCAAAGTTTTTTATTAGAGAAACCCCACTTCTCTTGCCTTCTTGGTTGATCTTTTCAAGCTTGTCCTCAAACAGTGCTTTTAAATGTTGTTGCTATTATAGAAAAAAAAAAAAAGAAAGGAAAAAAAGGCCTAGATAGATTGCAGACATGGTCCTTGGAGGCTCATTCCTCACCTCAATCTCTTCAGAACTCAGCCCAACATTTCCTTCACAGCCAAGCTCTTTCCCCAAGGAACTGCAATATACACGATCTCTCTACTTTGTCCCCCTTTGTTCCCATTTCTATTTTCCACTTAAGCCCTGTGGACAGAAGCTTCTCAGGCACCAGCAGGAGGAGGGAAGGCAGCAGAAGTTCGCACACCCTGCTACATTTGGGAAAGAACAACATTCCCATAGGTGATGTGCACCACAACAGCAATAGGCCAGGACATAAAATTCTCACTTCTACAACAAAAACGGAGTGTTCTCCATCTCAGCCATAAAAAAAAAAATCCTTAATATGAAGCTTCCTCCTGGAGGCTGGCAGAATACCTCCTTGCCTTTTACACCCTCCCTGTCTTTGCCAAGTGCCCAAATCCATTACCTTGACAACCCTGTGCATCACTGTAATAGCATGAGTCAGCCTCACACTTTTTGTGACCATAACAAAAGCAGATTCCCATCGATTGGCGTGGAGCTCCCTGTTCCAAACTATAATTTCAGAAGGATACTTGCTTTAAATCTCGTCGCTCTGTGCTTTGAGTCTTGCCAAACTTGTACATAGACCAAAACCAGTGGCTTGTTTTATGGTCTCATTTTAATGGGTTTGTCTGTATTCCAAGCCCCAGCAAACAAAACAGATCAAAACCCCTCCATTTAGGGTTCTCACTCACAGCTTCTTCCTCATCCTTCATGTACCCAATCTTCACAGGCTGAGCTCACTGTCTCCCAGAGCTTCCAAGTGATGGTCACAGTGTTCTGTTCCAGACTAAAATCCAAGCATGCAGGTGTTTCACTCAAAACCTTTGGCATCTGCAGAGCTGAGCCAAGGGCTTAGAGCAGTGAAGGAAGGAATGAAGGGGATAAACCAACAGAACTGTACACCAGGTTTTCCATCAGAGAAACTACAACAGGTATTGATCCAAGGACGGGGCTGTCTGCTGGCCAGCACACCTGTGGCTGACAAGCCAGGAAAGCAAACGGGTTACAATAATGTCAAAAAGTAACTGTCACCACCAGCACACAGCAGTACATCTTCTTTCACAACAGCCAGGAGAAAAGGGCTCAGATTTCCTGTGTTTTGGTTTCCTTCCCTTGTCAACATCCCCTTTTCAGCAGCTTTGTTTATGGACACATGACACAGGGACACCTGCACGCTTCTACTTTGTGCTACAAGAGGATATTCCCAAGCCTGGGGATGGGTACCAGGCAAAAAGCAGTGTCTCACTGCATGGCAATGCACAGCCCACATTGCTGATGAGAAATCTGATTATCACTGGGTGTCCTGAGCTTTTCCATGTGCTTCTTCGGGACAGCAGTGTTCAGCCAGAAATTCACAGGTTTCCACTGGATTTCTGATCACTAAGATGTGTTTTTGCTAAGCCAAAATCCACTCAGAAATCAGGAATCCTTGCAGGAAGGATGGGCAGGTCACCTCAGAACTTCCCCAGGGCTGCTGAGGTGCAGGGAGATGGGAACTCTGCAGGGCCAGCAGCACTCCAGAGGCAGCAGAGAGCACACACACACATTGCCCTGCACAGCCCCACAGGAACCCTCGATGGGCACCACTGCCTTTGTGAAGGGGTGGAGGGCTCTTCCTCAGGTGTCCCAGGAGATCCCGAGTATTTCACAGCCCTGAGCCTCCCATCTGTTCCTGAGAATGGCATGAAGAATCTAATTAAGGAGAGATTAACATGACAGGCTCGAGGCAGCAGAGTCTCTGCTGGAGAAAACTCAGTTACCTGCTGGAGCTCTCAGAACCAGTTAATGCAATAGCAGAGAATGGGGAAAGGCAACATAATTTTCTACAAGTTTTCAATAATGCTTCATGTAATACAGCAAAGGCCCTGTCCTGTCCTTAGGGGAAACTGTGCTATAATTCAGAGAAAAAAAAATGAAAGAGAAGAAAGATAAATCAAAGCAAGACACAAATCAACTTCCAGCCCAGCATTTTGGGCTACTTAGTGATACACAAGTAAAGACAAATCGTTGTGACCCACCCAAAGAAAGGAAGTTCCTGGCAGGACTTCAGTGACCCAGCCTGCACAGCACATGCTCCATCTCCAGAGCACCAGGACACCAGTGACCAGGGTGTGCTGGACAAACCAACCCCCGCCAGAGGGGACTGAGAATTCTCCAGCCAAGCTCCAAGGGTGACTAATGGTGGTGCAAATGAGGCTCATGAGGCAACACTGCAAGGGAATAAACGGCCCTTCAGTAAAAATGAAAAGAATGACATAAGTGACCACAAGACAGAACTGCTGAGGACCTGGTAGAAGTTTCTGTCGTACTGCTGCAAACTTCAACAGGAGTTAGGTACAAACATTTCTAAAAATCCCAAGGCAGTTTATGGTCATCTTTAGGTAGAGGAAGAGAGTGTCCATTTCACAGCATTCCCTTTGCTGCTCTTTCTGTGGCCATCAAGGACTTCAGGTTCAGCTGGAGCTTTGCTGGGGAACTGAAGCCAGCACTTGGAACTGGTGCTTTAGTCTCCCTCATCTGAGGACATGATCCAAGCCAGAGCCAGACTCACGGGTGCTGCTCTCTGCCTGCCTGAGGACCATGGGCCATTCCCCCAACACGCTCTGAGCCTTCAACTCCCTCTGATTACTGTGCTCCCAAGTCCCTTGTGAGAGAAGCAGATGTTAATATTCCCAATTTATGATTAGAAACTGAGGCACAGAGAGTCTAAGTGACTTGGCCAGAGTCACAGAGGGAGCATCTGGTCTAGCAGAGAGCTGAAGCCCAGCTCCCCAGCACCAGGCGAGCAGCCAAACTCCTGGAACAGCTTCTGTCAGGAACAATTCCCATATGGAAACATGCCACGAACACAAGGACAGCCTAATTACAATTAAAAAGGAATCTTCCCATACACAAATAGGGTAGCAGTGCACAACGTATATTTAACCCCTTAGAGCACTGAGCAGGAAGGGTCTCACCATCCACAAGGGCTTTGGGAAGCACCTGCTGCCACAGCACAGAGGGCACAGACGTAACCAGGCCTGGTTTGCTGCTCAGGATGGTCACCCACACCTCCCAGACCTTTCCCTTTCCTTGGAGCCACACACCAACCCCATCAGAGAGCTCTGCCCCAGCACAGCCGAGCTCATTGGGAGCCCCCTGTCCCCACCCCGCTGCCATTTCCCTGCAAATACACTTGTTCACTGTAGTTAAATCCCCTCTGTGCTTTCCTTCGGAAGGGAGGATTTCAAAATTTGATTTGTTTTAGTCACTAAGTACTCTGTGGTATTCCCAGCAGATCCTTTAGCTGACAAGGTTTGTACTTGTCGCCACTTTGTTGTGTTTTATGAATAGGGCCCCAGCAAAGCCCCAGACAGCGTTTAGCACAGCTCACATCAGTCTCGTACCCACACGGCGCCGGGATCGCTCTCGCTGCCACAGCGCTGCACAAAATGGTCCCTGCAGGCACAGCACTCAGTCAGGGAGGATGTTCACTCACCCCAGCAGAGAGCGAGACACAAATGCCGAGGATCCCTGCAGTTCTGAGCACGACTGATAAAAGCTTGGTGCAGATCAGGGACGCTGACCCGGGTCACAGCGCAGTGGCCTCGTGTGAGGTGCCCCGGGATGACACGGGCAGTGTGGCAGTGCCCACCTCAGTGCCCACACAGGAACCCCTCCTCACATGCCTGCTCTGGGCTTCCTGGTGCTTCTTCCCAAATCCCAGGCTGGACTGCCATCCATGGGAGGCTTTAAGGAGCCTGGGTGAGCAGGGTCTCCTGTTTCCTGAAGGTCCTGAGCCTTGCCCTCGCCTGTGCCCTGCGCTGCCCACCTCACCCACTGCTGGTTAAAGCATGTGATGAGCCACAGAAGGTTTGCTAAAATCCATTTCAATTGTTTCCTCCTCGACCAAAGACACAGCTAGGCAGTCCTGATTTGCCACCAGGAGTCAAAAGGTGTTTCACCAGTGCAGGGATGGGGTGAAAAACCTGCAACCATCAGATCAGCCACAAGGCTGAGGAAGAGAGCAGCCCACAAGGAAGGTGCTGCCCAGCAATGCACAAAAAGTTCATCCCAGAGCATGATCCCTCATTGCAGGCAAGTGGAGATGGCAAATGGCAAAGAAATGCAAAGAAAAGAAGCAAGCATAGGATAAAAGCCCTGTATGAGGGAATTACAAGAGAGCTGTGACACAATCTCTATCCTCACTCTTCCATGGCAGGATAAGTCACCCGTGTAAGGCTGCATCCGAGGCTGACAGCAGAACCAGCAGCAGGACTCCTCACCCAAAGTCCTTAACAAAGTTTGCTGTCTTTGAAACTGTATTTTGTAAATTCTGTTACACCGTGCTCTCTGCTGAGCGTCTGTTCAAAGGGAAAGGCAGGGTGTCTGCCAAACTCCAGTACTTCTGACCTCACAATCCTCCAAGTGCCTTCTATTCCAGCCATGAATCCAGACAAAGCCACCCCTGCTGCTGCCTTGCACTGAGGAAATGGAACTGGACGAGAGCATTGCAGGTTACTCGAGTTCCCAGTGAAATTAGCTGGAGTTTTTTCACTCACCTCCTTAGGAACAAAACCTCTCTGAATAATTCCTGCCCCCACCAGTCTGCTGCTCGAAAATCTTTCTGGCTGGGATTCATCAAAGCAAGCCATAAAATTTAAATGAGTTTAATTTATGCTTAGGGTCAAGCGTACAGCACCTTAAACCCCCAGAATCTTACTTTATCTTACTTACTTTATTTTCAATAAAATTCATTTTTCAGGTGAAAGTGAGACCTTTCCAAGTATCTCTGCCTTTAAAACTTGTGATGTATCATGTTCATTAGCATTTGTCACATTACACCCAGAGACAGAGTTTACTGTGAGTGACAGAGCACGGCAAGTCAGGACATGCAGGTGTGTGACAAACAAAATCAGTGTAATCATGAGGCTCAGAAAATTGCCTTTAATGTTATGTTTATATATGTAATTCTGTAAAATTACCTGGGCAGGATATAGAAGGATTTTGCTTTACACGACTGCCTGGAAATCCTAAAATTGCAGGTATCAAGGTGGGACTTCACTCACATTTTACTGCAAGGACATAATTCAGAAGGTAAAGACGTGTCAAGCAGCAAAGTGACATTTCAAATACTGGTAAATAAAATGGCATTCAATTCTTTCCACTCAATGCTGGGAAAAGGTTTTAAATACAAGTAAAGAGTTGAGGAGGGGACTGGGAACAGAACCTTCCAGCCCATCCCACAGACAGTCTAGGACCTACAGCAAACATGTTAAAAACTTCACATTTGTGACTAAAAATAAAATGCCACTTCATTTGGTGGCTGTGCAATAGTGATTTTATACAGTGCCATTAAAAGTAAAATTCAAACAGGAGGAACTGCTGAGTGCTGCTAAACCATGGAATTTTTAAGTTCTTTGAGGCAAGAGCATGTCAATCTTTTATATGTCTGCAAAACTCCACCAACATCTACAGCAGTCTATAAATCATAAAGGGAATGATACATGCAAACAGGAATTATGGGATCTTATCTCTCTGGCACATTTTGCCCTATGGATAAAGTAGCTTACAAAGCAATAATGGAACATTATCAGCAAAATAAAGTTTTAGTGGCTTTTTATTCTTAGCAGCATTTTCCTAGCACCATGTCAATAGAAGTGAAGCTTCATCTGGGACCAAAAAGTTCTGATTTGCATACGTTATCATGCAAAATGAGATTTTATTCTGCCCTTGCCTTCAGAAACACTGAGCCATGCATAAGATCAGATCACAAAATTAAAACAATTTATTGTACTGGAAGTCTCTTCTGTTAGTTTTGGCCAAGTTCCCAGTTCAAGCGATTAGTGAGAGCACAGAAATACTAATTAGCAGGGCAGGCTCCTCAGAACCCGCCCTGTTCGTGTTCATGGGGTTATTAACAGGTAGACTAACCATGCTCATATGAAAATTACTGTCTGCTCCATCATTAATCACCAAGACAGGAAATTCAATGAGCACTTTCACAAGACAGATAACCTGGAAGTTTAAACCCTCCCTCCGTGGCTTGGTCCTTCTCTGAGGGCCCCAAGAGCTTCAGCAGCACACAGACACCACACACCACACCCTGCACAGTCAGGAGCTCATCCTAAGGATTCCTAAAGCTCAAACTGTTCTTTCTCTGCTCTCATCTTTTGAGTCTCATGAAATTTTCAAGACTTTTCATCAGTCAAAACAAGCAGAATCTCACTTTTTACATTCAAATGCAAGAGTAATCCTTCTTCAAAATCACTTGACTCCAGAAGTCTGGGATTTAGAATGTAAATATTTGAAAAGACATGATAAAAAAAGTGACTTGTCAATATGCATCATCATCACTGCTTAATAAAACTCCTCTGTACATGAGAGTACCAGCACTGTCCTGGTATTTGATGGTGAATAGGTGGAACCAAAGCTGAAATAACAACCAAATAAAACTTTGATTAGCAAGAAACCAAACTAGATTACCTATGAAGGGTAAGGGTCTTCCATGTCATCAGATAAAGAGTTGCTTCCTGGGTTTGTCAAACATCAGTTCCTGGTATGAATTCAGAGTTTCCCTCTCGCTCTCCCAAAATCAAATGGTCCCTTAAGAAAACCTTGTAGCATGAGACCTCCAAAAAGAAAACTTTCCACCTGCAAAAAGCGCTCAGGAAATAACAGCAGAATTGGCAGCACTAGAGAAAATATCCAGAAGCAATTAAAAGGCTCCTCCTGGACTGGGCCCTAACCCTGCCACGTCCCAACTGCAACACACACTTCATATTCCAAAAGGCAGCTCCCACATAATGGTTCAGCAACCTACACTGTTGCCAGGAATAGAAAAGCACATCAGACTTCAGCAATTAAGTTTTTCTGTGCTACATAAGCCGAGGAAGAACCATACAAAGAAAATAGCAGCACAGAAAATGAACAGGATGAATTACAGGCATCAGCAGTAACAGATAAAAGAAGAGCTGCTTTCTTTCATTCAATAATATATTTGAAGGAATAAAGCTTGTGCTGACAATGAAAAATGTAACAAGTGGGACTACAAATAAACTCGCAGTTAGCATTCATTTCGTCAGAGAGAGTCCAAAATTCAGCTTAAGATTCACATTTTGTAGAAAATTTCTACCTAGGTCAAAGACTTATCCTACAATTCAGGGCCAACATAGACCTTTAAATTGAATTTTATTTGGAGTGGGAGGACAGATTGGGTTAAGGAAGGTCAGGCTTGCCAAAACACATTTTAGTTTTGTATTTAAGCACGAGTTATGAGTGGGGGGGAAGAAAGAGAATGAAATATAAACGGGGGCTTTTGTGTGTTACTATGCTTTGTTAAAAAAAAATCCTTATCTACAGTATAAAAGGTACTAGAATCTAATCAACTGCTCCCAGCAGGAACCCAGGAGTAGCACTTACAGTGTGCAGCAGACTGACATATAATCATGGCTGAAACAGAATTACAGCTCACACAACCACAGCTCTCCTGTTGATCTCTGCTGGAGCTTCGGGGTGGAGGAAGAGGTGGAGGGAAGAAGTCCAGCAGACATCCCCTCATCAAAAAAGGGAAACTAAAGGATTAACTGGTGCCAGCCCCAAAGCTTCCCCAATTCACTGAATCACAAGAGGCAAAAGCACAAATTGTCCCACTGCAGGTGATCAACTTCTTGTTCCATTCAATTCCTGCTCCCACCCATCCAGTTCTCCAGCTCTTTATACTATTTGTTGTGTTATATATATATATATAAAATATATTAAAAAATATATCAGAGAGATTGTTCTGTAAAACACAAAGAAAGGAGCCCTACAGTGGTTTTCAACACTCATGCAAAGAATAAAGGTACAAATGCCTGGATAGCTCCAAATCAACAGACATCTGCTGGTATTTCCAGCTTCTAAGAAAACATTTGACACTTTTTCCCCCTCCACCACGGTCTTTTCAGAACATGTCTACGTTCATCTGGCTTGGGGTTACAATATATGTAAAACACGAGTCATTGGAAAAGCTGAGCTAATTGTGGAGCAGCAAACAGCTCCTCAAAGGGAGATCAGATCTTCAGGCACAGCCACTGGAAAAGCTTTTTTGGGATGGTGAATAGACCGAGATGAGGGCTTGGCCTTCTCCTTCCCTGTCTCCTTGTAATGCCTGAGAAAGACAAATGTTCCAGGGTGTGCAGTGAGGGACAGAGCACTGGTTCCTGCCTAAATCAGATGCTGGGCTGGGACAGGTCCTATTTCATGCAAGTGTCAACTTTTCAACGTTACAGAACTCCAAAGAGCTCTCAGTGTGACACCCAGATTGCTGACCACACTGCAGGGCCTCCCATTTAAATAAAAATAATAAAGGCATGCAAAACAGAGACCAGCTGCTCTCTGGCTCTGAGAGCAGCAGTTGAGGCTCCATACTGATCTCCCCAAAAGTCTGTCCCTGAAACAAGCACGAGTCCACTGAGAGCATCCTGCACATGACTCCACACCCAACACAGCACCAGAGATGGCTTTGTGGAACCCTGGGGTATTGACTAATAAACACCTCATAACAATAACAGGATGACAACTGGCAATCAAATGAAAATATTCGGTATGAAAGAAGTCATTTTCTCCTGCAAGGTGTTGTTAAGCAGCAGTCACAAGGTGCTGTTGACTGAATAAATAACAGTTTTCATTATTAAGGCATTCATAGTCAGCATGTTCCACACTCATCATTACCATTTTTATTTAAAATAAAAAATTATCAACTTTTCCTTTATGGCAAGGCTTGGGAATGACAGATGATCCATCAGCTTATCTGCTGATTTTTAATGACAGCATTTTGCATTCATTATTCCCTACTTAAATCACTCTTTCTAAAGAGGAATAACTTATTCCTTCCTCTTGTCACTAGAGAAATTAACTGGATTCACCATTAAGAAGTGCTTGTCTAACAAAAAGATACACCAGTCACAGGCTTAGAAACCAGCATGGACATAAACTGTCCAAGAGGGAGAGTGAAAATAGGAACCCATATATCCAAACATCTCCACTATCACCTCACTGCTGAGGTCAATACCTCCAGCTTTAAATCTCTGCACTGAAAACTCCCAAGGGAAAAACAAAATAATTCTTTTTGCTTGTGCAGTGCTGGTCCCTCCCTTGGCTGAGGAGCTGAGGGGTGTGAAGCCTGCAGGCGATGCAGGGTCCCTGCTGTCCCTGGCTGCCAGGAGCAGGGATATTTCCAAGGCTCCAGCTCCCTGTGCAGGGATATTTCCCTGCACTGCCAAGGCTCCAGCTCAGCCAGCAGCTGCAGGAGTGCTGTGATATCATTATCAGAAGGGGGGAGCACTGCTGCAAGCCAGCACCACCCCAGCAGAGCCCAAAAATGCAGCACCCAGACCACACATGCAGAAGAGCAACCCCTGACCACAAAGCTCTTCTTGGGACTTGCACATGCCAAGCTTTTGAGCCCAGTGAGCCCAAGAACTCCACAAGAATCAAACCAGTTCATTAATTATACCAACCAAAAAAAAAAAAGGCGTTTTTGCAAGATCAAGTTATTGGCAGCTGGTTTTAAGGAAAGCTTTTTTGCTAAAGCTTTAGTGATTTGCCTTAATGACTGCAATATTTCACAGCAAACCCCTTAACAAGTGTCCTGGGAAAATCCACACAGACCAACAGAAAGAATAAACACAGCTTCCAAGTGTGAGTTCCCAAAGAAAGGGTGCCCAAGTTCATATGAAAATGGTATTTTCAGCCAAGTGCCAAGGGGAGATTCCCCTGTTACCCAGTGCTGGTGCAAAGTGCTTAATTCCTGTTTAATGCTCTTCTCAAATAAACACTGGGGTTTACAAGAAACAAACAAAAATCACATGCTGACACTGACAAAAGCATCAGCCAATTTCTATTTTTTTCATTTTAAGAGACTTTATAATTTTTAAGTTAACCATAAAAACATAAACATAAAAAGTTTGTAACTTTTTAAGTTGTAAACGCAGGTGAGGCATATTAATGGGAAAATGGCTGCAAAATTCTAACTAAAGCAAAAAATAATTTATGCAAAGTTAATGCTGGGCTATTTTATAATGTATTTGGCACAGATGATTCAAATAAATCAATGTAACAAACTTAATATTTGCCTGTCTAGCAACAGCACCTCCTAACAATAAAATGAGTTTAAATTTTGGCTAAATGCCTAATAAACAAGTTGTTAGCTTTTGTACTTTAATGCACTGGCTATTAAGTAAGCAAGTCAACACATCACGAATGGAATCCAAATGTGTGCAGTAGGCTTTGCTAAAAGCCAGACTCATAAATTGGTAAAAGGGGGAATTAAACACACCTCAAATACCAGCTCCCCGATTTCACATTCATTCAATAATCTTTTCCAGTCTATTATATCAAAGAACAATCCAATTATGGTATTTAAATCCCTGTGTACAGTTGCCAAAAATAAATTCCTTAGCAACACTTGAAACATACCCAGAAACGTTCCTGCTCTACAGAAAATTCCAGTTTCTGATTTCCACAGTATTTCAGGTGTGACACACTAATGCCTGTCATTATACAGAACATGGCTCACCATCAACACTTGTATTTGCTGCAGCTCCGTGTCTCTAATTGCAGGCTCTGAGTACCTCCTTTCTCATCACACCTGCCATGCACAGAAACAAGGCAGCTACTCCAAACCAAGTGGGTACTTAAGTGGCACCCTACATGAAGCTGCTCTCCTGAGTCTGCAATAGGTTTGCAAGCTGGGACTGTGTAAAGAAGTACAATATTTACAGAACAATCTGTGGCACAATGGTTTGGATCACGTCCCCACCTTCCTTCTGTGGTCTCCAGGAGGGTCAGTGAAGCTTTGCCATCAGTGAGGGGATGGGAGGTACCTAAAGGTGCTGCACAGGTCCCTAAACAGGTGCAGGCCCCACATTTTTAACATGAACTACACTAAGAATTGTGTTTCCTGGGCATTCAGCCCAGCTAACACCAAGGAAAAGGCTACTTGAAGCCATCAAGGGAAAAAGGTGATTAAATTATGGAAACAACTCCCCCAAAATCCAACACACCATCATTCTGTTCCTGGAATCAGGACATCTGTTATGGGAGTGATGAGTTCAGCAGCCACAGTTACCTGGGCTTTATCACCCAGACTTCAGCTATCAGTTAAGCACGGCTGCAATGTGCACAAAGAACTCTGCAAAGCTGTAGACATGCCCCAGAATTGCAGAGATTTTCGTCATGGTGCTCCTGAGGCAGCCCCTGTGCCATCATCCCCATGGCCATTAAAACACTCTGCACAGCAGAGAGAGACAGGGAGCCAGCAGAGACTTGGAGAAGCCCATGGATTGGGAATATGTCATCACTGCCTTTGGCACCCAGTGTGGGGAAAGGATGCAAGCTCTGATGGATGAATAACGATTTCAGCAGTCACTCACTCATCTGCATGCACTGCAAATTGGCTCCCAGCCTCCCTGCCACGTTCTTGCAGTCCTAATTATACAGCCCACCCTACCCTGAAATTAAACTTTCCCAACTGTTACATCAATATTAAGCTTCACATCGAGGAATGATATACCCAAAACGGAGGTAATTAGGTCAAATTAAAAAACAAGGCTGATTTCAGAATGATTTGGTTTGCTTTTCTGTTGCTCAGAATAGGCTTTGGATCAGGTCCTGTGGACCACAGTTGTGAAGAGTTTATTTAAACCACTCCTCTGCATGTTCACCTCTGCACCAAGGAAGAGACCAAAGGGCCTGGAGTTCCACTGTTTGGGTTTTGTTGGGTTTTTTCCTAATATTTTTCTAATTCACTGTACTCCCATTTAAAAAATGCTGCCAGAAGAAATTTTCTGCGTATTTCTCTGCATTTACACAAAGCTTTTTACTGGTTTGGCAAGTCCAGAGATCTTTATCAAGCATCAATTTTCTAAGTAATTTTCATGCCTGTGTTTGTATTGGGTTCTTCCAACAAGATATTCCTCATTTTCCAACATTTCCAGACAACAGAACATTGCCTTTGCTGGGGCTCCCTGCACTGCACACGAGGCTGCTGCAGCTGCCAAAGGTGCATTTGTTCAGAAAGATTCCCTTGGGTTGTAACACAAGATGGAATAAGATGGAGCAAGAGAAGTGGCTAAGTCATGATTTTCTTGGGGCCAGGAGCAATTATCTGCTCCAGCAGTCACTGCTCCCTCTGACCCAGCTCTGCTGGAGGTTCTGCCAGAGCAGCACTGAGCCCAGCTGAGAGAGAGGCACAAGCAGCCATCCCAAAGAGCTGCCTGGCCAGGAGGGAATTCATGTGGCTTCCAGGCTATTAGGCTCCCTACAGGAGATGGACAGAGTTTCATTGTTCTTGGCCTTGAATGGAAAAAAAAAGGAAACAATAAAAGAGGAAGAAAGACCCTCCAGAAGTGATATTTGATCCTCGCACCACAGTTGTCTACAATAAGTTGTCCCTCCTACTGCTGTTAATTTGTCTATTATTTTTATGTGCTCTCTAAGCTGCTGTAAGGTGTCAGTGCTTTCATCTAATAGGAACATTTCCAAGCTGGCCTGGGTTCTTTCATACAAAAAGGCAGAGATGTAAAGAATAAAGGTTAGTTAAAATTCTTCTAACTCAGGTTTTCTTTGTGACTCAGTTTGAAAATGTGTGTGGATGCTTCTCACTGGAACACTCTTTACACAAAGCAGAACAGACTCCACCACTCACAATGGAGGTCACAGCCTGAAAACTGGTGCATTAAAGACAAAATCCTCTTCATCAATGGCTCAGGAGACAGAGCTGTCCTGGGGGTGGCCAAAGGCCAGGGAATGAGCTCCTGCAGCATCTAAAGGCCATGGACACCCTACATCCAAAGTAAATTTCTTTGCCAATGAGACCTCTGACCCAAGGAAAGCAGCACGTGCCTGAGAAGAGGAGGGAAACACCCGAGTACACAGCACCACAGCATTTGTGGCTTCTTCCCACGCCTTAAGCACCCCTAATTTTTAATTCAGATCTTTCCTTTTCAAACTAGCTGAAGTCTGGCTTCATGGAAATACAGCTTTTATGGTGGGAAGAGGTCCTGAGGAAGTCCAATGACTTCACCTACATCAGACCAGTCTGGCAGGGGCTGACAGCAGTGGCTTTCCCTTCCCATCTCCCTGGCTTTTTTCCCTCAGCTCTTCTCGATTCTTTCCTGCTTTAGACACCTCCTTGTGTTTCTTTTCTCCCTCTGCTCCTCTTACTCACTCACTTTATAGTACTCTGTGAACTCCATGGCACCCAGCCCACTGCCTTTGCATGGCCTAAAATAAGAGCGAGCGAGGCTCTGTCTGCACCAGTCACTGCTCTTTTGTGCACAGCAACATTTGCAATTCATCTTCCTCAGACAACTGCTGCTGCTGGTGGCACTTGCACACGCCCTGTCCTGGGGCCAAGCGAGCTCCTCGGGCAATAAACACATCGGGAAGTGTTGGAGTGCATGGCCCGATGCCTCCCCAGCGGGGCTAACAGCACTCTGCTTTCTGGGCTCATTTATCTTCCGGGAGCACCAAACTCCTCAGTGCTGCACTGACCCTGGGCACAGCCACAGCCTCCAGGAGGCCAAGCCACTGCAGGGAACCAGCTCAGCAAAGCCCTGCACTGCAGCAGCCTCTGCTGGGGGAAATCTCTGCCCCACACTCCTGTTCTTGAGGGCTTGGAGGCAGCACAGGAGCCAAGTGTGGGGCAGAGTGCTGGGGGATTCAATGCAGGAACACCTCCAAAGAGCTCTGAGAGAGTGCGGGAGTTGGGGACTCCACACAAATTCTGGTTCTTATCTTCACCTCTGGGGAGCTTTACCTCGAGCCCCAGCAGATGAGAAACGGCTGCAGATGTTGTTTCAGGTTGTTGATTTCTCCTTCTCTCTGCCAGCTCTCAGCTCCGGCCGCACATCTGATGCAGCCGAGTCCGAGCGGGCACTGCCCAGCCCTGGGCTGTCCCGGCCTTTGTGTGCCCTTTCCATCATCCAACCATTCTTCACAACGCATTTATTAGTTACTGTTCTGTACCAATTCATTTGCACCTATTCTAGACACGGAATTTCTGCCTCTTTTTCATTCTACCAATCATTTTATGCCACCACCACCAGAGAAGATGGAGGAGAAGGAGAAGAAGAGGAAGAACAGGGCAACGCCCAAAATCCTCCATCTTAGACCCTTCATCCTCATATTAGAAACCCTAAAATCTACTTTTTACCTTGTAAAATACTAAACCACTACTCATTTTCACCTTCTCTTGTTCTGCAATGCCTCGCGCTGAGTCGGCAACTTTTCCCATGGGCTGAGGTCAAAGCCGGTGCCATTCTGGGCTTCTTTGCCAGGGTCTGGGACCCCCTTGCTGGGGCTCCACCCCACACCAACCTGAGCTCCCAGGGCAGCCAGAGGTGTGCCCTGAGCTCCCAGGGCAGCCAGAGGTGTGCCCTGAGCTCCCAGGGCAGCCAGAGGCGTGCCTTGGGTTCCAACAAGAGAGAATGTCAGAGCACCACAGAGGGTGCTGAGTACCCCAGGGAGCCTCAGGTTCTGGTGGAGCCTTTGTTTGCTGCCCTCTGAGGAGTGGGAATGGGGCACAGGGACAACAGGCTCAGAGCTGCCACTTGTGCCAGCTCTGCCACAAACTCTGGCAAAGAGAGGACAGAGAGGAATGAAACCCAGCTCTTGTTTTTGAGACATACCCAAAGCTTTGAAAACAAACCCAAATGATACATCTTTGCTCAGCTAATCATCCATTCCAATAACACATATTTACTTTAAATAAATATATGCACAGATCTTAACTGGCAGCAAATTTTATGTCTTTCTTTTGGCTGGTATTCCTGGTTCAAAGGGTAGACAAAAGCACAGAAAATAAGTGAATTATTTTAAAACAGGAGGATGTATTTGCATGCTTATGAATACATAAAATAACTGCTTTTCCTGTTTTAAAGAGATATATATACATTAAATTACAGTTTTATAAAATAATTTGAATTCTGTAAACACCTCTTAAAATAGTAAAGCAATTGAATAATCGTAAGAGAATCTTAATCTCTCATTCAAGTTTAAAAACAGGATGTCAAATGTTAGAGTTGAGCTGGTCTGCATCAATTTATAAAATATATAAATTTCCAGGTAACAGAATAAATAATTCTGAGGACACTTGAAAAAAAGTCCTCTGAAGATTTCACTTTTTCTATTTCTGCATGCTGGGTGCCCCTCATGCAATTTAATTTATGCAGTGATGGATATCCTGAGAGACAGAAGTATTATAGACATGAAGATAAAATAATCCCTAGGTGAGAAGAACCAGTTTGGTCTCAAGAACACTCTACTCAGCACTGCAGGTTAAATCGATTTTATTAACTTTGCTAGTTAGCATAAATATAACCTTTCTGATTAAAATACTAGTTTGTCAAGGATCAGACTCTCCTTACCTGGTAATAATCCAATGCAATTTAATGACAGTGTTCCCGAGGAAGGAAAATGATCTCTCAGTTTATTCCCTTTCAGAGCTGAGCTGCAGCTCTCTGGCCTCAGCTTTTGTGTAGGTGCCATCTCCTCTGTCCTGAACCAAAGGCTGGGGCACAAGAAGTGTTTGTTCCTCAGCCTTCCAGCAAGGAGAACACCAGCACCATGAAATATGTCCTGTTCTGGAGCCTTGCTAACGAGACCACGGAAGCTCAGCTCCTGCTCAGCACTGATTTGAAATAACCTAATCCTATAAAATGCTAAATCACTCTGGCAAAGCTCCTGAAATCCTACTCCTTAGGATGTCAGCCCTGAGTTATGGGGTACCACAGCTTGCCAAGAGAGACCAGACTCTCAGGGCATTTTTTCAAGCCCTCTTGCCCTGGTCCCACTGCAGGCTCATTTGTGGCATGTTCCTGAAATGCTTCCAGAGAACTCTCAGGAGCAAAGGACACAAGAATTGCAAGGCTCCATCCATCTTTTGGCACATACAGGGCAAAAAGCCTGCATGGTCTTTACAAAAGCAGGATCTGTTTTCTGGAAACCACCAGGGACTCGTGTCTGGTAGAGTCCCAAATTCTGGCCATGTATTTCAAAAGCATTTCTTGCACTAATTCAGCATCCAGCCCGACAGCACTGGGTGAGATCCCAGCCCCTCAGCAGCTCAGCTGTTCTGCACAGGGCTGAAAACATCTGGTTTTCAGCAAAGCCCACCAGCCCTGACTTCCTTGCAAGATGTGTCTGTACTCAAAGCAGAAATCCGTAAAGATCCTCTCCTATGGAATGCAAGTGCTGTGTCCCAGCTGCAGGCACAGAGCAAAACTATTTGTGCTTGAAGAATAAACTGTCTTTTCAAGCCAAAACACTGCTGCTTCAACTATTCTCACCAAAATGAGATTCTCAGAGTTCTACCCCAAGGAGAGAGCACGAGGGAGAAGAGATGCAGATGGCAACAATCAATCTCCTCACTCAACCAGCTACCAGAAAAGTCCTTTGAGATAGCAAAAGTTGAGGGCAAAGCAAGGCTCCACACAGATCAGAAAAGATGTGGGCACGTACACTGGAGTGCGTGTATTCCAAATAAATCTCATCTTTTTATGCTCTTTGTTCAACTGCATTATCAAAAAAGAGGTTTTAAATACAAACTTATGGGACTACTAAAGAGGTGAATTTATGAATGTATTCCTAACAAAACACACTCTGGAAGGCTTTAATCTATGAATTGTGACAACCTTGGACAAAATGGATTTTTAATAGAATATAATGTAAACTGCCTGAAACATTGTGATAAGGATTTTTTTTAAGTAAAGCACAGAAAAGGCAATGATGCACTCTGCATGAAAGGAGGAAAGGTCTTAATTTAAAGCATTTTAATGGACACTCAATTTGCGTAGGGAAATGCGAGAAATGGAGATGAAAAACCCACGATAGCAGTAACACTGCAGAGGGGAGAAGGAGAAAGATTAGAAAAGTAAGCAAATTTGAAAACGCTCCAGCTGATAACCGGGGCTGGAAGGAATGCAGACGGGATTAGGGACATGTCACAGCCCAGAGCCGCTGCTCTCTCTGCAGGCAGCGTCTGTCGGGGGCTCTTATCGGAGCTGAGCACCGGGCAGAGCTCAGCCCCAGAGCACACCCGGCTGGGCTCAAGGGCACCGGGAGGGCGCAGATCTCACTGAGGATGGCTCAGTCCCGCTGGGCTTTCTCGGTTTCCCCGAAGCTGTGCCAGCCCACGGGGCTGACAGGGCTTTTCCACCCTGCACACAGCCCGAGGGAGGCTCAATCCCACCGTGAACTCAGCCAGTTCTCACCCAGAAATAAGCTAAGCTCGGCTCAGAGGCTCAGTCCTGGCTTACCCACTGCTCCGCCACCAGCTGGGCGAGCCAGCAGAAGTGAAATTAATTCCGGGAGAGAAAAAAAGCATCTCCCCCGAGGTGGGTGGGATTCTGTTTACTAATAGCTTCTGCTCTGCCATGAAAGAGATTGATCCTGCACTCTCACTCAGACATAAACTGCCTTTAATGAAGCTCCTTGGGTTGCTAAAATGAGAAGCGCATGAATGGGGTCTAGCGACAATTTTGTCACATTGACCTTAACAGAAGCAAGTTCAGGTCTCTGATCATTTAAATGAAACAGCAGAACTTCCACATAAACACTTGACATTCTTCAAAAGAAACAGGAGGGCCACCATTATGACCAAAAAGGCAAATTAAAGTAAAGATCAAAGTTAAATATTTACTCTAAGCACTACAATATTTGCAAATCTGGAAGTGATCTTTCAGCAGTTTCTATTTGCACACTTTAATTAATCCAAAAATATTAAACTAATCTCACAAAGGAAAGGGTCAAAGTATTAATTAACTTGAGATTCATTGCTTTTGTGCAATTTAACAGTTCAACACAAAGCAAAACTCAGTTTTAATAAAAACTAAGTTACTGTGACAGGTATAATTTCATGGATTAGTGAAACCACATACAAGGCAATAAGTTTCAGTGTTCAGGCTATTTTTTTTTTGGTCCAACTTTAAAAATATTTCCTTCATTTTGATTTTAGTAACACCAGATGCTCTTTAGTCTTCCTTTAACCTCAGTATTTCACTTTCAAATTGATGGCTTTGCACCTTGCTCCGAAGGGAACAGAGGTCACAGTTGTTAGAGGAAAGAGCCCCACGAGGCTCACAGGGAGCAGACCTTGCACAAAGGCCCCCTCTGAGCCCAGCCCCTGAGCTCCCACCCCCAAAGGAACCCACTGGCTTCAGCAGCAGCTTCGGGGGGAGCTGGGACACCTTGCCAAAGGACAACAGCCTTGGAGACAAAGTGCCAAATGCAGTGGCTGGAGTTCTGCTTTATCAGAGCAGCAGCCACGAAACCCCAGCGAAACAACGATGGAAGGTGGCTGCAGCTTCCTGCATCACCTCAGACTGCAGCTTACAAATGTGCTGAGGAAACCAGAGGGGTCTGCCCCCGCCTCGCCTTTTTCTTCTCTTTTGTTTTCTTTCATTTTTTTTCCTCTTCTTTCCTTTTTTCTTTCCTTTCCTTTCCTATCCCTCTTTTTTCCTTCCGTTGGGGAACAAGTGCATGGAGCAGCTGATGAAGGGAAAGGCTTGCCTGAATTCATGCCACGAGGCTCTGTAGCACCTCTGCAGAGACTCTGAGTGGGGAATCACCTCCCCTCACTTCACAGGCTTACGAGGCAATGTCTGCATCCCACTCAGTCGCCCCCACTCTGCCTTGCTGCTGGAGAGACCCAGGCACTTTTCCCTCTCTGTTCACCAGGCCTGTTTTACACAGCCAGGAGAACTCTCCTCAGCAGTGCCTGTTGCTAAAAAAGTAATTAAATATCTTTCCAGTAAATATTAAATATCTTTCCACATGAAATATCTTTCCCCTCAACACCTCTATGGCAGGTACCCAGGGCTGGATGGGATTTGTTTGCTCCTCAAATACAGCTTCAGAAACTAAACAGAGTAGAAACTCTCTTTGTACTCCAAACCTCTGACAGTAACCTTCCTAGGTCTCAGCAATTAGTAGCAACCATCTCCTCCCGTACAGAACTTTTCAGAAAAAAAAAGATGGATGCAAAAGACTCTGCGAATAAAAATTCTGACATAAAGTTTTGTGATTTCCTAATTATTATACAATTTCTAGCTAAATTTATGCACGGTGTACTTCAACTGTAGAGTAACTGTAGGATAATGGGGAGAAATTGCTTGTTTTGTAAAACCCATAATTCTGAATAACAATGTAAATTTCTCATTACCTTTGATCCAGCTGGTGGGAGCATCCCGGTAACAAACCTACAGAGCATTCTGAGAGTTCAGAGACACTCAGAGGTGTTTTGCAGCAATAATGAGTAACAGTGAATTGCTGTTACTTTCATAGCTTTCAAATAAAGAAGGCAGCATTGTTTTCGATTGCTCTCCATATTTCTCTATTTTAGTTCGTTTTTTTCTGCTGGCTCTTTGGCAACAGGAATTCTGCTGCCCTGAAGGGTCATGAAAAGCAGCTGTGAGCTAGGACTGAGGGCTGCCTCCGGTTTAATTAAATAATCCACTTCCAAAAGCTCGGAGGTGAAACAAAAGAGAAAAAAAATCTCTCCTCAGATCACCTCCAGCTTTTCCAAGGAGGCTGAGGAGGAGCACTGGGGCTGTTCTGTGTGTGGGGGGCAGCGTTAGGGGCTCACCTGTCCTCGGCGGCCGGGTCGTTGTGCACACAGGTGAGCGTGGCCGTGCTCCTGGCGCTGTCTGTCTCCTCCTGCACGCCCCACTGGTCTGCATCACTCACCCTGATGTCCGAGATCTTCACTCCTGCGCCCGTCCTGATCCTGTGGGGGAACAACAGGGGCTGCCTTAGCCACAGGTCTGCAGATAAACCCCGAGAGCAGCACGAGGAGGGTGAAGGGAAATGCTCCTTTGTCGCCCTGGGTTTTTCTACTGTTCTGTGTTTTTACTTTTGTAGTAGAAGTTCTCATGCTCTTGTTTTCCTAACTGGCCTAGAATGTTTTCTGAACTTCTGGATTGTTTTTCATTCCTTTCTCCAAGGCGGAGAAAGGTGACAGACCATGTTCCTATCCTGTAAAATTGCAGAGGTGTAACCTTCATCTACCAATGTATGGTTGCTTTAAGAGAGATATAAAAAGCAGAAAATAAAGGTAGGCAGAGTTCTTCGCTCTGCTCTCCTGCCTTGGAGCTGCTGCTTGAACCTGCGTGTTCGTGTCCAACTCTGTGACACTCCTTCTCCCCTCAATAACAGGTTGTGACCACGAGTCACTCTGCTTTAAAAACATAAAGCAGGCCCAATCATTTTAAAGAGCTGAGGTGTGGGTTTTGTTATGTGTAAAGCCACTCAACTTCAGCTTGAGCAGTGTGGAGAGAATAAAAATGGTTTCTGCTTCTGTGGCACCAGTGTGATACAAATGAAACAGATATGACGAAGCATAAATTGATTTAATTTGCTGTGTCTGTCCTGCAGTTTAACATTGGGGAATAAAAGCAATGTGATATAAAATACATCCTCCTGACTGCAAACCTTTGGGAGTGAGGTATCTTCTAATATTAGGACCATCTGCATGGAAAAAAATGAGTTTCATTGCTCAAAGACCAAAATGCAGGAAGGAGAGAAAAGAAGTGAGTTATCCTAGACTGAGGGAGGAAAATAATTCTGCCATTGCATCAGGATCTATCAAACTGGGCACATCAGACTGGTGCTGCTGAAAATAATATGATGCTGACATGGAAATCCTTGATTTCCTGAGCATGGCTGGAGTCTGAGAGCAGTGTGGTAACTGGTAAATGTCATCATTTTTTGGCTTAAAAAAATTGCCAAAAATAAAAAGTCCATGCTCCAGCGAGGCTCAGCGTTAGGAACAGATTGCCAAGGAATAGGAAACAAACTGCTTTTAATAGCAGGAACTTCATTTGTGCAGCTTGACTCCTGAAACAAGCCTGGGATTACAACAGGAGTGCTGCAAATGTGCCTGGAGAACAATCAGGCAGGAAGAAACTGCTGCAGCGCCACGCTCGCCACTGCTGTGACTTAATTAATTAAAAGCAAAGCCAAGAGGGACCTTTTAGTTATATGGTGGAGTGAAACAGCACTGCTGAGACCTGGAGCGTTACTTAACAGTGAATTGTGATGGGTTTGCCCCATGCCTCATGGCCAGTTGGAGCTCGTGTTACACCATTAAAATTTGCCTTGAAGTTCTAGCTGGGTTCATGTGCTTGGATCAAAGTGAGTTCACGACTCGATGGGTGGCCTTTTCCTCTGAGAAGGAATTAATTCATCCTGCTTTTATGATACCCTTATTTTTGCCTGTAAGGCTTTACTGACTTGATGGGTTAAATCCATGCCTGGCATAACCAATCTGATGAAAAATATTCCCTGTAACAGAATTTGACTTGCTATTTTTCTAATTGTCTCCTTCCTGCTTTTCCTATTTCCAAACAACATGGCTCAAAGCTGATGTGACCCTCTCCTATCACCTCCTCTTCTTTTTTCTAGAGGAATATTCACTTATTCTGTAGTAATTACACTGGACCAAGTAATTCCTGCAAGACACCTGCATGGCTTCATTTCAGACTGACTTCTAATTTACATGAGATAGAGAATTAGGCCTTCAGTAATGGATTCAGTAATTTTTTTCATTAGACTTCATCAACCACTTTTGAAGAAAATCAGTAAGGCTTAGCAAAAAAAAAAAAAGAAAAAACCAAACCAAAACACTACTTTTTAAATTTTTTCTTTCCCAACCAAAACTATATCATTTTAACAAATTCACATCACCATTCCCTCAAATTCCCATGTTTTTCTTGATATTGTGTCTGAAAACTTCTAACCTGACTTTTCCCCCAAGTCAAATCCTGGTTAATTAAAGGTTAATTGAAGGGCAGGAGATGCTGGGGGGGGACACGCACGCCAGGACAACTGGATCTCATCTATGATTTCAGGATTCATCAGGCTTTTTCCATCTGTCAGAAGCTCGTTATGTCCTCCTACACAGCTTTTGCACTACAGACATCTTCACACAGCTCCTTTTGTCTATTCTGAACCAAATCTCGGGATGAAGAGGATGAAGAGGATGAAGAGCTCCAACGAGGATGAAGAGCTGCAGGACACAGTTCAGCTGGTCCTCACAGGGAGCATGAGGATGCAGGAGCTCAAACAGCCACATCCCTCTGCACACCCAGCCCCTCTCAGACCCTCTGCACCCCAAAACACTCCCTCCTCTGCACTCCAAAACACCTCCCTCTTCTGCACCCCAAAACACCTCCCTCCCTCTCAGCTCCATCCCTGGGCTCTGTCTGCCTCCCTCAGGGAGCTTTGCCGTTCATCCTCTTGTGTCTGAGATGGTTTTTGCCATCAGCTGAGGCTCTCCTGCTGACCCAAGCCTGGCTTCCCCCTCAGGGTGACCCTTCAGAGGAGGCCCTGTGGTTTTTGGGGTTGCCTGCAGCCTCCCCTTGCTGTGCAGGTCCTGCCTCTCTGGGTGAGCAGCAAGTGAACATCACTCACTGCTCCTCAGCCACATCTTCCAAAAGCTTCTCAGAACCCTGCATTTTAGGAAAAATTCCAGTCTAATCCCTTGCATTGCATCTGCTCTGGTGGGCTGAGACAAGATGTCATTTTGCATTTTTGGATATCAGTAGAGCCAGGAAGGTTGAAAGAAGGAAGAAACTACGTTCAGCTTCTCACTTAGGAAAAGTCAAGAAATTCAAATTAAACCAGCCTACATATGGGAGGTTTGAGCCTACTGTTCCTCGGATAAGTGATTCATATCTTTAAATCTGCCCCCGAACTCCACAGGCACAAAAATTATTGTAAGTGCTGGGGACCAAGGCTTTGAAAAAGAGTAAGAAATTCCTACCAGAGCTGACATGAGCTGGAGAAAGGATGGTGAATGGCACGTGTGTGGGCCCTACTCTGTGCCAGGCTTCAATTAGAAGCTTGGGTGGATCATTTAGTTTTCTTATACCTCCCTTCCCCACGTATAAAATACTGGAAAGTGTTGCTCTTCCAACTCAAAGGGAGCTGTAAGGATAAATGGAATTTCTTGAGAAAAATCTGATGTCCTTTCAATTTGCCAGCTGACAAAAATTCTGCCATGTCTGTGCTTGAAAATACAGAAAGGAGCTGCTGAAATATTTCGCAGAACCATGACCCAAGAAGTAAGTGTTACCACTAAGATGGCTTAATTCCTTTTTTTATCATTTTGAAATGAGAGGGGGGGAAAAGGAAAAAAAAAGGAACAAAACATGACAGCCAACTGGAAATTTGGCAAAACTGACATTTCATTCCCATGAAATGCTTTCTGGAAAGCAGAATTGTCAGACAGAAGAGTGTCCTGTTGAAAAGCCCTTGGCCACCTTTAAAACATTGCACTGTCCATGGCATTTGATAATGCAATTAGAGAGATGTGATTGGGGGATCCTGAGGGAGCTGGGCAGAAGTTACCCTGCTCCAGGAGCTGTTTATTTGGGATATCTCTGCCTCAGGGCTGAGGGAGGTCCCACAGAACTGTGCCCCCTCCAGCAGTGCCTTTGCTGCTGCTTTCCCCATGGGATCCCCAGGGGAGGCAGCTGGGGGGGAGCCCCAAAGCCCCCCAGGACTGGGAATGGCTGGAGCTGCTCCAGGGTGGGTGCAGCCCCCTCTGCAGCTCCAAAGGCACCACGAGAGGCTGCCTGCAGTGTGGGACACATTTGGTAGCCGTGGCAGGACTTTCCCCCGAGCACTGTGTCCTGCATTTACTGCAGGATGTAAAGGTACAAACGGGATGGATGGGATGGAGCAGCATTCCCAGCCTGCCAGCTTGGAACGGGCAGAAACTCTTCTAAAATGCAATCCCAGCCTGAAATGGATCCGACCCTGTGAATTGAGCCACTCTAAACCTCTTCTCTCACTTCTCACAGCACAAGGAAAGGAGAAGGCACAAGTAATCACCAGGGCTGGGAGGAAACCTAAGGGCTGCAAGAGGGATTTAAGCATTGAGAACTGAAGTGGAAGTGGTGTGAGGAATTCCACGGCTTCCCAGTCAATTAAGTGCAAAATCTGAAAGGTAAATCCTTGCTTGCCACACACCCCCGGCCCCAATCCTGGCAGGGAGGTAAAGTCTTGGCAAAAGGAACTTTAAAATAGAAACAGAAGGAAAAGATATTTAGGAAATAAAAGAGAGATGTGCTCACAGCAGATGGGAAATGCTCAAAATTATGAGAAAAACTACTTTTTCAGAGCTGTTTTAGAAATCCTCTTATTTCCCCCCTATTCTATTATGGGGGAAGACACGATCTGAGCTAAATTCACTCTCAGTGACGTACTAATAATAACAGTTATGATAAATTTCATTTGTAACTTCCAACCATTTCTGCAGTCAGCCCTTCCACATGCATTTTTAGCCCAATTAAAAATAAAACCATTATCCTTCCCCTACAGGAAATCCAAGCTGTAACCAGTTTAGTCAACTTGCCCAAAATTATATTGTCTCTGCAGAGCCAGAATGAGGGTTGATCCATCCCAATTCCCAGGCTCACACTCCAGCTACACACCCCTACCCATTTTAAGACCAAACCAGAGCAGAGCTGAGTAATTCCGAGCCCTCACAGAGCATTTAACATATTTGAAGAACTGCACAAACAGCAAGCAATTAGTTCTGAACAAGGTCCCTGGGGAGTTCCTAGTTAAAATACAGGCGTTTTAGGATACATTAAACCAAGCATTATAAATTAAAATAACCACTGAACTCAGACATAACATCTGGGGACTTCTGGCTGTGGGTGAGCTGGGCAGTGTTTCCATAAAGGAAGAATACAAGGATTCCTGTGGGGGTGCATGAAGGAGAGGGGGTTTGCTGGGAGATGGAAGGAGGTGTGTGATTCACAGTTCCCACACCCAAGTGCACTCCGTGGCATTTGGGAGGGAGGCACAGACAGTCAGGAGTTCATCTGTGAGCGTGTGAAAGCAAAACCTCTTGGGAAATGCAGTTAAGAGCAGAGGGAGGAGCAGAGCTCACCCTCTCCTGTGGCTTCCTGAGCCTACTGGACAAAATCCTCCATGGGTAATCCGAAAATACGGTGAAAATGAGGTGATGAAAATTCACCCAGAAAACACTTGGCACAACCAGGAATTAGACCTAGAGCTGCCATGGAATATTTTGGTATCTTCACTCTGCCCCCAGCCAGCTCTCCTGCAGACCCACTGGTAACAGCCAGGCGTGGAAGAGCAGTCCCTGGCAATGCCCCTTGTGCTGCTGTGGGCTTGGAGCGTGTGGAACAGGAATTCTGCACTGCCTCACCTCTTATGGAAGTCAAATTTACACCAGCTCAGGGGATCAGGTCCTAAATCTTCACGAGCTAAGCAAGTGTTTATTTTCCAAAATATTTTCCCAAGAACTTCAGTTCTTTGTTCTTTTATATTTTTAAAGACCTGTCACAGATTTATGTTCAAATTACTTCCCCATCAAATTTTCCTTAAAATAGCAGCACTGGGCCAGCTGTGTTTGCTTCTGCAATTCCATATTAATGTCACTATAAGCAAAGCTATTTTTCCAAGTATGTAAAATACACTTCAAAATACACAACACAAAGATCCTGCAAAGACCCGAGCCCTCTCCAAAAGGTCACAAGAGTAGAAACACAAATAATATGTTCCTTTATAGCAAAGTAAAACAAGCAGCCTACACAGCCCCGTGGAGAGGTGTAAGTCGATGGCGAGCAGATGGCAATTTGGAAACAGCAACTGTGAGGCACCAAACTAAAGGAAAGCCCAGGTAAAAGGGTTTGATGATGGTACCAGCAGGCAAAAAGCTCAGCGTGGCTCTGGGAAAAAGCCAGTGCCAATAGGTATTGCCAGTGAAACAACAGTGGGACAAAACCCCCCAGCTCTGCCCTTGGGGATAAAGACACCTCAGTATTCAGAGACAGAGGCAGCGACCTCCAAGGTCAGCTGGAGTTTTACTGAAGATCTGACCTCTGAATTTCATCCATGCTAAAAGCTGCTCCAGTGACTGACCCCACGATGCATAATTGGCTCCAGTGTGTTTCCAAAACAAGACGTGGGTGTGCTGTGCTCTGCCTGCCCACAAACACCTCCCCACTGCAGGGTCAGAGCTCTCCTGGCCACTGCTCCCTCGTGGCACTGCCCTTGCTGAGCCTCCTCACCTCAGCCCTCTCCCACCTCTACACCACAGCAGGACATGTGCCTTCCCCTCCCTCTGCCTTACCTCACTTCCTCCCTGCAGCAGTTATTTTTATATAACCTTTTGTAGCTGTCTTGCTTAACCCTGCCAAGCTTTTGGGGCTGCAGCTTCCCTGAGAGCAGCAATTACTGTCACACATCAGAATATCTCAATCCAGCACGCACTCAAGGAGGAAAGGCAATGCCAAAGCTCCAGCTAGGACACAGCAGACAAAATAGGTTCAGGGACCAGCACGGTGCAAGGCAGGAGCAAATCTGCTCAACACAAGTGGTGGCTGACAGGAAAAAAGCCCAATGACTCAGAGAACAGAAAACCCTTTGAAATCACGGAGGGGATCAATGCTGAAGATTTAGGATGATACAATTGCCACTCTTCTACCCAAAAAGGTGAAGCTATCAACCTTTTTTTTTTTTGAGCCCATCAAATGTTTCAAATTATGTAAAACATCAAGCTCACTAGCATATTGGATTTTGAATAATGAAAAGAGTAAACAGGATTTTAATTTGGATTCTGACAGTAAGGTGCTTTCCATGTGATAAATTAACTATTAGGGAAGACAAATTAACACAACCACCCCTTGAGTATGATGGCTTATGATTTTGAGGAAGCTTTTACAGAAGCCTGATAAAAATAAGGCAGGATGAAAAACAGGGTATGATAATGGAGGGAGTATTTTACCAAAAATTCTTCCTCCTTCTTTTCATCAAACTGTGCATATAACTTCTCTAAAAAAAGTGTAGCAGCTTCTCTCCAGAGCCCCCCATTTTTCCTAAGAACGTCTGAACATTTTAGGAGAGTTCCTCAGCTGCTCTAGATGACCAGATTGATGAATTTTAAAGTGCTTGTTTTAACACTGAGATGTTAAATTTGACATCTGTGAAGCAAGGTCAGAAGAAGAGGTGTCACCCCTCCTTACGATTTTTTTTGAAAGGGAAGGTGTCTGAGAAACATTTTCTAGGCATAAGACTATGCTCATAAAATCAGCAAAGAGGATGTGATCAACTTCAAAGCAGTCAAGCATCACATTACATTTCCATATCCAAAGGAGAACTCCCAAGTTTTGTCATTTTTTTAAAGGAGAGAAGACATTTTAAGATTTCATCTTCACATTTCAGCAGAAACTCCATTTTTCAATCTGCTTGCTCTCTCTCAGGTAAGCAAACACAGCTTAGAAAAACAGCAGAAAGGCATCCTAATTGGCTTGAAATTAAAGCTATTAATTTTTATTCTTATTTATTCCTGTCACAAACCAGACCTGTTTTGTATGGATTTCCAACACTGCTATGGAAACCTGAGAGGTTCTGAAGTCTTTATGTAACACGAGATGAAAACGCCGTCTCCCACAGTGAGCACTGTTTTCTTTGAAATATGTCAACAGTGGAATTTTGTCCCTCTGGGAGAAAAAGGGTTGCCAGGCACTGAGACAGGAGACACCAGGTCCAAATCTATTGACTCGAGACATGTTATTAACCATTTAACTCTCCGGGCAACTTCAAAATAAGGACGTTTACTCACCTTTGCTTGGAAATTCATACAAGGAGAAAAAACTCTACTATTTCTATGGAGACACCATGTACTTGTACACCTAAAACTTGTACAGATACTGAATTTCAATATATTCCTGTAATTTTCCAGTAGTACTTAAACTGCAGGTCAAAAAGTTCTCTAACGATTGGCATTTTCTTGATAAAACTAAAAGCCACTATTTATTGGAGTCCACCTGAAAAGGTTGTTGTGCCTTTGACAAACAAATTACTTTAATTAAAATATAAGCAAGTGTGGGTCTAGATTGTGCTGAAAGCTCCTAAATTCCAGCAAACTCGTGACAGCAGTGGGGCAGGGCTGATGTTTGGGTTGCCAGCCCTGGCATCCCACTAGCCCAGCTCCAGAGAATCTGCTACAGCAGCACAGAAGGGGAGAGGGTCCTCTGTCCTTTGCCTGCCTGGAGGGCAGGAAAAATTACCCAGAATTTGCACATAAATACACAATTCCTACAACTGTTTGACTCTTTACATATTCAAAGCATCCAAATAAGCATGAATTAACCATTCCTGCTATTAATCAGAAGGAAAGAGGTCTTTTTCCAAGCCTGAATGATCTTTGTGCCACTGAACAGCTCCTGACATCCCTTTCTCATTAGGGTGCACAAGCAGCTCCCAGCCTCCCCTGCAAAGGAGAGATGTTTTCCTTTATCCCAGAGCCTCCGTTGAGTTAATTGAGCTGTGATGTGCTGGTTGTTTTTCCAAGAGCTGGCACGTGCCCTCAGACATCTCAAGAACTGAACCAGGAGCCCTCTTCCCTCCAACACAACAATTTGTGCTAAACCTTCTCTGCAGAGAGACGAGGTGAAAAGCTGGAGTGGTTTTCTATAACACATCTACAGAACAAAAATCAAAGCCCCTTCAGTCCCTTCAACCTTTCTCTGAAAGATCTAAAACACTCAGACCACGTCCTTTACCTTGAAACCAATGCAATGCTCCAAGAAATGAAACCCTTCCTTAAAGCCAAGAAGTTTTAAGGGAGAATATGCATTACCCAGCCTGAAGGAGTTCAAAGTATTTGAACTTGGAATTCTTGCAATCATGCAGAAACAGAGCTTGGGAAACCATAATGAAAAAATCAAAGTAAGTCAGAGGTTTCCTCATGCAAAGACAAAGCTACTTACAGGTTTCTTTTTATTGAAAGGTTCCTTTCAGAAATCAGCACTGCAAAAACATTTGCAGCCTGAATAGAGTTCAGGCCTCCTGGGAGACAAAGAATTGTTATAAAAGGGTCATTTTTCTGCCTCTACAAATAAATAAAAAAGCTCTGAAGGTCACAGGTTCTGGAAACACCTAAACAACAACAAAGTACAAACTTTCCATCCCTCTCCCTGCAAAAGTAGATAACGAGCTCCATGGCATTGTCCTGGTCAACACAGGACCAGGGTTTACAGCATTTAAAACAGACCATCACTGCAGCTGAATTTGCTCACCACCTCAGAGTCTCAGACATTTCCTGTAAGGAAAAGTTTATTAAATACAATAATACACTATTATAATTAATTATCTTTTACCAGGCACCAGCATACATGATTTAGGGCCAAAAGAACCTTCCTGGGTTCAAGCTGCACCAGCAGAAAAATAAACTAAAAATGAGCAGATCTTTGAAACATGTATACACCTCTAATTCCTCTGAACTCATCCCAACCCTTGGCACATCCAGCACTTGCTTAACTACCTGGAGTGGTCGTTATGGGATCTATCCTACATTTTTCCATGCTTGTTCAGCACTCTGAATACAAAAGCAGCACAGAAAAGGTCATTACCAGGACCTCCACCCAGGCTGTGGCAAGGAGACACTGACCTGAGCACAAGGGATGGAGTTAGATGGAAGAGTAAAAAAGAACCCCAGCAATGAAAATTCTTCCAGAATTAAAAAGGCCACAAGAACTTTGCCTGAACTAGTAGTTGTTGTTTTTATTGGATTATTTTATGGGGTTTTATGTTGTTTAATCGAAGAAAGAAAATGGATGCCATAAAATATGCAGAGCTAACTGGGGCTGCAGAGTACATTGCTGAATATTGCTAGTAATGCCATTTCCCCTTCACTGTCAAAAAATAAAAATATCCTTCTTTATATCCCTGTCACATGGAACAGCAGTCCTCTCACGCTTGCCAATCAATCATCCTGGAGTGCACCTTTACCTTGAGCAGTGTGTGCTAGGACGGTGAATAAGGAAACCTTAGGAAATAATCTCCCTTTCCACAAGATAGAATTCAATTTCCAGCATAGCTCAGACCAGTACTTTTCTTGGAAAGGTGGCACCATATATTACAGCAGAAAAGCATTTTTCTGCTGGTAGTGAAAACTTTAGTGAGCATTATGATTATGTGGTTTGTACTCCAGGCACCAATGGCCACTGAGCAGGCTAATAACGAGCAAATTCTGATGAGAACAGCCCTCCAGCTGGGATAAAACATCAAAGACTTTTTTCACCCTCCATTCTCCTTTCTTTACTGAAAGATTTTTTTTTTTTTCCTAACCTGCAGACAATCTGCCAAGATCCTCCCCAAGAGTCAGCACTTCACTCTGGTGCTCAGGTAGCCCCAGTCAGCCCTTTGGCCACGGTGCCAGCAGCTTTGATCTCTGGCAGCCCGGTTTGCTTCCTACATTTGGTGCTTCTCAGGAGCTTTCTGAACACTCTCTGCAGGTAGATTGAGCCTTCACCAACGACTCTCTGAATCCCCCTTTGGAATTCTGCAGTTCTGGCAAGGATTTTGCAAGTCCCAGGCTTTGTCTCTCATGCAAGCCCAGCTGTGCAGCAAAGGCTGGCTGGGTCCTGCAGTGAAGTCCAGGGAAAGCCCCACAAATGGATGGTGCCAAGCCCTGTCTGCCTGGATTTGCCTGCAATGTTTCTAACTATGAAGATGAACAGACAGTTTTTTGCCTCTGGATGCCCTGAAGCTCCAAGTCCCAGCTCTTGCTCTTCAGACCTGGCCAAAATATCATTCTGCAAGCTGATGCCTGACAGACAGACCCCAGCAGCCCCAGAGCCAGAGATGAGCAAAGAGTTCAGGAGGCTTCAGCCCTCCAAACTGTGCTGCTCACAGTGCTGCCACAGCACAGAAAGCTTATCCAGCCTTGCAAAGCTGTCAGGAAAATTTACCAGCCACCACACAAAAATTACTTGCCGTTTACCAGAGTGATTGATGGTAATGCAAGAAACTAATGGCATTTTACTTGCCTGTCGAAAGGAATTACTCACCCTGGACCAGCAGGACTGGGGAAGGATTCTTTAATGCTTACAGTGATTTTTAAATTAAACTCTAGTGTTCATAGGGCTGAAGATCAGTCGCAGACAGCAGCTGGCTTCAGGATGGATTCCAACATGATATAGCTGGACAGGCAGGTCTGGCACAGCAATAAGCAGGGTGACAGGCATCTGCACACTGTGCTTCTGACTTCTTTTTAAAACATTTGCAGATTTCAGGAGGCCAAATCCATTTTCAGATCATTAATCTCTAACAAAGACCTAAGTCCTGGCACCGTGCATGTAATGAAAAGTTGGGGACATAACAGGACAAAAAGGCCATAATGAAAAGCTGGAGGCTTCAGTGGCAGAGAAATGTGCTCCCATTTTATCTCTGTTCAGAAAAGTATACAGTATTAAGGGTTAACTCATTTCCTGACTGAGTAGAGGTGAGAGGACCATTCCTGTAGCGTTCCCTTTCCTTCCCAACACCATACTAAAACTTCCTTTATCTTTTATCGTTTTTCCTTTACCATGGCAGCTGTTGCCACCAGGATTTCTCTGTTCTGGTTTTACCTGCAGAAGCAGCACTCGCCCTGGAAGGGCAGCAGATCCTCCACCATGGCTCAGTCACAACATCCCTGTTAAACGAGGTACCTCTCTAGTTTGGGGGCAAACAACATTCATTCAGGAGCATGCCCACGGCAGGGGAAGGGCTGCAAAAGGTCCCTGAGCAGCAGCTGATTCTCACAAGCAGAAGCACAGGCGGCTCCAACACCCAGCACTGCCCTGGAGAACTGCAGTAAGACAAAAAGCAAAGGGCAGCCCAACTTTTGAGGATATGAATGAGCCACTCTCACAGCTTTGATTTTGGATAGCCTGTTTTCTTCATCAGTCTTCATGATTCAAGCTCCTTACACATCCTCAGAAACCAGATGAAAAACTGTCTCTGCCAAAGGTCACAATCAAAAAGGGGGGAGGAGGAACAATTCACGTTTCATGAAGACTACACAGGCCTAGGTGCTAGATACCAAGAAGCCTCTTGAACTTTCATCATGTCAAAGAAAACACTGTGTTTGCAATAACACTCCAAAACCAGGCTTTCCCACTGAGGGGAGTTGTGGGGCACAGAATCAGCTGTGTCAAAATCCAGCCACAATCCATTATAACACATTCAGTGATTTTCTGTGGAAAGCACTCACAGTGAGATTCTGTATCCAACTGAGCATTAAGCACTTCCCATTCCTGTTCTGCTTTCCCAGTTCTGCTAGTCCCTAACCCTGTTAGTCGTGAATTCTTGATTAATGAACCTTGTTTAGAGGATGTGAATACTGAAATTGCTCTGATATACAGGCTCTAACCACAGAAAGAATCTAATTCAGCGAGGGAATCTGCTGTGCTTAGGGGGGATTCCAAACCTTCAATACAGGAAATCAGCTGTTAAGTCATGCTAACAAGGGGCAGCACGCTGTGCTCTCAGCTCCGTGGTGCCTTGTGATGGTCTCACAGCTTGGCATCTGGGGGCAAAATCATCTTCATGTGTTAAGGATGTTTAACATCTGCTTGTAAATCTGGGGCCAGTCAAAAAACGGCTCTGAGTGGAGCGAGGATGGTGCCAGCGTGGTTTTACACCAGAATCCTTAACTATGAAGAACATGCACACACACACACACATCTCCTGAGCTTGTACAGCAAGGACCAATAACCCAGGGCTAAACTAATTATGACTTGTTATGCTTGAGCAGGAAAACAGCAGCCGCTCCTCCCCTGCTTCAAGGGGACGTGTAAAACAAGTGTCTTCGTGGCTCTTCTTCCCTGTGCCTGCAAGGCAAGAACTGTCTCTAGGGAGTCTTCAACTCCCAGGGTGTCCAGAGGAGCAGATTTCCTCCACAGCTGGGGACATGGGGACAGGCAGCACAGCTCTGCTCTCCAGGCTTGATAGAAGGGCTAGACAAGGCCCTCATCAGCCCAATCTTCTTGTTGACTCTATCATAAAAATGTATTTCTCAGGACATGAAAAATCTGATACAGCAATGAAAAACAAAAAGATAGTATCTTTCATTAAATAATATCACTCCTCACGTGCCCATGAATACTTAGAAACAATTGGGGGGGGCGGAGAGGGAGACCTTAATTATACTTGAAATGGTTTATAAAATGCACCAAGATGAAGAAATGTTCCTTGTTCTCCTTCAGCAGGCACTTTCAGACACATTTCAGGAGGCTAATCCTAGAGACCAGGGAATTAATTCCCGAAGACAAGCCCTTTTCCCCCTGAGCTCCTCCCCAGCTCTTCAGAGAAAATGACCTTTTCTGATCTTAAAACATCTTGAAAAAGACAGGAAGATTAATTATGCTCCTCCCTTCTTCATCTTCACGGAACATCTGAGTGGTTTCTACAGCTGCAAAACCTTTATGTCCACGGTCCTTTTGAATGCACTGCTGAGATATTCAAAGACTCACTAAACCAAAGGGGAAGACCCATTCACTGAGACTTTGTGTGGAGAGGAGGTGGGGGAGGGAGGCTTAAAATTATCTTGTACTTAAGTTAAAGAGACAGCTGGAGAAGATTTATTCATAAATCAAACTCTCACCCTTCAAAGAGTCGCCAATTCTCATGGAGATGCTGGTGGGACTAAAAGGTTGAGAAATGCAGCCTGATCCAATGGCTCTGCTTGTTCCTACAGAAGATCCATGGGATTAAGAAGCAAAAGCAAAGCAATCTGCCCTGTATTTTTATGAACACGATTTTGCACCTACAAGTCACAATTGTTTTCCAATTGCAACATTAACACCGAGTTGGAGCTCACCTTTCAGAGCAGTTTCCTGCACGGCTGGTGTTTGTCTATGCCTGTGGGACTGTGGTTGTAATTATTCCCCCAGGAATTCCTGACCTTACCCTAGAGTCAAGTACTGAGGCATTAAAGGGAGGGTGTCTGCAGTAATTGCTGATACGAAGCTTTATTCTCAATTACCAATGTCAACAGCTTGTGGATATTAAAAGTGAAGACAATGTGTTACTGGGCTGAGATTGCTTTCTAATCTGATATCTAGGCTATAAATGATCTGATTTGCTGATGAAGTGCTCAAATTACAAAGGCACCATTCAAAAAATCACTAAATATAAGGCTGACATCTCTTGATTTTAAGTGGCGCTGAGAGTGCTCCGTTCCTTCCTGGTGGTGTTGCCTTCCTGACTTGAATCTTCACTGTCAAGACATCATCCTCAATTAACTTCAGGCACAACTATTCTCAGTTTTAACACTCTGCCCACCAGACTAGCAGTGAGTTCCAAAAATGGGCCTGAGAGCTGCAATCTCAAGCTGATCTATCAGAAATACCAATATTATCCATCTTTTCTTCCTTTTGGAACAGTGAAAGCTCAGAAGTACCATTGCATTCAAGTTCTGACTTGTCCTGGAAATATTCTATCTTATTTTCGCTTGGGGAACCCCTTCTTTACTGAATATTCCTGCAGTTCAGATCTGTCTGCAGTTTTAAGTGAAATTAAGTAGCCAGTGTCATACACATGGTGCTGCAAAGACTAAATAGTGATATTAAGCAAAGTCGGGGTTTAATTTCCCTGCATGCAGCAAGTGAGATTGGGAAAGGCTAGGTTTGGAGAATGTAACAGTCAGAGGTGAACATAAAATATAAATGCAAAATGCATTTCCTCATATTTATTGCATTTCTTACATCTAAATCAGGCAGATTTCATTCCACAGATTGAGACTGATCTGAAGTAATTTAGTGGGAGGCTGGTAGTTGAAACACATAATCACATTTCTAGAACAATGTAATTACATTGAATTTAATGTGATTTCCTGCCACAGGTTTAAAAGTGCAGCCTCCTCCACATTCTCAATTTATGCTGAACATGACACTTGATGGAAGACTACTTTCACACAGCCAGGTAGAGCATTGCATAAGGGGAGAAAGTACTCTGTGACCACTTGGATTCCCCAGGACCATCAGACAAAGATGCCAGTAATGAAGTACCAGTGAGCTCAAATCCTAAATTTCTAGGAAGATGACGTTTCAGCAGATGACCATTGATTTCAGATTTCATTTTCATTAAATGTCTCACAAGGAACAATTATGCCGCCCTTAAGAACTTGTGCACAAGTCAGCTCTGCTCTGTGGAGCAAAGAAATTTAATTGGAAATTCATAGCAGAGGAGTTTTCAGGATTTTGTAGGTTGTAGATGTTTCAGAAAGTGCTATGATAAAGACTTTTTATAAAGAGCTGGCTAATAAATGGATAGGGCAGGTCATACCCATTAAGAATTGCTAGGAAATACTGGGGGAAAAACTAATTGTAACCTGAATGCAGACCAAGAGCTGGAATCCTAAAACAAACAAGGACAAAGGGCTGGAAATGTGTCAAAGCTAGGAATAAAACAGCACAGTCATTGGGATTTATTTAACTCCTACAAATTAGTCAAAAGTTGATCTAGAGAAAGTGTGCAAGCCAATGCATCAGGACAGCCTGTGCTGCCAAAGCACTGCATAAACAGGAGGGTTACTCTTAAAAATAAATAACACTAAGTTACAGCTGATCAGATGAAATTCTGCCTACTATGAAACAACTCGAGTAATCTCTTTGCAGAATAATTCCAAAGTTGTACAAATGGAGGCATAGTTACAAGCAATTTGCAAACAGAAAGAAAAATGAATAAATTGATCAAAAATACTATTTACTGCTGGCAGTTCATTTGACTTTCTGCAGAATGCTTCAACATTTATATTCCTTCATTGGAATAAATAAGTATTGCAATATAATGGATAATGAAGCAGATGCTGAAAAGGCAAAGTGCACAGGATTTTTTTTTTTTCCCCAAGACCAATATAAATCTGAATGAAATAAAAGTTGAAAAGTGGGTTTTAAATCTGGGGGCTTTTATGAAAAGTAAACGAACAATGGATTTAAAGCAGTATAATTACTGATGAATCACAACGCTATGGAAATGGCCTCGGAGAGCTCCAAATGCATTATACACTGTGGAGGGGAAAGGAGAACAAGGGAGGAAAAAAAAACCCCTAAAAGGAGACAGCACTGAGCCCTCACTCAGCTCAACCACCCTGCACTGATGTAGCATTTAGGTTATAAAGCCAAATCTTAAGATTACCCCACGCGTGGAAGTTTTCTTTGCCTTGAACAAAAATGTGGGAAAATCTCAAGATGTGCAGACTTGAAACAAACCAAGGAGAGGCCCCAATGCCTTGGAGTGGATTTTGTCACTCGCTGCAGAGCGCTGATGTGGGAGAGGCTCCCACAGCCGGGGACTGCGCTGGGCAGCAGCGACAAAAGCACACGTGGGACAAAAACCAGGGCACAGGAAAGCTCTGTCTGGGAAATGGCAATGTGTGCTGTGGATGGCTCTGTCACCACAGTGCTTGGAGAGGAGAATGGGTCTGTCCCAGGAAAGCTCTGTCTGGCACAGGACAATGTGTGCTATGGATGGCTCTGTCACCTCAGTGCTTGGAGAGGGGAATGGGTCTGGGCCAGGAAAGCTCTGTCTGGCACAGGACAATGTGTGCTATGGATGGCTCTGTCACCTCAGCCCTTGGAGAGGGAATGGGTCTGTCCCAGGAAGGACCTGAGGAGGGTTGAAGGCGGGTGTGGGTCCCACAGGGCACAGCAGGATGAGCAGTGCCAGCTCAGCTGCCACCTCCACCCGCTCCCGACCCCAGCGCACGTCCAGCAAGGGCTCAGCTCTTCCTCCTGAGCCTGACGAGCTTCCCAACAGCTGAAGCATTTCCAGACTTCAAACCCTGAGCAGGGTTTCTTCAAAGAGTGAATGCATTTGCTGAAATTAATTTTGGGCTGCAGCTTCTTAAAAGGTGCCCATTTGTACATCAGGCAGATTAGCGGCAGAGCCGGCTGGAAGTTGCAGTCTCAATCAAAACCAAAAATGTGCTAAGCAGATTTTCCCTTTTGTTTACTGGAAAGCTACTTCCTTCAAGGTGACTCAAGACAAGAGGCAGTTTGCTTAAACAAGAAGAGATTTGCCAGAGGTCCCCCTTTTCATCCCTGATCACTTCCTACAGCTCAGGAAGAAGAATTCTGCACAGAGTAGACAGGAGGACAACAGTGGAGTCAGAACCTTTACTAATGGAAATCATTCAGTTGCAAACCAGAACCAACCAGACACAAACACTTGGATTCAAACTTGGCCAAAAATGGTTAGAAATGAGAAACAATTGGGCTGTGGCAGGATTACCACTGCATTAGCTGGGAGGTCAGCCCAAGTATTCAGAATTCCCATTATGCAGCAAAAGGAATGCAAATCTCTGCTTACCCATCACCACTCCAACAGTTACATATTCAGATTTCTTTCTGGAATAAGTGCAAATTTGCTTTGATTCTATGACATTTCATCACTTAATACATTTATAGCATGTCAAGGGAAAACTTGACTGAATTCACAATGCTGTACTGATTGAGTTCCTAATAGGAACAGCTGTCAGAAGGACTTGTAAGGATAAATTTCAAAATCGCATTTCCTAGCTGGCAGAGGACTTTCTGCACTTTCTGTACCCATGTGCAGAACTTTCTGGGACACAGAGGTGGACAGCCCCTCTCTTCCCAGTCACCACCAGTCCATGGCACTGCAGCTGCTGCAGCCACACCAGTGCCTGCACAAGACTTTTTCTCCAGAGTCCTGCACTTGAGTCTCACAGTTGTGGAGTCAGAAAAAGCTCTGCTGGAGATTAATGAACTGTGGAAAAGGAGTAAGAGCCCAATTGAGGGGAACCCACCAAAAGATCCTCCAAGTACAAACTACCCAAGCACAGAGCTCAGATGTGAGCAGAGAACACAGGAGGCAGCAGAGCTGGAGGTCACCATCTACCTTAGCTGAAAATGGGGAAAGATGACACAGAAAACCAACTCAATTCACATTTGAGTCCTTGGCCAGTGCCCCAACCTCAGAGCTTCCTGCTCCTCTCAATCACTACTTATGAATGGAAAAATATCTGGGGAGTTTTCCTCTGCTCCTGATCCCTCCTTGAAATCTTCACATTTGTTTAGAAAGGTCTTCAAAATACATTTTCCAAGTGAACCCAAGCATTTCCAAACTCTCTCCCTCTCTGCAGAGACCTGCAAGGCCCTGAAATGACCTACCTTGAGCACTCATGACATGGGTAAACACATCACCCTACTTTAATTAGGCAAAGAAGGGAAAAAACAGTGCTTTTCAATACTTGAAACCAACCAGTTTAAAATAAATATTTCAAGTTGTCCTGATTGTTAGATGAGCAGCTTCTGCAAAGCGATTGCAAACGTTGCCATTGTTTTGCCATACGGTCGCCAGCAGCTGGAAGCTCTGAGATGCCCATTTCAACCAGAAATTTTCCATTTCAAATGCATTTGGCAGTTTGTTCCTAGTGAGAAGTGCTTCACATCATGAGAGCTTTCAGAAGACCCCGAGCAGTGAAGCAGGTGGCTTTTCTTAAAGTGGGGGCAAAGCAGAGCTTTCTGTAAACACTCCTTTTTATCAGTAAATAAGTAAGAAAAGGTGCTGTGCCACATTTTCTGCACTGCTATTAGGCAGCTGAGAGGCTCCTGCTAGACCAGACAAAGCCTTCAGTCAGTCCCACAGAATATTCCCAAACAAATGAAAAGAACGGTGGGAGGAATTCACTTTAAAGTGCATTCATTGTACTTTTCTTTTCATTAAATATAATAATAAGCAACAGCTCCTTGTGGTGTTGAACGGACAATACTCTTCACTCTTTTTTCATGCCAACACTTCAACCACTTGTACTTACATTCTTCCACCTAATCACTACCTCACTGTTGTTAAAATCCATCATGCACTAGGGGCCAAATCTTGAGGTCCCCACTCAAACCCTCTCTTAAATGAGCTCTTAGGAGGATTTTTGCATGATTAAGCATCACAGGTTTTTTTTCCCTAACTGATATTTGAATAAAGAACACAAGAATTGGCCTTGATCATTACCATAATGCTTTCCTGTTTTCCACAATGCCACTCAAAAGCCTAAAAATATGGCATAGAAGCCCTGCAGGGAATTAATGCAAAGTGTCTGTATTTGCACCAGGAACCAATTGCTGAAATAAAAAAAACCCCGTTATCTGAAATAAACCTGGAGGATGCATTAGCAGAAGCACTTGTGAGCAACTTGCCCTTTAAAGCACGCATGGGACAAATTCATCTCGAGAGTCACTTCAAAGGGAATGGTCTGTAATCAGAATTAATCACAATTAATTTGGCCCTAGGTTTCTGCCACAGAGTGCAGGCTCCTGCAGCCAGCGCTGCGGGCAGCGGATGGCAGGGATCACATCCACAGCCTCCACCTCTGCTGATATTGCCAATTCTGCTCTGCTGGTGCCATCATCAAATGCTGCAACAGGATTCAGGCCAAATTTGCTTATCGGCTCTGAACCATGAGGCCAGCCAGCAATATGTGCTGAATGGAGCTCTTTTGGAGGATGTCATCTTTCTATTTATATTACCTAATTCTTCTCCTCCAGCTCCCTGTGGCAAAGCAACGGTTGAAATCAGCCAGTAGAAGCTAATAGGGTTATGTAAGTGTCCATTTGCTGTACATATGCTCTCCCCCCTAAGGCAGGCAATCACCATGAGAGAGGTGCACCTTCCATTTTTGATGTCTAAGCACATCAGGGTTTTGGAGATGCTTCAGACAGGGTCTCCACCCTTGCTGGAGGAGGACATGTGGGGTCTGAGCAAGAAGCAAGCAGCAGAGAGCTGTCACAGGGGCAGACTCTAACCCAGACAAGAGATGCTTCTAGGCAGGACACGAATCCTCATCTGCCCACGAAACACAGCCCCACTAAACCAGGCAGGGAATGGCAGCTCCACGTGTGGCCCCTCTCAAGGTATTGCTGAGCAGACACAACCCTCAAGCTTTTTGCCTGGGCTTAATCCCTTGCTCTGCCTGCACAAAAGCAAAGTGTTTCCTTGATGTGGAAAGATGCAGCTTCCCTGTCTCTTGATCCCTCTCAGTCTCTATCATCTGCTTCAAAGTAAACTGGGTTTATGGACCTGGATAATTCTTTTGTTTCAAGAATATTTAACTTACATTTAAAAGAAACAATATTGATCCCTGTAATCCATGAATTATTGTGTCCTTCACCCCAAGGTATGTAAAAATGGCACAGACCCTATAATATGAGGGACTGTTGGCACCAATCTCTTGCTCTCTGGAAGCATCCAGGGTTTAAAACCTCAAGAAAACTGTCTAGGAAAGCTAAACTCCTTAACACCAATTTAGTATTAAGAATATGACATGAATTTTAAAGTAGGCATATTAATTATGCATATTCACATTTTTTTGTTTGCTATGTTCTACCATGAAGCTTCCTCTGAATAGAGCTCTCCAGTACACAGCACTAAGGTTTTACCCACAGTCAGAATCTGTAAATTCAGGTCCTCCAAGTGTTCAGTCACGTGAAGACAAAACTGATTCCTGCTACCCCTTCTCCTATCTTGACTGTGTATTTTGGGAGGTGGATCTTCCCAGAATGTAGTAATATCACTCCAAAAAAACCCCAAGTTTTTGAATCTAAATTCCTGTAACATATATCCAAGAGGCACGAAATTCAGCAACAGCAACTGGAAATGTTGGAATCTTTTCCACAGAGCACTTGCTCCCTCCTGCCAGCAGATGGGCTCTGCTGAACCCAGAGAAGAGGAAACGAGCCTGTGTCACACTACAACACGGCAGGAAAGAAGGAGCCATCACAGCAAATGAGGAATGTGCCATTTTCCCCTCCTTTCCTTGAGTGGTGAAACAGAAGCACAAGGAAAGCAAGCAAATCACTCAGGACCACAGCAAGAATAGCACCAAAATCCCCAAGCACAGGACACGCTACATACTTGTAGTAACAAAAAATATATCTGTCACTGCATGTCACACGAGCTCATTCAAACTCAAAATTTATCACTTGCTTCGGACTCCAGCCAGGTGACAGCAAATATATCATGGAGCTGTCAACAATCTGCTAATCTGGGCTGTGAAGTGTAGGAATACAAGAAGCTTAAAAATATACTGCTCCTTCAGAAACCATAAATTTTGCTGGCTCTTTCTCACATACCACTGGGTAATAGGTCTGCTCCAGCTCCTTCACTCCCACCTCCTGCAGTTAAACAGTTTCATTTTGCATGTCTATTTAGAGAGTGACAATCAGCCACACGAGGCAGTCACCCATGGGTATAACTACAAAGAAACACAGACCCTCTCTGGCTCTTTGACTGAGAAGAATTACCAGTGGCAGATTGAACTGCAAAAGTTGGTACAGAAATCCCAGGACGGACACAACTAGATTTTCAGAGACAGCTGGAATAACATTCCTGCCCATCTGGAAACCTGATCTGTTGTGCTCTTTGGAACAGAGAAGAAAGCAAAAAGAAGAGAAGGAAGACCTTTCCTCCTCCATCTGAAACCAAACCACATGTCTAGGCTTTTTGGAGAGAGTGCAGAGGATGGCTCAGTCCCATGAGTGAACACTCAAGCAAGGACTTCAGCTTCTCCTAGCTCATATATTGGACAAAAATTCAAACCGAGGTAGGGGAAGGAGCTTTGATTATAAACACAGGAGAAGTTTCAAAGAATACTTCACAAATAACAGCTTGTTTGTGACATTTCACACTGGGCACATTTCTGGGAGACTACAAACAAAAGCATGTCATGTTGCTTTATGGGCAGCAAGCTCACCAAGGACTACGTTATTGTGCTGAGCCTAAACATTCCTGGCCTGGCTGGAGAAGGCAGTTTGACTCACTGTTCCTCGTGCAAGTTCAGTTCTTTAACTGAATTTCTCTTATGCCAAACACCTTGGTGTACCTGCCATTCTTCATTTCCTACTCCGGCCACAAACTTCAATTTTCTCTCCTCAGCACTTAGACAGCGCATAATTACGACTAATTATCGATCACTGAGGGATTACTAGTTGACAGATGCAATTTCCACATTGTTATCAAGCATGACTGACTGGGGCCCGGGGAGGATCAAAGGTACCTGTGCTGCTGGAGAAAGCTGCAGGTGTCTAAGCTGGGTGGGAGCAGCGTTGTCACTGCAGTGGCCCCTGAAGGCCGATGTGTTTAGGGACCTGTTAACAAGATTCCATAAATCTACACAAAGTGACAGTCCTCACCCCAAAGAGATTTACAAGCCTGCAAAAGCCGAGCCTTTTACATCTGTAAATGTATTCAATTTGGCTGCATTTGTACCACTCCTGCATTCCATTTCTGCAAATATCCTCGCAAGCAAGCGAGCTGGTAGCGACGTTCAGAGAAACAGCTCATTCCAGGGGAAAAAACACCACTCAGTTTTCCTCAAAGCAAATTTTAGATTTGCATGCTTTGGTGCACCTGCTGATCTCAACAAATTGGGTAATGAAGGAAAGGGGAGCGCTGTGCAACCCCAGGGCCCCAGGAATGCAGCTCACACGCAGCCCATTGATGGCATTTGTGAGCTGCAGCTCCCCAGAAATCAGGAGTTTGCTGCCACGTGCTCTGGGTGTTGCACAATCGAGGCACTGTGCACACAGAGCATTTAAGAAAAATGAATTAAAAAGAGAAATCTGAGAGAAAAATACATGGAGCTGCTCAAACATCATTGAACGGAGTAAAAAAGCAATGTTTTAATAAGAAGTCACATGACGAATTTTTTCCCAGTTGTACTTCAATGGAGTTATTTACATAATTCAAGCAGACACAAATCCCAGTGTGAAAATATCTGTGCTCTTGTAGCCCAGTGGCAGCCCTTCCAGCATGACTTACAACAAAAGGCTGAAAAAGTCCACTCCCATGGTACACACAAATTGGTTTATTATTAGAGCTCATCCAGCACCATTATTTTCTGACAGTAAATGTGTTTTTAACAGAATTGAAATTGCCACGAAGAACATTTTTCTTGCAAATGTTAAACTTTTCTTTGGGGAAAAACCACATTTTTGTTTCACGTCTGTTTAACATTAAGATACATTTCCCTTTCCATTCTGTTCCAAAGAAAGCACGACACAGTTTAGAAAATGCTGCACTAAATCTTCCTGGCTTCTAAAAGTAAAAAAACCTGAGAATGAGCCTTACATAAAGAAAGATTGCAAGTGCCTTACTAAGGACTTTATTCATTAAAAAAGACTCAAGTCTATTCTGCTTCTTGTCTATGAAAGTGAAATACGATTTTTATTAAATTAAGCTCTTAATATGTTTGCTAAGGCTCTGTCAGGCCGAACATTAACTACATTTCCATTGTTTTTCAAGTCTGAAAAAGAAAGTTGTTCTGCAGAGAGACAACCTCACTTACAGCTCCTTAACCTTCAGACCAGAAGGGAAATTTGCTTTATGAAGTGCATTTGCAATATCCAGTTCACACAGCGGGCACAGTGCCTTCATAAAGAGAAAATGCAACAGCTTTCAGAAATCGTTTAAGGAAGAGGGCGTGGGGGGAAGAAAGGAATAAACCACAGCAGAAGCATTTCAGTTTGGGGTAGCAAATCGCAAATAGGAGCCCCGAGCCTGGTGCAGCCCAGGATGTGTGGAGCAGAGCCCTGCACAGACCTGCAGCTCCCCGCTATGGGATCAGCCCTGCGGGCTGCCGGCTCTCTGCCCTTTGCAGGGGCTCGCTCAGGGAGGAACGAGTTCCTAAATGTCCCCCCACTGAGGGGTTTTGAGGGGAGGTGATGCTTTGAGTCCTTTCTGGGGGGTCACAGCCGAGACACAGCTTCCCCTCGCAGCCGGGACACCTGAAACCGCAGCAAGCCCCATCTTCCCAGAGCTTTTCCCTGCCACCCGGGGCTCCTGAACCCGCACCAAGATTCTTCCCAGAACCCTTCCCTTCCCAGCCGGGGCACCTGAACTACTCCAAGATCCTTCCCAGAACTTTCCCCTCCCACCCGGGGCACCTGAACCTACACCAAGATTCTTCCCAGAGCTTTCCCCTTCCAGCCGGGGCACCTGAACTGCTCCAAGCCCCATCCTTCCCAGAACTTTCCCCTCCCACCCGGGGCGCCTGAACCACACCAAGATCCTTCCCAGAACTTTCCCCTCGCAGCCGGGACGCCTGAACCGCACCAAGATCCTTCCCAGAACACTTCCCCTCCCAGTGGTGGCTTTTGCGGGGTTCCTGCTCCACACACAAGTCCGCTCTGCCCTCTCCTGGCCTGCGCTCACATCCGAGCCTGTGCGCGCCCTGCATCCCCCGAGCGGGGCCGGCACGGAGGGATGCAGGAGGGATGCAGGAGGGGTGCAGGAGGGATGCAGGAGGGATGCAGGAGGGATGCAGGAGGGATGCAGGAGGGATGCAGGAGGGGTGCAGGAGGGATGCAGGAGGGATGCAGGAGGGCTGGGGAGGGCCGGGGTCCGGGCATCACCCCTCGGCGGGCACCCGCAGGACGGCACCTCCCTGCCCACCAGCTCACCACCCTGGGCTCGGGTACTCTGTGGGCCATCCCAAACCCATCTGCCTCTGTAACAGACCCAAAGGACAAAGCAGGAGCAGCCCATCAGCCTCCCAGTCCTCTCTGAAAAATAACAGTTTGAGGGTAGAAGAGGCATTCCCTTCCTCCTTTAGGAAAGCATCTGCTCTTTGAGGTGTATCACTGGAACATGAGCAATAAAAACAGTGATTTGTAGAATGAAAGCTATGACAGACATTTCTTGTACAAACACCATGAGACATTACAGATAACGTAACGTTACATAAACGGGCAAAGCATTAGAACTATTATCACCAACAACAGCACAGGGGACACAGCAGTTTAGCAAAGGAAGTGAAAAATAGCGGATGTGATTTAAGAGGCAGAGAAAATCTGAGCTGGCAAGTTGTAATTACTGCAGCTGAAACCCAGCCAGGATCCTGGTTGACTGCCTCCAGGCTTAGGAAATGCAACCCGGAATCTTTAAATGACCAAATAATTGGGACCTGGGTTTTGTGTCCCCAGTGGGACACAATCATCGACGTGGCCACACCAAGAGTTCCAGCACTACCATGGAGAACCACAAATGCCATCCTGCCTGGCACTCCTGGCTGAGGATCTCCACAACCAAATATTGACCTGAACCAGATCTGCTCTGCAAGGTCATTTTTCTTCCCACAGTGGTACAGCTGCAGGGCTTTTTCAACCATCCTTCAGCTTCAGCAGCCTGTAAGCATCTAATGTCTAGTCAAAGGACATAATTCATCCATTTTATGGTTCCCAGAATGCAAAGATATCTACCCAATTTCCTAAGAAACATTAATATTAAAGTATGGCTTTCTCAGCCCAAATCATGCAAGCTGAACAAAGTTCTCCTGACGTTTTATGACAAGGTGATTAATAACACCAAGAAGAAGAATGAAATGATACCAGATTATAAGCTATTGTAAATCTTTCAGTCATCCCAGGAATAATGAATGTAGATTTCTTAGGAGAGCAGTACAGATTTAAACAGAATCATTTTAGTTTTCTTGTCAATCTACAGGCTATTTATGTAATATCAGAAAGACACAATGAACTCACCTAGTTTTAAAAGGAGCATGTAGCACATTTCTTTAAAAACAAAGGATTCCAAAGACCATCCTAAGCTGGAATCTCCAAAATTGTTTAAGAAAATGTTGCACCTTAACCATTATTGTTGATCACTGACCTTCCCTTCTCCAAGCAAGAGCCACAATGACAAGAATGCAGTTGGACTTAAAAAGTCTGAGCTGACATGACCAACCTTCTTCAAACACTGAAGTTTAGGGGTATGATCTAAACTGTACTGGCCTAAGAATCCACTGGCCCAAAATGCCCCAAACTGCCTTGACACGGGTTTTGGAGTCAAGGGAAATGCAAATGCAAACTCTCACGAGTTGTTCTACAAATGCTGTTAAGTTTTCAACCCCCACCTCAAGACAAAGTTTATGGTCTCACTCTGCTTGTGGCTGCACGGGGAACCCAGTGCCCTCTGACCCCTTGAGGCAGTCTGTCCTAGACATTACCTCAACACAATAATTAATAAGTAATAATACTGAATTTGAGTTCGTGGAATTCGCACAGGCTAAATGTTCCGAAGAAAAATGAATAATGCATGCAGAAGAGATTCATTTGGGGGAAAAAAATGTAACTTCAGTTAGAAATAAAGCCCTGGTTGCCTTGGCAAAGAGGATTTAATTGCTGTAATCGCTACATCTCACATAAGGTCGCTGTTTGAGGGAGTCCACAGTACTGCTATTCATTCTGCCTCTGCTCTACGGCAAATAAAGGACTACTGGTCCCAAGAGCATCAGGGAAATCATTCTGAAAAGGTTTAAATTATTTTTAAAGGGTTATTAGCTTTGGCAAATGAGTCAAAAGTCATCTTAGCTGAGGAGCATAGGTACTTACACCACATTATGGAGATGGCAGCAGGAAATGCCACAATTAAGAGTGTTCTACTGGTGTTACTGTGTGTCATTAAAAACAGAGCTCCAAACGTGACCGCTCCCTCTCCATCTGTGTCCTGCCCAGCCACCCACGTGGGGCTGCCACTGCCCCTGACAAATTTCCCAGAGAAACACCAAGCCAGGACACTGGCACACACACATGTGCCTTGCACCCAACCAAATTCAAATAGTTTTACTGGCACAAATCCTAAGCAACTCTACGGAAGTCAATTAAATCACCCCTCTTTTCGGGGTAAGACAGAGAAGACTCTGGCCAGGCAAATTAAATTAGAGATGGGCCAGAGCCAAACTCCCGGATCCCAAACAACCCAAAATTCACAATGCATTTGGATCCTGGTCCAGATTCTCACAGTCTGCTACTGCTTCTCCCTCACCCTCTGTCACCTCCCAAGACCGGACAAACTTTTCAGACTGTCCCCAAGCATCACTTGGTGCATTTTATCACCATCTTCCACCGGGGATCTGCATCAAAGTGCTCATCCGTGTGCTCCCTGTGGCTGCTTGGCACATTTCTTGCCCAGACCCTCATTAACTTGAGCAGATGCTTAGAAAGCTCATGAACAAGGCATTGCCTATCCCACACTTCTGCTTCTCTGCCTTTCCTGCTTGCTGTCCTCTAGGACCAGCTCAATTAGAGATGGGGATCTAGTGAAAATGCATTTGAGGACTCCGTTAATACCACAAAAGGCTGGGCCACACAATGAGAAAAAAAGCAACTGAGAAAGTTTGCTTGGCAGGAAAATTATCAAAAGGATGTAGTGGGGGACAGGAAGGTACATTTTGGTCTTGGCAATTTAAAGGAAAACATGTTGGGGGCAGAGGGTGGGTGACAGGTTTGCCCCACAAACATGGGGCTGCTTGAACATGGCTCTCCCAAGAGCACCCTCCTGGGTGGGAGACCCTAGGAAATGCTGCTGCTCAGAACAATTCCTCCTCTGCTGGGAAAACCCACAGCATCTCCCCAGGGATCCTGAGGAGAGCAGATTGTAGAGACATTTCCCTCTTAGGTAGCTGTACGTAACTCCCAACACAAGGTGAAGCAGTGCTGCACCAGGGCACTGACACCCAGCACTGCTTAGGGCAGGGGTCGGGCTGGGGGGAGATGAGAGGAGCCACAGCACCCAGGAGCAGCTCCCTGGGCTCTGGGAAGCTCAAGAAGAGCTCCTGCCATGGTGTCCCCTGCGTGGCTCAGCACTGCAGGGGCTTTGGGGGCTCTGCCAGCCTGAGGCTTCCCCATCCTGGCACCCACCCTGTGGCGCTCCAGGGCTGGCAGGGAATGGTGCAAGGAGTGAAACTGCTTTAACTGTAAGCACCGTTTGCTGTGCCTCGGGATGGCAGACTCATTTGTCACTGTTTTCTTCTCCTGCAGCTCTTTGGATTCATCTCGGATCCAATAACTTTGTTAATATGATTTCTTTCATAACCTGGCCGGGTACAGCATCCAAGGCAGGCGTGGCAGCTATTTGATGCTTTAAATACCTCACCCACAGCACAGCTCCCTGCTCTGCCTTGCCCAAAACCATTTCTTACGAGTCCTTTACTGATATAAATTGCATGGGGAGCAGGAGCAACACCCAAAACAAGAAGATATGTTGACAATTTTCTTGCAATATTCTGTTTCCTGCTCTTTCTGAGAGTCCTTCCTCCCCAAAGCTGTCAGCAAACTATCACACTGGCCTTCTATCAGACCATGCAAAAACTCATGGGTAAACACAAGGACAAAAGCAACTCTCTGTTGCATCAGCAGGAACGTGAAGAAATTGAGATCAATGTGCTCACTCAAAGCAATACTCCATCAGCTTCATGGGAGAGTAATCTGGTTTTTACCAGGATAAAATGACAGCAATGCATGGCCCAAAACATCTCAGGAAAAAAGGAAATTTCAAAGTAGTCACATTTTTCTAGTTTTAATACCATTCATTACTCTGAATGCAATGAATAGAAGGAGAAGTAACTGCATCAACGACCGAGTCACTGTTGTGTCTGACTTGTTTAAACAAGACTGTGATTTACTGCACTGCCAGCTAATGAAGAGCTGTACAAGAAGCTGATCAATGCCATCATTGTCTGGCAGCACAAAGCAGGGACTACTCAGCATATTGTCCAAAACAAAGGCTCCCCCCAAGCTCCCCGCCAGGGACTCGTTTACCAGGATACACAGTTTGCAGAGAGCCACAGTGTGCCCCAAACTTGAAATGATCACTCAAAGACAGGAACCTTTTCTGACCTGTGTTCCCAACCTGAGTACAAGGTAAAAAAAGAAAAGAAATGGATGAAGAAAATGTTTGTCTTGCAGCTGTCTTCCTTAAATTGCCCTTTGTGATACTGTGAGTTTAAGCAGTTTTGTCACCTCGAGGCAGCTTTGTGTTCATTAACGGAGCTAACTGAACTCAGAGCCGGCTGCTCACAGGCAAAACTCAGCTCCTAATTCCATCTTCTATGGTTTCCCTTCCCGTTTCATTGCTGCACCAACGTTTATCACAGCAAAGGTACAACAGGGTAGCCCCCAGCAATAACAAGTTCTGGGGAAGAGCAGTGGCAATGCCCTGAGCTGGCTGCTGAACCTTCAGGACCCCCCTGATGCAGCTCCTTATCCAAAGGGATGCCCACCCCACACCCCCTCTCACTGATAGAGGAGCCTGAGCAGGTGCAATAAACCAAGGGTGTCCTTTTACCATGGTCTGCTCCAAAATCCCCACCCCAGGCAGGCCCAGCATCCCAAGCATGTCGTGCACATCTGCTGGCAGTGCCCTGCACATCCACACCTGGCCCTGGAGCAGGCACTGGGTTCTGCAGGAGCTGCCTGCAGTTCATTAGCAGGAGCTGTCGTGTCAAAGCTTTTGGATATGGGGCTCAGCCTAGAACAAGCTTGTAGAACCCAAACCACTAAAAAATGTAAAATCTCTTTGCATTACCATCAACAAGGCAGGGTTTGTGTCAAGTCACGTGGTGCATTGGCACCTTGCAGATCTATGGGAAGTGCTTCTCACATTCTCTCCTTTGCAGAGCACAGCAGTGCCTGCTAACAGGCTGGCAGACAAGAGCTTGTCAGGGCTCCTCCTGCAGTCCTCATTTGTCACACACGTGCCAGAGGAGCTGATGTGCCAAACAAGATGCAGAGCCACCAGTGACACCCAGCACCCCGTACCCACTCGTAGTGCAGCGATGAGACACCTGCTCATGCACCAACCAACCTAAAATCAACACAGTTACCTCTCCTTTTTCCTACCTGATGGTTCTGGATGTGAGATACAGCAAATTAATTTACATGACATTGCCACATCCTTACCACTCGCAGGGGCAGGTGGGCAGATGAATGAGGTAGCTGAGGTGCTGGCAGGGCTTGAATGGAAGAAGAAGTAGGGTTTCAAGGCAAACCAAACACCTTTTCCAGTGCAAAGTGGATCCTTGTTTCATTCCAGCTGTACTCAGTGTTTTACCAGATGCATGAATTATTCCCAAACCACCAAAATTAAAAATAACTGGCAAACTCTTCACCTTCCCAGTGAAAAACACTGGTGGAATACACACACAGGTCAAGTATTTTTAATCAATCTAATTCTGCATTTTGATCCACCCTCCTCTCCAACTCTTACAAACATTTCCCTGCTCCCACGAGAGAACATCCCTGAGCCGAGGCTGTGGAGGCCAAGGGAAGGAGCAGACAGTGGGGACACCTGCCCAGTCACCAGGACCCCAGCCCCATCCTCCTTCCTCTTTCCAGCGCCCTCATAACCCTGCAGGAACTTGGTTTGTGCACAAAGCAGCACACCCAGAACCCCTTTTGCAGGACAACAGACATTTCCATCAGGAAACATCTCAATTAAAACCCCTGTTTTATCACCACAAGGCTGCAATCCCCTCTGGAAGTGCTTCAAAGCCAATATGCAACAACTGCCAGGGCTTCCCTCTGTCACTGGGGCTGCTGCTCTGCCTGTGCAGTGATCATGGACAGCTGATTATTGCAGCTCATAGTTGACCTTTATCTAAAATTCCATTAAAGAGCTTTATTGACTGTAGTCTTTCAGGATTCACTGGGTCATTTATTCCCTGTTGGAGATCCATTGCTTTTTAAGCTTTTAGAATTGCTCGAGCTCTAAGGAGGAGTTATTTTCTGTCATTTTGAACTGGTTTTAAGACTGTATGAGGGGGTTGTTTTCTTTTCTTCTCCCTCTCCAGTGTGGCTAGGGCAGAGGAGGTTATCTTAAGGCAAGTGAGAAGGAGAGAGAAGTGTGGCACAACTCTTTCCAGGGTAGGTTGGCTGGTGGATAAATATGCAGCAGAGCCATGAACTGCCAGCAGCTCCCAGGGAAGAAGCCTTTTTTCCTTCAGGTCTAACTACTTCATACAGCATCCTTGTGAAATTTATAACTCCATACCATCATGTCAGGTTTTCATCAGCTACAGCCAATTTTTCTGGGCCACAAGCCGGTCTCAAACAGAAATAAGAAAAATAAAAGAATGGTTCAACCTTTCCTGAAAGAGGATTTATAGAAATGGCTCATTCAAAGCAAAAAAAAAAGCATTCTGGTGACAGATCCCCAAGGCTTCATAGGAGTGTCCTGAAAGGATGTTACTCCCTTTCCCATTCAGTAACAAAAAGAAAAGAAAATAGTGGGAGGAAGACAATACAGGCATCAAATGAACCAGATCTGGGGAAAAAAAAAGTGTGAATCTGTCTTCAGAGAATATGAAATAGTGCATGAGTACTTGGGGACTGAACTAAGGTTGCACAGACACTTCTGGTAGTTCCAGACTTTGCAGTGCTTGATATTTTTTATTACTATTATTTATTGCTATTTCATATTTACATTTAGTCCAATGTACATTCAGAGAGAAAAGAGAAACCAACAATCTCAACATTCATCCTGGGTTTATTAAAATTTGGGCTGAAAACTGAATTATTCCCAAGCCACCAGTAATGCTTTATTTCTGTGATTATTTCTAAAACTGAACCAGCATTTCTGATTGCAGAAGAGTATTTTTTTTCCTTTCTCAACACTTTGATTTCTGCTGAATTTTCATCCTAAAATGATGTTTCAGTTAATAATTTCTTCCTCTCTCCAGTAATAATCCCAGTAACTGCTTCCCCATTCCTACCAGCTTGCTTAGGAGTGATGAAGGCCATGTGGAGCCTCCTCCTCACAGGCAGCCAGGCTGCATTCCCCACAGTCTGTACTCTCTCATCTTCTATGCATTTCCAGATCCAAAACCTTCTGTTTTCTTTCCCTTGTTTGCTCTTGGCAGCTATTGGCAGGAGACATCCTCTTAATGATCTTTTTCTGGCCTTCTAGACGACTGCTCAGACTTCTACAGATCTTTCATTATTAACGCAGAAGCCTTGTAAGTCACTTTTAATGGTCTGTGCAATTTTTATTCCTTAGCAGGAGACATAACCTCCCCCATATGGATATATGTTTATTAATATAAATCCTTAATATCATTTTGCCTAGTGAGGATCATCAGTAAGGGTCTCCTGGCACGTACTGCACCTTGTCCTGGTTCATCCCCCAGTCCAAAGGCAATCTGTTCCCTGCTCTGAGCAGAGCAGGGCAGGGAGGAGTGGAAAATCCTTGTCCCCAAGGCAGCGAGGGACAGCGAGCTCCTGCAGGGTCCTGCTGCTCCCCTGCACCCTGAGTGCCACCTCCACTTCCATTCCCCCTTCCCAGGCATTCAGAACCTGCTCTCAGCCCCTCGCTGTTGCTCCTGGAACATCTCCCATCTCCAGGTCTGTTCTGCCCGGGCAGAAAAGAAGGATGGCTCCTTGGTGTGGGGGACGTGCAAGGAATGCCAACAGCCCCACGGTTTGTGTGTGACTTGACAATTTGCTGTTAATGCTCAGCTTTCATGAGCAGCACATCCTCACTGACAGTTTAAATGGGGAGCCTTGGAAAACAGGCCAAAAATCCATTGTTTACTCCTAAAGTGAGTGTCCTTATTTCTTTCCTATAACCAAGGGGCAATTGTCCATTTATTTCATTAAACGTTCTCCTGCTGTACAAATTGACTCCCATTTTTCTTTTAAATACATCCTCTGAGTCTCAAGATGGAGTTAAATAATAACAAACACCACAGAAGAAATAGAAGCCATTCCCAGTGCTATTAGATGAGATTTCTGTTCTTCCACTTGAGCAGGAATTGTTTTCTCCTGTCTCTTTTATAACTCCTCCATGTGTATCAGGAGACTTTTCTGTTTAGCAATTAGCACTAAAGTTGCTGTTACCCCTTCTGCAGTCATGATTTCCATCTTTTCTTTCCTCGTTTACTACATTTCATCTAAGTTTGTCAGTGAAACAGGAAATAGAGACACTTCAGCACATCAAAGGACAAAAAAGTGCCTGAAAATTTGTGACACTGAAGTATGTACAAGTCCTGCTGGAATCTCAAAGCTGTCCTTCATTCTTACCCTTTATTTTTTTTTTTTAACAAGGTGGCCCATAAAAGAGTTTCATCACAGCAACATAGCCCATTTCACCTACCTTTACAGTTAAACTATGCTTAGTGACAACCCACCAAACATAATGGGCAAAATTTATCTTCCCAGATGGTGAATTTTGCAGTACAGATCAGCCCAGCAAGGCCACAAATGAATCTCCAGTGTCATAAGAATTTCATGGCACACATGTATAGATCATCTGTTGACACAGCCAGCAGTACGAGTGGCAGGAACAGCAAAGGCACTCAGTGCACCCTCAGTCCCCAAATTCTGCCCCCTGACTCACCTGGGTCCTTCCCTGACACCAAGCCTTGCTGCCTGGATTCCAGTATGGAAAAAACCAAATTCCCCAGACCACAGCACCACTGGAGCTCCAGCTCCACCTGAAATTCGAGTTATTGAACGAAAACGACCAACCAAGACTTAGCTTGAGCCAAGCAAAACCAGTTTGGACTGGTGGAAGGGACTGGAAGTGGTAGCTGGAGCTTCACAAACAAGCTGCAGTGTCACCTGTCAGTGCCATTGCTGGGAGGAGGACAAGCATCTAACCAGTGGGAATCTTTCAACACAGCACATTGCTGAATCAAGGAACTGCTTCCAACTGCTTCTCAGTTTCCAAGCTTGGTTAAGAATCACAGATTTCACCAAAACAAAGAAGAATCAGCTCCCATATGAGAATTGAAGTCAGTTCTGCTAGGAAAAAATCCAGCATAAAATAAAATACTAAGCAACACAGCATGAAATAGTAAAGAGGTGCATAAAATTGAGCATATCTGTTCCTTTGCATCCTGTCAGAGCTCAAGGCTGGCATCAAACGCTGTGCTGAGAATGACTTGGTTTTGATCTATCCTCTCATATGAGCCAGACCCTGCTGCACTTACAACAGATATGATTGAAAACTATCAGTTATATTAGGCAAAAATATATTTCCCAAGGCAAACATTCACTTCAATGTATTTTTCTCTGGCTGTAACACACAGAAATTCTATCTATATAAGAACCTTCTGGGTTTTCACAGACATTAGCATTGAGCAGAAAAACAGGGAAAGCTGGTGAGGGAAACTGCATAAATTAGATGTAGGCCCTATAGTGCTTGTATTTCCCCCAGCATCGTTCCCTGCCTTCCATGTAAACTCCAGCTGGAAAACCTCTCCATGGACCCAACATACGTCATTCAAAATAATCATAGCAACAGTTGCTGGTGCTCCTTCCTTTCTGAAGGACAGGTGAACCACCAGCAGAATTTCATTGTGCCTCTCACTTTCAGCATTCAGCTGAAGGTTAAATGAAAATACTTTCAGTTTCTCTGATGAAAAGCACAATGCAAGCAAAGCCAAATAAAAGCCCAGACAGGCTAGACTACAGAGAGCCAATAGTGAATTTTGCAAGGAAATATTTCTGGGCACGTAAAACATGCTGATTTATTGTAACAGAAACATTTCCTGGAGATGAACAGATTCCATACACTTTTCAGAGAAGGAAATCCCCATGGAAACCTGACTGCCTTCCCAGCAGCTCGGGAGCACCGAGATGGATGTTCCACATGTTGGGAGAACACCTGGCAGCTGGAGCCATGCACGTCCCAGGGGCTGTGGCACAAGGTGAGGTCTCAGCAGTAGCCAGGCTCTTGTGACCCATCCTGGGGCTCCCCAGTCTGGAAGCTGCCTACTCCTTCATTTTCTGCTTCCCTGAAAACCCAGGTCAGCCACTTGCTCAGTGCTTCCAGGACCTGTTTTGCTTTTGAAAAACAGAATTTAAATTTCTTCTTACAGAAGTTTTTGATTATTTCCTGGCCAGCAGAAATATCAAAACTCTACCCTTGCACCATTTGTTACGAGGTAAATGCCATTTTAGAAATTCCAGTGGAAAGAAAACATCCTCGTCTTAGGTTGTCTCTAATACCTTGGGAATTTTATCTGTGTGGGGAAGAGAACAAAAAACTGAGAATTAAGAGCTGATGTTAAATCCTTGCAGAGCCTTAGGCAAATTCTATAATCTCTCAGCTCTAGCACTGAGGATCAATACACGCCTGCTGAAACCCGACTGCTCCGTGAGACCAGTCCATCTCCTCACAGTGGATGCTGGCCAAATCCATATTTAACAAATTAAAAATAGCAACTCCATGGAAAAGCATGAATAAGTTGTGTTTAAAGGAAAACCCTTCCCGACCCAAACCTTTTAAAGTTTGGTCAAACGCCGTGATATTTCTCACACATTTCCCCCCATCAGCAGCGCTGTGCTCTGAGCTGCTGCTCCCCACTCAGGCAGCAATCTGTACCTTTATTAATATGCATGTGCTATTTCACAAACGCTGAATGATTTGAAAGTGCTGCATAAGGTTTGCTGTCTGTTTCCTCAACATCTGTCCCCAAAGTGCAGCTCTGTCGTGTTCTACTCCCATCGTTTTCGGATCAAAAAGTTAGAAGTAAGGCACGAGTCTGCTCTGAGGTTTCCTTGCACGGGCTGCAGCTCCTTCTTTCCCACGAGTCTCGCATCCTCACAGCAGATGACACTTTCCAATTACCTTTTGGCCCTTTTATTCCCCCAGTTTGGCTCACATTTCTCTCTGAATGTGGTCCCTATGCAGCTCTGAACCCAGAGTCTGACAGCTAAGGACGTAACAAATATGCAGCACTAACCCTCGGGGTGGTTGGAAATGCCTGAATTCTCCTATCACAGGCAGATTCACAAGTAAAGGTCAACAGAGAGTCTCCAAACATAAAACAAAAATGGGCCACAAAACAAGCAGGGAAAAGCTTGAAGAAGCAGGATGGGCTGATCTTATAGGAAAATTGAAGGCAACGTAGAAAGTTTGGCCCCAAATCCCAGCCCTGCCAAAGGATTCCTGCACAAGCTGAGGCACAGCTCATTTTCTCACCTCTCAGCCCCCCTCTGTACAGTGCAACAAAAGAGTTCCTCACCACATTTGACCTGTGCAAGATGAATCCAATGCACTTTGGAAAGATGATAAAAACAGAGGAAGTTTCACTAAAGAAACAGAAAACCCATCTGCAAACTCTTTAGCAAAACACATTGCAGCAGTTACCCTGGCTGACTTACAGAGGCGGAATTTAAGAGGCAGAATTATGACTAGAAGCAAACAGAATTAAAACAAGAAATAATCAAACAAACATTTATAGCTCACACTTTAAAATCAATGCCCATGTTCCAAAAAGTGTCATCCACACAGATAATTCAAGACTATTTATAGTTTTCCCCTGTTGAAGAGGAAATGCAGATGTTGTCTCAGGAAAACACTGGATACAACCAAAGATATTGCACTCAGCATTGATTTGCCCCCCTTTTGTTTTGCATAAAACACTTAAAAAATTCTCTTACCTTAATACAAATTGGTCTGCTAGTGAGTAATCAGCCAGGAAAACATGGAAGGTCACAATGTCACCCTCTCTGACCGGGCTGAGTGGTAATTGAATAATGATATTTTCATCCACCCTCAGCGAAGACTGCTTTAATTTGTCTTGATTTGGGTAAACAACGATGCTACCAATCCTCTCCATGGCTGACAAAGCTTGGTGTTCATTATCTTCACCCGCATGGATGTTGTTTTCCCATTTTGCATCCTCTGGAGAACATTCCCCATCCACTGCATAAATCTTATAGAAGAGCTCCACAGTAATCCCTTCCAGGGAGGCTATTTCCTCTGAAACCAGGGGTGGAGGGGAGCTGAACCAGCTGGGAGACAATTCCAACTCCACAACGCATAATCCTAGGTGCCCTGTCAATCTGCAGCTGGCCACCACTTCTCTGGACTCCAGGAAAGCAAACATCTTCACACAAGGCAGCATCTCCTCAGAATCGTAGTCATCCCAGTCCTTCCCCGCAATATAGAACAAGGTTTGTATTTTAGGTTTGTTGGAATAGATTGAGCTGTTGATTATGTGAGATTTTAATTTCCAATTAAAAGTGAATTTATTTGTGAAACCAAAAGATGCAGAAGTCAGCATGAGGTCCAAGGGAACGGGTTGTTCAACAGAAAAGGGTCCGTACGTGGCATTTAGGACAGGTGGCTGCTTGGCTTTGTATATAAAGAATGAATCCACCCTAGACTGCAAACTGGAGTTCCTCATGATATCCTGGTTGGCTTCTTTGAGGAAGAAGAAAATATCAGCATTGGAGACGTGAGGGCTCGCAGGGAGATACGTTGGCAGGTTTGAGAATCTCTGGATGCTGTCCATGATCCCTCCTCGGCTCTCCACCACTGCGGGCCAAAGAGAAAAGGAAACAGAAAGACAACTCAAATGTTTGCTTAGCATGGCCCTCGGTTTCTGACAAAAGCAATGATGTATTAGAGGGGATCAATACTGCTGGCCACAATCACAGAGCAATCTGACACAGGTACCATGGAATAACAGTTTTGGTTCAAAGCTCAGGCTGCAAACATCCCGTTGCATCAGCTGTGCAGCTCCCCTTCCACCTTCCCCAAGCCAATATCTCCCTGAAAGCCATTAATCAAGTACTGGACACCACAGAGAGGGGATTGATTGGCCAGATCCCAAATTAAGTTCCAAAACGTTTTACTGGCAGTCTTTTTTTCTTTTATCATCAGGTGAAGCTTTCAGCTTCTTCTCACCCATGTTTCAATATGCCTAAGAGACTGGCTTATTCCATATTAGTAGCAGTAAAACAGAACAGTATAAGCAGTAAAAACGGAATATTTTCTTTAATCTAACAATCACTAACACGCAGTGCAATGGGGGGTGAAAATCTGCATCACTCCCAATCCATTCTGCCAGGTCAGCAGCTTGGAAGTCAGTAAGAACCTGATAAAAGCTTTGTGTTCTTGAAACTAAAACTTTTCACACTAAAATATATGGGGCTTGATAGAGCTCTCAGTGGGATGGATTTAGAGGCAAGAGTGAACTTGAGAGAAGGAGAAATCCTTTACTCACAGAAGGTTCTCAGACACTCAGAAGGATTTTTCGGTTTAATTCCTGAGGAGAATGAAACAGGTTTGGAAACCACAGAAGTTTCTCTATAACACAATGGTCAATCCTCCAGCCAGCGCTGAGCAATTTTTCCCAGGAAAGAAAAGATTCCAGAGGGAGGGAGGGATCAAATAGACATCTTTGGTTTGGGCTGATCTCTAATTAATAGTGAGATATATTCAATCTGGGCTGTGATTCCACCAGAAACAGTGGCTCTTTCAAACTAACAATTCCTATGCTCCAACAAAAAGCCAGTGAATCCAAGCTCCTGGGACTGTCTCAAAGGAAACAAACAGAAACCCAACGAATTAAAATGCAGCAGTTCCATAATGCACAGAGATAACAAAGGCACAATGACAGAGCCTAAGGTCAAAGCTCTCGTTGTCTCTGGCTGAGCTGAGTGGTGATTTCACTGTTTGTCAGGGCTGGGCACAGCAGATACACAACACACAAACAATTACACCTGTTCAAGCCAGATGACTCAGATACTTGCAGCCACAATTTAGCAGAGATAAAAGCTCTACTATTTAAGCTATTTTTTTTTTCAGGTTGTGTATTTTTAAAGCCTACATTTATCAAAGAGAGATTCTAGGGCAAATCCCATCTATTTGACTTTGCCCCACTCTTGTTCTCACTTGAAATTCTGGTCATTTATTTGTCAAGAGTTTGATATTATCTACGCTTGTTTAAATGCCTCTCATTTCACCACAATACTTTTGCCTTTACTTTTGCTGTGTGCTTACTTGTGTCACAAGGGGTTTTTTCAGCCATTGGAATATTCTTTGTGGGAATGAGTAAACAAGCAAAAATATACAAAAGCATCCAAAAAAAAAAAATCTCAGCAGGAAACACTCTACCAACAATCTCTTCTCTCACCACTGCACGTGGGGATCAGATCAGGGTTTCCTGAAAAATGCAAATGCAGCCCCACCCGGGAGTCCCCTGCCTTGCTCTCATGCATAAACATCAGCCCCTCTCTGGAATACACCAGCACAGCCCACAGTGAAATGCAGAAATGCAGGTGATGAGAAACCTCCTCCTCCCTTCGCCCTGTGAGCCCTGACCTGGGCCAGCTGGCAGTGGCATCACACATGGGAAAACCAATTTTCTGCTCAGGAAAATTGACTTTGGTCCTTTTCCCCTCCACATCTTTCATCCAGATGTGGATGATGAGCAGCAGGTGCTCTCCCTCCCCAGGCAGAAAGTCACCAAGGGATGTTTTAGCAGCCCTGTTTCTGCTCTGTGATTTATTTATAGGGCACTTTGACACGTCCTGCCAGTGTGCAGCTGCCCAACTCAGGTCCCAAAAGTGAACTTTGCTCCTGAGGCAGAGAGGGAAGGAAGGGTCTCTTTTCTTTGCTAAAAATTCAAATGCAGACCAGCCCCTTTCTGGATTAATTGTAAATAAATTGAACTACATTTGAAAGCAATACTTTTGAGAAGTTGCATTTATCATAAAATTTTGCAGCTTTACACATAAGCAATCAAGCAGATAAGCAAGGACCCAGAGCAGCAAGAGTGCCCTCTGATTTCTGGAGCAAGAGCTAAAATCTCCTTCTCCCGAGGCACACCAGGTTGCAGAGGAGATTTAAACACTGACACAGTTCCAAACCAGAAACAAGACAAGGCTTAAATGCATTTGTGTTTACATTGAAGGACTCCCACACACATTTTATGCAGATATTTTATCTCTCTCTAGCAGTGATTTACAGGAAGTTTAAAAGGTATGTTTTTCCCTTTCCTCCATTTCGTTACAGTGGCAACTTTCAGTGCCTCTGCTCAGAGCTGGTACGAGGACTAGGATATCATCCTGCTGTAACTCAAACAAAATGAGATACAAATTTTGTCTGAAGGCTTATATGGGAAGCCATAAACATCACTAGACAGGGCTGGGCTTTGTCCTAGAACCAGCCTGCAACAAAATATGATATCTGAATTTAGCAGCATTTTATGACGCTGTAGGAACATCTAAAAAGAAATACTCCATACGATGGCAGGCCAACACCCCACCTTTTGAATTCAGCACATCAGCACCACAGCATCAATCTCCTTACAGCAACAACCAGAAACCAGACACATTTGGAGCTTTCTGGTGTGGAATAATGCGATGAAAAAATCCCCTGCTCCTTTAATGAGCACTCCAGCAAGATCAAAGAGGGCAGAACATTACACCAGAACGAGGGTTAGTTCTAATTAGGCACCAAAAGGGAGCAAGAGTTGAGGAAAAGTAAATGGAGACCAAATGAGCATCCCCAGAGCCCAGTGCTTCCTCACAGGGAGAACAGTCGGGTTTGCTCACACTGCTGGGGCACTGGGGGTGCTGAGGGGAGATGTGTGGAGATAAGACACTTTTGGATGTGAATTGAGATATTTAGTTTGAATTTCTGGAAAACTCTTCCCGTGTTACAGGTTCTCTGCAGGTGCTTTGCCCCTGTTAAGACACTTGGATCAGCCAGCTACTGACCCCTAGAGTGACAGGTCAGCTTTTAAAACCTCATCAGTGCAATTTAATGCCTAAAATCCTTCCCTCCAGAGCTGGGCTTCCCTCAGAGCCCAGCTCATCCTGCAAACTCTGAGAGCACAGATGGAAAGCAAACACCCCTGTGATGTCTCTGAGGCACAGAGAGAGAGGAGGCACCGTGCACAGAACTGAGCACGCAATGCTGTGTGTCACAGATGTCCGGTTCTTACCCTGCCCAGCTCAGGCCTCAAATCGAACTTTTCTCATCTCTCAATAATTTTTTATCTAACCATAAAATTATCCATTGCTTTTGCTTTTAATCTCACTTGACCCTGGACTGCCACCACAAAAAGCAGCACAGGACTAAAACAGATGCAAAGCCACAGCTGCAGGTCAGATTGCAATAAAAATCTGCCATTCAGGGAACTCAAGATTTCACTGAATTGACATTTCTTAGATTTCATACTTTTCAATAAGAAATAAAACAAGTATCCTGCTGGAAGATAGTGGTGGCAGTGGCTGATCAGTTAAAAACAATGAATCTATTTTAAATTGTAGTAAGAGGAAAGTCTTTTAAAATCAGCATTTTGTAAGTAAAAAGGAAAATAGCTCCTGATGGAGGATAAATCCAAATTTCACATCTAAATCTTCTCTCTGCTTTAGCGAACTACTTAACAGGAGCCAAGTCTTCCATAAGCCATCAGTAATTCTGAAGCTGGAGGTGCAAGGAACAACAACTGTTTAAAATTGCAACTCTTTCAATATCCTTTTTCTCTGAAAACAAACAAGAAGCCAATCCTGCACCTGTGGAAAAACTGTGAAAATGTTAAAATTCATCTTTCCTGCAGCATCATCAGAACTGTAGAGCGAGATCATACAGACACTCCTCTTTGTAAAAGAGGAATAATTTCAAGTAATGTGGTGCCAGTAAGTGCTATGATGTTATCCATGACTCATAGAGGCAATCAATGGCTTGTCTGTACAGGAGAAAAATCACCAGGCCCTCCCACCAGCCCTCACTGAAACCCCATAAAGATCAAACTACACATGTACATTATTCCACTATAAAAATGGCTCTATTCATAATAATTATTTTATTCTGGAATTGCAGGCATTAGCTTTGAATAAAAACACACTGTATCCCAGAAAAGGGTGTCTACACAAGGAAACCTATTCTGGAACTCATCAATTATAGGAAAAGAATTAATTCTGGACCAGCTGTGTAGGTCACTTTCTCTCCTATAGCCAAGGGAAGCTGTTCAGAGACCCCAGCCGTGAGAGGTTGTTCAAGGTGGTTTGGCCTGGCTACAGCTGGGAAAACTCTGACTCCTAAGCCTGGCAGGAGGAAAAGGAGGAGGATGATTAGAGTGTGGAAGTCTACTACGAGTTTAGACATCCTTTGAGCACTATGAGTAGGCTAAGTCTGGGTTGTGTGAGGATTTAGGGAGCCTGGATGAGCACCCGCCTCGTGCTCTCCCTGACTCACTCAGAATTTCATGAAATACCCAGGAAAGGAAGATGTCACTGTTTACTTCCCACATTCAGAGCCCATCCTGTGACTCATCTCCTCAGTTTCACATTCATAAGGAAAATGAGGGGAAGAACCCTCCACAGTCCCCCTGAGGGGTAAATTTCCATCACCCAGCTAAAGTAGGAAAAAATTCCATCACCTTCCATTCACAAACAAGCCTTACTCCTTTAGTGCTTGACATCGTTATCCACTGAACCACACTGGCACAGAAAAAGAGCCATAATGACAATTAGTGTTTCCAGCTGTAACAGAATAATTTGAAAATACAAATGATACTGCAAGAAAGAGTTAAGAAGAGCTCCCAGTACATTTTTAACATTAAAGTCAGACCAGAAGCTGTCAAGATATAAAAAATAATAGTGTGAGAAAAGATGATAAAACCCTTAAAGCTTTTCTCATTCTCTCTTCTTCTTATCCTAATTTGATGAAAGGATAGAACTTGATGTAGGACTCAGCCAATTCACAGTCCTTGCATTCAATCTTGATTACACATTTGTGGAGACAGAGATTCGCTTTGCAAAACATTGCTGGTCCAGCAGCTTGTTTGGAAAGAAAAAAGGATGCAATTCAAAAAAAAAAAAAAAAATCAACTTAATCCAAACATCTAAAACTGAGGAGAGGTTAATTAACTTTTGTTGGTTTGGGACAATGTCTCACATCCTTATCTCCAAATATCTGAGTCAAACTTCCTGAGTTGCCCAGACTCCTCTGCAGCTGCACATTCTGGCCACCCTCGGCTGGAGCCAGCCCATCTCATCCAGAAGCATGGCAAAGCCCAGCCACGCTCCAGCCTCCCCTTTCTGTAAAACCAGGGCATGTCCAGAATTCATTCATCCTCTCCCAGACACTGCTGTCTGCAGGGTGAGAGCTCAGCCAGGAACTCGAGCACCCAAGGTGGCCAGTGCAGGCCTGAGTGTGGCAGGTTCACGTGTCCATGGGCAGAGCAGTCCTGCCACAGCTGAGCTCTTGGCTCCCTCTTCACTAAAGCTGCTCCAACCAAAAGTTTTAGAGGCTTTTATTGCTCCCTCTGAACCATGTACAAAGGGAGACATGATAACTAAGACACTTGGTTTTATGGACTGGAGTAACAGAGAAACCACATGCCTATGTTTACCCAGCACTCTGCTTCCAAAAAAGCTTTAAAGCAACATCTCTAGCCTCATAAATCTTTTGTCTACTAAAATACATTTTTAAGTGCAAAATTAAACCATGCATATGAATGAAACCCCTGATCAGGCCACACATTCAGTCATAAATTGTATTATTGTGTTCCAAAGCAAGACAAGTGTTTGCCTGCTTGCCACTGCCAGCAGATTAAGTTGGATGCTGAAGTTTCTGAGCTGGTGCTTACTAGAGTTTTTAGCTTGCCTGCATTTTGCACAGTCACCCATACTGAAAGACATATGTGCAGCAAGGCCACCTACAGATAGTAATAAAACCGTGCTGTCTGAAAGGCTGCCTATAAATCTTATTAAAGTAATCCCTTCCCTGAACCCAGATTATTACATTCACCTTTATGGTAGAATAAAAATTAATTTTCTCAGCTATAATAAGTGTATGATAAGAAGGCATCGCTTGGGACTAAATAAAGATTATAATTAACTCCAACTGAATAAATCTAAATTTAGCTTGGACTAGCAATTTGCTTTCATGCATTTTCCTCTACGACTGAGTGAAAAGGTACAGAAGGATTAGCATCCCATGCCAGTTCCAGCACTGCTGTCACAGAAAGGACTGGGGCAGAGTGTAATCCAATACCCAAAAGGCCTGAAGATTAATTCAGGGTTCTCTATCAGCAAAAGTTTGGAAAACTGGAGAAAAACAAAGGCTCAAAATTGCCATTAGCTTGGCAAGGAAAACACGAAGTGTTGGACTCCAGAGGGAATATTGCTCCCTGTGCTCCCTAAATCAGCGTTAGGCAGAGGCAGGAGCTCTGCCCCAGGCTGCTGAGAGCACCTTCAGGGAAGTCTGTGACTGCTGGGCCTTGCTCTTTCCTGCCAAGCATCTGCTTTTGGGTGCTGTTGGAAAGGGGCTGCTGGGCCAGAAGGGTCTGTGCCCTGACCTGGTACAGTCACTCTCAATGTGCTTTCCCTCACCTGCAACACGGCACAGGTGACCCCAAAAGCAACTGCAGAACAAGATGCCACAGCAGGAAACAAGGACGTGGAAGCAAACAAAACAGCGTGAAGTAAATGCATCAAACAAACATGCAAAGTTTACCCTGGCTTTTGACTTAGTTGAAAATAAAACCCCTCACAGAGCGCTATACCCAGCAGATTAGAGATTTATCCTTTTTCGAGGAAACAAGGCTCTACTTATAAAGGGTTGAGGAGCTGCCTTGTTAAGCCAGTACCTCGTTATTTGTGTTCTCTGGGAAGAGGATTGTTAACAGTGTTATTACTGGGAAGGAGGAGGTCCAGCCTGTTCATCAAAATGGACCCTGTATTTATCCAAAGCAGGAACAGCGTGCAGCCCAAGCAGTAAAGCTCCTGTGCCTCCTCCTCCTCAGAATTTCATACGAGCCCATGCAGACCTCAGATTTGCCTGGATAAGAAGATTTTATCAGGTATAAAGCTGCAGCTGAGCCATTATCTTTACAGCAGAATTGTTCTCCAATAGGTACATTTATTTCCAAAGAATGGAGTTATTTTACCTTAAAGGTGACAACAGTCTGAAATTTAAAAAACAAAAATATTAGAATGCAATGTGAGTATGTGTGTAATGCACCACTCCACTATAACACCTAAAATTCACCTCTCAGGAGGTTCTCCCCATATCACATCAGCACAGCCAAGGCCACCTCAGTGCAGACACTGACAAAGCTGCTTTGGTTGCCCCCACCTCAGAGCAGGGAGGGTGCAGAAGAAAGGAAATTCCCCATGAGTTTTCTCATTTATTGTGGCTGTTGCAACAGCTCAGCTTGCTCTGCTGGGCTGATCACTGGCCTAACTTGCCATTTGAGTTTCGATCAGGGCTGTTAATACGGTGGTTAAAAGTCAAAGGCTGCTCTTGGCAAGTTTCTCTGCATCTCTTATACAACAGCAACAGGGAAATTGTCCTGCCACTTACAATTAGAGGCATTAGTACGGTGGCTAAAGGTCACAAATTCATCAGCTGAAAGAACTGCAGGACAGAGCTACTATAGCAAGTTAAAGTGAAGTTTAAAAAATACCTGATTAACCATGGAGGGGTTTTGTTCCAGTTACCTGGAGAGGAGAAACAACTGCTAAAGCAGCTGCCAGCACTGACAACCCCTGTGCATCCCTCCTGGCACCTGATAAATAAGGTTTGTCACGGCCACTGCAGGTTCTCATTGCTAAAAAGAAGGTTAGGAGAGGGCTCCCTACCATTATCCGAAGCAAAACTCATTTTCCCTCAGTGATATTTCATAAACAACAGAAAATGAATACATGTATGGGAGTGTGTGGATATATTCTCCAAATAACAGAGAGGCTTTACAAGGCAAACACATTCACTAAAGGCACCAGGTGATTGCAAAAGTAAATCTTTTAAATATATGCCCTAAACCATTAGCCAACTGTGAAATATTTGTATTCAGTGTCAAAACATCTACACATCACACAAAGCCAAGAGACTGACAGGAGAAAGGGCAGGATTTATGTTAGCTGGGGTCTATCTGTCATGGAGATAGGAAAGCTGAGAGAGAGCCCTTTTATTAAAATCACTCTCTGGCTGCAGATATTGATCTAAGCAGCTAAGGCTGGACAGCAAAGTGTGTCCCCATTGCTCACAAAGTTCCTCCCTGGCACAGCAGGAAAGGACTGGGGTAAATGCCCACATCCCCCAGCAAATGGCACCCCAAAAGGATGGGCAGGGAGCAAGAGGCACTGGTATAAACAGCATCCCACAGCACCACGGCACAGCTGCCTTCCAGGAACTAGAAAGTCCCTCTCAACTCCTCTTCCCAAATTTTCAGGAAACCTATTTTGCTCCCCAAATCACTGAGGCAGGTTGCCATTACTCTCAGATTGAGTTCAGCTTTAAAATAATGCACAGCAACACAGAGAAGTACTGAATGCATTTCTTGCAGTCCTGTTTTACGGAGCAAATGTTATTTCAAAGGGATCCTTCCCTAAATCTGCTTCAGCATTTTCCAGTTTTCCTCTGAGCAATAATTTCTCCCCTGGTTTGGGCTGATCCCTCCCCCTCAGCTCCTGAAGGACCCAGATTTTGGCTGTGCTTCTCTTTACAAACCCCAGCTTCTGACTGTATTCAGTGGCCTTGAGTATTACACCTAAACCCAAAATTAGTTCCTTTTAGTTCCTGCTGCTGTTTGTGGGTAGCAGCAGCAAAATGAAGGAAAGGAACTTGATGTTCTACATACTACAGACTTCCTACACTTCTGCATCCACAGGTTACACAGGCACATCATTTCAGAGCATTTCTGATTCTCCCCATGTAGGCATCTCGCTTTGGAGATATTGGAAAATTCCTTGCATAAGCCGAAAATCACAGGATATTAAAATGTTGATTCTCCAGAGGCATTGTCAGAAAGCAGGAAGGTTGGTCCAAAGCCTTTCTCCAGAACAATGAGCTTTCTCTGGATTCTCCATCCTGTTGTTTCAAAGCTCTTGGAGGAAACGAGCTCTGAACTGATGGGCCCAAAGAGCCACATGAAACCACAAAAGCAGCTTACCATAAACCCCCTGTAAAGTTATTAAGAACACTGATATGTCTTGAATGCACAGAAAATCCTCTGTCTCACCAGCACACACTTATCCCACTGTGACTGTAATCCCAGGAGAGTCTGTGCCACGCATGGCCCTGCTGGGGACTGTAACAAAACAGAACAGAGACACCCACAGCAAAATCCAGGTGGGACAGCAGCCCCACAGCTCTGCCTGAGCCCTGGGAGTGATCCTCCTCTCACTGCCCATTTCTGCTGGGTCACTCTCCAGGATGCTGACCCTCACTACCCATGCTGGTTTTGGGGACTGTTAGCAGTGCAGACAGTAAATTCCTGGTTAAACTTTGCAGTGTTTAGGTCTGTGGAAAGAAGTCAGCTTTCGCTTAGGTGTCCCAGCTGAACTCCAGAGGTGCAGGAGGTTGCCTCCAGCAAGATTTGTGTCCCCACCCTGCAAACACACACACACAGATATCATTTCAAGTGTGTGCAGCCTCCCTACAAAAGGAAGTTTTCCCACTGGGAAATTTAAGCACAAGCTACAAAGTTCCAGGACAGAGACCTGTGAGGTCATGCAGCCTTTTAGCTGCTTCAAACAAAAGCTGCACGGCTTTACAGATTCCCCATTATTAGTTCAGAGCTACCTGGGCCTTTTTTCTCTGAACCCAGGCTTCAACCTGCACTTTGCATTGCCCTCACCAGCAACCAATGCTACACTAAGCAGACTCCCAGAGCAGTGTGCACTCTCTGACTCCCACAGGAGCAACCACACGGACCTAATTCTGCAGTTCAGACATCACTGAGTTACCAGTTCATGTCTGCTTCTCAAGGAACAGCACATGAAAACACGAATCCTTCCTTTCTAATGACAGCCTGGGGTTTTTTTTTCCCCTGCCCAAAATACCCAGAACAAAAGTTTCTGTTTTGTCTCAGATTTCTTTACTTAATTCAACATTTTATTTTTGGAATGACAACAGCCTCGAGCAACTCCATTAATTTGTTACGGCGAGAGAGAGCTTTGCATTCCAAGTGTGATTGCTGACCTGCTCCCCTGCTCCCTTGCTTATTGAAACAGTCCTGCTCAAGCACATCCCAGTACCAGAACAAAGAATAATTTCCCATGCTTGAATGCATTATTTTACTTTATGAATACACATTTGACATCATTTTACAAATTTACGGCAGATGCTGTCAGAAAGGACAAAATAACCCTCCCCTGGTGCTGCTTTTCTCTTACTACAGCAATCAAAGGCTGCAGCTTGTCACTCACACGTGGAGAACGGCTGTTCTCGGGGAGAGCACAAGGAGCCTGCAGCCTCACTCAGGACTTCTTGGGTGTTTGTTTCTCTTTCTGTTGCCGATTCGCAATTTGGAGTTTGATTTTCTAAGCACAATGAAAATTCCCAATAGCTCTGGAGGAGGCAGTTCAAAGAGATCTTGTCAAAATATTTGTGTGTAAAGAGAGTGAAACCTTATTATGACTTTCATGCTGTGAGGCACCAAATGCAGTTACCTTGCTCCCAGACAATTATTAACTTACAGGCAAAGAATAAAAACTCTTGAGCAAAACCCAAATTTGGATGAGGTCATACTTGCTGTGTGGTTCACTTGTGTCAATGTATTAATGCAATAAAAGATAATGAGCATTAGCTGACAGCATTTTCAAACCCTCCAAGAGTCAAGAGGAGTAAATTAGATCAGATTTGAGATTGCCTGAGAAGGCAAAAAGCTGGATCTAATTCTTTTCTCAATGACAGGGGAATTATAAAATTGAGTAAGAGTCACAGGACATCACTATCACAGCCCAACGTGCCTGGGCACAGCATTTGGGTGTGCTGAGGATGCAGCTCATCACAGCTCAGCATCTGCCTGTTTGAAAATGCCATCATGGGCAGTGACAGGGACAGCAAAAGGGCCGTGTTCACCTTCTGCTTTGTGGCATCACCTATAAACCTCTGTGTGGAAACATCACAAGTGCAGTTCAAGCTCGAGTCAATTCAAGTTCAAGTCATATCTTATTACATCCAGTCCTGCTCACCTACCCACAGCCTAGAGAATAAAATTCTGCAGAAATGCAGCATCCAGGTCACTTCAGCATTCTGCTTTGTCTGGCATTTCTATCTAGAGCCAAGCACATAATTCGCACTGCATAATTTATCCATGGGATTTTGCCCATGGAACAGCCAAAGCAGATAACAATTTCTTCATACTTATTTATTTTTTAGAAAATTCAGTCAACTTCTCCTCTGCTTCAGAACTCTGCAAAAAGATTATGAACCTCTGGTTTTACTCTTCCAAAGCCTGAGCTCTCAGCTAGCTGTGATCAGACAGATTAATTCACCTCTTGTTCAGTCTTCTGCCTTTAGCTATTCTTGTTTCCTGAGTGGAGGGAAATGTGTACAAGCACTAAATCTCAAACATGCTATTCTAACATTTGGATTCCATTATCCTAGAGATAACATATAATCCTATAATGATATGTAATAAATTAACATTTAATCTCATATCAGAGAGTTCAAAGGGATCAGAGCCAGCTGGTGCTAAAATAAGCATTTGCTAGAGGCTGCAAGACTGGGAGCTGAGGATGAGATGTAAGATCTGAGCTGCTCTGATGCTTTGGCTTGGCAAGAGTGGCTGGCAAGAAAAGGATGGAATAAACCCTGGAAATGCAGGGGACCATCTCTGAAGCCAACCCACGTGTGCCCTTTCACTGTCAGTGAAGTCCTCACAGGCCTTTCAACAGCAGGAGAGGAAGATGCCCCCCCTCAGAGCTGACAAGCAGGGAAGGTGATCATCACACAGGGCTGCTCTGGGGGTTTGATTGGGTGCTTCACTCATTCCCTATTTGCCAAGGTGCCTCGAGATGTGATGAGGCTGGGAACAAGCACCCAAGCTGGGGCTGAGCTCTCTCCAGCTTCAGAGAACCGCAACAGTCCAATCCTTTTCCCTGGCCCTCCCTTATGCACACACAAAACTGATGGAGGATGTACAATTTCAGCACAGAGAAGGCAAAAATAATTTTTCATTTTGTTTCCCTCTCACGTGCCTTCATCACAGAGCTAATACACCGACCACTGCACAATCTTCATTAGTAATGACAGCTGTTAATAAAGTTTTATCCGTAGAGACTTCCTTATTAAATGCACACCGTGAGTCTGGTGTGAGGGATTTGTTTCTCTGGAGACAGGCACAATTAAACCCCGGGAGAAGATGCAGCCTCCCGAGACAAGCGAGGCAGTGACAATTATCAAGGGCTGCTGACCCAAAAAAGAGCAGAGAGAAACCCCTGATGGGATTCCAAAGTCCCTCCAGCTTCCACCAAGCCCAGATTTCACTGTTAGGGGAAGGGGATGAAGAATTGTCTTTATCTTCCCACGTGCTCCATGTGCCACCTCCCTTGTCCCAGCCATGTCCATGGCCTGGTACATTTTTCTGGAAAACTGCAGACCTTAACCTTTGTTCGTGGGCAGCAGCAGGAAGAAATCTATTGACATCAGTGAGATTCAGGTCTTTTTTCTGAATCCAAAGACACACTTCACTGCTCCATCTCAGATTGGAATACACTGTAAAAAGAACACTCTCAGCCAAGAGAGGCAAGAATCCATCAGACACAACAGTATTTTTTAAAATCCTGTCAATTCTCTCTGTTAGTTTTTAGTGAAGACACATCAATTTCACTGCCAAATTAACTTGAAAGCAAAGGCAGCTAGAAAAAAAGGAGAAAAAAAAGAAAATTAGACAGGACAGCCAGTAAAAATATACAGTGAGAGGAGTTTCACAACTTGACACTGACCGCAATTCTGTATCTGAAGAAAACTTAATAAATAAAAATAACACAAAAATTTGAAGTGTTACAGAGTTATCTTTGCTCTGGCATTTAACACACATTTCTATTACCCTTTCTCGATTAGCCAAATGAAGATCAATGTATCTATAAAACCCAATGACATGTTAATGCAAACCTTAAAAAAGATAAAATGCCTTTTATCTCAGTCTTAGGAAAACCTAATAAAGAATTAACAGTCCATGAAGCTGTGGAATTTCACTCAAGGCTTTGCTTTATGCCAGGACTTCCTACTCCATTATTTTTTAATGGACAGGTTTCCCCAGGCTTTGGGACATGTCACTACAATAGTACATTGTCATTAAAATCAGTCCTGTGTTTTCCTTCAGAGCTGGGACGGGAAGTGCATTGTAGTACGTGAACTTAAAATACAAAAAACATCCACAATGGATCGAAAGTGCAAATCTAGAGCAAGTGTGAAATAAATATGAAAAAAAAAAAAAAAGTAATGATTTTGATAATGATCTGACAATTAATGAATTTATGAGGCAAAATTTCCACCTGCAGGATGAGCACTTTGGATCAGAACTCATTTGGAACATCAGAATTTCAAATATATACCAGAAGCAACTGCCAGGAATCTACTAACACCACACTAGATGTTGAATCTTTAAAGGGAAGCAGACAAATATTAGCCTAGGACTTTGCTCAAGGTTGGTTTTCAGAATTAACAAGCCTTCAGTGAGTGACACAGGCCACGCTGGGAGCTGGGATCTATAAAGCCAGACCCCCCCAGGCTCAGTGGGAAACTGGTCCCATCCAAGTTCCCATCTGTACTTATTTCTACTGACAAGCACACAGCAGCAAGAGCAGAAATCTCAAATGCCAGCACTTAAAAGACAAATCAAATCCAACGCTTCTGCACAGCATTTAAAAAGTTGCTTGTTCTCAAAAGGGCCTGAACACCTGCAGCTCCCACTGAGGCTACAGGAAATGCAGGAGCTTCCCCCTTCTGCTAATTGAGGTGGGCTTGGCTTGGATGCCCAGGAAGGGACCCACTCCTTTTAGACACCCACGGGTGGTTCTGAGGCCACAGTGCCCAGCTGCAGCAGGATGCTCGTCACGGGGGAACGTGCCAAGAGAGGAGAGGCACAACACGGAGCCTGAGCTCAGATTCTCTTCAAGGCTGACAGGTTTGGCCTTGTGAATCAGCACAGGGAGAAAAGAGACAGCAGTAGGCAGGAAAAACACTCCCAAGGAAAAGCAGGAGGCAACAGTCCAGGAGAGAGCAATGGGAAAAGCAGTGAGCAAAGAGGAGGTGGCAGGAGCAGAAATGAAACTTGACTGTATGCAGACTGACAGCTCACTATTTCAATTAAAAAATATATCCAATCCATCAGTTATTGGTCCAAAATGCTAAAAGCCACTTTGAAACCTTTCTTTCCCCTCTGGGATGAGGATGTCTTGCCCTTAGCCCAGCTAGGTCAGGTAGAAAAACTTTGCTGCCTTGAAGGTCCCTGCAGCTCAGCATTCTCCCCCAGGAGCTGCATTATTTGTACCACTTCACCTGGGACCATCCTCACCTCCCCTTCTACCCCTGCTTCTCCCTCTGAGATGGGAGAGCAGCTGCTTCTCCCAGGAACTCTGAGATTAATTATTCTTGGCTCTTCTCCTGGACAGTGCCTTGACCTGGAAAATTTATTTAGACAACTTCTCAGGCAACATATTTATTTATCTGCTGGCCTCAACATCTGCCTGAGCATAAAAGTCAACATCTGACTGATGACAAATGTCATGCCAGTTAGGTAGAGATTGTCTTCTGCCAGCCTTACCACCCTTGGTCTGGTAGACTTGGATGTCACACTTGGACACGAAAGAAGCACTTAGACTCAAGCAGTTCAGGACAGGAACACCAGGGCAAGAAAAGCCTGCCTTTGTTTATTCAATGATTTTCACACCTTTTTAGAACCAACCGTGGATTGGAGGGTGAGGTTACCACCTCTCCAACCACAGTGGACAAACACAAAGTCTATCATATTTCTCCACATTAGGAAAAGGAATGAAAACAATAAAGGACGGTTAAGAAAACATATGGCTGTTTACAGAAAAGTGTGTGAGAATTCTATTACAGGAATGAAAACATTGAAAGACTGCAAAACTCAGGGCAACACTTGGATCTCATGGCAAGGAGCCTGAGTGTGCCCCTTCCTTCCTCCTTGAGGGACAAGCACAGGTCTGAGCCAGAGTGAGAAATCAGGCACGGGACAAGAGGAGAGGGCACCTTGTCCCATCAGGACACAGGGACAACGCTGCATTCTGCCTCCAAGAACAACAGCACTGCTCTGTCACTCACATGCAGCAGCAAAGAGATGAGACCCAGTTTGGGACAAGAAGAAAGGGACCAAACACACCAGGTAGGGAACCCACACCGTCCCCATTTGTGCAGTGCCACCCCGAGCACTGCAGACATTCAGCCACAATGTCCCTTCATTTCAGCCCAGGGGAAGGAGTTGTCCTGCTGTGAGAGGATGGGAGCAAGGCTGATGCACTGAGCCACAGGCGTTTCTGCCTCTCTGTGCATGGATATGGAATAACAGCCCCGGATGCATCTCACACTTGCTGGCAGAAAAGCTTATTTTGCTATCTTTACTCACCCATCCTCTCATACACGGCAAGTACATTTGGATCACCAAGGTGGGATGTTAAATTAATCAACAGGAAGCTCTGCCTCCCAAAGGCAGCCCATTCCAGATCTATTCCTGGCCAATCTTCAAGGAATGTTCTTCTACTCATAGAGAAAATGTGTAAGAGCTGCAAACACAAGAAAACACTGCTCTGTGCAGCAGGGTTCAGACCAGCATCCTTTGTTGCCTGACGTGGAAAATTCCATCACTAGAACCCATCTGACAAAAGTCCCTTCCAAGAGCCACAACTTAAAGAATTCTTATAGAATTCTTACAAAAGCCTGCTGCAAGCTTGGAAAAATGAAAAAAAAAAAAAAAACCAGTAGAGAAATAAAGACTTACTTAATAAAAAGCAAAAAAATCCTAGCCCTTCCCTTTCAAACACACCCTTTGAACCTCGCCACCTCCACTGAATTTTAGATGAAATTTAGAGCCAAATATTTATAGGCAGCCAACTGTAAATGACCCTCCCCACCCTCCTGGCCCTCAGCGCGAGGCTGGGCAGACAGAAACATGAAGATGGAGGGTGAATTAGCTCAGGAGGGGGAACTTGTCAATCAAAGTTGCTAATGCAAGACCACAGCAAAACTCGGGGGTGACCTCAGCAGTGGCCACCTGTCACAGCGTGGCACTGACTGCTTGTCAGAGAGCTGCTTCCCAGAGCAAGGATGCTGCTGCACAGATCTTCCTGAAAGATCCTTTCCTCAGCAAGGAAAATGCACCTGTCTGCTGGGCAGCCATCAAGGCTTCCCCAAGTCTGCAACCAAAGGAGTTCTCAACCATTCCCAAGTAAGTCACGGAGAAGAAAAATGTGCAGTGTAAAGGATTAATACAGACAGAGGCTCCACGATGCTCCCCTGGGCTCCTGGCACGTCGTTTCTCAGGAAAATTAGAGCACTTCTTGTATAAGCACATCTGGCTGGGGCACAAGGTGGCACATGGAGAGATCAAGCGTGTTCCCTCAGATTAAACATCAAATTTAAAGCAATTCCATACAGGAATGCAAGGTGCACATGCCAGGGAGTTCCCCAGGAGGTGTCCAGGTGAACTGGAGGTGTCTGTGAGGGAATGGAGGATGGCCCAGAGGAGGTAACATTCTTCTTCTTGGCTCATAGCTGAATTTATTTGGGTTTGTCTCTCCATACCAGGAGCAGTGCAGAAGTTTACCTGGGCCCCTGACATGGACTACAAGCAGGCTTTATCTCAAACAGGTTATTTACACCAGTACAGACCTAGAGCTCACCCAGTTTTCCCTGTAACACTCCTGCCTTGGAGGCCTGTTGTCTCAGCATCAGTAACTGCAGGATTCACCAGAGATTATAATATTTTAAACAGAACGTGTTCGAGGTTTTTTCAGGAGTATTAGTTTTCAGAAATGCAGTATATTTATTCATGCAGTTAACTACATAGACTGTGATAAAAACTAAAATTTCTGGTTTTTCTTCTAAGTGTAGGAGTGAAAAGGAAAAAAGTTCAACTCTAACTAATCAACAGCCTTATCTTACTCTTTCTTCAGTGTTTAATCAAAATGTTTCCAGCATACACAGCTTGCAACGAAGACCCAAACAAGTTAATTTTCCTTAAGCAAGAAGCACTGCAAAACCTGCAATGCAAATAAACCAAACTTCACCTTCTGAATAGAAAGATATCCCACGACAGCAGGGAGTTGAATCCCAGGAATTCTGAATTCCTGGCAGTACCAGGGCCCAGTACAAGCATGGGGGTGCTGGTGGTGGGAGCAGCAGTGGGAAGGGGGTGGTGAAAGTGGAATCCACGCCCTGCCACGGCCCCGTGCAACTCCCAGCTCTGGGACTATGCTGCCTCCCACAGCACAGCCCACACCGACTTCAGCTCTTGGCATTTTATCAATGAGAACCAGAAATTCGTGAAGACCAGCCTTCACTGCACTTCATTATGTTTTTAGCATAAACTAGAAATCAATTGTGTCTCATTAATAAAATTCCACCACAACAAACTAATTAGAGAGCCTCATTAATTTTTTATGCACGTTACTCCTGTGCATGAAGCCGCTGACCTTTCAGTGCCTGGTGCTGCATACATTACACACTTCATGTTTTCTGCCTTCTTTTCTGTGATTTACAGTACTTGCAACACGTTTTCCAAAAAGCAAAGCCTGTTTTTTTCACTGAAGCTCAGAGCTGGCTTCTCCCTCCTGCCACGTAATTCCTAATCACGTCTGCCCAGTCCAGCATGGCCAAAGGATCAGGGAAGCAGAAAGGCACCTCCAAGCTACTTCCACCTGCAGAACAGATGCAAGCAAAGCCTGGGCACACCTGAGGGCACAGGGAAACACAGGGATTCAGTGGTCACGGAGAAAACCCATCTCTGCAGGGACTGAGGATGAGCAGTCTCTGTCCTGCTCAACCCCAGGATGATGCCAGCTTCCATCCCCCACAAATACTCAGCCTGATGGTTTCATAACAAGCAGCCCAAAGGTCAGTCAGGCCATCCCAAAGCTGGCCTCAGCACTGACCAAAGCACAGGATGTGCCACTACCAGGTGGTGCAAGTGGCCATTAAATCCATAAAGCAGAAATAAAAGAATTTAGGAATAAAATGAAATTTCTGCTTGAGTAAGGTCTCCTGGATCAGGCATTAAATCTGCCTGGTATCTCTTTCCTGTGTCATCGCACACCTATTTTCTCCTTGTAAAGCACAGTATTGATTTTTAAATGTTTTCATTCACACTTAGAAGCTTTCCAAGATTGGACTTTATTCTTCAGTATTATCCACTGAACAGTGAAACACTGGAACAGATTGCCTGGGAGCACCACCAGCTCTTCATCACCGGGAGGCCACAAGGACAGGCTGTCTCTGAGGAGCTGCACAGGTAGAGCTGAGCTCTCCTTGGGACAGGGGCATGTACAAGGTGATCCTTTATGGTCGCTCCCAGCCCTATTTCTCTACCAACACTCAAACACACTGCACCTGAAACAACCAAGGGAGCTCACCTGCCCTTTGAGACAGCAGCAGCATCTCAGCAGTGGGGAAGAAAAGAGGTTATCCTGCTTTGTGTCATCCCTGCAAAATCCAGCTGTCTCAGAGCTTATCTGTGAGCCATACTCTGAATTTCTCAGTACTGCTCACCACTACATATTGTACAAGGAAAGTGGCCACTTCTCCCAACTGAACACCATTCACACCAGTATTTCCCAGGTCTAAGATACTGGCCCATATTCACCACGGGCACCAGCCATGTTTGGAGGGTTAATTTGTTAAAATACAGCAAAGTGGCAAGTACTAAGAAGCATTATCCAAGCGACAAGTGCTTATGCATATTTTATGAAGCATCTTCAACCACGGTTCAATGTATCCAAGAATACTTCTGAAAAATGGCAGATTCTGGAGGGGATTTGGAGAGGAAATGACATATAGAATAGGAGGACAGATGTTGCTAATTTATGATGCAAAGGCCTTCGCTGAAAAATGCACATTTTGCTTAAGATTCTCTACAAATGCTATTTTAATGCTGATTTCCTCCTCTTTAGAATTTCACGAACTCTTGTCTGTAAGAACTTCAGCTTGGCTCAGAAGTTTAGCTTGGATCAAAAGCAGCATCTGTAACCAGCAATTAAACTGGGGCTTCAGTACTGTACATGTTTTTAAAGCACACCCACTTTTTAACAAGACTGCTTAGAAAAACATGGCTAAGCTGTACCCTGGGAATGTGAGAGGGCATTCTGCCTTTCTGTCTTCCACTCTTGCCAGGATTATTGGGACTTTTTGACCCAGGACTAAACTCAGAACAGCAACAGAGTAGGAACCAGTGAGATGGATGGATCCTAATACCCAAAGAGGTTAGAAAGCAGGAGCTAGATCATCTCTTGAAAAAAGAAAAGCAGGATATATTGTCAGGCCCAAGTGCTTCATCAGTCACTCCCAATGCCTCATGCACACAATCTTGCTTTTCCTATCAACACTGAAGAGCATTTCGAACATGAGTCAGTTGGTTCTCCTCTCCTCCCTTTCTCTTCTACCCCAAAAAACTTGGACTACAAACAAGGAAGACACTCTTGTCCCACATGCAGGAAGCTGCACAGATCCTTTTCTGCTTACCAGCCCCTCCACAAGGATGTGTGGCTTCATGGCTCCTCTGCAGCTCTCCAAAGACAACCACTACAGAGCAGATTATTTTCTGCAAGGCTGCGGCAGAGGGGTCTGTGAAATCCTCCTTGTGTGTAAATATCAGTTAAAAATAAAAAAGGAGAACCATGCACTGACTTCTCCTTCTGGCATTCATATCAGATCCTGCCTGGATCATGCCAAAGTGCAAATAAAAGGCAGACACCATAGTGTGCAGACACTGCACTGAAAAACCTGCATCAATCCAGGGCTTTCACTCTATCACAGGGCAATGTTTGCTCCTCAGTTAAGGCAGCATAATTATTTCACATAAGGTGACATTTAAAAATCAAACACACACCAAAACCCCCTACAACCTGGCAGTTACATAAGTAAGCAATGAAAAAATTTCAAGAACTGGGGTTCCCTGTACAACCACATTGGAGATGGGAGCACCAGGGCTCAACTCCAGAGCTGGGACAAGACAAAAGCCTAGAACTTCATCCACCAGCCCAGGCACAGGGTTTGGGGTGCCTCCAGCTCACCTCTTTGCTTGCACTGCACAGCAGTGTGAGCTCAAATCACAGCCCTGCATTTCAGTTCCAGTGGAGCCTCTCGGCTCTGCTGCAAGCCAGGACCCCAGAGAATGAGGAAAGGCAGCAGAGATCGCCGAGGCAGCGTGGGCCGCACCTATTTCCTTGGCACCACACACCAAATCCGTGGTGAAGGATTCATAATCCATAATTCAGTGGCAGTCTCTACGCCCATGGATGGTTGCAGCCCAAACAATTAATGACCGTCAGCGTTAAAAGCTGCTGACAGCCAGATCCTGAGGAGCTGCGTGGGGAAGGCAATGCTAATTATAAGCAGAGATGATATCTGGGCTTCCCAAAAGCAAAGGGGACTCTGCTCCTCCATCAGTGCTGCCTGGGGTGCACTGCCCACCCCCAGGTCACACCCCCACAGCCACAGGGCCACCAGCACAGCCCTGGGGAGGAGGCTCTGTGTGCACGAACACCCCAGCAGCGCCAATGCCAACCTGTGCTGGCCTGGTCCCCGTGCTGGCAGGGGTGTCCCCAGTGGCAGAGGGCTCTGAGAGGGTCTCCAGGCACAGGCTGCACTCAGGGACCTGGCCAGAGCCAGCACAGCCCTTGGCAGCTCGGGGCTCTGGGAGCTTGGCAGTACTCCATGCTCACAGTACACCCACGGTGCTGCTGGAGGAGAGTGATTACCCTGCACAGCACTATCTCTCCCATCCCAAGCAGAATTTATTTACCTTTTTTTTTTGTTTTAATCTGATAAGTTGAAATTTCAGTGCACTTGTCTGCAAAAACACTGCATTACAAAGACATACAACAAATACCGACCCTTTATAGACTCTGTTATTTATTCCCAGTGTATCTTCCTACCTTTTACTGGCCACGTCTTTTATCAGCAGTAACCAAGTACCTTTCAAGTTGACAACCTGTTTGGTTTACGGCTGGAAAATGTATCCAAGTGTCTTCCAAGCCTGCTGTGGCTGCACAGAATTCAAATAGCTCAATGAGTGTCGTTTTTGCAAAGTTTAGTTTCGATATTATTCGCATTTTGCTTCTGGGTTGGTTTTTTTTTTGTTAATCAGCATTGTCTTAGGACGGGCTTCTTAAGGCCATGCAAATTTTTCAAAATTGACAGTGTCAGTGCCAGAACCAGGTCTCCCAGTCTACATATCGCCCAGAATTATCATGTCTGAAAAGAAGATAATCATAATCAAGGTCCAAGCAATTTTGAGATGATAGGCCATTTCTAGTCAACATTAAAGGGAGCTGGGCCACAAGGATATAGGAAGAAAATCAGCTAATGAAGAGTAACAAAAGGAAAGAAAATAGTTAGAAGCTGACTTTGTGGCAGCTTGCAGGGACACCCAGACTGCTGGCACCTGCAAGGCACATGCACAACTACAAGACTTCAGAGCAAGAGGAGAAAGCCCAAAAAACCCAGAGACCACACGTGTGTAGTGCCAGGACACTCAGCCATGGACTCCAGCCATTTCCACTGGAACAGAGGAGGTGGTTTCACTTGCACATGTGACCAAAGCAGCACTGGAGTGAGGCCAGAGGCTCCTCGGGATGTGTGGTCACTCCCAAACCTGCTCGCCTCCCACACCCAGGCACCAGCTGGCAGGACTCTGCCCTCCTCCTCCTCTTTCCCTGCCAGCCCTCCACCTCCTCACCAGGGGCTTGCTTCACATCACCACTTCCTTTTGAAAGCACTGATTCTCAAGCAATAATCATACTTTTGTGTTTTAATGTTTTGATTGTGCTCAGTCCCCTGCTCTCCCCTAAGCCCCCTCCAGGTTCACGGCAGCGACACCTTCCCTTCAGACTCCCTCTCCAAGAGCCATCATTTCTCTCCCTAACTGAATTGTTGTCATGGAAATCATTCCTCCTCTCCATCTTCCTGAAAGGCTTTAAAAAAACCAGCCCCCTGCTCTACCACCACTCCAGCAATCAGCCACACCACAGCCCCAAGAGCCCCGTGAAAGCCCCTCTCCCACTGCCCCACCCAACCCACGGGAATATTCTGGGCCCCAAAACAAGGGATCATTCTCAGACCCCGTTGGGGTGATTGCCAAGTTTGCCACAGCACTTTCGTTCTCAGAGGTGCAACCCCCTCACAGCTCAGGAGCCATTAGCTCTGAAATGCAGGGTGCAGCCACAGCCACCTGTTCCCTGTCTATATATACAGAGAGAGATGCAAAGTGCTTGGGGATTTTGGATAAAAATGTTCCTGCTTACATAACAGGCAGAAATTCTGCAGTCAAGAAATTCATCTTGTTGTTCCAGGCTGGAAAGTTAATTACTGAAAATCACCTTCGATGAACTTCCAAGACAAAGGCTGCTGGCTCCAGAAGCGGAGCATGGCTGAGCTGGTTCCAAAGAGAGGAAAAAACAACTGTGCCCAAAATAAAACCCATGAAACTGCTGCACTGGGCACCCGTGCCCAGGAGCTGGGGGCCACTGTGAGGAGAGGCTGGGGCCACCAAACCCAGGCCACCTCCTTCAACTTTATTTGACTGACACAAAGGCAAAGGTCAGTGTGAGGCCAAGGACAGCTTTTGGCACTTCCTAACAGGCAGGGCCTGCACAGAGAACCAGGATTAGAATACCCTAAATCCCAGCTAGGAAGACACAAACAGGCATTCAGCCATGACTAATACCCAAATATTCTCAAGATGGAAAACAAGAAATCTCTTCCATGATCATTCACTGACAGAGTCCCATAAAGCTACTAATTAGAATGGTGTTTACAGTCTATATTTCATTTCATCTGATGTTTTTACTCTGATTAGTTATTCTATCACCTGCAGAGAGCTAGTTAGCTGAATGCAAAGATGTCATTGGACTTAATCAAGTAAAGTAGCATTTCATAGAGGGAATTCAGCTAGCTCCATCCTGCTCAGTGCTGTTACCCTGTTAATAACTTCTTTTGAAATTAAAGTTGAATGAAAGCTAAGAAGAGTCAAGTTAGGCCAGTGCTCAGAAGAGAAACATTAAAAAAATGGGTGAGACGCACAAAAAAAGTGCATTTCTGATTCTTTCTTCTGCATAAACACCTCAGCCAGACACCAGAGCTTCTGGAGAAATTACCAAACAAGGTTTAGTGGTCCTGCGTTCCCAGACTATCCTGTGCATCTCCTTGGAGCAGCAACACTCCTCCCAGTGTCTCCTCACCCCGAGCCATCCAGGCTCCCTGAATTTCAGATTTCAGATATGATGGGAAGGTGTTCTCTCCCTCCCAGACAGGGTGTCAGTGTTCTCAGTCTCTCACACTGTCCCACATCCTGCTGAGCCCTCCCAGGGCTGCTGGAGCAGCAGCAGCATCACTCTCCGTGTGCTCCCTGCACACTGCCCTGCAGAACAGCTTTTTGTCATCCCACACAGGCTGATGTTTGTGCTGCTCAGAGCCCACTGTAACCCCAGATCCTCGGCCTGAAGTGCTGCCTCTCCTGCTCTTTGCTGTCTGCTGCAATCCTTGCCCCAAGTTATCACTCAGCCCTATCATCCCTTACTCCAGACCACCATTTCAACCTGCCCAGATTATTTTAAGAAAGTGCTCTGGTTCTTCTTCCCCAAGCATCTGCAGTCTCTCCCGACTTTCCATCACCTGTCAGTTTAACAAACCTACTCTCCATTCCATTACCCAGATGGATAATGAAAATATTGAACAGAGATGGACAGAAGCCAGCCCTGCAGAGCCTCTCAGATTTTTCTGGGAATTCAATATAAATGGGCTGTTCCATAAAGCCCTCCCTCTTCTCTTCCCTCTGTTTTGAACCCCAGTACCACTTCCATCATGATCTATCCCCCACACACCTGATGCACTGTCCCACAGCATTGCCACCCTGCAGCCACATCTCTGGAGCACCTGGAGCTCCCAAAAACCCCTGAAAATACCTCAAATCCTAGTGGAGCTCTCCCCTTGCTGAGAGATGCTGGCACCTCTGGCCTTTCCCTGCCAGGGAACCAGCGCCCAGGCTGGTGAAAGATGCAAACATGCTTTGGCTTTAGAACAAAAATTGTTGCTTTTTTCCCTCCATTTAGCTTCCTAATCACTGTTAGCCAAGCTTGAAAACGCTATCGTGCATTATGCAATAATCCACCGAGAGCAGGGGATTTTGCATAAACTCTGTGCTGTAATGAAAAGCATTCCCCCCTCTGCCAAGGGGCAAAAACCCCCAGCCCACACAAAACAAACAAAACCCCTGTCCTCCGAGAGACTTTTACCAGTTCTTTGTTCCATTTTAGTCATACATCTACTGAAAATACTTCTGACAAAAGCAGAGCAGAAACAGCTCAATTTGCAAAGAGCTGGGCTGTGTTCACCTCTACAAAAGCCATACACTGATTTGCCCCAAATTCCACTAAGAAAACCTAGTAAAGGCTGCTTCTCCAATTGAGGGGCTGTGATTTCTTTTTTTGAGGAAAAAAAGCCATTATTTAGTTATTAGAGTGGAGAAATCTCTCTCTCTACAAAACACAGAGCACTGAAATATTCTAAAATTAATAAACTGCTCTACTTGGTGCATTTTAAAATTAGATTTCCTTTTTCAGAGAACCTGTATGCAAAGTTGCAGCCTGATGCAAATTGAAACAGTAATAAACACTTCAAAAACATGTTTATAATAGAAATGCTAACAAATCCTTAACTGTAATGATAATGGCTTGCTAGGCAGCTCTATAATGTAAAATTAATCCTTAACATGTCTTAATTTTTTTTCCACTGGGTCATTTAATAATGTGATAACTCATTTCTTTCCTCTGCCTTCATCTCTCACATTGCCATGGAGACAATTGTGAATCAGATATAAATAAAAATACTCTAACACTGTGGCACCACATGTTCTTTTGATCCATTGCCAACACGATTTTAAAATTACAGGAATTTACAGGAGCTCAATAATTAACAATTCATTTGCTAAGAAATCACTTCTTTTTAGCCAGTTTCCTGGTGATTTGCTAACTCAGGAATGCTCAAAAACATGAGCAATGAATTAAAAGTTCTGTATTTCCTTTCAAATCTCTACCTTGCATTTCGATCAGCAGCTCAGAGGCAAACAATTCTTGCAGGCCAGAGCCCGAGAGCCAACGCTGCATTTCCTTTTGTGGTCTCATCAGTCTCGGTGTGATTCCTAATGGGAACCATTTTTAGGGTAATTTTTAATTGTTTGAGCTCAGAATTTACTCACAAGGAAAATGAGAAGTATGCAGTGAACAAGTTTATTGCTGGCCTCTATTATCTGAAGTGTCAAAACAAGGCCACGGATCCCTGCTTCTGTATTAGTTTGTTAAGTACACAGAGCAGTGGAAAGATTAAGATTAATTATGCATTAATGATCTTGACACCCCTTAATTGCTACCTACTGATAGAGGCCATAATCCCTGATATTATCCATGTTCTCTGGAATTCTGATGCAGAACTCTCCTCCACGACAACACTGCCATGGATTTCTCAGGGGCAGGGCTGGGGCCAGCGGCTTCTCAGAGCAGAGGCTGCTGAATTCCATCCGTGCTGAGGAGCCACCAGCCCCCAGCACCTCCAGGGCTCACACACCTGGCCACTGTCACCGTACATGAGCTGGAACAACATGAGCACAGTCCTGGCACTTCACAATTAAGGCACTGAGCTTGTTAAAGAACTCAGCTTAAACCTTTGAAGTCAGGGAAGAACTCACAGTCTCGGGTTTTACAAAGGCTTTTATGCAACTCCAACATTTTTATTTGTAGTTATATAAACCCCTCAGTTAAGCAGCATTATGATATCATTTATGTAGTGTTCTGTCCAGCCTCAGCAGGTACTCCCAGCCCAGCATCCCAAGGGGAGATGTGTTTCTCTGCACAGTATTTTCCATTCTCTGCTGCCTCAGAAGTGGAAGGGCCAGCGTGGGCTGACCAAGTTATTCATCATTGCCACGTCTCTTCCACTAAAACATATCAGCTACAACTCTACAAATACCTCTGTGCATCACAGGGAAACCTCACGTACACAAGGTCTTGTAAAAAAGCCCCCAGCTCCAATAACTGTTTTGTCCAAAAGGATTCAAAGTGATTTAAGAGCTCAAGTCTGACTCTCAAGAGCAACATAAACACCTAAAGAGTTTAAATAATAGTGAAGGCTCAATGGCTCAGAGCTTGTCTTCCCAATATAATTCCTGCTGTAACAGCTAATTATAATTAGTGATACACTTGATACCAGCCCCCTCCTTTTGGAGACTTCCAATGATCGGCTTCTAGAGCTGGCTAGGGGAGAAAAAGAAAGAAAATTTTTTTAAAAAATTAAAAAAAAAAAAGGAAAGAGAGGAAAAAAGGTCACTCCTTCCCCTGACAGCTGCTTAGAGCTGGTCCATGGGGAAATAGCACATGTCAACCAGCCCCACCAGCTGTCTGCAGACGGAGAGCTCCAGAAGCAGCTGCTCCAGCTCCAGCTCTGCCCTCTGCTCCCACTCACAGGTGGACACCTCCAGCAGCCAGGGCTTCCAGAAGTGGGACAGCACAGCACCTGCAGCAGCCACCCTTTCTCTGTCAGCACGTACAGGGCAAAGGCATTGCAACCCTGCTTTGAATCCAAACCCAAAATAAGGGCAAGAGATAATAATTGGATAAAACCTAGTAGGGAACCTATGACTGGCAACCAGCATTGAAATATAAACACAGAGCACCAATTTTGCAGAAAGTTAATTCAGTCTTTTGTGCCTCCCTGCCACTAAGTCTTGGTATTTTATCAAACAAAACCAGCTGGTAAATTAGTGAGGGACACAAATAGCCCCAAAATGCAGAAAAACTCCTGGTGTTCAGTTCTGCACAGTGGATTACCCCTGCCCCATCACCACAGGGCACGTGGGCAGGGACACACAGACCTGCTGCACGTGGGCACACCACCTTCAGCTTCCTGGGAAATGGCAAACAGCCACAGAGGTGCAGAAAAATGAAACTCAATTGAGGAGGCAAAAAGCACGGACAAAGGGGGGTCTTCTTCACTTTTTGCACAATTTGACCTAAATTACGTGCTCACTCTAAACAACCAGGAGTGGATTTGGGGAAAAATAAGTTACTGTAGGGCTCTAGCCTCCTGCATAGCTCTGCTGCAGAAAAGCTGCACGACTTCCATATCTCTTAATGGGCAGCTTTTGCCTTCTACCTACATCCAATTTCTCCCTTTGATCTGGCCCAGTAGTCTAAAAATAAAGTTAAATATAAACATCGACATCCATACCACTGTGTCAAGGCAGGAGGGAATTTTTAGTAGGGGGAGAGGGCTTAATGCACAAAATAACTTTGACATTTTGTTGTACTCACTGAAAAACTCTTCAACACCTACAGCCTGGCTAAGACATTTGAAAATACAGATGATCTTCCAATCAATACCCAGCCTATCCTTGGGAGGAAAGAGGCATAACAGTACCACGTTATATATCAACTATCCCAGTCAGACAAATCAATAATTCATGATTTTTCCAAAGGCCAGGCCATACCACAACCTTCTTCCTCCTTACTGGTGCACAGGACTCTCAATTAGCCTGGAAGTATTTCCACAACAAAATGAGCCAGTTTGGTGACCTGAGCCGTGGTGTTTGCTATGAAATTTCACAGTTAACCCCAGCTTCAACAGGAGAGACTCCGAATAAATGCACCCCCCTGAGGAAGCTCCCACTGATGGGCAAGACTGGCAGTGCTTGGTCTGAAATCCCATCAGCTCCAGCTGCTGAGCCTGGAAAAGAGAAAACCTAAGGGGAAAGTGTACCAAGAGCTTAGGGGAGACACGAGAAGGAAGAAACCTCAATCCTCAGAGATGGGGGTGCTGGAGTAAAAGCTAAGTCAATAGGGAAGACAGATGTGTGCAGAAGTTTTCCATCCAAACAACCTCTTCTCCCATTACTCCTTGTTCCTACAGTTTGCTTTGAAAACAGTTGCACAAAATCAGGTTCCAGCTGGGGAGTTGCCATGCCCAGGTGCAACTACAGGAAAGAAGCGAGAAATTATGGGATATTCCCACCCCAGAGCCCCTGTCTCAGCACGGGGAAACCCATGGGACAGCAGGGAAAACTCAGGGGTGGAACTAACACAGATCCAGCGGCAAACAGAGCACAGGGCAGTTTGCACTGTGGAGGTGGCTAAACATGCTTTAACAGAGCAGCTTTGAGGGAGGACTGGTGGCATCCCCTGGCCCTGCTGCCCACCCCAGCTACTGGCAGCACTGCCCGTGTGGAGCCTGCCTGGCATGGGAAGCCAGCAGCCTCATGGTGGCCTCATGGTGGCCTCATGGTGGCCCAGCTGGAGTGCCCCGGGCCAGGCAGCAGAGAGAAGGCAGCCAGAGCCATCAGCTGCAGGAGTCACCTCAGTGTGGCCTGGAGGCAGCCAGGCAGGACCTGCCATGGCAGCCTCATTTTGCAAACATTATCTGTGTTTTATGGCTGGAGAATTGAGACACGCAGAGATGAAGCGTCCGCTGGAATTCAAAGCCCAGCCACTGTGCAGATCTTAACACATCTCTTGATCACAGCCTAATAACTTAAAACACGAGAGTATCTCCTGCTCTCCTCCATCCAAATACCTCAGTAGCCATTAAGCATTCAAAAGGGAGCAGCAAAGCCTACACACCAATTAAATTGTGTTTCAGTGAAATACCCTCTTTGTGATGGATGCTCTGCGATATCCTGAGTGCACCTTCTGTGGGGCTCTGCTTTTCATCAGCTGCTGTAGCACGGGGTTTCTAACACACAAATTCCCACTCTTGTTAGGATTTTGCTGCCTGTGTTCTCTCACAACGGCTCTCCATATTTATTAGCAGTTTGATAACAGAGCGAAGCACTTGTGAAACTGGCCCCAAGCTCCGCTCGGTGAACTGTGAATTAACTGTAAATATAATTAGAGCTGTACCTCACACTCGGGACTGGGAGGAACAGGAGGTCTGCCCCAGAGCTGTTACTACAGCCGTACGCAAGTCCAGGGCTGATAAAAATAGCAAACCCCAGCTAAAAGAGCAGAATTAATTACATCAACTGTTAAAACAAGCTACACAGAGTGCTTGTTCCTCCACTTCAAAATTAAGAGGAAATTCCTTCCTGCACTGTTTGGGGAACGAGCAATGATTTGAGCAGCCACAGTCCCTTCCCAGTGCGTGATGGATTTCCAGGAGCTCTGACTCCATAAAGCACTGCTCAGTCATGGAGAAAAATTAAACCAAAATTTTCTTAGACAGACAACCAAACTGATTTTCAAAAGTACCCATCTGCACCCTTTTAGAAAAATCCAGCCTTCTGGTAAGAAGATGAACACAGCCATGGTGAGCATCCTCAGGCAGCTCCTCCCCAGCACGGGGACCACTGCTCTCCTGATACAAGCAATAAAAGATGAGCAGGGCTGCAGGGGAAGGGCAAAGAGAGGTGTGAGCTGTGACAGCTGAAAACCCAAGATATTTTCAGGAAATGATGTACTGTTCACCCTGTTGGACTGGGGGAGCCTCAGCGGGCAGGAGGAAAGGTGATAACAGGTCAGCAAGCACCAGAGGCAGCAGAATCAGCTCAATTTGAGTGCAATAAATCACAGATGGAGTGATCCCAAAAGGGGATCTGTCAGGAAAACTGCAGCAACAGCCCAAGTCACAGTTTGGAAGACTTAATCTAGGGGTCAGGGAAGTTGTCCCTCAGAGAGCACAGGAACAGGCCCCAGGGAAGGGATGAATCCCCATCCCAGGGGAGGAGGCTTTGTGACTCAGTTCAGCAAATCCACTGCCCACGTGGGCAACTGCCCTGCTCCAAGCAGGGGCTGGAAACCCCCAGAAGATCCTTCCAAATGACATTTCTACATGAGATACAACCTGTGCGAGATTAAATGAGCTGCATCTGCTAGGGGCAGGATGCAGGAAAGCACAGGCCATGGAGAAAAGTGGGGAGCCAAGAGGATGAGATTCCTTCCTACCAAAACTGCTTTTCTATGGAAACAGTCTGATCTTTTACAGGGCATCAAGCTGAGACCCACAGCGAAGGGGAAGCACAGGAGCTCCTTCCCACTCCTGCTGAGGATGGAGGCTCCAAACCCTTCACTGGAGGGACGAGCAGCACAGAGAGATTCCCATGACCCAGCTGCCTCCTCCAGCCCCCATCCCATCCCAGAGGCATTTCCCACCCCCAAGCTGCAGCAGCAGCAGGGAATATCTCTGGGTAATGCAAACAAAACCAGGACACTGCAACCAGGACACTGCACCCATCCACACATTTCTGACCTAAATCCGTGCCAGCACAGGCAGCAGCACCATAAATCGAAAAAGCCTTGTAACATAATGTCTCCTTGTGTTGCCTTCTTCCATAAACAAGCAAGATTTATGCATTCCTGGGGCTATTAACAAGAGCCATTTGTCTTTATTTCTGCATGTAACTAATGGAGACACCAGCAACATTGATGAGCCACGTGGGACTAATTAATAAAGCCGTTTTCAAGGGGGTATCTGTGGACTTGGTTTCTCTCATACTAAAGGAAACGTCAAAGTGTTTTTTCAAAGCATAAGATGAAATTTCATTTAAGAGACCAATGGTCCATGTGAGTGCAATCATTACCCAGCCTAGCAAAAAAATTATCAGTGTCCAAAAGGTTGATGACTTTCTCAAGTTTTCTTTAATTACTGTGTTTTACAGTTATTAAAGCAGCACAGCAAATCAAACCCAATAAGGCCACAAAAGGTTAAAAAAAAAAAAAAAGGAAAAACAAAAAAAAGCCAGAGGGTCCATATGGCTCCACTCTTGAGTTGCTGATGGCCAAAACCAAGGTGGTTCTTTTAGACACCCATTTCAAACCAGTCACGAGGAACCTGGAATTCAGGAATGTCCTCTTTCCCAGGAGAATCACACAAATCAGAATAAAGAAAAAAAGCTAAAAACCCTCATGGTTCCACAATAAATCAAAGGTTGAGCATGGCTTAGTATCCTGTAGTCTCATGTTTTATATAGATTCATCTTCCTATTGAGTGACCACATTGGGACACGGAATAACCAAATGAGGGGTGGAAGGACAGGACTGACCGGAAATATTGGAGACAGTTTAAACTTTGTAAATATGAGCTTTCACCAAGACGACACAAACAGAAATGAGTCATTAACTTAATTCATTTTATGAAAAAGTTGAATAAAGGTTAATAGAAAATTAGTCATCTTTCCTTAGGTTTTTTCCTATCCATCCTACGTAATTTAATTAAAAACGTGCTGTAGAGTTCCAGAGGATGATTAAAAATAACCTCTCGTTTTCTATTAAACTCTCTAGGTTTGTACACGAATTCCTATAGAACCTTATTAAATTTCTGTTTACCTCTGCTGCATTTAATTTCCATTCTGCACATCTTTTCCTTAAGTCCAAAGGGATTTCATGATGGTGGTGGCTTATTAAATAAATATTCCTTCCCATGGCTGGCAGTCCAAACTTTAGATCAGTGCTGAACACCAGTGTAAAAACCCTTTAAAAAGCAACATTGGTAGCTTTGCTTTTCTGAATGGAACACAGGGAGAATTGAAAAAAACATTTCTAGCTATCACTGCTGTAACTTAGCACAAGAAGGCAGGAATAAGGTTGGTATTGGTGCTGTTGGTTGGAGTTATTTACTTCTTGGTATTTTAATTTCACAGTGCCACATGCAAGAATACAACCCCTAGCAACTCAGTCACTCTGCAGGCTTGCTGAAAGCCAAAAACGTTTTTTCCCAGTTTTCTGTTGCTGTGGAGCTACAGGACCGAGCTCTGTAGCATTTATTAAAACAAAGCTAAATTGCTTTACAACAGGTAGGTTATACTCAACAAAACCCAAAAAGTCCAGTGCTTGCAGGCATACTAAACCTATTAAAAATGGTAGAACAGCTCTGATTTCCTTACTCGAGCACATCCTTCTTGCTGTCAGTGTCCTTGAAAATTTGATCCAGCTAAATTCACTCAGCTGTTCCTCTGTTCAGTCCATCCAGACTAAAACCAGAAAAGTCAGAAGCCCAGAAAGGCTTGTACCAATTCCACAGACCTACTTCAATTTTTAAGGAGCAAAGGAACAGCAAACCTCACACCCAGCACCCACCCTGCTGCACATCCAATGATACAACGGTGAAGAAGTGGCTTTGGGGCTGGAAGACCAAAGTTTGATATCAACACACTTGTGTGCAAATATTCTAAGCTTGACTTCACCAAAACAGCCTTGTTAAAGATTGTAACAGGGCCTAGGTGCTCAAATATCTTATTGTAGCTTCATTTTTTCCACGCTGCTGCTTCCACCCCATGCGAGCACATCCGCATTTCCCAGGGCAGAGAAGAGGTTAAAAAATCACCTGTGAGCAGCCAGGCACAAATGTTCATGTGGGGTGGGAGGCAAACCTGGCACGTGGCACATCCTCACCACCAAGGCTTCAAAAAGAGCCCCCACCAGCAGCAGTGCTGAGGTCTTTGCTGGCCTCCCCAGCACAAGATTGATGCCCAGGAAGAAGGTGCCTTTTTGAAACTAATTGCACAAACAAGGAAAAATTCTTTAATATCATGCAGCCAATCCTAAGGGGAACAATTACTAGGAGATAAAAAGAGCAGAGAGGAAAAAAAAAAAAAAGACAGATTTACAGTTTCTACATTTCATTAGGAAAGCCTGTGGATTTGACAGTCACCTTGAGCAGCATTCAGGAGGGAAGGGAGGAGCCAGTAAACATCTAGAGGCTGTAACGTTGCAGTTCTGCCCTCAGGTAACTGCGCTGCCATTAAAGGCCAAATCTAATAAAAACTTGTTCTGCCTTGCAAGCCAGCAAAACCTTCAATAATCAATTAAACTGAGATAAGACTGCAGCTGATTCCACGTACACAGACAACTCAAGTCTGGGTCCCTCATCAGTTTTCTGAGATCAATATTCATCAATTCATGGCGGTCAGGCACATATCCATCATCCTAAAGGTTGGCACTGAACACCAGGGCTCTGAGCACAGAACAGGAACCATCCCTTACTTTTCATTGCAAAGCCAAGACAAGGTTTGAACCATTTTGTTCCCCAGGAATGGCAGAGAAGAAAGACTGGAGAGAAACCTTTTTGTTTATGAGGATAAAGTATCTGAAAGGGGCCTCTATTCTTTGAGACCCAGAATGAGAACCCCAGCCACAATCAGTATGCTAAGGACCTTACAGCAGGTGTCTAACTGCCATGGACCCAGCTCCCTCACGGTTTTATTGCCACTGAGCCTTGCCGAGCTTTCCATCCTAACACAAGATTTTCTTTTCTGAAGAGAACGGAATAATTCCTAATTTGAATTCCACTGCACAACAGAAACAGCCTGTAAAATCTTAAAAAGAAGCCAGTTCCCTCTAGCAGAATAGAAGATATATTAGGCTTCAGGACTGTATAGAGCAGAACATAAAATTAAAATAACAGACATCATAGAGTTTGATAGCATCTTCCAGTCTCAAAGATCTCAAAATACATTACTAAGTGCAACAGCCATTGCTCTGCTAGACAACTGCACATCTCCAAAGTGAATCACAAATTCAAGAGAGGAGTTGAAAAGTCTTTATGTAAATGGAAAGTACTTTATTGATCCACAAAACGCTACCAGCTCTGGGAGGGAACACAGCAGCACAACACAAAGGTCATAACATTCACCTGAGGTGTGCCTGCTACTCCAGCTCAGTTTGGACAGCAAGAGTAAATCAGCATTTACTCTCTCACCAGCAGAGAAAGATCATCCCATAAATGTATTGTCATCAGCTTTATGTAATTCAGAATCTTCACTTTCTTTGCTCTCCCCGGTATTTAGTGCTTAAGGAACAGATTCTGTGGTTAAAAATTGGTATTGCTATAAAGCAATGTAATAATAATATCCTTTTTCAAGCCAACTCCCACAGGCTCCTCACTAAATGGTTCAATCGAAATGATAGTTAACAGTTGACTCAGTGTTTTCATTAGTGGCTACTTTTTCCTTTTTTTTTAAAAGTTTTAGTTTTTACAGAGATAAAAAGAAAGCAAGCACAATCTGTTCTAAAAAGTTTCTGAAGTTCCCAGTTCAGTGTTGTTGATTCAAAGCAGTCCAATAGACTTTTTTTTTTAACTCTTATTTCTTTTTTTATTATGTGCCTTTTAAGAATAAGCTTGGTTTATCCTTTATCCTCTTTCTGCAGACACAGGAGAGTCAGATCTATACTCAATATCCAACTTCACCAAACAGAAACTCATTCTAACAGAATTTTTTTTTTTAAATGCAAAACCTAGAATTCAATTTTTAGGTCTCTCAAATACCTCCTGATACTGATAAACAGGAGCATAATCCAAGCAAAATAAGTGTCTCAAATCCTCGCAGCTAAATTCCAATTTCTGTGCAAATTTTAAATGTTGCCCTGCAGTTCCAAGGAGTTACACGTTGCACAAGCAGATAGTAAAGGCACTGACCCAATTTGTTATGCCAAGTATATAAAGTGCCATAAAATACTGCAGAGGAAAGCTCAAAATTCCAGCACCTTCATAACCAATGGAAAAAAACACAGGACTCTCCTGAGCCACCAAGCAGGTCTCCAAACTCTGACATTTTCATTATGAGAGCTTGTTTTCCAAGTCATTAAATTGTCAGCATTTCTACAATATTTCATAACTCCACAAGAGCAGCAAACTAAAGCATCTTGAAATCAAATGCCCAAAGATTTCCCATCCATTGCAACCCACAGAAAACAGCTGGGTTCCACCTAAATATTCACCAGAGCACAGCCATGCCCTCACACCCTGCATGAAATTACGCCCCTCAAAGCCAGAATTTGGGCACACTTTCCTCCCCACTCAGCTCCAAGCACCCTCTCATTCCCCACAATGAGAGCAAAAAATATCAGCTGGAAAAATTCTGGTTGAAGTTGATTGCAAGGATCAGAGGATCGAAGCAAAGAGACTCAGCATCCTGCAGGACTGAACTTGACTCCCAGAGTTAGGCAGGCTTTGGAAGACCCAGCCCTTACACACTAATTCTGAGAAATGCCAGCTAAACTTTGCCATATTTGAGTGCAGGGAAAGAAGACTTCCCTGAGCACAGCCTGGCAGACTTATTATTCTGCTTCCCATAAAACTTTCCAGCAGAAAATCCAAATTTTTATATTATTTTTTTTAAAGGAAGCTAACTCTTAAAGCTGCAGATATAGCCACTAATCCCTAACCAATCCCAGAAGGTAATCTCTACCCAGTGTTCATTTGGCCTGGAGAGTGACAATTCTGCATTTCTCCTTGACTTAAACTCCTGCTCGCTGGGAATAAGTTGGGCAGCATGAAAAATATACAGGTGGCAAACCAGAGGCATGTGCACGCTGTGGAATCCAGTTCAGGCTGGAGGCACAACGTGGAAAATCCTGCCAGTGGGAAAAGCACCAACTCCACTATTTAACACCATCCTTGTGAGTGACATCACAAAATAACCCAGGATATATGAGATATATGCAGGAAGCACCTCCTGCTAGGAGGGAATGGCTCATGGTGGGTACAGAGGAATGGAGAGGGAAGTTGTCATCACTGGGATGATGTTTCCTACATGAGCACAAATAAATACCCAGCTGGAATTACATACATGCTATAAATGGGGTTTTGCTTTTGTTATGCCCTTTGCCATTCACGTGCTGTAACTACTTTTTGTTGAATTTGGTACAGCACTAGAAATACAACTGGAACCTTCAAAACCATCACTGTGGCACCAAACCAGCCCCATGTGGAACAGGCCTGACAGCACCACCTGAGACAGCTCTAGACTGCCCAGCTGACATGGGAATTGCCTCAGCTAGGAGAGGGGAACTATTTCAATTGAAAGAAAAATTGATTTGGGACAGGATTTTAAACCTTTCAGCTTCATTTAGTCCTCATACCCACCAAGATAAATCCAGTTTAGCGAGCCCCCATCCCTCCATTCAGGGCCTGGCCCCACACACTGATTGAGGAAATACTTGTTCACTTTCTGCTGAAACAAAGTATTAAACCATCTGATGTGGCAACTGAGAGCATCCTTCAAAAGACTGAGCAAAAGCAGAAAAATACTTGGGATTTCCAAGTCATCCCTTCCTTACACACCCTGCACAGCAAAAACTTGAGCACGTACCACTTCAGAGAGGCTTTTTTCCTTGATATAGAGGACAGAGGAACAAAACCACAACTGCCACACGCCAAGGCAGCTCCTAGTTGTCCACTGAAATAAAAGGGAAAATGCCATTTCTGCTCCTACACCACAACTGTTGCACCCCGAAGCAGAACACAGCCCTCAAAGGCAATTCCTGGCACCACCTTGTGACAACACAAGTCAGCAAATTACTTCTAAGGAGTTTACAGCCTCGAGAATACCAGAAGGAAAAAAGGAAACAAAGAAATACACCTAATTTCACCTGCATGTGCTGTACGTGCTCCGATGCACCGTACATTTGTCATATTAGTGTGTGCATGTTATTATCCAGGGATCCATCAGAAACTGCTACCAAGGTAACACGGATGGTAATAAACAGCAGCCAGGGGAAGCACACCACCAGCAAGGCAATGCATTTCCTCAGGTTATATTTTCACTCCCCCTCTTATAGCCTCTTTGGTTATTAACATATCAAATATTGGACTTGCATAATTTGACTTCTTTTGTGTTTTTTGAGAATTAAGATCAGAGTCTTTAATAGCTCTGCTAGAAGAAAAATTCTCATTAAGGACTGAAGATGAAGTGCTCTGAGACTTCTCACACTCAGGGACTCTCCAGAGGAGACATATTTGTGTGAGTCAACAGCATATGTCACTCTCAGAAAATAACGCATTTGAATGTGACCTTTTCTCTACTAGTTTTATTTAATGAACAAACAGAACAAATCTTCAGTACTTCGTCTCAAAAGGGTGCACGGCAAGGCACAGGTTAAGTTGATTCCCAAACTTCACCACGACAGGCAGAGAACTTTCCAATTCTGGCACAGATTTGGGGAGAATGGCAGCACAGGGCAAACAAAAGGATTTATTTCCCTTTTTATGACAAGATGACAATTCAGGAGCCTAGCAAATCCTTAAAAAGAAGTCTCTAGTGGATGGATGCAAACAGAAATGAGCCCAGGCACCTCTGCTGCTGTTTTGCAGATCACATTTATATACCTGGCCCACATCAGCAAAGGGAAAATTGAGCTCTTTCAGGGGGCCAGATGGGCTCTCAGTCTCAGGTGTTGACAGTTTTCATTTCTTAACTGTTTTACAAATGAATGTGGATGTTTAGGGAAGAATTTCCATTTTTATTCACTGCATGAGAATGGCCTTTCTGGATATAGCTGTCTCACAAAAGAAGCCACTGCTAGATCACGGCCCCAGCTCATCCAAAAAAAAAGGCTGAGGACTGCAAAGACTTGGCAGGGGAGCCCTTGGGAAGGGCTGCTGCTTCCCCAGCCTCTCCTGCCTGTGTGCATCGAGTCAGATTCCCTGGCTTTCGTGGCAGCCCTTTTATTATTCTTATTATTACTACAACTACTATTATTACTATTCCCAAGACAGCACCAAAGGCTGATACAATAGGAGGGAGGCGAGCTGGGCTCTACTTTGCCCTGCTGAACACTAACATAATTACCCACATCCTGAGTGCACTATGGTGCCTTTGTGACTGGAAGTGATTCACAAGTCCAAAGGACCTCAACCGGAATTTAAATTCCCAGAGTAGGCCATTGGGTTTATAGACAAAAAAAAAAAAAATAAAAAGGAAAAAACATAAAAGTCTCCGAATGGGTACATTTGATCTAAACGTCTTGGAGAGGCAGATATTGAACTCCACGGCACTATATTTAGACTCAGTTTTCAAAGGATAAATGCACTTCAAATCTCTTCATTAGTTCCATTCTTCAGCAGTGGTTTATTCTGCCGAGAGCAAACCTGTTGTGCTTCAGAGAGGAACATGGGGCCCACTCATCCCACAGAGGAGCCTGAGGGTCCCTTCCCCACCTGAGAAACATTCCCATGAACACACGGCAGGGGAGGAGGATACTTCTCTGCCCAAGGGCTGGGTGAGGGCACACATGGGGTGCAAAACCCTGCCCAGACCCATGCCAGGGCTGTGCCCAGGGCTGCCCCTCTCCACGCAGCAGGACCAGGGACCCTGCTCCCCTGTGCACAGGCACCGGGGGTCAAAGCAGGACAAACTGCCTCTGAAGCAGCCCACTCCCTGCAGCGATTGAACAGAGAACCAAAACACCGTTTTAGGATGACTAATTGTTAGACAAGACACATCCCACACGTGGCACGCTCCTCCTCAGCATCATCAGCCCAAATTCAATATGCAAGGGGAAGGGAAAGGCACTGCTGTCTTTCGGCTACCTATGGAAAGTCATGGGACACTGATCCAGGGGGGGATCTTCCCTGCAGAGCCAAGCCAAGCCAAGCTGCCTCAGGAGTGCTGTCCCCAGAGCAGAACTGCTGAGCACCCACCCGGAGCCCGGCGGCCCCTGGGGATGGGGTGTGCAGGGTCAGCGCTGGCACAGCAGCTCCAGCCTGGCTCCGAAGGCAGCTCAGCTCCTCTCTGCTTCCTGCCCCGCACGGACACAAAGGCAGCGCCCAGTGGGGCGGGTGTGACCCATGGAGAGCCCTGCTGGGGCATGGCCACATCACCACACCCCAAGGGCACAGGGAGAAGCTGCCTCCCAGCTGCATGGTGCCACGAGAGAGCCTCTGGTAGCAAAGTTTTTAGCAAATTTCAGCCCAGAAAGTCTGTCAGGTGCAAGGAGGGCGTCCAATTCGAACGGGTCAGGCATTGCTTGGCGGGGCAAACATGACAGACTCTCCTCCAGCCACTGCAATAATGCATTTTACAGAGAGCTCTAAGCTCAGATTTAAGAAGCTGTGTACTTCAAATGTCTCTGAAGAATACTAAAATGAAAACTTGGTCACACTGCACTGTGACTACTGTGGAGCACTATTAAAGAGAAGCTAACATTTGTTTTCAATTACCCAGCATATATCTGAAAGACTAAAGTTGTCTCCAAAGTATTAGATAAATGCATGTGTTTACTGTGCACTTGTGCATGGAAAATGAGTTATCTGACAACCATTTCCAAATACCAATATTTTACCAATATCATTATATCAACATCTAACGAGTCTCCCTGGGCTTCAACCCCTGTTAAAAGGTAAAATTAGAAAGCAGAGGTAGCTGAACACTGCTCCACTGCTCTTCAAGATGTAGAATAAATGCAAATTAAAAAGCTGGGATTTTACTCCCATATCTCCGTTTTGTTCATAGCAGATCACATTTCCATTTTTTTTTTTTCAAACTCTCCTGAAAAAAATGACAGAAAGCAGGAAAGTTTGTGGCAAATGCCGAATGACATCCATACATTTATGAACTAACTAGACTGACATTCAGTGCGACGCAAAGTGCTTTCCAATCAATAGCCATGAGCATCAATTCCCCTCCAAGAGCATTCCTGTGCCGCTGCCTCCCACCAGCAACAGGCAGTGCTGTTTTCTGCTTAACTTCAGGATGGCTGCGATCTCCCCCAGCCGATGGGGCCGCGGGATCGGGAGCCGTGAGCGGGATGCGGGCGGTGGGAAGCGGCTGTGTGGCAGGGACAGCGCGGGGCACGCAGCGCTCCCGCAGGGCTGCTTAGCAATAATCCCTGTGTGCCCATCCCTGCGCTGCTCCTGCACCCAGAGCTGAGAGATTCCAGCAGCAATGCCAGTGCTGGTGCCGAGGAGCAGCAGGAATAACGGCGTGGGAAATGAATAAGTGCTCTGCCTTCATGATGTGATTTAAGGGAATTTAACTCCCAGTTCTCCGGAGCATCGCAGGAAGCAGTGGATGGTGTTGGCTGACTTCAATGCAAAGCTTAGTGAGCCCAGAAAGAGACCCAAAATTCAGCCTGAGAATCAGAGGGATTGGGCACAGCCCCGCTCATTTGTGATCAGTAATGGTTTTGCCTCTCTTTCTGCTGCAAAGTATCGGCAGAGAGTAAACTTCTCCCAGCTAGCAGAAAGGTTTGCTCAGGATTCACTCGGGATGGATTAACAGCACCAGAGATTGAGTTGAGTCACTGACAGCAGTGACAAAGGAAAAGCATCGTGTTTGAGGGCTGCAGTGACAGACAGGGCTCTGGAGCAGCGCTCTGGGATGTGAGCAGTGGCCCACACTGTGCTTGCAATGGGGCAGCCTTGCTGCCCAAACCCTTATCCACAGAGGTGCTGCTTATACTTGGGTAAAGGGAGCTGTGGGACCTGCAGCTCTTGCCTCACACAGGACAGACACTGCACACCCGAGCAATAGCAAGTGAACAGGTTGTTTAATTTTTTGGTTACTCCTCACATCAAGTCCTTCAATTAAAGATTTAGTTCAGATTTATCAGACACATATTAGGTGCTAAATTCCTGCTGATAATTGCTGAAAGTGACCTGCAATGTGAACAACATAATCCTTCCATTTATGTATTGCCTCCAAATGGCCCCAAACAAGGCCATGGCAGAAAAAAAACAGCTTCTCAGTCCCCTTTTCAGCATCTGCTGTAAACAGGAGGTTTCTGCTGGGCAGCTTGCCGAGTTTGCTTGGTTATCAGCACCTTCACTGCCCAGGATCCAGAGATCCCCAGTGGGGAGCAAGTAAATGGTCAGCAGGGGCAGGGTGGATCCAGCATCCCTGTGGAACAGGCACAAGGGATGCCTCAGAGTCAATCACTGAAAATCCCTCTGCGTCCAACCCTGTCAGAGCAGTTAGACCATAAACTAATAACTGTCAATCTGCATTTGTTTGCAATGCTGCGAAGAAGGCTTTCATAATTCTCTTAGAGATATAAAAGAGGCACTCTGATTTTGCTTTAAATGAAAGAGTGTGATAATGTTAGCTGCTGGTAAACCTCAAAGACAGTATTTATACAGCATCAGAAACATTTGCAAAGATGGAAAAGAAATGTCTTTGGGCTGAAAGACCTTAAAATCTAGAGCCCCTATTCTGCAAACTTTGATGCCTCTGCCTAAGCACGCTGCAGGATCTGTGCCTGTATCTTGATCACTCCAACAAGGCTGCACTGTATAAAGGAAGCTATAAAAGCCTGAAAGTGTATTGTTCTTTTTTCTTAAGGATTTCTATATTTTAAAATGTTGAGGAGGATATAGTGCACCCAGAAACTACAGTCTCCAGCTTGTACACAAGAGGCACAGCACAATAAAATGCCTTAAAGCCCTTTCCTAAGCAGAAGGCAAGGCAGCATTGCTAATTTATTGCAGAGCATCATGTTCTTCCAGGTACCAGGAGGGAAACTCTGTCCCTGCATTTCATGCATCAAAACCTGCTGGAAAACAAATCAGGTTTGTGCCTGTGTGGTCAGTTTTTGTAGCTGCTGCAGGTGGATGGGCAGAGGTGGTGCTGCTGTATTAACAAAGTATCTCACTCCAGATGCCAGGAGATGTCCCGTCCCTGTGGGCCCGAGCAAGCCTGTCCTGGAGAGAGGGCAGTGCCTAACTCTGCTTTGCTGGGTGGCTGCACAGACCCTGCAAAGGAAGCAGTAACAGCAGCATCACAGGCTCTCAGTGCATTTTTATGTACCTTGATGACCTGAGCAGAACTTGCCAGTTCCATCATGCAAAGCCAAGCAAGTGCTTCTCAAATCCCACCTGAGTGTGGGCACATTAACAATGGAGAAAGGAAGAGGAGGGAGAATGCTAGAGGGGAAAACCAATGCCCAGAGCAGCGGGGGAAGATTCAGCCCCGGATTATTTAACTGGCAAGAGAGGCCAGACGAGCAGCCAAGTCTATCAAGGCTTCATGCCTCTGCTATACAAGGTGTACATAACCCAAAATATTCACCACTGCTTTCATTCTTGTCACACAGGGGTAATTCAAGGGCAGGCACATAAAACAAGGTTGAGTTGAGCAGTATGACAAGCTCAGCCCAACACCTCCTGCTCCAGTCACACACTGTGGGATAACTCCCAGGCAGGGTTGTGTGGTGTTGTACAGGATTCAGGAGCTAAGGGCTCATCTTTCCTGGCTCTGGCAGAGACCAAAGCCACTGCACATCTCTGCCAGTTCCCTCTACCTGCAGAGCAGGGATAACTGTGCTTAGCATCCTTTTCCTGCAGCTTGCAGAGTGCTTTTTAAAAAGAAGCAGGTGTGGAGAACTGCTGGTAGAAAGTACCATAAAAAAGACCCTCTAGATAAAAACCTACAGTATAGCAAACTTACTAAAACAGGATGCAGCCTTTTAGCTAAAGCAACCCTGTAGCTTCTTTTCTCCCCTGAAGTTAAATTGAGGCAATTTTCATGAATACATTAAATTGGCATGAAAACCAAGAATGAAGAGCAGTTTGTTTCTGCTTTGGAAATATTTCTCTCCTGGTCTCTTTAGTTTTCTTGCCCATATCCAGCATCTTCTTCACTTTCAATTGTGTTATCACACATCAATTCTATGATTCCTCATTGAAAAGAAAAAAATATCAGTAACAATTGAGCCTTCCTTTCAGGGTCGCTTAAAAGACATTTCAGCTGCCCACCATGATGCAGCTGAGGACTCCAGACTATTCACCTGTTAGTCCTGCAGGTGCTGTTCCTATAAAATTAAGTGCCTGTCTAATGGAAGTGTTTCCAAGAAGGAGCTGGAGAGACTGTGTACAGGATGGTAGAGAGTGCACAAAGTAAAATGACATCATCCTAGGGAAGGGGAAAAAAAAAGAAACAAGGAGAATCTGGAACCACCTCCTTTTAAAGCAAGGCAGAATTCTGCTGTGCTGAAAATACCAACTGGCTGCTTTCCCAGGTAAAATGCCATTGCTTGAAAGAAAGAGCCAGTTACTGCCTCAAGGAACCTCCCTGTTGAGGCAAAAATGCTATTTCAGACCATGTGTTGAGCCCTCTCCATGATTAGAAAAAGAGAAGAGAAAGCTGCCTGTGTGCCAAGCCAACACACAGGAAATACAGGGAGATGTGGGCACTTTTTTCACCAGAGCGTGGCAAAGGGGAGACACATCCTCTGCTCTGGGCTGCTCCAGCTCCACTCTGAAGCAAATCAACAAGGACCAGCCCAATGCCCTCAGCATTTGGCAGACAGAGAGTGCAGAATACCTCAAGGGGACATGCAGAGACTCCCCTCACCTCGCTCTCTCTGAGAAACTTGTCTATTTTTATTTAACCTCCCTCTCTGTCAGGGAGTGGAGCCTCCTGCAAAAAGCCCTGTTCCCAGCAGGCAGCCCCAGTGGTGGGGCCATTGAAGCCCCAAAGGCCTCTCTGTGGGCTCGGGGACTTCCCAGGCTCTCAAGGAGGCAGCTGGGCTATTGCCACTAACTACCCCACATCAGGTCTTCTCCAAGGGTTTGGTGAACCTGCCCATGCACCCAGTGACCAAAATCCCAGTCAGGGGTGCAGGGGAGGAGTGCTCTTGCCCTTGAATCAATCCCAGTAATGACCCCATTGAGGGACCCTGGTGAGAATTTTATCTTCTATCATCTAACAACACTCATTTTTGTTAAAGAGATGAGAAAGGCCTGTTTGATCTGAGAGAGAGAGGAAAAACCCTATATATACACACATGTATCTCTGTATAGTGTGTGCTGAATATATAGAATATACATATACATGCACACACTTCACAGCTTTCAGAGAGGATGACAGCATGTTTTCATATAGTACATCTGAAGAAAAGGTCTTGTGTCAGTGCTACAGCAGAGAAAATTTCATCTTGAAACCAGGGAATGAAGGGGAAAAAAAATAAGAGAGAGAGAGAGAATGTTTTCCTTCTTATCATGTCTGAGGAACTTAACTATAGTGATGGGAAGACAGAAAGCCCCAGACAGCAGAGCACTGTTCTGGAGACCATAATATGCATAAAAACTCCTGCAAACCTTTGTTAAATGTTCCTACCCCTCCTGCCCTCCAGTCCATACCTCCAGGGTGCAATTTTCAGGAGACAGAAAGATTTAATGTGCTTTGGTTAAAACAATCCCCTGGATTCTCGCTGCAGAGACTGTCATGACAGTGTATTCCTCTGGTTTATTATATTAATAAGCAGAGTCATTCAGCACTCGACACGATGTGGCTCTCTGACTTGCACGTGACTGTGTCCCCAAGCTGCAGCAACACAGAGACCTCCCCCCAACTCCTTGCAAGAAAGGTTTGTTATTTTGAGGCAAAATAACCACAGCTGCCTACAAACAAGGATGCACATACAGCAGGTTGAGAGTGTGCAGAGGCAGCAGCTGAATTCACCCTCAGTCACCTCCAGTTTCCTCCCTGCTCCCTGCCAGGCTCCTTGGGATGCTGGTGATGTCCCCCAGTCCCAAGCCCTCCATTCCACTCCCACATCCATCTGATCCTGTGCACCCGAGGTGCATGTTTGTCACAAATCTGCTAAGACGAGCAGGAGTCGTGAGGGTTCGTTAGCGAATCTCAGAGTGCAAAAGAAACACAAACGGTGTTTGAAAATTTAATTTTAATCAAAACTATGCACTTTATTGAGGGCCAACAACACGATTATACAATAGGAGAGAGAGAGATAAAGAAACAAAGGATAGAGAGAAAAAGGTGGCGGGGGTTAATAGCTACTAAAGGCGAGGCGGAGTCCTCGTGGTCCTGCCAATAGATCCATCTTCTTTCTGTGGGGAGATCTCGTAGGGGTCTTTTCAGAAAGTTCCTTTAAATTCTTTTTGAAAGCAAGGGGCAGCTGGCCAAAAGGTGAGGAAATCTTTTCAAAAGCAAGGGGCAGCTAGCCAAGAGGTGGGGGAATAAGACCCGTTGTTTTTGGAGTGATGGTGCAGGGCAGGTGCACAGGATGTTCCTTCTCACTCCAGTACAGCCCTTCCCGCCTGGGCAGCAAGGAGAGCACCAGAGCACCCAGCTCAGAGTGCATTCCTGCAGGCACTTGGCAGACATCCCACCTTGGTCTGGCTACAACTCCTGTACCCTCTTCCCCCTTGGGGGTTTTTAGCTTCTTTCAGTCTCTGTCCTCGTCGATGATCGTGAGGCAGATGAGGCATCTTCGGACCGTCTCTTACAATGTTGAATGTATTTTCCACTGATTAGAGCCAAATAAGAGTAAAAAATAAGGCTATTAAAATGGTAAAAAAATCTCTAATCCATAAGCAAAGCTCTTCTTCCTCTACCTGGCTTGAAAAACACTGCTATCCTGGTATGAAATCCAAGGAACTTCTCCTATAACCTCTAATCACGGCTCCCTGCCTTCATTTCCCAGCTGGGAGGGGCATGTTAGGTTTCTGCACCCCAGGAAGCACCACTGGCTTGGCTCTGAAGATGCCCCACGTGCAGCTCTGTTATCACCACTTTTTTCTGGGATGCTTGGTTCAAGCACAAGCAGAAAGGAGACTGCTCCACTGCTGCCAACACTGCTATTGATGTGTACTCAATCTGAGAACCCCACCTGATTTTCTGCTCCCCTTCCCATAAAGGTTTTCTATTTTTCCCCTAAGATACAGCCTCAGGAATATGTTGTGTGGCAGAGGTTTTATACCATGTAAATGATGGATATTGTTTATGTACTGATTATGTCGAACCCAGCTGTTTACCTTTGCTAGGACTGCAATTATTTTAACAGTAATTGTAAAAATAAATTGGGGAGAAAAATTGCAGGAACTTTCTGGTTTGGTTTTCAAAACTAGAGCACTGCCAAAAGTGACCTGACCTCAGAAAAGTCACATGTAGACATTTATTTTAAATATCAACTGAGCTCATCCATGGGTGGAAAACAGAGTGCTCTGTAGGGTTCTGGGCACAAATGGATCCCAAAAGGTTCAGAATTCAGCCCAGTCACATCCTCCTCATTCATCACCACCTGCTTAAGCTGCCACAGCACCCAGATCTTCCCAGCAGCCACCCAACCACATAACACTGCCATCAAACCTGCAGAATAGGGTCACAAACAGCCCACAAGACAGGCACATTGCCTCACCTCTCTTCTTTCCGACAGGTTCACTCTCCTCCATGCAAAAATGCCAGTACAGACCAAATATTTTCGAAGGTACCCATTTTGCAACTGGAGCAACCATTTCCCAGCCCTGCATGCAGTTCCCCTGCTTCTCCTCCTCTCCCTGGATCGCAGACAGATGCCAAGCCATGGAAGTTATTCTTTCATTTACAGCATCTGGTTCCTTGGCAGACTCCTCAGGTAATTATGTTCATAGCTTTAAAGCTGTCTCTAGCTCTGCTTCATGGGTTTGCTGCTCTTGGCTTGTAGCAGTCTCTTCTCATCTTCCCTGGCCATTACATGGGCTGAATGTTGCTCTTAAAATACAGGAATTAGACCACTTGCATCTCCCTCTAACCAGAGGGCAAATAAACATTACCCCACGCTGTTCTTTAAACACAAGCACTTGTTTTACTTCCACAGCCATTTTTGGGAGGCCCTGGGCACTCTCTTGGTCTTGAAGCACCGTGTGCTCAGAGTCACGTGCAACCACTGGCACAGCCTGGACAGTTACACCTCCACACAAAGCTCACAGAATTTTGAATTCTTTTTTAGGTGGGGAATGTTGCATTTCTGCTTGGATGCTCCTTCTCACCATCAGCACTCAATCACTTTTTCCTGCAGACAAAAAGGCAGAGAAACATCCACCCAGCACTTTGGAAATCCCTGCCTGGAAGGCTGGTGGGTGAATGGGCTCTCTCACAAGGAAGGACATAACCCAGCCTTAAAAACAAGGGGCAGGAGGGGACTAGTGGGGTGGGAATCCATGAGCCCCAAAGGTCCCCCCAACACCAGAGGAAGGATTTTGTATTTCCTGTTAGTAAAATGCCACAGGTAAAATGGGAGGGACAACACAGGTCCTGTCCCTCATCATCAGCCTGAAGTGTCCATCTCTTGGGATAAGAGAATAAGCTGATGATTGACCCTGGTTTTCTGTGTAAAGCTGCCAACAACTACCAGAGATCCATGCACGCTGAAACCTTCTCTGCCTCCGTGCAGCTACAGAGCCCTCACCAGGAGGAATGGAGGGACAGACAAACACTGACTGCCAGACAGACTGACATGAGTGGTGCAGCCACAGCAGGGGCATCCAGCAGCTCTGCTCATTTAACAGGGGTGGGTAAATGATGCTTGTGCTGGGCAGGTCAGAGGAGGAGGGATGTTCTCCTCCCCTGGGCTGAGGGAATTTGGATGCTCTCTCAGTCCTCATGCCCAGCATCCAAAGGCCCCATCTGGAGCATGGAGCAAACAGACTGAAAATGCTGCTCCCTCAGCACAATGGGTGCAGCAGGGCTTTAGCACAAACCTCCCGTGTACCCTCTGTGCTGCAGAGGTGCCAGAGCCCCACCACAGGGCTCGTGGAAAGAAATCATCCTGGGCAGGCAGAGACTTTGGGCATAGTTATGCTTTTTGAAGGAATAAGCCTATAAAGAGAAAAGTACAACAGATTTAAGCATTTAAATGCATTTCCATAACTGTTTGCGATGATTCCCAGACAGCAGCCTTCATTAAGCTGGAGCTGAGGCTGAGAACACCAATTAGCAGGATTTAAAAAGAAAAAAAAAGGAACTGCTGCCGTTATCCCCAAATAAAGAATACAGGCCCAGCCTAATCTTTTATGCCTGGCTTTGCTGGAAACGATGGGAGGTTAATGCTCCAGGAAGGTGAAGTGCACAGTATTTGGGATGGGCAGCCAGCACCATTTGGCTGCTAGGGGAGGGAAGATGTAAAATATGGCAGTTCATCCTCACATCCACTGCCATAAAAGCAAGGAAAGAAAGGAAGAAAAGGAATCCTGGCAAAGCACTGGTGGACACCTCCGTCTGTTCATCGAGCCCCAGGCAGCTGGAGGAGGAACACGCTGTGAACCCCCCAGCAGGCCCCAGCAGTCACTCACACACACTTTAGGAGATGTTTGAGCTCCTTTAAAATCACATGGCAAATTGAAGTCACACTTCTTTCCATTCATTCTGTATTCTATCAAATTCTTTAACTTTATGCTGTGCAAAACAGTTCTACCAGTGGACCTTGACAACAAGGCCCTGCTTCATCCCCTGCTGCTCAACTCCCACCATGGGAGCTGCTTTCCAAAGCAGTAAAATTACTTATCCAGTCTTCCTTTCCATGGACTCAACCTGCAAAGCCTGCATATCAACTTTGTCCAGTTTAGCCTCAGACTGGCAGCGAAGACACTCAATAGTGCAAAACACAAACCAACAGGAAAGATCAAATCATCTATTTAAAGGGTGAGTGTTATGGATTTTCATTTTTTCTGTAAAAGCCATGAGCAATTATTTTTGAGCACAGAGTTCTTAACCATTCATTTATCCTGAGAATAAAAGTGGGAGAAGGGGAAATGATTGCTTTTTCATTATTTGTCACACTGCCAGTACTGAATCAAAGTCAGAGGACTGCCAAAAGATCTCCTTTGATCCAAATAACTATCATTCTCACAAACATTTCTACAGGGGGAAAACCCAAACCCCAGTCCAATCTTTCCACCATGATTCTAAAGATAAATATATAAACAACAAAAAAATTCTTCTTCCTCTACACAAGTCTTTGCCAGGCACAAAAGCTTTTTAAAAGATGCTGTTGGGGGGATCCAGAATTGGACCAGAAAAAGCCAAGCTTGAAGATTCACATCATCAGCCCAACACTGTAACACCACTCACAGTGAGTTAGAAAGATAAAAAAAAAATATATATATATAAAAAGATTTTACATCAGGAACCAATTTACTTTTGCTGCTCCGCAGAGCAATCATGCCTCAGGACCCACAGCTAAATGGCTGGAGCTCACATAACTGGAAGAGCAAAGAAAGCAGCGGAGAACTTTAATGGCTTATGAAATTCAATTGAAATTGATGGTTGGAAAAGTGAAACATTTAACACCCCACCAACTCAACATCAGTGCCCCCATGTGCATGGACACACAGACAGGTACATGGACCAAAAAAGGTGGGAGCTCATTTCCCACTCACCTACGTGTCCACGACCCCCACAGTGCCCTAGAGAAGGAAAAGGCACCCTCATACAGTGACTTAAACAATATATACATCTTTTAACACCTCCAGACCTTTTTCCACTGGAACCTTTAATATAAAACCCATCTTTTGTGAAAACGGCAATACATTATTATGACCTGCACCATTCATGCCTCTGAAATATTAGAAGCTGCATTCTGCATTTCATCTTCAGCTGGAGCAGGAACTCAAAAGCCATCCCTGCTATTTGAGATGACTTTGAATAAACTGTTTGCAGCTGATGTACTTTTCCAGCACGGATCTCTTCTGTTATGAAGCCTGTCTCTGATGAACAATAGAAAAATATTGTTGACAGGGGTGTACTTTTCCATCAACTCAAAAATATAATTTTGCAGAATATTTTCACAGCTCAGCAGAAGGTGGAAAGAAAGACAATATTATGACTAGATAAGAAAGAAAAAAGACATTCATTATAATTAGCTTATAGTAGTTTTCTTGTTGGTTTTGGCTTCCTTGAACAAGGTTCTTTACTAGTTAGAGCTCCAATCTGACTTACAAAGCCTTCAGGCAAAACTCATGATAATCAAAGATTAACCTGGGTAAAAACAATCAGAATTTGACCAAAACACTTTAGAACAATGTTTATATCCACAAAGCAGCCACAAGAACCACCAGTAATTTAACATCATGAATTCTAAGTGCTCCCACGTGCGTGGTCAGTGGGGTGCTTTAGGATGCATTACCCCAGCTCAGAGGCAAAAAGGAATGGCCACATCCCAGCAAGGGTCACACTGGCATTTATGGAGTGACTCAGAACACAGGGACACTGTTGCCTTGCAGAAGGACTGAAACACCAGGCACCACCTCACTGGAGCATCCCAGGAGCAGCTGGGGACACGCTCACGTGGGTGCTCCACACTGAGCTGTCTCCAGTGTGCTGCACCAGTTGATTCATGGGGAGGCTTCAATGTGCAAATTAATCATTATAACTTTTAACTGAGCTAATGTAAGCGTCATATGTTGCTAATTACACAATACAGGGGGAAAAAAATTGCAAATGAATTTAAATGCTTAATCTAATCAGGATGGCAAGTTGTGTTTTAATTACAAATTGTTGTGTAGCAGCAAAGCATCTGCTGCAATTCAGTGGCTCTGGTTCCACGGCAAACTCCCACGTGCCTCACCCATGTGCTCAGGTCCAGCTCTGACCCCACAGGCCCCCAGTGGCTGCAGCCGTGGCTGGGGTCAGCAGGGACATCCAGGGGCAGTGGGGACGTGCCACCCACACCTGGCATGAGGAAACACCCACCCTGAACATCTCTCTCCAGTAACACCTTGCAACAAGGATCCTTGCGGACACCTTCAAGCTCAGCATGCTCAAACCCCCGTTTGCCACCTCTCCTTTAACCTGGACAAACATTTCCACACACAGAGGCAGAAATCTCTGTGACCTTCCTCCAACTCAGTGCTTCTCAATTCACATAAGCAAGAATCAAGAGGCATCTTTGGAGCCTGTTTCCTCTATGCCCTCATACTTAAGGAGAAAGGAAAAATAAAATGGGATTACGATGAATAAACAAACAAACTCATGAACTTTGTAGTGCCTGGAGCAGGTTTTTACAACCAAATTAAAATCCCTGAATATTGTGGCTTTTAATGGAGACACTGATACAGCCAAGCAGCTATAGCATGGCAATGCACCTGCACAATGCATCACCTTGGGAATGTGCCACTGTGACGTTGGTGATGGTGACACTGCTCATCATCCGACTGATGCTGCAGAAAAACATCCACTTGCCAATAATTCTGCTGGTAGTTAACCAGAGTGTTTCAGTGAGGACAGAAGACCTCTGAAATGTATGGCAGAAACATGGTTATCTAAAAAAAGCAAAGACAATCTATTGTTTCTTATATTATTTTTAACTTGATACAGCCCCTACTTGTCAAAAAGAGGGGGGAAAAAAGCCCCGCAGCCTCTGAGAACATTAATTTGCTTTAGATTTTGCCAGTTACTCACAGTAAAGCAAAAACCTGCAGTATTTTTGGTTGGGTTTTTTTTGAACACCAGGGGGCTGATTACTGTGAAATGATCTTAGGCTTCTCCCACTAAGTGGACAGATGGATTGCTACTTTTGCAACTTCTTTTTGCAGCCTTGAATTCAGTTGCTGGCGGGAGGCTCCGTTCCAGCTCTCCCCAGCATCATTTCTCTGCTTGCACTTGTCATCTCACTTCCCAGCCTGAGGCTGGGGTATGGAGAAGGCTCTCTGCAAGCACAGGAGTGTGCACACATCCTCTCCCAGCTGAAGGCTGGACCCCACTCCATCAGTACCACACGGGCTCTGCACCTCTCTCGTGCCCAGCCTGGGGGAGAGGGAATGGCACAGGCACACCAGAGCCCCACACCTGGATTTTCGTGCCACGAAGCTGGTGGTGGTGAAATTATGGAGACAAATACCACCAGCACTAGACAGACCAAAATGAGGTCTCTCTGGCATTCCAGCAAACAATCTGCAATTTAGAGAGTTCTGCAAGGCGCGAAAGAAACAAAAAGCACTGCTAGGCAAAAGTCATCTCCTTCACTTCTTTAAAAAAGACAGATTTTACAAAGTGCAAACTGGAACACTGCCAGGCTCCATCCCTGCTTCCCTGACAAACACGGAGAGCCCGTTCAAAGCAGCTCACGAATGGTCGGGAACAATGTGGGTCTCAGTCCAGCAGCCTTTGCATTCACAACCCACCACTCTCACAGGCAAAACACAGCTGGCCAGGAGAAGAACTCAGAAGAAACTGCTCAGCACATAGGGAAGGGAACTGCTCGTTCAGAAGGTGCTTTTCAGGAACTGAACCCCTGAGGGGACACTGCCTGAGGTGCCTGCTGCTGGGCATCACCCCACTGCAGCTCAGGGACTGCAGCCCCTTTAAGATGAAGACAAGAGACAGAAAGAGGAAACACTCAGTTTGATCCAAGGAAGTGAAAAACCTCGGGAAAAGCAAACTGCCAGCCCCGGGAATGACTAAGCACAGAGCCAGGCAACGCAGAGCTGGCTAAGGCAGCCACACAGCACACATTCCCAGATCTGTGCCAGCTCTGAAGGTGTGCTGTATGGAAAAACCATTTCTGAGGAGAAAAAAAACAAACCTAAAAACAAGGACTCAATTCTTCAGCAAGCCACATGATGTGCCTGTGTTTATAAGCATCCCCATGCGTCTGTAACTCCAGCTGATGTGCAGATAGCAATATATGGGTCAATAATCGTTTATCTAAAGATGTGTGTCAGCCCATCTCTCCTCCGCTCCCTGACAAACCTTTTACAAGAGCCACTTACTTTAACCCTGAATTATCTGCCTCTGCTCATCTTCAGGGAGAATCATCACGGCAGAGAAAGAAGCAGGCAATTCCCTGTGATCTGAAAGCTCACTTTCTAAATCAAATCAATTTTTCTAACGTAATTTGCCTCATCTAAATCACTGACCCATGCATTTTCTCACTATCCTTTGACAAGAGCTGCACCAATTGAAGCAAAGCTAAAACACTTCAACCAGACCAATTCATAGAAGTCTTTAGAGGAATTCTTTCATCGCTGTAATTAATTCTTTAAGTACCACAGTGGGATGCTCTGAATTCAAACCCAGTCCAAGGAGTAATGATTATACTAATGGGAGAAGCTGCGCAGTAAATAAATGCATGTGCCCTGCTGAAAGAGATCATTTTCAATAGGAGACTGCCATTGACGGAGATAACTGTATTTTGGAGATAATAACTCAGATGATGAAGTCCCACAGACTGGAGTCTTCTTCAACAATTCCCAGACTCTGCACATCTAAGGGATGAGCATTTTGACAGATACACGTTAGAGCTGGGGCTGCTCCAGCTCTCAGCCCTTTGAGGAGGTGTGGGGACAGAGGGCCTGGGGCAGTTTGGGAAATCACCTGAGAGTTTGCTGGTTGGTGCAAGAACCAAAGCAATGACTTCCCTTTGGCTTTCCCTTTTTGTGAAAGTATGACAAATTATTAATATTTGCAAAGAAAAAAAACCTTAACTGCAATAAAATCCAGTTGCTTTTTTCTCCTCTTTAATGGAGTTGAACCTTTTTTGCATCAATACTCATGCTAATAACTTTCAGTGGACTACTCCTAAGTAAAAAATCCAAAATGAGTAACTGAGCTGCATTAAGGAAAAAAAAAAAGAGGAAGAAGCCTTTGTATATTAATTTTCATAGCTGTCAGAGATGAGGATTTAATAATGTTAGTATCTAAGCTTCTCCATTATTTCCAAACACCTTGGAGCAGAATGTCTTAGTGGGAGATGAATTAGATAGTGCGACTGTAAGTGCCTTCTGAGTGTTTTCAGGGCATAATCTATGGCTCATCACCACGTGCATTTAAAGTCCTTGCCCTCTCTTCTCCAAATAACCTCCAGCTGTAAATGCATTTACATGCTGGGTATTGACATGCCAGACCCAGCTCCTTTTTTTGAGCATTTCCCACTCACTGTTTAACCATTTGTCCCCATTTTATAGATTTTCCTGGGTTTGGCCTTGGGTGGGTGATGGGGATGGAAGTTGGGAACTCAGGCCATCCAATAAATGATGGAATGAAGCGAAGAAGGAAAACTGTAGGTGGAACACAGGAGAGGTCTAATAGGCTGCAAAGCTCTCTGCCAAGGGAAGCAGCACAAGTCCTGCATCACTGAAAACCAGCCATGCTCAGGAACAGGCTGTACCCAACCACCAGAGATGGCAAAGGCAGTTTATTTGCCAACTTTTCCAGCTCTAATTCCCATGATTTGGAGAGGCTGAGGCACACTGGCCTTTGGGCTTGCCCTGACAGAAGCTTGCTGCTTCCAGCAACCTTTTACCATCCTCTCTGGGTGCCTCTGCTGCAACCTTTTAAAAGCCTGTTTGACTGTGTGCCTGTGTTGTGCCCTCTTTGCACTCAGTGAAAGAAAATCAGACCTTGTGTTATCAGTCCCTGCTACCCCCAGCTCTGAGTGCCCTTGAAAACCCCCAGTGGCACTTCAGACTGCTGTGGCCCCACAGAGTCAGGGACAGAGGCACTAGGGGTGGGTGGCTATTGTCTATCACCAGACTGGGTGCTCCCACGGGCCAGGGACTTGCCCCAAGCAGACATCCAGACCAGCTCCTTCCAAACCTCATCTTGGATTTGCTCCTTTTTCAGTGAAAAGTCTGGGTACCAAGACCAGTCAGCAGCTACCAACCCTTTGCTGAGTTTCTAATTACTGCTTGTTGCATAGAAACCTGCTCCATCTGCTCAAGGGCTCCCTTTTAGGGCACACGGGCTCTGTCTTTTCTTTGGTGTGAGTTTCATCTTTTTTTGGAGCTGCAGCATAAATATTTGTTTCAAGAGCTGCAGCATCCATTAGGCAGCCCTCCTTGCCCATTGTGGTGAAAGTCTTGCAGCTCAGAAAAAGCTGTGGCTAATTGACAACAACTCCTAAACTGAGATATAAAGTAGCTGCATCTGTCACTCACACAAACAGCAATGGCAGCTCAGCTGCAAAATAATGGAAAATGGTTCATTTTTCTGACTCGGGGAAGATGCTTTATGAAAGAAATGAATGTCTCCAGTGCTATGGAGCCATGCCCTGATCATTCCTGCATCTTAAAAATCTAACATTGCCCATAAAATTCCTAAGTAACATAAACCCTGTTCCTTTCACTACTCTCCCAATCAGAAAAACTGGATTTAAATCACCTGCTGGCAGGTTTATTACAGGGCCCACAAGCAGATAAGGTCCTGTGCACCAGCCCTCTGCACTTAATGGGAAATAAATCTCTGCTTTGCCATCTGTTTTCGAAATGTTTCCATACAAGCTAAACAAAAAACCCAAAGATACGTGCACCTCTCATGTAACCTTCTAAAGGATTTTATTTCTGGGGTAATGAGGATGACATTTCTCCCATCTCTAGCAGAAATGCTTTTCCTCCTCAGGCTGATTCCCCCTAGGGCTCCCTCAGCCCATGACCAAACTCTCCCAATATTTAGGGCATGCATTAGGCCCATGTGGATAAAGGGGCTCGGGAGAGGGACAGCTGATGGCCAGAGGCACCATCTCCCACACCATCCCATGGGCTGGTACAAGTGGAAACCATTTCTGGGGCCTCCAGAGCCCTTGGCTTGGCCAGAATGAGGATTTAGATCCCTGCTTCTCCATTTAGCTCCAGTTTGAATCGCGTCAGGGTTTGGGTTTTTTTCCCAGCATTTCTTTCCATCACTAATGCCAAGCTAAAGCTGCCCAACACGGGTGGTTTCACACCATCCCCTCCCCATAACCAGAGCTGTGGTCCTTGCACAGCCTTTAACCAGATGGCAGCACCATCCCCAGGCAGGAGGACGTGGCCATGAAACCACAGAGCACGGAGCACCCTCTCACCAAGATTTAGCAGCTTTGTCACTAAAAGCCCAGGTTCCTGCCACTGCAGGGGAAGCGATGGGGCAGAGCAGCTCCTGAGGGCCAGCTGGTGCAGGCACGGTGAGATGAGCAGAGCTGGTTTACATGCAGTTTCCAATTAGTTTACTCAGCAGACGGCAGCCTCGTGGAAACCCCTCTGTTCCTGGCTATCCCTCACCCCTCAGGGCACCCCTTTGCTTCCTCTCTGACTACCATCACCGAAAAAGAATCAGGAAAGAAACAGAGTTAAAAATCAAATGCTACACTTCATTTTCTCTCCTTGCCTGAAGTTTCAAGAGACAAGATAGAACATAATCGCCACTTTTAAAATCATCTCCTATGACAGGCAAATTGATCAAGTGGAGAGGCTGGGCTGCTTTTGAACTTGAACAAACTGATTTTCCATGAAAGATGGTGTTTACATTGCCTCTCAATAGCCTGCTGAAATATGCATTCCTCCAACCATTTCATCACCAAAATTTGGGAGGAAAAGTGTTTTTGGGGTAAAAAAGAAGGAAAAAAGAGAAAAGGAAAAAAGAAAGTGTGCTTGAATCTGGAGCACATCATAAATTCATGAAGCTGAATGCTGTCAGAAACAAACGTTTATGTAAACAAAGAAAAGCTCAAAGTGTGTTGCAAGAGAATTTTTGGGTAGCGTGGAAGAAACGTTAATATTTACCTTGCACCTGAGACTGAAGTCCTTTGTGCAAGGTACTCCTCAAAGAGCAAAGGAGTTCACCCACCACACACACTCCAGCAGCCCTTGTTTTACTTCCCATTGCAGCACTGTACATCACAGAGGGGAATGGGAATACCCAGGGAAAGCCAGACACTGAGCAATCCCATCCCCTCCATAAGTTATCTCCAGGGACCTCTTTGCTTGTAATTTCTGCCTGCCCATCCTCACGTGGGAAGCGCTTCCTCTGAAATGCCAGCTGGGAAACTCCCGACAGCATGAAATCGGAGCATCTTCCACGACATCTAGAGCACCACATGGTAACTCACACTCCACAGCCTCCGTGGCACTTAATGCGAGAGGATCTGACAGCCGTGGTCGGGGAAGCACCACGTGCCAGCACATCAGTGAGCCACTGACAGGGCTAAGAGCTAAAGCTACGCCAACAAACCCAGTCACCGCTCGTCATTAACAAACATTAGTTATATTTAGGCAGGGAGAGAACGGGGAACCAAGTTCAGTGAATTAAATTGGTTGAGCTGACAGTATTTATTTCTGCCATCAGTGGGATGGCTTCTCGTTCACTGGGAAGTTTGTTAAGGCTAGAAGACCTTGATTTTGCTTGCTTCATGCAGGATGTAGGGGGCTGCCACCTCCCCTCTGCTCCTGTGGGACAGGACAGGTCTGCAGCCTCCTGCACAAGCGAGACACGGGGCTTGGTGAAGCCACTTCTCCATCACAGCAAAACCTGTGCTTTGTACCAGCCTCAACCACCTCTGCATCACAGCAAAACCTGTGCTTCACAGCAGCATCGACCACCAAGGTCAGGACAAGCAGCACAAGTTGCCATAACCCAACATTACAAGTAATGCCACCCCTTCCTCCACCTTTCAGCAAGGGGCTCCTGAGCAGCCTGGCTGCAAAACACATTTCTGAGGAGCTACGGAGAAGGGCAGGATGACCCTGACTCAACGTGGGGTCAGCAGGGTGGAATCTCCATCCCACTAGCACCAATGGCAAAACCCTGTACAGCCTAAAGCCCTGTGTAACCCAAATCCCTGTGGTGCACAGACTCTTTTCTCCAGGCACTTTGAAACAAGGGAGACTTTGCCCAGGGACTGTGCCTTCCAGACTGCTGGGCTCAACCAAATCCATGATGGCAAACCCATCACAGCAATTAAATAAATGGAGCCATCTCTGGCCCAGGAATGCATCCTTCATCCAAAAAATCCTTCCAGAGTCACAAACCCTGTCCCAGTCTTGGCAACCCCCTGCTCTGACCTCCTGCAGCTGCTCCTGGGCTTCCTCTGCACACTAAGCTGCTTTAAACACAGAGATAATAGGGCTGGGAGTGACTATCATTCCCAGCAATAAAATACAGCAAATTAATTGCACTTTATTGATTTTTATATTTTAATGTAACTATTTTGACATTCAAACCTCAAGAGACTCTATTGATCAGGCAGAGACAGGTGTCAGTGAACGGAGTTCTGTGACCAAGCCTCACAAATTGAAGAAAATAATCACAACCCAAAACCAGTGAGACTTCTGCATTTCAAGTACACAAAGGAGGCTGCAACACCAGTGACAGGAAATTCTGAAGTGAAAAATGCTGTGCAGGGCAAGTCACACAGTTGCCTCCTGCATTCCCAGAGAGCCCAGTGCCGATCGCAGCAGCAATGCATAAATCCAGAGTAGCTCCACTGACTTCAGAGCAGCTGCTCTGGATTTATGCTGATGGGAAGTAAAATCAGGGTATCTGAAATATCCTGCTCTAATGGATGCTGGAGCAAAAGGCACTATAATAATTTCAGACTTCTCCCCCCAGCCCACTATCCCCCACTTCGCATCAGTTTGAGCAGTCATTGCATAAAATGTTGAGATCTGCACTAAGCTGGGGAAAATAACCTACATTTCAACAGTTTGTACGATCATGTTCTGCAAGTCTATTGTACAGTAGACAATACAGGTCTTTCATTTCTGTTCCTAAAGAGCCTCTGAATAAAATGTGTCTCCATATTAGGCAGAGTGATACAGGGACACATAATAAAATAAGCATAATGTCTCTCCACCCACGCCCCCCTGGAGCCCGAGTCTAAAAGCAATCGCGGGTCCTTCCCTCACGCACAGCTGACAGCAGCCCAAGCGCATCCTACCGGGGCTGAAGGAGCGTGTTCAGCGAGCTCTGCACGCCCCGTTCCTGCGCTGCCCTGCCCCGCGTTCCCGCACCCGCTCCGGGGTGCAAGGCAGCGCAGCGAGCCGGTGACACAGCACCAGGCAGGAAAACAAAATATTCAGGTAACTCATCCAGCTCGCTCACAGGATACCTATTCATATAACCTCGGAGACAGCTCCGCCGCCGCCAGCGAGGAAGGCGGCCAAAACCTTGCCTAGATGCCAGCAACAAACGGGGGCCTGCTGCCAGCGAGAGACATCCTCGAGCTCAGCGTGAGCGGCCCTCGGCTGCCAAACACACACGCACACCCTCTGCTCGCAGCCGTGCGCGCCAGCAGCCGGGCCGCCAGAGACCCGGGGCAGGAGAGTGATCTCTTAATTGGACCTTCACAAAGCTATTTAGGGGACCTGCCTGACAGGCGAACAAATGCCACCCGCTTTGAAGAGGCTGGAGAAACTCAGCCCGGTGCCTCTGCGCTCCCCGCAACGCAGCCTGCCCAGAGCCGGCCGCGGCAAGGAGGGAGGGAGGGAGGGAGCTAAGGCAAATAAATAGAGAAAAAATGGCAAGAGCCCAAGGCGACCGTCTGTAGGAGCTGGGAGCTTTGCAGAGATGGCAGCACCGCGGCATGACTCATGCAGGTGTCTCTCCCGTCTGCAACAACCCAAACCGAGATGCGGTTCGTTAACCCCTGTAATCCAGAGGAGAAAGCCGACTTGGATCGCAGCGAGCTGCAGGAACATCGGCGCAGCCCCGGAGGGAGGCGTTCCCGGGCTCTGCCACCTCTCGCCTCTCTCTGGAGAGCTTTCCCCACATCCCAAACCCCCTCTCCACACGCAGACGTTGCTGCGGTCCGCGCCAGGGGTGGGACAGGGCAGGAGCAGCGCTCCGAGAGCGGAAGGATGCTACGGCCGAGAGAGGAGAGAGGCGCAGGCGGGGAACGCGTTCGCTGTTCACAGCTCGAGCTGAGAGCGCGCTGCGAGCTCCGAACGCGCACAGTGAGCGGGGAGGGCTCAGCGCAGCCGAGAGGGATGGATACGTCGGTAGGTTTGCAGCCACAAACTGTTTCAAAGTGGGTTTCCATATGCTTAAGCACTCAGAGCGCTGGAAGAATTACACCCACAGCCCAATCTCACCATGGTAGCTACCCACACAGGAGGAGACGGGAGGGGAGAATATCAGGGAAAAGATTATCATTAATATGTCAAAGCAATAAATAAAAAAGGCTTTTAAAAGACCACAGAAAACCTGCTCTTTTGCTGCGCCTAACTCTCTCCTGGACAAGAGGAGAGCCGCAGGGCGTACAGGGCATCGCAGTGGCCACAGCCACCATGCCGCGGGGCACTGCTGACCCACGGGCAGCCCATGCCCTGTGTCCTGCGCTCGGTGCCCCACTGCCCAGAGGCGGCACCCCACTGTCCATGCTCTGCACCCCAGACCTCGCACCCCGGTCCCCGCTGTCCTGCCCAAGAGGATTTCCGAGTGCCGCCGTGGCTGCACACACCCCAGCCAAGGGGGGAGATGCAGGGCAGGGGCAAGCGGTGCTTTTTGGAGTGAGCAGAGCAAGGACCCCCTGCTGTCCATCTTCTGCGTGTCCCCAAGGCTGACACCTCCTTCCTAGCAAATTGTTCCTGCTCTCCCTGTAGGAGCCTTTCCTAAAACACTTCCCTACCACAACGCACTCTCTGTGCTCTCCCCAAGAACGACAGATACTGCTATTACCCCTCGCATGGATCACTCCTGTTTCACCTGAAATCCTTGCATTTAAGCATATTCCTAGAACCCCCGTGAAGTTTCCCCAGCAGCCCAAGCTCCACGCTACGGCCAAACGCGAGCACCGTCCCGAGAAGCAGTAAACGCAAATGAATCCCCGAACAACTTCAGCACCGATGCACCTTAATTAATTTGCTTTTAACAACCCCTGTTTATTAGGAGCAGCATCTGCCAGGGAGCTCAATGGAGCACGCAGAGGAGAACGTCCCCAGAGTGAAGTCCTGTTAAAGACTTTCCCAGGGGCAGCGCTACGGCTCTGCCAGGCTGGGGGTGAGCCCTTCCCCAGCAAACACCCACAGCTGGGACCCGAAACGCTGCTCCCAAGTTCAGCTGGGGAGGGGTAAAAAAAGAAAAAGAAAAGAACAGAGAAAGAGCATCTCCCAGCCGCACTCCCTGATGAGGGAATCCCACCTGAACCCAATGAGGGGTGATGAGGGAATCCCACCTGAACCCAATGAGGGGTGATGAGGGAATCCCACCTGAACCCAATCAAGGGCCAGACCCCACTGCCCGCCATCCCACGGAAACCTGTCCATCTCAGAATTAAGCGCAACAAAGGCTGCGCAAGTATTTTGTTACCGCAGGGACGTAACTCCTGCACATCTTTCCCCCCACCCGCGCCCGTGGATAGACAGAAAGAGCGAGGAGCATCACGGAGGAACGGGGGTCGGCCGCCCCCTGGGGAACCCCAAATCCCACGACCTTCCTCCATCCCCTAGACCTCCGGCAAGCCCAAACTTTTCCTTTTTTCCCCCCCAAGTCCGCAGCAACGCACTGGCAGCGGCCGAAGCAGCCGGGCAGCCTTCGCGCAGGGGGCCGGGAGCCCGCGACACGCGTGGGGACGGGGAAGACACGGGGAGGCAGCGCGGGGCTGCGGAGCTGGATGGGGACTTCTCGGTGCGCCCCAGAGACGGGGCTCGGAGCGCGTTCCGCCCGCAGCGCTGCGCGGAGCGCCGGGGGGAGCCGGGGGAGGGAGGGCTGGGACGGGGGAAACGGCCATAAATAAAACCGGGGGATGGGAGGGGAGATATAAAATAAACACAGACAGTTAAAAACAAACACCAAAAAAAAAATGAACACAAAACCCAAACCAAACGAACAGGACCACCGCGCCGGGGTCGCGGCGGCGGGACCGGGGTTACCTCGGCACAGGAGCAGCAGCGGCGCCAGGAGCAGCGCGGGGCCCCGGGAGAGCATCCTCTTTGTTCCATGCCCAGAAGTAGTCATGGTGCTGATTTATTTGGAGAGGGGCGGCTGAGCGGGGCGGGGGGGGCCGGGGGTGTCGCGGCGGAGCCGTAACCACTCCCCCCGCTCCCCGCCCGCTCCGCTCCGCTCCGCTCCGTCCGGCGGCGGGGCCGAGGAGGGGAGGGGATGGGGGGTCCCCGCTCCCCGCCGGCCCCGCGCTCACGGCCGCCCCCGCCGCATCGCCGCCCCGGGGGCACCGGCGCCGCCCCCGCCCGCGGCAGCAGCGGCAGCAGCAGCGGCGGCAGCAGCGGCGGCGGCTCCCCCGGGGCAGCGGGCGCCGTGCCGGGGCTGCGGCGGCGCGGCCGGGCCGGGCCGGGCCGGGCGGGGCGGGGGCGGCACCGCCGGGTTCACCTGAGCGGGATCGGGGCGCCCGGGCCGGGGCGGGCCCGCAGGTGCCCCCGGGGGATGCGCGCAGCCCGGGCCCGGCGAGCGGGGCAGCCCCGCGTGGGCTTGGCTCGGCCCGGTTTGCCGGGGCCCGCAGGGGTTCTGCCGGGGCCCGCGGGGGTTTTGCCGGGCGGGCTGGCAGCGCCCCGGGGCCGCTCCCGGGGCCGGTGCCGCTGCCCGGAGCCGCTGCCCGGAGCCGGGGCCGTGAGGGGCCCTGGCAGCCTCGGGAAGGGCGCGGGCGCCCCCTGGCGGCCACCGCCGGCACTGCGGGGGGAAACGGCGGGGCCGGGCGGGAAACGGGGAGCCGGGGGGTGGGAAAGGGCATCCCTCGGGATTTGGGGGCATCCCTCGGGATTTGGGGGCATCCCTGGGGATGGGGGGCATCCCGAACGAAGTGAGAAAGTGAGAGCATCCCACGGGATGGGGGGCACCCCGAACGAAGTGAGAGCATCCCACGGGATATGAGGGCATCCCGAACGGCGTGAGAGCATCCCGAACATGTGAGAGCATCTCAAACAGTGTTAGAGCATCCCGAAAGATGTGAGAGCATCCCGAACACTGTCAGAGCATCCCGAACGATGTGAGAGCATCCCAGGTTTGGGAAAAGGGCATCCCATGGGATGGGGGGACATCCCGAACGGCGTGAGAGCATCTCGAACACTGTCAGAGCAACCTGAATGAAGTGAGAGCATCCCTCGGGATGTGGGGGCATCCCGAACGGCGTGAGAGCATCCCGAACGATGTGGGGGCATCCTGAACGGTGTGAGAGCATCCCGAGCACTGTCAGAGCATCCCGAACGGTGTCAGAGCATCCTGAACGGCGTGAGAGCATCCCGGGGGTGGGCAAAGGGCATCCCACGGGATGGGGGTCATCCCGAACGGTGTGAGAGCATCCCGAATACTGTCAGAGCATCCCGAACGAAGTGAGAGGATCCCGAACAGTGTCAGAGCATCCTGAACTGTGTGAGAGCATCCCGAACACTGTCAGAGCACCCTGAACACGTGAGAGCATCCAGAACTGTGTGAGAGCATCCCGGGAGTGAGCAAAGGGCATCCCACGGAATGTGAGAGCATCCCAAGGAGAGTGAGGGTGTGCCAAAGGCTCCCCAGAAGTGTGGAAAGGGAGTCTCAGGTGACTGAGGGCATCCCACGGGTGTGCAGAGGGGATCCCGTGGGTGTGCAAAGGGTGTCCCAAGCGTGCAGTGGCAGCGAGGAGCACGCCCAGGGCAGTGCCAGCCGCAGCAGCAGCGTGCCCCACACCCCCCATCCCAGCGGGATTGCCCTCGGTAGCACTTCGGCAATGCAGCCAAGCGTCGCCTGTGTCCTCTCCCTTGGAATGCAAACACATCCCGAATTCCATTCCACTGGAACTGGAATTTCACTCAAAACCCACTCAGCCCTCATTGCTGGGAGTGGTTACAGTGATGGCAGTAAAACCAGCGAGACAGGGAAAGAAAAGGAGAGGGAGCACTAAACCCATCCCCTGGGCTCTCCCGCAGTTTTGCAAACACGTCTCCGAGTTTGATTTTTTTTCCCTCCCTGCACGCACAAGCTTTTCTGTAGTACTTACTGTAATCTTGTTTGCTCCATAACCACTCCTAGGAATGTCATAAAAAATTTAACTCTAATATTTTACTACTCCACACAAACATGAACATGAATAAATGCTCATCTCCCACGTAGGGAAATGTAGAGCAGTGTGAGAGCACATGGGAACCAACCTCAGGTTGGAGGAACCAGACCCACACAGGTGGGGAAAAAACAAAACCCAAGGGAACCCAAAGATTTGGTTTCCTCAAAGAAGACAAAATTTATAAATAAGTATATAAAATGAATAAAAGGCAGTAATGAAGAGCATCTTGCTGTCTGCTCTTGGTACTTGATCTAATAAAATAAAACCCAAACATTCAGCTGCTAGTGGAAATCTGGTGATCCAAAATAAGGGAATCAGCTGCTTTAGACCTCCCATTTCTTCCTTGGGGAGTTTGGAGGGAGTTTGAGTTTGCCAGGGGGAGGTACAGGGGCTGCCCCTGGCCCTGCTGGGTCACTGTGTGCCACTATGGAAGAAACGTGCAAAGGTGTGTGCAGGGGGCATCCCAAAGCTGTGTGTGAGCTCTGCACCAGCACGGGGCTCAGGGGAGTTATGGGGTGCACAGGGAAATAGGAAACAATTCCTTGTGCAGCTCAAACCCAGCGCAGACCCTCAGCTGGGGTACACAGGGCTCTGTCCCCCTCAGCAGCCCAAACCCTGCACACAGCCAAGGGCCTCACCTCACCTTTAGGGCAGCACTGCAAAGCATTTAGATTTTACTCCATCACGGCTGCACATTTTTAAGTGGGATTTTATATCCAACATGTGAAAGAAAATCCAAAGTGAGAAATCCGGCAGGCTGACGAAGTGCTGACAAGGAAGTGATCCCACTTCCAGAGATCCAGGTGGAACCTGAGAGGTGCTCATCCCCCATCCCATTCGTTCTGTGCAGGACTAGTCTGGTTCTTCCAACACTTACTCCCCACACTGGTGCTTAAGATGGATATGTAGTGATCCATTGTGGGCCTCTCAGCCTAACAAAACCATAAGATTTTCTCCCTCCCCCACAAAATTCTCTAATGCTTCTACTACCTTTTAATGAAAGGTAATATTCTAGTAAAAATGAAGTGAAAACGTATTAGGTGGTGTCTGCAGACTGTAGGATGGTTGCTCTGGCAGTGCCCTCTCTCCTTCCCACAGCTTTCCTTGTTCTTGTTGCAAGAAACAAACCATAAGAAAAACAAATACAAACAATAATAAACCCTTTTGAGAGCTTTGGGCTGAACACAAGGGACTGTGAACAAATTAACAGGTAAAGGGGAAGTTATCACAGGAAAAATGCATCAGAATTAGGGATTTTCCAGGTCAGAAAGCACCTTGTGGGGTGAGCCCATAGCACAGCAGCTGCTCCCAGGACAGGGGCTATTGAGGGTGCTGAGGTGTTTTGGGGAGCAGGGGGGAGCAAGCCCCTTGGAAACCCAGCTGGTCACCACCTACAGGGGCAACCAGGATTAATTTACCTCGCTGAGGTTAAAAGAGGAGGCCTGAAAAAACAGAAGGGGATTACTGGGAGATACAAAAATCATGAGGAAGAATTGCAGATGAATCAACAAAATAATAGACAGCCGATGGAGCGCAGCTTCCTCATCAAAGCAACAGGACAGTAAGTGCTCCTTGACTGAATTTGCACAATTCATGCTGGGAGTTTCTGGTTTCCATATCACTGCTGAGCCGTTTCCAAGCTCCTTAGCTGGCTTACAGCATGGCTTGTCATTCCCTGTCTTCTTCTGGTGCGAGAGCATCAAAGGGTTCGTGAGGAGACACCGCCGAGACAGCAGAGCCGCCCGTGGTGCCGTAATCTGGGTCTCCCATATGTGATCCTCAAAATAATTCTTTTCCCAAAGGAGATTTGCTTTTAAGTATTCCGGTGGGATGTTGCTACACTCGCTTTGTGCTGGCGTGACTTTGCACACAGAGGCAACCTGTGTTATGAAAGACTTGAAAGACTTTGCAGCATTACAGAAAGCTGTTGATTTTCACATCACTCACATGTCAAAAGATGGGAGGTTTCGGGAATGCCCCTAGGAGAACAGCAAGAATGGGAATTTTAAAGATGTCTTGAGGTATTAGGAAGCAAAAACCCACCTGGGAATTAGGGGGAGGTAAGGATGGAGGCCAGATCCCGAGCTGTGTTTAGATGCTGATTTCCTGGAGGGAATGAGGAGCCCGAATAACCCTGGAGCACTGCACAGCACAAGAGATTGATCAGAACTTGGCAGAAATGGCAGTACCTTATCCTATAACTGATGTGGAGCTTGAGATGTAACTCTTCTGAGTGCAGAGAGCCAGAAACTCTGCCAGTTTGAGAAACTCAGTGGGGCCATCCAGCCCCTGAGGAAATCCTGCTCTGCTTAGAGCATCGTAAGCCGTGCTGTCCCATTGACCCTGTCTGCCCACTGCTTGCTTGCAAGCTGCAAGAAAGTGTTAGCTGCAGGTCCGAGAAAGCCCAGAATTGCCCAAAAATTAATTGCATCCACTTTGCAATGTTGGAAAACACTGGGGTAATGAATCCCTGGGGTGCTGGGTGGAGGCTGGCGTGGCGCTGGGGGCTGCTGAGAGGGAAGTTACTGATGGCCTTGGGACATTGAGCCCCGGTACAAAAAATGGGCTCCTCTGGGGTTCTGTCCCTCTTTGGCGTCACCCCAAAGGGAGGAACCCAAAGGAGCAGCGGGGAGGAGCCGGCCTGAAGCCCAGGTGAGCGATTCACCCATCCCGCATCAGGCAGCGAACCTGCGAGCACGGCACGGACTGAACCAGAGCGCTGGTTTGGTGCGGGGTTTTTTTGCTTTTAATCGTCTTCTCACTCATTATCCTTAAAGCCTCTTCCCAGAGGAGGAGAGGGCTTCGCTCGCCAGAAGGGAGAGGGTTAATCACCGCCAGGAGGAAAAGCGCGGAGCGGTGGGAATTGTGATGCCCCGCTACCGCCGAGCACCTGCGGAGAATAAAAGGTGATGAATTGCCGTAATTTCTGCTTCTTTCTTCACCTGTGTTTAATTAAATTGGTTTAAGACAGGTCTGAGCAGGAGACTGGCTGATTTTTCCCTGTGTAATTTAAAACACCTGTATGGGGTAGGTGGGAGATGCCTGGCAGAATCCACGTCCTGGGGCCAGCTGGAAATGCTCAGTGTGGCAACTGCCCGCAGCTGTGGGCACCCAGCCCCCTGCCCTGGCCACCACCATGAGGCACCTGCAGAGCACAGGGGGTTTGTGCCCCTGGCCCACACCCCATTCGCGATGGCTCCTCTCTCCCTCCGGCTGGGAAGCACCGGAGAGGGACCAGAGTCAGGGCTGGAGAAATGGGTTATGGGCTTGTGGCAAGGAAGGGGCTTTGCTCCTGTGGCTCTGTGAGCTCAGGGGCTGGGAGGGAGCGCAGGAGGGCTGTGTCAGGGACCAGGAGGTTGCTGTGGGGAGCAGGACCCACACTCAGGCAGTGGGAAGCACAAAAGGGCCGGAGGAAGGGTGTTCATCCTCCCTCAGCCTCCAGCCAGGGGGGTTCAAAGGACCTCGCATGAAAACCCCGCTTCCACCAAGCCCGACTCACACAGGGCCACGGGGAGCTCAGGGGAGCCTGGGAGCTGCTCAGCCCCGGGGAAAAACAGCACAAAAAAGCCCTAAAAGCCGAGCAGAAGGAGAATGTGCAGTGCGTGCCCGCGTTGCGCTTCCCCCGGCAGCCCGCGGCTCTCGCAGCCTCACGGGCTCCTGCCCTCGGCCCCCTCCCATCCCCTCCTTCCAAAAGTGCCAAAAACCAGCCCCCAGCGCTGCGCCCTGCTGCCCGGAGATGAAATGTGGGCACAAAAATGGGAGGGACGCAGCCGAGCCACTCTGGAGAAGGAGGATGAGGAAAGCTCAGCCCCCAGCACCTCGTGCCCTTGGGACCAGCGGATGCTCCCGTGCCCGCACTCCTCGAGCAGTCAGGACCCGGTTTTCCATGGAAATCAAATTCAACCCAAAACATCGAGCGTTTTCCATGCAGGTCACAGCCGGGAGACTTCCCAGGTAGCTCCGTCACCGAAGAGTTGCTAAAAGCAGGAGTCACAGCGAGCTCCGTGCCTGCCTGCTCATTAAAACAGCCTTTGTGCTCCAGAAATGCATATGAAAGAGGCGCACAGGCCCTGTCACTCTTACAGATTCCTTCTCTCATGTTCGCTCATTCTCAGCTAAACTAAGAAATGCCTGAAGCCGTCAAAGGGGTTGTTTCAAAGGCAGCCCGGAGACAGAAAGGGAGCGAGCCGGCGCCTGGAAAGCCTCGCTAATCAAGGCAGAGGGATCTGCCTGGTTTCCTCCCTCCCCGAGCGCAGCTCGTGCTTCGGCTTTGAAGACCTGTCATCTGTGACGCCGCTCTGCTTCAACATTTATACTGAGAAAATTTTTGCCTGGAATATATGTGGTTTTTTGGCTTTTTAATTTTTTTTTTTTTTTTTAAACCATTCCGCCCACCCTTCGCCTCTCAGCGGAGCTCTGGGATGTCGGAGCAGGAGCGTTACAGAACCTTAAATAAAACGCAGGGGAGGTGGCCCCGGTGCCAGGACCGTCCCCACCCAGGCCATCAGCTCTGTAAACAAAGGGATTTTTTTCACAGCACGAGTGCCAAGCGGGCTGTGTCGAACCCTGGGGTCTTTAGAAATCCGGGTCTCTCTAATGAAAAGGAGAGACCTTTGCTCCCAGGAGCACTGCAGAAATTAATGGATATTATGACTGTAACTACTTGAATCAAATGCAAAGCCATGTGTCACCCAGCCCTTTTGCGATTTCCGCAGCTTATTACAAGCCTGTTTACATCTGCCCCTGCCTGATTTAAGCCCAGCAGGAATAAAACTAATATCAAGTGAGCAGAGTGAATTAGGAGCAGAGATGCTCTTGGCAGGACTCATTCAAGCGCAGCCCTCTCCTGACACCGGGCAGACGGCTCCTGCTGGCCCCTGGTGGGTCACAGCCCACAGGTACCAGGGTACCCGGGCACGTCCCAGCCTCTGGAATTGTTCCTTTGTGCCTGGTGGGTCGCAGCCCACAGGTGCCAGGGAACCCGGGCACATCCCAGCCTCTGGAATTGTTCCTTTGTGCCCGGTGCATCACAGCCCGCAGGTACCAGGGTACACAGACACATCCCAGCCTCTGGAATTGTTCCTTTGTGCCCGGTGCATCACAGCTCACGGGTACCCGGGCACATCCCAGCCTCTGGAATTGTTCCTTTGTGCCTGGTGCCACTATTCCACGCAGGCGGGGGACATCCCGTGGCACAGCGGATCCCTCCATCCACGAAGCCCTCGGGCTCTCCCGGTGCAGCGCAGGGTCAGCTCGGGGCACGGAGACCGGAGCGGGATGCGCCGTCGGGATGCGCTGGAAAAGAAAACACATTCGTGCAGCGTCTGCAGGCGCAGCCGCTACCGCCGGGTGCCTTCATTAAAGCCCAACAATGCCTTCGGATGGTGTTTGAAGAGCTGATGGAGCTGTCGGCGGCGAGAAAGGCAGAGGTGTGAATTTTCTCCCGTTCTGCGCCGGCGGCGGCTTTAATGGGAGCGCGCAGAGGGAGCGCAGCGCTGCCACCGCCGCGTCCCGGCTGGGAACGGGACCGATCGGAGCCGGGGCCGATCAGAGCCGGAGCCAGGAGCCAGCCCCGCATCGAGGGGGATGTGCGGAGCAAGGAGCGGCTGCCGGGGCACGGAGTTGTGGGGGATCTGCCTTTCCCACAGGGCGGCTCTGCTGGGGAACAGGAAATAGGGAAGTCTCATAGATGTCACTGCCTGGCTAAAGATGCTGAGAATATGGGAACTATAAGCGAGATTGAAATGAAGACAAACTTTGAGTTACTCAACCACAGTTACTGAACAACTGGAAAACAATGGTGTGGCCGGCTGAAGATAATCCCCTTTGAGTAAACAACACCCTCTGCTTGCAGAAAGGTCCAAGGCTCAGAGCAGACCCTGCCAGCCTGGCAGAGGGTCCAAAACGCAGTTTTTAGAGTTTAAAATGTAACGCCATTGGTAATGCAATGATTCTTATAGGCTGTATGTAGTAAATGTTATAAGATTTGTAGCTTGTTCTAGATTGGTTAATGGAAATTAGAATATTCAGCACAAAAGATGATTTATTGTGCTGCAAACGGGAACTCGCTCTCTTGCCCTTGCTCTCTTGCTCTTCTCTCTTCACTGTTTCTTTACCTTTATTTCTCTGCCCTGCTTCGAGCTGTGTCTGGCAGCTCCCAGCAGGTCCCTCACACCCACGCCCTCATCAATAAATCCCATGCTCTAAGAGCAGCTCCAGAGATCTCCTGTCTCCGTTTGTCCCGACCATCCAAAACCCTACACACCAGAACCTTACACAGCTCCTTCCTCTCCCCCTTCCTGCACGGAACAAAGTCCCTGGCTGAGATTTTATTTGCATTAACAGGTCACCAAACTCATCTGCCTGCCAGGGATGGGTTTGGTGCATGTCCTGCTGCAGGGGAGTGAGGGTTGGGACTGGCACATGGCTTCACCAGCTTGCCTTCACAGCGGGGTTTTGGGAATTACTTACAGGTAGTTGTAGTCTCTGTGCTGGTTTAATACTTTATCGTGTTTCCATCGGTCAGGGGCAGGACAAGATCCCAGAGAGATCCAAATCCGGGGCTGAGTCTGTTAATGCCACCACTTCAGTTTGCTGAGGAGTCGCCCCGGTGCTGCTCCTCCCTGTGAGTTGGATGTGATGCACATGACATGCAGGAGGAATTATTCATACCAAACAATCGCTCCTGCCCAAATTAGCTTCCAAGAAAGGTGGCTGTAAATCCACTGGACCATAGGAGCCAGGAGCTGCTGCTAAGCAGCTGCTTAACAGGAGCAGATCTGAGCGCTGAGTGGCAAAAGGGAAGTCTGGCCAAAAAAAAGGAAACTCGGGGTTATCCAAAACTCACAGCAGAACCAGCTGCTGTGCTGGGCTCAACTTGGCCAACAGCTTCTGCCCACCAGAGTGGCTCAAACCAAGCTCAGCTTCACCCTTCAGCCTCCCCCAGGGCATGGCATCCCTCGGGGCACCAGCCCAGTGGGATCCAGGTGATCCTTCCACATCCCCTCTGCCACCACCCACCATAACATGGAATTCTGTGGAATTCTGAGGAGATAAACAGGCCTTAGGTCAAAGCTGACCTCCCTCCTGGCAGCTCAAGTGATCCTTCTGCAGTGGTGGCCCCACTCAGCTGGGACCAGGTCTGGGTGAGCCAGGGCAACCCAGGCTTCCCTTGCTGAACTACCAGGAGCAGAACAATTGATTTTTTTTTTTTTTTCTATTCTAATAAATGAGTGGGAAATTTCCACTCCTTCAGGATCAGGAGATGCTCTGAATATTTATGTTATTGTTCACCAATTGGAAAAAAAAAATAAAAGAAGTGCTATAAACGAACACTTTTGGTGACCCAGTTTGAGTGGCTCATTACAATTAGATCAAGCTAATTGCCAGCCTTGTATTTCATTTGGCAACTTGTTAAGCTAATTGAACAAAATAAAACTAATGAACAATTATAATGAAGTTTATAATTAGACCATTGGAAAAAACTCAGCGTGAGAATATTTAAGGCATAATGAATGTGCAGGAGATTTGGGAGGGGGGCAGTAAATTATGTCACTCTCTCCCACCAAAACCCTTCTTCCCAGGAGCTGAAGCTCTTGGTGTAGTACTATTCCCAAACCACATCAACGTGGCATTTTCTTTATTATTAATTACCTTAATGCCACAGATGGCATTTCCAGGGATCCCAAACCCAGGAATCAGCCTGTTACTGAGGCAGCTCCGAGGGGCCATTGTGTGACATCCCCAACTCCACCTCCACAATACAAATCAGGGTCTCCAGTAAGGATGGGTTTGTAACCTTGGAAGTGAAAAATGAGCACGTGGGCCAGGCAGAGGAGTTCACAAACCCCAGCAAGCTGAACTGTCCTGTCAACACAGAAACCTGGTACAGGAGCCAGGGGGGGCTGAAGGGAGGAAAACAGAAAGAAAAATGCTCTCTGCCTGATTACAGCCCTTTTTAATAAATAGTTATTTTTGTCTCATTCAACTCCTATATAGATCTAAATAAACCCATTCCAGTTCCCTTTCAGCCCCTGCTGCTAAAGCACTGAAAATTAAATACCATGGTAAGATACAGAGTGACTTTTTGGAGTTTCAATTTACAGGTCAAGCAGGTACCCACCAAAACCTACCAGAATTGTCACATCAGACTCTGCATCGCTTAAAAACTTCTCTTCCTCCTATTTGTACATCCAAGTAATTAGTTCCTGTAGAACTCAGTGGTAACCGAGGTCTTCCATCAGGGAATAAAGGCAGAAACTCTTAAACTAGGGAGGAAATGTGTTCAGCCTTTTCTCCTGGATGTCTGGAGGTTCCCAGTGGTTCTGGCACTCTGAAAGCAAGTTCTGGATTTCAGCAGGAGCCCGTGGTGCCAAGTGCCACATGCACAGGGCAGGGGTGAAGCACACATGGTCCAGGAGGAGCAAAGGGTGGGAGAGGAGGAGAATCAGCCCTGGAGATATTAAACAGCTCAGCACTGATCCCAATTGCTGCCTGTAACCACCCTAATCCCAGTGAGGGTAACGTTCTTCCCATCCACAGAGCTGCTTCACTTTCACAAAGATTAAGGTAATACACTGACTCAGGGGAAAAAAAAATATTTTTACGAGATATCAAAATCTCTATTCCCCTCCCCTGTTTTAATCTGAGCTGCATTAGGAGAAAACCTCTGTTTTTGCAGTCATGTCTCAATATTTTTACGCCATTAGAACCAGCTGTCCTCTTAATGTAATTACAGGTTTCACCAGGGGAGTGATCATATCCTGGTAGCAGTGGGAGGTTGTAGCTGTCTGATGCTCTCCATGTTCCATCACCTTTCCATCAGCCTCGGTTTGGGGTTTTTTTGCAGGTGCCTGTTCACCTGCCAGCCTGGAGCTGCTGGCACAGCCACACAGGGGCTGGGGCTGCCCTTCCTGCAGCTTCTGCTGCTCAGGGCAGGAGGGAGCTTTGCCAAGGAGGATGCAGAGGCCATGGCCAGCCCTTGCAGTGGCTCAAAAATGCCTCTCCCTAGCCCCACGCTGAGGACAGAGCCCAGGGGCTGCCAGGCTGAGCTCTCCCCCTGCTTCCTCCCTTGCTGTGCTAAAAGCTCCCACACACACAGGGGTTTCCACAGGCTTGTGCTGGTTTAGGCATTTCCTTCCTGATTTCCCTCCCCTGGTGCATGCACACAGCCTCTCATTACCAAAAGGTTGAGGAAATGGGAACAAACCCTGAAGTGAAGCGTGAAATGGGCTCCATGATTCCAGATAGCCAGGGCCATTTAAAGCCTTGCTTGGCATTTGCATTATAAGAACAAATCCTGTAACAAGAATCTCTCCTATGCTTTTATACTCCTGCATTAATTCATGAAGTGTCATGTATCTAGCATATTTTATTATACATGAGAACCAGACAAATTAAAATTCTCAGTTGAGGATCACATTTGTACACTCAAGGCCACCTCCTTCGGCTCTGGCGAGGGTTGAAGTGATGCTGGTTTAAACTCAGCTCACCTTTCAAACCAAGTCAGTTAAACCAGCACAAATTCTCAAAGTTTTCTTCCAATTTCTTCACATTTCCATTTAGCTTTAACCTCTTTGTAGCTAATAAATAGGAGGTGAATATAAATACACTCCTGATCCCTGTCACAACACAGGCTGTAGTTCAATGGCCTGGGAATGCCAGACACAATCCCTCTGTAAAACAAAAACAGAATACAGGGATGGAACTGGGTGATCTCAAAAGGTCCCTTCCAACCCAAACCAGTCCCTGATTCTACAAATATCCCACCAGTGGCACTGTGATCCTGCAGCAGCCAAAACTTAACTCCCTTTAAATCTACAGAAGAAGGAACAAAACTGGAAAAGGGATTTTTTTTTAGCAGATTTCTCATTAGTGATGTGAACCTCATCACGTTAGTGATGTACACTTTAGTATGCTATTGTAAACTAATTAACAATCCTGGAGGTGATGCATTTTTTTCCAAGGGACATTATCCTTTCAGCTGGAATCTCAGCCTGAATGCTGATAAGCCTCTTGAACTTTGCAAAACCACTTGTCAAAAGTAGTAAGAGGAGAATTTGTTAAGGTCTTCTAATTAAGAAGTACAAGGTCCAATTAAGCTCTCACTAATGTGCTGCACAACCCAGTTAAACAAGGGCGTGCTGAGGATTTTCCCACCCCCAGCACTGGTCCCTCACTCGAGCTCATCCCCAGCTGGTGGCTTGGGAGAATTCTCTGGCCATCAGAAACCACGATGAGGAATCGTGGGGACAGCTGGAGCCTGCTGCATTAATACTTTGGGACATCTCATTGTTCTGCAGCTGGAATCCTTCCGAGACACTCCTGGACTCCCTGACAGCATTCCAGAGTCACTCCCACTCTGCACACAGAGCATGCAGAGCAAAATGCTCAGGCTGATGCTGATTATCTCATTATTTGAATCTAAAGAGGCCCCTACCTCCCAGCAAGGAAAATGTGTGTGCTGCCCTCAGCTCCAAGGCTGCCACGCTGGATCACGGCCACGGTTCACAGCAACTCCCACCCTGATTTTATTTCTGGGAGAACATGGGTTATGACACGCAGTTTCCTCTTTCTGCAAAAGATGTAGAAGAAAATTAAGTAGCATCCTGTGGGTCTCTAAGACCTGGTTATAAATGAGCTAAAAGTACCCCCCCTCTTGAAAGGAGAAAGATGAACCAAGCCATTTTGGATTTATCCTCTCAGTTTTGTAGGACAAAATTCCAGGCAGGAGCCTGGCACCTCAGGAAAGCACTAACAAGCTGAAAGATTGCAGTGGAGAAATGGCTCAATGCTCAACTCCAGAGGGCACCTGTAGGAAGACCAAAGCCTTTACCTACTGAAACATCTCTGATCGGGGTCTTAAAGGTGGATCAGAGCATTCTCTACAGACTCCAGTTCCCCCCAACCCAAAACCCTACAAGTTGTCCCAAGAACAGTCTCAGACCCTGGTACTCCTTCCTAATGCCTTTTAAATCTCACTTTAACACCCATTTAACTGCGTGACTGACTGCTCTGCTCATAAATGAAATACTTTTAAATATGTATGCACTAAACTGAAAGACAATAATGGCCCCAGGGAAGCTGCATTCCATCAGGCAATTACCTGTGTTTTTAAAATCACTGGGTAAGTAATTCACACAACGCATTGCTCTTGCACATAACAATGAACAATTTTATCAGCTATGCCCTGCTTGGGCTGCTGGGTACCAGCTCATTTTATTTCGTTGAGAACCACCACGAACCAGGGAAATTAATTGAAATCATAAGGCAGTGGGAGGGGGAAGTACCTGCTCTAAACAGGGGCTGACAAAAGCACATTTCTAAGAGGGGAGTGATAAAACCACATCTCCCAAGGGCAAATGGGCTGATTCCATCACATAATTCAAGAACCACTCTCAAATTTGCAGAGGACTGGGTGAGAAATGCACCAAGCCTGGAGTTCCTCTGCTCTAATTGCTTTGCTGTTGAACATTTAAGTCAGAGCTTAAAGCCATTTCCAGAGCCAGCTCTATTTGCATGCCACACATCCCACTAAAATCTGCACACGGAGCTTTCCAGGCAAAACACTGTGAACCTCAAGGTATAAATAGGCAAAAAAAAAAAAAAAACAAACCCAGAAGAGGGCTGTGCACTCAAGGCACAACCATTAGATGCTGGCAGCCCTAAGGCATCCCCCCTCCAGTGTTTCTGGGTAAAACCTGAGGCAGGTCAGCAATCCATGGGCTCAGGCACAGCCTCAGGGTCTGCCCAGCTCCTGCCCCAGGACCACAGCAGAGCCTGGTGCTTGCAGGAGTTTCTGCTGCTACAACCCCAGCAGCAGGAGCTCAGTGCCAGGCCAGACCCTAGGGATACATTTTTGGGCACCAGCAGCTTGCAAAGAGCCCCTTGAATTCCCATTAGGGTGCAGTCAGGCCATGGCTGAGCCCTGGGGAGAGCCCACCTGGGTGGGAAGCAGGCACAGAGCGATGCTCCCTGCTTTTCCCTCAGAAACCACCACCAAACCACCACCAAACCACCCCAAAACCCACCACAAAACCACACCACCCCAAACCCACCATGCCTGCTCCCTGCCCTCGTGCCAGCACTCCCAGCTCTGCCTCAGCTTCCTCTCCTCATCCCTGCCAGGAGCTGTCAGCATCCAGCACTTCCAAAACCCAAACCCTTCAAGAAGGTGAGGCACCAGCACAGCTTGCAGCACCCATCAGGGCTTTATGGCCATAAAAAATAATTTTCATAGATATCCTTCTGTATTGCTCTATTTTTGTTTGTAACTAATGTCTGGGAAAAGCTTTGCAACATCTGATAATTACAAGAGATCAAATTATATCCATTAATGAGACTTTCTCCAGTGTTTGCAGCACAATAAAGGATCAAAAAAAGCAGCCTTGAGGCAGTGTATATGTTCTTAATGTATCTGTGCTTCTAAACTATCTTTAATTAATGAAATAACCCAAAATTACTTATTAATATAAGGATCTGTGGGCTTTGTAAACCTCAGACATTTTGCATGAATTAAAGAACAATATAATGAAGTTTTAATGAATATAAAGTCACAGTTAATGTAAAATTTATATATAGCAAGCCAGAAGGGGAAGGAATTTAAAAGTACTTTTAATCATGGGTTATTGGCAGCTTGATAGCTCCTTTTTCTACTTTTCTAATGGGTGCTTGGTATTTACCTTATCACACCAGCATGGCCTGACTTGGTACAGTAGAGGAAGTACCAGCACAGAAAGTTTTGTACTCAGCTGGACTTGGATTAAACCCATTGAATCAGTAACAAACTAAGCTAAAAATTCTTTCATGACACCCAGTTAAAAGGAAAATAAAGACAGTAACAGCTGAGGGATGTAATATATAATTATATATATAAAGAACTGATTTCTTTTAATTAACTCTTTATCAATGCTGAATGCATTCAACACAATTGTAAGTACAATAATATTTCACCCACAAAATTCAAATAGTGCAGGAGACACTGAATGCCAGAGGGTTGGTACAACTACTGCAACTGTATTTTATGAAAAACAAAACACTTAAGTGCTTCCATTTCACTGTTTTAGTAAGCTCAGGTTTTTAATTACATTATTTTTCCCTTTATAAACTGGAGGGTTACAGACCTAGAAAAGGGGTCTCTCAACTCTCAACGTGACATTTAGTAAAAAAAGTTACAAAACCCATCAGCTTTTAATAAAGAAACACACTGGAATTCCTCAGCTAACCTCAGAGCCAATAAAGGACTTCAACCAAGGAACATTTTGCTAAACGTCTTCTTTAGCTGTAATTATGTTAATCCAGAGTAACAACAGTGAATTCCATGGAAATAACCTGGAGTTACCCCAGGAATAAGGAGGAGGCAAATGCTCCCTCACCTTCTGAGCCCCCAGAAGTCTCAGCCAAGAGCTTAAAACAAGGAGAAGGCTACGGCACAAAAAGAAGCAGCAATTACCCTCAAAGGTACCATGAGATATTTCAAGACTGAAATTATTCTGAGTCAGGTCAAACAGGTTTAGTGCATTATGATTTGGCTTTATAAAAACATCTTTAATGCACACTACACAGAACACTTGCATGTTTCAGGGTCAAGGGGTTAAAACCACCATGTATTCCTTACAGGGAACAAACACATGGATTGAAAAAGGTTGCTAAAAATCCAGTTTAAAAAAAAAGGAAAGCAAACATTTTATGAAAGAAATATTCTATCTGCAACTATTGGTGCTCCCATCTGATGGGCTGCTGACGTAAATCTAACCAGAAAAGATGCACTCATATATATATAAAAATCTAAACAGGCAGGTTTCTCCTTCCAGGCTGGAAAAAAACTCCAAAATATATGGCATATTTAACCAATAAAAGGGAGCTAAGCTTTACCCAAGCCTTTCATAATGCACTTCATGAAGTATTTTTTTCCTTTTAAAAGAACCACTGGTATTAAATAGAGCTTTTTCTTTACATACAGTATTGGTATATACAAAACAAATACAGAACAAAGACAGTCACAAAAAATAAAACCCCCAAACAAGTGACTTTAATAGTCTTGAAGCTCAGGAATATTTTGGTACAGGTCCAAAGCCTCTGGGTTTGAGAAAGCTCCCCGCTGCTCAACTTCTTTCCCTGCAATTATTTGCTTCACAGCTACTTCCACTTTCTTCCCATTTACTGTATACTGAAAAACAAAACCAGCAAAGATAAAATTACATTTTTTTCCCCATGTAGTAGCTTTATGCAAATATTCATGAAACCCCCCACCAACTCCAGAACTCTATCAAAATTTATCAGAATGCCTCCTCTTTTGTTACACTTGAAGCACTTTCTTCTGAAAAATCACTTGAAGAGTAGGTAGAATTCAAAGAGTTTGTGTCAGTTTATTACTCCTACTGGCAATTCTGTGAGAACACGATCAAACTCCAATATAAAACAACAAAACCAGATCAGAATTATGGTATAAACACTGAAGATATTTGGTTTTATGTTCTGACGCATCCAATTTTCAAACACTCTTTAATTTTTTACAGGTGGGCTCAAAAAAACAAAGCCCAACTGCACTGGGTTTTGGAAGAAGAAAACCATGATTTTCTTATCTGAAATGGACAGTTCTTCTAAAAGGGCAAAGTGAAACTCTGGGCTTAAATGGTTCTCTACAGTTAAATGCTTCAAAACAAACCGTAACAAATAAAATAAACTGTAACCAAGAGAGGCTTCACCTCCACTCATGAATCACACAAATTCTATTACATTGGGTGACTCAAAGTAAGGACACTGCAGAAAAAAACCCAATTCTTCTGTTGAGATCAGAGCAGTGACACAGTAAGGAGGATCTGCTCCAGTGGGACCAGAACAGCCAAGGCCCATTTGGGTGATCTCTGCTTTTACAGGCACCAAGGCTTTCTGAGCCCCTTCCTCCTGCTGGTGCCACTGAGACATTTTGGGGTGGCTCCTTTGAGAAGCTGACACACAAATCCCTCCCCAGAGCTGCTCTGGGGACAGGACCCCACCTGCTTTACTGCTCCATCTGCTGATGGAGGAACCCAGGCTGCTCCTGGCCTCCAGAGCCACTGGAACTCCTGAGCTCCAGGCACCACCATTCATCACTGGACACCATCCAGAGCCAGGTGAGAAAACCCTCACCACACTCTTGCAATATTGCCTTGATACAAAAACATCAAACTTTTCCTTATTGGATCTGCTGAAGTCATGGGCAACCCTCCCCTCCTGAGCCACCTCAATCAATGACTTCTGTCTCTTCTCAACGAGTAGCAACCTCATTTTCACAAGTGCCCAGAAACCAGAACAGCTCAGTGGCCTGCAAGGGAACTCCTCCCTTTAAAAAAATTTCAGGTTGTTCAAAGTAAATTAGTTTACTTTAATCACTAAATCCTGTGGATGACTGCCAGAATGTTTATCTGGTCAGGACAGAACTAGACAGAGTCACACTGGTTTTTAACACCTGAATATCCTATTAAAACCATGCTTTGTGTTACTCAATCACCTCAGCACAGCTGTACTGTTTCTACCAGAATACAGTGCCAGGATCAGACTGTATTTTCAGATGAGGATTCAAACACATTTCTGAAAGTAGCAGAAAATAGGCAGTTTCCCTTCCAATCAAAACTTTTAAAGAAAGATGGGAGGCAGCCTTGATCACTTTGCCACTGGCACATTTACCTAAAAGGTAATTAAAACTCACTCAATTCAGTCAATGTGAGAACTAATTAATGATCCAAGCAGGCTCTCCTGAGGGGCAGCCCATCCCAAACACCTCCCTGCTGCACATTCAGGTGATTCACACAGCTCACAAGTTCAACACTCCACACACGAGCTGAGTTACAGCCCAGAAAAAGGCAACTTCAGGGGATTCTACACTCCTGCCAAGAGGACATTTTGAGCCAGGAACTATCTGCCAACAGCATCCTGAAGAAAAAACTCAACAGGCCAGGACCAGATCCCTCTGTGGACCACAGAGAGTAGTCCTGAACCCTACAGCACATCCACGTGGAAACTACACTGGCAGTAACAGGGTATCAGTATCCAGTGATGGCTCTGAAGTCCCAAGTGTTTCCTCTACACACACTCAAGTCTATGGGCAAATGGACTTGGGAAAACCACATTCTGCACCCCCATTCTGCTGCTCAGAGTCACTGAGGAGACTGCAACATCAGAGAGAGCTACAAAAGCACACACTCCACCTAAAGAGTTCATACAAAAAGCTCTAGCAGAACATAGCTTCAAAAGAACCTTTAGCTACACAGATTTGTCCCCCTGAATAAGCAGAACAATTTCATTTTAATTACTGTTACAGTTAAGGCAGTGCTAGAGCTACATTTAAGTGGCTAAAAACAGATGTAAAAGTGAATTGGTTTACAAAATGATTTTCTGAATTTGTTGAGTGCTCTCAGCTTTCCTAAGAATGTCACACGTAACAGGAAAACAAAACCGAAATATGCTTATGGATAGCCAGAAAAGCTAAAGTTGAATTACTTTTTAATATTTTCTTTTAAGAGGCTTAAGTACATATTGCTGCAAAAACTCAACCCATTTAAAAAACAAAAAACACACTTTAGCTGAAGAGGAGATGAAAAGACGTTGCTAGGCAACGCAGACAAACTATTTATAAAAGCTCGAATACACTTTTGAGATGCTAAAATTTCCACGCGTGTGGGTTTGAAGAGCAGTGACAACTGCTCCTTAATTACTATTCAAGGTGACAAAGGAAAACAGCAGGCAGCCGTACCGGGATGCCTTTGGTTTCCAGGATGAGGCTGGGGACGTGCCTGGCCGAGAGCGCCACTCGGATCGCGTCCTGGATGCGCTTCACCAGCCCGCGGCTGAAGGCGTGCCTCGAGGCCATCTTCAGGAACAGGATCACCCTCTCCTCGCCGTCCTTGTTGTACTGAGGGACGCACAGGCTGTCAGACACCTCCTCGAAGGCTTCCACTGCAAATGGAGTCTCTGTGTTAGTGCTTGGAGGGGGGTGGATTGCTCTGCACGCGCGGTTTTTGGGGTTGTACTGCTGTCTGTGTGGCTCAGGTCACAACAACGAGGGGCTTACACAGCTTGAGATACAAGATATCTATGTAATCTTAATATTAATATAACCCAAATCATTCCTTTTATCAATATAACTTGAATATTAATATAACCTGATGCTTATAACCTAAATCATTAATTTCTATACCTACAACCTGATGCTCATAACCTAAATCATGGTTTCTATACCTATAACCTGATGCTCATAACCTAAATCATGGTTTCTATACCTATAACCTGATGCTCATAACCTAAATCATGGTTTCTATACCTATAACCTGATGCTTATAACCTGAATCATTTCTATACCTATAACCTGATGCTTATAACCTGAATCATAACTTTTGATATCCATCTAATCTAATATGAATAACTTCTTATACAATGTAATGGCTAGTATGTAGTTAACTGGTTGCTTATGTGCAGAATAGAGAAAAAGAAAAGAGATAAAAAACTTACCAGGTGTATTTTAGAGATAAATAAGTGTAGTACTAATGAAAAATTGGCAAGCCAAGCCAATTAGCCACAAAACCAAGAATTTAGGCTGGTTAAGACCAGATAGACTGAAGGGCATCACAACTGCCCATGCCTCAAAGACAAAGTTGAAAAGTTCAAGTGTGAAGAAGACTTTAGAAGCCTTCAAAGACCCCCAAATTGGGGAAATGCAAAGAATTATCTAATAACCATGAGATCATGCTATGTAAATTAGTTCCAGTGTGTATGTGATGATGCTGTAATGACATAGCAACATTAAGCAAAATGTTACTGTATAAATAAACCACAGAACATGACAAAGGAGGTGAGTTAGGAGGAGAAATCCCCCTCACCACCAGCTCTGCAATAAACAAATCCCTGCTCTATAGACATCAGTCCATGGGGATTTATTTCCAGCATCTTTCGGGCACCAGTACCCAAAAAAATCCCCTCCCCTGCATGAGCAAAGTCAAACAGAACCTGCCTGGGGTATCCTGCACTGAGCTTCACCTCTGTCATTTTAACTTAGTGAAAATCCAGGTTTAAGGACCATTTAGGTCCATAACAAAGATTTGCTGTTACTTTTGAGATAGATAAGGTTTTACACTAAGCCGTTTTCTCTGGCTTTCCTCACAGGCCCCACTGCAGCATAGACAGGAGATTAAAAGTGCCTGGTGACACAAGAACAAGGAGGCAACAGGTCCTTGAGTCTCAGATTAGCACCTTTGCAGGGACAGTTTCCCCACCTGTCACAACACAGTCTTTGAAATACAAAGCACAAGCCCAAGAACTACTCCTAATTATCAGGAAAGGTACAACAAAAACACTGTCAGGGGCTTGCCTTTAGGGGAAAAAGAAAAGCCTGACAGGTTAGGGAAGAAAGAAAAAAACTGCTCCATAAAATGTTGCTTTTGTATATCCCAATGAGTCATCCCCCACCCTACAGATACCTCAGGAAAGCAAGCAGTTTTAAGTTTACAAAATCAAATTTTACTGATATTAATATACCCTGTACTGTCTCATTTCAAAAACACCACGTTTGTTCTTATTTAGTCCTTCCAAACAGCTTTATAATGCCTAAATTTCAGTTTAAAGCAACAATGTCATAGCTGGAAGAGGTGAAAAGTTGATTTCATACCTATGTTATAGATTTCAGAACTTCCAAATCTTACTCCATTTGGATTTAATGTACCATCACTGAAAAATCACAGACAAAGAAACATTAAAGTGTGATTACAGCTTGATGAAGAGGAAAAATTGATGCAATTAACCAAGTCTCTCTAGTGAATGCAAAACCACATTAAAAACAGAATTGTAAGAGAATTTGAGTCAAAAAGGCATTTTACTCATTAGACTGAATCTGTACAGAAAACAGCAACATCATTAATTCACTCAACTTTGTTTCAAACAGCAACTTTGAAATGCAAACAGTAAACTCAGCCCCAACTGTGATCTTGAATGTCTGTGATCACTGACACAGGCACAACTTAATACCTTCTGCAATGAAGTTTTGCTGTAAAACAAGATGATGGCAAAGCCAAGACCACAAAACAAGTTCCCCAATTCACCACCCTGAATGTGCTGCACTCTCAATTCAAACTCCTGTGACTCCTGTTCCATTGTGAACCATGGAACATAAACCCCAGTCTTGTGTTCATAAATACAGAACTGGGGTAGAACCTTGAAATGAGCTCCCTTCCCTCAAACCCAGCTGCTCTGATTAATTAAGGGTTGAAATCCACAATATGGGATTTAATAAAAGTAATAGAAAGCTAACAAGGGTGACAGAATTGTGTACATTTACTCCTAGGTGAAGACTGCAACCTGTTTACTCCAAACACTTCCACCAGAGCACTGTACCTGCGACCCAGCATGACAATTCCTCCAGTCTTGGGATTAATTTTGCAGTAATCACCATGGGCCCAAACACCTGGTAGGGAATGGCAAAGGTTAAGCAGCTGATTTCTTCTCCAACCAGTCACAGCAGACATTGTGTAACTCAATGGCATGAAGTGAGTGAAATACACAGAAATACAGCAAATATCCACTGAGACACTGAATGAGATACACAGAAATACAACAGATATTCACTGAGAACTGCCCACAGCCAGGGTGACAGTACTGAGCTACCCAAACACTCCACTTACTGTAAAGAACCAGCACACCAAGGAGCAGTTCAGAAATTAGGATCAAACCCCAGGTTATCCTCTGATTGCTTGTTTGCATGACTAAACAGCATTCCTTACAAAACCAGTGAATAGCTGCTCTGAACACCACATTTTGAATTACTGAAGGCATCTTCCACAAAAGTAACAACATTCCCACTTTGATTCATTGTCATTCTCAAGCCATTTTTTTATTATGCACAATTCTGTAAAAGAAGCTTCCTGGGCTTGTGTAATAGGTATCGACAAGTCCCTAGGGATCTTCTGTGCTCACTGTTCTTGACTTGTGTTAATGCAAAATCAGGTTTGACTTTCCATTATTATTTAAGATTGATACTGCTACAGCAGCCTGCCAAAAGCAGAAGTACAACCTCATTCTACTCAAGTTTTTCTGAGGAAAAATACCAGCCTCAATTATTTACACATAAGACCATTTTCTAACTTAATTGTTACAATCTCAAGCCCATTTACAAGGAAAGACAGAACTCAGTGATTTCAGTCTTAAAACTGTCACACAGACTATTTTTCTCTATTTACTGCTGTCAGGTTTACATGCAGACTGCAACTTTCACATTCCTCAGTTTTCCTGTATGATTATCTCCTGCTGCACATCCTGATTTTTCTTGTGAGTTGACTCTGTATTACTGCTATTTATTTAAAAAAAAAAGTTTCCACATCCAAAAAACAGCAGCTGGAGATCCTGCTCCTAAGTATCCCTGCCCCAGAAACACCAGAGATTTTGGCATTGTTGTGCTACATAAGGAAAAGCCCTGGATGAGCAGAGTCCTCCACAATTACCAAGAAAAGCCTCTGGCCCACAGGTGCCTGGTCCTTTATTCTGTAGAAGGCTAAGGATGCAGAATATGCATGTCTGAGGCAGCATATACTTAGTATCTATTTAATCCTCATGCTAATGAGGTAGCAGCTCAGCACTTTCCCCTTGGGATTCACTCCTGCAGCCAGGCAGGAGCAGCCTGGCAGAGGTGCAGCAGCACTCATTAATAGCTGATTGCTACCTGACCTATTCAGCACTTGCATTTCACACCCATGCCCAGCACTGCAGACTCTGACAGGCAGAGCTGCCTAATGAGAGAAGCAGCAAAATGGGATTAGAGCTTTGCAGAGATCCTTACTGGTTTTATTTGGATCTCTAGCCAAACAAAGCACAAGAAAACAGAGGGAGATGTTATGAAACACCATGGAGTTCTCACTCTGGAAATAGGGACTCAAAGCTGCACCTGTGGCTGTCATTGGGTAGCAGCAAATAAACCTGTGCCTTCCCTTCCAGCCTGCATCATCCAAAACCCTTCATGACATACCTGGGAATTTTGAAAAATAAGCCTTTCTGTATTTGCTTCCATTCTCATCGTTCCAGAAGTGTGTGGGCTGACAGGGAATGGGCTTGGTGCAAACCAGCTCTCCACTTTCACCCCAAACTGGTTTCCCTGTTGACAAAAAAAAAAAAAAAGAGGTCTTTTCCACATTTCCTTTCTGTAAATAACAGAGTAAACAAAGCAAAGAGCATCTACACTTATAACTTGTTGTTGAAGTTAAGACCATCTAGCTACTGTATTTTCTAAGCGTGCACAGTATTTTGGATCATAGCTACCTTCATCATTCCATGCTTCTACAGCCATTCCAAGATTCCTGGCCTGAATTTCTCCTTTGTAAACTGGAACTGTAACATTGTGACCCATGAAACATGAAATTATATCTGTTCCACCTATAATAAAAGAAATCCATTTAGAACACACAGCATTTTTTGGAAAAAGCAAACTTGAAAAATACATAGGAACTCTGAAACAGCCAACTGCCAACCTTTGCCAAAGGCTTCTGCTCCACACTAAGCAGCACAGAACAAACAGCATTATCTAGGATGTTGTGACTTTTATTAAAAGGTTTTCTTCCTTACTTTATGTATCTTGTTGTATGTGTATGCCTTTCATGCAGAACTATCCCTTAAGGCAGAACTTTTCTCCTTTCAACAGTCTCTTTAATCTCATTTAAGGAAATTTCCATTTATAGGAGAGAGAAAATAAACAGGCCTTACTTTACAGACTTCAGATATTTACAGAATTACTTAGAAATGCTCTCTTGTTTGTTTTCATTAGTTTAAAGTAACCAGTCAAGCTATTGCACTCAGAATTTACTGAGCTTTTATAATTGATCAGCATGGGAGGAGGGGATGCAGGCCTTCAGGATGAACAGTTATCTTAAGAAAAAGAGGTACTGTCAAACTGCTTACTTAACTGCAATATTTATAGTCTTTCTAGGACTTCATGGAAGAGAATTAAGACACAAATCAATCATGTTAGCTTTTCTCAAAAATAGGCTCCTGCATTTGAGTCTATTAATGTCTGTAGTAGCAAGTTCTAGATTCAGCACTACTCTTACTGAGCCCAGAGTCTGAGATAACTTCAGTAGAAGAATAGTTACATTTTAAAAATCACACTGAGTTAAAAAGCCCTTTGAAAAAGTCAGTCCTTGTTACAAAGCAAAATGAGGAGTGCTGTGGTGGACCTTACACAACCAGAAGTTGCCTCAGCTAACACTGCTCACAACAAACTGCACAGCGTGGGGGCTTGATATTTCTCTAATTATAAAATCTACAAAAAAAAAAAAACCTGTCTGCAGTGCCAATTACTTGGCACAAAAGAAGTGAAATGGGAACTCTCCAAGAGGTATTTTCTGCTAAAGTCAGCTATTTGCAGAACAGTATGTTCTGTAGGTTAATAGACTCTTTGCTTGATCTCACCCTGCCACCCCTAAGGACAGCCAGTCAAAATAAATGATCATACTTAAAATCCAAAACATCCACCAAAAACACTTTGAGTGCCTGAGTTTCATTATGGCACAGTGAATTATGCAGAACAACCCCAGCACTAAAAAAGACAGCTCATTCCAGTTTAACTATAACCAATCCCAAATGATCCAAAGGCCTAAAGCTTCCCAAACACAGCACAAACAAGCAGGAAGGAGCTGCACAGGCAATCAGAGAATTACTGGGATGCTGCAGCATAAAAAGCCTCACCTGAAATGGATCCCAGGAGGACACTGCTTTTTATGTGTTTGTAGACATACTCATAGCTTTGAGATTTGAGAGGTGATCCTGTAGACAGGATAGTGTGGAGTGTTTGGAGATTGTGTGTTTCACCTTAAAAAAGGAGAAAACCAACACAGGTTAAGGCAGAATTTTTGCAAGTGTTTGGAGCTATTTGTCACCACAATCCAGAATAATTACATAAAGGACTGCGACAAGACAGGGAGCCAGAACCAGGAGAGGAAAGGTAGGAGGGAGGACAGAAGGGATTCACCAGCTTTTTGAAGCTTACATGGTTTTAAATTTTTCTCTTCTAGCACAGCCAGCCACTTTGCACCCGTTCCAAGGATGGTGATCCTAGAGGGAAAAAAAAGTTTACATGTTTTGCATATTTAAATATGCTAAGATTCTAAAGACCTGCAATTCCCACTGCAGTAAGCAGAGGCTGTTACACACTCTGTACGTGGATTAGACAAACAATGCAGACTCTTAAAGCTTTCTAAGTGCAAGGCACATCCTTTTGAACTATCAAAATCACTCAGATCACATGTCATCTCTGCAGCTCTGAAACTTTTAACTCCATCTTTAAATATTAAGCAGAGCTTTCCCATCTCACAAAGACAATCACATTCACAGAAATTTGTAACTGCTCCAAAGAAATCACAAGATGTTATAATGTTTACTTGATTAATGGGCCATAATTTTGCAAGAGTCCCTTGGTACATTCCTACATAGGAAAATTTGGCCATTTCAGGGCACAGTTTGACAAAAATTACTTTACTCTGGGACAGCAACCAGTGATTTTCTGGACATACCTGTTCAGTTTCCACTGGTGAAAGCTTGAGCTGCCCCGTGCCTAAATCAACAGGAAACTTGGCCCAAATGAACAATTCAATCCTGCCCTTCCAAGGTGTATTTAGAGCTCTTCAATACAACAGAATTAAAACTTGAAACAAAGGCTGTGATTCTTCCATTCATCAATGGAAGTGCCAGTTTAATGCCCCTGCTGACAGTCAGGAAATCCTCTAACCTGCCTTCTGCTGATTCATTTTACATTACAGCAATGAACTCATGAAAATGCCCAGAGATAGGTGAGGGTAAGGGACACAGCCTGAGAGCAGAGCATGGGCAACACCAACACCAGCAGAGCTTAGATAAGATCGTGCCAGGTTGGCTTTTACTCCAAAGGCAGGATGGAAGGTAGGACACTGCCCCAGGCAGGGAGAGGGGGATATTTCAGCACTTCCAGAAGGCGAGATCTTCTTTGCCCTTCTGGTGGAGGACTCCCCTCTCAGGTGGAAGAGGCTCCTTGCACAAACTTCAGTGCAGAGAGCAATTTATCAGACACATGGGAAGGGCACCAGAGAGGCACAGACTGGTTTGGACTGGAAGGAACCTTAAAGATCAACCAGTTCCAACCCCTGCCCTGAGCAGGGAACCTTCCACCCCAGGAGCCCACAGCTCCTCAGTTACCCTGTACCCCAATCATGTGAACTATTTTTACTCTTGTGTAACATCTCACTTTCCTTCCATGCCTCAAACCAGTGCTTATTTTACATTAGAATACAAAATGCCTCTCTATTTTAAGCTCTTTGACACTTCCTCTACAGCACATGTAGAGCCAAATCTCCGATTATTTCCTTCCAAATGCTACAGAACTGCATTTAGTCACCATCCCCCAATTCCCCAGCACAGATCATTAATGGATGTCCACTTGAGTCATTCTTGCCACACAGGATGAGATATCCTGATGATACCCTGAGAATATGCTCTCTGAAGGGAAGTGTGGTGGATCTTCAGAGAATAAGGTAGTCTTCACATGTTGAAGCTTTTTTTTTTTTTCACATATTTAACATATGAGTGAGCTGGGAACAGACTGCATGATGAAGTAGCACCCAGATGGCCACCGCTTTTAGCGCCAGATTACAAAAGTGAGACATGCAGACACATTTATCTTCACTTGCTTTTGGCATGTGGAAACAATGCTTAAAAATAAGCTGGGTTTTTTTTCTCAAATCTTATTTTTTTGGCTTGTTGTTCTACCAGGGTTTCTTTGTGGGGTGAAGCATGGCTGAAGTTTGTGGGTTTTTGTGCTTTTTTTCTGCTGGAAGCATTTTGACTTGGCATGAAGCTTCAGTTATAATAGCCAGAGACAAAATGTCAGTCTTTAAATATTACATGTCACAAAAGACAAGTGAAGTTTAAATTATTAATTATGCAGAGTCAGAAAGTGAATCTTTTGTCATCCACTTTCCACCACAAACAATTTTAATTATCAATTAAAAATTACACTCCTTTTACTGGTATTAAAATTCAAATCTACTCCTTACATCCAGTTGGCAAAACAGGAAAGTTACAAAATAAATTAAAAAAAAAAAATCAAAGTTTAACAAAGTATACAAAGCTAAATGCAATTGCAGGTTTTTACAGCTGTTTAGCTGCTACCTGCCATTTTTCTAGGCTTCAAGAAAGGGTGCTGTGAGCATTTTCAGGCACAAAAAATGGTATAAAACAATTACTGAACAGCTTATCAGCATGAATTAGGCGTTTTAGATTAAAAAGCAAAATATGAAAATATAAGCAACCCTGCTGAGCCTTTCCAGTCAATTTATGTCTTTAAGTCAAAGTTCTGTATTAAAATCTTATGTCGAGCTGCTTGAAAAAAGAACTCTTATTTACTAAGTTCTGAGTGTGCTGAGAAATTGCTCTTCAGGTTGCTCCCAATTACTGCCTTTTGAAAAGGCTGCTCTTGGAAACTATTGAACCAAAAGTCTTTGTTTGCCTGGAATTCTAATACCTGACTCAAATCTGAAACAATCAGCTCTTTGTCTTTCCTGCTCCCTCAAAAAATGTTTTAGTACAAGTTTTTAAGAGCAGTTCCACTCAAGGCTGAGCCAAAAGATAAACTGTGTCATGCTGTGTGTGAGCTCCTGACCAAGAGAACACGGCCTTCAGTGAGGCTGCTTGGGTCACTGTGACAGGAGCCACTGCTTTATTTAATCCTGGATACATACCCTAGTCTGTCAGTGAGGTCCCAGAGCACGTTTGGTGAAGGAATTAGAGGAGATCCATCATACAGGACCACTGAAGCTCCTGTAGCAAGTGCAGTCACCAGCCAGTTCCACATCATCCAGCCAATCTGGAGGAGAGAAGAAGCCTCCATGAGTTTGTCAGCTCCCTGCCTGCAGTGCTGGCAGCTCCAGCACAGCTCCAGCAGTGCTGTCTGCTGCCACAGGGGCTACAGGCAGCTCTGAAAGGATGGACTGGTGCAGATCTTGGCAGAAGCTGGACCAAACCACAAACCCTGGCCTCATGCAAGAGACCCCACCTTCCCCTCCACTTGCCTTGCCTGAAGTTTCCCTGCTGTTAAACCCACACCACTGATTTTGTCTGATCACATTATCTAAGCCCCAGCAAATAAGGCTGAAGCTCTGCTCATCCTCTCACCTGTCCCAAGACTGCATCAGCTGCATGCTCCTGATGGATGTTCATCTAACTGATCCTTACAAACACCTAATGAGATGGGGACTCCTTGCCTCCCTGCACACACAGCTTTAAAGCACGAGTCAGGAGTCAGGACAACTTTGAGACAAGGCAATTACCATGATCCCTCCATGGAGACATTCCAAACTGACTAGTCATGTTAAAGTTCAGAAAGGAACTCATGAGGAAAGACATCAGCCTTCTCCAACTGCTACAGTCACAGAAGTCTTAGGAATAATTTTTTTTAATCCCAGCATTGGAAAAAACACCCCCCCCCACCACATAACTGAACTCCACACAGATGAAGTTTATCCCCTTTCCTTTATCAAGCTTAGAGCCAGGCAGCTTCTTTTCCTCACAACCAAAACAGAGACATGACAGAAATTCTCATCTTCAGTATGACCTAGCCCTGCAGGAAGGTGGAATCTGATTTGTAGGTGGTATTGATGAGGCAGCTTGATCAATAAACTTAAGAGACTAAAAATCAATCCATTTTCCTCACCAGCTAGGTCAGAAACACTTAACATGGGTTTGACCTTTCATCAGAAAGGTCCCTGTTGCATTTTATTATTTCACCTGATTTTTTTCTTTTTAACTCAGATAGGACAATCCCTTGCAATAAAAAAATTTACCACACAAAGAAATATACTTGTGGATTTGTATGAAAAGCTGTTCCATCTTTATAGGGAAAATATATTACAGTGTTTTTAAAAATGCCTTAAGCCCCACTTGCCGTTGTGTAGTACATAATCACATCATTGCTGGTCATGTTGCCATGAAGGATGTGCTCCTTCAGGTGCTGTATTAGGGTGCCCTGGAAAAAGAGGGAAAGGAAAATACAAAATCACATGAATGAAAAGCAAAACTCTGACAGCACATTAAGACTTTAAAAATACTAATACAGTCAATACCTTGCAGCACGTACTCCAGGATTAAAGCAAGTATTTCCTTTAACTACAGCTGAAGTAAATCCCAGGGCCTATCTAACAGCAGCAGCAATTGCATTCTCCATTTTCTCACATAACTTTTCAGCCTCTCTCATTAGACCTCAGCAATTCCCACTGCACATCACTTTTAATCCATGGAATAAAAAACTTCCTTCCTTCCAACTCCACGCAGCCATCAGAGCTGCACCAAGAGCTCTCCATGCAGACCCTCATTTTAACAGCAGGCTTTCAGCAGTCAGATTTTCCAAGAGAAGCCCTTGGACAGTTTCATTTTCAGGGTATTTGGGCAATGGGAGGAGTGAAGGACTGAGAGCTGCTACAACATTAGTACAATGTATCCAAATTATCTTATCTATTAACATCTAAGAGACAAAAGACCTGAAAATACAGATCTCTTGTAAACACTGGAGTGACTACAAATGTGAAATGTCTCACTGCTCAGAGCATCAATACTAATAATGTCCTTAAATGTATTACTTCCTTTTGTTGGAAATGCTGCTAAACCACCTTGCTGATCATCATTAAAGCATAACTTGCTAGGATAAATAAATTTACAGACTACTTCATTAAGTCACTTCACTGCAGTGACAAATTAATGTAGCCAATGTTACAATAAAAAATGGTTTTTGCATTTATGCAAGGAGTCATAGTGAAACTATTAAGAGCCTCATAAGCATGAAACAAGATTTACACTGAAAGAAAACAGATTACAGATAAACATTCGAAATGAAAAAGGAGAGTCATAAAACTGGCACACGCTTCGGGAGAAAAAGCAGAAAACATTAAATAAAAATAAAGGAGTAAATCTTATTTTCACTTCACCGCTCAAAGGAACCAGGTCTGAATTCACCTAGTGCTGTTTGATCACCTTCAGCTGTCACAACGCTGCCATCTAGCTACAGCTACCATCTTCTACAGCTGAAAATCACCCAAAAAATCGGGAATTACAAACGCTGTGTCTAACTGAATTGGTAAGGTTGCCAAAAGAATTGCAGGTGTTAACATAATTACTGCATTTATAAAGGAAAGCACATTGTCCCTGCAGGAGATTCTGAAAGAGCCACACAAAATAGCAAAATCAAAAGTAATATTCAATTAAAATAAATATTAGTTTTCTTTTTTCCTTCATTTATTTTTTGCTACTTCACACTTCTGGAATCAAAAGGGGATTTTTTTTAACAATGACTTTAGGTACAGGCTATGAACAATTTTCCTGCAAAACCTGGTACATCTCAGACTGCAAACAAAGGGACTTTGAGAAGGCAGAGCTGTTCTAAAGAATTCACAGACCAAAACACTCTCTCAAGCTAATTTATAGGACTTGTTTATTTATAGGACTTTTACAACCCTCCAAATAAACCCCCAGCATTTATCACTTCACAACAGATCTGGCAGCTGATAAAACTCCCTGGTCTGCTTGTCCTGCTCAGGACCTACCCAGGGCTGGTGGAGTGCTGAGCATGTGGAGTGTTAAAAAGCATTAAAAAAACATCTGGAGTGTTAAAAGGAGCAGGCTCCTGAGCCCCAGCACAGCCCAGGAGGGACCAGAGCTGAGCACTGACACAGCTGAGAGAGCCAGGAGCAGCTCCTCAGGGCTGGCCTCAGAGCAGCAGTGCTCTCCATCAGTGCTCAGGGAGAGTCTGAGCATCAAACACCCTCCCAGTGATTTGCCTGCAGCTACACGAGGAATCTGCAGCAGTGCAGAGCTCTAGGCTCGAGCCTTGCAAGTCCCTGAGATGGACAGACATGAACTTTGAAGAGGATTTTACCCAAAAATTCTCTCCTTAGATAGCTGGGAACATGGAATAACTGGCAAGGGGCCTGGTTCTTCTTGCCTCATTCATACCAATGTTTTTAGGACTAAAGAACAACAATTAGTAACATCTTTTTGTAGCATACCCAACTGGCCAAAACTCTACAGCTTTGCTTCCAGGACCAAAAAAAAGCCTACTCCTCTGAGCCACCATTTTTTAAATCATCTCCCATGACCTGGCTTAATTTTCTTTATTGATGTATGTCATTTCATTGTGTAGCAAGAAAACAGACCAGAAACATACTGCAAAATTAGATAAACTGAGTGGTGAATTTAAAGTAAGCTGCCTGTTGGCATCTAAAATCAGTACAGTAACAAAACAGCACTGAAGCACACTATAAATAAGCAGTAATTGAAATCTCTTCACCAAAATGTCATCTCTTCTTGCTGTTTTCACTACCAAAAACACACTTGGTTTAATCTAAGGCTGGAAAACAAAACAAAGACAGTAGGCTAATTCTGCTTTTTTTAAAAATCAAATCAATGCGAATCATCCTATTAATTCCAGTGGAAACAAGATTAAGCCAAGAACAAACAGACAAACCCAATCAAGAGTGTAAAAGACATCTAAACACTTATTTGCATGGACTTTGTGTAGGCCCTATTCAAACTGATTTACAATGCATGCAAACACTGAGGTTCCTAATGCAGCAATTGTAGTCCAGAGGTGTTAGCACCAGAAAAAAATCATCCTGCACCACTACAGAGCTGCTCAGTGTGAACAGAATCATCACAAACAACAGATCTTATTCATCCATCCATCCATCACCTGCTCTCCTCCCCAGCAAGGATGAGTAGTCTGGACCTAAACTTTAAGGTAGCTCTGTGCATGATTCAGCTGGAGAGCAGTCATGATTCAGGGCCAGCTAACACAGGTAACAAGGGAAAAGAAAGAACTTTTGCAAGAGCAAAGTCCTATTGTCTGATCTACAGCTATTTTTCATCTCTGCTGTTTATCACCCATCACTGAACAGAATACCTGTCCTGTTTTTGCTAATCCACCTCTGCAAGTACTTAACGAGTCTAAAGCCAGCACAGCTTCAAAACAGCTGTCAAACTTCAAAATCCACCTCCTTTCTTCTTCACAAACATTGGATTTGTGTCCCAAAGGGACCATTTTGTACGTCACGTGCTGCCTGGTATGATCTCCTACTGATAACATATAAAGCTGAGTGTTTACAGGCAGCAGGGGATTTGTCTGTGGGCAAATCCTCCAGTCCCTGCCATCAAAGAGAGGCAGGAACACACACACTGAGAGCACAGCATCAAAGGATCCTGCCCTCAGGGCAGCCAGCCCTGCAGGATGCTCACCCTGACTCACAGAGCAAACAGCACAAGTGATGGACTCTGGCTAAAAGTTGTGCAGTTCCATTTATACAAATGCTCCAGACAACACATCCTGCCTGCCTTAAACAGAAGAAAAACCTGCCTTCTATTAAGGATTATAGCAGAATTAAAGTTTCAACACTGCTGCAGTCACTTCCTCTACTTTAAGAGCTTTAGAACATCAACAGCAAGTGGAAAGCACGTGAACAAGGGGCATTCTGGCACCAATATCAGATATTACCTTTAGCCATAACAAGACACTGCCTAAAGCAAGGTTTCCATACAAAGCAAAACCTACACTCAAACAGATGTCAACCTTCTGGCTTCCTTCCTTAAAAAAAAGGACTGATGAGGATGACATGCTCTGAACTGATAAACACAAAGTAAAATTCAAGGTTAAAAATTATCTAGATAATAAAAACTGCAAAAACTGCCCAGGGGCCTCAAGCTAGCAGTGTCCAAAAATCAGTTGCAAACACTCAATTCAAGTTATTTGCCTTTTCTTCTTCAATTATCAGTCAGGGCACTCCTACTGGTGCCTTTGTGAATGACACTTGCTTGCAGGAAACACCTGGAATCTGCAAGGTCTCCATACTGACCTCTAAAGCAATGTATTTTATATCCTTATCAATCCACACTTGTTTTCCAACAGCCACTAGCAAATAAAAACGTTCACTGCAAGTCACTGAAAAACTGTCAGCAATCAATTCCTCAAAACCCATCATGGTGTGATACTGTTAAAGGAAAAATGTAACCCAAGCAGTTAAGCATGGACAGTGCAGCTCCAGGAGGGAGGACGTACCCCTGCTGAGTGAACCATGCATTTTGGTGCCCCTGTGGTGCCTGAGGAATACATGATAAACAGAGGATGACTGAAAGGCAGCTGCTCAAACTCCAGCTGGGGAGCCTGGTCTCCTTTCCCAGTGGCAAGGAAGTCTTCTAAAAAGACACTGCATAAGAAGGGGAGAAGAAAAAAATGGACATTTCAAAACTTTCTGAAAGCATTACCCCAGCTCATGTGTAAGATCCCCTCTGTACCCAGTAGTGCACCCATTACCTGTTTGGAATCTTAGAAATATCTATGGTTTCTCTTGAAGATACATATGGAATCACCACCACTTTTTTTAGGTCTGGAAGCCCTGGAAGAAGGAAGAAAAGATTATTTCCTACCTTCAGTTACATAACCAAAGGTCTTTTCTGCCTGATTGAATCATACAGTGTAATGCACTAAGTAACAGAAATAATTCTGATGCACTGAGCATTGAAACCCCAGAGGACTAAATTGCTACCCAAGATATAATTTCCTCAATGCTGCCAGCCTTTTATGTGTAGATCTGCAAGCTTTAGTGCTGTAATGCCTCCCCATTTGTCTTCAGCAGCATTTTGCTTGAGCTTAAAAACACCATGATAAGCCCCTATTCCTCTGCTTCTACCATTGGCTGATTTCTCATGATCTATTAAAGTTAAGCAAGCAGAAGACTGTTAAAATTACAGAACAGATTTGGGTAAAAGCTGAATGGTCTTTTCTGAAAATCTCAGTGGCCACAGTGACACTGTAGAGAAGGAAGGACAGCAACAAGCAGTGGCAGGGCAGGCTCTGAGTGCTCACAGAACCACAGACCAGGTGGGATGCAGTGAAATACCTTTTACCACCCTCAGCAGCTTTTCCAAGTGGTTGTGTTCTTTGCCATTGTATATAACAGCTTCGACAGAGAAGATGAGCTTAGGCTGAATTTGGGAAAATCTGTCCAGTACACCCTAGGGACAAAGAGAAAAATGTGTTAAAAACATGAAATTAACTGCTACAGGAGGAAACTGCAGTAGGTACTAAATGCAAATTTCAATTCAAGCAAGGAGTAAGGACAAGAATGAACAGGAGAGTTGTTAAAACACTGCCTGCTTGTCTTTCACTCACACAAGACCTCTGAAGCACAACAGGTTTGTAACAATCTATTTCATGACCCTCAAACAGATCAACCAATGATAAAACCCCCACAAATCACAGAACATTCTTTACAGAAGGGTCAAGCTCACAAAGTTCTCTGAACAGCTCTAAAAATCACCTTGCAAGTCAGGTTGGAGCTATGTAGAGAGGACAAGCAGCTGTGATGTGAGCAGGAACTGGGCACTTGAGCTCCATGAAGGTGCCCAGGACTCCTGGCTGCACCTGCAGGAAGAGGCTCCACGTGCCCCAGGGCTGCTGGGGGGAACAAGCACCAATCTTGGGGGAAGATGCATTGATGTGGTGAGGCAGCCCCTCACAGGAACTGGCAGCTTTGTTCTGCCACCATCAACAAAGGAAACCTCCCCACTGTTTTTTAGCAAAATAAATTGATATTGAACACCCACAGATTACCAACAAAAGACACCACAGCTCCTTTACAATCTCTGCAGCACAACACATTCAAATGCTAAATTTTCAGGTGTCTCCTCCAGCTTACACTGTGTTCAGTAGTTTACCACAGCTATCATCCTATTTGAGATTAAAACCCTTCTGGCATTTACTTTTTTCCACATACACTGCATGCAGCAGCCTAACCAGAAATGGATCTTTTTGTATTCAACAGCAAGAAGCAAATCCTTTCAATAAAAGCTCTCAGCACATTGATGTTCAAACCTCCCTAGCTCCATTACTTGAAGCATTAAGAACTACAAGATTACACAATACTGTAAAATTGCCAGCTAACTGTTCAAGAACAATCTCCTAAATCATGTTGCAGAAATCAGACTTGAGTCATCTGCTTATTCTTCCCAGCATTCTTTCTCCTTCTGTTTTCTATTTTGCCCTCAACTTTGCAGCCAAAGTGAGAAACAAATTATTACCAAATCAGAAGATGAAAGCAAAAACATCACAATCAACTCATCTGTTAAACTCCTTTCCAAGCTGGGCTGCTCAGCATTGCAAAAGTATCTGCTGCAAAAGGACAAGAGTCCTGTCCTGACAACTTCCCCATGCTGTCTCCTCAGGAAAGCTCACTGAACACCACAGGTAAGGCACAGGGACATGGCTACATATAAATGTATGTGCTGAGAATGTCACTTAACAGCCTTCCCTCCTCTCAAAGATGTGTTTTCTTTTCCTTGTTCACCTCATAAGAAAATACAGTGACAATGCACTACCATTCAAGTTTATCAATTACTTTAAAACAAAAAAATCACCACAATCTGTTCTGGTGACAAAAGAGGTTTTCAAGAAGTCCCTAATGTGTTACCTAACAAACTCAGAAATGGAGATTTAACTAATACATTACAGTTGCTCTCTAAGGGAGTATGAAGTCAAATTTCCTGCTTCTTGGGTATATTCTCAGACTTCCTTCTTTGTAGCATTTTCCAGGAACAGACCAAGCAGCCACACACGTGCTGTGTGTATTTATACATGTGTACACATCCCCATGCTGAGTGCAGAGCACGCACATCCCATTTCCATGCTGCCTGATGTTTCAAAATTAAGACCAATGAGCACTAAGGGTGCTCTAAACAGAAGAGTCAAATCTGAAGAGAAGTGTGAATCAGAAGCAGAGATGGCTCCAATTCTCAGGGTCCTACCAAACCTGCTAACACACCCAGTTAGATTCATTAGCACTGGCAGGATCAAATCCCACAGGGCAGCCTGATATGATACAAAGGCAATACAAGCAGATGGAACATGTAATTGCTGCACTGGAACTTTAATCCAACCAGATGGCCCAGCAAGGAATTCCTTCCACAAAAAGCTCAGGTGTAGCAGATATGGCTCATCCTAGTCCATGAGCTTCCAGTTCAGTCCAAAAAATTATGCAAGGCCCCATGAAGGGAGCTGCACTGACTGTGCTGGAGCTCACCAAAGGCTCCTCACCCAGTTCTGGGAGCAGAGCTTCTTTATCAACTTCTCCACCCAGCCATTTCTCATGTCCAGGCCACAGAGCACCAGTTTCCCATAAATTTATGGAAATGGATAACAGGGAGTAGAGAGATGAAGCAGCAGCTGCCAAGAGTGGCACTGTGCGTGGGAGGGAGCTCAGTGCTTCTCTGACAGCAGACTTCCTCAATGCTTCAAGCCTTTGGAGGGATGGCATTCAGAGCCTGCAGTGTGTAGGCAGCTCTGAGGAGTGACATTTCTGAGCTGCACAAAACACATATACACAATTGGACTTAAATGCTGAAAATGCTACGTTATTTCTCCAAGCACTAAAATCTTCCTTTATATTAACAGGATTAATGCAACTTCACAGAAAGAAGAAAAGCTTTTCCTTAGGGTGGAAGCCAATGTCTCTGAGGGCCTCTGCTTATCTCCCTCAGGATTTTAGGATCTGAATTCATGCCAACATATGCTGCCAAAGGAAAATAAATTATATTGATGGCACTGCAGCTCCAAGGCCAGGTTTCATTAAAAAGCTATCAGAAAAAACGAAAAGCTGGGCACTGAAAACAACAGCACACCAACATGGACAGAAAATACACCAGTCCTTTGTAATCCAAGTAAAGTGAACAATCTTCCCCCAGATAAGAGATCGAATCACGTTGCACAGAAAACTCTCTATACCATCATTTTCTGAGCAAGCAGAAAATATTTGTAGAACAGATTGATCGTTACATGCTGTAATGATTTTTTAATCATTTTTTTCCCCCAATGATACACCCTCAAGTGTAAGAACGTGGAATGCTGCTGCCCTCTAGCGCTAATCCAGGAAGGACTGTTCCATACATTTCCCAGCCACTGGGGTTAAACACTGAAATTGAGGGTATTATCTAAAAGCATTGTTCTCTGCACTGTGCAATGCACAAACACTACATTTTTCATAAGTAAACTTTTAGATAGAAGAAAGGTTCAATGCCCCCTCTTAGAACTGGTTTATATCTGTTGTTGATGTGTGCTAAAAACTTTCCAAAGGGAGCAGAATATATTCCCAAAGCTTCCAGGGCACATCAGTTTGGATGTCATGACTTCACACACAGCATTTATTTCTGCGATAAAAGGAGTTAATCAGGTTAGTGATATTAGCATGAAATTCCTCACTGTTGGCAAATAAAGCCTTGGGGAAAAAACCAACCAGGCTGGTGCTGAGTTCACCCTCACAGGAGGCAAAGGATGGGACAACTTAGGCAAAGAAACTTGAGTGTGGAAACCGGAGTGTGGCCAAGCAGCCCGGGGCAGGATTTGGGAAAAAGAGCCAAACCTCAGACAACTCTGTTGCACTGCTGCTCATTAGCAGATTTAATATAATTAAACCTCACCAAGACCATGGAGTCCATCTGAAAATATCCCAACAGCGAGTAGCTAAAGCCACTCAAATCAGCAAGCTGAAAATCAGTAGTGACAGCTGAAAGCGAGTGGGTTTGTGCAGCCCGTGGCAGCTGGAAAAGCTCGGCTCTGCCAGGAGGTGGCAGCAAGGCTGAAGGGAACAGAATCCATCTGCCACCCGAATTTATCACCCTCACACTCGTGTGAGACGCAGCGAGGGCTGCTCTTAACAGGCACTGAGGCTACTCACGTTAATGCCAAAGTCTGGGGATGTGGAACTCCAGATAGCACCAATGCTTGCAGCAGCCAGCATTGCCTCCACTGCATGGATGCTGTTGGGCAAGTAACCTAGGGCAGAGGTGGAATGGTTAGAGATGGAACAACACTAAAAATACATATATCATGTATACAGCAAACAGATTTTAAAAATACAAAAGTCTAGATGGAAGCACCCTTGAAAGTCTTCTGCACAATCAGTGTTGTGCCTTGAAGCCAAATCAGTTACACAAGGAATAAGCAATAAATCCATTTATACAAATGTTTGTATCAGGCTTTTTATCTACAGTGTTACTCCCAATTTACAAATGTTCCTGCTTAATTAGGAGCTTTCCAGGGTAAGAGGGCAGCACACTGAGAAGAGGAACTGGGAGAGAGTTAATGGATTGATTAGGGTACCCAAAGACTAAGAACACAGCAGCATGCAGGGGAACAGAACAAGACTGCAGGAACAGCCATTAGAGAAAGAACAAGTATCTGTAAGGAAAGATTATAAATAGCTCAAGAGCAGAGATCCAGCTTCACAAAGCTAAACGTTGCCTGGTAGACAGTGCCAGAATCTCAAACACAAACAAGCAAAACCAGTGTCTCAGCTGATAAGGGAGTAACAGAGTGGGACAAGCCCTGGAACATTCCCACACAAATGTGGCTCTTCAGGTTTCTCTCATTAGCTTGCAGCAAGATTTCAAGATTTAAATTCAATTTATCATGACATACAGAATAAATTAATGTCAAGAAAGTCAGATCTTAGTTTCAGTGAGCTTAATTAGAACAACTCTCCAGAAGGTGCTGGGTGGCTGAGTCTGACTCTGCACTGCTCAGAACCCAGCCCACAAATGAAAACATGCAACTGGAATTCACAAACTACACTGAGGTGGATCAAAGATCTGGAGTTCCAGACCACCCTCTTTAAGCAACCAAAAAGATGTCCAGGTACTTTAAAAAAAGCACAGGATGGGCCTAATTGCAGTACTCTGAAATCTAATGAGAATTCTGCATTTGAAAGCCAAACTTATATGGCAATAAAAATGCTTTCCAAACTGTTCCACAGCAGTGGTGGGCACTGAGACCTTGGGCTGCAGGTGCACCACAAGTATCTACCAGACAGCAAACACTCACCAGGGCAAGGCACTTCTCAAAGAAGGATATTTATGGATGTATTTTTCAGGACAGGAACTAGGACCACAGATCTTAACAGAACTTTCTGCTACATTATCAAGTAGGAGGGTACCAAGATGGATTTTTGTGAGGTTTTTCTACACAGCTTGAAAAAATCCATCCTTTTTCAACTTTTTACAAAGTAAACTTGAAAATTAAGTCTTAAACTGAGATTTTTCCTCATGCAAAAATTCATGAGATCAGTTTCTTAAACCAGCAGTGCCACTGCAGTTACTGAAAGCTGCTGTGTTTTTGGGAGCATTTTAAAACAGCATTATGACTTAAGCCCAACAATTTCTGGAAAACAAAACTGTGAATAAAAGCTTCATGCCATGTAAAGATATAAATTACTCCCTAGAACTGCCTACAGCTTAGTGGTTTGTTCTGTGAAGTTCTTAAGCACATAAAGTGCAGCAAAAGCTCATGCCCATAAGAGCATTATTCATTTTGCTATTTTTCCCTTGGGGTCAAGGTTTATACAAAGCACAGTATCCCAAAATCTTTGTGATTTTTTTTCTTGTAAGACAAATATTCCTCTCGAAATAATTTGAAATATATGAACCAGAACAGATCAAAATGTCATTTTGTGTGACGAAAGCAGTTCTTTAATTGATGCCAAATATTTCCACTGAGCATTTCTTGGATGGGATCACCAGGGGGCCAGAGTGCAAGGAAAAAACTGAAAGATCTCTCCCCGTGCTTTGGAGCAGTTGTTACTTTGCCACAGCTTACAAGCTTCAGTTCTGTTCTTAGCAATTCTCCTTTTCACCACTCCTACACAAAAGCCCTCAAGACAAGAACACAAGTCTCTCCACCGATTACTGTGAGCCAGACAATTAAATCATTACTTTCATTTGTCAGCTGGCTTTGAGGTGGTGTTTGAGTCTTGGAGGATACCAGCCAAAAGTGCCCAAAGGTATGAAACATGCACAGCAACTGACTCTGCATTTCTGCACCTTTACCCAATCCCTGAAGCCCTGCTGCTCTCTGGGATCTCACAGATTTGTCCCAGCACCACCACAGATGAAAATATGGCTCTGTTCTGGCTGGAGATCCTCCAAACACAGCAGTGTAAGAACTCATGTTCCTTTTCTCTCAACAGCTAAATGACACAAACTACTTCTCCTGCCAGTCTTTCAGATTAAAACTGAATTCTCATTTAGAAGTAAGTAAAATTATCAATGTTTTTCTTCCTCTCACATCTGAGGTTCTCAAGCTGATCACAACAACTGCCATGGATGTAAAGCTCCCTGCACCTGACTGTGCCCTCACCCTCAAGACACCAGCACACTCCTCAGGGTACTCGGTGGGCTCACACAGGTCCCAAGTGTCTAAAACTGGAGAAACAGGAACGTTGCTGACAAAGAACAAGAAAAAGGCAACTTCTTTAGCTGGATGAACATCAGGCAGGAGTCACAGAGCAGTGACCTATGTACAGAAGCTCTGTACTACAGAGGAATAATGGTACTGCTGATTTAAATATTTATCATGTTTGCTTATATATTTAACTAGAGACTCCACACTCCTTGATATAATATTGCAGCTAAGGATCAAAATTAGGATTTTTCAGCATGGGAAAGGCTACAGAGGGTATTTATCTCTGCATCTTAACTTACCCCTTTTCTTGAAGGTGGCAAGAAAGGTAGAAACTACTTTCTGTTACTAAAAAGAAAAGGATCTTCCTGCTTTGGGTGAACTAGAAAGCAACTGAATAAAGGGCTCAAAACACAGGAGCTGGGAACTCATCAAGTAGGACTATCAGAGTATGACATGCAAGAGTCCCAGCAGCACTCCTCCTGAATTATAAAAATATATACAGTCTCCATAAAAACAGAAATGGAAGCTCTATCTGACAAAAAACCTGTGAAGTCTCTAAGCAGGACAAGAGGTATTTTAAAAACACTGTCTGGGTTGTTTTTTTTTTTTAAGAGGCACTTACAGCCTGATCTGCTCAGGACTGTAAGAGCCTCAGCATTTTCTGTCAGTTGCTATTTGCTTAATCTAGCACACACCAAGATTACACTTACATGTGTTCATTTACACTGCAGCACTTTACCAACACAACAGGTAAATACTGTAGCCCAAAAATTTGATATAATCATGCTGAAAACTATAGCAAAGTCTAATTTCTCAGAGTGCTGAGAACACATTCCATGCAAGCACCTAATGCCTTCATGAAGTTTAATAAATGTGTACTCAGAAACAGAGGCACCCAAACATTCAGTTATCTGCATGGAGAAAAAAAAAAAAAAATTCAACAATTGAACTGGAACCCTGCAAAGATTTTGCTTGAATCTTGAAAAGAACATACCAGGGAAAAGGAAAATAGGGAGCAGCAACTAAAATATCTTCTCACTGTCTTATACTATTGAACAACACCAGCTCTCAAACTGAACAGAATTCAGAGAACAGACTTCCAGCTTCCCTTTTCAATGTTAACACAGCATTTCATACTCCTGTAGGACTTGCAAGTGGCCACCCTGGCTAACATTACTGTGGCCTGAAACTATTAGTACCATGCTAATCTTCTTACAAAGCTAGCTTTAAAACCCACGTAAGCAAGCAGGGCTAATACAGTTGCTGTAGATAAAATACCAGCTCTAAACAATGTAATTCATTGATGTTTTGTTGAGGATGTTTTTGTGTGAACACATGGGGAAGATCAGATTGTTTTTAACTGCTGACTTGTAACAGAGCAAAGCTGGCTACAGGGATAGAGTAGAAGCAACCAGTCCAGAGAGGAGAAACATCATCCCAGTTTTATTTTATTCCTATTTCAGTCATTATTTGCCACACAGATGGCCAGTGGGAGGCCAGGAGTACCTCAGACATGGATCTGTGCAGCTTGCAGTGGGTATTGGATGCCTCATCCAGCTGTTCAAGCATCACTGACAGTACTGCAAGACATCTTCAGAGGAAGAAATATGTTTCACAACATATCTGCTTCAATTATGTTCACTATTAAGTGCTCTCAGTGATGGAAATGGAAGACTAGGATGAAATCAAGCTGGAAAAGTGCTGACACCACTGCCTGTCCACCCACACTCACCCACCTCCAGCTTTAACACACTATTACTGTCATGATGCAACCATAAATTGTATTGAACAAACTAGGGGGTATGTTAAGCATAATGAGAAGTTAAAGCAGTCTTGTCTTCGAGGCAGCAAAGCATGGAGATGAAATTCACAGGAAGACAACAGTAATAGTCTCATGTGTAATTCTAACAGCTCAAGATTTTAAGGGAAAGTGTCAACAAAGGGTATCAGAACCTGACAGGCTGACTACATGTTAGGCAGCTGTAATGAAGTTCATAGAATATCTCCCTTCTATTTAAAAACTGATTTTTCAGAAGCAGTAGAAGCATGCCCTGTGTTACTACCATGAACCACAGCAAGAATTGCCTTTCCCTCTGCCATCTGCTCTAAGTTTTGGAACAAACTGCATCCCTGTGGATTCTGGCAAGGTTTGGAGAGCCTGATTTTTGATACCACAGGTGGGTGTAGGACTCCAGCTTTCCCACCCAACACTTATTATCTCTTCCTCTGTTCCCCAACTCAGTTTGGGAAGCTTCAGCCTCTGACTGCAATGTTACAGTTGAGCTCTTCCAAGGACTTCAATATCCTCTGGCACAGCAGAGAAACACAGGAAAGAAGTTGAGATACCATTAAAGTATCTAAAGTATACTACTTTATTAACACATTTTTAAAGTATCAACTAAGTTTTTTAATTTAAGTAAGAGATAAGCCAGTTGCCAAAACAAGAAATATTCAAAAATCAGCCAGCCTGCAACAAGACAGCCATTAACCAAAAGGAACTGTTACTAAAATTATAATAGCATTATTAGCAGCACAGGCTACAGCTATATTTCAAGCCCATGTTTTCTCCAGCTCAGAGTACATTTTCCCTGCTGTTGCTGCTCAAGAAATGGTCAGATATGAACGTGACAGTGTTAAGGTTGAAAATTGAGATAAAATTAGAGCATCTTCATTGAGACAAACCTTCTTAACTTCACTGTATGGTTCCTACCTAATTAAGGATTTAGCTCTAATTCCATGTTAAAAACCAAGCCACCAGCTGTGATAATTTAATGTTTGGCTGCTAGTTCCAGAGAATACTCATACCATATGCAAGAAATGAGTTCTACTGAGTAGATTTACATTTCCAGGTCATAGCTGTGGGTTTAAAATTCGGTTTTCGAAACACAGGTTCAAGTCTGCAGCACACAGAAAACAAACCAAGAGATACATCACTTTGGGTTTGCATCACGTAAGAATTTACACACACTTATTTAGGAAAATGGCCAAGTGTTGCTCAAGAACATGTGATTCCAGCAGTACAATGAAACACACACCAGCAGGACTGCCAGGTAGGAGCCAAGGAGCCTCAAGGATATTGCAGTTCTGACTTGCACTACACCGACAAACTGAAGAGTACCACAGAGCACACAAAACAGAGGTGAAGCAGCTGAGCTGGAAGATCAAAACCAGCAATTTAGAAATAAATGTAACTCCTTTCCATGCCTGCACTGCACACTGGACAAACTGTTCACAGCACAAAAACCTGTTTATAGAGAAAAACACCCATGACAGCCTCATGACAGGAAATGCTACTGCAGAAGATGTGGTGAGCTACTGAAAGCATCACAGGGCTCTAACTCCTCATCCCTGCACTGGTGACTTGAGGAGTTACTGCCCAGCAGCTGCTCAGCCCCACCATTCTGGTGGCAGGACAAGTTCTCCCCTCCAGACCTGCAGCTCACAGAGCTCTGGGGCCACAGGGTCAGGAATTGCCAGTGCCACCAGGACAACCAACCTCAGATCATCATTTCCCAGACTACCCACACCAATCTGCCAGACCCTGTGACTCAAGGCCCAGCTAGAGGCATCTCCATCCCCTCTGCTGCCACACAGGGTTTTTCTGAGGCAGACCTCTGTGAATGAAGCATTTTCCTTCCCCCTTCAGTGCTACAGAACCTGCAGGCTAATCCAGGTTCCTTCCCTCTAGAAATGCATTTCCTACAAATGTAAATATAGCAGCATAAGAGCCTTTTCTTTAGAATGTTTATGTGAAATTTTCTGTGAAACGCTATTTCATGGTCATGTTTCTGTAACTCTGACTACTCACTTGAACATTTCAAAAAAAAATTCCACCTCCTGTCCCTTAGAAAAATTACTCACCCACAACTCTGTCTCCTACTTTTACTCCCATCTTCCTCATGGCTGCAGCATACAAAGCTACAGCTTGTCTCAGTTCTTCAAAAGTAACTTTCAGGATTTCTTCTTTGCCTTCCCCTGAGGAAAGAAAATTAAAGCAACCAGTCAGAAATCACACATTGCAACATGAGTCTCATACAAACAACTAATTCTAGAACAGAAAGCAATTTTAAGAGAACAGCTTCCACTAACATTTATACTTTTATTATTCAGTATTAATCAGTGGTATCTGTTCAGTAGACATGAGGACATTTCTGAAGACAAACATCTGCAGAAACACAAACTGGAGAAAGGTGTGCTCTCAAAGAAGATTCATGGTAAACAGATTGCACTCACCAAGGCTGATTTATAACATGGTAAAAAAATCTCATTTTCCCTTTTTGCTCAGTTTTCTCATTAGGTCTGGGAAGCAGCCCCAAGCTGCCAAGTTCAGGTTTTATTGCAGCAAGTCACTGACTAGAAAATAATGAATGTACAGGCCTGACTCCCATTGTGCTTTTGGAACATCTGCCTTTGCCAACATAGCACAAAGCAAACAAACTGAACTGGACTCCATTCACCTCTGAAAGGATCTGCAGGGTGTTTTCCCTATTGTACTGAATGTCAGATGTTACATAAGCTGTTAATAAATCACTCGTGAAACAAAATGAACAAACCTAAATGTTATGAAAGCAAAAATCTGTCACCTTAAAGTCCCTTCCTGTACTTCCCTCAGTGGGACTCCTGCAAACCATGGGGCCTGTCCTATTTCCACTGCCCAGCACTCCTTATGAAGACACACATGCCAAGGATGGCACAGGAAAGGTGAGCTGCACCCCCTGGTCCTTGCAGAACAGCTGCCATCAGTCTGATTGCCTTAAGCAGGGAATATTTTTTAGTCTTTTGCCTTCTTAGACCTTCACACCAATAAATCTGGACTTAAATGGAGCAGGTCACGATGCAAAACAACCCAAGTCCCTGTTACACGCAGTTCACAAACTGAGCAGGGACTGCCAGCAGAGCCTGTGTTCCCACAGAACAACAGGAAATGAGACATTGATCTTGCTCCATGATTAAAGCCCCAGGAGAAGGGAATCACAAAAAGGATTCACCATGGGAGCCAGTGACAAATGAAATTGTTTAAGAAAGCTACATTTACACTCCTGTGCCCTATGACATCCACACTGCTCCCACAGAATCATCCCCAGTGAACACAAACCCGAGCCAGGCCCCCAAACCACCACTCTGACCTAGCAGCAGGGAGCTATCAAAAAATACTCTGCCTTAAGAGGTCTTAAGAAGATTAAACACAGCAGAAGGTCACAAAAGAAATGCAGGTGGAAGTCTGTTCACCACAGAGGAGCCAATTGTTCATTCTAGCACTCATACAATAATCAACTAGAAAATAATTTTGCTCCTTTTGCTATCACTACCTGTGATTATGTGACACACAGCAGTCTCTGGTACACCCCATGACTTTTCCTAACAAAAGGACCTACAAAACAATGTAATCACATGTCAAACCAAGCAATTCACTCAACTGGTAATAATCCCTGTGATAATTTGAAGTGACAATATTTAACTCCACTTTCTCAAGTTGCATGTTTAGTTTTTAACATTAACAAATCAATCACATAAATTCTACATACATTTAGAGTTGACTAATTAATCAATGTTTGGCTTTCAGGTGCTCCACAAGGTGTACTTAACTATATTGACTTTTTTTCTCCACTAAATAATACATAAGAAGCTTTTCTAACAATCTCAAAATCTGAAAGTGATGAGTCCATTACTTTGAAGCCAGCTTTTGGTTACAAGCCTCATTTCCATCAGACCTTACCAGATCAATTCTTATTCCACCAAAACTGGGTCACAGATTTCACCATTCTCTTTGAACTGATAGTTAGTTTTAATATATATATATGAGATCAGAGAGGTTTCTTTCAATATCTCTCAGCAGTGAAATGCAACTGGTAAGTATTTCTCCAGCAGTAAGCTCACAGAAGGTGATTGTTGTCTCACACAGCTGTTTAAAAACTATTTATTTTTAAGTCAAAAACTGGTTCCCCACATATCTAATAGCAGAAACTAAGATATTTTAACACCTACACAATCAATGCAGAGTTCTGCATCATTTTCCCTGCTAAGGAGCTGCAAGGCTTCATTGTTCATTGATAAGCTACTAAGAAGCATCACTGCTTGGTCAGTCTCATGATAAGGATTAGGTCCAGCAGAAGGGAAGCCCAGAACACAGCTCCCTAAGGAAGCACTCACACACCTGCACAGAAAATAATCCCATCCAACAGAGACTAGAACTGGTTTTTAAAATTACCAAAGTCAGCAGACAAAATTCCCATCTCTGTGTCTCAGCATGACCATCCTCATGAGTATAACACAGATTTTACTGTGCTCAAATCTTCAGCGTAACAAAAATTAAGACTGAGCTTTAGTGTTCCATTAAAGTACAATTCCAAATCTTCCACACACACAACTGTTGTTTCTATGTTGTCAAAAGCAGAGTTAATTCCTACCTAAACCCCATGTAGTTCTTAGCATTCCCAAAATAAAAGGCATAGGAAGAGGGTGGGAAGGACATTATCAAGCTACAGTGCCAAAATGCTTCCTGAAGGCCAGCAGCAGGTGAGTGTTTCTGACAAATGTGAAATAATACCTCAAATACCAAGTGCTGTTAAACACAGAATAACCTCCACTACCTTCATGCAGTTGAGCACATTCTAAGAAAACTTCATTTAGCTTGCCAAGGACTTTGCAGAACTATCTATACTCCCAGAGCATGTTTTGCTGGGGTTTATTTTGCAGAGCTGTATCACAGATTGCAAAGCATTACTGACTTTTTATTACCCTTTTTTCTCCTCATCCAAACCAGTTTATTTCCACGTTTCATCAGAGCTGTTTCATAAGGCCTGGTCCTGTGGACAGCAAACACGAGGCATTAATTTTCCTTACTTGCTGCATAGAGTGCAATCTTGTCATTGTCCTTGTGCTTCAGGAGATTCTCTGCATAGTTCAGACGGCTGCCCTTGAACCATTCTGGGACATCTGCAATACTTTTGGAGGTATCCACCACCTGAAAGAAATATATAATTCATTCCTGGAGAACTGCAATAGAATAGCTTTTTCACAGCACTGCACAGAAGTCAGCTAATTACTTCCAAGCTCTTTGCAGACTTTATTAAGCAAGAATCACTTCTCCCAGCTTACAGATGGCAAACAGACACTGAGGCCTGTAATTAGAGGCTTGGGACTTTTAATTATTTGTCAACTGTCACAAGCAAATACGTCATTACAACAAAACCAGGGAAAGTTCCTTGCTGACAGTTCCACCTTTGGACCAGCCTTTAACACACAAGTAAAACAAACCACTGTGACTACACCCAGAGCAGGAGACACACACAGACCTCAGCAGCACTGGGGGTTCACCCCAGGAACACCCCAAACAGGGACTGAGCTGCAGCACATCCTAATTCTGTGCCAGCCCACACAGCCCAGGCTCCCTCTCAGGAAGGTGTGAGCATCCCCACTGTGAGTCACAGTGTACAGAGACCAACAGCAGGAACTCACACAATGGTAATTCAAAATAATGAATTGTACAGTCAAATGTAACTGAAGAGTTCCAGCTTTTCATTCAAGTTCCCAATTTTTTTAGGATTAAGAGGATCCAACAACTTAATAAACCCATATTAAGTAACTCCCCACTTAGGACTAAGACATGCAAAGAATTGAAAAATGCAATAAAAAAGCATCAAAAATATGTTCAGCTGAAACAACTTCCCCCATCTTGAACTAATTAAGCCTCAAAGTATCAAACTACCCCTTCCTAAGTCACAGTTAAGACTAACTTTAATAATAGGTAAAGAGCCCCTTAGCATTAGCCACAGGTCTGAATTCCTTCCAAAATGTCCCCCTGCTTAGTGATTCAGCTGCTCAGCAGCACATTTAACTGGAAGTCTTTAAATAGAAACTTTTCTTATAGCTGTGTTTTTGAAAGCTTCAGTTTATACCCTCAGGTTCTCACTCATGGATTGCATGTACATTATAGAAACAGCATTCCTACAGCCAAGTGAAAGGCTCTTCTGAAAGCCAAGCAGAGCTCAAAATACATCCCATTCCAGAAAATCTAATAGTTTTATGCTTTGAGAGCAGTGTACGTATTACTGGAGGCAATCTTAAAATTAACTTTTAAGTTAAAACTCATGTGGAAGAGCACTACTGCATTAATTTCAAATGTATTTTCTAAAAAAGGGTACTCAGATTTCTTTGCTCCTAACAATCAGCAAGAACTGAGTTATAACATTTATATTTTATCAACCCAGGCTGCACAAATGATTTTTATACTAACATATTACTGCAGCAATTAGAAGCTGCTCTTGAAACGGACTCATTTCTGACTTCCTCAGCTTGAAGAAAAGTGAGCAGAATGTTTTCAGCATTTTCCAGGACAAGATCCAACATAACTGGCTTTTTTTCTGATGTGGAAAAAATCTTTCACGAAGCCTTGAAGAGCTCCACTAGCACAAGGTGCTGGACTCATACTCCAGTATTTTCTCCTCCCAGGTAACACCTGTGACTCCTAGTTAAGCTCAATCTTCAGCAGTGGTACTTCGTTAGATGAACAACATGATCCCTCCCTTAGAGGCCCCTCCACAGGACCAACAGGAGTCAGGTGCTCCTCACAGCAAAAGGAGAAATTCAGACACATCCTTCACTTAAAAACAGCTGCTTGGAACTTGACATTCCAATGCTGCTGCTGCCCTGCCAGTACAGCTCTGCACACTGAAGTGCCTCTGTTCATTTCACAAGTGACACAGATGTCAACTGCTACACAGCAGCATCAGCACATCTACATCACGTACTTGAAGCCTCGACTAGGATTAAATACAATACTGGCTGCTTTTATGCTATGTACACAAGGTTTTATTGTTTTTGTTAGAATGACCTCTGGAAGTAGAAGCTATTTCACTGCTTGGGAAAAAAAGTCAACTCTGTTTCATTAAAAGTTTTACCTACCTCAAAACAATGTTCACTTCCCACAGACAGCCAGGATCAAGCTATAAGACACTTCAAATCAAAGTTTTCAGCCCTCTGGCTGCCACAAACCAGCTCAGTTACTGTAACAGTTCCCAGAGTTTAAGCTAGCCTCTCTAGTCCTCAGACCACACACTTCAAAGCAGGCTAGTTCTTACACCCTTGCTGCATTCACTCTTCTGAAGGGTGGGTCACATTAAATAAGACACCTGAGGACACAGGTCCATGGCAGGAAGAACCACTTGATCTATCATATCAGTACAGAAATCCATAAAACAGGAAAAGTCAAAAGAAACTTACCAGTCCCCTCTGCAGGACTGCCAGTACTCTGAGGGTTCTGGAACAGATGGACTCCAGGGATTAAGACAAGTCTGGTCCTCCCTACTAAATCCCAGGAAGGTTCCACTGCATCAAGCTTTTCAGGTAATTACCCCACCATCTTCCTCAGATGGAAAACCACAGGGTGATGTTGATATCCTATACCAGGACTGTACAAGGGCTCCCTTTGCAAAATCTGCAGTCACCTTTATTCCAAAGAACTCCGTGGCACTGCCTGGTGTTCCCTCCATGCCTGCATTCAACCACTACCATTTCCTCAGAGGTATTTCAAGCCTACACCTGAGTGCAGAGCTTCCATAACCAGTTCTGCAAAGCCAGAGTGTAACAGGTGTGCTTATCAGGTAAGCTGACTCAGGGAAGGTAAACACGAAGCTGACAGCATGCCAGCATTTACAAAACCAGGATGATATTCTACCCTAACCCTAAGGCAGAAGTCAGTGCACTGGCAAACTCCTCACAAGCAGCCAGGAATGACAAGGTGTGCAAGAGCAGATGGCCACAAGGGCACTACAGCAGAACTGCTCAGGACAACAACACTCGAGGACTTCACTGTCCTACAGTGCACCAGCAACTGAATACCACCATCCACCACACAAGGAAACTCAGGACTAGACAGATTCCTCTCATCACTTGCCAGAGTTCTAAGAAGAGGTCAAAAGATTGATTGTAAAATCAGTTTATTTCCCCTTTGTGTTGCACTTGCTGCAAGAGAAGCACTGAACTTACCTCATCATAGAGGCGAGAGCAGATGATGTTACTGTACTTCCAGAATTCTGCCCAGAAGTCTGAGTAGGATTCCACTGACCACTGGTAGAGATCATCATAGTTAGCTGGAAGTAAGAGATATGTGTCAGCATTACACAGATAATTACAGGAATCTAGACAAACTACAATTAGGGATATCCCGATAAAGAAACTTTGTGGCTAAAACAATTAGGAAGATAACTCTGACCACAGAGTAGATGGCTTCTGCTCAAGGCAAGTGACAATAGAATCAACAGAGAATCCACCTGGACACCTGAACGATGGCACCACTTCACCTGACTGTGCTACGAGCCATTTATGGCCACAGACAGTGACCTTTTCTAACAACTCTGTGCAATATCTACACACACTGTGTCCCTGCCATCAGTGCAACTGAAGATTAAACAAGTCCTGCTTGTTGACACTTCCACTCCCTATCGATCAACACGATGCTTTCATACAGCAGAAGATAAACAAGGCTTCCTGACAAGGGGCAGTTGCTGTAAGGTCCCAGTCTGGGGCCAAAGGCCTCTGGTAGTTCAGTGACACCGAGATTAGATGCACTCGTTATCCAACCATGGTATCAGCATCACTGCCTCAGGAAGCACAGCTACTTTTCAGTAAATATGGGGTCTGACACACTGCAGCTTACCTTTTCATTCTGAAACAGAAGGAATGAAATCAAACAAGATGTTTGCTAGCTAGATATTAAAACCATGACCTGTCATTAAAAGCATGGAAATAAGCAGTTTAAGTCTTACAGGAATGTGAGACAGATAAAGTAACCTGAAGGATCCGTAACAAACCCCATAATTCAAACTAAATACTGAAATTTAGCGTGTAGAACAGTTCTAGGTATGAATAACTGAAGCCAACTCCTCATCACAAGCTTGAAAGTGACATTTCCTCGTCATGTCCGCATTATCCGAAGCTGTGCCAGCAACCAATTAAATCTGAGTATCTGCCCTCAGTGACAGTAAGTTTCCTGCTCTGCCAACTGCTCCCTATTCAATGCTTTCAGCAAAACCACTCAAAGGCATTTTCACCAATTATCTCTGGTTTACCATCCTCTTAGCCAGCCAATTGCGGCAAAAGTCACTGCAATCTCTTTCCTACAAGGACAACATCTTCCAGCTTTGAAAAACATTCCAAACCACCTCTGCACTATTACTCACACTTAGCCACTACCTTGCTTCTTCTCCAGCCAGTCTGACCCTTCCACATCTTATCCCACCTCAATCCTTTCCATCAGAGAGAGATTACTCCCTAGGTATTACTGATAGACATGGCAAAGACTCCTCTCCATAAGGCAGATTTCAGCTACACATTGCCCAAATCCCAGCCTCTACACACTCTTTGTACACTCCACCAAAGTTTCTCATCACTATCCTGTGCTGCACACAGCTAAAACTTGACACAGGAAGAATTTAAGTTTCCATCTCCTTCTTCAAAACCCAGTTGTACCATGTTCCCCAAATCATTTGATCCATGCAATAAGCTACAGGTCGCTAGAAATTTGGTTTCTTACAGCATGAACAGTTTGTTCTGGTTTGTCTGGACAGTTTGTTCCACATAAGCTTCAGCATGCAAGTCCTTCAGGGCACAGGCCTGTTACTCAACAAACACTGCATTTGGTTACTACATTTCCAGGGCCCATCACAGCCATTGTCTAAAGGGCTATATTGCCCTCAGCTCTCCTCAGAGTCCCCATCTCAACATTTCATAAAGCATCCATTCTTTGTTGTGAATAGCACTCAATGCAAACCTAATGGAAGCTGACAAAGGTTTCTATATATACACAGGAATCCGCCTTCAAATAGAGAAAGCCACTTCCAAGTGGGATGGAAAGAATTCTAGTTGTTTCAGCCATAAACACAAGCAGCCCCTCTGAAATTGCATTTGCTCTTGATCATATGAGTAGCAGTTACATCACATTCCACACAGGAGCTGGCTAAAACCCTGGAGTAACTTGCTTCCCATCCAGCAGGAGAGTTAGACATGACACACTGGGATTCCAATGGGAAATCACCATCAGTGAAAATAATGACCTGGTTTACCCACATAGTAATCAAGGTGAGGAATTGTTTTCTAGACATGAACTGCCAGAAGCACTATTGACACTGCTACCACTCCAGAGTGTGTCTGGTCGTACCACTGACATCTATACCAGACTGATAAACTTCCAAGCCACTTGCCAAAACTACTCCTTTCACCCCCCATCAAACAAATGATTACAGGAAAGCTACACAAGCAACTTGGGCCCCAAATACTTAGAGCAATACAAAATGAGCTAGTCAGAACCAAAGGGTTTGACCATCACATGCACTGAAGTTTACCTGGGCCGTGATGCAGCTGAGCCCACAGACCCAGCACCACTGACTCCTGGTAGCCTGGAGACACAACTTACAGCCAGCAGTTATGGAAAAAACAACACTCTGAGCTGGAAACACCTCTGAAGGTCCAAGACCTGCTCAAAGCAGGCCTTCTTTCAAAGGCAACAGGTTGTTTCCAAGTCAAAGAACCACATCCCTATTCACAGCCATCCAGGTCTTTCTGAACAAGTACAAAGCAGGGATTGCAGTTCAAGAGCTGTGGCAGATGCACAGCAAAAAGCTCTTACCTTCCACCACTGAACAAGCTTATGCACCACCGTTCACCTCCCAGTACACCTGAACATTACAAAACACACTCTTCACAGTGAAAGATGAGCACGGCCATCACTCCACTCTCACACACCTCTGCTGCTGAAGCATCACACTAAGGCTTACACTCACCTTACAGCCATGGCAGCAGCGATGCCGCCCTCCCACATCCCTTTAAAACACTAAGTCACTCCAGCGCTGCTCCCGACACACCGGGAGCCTCCGCAGGTAGCGATGCCGGCGCTGCCCGGGCTGACATCCAGCCGCAGCACCAGGCGCAGATAAAGCTGTTTGCATTCCCCATCAGCACGTACCTTCACACCAGCGGATGCTCAGGAAACCTCTGGCTGAGCCTCAAGCAGAGCATCCCACCCGGAGCGCTGCGCCCACCTGCCCCAGGGGCTGCCCAAGGGGACGGACACCTGAGCGGCAGCCGGATGGCCCCCAGACCATGGTGAAGCCATCCTCCGAAAGGCAGAGCCCAGCAGCCTCCACAGTCCGAGCACGGCCCCGGGCAGCGCCCGCCTGCCCCCACCCAGCGCTCACCCAGGCGGAGCCCGCAGCTACTGGCCACAGCGGCACGGAAACGATCCATGTGGGTGTTGCGCTTCGTGTCAGGCTCCCACATCACCTGCGACTCCATAATCTCGGGCTCCCGGGACATGGCGGCGGCAGCAGAGCGAGGCGAGCACGGTCCGTCCCAGAGCTACCGAGAGCGCCCGAAGCCGCGCTGCCCCCGCCGCACCCCGGCGCTGACTGCGGCCCCTCCTCCGCCCGCACCCTTTAAGGCTCCGCGGGGCCGCTTCGCTCCGTAACCTTCCGCTGCAGAGAAAAGTGCGCCCCGCCCCGCTCGCTGAGGGGGCACCGGGGGCACCGGGGGAACCGGGGGGAACCGGGGGATGGCCGGGGAGGGGCGGCGGGGACGGCCCGGGCAGCCCCGGCAGGGCGCGGGGAATGGGGCAGCGGCCGCGCCGGGCAGCCCAGAGCCCCTGTCACCTCTAAAGGTCGCCAGACGTCGCGTCGGCACCATGGAGGAAACATCGCTTCGTTCTTTTCTCCGGTTCTCCGCAAAAATCACCGCCGCTGTGTTTATTCGTTTTTCCCCAGGGAGGCCCGAAGAAGCACCAACAAGTGTCTTTGACCCAAAAATGAGGCAAGGAGCGCGTTTCGCCGTGGCCTCGCCATCCCAGCTGCGCTTGTGTAACGCTCCCAGCCGACAGAGCTTGCACCTTGGATTAAAACTTAATATTGCTGCTGTGCTTTCTAAATGTGAGCTCTGCTAGTGACGAGATTTTGCAGCAACCGATTTCAGCCGGGAATTGGTGGTAATAAAACACTTAAGAACGCGCAATTCAGTGCTAGACCGTGATCTTTAGGGGTCTTCTACAACCTAAACGACTTCACGATTCACGGTGTATACATGTTGCTTATGTAACTTACTTTCAAGGTCGTGATTTTGCTTCTGATTCATGGAAACCTCAAAAATGGGAATTTGATAGTAAATTATACAGGTGTACTGTATATGAAAGTAAAATATGCGCAGTAGATTGCATGCGGGCTCTGCGTTTCATTTAGATTTTTGTGCTGCCAGAATACAACTACTTTATTAAATTTGGAGGCCGTGGAAATGTGATTTAAACAATCTGCAGTTGTTATTTGCTTCGAGACAGACCTTACATCTGGCGTATTTTTAAATAACTCTTCCCCAGAGCCGAAGGGACTCGGGGAGGCAGAGGTGGAACGGGGACACGTTATCTGCCTGGATGTGCCTCCCTCGCCTTGGCAGCGCTCGGAGGTCAGTGGAAGTGTGAAATCCACGGCCAGACACCTGCCAAGCCCGGAGATAAGGGAGAAGGCAGGACGGGAGCTCCGGTGTCCAGGTCCCAGAGGGTTCAATGGACTCGGGATCCGCAGCCCGTGGTGGGGAAACTGCCTGGAGAACGCATCTTCCTGCAATCTGCGCAAGAGATAACTTCTATTGGTGTCCCCGCATGTCGGGTACCAGTGGATGCACCCACAATGTGTTTGTGTCATAAACACCTTCACAACCCAAAAGGGGCTGGAGGGTTTTGCCTCCTGCCCCATCACAGACCTCAGACCTCCGGGCAGCCCCTCTGCACCATTTACACCCCAGAGCCTGCCCAGCTCCGGGGCGAGCTTCGGGACGGGCGTTGCACAGGTCGAGAATTGCACCTCAGCCAACGCCTGGTGGGTGCCATCTATGGTGGCAGCGCTCCCTGCCAGCCCTGAAGCAAAGCTGTAATTTCCCATTTTTACCGAGATCACCCCGTGTCCCGAGGGGGCCGCAGCTCAGGAGGGTGCCCACTGACCCCTGTGCTCTGCTGAGGCCACACCACGAGCCCTGTGTCCAGTTCTGGGGCCCTCTACTCAGGAAGGACATGGAGGTGCTGGAGTGAGTCCAAAGAGAGGAACGGAGCTGGGGAAGGGGCTGGAGCCGCAGGAGAGGCTGAGGGAGCTGGGAAAGGGGCTGAGCCTGGAGAAAAAGGGGGATCAGAGATGGGTTATGGGCTTGGAGAGTGTCCAGGGATGGGGAGTTCCTGAGGGAGCTGGAAAGGGGCTCAGCCTGGAGAAAAGGAGGCTCAGGGGGGACCTTGTGGCTCCTCACAACCCCTGACAGGAGGGGGCAGCCGGGGGGGGGATCGGGCGCTGCTCCCAGGGAACAAGTGATATGAGGACAGAGCCGTAAGCTGCTCCAGAGGAAGTTCAGCTTGAACTTTAGGAAGAATTTCTTCGGAGAAAAAAGTAATTAGATATTGGAATGTACTTCGCAGGGAGGTGGTGGCATCACCGTCCCCGGAGGCATTCAAGAAAAAGCTGGACATGGCACTGAGTGCTCTGATCTGGCTGACAAGCTGGTGTACGGTCGCTGGTAGCAGAAACCTTTCCCCACCGAAGCGATGCCGCCACTCCGTGCCCCGCCCGCCACCGCCGCCGCCGCCCCTCAGGAGCGGGCGGGCCCGCGCCGCGGAAGGATCCGCGCGCCGCACGGCGCCCTTGACGCCGCCGCGTCTGATTGGCTGCGGCGCGCCTGGCCCCACATCAGCCCAGAGCCCGCGCCCCTCGCGGCTGGGCCGGCGGGGGAAGAGCCCACGCCAGCAGGGACCAATCGGCGCACAGGTCTCTGAAGCCCCCTCTCTGTGCCGGCCAATGAGCGGCCGGGTCGGGGGGAGGTGTGCCCAATCAGAGCGGCGCTCTCATGCCGCCCCAGCGGGACGGGCGGGGGTCCCTCCGGGGCTCCCCTCAGCGCTGAGGCGATGCCGAAATTGCGCGTTTTAGGATAAAAAAAAAAAAGCACAGAATCACCCAATCGGTTCGGTTGGAAAAGACGTCTGAGGTCATCGATTCCAACCTGGGAGCCGACACCACCCTGTCAACCACACGTGTGGCATTGAGTGCCACATGCAGCCTTTCCTTAAACGCCTCCAGGGCCGGTGATTCCATCACCTTCCTGAGCAGCCCATTCTAATGTCTAAAACACACCTTCTGTGAAGAGATTCCTCCTAAAAGCAGCAGCAAAACTGCCGCTTTCCCCCACCCAAAGCAACCTGTACTCCTAAAAACAAAACGAGCAGCCAAATAACCTGAGAAGGGACCCAAAAATCCTCTCGCTGAGCTGAAAAAAGGTGTAATTTAGAAAGGGCTGACCTAGTTCCAGCTTAGGGAGGAAGGGGCATGATGGATTTGCTGATAAAACTGGGCTTTTAGGAAAGCCTGACAGCGCTTCTCACTTATTAGCAGGAGTTTTGCTGTTGCATCCTTACTTAAAGGGGGTTATGAATCCACGTTCCCTGCCTTCATTCCAGTTTTCCCTTATCCAAACCAGTTTTTCCCTCTTTCAAAAGCGACTCTGGAAAAATGAGAAGTAAAAGAAGGAAAACTAAACAAAGCTTTAATGAGAAAATGGGCATTAAGAGGACTGCGGTGACTGCTGCAATCTAGTTTGGAGACTAGATTAGGATAGCTGGAGGAAAATAGCCTGAATAAGATTAACTAGAATTGTCCATTTTCAAATCTTTTTAAGCCTTGCCTTATGCCTGCTAATAGAAATAATAGGTCAGAAATGAAATAATGTTTTCTGCCTCAGATTAGATTAGGGGCCGTTCAAAAGATGCTTCAGAGCTGATGAACAGCAATAATGCTGCTGATGGCACTACCCCTTTGTGGGCTCTGAGGTAACCTGGAGTCACCTATAAGATTAAATTGACTGATGAAATGCCTGGATCTATGAGATAAAAGTTTTGTAATAATACCTCGTGGCGATCTCTGCAATACGCTGAGGCCTGACCATGATTCATTGATCCAACAACTGGATTAGGAAATCTAAAGATTTTGGAAAGGTTTTTTTTAAAAATCCTATATTCAGAGCAACAGCCAGCTGGTTAATGAGTCTGGATAAGAATAAGAAACTTCTGGCTCATTTGATGTCCATGATCTCTGCAATCTCTCCATGGTGTCAGGAGTACAAGTAATCAGAATCAAAATTAAAGGCATTTGCAGAAAAGGAGAAAGAAATAAAAGGAAAAGGAAAGGGAAAAGGAAAAGGGGAAAAAAGAAGAAAAGAAACAGTGACACACTGCAAGAAAAATCTCATGGGGAGGACATTAAGGAAAAAAAGGCCTAAAATGAGAAAGGGTCATAAAGCAATCAGCTATGACAGGTTGAGGCTGTGAGATGAAAAAAAGACAGAAAAATAAGAGTCAGTGAGGTTAAGAACTGGTTCACAGTAACATCAGCTGGCTTTCTTTAAGGCTATGCCACTTTTTTCAGCATAAAGATGATTTTAAAAAAGAGAACCCTGTGGTCTGCTAAAACTTAGACTTGTAGAAGACCCCAACTTCTTCAAAACACTTGAAATTGTTGTTAAATCCCTGTCTCTGAGTAAGACAGCTTAAACTCTTTTTAGTGCAGGTGAGGAAATAGAGAAGCCTACTTATGCTTCCTCTGTACAGTGAGACCCTCATCAGAGGACCTTTCTAGAAACCTCCCAGTTCTCCTCATCAAGAAGTTCGGTGTGGCTGAGATCCGTGTTTCATGCCATGATGCAATGTATTCTTTGAGCAGACACTATTTCATTTATTTAAACGAGGAGGGTGAAATACCACGTAATTTCATAAGAGCTGGCCATTTGGAGAGATAAGCTTACCTGAAATAGGCTCATTGAGACAGGTCAGGAAATCAATTAAATACCAGGAAGATTCCCAAATTATCCTGACCTCGTGTGAAGGACAACCCTGAGCGCAGGCCTTCGACGGCAGCCACTACCACAGGCCTCTGGAGCTCTGTAAAGAGCAGATGGGAACAAACAACAGGCACTTTGGAGAAGTGGTTTTGAGGGGATTCCACCATGGAAATTCACACAGAGAAATAGGAATGTTCCCAAATTCACACTAAGACCTACTGGACCATCAACAGCACAAGGGGACCCAGAGAAGGAAGCAAATCAATGAATTACACCAGGCATAGAAAAAACCACTCATGACAGTTGGTTATCATCAGTTTTTTTTGTATCATGAGGCACTTCACATGTCAGAAATGGCCCAGAAGCTGCCTTTAGTGTGTGCTCAGAATATAAGCACAGCGTGACACTGAGGGCAGACAACCAGAAACCTCATATGAACCTCAAACATACCTGTCATCAGTGACCAGTCTGTTCTGGAAGAGGGTGAGACTTCAGACTGTAGACAGGCATCAACAGATCAGCAATTTCAGGGCCATCTTAAATGAAAGTATTCTTTATAAATACGTAAATCATCTATATCCTGCTGAAATCGAATAAGATCCTAAGTAGCCTCCTGGATGTAGGCCCAACTCTTCTAGGGCCAAATAAAAAACAATGCTGAAAGGTCTAGGCCGTTCTGCTAAATGTGAAAATAAGTGCTTTGGCCAGACTAAAACTGGGAAAAAGGCCATAGCAGAGATGTCTCTATTCTAAGTATCTACTCAGCTACGAGGCTTAGGGCTGAGCCACAAGGTTTAAACATCAAGAACACAGACTCTAAAATCAGGAAGAGATAATTCAAGTTATTCCAGTGACTGGGAAAGCTACAAACTGCACTCCTGACTCTGCAGGAACTCCCCAGGAAAGGGCTGGTAAAAGCAGAGGTCTGCCCTGTAATTTTCAGAAGTAAAACCAGAGAGGTAAACCTCAGACCCTGAGTGGTGCACAGAAATGGGCATGGGTTGCCTACACCTTCCCAAGTTCAACGAGAAGCTTTGGGGAGGACATCAGGATCCCTCGTGCCTCGAAGTTACTGTTGGGCAATTTAGCAAATATTTGCTGCCCTAGGTCACGTCATCAATTGGTACAGGATCTATGCTGCAGACCTGTGGATCTATTTTTATACCGCCACCATTGTGTTCCTGGATGAATCAGAATGTACTCTGAAGGCAATAAAGTGCTCTTCTATCTCCTGGGGATTCTTACTTCACTCTGCCAACAGCGTGCTTGGGCTTCATAACCCAGAAGGAGCTGATAACATTGTCTAATTCGCACTTCCCAGCTGGTTTTTTGTTAGCCTGGTTAGTCAGGAAAAATCCACACAAAACCAGTCAGAAGAGGGAGTTGCACCATGAAACGTGCTGAATTTCGGCATGTACATCTGAGTCAGAGTTTCCCAAGGGTAAAGGACATGAGCATCCTTCAGAACCCCTCGATGTGAAGTTGACAGAGTACTGGAGAGAGATGTCGCTTTTTTGGACACAAGAGTTCTGTACTTCCCTTGTCATTTAGGGATTGTGTCTAGGAATCTCCATGTAGAAAAAGCAGCTCCTTGTAGTCCCTGTAAAGACTCTGATGAGTCTCCAGAGCCCAAACAGCCGAGTAATTTAAAAGCTCCATGTGAGAGGATTGGGGAGCCAAGGAACTTGTTCAGGAGCTGGGAATGGGCCCTGTGGCAAAGAAGCCCAACAGCATCCAGGGCAGGTCAGTAAGAGCAAAGCCAGCAGGTCAAGGGACATGATCCTTTCCCTTGCATTGGCACTGCCAAGATCACATCTGGAACAGTGTGCCCAGGTTTGGGCTTCACACTTGAAGACAGATGTTGCTGCTGAAAGGACAACACAGGACCCCAAAGGTGGAGCAGGTGACACAGGAACGCATCCAGGTGAGGTTCCAATGTCTGCAGAGGGAGACTCCACAACCTCTCTGGGCAGCTTGTTAAATGCTTTTCCACCCTCAGCGTGAAGAGGATCTTCCTCACGTAGAGGTGGAACTTCGTGCATTTTAGTTTTTGGCTATTGCTCCTCATCCTGTTGCTGGGCACCACTGAGAAGAGCCTGGCACCATTCTCTTGGCACCCGCCTTTGAGATATTTATATGCATTAATGAGATGTCCTCTCAGTCTTTTCTTCTCCACGCTAAACAGGCCCAGCTCCATAAGCGATGCTCCAGACCCCGAATCACCTCTGTGGCCTCTGCTGGACCTTGTTGGGCAGCTCCTCGTCCCTCTCGTCCTGCGCAGCCCTGGGCCGGACGCACCGCTCCACACGCGGCCTCTCCGGGGCGGCGCAGCGGTGGAGCACCAGCGCCCTCCTCCTGCCGGCCGGCCGCTCTCCCCTCGGTCACCCCAGCGGCCCTTCCCCAGCGGCCTTCCCCCGATCGCGGCGGTTCCGTGATTTCCTGGGGCCCGCGGAGCCCCGCCCGTGCGGGCGGCGTTGCGGAGCGCGGCCCGCGGGCGGCGCTGCGGCGGCGGCGGCGGGCGCGGCGGGGCGGCCATGGCGGCGGCGCGGCGGGTGCAGCTCCCGGGGCTGCGGCTGCCGCTGCTGCTGCTGCTGCTGCTGCTGCTGCTCGGCGCGGCGGGGCCCGGCGCTCGGGCCGCCCGGAGCCGCGGGGCCGACCGCCAGAACAGCCTCCGCCGCGCCGCCAGCGGCCTCTACCAGGGCGTCAGCGGCCTTTTCGGCGAGGACAACGTGCGGGCCCTGCAGAAGGTGAGGCGCCGGCTGCTGTGCTCCCCCCCACCACATCCCCTCCATCTCCTTCGCTTCCTCTCCGTCCGCCCCGGGGCTCCGGCGGGGAACGGGCGGCTCTCGGGGCGCGGATCCGCGCACCCATCGCCCCCCGGTGCGGGGCTCGGGGCTGGAGCGGCCGTGGTGTGGTCCCGGTGCGAGCGCGGCTGCGGGCGAGGCGGCGGAACGGCCGGAGCGCTGCTCGGGGGACAGAAACGGGAGGCGAGGCTGGCGGCAGACTGGGGAAAATAGTATTGAAATGCCTACATGAAGGTTGTTTTAGGTGAGGTTTAGGCCAGGGCCGCTGGCTGGCGGTGAGGAGCCCTCCAGCTGAAATCCGGTCTGTCTGCATCAGCAGAGCATCCTGTGCTTGTAGGGCCATCGGAACTTGCAGGAAATCGGGCATGCGGGACCTGTACATTTCTCTGTTCCTGCTTTCCTCAGGCAGTAGGAAGAAATAATGAAACCGGTTAAATCGATCTCTGAGTACACCTGAGACATTTGTGTGTGATGCTGGGGACATCTGTCAGTTGCTTGATAAAACAAATTCTTTGGTTTCCTTTGCCAGTTGTTGGTAATAATGTTTTCTCCAGACTTGAAAACAATAGTAAAGCCAACGAAGTGCATTTTTATCCTGCCAACATATACATTTACATGCCAAAATACCTACAATAAGGATAATTGCAACACATAAATTCATGATTCACAGAGTTTAAAAAAAATTGCAGAATTACAGTTTTTCCCTTGGGGACTACAAAATAATCTGCAATTCTTGCTTAATGAATTATGATTCTACTCATGATTAATAAGTCTCAAAGTGTTATTTTAGGAATTGAGGATTTTTTTAATTTTCAATTTTATTTCTCAGTTTTTCTCAAGGTTGACAGAGAGGTTTGTGAATGGGGTGGATGTATTAATGGACACATTCTGGAGAATATGGACTGATTTGTTAGATGTTCTTGGAATTGATGGTAAGTGTGATGCCTGTTCACCCTTGAACTGTCTCAGCCTGTATCAGTGTTTACAAGCAAATGGGAAAACAGTTACATTTTACCATGCTGCTTAAACATCCGTCAGTGGTGTCTCTCTGTGCTTCACATGGCTTTGATTTTCCTATTAATATCTTCAGACAAGAACACTGAACCCCACCATTCCATTTCTGTATGTGTCTCTACAGGATGTGCATAGAATGAATTACAAGTCACAGTTGATTCCTTGGTGTCATCCTTAAATGGATTCACACAGCCAGGAACGGTGCAGGGAAATCAATGAGGACTAGAGAAAGGAAAGATGCAACTGAGAGCCTTTAGAATGTAGCTTTTACAAAGCAGGATCTGTAGCCCCAGTATGAATTTTGACCTTAGGCTCTACAGTGGTTTGTCTTTAAAGAGCCTTTAGCACCTCTTGTGGAATTAGTTCAGTTGAATCTTTGAAGCTGAGCCATTGATTTGAAGAAGGTTCATCCAGAAATGGGTGAACCAGCTTTACCCCTTACTTTAGAAAACACAGCCGTGACCCCACTGCTGTGGAGGTTTGACCCTTTGGAGCTGTGCTCACGTTTTCCCCCCCCTGTGCCACCTTCAGCCCACGCTCATTAACATTCTCTCCCTTTTCCTTTGTTTTTCAGCCTCCAACCTGACTCATTATTTCAGCCCGGCTGCAATTGCCAACAACCCGACCCGCGCCCTCCTGCTGATCGGTGCCATTCTGCTGGCCTACTGGTTTTTATCTCTCTTCCTTGGATTCTTCTTCTATCTCCTGCACATGCTGTTTGGCCGCTTCTTCTGGGTGGCCAGGGTGGCTCTGTTCACGCTCTCGTGCGTGTACATCCTGCAGAAGTACGAGGGTGACCCCGAGCACGCCGTGCTGCCGCTCTGCTTCGTCGTGGCCGTCTACTTCATGACGGGGCCCGTTGGGTTTTACTGGAGAAGGAACAGCAACAGCAGCCTGGAGGAGAAGATGGACCACCTGGATAGTCAGATCAGGCTGCTGAACATCCGCCTTTCCAGGGTGATCGAGAACCTGGATAGGGGCAGCGAGCAATGAGCCCTCCCCTACAGACCACTGTACACCAGCTCCGGGAAAAGTCCTAAGCACTGTCTCCTTCCGAGTTACAAAGCAACAAAACATCACATGGTAAAAAGTGTGCAAAGTTCTAACTTTTCATCATGTGTAAGACTTAATTTATCTAGGTTAAACACTCAGCCGTTAGACTTCTAGGAGAAAAAAAAAAAAAAACAAACATTTACAAAATTCAGCTGTATATTCAGAGTTTTATCCAGTACTAGAATTTTCTCAGTAGATAAACGCTTACTTTTACAAGCATTTAAAAACATCTTTTGTAAAGTTTTTATAAAAGCAAATTGAGTAGTCTTTCAGATATTGAGATTGAGTTAAACATATGCAAATTTGACACTTTAACAGTTAAAAAGAAAAAAAAAATCTCAAGTTACCAAGCACTTCCATTGAGAAGTAACTGCTGTGGGTCCATATTTTTTCTTCAAAGTTGTGAATGTTTTTGTGTTTTTGTTGGCTTATTTCATTGCCTTGAAGTTGCCTTTCATAGAGTATCAGATGAGGAATTTTCTGGTATCCAGGCCAAAAAATTCACACCATAGCTTTTAACAGGAGGTGGGGAATGAGGGAGAAGGAAGATTTGAAGTCCTTAAATGCCAGTCCAATGTGAGGAAGCGCACGTGTGGCATTTTATTGTTGCATTTCATCTCTAGAACTTTAATTTCTTAGTGTCTGGAAGGAAATCTGGTTTAAGAAATTGGCACAGAAGGAAGACGTAGCGTGACAAATTGTAATTCACATTTGATCTGCACAGTGAAGCATTTTCCAAGCATAAGTGCATAGACTAAAACATGATTTTTAATCTCAGGACCCACGTACTTTCTCAGAAAAGGCAGCAGTTAAAACACGTGCAAATGTATTGTTGCTTAAAGCTTTCTCAGGACCAATAAGCGGCAATAAATTATCTTCAGGAAGATCTGGATTTTTTTCTAAAATGATAATAGTTTTATAGGTGCTTTTTGCTTGAAGTCTGTGTCCTCATTAGGTTTTGGGAAAAGCGAGTCACCTTTAGGAGGAGGGTGTAGGAAACGGTTCTCTTTCAAAGCGCTGGAGCTTTGAAGCAACTTTATTTTGCAGGATTTCTGTGTTTCTTAGAACTAGTGAGCTCGGTGGGGTGTCACTGGCTGTGCACCAAAACGCAGTGAAACAAAGGTAACCTCAGGGAAGGAAGTCTGGGATGTGGTTTAACCTGGAAACAGCAGCATCCAAGGATACAGATGTGTGGAGGGAGGGGAGGCATCTACCCCTTAGTGCTGAGCACAGTTCCGATACTGTGAGGGGTAGGATGGAGCACAGCTGAAGCACTCCATATTCCTTAGGGTCCAAATGAACAATTACAGCAAAAAGCGCAACAAAAATTGGTCTGGGATGGGGCCTGGCCACAAAGCAAGGGAACGAGGAGGAGGAGGAGGAGGAGGAGGAGGAGGAGGAGGAGGAGGAGGTTCCCCAGGTGTGCCTGCCAGTGCCAGCTCCAGTGGGACAGGCTGGGGCACAGCTTTTTGTTCCACTGGGCAGAGCTTTAGTTGGATGTGATGCTTAACTGAATGTAACTGTGGGGCGAATTCATTCTTCTCTTTATGCTGAAGTTTAATGTTCTTCTTGAAATGTGTGTGTTACTTGCCTAACCTCTTTGGGTCTGCGTGTGGCATTTCCATGGGGGTTATTTTTAAATCCATGTTAATGGCCTTTACTCTGAACGGTGATCACTTGGGTTCAACACGGTTGAAGTTCATATGCACTTGGCACGGTTGGAATGCATTTTAATTTTTTATGTCACTTGTAAATCCCCCTGCACCCCATTTATCAACAAGTACACGGTTTAGACTTCTTAATATCACAACTTAAAGTCTTTCCTGTGACCAGATAGGGACTATGGCAGCAAATAGTCCACTTTGTCAAGCTGAAAAGGTGAATTACAGTGAATTCCTTTTTCCAGCTCATTTTCCACAGTATTACAGAGTCTTCCCTGTAAACTCAGTTCTCCCTACTGTTATGCACAGAGGACTGGGCTAAAGCACCAACCTGGAAATTAGGAATTGACTAGTAAAGCTTGTCAGGTCTTGATGTGTTTTGTCAAATTTGAGACCTGAGGACCAAAGTTTGCAAACCTTGCTCGTGTCAGTGGCTCCATTGCCTTCTTAGGACAATGTGCATGGGTCAGTTTGCATAGATTGTATTTTGTGTAATCCATATTTAACGTTGAAGTTAAAAATACCGAATCATTTATATATTAAGAGTTGTCTATGATAAAGATTTCTTTAAAAATATGATATAAAAGTTAATTTGGATTATAGTTTTTCCCTGTCTCGCTCTAATCATTTATCTTAGTTTTGTAAAATCAGCCCTCCTATATTAATACTCTTGATTTTTATCACCCTGCTGCTTGAAAAATGGTATTTTTATATTTACTCGCATCCCATGTATAGCAAAATGTTATGTGAAAAGCAGTATATATAAAATTGGGTATTTTTAATCAGTATTTTTCCCAGCACTCAGTTTTCACGTTAGTCAAATTCAGAAGTAATGATTTTTTTAAAGCACAATCTAATCTTCAATATATATATATATATAAATATATACTTTAAAAATGCTCTGTATTTTTAAACATGCACTGTAGTGAAAGCGCTTTTGGGACATGAATGTGGTATTGTATTTAATCTCTTTCGACTTTTTGTAAATACCTTTTACAAGTATTTTCCATACCATCAAAAGCTCATCCATGGAGGGCCATCTCGTTGATCCATGGAGGTTTTTGCTGTTTTTTAGAAACCCGTGCCAGTGGCTGCACTGCTTTTGTACCGGGCAGGTCTGGTGTCCCCATCCCGAGCCTGGCAGGTGACCCTGGAGCAACCCTTGGCAGGTGACACCCACCCGGGGCAGGGATGCCCCTGGACAGCTCCACAGCTCCTGCTTTTTGCCTTGGCTCCACGGAGTGGGGCAGCAGCTCTGGCACAGCCCCGGGCAGCAGGGACCTGCTGGGGCACAGGAGAGTGCAGGGATGGCACAGCCCCAGGCAGCAGGGACCTGCTGGGGCACAGGGGAGCAGCTTTGGCACCCCCATGAGCAGCAGGGACCTGCTGGGGCACAGGGGAGCAGCTTTGGCGCAGCCACAGGCAGCAGGGACCTGCTGGGGCACAGGGAAGCGTGGGCACGGCCCCACCGGCTGCTCCTGCAGGATGGATCCTGCTCCTGGAGCTTCCCTGCGGCCCCTGGAGAAGCTGTGGCTGTGAGCAGTGCCAGGAGTGCTGAGGATGGGCCTGGGGCCACAGCCGGGGTTTAACCTGCCTGCTTTAGGGCCGGAGCTGAGGTTTAACCTGCCTGCTTTAGGGCCAGAGCTGGGGTTTAACTGCCTGCTTTAGGGCCAGAGCTGGGGTTTAACCTGCCTGCTTTAGGGCCAGAGCTGGGGTTTAACCTGCCTGCTTTAGGGCCAGAGCTGGGGTTTAACCTGCCTGCTTTAGGGCCGGAGCTAGGATTTAACCTGCCTGCTTTAGGGCCAGAGCTGAGGTTTAAGCTGCCTGCTTTAGGGCCGGAGCTGGGGTTTAACCTGCCTGCTTTAGGGCCGGAGCTAGGATTTAACCTGCCTGCTTTAGGGCCAGAGCTGGGGTTTAAGCTGCCTGCTTTAGGGCCAGAGCTGGGGTTTAACCTGCCTGCTTTAGGGCCAGAGCTGGGGTTTAACCTGCCTGCTTTAGGGCCTTGCCTTCCGAGCCGCTCTGGCGTTCCCCTGGTGGCCGGGCGGTTCCTCTGGACGCACACCCTGTAGATAACCCGTGTGTCCCCTGGAGCGTGGCGCTTCCCCCGTGGTTTTGGGTGTCAGGGTGCAGTGTCCGAACCCGGTGTGGCTCAGTGCTGTGCTTAGAGCGCGTCCTTCACTTCGTGATTTGCTTCTCCAGACTCGTTGCATCGTCGGTGTGGAAAATAGACCAGTATCAACCTTAGCTCTTCGGTGGTGTAGAAGTGTTTTAAGTGTGGTTTGCCTCACATACTGATCTGTATTTGGCAGCTAATGGCGTTAAGTGACCATGAGTTCTCTTTGTCTGGGTTGGAAAATAAAAAGGTTTTATCGTATCCGCATGTATTTTAAACTTTTTGGATAATTCCATCGACCTGTGATGACAGCACATGTAAAAACCGATCTTTTCCTTTTAACCAGAAGTTATATTTGCTATAGTAGCACTTGTTGTTGGCACTGATGGTAGTGATTTCACATCCTGTTTTGTACATCAGGTTTCATGGTTACGGTGTTTAAGTTTGTACAATTGTTTATGTAAAAATGATTTGGTCTGAAGAGAGGCCGTGTGTTCACTTCTGATCCTAGACCCATACGAGATCCTGCTGATAATACTGTTAAGTAGTTACAAATGTACCAGACTTATTTTTTACAGAGCTTTACATGCCTTTATTTATTCCTTTATCGGACCATCCAAACCGTGTACTCCGTAGTTCAGTATTTGTAGACCAGTTTCACAAATCAACTTATGGTATTGTGGCAAAGCTTCGAATAAATGTTTACTGAGACTTTGCACTGAGCTGCGAGTGCCTGGTGAGGTTGTGAGGGGTGGGATGGGGGGGGATAATGGGATGGGATGGGATGGGATGGGGATGGGGATGGGATGGGATGGGATGGGATGGGATGGGATGGGATGGGATGGGATGGGATGGGATGGGATGGGATGGGATGGGATGGGATGGGATGGGATGGGATGGGATGGGATGGGATGGGATGGGATGGGATGGGATGGGATGGGATGGGATGGGATGGGATGGGATGGGATGGGATGGGATGGATGGGATGGGATGGGAGGATGGGATGGGATGGGGATGGGATGGGATGGGATGGGATGATGGGATAACGGGATGGGATGGGATGGGATGGGATGGGATGGGATGGGATGGGATGGGATGGGATGATGGGATAACGGGATGGGATGGGATGGGATGGGATGGGATGGGAGGGGATGGGGGCGGTCCCTTCCCTGGCGGAGCCGCCCCGCGCATGCGCCCGCCGCTCCGCGCCTCTTCCCGCCCCTTCCGCGAGACCCCGCGCCCCCGGAAGTGGCGGCGGCGCGAGCCGCACGTGGGAGCCGCGCCGGGCCGGGCCCTGTCCGTGTGCCCGTGTGCCCGTGTGTCCGTGTGCCCGTGTGCCCGTGTGTCCGTGTGTCCGTGTGCCCGTGTGTCCGTGTGCCCGTGTGTCCGTGTGTCCGTGCCCGTGTGCCCGTGTGCCCGTGTGTCCGTGTGTCCGTGTGTCCGTGTGTCCGTGTGCCCGTGTGCCCGTGTGCCCGTGTGTCCGTGTGCCCGTGTGTCGTGTGCCCGTGTGCCCGTGTGCCCGTGTGCCCGTCCCGCCACCGCCGCCATGGGCCGGGCGCGCCGCCGGCACAACTGGAAGGCCCGGCAGCCTCAGGGCCCCGCCGCCGCCGCCGCCGAGCCGCCGGAGCTGCCGGAGCTGCCGCTGGAGCTGCGAGGTGCGGCGGGACCCGGCGGGACACGGGGCGGCTCCTCCCGGGCGTTCTGTGCATTGCTGAGAGCTCGGGCTAAAAGGGAGCGCAGGGCTGCTGGCATTGGAGTTGCTGCCGTGTCTTTAGTATATTTTTATTGCATTTTCGTTGGAAGCGTTGTTGTTATTTAAAAAAAAAAAAAAAACCTGGAACGGGCTGCCCGGGGAGGCGGTGGAGTCCCCGTCCCTGGATGTGGCGCTCAGTCGGGGTGGCATTGGTGGTGTTGGGTCATGGGCTGGACTCCGTGGTCTCAGAGGTGTTTTCCAGCCGAATTTATTCCCTCATTCTGTGATGGTGATGGCTTTGCTCTTCCAGAGCAGTTGGTGCCTGCAGGGAGCTCAGGAGTTGGACCCACGGTCCGTTGGTGCCTGCAGGGAGCTCAGGAGTTGGACTCACGGTCCTCCTGGCTCCCTTCCGACTCACGGCATTCAGCAGTTCCATTATTTATTATAACAACTACTAAGTGTACTTCTTACGCTTAACATTTGCTTTCTCAAGTGTTACTTTTTAAAAATGGCGTTTGTTATTCTGTTTTTATTATTCAGAATTTAGAAATGCGGTTTTTTAGCATTAAAATCCACCGGTGCCTCGGTGGGGCAGGAGGCTGGGGGGGTCACTGCAGGGCACCCCGTGTCCTGTGCTGCTCTCCTGCCCCCCGACCCTGAGGAACTGAGTGAAAAGGCAAAAATTGCACAGCGTGGTTACATAAATCATGGAAAATCGCCCTCAGGGCTACAGTAAGCTCAGGGTTATTGAATCCCCAGTTTCGAGGTCTTTTGCCCTTGCTGATGTTGCAGGATTTTTTTTTGGCTGGGAGTGAGGGCTGTATTTGTTTGAAACAGCTAAATCCGGCCTGGTGCTTGATAAGCCTGCTAAGCAGTGTGCTGAAAATAATCCACCTGGCACGAGTGAATAACCAAAGACTTGCCTTCAGATGGAGCAACGCTGAAGGGAATTGATGAAAGTAATGCCCTGGTCCTGCCAGCAAGAAAAGCAAAGAAGAAGAAAGCCACGTGTGTTGTGCAACAGCAGAAGAAACCCCTGAGCAAGAAACAGAAGAAAAACCTGCAGAAAGTTTTGGAGCAGAAGGAAAAGAAAAAACAGGTACATTCCCCTCCCTCTCAGTGCATCAGGGGGTGCAGGAGCACATCGTTTCTGTTCAGGTTGCTGTTCCTGAGCAAGAGTTGTGAAGTGCATCTCAGCTGTCAGTGATGTTACTGTGTTTTAAAAGCACTCTCTGAAGCAGGTGCTGTGAGCAGCTTTGGCCTGCAAACCTTGGTGCACCCCTAGCACTGGCCTGTCAGTGCTTCTGGAGTGCTTATTGTGTATTTTCAGTATGGAAACAGAGCTTTTCTCTCTTTGTAAAACCTTTCCAGGCAGAATCCCTGGTCCTTTTAGTGCTGGAATAAATGGCTTTCACAAAGGAGCTCTGGTTTTGGAGGTGCTTTAAAACTGTGGCTGCCTGACCTCCTGCCAGTGCCGTGTCCCACGTGAGGGATTTGAGGGGAGGCTCCCATTGCTCCAGGCCTCATTCCAGTGGTTTAGTTCAGATCCTGCCGTTTGAAGGGTGCAGCTGACCTGCTCACTGCAGTGATGTCAAGTCCCCATTTCTATTTTTGCTCTGGTTTAGGGCTGAAATCTTCATCAGGGAGGACTGGCCGTGAAGCAGCAGGGAGGTTTTGCAGCTGCAGCAGGATTTGCCAGAGCACACCCTGTAATGCTCAAGTGCAAATCTTGAAATGAAATTATTTCCTGGTCAAAACAAGCACTGATTTTGGTTGTTTTCCCCAAACAGCGAGCTGAGCTGCTGAGCAAACTGAACGAGGTCCAGGCCTCTGAGGCAGAGATGAAACTGCTGTACACAACTTCCAAGCTGGGGATCGGGGAGCGCATGTATCAGGCTAAAAGGTAAAGGGATTTTTGGGTAGAACCCTTGGAATTGGTCACTGCGGTCAAACGGCCACATTGTGACATTTTTGGTTTTTCTGTTGGTGCAAACAGGTTCTTCAGAATGGATGGAGCTAAATAATTTGCTGGTTTTGTCTGATAATGTCATTCCAGGGTGACACAGGAGCCGAGGACTGACGTCCCTGCGAAGATCAGGAGCATCAGCGGTGCAAACAAGAGAAGGCACAGCTCAGGGTCAGAATCAAAGCCTGAGGAAGAGCCCAGCAGCTCTGAGGAAGAGGAGGAAGAGCAGAAACAAGGCACTGAGAAGTCCTCAGCCAGTGCTGGGAGTGCTGCTGAGAAGCCAGAGGGGCGAGTGGGGAAGGCAGGGGCTGAGCAGCCTCTGGCTGGTCCCCGTGCCCCAGTTCCCCAGCCAGCCCCCAGCAAAGCACCCTGCAGGCCTGCAGTGTTCATCCCTGTGGACAGGACTCCCGAGATTCAGGTGAACAGCACAGTGCTTGCCAGAGGTGCTGGAAAGGATGGGGAATTCATCCCTTGGGTGCACTCAGGGTCCTTGTTCTGGCAGCTGGTGCAGGTCTGAGCTTTAAACCTGTGTGGTCCAGCAGAGAGATGCTTATATCCTAAGCATTTGTCTCTAGTTTTGCATACAGAATCATTAGCAGTCTTCTATTTTTCTTTGCTGGAAAATCTTGTGCAGTCCCTTTTAGATCTGCATTGTGCTGTATCTTGTGCTGGATGGTTTTGTGCCATTTGTTGTAGGTAGGGCATCGTGAAGAAATGGGAAAAGCTCTGCATGGGTCTGAGCAGACGAGACAGTTGTGAAATGAGTTTTCCCTTGAAGTGCTATTTTAAGAAACTCAGGGGACTCTGAAGTTTCACAAATTAAACTTGCCATCTGCTTTTTGGGAAGCTGCTCTGATGGCTCTGGTTCTCAGACATGCTGGTGTGGTATTAACTGGTTTAGAGCTTTCTGAGCCACGGAATTGCAGAATTCCCTCTTGTGGGTTTTGTGGTCTGAGGAAAACAAAAAAAGGATTGAGAAACAATGCAACTAAAATCTGTGTTTTACACTGTTCAGGAAGCAAGACTGAAGCTTCCAATCCTTGCTGAAGAGCAAGTGGTCATGGAAGCCATTAATGAGAATCCCGTTGTGATCATCTGTGGAGAGACAGGAAGTGGCAAAACCACACAAGTGCCTCAGTTCCTCTATGAAGCTGGATATGCCAGGTAGGAATTGGATTTTACATGCAGCAAATTGAATTGCAGAGACAACATTTTGGGAAAAACATTGCTGTAATCCATGCATCTTCAGATGAATTCACATAGAAGGGAATCCCAAACCTTCCTGTCTGTGTTTTTATGCTAACTATAACCAAGAGTGAGGCTGTGTGAACGATGCCACTTAATCTAGAACCGTGGTGAGAAGTCCTGTTGTCATTTTTTGGGGTGCTCCTCAGTTTAATGGAAGCAAGCCACCCTTTTCTTTTCCTCACCCTGTTAGTTCCAACAGCGTCATCGGGATCACGGAGCCTCGGCGCGTGGCTGCAGTGTCCATGTCCCAGAGAGTGGCCAAGGAGATGAACCTGTCCCACAGGTGAGCTTAAAAAAAGGCTGAGACCTTGCTGGAAGGTGGCACCGAGATGCTCAGTGGGTGACAGGGACTTTCTGCTTCACCCCATGCTTTTTTCCTGAGGCTGCCCTGGTGTTTCCCCACAGAGTGGTTTCATATCAAATCCGATACGAAGGGAACGTTACAGATGAAACACAGATCAAGTTCATGACGGATGGTGTGCTGCTCAAAGAGATTCAGAAGGTGAGTTCTGTCCTCAGTGTCATAAAAAGGGAGATTTTTTTGTATAGCTGGGGAGAGAGGCCAGTGTGGATTAGTTGCCAATCTTTGAAATCAGAATCCCACTCAGCACCAGAGATTTATTGCATCTCTACCTTTGATATTCCTGCCCAAGTCCCTAAACATGACATTATCTTGCTGTGTAAAATGAGAGGAAGGGAGCAACTCTGGTAACCAGGCTGCTGTATGTGGGGTGAGCACATTAAACTGAGTGACAAATCAAGCTGTGGGGTGGGGATCAGTGCCTGTGCAGCTCTGGGGTGCCCTGACTCTCAGATATCCTTGGCTGAGGCCTCCCGTGGTGAAATCGATCTCTCTCCCCAGGACTTTCTGCTTTCAAAGTACAAAGTCATCATCATCGACGAGGCCCACGAGAGGAGCATGTACACAGATATCTTGATAGGGCTCTTGTCTCGCATCGTGCCCCTGCGCCAGAAGGTGAGGGGGCAGGGCTCCTGCACTGGCCAGGGCTGTGCCAGCCAGGGGATGTTAGACACGAAGGGGCTCTCTGAGGGGGGACTCTCTGTGATGTGGAATTCCCTGGGAATCCGACAGAAACGATGAAATAACTCTGAGTTAACATGTTTGTCTTTCTGTGTGATTGGCGAAGCACAGAGCCTGCACAAAGGGGGAAGTGGCACATACCAGTACCAAGAGATGACTTTTCAGGCAAAATGCAGTTCATTTGAGGCTTACAGTGCCACAGGACACATGTAAATAATGGAACCCCAGCAGCCTGGGAGGGAGCAGGATGTGGATTGTTGCACTGGCTGAGGCTGCCAGCAGCAGGGCTTGGGAGGAGACGTTTGGGGCACAGGGTGACAGGTTTGTGTCCCTGCAGAAAGGGCTGCCCCTGAAGCTGATCATCATGTCTGCAACTCTGCGAGTGGAGGATTTCACTGACAACACCAGGCTGTTCTCTGTTAAACCTCCTGTCATCCAGGTACTGTTCCCCTCCCTGGCAGCTGAACCACAGCGAGGGCGGCCTTTGTCAAACCAGTTACAAAATAGGGGCACTCTAATCTTTCCAGTTGGTGCTGAAATATTTCAGATACAAGTTTAAAAATAGTGATTTTGTTGAGGCTATTGTTTCTTTTGGGACTCTGTGTTTTTCTTTCCACTTTTATCAGAAAACCACCCTGGCAGAATCTGATTATCTTGAAAAACTCTTGAAGTTATGGTTCAGGAGAAGCAGAAAGCCTCAGTCTGAGTTGATGATATGAAGGGGAGAAAAGCTAGAAAACGATGGTTTCTAGCATGGTTTTGTGGTGTTCAGAGCAGACAACACCAGTAATTCCTGTGGGTTTGGTGTTTTGTAGGCTCCCAAAGCCAAGAGCTGAACAGAAATACAGTGTGAGCTTTTCTGGCTGTCCCATGAACGCTGTAATGATTGTGCTGGAGTTGTAACAGCAAACAAACCCTTTCTTTGTATTTCCTCTCCAGGTAGATGCAAGGCAGTTCCCTGTCACTGTTCATTTTAACAAGAAAACCCCTCTGGATGACTACAGTGGGGAATGCTTCAGGAAGGTGTGTAAAATCCATCGGATGCTGCCTGCAGGTGAGAGAACTTCACTGCTGAGAGCCTCTCAAATTCCTCATACTGAACGTGTCTAAAGCTTTTGTGTTGGTTTTTTTAAATTTTTTTTATTTTTTTTCTCTTGCAGGTGGGATTTTGGTGTTTTTAACAGGCCAGGCAGAAGTTCACTCTCTCTGTAGAAGACTAAGGAAAGCTTTCCCATACCAAAAACACAACACTGCAGGTAAAGCTGTAGAAACTGTTAAACTTCAAATTTATCCCACTGAGAAGTGAGCTGGCTTTGCATCTAAAAATGTGAACTTTGATTTTAACACCACAAAAAACGAGGTTTGGGGAAAGGGCTCATTGAGGATGATTGTCAGGACTGATGTTAAATGTTGTGCTGGTTGGAGTTTGGGAAAAGATCCCTTCCAGCTGCCCTCTGCTTTCAGTGTGACCATTTGCTTCTTCCACACTGTGCATCCCCAGAAAGGTGGGAGTGGGACCAGACCCCTCCCACTACCTTTTCCAAGAGGAAAACATGCTCAGCTAACAGCTGTTCCACTGGCTGTTTTTGCAGGAGGAGAGGATGACAAAGAAGACTTGGTGGAAGAAATCAGGAAATTTAAGAAATCGAGGAAGAGGAGGAAAGTTCTGGTAATGTGTGAGGGGTAGAATTCCTGCAAGAGGCAGGAGGGAGCAGGTGCCTCCCTGCAGAGGCACTCCTGTGTAGCTGTGCCTCTCACCAGCTCTTCTAGCCTTGCCTGAAGCCCTGTAGCCCACACGTGTCCCCTCAGGAGTTCCAGCAGTGCTGCCCACACTGCTGCAGAGTGCTGAAACTCTGGGTGTTATGGCAGGAGATTGATTCAGCTTGAGTACTGACCACTAAAACTGTAATGGAAGGAGCTCCAGACTTGCTGGCACCAGGGCTGCTCCTCATCCCACCATTTGTTACCCAGAATTTGGACTGATGCATTTGTTACCAAGGATGGTGCTTGGCTTGTGCCCGTGCACTTCGTTGGCAGGAGATCCTGATGTTCTGGGTACAGTGATTTTTGGGACATATCCCTCTGTCACCTTTGGAGTCAGTGCTCAGCTTTGCTGTTTGTGTCACCCCTTAACCTGTTGATGTCATCTTCCCTCTCTTCCTCAGACACTGCCCAAAATTGATCTGAACAACTACTCTGTGGTGCCAGTGGATGAAGGAGATGAAGACAGAGACATTGACAGTGATGATGATGCCGCAGGCTCCGATCTTGACCTGGATTTAGGAGATGGAGACTCAGAAGAAGGTTTGGCACATATGAAAGAAAGAATCCCTGTCTCCTGTCACCTGTGAAATGAGTGACATGAGTCAGTTGTCCTGAGCTGAACTGTGGTACCACAGCAGCCCCTTGTCATGGGAAAGCTGCTAAGGTTTTCCAGCTCCACCTTTGTACCAATTATTTTACTGGTTTTAATGGAGTGGTGTTTGTGCAGATGTTGTTGGGACTGAGGCTGGGAGTTGGACTGAACAGTGCTGGTTTGTTTCCCCACAGATGAGAAATCCGATTCGTCCCTGCCACTGTTTGTGCTGCCACTCTACTCCTTGCTGGCACCTGAGAAACAGGCAAAGGTAAAGGATTTATTGTCACAATGGGCAGAGGATCTTACAGGGCTGTGTGATCATTGTCTGAAATCACAAGTGAGCAAAAATTCCCATCTTGGACTGTCCATCAGCTTGAATGGCCCAGTGGGCAGGTTGGGATGGGATTGGGGCAGGCCTGGCCTGGGCTGATCAGTGACAGCCCTGCAGGATCTCTAAATCCACCCTGGCCCTGGGCACATTGGGATGCTGCTGCCAGCAGGGAGCTTGGACAGATTCCTGTGTTCCCTCCTGTCTTTGGAGGCAGCAGCAGTGTCTGGACACAGCTCAGTGCTGCTGTGTGCTCCACCTGGAGCCCCTGTGGTCATTTCTGAGGCTTAACCGAGCTGGACAAAGAGCTCCAGAGCTGAAGACGCTGAGCTGACTCTCTGCTCTGGCTCCTGGGTTCCCTTTGCAGTGCCATATGTGCTGCCAATCCCTGTGCAGCCCATCCAGGATGACTGCCTGTCCCTGGCCTGTCCTTCTCCTGTCCCTCTCCCATCCCTCTGCTGTCCCTGTCCTGTCCCTCTCCCTCTCCTGTCCCTCTCCTGTCCCTCTCCTGTCCCTTCCTGTCCCTGTCCCATCCCTCTCCTGTCCCTCTCCTGTCCCTTTCCTGTCCCTGTCCCATCCGTCTCCTGTCCCTCTCCACCCCTGGCGCTGCCTCTCACTCCCGTCTGTCTCCCGTAGGTGTTCAGGGCTCCTCCTCCTGGCACCAGGCTCTGCGTCGTGGCCACCAACGTGGCTGAGACATCCCTCACCATCCCAGGCATCAAATACGTGGTGGACTGTGGCAAGGTGAAGAAACGTTTCTATGACAAAATCACGGGGGTCTCGTCCTTCAGGGTCACCTGGATCTCGCAGGCCTCTGCCAACCAGCGGGCAGGGAGGGCCGGCCGCACCGAGCCAGGCCACTGCTACAGGTCAGTGCCCCAGGGGCAACAAACAGCCCAGGGGCTCTCAGTGGGAGCTTGACATCACCCCCCATCCCACTGCCCCTGCCACGGGCCCCCCGTGCTGCTCGGGATGGTTTGGGGTTGTCTGCCCTGCATTCCTGTGGGAGAGGTGATGCCAAGTGGGAGCTGTCGCTGGTGATGTTTTTGGAGTTTGGCTTCTCAGGGGCCTTTTCTCTTGCTGAAAACTCTTATTTTCGTGGCTGGATTAGATTTCACCATGGCCAGATGAGATTTCACCATGGCCAGATGGATTTAACTCCAAGCTGAGTTAACTTGTTATGAATAAGGCAAATGCCCTAACCTATAAATAAGGGTTATTATGTAAATACCATCCACAACTGCCTTTCTTTTTTTAACCCCTTGCTAATTTTTCATGCATATCTCTTGAGTTAAGATTTCTTTTAAGAATCTAAACAGCACTTCTGGTCCACTAGGTTATACTCTTCAGCAGTTTTCATGGACTTCGAGAAATTTTCTGCTCCAGAAATAACAAAGCGACCGGTGGAAGACTTGATTCTGCAAATGAAGGCATTAAACATAGAAAAGGTGAGTTGGAAAGGGCTTTGTACTACAGCACCCACTAAAGTGGTTGCCCTTAGGAGCCAGAAACAAACAGAAATATATTTTATTGTCATTGCTTGGAGCTGTGCCTTGTGGTAGAAATTAAGATCCTGAGAGTCCATTTTGGTTCTGCAAATTGCAGAAGCTGCTCTGAATTGTGCTAGGCCTTAACAGACATGTTTGTTCAGGGAGTAAATGCTTTCTCATATTCTCAGAGGTTAAAAAAAAGCCCTGTCTAAACAGGGGCTGTGTTTTGGAGATACTGGAGCACTTTCAGAAAGCACAGCACTTAAATTTAGACCTTCAAGCAGCCTGCCCTGGGTGGTGCCTGCAGTCAGTGGCAGCTAAGGGTGATTCTGGTATTTCTGTTTCCTCATGTTTGTGTTCCAAGCACTTCCTGCCATTATGTGTCCTTTCCTTTCCCTCCTGGCAAACACCCTAAATATTTTTTCTTTGGCACACGTAACCAGAGGGGAGGATTTCACTCCCTTCCAGAGCTTCTGACCGTGCTCAGGCTGTTTTCCAGTGGGTGCTGTGTCAGTGATGGACTGAGGGCTTTTTCTCCCGTTTCCATAGGTGATCAACTTCCCCTTCCCAACACCTCCTCCCACGGAAGCACTCGCAGCAGCTGAGGAGTTGCTGATAGCCCTGGGTGCCCTGAAGGAGCCCCCTGTGACAGGAAGGTAATGCTTGTGCTCCCCCACTGATCACCTCCCCTGTCACCCGTGGGCTCTGCTGTCCTCCCACCTCCTCTGCTGCCTCAGCCCTCACATCCCAGGACGTGCTTTGGCACAGAAACTGGCATCATTTCAGTCTCTGGTTCACCTCTGTTTGTGTCACTGGCCCTGGGTGTGTTTGGCAGGGTAGGACTGTGCTGGGAGTGTCCCAAGCAGGGCTGGCGGGAGCTGCATTAGGAAGAGGAATCTTTCCCCTGGCCTTTGGGACCAGCACATCACAAAGCCTGAGGAAACACATCACATTAATTGGGTGCACAAACTTGATCTAATTCAAAGTCACTTCATTACATGAGATCTCTTTGCCCTCTGCCAGGCTGAAGCAGCAGCTGGCAGCGAAGCTGAGCTGCCCCATCAGTGCCCTGGGCAGAGTGATGGCCACTTTTCCTGTTGCCCCCCGCTATGCAAAGATGTTGGCACTGAGCAGGCAGCACAACTGCCTGCCCTACAGCATCACCATCGTGTCTGCCATGACTGTCAGGGAGCTGTTTGAGGAGTGTGACAGGTGAGTGGCTCCTCACGGGCTGTGCCCCTCACGCTGTGCCCCTCTGCCTGCAAGCACAGCCCTCACCACTGCTGCTCTGGCTTTGTTTCAGGCCAGCAGCGAGCGAGGAGGAGGCAGCCCAGCTGAAGGGGAAGAGAGCCAGGTTTTTACAGATGCAGAAGGTCTGGGCTGGGCAGGGGCCGATGCGGAAGCTGGGGGACCTCATGGTGATGTTAGGTACAGCCCTGATCCCCTGTGCCATTCTCTCTGTTCTCTTCTCCTCCTGCCACCCTGAGCCCTGAGCCTTGCACAGCCAAAGGCACCCTCGTGCTGCAGGACTGAGTCCAGCAGTGTTTCCCAGGCTGCTCTCTGGGCTGCCTCCAGCTGCCAGTGCCCAGAGGGAGCTGTGAAATGCACACATTGAGCTGCCCCACCCTTGGTTTGATCAGAACTGATCAGCTCCTCCTGTCTGTCCATCCCAGGAGCAGTGGGGGCCTGTGAATATGCCGGGTGCACCCGACAGTTCTGTGAGGAGAACGGGCTCAGGTACAAAGCCATGCTGGAGATCCGGCGCCTGAGGGGACAGCTGACCACAGCGGGTGAGTGGGGCTGGGGAGGAATTGCTGTGTTTATTCTCTTCTGGGGGGTGACACAGCCACAGAGCTGATTTGTTTCCTGTTGAATCTCCTCTCACCTCTTTCTCCCCGCAGTGAACTCGGTCTGCACGGATGCTGGGCTCTACGTTGACCCGAAGATGAAGCCCCCAACAGAAGCTCAAGTAACCTACCTGAGGCAGATTGTGCTGGCAGGGCTGGGGGATCACGTTGCCCGAAGGGTTCAGGCAGAGGAGCTCCTGGATGACAAGTGGAAAAATGCCTACAAGGTAAACAGCCTGGCTGGGCTCAGTTCCTCCTCCCCTGCGTGGCAGAAAGGTGCTCCTGTGCAAAGCCCAGGTTTCTGGCTGGGTGCAGCACTGAGGCTGCCTGTGCTGGCTTCCTGCAGCTTCTCTCTGTGGGATTTAAGTTTGCAGTGTTGCAATTTCCTGGTGTTCACGTAGGAAGTGCTATAAGGGAGCTAAGAAGTACCATTAGCTCATCTTGTAAAGTGCTTGGTGTCTCCAGACACCAGGTATTAAAAACCACCATCACTTAAGGAAACCTTATAAATGTACATCTGAGAGAGACTGGAATGAGATGCAATGAAGAAATTGAACTGTCAGTAACTTGTCTCACTCTGCTTCAATCTTTGTGCCTCCTCACAGACTGCACTCCTGGAGGACCCAGTGTTCATCCACCCGAGCTCAGTCCTCTTCAAAGAACTCCCAGAGTTTGTGGTGTACCAAGAAATTGTAGAGACTACAAAGCTGTACATGAAAGGTGAGTGCTGGGGGCCAGCCTGTGCTGCAGGGGTTCAGAAATGCCTTGGCAGAGAGTTTCCCCTCTGTGGTGGCTGAGAGCTCTCCTTACTGAGTGGCTGTGACTCCTGGGATTTGGATCCTTAAGGCTTTCTAGATCTGGATCAGGAGATAAGTTGGCCTGGTTTTTTATATTCGTCTGGCAGAATTGGCTGGAGCAAAGCTCAGCTTCTGAAATGGCTGCTTTGCCCCTGCCCTGCCAACCACAGCTGCCCACTGCTGGTCTCTGAGCAGGTTTCTTACGACATGAAAAGGTTGGCTTGAATGAAACACAAGTAAATCTGTGGAGATGAGATCCTGACCATGCCCTGTACCCGTGGGGCTGCCAGTGAGTTGTGGCCCTTGGCAGCAAACTTGCATCCAGTTGTGTTTTCCCTCCTCAGGTGTGTCTGCAGTCGAACCTGAGTGGATTCCTGCCCTGCTGCCACCCTACTGCCACTTTGGGAAGCCTCTGGAAAATCCTCCTCCCTCCTACTGCCCTGGAACGGGCCGAGTTCGCTGTCACAGGCCCAGTGTCTTCTGTAAGTGTCTGAAGATGTCAGGCAGGAGTTCTGTCCCAGAGCTGCTCTGGAGCTCCTGTGGTGCTGCTCTGACGAGGCTCTCACAGCACCAGAAAGGTCCAGCTCTGCTTGGGCTGTCCAAGGAGCTCAGCAGTGCTTTGAGCATCTCCATGGGGTTTTTAGCATTTCAATGTTGGCATTTCCCACTGAAATGGGCACTTCATGGAGCCCAATGCTCACCCTGTAAATGTTCCCCTCTCTGGGAGCAGGGAGGAGACCTGGTGTGGTCTTTGTTTGCAGACCGTGTGGGCTGGCAGCTCCCTGCTGTGGAAGTCGATTACCCCGAGGGAATTGATCGCTACAAACACTTTGCCAGGTTCCTGCTGGAAGGAAAGGTGAGCGTGTTCCTTCTGCATCACTTCCTTGGTGGTAGCAGGAAGTTTTCAGCCCAGTTTTTGGAGGAGATGAGCCTCGTGGCTTCTTCCTTTGTGTGTGCCCATGCCTCGTAATTTGCTGGTGGATGGAAGGGTTTATTGTGGTCGATGAGGTGGGGAAGGTATCTTTAAAGCACAAAAAAAGGCATGAAAAATCAGTATTTCACTGAAGGAGAACCCCAAATTTAAGTCCTGTTTTTGCAAAGGAAAAAAAGCTAATGGCTCATGTCTTTGTCCACCCTGAGACAGAAGGATTGTCCAACAAACCAGTCAGGACAAGACTTAGGGACACAGGGATAGGTGGAAGATGGTAATGGAGAATATGACATGGGAATTTAGAGTAGCACAGGTTCATTGATGGTTGTTACCATATAACAATTAATTTACCCTATTCATTATGTTCTTCTTGTAACAAATCTTGCAGGTCATTAAAAAGCTGAGTTCCTACAGCCAGTGCCTGCTATCCAGTCCCCTCATAATGCTGAAGACATGGTCCAAGTAAGTTTTTAAAACAAACTTCAGGTTGTTGTCTGACCAAACACTTTTCACTTCCTTTCTAAATTAAAAAAAAATTCAATGCTGGGAAGGGTGTTGTAGATTGTGATCTTGGCTGTAGCCGCAGGGCGAGGAAAATGACTTTTCTCACCAAGAAAAGGTGTGTCCCAGGAGAGCTGGTGGTGGTGAGGGCAGTGCAGGACACCCTGCCCTGCCTTTATTTCTTTTCAAAAACACGTTTCCAACAGGCAGTGGGGTTTTTGGTGACTCTTGCATGCCTGTGACCCTCCTAAAGGCTCTCAGCTGTCACTCCCTTTGTCTCCCCTCGTTCTCTCATTTACCAGATTAACTTTCTCAGAGTCTGCTCTGACTTCTCCTGGAGCTGATAGGTGCAGGGATTTTGGAGGACTCTGTTAAGAGTGAGAGATGTTATTGAAGGTCCTACAATGACCAAGTGTTTTCCTGTTTTGGTCAGTTCGGAGCTCAGCAAGGCACCTGGGGACTCCTTTTTGCTTTACCTTGTGCTCTGCAGCTGCAGAGGAGACACAAGAGCAACCTGCTGCTGCTTTTAACCACAAGGAGTTGTAGTGGGGGCAAGAAACTACCCATAGTGAATTTTCTCTAGCCAGTGGCACATTTCTGTATGGAGAGGCTGTGTGTTCATACATCTGTACTGAGCCTTTTCAGATGCAGAGTTCATCAAGGTAAGCTGAATGCTCTAGCACTCTGCTAAACTGTGCTAATCAACATTGTTTTATTGCACCATTTCATCCATTCAGGCTTCAGCCCAGGACAGAAGCCCTCCTGCAGGCTCTAGTTAAAGAAAATTGTGATAATCGTGATGCTTTGCTGGCTGCATGGAGGAAAAATCCTAACTGTAAGTGTTCTGCTTGCCTAATTACCAGTCATATCAGTGGAGCACTGATTTGAGCACTATTGAATTACATTTGAATTGAATATTTGAATTGAATTATAATTTTTTAAAATGGACTATTTCACTTGTTAAGCTCCAAATATTTCCTGTTTTCTTACCAGAAGCAGTAATGCCCTGTGTTTGGTTCTTGTGAAAAATGACAGAAAGCACTTCAGAAAGCAACATTTATTTGTATTATAAGATTTTTCTTCCCTTGCAGACCTGCTCGCAGCCTATCGCCAGTGGGTCCCCGAGGCCATGCACCAGGACCTCGCCCTCAAGTGGCCACCAGTAGCCCTGTGACTCTTGGTGTTGATGGACTCCTTTTCTCCAAGATGCCTTGAGAGCTTTCCAAGGGTTTCCTTGGAAGTCTGAAACAGATGGACTCACCAACTGTAGCAATGCTTTTTTGTAAGCAAACCAGGTGTTGTTCTGTTTTCCCAGAAGTCCTACCAGCTGTTCAGCTGGTATCTCATAATATTAATGTTTGGATAATTTTATCCATTGTATTTTACAGATTTTTTTTTTTTTTTACCTGAAGTTTCTCTTTGGACTATATTAGTCGTATGAACTGTAATAAATGTGTAAAGTTCTTGCTCTGGATGGGAGAAATGTTTTCTGTGTGGGATGCTGCAAGGAGCAGGATTTCAGACGTGGGCAGGCACTTCCTCACGTGGGTCAGCACATCCACAGGCAGCCAGAACCTTTGGTGCTGGGCTGGCCCTGGGCAGGACGGGAAGCACAAAAGTGAGGGAACTCGTGGGTTGAGATGGGAATGGTTGAATTAGTGAAGAAGATTGAGTTTACCTTATGCTTCACCTGATCTTTTTGAGTTTTGGCAAACGCAGCACTCGCACTGTGCTGCTTCTGACACTGCTGCAGGACAAGGTGTGGACAGGGACCCTCCTGTCCCCGTGTTCTGAAGGAAACTGGTGCTGCCCAGCCTCTGAGCTGCCTGGGTGTGTGTCTGTAATTCCCGGTGCTCTCATGCGCTGCAGGGGCACAAGTAAGCATTAAAAACATCTAAAGCTGGATAAACAGCAAGTTTAAATTCGGAGCCAGAAGGAAAAGCAGCTTGCCCTGGGTGTTCTCAGTCAAACGCTGCAGCACCGCCGTGATCGGGAGGCAAAAAGTGGAGATGCCGGGGATTGAACCCGGGGCCTCATACATGCAAAGCATGCGCTCTACCACTGAGCTACATCCCCTGCTGCATTTTGAGTTTCCCACAGCCAATACATGGATAGAACGAGCCGCAGGCCGGGCCCAGCGGTGACACCGCGGCCACCCGGCGGTCACCCCGCATCCCCCGCGCAGCCCCGCGCGAAGAACCAAACACAGTTTGGGCCCCGGCGGCGGCAGCGCCCGCGGGAGCGGAGCGCGATGGCGGCGGCTCCGCCTGGGGCGGCACCGCACCCTCATACTGTAAGGCGGGAAAACATTGCTTGTACCCGTCCTCGTTAGTATAGTGGTGAGTATCCCCGCCTGTCACGCGGGAGACCGGGGTTCGATTCCCCGACGGGGAGGATACAGTACTTTTGCCGCCGGGTGCCATTTTTTGTGGGCGGCTCCGTGCCAGGGCCTGTCTGGGACGCTGCCGTGGAACCCCCGCCGGAGAGGCGGGGCAAAGCCGGCAGAGACGCGTTTTGTTCCACGGGATGGCATCGGGACCGTTTCCATCCCCGGGGTGCGCGCTGAGCACCCCGCGGCTGCTGGTGCCTGGAGGTTCCCTGGGCTCCCGGGAGTGGAAATCGCCGGGGGAAGGTGGGGAGCCCTGGAACCCGCTCGTGAGGGCGGGCAGCGGCGCCCGGGGGGCGCGGGGCGGGGTCGTATCCACGGCCAGCGAGGGCGCTCTCGCCCGCCGAAATAGCTCAGTTGGGAGAGCGTTAGACTGAAGATCTAAAGGTCCCTGGTTCGATCCCGGGTTTCGGCAGAAGATTTTTTTTTTTTATTTTTCTCGTCAGGGCGATTCGTTTTGCCGCTGAGCGCCGAGCGCGGGGGCTGCTGTCGCTGCGTCGGGCGGCTGAGCCGCTGCCACCGTAGGCGCTCGCGGTTGTTGGGGGAGTTTTGTGTCAGGAACCGCTTCCCAAAAAACGGTGGCGATGGAGCGGGTCCGGCTGCGGCCGCTCGGCCGTGACCCGGCCCGCGGAGAAGCGTTTGTAAGCCGTCCTCGTTAGTATAGTGGTGAGTATCCCCGCCTGTCACGCGGGAGACCGGGGTTCGATTCCCCGACGGGGAGGTTGATGCTAATTTTCCTTTTTAAGGTCAGTTTTTTTTCTTCTCGCACGGACTTCTCTGATTTCCGACAGCGCAAAACCATTCCGTTTTGTGTGCGCGAACCAGCGCGCTCCTGTCTCTCTAAGGGCTGCCTGAGCATCGCGCCAGGCTCCGCACGCTGCAGTGCCCGCAGCCCAGCGGGGCCTGGCGGGGCCTCGGGGCGGCTCCGGCCGCTCGCCCTTCCCCGCTCCGGGGCCGGCGCAGCGCGGACGTGGCCGGCGGGCAGGGCAAAAAATGCGGGCAGGGGGATGTAGCTCAGCGGTAGAGCGCATGCTTTGCATGTATGAGGTCCCGGGTTCAATCCCCGGCATCTCCAGGTGGCTGCTCTTTTTATCCCGTTTTGGGTAATGTTTTATCCAGTTCAAGTCATCACGTCTCGTTAGACCGCAGCAAACTGACCGTGCGGCCGAAATGGGCCCACGGTGGCACTTCCCAGCGGCATAAAATGTTTTTTTCTTTCCATTTGGTTCCCCTCAGGCCTGTGCAAACACACACGGCTTTTTTGTCCCATCTGCACGCTAAGGGACAGACACAGGAGGCCCAGAAAGGACAAAGCACCAAACCCCGAAATGCAAACCCCGAAACACTGGCCACTCATCCCAGCCTGGCACTGCCACATCCCACAGCCCGGCAAAGCTGGTGCCATGCAGCCCTGCGGCCACACAGCTCAGGGGCTCTGCTCCACCTTCCCAGAGTCAAAGGGGAAGGACAAAAGCCAGGACACCACAGCCGACTGCATTTCCCGGCTGCGACACTGCAGGAGCTTCTCCCTGGCTCTGCAGGGCCCACTCCCCTCCTCTGTCCTGCTCAGCCCCTTGGGAAGAGCTCTCAGGGTAAAACAACCGCCCTGCTTTGATCTCCTCAGCTTGGCTGGGCTCATCGGGGAGCTCTGTGGAGCTGGAAGGGCTCAGAGTTATGGCACGGCTGAGAGGTTTGGCCCAGAGAGACCAAAGCTCACACAGAGCCCGAAATAGCTTTGATCAGCTGTTCTGCCTCGCTGCTCGGTTACCAGCAGCAGCAGGAGCTGACCGCTGACAAACACAAAGTGGCGTTTCCTGCCACAGTGGCTGCAAAGCTCCCCGTGCTATTTATTTACTCATCTTACTTCCAGTTGTTATTTTGAGCCAATGTTTGGCTCCAGCGCTGGTTAAGCGTGAAGATCCCTGCTGTAAATCACTCCCTGGCAGCTCAGCTTCTGGAATGTGCCCTGCACGGGGATGGAAGAGACAGTTTGAAGTAACAGGCATGAAGTGACAGACTTTTTGTCACAAAATACCTCCCCATGTGCCTTTTTGATGATTTTCTGACCAGTCCTCAGTGCTCACCTTGTAACTAAAAGAAAAAGCTTAACATTATTATTCACTTTCTGCTGAGGAAAGACCTAAACCTGGAAGGCTTCTCCAATTTTTGATGTTTACACACTCCCAAGGCACGCAGTGTCAGCCACAGAGCACTGAGAAATAACCAAGACTTCTGTGGTATTTTTTCTTTCCATCTAAATGACCCAAATGTTTGAGATTATTATCACTACAGCTGTGGTGTTAATACAGACACAAAGCAGCAGAGGCCAAAGAGCTCCCCAGAGCATTCCCCTCCTGTTACAGCTCCATGTGTCAGGCAGACACGGGCGCTTTTCCTCAAACCACAAAGCTTTAGCTGGACTTGTGCTCCCTTCCTGCTGGTGGGCAGCCCTGGGTGTTATCTGTGTCCCTTCCATTTTCCTTGGAATTGCTGTGCAGTTTGGGTAGGATGGTGCACGAGCTGACTGAGTGCAGCAGAGGTCTATCAGAAGGTGCTTTGTGAGAACAGAGTAAGAAACAGGCATTATTATTGCTATTATTTCCGACTGATTTTACCCCTGAACTATAAACTCCATTACAGCTCAGATGCATACCCCACTTTTTATGTGCACATATATATACACACACTCACTGATTCTACCTTGGGCAGACCATCTGCAGGACTCAATCTCTTTATCCACCAGGCCTTTCTTTGCCCCTCTCCAGGCTCCCTGATCTCCATCCCCTTTCCTGGGGTGGTTTTCCCAGCCCTTCAGGCTGCTCCAAGCTCGGCGGGTGCCCCAGCATCATCACAGCACCCAGACACCTTCTCTGCCCTGTTCCTCGTCCCACGGCCGTGATGGCACCGAGGTTTGGCCATAAACCTGTTCCACTTTTGCCCGTCCCAGCGGGGTGGGTGGCAGACACCACCCTGCCCCTCCACACTGGAGGCCTCTCACACAGAACTAACCCTCGAGGCGCCCCTCAGCATGAAGCAGCAAACTCCCTCCCTCAGGAACCCCCTCACGGTGCGGCCGCGGGCACAGCCGACCCTCGCCCTGCCTCAGGGGTGGCAGCCAAGGAGGCGTTTTTCAAGGACCTTTTCAAGCAGGGGCGAAACTGCAGGGTTTAAAGCCCTGAACGTAACGAAAGGCTCTGACAGAAGCTTTAGATGCGGCTGCAAGCTGGTGGGTCACTGAGATGCTCCCACCGCGGTCCCGCTCCGGCGGGCTCCAGGCCGGGTTTTTCCCGCCGCTCGCCGTCCCGCGCGCGGGCTCGCAGCACCGCCGCGCGAGGCGCCAATCCCTCCGCGCCGCCCCTCGCACCCCACGCAGGAGAGCGGCGGCGCGCGGCGCGCGGAAAGTAGTGCGCAGCGGAGTGATCCGCGCGCGGGGGCGGGGCGCCGAGGGCCATATAAGCGCCGAGCCGGGGGGATGCGTGGCGTAGTTGGCGCTGGGTGAACTTTGTGGTGTCGGCTTGGCCGAGCAGCGCCGCGGTGAGAGTTCGGCGGGGGGCGAGCCGTTTAGAGCGGCGGAGAGAGGGCCTCGATTAGGGGCTGTGCGCGTCCGGGCGGCAGGGAAGGGGTGTGCGCGCTGAGGAGCTGCGGCCGGGGGGTGATGGCAGACGGTGATGGCGGGCTCAGGGCTGGGACGTTGCCTCCCCTTCAACGGCGGCACCGCGAGGCGGTGGCGGGGGAAGGGCGAGCGGTCGCTGGCGAAATGGCGGCGGCGCAGGCGCAGCGGTGCCTCAAGATGGCCGCGGGCGCGCGCCTCGGGCGGGAAGGGGAAGTGGGCGGGGCCTCCGCTGTGACGTCACGGACGGGCAGCGCCGCCCTGGGCACGGGGAAAGGGAACAGTCCTTAAAGCACGGCGGGTTTTCCCTCTTCCAGGGAAAAAATGCAGATCTTCGTCAAGACCCTGACGGGCAAGACCATCACCCTTGAGGTGGAGCCCAGCGACACCATCGAGAATGTCAAAGCCAAGATCCAGGACAAGGAAGGCATCCCTCCTGACCAGCAGAGGCTGATCTTTGCTGGCAAGCAGCTGGAGGATGGCCGTACCCTCTCTGACTACAACATCCAGAAAGAATCCACTCTGCACTTGGTGCTGCGCCTGCGAGGTGGAATGCAGATCTTCGTCAAGACCCTGACTGGCAAGACCATCACCCTTGAGGTCGAGCCTAGTGATACCATTGAGAATGTCAAGGCCAAGATCCAGGACAAGGAAGGCATCCCTCCTGACCAGCAGAGGCTGATCTTTGCTGGCAAACAGCTGGAGGATGGCCGTACCCTCTCTGACTACAACATCCAGAAAGAATCCACTCTGCATCTTGTGCTGCGCCTCAGGGGTGGGATGCAGATCTTTGTCAAGACCCTGACAGGCAAGACCATCACTCTGGAAGTCGAGCCCAGTGACACCATTGAGAATGTCAAGGCCAAGATCCAAGACAAGGAAGGCATCCCTCCTGACCAGCAGAGGCTGATCTTTGCTGGCAAGCAGCTGGAAGATGGCCGTACCCTGTCTGACTACAACATCCAGAAGGAGTCAACTCTGCACCTTGTCCTGCGCCTGCGGGGTGGTAACTGAACCAGCAGGTTGTTGCTTCCAAATAAAGGGTTCCCTGCACTTGTTCATTCCAATAAAGCTGTTGCATCCACAAAAGTTTGTGTCCCAAGTTACATGAACAGTTGCCCGTGACACTGCCTGACTCCAGCTCTCTAATAAACAATAATTATGTAGTTTCCACAGAAAAAAAAGAGTTGCAAAACTGCCTTATGCAAGGCTTCCACATGCGTGGTGATTGTAGCTAATCCCTCAGCCGTGGTTTGCCCGGGGTTGTATAAGTGGTGTGATACCTGGCTGCAGCTCAATGCCCGCCTGCAGATGTTGTGCAGCTGTGGGCATTGCATAAGCAGGGATATGCAACAGGAAGCTCTGGATGCTCCCGAGTCGGAAGGCTTTGAAATAGCTCTTGGTTGCCCAGCAACTGCTCTTAGTTTGGGATTAATGGAGAAACAGCAGAAGGGCGATCCTGCAGCTCTGTCACAGGCTGGGGCAACAGGATGTCACTGCTGGTTCTGCAGCCCTTGGGCTTGAAAAGTGAGGTGGGAGGTGTCGATCTCAGTTACAGGGTGGACTTGTTTTCTGTTGAGCTTAATGACATTATGGAAGCAGTAATTTCAGATGTACTTACTGGAAATCTGAATGTGCTTCGTGCCAGCTGTGCCCCAAGTGCAAATGCTGCACTGCTGAGCTGAGATGGGACAGAGCACTTGGTGTTTGCTGTAGGAGCCCTGGCAAAAGAAGTTTGCACTGAGGTGTTTGTGGGGGAGGTTGCACGAGGGGCTGATGAGGAGTTAACTGTAGCTGTGCTGGGCATGGGGAGAGTAAAACACAAATGCCCTTTCCAGGAGAGGTGACGTGGGATACGGTGGGAGCTGGACAATGGTCTCAGCTGGTGACTGGCTTCAGGAGGACCTGAAGGGATCTCACTGCCTGGGTGGGATTGCAGGGTTTGACTCAAATAACACCAATTGCTTTTAGAGCTGCGTGGCCTCTAAGGAGAAAGTTTGGAGCTCAGAGATCTGTGCTGGGCTGCAGGACGAATTTGAATGCTAAGGAGATAAATGCTGCGTGGGCAGGAGCTGGTGCTGTGCCATCCTGGACATCCTGTCCTCCCCCGCGGGAGTGCCCTGGGCTCTGCCCACACCTACCCTGGCTCCCGGTTCCTGAGCTGAACCCCAACAACTGCAATCAGCTGTTTGCCCTTGTGTGGGGTTTCTGTGCTCTTGGGACATCGGAATTCACAAACTGAGCAGCTCTGAAGCAGAGCTGTGGCTCCCTAAGTGCAGTGTCCGGTCAGCCAAGGGGAGCTGTCACTGGGATGCAGGGAGCATTAATTGCAAGTGGTTCTAATTAGAAGACAGCCCTGAGGGGAGACTGCCATGAGGGGAGAGCTGCAGGAGGACACTGAATGTCAAAAGCCCACACAAAGGGCTGCAGAGCTGTGTTTAAGGAATTCCTTTCAGTGTCTCAGTAAAAAACCTTTACAATGCTGTAATTAAAACCCACGATGCTGGACAAATCCATAATGGCCTGGCAGGCTGCAGCCAGGCAGAGCAGGAAGCTCGGAGGAGAAATCCGTGCCGTCGTCTCGTGGGCTGGGTCAGCCTCTGCTGACCACAGAGGGAATGGCATGAAGTTGTCTCAGGAGGGTTAAGTTGGGTTATAGGAAAAAGTTCTTCCCACAGAGGGTGATCAGGCACTGAACAGGATTCCTGGGGCAGTGGTCACGGCACCAAGCCTGCCGCAGTTCAAGGAGAGTTTGGACAACACTCTCAGGCACGTGGTGGGATTTTGGAGCTGTCCTGTGCAGGGTTTTGACCTGATCCTAGTGGGTCCCTCACAACTCAGCACGTTCTATGATTCTGTGACCCCTGCAGGTCACTCTGCTGGGTTTGAGGAACCTCAAGGCTCACAGTTGGCACTGCCAACGCTTCAGAGGCAGCACCCGTGAGCAGAGACCGCAGCTGGGGTGGGATCAACCACGGAACAGCAAAATTTGATGAGAACAGCAAAGCATTTCACAAACTTTAAGGTTGTCTTTTGTTCCAACCGTGGCAGAACATGCTGTTCCCAGGGATCTTCTCGCAGTCACATTGTTCCGCAGCGCCTCAGGGAATCTCCTGGATTTTACTGGGATTTACTGGGATTTGAAGAAAAATTCCTTTCACAGCATTTCTTTGTAACAGAATGTTTCAAAAAGTAAAGGAAAACGTAGCACCTACTTTGTGCTGTTCTGAAGGCATTCCTGCTGGGAGAGGGGGCTCATCCCACAGCAGCAACTAGCCAGGATTGAGCAGAGACATTGATTAGGTAATTAAACAGGGACAACTATCACGGTTAAGGGTTTAGAAGGAAAAAAAGACACCGTTAAGTGCAAAGATACAAATTCAAATATTCACTGAGGTGGAGGCTGTGGCGAGGCAGGTCCTGTGCTGTGCTGGGCCCTGCTCCGTGGCAGCCGTGGGGTTGTGTCTCCTCTCATCGTGCAGGACAGTGTGTGGCAGGTGGAAGCAGCCTGGTTTCCAAGTGTTTCAGCCCAGGTCAGCTTGCAGCTGGGACAATGGGATGTTGTTCATGATTGCTTTCAAACAGGCTGCCATAAACTGCACTCAATTTTCCGCTCAACGAGGCTTTTATTCAGGGCCACGGTCAGATGGACAAGATGGACAAAAGACCCAACTCTTTGGTAAAGCAGAGTTGGGTTAAATGGAAAAACAGAGGCAGGTTAATAGGTGATGGATGTTTACTCCATAACATATACATATATATACATATATATACATATACACAGGAATGCAAACACATTTTTATGTATTTTTAATCTAGCATGTAGCGACAGAACAAGGAGGAATGGCTTCAAATTGAAAAAAAAAAAAGTAGGTTTCGATTAGATATTAAGAAAAAAATCTGTACTGTGAGGATGAGGCACAGGAACAGACTTCCCAGAGCAGCTGTGCCTGGCATCCCTGGCAGCGCCCAAGGCCGGGGCTTGGAGCAGCCTGGGACAGTGGAAGGCAGCCCTGCCATGGCAGGGGGTGGAACGGGATGAGTTTTAAGATCCCTTACAACCCCAAACCATTCTATTCCACAATTTTACGACTGGCCGATATTTTATCTGTCATGGATACGTGTCATTTCCCTGGATTTTTTACCGATTTCCCCGTGGACACGCGCGCTCCCGTTGTCACCGCGCTCGGGCTCGGGCTCCCTTTCCCGTCGCGCCGTGGGGGCGTGGCCTGGCGCCTCAGCCCCGCCCCCTCCCGGCTTGGCCCCGCCCCCTCTCCGGGCCGGGCCGGGCCGGGCCGCGGGGCCATAAAGCGGCGGCGGCGGCGGGGCCGCTCCCGGTGCCGGTTCGCTCCCGGCTCCGCCGCGCCATGGCCGTGGCCCAGCGCCGGCTGTCTCTGGGGCTGGGGCTGGCCGGGGTGGCCTGCGCCCTCGTAGGGGGCTGCCTGCTGCTGCTGGGGCCCGTCATCATCCGGCAGCAGGTCATCAAGGTCAGCGGGGCGGCGCGGGAGGCGCGGCGGGGGCTCGGCTCCGTGAGGGCTGCGGGGGCTCGGCTCCGTGAGGGCTGCGGGCTGGGCGGAGGGGCCGAGCGGGATGCGGTGCAGCGGGATGCGGTGCAGCGGGATGCGGGCTCGGTGCGGGGGCCGAGCGGGATGCGGGCTCGGTGCGGGGGCCGAGCGGGATGCGGGCGCGGTGCAGGGACCGAGCGGGATGCGGTGCAGCGGGATGCGGGCTCGGCGGAGGGGCCGAGCGGGATGCGGGCTCGGTGCGGGGGCCGAGCGGGATGCGGTGCAGCGGGATGCGGTGCAGCGGGATGCGGGCTCGGTGCAGGGACCGAGCGGGATGCGATGCAGCCCGTGTGTGGTGCGGTCGGTGGCTGGAGCCGGAGCGCTGCGGGCTGGGGCTGCTGTACGGGCAACTTTGCTTGTGCAGGGCGGTCCGGAGAGCCGAGCGCTGCAGGTGGTGGCAGTGTCGCTGCTGCGGCTCCGAGCAGCTTCAGCCTCTTAACTCTGGGTAAAATGCCGGCTTGGAGTGTTCCACCCTTGGTGGCGGCAAATTTGCCCGAAGCGAGCAGGTTAATCACCCCTGGTTGACGGGGGCTCTTTGCATCCCTGGAACTGGCTGGGGATGCAGCGCTTGGCAGAGCATCACCCTAAGCACCAACCCTTCTTCCCCCTCACCTCCTTCTACGTGCAGCACCAGTTATTCCTTTCATAAGTAGATGAGCAGACTAGTGGGTTCACGTGTGCTCCGGTGAGGTGCTTTCCCAACTGGAAACAGGGCAGATGATGTGTGGGAGCGCTCCAAAGAAGCCTCTGAGTTATCCTCTCTCCTAGACTGAAAACCTGCGGAGTTGCTTCTCTGAAGATCTGTTTTATCCACAGTAGAGGTCCTGAGGCTTAAAAGGGTTTGTCCCCAAAACGTGGACAAACTGTGGATGCAGTTGTTGGTCTGTTCACTAACTGCTGCACAGTTTTATGAACCTGTCCCTGCTGCTGGGACACCAGTTATCCTGCTGTAATGTAGAGCTCGTCCCCACATTTAGCCAACCCTTTTCCTCCCTGTCCAAAGCAGATGTGCTGCCTGCCTTGGCCTTTCTCCAAGCTTCCACCTACCCAGGTCACCCCCATAACATTTGCTTCTGATGAAAGAGGTGAACAAACACCTCATAGCCAATGGCTGGCGTTGCATGTGGCGCAAAGTCTCTGCCGAAAATGACCTACTTAAGCATACCCCTGAGAAGCACTACTGGCTGGGCAGAACCAGACAGTCCTGTAGATTAAACAGTAGAAAGTCTTTGTTCACTTTTATCCACACCAGGAGCTGGTACCTGCAAATAAAAGGCTGAAGGGGCCCTGCAGAACAGAAATGACATTTTTTGTGCAAAAACCTTTCTGCCCTCTTTTTAGCTAATCCTGATTCTTTCAACCTAATTAGCTAAGTCCTAGTAATTTGCAATGAGAACAGAAGATGAGGAAAAGACCAACCCTTGTTTCCTCACTTCACCTCAAGCCCTTGGTCTTCACATCTTTAACACAACACGAAATTGCTCTGAGCTCGTATTTTTTCCATTTCACATTAAGTCTAATAACTGAGTGCTGAGGGGTGATGAGGAATATTCAGGCCCTTACTGAAAGTCCTGGATTTCAGAGTAGCATGGGTAAGAGCTGGGGTTGGGCAGGTAAAGGCTGGTTTGCCCATCCTGGCTTCCTGAGCTCTGTCAGGATGGTTTATCCTGATGGAAAAGCACTTAGTTACAGGGAGGTGGTTGCTTCAAAGGTATCTTTGTGTGAAGTCTGCAGGGAAAGACACAGGGAGCTTGGAGCCTGTTTCCCATCTGCCTTGGGCTGCCTGTGGGGTTGGCCCTGCAAAACCTGGGGGTATTTCTTTTCTGGAAGCATCAGGAATGCTGCAGACCTGCCCAAGGTATGAGCTTGCACACTGTGAGGCTGCACCAGCTCATCCCTCTGCTACCCATGGCAGAACACTCTGATGCTGTCCTGGGTGGCAGGAACCAGGAGCCAGCGACAGCTGAGGTAGCAGGGTGAGGAGGAGGGTGGTGAGAGGGTGTGGAGGGTGAGGTCTGACTGACACCCAGCTTCACTGCTCCTTCCAGTCTGCAGGGGAAACCTCTTCCCTCAGTTTTGCTGAGCAGGGTGCCTGCCTCCTGGAGAAGCAGGATTTGGATGCTGTGGTGGAGCTGCTGGGCAGTAACCAGATCCTTTCAGTTCCTCGGGAACAAAGATCAGCCTGGTCAGGAGGGGTCAAACATCTCAGTGACCCTTTGCAACCTATCTAGTTGACAAATACTCTGTTTTTATTTCAGACATATGACTGTGTTTGTTTTGACTTAAAAGTAGCTTAATTTCAAGGCTACCCCATTATAGGGGATCTTAGCAGCACCTGTGGAGAACCTTGAGCTGCTGTGCCCAGGTGGGAGCTGGGAAAGGCAGCAGAGAGCTGGGATGTAGCTCCATCTGACAGGGTCCATGTTACAAAAATAAATGCATATGCAACAAGTAATCAAAGGAATGCAGGACAGAACAAGCAAGTAAAGGAAACAAACTGTTCTTAATTGTAATCAATTCGACACCCTGGAATCAGGGTTGTAAAGCAGACTAAATTAAAATTTGTCCTATTACTGCTTCTTTGCCATGAAAACCTGGAGGCTGGCAAAATGAGAGCAACATGTGGGCATGGAAGTGGCAATAGGAAGGGTTTGCTAGGTTAGATGGGTTCCACAGCATTGTGGAGTTGTCTGCTCGGGGGTAGGGCTTGGATGAGTGGCTTGCAGAGCCCTGCTGCTCACAGGTGGCTCAGCCTTGCCATGAAATGCCTAAAGAAAGATGTGGTGGTGTGGGGAAACCTCTGGCAGAGTCCCACCTCAGCCCCTCGTGTCAGCAATGTGTGCCCAGTCAGATCGAGCTGCTCCAGAGCAGGAGCTGCTGTGGGGCTGCTGAGCTGCACCAGCATAAATCCCATGTCCCTCCTCCCGTTGGTGGATCAACCCCACTTCCATAAGCTGGCTGCCTTACCTAAGCAGGGGCAAGGATTTGTGCTTGCAGAAGAAAAGATTATGGTGGAACACATCCAAAGTAAATGTTCAAGAAGGAACAAGCTCTTGCCCCTACTGCAGCTCCCCAGAGGCAGGGAGGGAGTGGAGGCAGAGGTGCCCAGATGCCAGGACCTGAGCTGAGGAGGGCTTAAGTTGTCTCTGAGCTCCTGCAGGCATTTCCCAGCACACAGGAGAGTGATATGGGAACACGACTGTTCCTTGCCTTTGACCTGCCTCGTGATCAGCTGTGAGTCAATGCAGGTTGGCAGCTCAGAGGAGGCAGAGGTGTCCCATGCTGTGCTGTTGGGACACAGCTGGGTTGCCATCCCAGTTCTCTGTCTTCTTTTTGGGAATCTAGAGGGCTCTCCCTGCTGGTACCCAAAGAGTTATGAGGATAGCTGTACCACTTCTCCTTGCTTGCTTTTAGCTGTGTGGAGCTGCCAAACCCACGAGCAAAGGCCTTAGGGACAGGGTTGTTTCTGCCAGACAACTAAAACATGCAGAATACCATTCAGTACTGGTTTGTCTAATGCAGAGCCAAGTCTCCGGCATATCAAAAAACTCGGAAACCCTGTGGGTAGGATTTGAAAAATTAAACCTGAATAAATAAGCCGGCAGCCATTCTGTGGCATAAACTTGACACTTGTGCACACACAGGAGCTCTCACTGTAGATCCAGCTTGGTCTCAGTCTGCCAAAAACACCTGGATCCTCTGGAGAGCCTCTGTTGCAACTGCCACCTTTGGCTCTGCCTTACATTGAGCTGAGGGTGGATGTGCTCATCTGCAGCCACAAAGCCCAAAAGTTGTGTCTCCTTATTTTTTTTTCCTTACAGAACGTCAGGATCAACCCCAGCAGCATCTCCTTCCAAATGTGGAAAGACATCCCTGTTCCTTTCTACTTGTCGGTGCATTTCTTCGAAGTGCTGAACCCCAAGCAGGTCCTCCAGGGAGCAAAGCCTGTGCTGAGGCAGCGTGGACCCTACGTGTACAGGTCAGGTACCACTTGTGGTGCAGCTTGGCATGAGCCTGACCACTGTGCTGCCTGCCAGGCTGCTGGCTGGCTCCTCTGGCAGGAGGACATGGCATCAGCAGGCTCGGTGAGAGCCCAGTGGCACCGGGTTTTAAAGTGTGCTCTCATTGCTCTGATCATGCTGAAGACACACGTGTAAAGACACACAGTGGCCTCTGGCCACTGAGGCAGTGAGATTGGTGGGTGCTCCACTGAATCCTTTTCTGGGGCCTGTTGGGCAGGCAGACCTGGGCTGATGTGGTCCAAACATGGGTGTGAGGGGTGTTGGTGTGGTGGTGGGTGACCCTGTCTTCAGAGTGCTCTTCTTTTATCTTTGTTGTGCATTTAAGAGCCCAGCTCTTGATCTGGAGTCACCTCAATATCAAACTTCATGGGTCAGTCCTTATTTAACGTGAGACCCAGAATGTGCCTAACGTGAGCACTCTGGTCATGGGAACCAGTTTGGAGAACAAGCATGGAGCACTGACACTGGGTCAGACCCACACACAGCAGGGCTGGGTCTGTTTGCCATGGCTGAAGCCCCAGGTGTTTCTCAGCCCCTGAAAGAGCAAGCGATAGTTGGTGTTGAGTTGAGCGTGTGAGCTTCCCATTAAACAGTGATCTTCAACACCTCAGTGCCTTCACTGTGGTGAGGTTAAACCAGCAGCCTAAGCAAGCTCATGTGGGAAGATTATTGGTTAATCCAAAGCTGTTTGAGCAGTGTGAAGGGGAAGCCTGCAGTATGTATATGCCCTTGTTTCCTCTGGCGTTGCAGGTCACACCATGTCAGTTCTGTATGTTGGAATCGTATCACTCACTGGCTCGGGGAAAAGCTTCACTTACTTTAAATAATAATAAAGGTTTGAAGCTTATTAGTGTTCTTGTGTTCCAGCTGAGCAAGATTAGTGCCCTTCTCTAATGTGGGCTGTAAAACAGAGGCTCCACAGTGAAGGACTTTGTTTTTGCTACTGAGTTGAGCTTCAGTTCCTCCAGGAGCAGTAACAGTGATGCTGGGGACAACTTCCCACTGCTGCAGAGCACTGCAGCCTCTGTGAGACTGGGGCTGCCCTGTGGCGTGGGCTGGAGTCCAGCAGCAGTGGGCAGTGTGCAGGACATGGGTGGCCTGAAGCCCTGAGGAGCAGAAGGGCCACGATGTCGTGTGGAGGGTCAGGCTGCCTTGAACCCAGGAGCCATCAGGGAACTTGGGAGCAGATCAGTGTGGGCTCGTGGGTGGAACATGTGGCATCTTGGCTGGTCCTGTCCTGTTTGCAGGTTGTTTTGGTGTGTGGGTTGCTGTGGCTCTGCGTATCTGGGCACCTCTCTGATGTGTCTGGGCTTTCCAGTGGCTGTAGGTGAAGCAATGGAGGAGACTTAGGCTTTTGTCTTAAATTGCTTGGTTATTTATTTGTATCTGCAAGAATCCAACCTGTCAGGGATGCCTCTCTCCTGGGCTGCCCTCTCCTCCTGCCAGACCCTAACCCTGGCTGGGGTGTGAGGTTTATATCTGTTCCCACACTGCCTCCCCAGCTGCCCCATTGCTCCTTGCTGGGGTTTGGTCTCCTTCAAGCCCAGGCCTGTGCACAGAACCCCTTGCTCCACCGGCAGCAGGGATTCTGCCTGGGGGAAGGCTCCCATGATCTCCCATCTCTTTGCAGGGAGTACAGGTATAAAACAAACATCACGTTCCATGACAATGACACTGTTTCCTACCTGGAGTACCGGAACCTTTTCTTCCAGCCAGACATGTCCGGTGGCACCGAAGATGAGTACGTTGTTGTGCCAAACATTTTAATGTTGGTAAGTGCTTGTTGCCTGGATGGGTTCCACCTTCTGAGCTTGCGGGGAGGGTGGTGAAGCCCAGCACTGAAGCACTGGATTACTGAATCACTTTCTTGTGGGTCTTAAGGCCTATCAAGCAATGAGGTGGTTAAGCTCATAAAATGCAATTATCTGCATTCTGACTGTTAGTTGTTGTGTTGGGCTGCTACTGTTCCAAAACCAGAGTGTGCAGAGGGACTGGCAAAGCAGCTGGGCTTGAGTCTGCAACCTCACCTGAGCATCCTGTGGGGAAATCAAGCCTCAACTGCTTTCTTCCCAAACTGGGAATAAATGAAGAGCCTCAGTCTGTCCAGAGGATTCCTCTGAGGCTATAGATGGGAGCAGCAGAATGATTTTGCTTAGCGCCAGAAATGCTTCCTCTTCGGTAAAAGATGAGGCTCTAATCCCAGAGGTTTGTTTTCTTTCCCAGGGAGCAGCAGTGATGATGGAAAAACTGCCAGACCTTTTGAAGCTTTTACTGAGTGGAGCCCTGGCTAGCCTGAAACAGGAGGCGTTCATGAACCGGACGGTGGGGGAGATCATGTGGGGGTATGAAGACCCCCTTATAGACACGATAAATATGCTTGTTCCTGGCCTGATCCCTTTCAAGGGGAAGTTTGGATTATTTGCAGATGTAAGTAAAGTGTTGGTTGGGAATGCTAAAATCACAGCAATGTTGATCTTGGGGATAGCTCAGACACCCAACTAAGTAGAAGTTGAGTAGCTGATGGTATGTGAGGCACCCCTGGGGCTGGTGGGGCACCCAGAGTCAGTAACTTGCTGTGTGTGGTAGACTAAAAAGTCGTTCCTTCTCTCTGCAGTTTAACAACTCCAATACAGGACTGTTCACAGTAAACACAGGCATGAAGGACATCAGTCAAGTTCATATGGTTGATTCATGGAATGGGCTAAAGAAGGTGAGTGTCTGGCAGCAAACCTTTAATAATGGGGCAGTGCCTGACTTAAAGCAGGGTAAGCTGAAGGCTCTGGGTGCTGTTGTGTTTGGGTCAGGTTTGAAAACAAGTTTCTACAGGACTTTAAGTGCTGCAGTTTCTGTTCTAGCAAGTTGCCAGGAGGCAGCCATGTGGCAACTGGCTTGTCAGGAAGCATTAAATTCATCTCCTCACGGGTTTCACTTGGACTTCCTTGCAGTGCTGTTGGAGCTGGTTGACTCTAATGGCTGAAGTCTCAGACTCCTGTGGCCTGTGTTGAAGGTGTTAAATACTTTTGTTAAAGGATGCTTTACTCTTCCCTTGTGGAATTCCGCTCCTAACTAAGATCAGCTGAATCTAGAGATCAGTCACTGGGGACAGATGGATCTTGTCCATTAATTGGGTGGATATTTGACTCTCAGAATCACAGAGGCTGGAAAATACACTTAAGATGGGAAAGATCTTTGATGCTGCTGTGGAAGCAGCGTGGGGTGGTGGATATTCCATGCAGGAGTGAAAGCTGACTGCAGCACGCTCGTCCTTCTGAGTTCTTCTCTCTACACCTGTCCCACAGGTGAACTACTGGCGGAGCAGCCAGTGCAACATGATCAATGGGACAGCAGGGGAGATGTGGCCACCGTTCATGTCCCCAACCTCCCTGGAGTTCTACAGCCCTGATGCCTGCAGGTGAGGCCTCAGCTGCCAGCCTGTCCCCATGCAGGTGGCAGGACAGGCTGCACCCCCCCTCACACACAGAACCCCCCTGCAGTGACACAGAGGGCCCAGGATTTGTTTCTGCAGTTAAAGTTCAGCTGCACTTCGGGATTGTGGTATCTGAGCTTTGCAAACAGCGTAGCTGTCTGATTATCAGCATCTTGTGGTGTCCATAAATACCTTCCACATCACTGGAGAAGTCCACCTTGCCCGAGGTGAATCAGTACAAGATAACCAGATGTGGTTATCTTATGTAGATAAGATGTGGGCAGCGAGAAGGAGAAGTAAGGGTTGTCAGAGGGAAATGCAAGTGTAACTGTTTGCAGAACTCTTTCAGCTGACTAAACTCTTGGGGAAATTATGTCAGGGGGGAAACTCTTGCCACCATTTCCAGGCTCTTTCTTCTTTTTTTTTCTTTTTGTTTTTTTTTTTTTTGCTCCTGCTTGTATAAGGCACCCTGACCTTAGCTGATCACACAGGGGTTAAAGTACCTATGCCTGAGGCTGGAGGGAGGGGAAGCAGGCACAAAACCCCTGTCCCTAGCTTGGGGAAGATAATGATAATTCAGGCTTTGTAGATAGTGCTGCAAAACAAGCAAGTGCTCATGTTGAACAGAGAACAATGACCTCTTCAGTGAACAAACAGACAGCTGAGCCCAGCAATAGCTCAGGGATTCCTCTGCACAAGGGGCATCAGCAAGCACCAGAATGACTTGGAGCCAGGAATTTAGAGGGAAGTTTACCTGTAACCAGAGTCTAAAACACAAATGCCTGTTCCTGTAAAACTACAGAAATCTCTGGAATGGAGCATCCTTCCAGGCAAGGCTTCCAGTGAAGTGGAGGAAACCATGCTTGGTTTCTTGTTGGCACAGGAGGTTCCTGGCACACGGAACTGTGAGGAAATGGTTCAGCTTCTCAGACAGTGCTGTGTCTTCTGCCCAGAGCTCTGCCTCAGCCTCTGTTCACCCAGAGTCACAAACAGCAGCTGGGAGGCTAAGAGCATTCCTGCCTTGCTGCAGGACAGGCAGGGCCCATCTCCTGTGCTCTGTGCACATGAAGTGCAGCTGGTGCTGAGATGCAGCTACCAAAGTTTTATGCTGCTGATGTGCTACAGCAACCTCTGCCTCCTGGCTGGAAGGTGAGCAGAGCCAAGAGGCACATATGAAACTGCTGAACATGCCCTGAACCCCCCCATCCCTGAGCATCAGGAGGCCTCTGTAGGAATGAGCATCCCCCTGGCCTGCCCAGGCTGTCCTGGGTGCCCTCTGGGACCCACTTACCCATTCTGTGATTCTCTGATCCCTGCCAGCCTCACTCTAGTGTGAAGGGAGCAAACTTTTGTCCTGGAAACTTGCATCGATCCTGGCCAGCTGGTGTAGCAATATTGCAGCACAACATCGATAGTCTCTTGTAGCAAGGAAAAAATCTTGCTGCGTCATGTAGAGAAATTTTCCACTCCCCTGGCAGCCTGTTGCTGGAGTTGGCCTGAGAAAGAGATTTATCCAGTGTCTGTGCCCTGTAACGGAGCACCTCGGAGCCAAGGCTTGCATAAAGTGGGTATTATCTCTTGGAGAGCAGCCCTGGGGATTACTACATGCCTTTAAACAAATCTCACCTGGGTATAGCAAACAGGCATAATCCTGTGGTTTCTCTCCGTAACTAGTCCTGACCAACCCTGCAGATGTGCTTAAAATACGGAAAGCAAAAGGCGTAAATATTCATTCCCCATCCCCAAAGCACTGCTCTGAGGGTTTATCTTGATCTCAAAGTCTAAGTTACATTGCAACTGCATCTTATCCAGGCAAGATAAGAAGCCCAGGTCTCCTGGGCTGGAGACCTGTTGGCTAATCCTGTTCCTTCTCCACTGAAACCCTTCCAGATCCATGACACTGGTGTACGAGCAGTCTGGGGAGTTCAAGGGTGTGCCCACCTATCGGTTCGTGGCGCCCAAAACCCTCTTTGCCAACGGCACTGATTATCCACCCAACGAGGGCTTCTGCCCCTGCATGCAGTCTGGCATCCAGAACGTCAGCACCTGTAGACTCAGTAAGTCCTTTCCCCCCTGGCTCTCCTCTGATGGACCAATGTTAAATTCGAGATGCAGCACAAGCTTGGCTGTCTGGAAAATCAGCTCTGGTGTCTGCTGGGATGCTGAAGAGTACTGTGTGCACTCCCTCAGGCCTCTCAGCAATGAGGGAAAGAGGGAAAACCCTTGTGCCCAAAGTTCCTTCAGTCCCCAGCCCTGTGACAGCCTGGCATTTGTGGGAATGCCCAAGGATAATGGGAGCATTACATCCCCCGGGCTGGCGGTGGGAGCAGGCAGGGGAGCAAGGAAGAGGCAGCCCATGCAACTGCCAAATCAAATGTTGACTTTGGACACGGAGTGTGCGTCACACAGGACTGACAGTGCAGGCTGGGTGTCCTAACTCGGGTCTGGGAGCAGTTACCATGGCATTGTGTGGTGCATGGCTGGAGAGGGTGGCTGCTCCTTAACCCTCCCAGAGCAATGGAAGGATCTGCGGGGAGGGAAGGGAAGGAACTTGCGGGCTGGGAGGAGAAAATACGAAAGCCTGTTCAGAACCCGTACTGCAAGTCCATAAAAATGTCAAGAACAGTTCTCGGGTAGGTGTGGAGGAGTTTACAATGTCTTTAATCTCATGCAGATGCACCGATGTTCATTTCCCACCCTCACTTCTACAATGCCGACCCATCCCTGGTGAATGCAGTCGAAGGCCTGCACCCCAGCAAGGACCAGCACGGGCTTTTCCTCGATGTGCACCCTGTGAGTGAGCCTGCCAGGGTCCTCCCCTCACCCCAGGGACCAGCCCAGCATGGGGGGGGACCCTGCCATCAGCTGAGCAGTGGCACCACTCTGTTCTTGTGGCACTGATTTGAGCAGGTTCCATAGTGCAAAGACTGGCGAGGACACGTGCAGATAAAAAATATCAAAGCCATAAACTAATTGAATAATTAGCCTGGCTTCTAGAGAATTGCAGAACTAATTATAAACATAATTGTTTCGATAAGCACAGTGAAGTTCTTTCCACTGACTCAGGCCTGTAACACCAGGAGGTGTATCTGGCAGCAGCCCAGCTATGCCCCAAATCTGCAAATGCACATTGCCATGAGAACTGGCTGGCAAAGTCTGTAGACCACGCTGTGGCTCAAGCTGGCACCTCCATTTTTGGGCTGGCTTCTTCCACTCTCTCCACTTGCCCATCTGGAACTGACTGCTTTTGCACTGGGCTGCTGCTGTGTTACATCCCTCACATACCTACAGCGTAAGGGTGAAGTCAGCACTCCAGAGGGGATTATTTGAGGTGTCCTGAGGCATCATTGTCCCAGCTGCTGATGGGAAAGGGGCTTTGGGATTTTCTACCCACAGCCTGTGTTGTGCATGGTTAGTTTTTCCAAATATTCAGTGATGTTTGCTCCAGCAAAGATCCTGTTTCTCTCTTGAGGTAAGGTAAACTGTGTATCTTATCTAGAATTGGGTTCTGACTGCTTTTCTTATCGCAGTTATGAAAATCTAATTAAGTTTATTACAGTATAAAACATCTACTGATAGCAGTACAGTTAACTATATTTTTATCTAGCTGCAGCCTGCTGACTACAAACAGTGACAGTCCAGCAAAAATTCTCTGCTTGTAAAAATGTGTTGCAAAACTGCAGAGTCATGAGAAACCAATGTCTTAATGGGTTTCAACAAGATCAGCTTTGAAGTGTGTGTTTTTGTGGTCTTGGGGTGTTGCTGGACAGAGTCTGTTGGTCCCTACAAAGTCCCTGAGAGGTTACTGATGAATTTGTCTCTCCCTCTGCAGATGACGGGCATCCCCATGAATTGCTCCATCAAGCTCCAGCTGAACCTGTACATAAAGCAGGTGTCTGGTATACTGTAAGTGATCTCCTTCTAGAAGTGTCCATCTGCCTTTCCTGAGCAGGGAATTCTGCTGATGCTGAGGTTGCTGCAGAGTTTACTCTCCCCAAAGATGAAGCAGCTTTACCATGACCAGTTGTCCTATTGCTGGAGCCAGCTGGCTCCTGCTGAAACATCAGCCATTCCAGTGACCACCAGTTCCATCCCCTGGCAGTGCAGAGTGGCTGCCTGTTTGCTCAGCTTGGGCAGTGTCCCTGTCCCTGCCCAGACAGCCAAGGGATGGACAGTTCCTCCTGGTGAGGCAGGAGCTGTTCACCTCCACTGTGCTGCCTCTCAGGAGTTACCTGCAACATGGAGAGGCAAAACACACTCTGCCTGCAGGGTGGAGAGTGAAGCCTGTGTCCAAAAAGACACTTCCAGTTCTATGAAAGCCAACAGGAGGTCTCTGTAACCAAACTGTGTGGTGCCAGATGTTAAATACCAGCAGGGGTTGGGAGTGTGCTCTCGCTGCTTTGGCTGAGGGGCAAATGCCTGCAGACTGCCCCCAGGGTGCCAACTTGGCTGCACCACCCCACGGTGCCATCCAGGTGACTGAGACATGAACTTTAGCATTCTGGATCACTGAGTTTCACCTCCCTGGAGCCTGGTTTGGGACAGCACTTACTGCTGTCCTCAGGCAGTTAAGCCCCGTGGAAGCATAAGCTCTGCCCTTGCATGAAAAGCACAGCTTGGACCTGGTCCCCCAAGGTGGGAGCAGCTCACTGGAGCAGCAGGGATTGCCACCTCTTTATGCTGGTTTCCTGGCCACTATCAGTCTGTCAGACATGTCCCCCTAGGAAGAATTATGGTGCTAATTGGGACCTGATCAACCATAAACCTAAGTGTGTGTTTCTTTTTTGATTTTCTTCCCCCCCAGTCAAACAGGAGACATTAAGCCGGTGGTCCTGCCGCTGCTGTGGTTTGCAGAGGTGAGCTGCCTTCCTCAGCCTGATTCTGCAGAGCCTCTCCTGCTTCCCCATCACCCAGTGCTGGGGAAACTCCACTTTGGATAAAGCTTTAAGCCAGACAGACTAATTAAGCACCAACAGAAGGCTTTTCAATACTTGAATAATGGCCGTGCCATTAATCCCTCTGAGCTGAACAAACCCTGCACTATACTTGGTAAATCTCTGGCTCTGCCCTAGATGTGGGGTTAAATAGGGCCCTGGACAGAGCTGCCAGCATCCCTGTCCTCATGTGGGCCAGGGAGTGCAGCCTCCAACTGTGGGTGCATGTCCAGCTGGCTCCAGCTATTTAGCAAAACCTTCTAGCCTCACTGAATCTTGCATAAATCCCCTAATTTATGCTGGGAGGTGGTGGGAGAGGAATCATCCAGCTGGTCTGTCTCAGCCCTGGGCGGGAGGGAAATGCCACTGACAGCTCTGCTTTTTTTGGGCAGAGTGGATCCATCGAAGGCGCAGTCCTAAAGCAGTTTTACAACAACCTGGTGCTGCTCCCGTCGGTGCTGGACTACGTGCAGTACATCCTCCTTGGGCTGAGTGTCCCACTCGTTGTCTCAGCAGCTGTGCTCATGGCAATGAGTAAGGTAAGAATCTGCAGCTGCCCCATGGGAAGTGCTGCGAGTCAAATCAGACTCAATCAGACCACGTAGTTTGGGCTGCCAATCTAACATGTCTGAGGAAACATTGGCTGATGCCACCAACCATCTCCTAATGGTGCCAGGTGCCAGCAGAGAGCAGCAGAACTTCTTAGCCATCTAGAAATTGGGCTGCAAGTAGATACCATGAAGCATTTCTGGCTTTCTTGGTGCACAGCAGTGATGGAAGTGGCTTCCTGGAGGAGGACGTATTTCTCAGCTCACCCAGCTAACAAAGAAACAAGCCTAGTTTATCGACCCAGCCTCCACAGAAGGCAGCAGAAGGTCTGTGCCATTGCACAGATCTGCCTCTCTGTCGGGTCCCAGCAGTTTTCCAGTCAGAACAGAGCCTTCTCCAGAGGATGGAGCTATCTGAACACAGCATTTGAAGTGAAATGCAGTTGCTGTGTTCTTGCAGAGGGGACACAGCCCCTGTGGCTGCTTCTCAGCCCAGCACAGATTCTGCATTTCCATGAAACGTGCTTGGTTTCTGTGCAAGCTGCTCCAAAGAGCTCTGGAAAGGAAACCCTCAGAGCCTTTGTGGATCTGGGCTTACTGAGAAGTGAAGACCTTTGAAGCCTGCTGGGAGCTGGCAGCTGGGCAGTGGGGTGAGGCTGAGCTGAGCTGTCAGGACTGAATATAAAGCAGCCAAAACACTCAGTGGAGATCTGTGGCTCTGGCTCCACAGTGATCTGATAACACTAAGCTCTCTCCAAGCTTTAGTTCTTGAAGCAGAGATCTAACTCCCTACCCTAACCCTCTATCAAAGGGAGCTGATTTAGCTTTGCACTGCAGTCAGGTGGCTTAGGCTGGCTCTAAGGCTGCAGAGGTGAAGAGGCTACTTGTGGGATTAAAGGCAGTGCTTGGGAGGAGAGCAGGCAGAGGGGAGGCCTGTGTGAGGGGCTGCCTTTGCTCAGCTGGTTACTGCCCTTCCTCAAACACTGATGCAAACCCACCTTAAATAACGCCAGGGTTCTCGGAGTATCACGTAATTGGATTTTAAGCAAGTCTACAATTACTTAAGTGACTTAAACATATGATCCCAAATCCCCTTGTTCTTCCACGCACTTCCCTGCAGGGTGGGAGTGATGCCAGGGCCCAGCATGGAGCCCAGAGCTCACCACCAAACCCTTACTGTGCTCCCAGGATGGTCCTGGGATGAACTGCCCCACTTCAGCACGTGTGAGTGGTTGCTGGCAGACAGGCTGCAGTCTGCTGCATGACCCCAGGAGCTCTGAAAAAGGGCTGGACAGCCATTTCTAACACCTTATGCTGCCCTGAGCTGGCATTTCCTCACCCCGCTTTGTGCAAGTCTTAATTCCTGGTATCAAAGAGATTTAACCATGCTAGAAAGGGCCAGGGAGAAAAGCTGGATTTTAAACTCATTCAAGCCAACTGAATATCTGCTTGTGAAATATCCCAAACCCAGGCGTAAGCCAGCTGTATTTCTGTGCTCAGCCAAAAGAGTCATGAAGTGTTAAAACTAAAACTCAACGTCAGGAAGTGCCTGACTATCTGGAAAGTGATTAAAAAGCTTCAATGACCTTACCAATCTCTAAGAAAGCTGTACAACACCACATGAACGTCTCCCCCTAATGAGTAGATAAGAGCTTGTAAACTGGAAGACAGCGATTTGCAGCCAAGGTGTGTTCCTCATTTGATTGAAGTGTTGCTGATCTAGCTCTGATTGCTTAATCGTGCACAGTTCTGCCTCCCGAAGCCACAGGCGATGTCAGAGGGGACACTGAGCGGGGACATTGTCCACACCTTCACGTGTCTGCCAGCATGAAGGTCTCCCTGAACCCAGCTCCTCCCTCTGGTGTCCTGCGTGCCTCTGGCTTCTGGAAGGGAGCAGTGTGCTCTGAAACCAGCGCAGATGCAGTGCTGTGAAACACTTAAATCTTAGTCTAGTTTCTAGTGGAGCCAGTTTGAAATGCATCTGTTGGACTCGCAGCTCTAAAAAGTGCACAATCTGTACGGGGGTAGAACACCCCCAGACCTTGTAGCTCTCTGCCATTGTGGCCTAAAGCCTGTGTGGTGACACTTTTAAAAGGTAAACAGACCATTTTAAAACTGGCTTGACACTGAACAAAATCTTAAATAGGACTTAGTTTAACCTAAATTACGAAATCTTCATTAATAACTAGATTCTAGTTAAACGGTGATTTTATTCCGAATCTCCTCCGAAAATTGGAACCCTCGTGAAATTCACGTCCAAGTGCACCATAAACTAGACTGATTGTCTTCTAGGAAAAATGCTCTTTATTTTGGAGTAGCAATAAAAAGAGCTCAGACAGTAATAAGGCAAACCAGGCCACCTCTGCCACAAACCTGCCTCCGGTTAAGGGGACGGTGTTGCGGGAAGCCAGACTGTAGGTGGGTACCCCGTCAAGGTAACATGCTTTTCTCTCATCCTGATCTGATTAAACTTCACTTAAAACCAATCAAATGAAACGTTTGCTGTGCACATCTCCCAGACGTGCCCTCCTGGCAAGCTTTGATGGAAGGGTGTTGTTTCCTGGCTTTATTCGGGGCAATTTAGATGTCTCAATTCTGGCACTTAACCAGGTTGCAGGCACATGCTCTTATTGTTTCTCTGGTGTGCCCGATCTGCAGCCCTAATAATGTCAGCAGGGATCAGGGGAAAAGTAGAATTGGTGTGAGGAAATACTTTTCCTGACCATTTTCTCCCTGTCTCTGAGTGTTTGAGATCCAGAGGTAAGTTTTTTGAATGGGTAAAAACTTGTGGAGTAACAGAGGTAGTCCCCTGGTGGGTGTCACCCCTCCCCTGCATGCAGGGAGCCTCAACAGAGAGGCTTTCAAGAGGGAATTTCTGATGTATAAAATATCTGGGTTTGTATTACAGGAACACAAAGTCACTGAATCGTTGAGGTTGAGGGGACCTGTGGAGCTCATCTATCCCAATCCCTCTGCTCAAGCAGAGTCACCTAGCTCAGCACCATCTCCAGATGTCTCTTAATATCTTCAGGGATGGAGATGCCTCAGGGCAACCTGTTCCCGTTTTTACAGTTTTCACAGAAAAAAAAAAAAAAGGAAAAAAAAAAAGGATTTCTTAATGTCCAGATGGACCCCCCTGTGTTTAAGTGCCCCTTCCCTCTTGTCCTGGCCCTGGACACCACCAAGAAGAGCCTGGCTCTGCACTTACACCCTCCCTTCAGAAACTTGTTTACAGTGGTAAGATCCCCCTGAGCGTTCTCTTCTCGAGGCTGAACAGTCCCAGTTCTCTCAGCCTTTGCTCACATAAGAGACAGTCCAGTCCCAAAATCACTTTAGTGGTCCTTTGCTGGACTCTCCCCTGTAGTTCCATCTCTCTTGTCCTGGGAATCCCAGAACTGACCACAGCACTCCCTCTATGGCCTCACCAGTGATGAGCAGAGGGGAAGGATCACTCCAAGACCTGCTGGCAACACTCCCAATGCAGCCCAGGACAGAGTTGGCTGCCTTTGCTCCCTGGCCACGCTGCTGGCTCACCTGCAGCTCGCTGTCCCCGAGATCCTCGGGTCCTTTTCTGCCAAACTGCTGCAGAGCTGGCTCACCTTTAGGGTGTCCTGGTGTGTGGGGTTGTTCATACCAAGTGAAAGACCTTGTACATCCTCTTGTTAAACCTCGTGAGGGTCCTTCCAGTTCATTTCTCAGCCTACTGAGGTCCCTCTGGTGTACCAGCCACTCCCCCAGGTTTTGCAGATCATTAATAAAGATGTTACTCAGGACTGGACCCAGTATTGACCCCTGGTGTACACTGATAGTTACTGGCCTCCAACTCAACTCTGGGCCTGCTGTTCAGCCAGTTTTGAGTCCACCTCACTGCCTGCTCATCCAGTCCCTACTCCATCAGCTTCCCTGTAAGGTTTTCATGGGAGAGGGTGTCAAAAGCCTGGAGTCCAGGTAGACAATATCCACTGTTCTCCCGTCATCTACCGAGCCAGTCCTTTCATCGTAGATGGTCAAGCACAATTTCCCCTTGGCAAAGCCCAGTGACTACACCTGATGATTTAATTGTCCTTCACGTGCCTGGAAATGGTTCCTAGACTTAGCTGCTCCATCACTTTCTCCAAGATGAAGGGAGGCTGACTGGCCTGTAGCTCCTGAGGGCTTCCTTCTTGATCTTTATCAAGCTAGAAGTGATACTTGCTTTCCTTCAGTCTTTGGGCCCCTCTCCTCACTGCCAGGCCTGTTCAAAGACAACAGGGAATGGCCTTGCTGGGACATGAGCCCACTCATCCCATCAGGGTTTATGGATTTGTGTATGCCTGGGTTCCTTAAGTATTCTCTGACCTCATCCTCTTCCACCAAGGGTGCATCTTCCTTGCTCTGGGCTTTCCTTGGTTTCTGGGGTCCCCTGCCTCATTCAGCCCCAGGCCCCTATGGTTCCCTCTTCTTTCTTTTGTCTCCTGGGTACTTGGAGAAGCCTTTCTTGTCTCTGACATCCTTGGCTAGATTCAATTCCAGTTGGGTTTTGGCTTTCCTGTCTTCATCCCTGCATGCTGGGAGAGTGTCCCTGTATTCCTGCCAGGTTACCTGTCCCTGCTCCCACCTTCCAGATGCTTCCTTTCTGCACTTGAGTTTGGTCAGGAGCTCCTGGTTCATCCATGTTGCCCTGCTGGCATTTTTTTCCTGGCTTGGGATGCTTGTTAGGGTGGACTATTCTTGAATTTGGAGGAGGTGATCCTTGAACATTAACCATCTTTTGCCCTGATTCTATCCCCTCATCTGAGGCACTTTTAGAATCATAAACTCATTAAGTTTAAAAATTCCTCCAAGATCCTCCAGTCCAAACTTCAACCAAATACCACCATGCCCAAAGGGACTCCAGGTGTTCCTGGTGGTATCACTGGTGCCCACACTGGAGCAGCAGTGGGCAATAGGCAAAGGGTTAGACAAGCCTCATGGTCCCTCCACAGCACCCCAATCCACATCCCCAGCAAGCAAAAGTCTCTGGGTGAGAGGCAGGTTGGTGCCTCTGTCCCCAGCAGCAGGAAGTGACCTACTCTGGGGTTCTGGCATGATTTAGGGTCAGGGCCCACGTGCTCTGTTTGAAGGCGTATCTGGCTCCTGCTCAGCTTTGAGGGTGGTGAACCTGTTTTGTAGGTGTAAGTGTTAAGGGTTATGGGGAGGAGGAGCCATCTTGGTGCCAGAAGGCAGCAGCTTCCAGCCTTCCCCTTCTGCAGAGGCTGCACCTACCATTATCTGAGGGATGAGTGCTGCCTGTGCCTGCTGCAGCCGGTGCCTGGGGGCCCCCAAACTCTTCTGTCCTTCAGCAGGCCGTCCATCTCCCTTCCATCTTGGATGCTGTGCAGCACCCTGGCTTTGTCCCACAGCTCCTCCACACGGCTCTTCAGGCTGGGTGTTTGGGTGGTGCTACAGGTGCTGGAAATGACCTCATTTTGGTAGGGCAGGAGGTACAAAGAGGTACAAAAATCCTCACTTTGACAAAAGGGTCCTTGGCCACTGAGAGTCCAGGAGGCTTGGGGTGTGCATGGCCTGGGTGGGGCGGCAGTGGCACCTCTGGGTGTGAGCGTGCTGTGACCTCTGTCCCTCCCTCTGCAGAGAGGCGCCGCCGAGAAGAGCTCCCGTTCCTCCTCCACGCAGAGCAAACGTCCCCCCTCGTCCGAGACCACGCCGCTGCTGCACGACGCCGACGCCCTGAGCCAGGACCATGCCGAGGCCTGAGCCCTGGCCCGCCATGCTTCTCACTGGGACACCCTTCCACAGGGACACCCTTCCCACTGGGACATGCTCCCCACTGGGACACCCTTCCCACAGGGACACGCTCCCCACAGGGACACCCTTCCACAGGGACATGCTTCTCACTGGGACACCGTTCCCACAGGGACACGCTCCCCACAGGGACACCCTTCCCACTGGGACATGCTCCCCACTGGGGCATGCTTCCCACAGGGACATGCTCCCCATTGGGACACCCTTCCCACAGGGACATGCTCCCCATTGGGACACCCTTCCCACAGGGACACCCTTCCCACAGGGACATGCTCCCCATTGGGACACCCTTCCCACAGGGACACCCTTCCCACAGGGACATGCTCCCCATTGGGACACCCTTCCCACAGGGACACCCTTCCCACAGGGACATGCTCCCCATTGGGACACCCTTCCCACAGGGACACCCTTCCCACAGGGACATGCTCCCCATTGGGACACCCTTCCCACAGGGACACCCTTCCCACAGGGACACGCTCCCCACCAGGACACGGCCACGCTGCAGGTGACGCCTGCTCTGGATCCCCAGAGCTCTCTGGAAGGTGAAGTCCTGGACAACTCAGCAGAGGCCCTTGCACAGCACGGCAAAGCCACGGGATAGTCCTGCTGCTCAGCATTCCCGCTCATCCAGAGACCCCGTGCAGACACTCAGCACAGTGTTCAAGATCCCTTGTCCCCAAGGGCCAGCCACGGCCCCTCTCTCTGGTGGAATGAAGATGGTTGCTGACTGATCTGAGAAGTTATTTGCAATTTAAGACTGCCTATTGCTAGGGATAAAAGGCACTTTAATGGGAGCCTTTAAAATAAATGAGGTTTGTATAGGTAGCACTGATGGGATTTAGTGATCTTTTTAAAAGCCACTGTTCATCTCACCAAATGGGGCACGCTGTCCTGGAGCCACTTACAGTTTCATTGCCACTTGATGTAACTGGACTACACTGCAAATCATTTCTGGGTGCTGTCACTTCAGTGATGTCTCTTCCCACAGTACCTGGAGCCTGCCTGGGGTTGCTCCAGCCTTTGCATGTGTTGGAGAGTAGTGGTGACTTTTAAAAGTTCTGTGCCATGACCTTGTGCCCCACAGTGATTCCAGCTCACAGCCCTGTAACTTAATCTCTCCTGGCTGTAGGTGACTGTGTGAGATGAGCCTTGGCAAAACCTCGGTGGCACATCTGAGCTGTCAAGATCTCAGCTCCTGGCAGTTGTCCCTGCTGCCTGCTCAGCCATCCAGGATCAGCTCTTCTGGCCGTGGCCATCGGCACTGGGAGGCCACCAGTGGCTCCGGTCACGCTGCCTGACCACGGGAAGGGGGAGGCTTGGCCCTGTCCTTGAGTGTTAATGAAGATATTTTTGCTTTTGAGAGGGAGGAATATGTGCAATCATGAAAGTAACAATGGCCTTAAGTAGGGTTTGATTAAAGTTTTGCAGATTTCTGAAATGGTTTGTTGGGTGACCTGGGGCTGGATGTTACCTGGGGGTGGGTGGTCTTGGGTCACACATCAGTGGGAAAGAAGCCCAAAGCCCAGGAATATTTTTGGAAAATTACTAGTCAGTAGTTGTCTACCACACCTGCCTTGCCCACTTCCAGCCAGGAGTGTGGGAAAAGCAAAGGGGCCAGTGCTGGAGCATCTGACAAGAGAGGTGGGGAATCTCTGCTCTGTCTTGGAGCAGAGGACTTGTTGCACTGTGTGTGACATGGATACTCTTGGGGTCTGGAAATCTTTGTCCGGGACAGCCCTGTGACTTCCTAGTGGGCTAAGCCCACTCTTTTCTCTTACACCTCCATTCCTCTAACTGAGCACAGGACCTAAACCAGACTCTTCCTGGCCCAGTGCATTCCTTACTGCCCATGTCCCAGTCCTGCCGTGGGCCTAGGCTGCCTCACCATGGAAGCAGCCGTGATACAGCCCGGGTCACAACGAGGAAAGGTGGCACTTTGGCCCACGGGCTGAACTCCCCTACATGCCTCAAGTGCTTCTTGCAGGTAGCTTCTTGCACAGCTGCCCTGTGCCCACCCGAGGGCGCTGCGGGGCCGCGGATGCTGCGGGACCCGGGGATGGACACGGAGCGGGGAACGGGGGAACAGGGGATCCATCCCGGGTAGGGAACGGGGGAACGGGGGATCCATCCCGGGCGGGGAACGGGGGAACGGGGGATCCATCCCGGGTAGGGAACGGGGGATCCATCCCGGGTGGGGAACGGGGGAACGGGGGATCCATCCCGGATGGGGAACGGGGGGTCCATCCCGGGTGGGAAACGGGGGAACGGGGGGTCCATCCCGGGTAGGGAACGGGGGAACCATCCCGGGTGGGGAACGGGGGGTCCATCCCTGAGGGGCAGCGAGGCACCGGCGGTCCGGCCCTGAGAGGTAAATGGGGTTTCTGGACATGGGGGGCGGCGGAATCCGGGCATGGGGGGGTCCATCCCTGGCGGGTCCCGGTCAGAGATGCACGGCCCCGATCCCCTGCCCAGAACCCCCGAGCTGTGTCTGTCCATGGGCACACAGCGCTCCGGTTGTTTTCCTCCTCTACTTCAGTCACCTTGTTGGCTGCTTGTGGATTTTCCAACTGGTTTTAAAATGCTCCTCACAAGCCCGAGTCCTTTCCCGGCCCTGACTCATTCTCCCTTGCCAATTCCCTTTGTACACGGCGTTCAGGGCTGTCACAGCCTGGACGCCCCTGGTGCAACACCCTCCCTCCCCTGTGCCGGGCCAGGTTGAAGTCATTCACCCTCTCCCGAGGATTTTAATTGGCCCCCACAGGCTCAGTTATTTATCATCACAACAATCTCGATTTACTGCGCGGAAGCCGCCTTTCACCCGGCCTGGCACAGCCATGGGGAATAAACGGGTCATCTCCATCCACGAGGCGCTTCATCACCGCAAGGGAACTGCCGGGGCTCGGTGTCCTCTGGAACCTCTGGAACCTCTGGAACCTCTGTCCCCGGTGTGAGCCCTGCCGTGGGTACCCCCTCCACTCGTGGAAATGTGCCGAGTCCTACGCTGGATGTGTTGCTGTGGCAGAGAGCAAATCCAGGCTGCTGGGCTTGGCCAGGGCAGCCTCCCATCTCAGGGGTGTGTTGGATGTCGGCGTTAAACTTTACGGTGCTTAACGCCCCATTGAACGAGTGTGACTAAATGTCCTTCCACCTCCTGCTTCTGAGGACACAAGAACTTAATTTTATTGCCTCGTCGGTCACCGGAGTCAGGGCTGGACCGTTTCTGGGAATAATCCTGTCTGTGCACAAGCTGCTCCACCCTGGGCTGCCAGAAATTCTCCTGCCCTTCAAAAAGGCAAACAAAACCCCCTGTGCTTCTTGCTTTGAGCTGTTGCTTTTACTGAGGTGTCCCTGTGCCCGGGCAGCGAGAGCCACAGCCTCAGCCCATCGCACAGGGCATCTCTTTGGGATGCTCCATCCTTGCTGCTGTGGGCACAGGGCTTCCCAAGTCACCCTACTCCCACCTTCTCCTGGCTGTTCAGCTGCCAAACCTCAGCTCTGTTGGGGTAAACCAGAGCACGGCCCCATATGCAGCCCCTGTTTCATCCCTGTGGGGTGATCCCAGGGAGCTCCTGCTGCAGCCCAAGCCTGTGGGGCTCGGAGTGCTGACGTGCAGCCAGCTCAGATCCACGCTCCCTGTGCTTGGTGGCTCCCTGGGAGCACGAGTTTTCTGGAGCAAGAGAAACAATTCCTAAAAAGGAGCAGTCAGATGGAAAATTGATACCAAATGGTGCTATCAGTCCCCTGAGGAACAAGGTTTGATCCCTCAACCCGTGGCTCCTGGGGGTTAGGACAAAGGCACACAATGCTATTTTAGAAGGGTTTCTTTTTTAAAAAGTTTATTATTTTCCTCCTTTTGGTAAGTTCATGATTTTCCCAGACACGAACTGGTTTCAGATATGATGCTGATGGCACAAATGCTGCTTTGGATACGTGTGGTGCCTGCAGGATGAGGAGGATCTGAGAGCTGTGCCCAGCCCTGCTCCAGCTGCTCCATGGATCCTGCAGGGCCAGGGACCGTCCCCAGCAGCCAATACCGGGTCAGGGGCTTTGCCAGCCCCACAGGGTTGTTGCCCTCAGGTGGAGACAACCCAGGGGCTGCCTGCCTGGTTCCCAGCCTGGTGATCCTTCCCATCTTCCCTGTCTGCCCCCGTGACTGTGGACGCTGCTGCTGAGTGTTCCTGGGGGTACCCAGCTGCATTTCTGGGCTTAATAACATGGTTTGTAGCACTCTTAAAAACCCCACCTCCCCAGGTGCCCCAGCTTCTTTCTGTCTTTTCCATCTGGGCTGGTTCCTGGAGCAGTTCCTGTAGGAAATTGCCTCCTGAGCAACCAGTGCCATGGACAGGAGGCTTCACCTCATGCCCACAAAACGTGGGGCTTGTGGGTCACGGTGTCCCATCACTCCCAGTGCTGAGCACGAGGCACTGCACAGGCCTGGAAGCCATCGGGGGGGAGAGAGCTGAGCTTCCAGGGAAGGAATTTCCAGCAACTGCAGATCCATCCCCAAAGACAGCATTTCAAGGAATTACCCTCTCCCCCTTGCTGCAGACTTCCTCTGCTTTTCCAAGTAAGTCTCTGGCTTGGGGCCATTTTCATAGTAACTGGAGCAGAGCAGATCCATGGGAACATCCGGGGCTGGAAGTTGGTGTTTTCCAGGTTCACGGCCTGTGATTCTTATCTGCATTAAGTGTCCCCAGTTCTGACACTGAGCCTCTCTCTCTCAGCTGTCTCCCTTGTGAGCACGGTGTTTGCAGAGATGCTACGAGGAGCAGTGAAACCACCTTCAGTGACCACAAAAATAAAGGGTGATTAAGGTTTTTTAGCACTGCTTTAGCAAACAGCAGTTGCTGGTGGTGGAAACTCAGTGCCCTCCCTCCTGGCAGGGCTGCTCCAGGTCCAGATGTGCTGAGCATCCTGGAGGGGTGCAGGGGAGATCCCCTGTGGGTAACCAGTTTGTCTGACCCCAGAGACCCAGGGGCAGCCCCTGCCTGCCTGCAGAGAGCTGCCAGACACCCTATGGTTGTGCTTCCCCCCTCTCCAGAAGATGCTCTGTTTACAATCTTAATTTTCATGCCCTGATGGGAATAGGGAATAGTTTGGGGGCTCTGGTGAGACTCTGGAGGAGGTGACCCCTCTCCCCCACAGCCAGGGCTGAAGGCAGGGATCACATTCCCCCTCCCCACCTGAACAGCACTCAGTGTCCATGGGGATACAGCCCTGGAGACATACCTTGTGGATTTTCTTCAGCTCATAAATACTCCCCTGCCCTTCTCAGTGCCCCTAGCAAATAAATTATCTGAAGCTACATTTCCCCATTTCAAAGCCTTGTGAAAGAAACCAGAGGGTTTAGCAGCCTTGACTGGCTGGAGTGGTTCACATACCATCCACCCATTTGCATTTGATCTACTTCATCCTGTGTTAAGTAATCCTTGAAAGCCCAGTGGGCTGCAGGCCCTCTTCGTGCCTGTAAATCACTGGGGCATGTCACAGGTTGTAAATGAGCAGGGTGAGAGCGTGTCCCACCCCTCCATCTGATCCAAAACGTCTCCCTGCCCCAGAAAAACCATCCTTGTTAAATCTGAACAGCAGCTTGCTGGCTTGGGATCACCATGGGCAGTAGGGTGGGAGTGTGCATCTCCTGCACCTCCTGCCCTACTCAGTTTGCTTTCCATCCCTGGAATTTCCTGGGACAGAGAAGGAGCTCTGCCTCCCCCCTATGCTGGTCAATAGGGTTTTAAGCCGTGGAACCTGTGTGATTCCACAAGTCCCTCTTGCAGCCAGGCTATGGCTCTCTCCCTTATAATAAATCAAAGATTATTCCCCTCTTCCCCATCGCCTCTCCTCAAAGGTTGCTATTGCTCAGCTGTGGCCTGACTTTAATTACAAATTAAGAGCAACTGAGCGGGCACTAGGTGCCATTAATTGGCTTTCCAGGAAAGGTTTCCCGGGGAAAGCTGAAGGCACCAGCGATTGATCCGCTTGGTTCCTCGTGTACAGTAGCTCAGGTTGATGTGAGCCCTGTGCCAGGTCCCAAATTCAGCACTCTGGCTGTCATTTTCCCAAAAACTGCAGTCAGCATTGAGGCTCCAAGGTATTTTTCCCCTGCTCATTGAAGCCTCAGGGGCTCAGAGCCCCCTGTCCGCACTGGGATGGATTTTTAGCTGCTGAGAACAAATTCCAGGGGAGGATGCTGAAATAAAGCAGATGGGATAATTCTGGAGGTCAGAGCGAGGAGAGGATGCACTGCCAGGCATCATGTGATGAAAACATCCTCACTGCTCCAGCAGCTGTCAAAGCCCAAACAGATGAGGCAAGGTGCCCAAGGAGTGTGCAGGGATCTCATTTACCTGGTAATTAATGGAAATCGTGAAACAAATCAACACATGCTCCCCGTGGAGAGCTTCACGCTCCGGTTTCAGGCTGCTGGTGGGGAACTGGGCACGGCTGGATTGTGAGAGCAGTGAGCGCTGCTGCGGGGCTCTGCCCCATCCCTCTGCCCCTGAGGGACATCCCGGTTATTTGAGGATGTCCTTGCCTGCCAGAGTGTGTGGCTGTGGCACTCCAGGCCTGCCCCGTGCTCAGGGCACTGCGGATTGCTCTGCCCCCGGCACACGGGGGACCCGCAGCTCTGTCTGTCACAGCAGAGCCGCCTCGGCTGCTGGCTGCGGGCTGGGAATGAAGATGTTCCGCTGAGCCCCGGCCCTGCCGCTCTGATCCTGCTCTGCTGAACATGTCACAGCCGATTTTGCCGGCCCAGCCCTGCTGGCACCTCCGCGCTGTGCCAGCCCCGCGGGGCTGCAGGTGCTGCTGGCACCCGGACCCGCCCCGGGGCATCCTGATGGAGAGAAGCCTCATCCCACTGCAAAACGCCCTGCCATTTTCTCTCGCAAGTTAATTAATTTGGCTCAGTTTAAATATTAAAAGCGCTGCTTGCTGCGTTGTTGTTTTTTTTTTTCCTTCCAGAGCAGCAGTGCGCTCTGAGGGGCTCTCGGACAGGAGCAGGGATGCTCTGAGTCAGGAATTCAAGGGAGTGCTTAGGTTCCCCGTCTTCTTGTTTATTCAGTGCGTTGCAAAAGGGTTTTGCAAAACAAAGTCTTTCAAAGCATCAATGCCAATCAGGCTTGCTGGCAGCCGAGCCCCCGGAGCATGGGCTGAGCTCTGCACCGCAGTGTCTGGGCTTTGCCTGCTCCTGGGGGTTTGTGGGGGGAGGGAAATAACCCCAAAATAGCACAGGTGAGCACATAACTCACCTCGTCAGTCTCCTGCCAGTAGTTAGCAACTGGCAAAATGCCTGAAGCATAAGGTTTGTGATCCCTTCCAAAAATTGCGTCTGAATGTTAACTGACGTACAGTAAATGCCAAATCCCTTTTGAATCTCGCTAAAAAATCTCAGTTTAAAATATGCAAGCGACCTTTCTGTCTTTCTGAAAAGCTCCCTGCTTCTGGAAATTAAAAAAAAAAAAAAAAAAATTGAAGAAACCAGCCAAGCAAGCCTCTTGCTCCTGGATAAAAACACATCCAGTATGTCCTGAGGTTGTGTGAAGGGGCACAGCTTCCCTGGCTGCAACAGAGGTGGGTCAGGGTCCCCTTTGCAGGCTGGGCTGGAGCAGATCATTGAACTGCTGTGATAAACCTCTCCCAGATACCCTGACAGGAGAAACTACAGAAACTCTGCCTGAGGAATTGGTGGGCTCTCGCTCTCTTTGATATCCCTCACATTATAATTAAGAGATAATGTCAATAGAATAAAACATTGTCTCAGGATAATGGTCTCCTGCTGCTACAGGAGTGTCAAGGTGAAGTCAAATCATTTATCAAAAATGAGTGTTGAGGCAAGTCTGGGACGTTTGTTTTCACAGCAAGAGGCATTAATCCTGGAACAACAATATTCCGGTGCTTTTATTTCTCCTGTGCCTGGTGATTGATGCCAGTGCATCATCGTGCCTGAGAGCCAGGGTGGCTGAGTGATGGGCTCTCCTTCCAGCTGTATTGACCAGGGGGATTTTTGACTTGTTGAAATAGATAACAGTAAATCCAGGAGTGCTGGATGGTGTGAGTGTACATCACAAAGTGGGATTTCTCCTTCTAGAGGTGAGCAGTGCTGCGAGTGGCCAGGGTGTGTTTGGGGCTGTGCTTGTCCTGCTGCTGCAGCTGTGGGAGGCTTTCTTGTCCATTTACCATGCAAGGCTGATCTGAGAGCCTGCTGCCAGCCCAATTTCACACTGCTTTAGAGGGTTTTGGGGTCCCCCTCTGAACAGTGGGGCTGGGCAGTTCACTGGCTTTGTGCATTTACTGAAATACTGCTGAGTAAAAATAATCACAGCCCGGACACAGCGAATGTCTGTGGATCCAGATCCTTCAGCAGAGGCTGGGGCAGCCTCAGCCCCATCCCTGGCACCCACAGAGGGCTGGGAAAACCACAGCACCAGCTGCAATTTCTGCTGCTCTGGGCTGGGGAGAGGAGCAGCCTCTGCCTCCCATCCCCAGTTTGCCTTGGAAGAAACTGTGAGGTCAACATTTGAAATTGAATATGCCTAAGCAGCAATTAGGCTTGAAACGAAGTCCCAGGAGGGCGTACATGTACATAAACTCTTTCAGAATTTATTTTTGTTTTCCTCCTGGATTTGTTAGTGGAGAGAATTACACATCCAGCAAACACTTGGGCTGCAGAGGAACACAAGTGCTTTGTACCATCTCCAGATGCCAAATCTGTTTTTCTGAGGCAGTGCTGGTACCTCCTGCCTGTTGGTCTGTGAGACCTGAGCCCTGAGAGGACACAGCCCCCTCTCCCAATGTGCTCTCCACAACCCCGTGCCTTTTGCAGGAGAGGCAGGGTCATTAGGCTGGAGCAAAACTCTTTCATACACAGGGAGGTCCAAGAAGAACTAATTGGAGGGGATTTTCACTCATTGTATGCTCTTAAACTGACTGTAAACTTAAAAACTATATACTATTAAATCATGGACTCCTTGTAGTGCTCTGAGGGGCCTAAAGGGATCCAAGCCCTGTGGCAGCAGGCACTGTCCTGATGAGCAATTTGCTGCATTAATTGGTGCTGTGAATCCTCCAGTGCAGCATTTTGTGCTGAGAGGCCGTCAGCAGCCTGGGCTCAGGACAGGGACTGGGATACACGTGGACTTTTGGGTGCAGACTCTGTCTTTTGAAGCTCTGGGTGGTCCTGGCCTCCCTGCAGAGTCGGGGAGCTGCTCCCTTGCAATGACTCCCAGATGTGTCTGACTGCCTCAGCTGGGCAGGGCAGGACCAGTGCCTCATGGTGGGGGCAGCTCAGCCAGGACAGGGCCATGTTTTGGTCAGTTTTTTACTGTTTTCTCTCATTTGCTGCCTGTTGGAAGGGGCAGGGGCCATGGAAAACAGTCTTTATTTTAAGGGGTGGAATGGTTTGGAGCGTGGCTGGGTTGTGCTGCCCAGCACCTTGCACCAGGACAGACCCAGGCTTAGAAAAAAAAAATTAAAAATTAGATTATTCCATTGAGAACCCCAAATCTATGGGTTTGCAAGAGGGTAGTGGAGGCAGAGCTGGTTCTCCATCTGGGGCTGGGGACACTGAATCAGGAGCTTATAACTTTAATTACACTTCCGGGTAGCAGTGGGCAGGTTAACTAAAAGAGGGGAGGGAAGAAACTCCGCATCTTCTGGGCTGGTGTTAAACTCTGAGGCCGGGGAGGTTGGAAAAGGAACAATTTCCATCACCACCTACTCACCCTTGGAGAGGGGGCGCTCAGGCCAAGCTCAGATGTGAGGTGGGCACTGGAGAGCAAAACCAGAGGCAAGCCTTGCCCTGTAGCTGCCCAGCCTGAGGCACAAGGAGCTCCTGCAGCACGGCCAGATGGTGATTTAGCCAGGAAATGATTCGTGCCAAGTGAGGGATGCTCAGGGCAGCCTGAGACCCCGCAGCACCTTGTGCTGGGTGTGGAAGGAACACGATTGCCTGTCAGGGTCTGCGGTGCCGCTCCCGCGCCCAGGGCTGCTCCTGCTGCAATCCCAATAAAGATGTCAGGCTGCTGTGTGTGGGGAAATAAATCACAGCGTTATTTTCCTGCCCACAGCACCAAGGTGGCTTCTGGTGCAGTGCAAGGGGGAGCCAGGGGAGGGGCAGGTGGTGATTTCAGATCTGTGCCGTGCTGGGAACGAGGGCTCCTCATGCCACCCACGCTGGGCACTGCTGCTGGCAGCCCCTTCCCACCAGCACCCACTGCCCTGGCTGTGCAGCTACTGGCCTGATCCACCCAGGGATTTGGGATGTGACCGCCAGCTCGCCCTGGCGGGTCGCCCATCACTGTGGCCTCAGGGGGGACACGAGCAGCAGCTCTCACCCGAGGTTCTGTGTCCCCTCACCTTCGCTCTGTGCAGGGAGAGGGCACGACCATAAGGTATTGCCATGGCCTGATAGTGGTCAAAGAGAAAAGAACAGGTGGAAAAGTTAAAATGATGAAGTGCTTTGAGGCAGACCTTTGCTGTCAGTGTGAAGCAGCAAGCCCTGATTTAAACAGCCCCTTCAGTAACTGACCTACACCGAACAAATCCATTTACAGTGTCTTGTTTCTCCTCGCTGTTTAACTACCAGAGTTCAGAGACGATTCCTTAAATGTTAATGGTGCAGGAATTTGGAAACTTTCCCAGAGTTGCTAGGGGAGCCGTGCAGGAATATGTCTGCTGTGCTGGTGCAGTTCAATTTCCTGCTGAACATCAGGCGGGCTGTTCTCGCCTACTGCTTTGTAATTAAAGTGCTGAAAGACCATCACTCTCCGAGGTTGATGGTGCTCACATTCACCCCCGGGTGAGGGCCAGCTCTGTGCCTACCTGCGAGGAGGACAGGTTGCAAAATATTTAGAGATCAGTCCCAGCCTGCTCTCACCCTGCTCCTGCCGTCCCAGAGCTTGAATGGGGCTGGAGACCAGCCTCTGTACCCTGGACTGATGGACCCCACAGTCCAAATCTGCAGCCTCTGTACCCTGGACTGATGGACCCCACAGTCCAAATCTGCAGCCTCTGTACCCTGGACTGATGGACCCCACAGTCCAAATCTGCAGCCCTTGTGCTGCCATCCATGGGCACCATCTGTGATGGGGTCAAACTGAGGGTTTGCCCCCATCCCTCAAGCAGCTCATCCACAGGGCTGAGCATCACGAATGTGGCAGGGGACAGTCTCCCACCGTGGCTGTGTGTGACTGACCAGCAGAGTAAGAGTTTGGGCTGTACCCAAGAGTATCAGAGCTTCTCAAGGCCCTTTTCCAGAGGAGTGGGGCTGGTTTGGTACGTGCTGCTGGGTTTCATCAAAGCTGAGCTCAGGGTAATGACCCTGGACATGTGTCAGCCTGAAAGGTCGTTGTCTCACTGCTTCCTGCAGTGGGATGCTGTGATGTAAATGCATCAAATCCCCGGGGCTGCAGGGCAAAGTCCCACGCTGGGCACGCAAAGTTTCTTTATCGACCCCTCTGCTCACAGCACCTCACAAAGGGGTGTCGGTGCCTGGAGCACCCCTCATCCCAGAGCTGCTGAGGGATGTCCTGGCAGGGTCAGCAGTGCCTCCCCTCTGTGCTGAGGTGGGGACACGTCCTGGGCTGGCAGCAGGGAGAGGCAGCCAACAGCAGCAGGGGCTGGAGCTGGCCACAGACGTTGCTGGGGAAAACAAGGGCTTTAAAAGCAGCCACAAGCGCTGAGCTGGGCTGTCCTCCTCCAGCTCTTTTGTCTCTAAACTTGGATCTGACTCTTTCCACCATCTCGTTAGGAACAAGTGCTTGGCCCAAGTTTCATGGCAAATTTCGACATTTTAAAAATTGATGCCTTTTTCTGCTCATAACTTAAGCTGTCTAGTTTATCAGAGACATATGGAAAGTTTATTACATTCTTATTACAGATCCAGCCAAGTGAGCTGACTAATGAATGTGATTTTCTTTTTTTCTTTTTTTTTTTCTTTTTTTTTTTTTAGTTAGGACTTGGCATGGAAGGCCTCCTCCAAAAGGAATAGCTTTGGGTCCAGAAATAAATCACCAGAAGTTTCCCCCTCTGTCCTAAGAGTTCAGCTTGGCAAAAGCCACAGCATGTGTGATTTGGGGGATGGAGAGTGAGGCACAGGCAGGAATCAGGGGTTTGCAGGAGATTTATTGTGCTGCCCCATGACAATCCCAGCAGCATCTGGCAGTGTGGGACCCTTGGGGCTCCTGCTCCAGGTTGTGGGCAGGGACCATGGATGGGCTGCCCGGAGAAATTGCACAAATCCACGGGAAACCAACGTTTTGTCACTTTGAGCAACTTGGGGTTTATTTATAAGGAATATAAGTGCTGCTACTGTCCTTGGAGGCCTGGAACAGGTGAGGCTGCAAGGATGCAAACCTGTGTGTGGTTTTTGGCAGCCAAGGGAAGTGTTAAACTCCTTGGAGGCTGCTTTGGGTGAGCTCAGGCGGGTGCCAGGTATGAGGGAGTGGAAACAGAGCCTGGGGCTGGCCGTGCTCCAGACCCCACTGCTGGGGACCCTCCTGGGCTGTGCAGGGGGCAGGCAGCTCCAGTGCCCACCACCCTGACCAGCACCTTCCCCTGGCCTGGCCACCTGCCCATGTGCAGCTCTGCCGGCGTTTTTAGGTTGAAAACAGTGAGTTTCTGTCCTGTCTCTGTGCTTAGGTTCTCTCCTCCTGTGTGTCTTCCACGCCTTTCAGTGCCAGGTGTCCCCACAGGGTTCAACCCTCACGTCTTCAGAGCTGATGCTGCAGTTTCACACTTTCCAGCACAAACTTGTGCTCAGAAGATTCTCCATCCCTTCCAGCAGTGCCCTGGTAACCTGAGGGCAAATCTCCCTGGGTTTTAACAGCTGTGGGCACAAATTTTTACTTTTTCCCTTCTAGGAACCGCTCGCTTCAGCCTTGGGCTCATTTGATTCATGAATTCAGTTGGTTATAACTTATTGTTGGTTTTCCACTACTCACATTATCCGCCTGTGCCTTCCCTCTGCTGTTCCGTGGTTTATGGTGCCCGCTGGGACGGTGACAGCAGCGCTGCAGAATGCAGGGTTTGGCTGGGCTGCTGGAGTTTTACTGCCTTGCATAATGCAGAGATCTTCAGCCGAGCTCCCAGGCTCGTCCTGCGTTCCAGCTCAGGTTTCATGGCTCTTTCCATCTCCTCCTCTGGTGCTGGTGGCCTTTTCCACTCCCCATCTGCCCCCTTCACATCTCTCTGCTGTGCTTCTACCATCTATAGGCAAAATCTCTTCCTCTGACTCACTGCGTGGTGCTTTCCTCCCTTCAGGCTGCTGACTTTGGCATGATTCCCTCTTGCTGTGCACGTTGCAGGGGGTAGCACACACAGGGCACTTCTCTGGGAGAGGGTTTTCCTTGCAGCACACCAGGAGTCAGCTTTTGAAGGTTTTTCTCCTACTTACTTCTCCTACATCCACACCCCGCTTTCGTGTGACGTGAGAGGTGTGTTTCCCTGTGGAGCCTGGTAAATCATCTCTCCTCGAGGCTCTGCTTCCTCCCTGGGTCTCTTTGGAGACCATTTTCAGGGCTTTGAATGTGTTTGTGGGCCTTGGCAGAGTGGGAGCTTCCCTGCAAGGCTGCTGGGCGAGGCAGGCAGGGATGTCCCACCCCGATATCTCTGCAGCCCTTTCTCCTCGTGGCTCCACACCCGGGTTTCTGGCTGAGCCTGGGGTTGCTCTGCTCTTTTCCTCATCCCTGCTCCTCCTCTACAGAGGCTTAGTGCATCCTTAAACTTGGACCCTCGCACCAGCAGCCATCTGGTGTGTTTTAGCCGTACAAAGAGCCATTGTTTGCTCCGGAATCCGTGTTCTGGCGAGGTAGCTCTGCTTCTGGAGCACTCTGTGGGCTCTGCCAAGGGTCCTTCTGCTCTGCTGGCAAGTGCAGGTGCCTTTGGAGCAGCCTTTGTCCCTGACAGCGGCACAGCTTGGATTTTCTTTTTTTGCTTTCCCTTGTCTAGTCACAATCGTCAAGTTTCCCACAGTGAGCCTACAATGAAAAGTGCCCCTGTTCTTTGTCAGGGATGGGACCTGGGGCTGATCCTTGACTGTCTTTCAGTGGGAGCAATGTTCTGAGCTTTGGGCTTGAAATGTCTTTTTTAGAGCTAAATCTTTTCATGTCCTTTAGCATCAAATCCTCAAAGTCAGGGTCTCAGTCAAAATGCATTTCCCAAAGCGTGTCCCTTGGGAAGCTCCGTGCAGAGGAAAGCAGGGGGTTAAAAGCAGAGCCCTGCTGCCAGCTAGGGACGCTGGTGCATGACAAATGTGGCTTTTGAATTTCCCTCTGCAAATGAGCCCGTAGTCAGCCTAATTTCGGAGAGAGCCGCCTCTGAACCCGAGTGACTCAGAGGAATTTGTTGTGTGCCCCGGCGGTGTCTGGCGGGGCTGCGGCAGCCTCGCAGGTTTCATTTGTAAATGCTGACACATGGCATTTCCTCACCGTCTCGTTGGGAAGGGCGGTGTGTCTGCCGGCACTTCCAATTTGTCACTGTCAGGACTGGCCCCATCTCCTGCTCGTCTCTGAAATGCCTTCTGATCGGCGCCGAGCGAGTTATTGGCGTATAATTTATCATTTAATATTACCAGAAGGGTTTCTTCTGCAAACATCCCCGCAATGATTAACCGGATGATGGTTGGTAGCTCTTCCTTTCGCCTGCAAAAACCTCCTGGCCCCTGTTTGCAGCTCTGCTGTCGTGCTGGGGAGAAAAACTGCCCTTGATGAGACGTCTCCTTCACCAAAAAGCCTTGATTAACATCTGGCCGAGGCTGCCTGAGAGCAGCAGCTCCCTGTGCCTGTGCCCTTGCAGAAGATTTTGCATTAGGGACTTCTTCAGGACTGCACCCCTGGCATCTCTCATCAGGCAGCTGGGGGAAATGTTTCCCCAGACCTTATTCCTCTCTGTGGAAAGGGATTTGGGGGTGAATAAAGGCTGCTGTGGTGCCTGGATGCTCCTGGATGGTGCGAGGGGGCTGGTTCTGAGGTGCTGTGCCCCCAGAAACAGAGAATTTTCTGCATTGCTTACCACAGTGGGGGCAACTCACTCCTGCTGAGGCCCTGCTCAGCACTCGGGGAAAGCCAATCTGTCCCCAAAGGCTGTCACAGAGAGGGGGCAGAAGGCAGCTGGGTTCCTGCCCTGCTTCAGAGCCCTCTGGTGCAGCAGAAAGGGCTGATCCCGATGGTGCCCAGCTCCTGCTGGTGGTCACCAGCACCCAGGTGCCCACCACATGGGCTCTGGTACGAGGCTGGAGGAGGCAGCGGATTTGCACGCAGCTTTTCCCAACCCACAGCCGAAGGTGGGATGTGGGAGCTGGTTTGGGGGCTGAAACACGGTATTTTTCAAAAGGGGAACTGCAAAAATTTCCCTGCCCGTCGGTACTGCCACAGCCCTCGGGGCAGGGGTTTGTGTTGCCCCAGCACAGCCCCTCCACCCAGGCTTTTTCTGGCTGCTGTTCTCTCCCTCTCCTCCCGGTGTCCTCAGCCTCAGCCACGAGTCAATCCCAATCCCTGCTGCTGTCCTGACTCGCACAGGTCAGCTTTCCTTGGAAGCTGGCTCATGGTTTTATAGTCCTGCTTTATTAGAGACATGAAAGTGATTTTTGTTGTTGCTGGTTTATGAGCCAGACTTCAAAGAATGCAATTACGCAGGCCGGGCGAGGACCTGCTGGTATCTCATGGAAATCTGTGGAAAACCACTTCCCTTCAGAGCTCCTTCCACAGCCAGCCTGCACCGCTGTTATTTTCATTGCAATTGCAGGTTTCTGAGAGAGATGGCAGCCAGACAAGGACTTTGGGGACTGTGGTTAATTGTTCCCTGGCTGGACATCCCCCATGGCATTACAGCTGGATGCCAATGTTGGGTGATGGCTTTAGGGTTAGAGAGCGTGAACTTACGGGAGACAAAAGAGCCATTGCTGGAGGATCATCTCAGGAAAGGGCAAAATGGCTGGAAAAGGGATGTTTTTACCTGCAAAAGCCAGGCCGTGCTCCTGCTGCAGGCAGGTAGTGCTGGATTCACAGCTCTCTCCCTCTTTGCACTGCCAGGGAAAGGTGCCAGCTCCCCATCCTGCCCTGTGCAGCTGAACGTGGCAGGGGACCCTGCCTGAAACACAGGCACAGCTCTTGCTGGGCGTGGGGTTGGTTCCCATCAGGAAGTGTCCAGGATCAGCAACATCTTGGTAATTATTTTTAATTGTGGAGGGGTTGTGCTCTCAAGTGACAGCTCAAAAACCAGCTTTCCTTGTGGTCCCTGAACAAAATCCCCGCCCAGCTTCCCTATTTCCAAAAGCAAACTCTGGGCATAGGGTGGCTTCCTGAAAGGGGACGGGTTTCTACCTCCTGGCTTCATTTGCTCCTTCCCCAGCCTGTAGGCGTGGGGATCTGAGCCCTTTATCAGCTCCTGTACACCAGGAAATTTTGTAAGTGTCTGAGAAGACCCTGAGGCTATATAAAAGTTCAGCTCGTGATTCATTTCCTTCCTATTCAGGGATAGGCTAATTTGAGAGTATGCTCTAAACATTAATTACCTTCCTTGCCATGGTTTCCTAGTCAGGCATCCTTTCCCAGATGACTTTCTGCTCACTCAGGTCCAAGGCCATAAAAGCTTCCCTATTAGGAAAGGAAATATTTTACATCAGGTTTATACTGTATGCCTGAGGTCATCAGAAACACGGATCGAGTGGCAGAAATACACACTGAGCTCTCCTTCCCGCATGAAAAATGAATCAATAACTCATCGATTTAAATTAAAATGTCTGCCTTGCAAAATGCCTCCGAGTGCTAATATTTGTAGCCCCCGTGTTTTGCAGAGGTGATTGGAAATCCACTGCCCCTGTAGCATGTGCAGGGATCCATCTCTGCTAACAGCATGTGATTGCTGACACCTGGAAAAAAACCTGCCCTCCCTTCCCCTGCAAGGATCCAGCAAGGTGAACTTTTGGAAATTGCTTCTCCTGGCACATGAATTATGTATCGAACAGGTGGCAGTCAATATATCTGACTTCTTCACGAGGTAATTAAGAATAAATGTGGGAATTCAGGCAGAACTGTTGCCCTGTGCGGGAGGTGAGTGTGCCAATATGTAGCCAGCTCTGGAGGGAAGGGGGGAAGGGGAAGGGATGCTGCAGGGATGCAGGGGGAAGTACAGCTCAGGGGAACTCTGCTGCTCCCATCTCCTCTCTCTTCTGGTGCCTGATCCCTGTGCTGGCCCAAGTTTGCATTCCCATCTGCCTGCCCATAGTGGGGATATCCCACTTTTTCTTTAACTCATTGGGTTCTGTGCTGCTCTGCTGTGCCCGTGTGTGCTGCCAGCCCTGGATGCTGAAATGAGCCTGAATCCAGGTATCCAAGCCCGGGTGGGGTTGTTGCCCCCCAAACTGCTGGGTTTGGAATGGCAAGGAGGAGGGGCCCTTTAGTGCTGTCTCGGTTATCTTGGGATAGCATCGACTTCCATTTAAAAAATCCAAGCATTCCTCTCTGCTCGAATTTCTTCTTGCGAGCTAATTAAAAAGTAGCTGTATTAGTGAACACATCCATGGTCATTAGCAAACAGTTAAGTAACTAATTTTAAAGATTTATGGTGTTGGTAGCAGGTAAATTACAGTCTTTGGAGAGTTTTCTTGCAAATGAGCTGAAAATAAGGTTTGTTCTAGCCTCGGGGAAACATAAAGGAAACGCATTTAATGACCACAAATTGTATGTGCTGATAGTCTCAATAAGATATTTAATGCCTACTTGAAATTTTAGCGGTCGGAAAAGTACAGCACGTGTGGGGTGTCCTCTCCATCCCTTGGCTGGCAGCTCCAGGATCTGCCATTTCCAGGTGATCCACAGGGCCCTGGGGGAAGGATTTCCCCCTCTTACCTGGTTAGGGCGAAGCTGTGATGCGTTAAAACGAAGCGTCGGACTTTTGTTTTCCAGCTTTGCTTATAAAAACCCGCTGGTCTCCAACCGTGACGCGGATTACGGTCTCTGTTTCGCAGTTAGAATAATGTTTAGCTTGGCGAGGGAAGCCCTGAGTGTGCTCGCAGAGGAGAGAGACACTGCTGCACTTGCTAGGAGCTGCTCTGCTCTTTATTTCTGCTCTGGGCAGCCCTCGCTGCCCGGGCTGGGATGGGTGGCAGGAGGTGGCAATGGCATCTCCTCCCTCCCAGCATCACCCAGAGCTGCCAGGCTGGCCACAACCCACACGTGGGCTCTTAAATCCCTAATTCTGATTTTTTTTTTTCCCCCAAAAAAAGCCCCATGCGTGAATAAGAAGAGCGCTGAGGCAAATAATGAACAGCTCTGGGTCCAGAGAAGCCGTAGATGGCCCTAAATGATTGAAGAAGGCAATTTCCCTAACGGAGCTGCGGGCCCCTGGCAGTGATTAGTGCCTGAGCAGAAATGCATCACTTAGCTCCTATTATTTAAACATAAGATACTTGAGCAGGCACACAGAATGTTGTTTGCTGTAAATTCTTTCCCTCGTTGGAAGGAGCTGTTATTTACACATGCGGGTGCTGGCAGTGTGTGTGGGAGCTTCCTCGCCTGCTCCCGGACCCACATGGAATATAAATGACCACGTTTCTCCTTGGTAGCAACGACTCCATCCGAGGGCTATCTTCCCTGCATGTTAACTGTTAATTATAGGTTACATTTATATCATTAAGGTTTATCTGCAGTCCTTTCCTTCCCCCTGTTAAATCACTAATGCATCTTGCACGGCTTAATTCCCTTGGCTTCCCCTCCTTGCCTGTGCAGGCAGTGGCAGTTGTGAGGGAGGGTGCCCATGGCTAATGGGAGCAGGGCTGGGCTGTGCTGGGATCGTGGAATCATCAAATGGTTCAGATTGGTGCAGACCCTAAAGATCAGCAAGTTCCAACCACCTGCCGTGGGCAGGGATGGCACCCACTGGACCAGGATGCTCAAAGCCCTGTCCAAACCGATTTTGAACATTTCCAGGGGTCTTGGGGGATGACCCGATGTAGCCAAACACGTGGTGGGACACGGCACTGATGTTCTGGACTTGTTGCCTGCCAAAAACACCGTGGTGAGAGGTTGAAAAGTGGAAATGCTCCGGTGCCCCGGGTGAGAAAATCATTCTGCATGAGGGGCTTTGCTGGGAGCCCGGCTGTGGAGCTGGGAAAGCTCTTGCTTTCCCTCCCCTTAATGAAGAGGTGTTTCCTAGGCCTGGGAACATGCCTGACTCTGGCAGATTATTAAATAAGCAGCTCGTTCGCGGGGAAGATGCCCCGGGGGATGCGCAGCTCTGCTGTGAGCGGCAAGGGCTCCTCTCTCCCCCCAGCTGCAATTAAGCTCTTGTCAGCCTGAAGCCGCTGGGTGTTGGGGGGAGATGGACGGCGTTCCCAGCAGTCCCTCAGCACCTCGGCTGCTGGTTAAACAATTTGTATTTCTACTCCCCATTAATTGGTGAAAGCCCTGGCAGGGGCTGCTTCCCACCCTCCTGGGGCAGGGTGGCCTGTGGGAGGCTGCCACGGAGGCTCATCCAAATGCTGAATCTTCCTTTTCTGTGGGAATCCAAAAGCTTTTCATGCCTTTATTTTTGGGTGCCGGATTTTTGGTCTTGAGAGCTGTGTTTCTGCAGAGGTCTGAGGGTTAAAGTGCTCCCCACCATCAGCATGGATTTGGGGTGTCAGGGGCTTGGCCCCAAGCATGTCCTTGCAGCAGGGCAGATCCCAAAGCTGCAAGAAGCCAGGAATTCATCACTTGGCCCTCTGTTTGTATGGTGCCTGTTTATCTTGAATTGCAAACAAGGTTTTCCTGGGTTTAGAAAACACGTCTGTTCACGCTGTCCCCTTCTCCTTTTCTTTGCTCATGGTGGATTTCTGCCATGCCTGAAAGCCTGTTCGCATAAAAACATTCAAGGGAGCAAATTATTTAAGAGCTGGGAGCATGGGTGGGTGAGGCAGCTGAAGGCCAGAAATGTGGGGTTTGGCCATGAAGCTGCATATCATGCTTTATATAGCAGGTGATATCTTCAGTCTCCCCACAAACTTAGTGCAAGAGCCAAGAGACAGAAACTGGTTCTTGTCAAGAATCTCTTCATTTTACTAGATGCTGCCTTTAAACAGATTGCTTTAAATGTGTGGCCTGAGCTCTGTGGGTGTTTGCTGGAGGAATGGCTCCCATTGCAGATGTGGCCATGGGAGGTGGCAGTCACCAGGAAGAGGTTGCCTCTCCTTTCTCCCACACTTGGCCAGGTGACAGGAGCTCTGGGACACCCCATGAGCTCTTCAAAGGGCTCCTCCATGGGCTGCAAAGGCCATCTTGCTGTTCCCTCATCCCCAGGATCTAGCACCAAACTTTGGAAAAGGCGTTTTGATCATTGGAGGTTTAAAAAAATAAACCTCACCTTCCAAACATCGCTTTTTTAGGTATCCCCTTAACTCTCCTGAGTGCTGAGTCTGGGTTGAGCCAGACCTGTTGGGTCCCAAGAAGCCAAAGTCGTGGACTTTGGCTATTTACAGTTTTTTCAGGTGTTTGTGAGAGCAGAGAGCCCTCTGGGTGACTGTGTTGGAAAGGAGCTGTGACAGCCCTCCGTGGTCCTGGTGTGGGTACGGAGGGGGCATGGGGGATGTGAAGCAAAAATCACAGCCCCAGCAGGACCCTGCGGAGACCTCCTGAGGCAGAAAGTCAAACCCTGCAAATCTTCTGGTCCCCTTAACGTTTTTGCTGCTAAAGTGATCATAAAAACTTCAAGCAAAAATGTTTATGTGCGTTAATAAAGGGAGATGTGCTCGTTACGTGACAGCTCTTGCAAGCACAGCTCGTGTCCCAGGAACAGGCTGACCAGGGAGCTCTGCCTGGCTGTCTGTGCATGCTCCCTGCCAGGTCCCTGATGACCCTTTAGAGGATAATTCTTACTCCACAAAAAGCCTGTTCCTACAGCTTGTAGCTCCTTGAAATGTTTTGGCACCGGGATCTGCCGAGCGCTTCATGTATCGTCATTTCTGCACATTTCCTCCATCCATAATTCCATGTATGATTACACCTGGGTGCCAGGGTTGTTTAAAATATTCCTGCTTGGCACACGTGTGTTGCAGCCTGGGAGGTGGGAACGTTCCAGAGATGATGGCAATGCTGCAGGAGGCACATGAAGCAGCCACAGGAAACCTAATGTGTCAACATCCAGATTTTCCATCCAGAGCCATGCTTGGGGCTTTTCCAGCCCTTGCTAATGTTTCCTTAACCATCCCCAAGGCCTGGATTCAGCCCCTGTGTTCTTTCTTCATCCCCAGCTGATGTCTTTATTAGGGGAGTGCATGAGGTCAGAGATATCCTCTTAAATCCAGCTCGCTGGCTCTTCTCACCACTGTTTTTTCACTCCATTTGGAAAAGGCAGAGGGGGAGGCTGGAGGGCTCCTGCTTCAGTTTGCACCTTACCACACCTTTGTAGGATCTGTGCCTAAAAGCTCACAAGTTCTTTTCCCCATCAGAAGCTTCTCCCTCACTCAGAGCAAGTTTTTAACCCTGGGGCTGTGCCTTGTGGTCCCTGGGATGTTCTCATGTCCCCTGAGGATTATTTACACCCCTGCCTGGTGTGGGATGCCAAGGCACTTGTTTTTCTTAGGAATTCAGAGCAAAAACTCCCCCAAAGAGCCAATTACCCCTATTTATACTGCGCTGCTCAAAGCCAGGCTGGGATCACTGAAAGCAGCACCAATCATTTGAACATCCTTCACAGGCTTTGGCAGGTTCCATCCCAGAGCTCCATCCCTGCATCCAGGCAGGGAGGGCTGAGGCACAAAGCATCCCTGCTCCTGCCTGCTGCCTTCCACAGCCATGTCACAGGAATCGTGGCACTCTCCAAATTCTGTGGTTACAATTTTTGGCCAATGTGCCCAGGACTCAGAGGATTTGCCCTGGGCCAGGAGCTCTGCTGGCTCTTCCATTGCTGCTCTACATCACTGAGTCCCAGAGCTGCAGCCCTTTAATAGGTTTGTTTTCAGCATTAATAGATTTTTTGATAGTTGTTGCTGCTCTCAGGAAATCATGAAATTTGGTGATTGAAGCAGCTGAATGAGGAGCTGGAGGAAGTGAGAGTCAAAAACGATTAAAAGGTGACAGTGGGAGCAGCTCCAGTGCGGATGCACGGATAATGCAAAGCCCCTGAGAGACAGACAGGAATTTCCTTTGTGCAGCAGAGAGCAGGAGCTGGCCCCTCTGGATTTTAAATCATTTTATTGTGGAAATGAAAATTCACAATCCCACAAGGTACAGCGTGGGGGGAGGAAGAGAGGGAAGCTGCTGGTGCCGGTGCCAAGAGGCCACGGTGAGGGGCAGCCCTCCCTTGGGAGAGCACAAGGGGTGCTTCAGGGATGGAGGGGCTTCAGGGATGGAGGGGCTTCAGGGATGGAGGGGCTTCAGGAGCATCACAGGCTCCTGGCTGGGGTGACCCCGGGTGGGGCAGGATCCAGCCCAGCACCACTCTGCACAGCAGCTCTGAGAGAGCATCTCCCATTCCCAGGCACTCCCGGGTTGCTTTTGTGCCTTCCCTTGCCATCGGCAATGATTTGAGCTGGGGATGGGAACTTTGTCGTCGTTTTTGCCCTTGAGGAAGGTGTCAGAGCTGCAGTGTCAGTGCAGGAACATTGCCTTCTGCTGCCAGCACTTGCTGTTCCTGCAGAGCTGCTGTGGCAGCAGCCGCTGCTGCAAGAGGCTCTTTATTTTTCTTGATTTCCTGAGATTTTCTGAGGCTGTGTTGGGAATGCAGGAGCTGCTTTGGGGCACAGGCAAGCGTGTTCACCCAACCAAGTGTGTGTTTGGGGTAGTTACTTTGGCAGCTTTGAGGTCTGGTCAGCTCCTCTCTTAAAAGAAACAGGGAGAGTGACTTTATATGGGTGGGTAATGAGGAGAGGTTTTAAACGAAGAGGGAAGATTTATATCAGGTGTTAAAAAAAAATTCCTTATTCAGAGGGTGGGGAGGCCCTGGCACAGGGTGCCCAGAGAAGCTGTGGCTGCCCCTGGATCCCTGGCAGTGCCCAAGGCCAGGTTGGATGGGGCTGGGAGCAGCCTGGGATAGTGGAAGTGGGGCTTGGAATGAGATGAGCTTTGAGGTCCCTTCCAACCCAAACTATTCTGTGATTCTGTGACATCCACATGTGATGGAACCCAAACCTCACGTGAGCAGGCATTTGGTGACTCTTTCATGCCCACTGCTTAACCCCCCTGTAAGAGAATTAATCTGCTTCTCCCCAAGATGATGCTCCTAAATTTAGCCTTCTGTCCCATCCATGTGCTGCTCCATGGGCACTGTGGGATTCACTGGGGCTGCACAAACCCACAGGCAGCTGTGGAGCCTCTCCATGAGCAATTCCACTGCGTCAGCCCTGGTTTTCAATCATCTTAATTCTCCAGCAGAGGCGTTCCTGTATATTAGCTTAACATGTCGCTGGTGTAATATCCGCGATGCTGATTAAATTAAAGAAAGGTTTCCACTAAAATTGGGATTTGATTACGTGTGTTAATCCCCTTTTCCCCCCCACAGGGGTGACAGGGAGCGTGGTGGGTGCTCTCCTGCTGTGCCAGGCTTTTCCCAACACGCGGTGGAAGCGACTGGGGAATTGAGGTGACAGGAAAAGATGCTGTGCACTTTGGGTAGTCAAGAGAAAGGAACGTTTTTTCCTAGACAGGAAAATCCCACTTTATACTTTTCTCTGGTCTTCAATCTAAAAAGATTTTGCTCATTTATCTCTTCAAAAGAAAATGATCCTGTGGGAAATATTTGTTGTGCTGGCTCCTCCACGGTGCTGAGAGCACAGATGAAGCAAAACAGTAGTGAGGTATTTTTTGTTGTGTATTTTTTTTTGATCCCAGGCAAGCTTGGGAATTTATTTCTGCATTGTGAGGGCAACACTGGTCCAGGATGCTGATGTTAGAGCGTGGTATGAGCTCCTGTCCTGCACCCATGAGGCTGCCATGGCATCAGGCTGGGGCTTTGCTGCACAGAGCAGAGGGAAAACAAAACCCCAAGGCTCGCCTTGATCCTCTCTCTCAAGGGGAATTTCCATCCATGCCCCACGCCTGGGAAGCAGCACTAAAGAGTTTTCAAGCACTTTGAGAGCTCCTGTTAAAAGGTGCTATCAAAATGAAAAATGTGATTTTCTCAGAGCGGCCCCACCTGTGACTCATCCATCTCCATTAGGGCAGAGACTCAGAGTGAGTTATGGGAAGTCCTTGTTAACCTCAGGGGAATTTTTTTTTTCCTAATTTTGGGGGTGTTTTTGCTTCCTGGGCATATCTAGCAGAGGATTCTCATAGAAAAAAAAAAAATAGTTTAGTGCTAAAATGTTGCAGCATTTATTAAAAGGAAATATTTTGCACTTCAAAGAATCTATCAAAGGCATGAATTTGAAAACAAGAAAAATCCCTTTATCTGACCAGAAAATCTTGTCAATGCATTATCTGTGATGGGTAGCCAAACTTGAAACTGGGTTCTCACCAGCATGGTTGTTTCCATCCCCAGCCAGGGAAAGAGATAAGAGCTCTAAAAAAACACCCAATCTAATAAAAAGTCAACATTTAGTTTGGCCTCAAAAACGGAAACCTCTCTCTTCTGCAAGGCCATTTGCTCCCCAAGACACTGCTGACCTCAGGGAGATTATTTTTAGCTGATCTCATTTTTAGGCTTCTTCCCACCAGAGTGGGATGGGGCCAGAAAGCAGAATCAGTCCCCAGAGCATTGCTGAGGTTCTGGGGAGCTTTGGTGCTGCTCAAGCCCATCCTGAACCGTCCTTGCAGGCAGAGGGGAAGCAGAAACTGTGCTGCTCATGTTGGCCAGCACCTCCTTGGGACTTTCTGCTCTGGCCCTAAATTTATTGAATTTAAAAAATGAAATAAATAATTTTATTTAGCTGATGGTTTTGGAATGGTTTTCTCCAGCCTTTGAAGCTTGTGTGGAAGGGTATTGGATTAAAGCAGGGTTTTGCCAAATCAGCGCAGTTTCCTGAAAGCTCAAAATGAGTTCTTGCTTTTTCCTGCCTGTTAGAAAGAAATATTATTATTATTTTCTTCAGAGGAGGGGAAAAAAATATCTCTGACTTTCTGAGTTTTATCTGAAACTTGAAAACACAATATTTCTCCTTTCTGCTGGCTGTGGTAAAAGTTCGATTTGGAGATAGGGAAATGTCACATCCCTGTGCTGCTGGCGTGGGTTACCCTGGGACAGACTCACAGCATATTCCACATGGAAGGGATGGAAATCCTGGCCTGGAAACCCTCCCCATGTCCCCCTGAAAGCCTGGCATGTCATGAGACCCTATATTTAACTTCAGAGTCTTCTTAGGCTAAATAAGAGCCCTTTTACAGGGAATGGGAAAAGTTAAACATGTTGTTGGGTTTACAAGCAGCCATTAAATATTTGCTGCTGGGCTGTGATGGGTTCCCATCCTGTCTCTAGCTCGCTGTCAGGTCTGTTTAAAGGGGTATAAATAAGCCTGGAGGGGCTCTGGGGCCACACTGGCCCAGCCCTGCTGGGAACAAGGCCCCTGGTTTTGGATTTTTGGGGGGATTTTGTCTCCCCAGGTTTCTGTTTCTCCCCTGCCATACAGACCTGGCTGATAAAGCAATAACTCAGCTTTATTGATTATGTCAAAGGCAGTAATTCAAGAAAGCTATTTAAATTCACAAGAGGAAGCTATCGCAATTATAAGTGTCTGCAGCAGATTATTAATCATTTTTGTTATGGCTATCAAGCCACGAGACAGACATTTTCTGTAAGGCTTACGTGAGCGCCAGCTTTTCAGTAATGACTTGGGTTTTGCTCTCTTATTGGCTCATAAAGCTGAATAAAAAATAAGCAAAATGCTTTTTTTCTGAATCAATGCATGTAAAGCTTTATAGCATATTGCTGTAGGAGCGTATGAACTTCCAGTAGTTTAAATTCATATTCTGTTTTATCCAGCCAAATACCACCACTGGCTTTGCACTCCCTTTCCCTTTGTGCCTCCGGTGTTATTCCCAAAGTGACACAGACTTGGGGCAAAGCAAGGTGGCCATCCCTGGAATTGTTCAAAAACCTTACAGGTGTGTGTTTAGGGTTATGCTTTAGTGATGGACTTGATGATCTTGGGAGTCTTTTCCAATCTTCATGTTTCCAATCTTAATAACTCATGTGAGAAGGGAGACTCTGTGTCACTGGGAAGCTGGGCTGGATTCCTGGATGGATCCAGGGCACTGGGGATGGAAAAGGGCTGAGCTGGCTCCCATGTCCCTGCAGAGCTTTTGGTTGTGGGGGATGCTGGTGCAGGGTCTGCTGTGCCCCTCCCTCCCCATCTCCTCGCTGCTTCTGGGGCTGGTTCAGCTCTCCTGTGAATATCCACCTTTTCCATCCAGGGAAAATGGGCTTTTACAGCAGTCCTTTAAATTGCTACTTACCTTTGGCTACCAGTGAGCCCCAGAGCTGATAACACCAGCAGGTTGAAGCCGGGCAGCCTTGGCTGAGGGCCAGTCCCCATTTATACTGTGGATGGGTTTTTTTTCTTCAGCAAGGCAGTTAAGCAGAACATTTCTCTATAAAAAGCTGCAAAAGAGATCAGAGCAGCTCTCCCTCTCATCTTCCATCTCCTCTGCTTAGTGACCTAGAACTAAATGTTTTATTATTAGAAGGTAAAAAAATTGTAATGTATGTATTCGAGGCAGGTCTTTGATACAGGGTTTTGGGAGGGCAGAATGAGAGGTGGTGCTTGCATGGGTCACTTGCTGAAGAGGATAAGGGGCCTGGAGCATCCTCTCCAGTGGATGAAGAGGTGTGAGGTCCCTCTCAGCACAGTCAGCTCCCTGCTTTCCTTTGCTGAGTTGGGACATGGAAGGAGGAGCCTTGCTTTGGGAAGGTGAGGGGCTGGTGGGGCTCAGCAGCTCTGCAGAGTGGGGGCTCCCTGGGACCAGCTCTGGTCCCCTGTGGGAGTCTGAGGAGAGCCCAGATTTTGATCATTAGTCCCTTGTTAAGCCAGGAGGGTGGGGTGGGAGTTGCAGGACACTTGGGGGATTTTGTCCTGACGGACAAGAGAGGTCCTGAGTGACCCGAGCAGGGGGACCCACTGTCCTCCAAAACACAGCAATGCACCCTCTTGACACAGCTCCCTTTCCCTTCCCTCACAGTTGTGCTGGTTTTGATTAAATACCTCATCAAACATTTATTTTGCCTGAAAGGAAGCTTTTGTTCTTGTGCTGGGGCCTTTCGGTTATAAAAACTTCAGCCAAAATCACTTAATTAAAAATGTGCTTTTGCTGCTCTGCTTGTCTGGGAGGTGCTCCGAGGGGCATCAGTCCCGAGGTGCAGAACTGGGTGTCCACAGGGATAGCACAACCTGGATGTGCCACCTGGGAGGGAGCCAGGGCTTTGGGAAGCAACAGCTCCTCTGGACCCCGAAAATGCCTCCAGCAGCAAGAACTCTTCTAGAATTGTAGAATATCTCAAGTTGGAAGGGACCTGTAAGGATCAGCCAGACCAGCTCAGTGGTGAGCAAGGATTTTTCCTTTTGGGTCTAATTACCTTCAGAGTAAAAAGAGGGATTCATTAAGTGGTCACACCGAAGGATGTGTGGCCAGGAGTGAAAAGAAAACAGGGTTTAGTTGAAAGGAGAGATCTGTTTTGTGAAGATGCTCTGCTAACAGCCACAGCATCCCCACACACTGGCAGGACTTTGGCTTTCTCTCTTCCATCACTATCAGTTCCTCCAAGGATGACAAGTGGGCCCTTCCCCAGGCTCTGCCTCCGAGTCCTCCTGTACCTTGGGGAGCTAAAAATGGCAACGTAGAGGCGAGATGTTCCTCGCCTTGCTGAGCACAGGGGTTTTATTTTCACTCGAACATATCAGCTATAAACAGCTATTAGAGATTCTCCCGCAGGAGTCCAAAATGCTTTGGGTTCTGTCCCAATTATGGAGTGTCAGAATAGAAATAATTAATGCTGTGATAGCAAATGACAGGGAGAGAGGGTTTTTTTCTGGGGGAATTGCCCTGAAAATGTATTTTGGTGGAGGAGCTGGTGCTGACGTGTCCTGACAGGTTGTGCTGTGGTGAATTCTCTGGCTTTTCCATCTTTCCTATCCTAATTTTCCAAGGAAATCCTTTTTTTTTTTTTTTTTTTTTTTTTTTTATGGCAAGCACTGTGCCATGGAGCAGCAGAGCTGAGCTGGAGGTTCCCAAGAGGCATTGCCTAACTAGGTTTTATCCAGGTGCAGAGGGATGCAGGGCATTATTTATTAAGCTGTCAGTGATGGGCTGCATCAGGGATGGAGAGAGGAGCTGCAGCTAAAACTTGCTGCTCCTTTGGAATATTTTTAGTTTTCTTTCCTAACATGTAAATACCTCTTAAATAAATGGACTTGCTTTACTCTGGCCTGTGTTTTGGTTGGTCGGTTCATCTTTCTTTGTCCTTTTACACCTTTTAGTGCAGAGAGGGATGGGCTGTGCAGGCAGGAAGGAAACCCTGCTGAAAAAGTGCTGTAATTTCCCCTTTCCCTGTTGTAATGGTGGTGAAACTAATAACCAGAGCCTCTGCTTTGCAAGCAAACATCTCAGGGCTGATGGATGCTGCCATTTTACTCTGCATCACCTGGATTGTGTTTTTATTTGCACTCTACAACCTCTCCCTTCCCTTAGCACCAATGGTTTTAGGTCTCATTTTCACGTCAATTTTGCTGTTGTGGCTCCCAAAAGCAGCGATGCTTTCGGCTCCTGACCATGGCTGCTGTCTCAGAGGAGCAGCCTTCCTGCTGGGAGTGCAGATGGACGGGTGGCACTGCCAGCCCTGGCACCGAGGGTGAGATGGGAAGAGCCAGGGTGAGAGTTTGCACTGGGTCCAAGGAGGATCTGGAAGTCAGGCAGGAGATGCTCTGAATGGATTGGGCACCAACTGTGTTTTTCTGTCTTGTGTACGGGCTCTGCTGTGCCAGTTCTCAAGATGTAAAAAAAAAACAACAAAAAAAAAAAACCAACCAGAAAATTTACTGCAAACAACCCCCGAACAGTCTGTTCGAGCTGGAAATCTTCACCACTCGCTCAATGTGACCTTTTTGGCTGTGGGGAAGGGAAAGCAGGTTTGTGTTCCTCATAAATAGCATCTCGTAGGACAGCAGGAGGTGTGGAGGGGCAGCAGCCCAAGGGTAACCCCGTTCCAGCAGCAGGATTCCTGCTGGGCACCGCTCCTGCCTGGCACTGCTGGCACATCCCCTGCAGCACCTGGGGTTCCTGGGCATGGAATTTGGCAAGTGCCAGCTGCTCAGGGGGTCTGTGTGTCATTTGAGGGCTGTCTGCTGGCAGAGAGCTTCAGCCAGAAGGGTCAGAGGGAAAAATGTCTATTTGTGGGGATGCAGCAGCATCCCACGGCGGTGGGAGACTTTCTGGTGAATGTGGAGGAGCAAATTGAGGCAACAATGTCCAAGCTGTTGTTGGGAACTGAGAGACACCCAGAGATCACCCACATTTCAGCCCTGGTGTGTCTTCCCAGTTCCCTTTGTCTTTGAGAAACAATGGGAAAGGTTTAAAAAAGAGTGGGTGACTCTCTAATCCGAGAATGGTTAGAAATGTCCTGTGTTTTGTAGGTTTTAATGAAAAGAACGCCTTCCTTCTCTGCCCTTTTTGGCTCTCAGCTTGTTCTTTATGTCTGCACTCCCTGTAAATCTGCCCTGAGCATTGCAGACCATCTCCAAGCCCGTGGAAAGCAGATTTGTCTGGGAGAGCTCATTGGATCACCACAGGGACCAAAACCACGGCTATTTACCCCAAGGTGAATGACTGAGCTCCGTGGCCCAACTTTTTATTGCTCTCCTGAAGCTCCAGCAGCATCCAAGAGGGACGAGGAGGGAGCAGGACAGACCATCCAAGGCACAGCCAAATGGCCAGAAAGGTTTCAAGGGAGATGTGCATCCAAAACTGTGGCTCCAGCCACCCCAGGGCACATCCCCAGGGCTGTGTTCCTGCCGGTGCCTGCATCCGCAGAGGCACAGGGCTCTTTCCCTTTGGCAAAGCGACAGGGTAATTAATTTCGGGGCCATTGTGCTGCAGTGGCAGGCACTGATTTATAGCCCAGGGAACAGCTTCTGGTTCAAAGTGCACATCCGTTGTGTTAATGCTCCATGATCTTTACCCCCGTGAGGAAATGGCAGAGAATGAGGAGATTATTGCCACCAGACTGGGCTCCCGGTATTACCATGATAAAGCCGGCGCAGATGAGGGCTGGGTTGTGCATACAGAGCAGCTTCCCTTCCCTGCATCCCGGCTCCAGGGGCTTCCCCAGAGGTGGAACTGGTGAGGGAGTGTTGGTCACACACTCCCTGCACCCAGCTGCCGCTTGGGCCCCTTTTGCTGCTGCTTTTTCTTCCCCTCCCCATCCATTTTTGTCTATTAATCGTGCTGCTAAAAGGCACTTTGGAAAAGGCGTGTGCTGGGACAGGTCAGGGGAGGAAAGCCTGGAAACTGCCTGGCTCCTCTGGGATCAGGGGTTTCCAAATTCTTCCTTTTCCCAAAGAAAAGACTTGGAGGGGCAGGTGGATGAGGAGTGGGTGTGAGGGGTATTGCCAATTCCTGGGCATCTCCTGCCAGGAGCTGCCCCAACCCTCAGCTTCTCAGTTCAGCAGCTTTTGAAAACTGATTTTTTTCCATGTGCAGACTCTGTGAGCTGGGCAAGTCATTCCCCTGGCAGGAAAAACATCTCTTTTCACTGGATTGATTTTCTGCTGTTTTCTGGGAGTGATTTCTTCCCTGAGAGCTGGTGAGGCAGGCAGGCAGTGCTGGGGTCCTGGGAGGGTCTCTCCATCTGCACTAGGTCTGTCTCACCTTCCCTGTCACCAAGGACTGACTGATTCCAGCCCCAGCAAACCTTTTGAGGTTTTGGCTTTTCCCCCCTGCTGAGGATGTTTTGACATTTTGCAAAGTGGTGCTTGTGCAGGGAGAAATGCTGCATCCCCTCTCATGGAGCTGATGCAGGAATCTGGGCAAGGGATGATGTCAGGTCTGTAGGGAAGGGCTTTTTTTGGAAACACTCATCACCCCCTGTCTGAGATTTCCTTTGGGAAAGATTTGTGGCTGCACTGGGGTGATTCGAGGTAATTTCATCCTTATTTGACCGTTCCTCAGAAAACAGCTCCTCATTGTGCCTGGTTTGGGGCTGCCCTGGTTCACAGCAGCCCTGAGGGATCCCTGGAAACCCCTGAGCACCTCCACTGGGTGCAGCTTTCCTTTCCAGGGGCCAGACCCCAGGGATCAGCTCAGATCCTGGGTCTCTTCAGCTGGGTTTGGCTCAAACACAAAGTTAATGGAACAGGAGGGCTCTGCACGCTGCTGGGGTTTTTAGGTGTTACTCTAATACTAATAATTAATACAGTGATGTGTATAATCCTGTGCACAGAGAGTTGAAGCGTTCCCTAAAGCTTCTTTGCATCATAAAACTCCTAATCAAATACAGAATAGATCCCTGCCCTCTCCATAGCTTTAATCCTACTTCTCTTCCAGAACTAAACAGCTTTAAATTCCTCAGTCCCATGTGTATTCAGCTGCAGAGGCAAAAACTTTGCCATTTTTAAATCCTCCCCTAGTGCCGGACCAAAATCTCTGCAAACACAGACTCCGTAATCCTCGCTAATTTATCAAAGGTGCTCCTGAATGCTAATTTTCCTGTGCTGTGCTCTGGATCAGAATTACAATTGATTGACTATAAAATGATAATTATACACTGGGAGCTTTGCATTGTGTAAACACCTTAAATTGATTCTCCTGCCCTGCCAGTGGGGAAATTCTTTCCATCACGTGCTGACTCTATCTGAGATCGAAATGATTCTGCCTTTTACAAACTTCCCTACCATGTATGGATTTTCTTGTTTAAAGCAGGCAGAGAGCGTGCCTTCTCCTCCCTGCTGCTGGAGTGGCAGAGTCTCCCTGGAAACAGCTCGAGGAAATGGAGGTTTCCCAAGGGCTGGGGGTGCAAAATAAGGTCTCTGTGAGGACTCACGGCAGGTCAAACAGGGCACAGTGGGGTGGGACAGCTCAGTTGGAAGGGACCTCCAACAACCACCTGCAGCATTGCACATCTCTTTGGAGGCCGTGGCTCATCCAGGGATGCCCTCCCCAGGAATTCCCTGGTTTTCCTCCAGCCTCCTGTTTCCTGTGGTCTGCCCTGCATTGAATTAGCAATTTCCGCTGCAGAAAGAGGCTCTGAACTTCAGACATTTTGGGAAAGGCTTGTTTTACATTAATATTCTGGCTATAAAAAGAGTCCCACAACCATAGTGGGGGAGGGGGAAAGCCACCCTTTGCTCTCCTGACACATCTGTATTCCTAGTCCCCTGCAATCTGTTTTTTGACTTTAGCACGAGTTCCCATTTCCCATATTTCAGGGAGGGATCGCTCTGTGAAAGGCATCAGGAGGCGTCCCCAGGCAGCCAAACCATCTGGAAAACCCAGGAACCTGGACAGAGCTGCCTTGAAAGCAAACTTCCCTTCCCATCCTCCCGAGGGCTGTGGCTGGCCCTGCCAAGGGGAGCAGGCCCGGTGCTGCTGGGCCTCTCCCAGCTCCTCCATCCTGGCCAGGGGGGAAGGAGAGGCTTTTCCCCTTCCTCTAATAGGATGTTAATGCACCCCTGGAGGACCACGCAGCTAAATCAATCTCGCAGCAGCATAATTTATTTAGTGCATGTGTTCCACAGCCTTTGCTGCCTGTTCAGTGGGTGACAGGAGGCAGGAGGGTGCTGAGGTGTGGGGGCGCCCGGGATGGCACCGGGGCAGCGGAGTCGGGACTGGCACAGAGTTAATGCACCAAACCCCCCGTGTGACCCTGCTGCCAGGCAGATAAAAGCGAGGCCAGACTCCCTTTTCCTCGCCCTCTCCTGTTTGCTCAGACCCCCAGGCTGGTGCCCATCTGTCTCTGTCAGCGCTGGGAGCTGGGGGGATGCAGGATGAGCCTTGGCGGGGGTGGATGGTGATGTTCCAAACTCAGCACACAGAGCATCCTACACGTGGGGCTGTAGGGGAGGACACCACCACATCCCACTGCCACTGTGGTCTAGAAACAGAGGACCAGAGGGAGAGAAAATTAAGGAAGGAAGATAGAGAGGTAATTAAGTCTGGCTTATCCGCTGTCCCCAGGGGCTTGCACTCGCCGAGGCTGTGCCGGGGGCGGCCCCGCAGGAGGCACCAGGGAGTTCCTGGAGGTTTGCTCAGCCTGGAGGGCTGGTGAAGGACCTCCAGAGTTCTTCGAGATGAATTGGGTCTTTTTTTAACCACTGCCTGTGTCCTGAGGTGGTTTCTGTGTTTTCTGTCAGTGGTTAACCTCTGGGGATGCTCAGAAATAAAGCCAACCTTCCTGGGTGTGGGAGGCTGCTGGGGCAGGCAGGGGCAGCCCAGCACAGTGCTGGAACAGCAGCTCCTGGAAATGCTCAAACTGGCTTTCCCCTAAGAGCAACCCCTTATGCTTCTGAATTTTTGGAAATCTCTTCTTCAGTTGTTCCCTTAAGTATTTATTGGATGTCTTCCTTCTTCTTCTTCTTCTTTTTTTTTTTTTTTTTTAAAGCTTCTTCATCCAAATTCTTCACTCTGTTATTCCCCCGAGGATCATGTTTGCATTTGGCAGGGAGGGAGCTGGCTTGGTTAAACATAGACCTTGGCGAAGTGAAGCCAGAGGGATTTCAGAGCTCTCTCTACCTCTCTCTGCTGCTCAAAATCCTCTTCCTTTCTGTCTTACCCATGTAGGAGACTTGGTACACACAAATCCTGGCATCCTGCTGGCTGGCGGTGGCTCTGCTCCCGGCGTTTTCCTTGCAGGAGGCAGGCGAGGGCTGCAGGGCTGTGCTTTGGGATTTGCTGCCTTGCTGAGGGTGCAAACAGCCGTGCCCCACACTTCTGCTCAACTCTGGGGTCTGGGACAGGCAGATCTCTCCCATTTAGTGGCTGTGTTAGCTGGAGGAAGGATATTACCTTTTAGCAAGGATGTGTTTTTCTACATCACTTTGGAGCCCCTAATCCATCCCTGTCTCATCCTCTGCTTTCTCTGTGACTGCTGCAAAAGCTCCTTGAGTAGCTCTGGGGAGGGCAGGGGAAAAAACAGCCCCCGGTTCCTCGGAGATGCTGGGAGGAGCAGCAGCAGCCTGGGGCAGTAGGGGAGGAATGTGAACAATTTCGGGTGAGCTGGCAGAACCACGGTGGTCAGGATCCTCAGGGCCCTGTGCTGGCACAGCTCTGAGCAGGGCATAGAACACCAAGGGGTTCATCCCCTCTCCCCTTCTCCAGGATTGCAGGGGTGTTCCAGGGTGCAGATCCTTGTGAGACTCCAAAAAATCCCACAAAATCCCTTGGGCCCATCATGGACCCAGGTCAATGAGGGTAGCTGTGCTTATGCTTCCTTAAACATGTGGCCAGACTCTCTCTCAGCATCTCCCTTTCCCTTCTCTGCCTCCCCTCTGGGGTGACACCAAGTCCCTCTAACCACACCATACCCAGGCAATGATCTACCTCTGTGTCACAAACTAAATTGTCTTTATTCCCACAATCACAGCTCTGCCTTCCCTTCCGTGGGCAGGCAAGGCTGGAGCAGCAGCTCCTGGCAGGGCTGAGGGGCTGTTTCACTTTGGGTTGTGGTGGGGACCTGGTTCTGCAGCAGGACTTGGGCTCCTGTGTACCTCAGGGATGGGACCTGGCCACCCCAGAGCTGCATCAAGGGACCCACTCCATCCCTGAGCCATGTTTAAATTCAGCTTCATTAAGGCAAAGGCTTTAATGAAGAAACAGTTTTCCCAGAGAAGCCATGGCTGCCCCATCCCTGGAAGTGTTCTGGCCTGGCATTTTTTCTCAAGTCCATGTGTTCTCAACAAAGCACGATCACCGTAGTCAAAACAGAGTGATTTATGTACACAACCCTTTTGTTGTTACGGGCAATTTTAATATGTGGCCGGTCTGGTTTTCCTTTCACCTCCTTCCAATGACTCATCTTGGCTTGCATCTGGTGTCCCTCTTGCAGCCTAATGATTCACAAGGACAGGAACACAGGGAGAGCAGAGGGAGAGCAGCAGGATCGGTGCTTCCACAGGGAGGCTCGTGGCTGAGTCACGGCAAACTTCCAGACAGGATGCAGCAAGCCAGGGGAAAACACTGAAGGTGGAGGGAGGCTCAGCCTGCCCCAGCAGCCGTGGCATCCCCAGGGAGCTGGGGAGTCCCAGCTCCAGCCTTTGCTCCTTCCTGAGCCGGTTGTTCAATGGTGTGACAGCTGAGACACATCTCCTGTGGTATCAAGGAGTGTTTTAATCACCTTTTGGGAAAGATTTGGGGTTTCTGTGCCTCTGTGCTATCTGCTGCTTAATTCCACTGTGAGTGCTGTCAGTGTGAGGTGCCTGTTGCTCCCATGGCTGCAGGAACCCCTTTGCCCCTCCAGGGTTTGGGCACAACCAGGACTTTCAGGGAGAGATTTTGGTGACCTGGACGTGCCAGCTCTGCCCAGGTCCTGCCACATCCCTGTGCCCCTCCTGGGCAGGGGCTGTGTGGTTCTGCTGTGGGTGTCACGAAGGTTTGCTCATGGATTGTTCACTGCCTGAGCTCTGCAGCAAATTAAGCACAAAACCGGATTTTTCTGTCCCTTTATCCTGACCAAAACATCAGAGAAAAGCGACAGTGCAGGTGGGGGTGTCTGGCAGCACAGAGCTGGAGGCAAAGCACCGAGGATGTGATGCCATGACATGGTCAGCCCCAAATCATGGGCACCCAACACCCCAGGAAGGGAGACCCTATACCAGGAGGTGCTTCTGAACCTATTGTCTAATTCCCCCAAACCACCCCACTCCCAGGCCAGGAGTGAGAGACCCAGGGCTGCTCCAGCCCCTCTGGGAGGGGGCAGGCCCATACCAGACCCCCCATGCCAGCTCTCTGTCACAAACTGGCTTCCACGGGCAGATGACTCCCACCTTGCAGGAGTCGAAGGCGAGGAGCTGAGCGATGTCGTAAGCCTTTTGGGCTCGGGGTGGTTGTGGTGGGGATGAATTTGGCCCAGAGATTTGTGTTCAGCTGCATTGAGTTGCTGGCCATCTGGCTCCAAGCACTGCAATCCGCAGCTTCTCCAAGCCCATATGGGAGGCAATGTTTTTTTTCGCTGTGTATGTTATATTTCCCAGAACGTATGGCCCATACATTTAAAATATTTGAGCACTGCCTCCTGCACTAGCAGATAATCTGGAGCTGTGACACCAGAGATTTCTTTGGAGGAGAATTTATTTCCCTGTGTTTTAGGCAGCTTTAAAACATGTTCCTGGGAAGGGAGTGTTTGGCTTTGTGCCCACTGCCCAAGCCGGGCAGCTGAGGGGCAGCAGTGTGGGCACTGCCTATGCCTGCTCTCCAATGCCAGTGCTCTAATAATAATGGTATTTTTTTTAACCTTTGTTCATTTGTAAAGATCTGGGGACCTCAATCCCTGCCTGTTTGCAAACCTGCCTGCCCCTGGATTAAACAGGGAGGTAGCACCAGGCCTGGGAAAAGGTGTCTGAGCCCAGGGTCAGCCCAGCCTGGAGGGGGGTCAGACAGATCCTGGGCTAAGGGGGCTCCTTCTCCATCCAACAAACAAGGCACAGCTTTTCTGCACTCTGCAGCCCCATATCCCCATGCCCTGAAATCAAACTGTTCCCCCCAGGGACAGGCACAGCCAGGGCTCAGTGCCTGAGGCAGGGTCGGGGTGTTTTATCTGTCTGTTTCGCAGCTGATGTGGCAGAACACCGTGAGCATCATTCTCTGGAAGGCAATAGCTCCAGACAGGGCTCTGATAAAGACCAAGCATTTAAAAATATGTTCATGGCATAGTTTTATACCCAAAATACGTGGTGGTGCACTGTGCATCTTAAGACTAAGTGAATGATATCATATTACTTTGAATATATGGCCAGCTTAGCTTATGAAATGTATAACTCATCCGGTGTATGGAAAACCAATACATCTTCCATATGGGCAACAAATCAGAGATGATTATCCCTGGGGAAAAAAATGGCCATGCTGTATTGAGCATTTTGACTTGGAGTAGACACAAGTTTTCATTCCTGCTTCATGACTAAATTTCCTAAGCTGAACCAGTCAAATAAAATGATCTCATTCCCTCTCTGTGCCATGGCACAGCTTTGCTGAGAGCTGTTTGCTGGAGCAGGCTGGCTTCCAGCTGGAGAGGTCAGTGGGAGCCTTGCCATCAGCCCCTGGGTTGTGTTTGGTCAAGGGCAGTGCGTTGCTGGTGGCTCAGTGCTGGCTCTGGCACCTCTGACCACACCGAGCCAGCTCTGAGAGCCGTGGCTTTGGGGCTGGTGATGGGGAGTGGTGGGTGCCAGGACAGAGCTGAATTCCCACAAAACTGCTGAGCCCTTCCCTGAGGATGCCATTCCCTGAGCACTGGGAGGTGCAGCAGGGTGCAGGCCGTGCCCCATCACCACTCCCAGTGCATCCAAGGGCTGTGGCTGCTCGGACACTGCCCCTCCACCTGGTACCAGTGTGTAAATATGTCAAGCTCAGGAGATGATCTTGTTATGGGAAGATTATGCTAATGAAATGTTTCCTGAGATCAAACTCATTTTGTGTTCAAAAGCATTAAAATAAATGGCTTCTAATTGAATCTTATAAACGGTCCCCTCCTGATAATGAGCCGCTATTAATTATAATTGAAGGAAGGCAGAAAGAACATAAACACAGCGGCAGCGTGGGGGGAGGTGATGGCACGCTGGGGGCAGCTCTGTGCTGCCCATCTGGGAGGGGTCCTGACCTTCCCCTCCATCCCTCCCACACTGCTGGGACCGTGGTCCCTGGGGTGATACATGGGAACTTGGCCAGGGACATCTCCAGCAGCCTGGGGACATCCCAGGGAACCCTCTTTGAGTCTTTGAAGAAGAGGGAGAGCAAATGTGTGCACTGAGCTGTATGCGCCATCCTGCAGCCTTTAAAATCTCAGTCCTTTATTGCAACTATTATTGTTATTATCCTTTTTTCCTTTCCAAAGGCCCAGGTCCCTGCCAGGCACAGTGTGTGCTGTCCAGCCAGGGTGACCTCATCTGCTTCGAAGCACAAAATGGGCATCTGAGCTCAACCAAAGAAAATTTACAGGAATTCATCTGTCGACAGGGACGTTTCCATTTAATAAGTGCTCAGTTTGAGATCACATTAGCCCTTCAATTATTTATACGCTGAAATTGTACAACTTCTCCGTTCAGGTCTAAAAAAAGAAGCAGACGTCTTCTGCTTTCCCTCCACCTGAGCTCGTCAGCTGAAACTCAGCAGGAGCAGGGCAGGCACCCCTGAGGGGTGCTGGGGGTGACAGCCCTGGTGACAGCAGCGTTTGGGTGCTGTGAATAGGGGCTGAGCAGGAAAACCCACTGAGGATGCTCAGCCCTTGGCTGCTTCTTGCAACGGGTGCGTGTGAGTGCGGGCTGGGGTGCGCTGGGGAGGGTGGAAACAGGCCCTGGGGCATCCTTGACACCTTCCTCCTTGTTTTTCCCACTTTGTTGCCTCTATTTAAAGCACTGTTCCCTCCGGCACGCCTCTTCCCACACGCTTGTCCAGCACGGAGATGGGAGGTGGGCGGCACAACCCGGGCTGGGAATGGCTCTGCCCGCCAGGCTAATGCCCCTGCACATCGCTCCAGAGTCACTAATGGCCTCTGCTTTTGTGTCTCATCTGCTCGAAGGGATTAAAAGGGAATAATTAAATAGCCAGCAATACAGCCATCGATAAAATTGCACTGGTAATGATGGGGGAAAAACAAAAAAATACCACCAGGAGAAGACAAAGCTGTGCCGGGCTGTGCACAGCGAGGGGGGGCTCCGCAGTGTTCTCTGCGTTGGCAGAAATCATTAAAGCCGGGGCAGGCTGTGCCCGAGGAGCTGCGCATCCCCCGGGCTCGCCTGGTGTCCGTGCATTTGGCTGCTGTGAAATCGATGAGAGCGGCTCGGGTTTCCCGGCCGGAGCAAGCCGGCTATTAGACAGCACTAATGCTGTGCTTAAAAATCTGCTCGGCTGTGGCAGTCAAGGGGAAAGAGAGGAAAATTCCCTGGGAAGGGGGGGATCGCTGTCTCCCCCGCCTTGCTGTGCCTGTTGCTGGCAGCATCGGGGCGAGGGGGGGTCCCGCAGGCTGTGCAGAGCCCAAAGCCCCCCACGGCAGCAGCAAGGGCTGCAGACAAAGCCCCCCTCTCCCTGGTGGGGAGGGAATTAGTAAATCCAGCACAGGGGATGCTCACCGGGTGATAGCGTGGGGTGACGAGGGGCTGCTGGAGGTGCCGGGAGCGATTTCAGAGGTCGCCTCACTCTTGCTGCGGGCTCAATTTTGCTCTGTCCTAGCACGAACTCAAACCCGCTGTGGACTTCTCCTCGACGTCTGTGCATAAAACAAAACAAACTCTGTGAACCCAGCGGTACTTTCTGGGTGCTTTCCCGCTCGACACAGCAGCTCGTGTTTGTTTTCCCGGCTGTGGGAGTCATCATTGCGCTCCGGTTTGGGGTGAAACGCGGCTTTCCGGGGCGCAGGGATGGGGGAAGCTGCTGAGGCAGCTCACGCGTTTGTCTCTGGTGTTAGTAGGGATTTCCCTGCTGTTTTACAGCTGGGAAAGCCAGCACTAATGTGCTAATTAGATTTAACACCCGAGCTTAGAAACGTGGCAAATTAGCCAAAACATCACAGTGTTAACCCCACAATGGGACTGGGTTTCTGCATCCTTCCCCAGGAGGCAGGAGCACGGCGATGGATCACCAGCACAGCTTCCCACCGGGAAAACCCCGAGGTGTTGTGGCGCACATTAAGCCTATTGCTCCACTTCTGCCACCTCCTAACGCAAATCCCTCCATCAGGATGAAGCTCTCCATCCCAAATCCCTTTCCATTTCTCTTGGTGGATGAACGCGGGAGAGGAGGGCAGGAGCCGGTGCTTGTCCCAGGGATACCCATCACGGATATCCCATGGGAAAAAATCACTGCTGAGATTCCTACCCAGCCCTCAGAGCTGCCCCAGCTCCCGGGTGGAAAGCATGGAGATCCCACCCCAGCAGCACAAACAGGAGACACGGGAGGGGTTTTTAAGCAGCACATAAAACCCCGCCGTGCACTGAATCAGCTGCTTGTCTCAACAAGATGTGGCAGGGACGGTAATTGTATGTTGAGTGCTCTCCGGTTGATTAAGAACATATTTATTGAAGTTTATCTACTGTAATATGTATAAGTCTCTTATTAGATAATTGCTAAACCTCAAACACCTGTTTAACAGATCATATATATACCCCATTACATAGTTGTTAAACCACACTGGTTTTAATTCATCAAATGCGAATGTGAAATCCATTCTAAATTGAATTCATTTTGAGGCACTTTAAAGGAGACATTCCCTGCTTCCCTTCTACAAAGGGGATAAGAGCACCATATTTCCTGACAGCAATGATGTTTCAGGACAGCTCTGTTCTCCAAGTGTCCTTTTTTTTTTTTTTTTGGGCAAACAACTCAATGGAGATGTGCTAAAAAAGCACTCAAGTCTTTTCATTAAAAACCAGAATTAAAAAAGGTTGATGTTAAACCCAGGATGCCATCACTGCTGCTGTCTGCAGATATCCGGGGCAGGGAAGGGGAAAGGTGGTGAAGCTGTGGTCAGGCTGTGTGAGGATGAGGGTTGCTAAGCCCAACACTAAATTCGAGGTGTTTTGCTTGGCTCTGTGACTTCTTTCTCCAAACCAACAAATTCCCATTTCAGCCTCGAAGTGCTGCTGATTCCCATCCCTCTGAGGGCACCAGTGCAGGGCAGCCCAGTGCTGCTGCCAGAGCCCCCTGTCCATCCCAGCTGGAGGATTAACCCTGAGCTTTTATTCGGTGGGATGAGAGTCTGTAATTCCTCTGTCCAGCCCTGCTCTCCTGGAAGCTGGGCAGGGCTCCCACGTGCCCCATGGGACAGGGTGAACCCCTCTCCCCCTGGCCCCATGGTGCTGTGTGCAGTGAGAGGTCTTTGCTCAGGCAGAGATGATCCTTTGTTTTCTTCTCTCTTTATTGAATTGTCCCGTGGGGGAATCGCTGAGTGCCCTTCATTTTGTGATGCAGAACTGGTGTTGACACGCTGCTTTATTAGATGAGTAAGGGTAAAGCCTTGGAGACGCTATTTAAATAAGGGAGAAATCTCACTGCTGGGATAGGAATGAACAAATACACATTGGGCTCTGCTAACCCGTTTATTTCCAGCCCAGTCCTGTGAAAAATTTTGCCAGCGTGGTTATTTGTGTATCTCTGCAGCAAACTGGGCTGAGAAGCTGCAAAGCCTCCATCCTGCTGTGGGCACATCCCTGCAGGGACACATCAATCCACAGACACTCCATCTCCATCTTTGGGGCATTTTATAGCAAAACGTTGAGTGATATTTATTATCAACATCAGGCTGCAGCCTCTTGACCTGGGTGGGTGGTGCTTCACCTGCTCTTCCTTTTTTTTGGAGCAGGCAGTTCCCTATGCAGCTCCCAAGGGCAGGGAGAGCTGTGCTGGCTCAGGGGCTGGAGCAGAGGTGGGTGTGGGTGCAGGAAGAGGCTGGAGGCTGGGAAACCCCAGCCCAATGCCACCATTGCTGCCTTTCTCAGCTCATCCCTGGGGTTTCTGCCCTCCATCCTTCCTCCCCTGCCGGCTCCATGGGCAGTGAGAGGCCAGACTGGTACCCAGCTCTGCTGCAGCCCCTGTTCAGTCATCCAAGGCTTTGGATGCTTTATCAAGTGTTTCAGCTCCAAAGCCAACATAAATCACACTGTTGGCAGGCTCTGCCTTTCTGTCTCTGCTGTTATTTTCTGTTCATGATAAAACAATGTGGAAAGGAAGCACGCAGGCCAAGGGGAGGGGGAGCAGAAACAAGATCCCTTATCTAATGCATGCCTGAGCTGCTCAAATGTTTCTGTATCAGCAATTATTTTGCCTGGCTTTGGGTTTTCACAAAGCTCTTGAGTCTTGCAAATGCAGTCTGAGATCACGTTGGCAAAGCACAGACCCAAATTCTTCCCTTCTGTCTGACTCTCTCAGTAGCCTTTAGATGAGACCCGTGAAACATCTCACATGCACAGAAACACTGAGGAAATGAGCTGGGAGAGAGCATTTGGTGGGATCTGGGGAGATGCTGAGCGTCTCCAGCTCTGCCCCAGAGCTCCTAACACTGTCTGGAGTCATTAAAACCTGGGTAGGATGAGGAACCTTGAGATTCCTGACTGCTGGGAGTGGCGTATATCCCATGCAAACAACTGGAAATGCACAATATATTAGGGCATTGCAAAGTGAATAACCATTATAGGGATGGTTTCTGTACACAACCCAGGGCTGATGGCCCAGTTCAGAACATGGGCTTATAAATTTCTTGCTAAGTAGGAAAAAAAAAAGGAAAAAAAATGCTTCACCAATAATGGGAAGGGAATAGTATCTCTTAATCTATGTCCAAAATCACCTTTAAAGTTGTAGGTATTTGCTACAGTCCAGCTAAAGCAATATCCAGTGCTCAGAAAAGCAATATCCCCAAGCTCTGCTCTAGCTCTCGTGTTGATTTTGATATTTTTAATATTGCATCCAGACAACAGAGCCTGTCAAGCACCATGCGAAGTGTTCATTTAACTAAGCCAATTTAAAATGTGTAGCAATTATGAAGAGATGGGCTCAGATGAGTCAATTTGTCTCAAGTGTTTTCTAGCTGAACTTAATAATATTGGAGATGTGAGAGAAATTGGAAAAAAATTCACCCTCTGTGTTCAATTCTTTTGAGAAGTCGAAATACCTAATTCACTCTGGCAAATGATAAATGTTCCTCCCCTCTTCTAATTACATCTTGCCTTAGTCACAGCGGTCTCTAGTAAATCTCCTTTTGAGACTATACACATCACATACTGTCCTTGGTGAAAAAAAAACTGAAAAAAGGGAAGAAAGGAAAAGTTCTTGATTAGATTTTTTTTCTTTCTTTCTTTTTTTTTTTTTTTTAAGAGCAATTCATTGTGCTCACAGGATCTGGAATTGGCTTTTCATGTTGCTAACCCCCTTCATTGGCACTACTCTTTCATGTGTCACGTCCTAAAAAATCCCTGAAGTTACACTGAAAAAAGAGGAGTGGTGGCGTGTGGAAGCTGTTGGGTGGGTGTCCCTGTGGGGAGCTTTATAAGCACAGATGGGAGGGACAGCATGTGCACACACATTGATTTTTGTCTTGATGGTGCTTTAATTGCTGGGACAAATAAGCATTTCCACACCTAGAAGATGCTCTTTGTTCACAAGCAGCGCCTCGCTTCAGTGTAGGTGCAGTTGTCCTCCCTTATTTGAAATAGTCGCTGGTCCAAGACATATTAAATTTCAAGAGAATTTTCCCAATTAACAGGAAATTAAAATTATTCAGGCAATAAATATTTCAATGTAAGAGCCGTTTTTGGCTCACTGCTTGTGCTGCCAGGAGGGAACCTGAAGCCCCTGAAGCCCTGATGGCCAAGCCCTGCCTGTGCAGCCCCAGCACCTGCACATCTGCCCACAAAACTCTCCCATTTGCATTGATTTAAGATTGCTTTGGGCTAAAATGCCCTTTATCGATGCCATTTATCTTCCTAATCTCTTGCTTGCCTGGAGATAGTCTCCATTATCCTGTGGTTGCAAAATTTTCCAGCCAGCATGCTGTTTTTAAAACGTTTGAGTGGTTTCATTGCCTTGAGTGGGTGGGAGGTGGGTTTGCCACAAGGGCAGCCCCACACGGAGATGAACCGGCAGGGAAAACAGAGACGGATTTATTTGATTTTCCCATCAAAAGCCAGACCTGAGGCTCGCTGGTGGGCTTTGACATCAGCTGTGGCCCGAGGAACCCCCAAAGAGAGTCTGGGGAGGAGGGGAGGGATCCCCTCCGTGGGGCTTCCAACCACCTGCTTTCGGTCTGATCTTTTTTTCCTGAACGTGGCTGCGAAAATGAGCAATATTTCATCTCGGGGGCGCTGCCTGGAATGGCAAAAATGAGCTGGAAGCTGGTTTTACAGCTGGATTTACCAGCGGATTGTCGGGGAATGGCTCCAATGGTGCCCATAAATCCGGTGGGTGCTGGGGGCAGAGGGCAGGCGGGGAGAGGAATGCCACTCTCACCAGGGCAGAGCAATGCCCAGCCACAGGGCAGGTCTGTCAGGGATCAAAGTGGGGTTTTCTGGGCTGGAAAAGTGTCTCCAGCACTCCGTGTGCTCCCTGCCCTCCCCGCAGGCTCGGAGCTGCTTCTGTTTGTAGCGGCACTTTGGGCACATCAGAGGCGCTGCCAGCACCGAGATGGCTCTTTTTTGCTTTTGGAGTAGTCTGGTGAAAAACAGAAAACAGGGACATAATGAGTCCAAAGGCTTGTCTTGGTGGGAGGGTGTGAACAGCTTTAAACCTCCCAACAGGGTCTGGGGAGGAGATGCTGACGGATGCTCAGTTTCTGAACTGCTGCCCATCGCCTTCCAACTCTCTTCCTTCTGTCCCTGGAGCTGGGAGCAACCAGCATTCCCCCGGCATGGAGAAAAGCGGGATAACAGCCCGGTGGAAGCTTGGCATGCCTGTCCCCGTGCCGGGTGAGCCACAGCCACGCGTGAAAGGGGCTCGGTGTTCCCCAGACCGCTCCGACACAGCCAGCTCCGATCTGCAGGCGGAGACAGAAAAGAGGTTTGGAAATCTGCTTACAAGTCTGGCTCATTAATACCCTGCCCAAAGCTTTTATCAGATAATTAGCTTTTGTGTTGCACTTCCCAGTCAGGGATAAATAAATAGAGATGCAGATGAAGTGAGCATTACACTTAAGCCGTGCTTTTAGACGCAGCTCCTCTGACCCCGCCTGAGGCCACTTCTCTGGGCCCCTGGACCCAGTCACTGGCCCCTTGGCACGAGACTGATAAGAGGCACAGGGATCTGAGTGATTCCTTCTGGATTTGGCAGGCCAAAGAGAGCCCTGCCTGCCTTGATGTGATGAAGTTTTGGTCCAGATGATGCTGGGCTGTGCTGTCCCTGCGGGCATGCAGTGGTTTGGAAGGAGGGATGTGCAGCGTGGTGGTGGCACTGGCTGCATCCTTCCTGCAACTCTGAGGGTGGATTGAGTTTGATTCCCAGAGAGGCTGGGGAAATTGCAGACCATGGGGCAGCTCTGCTTGATGGGAGAGAGGGGAACATCCCGGCTGCCGTGGGATGCCTCCACATCGCCCAGCGTGAGCTCAAATAGGGCTGGTCGCAGCTCCCTGCCCTCAGGACATCCCTCCCCCCGCTGCCCCTCACCACCACCCTGCAGTGGATTGAGCTGGGACTGCCAATGTGCCGAAGCCGCGGTTGCTATTTGGACTGTTTATCTTGTTTGGGCTAATTACGCCAAGAAAGTCATTATAATTTTATGCTCTTTGGATTAACGTCTTTGCCCAGGGCCCCATAATTAGTCTATGGTTTGTAGCTTAATGATTCTGAGCACAGTCGAGGCGAAGTTTCTAGCTGTAAATCAGGGGACTCGGGACGTGGGGACTGACAGGGCAGCACATCTTCCCAAGAAACGAGCATTTGTCTCCCTTTTACCAGCTGAGCTTCGGCTGCTCAGCACCCGTGAGCTCACACTCCATCCTAACGCAGCCAGGATGCTGCTGAGGAATTGCAATGAGCCCCGACCCTGTTCTCAGCCTCTCCCTGGGTGTCTCCTGCTTTGTGGGGATCCTGTGGGGTATCACACTCAGCCCTTCACCTCGGTACTGCTGCAGAGTCCTTGGGGCACGGAGCACCCCCCAGCTGCCCGGGGAAATGGGCTCCATTGCATCCCTGGAAGTCTGCCCAGCTCTCTCTGAGGAGCAGGCAATATGGATAATGATAATCTCTCCTTTAGCTCCGGCTATTAGTCGCTTTAAGCATCTTTTCTTTCTTGTTATGCAGTGGCCAGGGATGTTCATGCTAAAGCAGAATGATTCGGGATGTGGGGCTGGAATTGGAGGTGATGGAGTCCAGGTTTGGGAGGACTGGGGCACCTCCAGCCTTACCATGGGGTTCACTGATATTTTAAAGGATGTTGGTGTTCTCGATATTTTAAATAAACCCATCATCCAGGGCACTGAGCTCCTGAAAACCTGTGTGTCCACCTTCTCAGCTCTTCTTTCTGAGGGGTATCCATGGAGCCAGAGACCCCAATTCATCCTTGGCATCCACTGTCATCCTCCTGCTTTTTATTTATTGCTCCTCGGGCTGGGGATGAGCTCAGAGCCACACGAGCTGCTGAGCGGGCAGGCTCCAGTCGGCTTGACTTGACAGATTGTTTGGGTCGAATCAGAAGCTCCCGGGAGAGTTTTGCAATTCCTTTTCCACTGGAAAATGTCATTAATTCATTGACAAATTGTTAACAGAATCAGGGTCTCTGGTTTTAACTGGAGGATACTCTCCTGATAAATGTCATGGCTTTCCTTGAGCACACGTCCAGGGAAGGGTAAGGAGCCAAAGCCCATCGCTTGCAGCGCTGGGTGTCTCATCACTCATGTTCAGTTTGCACAGGGAAATTTTTCCTTGGAGCCCAAGGCAGGCTGGGAGCAGTGCACGGGGCCCTGCAGGGACTCCAGCCTAGGAAATATCACTGCCCTGGGGCAGTCTAGGCCAGTGAAGATGCTGCTGGAGCCCCACTGTGCTCACAGAAATGTTCGCAGAGGTGTAAAAAGCACTTTGCACCTAAAGCCCCTCCACCCTGCGTGGCACTGCGGCTGCTGTGGAGGAGCAGCGCATCCCAGAGGAGCCAGAGCTGCAGGCCCTGGGATGGCTGTGGGAACGGCCCTGGGATGGCACTGGGATGGCTCTGGGAATGGCACTGGGATGGCACTGGGATGGCTGTGGGAATGGCACTGGGATGGCCCTGGGATGGCTCTGGGAATGACACTGGGATGGCTCTGGGAATGGCACTGGGATGGCTGTGGGAATGGCCCTGGGATGGCTCTGGGAATGACACTGGGATGGCTGTGGGAATGGCACTGGGAATGGCACTGGGAATGGCTCTGGGATGGCTGTGGGAATGGCACTGGGATGGCTCTGGGATGGCTCTGGGATGGCACCGGGATGGCACTGGGATGGCTGTGGGAATGGCAGGGGCGTGGGGGCACTGCTTTTCCCTGGGACAGATGAGCTGCCCTAAGCGGATGGTGAGTGTGAAGGCTTCAGCAGGAGAATAAATCTCAGTGAGGTGCGTGTGAAGAGCAGCTATTGGATTTTGTGCCGGGGTGATTAAATTTTCATGCCGTTTTAGCAAGGCTGTCTTAAAAAACAAAGCATTCCATAACCCAGGGAAGGGATGCAGGGAGGGGAGAGATGTCTCATTTCACTGCCAAGTCTTAACCTCAGGGTTTTCCCTTTCATCTGCCAGGGAAGATGGGCTTCCCAATGCCTGGAGCTGGGCCGGGGTTAACTTGTGCTGCTGTCACCTCAGCTCTGCCAGGACCCAGCGCTGGGGCACCAGCACAGTGGTTTGGAAGTGGGATGGAGAATGAGCTCAGCCGTGGTAAGCAGCCAGCCTGCAAAAGTGGTGGGGAAGCATTTTACACCATCGAACAAGCCGTGCCTTTTAAATTTTTTTTTCCCTCTAGCTGGTCTGCAGCCTGGGAGCTGGCAGGGCGCTGGCAAGGGACTGCAGGGGCTGCTGACCCTCAGTCCCATGCACGGTGACTCTGAAAGGCAGCGAGAGCTCTCCCTCGCTGTGGCCCACCGTGACTGGAGCCTTTTTCTCCTCTGCATTTCGCCCAGGGTTCGCCCTGTGCTGAGCTCTGCTGTCTCTCGTTCCAGCGGTGACTGCATTTCAGGAAGCTAATGAAGTGCTGATTTTCCTTAATTGGCCTCTCGAATTTGCTGATCACTCGTAAAGATCTCAGGTTAAAGAGAAAGCCGCTGCCTGTTGTTATCGGTGCTGTGTTCCGTGGCCAGGGGCAGGCAGGCAGGAAGGTTTCGGTGCTTGAGCTGCGTTTTCTGAGCTCACCTCTGATTTACTGTCCCCGGGTGCTCACCAGGACAGCACAGAGCCCTTCAGCTGGCGGGACAAACATACAGGGCCAGACTGATTTGTGGAGGTGCCTTGGTTGGGGCAGCCTCCATCAGCCTTCAGCACAGAGCCGGGCATGGCAGACCCCAAGCCCTGATAAACCCATGGGAGCAGCCGGGAGGTGCAAACCCAGCCCTGGGACATCGGGCTGGTGCTGGGCAGGGGGGTGGGGAGGCCGTGGCCATCCCCACATGAGCTGGAGCAGAGCCGTCAGGGCATGGATGCAGGGGGAGGCTCGGAAGGGATGGATCACGCTTGGAAACAGCCCAGACACAAACACTGCCCGGCAGCAGTGAGCTCCCTCTGTTCGCACTTGTCTTCGTGGCGCATCCAGAGAGATGTCCCGAGGCAGAGCCCCGGGGCAGGCCTGCGTTTAAGGGCGGCATCGGGTGTTTAAGGGTGACGCGGGGTGTTTAAGGGTGACATGGGGTGTTTAAGGGAGACATCGGGTGTTTAAGGGTGACATGGGGTGTTTAAGGGTGACATTGGGGGTTTAAGGGTGGCATCGGGTGCAGGGGAGAGCTGTATGAGCAGTCGCTTCCAGTTAACGAGAGGCGACGGGGCAAGGGCGCTGCGGCCATTCCCTGCCACGCGGCTCCGGGATGTGCTCCGGGATGTGCCCGGGATGTGCTGCGGGATGTGCTCCGGGATGTGCCCGGGATGTGCTGCGGGATGTGCCGGGGATGCGCTCAGGGATGTGCCCGGGATGCGCTCCGGGATGAGCTCCGGGATGTGCCCGGGATGTGCTGCGGGATTTGCTCCGGGATGTGCTCCGGGATGTGCCCGGGATGTGCCCGGGATGTGATCCGGGATGTGCTGCGGGATGTGCTGCGGGATTTGCTCCGGGATGTGCTCCGGGATGTGCTCTGGGATGTGATCCGGGATGTGATCCGGGATGTGCCCGGCAGTGGCACCGTGTCTGGGGAGCCGAGCAGTGCGAGGAGAAGGGCACTCGGTGCTGCAGGGACAGTGGCAAAGGCACCGCAGCGCTCTCAGTGTCACTGCGGCAGCAGAGGGAGGGAGCGGGGACTCCTGTGGGGTGGGTGACCCTGCCCTGCCCTCCCTAATTGCTGTCCCTGGCCTGTCACATTGCCCCAGGCTGTGTCAGCCAAGCTCCTGCTTGTCCCCGGGGCACACAGAGCCGTGCAGCGGCGGGGATGGCTTTGGGACAGGGTGGCGGCGTGTCATTACCATCGGAATCATTTCACAGGAGGGGTGAGGTCGGATCCATAGCCAGCATCCTGGCACTGGCTTTAAAAGATGTCTCTCGGCCTGGTGGTGCGGGGTTGGGTGGGGGAAAACACGCAGCTTAACCAGCACGGAGTGGGGAACGTGTCCCTCCCTCCCGCAGCTCACTGGGGTAGCAGCATCTTTGGGGAAAGGCAGTGGTCAGGAGCATTGCCTTCCAGCGGTGAGCTCCATGGAAAAACGTGTTCGTGCCACCACCACCGGGCGGCCCAACTGGCCGAGGAAAGAAATCCAAGTCCCAAATTTCATTCACAGTAACTGCCCATCCTGGGAAGCGAGTTTTAGGAGGAATCCGGTGCTTGTGTGAGCGTGGAGGAACCCTGTGGGCAGCCAGGCAGCTGGAGCCCAGCCCAAGGCACAGCTGCAGGGAGTGAAGTTACTCGGCTTCCAAAATTACATTTTTCTGTGGTTCCCTCATTTGAATGAGGAATAATGTCGGTATTGTGAGCAGAGCTTGTCTGGGAGCTCTTGGAAAACCAAACCCATGGCGGGTGCACTTGTTCTGCTGGTGGCCCTTTGTTGGGTGGCAGTGGCCTGGTGGGCACAGCAGGCGGGAGGGCATCCCAGCCACATGCCAGGCTCTGGGTGGAGGCAGGAATTTCTCTGGGCACTTTGCAGGGAATGGAGTCTGGCATTAGGAAGCTGGATGCCAGCTTTAAACGTGGGGCCAAAACCAGAGCAAAGCCCCAGAATGTCCCCTGGGGGTGTCTGAGATGTTTTGGTAAGAAAAGAAGCGTGGAAATGTGCAATGCCAGGGATAATGCAGCTGCAGAGGTGCCCCAGGCCGCAGTGGAAAACAGCCCTCACACACATCAAGGGGAACCCAGCCATGATGTGACAGGGGAACCTCTGTGCACGTATTATCACCCTGAGTGAAGAGGAGATGCTTTCACAGGGCCCGGGAGGGCATCAGCAGCAGCAGGGATGTTGGCTCAGAACAAAATTATTTTGAAGGTGGATTTATGCAGCTTAATCCCCAAACTCCTGTGCTGCACATGCAGTAGCCCAGCTTTGCATCTGTCAGGCTGCCAGGCCCTGAGGGGCCATCGGGACAGGTTCCTCTGCACAAACCAGCCGGGCTGTGCTGACGGAGGCAGAACCCCTAACAGGACATTCAGCATTTCTGTCATTCCAGAGATGCCTGCAAGGTTTCAGCCAGACCAAAGGCAGCCGTGCCAGGGAAACCAGCACACAAATACTTCTCATTCCAGGCCTTAACCCAGGCTTATTTTAACCACTCCGCGCCCATTTTTATCTTCTCACCAGTGCAGAGTCCACGGGAGGGTCCTGTGGTGCTCTCAGTGGGGATGTCCCCATCCTGCTGCTGCTGGTCATCTTCATGGGTGGTTTCCACTTTCAAGGATTGCTTCTGCTTTTTGAATGAAGAAGAAACCCACATGTGGACAGGAGTGGGTGCCTTCCCCATCGCTTTGGGGGTGCCTGGTGGCTGCAGGAACCAGAGACTTGTCTGCACCCCATCACAGCTCAGGGTGTTGGGGCAAAACGCTCCACCCAGCACTGGTCATCATCTGGAGCTGGACATGGGGTGAAGGCTGAGTTTCCAAACACAGCAATCACTTCTGCCACCTCCTGCATTCCCAACCACTTCTTGTTTCACAGAGTGTTCCTGCCCTGCCTGGGGACCCAACTGCTCTCCTGGGTGCACCATGTGTGTCTTGATCCCACTGAGTGTGTTCCCCAAATATCTGTGCTTTTCCCTGTGCTGTAGCAAATACAGGCCCTTGGTGACAAGGGATCACAAGATGATGGATGAATTTGAGTCCAGTTTTGCCTGGACCAACCTGCTGGCTGTGCCCAGACTGGCATTAAGAGGGCAAGGCAGGGGCACTGAGGCTGGGTGTGGATGCTCCAGGGGACCATGGCTTTTGAAACCAAACACAACAGCATAAATGTCCACCACAGGCACAGAGCTGTGAGGCAAGGAGGAGGCTCTGGTCCTTATGCAGAGCGAGTGCTACCACTTCAAAATTAAATGCAGTTGCCATAGAAATATTAATTGGGAACAAAATCTGAAGATGACACTTAAGCAGAAGATGGAGCGTCACGGAGAGATGAGGACAGTGATGAAAATAGAACAGTTAAAAGGAGGATTCTTCAAAGGAAGTATCATGTAGGTGAATATTTAATGCACAATCAGCAGGCCGCCACGTCAGTGGTGCTTTTAATGTTGTAGGGCAAAGGATGGGAAGTGTGTGCTGGGGGACAGAGCACCCTCCTCGCCAGCAAAGGTCACCAGGCACCAGAGGGGGAGCCTGAGCATGGATCCTGCAGTGGCAGCAGCATTCTGCTCTTGATTGCAGCAGGACTGGGATTCAGGGCACGGCTCTGCTGACAGCCCCAGCCTCTGTGCTGCTCGTCGTGCACACTGCCTGCTTTGCAATCAACCCACGAGCCCACAGGCACAGGATGGACACCTCCTCACAGTCTGGGTTCTCTGCCCCTGGGCAGACACTGGCAGGAGGTTCCCAGGCAGTGCTTGGCTGGGTCTGAGCCTCCTCCTCCTGGAAACATTTGCATGGAGAGCAGGGAAGAGCTCCCAGCCCTGCCAGACAATGCAGGGGAACTGGCTCTTTCAAAAGAGCTCCCAAAGCGCTGCTTGGCCTGGGTTGTTTGGGAATGTGGCAGAAACACCCATGAGCAGAGAGGTGTTTTGAGGTGAAGCAGGGCTGATGCAAGGCAGACTGATGACGAAGTGCCCCACTGAGCAGAAGTCCTGCTTGGGACCCTTCTACAAAGAGTACCCAGAGCTCTCCAGGGAAGGACGATTGCAGGGCCATCTCTTCTTGCAGCAGTAGTGTCACTGGTGGGAGAGAAGGACATTGCTACAGAAAAATCCTGACTTAATTTTTTTTTTTTTTTTGCATTAAAGAAGAAAGGTAGATTATGGTAACAACCAGCCCTTCTTTTAGGCAGCCCAGTGAGAGGAGAGTAGCTCCATTCTGCCACCCCACTGCCTGCTCACTCTGCCAACTCCAACCCAACCAGCACCAGCTCCTGCTTTTCCCAGAGAAGCTCTTCCAGGCTGTTACCAGCCTCACATCCCTTTTTTCCCCTCTGCTCTGTCTCTTGGGAGCTGTGGTGTGGCATCTGCATTCAGGTAGGGATGGAGATGAGGACGGAAATGGAGCATCTCACACAGGACCACGATGGTGTTGGTGGTGACCACAGGCAACTGGGGAAAGCCCAGGCACTGCCACAGCACCTGCTGGGGCAGCAGTGCAGGGACACAGCATGGAGCTGGCAGCTCTCCTGCCCTCACCTCTCCCTGGTGGCAGGCAGCCCAGAGGGGCAGGGTGACTGCGACCTGGCAGGGTGCATCCATCTCTGCTGATCTCTCCACTCAGAAGGAGGAGGATTACAATGAAGTCGTACTTTTCCCACGAACCACCTCCCACTGTGTTATGCTCTGAAGTTAATTGCAAATGAGGAGATGGAAATAGCTTATTTTGACTTTTCTTAAACAGTACTTCATTGAATTTTTTTTCCTTATTTTTTTTTTCTGTCTCGAGAGGCAGTCCTGTGTCTATTGGAAAATAGCAATTATTTCTGTAATTCCCTAGAATTAGTAGAATTAGTTGAATGGGTAATATTTGAAGTGAAATGCTGATTAGAAATACACTTGACGTGGAAGCACCATGAGCATCGTGGTGGAGCTTTGGGGGCTCCTCCTCCATCCCAGGGCATAGCAAAGGTTTCTTGGGGAATAGTCAAAGATGTCTCAGTCATGGCCACAAAGATGCTGAAACTCCTCTCCTGTGAGGACAGCCTGGGAGAGTAGGCATTGTTCAGCCTGGAGAAAACTTTGTGGAGAACTGAGAGCCCCCTTCCAGTGCCTAACGAGGCTCCAAGAGAGCTGGAGAGGGACTTTGGGCAAGGACATGGAGTGACAGGACCCAGGGAATGGCTTCAAACTGGGAGAGGGCAGGGCAGGATTAGATATTAGGCAGAAATTCTTTACTCAGGTGGTGAGGCCCTGGAACAGTTTGCCCAGAGCAGCTGTGGCTGCCCCTGCATCCCTGGCAGTGCCCAGGGCCGGGCTGGACAGGGCTTGGAGCAACCTGGGATGGTGGAAGGTGTCCTTGCCATGGCAGGGGTGGGAGAAGATGAGCTTTAAGGTCCCTTCCAGACCAGCCCATTCTGTGGGTCAGTGGTTCCATTCTGTGGTGGAAAGCTGGGCAGCCAGGTGTGCTTGTCTTGAGACGGAGGGGAGACGCTCCCTTGTCTCCATCCAGCACCACTGGGTTGTGGCTGTGGCTGTGGATGTGGCTATGGATGTGGCTATGGATGTGCCTGTGGATGTGCCTGTGGATGTGGATGTGCCTGTGGATGTGCCTGTGGATGTGGCTGTGCCTGTGGATGTGGATGTGCCTGTGGCTGTGCCTGTGGATGTGGCTGTGCCTGTGGATGTGGATGTGCCTGTGGATGTGCCTGTGGATGATGTGGATGTGCCTGTGGATGTGGCTGTGCCTGTGGATGTGCCTGTGCCTGTGGCTGTGCCTGTGGCTGTGGATGTGCCTGTGCCTGTGGATGTGCCTGTGGATGATGTGGATGTGGATGTGGCTGTGCCTGTGGATGTGGCTGTGCCTGTGGATGTGCCTGTGCCTGTGGATGTGCCTGTGCCTGTGGATGATGTGGATGTGGATGTGGATGTGCCTGTGCCTGTGGATGTGGCTGTGCCTGTGGATGTGCCTGTGGATGTGGATGTGGCTGTGCCTGTGGATGTGCCTGTGGATGTGGATGTGCCTGTGCCTGTGGATGTGGCTGTGCCTGTGGATGTGCCTGTGGATGTGGCTATGGATGTGCCTGTGGATGTGCCTGTGGATGTGCCTGTGGATGTGGCTATGGATGTGCCTGTGGATGTGCCTGTGGATGTGCCTGTGGATGTGGCTATGGATGTGCCTGTGGATGTGCCTGTGGATGTGGATGATGTGGATGTGGATGTGCCTGTGGATGTGCCTGTGGATGTGGATGTGGATGTGCCTGTGCCTGTGGATGTGCCTGTGGATGTGGATGTGGATGTGCCTGTGCCTGTGGATGTGCCTGTGCCTGTGGATGATGTGGATGTGGATGTGCCTGTGCCTGTGGATGTGCCTGTGCCTGTGGATGATGTGGATGTGGATGTGCCTGTGCCTGTGGATGTGCCTGTGCCTGTGGATGATGTGGATGTGGATGTGCCTGTGGATGTGCCTGTGGATGTATCCAGCAGCTTTGCAGCTCTGGCTGAGGCTACACTACTGCAGCTGGTGATGGCCCCATCCTCCTGATTCAAAAAACAACCTCAGTCACTTTTCTTAAATGGAATGAGGTTGGCATGGTCCATCTTGGGCACCTCCTGTAGCATGCAGGGCACAGTGCAGGTCTTGGGATACTTGGTTCTGCCAAAGATTTGGGGTTCGTGATACTTCATTAGAAAAAAATTGAAAATTATCCTGTGGTATTTTTAATAACCTGCTGGTTTAACTCAATTATGAGAGCATAATTAACTTGCTGAGATGAAGCAGGAGATAAACCTTTGATTTTTTTTTTCTCTTGAAGGATGCTGCAGATAGATTTTGAACTTTGTATTCAATTACTTAAAGGAGAAAAAAATTAACAGGCTTCTGATGAGAAAAGCATACTACCTCCTTCATAAAGAGAGATTTATTAAGGATAGAGAACGAGTGTACCTCAGGGCTCAATCATCTACTGTTTTTTTTTTTCAAGGGGTGATTCAATTACTTTAAGATGTGTTGCCTAAAAGAACAAACCGGGCTCTGTTACTTGGCAAATTAATCAAGTTCCTTTAGTGGTTTCTCTGGGTTAATAATTTCATTTAGGCGGCCTTCTGTTTCGTGGTTTCATCCCTACCAAGAAAACTCTCAAACAAGAGGGAGGGGGGAAAAAAAAGTGCTATTTGCTTTCTGTACGAGGCAGCAAACACCACTGCGACAGGAGAAGTTTTCCCAAAATCAGCTCTCTCGGAGGTGCCTGTGAAAGCAGCAACTGGTTGGAAGACATTTAAAAAAAAAAAAAAAAGTGTTAAGGCTAATATTTTCACTGTGCAAAAAGGCCATTTGGATTTGTTGTCATCTGTGAAGGGCTGTGGATCTTATTTGTAATTACTGTGAATGACGTTCTCTGGCTAGTGCGAGCCAATCCTGAAAATGTCACCGATTTTTAACACATTTGTCTCTTTGAATATTCATAGCTCTGCTATTCGATACAGATGGAGAAAGTGCCTCAAGGGAAAGGGGTTTGCAGAACGGGGCTGTCCGTGCCCCGGTGCTTCCCAAAGCCCTGCCCCGGGCACGGGGAGGTTGTGCTGGGACAGATTTTGGCTGTGCCCGCAGTGTGGGCAGGGCATCCTGACACCATCAGCCAGAACCTTTGCAGTTATCGTACAATGATTTGGCTTAGAAAGGACCTTAAAGATCCTCTGTTTCCAACAACCCCATTTCAGTGTGGTTACCCCCAGCCGTTTCTCAGGAGCAGTTTTCTCAGTAGTGAAAAAGTTAACAGCTCCCACTGCTTTTGCCTGGAGGGCAGAGGATGGGGATGCTCAGCAAATACAGGTCCCCTGGCACAGCTGGGCTGTCCCTGGCTGGCTGTTCCCAAACTCCATCAGGGAAACTTTTGGGAAAAGCTTTAGGGCTATTTTTTTGCATCGTTAAACATCTTTATGAAAGGCGTGCACAATCCTGTTTTATGTTCCCATTGGTTGGTTATAAACAGAAAAAAACCCTTGAACTGTGTCCTGGGCTGCATCCGCTTAAAATACGGGTTTTTAGATACCAAATTCTGCATCCAGCATTTCGGTCGAGGGGAGCAATGCTCGATGTGACCCTTCTGAACAAAAATATGACTCCTAGCAGCACCCAGGGCTGCTGAGGGCTTAGACACCACCCTGCACTGGCAGAGACCAAAAATTACCTGCAAAATGCCATGGGCAGCAGGAGCCCCAACCCCATCAGCCCTAATGAGGCGCCTCATCAGGGACGGGGGCAGTGCCTCCCTCCCACCTACCTCAGGGCCATGGATGCTCTGTCCTGGCTTACTGCTTTTCCCTTGGGCAGCGCTCTGGCCATGATCAAGTTAATGCAGGGACCGCAGCAGTTCCCAGCACAAGAGGTCATCTGTTTCCTTTCAAGGGATTTGGCTCCGGTTTCATCATTTCATCATTCGGAAGAACAGTGAGGCCCTTTTATCGGGAAGGGCTTTCGGGGAGGGGGGCACGGCAGGCTGGCCTCTCCCTCGTGTGATAACTCATTTTAGACCCTCACAGAAAACCTGTGCTCTGTTCCATGGCTTGGGAAAGTGCTGCAACGGGGCACAGCAGAGCTTGGGGACACACACTGGAGTGGTTCTGACCCCGATCCCCAGGACCCGGCGACTGTGCAAGCTCCACACTGAGCACCCAGCACTTGCCCAATGCCATGGAGATGCCCAAACTGTGCTTTTTCCTTTTGTTTTCCTTGTAATTGCTCTTCTCGAGGCCACAGCACCCGGTGCTACTCTTAGCCTCCGCCTCCAAAATGCATTTCTGGATAAAAATGGGAGTGTCGGGATGCTGAGGTGGGAGGGGTATTTTTAGAGCAGCTGGCAGACTCCGCAGAGCAATTATGCTCCAGGTTCCCAAATAGCCCTGAGCTCGGGCACTGGCCAAAAACACCCCCTGGTCCATTTGTCCAGGGCTGGTGTGGGTCAGGGAGCTTTGCAGGAACCTCGAATGTTGGAATTGGACATAGCTGGAGGTCAAGAGAGGCCAGAGCAGCCCCTCACCCGGCACATGGGAAAGGGGATGGCTCACAGATGTTGCACAAAGCCCACCTCTGGGGAAAAAAAACCCTCTGATCTTATCCTTGGGATTCCAGGCATTAACTTTCCCTTCTTCCCAACCTCCACACCGACAGCAGGGTCTTGGTGCTGCTCGTGGAGCATCCTTGGATGGGGAACTTCTGTCGTGCCTGGGTAATGGTGGCTTTTCGTGCAAACAATTCTCGGGTTTTTTTTAATGCTTTCACACTTAAATTTAATGTGCTCATCCCAGTGTGCCAGCAGCTTCTTTTATGCCAAGAAAAATCGGTACATTTTGAAGGTGTTGGATGCTCCTTTGCTGGGGGCGCTCTGAGGTGCTTGTGGGTGACAGAGCTCTAGGGGTTTTTCTAGGACAGTAATTCCCCCTTCCTGTCCTCTGGATGGAGGCACGAGAGAGCTGTCAGGAGTTTTGTTATCCCTTTTTGGCAGCTCTCCAGAAGCGTCGCTGCAAATTGGACCTGTGATGCCCAGCAGACAGCCCCGACCCTGGCAGTGCCCGGGGGGGTTTTTCATCCTGCACAGGAGGAAATTTCAGGCACGGGGTGTTTGCAGGGGGCTGGGGGCATGCGGGGACACAACGAATCCCACAGCATTCATCCCTGGCTCCAATTTCCTACGAGAGCTGATTTTCCCGCTTGAGGAAGGGAAGCAGCGATCCTGCTTTAATTAGCACGGTCCTTCCCCTCAGAGCAGAGGATTACTGAATCAGAGGTGGCACCTCACCAACACTCGGCCCCACCTCTTCCCCTCTTTAATCCCTCTTTGGGGCACTGGCTGCTCCTGCCCCAGCTCTTTCCAGCTGCCCATTGCTGCCCTCTCCCCGTCCCGTGGGCTTTTTGCTCCGAGGCTTTTAAGACATCCAGGAGGGCTGGGAGTCCCACCACTGCCTCATTCCCCCTTGGCTCCGCTCTGCCTGCCAGGCTCTGGTTCCTGCAGTCTGCTGGAGGATTTATTGCTGGGGAAATGCACTGCTCTGACTTATGAAAGCAGGACATTGGCTTGGCAGCTCGAGAAATAATGGGAAATCCATTTAATTATTCCCCAGAAATGCTCAGATTGTGCAGATGCCGAACTTAGGTTTAATATAATTTAGATAATTCATGTCCATAAACATGCCTGGGAACTGAATGTGATGTTCAAGCCATGGATCCGAGCCTGTGGTTTTCCTCCTTGATTTCAATTGCAGCTTCAAGTATCCTACAGGAACAGGCTCATCCCCATGCCTGACCCCACTGGGTACCACCAGGCCCCTTGGTTCAGGTCTGGAATGCTGAGGAGGATGTTTTCCTCTGGTTGGCAAGAGTTTTTGCCAAGGATGCTGTGGGCAGCCAGGCACTCAGGTGCTGTGCTGGGGCACAATGCCAGCCCCAGCCCTGGCACTGGTTGTGCCTAGTGGAACAGGGTAGAAAATGAAAAAAAAAGCACGTACTGCTGGTAATACCTGGGGTTAAATGCAGCCCCTTCTTTGATGGGAAATCTCCCTTTCCTCCCTGCCGTGTGGGAACACCCAGGCCACCCTGCCCAGAGTAGTTTTGTAGCCCAGCTGAGCCCAAATGCTGCTCCTGGGAAAAATGTTCAGGATCTCTTTGTAGAGAATCTCCCTGGCACGGCAAATCCGGGCAGTTGTCAGGTACTAAATAGTTGAACTGCTGCCTTGTTTTTCTCCACTTCCACCTCTTCCCGGGCTCTTTCCTCGCTCATCCTGCGTTGTTCTTCCCTCCCCTGGCGTGCACTGCTCTTCACACCTTAAATGCCTCCTAACGCTGCTGTAGTGGCTTTTCAGCCCGGAATATCAGAAACTGGGATGTTACTGACGAACACCTCGGCCGGGATGTTCGAGGAGCCAGTGCCGAGCAGCATCCCCTGATCCCCATCAATCCCGGCTGGGATTCATCCCCTCATTTTTAACTTCGGCTTTAGAATCCCGGGCAGCAGCGAGGTAACCGTGCGAGTGACACACATCACTGCCGAGTAATTAGACCGAGCACACACACACACACACACACACAGACACACAGAGGCACAGCAGTACTGATTTCTGCATTAGCATGATAATGAATGTTCTCACTAGAAGCTTGTAATTATGTTTCCTCTTTTTTTCCCCTCCCCCTGAAAGTATAATTAATTATGAATAGAGCCAGGGTTTGACGCTAACGCATATTTTTAAATTTTTTTTTTTTTTAAATCCCTTTTGGTTCTATTTCTGCCCTATTAAAAATTTATGAAGGAGCCAGAGGTAAAGTCGTTTTCCCAGACAGTTACTCCTATAAATTCAATGGGAATATTATTATTATTATTATTATTATTATTATTATTAATAATAATAATAATAATAGAAGGCAGGAGGGGACTTTGCAGAGGGTTTTCTCCCCACTTTAGGCCATCACCCTAGCAAGATGCTGCATTTTCCTGTTGAAAGCCACAGTCCATCCATGCTGTTGCAATGTGGGGGGAAGCTCTCAGTGGGCATGGATATACCTGTGGGTATCACGAGGTGCCAAGCAGCCCCCAGAGGTGCCAACCCTGCAGGTCCCCTCCCTGAAGCTGCTGCAGCCATGAAGGATGGAGGTCAGAAAAGGGTGGTGATGTGCTCTGAAAGGAAAAACACTTTATTACTTGAAAATAGAAGAAAAGTGACCTGCAAGCACTTTCAGTACCTCGGGGAAGTTATTTAGGAGATGCAAAGCCAAAAACTTCCGAGGAAGTGTTTTTCTTCTTCAATTGTCCCACAAAGATTGGTGTAAAGATGTAATGATAGCCACAGGGCCTGAGGGGGAACTGTTCAGAGGATTTCCATCCTTCCAGGCGCCCCAGATGAGCCCCTTGCAGTGCCACAGGCTCTGCCCCCCGCTGCTGAAGTCTGTTGTGCTTCTTCCTCCTCCTCTGCTGGTTGCCATTCATACCTCCAGCCTTCCCTTGCCGTAGGTGTGAACTGTTTTTCTTTTTAAATTGCATTTATTCTAACAACTGTCTCATGCAAACACAATTGCAGGTTTGCTAGAGGGAGATGCTATTTGCAGGCAGCCTTGCACAAAGGCAGATTTATTCTCCTTCCATTCATTTGAAGCTAAAGTAATAGCTCTAACTACATCTGACTTATAATAAGCGCGTTCCTGGGAACAAACCTGTACTCTGCATGTATTTCCCTCTTTGTCAGCTCCACCTAGGCACTTTTTCTCCCTCTCTTTTTTTATTTTTTTTTACAATAACAAAATCAGAGCCTTGTCAGTTGAAAGTTTATATGCCCTATTTATAGCGCTCTGCTGTCTCCCAGCTTTTATGTTCCAGCATAAGTAGCTCTTTACCCTCTGCTCGCAGGGAGCCGAGCATGAGCCTGAACAGAGTCTGCATCTCCATAAAAGCTCTTTTATCCTTCCCTGGGGAGGGAACCATGCCCTGCTCTCCATGGACCCTCCTGTTCCAGCTCCAGCCTTGTTGGAGGGGAGCACCCATCCCCACAGGCCAGAGGGCTTTGCCCTGTGTGTCTTGACAATTCTTTTGGCCAGCGTATCCTTGAACTTGGGGGTTGCTTATGAAAATGGGTGTTTTTTGCTGTGCACCAACATGGTTTGCTGCTTGCAGCTGTTGAGCATCACTGGTCCCATCTTCTGGCCTGTGATGTCTGGGAAGCACCAGCAAAGTTTGACACATAAAATTGCCATCTGCTTGGTGACTTTCGTTAAGAAGAAGAATATGAAAAGTCTTCCACGGAGCTGGAACAGTTCCTTCAGTGATTTCTGCAGTTAAGCTGATACTTTAATGCAGTTTGTGTATTTAAGGACCTTCACATGCAAGCATGGATTCAGAACCTCCCGTGGCTCCTTGACTGGCCATGCTTGGCTCCTGAGCTTCTCTGTTCCTCACCTCCAGGTGTTATTTTGGGACAGGGTCCGGCAGAGACACTGAGGGAGGGCCCCTTTCCTGCGGGCAGCAACTCCCAGCATGGCATTGGCTGAGGTGGAGGGCAGAGTCAGAGCCACCACAACTCTCAGCAGCCTTGCCACCCCTCCAGCCCAGAGCTGCAGCTCTCCTGGCTGCTTCCCAAACCTCCTGGTGCTTTGTGTTAACCCTGGCCAGCAGGGTGGCTCCAGGCCAGGTTGGATGGGGCTTGGAGCAACTCGATCTGGACAGCAGCATCCCTGCCCATGGTGGTGGGGCTGGAACTGGATCCCTTTAAGGTCCCCTCCAGTCCAAAGGATTCTGTGGTTCTGTGCAGGAGCAGAGCTGGTGGGAGCCACTCACACGCTCCTTTCCCCTTTCTCAGCAGAAGGCACAGAGTCTCCTCTGTTACCGTGTCCTTGTGGCACATCTCTGGGACTCAGGCAGGACTCTCCATCTGCTCCAGGCAGAGAGATTAGGATAAAAGGGGCTATTGTGCTCTTCTCCCTCCAACCAACTTTAATCCTGGTGAGGGGGAATATCTACATGCTAAAAAATTCTGGGTAAGAGGCCCTGCTTGGATGTTCGCAGGGTCAACAACCATTACAACTCAAAAGTGCAAAATAATAATAATAAAAAAAGAATGTTTCAGGCAGAAACACAAACAGCTCTTGCACCAGAGAGCCAGGGCTGGGGGAGAACAGCTCTGCCACAGCCTGGCTCCTCTGCAGGGTTGTGCTTCTGAGGATTCGTCCCCTCTGTTAAATATAGCTGATGAGCTGTTCTTGAATCGCACCTAATTACATCTCCTCTCCCGCACACTGGCACTTCCTGGCTCTCTGGAGCTACAAGGAGCTGCATGATTGCAGCTTGAACTCCTCAGGTGGAGCGAGACACTCATTTGTCATCCCCTGTTTGGCTGTCTCGTACTTGGGAGGAGGGAGATGAAAAGTTGAATTCTCTGAGAAGGGAGGGGGAAAAAGAAAAAAAAAAAGAAAAAAAATCCTTTTGAACTCTTGGCTCATTAAGATGTCAAAAGGTTGGGTGCCCTGGCAACTGCTTCATCTCTCTAAGCAGGGCTTGAAATTCCTGCAGTCATGCTGCAGGGAATTCACAGGCGCTTGCTGGGCTCCTTGTCCATGGGAAGATGCCCATAACTCAGCTACAGGATCCTCCTGAAAAGCTGCTCTAATTTAAACAAGCACAGGTTTCCTAGGTGGGAGAAGCCATCCCTTGTCCATCCTGTGTCACCTCATGTACTTCTCCGTGTGCCTTTTCCACCTCTTTCCATCCCCACTGAAAATACCAGTTCAGGGCTGTGAGGGTCATTCCTGTGGGCTTCACCCAAAAAAATCCCCTTTGCCTGAAAGGTATTTGGGTTTCTTTTAGAGACTGACTTGCATTAGGTTTTGCTGAGTTTGGAGGGTTTTTTTCAAGGTTTTGCCAAATTTCAGCCAGTTGCTCGCCAGCCTCTCCATCCACATCCTGTCTGGCAAAATGTCTACCTCATTTTTTCTGGCTCCTCCTTGGGCTGCTCATCCTAAGTCTTTTGTTAAAAGATGCTTCTTCATCCCAACGCAGGGCTCTCTCTGGAGTTTAAGTGACTACAAAAGAGGGAAATATGTTTTTTCCAGTTCCAGAAAATACCAGATGTCTTAAAAGGAAAAACCTCCAGAAACAAAATTTCCCAATTCCTACATATTGCAGCATATCCAAAATAAGGAAGCAGTTTTGCAAGGGTAGCGTTGGAGGGGTGAGAAGGGGATCTGACTTCAGCTCAGCTTTTTTTGGCAAAGAAAACCCTGCTATCCCTGCAGGGCCAGAGGCTGGAAGCACAGCAATCTTCCTTTGGGATCCTGCACCAGCGAGTTATCCCCTCCCATGGGAGTTACTGCTCCAGAGCCTCCTCAGTTCCCCAAAAACCACTGTGGGAACAGGGGAAAAGGGGCAGAGTGATGCTGTGGGGTTGGAACGCTGGTGCAGGGGTACCTGAGCCCCTCGGGGCTGTCCCACACAGGTGGGTATCAGGGCACTGCCACCAAGCCAGGCAGGCTGGTGAGTGCCCTCCTCTCTGCCCCCAGGGAGGCTCCTGCGTCCCCAGCTGGGCTCAGCTGAGAAAGAAACAGAGCTGCCATTACAAACACACTTCAGATCTCTTCCATGGAGGAGGAAAAGTGCCAACACGACCAAAACTATGCGTAAGATCAACTCACTGGTTAGAAGTGGCCTGGCTACCAGTTTCAGTCTCAGGGGTTCAGCTTTGCTGTGGGAAGCCCTCATCATTTTCTACTGGTTTACTCATAGCCAAAAATATGATGAAACCAGAACTGAATGTTTTTTTTGTCTCATTACAGTAAGCGTCATAAATTATTCACCCATGAGTGAATTCAACCACATTTCTTACTCAAAAGGAGCTTCCTTTCCTCTTCAGGGCTTGGAGCTCAGAGCCTCCTGGGCTGCTGGTGGATTTCAGGGTTTTCCCACCCGCCACTGCCTGAACACATGGGGACATCACTTCTGGCTCCTCATGGACATCCCTCCAGCCTCTGACCCGACTGTTTCCATGGTGGGAGCAAACTTCACTCAGGGGTATGGGAGGTGGGGCAGAGACAGGGCAGAAGAAGGTTTTGGGACAGGTCTTGGCAGGCAGTGGGGATCCCCATCACACCACCCCCAAACCCTGAGCCCAAGTGCCAGATCCTTCTAGAAAGGCACGTCCTAGGACAATGTCAGTCTAATCAGCGCCCTCTTCGTTAGCAGGGTCCTATAATTAGAAGCAGCAGCCAGCCATCTGCTTTTATCTCGCCACATCACACGGTGCCTCTCCGCTGTCCCTTATTAGCCGCCATCATTTGAGATCAACGTTTCCCTCCACCCCTGACCACGTCTGATCTCACTTTCATTATTGCTAATGACCCGCACTGGCAGCGCTGGGAGTGCTGCCCAAAGCCAGCCCCTCTTCCCTGCCTGCCTCCCGTTATTCCCTCCCACGGGGTATTTTTGGGGTTCACACTCTTGCCAGTGGGCCTTCCCCAAATACCCTCTGCCTCCGGCATGGGCACTGAGGCTGAGAATAAGAAAGCATTGGGGGAAATATTGCTGCACTCAAATATGCTGAGGGTTTTCAGCTCGAAACTTTTCCAAGTTTCCTGTTGCACCCTGCTCCCGGTGAGGATGGCATCCGCCAGCACATCAAAAAGACCACCTTGCCCACACCCAGCAGCCAAGGGCTGCACCGTAGTCAGACATTGGAGGAAAGAAAGGAGAAAACCCCTTTTTATGTATCTTTAAATTCTGTGCCTAGACAAAAGCATAAGACATATAAATGGATTAACAGCCATGGTTTATTAGCGCTCCTTAATTCACTTCACAGGGCTGAGGGAAAAGTTATTAGCAGATGTATGGCCAGTAATAAGCTAATTATAACCCTGTCAGATCAGAGATTTGAAGAGGTGGGTAGTTTTGTGTGTGAGATAACTATAATTGTCTGTTAAAGATTATGAATTAATATTGATTTAATAAAGCTGTGGCCATTTATTTCTGTGGTAAAGACTAGTTAGTTATTCTGTGAGCTGCCCCAGCACATGGGAGGCAGCAACCATCTGCTGGAGGTGTGTTTTTGGGAGGCCAAAATGCACGTGGGACTGGTCATTGAGCCTGTGTCCTGCCTGCCAGTGTCCCCATCCCTGGCTTTGACAGGGACAGCTTTGTCCTCTGGCTGGAAATTCACGCCTGGTGCCTCTGTGCAGCTCAGCCCCGGGGTCAGCATGCACCTGCGGAAGGGGAAGAATGCATTTGCTGCTTGTAGCTGGATTTAAAACCAATCTGCATTTATCTGCATTTAAAAGCTGATCCCTTCAGGAAGGACACGACCCTTTTGGGGTCCTGTCTGTCCCCCGACACGTTAAAATCTCCGGCAGCCCCTGGAGAGCTTGCGAGGAGCTGACGCGAGCGCTCTGGTCTGTGACGTGGGGCTGGGGAGGCAGATGGAGCGTGATCCACTGCTGGGCCCTGGCATGGAGTGTCCAAACACAGCCCAAACCCACCACAGGAGGGAACAGGACAGCTGCTCAGGACCACTCAGCCCAGCCATTGGGGAGCGGGAGCCAAGGAAGTGGGCAGAGGAAGAGGAGAGGCCAAGCCTTGTGGCCAGGGTCAGGACTGGCCGGGAAAGCAGAAGCCCATTGCAATTGCAGTGTGCCAGGGGGCTGGTGGGGTCCCTCTCCCTCGGTGGGGCTGATGCACAGGGTGGGATCACCCTTGCACTTTGGGGAGGAACCAACAACCTGGTGATGCTTGAATCATTTCCCACTTTACAGCCACCATACAGGATCACTTCATTCTCCCCTCTCTGCATGTAGCTGAGTGCCCTGGCTTTGGGACATTTCACATCACGTAATTTGTTTCTGTTCATCATTGCCAGCTTGAAGGTGAACACAGAAAATGGCAGGAGCATGACACCAGCTGCATCCTCGGGTTTTGCCTTTCCCCCTCCTCCAGGGAATGTGCAGACATCTTTAGTTTGTGGGTTGTTTTTTTTTCCCGAGACAGATCCTCTTCCCTATGGTGAACTCCATCCCTTCCCACTGCCTGAGTCCCACTGAAAATTCCTCTCATGCCTGGAGCAAGTAAAGGCAGGTCAGCAGGGCGGTGGGAAGGTGCTTTGGAGGGAGCTGTGTTGCATCATGCAGGGCAGGGCCGCAAACCTCCTGCTGCCTCCACCCTTTGCCATACCCTCAGACCAGGAGGTCCAGGACCCCTCGTCTCTCTGCTGGGACCGTGGGTCAGGCGTGGTTGTGGAGGGTAAACCCCTGCCATAGTTTCCACTCACATTGCTCTTAGTGGGCTGATGCTCCGGTAAAGTCAATTACAGGCTGACTGAGGCTAAAGGCTACAGCTTGCTTTAGATGTAATTACTTTCCCCTGAAGCTTTCCATGGGAGGGTGGTTTCAAAGGGAGGGTGGCTCCTGTTTTGCGTCTCACTTCTTTTCCTGGAGGAGTTTGGGTCACCCTAAGCAAGAAAACACCCCGATTTTCTTGCATTTGTGTCGGGCGTGGGGCAAGTTTAATACAGAACATCTCAAATATCTGAGGCAGGACTCCAGTTTTCCGCTGAGAGCTGAAATCCCCATCTTTGCTGCTGGACGGCTCCCATTACCATTTTATCTGATGGAATAGCTATCAAGGGCAGCTTCCAAGTGAAACGCTGAGGAAAATCAGTGTAAGCTATCTGCAGGCTCGCAGCACAGATACACTGTGATTGCAGGGACAGCCAGGCTCTGTCTCCTGGGTCTGAGGTGCTTGTCCATGTCCAGCTGAGGCACTGCACCCACGCCAGCTCCCTCTGCTCCAGGGTGCTCCGGGCAGGCTCACCCTGGGCTTTGCTCACATGCAGCCACAGCTCCCAGAGCCCTGAGATGCTGCCACGATCTTATCTGTGGTTTCTCCAGCACAAGAAGTTTCCAGCTTCCACTATTGCAGGGAAAAGGCTTGCAAACACAAAGCCTCGAGGCTCCAAGAGCCAGAGCGCTGTTGCAAAGAGCACAGCATTTCTGCCTAATGTTTGCAAGGCCACTATTTTGAAGCCAAGCTCACTGTTCTTGCTTTGAGACAGGGAAGGCAGTTGCTTTCCTGGGATCAGCAACTCCATGCAAACACATCCAGCCTCTTGTGTTAACGAGAGTCACACACTCCTCATTAGCGGGCTGTTAGGATGAGGATGATGAAGACGTGATTTGACCAGACAGGTTCACTGCTTGGTCTTGACCCACACTTACAGTCACTTAGCACCACAACATCGGGGCACCCATTATTTTCAGGTATTATTGGGTAATTTGAGTATTATTTTGAAATTACTGGGTATAGTGGGTTTGCATAATGGTTTTATAAACACCACTGGCATCTGGTAGCTGCTAGTTACTGACAGCCAGGCTGCCAGGGGACAGAGAAATGCACTAGGAAATCATCCCCACTGTTCTAAGAGCAATGCCACTGTGAAAAGCCCGTATTCCCACTGCAACACCAGCCTGGTGATTCCCTTTGGCACCATGGCCTTCTGGACCACAAGAAGAGGCAAAAAAATCCATCTGTGCTCTGGCAGGATGTTCAGCGTTGCTGGAAAGTGTGTTCAACCCTAAGGGGTTTATTTAAATACATTTGATTCTAATGTTGTTCTAAGGTCACTGGGATATAAAAGCCTGGCTCCTGTAAAATTAATGTCCTGAGTCTTTTTGCTGTGGTACAGGACTTGCCTTCCATTCATTAAGTGAAACGTCACAGACATATTAAAAAAAAGCTCAGAAAAATCTAAATGGCTGGAACAGAGAAACCCCGCAATGCAACAGGGATAAATCCGGTGCTTTATCTTCCAAGATAAACACGTTTTCAAGAGAGAGATCTGATCTGCTCCTTTGCTTCACAAGATGCTCAGCCCATGGATAAACCAAAGACTTGAAGCACACCAAAGGTGCTGCCCTGAGCCAGCAGACACAAAACTGCCACGGGCACGGGAGGGCAACTTTTCCTGCTTTTTCTGACGCGTCAGGCTCATTTCAGACAATTTGCCTTGTGCTCCTGGTGTTTATGCTCACGCCGTGGCGTGTGCCCATGCTTACACATCGGGTGGGGTGACTTAAGGAGACGGAGTCCAGGCCTGGGAAAGTTCCTGTGCCCTGCAGCAGCGCGGCCGTATTGGGGCAAGGAATGCCGTGAGCTGCCCGCTATCCTGCCCTCCCACTTCCAGGGAAATGCCACTCGGGATGAGGGAAAAGAGAAGTGAGCTGCAGGAGGCAGGGAACCTGTGCATGCCCGGCTCTGCCCGCTGGAGTGGGGTGGGAGATGTGGAGGTTTTTACAGCTGCTGGAGCAGGGAGAGGGGAGTGGAGGTTTGTGGGATGCTTTTCCAGCTGTTGGGGTCATGCATCACTCGTGGCAGGGAGAGGGGGTGGATGTGCCTGGGGAGGGGGTACCCAGCAGTGATTTGAGGAGATTTGACCTTCCTCATCCCCCCCCGGGGGGATGGAGGGGAAGAAAAAGTATGAAAAAGCAAGATATTAGTTAAAATGTGGCAGTGACCTGGGTTGCCGTAGTGCTGATTCCTGTGGGCATTTGCTTGTTAAACTGTTTAGATTTTCCTGCAAAGACCCTGCCCTGGGAAGGTTTTTGATGCAGTCAGGATCACAGCACAGACACTGACACAGGGCTGGGAATGCGCATCACGGGGTCTTCTCCTAAAGACCCCCAGCTTCCTTTTGCGGGAGAACTGAAGTTTCCTAACTGTGTTGCCGTGGGATGCTCTGGACACCAATATCCCGGCGCTGAACCCGGCAGGGCTCAGAAAGCCAAGCGATGCTCCAACGAAGCGTCCGAAACACCACCGGCGTGAGGCGACTGTCGGCCAGCTCCCATCCCAAGCGGAAATCCCTGATTTGCACCAAAAACGTTATCAGCGCCACGCAGGGGCCCTCACGCAGCCCGGAGCACCGCTAGGGCCGGGAACACCGGCGGCACCGGGGCGGCACCGGGGCGGCCAGCAGCACTGCGGTGCCCGGTGGGGCTGGGAAACCGCTGGCACCGGTACCGGCGGTGACGGGGGGGAAGCGGGGTACAGCCGGTGAAGCGGGGGTACAGCCGGTGATGGGGACACAGCCGGTGAAGTGGGGGTACAGCGGGTGACAGGGACACAGCGGGTGACGGGGACACAGCGGTGAAGCGGGGTACAGCCGGTGGAGCGGGGGTACAGCCGCTGTAGCGGAGGCACAGCCGGTGAAGCGAGGGTACAGCGGGTGACGGGGGTACAGCCGGTGATGGGGACACAGCCGGTGAAAAGGGGGGGTACAGCCGGTGACGGGGACACAGCGGGTGGCTGGGACACAGCGGTGAAGCGGGGGTACAGCGAGTGACGAGGACACAGCCGGTGAAGCGGGGCACAGCCGGTGAAGCGGGGCACAGCCGGTGATGGGGACACAGCCGGTGAAGCGGGAGCACAGCGGATGACGAGGACACAGCCGGTGAAGCGGAGGCACAGCCGCTGTCCCGGTCTCACTCGGCGGCGCGGGCGCTCGCGGCCCCTTTAACGCGCGCGGGCGGCGCGGCCCCGCTCCGCTCCGCTCCGCCCCGCCCCGCCCGGCCGGCTGTGGGGCGGCCTCAGGGACCGACCGACCGCCCGCCGCCTCCCGCCGCGCCGCGCCGGGGCGGGCAGGGCAGGGCAGGGCAGGGCTGGGCTGGGCTGGGCTGGGCGCTGCGGGGCAGGCGCTGCGCTGAGGGGCGGCCCGGCCCCACCGACCGACGGGCGGGCGGGCGAACTGCGCGGCTCGCAGCCCCATGGCTCTGGATTTATAAACACGGCGCAGATGGCGGGGCCGCGTCCCCGCGCCCAGCGCTGCCCCGCCGGCCGCTGAGACGGGAGCGGCGGCGGCGGCGATGGGGGGCGGCAGCTGCCGGCGGGATTAGGTGAGTCGGGAGGGGGGGAGCCCCGGGGGACCCTCCCCGGTGCCGGGGTGCGGGCGGGGGCTGGGCTGGAGGGGCCGCTCCGCTCCCCGCAGGTGGGGGAAAGGCGGCCGTGTTACGTAAAAATGAAAATGTGCCACGGGAGCTGCTCGCCGGGGAGAAACTTTCTCCTTTTTTTTTTTTTTTTTGTTGGTTTTGCTGTTTTTGGCCTCGAGGGAACGCGCCGCCCGGGAGCGGCGTGGTTCGGGAGCGCGGGGGAGCCCCGCACTTGGCAAACTGGCGGGGACACCCCTCTGCGGGGTGGGGGCACCCAAGGGCCTTTTTTTTACCCAATTCCTCTTTATTTTTTTTTCTCCCTTTCTCTCAATTCTGCTGTGTTTTGCGGCTCTTGCCCCCCGCACATTCGGAGCCGGTGGGACGGAGAGCCGGAGCGATGAATGAGCGTCCGAGGGGTCCCCGGGCGGGTGGGGAGCAGCGCTGCGCCCCCGGGCCGTGTCGGTGCTGCCGGGGGCACGGCCGGCTCCTGGGCATGACGAGAGCTTCGGGGCTGCCTTCTCGGGCCGTGTGCTGCTCGCTGTGTAAATATTTACGGGGGGTAACTGAGCCGCTGTCTGCAGGCAACAAGTGCACGTTTCTCTTGAACCCCAGCTGCGGTCTCTGGAGTGATCGCTTTTTTTTTTTTTTTTTCTGTTGATTCTTATAATTTCCTGTTCCCTCTTCTCCCTCGGCCCTTCCTCCTGCTCCCTTGCCCTGACAATGCACAAAGAGCAGGCTGCAGTGGGTGCAGGCAGCTGCCTGCCATGTGGGCTGCTGCCAACACCACTGAAGCAGCAAAACCTGCAGGACTCGGGCTGGGGCTGCCTGGGGCGCCGGGGCCGCGTTGACCCAACAAACCCATCCCTCCTTCCAGCGCTTTGAACCCTGTGGAAGCCCAGCATGCCCGCAGGCACTGCTGCCTGCCCTGGAGGCTGCGTCTGCTCTCTGAACTTTGTGTTTTGGGTCAGCTCAAGAATGTGCGGGAGAGGACAGTGCTGCTGGAGGTGATCTGTGCAGTGGGTTATTTCCTAACCCGTTGGTTCACAGGCATTTATGGTTTGAACTCTTTCTCCCCTCGGTATTCACATGATGCAAAGGTTGGGGCTTTGGGTACCTGAAAACGTCAGGGTTTTGCTGAATCTGGTATTTTTAATCAGAGTTTGGTGGATGTGATACTGTTCCATTGGTATTCCAGTGTGCAAGTTTTCCTGTTTCCATTTTCCTTTTAGTATAGGGTTTTTATCAACAAGGTTAAGTTTAAGTTTGCCATGTGCTTTGCTGATAAGGATTTGGTACTACTACTGATTCATAAAGGTAACCAGTGTGAGTTGGGACAAATGGGTGAGCGTTTCCCTCTCTTCTGGAAGTGGTGGCAAAACTCTTCAAGGGCTCTAGTGAAACTGTACATTCCTGGATGGTTTTAATGAAATCGTACTTAATTCTCTGAGTTTCAGTGCTGACTCGTTGGGTGACTTAGGGATTTAGCTCAAGCCTCCTGTGTGCCTGGGTCTGCCAGCTCTGTGCAGGACCTGTGCCTTGGGTGAGGAATTCAGTGAGCAAGGCTTGCAGAGTGTGTTGGGCTTGAGCCCCATGATGCCGCGGGAGGGAAGTTCTGCGTGTGACAAATATTTTATAACTTCAGTTGAGTAAGTTTCAGTGTGAGAGAGACTCTTGCAAAACGTGTTTAGTTTATTGAAAGCAAATGCGCTCAAACCTCGGTTTGTTGTTGCCAAGAGGGAAAAAGTAGAAGCTATTTTTGGTGTGAGAGAGGAGATGGGGCACGCACATGTCTGGGGCAGGAAAACACTGGCACTTTGTTCTTCTGGCTTCATGTGGGTGGTGGTTTCTGTTACTTAGCTGTGTGTTTCTGCCAAGTTGCAAAACATACCTGGTTCTGAAACCCCTGTGGAGGTCAGGGCTGGCTCTGTGGGGCTGGTACCAGGCCCGTGTGGGAACGCCTCCCACGTCAGCATCTCCAAGCATCTCCAGCACTGGAGGAGCGGCTGGGTGCCTCTGCCTTCACACCTTTGAGCTCCAGGGAGGTGACTGGCATTTTTTTTGCGACAGGATCTGCACTGAAACCATAAACTCGTTTCATACAAGCCACCAAACAGCTGCTGCTTGGCAATACCTTTCACTTGCTAATGGCTGTGGTTGGATTTGAACCAAGTTGCCTCCAGTGGAGGTTGTACTAATCCCTGGAGCCATCCTGTGCTAAATCCAAAGAGGGTTTGGTTCAGGCCGTGTTCACGTCTTGTAATTAGGAGATCCAGTCTGGTGAAGGCAGTTTTGTTATGATTGGCAGTGATGGTGTGCATGCAGCTGTGCTGATAGCTGCGCGTGTTGAGAGCTTCCCGTCTCATCTCCACGGCAGCTCTGGACTGCGCTAGCTGGAATTGGGTCATAGGAGATATCTTCATCTTTTGTGACATGGCTGTGAATTATTTGTCCCCTTGATGGCTCCCAGTGTTGCTCCCACTGCTGGTTCTGGTTTTAGTGGCCTCTGCTGAAATACAGACCTTTTTGCAGTCTGGTTGTCCCAGGAGGAACCCGTTTGAAGCCAACTGTAATTTATGTGCCTGAGATACCATCATCTTCATGGCCCTGTGGGGAGGAGGAAAGTTAGGATCTTGCCAGTTTCTAGATGAGTGGGTATAAAAGGAGGATTAAATCCATACATTTTCAGAGGTGGCTTTTGGGTGGCTGATTTGAGCAGTTGTGAAGGGGAACAGGTTGGAGAGGGCCTTTGGGGTGCAGTACTCCCCATCCCTAACCCAGTGGCTTGTTCTGACCAGATCACTTCACAAGTCAGAAAACTGAGGCTGCTGGGGTTATGTGAAGTTCAATGTGTCAGAGCAAGTCTGCTGGAGAGCTCGTGAAGAGTCTCTTTCTCCATGAGTGCTTTGCCTGTTCAGTGTGAGGGCTTGTTACTCCCAGTGGCAAAGTGCTGGTTCCCCCCAGGGTTTTGTGCCTGTGAGCAGTGGTCCCCAAATGCAGACCACGGGCTGGCTGCAGGGGTGCACAAGGATGGAAATCCAGGGCAGTGTGCTCTTAAGAGGACTGTTATTTTTGTGCAGTTGCGTTTGTAGGAACCGTGGCTCGCTTTAGCCTTCGCCGAGAGTTTTCAACAGAGAGCAGGGTCAGCTCTAATGGAGCTGGAAATGAGGTACAGCAGCACCCGGTTGCCTCTCTGATTAGTGACTGAGGCTTTTCCAGCTGCTTAAGGATTTGGGCATCGTGAGGTCATGGATTCTCATCTAGGTTGCTGTGGCACAGGCTCCTGCACGGCTTTGAAGGGCCCTTGCTGTGTATCGACATAGGAAAGCAGTGGAGAATTTCTATTTATGGCTGGGCTTGTGCTGGCACACAGGTGTTTGAGGTCTCCGATTTGCCCTGAAATGTCAAGGGATAGATCTTTGCAGTAGAAAATGGAAATGTGTATCATTTAATGAGCATGACTGGAGCAGAGATGCTTCCTAAAAAGAGGATTGAAGAGGGAGCTGGAGCTCCAGAATAGAGGGCATGAAAATGCCTGTAAAAGCTTGGTCAGAGTGAGGGATGGCTCTGATAGGAAGGGAAGGAGGACAGAAGAGCAGAAGGAAATGAGTGATTTGTCAGTTTTGGGAAGTGATCCCTGACCTGAGCACGAGGCAGCAGCGGGACTATACTGGGAATTGAGAAATCTGGGTTGCACCCCCAGTCCTGCTGCCCACCCTGCTTGTCGCTTCCCTTCTCGAGGCCACCAGTTCTCCGTTCCTACCAGCCTGCCTTTGGAGTCTCTCTGGACTGCTCCTTATTAAAGGCGGGCAGGGTGCCCCAGGAGGGGATGTTTCTGGTGAGCGGGCAGTGCCCACACGGCAGCAGCTCCCCTGCCTCCTTCACGGTGGGAAGCTGGGAAATGTGACCTGGCTGAGGTTGGGCAGGCGAGAAGAGGCACTGATTGCTGCAGACCCTGCTGCCAGCACTGTGTGCTTGGCCACTGATCTGAATCTGGCTTGGAGAGGCCCAGAGAGGAGCCCTGCCTGCAGGGGAGAGGTGGCTGGCACTGGAAGAAAAGCAGTAAAGATGGAGGTAGGTGGCCATGACTGTGATTGTTACCACAGTTCCAGGGCTGGAGGGGATCTGGGGCACGGGGAGGGAACGGGGAGAGCACACAGCCGGCGTGGTTATGTGCCTGCTGGGTGCATGGAGGATGCTGATAATGGTTAGTGCTCTCTTTATAGCTGCGGAGCACTGAGCAAACATTAATGAATGTAAAGGATAGCGGCTCTGTCTAGTTACAGAGAAGGGAAGTTACTCCAAATTAACTTTATGATCCGTGAAACTGAAGGTTATTTAAAAAAATAATAACATAAATGGAAATGCTGAAGTTTTTCAGAGTCGCTGAGTACGCTGCTTGTTGTTTAATGCCTTCCATTTTTTCACTCCCAGTCTGTGTTTTTGGCTCGGGAACAAATTACAAGCAATATCAGCTTACGCTTGGATTTGAACCCACATTGCTCTTAGTCAGCTGAAATATTTCCCCTTATCGCCGCTCCCATAATGTTTATTTTAGACCGGATAGCATCATGGCTTTTCTGCTCGCTGTAGGGAAGAAACCAGTCTTTGAAATAGCCCAGCACCTTGGAAAGAAATGATCTCAAAGCCAGTTTGGTTTCTGAGTGAGGTACAGCTTAATTTTCCACCAAGAGTTTTATGCAGGGCTGTATCCCAGAACGTTTTGCGGCATTAAAAACCCAGGAGGTGGCAGATGGATGAATTGCTGACAGATTTAAAATCGTACGACAAACATAAAGCATTCAGACGCGGGGCCAAGGCAGGAGGAAGGTTGCAGGGAGAAATGGAGGCAGAAAGGTCGAATAAGTTATTCTGGGCAGAAGGAGACGTGCAAGCAAAGGCAGGCTCTGGTGGGTTCAGCCTGTGAGGGGAAGGGAAGGCCTTCAAGAGGAGGGATGTGTCGAGGAGTGTGTTCCCATCGCAGGGAACCCTTCGTGTCCTGGGCTGGCAGTGGGACGAGGATGATGAGGAGGAAGGGGGCCAAGTTGAGCCTTGGCAGCCGTGATGAGGCCGGCAGCGGGGTTGCTGTGGGAGGACACAATGTGGTGGGGTCCAAATGGTTTCCTCCTGTGGGAGGCGACCTGGGGGAGAGTGTCGGCATGCAGGAGGCCGGGGATGGTGTGGGTATTGTCTGGAGGCTGCAGGCCTGGCTGTGGCTCTCTGGGTGGGTGGTGCGTGTGTCGAGGGAGAAAGGCAGAGCCGGCAGGATTTCCTCTCTGCGGTGCTGGCTCCCGGGTTAATAACTAACCAAGCAGTCTAGGTTTATCCTTTCATTGTGGAAGAGAATTATTTACATAATACCACTCCACGTAATCTTTATTTAGCATTGTTTCCCTGGTGTAACACTGGACAGAGTGGCGGTGCCCAGAAATGCAGTTTCGGCCCAAATGTGTGGGAAGTTAACTCTTCCAGTTGGGTGTGCTTCTCTCTGCCTGCTCAGGGAACTGGCTGTAAACTGAATAAATACTCCAATGGCGTGACCATCTATCGTGTAGTTTTTGGGACTTCCACGTCTTCTAAACCCTGTTTTCTGCAGGCTCTGGCTGGTGCTCTGTGCTGGTACCTGAATGTTGCCTACCAGCTTCCTAAGCAGCACAGTTTGGGTTTGTCCTGTGCATGTTAGGGCAAGAGAGTAGTTTGCAGTGTGCTCTTCCTTGTCTCTATGTTGAAGAAGGCAGAAGGAAAGAAATGTGTCAGCCCGTGGGTGGAGGATGACAGGATTTGGGAAGGTTCCTGGTGCAGATCATCCCATCGTCTGTGATCAGTCCCTGAGGACTTGCTGTCTCCCAGGTGGGCAGGTTCCATCCTCCTCGGGGAGTGTTTAATTGCAAGGTCTGGAGGCTTAGGTGGTTGTGTAAAGAGCTGGGGCCTGATTATTGCAACACAGCATGGTGAAGGACAGAGCCCTGCGCTTGGGGATGTGGTGGGAGAATTGAATTGGTGAGTAGGATGATAGGCAAAGTGAGGCTATCTGAAAATCTGCCTGTGCCTCCAGCCGTGCAGCACTGGCTGGAGAAGGGTGGAGGGTGTCTTTTCCTCTACACTGTGGGATGTGTGGGCTTCTAACAAGCTGTGGCAAACAACGGAAAGTTGGCTTTCTTCTGAAAATATTTTAAAACCTTATAAAATTACTCCAGCGGCTAAATTTTTATAGGACCAGATCTCAGCTGCGTGGTACTTGATCACTCCATAAATTGCTCAGTCTTTGGCCTCTGCAAACTTCTCAAACCCATACCTGCAGTGCTGCAGAAACCCCGGTGAGCACGGGGTTTATCAGTGGCAGCACCTGGCTCTTGTAGCAGAAGCATTCTGCCTAAGTGTTTACTGCTGAGGCCGCGTGATCTCTCTGGTCTGATGTTGCAAGGAGCTGGTTTTGGAAGGCTGAGAGTCCCCAGTGATGTACACTGGATTACCTGATGGTGCACGCAGAGTCTGGGCTGGATATTGGCTCATGAAGGCCTCTGTGTCAGCCTTGCCGGAGGGCGATGCGGATCCCGTGTCAGTTCGTGCTGGTGATATGGACATCACTGGCTCAAGCCTGAAACTTGCTAGAACAAAGGTAACTTGCTAACATCCTCACCTGGCTGGGTGAGTTTGCGTTGGTTCAGTGCTGAGAACTGTGGCTGCTTGAAGCCCTAAAGCTTTGTCTACCATGATGGGATTTGTGACACCACGTGGTGTGTAAATCTTGGGTGTGTAACAGAGCAGTGGTGTTTGGTACCAGAACCGTGTGCTCAGGAAGCTTCTCCAGTCGTTTGGTAGGGGTGTTTTTCCTGCATCTGAACCTTAAATAACTATGTCCCCTCTTTGGCATAAGAGTTTCTTGTGTTTAGCAAAGGGGATGACTCTTTCCTATTAGAAAGACTTCCTCGATCAAGTCCTTTTTTTTCTGTGGGTACCACATCATATAATTCCATTAATAAACTTTTCAAGCTCCATCTTAAAAGCAGTTGCAGCTTTTTTTTTTTTTCCCCTTTGCTGCAGAGTTTCAAGCTCATGCCAGAGTGTCAGCTTCATTTCTAGGTCACCGGTCTGCCCTTTCATTTCCCCCTCACGCTCAAGTTGGCCGGCTTGTTTTGATTTGGTAATATGTGAGGTGGTGTCCACAGACAAAACCAGGCAGGCCAGTGAAATTCATTTTTCCCTGCAGCCTTGTTCCTGTTGTGTGCGTGAATAATAATTTCCAAATGCTAGACCAGAGGTGATTAAAAACTGTCAAAGAAATAAAATGCAGCAAAAGTCTGCATTAGAGGAATCTGTGCATTCAGTGTTTTGGGAAAACTCTCTGAACTGGCAGTGGAAAAAGCCTTCGGAACTCTTGTTTAAGGCTTTCTAGTCTTAAATGTCGCTTATGTGGGGTGTGCTGAGGAGGCAGCCGGAGCACATCCAGGCTCTGCAGGAGGTTTGCTGCTGTCTGGGGGGGACCTGGAGTCAGTGGTGCTCCCTTTCTGCGCTTGCTCTGCGGAGTTGTTTGGGTTCCCGAGCTACAGTGATGATATTTTTGCATGCTGTGGGCACAGCACCTGGGCAGCCTGCTCAGCAGCAGGCTTGTGGAGCTGCTGAGCGTGACTGGCAAAGGGTGGAGGGGTAAAAGGAGCATTCTCTGCAGCCTGAGTTGATGCTTGAGTGGAAATGAAGAGCTGAAAATCGTTCTGAGGAGCAGCACATGGTGTCTGTTGCGTGCTCTAAGTGAGTATGAGTGCTTGTTTTTTACTGAGCTGCAAGGCTGTGGGTATTCAGAGGTTTTTATGCCACTCCGGTGTTGGGACCGTGAAGCAGTTGTCATGTCATCAGTTAAGATGTGTTGAGCATCCTTATTTTTGGAGCAAATGATCCTGCTGACAGCATGTATAGGAGGTGTCAGCCAGCCCTTTTTTGCTTCTTCCTATTTTTTTGCTTCATTTCTAGGTTTTAGTTTTGGCTTTACTTTTGATATCTTGACAGGGTTGCTGCTAAAAAATTGTCGGGGTGGGGGTTTTTTTTTGGTTGGTTTTTTTGGTGGTTTTTTTTGTTGGTGTTTGTTTTTTTTTTCTTTTGGTTTGGGTTTCATTTTTTTTTTTTGTTTTTTGATGTCTACGTGTCTTGAGATGCCATGATCAGAGATGCACATAAAGAGCTGCTGTGGTTTTGGTCCAGAACCCAGCCAGCTGCCAGCAGCGTTCCTGAGGGCTGTGTGGTGTTGGAGTGAGAAACACTGCAGGGTTTTGGGTTTTCTCCAGCATTATGAAACAGAAGTAAAGAGAGAAGTCAGCATGTACCTTAAGGGTTGTGTTTTTATTTTAACTTTCTCACTGTGGAGAGCTGAGGTTTGCATCTTCTCCACTGAGGCTGGTGCTCGTGAAAGCTAACGCACTTCTGTGAATGTCCTTAAACTCTGCCAGCAGCAGAGAAGGCTGAGAAAGAAGGGATTTGCTTTGCCCGGAGGTGGAGGAGTCGTGCTGCAGAGGCAGACACAAGCACCCTGGTTGCTCCTGTTCCCCCTGCCAAAGGCGGTGTGAGTTTTGGTCTGGTTCGATGAGACAAGAGCTTTAAGCTCCATCTGTGGTGGGGTTTTTTTCTGGGATTTTTTTTGTGTATTTTGTTCAGTTGTGCTTTTTAAATATCTGTGGATTTCTCCTCAGCAGGAGGTTTCAGTCCCCACACAATGTATTATTGTGTTTGCCTCGCTCTAGTTCCTTGTTTCATGCGGAAACACCTTGAACCTTTGGCTGAGCTGGAAGATGGGTGCAGAGTCAGGCCCAGGGCTGCAGGCATGGGGCTGTTCCAGGAAGAACCTGTCCGTGCACGACTCCTCAGCCTTGACTTACCCGGCTGCAGCTCCAGGCACTAAATGTGTTTGGCTAACACAGGCACTCCCCTGCCTCCTGACCAGCCCTCTACACGTACTTATTTTTGTTTTAGAGGCTGATCCCTAGGGTAAGAACGCTGTAGCCAGAAATAAGTGAGCGTTCACACTTGCCTTTATGAACTTCTTGAGTATTTTGCCAATTAATTCTCAGGTATCTGAGGCTAATATATCTAATGTAAAGGACACAGCCAGGAATGCTGCTCTCCCTGCTGTTCTTCACTCATTCCAGTTTATGCAAAACTTGATAAAGGTGCCTGTGCTGTCTTGGCCATTTGCAATCTGCTTTACAAAGCCTCTTAACCAGCAGAAAAAAAATGTGTAAATAAATACAGCAGCTTCGCCTTGCAGCCTTGCCAAGTCAATTTGGTGCGTGTTGAGGAGGCAGAACAATTAGTTACAGAGGCAAATGGGTCTTGTCCATGTTCTGTGCTCCTGTCACACGGCCATCTCCCAGGTTTTTGGTCAGTGTAACAGTGAATCAAGCAACTACTTAAGGCATATGCAGAGGAAAGGGGGAAGAAAGCTAATAGGTGAACATTAACCTACTGAGAAAGGTGGAGCTGAATTATATCTCTGGATGAGGTTGGGGCTGTCAAATAGTGGTGATTCCTGCTGCCTTTTTCACAGCATCTAGCTCACTTATTTTAAGCAGTATTTCTGAGATCGGGGGACTTTGGCTGTAGCGCTGGTTGAAGGAGTTTGCACCTCACTGCCTCTCAGCGTGTTGCTATCACAGTGCGTCTCTCTCCTGTTTTTTTTGACCTGAGTAGCTGAATGGATGTCTTCACCAAGCAGTGATGCTTTTGTTTAAGTCAGCACTGCTTTGCTGGAAGTATGGGTGCTGCAAGGACGGATGTGGAGCCAGGGGACACAGGGCCTGAAATCAGGGAAGAGTGGCTGTACTTTACACAACCTGGTTGTGTTTCATGCCTTTCCTTTGCAGGAGTCAATTTCACAGGACTGAAATTCCCTTCTAAGGGGGAGATACTCTCCTCAAACTTCTGCACAGACCTGTTTGCAGCCATGTCACAGGTCTCTCTGAAGCATGGGACACACCAACCAATTTTGCAGCAGGTGATACAGACCCTCAGGGCTCTGTTGGTGTTCCTGAAGCGGCAGTGGTTTCAGCTTGGAGTCAAGCTCAGGCAGTGTTGTAGCAGTTTAGTCATTTCGGCTGTGGTCTGGGCACCTGGGAAGGCCTGTGGCATTTGCTCTTTTTCTGTGAGCTGGAAATAAAGTGCATGGCTCAGAGTGGTGACTGGGAATGTTCCTCTGCTGCAGGGCTTGGCTTTTTCCCATTGTCGCTGCTTTGTGCGAGCTGCCTGCTGCAGCACCTTTGTTCTTGGATGTTGCTTGGGCACCCCGGGAGACTCAAGTGGTCTGTGCTTTTGTGCCGTGGCCCTGCATATGCACAGAGAGCTGATGGAGAGCAGAGTTGGGCAGGTGCCATCCTCTGTGCTCTGTGGCAGCTTCTGCAGGCATCAGTCCTGGCTCAGTGAGGCACCTGATGAACAGAGAGTGAGAGGAGGGTCCTTTTCCCAAGGGAGTTTAAAACCGCTCTGCCACGGGAGCTTTGCTGAATTGCAAATTGCTTTTTGTCTCCCACTCTTTTCTAAATCTGCTGCTGTTCCTGAAGTGGCAATAGATTTTACTCATGTGTGCTAGTGCATGCGTCAGTGTGTGCTGCAGAGTAGAGTTGTAAGCAACTGACATGATGTTGATCATAATGGAACTAATGACACTTGAAATATTTGCTTGTTTCTAATATACTGTGGTCTCTTCCCAGGCACTGAAATTGACAGACAAGCTTCAGCTGTATTTGGCGTGGTGTTTGGAGAGATGGACAGCTTTCAGTCACTTCTTTGACAGGCTTTGAATTTTTAAGAGAAAACAGAGGAGCTTTTTGGTTTTTTCTCCCCACTCAAACGCAACCAACCAAAAGCCAAGTGGAGGTCACATCTTGCATGCATTCTGTTTATTTCTGCGTGCAAATGCATCTTCTTGATGTGTCATTAACCTGGTTGAGCTCTGGTGCCGTTTTTAGCAGCCTTATGGACAAGGAGCAATTCCAGTAAGCATTTGTGAGCAGCCCAGCCCAGGATGAGGGTGTTGGCACAGAACCCAGCGTGGCAGAGTCCTCCCTCCCTGCCTGGCCAAGGGGCCTGGAGGGGCTGGATGAGCTCCCCAGTCCCACACAGGGAAATGTGTGTAAAGCATTACTCTTCAGTTCCTGTGGCCATGGTAACCGACTTGGATACATCAAACTTGACTAATTAACCTAATGGAGAGTCGTTTCCAGGCTGAGTCTCTCCCCTCGGATTTCAGAGCAGAACTTGTGTTGTCTGATCTGCCAGCAACCTCCATGGCCAGCGCAGGCTTTTTCAGAGTGGTTTCTTTAACAGGTTTCTTTCACAGGTCACTTTGAGTTGGGGAGGATGGCTGAAATCAGTCTGATGGCTTTGGTGCTTCTCTTGCCCTGCATTCCCCTCTCTTGGTAATCTCCCAGATTCCCGTGGAAGGAAGGTCCCAGACTTAGATGGAAAAAACTTGCTCTGATGTCTTCCTTGGACTGGGTGAGGTGAAAGCAGATCCTTTCCTGCATCTCTCCTGTTTCTGTGCTGCAGGATCTCTGCCACCCTGACTTCCTGTTTAGAAATCTGTGAAATCCTCAGGCTTGAAACAAAACACATCCTGGAGATGTCTGTGCACATCCTCAGGTTCCCTCATCTTAATGTACTAGTTAAAGGCATTGCTGCTTTGCACTGTTTCTCCTGGGTTTAATTATTATTTCAGTGATTGGAGCTGCAGACTGCAGCAGGGACTTAAGAGTTCAGCCTCAATTAAAAACCACCCTGTGCCAGGCAGATAGCGGCAGGCAGCTCTGCTATTCTCAAGTGTCTCCAGCAGTCCATCGAAACACCATGTGATCGGCTCAGTTGAGAAATCTGAGTAGGCAGAAAGCAGTTTCTGGGATAAACCTTGTGAGTGGTTCTCAAAATAGCCTGAAAGCAAGGTTTTGCTTTCCACAGCCACTCTTGGTCCTTGAGGCTGGTCAGAATTTTACATGGATTACTAAATATTGCGAAGGTCTGATCTTCAAAAACCATAAGATCATTTTTTTTTTCCTTCTCCTTTTTGATGCTGCCTCTGGTATGTTTAAATTTAGAGGATTTGCATTTTCATGTCTTTTTAGCCTTAATTGTAAGTACTGGGACCTTCCTTACTTGCAGTTCCAGCTTTTTATGTTTTTCAGCAAAGCTGATGACCTCGTGTTTGACCCTTGGAAACCTCTTGGGCAGCCCAGCAAACAAATGTGCTGTGAGAAGAGCACATGATAGTAGCCTGAGCTATTACACTGGTCAGTCATTGACCAGGACTCTTGTTTTTCTTCCTTTGAAGATCTGCTTAATCATTGGCATTGCAACCCCTGCTGTGCTGGGCACCTGGAGGGGTTTGCTGGCTGCTCCCCGTGATGTGGAGGTGGCAGGGGGGCTTTAGAGAGTCCAGCACTGTAATCAGGTTTTACAGGGGAGGAGATTGTCATTGATATCCCTGGGATTTGGCATCTGTATAAATACACGAGCCAAGCTCTGTTTAAGTGTGTAGGTTCATGTCAGTTCATTTGTCTGGGAATGGGGCCGGGAGCATCTTATGGCTGTGGTCCTTCCGTGTGGTTTCTATTCCCAGTATAACCCTACACAATCTGATGAGGTGGGGCTTGCTGAGGGTAAATCCCTGTGAGTGCTGGTGCAGCTGGAAGTGACTGCTTCAGACATGGCTGATTTCAGGATGGGTTGAGAGATGGGGATAAAAACTGCATCCCTAAAACTGGTGGGGACTAGTGCCCATGGGCCAGGGTGCTGCATGAATGACTGAAAGCTTGTGAAGCAGCTCTGAGATCTCAGAGTTGGGAGTTGTTTTTCCACCCTTATTTACTGTAATACCTTTGAGTGACACGGAGCGTTCAGGAGACGCTGCTAAACTGAATTCTACAGCTGAATTCACACTGGAGAAATGAGAATTGCTTCTTTTTGTTGGGGAAAAAATAAATCTGCTTTTATCACATCCTTGTTATCCTTACAGCTTGTGGCTTGGAAAATGAGAGAAAATTGATAGTGAGGGCTGAGTGACATGTGGAGCGAGGTAAGATCCTGGCTTTCTGTGGGCCTTATTTCATGAACTTTCTTGCCCTTCATGCATTTGCTGATGTGTCAGTGGAAGTGAATTTCGTTGGCAAAAATGTGGTTTGAGTGGATATCTTAGATTAACTCTAAACTGCCTGCCTAAGGGTGATTTTAAGCGAGGCTTCCAGGAGCATCCCTGCTCTTGCTGTGTCTTTGGCTGTTGCTCCCCTCTCCCAGACTGGCTGTCTGCACGAGGGGCTTCTCTGCAGAGAGCAGCCTGTGTTCTGTGCTCACGTACTGTGCAGGGCCATGAAAAATGTTGTTCAGATGACAGTGATTTGGGGTAGCTCTAGAAAATAATTTTCTGCTGGTGGATAGTACCAAACTATTTCCTTTCACCCACCCCCTCCCTTCCCCAAAACAAAAGAAGAGATGAAAGGATTCATTAGGAATTATTCACTCAGCTCTGCCGCCTGTCTGAGATCTGGCTGTCTGCGTTCATCCCCCAGCTCAGGGTAGGTCAGAGGGCATCTCCCTGGGGAGGATTTGCTGTTGACTGAATTGCACTCTGTCATTATCCTGCTGGATAACGAATGCAGTGGCCTCATTGGCACTGGCTTCAGAAAAAGCACGGTCATCTGCATGTGGCCTTGAGGCGAGAGGCGAAAGCCTAAGGAGAGCAGTGTGGAAAACCTCATCTTGTGGGAAAGATAGCGGGCAGGCCCCGGCAGTTTGGCACAGAGGTTTGCTTGCTGTGTGATGCTGAGCAGGCCTGGAGCTGCTCTGGACCTCTGCGTTATCTTGTTGGAGGTGGGGGAACACAGCAAGAGGGTTTAAAGGACAAAACTCCCTCTGATGGGGTGAAACTAGTTAAAGCTGCTCCCGTTTTCTTCAGTGGAATACGTGGCATGCCTGTAACACAGTTTGAGATATTTTAATGAGATTTAAACAATTTTTTTTTCTCTTTGTTTTGTTTTCAAATAGGTTTCCTGAAAGAAAAACATACAAATCCCCCTGAGCTAATTGGTGTGTGATTTGAATTCAGCTGCTACCTTGGAAGAGCTTTTCCAGCAGCTGATCTGAAAACAGCCTTTCCCACAATATTGTGGGTTGTCAGTCAGTGCTAAAGGATCTTGAAGTTGCCGGTGGGAAGGAGAGCGATGTGTTTTGTTTGATATGTTGCATCTTTTAGTTCGAGTGTCATAAAATACTCAGATGTGTGAAAGACCCTAATGGGGAGAAACTATCAGAGGGATAAAAGTCATGGTAGCTGGAAATGGGTAAGAAACAGTTGTGGGTGCCAGAGCCCATTGCACTGGCTGAGGAAGTAGATAGACCTGAAGAAAATTTACATTTTAAGCACCAATTTCAGATGTTACCCACTGCCCTGTGCCTTGATCTTCTGGCATCCACCAGCTTAGAAGGGCTTAATGCTGTGCCCTTCCCGTGTGTGGTTGCACGTCGCTGAACCACGCTGGGGATGGCCAGATGCAGCCCTGTGAAGTAAAGTATTAAGCTTCAAATGTTGGCCTTCATTGCCTTCAGGCTAAGTCAGTTCCCTGGAAGATGCTGTGATAAAATTGCTGGCCCAGGTAATTTGTGTCCTGATGATGAGCAGCAGAGAGGAGGGCAAGAGTTTGTGTGCCTGCTTATTGCTGTCATCTGTCTTGCAATCAGATATTTATGAGATGGCCTTTTGTGTTACAGTGCGGGGTGTGTGAGTGCATATTTAAGTGGTTAGTAAATATAGTCAGTTGCTAGATTGGATCAAATCATCCTCTCAACAAATATAGACAGTGGTGTTTCACATCTGGATGTTCTGACAGTAAAGTACAGGAGGAGGTGGTCTTAGTGAGTTTAACATCTTACACCCGAAGCAGGGCAGTAATTGCTTAGAATCACTGTAATTCTGCTACCAGCAGTAAAGGATATAAAATTATCCTGTGCTGTAATAAACCAAAAAAATACAGCTGCCTGGAAAAGTCTTGTTGCTCTAATCCAGGACAGAGTGTGTGGGACTGGTTGTGAATCAGTTTAATTTCTTCTGGGGGTCTGACCCTCTGGATTCCTATCACTGCAGGAAATCCTCCTTGGAAGGCAGTCATCTCCAGGCTGGCACTCAGCTGAGTGATGCATGACCAAGTAGTAGCTTGTAGCATTTATGAACTAGGGCAGAAGTAGATCCCTTATTCAGAGAGAGCTGTATAAGCCTCCAGTGCTCTGTACTAGGCCCCAAATTTGCCTACGTTATAAATAAGTCTGTGGCTGTGTGCTTGTGTGTTTCTTTTTTTAAGCTGAAGGCAACCCCTTAAGCTCTTTTCTGCAGGTCTGTTCAAGCTGGGGCATGGGGAATTCCTAAGAGGATTATCATGGTTTACTTGATACAGAACTTGAACTTGAGCAATGGCTTATCTTATCACTGATAAAAGACATGGAAATGAAGTTTACGTAACCAAAGAGGCCTTGAACTGTGGCTTTTTTTTTCTCTTCTGGAAACTGGAATGACAGATCTCCCGAGTTCTTCTCTGCTCACAACTGCAGTGTTTGTTATCTGGTGTGTACTGTCTGCTTACCACTGGCATTTATTTTCAGTGCTGTGTTTGGAGCTGTCCTCTGAAAAAAAAGAAAAGGGGTAGAGGCAGAGAGCAGCAGAGGCTTAGCAAGAGGAGCTGTGGGCATTTTCTGCTTTTGCTGGAGAGCTTGGTGTCCTTGCTGGAGAGACTGGTGCCACACACGGCTTGGTTGTAAGCACCTCTGTTACACCGAGCTCAGCAGGATCTGAAGAACAGAGAGCAGATCTGCTTCACCAGTGGGCTGTGAGCACAGGGCTGGAAAGGCTCAAAAGTTGACCCTGAGTACCAGAAAATGCCTGGGAATAGATGAAGATGCCTTGTCTGTTTCCATTGGGAAAAATAAATGAGTAGGGAGGGCCAGGATAATCTCTTTGGTGGCAGCTAGAAGATGAATGCAGACAGATGCATTGCTGTGCTCTGGCTCTGCTGACTGATGGCTCTGGCACAGGGTGGGTGCAGTGCCCAGGACTCTACAGGGGTGAGGGAGGTGGTGCAGCACCCTGACTGCTGCTGGAGGAGAGTGGCCTGAGCATCAGGCCCAGTGCTGACCCCGCGGGATGGGGATGGGGATGGGATGGGATGGGATGGGCTGAGCAGCTGCGTGCACAGCAGGGCTGCAGAGCAGGACAGGCTGGGCCACCTGCTCACCTGCCCCGGTGCACAGCCCCCTCCATCAGCCTCTGCTCCCTCCCCTCTGGATGGGGGATATACTGCTCAGCCAGCAGCTCTGTGACCAGGCATTAGGAAGGAAGAGAGGAGCCTTTCCATCCCGCCAGGTTACAGTGGGTTTGCTTGCCCTGGTGTCCTACACCTGCTTTGTCTGTGCTGCGTGGGAGGAATTTTATTTTTTGAGCTCTTGCTGTCACAGATTGTGACAATGCCACAGAGGTCTGGGCTGTGCTGAGCTTCCCACAGAAGGACTCAGCAGACAGTCGAAGGCTGGCAAGCTGACAGCACTTATTAGAGGTAACCTTCAGGAAATGCCACACACAGCCCTCGCTGAGCTTTCTGGCTCCAGGCACATACAGTATTTACACCACGCTTCTTGAGTTTCCCTGAAGGCTCTCAGCCTGCAGCTGCCTTTCTGTGCTCTGCCACCTGCCCTGTGTCCTCATGCTCCAGCGCCTGGGGTGGGTTCTGGCTGCTGGGCTCCTCTGGCAGCAGCCCACCAGGCTGGGGGGGCTGGTGACACCAGCTCTTCCTCTGTGCGTGGCACAAAAGTCACGTCCTTTGGCCTCCTAGAAGGTGCTCATGGTAGTCTGGTTCTGGAGCCTGAGGTAAAGCCAGCACCAAGTTTTCACACTCGTGTGTGCAGGGAATGAGCTGTTAAGAAGTGCAGCACTTGCACAGCAGCTCTTTGTTGAAGTGCAAGGGAATTACATGGGATCAGCTCTTTTGACTAAGCAGGTGACTTGCTCGAGTGGCTGTGTGGAGTTAAAAGCCAAACCCTAAGTGCTAAGGTTTGAAAAATTTTTCTCAGGTTGTCTTGATGGGTTTTTTTCATCCTACATGGGGTGGGAGGAAGGAAATGTGATACTATCTGGTTCTAGTAAATGACAGTGCTGAATAGCACCTGAGTACTTTGTGGTGCCAGAGCCTGGACTGGGTAGGTGTGGGGAGGCAGCGTTGTGCACCCCATTGGGACGTTTGCCCCAAAGGCAGGTCAAATATTGTCTCTGCTTCATGGCTGAGAGGTTGGGGAATGTGTATCTGAAGGGTGGCATTACAGGATATGTTTAAACCTAGCCTTACTCTGCTGCCCCCAGAGTTGGTGGCTCATGTATCTTCTGCAGACCAAGAAATCACTTTTTCCAGCAGCGGGCGGCTGGAGTTTGATCCACCCACTCTCATCCTGCTGCTGGTGGCGTGCACAAGTTTCTTGATGCTCTGCTCCCTTCAGTGAAGGATCAGCTGTGATCCTTCACAAGTGGATCTGCTGTATGAAAAGCAGAAGACTGCTGTCCTCCTGGATGTTACTCTGTTTGGGGAGATGGGAATTCCCTGGTGCTTTGCCCTGGTGGAGTTGTCCTCTGGGATACTCCAAAGCCTGTTTTGGCACATGCACTTACAGAAATAACAAGTCTTTCCTCCCTGCTACCTTGTGAGAACTGTCAGAGGGGAACCCATGGAGTGGCATGCATTAAAATCCCACTTTATTATTGTTAATTTCCCATAATACTCGGGCTTGGAGTGCCTGGTTGCTTGGACCTGCTCAGTGGGGAGGAGTGGGACAGACTGCCTCAAGCTGAGGTCCCTTGGCTGTGTCGGCTCAGAATCCTCTGCTCCTCTGGTGTGGATTTAATTTCCACGGTGCTGCAAATGCTTCCCCAGTGCCCAGCTATCAATTGAAAAGCAGTGGGGGGGTCTGCGGGGGGGTGGTGATGGTGGGGAATGACTTGTGGTCTCCATGGAAACCTACAGACGATAAATGGATCAATGTGCTGTTCTGCACCATCTGAAACTCAAGCAGCGCTGGCTAAATCTGGGGGCTGCCTTTGCCTGCCAGATCCTGCTGTGGGGTCATTAGTGTGAGACAGCTCAGCACGAAAGCCTTCCCATCACTGTGCCTCCAGGATCTTGCTGGGTTTGCCACAGAGGATGCCACACTGTGCTGGAAACCCACACTTGGCTCACACTTGGGAATTTGGGTGTCTAGAGCTGCACCACTGCCTTGGGCTTAGGTGCTGTTATGGGCAAGTGGTCAGGCATCCAGGTCCCTGGATTTGGAAAGGGTAAAGACAAATGGCTGGCTCCCCTTCCAGCACTTTTAAAAACCTCCAGCTCATTCTGCACAAGCACAGGGAGATTTATGTTTTTCTTTCTGTGACTTAAAGGCTCGGAATCCTGGATTAGGTTTGTGTTGGGGTGGTAGGTAAGGACGGCTGCCTTTGTTCTCACTTCTGCTTCTGGTGGCGTGGGTAAACAGAAAATCTGTCTGAGTTGCTGCTCCAGTGTTTCCAGTGACCGCGTTTACCTACAAAAGAACATACTCATCTTCCCCCCACTAGATTTCATAAAAACTTACCTTGGTCTTAAGTTTCCAATCCACTGCTTTTTAAACGAGAGTCTTTCAAGTGCTGAGGTCTTTTATGTGCTCTGGAGTCATACCTAGCTTAGGTTCAACCAGAGACTCATCAGATCTCAGCCACAACCAGGGGCTGGTGTGGCTGGAGCCAGTGAAAGTGGCTGTGTGCTGCTGGCTGGCTCAGCAGCCCTTCTTTGGCCCAGGCTTTTCTGGCTATGTGAAGGGATAATCCCAGGTGTTTCCAGTGCTTTGAGGGCAGCAAATCTAAGGGGCCTCGTTCTTTCAGTGTCGGAGGTTGGCTGTGGTGATGAGGATCTGTGCAGATGAGCTCAGGATCTGAGGCGCTGCCTGGCCTCGGCTGCTCTTGCATCTGAGGGCATCAATGCCTTTCCCTTGCAACAGGAGGAAAACTCTTGCCTTCCCTTTTACAAAGGGGCCTGGAGAGATGAGTTGCCAGAGGCTGCACCTGAGGCTTGTGATGAAGCTGGGAGTACCTCACAGAGCTCTTGAGCTTGAGTTTTCTGCCCAGACTTATATCTGAGATAAATCCTGGTATCAGTAGTGCTCTTCACACCTTGATTTCCAAATGCCTTTCAGGATGATTGGAGGGACTTTGATTCCTTGGCCAATCTATTTGGGCAGGGATGCGGGTGCATTTCACTTCTAATTCATGGTGTTATGTTTGTAATTTTGTTAATGCAGACAGGGAGACCTGCTGTCTGCAGTGGGGTGGAGAATTCCCAGAGTATGCTCTGAAACCACTTTCTGTTGTGGTTCTGTCTGTCCGGCTCTGCCTGTAGCCCCTGGCATATCCTGCAAGCTGTTAATGGGGCAGTGGCCTGTCACACGTCCAGAGGCCCCTTTTGGATATCACTGTTGCTGTTTATAAAGGCTCAGTTGTGGGGCAGTCTGGCCAAATGATCTGAGCTCGTAATTCTGTGCAGTGAGGCGCTGAAATGTCCAAGAAATCTGCCATCTCTGTTGCCTTGTGAATAATTTATGGATCTCTTGACTCCAAGCTCATAAAAATCGATAACTCTTCGTGGATTTTTTTTCTTTTTTCAGCAGCAGCTTGGTTAAACTCTCCCATTCTTTTGAGTTGCTGATATTGAAAGGCTGTGGCTTGTTCTCTTACCCTGAGCCATGTTTTCTTTTTCGCAGCAAAATTGATCTGGGCTTTTCCACAGAGCTTTCTGTTGCTGTTCTTCACCAGGATATTTGGCTCAGGTTACTGCAGGAGACATCCTCCCTTGCACCTTTTCCATGGGCTGTTGCAGGTGTTGGGCTGTTAAAACTCCTGCTCTGGGGCAAAGCTGCAGAGCTTGGAGAGGTTGAAGTGTTTGAGCTTTGTGGCACTGGCTGGGATGAGGTTTTCAGCAGCTGCTGGGAATAACTGGCAGCACCAGGCCAGGTCCTGCCAGTAGAACTTGCAGCCCCCTCAGCCCAGTAATTCAGATATGGCTATGTTAATTTATTCCCCTAATTTCTAGGCCTGTCTCTGAACACTGAAGTGCTCTGATGATCTTTGCTCTCTGTCAGGCTTGGAAACGAAGCCTGAAGTGTACCAGTAACAGCTGTGCCCTCTGTGTTGGGTTATTATCCTTTCAGAATTTAATAACGTGACACCCCTTTTTACTGGATAGCTTGTCCTTCCCTCTAGGAACAGATCGATAACAGACCTTGTATCTGCTATTTGGATGTAATTGCTAGTGTCAGCTGATGTCTGGTGCTGTTTCTCCAAACAGCCCTGGGAAGCTCGATAGGCTGTGGGGAGTGAGGATTTCTTTTCCAGACTGGTGTTGCACCACATCCAAGAAACCTGAAATGAAGAGATGGTTTTGCAGAGAAGTTTCCCTGCTCCCTTCTCTTCCTGCTTGTGTTTGGTGATATGTGGGCTGTGAGCTGGGGAGGGGGACAGAAGTGGAGCCTCTGAAGGCAGTGGTGGGTAGCTGTGTCTGAGCCACAATGCTGCATTTGGAGGACCTCAAGGAAATGAAAGCTGACTGCTGAGCAACGCTCTGGGTCTGCAGAGCATACAGATTTCATAGGTTAGCTGCAGATGGTGGAGGAAGAGTTTGGCTTTGAGGGGGGAGAAGGCAAGAGGCTTCTCCATTGCAAACAATTTATTCTTGCTGAGTTTTTAGGGTAATTGAAGAGGGTAATTGCTGTACTTTCACACATCTGATCCATGGGTTGCCTGGGGAAGGAGGAGGAAATGATTCAAGTGCAGTGCAGGGGGTATAGTAAATAGGGGAGGTTTACTCCAAGGCTACCCACCCCCTGCCTGGTCCTCCCTCTTCCTTGTTCCAGTTTTCTCCCTGGTTGCAGGGAGCCTTTGCTAGGGTGACTGATGGCGTTCTTAGCTGTTGGGAAGGAGAGAGGGTGAGTTGTGGGTAATCTGAGGGCTATTTTTCCAGGGAGCAGTACTTTATTAATGAGTGGGCTTGAGGTGAGGATTATATGCATGGAAATATATAGAGGAATATAGTAACTATAAAAAAGTCTACAGTATCTAGAACTAAAAAAAGACTTTATAAATACTTCCTAGCCATGGGGTTGGCCTGTGTAATCCTACAAGGAAAGAGAAGCCAAGTGATTGATGGTTGGCTCCATCCTGCTTTATCCCTAGACACAGAGCACCGTATTAAATATGGTTGCCTCTTGGTATCACACATGTAACAAGAGGCATAATATTAAGTTACAGCCTGTGTAGCTGTCTGGGGGAGGTCCCTGGGATGGCATTCCTGCCTCATTTCAGTCTGTGACAAAACTCCCATAGATGGAGTCAAGGCCAGGCTCTTGCTCTGTGTATTTGTATAATCACCCTGTCTCCAGAGAACGCAGAACTGCTGGGAATCGCAAAACCATTTCATTAAGAATCCTTGATGCCCGTTTTACTAGCTGAAAGCTGTGTGCCTGCATGGGCATATTTTTGTTTATTTATAACACCTGCATTTAGAGTGCTGCGCAAATCATCTGGAGAATGGGATGAGTACTTAAACCCCTGGGGGGGAAGTATTTGGAAATACAAAACCTGCCCTGTGCAGCTGCATGAGCTGACCAGAGCTGTGACCTGCAGTTGGCCTGTGCTATGTACTGCACTTCCCTCTTTTTTTTTTTTTTAATTTTCATTATTATTTCTATTTTTGTACCCATCTAAACTGAGAGGTGGAGGGGCGGGAGAGCAGAATGAGATAGATGGATATAATGGGGCTAAATCCTGCCCAGCTGTTTTCTCAGCAGCCATCTCCCTTACAATCCCAAGGAAATAAATGCTCCTCTTGAGGGTCCTGTTGGTTAATGATGATTTGAAGAGTGCACACAAACATCTCTGCAGATGCAGCCTGCCTGTGAGATTCCGGTCATGCAGCGAGCCCTGGGACCCCGCTCCTCTCGCATTCAGTGCGATGATAAATCATTCATAGCTTCAGCAAATGCAATTCTCTTCCTCACTCTGCACATAAACAGTCCAGGACCCTGAAGAAAGCCTGTGTTTGTAGTCCTTGGAGGATGAGGCAAGTGCTGTGACAGCTGGGAGGATCTGAAATTAAAGTTATGGGAAAGGCTCTGAGTGCATGAGTGTAAAAGCAATTTGGTATGGGTGAGTGTTTTGTTCTGTAGCTGTTCAAGGGTGATGAAGGGAGAACAGGGATGTGCTTGTGTCCTGACGAATCAAAAGTATTGCTGTGCTTATATCCCTTGTTTGTAGGGATCTGATTGCAAACATTGACTGTGGTGCATTGTATATGGTTCTGGTGTTCCAGATAAGGGGAGAGGTAAAGAGGTGCTGGAGTGGAGAAGTGGAGGAGTTCTTACAGTAGCTGAGCGAAATGCAGGTTGGTGAAGGTCTCTGGGGTTTGTTTGTTTGTTCCAGCCTGAAGTGTGCAGCAGATTGGCTGGGTGGAGGGTGAGCCTGGAGTCAGCTCCAGCTTGGAGAAGCAGCCTTGTGTAATATCCAGAGCAGGGAGGAGTGGCAGCTGTGTCCACACGAGCTCCTTATGCTGAAGCTGGTGCGGAAAAGGAGAGCGTGAGGGAGGAATGGGGCCCTGTGTGGACACCAGAATCTCAGCGTGTCTTGCTTCAGGTCTGCTTTGAGCAGCCCTGCTCTCCCCTGAGCTCAGCTCCTGGCCAGTGTGGCCCTGGTCCCGTTAACATCCATGCTTGCTTCCCCCTTTACAGGCAGTGTGTGGGTTTGTTGGTATTTCAGCCCTAATCTCCTGGAAACCCTGGGTGGGAGGAATGCCCTTGGCCATTAACAGCTGGCAGCTCTGGCCAGAGTGTGGAGAGGAGGGTCACTGGCCTGGATAGCTCCATCTCTTGCTGTTCCAAGCAGAGATCCAGCCCTTAGACTTCACTGCTGTCTAATTTGGGTTTCTGGTAATGAGTGTTGCACAGCGAGCTGCTGCAGGGAAGGGGGAAAACACACACGCACCTACACGCGCTCTGGAAATATGTCAGAGTTGGGCTTGCTGAGAAGCTCAAGCCCAAGCATGACCTACTTTGAGACTGTTATAATCTGCAGGGGAATGCCCTCTGGATTAGATCAGCGTGATCCTATCAATTTGTGCTTCAGGCTGGAGGAAGCACTGACTAAGTTGCTTATTTTCCCTTTTTGTGCAGGAAGTTTGTTTTCTTTTCTTTTTACTTTCTGGCACTGAGACTTGAGACCAGCAGAGGTGTGTTTGACAAGTACAACACCCTTGGGCTCTGCTTTTCCATTATGGCTCTGTGCTGAGCAGCTTCTTTCTAGAAGGCTTCTTTCTGTACCATGGAACAGCAAAGTCCACCCTTGTTTGTGTCTCAGTGAAGTTGTCTGGCAGAGGCTCTGGTCCTGGCTATGGAAAGATGCTGCAGCTGATCCCTCCAGTGCCATTTTAATATTCAGCTGTTTCAATCTGTTTGTTTGGGTTTGTTCTTTTTGTCTGATGTGCTGCACTGAGAGATGCTTTAATAAAATGTGAGAAATTTTCCAACCCTTGTCTTTCCTCTCGTCATTGTTTATGAAAGAGCTTGGAATCTTTCTTTATTTTTTCCCAACTAAAAAATTGCTTCCAGAGCTCAGCAAGGATGTGCATATCCACAGCAAGAAGGAAATAAACAGGGAGGCTGCATTTAATTTCAGCGTCTGCCAGAAAGTGGGAAGCCAGCACTTGCCAAGGAATGATTTTTGGAATAGAGGTGTACCACACTTTATTTTCCAGGAGACTTTCTGAAAATAAAGAAGCTGGAATGGAAATAAAGCTTGCTGTGATGAAGAGAAATTGCTACCCCGTTGGCTGGGAGTTTGGCCTTTGATTGCAGAGGTAGCTTTGCCTCGGGTGACTCTGAGGGGCTTTCAAAGAGGCTTTTCTCCCATCTGCAGTACCTGGCACAGCAAGAAGAATGAGGAGTTGAGGGGTGTTTGGTCCACTGGTGTGAATTGTTCTGCCAGACTTCAAAGAGAAGTGGAAATACCTAATCTGTCGCTTTCAAAGGGAGGAATAAAATATTCTGATAGATTCTAAATGGAATCACATCAGCGGTGCCTCTTCCACCTTTGCCTTTGAGCTGCTCACTGATCTTTCTGATTGGGGTAATGCAGTGAGGAGGATACAGTATTCCCTTGAGGGGAGCAGCTTGTGAACATTACTGTTCAGTCAGCCTGAAAAGCTCTATTACAGACAGATTTAGACCCGTCTTTGTGCGCTGAGAGGCACAGCCTGGCTTCCGGGAGCAGGCTTTGTCTGGAGGACAGGTGCACATTGGGCTGAATTCTATTTACCCTTTTTATCTGCTGCCTGCACCACTTTCACCTGCCATCTCGGGGAGGGGAATGCTGAGAGAGGGGTGTGGAGGCCGTGGTTATGGGGTCTGTGGTGCCTGCCAGCGAGGCTTCTCTCCTGCAGGACTGCAGCATCGCCTGCTCGGGCCCATCCGGGTTTGGCAGCTCTCCAGACACCTAATGAGTTGTCCTCTGTGAGACCGGGAAGGTGAGGGTAGAAACAGATTTGCAAACAATCCAACCAGTATTGATTTTCTTCATTTCCCACATATCCTGCCAGGTTTCTGTGCAGCAGCCTGGCAGCTGGGAGCTGTGCTCGTTGCCAGCGGGGCTGGAGCGAGCTCACAGTGTCTGTGGGGTGATGTGGGGGGCTGCCTTGCCATGGCCATGGGGTTTCCCTGTGAATGTGGTCGAGTTCAGTTGGTTGTCACGTACAAAACTGGGTGATGCGTGCCTGGTGTTGGCTGCTTCTTTTGCTGTTTTATCTATTTCCACGTATTTATGTATGCCTTAGTACTTGAATTTCAATCTGGAGAGCCTGGTCTTGCAGTGAAAGGCACTTTTTCTGCACATGGAAAAAGTCCCAGAAGGTCTGTGTGTGTTACTGAGAGCTGCAGGAGACAAGCAGGGGAGATTAAAGTCAGGTGGATAAACCATCAGCCTCATTAAATCTGCTATGAGTGTGTCTTCAAGGTTTTGTCTGTGTTTCCAGAGTTCTGTAATAGCTTGCATTGAGCTCGAGGAGATGTCATGTAGGAGTTTTTGGATCAATATGAATATGAAAAAGGGAGAGGATTTCCTGAAAGCACAGTACAGACTGTTCTCTGTGTCTTGCAGCCACGCTGGCGCATTTGAGAACATACCTTTTATCTCCGTCGTCATGCTCTTTGTGTCCATCCCTTGAGGAGTTTCAGCAGGACAGATGGGATTGTTCAGCCTTCACAGAGATCCAGCTCTTCCATGCTTCCCTGTAGTGGGCCCTGTCTCTGATGCTCTTTGAGTATTGAGCCTCCCACGCGTCCTGGAAAGACCACAAGCTTCCCTGCCTTGCTCTGCAGAAGCAGCACAGCTGGAAACAGCAGAGTAAGTGCCAGCTGCTCACTGACATGCTGTGGGATTGGGCTGCACCAGGGAATTTTAAGAGAAGCAGGCTGTAAAGCTCTTGTACTGTAAACTGAGGGGGAGGCATTCCTTGGATAGCCACAGAAATCCATTGCAGGGTGGTTTTGGTGCCCTGGCTGCTATAAGAGGAGCAGGACTGTTTCCCTTCATGCCTTGAAAGCTGTGTGTCTCTTCTCAGCAGGAGGGAGTACACATGGTGGTGTGCCTGGGGTCACAGCCTCTCCCATGGCCGAGCTTCTGGATCACATCCACGGGGGTGGGAGAGAGCCTTCGAGGCAGCTGCAGCAGAGCAGCCCTGGCCACACCAGCAGAAGCAGCTCATGGAGAGGTCCCAGCTCTGGCATGTTGCTGTCCCAGAGCATGACAGGGTCAGCTCTGCAGAGGAGTTTGCCGGAGCTGGCTTAGCACGGCCACAGCTGTTGGTTTGGGTGCCAGGGAAGATGATGCAGAAGCGGAGGGAGGAAGGAAAAGTTCCCTTTGAGAAATGGCAGGGACAGCAGGAGAGCAGAGAGGGTGAGGCCTATTGATTACACGCTTATCTCAGTTTCTTTTGTGCCTCTCTTCGAAGGCACAACTGTGTGGACAAAGAAACCCTGTGCAGTGGTCTGAGGAGGGTGGTGGTGGAGCAGAGTCTGGTGCAGCCTCTGGGAACCGAAGCTGCAGAGTCTGATCAGTTTGGGCTTTAACCAAACTTTGCCAGCAATCCTGACTTCCTGGAGACAGCAGGATGTCCCTGGTGAGACGGGCTTCTTGGAAGAGTTTTGCTCTTGGGATGGGGTCTGAGCTCTCTGGTGAAGGCAGCTAGCGTGTGGGCTTGCTGAGCAGCTCTGAAATGTTGAGGATGTCTTTGTGCGTCACTGTAGGCATCCATAAAAGTCCTATTCATGCAGTTGGCATTATAAAGTTTAAAGAACCATTTATGCAGGGAGCTAGTCTTGCCCCTAGAAAGAGATAGCTGGCTCAGCAGCTGTGTGCTGCTCAGTTGTCGCCACATGGTCTAGGATTTATTCTGCTTGTAAAACGCTGCATTTAAAGAATGCTTCCCCCAAAGCCATTTGTGCCACATTGTTTGAGTATATTCCCTTATCTTTCAGCTCCCTACTTTCCAAGTACAATATGGATTAGCTGTGGAAAATGTCCAGTCTCTCTGGATGTGGGCAGTGGTGACTGTGAGCCATCTCCTGAATGGGGAAGCTGACAAAATGGTTTACCTGTTTGGAAACTGGGAGACCTGCGGCGTCTTCCTAATTCATGATGACATGCCTGGTTGTCTGTTTCAGTGTGTTTGGGTGCCTATTCCTGCATCAAAGGCCCTTCAGTGTGAGGATGGTTTTGCTCCTCAAAATTACACCTTCCCTAGGTCTGGCAGGGAGTGCTGCATTCTCTTGCACTTGAGCCAGAAGGTGAGACCTGCAGGGTTTAGCATTGCAGGGCGTGTCTGTTATCCAGGAATTGTGCAGCAGTCCCCTCCTTCTGTTGTTCTGTGGCTGTTCATTTGTACGTGAGAGCCGGGGGCAGCCTGGTCCTGGGAAATGCCCCCTTTTTAGGAAGGAGTGAAGAGCCAGTGTGAACAGGAGAAACAAGCTGGTGCCACCGGAGAGCTTGGCAGCTGCCCTTGAATAGGTTCTTTAGCTGGAAAACTTGAGTGTTCCTGGGTGTGGGCTGTGTCGAGAAGGACAGTTCTGGGTGGATGTAATGAGTGTGACCAGCTGATGGGAGCAGATTGCCTTTCACTCTGTGCACCTCGTGCTAAAAATACCCGGGTGTCATGGGAAGGGAATGGTGTAGGTTGGAAAGCCTGTGTGTGGGCAGAGGTATGGTAGCAGCCTGTTCCTTGGGAAGTGCTGAGGGAGCTCGGCACCAGTGGAACAAGGACCCAGCACACAGAGAGCCAGGCAGTGCAGCCTCTCACAAGGGGCACGGTCTCCTGTAGGAGAATGGATGTTCCTCGTGGTGTTTGAGAGTGAAATGTGGTGGGTGGTGCAGCTCCTTTCCCAGGTTTCTTACAAATCTGGCTGTGTCCTCTGCGTGTCACTGACCGAGTAACACACTTGTTTTGTTGATTTGGAGTGGGAAAACATAGCTGGAGTGGGAGTGCACATGGCAGATGCTTGTGTTCTCTCAGAAAGCCTGGGGGTAGTAAAGACCTAATTAGCATTCTTGTGAAGGCGAGTCATAGGGAGACTCCAAGATTTAGGTTTGCAAGGAGGGAATTGGCATCAGTGAAAACAACAGATTGCTGAAAATGTGCAAGCAAAGTACTTGATGCTCCGGTGGAGGAGAGAAGGCGGCGTGGCAGGGGTGGTGGGAACAGTCAGGTACGTGGTACAAGGGCACAGACTTGCTTCAGCATTGATGGAATGGTGGCCTGAGTCAGTGTCCTGTGTTAGTGCCTTGTCCTTTCTGTTGAGCCCCACTCTGATGGTGCTGAGGTGGGAAGACCCATCTCAGGATTTTGACTCGCTGAGGAAGGGTGAGCTGTGCAGTGCCAGAGGGTCACCAGGTGCCCAAGTACCAATCTGTTGATTGTCAGGAGTTAAGTGGCAGATTGCTTTGTCTCTGCAGTCCCATCTCATTTGTTGTTTTGGAAGGTTTTCTTTGGAGATGAGCCAGGAATAAAATCCTTGTGCGAGGCCAGCGATTTCCAGAAGTTTGTGATTGTTTTTCCCTGTACCCTTTTGTCTCTGAAGGAGAACTGTACATGTGCTTATGTTGGCTGGGAGTGATGCTCTTGGAGAAAGCAAATTAACGTTTAAGACGTTGAACCTCCGGTGTAGAGCTAATCACCATATTTCTGCATTTGCAGTATGTTTTCTGGCTTTCATTTATCATGGTGAAGTTTAGTTGAGCACAGCTCTCTTGCTGGTCTTCCAGTCCTCTGCCTGAGGCACATATGCTTCCATTAATTTTCTGCTATTATCCACTCGGGTGTCCTGTGTGATCCAACATGCTTAATTTCATTCTACTGAGCACCAGCTCTTCCGATCTGAAGTTAGCAGTGTGATTTGCAAGCATCATAAGGAAATGAATCTTTCTTTTCTGGAGATAACTGCTTCCTGAATTTCTGTTCTATTTGTAATGCACTAATAACCTCCATCCACCAAATCCTGCTCAACTGTTTGTGTCCCCTGGGTTTCTGTTGGACTGGAGTGTTCCTTGTTGTATTATTGTTGCATACAGAGCCTGCTGAGGACCCTTTGTGCTTGGTGCTGTTCCAGGTCAAAGCTGCTCAGTGTACTGGACACGTTTCAGGCTCTTCAAGGAACGGTGTCGTGCAGAGCTGCAGCAAATACTTGAAGACATGGGTGTCAGAGGCCTTTGGAAAAGGGAAAATTACTGTGTTTCCATAGGCTGGGCACATGAATCCAGGGAACATGGACTGGTGATGAGTGTCGTGTAAAGCTCTGATGTGGAGCAGAGATGATGGTATGAAAGCTGATTTTAAGCAGGCTGAGTTTCAGAGCTGGCCAGCCTACAAAGCATGACGAAGGGCAGAGTCTCTCTGGGAGCAGGTAGGCAGACAGAGCAGTGTGCCATGGATTTGCAGCTGCTTCATGTTTTTAAAGCACCACTTCAAAGATGCGGTGCTTTGGGTGTCTTTGTTCCTGGGTGAAAGGGCTGGCACCCTGAGGTCCTCCACAGCATCCCTGTCATCTGCCCTGGTCCTCAGATAACTGTGCAGAAGTGTCTCTGCTTCTGATGCATCACTTCTGCAGGGCTGAAGTTGTTCATAGCCTGGATTTCTGAGCTGGAAATGCCTAATGATCAGGCCATAGAGCTGGACAAAAAATGCAGGAAACTTGTGGACTGAGCAAATACCTCTCATAGCAGACTGTTTGCACAGAGAAGTGAAGTTTAGAAGCAAAAGCAAACAGGCACTGGCTAACGGAGAGGGCGAGGCAGGGGAAGAACACAGAGACACGTCTCTCTGTCTGCAGGTTCATTTCTTACTTGGTTGCTCAAGGATTTAATGCTGACAATCCAGAACTTGACAAGGCAATGTTTTGGAATATACTTGTTAAACCCCTCAGCCAGCGCAAGGCATTTAAAGCCAAACAGTTTATGGCCTTCTGCCTGTGCAGACACTTGTGGACTTGTGTGACCTGGGGGCTCTGCTTCCTTTGGGGGTCAGGTGCTCCTGCGATGGGTGAGTGGGGAGGGACCTGTGTTTGCACATCTCCTTGGGAGCAGGAGAGAAGCGTGGCTGAGCTCTTGCCCTCTGGGCTCAGATAGTTGTGTACAAGGTGACTCTAATAAGGCTGCTAACGTAGTCGAATTCCCCTACCTAAGGGGGATTCTGTGTGTCCCAGAATCAAGTATGAGTGAGCACAGATGCCTGTGGAAGAAGGAAGAGCAGGGAGATTTTCTTTTACAGCTCCCTTTAAAGTGCCCATGTCTTTGAGATGCTTGTGTGGATTCTCTCTTGGTGGTGCCAACCAACAGAACAACAGGCAGAAAGTGATGCATGGAGGTTCCACCTAAACGTGGGGAAGAACTTCTTTACTGTGCTGGTGGCCACATGCTGGAACAGGTTGCCCCAAGATGTTGTGGAGTTTCTTTCACTGGAAGTGTTCAAGAACTGTCTGGATGCAATCCTGTCCCATGTGCTTCAGAATCACCCCGCTTGAACGGGGAGGTTGGACCAGATGTGGTCCCTTCCAGCTTGACCAATTCTGTGATTCACAGACCACGGGGGTCTGCAAGGCAGCAGGAGGTGTAGGGATGTGCAACGATGGACCAGAATATTTAATTAGCTAATGGTGTTCTATAATTTAATTAAAAGTATCTTAGAATATCTAGGCAGAAGGAGAAGTATGTCTTTGCCTCCCCTCAAGCCTACTGCTGATAAGTGTGTTAATCCATTTGCATTTGTTCTGTAAAGGCATGTTTCTATCAGGTTTTCAGGAAAGTCTGTTTCCTTTTAAATGGAAAAAAGATAAGGCAAGACACTTGAGTCCTTTGTGGGTAGAGCCTGTAATCCTCCACATGAGGGAAGTTCTGTTTGAGGCTTTGTCTAGCATTTCAGTGGTACAGTATGTTGCTGACTATTCTCAGCCTGCTTTGCATAGGTAATTAATTTGTCCCCTGCAGTAATTTCTCTGTAGTGATAATGCGGTAAATGCCAGACTTAGGTGGTTATGTGTGAGTACATGTGAAAGAACTAGTCATGGTGCAGATGACTGAGATGATGAGATGGGTGTGTAGAAAATACCGTCCACTGAGCATTAGCAACAGACTGCACTGTTTTCACCAGGTAATGCAAATAGTTCAGGCTCTGAACAATTCACAGTCTGAGCCCTGATAAGAGTGAGTACAAAGAGTGCAGGGCACACCTGGAAAATCTTTTTTATGGGTGTTTTCCATTTAGCCCTTGCACTGGCAAAGTTTTTTTTTTTTTTCTGGGTTTTTTTTTTTTTTTTTAGAACAGATAGAGAGATTGAGGTTTGGAGACCTTAAGTGACATGTTCCAGGAAGATGTTATCAGAGCTGAGATTAGCCGTGGGGTGTTCTGTGGCTTTCCATCTTGTGCTTGTGCTGCTGAACATCCATGCAGAGAGAGCGTAGGTCAGACACCCTGAGACACACCAGCTCTGCATCCCCTTGGGCTGGATGGCAGCGTGCACAAATCCAGCTTTGCCTTTTTCCTTCAGGGGGCAGAAGGGGCTGGTTGGCAGCAAAGAGAGCAGAGCTGAAGATGCATAAAGAGGAGGCCCTGTATGCAAAGGGCACTGTATATAATTGGGCTGAGCTGTGTGTCAGCTGTTTCCTGCTGTGTGGCATTTGATCTGCAGCAGAGATCAAGTCCTGGTGACGTCGCCCATTGAAGCTTGTGCTGTTGCTGTTTCAAGGGAAGCCTGTATTACTTATTCATGTGGTTTTCAGAAGTTGTCCCGCAAGAATATGTTTGAGGGTCATCTTGTTTTTGTTTTTCCTTCTTCAAACGCTTTCCATCTCTTAGACGTCCTCCTTGTCAGTCATTTCTTCAGAAGGAAACATTTCTGGCGTTCTTGGTAGTTTCTGTTTAAGAGAAAAAAGTTGAAAATCAGCAAAGGCTTCTGTTGTGCGTGCATTTATTTCTTCGCGTGCAGGGTCTTTCAGTGCTCAATTCTAAACGGTTGAATTATTAAACTTGAAAAGCATCTGCTCTTTAGAAAGCATTCACATGTCTTGTAAACATGATGGATAACAAGGCAGAGCCTAATGCAATTGACAGAGCTTTGTTCATGTTTCGAATATGGGTTTATGTGAACTGTTATTTTAAAGTTGTGGGGTTTGTGATTTACCGCTGGGGTAGCTGGTGACTGATCTTCTGAAGTCAGCTCCCTTCTTCTGCAGGACTGAGCGTGCTGTGTGGAGCTGGAATTCCTGGACCAGCATGGTGGCAGCCCAGAGATGGCTCATGGCTGTGGGTGAAGGGCTGGTCCAGGCTCATGCTTTGAAAAGTCAGAGCTCCCCAGCCCAGGGATGTTGGTGCAGGTGCTTTTTTGGATGTCACTCTCTTCCCCAAAGAACAGCAGTCCACCCTATCACCTTCAGGGAGGCTTTGGGCTGGAAGTGAGCCAGTGTTAACCCATACCTGTACAGTCAGACAGGGCTGTTAGCACTTAGGACTGTGGTTTATGCTGCCCTGTCTCTCTGCAGAGCCGTGCTGCCTGGCACAGTGGCACAGGGAGGTGTGTGATGCAGTTTGCTGTGGACCAGGGGCTCGGGGGTTACCCCCCTGCTGCAGGGAGGGCTCTGCCTGTGGCACGCAGCACACGTGTCCTGCCCTGCAGCAGTGCTCCTGTGACATGGGACAGGTTCTCTGTGGCTTCTCGTGTGGCTCTGCCTGCGAGGAGCTCGGGGGCTGAAGTGCAGCCATGTCCCTGCTATGTGCTGGGGGAGGAAGGATTGTGCCCGCTGATCTGCTCGAGGTGTTTCTGGAATATCTGCAATATCTGGGTGCATTGGGTTTGCTCATACTGTCCTTATCTCTGTACTGACTTCAGACCCTTTTGTGGCAGGGAGACAGAGAGGGACTGATGGATTTGCACTGAGGTGTTCCTCATTCCCGGGCTGGCTTTCCTGTATGCTTCTTCCTCAGTGCCTCTGGAGCTCATTTTTTAAGCTTACGGATGTGCAGAATAATCAGTTCTGTCAGCTGCTGCCTAGGCAGCACAGGAGGCCTGTGCAGTCCTACCTGCAGTGTCTGAACCTCTGCTCCAAGAGACTTTTCCCCGCCTCCTCCCACTCCACCCTGCTGTGAATAACTAACCAGTGCAGAACTGATGGTGGCTGGGAGGCCAAACTGGACTTGAGAACTTTCCCACATAAAACGCGCTGGCAGTGCCAGCAGAGACGAGGGCGAGGGGAGACGGCTCTGCTGTGCCAAAGCGCTCTTTCATCTCTTTTCAGCCCTCCCCGTGAGGGGTCCTGGCTCACAGCACATAGATGCCTTGTGCAGATGTCTTGGCTGGGAAAGAAGTGGCCCCTTTTCCCTCCCAAGCAGAGCAGAGAGATATAAGAAAGCTATTGATCTGCCTGTAGCCAAAGTGATCTGAGCCAGGCTCTGCAGTGCTTTATTGAGCTGGGTTAAGGCTTTGTTACTTACTGGAATTAAAACAACAACAGCAACAAAAAAGAAGTAAAGAAATAAAAGCTGAAAGGTGGGGGTTTTCTTTGTTGGTAAACAGATGCTGGGTGTTTACCTGCTGGTTATTTCCCAAGGAAATGAGAGGAGGGAGCAGACACTGAACAAAGGCTGTGCTTTCTCATCCTGTTCTGGAGAGAAGCAGGCAGCCATGGGATCTGCCAGGCTCAGGGCTGTGGCAGTGGGCAGCCAGAGCTGTCTCATGGCCTGGGGTGGCACATGTGCAGCCAGGCTGTGGCAGGAGTCCAGTGTTAATGGGCAGGTGCTTCTCCTGCTGGTGGGAATCACAGTGGCCTTGTTAGCAGTGGTGAGAAAGATGCCAAGGAGTGGCTGGGATGGGAAGCTGAACTCCATTGTGGCCCTTCCTGTCGGCCTCTTGCCCCTCAGTGGTGTGCAGGAGATCTGCCTGGCCAGGATTCACAGCTCTATTTCACTTCTGCTGGAGAAAAAACAGAGCAAGTGGTCTCTGGGGTTCTTAATCCAGTCTTTTTCCTGAGCACTAAATTCAGCCTTGAAGTCTTTCCCCTCTGGTAAGCAAGTATTTTTGAGGAAAAACAGATTTTGGAAACAGTGTAATTTATTTCCTTGGTACTCTCCTGGAAAAGTCATCAGTCTTGGCTTCGCATTCCCTTGGCTGCTGTTGAGAAATGATGCTTTGGTGCCACGCTGCTGGCACTGCCTGTCTCAGCCTGGGCAGGTTGGGTAGCACAGGGAGCCGTGGCTGTGAGGTGCCAGCATGGATGGAGAGCACTCTGGATCACATTCAGTGTCAGGAGGTTGGCCAGAGGGCTGCAGCAGCCAGCTGTGCAAATGGGAGGAATTGGAATCTACGCTTTGTGTCTGAATGTGTTAAAATTTAACTGTAATTGTAATTTAATCTTACTTGTGTGGTGGGGTGTGAGCATTGGGTCCTCCCGAGTGCGTCTTTGGTCTTGCAGGCTTGAAGCTCTGCTTGGTGCACATGGTGCAGCTGGTTTTGCTTTACTCATTGGAGCCAAGAGGTCGGCCAGGAGCAGTGCCTACTGCTTGTCTGAACTGCCCTGCCAAACTCACGTTGTCTTGTTCCATTTTGAGGAAATAGGGTTGGTTTGTGGTACCCTGTGAACTTCAGCTGAAATGTTCCCTGCTTGGTGCCTGGGCAGGAGTTGGTGTCACCTCCTCCTTGCTTTGCTCACGTGCAATGATAGAAATGCTCCTTACACTTGGGAGGGGAGAGGTGCTTTTCTGGGTGCTTTCAGTTGCTGGAGAGCTGTAGTGATCTTTAATCCTAAGGTGCAAATTGCCACTGCAGCATTTTCCAGGGGAAAAGCAGCCTTGAGAGGAAATGGAGCTATAAATGAGCCTGGCTGGGGCTCCTGGCTGAGTGTTTTGAATCAGTTTGTGCTCTCCCTTTTGGCTACAGGCCAGGCTTTCAAAGGCAGCTTGGCAGAGCTGTGCTGCGTGCTCAGGTACCCCCTAACCCTCGCCTGCTGATGTTCTGATAAGCAAGTGTGTGCTTGCTGTTTTGGGGCTTATCACGTGCCCACTTGGCCCTGCTTGCCAGTGCTGTGCTTTGAAGGCTGGAAGAGTGGGCTGGCATCATGCAGTTCACCCACAGACTTTGAGAATCTAACCTTGTAATTTTAGCATCTGGCTCAGCGCGGCCTCTGAGCAGATAGGCTGGTTAAAACAAATAAATAAATATACAGGCCTGTTTCCTGTGCCTGTCAATATTGGAATAATTTTAAATGGTGTGTTTTCTCCTGGTCACTGACCTATAGTTTATTCCATTATCGACTGCTGGGTTACTGGCTCTTTGTATTCTGTGGTTAAGTGAACTGTAAGGCTGAAATCACTTGGCTGCGATGGTGTTGCTGGGCAGGAACTCAGCTCCGGCTGACTCAGATTGGGGTGAAAGTGTACCCTCTGGCAACTCAAACACTCATTTATCTCCTCCTCCCCCCCAGTAAACGGGTTAAACAACATAGTAGAGTATTGATCCTGCTTTCATCTGGCGGCCCTGGGCTGTAGCGGTTACCTTTGTGCCACATTCCTGCTGCTTTCCCAACAATGCCGTACATTTTCTCCAGAGCTCCTGCCCTCCCCTTGGTGACCTTCTCTTGGTTTGGCTGTGATGGGCTTTGCTGAGGGACGCCTCCACCGCTGTGAAGCGCGAGCGGCACCAGCGTGGGCAGAGCTTGGCAGCCTCTCTTGGTAAAGGCGTGCTCAGTTGGTGCGATGCTGTCCACACTCTAAAGTGGAGTTTTGTGGCTTGGTAACGTGCTTTTGTTCCTCAGGCTCTGCTCTAGGAACTGCTGGCCTTAGATGGGGTCCTAGAATGACCACGCTGTTCTTTCGGGGTGTTACAGATGGACTGAGGGCTGGTTGGACACCGTGCACCTCTGTCTTTGTCAGCACCACAGTTACTGGTAGATGTTCAGTGGTTGCTGCCACACGTTGTCCTGGTCTTACGGCAGTCGTGAACCTTTACCAATGCAGTGGCTTGTTTAAAACTCTGATTAAGACACCTGGAGCGGCCAGTATTGCTGCTCTTAGCAAGGCACTTCCTTCTGAGAAATGCCCGAAGCTTCTGGCTGTTGCTACATCCGAGTTGCTGGTGGGTGATTTGAGTACAGCCTGATCTGCGCCCCCAGACTGCCTTGTCTGTGCTGCCTGTGTTGTGTAAAAGGCTCTGCAGACTCGGGTGCAGGCTGTGCTAACACCCTGTAAGCCATCATCCCTTTCTGTGCCGACAGCCTGGGGCAGGTTGTGCAGGGCTGAGGAGCTCCAGCCTCTGTGCTGAGCTGCACATGTTTATTTACAGGGGAGGAGGGTGGTTCGCTGTTTCTTTCCCTGTTAGTGTGAACATTCTCTCTGAGCCTGCACGTCCTGCCTGGGACTGCCTTAGGCTCTCTGGGTTTTTTGGCGGCTGTAGAAAAGTAGCTGTTGTACACAAATACTCAGAAATGCTGTTCTGTGTGATCCGTTCATATTTCAGGTCTTACGAGGACTTGATCTTTGTTAGTGACTGCTTTGCGTGTCTTGCTTGTGGGCTGTGGGGGTGTTAAAGAGGCCTGCTTGTGTGCTGCTCAGCTTCCCAACCAGATGCATCCATCATCTTCAAAAGAAGCAGAGGAGAAAGATGGCTCATAATTTTTTTTGGAGCCATCGGAATTTGGCATCCAAATAAACAGGTGTTCTGGCATGGGAGCAGAGGAGTGCTTGTCTCTGAGCTCCTGTCTCTTGTCACGTGAGGATCTTCGGGGAGTCTCTATCAAAGAGCTGACTTTAGTAATGATGTGGGTTTTTTTGGTTTTTTTTTTTCAGCTAAGGAATTGATGAATAGCTGGGTTCCTGGTGTCTGTGACAGGGTAGGCTGGTGCAGGAGGTAAATGTCTCTGGAGTGCAGCCCAAAAATGGCCTTGGGTAGAATAAAACTCTGAAAGTAAATAACATCGCTGCCCTGCAAACCTATTGCCTTACGAGGCAAATATTTGGGACTGTCAGTCCCCATGTTATATGCTGTGTTCAAACGAGGTCATGTTTGCTGTTACTGGTAGACAGTGCTGAGAGTAACCCTTGAACCTCTGAGGAACCCAAGTCTAACAAGTTTTAGAGACTTGATTTTGGCACTTAGGCTCACGAGATGAAATGCGCATCAACATTTTGTGTGTCGTTTTTCCCCACAACCTGTTTTCTTGCCTCCAGGATTTGATTTCAAAGTCTGGCCATGTTGGTTGCTTGATGTGGAGAAACCCCTGTGGATAGTTGAAAAAGCTTTCTAATACCAGTGCCCTCTTACCTGAGCCCTGCTAGGGGTGTGTGCAGAAGAGAGGCTGAGCCTCAGAAAGGTGAAGACAGCAAACCACGGATCAGTGTTAGCTTTGTTCCTTGGCTTCCAGGCAGTGCCAATTTCAAGATAAGGCAAACACTGCAGTGACCTTATCCAGGGACCTCGCTGACGTCAGCGTGTGCCTGTCCATTAACCTCGCTGGACTTTGGGTCAGGTTTCTTTGAAGGCTGGACATTGAAAGCAAAGAGTGAAAGGCTAGCTGGGGTCACTCCAGTCTTTGCTGGGGTAACTGGGGCAAAGGCAAGGGGCAGGCTGTGTGAGTGAGGCTCTTGGGAGGGTCAGCCCACATGTGATTGAAGGCAGAGGGTTTCCCCATGGCCCTCTGTCTTGAGCTTCTTAGGCCAAACATCTCTTACAGACCTGCTGCTGGACCTTTGGACATGCATCTCCCTTTAAATGTTTGTTTACGTGTGTGTCCTTGGGGTGCTTTGAAAATCCCTGGAGATGCCTCAATCCTCAAAGGATTGAGGCACCCAGGTGTCTGTGCACAGGATCATCACGACTCGCTTGGTTTTATTTTGTCCTTAAAAAAACCCAGGCTCTGAGCAGATGGAAACATTTGCATGAGCACTGTGTGGCTTTGTGTTTTAATGCTGTCTCCCAGAGCAGCGAGAGAGATGCACTGCAAAGTTCTTGCTTTAAAAGGACCTCGATGGCAGCAGCCAAGCTGGGGCAGCCTTGGAGAGGACTCATTTTGTTGCTTTGTGTTGTGGAAGGCCTCGGGGGTTGCCTGTGAAACTCATTGTGACTCCTGTGTCATAGAAAAGTCCAGGTGCAAGCCTAGGTTGGTGAGTTATGAGTGGATGACATTGGCCAGGCAGGAAATGTTCCTGCTTGGCTTTAGCGCTCTACATAGCAAACAAAGGAACAGAAATAACAAACATTGGGTTTGCTTAGGAGAAGTGTGACTTTGCTTTTTATTGTTAGCCACAGGAGAACAGCGATTTTCACATGGTGTGATCTTCTTCTGAACCACAGCATCTCTGCCTACAGGCACACACTGGTGGGTGTCTGCTCCTCAAATTGTGTTCATGTTGATACCTGAAGTGTTTTGGTACCTTGCTGACTGTTCTGCTGCTTCTTTCCTCCCCCATGTGTGTGCTGCTTGCTCAAGGCATTTTGGCACCAAGGATAAGGCAGAAGTAGCATTTAAAACATAAAGGATTCCAGATGTGAGCATGTCTTGGACGCTGCTGGTGGAGGAGAAATGCATAATCCACGCAGGTGTTCACATTATGGTGTGGCCACATGGTATGTGTGGATAAATAGCCCAGATAAAGCTGATTGTTTTTGTAGGTTAGTTTCCTCTCTCCTTTTTCAAACTGTAAATTGAAATCCACACTCTGGGAGCCTGCAACTGTATACCTGTTAGCTGCATTCCCTGCTGCAGTGTCAACTTGATGGCTGAAGCCTTGCATTCTTAAATGTCAGCAATTAGGTGTTAGAAGTTCCCCTCTTCCTGCTGGAGGAGGCTGGAGGAGGCCCCTGAGAACTGTTTGCTGTAGGAAATGAGAATTGCTAGGATCCTCTATTTCAGTGGAGTCTGTGATCCCTTCACCTTGTGAAGGCTGAAATAATGCTGGTATTGCCACTTCAGCCCTGTCCCTGGCCAGCCACTAAAGCCTGATCCTTCTTCTGATGTAATGATTTGCCTCTCCCACTGTTCTCTACAAGGACAGGCCAGCAGAGATGGCTTTGCTGTGAGACTCAGTCTCCTTCCCTGCTGATGGGAGCTGTAGTGCTTACACTTCCCTAACGCTGTGCAAATCGCTTTGCAACTTTATTTTCACAAGGAACAGCCAAATGCTCCATATTGCACTTGCATGCTAATGAAACCAAATATTAGATTTCCTTGGTGAGAGGTTTCATTTTGAACATCTTGAAGACAAGATGAGAAGGGGTTGTGAGCTAGGCAGTCTCATTTTTATGGGAGGTAGCTGGAAAACTCATCACTTCTTCTGATGCTGGTTCTCCTTGAAGGCTTTGTAGTGACTGAGGTGTTACTACTGTTGACTGTGTCAGTTTCACAACAGAATTGTTGATCTTTGTAGAGATTATTTCAGTCCTTTTGTTTACCAGGTAACCTCAAAAAAACCCCCAAAACTACCAGTGGTCTGTATCTTTTCCATTGATGTAGCAGATTCCAAAATGCCAAGTGGGGATTGGTCTGCTCATAAAGGTGCTCTTCTAAACTTCTAATGCTTCACACCGGCCTTGTGCATTGATTGGAACAAATTACATTGAACTCTTGAGCTCTTAAAACATTTTGGGGTCTGGAGTTGATTTGGAGAGTGAAAAATGGATGTCACAAGTGTCTTGAAGACACTGCCTGAGGTAATGATGCTCATTCCAGGCTGTGTGGGCACTGTGGTGAGCAGCACCTCCCTGCTAACAGGGCTGTTGCACAAGGCATGGATGGGTGTCCTGGGGAGTTCCTGGCTTTGTGCTGCTCTCCAGCTTTTTATTCACATGCTTTTTAAAGGGATGGTCAGAATTCTCAGAGCAATTTGATTTAAAGAGGAAATGTTGAGCTGAAGGAATTTAAAAAACCCCGATCCAAACACGACAGAGGATTGCCTCATTTGAGGCTGGTGTCTGTACCATGTCACGTTCTTACTCCTGTCAGTCAGGGATCTTTTTACATGTATATGAATTTTCTGAGACAGACCTTGCAGTCTAAGGCTGAGGTATCTTCCTACATACTTCAGGGTCTTTCAGGAATCTGCTCGAGGTGCTGTTCTTCTTTTCCCTTTCACAGCCATGCTGCTGCATCCCTTCTGACCAGGCAGGGAATTGAGGCTTCGGGCTCACTCTTCTGAGGAGACTCCTCAGGTTGCCTGGGAAAATGCTGTTGTGTCTGAGCAGCTGGTGAGGGCAGGCAGAGCTGCCAGACGAGGAGGGATGTGACTGTCTGAAGCAGTAGGAAGGAGGATGCACACGCTGACCAGTGAGGCTTTGGGGAGCTGGATCCTCTGTCCTGGCATTGATTTGGTGTGAAAGGTTCAGCTCCAGGCTGCTGACCTCCCCGGCCCAGCAGTGTGGCAGGAGCAGTTGCTTGCGTGAGACCTTTCTTGATTTCTGTCCTGACCTGGTGTGTCATCTTCTGGAGACGATGGTTCTATAAAGATGCTCTTGGGTGGTGAGTGAAGTGCTGATATATATTCCCCCAAGCCCCATGGAGTATTATTTTCCTGTACTTCTTAGGTGAAAAAGAAGAATCTGGCAACCGTGTAGGAGGCTGTTGCTTTGACTGGTGTACACAAGCATTAAAAATGACAAATCTGGGGGTTTTATCTGGGATTTTTTTTGTCTATTTTTTTTAACTCTTTGAGCTCTTCTGGACTTCTTTGCATGCAGGTAGAAAAATAAAACCTAAGGCATGGTCAGTGCCTTTGTCCCAGGAGAAATGCTGAGTGTCAGGGGAGCGTGGGCTTAGGGGACACAGCATTCCCAGTTGTGGCTTGGGGCTGCAGCATTCCCAGTTGTGGCTTGGGGCTACAGATTCCCAAATGTGTCCTCTCGTGCGTTTCCCACCGCATGGGGCCCGGAGCAGTTATCTGAAACAGTAGTAATGTAAATTGAATGAGCAGTCCAGTTAAATAAGTAATGAAGTTAGCAGGGTGCCTAATTAAATTAAATTCAAAATTATGTATGGATGATGCCTTTCTAATAATTGCTGTAGGTTTGTCATTGAGGAACTCCACACTGCCCTCTTGGATGAAGCGTCCCCTTTCCCAGGTGGATGTTGGTACCATAGTGGGATGTGTTTTACACTTCAGTTCGCTTTGGGTCCTCCCTGATGCTCTTGTGACCATGGCAGTGTTGCTGTTTTCTGTTTTGCTGAGGTGTGTGGAGGGAGTTTGGGTGTTAACAGCCTCTGCTGCTTATGTGATGGTTTTTTACATTCCTACAAAGGGTTTCCGATTTGCTCCTAGAGCAGCCTTGGTGCTGTTTCCTTGGTCCCTGTGCCCCACTGATCTCCCTGTAGGGATTGTCCCCCGTCCTTCCCATCCTTGTGGTGCCTGGCGAGTTGCTCCTGTTTGCACAAAGCAGGATGGCACATCTGATAACTCTGGGCACGTTTTAGCTCATTTCTTTATTGAAAATGTCTTTATTTCCATTGTTCTGGGCTTCTTTCAAGCAGCAGCGCTTGGAAGGTGTGTATCAGTTTGGGGATGAACATTGAGCTGAGGCAGAAGAACAATTTTGAAGTGAGGGAAAGCTGCTGAAATTAAAGGCACTTGAGAAGATGCAGCCATCACAGCCACCAAAGGGAATTCTCCTCTCTCCAGACAGCACGTTGAGGGCAGTCTCTCCCTGTTCTGGGCACAGTCAGGCACTCAGTGCATTTTGAAGATGGGTTGTCAAGGCAGAGCTGGCTCTGGCTGGCAATTACTGACCTTTGAGGTAATGTGTCCTTAATAGAAGGATGTGAGTACATCAGAGGAAGAATTGCCATTGTCATTATCATCTTTTCACCTCCTTTTGAGAAGGGCAGGTCTATTAAAGGGCCTCTGCTCAAGCAGAACTGGTCCTGCCCCTCCAGGAGATGACTGCTGACTTGTCTGAAGACCTGAGTAGACGTGGGGAGGAGAGAGAGCCCAAATGACCAGCGCTCTGTTGCTGCTTTTTCAATTCCCCCCTGCCCTGCTGTTCATTTTGCACCAGGGTTTATTTGCTAAGTCCCAGATGGTGTCTTCAGTGTTGTAGTCAAGCTTGCCTGATGCAGGGGCTGTGCTCCTGGGGACCCGCAGCTGGCAGTGTGTTTTGGGCAGGAGGGAGGCTGTTCTGCATGAATCAATACATGCTCTGCAGAGAAATGCCTGGGACGGCAGCTGCGGTGATGAATTACAGAAGATTTTTGTCACGTTCCGGGCAGTCTGATTCTTCCTTGTTGATGGTTTTCCTGGGAAAACCTCCAGGTGATGAACAGGAGGATCATGCAACCACTTTCTCTTCAGGAATGGCAAATGCTTTGCAGTGCTTCCCCTGTGCTGCTTCATCAGAGAATCTGGAGGCCCTTTGCAAACCTCTAATTAGTCCTCGATTGGCCTTGGCACCTCCATGCCCAGCGCCCCTGTGACAGAGCAGCAAGATTGGAGACCCTTGTAACCCCCCATCTCCCACGTGGGAGCGTGGAAGTAGAAGGATCTTGGCTGGAGTCCTTGTGAAGCCAGGGAAGTTCAGTAAACCACAGGGTGTAGTGACGGATATAACGAAGTGATTTGCATGGGTGCAGTGACCTGAGCGGGGCTCTGCACATTTCATGCACAGTTGCGTTAAAGGGATGCTGATCATTTTCAGCATGACCTGCTAATTATTAGAGCAGATGAAAGCCTTTTTTTTTTTTTCCCCCTCTTTAAATCCTCCTCCCCCTACATGCTCTCTTCTTCTCCCTGCTCCTTCCCCAAGCCCTTATCTAAGCTAATCAACATGACACAAACAGCCAAAAAAGCAGTATTCTTACAGCAGCTATTAACTAGAAAGGAGACAGCGGGCGTCTGGATCCCCTCGGGAGGGACTCGCCTGGTATAACCCATTGCTTTTAACAGCCAGAGTGAGAGCTGCAGAGTCAGAACTGAAAAGCTTTAAGCTTCTTTCTTTTGAGGTCCTAATACTCAGTGACCTGTATGCTGTGGTGTAGATTTTAAGAAGATCCAAGTGTGGAAATCCAGTGGTGATGAGGGGCTTCCCAGATACCTGATAGACCCCTGATTAAATATATATTAGTATCAATAGCTATATATTTTGTTGGGTAAGTTTTCAAAAGTTTGAGACATATGGCTATGTCCTTCAAGGAGAGCCTTTCCCTCCCAGATGTCTGTTTATTGTTGATACAGCGTCCCTCAGCAGCAGAACACACAGCTAGGGGAGGGTTATGTTAATCTGGTGAAGCAGTTTCTGTGATTGCATCAAGCTGGACACAAGTTTGTTTTCTCCCACATTTCAAGCATTTGTTTTATCTAGAGCTGTGGGAGGGATTTTCCATTGTGCTCTGCTCTGTGCTAGATGAATACTTAAAAGTTGTGCTTGTGGTGATAACGGAGCAGGCTGAGACAGAGGACAGGCGTGTCTCAGGAATTTCAGCTGCAGTGGTGCGCTGGAGGGAGGCTGAGCAAACGGACACGATGTTTAAATAGTGTGTCCTAAATTGCTTTAATTTGGTTCTTATTTTGTAAGCCATTGGCTGGGTTTTCTGTCCTTTCAGAAATCAGCAGCTTCTTATGAAATATGGAGCTGTTTAAAAACAGACAGCAGCTGCTCCATCCTTGCGTCAGCACGGACTCGGCAGAAGGAAGGGGAATGGTAGACGGTTGTTTAGCTGTGATATTCTTCCCTTCATTGCTGTTGTCATATTGTGTTAACAGAAGGTCTGATCAAATATACACCAGGAAAGTAAGACTTAATGTTTCTTTGTTCTCCTGCGATGGTGTTGGGAGGGGAGTGGGGGAATGTTTGAATGAGACTTTCATTTATGTGGTTCAGATAGCTCAGCATTGCCTGTGTCGGTAGATATGTTGTTCTGCTCTTATTTCTTAGGCTGCTTGCTGTATTTTTAGCTGGGAAAAGTCTTTACTTTGTTTGTACAAAATCTCTGCTATGTGGTATGGAAACTTTGGGGGGGGGTGTAGGTATTTAACAGGGAGAGTATGATCTATTCACACCGACTTCCTAACTTGTTTTAAACTCTTCTCTTAAAAAAAAAAAAATCTCAGCCAGATTCTTTTAAAAAATAAAATGAAAAATGAGGAACATTGTTGCACAAGAACTGGAAAGAACCCAAATAGTTTGCTTACTGTTAAAATTGCGACATGACTGGAAACATTTGGTAAAGAAAAATTAATTGCGTGGTGTATTTGTGGTTTCCTGTTGAATCTCAATTTCTAGAGGAGGTTGAAAATCCCATGGATGTTTCCTCAGATTACTAGATAGCATTATACCTTGTGCGCATGATGAAAGACCTTCAGTAAAGCGTGCCAGATATCCATGGCTTGCTATAAAAAGTCTCTCCCATCTGGAACACGACTGTTTTCTCCTTTTTGAGAATGAGGATGATTTGAAGCAGAGATAAACGTGCAGGGAAATTTAGCCTGGTCCAGTCTTACTCCACTGCCAGTATGGATTTCCTTGCAGTCTGGGAGTCACCCAAAGAAGGATGCTCCTGTGGTCATTAGTCCTCAGATAGACCTTTTAATGAGCTTTGAAGCCACGGGCAGGGATGGTTGGCAAGGGAGGAGGACAGGGCCAGGCACTTGTCACTCAGCAGAGGATGGACTTGAATGTGGTTGAAGATCTGCTCTGGGTCATCTTCCATCACTCCTGGGTAATGATCCTGTGCATGTTGAGCTGCGAAGCCAAAGCTTGGGGGAATCGGATGGGAGAACTGCCAGGACTGTTTGGAGACCCCCTTTAGCTACTCTTTGAGAGGCTCCACCATGGCCAGTCACGAAGCCACTTCCAACCAGGGCCTCGAGCACCTGGTTGTGAGCATGGTCACACGTAGGAGGCACTGGGTGGACAGATAGGGTGGTGAATGCTGGGGTAAATTGCTGAGGAACGTGGTGGTTCCCATGTCTGGAGGCTTGGGGAGTGTCTGAGAGCTGCTGGCTGAAACCCTGGGCTGGAGACATCTGGCCAGGGGTCAGATCAGGGCATCACGTTGGCCCCCAGCCCCTGCTCTGCCTCCTCGTTTGATCACACAGAAGATGTTCGTGTATGCAGAAGTATAACTCATGATGACACAGGGCTTAAGGTTGTGAAATCTTTGAGGCTCTTCTGGGTTATTCCTGTGGGAAGGGAAGAGTTATCCCTCAGATAATTTCCATGGGGAAACAGTTAATCTCATAAACACCAGAGGTTGTTTTCTAAAGCGAAGGCAGGGCTGCGGGGGTGCGTGGTTAACCATGTAGAGTGAAGACAGGCTAAAACTCATAAAGGAAAAATGTATGTGGGAGTTTATAGATGTATTTGAGTGTATTAGAACTTCAATTTGAAATCACTGGCTGAGATTAAAATGAGCTGCTGTGGAGCTACATCACTTACAGAGAGCTGAGAGTGACTTTTTCAGATGGATGGTGGCCCCACAACTTGATGACTGAGAACATGCACAGTTGTTTAAAGTCTGCTTCTTTAAAGTGTTGGGTTTTTTGGTGTAGTTTGAAATAATGAAAAACTTACTTTAGAATTAACGCTCATCCAACTTCCTGAAAATTCCCATCCGGTTTTGAATGTCTGTGTTCACTCTTGGGCTGTTGGGAGTTAAATTTTCCTCATGACTCAATTGTGGAAACGGTCTTCATTTATCGTTTCCCAGTTTAGCTCCCGTATTAAAATTATAACAAGGCTGGGATTTATTTTTGTCTTGTGTACATTTATCTCCTGTGTATCCTTGTGTCTATTATTAGAGTCCTGCTCCATTGCTAAATGGATTGGCCGAGTTCTTGGGGACAAAATATTGAAGCATATGACTAGTCTGCAATACCCCTCAGCTCTGCAGTATTCGTAGTGCCTGGGTTTACCCAGCGTTTGTCACAGCTTATTTTAAATGCTGAGGATGCAGTGGGCAGAGCCAGCAGATAGATCTTAAATGGCATATCAATTTGTAAGTGAAAGGAGGGAGGAGGTGGACGTGGAGGGGAAGCTCCAGCTGAGAATAAACAGATAACAGTGCTGTGTGTTTGGGAAGCAGCTGAGTTGCATGGCCTGGGTACGACCCCCTTGTTTAGATTTTTTTATTTGGACTTTTTTTTTTTTTTTCCTGACAGGATATTTCTGTTTCAGACTGAAAATCAGGAAGTGTCGAATCCTCTGGAAGAGGATTGGTGTGGTGGTTGGATGGCTATGAACTTACCCTTTCCTGAGTTAAAAAACAAGCTTTACATAGGTTCCAGCCATGTTTCAAAGTCCCTGTGACTTTGGTGGCTGAGCACTCGTCCTTCAATTTCTACCTGACTTCTTGGCTTGCACAAGAGTGATTTGTGTTTCCACTGATCTTGCCTGCTCCTGGTTCCATATCCAGTCTGAGCTAGCTGGCTTTTTTGGTCTTTCAGGGGTCTGCTCTCTTTGTTGAGTATCTTAACCATGTTCTTGCTTTGCTTGCAGGGTCTGTTTGTCCATGTGGCCTCTTACATGTCTGCAGCTCTCTCCCGAGTGTTAGGAAGATCCTCGGGGCTCTGCACACTGTATTGTTATACCTTTCAGAACTCTAGTTTTTGATGCTTTTTAATTGCCTAGGCAGGGCCTTTGGCAAGGACATGGTCCAGAACTCACAGAAACAGAGAAGACTCTTACTGGAGTAAAGCACGGCTTGGGATCATATTCTTCATTTGGTTTTTATCCCCTTCTACTTCGTTTCTTTAAAAGATGTGATGAACTGTTTCCCTACTCTGATTTGCTGGATTTTTTTTTTCCTTTCTCTGCTGTCTATGGGATATACTCTGCTACTGGACTCCTTGATCCAGTTGGAGAGGCACTGCTTAGTAATGCCAGCTTTTGCACAGATCCTTGAATAAATCGTCTTTTTCCACCTCCTCCCTTCTTTGTGTTCCTCATCCAACATCCTTTGGTTCCTACGTACGTGCCACATGCTTCTTTTGTTTTGCCTGGGTTAACAGAATTTTCTGACGTCGGAGCCTGTTCCAAAGGATGTGGCTTGGCCCTTGCAAAGCTTTTTCTCTGCTGCAGGCTCCTCTGGTGCAGGCAGGTGTGCCCAGTGTGTAATTGTACCTGGGATGGGTGTGTTTTTTTGGAGGCTCTGGCTTGTGGAGCGAGCAGGGGGATGGTTTAGCCCTGGCCATGCAGCTGTGGGTGTAGGACACTTGGAGCTGCAGGGTAGGATCAGCACCCAGGACTGAGTCTCGCAAAAGATTTGTTACTGTGGCCACAGAATTGCTTGGCAGGTGGAGGAGAGCTGATCAAACAAACCTACTTCCACCAATTGTCCAGCTTTTGTATTTCTTTGGGGTTTGTTTTTGTTTGTTTTTTTTTCTTAATTTCATGGACTTTAAAGCTTGCGTGGTTGAACAGTTTAATTAACTGTGGGAACTGCTGGAGATAACTTACTGGGATTTTCTGCAAACCTTGCTGCCCTTTTCATGTTTTTGGCACAGCAGAGTTGCTGTGAGCGAGCAGGCAGGAGTGGCCGAGAATGTGGCCCAGGTAAGATGTTATCAGCAGCACAGAGATCAAAGTGAGTGCACTTGGCTCTGGTGTTTGGTGTTTGCTGCTGGGAACCAGTCCCTCACTGGGTACCCCTACCTGGGCAGGCTGCTTGTGGGGCCAAGGTGCACCTCGGGCACATTGCTGATCTTTGGGTCATCTCCTCTTCCTCCTGACACTGAAATATTTCAGAGGCTGTGAAACTGGTTACAGGAGGAATACCAGCAGTGTTGTTACAGTCACAGGAGCTTTATGGAAACCCGGAGGTTTGTCGTGGCCTGCCAGCATGTTTTCAGAGGTTGCTAACGGGTGATATTTCAGCTTGTAATCCTGCTCCCCTTGCAGTGGTGGGTGAATAGAGGTTCCCCGTGACTTTGCAGAGGCTGGCATTCAGCCCAGCTTCTTCTCCTGGTCCCATCAGGAAAGTCCATCCTGTCTGGATCCCTTGGCATGGCTGAACATGGGCTTTCCAGGGCACAGGAGCCACCTGAGTGATGGTACAGGAGCTGTCAGTGGCTGCAAGTGGCTCCTTCTCCAGGGAGAGCAGGAGAAGTGAAGACCCAGCTTGGAATAATGGAGGTTATAACAACAAGGTTCTGGGTTGTGTTTCCAGCTTTATTAGCAGTGATCAAAATTGATTTCCTAATGTATTTTTCTCCTGCTCACTGAGATTTTTCTGTGGTCAAATCTGCCTTCTTGTTTTGTCCCTGTGCATGAATGGATTGTATTTGGTGCTGGCTTCCAAGCTGCAGACTCTGCTTCATCCTGACACCCAGCACTGAACACGCCCTGGCTGTGCAGTGTGTCCGGAGGCTGTACATGATCGAGCACACACTTAATCGGTCTGGAATTGTTAAAGGTCAAGGATATTATTGCAGAAGGTTCATTTAAAAAAAAAAACGTTCTGTAAGAGGTGCTGGTGGTTATTTCCTCTAAATCCGTAGATTTGGGGTTTGAGAGGAAAAATTATTAAATTATGTCTTAAAGCTGAATAAAGAAGTCGGTATTGAATGTTTTAATGTCTTACAGATGCTGTGGGGTTGTGGGGTTTTATTTTAAATTTAACAATGGGAGTTGGAGTAGCTCCAGCACTGTAAAGAATAGTTTGTTTAATTAAGGGTTTAAGCTGGAGGAGCGTGTGTAGTGTGATGCCAGTTTAAAGTTTCAGCAGGGTTTTGTAGTTGTTATTCCCATCTTGCATCATCCATCCGTGTGTCTGGGGTCATGGTGGGGATGGGTGTTCCTTGCCCAGAGAACAGAGGCTGGTCTGTGTAAGAGCAGTAAGGTTTCTCCAGATGTTTTAGCCCCGACTTTGCTATTTTCTCTTCCTTGTGACTCCTGATGCCCACCTCAAGGTGCTGTCTTAGCAGGCACGTGCACATGGTGTGTTACACACAGGAGGAAATGTCAGCTTTGGTTTTCCCTAATAATTTGGGGGTTTTTTTAGGCTGGGGAGAAGGGTGTTTTGTAGTCATGCTCTTAGATGTCATCTTGGTAATAGCAAATTGGGATGGAGGTTTTGGGGCAAGGGGCAGGAGGCTGGGATCAAGGGCAGTCTGCTCAGGAGGGTATCCTGAGACACACTGAGTTTTCACTGGAATAGAGGAGCATGAGATAGAGCTGTGTCTGTGGCATTCAGCAGAGCAGGGCTAAATCACATCCCCATGGAAGTTTTTAGGTTTTGGTTCTCTGTGGCTTGTTCACCTGTAACTTACTGGGGCAAAACCCAGAAAATTTGCCATTAAAAAGAAACTAAATTATTATTCTCGCCTAGAAAGCACAAGTGTTCCAGTCATGTGACCCTGAGTCCTCATTTGAAAAAACAACATTAAGAGATTGGAGTTTGGCATCTCTTAACTTCAGCCCATTCTAAGCTCATGGGATTTGGGTAGATGCTCCATGACAGGTCTGGTTTTCTCCCCCCTCGTGTGTGGCTCTGCCTGGCTCTGTGGTAGCACAACGTGTATTTAATTATCAGCAGCAACAGCTGCTGCTCTTGGCCATCTTGCACACTTTGGTATAGGAGCCAGCATCTGCCAGGGTGTTCTGCATCCTGGTTTGTGCTAAGATGATTGCTTGACTTTTTTTTTTTTACTGTGGGAATTAAGCTCTTCTGTGGCATTAGGAATTGTAGCCTTGTATCAAAGGCTGAGCAGCTGTGAGCCTGACATGTACCAAGGAACCTTTATGGTTTGCATTTAGTCTCTCCTGGTATGTTTATTCCCATAAAATAATTAATTGAACTAGAGCTCCAAGCAGTGTTATCACCTTTACACATTAGAAAATCATAATCATGCTCTGCAACTTAATGAGATTTAGAAAGAAACGTTCTTTTTTTGTTTGCCTTCTGGTTTTGAGTGTTAAAGACTCCCAGGGGTTGTGCATTCCAGCCTTTCCTGGAGATCATGGGGGCAATGGGCTGCTGTGTGCAGAGGGCTGGCCATGAAGAGCCACCAGGCACCAGTGCAGAGCAGGAGCCTTCGGGTTTCCCGGAGTTGCTGCCAGACATGGAGCTGGATTGTGAACACTGGCAACACTCCTTTCAGAACCGAGCATTGAGAATGGAACTGTGTTCTTGTGGTGGCCTTGGCTCTGCTGTTTTTCAGTTTTTTCTTTAATTTCTATTGTTTTCTTTGCTTACTTGCTAACTTGCAAAATTCAACAAATTGCAGAGGATCTCCCAGCCCTTGGGGTGAGTTTTACTCTGGGCTGCAGTGAGCTGGCACAGCAGTGGCACTCACTGAGCTCCTGCTCAGAGCTGTAAATGAGACTGGGACCTGCTGGCCTTCAGGTGGTCAGGTCTGTGCCAGGGTGTGGAGACAGTGGGGTCATCCTGGACAGAGTGTGTGTAGTCAGGGTAAATGTTAACTTTGCATGATCTTGTGTGTGTGTGTGTTAGCTGCTCATTTCAGTAGGATTTGGTTGAAAGTCAATCACAAAGCTCCTTAACTTCATCAGTCTTCCTACACCACTGACATTAATGATGGCTTGAGTGTCTTTTCCTCTTCTGTTTGAGTTTTGTTGCTGTTTCTCAGGCTTGCTGGGATGTGTTACTGCTTTTAACTCATTCAGCTTCAGAACAAGCCCGAGCTTTATGGGCAGGTTGCCCTACACTGCCACAGGGACACAGAGCATCTCGAGTGCAGCTGGTTCTCCAGGACATCCCTGCAGTACTGTCCCAGAAGGACACACAAATTCTCCCAGCACTTGATGAGAGAGGATTTGTAAAGCATCTTGCTTCCCTGCAGCCCTGCATATCACACCCGGAGCCCCACCAGCCTGCTCACAGCTTGCCCAGGAAGGCAGCGACAGAGCCCCATGCATAAAGTGTTATTTTGTGGTCTGTTTTCTCCTCAGCCAGGCGAGCTGGAGGGGAACCTCGCACGCAGCTTGCTGGAGCCAAGGAGCAGAGCAAATGTACCTGCTGAGTAACAGACTGAAATAAACCCGGAAAAGCCCAGATGGGGTTACTGCAGCTGCTGTGTCTGTGACAGATCAACAAATCCAGTAGATGGGAAGCAATTCCTGCGTGCTGTCCCTGGGAAGAGGAGCATCCCCTGCTCCACTGCCCGGTGACCCTGGACAGTTCATCTGGGCAATGCCTGCTGGCAGTGCAGGAAGGAAATGGTTAAAGGAGGAGAGGTTGTCAAGTTGGGTTAGCCATCAGATAGCTAATATTTTAGAGGTTTTTCAGAGCTAAGCTATAAAAAGGCCGTAGCAGTATTTCAACTCGCCCATTGTCTGCTGGAAGCCAGCCAGCGTTGCCATGCCGACGAGGAATTATTACTTGCTGCCAGAGCTGGAGGAAAAGCTCATACTTTTGGCTTCAAAACAGGAGGGGTGGACTTATGTAATCCACTGTGTTTATAGGCTGAGACTGGCAGGAGCATTGAGAAATAATTACAGGCTTTCCATTTCATTTCCAGATTGGTTTTAAGGCTGTGTGGCCTTGCTTTATTTATTTATTTTGAAGTTAAGAGGGTGGCTGCTAAAGATGCAGGAGGTGATGTGGGGATGCCGCTAGGTAAGTACCCCCCACTTCCCTCCCCCGCCTGGCTGGGCGGCTTTTGTTTTGGTGGCATTTTGTGTGGAGAACTAAACTAGGCCACAGCAGAAAGAAGTTGCTTTGAAAAACTGGGACTTGGCCCGGCGACACAGAAACAGTGTTTAATGCTGGAGGCTGAGCACACACTCCTGCGGTTGCCCGGCTGCTTGCCGGTGGAGGTGAAGTGCGAGGTTTTGTGAGCCCCTGCTGCTTTCTGAGGTGATTTTATCCCTCCAGCCCTCCTTGGCGGGGAGCGTGTAATTTTAGGGGGAGGGTAGCAACAAGGAAAAAGAAGAGAAAAAGTTTGGAGATTTTTTTTTTTTCCCCAGACTTCTTGGTCTCACGCGTTGCTCTGTCGGCTGGAGAGGGGATTTGTCAGGGGGATCAAAGCAGTTTTGCTGATGTTTCATGCTTTTGAGAGGTGAATGGCAAAGTTTAGCCTGTAATTAATGTGGGTTTGTTCGTCCCGGGAGCAGTCAGCAGATGATGCTGTAATTTGGGTTTGCCTGAAAAGCAGAGCTCGGTGTGTTTTGACTTCGGTCAGGCCAGTGGGAGTTTGCAGCTGCTGTTTTGGTGCTGGCTGTCACATACAGGGAGTTACTGCTGGTGAACTCTGCTGCACAACTTTGAGAACGGGTGGTTGTGCTGGTTCTGAGGATCGTGGTCCTGTAATCCTGGGGAAGACACTTGTGGTGTGGTGGGGATTCCAGGAGAGATGGTGGGATGGGGCTTTTGCTGGGCTGGAAGGCGGCAGCAGGGAGAGGGATGCTGCGGGTGGGACGGGAGGGCAGAGCTGGGGTGAGCTGTGCTGCTCCTCGTTGTGTTCACTCCTCCTTCAGTAAATGTGAATCTTGCAACTGTGACTTTTTAAATCTCTTTAACACTGGGCGTAAAGCTCTGAAGAGTGAACGAAGCCCATTTTTGGAGGGGATGAAGAAGAAAGCTTTGATATCCTGCAAACTTGCTGCAGAGGTTACAAAGGTGTATAGAAGCTGCTGTGTGCTGTGATTTTTTAAAGTTTTCTTTCATTGCACAGTGTCCTACTGAGTTACCATTTCCGTCCATGCTAATCTGTCTTCTTGCCACTGTCGCATGGGGTGTGCACATGAAATGTCCCCACTGCTGTGCCAGACTGCTCTTGAGAGAGACTCCAGTGTTGTCCAGCACTTGTAACTCAGAGAAACTGCACTTCTTAGGGACAGCTGCAGTTCCATATGAACATATTTGGGCCCTGTCTTGAAACACAGGGGTGCCTCAGTGGAACAGTGTACACAACAGCTTGTTGAATGCACACTGCAGAAATAAACTGCTTTTTCCACAGTTTCCCACAGTTACGGGCAAAAACTCGGGAGAGTGGTGACACGCTTTCGGTGGGGAAATGTCCCTTGAAAACAGCAGGTTTGCCTGGTGTTATCAGAGATGCATGGGTGTGTTACACAAAATAATTCAGTCATTTAATGATCCATAATACTGCTCTAACTCCTACCACAGATGCTGTTGGATTCAATGCAAGTTGGATTTGTTACTGCAGGGGTTTTGGAGCTTTTTTTTTTTCCCCTTTCTCTGGGATTCATGCCAAGATGAACTGTATGTTCTGTTCTTAAGAGCTATGAGTAATGTATGTGTGAATCTATAACATAAGTAATACGAGTATATAAAATGTGTGAGTATGCAGGATCCGTGTATCCTGCGTCGGCAGAGCACCGCACACATGCTCCGTGTGCGTTCCGAAATGGGGTGTGATACATGTCTGGGCAAAATTAATGACATGCCTTGGAGTTACTGCTCGCTGCAGAGCCCTGTCTGATGGCCTCATCCCAGAGAACTGAGCTGAAATCCCAGTCACAGCTACAGTTTGGCTGCTTAATTGCCCTTTTGGAGGAGTTACAAATTAGAGAGAGCTGGAAGTCCCTCCCTGGGCCTTAACAGAAGCGAGCTTTAAGGGAGGTGGGAGGGATGCTTGCACCATAGCCCGATGTGTTCTGTGGGGTTGGGGAGCACTGGGGTGTCTGGGGGTGCTGGGGGTCTGTGCCTTGGAGCAGGGTGTCCCGGGAGTGCTGGGGGTCCCATCTGTATCACCCCAGGTAGGTGCTGCTCCAGGAGCTGCTGTACGAGTGATGCACTCCAAGGCAGGCCTGCTGCTTTTAGTAGGATTTTTTTTATTATTGTTATTATTTTTCAGATGGATAAAATGGGCTTTCACTCATAAATTATTTTTTCTTATGTGAAAAATGAGAAGGTGGCAAGTAGCCAATTTCCCCGCCTCCTTCTTTCCAGCTCCGATGAGGTCATTGCCTCTTAAAGTTTATTCCACGCACTGTGAGACATGGCTGGAGGAGCAAGAAGGCAACAAATGACTCTCTCGGAGTGGGGGGGAGCGATGGCCACTCATCCCTGAAATGTTAGTGAGCCGTAAGTGATACCTGGGCAGACAGACTGGGGAGGGGGCCTGGTACAGATCTCTGGGAAAACCTTACGGGATCAGATCCGTGTGGGAGGGGAGTGCCCTGGTCACTTCCTGCTCCCTGCTGTGCTCCAGGTCTAAGGCACGGCAGGATCTGGGGTATGTTGGATGCAGCTCCACGGGGTGGTTGTGGTCTCTGGTGGGCTGCCAGGTAGAAGGAGACTGGGCATGTGCTTTGGTGAAATGGGATCAGCAGCAGTCCTGGCATTCCTTGTCTGAGCTTGCTCTTGTGTCCATTTACTTTTCCTCGGGAATTTCCTCAGCGCTGTTTTTGCAATGGGGTTGTGAAAGTTCATGACCCAGTGAAGGATCTCTCCAAGACCTTTGTGTCCCTGGCTGAGTGGCTGCCTGGAGAAGCTGTTTTTCTTTTCCCTTGAACTCTATGCTGAGCTGTGTGTGGATTCCTGAGCTATTGTTTTCTTCTTGTCTATCCCCCCCGCCATCCCATGGTGGAAGTGATATGGAAACAGGAGTGCCCAGACCATGAGGTGGTCCCTGGGGTTTTCCTACACCCTGCAGCCCAGGAGGGTGGATTTGGAGAGCTGTACTGTCCTCCCTGCAGCTCCATTGGGGTGCTTGGGGACAGTGGCCTGCACTGTCTGTGGTTTTCAGGTGCAGCATTGGCCTGAAACCACTATTTCATAGGTGCCATAATTGACTATTGAAATGTCAGAGCTAATTTACTGCCTGGTGCCTTTGCTGTGTCTCTGATTTTGGCTGGGGTTGGCTGTACCTTCTGGGGTGGTCAGGGAGAGAACTCTCCATGTGTCTCAGTCTCTTACCATTTCCCAGCCCCATTGTTGCTCTGTGAGGTGTGATGGGCTGGAGAAGTGCAGGTGGAAGTCAGTTCAGGGCCCTACGTGTCTCTGTGCTTTTAGGCACAAACTTCACAAAACCCAACCTGTATTAAAATTGCTCTTCCATTGCAGCTTGTCTGTTCCCTGGGGATCATTGAAGCGTCCTGTTACTTCCAGCTGCTCTTGTGCTGCTGCACCCCAGCAGTATCTTCTGTTCACCAATTCTTTGTCTTTTCGCTTCTCCTTAGCAGCCTCGTGGATTTTTTTTTCCCTGTCGACACAATACAATCACTCCTTGTTAGCCTATCTTGCTCTTTCCTCTTTCAAGGAAGGGAAGGAGCAGGGGAACCAGATCTGATAATTCCAGTGAGTAGAACTGTTCCCCTGAGCCCTTTATAAAGAAATAAAAAGGCTCTCCTTCTCTCTGCTTCTCTTTGAGTACAAGCACTTTACCCTCTTGGATTCCCTGCAGGCTCCTCATACTGCTAAAATTGAAACATCAAGATGTCTGAGGCAGCAGGAATTACCATCAGTGTTTTGACACCTGGAGGTACAATTTCTATTAGCTTTTATATAAAAACAACACCAGTTTTGCCAACAGAGTTCTTGTTAAATAATGCATGAAGACCCCACTCCTGACAGTAGGTATTTTTCTTTCACTTTCCTGGACTCTTGGATAATAGCTTAATTTTTGTGACCATTGGGGAAAGCGATACACACTCTCACACATGGAAATATATATGCGGACACACACGAGCTCAACTCCCAGGCAGACAGTCAATTACCCCATTTGCTAATTAATGTGGGGAGATAGGGGAAAGCAATTTGAGGTTGGTCTGTTGAGCAGGCTTGGATCATTGTTTTATTTTTTTGGAAGCAGCAGAATACAGTCCTCCTGAGAGCTTTGATGGTAAATCAGGCTGTTTCTGTGTGATCTGAGAGGCCCTGGGAGGGTCTGCGTGCTCTCAGACAGAGATGAGCACAAGGGTCATCAGGAACAAAAACGGGAATTTGTGGTTTTGCCTGGATGATGCTTGGCATGGAGCATATGCTCTGTGCTCACTTTTGGGGGAAATGAAGTGAAACAGAAGGGCACAGCGTGTGGATGTGACTGCTAATAGTGAGAATCAAAGTACAGTTTTGACATTTCTAACCTAATAAGTGGTGCTGCGTGCGAGAGCCTGCTTATTTTCCTTTTTCACCATGAGATGCTTTGACAGAGGAGTAAAGTCCCATTTTGACATTTCTGTCATTTTAACTAAAGAGAGAGATTACAGTAAATTGGATTAAGTGAAAATCTTCTTCAGATGTTTGTGGTTTGGGCTGATTTATGGATAGATGTCATTTGAACGTCATTCTGCATTTTTTAAGCATCTGCTTGATGGTTGCTTTAATGCTGTTTCTGCAAATAGTCCACGCAGAGGAGGGAAGGCTGAGCAAGCAGCAGCACCCCGTGACAGAGCTAATGCTGGTGTGTGGTATGGGGACAGCAAAACACTGTCCTTCTCACGCTCCCGGGCTCGCAGTGCCAGATTCTGCACTGGCTGCTTGCTTCTCACTTGAGTTCCTGTTATTAAACTTCGTTATCTTCTCTCGAAAGTCATTTAAATAGGCTTTTAAAAGTATTTTTCCCCACCCTGGAGTGAGATGGTTCAGCGCACACATTCCTTACCGTGCACTTGGCAATTCTGGGGTTTCCTGTTGCCCCACGACCGGCGGTGACGTTCTGGTTACGCTCATGCAGAGCCCTTCACTCGCCGTGCGTGTGACTTTTCCAGGAACCAAAATCTTCTCCTCAGCATGTGCTGGCTCACTGACATGAGCAACAGCATGTGAAAATACTTTGTCCATGCGCGGATATTTCCAAAAGATAGCGTTGAAAGTCCTTCCATTAAACTTGCAGCCTGAGACTTCTGAAATTATATATGTCCTTCGTGGCTTCCTCCAGCTAAGCTATTTAGAAGCTGCTGGTGCCATTTGGAAAGCTGCATAATCTCTTGTGGGTGATGATGTAATCAGCACTGTAATCAAATCTGCCGATGATGTCATTGCTGGAGTAGTCCAGTGTTCCCTGGTGCAGTGATTAGCGGGATGAGATGGAAGTGTCAGTGCAGATGGAGATGGGGAAGTGGGATGTACCCACCCTGGCAGGTGTGGGGCCAGCCTCTGCTCTGTGCTCAGCAAAGGCAGCGTGTGACTGGGGCTGGGAGGGAGACTGGAAAAACTGCCTTAATTCTCTCAAGGGGTTGGATGTCTAGATTGTGTCTGTATTTATTTTTACTGTCCTGGGGCAGGGAGGCACTGCCCAGATGTAAGTTACAGAAAGGTACCATCGGAAGCAGAGTGCATTAAATCCCAGCTCCTTGGGGTGAGTCTGCTGGTGATGCTTCACATCTTCCCCCCAAACTGAGCCCCCCTGGTTTGATTTGCAGGGTCTCAGCACTGCCAGAGTTTTCTCGTGCTGCTGTTGACTCCAGGGCTGTGGTGTTTTGTTCTCTGTCTCTTTGCCCACCTCAGTGCTTTGCAGCATCCTTGCAGTTAAAAGACAAGATTTTGCCTTTTGCCATGTGAGCGTTTTATGCCTTGCTAGTGCCTCAAAGGGCAATTCTTAAAACATTTTCTGTATTATTTTTCATGATACGATTATTAGTAGAAGATCATACTACCGAGGGAAGATAAATTTGTAATCCTGCTTAATGGCTGATCTTATCCAGCTGAGTTACTCTCATTGCATAAGGGACAGTGACCTAAAATCTTTTAAAACCGTCGGACAGGATGCCTTTCCCTTCTCTACTTAGCACACATGGGTGTGATACAGACTTTAAATGGTTTAAAGTTTAACTGTTTTACTTTGAAATTTGAATACCTGCTGATAACTAACCTTTGGGTTGGTGTGCCAAAGAGAGCAGTGGTGCTGCAGGGTGTGAGTGACTTCAATGTATCAGTCTGCTTGTTAAACTGCATCTCTTGCAGCCTGGTTTGCTCTTTGGGATTGCTAAACAGCATTTACAAAGGTTACTTGGCATGAATGACGGGGGATCAAACAGAAGAGCTTGATCACAATCGTTTTCAGGTGGGTTCATGAGAGAGGCTGTGCTGGGAGCCCTGAGGGATGGCTCTGGCACTGGGGAAGAGCTCTGCTCCATCCCTCTCCATCACACTCCCACCACTGGATACCTGCAGAGAGGGTAGGTGGGTGAGCAGGAGGGGAGGAAAAGTTGATGCTTGTGAGCAGTGAAGAATTAAAAACATCTGCTCCAGCTGTGTGCCTCAGTGCTATTGTTTTTAACTTCTCTCAGTAAAGCCAGTGAGGAACTGGTGGTGCATTTCTTGGCAGGGATCTTGTCGTGCTGGAGTTGAAGAGATATTTCCCTTCCTGCTCAGCTGGCCCTTTCTCCTCCCATCCCTCTCAGGCACGTAGCAGCCCCAGGTTGAGCTCAGGCAGGACATTTGGTCTCTCCATGCTGGGGAGGATGGTGGGAGGGCACTTGTTAGGTTTCTTTCCCCCTCCATTCCCTGAGAAATGCTAAATGTTAAATATCTTGGTGTCATGAGCTCCATCTAAAGATGTGAAGCTCATGATGTCACCTCACATGTCTGCTTCAGAACTCTGTGTTGGACGAGGGAGCACAGGCTGCTCATGTGTGAAGCCAAAGAGCAAGGATGGGAATTGCTGATGCCAAACATCATCTTCTCTTTGTGGAGAAACTCAGCTTTGTGGGTCAGACGTGGAGGATGCAGTTCCTGAAGTCCCAGTTGCTCCAAGCTGGGAGTGACTGGCACTGGGTACACCTCAGGCTGCTAAGCAGTTTTCTGCAAGCTGAGCAAGCATCTGAGCAGAGGGTTGCCCTCTGTCCTCTCTGGATGCTCAGCTGTGGTGGGATGCTCATAGCCCCTGGAGGTGGCTGGCCATGCTGGGGTTGGCAGCCTGCAGAGTGAGCCAGTGAGGGTCACAGCTGCACTCCCAGCAGCTGGGATGTGTTGGCAGCACTCTGGAAGAGCTGCTCCTTCCTTTACCAAAGGTGATATCCTGGTGACTGGTGGTGGGGGAGGAAGAGGGGTTTTTTTCTCTCTGGTGTGGGTGAATCAGTGCTGTCTGTGATGGATTCTCAGTGCGACAGGCTCTAAATGGGAACTCCCAGGGGAAATTAGCCTGCAGCTTTTGCCTTTATTAAATATTCTCCAGTGCCATCCCAAAGGACCATTTTTTAGTGCTCCACGATGTTTCAGCTGTATTTTTAACATCACCTACACGGAATGTGGCAATATATGGTCTATAATTACATTAAAGCCTATGTACAAATAGTTAAGAAATGCTAGGTAGCATGTTCTGTTCTTCAGGTCTGTAACAGGATGGGGTCATATACGTAGGTGTGGGAATCTCAGCTGGAGATACTGCCGATTATTACCAAGTCTGATAGCTTACTTAGAGTTAGGGCTTATAATGATTGATTTAGCCATTTATTCAAACACCTATTTAATGATTGATTAAGCCTTTATAAACTATTTGTGACTTTTAAAACGGGACCTGATGTATTGTAGCTCCATTAGCATCTAGCTAATAAAATAGGTTGTGGACCTGTAATGCCGATTTTAGTTGACAGAAATTATATTTTAGGCCTTTCATGTGTTGAAGTATTAAGTACCTTGTTACAGATTGTTCTTGGTGTGTTTTAAGGCACAGAAGTACAATTTGCTCCCTTGCTTCTGCCCATGGGAGCAGCTCTGACAGAGCTCTTGGCTGCCTCGGAGCAGAGCCCTGGTGATGCTGGTGACTCTTCACGCTCATCCCAGCTGCCCTGGCTTGCTGCTAGAGCAGGTGGGGTCCTGCACTTGCCCCTAGGGCCCTGTCTGATCTAGGCTCAGGGAACTAAAAGTTGTAAAGGGAAGAGGGTGGTTTGCTTGGAGGCAAGGGATGCCAAACTGGAATTTCACTGAAGAGGCTGGGTTGGAGTGGGGGAATGGGAAGGTTGCTTTGGAAAAGAGGTGAAAGCTAAGCTCTGCATCCTGCTCTGTGTCCAGAAATGTGCTGGCTTCTGAGTTTTCCTAGAATCTTAGAATGGGTGGGGTTTGAAAGGACCTTAAAGATCATTTAGTTCCAGTCCCCTGCCCCCCATACCTTCCACTAGATGAGATTGTCCAGCCCCTCATCCAGCCTGTCCTTACCTTTATTTAACCAAATACCAGAACCCAGAGATAAATTCTGTACACAGGATTATAGAAGATGGGTTTTTTTCAATCTGACTTCTTTGTCTGTGTATAAAAGCATTTTTTTCCGTGAGCTGCTCAACTTTCCATTTGCTTGAGCTGTACAGAGCTGGCAGCTGGGATGAGCTGTGTAATGGGATATCTGAATCGCAGCAGGAAACCAGCTCCAGTTTAAACAGACCTGATTTAAAAGCAGATTCAGTCAAACCAGTACAAACTCCTGCTCAGAGAAACTAAAACTTCTTTATGCCTGATTGATGGCACTTCTGCTCAGGTCAGTAACTGCTGCTGAGGGATCCTCAAGTGGACAGTGAGTATGAGTAGGACCTCTCAAACACAGGTTGAGCAGTGCACATCCCTGGTGCTGTGCACTTCTCACGGGGCTGTAGGAAGTAGGTAAAATTTGGCAAGGGCTGGCTTTTCCTCTGTCCCCACTCCTGCCTCGTAGGTGACTTTCTGCTCACATGATTAAATGATCTTGGTGGCTGGGGTATGTTTGAATGGTAATGCTGTGCTATTTCCTTGGCAGTCTTGTAGGACTTGGAAATATTGTGGCAAGGCTGATGATGTAAACGAGCACATGGGGACGTGGGAATGGTCCTGCCCTGTGGGTGGCTGATGTAAAAACAAAACTGGGAAGCCTTTTCCAGGCTTGGGCTGGGGAGCAGGGAGGTGGTTTTGGGGAAGGCTGCAATTAATATTTCTCTTTCCATGTTGTTAAACAGTTCAGTATTTATTTCTTTACCTCTAGCATCTGTTGGCAAGATTTGTGTGTTTGTTTCTGGAGATGGCCTGCTCGTCGGCAAGCAGCCATGCCGTAGGAAACGGAGGGAGAAGGGGTTGGCTCCAGTGGCCTGAGCCCATTGTTCAGCTCCCAGCCAGCTGTTCTGCAGCTGTTTGCAGGGCAGAGACCACAGTGGTTTGAACAGAGGGGGTTTCCCAGAGCTTAGCCCTGTGCTGGGCAGGAGGTGACAGATGAGGGTGCCCTGTGTCTGCCATCCTGCCTGTGGCCCCCTCCAAGGGGATGTGTGTGGGTGTTGTGTAGAGTGCCAGGTGCTTCTCTGGGATGTTGTGATAGGATGAAGAAAATTAAGGTTGATTTACCCTAACTGCTCAAGTATTTTCTTTCCTTGATTTTTCTCTGTAAAGTTTATCACTTTAACCCAGGGATGAGAAATAAACTGTGGGGGACACTAATGAATTGCAAGAGGGGAAACAGCGAATTCCCCTTTGGGTGAGAGTTTACTGTTCAAGCCTTGACCTTGTTAAAACTTGTTAACTCAATAAAAGTTTGAGTATTTAAAGACAAGTGACTTCTTCCTGCCTTGAGGGGCATAATTAAGTCATTCCACACCCCTTAAACCAGAGCTGTGGGAGGAGGACTAAGGAGCTCCCTATCCTGCCTGCCTAAGTCAGTCAACAACCTTCCACCTGGGTCATCTCTGTCCTGCAAGGCAGCATCCCTGAGCTGTCTGGAGCTACTGCTGGGAGGCTCTGGAAGTGCTGGGAGAGTCTGGCAGTGATTGTGTGGGAAACCTGGTATTTCCCAGCTGCTGGGAGGATGACATTGCTCCTTTTGAAGGGCAGGCAGTTCTTCCACTGGTTGAAATTGTGGTCAAGTTTTTTTGTATTAAAGCAGACTGAATTTCCTGGTTAAAGCATGCAGCAGAGCTTCATGGGGAGGGGGGTGTGTGTGTGTGCTGTGTTCATCCATGAAAATTCCTGTAGAACTTAAAAACTGGAGAGTTATCCCAAATACAGAGGCTTGTTGTTTTTCCAGTTTGAAGTGGCATGTCTGTGCCTACCGAGCTGTAATCAGTACCCACTGGTGTGAATTCTTCTGGAATTGCAGCTGCAAAGATGGACAAATAAGGACTTTCCCATGCAAGGGAGCCCCAGGAGCACACACACACTGCCCAGCTGTGCAGAGGAGTATCCCCTGATGTGACTGCTTTACACCTGGAGTGCTGTGATTGCCTCTTGGCTATTTAAAAAGCATTTGGCTTCATTTTTTATTTTTCTTTATTTTTCCCTGAACTCTTCACTTCTGTGCTGTCTTTTCCCTGGGAGAGTGTGTTTTCCAGTGCCTTCCCCACGTAAGGCTTTCTGTGAGGGCAGGGTCTGTGGCTGGCAGGGTGAAGTGTGAAGAGCAGATGGGGATGGCTTGGTTGTGTTCATGTTCCCTCGGTGGGCTTGGGGGCTTTGCAGGGGCAGTGGGAAGGCACCACAGCTATTTTCAGTGAAATCCACCATCATTGTCTACTCCTGGTAAAGTACCGGGGCTGTTAAAGGCAATTGTCTCATGAGCAGCTCAACTGCCCAAGCAGAAGTCATGGAGATTTGGGGACAATAATCGTCTTAGTTATCCCTGTTTAAGCTGCCCTGTTTCAACGTGATACCATGGGAAACTCAGTGCCTCAGCAGAGACAATTTTGGATGCCATGTCATTTCTTGCTGTGCATAACGAGCGTTCATCTTAGTTTAAATTTGAGGCCTTCATCAAGGTTATTAGCTCAATGCATGAAGGTACTGGGAAGCATCCTTAAGTACCTCCCAGATGGACTCTGGAAAGATTATTATGCCATAATTTGTTTCTATAGCTCCACAAAAGCAGTATTTGACCTTGGGGCTGTGGCTCTCCTGTTTCCTGTGCTGGCATTCCCAGTGCTCTTGTCCAGACCAGCTTGGTCTGAGTTCAGTGACTCGGAGCTGGAGCTGCTGTGTGCCCAGGAGCTGTGCTGCCCAGATGAGGAGGATTGCTTTGTGGCAGACGTTTCCCTCATGGTTTTCTTTGTTTCTGTTACACGGCTGAAAGGTTGGAGGTGAGGAGGAGCCCTTTGAAACCTCGGCCCCAGGACAGGTGGAGGTGGACAGGAGGTACCTGCTTGTGCCTGCACGGTGGCAGCAGCAAATTGGGCCAGTGACTCATCTTGGGAATAGCTTGACATTGGCAGCTGAGGGGGTTTTTATTAAGTAGTTATTAATTATTATTCCTTAATAGATTTGAGTTCAGCAGTTGCTAAACAGGATGGACTGATAGCCCAGGGACTGGGCATTTTGCCAGCAAACAAGGCAAAAAGTCTCCCCTCCCTCCTTCCCATGTGACAGGGCAGGGAGACCAGAGTCTTTCAACCCCCTCTTGCTGGCACTCATTGCTTCTTCCTGGAAGAACAGACCCACACAGATGTCTCATCTGTGTAGCATGAATTACAGTCATCTTTCAAGGACTCCTGCAAACTAGTCCATGGCCTCCCAGAAACCTGTAAATGACAGGCTGAAAACCACTGCTCCGAGCCCAGGAGAGGCAAATGACGAAGGGCCTGACCAGGCTGCAGTTTGAGAAGTGTTCTGATCAGCAAGGCAGGACTTCTGGTCTGCTGGGGAGTGACTGACAGCTTTGGACAGCTTGTTGTCAGCAGGACTGAGCTTGGCAGGGAGGCACTGAAATCCCGTTTGCCCACTTGCACGAGTTCAGTTATTAAACACATCAGGAATCCCCATCTGTTTTGTAAGCCCGTCTGTGGAAACATAACCCAAAGCCTGGCTCCTGCAAAGTGCCATTTGCCTTGGAGTGAAGCTGGAGGGAGCCGAAGCTGTGCAAGCTTTTCCTTCTTTTCAGGGTAAGACTCCTCTGTGGATTCAGAGCAGGTTTGCTGCAGTGGGCTGTGGTTTATGTACGGGGTATTTGACAAGGGGATGGAGGAGGAGGTGGAGGTGATGTTTTCCTGCTCCCCTTCCCTCACCTCGCTGCAAATTGTCCTCATTGTGTGCAAACACTGGAATTTTTTGGTGCCTCTAGAGAGACTTTGACTTTCTGTCTAGAAGCTATTAATTACCTAGACAAGGAAAGCAGAACATACCCAATTAATGGCTCCTACAGCTTAGACCTGTCTGCCCGACTGATGTGCTGTGAACTAATGAGCAGCTCCTTTCGCTGGGCCACCAGCGAGCCAGAACTTCTCATCGGTGTTCCTGGGGAGAATTGAAAGCAGCAGCAATGTGCAGGAACAAATAGCTGGAATTCAGTTATTAACCTGGGCTGAAAATTGGCTCTATCTGCTAGTAATTAACCTGGAGGATGTTAGGAGTGAGACCTAGGGGGAGGGTTCAGAGCTGGTGTTTGACAGACCATCACGAGTGACTGAGGTAGCGTTACTGCAGTTCCCATCCCGAGTCTGGGGTGCAGGGGTGTGCTGGGTACGTGTAGCAACTGCAGGGAAAGCCAGGAGTGGAATGGGTTAGTTTAAAACAGCTCTGCTCCCAAAAGACTCCCTCCTTTAGTGATATTTTATGGCACAGCTGCATAGCATCTCATATATTTTTGAGTACCTTGGTTTACAGGTCATTTAATTTATTTGCAGGCTTCGTTTCGATTCCCTAGGGTAATTTTGTTCCTTTGCACGTGTCTTCCTAGGGAGGCATTAAATTGTGCAGTTTGTCATTATAGTTCAGCTTTTATGCTGGCAGTTGGTGCTCTTCAAAGATCCTCGTGTGAAGTTTAGACTCCTGAATCATTAGAGGATCATGAAAGAAAAAGAATAATTTAGAAGGCAAAGATGTTTTGTCGCCTTTGAAAATTGGGAACGTGCGAAAGGAGAAGATGTTTAGCAGTACAATATGCCTCAAAGAACTTATCTTAGGAACTCCAGAAAATGAATTTCCCTTCTTTATTCAGGATGTAAATAACCGAAAATGTCACTCCTGAGCTGAGTAATTTGTTCAACAAAAGGATCTGGAGGAGATGACTCCCCTCACTTTCATGAACGTGCCCAAGACATCAGAGGACCTGTCTCTTTAGCAACATGAACTGAAGGGTTTGAAAATCAAATGAGCAGCGTGTTCTGTGCAAAATATATAAATAAATCTCGCAGGTGCTTTGTAATCTGCCTTGCATTTTAAAAGCCTTGTTTGTCTGGGCAGCCTGGGCTTTAGGTTAGCTCCTGTGAGCAGCAAGAGGCCGCGGTGGTGATGTGTTGTTACAGCGTCTGTCCTTAATGTGCTGTTTAATGCACTTGGGAGCGTGGCTGCAATGGCCACATGGTTTTACAGTATCATTGTCAGCAAGCAATTGCGTGGGGTTTTTTGATTTAAACTTGCTGGTGTGTGTTTATTCAACTGAGATTAGAGCTGCGTAGCAGTTCCAGCATTTAAGCCCATGTTTAATGTAAGAGGGGGGTAGCTGGAGTGGGAAGGATGTTGTGTAGAGCGAGCAGGGAAGAGACTGAGGAGAAATGAGGTCTGGCAGTGAGGCGAGGAGCTTTGCCCTGGAACAGGCTGTCTGCACTTGCACCATGGTTAAAATTGCCAGGATCCCGTCCCACGTGGATGTGGCAGCACAGGGTGAATATTGCAGCACTCCAGGCTGCCAGACAGGGGGTTGGGCAGAAGAGGAGGAGGGTTTGGTTTGTTCTTTGCACAGCCCATCTTGCCCCAGAAGATGTGCTTTTTAGTTTCAACTCCTGCATTTCTGTGTCTGGGACTCTGGGATGGGCTTCCACCACAAAATGGGGCATTTTCAGCAGTTTTTCCATCCCTGGGGTTTACCAGTCAGTTCTGTTAGTCTGCTTTTGCTGTCCTGCACTGGTTTTATTATCTGTCTCCTTTCTGGCTGCCTAATCTGTGCTCTGGCATCTGACTGTCACTCCTTTCCTTTCCTTCTCCAGTCCCCTGCCCTGTTTCCCTTTGCAGTCCCAGTGCCCGGGTGGTTTCATGTTTAGTTTTTTTTTTTTAATTTCCTCTCCAGGCGTTTCCATTTGTCTTTGCAGATCATCTTCAACAAAGGCCTTGCATGGTCTAATTTGTTTTCTATTTCCAGCCCAGACTTAAAATAACTCCTTTGTTCCATGAATGGCCTGTGCATGGATCCAAATCCCACCTCCCCCTTTATTTTTATTTTTTTTTTTTTTTTTTTAAATTTTTTTTTAGTGTGGGTTTCTGTTTTCCCTGTTCCTTGTCACTGTCTGTAATGACTTGAAGTGTCCCTGTTGGGCAGCGAGGCTGCAGCTGCGGGTCAGTGGCTGTGGGCTGTGTGTGGCCGGGTGCGTGCCGGCTCTCCCGCATCCCAGAGGAGCAGCATGGGAATGCCTTTGCAGGGCTGTGGGTGCCCTAGCACGGGAGCAGCGATGCTGTTGCATAACAGGAGCAGCTCTGCCATCACGTCCCTGCTGACAGGCTCACTGTTCAAAGAGAGCCCCGAGTTGTCTGCATGGTTTACCAGTCTCAACTGCGAAACTGGGAGGTGCTTGTGTTTTTTAAATTGATTAGAAGGGGGGAATCCGACAATGGGAGTAGGGAGACTAAAGGAAAAGAAGCACATTAGGAGTGGATTTGAAAAGCAGAGACTCAGACCGGTCATGTTGGTGCTGACCTGAGGCTGGAGCCGTGGCCAGGCCGGCACTTGGTGGCTTGTGCATTTTAATAAGACAATGTCCCTGCAGCTGGGCATGACGAATGCTCCTGCAAAGAGAAATGGGTCAGTCTTGTTCTTTTAAGCACATACATGTCCCTCTGGGAACCATCACAAGGTCACTTGCAGCCCCTTTGCTGAGGGCTGAGATGTATTTAAAGCGTGTGAAATCCCCTGCAAGTGCTCCCCTGACGAGGAGGAGTGCTGGGGGCGGGTGCGCAGATGTCTCATCGGCTCTCGGGGAATCAGATTCTCCTGCCGTGGGTTGGGGTCTGAGCGAGGGCTGTCAGGGACACGAATTGCAGTGCACAGTCAGCATGTCCTTTCCAGAAGCATCAGGCCAGTGCCATGCTGCTGCAGGGAGCAGCTGGTCTGGCAAACCTGCTTTTCAAAACCAACTGGGAACGGGGCTGGCAAAGCCAACGCTCTGACCTTGCTCTGTGCCGCTGCTGTGCCAAGATCTGTACACAAATGCTAGCAAAGGTTATCTTGGGGCAGAGCTAAACTTGGGTCCCATGCCCAAAATAGCTTGGAAAGATTGAAAAGGAGAAATGCAAGTGGCAAATCCTGCTTTGCGGCTTTGGGCAGTGATAGGAGCAGGGCAGAGAAGTCATCTTTCATCAGGGATTGGAACCGGTTCTGTGTGGAGCCATGCCGTGGTTGGGAGAGCTGAGGCAGCCTGATTGCAGCTATGAGACAGCAAACCAGGAGGAGAGACTTCAGCTCCTGAGCTTCTGACATCCTCTCCATGGCCTTAGGGACTGCTTGTACCTTCTTACAAAGGGCAACACCCTGCCCTGAGCAACTCTGTCATGGCCCTTCTTCCCCCAGATCTGCTGCCGTAATTGCTTGTGCATCTGCACCGTTGGTCAGGCAAGGAAAAAATCTAGTTCAGAAGTCATCTGGACAAAAGAGATGAGGGAGGAGAGTTCTGCCAGACAGTGGGTGAGTTGGGGAATGGGACAAGAGCTGTTCTGGGTACTGCTGTTGGAGGGGCAGCTGAAGAACTGCAGGGTCTGATCATCACATGCAGTCTGACTTGACTTCTATACTCCTCCAAAGCAAGGAAAATGTTTTAGGATCACATGCAGGTACAAGCCTTGATCCCTGAGGTTGAAATAACCTCTCCTTCATGCCACAGAGCTCAGGATGTGCCTGATCTTTCCTGTTGACCCCGTGCTGCAATGTTAATGTAAAACCTCTGTGCTCTGCTGTGACTGAACTGCGGATTCCTGGGCTGCAGACACTGACATTGTCACCTTTGTTGTTCTGAATAGAGCCCTAAATTTGTGGCAGATGGCCTGCTTTCCTCTTGAAAGGACTTCATAGATACAGTACATACAAATATTTGTGTATAATGTCAACTGTCTTCCAAGAAAATTTCATGCACATATTGATTAGACAAATCCATTAACATTATGTTGTGGTGAGTTTCTTAGGAATGTCTCTCTACCCATTTTCATCGCATCTTAATTATTTCTGCTTCCACTAGTCCTTTAAAGCAAGAGTGAGTAAATCTCTTAGCTGCTTTTCAGGTCTGGTTTTGATCTGGAGCTGCACGTCAGTGGGGAGGCAGCTGACGAGCAATGCACTCTTCTGTGCCATGCACAACTGGGTGCTGGGGTTTTTTAGGCATCGTGGTTGGTTGGACTCTTGGAGGTGGATATTAGAGCTCAGTATTAATTAAGCATTGTTACAAAGGTCTCCTTAACTTTTATTTCAAAATATGTGAGTTGACTGGAGGATATATACTTTCATTTCTTGTTTGAGGAGGAAAATTGTCATGTATTTAGCATTAGATTAAAGATGACTTTGTTATTTTTTCCAAAAACTGCATCATTTAATGTAATTAAACAGGAGCTTTGTTGTCAATACTCTTCAGTTAAATGCACTGGTGAGTGCCAACAGCATTTTGCTCATTTGCTATGTGTGTGTGTTGTGGTGGTACTAGTTTTTGCCTTTTATTAAGGTATTTTGCAGTCATTTTGTGGGCTGCCTCTTAACGTCGTCTGTAGACCATCCATGGTCTGTAGACCACAAGTTGAGTAACATTACTCTGGACTTAGGAAACAAAATATTCTGTTAATCTTATTTCAGCATGTCCTTGCTTTAAAAAAAAAAAAAAAAAAAAAAAGGTGTATTTTGAACTTGAGCCATGTGTTTTCACTGGGCTCTTTAAAACTCCTCTGAGAACAGATGAACCGGTATTTTCTGTGAGCTGGGAGTGTCTTGTTGTTCTCACCTTTCAGATAGATGAATTAAGGCACGGGGTAATTACAGCAACTGGCCCACATTTGTGTTGTGCCAGTGAAGCCAGGGACCTCACCTGGGAATCGTGCTGTCCCTGAGGAGTCAGGGGCTGATTGGGAAGCTTGGCTCTAACTTTGAGGAGCAACAAGTGTGTTGAATCAAGTTAATTAGATTGATTTTTTTTTTTTTTTTTGCAACTGGATTGAATTGCAAGCCCCTTATTTTAGCCCTGTAGGGTTTTTTTAGCAGGGTCCTGCCTGTGTCAGTGTAGGCTTTGCTGCAGTCAGGAGCTGCACTGAAGGTCCAGGATGGAGCTGTACAGCCCTGTGTCCCAGTGCTGTTGGCTGGGAATCCATAGGTAACTGCAGGGTGTTGTGGACTCACTTGTGCCCATTTTTGGGGCTGGATGTGAATGTTCTTGGCCCAGTGCTGTGCACCCCATTAGCACAGGCTGTGCCAGGGCTGGGGGACACTGCTGGGAGCTGGCAGGCACTGGGTGTGCAGGCAGAGCTCCTTGGCATGTGGGCCAGCCTGCAGCGACTTGCAGAGGCTTGTAGTGTGCTTTTGTGGTGTGAATTGGGAGAGCAGGTGTTGGGGAGACAATTTTAGACAGTAAATGGCACGGAAGAGGAGAGCAGCGTGGTGGCAGGGGGAGGATGGGGGAGTTCTGAAAGCTTCAGCAGTGGGGCAGAATCCTGTGAGTCTTTCAACAGGTGGAAATAAACAGGCACAGGAGGTTGCATAGGCACTCACCTCATCCGCAGGTTTGTGTTGTAGCCCTGATTCTGGTTTTGGTGATAACCTCCAGCTTTCTCCTGTTCCTAATCAGAGACCATAAATCTTCTGATACCTAGTGCTGTAATGGCTAATGCAGGTTTGTGGGTAAAACAGTCTCAGATGGAGACTCCGACTGGGGGGGAAATACCTTTCCTGTGAGACAGTGTCTGTTCTTCATCAAAATCAGTTGAGAAAGTAAGAACCAAACAGTTTGATTTTAAAGATTTAAAGAGCCTGGCTGCACTCTCTCTCTTACGTCCATTAATCTGTTCCTATTGTTCGTGTTCCTCTCTTAAAAATAATTAACAAAGAGTTGTGGAGGAGGAGGCACCCCAGTGTCTTTTGCTGGGAATGGGTGGCCTAGTGCTGTCCCAGCTGCACCCAGCTCTGAAGGGCACCAGTGCATCCCCAGCAAGGTGTGCTCCTGCTTTACTGCCCAGTGGGAGCACCCACAGCCTTTTTGCCTGCTGGTCACGGACCCTCCTCCCCAGAATGGTGCTGGGCTGGGCACATGGAGTGTAAAAATGGGACCTGAAGTGTGATCTGAGGCATCTGTGGAGCTGCTTCGGTGATCTTGTTTGGCTCCAGCCCACAGTCCTACTGCAGTAGAAACATCCAGGGCCTTGGGCGTGCTCTGGGATCCTGCTGGTGTCCTGCTGCCTGCAGATGTGGAAATGCACGGACAGTGCTTCTCGCCTGTTTGCAAGGAACATGTGATTTTTTTACTTTTGTCTTCCCAGGGCTTCTAGCAAGAAGCCTCAATAGAGGCAGAGGTGGTTTGCTGCCCTCGTTAAGGAAGAATCCTTTTGTGCTCCTGCTAGCTTGTGATTAATGCAGGACACGGCTTTCAGACACTGTGCCTTGGTGCAGGATGGTTTTGTTTGCCTCTGTGTTTCCATCCCGTGTCTGCATTCCTCTAGTAGACAGTTAACTTTCTTTTAGTTGCACAGACCAAGGCAAAAAAGCTTTTAAACTGTTTTAGAGCTTGATACCATGTGGCTTTGCACCTGGTGCTGTGTTTTAAGCCGAACTGCTGGTCTGAAGAGTTAAAAAGAAGTCATCCTGTTTCTTTTACTGTAGACAGCTGCCTCAGCATGGTCAGGTCTACCTGCTGTGCTTCCAGGAAGCCTTAGCTTGCTGAAAGCTGCCAGGGGCTCTGGGTTGGAGTGTGTGTGTGTATATATATATATATATTTACATGTGCTAATTAACTTGTAGCTGGCCATAAGCCAAGATGTCCGAGTTTGAATCTGTTATTGGGAAAGTACCTTAAATTACTGTGGATCCCGCTGAGCTTTTGGAGCCCTCGAGAGCTCCATGCACGTGTCCTTGGCAGCTGCAGGGAGGGTTTGCCCCTAGAGCAGCACATGAGCTGCAGGAGAGCTGGGGAGGGTGCTGGTGTCTCCCTGCAGGGTGAGTGCAGTGAGTGTTGAACCATATGCTTCTGGCACAGCCCCCAGCTTCGGGTGGGAATCGGTGATTAAAATCCTGTCCAGTCGGAAGCGTGAGGGGAAGTGGGACAGTCATACTGGAAGTACAAATACTCGTGTTCTGGGTGCCCTGAATTCCCCCTGTGCTCAGGGGCTTTCCTGCCCGGGGTGGATTGCACTGAGCACGCCAGGCTCTTGCATGGCAAGGCTGTCTCATCTGGGATGAGGGTCGGGCTGCTCCTGACCTGGGGTGGCAGGTAAGGTGCTCTGGGGCTCAGCAGGGATCTGTGGGTCCACAACTGGGGGGAATCCCAGCTCTTGTGCAGGGAGTGAGCTGAAAGCAGGAGGGACTTGGTTGTCCATTTGCACCCTGCCTTGAGAGCTAAACCTTATCATTCTCCATTTGTCACTTGGCAAAATACCTTTTTTCTGAAGAGACTCACCTGACCCTCATCCGGGAGCATGGTGATGTCTTTGTGTGTCTGTCATCCTTAGGCTTCATGGGGATTTGCTGAAAAGATGATTTCTGTAAGATTTGACCTCTGCGTGAGAGGGCCTCCCTGGGCTGCTTGCCACTGGCCACTTGTCATGCCTGGCTGCCAGGGGCTGTTGCCTTGGTTTGGTTTATTTCTGGCTCTGAGGCTGCATCGATGCTGGCAGACCCGTGAGGCAGCCCTGTGCCTGCCTGCAGCAGATAGTGAGGGGTTTATCAGCACGGGCTCATCTGCGGTCTCACAGGAGGGAAAAGAAATAGAAAAAGAAAAGCTTCCTCTTTCTTTTTTTTTTTTTTTTCCCCCTGCTTTCCCACCCCCTTTTTGGTTTTCGTACACGCCAACTGCTGTTTCAGTTGAAATTGCGTTGGCTGGGGCTGGCTGTGCTCCCCATGCACAGAGACCACAAGTGGGGTAGAGGCTGCTGGGAGCTCGTGGCACTGCAAGTTTCCTTTGCTGTTCCTGGTGTGCTGATGGAAGAGTTTGATACTGCCAAAAGCCTTGCACAAATCCATAGATAACACGTACCTGCGCTGGGGAGGAGGCGTGCAAACACACACAGCACTGTGTGGGATGGAGAATGGACCCCAGGGAGCTGGGGCTGTCCCTGCTCTTGGGATCAGTCCTGATAACATCCCCTGACCCAGGCAGGCAGCAGTGGGAATTGATGCTTTGTATAACTAACTTAATTTGAGAATAATAGTTAATGCACCTCACACTGACAGTGATGAAGGGCAGCATTTAGACCTTTGCTACTTTTTCACTGTAATCCAGACAAAGAGCAGGAGGCTTAAAATCATCAACAAGCAAACGATGTGAAGTATCTATAAAAATCAGCAACTTGTAAATCTCCCCTTGGGGCCAAGGAGCACCTTCCCACTTTGTTGGTTTTCCTGATTTTGTTGCAGCTGTTAAAGGAATTGCAACAGGTGGTACAGGAGTGATGGGTGTTTGTGAAAATACCCTCGGGGCTGTGGTGCATTCTCTGGCTCTTGGTTCCTGTCAGAAAGGCTCATCCAGGTGGCACTGGAGGTGCGTGACGTGCTTTAGTCCTGGGTTTTAGTGTAGTTTCATGGATGGACACAGCTGCAGACGAGGTCAGTGCCTGGTGTCCCTCCTGCCGTTAGATCAGGGCTTACCTCAGAGGGCTGCAAAAGCGGCCACAACTTGGAAAGAAGAGCACTGATATGTGAGAGTGTGGATGTCGAAAGGGATGGGCTAGGGAGGGACCTTGTGCCTTTTTGGACCTTGTGTGGAAATGCCAAAACTCTTGACTGTGTTTTTGGAAACTGAGTCACCCTGCAAAAAAAATACTCACCTCCAAGAGACTTAGAGATCAACAGGACCCAAACAAATTGCTGGCAATTTGGCTTCCTGGTCCTGCTGGTGCTGGGTGAAGGCTTTCCGGGGAAATTGGATGGGAAATATTTGGGAAAATCTTATATTTGGACTTCTTGGGATAGGAGTAATCTACAGAAAAAACTTGGCAGTGAGGTTTGCCAAATGAAAAACGGGGCTGCTGGGGAATTGCGAGGGCAGTGAGGCTTTGGTGATCGCCCAAGGCCTGGTTTTCAGCTGTCTCATGGGACCGCAGTTGACTGAATTTTAACCTGCTGCTCTCCCGTTTCCTTCCAGCTATCGCGTGACGTGGGAAGCACACACACGATGAAGAGGAGCTCCCGGCTCTCCTAATCCTTCGTTGGCGATTCGGAAGCAGCGACCGCCGCGCCCGCTCTCCCGACATGTCTGGCTCCACGCAGCCCGTGACGCAGAGCTGGCGCGGGGCCGAGCCGCGCTACCCCCCTCACGCCATGTCCTACCCGGTGCAGATTGCCCGACCACACGCGGTAAGGACGAGGCTTTCCTTCCCTGCAGCTCACAGGGCGGGAGCCACGTGGGTGTCCCCAGCGCCGGGGCAGCGGTTCAGCTGCGCCCGTCTCGGATGTGGCTGTTACAGAGAAATCAGACCGTTTCCGTGCCTGTGGTACGGGCTTTCATTGTTCCTCTCTCATGGGATCCGCTTTTGTTTCTCCATATGGTGCTTTCAGTTTTTCTCTTCCTTTCCTGCCTTCTCCTAGCGCTTGCCGTGGCGGCGCTCGTGGGACGTGGCTCATCGTTTCTGAGTGCCTGTGTCCGCTTGTCCTCCTGGTGAGAGTGCCCTTGGTTGGGTGCAGCATCCAGCCTGGGGGAAGAAATCAAGGTTTGACCATTCTTGGGGAGCAGGAGCACGTGGCCTCCAGCCCTCTTTGGCATGGCCTTCCTTGGGGCTGAATCACAAGGGAAGGACCAACCTCTTTTATGTGTGGGCTCACTGCTTCCCAGTGAGCCCAGTCCTTGCTCCTCATACCCACAGGGGAGCTCTCCTGGTTCCCCAGCAAACTGCTGAGAGTGAACCTGCCTCCTGCCCTTTATTGGGAGATCTGCCTCTCTTTATGCAGCACTCGTTGGGAGCAAGAAAATAACTGAGCTGCTGAGCTTTTCCATTTTATCCTTCCCCCCTTTTCCCCCTCTTAGTCTTGACTTGCAGTCTTTTCTCTTCTTGGATCAAGGCATAAGCTGGAGATGGTATTTTTTTTTTTTTGGCTGTGTCTTGTTGAATGTACCAGAACTTGCAGAGGTTAATTCACCTGGATCCAGCCTCTCCTTTCTGTGCCACCTCGCTCACGCCTGTGTTTGCTCACCCCGGATGGGTGAATGTTTTCAGTTTAAGCCCTTAACGGAAGAAACTCTTCTTAGTGGAACAGCTTTAGTCAGCTCAGGCTGCTTAAAGGAATCTTATTAGGTGCTGGAGTCTGGCTCACACTTCCAAGGGTCTTTGGAGCTGCTTCTTGGTGGGTCACAGTGAGGTGGCCACAGCCAGGGAGGTGCCTGAAACACAAGTCAGCGAGGAGACCTTGTCTGGGGGTTACATTTGACAGTGACAGCTACTGAGTGATCAAATTCAGTCTGTGCTGGTTTTGGTGTTCGACTTGAGAGCCTGGAAACCCATGAAGTGTCAGTGAAGGGCTGAAATTCCCTCATTTGCCCTCTTTGCCTGGCTTCAACAGAGTGGCACAGGGAGCAGAGCCGGAGATTGGAAAAGCTTTGAAATAGAAACGTTAAGGAGGGCGCGGGACGAGCTCTTGGCTGCGTTTGCTGGCTCATCTACATCGCTCGGGGCCTGCGTGCTGCTGCACAAAGAAGCTTTTCATCCTGGCTATGAGACACGCTGACCTGGTTCGATTTATGGGAGCTTTGCTTCCATCAGTGTGAGTGTGTTTGTTTGGGGGCTGGAACATAACCAAGAGCATTTGTCTCCAAAAGAAAATCCCAGTTCTCTTTTTATCAGAAACCCGAGCGGGAGGAGGATGTGACCAGGTGAATACAATCTGCAGTTGTTGCAAGACTGTGGTTTAAAAGCAAACCAAAGGAACCTCAATCCGCGGTGTGGAGACCAATTTTAAAAGAGTGTGAAAGGCTCCTGTCCTTGGGGTGCTGAGCCCGTGTCTGCTGCAAAATCCCAACTGCTTCCCCTTAGGGCTGCAACAGCAGGAGGAGCAGAGCAGGGCAGTTGTTTGCAGTGGGCTTGAGCTGGGAGTTTCTGTAGCCTGCAGTGAACACTGGTTTTATTCTGTTGTATTAATGTTGGAAGAAGTTGCTGGCATTTGCTTCTAGAGGCTATTTTTACAGCCGCATGTAATCACCCGAAGTTATGCGATACCTTTTGGGTGTCTGGATGCAGGAGAGGTCCGAGCTGAGATTTTTTTGGATGCAAAGCCAGGAGACTCCTCTCTTTAGAAGCGTGCCAGCCCCACACAAAGCGACGCACCTTGCCTCTGCTGGGAGGGGAGGCAGAGTGTTTCTGGAAGCGTGTCCCTGCATGATCTGCCCCGCCGCTCTCAGCTGTTCACAAACACGTGTCTCTTGCTCGGCGGTGCCGTGAGCTGGAGCCTGGCCATGGCTCTGGGGCTGGAGCTGATCTCTGGTGGGATTGCTTGGGAGAGGAGAGCCCAGTTCCTTTGAAGTTGCTGCGCTGTTTAATATTAAAAGTCAGCGGTATTTGCTTGCATGTCTTGGCCAGGTCAGTTTTGTCATGGGGTGTGTTTGCACAGTGAGAGCTTGTTTGGAAGAAACCAAGAGAGGCCAAAACCAACCCGACACTAGCATGTCTTGCATCTAGTTAAATTTTGGTTCTGGTTTGTTGCGTTCCAAGACGTCCTTTCCTGTGAACTGGGAATTCATCGGTTCAGGGATCCTTATCCTGGTGGTGGAAACGCCCTGGGTCACCTCCTGGGCGCGTGTGCAGGGCTGAGCACAGCAGGGCTGCAAATGCTATTATAATATAAATAAATAATCACAGCCCAACTGTGACGGTCGCACCCAGGGAAATGCGGCGCGGCAGGAATGCTGAGCTCAGAAATGAGCCGTGACATTATTTTAGGCTTGGAGACACTTTATGAAAAGTGATTTAAAGGATTGCAGCTGTTTGATTTCACAGATGAGGCAAGCGAGAGGGGATGTTGTGAAGGGGCAGGAGGCAGTGGAAGCAGGCTGTGGGGGATTTTTCTTCTCCCATCGCATAAAGCCCAAAGGAATATCCAACAAAATGGGGGGAAAATAGTATATTTCAAGTAAACAAACAGAAATATGCTTTGTACATATGGGCACCTCCTCCCAGCAGCATGCTCCATGAGCTCCTGCTGAGTTTGGAGCTGGCAGAGAAGATCCAGTACCGGTTGAGTGAGGATGTTTGTTGTCTGGTTTCACTCTTGGTTGCCAGCTTTGGGCAGGGCTGTGAATCCATGGGTCTGACCCAGACCGAGCTCTCTCTGATGGGTAACAACAGCAAACAGGCTCTCCCAAGGGGTAAGCAGGTCCCCCACCATACTCCAGTGTCTTCCTCCTCGCTGAGAGATAGCTGATCCTGACAGCAGTTGGAAAGGCTGGATGTGATGTGAAAATGGTGCAAAATTTTATAATGACCCCGGATTTAATTCTGTCTTAATAGACAATGACTTGCAAAAAGCTTTGGCAAGTCAACATGCTTTTAACGGGAAGAAGGAAGCTTGGTGAAAAGGTTCAGGTTTGTTTGACTTTCTTGAGGTAAAACTAAAATCTCCACTAATCAGCAGTTTCTTCTTAAGGGCACTGAGTGGTTCTTGGCCAAAGTGCAGGGAAAACATTTCTGTTTTCCATATTCATTAGCTGTAATGTTGGGGTGCTCGGTTGACTTCTGTCATGTTCAGCTTGGAAACAGAGGAATTGTTTGAATGCTCCGTGACCTTTAGCTAAAGGTGAAAAAACACATTACTTACGCTCTTAACCTTCTAATGTGTCCAAAGTTCATGCTCTCTCAAAGGAAACTTTCGCATGAAGGATATTCATTTTCAGGCAACCTGCAGGTATTTTCTGTAAACAGATCAATTTTCCTGTGTGGTGCACGTCCCCCTTTCTTTTTAAAACCTCTTCATGATCAATATTCCCTGGGAACAGAAGGGTTCCCCTCTTTTCCTCCTGCGTGAATCCAGTTTCTTGCTGTGACCTCCTTACCAGCCTTCCTGCTCCCGTTAGTGCCCTGACATTTCGGAGCAGGAATGGTGTGGATGCAGGCTGGCCTTTCCAGGGGGGTGGTATCAGGTGCAGGAGATGCTGGGGGTCGGGGCACACAAGGTGTCCTGAAGCAGCAGCCTCTGTGACAAAACAGCTCCTGCTTTTGGGGTGCTTTAAGTGTTTTACATACTAGAGATACTGAACAGATTGGGGATTGGTAGGATTGGGGTGTGTACACAGTTGTGTGAAATTGGTGCTCCATCATCACTTGAATTCCCCTTTGTGAGCACTTTTTCCTCCCTACTAGCTAAGAGGTTTATTTTATCTTTTGCCTGCTGTTTGCCCCCGTTCCCTGCACACAGCTTCATCTGGGATGGAAAGGTGAGCTTCAGCCCTCCTCAGCTCCTCTGCTCCAGCTTTGGGACCATTGTGCTTTCCCTTCTCCTGCCTGGGAGCAGCTCAGTAGCTCCTTCATTAAGCTCCCCATTTGCAAAACAGCCCTGGTGCGGGAGCGTCCCGGCCCGATCGCTCGTTTGCTTTGGCCCAGGATAAATAACTTCCTTGTCTGCGTGAACCAGAGACAAGAGGTTGGTGCAAACTTGCGTGTTGATTTGGTGTCCAAGCCAAAAGGTGGCCTGGGGGGAATCGAGTGCCTTCCCTGCCCAGACTCCTCCTCCCACCAGTTGGAGCAGGGCGAGTTAAATCCAGTGTCCTGCTGTGGAAGGTGCTGTCAGGAGGCGCGGGCTCCGGAGATGGCAGGAGCTCGCTCCTCTCGGCTGTGACATGATCGGTGTGGCACAGGTAAGCCTGCAGAGGGGCACTGTGTTGTGTGTTACTGCTGCTGTGTTGGTTTTCCTTGGAGGAGTTATTCACACTTTTGTCTCCTGGGAGCAAAATGCCAGCGTGTGTCAGTGCTCCGGGACCCGGCAGAACGGAAGAGTTTATGGTGTGCCGCCTCCGAGTGCAAAGAACAACCTCCTGCTACCAGCTGAGCGAGGGGTGTCCTGAATTCTGCCTGCTGGGCTCCAGCTAATGTTTTAAGGAATGACTTAAAAATAAAAGACATACCTTGGAAATACTGACTCTGATCAGGTCTGTCATGGGAACTCAGCGCGATCTCTCTTGAGTACCTTTCCAGTGACAGATTGCATTAGCTCTGAGCAGCTCAGCGGTGGATTTTGGAAAATTGGCTTTCTGCTGTGGGACTGGGAAAGCATGGAGGTGAAAGAACATAACACCTAATTCCCTGCCCTAGGGTCTCCCTCCCATTGCTGGGAAGAAGTTGGCTTACAATAGTTTGTATTTAAATCCTGCTTTCCCTAGGATACAGCCTTTATCTGAAACACTTCTTTTACTTCAAGCTACAGTAAATTCTGTGGTTGTTCCCTAATCTGCTTTTTGGACATGATTTGATGCAGGAGGTGATGCTTTGCTTTTGGTTGATCTCAAGATTGTAAATGCACCGGGGAAGAAAGAACTTCAACTGCTTATGTGGTTTGGCAAAGGTGGAGACCCACTAAAACCACTTTTGGAGCCTTTTCCTGCCCGTCAGGCCTGACTGTGATTGTGCTGCCCCACCAGCCCCTGGAGGCATCTTCTGCAAGACTGGGGACTTCTGCTGGTTGTCATTGTCACAGCATTTATTTAAAATACTGAGCGAGTGAAGGATTTGTTATGGAGGTGTAAGGAAGAGTAGGAGAGAGCAGGGGACATGGAAAGCTGAGAGGGTCCTACATGGACCTGCAGATGGGTTGTGGGTGTTGTACGGGAGCAGGTGTGGTAGGAGGTGGTAGGGGACTGTGCTACAGAAGAGATGAGATGATAAGCTAAATGACCTGGTGCCTTTAAGGTGGAGAGTTTGGGTTTGTTGTGTGAAGAGAGCTGCTGCTCACCCTGAATGAGTGCTCGTGGCTTCGGAAACACAGCACCAGGCTTGGGGGCTGGAGGAAGGGCAGACGGGTCGTCCCCGACTCAAAGGCGCCTGGATGCGACTGGGACAAAAGTCTTGTGATGGAGAGAGGCTGAAAAGCAGCACTGTAGTGGATGTGCTGCTGCTCTGTGGGCACCTCTGGCTGCTGGGGAGAGGGCTGGCGGCTGGCTCCAGCACCCGGCACCGGGTCAGATGACTGGGAAGCCACAGCAGCTGAGAGCTGTCCTCACCGAGACGTGACTTCTCCATGAATGGCATATTCAGCCAGGGCAGCCAGGCACTGCTGACAGCCCTGCTTTGCTGGAGAGGTGGGGAGAGGGCATGGAGAAGGATGTGGTGCTGTGCAGCTGGCACAGGCTCTATCAGTGCTGGCAGCAGCCGTGGCCGTGGTGCAGGGATGGCAGCAGGAATCAGTGCCTTCCAACAAGGGGCCACGCGCACTGTGGTCACCTCCTAAAACAAAAGGCCAAGTCAGCAGCTTCTGAGAGATGGATGGCAATGAGACTGTCTCAGAACAATAAGGGCATTTGTCTTTTCAGCACATGTTGCATCCCCGTAGGCAAGATAAAAATGCATGTATTCAGCCAGGTTTTTATTACTGACCTTATCTTCAACAGGGGAGCTGATTGTGGAGAAGTTATTGTTTGGTTCATGTTGTTGGTATTTTTTTCTTAAATCTGCAGTGAGCTCTTCCCAGGGTTTTGGGGAGGAAGCTGGGCAGACAGCATTGTGCTTGTGGACAACCTGTTTGGATCAATAATCACCTCCCTTGCGCTTCAGAGAAGGCTTTCAGCAGCAGAGGATGGTTCCTCTGGGCTGGGGAGGCTGAGCATGGTGGGCTGTGTGCCACACTGGTCCCCTCACAGCCCGAGCTGTGTCTGGACCTCATGCAGTGACCGCTCTGCTACCACCCTGGTTCCTCCCAAACCTTTCCTCTTACCTTTGAGAACTGGCTTTGGGAAAAAATATTTTCTTCAGGCGAATTCTAAAAAGTGCATTTCTCGGTCTGATGAGCAAATGCTGTGCTGCCAGTGCCAAGGGGTATCCAGGCACCAGAGAACTTTTCCTTTTATTGCTAAAATAGGTCACGCTCACCGCTGGCAGAAAGAGATATTAGGCAACTTATTTTTCCAAAGTTGAGGGTGTGCAGAGCAGGGGTGGGGGACATCCCCTGTCTCTGACATCGCCACCAGAGTGGTGGCCATGCTGCTTTATCCACCCCACAAATTAATTGCTGGATGATCTGAGGCCCTGGCATGTTCCAGGTTGGGATACACTGCTCCATGCTGGCTGCATGTTTGTGGGGGATGCAGGAAGCTCAACAAGCCATGTGCTTCCCAGGGGATGGGGTGGCTTTGCAGTCCGAAGCTGTGTGGTCACGTCTTGGACACCACGTGGGGCTGCTCTGGGCCATGTGGACATGCCAGAGCAGCAGCTGTGGAGTGTTCAGCTGTGGCTCTGTGTGCCACCAGTGCCACAGTCCGGGGGGCACCAGCCCTCTGCTGTCACCCATAGCTTCCCCTGTGGTTAACAGGTCCCAGAATGGCTCACGAGCAGCAGGGACAGACCAGGCATCCTTTGTGAGATCGGATAAGGGACAGTTCATGAGAAGTGAAATAAATAGGGATGTCTTGGCATTGTTTTTTCTCACTATTTCTACCACACCATTATTAATTGGCCTCATTGAGTGTTTCAGCAGAAACAGCACACTGTTAGAAAATAAAAATTATTTGCAACACAACGCCGGGTGAGCTTGTAACGAGCAGCCCTAATCCTTGGTGGAGGTGGCGAGGAGCTGGGATTTGCTGCTTGAGGAGCGTGTGCAGTGCCCAGGCCTGTTTGTCTGCCTCCGAGAGGTGACGAGGGCAGCGTGGGGCAGTGCTTGTCCCTGGGTGAGCTCTCCTGTGCCGGGGAGCTGCGGCGCTGCCCGTGCCCGATGCCGTGATTCGAGGTGGCTGCGGTGCCAGGGCCGCTCTCTGCCAGGGAGCCGGCTCAGCTGGCGGATGTGGTGGCTGACCCCGGGCTGCTCCTCCTCGGCGTCACGGCAAAACAAGCACCCGAGGTTTTTAAGCAAAGCTGCCTTACACTGAAACTCGGCGGGGAGCTCCCGGTTGCTTTCTCGGTTTGAGGACGTGGTAAGCGATGAGGACGGATCTCACGCTTCGGGCTGCTCGAGCTGTGCTGCAGGTTCCCAGCTGGCTGCACTCTAGGTCTCCATGGGTTTGCTCCAGAGCTGTTTTCCAAGGAAGCCAGAAGCGCTGGGTGTTTGTACTTGTTTTTCTGCTGGTGGGAGGAAGAGAGGAGGAGCAGTTCGCCTTGCTGTTGCAAGACCAGCTCCAGGTTTCCTTCCTGCAGGCCTCCTGTCTCTGAGGTCTTCTCCTCAGAGGCTGATTGTTGGAGCTGTGGGAAGGCCATGTGGATGGAGCAGGCTGCAGATGCCTTGGCTGTGTGGCTGTGCTTGGTGCTGGAGCTGGGAGCTCGGGGTCAGAGGTGCTGTTGGCTGTGGCATGGCACTGCCTGGCACCCGGGGGTGCTTCCAGCATCACTCTCAGACCTCCCTTTCTTCCTCCTGGTGGGCGATCAGGCAGCCAGGAGCCAGCAGCTGCAGGCAGGGGAAGGAGAAATGAAGCACACCGGCAAGTGCACGTGTCCAAAACAGAAAGCGAGAGAGGCAGAGACACTGCACGGCTGCCTGCAGTTGTTGGCTTAGTGTGGGGGTTATCCCGAGGTCGGGGACAACACTGAAGAGTTTGCTGGAGACTTTATGGTAGGTAAGGCAGCAGGCTGAAAGCTTTAAAATCATTTTAAAAGTGGGGGGTGGGGAGGAAGCTTCTTCCTTTTTCCTTCCATTGGGCTTTCTCTATATGCTGCCAAGAACTTTTATGTAATACTGTGTTCAGGAGCCTGGCTTTAAACAGTTTGATTAGCAAATCTAAATGAGCCTGGTAGACTCAGGTTAGCTGGGGTCAGAGGATTTACCAGGAAGGGGATGGAAATAGTGTTCTTGGCACTCCCAAATCAAGTGATAACACAGAAGCCTTGAGACTCAGGGAGCTTTCCCTGGTTCCCCCTCCCAGCACCCCAGGCAGGAGCAGCATGGACATATCCAACCTTCCTGGTGGGCAGCAAAGGATGCTTTCAGTCCCTTAGGCTGGGCCTAAGTACCTCTTCAGTCTGCTGCATGAAAAGTGTGTTTTAATGAGGCCACTTTTGGGTCTTTAGTGTTTCATTTATCTGAAGATTTGCCTGGTGCTTCCCTGCTCTGCTGGGGTGGCTTATGGTGGTGCTGTGGCACTCTCAGTGTCTGGCCTTGCCAGTGCTGCTAGTGCTGGCCTCCTCCCCTCAAATCTGATTTGCCAGGGCTCCTGACTATCCATAGTCTTTCTCCTTCCTTGATTTCTGTCATGACATTTACTGAATTCATGAAAATTGCAAAGCTTCCCAGAGTACATCTGTGTGGGAGCACCTGAACCACAAGGAACAACAGGAAAGCTGGTGTAAAAGGAAGAAAGTCCTTACTGGAGGTAGTTGGAGATTTGAAAGCTCTGGAGGGGGTGCTCTGGCAAATCAGCAGATTTGTGGGGTGGGAGGAAGGTTTGCAGAGGGCAGGAAGAGATGCAAAGAGAGGCAGAGCATGAGCAAAAAATAGAATTGAGCAAAACCCAGCAAAACAATGGAGAGGAAAAGGAGCAACATGTAGTTTGGGGCTGCAGGGTTCTTTAGTTGTTTTATTTCACGTGTCTTGGAGTTGCCTGTGAGCAGGTGCAAGGAGTCTGAGGTCAGGGTGAGGGCTAAATCCCATTTGTGTGCTTCAGTGGTGGGGAATTCAGGTGGCACCCACTGGGTGCTGCTCCTGTGTCTGTGTGGAAGGTGCAGTGGTGCTGGCAGCAAGGTCCCTCCCAGCTGGAGAAAATTGAAGCCTCTTCTGAACCATAGAAACATTTAAATTGGAAAATACCTGTAGAATCACCAAGTTCAACTGTTAGCCCAGCACTGCCAAGTCCACCAGGCAGTTTGAAGGCAGCTCATAAACCTTTCTGGTGTTTGCAATTGAAAAACACTGTCACAGCTCACAATGCAATTTACTGGAGTAACTTTCTGAGCAATTAATCCACCTACGTCCTGCCAGGGCTTCCACAGTGCCTCTTAACAGTTCATCACAGGGCACAGAAATTTGTCAATTTTAATCCTCCTCACTAATTTTTAGGTTTTGTTTTCTCCTTGTACAGCCCACTGTGGATGTAAGCAATGGAGAGCAGGTCAGAGTCACTTCAGGCCATGCCACCAGGTTCTGAGCTCCACCAACCATTTTCTGACGGGGTTAGAGGAGGCAAAAGCTCAGCTGAGTGTGGGCAGGGGGAAAAGGAAAAACAGATGGTTCTTGGGACATGCAAGAGCCTTTTTTTTTTCTCAAGGGCACAGCCTTTGAGCCTCCCAGACGGGTAATTCTTGTTTTTACGCCCACAGAAGGTGACGGTCCTGGTTTTGGGCCTATTGGTGTGTCTTCCCAGACACGATGTGTTTGTTTTGTAGGTGGATGTCAGGAGCTACATCACTCTTCTATTTAAATATTTATTTTTAATTTAAAACCAGGACAAGTGTGAACGTGGGGAAGTTTGTCGTGGGCAGGGATTCTGCTTTGGCTGGGGCTGTGAGAGCTGATGGGCTCCCTCACTTCAGACGTCCATGGTTGTCCCATCTGTGGCTGGACTGGTGGCACATTCTGTCCTGCATGGATGGGCCCTAGAGCTGAGGGAAAAGCAGCCTCATGGGCTTGCATCCTCCCTAAACTCCTGGGTTTACAGCAGAACATCCCTGTGAGGATCAGTGGATGCTGTCCTAATCACGCCCTTCTTAATGTGGCAAGAACCTGTCTGCAGACGCCCCTTGTCCCAGAGGCTGAGGCCTGGGATGGCCAGCAAGGAGAGGTCTCTTGTTCCTGGTGTTTCCCAGCATTGCTCAGCTGCATGCACGTGGTGTTTTATTTATTGATTTTTTTTTTTGGGGGGGGGGGTTTTTTTGGTTTTTTGTAGACTCAGAAATTCCTTTTTTTTTTCTTTTTGAGGAAGTTAAAGCTTTCTTATTCCAGTTGGGAACTGTTCAAAAATAGACTCCCAGGTGGAATTGGTTCTTCTAAGGTAAATGTGTGTCAGTGTTACCAGGGTTATTCTGTGACAGGGCTTTCTGTGCCATTGCTGAAGGTCTTAGTTAATTAGATGGTTAGTCTGCTGGTCAAGTATCTATCTGCAAATAAAAAATAGCAGTTGAATGTAGCTGCCTAAAATACTGCTGCTGGAATCAGTCTGTGGCACAGAGCAGGAGGGCTTCTTATTTAATTAAAATCAGGAACATACTGTACTGTACTCTCCAAGGGTCAGGGAACAAAAGGGACGTACACATAATAAGTAGCAAACTGTCCTTTCAAACCCCTCGAGCTCAGCCCAGGGGAGCTGTGTTTAAAGGGACATTTTCAAGATAACATTTGTGATTTTTCTTCTTTTTTCCCCCCTTCTTTTTCTTTCTCCACGCTGCTATGTAGCTTACTGAAGCTGAAAGTATCCTGTGACTTAATTTTTTTCTTACCTGTTCTTACTCTTGGATTCACAGTTGTCATCAGGACTGCCTGCATGCCAGAAATCCCTGTGTGGGTGCTCAGTGGCTGGGTTGGGCTTGCTGGGGTCCTTTCCCAGGAGCCATCCCTGCCTGCAGCCCCAGGAGAAGGCTGGAGGCAGGTTCAGCAAGGGGCTGAGCTACCATTCCAATGCAGTGTAGAACTGGGAATTACTGGGAACCTTTTGGGGAGAGCAAAGCACTGACCTTTACGGCCCGGTGCTTCAAAGAAGGAATATCTTAGGATTTTTTGAGTTGTTCTGTGCTCGCTTGAAAGTTGACAGTGGCCTGACGAGCTCTTCTGTGTTTGTTTCTGCAGGACGTGGCGCTGTTGGAGTACCAGCATCATTCCAGGGATTTTGCTTCCCACCTCCCGCCGGGGTCTATCATGCAGCCGCAGCGGCGGCGGCCGTCCCTGCTCTCCGAGTTCCAGCCGGGCAATGAAAGGTACTGGCTCCCTGCCTGCAGCAGCCAGGCTTTTGTGCAGGGCTCTGGTGGGAGCACGAGGGTTGGGAGGGACCTGTGGGATGCTGTGTCTGGGCACTGAGCGTGCTCAGGCTCAGCGCCAGTTCAGCTTCCTTGTGCTAATCAAGTGGCATCTTTGCCTTCTGGTTTCTTACCTTTGCCTGTCACGCATTTTAAAGAAGCCCTAAAAACAACAAACAACAAAAAAGCCACCCCCTCACTTCTGTGAAGCTTCACGTTGCTGTGACGGGTTGTGTTGGCTCCTTTCAGCATAGGAAATGAAGCCGTGTGGTCGGGTTTGGTCTGTGGCTCCCGAGGCTGCAGGGAGGAGTGAGAAGAGCTCATTTCCTCCCCCATCTCCGCTTCCTCTGCTGCTGCTCTTCCTCCCCGCTTTCATTGTTTTTGTTTCTCTTTCCTCGTTCCCTCACAACTTTCTCCGAGCTGCCTTTTTCCTATCTGCTCCCCTCATGCCTCTCCCTGTGTCCCTGTTTCCTGTTGTAGCCTCATGGGAGGCTGGCAGTGTTTTTAGGTGCAAGTCAGGCAAGTGCTGTGGCTGGGAATGCTGTACAGGCTTTAACCACAGGAGCTGATTTGTTTGAAGGACATCACTCTCACTCTCTGTTTCAATGCAAAACCATGCTCTCTCTCACAGTTTCTCTTCTGCATTTGATGTTTAGTGGTTTGGGAAAAAAACTGGCCTGGAAGTGAAATAAGAACCTGGTTACAGTAGATTCACGCAAAGCAATTTTTTTAATGCTTATTCCTTAGGCTAAGAACAAAACCAGTGCAGAGTCAGAGATTAATCTGTTTCTCTAAAAGCATCGTTAGGGGAGAGGAGTAAGAACTCAAGGTGCTGTATGCATAATAAATACAGACAGGATCCTCTTTTTCTAGTAGGTTGGGTTCAGCTTGGTGCTCAGCAGAAGCAAACCCGTGAGAATTTGGAGGCAAAAAGTGGCTTCCAAAGTTCATTTTGCATCTGGACGTGCCCTTCTGGGTTATGCCTGTGGCACCTGCAATTACAGAGGGTCGTGTCACTTTTGATAACCCATAATTTATTGCAGCATGTTGCGCTGCCTTGGCTCGCTTTGATTTCTCAGTGCTTTGATTTCTTAGCACAGAGTAACACGGTTAAGTTGGAATTGGGTCAGATTTAGCTAAATTTGGGGGAGATGGGTAAAGGGGACCCAGCAACATGCTCCTGCCTGGTTTTGTTTTTCACACTACTGATGGTTTGCAAAGTGGAGAAGCAGTTCTGCTCTCCAGTAATATGCTGTTTTAAAAAATGCATCTTGGTTTTTCCAAATCGCTAAAAAGCCCAACTGCAAACCTTGGTGTCAGCTGTACCTGATCTGGTGTGGTCACCCAGGCATCTCCCTTTGGCTTACAAATATTTCAGAGTCCCCAGAATTATTTTTATGTTGATGGTCACATGAATGTGGGTAAATGTTAATCAGAGTTGCCAGGGGATGTTACACATTCACATGCTTATCATGGTACCTCATTTTCAGCCTGGATGGTGATGTTTTGGCATGCTGTAAAAAGAAACTCTTTTTAATAACTTATATTTCATCCCTTTTCCCCTTAATGTCCAAAAAAATTGTACTTTTGCAAAAATTACACTGTGTAGTAAAGCTAAAAATACTGCCTCAGTTCAGTTGATATCTTGTGTCAGAATGCTGGGACAGAGACTCACTGAAAATTTTTGGGGGCATCTGGGGATGCAGAAGGGGGTGGTCTTTGAAGAAATTGTAAGGAAATTTTCAATCTGATGTAATTAGTTATTGAGGTGATTCAAATTGGGTGCTGTTGCAGAGGTGTTAGTCTGTTTTGCAAAGCCAATTGCTGTTTCTCTGCATTTTTAAGCCCTACACTTAAAAATCCGTCCTCTGGGGGCTTTGCTAGTTCACCTTTGTGGTCTGAGGAGCTGCTGTAACACAGTGCCCGCTGTGTTGTGAGAGGAGCCCTTTGGGGTGGTGGTCGCTCACCTGAGGGTTCCAGGGCCAAAACCCTGGAGCTCCTGGAGCAGGTTGGGTTGGTCATTGGTGCCCTCCCCAAAAGATAGCTGTGGCTCTTCCTGGTGCAGAGCAGAGCCTGGATGAGGGAGGGTGGCGATGGCAGCCATCTCTGCAGCTGAGTCCCCTTGGCAGGCTCAGAGCCTTGGCTTTGTTCCTGGGCTGGGATTGATGGCTTCGAGCAGAGGCAGCTGGCTCTCGGCATGAGGGGCTGGGAGGAGGGAGACCAAGGCAAACAACATCCACAACGTGGCACAGGGGGTGAGGAGAGGGAAGCACAGGGGTGTACTGTGTCTGAAAGGAAGACCCTCGCTGTGGTTCCCTGCCTGACAGCCCACCTGGCACTCAGTGGTGGTGGGCACGTGACAATCCTCCCCTTGATGCAAGTGTCAGAGAGGGGAACCCTTCCAATCCCCCGTTGCTCCGGGAGTTCAGAGGAAGCAGCCTGTCTGCTCTTGGTTGCGGTGGCTGACGCGCTTCCAGGCTCACTCTGCTCCTTAAGGATATCAGCTTGCAAGTCTGGTGCAAGTGGGATGTGGCAGGCTGACAGCGCTGGAGATCGAGCCCTGCCTGCGTTCCTGGACATCCCTGCCCTGCCATCCCCATGCCTTGCACTCATCCAGGGCACTGCCCTGCAGCTGGAGAGTGGTTCAGCCCTCATGCCACTTGGTGCCAGTTCCTCTGAGCCCACCTGCCTGGTGAGCAGCTGCTGTTTGCTTTCCTGTCCTGGAAACTGCAGGGATTCACTTTACTCCCTGTGCTGGTTTTGGGAGGTTATCCCCTATTTTGGCTTTGCCTTCACTTTGGACGGATCTCTGAAGCCTCTTCAGGCTGTCTTTGCACGTGGTATTGGAGGCTTGACCTTGGGGATGCTTGAAATCCCACAGAAATCATTTGGGCTTGCTTGGATGGTCGTCCTCCTCCAGCTGTGCATGTTTTCAGTCTCTCCTGGCTGCAGTTTTGCTGTAGCCACCAGGATGGTGGTTAGTTGTGATTCAGTGGAAAGGGAGCAGGAGGTGAAGCATTTCACCATGGGCACAATGTGTTAAGCATGAATCAAGTATTGTTGGCAAAAAGGCGTTGAGTGATTGCCAAAAGGAATGGAATGCTGAGATAGATGGTCCTGCATTTTGGGGCTTCCTGAGCAAGAAGCTTGTTGGGAAGTTGCAGATTGCCCTTCTCCATGTACGTCAGAATCAAAGAGTTGTCATCACCCTTGGGTGGTTGGGCAAAGACTTGAACTCCCTGTGCAGCAATTCTGGCTGGAAGAAGGAAGGAAAACCTGAACCACTCTGAATCTCTTGCTGTAGGGAAAATTGGCTCTGCCTGTCTTTGCAGGGATGTGCTGCTTTCCGCAATGGTTTTTTGGTAGCAGGCTTTTTCTTGGAAGGATCCACAGACTTCTCCTTAGCTTGTTCAGTTGGCTGTGCCAACTGGTCTGCAGGAGCAAAGAGAGGTATTTCAGGATCTGCTGTTGGTACAAGTCGTACCATGAATACTTGCAGTGGAATGTCCTGGCAAGGTGACAAGGATTAGGGCTTTTTTTCCCTCTTCTAGATTTATTTTGGTCCTCAAAAGAAGTGAGAAAAACTGGGTTGAGTGTTAAATGGCAGGTGCCAGTGGGTGAGGGGTCTGAAAAATCTGGGAACTGGATTTTTCTGACTTTTCATATGCGTTAGGATTTTAGAGCAAGCTTCCATATTAATGCAGAAATGCTGGGGTGGATACTTCTCTCTGCTTCTCTGGCAGAAAATGTGGCTGTAAATAAATGGTATGTGTGTTAACACAGTATATTCCACCTTTATCCAGACTGAGATGAGTCACTATTTTCATAGAAGATTATTTTCCCAGTTCAGGAGACCATGCTCCTCTTTCAGAGCCATTCTGCTTAGCAGGCACAAGGAGTCCGAAGAGCTTGCCCGGTGTCGATCTGCAGGATGACATTTAGGATACATTAAACAGCTGCTGCATTTCTGCAGCCATCTGAGCTAGCCATGTGCAGTGTGGCACACGGAGAGCAGGCCACATCACTGTGCCTCTTGCATGGGATTAATCCTGCTGGCCAGGGAGCCCAGGGACTGGTGGGGAGCTGGGGCTGTGTGCGCGGCGCTGGAAATCACACGCGGCTCTCAGTCTTCATCTGTGCTGGGCCAAATGGCACCAGCTGCTCCCAAGGTAACAGCACGACCAATTTGATTTTATTTATGGTTTTTAATTAAGTTTCCATTTTTAAAGGTGATCCTTTTCTCAGGAGTGAGCGGCGGTGCGGCTGAAATCCCCACAGCCATATATCTGTGTCTTTCACACTGCAGATGATGAGCAGTGTGTTACCAGGAGCTGAGGTTTTTTCCTCCCCATAATTGAACGCAGGAAAACAACATCTGGAGAGGGCAGATGCTGGTGCGTGGGCACCTGGGGACAAGCCTTGCCTTGCAAGCTCTGGTGTGGGTGGCCTGGCATGTCCATGGATGGACATGGAGGGTGATCAAGGGCATGGGATGTCTCTGAAGCCCAGGAGTGTTCAGCCACCCGGGACTGCTAAGAGGGCTTTCCTGGCAGGCTGCAGTTTTGGATGCCTGAAGAAGAAAGCATGTGGGGGAGCTTCTGGAGAGAGACAAATATTCCTTCTCCTCCTCTTGAGTGAGGCAGTGCCATTGTGTTAAAGCTTCTGCTGGTCCTGTCCATGAATAATTCAGGCTCTGTGTATGGGGATCTTCAATATGCAAGTTCTAAATAAAGCATCTGCTCTTACCTAAACTGCAGTTGGCTTGGAAGAAGGTGGCTGAGGGGTTGTGCAGGGTGGCCAAGACACTGCTCCCTGCCCTTGTGTGGGAATGCACAGCCCAAGCATCCCGAGGATGCACGTGGGTGCTTGGTCAGAGCTCCTGAGGAGATCTGGGAGACCTTGAGCTGGGCCACATGGTGAGCTAAGCATCCTGCTCGAGGCTGTCCCACACCTTTGGCTTGGGAAGACTCAGTCCTGCTGCTGGCAGACTTTGCTGAGGGCGTGGGAGCTCCATCTTCCCGCCCAGACACGCAGCTCTTCCCGTCAACTCACGATGGTTTATCTCCCTCTCCACCTACATCACAAAGGGAATATATTGGCTGGTCCTGGACATGTTTTTGTAGGGGCCTGGTGGCAGATTTGCTCCTACAAAGCCTCCAGTTTCTCTCTCTAACAGGTCCCAATTTGCCCAGTCTCACACTCTGGCTCTCATTAGCTGTAAAGGGGTTGTTGAAACCTCTGACAAATCTTAGCGTTGGCTATAAATAATTCAGTTCAACACCAGTGGTTTTCTATATTACTGTCTCTCAAAAGCATTTTATTGTCTGTCTGTACCTGTGGGGGTTGGATACTCTTTTTAGAAATTATTTTTGGAGACAATTTCCCACCAAACCATCTCAGCTGGAGGAAATAAACAGCCTCAGCAAGGCTGTCATTTGTCTTGGTTCTGGTTCCAGGAGACACTGACGATCAGTTTTCCAGCCTGGTTACATTGTTTGGCCCTATGGTGTAGGGAACAGCATTTGCAGATGGGAGCAACTCTTAAAAGTGTGCTATTGCTGGGAAGTTGGTGGGAGCTGGCTCGGAATCGCTGCCAATGTTTTGAGCCCTCGGTGCAGGAGGCTGTGGGAAGTCAAGCTGGGTTTGCTGGATGTTGCAGAATATCCATCCCTGCTCCTGCAGCCACCTTCTGCTGCTCAGCTGGCTCAGCTGAGGGAGAAACAGGAAGCTCTGAAGAGCAGGGGAGGGTTGTGCTGCTCTGAGGAGCCGGACAGTGGGTTAGTGGGGAGAGGAGAGTCTTTGGCCTCCTGAAAAGTTTGTACTTGCTCATTTCCCAGTGATTTGGCTTCAGGAAAGTAAAAGTAAGATCCCTCAGGGTAAGATCTCATCACGACTGCTCTTACAGGTCTCAAGAGCAGCTCAGGATATCTCATTTGATCCTCTCTCCCCAGCTCTCAGCTTAATGACTGGACTCAATTTAGAGGTATTTTCCAACCTTAAGGATTCTATGATTCCCTGATACCCAGCTACCGGACACCCCCTGTTTTCAGCCCATCTTGTGCTTAGCTGGCTCTGGTGTAGGCGTCACATAGCAGAGGGTGGTTTTTTCCCTAGGTCCAGGTCACCCACACTTGCTGGAGCGAGCTGCAGATACCCCACACTGCTGTAGGGTTTTACCTGCTCATACCTTCCTTCCACCCTCCGAGAGTCTGCTGAGGAATCAGCCCCGGTGAATGAGTAACGCAGCTCTGCAGCTGGGAGGGCACAATTCGTTTGTCGGATTAGTAATAAACCAAAGGTCTCATCTTGGGTTATCTCGGTCTTCTGGACCTGCACCTGCCCCGAGCAGAGCTGTGTGGGGGTGGTTGGAAGTTGGGCAAACCCTGGGCACCCAGCCTTGTGTGTCAGCACATCTCAGGCTGCTCTGCTTCCCTGAAGTAGCACAGTGTTTGTGGTGAAGGACTCAGGTGAAGACTAACCTGCCCCACTTCGTAATTAACGCTGGCATTTGCTTTGCTTCATTTAATTATGCACAACTCACATGCAATTAAAAACACTCTTTCCCTTCAGCAAAGTAGGAATCTCTGGAATAAACCAGACGGGTGGGAACTATTTGGAAAATGCAGCAAACCCCAACCTCGGTGTAGCAGGAGGGTTTTTCAGGCAGAGTCATTTTTGTGCTGACAGCAGTGTCGTCGCTGTATAAAAGTGTTGTAAAGAGCTTGCTGCAGGTGTGGATGTGAAGAGTGAAAGGTGTGAAGGCTTCAAGCAAAAGCATTTGTGTTTGCAGCCAGGACAGGCTGAGCGGGTTGCGTTGGGCAAAGCAATCTCGGGAGCGGCTGGAAATTCCAGTGGATAAAGTTAATAGCCGTTCCAGTGGATGTGGAAATGGAAATAAAATAGCACCTTATAACATTGCAGCTGCTTTCCCTGGCGTGGCCCCTGCCTCGCTGTGAGTAACCTCCTTGGTAAAGCTGAGTGGTGCTCTTATCTTCAGAATCCATGGGGTTTTTTTTCTGAGTGGAGCAGTTGTGTCGGGTTCCTGACAACTGCAGAGGTCTCGGAGCCGTCCTTTGTCAATTAGCAGCAGCTTCTTGGTAATATGGCCTTAAAAAATGGGAAGAAGTGAAAATAAATACATCTGATTTTTAATTGCCTCAGTACAGCAGGGCCTTGGGTGTTGGAATATTTTAGCACCTGCCCAGCTCAACAGTTGCTTATTGTTCCTGGGTTTTATGGCAGAGCCTGAAACGCCGGCGCGCAGCTGCAGGCAGGCAGGGATTGCGTGAAGGGCTGGGACCAGGCAGCAGGAAACCTGAGAGGTGCCAGGAGAGATTTCTGGGCTTGCTGAGAAAAGTTGAGGATCATTCAGCATGAAAGTGTTTGCAGGTGAAGCGAGCTGTGCTGCAGTGCCAGATTTCAGGGCTGTTCAGCTCTGAAGGGTTTGCTGTGCGAGCTGTGCATTCTGTCTCAGACGCTGGAGCACCAAAGGCAGTGCTGGAGCCTCCCCGTTCTCCTGTCCCCTTTTTGCTGGGGAGGAGGAAGAGGATGAGCCAGATTCTGTTTCGGTGTGTCAGCAGCAAAGCTGCTGCCCGATGGCAACGCCAAACCCACAGCAGCAGAGCCTGGCATGCGTGTGCTTTGTGCCTGCTGTTGATGTTTAAATTAAAAAATAACACCCCCAATTTTATCTTGATTCCCTGGAGCTGGGTTAAGTTGGCCACACTGCTGCAGGGGAGGGCATAGGGCAGTGCTCAGGGTGGTGCCCCTGAGAGGGTGGATTTCTGCAAGATCCTCTCTCTGGTTATAGCTGCTGGCTTCAGGGCACTCTGGATCCATCCCTTTTTGCCGTCTCCTCTGAGATGTTGAATGTCAGCAGTTGCAGTTTGTGGGTGGGGGGCAAATGATGCATAAGACCCCCTGTCTGCTTGCTCCTGGTGAAACATATCCCCTTTCTCCCCCCACCTTCAAGCAACTCCAAAGGCTGTGTTAAGTTTGTTAGTGTTTGGTAACTGGGGAAGACACTTTACCACCAGCTCAGGAGAATTGCAACAGTCTTGTTTAAGGGGAAAAGAAAAAAAAACATGTTTTTTCACACGCTTTGAATCTCCTGTGCTTCATTTTATTTCTTTTTTTTTTTAAGACGCACTTCTGCCTGAAGTGTTAAAAACACACCCTTGGAGCTGCTGCAGCAAAGCTGATCCTAGGGCATAGTAAAAGGTTTAATGTATTTTTGTAGGATCCCTTTACAATTCCCACAAGAGAATCCTGCTAAGGAAAACAGAGCTACAAAAAAAAAAGTCTTAACATTTGTTTAAAAAAACCAAAACCAAGCCCACTCTCTAGGTACTACCAACTGCATCATATTTAACAGGTAAAAGATGTTTGAGCTCGATATGACTCATTGGTGCAGTTGCTATCACTGGGTAATGTGCCTTTACAGCCTGCCAGGTCTGTGTCAGAGACGTGCAACTGCATGTGGCTGGTTTCTTTCCTCCCCCATCCTGGAAAAATAAATCCCTACTGTCTGGCCACGGAGGAGTAGGCATTTTTTCCCCAACATAAAATCTTTGGTATTCCTATAGAAGACACTAAATATAAACACTGGTGCAGCTACCTTTGGCTAAATAAGCCAGGCATGGCAGAAGGGGGCTCTGCTTGGTCTTGGAGGCACAGGAGGATTTATGGGGCAGATCTGAGGATTTTCCAAGCTTTGCCTCTTTCTGACCAGCCCAACCTATGTGTCATGACGGGGAAGGCTCAGACCTGCAGCCTTACTCAGTTTGTCCCAGTTTAGGGACAGCCACCCGCTGCACTGGTGGGACAGGAGATGGCAGCAGGGCTGAGGAGGGGACAGCAGGGTGGCCCCTTGGGCTTGCAGGGTGCTGGGGGTCCTGCTGCAGGATATGCACCGTGCCCAGCAGCCGAGCTGTGGGGCTGTGCATTTGGGTCTGCAGAGACCGGAGATGTTTGAGTGCAGGACCCCCAGGCCTTCACACATGGATCCTTCTGGAAAACGGGCAGACGTTGAGCCCTGTCCTCCTCGGGTGGTTTGCAGTTGCAGAGCAAGGGAGAGGGGAGGTAGTTTCTTTCCTAAAGGCTCCTTTCCCTCTGTCCCCAGATCTCAGGAGCTGCACCTGAGAACCGAGGGGCATTCCTATCTCTCTGACCTGACCAAGACATCGGACTTGGAGTTCATTGAAACCAAGAGGCCACGCCTGGACCTGCTGCAGGACCCCCTGATGAGGCACTCGCCTCTCCTGAACCAGAGCCAGCAGGGAGGCACCGAGGATCTCTCAAAGGTAAGGGGCTGATGGCCTGTGCTGCCAGCTGGGTGTGGGGTCTGCATTTTGGGCTTGTGTAGAGCTGCCTTTGAGGCTCTGAGCCACTGCTGGATTCAGCAGAGATCGTGGTTCCCAATGCATCAGGCAGTGCTTGGTGGTACTGGATGGTTTTCCTTGAGGTGGGGTGATCACTTCAGGGGAACAGAAGCATATCAGCTTTCCCCATAACTGTTACAGTCATGGGCTTTTTTTACTGGGCTATTAGATGCACCAGAACAATTTGGAAGCTCCTGTAGGCTGAATTAAGGATGGTCATGTCTGGCTTTTCTGGGTACTCTGCCTTGATTTGATTTTTATTTGATGCTTCTCATTTATCACATCTCTTTATTTAATATTGGTGTTTGAAGGGCTGGAATCGGTTTCTGGTGGTTCTTTAATATAATCTTCCCTAGGAAAGCCTCCCTTGTCCCAGTCTTATTTAACAAAGCAAATCGTTTACTTACAATTGTCCCCTCTGCACATGGAATAAATGTTGCAAGGAGAAATCCCTTGTGTGTGTGCCTGTTTGGATTTACTTTCATGTTCTCTTGGGGTAAATTGTATTTGATTTTACTGTGAGTTTGAACATGCTCCTGGTTGGCAGGAAAGTCCTGCTGGATAGATGTGGTGGGGGCAGCTGACTCCGATGCCAGCTGAGGGCTAGTGCAGCTGAGTGAGACGTGTGTCCCGGAGCAGTGGCACACTCATGGTGGCAGGATGTGTCCCAGTGACCAGAGCTGGAGAGAGATGTTTGCTATTCTGTCTGTGCTGCTGACTCAGAGTCTGACGGAGTCGCTCAATACTTTATCTAGGGCAGCTCTGCCAGCCGGGTGAGCTCTTTGGGTGAGATGCACCACGTGAGCCCAGTATTGCTAAACACGCTGCTGGTTGTTTAGACAGAGTATCCCAGGAGTTGTTCCCTTACCCGTTACCCCATTCCTCGTTGTTGCAGTCACTGTATGGGGAGGAGCTCGATTTACTCACTGGGGTAATACTGCTAGGACTGGTTTTCATGGTGATTTTGCAGATTGAACTCATTTTTGCACAGTAAGAGCTCCACAAAGCCCTCCATAAAAAGGGCAGGGGTTTGGTTACACACTCTGGGCGCCAGCCTGGCTGTCCCAGGGGATGTGACTGTGATGGATGTTGCTCTTGGGCAGTGGATATGTCTTGGTCGCTCCTGGTTTCAGAGCTGAGATGCAGAATCAGGTCTGCGTTGGGATATGAGTTTAGCCCATCCCTGATGACCATTGATAACAGGATTTACCAGCCTTCATCCCAGGGGAGAGAAGTCAGTGCTATTCCTGCACGTTTCCAAGGCCTTTGTTTTGAGCCATAATCTGTGCTCAGAACACACGTGGAGCAATTGATGGGGTAACTGCTGGTAACAGGCTTCAGAGTTTTTTCCCCCCTGAAGAGAAGTGGATTTCTCATGTCTTTTGTTCCTCATCTGCCTCTCCCAAACAGGAGGGGAGAGCTGGGCCCCTTAAACCCTGTTCAGTATCACTGCAGCCTCACTCCAAGCAAGGCTTACTTTGTAAGGAGAAGCTCTTGGATCAGTGCATTCTCACTGGAGAAAGCAGACACACTTTTGGGCAGTGTGCCTTTCAAAAGCAGCAGCTTTCAGCTAAATCTCACTTGGACAAGAAAAAGATAGTACCTTTCCTTGTGAACCTCACATTGCTCATATCCTCAAACACTGGTGTTTCTTTCCAAGCCAGAGGCAGAAGATTGTTTTCTTGCCTGCTTTACCCCACTTGAGCATCTTTATCCCTGCTGTTGTTTGTTGTCATGTTGCTGCAGTGCTGTGGTCCTGGGCTCCTGCTGCTGGATGTGGCCTGGAGGGCTCTGGTGAGCTCAGTCTGCTGGGGAGAAATGAAACTTCCCTGTGCCCTCTGTGCCAGCTGGGGTTGATGCTTTTCCCCCGGGAAGGTGTTCCCTTTATCTGGCTGACAATAACCAGAACAACTAAAGCAGGGCTGCTTTTTCGGCCTCTGCAAGCCTGGGTGTGGGATTCACTGGAAAAGCTGCTGTGACATGGCTTTGCCAGGTGTGTTCTTGGCACAGAGGCAGCAGCTGCTTCCCAGGACCCTCAGTGGCTTCTGCTTTCTTTCCAGTGAACCTCCATCATGTGAGAGCAGCCAGGAGTAAAGCAGACAGCCCCAGAGCAGGCCAGTGATGCTGTGCACGACCCCTGTCCCTGCACACACGTGCACAGCTGGTGCTGTCCATGATCCTGCCCCACAGGGATGGTGAGCATGGCACATCTGGTCAGTCAGAGCCTGCTCTCCCCTCTCCAGAGCTGGAGCTTCATCCTGCCTCTCCCCTTCCGTCTCCTCTTATTCCCGTTATGCTTTCACTTGTTCTTCTCCCCATTTTTAAGACTGCTCTTCCACCACGTACGTGGTTTGCTGCTCCTTCCTATAGGATGTGAGTCAGTTCTGATCTGCTTTAGTCCCCTGGCAAGAGCTGGCTGGCTGCACTTCTGAGTGGCCTGTTGCTCCAACAGGAATTCACTTACAGGGAGCCATGTAATCCCACGGGAACGGGGCTGGGTGGAGGCTTAGGAAACCTGAACCTTGCTGCCATCTGCCCTGGCAGGCTGCTGGTCACCGGGTAAGGCTCTTCCCCTTTCTCTATCTCAGATTTCCCCATCTGTACAAGGGACAATGCCACTTCCCTCTTTTGTAAAATAATTAACAACTGTGGATGGAAAAAGGCAGTTAAGAAGCCATGTGTTGTTAGGACTTGGACTCTGCTTTACATTGTGCAAAGGTTTTAATTTCTTCCCTTTCTGCATGAGTGTTTTTGTTGTGTTACAGGCTGAAAAATGGAGTAATAAAGTGGGGTGGGGGGTAGTCCTGGAAAAGACAGCACCAAGGTCAGGAAAAATAGGTATGGCAAAACAGAAATTAGGGCAAAAGGTACTTTGCTTTGATTCATATTGATGTAGCTTTAAAGGCAATTAATTGAAAAAGGAGGAATTAACACATTTGAAATGCCTTTTTAATGATGCATTGAAGCCAGCAGCGTACATGCCAAGTTTCACACTGGCTGCCCGTTCCAGAGCCCAATTTACAGTGAACTCCTGGAAGACAGGCTGTGGGATGGAAAAGGCTCTTGGCTAGCCTGCTAACTCCTGCCCTGCCTGCAGGCTGGCAGCGCACTGAGGACAGCAGAAAGGCCTTTTGGGAGCTCTGCTTCCTCCTCACTGCAGTGGCTGTGCCTCGACAGTGCTGGTCCCTGGTAGCTGCTCCGTCCCTTACCGAGTGCACCAGGGGAGAGGAGCGGGAGGCTCAGCCTCTGGCAGCAGGGTTTGCCCTGGTTACAGGGTGGAGGAGCAGTGCCACAGCTCCCAGCACAGATAGCTGGGCTGGCTGGTAAATCACCAGTTGCGTTTCTGCTCCGTGGCTTTGTTATGGGAACATTGATCTGTTGCTGGGATTAACCTCTCAGAGTTTCCAGTGGGTTGGTCTCGCAGTTATTAATGAAACTGGCTGGAACTTGTGTTGACCTTGGCAGAGGCCCCAGTTGGCTTGGAGGTAACTGGCAAAAGCATAATCTCTAATTGAGTAATCCAGGGCTGGGGGAAGGGAGCGGAGGGGGCGGACACGAAGCAGTGCTTTGAACTGGGAGAGCCCTGGTGCTCCGACGGGATGCGTGGGAGTGGAGGGCTCAGCACGGCGCTGAGCACGGCGCTCGCCGAGGGAATTAGCAGGCACAGCGAGGCAGCAGCTCGGTTCCGGCACCCCAGGCTCCCTCCTGTAGAAAACAGCCCAGAATTCCAGCGCCTCCCCGTGATTTATTGCTGTGGAACAATAGCGCGGAGGGGCTGGAGAATGGAACAAGCTGTGAGCGTCGGCCGTCCCTGGGCGTGTGTCCTCCCATAGCCTCTGAGTCTGCAGCGGGGATCACGCTGGGCTCTCTCCCTTCCCCACTGGAGGTTGTTTTTCACTTGAGCAAAAGAGCTCTGGGCTTGTTTCTTGGGCTTTTGGGGAATGTCTGCAAGCAGGGACCGAGTGACCACGCAGGTCTGGTTTCCCCAGCCGTGCATCTCTGCTGTGAGAGAGGGAGATGCTTCCTTGGCCAGCTGTGGCTGTGCCCACATCTGGCAGGGAGGGGCTGGCTGCCAGCAAGTCCTGCAGAACACCCAGGCAGAGGGATCCTGTGGAGCTGTGGTAGCACCAATGGATGGGGACACACCAATGCTGCCAGCATCCTGTTGCTCCATCCCAGCTATCCAGAACCCAAGTGAGATGCACAGACCTCTGCCAGTGCCAGGCTTGAGCAGCCCTGTGGGAAATGAAATTCCTCAAACACGCAACCACGAAAAGAACTTCTTGTCCGGAGGACTGTGGGATGCTCCGTGCAAAGCCTGCACATGCTGTGTGGCCTCCCCACCACTTCTTGGAGGGAGTGGACTTCTGTGGAAGTAGCTCTAACCTCAGATCTGAGCAGTGAAATGAAACAATTTTAGTGGGTACAAACACACCTACGTCTTTCCTGCTTTTGTCCTCCTTCCCCTGCAGAGAACAGCAGTTCTTGGTAACTCTCCTTGCAGCTGGGCTGTCCTGTGAAGCTGAGCCAGTGGAGTTGGGCACCCATCAGGAGTGAGGGGCATGGGGTTGTCGAGTCCAGCAGCTCGAGTGGAGCTGGGGTTGTCGAGTCAGGAGGATCCTCCCGTGACGTGTGTGACTCCCACCCATCTGCCGTGCGCTTTCTCACACTGTCGACTTGATAAAAATCTGGTTGCAAAAAATGATTCGGTGGGGTGGGGAATTTACGTTAGGGGAGTAATGATTCAAAGCTATTTCTGGGAAGATGAGGGACATGTTGGCATTCTTTGTCATTCCAAACATATTTAAAAGCTGAAATATTTGCGTTGTTCACGTTGCCACAGCGCAAACACTTCTGGCTGGATTTCCCCCCCCTCCTGCTTTCCTCCCTGCTCCGATGATAATTTCCAAATCACGGGAGGATGGGATGAGTGTGAGCGTGTCCACCCCTGCTCAGCTGCATGTGAACACACACCTTTGGGAGCGTGTGCCTGCGGTGTGTGAGCAGAGGGGCTCTCCTGGCATGCCTGGCAGTCCATTCCATCGCCCACCGTGCCAGGGTGGCTGCAAGGGGCTGTCAGCAGCCCGTGCCATGCACCAGCGTGGGACAGGAAGCCAAGGGAACAGCCCGAGGAGTGTTGTATCTGGAATCTCCGTCCCATTCATGGACTCATGCTGGCTTCATTTGAAAAACAGATGCTTTTGGGCGTTGCATAGTCCTTGTGAGATGTTTCACTCCTTCATCTGGGCCTGGGCTGAGGGGTGAAGGGAAGGAGCACCATGACTGCAAGACAACTGGTTTTATTCCATTTCTCAGCTGAAGCTGCTGTGGCCAAAGAACTGAACTATGATCTGAGAGACTCGGGTATGGCAGGAAAAGCCCTGATGGGCTGCAGAAACATTCCAGAGGCAGGATGTAAAAACCTTGAAGCTTTCCTTGAGCTGCCTGCAGCCCTGCTCTCCCCCACCCTGTCTGCTGCAGCCTGCAGTGGTCCCCCAGCCATGGATAGCGGGGCCAAGGCTCAGTGCAGCTGGAAAACCAACAGGAGAACTAAGGTGCCTCAAGCACAGGTTGTTTCACACTTCTTCAGCTCGTTTGTGGTGATCGACGCCCAAAACAACCTTTTAAATTGCCTTTCAAGCCACAGCGGTGGCGAAGGACGGTGTGATAAGGCTGATTGCTTCTCGGGAACCTGCTTCATCATTTACATAAATGGACTTTTCTGTTCCATTCGGTCGATGTTACAAGGCTCGTGCAGTGCGACATCTCACCTGATCTGCTGGAGGGAAAGAAAGTCCCTTGACTTGGTGTGCCTCACCCCTGAAATTGGAAGAAACACTGCTGGCTCTTCGTGCTTGCCACAGGCAGTGTGCTGTGTGGATTCATGGAGACTTTTCTTCTCCATCTATGAAGTGTACATGTGGTGTGTATCTATTTTATCTGATAGCAAGAATTCTATCTTTTGCCTTTGGCCTGTTTTGTCCTGGAAATGCAGGAGAGAGGAGAGCTAGCTTGCTACTCAAGTGGGACTTAGGAAATAGGGTTGGTATGGCAGGAACTGGTACTGGTCTCCAGCATTGCTCCAGAGCACGAGGATGGTGTGGGGTGAGGAGGGCTGTGCCAGCTACCACTTTTGCCTGTGCTCAACCAGTTGTGTTCATTTGTGTTAAAAAAGAATCCCTCTCCTGGAATAAATGGAAAGAATTCAGTCCTGGTACCAAGAGGGACATCCTGGCTATTTTTTTTCCCACCTTGCAGTCTCAGCCTGATCTGTTTTTCTTCTTTTCCCCTCATGTTCTGGGAGGGGATGTGCATTGCTCCAGCTCCCACCGGATCCAGGCACGGTCTGGAATGGGTTTTATGTGGGATCTGCCCAGTTAGTGCAGGTGACCAAGCAGCAGGAGGTTGTTACCAATTTGCAGGCACGTACATCTGGCAGATGAACTGGTCCTCCCTCATTGTTCAGCATCCCTGCATGCCTCTCCTACCCAAGGGTCTTCCTGGGAGCACCCTGGGTGACTTGTCCATGGACGTACAGCACCGAGCACATTTTTGGCACTGTACTTTTCCATGGTTGGGAAATGCAGCCCATCAACAGTCCTGACTCACACAGCGAAAGCCAGTGAGTTGTGACACCCATCAGATTGATTCTGGGTGCTGTGTTTTGAGGAGGAGGGTATTTCATGCTAATACCTTCCTTCCCAGCGTGGGGTGGAAGCTGTGGAGGAGATGCAACAGCAATCAGTGGTGCTTGCCTGCTGCTGCTGGAGGGGATGGAGTGGGGGAGTGATTTTAGAGATGGATTTGGCAGAGACGAGTTGCTGCTCTTTGTGCCTGTGGTGATGGAGCTGTAATAACATATTGAACATGGCAACAGCCCTTGCTAAAGCTCTGTGACTTCACGTTCGTGCTTCGTGGAGCCTCATCTCTTAACAACACCCTTAGCGTCGATAACAAGAGAGGAACTGTCGAGTGCCAAAGGGCCTAGTTAAAATCACTCGCTGAAAACCTCCTTTCTTTTTGGACCTAAACTTGCTTTTTAAACAGAAAAACTCTTTGGCTGTGTTGAAGGCAGAGCACATTCAGAGGGTTTTTTGGCTCCGCAGCCTCGCGCTGCATGGGGGGGCCGGGGGGCGATGGACGCTGGTGTGTGTCAGGAATGCTGGCTGAGCGCTCGGCAAGCAGAGAGGGGTTGTTTTAGGACAAGCTGACAGGCCCTTGGCTTGTTCTGCTGCTCTCGAAAAATGTAATTCTAATTCTTGGCACCTTTATCCAGGAGGATAAGGAGCGAGAGCACAGTGGAGCCTGTTCCCTCTGCCCTTGGAAATGGGCTTTTACCCAGCGGCAGAGCTGGCTCAGGGTGGAGCAATGTGCTCTTGTCCTACCCCAGGTTTGATGGATCAAAAGTAGAAATTAGTGGGGGTGAAGCAGTGTGGGATGAAATGACCTGAAGCATCTCCTTGCAGTCCTGACCTCTGTCTAAGTTACTCTTTGGTCATCCCAGTGCTCTGACAGAGGATTTTCTGCAGGTGCCAGTGTTCTGCCCAGATTCTGCTCGCCTTAATCCTGCATCCAGTACCCTCTCCTGAGAGGAAGAAGCAGCACACTGTCCTCTGGCAGTGCCAGGCAGGAGAGGAGATGGGGAGTGGCTGTGGTGCTTCCCAGTCCTCTGCTGTATCCTGAGGGGTTCTCCCTGCTCCAGCACACAGCCACTGTGGTTTTCTCTGCTGCCATGGCACTGTGTCCCCTCCTCTGCCTGCACAGTAATGCTTCCTTGGCTTGACTCTAAGCAATCTGCTCTGGTCACTGCCCCAGCAGGGTCTGATTTCTCTCCTCCTGTGCTGTTCCCTGAGGAGCAGCAGTGATCATTTCTGCCTTCTGATCTCCACTTTGGATGCTGTCGTTCCTGTGGCTGCTGAAGAAAAAACCATTGCCTAGTGCAGATCAAGCTGTCCCACGTGGTTACGTGACCAAACCAAGCACAGGCTTTTATTTCAAGCTGGTTTTTAGGTCTGTGTTATTTTATCTCATCTCAGGTATGATGTAGAACAGATTGCCCCCAGCAGCTAATGTGTTTCTGCCTCGGCAGCAGACAGAGTGGCAGATGTAAACACAGGAACATTGCAGGCTTTCAGACACTAAAAACTCCTAAAGAATAGGCAGGTATGTGTGTATAAATATATATCGTGCATTATATGAAAGGCTTTTAATATGTTTCGAGGGAGATTTGTAAATTCATGAATTCATGTGTGTATACTTCTTACAGGTTTTTAAGTAATTGAAAAGCCTACATTATATATAGATATATATATACACACACACACAAATACATATATATATTTATATATGCTGCCTCCTATTCTTGTAAGTTTTTTTTTCAAAGGCTTCCTCTAGCCTTGTTCAGTGATTCTGCCTTCAGCTGCCACAAGGAGAAAGACTCCCAGTCTCGATCAAAGCTAAATATTGATTTGAGTCAATCTGGGTGCACTTGGAGACATCACTAGTGTTCATGAATGCAGCATAATCGCTGATTGGAGTGGGGAAATTTCATCATAAAGGCCCCAAAAGGGAGGTTTATTATTGCTTTCTTCCAAATGCCTGAATTTTATTAGCTTCAGTCATTCTTGGCAGGGCAGCGGAATGGGATTTTATAGTTAGCAAAGGAAAAGTAAACACAGTAATCATTTCACAGCCCTGTGCCTGCCAAACCAAGATGGAAATTCCAGCCTTGGTGGGAAGCTGCTGCTTTGCTAACAGATAATAACAAATTCACTGTGGGCTTATTCTTGCTATGGGAGCTGAGATGTTTGGGATTTTCTGTAATGCCCTGGTCTGGGGAAGCAGAGGTGCTTCATGGTTTTCTGCAGGAACACGCTGGGCAGAGGTTTGTGGTTTGAGCAACTCCCGCAGCCATTTGCAGTTAGAAATGGTGTTTCTGCTCTGAGCCTTTGGGAGCTGCTCTGTCCCGTGCTCCTGTTGATAATTTGGTTTTTCCATGGTCAGTCTTGCTCTGATCACAGAGCTGAGCGATGCTGAAGGTGTGACACGTATGAGACACCCTGATGATCCCTGCACCCTGTGACCATCTCTGAATGGGGGGGAAGGTTATTACAGCAAAAAACTTCTCCATGTAAACCCAAAACTCTCACAAAAGGTTTATTTTACGTGCTTTCCTGGCCTTGTTGAGGTGGAGGGCTTGGCTGCCAGCTGGGTTCTGGACCAGCACCCGCCTGTGTTTCCTGGCAGAGGGGGATGCTGTTTCCTCCCACCTTCCTGCCCCTCTGGCTGGGGATGGCGCTGGGAATGGCCAGCGCTGCCGCCGCAGGATGCGGCCTCCCGATGGAAAACCAGGCGGAGCAGTGAAGGAAATGGCTCCTCGAACAAGCGGCGAATGTCGAGGCAGCCCCTTCCACGTGTCTGCACAATTATTAGAACAATAAAGCATTGAGCGCAGCCGGCGGCCGGCTCTGATGGATGGTGCGGCTGACGGCTGCTGTGCCCCAGCCGTGCTCCCCTCAGCGCCGATCCTGCCGGGCTCTGCTGTGCCCCAGCCGTGCTCCCCTCAGCACCGATCCTGCCGGGCTCTGCTGTGCCCCAGCCGTGCTCCCCTCAGCATGGATCCTGCCGGGCTCAGCCCTGGCACCAGCCGTGCTCCCCTCAGCGCCGATCCTGCCGGGCTCCGCTGTGCCCCAGCCGTGCTCCCCTCAGCGCCGATCCTGCCGGGCTCTGCCCTGGCACCAGCCGTGCTCCCCTCAGCGCCGATCCTGCCGGGCTCTGCTGTGCCCCAGCCGTGCTCCCCTCAGCACGGATCCTGCCGGGCTCTGCTGTGCCCCAGCCGTGCTCCCCTCAGCACGGATCCTGCCGGGCTCTGCTGTGCCCCACCGTGCTCCCCTCACCCAGCCGTGCTCCCCTCAGCACGGATCCTGCCGGGCTCGCCCTGGCACCAGCCGTGCTCCCCTCAGCGCCGATCCTGCCGGGCTCTGCTGTGCCCCAGCCGTGCTCCCCTCAGCACGGATCCTGCCGGGCTCTGCTGTGCCCCAGCCGTGCTCCCCTCAGCACGGATCCTGCCGGGCTCTGCTGTGCCCCAGCCGTGCTCCCCTCAGCGCCAATCCTGCCGGGCTCTGCTGTGCCCCAGCCGTGCTCCCCTCAGCACGGATCCTGCCGGGCTCTGCCCTGGCACCAGCCGTGCTCCCCTCAGCACGGATCCTGCCGGGCTCTGCCCTGGCACCAGCCGTGCTCCCCTCAGCGCCGATCATGCCGGGCTCGGCCCTGGCACCGGCCTGGGAGCCGGGGTGAGCAGCTGGGGCTCTGTGCCACATCCCCCCGGAGCACCGCTGCCTCTGGGGTGTTGGGGATGCTCAGTGGATGTGCTTTGTGTGGCCTTGGGGGCTGTCAGGGAGGGCAGGGACAGGCAGAGGCGTTGTCCCCACTGCGTCCCTTGTGGTTTTTACAGCTGAGAGGTGTTTGATGTCCTGCTTCGTGTAGCTGAGAGCACAGCCAGAAGGAGCCTGTCCATTAGGTGACCCTGACGGCATCGGAGTGAGGAAGTGGTGACATGGAGCTGGCAAGCAGAGCTCGGAGGGTTCCTGTAGGAGCAGTTATTTCAGTTTTGTGAGCTGACACAGTTGGAACAGGAGCCGCTGGGGTTGAGCAGGGGTGTGGTGCTGGGACTCATCATCCTGTGCTGGATGTGCTGTGAGTCTCGGGGGAGTTGTTGGTAACCTTGGCTTGGTGCTATGGCTCTTGCATGCAAGACAAGGTCTGGGTTGTCCCACAACACACCTCAGCCGCTGCTCAAACCATTTTAGATCTTGCTTGCATTTCCTTTCTCCATCAGTCAATCTCCGCCTCAGTAGGCAGCTCAATCTCCAGGATTTGGGGAAAATAATTTTGGATGATGGCTGTGAGGGAGGGAGGGGAGTGTGAGCTGCCTTTAAGTGTATCTCACTTGCAGCAGTAGTGGTTAAATAGAGCTGTCTTCAATCATTCCCTTCCCTCCCCTCTAAATTTGATTCCCCTTCAAGCAGACTTCCCAATATTGATGTTGTGTGCCATCCTGATTAACTCCCAGACAAATCCCTGCTTCACAGGGCTGCTGAGTGCTGCCCTGTGTGTATCCCGCTGGGATGTGTGTGGCTGAGGAGTCCCTGCTCCTCCTCGGCCTCCTGCCTCCTCCCTGGCAATAGGAGGAAATTTAAATGTTTCTGAAGAGCAGCATTTCCATTTCAAAAGCTGTTCGTTCAAGTGCGTCTGGAGTGGGATTTCTCTCCCCCACTCCTCTCTGAATGGGAGCTTTAGAAGTCTCATTTCCTCTGCTTGATAACACCAGGCTGAGAAGGGCTTTTGTCTTTTCATTTCCCCTCAATTTTTTATTTTTAAATCAGTGAGGTTTGGAGAAGCTGCCGTGGTGGATTTTCCCTCCCCCGTGTTTGTCCATGTGCTGGAGGATGCACCTGGCATCACCCAGTGAATGAGCTGGAGCTTCCTGGGGCACAGCCGGAGCCGAGCAGGCCCCACCTGGGAGCACCCTGCCAGTCGCTCCTGGGAGCAGAGGAGGAGGTTTGCTGGCCTGTCCGTGCTGTGGAGGGAACTCCGTGCTGCCCTTCTTGGCTTCTTGTGTCCCAGCACCCCAGGACAGCGCTGGGTGTGCTGGTGCTGAGCCCGGCTCAGGATCTGGCCCTGTGTTTCCAACACATGACGCTGCAATGGCTCCAGTCCCGCTGACTGGTTGCCCGCCTGCTTTTTTGGCTGATGTAGCTTTTCCAGTTGGCGTGAAATGATCTATTTTTGACGGGATGCTCAGTGGAGAGCAGATGTAAGCGGATGTAGTGCCCAGCTCCTGCCTGTGCAGGATTGATGGGTGTGGGTGTAGGCACTGTCCCACCAGGGCACTGGCACTTGTGCTGTTCACTGGAGTATTGCACTGGTGTAAAATGGACTTTTTTCTGCAGAAGCCTCTTTTACAAAACTTGAGCTTGCTTTTCATGTGGCATCTAGGGCTGGAGGGCTTTCTGCCTCCTTGAGGGACAGCTGGGATTTGGCAGGGACTATTCAGCATCCTCTGTCAGAGGGAACTTGCCTTCTGGGATCAGCATGGACCTTGATGCTTCAGCCCTGCCTGGTTGACGTGCCGGAAAGACTCAGAACTTGCTTTACTACATGTGGTAATTGAAAGAGGATGGGTGGTATAGCCAAAAAAATAAGAAAAACAAAAAAAAGGAGGCTAAAGCTTTCAAAGGCATGGAATGAGTTTTCCGTTCCCCTGAGGTTTGTTGGGTTAGGTGACAAGGTGCTTCCTAGGCTGCTGCAGGAGGTTTAGGGATTGTACCTGTACCCCCCAGGCCAGGGGACCCTCCCTGCCTCCTAAAAGAAACTCCCTGGCACAGGTAGAAATGCAAAAACAGGCCCTGGTGATTATTCAGAGGTTCCTGTGAGAGCTGCCCGAGGTCTGCTGGCCCCAGGGAATGCGAGGGAGGTTTGAGCCCCAGCAAGGAGGAGCCAGGCTCTGCCATGAGCTCCCCATTACCTTTAAAACGTGGTTCTGCAGCCGGGGGTGACCCCGCTGCCTGGCTGAGTGCCAAATTGGGCAATTAAAATTTTCCCTCCCTGCCTTGGCATTTCATGTACTCGGAGGCGTTTTTCACAGTTTGGTCCTTTTTAAGAAGCTTCAAACATGCGCTTGCGTGTGCAGTGTCAGCACTGGTGGCTGCTGGGTGAACAAATTACTGAAAGAGCATGAAAGTTGCAGATGGAGGAGTGGAAGAACTTGCTGCTCTGTGGGCTACTCTGACAACCTTACCTTGTCCTGCCCTTGTTTGCTGGAAGCAGCAGGACCCCCTCTTTGCTGTACCTGGCTGCATTGCTCCATCCTTATCATCTGGTGGGTGGTCTCAGGCTTTACCTGCCCAGACCGTGCATTTATTCACAGCTCTTTTAGGGCACTTGCCTGGAGTGCTCCACACATGGCCCTTCCAGCTCAGCCTTTCCTTCCCTTTGCAGCAGTGCAGGCAGAGTGCAATACCATTCCTGGAGCTTCCCAGAACCAGGATCCCACTCCGCTTGCCTGCTCAGTTCCAAGTAATTCCCCTAGGGCAAGCATCAAGATGAGATTTTTATTAATTTTTTTTTTTTCTTTGACTTGGACACTTTTTCAGTGTTAACAAAAGGCAAAACGCTGGCAGAGAGTCTTACCAGATGTATCAACTGTACTGAAGATGCTCAAAGAAAAAGTTCCCAGAATCTTTCTGAATGTTGCAGAAAGGCATATTTTCTTGTAAACTTGTTCTTGGAAGTGACAGAGTTGTTTTGGCTGAAATTCACTGTTTAGGAAAAAAAAAGAAAAAGAAAAAAGGCTTAAAATGCCTGAAGCTGAAATTCAGCATGGAAAATTTCAGTCCAGACAGTCACTGTTTGAACAAACTTAAGGTCAGCTGAAAATCCAGGGATGCAGAATAGGCAGTGTTGGGGAATTCTTAATGAGAGGTGGAGCAATTAGCTCCTCGTTGTAATGAGTAGATGGGTAGGTGAGGATTCATCACTCCTCTAAGTCAGTGGGGAACGTTCGCATTCAATGCAATTATTACCCACTAATGGGGAAACGCAGGAAGGGAATGGAAGGCACAGCATCCATTTGTCGGGGTAATGCCTTCGGTGGCTGTGGGAGTTTGCCTGAGTAAGGTTTTCTGGATTTGACCCGTAATTTTAGGCTGCCTCTGAGTCCATAAGCCTCAGTGTTTGTGGTGCTTGTGTGGAATTCTGCAGTGCTGATATCCAGAGGCAGCATCTGTTCGCTGAAACACCATGGAAGGGCTCTTTTGAGCACAAGCAAGTTTTGAGAGACCAGATAGAAAGAAGGCTTTGGTTACTGCATTTAACTGAGGCTCTGGCTGGCGAGGTTTTACCACCCTCGTAAATCTGCTGGGAGGGGGATGCGGGGAGGGAGGGGTCAGCATTTGGTACTGGTTTTGCAATTAAATTGCTTCAAGCTGTTGAAACACTGGGGAAGTTTTTTGACCTACTTTTCGTGCAAGCTTAGAAATTGTTGGGATGTTTTCTGCTCTGTCTGCGTGGAATTCAGCTGGATTACGGAGGAAAGGAATTTCGTGGGCCTTCTCGTAAAGTCAGATTTATTTTAAAAGAAGAAATTAAGTTTAAGAAAACCTGGCTTTGTCTTCAGACAGCTCCTTGGTCTGCAGCTTCGTGAATTCCCATGGGAGCACAGACTGGGCTGCATCCAGTGAAAGCAATCCCTGTCCTGTACATGCCATGGAGCATGGGGATGGAGGAAGGAGGTGGGTGATGCCTTGGTCCCACACCTGGCATCCCTCGGGAATGCTGGCTGGCCCTGCAGGGAAACACCCATGGGCTCCTGGCTGCTGAACAGCCCCACGGGTGCTCCCCAGGGCACACACACATCCTCCTCCAGCTTCAGCAGCCTTCCGAGCACGAGGGGTTGCAGCCCAGCCAGAGCCCAGCAGTATTTAAGAATTAAAACCTCGTTTGATGGGCCAGGCTGCAGAAAGAGCCGCTAGCACAGCAGATGGCCATGAACAAAAGAATTGCAGTAACTCAATGTACTTTTCACTGCTCGAGCTCCCTGACTTTTTGTACTCGTGCATCTCCCTGGGGAAACGAGACGTTAGTTTTCAGCTCCATAACGTTTTCCCTCTGTCAGTGCTGTCATCCTGGGCCTTAAGATGTCTCAGAATGTGTTGGGACACTTTTCCAATTAGAAAAATAAATTCCTTTAGTCTGCATTTGGCTCACTTAGGAGTTTTATACGCATATTTTTACCTGGAAACCTGATGGATGGAGGAGAGGGGTGTTGGCTTTCCTGCTCAGTTCTCATCCCAGGGAGTGTGGGAAGCCCTGGGGGTTTAGTGTCTGCTCAGAGTGTAATGCTGCTCATCCCTGGGCTCCTGGACAAGCTGCTGGCTCTGCCGTGTGGCACAGCCCCACATGGATGGGGGTGTGGGAGGGATGTTGGCTGGTGGAGTGCTGGAATATTCACTGGCTCAGTGCTGCTGTGAGAGGCTGGGGTGGTGGAGGCATCCCCACGAGGAGATCCCCCGATCACAAGTTCATGTGAGGCTTTTTGGGAATTAATTTGAGCACAAATGGAGTGGCCCCAGCCTATCCTGCCTGCTTTGGCAATCTTCTCTAGCCCATGAGGACACGAGATGTGCGAGTGGGCAGGAGTTGAAGATAACACCTCTTAATCCCTCCTGGTGCTCCAGCAGGAAATGCTGCTGCTGGCTGATAATTAGAAAGTGAACAGACTGTGGAAGAGATGATGTTGGCATCCCTAAATCTCTGTCCTGGGCTTGGGGGAACATCTCTAATGATGTGGATTAGAAAGGCAGAGAGAGGCCCAGGCTTACCGAAGATGATATGTAGGGCAAACACCGTGTGCTGTGCTGGAGATCCCGAGGGCTGTCCCAGGCAAGTGGCTCTGTTCACTTGGGTTGTACTGATGGGGTGTGGAGATTTGGAAGCTCCACTGTGGATTTGTGAAGAGGCAGCTGATGGAGTCAAGGGATCAGCAAGGTTAAAAATGCACTGTGCAGCAAGAGTTAGGTGCAGATGGAGCAGAGCTACCAATCTGCTGCCTCCTGAGAGAAATGACCCTTCAGGGAGTCTGGGCTGCATGCAGCTGTAGGTGCTGAGCTGAAGCGTGGCACAGACACCCTCTGCCATCCCTCCAGCTCCCATGACTTCCCCGTGAGTATCACAAGCTGGGTCAGTAATGCAAAATAAGCAGGTGGAGGTGGGCTGGTGCAGGTTCCACTGTGTCCTGGGACCACAGTTGGTGTTCCCAATGTAATTTTTTCTTGTGGGCCAGATGTTGGTGTGTCTGAAGGCAGGGACGTCAGATTTACCTGGAGACTTATTTGCTGTTCAAGGCATCAACAGGCAGCTGGCTCATCCTTTTCCTTCCTCTCTTTCTCGCATGTTTTTAAAGTGACTGCCTAATAGCGAGTGGCAGGCTTGCTCCATTATCTGTGTTGGGAATTTTTATTCCTGAGCACGTAGAAGAAACCCACCCCAAAGCCTGGCCTTGCTCTTTGACAACCTCCTCAGTGATAATTGTCTTCTTCAGTGCCAGCACCTCCTCTTGCTGCGGGGAGGTTTGTGCAGCCTCTGCCCCCCGCACACCCACCCTTGTTATCATATAAATCACAAAACAAGGCCAGGGATAAACAGGACCTGCAGTAGCTGTTAGCCGTGTGTAAAAACAAATCACATGGAAACAGTGTAATTACTGAGAAAATATCAACTTGAGTAATGCAGTAATTGTTTTCTTCCCTCCAGCAGATTGATTCCACCTCTCGCAGCTCTTGCTGCTGTGGAAGTCTGTGAGTTCACGTTGATAAGAAGAATTTCACATTTCACACTGCACTTTTTCAGGGTATGACACCGTCTAGAGCAGGAGAATATATTTTGAGGGTTTCTTGAGAGCTGTAGGAAGCAGAGCACTAGTTGAAGTATCTCTGACCATTGGGGTCTTCCCCATGCTCTCAGTGGTCTTTGCAAACCTCTTTCCAACCCACTTTTGTGATTTAGAAGGGCTTCTTTATACCTTGCATAAATCTGTGAGCTCTGCTTTTTGGATGTTACCACTGCACAGACAAGATTTTTTTCTTTACCTTTAGTTTTGTTTTTTCCTTCTTTTTGCTGCTTGTCATTTTGTTGATTTAGAGAGGTGCTTGTGACATGACAGTGCCCAGTATGTGAAGTCCAAGGACATTGCCTCTCTCTATTGCTGTAATCATCTCCTAATACCAGATGATGATGATGTTTGTGCTGTGACTTGCGGCTATTTCCCTTACTCAGCTTTGCTGCTCTTTTGCTTCAGATTCTGCAAGGTGAAAAGATAAAAATGTATCAGGAACCAGGTTTCCAGGGGGTTTTGTGCCAAGTAGAAGTTTAAAGATGCCCTGTCTTGCGTATTGGCAGACGTGAGAAAGTATCATTTGTTTCATGTGCACAGAGAGGAGCCTTTCTCTCCTGCATTTTTGGCAGGTAGCTTCCTTTCCTTTAGAAAAACCTACCCACCTACGAGCCACTGCCATTTCCCCTTCCTGTGCCTTAATCTGAACGAGATTTTATGAACACCTAATTTATCTTTTGGCTTCTTGTGGTTGTCCTGCTCCTCGTGACTTGAAAAAAAAAAACAAAACCACAAAAAAAACCCCAGCTCTGGAGAACACAAAGCCTTCCCAATGCAGCCGACTGACCATTTTTTGATGTCTAATGCTGGGAAGACAAAGCAAGATGGGATCTTCTCTTCAGGATTCTCCAGAAAGCTTTCATGTTCTTCTAGTTTCTCTTCTGAATGGATGCTGGATACAACCAGCTTATCCCTTCTGGTGCTTTTGTGCTCCTGGGGCTGGATGGGCCCAAGGCAGGGCAGTGAGAGCAGGGTTTTGGGGTGCTCCTTTGCTTTCTGTCCTTGGATGGCAGCAGTGGGAAGGGCATTGGTGCCTCCAGGCTGCTCCCAGCAGGGACAGATGCCAAGCAGTGCCAGGGCAGTGTCTGCACACTCACCACGGTCAGCATGAGCTGCTGAGTAACCCAGAGCCATCATCCAGGTGCCTGGGTAGATGGGGGAGCACAGAGGGGTCCCCAGGCCACCATCCAGCTCCACCATGGCAGGAGGATGGACCAGCCTGGCCTGAGGGGCAGCCCTGGCCTTTCACTGGTGGCTGTGTCAGCACAGAGGGGAGGCTGCTCAGCACCAGTTGGTGCAGAACAATATTGGCTTTGTCCAGGGCTGCTGTAATGAAGGTAGCAAAGTTGTGTGAATTTCTTCCCTTGCTTGCCTCCCCCCATCCCTCCCCTCCCCTCCACAGCAGCTGTGGTGTGCTGGCTGCCCAGCCTGGCAGCGGTTTAGGGTTACAAACGGAGCCACCTCTCCCCTTCTCCCCCTCCAGGAAAAGAAATCCATCCACTCACTAAGCAAATGAATAGATAAACTTTTAATTACGGCGTTGGGTGGCTGCCAGAGAGGAGTGTCCCGGGTCAGGGTAGCTGGTGGTGTGCCGTGATCTCCATCTGTGTGGCCGGTGGCTATTAAACAGCTGCTTCATCCCAGGTGCCTTCATCCGTGGTGGGCAGGCTCATCCAGGCACGCAGCTTGTGTTGGCAGAAAATGGGCTCCTTTGCTTGGAGCTGGAGAGGGGAAGGGAGGTGTGCAGGAGAGGAGAGGCAGCATGGCTGCAGGATGCTCCTGGGATACCAGCTAGTTGGGCTCAGCAAAGCTGTTGCACTGCTGGGGGCAAAGCTGAATGTTCCCCTGTGTTTCCTCTCTGCCCTCAGCTCAAGGCTGTTAGAGCTGCTCCCTGTCACAGCCACGGAGGTTTTGCTGATTTCTCCCATCTCTGACTTGAAGGGTTTTGTTGAGCTGAGAGCCTCTTCACCTGGAATTTGAAAAACATCAATTCGGTCTATTTTTATCTTGACTCACCTATTGCATTTCTCTCCTCAACATCCAGCACTCAAGAGTATCCCCAGAGCTTAGGAAGAGATGGAGGAAGACCTCCATGAAGGAGCTGGGAGCCCTCTTTCCTCCCAGGGGCTGCCCTCATAGCCCCTTCTCCTTCAGCATGGTTAATGCTGCTCTTGTCTCTGTGACTGTGTCTGAGGAGGACGTGACTGTGGTGTCTCATTTTTGCAGAGAAGATGTAGCCTTGAGCCCTCTGAAGGGACAGTGGTGCTGGGAGCTCCTGAATATGAATGGGTTTATTGATCCTGTGAGAACACAAGCAGCACTCAAGGTGGTGGGAGCCTCTGAGGCTTTGTCAGGAGGAGCTGCTGTCATGTCCCTGGGAGAATAACCTGGTTCTCTCTGGAGATGCTGGAGGTTGTGGAGCGCTGCGGTGATGTGATCTGACAGCTGGTACTCCCTAGTCTAGCAGGTTTTTTTGAGGGTTTTGTGTATTTCAGAAGGCTGGGAATGGGCCAGGGAGCTGTGGGAGGATAAGAGAAGGATCCAGAGTCTCCCGGGAGAGAGATGATCTGGTTGTTTTACGCTTCCCAGGATCGTGGCCTGCCTGGCAAACTGGAGCCCGTGTCGCCCGTGAGCCCTGCTCACCCTGACGCCGAGCTGGACCTGCTGCCTGCCCGGCTCTCCAAGGAGGAGCTCATTCAGAACATGGACCGCGTGGACCGCGAGATCACCATGGTGGAGCAGCAGATCTCCAAGCTGAAGAAGAAGCAGGTAAGAGGCTGTGGTCTGGAGGGGAATGTGTGGTCTGGAGGGGAATGTGTGTCCTTGCCCCTGCACGGCCACGGAGGGGAAGTGGCAGTGCCAGTGCGCCAGGATCATCTGTGTCCCTGCTCCCCGTCCTGACATGGGTGGTGTCTGCTCTGCCGGGAGCTGGTAGTTGCAAGGTGAGGGAGGGAGCTTTGGAAACCCAGCTTGTCGGCTCTCTGCACGTCAGAGAACCTGAAAGGGAGAAAAATGTGTCCTCAGAGTCTTGGCAGTGGATGTGTAAGGGTCAGCAGCAGAGCTGGAAGCACAGCCTGGGTCGTTGGAGTCGTCTGTACAGCCCAGCATAGCACAAGGTCTTTTCTTTTTCCTTTCCAGCAATTGTCTCTCCCCAGTGCTGTTGCTGCCAGTATTCAGTACTGGGCTGTTTAAAACATTGCTGCAACGACCAAATGGCCCTTCCAGTGCATCCAGTCTCCTTTCTCTGGGGCTTTCCAGCTCTGCAGCCATGAGCAGCATCTGGTCTGGCTCCAGTCAGGGCTGTGCTTGAGCAGGGATTTGAATCTGATCTTCCTGGTTGCAGCTTTACCCTGCACAGGAGCACTCCCCAGTAGGAGGATGGCCCACTCGGTGTTGGCCTGTACATAATTACCATAAACTCATTAAGAGATTAATATGACAAAACCTCCAGGGACGTCTGTGAAAAAACCCACAGTCTTAAAGGCTTTCACTTCTTACAGCAAATCACTTCTCTGCATCCTTTTTCCTGGTTGTTTTATTTTCTTTGCTTGGGGTGAGTTTCTGAACTCCCTGATGGCTGCTAATCCCAAACTGCCCAAGAGGAATGACCTTTCCCAAGGGGTTGTAGCTGCAGCAGGAATTTGGGAGTGGAACAAAACTTGGGCTGTTTGTTGAAGCTCCTTGAGGAATGATCATGCACTTGATCTTCCCTATTTATATTTTCCCTTACCAAACTCTGACAGCTCCAGTGATCCACTGCCTGACTTTTCAGGGATGCTGAGGAGCTGCTGCTGATGCTGACAGGAGCAGCATATGCTCCTTGCCGTTCAAATCAAACTGTCCTTCCGTAAGGAAATGGGGTTTTTATTGTTGGCTGCTCAGTTGCTTTATTTCTTCCCTATGAACAAATTTTATGATTCTTCCTGCCCACAAAAATGCTCTGTTAAATGGGGAAGAAGGTGAAAGTGGCTGTTGGCAGTAAAAGCATCCCCTCCCTTCCTTTTATTTATTTAATTTTTTTTCCTTTTTTGGCACATGGTGGCAAAGTCATATGGTACCAAAACTGACCCCCCCAGTATGGCCTCCTTCCCCCTCTGGCTGGAGCCTCCCCCTCCTGGTCCTCCAGCAGAGCTAGCACATCTGGGAAGAAGTGGTTTTGGAGCAGGGGGTCCTGTCTGAGATGCTCCAGGAACGTTTTGTGCATCTGTGCATCCGAGCTGTCAGTGCAGGAGGACGAGTGAGGGAAAGCAATGAGCCTGGAACAGATACTGCTCCTGCAGGAATGTCAGTGGAGCAGGGGAGAAATTGTATGCAGCCAGAATATCCTAATGCTTTTCCCCTCTGTCTTTGGGAGGCCTTCTCAGGGTAATTAAATACATTTGTATGGAAAGGCTGCGCAAAAAAAAAAATCCCAACCAACCACAATCCACCATCTCTCTCTTTCTGGTTGTTCCAAAAATGGCAGGGAAGGCTCTGCCTGGACTTTGCAAGAAGCAAACGTCTTCAGCAAGCTGAGAAACCTTCCCCAAACCCTGCACACCCCTGGCAGGAGGCCACCTCCGTCAGCCATCCCCCGCTCATTCATGCGCCATATGCGCTTAAATCTCTCGCTGAGTCCTCTCTCCCCCTCTTCCTGACAGGGAAGGATAATCCTTATGCATTTATTCCTGGCAGCGGTACCGGGGATCTGAAGGAGAAATAAACTGCTGGGCTGCTCTCCGCAGCGGCGCCGGAGCCTCCCTGGGCGCTGAGCTCAGCGAAGGCCTCTCCGGGAGTACAACACTCCCACCTGGTGATGGAGGTGGAGCCGGCCCGGTGGAAGAGCTCCAGGGTTTCCCCTTCCATCAAGGCTGAGTTTCCTGTGTTCTCCCCTTGTCTCTTTGAAAGTGGTTTTCAGAGGTGCCCCTGGCTCTCCCTGGGCAGGTGAAGCATCCCAGTGCCCAGGTGATGGCAGCTGGGTGCGTGTGTAACAAACATCCTTGGCTTCGTCAGGCAGGTGTCTCCAGCACAGGAGCTGCTACGTGCAAGGATGGGGCCTTCCTGAGATATCACCCACCTTCCCACCACTGCTGCAGGCTGCAGTGGTCCCTCTGTAGCACCTGGTTCACCCACAGGGTCTCTTTCCTGGAGCGGGCACCTCTTCCACTTGGAAATGGATTGGCCTGTGGGTGCTGTGGGAGCCAGGGCTGTGGCTAATGTGGCATTTTGAGTCCCTTCAACACTGCTGCCCTGTCTTCCATTTGGGGAGAGTAGGGAGGTCTTGGGCAGCCGCTGCTGGGAGGAGGGAGGGAGTATGGAGCCGTCAAGGCTCATCTCTCATCCCGCTCTCTCCCTGTAAAGGTCACAGTCCCAGCCTGGCTTTCGTGGCAGACCTTTAAGAAATCCATTTTGTCCCTGTCTGGGAACCCTGACCTATTTTGCTTTGCCATTTCCCACGGCTCCCAGGAGTAGCCGTCATGGGCTGCAGTCAGGTGTGCTGCCTGCAGCCCCTCCTCACATCCTTATCCCAGCATCTGGCCCTTTAATATCCATACAGTGCTACGCCACAGCGAGTAGAGTTTAATTCTCTGCTGTATTTCAGCTATAATTAGATTTGCATTTTTTCTTCTAATGAGATGTTTTTAATGAGTCTCCACTTAGTGGCAAACTTTCGTTTCCTGATAGGCCATCAAACCCTCTTGTCTGAAATCCCTTGCTACACACCCTACCACTTGGCAGAATTTTTGTGGGTTTCCAGAACAATACAGCCAAGTTTTGGATGCGTTGATTTTTTTTTTTAACACAAATATTTTCCCCAAGAGAAGTAGAAGATGGGTCTGATCCTTTTTGCTGGCTCGTTGTTTGGAGTTTATCCCGTGGGAGTGAGGACGTGTGATAGGGTGTCTTAGGAGGACATCAGGGAAGAGCTGGCAGCTGGAAGTGCTGCTTCTGTGCCAGGGCTGATGCCAAATAAGGCTTTGCAGCCCATGGTTTCAGCCGTGGCTTCTCGGGGAGCTCTTGTCCCCTGTCCTGTGGTTTGGGCCACCTGAGGTGGTTGAGAACAGCACAGGGCTTGGGGCTGCTCCCATGGTTGGAGCCTTGGTGCCACCATGGTGTGGCTGTGTGCAAGCAGGAAGGGACGGATCCCTGCAGTAGTGGGGAAGGTTCATCCCCTTCCAGGGTGCAGATGGTTCAAACTTGGCATTTCCTGGCTGTTCTCACTCGTGGCTGGAGTAACTCTGAGTCTACTGGTGATGCCAATTCATGGGACACGGGCTCTCCTGCCTCTGCCAGAGCCTGCCAGCTCTGGCTAGCAGCTTTTTTGGCTGTATCTTGGTGTTCCCTATACTGCTGCTTTTCCCTCTGTGGGGAGGTGGAGTCCACAGCATGGGGTGCTTCATCCACTGAAACACAATTTTAGGAATGTGAGTTTTCTCAGCCAAGCCATTAGACCTGTGTGGGTGCTTAAGGGCTTTCTTGGGCTGCATCCTCCTGCCCTGGTGTGCTGAAGGTGTCATCAGCAGGAGCAGAGATGATGGGGAGGAGGAATAGGTGCCCACCTTCTTCTCAGGCCACCAGTGGTCACTGTCCCTGGGAAGTCAGTGGTGTGCTCGCCTCTGGTGCAAGCCGAGTCCCAGGTGCATTTTCTTCCTAGTACTTGCTCGATTTTCCTCGTGCTTCAGCAGGCGATGATTTAGCTGCAGGAAAAAACTACAAAGATTTGGAGATTCAGAGCCAAGCAGGGAAAGAATCCTCAGCATTTTTTGACAGCCTCTCCCTCTCCCGTGCCTGTGCTGCCCCGCAGCTGCCGCGCACGGCTGCGCTCTCCCTCCTCGCGGGCTGGCCCCAGGAGGAGCCTGGAGGAATCTGTGATTTCCTCTTTCAGCTGAGCAGTTCCTCAAACTTACAGGAAGGGCTGGGATGTCTCCTCCTACCTCAGGGTGTCGGGAGAGTCGGAGGTGCAGGTGGAATGTCAGGTTTACCTGCTGACCACGGTGATACTCCACAGCGCAGGGGTGGCTGGTGCACGAGTCATTTAATCGAGAACAGTCATCCCAAGGCACGTCCTCTAACCACTCCACCGAAAGGTGAAGCTGAGGGTGGAGAGCAGCCTTGCTCATCACCCCTGGCTCCTCCACCTCTCCCTGCACGCAGCAGCAGCTCCACAGGCAGGTAGCAGCAGGGAGCCGGGCTGGAGCTGTGGTTTCATTTAAGTGTTCCCAGTAAAATCGTTATTTCTAGCCTCAGGCCCGTTCCAGGAGGCTCCTTTGAGGCAGGTCCTCATCCTCCATGCCTGGAACACACCGACCCACGAGCACAGGGCCGGTGCCTGGGGCAGGCAGCGCTGCGCTTGCGTGGCGGGGCTGCTGCGAGCTCTCCTCCCTCTCCCCGTCCCTCCCCAGCCCCAGCCTGCCCGTGTCTCGCAGGAAGTCTCCTACCATGGCGGTTTCTACCTCGGTCACGGCACCACAGAGAGTCTCGTGTGGACAGGGACGGCTGCGTTTCTTGCTGTGACTCACCCTCCTCCTCCCCCCTCTCCTTCCACAGCAACAGTTGGAGGAGGAAGCAGCCAAACCACCAGAGCCTGAAAAACCCATCTCTCCCCCTCCTATCGAGTCCAAACATCGCAGCTTGGTGCAGATCATCTACGACGAGAACAGGGTGAGTCTGGAAACTATGGAAGTACAAATGTGTGATCGTGCCGTGTCAGCCTGGCCAGGGATGGGGAGGTTGGTGGGGACCAGGTGGGGGATTTTCCTGGGCTGTGGGAGTGGGATAGATGGAGCCCTGTCAGGATGGTGACCGCAGAGGGCTGAGCCATGAGTACCTTGAGCTGCTTTGCAGATGAGCACTCACGTCTTCTGAAGAACCTGCCTGGGGGGGTTTCCTGTGATCAGCCTTAGAGATGAAGTGTTTGAGAGATGCTTCAGACTCCTCTCTGTTAAACAGTTTGCTTCATCCTCTCCCCCTGGGAGTGAACCTGTTTGAGAGCTGCCTCAAAGGGTGGGCTTTGGCGTGGTGGATGGGCTGCGTGGATGGAGGGTGACATCTGTGGTGCTCTAATCATGGCAGGCCAGCTACGAGCTCTCCTGGCTGCCCCTGAAGCCCCCCAGGCTGGAGCAGAAAGGATGTGAATGCAGCCATGGCTGGATTTGTGGACATTTGATGCTGTAAATAGCATTAGCAAAGGTCAGGCTGGCATCCCTGGCTCTGGATCTCTCCCTTGACCGCTCATTTATCAGTCGTTGCCTGTAATAGCAGCCCAAGGAGAGATGAATTTTGCTGTGTGCATCGGAGCGATGCTCAGAAATTGGGCCCTTTGGTAGATAATCAAGCATATTCATTTTCATTTAGGTGTTGGATAAAAAGGATGATTTTGCATAAAAGGAAAACTACCAGTGGCTAATTATTTTGAATTGCGAGGCCTGCGATTTCACTTGGAGCTGCAGAAATCCAGGTGCCTGACTCCTAAAAAGAAAAAAATCGCCTACCCTGCGCTCCCAGGCAGTGCAATTTTCCTGGTTTTCCTTTTTCCATCTGCTTCTCTCCCTGAGCAGTAGGAAGCCCAGCACTGGCACTGTCTGTTGTGTGAGTGGGTGAAGGCTGAGGTCGAAGTGTTTGAAGCATTAGCAAGCGCCAGCTGGTGATGGCTTTACAGCACTGGGCTTTGGGGGCAGGCACCAAGTGTTCCTCAAAGCCATTCTCACCACCAAGTGCCCTCTCTGGGGGTCTTGGGCTAGATGGCTTGTGCCTCCTGTGCAAGCGGGGAGGCTCAAAAACAACGAGCTCTCAAACATTTTTATTTCCGTTCCCTTGAGCCCCATCCTCCTTGGACACTCTCGTGTAGCTGAACCACATTACAAGGGGGAGAAATGGGGGATGGTGGTGAGGCAGGAGGGAAGGGTGATCTCCAGCCACCACGTCCCCAACAGCCCATTAGCTGGAGTTTGCTCAGGGCTGAGTGTCCTGCCAACCCCCTGTCCTGCTCTGTCACCTCTTGTCTCTGCTCATGCCAGCAGAAGGGTCACACATTCCCTCCCACCACCTTCTCCAGAGCAGACAGGATCTGCTCTCCAAGCCTCACCACCACTCAGGTCCCTTGGCACTGCTGCCCTGTCCCTTGGGTGATGGCAGAGATTGTGGAGGGCAAGCACGGAGTTCTACATCTTTCTTGGAAAGTCCATGGCCATAACAACTGGGACACTGTCACACACCGTGCTCAGAGCTGGTGGCATCCCTTTGTCAGCATTAGGCTGAGCTCAGCCAGCTTGGTGCCAGGAGCTTCACCATTAACCTTTGTGATAGGTGCACTCATTCCAGGTGGGTGCTCAGCAAGCAAAGGTCACGCTGGACACCAGATGTTTGTATAATTTCAAATCTGACTCAGGGTTCATGTCTGAATTATCCCAGGGATGGGCAAACGATGATTCTTCCCTGTTCTTGTAAAGTCCCCTTGCGTGTCGCGTGTGAGGAGCCCGCCTGTGGCTGGAGACTCCAACCAACAACCTTCCCTTTGGCTTGACAGAAACCAGAGCAGGCTGCAGGGAGGTTCCTCCTTTGGAGAAGACAGGCTCTATCTATGGGCAACCGAGCTGACAGAATCGCTGGCCAGTTGTGATGGCTGAGGCTGGGGGATGGAAGGACCCTTTCCAGTCCCACAGCAGGGAGAGGCTGAGCTGGGGCTGCAAGGGGAAGGGAATGCTGAGTGTTGTCTTTGTGGGGGCTCCAGTAACAAGAGTGGGAATCAGGATGTGATTGCCCTTCTAAAGAACATTCACGGGCTCAGCTTTTATTCATGTGCTGAATGTTTGGGATGCATTTTAGTGGTCGCTGCTCTTCCTTTGCGGCCAGGAGGAGGAAAGCTGGAAGAGGAAGGGTCTTGGGATTAGAGTCATTTGAGATTGTGGTGGAAAGCAGTGTCTGGTGATCGGCTGTGGGGTGGCTTTGATGGCAGCAGGTGCTCCAGGTGTATCCAGCTGTCTGTGAATGTGGGAGAGCCCCAGACACTCCCGTGCTGACCTGTGGCTTTACACTTAATTGCAAGGTGCGTTGGTAGGAGCGAAAGGGCAGCAAGCCAGATAAGAGATGTATTGATCTAGAGTGGTGAAGGTCACTGAGCCAAATCTTAAGCCTTTCTGCCTCTTCTGTGCCGTGGAAAAGCAGCGAAGTTGATGCCTCGAGGTCTACTTGTGGGAAGGGCGTCGGTAATGGCTGAGCCAGGGCTCCAGCCCATGCACAAAGGGAAGGAAAGCCGGATTTACTCGCATCGCTTGGCTTGTGGCTTGCTTGAGGGAGGCAGTGCACAGTAAGAAATGCAAATAAAAAAGAGGATATTCAGGCCTCAGGAGGAGGCGAGAAAGGAAAGCACCCCAGAAGCGCTGGCAAAGCCTGAAATGATCTTTAAAGAGCAATGTTGTGGAAGGGGCAGAAAGCCAGCGCTTGTGCCAGCCCCAGAGCAGGTGGGAGGCGGCAGCTTCGTGGAGGGGCTTCTGCCTGGCTCTGGCTTGGCTTTTCGTGAAGCACGGGTCTGTGCTTCACCGAGCACGCGGGCGCTGCCGTGCCCGTTCCCACCGCTGCTGCCAGGCCGTGCCGGAGCCGCACACTGCCCGCAGTCATACCCCGAACAAAGGAGAGACCAGGAACCATCCATGGGAGAGGAGAGGTTACGTGAGGACAGAGCAGCTAGAAACGCCGGAAAATCAAGTTAGCCAGCCATTCTGTGACCTACTTTCCTTTTGGCGATAGCTGTGGCTTTGCAGGCGTGAATGGTTTCTAATTTTAGCTTATGGTTCATCAGGGAAGTCTGTATATTTTTCTCACCACCGCGCTGCGTATGGATGAGGGGTTGGGATGAGGGCGGCGCTGGGCTGTATCCGATTTTCTCCAAATTCAGGTTTGCTGATGCTAAATGCCCATCACGCTGCTGTTCCCTCTTGTGACCTACTTAACGTGTGTGATTTGAAAAGTTCCTCGGTGTCAGAGAGGATAATTATGGAAAATGTGACCTGTAATCCCCTCTTGCTACACTCTGCTGGACATGTAATTGATTTCCAGCAAAAAAAGGTGACTGTACAGATTGTGCTGGAGAAGAGTGGGGAGAAGCTGCTCTTGACTGCAGTCAAATCCTGGGCTACAAGCCTGTGGTTGCATTTGGGAAGCTTTTAGGGGACTTGGATTGCAGAGGAACAATTGATATTCAAGATCCAGGTGTCTCCTCCCTTGCTGTGTGCTGACCAGAGCCGTTTTATCTTGACTCCAAAGAAGAGCTGTGAAGTTGCACCCAAAAATGTACTTTTTGGGAAAGCTTTGCAGTATAACACAGAAAAACATACATTTGTGTATCTGAGCCAAAATTTCCACTGTGAGTGCCAACTGTACCATTTCTGGAAGGATTTATGAGAATGGGAGGTAACGTTTTTGGTACAGTCTGTGGACTAACCTGAGAACAGACAGTGGGCAGCATTGTCAGAAGCATTTGAGTCCTATTTTCAAAAGTGTGCTCAGTCCTCGAAGAAACAAAATGATTTTTTAAGACAGTTAGAGGGGCTAAAATTGCCATGAGCATTTGAAGAGTGCTGTGGGAAGCTCAGTGGGCAGTTTTGGCTGCAGGGTGCTCGGGGACTCCTCTCCACAAGCCGGGTGCTGGCAGGGTGGCACAGAGCTGCCTGGAGAGATCAGGTTGGGATGGATGCTTCAGTTGATCCAGAGGCTGACAGCGATGGAGGCATTTGGGATTTCCTAAATTAAACCCTGTGAGCGATTTTTGTGTCTCCCCTGCAGAGGAAAGCTGATCTCTGCTGGGTCTGGCACCTCAGAGGTGGTGGCTGTGTGACACAGCCTCCTTGAGGGCTTTAATTTGCACCTCTGGGATGTGTTATTGTATCGACAGAACTTAGCTTTCTTCCACCTCAAATCCCCATAACCAGGACAGATCATCTGTGTGTATTTTTAGCTGTAGCTTTATTCCACCGGGCCATTCATGGGATTCCTTGCATCCGCCTTCCCTTGAAATCGATTGAACATACCTGGGCTTGAAGATGTTTTTGTGCTTTAAACGGAAATTTCCAAGGCCCTTGCTAGGCACAGGGAGGAGAGCAGCAATGCTCTGTGCCTTTCCTGGGGTACAGGGCTGGCCGAGCTCTCCTTGCTGGTGTGTCCTGGAGGAAGCTGCTACCCAGCAGCCCACTGTGGCTTGGCTGGGTGAATTCTCCTCCAAGTCACCTGTGTGTCCAAAGTCCCTGTCAGCTCCTGGGCTGATGTGTACAGGGAGGCACCGTGCCACCTCTCTGACCCTCTTGGTGATGCGGAGCCCACAGGTGCCCATGTCCAGCTCTCTGCAAGCCTCCCTGAGGCCCTGCCGTGCACCAGAACCAGCAGGGCTCCTGCTCAGAGAGCAGCAGGCAGAAAGCAGCTCCCGTGCTCGTGTCCCTGCAAACCAGCACACGTCAGCTTCCTCTGAAACATTGCGCTCATTTATCGGAGAGGGAGAGGTCGCGTCAGGACGTGGCGTGACTTCGCCCTCCGTGCCGTGCCAGGGAGGGGACACCTCGTGCTGTGACCCACCACAGCCTGGCTGGGGCTAGCACCAGTCCCCCCACGTCGCCCCTGTGGGTGCCAACAGCCCCGGGAGCCCATCCCTGCTCCACTGTCAGCCCTCCGAAAAACTGGGTTTGATGCAGTGCAGGCAGTGGAAGCAGCAGCAGCAGCAGCGTCTGTCTTGCTCTTGAGATTGAGCTGGTGGAAATCAATAAGATTAAATTTTAATTCGTTTTCTGTCTTGGTGCTTGTTCCTTCAAAAGGGCACAGCTATCTGTCTATAAATTCAGCATTATGCCGTAAAATTGGAATTCAAAGGGTTGTTTGGAACTTTTTCCACCCCCTGCTGCTGTTGTGTCTGTGCAGAGTGCGTTCCCAGCTATCCGTTTACCCTTAAATACCTTCATAAAGCATTAATGCCCCATCCATAAATAAGAGAATAAATAAATGAAGGCTTTTAGCATTGCAAAGTATAATCTTGCCTTTAACTACTCACAGACACTGAGTGTGACTCAGATCCTACAGGGATTTGATGTCTGTAGAACTCTGATTTTCTATGAACTCCTGATTTACATGAGAAAGGGAAGAATCGGGCCTGCCTCGTCAGCACGGAGCTGGTGCAGTAAATAAGACCTTATCAGTGAAAGTGCTTTTGAGCATTTAATCTACGGGGCTTTTTTCAAATTCCAGTTTACGTGGTAGTTGGGATGGGGGCGTTTCGTATTTGGCTGGTGAAAGGGCCTTGTTTGTTTTGCTTTTGTTTCTAATAACTTTTACTCTGCCTCATCTGGGCTTGGTGCAAAATGGACTTTGGGATTGTCTGGAGGAAAGCTGGAAAGGCCAGAATGCAGATGCTATTGACATTTCTGTATGATAGCAAGATTTCCAAAAAGATAAAATTTAAACAATTATCCTGGAGTCATTGAGAATCTTTTAATTTTTTTATTGGATTTTAAGGAAACTTTCATTTGTTTTGGCTTTTTAATGGTCCTGGTGTCTGTTTCAGGATCTGGAGTTCCCAACAGATGTATTGACTTAGAAGATTTGTCTGTGATTAACCCAGACCAGATAAGACCATGTCCTGCATTTTCAGGGCTTGGAAGTAGTGGTGAGAATTGCGGAGATCCCAAATCTGCTGGAGGGAGGGAGGCAGACCCTGCCACACAGCCCTGGCTCCTTGGGTTGGGTGACTGGAGCTTTCCTATAACTGCTGCAGTGCTAAAATGTGGATTTCTGGAAGTTTTCTGTGCAGTGCCAACGCTCGCGGCAGTTTTGCAGTGCTGGAAGGTTCAGCCACGGTTTGCAGGGGCAAAGCCTTGCTAGCACATCACTTTAACCTCCCTGTGCCTCTGAAGGGCACCGCAGCCTTGCACAAACAGAGCGGGGTGAGTGTGTGAGTGGAAACCCAGCTGGGTCTGGGGGTTCCCCCACTGGCCACGGGTGGGGTGTGAGCAAACCAAGGACTGAAACTGTCTGGCAGTGATGAGCCAAAGCCAGAGAGCAGCAAACAACTGAAATGAGTCGGCTTGTCACGCTCTGCGCGGGGTAGCTGGGGACTGGTGTGAGCACACAGCTCCAACAACGTCACCAGGCTCCTCTGTTTTCCTACTAATTGTGAAGAGTCATTTGTAACCCTCACTGCATCATCTGCTGGCCCCGGCCTTGGGGATGGGGCTCAGTCGCTGCTGCTGTGGTGGGGAGATGGCTCCAGCTGAGCACAGGGAGGTGGGGGAGCTGCATCCCATGGGCACCCCTGGAGAGCATCAGCCCCTGGGCCAGGTGAGCCATTGAGGCTGACCAAAATTCCCAGGTGCTCAGGGCATTTGGGTTCAAGGAGAGAGCATTCTTGGTCTGCTGAGAGTACTGGGATGGCTGTTCCTGCAGGAGCTGGAGGGGAAGGAGTGTTGCTTTCCCTTCCACAACACTGGGGCTCGTCCCACCTGCTTTGTGTGGAGGGCAGCAGATTGCTGGGGTGGTTTGGCTCTCAGAGGGAGCATGCTGAGGTTTAAAGGAGAGGAAAAAATAGTACTTGTGGTTGTAGGAGTGAAAATCTTTCCCTATGGAACGGGCATTGCCAGGTCGTGGTTTGGTCCCAGCGCATTTTGGCTGTACTGTTTGCTTTCTGCTGCATGCAGAGAGGTGTCTGGCCTGAGGGTTTCCATGATTTCTGCTGACTTCAGCCACACTTCTCCTGAAGTTTGTGTTAAACAAAATCCCACTCCAGCCTGCCTCCTTGCCATGCTGCTACCACAGCCCTGCCTGTCCCAGGGATGTTGTGGTGCCAGGATGGGAACTTCTTCCAGCGCCGTCCTGTGCGCAGTCTCCTGCCTCTGAAGGGCTTTGCATATCTCTGTGCAGGACATGCCTGGTCCCAAATGGAAACCCTCCCATTCCCCAGCACTGCTGCCTACGGGATGCTATAAATAACCCTGGGAGCACGGTTCAGCTGCAGCAGCTTTGTGCTGCATGGAACCGTGGCTGGAGCCGGTCCAAGAAAGTGCCGCCTCCTAATTTCAGATCCGCTTTCTCAAAATAACTCCTGTGTTTCCTTCTCTTCCATTTTTAAACTTCGCTTTAAGAAGAGCCCACGCAAAATCCCAGACTCTCCCTCCTCTGGTTTCGGTCGCTCCGCTGCCTCGTGGGGCTGGCTCGTCATCCCCACGGGAGCTCACATGGCCGGAAAGTTGCTCTCCTGCCTGCTTTCCCCTCCCAAGCCTATTTTAAGTTTCTTCAAAGGAAAAGCAAGGGGCTGGAGTTTGCTTTGGAAGCCAAGTGCTCTTTAGGCGAGAATGAAGATTTTTGTAAGTCTGCAGGGAGGTTTTTGCTGTTGGCGAAGATCTCTTTAGTTCCAGGCCCCTCGGAGGAGCATGAGCCGGGGTAAGAGCACGATCTGCCTGTCTCTTTCCCTGCCTGTCCCCCTGCCCAGGCAGAGAGAGATTCTGTAGGGGCAAATGCTGCTGCCTGCCACATCTGGGGGTTCCCTTCTGAATCCGTGGCCTGCAGTGACAGTGTTTTTGGTTCAGATGTGCTTCGTGATCCCTCCAGAAATGCACTTGGAGGTCCCACGATGAGCACCACTGCTCCTCTGCTGGAGCAGTGTTTCAGGATTCTGTACCAGATCAAGAAAAAGGGTCTTTGCCTGCTCACTGTGGAGCTACAGAGGGACTGTACAGCTGGTGGGGATCTCCGTGTGTCTGACTAGAGGTAAAGGCTTGGGTTTGCTTCTTGATATATTTATTTCTGTTAAGTAACAGGAATGCAGGCATGGGTGGGGTCATTCAGCAGATGTAGGATGAACCCTGTGGTTTTCTTCTGCAGGGTCCATCACTAAACATACTCCTAACAAAATCAGTATTGGAACCACGTCCTAGGTGGCCATGCCTTTGGAAGGGAAAGGATTTACCAGAACTGTTGATGGTCTTCAGCAAAGGTCCCGCTGCTGCGGGAGGGCCTGGGGGGGCTGCCTTTGCACCTGAACAGTTTGAGGTTTGCATAAATTCTCCAGTCAGGCTTCTGGCTTGGTGGGTCCCTGGGCAGGAACACACCTCCCTGTGTCTGTCTGTCCTTGCTGGTGAGCCCCAGTGTGGTGGGAACCTTCTGCTGGGTGTTTTATGTTCTTCCCAATTCTGCCGCCAGCTCTCACCTCGGTCTGCCAGGCCTTTCAGACAGCTCGTTATAGTTCTGCTATGATCTGATAAAGGCAGCAAGGAGCATTAGCAATTACAGTGGGTGTCAAGTGTTAATTGGGCAGCCTTCAAGATAGAGGCATTTCTTTGTGTACGTACAAAGATATGACGTGCTCAGAATAGCTTCTCCTCCTGATCTTTCGTTCTGGAGACGTGTATATTGCAGTTGGTTAATGCAAGACAAATTATGTCATTCTTCTTGATTCGCCACATGTTCTGCCTGTGGTGGTTTGCCTCTGGCTTGTCTCATTAAGTTGTCTAAACATGGCAAATGCAGCAAGCTGAACACACTCAGCTTTTTCTCAGAGTTAATCTCATTGTACACACGGACCTGCAGCATCACTGGTCCTTTGCTGTGCCATCCCTGCTGCGGGCACCTTCCACCAGCACTGGTGCCCAGGAGAACAGGCCCATGCTGGGACTGTCTGCCTTAAGTGAGGCTGCAGTCTTCTACCTGTAATTATGCAGACTGCAGTTTATTGGTTTGCTGCTTTTTGTCCCAGGTACGCATCAAAAAAAATGAGGTAAGCTGATGCCTCCTGCTCGCCAGCAGCCAATGGCAGGCAGGAAGGCATTGGCCAAATCATCCTCTTGGCCACTGCTGTAGAGTGTTTTTAGCAGTTTTAATGATCCCTCTGCTGCTGGAAATCTTACCCCTAGTTTTAAATCTGTAAGACTTCTTAATGCCATAGTGTTGTTGTTCTCCAAGGTCAGCAGGTTTTATAGCTCGTGAAGACCAAACTATTGAGCTCTGGCTCAGAGAAACTAATCCGTTGTGTGATGAATTTTTCCAAGGGGCAGGTCCCTGGGCAGACTTGGCTCATTCCCATTAACAGAGTCAGGTGGGCAGTGATGGTGACATCTGTGAGCCCCAAGGTCCATTGTGTGTGGATGACAAGGCAGGGATGCACTAACAGCAGGGCTGCTGCTGCCCTGTGTGGGGATGGTGCCAGGGCAGGCTCCCTGCGTGGTGACATTGGTTACATCTCTCTCGGCATCCCTGAAGTCGCTTTTAAATTGCACAGAAGCTTTGTGTCCTCCTGAGCATGCAGTAAATACAGGAACTGGAAACCTCTCCTGGTCGTGCTGTGGTGAGGCACCTGGGGCAGGCTTTGCAGCTGGGATGGGGCTGGTTTTGGCCAGGGCCATTTGTCAGGGCCTGAGTCCCACTGTGGGCAGGGTGACTCAGGCAGCTGCTTGGGGTGACTCTTCCAAAGTGCAGGCTGGCAAATCACACTCTGTGTGGGTGCACAAGGCCCCAGAGAGGAGTCTGCACACCTACAGCTGCATCAGTGCTTTTGAGGACCTGCCAGCAGTGGGGGGATAGATGAAACTTTTGGAAACTCTCCACGGGCATGGATGTGGGGGCAAGCGGCAGGGCCGTGTGCCAGCCTTTGGCGAGACATCCCTGTGCTGAGTCCTTGGGAAGCTCATCCTACCCTGAGCCAGTGTGAGAGGTGCCTGATGCTGGAGAGCTACATGAGCCGGACCCCTGCAGCTGAAATCCCTTCCTGCCCTGGGGGAACTTTGCCCGGGGTTTGCCAAGCCCCACTGATTCTGCCAGGAGCCCAGACCCCAGCCCACCCTGGCTCCCCAGGCCTGGGGCTCAGCTCTCTGTTTTAGGCAGCTGGGGATTTTCTGTCTCCCTTACCCCAAAATAGCTAAAACTACCTATTTTATCTGAACCTCGGGAAATCCATCTCCTCATCCCCATCACTGTCAGGTATTTGGCTTTAGCAGCTCAGCCCATGGTGTCGGCAGCGTGCAGTGATCTGGATTTATCAGACTGTCAGTAACCCCCCTGAACAGCCTGGCTTTGCGAGGAAGTGCTGTTTACTGAAAATGTCATCTTTTATTTAGACTCCTGCTACAGCCAACCCATGTCTTTTTTTTTCAGGCCTGTTTAATTAGTAACCACTGCGCAGCCCCTGACATGTGTTCCTGGGTGGCTTTTTGCCTTTAATAAGCACTAGGTAGCCTGGCTGGGGGCGGGAGGGGACGAGGAAGGGCTCCTCTGCGGCAGGGAGGGGAGGGAAGCGAGAGCACGGTGAGGAGCCAAGGGCAGCTCGACTCTAATGATCACATGCTCATGAAGCGATGAATCCTAGAAAGGGCATCTCTGTGTGCGTGCCGGTTTGCCCGCCCTCCTGCTCGCAGGGCAGCCACGCAGAGGTAGGCACAATCCCCCTGCCTGGCACCCAGAGAGGGGTCAGGGATCTGGGTCACTTCCTGGGCAGAGCTCGGATGCATTAAAGTCACCATAGCCCGAGTGCCGGAGCCCTTCGCCCACGGGTTTTTCCTGCGGGTCCAGGGGCTGAGCTGAACCTTTCCACCCACTCTCAGGCAGGGATGGGATTTGTGACGGCTCTGCGGAGGTCTGAGAAGTGGTTTTAGCAGAGGGGAGAGCTGGAGCAGAGAGCTGCGACTTGTAACCGATGGCACAAATAACTTCTTTTCTTCCTCTCCCCTTTCCTCCCTGCAGAAGAAGGCGGAGGCTGCCCACCGGATCCTGGAAGGACTGGGTCCCCAGGTGGAGCTGGTGAGTGTTACCTCTGGCTGCGGGGAGCGGGAGCCCGGCCTCCAGGTTTGGAGAGGTTCCTGGGTGGTGAGCGATCGCGGCACCCTGTGAGTGTGTGTCTGTCAGAAGGAAGTGTGCTGCTGGCCTGGACCTCTTGCTGGCACAGCACCAAGGCAGGAAGCAAAGTGACTGAGATGAGTACTGAAACGCAGGCAGACACATACACAGAGCCCTCCTCGGAGAGGCTTAACCCTTTGGTTCCTTCCTCACGCGCTGCAGTGGAGCTGGAGCGTGGAAGGGGCTCTGGCACAGCCTGCTTCCGTTTGGGATGCTGGTGGCAGACACAGCACCAGTGCTGTGGGGCTGCTGCCTGCTCAGCCAGCCTCAAGGTGCTGTGTGGAGGGATGGGTGCTTGGACTCTCCTCTGTCCCACCAGAAAGTGGAGGAGGGTGCTGGAGGGTGCTCTGTGAACACAGCCCCGGTGCAGCTGCCACAACCTGCAGGTATCAGGACTCGCACACTTCCTATTGCGGTCTCTCTCATGCACAGGGAAGCTGAGAAAACAACTTAGAACAAATTTTCAGTTTTGGGCTGCTCCCTCATCTGGAAAAATCCATCTGTAAGTCAAAGGACTGATGGCTGGAGGGGCAGCTGGAAACAAACCCCTGGGGGCTGAGTCCTGGAGAAGGGTGCCTGGAAAAGGTGCGTTGGCAGTGATGCTGCTGGAAGGATCAGCCCCAGTCTGTCAGAGAATCTCCTGCTTCGCTCCAGCCGTGGGATGCAGTGGAGGGAGCCGTCTGTATGAGATGAGAGCAGGCAGCTCTCAGGCTTCGACAGCTGTAATTTGCACTTGCCTTGTGGAGGTGGCACTAATTGCTGTCTTCCCCTGTGCATAAGGGAGAGGTCACATGTGACAAAGCCCACTTCCTTGCTGGGGAGGTAACACTCATTATTACTCCTCTGAGTCACCAGGGTCAAACCCTTTGCTCTTACTGCTCTGAAGGTTGGCAGTGCCCAGGGTTGGTGCTTCCTCATCCAAAAGTTGTTGTTTCCTTTCCTTCCTCCTCCCTTGTTTGGGTTTTTTTTCCCCTCTGTTTTTCTCTGTTTCGGTTTGTTGATGTTTTGTCCCTGGGTGTTGACACTGCACGGTGGGGGCTGTGACAGAGCCCATGCAAACCTTTCCTCTGTCTCTGTGCCTTACTCATCGGAGGGCAGGGAAAAAGGGGAAGCCTCATGAGAAAACCCAGCTGGGCTCTGTGTGCATCCTGCAGACTGTCTGGTCCATCTGCCATGGGAGAGGCGCTTCCTATGGCCCAGCCCCCAGGCCGTGTCGGGCACAGCAGCGCCCAGGACCTGCCAATGGCCTATGAGAGACAAGATGAATCCTCACAGCTTGTCCTGAGCTGGAAAGGAAGCAGCTCCAGGAAGAGCAGCTCTGCCTGATGCATGTGCCTGCTCCACCGTGTCATACACCACGTGCTCTAGCCCTGGGGCTGCCACAGCCCTTGAGTCTCCTACAGGGAGGTTGAGCATCCTGGTGCCAGTCCAGTCTCCGCAAGGAGAGGTGTGGCTGTCACCAGCAGGGTTGTGTGTTGCTGTCAGCTCTGCTCAGGTGTCCCATTCTGGCTGTTCAGAGGGCTCTGGGTGGTGCCTTTGGAGCAGTGATGGTGCTGGATGGATGCACACTGGCTCAGTGGTGGACAGTGTGCCAGGGTTCATGGGGTGAGGTGAGGTGAGAGGTTGCGGTGGAAATCGGTCAGTCATGGCACCAGAACTGCGTGCTGCTGGCAGATTGGAGCAGGAGGCCCAGGGAATCCCGGGAAACAGGGATCCAGTTTGGGTCCTGGGAAGCTGGTGCTCCCCTCTGGGTCAGGAGGAGCTTGTGACTCACTACACCAGGACTCCAGTTCATCCCTGCAGTGTAGTTGGTACCATTTTAAAAAAGTCCCCGTGTTTTCCCCAGGGAGAAATGTTTTTGAGATGCATAGTCTGAACCCTGCAGTGTCCAGAAAGCAACTGAGACCTTTCATTCTGTTTTATGTCTAAAAAGCTTTCAGTAAATCCAGGGCTTTTCCAGTAATAGCTTTGCATTGCAATTACATTTTTCTAAAATGTCATCCCCCAGGGAAATGCATTACTTGTTCCTAACCCTGGAGAAACACGGAGGATGTTTTGAACATCACCTTACCTATCTGACCTGTGAGCTTTGCTTCTGCTTATTCCTGAGAAAGGTGCAATTCAGAGTTGTGGATGGCTCTGAGGGAAGATGCTGTTTCTCAGTCCCTGACCTGTTGAGAATAAAGTTTCTTTTAAGTATTTAGTCTGTAAGTTCTCTGTGGGTAAGTAGAACTTGTCTCCTGGGCTTCCTCCACTGCACAGGCCAAGTTACAGTGCTGAGGCTATTGTGTAGATAGGAATCTCCCTGAGATGCTGGTACCACGTGGATCTTGGGTTTGCGCCCCAGAATTTCTTATTTCTGAGTGTTCGGGCATTTCTTTTAAAGTGATGTGTTCCAGTGCTTGCCTGCTGACACTTAGGTTTGCTAGCTAAGACTTGGAGTGTTCATCTCATATATAGGTTGTAGTGGACAGGAGTCATTAGCTTTTGGTCAGCTGGCTGGCATCAGGGCATCTGTGATGTCCATGTGCATGTGAGCATTTTCTAGCCCAGGTCCAAACCAAAACGTTAATTCCACTGCTTCTCCCAGGAGGAAGGTCTCTGTGACCTGCCACGTGCGAGCTCCTTTGCTTTGATTTTTATGAGCAAGGAGGGAAGAGAGACACTTATTTGTCAGTATTTCCAGTTCCTGCAGTCCTCTTCCAAAAGACAGTCACTGGTCAAGGCCTCCCAGCGGTTGCTCCAGTCGAGCTTTCCAGGGTGACTGTGGATGTGATGCTCTGGAGCTGCGGCTCTGTTTCTTCCCTCTGTGGTGCAGACCTGCCTCTCTCAAGCTACGTGATGAGACGGATGTCTGTGTTCCTCTGAGCTTTCCAAGCGTGAAGCACACAGCCAGCTCTGAGCCTGGAGTCAAACCAGCAGATCTGAGAGGATTCCTGATAGAAGCACCCCTGGGGAAGGGGTACCACTGAGAAGGTCTTCTCGATGAGGACCTGCTCGTTCTCTCATCTGCCCTGGCTCTGCCAGCACAGCGTGGCCGGGTGTCTCCTGGCAGACTTGCAGCCCATCACCCCCTCGCCAGGTAATGGACACCTGGACGCTGCTGTCGGCCCTGCATCCCTCCTGGAACACAGGGTTCATCTCCCTGTCTGCCTGGGGATTACGTGCCTCTGCGTGCCCCTTCCGCCTGGGGATTATGTGTGCTTTCACAGCAACGAGGGACATGGCCAAGGGCAGCCAGAAAGAGAAGGTGGTGACCTGCTGGTGCTGTAGTGATGGAGTGGGGAGAGCTACACCCAGTCTCTGTTCTGTGTGGATTGATGAGGCTGTCCTGTGTGGCAGCAGAGTGGTGAGGCAGGATCTGTGTTTTACAGAGCAGTAGAGACAGGCTGTGTGGAAAAACAAGCTTCTGTGCCAAGCACCTGTGGTGGTGATAGGGAGATACCACAGAGGAGGTGGGAGTGACACCTTCTGCAGGCTGGAGGGGAAAAGGACCCATCTTTGTTTACAGGTCCTGTTGCCTCCAGTGCTGCTCACCTGGTTGAGCAGATGCTCCACAGATGTTCTGCCCTTTTCCTGTGTTTAATCTGAGATGAAATGGGGTAGACCCAGAGCACAGCCTGAGCCCTGTGACCGCAGCAGGAGGGTGAGCTGGTGTGGGTATCCATGGTCAGGATGCTCCCTTCAGCCAGGCCATCACATGTCCCTCTGCCTGTGTTTGGCCACAAATGTTCAGTGCTCGCAGCTGCTTTGGGGAAGGTTTGTGGATGAACTGCTTGAGAACTTGGTGATGTTTTTGTGGTCAGACCTGAGCTGTGCTCTTTAGGTGCCTGGTTGCTTGTGGTGGTTGGGCTGTGGCAAGCTTTTGGTTATCCCAGTCTTGGACATGTTCGCAGCATCTTAAGACAGTGAATAGAAGTGTTGGAGGGCTTAATCCTGAGCACCCTGTCAGCCTGCTGATGTGGACACAGCTGGTGGCAGCCCCTGGTGTGTGTGCTGAGCTGTTAATTACAATGGGTGGCACTGAGCCTGGTCTCCCTGGCATCTCTTTCTCCCTTCCAGAGGTGGGACCCTCCAGGTTCCCATGGGTAACTCCCTGGGAAGGGAGAGGTAGCAGGGGCAGTAACCAGGGATGGATCCACCTCTCCTGACTCCCTGCCATATCCCCACTGAGGGCGTGGGGCGTAGAGCAACCCTGGGGAAAACACTGCTGGAGCCCCTCCTGAGGAGCAGATGAGCATCGCTGTGCTCAGGGCTGCTGGGGGAGTGCAGTGCCTTGGGGGCCAACCCACCCTTGGCAAGGCTGGAAACCCCAGGGCAAACACTCGTCCTGCCTGCAGCCGCCTGCACTCGGCTCCCCGGCAGGGCTCAGGCAGGCTTTTGCCGCGTAGACATAACAACTTGCAGCTCACAGACTGTCTCTTGCCGCTCCCCGAGCCCCGCTTTCCCCTCGCCTCCCCCGTGTCGTATGTTCCGAGGCGCAGTGCGTTTTTCCATCGGTGAATAACAGCCACGTACTCGCCGTGCCGTGTTGATCCGGACGACGTCGCAAATCCTCTGTTCCGAGGCGGCTCGCCGAGCTCTGCCTGCCCTCCCCCGGGCTCAGCCGGGATGCACCGGGACTCGAGCAGTGCTGCCGGGAGCCAGCACCCTCCAGTAGGGCTGGGAGTGGGGCTGGGCACCGGGATGGGCGCCCGGGATGGGATCTGCACCGGGGCGGCAGCGCTTCTGATGGGTTTAAGTTTCTAAATGTCAGACCGTACCATTTATGCCTTCGTTTCTCTTATTTATTGCAGCCGTTATACAACCAGCCTTCAGACACCAGGCAGTACCATGAAAACATTAAAATGTAAGTATGTGGCAATAAAGCTGTTTTAAATGTCAGGTTGGGCAGTGGACTGGAGCAGGAGGGGTGCCAGCGTGCTCCCAGAGCCCGATTAAAGCTGCCGAGGAATTGTGAGCATCCTGCTAGAGCTGCTCCGGGTGCCTGAAGCACAAACCAGCTCCAGGAGCCCAGCAGCCAGGAGCTGTAGCTTAAGGTGGATGCTGAAGGTGCTGTTTGATTTTCTTGGGGGTGGGGTGGATGTGGATCCTGGCTGGTCCCTTGTTATTTTCCCAGAGAACACTTACCTTAAGTGCTTTCTTCTGTGCTTCACCCGTACTGAAATACGAAATCAGCTGCCATAGTGTGTGTGTGTGTGTTTGCATGCAAGAAAGATGAGGTAAAATGAAAAGTTGCAATTACAATTAGATCTTCATGAAGGACCTCTTGAATGTCTAATAACAACTGGTTATTTCAAAGATACTTACCGAGACTTAGCAATCATCTAATTTGACTTATCACCTCAATACATGATTTAATCATCAGCATGTGTTTAATAACCACAGTGACTTCCTGAACATAGAAGAACTATAACAGATAATGAGAATAGCGATAATTGTGATTATTGTTGGAAATTTAAATAGTCAAACCAGATCTGAAACTTTTTATCTGCCTTGAATGAACTGATGATTGCTCTGAGCTGCCTGCAGCGTGTCTATTTTGGTACCAGCTCGGTCAGCTGGTGATAATCATCTTTAATAATCTATTAACAAAAGTTAATAATCTCTTGCTTTTCAGCGGTATGTTAATTGATCCCGGGGGGTTATAGGGGAGGAGTTCCTGTACCTTTGCTCTAGGGGAGCATGGTGGGAGGTGGCAGTGCTTAGGGGCTCTCTGTCCCCGAGGGCTGCAGACAGGAGGGTTTGCTGACGTGACCCCGCTGCTCTCTGCCAGGCCCTGCTCCGTTCCTGCTCCACCCAAAGCTTCCTGTGTCATCCCAGCAATGCACTCGCTGCAAAACATTCAAACCCAGATCACCATCAGCTCCCACAGGGCTCAGGGGGGGTCCCCTGTCAGTTCAGGGGGCTGATGATTGATAAACCATCTTGTGTAGCATCAGGTGCTAGCCCAAGGATGTGCTCTCTGCGTCGCTGGTTGTGTTTTTCCCCCGGCTGTGATGGGGTGTGGAAGTCACGAGCTCTCAGGGACCCTCTCTTGCCTTGAAGGGCCCCACAGCCATCCCTGTGCAGGTGCTGATCGCTACTGTTGTCCTTGAAGGAACGAGTTAAAAGCAGATTCAAATACTTCACCCACTCTCCATTCCCCTGCCAATATTTGTGGGTTTGTGATCACATTTTCCTGTGATTTAAACGATTTCCTGTCCTGGATTGCTGCCTGAAAGACGGGCGCAAACAAGAGGGAACCGACTGCGCAGGTCAGGAGTAAAACTGCTGATGAGAGGTGAAGCCCCACCAAACCACTCATCAGAGCAGGTGTTCCCCTCCATCCCTGCCTCCACAGGCATCTGCAGGGTTATCCCCACCCCAGACAGTGACAGTCCCCATGTGGCTGTAGCGGTGGCAGTGACAGACCAAGGAGAGGTTGGAACAGGCAGGCTTGGGGTTAATGTTCGCTGTGATTAACGCTGCAAAAATACGGGAAGGAAACCGCACATTTTAATGAAAAGCCTCCGTCTCCTCCTTCCAGAAACCTGGCAATTAGCTGCCTTCAGCTGGTTATTGATGCCAGCCGAGCACAGCTACAGATCTAGGTCAGTGAAAGGCCCCTGAGCGATCTGGGCTCCAGATGTTGGCTGCTTTTGGCTGTGGGTCTGTCTTGGAGGTCCTTGGGTCTGGTCTGCACTTTGTTACTTGTTGGTGGACATGCAGAGAAATTGGTGTCTTTTCTCACATCTCTGTGTCTCTGCTGCACATTAAAGGATGTTTTGATGCCTGGGAGGCAGATAGGAAATCAAGATTTTGGTGATTCTTCCAAGCAAGTGATTCAAGGTCCTTTGACCAAGAGCAAAAGATATTAGACTTCTCTGTTTTGACCAAGTTATGCTTGGATGTTCCCATCTGATCTACCACTTTTCCACAAGCTGAATTTGAAGATATTTTTTGTCTTTTCCTTGTTCTTAATATGTTTGTGCCTTTCTGCTCCAGAAGAGCAGCTTCTGCTCCATAGCCTGGAGGTGGCTGTTTCCATAGAAGATGGAGTAAATCCTCAGGGTGCAGGGGGACACCAGCCAGATGCATTAGAGCATCAGGACAGCTGCCAGGACACCACAGGTTATATTTTGCCAAGGTGTAATTGGATGCAGATTCTCCAGAGCAGCTTCACCCTATGCAGATTTAGCCATGATGAAAAAGCCTTTTGGCAGATTGCTGGAAAATCATCTGGGCTGTGATTCTGTCCACAGATCCTCACTGCATCCTGGCTGTGTTGTGCGAATGGAAACTGCCCCCATGTGAAGCTGGTTTGGAGCCTCATACCTGGGCACAAGATGGCCAGGCTGTTACTGTCACAAATACCTTTTACAGCTTTTTTTTTTTTTTTTAAACGTTTCCTAGTGTGATTTTTTTTTTATCAGTTGAATGTTTGCAAGTGTCAGTGGGAAGGCATTTGAATATCAGAAAGCCAGGATTCCTCGATTTCTCCACAGCCATCCACTCTGCCTTGCAACACTCATTTAATTCTCCCTTCTTGTTTGCTTTGCTTTTCAGCTGGGATGAGTCACGTATGCTAATAGAGCTGGCTGGGGACTTACGGGGAGAATTTCTACTCTTACTAAAATGTTACCGGTCTCTTATTTTCATGGAGTTTTATGGCCTGTCTCCTATTCAGTACAGTTAAAATTAATTTCATGCCCCAGTTCATTCCAGTGTTTGCAGCTTCAAAAGCTTTTAAGTCCTATTTAGCTGCCTGGCTGTGCTCCGTTCCTCGTCTGCGCGGTCCCTTCGGTTCACCTGTGAGTGCAGGCTTCGAGCAAACATGGTTAATTTTGTATGCTACATCTGCCACGGGATCCAAGGCACCCTTGAGTGGTTTGTTCCAGAGGCTTGACCTACCTTTGCTGGGATTGTGTCCTTTCTGTTTGAAATCCCTGCTTTGTTGGAGAGAAGGGCTCTGCCACTCGCCCATCAAGAAAGAGGAGGGCAAGGTGGCATTGAGTGCCCTCATTTCGTAGGGATGGGGTGAGCTTTGTCCCTATAGCTGGCTTGGCCTTGCTGTTTTTCAAGGTGAGAATTTTTTGGCTTTGCAACAGACAAAAGTTCCTTCAAGATGCATCACAGCCCTGAGCACAACTAGAGACAACTCCAGTGATTCTGCATCAGTTGAAGAGGCTACAAAGACCCTTTTTTTACATTTTGATGAAATACAACCAATGCAGAAGACGCTGGTGCACCAGTGAAGCACCAGTGCCTCTGGTCAAGGTCTTTATTTCAGTGCTTTGCCAGCTGGTTGTACAAGGATGAGAGCTGCCCTTCCCACCCTGTCACAGCAGTAACTTCGCGTATTCCCCAAGCTCTGGCTCCAAAGATATTAACCTTCTTTCCTCCAAGTGTTTGAAAAATGACAAGATGTTGTTCACATGAGCAGGATCAATTACCTGCTGTCTGTCTGAAGAGATATTCTCCAAGGGGGCCTTCGTCTCTACGGCGGGAGATTCCTGCTCGGTCAGCCATGAAAAACAGCCCGGCAGGACTTTCCTCCCCCCTTTCCCAAAGCAGTCATCTTGCAATCATATTCTGTGAGACCTGTGTTTGAAAGCAAAATGTGAGCTTCCCTGAGCCTTGAAACAGCAGGCAAAAAGCAAAGTGAATAGCCCAGGGTGAGTACATGCAAGGTGCTGCTCACAGGGTTTGCTTTAAGCCTCCCCTTCAAGAACTTCTCCTTGCTTTACGCTGAAATTCAGGAATGTGGGGATGAAACCAGGCTGCATCCCCTCAAGATGCTTAGAGAGGTGTTGGAGAACCTCTCTGAATGTACAGTTAAAACAGATGGAGAGTTTGGTGGGATTTGGGTTTCCTCACGTGTCCAGATCCAGCAGCAGAGCTGAGTGCACTGTTAATATTTGCACATCTGGGTTGCTATCTGCAGCTGAGAGCTTCTCAGGGAGAGGGCAGGAAATCTGCCTCTGCAGAGTCAAAAGCTGGAGTCAGGACTTTCAGAGAGGTTTCAGGGCTTCTGAATCTCTTTTTGTTTTCTAAGTGCCCCCCCAAAAAAAAAGCAGAACAGCTTTCTTCTGAAAATATCACAACTGCAGCTTTCCAAATCACTTGTCACATTGGGAAATTTAAGTCATCTTTTCATTACTAGCTGTTTAGGGGATTTAGTAGCACTGGATTGCCTCTAAATTCGTAGTTGAAGCCTGACATGTAACACAAATGTTCTTTCAAACCCTGTCATTACTAATGCATTCTCTTTCAGGTCTTTTTATTAGTGCTTGTAGACATTTTCCTCATTAGAAATTCACCTAGCAGCTCCCTGCTCATCCCATTCAAGGTTTCTCATCTCTTTTATTCTCTATTGGCATGCACCAAGGCAGCAGATTACCTAGTGATGAATTACTAAATGATGGAGACACACACTGCTACCTTCTGCTTCTTCCTCTTGCCAGTAGAAAGCCAATACTCATTTGGGGACTATCTTGCAACAGTTGGGCTTGTGCTGTCAGCTTGGGCTTCGGGGCAAGGCAGAGGTGTTTCTGGGCACCAGCAGCCTGCCTGACTGCACATCCAGAGTTAGGAACCTCTGCCACTTCACCCTCAGAGGCACTGGTGGTCCTGGGGATTTAGTCCATCCCGGTGCCCAAGGGCGCTGGGGTAAATAAACTGAAGATCTGCTTTGCTTTTCTTCCCCAGGAAGTGTTTCTAAATATTGCAAGGAGCTGCTCTGAACAGCTGGCTTTCCAGCAGCGTGCCCTGCCTTGGGGTTAGTAGGTTACAGTGTGTTAGCAGCTGGAGCTGCGTGCTCCAGCCATTTCAGAGCAAGCAAAGGAGCGAGTGCAGTGACCCATGAGCAGGGTGAGCTGCTCCCTGCCCTCGCTGCAGGGAGTCCTGTGGCTGGAGGGAATCAGTGACTGCCCTGAGCTGTGGCTTGGGATCCTGGCACCAGCCATGCACAGGAGCAGGCGCAGCAGTGGGGAACACAGAACTGTTCTGGTCTCCGTTGCCTCTAGGCTGGTTTCACCTTGGAGCATTCTTGCTGTGCTCCTCGGGTCTCCTGCTTTGCAGATCTCTCGTCTCCCTGTGCTTTGTTTGGCTGGAGTTGCCAGGAGCTTCCTCAGTTTCCTACCCTTGCCTGTGTGATCCATCTTGCTGTACAATAGCTTTGCCAGCTGCTCGCTGCCTCCTTCCCATCGCTCTTTGCAGTTTGGTCCCTGCTTTGTTTGCTCTGGCTGATGAAAGACGTTCCTGTGTAATTAAATACCCCTGATTAGTTTTGCTCAAATAGCAAACTTCCTTTCATCTCGTCTTGCACCGGTTGAAGGTCTCCACGGGCTTGGCCAGGTGTGCTGCAGTGCATCAGCTCTTTGTGTCCTTTGGGAGCCCTGTCCCGGGGCTTTGGCAGCGTCCACACGTGGGTGCACGGCAGCACCGACGCGCATGCGTGCACCCACATCCTTCTAATATCCCAGCCTCCAGAAGGATCCTGGCCAAGTCATTCCTGTGGGCCTGGGCCAAGTAACTCAAAAGTCAGAGTTACAGGTTCTCCCCTTGACTTGCTCCATTGTGAAAGCTGTGAAACAAAAGCAGCCTTGGGCCAAGCCAGTGAAGGTGGAAGCAGCTGCTCCCACAGGGCTCGGCTTGCTTTGCTCAGAGTGGGAGATGGGTTCCACTCAGCACTTTGGAGACTGGCTCTGAGAGCTGTGCTCCTGTGTGGGGCTCACCAGCCAGAACAGGGGGAAGAGGATGAGTTATGCAACACAGGGAAGTCAGGAATGGGGATGGGCTCCATCCAGTAGATGAATCGTTGACTGCAAGGATGGGGGTGTGCCACCTGGCAGCCTCCAAACACCAGCTCGCCAGAAGCTGGGGGAGCTCTGTGTCCATCCCAGCCTGCCCCGTCCTTAGGGACACTGCCAAGGATAAGGCAGGGAGCTCCCATGTCCTCCCCACCCAGCGTGGTGTGATGTGCCAGCCCAGCAATACTTTAAACTGCCCACGAGAGTCACTGTTGCTTTATCTAAGGAGAACTCATTCCTCCTGCCTGGGAGCTGCCTGATTCCTTCACCCCTTTGCAGTTCAGGTCTGCATCCGTGACACTTTTCTTGTGCCCCAGAAAACCTCAGGACTCGGGCAAGGGAGGAGGAGAAGGGAGGAGGGTTGGCACCTTGCAGGAGCAGCCTTTGCCATGTGCCACTCCACAGTGGTTATTTCCGTGCCCGGCTCCCAGCAGACAGCCCTCACCTTCCCTGCCTGGGCACAGCGGTTGTGCTCGGCTCCGTGATTTGCCCAGGGAGCACAGAGTGTGCTTTGGGAGACGTGTGGCCCGAATTAACCTCGCTGCAAACGGTTTCTAAGTAACGGCAGTACATGTAGCAAGATAAACTGTGAAGCCTATTTATATTTACCAAGATTGTATTAACCTTTGGAAGGTTGACCTTATGCAAAAACAAAACAAAACAAAAAAGATAAAGTGGCAAAAACATTCAGGGCATGAGGGGGTTTGTTGTTGTTTTAATCCTTTCACTCTTTGATTACTTCAGCCTTGGTGGTGGTAAACATACATCGGCTTTCAAGGCATTCCTGATTTTTGCAGCTGCAGATCCATTAAGCCTTTTCCTGTGTTCGCACTTTCAAGGTCAGCCATGATGCACAACTCAAGGCAACCCATCAGCTGCGTAAGAGCTGCTAATTTCCTTCATTTACTCTCCTGTTTTCTAAGAACTTGTGCAGCAGATCAGCAGCAGCAGCAGCGTGTCAAAGCTCCTGGATGTCACCCAGGCTGACATGGGGAGGGCAGGGGTTGAATTAGCTGGGCTGGCCCCAGGGGACAATCCATGACCCCTTGCTGGGGACCATCCCACACATGCTCGTCATTAGCGCAGCCCCAAAGGTTTCCTTGTGTTAGAGCTTTCATTAGAATTGGAATAAACAAACAAGCCATGGGAATGTGTGTGCTGGGCACAGTGACCCGCTGAGCTTGCTCGCACAGAGCTGAAGCCTTGGAAGGAAATGTGTCTGACGGGGTCCCTGCAGGAGGCTTTGCTGCCCACTGAGGCACCACACGGTGCTGGGGCCTCTGAGGAAAGCTCACCGTGTGTGATGTGAAGGGATGCAGGAGCGTGTGAGGAGCTGGGGCTGGCAAACAGGCGCTGGAGTGGGACCAATGGTTCCCAAGGCAGCGCTTGCTGTGGGATCGCTGTCGCTCCTGTGAGCGCCGGTCCATGGTTCAGTGGTGTAGCAAGAAGAGTTTAGAAAGGGAAACAATATTGCTGCTTTCTGCAGTGTTCTCCATTCCTAAACTTAGCCAGGACTGCCCCCAGTTGTCTCTCTGAGTGAGCTGGGCCCTCTGTCCCTTCCCAAACAGTCCCGTTTGCTGCTAATTATGCTGAGGGATTTACAAGGGGAGGAGGGTGGTTTTTTCCCCTTTCTGCTAGCCACGCAGGAGGGGAATGAGGAAGCAGCAAGGGTGTCTCTTCATTCAGCTAAATCCCACAGAACGTGCCTACATGAGACTGCTAAGCTCCTGATCAGTAATTACACACTGCAGCTCTGCCTTTAATCGGGATAAAAGACTTAAGGAAACTCCTCTGCCCCTGGTCTCTACCTTTTACCTAGAGATTTTATTGCTGTGAATATTAGCAACAGGAGCTCAGCTCTGGGGCTCGTGCAGGCTCTGGGAGCTCCTGCAGCCTTTTCAGCTCTGTTCTGCTCCTGTGCTGCTTCTCCTTGAGCAGTTATTTGACGCTGCCTTTAGAAAGTAGAAAGAAGAAGAAAGTGAGGGGCTTTCTGGGCAGACGCCGGGGTGGTTGGGGTTGCGGTGGCCAGTTTCCCCCTTGAGGTCCTAATTCTGCAAGTGGCTGAACTGTCCTGGCTGGTTGTTTGCAGCTTTGTTGGGCAGGGCTCCAAGGAAGCAGGAGGTCAGGAGATAAGTGCTGCAAGCCCTGCTGTGATCCTGCCTCCTTATCAGGGCCTCGGAGCCCAGGGGTGAACGTGTGTGCGCCGACATCCCCGTCGCTGCTGACCTGGGCACCCAGGGGTGCCCAGGGTGGTCTCTGCCCGGTGGGTGCCATCTCCTGCCATGCAGAGCTTGGCCTGAGCCCCCCAGCTCTTGCAAACCCACTGGGGTTTTGCAGATCAACATGTGAAATCCATGGAGGAACAGCCTGACCCAGTGATGGGTGCAGAGCTGAGCGCCTGCCCACGTGCGCTGCTGAGAACACGGGGAAGGTTTGCAGTGGCACTTTATTAATTTAGTTCTCAACTTCAGTCCTGGTTTACCAACAGATGTGGGTGAAGTTCCCGGTCTCAGAGGATTTGTTGGTCTTTCTCTATCTCGAGGTCCCAGATAAGAGCATTTGCTGTTGTGAAGTTGATGCAATTCCAAGTTAAGGTGGAAGCTGTGCTGCACACTCCTTTGGGAGCGGGGAAAGCCAGGCTGTGTATTTTAGCCGCCTCGTCAGTCAGATCTCATCTTTTTTTTTTTTTCTCTCTTTACAGAAACCAGGCAATGCGGAAAAAGTTAATTTTATACTTTAAGAGGAGAAATCATGCGCGCAAACAGTGGGTAAGTGATTCCCTTAGACCTTACTTTATATGTATAAAACAGCGTAATTTATTATGTGAGAAAGAAAAGGATGATTTCCAGCAGAGAGGTGCTGGTACTCTGTACTTTGCCTGGTGTATTACTGTGGAATCTCTCCTGCTTAAAATAACATGTGAAGGAGAGGAACCCATTCCTGCTGCAGGCAGCACCTCCCTCCACAAGTGCCTCCCACAGAGCAAACACGTGGGGTTGGCTTAATCACAGCGGAGCCTATCATTGATCTCAGAAAGCCTATTCACAGCATAAATGTCTATTTTGTGAGTAATTGAACCCTAAGAGAGGTGTGAAACAAGCTGACTCTGCTTCCGGTAAATGGTCTGGAGGCTGCTCCGACTCCTTCCAGCTGACCACAGAGCAATGTTCTAGGAATTTGTGGTTTAAAACAAAATCCAAGCTCAGTGCCAGTTTGTTTCTAGGCAGTGTTGCCTGCGAGAGAGTTCCAGTGACCTTTAAGGAGACAGGTCTTGGTTGGGTAAGGGGCAAGGCAGGGCTGATTATGAGGTTTCAGAGGCGTTTGTTGTGAGGTCCCCAATAAACAGAGGAGAAAGTTCAAATGGTTTTCACAGAATTTGTGCATTTTTGGTGCTGACAGTTGCAGTCGTTCCCGGCAGGAGCTGGAAGGCAAAGCCAGCACAGAAGAGGAAATGCCAGAACAACCAGTGGCTCCCACCAGGAAGGTGGATTTTGCAGTGTCTTTCAATGATGGGTGATTCAGATCACAGGGCTTCACATTTCATGGGGAAGATACAAATACTGTCTCCTGACTCGTTGTCTCTGTCCTGGGGCAGGCTCAGGAGCCAGTGTTGGTGTCTTGCATTGGCAATGGTGCAGGTTTTCTCAGTGTCTTTGGGGCTGCTTTTGGATAGAAGTGCCAAAACTGGGAGGAACGGTTGGAAAAATTCAAAATAACAAGCCTGGGAAGTGGTTTGAAGGCTGTACATTTAAAAGTAACTTCCAATACACAGGCAGATAGCACATTATTTTCTTATTTATTTTGAATAAAGGCATGTTCCTTTTCTTTCTCATACTTTGTTTTCTGCCCCTGTTTTCCACCAGTATTCCAAAAGCCTCGGACCTTGAGTTCCAGAGGAACAGTTGTGCCTCCCATTTGTGTCCAAATACGTGTTTATTTAGACTTGCCCATGATAAAGCTTCTCCCAGGGCAAGGGGCTGCAGGGCTTACACCTCCATCAGGATGTGGCAGGGGCAATGCTGCTCTGGGCACCTCCTCTGCTGCAGCTGAGGGCTTCTGCATGGTGGGAAGTGGGTCAATATTCCCTTCCTCAAAAAAAGGGATTGCAAAGCACCATGTGGTTTTGTTGGAAGCAGGAGGGAAGCGCCCGGGAATTGCTTTCTGGTGGAAATGGCTGGTTACTGTGCTAAACCTAGAGCGAGTTGCTCTGTGTGAATATCAAGGAGCTGGGGAAAAAGGTTTAATTAGGCTGCAAGAGCACAGTTCCTAAAATACGACTTGCAGTAAAGTCGCCTGTCATGCAAAATAGGTGAATTTCTGCCAGCCAGTTTATTCAGTGTCCTTGAAAGGGGATTTTTCAGTTTAGGGAAGCATTTTGCCTATTCTACAAAATAGGCAACATACGGTTGCTGAATTTGCAAAGTGAATACATTTGCTGATTCTGTTTGCAAAATGGGTACGCTTAGCTATTTTTCTGCCTATTTTGTAGCAGACCCTATTTTTAGCAAAGCCCATCTACGTGCCAGCGTTTCTTTCTGGCTCTTTTACTTTCTGGGGTATTGTTGCTGCCCGGGGCTGGCTGGAGCAGGGTCAGAGCTCGGTCGCTGCAGGGTCCAGCCCCGAAAGCCCCATCCCAGAGGATCTGCAGGGCTTCCTCCTGTCTCCACTGAGGGGAACATAGCAGAAGATGCTTAATTGCCATCGGGGTGATGATGCAGAGGGGGAATGGTGAAGGGAGCTGTTCTGGGTGTGAGAGGTTTGTCTCCATCAGCCAAGGGAAGAAAACCACAGGGCTTGCATAGGAATTGGACTGGTTCCTCCTGTCACCTTGGCTCTTCTCCTCCCCTCCAGAGAGCTGCTCCGTTCCCTGGAGCTGTGAGAGCGTGGGCTGCAGGAGGGCTCGGGCTTGGCACAGCCCACAAACTGCCTTCAGCTGCTACGGCGGCGTTACTATCCATCCATTTTTAGCTAGGCGTGTCAGGTCCGATTTGGCTCCCTATCACTTACTGGTGTGATTGAGAGGCTGATGGGCTGCTGAGCCCCGCCGGGGAGGGGAGCAGAGGGGGCACCCATGCTTAAAGCCAGCACAGATGGTTGCTCAGGAATGGACATGCTTAGGGCTGCTCAGAGGATGCCTGGAGAAGGAATAGATGCTTCTGTTCCTGAAGTGGCTGACCAGCAGCTTCTCCTGGTGGTGGAGCTGTGACGATCTGAGGAGTTCACAGTGCTGTAATCTTGGCTTTTGAAGGATGCAGGAGATGGCAGGGAGCGTGTGTCCCAGCTGGAGCAAAAACCATGGATGGGGATGCCGCAGCCCAGCCCTGCTGCAGTGGGGTTTGAAGTTTGCGTGGTGGGAAGGGGCATTAAGGAAGTGCTCAGCCAGTCCATTGTGAAACTGTGCTCTGGAGGGCAGAGCTGCATGAGGGGGAAGCTCTGGTGTTGCTGCCCTGCTGCCAGGGTGCGAGCTGCTGGGAAATCAGCAGCGTGACGTTGGTGTTGCTTTTTCCATCTTCAAATGCCAGTTCCTTAAAAGAGGAATTCTGGATAAAGCTTTTGTCGAGTTGTTCCAAGGAGTGGAAGAAAAGGAGGAAAAAGAGCCGCCCTGCTGGCTGTGAAGCAGCCAGGGCTGTGCCAGGTGGCTCTGCTTGGGCGGTGGCTGTACAGGACCCAGCACTGGCTCCTTCCCACAGGGAATGACAAACCTTTCAAAGCCTCAAGGCTTCTCACCAGACCGAGCCCTCGTGCTGGGCTCTTCCTCAGCCGTGCCTCAGGCTGGCAGCACCGGGCACCGGCTGCCTCCTGGTGCTGAGGCTTCATAAACTTGATGGGGTATTTTTAGCTTCTTCCCAAATGTGATGCTCTGAAAGCAGGAGGATGTAGCAGATTTGCTGGCAGGGTGGGAGCTCTCGTTTTCAGGGGGCTGATGGCATTGCTTTGGGAGAGGTGAAAACGCAGCAGCTGTGATTTTGCCAAGCTGCCGCGGGCTGTTGGTGTTACCTGTAGCTCCTCGCCCAAAGCGTGAGATTCCCCATGTGGGCTTTTAGGGCATTTTAGTTTCTGTTCTCCTTCCTTGCTTTTATCTTGTGGCCGTTTCCTTCAGCTCCCAATGAAACCCAAGCAGCTCCTGTGCATCCATGCAGGGCAGGACAGTCTCTGGCTCTGGGCATGCAAGTGGGAATTGATTTATTTTCAGGGGAGCGTGTTAATCTGGCTCAGCTCTAGGGCTTGAGGTGCTTTGTCTGCCCCACGTTACTGTTGAGGTGTCTCCAAAAGGCCACGGAGATCAAAGAGGTGTTGCCATTCTTGGATTGTTGCCAGGTCCAGGATGGCCAAACCAAACCCATGTGCCAGGATTGGCGTGACACAGGCTGCAGGTTGCTGTGCATTTCCACTGGTTTGGGGTTTTTTACCTCTCCCAATTTTTCTTACGGCCAGGAGCAAATGGGACAAGAACAAAGCCCATCTGGGAAATCCTGCAGCCTCAGATTTCCTGTCATAGGGCGGTGGCAAGAGATGGGTTTATTTCTTTGAAATCCAGATTCCCTGTGTCTCTGCTGCAGCACAGAGTGGTGCTGAGTGTGCTGAGCCACCCGTTCTGGAAAGCGGTGTCAGGGTCAGGAGTGACCTGGGGTTTGCCATTAGAGCAACATCTGCTTTCACTTCCTGATTTGGGGCTTGGAAGGCGTTTGTCTGACTCAAACTGAAACCTTGAAACCTCTCTGGTCCCCCAGCTGCTCTCAGCTGAGGCTGGGCACCATCGCTGCTGCCACTGCGGTGGCTGTCAGGGACCAGACAGGCCTCTTCCCACCATGGACCTTCCCTGTCCGTGGGCGTTCTCCTCCAGCAAGAGTGTGGCCAGAGGAGGGAGAAGAGATTTGGGGCCTAATGGGAGGAGACTCATTTGTGTTGCAAATCCTATTTCAGTGTTACCAGGCTTGTCCCATAAATACCAGTCAGAAGTGCAGTGCTGGAGTGGCTGGGTGGGTGTGCCATGAGGAGGGAGGACATGGTGTGGAAACCCTTTGCAGCCCTGTGTTTTGGCAGGGCCTGAGTTTGCTGTCAGTGGAGATGTGCTTGTCCTGTCACATGGGCCAAGGAGGAGCAGCAGCTGCAAAAGTACTTTTGCTTTCTAGGATGCTGAAGGAGCTGAGTGTGTGGTCAGGCCGCCAAGCTGTATGGCCATGGGCAGGGGCTGGGTGCCTGGCTCTTGATTTTGGGGAGTCAGGCCCTTGCAGGGAGCTGTCCCATGGCCCCAGTCCCATCATCATTGCCAGCATGGAGCCGTGAATGCTGGAGCTGGTGTGTGTGGGTAGGAAGGGGTGCCTGGCCTTGGGCACCATGGCAAGCCCTCCCCAGCACAGTGAGCTGGCAGCTCCAAAATTGTGGCTGTGCACACCCTGCTCACATGGTGGGGACCAGCTCTCCCACCCCTTGTGCCTCCTCCCAGGGCCGTGCTTCACTCCCTCCTTGCTCAGTGGCCTCAGGCACCTTGCTCTCTCCTGGGGTGTGGAGCAGGGGGTCCCTCCCCAGCACAGGGGCTTTGGCTGTCAAATCAAGCACCCCGTGGGCCAGAGGATGCTCAAGCGGATGTGAGGGGTGGGTAGAGCCATGCTGGGCAAGAGTCCTGGTTCCACCAAACATGTTGGGTCTGGAACAGGAGAGCCTGGGGGTACCTGATGGCCTGTTTTGAGAATTCACCCTGGGGTTGATCCCAGGCCCTGGAGCATGTCCACGTCCTAATAAATTGTATTTCTTTAAGCAACATGACTCATGCTCAGCCTGAGCAGGCCTGGAGGAGTTGCCCTTCCCAGGCACGTCTCTGAGCTCCCTCTCTCCCTCTGCCCTTTCAGGAACAGAAGTTTTGCCAGCGCTATGACCAGCTGATGGAGGCTTGGGAAAAAAAAGTGGAGCGCATCGAAAATAACCCCCGGCGCCGTGCCAAAGAGAGCAAAGTGCGGGAATACTATGAGAAGCAATTCCCGGAGATCCGGAAGCAGCGCGAACTGCAAGAGCGCATGCAGAGGTTAGAGGAGAAGCGGTAGGAACGGGCTGAGCTGGTATCAGACAGCCTTTCTTTTTTCTTTGGGAATGGGTGTGGGATTTGTTTGCGGGAGGAGCGGGCTGGGATGGCTCTCGGTCCCTTTTCTCCCTCTCTAGTGCAAGGCAGAAGCCAGCAGACATGAGTCTTGCTGCTTTTTCCCCAGGGTGGCTCAGCACAGAGCCAAAAGGAGGAAGAATGTCAGGAATGTGCCTGCCTGTCTCACCTCTCCTGCTGATCTCCCAGCTGGCCACGTCAGAGCCAGGGGTAGCTCCCTTGTGCTGGCCAGCTGGCTGGGACTGCACTGATTCCTGCCTTATTGGTGTGCCCAAATTAAGATGTACAAGACTTGCAGGTGCATTTGGTCATGTTGATGGTTTAATACATGCACGTGCTTTGATGGGAGCAGAAACATCTGCAGAGGTTATTTGGAATGATCACAGTCTGGCTGGAAGGGGTGTCCCCTGTCTCTCCCATCCCCTGTCCATTTTCCTCTCCTCATTGGAAGTGCAACTGAGGTCATGCTGTTTTCTGCCAGGAGGAGACACGATTTCATGATCTCCACCCTTTTTGTTGAAAACTCCCTGTCCTTACCATTTCAGCCCTGGCATCTTGCCTGGAGTCACCTGATACGCACAAAACCTAAACCTTTCTGCCAGCATCCCATCCTTGTGCCCCACTAACAACTGGGTGGGTCCAAACTTCCTGACTGATGGCTTTATTTTGTCTGAAAGAGAAGGGGAGAAAAGGTACTGAGAAATGTTTTAATTTTTTACCTGTTTAATAAGAAAAGTTGTCATTCCTTGGGACGTGTTGCTGTGGAAGGGAAAGATGTCAATGGATGGGTTTGATTTAAAACTTCCCACAGCATTTGCAAACCAGATGTGGTGGCACAGTGCTAATGGCTCGGTGCTAACACTGACACCTTTGTGCCATTGCTGTGGTGGGGTGAACAGGAGAAAATGTGGGAGAGTGTGGCTGGGCATGAATTATCCTTGTGTTCTAGCAATCCAGGCAGCTGGCACAGGTAAGGAAGGGGGTTTGAGGCTCTGGACCTGCGAGCCCTAAACGTAGGCGTCATTCCCGCAGTGTGGGAGGGGGTGGCCTGGGTGGAACATTGGGGATATGGCTGTTATGGAGGTCAAAATGATCTTGAATGTGGTCTGCTGCTTACGAAATGGAGCATCAGTGCCTGAGTGTGTCGCTGCCCTTTCCCAGCAGGGTAGGACAGAGGGGCAGTGGCGGGCTCTCCATGTCAGCCGCACGCAGTGAGCACGAGGTGTCAGAAATCATCGACGGGCTCTCGGAGCAAGAGGTGAGACCAGCTTCTCCTTTCTCCTCCTCTTGACCCCTCACTCTGTCTTCTCCAAGGAAGCCAAGACAGGACTGCCAGGTCACACAGTGAAATCCTACGCCAAATCCCACTAACTTTAGGTCCCGCTGAGGTTGGGGAGGTTGCCGTGATGCCTAACACTTTCTGGGCAGGATCCAAAGTTAGGGGTTTATTTAATATGCATCAGCATCTTCCTAGCCATGTGAGAGATGTAATGGAGCTGTGCAATGGTTCTGCCAGAGCAAAACATGGAGCTGGTGGCCAGAAGGTTGGGTTTATCAGCATTTGGCTGTCTCTAAGGGACCTGAGACCCCAGCGTGCTGCTCATCCTGGGTAGCACCCCACAAACACCTCCTGGCTGTGGTTTATACTGGAAGTGAAGATGGGAAGGGAAGGGAGCCAGCACCCAGACTGCTGGGTGGAGGGGTTTTTCTGTTTCATTTTGTTTTGAATGGGCTGTGTGGCTTGACACAGGGGAATCCTATGGAATGAATGGTTTGTACGTGAGCCAGTTGGCCCATATCTTCTGGGAGTGCTCCATTCATCTTGAAACATCCCCGTGACCTCGGCTTCGTTTGGATCTGGTTTCACAAGGGTTCTGCTCTGCTGGCGCAGAGGCGAGCTGCAGTGAATGGATCATGTTTGGGAGGGGAGAGCAGCCACTGCCCAGCAATAGCTGGGATGTTTGCTGCCTGCACACCACAGCTGATCCCTGTCTGGGATCCCAGGCACTTTGCTCTTAGCCAGTTAAGGTGACAGCGTGGAGGACACGGATCTTGGAAGCAAAGGGAAATTTCAGACCCTGCAGAGGTCCTGGCCAAGTGGAGCATTAGCTGATCACCTCCATGCTCCTACACCGTGTGCTGCTTAACTCCACCCCAACAGTCACCTGCTGAGCTCTAAATCTCTGCTTTGCTTTGTCTCTGAGGAGACTTTAAGAGCCTCCAGCTCTTCATGGGGTTAGAAGGAGCAGGGAGGTGAGAGCTGGGGAGCATCTCTGGCAGCAGGGCCAGCTCTCCGCCCCAGCGTGTTGCTGGAGAGGAGGGGGGTCTGGCTGGTGGGGTGTAGTGGCACTGCTTGGCACCCCGAGAGGCCCTGTGCCCACAGCTGCGGGCAGTGCTTCCACCAGCATCCTCTCTGCTCTGCACAGGGGCTTCTGCTGTCACCAGGGGCAGTCTGCAGTTACCGGGGTTGATGCTCCAGCTGGGAGCTGTCCCTCTCCTCCCACCATGAGGAGGCATCTGGAGCAGCTGGTTTCTAAACAGGAGGTGTCCTAGTGAGGATAGGGAAGGTGACCACGTGTGTTGAAATGTCCGTGCCTGTGCAGAGGGCTGTGTTTTAGGAGGAGGAGGAGGAGGTTGGGTCTGATCAGGTGCAGCAGGGAAGCAGAGCAGCACTGGGCAGGCCAGGGTCAGCAGCTTCCTGGAAGGGTTGGCCATTACTGTTCTCCCAGGAACCAGCATCTGGCTGTAAATCAAAACAGAAGCACTTGAGACCTGGCCTTCCTGGGTCAAGGGTCAGAGTTTGTCTGAGCAATGACATCCCAGGTGACAGGGAGGACTCAGAGGGATGGTGGAATTGAAAGGGGCTGGCCAGAGCATCCCTTCATCCCCACTGGGTAGACCTGTGCCAGGGGATCACCAGCAGCTCAGCCAAAGGGACAGTCCTGGCATTTGAGCAGAAGACAGCACAAATGAGACATCACGTTGGCCTCTCTGTTGCAAATACTTAAGGAAACCAGTGTGCCCAGTCCATCCTGTCGTGTGCAGCTGGGGCTCTGGATGAACTTTGTGCTCCATAGGATTATGTCCCAGGGTGTTGCAGTGAGGAATGACAGCCCCGTTACGGTGACATTTGAAACCTCCTGGAACAATTCAGGATTCCTGTGCAAGGGAAGCAGGATGCCCAGCCTTTCAGGAAGCTTTGCAAAGCTGGTCCACTTCCCTCACAATTGGGGTGGGGGGCTGAACCTCCACATGGCTTGTGGGTTTGATGGCTGGGAAGGGGTCAGCATTCCCTGTGCCACTGCTGCTTTGACTTGTTCCTCATCACCGTCAGGAGCTGTTTTGCTTAAGTCAGACATTTCCACACAGGATCTTGAAGCCTTTTATTCCAAACTGAAAGATTGTTTCCTGGCTGGCAGCGATAGCCTCTTTCAGCGTTTAATTTACAGTTACTCTGGCAATAAAGCTGTCTAGTGCTTGCTTTTGAATTCTCCTGTTCCTCCGCCTGTCCTTTTCCTCTCGAACATCTGTCCCCTGCGTTCCCCATGGGCCCGTGGTGCTGACCAACTGTTCTCTCTGCTTTCCCCAAAGAACCTGGAGAAGCAGATGCGCCAGCTCGCCGTCATCCCACCCATGCTCTACGATGCTGACCAGCAGCGCATTAAATTCATCAACATGAACGGCCTCATGGATGACCCCATGAAGGTCTACAAGGACCGGCAGGTGATGAACATGTGGAGCGAACAGGAGAAGGAGACCTTCCGGGAAAAGTGAGTGCAGCCCACGCACCTCTCTGTGCAGCCTTTGGGGAGTGTGGGCAGGATCCGTGCAGGGCTTCAGCTGGAGCCCCAGCACACTGAGGCAGGAATTCCCCCGGGCTTGGCTTGTCCCCTACGGGACTCATCTTGAAGCTGGGCACAGGGTGATGCTCCTGCACAGAAACTTCAGGCCTTGCTGTGTGGTCAGGGTGTTCCTGCCCCTGTGCTGGGCTGTGGGAAGCTGCTGCTCGTGGCAGGGTGAGAAGGGGAAGTTTCTCAGCTTTTGCATTTGCTGTTGTATCAGCATTCCCAGTTTAACGACAATGCCAGTGAAACCCAACGCTCCATACACACATTGCCTTCCTGGATTTACATGCTGTCCTTTGGGCACTGTGTGTCCAGGGGATTTTCGGGTCTGTCAACATCCAAGCCCCTTATGTAGACCCCCACAGGCTGCAGCTTCCAGCTGGTGCTTGTCCCTCAGTGCTCCATCCTGCTGTCTGCAGGATTTACCACCGGCTGCTGTTTCCATGGATGCATTCCCACATCAGACACGTGCAGACTCTGGCTGTGGTGCTTTCTCCTGTTTGCAAGCAGTGCTTGAGAACAGCTTTGCTCTATCAAGTGAAATCACTTGGGGAGTCGCTGATCCCTTCCCTGGGTGCCAGGATGTGGGTGCTCAGCTTGGTCTCACATCATGGACTCGCCTGTATCCCAGAGCCCAGCAGGGACCCAGGTGTGTTTGCATGGAGGACTGGAGCCCCCAGAGTGCTGAGAGTGTCTGTAAAAGCAGAGCTCGAGTTCAGCTTCCAGCGGGATGAGCTCTGGTGTTGCTCCCTGCTGTGGACCTGAGGGATGTGGAGGTACGTGGGTGCACCAGGGCCACCTTGTCCTGAGCACCCAGCACCACTTAGTCTGGCTTCCAGACAAGCAGGGGATGGCTCCACGGATTACCAGCAATGCCTGTGGCCAGCCATGCTCGAAGCCTCTCTGTGTCCAGGATCCCTCCTCCTCCCCCTGCTCGTCAGGACTCCTATTTGCAGCTGAAATAATTAATTGCCAAGATGGACCGAAAAAGAACAAAACAAGCAAACCGGCTCCAAGCCTTTGATAGAGGAGAATCCTCATTGCTAATTAGCCTTAAAATGTGCCACTCCAAACAGCGAGGCTTGCCACAAATGACGCAAAGGCTAATTACTCGGTCTTTAATGGCAGGGCTGTGCCTGGCTAATGGGGCTGGAAGAATCCACACCCAGTGTGTGCGTCCTGCAGTGCACGGTGGATTCTGTGTCATCACTGTGGGTGATGCAGAGCTCGAGGCATAAATACAGCAGGGTTTCAGGGCTCTCACAAAGCTCGTTTTGAGAGACTGGTGCTCAGGAGCTGTGAGGAGGGTGTAGGGAGTCCTGCCCCAGCTCTCCCCCATCCTGGTGTGCTGGTAGCCGAGCTGCCTGCTGTGCTGCAGCTTCTAGCCTGGGTTTTTAAGGTGAACTGGAGTTGTGTCATCCATGATTGTGACCTAGAGCTGGCCTCCTCCTGAGACCAGGAAAACCTGGTTCAACCTTTTGTTCAGCCCAGTTGGCGGGGACTCTTGGAGTAAACAGGCAGGCAGTGCAAGGCTGACAAGCTCCAGGTCTGAGCTACTTTAGCTGTCAGAACATAACCACGAGGAAGAACCTGATTTGATTTGCTTCTGGGCAGGATTTCAGGTCTCTGTTGAGAGCCCATCGCTGGCCTGCTCCCAGGGAAGCTGTGGTTTGCTGGTGAAGGAGCAAGGTGCTGCTCAGGCATCGAGGCTGTGTCGTGCTGGGCAGTGTGAGAATGCAGCATCCATCTCTCATTATGGGGAGATGGCCTGGCCCATGAAAAAGAGTGGATTGTTATCTGCATTGCCCCTGACAGTGTGTTAGCATCCTTGATAGCATGGCCTTGAAAACCCTGTCCTGTGGTTAGCCCTGGGTTTGCACTGTGTGCAGAGCGAGGAGCTGGCTCTGGCTCTGTGCCCTCCCTCATCCCAGGTTGTCTGAGCAGCCTGTCTGCTTTGCTTTTTTCCTTTTTCCTCCCCTCCCTAGCATTTCTGGTTTCCTTTTTGTTATGGTGACCAGTTATGGTGACAGGGATCTTGCAGTGCCACCCAAACCATATGGGATTTCTGCCTCAAGAACACAACACGGGGATGACAGCACCCACGTCCTGCTGCCATGGCTGGAGTTGGTCAGGCCCTCACTGAGTTCAGCTCAGTGCCTTAACTCCAAGTTTGACACTGGGACAGAGCAGCAAAAGCAGGAGAGAGCTCAGCCAGTTGCCCCAGGGGAATCACTGGCAGGGCTGGAGACACAGAGCTCCTCACCGTATCCTGCCCACATTGCTCCCACACTGCAGCTCTCCCACCTTTTGCCTCTGATCCATTTCCCCAGGGCACAGAGCTGGCAGCTCCTGGGAGCTGGCAGAGGTGCACATGCTGAACGTGGCTCACCCTGGCTGCTCAGCTCCCCGGGGCAGAGCCCGTGCTGGTGGCCACCTCTCCTGGCACAGTCACCGCTCAGTGGGCTCCCCGTGCTTTGGCAGTGCACTGGTTAACTGTGCTGCCAGCAGCAACACCTCCTTCCAAGGGCTTGCTGGCCCTCAATGCTTCCACACCAGCTAGGCACAGGGATTTGTTGGAGGAGGCATCTCTGCTAGTGGGGACAGCTTCCCCTGAGCGGGCAGTGTACCCTCCCGGGCTGCCAGAGCCAGGGATGAGCTTGCTGACAGCTCCTCCACTTGCTGGGCATGAGGCAGCGTTCCTCAGAGCTGCTGTGCCACTGGGGATCTCTTGAGCAACTCAGCAATGTGGCAGCTCTGCGCTTCCTCCCGGGGTTTGGGTTTCCCTTCCTGTCCTTTGCAGCTGCTCCCAACAGCCCAGCAGGGCTTGGAGTCCTGCTCAGCACTGCGGCCACCCACAGCCATGATGTGGGATGGGGTGGAAATTCCTGGCCCTTCCCTTGCCAGATCCTGAGGCCTTGGCCAGGTGTGCAGCTGCCCTCTGTGCCTGCCCTGTCCTGCTGTTGGTACAGGCTTGGGTGGCCATGGCATCGAGCAGAGTGATGAGCAGAGTGATGAGCAGCTGTCAGGCTCTGCCGACCCTCCTTCCCTCTCCCACCCCTGATGAACGTTTGCACATCGAAGCTCCCAACCAGCCCAGCTCCACCGGACTAAATTTAAAGTTCCGGTCTTTGTGGGAAGCTGAGCAGCAGACAAATATTTTCTCAAAGCCCCAAGTCCCTCGGGGAGCTGGCCTTGCTGCTCCGGGCGCACAGGGCATGGCAGCCCAGCTGTGAGGGGGTCAGAGCCAGCACCCACAGTAACCCTCTCCCTCTCGCTCTGCAGGTTCATGCAGCATCCGAAGAACTTCGGCCTGATCGCATCCTTTCTGGACAGGAAGGTAAGCCTTCCCTGCCTGGCTCTACCCTGAATTGTGCTGCCTCTCTTCCTTCTCTTGGCTCTTGCTGCTGGAGCTGCCAGCAGATGCTGGGCACCTGTGGGCGGTGGTGGCTCCAAGCCCCGGGCAGGGTCCAGACGCCTGCTGGGCTCCCTGCAGAGACAGGGACTGAGTCAGCCGTGGAGAGAGGGAGCTGGGAGCTCGAGAGGTGTGAACGCAGCCAGCCTGGCGTGTGGGTGGCACAGCCCGCCCCGGGATCTGCCTGGGGAGCTGCTTCCCAGCACCTCCCGGAGGCATTTTGCACCAGCCAGGCTGTCGCACAGAGGGTGGGCACCCAGCTGCCCAGCACGAAGCGGAGGGGTCTCTTTGCCCAGGGAGAGAGAGGTTTTTGAGGGTGGGCTGAGTCCCATTTCATCCAGCAGTTCGGGTGGGTGTCCTGGAAGCACACACACCTCCCCGTGGTGTTTAGGAATAGCTGCTCACAGGATCTGCCTGACCTTTCCCAGACCTCTCTGTGTTGTGCTGCTTGGACTTTTTGTTGTTGCTGTTAATTGGGCTGATGGAAGAAAGGTTTGAGAAAAAGACCTGATGGAGGAGTGAGTTTATGGTCCCATTCTGAGCAAGGCCAGGTACCTTCCATGGGACGGGCGATATGGGCAAATCCTGGACAGACCCAGCCTGAAAAGACAGCTGTCCGTCACTTGAATCCTCTCCTGAACAAGAAACATTTGAAAGCTGTTGCTTCCCTGGTCCTTTTAGTTATTTGCATCCTCTGCCCGCCTCATGCAGTGTTTCATACACACAGTGTCCACTCGCTCTGGGGCAACCACTCTGCTCTCCGGGGGTGGCCTGCAGAGGTCACTTCCAGCCTAAATTATACCCTGATTCCTCATAACTCAGGCTGGGAAAATAATTCATAAGACCTTGACCTTCCTGTCCAAAGCAGCAAGGAAGGCCAGCAGCCACCTCGTGCTGCTGCTGTTGCTGTAAGATCTCAGGCTTCTCATCCTTTCACACTCAATAAAGCCGAAAGTGGTGGGACTTGGATGATGCTCACAATCCAGTCTGTGTTCCAAGCTGTAAAATGTCTTCTAATTTTATTTGTACTCGTTTGTAAATCAGGCTGTAATTATGATACAGAACACATCCATTATCCTGTTGGAGAGAGCTGCAAAGTATGGCTCAATGTAATGAATTAATAGATTTTTAAATTGCATTATAAAAAAATAGTGATCTTAGCCCTTGGAACAGATGACTGTAAGTTTTTGTGTTCGCGTGTGTGTGTGTATAATCAGGGCTAGATTAGAAAGAGATCCAATTAACACTTTAAAAGTTGCAATCTGTTTTTGCAAATGGTTCCACTGCTCGCAGAGGGATGGGGTGAGTGCAGTTCCCGGGCACCCCCAGGCACACACAGCTGCCCCAAGCTCCTGAGGACTTGTGGCGTGATGGGTCTGTGGGATAATTTCTCTTCATGAAGCCACTGATCCTGCACGTGAAGGTGTAGCCCAGGGCAGCGTTCAGGTGCCCATCCTGTTCAGCAGAGGACGTCTCCCAGCATGGCACACTTGGTGCCATTCAGGAGCAGGCTATGTCCTACCCGTGGCTCCTTGTTTTCCTAACGTGTCCAGTCTGTGTTGGTGCTTGTGGAGCCAACCCCTGGAGCTGGGATGGCAGCTTCTGAGCACTGGGATCTCGGTTTGCCCACAACAAAACTTGAGCCGGCGAGCTGAGCGGCTGGAAGTAACACCAGCTGACAGTCGTGTGGCAGGTTGTGCCTCGTGTAACTGCAACAGAGGCTGACAGGCAGCTCCTTCTTCTGCCTCTGGTTGCCATGGTCATCTGGGGTCAGCCCTTCCCCCTGCTTTGCTTCCAACACGGGGTGGTCTCTGCTCAGCACCCCATCTCCGTCTCCGCACGCCCTGCTCTGTCCTTTGGAAGAGCTGAGCCTGTTTTAGCAGGACACTGTGCATTGTGCCCCTCTTCCAGTGCCACTGGAAGCCTTAGGGAGGGGAGGTGTGGGGAAGCTGTTGGGCTGCAGGTCTTCAGGAGCAGCAGGAGACCTGGTGATGACTGGTTCTGAACGCTGCTGCTGGAAGTCTGTGCCCCAACAGCACATGAGGACAGGACCTTCTGTTCCCTGATGTGCCCGTGTCATTGCAGACGGTGGCTGACTGCGTCCTCTATTACTACCTGACCAAGAAGAATGAGAATTACAAGAACCTCGTAAGAAGGAATTACCGGCGGCGCGGGAAGAGCCAGGTAAGAGCTGGAGGAGCGCGTGGAAGCCTCATCCCTCAGGCTGAGCGAGGAGCTGCAGCACTTTTTCTGAGCCCCGCAAATGCTGCTTTTCCTCCCTCCCCACATGGAGATGTTGCTTGCAGGCTGTGATGGGGCTGTGGTTGTGCTCTGCGTGGCTTTTCAGAACATGCTGTTAATTAATGGCTGTTGGTATTTGTCCATCCCCATGCTGAGGTCACAGTGTCTTTTAAAAAAACAAACAAATCCAAGATGCTTAAAAAAAAGGGGATGGAGTGACTGTGGAAAACCTGGCTGTGTGTCAGAAGCATGGGGTTGCCCATGCAGCCTGGGCTCTGTGCAAGAACCAGGTGGTGTCTGTGTCTCTCTGGAGATGGCAGCCGAGCTGCCAATGGTGACAGAGCTCCTGGGAGCTGGGTGGGGTTCCTGCTTTGCAGAGCCTGCCCAAGGCTCTCCTATCAGCAAAGGTGTGGGAGAAAAATGACTTGGGTGGGAGTGACTTCTGGTGACGCCTGAGCAGAAGCATATAAATCCAGCTGAAGTGCCAAAGGGTGTCCAAGATCTCCATGGGGATCTCCTGTGGGGCTGGCAGATTTGGCACTGAAGCTGGTGGAGACCCTTAACCCTTTGTTCAAGGGCAGAGCAGAGCCCAGGGCACCAGGAGGTGCCTGGAGGCAGGTGACTGAGTCAACCCTTACCATTACTGTGGCCAAGATACAAATCTAGACACGACCTTGGCAGTTTTGCTGCTGATACCGTGATACCCAGGAACACAGATCAGTGCTGAGCTTTTGGCCAGGTGCCTTATCCCCATGAATGCTTTCAGCCAGAGGCAGGTTCTGCTGGTCGATCCCCAAGTCCATGAAGTGAGTGGTTATTCATGTCACAAGGAGAGTGAGGTGGCCACAAAGGGACTATCTCCCCAGATAATGCGGGGATAAGGATGGAAAAACTGGCCTCACCCGTGACACCACTGATATCAGCAGATCTTCACACTGCATGGCCATAAAAAGCAGCACTTGGGCCTGGATCCTGATTGGGAAGCAGATAGGTAGCCTCACTCCAATTTGCTTTCTGCAGCATTAAGACATCAGAATAGCTAGCACATGACGAATGTCATGGACGGGGCCCAATTTTCCCTTCTTTTTTTCAGAGACATTAGAGATGGATAAAGCCCTATTAGATTATCCAGTCCCTCTCCCAGCAAACACAGGGTGGTTCCCTCCAGTACATTTTTATAGTGTTTACCATGGTCTGTTTTGTTAGATCACAGCAACTAGAACATGAGGCCACATTTGTTTCTTGTTAGCGGTGGAGACATTTAGCACAGCTCATTCTGGTTTCAATGTTAAATTGAGCAAGTGTGGAGAGTGAGAGAGGCTTTGCTCTGCATCTGCCTACCTACCCCAGCAGCCGCAGACCTGCCCATCCTGCACCCAGCAGGGACTGTTTGTGTTTTGGGTTTTAGGATGATCCAAAGCATGGCTAGTTGCAGAATTTCCCACGGTGCTTTCCACATGATCCAGCCCGAGCCGTGGAGAGTTGTGCTGCCCTTCAGAGCCTTGTTCAGTGCCAGCCTTTAGAAGCAGGGACTTGCTTCATCGACTGTAGGACTGTTTTTGCAAGTAGGAATCGCACCAAAGGGAATGATTTGCACCTCCCCTGGAGCAGATCTCAGCCAGAACATCGTTGCTTTTGAAAGAGGAGTCCCCCTGAGTCTGGGAGGAAGCGACACAGTGAATATTTCCCATTACTGTTGGATGCTCAGGTGGAAGGTGGGATGTTCAGACAAGCTTTAAGAGCCAAGGGCTGGCTGCATGATTCACAGTAGGAGAGCTGCAGAACAGCAGCTGCTGCGTTCAGCCTGGAGCAGCTCTCCCACAGAGATCTTGGGGGGTTTTGAAACTCACACTTTGTGCTGTGATACCTCTGGTATTTGCATCCATTTCCTGCGAGACTGCATGAGGGGAGTGCTGGAAGAGCCTGGGTGCAGGCTTGGGAAGGGCACGCTGCTGCTGAGGGGCTGGGTCTGTGCTGCAGAGGAAGGCTCTGCTGGGGAGACGCTCGTTTTAGGGTGCCGTTTTAAGGTAATAAAGGGACAAATAAGTTGTTAAAAATCCTGCCAGAAGCTGGTGGGAGCAGTGAAGCATCTCCCTTGCACCTCTTCAGAGAGCCAGGGTCTCCCCTGGGTGTGGTGCTGATGGGATCTGCTTCCCCAGACCAGACTGGGTCAGTGTGTGACTGCGCAGACCCTCGTGGCAGAGGTCAGATACTGGCAAACCTGGAGGGCTGGGGTGGAGGGATGCTCATGGTGGCATTCTGCTTAGTGAGTCTTTTCAGAGGCAGCTCAAATTCTGCCTGTGCTGCAGGAGTGCTCATTTGGGAGTAACCTGTCCCAAAGGCTCAGCCAGCACCTTGCTTGTTCCCTGTTTGTTTCCAAGGGATCCTGGATTGTCTGGAACCCTCGTTCTGTTTTCCACGTGGCCTGGTGAGGAGTGGGGACTGTGACTGAGGAGCAGCAGCACTGGGCTGATGTGGCACTGGCAGCTCTGCCATTACCTGCCCAGTCTCAGGAACAAGATGTGGTGACAGGATGAAGGGACAGGAGACACAGTGGGACACACAGGAATGGGCAATGTGCAGGGAGGAGACAGAATGGTAGACAGCCTTCCTGCAGCACTGGGAGGCATGGTGTCGTGTTCCCAGCATTGCCCATGCTCCAAGCACGTATTTTCCTGCTGGTAAGGGTTGGAGCAGTTAAACACCAAAAGCTGAGCCTTAATTGATTTGGAGGAGGGGAGGAGAGGTTGGTTTTTGTATCATGAGAGGAGAGCAGATGAGATCTGATACAAAGAGCATTTCAAGTGGCCTTATGCTGGTTTCTTGCTCCTTTTCTCATGGAGAGGTTGGTGGTCTTATTTGGAGGCTGCAGGGAGCTTGAGAGAGAAGGGTAGATAATTACACGTAGAAAAAAGCTACTCTCTGTCAAGACTATCTTTGTGGCCTACTTATTAAAAGTCCATTAAAAAATAAGAATCCCACTGCTCCCTGGCTGATGGTCCCCTGGCAAAGGATATTCCTCATAAAGCTGCTACTTAACTGCTAAAAATCTCCTAAAAATCTCCTGCCAAGAGCAGGGGCTTCACATGATTCCACTTCCAGTTTGTCAGAAAACGGAGCAGCCACCCACTCCGAGGCAGGATGCTCCCAGAACACTGCCTTCCATGGCACTGCTCAGTGCAAGGTACCCACATCCAGTGGGTCACGATGCATAATATTGAGGCTCCTGAGATTAAGATCTTTCTAAAATAATCCTCTGTGTTTGTGTATGAAAAAGCAGTAGAACTCTTTGAGGGGGGAGATTGGTGGGAAGAGAAATAGCTTCCTTGTTGCCATTTCTCATTGAAAAAAGAAAAGAATTTGTGCCATGGTAAAACAATCTGATCTAATAGTCAGTGTACAGTAATAAGCATAAATTTACATGAGCTTGTAATGACAAACCCTTGTGTGGATGTGTCCATACAACTCTGGGTCTGTGGCACTCACTCTTGAGGATATTTCAGTGTCTCTCTATGAACCCCCTGAATTCTATAGCAGGGACACCAAAATTGAAGCGCCGTGTGCTTCATTCTTTGTGAAGCTGTTTTGCCAGGCTGAGGGAACACACGTTTTGGGCTGAAACCAGGCTGGAAGGGAAGTGACTCTACTTCAACATAATTATTCTGTTTGGAGCGTGAGGTTTTTATTCCAGAGTAAATTTGCATTGATTTTGGGGTAACATTGCCCTCGTGGTAGTGGAAAAGCCACAGCATGCCAGCTACACTTCCTGCCAGTGAATTCCTGGGGGGGGAAAAGCCATTGTGTCCCACACACTGCTGGGATGGGCAGGTGGGGAACCATCCCACCAGGCAAAGCCATCAATGGTCAGTCTGTTGGCAGGGGGATGATGGTCAGTGTGTCAGCAGGGGGACGATGGTCAGTCTGTCAGCCACAGGACGATGGGTCAGTCTGTCAGCCACAGGGTGATGGGTCAATCTGTCAGTTACAGGACGATGGTCAGTCTGTCAGCCACAGGACGATGGTCTGTGTCAGCCACAGGATGATGGTCAGTCTGTCAGGCACAGGATGATGGTCAGTCTGTCAGCCACAGGATGATGGTCAGTCTGTCAGAAGGGGGACTATGGTCAGTCTGTCAGGCACAGGACGATGGTCAGTCTGTTGGCAGGGGACGATGGTCAGTCTGTCAGAAGGGGGACTATGGTCAGTCTGTGAGCCCCAGGACGATGGTCAGTCTGTCAGCCACAGGACGATGGTCAGTGTCAGCCACAGGATGATGGTCAGTCTGTCAGCCATAGGACGATGGTCAGTCTGTCAGCCACAGGACGATGGTCAGTGTCAGCCACAGGATGATGGTCAGTCTGTCAGCCATAGGACGATGGTCAGTCTGTTGGCAGGGGACGATGGTCAGTCTGTCAGTCACAGGACGATGGTCAGTCTGTGAGCCCCAGGACGATGGTCAGTCTGTCAGGCACAGGACGATGGTCAGTCTGTTGGCAGGGGGACGATGGTCAGTCTGTCAGGCACAGGACGATGGTCAGTCTGTGAGCCCCAGGACGATGGTCAGTCTGTTGGCAGGGGGACGATGGTCAGTCTGTCAGGCACAGGACGATGGTCAGTCTGTTGGCAGGGGGACGATGGTCAGTCTGTCAGGCACAGGACGATGGTCAGTCTGTCGGCAGGGGACGATGGGCGGCTGGAGGAGCCGCCTGCCCGGCCTGGGGATGACTCAGAGGGGATGAAGTCATGGTGGAGGGCCGCAGCGCCGTGCCGGCCCCTCGGGGCGCTGTCAGACGGCGCTCACGCATTCCCTGGCCGAAGAGCCGTGTGTTAGCGCCGACACTTTCGAGGACTCGCTCCTGGGGGACTGGAGCTGCCCGGACCCCCCTTCCTCCACCGTGAGCGGTGCCAGAGCCGTGCCGGCAGGGTGGGGACCCACGGTGTGACCCGGCCGGGCAGCCAGCTCAGTCCCCCGCCAGCCCGACAGCCTTTCCCAGGCCCACCCTCTTCCCTGTCCCCTGCCAAAACCCAAATCGAATTATCTGTCCCGCCGTCTGTCCCGCCCTCCCCAAACACAAACCATTCCCCTCACCAACGTGGATAAACAGCCCCAGCCCAGATTTTTATAAACAGCCCGCTTACTTTTTTGGCAGAAGCACCATCCCAGCAGGATCTGGCCAGGTTTGATATCACATGGGTCCTGGAGCATTAAGAAAAACCTGGCCAAGCAGGTTTCCCTGACCACCAGCAGCCCTGTCACAATAGCAGGGTTTGGGATTCCAGATAGTGCCTGCCCACAACTCCAGGGCTCCCTGCACTCTGTCCCCAGTGCAGGAGAAGATCTCCTGCCACGCTCCCTCCTTGCCATGCCAGTGCCTCTCCTGCCTCCCCAGGGAGCTCAGCAAACTGCTCTAACTCTGCAAATTGTGCAAGTGCCCCCACTCCGGTAACCACAGCAGCTAATGAGAGGAATGATACTTGTTTCTGGGAACCATTTGATCTTCATCAGTCCGGGGAGCAGCTCGTTAGTGATAAGGGGTTTGACAACTTCTCTTCCAGATACGGGGAAATACTTGTCAAAAAATCCTGGTGTAATCATGCAGCACATCATACAGACATAGCCCTGGATGTGGCCAGTAAACTTTGTGCCACAAATACCAAGAAATTATTCTGCAGGCATTTAAAGCTGTGCTGATTGGAGTGTTGTATCTAAAACAGCACTGAAATTATCTGCAGATGAGCAGGGCCGGTCTGTGATGCAGTGGTTTGCCTGGTTGGGAATGATGCCAGGGATGTCAGCACTGGGGCATGGGTTCATGTTCTGCCAGTGGAATGTCACTGCTGGGATATAAAAGGGCTTGAATCTGGCTCATTTTCTGGAGAAATCTGCAGTGTGATAGGGCTGCTGATGGCCAGGGAGGTCAGGCTGATGCTGCAGGACTGATGAGAAGTTGAACTTGGTCAGGCCCTGTGGTCCTTGTCCTGCTCAAGTGTAGCCTCACAGGAAGAAACATCTCACAGAGTGTTTGTCCCTTGCACGCTCGGTGCAGGCTGCCACCCTTTAAACCTGCAGTGAGGTTTATGTTGGGATGCCTGTGCAGGAGGTGGGTGAGGTGTGAGACACAGTGATGCTCGCGTTGAGATCTGTTCTGTAACCCTCCCCTGGCACCTGTTCTTTCAGTCTGGACTCCCCTTGATCCCCCACCGTGCCTGTTCCCCCATCACAAGGGTGCAGCAGCTTTCCCGCAGCCCTGCCGCCCCTCCAGGCAGCACAGCCAGGCAAACACAATGGAAACTTGCATTCCTGAAATCCCAGCTGCAGTTTTGGGGGTGAATTAATGAGAATGACATAACCATATTTGGGAGAAGAATCAGAGGATGCATTGCCACAGGAGGGTGGCTGCTTGGTCCCCAGGTCCCCATGTGGGCTGGTGACAGTGCAGGGACAGCAGGGAGACTTTTGGGCTCAGAGCAGGGACAGGCACCAGCGGGCAGGGACACGAAGCCACTTTGCTCAGGGGTAGCACCAGCACAGGCTGCTGATGGAGCCCTCGCTGATGGACCCTTTGGCCCTCACAGCCAGGCTCTTCCGTGCTGCTTGATCACATCTGCAGGTAGCAATAACAAAACTTCAGTGAGGGGAACCCCCATTCCAGTTGGCCCCCAGGTTCGGACTCGTGTTTCTCCAGCAGCAGGTCGATGTGTCCTCGCAGAGAGTGCTCCACCACACCCCTGCCCACGTGAGTACTCCTCAGGGCACGGTTTGGGATCCAAGCAAGGACCTGCAGCATCTTCATTGCAGTTAGATTTTGGGATGAGAGTTGTTTTATCTGTTGTTGTGATCCAGGTTTGACTAGGAATGGATGGGAAATAGGTCATGTCATTGCTAAATTGCTTTCTAAAGCAGGCACAGCTGAAAATCCCAGAAATCTGCTTTCCACAAGGATGCAGGGCTTGCTTTGCCCCTGGTTGTTCGTGGCGTGTGTGGATGCTGCTCTGCATCCCACAAACTGCTGACCTGGCACCTTCCTCTGTTGGCAGGGCTCAGAGAGGGGTCGGCGTGTGGCCGGGGGGCTGCGAGCAGGGGGGAGCGGAGTAAAGCAAACCACAGGGAAGAGAAAAACACGTGTTCCCTGCCTGGGACAGAGCGGGGGCTCATCTCCACTGCTTCCAAACGTTACGCTCTCTTCCCTTCGGGTCATTTTTCCCTTCGCAAGCAATCAAATCACTTTTTAAAAAACTCAGCAGCGACCCAGAAAAGAAACATTTCCTCTTATGGAAAAGCCCTCAGTGGTTCAAGGAGGGATCTGGTGAGCAGGGTCCTGTAAAAATCACTCCAGTGCCTCCCTGATATCACGGAGCGAGTGGTGGGAAGGCGGCAGTGCCAGCTATGCTGGGCTGAGCCACACAGGGCCCTGCCTGAACGTTCCTGTGCCCAGCAGGCTCCCAGTGCTGCCCAAGATGAGCCCACGCTCGGGTGAGTGCACCCGGGCATGCTTGTCCTGTGGTCTGGCAAGTGATGCAGGGTCCAGCCCCTCTCCTCGCCCCTGACATGCTGCATGCCCCCAGGACCCTGCTCGGCCCAGGACCAGCAGCCTGGGAGATGGCACAGGGCTTTCCCATGGCATGGCAGGGCAGCCTGGCTGCATGGCCATGTTTTGTGGCCTGTGGTGCCCGAGAGCTGCACTGTTGAATGTGCACAGGGCCTGTCCGTGTCTCCCGGGACACTGGGCACAGCCTCGGTGTTCTCCATCCCTGCCATGTGATGATTGTGTTGCAGAGTTGGCTGTTTGCTGGTAGAGGAGCAGCCCCACTCAGAGTTGTCACAGTTTGAGCTGGACCGAGTGATCCCCATGCTCTCTCTATCATTCTTATGAAATCTGAGCCTGGCCCTTTGATTTTTTTTTTACTTGCTTCCACAGCCAACAGCATCAAACCCAGCCCTGGGACGCAAGCAATCAAAGCCAAGTTGCCGGCAGACATTCCTCTTCCTCCCCTTGTTGTTTTGGCAGCGGCTTGTTTTGCTTTGTGGTTTCTCCCATGAGTGGAGAGTGCCGCGCACGGTCGTGAGAAGCCAGGCTGCGTGGCAGTGGGTGGCAGCGAGGCCTGAGGCGTTCCAGACCTCTGGAGCAGGGGCTCCAGGCCCTGGGAGCTGGTTACATGACACACACACATATATTTCTAAGCCATCCTCCCTGTGCTCCATATCCAGCCTGCCTCAGAAGGTGGTAGGGACATGTGGGGAGCAGTGTTTGCAGTGGCAGTATCAAACCTCAGAGGTGGGTGCTTCTGCCTCTGCTGTGGCATTGGCGAGAGGAGGGAAATTCCATGGGCACTTTGGGTGCCTGGGCAGCGTGGTGGCTGACAGGGAGGCTGGTGCTGCTGGGGCTCTGTGGCTGAGTCCCTGCCCTGGCTCTCACTGCTGTGACCTGCCAGAGGCCCCGCTGGCTGTGCTGCACAGGGCACGGAGCATCCTGCCCCGCGGTGCCAGTTCTGGACCCTGTGGGATGTTCAGGGTGATGTCAGCAGCCACCCGTGCATGCCCATGGCCATGGTAGCTGCGCTGGGGCTCCTGGAGAAGCAGCAAAGCAAACCCCAGGCGTTCCTGGCCAGCGTAGCGTTGGCCTTTTGTCTTCAGCTTATCTCGAGCTGGTTTTAATTTGCAACTCCTTGATTGCGTGCAATGACCTCGGCCTGAGCCTGCTCCGCAGCTGAGTGCCCGGGAGAACATCATAAATGCCATTGATCTGAAGTCACAAGCTGGAGCAGTGAAGAGCTGGTGCCCTGCACGTGGGAGAGGCGGCACAGCCGAGTGGGTGCTCCCAGCTGCCAGAGGGTATGGGGCTCACACTGGTGGGATGCAGCTCCCTCCAAAGTCCCTGTCAAGACAGACTCTGGTGTGACATGCTGGGGAGAGGGTTGGCACATGTCCCTGCGCTGCCGCAGTGAGACTGTGGCGAGGGTGCAGAGCTGCCTTTAAACAAAAACCCGGAGCTCGCTGCCTGCAGTAGCTGGGAATGAGCTTGAGCAGCACCAAAACCATGTGCCTTGCAGCTCAGCCTGGCATGCACAGCTCCCTCTGCACCAGGGTGTACAGGCTTGCTCCCTCCTGATTTAAGGAACAGACAGGATCCGGTGGTTCCATCTCCTGTAAGAGCCCAGGGCACCATTATGATGGCAGGGAAAGTGATGCATCTGCTGGCAGCCAAATGGCATCCCCTGTGCAGCCAATCTGGCCTTGAAACCTGGCGTGGGAGAGAGGAGATGCCAGCCTCGGTGGCACTTGGGCTCGGGGACAGGCTCTCTCACAGTGCCACGGCCATGACCTGGTTCCCCACTAGCATATCCAGCAGCAAGTGGTGTGGTTGGGGTAGCAGGAGCTGGTAGTTCTGATGCAGCAACTGGACTGCCAGGGATGAGCTCATCCCTGCTGGCAAAAGTGGTGTTGTGGTGCATGTTTTGAGGGTGCTGTGGCACAAGGAGTGAGGGGGGACCGGGGGAGGGCGTGGGTGCCTCAGTTGCAAGGTGCACGGTCCAGTGGTTAACGCTGGGATGTCCTGTGGGCAGCAAGGGAGGTCCCCGGTTCCTGGTCCCCTGCCACAGCTTGGCACATCTCACCGCAAAGGGGATGGGGAAGGCAGCAGCAGTCGTTTTCCGGAGGCTTGCAAGTTTGGAAAATGAATAGCCCTGCACCGTAGGTTAAGCTTGGCATCCTGGCGGATTAATCACGCAGGCTGCAGCCAGCACTGAGAGCCCCGGTGACGAGAGCTGTGGTTTATAGATGATGATTCATCGCTCGACTTAGAGCGACCACGTTATTCCAGCAGATTGCAAAATCATAAGAGGAATGTTGTGGTTAGTTTACGGCTTAACTATGCAAATCGTCAGGAAGCCTTCAGAGCCGGAGAACGTAAGGCACAGCGCGCCCGGATGGCTGGGCGGTGAGCAGGGGCCGGGAGCTGGCCATGGGGCTGTCGGGGACCGGCCGCTCGCGGGAGCCGGGGAGCGGGGAGGTGAGTGAGTGATCCGGGGAGCGGGGAGGGGAGTGAGTGAGCGATCCGTGGGAGATGAGGGGCCGGAGCTCCCGGGCAGCGTGCGAGCGGGGCGCTCCGGAGGCGAGGGACGCGCTGCCGGCCGCCAAGGGGTGCCTGGCTGGGCTCGCCGCCGCTCCGCCACACGCTCCGGCAGGGCTGGGGAGGGCAGAGATGGGGGAGCTGCTCCCCCCACCGCCTCCTGCCCTCCCGTCCCGCTTCCAGAAGCAGGCAGTGCCTCGGCAGAGGAAGTAAACAGAGTGGGAGGAGCTGCACCTCTTCGTCGCCAGGGCTTTTCTCCCCGCGAGTCCCGCTGTCAGGACGGGCGGCGAGTCGGTCCGCTCTCAGCAGGGTCAGCGTTTCCGTGCCCGGCTCCTACCTGGAAGCCGGTGATCCCCCCAAAAGTGCGCTTGGAGACAAAGCTTTAATTGCGGCCGAGCTGCTCGTGGCGTGCCCAGTGGGGCTGGCCGGGCTGGGCGAGCCGTGCCCCTCGGGCCGGGAGCCGGGCGCTGCTGCGGCAGCCTGTGAGCCCGCGGCGGGCCCCGGCCCCGGAACGCGGCGTTCCCGGGAGAGCTGGCAGCGCTCTGCTGCTCCAGCTGCTCCGGGCCAGAGGTGAAGCAGGTGGTTGTAATTACGGAGCAGCTCGGGCCGCAGCACGGGGAGCGGAGGAGGCCGCCCGTCCCCCCGGACCCGGGGCAGGGTCGGCCTCTCGCTCACGCGTCCCGCGTCCGATTTTGTCCTGGGGCCTTTTTAAATAAACAGGATGTGTCGGCAGCAAAAACAAGCAGCAGCGATGCTGAGGAGGAGGAGGAAGGGCGGTCCGGGGTTAGAGCGTCTGACCTGGGAGGGAGGGACAGCCCTGCCCTCTGCCACAGGCATCTTCTCTGGCCTCGGGCACATCCCTTCGCCCTCTTGTGCAAGGTGGGGAGCACGTACCTGCTTTACCTCTGGGAGGTGGAGTGCCTCATCCCCCGGATGGCAGGGATGTAGGTGGAGAGGGGTTTAAGCTTACCGGGAGCTGAGCAGTTTTGGTGCCTGCTAAGGGCTGACCCACCTGCCAGTCCACCTCTAGCCGGGGCGCTGTGAATCAGAGGGAAACATCAGCTGGTAATTGGGGAAGCATTTCCTGGCCCGTCACGCTTTGGGATGGCGTCCCGTCCCTTGAATCATCCAGAGCTGGTCCGTGTCCAGCACTAAGAATAGCCTCCCCACACACGGCGGGGGCAGCGTGCCGGGAGGGGGGACCGGCCGCTGGGGGGTTCCTGGCCGTGCCTTCCCACCAGTGTGCCACGGTTCCGATGCCAGTCCGAGGTGTGGGGTAGAGCACCTAGCGTGGATGGGCTGTGGCAGATGCCGTGGTCAGTCACCGGGGGATGGTCCCCTCTGCGTGTGCCATTTGTAGCTGAGCTCGGAAATGGCTTCGTTCAGGACCCCGGGGTGCCCACTCCCCACCCAGGGATGGGTGCTCGGTGCCAGCCCCGCAGCTTCCAGCCCAGCGTGTGCCCCCGGGTGTGATGCCAGGGAGCACTCATGAGCAGAGGCGTTTCCTGGGGTGTTTGGCAGGTGCCCTGCTATGCAGCCAAGCTCTAGGACAGGAGATAAGCCATCACTGTGGGCTTGCCAGGGTTCAGATCAGCATTTGGCTGGGAGCCTTTCCTCAGATGAAGACATGAGCACAGCCTTGGGTGGAGCTGGGTCAGTTTTCCCACCATGGCCTGGTGGTGACAATGCTGCCTGTTCTATGTATTTCACCTGGCTGACAGGTGAGACCTGTCCTGTCTGCCCTGCTGGGTGCAGGGTGCTTATCCCACCTGGCTCTCGCTCCTGGCATCAGGCACCCGGCCGTGGCCAGAGCAGGGCAATCACTAGAGGGCATCCTTGGATCGAGATGTGCCTCTGCACTGGGCAAAGCCTTAATCTGATGTCCTACTGGGCTGGGCTTGAAACGTTTGGGAGGAGAGGGATGTGCAGTAGCCTTCTAAAAGCCAGCCCAGTGGGGTTTGCCCATCCTTATCATGCCGTGTGAGCCACAAAGGCCACTCTCATCCCTCCCTGCTTTCTTGCTCTTGCATTTGTAGGCTGGTACAGGGAGCTCCTTGGCATCGCTGCCATTCCAGCCTGTTCCTCTGGGGAAAAGCTGCAATGGCTGCTCAGGCTGGCAGCTCCCTAGTTCAGACAAGTGTAGAGACAGGATAAGGTGATGCTGAACCTTTCTTGGACGCTCACTCCAGCCAGAGGCTGGGGCAGGTACTCATGTGGTCACGGCTGGGTTTAAAGCTGAAGGAGAGCTGAGATCTTTGGGATGCAGGGTTTCCCCCATCCTTCAAAAGAAAATATTTGCAATTGAGTGGTAGAAACACTGCGAACCTCATGTGGGCTCCCCTGCCTTGCAAAAGCCTTTGGTGAGGGGAATGCAGATGGGTGGTGATGGCCAGGGCTGGGGTAGAGCCTGTCCTGCTGCCTGCCCGGCCCTCGGAGGTCACAGCCCTCACCTCGTGGGTGTCTTGTCTGGGCTGAACCTGCGCTCAGGGTTCACCATGGAGTGACTCAGAGTCAGAGAGTTCAGGGCAGCGCTGGGGAAATGCACATGGTGGATGCCCCTTGCTCCTCTGCAGCCAGTGTAGGCTTCCCCACCTTCTGCTCCAGCTTGTCCACTGCCCTCCTCCTCCTCCCCCACTTTGGGGGCTGACAGGGGCAGTGCCCGGTACGCTGGGGATGACACTTCCCTTAGCCACTTGCTGCATGAGACAGCCTGTTTCCCAAGCCGTAGTGATCTGTGGACTTTGGAAAATTGTAGGCAATCGAGTGCTCATCCCAACTGTTCCCTGACTCCCTCTCCCCTGGGACCTCCCAGCCTTGCATCCCACAGAGCAATTCCCGGAGCAGCAGGAGTGTGAGCTGATGCATTACAGTTGTGTTCTGCACGTGTGCAGAGGTGCTCCAGGGGCCGGAGAGCGTGCCAGGGTCCTGGTGGCACAGCTGCCTCCCCCTGTACAAGGAGGAACTGAAAGTCTCTGGGGTTTCAGTGGTACTGTGCCTGGGTTTTAAGGACTTGTGTTGAACCAGGGTCTGAAAGAATCAGCAGTTTTCTCATTAAATTGCTCCATTTGACAGCTCCACGCTTCTGATTTTAGCACCAGCCCATGGGAGCAGAGAGCTCAGCTTGCACCCAGTGCCACTGCTGCAGGATGCCCAATTCTGCAGGCTGGGATCAAGCCAGTCCTACTGGCTCAAGGGGTGTGGGGACACCTCATCTGTGCTTGCTCTATGGCTGCATGCCAGCCAGACCAGCCACCTTTTGCTGGTAAATCCATTTTAAGGCAATTTTACCCCCCATTACATCACCAAACCCTTTCCCAAGGGGTGGTGGAAGCCCTGCAGGCTGGGCAGGGGCCGGGTGAGCCCGGGTGGGTTTCCTGGAGCAAGCAGCCTTGTATTAGCCAGGAGCAGGATGGTTTAATAAATCATTTCCGTCTCTAATTTCTACTTCTCTATGCAATGCCTCTCGTTTGCTGGTCGCCAGAGGGAAGGGAGGTCAGGGGAACCAGGCCTCCCCAGCAACCTCCTTCCTGCAGCTGTTGAAACAAAATCCAGAACTATAATAATCACCGTGTCCCTCCCTGGGGTACCACGGTGCCTTCGGTCCGAGCGGCGGCAGCAGTGTTGGGGTGGTTGGGCTCACGGCCTCTGCTGAGGGTGCCAGGTGGTCAAGAGTGGGCAGAGAGGGCACCTTCCCTGCTCAGTGATACAGAGCCACAAACATTCCCCATGGGCTGTGTCAGATGTTTGGGAAAAAGATCAAAAGAATTGGTATCGCTGAGCCTCGGGGTGTCACTGGTGCCCTGTCTCCTTCGTGCTCCAGAAAAATGCATCCACTGGCTGCAAATCACCACCCATGTGGCTAAGCCAGAACAGGAGGGTGGTTCTCACCTCTCTGCCTTACCCCCACATCAGATCCTTGCTTTTTGCCTGATCCCAGGGGAACGGCTGGGGCTGTCCCACTGCCTGGAACAGGAGCCAGAGTGCAGCTGCCATGCCTGATCTTGAACTAGCTCCGATCTCCCTGGAAAGCTTTCGGCCCCTGTGGCCTCCACCAGTGCCCTGCCTGCACCCTCTGCCTGCAGCTCTTTCCTCTTGGCCACTCACCCCTAGCATTGTTTCACAGCAGTTGTTTGGGTTGGCCCAGGTGCTGCCATGTGTCCGCCTCAGCGCTGAGGGCTCGGCTTATTTTATGCCCTTTGTTTTGCAGCAGCAGCAAATGCCCCGGAGCAGCCAAGAAGAGAAAGATGAAAAAGAGAAAGAAAAAGAGAAGGAGGGAGAGAAGGAGGAAGACAAGCAGGAAACAGAAAATGACAAAGAAGAACTGACAAAGTAAGGACGACCCTCCCTGCCTGGCTCCAGTGAGAGCACTGGGCTGGGGCTGCAGTGGTGGAATGCGGTGGTGGGATGCAGCATAGTCCAGGGCTGCCTGACCCTGTGCAGGACTGTGTCTGCCCACCTCACCTCCTCTGCAGGAAGGGAAAAGCAGATCCTCCTCCTCCTCATTCCTCTTCCCTGCTGCTCCCAAACTGGGAAAGCAACTCGATACGGGGGGTTTTTTTTATATCATTCCAATCAATCTGCAAAGCTCCTGTGATCCTCCAGCTTGTTTTGTTGTTACGAGAGCCTCTGGGAGCTGGAGGAGCAATCCGGGCGCAGCGGAGCGCGGCACTTCACCTTTAGTGTTATTGATGTCAACGTGAGCACTCCCAGATGAAGAGCTCCAGCCAGCCCTGCCTCCCTCACGCCGAGCATCAGCGCCGTGGCAAGGAAGGGTTGGCACGCAGACCGCTCGCTATCTGTAATGGGCTTAATACTTGGTTTAAAAGAACATCTGGCTTCATTATATCTAGGCTGCAAAGACATTTACCAGCAGGTCCCTTTCAGGAAGATAAATGAGGAGGAGGCAGGGATGAATTTGAATGGTCTGGTATTAAACCTGTCTCCGTCAGGTCTCTGCGTGCACTTGGTAGTGAAGCTGCAGCCAGCTGCAGAAAGAAAACCCCACCACAAATCACCCCACCGCCAATCCCAGCCAGGAAAAGAGCCTGCGTCTGCAAAAAAAAAAAAAACTGCAGACCTGCCCCCCTAAAAAAACCCAACAAAAAATAAAAAACATCCCCAAACACGTGCAGAGAAATAATTGCTTGACCTAAAAATCAGACCAACCAAACAACGTTTTGTTTTTTTTTTTTTCTTCTCTCCCTGTTTTTTTGCAGGGACAAGAACGACGACACATCCGGAGAAGACAACGATGAGAAAGAAACGGTCACCTCCAAAGGTCGCAAAACCGCCAACAGCCAGGGCCGGCGCAAGGGCCGCATCACCCGCTCCATGGCCAACGAGGCCAACAACGAGGAGGCAGCCACGCCACAGCAGAGCGCAGAGCTGGGTAGGTGCCAGAGGGTGTGGGGACACCGCCCTGGGCTGGGCCTTTGGGGTATCCATGGTGCTGGGATGGGACATCACCCTGCTCTGCTCCCTGCTCGCTGGAGAGGGGTTCCCTTCGTGAAATCCTTCTTTCTGGGGAGTAGCGGTGATGTTTCTCTCTACCATGTGAATTACTCAGTGTGGTTCACCAGGATAACTGGGGGGGCATTTGCAAGCCTGGGCTGTCCTGGCTGAGTGTTAGTGGGTTTTATGGCCTCAGAGGGAAAGTGTTGCAAAAGACAAAAAGGGAAGCCGTCAGTTTTAGCAGTGCTTTGGCAAGGCTCGTGTCCCTCGTGCACCTGGAGCTGGTTCCCTTTGCAGTTGATCAGGCTTCCAAGTCCCCTTGACCTCTGCACAGGACCCTGCTCTACCCTCCCAGGCTTGCCTGGGTCTGTGCCAGTTCTCCTACCTGCTCTGTTTTCAAATTTTTCTGGGACCTGAGCAGCTGCAGCCTGTGGGATCTGCTCCTGCTTGCCCTTGGGCATTGGGCTGGTCCGTTTCCATCCAGGCCTGATGCAGAAAAGGGTGCTGCCTGTCCCGTGACACCCAGGCACTGCACCAGCCTACGGCCACACGTGGCAGTCGGCTGCAGCCGTGCCATGCTGGCCTTGGCCTAGATGGGAATTCATGGCTGCATCCACAGCCCCATGCTGGGCACATCTGCTTCTGGCATCTGCAGCATCAGTAGTCACCACCCCAGGGAGGGGGCTCATGTATTGACTTACAGAAGCCAGTGCATCGAGGAATTTGGCTGATTTCCCTATATCTTCTACTCTGTCAAAGTACAAAATTATTGCTGTGCTACCTAAGGCAGGTAAAAATAAAAGCAGGGTGACTCCTCTCGGTTTCCTTGCTCTGCAGTTTCTTGCTTGTGCTGTTCCATGTGCTATAAATCACGCGGAGGTGTTTCGCCTCCCTGTTCTCTGCTGACAACTGGCTGAAGCCTTGATTGCGAGCGCTCTGTTTTCATACAGGCGATATAAATAGTCCCCAGCACAACAGAGCCCTGCTCTCTCCCTCCAACTTGTTCAGCAGTGCTGCAGAGAAGCAGCAGATAATGCCAGTAACTTAGATGGGATTTTTTTATCCTGCTATCTCAGAGTCCCTGATAAACTTCAACTGCGAACACAGAGGAAAGCCTTTAGACCATGTTAAATTGGGAAAAAGGAATGGATCAATTCCAGTGACATATCTGAGCAATTGATTTCACTTTATGTCTCTCCAATAGCGCTTTAATTTAGGTTGGCTAAGAAAGTTATTGCATTTTAAATACCAATTGAACATTAAAAAACAACACAAAACCGTATTGTGGTTTAACTGCAGCGTGCCGGAGCTCCCTGTAGGCATCTGTTTCATAACTGCGCAACCTCAGTCGATGCCATTAATCAAACCAAACGGGCCGTTTCTGTGACATTTCTTTGCCATACAATAACAGCCATCACCAGCTGAGCCGAGGGCCTGCACAGCGTTGGGGACACTCGCTTTTACGTAAACGAGCGTTGTTGCCCCAGCTCTGCCTGCTGCCGGGGGGAAGCGGTGAGGTATCGATTTCCCTCCCTCTTGGCTGGTGTCCCAGGGGGGACACAGTTCTGGGGGAGGCAGTGACCTGTGCTGTCTGCAGGGAGGTGACACCTGCAATTGTGCTCAGCCGGCTCTGAAGGAGATTCCTCTGCCCAGTGCTGTGGGCATTGGAACCCCCACTGTCTTCCCACAGGGTCTCAGCTTCTTGTAGAGCTTCTTGGAAGCTCCTTCCTTCTCTCCCTGCCTGTATTCTTTATCCTGAACCTATCAGCCTGTTTTCCATTTTGAAAGGACACTGTCAAAACATCTCTCATCACTGTTGAAATAATGCTTTGCCTGTTGTTTAGAGTAATAACCCCTTGGCAGCCTGAGCCGGAAATCTGTTTCCTTACCGAGTTGTTTTTTGTCTCTGACTCACACCCCAGTTTGTTATTGTAGGGTTTGCTCTGTGCCAGGCTGCCAGCAGGACTGGTGCACAGGGAAGGCTTTATGCAGGACCTTGGTGTCCCCAGCACCTGCTTGGAGTGGGGGAGAGGGGCAGCATTGGATGCTGGCACCCCTGCCAGCCTGTCCTGGCTGGAGCAGCATGTCCCCTTCAACGGGCACCACTCCAGACGAGCCCCCGCTGTTGCTGGAAGTGGCTCGGAGGTGTTGTCCAAGAGCCCAGTGATGGCACAGAGGGAGCCCGCGGTCACACACGGCCAACACCCTTGACAGATGCAGTCGGCCAAAGTCACCACTGAGGTGACGCTGTTTCTCCGTCTCTGACGGTCCCACCCTGCGTCTGCCTCCTCCAAAGCACACAGCCACAGCCAGCTCCATCTTAGGTACCTGCTCTTGGGCCAGGGTACGTGGCACCAAATCAGCAGGAAATCTGCTGCCACTCTCAAGCCATTTGGCTTCGCTTCCAGGCCCAGACTGGAGGTTTTGCATCACTGAGGTGCATCCTGAGGGGATGTTGTGCGTGGGGTACTGTGGCATGGAAAAGCCTCACGACAGCCTTTCTTCTGGAAGCACTTCCTGCACTGCACGGGGTTTTGTCGTGCTTCCAGGGAACAGGGCACAGGGGACAGGCTTTGGGTGTTGGGACACCTGCCCTGGGCTCACTGTGCTTGCTGGGTCCCGCTCACAGCTGACCGGTCTCTTTCCTTCTTCCTGCCCAGCTTCCCTGGAAATGAATGAAAGCTCTCGCTGGACCGAAGAGGAGATGGAGACAGCTAAAAAAGGTAAGACACTAATTTTCTTTCTCTTACTGACTGTGCTGGAGCTAACCCAGGAGTTGGGAATGGACAGCATCTGACTGCTGGCATTGGTGCAGGGTGGTGGATCCTGAGCTGTGGGGCCGGATCCTGCCTGTCCTGCTGTTGGTTTGTTCCCAGTGCGCCTCAGGGAGGGCGTGGGGAAGGCAGGGAGTGTGCTCAGCTTCTCCAGCCCCAGGAGCTGTGCCAACACCAGGGATGTCTGGGCTGTGGCTGGAGCCACGCGTGTCCCACGAGGCAGGAGTTGGCTGTAGGAAATGGGGAAGACGCTTTGTCCGTTGCAGTGCTGGAGCTGCTGGTGCCTGTACCATGGGACGTAGCTTCACCCCGCTCTTCGGAGCTCTGTGGCTTCAGCGTGATCTGTTCCAGGCACATGGAGAGTGTCTGGCTGTGTTGGCAGCTCTGGAATTGAGGGAGAGGACGGTGAACCCCAGCACTCCGCAGGCACGTGTTGGGGAGCTCTCGAGAGCCAGGGCTGCGGGCAGCGTGGGGTGACTTTACATCCTGGAGCTGATTCAGAGCCTTTGCTGAGACCGTTTTTAAAAAGTGCTGAGTGTAGCACAGCCCTTCTTGCCACTTCCCCTCCTCGTGCCGCTCCTGCGCCAGCTCTTTCACTGCTTTAATTTTTTGCCAAAGTCACGTCCTGTTGATGGGCTGTCGAGCTCACGTCCCCAGCCCGTGCATCCCGCTTGCATTGCTGCCGACTCTCCTGGCCCAGAGAGGATTGTAAATGGGAAATTAAAATGGAAATGAGTGCCGTTCGGGGATGGCAGAGGCAAATAGGCGTGTTAGCAGGTTCAGCTCAGCTTGGAAAATGCACCTGCTGCTGGGATGGTGATTACATGTTCTGGAGCGCCGGCTGCCCAGGTGCCGATGGGAGCTGTGGACTTGGATTACTTTGCCTGTGAATATCCCAAAGTGTTTGGCTCGCTCGCCTTTAAGCTGTTCCAACCCTCTTTTACAAGCCAGTGCCAATCCTGTGCGTTGCTGAACGGGGCTCTCTGTAGTCGCAAAACTTAATAGATAGACTTTAATCAAGCAAACTGGCCTGGGGCCAGGTAATGGGGCGAGCAGATGCTGGCAGGGGAGGGTCGTTGGAGGGATCTTTTCCGAGCACTGCTTTATTTTGGAGATCAGCATCTGGTTGTTAAAAAGTGCCTCTTGTTTTATGCTGGATGTTGGAGGTGCGCTTAAGGAGTCTTAACACCAGCTGCCAAAGCCTGTGTGAAGGAAGGATGAAGCGTGGGAGCATGCAGCACTATTCCAGCCCAGGGGCCAGGAGGAGGCAGGGAGATTTGCTGGTGTAAAGCCCAATGGCTGATTGTTTCTCCCTTCCTTACAACCTGGGAAACCGAGATTGCAACACCAGACTTCTACAGAAAAGCCAAATTCCCCTCTGCCAGGAAGCAGCCGCTTTAATGCTTCGAACTGGCTGCATCTGGCATTTCCAGGGACCTGCGTGGTGGGGGTTTCCGAATCATCTGTGAAACTCCGGAGGTAACCTCAGAGGCTGCAGGAGGTGGTGGCAGAGCTGCTGCCAGCATGGCTGGGCAGGGACAGAGGGGGTGGTGGCCTGCTCAGGCTGGGCTCAGAGACACAGGCACCATCCTCCTCTCCAAAAGGACTCGGCCACCCAAGGCACCCTCCCAGTCAGAGCCCCTAGCTGGCTGGTTTAGGGAGTTAAGCAAGATGTGAGTCCCAGGGAAAGTTAGCCCTACCACCCCGGGGTACTTGGGCAGAAGGGGACGGTCGGTGACCTCTGCTCCCAGCACTTGCCAACCAGGAGATCAGCCTGGCCTTGCTGTCCACCCCTGGGTTTCTTGTGTGTGGCATGAAACTCCATGTCATTGGTGTTCAGGGAGGTGAGAGAAAACAGCCCTGGGACAGAGAGACACCAGAGCTGCCTGCTGTCCTCCACAGCCACAGAGCTGCACAGGGAGTTTCCAGTCAGGAGAAGGCAGGATTGTGTCTGCCAGGGGAGACAGTGAAGGGGAGTACCATGTTACTAAACTTAAATAGGGGAACAAAAACCCAGCAAGAGGAAAGTTCTTGCTTAATGACACTTTCATTATGCAATAAACTTTGATTCAGTAGTCTGTCAAAATGTGCAGAGATTGGGATAACGATGGGGGGATGTGTTTTTCTGATGTTACCTCCTTGCGCCGTGGCTGTGATCCTTAAAGCAGGAGGCTTTGATTTAACCAGAGTTGCTCGAGGAGTTCCCCTTTCCCTTCCCAAGCCGGGAAGCAGGCAGCACCCACTGCTTTGCTGCCGGGCAGGGTGCAGAGGCATTCTGCAGCGGGATGGGGCTGCTCCTTAAAAGGCAATGTTTAGGCAGTTCCTGCCTTTGGGGGACCTGCTGGATGAGCCCACGCGGGCAGGAGTTGAAGGTAGGCTGGAAGGGGGTCTGCAAGCAGCAGGCAAGCACCAGCCTCAGCAGTGGGTGGGTTTATTGTCCCCCCCAGCCCCTCCACCAAGTGTCACCACTAGTGCCAGTGCTTCAGGGCAGCTGCAATAACCCTGGAGCTGAACTCAATGAACCAGGAGGTTTCGACATGACCTTTGTTAGTCTTTAAAGTCTGGTATCTGTTCTCGCCCAGCTCGGGGTTTTCCCGTGGTGTCTAACAAGTGGTTTTGTTCTTTGAAAAGAGGCGGGTTCTTGCTGAGGTCCTCCCGTGCCTTGCCCAGGCTCTGTGCTCCTTGTCCTCAGGGCACAGCCAGCCTGGGGCTCTTTATGCCTTTTCCCACGCCGAGGACACAGAGAGGCCACAGGATGGAGTCAGCGTGGTGAGGCAGAGGACGGTTGGGCACGAATATAAAATACTGATGACAGAGAGTTAAATAACCCATGAAGACTCCTGTATAGTTCCTTCTGGGTAGATACAAAATATTCCCTTGGATACCGAAGGCACTCTTTCGAACACATATTTTCAGTGCTGCCAGCAATTCATCTCAGTTTTGGACTGACCTGAACCATTTTTTCCCCAGTCCCATTCTGTTCACGAAACTAAAATAAAAGTCAGCCACCTTACATCACCTTTGGAATGCGGGAGCTGGCTGGGTGATGCTGGGGAGCCAGCAGCTCCACACCTTCCTCCTTTCGTCTCCCCTGTGCTCGTGTTGGAGCCTTCCCTTCTCCCATCAGAGGTATTTACAACTGTGAAAACCTTCTGATAGTAGTAAAAGTGGGCTGGAGAAACTGGTTTGCAGCTCATGCCTGTCGCTGCACGTTGTCCTTCTGGGTGGCCTTGGGGTGGGACGTGCCTTGGGGTCTCCCACTCAGATGTCGTCTATCCAGGCTGGGTGCAAGGGGAGCTCAGAGCAAGGAGAGCCCAATGTGGCCATCCCAGTGTCCACAGCCAAGAGTGCTGCTTGTCATGAAGTCTGTACGAAGCGACGTGGTGGAAATTACCGGGATGGGACAGACTGGGTGCCAGGGGGGCACAACTGTGTCCAAGGCGTAAATCAGCCACGCTTGCTCTGAGTGAGGCTGTGGTTGACTGCAGTCCCATCCCTGCCATCCCAGGCTGGCACTTGGCTGCCTTTCAGCCAAGGTGTTATCCCCAGGACTGTGCCTGTGGTGCCGGTGCCCACCATGCCCCTGGAGCTGCACTTTGTGCCACTGTTGGCTGAATGTTTCTCGAGCGTGTAGGAGCAAACTGCAAGGATTTGCTTAGTGAGTGTCAGTGAATGGAATACAAAAGGCCTGTCAGGAGGAACTGCTGGGTAATTACTATAATTTGCTGCCTACATTTTAATTTTGAGTATTATTTTTTCAACAATAAGGGAGCGGGAATAGTATCTGAACCAGGTGAAAGAAGAGAGCTGGGCCTGCCAGCAGTGGCTGCTCCACGTGTACTCACTGCCACGCTGCACCAGAGGGGATGGCACATCTCCAGGAGCAGGCATCCTGAGTGGGACCTCCTGTCCCCTCGTGTCAAAGGATGGGACACAGCAAAAAGGAAAGGCTATGGTAGGAGTACTAAAGCCAGTCAGGTCTGCATCAGGGTACAGGGCTCAAGGGTTTGCAGCAGGTGGGTGCAGTGGTCTAGGAACCATCCATTTCAAAGGGGACACCTGGGAGCTGGGGGTCCCCAGGCAGGGCCAGCAGAGAGGGGACATTGCACTAGAGCTCAGCTGGTCGGGGGTCCCAACTCCTTGCTGGTCAGGTACCCACACCTTGTTTGGTGGCACTGCCTCCCTGCAGAGAAGTGGCACAGTGGGTGTGAAGGGTGCCGGGGAGTTCAGCTGCAAGCTCCTTTGTAGCCGTGGGACACGTCAGAGGCGTGCTTGTGTCCAGTCACCAAAAGAGAGGTCCATGGGGAGCACGGCAGGCTGGTGCCAGCATCAGCTGAGGGAAGGAAGGGCATTGCTCACCAAGGAAGGAAGGAAGGAAGGAAGGAAGGGCATCACCCGCCGCGGCAGCGAGAGCACACCGAGCCGGCTGCCTGCACCGTGGTCCCTCCGGCAACACCCCAGCACCTGCGGGGATGTGGGCTCGCCCCCCACACACCACCCCCACTGCTTCCCTTGGCACAGCATTGGGAGCCTGCCGTGCACCTGGCTCTGCCACCCACTGATCCATGGCCCTGGAGAAGTTACTCACCTTCTCTGAGCCTCTGCAAACCACCCCGAGGTTAGTGCAGGAAAGCGATGCAGACCACGCTTTCGGGATGCCTTGGGTGGTGTCGCTGACTCCATAGGGCTGGTCTTTCTCCAGAATAGGATTGCGGCACATTTTGGCCGTGCCGTAGCCAGAACTGCCTCCATGCTCACTCCCAAGAGGGTGTGTGGGCGCAAGAGGTACAGAAGGATCATAACAGGTACCGTCGGGCGTAGGGAATGATATCACTTACTTTTTCCCCTATAACCTTGATCTGTTAATCCACGCGAGCTCCCATTAAGGGACCGTTTTACGGGCTCTCTCCGCCCTCACCAAGCCCAGGGTGGAGCTGGGCAGCCGTGCCAGAGAGCCTCGGAATGTGTCTGGTGAAAACCCCCCGCTGCAGAGAGCCGAGGGGGTGCGAGCCGACAGCCCTCGCCCGCCGCGCTGCCCCTTCAGGTTTCTTCTCTGCTCCCCGAGATGCTGAGCGCAGTACCCCGCTCTCCGAGCTCCTCTTCCTTCCAGCCTCCACTTGCTGTACGGGAGCAGAGGCCCCGGTCCGCCCATGGCGACACCGGTGCCAAACCTCTCCCCATCCCTCCTGTGCCAGGGCAGCAGCTGCAGGGCCGAGGTGTCCTGGGGCACCGCGGCACCCCGTCGGTGCGGCTCTGGGCTCGCCGGCGCGCACGTCCCCAAAGAAAAGCGCCTTTGATTCACTTGAGAGCGGAGAAAACTATTAGCCAAGCTTTGTTTTCCTGGATCCCTCCCCCTGCCGCTGACATTCAGCCGAGAGCGAGGGAGACAGAAAGTGAGCGAGGGAGGGCGGGAGCGGGTGCCAAGCGCCGCACCCCTTGTCAGCTTGGGTCAGCGCCACGTTCGTTATTAATGCTCTGTCTAGAGGTCACATTCAGATGCAACGAGCCCCGGGTCAGCCAGAGGAACAGATTAGAGCTTGCTCGCTGCTCCGCCACATACCGACGGCACCGGCTCCCCGTCCCCGGGCTGGCAGGAGCGGAGCTGCCGCGCTCCCGCCCCTTCGCTTTTCTCCTGCCTTTTTTTTTTTTTTTTTTTTTTTTTAAATTATTATTATTTCTTGGCAACGTCGGGCATCTCCTGAAACTGCACAGTCTCCCCATAGCCCCGAGCTGCTGAGCAAGGAGATGAGGTAGGGGAGAAAATACTGGCGGCGCTTCCATCCACCTTAACAACCGCGGCTGCAGCCGGCTGGAACGCTCCGGCGAGCGAGCAGGAGGAGAGCGGAGAACGCTGTTCGCTCCAAAGGGAAGAGCGCTGGGGCCGGAGCATGTGTTCCCACCAACTTCTGCCATCGGGGTCAGGAGTCTGCCGCCTGTGACCTGGTTTCCAGCCTCGGTGCCCGTTTGCTCGCCGCTCCCGGCCGCCCATGGCTCTGAAATCCTCTCGCCCCCAGGATTTAAGGAACCGGCTTTGCTTTCTTCTCTGTCTCCGGCTGCTGCGAGGGAGCGAAAGCGAAATGCGTGGGGAGGGTGTGAGCGGAGCACTCGCAGCGCTTTGCCGCGGGCTGCCGTGCCCGGGGGGGCTTTGAAGAAGTGCCCTGACAGCCGTGTCCTTCCCAGCCCACCCGCTGCACACTCCCGGTGTGCTCCCTGCCCGCCGGAGCCGGAGCACGTAAGTCGGGTGTTGGGGTCCGAAGGATGGGGTGAAGCTCAAGGTTGTTGTGTGTGGCTGCGTGCCTGCGGCAGACCCTGCGTCCGGAGCCCCCGCCCCGAGGCGCGGAGCTCAGCCTTCCTGAGGATCTGATAACTCGGTTAGTCATAGTTTCACTTGCGATGCGGAACGAAGGGCCGCGTGTGCCGAGGCGGGCTGGTGCTGCCGTGCCGGGCTGGAGTGCCGGGGAGCAGGCTCTGGGGGTGGCTGTGCAGAAGGAGCTCACGGGGATGGGGTGCCTTGGCGAGCCGGGAGCTTCACCAGCACGTCCGGGGGTGTCTCGGCTGGTCCCTCCCGAGTGTGCAGATAACTACAGCGTGGGAAGCAGGTGTTGCTGTTTCGCTCTGGTTTCATGTAGAAGAAGAGTGGCGAGGCTCCCTGCCGGTCCCGCGGGCAGGGGCTGCAGGCAGCCTCCTCCTCCTCCGCCTCCTCCTCCTCCTTCTCCCGAGCCCAGCATGGACGCTGCCACCTGCCCGGTCAGCTGCAGGCTCCTTCAGCAGTGTCCCGGTGAGCAGGGGCACAGCCAGCCTGGGCAGGGGGAAGGACAGCTGGGAGCTGGCATTGCCTGTGGCTGGTAAAGGTCACACCACACTCTGGGGACTGCTCACATTGACATCCATCACTCCCCCAGCCCCGAGCTCTGCCATGCCAGGTCCTGCTTCCTGGCATCTTTCCTGCCGAAGCACCCATGCTCTTGGCACATCCACGCCACTGCCAGTGTCTTCATCTCAGCTTTGCCTGGGGCACACAATCAGCCTTGGTCCCGGCTGTCACTCTTGGTGCTGGGCCACCAGTGCAGTGATGAGCAGAGGGACGGAGCTGCTTGTTTGCTTTGGACGGCAGCAGTGGGTTGTGTCAGAGGGGATGGGTTGTGACACTGGGGACTGTCCTGTTTTCCCCTGCGGCATTCAGCAACAGCAGGGGGAGGACTCGTGCCCCACTCGTTGCCTCAGGATTGGTGGCCGGATGTGATTTTTTTAATCTATTATTTTTTTCTAAGAAGTCCCAGCCTGCCAGCGGGGTGACGGAGGTCGTGGGTTTGGCTGAGCGAGGCTGGGAGTTGCAGAGTTAAAGCTCAAACTTGTTTCTTGGCTTGCCAGGGCCTTTGTGGTGCTCAGCGCATGTGATGCCTCGTACATGCAATTTGATAAGCCTGGTGCTGGGACGGGCAGGATACAGGCACCAGCTGGATGTTAACTCCTGCTGTGCTGGGTGCTGCTGGTTTTCTCCAGGACCTGGCAAGCAGGGACGGGGATTTCACCTCTCTGGGGGTACATGGTGCCATCTATTCAGTGCAGCCATGCCCTCCCTTTGCACGGACTCACAGAACAGATCCTGGCTGGAGGCGCGTCCCTGGGGCCCAGTTGCGTGTGGCTGTGCTGAGATCAGCCCGTCCCCTGGGGTTTGTTGTTGGGCTGAAGCAGAGGTTGGGCTGGCACTTTTAAGGGCCGGGCTGGCACTTTTAAGGCTGGGCTGACACATGGCAGGAGGCTGGCAGCAAGGCTGGGGCACAGCTGCCATGTTTGCAGGCACAGACAGCCATGCCAGGAGCCCCAGTGTGGGACTCCCAAACCACCATGGTGTCAGAGCAGCCAGGGAGGGGCTTGGATATGGAGCCAGTGGTCAGTGCCCACTCCCAACTACACAGAGCTCTGTGGTTGATGGCCTCTGGGCAGAAAATCCCCCAGCAAAGGAGAAAGATGTTGTTAGCAGGTTCATTCCCTGCTGGTTTTCATCTTGAAGTTACCTTTCTGTGGCAGTGTAGTGCCCCTGGGCTTACAGACTCTGCATCCTGTGCCCTCACAAGGTGCAGGGAAGGGCTGGGGAGCTGTTGGCCTGACGGTGGCACCACATGGGCAGTCAGGAGCAAGCCAGGCTGGAAGTGTCCCACAGGCTGGAGGCAGCTCCATCCCCACGAGACACTGCACGAAGGACCAGCCACACAGCAGGAATAATTGCAGGCAGCGAGATGTTACTTCCCAAAAAGCCTGGATGGTCCTTTCGCAGGTCACCTCCAGGAGTCTGGGGTGCCACTGCACCCACCCCTTGGCTGTGGTTGTAACTCCTACCTCCATCTGCAGCACCAGGGGTGCCCAGAAACTCCTGCAGACACGGCAAGGACACGAGGTGCTCACTGTCTCCTTCCTCCTCCTCATCCTCCTCCACCCTGCTGGGTTTGCCCCAGTACTGACAGGAGCCCTATGTTGGGGTGGCACCATCTGGCCAGGATTGCCAGCCCTTGGCGTGATGCCTGACCTGGGAAGCTGCTTTTGCTCATGAGCCTGTGATCAGCACTAATCCCCTGGCACGCCTCTTCCCAGCCAGGGACATCACCTGGGCTTCCCTGCAGGGATGCTGCCGCTTACCCGCCCGGGCTTCCCTCCCCTTTCCTAATGGGACTGTGTGCCTTGCCACCCCTCTTGAAATCCTCACTGGGACCCAGGAGAGTGGGAAGAGCCTTTGCTTCATGTTAGGGACTGAGAGCAGGTGTCCCAAGTGCTCTTGGGCGTGCCAGCGCCTGCTGCAGCCGTCCCAAAGGAAAGGCAGCGCCGCTCGACCTCGTGACTGCCCGAGACATGGCTGTGGGATGTATTTTATTCCAGAGACGGTCAGCACAGTGCCTTTTTTTCCCTTTGGAAAGAAAAACAGGCTTTCATAGGTCATCCCCTGGCCTAGCAGCCATTCAGACAGGTGCTGGTGACCATATTGTTCCTGTGGAGTTTGGCTTGCACGGAGGAGCTTTCCCGTTCTGCGTGGATAATGCTGCCCTTGTGCGAGCGCATCTGGTGTTAAACCTTCCTCCTCTCTCCCTCCTCCAACCACAGGTCTCCTTGAGCATGGGCGGAACTGGTCGGCCATTGCCAGGATGGTGGGCTCCAAGACTGTGTCACAGTGCAAAAACTTCTACTTCAACTACAAGAAGAGGCAGAACCTGGACGAGATCCTACAGCAGCACAAACTGAAAATGGTGAGAGCCCTGTCCCAGCCTGCGCTGGGCACTGTGGATATTTCCTAGCAAGCGCTTGGATGCTTCCCACAGCCAAGGGGGGCCTTTATCATGTTGGGTGAAAGCTCTGGGGACTGTGGAGTGGCGCAGGAAAGGGTTGTCCACCCACCTGTCCCTGGGAGGTCTGGATGAGGCAGAGCTGCTGCGTGGGAGATGCCTGGGTGTCTGGAGCGTGGCTGGTACGCGGGGAGATAAGGAGCAGGAGGAGGAGCGGGGCCGTAGTGCATTGGCCAGGATGCAAGTTATGATGGCTGTGCAAGTACTTGGTCTCTGGTGGGATTGTGCTGTCCCACCTTGGTGAGCAGAGAGCCTGGCTGGGCCGCACGGGTCTGAGCCTTGCAGCTTCTGCAGTTACCTGCAGTAAACTGCTTTAGTTTGCCCCAAAGAAAATCAGGGATTTGGACAATGTGAGGAAAGCCTGGCTCCGAAACAGGTTTTCTTCAGCGCTGTGAGCAGATGTGCACATCTCTCCGTGCCTCAGTTTCCCCTTCAGATGGGGCTAACACTGCTTCTTCCCTGGCATGTGGTGCAGGGTGTAAATGTAGTGGGGCTTGTTTGGTGTTCTGGAGATAGCTTGGACTGCTTAGAGCCACTAAAGATTATAATTATTTCATTTGTAGAGTATCCTGGGGTTCCCAGTTTCTGGCTAATAGAATTCACATGGCTAAACCCCCAAGGGGTGCTTTGAAAATGCAAAGGACAATGTTCAATGCAGGAATCTTTCCAAGCAAGCTATTACAGCAAGAGTAAAAAGAAAGACAGGAAAACATTCAATGACTCACCCAGGAATTTAATATCCTAGTCAGTCTATAGGAATGAGAGAAAGAGAAGACATCGGCGATTCTTTTTTATTAATTCTCTATGCACAGAGACACTCCTGTGTTCCCATGTTTCACCGAATTGTTTTTAGAAACAAAGCAAACAAACTATATAAAAGACCCCCAGACCCATATAAAGGCTGGAATGAAATATTCTGTGAAATGTGCATCAAGCCCTCTGAATATAAAAAGTTACATTAGAAAGATATCATTGTTCATTACTGGGGAGAATCTGAAATAAGATCATACAGCTTTGCTGGCAGTGGAGCCGGTGTGTATTAATTTACTCTGCTCCCTAATGTTGCAGAAATTATATCACGGAAGTGTTTTTCTGCAGAACCACATTTTTCCCTGCATCCGTCCCTCCAAGGCAGCCGCTAGACTTCTCCAGTCTAATTGCTCACTCTCACTTGCAGTTTATATCAGCATCATCATTTTATTTTTCGAGCATTGGAGGCTGTGGGATTCGGTCGTGGAGAAGAACAATGAACATTCAGCTGTTATTTATTGTACTCTATTGTTTTGCGGCAACAGCAGATGCCAGAAAGCTGAATAAAATAAAAGAACAACTGAGATTAAATTGCCATAGACCTTCCTTCCTGACTCCTAAATATATTCCCGAGCAAACCGAGCCTCCAAATCTCACCCTATACCCAGTATCAGCCATGACCTCTGCGGAGGAAGCACGTGGTGAAGCAGTGTGGCATCGCTCAGTTTTGCCATGACATCCACAGATTATTCCCTGACCTCACCACCACCAGCTATTGCTGATCATGTGCGGGGAAATGCAGCGGCTCTGCTTTTCCTCCTCATGCTAAATGAGAGTAAACTTAATTAGCAGATCTCATTCATTTCCCCAAATGGGGCTCGTTAATATTGTAGCCTCCTCTTCCAGGTGGGTGTGACGCCGGGTTTCAGCAGTGTGCAGGTCACTCTGAGGAGCTGTGGGGCCGTGCCAGTGGCAGTGGCTGGTGTGGGATGGGAACCAGGCACCAAACCAGCCGGCTGCACCCTGGGACAGGCAGCCTGTTACTGCTGGGGCAGGGTCAGGCCACCTTGAGGCTTCACTTATCTGCCCTGCTGTGTGTTTTGGCTTGGTTTCGCTGCTGCGCCGCTCGGATGTGTCCCAGGCATCAGCGTCACTTAGCCTTGACCTTCTGCACACTGCACTCGCTAATCTTGGCATTTAAGGAAAGCAGGGCATTGGGATACACGGTGTCCTCGGAGCTGCTCCTCCTGCCAGTGCCTGGAGATTAGGCACTGTCTTCGCTGGGATCAGTCTGCGGTGTGATTGTCACTTTGGTCTGCTGACGGCTGCGGCTTGTTTTGGCTTGTGCAGGGAAGAGGGGCCAGTTATCCCCGGGGCTGGGGCTGGTCCTGCTTGGAGACCAAGTTCTGTGGACCTGCTCTGAGCCACATTTCTTTAATTCCTTGCTTTTTTCGATGATGCTGGCTTTGCACAGCAAAACCGCTTCAGGAATGCAGTCTAGCAGCCTCTGCTTCTGGGGAATGAGTGTGTCTGACTTACCTTGGTCCTGCTGTTAGGACAGGCTGAGCCTGATGAGAAGTTCCCATCAGGGTGGCTCTGTGTCGTTACTGGGGTTTGGGAGCTGTTTGGTTGCTGCCACATCAGGTGGTGAGTTCACGGAGAGGCTGAATTTGTCGGGATGGCCCAGAAGGACATTGTGGAGGGGGAGGCATGGAGTGACCCCTCGTGCAGGGTTCCGTGTCCTTGCTGGGCACAGCGTATATCCTCGGTGGTCTTGGTGAGTCAGAACACTCGAGTGGCACCACGTCCTGGATGCTCCTGAAGAAATACCTGGTGGCAGGTAGAGAGGAGCAAGACTGCACAAGGAGTCTGGAGCTGTAGGCATGATAAGAGACAAAGTGGTGGCCTTGAACACATCTCTAGATGTAGCCAGGATCTGCTGCCCGTGTTTCACATCATTTTCCCTAAATACCAGCTGTGGGAGAGGGACCCACGGTGCCCCTGGGGCCGCTTGCTGCTCTGCTCTGCCAGCAGCTGCCAGCCCAGGCTCTGGCCAAGTAGGGTACTGAGGCAGAGGCTGGTTCCCAGCTAATTCCCCGTGAGGAGCCCGCTCCTGCCCGCGGCTGAGTCACGGACCCGTGAGTAAGAGGCAGAGAAGCCTTTGCCATAGTAACGTTGGCGCTTTGTCACTGCGTTAGCGTGATGGGGAACTGCTGCTTCACACAGGAACGTGCGGAGCTGAATCGCTGCCGCGGCAGAGGCGCGAACGCCGCCGGCACCGGGGCATCGCTGGCAGGGCCGGGATGGGGCAAGGGAACCACAGAGCCTGGCATTCCTCCTGCTGCCTCTCCGCGCCTGCACAGAGCCCGTTCTCAAGTGCCTTTTTTCCCCTCTCTCCTGCCCAGTTTGATAAAAATAGATTTTAAGCAAGCAGCGTTTCCAAGCAAAAAGCAGTTGTATTTGTTTGTTTTATCTGGAAGTTTTCTAAAGGATTGAAAAGTTGGGGGTGGGGGAAGGGGGGGACCAGCTCTTCCCAGCACAGAGATCCAGCAGCAAAGTTAACGTTTCCACCACGGCTTTATCTTTTCATCCATGTAAATAAACGTCCTACACACGTCACTCATGTGGGGTTTGCAGGGAGAGCCGGAGATGATGAGCCTGTTCCTACTGGTAATATTTACTCAAGCAACAAGAGCAGGAAACAATAGCAAAGCCGAGACTTTTCCTTCAGGTCTGCAGGAGGGAGCAGCTGTCCGCGCCCTCGTGGCTGTGGCACGTGCTCCAGCCAGGGAGGTCGGGGCTGTCTCAGGGCAAGCCAGGACACAGGGCAGCCACCTTTGGGATGCCGTGCTGCACTGAGCATGCTGCTGTCCACCGGTGACAGCTGCCCTGGCATGGGAGTCAAAGTTCTTTGGCATCACCTGCCAGTGGGACGTGAAAGCAGGTGCATGGAAATGTTGGCCGGGCCATATCTGGGGCATCAGCTTCGTTATCTGCGGGTGAGCGTCAAGTCGTGGCCGTGCGTGTTTGCGTAGCTGGAGGTAGAGCCTGGAAATGCGCAGGACCAACACGTCACACGTGTGTCATGAGCAGACATGTGACCCCCAGGCTCTTGCCAGCCTTGCACTGGGGACCTCTGCATGATTGTCCCTCGTATCTGTGCCATTCTTCCCCTGAACGCTCGCTGCTGACTGAGGCTGGAGCTCCATGTGGAGCCAGGCTGGCCATTGCACAGCGGTCACAAATTTTTGGCCAGGTGACACCGCGCTGCCGGGCTTTCAACAGGCGAGTCTGGTCCCAAAGCCTGGTGCTCACAGGGTTGACCGAGGACAGGGTGTCCCCGGCAGTGTGAGCATCCCTCTTGATGCTTTGGGCAGGACCAGTGCTCTCTGCTCCCCTGTAACTCCCCATGGGCTTTGCCTCTCACCATCCTCTCTCTCTTCCTCAGGAGAAAGAAAGGAATGCCAAGAGGAAGAAGAAAAAAGGCGCCGCTGTTCAGAATGAAGAAGCCGCCTTCCCTCCTGCGGCTGAGGATGAGGAGATGGAGGTGTCAGGGACGAGCGGAAACGAGGAGGAGATGGCGGAGGAGGCAGAAGGTGAGGCAGGTGGGGGCTGTGGCAGGGACTGTGCTCAGCTCTGCTGGCTTTGCTGCCCGGTCGTGGCAGAGGCACCGTGCGCAGCCTCTCCAGGGGCTGCAAATGTCAGCACTCACAAGGGCTCTGTCGCCCCAAAGTCACACCGAGGTGACGGTGTCTCACAGCACAAGGCACTCGTGGCATTTTGGATGCCTCTGGATTTCACGCTTGCAAGGAGTGCCCTGGATCACTGCCCTCCTCCTGTGTCTGTCTGGATGGATGGCTATTTTTGGGAGCCCTTTGGTTTCTGATTTCCGTCAGTGCGCTTTCCAAGAGCGCACAGCTTCCCAGGGCCTCTTGTAAATCAAATTTCTTGGTGTTCTGCTCCAAAGGAAGGTCCCTGCATGCTCTTAGACAGCCACCACTGTGGGCTGTCACGCAGCTTATCATGAGCTCAAGGAGAGATAACCCACCAAGGTCTGTGTGCACCCATCCCTATCCCATCAGGGCACTGCTGCTTTCCTGGGCAGTGGAGTTCCTGGAGCCCAGCACTGCAGCAAAGGCAAGGGGAAGCCATGGTCTCCCACCAGCAAAGCTGATGCATCTTGTTGGGGCTTTTCCTCCTCCTTTCCCTTTTAAGGCAGTGTTTTCCTCCCTCCCAGCCATACCAAAGAAAGCAAACTACTTGAAAGTAACAATTTTCAACCATTTATCGCTTTGAAAGTGCGGCAGTTTGGAGTTTAGAGAAAATATGCACGATTTTCCAGCAACGCCCATTTGACTTCTGTCAAAGTAATTTAATAACTTAACTGGCACTCTGCACCATGCTGGTTCCTGGCCTTAGCACCCAGGCTAATGGGACTTGAAGTGGGAAATCTTTTCAAATCGTCTTGTGAGTGACTCATTACAAGGCAGATTCCAGGTAAATCTTTGTGCGAGGTGATACGTGACTCACAGGAGCAAAGCAAGAGGTAGTTATTGCTCTTTGTAAGAGTGCCTGAGAGGAAACAACATGATTTTGAGATTAGAGACGCATCTCTTGACATGCTTCCGAGCCTTACCCTCCAAGCATCAGCTCTTGTTCTGCTGCTGGGGTGTCCTACAGAGTTGCAGAAAAGCGTGAGCAGGGGGATGAAATGCAATGGATGTGGAAGTGCCAGGGTGGTGTTACTCAGGAGATGGCCACTGACTCCAGGGTGACAGTTGGAGATGCTCAGACAATACCTCAGAGTTGCAGGTGCTGTGTGGCCAGTCCAGGGACAGGGGGAAAGACTCAGTGTGGGAGTTAACTGTGTGGACTATGGGTTCAGCATCTGGAGGGAATGCAAGGGAGCTTGGCTGAGCTTGGGATGAGATGCTGTTGGATGTCTCAGCATGGCATTCAGAGTAGCATCAAGTGGCAGCTGGGAAGAGCTTTGCCAAACACACTGTGAACCTTGTCCTGGCTGGGTGACAGGGCACCTCACTTCTTGTTTGCAACTGAGAGAGATTGGAGGAGACTCCTGATGAGCATGGTACGATTTCACTCTGAGGAAAGGTGGATGTGCTCTGATGTGCAGCTCTTAGGACACAGTCCCTCTGTGGCACTCCTCTCACCAGCGTTTGAAAGCTGGCTGTGCTGCTGTGGAGAGGGGCAAGTCAAGGAATGCATGTGAGGAAGCCTTTGGGGCATGAGCGTGAGAGCCCTGCCCAGTGGGGACATGCTGGGATGGGACTGTGGAAATCTCCTGGTGTTCCTGGCCCTGGCCGTGTTTGTCCGGCAGAGGCCTGGAGGGAGCGATCCTCTCCCAGCTGTAGAAACAATCTCTTGGCAGCACCCAACCCCGAGCAGTGCACGGTCGCTCGTGCTTCCAGCTCACGTCAAGCCGCTGGTGGCAGATCTGGGAATGATCCTTCCCGTGTAATAATTAACCTGTCCTGCAGCACTCCCAGCGCTTTCCTTTCGCCGACCCTGACCTCCTTTATTCTGCCACCGGTGGCTTAAATAACAACAAACACGTGTAGTGTTTTGGGATGATCACAGCTGCCCCAGGGGTGGCAGAACCAGGGACAAAGGCGACGTAAGTCAGCGAGCAGGGTGCCAGTGAGGTGCCTGGTCTGGGGCAGCTGATCATGTGCCATGCGTGAGAGGGCGAGAACGCAGCAGATCTTGTCCTGCAAGACAAGCCAGCAGCCAGGCTTTTCCCTTAAAATCCAGCTACCCAGTCAGTCAGTCTCCAGGCTTTTGGGCGTGTGGTTTTGCGTTTGGGTGGGGGTTAACAGTTGCGCTGGGCGAGCAGAGAGGCCCCCAGAAGAGCCCTTTGCTTTGTAGGCTCTGGATCCGGGGATCCCAGCACAGTTCTCCCAGCCCCGGGATCATCTCCCCCTCAGAGGAACGAGGGCGTTCTCTTCCCAAGGGAGGGGGTGGAGGCAGCGATATGGGAAGCAAGAATCTCAGGCTGATCCTTATTTTTATTTCTTCCCTTTTCTCAGCTGCAGTAAATAACAGCTCCGACACCGAGAGCATTCCCTCGCCAAGGCCCGAAGCCAAAGAAGGAGGCGAAAACGGGGCCAAGGCACCACCCGGGCCGGGAGGTGACGCCGGCACAGAACCGGCAGTCAAGTGGGAAGAGGCTCCAACACCCCCCGACGCTCCCCCTGCTCCCCCTGCCAACCCCGCTCCTGCTGCCAGCCCCCCGCCAGAGACAGCTCCCGAGCCGCCCAGCACTGAGGAGAAGGTGCCGGAGGACCTGGTGGTGGACGTGGTGAAAACGGAGGAGCCGGAGGAGAAGGCGAGCGAGGAGCCCTGCAAGAGCGAGGTGAAGAAGGAGGAGAGCGAAGAGAGCCAGGAGAAGGACAAGGGGAATGACAAGAAGGTGGAAAGCGGCGTCGGCAGCGCGGGGACGGCGGGGACAGAGGGAACGCCCAAGGCCGAGAAGAAGGAGAGCCATAAGGGCAGCAAAGGCCCCGGGGTGAACCCCGACAGCGACTCCAGCGCGACCTGCAGCGCAGACGAGATGGATGAGCAGGATGCTGTGGACAAGAGCAGGTAGGAGCCGGGAGATGGGGGCAAGGACACGACCCAAGGGCCAGATGAGCTTTTTCGTTGTGTGTCCCAGTGCCCACTGGTGCCTTTGTGAGCTCCTCCTTGGGAATATCGCTGCTCAGGCGTTCCCCCAGGCAAAGGGACTTCCCAGCTGTGTCCCCGTGTGCCCCCAGCCCTTCGGCCATTGCTTCCAAAGGGGCTGTGACACAACAGGCAGTGCGATGTCCCAACGTACGGGTGCTTCTGGGACATGGCCGTGGGCAGATGTTGGGTGCAGAGCCACTGCATCTGCTGGTGGCAGCTGCCCATCTGGGTGATGCAATGGAGTGGGACGTGCCCTCAGGGACAGCGGAGTTGGGCTGGTTTGCCAGCATCCAGGCTTGAGAATGGTTTCTGAGTTGGCACTGGCAGGAGAAAAGTCACATCAGGGATGTGTTCCCACTGCGGAGAGGGGGCGAGTTGCTCCTTTGGCAGAGATGTTGCTCAGATGTGTAGGGGCAAGTTATCCATCCTGGCCATAAAGGCAGGTGAATTTGGTCTGTGAGAGCTTTCCTGGGGCCATGCCAGTGGGTCCCCCTGAGCCACTGCGGTCCCAAGTCCTCCACCCACCCCTAGGCCTGGCAGCCAAGAGCACCTCAGACCCTTCATGGATGGCTCTTGGGACAGGGAGGAGAAACACTGGCCTGCTCCTTGGAGAAGCATCCTGCTCCCCTCCCAGCTTTTCCCACAGGGCCCTCCCCTCCCAAGAGCTTCACAAATGGAGAGAGGGTTCTCTGTTTTTGAAAGAATACGTACGAATAGGCACATCTTTGTAGCACTGAATTTTCTGATGGCTCCTAGGCCAGGTAGGACTCCTGTGTGCACCCTGCCATTGTACGTGGGGGCAGCAGTCCCTTCTTAACTCAGAGCTGGGCAGGGACTGGAGGCTGGCGTCCCACATCCAACATCCTACATCCAGTGTTGTGCAAGCCCATCCCTTCTGTGGGCTCACAGGGAGCAGTTTGGCAGCAGGATGGGTGCTACCAGGCTGGAAAGGCTCTGTGCAGTGCTGTGGATGGGGTCATTGAAAAAGCAACTGAGCAAAGTGGTGGCATGAAATTGGAGGGAGCTCTTGTGCGTCCCACCGCTCCAGATGGCCTCTGTGCTTCCCCTGTGGTTGATGCAGGAGCCAGTGGATGAGTGCTGCTGGTGCAGGAGCATCCTCCGGGGTGCAGCCCCTCTCGCTACCGAGCAGCTGGAAGCAGCACTGGCAGTGCCAAGGGATGGTGCAGGCGCTGCTGGCCCCGGCCCCGTGGCAGGGCTGAGGCCTCTTGGCTGCAGTGCTCCTCTCCAGCAATGGCCAGAGTCCAGCACCACCCCTCCCCACCCTCCCCTCTTTCCCAGACAGGAGAAAACCTCCCAGTAAGGGAGAGTGAGGCCAGCAGGGCTGTCCTCCTCCAGTTTAACATTAACCCAACCGAAAGCAGGACAGCAGTGGCTCGTACCGACTTCCCAGCAGCAAAGGAGCGAGTCGTCTTGGGAACGACTTTTCCATCGCGGCTTCTCGCTGAGTCAGCGCCTATCTCGCTTGTCAAATAGTTACCAGCTTCCAGGAATATTAAACATTAAACAGGCGTCCCGCAGCTCCCGGGCCACTCCTCTTATCCGGTGTGGCGATGAGGCGCGGGCGATAGCAGAGCCTGCCGGCATGGGAGGGCTGCCGCTGCCGCTGCCATCAGCCGCTTCCCAACCCAGGAGCACCCACAGGGTCGATCCTCGGCTGGCTCAGAGCTTTTGGCACCGCCATGCTCCCGGTGGGGACCCGGTTGCCCTTCCCAGCTGTAGCTTTGCTCCCTTGCCTTCCCCGCGGGCGGAGGGCTGCCGGGCCGCAGGCGTTGGCGCAGCCCCGCTGCCGCAGCGTGACTCGCGCTGAGCAGGACCGGGCTGCCGCGTGAGCCGCCCCGTCACCGCATCACCCGATGCTCGCCCACCCACCCAGCGCCAGCGGGGCGTGGGTGCTCTTCCCTGCGCTTGTGAAAGCATCAAGCTGTCCCCGGCATCTCCCAGAAGAGGACAGAGGGTGGCTGGGGTGTCCCTGTGGTGAGAAAGGAAGGAGTTCACAGTAGGGGCAGCCTTTTTTTGGTCCTCCTGCAGTTCACGCTGGCAAAGGCATGTCCAGGATTGAGGAGGCGCAGCCTTAACTCATCCAAGCTGAAGGAGGCAGCTGGTTGTCTGCGGTTCCATGCAGCGAGTGCTGCAGGAGGGCTGCTGCAAGCACAGCCGGGACGTGGTTCAGCAGGAGGTCACGCCAAATGGGGACACGGGAGGGAGGCCACGCACAGCTACTGCTGCAGACCTGCAGCACAGAGAGGAGACACTGCACTGACCACCTCTGTGCTGCACGTCCCGTTGCTGGCTCAGCTGCAGATGCAGGGACTCTGCCAGGCCAGTGCCATGCTGGAGCCCTGTCTCTGGCTTGGGGGAGCCCATTGTGGAGATGTGGTAGCCACTGCTTTTGCACAACTACTACGGAATCGTGTTTGGCTGGGTCGTGTGTCAGTGTGTTGGATCCTCTGAAAGTTAAACTAGTCCCCACCCATCTCTGTGGTAGAAGAAGGAAGAGTATGGGAAATGCGGTGTCCTGGTCATCCCCAAAGCTTCATGCCTGGGAGGGGACGTTTCCACGCTGCTGAGGCTCAGCCTTGAGCCTGCTGACCCATTCCTGCTGTTTTCCCATCCTTCCCAATGCCATCAGCCATATTAAGGCACTGGTGATTGGGTTTGGGAGGCACTGGGCTGGCAGCAGGTGGATAAGAGATGCCAAGAGTTGTTCATATGGTGATTTCCAGAGCAAAGCACCCAACAGGCATCCCATTGTCTGGCGCAAGATCTGCTGGGAGGGACGTAATAAATTAGGCAATTTGCATATTGATGAATTTAATACTGACTTTGGCTTCCGAAGCGTCAGGATCCTGGAGGGCTTCAGGAAACCTGAAGATCTTGAGGGTGCTTAAAGGGACTTTAAGGATGCTTAAATGTACCTCTTCAAGCACCAGCGAGCGCACGAAGCAGCTGCTGGGATGGCAGTTCCACAGCTCAGCCTGGCATGAAGGTCTTGGGAACAAGTGCTGGGTGTCCTTGTCCCCAGCCCGGTGTCTCAGCACACTTTGGGGCATTGCCCCCTTCCAGGAGAGTGGAACACAACACCCATGTGGCTCCACGGGCAGACATCACTGGGATTAATTAGGGAGCAGTTGGAATTTGCTGTCCCTTGGTTGGTTTCCCCCGGGTGCCTAACCTTGGTCCCACTGTGGAGGTGGGTCCCTTTCCCCTCTGATGCCAGGCACTGTGCAGAGCAGGGGCTGGGGCAGTCCCAGCACCATGATGAGTTTATTCCCCGCACATGGCCCCGCCACGCTTGTTTATTCATCCAAGGGTGAGCATGGAATGACCTTGAAATTTATAGGCTGAAGAGAACACTGAAATAACAGCTAAAATAAACAAATCAAGCTGTAAAGCTTGAAAACTATGAACTGGCTTCAACAAACTGGAGCCAGGAGGGAGAGGAAGCAAAGATGGCCTGGGCAGACGTGGTCTCTGAGGTCTTGGCACAAGCTCAGGAGCTGGACAGTCTGAGGGTTTGACCAGTGGGCTTTACACACCTCCATCCCCCCCCCGTTTTGGTGGTACCATGGGGATGCCCCCCGTGTTTGCACAGGGGCTCTGCGTGGCTGGCTGAGTGTCTACCAGGCAGCTCAAACAGCTAAGGGGAAGAGCAAGTGGTGAGGAGGGTGCAGGGCTGCACAGCTGCTGGGCTGCTGAATACCAAATCCCATCTAAATCCAGCCTCTCATCTTTCAAGTGACCCAGGCACCCTGGTTGCCTGCACGTGGTGGCTTGCCCTGGCTTTAGCACCTTGCTAAAAGTCCTTGAAGAGCGTGAGGCCGATCCCTAGTGCCAGGCGAGCCCTACATGTGAGCTCTGGAGGGCACCATGATGTCCAAACGAAATCTGAACTGGTCACTTGCTCTGTAGCACCCAGTTCCGGGGTCCATTCTCCCTTGGGTTTATTCTGGACAGCAGCAGATTTACTAGAAACAGAGTGGGGATGAAGGAAAGTGGGCTCAAGAGCCTCTTGAGCCAGACATAAGAGTCTTGTTTGAGCATGTAGTCCCGTGGGGGTTGTCTTTGAGCCCAGATTCCCAGCAGCGAGCGGCGGTCCAGCACGCTCCTCTCTGATGCAGAGGGTGTCCTCTAGGTTTGGCAGCACAAAACGGGGGTGCAGGGTGTGCGGGAGCCCTGGGGTCCCTGTCCATGGCTGATGTGCATGTTTTGGTTCCAGGTTGCTGTCCCCCCGGCCCAGCCTGCTCAACGCCGCCAGCGACGCCAGGCTCAACTCCTCACCACAGAAGCCGCTGGACCTGAAACAGCTGAAGCAGAGAGCTGCTGCCATCCCTCCCATTGTGAGTACCCTGCTGGAGAGGGCCGGGGCTGGGAGCACAGCCTGTGCCTCGTGCCTGCTCTCCCACTGGGCTCCGTGGTGTGCGTCAGGGTTGCAAGGATGTGCTGGTCCCTGGGGATGGCCTCTGGTCCACCGAGAGCTGTGCCTGGGCGGTGCGAGCCCCTGGCCAGGCAAGGTGCTCCCTGTGCAGAGCGTGTTCCCAGCTGCTGGAGCAGCTCTGCCAGCAGCATTTGGATGTCTCTTGAGCTCTTTTATCAGAAAATCGTGGGAGGTCTGGACAGAAAAAGCTTCTCATTGCCACATGACTGCTGCCTCCCATTGCTTTAAAAAGAGAGAGTGCACCTTCCCAGCCCTGCACTTCATCTTGTGCTTGAAGGATATCACCTTCCTCACCCAGAAGCTTTGCTTGGTCCCTGTTTTTGACTACCCAGTAGCCGTATATTGAAAGTACTGGTACAGTGGCTTGGGCTGTGAGAAGAAGCATCCTGGTATCTCCAGGGTCAGCACCAGAGGAGCAGCGACGCAGGGTGGGCAGGGAGGAAATCCCTGCTTTGGGGTTTGCATACTCAGGGAGGACCCATTCCTGATGCTCTTCCAGTTTCCCATATTGCAGCTTAAGATGTGGCTGCTGTAATGTAACTTCTGGCAAAAGCTACAAGCACGTAACTATAGATTAGAGGTTTTGAACGAGTCTGACTCTTTCCTGTAGTATCAGCAGCACAGAGCTGATACTCTTTGTCGTGGGCTTTTTTAATCTCCTGTGGCTAGTGAGCTTTGAAGCCCTGTTTGCTCTCTGCTAAGACTTGCTGTGATAGTGTGGGGCAGGGGCTTCTCATGGGTCCTGATGTCTTCAAGATTGTTACGGATGTCAGCAGCACATGATGAGTGTCACCAATTGTTACTGCTTTGCAGATTTCCGAAGGTTTCTCAGAGGGGATATTGCAGAGCGGAAGCACGAAGCCTCAGGTGCCTCCCCACGCCTTGGCTCTCTACCAGCAGCAGATCACAAAAGCCCACGAGTCTGCCCGCGAGGACATGCCCCCGAGCAAGCTCTCACAGTCCCAGCAGCAGCAGCAGGCTGAGAAGGAGCAGCAGCAGCCCAGCAGCAGTCCCAGGGGGAAGAGCCGGAGCCCCGCTGTTGGTGACAAGGAAGGTAGGGGCTGTGTGCGTGTTTATCCGCGCCGAGCGCCCGGGGTGTGCAGCTGTACGCAGCCAGCAGCTTTCCCCCTCTTAGGTGAAAGCTTGTTTCGACCCCTGAAAGCTCTTTAATAGCATCTTGAGGCAGGACGAGAGAGGCATGGCTAATTTCCCGTGTTCATTAGACAGTACATCATGTCTCATTGAGCCCACAGCAAACACCGGGCAGTGTGGAGCACCGAGGAGGTGAAGATTGCCTTTATTAGCGTCTGCCATTCACCCGAGAGCAGAGGGGCCTGGAGGCATGCCAAGGCTCTGGGTACAATGGCTCTTTTCTACCTTGCTGGCTTTCTATAAAGAATGCTTTTAATGCACAGCGGGGACCATTATTTCATTTAAAATCAATGCTAATACTGTGACTCGGAGTCCAAAGGTTCCTGTAAAGATTCCCAGTGCTTTCTCCCCGGAATAGCTCTGATGTGGTTTGGCTGCCTAATGAGCAATTCAGAGGTTCCCACCGTAGAGCATCTGAAACATTATTAGCTTGAGCACCTGGGGATCAAGGTTAAGGAGAGACGGGAAGTCCTGATGAGACCATCCTCTAAATGTGTTTTTAATCTGAGTGTTAGAGTCTGTTCCAGTTCAGAGTCTGTGTCCCTGCCCCCCACAGCCAGCTTGTGGCTCAGTTGTTAAGGAAGACAAGAGGCACCAATGGCACAGTCAGAAGCAGGGCAGTTGGGCTTGGGTGGGTACAACGTCCACCACTGCTGGATCCTGCACAGGAATGGGTGCAGCTGCAAAAATCACCTGCTTGTGTGTGGAAAAGGAGGGTGGATGAGACTGCACTGAGGAGGCACTGGACTTGGGCTGTGATCTTTGCTGGAAAATCACTGCACTAGTTCAGCCTCCGGCAGCCAGGACTGTAGCAGCCAGCCTGCTCTGCAGTGTCCAGGCCCAGGTAGTTATTCCTCAAGCTGTCACGTCCCTCTGGACAGAAGGATGTGCTTGCAAGAAGAGCTGGTTGCTGGCACTTGGCCACAATTTTTTCAAACATGAAATAGCACCATGTGTGCATCGCACCTTCAGAATGCTTTGCATATGAGCAAGGAAGGTGACTGCTCACCCTGCAAGAAAGGGAGTTTCCCCTAAGTCGTGGTGTTGCCACCCATGACGTCCCATTTCCAGCTGATCTTATCCCACTGTGCTCGTGTTTGCTGCCCAGGTGGAACAGTTCCCCTCCGGCTGTTCCCCCCCAGTGCCAGGTAATCAGGTTTGATCTCCTGTGCCGTAACCCTGGGCAGATCTGATGCTGCACTGCTCAGCTTCCCTGTGAGCTGGGTGCCACAGCTGGCACTCCAGCCCAGAGCTCTGCACTGCCCATGTCCCAGTGCTGCAGCTCCTCCTGGCCACAGGATAATGAGGAGATGAGGCACATTTGTGGGTATGAGGTACAAGGCATGGTTTAGGGGTTGAAGTCAACTGTGCCACTCTGCGACCTGCTGGCACCATTATCAAATGCAAAGATCTGTTATCCAGGTGGTTCTTTTGTTGCTTTGTTCTCTGCAAAGCACTAATGACATGAAGCACTTTATTCTCTCCTCTGTAGGGCTCTGAATCTTTCATGTTAATGAAAGTAATTATGCCTCCCTATATCCCTGCAAACGTCTCAGCAGGTCTTGGGCTCCAGCTGTGTGCTCTCCAAGCCCTGTGTGGCTGTGCATCTGTGCTGGGTGCCACAGTGGGTCTGGAATGCATGTGGACCCCAGGGAGACATAGGCAGGTCTCCCCTGTTCATGATGGGAATGCATCTCCGTTTTTAAAATCAGCAGGTCTGTGATGAGTCGCCTCACAGGGAGAAATCAACTCCCCCAAATCCCCGATTTCAGTACAAGTATGGACTCAGGCACCGTCTCAGTGCTGTCTCTGCCTCTTGGAACACATCCTGGCTGTGGGTCAGGGGTTAGAAGGGAGATAGCCAGATAGTCCTGGCAAATCTGTGTGCATCCCTTCCCTCCCCTGCTCTCCAAGGCATCCCAGTGAAGTGGCAGGCATCCAGACTGCAGACATCGTGCTGCCACATGGCTTGGAGTTAAAAGGGAGAGTCCAGCACAGCCTGCAGAGCCCTCTGGAGAGCAGCCCTGTGCCACCTCTCAGCAAGGGGCTGACTCCACCAGAGCAGGTACTCCTGTCCCTCCCCTGCTCGATAAGAGAGCTTGAACTCCTGCAACCGCTCCAGAGATCAACATCCTTCACACGGCTCTGGATCCGCTTCAAAGCCGAGTCTTGCACACATCCTGGCCGAGGCGTTGGCTGCCTCGCAGCCGCTGGCTGGGGCTGTATCGGCTTGGAGGGTGGCCAGCCAGCCGTACCTTCCTGAGCACTGCCCTCCCTTCCCTGCCTTCCAAGAGGAGCTGCTAATCACGGGGCTGGGCAGAGGCAGGCAGCCCTGCCTGGATCTCACCGACAGGCAGACGGATCCTTTCCCCAGTGCCGGGTTGCCGTCGGGCATATCTTCGGTTATCGCTCGGCGGTTGGAGCGCCAGCGGTGTGTTTTGTGTTGATTTAGTTGTGTTTCATTTGGCCTTTGTAGGCGATGGGGAGCCAAGAGCATTAATTTGGATGACGGATCATATAAACTCTGACTCCTTCGCTCCCATTCCAGGGACTTGATAAACGGTAATAGGAACTCTCTCTTCCCCGTGTAAGTGCTATTTTATCAAAAGCTGGCTGAGTTATAGCCACCCTCTAATGCGGGGGCAATTAGGAACTGGCCACATTTCACAGGCTGGAGAGGCTCGCAGGGGAGGGGACAGCTCCCACGGGGAGGGGAGGAGGACGGGGCTCTCCAAGAGCCATCCAGGGTGCACATAGCCTTGGCTGACAGTGCCTTGGCGTCTTCAGCTGGGACATCCCAGCGCTGTTTGCCCCCACATGAGCAGAGCTGAACGGGGCTGAGCTGAAGGGGAGAAGTCTGGGGAGTGTGGACGTGCCAGGGACTCTCTGTCAGTATGAAGGATGTGCTTGGATTCCCCTCCATTGTCAGGATGAAGGGATCCTCTCTGGGATCCCACGTCGGGAGGGGAGAGGCCACAGCCGAGGTCTGGCCCCGCCAGGCTGCAGAGGTGTGAGTGCCTGCACACCTCTGTGTGCTCAGAATGGATTTCTTCTCTCACTGAAGCGGACAAGAATAATCTCCCAGCTTCTGAGTACACTGAGCATTAATAACGATAATGTAGTAAAGCCTCATTAAATTGGGCCTCTGATAATCTACTTGCCCTATTATTAGGCTTAGCAGGATTCAGGCATCTATTTTTATCAAAAATTGATGGCTAAAGGCTGTGTTCATTTGTGATTGCTATTGTTTACAGCCCAGTTTCTAATTTCTGGTCACTGCGAACGTTACACAGGTGGATCTGGGAAGGAAGGGCAGTGCAAAATGAAGTGTTTATTGATTACAAGCAAATCCTACCAAACCTGCCTCTAATCCATCCAGAAAAGGCTGTCTCATCCATCTGCTTAGCCAAGCATGAGGATGCACTTGGCATAGAGCTGGTGCAGACTAAGCCTCTGTTTTCCTCAGCATCTTTCAGCACATGGCAGGGTTCAGGTGTCCCCAGCACAGCTCCTCCATCATTAAGCTCTTCTTGGCCTCCCATCAGTCTTTTTATAGCCAGGATGAACCCAGCCTGGTATCCAGGATGCCCTGAAGCAGGTAATTTCAGGAAACTTTCCTGCCCCCAGCCCCTGTGCCTCAGAGAGGACCAGCACGCCTCCCTCATTTCCCTCATTTGGTTGTTCCACAGAGCCCGTCTCCATCTTCGTTTGCCTTTGGCAGTCTCATGCAGTGTGCTTGTCCCAGGTGTTCAGAGAACATCAGTGTGCTTTTCCCTTGCTGTCCAAGAAACTGATGCCATTGTTTATGGCCCCTTCCCACAGCTTACAGGTGGTTCATAGCTGGGAGCCAGCCTTTAGGAGTGGCTGAGCTTTCACATCTCTATGTGATGTGGGGAAGAGCCTGTCCCTGGTGTGCTGGCATTGCAGTGGTCCTGGCAGTGGCCTGGGGCTCTGCAGGCACCCTGTGCCCAGCTGCACACCACAGACAGTGTGGTCACCAGCGAGCTGGTGCCCTCTGGATGTCCCCCATGCACCAGAGGGATGCCGACATTGCTGCTTCTTGGCTTTAACCTCAGGGAAGGACTTGGCAGCATCATCATTAATCCTCCAGCCCTGCCATGCTGGAATGATGAGGAGCTGTGGGCACAGGCAGGAGCTGCCCAGGAGCAATTCACTAATGGCCAAGCCCTGGCAAGGAGCTGGACTCTGCACCCGGCTGCATGCCAAATGCCATCTCTGCTGGGTGAGGTGGGGTGGCACCAGGTCCATGGAGCTTCCTGCTGGCAGTGAGCACCAGCAGAGTCACCAACACAGACGTCCCACCGTGCTTTAGACATCTGAGTAAAATAAATGCTGTCAAATCCAGGCACTGAGCTTTTTTCTTTTCAGCTTGTCTGGGGAGTTCAGCCCTCACCTCGCGGCCATCTCCTGTGCTTGGAGCTGGTTCTGGCTTCCTTGCCCATGCTCACAGGCACCCCATCCATGTTGGCCACTTACCATGTGGTTTCTTTCTGTGTCCCTTGCAGAAAAGTCCGTGCATTTCTCAGCCATTGCAGAGGCTCAGAAGCTGAGCGCAGAGTCGATGGCTGCCTCGTGCTGGCCCCCTGTTCTGTCCTACCCCCGGGATGTGATCAAAACATCTCCCCAGGCGGAGCCCCACTTGTTCCAGTATAACCCACCAGGCAAGTAAAACCCACTGGCTGCGTGGCATGTGCCCTCCTCTGCCCGACCTGGGACTGGGCACAGAGACTTGTGCCCAGCCACTATCACAGGTTGGGCTATTTAAAGGTCTCAGGATGGTCGGGTGTCTCCCAACTCTGGCTGGGGCAGGTTTAGGGATGTGGTTTGTCACAGAGCAGTGTGGGTGCAAAGTCGGACAGGTTTTATCCCTCGCTGCACTGTCCTCTCTGGCTGGAGGGCAGACAGCTCAGGTGCAGCTCATCCTCTGGCTGCAGAGGGGACAAGGCAGTGATTTAAACTATTCCAGTCCTTTCCAAAATGATCGTGTGACTTGGAGCCTCGTGCAGGCTCGCAGCCAGCCCAGTCACTGCATCCAGCCCCTGCTCCCTCCCCTGCCCCTTGGCTCAGCTGCTCTCCCTGCCCTCATTTTCACAAATGTTTGTGTTTTTCTCGCAGGACACCCCATCCCACTGAACCTGCATGAGAGCTCTCGCTCAGGGCTGCAGAGACTAGCCAGCATCTCCAACCCTCCTCCCCTCATCTCCTCCACCAAGCACCCCTCCGTGCTGGAGAGATCCGTCGGATCCATTTCCCAGGTGGGATATTGATAGGTGTGAGTGGTGGAGATGCCTCGCAGGGACCAGCAGTTGTTCCTGACCTCTCCTCTTGCCCCACAGGGAATGCCCATCCAGCTCCACACGCCCTACAGCCCCGAGCACGCCAAGGTCCCCGTCGGTTCCATCACCATGGGCCTGCCACTAGCCATGGATCCCAAGAAACTGGGTAAGGAGCTGGGAGAGGAGTTGTTTCTCACGTGCTCTGAGAGCAGCAGGGAGCGAGCTTGCCAGCAGCATAGGGAGAGGAGGAGCACAGGGCACAGCAAGGGAGCACAGAGAGAACTGCTAAGAGGATGAAAGGATTAGTCCATCAGGAGAGCAGAGACACAGGGAGCTAAATTTGTGCAGTATAGGAAAGCAACAACTTGGTCAGGGACGCTTCCCAGCCTATAAATACCCTCCAGCTAATACTGTGATCGAAGGAAGGAAATATATTGTTGCTCCCCAGGCTGGTAGGATAAAGAGTAAATGGCCTGAAGTGAACAAAGAAAGTGTTTAGTCTGCAGATTTGGAAGCTTTTCTTAACAGCAGGAGGGAATGGGTGAGGGATCAAGCCTGGGGAGGAGGGATATGAGCTCTGTTTCCCATTGTGTGTCAGTCCTGTTATAAACCAGCACAGGGTTTTCAGTGTCAGCTCCAGTCCCCTTGTGGGCAGTGCCTGGGGAAGGGATCTGGCTTTGCTCGATGGCATTTGTGTATTCAGCACCCTGTGGAAGCCCATCCCAAAGAGCTGGGAATGGCAAAGGTGCCGAGAAGGTGCCACCTCAGAGCTGGAGCAGCCGAGGGCTGTGGCCCCATGTCCTGCACCTGTGCTGATACTTGGTTAATGTTTTCCAGTGCCTTTTCCTGGAGTAAAGCAGGAACAACTTTCTCCTAGAAGCCAGGCCAGCCAGCCGGAAAGTCTGGTTCTGCAGCCATCCCAGGAGGGCTCCATCCTGCGGGGTGAGCACGTGCCCCGGCTGTGGGAAGGGAGGGATGCTGGCACTGCCAAGCCTGGTGAATGCCACACTGGCTGCAGCTGCACACTGATCTCTGGTTTGATTTCTGGGATTGTGCCCAGCCAAAGGGGTCTCTTTGCCTCTTTTCTCTACCTCCCCAAATCAGGGCCTCAGGTATTGATTCTGGTCGAGGTTTTGTGTTCAAGGGGCACCTGAAAATCTGTTACTTAAGACAAAGCAAGACCTTTTTAAATTACATTAATCGGGATTTTCGTGCTTTTCACTGCTGCTGCTGCAGCTGGACAGGGACCCCATTTTGGTTAAATACAGCCCTCACGGGTTTCTTTCCCCATTAGCCAGGCAGAAGAAAATGCAAAGGTGTTGCTTTTTAGTGCAAATTCTGGTTTGTGAACCCCCCCCAGTAAGGCACTCAGGAGCCTGAGTGTGGTGGGCTGGCTCCAACCCAGGACAGATCTGTGTGAATGAACTCAAGCCACCCTGAGCTGCATCTCGCCACAGATCTGCTGTGATCACATCAGGAGAGGCTGAGCCAGGCTGTGCTTTCTCCCAGGCTCATAAATCTGCCTGGCACCTCCACAAAGACAGAAGGGAGCTGATAGCCTCAAAATCTTTTACCTCCCCCCCACCCCACACTCACAGGGATGAGTTTCTCAAGAGACTTGGTGGAAAGGGTTCTGCAAGGCTTGGGATTGAACACTGACAGCTCTTGAAGTACCTTGCTAGAGACTGGGTCAAATCCCGCCCTTGATCGTCTCAGCCCCACAGGTTTTGTGCTGAGCAGCAAATCCAGCCCCCAGCTCACAGGCTTTGTGTCCTACAGGTACTTCCCTCAGCTCTGCCTCGGGAGGAAGCATCACCAAAGGAACACCCACATCCAGACCCCCTCCGGAGTCGCCCATCACCTACCGAGGGTCCATCACACACGTAGGTCCCTCGTGTCCCGCGGGTGTTGCTTTTGGGTGCTGGCAGCTGCAGCTTGTGCTGGACAGGGGCACTGGGGGTTTGTGGGGCACAGGGGCTGTGCAGCACAGGGCTCCATGATGCTCCCACCCCGTGGAGCCTCTCGGAGAGGTCTGCAGACAGCCCCCATTCGGGATGGCACGAGCCGTGTCCCGTGAGAGGAGAGTACAGAAGAGCAGAGCCCAACCAAGAGCAATGCAGCCTTACAACACCTTTAAACCCAGCTTTGCCTTTTGTAGCTGTCAAGAACAGAGGCAAAAGCAGCTGTAAATGGCTCTGGGAAAATTGCCTTGCCAGGGCAAGGAAGTGGAACAGAGCAAAGGAGATGGGTGGAGGGCCCAGGCCCGGTGGAGGAGGGAGGAGGCTGCAAGGGGCAGGTAAGGTAGCGAGAGCTCCTGCCAGGGCTGAGCGTGCTGTGCTGGGGGTCCTGCCCAAAGGCTCTTCAGCAGGAAGATACTTTGGCCTTAATCTCCACCATCCATCTTCAGAAGAGCAGCTGGCAAGCGGGCGATAGTTTCTTGCAGTGTGAGTTATTGCTCATCTGGTAACAGAGCAGAGAGCATTAAAAAAAAAATCTGTTTCCCATGGGGATTTTATCTGGCCATCATTCAGATATTTAAAGACACTCAGGCTTCAATTTTTGCCTGCCTTCTTCAAGGAGAATGACCATGTTGGCTTTGGCCCTGGGGACCTGATCCTGAATCCTGGCCCAGAGCAAAGCTTAGCTTGCCTGGTGCCCTGTGTCCAGACAGCGCCAGGAGCGGGTGCTCAGGGGCTGTAAATAACCCATCAGAGCAAACACTTGCTCCATCCTCCCAGATGCTCCTGCAGCAGCTGTGGGCAGCAGTGGGTGGGTGTGAAGGACCTCGAGCACCATGTGCCAGTTCAGGAGATCAGCAGAGTTTGTTGAGACACTTTTGCATTCAGCTAATGAATCCAGCCAGCTAATGAATCCATCCAGATTGCTTTGTTTGGCTTGGGATTGAGGTGCCAAGCCCAGACCCGGGGCATTTCCTAGCTCTCTTGCTAGCCCAGCAGCCTGCATCCCTCTGCTCCCGCTGGGGAGAAGGAGCCCCCTGTTCTGGCAGCAGCTCCTGGTACCAGAGCTGATACTTGATCTCACATTAGTCATCCAGTTCACAGGAAGCAGATCTTGAATATATGCTCTCTGCTCTGAAGCCATCTGTCATCACTTGCTTTCACATCGCCTCGGAGCACGTCCACGGAAGGGAGGTGCCTTACCTGGGGCTGGGAGAGCCATTACCAGGTGCCCACCACTGCAGGGGTGAATGACCAGAGCACTGAACCCACGTGCTGGCACATCCTGGGGTTTGGGGACTGCTGCTGCTCTGAGGGCTTGGTAAAGAGCAGGGGCATCCCCCAGCAGGGGTGGGGAAATAGCCTGAATGGCACAACCTGGAAGCACCAGCAAAGCTGGCTGGGGCATTGCATCCCTGAGGCTTCTCCCAGGCATCAGTCCCGGGGCTTGCTGGGGTTAAATGAACTCTGTAGGCAGGTGTCAGTTAGGAGTGTCTCTGACAGCATCACTGTGCCTTCCCAGGGATGGGAAAGGGGGACTGTCACCCCATGGTGGCTGTTCCCAGTTGGCGCCAACAGGTCACAGTGGCAGAAGGGTGTTAATCACCAGCAATTCCTCAGGGACATCCAGCTCGGTGTGTTTTGAAGGGGATTCAGGGGAGGGGGTGCTGTGAGCTGTGCCTGTGGCACAGGAGAGGTTTCAGTTGACACAGCTGGTGTGGGGAGCCCGATGCTGTTGCTGTTGGAGAGCTAAGGCAGGCTCTGCTCCCCGACCTGCTCCGGGACCGGTTTCGCTGTCGCCTGCCGTCTCGGCCGCGCGCGCTGCCAGCCGCCAGCTCCCGCACGCAGGCAGCTCGCTGAAGGTCACGCTGCTGCCAGCAGATGTGCCTGGGTGGGCAGGACATCTCTGTGGCTCCTGTGCCAAGCTGGGGAAATAGGCTGCAGGGAAGAGGCTAATGCTGGAGCAGTGCCTGCTGTCACTAAGGTGTCCCCAGGGGAGCACCAGCCCTGTCCCCCAAACCTGGGGAGAGGGAGCAGGCCAGGTAGCTCACTCTGAATCACGCAGGGTGAGAGTTGCTGTTTTGGAGATCTGTGCTGTCCTCATCCCCTGCCTCTTCCCAGCAGCCTCACACAGATCACGTACCTTTTTACCGCTCCTCGTTATCATTCTCATCAATAATTAAGCCGCAAGTCCCTCGCTGTTGGCTGCGCCAGGAAGCGGAGGCCGGGTGTGCTCCCTGCGCTCAGCTCCCCGCGAGGAACAGCCTGTCCCCGCGCGGCGCTCGCTTAATTGGTTGTGACACTGTTAAATATGGATCTTGGTGGCTTTCCAAGGGCACCCCGGCAGAAGTGCTGTACAAAGGAACCATTACCAGGATAATCGGAGAAGACAGCCCCAGCAGAGCAGAGAAGGCGAGGGAGGATGCCGTGCCCAAAGGACATGTCATCTACGAAGGGAAGAAAGGCCACGTGCTGTCCTACGAGGGTGAGTCCTAATCGTCTCTGCCTTTTTAGGGCAGATGCCAGGGGTTTTTGCCACTGCGGCTGGGACTTGGGAGCTATTTGAGGAAAGGCTGACAAAGTACGACGGGCCAGCCTCATGTCTTTGCTTCCAGCATGTCTCACCCTTCCCACCCTGGTGCCCTGTGTCCGTCTGTCCCGTGTGGTTGTCTTGGCTTAGAGATGTCAGGCAGGGTTGCAATGATTTTGGCTGGCTTTGAGAAACAGGGAAGAGGAGAGGACCAGGTAGGAAGGTGTTACCTTCATCCCTAGCACGCTGTGCTGGAGGGGGACTGATGGAAAGCACTACGAGAGCACCCGCAAACTCTTGGGCCGAGGTGGACTCAAAAAGCTGCAAGATGGAGGCGAGTCAGGTAGTTTGGCATAAAGGTTTATTTGGATGTCAGATTCTCACCTGCGTTGACTTGGGCACTGTGAGGCTTTTCCAGCGTGAGGCTGCCCTGCAGGAATCCTCCTGGACTCAGCCTCAGTATCTGGTGAGCTTGGCTAGAGCTAATGGAGGTGGCAAAGCCATTCCTGCATCCCACAAGGAGCCTGTCTGGGGATGTGTTGGCTGCTGCCGCACCCCCACGGCACAGGAACTTTCCTCAGTAAATGCCAGCGGTGCCTCCCTGCATTAGTGGTGCCAGCAGGTGGGCACCAGCTGCTCCTGCCTGCTCTGCGCCTGCTCAGCCCCTCACAGCACTGGCCATCAAAGCTGCTCTGTGTGTCCCGGTGCCTCCCGTTGGAGATAAGCAGATGTTCCTCTCCAGTGAGGCTGGAAACAGCTCCATTCTTGCCTTTCACCGTGTGCTGGGTCAGGCATCTCTGTTGTGGAGCTGGACTCCTCCTGGCCTGCACTTGGGGTCAGGAAGAGCCAACTTACAGATGCTGCAGCTCTGCATCCTCTTGGGGTAAAGCACTGGCACGTGCTTTGGTATGCACAGGGCTGGCCGTCCTCATGTGTCACCTCCCTTCTCAGTTGAGTTTGGGGATGACTAAGGAGCAGATCCCAACCTCAGCTACCTCAGTTTGTGTCTCTGGCAAGCTGCTGTGCTGCCTGAGCCCTCTGCCTCCCTCCCTGGGGCACAGTATCCCCGGCAGCCTGGGCCCTGCAGGCAGAGTGTGTCCCACACATGTCAGATTCTCTTGTGTCTCTTGCCCACAAGCGCAGGCAGCTCGTTTCATCACGGGCTGGGTTGTTTTATCCAGGGCTGGAGGGTTCAGGTCAGGCCATGGGGACAACTGTCAAGCTTCAGCTGATGTCACCTTTGTGTGTGTCCTGGGACCGCAGGGACCTTTCAGGACAGGGCTCTGGGCTGTGTCTCTCGCCTGCCACATGGAAACTGGCTCACAGCATGTCCCCCTGGGTCCACTGTCAACTCTAGCCCAGATAAGAAATGTCACTGTGGAAGACTTGTGTCTGGATGCCCTTTGGGACAGTTGGCAAGGCTCGGACCAGGGAGGACGCAGGAAGTGTTTCAGGACTTGTTTGTGCAAGAAGCTATTTTAATCACCTCTGCCTGGGCTGGGGGTCGAACGAGGTTGATCTCAGAAATGGCACCACCAGGGAGAGATGGGGAGGGCTCCTGGCAGTGAGTGTTGCCCATGCCCAGTGCTGGGATCCCTCTCCGGGCAATGAGGGAGAGCTGCAGACCAAACTCTTCCCAGTTGCTTGTGTCAGCCTGAGTCTCCTTGGCTGCAGCCTGTGTCAGTCGCCTCTCATGCTGCCCCCCATGGACACAGATGAGGAATTAATTCATTCTCTCCACAGCAGCCTTTTACATGCTTGATAGCGTTTATCACATCCCAAGTGATCCCACGAGCTGCTGCAGCCTTGCCAGCCCTGCCTCTCTCCTTCCCCCTGTACAGCCTGGCGAGGCTGAGCAGCCCAGGAACAGAAGAGTTAAAAAAAAAATTAAATAAGAAAACTGAAACTGTTGGTGATTATGAATTTTGGCAAGCAGAAAAAAAATTGCAAATTCTTTAGTGTCATGAGGGTGCTTAAAATAAAAGAGCTGTAATGAGACGAGATCCTGTAGCATGTGTGAGCTGAATTGTGCTAGATTGGTTATTCTCATCCTGCATATGATTGCTGATGGCTTCTGCAAGGCGAGGGACGTGGGTTTGGAATGGTTTTCTTTCTGTTTAGTCTCTCTTCTCCCTCACGCCCTCCCCCTGCTTCCCGGTGGTACAAAGGGTGCCTGGGAGCACGTCCCCTCCTGCACAAGGGCTGGTGGCAGCAGATGTGCCTTGATGACAGGGTGCAGGCACATCGCCCGCACGGTGCTCGGCTGATTCTGAACGTCACCCCCGGATTTCTCCCGTCAAATGGAGCTGAAGCAGAGGCTCAGGCACGGACCCCCTCTTGTTTCCCCACACACAGCCCCAAACACTTTGTGGATTGAGTGGGTGCTGATTGCGGAAACCAGCAGTGGGTGTGAAGTTGTAATAATCCCATTTTATTAATTACTGGTTTTGCCGAGGAGGAGTTTTGTTCCTGATTGTCCACAATAGAATGAATGTTTTTAACTTCCCTGCTTCCTCTAATTGTACAACCACCTTCTCTGCCCACAAAGAGGAGGATCAGGGCACTGGCAATCCTTGGCAAGGGCAGCCTGGCCAGGGATGATGGGCAGAGGCGTTTGTCTCTCCTAGCTGACATCCTGTTTGGAGCTCGTGGCATAAACCTGAGGCTGGATCAGAAGGTGCTGAATTCACAGCTCGCTGCACATGATGGGTGCCCGTTGCCCGGGGTGGGCAGGGCTGTGCTGGTGGTGGGGCTGTAGCTCAGGACCATCTGCTGCTTGTTTACAGGGAACCTGCTCCAGGTTCAGATCAGGGGCAGTCGGTGGTCTCTGCTCACTCTAGCGCTCGCTCCTTCAGTCCCACTTGGGACTTTGCACCATCTCTCCCAGTTCCTATGTGTGCTCAATGCTGTCTCAAAGGAATCATTCTCAGTTTTGCTTCTCCTCCGTTTTCCCTCATTTTCTCACCCAGGGAGTGTCTCGGCAAATGTTAAGGCTGGCCAAGATCCCAAACAGTAGGTGTCTAGCAAAAATCAAAACAAATGGGGAAAAAAAACAAAACTCCCCAGACCCAAAGAGCCAAGTTCAGTGGAGCCACAGCTGCTCCCACTGGCTCCAGGCTGTTCTGCTGCCTACGGGATGGCCCCACCAGCGAGGGAGGGAATGGGACACGACAGGGTGGATGCTCCTACTCAAGCGGGAGGCACAGATCTGGAGTCTGAGGCAGGCAGGGAGGGGAGAAAACACCAGCTGAATTTCCTGGAAGCCAGTCCTGTGCGATGTTTCTGGCACTGCGTAGTGGTGGCTGATGGTGGGATGGGATCTGACCCCTCAGCAACACACACAAACAGCAGTAAACACCCTCTCTTGGCCCGTGTTGACTTGCCATGCTCATGGCGGTGCCTCTTGGTGTTCCCTCCTCCAGGTGGAGTTGCTGCTTCTCAGTGTCCCAAAGAAGACAGCAGGAGCTCAGGAGCTTCACATGAGACCACAGGAACTAAGCGGACCTATGATATGATGGAGGGGAGGATCAGCCGGGGCTTATCAGCCCGTGATACCTTATCTACCAGCATTGAAGGTGAGTCTGGATTAAACCTTTGACCTGTCTTGTGTTAGAGACCTGTGGAGACCTCGTCTTGTCTCCAGTCTACATGATGCATCTTATCCCAGCAGGACAGCATCTGACCAGCATGGGAAGACAAGGGATGTAGAGTGTTTGCCTTGAGTGTCTGTCCTGACAGATCAGCTTCAGGAATACAAAAAAAGAAGCACATTTGAAAAAAAAAAAAAAAAAGGAAAAATAAATAATTTAGAAATTGTTGGTGCTTTTGTCCCAGGCATCCTTGGTAATCATTGTAAATGAACTCCTGTGTCACAGCCCCACTTTCCCTCTTGGATCTGTTCTAGGTCTCATGGGTCGAGCGATCCCTCCAGACCGACACAGTCCCCATAACCTAAAGGAGCAGCATCACATGCGGGGCTCGATCACACAAGGTAAAGCTTGCAGGCACTAGATGGGCACGGATGGGGAAGCATCTCACTTGCATGGCCCCTCGTTCTCCTTGTCAGTGTAGGACAGGAGGAAGCAAGGATGGACACGTCAAGGTCCAGCTGCAGGTCTTTGCAGCCCCTGCTTTGTGCTCAGACAGATTTTCAGTCTTGCTCAGCTTCTACCAGCCTAAATTCTGCCAAAGTCGGGGACAAAATTGTCAGTGATTCTCATGAAGCAGGTTGAAATTAGTATGAAGTGGGTCCAGAAGGTGCTGGTAGATGTGGGGTAGACCAGCTGCATTAGTGGTATAGCTGCTCTGTGGGCTCAGCTGGGTACCAGTCCTTGAGTTGCTCATGTTAACTAGAGACCCCCTTGAAGTGAGCATCTGCACGGGGACTGGGAGTCCAGTGTCTGCCTAGGGAATCATCCTCTGCATCCGTCATCTGCTTGGGGGTTGCAGGAATACCTCGGTCCTATGTGGAGGCCCATGAGGACTACCTCAGAAGAGAAGCCAAACAGCTCAAGAGGGAAAACACTCCACCAAGGGACTTATCTGATGCTTACAAGGTCAGATCTCACGAGGGCCTTACTCCTCTGAAAATGAAATCAGCCCATGAAGACCTGGTAGCCACGGTGAAAGAAGCAGGAAGATCAATCCATGAGATTCCCCGGGAGGAGCTGAGGCGGACACCAGACATCTCTCTGACGAGGCCTCTGAAGGAAGGTTCCATCACGCAGGTGAGGATGGAGTGAACAGCAGATGAGGTCAGTCCTGCTCAGACTGCTGTCCTTGCACAGATCCTGGGAGCCATTCCCAAAGTGAAAAGAGCAGAGACAGCTTTGGGTTGCATCACTGGTAAGAATTGAGTCTCTGCTTGGGTATAGGTTGTCCTGCCCCATCCTTTGAAGGGATCCCTTCCAATCCAAACCATCCTGTAATCCTTCCCAGCAGATAAATACAAAACCCTGGCACATTAAGAAAGCAGTGATCCATCCAGATGTGTAAACAAAAGAGGATGCATTTCCCTCTTCTTCAAGGACAGAGTCAACTTGGTGCCCTTAGCATTGTGACTCTTGGTGCACATAAACTTGGTCTCCTCCCTTCATGGGCAAGTGGCAACCCAGCAGGGCCAGTAGTTAGGATGAAACACGGCATGCTATCTCCTGTTGGTCTCCAAATATTTGCAGGGTTCCCATGGCACCTTGTAGTCCTATCCCATTTCACAGCGTGTGTAGGAGAGAGGCGTGATGGGCACAGCCAGCCTTCAGCAGTGACTCATCATCATCATCTTGTTGGAGCACAGCAGGACGTGCAGGATGGGCCCTCCACCCTGCCCTGTGGTTCTCTCTGCTCTGCTGTTGGCCGTTTGACCGAGGAAACTTTGTGTATTGACCCACTGAATGAGGCATCCTGAGTCCTGTTGAAACTCGGTGGGATGCAGTCACTGGGCTCCTTCTGTTCTACACCCCTTTGGTGACCCCTCTTGCCTCCTGTCCCCAGGGTACCCCACTGAAGTATGACAGCAGCTCTTCCTCCTCGAGCACCAAAAAGCATGATGTGCGGTCCATCATCGGCAGTCCCGGCAGGACTTTCCACTCCGTGCATTCTCTGGATGTCATCCAAGACCCGAGGAATCTGGAAAGAGCTTACGAAGAGAGCCTGAAAAACAGGCCAAGCCCTGTGACAAACTCGGGTGGCTCCATTGCCAGAGGGGCTCCTGTGATTGTACCCGAGCCGGGCAAGCCCCACCAAAGTGCCCTGGGCTATGAGGACCACCAGGCAGGGCACAGCACGGCCTTCAGCAGCCACTTGCACAGAGGGTCTCCGGTCTCCACGCGGGAGTCCACACCACGGCAGCACGAAGGTACTTGGCAAACCCTGTGTTTGGTGTAAGATTTCTGACAGCTGAGCAGGCGAGGTGTGCGGGAGGAGGCCGCTGACCCCGCCTGCCCCAGGGGTTCCCAGCAGGTGCCTGTTGAACCCGTTCTTCCCTGCACCCCACGCCCACAGCTGACTCACGGCACTGGGGTGGCTGCCAGGGACAGCTGGGGCTCAGCCCCCTTCCTGGGGGTGCTCACACTGTTGAAGTCACCTCACCTGTACCAGGGTAGCCAAAGGGAGACTTGGGCCGTGGCTGGTGAAGCCATTGGTGTTTCAAAAGTGTCTTCCCTGTCCCGGCAGTGGCCCACAGCACTCTTTCTTCCATAGGCGGGCAGGAAAGCAGTGCTAGGGACACTGGGAGATGTTCACACTTCACTAACACGGGCAGTGACCTCCTTGTGCTGAAGAGTGTGGCAGCGAGGCTGCACCACCAGCTGCTTGTGCAGGCCAGGGTGAATGCACAGATTGCCCAGCATGGATGTGCTGGGGTGGAGGGGTGATTTGGGAAAGGCCTCTCTCCCAAGGGGCAATTGGGACTTGGCCCATCTCAGCCTTTGTGGTGTAACAGGGCATGGCAGTGCAGGGAGGAGGGAAAGGCCCCTCGAGTTCAGGGTAGCTACAATTGTCCCTGTGGGACATGCTTGGCCACAGTGCTCAGCCTCTGACTCATTTCCTTCTGCTCTCTGCAGGGAGCATCACTGCTGGGAAGCCGGTGTCCCAGGACAGAAAGATCACCCCCACGTCGAGAGAGCTCACCAACTCCAAGTCTCCGCACGCCCCCGTGCCCGACCACCACCACCCCATCTCCCCGTACGAGCACCTGCTCCGCGGTGTCAGCGGGGTGGATCTGTACCGAGGGCACATCCCACTGCCTTTCGACCCCGCCGCCATCCCGAGGGGAATCCAACTGGAAGCAGGTACCTCAGCTGGGGGCACAATCTGTTATTTTCCTTGTTACGCTCCAAAAGCCCGAGGCCTCTGGGGCTTCACATCTGCATCCTTTTCTCTCCCAGCTGCTGCTTACTACCTGCCAAGGCATCTGGCTCCGAGCCCCACGTACCCACACCTGTACCCCCCGTACCTCATCCGGGGCTACCCGGACACGGCGGCCATGGAGAACCGCCAGACCATCATCAACGACTACATCACGTCGCAGCAGATGCACCACAACGCCGCAGCCACGGCCATGGCGCAGCGGGCGGACATGCTGCGCGGGCTGTCGCCCCGGGAGCCCTCCCTTGCCCTCAACTATGCAGCAGGTCCAGCACAACGCTGTCCAGGGGTTTGGGAGCAGTGTGGGAGGAGGAGGCTGGGTCAGGCTGGCACTGCCAGCTCCAGCATGGCCAAGCTGCAGCAGCTTGGCCTTGTCCTGACAGTCCCCTCACTTCTCTCTCCAGGCATCATCGACCTGTCCCAAGTGCCACACCTGCCCGTCCTCGTGCCCCCTACCCCTGGCACCTCTGCCACCACCATGGACCGCATCACCTACATCCCTGGACCCCCCCAGACCTTTGGCAGCCGGCACAGCAGCTCCCCTCTGTCCCCAGGTAATGCTGCAGGTTGCTTTTCCAATGGGAAAATGGTTGAGTGGGACGCTCATAACCAATCTAAGGCCATGGGCTCAGCATGCCAGGGCAGATGGGGAGACTGCAAACTAATTCTCACTCAGGGACCAGTGCACTGACTGCTTCTCTTCCTGCTTGTTGACAGCTTCCTTGCTTTTCCCCCTTCTTCCCCAAAGCAAACAGCTCTGTGGAAGGTCATAACCTGGAGACGGCGCCAGGACAGCTATTCCATGATTTGTCTGGGTTTTGTCGCACTGGTTGCCCTCGTCTGTCCTGTTCCAGGTGACCTTGGATGGAGCCATTCCTTATCTGCTCTGCAGACACAGCGATGTGAAGAGCAGGCAGCATTCCCAGAGGGAATTGCTGTGTCTGCAGCCCTCTCACTGCCTTTCTCACTGGGTTTCAGGAGGGCCCACGCACATGACCAAACAGTCAGGATCATCGGTGTCCGAACGGGAACGGGAGCGGGAGCGGGAACGAGAGAGGGAGCGTGAAAAATCCATCCTAGCCTCCACCACGGTGGAGCACGCACCCATCTGGAGACCAGGTAGGCTGGGGAGGAGTCCAGCACCTCACTTTGGGGCCAGTGCTGGGTGGAGATGGGGTTAGGGCTGTTGGACAGAGCTAAAGAAGCCCTTCCCTGTGCTCTCCCCAGGTACAGAACAGTCCAGCAGCCGTTCGTCCTCCCACTCCCACAGCCACCAGCACTCTCCCGTCTCACCCCGCACCCACGAGACCATCCAGCAGCGCCCCAGCGTGCTCCACAACACGAGCATGAAGATCATCTCCTCGGAGACCCCCACCCCTTCCGTCCTACGGTATGTTCCCCCCACCATGGCTTCCAGTGCTTGCCTGGATGCCTGCACCGTAACTTAATTCATGAGCACCTCTGAGAGGAAGGAGAGTTTTTTTCCCTTCATTCTCAATGGGAACAGGATTGGGATTTCAAGGGAAGTTGTGATGGGGAGAGGCACATTTTGGTCCCCCAATTCTTTTGCTTTTCCTGGTGGCTTTTCCTGCTCCCAGGAAATAAAGTAAAATGGTGCCTGTGCCCAAGTACAGGTACTGCTCCTCTTGCTGAAGATTTCCTGGTGGTGGAGTTACCAAGGTCTCTGGGACCTGTCCATGGGTTTTATGTTCTCCAGTCAATGCACTCAGACACAGTACCCTGTGATCAGTTACTATGGTGGAGGTTCCATCCAAGCCCTGCTCCCTGGCCCTGCATGGGCCAAACCTGTGCTCAGTAGGCCTGGAAGGAGCTCAGCCAGGGCAAGGCTGAACGCTGAGGCTGTGGGAGCAACATTCCCCTTCTCCCTGTGCTTCTCTCATCTTGGCCTTGTCTTCATTTCCTTCCAGATCCTCCTCCACCACTACCACGTCACCGATCCGCTCTGCAGCCTTCCCCTCGGCCTCCACCCTGCGCTCCTCCCTCGGCGCGGCCGACGGCTACGCGGCCCCGCTGGACCCGGCCATCCTGCAGAAAGAGGCTTCGAGGGTGCGGGAAGCCAAGGCAGAGCGAGCCCAGACTGACAACAACGTCTACACCTCAAAGCTGCCCAGCGGGGCCAACCTCGAACAGTCGCCTTCGCCCATCAAAGCCATGGAGTCGAGGCCTTTGCCCGCCTCTGGACCTGCTTCTTCTCATCACTATGGCAGAGGACAGGGGAAAAGCCAGCAGCACCACCACCCTCTGGACCAGCAGCACGCAGCCTCCGGCTCCGAGCAGCACAGTAGAGAAAAGAGTCAAAGTAAACGCTTTCCCATGCAGGAGCAGGAGCTCCGAGCACTCGGTAAGACCACCACGACAGCAGCCAACTTCATAGATGTGATTATCGTGTGCCAAATGTCTTGTGATAAGGGGCAGCGAGAAAGAGGCTCGCTGAGTAATGACTCCACTAGTGAGGGTCAGAAATTGGAGGGCAGAGGTGAGAGAGCTGTGGCCTGACACCCATTTTATTTCATTATTTTTTTAGTTGCACGTTTTGGATATTGGCTCCATCAGCTCCCCAGGCGTGCTTGTCCCTCTGCTTCCTGGCCGTTGTGTTATTCCAGACTTTTTTATTTTTGTGTTTTAAGGATCTTCCCTTCTCCCACTCTCTTTTAGTTTTTCCCATTGCCAAGTCCTGTTTTGCAAATGTTGTCCAGTTCCTGGTATTGCTTTTTACAGACAATAGCCATTTGCTAATTTCGATTTCCCCATCCTTAGAAGTTCCCAGGCAGTCTCTAAGGAACAGTTGTGGGTAATAAATCAAACGAGCAAAGCGGAGAACTGGGATTGTGAGCGTGACAAGGCTGCAGGCCATCAGACAGACACCTCCCTGCTCATGAGCTGCAGGCTCTCAGAGGGCTTTGTGGGTCTCAGCTTGGATGGGGTCCCTGTGCTTGGGGTGACCTCACTCGGTCCCAGTACTGGATGCTGCCCAAGGTGGGCACCGTGGACATGGCTGTCCTGGGATCACTCAGCCCAGCCGTGCTCAGCAGCTGTTTCCAGAGCAGACCACAAGAACCACCTAATAGGAGTCTTGTGTAAGACACAAAAGCACTGGGGTTAGTTATTCCAGTGGGAAGTGCAGGGAGAGGGATGGATTTCAAGGTCTCGGTCATTCTCAATGGGACCAACCTTCACCCAGAGCATTCATCCAGGCTCCCACCAGCATGCAGAAGCAACAAGGAGCCTGTGGGGGTTTGGTGGGACCCCATCTTCAAGTTGCAGCATCTGCCTTGGCCATCAGCACTGCGAGTTTCTGCCCCACTCCCCTTCCCATAACCCAAGGATGGAGAGGACTTGGTGGACTTGTCAGTGGTAGGTTCGTGGTTGGACTCAATGAGCTTAGAGGTCTTTCCAGCCTAAATGGTTCTATGAGTCTATGAAAGGCATTAAAATGCAGGGGACGGTCAAATTTTGCCCCTGTGGTTTGTGAGTCCATTGTCTCTGGGGTGGCATCTGGGCTCTCCAGGGCCTCACATCCAGTTTTCAGGTCCCTGGTCCTGGCCATGCAGGGCTTTGGGCTTTGCTTGGAGACCTCTTGTGCAGCCACCTCCGTTCTCTCTGGGCATTGCTGTCCCTCTGGGGGTTTCAGTGAGTGGAGAAAATGGGGGAACAAGTTGTGAACCTGCAGAGGTTGCACTCGGTCCCTGGCTCTCATGCTGTCACCAAGAGCTGCTGCGTGTCCAGCTCTGCAGGAATAAGACATCACCTCTTCACAGCAGCCATCACCACAGCTGGACATCGGAGGTGGCCCTGCAGTGTGACCTGCCAGGTCTTCCTTCATCTCTTTTTTCCCCCACTTTGCTGAACATGTGACTCTACCCACAGGCGATGGTGCAGCAGTGCTAGGGAAAAAGCCAAGTGAGCTCCTGGTTTTAACTCCCTTCCATTTCCTCAGGCTATCATGGAGGCTACAGCCCCGAGAGGATGGAAGCAGTGAGTCCCGTGAGCTCGCCCAGCCTGTCCCATGAGAAAGGGGCCAAGCTGCTGCAGGACACAGAGAAGGGGCATGGGGAGCATGACCTGAGGCAGAAGCAGCAAGGTGAGAACAGGAGCTGGCGCAGGAGAGCCTGAGCTGACCATGCTCCAGTGTTGGGATGGCATTCAAGGAAGGGGGCACAGATGTCATCTCATTCCTACTCTCTTCTTGGTGCCCCCCAGGCTCGCTGAAGGCCTCGGCTCCTGAAGCTGCCCACCTGCAGCACCTGCGGCAGCCCGACGGCCCCCAGTGCCAGCCCCTGCAGTCCAGCCAGAGCATCAAGGGCATGAACCAGCGGGTGGTCACGCTGGCCCAGCACATCAGTGTAACTAACTAACCTCATTCACCCCCCTCACCCTCCTGCTGGGGCTCCAGGGAGGAGGGAGGAGCTCAGTGAAACGTGTCTGGTGGCGATGGGCTGGGAGTGTTGCTGAAGAGCAGGGGATATCAGGGGTGTTCAGCCCAGGTTTTGTATCCCCAAGCAGCCCGTCACAAGAGCTATTGCAGACAGGAGGCATCTGCAGTTCCATCTGCAGGGTCAAACCAGCCCGTTTCCCTCCTGCTCACCCTCTTAGTTGGGCCCAGCAGGACGAAACCAGCTCCATTTCTGACTGGGGTTTCTTCTGCAGGAGGTCATCACGCAGGACTACACGCGCCATCACCCGCAGCAGCTCAACTCGCACATCCAGGCGCCGGTGTACTCGTTCCCCGGGGCGGCGTGCCCGGTGCTGGACCTGCGCCGCACCCCCAGCGAGGCCTACCTGCAGCAGCAGGAGCACACGGCGGCCTCGCGCATCTCCCCGCAGAACGAACCGGGCAAAAGGTGAGCTCAGAGGCCACCCCAAGCTGGCACAGGCGGGCTCGTGCCAGTCCGAGCTCGGATGGACCCAGCTGGCTCAGGGGAAGTCGGGCAGGTTGCACGTTTTCTTGGCTACCTGGCACCGCGGTGAGGGGGTGCATGGGGCAGGCTGGAGTTCGGCATTGCTCTCCCCAGCTTGGTGCTGGGTGTATTCCCTGGTTGCACAGCCCAGCTCCTTTCTGATCTGGGCATCTTTCCCTTGGGGTGGTGCCTCTTGCCATCGCTGTTGTCCTAGAGATGCTCTCTAGACCCCCTTAGAGTCCATGCATCATTCCCTTCCCAATCTGGCCGGTGTCACAGGATAGTTTAGGTGGGAAGGGATCTCTCAAGATCATCCAGCCCAGCACTGTCCTCTTGAGCCTCTGGGTCATGGCCACTTGGGTTCAGAATATCTCCACTGATGGAGACAACATCTTTCTGGCCAATCTGTCCCATCATTTCAGCACTCTCACAGGAAAAATGGCTCTTCTTGTGTTGGTATGGAATTCCCCGTGTTCTGTTCGTGCATGTTGCCTCTTGTCCTGTCACTGTTCTCAGTCCCTGACCACAGATGATTCCAAAAAACCTGAAGCAACATGTTTTCCATTGGTTCAAAGTTAATTTTATCTACATCTTTCTCAGTGAATAAGAATTTTACTAGACACCTGTGCCCTGACAACTAGAATTGTTCATTTCAGGCACCACCTGTATTTGTTTTAAAGTCACTTTCAAATCCCCGCGCTGCTACAAGGCAGGTCTGATTACTGTTGTATGGAATTAAAAAATGGGTCTGTCTTTCCACCCAAACATCCATCCAGATGTATCCAGGAATGTGTGGTGCCTTTTCAGTAAATGGGATTATTCTTCCCAGCTCTGCCTTGTCCTGGATTTGGCTTTATAACATGAAGGAAAAGAGCCCAGCCCTGACCACCCAGTGATGAAAAAACTGGGGAAAAAAGAGAAACCACAGAAAGAACAAAGACGTAAATTCCCAGAACTCGCCATGAGGAATTCCTCGCAGACTCGAGCCTGGCTGTCTTCCAGGCTCTGGCCACAGGCAGGCATCAGGGGCCAGTATTGATCCTCTCTAAGCTGCCCCAGCTCCAGGCCCCCTCCTGCAGCCCCCCAGCTCCTGTGTGGCCCTGACAAGGAGGATGGGAGGTGATGGGTTCTGCCTCCTCTGTGTTCACAGATACTGAGAATCAAAAGCAGTGTCCCCAAAAGGTTAAAGTCACAGCTCTCCACAGGGATCCATGTGTCCCTGCCACCAGCAGGTCCCTCCTGGGCTGCTGAGTTTGGGGTGGCTCAGCTGTCCCCACTGTCAGGGAATCAGGCCCAGGGCTCGGCTCAGCCCAGCTCTGCCTGCCCAAACCATGCTCCCCCTCCAGCCCACGCTGAAAAGCACCAGGAGTCCTTCTCCCCTCGCAGCCCCTGCTGCAGGGCCGGGGGCTGTCACAGTGAGCCAACAGCATCTCCCCCTTGCTGCCCAGGTCCCCGGAGCAGGGCAAGGCGGCGGCCGGGGGCCCGGAGAGCTGTATCGAGCCCGTGTCTCCACCAGACGGCGTGGGAGAAGCAGAACACGCCAAGAGCGCCCCGTACCCCGTCCTGTTCCGCGAGGGAGAGCCCATGGACCAGAGGTACGGCCCGGCAGCGGGCGCTGGGGGCGGCTGAGGAGGGGAATGTCCCATCCAGACCTGGCCCCAGCTGCTTTCCTTGCTGCCCAAAGCAGTGTCCCATCCCAGGGTGCTGTTGTTTGTAGCAGCTTTTCAGTACCGTGGGGTACATTTAGCACTGGAATGGGGAGACAGGTTGGAGCTGCTGAGGATCCCAGGAGCTCCCAGCCTGATCCTGAGCAGTTACACTGAGGGGAGAGGCTCTTTAGGTAGGACTTTGTACAGTGGAGTTCCAGAGGTTTCCAATGGTCTTCTGCTCTGCAGGATGGGGTCCAAGTCCCCAGGAAACAACACTCAGCGTCCAGCTTTCTTCAGCAAGCTGACTGAGAGCAACTCTGCCATGGTGAAGTCCAAGAAACAGGAGATCATCAAGAAGCTCAGCACGACCAACAAAAACGAGACGGAATACAGTAAGAACCTGTGGGGAGGCGAATGCAGGGCACCAGGGGAGGAAAAGCCTCGAGGACACAGGAAGCAAAGGAGAATTGGGAATGGGTGCTGCTGTGTTAAAGAGCTGAGAGCTCCCAGCCAGCTCTGTCTGCGCTGAAGTCAGACTCGATGGTCCTTGTGGGTCCCTTCCAACTCAGAATAGTCTGTGATTCTATGAAGTACAAGGTCCAAATGTTTCCTAGAATGCTCTGTACTGGTGCCAGCAGTGACTGTGTGCAACTGGGGAGGCAGTGGGAGACTTCCCACCCCGGTCTCTGTGCTCTGAGGCTGTCAATCCCACCCACACCAGATAACCTAAGTAGGAAGGAAATAATGAGCTGAGCATGGAGGAGACTTAAGAGCAATTGATATTTTAATGACTGGCCAGCCAAGCTGAATCCTTCCTCCTTGAGACACATCTCCCTCCAACCTTACTTTAAGCCCTACATCAATATTGGTGCAGCTCTGTAAAACTAACCAGGCTGGCTCAGATTAGAAATTCAGCCCGTTCATTCATTAGCCGCTAATAGAGTAGATAGGATCATAATTTAATTTAGCCCAGCATTATACAGTCAATACTAATTCAATTTGAATCCATCTTACAACAGCTGCATCGGATAAGAGAGACCGAGCTGTCTCGTCTCCTGGATGATGTTACCATGAGCCAACAGTATTGTTATGCCCCTTTGGGGACATGTGGCTGAACCCCCTGACCTTCCACACTTTTCCCTTATCAAGAAAAAATATATAGAAATTGGATACACCTCTTATTTGATGAGAATTTCTGTTATTCTAAGGAAAGCAATATCCAAGTCAAACAGCTCAGCTAAGAGGGAAAATATTGATTTAACATTTCTTCTCCTCCTCCTCGCCCTCTCCACTGCCCAGACCTGCTCCATGCATAGGGGGCATTGAGCCTTTGAAAATCCCATAGGCAGGAGAGAGGGTTTGGCTTTGTGGAGCTTGTAATCCCAAGGGCAGGAGGGAGGCCAGCACTGAGCACAAAGACATTGCCCTGGCTTGCTGGGCTCTGCTTTTTTGCCCTTTCCCACCAGGTGAAGGTGCCCACTGTGGATCTCCCAAAGGCACTAGGAGTTACTCCTGGTCCCAGCCAGCACCTGCAGACCCACCCCTGTGCCTGGGAGAGCTGAGGCTGCTGTTGGGAGTGCCATAACAGAGAGATGGGAATCCCATCATGGCTGCCATGGCAGGTCCTCCCTGCCACTAACCTGCACGTGCTCTCTCCATACTGAAGAGCTTCTTTGTTTTTCTCCAGATGTGGGGCAGCCTGGGACAGAGATTTTCAACATGCCAGCGATTACTGGAGCAGGTAACTCCCCACATACCTGTCCCTTGTTCCCCACAGGGCTTACAACAGCTATGGCGAGCAGGAGGCTCGGTAGATTTAAGCATCTCCTATTTTTGTTTTCCCTTAATACCAAGTGTAGCAGTTGCTGGGAGGCAGAGGCCTCGGGACACACCGTAACTCCCTGCTGCTGGGTTGGAGACAGGGCAGTGTAATTCCTTGGAAAGCCTGGCAGAGTTTGAGGAGAGGTTAAAGGTCAAGCAAGGGTTTTGGCCATCTGATGCCATCAGAGGGTTAAACCATCTTAGCAAGGTGGACTTCACACCTGGAGAGAGCACCCTGCTCTTGGTGGGACCTCGTGGTCACCTGTGGGTGGGTGGGCAGTGGCAAAGGGGAACGTGAGGGTGGGCAGTGGGGTCTGTGTCACTGCGGGCTGGGCAGGATGCAGGAGCCACTTGCAAAAGCAAACTGGGGCAAGAGCAGCACCCTGTGTTGGGCAGAGTGGTGATGCTGAGGACTGAAGGGAGATGAGGAGTGCTGGAGCAGGAGGAGGTGTTTTTTGGGAGCTGGAGGAGTGCTCAGGCCCATGACCAGCCCGAGGGGGAACGACAGGGGGAAGCTGCCACACCGTTGCCACCTGCAACGTGTCCGGGTGGGCTCCCAAATGAATGGAGCAAATCCCCACTGAGGAATACTAATTGGTACTTAATTAAGGATTAATGCTCTCCTACAGCAGGAATGCCTTCAGGTTGTCAGTTTTAAGTAGGAGAGCAGCAGTTTTCCCACAGCCAAGGGCAGGAGGTGCTGTGGGCAGGGACTTGCAGCAGTGGGAGGGCCAGTGGTGTAGGACTGCTGGCCAGTGGAAATGGGTTTGGGAGGAGTGAGCTGGCATCAGCTGCTGGGGTGAGCAGGCACAGCCAGGTGGGACCTGAGATTTGAGGGTCAGTTTTGGCTAGAGGGAACGAGGAAAGACCCTGCCTGTTTACAGCAAGACAAATGTTGAAACCAGGTTTATGGGAACCTGGGATCCGTCCCTTTCCGAGCAGAGGGGCAGCGATCCCAGAGAAAATCCCCCCAGGATGGGGCCAGCGGGGGGGGCCTGGCAGTTTTGTGTCTGTATTTTGCCCTTGCTTGTTCCCTGTAACTGCCACGCCGGGAATGACGGTGGCGTGGCTGAGCCTCTGGTCCCTGTGCGGTGCTGCTCCATAACTGCATGGCTTGAGACTCACACCCACGCGGACACTTTGCCTCTGCATCCTGTCCCACTCAGCCCCGGGGGCCCTGCTCCCCGTGGGAACCCGGCCTGGGGGGCAAGGGGGGCTGGGGCAGTGGGCAGGGGGCTTGCAGAGAGTGCGAGGAGGGACAACAGGATGCTCCCCTCTCCCCGTGTAGCCCGACCCACGCAGGCAGCTCTGGGGACTGCTTGCATCCTCTCACCCCAGAGCCAAATCCAGGCACTTCTTTCTCATCAGGTGTTTTTTGTGGGGTACTCCTTCTTCCTTCCCTGACTTCCTTTATGGGAAACCGCCCCAGCCTCCAAATTCCTGGCACACTGACTGTTGCTACGTGTGCATATGGACCCCAATGACCCCACATCCAATGACTCTCCTGCCCCCATGTCGACCCTGGCCGGGTTGAGAGCACAGCCCCTGCTCCTTGGAGATGCTCCCTGGGGCTCAGCGACAAACCCTTGTCCCCAGCCCCTGGCCCCGGGGAACCCTCCCAAAACCCAGAGTGAGCCCCATCCGTCCCAGCGCCAGCCCCCGCCGAGCCCTGGGGCGGGATGGAGCGGGAGGAGGAGGAGGAGGATGGGTGCATCACAGCGCTTTAAAGAACAAGATGACAAAGTTTGTTGCTTTGCGAGAATGTGCTGACTGTTTGTTTCTTCCCTTCTCCCTTGTCTCCTTTCTCCCCCTTTCCCCATCCCCCCCATCTTTCTTCTCATTTGGCTCCCCCCCATCTCCCGTCCCCTCTCTCCTCCCTCTCCCGTATCTCCCAGGGCTAATCAGTTGTAGGAGCCAGTCGGTCCAAGAGAATTCCAGTACCAACATGGGGTTGGAGGCAATAATTAGGAAAGCCCTAATGGGTAAATATGACGAGCAGTGGGAAGAGCGCTCACCTCTCAGTGCCAATGCTTTTAACTCTCTGAATGCCAGTGCAAGCCTGCCCGCTGCTATGCCCATAACTCCTGCTGATGGACGAAACGAGGACGTGCGCTCCTTGCCAGGTCTGCAGCCCTCTCCACCTTCACTCTCTCTGTGTTATTAATTCTCAGCCTTTTTATCTCCCCATTTATGGGGGGATTTATTCCTCCCCTCCCCGTTTTTGTTCATTTTGGTTTTCTTTTCTCCCCTCCCTCCCCCAGCTTTGAGCTTTGTGGATCCGCTGATTAATCCTGTTTGATGTTAATTTAATAGTCTCCAAAGGTGCTGTTGCTTTCTCTAAACCACTGACTTACTCCTTTCCCTGTTTGTTGGTTTTTAATATCTCCTTTTCCTATTTTTTTTTTGACTCAATGGAAAGGTTTATGGGGGTGGTAAACTCCCCGATCCAAAAAATCAAAGGCATAAACTTAAAACAGCCAGCCCCAACTGTCTGTAAACCCCCAGTGGGATCGCTGCTCCCAAAACAGGGGAAGGTGCTGAGAAGGGCTGGTGTGGAGGACACAGGGCACGGTGGCATTTCCCTCCCCACTCCCCAGTCTCTGGGGGTGTTGGGGCAGAATCCAACTGGGGATGGGGGGATGGGATCTGGGAGCACCTGGAGCAAGGGGGAGATGGTAAGGGAGCTAAAAGTGATATATAGGGGATGATAAGAAAGGAGGGCTGGGGGTGAGCTGCCCCATGGGCCCTGGCAGGGCTTGCAGAGCCCACTGAGCCCCATGGTGGGGTCTGCTCAGCTCTGGGGAGACTGGAGCAGAGATGAGAGGGTGGCTGTGCAGATCCCCAGTTAATAAAGGGAGGGAGGAGAGGGACATGGGATGGATGGGGGGAGCATTGGCCCCCCACACACCTGCCAAGGGCAGAGTGCCTCATGCAAGTGCCCTGCACAGAGCATGACATCAGGGATCACCCTCGGGAATCCAGGCACAGAGCCCCTGGCTCAGGAGTAGAGCTCACACCCCTCTGGGTCAGCTAACACCAGGCACTCTAGAGCTTTTTGCAGAAAAGCTTTTTTGGCTCCTGCATGAAACCAGCAGCTTCTTCCAGCCGTGCCTCCCCATGCCTGGTGGAGGCTGCTTGCTGCTGGGCAGGCCGGGTGGGGTGCAGAGCCCATCTCTCCCTCCCACTTGGGGAGCTCCCCCTCGTTTATCTGGGCTCACCCGCCCGACAGAGGCCCTTCTGGCTTCAAACCTTCTAAAAACGGGCTAAACTTCCCCAGGGATTCTGCTGTAAAGGAGGGATGAAAGACCCGTGGGGAATGTGCTCAGGGCTCCAGCACCCACGCAGCTCTGGGGGGGTCGCTGCCAAGTGCCCGTGGGGCGGCACATGGAGCTGCGTTCATGAGCCACCTTTGTGGGCTGAGATCCTGCAGGGAAATGGCCAAAGCCGGCTGCACGGCTGCTCCTGCCCCGGCTCCCTCCACGGGACAATCGGTGGCATCAGCCCGCAGAGCGGAGCAGCCCAGGAGGGGGCAGAGCCCTCCTCCAGCCGCCTCACCCCCTGCCCCATCGCCCTTCCCCGCCGCGCTGCCCGGGGTGAGCTTTTCTCCTGCCACGAGCCATTTTTGCAAAGCTCCTAAAACGGAAGCGCTGGGCAAAGCCGCACTCCCCTCCCCGACCCGCTGAAGCCTGCCTGTCACAGGGAGCCGGGTGACGAGCGGGTGCTTCTCTTTGCAGGAGGAGGGGGGAAGCCAAAGATCGCTGCCAGGCCCAACAGCCGCAAGGCCAAATCCCCGGCGCCGGGCCTGTCCTCGGGCGAGCGGCCGCCCTCCGTCTCCTCGGTGCACTCGGAGGGCGACTGCAACCGCAGGACTCCCCTCACCAACCGCGTCTGGGAGGACAGGCCGTCGTCCGCAGGTAGGGCTGGGCTCCGCGGAGAGGCCGTGCTGTCCCGGCCGGGCTGAGGGGAGGGAGCGGGGCAAGGGCCGGCCCCGGGGCTGACTCTGCTCCCTTGTGCCGTGCCGTGCTGTCCCGGCCGGGCTGCGTGAAGGAACGGGGCAAGGGCCGGCCCCGGGGCTGACTGTGCTCCCTTCTGCCGTGCCGTCCCGGCCGGGCTGAGGGGAGGGAACGGGGCAAGGGCCGGCCCCGGGGCTGACTCTGCCCCCTTGTGCCGGCCGGCTGAGGGGAGGGAACGGGGCAAGGGCCGGCCCCGGGGCTGACTCTGCCTCCTTGTGCCGTGCCGCCCGGGCCGGGCTGCGTGAGGGAACGGGGCAAGGGCCGGCCCCGGGGCTGACTCTGCTCCCTTCTGCCGTGCCGCCCCGGCCGTGCTGAGGGGAGGGAACGGGGCAAGGGCCGGCCCCGGGGCTGACTCTGCTCCCTTGTGCCGCGCAGGTTCGACGCCGTTCCCCTACAACCCGCTCACCATGCGGCTCCCCAGCGGGGTGGTGACGGCGGCCCCCACGGCCCCGCTGCCGCAGGGCACCCCCGGCAGCCAGCACCACGCCTGGGACGAGGAGCCCAAGCCCCTGCTCTGCTCCCAGTACGAAACCCTTTCGGACAGTGAATGAGAGGAGCCAGGGGCAGGGAGACGGCGACCAAACCCGGGGCGCGGGGAGCGAGCGGGGACGCCCGGGGCGAGCGCCCACAGCCCCGGCCCCGCCGGCTCTCACGAGCGAAGATGCAGGAGCAGAGCGATTTCATTTTTCCCTTTTCCTTTTTTTTTTTTTTTTTTTCCCTTCCCTCCCAACCAGCCAATGTGGGGGGGATGGGATAATGGTTTAGGGTTTTGTTTTGTTTTGTTTTGTTTTAAATTTTGTTCGGGTTATTATTTTTCTTTCTTCGACATCGGGAAATTTCTGCATCCTCTTCGGTCTGATAAAGAAAAGAAAAGAAAAAAAAAAGCCTTAACGAGACAAAACCCAAGGAACCCATCTTCGATCTTGGCAGCCGTGCTGGGCGGTGACCCCGCGCTCCAAGGGGACGTTCGGGCGCTCCGCCGGCCCCATCCCGCAGGGGCTGCGGGATGCTCCGCGGAGTCGGCACCGGGCGGTGCGATGCTCCCCCGGACCCGGCCATGGGGATGTGCCTCAGAATTGCGAAACCTTGAGCGGGTTAAAGAAAAGATTGGGGGGAAAAAAAAAAAAAAACCAAACCCACACGGTTGAGAAGTGAAACGGGACGGAACGCCCCCGGTCGGTTCCCTGGCTGATCCCAGGGCTGCTTGCCCGGCATCCCCATGTCACAAGACCTATCAGCCCCGCGACGACGCGCTTCGAACGTGGCTGGGAAGAGCGGGCAGGGGAGGGAGTGAAGAGCTGTTTCTTACAAAAAGAACACAAAAAATCCTGGTCCCTTCGATGGAAGCAATCCCGGGTCACTCGGAGCGGGCAGGGACGTCCCCGGGCTGGCTCACGCTGCCCACCGAGGGGCTCGGTTGCTTTAAGTGCATTGTTTTCTGAATGGTGAGAAAAGGCAATTGTAAATTGTATTGGTCTACAGGGTATATTTTTGATACCTTCAGTGAATTATGTCAATATTTTACGCAAGGAAGGACTTAAACAAAACACAGTATTACATGCTGTAAAAGAGGTTCTGTTCTTACATGCAGGCTTTGATGCATTTGTCCATTGTATGGAAGGGTTAAAAAAAAAAAAAGAGGGTAACAATGATCCATCAAAGTTATCTGGGAGTCAGGAGAATGTATGTACTTAGTTTAAAAAAAAAAAACCAAACAAAAATCTTGCCATGGTTGCAGGGCCCCCCGTTACACACACCTTTGCTGGTTGTAGACGTTGATTCTCCAGAGCCCTCCGAGCTGGCCAGGGACAGAGTGGGCAGGAGGCCAGCGTGGCAGGGAGTTCACAGGAAACTTTAAAAAAAAAAAAAAAAGGAAAAAAAGTGAAAAAAAAAGTTTTTATTGTATTTTTGTGATACACACGAATGCTCTACTTTACATTATTTTTTTCATTCCATGATGTTGGCTCATATCTGCAGTTACATGGTTAAAGAACAAAAATATTAGACTTTTTTTTTTTTTTCATTCACTTCTGCTTTCTCGCTCTGGGGGGAAAACAAATGGCAAAAAAAAAAAAAAATAAAATGTATTAAATGCTTTGCATTCTGTACGCTAGAGGAGCCCCAGCCCGGCCCAGCCCCGCAGCCTCGGGCAGCCCCGCGGGCTCAGCGGCGTGGCCAGCGCTGTCACCTTCCCCATGGATCTTTCTTTTCCCCCTGCAACGTTCCCAGGTTGATTCTGATTTCAAAGCAAGAGAATGATGGTGTTTGTTGTTTGTTTGGGGTTTGGTTGTTTTGTTTTGTTTTTTTTTTTTCTGTTGGGTTTTACTTTTGGTTTTGTTTTTTTACAATGTACAGGTTTTTAAATGTTCATCAATGTTTGTGTCTTTTCTGTTGTGCTTTTTTTTTTTTTTTTTTAAAGAAAAAAAATCCGAGACAATGCACAAGCGATGTGGAAAGTCTTTCCGTTCCCAGGTTATTGCTGCTGGTGTCTCTGTGGCTCTGAACTGTACAAACTCACAGAGCTGATGTCTGGGCAAAACACTATTAAAATGTTGCAGATTTTGCTGGGAAAAAAAAGAATTATCCAAATCTGACCCATCTTCAAAGCCGCCTCCTTAGCTGGTTTGGAAAAAATAGCAAAAAAAATCCCCAACCACAACAAAGAATAAAGTTCCCACTTGGCACAGTAGCAATACTGTGTGCTGCTTGGTGTCTCCAGATGTCCAGGAAGGTGCTGGGTGCCAGTGGCTGCAGAGTGGCATCACAGACCCTGCCAGTGACCCAGTGAGGGCTGAGCTGTGGCCAGAGGGCCGAGAGAAGGGCATGGAGCTGCTGCCTTTGGGGCTTTGCCGCAGCTGCTCTCACCTGTGGTACTGCAGCACACTGGGGATGGAGGCACTGGGCTGGCATTCCGGTCCCTCGGCGTGTGGGCATCCTGTGCCAGCCCTGCAGCCGGGTGTTGGGACATCAGGAAGATGTTGGGACATCAGGAAGATGTTGGGACATCAGGAAGGGCCACAGGCTCTGGCCAGGAGCTGCAGAGCCGCCTCCTCTCAGCCCAGCTGGGGCAGGTTTGGGTTGTGCTCCCCGTTAGCCACGGGCAGCGTTCAGCAGCAGCACCCAGAGCTGTGGGGTGGGGAGAGAAGAGCTTGCCCCACCCTTCAGTGCCAGCCCCAGAGCCATGGTTCTCTCCTCTCACTTGGCTCTTTTCTGGGTGTGCAAGGTGAGGGGCTGGGGCTGGCCAGGAGCCCCAAGCACAGCAGCACCTGAGGCTGTGCCGTGAGCGTGGCAGAAGAGTTCTGAGGTATTGGTGAGGTTGTTGGAGTCCTTACGGGGTTTGTGGCTCAGTGCTGGTGAGGTTGTTGGATCCCTTACAGGGTTTGTGGCTCAGTGCTGCTGGAGGGATGGTTGGGCAGATGTTACACCAGCTGCTGGGAAGGGCAGCGTGTGCAGGAGGGGACTGGGAGGACACGAAGGTGCTGGGGAGACACTGGTGACACTGCAGGGCTCCAGCAGCCTCCCCCCCTGCTCAGTGGGATCCTTTGGGATTGTTCCTGAACAGGGGAACGTGACAACATTGCTGATGTTCCCAGCTCTGTGCAGGAGCTCAGCCCCACCCTGGCTGTGCTGTGCATCCCCATCCCACCTGCCCTAGGCTGGGGGAGAAGCCCAGGGATGCAGGAGACTGGCCGAGGCCGGGACAGGTGGGTTTTGCTCCAGTGGGATCCTTTTGGGGAGCCCCTCGTTGAGAGCTCAGCCCCACACTTGGCCACAGCACTGCGTGGTTTTGGCATTCTCTGTCTTGCTGTGTCGCCATTGTTGGCTCTCCCCACACACACCCCAGACCCCCCTGGCAGCAGCAGGGACAGGGACAGGGGTGGAGGGACTCTGAAGGGAGCTCTGACCCCCCTTGCTGTGGGGCAGGAGCAGAGCATCCTCCTGCTGCGGGTTAATTAATTTGTGTCAGATCAATGAGCTGGCAGTGTGTGGGCAGGAGGCCCACAGCAGCTTGGTGGGGAACCAGCCCAGAGCTGGGGGGCTGCAGAGGGATGGCCCCGCTTTACCTGCTCAGATGTGGACTCGAGGGAGTGTGGTTTTGGCAAAGGAGGAGCTGCTGCTCCTGTAGGTTGTGGTGCTTCCCTCTGGCCCTCCTCCCCACCGAGGCATCCCCAAGCACCCCAAAATCTCACAGCAGGGTCCCACAGCACCTCCTCATGCTGTTGGCTGCGGTTGTGCAGTCCAGGAGAAACTCAAACTATTCCAAAACCCCAAGTTAAAACTTAATGTTCACCAACTTTGTAACCAACTTTGTACGAATGCAAACCAATCACTGGACAATGTCTCGCTTGAACTGTACGGGGGGAATGTCTCTGTGTGTACCCAGCCTGTGCACAGCTGCTGTGCAGGGACTTGTGCAGGAGCTGGGGCTGTGCAGAGACCACCAGCTGTAAATAATTCCACAGCTTGCTCCAGAGGGGAGGGGGTTCTTCTGCTAAAGGTGACGGGGTTTGTTCACTGTTACTGTGCTCGGCGTGCCCACCAGCGAGCGGTGGGGGACAGTGGGCGACCACTGCCGTGCTGGTTAAATAATAAAAAAGCAAACAAACCAACCCAACCCAAAACTTATTTGGCAGCAGAAAGCAGCTCCTGCCTGTGGGGGTGTGTGAGCCCGGGCAGGACGAGCTGCTCACGGGGCAGCTGAGGTGGCTGCAGGCGAGGGGGTGGGGGGTTAAGGGACCCCTGTGCTGGCATTGATGGGGTGTCCAAGGTAAAATGGGCTCAGGGGACCAAGGGGTGGTGGCAGCAGATGTTTTTCCACGTGCGAGGCCACAGTGAGCACCCCTAGGCCCTTGTCTCGTTGACCCAGGGCTGTAGGAAGTTTTAGGAGAGGCTAATGAGCCACTACCTAGTTAAGAAGTGGCACCTAATGAAGAAGCCCTGGTATCTATTTGTGGGTCTAAGTTGCTTTACTTCCAACACCTGTCCCATGGCGTGTGACTTCAGCTGGGAGTCCCCAAGTCCCCCTCCCACAGTGATGCCACAGGCTGGGGAGCTCTTCCCACTGCTGGGGGTGTGTGTGAGGTGGGGAGTGATGACTGGGGGGTCACTGAGCTGAGGGGGATGGCTGTGCATGAGGACTAATTGATGGCTGTGTGGAATTTAGTCTCTTGACTAGCTATTAGGTGGTTTGGGGCCTTCTGCTGCCTTTCCTTGGGCTCAGGAATGGATTTTACACAGATGTTTTCCCGAGCACAGCAATGAGCATTTCAGCCAGGGTGTACCCCTGCCTTCTGCCAGCACTGCCTGACTGGTTTGTCTGCCCAGGGGATATCCAAAAGGTTTCTTTCTCCATGCTGCTGAGATTCACCCTAGATCATCTGGATTGCTGAGACACCCTCTGAAATCCCGGCAGGTATGTACCCACACTGACCAAATCTGCCTCCTCCAGCAACCAGCTGCCATGGTGATGCTCTGGGCAGATACTGCTGGCTCTTAAAAATCAGCCTAAAGATCTCTTGAGACCAGTGATTTTGTTGAAAAACCTTCATGGAAAGGCTTTTGCCACTCTGAAGGCAATTAGAGTAAGTTAATAACCAGTACAAACAGGAGCTGGGCTGTTCCACGTCTCACATCAGGGTTTAAATGCTGACAAGGGCTGACAGCCGTCTCCCTGGTCAATAACTCACACTGATGCTGAAGAAACAGAAGGTGGGAAAACTCTAAATTCAAGGCCAACACTTAGAATTTAATGATGGAAAACTTTAGGTCTACTTGCAAAGCTCTTACATAAAGAGATGAAAATGAAATAGGACAAAAGCAGATGGCTTTGAAAACCAGCAATAAAAAGATGTCAGCAATCCACACTCACTCGTATTTTGGGTGGCAGACAGGAGTTTTTGAGGGGAAAGGGAAGATAAAAGATGTCCCTTATGCTTTTGCCCTGGACAGACTGTGAGAAGGTGAAGGAGCATTGTGACCTGCTGACAAATCGGTGTTTAGTCAGAGGTTTGTTTTTTTTTTTTTCCTTTGGAAAGAATTAAAACAAGAAGATGATTTTTTTTGTTGTTGTTTTTTAGTTAGGCTAGGTTGAGTGACAAGAGCAGGGAGAAAAGGGCATGAGGTGGAGGCTGTCTTTGTGCACCCCAGGACACTGCACTGGGTGCCAGCACCCTCCCGAAGCTGCAGGTGCCCTGTGGGTGATGAAGGGGAGTGGGGTGCCCAGTGATGAGCAGGGCAAGATTTTTTTTTTTAAAAGGTACAAATCACACCAGAATACCACACCCCTGTGCTGGTAGCACCCAGCCCTGTGTCCTCCTATGATGGTGGCCCACAGCCCTCACACACCAGCCCCAGCAGAGCAGGGGCTCCGCAGCTGAGCCTTTGGCCAGGAGAGCTGGTAACTGTTCCTGTACAGCAGGAAGTGTTTTATACTCTCCTGACAATTGCAATCCAAATAGCCATTCATCAATCCTTGTGATTTGCCGTGAAATTATATATGCTCTGTGATAATGATGCAGAGGGCTAAAGAGCTGATCTTGGCAGGAGATGAGACGGGGAAGGCTGGCGAGTAACTTGGAAGGAAAATAGAGCAGCTTTTGGTGGGATGCCTGGCTCTTATCAGCCCTGGGACCCTGAAGGGTGCTGGGCAGAGGCAGAGGTGTCCAGGCTGGCTGAGCTCAGCCTGGCTTCTGTGCCATCTGGGAAGAATTGGGTTCCTAAGAGACTTGGGAATGAGTGTCACTACATGCGTGTGTGAGTAACAGCTGAATTAATTGTCAGGTTTATTTACCCTCTCATTTTTTGGCCTCCTGCAATTACCAAAAAGTATTTGTCAGGACTCCAGGCAGCGGAGTGGTAATAAATCACTGGCCACCGACGGGAGGTTGGAGCAGTTGTCTCTGGAGTGATCCAAGATCGGTGTTGGTGTTACTGAAGGGCAAGTGCTCTGGAGGCTGGGGGCCTGCAGCACAAGCAAACAAACCAACAAACAAAGCAGCCAGCTTTGCAGAAATGCTCCAGAAATGAAATCCGTGGATGCACAGTTCTCCAGCTGTGGAGAGATCCCCTAACAGGGATGCAGGGGGGCTTGGGGAGGTGAAGCCTTGGCAGCCACCAGCGTGTGGGACATTGCCAGGCCCTGCAGGGCTGCAGGTCCCTTCCTGTGGTGGCACCAGGGTGGCCAAAGCCACCCCTCTGAAATGCACAGCATCTGCCTGCATGCCCTGGACTGGAAATGTGCAGAAACAGGGCTGAAAGGTGAAATCCTTGTGCTGCAAACACAGCACTTTCTGGATCCTGCTTTCCAGTATGGGTGGGTATCCAGATCCCACCAAGGAGGGACCGCATTCATCTCAGCTGCAGACACAGCTGACAGGTGAGGCTTTCCTCTTGCTGGCCCTTGGAAAAGGAGACCAGGCAGAAAGGACTGCCCGTGGTGCTCGGGGGGCCGGCTCAGAGATCAGTTTCACCACCAGCGTGGTGGGGAGTGCATTGGTCACACATCGCTCGAGCCCCTGGGTTTGAAGAGGCCAGCGTGTTTCCCTTCTTTGGAAATAATCTGACTGTCCCTCTGTAAATGCATGGAACCTGATGAAGCACAGGGTGTTGCAGGGGTGGTAAGCTCCATCTGGAGAGCTGTCTGCTTTGAAGTTGGATGCTGTTTTAAACTCTGCAGGGTACTTTTGCTTAGGAAAAGCAGCAGTTGTCAGTAAAGATTGATCTTCGTCCAGAAATTTTTGCTGTTCCCTGACTTCTTTTCATATTTATTAGTCATTTGCAATCTCTTTGATGACTAGATGCATGTTCAGCTTGGAGAAAACTGTTGCAGTATTTGCTGAGGTAAGTCAGGGCACAGGAGATGCTGACCACACTAGGCCATGCTAATGATGGTGCATCTAGATCAGTCATTATTAATTGCCATGGCAGCCCCAGTGCTCCTGAGCAGATGCTGAGGAAACTCATGGAGCCAGCAGGAGTCCTGGGGAGGTTGTTCTGAGGTCTCACCCACAGGCAGTTGTTCCATAAGGCTGCAGATCAGTATTTGTGGAAAACGTTGTGCCTGTGGGAGAGGGGCAGCACCAGGAGCTTCTGGGGGCTCCTGTCCTGCCTGCAGTGGCACAGGAGGAAGGGAAGGTTTCATGAGGAGCAAAAAGCTGAGCAGCACCATCCAGGTTGCTGTTGAAGACACTCCATCCTAATTCACCACACTCCTCGGACTGCCCAGTGCAGCTGTCAGCAGTTGTGGCCTGATGGGCCCCAAATCAGCTCCAGTGACACAGGGATTCTGAAGACGTTTGGATTCCATTGACTCAGGTGTTCGAAAAGTCCAGACTTCAGCTGTGAAATCCTGATCCAGCTCTGCCCAAGACCCAGGAGTATTTTCTGCTGGTGTTTCATCCTGAGCCCTTTCCAGAAAGCGAAGCAGCTGCCAGAGGTCAAATACAAGGAACCTGGTCAGTGTGTGCCTGAAGGTGGGTGCCAGGTCTGGATCTGCATTCCAGTTGGACCAAAGCAGAGCTTTCCCCATGGGGATGTTAATCCTGGGCCTTGGCTTAGAGCCGTCTCCAGCTTTCATGTTTTTGGAACTGAAAAAGAGCACCATTCTGTTCAAGGGAAGAACGAGTCCTTACACCCCAACTCTGCACACCAGCGAGAAGTCACAACTGGCTCCTTAGTACTGAAACCCATCTAACTCCACCCCATTGGACTCATTTTTAAGCTACCAGTCTCCATGGGCTGCCAGAACATCCTGCTTCCCTTCAGGCCAGCCAGAACCTCTGAGCTGGAGCTGCCTCCTCCGTCCACCGGTGGAGGAGAAACCAAATAGCAGAGGTTGGAAACCGAATAGCAGAGGTTGCTCTTGGGTCTCTTTGAGGGGGAGGGCAGCCTTTTTATTAGGTTCAGATGTTGCTTTCTGCCCAGAGCCATGCTGGGAAGTAAAGCAGAGTGTGTTAATGTTGGCTGGAAGAACCTCTGTGGAAACAGGCCCGAATGAAGCAGGTTTCTCCTGTGCCCATTTCCTGGGGGAATGGGGGAGATGGGCCAGCATGGGAGGCACAGGCATGGGCAAGGAGTCACCCATTGCTGAGCTGAGGCTGCTGAGCAGCCTCTTCTCTTACTCTCTAGAATCTCCCAGCAGTGAGTGTGGCTTTAGCCAGCCACCCACTGCTCCAGGGCTCTCGGGAACCTGCTGTCCCCTGGTCAGTGGCTGCTGTCCCCAAGCCAGTGGCACCCTCAGGGAGAGCTGGTCCCAGTGCTGAGCTGATGGGTTCCTTCTGGAACTGTTCCCTGTTGGGAGATGTGGAGGTGGAGGAGTCTGTGAAGGGCAAGGCTGTTCTCCAGATGTTATTTTTCACCATTAGGCAGTGTTTAAACACACTGTGATTTCCCTCCCCGCTTCTTTCGGAGTGCACATGGAGGAGAGACCCTCGGAGGAGTGAAGTGAGTGGCAGGGGGAGGGCAAAGGAAGCTTTCCCAGAAAGAGCTGAGCTGGGCTGCCCCTTAACAGAGCTGGGCTCCAAAGGGTCCCTGCCGGCCGGTGCCAAGCCTGGAGGCCTTCGGAACACGTGGCTCATTAGGAGTGTGCCTCAGCCAGGGCTGGGCTCACACACGGGGCTGGCGCTGCCAGAACAAGTCCCAGAGGACTCGGAAAAGGCTGCGTCTGCAGAGTTCAGGGCAGACCTGGAGGCAGAGCAGAGCTGTTGCTTAGCAAAGCACCCCGAGCCTCAGCGGCTGCTCCACCATTCCCTGCTCCACTTCACCTTCACTCCAGTTGGAAAACAGGCTCAGACTAGAGCTGGAAGGATGCTCAACTCCTGTCCCAGCCACTGGTGAGGGACTTGCATGGCTCTGGGTGCTCTCTCCTCTGGGTCAATGTATATCTCAGGGTAAAGCTGGTGCTCAACCAGCCAAGGATGCTCCAAGAGATGCTGCCATCCCAAAATGCCTCATTAGAAGCTGGACTTGAAGTTCAAACCCCAGCTCTGCCCCTCCAAGGCCAGCCTACCCTGCCACATCAGACCCATAATGTGATGAGCATCGTGGCCTCTCCGAGCTGTGCTTGTCAGCAGATAAAATGAATATCCTGGAAGTGCAGGCGCTAAAAAAAAATCGCTGTCGGAAGCACAGCAAAACCCATCTGTGAGTGGAAGAGGTCAAAGAAGAATACAAAGGCTTTTATTTCCTGGAGGCATTTGTCAGCAAGACAAATGTGGTTTTTTTAAAATTTGCTGCCATTTCCTAGCTGGCCGCCCACGCAAGCGCCAAATGGACTTTCACTCACATAAAGCTGAGTGTTGGCTTGTGTCCTCTGTAATCCAACGCTCAGGAATCAGGCGAGGAGTCGGCTGGATCCCTGTTTGTTATCAGTAAGTGGGGCATATTTTAAAGGATATGGGCAAATTTCAACACTACATCTATAACTAGTTTATTGCTGGTGTGTTCCTCTCTTGCCCTTATTATTTATGTTGAAAATGATAAATGAGGGATTGATGATTCTGGCTGGTTCATGAATAATCAGGTTATTTCACTGCAAAGCCCCAGGGGAAGGTAATGTTTCTACAATCCTCCATCAAAGAGAATGCAGTTTGCACGCGTGTGTGTCTGTTGTTCGTTCCTCCACTGCTTTGTGTGGGTTTTGGCATGGCTTTGCACCCTCCCTCTGCAAGTGTGCCTATGCCCAGGCACTCCCATGCTGCATCCCAGTCCAAAACGTTTCCCAGTGTTCGCAGTCCCTTGACACCATCACCAGCAGCCACACACGGGGTGTTCGGAGCAGTTTGGTCTCCAGAGAAGGAGGTGATGGGCATCTCGCTGTCCTGTGAAGGGAGCATGCAGCCAGGAGCCCTGGGGAGGTGCATGGAGAGCCCCAACCACAGCAGTCAGCCAGGAAGGAGCCCTGATCCCATTTGTATTTCAAGGAGCTGCAAATAGCTGCTGGTCTCAGGATTTGCTTGTGAGACAGGAAGAACCTCGGGGAGATGATCTGAATGTTTATGTATATAGAAATGTCTAATCACCAGGCTCAGAACAGGCTCAGGAAGGGAATCTGGAGGTGGTTAGCTGGAGAGGAGGATATTTTTATGCTAGAAATGTGCTGTCCGCCTGTTTGTAGGGTAGGAAGGATACGATGAGAATCAAAGGCTTGGCAGGATGAGCATTTTCATCCTTGTAGATGTGAACTCCCCATCTGTCTTGGACTCCAAGGCGTGGAACTGTTTAGATCCAATATCATTATTAGAAGCAGAAAACAGAGCTCATAAAATTCCCTCCTTACACCCCAAAAAAGAAATTCCAGGACCCTTTATCCTGCTCGAGAACAAGCCATTCCTGCATTATTTCCCCGCTGTGGCTGGGCTTGTTGCCAGGAGAAGGAGACTCAGTGCTTTGGCAGAAGATGCTCAGCCCTGGGGCAGATCCTTGCTCCTCTCCAGTGTCACCAGACCAGGGGCTTTAGACACAGAGCTGGGGATGGGCAGTGTGGTGGCAACCCCACGTGGCCAAGCCACGTTCCTGCCAGGCTGTGGAGTATCTGCAGGGGCTGCATCTGCAGTGGGAATTGCTCCCCCAAGCACTGGGACGGAAACCAGCACTGGATCCACATCCCGTGGCTGGGCAGATGCTGCTGAGGGCAGCTGGCAGTGCCAGTCTGGGAAGTCACCATCCTGCCACCATGCCAAGCATCCAGAGGCCCCATGCAGCCACCCTGGGGGCTCAACTGCTGAAGCCAAGGTGCCCCCTGAGGCACTGAACCTGAGGCTCAGGACACGAGGAGGTTGCAGAGCTGCATCTAAAGCATCCCAGGTGGGTTCACTCATCCTGGAATGGCTCCTGGGGCAGGCAGCTGTGAAGCCACAGGGTCACCTCAGGGGACAGAGATGTACCTGCTGTGACAGTCTCCCATTCCAGTCTCCTCACAGAGATGGATTAAGTGGCAGTTCAGTGTCCTGTGCCAGAGGAGACACAGTTCCTGTAGGTGGCCATCACTCCAGGCATGCTTCTGGTGATTCCTTCGCATTGCAACAGATTCATGACATTTTTGAGGACAAAATAACCTCCAGCTGCCTGGCATTGCCTCGAACTTCCGAAGACACTTCTGCAGGTCCAGGCTGTGACATTGCCATGTGCTGCTGGAGAGCAAACACCCAGCCCAAGGTCTTGCACATGATAGCTTGAACCGATGGTTTGGCAGCAGGGGGACGTTTTTACTGCTCCAGGATCAGGTGAGGCTTTTTCTCTGGCAAATCTTTCCATTGTTTGTTGACTGTAAATAGCTATGGAATGAAATCTGATGAAGGCATCTATTGTTTCCTTACAGCTCTGCTTTGTTGAGTGGAATTGGGATCCCAGCATGTGGAGTTTTATTATTATTTAATTTGTAGCTGCCCATAATCATCAAATTCTTTTAGGTGAGGCTTTTGGCATTTTATACTCAGCATTCTTGCTGTCTGTAAAACCAGCCTAAACCTTTCCTTCTGTTCCTAAAGGCATCTAGTTTAAATTCAAAGTCCATCCATTATAACTTCAGCACCTTGTAATCCCTCAGAGATATGTGCAATTACTCTCTGAAATATCCCAGGAGCAAAACTAATACCAAGCATCATCTGCTTAAATTTACAACATCCAACTAGCACAGTAAAAGCCACTAGCTTAGGGGTTAGCTCATCTGAGCACACTTGCCAAAACACATATCCTGCATCTAATACTGCTTTTGCTGCTGAGGATTGAGCTGCCACCTCAGGAATCTCCATTGGACAGCATTCACATTTTATGGTTTTATTTAAATAGCAGGAGTGGATGCACATGTCCTTCATCTGGCATTTGGGTGTCAGCCAGTGAACTCACCCAGCCTGCACAACCCCTTGCCTTCTCCACATTGTGGTGTTTCCTCAGGTTCTTAGCCATGAGCTTGTCTCCCATCCTTCATCCTAGGAACAGTTCAGCCATGATTTGTGTCAAAAACCTTGGGATGAGGACACGGGCACTTACCCTGCAGCTGAAGCAAGCTTCTTGCATAACATGGCTTTGCTTCTCCTTTCCATTCCTTAGAGTTTTACAGCCATTTTCATCCAAGCCTATTGACTTCATCCCTATAAATCCAATGATTTTTCCATGAGGATTAGTGTCAGATTCTCCCTGCAGACATCTTGGGTCTTGGAAGACAAAGGAGTGCTCTACTAATGGCTGGCTGGTGAGCCTGAGGCATTTACAGCAATGGCTTTAGAATGCACTTCGTGGCCAGGCAGGGTTTTAGCCCCGGTGCAGCTCATCCACCGTCATGATTTGGGAAGCTGGGACATAGGAAGGATTCCAGTACTGCACTAGGATGTGGATACCTGGATACAAAATAAGCATTGTGTTGGTTCTTCCTGTCTTTGAGGGCCATGGAAAAGCTGGGAGAGGATTGTCTAGATCGAACACCAAGGCTTCATAGCTGAGTAGAACAAGATGAAGCAGAAGAGGGAAACTGAGAGTGAAGAAATGGTCAAACTGCTGACCAGGGAAATCCTGAAAGGCAAAGCTGCCTCTGACAGTTCCTCCTCAGCTTTTCAGCTTTCCCTGGGCACACGAGGCAGAGCAAGGTTTGCACATCACAGCACTGACTGTGCCACAGCTACCCATCCACAGGGAGCTGGGCTGAAATCCACAGGAAGGGATGGACACACCAGAAACATTCCCCCTGGATGGGAAAGGGGCATTAGGCACCAAGGAAAGGGATAAGGAAGAGGAAGGAAACTCTGCATACATCAACATGGAAGTCTGAGCATTTTATTACGATATATAAATTTTGTCTTCTTAAATTACTCTCTATGAGTTGAACAGAAAGGGATTATGGTGGAGGAAGGAATATACAAAAATAAAAGGATATTGTGAGCTACTGCATCACCACATATACAACAGTAAAGTACTTTACAAGCACTTAGAGAATCAGACTTACAAAAATAAAAATATGACACATCCTTATGCATTTCCACCATTTTTAAGTTCTCTTCTTCCTTCTCTAACCTTCAGACACCTTTCAACCCCATCCTCAGGTCACAATTCACAGGGTAGGATACTTTGCTCATTTTGATGGCCATTACAGTATCTAAAAAAGAATTAGTGCCTCCCAAGACTTATAAAATCCAATGGTTATGGAGCTTTGTGGGAGATGTTCAGAACAGATCAATTTGTGAGTGATCAGGTGATCCTCAGGGAGCAGACTTTATCTGGCAATAGAAATCCGAATATCCCACAAGATCCATCATCCCCTATAAAGCATTCCCCCATCTCCACAGAGGCACAGCTCTGTGCATGTTTGATTGATACACACAGAAAGTACCTCGTGAGCCTGGGGAATGCTGATGCTCACAGACTTCAGTGGGACTGAATGACTGTGACAGAGGACGGATCTGATTTTGTTTCATCTCTAGAAAGGCAAAGATGCCTTTTCCTATAGGAAAAGAGGCAGGTTAAAACTACAATGGCTAAATATCCTAGCTCACAGTGTTCACACACAGAACCATTCACCTCTAGATCAGATTCACACAGTCTTTAGTCTTCAGTTTGCCCTACAAAGTCTTTTGCTCGTTAGCCTTCTGGTGACCTTTCCCATTTTTTTAAGACACACTCAACATAAATAGTAAATAGCATTCACTTCTCTGACCAGCAGCTCACTCAAACACTGCTATCAACACCCAAACATCATTTCATCAGTCCCAGAAGGTGTGCACCCAGGGTGCAAATCTGTCTGTATTTCACATTGAGAAAAGTAAGAGCTGGCTTAGGAAAAAGGAAAAAAAAAAAAAAAAGAAAAAGGCAAAAAATAAAGACAAGCAGTAAACTTTTGGTCAAAGTTTTTCTGTGGTTTGTGCAACATATTCCACAGCTTCTGAAAGTTCAGTATTTGGTTAGGGTTTCATCTTTGTGGCCCCAAATGCAATGACAGCAATGCAGGCAGACCAGACACAAGCACACTCTGTTGCATTCTGGGGCAAAAGAATCCTAAGGATGAAGGGGAGAGAGACCCCCCACCTTTGAGATAGGGACTTTCCATATTGAAAAAAACAATCTTTCCCTCATCAAAAAAGATAAAGCCAGTGTCTGACTTTACCCATCAGGCTTGCAGGGCTGTGGGCAACATGCGCATCAGGATCCTGGGGAGAGATAGTGTAGCCACAGTCCCAGCTGTTCAAGGAAACTCACCTTTCCATGGTCTAAATTTATCATTTGTATCTTTGAGAAAATATACAGAACAAAGACCTGTTGGTTGAGATCAATAACACTGCATTTAAAGGAAAAGCACCTCCCTAGTGGGACCAATAGTTCCTTTTAGATGTACAAACACACTACAGGTATGGCACAAGGCACTTCTTGGCTGCCCAAAGTGATTCTTCATTGGCAACACAAAAACGCAATTCAGTTTCTGGTGTTTAAGCAAAACAAAAAATGTCATCACTTCTCCCAGCCATGAGTAAGATGAACTTTGGCTTTTCTACCACAGCCACAGGGATGGGAGCAGCAGGGACAGAGGGTGGGCAGGCAGGTTGGGATCTGTGCCCAGGCAAGGGTGAAGACTTGACCCTCTGTGGTTTCCTTGACCTCAGGAAAAACAAAGTCCCTTTCCAATGCCAGCTTTTGCTGAGAAGAAAAGCAGCTTGTGATGGGCTCATGGGAGACACCATATAAGAAGGGATTTTTCAAAATTTGTCCAGATCTTAGGCACTTGGCAATGTCCCAGTCTGGATGTGGTCCAGGGTGATAGTCCCACCATAGCCACCGTGGCTACACAGCTCAGAATGTGTTCAGCGGCCTTGAAACCCAAGCTGCTTTCTCTCTTTTTTTTTCCCTAACATGGCAAGACGAGAAAAGCTGCTTAAACTCAAAGGAGCAGGAGCATGTTAGGTCACTTCTAGTGTATTTGCAGAGAAAACAAAGCATGAAGCTTCAAAGAGGCCTGGGCTGGGTGTGTGGGACCCTCCAGTGCCAAGGATGCAGCCCTCCACTGCACTCTCCCGGGGGTCACATCCACCTGTGAGACTTTGCCTCAGCAGCCCCTGTCCCTGTGTGGTGAAAAGTCCAGGTCGAGGTTCAGTCTCTCTGCTGGATTTGTATTTGCACACTAGGTTTTTTTGGCTTGCCTTGAATTCTTTTTTAATGTTGCAGCCTGGTATTTAGGAAACAGAACTAACCATGGACGGAGTGGGCAGAAGCCTGCAGCCAGTCATGATGAAAGGGATTTTTCCGGGGGAAACCTGTCCCGCTCAAAGACCATGGTGATCAAGAACTGCAGCTTTGTGCTCAAAGCAGGGGAATAACCCAGCTGTCAGAAGGAGCAAAGCCTGATGTGTGGTCAGAACAGGGAGAATCTGGCATCCCCTCAGCTCTGAGGTCAGCCTGTCCCCGTGCTTGCTCAGTGGAGGTGCCTGGAATCCAATCTGCCATCGTGCAGGGATCTCCTCGGTGTGAGTACTGGCCTTGCTTTCGGACCTGGATTACACTGCTGCCAGCTTGGAAACCTGCCCCTTTGCACAGACTCTCAGGGATGTGTGGAACGAGCCCTCCAGAGCCTCCACGTGTCCCCAGGAAGGCAGAGGGGTATTTCCCCTGCTCCCAAGGCTCGCTCAGCAGCACGTGGCCAGCAGGACAGACCTCAGGATGAACTAGCAATAAGTGCATCACCAATCTCACTGCACTGGGACCATGTTCATCCAAGCACCAACTCCCTGCTACCTAAGCCAGCTCCACAGCACTCCTGTTTGCTGGAGCCCTGGGGAGAAGGGTTGCTTCAGGCATAATAATCCCTTTGGAGGCAGATGCTGCTTTTCCAGTCTTTGATGCTGACAGACACTGGCAGCAGAATCTGACCAATAACAAATATAATCTTTGTGTTGCTGTAAAGAATTCAACAGTAGGTGGAAGCCTTGGAAATCCTTTGAGAGGTTTCTCCCTACCAAGTCCTAACTCCCAGTAGAGAGGCAGAGTTCAGCACTGCCATAACACACATCTTTCAGCACTAATGATGCTTCAGCTGTCAGGATTTAAGTTTGTATTTAAAGACTTTATATTTACCGCTGGTGGAAAAACTGTGCTACATTTTAAACAAGAGAACTCTGTTTCATAAAGGTCACAGTTCTGGTCACATTTACCAACTGCTTTTTGAAACTGATGGAAAAAGTATCTCTACATGTCACTAATTTTATTATTTTTTCAAGTTTTTCAGATTTTTTTTTTTAATCTCTGTGGCTTTGTGCGTCAACTGTTCTGGGCAATCAGCTACGTCTTGTTGACATTGTTAATAGGCTTTCTGACTTGGCTGCTCAGCTGTGTTCTGAAATAACTCCATCAGACTCACAGCAAGTCAGGAACAAAATGGAAAGTTTAGAAGAGAGAAAGCTGGAAATTAATTTCCGGAGCTGTGTGGTTATTTCTAAGCCTGAGCAGCATGCAAGAATTCTTGGTAAGATTTTTGGAGACAACTCTGTGCTATTTTCAAAAGTTGTATGTTTGTGGGAATCCAGGCTCTTGCAGACTTTCAGCAAGATACCAAAGTGAAGATACACCAGGAGATGGGATTCATGAGGGGGGAATGGTTTAGCTTAGGGTGCCTGCACTGACTCCTGCTCACTGTTTCTTGGTCGTTTTGCAGAGACAGCTCAGCTGTTTGTGAAGTGCCTGTTTTTAGTGCTACAGCCTGGTTGATTAAGGAAAACCTGGATGGATTTGGGCTCTTCAATCCTTCAAAGCTCTACACTGAGGAAGTTTGGCTGCTCCTCCACAGGCAGCAAAGCTGCCCATGCCACAAATATGGAAACTATTGGGAGGATGAGTTAACCCTGCCCTGGCTTCTTTGAAGCCAGGGAGCATCTTCCTGCCCTACACTCCTCTCTGCAAGACAGCCACACCCTGAAACTCAGAAGGTCTTCGAGTGCATACAGATCCCTTAAATTGGATGCTAGAGTCAGTGAACAGCATGGCACACTTGATCTGACAATACTTTTGATAAAAGGGCACTGGGCTCCTAAATCACTTGGTCACTTTTAGAAACCAGCCCTTCAGCTGTTCATTTTCCTCAATCTCCCCCACCTACTCCTAGCTGGCCTCACAGAAGATGTGTCTGTGCATGGGGGCAGGCCCTTCCCCCATCTCCTGGTTGTGCTGTGCCTTGCTATGGGGCACAAACATCCAGCCACGACCAAAAGCTGGGGGACCTGTTTAAATCCTTTTTCTTGGGATGACAGTCTCCACTCCTCTCAGCAAGTGGGGTGGCTGCAGTGCTGTACTACGGCAACTCTCACTCAGATGAGCTGTTGGAGCAAGCTGTGATGTACTGATACAAATAACCACCTCCTCTGCATTTCAGCTCTAAAAGAGATCTGGCCTGAGGTGTGCTGGGTCGACCAGACGCTGACTCTGCAGTTGGTCTTCCCTTTGCAGAGACCAAAATAGCTCTGAAGCTCACAGTGGCTCTCACCTATGTGCTAGACAAGACCTACAGAGCTCATAAGGCATCACTCTGCTATGGGTAACAGGGTCCTTTGTCATCTTGGTTTCATCTAAACGCAAGCCAAAAATAGATACGCCCGGGGGTGGGGGAAAAAAAACCCCCAAAAATAAAATCCAGATCACGAATGTCAGGAACGTCGCAAAATACAAGCCAGCCTCTCACTGATCAAAACCATCCTGTGCCCTGCAAGCCTCCTCCCAGCCAGTTCAGCCTCGGCCGAGACAAGGGCTTTGCTTCCTCCAGCCATGAATATTCAGTCGCCATGGATCAAGGCCCAGGCAGAGCCCCAGCCCTGCGTGGGGCGGATCAGAGGGTCTCGCTGTACATGACGCACGGGTTGGTTTCCTCACAGAGTTCCAGCTGCACGCTGGAAGCAAACCAGCGCTTGGCACAACCCAAGCTGTAGTTGAGGGTGGTCCGGTAAATGTTCTTGGCACGCTTGGGAAAAATGATGGTCGTGCTCTGAAACCTCACCGGCTTCTGGCGGGGCTCGAAGATCAGCTGGGACTTGTAGTTCCTCCAGGTGCAGTTGGGAGCAGCCGTGATGGTCTCGCTGTAGGTGGTGACGGTGGGGATGGGGCCGTAGAAGATGTCATCCCGATAGTGCTTCTCCGAGTCGTACTTCACCTCAGAATTGCACCTACAGAGGACAGCAAGGAGTCAGGAGCACAGCCCAGGCACCAAAGGAGGTAAGACAGGCAGGGACTCTTCTCTAACCCTTCAAAGCTGGCAGCATTTACCACCTCTTACTGCACAGACACTGGGGCAGATGCCAAAACCCAAAGCCAAGAGGACTCTGTCCTGCTGGGGAATCTTGCTGGAACCCCACCTTGCTGTGAATCCATCTCAACATTTCTGCAATGTGGGCATACCAGGGCAGAAAACACCTTGTTGCACAGGCTCCAAGCAACGCTCTTCTTCCTCTGGTTTTCTCCGTGGGTCTCACTGGGGCCTCAGCTCAGCCCTGAGAGCTACTCTGGAGGCAGACAAACACCCTGTAATGGACTTGTCGAGCTGTCAAGGCTGTTTGTCTTATTTCTTTATACCACCTTGCCCTCATTGCACAAAAAATGCCCAAAGCAGCTAAAATCTGAGTGCTGGGAGATGAGGGGTGAGGTTGCTTGTTGGAGCCTACAGAAAATCCAAGCAATGCTGAAAGAGCAGGAAAAGCAAAGGGATATTGTGGGTTATGGCTGCCCAACACCCAAGCCACTGCTCTCAGAGGAATTGGCCCACCTGAAATGCCAACAGCTGAAGAACCACAAAAGGTAGGATGTCACTGCCCTGCCTTTTTTCTGCACTTATCCAAAAAGGATGTGTGGACACTAGTCCACTAAAAGGGCTTTTCCTAGAATCCCTAGCCATGGGGAACAGCAGGACTTCCACTGGTTTTCCTCGCTCCCCAAACGCTCCTCCAGCGATCAGCAGCCAAGGAATGTGCAGCTCCACATAAAAAAGATTAAAAGCTGGGTGTGTGCTTGTCATTACCTCCACCCAGAAGGGGGCTGACTGATTGTGCACCGCGTGTAATCTGAGCTGCTGTAATGTATTTTGCACAGCTAGGGTGTAAGCAAGTCATTCAGCACACATAAAACAAGACTCCCAAGTAATCACCATAAAAACATGCCCGCTGGCAGTTCCTCAGCCAGCAGAGATTTACTGGGGTGCATTTCCAGACAGAGAAGTTTGCATAGGTTGACAGGGCTAGGAACTGGGTTTACAGTCCTCCCACTGTCCCTGCCCCAAGCTGTGTGTAACTGCTCCATGCTGTTTGCGGGGTAAATTCCACACCAGCAAAAGAGTAAAGGAAGAGCAAAGACCAACATTTATCCATCGGCCACAGCACCAGCCCCACAGTAGGGCAGAACATCTCCATCACTGGCTTGAGGGACCATCTCCTCACAAGGAGGAACTCATTCAGTCTCTGTGGGCTGTCTAATGTTGGTTTCTCTGCGGCAAGAACGAACAAAACCAGGTGCCAATTAGAAGGGTGTTGTTTCTTCTGGAGATACAAGTCATCTGGGAACACTATGAAGACCATCAGATTACTTAGTGGAGGCCATCAAGCCCACAGATGGTAATGGTTTTCTCTCACAGCCTTGGATTTGAGCTGGCCTTGGAAGGAAAGCTGCCTTCTGTTGAAACCTCCCTCCAGTTCTTGCCTCCTCCCCTCTGTCTCTGCTGCTGTCAGTGTCTTTAATTCAGGAATTACCCTCCCACCTGTCCTTCCCTTTCCATCAAAATAACCATGACTCCCATTTGTAAACACATTTTAATTTTTGGCAGAAGCAGCACAAAAAAAAAGACAGAAATCCCCATCTACCCACCCAATCCCATCTGTACCTGATTTCCTGCATGGGCTCAGGGTTGACCTCAATGCTTTCTCCAAAAAACACAGGGTACATTCGAGGCCTTATCTCTGGCATGGACGGGTTCAGGAGCAGGTAAGGCATCTGCAGGAAGGAGAGCACAGCAAGTGTTGGGACACAACAGATGGGGCTGGCACAGTTCATAACATGCTGTGGCTGGCAGCTGAGCAGCCTAACACAACACCTGGACTGTCCTCACCTACCAACACCTCCCTCCGCCCCAGCTCACCTCCCAGGTACGTGACTGTGCCCACATCTCTGCCACTCCATGCTGCAGTATCTGTTTGCTGAAATTCAGCCTTGCCTTTCCTTGTTCCTTTCTCATTTCTCATAGCAATTGCAATTATTTTCGAGTTTTCTTTAGCCCTGATATTGCCTTTACTGGCTAGGAACTAACAGGTCTTAGAAACACTCAGAATTTGTCAGCACGGAGAAGTGCTCCATGTCTGACCTAACATAGAGACAGGGCCTAAGGCTGCTGACTTAAAGGATGTAGGTCTGCTTAAGTGAGACATGTATACACATTTTTATAGATACACATACAAATACGTACATAAAATCATGTATCCCTTGCAACAATCCAGCAGAGGAAGTGATAGACTTGCTGTTCCTGAAGTCTCTGTGCCAAAAATGGCTCTTGTGCTCCAAAGGACATTCTTGTTAACCATAAAACTGAGGGTGGGGTGAGACACTGGGGCACCTTGTGGCCTCTGCAATGTAAGAAGCCAGTTGCAAGCCAGGACTTTATAATGAATGGAGCAGCTCCAATTCATTACACTGGAAACAGGATTTTTAAGACTAATTGCACCGTGAACTTACTCTGACAAATTGTCACAGACCAGCCTAGGCTCCTCTGCCCACCACAGAAATGAGTAATCCCAATTCTCTATACTGGAGTGCTCCTAAACACCAGTTCCCACATATGGGGTCCTCTGTCTGGTGCCTGGACCAAACCCAGCAGCTAATTAAGCCTAATCCTGCCCTCCTGGAAAAATGTCACTGCAGGTTTCAGTCTCTGCCACTACTTTTCTGTCAGCAGATATTTATGACACACAGGCACACAGGATCTCTTTAAAGGAGATGGCTGGCAGCCTCTGTGCAGGGTCTGTAGATGGCTAGCTGAGGTCTGCTTTCCTCTACTGGTTTGGGCTTTCTGCCTCAGGCTAAGGCAAAAAATGTCACTGCCCCATCTGAATTTGCCAAGCCCTTCAATTCTGTATCCCAAAGCCACAAAGCTGTTTCTTCTTTTCATTCTGAAATATCCCTGGATTTCACTGCTGTGTAAAGTTGTACTATAAAGTAAAATGGCCAACCCCTCTTTTTGATTATTTCTCTTCCATTGTCAGAACAGTATTTGCATAGGTGGGGGGGGAAGAAAAAAAAATATACATGATCACCCTCCCTACCAAACATTGGCCAAAAGGCAAAGTTCATTCCTGGATTGCTTTCAACACTCTTGACAGGAGAGGGCAAGGGCAGCCTTTCTGGTCGTAAATAAAGCTCTTTGCTTCTGAAATGTGAATTGTTTACATCAGACAAGCCTCGGTTCACAAGGGTGCAGATATCCAGCTTGTAACAGTCTGCACATGGCCAGAGTTCTTTCTAAAGACATTCTGTACAAAAGAAGAGGTTCAATTGGATGCAGGAGTCAAACACCATTTGCACATACTCATGAGCTTTGTGAACAGCAGGCAGGCTGCCCTTTGGAGGTTCACCTGCAGAGGGATGCAGATTGCTTGAACTGGTGAAGGAAACAAGGCTGAGGATACGTGTCCCTCCTTTAAAGCAGCAGTTTCAAAGAAGCGCTTCCAGGCAGACAAGCCTTCACACTCCTTGCTAACAAATGCTGACACTAAGTGTGCTCTGCACATCCCCAGGATGAGGGAGACTAAGCCTTTCCTGTGGCTTAGCAGGAACACTGCTGGGGCATCTGGGCCCCAGCGTGTGGATGGGAACAGCCTTCCCAGCCGGGGGTGCTGCTCGGTCAGAGCGTGGGCACGGCAGCAATCGCCGTCTGCGGAAAGCACAAGTCCCACAGCAGGGAGCAGGAAACAAGAACACGCTGCAGAAACAATACCAGAGTGCACGGAGAAACGGAGGCGCTGGCATGCATGACTGACATCAGTCAGAGTCAAAAAGTTGCTGCTGAACTCGGTGAGAGCAGGATTAAGTGTTCTCCAGGTTAGTTCTGGATGGGGCGGTGATGAGACTGCTTCCATTGGGGTTACAGTTAACCTCGCTATGGGCAGGCAAGGGTGGCAAAAGGCATTTCATGCACTGTAGATGAGCACCAACTTCAGACCTGCAGGCTTGGCTCAGTTTAGAGAGCTGGAACAACTGCAGACATTGGCAGGCCAAATCCAGGATTTCTACTGCCTGTCGAGACCACTACAGACTCAGACCTCTCTTCGAGTAGTACCATGAGCTGCTGCAGGTCAGAAACCTTGAAGTCACCTGGAACTCTGCACATGGAAGATGTAAATAACTTACAAAGCACAGCCTAAAAATAGAGATCTGTAAGACCCTGCAGGCTGCTCACCAAACAGCAACTGATTTGCTTGCACGGCGTGAAGAGGTCACTAAACAGAAACCACCGGTTTCACACGGCAGCCACTGAAAGGCACTTCAGGTGACATTTTGTTTTCCCTCCAATGATGTTCTGAAATGTCGGCTCCTGCAAGTCACCTGGAGCTGGGAAGCAAGGAACAGGGGATATGAGCTTTCCAAAAGATTTGTCTTTGGGGCTGAAATGTTATATGCTTGGCACATGTCAAAAGCTGGCTTTTTGGCAAGAGTTTGACACCGACTCCTTCCAATCTGCTTTAAGGAAAAAAATAAAACAAAAATGTTCTGCCTGTCAAAAAAATACTGACTCAATTCTTTTTCCTTCTGCACAGGAATGGTTGGAAGAAGAGGAGCACTGGACTGCTGAGCTCCCTTGAGAAAATCATGATCCCTGGCTCGTTTCCAGGAGTCACTTGGTGATCTCCAGACACTCCACAAATAAGGTAGGTTTCTGTATTACCCTGCCCTATGGATAGGCTGGCAGGGAGCAGAGCTTGCTGCACACTCCTGGGGGTCACTGATGGTGAGGAGGAGAAGCCCACATCACTTCAGACCAGGCTGTCCACAAGTGATCCATAGTCGAGGTCTGTCTATCCAAAGGTAGCTGTGCTGGAATGCTGCAGAGGGGACCTGACTCATCTGTCCCCAGTAACTGGAGCTGTGCTGGTACTTACCAGATGCAGCTCTGCAAAAGCCACCACAACCCTGTCATTTTTATGCAAGGACAGAAGGAGTCTGGTAGGCAAGGAAGGTTGAGAAGACGAAAGATACTGGAGAGATCAGAAAAGTGACTCCCATGTTTACAAAGCGGATCCAAGGTGAATATTAAGCAGTAAATGTGCTATTATTTTTATTTTCCAGTACATAATTTGTTTCAACCAGCAAAGAGTTACAGTATTATTAAAAAGTTGAAGAGCTTTCTTGTTTGGCTGCATTTTTCCCTCTGCCTTAACTCTGATGCCTTTCAGGCATGTAACGGCCTGGGCAGCTAAACTCTGCTTTTTGCAAGTAGCAGATAGATAAACACAGATAAAATTGGTTGCTGAACGGAATTCAATCTACAGCTCAACAACAGCATTGACTGTTCTTTAGCTGCCAAATTCCAGGCAGCAAAGCAAGAAAAGGGAAAGGAAATTACCATGACTTGAAATAAATAAACCCCCAAAACCTTCCCCAGAGAGCACAAAGAACCAGAACTGACCGACTCCTTCTGCTACGGTCATTATATGGAAGGCACTAAGATGTGGCATTAGACCTCTAGGGACTGTAAGGGGAAACAGCTTTCCAAGTGTCAGGGCTACAAACAGGATATAGCTTCCCAAATTCCCAGCTCCTAACTTAGCTGGGGCACAAGCAAATCTCTCACCACATTTTCCCACTATGGTAACATGTCAGGTCCATGAAAATGTCACTTTACTCAGCTGTTATTTACAGCTATAATGAAAGATCTGGCTGAGTTATTTGACACACATCTACATTCTCCGCTCTGGAAGATAAGCAATATTTGTTTAACAGACCATTTATTTTCCCAATATCTGCACATATTGCACATTACGAGTAATTTATACTAGAGCCGGATGAGATTATATTGGGAGGTGATAACAGTAAATGCAAACCTCAGGTAGAAAGCAGGGCTTTATTATTTCAAAGAATTACATCCTTCCTGCTTATCTCCCTCTTTTATTTCAAGTGGGAAATGTTTGCTGCTTTGCTTATTGTCCACAGGGTTACACAGGGACACAATGGAAATTCAACAGCTAGAAGACATCACCCTCAATGTCTTTCATCGCAGCCACACTTTTCAGAGCAGATGATGAGATCCTGATGCCTCTTTCCCTGATCTGCCCAGAAGGGACATCTGTCAGATCAGGTGAGGCAGATCAAGCAAGGCCCAGAGCCATTCCCTGTTTTTCACCAAGGAGGAAGAGGAAAGGGTGCATATCCAGAACTGCATGGGGCCGAGGGACAGGAAACAGCCAGGTGGGATTAGCCTTTGCCAGGAGAGGAAGCAGGCTGGAACTGAAGCCAGCACCAGCCCCTACCGGGGGAATTCCTGCAGGATCCAACCCCGTGGGAGCGGCTCAGAAGTGGGTCAGGATGCCAGGCTGCCAACAAGCCCTGAGGCAAACCCTGCTGTGGTGCCAGATGGGTCCCCACACAAGCCTGGGGCTTTCCCAGAGCTGCTGGGACCCACAAGACCTTGGAGAGTCACACCCCGTGCCTCATGTGCGGGCTGCAAGCTGGCTCAGGTTGGGGTGCTGGGCCTCCCCCTCACGTGTGCTTTCACTGGAGGTGTTGGCAGGTCTGGAAGTTACATATGGAAAAGCCTTTGGTGGCCACGTTCCACCCATTCCTTACAAGACATCATCCCATTCCCAGAGCATTTTCAATGTAGGATGAGATGCTGGCTCTGTGATGGAAGAGGTCTTCAAAATGCTGCATGTCAGGAAGAGATGTTCTGGGTTTTTTGGGTTTTTTTATTAAGAGCCACTAATTCAACAGGGTTGGCACACACTTGTTGTCTGTGAAGGCTGTGCCAAGGGGCAAGGTCTCCTTCTCCATACTTGAGATGAAGATGGAATCTCCTCCCACCACACAAGAGTGATTCTGAACCATTCTTGCTCCTGAATGTAAGTAGAAATTCCCTTCATCCCTACAGCTGATTCACTGGGATATAGCCCCACAGAAGTCAGTGCCCACTGAAGTACTTAAGTCTTACAAAGAAAAGGGAACTCGCTGCAGTGGCAAAAGTTCCTTTCACTGTTGGGAAGGAACATAAAATCTGCTGCTTTAAGAAGGTAGGATTGATAGTTCTGCAGATGAATGTGATCCTGATGTCCCCTGATATCCATTAGGAGTTGTGTGATGAATGCAAAGCACTTATTTCAGCACAGTCCAAAAGCACTTCTTCTAGCCTAAATCTATATCCCAGGGCAAGAACAACAGGGAAAACTCTAAGGATATGGGTACTTTGATGTCATTTCATTCCCTACACTTTCAGCAACTGCTACTTTGTGCATATTATTAGGGATTTATTTTGTTGTACTTCTGTTCCTTTTGGCCCAGCTTTACAGGCACAGCCTAGAGAATTCAGTAACCCAAGTCATAAGAATCAATTTAATAATGTTTCAGATTTAAAAGGCAGAACTAGGTAAAAGTCACCTTCTATTTTCCTTAGGATATTTGCACTTAAGCACAAAACACTTGACAAATTCTCTACATGGACTTTATTTGAAGAAATAAAAGCAAATTTCTCCTGCACTACAAGTAAAATGCAAAGAAAAAAAAAAAGTCCCTAAATGGTGTTGAACTTGTGGTATTTATGACTCTGGCCCTAAATTGCCTTTCATATTTTCTTGGATCCCAAAGCTGTTCCCAAATTGGCTGGTTAAATGTGAATAAATGGTGCATTGTCTTTGAAACAAAGTTGTGCTTATTAAAGAGCAGAGTTTACTTTTTCAGAGTCACAGTTAATAACACAGAGCAGAGAGAGCACAGATTTTACACACAAGAAAGTCTTCGATAAGGGCATGCAATCTCCTTTTAGTCTACATGAGAAGGGCTGTCCTAAAGCAGAAAAATTCTGTAACATATTTGTGAGGTTGGAGCAAAATAGCTGGCTCCAGAGGAACACAACTGGGTTCAGACTGGTGGTTTGATAGTTCTGCAGCAAAGAATAGCATGAAATACTTCCCTCAGATCTGGAATGTTGTTTCCTTCACCTGACAGTAATTTATTTTAACTGTACATACTAGAACTTTGGCTGTTGGTGACTGAGCTTATATATGGTTTTATAGTATTCCAACACAAAGAGTGCAGGCTGTGTTCCTGGCTCTGTCACATTTATAAGCAAAACAAACACTAATATAACAGGCGATTAAAAAAAGCATTTCTTGGTGTGCAAATAGCTGCAATTATTGATTTGCCAATTCTGCATGCTCTGATGAACAGCAGAGGAGTAGACTTAAACAGAAGCACATTCATGGGTTGCATAACTGCTCATAGATCTGCAAGCCCTTGTTAAACGGCAAAATTAAAGCTAATTAGACACTGCAATTTAGAAGTATGAAGCAAGCAATGCTCTCCATATTTTTCCTGCTTTAATAATAGCTGCAAGTACAGTACAGTGCAAATGAGAGGAAGTGAAACTCTGTAGTCAAATAGAGTGAAAATTCCTATTTACTTCATTATTTTGCTGTGGACCAAACAGAGTTAAAGAGCAGAGCCCAGCACCACTCCAAATAATACAGTCCAACTGGTTTCAGCATTTGGACCCCTGCAACCTTCTGTACCTGCTAAGAGCATGGAAATACCTCCAATGTATGGAACCCATACTCTAAGCAGGAGCCCAGGGCTGCCCTTGCAATGTGATACAAAATTTGGAAACATCTACAGTGTGAGCTTTTCTGAAGTGTCTAAAATGTTCATAAATGATCAAAATAACTGGAAAACTTAATATTACCCTATACAGATCACAGGAATAACTTTTTTTCCTGTAGGAGTCAAGCACTAAAGCTCTCAATCCTAACAGCCCATGAAGTGAAATAAATTTTCTCATGTCCTCTCTTCTTCAATATCTAAGGGCTTTACTGGGTGGAGTGGTGGCCAACTGTCCTATTACTGGAATGGAAACTGTCATATCCCCATTACAGAGTTTCGCAGACACCTCCACCCCGATGGTTTTTGGTCCAGCAGCCTTCACTCACCTTCCTCCCCCATTTTATTTTACAGACACATAGCAACAGCCTGATCCTGCCAAATCCGAGGTGTGTGGGTAACTTTGTACCTAAACACTCCCATCGAGATGGCACACACGCCCAGGCATCTGCAGGTAAGGCTCCATATTAGGAACTGCAGCGTTAGCAGGTTTGAGATTTGACTTTCATAATAACCCCTCACACCCTCTCCACTGTGAGGAGTCATTGTTCATGGGGAAGGTTTTGGCATGTTCAGGAGTAAAAGGTAGTTTTCAATAATATGCTTCAGCCAGCCTTAGAACTTGAGAAAGTGCACGAGGGTGTGAGGAGTCATTGCAAAATGTCTCTATGGGAAAGAAGTCTTTGAATTGTCACTTAACCATAGGTAGATAAATTTTTCTCATGGAAAAATTCGTGCTGCAGTTTTCATTCCATATAGACGCCAATTAACCGCGTTGAATACACCTACAAACATCTTTTATATATGTTTAAAAAAATTTTCAAGAGCCCTGGGGAAGAACTTTCATCATCCTATAAAAACCTCCACCACCACCACCACTTATGCTCTGAACGCTGTGTTTTAAAAACATGTTTTATAGCTCAGGGATAGAAATAAACAAATAAAGCAGAATAACAGTCATAATAAATCTACCCAAATCCTACTCCACATTCAACCGCTTCACTGGCACTGCATCAGGCTGACTGAAAGCTGCAGTGCTCTGCCAGCTGTCTGAGCTTACAAACCACTAACCCTGGCTCCGCTCAGCCGCCAGCGAACAAAATCTTTCACGAAGGCTCATGCCACAAAGCCCCGCTCCAGCAAAGGGCAGCGGCACACAGCCTTTCCCAGACCCTGTCCCGCACCAGCTCCCCGGACACACATCCCTACCCTGCCCCAGCTAACGGGCACTTTTGTCTTTCTTTCATCCAGGGCTCCAGCAAACGTCGCTCCACGCTCCTCACAAACCAGATGTGGGATGCCAGGGCTTGTAATGATGGCTGGGAGCCAGACGACCCTGCCTCGGTCCGGATGGATGCAGCTCCAACCTGTACCTACCAGGCAGAGCAGTGTCACTGAGAAGCAACTACACTTTTCTGTTCTGAAGGTGGGCAGGGGAGCCTGGTTCGACTTGGGTTTCACTCCCACACCGTTATTAGAGTTCACCCAGCCGAACTGCCAACATTCTGTGCGTGTATCCAAAAACCCTGCCCGGCTTTGGACCGAGCCCTGCCGGGCACAGCAGCGGCGCTGCCAACACCGGACCGCAGCCGCCACAGGCAGCCCGGAGTGCCCTCGGCCGGCGGAGGGGCACTGAGGGGGGAACTCAGCCCAGGGGTGCCCAGGCAGTGGTCACAGGCGCCCTCCTGCTTGCCCCCCGCTCCGGGGCTCGGCCAGCCTTTCCCCCGCGGGACCCGGAGGGCACAGAGCCCCGTGCCCGGGTTTGGCTCTTACCACTTTGCCGTCCTTGGCCTCTCGCCGGTGGCCCGGGGCCGGGGGGTCCGCACCGCCGCTGCCCCCTGCTCGGCCCTCACCGGGCGACAGGGAGTAGAAGGGGGGGCTGGGGCTGGGGGGCAGCCCCGAGTCCGGACTGTCCAGCAAGCCTTCCCGGCTCTTCTCCTTCAGGCTCTCGTCCATCCCTTGCAGCTGGAGGTGACCTACCATGTCTGGGGGACAGCGAGGGGGCCGCGGCGGGAGAAAATCCTCCAGCGCCGCCCGCCGCGGAGGGAGGGAAGGGGAAGGGAGCCCGGGGGGCCCCTCCTGAGTCCCGACCGCCGCTACCAGCCTGCCGGAGCCCGGTGCTGCGCGGGGCAGCGCCAGCATCAGCCAGACCGGGGTGTCCCGGCCGCCTCCCCTCCACCGGCCCTGGCCCTGCCCGCCCGGCCGCCCCCGCCCTCAGGCGTTCCCGGGGAAGGGAAGCGAAGCCCGATCCCCCCGCCCAGCCCCGCGGGGACGCAGCCGAGTACGCGCGGCAGCGCCCGGGGCGGCCCCGCCGGCAGGGAGCGCTGGGCGCGGCGGGGGACGGGAGGGGAACGGGACAAGGATGCACCGCGCTCGTCCACAAGCTGCGCCGCCCGCCGCCTCCCGGCGGCGCATTTATCCGGAGAGGGTGGGAGGGAGCCGGGGAAGCGCCCTCCCCTTCCCCCGGCCCCCCAGCTCTGTCCCGGCCGCACGTTCTCGGGCGCTTCCCAGGCACGGAGCGCGTTCGGCGCCGCCCGCCCGCCCTCTCCCTCATGAGGGGACGGGGCGGCCCCCGCGCACGGCCGGCAGGAGAGAGGTAGCTCCACACACCTACTCATGGGCTGCGGCTGCCCTCTGCTCATTCCCTCGCTGCTGTCCGAGTTTTCTCTCAGTTATGTCCCGATTTCCCCTCGGTTCTGATTTTTGTCCCTCTTCGATCTCTGCACACTCCAAGGCAGCGAAAGGGGCCTTGCCACACACACCCCGCCATCACAGGGCTACAGCGTCCCTCCGCTCATTTCCCTCACTGCTGTCCCAAGTTTTCCCTCACAGCTGATTTCCCCCTCAGTTACGATTTTTATCCTTCTTTCACCCTCACACCCCCAAAGTAGCCTCAGTGGTGTGAGCGTGAGGGAAAAGACTCTTTTGAGAGCCATTGGCCGTCTTCACTTTGAGGTGGCAAAGGGCAGCTTCACCAAGGCAGCAGGTCACCGTGGCAGTCTTTGCTACCAAGGTGCACAAACCCACCATATCCCCTCGTGGCAGCCCTCACGCCTCCTGCTCCCTCACACCTCTTTCTTTGTCTCCACAGCTTCTGGTCCACAACCAAGGAGTCGGCCTCCCTATCCCAGCCATCGTGTGGTCAAGGCCACCATAAACACCATGGAAGGGCATCCCAAATCGCAGCACAGCCTCTAGCCAGGGGAAGCAGCATGTGCCAGAGGCAGGCAGCAGAACGGAGAGTCCATATTAACCCTCAGGGTTCAGAGAAGCAGCAGTGGTTAAACAGGTCAGGCTGGCTGAAGCCAATATGGTCATTTGTTGCACAATAACTGGCTGAGGCTAATGTTACCTTGTCCACAGCCCTGGTTGTGTTTTTCTCATCATGTGTTCTCTCTACATAGAGTCTAGACTGTGAGAAATCTGGGGCAAGCCCACTCATATGGCTCATTCATGGCAAATAGGTTTCCATGGGAAACTGCTGAAATCCAACTGGCCTTCTCTTGGTCCAAGTTATTGGCCCAGCACCCAGTGGAATGAGACTGTGTCTGTTTGTGCTACAAAATGGACAAACACAATGTTTGTTGTGGCAACTAATGAAAATGTGAGGGGTCTGATACTGTACTTAGTGATAAAAGCTTCACACCCAAACCATGGAGATGGTGCAAAGTCCTTGGAGGTGGGGTTGAACCTAAAAGTGCCCCCACTGCATCCCCCTGAGGGAGCAGCTCCCACTGTAGGGTGGTTAAGCTGGATTTGTTTGGATGTGTTCTTGCTGAAGTCAAAAGGAAAAGCTAAGGATACCCAAATCCACCTTTGACTGAAATGAGGGGCCCTCCTCAGAGTGACTGAAGCGATTTGTATGCACTGAGCTGTGCAGAGGAATGTCACTGATTTGTAAATGTCAAACAGGCACCGAGCAGCCCACACACGAACCTCAGTGAATTCTTACCTCTGACCCGCTCGTCGGCTCCAGCAGCTGCACAGGCTGATTTAGAGCCCCTTACTGTAAGGGCTCTCATGTCTCACACAGGCTACAGCTGATCTGAAAATGTCAAAGGGGACTGAAGGTCATAATTTCCATAAATTAGTCCCTGGCTTGCTACCTATCACGTAATAGGATTCTCTGGCCAGTTAACACTGTGAAGTCAGGCATTCAACCCAGCAGTTCCCCTGCAACCCAGTTCCCCTGCCCCTCTCCTGAACTGGCTCAAGACCATGTGTGCAAGGGGAAGGAGTGTCTTCAGAGCTGCTTTCCTCCTCGGAGAAAAAAGGAGCAGGACAAAGAGACACTGGGCACTGTCTCTTTGAGGGGTGAGTGCACTGTCCTTTCGTCCTAGAAAGCCCTATTTTAGCTTGGGGAGCAGTCGAGGGGAGACTGGTTTTTCTGATTCTTGTTTTGAGAAAACTGCAATTCAGTTCTTCCTGGACCTAAATAATGTAAGTTTCTAAAGGCAGATTTCAGTACAACATGTGTTCAGCTCAGAAGGGGTTGTTATGGTTTAGGAGTTGCTTAGCTCCAAACAGCTGAGGACACTAAGCACTGCTGAGCATCCCCCAGCACTGGTGGGGTTGTCCACTTATGACTGGCAGGACTGCTGCTGGTTCTGCAGGGCACATATGCACACATCTAGTGTTGATATTGCTATTATAGTTGTTATTCTGCAGTGCGGTGGTATTATTGTTGTTATGGTTAGGATCAGTAATCTGTTTAAAGTTAGTAGTGTGTTGCTCACCTGAGTTGGAGCTCTCTTGTGTAAAGCACAAGGCAGGCAGTTGGTAAGAAATGCTCCTGTCCTGATGGTTATGATGGAAATGACTCAGACTTTGGTCAGAATCCTCCCAGAGTCAGTATCCTGCTCTTGGCCAGTGAAAATCAGCCTGAATGGACACTCAGTGAAGGATACAGTGTGCAGACACAGGTGTATATATGGTGTGGTAGGATTAAGCCTGGTGAAACGGGATGTAAACATTGCACAGTGCCCTCCCAAAAGAGAAAACCAACAAATTTTTCAGTTAAGGCCATGTTGCTTTACTGAAACCCTCCTTAGTTCAGCACTTCTTAATTTGCTGGAAAGAATCACTAGGGACTGGTACATTCCTGTGTCTTGGCTTGGGAAAAGGGAAACTGGGCCCTTGTGTGTATGGTGGAACAAGGAGGAAGGAAAAGTCTGGAGGGGAGTTTTCTGAAGCAGCTGAGTAGAGACAAACAGGTGCAAGCACAGTGGTACAAGGGCAGCAGTGTGAGAAGGCACAGCGGGGGACAGTGGCCTCCACTACCAGCACTAACTTTGAAGGAAAAACCCTGCCTAGTTGTGAATGTGAGTGTAAAACAACTGTAAATAAGGAGTAGGGAGTCAAGTAGCAGAAAACTAGGGAATATTCCAGCAGGGCTGTATCTTTTAAGAGTCACTCTCGGGCAGAGTTGCAATCCTGACAGCACCAATTAGAGGGCTTTTTGAAGCACACATTTCTCAGAGCTTCTCCAACTTTTTTTTCTTTTTTTTTTTTCATTTATCTATTTGTTATAAAACACAAAATCCCAGGTTCAGTCCTGAGACAGGGGGGAGGTCATAAGAGAGGGACTGTGTGGACAGTGGGCAGTGACTCTCTGGCAGGAACCCAGACAGCCTTCCTGATGCGAGCAGCCCTGCTCCTGGATAAAAGCTGGTATCCTTCCTCAAATCCACTGGGATTCACTCTCCATGCTTTTATGAGTCCTCTGCCTTCTGTTTTCCTAGCTATTCTCTTAGCTAGATTTGAGTTCTTTAGGAATCTGCCGTCCCACAGACATGGCAGAGTGTCAGCATCACGTGCTAAGTTTCCTTCCACTGCTGCCAGGCTTGAAAGACAAATACACTGAGGGAAGAAAGAGACAGGATACAAACACCTACATCAGGAGTTTTTCTGAAGCAGGCTGGGTGGCAAAACGGGAAGAATGCTAGGAATGTCCATTCTGGTTCACTGTCGAACCCGATCCTCGAGAACACCCACAGAGTAACTATAGTCCCAGTAAGAATGGCTCAGGCCACGGTTGGATGTAACTGTGCTCTCTGGTTCCCTCCAAAGAAGAGCAAGCTTCCCTCTCTGCCATCTGTTCCTGACAATAGTGTTGAAAGGCACCAAGGCAGCAGCATCACTGAAGGCAATATGACCACAGAGCAGGACCCAGGTATGTCAGGCCCAGACCACCCTTGCCTGGCACACTGCAAAGTTGTTCACCTCAGCCCAAAATGATTCAAAGCACGAGGGCAGCAAACCACTGCTCACTGCACAGGTCCAGACGTGATACAAAGAGCAGGAAGCACATCCATAGTGCTGGACCTGGAAACCACGTGCCAATAATGATTAATTTTGCAGGGCAGTATGGCAGAGTTCAAATCAAAGCAACCTTTCTGCCTGAAAAGCAGAGGCCATTTATCAAGAGATAAAATCACCTCCTGAGAGATCTACTTGTTTACTTTTAGGCAGCTCCTACATCAGAAACTTTTTCAACCTCGACTCCCAATTCTTGGTTGTCTGCTCCAGTGAAGGCCACAGCCCCCTCAAGTGATGGCTGCACCTGCTCTGGCCCTGCTACCCTCACCAGACAAACAGCCCTCCTAGCAGTGACTTGGAACAAACTGTCTGGCAGGAAATGGGAATGAAAAGCACAAAAATCTCCTTTTCTGGGGTCAGGAGTGCCTGTTCTTGGCAATAAATCAAAGGAAGCAAATTTCCTTTGAATAGCCTGGACTTGAACAAAGACGGTACATCTCCCAGACAAGGCAGTAGACTTTGTGACTGCAGGAAAGAAGGATGATCTTTGAAGAACATGCACGGGGTTGTATGAAAATATTGCCTTTTCATATTTGACTGCAGTGTGTAGATTTGTGCCACAATCCAGACAAAAACCCCCAACTGAACGCTGTATTACAGAATGAGCAAAGGCTCTGAAGCACAGAGGAATTATCAAGGCTTCTGCTGACCCTGCTTGCCTTTGAGTAGGGTGCCACATGATGAGTATTCAATTGCCTATGGTGTCCAGTCAGCATTCGCTGATATTGTTACACACTTGAATCAAAACACACCTCCCTGCCTTACTGCCCCGGAGAAGGAGCTGCCTGTTATCCTGTGAAATTTCCTCTGCTTGTCTGTCAGGGCTGCTGTGCTGTAATCTTGGAGGATAATCAACAGCGAAACCATTCATAAATCACAGCAAACAGAAAAGACGCCGATAGGGTCTTAAATTTCAAGCCTGTGAAGCCATCATTTCAACAATGACAGTCAAAGGGGAGATTAAGAATTCTTTTACATGGAAAAGTTTTTCTTGGAAGAGCAACCCTCTCTTTGGTTGCCTGTAACTACAGTCATGTGGATTTGATTTTTACATGGCCCTTCTGCCCGCTTGCAGGGAATGTTCTGCAGCCCCAAACGGGCCTGTTCTCGCACCAAACTGGCGCGTGGAGGGACAGCAGCGGGATTGGAATGAGGCATCAAAAATGAAGGACTAAGGCTTAGCCCAGTGCTAGCAGAGGCCAAATGGGCTGCCTGTTTGGGAGGCAGTGGCAGGATGTTCCAGACCCCTCTTGGCTCAAGTCCATCGTGCCTCTGGGTCCAACTGCAGAATGGGAATAAGACTGGTGCCTTGTTTTATGCTGCAAGTAAAGTATTGGGAGAGTAACTGTACTTGCAACTCATGGTGTTTAGAGCTGTGAGGGTATCGTGAAGTCTGCTGCCAAAAAGGGAATGCAGGGCTGGATTAACACCCCACCTGGAGGGCAGGTGATTTCTTTCTGATCCAAATGGAGTCTTGTCTTGCTCTGTTCATTTGGACCAAGTGCTATGCTAGGAAGAAAGGAGGGAGACTGCATAGTTCTTGCTTTCCCTGCTGTGGACATTGACCTGCAGTGAAAGCCTGAAGAAGATGCAAGGGGAGCAGGGGACAAAACACCAAGTGGAGGAGTACAATCTGGTAAGTCATCTAATGTGCTTCCTTCAGACAGTCTTCCATTTAGAGTGGGAACGAGGTGACTCTCTGCTGGTTTGTTTACTCTCCCTGGTTTCTAGATATACATTGTACTTCCTACTTCTGCTTTTCTAGCCTGCTTGCTCTTGTGACAAGCAAGGGAAAATATCACAGTGGGAAGGATGCTTCTGTTCTAAACATGGTTAAAGAAGAACAAGAGCACACCAAAAGGTACTCTGAAGAATTTAAAACTCTTTGAAAAAGCAAGTATTTCACAGCTTAAGATTTTCTGGATTTTTTTTTTTAAATGAAGAAGCATGGATAACTGGGGATAACTCTCCCCGAGAAAATAATACACTTACTTTTTTCAGATTTTTCTTGTAAGTGATCATTTAGAACACAGGACCAGAGCAGAGATGTAAAGCCTCACTGAACAGCTTAGAGATGAAATTCTTGACTCAACAAATAGGTGTCATTATAAGAACTCTTACAGTTCATATTCTTGGCTAGCCTGTTGTGATAGTGTTGTGTCTCTTTGATTTATGACACATTATTCCCTCCTGTAATGTCTGACAGTCAACAGCACATTTCTTCTCCAGCTATCCACCCCATTTAGCACATTTATAAAGCTTGGAAGGACAACCACAGCTCTCAAATTGCCTGTTGGAATGGGGCACGTTGAAAACAGGGCATGATGCAGTGACACGTGATGGACAATGGGGGAGATGGTCTCTTAGCTCCATTTCCTCCTGCTCTAAATCAGGTATGACATGAAAGAAATTATTTGGCACCATATGGTGACCTGAGGATTGGAAGGCCGTCTTCTTCCAAGAGCAGTAGCTGTCAACCTGTCACTTGTGGAAGGAAACCAAGAAAAGCAATTCTAGTCAGCTTAAATTTACTGAGGAGGAGCTGCATTGCTGCTGAGAGTCCACAAATGGGGGGAAAAAAGTCAGAACTCACTGTCCTAACTTTTCAAGTTAAAAGTCTTTGGTTCTCATGTCTAAGCTAATATCACACTGAACACCAACCTGAGCATCTCTCCTAGTGAAAGGGAGGGAGCTGAGAATGGAGCCTTCCTGAAGGATATCAGCCCACAGATGCTGTAACTCAGTAAATTCGTTGTTGGAGGTCATTTGCTGAAAAGTTTCCTACTTGTTTATCCTCATCAGCAGGCTCTTAGCAGATCCCTCACACACAGCCCTCCTCTGGAGCTGTCTAGGGGTAAGCCTGTACCACTGGGAATCCACTCAGCCTTTTCTGATTTCCGTAATCACAGGCAGAGAGAGCCTGACCTCTGTGTGGTGCTCAGAGGGACTGACCTGGGCACCTCTCGTCAGTGTCTGCCCATGCTGTATCCAGCTGCTCAGCAGATGGGGCTGAGCCAAACCCCCCGGCACGGGATTCAGGCTTGGGCAGGCTGGGCAGTCAAAGCTCTCTGCATTCACTGAATTGCCATCAGGGTTTCAGCATTGGTGGATGGCCAAGCGTGGTCACCCGTCCCCTGACAGCTGGGCTGAGACCACTGGAGTCATCAGCTAAATCACCTTGAACTGATGACCTGCAGACTTAAAGCTCTGCAACCCAGTTCCCATTATGCACCCAGCTCCCACTTCCTTTTGTGTTTCTCTCATAGAAAAGTAACAGGAAAAGCAATTACTGGCTTTATGAAATGTAAGTTCATACAGTGTTTCCTATAAGACTTCAAGCAACTCCTTGTTAAAGCAGATAAGTTAATCTGTCTTTTGATTCAGGTCACAGTATGTTTTCAGCTTTAAATCATCACAGTACAGCAACTAATGGCATTTGCCGTAGAAATGATGTTGAAAAAACAAGGAATCGGGGCAATTATTAGGTGTATATTCCTGGTGAAAACAACCCACGTAAGGACAGTGTCAGGGAGAAGGATGATTGATCATCTGGATTTTGCTCCCTTGTGTTTTCTTGCCCGCTTTCTCCACAGTGTACTATTAACTGTCACACAATTATCGTAATGAAACCTGCCAGCAGACTTTTCTGCGTGAGGAACTCTGGCACTGTCAGGAGGGGCTCAGCAGGGCTTTTTATCCATGGAGGCTGAAACTGCACAGCCAGAGCAGCATAGTCCCTTCAGGCATTCAGCTTTCAGAAATTCCAAAGTAAGAGTTTTACCAGAGTTCGGGTTTTTTCCCACTTTGAATTCTTGGTAGAGTGCTCTGTGTTCCAGTCTTGTCTCAGAGCTCATTAAAGTCAATACAGAGATTTTTGATGACTTTAATTAGCAGTGGTCTGAACCCTAAAGCTGATCAAAACTCCCACCAAACTGTAAATATGGAGGTGTTCTGTTTGCATTGCAGATATAATATTTGACTACAAGGCACGGATGCTTGGAACTGTTTTCTCTATGCTCTCTGTGTATCTTTCAGATGCCCGGCTGTTCTACTGGATTGTTGTTGATTATAGTTTTGTTTATTAGGTTAAAAAAATGGCCAGTTTTGATCTCAATGTAAAACATAAGCAACTGACAGCTCCTGAAGTCAGTGAGTGAAATTTGGCTTCTCTTAGAGTAGGTACAATTTTGTTCAGCTGTTGGCCACTGGTGTGAGAGAGTTTGTTCTCATGGTACATCTGCTCCACCCACATGCCACAGCACCATGGAAAAAGTTCTAACGCTGAACCTGCACTGTGGATTTTGCAGTGTGCAGAGCCAGTCCATGAAAAAATGAGAAGCAAAGAAAATCAACGAGCAATAGAAAAAATGTGCAATACACACAGAGAGATTTTATTTCAAGCCTGTTCAAGGGAAAAAAATAATCAGGGGCAAACCCAAAGCTTGGAGCTCAGAGTTTCTCACTGAACGATATCGTTCTGAACCGCCTTTGGAGAGGTGTGTCACTTGTTCTCTAGACTGCCACAACACCCTGGGATGCTGTAAAAATAGCTGGCAGTGCCTGACTGACAGGCAGGAGACGTGTGACCCTAAATTATGGTGTTTTCCTTTTCATGATGAAATGAATGCTGCCTTAGACAGAGGCTGAAATACATCTGTTTGCGGTGGGAGTGCCATTTTAGGCCCGTTTCTTTTTGAAACTGGGGTTGGAATTGCCAGGGATCAGCAGAGCTGTGGGCTCACAAAGAGGGCACTGTCTTTGAGGAATCTTTACATAAGCCCTGCACAACCAAGGCAACAGGAGTTTGCACAGCTGCTGCTGGAAGCAAACATGTACTTTTAGCTGACCTGGGCTGATGACTTCGGGCGTTAAATCTGACGCTTTCCAGATGTACAGACCTCTCCTGCCACAGTCCCCAAACATTCAGTCCCCAGGTAAAAAGGAAAATAATAACAATAATAATAGCAATAGTAAAAAGGCACTATAAATATCACACTGTAGTGTATGCTCCAGACCTGACATTTACAGATCGCATGGTCCAGTTCTAAGGTGAGTGGCATTATCTTCTCTAAGAGCTGTGTTTTGAACCACACTTGGTTCAGAGCTAATTAGTGCTGCATCTGACTTGTATCTCATCTCTGGTCAAGCACCTTGTTGAGAAAAGGTGGCTAAGTATCTGGATGTTTTGAGAATTGGCAAAATCTGTCTGTAAGCATAAGAGCCCAGGGAATAGCCTTCAATCTGTGCTGGGCCCAGGAGCATTCACAGGACAAAGGCATCTTGCCAAATAATCAGAAAATTAAGCTTTGTGCTTCATGGCAAAACAGAACCGTGCACGTCAAGGGACAGATTTACCAGTGAGGATGGGATGCTTGTGAAATATTGTCACTGGACAAGTGACAGGGAACAGGCTGGCTGCTCCCCCATGTCCTGACTGTGTGTGCTGCTGCAGGTTGCAAGTTGTGCTGTGGAAGTCACTGATGAGTGCACAGCAGACTCTGGGTTGGCATTGTTCACTGGATTCTCAGAAGGAAATGGAACCTCATCCTTGCTCCAGACCCAGCATAAATTGCTTTCCTCCCTAGACTGGTTATTTTTAACAATAATTCCTGCCCTCATGCATCCCTGCAGCCTTTGGATGTTCTTAGGGAGGGTGATTAAAGGGCGTGGGGTGCTTGAAGAGGATCATTTATTTTATTCCATTTTATTTAGGTGTGGTATTTATAAAGGCTCTAAAATTGGCAGTGAGAGAAAGGCAAATATTCTTCTGAACTGGAGACGGCCACAACACAGACAGCTGCAGCCCAGCCTCTCCTTATTTTCCCTGCCAGTTCTCTCAAGCATGACCTGGTTTGAGGACCACCTTCAGTGAGATCAAAAGGTGATTTTCCCTGTGCTTGCTCCACATGCCACTTCACTTTCACACCACCTGTCAGCTGGGTGGCAAGTGAGACAGGAATGAATTCTGGCCTCCCTTGAACCATGAACAACTCCAGGCAAGACAATGATGCAGTGAAGGTGAAATTAGATCTGAGAGAGCCTACAAAGCCCTAGAGATGTGTTCTTGCCATGGTGAGCTGAGGCACCCAGGGAAATGGGTACTCAAAACTCTCTCTTATCAGCTGGGGATTCTTTAATCTCTCCTCCCTGGTGCATTCCATGTCTTCCTGTGAAAGGATCCTGGAAATACGAAGGCATAAAGTTGCTGGGAGAGCATGGATGTGTGGTGCTCATTTCTGCAGGACTTTTCAGCTACAGAGCAGAACGCTTCTCACATCTTCCTTCCTCACCTTTCTTGCTTTCTTAATAACAGCAGTGCTGTGAAAGGGAGGTTTGCTCCCTTGAAACCTTTGGTTTTCTCTCTGGCTCTCAGGAAACACCAATGTTTCCAAATTTTTCATGGAATAAAATTTCAAAACATCTTGCTTTGCAGAGGGAAATTAAATTTTGCTCCAACATTTTTTGATCAAAAGTTTTGGTATGCTCCAAATGGATGTGTTTCACTTTAGTTTGTTCAATTAACCCTAAAAGCTTTGCTTTAACTCCATTCAACGCTGAACATCAGCCTTGAATTGTATTTCCTTCTAGCAGCTCTCCTGCAGTAACTTAATACCTGTATTTTTCAGGGAACAATGTGTAGCTGCTGTCATGTCTCACAAACCTTAAGAGTCTCTGCACCATGGCAGATGGAGTCCTCAAGGAAACAGCCTGCAGGAAAGATGAGACATCTAAACCACAGCCCAGTGAGACTGTGTACTTATAGGAAAATGAGGTTTTAATGGTTTATTGAACACATTCAAACCAAAACATCGTTTCTGATTTTGTTCCAACTAGCCCTGAAGAAAATACTTCTTCTTGGCTTTTCTTAATTGAAGAAAAAAAAAAAAAAGAAGGGTATTTTTATTTCTTTATTGTGAAAGGAAGGAAGGTTCAAAATCAGGATGTTTTCCTCCCTGAAAATTTCAATTTTGTGAAAACTGCCTCTTTACTGGGCAGCCTTCCCAAAGGGAATCCCCAGCCAGCCCCAGTGCTAATATCAGTGCACAGTGTTTGGAGCTGATCCAAAGGTCATTCACGCCATTAGACATTTTTATCGTGGACTTGAATAAACTTTGGACCAGGCTCTTTTGGCAAGAGCATTCACAATCTGGAAACCTAAAAATAAGTCTTGATTTGGAGCCATCCACAGCTTTTCAGTCACCATGATGGTACATTGGTATGAGCTTGTCAGAGAGGTGATGAGGTGATTTGGTCTTCTCTCTGGCCAGAGAATCTTTAGCTGTTTGTTGAAATGAACAAGAGAGAAGATGGTGTTCCACAAACTCAGTGTTAAGACCTCTTGATGAAGAATTTTCCTGTGAAGCATCAACCCTGGAAGGTTCAGATGGAAGGTGTTGTCTCAAGGGATGATCTGGTTTTCTCTTCAATAAGATTTTCAGCAGTAATAGCTCCTGGAATATGTAAGACTGTCATCCTCAGTCCTAGGAAATGGAGAGGTCCCTCCATGATGCAGTTTGTCTGCAGCAGTAGTTTTGGGGGCCAGCAAAAAGGGCTGTGCTAGAAGGGAAGAAAAACTGGTCAAAGCACAGAATTTACACTTTTCCTTGTTTGTCTCCTGTCCATGACATTCACAGGAATCCAGGGTGAGAAGAAAACCCTTGGTAACAATAAATCCCTGTCCTCCCATTCACCGTGCCCATTTCTGTGCACCACGAAGGGATGGCTCTGAAACACTGACAGGGAATCTCATGCTGTAATTACCATGTCTGAACCCTTGCACCTGGAGTTCACTCATCTCTCTACCATCACCTGAGTCAGACCTGTGTGTGGAAAAAGCAAAGTGTTTCCAGCATCTCAATTTTATTTCTACTGCCACAAGAGTTTCCTTGTGTCTGGTACTGCTTGCTGGCTGATGAACCCTTGGCTGAACACAAGTAATTGGTTGCTTGCTGAGGTTGTATGAGTGGCCACATGAGAGAGAGATGGAGAATGTTAGAGGCTCTTGGTCAGGTGGCAGGGCTTGCTTGTGCCAACAGACTGTGGTGGATGTCAGTCCTAATTCCACAGTGCTAGTGACAGCATCCTGCTGGAGCAATGTTGGTGGCTGTGGTCAAGCCACCAGGAAGTCCATCCAAAGGGCGCCATCTTCAACTAGTTGGTCAATTTCCTTCCTACATATCTTTTTCCATCCATCTGGGTACCAGATACTTTGTTTTCTACCCACAACAGGAAGGAGTTTGCCCTCTCCATGAGGTTTATAGCCACCACTCTTTTCTGTGGGTCCTTCATCAACTGCTTGCTGTGATTCTCCTGATTCCCAAGACAGCTCTCGCAGCTGCAGCAGTCCCTGTTTTAAGGGTGTTAAGTTGTGGCAGTAATGATGCTGGCCCTGGTGAGAATACAAATGTGTAGTTTGTTGATCCTGGCCTGCAGAGCAGTACTACTGCCTGGCAACTACACCACAAGAGCTGGCAGGCAGACTGATTTCCAGCTCACTGCTCTGAAAGGGGAAAGGGTGTTTTCAAATTTCTTCTTTCCCTCTGTCTCCTCCAAGTCAGAGCTCGCCAGGAAGCTTTGGAGAGAAGCTCTGGTGTTCATCTGTGCCTCCCAAGCTGAGAATGATGGCCAAGCTCTTTCTCAAGGACTTGGATACCCAGCAAAATTTGCTGGGTCTCAGCAGTGGGTGGGGGTCACTGGAGGTTGAATGTGAGCCAACTCCCCAGCACATGGGGTGGTGAAGAACTGGGGTCCTGACAGAGCATGTTTTTGGGGGACTCCTGCCAGAAATGGGGTTCACTTCTGATCATCCACTGGTCAAACAGGCTAATTCTAAAAGCAGGAGCCAGGTTCCAGATGCTCATGTGGTCACATGTTGCAGAGAGCATCACACGCTGGTTCCCTGTCACTGAAGAACGAAGCACACACCAAAAATGCTTGGCTGAATCAGGATGTGCTTAGATGTCCTGTGGCTTACTATGAATTACCCCTGCTGAAGGACATCAGGGACACAGTCTGGGCTGGCAGCAGGTCACACCTCCACTCTGCATTGCCCAAGGATGTGAAGTAATTCAGCACCTCAAGAGGGAAAGATGCATATTTCTGCCCTGTACCACTGATACTCCCCAGTGTTCAGTCCAGGTCCTCTGGGACACCCGGGGACACATTACACTCAGTTATTCTAAGGCTGTATCTTGTGTGTGGCTTAATGGGACTGTCCTGTCTGACAGGGAGAGGCAGAAACTGTGGAAAATGGGGCTTATGAGCCGTCTGTTGCTGGCACTTTGCCACCATCCCCTCTACAAGGAAACCTGCAAGCCCTTTTTGGGAGCAGCATGTTGTCCTAAGCACAATCATGTGTTCACTGCATAGAGCACTTAAATGTGTGTGTGTCTGTGTGTGTTAGGGGCCAGCTTTTCATTGAAGCCTGGTCCCATTTCAGTCTCTCTTCCTGAGTGTTCAGTGTTCAGAGGCCTGAGCTAAATATGAGTGAAAATGTGCCAGGGGGCTTTGCTGGGGTTGCTCACCAGCAGAACAAGGATGCCAGCAAATTAGGGAGAAAACAAGCACCACCTGATTTGTTCTTGCCCAAGGGCAACATTCGTTTATGCATCCTGTTTGCTCCATATAACATGGGTACACATATGTTACCCTGTCCAACCAGCTACAGAAATGCTGCGGATCCTTGGGGACCCTTGGGAGGCCTGGCATTATCTTTTCTCAGGATGTTAGTGAGATGTTTACATCCATGGGGAGCAGTGTGAATTGGACATTGCTGCATAGTGGAGCTTTCTGATTTAGTTTAGGATGGGGCAAATGCAGAGCACAGAACAGCCCTCATGCAGATGTTCCTGTGTTTCTTTGAAATGTTTAAATCATCTGCAGGGCTCCATAAGGGAGCAAAGCCTTGATCCAATGGAGTTAAGGTGGCACTGCTTCCTATCTGCCCAGGGATAATTTTTTAAGTGCACTCTCATGGTCTATGAATTTTAGGCAGTTTTTTGTTAGTTACCTTTCACAGCAATATAATCTCCAGCCTTGACACTTTGCAGTATCAAATTTACCTCTCAGTGTGTTTGTGAAGATGATAGAAAAGCCTCCACACCTCATAGGGGCAGTATGGGTTTGGTTTGGAAGTGGCTTGGGATGGGATGTCAGTTTGCACAAAATACACCCAGGAACTCTTCACCTGCCCCCAAGGAACAGCCACCTCAGGGTGAAAGGCAGCAGCTGTTTCATCCTGCACATAAATAGTGATAGAAGAATTCATGGCTGAAACTTCAGAGGGGAATCTCTGTTGGCAAAAGTTAATTGCCCTGTTTGAAAACGGTCTAAAGAGAAAGGTTAATGCCCAGGGATTGTACAGGCACAACCTTGATTTTCCATCTGCTTTGATGTCTCAATTAGTAGAACTCAGGGCAAGGGCAAGGGGGAGCAACTCCTTGGATGTTTCCAGCTTTTTGGGGGGGAAGAAAAAAAAAGTTTATTTATTAGAATAGGCAGGTCACAATTTAACTGAGAGACTGTTAAAGGAATTCAGAGCCTGTGGGATTTATGACAAGGTGATGAAAGAGGAACTCTGATAGTTACTCAATAAGCTTCTTTTTCCAAGAACATAAAGTTTAAAAAAAATAAATTTAAAAATGAGGATTTTTTTTTTATGAATGGGTTCTTGTGGTGTGCAGGCTGCTAACACTATCAACATTGTTTCTGGGGAACTCCAGGCATCTAATCAATCTTCATTCTGTAAGAAAACGTTCCAAATTATACGAAAACCACATGGCTTCTCCTGTTTGTAGGGAAAAACCTGACCTGACCCCATCTGTGCTCCAGAATGGCTGAGTTCCCACCTTAGGACTAATTCCAGGAAGACCTGTGATCCATTTTCATTGTCCTAGCACACAGAAGAAGGCACTTTGTGTAAAGATGCAGCTTTCCTTAGGATACAAGGGACGCGTGGAGGGGAAGATGGGGCTGGGATCATTACAGTGGATATCCAGGCCATTCCAGGCCCTTCGTGTCTTTCTAATTATCTGCCTGAGCTTGTTTCCCCTGCAGACTCCTTGCTGCCACATCATCCCCACAGGTTCCATTGCTGTGTCAGATGCTGTCTGCTCCTGCTCCAGCACCACCCAGTGGGAAGCCAGCCCTTGCTGGCTGCTTCCACAGGGCACCTTGCAATCCCTCTTTACACTGCAGGGAGGTTGGGAGCAGACAACATCTCTTCCAATGCTCTGAGGGCAGAGTTGCTTTCATTTGACCTTTCTACACACTCACATCATGCCACAGACACGGTGGCTGTAAAATGAATGTTTGTTGTCTGTATATATATAACAATGCAAGTTCACAAAGCAAAAGGCATTTTTTTTCCTTTGAAGAAAAGGGACTTCTGCTGAAAAGATGTTATCCTTTGAAGACTAGTAGTTTGTCCCATAAATTACCCTGCTGTTTCCTCAAGATCTTGTGCAGAAGTGTTGTGCGTTCTGGTCAGTGTTTTCAAAGCCTGGTTCAAGACTGCAACAAGTCATCTCTGGAAAGCCACTGAACTGTGAATAGCTCTGGAGATCAAAAGAAAGAAGCTACTGACAAAACAAATGAGTTGGCTCTTTAGTGATAGGCTGCAGTGACAGGCTTGCTTCCAGTTTCCAAACTTCAGCAAATATAGGAGACAATTTTAGATTCTACATCTTGGCTTATGAGAATGGGGTGAAATGTGTAAATAAAATTGAAAGCAACATGATGTAGCAGAGCACTAGACTGGGATGCCTCAGGTGGCTGGACTAGCTGGCTCATGGGCACTTCTCTGTGCTTAATTTTTCCAGAGGACATCCTGCTCTTTTGCAGCAGACTGTGGCAGAGAGCAGGATTAGTTCACATAGGAAAATAATCCTTCACGTAAGAAAATCTTTTTCATAGGTCCTTGCATAAAGAAACCCCTTTTCAGTTGCTTATAGCACAAACTGCCATCACAGGAACTGAAATCTGTCCTTGTGTGTTTTCCCCTCTTGTACTGCTGCTGTCGCTGCTGTGACCAGCCACCCCTGAGCTGGTCGCTGGCCCTGAGGGCATCATTAGTCCTTAATGGCCCTGATGAGCCTCACCGGGGCCTCCACCACACTGTCTGTCCAGGGGATGGGCCCTTGAATCCAATTAAGCTCAGACCTGAGGTTCTTGTCTCTCTCTGAGCTGTGCTGAAGGGATGTCTGCTCATGCCTCCAACAAGCCATGCCAGTGGCTGCCCATGGACTTTGCTGATGTGCTCCCTGAATTGTTGGCTGTTCTTGTCTTGACCTTGGATGTTCCTTGGACTTGCTTGGTGGTGACCAGACTGTGTCTGACCCTGATCTGAATTCCCAGCCTCTGCTGTGGATTCAGCTGAAGTTGGCTGCCACCTCCACTGCTCTGCTCACTCCTCTCAGGTGTGGTGGGGCTGGGGCTGGTTGGCACAGGCCTGGCACTGCTGGCCCTGTCACTCTGCTTGGTGTTTGGCACCCTCTCCTGAAAGGAGCAGCAGGCTTTTGATGCTCCCTGACAAACGTTCAAGCAGAAGATGCCCAGTTAGCAAAGGAAGTGGTGTGAATAATTGTAGCCTTTCGGGTCACAGCACTCTCAGGCTTTACTGGCTTTCCTGGCCAGATCTGCTTCAGGCTCTGCCTGTTTCAAGGCTGGCCCTTTCTTCCCTTTATGTGAGGGGAGCAGCAGGTCTGGAGAAGTCTGGCAGAGCTGATGCTTCATGGGTTGGTGACACATTACTGAGTTTGCTAGGCTGCTGCAGCTGACTCAGGTTACCTGCCTTCCCTAGCCCATCCAGAGTCCAGAACGCTGAGGACCTTTCCTTTAGCATTAAAAAAATAAAAAAATAAATCATACGAGCAGCTACAGCTGTATGGAGCTGCTTCTTGCGTGCATATCTAAGTCACATCTGGATTGTGAGACAAGGCATCCGTCATCTCACCCTCCTGCCTCAGCCTAGCAGTGCCAAATGCCCCGGCACGCTGCCTCCCTGGAGCTGGCAGCACAACTGTCCCCCACCCGTGCCTTGGCTCTGCGTGGCCTCACGTGCACACAGGGTTAGCTTCTGAGTACCTCCGGGGTCTGCTGCAAGGCTCTTTATTCCCACAAAAAAGGGAGAAAGAAAATTAAGTCCTCAGAGGTGAACCTGCCTGTACAAATGTTTTCCTACTCGAATGTTTTCTGAAATATAAAACACCTGCCATCTGGGTAAATACACCTCAAGGAGAAAGAGGTAGTGTCTGGGGCAGGTAAGCCTGCCTGGACCTTCTCAAACATATTTGGAAAAACACAGTCAACTGGAAAATCCTAAATATTAGTGCTTCAGCACTGCTGCACTGGTCTTTGTTGCCCAGAAAGCTTTGGTTGCTGGCATTCATATGACCAAACCAAAATATTTAATGGTGTGTACAGGCTCAAACATCTCTCAGGGGACCAGTCTGTCTTATCAGTGACAGAAACAACTGCCAAGGTTGTTATCTGAATGCTGTGCTAAAAGTAACATGGTCTAGGTGAGGGATGGAGAAATACTTTACTATATCCTGACATCCCTCTGGTCTTGGACCAGGTTTACCCTTCCCTTGACAATCAGCTTGTATCTTTTTTCTGGAGTGCCAGGATCCAGTGCCATTAAAGGCCCTGACATTCACTGTGCTGCACAGCAACCCTTAAAATGTAGAAGAAAAAGGTAGGTCAGGGAGATTGTGAAGGCATTGTGGTTTAGATGGCTGCAAAAGCAGTGGCACATCTCCCCTCCTGACTGTTCCTGAGCTGTGTGAGCCAGTGGCTTGTCCTAGGTCAAAACTGGGACAGGCTGAGGTCTAGATTGCCTGACTGCTGTTTTTTTTCTTCCCACCCTGCAGGTTATGAAAAAACACTATGATTTTATTTATCCAGGAGACCAAGGCTGCTCTGACAGCCAGACTGGTTCCCTGAATGAGGAAAAAAACTGCATATTTTTGAGCCCTTTCTGTGGAACACACATGCACTTGCTCTCTCCTTCTTAAATATCATCAAGGAAAACTGAGAAAATTCAGCAAGAAATGTGTCTTGAGCTTTCCTTGTCTACCTTCAGTGTGTTTTTGTTTCTTTCCAAAACAGTTAGATTTCCAGACAAAAAGAATTGGGACTTTGCTTTGAGTTTCTTGGCTCTTCTCAGTTCATGTTTCCCTGGCCATTCCTTTATTCAAACAGAGGCTTTTGTACATAGTATATGAAGTTGAACCGAGGGCAAATATTATTACAGTCTCATGTTCTGAACTGACACCAACCAAACCTCCCTCTGCAGTGCTGCAGCAGGATTTCATGTCAAGTCGTTCCCCTGCTCCAAAGGTCTGACTGTGCCCTTCTTCAGCACAGTCATCTGAGCCCTTTGACTCTGCAGGGCAGGGCTGTGAGCAGTGCCGTTGAGAGAATGCTCCCTGCCTGACTCAGACTGGGTTGCACAGCTGAAATCCAGGTGCTTTGTCTGGGGAAGGCGAGTGCTGACACTTCCAATGGCCCACAGAGTCAGAAGAGGGAAAGCAACAGTTAGATCTGGGCCCTGACTATGGGCAGGGAACAGCACAGAGTTCAGAAATTAAATAGGTTTGAAGGAAAGGCAGTTGTCCAGGGACAGGGTGGAAAAAAATAACTGGAGGATAACATCCAAGGCCAGCCTTGAACCAGCTAACAGGCTGTTCATTATCTCTCCCTACTTTCATCTGACTGTTTTACCATTTTGCCTTTTCTTGATGCCTTCCTTTTTCAACTGTTCCACTAATTACTTCCTTGCTTAACTTTGAAGCCCTCCATGGCTGTTATTTATTTTCCCTTTCAGCTGGTTAATTGTTACCATCCATAATGCTCTCCTCTTTAGCAGCAGCAAAAAGATGGCAAGCAGAAGAGGTGTTGGGTGGAGGAGGCTAAGCTAGTAAGGAAACGAGTCCTATCCCTTTGTGGAGACATCCTGAGGAGACTCTGAGTCTAGTCAGATATTCCTGCAGTTGCAAGAGTTGTGTATCTGAGGAAACTGTGGCCTGAGACATGCTGTCACTGCTGGAGTACTTTGTTGTCAAAACTTGTGATGGGTGCTTTGGGGTCACTTAAGCCTTTGGAACTGGGATTTAACAGAAGTTATAGCTACTAGTAAAGCCCTAAAATAAACTGAAGTGCCAGACTGGATACTGGGAGAGGGAAGTCTGTATGGCTGCCCCTGGGCTTTAGGAAAAGGGCACGAAGGCAAAGAGTATGAAGCATTGTGATCCAATAACTGCGATATCCATCCAACTGCTCACCCTGCCCTGATCTTTTCTGTCCCTATCAACGCTCTTGTTGATCCAGATCTTCCCCTGCTTTGGAGTTTATGGTTCAAATGCAGCCTTCCCTTGGCCCTCTGAAGGGAGCCTGCATGCAGATGTGCCTGGGTGTGGGTCTGGCTCTCCCTGGGAGCTGGTCCTTCGCGGTGTGACTGCTGTCTCCTAGGAGCTGTTTTGGCAGGGCTTCTTTAATCTTGTGCACTTTGGAAAGTTTCCAGACTGTCTTTTTCTGCCCCCTTGCAGACTCACAGCTAATATGCACATTGCTTTAATTTGTTCTTCAAATGAAACCCAATTATACCTGTAGGTGCCTGGCTGTTAAGTCAGTAATTTACTTCACGGTAGCTTAGTGTGTTTTTTAAATGCCTGGTTTGCTGTGGGGTGTCTGTTCATTGCAAGGCTGTGCAAACCTGTAAAACAGCACTGGAAAGAATTTCTTAAGGGGAATAAAAGAGGCTCAAGGTGAACCATGCTTCTTCTGTTTACCCATAGGGCCATAAAAGAACTAAAGTGTTGGTGCTGCTTTACAAGCTTGTCAAATTTGTGGACTCTGTCATCGTTGGTTTGTGTATTTGTTAATGATTTGGAGAGAGAGAGGAACATTGCCTTCTCTCTGTGTTCTCTATGTGGTACCCAGTGTGGACTGTGTGAGGTGGGATGAGCTTAGAGTGTCAAAGCATCTCTAATCTCAAAACATCTTTTCCAGCCTCTCTACTGACATTGCATTTTCCCATGTCTTGTACCTTGTCCTGCACCTGATTTGGGCCGACTCTGCCCACATAAACTAAGTTTCCTGGTAGACTGGATATGCTTCCCAGGAAGTTTTCTGAACGACCTAAAAAAAACCCCAAAAACCCAGAAGTCAGTGATTCAGGTCACACGTGTTGGCTGCTGACCCATGTGGTAGCTAGAAGGGGTGATATTCAGATGCTTTTTGGCTCTCCCTTGCCCAAGTTTGTTGTCACTTCTCTGCTCCTCCAGAGCTGGAGGCAGCAAAGATGGACACTCCAGATGGAGGCCTGCTTTGCCAGGGCTGTTGAGACTTGCTGAACAGATTGGATGTGTGTGCTCATCCTGAGATAAACAGAGCGGCGTCACTGAAACCAGTGAGGCGGGGCTGGCTAATGCACTGGGAGAGAAACTGAGATGGGGAAAGACCGAGAGCAGTGGGCCAGGGAAGGAGGGGTTGGGGCTGGGAGGAGGCTGCCAGGCTGCATTTCATCCTGCTCCATGGCAGTGGTGCTGCAGAGCCATCTGCAGAGAGTAGACACACTTGGAGGAACCGGAGCAGCAGCTGCTGGCAGCCGCAACACCAGTTGTGCTGAAGTGGGGGAAGCAGCCCTGCACAGCCCCAGGACTGCATGAGCAGTAGTAGGTTTATGCTGCAGCAGCCAAAACTTTCGTTTAAATAAACCAAATCTGTCTAACCTCAAAGCTGCAGGCATTCATCAGCCTTCACAGAGGCAGTGTGTCCTGGGGCCAAGTGGGACGTTTGCCTGAGGATTTATCCTGCAGGAGCCCTTAGTTCCCAACTGGGTTAAAATTCTAGGCAGTCTTCTGCACAAAGCTTCACCAGTCTGCTTCTGAGGATGCTTGAAACAGGGCCAAGGATCTTTGTGGAACAATTCTACATACCCAGCAGCACCAGTCTGTGATAGCTAAATGGCAGTGCTTTCCAATCCATGTGCTTTTACTTGGTCCTCAGAATTGTGGTCCCCAACAGTAACAACTTTCCTTCTTTCAGCTCTGTTTTTGTATACTTGTTTTTAAAGCAGAAAAGCAAAGTATTTAAAAGCTTTCTCTGTGTTAGGACTGTGTTTCTGGTGGTGTGGCTTAGACTGGATTGCTGTATTCAGTAAATTGTATAAATGGTATTTGCCTGATTGACAATATTCCTTTGCTGCCTACCCCCTTACAAATTCATCAACTACATGTAGCTTTAACAGGAGGCTCAAGCAATATCATGGACTGACTTTGCTCAGATGGGTGCTTGGAAATGAGAAGAGAATCAAAAGACTCTGCTGTCCTGCTGGGAACAGCATAGGGTCACCTCTCCTGATAATGTGCGGTGCTTTAGGTCTTTCTAAGAAGCAAACAAGGCTACACTTTCAGCTCTGAAATCTTGGTAGCCTTAGGCTTTTGGAAAGTTCTGTTTCATTTAGATTCTGGCATTTACTTTTGTTTGCTTGGACTATAAAGACCTTTTTATTCTGATCCTCAAGAGCTGTTTACCATTCAGCACATGTGGTCTGCATCTCTCACACTAAAATCTTTTGAGGACTTGGCAACTTTTTTTAGTTCTCTGATCAATGCTGGCTAAGGAACAATGGTAAAAGCCCATGGAAGTCTGTTGCCCAAAATGTGCTGCCCCTGTTCTGATTAACTAGCAGCCTCAGCTGAGGTGGAGGTTGCTGGCTTGATTGTTTATTTTGGGAAGGCTGGTGCCAATCTGGAGTCACTATGCTGAACTGAAAGCAGGTGTGTCACTGTAAAACCAGAGGGCAGCTTTGCTACCCATTTTTGTGTCTGCACAGAAAGTTCAGATCAGTTTTGCTTTCTACCCTGATTTACAGCTTGGTGCTTCTGTGTACTGTTGGCACTTTCCTTTGGTCAGTTCTGTGGACAGCTCTTAGCTGAGGATGCATAAAGCTGGCACCAGGCCCTGTGTTCTGCCTGGACATGCTCTGCATTGGGCCTCAGTGCAATCTCCTATGCATGAAAACCAAGGTTTATGCCTTGCAATAGCTTTTCAATGAGTTCTCTTTACTCAGAGTATCCAAGAAACAAGACTTGGCTTCAAGCCCCCTTGTGCACAGTTGAGGGGAAGGGTGTTAACCCAGTGGGAGAAAACATCGCCTTCCTGCAGCACTTCTCATTTAGCAGCTTGGAAACTTGCCAAAGAAGCAACTTCCCATTGCTAAATATTGCACTGTAAATGTCTGGGAGAGGTGCTTGCAAAGGCAGGGGAAATGGGCCATGCTGGTTTTTGAAGAGGAGGAAGATGAGGGGAGGAAAAGCAGCAGCAGATTCACAGTGACTGCTGAGAATGTCACGGTGACAAAGTCCTAAAGGGAACATTTTGCCCGTGCCCTGGATCAGCCTGTGCTCTTCATGAAGCTGTCGTTGGCTGAACCTGAGATGCAGCGAAGCCTCTGAGCTGACTTGTTCCACCTGGAATGTGTGATACTGTAGAGTTGAATCAATGTGTGCAAGGAGAGGTCAAATAATGGGTTTTTTAGCAACTAAATCCCAATAGCTGCATCAGCACAGCTACCGAAGGCTTCTCTCCTTTTTTTTACAAATCTACCAGCACCATCCTAGGTGTTAATTTTAGAGGATAATCTACATATCTGCACATGTGGGTTAGAGCTCACTGCTGATCTGAACCTGCTTTTCTCTAAAGCTTTCAACATGCCTGAAGCTCTGTCTTTGAGCTGCTCCTCTCTGTAAAAGAGCTAAACCAGCCATAGAAATCCATTTCCCTCCCCCCTAAACTGGGGGTGTTTGTGGGCCAGGTGCAGAACCTGTCACCTTTTCCTGTGAAAGGTGATGGGAAGTTGTTGGGATCATCACCTTGGGGTGGAGGAAACGAGAATTGGGTCCATTCCTGGCCAGTTTAAAGAGTTGCCCTTCCATGTTCCACCTCCTATGCAGAGGATTGCCCACGACAGGAATGGTGTGTTGGCTGTTGGTGGCAATGAAGGACAGAAACCAGGCCCTCAAGGGACCCTCATAAGATCATGGTGCCAGAGCAGCTCCTATGGAGAAGGAGCTGAGGTCCCAGGAGCCCTCTCACTGTGGAGTAGCCCTAACCACACTGGGCAGGGAGCTCTGAAAATGCAGAACATAAACCCATCCCCAGCCAGGTGGCTTCCAATTGCAGGAGCCCCTGCACCGAAGCACGGTCATAAAAATAACTAAATTATGTTTCATTTCACTGATGGGTTTGTGTGGCTTGTAGTGGCCACAGCTTAGCAAGGCACCTGCCTAAAATTAAGCACACTGCTACCTCTATGCCCTGCTTTGCTTTGCTGGAGTACAAAGTCTGGTTCTCTTCCTATCAGTTCATTCTAGCAGTAAAGTGAAATAACTGTCCACTGTGCTGGCCTGTTTGTACCTCTTGGACTCTGTGCTTAAAGAAAAAAAATAGAAACTCGAGGGTGCAAGTCATGGAATGGGGGGAAGTCCGTCACTTCCTCAGGAAACACCTATAACAACAGTGCTTGGAAAAAATATTCAAGAAAACCTCTCCTGTTTTGATTTTTTTAAAAAAAAATTCTCTGCTCTAACTCCACAGCATTCTCCTTTTATTTATTTTCCTAGAGACATGGTCCAATTTTTATATTTTGCTGAGTTAAATGAGCAATAAGTAGTAATCAGATGTTGACATAAAGTTATGTGTACACCTGCTGACTGACTCATAAAGAACAAGAATGCTTTTAGTTAAGAAATGGCAAGAAAACTAAAATACAGCAATTAACTTCACTAATAAGAAACCCAGGCAGTTAAATTATGTACATTTATTAAATCACACAAGACTTCTGAATGACCTTTTTAGTTTGATGCTGCCTGATGAAGGCAATTCTGACTTCAGTTCTGATTCAAAAAATCTGGAATCCTTCAAGGTTTTCCAGCCAAACTGTATTTAAAGCTTTCAGGTGAAAGGGAGAGGGAGTGATGGTGCCCATCACTGTAAATTCTTATCTCGCCCAACTCTGAGTGCCAGTTGGGCATGTGACTCTTGGATTATTAATGCTTTGTTGAATTCTTAGGTGTAAAATTATCACTCAGTGCCCCAATCAGGAAGACAGGAGGTCTGTGAATAGTGAACTGCAGAGATGTGTGTGCACCTGTGTCTCCATTGGCACTCGAGGCGTTGAACAGGGGGCCTGCAGTGCAAAAATGTGAGAAGCTGCTGCCATTCCAAACACCAGCAGAGCTGCTGGCTGAGAGCTGGGCTAGGTCTAGGTCTGAGCACACTGGGACCTGTGGGGATTTCTTGCAGTTTCCATGGGTCTGGGGCACCAGGAAACAACAGCACTGAGCTCCACTTATAACTGACCCATCCAATTCAGATATGTGCTTTATTTTCATACTAACTCTGATCTTTGAGTGCTCTCAGAAGACCTTTTTATTTAGACAAATACAATGTTCCTGATTTAGTAGAGTGTGACTTGTTTTAATCAGTTCTCTCAGGCAGATGACTTTGCACTGGCGTTGGGCAGTGTAAAGCTTTAGGCCTCTTTGCAACAAGCCCAGAGTGAGTCCAGAGCTGCGACGTGTCTGTGGACAACATGTCAGTCTTTAATGGTTTTTCAGGCAAAAAAAAGTAAGTCCTAGCAAAGGGTGAATGTGATCCTCTCACTGTGTGGTGGAGAGAAATCAGAGAGGTGGTCTTTACTTTCAAGCATGAGACTTGAGTGTCTTTGAACTAACTTCTGGGCCAAGAGCAGTATCTCAGGAACAGGATATGTGATATGAATTTTACAGCCTGTAACTGCTTCCTAGTTAAGACAGACACTGATAAGCTGTACTCATGAGGTGTGCAAGAGCTCCAAAGGCATTCCTGGTAATGTCTCAGTGGTCCCTTGCCTGGCTCATTTACAGGCTGAATTAGTGCTTGGGGAGTCTGGGAATTCACGGCTCTTGGTTAATATGTATTAATCCAGAAAAACCACGTGAGAGTTTTGGTCACAAGGGTAACACAGAATGTCACGACGCAGAATTAGACTCTTGACAAATCTTCCTGGTGGTGGACGATGGTGGGATTTTGGGGGCTCTGTGTATGAAATGCTACAATCCTGCAAAACTGGAATTGAAGGGCAGGTATTCAGTGAAGGGCCAGGGTCTGGGCTGCTGTCACACTGACAGTCCTCCCAAGGAGGACCTGAGGACGAGGGCAGACCAGAGCAGTCTGGGCACGTAGCTGGAGCTTGCACTCAGACAGCATTTCTGAGCTGAGCAAGTCTGGTCTATCAAAAGGCTGTTTGACCAGCCTGCATTCCTGCTGCTCCTCTCTCCACCAGGCAATTTAATGGGGCTGCTGGGACAGAGCTTTGCTTGTTCAAATTTCAAAGAGCATTGCAAGGAATGCAAGGAAGTTGTTGGACATGTTAATCAAAGAAAACTACTCATATTCAGGAGTTTGATTTATACCTGTGCACTACACACAGATTGTGTAGGCTGCTAGATTGACGCTCAGGCTACAGGTTGTAAAACTTCTCAGGTGGATTCTGCCCTCTGCCCCTTCCAGCCACATCAGACTGGAAGCAGCTCGTATCTGTGTCCCAGATGCCTCACATGAAAGAGGGTCACTCTCGGACTGTTGAGAGGGGGTTGTGCCCTCAGAGCTTCTCTGCACCTTCTTTTTCTTTCTCCTCTTCTCCGGCTCAGGTATGTTCACTTAAAAAGGGCTAGGACACCAAACAGCTCTCATCCAGGATCTGACCCTGTAACAAAGACAGTGCAGTCCCTAAACCTAGAAGAGTCACTCTTGTGAAAGAACAGGAGGGTATTTATCCCTGTCTACCACATCTGCAAACTCCAGCTGCAATCTAAAAGCTGAGCTAACGTTTTTGTTGTCATTAGTGCCTCTTTGTAGGAAATCCTGCCCTGGAATTGCTTGCAGAATACATCCTTCACGCTAGCAAACAGCGATAAGTAGCACAATGTGTTGCAGTGCTGTAGTGTGCCCTCCTTCTGCAGCTCACAGCATGGAATGCAGGCACTGAAAGGCCACCAAATTGCCCACAGAATGTGTGCTCATGCTTGTGACGCTCTTGGGGAGATTAGGAGCCAATCCTGAATTCTGAGCTCCCATTACCAGTGCAGCTCATTCATGAGGCCTCAAAAATGCTGGCAGCTTTGATCCTTTCAAGTCCTAGCCTATAACTGGGGATGCCAAGCTCTGACTTCAAAGTCTGTCAGTCCCCAGATCCATAAACTGATCAACAAGCGCTTGCATGTCATCATGCAGAAGGACTGATGAAGGGGTGGGGTGGGAGCGCATTCCTTCCTTCCCCAAAACTCCTGGGCCATGCCTGGAGGAGGCTGGATGCTTTGGTGTGATTGCTTCTGGTCTTTTCCTTCCTTCTTCACGTTGTAAATTATTTAGGTGTCAGCATCAAAGATCAGAGAGAAGCACAGGAAAAAAATCCTCAAGTAAAATGCTTTATATTCCTTGGGATCATCTGTCCAAAGTGCTCTGCTTGCTTTGTGAGTATGGGCTGCATTCAGCCACAAAACATCCCTATAATAGTTTACAGCTGGGGAAACTGAGGCATGGGGCTGTTAAAACGTGACTTGGCCAGAGCATCTGCACAGTCTCCGCCAGAGCTGGGAGGAGTGTTCTGTCCCCTGACAGCTCCTCTGCATCTGCAGGAGCAGGATTCCTCCCTCCAGCAGCTTGCCAAGGGCTGCACGAGGGAGACCCTGCTCCTACACCTCTGCTCCTACACACCCTGCCTGTGCTTTATAACGTGGCAATGCTGCTCCCATGGACACTCCCCGATCCCATCTACACCCAGCCTGCTGGCCGCTCACCAGCCCCGTATCTCCAGTGTTACACACACCCCTACCTCTCTGCATTCCCATCCCAAAACATCATCAGCCTCTTCTGCAAAACCTTGGCCCGCTGACAGACATTCTGGGTGAGTTCTTGTCCATCCAAGACTCTCCAAATTTCTTTCACTTGATTTTCCTCATTGGAACGGAAAAGGGCAAATGTTTAGAGATGCTCTTAGGAGAGACTTTCTGCAGGCTCTGCTGAGCTTCATGCTGTGCTGCCCCTTTCCTGGGTCAACATACAGGAGTATCAGGCTCCTTGTGGATGCTTTCTGCTCTGCTGGATTAACCCAGCTGCCTGAAGAGGAGGGGTGTCTTGTTTGGTGTCTCTTCATCATGTAGGTTTAACCAGCAGTGGAGTTCAAGGTTGCTATAAATAGATTTGTGCCTTGTCACAGGAGTTAGCCATTTATTACAGTTCTCTTCCTTGTCAACAGCCTCCCTCCAGATTTGCTGTAGTGAAAGTTTTGGAGGTTGTGACTGCACAGCTCCCTTCGAAATGCCCTGATCTAGCATGACAGCAGCTCCCTGACTGGAGCAGGGGTGTCTGATGTCCTGAAGAGCTTTGCCTGCTCCAGCCATCTAGTTTTATAACTTAGCAACATGGCCTGCAACTCCCTGGTTGATCCCTTCTCCTGGAATGGGTCTTGTCATATTCTTGTCAGTTCTGCAACCTCCTTCTGATTCTCCTATGAAAGACTGGTCAGAGATCTACAGATAAGCAGAGGGGGACTATTTTTTTAATTGTGAGAGGAGAACAGGAGACTCCCTAATGTGAGTTGGACTTCACAACATTCCTTCAGGAAACACATCGTAAAAACATGCTTCCTTTTGTAGTCTGTTCCCCCACTCCCATTTTAAACAAATGAAATGCAGCCCCTTCTGGGGTGGGACACAGCATCCGCTGAGCAGCCTGTGGTAAAACCACCTGCCTGGGGTAAACATGGAGCAGCAGATGATTTTGTCTCTCTTGGAAGGTTACGTAGAGTACAGGGAAGCTTTGTAGCTGGCCCAGAGAGAAGTGCCAGGCCATGGCTCTTAGCTCAGACAAAGATTGCTTGTGCTGGGCAAAGTGGTTAAAGGTGAACTGAGGTTTCTCAGAGTCCTGAGCCAGTGGGTAGCTCCTGTCTGGAGTTTGGTTGTTGTTGGCTCTGTGTAGGCTTTTGGGTGCTGGAGGAAGTAGGTGTCCAGTGAGAGGTGATAAAATTTGTGCTCTTGGCAGATCCTACATTGTGCCCTGGGTGCTGGCAATTTCTTCACTGAGTGCATCTGCCAGCAGGGTTTCTGTATTGCTCAGTGGGATTTAAAGCTTTCATGGGCATCTGAGAAAGGCTTGTCTGCAATCCAGCACTGAAGGGCCGAGATCAAAAAGACACCCCTATGATTACTGAAGCATTTATTGCTTGGGTACCAAAATGAGGCTTTCAGGACCTGCCATTGGCTGTTTCCTGATGTTAGCCAAATAATGTATTTGTCCTCATTTCATGCCTTGGGTTCCTCACCTCTGAAATAAGGACAAAGTGTTCCTCAGCCCTTCCCTACCACACTGTGCAGCTGTGGAAGGAAACCTGGTGGATACTGCTTTAGATCTTGTGTTACAGCTCCCAGTACTGTATGGCTTTAACAGTAATTCAGCCCAAAAGAAGAAATCAATTTACAGGAAAGCTTTCAGAATGTACAGATTGTAACCTCACCAAAAGGATGAAACCAATACCTGATCTCTGAAAGAGCATGCTAAGGAAATCCTCTTTTTCCAAAGCCTTTCAAAATCTTAATTTTTTTTCTCCTAGGAGTATATACAGCTTAGGATAGTGAAGCTAGCACTCAGGTAAACTTGCCAGCCATCAAGGGAATGTAGAACTGCAGACTCTGAAGACAGAAACCTTCAGCAGTGTGTGCTGTAAGGAATGGTGTGATCCAGGTCTTGGATGAAATGCTTCAGCCAGGCTCCTTCTGAATCCTCTGACATTCATACGGAAAACCTGTTGTCTTTTCCTTTGGCTGTCTCACCCCCATGACCCAAAATGCCTAGTCCTTCTCAGCTCAATTCTCTGCTTGGTTCCTGCAGCCTCCACATGCATGGAGACAGAGAAAATTAGCATTTTTCCTTTGGTCTGATGGGGAAAATTCATACTGGGTTTTCAGACTGGATGAAGATTCCTAGTGTCCTGCTGTTAATTTAAGAAACTTGTTCAGAAAGACATTTTAATGCTTGGAGGAGTTGAATTAATCCAAAGAGAAGCAGTGGGCTGTTGGAGAGAGAATGGGGACATCATGTACGCCAAGTGATGGATTTAGCACTTGGTGGAACACCCCAACAACTGGCTCCCCATCTACCCTGGGTCTCCACCCTCTCAGTGTCTCTTTACTGCCTTAATGTTTGGATTCTTAAAACTGGCAGGTGCCTGGATCTGCTGAGCAGGTTATGGCCCCAGTGCTATTTTTATCTACTGACTTAACAAGCAGTTTGAAGAGCTGTAGCAGGCAGGAAATAAAATCCCTCTAAAAATACAGAGGGTAACTTTTAAGAGGTAGATTTTTAATTGCAGCTTGAGCAAACCATTTTTAGTTTCCATGGGTCTGCTCCTTTCTGTCTCCTCTCTAATCTGGAGCTTCCCCAGAGATGAACTTGTCACGGGTGTAGCCCCACGAGTCCGTGGCCCTGCTTTCTGTGAGCTTCTGGCACTGCTGCCAAGATCAGGCAACAGCAGCCCCAGACTGTATCTCCAAATCTGTGCATCTGCAGTTGGGCTGAGGGGAATCCAGAAAGGGGAAAACTGAGGAAATTGCTTTCCTCCCTCTTTGGGGTATAAAATGTTCTCTTCTTTCAAGTTAATTTGTTCTGTGAAAGTTCCCCTTGAAATAATTTTCCAACTACTTTGGAAGATCAAATAGATTATATTGAAAGCTACTGTAAGATGAAGTGCCCATTTGGATTTAATAAATGCTGGTTTATAGAGTTGGGCTCGTTATTTCTTTGGGATAAACCTATAGAGAATGGATGGGAGGAAAGATTATAATGTTTCTGAAAAATTTATCCCACGAACAGTAAAAACATACCCTAGAAATATACCAGCCACAAAAATGACATCTTAAACACTGTATTTATGACTTTCTGTATTTGTTTTGCATAAACTTTTCTGGTTTCTATTACGCAGATTGATTTATGGAGTTTATTTGGAATAAATGTAGTGCATATTTGAAACAAACAGAGTCCTGGTCTATGAAGCACCCAGGAGATACAAAACTTCTGTATGGTTCAACCTGGGAACCTCCAAGTCCTTTTTATTAGAATATCTTTTTCCATTGAAAATAAAATGCAGAAAAATAATAAGAAATTTGATGAAGAAAAGCAATTTGGGAAAACATATGTAGCCAATGTTTCAACTAAAATTGGTCTGAACTTTGTATTCAGTGTCTCGTTCTGTTCCTTAATAAAACGTTCTTTATCCAAATGGAAATTTTACCACGAATATCATTTTTCACAGATTTGTTTGGGAGGTGTGGGGAGCTGACAGGGGCTGGAGGGGATTGAAAACTTCTCAGAAAACATTTTGATTTTACTGAAATTCATGTAACTTTAGAAGACACACCGAACTAGAAACTTCTTAGTAACTTTTCCATTAACTTCAACCTTTAGGAGTGAAGGGAAGCAAACAAGGACCAATTTGCCCATAAACCATCAATTCTTGATCTGTAAATGAGCTAATTGCATATTTTAGCAGGTGGGGGGAAAACAGTAAAACAAGGATTGTCTGTATTGATTTATTTTTAAAGCACATAAGTTGCATTTATCTCTGCGTTCCTCCTGTTCCCCTGACAGGTTTGGCATCTGCCCTGTTCCTTCCTGTAACTGGATTACTTGTGTACTTTTAGTGCATTTCTAGATTGGCTAAAATAGTACCTTTTCTGTATATTTTAGAGGGGGTTTGCAAGTCATCACAGCACAAAGATTCTCTCAGAAACCCGAGTGATGCCCTTTACATGCCCACAGCAAAGCACCTGGGTTTTAAATACCCAAACCCGTAGCAATTGCTTGTAAGTGATCTGCAGACTGATAATTACTGGGTGAATAAAATTTATGATTATCCTGAATTTGTTATTAAAAAATTGCTGGCAGATAAAAACTAAGGCTTGTCAGCTTTTTAATAGCTAAAAATGATACTTTAAGCTGCATTTGCCTGCTGCCACAGGGTCTGAGTGGCTGCAGACAGGAAGAGTGTATGGTCGTATGCTGCTCAAAACTAATCAGTGGGTTGTTCTCCCAACTGTGTCATCTTCCCAAAAACCATCTGGTATTTAATGTCATGAGTCTATTTTTCACAAGCTGCCTAGAGTTCTCTCTATAAGAAGATCCAAGGCAGTAGTCAGGTTGTCATCATCTGTGCTAAATGAAATGAGGAGCCTCCCAGCTATCTCCTGCCTGCTGACCAGTATGACCCATATGGTCACTCCCTAACCCAGACTGATCTAGGGGGAAAAGTAACTGCAGGTGTAAAATGGCTGTCCAAATGAACTACCTGTGGAATTGTTCTGCCCCATCTTCTGGGAGGAAAGAGGGATGTTTTTAATCTAATCCTTTATAGCACACTGGATTGCTGCCTGGGCATTGTCATGGACCCATCCAGATTAAACTCATTTTCTTTGAAAGCCAGGGTACCCTGAAAGATATGCTCTCACACGCTGTGGGTCTCACCAGTGACCACATTTGGTGGATTCTGTGCTTGTGTGCTTGCCTCCTGCCTGGTAATTTGTGCTTTCCCCTTGTAATCTCCTGTGTGTGACTCCCCCCCAGCAGCCCCACATTGCTCAGGCACTGAAAGCTCTGAGAGCACTGAGGCAATGTGGGCCTCCTACCTTGCCAGGATTGAGCACTTCAATAAGTGACTGCCCATAATTAGGAGCCGTTTGATGGAGAAATAATTGACCATGGCACATGAGTGCTGATGTAACCAGGTTTAGGAAGCATCTTTTTCAAGCCGGCTGAGTACAGAGTCATGGGGAATGGAGCCATAGAGAATAGCACTAAGAAACAAATCCTGTCCTACAGCCTGTGTGCACAAAAAGCTTTGATCCCCAACTGTTAATTGGTGAAAGGATGCACAGATTCCTCTGGCAAGGCCTTCCTTAAGCATCTGACACCACACTGTGGTAGGGGAAGAGCTTTGAGATGACTGTGCTTCACCTACTCTGCCTCAAGCCAGCTTTAGCTGCAGTAATAGTCTTCTGTCTCTCAAATGTGTGCTCTGCTGGGAGTTTTTTTGTATTTTGAGCTGCCTATTCTTTGGAAGTTTTCTTGAGCTTCAAAGAGCTGAGTTGAAAAACTTTTTTTGCCTTGCTTTGCTGGAGGAAAACCTGGGCTGCCTGTTTTCTGATGGGCTGCTTGTTGTACTTCACAGCCCTATTCATAGTAGTGTGGGGTTAAAGAGTAAAATGCTACAGGTGGTAGCATGTCTGCAAACTGGTAGGAGAAACTGGAGCCTGATTGCTCTGTGCACTTAAAAATCTCCAGGCATATTGGCAGAAGCCCAAACGTTCCCAAGAGGCCAGGACAGGAAAGCTGGGACCATTGTCCTTCCTTGGCTAACATGGCCCTCACTGAAGCACAGGCTGTTGCTGGGGACCAGACTCCCACTTCCCTCTCCAGCTGCTGGTTTTCCCTCAGAAACCTGTTTTGCTCTCCTGGATAGAAATAACTGTGATGTACTTTAGCACGTGTCTTGTTTGGGATGGCCCCCATCCAAAACCTACTGATATCAGAGGAATGTTTTGCAGGGACTCTGAGGGATTTTAGATCTGATCCAAACCTTTGCAGCTACTTTTGTATTGCTTTCCTGCCAGGACTGACTGACCAGCCACCAAACTCCTGAGAAAATCAGCATGAAGTGTCAGTCAGGGTTCAGTTCAAGTGACAGCTAAACTTGCCTCTCTGGAGATGACTGAGAGCTGGTGGGCCTGAAATGCAAACGACCTCAAACAAAGCCAGCCAGTGTCCACACCAGCAAGCTTTTAAATCGTACAGTAGCCTTCAACCATTAACACTTCAAACACCATCTGGGCCTTTGAAAAGGCAGTTCATTTATTAATGTTCCTGTTAAAGTCCCTTCCACACTCTGTTCACAGGATTGCCTCCCGGATTGGTCAGACCCTGACTTCTCAATCCCGCTCAAGCAAGGATGAAAAGCAGCCCTGAAATGCTTTAGGAGGGATGGCAGGATCCAGTGGTGGGATGCAGAGGTCTGGAGTCTCGCACCTCCCTTCCAGTTTTGGGTGAGTCAAGGCTCCTTCCTTTCTCTGTCAAGGCTCCTTCCTTTCTCTGTCAAGGCTGGGAGACAAGGCTCAGACACAAGTGCCTGCACCGTGGTGGCTCTAGATCCAACTGGCACCGTGTGGTTCTGGGAATGGCAGGGAGTTTCTCAGTTCACTGCTACTTCCTACTCACCAGCATGTGCCTGAGAGCCAGCAAAGGTCTTGGATCTGCCATGCTCTGGGTTGTCGCCCTGTCTGACAAGAAACATTCTGGGCTGTGAGCTGGAGCTGCAGAGCTGCCCTGAGATCTTTTGAAAAGTCCGTCTCTGGGTTCTCTGATCACAAGGCTGTGCAGGGCCTGTCTTCAACTCAGATTCCCCATGCAGAAGCTGACCTGCACACTCCCCTTGGTGGGTTTGGACATCTCTGCTTTCTTGATTTAAAAATGCTCCTTAGAGCAAAAACCCCAACCATGTTCTCCTTTTTCCTGTTCCATGGACAGGACAGACACAGTGCAAGCAGAGTAAGCGTGAATTGCACCACACTTGCTGCTCACTAGCTGGCCAGGAGAGAACAGTGCTTGCCTCTGTCTGGGCTGTGGGGCTGGAAAGGTGAGGCTAGCAGCAGGAGGCAAGACAAATACGAGCCTGTTTTTGATTTGCCATCTGACCCCTGCCAGCTCAGAGCACCCTGTCTGTAATCATGACCTAAATTAAGCCCAAATGCCATCAGCAAGGCTGTTGCTTTCTCTCACAATGCAAGTGTTTCCAGGTACCTAGCCAGAGATTTATAATCCAGCACTAATTGCATTCTTGTTTGTGTCTGCTGTCATGCTGGTTTGGGCTTTCTGTGGTTTGTTAAGTCCAAGAGCGTGCCTGGCCCTTTGTGCTGCCAGCCTGTGTGTGGAGACAGCAAGGGGCATCTGTGGCTGACAGCTTAGCAAGCTGCTGGAGGAAACCTGCTGGGCTGGGCTGGCTGTCTTTAGTAGCCCAAATATCATGGGAGACATTTTGGCTTGTTAAATTCTTGACTGCACAGGTCTGCTGTCCACGGTAGGTTCACTTGATGGAAATAGCTCTGGCAGCAGCCCAACAGCAGAACACTGCTTTTCTCTTAAATGTGGAAGGAGACAGAGGCTTGGTGTTCCTACCCAGCCAGCTCTTGCCTTGTTGATGGCAGATGACCAGCATCTTTAGCTGAGCTTAGGTGCAGTGGTTTTGCTATGAAGCTGAAGATCAGATCCTTGTAAACAAAGTCTGCAATTGATTACCGGTAATTAGCATAGATCCTTCCGTCAGGGTGCTGCAAGGAGCAGGAGGGACTAACAAGCCTTGTGGTGTCACATGGTGCCACAGTGTTGGCTCTCACAGGCTGTGCTGTGCTGGGGACCGTGCTGGGCAAACTCTTTGTGACAAGCCAGTGTCTTGTCCCACAGGGCAGACAAGCTTTTATTCTGAATTGCAAAGCCTGTCCCCAGAAATACAGGAACGGTTTCTGAAGAAACCCAACTGGGTGTATGCAAAACCAGTGGCTTCTCTGAGGAGCCAAACTGTGTTTTCACTTGTATGTTCTGTGCTGGTTCCCTTCTGCCACTCTGTGCCAGGTGACACCACCACAGCAAGACTTAGACTCCCCAGATTGCTATGGAGGAGAACCCTAGTCCATATTACTGGAAAAGCAGTTCCAAATGCAATATATGCTCTGTTCTACCCTTTGTGTGCTTTCTGTGTTTTCTCCCTGTGCCAGGAGTTCTTGAAGTCTGTGCTGTGATTGTGACATTAGGGCAGACAAGTCAGGCAAATGCTTCACACACACACACGCTCCGAGCAAACCAGACATCCGGTATTTAGAAATAAACAGCGTAAAGAGATTTGGGAAAGTCACTGTTCGTGCCAAGACATTTAAGAGGCATCTTGGTTCAAGTAAAAGCCTCAACTCATTGCCATTTTAATTCTTTTTCACTTTGTTTTTTAACTGTTGAGTTAGTTACTTCAAACCAAAATGGATCATTTCTGTTTCCGGTTGATCAAAATGAGCTAATCTCTCTACCACGTACATTTTGAGGTGCTGATTTTCACCTAAATGCTTTATCTGACAGTGGACAATCATTTTACTGATGGTAAAATGTTTTGTAAAAGTTTCTACCCATCCCTAGTAATTCACAGAAGTTTAAGCTGGCGTTCTTCATCTTAAACTCTTTCATTGCTTAAGAAGAAACTCCCTCCTTCACTACTCAGTGCCTGGGTTAGCAGTGGTTGGAGGGAGACAGTGGCCATTCAAGAGAGGTGTCAGACTCCACTGCTGTCTCCTGTCTGCATCACAAAGGGTCACTGAGAGGGCTAAAATCTACAGACACCACTGCATATAGACCAGACACTATTGGTCTGCAGTCCTGGTAATTTGGATCCAGTCCAGTCTAGGTTTTGCTGGTTTTCTTAAAGGTCAGCAGTCATTAAAGGTGACGAGAATCTTGGAGTGAGACCCAGTTAGCAATCACTAAACACAGGTGTACAAAACTGGTGAAATTATTTCTTTGCAGCAGTAAAGGAAAGTGTGGTTGTATAGTGCATGTGTCCTGAAATGTGTGCTTAGTTGTGGGATTGTGGTTTGTCTTTGGTCGTGCTGTATATTTTTGAAGTGGAATTGAGGCCAATGGTATATACTTTGTCTCGTGTGTATTCAGATTTATGTGGAATGGATTTGAGAAAATATGACAGATGGGAAATAGATGGATGGTTTTTTCCATGCAGGTTGGCAGTTCTTTTACCTGCTAGCAGCTTAAATAATGGAAGCTGGGTGATGACCACGCATTAACACTTTCTGCTGCTCTGAGTGCTTTTCAAGAAGGGAGCAATTACTTCAAAATCTGCTCTCCTTGTAGTCAGGCCAGTATTCAGAATCTAACTCCTGTTTCAGATTAGTTTCAGTCACCCATTTTACCTGGCAGACCATTTGCAAAGATGCTTACTGCTAATCAAGACCTAGTTTCTGACTGATTTGTACATATACTATCTCCTTGTCTTTTTGTAAACAGAATTGGGGTTTGATTTTTGGAAAACAACATAAGCAGAGTCTAGGAAGTTCAGGTTTTGACTGTGTCCAGCATTCGTCAGGGAGAATTTGGCAATAGTTGCTGGGTGCTACTGGCATAGCTGAACATCACAAAATGGAATCACTTACTCTTGCAGCCCTCGAGGATGTAGCTGGCCTCTGTCTGGGAATGAGGAGAACCTCCCTTGCCCCAACAGAGACACAGGCTGTTACAGCTGGGGCTGAGTGAAGAGGGAGTCCTCTCCAGCCACCATGGCCAGAGGGCATTGGAAGTTTTGAGAAGATTCAGCTCACTGAGCTGCAAAGAAATGCAGAATGATAGAGATTTTGTACAATTTCCTTGTTGAGATCTCCTGATTTCTTAATCCTTCTTCCAGGCCTCTGTGATGCAGATGAGATTCTGTTCTGGGAGGCAGAGGAAGAAAGTAATTTCCAGAAACTTGACACCATCTTTTAAGAAGAAGAAAGAAGTTGTAGGCTAACACTAGAATACTGGAACCCTCCAGTGCCCCAGCATGAGGTTTTCATCACAACCAAGGTAGGTCTGATAGAGTCTCTGCACCTGCAAGAGTTTGGGGGGACATTGCAGGATCCTTTTTTGCATTTCATCCTCACACCTCTTCCCTAAGGCTGAGGCAGCTCCCTGTCCTGGAAATCTGCACTGCCTCTGAGGAGCAGATCACAGTACCCCGTGTTTCATGGTACTGCACATGCAGGGCAGACAGCAACTGCTTATTGAGCAGTATTAACATTGTTCATTGGGCACACGGTACACCATGAAACATTTCCAAAAAACCAGCAGTGCAGGAGAGAAACGCAAAGTGGAGGTTCTGTGGATCCAGGATTGGTACATCTCTTGCATGCAAAATGATGCAGTGTTGAAAGAGATGATGCTGACAAAGATGTCTCTTGTTCCCTGCGTGCTTCCAGGATATTTGAGTTAAATTCTGCCAAGGAGGACTTTTCATCCTGTAAGCTTGGTCTCTTCTGTGGGGCTGTTGGCAGTTATTAAAACACAAAGCCCTTCTCGCCTACAAATCCATGTGCTTGATCTTTCCAGCCCAAATCCTACAAGTAACATGCACTTGTCCCCAGGGCAACTTGCTCAAATAACCACAGCTCTGCCGGAAAAAGGGCCATATGAGCCTTAGGGAATTGGGAGGAGAGATTGAATTATTCCCAGCATCCAAAGACCAAGAGGTTCCTTCTTCTTCAGCAAATGTTTTCAGTTCCCACTTGGTGAATTATTGCTAGGGATTTTTTTTTCCTTCAGTGTTTCCATGAATGTGGTTGAGGCTCTGATCCAGGAAATGGGGGGAAAAAAACCTCTGAAAAATGTATCGCACCATTTCAAAACTCAAGTGGAATTAATTAAATCCAAATTTCAACAGTATGTCCAAAGTTGAGCTGGGCTCAAGACACACTTCAGAAGGTTTGATTTCAAAACAATCCCTTTGCGCACATGCACATAATTTAGGGAGGTTTCTGTGTATCCAGTGCAGGGCAGGAACAGGGAGCTGCTGGGTACCTGAGCTTGGAGAGAAAAGGTAGTATTTGCAGGCCATCCAGAACAAAACCTTTTTCTGCCTGATTCAGTTTATCCTAATCCTCTGCTCAGCAAGCTGCAGGCTGGAAAAAGAGTCAGGAAATAATGTTGTGGAAAGGAGAGCCAAACCATTTGAAATGGAGATGCTGTGGCTGGTACACTCACAGTTCTGCTTGCTGGAGAAGTAAAAATAAGTAAAAATAGCTAAGGAACAGTAGAGAAAGTGTCCAGGACATCAGGCTTGGGCTGAAGCAAAAGGGTTTGGTAATGAAAACTTTTCTGAATGGTGGGGGATGCAGGACTTTTCCCAGCTCCACCCCTGAAGGGGGGTTACCTTGGGGGGTCCGAGTGCTTCCATCCTTTTATGTATTAAATTAAGATAATGTAACTTACTGCCCCAGGGAAAACATGATGGATTTTTAAAAACAGTGCTAGTAGGCTGGAGCTTTTTCAGATGTTTTTTCAAAGCCCAATTGCCAAATTCTTTCCTCATTTTCATGCATGTGTCCCAACTAGCTGTAAGAGAGTTACACATAGGTCAGTGAGGAGTAGAACTGGCTCTTTAAAGTAGTATTTAACAAGTTCTTTCTGTCAGGCCTGTTCCCTGGTTTTTCACTCATTGTGGAGGAAACTAGTATTTCTCATTTGCTCTTGCCTTGTAGTGGTGACCTGGGAGAAAGTTGAGGGGGAGGTCTCCTGCGTGAAAGATCAATTGTGACTCTTTAGTATCTGCAAATGGGAAGATTTTGCATTTGGAGCCTGAAAATGGGGGTGGTTCTGCCTCATTTCTGCCAAGCAGCAACACGTGTTGTCAATATTTTTCCTGCAGATCTTCTGCCTGGGCAGGGATGATGTGGGTAAATGTTCTGATGTGGCTGTATTTCTGTGGAAATACATATATACACACACATATATGTGTGTGTGTGTGGCTATATATTTTGGTGGAATTTCAGGTGCGCTGTGAATTGATGAACTCTGTAACAGGTGAGAGCAGAAGCCACTCTTTGGGAGAAGGGGAACAGTAGATCTCCTCTGTGCAATGGGTTTTACAGACTTTAACTTCATCACTACAAGAACAGTTATCTCAGCACTACCCATTGCTGCACAGCACCAACTGTACCTTGAAATACTGGGGGGATGTTTTGGATGGGGATTACATTGCCTGAGCAGGCTGAGAATCCCAGAGTTATGCTTGAACCCTGGAATTAAAGCAACCAAACTCAGGGCTCTGACAGGTCTGGGAATCTATCTTGTTGAACTCCACAGCAGCTAGACCTGATGGTACAACAGGGATATTGAAGGATGAGAAGAGTACATTTGTTTCGAAGACCTCCCAGCCAGATGTTACCCCTGCTGTATTGCATATGGCTTTCTTCAGGCACAGAGTTAACACTGAAACCTGAGCCAGCTGATAACAAGGGCAGGCAAGCGCCAGCTGGAGCTGTGTGGCATTACCCATCCACCTTTTCCTGGCAGCTCCAACACTGGAAGCACATGAACAGTGTGGTTCAGTAGAAGTTCAGGAGCTCGACCATTACAAGGGCCACGCAAACACTTCTCCCTTTGAAATGGCTACTGACAGCCTGTTTGATGCTCCAAGTCTTTAGTGGGTAAATGGCATATCAGAAATTCATTTCCTCCTGCTTCCTTCTGCATTGCATCAGCAGTGTTGGAAGTCACATTGCCTGAGACCCCATGGCAGCAGCACGACCTGAAACAGCACAATGAAATTGCCTAGACACTTCTTTTCCAAGCTGAAAAATCCCATTTTTCTTCTATCTCCTTTTCCTTATCAGTATATCAGGGAGTTGCAGCTTTGTTTTCATAGTGTGGACTTGTCTGTGGAGCTGGAACCTGAAGCACCCTGGTACACTAACCTGGCAGTATTCAGACATTCACCATGTCCCCTGGCACCCTCCTGTCCCTGCTTTCTGCCACTACCTGCTGGATCTCCTACTTTGCAGTTTGCTGAGGCCTCTCTGGTTAGTTGGCCCATGTGAGTCCTCTATCCCTTTGGCCATGTACCCTGCAGCCTGTTTCCTTGCAGGCTTTTCATGTCTTTCAGAAGTAAAAAGGGAAGGGAGGAAATTATATAAGTATAAAAATACAATAGTTTCATATTCCTGTGTGACTGCTCTTGGGACGCTTTCGCATGTGGCAAACATACCCAGACAATTAATCTTGTGCACTCACAGGGTGTAACTGTAAAACAGTGCATGACAGATAAAGATGTATCTTCCTTCCCTATTGTGCTGTGTTTGGGGGAATTTTTGAAACCTCTGCTTTTGCTGTGTCAGGGCCAGTTACCCCATCTGGACCCCCAGGCATATTCTAGTTGATAAAAGCAGATCCTGTATGTCTTATTAAAATTACATATTAAGGCATACATTCATTTTTCCCTTCTGGTTTTTTTTTTTTTTGGAACAGAGAGGTAGCCAAAATCAAAAGAAACTCATAGCCATGGAAGAAGGATGGGGGAGAAATGGCTCACAGCACACTTTGCTCTAGCAGGGCCTAAGCTGAAGTGGTTCAGGCCACGTGTCACAGGTGGTGTGAGCAAGCAGGTAACAACCAGCCCTTCTGAGAGTGCTCTCCAGAGCAAGAACTGCTGAACCATTTAGGTGGTTACACTGGTAAATAGGTCCTGCTTTCCCTGAGTGTCCTTGTGCCAGGGTGGAGCACTCTGGGAAGCTCATATAATGAGCACATGCTGCTGCTTCAAGAGCTGGAGGCAGGAAGCCTCTAAGTACAGGACCAGTGGCTGCTCATTCGTGTGTCTCTTCTGTCTGAGCTGATGAGTTCACAGTGCTGCTCCCCTGCAGTTCTGGAATCTTGTTACACTGTCATCTCTGCCCTTCTTTGTGCATCTCAGAGTTTCCTGCATTCTTCCCAGTATATCCTCAATTTCTCTGCATTATAAGCACTTACTCTATCCAGGCTTGCTATTTACGTGGATGGGGTTTGGTTTCTATGCAGGAGGCCCTGTGGACATTAATCCTGTGGGGACTTCAAGAGGACATACGAGATGGTCCCTCCAGTTTGAAACTGACTTTGGGATAAGCTCCTTGTGCCAGTTATAGACCTGTGTCTCACAGGGAATGAGAGCTGTGCAGGAGCTGTGGGCAAAGGGAAGGAGCAGCACAATGGACTGGGATTTGTTTAACCCATGTTGGATAAGCTTGTGCCCAGTGCAATCCATGTAAGAGCACCATCCCACAGCATCTGATTCTTTCTCACACACTGATCCAGGGTTTTCCAGACCCACCTCTCTGGGAAACAGCCAGCCTGAGAGAAAAGACCTCAGCAGGCAGCAAGGATCCAGGCAACAAGCACTGCTGCTTATGCAATAGGCAAACATTGTAGTAAATAACATGTGTAGCTTTGTTATTAAGCTTGATCTTGTTAGGGGGGCAATAAATGTTCTCTGTGATCATTTTTCTTGTAGAATATCAACACAGGATAAAATTGTGGCTCTGGCTTTGCTCTTCCTGCTCATTAGAGCTCCATGCTGCTTCATGCCATGGCCTCAATCTGTTGCTGTTTGCCTTGACAGCTGCATGTCCCCAATTTCCTTCAGACTCATTTTGCACATGATAATGCTGGCAGTTCTTGGGTTTTTCATGTCCCTTCCCCCCACCCCTTCTCACTTTTACAAAACCAACTTAGCAGCAAATTGTGCTTAATTTAAAAGGGATGGTTTGGGCAAGATACCTGTTTGCTGGAAGCCAAAATCAGGGACATCTGGCATTCATTGACTTGTAAAGGCAAAGAAATGACACAACTAAAATGCAGATATAGAGGATTTCCAGCTACTTTGTGGGGGATGTTGTTTTAGTAAATTGAACTCAGATAGATTTGTTCTACTTGCTCCTAGCTGTTGTTCTGGGTATAGTCTGGACTGGACCACTTGTTTAATTACATACCACTAAAAAACTAGCTTTGCCTTATAAAATGCTGGTTTTTTTGGTGGTTTTTTTTTTTTTTTTTTTGGTCCATCTGCCTTTATATTTTCTGCACAGGACAGCTGCTTTGGGGCCTGAAGACACTTCTAGAGCCATCCCCTGAGTCACCAAACTCCACTTTTCTGCCAGAAAAAGCTTTTGTATCATATCCAGAGCCAGGTACCTACACTGTGCCTGGGGGAACTTGAGCTGGGGACACTCCAGCCTCCCTTCCAATTTCCAGGCTGATTTACAACGGAGGGGCCAGAGAATCACTTGGTTTGATTTTCTGGGCATACAGGTGGGAGTGAGAGATGCTTCCCAGAACTGTCCAGGCCCTGTGATGCAGAGGAGCTGAGTGGTGCCCTGATAGCCTGGAGCTGTGAGGCAGCTGAAGCAATCCCATCTAATCAGTAGCTATTTAACAAAAAACAGCCCGTTCTAACACTACAAAACAGTAGAGCTTTATTTGAACTTGAAGAGAATAAATGAGTCTTTGGCACTATGTGGGGAGAGGAGACTGTGCTTCTTGCTGCCAGTAGTGCATACTTTCTAATTCAAGAAGGAGCAGCAAGGCATGAACCCAAAAAAATCCTGGCTTTGCCCATGGAGAGAGTGAGAAGTTGGATCCTCTAGAACAGAGGCTACTTTATGAGGAGTCAGAAACTGGGCCACACACAAACTGGGATGTGAGGGTAGCAGGGCACTGCTCTCTGTTTTTGCTGAGGGATCCCCAGGCAGGTCAGCCTGGGCCATTCAGCCCCTATCCCAGTGAGCAGCAGATGACTCTGCACTGACTCCCTCATCTGTGCATGACAGGTTTCGTGTCAGCTGCTTCAGACTCCCCACATCTCCCCACTGCTGCCAGTGGTGCAGTATGGGTCAGTATGAAACCAGAATTTTATGCAGGGCAGAAGTATAACTCTTTCCACATTTCACTCACTTCCCTATTTGTCATTTCTGGCTGAATCCTTCACTCCTGCTGGATCTTCCCCTGGGAAGTGATTGAAAGAGCCTCAACAGTTTAATCCAAATTGCCCTCCAGTTCCCTGGTGATGCAATTAATTAAAAGCAGGATTTTTACATCTCTGTTCTGTTTAAAAGTATCCCCTGCCCATCAGGCTCTCCTGCTATGAGATCTAAGTCACTGTGCTGGCAGCCACATCCAGTATGAGCCTGGATTTCTAAGGGGATAATCCAGGAAGACATCAGGTCCCCCGGTGTGGCAGTCCCAGCCATAATCAGCCTCTCTCACAGTTGTGGGCTATTGCAGTTCAGAATCAGGAGTAGTTTCTCCCAGTATTGCAGCCTGCAGTAGCAAACTTAAACCTTTTTCCCCATAGTAATCTGCAGTGGGAGAGGCCTCCAGTGCCTCCCCATGATGGGTTTTCTTTTGAGAATTTCTGTGAATCTGCTCTCCTTGCCACAGAATTAATCACACTTAGACATAGAAAACAGCCATGCCTTTGCTAGAGAGAATGTGCTGAAACGCAATAAATTCCATGTGAAAATATAATGGCTGATATAGGCAAACTCTAAGGAGACAAAACTTGAAGGAACAAAATTCTGAGAGCTGGGTGGAGTAGGCAGAGCCTGGGATGAGAGTGAGCAAGGCTGTGCCACAGTGTGCCTCAGTTTGTCCGTTTGACAGACGAGGAAGAGGAGAACAGAGACTGGAGAGCTTAGGGCTCTGATTCCTATTCCCTGTCAGAATTTGTTGTGAACAGGACAGGGAGAGGTTTAAGAATTTGGTTTAAGAATGTGGCCATGAGTTCTGACCGACAGCTCCTCCTGCCCACACGACCCTCGGCGGTGAGAGCAGACTGGGACAGGCAATTTGCAGGTGGACTCTGAGCCAAGGCTGAGGTCCCACTTTGGCTGCTCTTCCTTACGAAAGGGAAGGCATGTTTTGGTTTTCCTGGGCTGTCTGCAGAGCCTCTCTCTCCAGTCTGGGACAGGTGCCAGCCACTTCCAGTGCCTTTTCCCAGTGAGTTTAATAACTCCGCTTCCTTCATCCTGTCTTGAGCTCTCAAAATAGCATCCTCAGGTATGACATGACATACTCCATTGCCCTGCTGTCTGCTGCAGACAGTGTCCTCTTTCTTTCTGCTTATCCCTGCCTCAGTCTATACATAGTCCTTGGGATTGGCATCCTTTGTCATATTAGAGGTGCCAGAGGAACCTGGGGATAAGAAGAGGCAACTCTTGCTGACAGCACCAGAGTGTGCTATAGAGTGCTAATTCCCACAGCACTAAGGATGCATTTTGGCATATTATGGACTGTCTTAATTTAGTTTAGCTACCACACTTGCTTTGACACTTGAGCACAGCACAGCCCACAGCAGCTAGGTTTTACCTGAGGTGGGGTCTCCATCCTTTTAGGCCCCCTGAAAATTGTGGGTTTGTGCAGACTATGAAGCAGCGATCACAAATCTTCCTTCTCTGTTTAACTGCTGACTCTTAGCAAAGCCAGAGCTCCTGAGCATGAGTTCATTAGCCCATTGGAATGGTGCTTCCTTGGCTCCCGACTTCCCTCCAAGGCTCTGGCAGCCAGACACCCCCTCTGCTGCCAAGCTAAACCTTGCCATGCTGTGTGATGGGACAGGCTGCTGGGCACACAGCCAGCAATGGGCCTGTTCTCACTCAGCTATTGAGCATCCCTGCAGACACACTGGTTATGCCAACCTCCATCCTACAGACTTCCATACAGGCTCACATTTCCTCTGGGGCTGCCTCGTCCTTTCATCCACACCTTATGAGGAGAGGCAAACCCATGTTTGTCCCATCCTTCCCTTCCAAAAAGCTGTGTCTGGGCTGCTGATGCCTGATAGAGAAAGTTAAATGACCCCTTGAAGGGACTGACTGCCATGTAAACAGCCTGGCCCAGCCACTGCAGAGCTCATTTGGCTGGTTTGGCCTCTTGCAGGCTCTCTAAAAGACATCTCCCCCCCCTGCTTTGTGCTCCTGCCAAGTAAGCTGTGCTGTGCTGCGTCCCTGATCTTTTCTGACATTAATTACCCTTTCCTGGCTCAGACTGCCCTGTTTGTGGCCAGGAAACCAAACTCACTTGCGCCTGGAAGCAAAACAGGAGGGAAGAGAGAGTGTCTGCTTCCCTGGATGGCCAACTGGAATAAGCAGGTGTCTCTGTGCCCTTCCTACCCCAGGGAGAGCTGATAGAAGGCTTTGCCCATTGCAGCCCAGGCTGGATCCAGCCAACTGCTGAGCACCTGCTCTGCCTGCTGGAGTCTCTGGGAGTGAGGGTAATGGGCCAGCTCTGAATGTGTGCCCAGCATCTTCAGAAATGCACCAAACAGACCAGCAAAAGTGCAGTGAGAAACAGCAGGAGGACTAAACCCTGGAGGCTGCCGATCTCCTTCCACAGCTGACTTTTTAGGCCACTAATTTCGAAGTTGTTTTCTTTCACTTCACCTCTGGGTGCCCATGGCTTCCTCCCTGTCACCTCTGAACAGCCCTACTGCAGCAAGTGATATCAGTGAGGGGCAAATGTGGTCCCAGCTCCTCATGTCCTGCAGCCTGTGGCAGTGTGACAACCCAAGGATGGATGCTTCTCTAAAAACACCGCTGAAGACTTTCCTGGCACCAGCCACATGCTCAGTGCCATCCACTTTCCCAGAGTGGCAGTGTTCCTGTGCAGGCCAGAGCTTTGCTGGCAGAATTGAATGCTCTGAGCTTCTGGTGAGGGAGTGCAGTTCTGCTGCTGGGCTTTTGGAGACTGCCACCAGCCCAAATCGGGAGCAAGAGGCTAAGTCAGAGAAAGGTAAACATGGACATGTTCCTGACACTTTTACAGTGCTCTGAAGTTCCCATCACACACCCAAATGAAACAGCAGCACTTGGAGAGTTTAACTGGCAGCTCCCCAGTTACAAATTCATAGTCTGTATTAACTCCTGTGCTTTAAACAGACAGAAAGGAAAATCCATACTTTCCTTGAAAAGAGCAGCAACGTTTCTCAAAAGGAGCCTGTGTGTGTTTGCCGCATCTTTGAGCCTGCATCCAACACCAAGGGACCCGCGAGGCAGAGTTATTTCTAAAATACAGCACCATCTAGTGCTGTACTGCAGCAGGTCACCCACCGAGTGTCCCCACCTCGGCACCCACAGCACTGGGGTCCTCTCCTCACTTTCCCTCCCCAGCATAAGACTCTCTGCCTTTTGGGGTGGGCTTTGATTTGGTTCGTGTGTCAGCTGGCAGCGGGCTGTCTGAGGGCTGCTTCAACAAGTCTCTTTGTGCCTCTGTGTACTTGCAGCGTTCCAGCAGCCTCTTGCATAATTCATGGAGAAATTATGTTAAAACTTCATCCAAACCCCAAATCATATGTGAAATGCAGCTGGAAACCATCGTTGTAGATTCGAGCCATTGCAAACAACCCTTCCCCCTGCTCCACCACACCTTGTATTCCTGTGTGTTAAAGCCAGGGAAAATTTCTAGTTGTGCAGAAATCCTAGGGCTGAGTGACACAAATACAGCTGTTTTTCTGGGCAGTGGCTGTATCCCTGTGCTCTGCAGAACCACAGAGGATGATGTACTATTGCTGAGGGTCCAGGAGGGGTAAGAAAGATATTATCTGCAAGTTAAAATTCACAGTTTAAAGCCTTGTGTATGCACTGTAAAATAAACTTCATTCAACTTCAGTTGAAAACTGCTGATCTGAAGTGTCTGTGGGATAAAAGTGGGATTCAAAATGCTGCAAACACCATTTGCTAGGTGTAGAAGTTGTTTGGCCAAAAACAGAGCTGGCTGATTATTATGGAGTTAATTTCACCTACATTCCCACCATCCCATCATAAATAAACAATCTGAAATTGCTTGGCTTTTTCCTATACATAAAATCCAAGGGTTTAGATTAAAACCAACTTCCCTTCAAGTTATATCCAGGATTCATGTATGTGCTTAAGCTGTATAACATAGTACTAAGAGCTCCTGTAAATTGGAGCAATCTTTATATCAAAGCAACTTTACACTCCCCTCCCCTTCCAAATCCAGACACTTACAAAGTAAAACCCTCGAGCTGTAGCAGCATGGAAGGAGAAACTAGTAGGCCAGGAAATGCTTGCAGTGGTGCTGTGTGATTGACTCTTGCTGTACAGACAGGTTTCCTCCTGCTTTTCCAGGGAGAAGGAATGTGGTATGAAGAAAGCGTTGTCTGGCGATAGCTTTGTCTGATGTAACTATGGGTAGGAGTTGGGATGGAAAAAGTTTGTTCTGTGGTAACCAATACCACAATGGGGGAGGACGCCTGAGAAACTCGTTTCTTTCACAAGCAAGTACGTGATACCTTATCCCACATTTATTTGACCATTTAACCCCAAGGAAAACATATTGTTTCTTTGCATCAGGCTTTGTTATTTTCACTTTCCCAGAGGATGCAGCCAACATCAGCATGAAGGTGTGAGAATTTGGAATCAGAACTGCTTGCTTTGTACATAAAGGGACAGTTTCCTTGTGACACCAACAGAATCAAAACTGTAAAGTTTCTATTTTTGAGCCAGCCCCAATGGCAGTAAAAATTAAATTCTCTTTTTCAATTCTTTTGTTTACTGAAGCACAAAAGCCAGCAGTGCAGGAACTTGCTTTCCATGGCTTGCAGCAAAGGCAGGGTTGGAGGATTGTTGTGGACCAGTTCTCAGACACAGCTGTGCTGAGACTCCAGGAGGTTCTCCTTTTGGAGAGCCAGGCCACAGTCATGAATGGTGCAGCCTTGGAAATCCAACTGGTTAAAGCATTTTGCCACTCAGCCATCAGGAAACACATTTTGTAGGTGCTGTGGCACATCTCTTTGGTCTTACCTCCACATGTCAAATAGGCCTCTCTTGCTGATTTTTTGCACAAACAGGAGCTGCTGCCTCACACTGGAGTACACTGGATCTGTGTCCCATAAATGCAGTGTCTGCCCAGCAACATCCTGCCCTGAAGGAGAGAATTTCCTAGACCCTGCCAAGTATCAACATCAAGAGCATGTCCCACGGAGACAAGGCCACACAGCAGCTTCCATGTGTCAGCATTCCCACTGAGTCCTTCCAAAAGCAGCCCCAATTCGGCTGCTCACACACACAGAGTTGTGGTAAGCTAATATTCAAATGAAAACATTGGAAAATTCACCTTTATGTACCTCTCCTTGGCACTGTCTTGGCCTTTCCTGGGTCAGTGTGGGACTATTGCCTCTGTTTGCTTCTAGACCTTTTATTTTTCCCTTTGCCAACCTAATTATGAGTGTCCCAGCTGAGAGAGTTTTCCATTTCCTTCATTTGCTAGGCAACCAAGTGTCTGTACATTTCCATAGGGGTCTGTAAACATCTCATGGTACATTCTTCTAATTAGAAAACAATGTCTGTAGTTGTGTTTACATTGCTATGCTTATTAGGAAGAAAATGCTGGGCTGGTTTTGTGTTATGTGCAACCTGAGATTGTACATTTGTGTGCTGTTCAGAGGAGTATTTAATTGGTTTTTAAGAAATGTATCTTGGGGGTTTCTTGGTTTCTGAATCAACACAGACAGAGAGTTTACAGCTAGTTATTGTATGAAATTACAGATCACATGTTCCTGTGAACTTTCCCTAAGCTTATTCAACTCAAAAAATGCAAGTCGAGTTAAGGAGGAAAAATTTCATGGCTTCAGCAATGAGCCACCACCTTGGGAGGCACTACTTGTGATCAGGCAATGTTTCAGGGCAGTTGGGCAGAACTAGTAACAAATATCTCAAGGTTAATATCTGTACAAAGGGGAATCAGAGGTTTCCCACACTTCTAGGATGATTCGTAGTATTCTAGAAACATTCAGCAGGAATCCACGAGTTCATCACTTCTGATCCTCCACATAATGCAGGCTGTAGTAATCAAAATCAAATTGAAATTAATGTCTTTTGAACTGAATATGTGTTTGAGAAAAGAGTCCAGTCTGCGTCAGAGGTTGCCAGTAGTGAAAAGTTGATTGCTACCGTAGTAAATTGTTCCATTTATTAGAAATGTTCACTTTATTGCTACTCTTAAATTGTCACTTCAACCCCCATCCACCAAATCTGTGTTTTGTCTACCAGAATGAAAATCTTTGATCAGTTTTTTCCCCATATTTCTGCTTCAACAGAATGTGAGATGCACTCCGTAACAAGAAGAATAAATTGCAGTACTGGATGCTTCTGCTTGAAACCTATTTTGTAACCTTTTAATTCAATTCATGGCTCTTGTCTGGACCTTTTCCCATCTATCCTTGTCCTGTGAATGGTGAACCCAAGCACTGTGTACTGTGAAATGCATCAGTACCAAGTGCAAGGGCAGGGGGAGTTGCTCTTTGTTACACCACCGAGTCACAGAAATGTCGCTTGGAAGGACCATTTCTGCTCACCATCCCTTGCCTTACAGAGTGAGGCAGATTCTCATTCCCTTTGACAATCTGGACCTTGTTCTTTATGAGCCACTTTCACAGATGGCCCAAGGCTGCAGCGTGGAGGATCACAGGTCCCTAGAAATCCCCGTTGTGAGTCGCTACAGGCGCAGCCACACAGTGCAGTGCCCCTCTGCCTGCCCGTGACAGAAAGAGCCCCGTTCAATGCTAACCCTTAAGCAAAGAGTGCCCTGACCTCCCAGCTAGCAGAGCAGCCCTTCTTGCTTATTTTATTCCCGGCATTTGAACTGCAGCACATTCCAGTTGGGTAAAAAGGCTTCGCTGTCTGGAGCATGCCGGAGTCAGGTGGTGAGCATACCAAGAGCCAGACAGGATACTGTGCTTCCTGTGAGAGTAAACACTGAAAGTCATGCAAAGCATCTTTCATTCTGGCTGGGCCTCAACAGCCAGTACAGCCGCTGGAAAGGAAGGGACTTCACAGACACAGAGAGATTATTCTCTTCTGGCTCACAGGCGACCTGGACTTTTAATCACATTTGAAACCCTGTATGTTTAAAGGCTGCTCACTTTGTTGGCAGAATGCACACCCAAATTTCCCCCCCATTTGCTGGGAGCTTGCAGCCTCACTCAGGGGTCTGCTGTGCAGGGACACAACCAGCGTGGATGCTCTGCACCTCCTAAGTTTATATCTAAGACAACACCATGGGATAACTGAAGGAGCTCTTGGACATATCCCAAGTCCATTCAAACATCAGCTAAGAGAGAAATGTACTACTGAAGCACAGTTCAGATTTGCCTTAAGTAATTTCACCTCTGGAGAGTCTCTCTTAAGGGCTCTGAGCATTGTTAATGCCAGGAGAGTGACACTGGGTTTGTCCTGTTTTTAAAGAAGTTAAAAAGTCATCAAGAGAATGTCTGAAAGTTCCATCAAGCTTCATACAGAACAGAGTCAGAGCTTCTCTGGCAGAAACTCCCTGATCTATTAAGTCCTCTTCAGCATTCACATGAAAAGCTAGATTCCTCCCCAAAACTTCATGGAAACCATTTGTCAGGCATTCAAGGCACCTTCCCATGTGGTCTGGCTGTTGACATATGAACAGACCGGAACAGATGTCGATGGCATCCTCACTGTTGCATTTTAGAAGCTGCATCACTCTCAGTCTCAAGGCCAGCCTGAGTTCCAGACTGTCATAGTGAGGATGAGCACAGGGAAGCCATTGGGATCACAGTAGCCAGCAGGTTCTGCAGCTGATGGTTCTAACCTTTCATCATAATGTTCAGGTGGTGTATTTTATGCTGTTTGGGAGCCTCCCACTGGAGTGGGCTGGAAGGAAATTAAGCCCTCTCTAGGCATGTTTGAGCTGTGTTTCAAGAAATCCTTTAATTTCCATAAAAAAGTGCAGTTGGAAATCTGGCCCTTGACTCTTGTCTGTCTTTGTTCTCCATCTGTAAATAGAAATGGCAGCACAGTCTGGCTGACAGGTATATCTGAGGAGAGAAATATCACCACCATGCAGGAGCAGCTCAGTCACAAGAGCACATGAATCCCAGTATCCACAGCCAGGTCCCAACAGGATTTTTTTCATCACCTTGTGGAAGGAGCATTTCAGTTTTCTGACAATCAATAAAAATGAGATTATATTCTTCAAAAAGCTTTGCCTTTCATACTGATATCTACATAGTTCATGGTGTTCAAACAGATTTTCCCAAGCTGGTCTATTATATGTGTTTTCCTAATGGAGAATTCAATATTTTCATTTTTGCTTGCAAAACTGTCTCTACATCAAACTTTGTTTTGATTTTTATAGACTCAAACTCTATTTTTAGGGTTATGTTATTCATTGAGGCTTAAAGCCAGCAGAGTCATCTTGGTAAGTCAGACTTTATGGCTATTTTCATGAGATCAGATGTAACATCAGTCCAGGCTTTTGGAAGGAAACTGCTTTCAGAGCTGCCAGTTAATTTGTGAGAAGACACTGCAAGGATATTCTCTTCCTATTGTGCATTTCTCCCCTAACAAAACTAAAGTGTGTTCTAATACTTTAATGTCTGGAAGGGTTTTAATATTTCTTTCCTCTTGTCTAGCAACATTTTAAGTAAAGAACCAGATATGGTACCTTTTTAACAGAAGAGACAATGGCTTAAAAACACTGCAATTTTATTTCTTTTTGGTGTTTCCAGATGATCTATTGATCTGTACTTCAACAATTGCTTTATTTATTGACCATGCAGTATTTTTAAAGTATTTTACTGCTTCCACAGCATAAGCAGAGATCTTTGGAGAAAAGAAGGCTTGGTGGGAATGTTTTGAGGGTTGTGTCCTGCAGTGCTCTCTGTCTACTGAGGTCTTCATCATAAATCCTGGCGATATAATTCCATTTCCTAGAAATGTTCTTTTGCAGATTCCAAATTTTTTCACCAACATCAGTTGTCTGCAGTGTCCCAAGGAGAAGTGTATTAACGTGGTAGCTTCAGCATGGGAAAATGAGGTGCTGGAGGGAGGCTCTGTCACAGAGTCTGTAAGGCATCAATGAATCCAGATTTCCTTGAAGTGATTCCTCCAGGGAGAAGCACAAATTCTTCCTCCAGAACAATCACAAATGGGTTGGCTCTAGCACCTTAGATTCTGGGTTGTTTTCTTTTGCAGTGCTCTGTTTTCCAGGCTCTCCCACCTTTTCTCCCCAGGCAGTATTTGCAGTGGTGGTCCCAAACTTCTGCCTTAGACAGTTGTGAGTTAGGAGATTGGGCATGCACCCCTATGAAACACCAACTGCTGCAACACACCCTCTTCCCTGATTTCTTATCATCCTTGCAGGTTGTTTTATTCTCCAGTTTTGCCCCAATGTTCTTTCTATGCTGTCTAAGTTGACCTGAAGATCTGGAGAAGAAATTCAGAGTCCTGTGTGATTAGCTGTGCCAGTAGCAATTGCTATGGCCTGCCGTGGGTTCTGACATCTGTTCCAAAAAGCAAAGCTGTTTTTCCTTCAGAATCTCTCACATTACTCCAAATAGCCACATCCTTTCAAAACATGCTCCTGTGCTGTTCATACTCTCCTCTGGAAACCACTGAAATCCATTCTTTGCCTGTTGAGGGACAAACAAGGCATGTAATCAAGTATTTGTAGAAACAGTAATAAATGCTCAACAGCTTCTGAATCTTATTCACTTGATACTTAATTGAATAAACCCCAAACTTCTAATTATTGCAAAAACTCACAGACTGGAAGCTTTAGAACTTTCTTATAAATGCCAGTGCTGCTATAACACAGATTTATATTAATGTTTCTTTAATGCTTAAAAAAACCCCTACCTGTCCTGAAATGGAACATGTGAAATTAATCTATTCCAATTCCTTTTGCATTATTCTCTTCCCAAGCTGGAAACCTAACTAATCTGCATCTGATCAAGTGCCAATATTGATAGTCTGTAAGCAAAAACCCAAATTCCTGGCATGTTTTAGTTTCAAGATAACCAAGTACAGATTTCCAGGGTGTTTCTGTAACTGATCTTATATTTGGTGTATATTTATAGGATATTTTTCTCATACAAGAGAAGAGAGGGTGACTTTGGTTTTGCACCTGAATTGATGTTGTTGGCATTTACTTCCCAGTCATTTTCTTTCAGCTATGGGAAGATTATTGATAGGCCTGCCAAGGACTGGACAAACATTTTACCTGGATACCAGGACACTCTGTGTCTTGGGATTTTGCTGTTCTGTTCAAGGGATTTTGCTGTTCTGTTCAACCCTTCCCACAGTGGCCTGGATTCAGTTTGGCTGGGTGCTCTGTGCTACATGTCTTTGAGAGAGTGAATCACAAACTCCTTGAAGTCTCCAGCTAAGCCAGCAGAAGCACAGCTGTTTATACTTTTATCTTGCTGTTTTCTTTTTCTTTGGGGTCAATCTTAAAATGAAATTTGCCTTGAGAAGCAGAGGGTAATGTGGGAGCCTTTCTGGTTCTGCACTTACTGGAATAGGTACAATCATTCACATTTTGCCCAAAACTCACTGAAATAGCTGAATATTTTCTAGACAGCTGCCATGTCTAATCACACTTATTTGTGTTTAAATTTTGACGTATGGTTCCCATTTCTGGGAAGCCTTCATGCTATTTAATGGATACAACATTATTTTATAATTGTGGACACAAGCAGAAACACTGCTTGACATTAGACTGATTCTGAAACAAGGTAACCCTATTTAGAGTTAATTATGACCCCTTGAGGGGACCTGGCGTAGGAAGCCCTGAGAATATTTACAAAATTAGGATGTTAGTCCAAGGAACATTTATTGGGCTTGAAATAAGCCCACATCTTTTTTTTTTTCCTTTTCTCTTTTCTTTTTTTTTTTCTTGTGTGTGTGTCAGTTTGAGAGGAACAAGTATAATTGAATTGGCAAAGCTCTCTCTGACATTGATTTTTACAACAACCTTACCTTTTAGACAAAGTCTCACATGTTATTGATTTGAAAATTCATTGTGAATGTTTTAAGGTCTGGTTTCTGTCTTCTCTGGGGAAGAGAAAGAACAACACACAAAACAGTACAGTGTAAGGTACAGGTCAGGACCAGAGAGCAGAGCAGCACATGGGACATTTTCCTGTTTTCAAACCCAACATTCAGCTGTGTGACTTTCCAGAGTTTGTTGTTCCTCTTGACTTATTTCTCTCTGCATCTGTGACAGTTATGACAGGAGCACAAGCCATCTCCAGACTCATTTATGTGTGTGCCCATGCCCACACAGAGCTCCACTCTTCAGATGTCAGAAAACTCTCATAAGGGGGGAGAAAATAGCGAGACATTTTTGGAGAATATTCCCTTCCTTTTGGCTTTAATTAGCGGTGCTCAATTATGCTCAACAAAGGCACTATGATTGTATCAACACAAAGACCCCACTGACTCTTTTGAGGGGTCTTGCACCAGAGGAAGCCACATCTACAGGGCAGGCACATTTCCCTAATGTCTGAGAGTACTCAGCTGTTGGAGGTGCCTTTAGACTTTGTCTTTCTTACGTTTTTGTTGTCTCTGATGCCGTATTTCCCCTCTGTTTTTTTTTTTTCCCAGGCAATGCTAGATGTCATAGGACAGATGCTGTTTAGGTGAGCATTAGGATATGGCTTTCCTGAACTTGAATCATTCATTTTGTAAAGTAATACTTCCCTATGCAGTGAATCACTTGTGACCCTTACTCTTGTGACTGGGACCAGCTCAGAGACTCTGCAGCCTACACAGGCTTTCCTGAGTAGCACAGCCCTGTCCAATGTTCCCATTGCCCCTCTGCTCGTATTTGTGGTGTTTCAGAGCTCAGTTATGTTGCACGGGCAGCCAAGGGACAGTGCAATCAGAATGAGTCTTTGTGCTTTGGGGAGGTATGACAATCTGAGATAATTTCTCCAGTACAGAGCAAGAATTGATCAGCACATGTGGATCCTGGAATTGAAGGGGACATCTGGGCTTGAAGGAATCCCTTCAGGCTGTACATGTGCAAAGGCAATGCCATGCTACCTCCAGGCCTCGCAGAGCCCACACTGTGTGCTTTATACATATATCCTGAGTTTATTCACGTTCTGGAAAGCTGCCCCAGGAATGTCTGCAATCTGGCATGTAGCATATTACAGCTGCATTGCTGAAAGAACCCTCCAGCCAGCAAATCCCAGCCCCTTCCTGCACAAAGGCTCCTCTCTGTAGCTGCAGGCTCAGCTGGGGCATGGCCTCCCATGTGCAGATGTTTGCTTACCCTGTGCTTCCATCCCAGCAAGGGCAGGATCTGCAGGCTGTGGGACTGTGGCTGTGTGCACCCCACCTGCATCACCTGCAGCATCCTTCGGGGTGAAGGAAAGACCCAGCAGATTGGTAACTCCTCACAATCCTCCATGGGGATCCTTTCCTCTACTCCTTAGACTCACATGGGAAGCAGTTGACCTGGGGACCTGGTACCCAGTGCACAAAGCAGAATGAAGCCAAACCACATTTCCTGGGTGACTCTGCAAGGAGCAACTGCTGCAGTGACCTGAAGTACAGAGGAAAACAACAGAACATGGCCTGAGAACAAACAAAGGAAAACTGAGCAATGTGGCCTCCCTAATTCACACATATACCCAGATGTCCAGAGCTAACCTAAGTTCAGAGGGCTCCAATGTTGGTTTATTTTAAGCTGAACAGCTCTTCTCATTAGGGACCAAGGTAATTAATTGCCTCAGCAAGGAATGGCATGCACTGCACCACATTGCTCGCAGAAGTTGCTGATGCCCAGAAGCAAAGATAATACTACATTCCCTCTATTCTCCACCCTGAGAATTCACATCAGTAACAACCCATTAGATCTCAACACTGTTTCCAAGAAATGTGGCTAAAACAGCATTTCTTTGGAGGTAACAAAAATAAATGTGACTCAAAAGAAAGCAATTTACCTAGGAAACTGAGAGCTCCAAACATCAGCATATCTCAGCTTTCTTGGGATTTTTTATTTTTATTCTGCATTTCCAAATGGCATGGATTCAGTCCCCGTAGATGAGCCGTGACGGTGCACATCTGGTTTTATGGTTAAGGAAATAGCTGATTGAATCAATACACCCAGCACAGCTGACTGGAGTAAATAAAAGAGGATTTGAAGGAAGCCTTGTTTTCCCCTGGATGGATGAGTCCATGTTCAGCCCTGTTGCAATTGCCCTGGAGTCTGTGAAGTGACACAAGGGGGGAAGAGCTGTCAGTGTATTTCTTCATGAAATGAGCGTGCTTTCTCTCTGTCCATCATAACTCTGGTTTTGTGAGAATGCAGCTCTTAAAAACTGTCAATCGTTTTCTGCCCAACTCACAGAGTCAGTAACAGAGGGAAGTGGCACACTGGGCCAGGCAAGTGGGACTGACCCATGAGGTAAATGGTTTCCATCACTGGACTCCATGATCACACCTAATGATTCTGTGTGGAGTAATTGTCAAACATGAGCTTTTTTGTTCTCACAAGCCCATGGGAAAGGATGGGGGAAATTGTAGGGGAAAGCTGTGTGTCCAGAAGGGTAGCAGTGGGAGGCACTGGGGGTTCAAACCTGGCAGCAAATCCTGACTCAGTGTAAATGAACTGCAAAACTCCAGTGGAGCCCCAGGGTTTTGGAGGCCACAGGCTCATGTTTCTCTGCTTCAACCTTTTGGGCACAATACAACTGTAAAAGCATTGGAACAAAAAAATCTCAGTCACTTTTTGCAGCAGTGGGGCAGCCAGAGAATAGCACCTGAAAAATTTGTAGGAATGCACGATGGACCCGACCACTCAGGATGATCTCCTGGGTGGCCAAAGGCTACAGGCACCAGTTTACAGCTCCTTGTCTGCCAGATGTGTATGAGATTCCCACAGAGCAACTGGCTGGCTTGTAACCATTCCAACAACTTACCTTTAAGCTGATAATTGGGGGTAAGACACAGACCTTGTACAAATACCTCAGTTTTATTTGTTGCCTTTGTTCTCCTTGTGCAGACCATGCACAGAGTCTTTCAGGCCCCTGTTTTCTCTCGAAGCCCATATTGATCACAGCTGGAAAGTTACCATCCTAGGAATGGTTTTTCCCAGGCAGTGGGAAAGTTATTTTCTTAGGCACCTCATTGTCACTTCATATTCTGGTGAATTACTTCAGAGCAGGATCTGTTAGCTTTATGACAAATCCCTTTATTTACATGGAGGGATGGCAGTTTTGGTTTTATCCTACTAAAACCTTGCAAGGAACAGGCCTGCAAACAAAAATGCTAGTGCAAGATTCATTCCAAGCTATCCCCAGGGCTGTTTATCTCCCAGATTTCACTGCTGCAGCCCAGATAACTTCCTACAGATGCAAACTGCACCTTGGGTTTTATCTTCTCTCCTTTCTGCAGCCAGGTCACCCTCTCATTATAAAGACCAAACAAAGGCAAGGTAGGTGGTTTGTTTCTAACACCTGGGGACTGTTGGTGCTCTGTTGCCATAAAGCAGCCCAGATTCTTTTACCTGAATTTGACCTCTCAAGAGAGGCCTCTTGACTCGCCTCTCCTGGGTAATTCTAGTGCAAAGCTGGAGGTATTCCCCTAACCCAGGCAGGGCAGGGGCTTCCTTGTGTGTATAATTACACTCCACTTACAAAGAGCACACGAAGAAATACAGATACAGCTTGGTTTGGGTGTGCAGTATGTCTCTAGTTTCTGCCACGAAGAGTTTTTGCACTTCACTTTAAGTCTGACAGAGACAGTGTCACCTGCCAGAGGCAGCCATGCTCCACCAAGGGCTCCTGTCCTGCAGGTGTGAGGCAAAGGTGTCCTTGGGAGCTGAGCTCCTGCGTGGAAAGTACTTGGCTGAGTGTTCCTTGTTTGAAAACAGGGGTCTGAAGGGGAGTCTCTTCATAGGTATTGCTTTTAAGGACTGCAATTAGTAGCTGAAGTGTTGCTGAGTGTTTAGGGGGTGATGGAGACTACCTGAAGGCCCAGTAGAAGAGGAATTGGTGTTCTGTGGCTGGCTCGGGTCCCACTGGAACCTGTACTCCTTGGTACTCATCAGGCTGGGCAGGCTTCTCTCAGTTCTGCCAGCCTGAAAGACTGGAATTATCCAGACTTCATCTCAGGGACTGTGAGAGAAGCAATTCATTATTAAAGGACATTAAAAATGCCATAAATAATAGAGCTAACAAGAAAAGATGAGCCTAAACAATGGGTCGCCAGTCCTCTGAGGAGTCAGGACTGTATGGAAGTGTGCAGGTTGATGTAGAAAGACTGAGTTGTTGCCATTTAGTAACACCTTCTTCTCCCTTGGCAGATAACTTTGCTCTGGGAAGACAAATGTCTGACAGATTTACACCATGGAGGGCAGCTCTTGCTTGGTAAGTGACCTTGGCAAAGGAGAGGTGGTGGGTGTCCTCACTGTGGCTGGCTTGGGGACGTTAGTCTTGGTCTCCTTCCTATGGCCTGCCTGCTACTAAGCTTTCCCTCTGCATCTCTGCTCGGAGAGTTTGGCCCAGCATTAAGAGAATGTGTCTGCTCTTAATGGAAATTGTGTTTCTGAGTGACATGGAAGGAGTTTTCCAAACTCTGCTAGTATTTCAGTGCGTGATCTGGAGCAAAACAGGCTGCCCCACTGCACTTCGATTGATTGCTCCTGAATAAAGTGGACTCTTAATGCCTGTCCACAGGGGCGTTAAGAAATGTAAAAAGTATTTGTAAATTAAAATGCCTGAATGAAAGGCTCTGGTATGTGTAATCATAGAATATCACATTAAGTAGGAAGGCAAATGTCAGGGGAGTTCCTGGCATTCCATGGAGCCTAGCTTGTCTCGCATAAATAGATTTAATAAGCTCTGCTAGAATTGAAGACAGGTTACATTTAAGCATATTTATTTGAATTTACATAAGTATACATCAAAGAGAAAATAATGCAGGCTCTCAGTTACTTCAGTCTAGTTTTTGATAGTTAATACTTCATCCCTTCCAGCATATCATAAAGTTCCTTTTCATAGTCTCAGAAGAGCATAAGGAATTGAGTGAAAGGAGCTGAGCTTGTTACTGTGTGACTGTCTGGGGGTTCAGGGTAGAGCTCTGTCTGTGTTTCATTGGTTTCCTCATGTTCTTGTTATGTCTAACTCTCCAGAAGCCTGAGAAAGACAAATGACAAAGCCCATCAGAACAGTGACACATGACTTGGCCTTTCCATTCAGGACTAAGCAGGGACCTGGTGAAGGCAGAGGAAACTGCTGCTTTGGGAAGAGGTGATCACTCAGTGGGCAGTGCAGGGCTGACCAACCCTTGTCCCTTTAGCTACACTTCATGCTCTCTGTGTGTGTGAGAGCAGAAGACGTGTGCTGTGCAGTCAGGGAGCTGGGAGTTACTAATGAGCAGGAGATTATGTGGGTTCCTGGTGTCCCAGGGAAGCTGGGTGCCAAAGGGACCCTGGAGCACAGGGATCTGTATGAACATGGTCCCCATCAGCAGCCCTGTCCCCTCAGCCCAGCAGCCTGTCCTGCTTGCTGAGTGCTGTGTAGAAAACACTTACGTGTTGGCATTTCTGTCAGAAAAAGATACACAACTCTCTTTCTCTCACTGGGAAACATCCTGAGGCCAATAATTTAATCTTCCTGTGCCTCAGTTCCCCAGCTAATAAAATGGGGCTGCTCATCCTGCTCCCCTCTACTTACACAAAGCTTTATCCCAGCTGACAGCATTGTGCTCCAAGAACCAACCCTTAACACAGCCAACTTGTACATCTTGGGTGACCTGGTCTCATCCAAAAAGCCAGGAAGAGCCCTTGGCAATCACAGTTGGAACTTAAAGGCCAGCCTGTGGTCAGAAACAAGAGCGTGTTTTGTTCATACACAGCCAACTCTGCCAGCTGTTTCCACACTTTAGCAAGTGTTTCCTATTCAAACAGAAAATGGTCGATGGGAACTGAACCAGATACAGCCATTCCAGCTAAGAGCAAAGAGTTACACCCACGGAGAAGTTGAAAAAGATGTTAGATGTCTCCAATGCAGTATTTACCAAATTACCAGATGTTTGGAATCCCTTAAGTCATCTAACAGGCCTTTGCAAGGCGATGTTACTCTTGAGTATCATGGTTCTCCTGAAAGAGCATTAAAGTGAACTAATTTTAGCCTTGAATTATGAGATTTTTCTCTAACAGAAGGTGTCCCTGAGGACATGAGGGTAGATTTTTATTTCCAAAACGTTGCCTTTGTATATTTTAAACGGATCACCTGGATGAAGTTCTAATGGTTCAGACTGTCTGATTTATAGCAACAGCTGTTCACCTTTGTAAATGGGGAGATTCTTGGAGATACAGAATGCATTTATGAACCTGATATTCCACATCGAGGGTCAGGTTTTCTTGCCTCGTTTTTGCACAGGTGTAAATCCAGATAGGCTCCTGTGAAGTCAATGAAATCGTTCCATGAGAGGCGTGAAAATCGGAGCTGCAGGAAATGGCAGAGCAGTTATTTCTTTCTCCAGTAGACTGAATTTTAGAACCCACAGCAATTGGAGGTGATTAAGGTTGAGAAATGTGCCTAAGGAATGATAGGGTGTTCCTGCTGAGTGATGGGGAAAAATGTGGATTCTTGCATGATGCCTGGGGAGCCATTTCTTCATACGGCTAAAGAAGATGGCAATCAGAGAGCCCAAAATTAGGAAGTAAAAAAATGAAAGAATAATGAGAGGGGAGATACCTTGGGTGTCCTAATTGGACTTCTTTAATAATTTAACACCTATATTTTAAAAGGTAGGATTCCTACTACTGAAACTTCCTGCAAAAATGTCTTTGATTTTCAGTGTTGAAGTCTGGAAAAATAATTGACCACTCTGGGTTTAAAAAAAAATAAAATTAAATCTGCTTTCAGACAGCTGTATCAATATATTTTTTCATCTTCAGATTTTTTTTATTATTTTATCTACACTTTGCCAAAAAATAAAAAGCTTCAGAATTTCCCATGACATTTTTGTGTTTTGACTGAGCAGATACTTTTGGGTTTTGCTTGGAAATGTGTAACTTTTGCAAACAGAAAAGAAGTTAAGTTCCTTCAGATGCTACAGAAGCTCCAGCTTGCTTATGCTTTCTTAGGTGTTGCTGGAGCATTCGTATCCAAATGAACAATCAAGGCCATATAACTTTATTATTACCAAATCTGCTATATTTCACACATTTGCACTCTCTTCACTTCCAGCTACTCAATCCATCCCTTTGTCTCCATAAAATACTCTGAGAGCTGATCTGTTGATGCCAGCTCTGATTTAAAATGCCAGGATGATTAAGTGTCCTCCACAATCCGCTAAATGGAATAAATAACATTATTAATTCAGTATGCAATTGTCTGGCTTACAACACTGAGCTTAGTATTTAATACAGTGTAATGGACCTGATTTCCAGCTACTAGATGTCTTCCCTTAACTTGCCTCTCCAGTCATCAGTGTTTGCTTAAAATATTGTTCCATGTGAAATGCAGCAGGAAAATTCCTGAGTAGAACTGAGGCAGAAATGAGACACGAGCAACTGTTCTGGGTTCCTAGCAGAGGCTCCTGGGGCTCCAGGCCTGTCAGGAGTACAGGCGTGGGCCTGTTAACATCATGTCAAAACTGTGGTACCTCAGCCTTGCTCCTGAATGCTCATAAAGTGTTATTTCCCATTTGGATCATGGTGGGCCACGTGGTCCTGGAGGAGAAACAAAAACAGAAGGTGCCTGAGCTCCACTGACATTAGCATAGGTCCCCAAGGATCTGCTAGAGGTAGTGCTGTTCCTTTGGATGGATATTTGTTTGGCAGAGTTATAATGTGCAATCAAAAAATGGAGTGAAATCAAAGACCTGGGACTCTTCCCAAAATAAAACCAATGGGAAGAATCCACCCTGGTATCTTTTAAGCAGTCTGGATACAAAGCAAATTGTTCGGAGCTGGATACTGCCTGCCAAAACCTGCAGCTTTATTCATCTGAAATATTCCAGCGTAGGAAAAGGCAATTCAGGACTATTCTCTGCTTTGTCTGGTTTAGATCTCAAATTCCCGAGGGCAGGGGCTGCCTTGCAATGCCTGACACTGGGGCCTGAATGCTGGTCCAGCTCATCCAATGCAGGGATAATGAAGTGAGCTCCATGCAGTAATTTGGTTTTGCTCTGTAGGCCTGGGCAATAGGCAGTCATTTTGTTTAAGACCTTGGAGATTTGGCTTCCAGAATACCTGATGATGGAGTTTTATAGCCAATTTTACTGCTGCTGAGTTGTTGTTAGCACAGAACTAATCTGAATGCATGTATATGTGGAAAACACAGTTTATATCACCTGGCAAATTTATGCTTCAACTTCTCATCCAATCCAGTGCTAGAAACAGGGTGATTTGTAGGATTTCCATGGCCAATCACAAGAATTTCTTTGGAAAGGTTCAAAATTCCATCTAAAATCAGAGTGGAAGGTTTTTTAAATGCCAGGGGTTTATTTTCAGAGTTGACCTGGATTTGCACAGAACTGGTAATGCAAAGGCAAAAACCAGCTGGAAGTGTAACAGAGAAAGCTTCTCAAGGGGATTTTTTTCTTGAAAACAGGGGAGGAATTAGATATTGTTGCTTCAAATATCTAATGAACAAAGGAGAAAAGCATGAACCTGGGAGCTGGCAAGACAGCCAGGTCAAGTTTCTGCTGGCATTTATATGATCCAAACCACTGGGCCTATTACAAAAAGGACTTTGCCGCTGGTTATTCTGGGACCAGGCTGTGATGTGAGAATTCTCCTGTGTCAAAACATGCCTGAACTGACTTTCACTGCTGGACATCCATGTCTTTGCTCTCAATGGAAATTTATTCTTAACAGGGTTCCACTGGAGCTTTGTTCTTTGATAAAGGCATTTTAAATGTTTTAGGTAAGGTTCTCTATGCAGAGAAAGGAAATGTGAAATGCTTAGTTCTTCCATATTTCCTTATATTTGTCACAGAGGATATCAGAGAGCTGGCAGTTTGGTACCAGGAGTCTGATCCAGCCTGAGCTTCTAGAAAAACCTGTAACTTCAGTAGGATTTTTTATGGAGGATCCCTGATGACAACACTCAGCCTACTTCAGATTAGCCCTTGGTTGTAATGCAAATACACAGAGGAGTTGCAAGGAAAATATAAGTGCCCCTTCCTTGGAAGACCTTTGTCCTTTCTGCCTAAGGATTTCTAAACATACAACACCTTGCCCTAATTGCTTACAAATTATTGGGTGACCACAAATGCTTGCACTTGGAGGTGTCAGGAGATGCTGGTGGCTTTTTTTTTGTTATGATAACAAAGTGCATGTTCACAGCCACACTCTCTCCATAAAGGGACATAGTACATGGAAAACTTGTATTTCTAGTTGTGCCAGAGACTCTGGTTGTTGCTGCTGTATCACCTTGTATCTTAACAGTGTCATTCTCTCAGAAACAGCTTTATATTGCTGGTCTCTAAAACCCCAAGGAAATCCTACTCTGCAGCCAGCACTACGGGGTACAGAAATCCATCAGGATTTCAATCCAGGGCATACCTGGGAGACATGAGCATGATGCAGTGTTCCCTGTGCATGGCTTGCTCCTTGTGGCAGCCACATTGAACTCTGTTAAAAATTACTATCCATCATTACCACCGGCTTTCCTCTACTCTTCTCATGTGCCCCCTCCACTGCTGTCTGCATTTATAGCCCCAAAATGCAGCCAAGGGTCAGAATCGTTCCAGAAGTACAATGTGTTCATGTATTGCTTTGGATGGGAGATGGTGCCACTATTTTACTAAGTATTGAGAACTTTTCAGCAAGCTCTGTCTGGTCGCTGTGGCGAGGTCAAAGCATTGGCAAAGACAAACTCAAAGATGTCTTGCACCATTTCTCAGTGTCTGTGGTTGGTTGGTTGTCTTTTAAAGTGTCAGCTCTTCCTGCAGAATGGAAACAACAAGGTTTTGTCTAGGAAACATCCAAATGCCTTTTCATTTTGGCCTTTGTGAAAACTTTTGAAATCTTCCTGATGAAAACCAGAAAACTCCCTAGGCTTGAGTACGTGTATTTGTTGATACTTCACAACTGCTGAGGGCTAAAACATACAAGGAAGTCCAGGGATCTCTGCTGGGAGGCTGCAATGGTAGGTGAAGATGCAGGAGAGTGTTGCTTGAGCCCTCCCCTACTCCTCTCCAAAAGAAGCTCAATGGCAAATTTGTCTTCCAAGCCACAAATGAGAAAATGCAGTGCTTCATGTTTCCTGTACTTTACAGTAAGTTTACTGTAGTTGATCAGGTTAATCCATCTTGGCCCTGCTTCTTAGAATGCTCCCTGGTATATATTCTCAGAGGAAAAGCCACCTGTTTTTCCAATCTGCTGCAATATCTACATTTCAAAGAGGGGAATATTGTATGGAGTCCTGCTCCTGTTCTGAATTGCCTCCCTGTATTGGGATGACAGCTTTGCCCTGTCCCAGCCAGTCTTTAATAGGTGCAGAAACTACAAGGAAGTCATTGAGTGGCAATTTGGTGAGAGCTCTTCTGCCATTAGGGCTGCATTATAGGGCATTTCTTCCCAGCTTTTGTCAGCAGTCACACTGATCTGCACTGAAAGCTGAGCAAGGGAAAATCCCTGGCCAGCTGGGCTGTAGGAGCTTTTTGTACCTGCAAGGCTGAGGGAAGCACAGGATGAACTGGAGCTGAGCTTGTGCTTTAAAGATTTTCTCACCTAACCAAAGCTTTCAGGTCTGCTCAGAGGGCAGGACACTGCACCACTGGATTTGCCCCTAATACATTCTGGCTTGGTGCTTTTGAAGGACAGCAAGAGCAAGTAACTTTGGGTGTCTCTTGGAGCATCTCTAGGACACGTGGGGTTCCTTATCTCCCTGAAAGCAGGAGGTTGTCTGCTCAAAAATCTGTTCGTGTGACATGGCAATTACATTGGCCTGTGGCACTATTGGGCTCTTTTATGAGCCACAGGAATGAAGAGCTCTGTGCCATGCAGGTCACTGGAGCCCAGTTGGTTGTGTCAGCAGCCTATCTCAAATAACAGCAAGAACAGATGACATTCCAGTGGAAACTCCTTTACAAGGAAATACTTCGGATGCCAGATGTTTGGGATTTTTCTGCATATTTGTAAAGTTAAAATGTTCCTTTAGGACTCGGTCAGCGTAATTATCCATACAGGATTTTTGCTTTTAAACTGTACTTGATTTTTTCTGAATGTTGTTGTGGTTGTTGTCCACACTAGAGCCTGGAAGTCCTTGCTGGTGACAGGAGAAACTGAACTTGCAATGATTCAATCTCACAGTGCGCCAGTAGCAGTTTAAGTGATTTGTGTACTCCTATTAACCAAGTGACAGAGCCAGTATTTCTCTTCCCCCACCTTCCATTTCAGCCATAGCTTATTGCAGTGAAAAACTTGCTTGTTTTGTCCCTGAGAAGGCTGGGGAAAAGCGTTTGTGTTTCTGCTTGCTTAATTGGGAAAAGGGATTTTATGTGGCTCCCTGCACTTGCTGCCCTTATTACACAAATTATTCCTCTATAGATTTGAGAGCATCCTCTGAGCAGTGAGTCATAAGACACAGCAGACTTCCCTGGAGAGGCAGATGCAGACAGCCTTATCCAGATCATCAGCTGTGCCCTTCTTCTCTTTTCACAGACAAAGCAAAGGCCCAAGGGGGCATCCTGCCTCTCTGCAAGCACGGAGCTTTGTCTTCTAAGATCAGCTACCTAAAGACATGTCTGTTTTTCAATCAATTTGGATGAGATTTCATTTCTTTCTGCAGACCCTGCCCATTTCTGCCTTAAAACCATCACTGTCACTCCACTGCAGGACCTAAAACTTTACTGTCTTTTTCAGGAGATACTGCTCTGTCTCCTTTGCCTGTCTAAAGTACCAACACTCAACTTCTCCATGTGGTTGCTTTGGAAGGTGCTGTGACTCTGGCCTGGTGGTCTCTCAAGAGGTGCATAGTACAGAGTCTGAGGGCTGGAGAAATTTGAGCAGTATCAGAACACAGATATCCTTTCTCTTGTTTTAGCACATCTGCCAGTGTACAGCAGCCAGACGTGGTTTCTCCCTGCACACAGACCCAGAGCATCAGCACAAACATCTCAGTAAATCCCATTCCTTGCACAGCATTTCAAAAGTGTCCTTAATGCCATGGGAAACTGGCCCTGCGTGTGTCCAGAAGGGGATGGTTCTGGCTGGATCACACATTCAGCCCCTGGCTTTGCTCATTTGCACTGGCTTCTGCACACACTGATGGGCTTGAAAAGCTCCCCAGTGCCCTTCTCTTGTGCTGGGCAGACAGGAGGATCAGGAGAGACTGGTTCCTTTGAGGGGGAGAGCTGGAGTGCAAAATGAGCAGCCCACAACCCCCGACTGGCAGTACTTCATTCAGGAACACTTCTCTCTCCACAGGGGCTGGTCTGCTCTCTTTATCCACCCTCTGACATGATCCTATATCCAGGCACTTAAGAAGAAGAAAAAAGCAGCAAAACTGAAAGCTGCTATTTTTAAACTCTGCCCTTGGCTCTTTGCAGCACTCTGCTTTCCTCCCTGTGATTCAGTGTTCTTTTGAAAACTAGGCACCAGGGCCCTGTGGTTTCCTGGTACTTGGAACATAAAATCTCCTAATTCTTCTCTCACAGCAAGCTTCAGAGGCCAGGGAGTGATTGATATTTTCTATCGCTTCATTAATAGTCACGGCACAGTAGTTTCCTAATCTGTTTTTGCACTGCTTTTTATTTTGAATCATTTGTCTTTCAAATTTCCTCAGCCCTCCATGTCACACAAAGCGACTGCTGTGTGCTCCCCTCCTGCCTTTTAACTGCTGGGCTGAGACCTTCAGGAGCTGGGAAGTTGGGGGTCCTGCCTCAAGGAGCTTCCCCATGTTTGTTTTAATAAGCTCAGCAAATATCCTGAGGGTATGTCCCAGAGTGATCAAAATCCTTGGGAAAGGAGAACTTCAGCCTAATTCCCGAGAGTCTCTGTTTACCTCCATCACTGTGCACAGTGAGAAAGTTTGTGCCATAATTCATGGCCAACCTTGGATCTCCCCTTCTCTGAACTGGACCTGCTTTGGAGTCCTCTGTGACAAAGGCAACCCACCCACCCCACAGGGGTCAAGAGGATTGATCTGTTTGGCAGTCAGCATGCAGAATCTGAAGTGCCTGAACTGTTTTTCCATACTTCTTACATACCTCCACCAATCAATTCTAGTCCAGGGAATTACAAGTTTAAAACCTGGATGTTAGACCTATTTCTGTGGTGAATAAGGTGCTCAGGGCACGGGAACCAAGCAAATCCCTGGAAGAGAAACAGGGCCAGGGAAAATCTGGTATTTCTCCTGCTGACCATGCCCATCCCCACCACACCTTCAGGGATAAAGCTGTACTGGATAAAGGCAGACAATGCAGTGGGACCCATTTGCAAGGGGCTTGGGCATCCACAGAGGAGATGGGGGAAAACAGGATCAGGGGCCAGTTGTGAGCCAGCTCCTCGCTACCACACTGCCTTGTAAACACCTGGAACCTTTACCTGGAAATGAGCTGCTGTCCCAGATTAAACAACTCACTGTGCAGCTGGGACTCTCTGGCATGACCGCAGTAATCCTGAACTCGCTGTAAATTGCTTTTTCATTCAACCCAACTTGGAAAAAGGCAGACAGGCTGTAGTCTAAACACCCCAAGAGTCTGTATTTGCTTTGTTCCAGCACACTCTGCTCTCCTGTGATTTAAAACAATGTGTCTTTGTGCTTATCTTCTGGGCTTGGCAAGGCAGTTTATACCTCCGAGTTTTTGTCTCAACAGGAGAAATTGCTGTCTAAGAGATCCTTTGTGGACTTCCGACCAAAACCATCCAGTGCAACACATGGTAAGTCATTCAATGTTTTATAAACTCAGACCCTCAACTACAGCTATTTATGGGTGGAAACTGGCATATCAAGAGTTTCTTTTTGGTTACAAGGGTAATGAATTCTGGCTTATGTTTTTATGACATCTCAGTTTGGTTTCTCCAGCCCTTCCTTAGATTATAATGCCTTTGACTTTACATTTGTTCCTTCTGGTGCCTGCCACAGCAGCTTAGCACTGTGGTGTGTCAGCAAAGGAAGAATCTCAGCCACATTCCCCTTGCTCCAAAAAACACAGGCCCTTATTATTTATGTTAAAGGGGAAGGTTTGTGCCCTGATGTGACACGTGGCAACAGCGTGTGAGGACGTGGCTTTGGATGATTCTGTTGCTGCACTGATGTATCCATTCTTAGTCATGTCCTCCTCTGAAGCAAAAAAGGGATGAGACAATGAGCATGACTTGTGGGGTGGCTTTGTTTGAGTTCTCTTGATGTAGCCATCAGCACTTGAGTGATGCCTGCAGTGGAGAATAGTTGGGATTTATTGCAACCTCAGCACGTGGGAGGGATGCACTGTACAGTGGTGGAGAGAAACTGTGCTGGCAACTACTGGGCTAGTGCAGAGAGCAGGACTGGGTTTACTACACCAGCACATTTTTATCACTGCAGCACCACAGCTTTCAGCCTGCGATGTTGCTCTGTGCTCGGTGGTTGTACCACCACTTAGGGCACTTGTGTGCCCTAATTCCAGCACTGGTTTGGGAGGTAAAAACTTTTTTGTAGTTGTTTGGGTCATATTAATTTCTTCTGTGTATCTGCTTCTGGTATTCAAAAATGGTTGTCATGTGTTGCAGGGGTCACCTGGAAATTGGGTTGAGTGTGTAAAAGCTGAAATGGTACCCTTGGTGGGACACTGACTCACCTTCCCTGAGGAAGTGCTTCCAGCCTCTTTAGGGAGAGAACTTCTCCCATTGACCAAGGAGGTCCCGAGCACCTCCTGCTAGAACTAAATGCACAGTGCATGTTATGCAAATGTTTCTTATTGCTTCCAGACACGAGCTCTCCTTGGGTTTCCTTTGTGATTAATGCAGCCCATCTGTAGTTTAAAAAATGCAATGTTCAACTCTTGCTTTTGCTATTTTTTGTACTGCTGTGCTCAGGTGATCATTGTAAATGTGTTGCTCTCACTTTGGACCTGATTTTTACAAAGTCTTAGAGTCTTCTAGTTGTTCCAAGATGCACCTGCATTCTCTAGGATCATTATTTTGGGTGCGGGGAAAAGGAGGGACAATAGAAGTTCAAGGGAATGAGTAAGATGAAGAACAGTCTGTAACAGCAGCAGTGTGACCTGGAGCTCTCCTGCCTCCACGGGACACCAGCTATAAGGGGACACAAGGAGCTCTGGGCCAGGTGAGGCGAGGAGGGCTTGCTTCCAGGGAGGCCTGATGTGTTATGCTGCACTAAAATGCATCCAAACCTCAGCCCACCTCTCCAAACTCTTCCCTGCTGTGGCCAACAGCTTGTCTAGAAGGATACGTTCAAATAAAGCTGTCCTGCCTGATAGTTTTCCATGTTCTTACAGGAATGCTTGTGTTCCACCCTGGGCTTTCTTATGGAGTGAGGAGCTATGAGGAGCTAATACAGTTCCTTATACCCTTACACTCCCATTACACCTTGCAGTGGGCTGGAGAACTCAGAGCAGCTCAGAGAACTCCAAGGATGAAAGCAAGAAAGATGGACCCTTGTTCCTAGTCCAGCTTTCAACCTTTGTTGCCAGTGTCACATTTTAGGAGATCTGTGAAGAATGATGGCCAAAGTCACGTGGCTTAAAATGTGTAGCTCAAACCCAAGATCTTCAGTAAGTCTGCCAGTAAAAAAAAATCAGCCCCCCTCTTTTTTTTCTTTTTTCCCCAAGGGTCAGAAATGCCAGGACAGAATTTAGCCTTATATATTGACACAGTAACATCAAACATGAGCTGTCTCTTAAAAGCAGAATGTGGAATAATCAGAGACAAAACAAGACTTGGACATTGGCAAGGAAGAGCTCCATGCCTGACTGAGCTAACATTACCTAATTGCAACCAGAGAGCTATGCAGGAGTTTTAAAACTTTACCTTTTTTTCCAAATCATAGTGATGTTTGTGGCCCCCGTGAAAGGTGTTTCCCTTATTGTTCATTCTTCAGAATAATTACCAGCTAGCAGCACTGAAAATATCTCTTCACTTCCTTTTTTTTTTTTTGATGTGTCACCATTTCAGCTCTGTAGCCATCCTGCTCTTGGGTTAACCAAGGAGAGACAGGCAGAACTCTGCAGTGCTCAGAGTTGGGAAAGAGGGGTATCCTGGCATGGAGTTGCTGCTAACCCATGGCCTTCGTGTTTCCTGTTGGATTTACTGTTTTGCCTTGGGATTAACCCCTCCCCTCTAACTTGCAGATTCCTGCATTTCTGAGTTCTGCCTAGTAGCAGAATTAGACTAAGCAAAATACCACAGGAAGTGCTGAAAGAAGTATTTATTAACTCTATTACCAGATGCAGACTGGTAGGAAGCACATCCAGCCCAGACATATCTAACCAAACTTAAGTGAAGGTCATGAATCAGCAGAGGTCCAGCAGAGATTTTCTGACTGCGTGCCCAACAGATGTGCTCTTGCCTGAGCGTATCCCATCTCAAATGTAGACCTTGCCTTACTGAACTCAGCATTTTTCTCTTGCAATCACCCCTGTTGAAATTCAGTGAAGCGCCAAGAAGCCAAGAGCTAATGATTTCAAAGAGGGTGAGGAGTTTTAAAAGTTTCAACTTGGGAAAGTCTGTGAGAGACCAAGCTCTTCAGCAAGTATTCTCCACCTGAAAGTTTGTGTCTCACAGTACCTGGGGATGGTTCTGCCAAGTCACCTTGAGCATGCACAAGTGAGGTCTTTGGTCCAAAGTCTCCTGGAAGTGTGTGGCAGTTTGCCCAAGAACAGGGACGGGCAGTTTCTCTCTCTTTCAATTTCAAAAGGTAGCAAAAACAACATGACAAGTTTAAGAATATGTCACATCCCACTGCTCTGTGTGCATGCTTATCCTTAACGATGCGCTTTTAAGGATCTTGGATAAGACCCAAAAGGAGAGCTCTGAAAACTCACTCATACAGAATAATTGTATTTAACCTATGCTGTCAGTTCACACCGTATCATCTTAAAGAATAATAAATAAGCAGACAGCATTCTTACAGTAACCTCTCACTATTCAGTACCAGGAGGTGAGGGGACATGTGCCTCCCCAGACATCAGGTATGCCCTGGGGGTGGTGGGAGTGCTTAGTTTGGGTTTTACACTTGACAGTAGCAGTGGGGGGATGAAGTTAAAATGCAATCATTCTGAGTCAAACAGTAAGGCTTAGGAAAACAGATGTGGGATGTGTGCCATGAGCCAAGATCAACTTCACAAAACTCAAAAGATTACTTCTACAAAAACTGGAGGGGGGTGTGGTATTATCCAGTCAGGGTTGTGATGGATGGGGGCAAGGAAATAGCTCAGGAAAGTCAAACAACAGAAGCTGCAGCACAAAAATATTAACTTTATGGTGCTGTTATTTTGTCATTAGGAAATTCTTTCAATAGGATATGAAGGGTATTAATTAGTATCTTCCTCTGACATAAAACGGGGGAACAGAGGCTTTTATTTCTCTGAACTGCTTCTGCACTATCTCAAGAGCAAAACTGCCTTCCTCTTTAAAATCCTGAGCACATAGGGCTAATCAAAGTACAACACTTTGGGACCATTGAGCTCACCCCAATTATTGCAAACCAACTGGGCACTTGATTGTATTTACCTGGTTTGCTTCTGGCCTAGCTTCTACATCCAGATTGTGTTTCTTATGGAGCTGCTCTGTCACGTGCCTCACTGTATTGAGTCACCTCATCAAAAATCAGGGCTAGTGAAGGAGCCAAGAGCATTTCCCCCAAAGCATGGTTTTGAGGCATTTAAGCACACAGGCCAAGCACTCACCATTTCCCTAAAACGGACCAGCTCAGCTCAGATTTTGAGCCCCCTGATGACTGGTTTCATCTTAGTCAGCTTTTTTCTGCTGACTTCAGAAGAGTGACGTGGAGTACAGTTTTCATGACAGCTGTTTAAAGAACCCAACATTCTCTATTGTGCTGTGTGTGAGAGTCAGAACAACTTCAGCTAGGCCAGATTAACTGTAATAAGCAGGTATTGATTTCTACCTTCCAGACTGCCAAAAGCCATGATGGGATCAGTGAAAGAAGCTTCTCATGTTCAGTAATGCTGAACCCCACAACCTGTCTCTTTCAGCCTTTTTGAGAGCCTGAGCTGTGCCCTGCTAGAGAGGGACACATGTTTCTATCCCCAGTGTCTTGTCTGGTTCTTACCATCCACCTCCCAGGCACAGAGAGACCTGGCTGAAAACACCACGTGTGTCAATGGTTTCCTGCATGTTGTGCTGTATTTTGAAGACTTACCTCCTTGGCTGTGGATCAGCAGTGTCCCTGTGCCACAGGAAAGGTTGCCAGCTCCATCCTCTGCTCTGGCTTCTCTTTAAGTTCCCTCCTGTGAGTGTTCTGCAGAAGTGCATCAGCTTCAAGCCCTGCTCAGCCAGGCTGCCCATATCCCAGCAAGAATGATGCTCTGGCACTTTCTGGTTAGCACCAGTGTGTCTCTGGCTGTGTTACTCACTGGGCTCTCCTTCCTCGGACTAGCAGGTCTGGTGTTTTGAAAACCCCATGCCACAACACAGCCCTCTTCCAAGGGACTCTTTGAACTGTTGCTGAACAGTATCCAGACACATCACACAGTCCCTCACAGATGAAAATGCAAGTTCTCTTTAAAACTGACCAAAGGCAGCTTCAGCTTCTGCATTAAAATTCCTTCTGTGTTTTGCATCCAGCCCCTTGACACTGTGAACAAAAGCCTCCACTGCTGTTCATGGGGAGAAGCCCCCAGTCTAAGCACCACATTTTCCTGGAATCTGTGCAGGGCTTGCAAATATTAATCTGTTTATTTCTCTAACATACCCAGTGAAAGCTTGGAGCAAGTTTTCAAGGTTTCCCACAAGCTAAACCAAGCCAAACGTTCCCTGGCTGACAATCATCAATAATATTGAAGTGCTACTTATACTCTGCTGTCCTCAGATGAATTGACAGCTCTTCCCTGCCAGTGGAAGATAACATCTTTGTTCTAAAAAGATGAGGTGCCTGTTGTCTGGTCTTCCCTGCCTTTTTTGAAACGTTTCAGAGAAGCAATAGAAGGTGTTGATGTATTGTCCTGAGTCATTAATGGAGCATGGGCTTTGGAGCTGGGGCTTTTTTTCTTTCCTCAACTGTGTATTGCTTTTCCCCGTCTTCTGGATCTGGCATTCTCTCCTGGTGGACTTTGGTGCCTTTCTGAGAAGGGCTCAGCTGTGGCAGGTTTGTTACCTTTGTGTAGGGGCTCCCAAGGACCACCAAGGTCTGAACTTATTCCAGTTTCCTCACAGAATGGAGAGGCTCCAAGAATCTCATTTACCTGTCATTTGAGGAAAGGCATGACCTGCCTCCTGCTTCCTCTGCTCAGCTGGAACAGAGCTTCTTGGGCTGCTATGGGAGCAAGTACAACCTTGGTAGAACTTGGTCTTACAGCTCTGTGGAAGAGTGGCCATGGAGACAAAGCACTTCCCAGCTCAGCTGTGAGCACAATCCTGGCTGCTGCATCTTGTCCAGGGTGAGAGAAGGAGAGATCCCTGTGCATCTCTAAGCCCTGTGCTCCTGGGGCTCCAGGCAAGAGGCTCGGAATGAGTTTTGTTTGCTCTCTGTGAGCTCTTACCCTGCAGCCCAGAAATCCTTTGGACTTAACTGCATGCTGTAAAACAGGCTGGGGAGACACTGGCCTCTAGTTGTTTTTCTCCAGAGATAAACCACTGTTCATACAGTCCTAGCCTCTAGCTCTTAGGATGAAATTCCCTTTCCATGCCAGAAAAGCAGCAGCTCCAGCCTACAGAAAGCTCATTTGCCATGGTTGTGCTTTGGGCTTATTTTCCCCCACAGTAGCACCGGTGTCTGGCTGGAAACCATGGCAGATGAGGCCCGGCAGGCTCAGTAAAACCCCTCCATCCCTCACCAGAATGCAAGACAAAAGAGCTGCATCTCTAATGGACAGCTCAGGCTCATATCTCCCTCTGAGGAGAACCATTACAAAAATATTTCCCAGATATTTGGCTGGGCATTTCACAAAACTATCCAGTTTCATGATGCTAATTTTCCCATTGTCTAGACAGTTGCAAATCCAGACAGCATTATCAGTGTGAACCTACTGCACGCACACAGACACACAAAAGCCCATTTTTCTGCCCGTGCCATTTACAGGTATGTTCTTGCTCATGGTGGTAACCTTCTGAATTGCTCCAAAGTGCCTGTACAAATCCCAGGGTGATTCCATTCCCCCTGCAAGGCTGGCATTTGGTTCAAGCAACACTGAACTGTGTGGATGCTCCAAAGGTTGAACTGGAGAGAGGATCTAGCCCCTCACTGCCTTCCTTCTCCTGCAAGAAAACCAAACTGTGCTCAGGGTTGGACACTGCTGTGAGCCAAGCCTGGACATCCCTCCTTGGGACAATCTCCTGCCACAGTGCTGTTCCAAGGATGAAAATGTTCTTCTGTGGTTTGCATGCTGGAAGTGTTCGTGGAAAGACATTCTGGGGCTGTAGGCATGTGGATGAGGCCCTGCCAGCCTCTCCTGACAATGTAAAGGTCTGTGGGCATTTGTTCCCTCTGTCTGGCTTGAAATGTTAAGATCTATGTGGGGAACAGCACATTCTTGTTCTGCACTGCAGGGGTGCCAGCCCACATTTTAAGTCAGGCACCTTCCCCAGACTTTGGCATAATCAGTACCTGTATTTATAGCTCCTCTGTAATGCCAAGGGGCAAAAACACAGTAGGAACAGGAGCTGTATTTACAAATAACTTCTGAATTAAGATGCTTAGCCAGCAGCAGCACTTTCCATTGCTTCTCTTCTCTAACTTGCTAAATTTTTCACTTTCTTCCCAGGGCCTCTTTCCATATGTGCATGGTTTTCCTGGCCCACTGAAGTGGTGGTAGCCCCTGGCTTGCTGGGCTGTGCCCATTTCTGTGGAAGGCCCATGTGAAATATGAAGGGCTTGACTGCAGCACCCTTCCAGCTTTTGTGGAGGGCACAGGGACTCACCCTGTGCTCATGGCATGTGAATCTTGCCAAGCAGCTCTTGGTTGTGTGTGGGTTTACCAGAGTGATTGAGGCATCAATATTGTTCTACTAATGAGAGTCCAGGACTTGTAGCAATGACTTTGGTCTTTCCCTGGTGAGGGCTGGGTGATTTGTTTCCAGGAGCCACTACTGGCTCCTGAAGGTGAACAAAAGGGAAGGAACTGAAGCAACCACAACATGGTGGTTTCATCTTCGGCCTCAGAGGTATTTGTTACCAGAGCCTGGGAGGTGGAGGCAGAGAGAACCCAGTGGGATCTGAGCAGAGCTGAGATAATGTCCCAGACAGCCAGTCCACGCAGGAGTGGAGGAGGAAGAGGGCAGTTCTAGGTCAAAATCTGTGAGGCTTTGCAGTGAAAGTGTTGGGAAGGGAGGGCTGGAAAAGTTCTTTCTTCCTCCAGGATAGCTGTGGTCTGTTCCCCAGCTGAACTCTCACTCTTTGTCTGCTCTAATCCACATCTTCCCTCTGCCAGCTGGGTTTGTTTTGCATGCTCAAATCTGATCTCCTTAGTTTGTCCTGTGTGTCTTGCTCAGTTTTCAGGACTCCAGGTTTCCACCATATACACTTAAGAGCAAAGCATCCCACTTGCCCCTTTGTGTCTGAAAAGGGAAAGCACTGTGGCTCTAATAATAGCAGAAATCTTCTAGTCCCAAAGTATTTTGCAGAAGGCTGGTTGCATCAACAACTTTACTACTGCAACTCTCATTGTGACATTTGACTTACTGAAAACTGAAAGATTCAGCCCCATTCAAGTTTTATATCCATGGAACACACCCAGCTCTGGGGCAATGGCCATGTCTGCTAGAACAATCTTAGCAAGAACAGAGAGGGTGTTTCTGAATCTCTGTACCAGAGCAAAACCCAAGAACTTGGTTGGATTTTTAGATTTAAAATGCCCTTTCATATTTTGTGATGCCTAGGAAATGTAACTGCTTATTCTTTGCTCTTCTGTGCTGAAGTGATGAGAGCAGACATCTACTTAAATATTCTTGAAACAGGTTTGCAGATGAGTCTCTGACAGACTTTACTTGAAACCACACTAACATCACCCTGCAGCCCAGAAACACCTATCAGGCCCTGAGATTTGAGGGGTTGTCCTGCTCCAGTGACAGCCCTCTGGCACACTCTAGAGTAAGTCATTGGCTTCAGTGGAGTGAGAAGGCGTTATTCACCCAATACTGGTTGCATTGGAAGGATGTAAATTTAAAAAGTGTTTGAGTAACAGGTGCCCAACAAAGGTCATCAGACAGACAGGTCCAAAGGCAAAGCTTTTTTAGCAGGTGTGCACAACCACTGTTGAAAGAGACTGTATTAACTATTTCTAAGACCATGGATATCCCTGAGGAAACCCCCTTTTGGCAGCAGCCTGGCCTTCTGTTTCCCATCAATTGTAGCTTTGTCTCTGCTGAAGCCCGCCGCTGCAAACGAGCAAACAACGGGCTGAGACAAGATGAATGGAAAACATTGCCTGTGCTAGAGAGGTAATGGCAAATCCCATGCCAGGAGGAACAATGAACAGGAGATCATTGATAGAACTGTGCTAGTCTCCAATAGGTTTTCCACCAGGCATGTAGGAGCACCTACAAAGGAGGCATTGTCTGTGCTGTCACTGAAGGGAAACAGGAGAAATGAGCTGGAGCAGGTGAGGGAAGGGTGGGGGTGCCTGCTGAGCAAAACTGATCGGTATCAGCAGAATGGGGAAGGGGCAGGTGAGCAGTCGCTGGGCTGTGAATGCTGAGGATCAAAAGGTGTCCATCAGGCTGTTGCTCATTAGCCAGACCCCTGCTCTACATCCTCGGTGATAGGCTGGGAATTGAACCGCAGGTTTGAGTCTGGTGGCTTTAGTGCATCTTGCCCAGAGCCCCCGGGCATCTGCAAAAGGTGCAGGTTTATCAACGTGCAGGATCTGTGCTGTGATGTTAGAAAACCCCGGCACATGGAGATTTTAAGGTCATTGCACTGACTGAATGTGTTGGTTTCTAACAGGAATGCAGAGTTAGGCCTGTGTTTGAGTTAGTGCTGTTGCAAATGTCCACCTCTGCAAGTGATACAATGCCCAAGAGATTCCCTGAGGGCAGGCTATTGCACTCCCTCCCCGGGATCTTCCTGTGACACTGTTCTACCGGGGAAGAAGCAAGGCAGCTTCAATTGGATATGAGTATTTTTTTCTCTAGGGACTTCACAGAAACCTCTTCTGAAACCCCGATTACAATCTCAACCTGATTAAAAGGGATGGGAAAGGGTGTATCTCATCAAAAAAGGCACCCTAAGGCTCTGAGTATTTGCAGACAGGAGCACCTCTTCTCCAGCCTCTCTCCCTTTGCTTCCTTGGCCGCAGATAACAAGTGCTCTGCTTCTACTTTGCCTGATTCTTGGAAACCTGAGGCAGACAGCAGCCTGCTCTTCCAACATGCTGTAGAAAAAAGGAAAGGTGGGTGGGAGGGAGGAGGAGAAGAACTATTTCCTGCAGTGAAACTCGATCCTTTTCAACTTAAAAATAGGAGGAAAACAAATTCCTGTGGGACCTTCTATAAAAGGATTTGACAGTTGCCTACTCTCAGCCCCACCTCCCAGAGTTCCCCATTTGTCGGATGTCTTGCAAAGAGCCCTCCTGAATACAAACACAGATCTGTGACTGCAGCCCTGCTGCTGGGGAAAGCGGCTCTGCTCCACGGTGGGGGTCAGCTGCAGGGGAGTGTAATGCACTGTGACAGGTAGCAAAGCCCAGGATTAAGTGTTCTTTGTGTGGACCTACCATGCAAACAGCTTTTCCTGGGCCTCTTTTTTCTTGCTGTAAATTTTGTCCAGACCGCTATAAAGGTGCACGGAATTTCTGAGCATTTTTGCAGCCCCTGTCAAGCCAGGAGCCCCCAGGAGGGATCACACAAACAGCAGCCAAGCCCTGATCTGTGCTTGCATCCCCTCGTGGTGGCCCTGTGAGCTGTAAGCCACAGCCTGTGTGCATGGCACCTGGAGGAGAGGGGGCTCTGGGCACAGCTTAACCTGGCTTGATGGCCTGATCAGACTCCAGTGCCTCGTAGCCACAGCCATGTCCCTGCTCGTCCCTGCTGCTGGATTTCTGCTCTCCTCTGCCTCCCCAGCCATCCTCTCACTCCTTTCTGCACCACCACCTGATTCCAGGGCTGAGTGGCAGTGCCACAGACCCCAAGGCAGCAGCCTGTCTCCCCTGCCCCCTGTGCTCTCCCCTCTAAGTCCTGCTCCCTCTCTTGCTTCACTTTCTCACTCTTGCTCCCCTCTCCCTTCCACATCCTCCCTCTTTCAGCACTCTGCATTGGCAGGGTAGGGCTGAAGGCAGCTAGAGAGGCAGGTTTTCTGGAAGCTCCTGTTCCTCTCTAGGGAAGAGAAAATAAAGCTTTAGGAGGCAGAAAAGGTAGCCAGAAATTCTCAACAGCATTGGCAATGGCAGCCCCACCAAGAACGCTGCTGCAGTTCTCCTGCCCCAGAGGTGCTATCAGACCTGACATGGCCTGGCCCCATGACAGGCACTGATTAGAGTTGTGCCATCCTCTGCCTCACCATCTGCCCGTGCTGCTATCGTGAGTCACTTCAGCTCTTGGCTACAGTCCCTGCTGAAAGGGGGAACAGCTCCCAACAGGAGTGATTCACCATGGCCTGCCAGCCGCCTTTCATCTGCTTCCAGCCAGATCACCTCAGGGCTGGAGCACTGGAGCACAACAGCTCCAGTGCTTTCCCATGGCCTCGCTGCAGAGCTGCTGTTCTCCTCCCTGACCTCCTTTAGACCTCCCAGGTTTGTGCTGTTAACGCATTCTTACGATTCCTCCCTCCTGAGTCAGTAACAAACCACTTCTGGTGCAGATCTCGGGGCTGTGCTCTCCATAGGGGTGCAGAGCTGGAGCAGGGGCTGGAGCAGGACCACGTCTCTGGGTTCAGAACCACCCTCGGTCCTCCTGTGAGCTTGGGGATCACTGTGCTCTGGAGCCACATGAACTGTTAAAGCCATCCCACCGGAGCAAATTAACATGTGACAAGGTACTTTTCAAAAAGCAAAGGGGTTTTGGACTATGGGCTCAGGCCAGTTTCTGCTCTGGGTAACCACATTATGCCTCACTGTGCCTCAAATCAGCCGTGAGCTAACGCATTGTTCTGTGTGTGTCCAACAGCACAGGCAGTTACCACAGCTCAGCTGACAAGCAGTAATTCATTAAGCCTCTGTAACTCAGTCACTGCAATCATCTTTCCAGCCTTAACAGAGCCAAATATATTCCCACTGTGATGTCACAAGAGTACAAAATTCATCCTTAAAAAAAAAAAATTGTCAATCATTGCTCATCCCTCATAAATCTGCAGCTCTTTGCCATCTACCCAGGCCAGCAACCTGTCCTTCCAAGGGCTGTTTCCACCTGTGTAGCCCAGAGTTGTACCTACTTAAGGAAAACAGGTGGCTTAGATGAACGCAAACCTCTCTCTGGTACAGACATGAGATCAAATTACTTGGATTATGGTTGCTCAACAAGTAATTACCCTTCAGCTGAAGCAACCTCACCATTGTGTACATGCTTACAACTTGCCCAGCTCCTTCTCTGAGCTTGCACAATGTGGTTGCCTAAGTAAGAGTCTGATGCTTGCTGAACTAATCCAAACCAGCCAAGGCTCTGGAGCCTCTCTTTGGACAGTCACTCCTGAACAGTTTGACACGTTACTTGTACTGCAGCTTCTTCCTTCCTCTGCATTCAAAAAATCGATTTTCCTCTTGCAGATTCTTTGACTGTAATCACCAGGCTTTGCCCTGGCATGTGCACAACCCCTTTAACCAACTTTTTATCACCCCAAGAAAAAGCCTTTTCTGTAGCACCTATAAACCTACACCCCTAGCATCAGCTTGGTGTACCAGTTGAACTCACCAACCAGTTGTTTGCAAACTGTCTTTAATTAAACACCCATAAATTTGTCTGTAGAATAACCTGTGTGGATGTGCCACAATAAACCCTGAAGGAGGGAAACAGTCCATACCTTTGATAGAGGAAGCAAGCACGCCTCAAGGTAGGCTGTGATCCAACTGCATGGAAGGCTTCGTACAGAAATGTGTTGGGTTTGCTGAATTTTTTCTTTTCTTTCTAGCTGGCGTGGAAGAAAAGAGAGGATAGTTTCCAACAGGGAGGATAAAACAGTACAAATTAAATCCATTCTCTGGCCAGTGTAACAATTGTAATTTCCTGCTATTCCTTGGAAGCTGTACAACCCAAGAGGGAGATATTTCAAGACCGGTGTGTCAGGGGTAGAAGCACGTGCATCTGGTTATTTTTAATGGCAGCTCTGTCCCTAATTTTCAGTGCTGGCCTTGATGAAATGCCAGCTCTGTTTCATTAACCTTTTGTCAGTATGGCAAAGAATAAAAGGTGGCTCCCAACTTTAGCACCTGAGATAAAGCTCCTTTTCCCAAAAAGTCCTTAGCTATACCAGGCAAGAGTTTTGGGTATAGAATGGAAAGAAAAAGGAAAACACCCTCTGTGAAGGTTTGTGTAACAGAACCTATACAAGTCTCATATCTGCAGTCTTCATTACTGTGTGAAATGTGTGTTAGAACCAAGTTGCAATCAAGGTAACCATTTTCTTCTATAAGCCAAGAAAAATACTGGGTTTATTTTCAGACCATTAAGAATGGTCTCTCAGAACAGCCCTCCTTTCCTTGCTTCATATGGGCTGCTTAAAAGCGAAAGAAAAGGCACAGTTTCACATCCATGGCAGCTGGGAGCTGCACATGGGTTAGACCCCAACAAACAAAATCTTCACTGTGCCTTGGAAGTGCTTTCTCAGGGTCTGAGACTTAATCCAGCACCACAGCCAAAGGATTAGAGGTCTGGTGGCAGAGCTGGGCAAGAGACAGAATTTTTGTTCTGTGAGAAATAATGCAGTGGGTTGGGGGTGGGAAGAAGGAGGAAACACAAAGTCAGATTTGTTCCAAAGCTCCAGTTTGTCGGGATGTCAGCACTAATGAAGCAGCACAATGCAGCTCCAGCCCTCTCCTCCCTCCATCTCCTGCTTTGTAGGTATGACCAGTTCCTACAGCCACAGTCCCTGCCATGGTTGCTACCTCCTCCCTCAGCTTTTTATAGAAACATAATCCATCACTGTGAGCTCTGCTGGAGAGAGAGCCTGAACAATGCCTGCAGCCTGGCTGGTGGCTGTGAGTTAGGGGAAGGCTCCTGGTTGTGCTGTAGCTGTTGCATAGCTCAGCACAGCTCTAGTGCACCCAGAAAGCTGCATCCAGAGCCCCAGCTTCCAAGTGGTGAAAGACAGAGCTGTTTGCTCTCTGGGCTGCAGCCTCACGAGGTTTGGATTTAGCTTATCATGTGAGATCAGGATCACTGCTCTTAAAATGTCAGCAGTGAGCTGTGGAGCAAGAAGAGGGGGAACCCTCACACAAAATTCAGGCTATGCCAGTAAAGGTCAAGTATTTGCACTGAAGTAGTCTTGGGGCTGGGAGGTTTAAGGGCTGCTGAGGGGTGGAATTTTTCTGAAAGCATCTCTTCTCTACCAGGACCCTGTCACCTTGTACCACAGATCCTGACAAAGGATGGCTCACTGAAGATGGTGCTGGGCTGGGCGAGGGGCTGCCACAGCATCACCTGGCTGGGAGCACTGGTTTATACTGGGGGCTGGTACCAGCAGAGCAGGGGACACAGGCAGAGCCATGCCAAATACACATACCAGGGTCTCCCTGAAGGCCTGCATTCACCAGCAGCTCTGGGGAGCACCACCACCTGACTGGTGTGGGGTGGCTCAGAGGCCACCATAGAGGGGCACCTTCATCTGAGGGGAGAGTTTGGACTATATAAGCACAGGACAGAAAAGGAGGAGCAGTAAGGGAGAGCAGAGATCTGCAAAGCTCGTGCTGGCCAGGGTGAGCAGGGGCACAGGCTTGGCACAGGCCCGAGGCAGCCGTGCTGTGTGAAGCAGAGCTCTGCCAGGAGCCTGGATGCTGAGTGGCTGCTCATCAGAACGGGAATCCAGATGGCCAGGAGAGAGGGCTTTTCTTTTCGGGCAGCAATTGGGACTCTGCCTTTGCAGGGGACGGAGCCGCGTTCACTCTGGGCACTTGCAGCACATACAGAGCATTCCAGACAGCACATTCCCCTTGGCACAAGGCTCTGGTTTGGTACCTCCCGGGCTGTGACACTGCAGCACATGTGCCTGCCAGGCCACCAGCTCCACGTCATCCCAGGAACGAGCACAGCAGTGAGCTGAGGGAGGGCCTGAACCAGGCTGCTCTCACGGCCAGGCAGAGGCCTTGTTAGAAATAAGCCAAGGAAGCAATCCAAAGCAGGGCAAAGTAAATTACATTCAGAATTAGGACTGGAGATGCTGGAAATGCTGATTCTCTAAGCTGTGGTACAATCCTAGATTCAGCTTCGTGTCTAAACACTCCCACCTTTGCTGCAAAAAGCAGTGGGGCTCAACTGCATGCATAGCTCAGGACAGATTGAAAGGAATGGCTTGCATTTACGTGTAGTCACTTCCAGGCAGGGCCCTGGGCTGCCCACTGCTTTGCAGAGAAATAAGCAACTAGCCTAGTGTCTGGTATGCCAGGTCTGAGATGGAGCCTGGGAAATCCTTGGAGTCCCACCTGCTTGTACCATAGCCCAGTGCATCCAAGTCTTGTGATCTGTCCTGTCACACTGAAATGGAGACAAGAGCAAAGATGGGTGCTGATCCATTAGCAAATCCCCCAAGTAAAAGCAGTTGGCTGGAAGCCTGCTTTCTTGCAAACCAGAACATTTCCTGTCCACAGCATTTAGCACATTCAAAGGCAATGCCAGCACACAGAAGCCAAGGACTAGAGGCCTGTAATTTGCCTTTCCCATCTCTGGGTTACTGGAGTTGAGTGAACGTTTCATAAGTTTCATTATGGTCTCCAGCTGCAAGCCAGGTTCTCCAGGACATCCGCTGCAGGCAGGGGTTTGGACAAAGAGAAAAAGAGAGAAGGTCTTGTGCACGGAGCCTGGGACGGGTCTTGGTTTGAGGTTTGAGTGAACCTGGGCCATTTGGGTGGGACCCACTGAAGTTAAGAGGCTCTGTGTGGTTTGGATTCAGAACTTGGCAAAACTAAGCTCCGGACTTGATGAGCTCTGTATCTTGTGCCGAGGGCCTGGAGGGCCCTTCCTGAAGTGACACTGAGCAGTACAGGGAAGGGACGAGTGCTAAGAGCTCCTGCACTCAGGCACTGAGGGAAAGCCATGGCTGTTGTTCCAAGCTCTCCTTTCCTTGTGCTTCTGCCCTGGTTGCACATCTCAGGGCAGATGGTCATTATTCTCACTCCTCACAGGGATATGGGGTTTCTTCCCTGGCCCTATTCATGGTAAACCAAGGCAGTAAAGTTGGAATCTGTCTGGGATGGGATTTAGTCACAAAGGTGGACCTTGGTGTTCCCTTGAAGCAAAATTGCAAAGCTGCAGCAACAGGTTCTCATCTCAACATGGCATACCAGGGCAGACAGACTTAACAGTAAATGTGGGCTGGTACAGACCGTGCCAAGAACCCACCAGAGCATTCTTCAGGGCTGAAATGACCAGCTGCAAAAAGCATCCATGTAGCAAGGGATGCACGTGTGAAGATGTGCACATCTTTTTTTGGCTTTGGATAGGTTAGAGGGATGTTTTTCTCATAGACTGAGAATAACAAAGAGGATTAATCTCTGGGAAAAAAAATGGGGCACTATGTTGAAGTGGGTTTTCATCAGTCTTGTGCTATTGTGTGTGTATCTCGGGTTTACTAATGATTCAAATGAAAAGTAATCAGGAAAAGTGCTTGGAGATGGAGATTTTCCTGTATTTATTTTGGATGCATGTCCAGTGGAAAAATATCTTCCCAAGCATTTTGCTTGGCGACGTGGCCTGTTTCATTTGGAGAACAATTGATGGTGATGATGAGTGGTGTTAGATGCGATCGCTGTTCGACAGCTTTTTGACTTGCCTGCAAGTCAAAACAGCAAATTCCATGCAACTGCACACGTGTGCTGAGGAGAGGGTGGGGAGACAGAGGCCTTGGACACCCTGCTTGATGTGCTCACTTGGGTCTGTGCCAAGCTCCTCACCAGGCACCGCCGGCTCGTTGTGTTTGCAGCAGCATCTTGCTCATCCCCAGGGGTTTGTTCACTCTGGGGTTTGATGGGACACCACTGGAATAACCCCGGGTATACTGCAGGGAGAGGTTTAACCTCTTAGCAGAGAGCTCTCCCATGGCTCTGAGCATGGTGCATCACGAGCCTACAGGAGCAGACTGCTCCCGCTGCCTTTCTGTTTCATGGAGTATTTTCTCAGCTGATGCTGTCCTGGCTCTGTATTCGCACCTTCCCAACAGTACCAGCTATAGCTCTGCCCATCCCTCCTCTTCTCCAGCTCCAGGGAGGACCAAGAGAGGGACACACACAAAACCATCGCTCCCTGCGCTGGCAGCTCGGCACGGAAGGTTAAATCAGTGAATACCATTTGTCTGGTTTCATTTCTGAAAAAGGAACAGCCGCCTGCCACATTCATTCCTTCCTTTGCCAAGGACTTTTCAGAGCAATGGCCTCTGGTCTTGGTGGCAAAAGGGATAAACCCAAAACAACTCTGCTGAAGTCTTCAGAATTGCTCCCAGGGTAACCAAGAGCAGAGCAGGGGCCCTGAGAGTTTCCTGAGCTTCACAGCCATAGCCGCAAGGCAAATAAAATGAGATTAACCAATTACAATTAAAATGAGAGAGAACTGCTTTTGACAGTAATTTTGAATTTCCCCTAAAACCACTTCCAGCTGTGACCTGTGACTCGCGCAGCGTTTGCCTGAGATCTGCCCCTGGTTGTTTGTTATAACTGGTGCTTTCAAGGACGCTCAGTCCTGCCTAACAAGAGGTTTCCTGGGCAAAAAAAAAAAAAAAAAAGTGAAAAATGGAAGAGGAACTAACACAGGGCATCCCTGCAGCGAGGCCCAGACACAAGAGCCCTTCTGGCAAGCAAATCAGAGCAGCCAGGCAGTCTCCAGGGAATTAAGCAGGGTAGTGCTTGCATCAAATTCCTGCAGCCCCACACGGCTGCGTTGCTATCGTGCAACTGTGAATCCCACCCTGGGAACATCCTAATTCACACTGGAGCAGATCTCTGGCCTCACAAAGAAGCTGGCTGTGCACAGCCTTGCCCTTGCAGAAGAGAGCAAGGCTGTGTCTGTAAGATAGGAATTATTATCATTATTCTTATCTAGAGCTTCCAAAAGGTTTGTTATGCAGCAGTGCCACACAACCAGCTCTCACCTCAGGAGCATCCAATCCTTTCAGACCGCTTAATATCCTAAAATGAGTAGGTGTTTTGGAGTCATTCTTTGGCCTGTGCTACCATCCTCTAGCGGAATTTCTCCAGGTGCTGTTCGAAAAACAGCCCTGGAGGAGATTTTGGAGGAATAACATAACTGGGTGTGGGTTTTCACCCAAATATTATCAGCAGCCTGTGGTCTCCTCTCAGCCAATATGCGGCTGCTTCTCCCCATGAGGAGACTGGAGCCTCCCTTTTGACAGGATCAGAGAAGAACAGCACTTCCAGCAAATCTTCTCATTTCCAAACAACTGCACCAGCAGCCCTCACAAGATTCAGGGCTCGGCCTTTGGGGGAAGGATGTTTTGCCTTTAATTAGAGATCAGATGTTGCAAAAAGAGCTGGGATTGGGGTGTTTGTCAGGAGATGCCTGAAGGTCTCTGCCTGGGCTGGTGAGTGAGTAGCCTTCGCTGCCAGCACCATCCCTGTGGTCATGAGCCCTGTATGTGCTGCTTTCCTGCCCTTCCAGCATTTCCATATCCTGCCTGGGAGGAGGCTGGGCCTTGCAGGGGAGTGGATCTTGCACTTTCTCCATCATGCAGTGCAGGAGAATCGATTTCCATGCTGCAAGGAGACAAGGCTGTGAGAGCAACAACTTGGGCCAGTGATTAGGAGTGTAAAATTATACATAAAGTTGCTATTTTTACTCTTCAGGCACAGAAGGTGAGAGGAAGAGTAGACAGAGATAAAGGTGCATCCTCTTAAGGCTGCATTACCTGAGTCAGACTCTGTATTAGATTATTTATACTGTGATCTGCCAGCTTTGAAAGCCCTCCAGGTGCTGTAGCACTCTCCTGTTGAGGTCAGGACCACAGCCACCTTTCTCTGTAATTTCCTTTGTCATTAGTGCTTTTTAAGAAATTGCTTATCCTTTAGAGATGAGGACTAAAAGCAATTTTGGAAACAAAAATGCTGTTTGTTACTCCCACACCAGTTATACTTATTTAATTTGGAATGAATCAAATGCTATTCAGTGCTGTTACACCTGGGTGACTTTGAAAACACTTTTGTGTAAGCAACTGTCTGCCCACGCTGGGGTATTCTTGTCTCTGCAAACACCGTGATTTGTTTTGTAAAGTACCTGAGTTTATATCTGAATTGCTACAGTCTCTTCTTAAAAACTTCCCATGATGGACATTTCCCATTTCCCTAGGCAGCCCATCCTAGAGCTTTCTCTTTAGCTGGCTTTACCTACAGTACTGTCTAAAACTTCCTGGCTATAAATTAGGCTGATTTCTTCTTGCCCTTCCCAAGGTTCTGGAGAACAGTTGCTATCCCTTTTGCAAATATTGGAAGATCATTATCATGTTCCACTCATTCTTCTCTCTTCTAGACTAAACAAATTCCCTTCCTTCCACCTTTTTTTGCAGGTCATGTTTTCAAAACCTCTTTATCATTCATTTTATTCTCTTTGCACACACTCCAGTCTATTGTCTTGGGAACGAATACTGCCCCAAACTGAGGGGATGGAGTCTCCCACTACAGGGCAAATTTTTTCTAAACCCTTATCAGCTTCATAACATCCTGTTTGGAATAATAGCCTATGAAGCTAGCATCCCCAAAAATTATTTACTTTTTCTGCTATGTCTTCTTTGGTGATATTCAGGCCAAATCTTAGGGTGCCATTAGATGTGCTCTTTGTTTTCAGTTTAGACTCCCTTCATGAGTCTCAGTGGTCCCTCTCTCTGCCTGAGTTCTTCCATTTGTGGAAAAAAAATAAAAGGAGGGAGAAAAATATATCCTTGATATACTAAACAGCCCCATACCCGCCTCATAAGATCTTACAGCCCTCAAAATATTTGCTTAATCTCCCAGTATCTTGGCAGGGCACATAGGTATTAGCACTCCCAGGTGTTCTTATCCACTGATCTCAAAATATTCTCCTTCTTGTTTTAAACATGGGGAGAGTGAAGTGTTTGGAAGCTCAGTTTTCATAGGCAACAAAGATCCCCCACTCCATTTAAAGTCAGTGGAAAGTGTGGGTTGCAAGCCAGCAGCAGAACTGGGCTTTAAGTGACAGGCTGGGGTCCCCTCAAAGGTTAATCCCACAGGCAGGAGTTAGAGCCCAGGTTTCCTGAGCCTGTCTGCTGAGCAGAACCAGGCTGCCTCCCACTCAGCTGTATGAACACACCTCGTGTGGTCAAACCCATCCATAAATCCCCCAGGAAAACCTCCTCAGTCGTGGCAGGGATCACGGTGCCCTGGAGAAGAGTTGGGTTCATCACCACTTGTACTGCTCCCCAACCTGAAATCTTGTCCCTCTGGTATTTGTTTGCACGTTGCACAGCTGAGAAGCCTGTCAAGGAAAACAAACAGCACCTGTGCCAAGCTCTTCGGTTCTCCAGCAGTAAAAGATATTAATAGTTTCCAGCTCTGTATTTTGCATCCTGCCTTGCTGGAGCTCACCTGCTCTCTGTGAACCGGGAGGCTGCTCAGTGCTGCTCACCGAACAAAAGGCTGGTTTGTAAAAGACAAATCTGGGGGAATTTTTTAAATTCCAAAAATAGACAAGGGGGGAAAATGTGCCAGCAAGATGGATCTCATTTCATTTCCCAAATCCCTCTGGTCTCCAGAGTTCATTCTTTGCTCTTAATGTTTCATGCTATGGCTTATTTTAGGCTCCTTAGTGGAAAGTTTAAAACATTTACTTAAAGGCAAAGCTTCAGCTGGCATAAACTGTCACAGCTCCCTTGGCTTCACTTGCCTTCAGCAGAGGAGCTGCCCTTTAGCATTTAAATTGCTCATTAGAGAATGGAAAACTGTGTTGCTTGAAATCATCTGCAAATACTAAGGAGAAGGGAATAGAGAGGAAGGGGGCACAGTATTGATTTCAGCTGAGAAAGTCTCTTTCCACATGGACAGGTGCAAATGCAGAGCACTCCTGGCACTCACTGCTCTTCAAGTCTTTCCTCAGATCCCACTCCAAAGCAGCTGCCAGTGCCCTGCCAGAAGCCCTGAGGGGCTGGTGGTGCTGGATCTTGCTGGGCAGAAGGAATGAGGCTGCAGGAATCTCCTACAGGGCACTACAGGCTGCTGAGCACCCCCAGCCTGGAGCCAATTGAATGGCCGTGCCCCAGTGGTGCTCCTTTGTGCCATAGACATGTGTCCACAAGCACCAAAGGGTTCTGATAAATGTTCTTCTGGAACACACAAGCTCCTTGTCTAAAACCTTTGGGCCAGCCTGGAAAGATGCTGGTTTAGCTGAATGGCAAAGATGGAGACTCCCTCTTACACCTGGCAATGCCCCATCCCAGAGCCATTCCAGCTCTAAATTCCATCCATGCTAGCCTGTTTTGCAGCCCTGGTGATCCCACAGGGAGGGCTAGAACAGCCCTGTCACAGTTGCCATGCAGTCAGTGCCTTTACAGGAACATCTGCAAGCTCTTCCTTTTGTTCAGCATATCCTGAAGGAAAATGAAGAAAAAAAAAATCAGCAAAGGTGCAATATGTTTTTCTTTTGCTGTCAAGTTTAACAAACAGCAGCCATCTGAGCCTGCCCCATTTTATGAGGTTGTGTTGCTGCACTGGTCCCTTTCTTGTGTGCCCTGACTGAAATTGAACCAACCTCCCAGATTCTCCGGTAAATCATGTCAGCAGGGCTATTCCTGATCGACACCAGCCTAAGACCAGAGCAGACTGCCAAAGCCCAAAGGATGGGAACAGTTATTTTGCCAGCACCCTGGCTGGATTTGTGTCTCTGTAGGAATGCATACACTTCCCTTTGCTTTTGCAATGGCACCAGAGTGTTGACGAACTGCAGTGCTGCTATTTATCCCTTAATTGCTCCCATGACTCACATTAAAGTAACAATTTTCCATAGAAACAAACACAGGCAGAGCTGACACTGCTCAAACTGCTTTTATTCTGAAACACACTCTGTACTTTGGGTTTTGAGGATGGCAGCTCTGGTATTCCTGGTGCTCCATATTCTTGGGTTTTGATGGAGTTAAGGGGAATGAGACTCACTGGGCACTCGCTTGCTCTGCTTGGAAGAAGGGTTGGATTCCAGCCCACGTGGGGCTGAGGACCACTCAGCATGCTGTGATTTCAGGGGAGATGGGTGTGAAGCACAGCTCAGGACAGGGTGGTTCTGTCCCCAGTGGCTCCTGGGTGTTCTTAGGACATGTTCATCTGCCAGTGTTTTTGCCAGGACACTCCCTCTGCTTAATTTGCTCATGGGCATTTCAACCTGGGCTGCTGCTCTGTGTTTTTACTTGTCTTGAGAGGCTCAGTCAGGGAGAGCGGCAGGAGTGCCATCCCTGGATCTTATCTGGGGATATTCATCCTGCTCTCTGCGTCGTTTCAATTACAGGTGCCACAGCTGGGTGTGATCACCCTTGGCTGAGTCAGTTATTTGAAATGACTAATGAAATAATTAGCTGGCAAATCTCAGCTGCATCCTTTGGGCCAACCTGGCATCAGTTCTTGTGTGGGGTCGTCATGGACTTCATATCCTGCACCTGACCCTTGTAAAGCATTGTGCATACAGGAGATGTCAAGAGGGATCTTTTTCTCTTCCAAACCTGCCTGCCTTGCCTTGGCACTAGAATTGTCAAATATCACCCTAGTTTTGTTCATCTGTGGAGCCAGGAGAAACCAGGCAGAGTCAAAGCTGTTTGTATTTGCAGCTGCCATTATTTATAGCAATTAGATGATCCCTGGTGATGGTGTTTCAGTGCCTCCCCATCCTGTGGGGCAGGAGCAAGGATTTCTCATTCCTCAGAGCTGTGTATGTTCATCCTAAAATCCTCCCACAAAAGGAACCCTTCCCAGGGCTTTGCCACAGGCACTGTAGGCATGGCAGGGTGAATACATCCCTACTGGAGGTTGTTGCCAAGCCTCCCTGTAGCCAGAGAGGAGGGAAAATGGCCCCACACTATCTCTTCCCAAGGCAGGGAACTGCAATGTCCAGTGAGATGTAGATACTGGAGTGCTCAGAGCCCTCAGCCAGGAAACTGGGCCCCTTTACAAAAACTGCTATGCACACATAAACACCATTCCTGCTCCAAAACACTCCTAGCATCATGGAAAAGCCAAGAGCAAGCAGGTGGATGGAGAGAGGAGGGACGTGGAAGCACAGGGTGATGACAGCAGCAGCACTGTCACAGCACCCAGGGCCAGGAGGTGGCCTGAGGGCACCTGCTTTGCTGTGGGCTTTGCTTTGCACACTGGGGAAAGGAGGGAATGATGGAGCAGAGCCCTGGAAAGCTGGAGTGGGCTGGCTCCAGGCAGGCAGCGTGCTGCTTTTGCCACTGTGTGTTTTGAGAGATTGTGTGATTTGACGTAGAGTCTGTTAGAGTTGGCTGCAAGTCACTTATGCTTTGTCCGTGCAGATAAAGTTGCATTCATATTGTATTTCTCTGCTCCACACACACGCTCTAACTCTGAAAAGCGTGGTTAGAAAAAAACAAACAAACAAACAAAAATTTTAAATGCAACTTTGGCTGTGCAGCCTTCCCAGGAAATGTCTATAGAAACTGTCTGGCAGGAAATGGCTACAAAGGGAAGAAGAGGAGGGAGGCGAAGCCCAGCAGACCTGGATTCTTAGAGACCATGTGCAGCTTCTTCCTCTCCAGTTCCTCAGGGCTCTTGGCTGTCGCTTCATGTTGCTTCCAAGGCCCCACACATTACAAATGCCTTTCATGAGGGCTTGTCAGCCTCCCACCATGCCCGAGTCCCATCAGGTCTCTTCTCCTCTGAAGAAGAAACTTGTAAGGGTTCAGTAGCCATGACTGAAGCCAGATTTTCAAACAGGGCCAGCTCTCCATAAACCACTGGGCTTTTCTGAAAGTCTGGCTCTGAGAAAAGCCTTTATTTCCTTCTTATTTTTTTTTCCTACACTAGGACCAAATCGGTAACATAAACATTAGGCTGAATAGGCTGAATATCTCCTTCCCAGAGGGCTTCTCTCTTTTTCTGCCTCCTTTAGCTCTGCCAAGTGCTGATAACCAACGTGTGCCACGTGGAAGCGTATCCATGGGGCTGGCAGAGCCCTGTTCCATGGGCATTTTCAACCCAGGCTGCAGAAAGAGCTGGGAAGGAGGGAATCAGAAACAAGCCTTCCCTGGCAGATGAGATGGAGCAATCACAGCCCTTCCAGCAGGCAGGGCTGTATTTAGGCAGTGCACGCCCCTACTTTGTGCCTAAACACCTGAAGTTTCCAGGCATGAGACCAGGGTTTTGACTTTCCCTTAGACAAGCGTGGTTTTGGCCCAGTCGGGGAGACAAAATAAAGTGCATCAGCACACCAAATGTGAGGAGAGCAGCAGGGAGTGGGACCTGGCCCTGTTTTCTTTCCACAGCTGCTTTTGAATCAGCTTTGAATGAGACCAGAGGGACCAGGGCAGAAGCAGACAGCACAGGAGAGATGCCAGGTAGGGCCATGGTGCCCATCACCCCCTTTCCATCCCCCACAGGACTCGTGTTACTCATGGGACAGCTCCTATCATGGAGGAGGTGTCATTACTGAGCACAGCAGTGTCCTGGAGGCTGTTCCCATGGGCACAGGGATCCATGCAGGGTCAGCGCAGCAAAAAAGAACAAACAGAAGCAAAGGAACTAAGAAATGCTCCCCCCCACACCCATTAAAACCTTCCCAGTTCCTGTGTCCTGCCACAGGATTATTGCCTTGACTTGCCTCACACATTTGCCAGCAGCAGATTCTGCTTTCAGTGAGTGACTTTAAAATATTTACTTTTTTTTGAAGCAAGAAGGCAGAGAGGGGATTCCCTTACTCCTTCTCCTGGTTTAAAAGAAGGCTTAATTTGAGATGTGTGAGATGTGAAGCACACACCAGTGCACCTTCCCACCTCCCCTTGAACTGACTGTTGAACAGCCAGGCTGCAGCCTCCCTTGCACCAGGATGTGGTTGTGCCCAAAGCTCTCATCCTCCCAGGATGCAGAAACATCAACTGAGTAGCATCTACCTAAGTTTTCTTTTGCCTAGAGGTTGGCATGGGGCGACACCAGCTAGTGGCTCATGTTTTCACAGGTAGGGGCTCCAAATTTGTTCCAGAAAGAGAATTCAGCTGCCCCTAACTTCTCCTGAGCCCAGCAGCTTCAAAGACATGTCCCCCACACTCTATCATAACAACATTTAGAAAGCAGTTTGAATTTCTTCCAGCTGGCCTCACGTTACAGAGATCCCTATCAGCACCCGGGAGGAAAGAATTAGCAAGAAAAACAAGCGTCTCTTTAAACTTAACAAAGAAAATGAAAATGCAAAGAAAAAGGCCCCGTAAAAGGCAGAGATGTAGCCCAGTGACGTCCAAACAATGTGCTCTTTTCCTAGGGTTGTTTGAGGTAGAAAGGATCCTAATGCTTGACTTCTCTTGTGTCAGCTGGAGACTTTGAACACCACTGGCAGGGTTTTATCAAAGCCAGATGCATTTGCACAGGTACTGTCTGTGTGACCTCCCTCCCAGCCACTGGGAATGAGCACCTAGAGTAAGCATTAACCCAGGCAGGAGCGTGTGCCTGGGGATGCAGGGAGTCACTGGGGCCAGCCAGACAATAAACATGGACTTTCAAATGCATCTGCTTGGCTTTTCGTGCCAAACTCCTTTCATGCCCCCCCACAAGGGACTTCTTGTGGCTCTCTCTTCCCCCAGAAAAGCATCCCAGCTGCAGACTTTTCCCATTTACCAGGAGATCAAGCAGCCAGGCTCGGGGTGAGCAGTGGGAAAGCCTGGAACAGGCAGCTCCCCTAGTAGCAGAGAGCTTCCCCCACCCAAGGCGCTCCCCCAGCCTCAGCCAGCCGGGTTTGTTGTGGTTTCTGCTGAGCTGCCTCCTCTTGTGGAGCTGCCCTGTGCCCCAGCCCAAGCCCTGCAGCCATCCTCGGCATCTTTCTGTTGGTCACAGGCTGACGTGCTGACATGTGAACAACTCCTTTTAAAGAACAGATACCCTCCGTTTCAAAGAGCAAAGTCCCTTGGGCAGCTGGGGAAAACTGGCAAAGGACACAGACTGAATTTGTTTTTGCTTTGTGCTCCCTGTGGTGCTTCACACGAAGGAGCCAGGGGCTGGACATGGGGCTTGGGGACCCAAGCTGGTGCCTTTGCATGTTAGAAACCATTTCCGTTAGAAAGCCTGACAAGCACTGTCTGTTTTGGTATTTGTGATCCCCACAGAGCTATTTTTCTGCATTTCCCAATACTTTCTCTTCTTCCCTATTCAGTCTGCAGATGGGCCCAGCCTCTTAGCTGGCTCTCCTCAAAGGAGGGCATTATGTTATGCCATCGTTTATCATACTGCTCTTTTCTCCAACAAATTTCCATTATGATTGGAGGAAAAAAAAGTCTGGCAGCCATCACCTCTGCTCTTAGCTGAACTCTGGTTGGTTATTGAGCTATTACTCATAATTTAATTGTCTTCACTTGCTCTATCTAAGTAAAAAGATGGATAAATCAATAGATATAGATAGATTAAAGGATGGAGGAGTGGGGGAGAAATTTGGGGTGATTACTGGCCCAAGTCAAGTTGGAAAGGGAGGGAAATTGCATTGAGCTGCACCAATTTACACCTTCCAAAATGCTGACTTTCTGTGACCGTGAAACATTTCTCACTACAGAACTCAGCTGAGTGTCTGCTTGGGTTTGGTGTGCAGTTAAATGAAAATTCACAAGATGCAATTCAAGCAAAAGTTACAGATTGATGTTTCAGCTTCTGAGAGTCCAAAAAAGTGAACTTGAGCATATGTAACTGCAGAGACTAACCTAATCTTCCCCTCTTGCTGAGAAGATTCACATAGCAACAGTGAAAGGGGCTTTCTTCAATTTGCTTTATCCTGTGTGTATTTAAGATAACCCTTTTTTTTCCAGAATTTCATTTAGCTACTCATACTACAAACACAAGGACAGATGGTCACCAGATCAAACTTAATCAGCATTCTGTATGCTGGATTTTGAGCTTAGAAATTCATCTGGTTCTAGTAAAGCACAGTCTGAAACCTGCCTGACGTTTAACTCAACCACAGAACTGTATTAAATTTCTAAGCCTCCCCATCCTCACAGGAGATTGAGATGGGAACCATCAGGCAGTTTTTAAAAGGGGTTGATTAGTAGTTTAATTATCAGAGATATCTGCTCTATTACTAGTGTCTCACTGGAGAAGAGCATTTTTAATGCGAGGCTGAAGCCCAGTCTTACCCTTTGTGTCTTCCTGGAATTCATGGCAGGACTAAATCCAGCGCTGGAGTCAGAGGATGCAGTTTTGTTTACATCCCCTTACACCACACTGAATTCAAGGTCTAGACCTTGGCAGTGCACCCTCGGTCAAGGCAATTTGAATTATTTTCCCATGGCTTCTTCTCATTCCTCCTTTCATCAGGCTCTTCCTTTCTGTGCCTCTCTTTGTTGTTCGTTGTTGGGCTGAACTCCACATGAGTGTCCCCATCCCAAGGAGCTGATCTGACACAGACAGCACAAGCAATGAGCTCCCACAGGGAAGGGCTGTCAGGCCCAAGAGCACACAGTATCCAGGTACACCAGGAGCCATTAAAAAGCCTCCTTTTCCTTAAGTGAAGTCAAGATTTGATGACCCTGAGTCCTTAAATCCTCTGTCCTTCAGGCGTGGTGACCTTTTTGCCCTCTCCGAAATCCCTCCCCTATTGTATCCCCCATGCCACAGCCTGCCAGAGGTGTGTGTACCCCTGCACCCAACCCTGCTGCCTTTATGTGCAGAACTGTGGCTAGGAACCAAACCCCACTGCAAACAGCACAGAGGCGACAGCCATCGGTGTCTTTTTCACATTCAGTTTCATTGTTTTAGGATCAAATCCAACCACTGCAACCTACAGTAACTCTAGACTTTTCAGGGCTCAGAGCTTTCCATAGAGCACGATCTGTGGTTACACTGTGGAGAAGCAAACCTGGAAAAAAAAACTCGTTGGACTGGCTCAGAGGTATTTTAGTTAGTGCAGAGGGCTGCCAGTGGTGAAACCAGCACTTGTGGAGCATGAATGAACGGAGGGTGTTTCATTCTGTGCATGTTGGACAATTCAGTCCTCACTGGGCATTATGGCTGCACTGGGCAGGTCACTCTCAAGATGGATTTCCATTGCCACGTAATAAATATAAATACTCTTTATGAGACACTCATGGATGGAAGGCATCTAGTGGTTGCTAAAGGTTATTCTGATGATGTATATTCAAAGCCCTCCTGTTTGGCATTAATTAGCACAATGTTCTATTTTGCAATTTCCCAGCACAGACACATCCAGATTCCTGCTAGGAATTGGAAATGGCATCATCCACCATCCACTCCTCCACCCAAACCAGACAGAACTGATACAATCCCTCCCTCCCATGAACCCCCCACAACCCCATGGCAGGGACATGCAGGATGCAGGATTTTTTTGCATTACAGAACCTAGACATTCCTTTCTAAGAGGCCTCAGGCTGGGATCTTCATGCAGGTCTCTCCCATGGATCCCAAAAGCCCAGTGCCATTAGCTGGGGGCAGTCAGAAGCTCCTGATTTGGCATGTGGACTGGGGTATTTCTGATGTCCAGGTTGAAGATTGCTGGTTGCAGGAAGGTGATGCCCTCAGGAGCTCCAACCCCTCAGGAACTGAGGGAAGTTTGCAACTCACACCTGATTTGAACTCTTCATGTCACAGCACTGGGAGGAACTGGTATAAACCAGTCCCTTATGTGTTTCCCATTTCTCTGGGCTTGGTTGCTCCAAGCCTCCTACAGATGGTTCCTAATGCAAATACTAAGGCACATGTGCAGGAGGTGCTGTGGGAGCTGGATTCTGCCCTTGCGACATCCAAGAGAGAAGGGAACACTTGCACTTTTTCTACCTGTTTTATCTCTGTTGGGTGTCTGAAAAGCATTTTCCACCATCCCCAAGCTGCAGGGATAATTAGATGCTGTACCAACCAAACTGCCAGAAGATGAAAACTTGTGTGTTTCAATATTGCATGGAACATGACTTAAAATAGCTAAGCAGATCCTGTAATTAGGAACTAACACTCATATCCTCCTCTGCTCTAGGCATCCCACCTTCAGGATGTTCTGAGCTCTTTGCACTGGCCTGGCAGTGCTTTTTCCACTCACTTCGGTGCATCCTTAATGCAAAGGGACTTTTTTGCTTCTTTCTCATGAGTGGTTCTATCTTGCCTCATGTAAGGACCATCAGACTGAGCTCTAATGCTGGAGCTGATTTTTCTGCATTGATCTCCCGGGTCCTCTCCCATGACTGATGGGACAGCCTGAAGCACCCATGGGGTGCAGTTACAGTCCTGGAGCTGTGACCCCTTGCACCCACGGTGGGGGACGTTGGATTCTGCCTCCATTGTCACCATCCCTGTGGCACTGGAGCTCCCCAGCAGCTCTGCCTTTGCCAGCACCACAGTCCCTGCACGCTCTCCCAGTGCTGGAACAGCCAGGCTTACATGCACCAGTTCATTTTGGGTTTTAAGCCTCCAGCTTCCCTCCAGATAAATGTATTTTTTTAACTCAGAAATGCATTTGTTCCAAGTCGGATGCCAACTGCTCCCAGTGCCAAGAAGATGCAGCGCTCCTTCTGCTCGCTCTGTTTTCCTGTGAACTTTATCAGTTTTTGCTTGTTTTTCTGTGACCTTTGGAGCCCATTCAAAGTCATCTGCCTCTTGCTTTGATTTTGTTTCAGTCCAGTGCAGGTTGCCAGCTGATTTGTTGCCTGTTTTAACACATCGCCAGCAAATCACCACCTCTTCATATTGTTCAGTCAGTCATCAAATCCAGGCTTGCCAGCTCTTTTTGTTAATGGGCTAGGAGGGATTGTTACATCTAGCTGATGGGACCAGAAAGCTGCTTAATTACAGCTAACAAATCTTTAAAGCCTAATGTTGGACTTTTATGGTCAGTGAGGGGTCTGGCCTCTGTTACAGACCCAAGGTCCACCTGGATGTTGGCTGTACCTCATCTTTCCACTGGTTAGCCAGGCACTTCAGCTGCCACATGCACTGGTTCCACTGCTGGAAATGTATCCCCCAAGTTGTTGCACCACAGATTTGGCTTGTGCCAGTTCTGGGATGGAGACAGTTCTAATTGTAGAGCCAAGTGGGACCTCCTGGGGGCTGTCCTACAGCTGGTCCCAGTTATAGGTAGCCAGGGATCAGGAGGAGGAGGCGCTGGTGGCTTGTAGCTGTGATTATTCCTGCAATGTTGGCAAGAGCCAAGGTGGACATGGGAGCCCCAGGTGAGGTGCAGGGTCCACAGGCCGTGTCCAGGCTCAGCTCCAGCACAGTGCAGCCCACAAAGTGCTGCTTCCATGCCTGGAAGGTTCCATGTTATCCAGGTATTCCCCAGGAGAGCTGTGTGAGGCCCGTTTGTGGTGAAAGGCAGCGGTGCTTTCTCCAAGACTTAGGTATGTTTCTCTGTGCATTCCTGAGTTCCCCTTCCAGCTCCAGGCATTGTGCTTGATGGCTCGTTGAAGACCAAGATTTCTTTTGTGGGCCAGGAGTAAAATCCATATTTCTCTCCAATACAGACGACAGTCAGAAGGGAAGGGGTAGCCAGTTGACCAAAACCCAGGCTCATCCAGGGACCATGGGCATCTCCCACAGCACCATTCAGGAACTGAGGTATTGACTTATTTCTTGAGCACAGATGTGGTGTACATAGCTTTAAACTATTCTAACTCCATTTTCTCTGAATGGGTCCCAGGCCCCTGAAGAAGGGGATTTAGAGAGATAAGTGCTCACTGACTAGATGTAACTTTGATGAGTTTAGAGCAATGGGTGTAGCTCTACACCTCTTTTCAAAGGTCACTATACACTTCTTGGACTCTCCCCTCAGGTTTAACTTTTACTTTTCCTCCTTTTGTTGGTTCCCTTCCCATAAATAATCAGAAGGAAAATGTGAATGTTGCACCTGAGGTGGGGTAAGTAGTGGCAGGGTGAGGGCCTTATTTTGCTGTTCTGCTTTCAAACTTTGTAGCATAAAGACTGACCCTGGTTGTGGGCCACGCACGGCAGAGAGGATCCCTTGGAGAGGGCAAACCTCAAATGTGCCGTGTCTGAATTAGGTCTCTCTTGGAGTTTGAAGCTCATCTGCTTCCATGGCCTCAAACTTCTCCTGAAAGGCTGAGGATGAGGTCCCACAGGGGCTGGAGAACAGCTCAGACGGGTCCATCCCGCGCTGCCCCGGTGCCCGCGCGCGGCCGATCCCAAACCATTTCCGAATCTTTCCCAAACCATTCCCGAACCTTTCCCGAACCACTCTCAAACCATTCCTGAACCATTCCCGAACCTTTCCTGAACCATTCCCGAAGGTTTCCCAAATCATTCCCGAACCATTCCCAAACCTTTCCCGAACCTTTCCTGAACCATTCCCAAACCATTCCTGAACCTTTCCCGAACCATTCCGAACCATTCCCGAATCTTTCCCGAACAATTCCTGAACCATTCCCGAGCCATTCCCAGCCGTTCCCCGCTGTTCCCGCTGCCGGCGCGGTGCGCGGGGGCCGGGGGCCCTCTGCTGGCTGCGGGGGGAGCTGCACGTGGGGCCGCTCGGGGATTTTGGGGACCTGAGCTGGCTTTAAAGAGGGACAACAAAGCAACCGTGAGAGCTGGGAACCTCCAGCACGGACAAAGGAAGGGGTCACGGTCTCTGTGCCTGCAGGTTCAGGGCAGGGTGCAGCCCTTTTCCCTCACTTTGCAGGGGAAGGAACCCCAAGTAGGTCCCTGGTACAGCCCAGGTGAGGCCTGAGGTGGGGGCTGGAAGGGGACAGCAGCACAAGAGGGGCAGATTGGAGGTGCCCAAGGCACAGGGGCAGAACTGTTCACCAGCACGAAGCACATTTGGGGCAGGGATTGCAGAAGGGACGTAAGAGCAGGGGCCAGAATCCAGCATGCGTTTGTTCCCCGTGTTTCTGAAATAATCCCTTGGAGATCAACGGGGTTTCACATTTTTCCCCATCTGTTCTTAATCTGTTTGCCTGACAGATGCCAAACCACCATACCCTGCATGGAAAAAAAAAACACAAAACAAAAAAACAAAGCTTTATATCTTCTCTGGTTTTATCCAGAAACATTCCCCGGAGCCTGGCACTGTTCGTGCCCCAGGCGTGTGCAGGGGCCCGGGGAGGAACCAGCCCCAGGGACAGATCTGCTGTCAGCAGGGGCTCATAGAAGGCCCAGAGAGTCTGTTCAGGGCACAGAGTGCCTGATGGAGCAGCTCCGTGTTTATGCAAACCCGATGACTCTGGTTGGTGATTATCTGCTGCTGGCATCCCTCTGCTGCCAAGAAGCCTCTACCAACATCCCTGTCCTGCTGTTCCAGGCGCTGCAGATTTGTACAGCCTGAGGCAGTCCCAGCCAGGCAGGAGGTGGGCACAGAGAAGGGAACTGCCTTGCTAAAGGTCACAGAGCAGAAGGAAAACCAGCACCCTGAACCCTGCAAAGGCTCCAGACAATTTGTCAAGCAGCCATTCATCCCAGTGTTATTTCAGAGTCCGTCCCAGCAAAATCTGTTGAGGACGTGAGCAACAGCACTTTAATGGTACCCATAAATTCTTTATTTAAGGCTGAGACTTGGTGACTACAGCACTGTCATTATCAGTGCCTGCAATGAACCATCTCTGATAATAAATAATCCAGGATAACTCCCAACATCAAAAATTTTTCTGTCCTAAGGTGCTCCCATCTTCATCCTATCAATCAGAAAGTCTGAGTGTTTGCAGCAGCTCATATAGTAAATGGACTTTAAATTTCTTCTCTCCAAATACTGAAACTGGTTCTTTCCAGGGCGCTGCCGTGTAATTTACAGCCTTTATCACTACCTCTTCAATGGCTGCCAAGTTCTTTGAGGTCCTTTGAAAGTGAACATAATAAAAAGATACGAGCTGAGACTGACCACAGGTTTCAAATCTGCAGGTTCCTACATGCCTTTTTTGGGTTTTTTCCAGGAAGCTGATGGAAACCAATTCTGTATCTTTAAGGCAAGATGACAAGATTTTAGAATTCCCCTGACTAGTGAGAACAGAGAATTGATACAGCTCTACAGCAGCCAAATGCCAGCACATCTCTACATCTCAATTTCACCATTAGTCTCAGCTAAGAGATGGGAGAGATTTCCTCCCTGTGTATCATTTGCTTAATCAATCTGAAACAAAATCCTGCAGTCTGAAAACAGGTCTGAAACAGTGACAGTTAAACAGCTGTGCAATTTATCTATTGCCCCAAGAACAGAATATTTAGATAAGGTTTGGCTGAGCAAAAAAGAAGGCTGGGAAAAGATTCAGCAGCTCTAATAGGAGAGGGAAAATGGCACTGTCTTGGGCTGTTAGCATCACAGCAAGCCCTGCTCTCTTCAGGCACTGCTTCCCACCAGCCCAAGCCTATGTTAATTTAAGAGATGAAAACATCCTGTGCCTCCTCAGTCTGGCGAAGGCAGGATTTCGGGTGAAGGAGATCTCCTTTGCTTACTCTGCGTGTTTTGCCAGTATCCCCCAACTCCCTGAAATGTCAAGAGAAAGATCAACAGAGTGAAATGTAATCTCAAAGAGAAACACGATATTTTTTTTAATGTCCTCACAGCAGCAATCATAATAAAAATACAAACCTGAGGTTTGTAAAAATCTAGCAATAAAACCACAGACATCTTTACAACTCCCAGATACCCAGAGCTCCCCGGCAGCAAGCACAAAAGCCCTCCCAGACACAAGAAGCAAAACTCTAACTGGGGACCAGGCCTAATTGTTTTACAGCCTGCAAAAAAAAAGCTACACATGACACCAATTCGCAGGTCATTACCAGCCACCATCAGGGAAGATAAAATAAACTCCCTTCATTTTCCTTCACCTAGAGACCACGGAGCAGCTGAGTTGTAGGGAGGTGGAATGCTGTGCTCACAGGCAGTACGTGGTTTGGGTTTATAAAACAAGCTCAGATCTTTGTGCTGTTTCCTGGTCATTAAAAGCCCTTTTTAAAAGACAGATTACAGGCATCTGTACTTCCCGAGCTAATAGTGAGCATGTTCTGTTCCACAGGAATAGAGATCATCTCTCTTAAAATGTGAGGCAGGCCCTCAGGCAATGTAGCTCAGCTTCCCAGTGTGCTCTGGCAGGTTATTTAATATTTCCATCCCTTGAATCTCTGCAAAAGGAATCCTATATTTAGGTATTTTCCAACCTTAATACTTCTACGATTTCTCCCACTCTTCATCCAACCAGACTGAGAGCTCTCTTGCCATGGGCACTGCTTATTAAGAGGAGGCAATGGAGGATTGTGGCAGCACAGGGCTGTGCAAGGTGATCAGACTTAGCAATGCTGGGAAATTATTCAGAGGGGGAAAAAAAAATCAGTGTAGGCCAGGTTTAAAAAACCCAGAGTAAACATAGTCTCAGCCTAGTACTGTACAGCTGTGCTGTACAGCTGTCAAGTCACATTGCAGTAGGTTCCTTGATGCTGATAATTTAATGATTCTCTGGCCCAAGGGTACATCTCCCACTGCGAATCTGCTTCTCCGGAGCGGCTTTATCACTGACCTGAAAGGCAGCAATCACGGCTTGTGTGTAAATGTGTGTGACGAGCGCTAATGCACGGTAATGGCTACAGCACATCCAGCGGGGCTGACAACACCGACAGGCTCTGGATGTGTGTTTTGTTCCCTGAACACAGAGGTCAGTGCTTTATTCCTGATGATCTTTGATAGAATACAGTAGGCAGAGCCTGAGCATACACGTCTAAACCTGTCAGTGATTGCTTACAGACTTCAGACTATATTTCTTAATTTTGGGGAGGTTTTGTGAAAGTCTTAAAATGTAGATTTCACAGGTTTTCTTTTGCCCTAGGGAAAAAAAATGTTTGTTCTTCTCTTATTTCTAGGCTATTTACAACTTGTCCTTTTTCCTTTGTGGACTAATTGTCTAAGTTTAGCTATCTAGCTGAAGAGCTTTTTGAAAGCTGTTCTGGGCCTTAATTACACCCTTTCTGATTGGAATGAGAACCCTTACTCCCCAGGTTTCTGGGAAAGGCCCACGATATAATTGAAAGGTGGGAACTGCTTTTGCCCTTGTTTGTACAGTCACAGAATTCTGGCTAATGGCCATCTCATGAATTAATGCTGAAAAATAATGGATTTACTAAGAGTCTGGTTGGTAAAGTGGAGATAAGGGAGCTGAGTAAGGGGCTGACGCCTTCTCCCAGCCAGTAATTGTAGCAATGTTTTACGATCAGGGAGTAGCTCAATTCACTCGCACATTTAATGGATGAGATAAGGGCAGCTTGCACTAAATTAGCTTTCTGGGCAATACATGATACAAGGGATGGAAAACCCTTCTGGCCGCCTGCTGCTGAGGGAGCCAAAGCAAGGCAGAGCCAGAGCAAAGCTATTTGCAGATGATGTTCTCTCCTACTAAAAACAACTGCTGGTGCTCCTGAGCACCCGGCTGTAAAGTCACGACCCTGAGGCGATGCAGGCCAGTGGGGCACAGCTGGGACACAGCTGGCCACGCTCTGCTCAGCACCAGTTCCCTGCTGGAAGCGCGGCTGCAGCAGAGTCGTAGGAAGGATCTGAGTGCTGTGCCCCGCTCCATGCGCAGAGATGCGAGCGCAGCTCACGGCAGCTCCCACCTTCTGCTCCTCCAGCCCCAAACGTCAGGCTGGATTAGGCATCTCCTGGATCCTGACCTGCTTTCTCCTCCTCAGGAGATGTCTGGGCATCAGTTTCAGCACTTGACATCAGATGTTCCTTGTTCTGCAGCAGGAGGTTTCCTCTGGTACCAGGAGCCCCCCGGCCCAAGCCTTGTGCAAACGAAGGAAAAACAATAACTAAAACCAGTCTCTGCCTCAAGGAGCTGACAGCATCTCCCTTATTCCTCCCAGCTTCTGTAAATAAATCCTTGGTAATGTCACTGTTTTTCGGAGGACGATAAAAGGACCTGTCGTCACTCCCTGCACAGACTTCTGCCATTCGCTGAGCTTTCCACTCCCTCTCCCACGCAGGGAGAAGTTTGTTAAAAATTAATTCTCATCTGATGACTGCTAATTATCGTAGAGGCTGTTGGTAAAGTGCAGCAAAGAGACCAAAGACAGTGCTCAAGAAGAGCCCTGCGGGAGGAATTCTGGCTTGGATGGTGCCGCTGAGTGGGATCAGGCTGTGAGGATTTTAACTGATGCTCCTCCAAGAGGATGAGCAGAGGTCCAAAACAAGGATCACTTTAGAGGTCTCTCTCTCTCTATATAGACACGCTTATCCTCATTTGGTCCTGATTTTTTTAAAATCTTCCCCTTTGAAATGGGGAGGGATCACATCCCCCACCAGATTTCAATATTTTGGTTGAGTTTCATCCTGGCCGTTGTTCCCCACCAAGCTCAGAGAAAGACTCTGCACAATCCCCTCCCTCCCCTTGCCCCTGCACAATCCCCTCCCTCCCCTTGCCCTCGTTGCCCGGTGCTGCCCTGAGCAGGGAGCTCGTCCCACAGCCTGTGTGCTCCTGCTTGCACGGAGGCACAGCCACTCCGGAGTGCTGCTCTCCTTCCCCACGGGGTGAATGGGAAGCTAATCCTGGATTCTCATCTCAGCCACGCTGATCTAATTAATAGTAACTCTTTTGGCTTTATAGGGTGGAGGGTGCCTGGATTTAGAGCTGCATTACCGGAATCAAAACCAGGCCAGCTGTGCTTGTTGATATTAGAGATGCACAGCAAAGAGAAACAACATCCGTGTGCAGTGACACAGGAGAGGTGATTAAACCTTCCTGCTTCCAGCTCTGCTGCTCTCCGCTCTCCCTGTAATCTGTGCTTTCTAAAAAACAAAGCTAGCAAAAGAAAAATTGAGAGGCACCTGGAAAGCAAAGAGCTGGCAAGAGGCTTTACAGACCACTGCACATCATGTCAGGGCTTTTGTGATCTCTGATTTTGGGGGAGCACAAACATTGTGAGGTTTTACTGCAAAATGCTCATATCTGAGAGCCTGGTGTTTGCCCTCTGATGGACTGGGGATTTGAATTTCTGGCCATCTCCAAAGCTCAGGGGTTGCAACAGGGGTCAGAACTTCCTCCAGTTATAGTCACTGAGCTATAACGGCATTACACTGCACTCCCCTCTTCAGGATTTTAAAGAATTTTGCAGATATTAATGACACATAAGTACCATGCTCACGTTCCATTTTAAACATGAAGAAACTGGGGCAGCTCAGTGCTGCTCTCCTGGTGAGGGGCACAGCAGCCTTTCAAAGGATAACAAATTGGGGTGACATTTGCAGGCAGAAACTTCTCAGAACTGAAAACTTCAGAGAAACCAGGGGCACATTGAAAAAATGCTCAGGGACTATTTCAGTTTTATTTCTGAATGAATGTATTTTTATCCCTTGGTTTCCAACAGGTTTTCCTTACGTGGAGCACAGGTACATATTTCTGTTCTATAAATATCACATCTTAAGGCTTGTTAATAAAAAGCACTCCTTTGGAACAACACAGATGGGGGTTTTCCTTCATTTGTGTTCAGTTATTAGGGATCCATATTGAATTTAACATCCTTCTGTCTTTCCTGCCAGGATGATTCAGATGGCAAATGCATTTCTCTTTTGGCACAGGTTCTAACTGAATCATTTTCTCAGACTGGTTTGTCACCTAACGGGATTCTAAATTAAGAGTCCATATTTTATATAAAAAGCTGGATGGATCTGAGATGAAATGGAAGGGCCTTCCTGCACTGCTGCTGGCAGAGCTAAATCTCCCCCTGTACCAGACCTTCCACTTCTGAACACCCATTTAAAACTGGTTGTCCTGGTTTTAGTTTTGACTAAGGACTGATGAATTTTCTTTAAAATATTTCCCTCTAGGCTATGTTGCACTTCCTTTTCTCTGGCTTTAGGAGTTGCAAGGTGCAAAGTACATAAAGATCCATCCTCTGTGTCCTCACACACAACAGGATCACCTTGAAGGTAGGTAGAGCCACCAGCTTGCAGCTTGATACTGAATTTGATTTTGGTGAAGGTGTGAAATACTTCCCTGTGCTGTGTATAGTGTGTCTTTTGACTAAGAAAATAATTATCTCTGGCTTCTAGGAACTTTATTTGGCCTTTTCTATTGGGTGCTTCAAAAAAACAAGTTTCTGTCTTAATTTTGAACTGCCTTATAATGAAGTATTTTATTTGCATTACAAACATAGAAAAGACACTGCATGCATAAATGCTTGTGTGCATCTGCCAGAGATGGAATCACAGGCCAGCGACTGTGCCATGTGCCATCACCTTCAACACTGATTTGTAGAGAAAATGCAGACAATATCCAACCACGTAGGGCTGCACACCCAGAGCCTACCCCACTGGTGGGCAGCTGAAGGTCACATTTGTCCAGATATTAATGCAGAAATGACAGTGCAGAGTGAAGGTGCACGTGCAGAGCCAGACAGGCTGCAGGAATTCCACCCCCACAGCTCTCCTGGAGCTCAGCTGCAGCTGTGCTCGTTTTGGTGGGCTTGGGGGAAACTCACACACACGTGTGCCAAAAGCACAAGAAACTCCCCCAAACTCCAGGCAGGCTTTTCCCCACACATCCACGCAGGTGTTGCCAGGATCCTTTGGAGCACACACAACTTCTGCTGACAGATGTTTCATCCCCCCTCGTCCCTCACACCAGCACACACGTGTGCACACACCCTGCTCCCAACACAGGGACACACCTGGTGCCCTCTGTCCTCGCTTCAGCTGGGAGGGAGCTCGCTTATTCTCAATACCTGGTACAATGCTGTGCTCTGGATTTGGAATGAGAATGCTGCTGATAACATGCGGTTTTGGGGGTTTTAAGTTCTGTTTATCCTAAGTCATAGAACTTTTTTGTGTCTCATGCTTTCCCAGTGAGGTTTGCAAAAGAAACTGGGAGGAAGCAAAGCTGGCACAGATGACCTGAACTGACCAAAGGGATCTACCACACCATGGAACATTATACTCAGTATATAAATTGGGGAAGTTACCAGGAAGGGGGCCGATCTGGGTTTGGGGAGAGGCAGTCTGACATCAGCCAGCTGGAGATGAGCAACTGCATTGTGCATCACTGGTTTGGGGTGTTTTTCCCTTTTTATTATCATTATTATTTACCATCATTATTGTGTTTTTAGTTTGTTTTCAATGATTGCACTGTTCTTACCTCAACCTACAAGTTTTACCTTTGACTCTCCTCCCCATTCCACCGGCGGGGGAAGAGAGAGAGGAGAGAATTGCGTGGCGCTTCATTTCCAGCTGGGCTTAAACCACGAGCTCTCCCGGCAGTGCACGTCCCTTCCTTCCCCGCATTCCCACGCACCCGGTGCCCTTCTCCTTTTCCTTCTCCTTTTTCCTTTTCCCTCTCCCTCCCCTCCCTGTCCCGGTCCCTTCCCAGGTGCGCGCTCCCGGCGCGCCGCTCCCGTGTGCGCGCACGCCCCGCCCCGCGCGCGGCCCCGTGCGGGCGGGGCCGGCCCGGCCGCGCTGTCCCGCCGTTGCCACAGCGACGGGCCCGGTGCCGCAGCCGCACCTGCGCCTGCGCCGCCGCCCCCGGTGCCGGTGCCGGTCCCGCCGCCGCGGCTCAGTGCCGGCCCCGCGGGGCGCCCGCGGTCCTTCGGGCGGGGGGAGCGGCGGACCCGGCTCGGGCCGAGCAGGTGAGGGACCGGGCGGGGCGGCGGCTGCGGCGCGGCGGCTGCGGCGCGCTGTGCCCTCCGCCCCGGGCCGCCTGAGGGGCGTCGGCGGCACCGCGACCCCCGGGGCTGGGTGGGGAACGGGGAAGCGGCGTCGTTGCCCCGGGAGGGGGCTGGAGGCCTTTTTCCCACTCAGGCGAATCCCCTACCAGCCGAAGGACCCTGTCGGGAAGGGCGGGCGGGGCTGTCGGGGCTCCCCGCCGGCCCCGCTGCGCCTTAGGCGGGGCGGCCGCGGCCGCGGGACCTGCGGCGGCCGGAGGAGCCGGGCCGGGGGGAGATGCCCTGGCGGTGGGGCGCGGTCAGCCGCTCCCCAGGGCCGGCCAGAGCCCCCCGGGGCCGGCCAGAGCCCCCCGGGGCCGGCGCGGCCGTTGCGGGGCAGCGAACAGCGCGGCGGGTGCGCGCAGGGCGGCTCCGGGCCGGGCGCTGGCGCTGGACCAAAGCGCTTCCTGCGCGCTCCTCGGAGCATCCAGGGCCCTTCTCTGGTCACCGGAGCACGGGGCATGAAGGAGCTGCCCTGCGTCTCGCTCTACCCCTCCTTGCCTTTCCGTTTGTGCCGGCTCGGCAGCAAGGACGTGTCTGTGTTTCTGTTCGGGATGTGCCCCAGAGCAGGAGAGCGGCCGCCCATCGCCTCCCCCTGCCCAGCTCAGGCTTCGGCGGGGCCGCTGCAGCCGCCCGCACCCACCGGGGCAGGTTTCGCACCGCATCCTTTTGCATCGCACCTTTTCACTTTACAAAGTGACAGCAGTGTCGTTTTCATGAGTAGCATAGGGGCGGTAAAGGGCTGGACGGATGGGTTGTGTGCGTTTTGGAGTGGGTAGGAAATAACCTTCGTGTGAGAGGAGGAGGTTTTTCCTGTGGAGGAGAACGCCTGTCGTCTGTGGATATAGCAGCAGAGAAGTGTAGGGCGTCTTCAGACATGGAGATGTTTCCAGACGCAGTTTCCCTGCGCAGGACACGGGGTGGGACAGCAGGGGGGAAGGAGGGGCCCTTCCCGCCCTGGACAGCAATGGAGTGCACCTGAGCCCATCTTAATAAATTGGGTAAAGCTGAGACAGTGAAGGTAAATGTGAACACAGAAGATGAGGCAGCCCTGGGGGTGGAATTGTGTGTTTTGATCTGCATTGCAGGTGCATAGGAAGCATCCAGGGTACTTGTTGGCTTTACTTAGATGGTAAGATGCTTACGTTTAAGAAGCTGTATTGAGCTTTTTCAATATCAATTATACTCCTTGATTAAAAAAAAATACAAATGGATGTGTAAATACAGTGCCTTTTCCCATATAATTTGCTCATTAGTGAATGCAGTTCTGTAGTGCGTTACTATGACTGAGCCTCTGGGAGACTGACATTTATGCTCTTAAACTGCACATTGCTCTTTGGTTTGACAGTTTAAAACAAGTGCTTTAAACACAGATAAAGGCTGATAATATTGTTGGTTTTTCAAGCTTTTGGTTGTACTGAGGCTCCAGCAGTCATTTTTAGTGAAACAACAAAGATTGGAAGGTCATAAAATAGCAAAGTATCAGCTGGATAAACTGATGCATAACCACTTGTTTTCATACTATTGTTGTACTTCTGCTTAATATATCTGTGAAGTTTCCTCCCTCATCCCCTTACAAAAGACGAAGGTCTCATGACCAGTTCAGACACTCTAAGTAGTTTCCAGTCCAGTAGTTGTTGCAAACTGTAGAACAGCAATAATTTCATTCCACACAGTTTTTTCTTTTACATCGGATTTCAGATACAGATGCCTGCTTTCAGGGCTTTAAAATTATTTTTTAAATTTGTTTTGTTACCAAAATTCCACTGTTCCTTAGTGTGCCCTAATTCAAGAGGCTGTAGGTGTTAAGGGCATGTTATATTTCTTCATCTAGAATCTACCACATTAGTCAGTCCTTTAACTGCAGGAGGCAGAACACAAACTCCCCAGCGCTACTATGGCAGAATGTGGACCATAATGTAAAGTAAAATGAAATATTTATTGAACATTATAAACAGCATAATAGAGTGAGTACAGTTGTAATTTTTAGGTGTCTCATTTCTGTTCTGTGGCTTAAAAAATAGTGATTTAAAGTAGCAAACTGTGAAGGATTGTTTTCGTATTGGGTAAACAGATTACAATTAATCTTTTTACTCGTGTTTAATTTCATTTTTCATAGTAAAGTTTAAAAAAGGTAGAAAGTTGTAGTTTATAGAGAACAGACATCTTAATCTTTCTGGAAATTTATAATGCTGAAGATTTGTTTTTGCTGACAAGTGATACTTTCTGTACATATTTATATATATGTACATGTGTATATGTGTGTGTTTGTAACTAAAAGTGACGGGTTTAGTTAAGCAGCACTTTACTGAAAATTCAGCAGTCAGAAAAGTTGATGGAGGGGAAAAGTTGAGTATGGGACATAAGTTTTCTGGTTTTGAAAGCAAAGTCACCAAAAGGAAAACGTGAGGATGTTGGTGTTGAGGAAAGACAGGTGCCTGAGAGCTCTGTGCTCTGGCTTCCTGCGGCACACGGGGCACAGAGTGCCTGTGACACGTCCACAGCACAGACACAACTCTGTCGCCGTGGCTGCTGAAATGAGCCAGTTGTGTAACCAGAGCCAGGACTCCCAGAAGGGTCTGGCAGAGCCGGAGCCTCCCCGGGAGCAGCGGTCCGGGGCCGTGCCCACGGCCTGGGTGGGGTTCAGGTGGGAGGATGCCCTTTGTTCAGGCACGGACCGTATCACCAGGGCTCTGCTCTCCTCTGCTGAGATAAACCCTCCCCTCCGTTCTCGTGCACGAATCGAATGTACATCCGAAGGGCACATGAGGATGGCAAATAGTGCATTGAGTGGGGCTGAGTTGGAATGTTAACCCCTGGTTACCACCTGCAGTCCCTCACCTGTGTTCCTTCACCTTTACCTGTCTGGCTGTAGTGTTGTCAGTGAATGTGGGCCTGATTTGTCTCTGTGCTCGTTGTTAAGTGATGTAAAAAATAATCTTCCTCAAAACCAGGATGTCCAGCAGTGTGATAATGGGTGTTAGTCTATCTCCATGTGAGCAGTGAATGATTTTGTTTAATAATGTTTTACACTTATCCACCAGCTCCTTTCTCCTGGTGTTGTTAAAGACTATGGTCTATAAATAGGAACAATAATTTATTTACCACTAGACGTTAGAGGCATGACAAAATATTGCTGAAACTGATGTTCTCAGAGCGTATCAGAACTTCTGCAAGCTGTTTGTTTGGGTGGTTTTAAATAATCATTGAAAAGCGCTTTTCTTTGGATTGCTATTTCTTTCCTTCTTTTGGGGAGCATGTTTGTTCTCATTTCACTCCAAGGAAACCTTTGCTTTGTATTTAAAACACTAAAATACGTTGCTGCTTGTTGATTTTAATTATTAGATTGAGAGATGGGGTTTAAAATCAGTGTTATTTAAAAACAGTGCTGGACTGAAAACTGTTAAATGTCATGGCTTCTCCGTGAACAGAATGGTAGCTGTCTCCAGAAAGGCTGAAAATATGCCAGGGAACAGTAGCTCCCTGTAATCCGAGTCCGTGCCCGGAGGGAGGGCACAAAAGGCACAGCAGATCGCATTTCTGTGGAGCAGAGGTGTCGAGGTCGGGAGGAGTCCATCTGTGTGGAAAAACCGTGGGAATGATGTCAGAACCGGCAGGTTCCCTTTGTGATAGAAATGTGTCTGCTTGTTTCCTTAACAGCCTGAGGAAAGCTTGATTTAAGCTGCGTGGATTTATTGTCTCAGTTTGAGATACCTGGGTTATGGAAGTGAGGCTATAGAGCACTTCTGTTTGGAACCCTTTGTCTTGGCATTCTGTTTGACACACAAAAAAAATCTTGCTTAAGAAAGGACTTGGACATAGGTCATCACCACTGCAAGATTTCCTTCATCAGCAGCTCTCAAAACCTTTAGCAAAGTGGAGACCAATTTTTGTGTGTTTGATCGTAGCTGCTGTTCTAAAATAATAAAAATCAATGCCTTATGAAACAGCATCACAGAATGCATTAGAGAAAAGCACCTCCTCAGCCTGTTACACTTGCTGGAAATGGTTGTGCAGTTCTGTAGAGTTGCTGTTCCAAGGGCTGCTCTCTGTAAATGATCTCCCAGGACAGATTTCTTCAGCTTGCCGTAAGGGTTCAGTGCCTTCTGCCGTGTTTCACAAATATTCCAGATAAACTCTGAAAATCATAATTTCTGCAGTTCATGCAGTAGGAGCTCAAGCTCAGGCAAGTGCCTGGAGCTGGCGCTGCTGCAGGAAACAGTTCTGCCTGCACCACCCCCTTGACCTGCTTACAGATTCTATTTTTTATTTTTATTTTTTTCACCTTCCCCAGGCATCTACAGTGCTGCACAGTGAACCTGTCACTTGAAAACAGCCAGTGGAAGAATGGGTTTGTTTTCAGCTGCACCAGTTGCCTGACCTGGTTCACTGAATGACCAGGAAGGTGATTCTGGAGCATTTCAGAAATGCAGCACTAAATTCTTGCTCGGTGTATGTGAGTGAGGTGGGTGAGACAAAGTCGTGTCTGGGCTGGGCAGTGAAATAGTCACATGTCTGTGTCTGGTGGGTTGTTATTGTGTTAGGGAGAGGGAAAAGGCCCAGCCAAGCTGGTTATGTGAAACCAGCTTAGTAATTTTTTTGGTTTGTGTTTCAGCAGGCTTCAGAAAGGACAAATTTTTATTTTGCACAAATACATTTTCTTCAGTTTCTGGTGGAATTCACACATTCTTGATCATACAGGACAAAATTAAAAGAGGACATGCAGTATTCATAAGTGAGTATTTGATATGTGAAAAAAGCCTGTGACTGTTCTGTACTGTAGTGTGATTCCTAAGCATGAATTTGGAGTTACACTTAACAGATCCTTGTATCAAAACCACCCACAGCTCACCTTAAGTCCTGATTCAGCTTTAACTGAAGCTGGAGAACTTTCTTAATGACTTTGGAAAGAATAGAATCAGGCTCAGGTGTATGTGTAACATTGATATTGTGTTAGTCTGGGAGAATTGAATATTAATTTTCTTGTCATTCTTCTGACAAAAGAATTTGGTTTACTAGAAAGACTAACATGTCTCTGCAATATTGTGACTGCCTGGTTGCGATTGGGGTGCAGTTTGCATTCTGTGGCTTTGATGGAGGTTATATTAAAATAACAAACTAGTTTATCCTCAGAATGAAGGGGTGAATAAAATAGAAGGGCCATTCTTCAGAAGCATGTCTTAGAGAGCAGGAGGGATGCAGCCTGTTCCTCTACATGACCATGTAGTCTTGCTCGTGAGGGCTTTTATTGTCATTTCATCACTGTTGGAGGGGTTCTTTTGAAGTAGTCAGTGTCATTTGGATGGCACCTTCTTTGTTTCTCTGAAGTGAATTAGGCCCAAATTAGGTAATTTTCAAAGCTTCCTGCCAGAGTAAGGTATTTGATCCTGACAGCTGTACAGCCATGGCTTTGCACACCCTGGTATTGGTCACAACAACTGTGTCTGTATGAAATGCCACTGCAGGACCATTTGATTGGGTTCTCTAATAGTCTCTGTCACAGTAGTGATTTTAACATCTGATTCCTTTTAGTCTCTTTCATTGTGACAGCTCTGGGGTTGGGTGGTCTCAAGGACAGAGAAAACTCCACGTGAACTATTCCTATCAGTGCTCCTAACTCCAGGTACACAGTCAGACATGTAGGCAGTCAGTGAGTTCTGTGCAAAAGTACCAGCTGGTTCCTTTGGAGCATCCAAAATTAAATCATTGCTACCAGGATGGTGTCCACTCAATTATTCTTCCCGCTGCCGTACCAGCTGCTGTAGGGGTAACAAAAAGTCATTTTCCTACTAAAATGCTGAAATATGTGCTTGCAGGACTTTCAGAGATTAACTGTAAAGAGTTTGCACAGTCTCTGATCAGAAAATGATGGGAAAGTCAGGCAGAGAAACTACTGAGTAAAATAGCATCAAAAGCAGTAGAAATGGAAAAGGAGCTGAGAAAGCGAAATCATGTCCTTCCTCTGGGAGGACAGTGGCACAGTTCCTTCTTCCCCTCCATTGTCTCCAGGAAAGAACTACTGATTCTGCTGGGTTTAAAACACACAAATGAAAAGAATGTGAGAACAAATTACTGGGTCAATAATGATGTATAAGCATTGTTATATTTTAATGCAGAAGGCTGAGGAGGAGGTGGAAAGAGGTGTTACTGCGAGAGGTACTTGTTACTGGTAAGGGAGCACTGGAGAAGGGGAGGAATGTCCAGAGGTGGATGTGTAGGCTGAGTGTATTGTCTGAAAACCTTGACTTCAGCAACGCTGGAGTGGTTGAACTGGCTTAGTCTGATGCACGGATGTGTGAGGGGTGAGCAGAAATCTGGAACTGGAAGGGTTCGTCACTAAGCTGTATTATTGCTGGATCTGCTCTAGTAGAGGTGTAACGGTGTCACAGAATGGCTTTGTGGGGGACTTAGTGCAAACATCCAAGCAGAAGGAGAGCGAAGGCCTTGAGTTGGCTGTGGAGGCTGCAGGGTCTCCTTTATGATGTCCTTTGAAAGGAGCTGAGCAAACACTCTGGGGATGGCATTATGTCTCGGAGATGGAGAGCTGATGTAAGCAAAGAACAACAAAGTGACTGTTGGTAGTTTCAGCATTAGAGCTGCATTGTTCACATAAGTTTGGTCAGTTCAGTGGCAATCTTTGAAATGGGGTCTGGCTAAAACTTTGGCGGTTCTTACAAGAGGAATCCACTGTCCTTACTTAGTTCTTGAAACTGTACTTTGTATAGCAAACAAATGACATTTTGGCAGGTTTTGTTACATTTTGAGGGGGCACTGGCCAGAGAGCAGTTGAGAGGAAAATGTCTGCCCATACATATTTCAAGGATATGAGTTGGCAGGGAGCTAAAGCAGCTTCTCAGGTGATGGTCACCCCATCCACGTAAAAGGAGGTTATTGTGTTCTGTTTGGTGGATAGCAAACAGGAATGAAAATGTTGTTTGGGCTTTGTTCCATCCTTTGGACTTGTGTCTAAGGTCAGAGATTAGCATTTCCCTCCTCCTATCTTGCAGCGGGGTATGGAGATGCTCTGGTTTTGTGCAAAGGCATCTGATACGCAGCCAGATGCTCGTTGCCTTGAAACATTTTGAACTCTCTCCAAATGCTTAAGATCCAAAAAGGCCTGGAGCCTGCACATCCTCTGCAAGGCAAGATGTGGCTGTTAAAATGTTAGTGACTGTTTATGGTGAGCATGTGATTCGGTTGCATTTTGAAAGCTCCTGTTTAGTATTTTTTTCCTTTTCCGTACAAGATTTTGTGTGTGTGTGTTCCCTTTTGAAGGGAACGTACACTTGTAAAGAGACAGAACAGCTCCTTTTTAAGGTGAGCTTACAGGAATGGTAATTGAAGTTACCTTCTCTGCTTTGCTGGAAGATGATGGCTTAGGTAGATGCTGTCATGATTAAAGTGTTGTACTTAATGTTCCCAAGGGAATTCTGTTTGACTCATTCCATTTGTTCCTCCTTGGCTATATTAAAGAGAAATTGTGAATCCATTGTTTGGAGGAGTTGAGGCTCAATCTCTGAGCTATATATAGAAACATTTGGTGGTGTAATGGTCCTGAGAAACGAGAAATTGCAGATGTTTGGAGGGTGGAATGTAGTGCACCATCCACACAAAGCCTCTGGTGCTGACAGATTGGGCACGGTGTTTGGGGCCAGTCCTGCTGCCAAAGAGGAGGTGGGTCACCCTCAGCATCACCCCTGCAGTGTCCCTTTAGTGTTCTGTCATCCTTCCCAAATGCTGCGTGCGTTCCCAGGGGACTTTGCCAAGCCCTGCATTGCACAGTTCCTTCTGTGTAAGAACACAGCAAACATTTTTTTTGTTTGCAGACAAAGGGGAAGGGAGGAAACCATAGTGACATACCTTTGTGCCCTGTATGCAGTCACAGCATCACTGGTGTCATTTATCTGCCGGGATGCAGCCAGAGCCTGGTTGCTTGCAGAGCTTGTCCCACCAGTTTCCATGGTGGGAGGTGGAAATGGCTCCTCTGGGCTGTAAAGGGCACCACTGACTTCTGCATTTTGCTGTTTCTCTTTTGGTTTCAACCTTCTTGTTTCAGAGAGCCTGAGATGAAATCAGCTTAATGCAATCCCGGGACTGCTTTATAGGATTCCCTCTTGGAAACCCCAATGGGAGATGCACCTGAATAGATTTTTATTTTTTCTTTAGCCTGACCCCTCCCAAGACCCTTTTCTGTCAGATCTCAGCTGCCCATGGGAGCAGTTGTTGGATGTGAGTTGTGGCTCTTCACACAACGTGCAGTGTGTTGAGTATTGTTAAGGAACTGGGAGCAGCTCTAAATCCCACTAACCAACCTCCCTGGAACTATGTGAAAGGGTCTGTGTAGGGAAGTGGTGGGAAAATGTTCTCTGACTTGTACTAAAACAAATTGTTATTTCTATTTAATTATATTTGTTTCCTTTTCATTACCTCCTGAGTCTTCTCCCATTTTAAAAATGCTCAGGCTGATTGCATAGGTCAGTGGGTCTCACTTTGCACCTATGAGCTGCTGACAAATGTGACACTAGAATTTGTGTGATAGAAATATATTTGGCTGAAAAAGCAATCAAAAATATTTTTAATATTTTGCAACTGAGCTTGGTTGACAGATAATGCATATTCAGTTGGAATCTATTTAATCCAAATATCAGACTTGAATAGTATTAGGTCTAATTATGTGTTCTAAGATTTGGTGTAAAATTAATAGTGCCTTGAAATATATTGTTGTTAAAACTAATTTGTGCAGATTCCAAAGCAAATCTATCTCTCTGTATAGCGACTGTCTATGCAGGACACTTTTCCCTTTCCCTGGTTTTACAGTAGATGGTTTTGTCTGTTTCCCAGGGCACAGATCTCACAGTGCTGGCTGTGCTGTGTAAAAAGGCATGAGTGGGTGAGTGAGTGGGTTTGGAACTGGATCTGCTGCCCACACATCCATGGAGGCTGTGGCTTCACCTCGCTGGCCTTCCCCTTCCCCTGCAGGGAAGGAGAGAGGACAGGCAGACAGCGAGGCTGCTGTGAGGAGGAAAAAGCACAAAAAGGCTGCAGAGGGTTGTGGGAAACTACTTAGTGCAGAGGGGCTGCAGCTAAAACTCATCGTGGGCTGATTTAATTGATCTCACTGATTAACTTACTGCTGCTGCAGGGAAGATGATGCTCTGGTGCTGGTTGTTCTTATTTTCTTCCTAAGCCTGTAACGCTCGCTTGCCTCTGATTATATTTGTTTTCTTCAGAGCAGGTAATCCTGGTGTGATCTTTCAGATGCAAGAGATCAAAGTGAAAAAGCAATTGAGGAGATGAATAGTGAGAGCCCTGTTCTGGTTTTTTTGAACATTTAGAAACTGGTTTTTAATGAACGTGTTTATTTGCAAGGACTGAGCTATGAACATCTACTGTCTGTTGCAGGTGGTGAAGTATTTTCCTATTCAAGGGAATATTTTCCTGTTCAGGTTATGGTTACAGGTGTAAAGCCACCATTAATACCCATTGTGAGAACAGAGCTCTGGGGTATTGTGCAGAGGCTGTTCTTTTACCTACTCCTGTCATAGCTTAGGGTTTCTTTTGGAAAATACATTCCTCGATTAAGAATCCCTTCTGAGCCTCGGTGTCCCACACAGTCAGAGCTCCAGCTGTGGCTTTATCCTGCTGTCGTGCTCAGTCGATCAGAGTAGAGTGAGCACTGAAGAAATGGGATGATTCAGTAAAGCTCCCGTCTGTCTGATGTCAGCTTTGCAAGAAAGAGGATGTCACTTTGAAAATGTATCCCAGCTGAAATATCCTCACTCCTCGGAGTGAACGGTGCCCCACAGTAATTGCTGCGACTGTGCAGTCCCCCTTCCATCAGCCCTCCAGCGCCGTGGCCATGAGGGGCCACCAGTGTGGCACTGATGGCACGTTGCAAAATTTGTTAAACCACCCTAGAAACGTCTTTTTAGAATGTGTTTGGTCCGTAATTTTTGCTTGTTTGCTAGCAGTGGTGATTGTGAAAGGACCCGTTCACTCAACAAAGCAGAGTTGGCACTGCTACCCATATTCTTGGGCACTGAACTTAATCTTTGATCTCTGTTACAAGGTAACCAGGCTGTTTGGCCCCTGCACAGAAGTGGATTTCTTAACGTCTTTCACACTTTTATTTTTTTGCAATCAGATATTTGGTTCTGTAGAGTTAAGTCAGTAGAGGACAATGCCTGTTCAGGTCACAGATGAAATCAGGAGGGCTCCATGTGTGTGTGATTTCCACACCACACCCCCAGGTGCTTTAGTGCGTCACCAAGATGCAGGAGCACCAAGTCTGGTGTTCTTTTGGGGAATAAAAGTATAAAATTAAACACAGGGCTGTGATATGTTTAGGAATAACAAAAGTGTGTCACTTGCTCTGAGCTTATGCTCTACCAATTTTAAACTGGTAGAAACAAATTCTCATCATAAAGCTACATACCAAAGAGTCCCAATGGAGAACACTAACCATGCCAAAGCAAACCCCTTAAGGTCCACCTTGTGCTCAATGTGTGGTCCCATAATTCCAGGCATGGTTGCAGTGCCACTGCAGGTGGTTGTCCAGGCAACAGGAGTCCTGACTCTTCACTTATCCTTGTAACCTAATTGCTGTAATGGTTTCTATGCATATAACAGAATTTAGCCTTTCCTACTGTGTCCATTGTTGCCTTATCAGGACCAGTCCTAACACTGGCAGCACAGGGGTCTTTAAGGATGTCTGTCAGCATCATACTGTTAACTGTGTCTGTGTGTGAGTGAGAGCACTGCTGTAGCCAAGACCTACTTTTACAAGGCTGTTCTGTAAGGGAAACCCAGCCGTGTAACAGGTTTCCATGTACTCGTAACCTGAGCAAGAAAAATCGTTTTCTCTTTGAGTGAAGCATTGTCCTTGTCTTTTTCTGTGTCATTGGGCCTGGTGTTGAGGAAACCCAAGAGCAGCCAGAGTTTCCCTCATGCTGGTCCCAGCACCCACATCTCAGTCCAGGCACCCGTGGCAGCCACATCCATGGCAGTGCCACCAGCCTGGCTGTGCTCAGAACCCTGCTTTGCCTTTTTCCTTAGAGCTGCTGCATTTTAGTGCTTTCTTCCTTGTTCTTGCCAAGGATTTTACCAATCTCTGTGTCCCTGGAGGTAAATGGAAACCCTCAGCAAGATGGACACAATAGCCCATTCCTCAGAACTCTGCTTTTAACTTGTAACGGGATTAATGACTTAGACTGTCTGATGTTAATCCTTTAAATGTGTTAACTCCAAGCAAATGAGTTCCCTGCTTCAGCCTACAGTATAATTAGGCTTTTGATGAACTTAGAGCACTTATAATCGAAATAGTCCTGAAGCAGACAAACCTTTTGTGGTATTTGATGATCACACATCAATCAATGCATTAACAGCAGAATTCAGCCATTCCTGCTGATCTGGCTGCAGAGGGAGGATCCCTGTATGTGCAAGGTGAGTCACCATCACAATTCCATGTCTGTTCCCTGGCAGGGTCAGGATGGCCACCTCAACCCTGGAGAACCAGCTGCAGAGTGCCCAGAAGAACCTGCTGTTCCTGCAGCGGGAGCACGCCAACACCCTGAAGGGGCTGCACGCGGAGCTGCGCCGCCTGCAGCAGCACTGCACAGGTACCTCACTCCTGGGAGTGCCTGCTCCCCCCTTCTGCAGTGAAACCTCAGCAGCAAAGCCCACGAGCAGGGTGGAGTTAGGGCCTTCACTTTGTATCTCGTGGCAAACTGGCTGATCAAAGCCATGATTTTTTCTTCTTTAAAAAGTTCAGTTGTTTTACACATTTGCTAATTTGCAGTGAATCTCCTGTTCTTGCTTTGGGCTGTGGGAAGAGTTAATTCTGTATTTACTGAAGTCTGTCATTGTAAATCTGCTCACCAGGTTATGTATGGGCTCCATGATGATGTTCTAACAAAAACGAACTACTTTTTTTCCTCAGATTTAACCTATGAGCTGACTGTAAAGAGTTCAGAATTGTCAGGTAAGGAATACATGGCATTTTTCTTGTAATGTTCACGTGCAACTTACTAATCTTTTTCAATGTTTGTATTTTCTTTTCTACTCTCCAGACTTAGTTATTTATGAAGTAAATGTCAGAAGTTCTTTACCAAGGTCACACAGGAAATCTGTGAAAGAGCCAGGAATAGCACCTGGAACTGCTGACTCCACTAGACAGTCAGTTCCCTGTGTATGGGAACACGGGACACAAATTTTAGGGGCAGAAGAGTGAGAGTATTTTTAAAATTTAGCTGAGCTGGTGCTGTAATTAACCACAAAGCTTTTATTTTAATGTATCTCTGTCTGTGTGTTTATACACTAGATCATAGTTATTTTGTATGTATTGTGTTAACAACAGGTGAAGAGCAGGAGTAAGAGAACTCCTTGAGATTAAACCTCTGGATCAGGGATGGTGTGGGATGGGTATTAGCTTAAGTTTGTCTTTGGATTCCTCTTCGGGATGGCAAGAGGAGCCCTATTGCAGTGTTTTACATAGTGGCTGTTGTTAACTTAGAACACTTCTGCTTCTCGTGTTCTTCTAGAAAATGGTGGTTCACGAAGCGATGAACTCAAAAGTAAGTGCAAAGATCTTGAAGCTCAGCTGAAAATCAAAGAGGCTGAAAATAGTGAATTGTTGAAAGAACTTGAACAAAAGAACGCGATGATAATGGTGCTGGAAAATACTATTAAAGAAAGAGAAAAGAAGTATTTGGAAGAGTTAAAAATGAAAAGCCATAAGCTCAATATGTTGTCCAGTGAACTGGAGCAGAGAGCGAGCACGATTGCGTATCTGACCTCTCAGCTGCACGCGGCAAAGAAGAAGCTGATGAGCGCCACCGGGACTTCGGAGGGGACCCCGTCTGGCAGCCCGGTGCTGTCCAGCTACAAACCGTCCCCTCCCAAGGACAAACTGCCGGAGACGCCGCGGCGCAGGATGAAGAAGAGTCTCTCGACGCCGCTGAACCCCGAGTTCGAAGAGGCCTACAGAATAGGGTCGGAGAGCCGGAAGCTGGTGCTGCGAGAGCCCGTGGATGCCATGCCCGATCCCACGCCCTTTCTGTTGGCCAGGGAGACGGCAGAGGTGCATCTGATCAAGGAGCGGCCGCTGGTCATCCCGCCGATCCCGTCGGAGCGCGCGCCCGGGGAGTCGCAGAGCCCCGGCCGCGAGAAGCCGCACAAGGCGCACGTCGGCGTCGCGCACCGCATCCACCACGCCCAGCCGCAGCAGGAGGTGGAGACGCTGGCAGTGGATCAGGTGCACGGAAGCAAAGTGGTCAGAAAGCACTCGGGGACAGACAGAACTGTCTGAGCACGCCACGGAAGCGCTGTTCTGTGCTGGTTATGCACTGTGAGCCTGTAGGGTAAATAGCACCTGCGGTGAAGTTTCTTTTGATGCCCCATGCATGCCAAACTCCTCCCGGGTACATCATTAATATATTTTGCTCTAACGAAACCTCCTAGGACTGTGTTCATATGGCAAGGTATATAACCACTCCATGCTGTGGCCAAATCAGGGGGACCTGACCGCTTGCTTCCAAGTGCTGCTCCATTTAGTGTAATGCACATGTGGACAAAGGCAGGGCTGCGTTAGTGAGCGCTCTTAGAGAGAACACCCCTCCCTCACGCTGCAGCCACAGGTGTGGGCTGTTAACATTTGACCTGGCAGGGGTTCTCTTGTCTCCACTGTGTGTGTGGGCACTCCAGAGCCACCCCTGACCTCTGCCACGGCCGCTCTCGCAGCAGCACGGAAAGCTGGGCACATGTACGTTCACTTTAATGACCTGAGGACATCCCCAGAGTCCCAGCAAGCACTACTTGATTAATCCTAAACACTTTGGTTTGTGGCTTTAAGTAAAATATGGGTGGGGGCAGCACCATTTAAAGGGTTAATGACCCTTGTAGGAAGAGTATGAACACTGGGCTGTTTGTGGGGATTGTTTTGGGTTTTTTTAATCAAATGGCTTCACGACACATTTTATGCTAGTCAGTACACTGCACTTGTAGCACCTTCCATACTGGCTCAGAGCTCCTTTTCCAGGGAGGAACTGTAACTGGCTATCCAATATGGAAATGGTTCTTTATGCCCTAACCTGCACTTTTTTTATAAAGGGATTATTTTTGTTTCCTAAAAACCTTAGTCTTGTTTTGGGCATCATCAGACAGTGCTGGCTGCTGCCAGCTTAGAAACCTGAGCTGCCCCTCTAAAATGTGAGTATTTAGTTTTAAGCGATGTAACAGATTCATAGAGGAGAACCTGGCATCCTTGATTTCTGTCCTTGTGGATTGGGATGGACTTGCCTTGCACTTGCCCAGATTCCCCTATTCCTGTCTAGTAAGTAGCAGGTAGACCCAGCAGCTGTTAGACTACTTGATTCTTTTTTGTATTATTTTTTTCTAGGAAAGAAAGGCATACTAGGAGCTGGGAGGGTATGTAGTTTTGGGAAAGGAGCACGAATTTGTCCATTTTTCTTACATTCTGATCACCTCTGCTTCACTCTTGTCTGCAGCCTCTGAGTAGGACCAGCAAGAAACACTGGCTCCCAAATGCTGCTAAGCTTATGATGTGCCTTTAAAAATTTGGAACGTGTATTCTCTGTGACAGCTGATGAAGGATCCCTGCCTGCCCTGTCCCCTCCCCTCGCCAGCTGTAGTCTGCCCTTCGTAAGCTTTTTCTGCAGCTGTGTTGGTGTGTGTCTCCCTCCAGAGCCTTGCACCACTGTCAGTGTCCCTGGCAAAGGCCCTGGCAGGCTGGCAGAGCTGTTCTCCCGCCCGTGGTCCCGCTCGGCTCCCGTGCAGCATGACCCTTCCAGCAGGGCTGATCCCAGGCCAGGCTCTGACCTCTGCCCGCCCTCTGTGCCCTCTGTCACTCGCTGTCCCAAAGCCCCAGACCCACCCAGCCTCACACCTTGCTGGCTCTGTGGTAGGAATGTGTTTCACAAGTGGTGGGGAGGGATAGGAAAAGCTGCGTTCCCAGAAAGGGGTTGGTTAAAGCAAGGTTGTTACTCTGAGGTTTACTGTTTTTACATGTATTGCATTAACCAGCAGTGGGTTTGGTTGCTTTGGTTGTTGGCACCATATTTTTATGGTCATGTGTTGTATGAGTGACCTACCCTGCCACTTGTTGGAGGCTGGTGGGAGGCACGGCTTCCAGGCACTGCAGAAGTGATGCTTTGGGCAATTAAAGACATTTCTTACAACCATCCAGGCAAACTTTAGTCTTTGTGTGTGCGAGACCAACTTACCCCCTTTGCATCTACAGAGTGGCTGGGAGCCTTTCCAAAAGGAAACGCAAATTACAAAAACCACTTTATACTTCAAACATGTTTATTGGGAATATAATACAACCAAGCTAATACTAACTAAAGTCAGGTGTGCCTAAGTGAACACAACCCCACCCACGGTGCCAAATCTCTACCTGGATTGAGGGTTTTTTCCCTGCGCCTCTGAAGGGTTGGATTCTGGGGGAAGAACACGGTGCCTATTTCCAACTGTCAGTCAGAGTTCAGGGTGAGACACACACCCTGGAGGACCCAGTGGGAAATGTGCTTTGTAGTGTAAAGGTCAGCTTCAAACACGAGGCCGAAGCCCATGGCGTTGCGGCGCATGGAGGTCGTGTACACCGGGGTCCGGAGCGTGTTCTGCAAGAGCAGGAGGCAGCACAGGCACTGAGCAGTGCCTGAGCTGCTCCGTGGAACTGGAAACAAAAGGGCCTCCAGCAGAGAGGGCTGGCTTCAGAAATCCCTTTTTTTGTTAGAGGTCTTAAATAATGCAATATCCAGAAAATGTAAATGTTCTTTATGTCATTAACTGGGGATGGGAAGTAATTGAAATAGTAGGGGGAGTGTAAGAGTGTCACAGGATCCCCGTCCCTGAGTGCCTGAAGAGAAAAGAGGCAACAAAGGCATCAATCCCCCTTAGAACAGCAAAGCTGTAATGATGGGTAGTGTAAGGAGAAGTGTTAGACCAGGTGCTTCATGTGGGAGTGGTAATGATAAAATCCAGCAGCTGGGCAGAGAGGGCAGGGCCTGGGAGCTGGGGAGCTGTGACAGCAGAAGGAAGGTAAAGAGCTGTACCTGGAGTCTGAGTCTGTGTGCTTCTGTGGGGATGATCTTCAGGATGGGCAGCTCCACCACCGGGACACGGGGCTTGCTCTGGATAAGGCAGCCCTGCTCTGTGTCCCAGTCTGCTCCTTCCAGGAACAGACCAGAAACATAGCAGCCTGTGAAGGCAGAAAATGCAACATTTGGGTAAACTGAGCTCCTAGAAAAGATCCCTTTAAGATGACTGCCAAGGTTTAACCAAAGTAATTTAAAGTGCCAAGCAATTTCTTTCTCTCACCAGTTAACTACTTCATTATTTTTGCCAAATAATTGTAAAAACACCTACCCTGAAGGGTCCCTTCAGTGATGTCTTCTGCTGTCCTGTACTTGGTTACCTCTGTGTAGAGGGTGGAGTGATCCAGGGGCCACCTGTTTTTCCTGCAGGTGGCTTGAACAAGAGCAGTCAGGTAGGACTCAGGAATGTGCAGGCCCGACAGCCACATCACATCAGGCTCCCCCTCATTAACCTGCAACCAGAGACCGTGATGGGCAGCACCTGGTCCTCAGCCCTGCACTGCTCTTAGAGGAGCCAGGGTGAGTCTGCCTTGCATCCAGTTACACCATAATGGCACCAGTTCAAGAACTTACCTGAAGTGTTCACTGGCTTCTGCACCAATCTGCACGGCACATCGTGCAGGTTAACAAAACAAAGCTTTCTGGAGGCACTTGCTTACCCATCTGGTGTACTGGTCATATCGATCTCTGAAGAAAATAATCCAGTTTCCAAGTGTTTTGAGTGTGTCAGGGGCCAGCCGCCGCCAGATCCCAGGAATCTGCCCGTTGAAGAGAGCCTGAGCCACATCATCCAGTTCACTGCTCATTCCAACTTCCCCAGCCAAGGCCTGGAATGATGGTAAGAGTTCTGAGGGCAGGCAAAGCCCAGCCAGTCCCATCGAGCTGCTGTGATTTTACTTACACGTTGTAGCTCAGCCAGCGACTTTCCCATTCGAACAATGAGCTTATTAAAACGTTCCAGTTCCTGCAACAGCACCACAGTCGTAGGGGAGATGTTTACTCCATAACCTTTACGTATGTGGTCAAGATCAAATACTTGAGGTAATTTGTTTTCTATATCCTTGGCAACATTTGCAATATATTCATCTCTACTAATTCCCGCACCAGTTTCACCTGAAACCAAAAAAATTTAGTGAGACTAAATCTGTACTGAATCTCCTGAGAGAAAGTTGAGAGCTGAGTTTTGGCATCAGTCTCCCACCCTCTGCTGCTCTGACATTTGCCAGCAGCCCTGCCTGTGCCTCTGGGCAGGTGTTGAGCTGCTCCCAGCCTGGCAAGGCTGAGCCCTGCAGCAGCTTTGCTCCCTCTGCTCCCTGAGGCTGGGACACAGCCCCGAATCACTCCCCACACACAGGGACTGCTGTCACTGTCCCCAGGGCTCAGCACTCGCCACTCGAGATGTCCTGGTCACAAACCCAGTTCAGACAGGGCCCTCACCAGTTTGGGGCTGCAGCTCGAGCAGGTGAGCCCACATGTCCCGCACTGCCTGCATGTAATACCCGATCTCGGCGTTGGCATGAAGGCCCAGGACCTCGGGGGTGTTGGAAAGTGGCAGAGCTTCTATGGCCTCTGGAACACAACCATACAGGCTCTGTTAACACACAACACCACAGCAATTTTGCTATTGCTCTGCTTGAATAAAAAATCAGATGCTAAAGCTGGTGTTGGAGCAATGCACAGATCAAATAAACACTTTTAAACACACACACACGAGACTCCCCCACAGAAATATTATATACCACTTAACAAAATTTCCATGCTGCTTTACTGAGGTTTTGTTCTTTGGGTTGGTTTTTTTCTTTAAACACCTGAGGAGCTCAGTGATAAGCTCACATTCCAAAGGATTGCTCCTGTAAAGCAGTGGATTATAACTGCAGTCTGTACACCAGCAGTGCCTGGTGTTCTGTTCAACTTCTCACACCCAGCACAGCAGTGATGTATGGAGACAGTGTATACTGCAAGCAGGAAAAGCATTTCTTACCAACAAAGTCATCTTTTCCCTTCCCTGCTGGAATTTTATAATCAATTGTGTCGCTTTTATAAAAATGGAACACTTGGAATGTGTCAAACAGGAAATCCCCCAGGTACTCATCCATGTAGACGGTCAGGATGCGCCGGTCGAAGCTGTCGATTGCACGCCCACCATACATGACCTAGAAATCAGTGACAGCAGTGTTACAGCACTGGCTTTTGGAGCAGAAAATACAGTTTCAAAAAATCACTGAAAGGTCAAAACTGATCTTTGCTTCTGCAGTGGCTGTGGTGTAACTCTGTCTCCCTTATGGATCCCAAGGACATCTCCAGCCCCCTCTCAAGGGGACAGGCAGGAACCATTTGGCCTTGGTCTGGAGAGAGGTGCTCTGGGCACTCTTCATCACCTCTGTGGGTGATTTGTGTGCAGTGGGACCTTCCTGAGGTAGCAGCTCATGCCCAGCTGGGATCAAGTGCTGCAAAGCAACAGTTTCCTGCAGGATTTCATGTTGCAGCAGCTTCCAGTGCAGTGCAGCTGCACCAGCTCTGAGCACACAGATTTGCACAGCTCCAGTGATACCCCACGTGCCAACAGCACTGTGCTCTTCCAGCACGGGGTCCCAGGGGCTCTCTCAGAATTAATTAAGCACCATCACTCCCAGTTGCACACAGTGGCCCTAATTCCCTGAGATTAAGGCCCTTGCTCAGGGCCACACTGGAGTTTCAAACCTGCCCAGGAATGATTCCCAGCTTTACTTGATGCAGCCCATGCAGAAAGGAAACTTCATTTATCTGAATTTTTGTGGCATTGTAGCACTCACCTCCCCAATAAGATACTTGAGACTGCTCCAAGGGATTTGATCATCTTTCTGTTCAAAAGCTTTTGTCAAATATGTGTTAAGGATTTCCATGCACACCTAATGAATTTGTTGGAACATGTGAGATAAGAAGATTCATAAATCAGATATACATATTCATAGGTTTTATTTAATGTTGTTTTTGTTTGAAAACTGACAATTACTTCTTTCTGAAATAATTAAAAAGTATAAATCCTCTTAATAAAAGAAACCCATGAGAGAGACAATATAAACATGAAGGATTAGGAATCTAATTTTTAGCATCCCAAATTGACATTATAAAAGATCAGGAGTCTACATGACTCCACAGAAGCAGAAAAAAACATTAAGCAAAATCTAATTGTGAGAAAGTTTAAAGCTGGATAAATTCTGTGTTTTCAAAATTAATCTGAGCTACTCAAGAATATAAGAGTCATTGCAATCGTTTTCTTACCTGGAAATCAGATTCATTAAAATCATATGGTACATTCCAGCCAACCTTCCCAAACTTCCTTCTCTCCTGAACCACGGCATGGAAAAATGCCAACACGTAGACTAAGGATTTAAAGGCAGGATGTGGGCACTGCTCTAAGGCTTCCTGGGGAATTTTGAAGTAGGTGGCTCTCATATTCAGTTTCAGACCATTAGGTGGTTCTGTAACAACCTATCAAAATAATTAGGGAAGCCATCAATTACTGGATAACTTGAGGAAAATAAGTTATATCACATTAAAGTAAGCTATACAATGCAAGCTTGACATTTTAAGTAGTTTTCCAAATGCCTATCAAATATGGATGTTTTTCTTAAGACAGGAAACAGACCTTTAAAGTTTATCAAGGTAAACACACCTATGCAAAGAGAACTTGGTATTATTTTAGAATTAGTCATGTAATTAGCAAGACATTAATACTTCTCATACTTGAAGATCTAATTTACTGAAATACCAGTACTTTACACATTTTAGTGTGTCCTACATCCCTACAGTAAGATGGTTTAACAATGTGGCTTTACTGCTGATCAAACTGCCAGAGCTGCTTCCTGGCAGCTTTTTCAAAGGGCTCTAAAACCTCAGTTCTCACTGCTCCTGGCAAGACCCACAAAGCACAGATCTGCAGCCTTAAAGATCTGCTCCAGCTCCCTTCCCACTGCAGGATGAGTGGGAGAACAGCCCAGAGCTGCCACTGCCACTGAGCTGCTGCTTTCCAGTCTGTGAAATGAAATAATGATGTTTACAGGAGAGGTCACCACAGCAGCGGTCGAGCAGCCACAGAAAAGAACATTAGAGCAGAATCAGGGCTTGTGCCTTCAAAATAATCAGCTCAGCTTTTAGTGATAAACACTGCAGCCTGAAGTAGCAGCTGGAAACCATTATCCTATTCCAGCATCTGCTCCACTGGCACTGCCAGGCTGACACAGGCCTTGGCTCTGCACTGCAGCATCAGGGCTGACAGGGCTATTTCTGTCTCCAGATACTCCTCACTTGTGGCAGCATTTAAATCTAAAGACCATTTGTCATATTTCCAGGTTTACTCATAAACCTCTGCTTTGAAATAACTGCTGAACAGTTTTCACCCAAAGGAAACATCCCAGTAAGATAAAGGATGATGAAAAAAGGATTTGGCTTAATAAAGACAAAAAGCAAGTTTCTAAGCCTGGGTCAGTGTGCTGCACTCAGGTCAGGCTCCTTGCAGAGCCAGCCTGTTCTGCTGAGTACCAGTGCCAGGACATGCCCTCCTGGCTGGGCTTTCCCCACCTTTAAGGACTTCTGCAGGATTCCAACTGGGAAGCCCTTAGTAGGGTCAGTGGTCAGCCACAGGCGAAAGTCTGGGTGAGGCTCTGTAATTTTCTCCAGGGCCTTTTCCAGATGGATGAGCCACTTCACCAAAAGGTGACAGTTCTGCAACATGAGCCACTGTCCATGAGCCACTGCTCCCTCCAGCATCTGCAAAGCGATCTGAGGAGAAGGGGAGAACCATCAGTGAGTAACTCTCCCTCTACCCTGAGAACAAACTGCCTGTGATGGGCTCATGCAGTGAGTTTTCCTGCTAGGAAAGTGGTGGTCTAAATGAGTCTGATAGGAGTTCTCCCACAGACTGAAATCACAGTAAATTCAGTCAGCTGTGAAGCTTTGGCCATCCTGCCTTAGTGTCCAGAGCAAAAAGGAAAGTCACAGGAAAGACAGGAAAAGAGGCAGAACTTTCCAGTAGCAAACACTGTAACTTCCAACTACCTCATGTCCACAGTAACATCTTCTCATCTCAACTACTTTTTAACAGCCAAAAATCTGATTCTGAATCTACCCTCACCCAAACCAGAACAGCAGCCAGTCAGCCAAATGACCCCTTTCATGTTCAGTAAAATGCTATTCCCAGACTGACAAATCTATGTCAGAACCATGAGGTAACTCCCTTCAAAATGGAGCAGACCTATGGAAAGGAAATTTGATCAGTCCCAGAGCATTAGGAGCATGGCTTGCAATTCACACGCACTGCACACAGCACATCCCCACCCTCCCACCCAAGTTACCTCTTCTTGGCCTTGTCCCATGGCCAGGAATTTGAGTCTATCTGCTTTAAACTCTGTCCTCTCAGCCAGTTTCATGAGGTCACTGACAGGATCAGAGCCAGGACTTAGGATAAAAACCACAGGTGAGAAAGGGGTGCTCTGCTGCAGGATGTCATCGAAGCTGATCACGGGGGGCTGCACGTACCTGGCAGAGGGAGAAGCCCAATAATTTGGCTGAACAGAGCCTTGTACACAAAGGGCAAAGCTCACCACAGGCTGCACACAGAAATCATTCAGACACGACCCCTGCTCTGCTCTTTAGGCAAATTACAGAACCATTGAACAGCTGATGACAGCTCCAGCTCTGTGTGTGTGGTGTGGGAGTGGGATCTGGGATCTGAGAGGGGAGGGTCACTCACGTCTCGCCCATTGTCACTGTCACATAATCCATCACTGCCCGGTACATCCGGTCCACCCGGAAACAGCGCAGCAGGAGCAGCTTCTGGAAGTCTGTGACATTGCCCTCATAGTGCATTGGTAATGGGATCTGCTCCAGAGCATCTGTGTCGTACCACTGGCAGGAAAAGACAGCACACAATGCAAATGAATCCATTGGCTCTGGCAGGGAAATTACTAGGAAAGAGAAAACCAATTTGATGAATGAGAGGCCAAGAGACACAACAAAAACAAGGAAAGTCAATCAGCTGCAAGTAAATATTAAAAGTTCAGGTCAATGTAAAAAATCCAACTTTTTCAGTATAAAGTATTCAAGTCCAGAAACACGTTTGTACTTTTGCTTTATGTCAACTAATTCTCTTAAGATATAGTAAAGAGCATCCCCAAGCAAAAAGGTATTAACAGATTGCTTATGGGAAGACTTCTTATAAAGCAGGAAGACATGGAATGAAGCTAAAGGAGGAACAAGGGAAATCTGTGTTTGCCAATAGCCTATAGAATTCACTGCCACAAGAAGATCAAAGTACAATTTAGCAGCCCAAAAATACCAGTGAAATGTTGACTGTCGAACAGAAAAAATTCCACTGACTTCAACAGGGCAAATAACTCCTTCAAGGCATTTGACTGACAAATAAAAATTCTACAGTATACCATGGAAGGTTTTTTGGTTTGTTTTTTAAAGAATATAATCCTTAATTCTTCTGCAAATACACCAATCACTAACTGAGGTCAAGAAGCAAAGAAAGGGCTTGAGGGAAGAAGCCCACAGTGACATCCCTATGTGGAGTGCTGTGACACGTTGCATCACACTTGAACATTTAATACCAGAAGAAAAACTAGGAAAGAAAACAGCATTGCAAAAAAGCACGTACATTTTTCCATACATCTGGATTTTCTTCCACATCATCTGGAAGAGATTCAAATTTCTCAGGAAATAGTTCAGACAAGCGAATTAGGTCTTCCCAGCCTTGATCTGGAAGCCAAGCGTACGGTTTCTTTCGGGCACTCTTCTCCAGGGAAATATTGCCTAGGCACATACAGAAACCAGAGTCAGTGTCCATGTCAGAAATCCTCCAGTGCATGACCACACACACAGCCCCTCTGCAAAGAGGAACCAAGAGGAAATTTGTTCCTGGAAGCACTGTAAGATTAAGCTGGCCTGCTGAAGGAAAAATGGCATTTTTACAAGTGCTCACAAAAGCCAGAGTTTTATCTTTGCAAACATTTCTAAAATTAGGTATACACAGTCAGAAAATAACTACAGATTACTTTCTCAGGTAACATCCTAACAATTAGCTAATTTCAAATAGAAATAGCAGGATCCCCAGTTTGTGTAATCCAACACAGTGCAGCTCTCCTCAGTGGGAGAGCTCCCCTTCTCAAGGTGCTCTAGTAAATCATATCCAGTCAAAGATCTGTCTTCAAAAGATCTTTTAGTTATTGCTACATAGAGCTACATACTTATTTATAAATATTCACTTTACCTTTCAAAAAGAACTCAAATTCTTCCTGTGGAACTCGGCCTTCAGCTTGTTCTATCTTGACAGTCATATTAAAGGAGTACAGTAACTTGTGCTTCTCAAACAAGCCTGTGTTAGAAGGACAGCATTTTCAAAAATCAGCTGCTAAAGCTTCTGGAACTGGAGCAATCTTTCAATCCACATCCTGCATCTGTTGTGGGGTTGATGGGATGCTCCACCCCTGCAAGTGCTCAAGGCCATTTTAGGTGGGGCCCTCAGCAACTTACCCTAGTGAGTGGCATCCCTGCCCATGGCAGGGGATTGGAATGAGATGATTCCTAAGGTCCCTTCCAACCCAAACCATTCTGTGATTGCATGATCTGGTCACCCCCACAAAGATCATTTGGTTGACAGTTGGAATTGATGATCTCATATGCTGATTCTATGATCAGGGAGATCAAATCTGGGGCTTTGAATCAGGCTTGAGTCAGTACAGCCCCTGTGAGCTCCATGGCTGCCTTTACCATTCATAACCGTGTTAAGAAAAGCATTTCTGCAAGAGTTACATGGGTAACGTGGGTAGTTCCTTCTGACAGAAATAGCAGGGAGTAAAGTGTGAACCAGGAGTGGTGCTGAAACCTGAATATCTACAGAATTCCCAGCTTGGTAACTTGCCACTTTAACATGAAGCAGCTGAAGTCAGGGCTTTGCCTTTATTTGCACAACAGAGTCTCAGCCCCTGGCTAAATGGCACTAACCTGTGCAGCCGTAGTTGTAGGTGTTCATAGTCAGTGTATCCATGATGTTCTTTAACCTCTTTGGAAGAATAGGACTGGGCATGGATTTCCGAAGAGAGAATCCAAAGACCTCTAAGAAGGAGACCAGTGAGAACTGGTACATGATGTTGACAAGTGCCATTTCAGCCAACACAGAGAAGAGAATGGCCCCTCTCTTGGCAGCTGGTCTGTAGCCATCTCGGAGAAGGTCGATATCCGCTGCTGTCGTCTCAGCCAGCTTCAGTTTCTCAATCACCTGGGCAGACAGGGATTTCAGACACATGTAATTACTGTGCTGATCCAAAGGGGATCTATTACACCACAAATACCAGAGCTGTTCAGTGCCTGCCTCTCTGTGGGACTGTAGAGGGAATCTGGGCAGGTAACTCAAAAGTTGTACACATTACAAAAATTAGAAGTTAGATAAAATTAATCCCACCCTGTATATTTATGAAAAGTAAAGGTAAAGATTTACACAAAATCACAGAAATAATGTGGGAAAGGCCCTCTGGGGATCTTTAGTTCAACTTTCTGCCCAAAGCTTGATTATGACCACCACTAGATCAGGTCTAGTGTGGCTTTACCCAGCTATGGCCTGAAAACTCCAAGGATGGATTCTTTTGCTTTAGCACCATAAACAAACATTACTCTGGTCCTGTTAAGGACTTCCCTGAAGTTAGGATTTGGTTCTCTGACCAATAAAATAGTGCCCAATACTGAAAGATGCAACAGGTTCATGAGAAAACTCTCCATTTCCTTTCAAACTAATTGCAATCTTCATCGTTGAAAAATGAATCACAATGAAAAAGGAAAGACTATGTTCTGTTCATAGATACCCTTCCAAAAAGCCCAGAGCTGGTACCTCAGTAGCTTTGAATTTTGTCTCTTCCAAGGTTTCCACCAATTCCACATTGTCCAACATGTTTCCTGTGGAAGTTGACAGTCCATGAAGGAGAGTGTCTTCCAGATCTTTTAGCAGGTTTTTGTTTTCACTTGTCTCCTGGATGAGACGTTCTCTCTGTTCCTCCAATTCCCTCCTTTCAAAACCTGTGATGACACTGAGCAGCTGATCCTCCAGGCCCTTGAGTGTAACTACAGGTACAACACATGGACACAGCACAGAGTTTTGTAAGCACAGGACAGATTTTATACAACTTATTTCATCTCAAGCCTCTCATAAAACCACACCAATGCAACAGAGTGCCTTGGTTAATGATTCTGTATCTTATTTCCTTCCTGACCAGTGCAGGAAGAGATATTTAGCTCAGTTGCAGATTAGAAGAGAGAAGTGAGAAGGATTTTCTATTAAATCCTAAGTATAAGGGAGAGTATGAATTTCTTAGTTTCACCAAGGTTTCAGACAATGACCCAGGCCCTGAATTTGCACAACAGCATAACCTCTACTTTGTTATTAAATACACACTTGAGCTTACCTGTATAATTGATAACAATCGCTCTGCCAAACACTGAGGGGGAATACTTTGGGTTTGCTAACTTGGTGTTCAGGTACAATCTAAAATTACTGTCATAGTCAACTTCTTTGTCCCCCAGGACAATGAATGCTCGCCCCTGTGCAACTTTGACATTCTTCTCTAAGACATTGTCTATCACAGGGTCGATGTATTCATCAACGCTGTGCAACAGGAAAGGGGTTCCATACTTTATGGCCAGTTCTAGTTGTTTCAGGAAATCTGGGTCATTAAAGGAAGCCATCTGCAAGAGAACAATGGGAAAACATGAAAGGAGAATTATATTCAATTTGCTGGACATTATTATTTCGCAATAGCTGCCAACACTAACAAAGTTTGCTCTTTGCTGCTTTTTGTCTTTCCTCTCACAGATGATATAAACTGCACTTGTACAAAACAGTAAAGGTGCTTTCTTCTGATTAGCTGAGAATAATTTCCATTTGAAAATTACCCTTTAAATTTCTAACTGTGCCTCTAACTGTGTTTATTGTCCTACATGGAAGTTCCATCCTGGAGCTGAAATAAATTACAATCTATACCAGCTTCTTGGTTAGACTCTTTCTGCATGTGCAGACAGGCTGAGAGCTGGGGTTGTCCATCCTGGAGAAGAGAAGGCTCCAGGGAGACTTTCCAAAGCCTAAAGGGGCCAAAGAGAGCTGGAGAGGGATTTTCTACAAAAACATTTAGCAATAGGACAAGGGGGAATGGCTTCAAACTGAAAGAAGCCAGGATTAAATTAGATATTAGGAAGGAATCCTTCCCTGTGAGGGTGGGGAGGCCCTGGCACAGTTTGCCCAGAGAAGCTGTGACTGCCCCATCCCTGGCAGTGCCCAAGGCCAGGCTGGACAGGGCTTGGAGCAACCTGGGATAGTGGAAGGTGTCCCTGCCCATGGCAAGGGGTAGCACTAGAAGGTCCTTCCCAATCCAAACCATTCCATGATTCTGTGATCTATAACTGGTTCCCCTTTCAAGGTGACAGATATTTATGCAGCTTTGAAAACAACCAGTAAGGAGGTAAAGCAATCTTCTATCTTTACCCTCAGATTATTCTTTTCTTCCTTCTTCTTAATCCAATGCAATGCCTGTTGCTGTGGGTCAATACACAGCGGGAAGCGGCTTGAATACGTTGTCAGGATGCCATTCTGGACAGAGAGCTCATCTGGGGGCAATCCTTGGGAAACCCATCTGGGAACAGAATGCATCAAAGACCAGCCTGGGATGAAAACTCGATGGGAGAGCAGCACATTTCATTTGTCAGCAAAATGCTGCAATTCACTGAGCATGCTATTAGACAAACGAGGACACACACACAGTGCATGTGATTATGGGGACTGTCACAGCTCAGACTGACTCATTGTAACTGCCCTCCTCAAAGTACTGACTGTTGCCTTAGGTGAGCAATCCTGTGGTAGTTGATATATGGGCTACCTGGGCATGGGTCTAATAACCCACTGAAGTCAATGAAAAAACATCTGTTGGGTTATGGAAACATATTTTATAGAGAAGTCCTAAAAATTTTCTACAAGTGATACTACGTGTGTCTAAGCTCAGTGAATGTCCCCGGAGTGCTAAGTACAAGAGTTTGTTACAACAAATGGCCCCTGTTAATCAGAAGGAAGATAATTTGTCTCCTTCTCTTGACATGAAAGTAAGATCATCTCTCTCTGGTATGACTGCACCTCCACCCACAATACCAATTCTGTGCTACACATTCAGCTCCAGAGTCCCACTTTATAACTTCACATTCAGTAGTCCCTGGGTTTCCTGACTGGACATACCTGCTAACCTCCACCTCATCAGTCAGGAGGCTCTCTAACTTAAATGGATGGCTGACAGGAATTTCTCGTGAGAAAATATCTTTTTGCCACACTTCATAGAGCATTTCATGACGGAAGTCCCAGCTGAAGGCTCCTTCATAGCACAGAAAGGCAGCAGCAAGTAGACAATCTCCAAGCAACTTCACCTTTCGTATTTCTAATTCCTTGAATTCCTCTGTCCACCTGATAGAATTATATGGGTCAATCTGTACCAGGAACATGGGGTTTATGTGCAGAATTTCCTGCTGCTTTAGATACAGGTTGAGACAGACTCCCACATTTAGAGCCAATTTTCTCTCGCTATTATGGTGGCCACAGACACCGAGTTGATCTGAAACTTCTTCCTTTTAATCTCAGTTATTTTCCAAGAGCTAATAGATATTAGCTCAGAACAGATAATAGCTCTTCTCAGAAACAAACACCATAGAAAGCAACATTTTCAAAAATGTCTCCACCTGACAGATTTTATCCCTGACACAAGAACCTCTGATGTCAAAAATAATCCTCTTTGAATCTAGACTTACCTCTCATTCTCAGATTTCAAGCCAGCGATGAGCTTGTCAGCAGCCGCTAATCTTCTCTGCATTATCTCTGCTTCTTCTTGTAATTTCTGGTTTTCTTTTATTGCCAGTTCATATTTTTCCCCCAAAGCTTTAAGCTCATCCTGAATGGCAGCCAACTCTGCCTGTATCCTTTCCAACTCCCGCTTACTTAATTCGTAGTTCCGTTCTAGCCTGGCCACCTAAAGCATATTTTGAAGGAAACATAAGAGTGTCAGAGGACAGAAGGATTTCGGAGAGGAATATTAAGTTCTCACATTTCTTTCGGTTATATCCTATATTTCAAAGTGTCCTGGTAATAAACAGTGCAAGCCAAAATAACTGACACTGTCACCCTCCTCTCCCCATCCCAAGCACACATCATGGTCTGACACTGCGGTTCCAAAGCAGAGAAATCTCCCAGTTTGGTACCCACAAGGAATATTAAAGCATTGGAGGTCAGCAGGACTCTCATGCCCTGACAAAAGGGGATGTTTGTCTGCTTAATAACAATAATACTAAGGCTCCAAAAATAGTCAGACACATCATCTAGTGAATATACTTTCTCTGTAGTCAGTTGTATATAATAACCTTTTCTTGACAAAAGTTTCCCAGTGTCATCTGTTGGACATTAGCTTTCCTTTGGTAATACAGGAACGTGGATTTTGTGTACTACTGACCTCGGCTCTGTCCAAATGCCATGGAGTTTTAAGTTTGTTTTTAGTAAACAGCTCTGAACTGTGTTTTTCTAAGCATGTTAGATTACAAAATTCCAACTGAACATGTTCCTCCCTCATCCCTGAAGCACGGGCAAGAATGACAACCCACATCCCAACACAACAAATACAGTGGTTTGTGACTGAGAACCTGCCTCACTGCTACTGCAATAGCTCTCCTAAACACCACTTTTTAAGCACTTAAATAAGAAAAGTGGGCAGTCCATTAAGTGGCCAAGTATTATCTTTTCCATCAGGATCATGCTTTGACCTTCTCTGAGCTCAATTCCAACACATTTTACCTTTTCTTCCTTTGGCTTGACTGTTTTAACTACATCACAGTAGGTCACCACTGCTTCAGCAAACTTCAACATTCCCAGTCCTGCTCTGCTGATAACTTCCATTTCAGCCCAGGTAGTATTAAGATTCTTTAAGAGAGCTAAATTGGCAAACACAAAAATATTGCAAGTGAGTTGAATAACTGTGCAAAAATCCTCAAAGAAATAGCTTTTCCTACCAGCAATATCAGCCAGTTCTGTGACAGACAATAGGAAACATTTGTCAGAATATTAAAGAGACTCTGACTTTAGGATGAAGCTACAGGGATGTACCAACACAAGCCCAATATTGTTAGTGATTTCTCAGGTTCCTTCTCCATGAAGGGAGTGCATTTACGAGTTGTTCAGCATGTCTGAGGATCATAATTTGTCTTCTCTGCAGCAGTCAGATACCATTTTTCTCCAAGACCCAAATTCCCTTTCTAATGGAACTACTCTGGATTACACCTTTGAGAGCATGTGCAAGGTTTGGCCCATAAACCTCAGATACAGCTTCTCTTCTTTCCACTCTGTAACATCACATTTTAATTGCCATCATATGGGTGAGGCCATAATTGTATTAAGCAGCTAAAAGCAGACAGAAGGACTGCTCAGCTATCCTGTTTGTTTCTTGCCTGCTTTAAACCAGAGCCTGTAAGACCCTTAGCTAAGGAATAAACTGGATGGAACACACAGCAGAAGGTCTTTGAAATCTGAAAAATCCAGCCACCCCAACAGCAGACAGAGCTGTCCCTTGGCACCAAGTGAATCTCTCCCAAATCTCTCTGACATGGCTGATCCCATTAACAAGAACCTATATTCATTGCAGGAACCCAGAACAGGAATTCACCTCGCATAGCTTTCACATGGCTCCATGGAATTTCCCTGAAGTCTGTCGTCAGCAGAAGTCGCAGGAAATTTGTGTCAGCCATCATTGCTTTGGCATTCTTCCAGTTTTGCTCTTTGTAACCTCTCATTATAAGAATACAATCCAGAACAACCTGCACCTGCTTTGGGGGTGTTGCAAAGGATCTGGAAAACAGGTGAAAGAGACAGTGGAAGAGAAAAAAGGAGACAAAGCACATGATGCCAGACATGGGTACTTCCTGTTAAGAGAGGCATTGCAATACAGGAGCTTGTACATCAGACAAGCCCCAACAGTGAAAAAGATAACCCAAGTCAGACAACAAATTATTAACTACTCAAAAGCTCAGAACCAATTCTTGTATTCAGACAATTTGATCCACAAATTACTAAAGGATTTTAACAGTGGAAAGCTTAAAACACTGAGCCACAATATTCTTTCCTAGGGCAGTGAAGCAGCAGGAGAAACATCCAGAGACCTATGAGAGAAAGGAAACCTGAACAAGTGTGGTAGGGAAGGGAGAGCCATTGCTATTTTGGGGACAACTATTTCAGGGGGAGCAAAAGACTGGATGTGCCTTTATATCGATCCTCAATTAAAAGATGTGTTCTCAAAACACAGGGAGGAGTAAATTTCACAGGGAAATACATTTTCATACTATGAAAGTATCCCTGAAAAATAACTGTTGTGTGTTCCTAGTTAGACAGAAAAGAAAGAGGAGGAATGAACAGGTTTGGACAGCCATTGTTCAGGAAAAAAACAGAGCAGACTGCATCAGACACAGGCCAGAGAAAGATGAGGGAAACAGCAAACAAAGGCCTGGAATAACTGCCTTAAGGCAAAGTCGTGGGCTAGGAATCAGGGCATTCTGTTGTGACCTCTGCACCCAGACAACTGATGTCCTGACCTTCACAGGCAGGTGAGGAAGATGAGGCTTAGGCTCAGACCCAACAAACAAGGGTTTCTCAGTGTATTTCCAAGAGTTTATGCTACTGTACATAAAAATGAGTCACCTGAGCTCAGTAACTTCAGCCTTGTCAAGCTTCTCGACCTCCCGTTTGGCAGCTTCCATAATAGGCTTGATTTGATCCAATGCTGCCTCAGCCTCTGCCTTCTCCACAGCAATAATCTTATTCTGTTCCTGTATCTCTATAGCTTTTTCTTCACCCATTTTTTTCTTCTCCTCAGCTAGTAATTGTAAAGGCAGGACCATCAATGGATCATTCAAGTTTGTATACAGAACATATACTAGTACACTAACAGAGATTTACTCCTTGCTGAAAATCAGAAATCACCATCAAGTCAGAACCTCTGTGTTGCCAGCTTGCCTCTGCTTACAGTTACATCACCAGGGTAGGAACAGTTAGTGTTCCACACATCAGCATGCACAATCTCTTTTCCTCCATGTTTCCCTCTGATTTTCCTCTAATACTAAACTTCTGAATCAGGAAGTTGCCTTTCTGGCTGCTGCCTTTCCCACATTACACCCTACCCCTTGGAAGACAAGGGCAGGCAAACGTAATAGTGAGTTGTGTAAAGTACTGTGGGCCAAATGTAAAGCAAAGATGGCAATCTGGGCAAGGCAGGGGACCTGCTCTTCTGGCATGTCATGGGAGCAGCACACAGAACAAGAGGGATCCCTCAAAAAGCAGCTGGAGCTCTTCAAGGGTCTCCCAACCCAGCCTAACACAGATGATGTGAGCCCTGCTTAGCCTGTGGGACACTTCAGTAGTTGTAAATCGCCCACCTATTTCTGTGTTTATTTTAATGTCTCGTAACAAAGCCTCAATTGCAGCTGTTTTTTCTGTTAGCACAATCTTTTGCTCAGCAAGTTTAATGTTCAGCTCAGCCAGCTGTACAGCAGCTTCCTTCAGTTTAACTAAGCCCCCATCCAGCCGTTTACATTGTGCTAGGAAAAAAAAAAAGGGAGAAATGTCAGTGATTCATTGATTGTGTTCAAGCACATAACAACAGACAATCTCACAAAGAGAAAATATCCTTAGAGGTGCACTGAGACATTTTCCTTTCCTAAGCCTCTCAACCAAAATGATGTTAATGTCACTCGAGCTGGCACAGTGGCCCTGTGCCACAACTTATTTCCCATGTTACACTGTTTGTATTTTATCCTCTTCACATATTCCAGTGCCACTGAAATAGGAATAAGAATTGCTGCTTGAGGGAGAAAGTCAAACCTTTTCAGCAGACTGTTCCCCAAGCAGAGGAGTGTCTGGTTTGGGGATTCTGGCTCATGTTCATTCACAAAAGGATTTGAGGAGAGCCCATTGTTTGACAGAGTCTGAACACTCACATGTGGCAAAGATTTTGGGTCAATGTCAAAACACAGCCCCACAGCTGTGTGCCAGCACAGCATTTGAGATACTACTGCTAACACAATTTTTACATATTCTGGGTAATATGTGGGATTCTCACCAGAACTTCTTTTGTTTTTAAAATACTTAAATCACACATTAAAAAGGAGAAAACATCTACAAAGCCTTACCTAAAATGAACTCATTTTTCTCCTCCAGCAATTTTGCATAAGTATTGATAAAATCAAGGTAATTTTTTGGTGTGACGTGATTTCTACGTCTCAGTTTCTCCAAAAATTTCTTGCTGAAATCCCCTACAGATTCATGCACCATGACAATGTGGTCAATCACTGACTGTGAGCTCTCTGGTGGGATGCGTTTGTTTTTTCCTAAAATTGGGCAGAAGAAATAAAAAATTTCAAATATTTGTGGCTTTTTTCAGAGTACACCAATTACCATCTTTCTTATGCACATCTAAGCCAGGCACAAAACAAGTCTGTTTTCTGGGGCAAAAAGCAAGACCAGGGCAGAGGCAGAAGGGAACCTCTTGGTAGGCAGCCCACATTGTCTGCAGAGTTGGGAACTTGAATTTTAGCAATTTAAAAAGCCTATTTGATTAAGAAACTACCATCCAGTAGTTTTTTTGACTGGGTTTTTTCATTACCCATTTAGACTCAAGGTTACAAGCACAATGGGAAATGAAATTGGGAAATGTACAATAACTGCAAAGTAAAGAATATATTTCTTAGGCTATGCCAAGGGTTAATGGGTTGAAATACTGACATGTTACATACCCAGAAAGGATTGTGCAACTGCACACAAGGCCTGGGCGGGCCAGGGCAAGAACCAGTCAATACCAGTGTTGTTGACAAGACCTTAAAATGAAAGGACAGCATTATCTGAAAAATTCCTTTGGAAAACTAACCCCCAATCAGACAGGCAGCCTTCTAATTAACTTTATTTACATCAAGAATTAGCAAATTAGTCGTGACTCTTTCTAAGCAACAGAATTTATCACAAACTCAATACTTCCATTTTGACAGTAAATAATGAGCTTTGCCCCAGTGTTCTGCTAACCCCACTGTACCATTCTTTAGGCTCTACAGGACACAGTCAAAGCTGCAATAAAATATTTCAGGGCCTGGTTTAGCATTCCCACCTGTACCCATCTTTGACGAAGCTCTTCTGTTTCCCAGGTCTCCTTTCAGTCAGCTGCAGCAACTGCCACGTTCAGGTGGTTTTTCTCTCTGTGGGTGTCCCCTTCACCACACCCATTGTTAGTTTTGGATACAAAAATGTTTCTCTTACCAGCACCCTGGCTTCATAATGATTTAACACCACACTTTCTGCTGTAAACTACAGAGGAGAAGCTGCAGACAAATGCTGTGTATTTTCAGTTCAGTGAGGATGACCAATTGATTTCTAGCTGTTCAGCTGGAAAATGAACTGATTTGATAAATGCTAATCAATATTGTTCACTGATATGTGGTAACTAACTGGAAAAAAAGTCACGCACTGCAAATCCCTTATCATGAAACCTGCTCTGCTTAGTGTTATCTGCCAGACATCTCTCAGTGTCCACTGGAGATTTTTCTCTTGCCTGTAAATCTGTTTTTCACAGGGAAGGGACTAAACAGTGTGTACAATTTATACCTGGGAAATTTCTGCACCACGTTCTCAGGTCCTCCCCAACTGGGGACATTCCCAGGACAATGTGAAGGTTGCTTGCACATTTGCTTACGAAATATTGCCAGATACTCTCTTTAGCTGGGCCCACACCAGCTTTAGCAGCTTCTTCTCCTATCTGATTTAGTATGGAGTCTTTTTCATCATCTGCAAAAAGGGCTGGCACCATTCCTGTAACATAAGGATAGAAGAATGCTAGTGAGAACAATCAGTAAGAGGAAACCATATGGCTGGGGATAGGGCAGATGAGAAACCAATTTTAAACCTAGTTCTACAAAAATGATTTTGAGTAGTTTTGAATGAACCAATTCATCTCTCTATCTCCTCCTCCTCCCCATAGCCCTCATGGAAAATAGGGCATGCTTGGGATTTAGAGGAATGCAGTTTTGGTTGGGCTTCAGCAACCTATACAAAATGTCACAGGAACATAAAGTACTTTTAACTCTGCAAAGAAAATCTTCGTTAGTGTCTGTGAACCACCAGTTCACATTTTTGTTCTCTCAGTCTTGTGGCAAATACTGCATAAATAACCTAATGACAGACCAGGGACAGGGAAAACTACAATAAGGAAAGGGATAAAATTAACACATCTGTTCTCATATCAGACTCTGTAGGAACTTCTATAGAGAGGGTGGTCACACAGTGCCAGCTGCTGCTCTTTTCCAACTGCTTCTTTCACTAGAAGATACCAAACTACATTTCAGGACATATATAAATAAATATACATATGAACAGTTGCTGCAGTTCAGGTGAATGCTATTCAAAAGCCAATTGGACAACAGGTGGGTTTGTGGCCAAATGCAGCTGAAGTTTCCCTCAGTCTTGGAAGAAATCTGAGACTCCTGGAGCACCATCACCAGCACAAATGAACCCTATAACCTCTCTAGACACATTTGACTCTAAGAAAATGCCAGAAAGCCATTATTAAGGCCAAGATCATTTCAGGTAGTACTGAAAGGTGTAACTAACTAAAGCAGCAGAGGACACAGGGTGAACTGGTTATAGCTGTATCAAGGGTACATAAGAGATTATGAGTCACAAGCAGAGAGGCTGCCAGTGGCACCTGAAGTCAACATGTTGTTGATGAGTTCCAGGAAACTCTCTTCTGCCACCTGGCCATCTGTAAACAGGAAGACCATTGACTTGTTCTCAATACCCAGCTTCAGGTACAAATTTTTCAAATCATCTCGGAAATTATTTTCTCCATATCCTCGACTCAAGATGATCTCAAATACCTAAGGATGAAAACATTCACTAAGACACAGATGGACCCAAGACATGATGGTAACTCTGAATTTCAATTAGACTGAATCAAGGGGGTTGGTTTGGCCCCAACCATCAGTAAATGTTTAAGTATCAATAAAATTATGCACCACATTCTTTTTTAAAATTACATTTGTACAACCCTGCAGGCTTGCATTTGCAAAATTGCTTTGTGTTCATCCTCTTTTTTTGTTCTTTCCTTCCAAGCCTCTGTAAGTAAAGTGCCTCTGAGAGGAACATTTCCTCTCTGAAATAACACAGTATCAATCACAACAAGGCTTCTCAGGCAGCACTGGAGTGCTGCTGTAACACATGTAAGTATCAACAGCAGTAATTAGGGACAATTAGTTGTTCATCACCAAACACATCCTTGTTTTCCTTCCCCAGTGCCAAAACCCAGATTCAGGCACTGACAGCTTCTTGCCCAGATCAGACACAGTCATCTTGTCAATCACCTCACCCTGGGTTTCCCTCCACATGGAAGAGCTGCCAGCCTGATCTCGGCTGACTGATTTACCCACATCCCCAGTTTAACCCCAATCACAGTATTACTTTCCTTGTCTTTTTTTCACAGCCAAGACACAGGGGCACTAACCTCACAGCCAGCTGTATGTGCAGCCAGTCTTGTCAGGGACTGCTTTCCTGAGCCTCCCACTCCGATGAGCAGGGCGTGCCCGCGGTCCATCCGGATGATGCGGTGGATACGGATTAAATGCTCCAAAGCATCATCAAAAAGAACCAGGTGCATTTTAATATGAAACTCATTGTAGTCTTCCAAAATCTCCTTCAGAGAAAGGTGAACAGAATGTTACTAGGAGACCAGTGAAACAATAATATTAACAAAATAGCCCTTTTGGCAGCATTATTCCTTTCCTGTTCCTCAGGGAAAATAAACTGTTGGGAAACCCTGCTGACTCTGCAGCTGATCCTCAGTTTTCATCACTGCAAACCCCAAATGGGCATCCAAGCACATAAAGTTCTGTGTGCACACAGAAGAGAACAGATTTCCTACAGCCTGAGGCAGGCTCCTGCCCATTCCTCAGGCACAGTTCCCAGCTGATGCACTCTACCTGAAAGAGAGCTTTTGCTACATCATAGTCTTGGATATCTTCATAAACGCGAGGTTCTGCTTCATTCAGTGCTGTTCTGAAATCTCCAAAAAGAACCGGATCCCTCATGACATGCTCCAAGTCATCTGTGAAATGCTCTTCAACCAAGGTTTTTATATGGCCTTGTACCTTCAAGGATATGAAATGAGTCAGGCAACACAACAACGCATTTGATTGTGAATCCAGTAATACTTAGAAAGGTGATCATGCAGATTCTTGCTCAAATACTGATTTATTTCAAGGTGATACTTATGAACTTTGCTTTTATCCTTTCTACTACTTGATTGTACAGTCACATTCTGGTGCAATCTTTTCTGAAGGAAAATATTGACTTGAGGTGATTTCGTGAGTTTTCTCCTGTACTGCTCTTACACTTTGTCACCTGTACTTCTGCCAATCAATTTTCCTACTTTCCATTGCTTCAGCAAATCTGCTTTCTTAGTCTGCCACAGCCAAATTGTTTTAGGAAAAAGTCTTCCATGGGCTGTGTTTTAAATTAATGAGCAACATATTGCTTAGACAAGTCTGCAGTTGGATGGCAAGACTGGAGTCCAACACTTGGTAATGTTGCTGTTGCAAGTAAATTGCCATAATAGTAGTCAGTGACTACTAAAAAATGGAAAGAAATTACTCACCAATTCTTTGTCTGCTTCATTAATCAGCCTGTCATGGAAAACCCTCAGGCACTCATTTCTCCAAACTCTCACCATCTGGGTCACTGTGTGAAACCTGAAATAACATCAAAATATCAGACTGCACTAAATGAGCTGACACAATTTCTAAGGCCATATGGTTAATAACAAGGACCAAATTCTGGATTGACCTTTTTACTTTATGATATTTATGATTTGATTCTTTTCATAATAACTAATTTGCTTGCATTTTTACCTCTGATATGTCATTTAAGAAAGACTAATGCATCAGTGTTTGGTATTGAGAGTAAGATCACAATTTAGGATGTTCTATTTCTCATTGTGGTTTAATGAAAAGTGACCAAATGTGACTGATTTCATGTACCAAATTACCTAATTTTCACCCAGATTCACCCCATAAAAATAGGTGTGGAACTTCTAATGACACTTTTTCTGTTCTTACCTTTCTGAATCTGTAAGAACAAGTCCGTTATAGATCCTGGAAAGATCCCGCAGGTTAAAAATGTAATGGAATTTGGAAGGAGTAGGGGGTAGGTCAGTAATAATCATTTTATAAAGTTCCAAAGTACACAGAGTAATCTTGTCAGAGATGGCTGATATGGACTCATTAAAGGTCTGCAAACATGAAAAAGAAGAGGTGTTTTCACCTGCTGGCTTGAAAGTTTACATATCACACAAGAATTTATATAAATGTAAAACCCGTTGAGAAAGATAAGAGGAAAAGAAAGGTTTGTGTGAGGTTCTAGGTATTAAAAAAAATTATAACAAAGACTTGAGGTCTTGCGACAACATAGAAATAAATGTCTATTTAAAGATCATAAACCTGTTGAGCAATCATTTAAAAAACAGTGAAATTACCGCAGTGTGGCCTTTCAGGATGGAGGAGTAGATCAAATTCAGTGATTGCTCAGAAGGAAAAGGGACATTAAAAACACTGAAGAGTGAGGTGAATCGAGGGTCAACTTCATTCCGACCTCCTCCAGCTTTGCCCATGGCAGCAACAAAACCCAGGTCTCGAAGAAATTTAATGTTCATCTCTTTACCACGATCGTACATGAAACCTTTCTCTAGCAGCAGCTTCAGCAGAGCAATGGGTTGCTGTGTGCCATACTCATCTATCTGCAGGATACACAAGGATACATCAAAGCACAGTACATCAGCTCACCAATTACTGCTTTAAATGTGGGAATGCTGTGCTCCACACTCAGGAGAACACTACAGGGCCTAAGAGACACTTTGTAAAGCTCTGGCACTGACTGTGAACATTCATCCCAGTGTCTCCTATGGGAAAAGTGCCTCTTCTCTGGGATAAACTAAATGCACACTGGATTTGTGCGTGCAGGGACCATATCAGTGCCACCCCAAATGCTTCTATGCTACCTTGCAAAACTACTGACAGCTTACCCTTGGCATATTCATATCATCCATGAACACAAGGAGACGTTTTCCCATGGGAGGGCCAAAAGTGTCTTTGGTTCGTTTTTCTACGTTTGTCTCCAGGTTTCTCTGAATGTCCAGGGACGTTGTACGAGAAGAGAAGTTAATTACCAGCACCAGCTGCAAACAGAAGGAGATTATAAGAATGGATTCTAAGCTGTTTTGTTGGGGTTTTTTTTGCAGAGCATTCCAAATTATTTTTTATATTAGTTGTCAGACATACAGGAACTGCTTCTCAGGTCCTTTTTTCACTTGAATTACAGATGACAAAGAAAAGTAACCCAATTCTTAACACATTGATAATGTATTTTTACTTTATCAAATTGAGTCTGTACAAGGTAGAAGAGGACAAAACATCTTTGATTTTGAAGGATTTTCAAATCAGTCACACACTTTGGGTCTGGAGCTTGCAGTCACGTTACCCAAGTCAATATTGCAACCCACAGACTCACACCTCACAGTGCAAATTTACCACAAGGGCAAAGAATGAAAATGCAGCTTTACAAACAGGGCAAAATGCCTGACACATACATTAAGGTCTTTGTCCAGATTGCTCAGGAAGTTCTGAGTAGTTGCTGTCTTAGATGTACCCGATTCACCTACAAGAACAACTGGGCGTTTCACTTTCACCATCTGCTCCAGTAACCAAGCAGTGCGTGTGGTATCCACTGTGGGCACTGAAAAAGAGCATGAACACAATCACTGGCTAAATGAAAATGCACTACAGCTGGGGGATTTATATTTATAGAGTAGTGCTGGAACACACTCTCAAGGTATTAACATGCAGTTGCACAAAGACATCATCTGAATTATCAACTCACTAACAATGCTGAAAAAAAATTTTAATTGCTCAACCATCTCTTTTCAGTCTTTGTCACTGGGATCTTTTCTCATATATATATACACACACTAAAAAAGATGTTAGGGTCATGCTTTGGTTAAGCTCCATTTCATATAGGAGGGTCATGGTTTGGTTAAGCTCCATTTAATCCCTATTTCAAGGATATAATCAGGATTTATTTGAATCATAAGTATTTTCCTAGAACTCTACAGAGATTAATTTTTTTCTGTGTGAATAGCCTGCCATTTGGAGCAACTTCAGAGATCATAAATTTATCTCTTGTGTCAGTGAAGTTAACCTGTACTTGCTGGAATATCACTGTAAATTAAGGTGCCTAAATTTGTCCTTAACTATGAAAAGCACCATTAGGCAATGCTTGAAGTAACAACCAATAACAGCCCTAAGAACGTAATTTTTATCTACCTAATACTTGAACCACAAGGTGATGTTTTCCTAGAATTTCTGGTAGAGCAAGCTGTGAATCTTCTGCTATTCTAGCTTTTAAAAGGCATTGTTAGCTCCTAATAAGCCTTACTAACTGAAACATGCTTTCATCCTTTCCTCACTTTTCTTAATTACACAATGCTGTAAGCATCAACTTTACTACTGTTAAATTACTATGACAAGAACTTAAAGAAACTGATATGTGCCATCACAAGAAAGTGAACTTGAGTAAATGACCTTCAGTACAGAAAGAGGATGTCTCATGTTAAGTGCCATGCACTCAGTGGTAGCACATTATGAATTAAAAGCAAATCATCACTGTGTTTTATCTTATACTCACCTAGAATGTCAAGAAATTTCACTTCAGGATTATGAATATATTCAGGAACAAGTTGTGTCCAAGGTACCCACTTCTTTTGAGATCCATCAAAATGGAAGTCATACAAAGTTGGCAGCTGACCTGCAAACCATTAAGCAACTGCAAGATTTTTAGGGCACTGAAATATTTCCTAAGAAAACAATCTGATTGAGATGAAAATGAAGGTTAATATTATAAACCAAGTTGGGCAACACTTTCTTCTATTTGCAACTCATTTAACCCATGAAGGCATCAACCAAAATTCCTCTACTCCAGCACCGGGATCACATTATCACTTTTTAAGCACCTCCCACTGGCTTTCCTTTCAGATTTTGTTTTTCCTTTCACTGTTTATCTCTTCAACTTGGCATAGAAGGGTACTGCTCTGTGAAGACAGACCATTAGCTGAGAGTCACCCAGCACGAGTATCTCTATGAGGTTTTCACTGATAGCCCCTCAAGGACTATCCTATTTTGCAGCCAGGACAGCTAGCTGGAAGGAAAATAATGATCTGCCTTCATGGAAACTAACACTTTTCTACTGTAATCAATGAAGTTAAATTGGATTAAATTATGACAAGGTCCTACCTGGCAGCTCCCCTGGCTTTGCCAGGATGTTCTCACCCTGAATAATAGACATGCAGGAAATACGTTTAACGTTTTCATCAAATTTAATTCTCCCAGCATCAAGAAGAGAAGCACCTAAGGAGCAATACAAAGCTTCCAAGAAAAAACACTCCAGAACATCAGGATTTTCAGGCTGTACCACTAGGACATCCAGCATCACAGTCAACTGCGCAATCTGTTGGAATAAAGCACAAATCTGTAAACAAAATTGCCATTTAGATGCATGAAAACTCTTAATATGTTTTCAGCTAACTGCTGGTCTTTTGTTCTCACAGGTGAACCTACTGCTATGTGTATTAAGCTCAGTAGAAGAGCATTGTTAGGAGCTGATTGGTTTGCTGTCTCTTTGTGCTCATCAGTAGAAAACTGACTTTTCAGCACAGACTCTCCCCTCCTGTGCTTTCTTTGGGAAGGTTTTACTTTCTCCATCATTCCATTTTCTTTTTAGTTAAACATGTTGAATCTTTATTCTCTGTTTCTTACCATATTTAAATCTGTTTGAGGAATAATGGTCTTCAGCTTTCGTTCCTGTTTGCCATCCACAATTCCCTCCACAATCATATCAATAAGGTCGGGCACATACTTTTGAAAGAGACGATTCAATTCCACCTTCTCTTGCTAAGCAACACAAAAAGGACAATAATTCACCACAGAGAAAGCTGGAAAGACAAATTTTTACAGCAGAACTTCCCATCAATACCTGGCTGACCAGGGATTGTTGCTGAAGGAATCACTTCTACCAAAGACAGGTACGGTCACATGAAAAAATGTGATGCTGTTGTATGGACTGGGCATTCAGCAAGTGAAGATCAGCATTCATCAGGCGGTAGCAACTAAGTTGTCTTACTTCAGCTCCCTGTGCAGTTGGGTTTTTAAACTAAATGTAAGAAACAAGGACCTAAGCAATCTCACTGTTAACTCTTGTCAGAAAAATCAGACTGCCTTTACACAGGTTTTTTGCAGCTGCCTACAGTTCAGTGTTAAACATAAATACTCTCTGAACAAGAGCAGAAACTCCCACCTCATTTTCTCTTTCTTTGACCCATTTCTGCCAATAGGGCTCATATCTCAGATTTTTAGGATCTACAAAGACCATTCCGCAGCGGGATACTGTGGCAGGAGATGCATACTGTAAGTCCCCAACCTACAAAACAATCACACAAGATAATGATACACAGTAACTGCTTTTCAGGCTTTGAAGCCCCATCTGTATCTAACCCTTCCTGTGTATTAAATGGTACAGTCATTTCTTACCTCAAACAACAAAGCACAGTGTGCCTGAAGTCTAATTCGCTCCCCATTTGCCAGGGTCAATAACTTGTTGTCATCCATGACAGAATTCATGTTTTCAACCCAGAGAGCATCCACATCTCCATCAAAGAGAATGTACCTGTGTACAAGAGCCATGGGGCACTGACTGATCTCTGATTTTTCTAACATATTTCTGAATTCAGAGTGTCATCAGTGGTGTCAGTCCAGGTATTTTGAAGTCTACCATTCATTTTTTATAATTGCATAGTCTCACTGAGACTAGAAACTCACAGGAGACAGAAAGACCCCTAGACACTTTCTATTTATTTAGCTTTTTTTTTTTTTTAAATAGTGCCATATCAATTTCTTTTTTTAATTGATGTAAACCCCAGGATCTCAAAACCACCACACTGATTTCTAGCTGCCTACCTTCGCTCTTTCTTGTCAGTGGGTCTGTTGATATCCCGAAAAATGTTTGACAGGACTCCATCTGTCCAGTCTCGTGTGACAGGGTCAAGGATCCCATACAACTCTATCACACTCATAGCTTTAGGGTTCAGTACATAAAGCTTTGTCAATAATCCCAGCCTAAAGATACAGCAAGAAAAGCAATAGTAAAATGTCACACTATCATCTCATGTTAACCCAAGCAAACACTCTGGGCAGGGCTGAGTAATACAGACTGTGCCATTTTACAGCCTGGTTTACATTCTATACTCACTTGTTTTGGGCCTGGCACAAAGTGTTAATAACAACTGTCTTGCCACCACCAGTAGGTCCAACCACCATTGTAGTGTGACGAGTTAACATCGTCTCATACATCTGAACTACTTTATCCACCTGAAAAATAAACATGGATTTAGTAGACTACTGTCATAACTCTTTGTGGACAAGATTAGCAGCTGGTCTATATCAGGTTAAGTTTTCCTGGAGCCACTCCAGCGTGCAACAATGCATCTGCAGCCTCATGTTTACAACAAAACTTCAAGCAATTAACATCTTTATACCTGGACTGGTAGAACAACATAACCCCGTTCTTCCAGCGCTTGTTCTACAGCATCATTAAAGTCAGGGTAGCGGACTCGAGGGCAGTCCAGGCCAGGAAACAGGTCAGAGATTAGGCCAAGGAAGAGAGGCACATCTTCAAACACAAATTTAGGAAGATTCATGTCTCGCAGAGCTCTCATTAGTACAACATCCTAGACAAAACACAGCAAAATCAATCTTTACCAAACAGTTAACTATGTTTACCAGCTAAAATGAGGTACTTGAAAACTTTAAATCTTTAAAAGCTATGGCCTGATTATTTCAGTACAGCATTTAGAATGTTTTTTTGTCATCAGTTCCTAATGGAAACAACAGAGGTCATTTTATATGGATTAAGCATATCAATAACTAAGAATAATGCACTGCCTTTTTCTGCCATGTTAATCAAATGCCAAATGGCTGCAGTGTTCCACACTACAGCTTCCCTGAGCTGGAGCACTCACTGTTCAAAAATCAGTTTTTGCTAGTCATCCAGAGATATTCATCTGGCTATTTGCATCCTGGACTTAACAAGCAGGAAAATATCTCATTTTCCATAGATTTCCCTACTTTGACTGGAGTTCTAATGGCAGAAAGCACAATGGAACTCAGTAAGAACAAAGTGAAATAAGACAAATACCACCAATGTTCCTATTTCCAAAGCAGACAAACTACATCAGATGGGTAAACACATCCCCTTCCTAATGAGAAATATGACATGCCCAGTGTAACTAAGCAGCAAATCTACCTCACTGAGGTCTGCTGATCCTCTTTTCAATTCTCCAGCCATCACCAACACTGACTTAAGGGCCCTCAGTCCAAAATCATAGTGATGTTGTTTAGAAAGCTGTTCCCTTGCCAGCTTGTACAGCACTGTCATCTTTTTGGCAAGGACCTGTTTGAGATTTAATTTAAATGATCACAAACATGGACATTGCTACTGGCCATGCAAACATGGGTGGGCACATGGGTGTGGGTAACAACAGAATTTTCTTACCTTTGCTGTAAGGAACCCTTCAGAAAACAGCATTATTTCACAGATCTGCTGAAGATCTGGTACAATAACAACCACAGGCCTGAACAGAGCTTTCACAGACTCAGGGAGCTCAGTCCGACCAGCATAACCAGGATTCATTGTAATAAAAATGCCAATACGGCTATCAAGGGAAATCTCCTGTCCTTCAAACTAAAGGCATAAGAAAACAATAGAACAATGTGAATTAGGAATTTTAAAAAATAATACTATTTGCTCAAAGAGAAAACCAGTTAATACTGGGCCACCCGCTTAGGACAAAGTGCTAAAATATTTAGCTTTCGACATCCTGATACAAACAGTGGGATGAATGGACCTTCTTTAAGATGTTTCATAAGCCTCAAATTTTCTGTCTGAGGTTTTTGAATTCCAATAAGCATCAGTAAATAAAGCCTCAGCAAATAAAGCCTCACAATCCACATCAAGTTAAGTTACTCCTGTTCCTCATTACTACTAGACTATTATCCCATTAACTTGCTATTATCCTATTAAGATCACTTTTATCTCACTTCGCAAAGGAAGAACCTCATAAAGGATTAGGCAACCAGCAAGGATTTAACATCTTTCAAACCAAAAGTACATACTCAGGAGTTTGGAATGTTCAGCACAAACGAATTACAGAAGCAGCAGCCCTTTGATCTAATGATGGGGTCTAACCCTGAATCTTGGCCTGAAAACCAAGATCAGCCTTCACAATTACTCTTCTTTTTTAATGTTTACCTGAAATCTTTTCCACCCCTTCATTAAAGCATTTCGAATCGTCTGAATCTGAGAAGAAATAACTGAAAGCACGGAAGCATCAATGCGATTGAATTCATCAAAGCATCCCCACGCTCCACACTGGGCAAGACCTGAGAAAATTTTACCCATTGCCTAAAAGGAACAACAAGAAAAACTTCTTAGTACTGAATTTATAAAACAATCAGCATCAAAAAACTTTGGAATACGCTAAAACTCTTAATGCTGGATAAACTTCTGGATGTTTATCAATCAATCCATCATAAGGTCTTGCAACAATTACTTGCCAGGTACAGATTGGCTATCATAAGCTTAAACACATGCAGTCATTGCTCCCCTGCTTGAAAAGGCCTGAAATTCCTTCACAAATTTATTCAAAATCAACATTTTAAACTAAATTTAATTATCAAACAACATAGCATCTCTAAGGGAGATACTTCAGTAGAAGTTCAGAGTATGTCCTTATCCTGGGCACTGATCAAGAGCAGAAGTTGGCTTTTTATCAGAGAACACAGATCTCTTACTTTGAAGTCCATGCCTTCTCCACAGTTTGTCACTACGCACAGCAAGCCCAGTGCTTTGGCCAGATCCTTGGTTGTTTCTGTCTTCCCTGTACCTGCTGGCCCTGCTGGTGCTCCTCCCAAAAACATTGATAGAGCCTTTGACGACAGAACAAAAAGCAAAGCAAAGCCTGGATTAGATTCATATTAGGTTGGTAACAAAACTACAAATGAACCCTTGGGTGCAAAAAAACCTTAAACTTTATCCCTGAATGCCTTCTACATTGTCTTTGCAGCGATGAGGTTAGAAGGACATCGCTACTGATTTCAGACAGCGTTCACACTGGCATCTGAGAGACAGCAGGAAGAGGCCATACAACAAAGATGTGACTGAGTATAACGAGGGCTTGTTACCAAAACATCCTTGAAGGCTGTACCTCACCTGTGTGAGCGTGAGGTAGATGCGGTCGGTGAGCGGGGTGATGACGAGCCGCCCGTTGAGCCCCATGTACTCGTAGCCGTAGGAGAAGGTGCCGGTGCACTGCCGCACCGTCAGCTCGTCCGGCTCGCGCTCCCAGTAAAACCTCAGCTGGCTCTCCCACTCGAACTCCTGAGCCTGCAGGATGCTGCACGACAGAGCTCAGGTGAGCCACAAGGATGGCAGTACAACTTACACATTTGGTATTGGCTCAGAAGTTGGAGGGGGTGGTTACCTGTCTCTGACGAATATATCGATGATGTCTCTGGCGTGCACATCGATGATGAGAACAGTGTTGTATTTTTTCCTGTCGTTTTTGCTCAAGGGCATTGTAATGCGGGTAACGAGGTCATCGATTTGCTTGTGCATTTTTTTAGCATAAAGTTTCATTGCCTGCTTCTCTCCCTTTTTCACTTTTCGAAAGACATCCTCTACCTCCCAAGTCCACCACACTTGATTAGCAGCAAGCACCATCATGCCTTGGAAGAGCAACATCCAATCAACTCTATGGAAAACACATATAGTGAGGGAGGCTGAGTTACTGTTTATTTTAAGTAACTGATCAGGAAAGAAAAAAAACACTACAAAGAAGTTCCTTCTGTTCTTGCAACAGCTACGACACAAGCCAAACTCTTCAAAGATAGACAGAATTCTATCAAAGTATGCTGTGGGATTTAGGAAAATAGATACGAGAGATTATACATTCTTCATGGTTAGTTAAAATAGTGCATGTGACTTTATTCATATCCCTCCAGAGAAATACAGACTAAATTGTGTAGGAATTCAAAAATGATGCCTTAACTTTTCTCTATCACTTCAGGCTCATAACAACATATCAGGTTATTTGTGTTATCCTTGCCACTGATTGTTTCACCTGCTTCTGTCTTCACAATATCGAAAAATGGCTTCCTTGGTGAGGCGTCTGTTGGCCCGTCTCATTTCCTCCAGCACTGCTGTCATCCAATTCTCCACTCTGCCCACGGCAGGAACAACCTGCCGGAACTCCATCACCTCCCCCTCAGCTGAGATCATGGCTGTGGCAATCTTCTCATCGTTGTCACCATCCTGGAACCTCAGCGAGGCTATATTATCAAACATCTGAAATGCACCAACAAAGAAATTCACAGGCATTTTAGAAACAAAGCCTTCAAGATGTAAGTGCATGCAGCCCCCAGCTCTTCTCCAGAGAAATGGATCTGACTCCTAAGTAATCAAATACAAATGCTGATATATAGCCCAGCAGCACAACTGCAGAATATCAAGCAAATAATCAGGCCCAAATGACATTAATTTTTTTTTTTCCTAGAAAATAAAGATCTAGGAGGAGCTACAATCTGAGAGGAAAGGTCTTTAATAATAGATCATTCTGGTGTATCTTGAATGTTCCTCTACCATAACTGCTACCAACCAGTGTGAGAGCCAGGAGAGACTGTGCATCAGATTTGATTTGGTTATTCAAAAGCTTCTTCAAGATGCTGCCAGGATGCTCTTTGTACGCAAAAAATATTCATGCATCCTTACAAGCATGTACAGTACAGTCTGTTAAAAATTTTAGAGCACCTAAAAGCACAAGGCACTGTAGAAAGCCAGACACTGTACCTTTATCATGTGTTCCTGGACACAGAGTGCACTGCTGCTGCCAAGGATACTGAGCAACTCGTCATCAGATATAAAGAAAAATCTCGGGAAAGCATTTCTCTTGGAATCCAAATAATCATTCAGGCTTTTCTGGCATTTCTCCAGCACATCGTTTATATGACGGAAGTCTGACAGACGATTTGGGGCTTCACAGCAATTTTTTATTGTTGGGTCTTTTACAGTTTCATCCATTATCTATACAGAGAGAAAAGGAAGTTTAGAAAATGTTGAACAGCAATAGGTTATATTAAATTGTATTTAATTAATGACAAAGCATGCAAACAGCACAAGCAGTAAGGTCCTTACAGAAGTGAATCAAAGGTTTTTAAATGGTTTTGCAGTGGTTTTGTGGTGCTGCAGTGCTGTATGAAAATACTAAGGTAGTACATTTATGGTGATACAACTGTAAAGGCAAGTGTAAGCCAGACAAGCCTGTATCCCCAGTCAGGCCAGCTTAAGCACATACCTGACTTTGCTCCTGTACACAATGGTACTTCAAGGAGTGATCAAACATCATATTTCAAAATCACAGCACTCTCTCAATTTCACAGATGGGAAACAGAAAAGTAAGCCATATTCATACTAGGAATATGTGTTCAGTATGGGAGCAGTGGCATGAACCAGGAAAGCCTTTTAGCATATCCATAGGTCCTCAATCAATAACACACGTAAGGTTCTTATTACCAAGGTAAAGGTGAAAAGATGTAAACAATGAAAGGAAAAGGAGATTCTTCATACCCCAGGCTGCCAGCCAAGGATCTCGCCTCTGCCCATCTCAGCCAAATCAGCAGAAGTCTTCTAGTTATGACAGATGTGAAGTAAAACACAAAATTCTGGGTTCCCCAATCTTGTATTCAACAAACTATAGCACATCACTCTCAGTACTACACAGGTCACAGAAGACTATAAGTAACTATGGAACTGGAAGCAAAATGCACTAAATAATTATGCCAATCACAAGTCAGTCACTTGCCTCTTTAAACATTTTGTCTACACGATCAAATATTATGACTTCCTCCGGAAGCTGTGATCTGATATCTCCAGCAACAAAGATGCTCTCCAGGTACATCCATTTTCTCTGAACTGTTATCCAGATCTAAGAATTAAATGTTACCATCAGAGGAAAAAGAAGTACAACAGAAAAACTTGGATTATAAATAATAAACATTAATTATTTAGTCCAGCACTTTCCTCCTACCTCAGTTACTTCACCAATCAATGATAGAGTTCTTTCCCATTTTTGAGCGGATGAAAGGAAAGGACCCACAAATCGACTGCCCAAAATACTCTGAAGATTGACATTGTTGTCATCAAGAATCTCTAAAATTTCCTCTACAGATCCCAGAATAAAGCCTCGTGTCTCAGTGCCTTTGGTGTACACTTGTATAGGGAATTTCATATTTTCCCACGTTTCTATTATTTCCTTCATTCCCTGCACGTGAACATAAAAAGATGCAAATTTCAGTCTTCAAAAACTGGAGAACTATAACCTTAGCAAAAAAATGAAACAACCAATCCAGCAAAATTTTTGCACAGATTTTCAAACTCTGGTTTATAAAGAAGGGTCTATTTCAAAGCATGATAGCAAAAAAATTGATCCTTCTTCAGATCCATTCTCATAGGACAAATTTTCTTACTGTAATCATAGAAATCCAATATGCTGCTGCCAAAGCAAATTCTGTGAGGATTCTGTGCCAGTAGAAGTTCATTAACAGAACTACAGATCTTCGTTGCCATGAGCTACATCATGACAGCTCCCTGAAGATGGTCAAACTTGCAGTCATGCCAATTTAAATCTCAAATAAAACTAATTGTTGTCATCCTTGTCTTTTTAGTTTTACTACGATTCTAGAATTCACTACATTACCTTCTCAATGCTAAGTTCCTTAACAGCAGTTCCAACTATTTCACCGATAACATTGGTGTGTCTGTGAAGTTCCATAGCAAACATATTTTCCAAAGTGAACGTTTCTGTTTTCATTTCAAACCTTGTTCCTGTTTTCTCCATAAGGTCTTGCCAATGCCTGTTTTAAATTGACACATCGATTTAACACCATGATACAGTAAAAAACCAGAACAACAGTAACATATAATAATGAACTCATGTTCAGCACTCTGCTGTTTAAAAAAGAGCTACAGTTTGAATACATAAAGTATCCCAACCATTGCAGCTATTACACAAGTTCATTAGGCAGAAAAAAAGTTCCAAGCTCCAGGATATGGTATGACCCCAGCAACAGAAACTGAAAGTTCTAACAAAACACATACTTCTATATATACCATACTTCTATATATAGTGGACATAAATAAATCAAAACAAACCTTTCTCTTAAAGCTTCGTTTTTCAAATCAAGCAACAAAGGAATGGAGTCTCGAAATGCCTTCATTTTTTTTTCCAGCTCGACACCTATTGGCATACTGCGCACTGGCCTGGGCAGCTTCCGAAGGGCTTTCAGAAACCCTTCGATTCCCTCCTGAAGAACCTTGACGTTGAGGTTTATCCAGAGTGTCTGAGACCATTCCTCTTTAGCTGCCTGGAAATGAGGACATTAAGAAGGAAAACCAATCATATTCCTTATAGTTTTGACCCCCAAGACGTAATTGTATTAACATTTTACAAACACAGGGAGAGAGACAAGTTCATATCCAAGACCCATTCATAGCCAAACACAACCAGATGTATAAGAAATAGTAAAAAAGGAATATGAAGAATAGGACCATACTTTACAGGGCATTTAAATTTTGGAAAAATAAAACTTCTTAAAAATTAGTTAAAGCCTGAGATAGCCATTGTCATCTGTACACATCCCATATCCAAAAGTAGTTTTACTGAACTGATGAGGAACCGTGTGCAGTAAAATGCCATCCAACAATTATTAGAGGCTGGGAGAAGTCTGTTCCTATCTGATGAGAGGATGTGTTCAGTCCACCATGGAGATACTGATAGTGCTGTACCAATATTATTAAAATCATTTCACGGTGACAACCAATTACAGGGCATAACTAATTTCATGCAAAGGTTTCAAACAGAGTTGACAGTAACCAGGGGGTCACTACTTCTTCTTCTTCTTCTTCTGTCCCCCACCTTTGCGCATGAATGTCCCTGCAGACTCAGTGTGATACTCACTTTTTGTTGTGCATAAATGTCATAGACCTGCTTCAGAGCTTTTGCATCTTTTTGTGCTTTTATTAAGTTTGGGTATGTTGTTGCTGGCAAGTCTAGAAGTTTCTCAGCACTAGCCAGTTCCCGCTGCCTTTTTTCCAGTCTCTCTAATTCTTTTTCAAACATAGCCATGAGTTCTAGTCCTGGGAAAGGAGAGGAATTTTTCCAGATAAATAATTCCAGGATTCATGGGAAATGAATAAGACAGAATTTGCATATGGTCTGTAGATGTTCTAGTACTAAAAATGTTCACATTCCTGGCTGATGAGTTTGTATGTTAATAAGGAAAGCACAATTTTCTTGTTTTACATAAAATTTGAATTGTCCAAAGACTAATATTTTCAAAGCATCACTTCACACACATTAACCCATTTACCTTTATCAAGATCATCCCCAACAACACCAGGCCCTTCAGTCAAGAGTTTCTGAAAAAACTCTTCTGTCTCTTTGCTGTAGTCCTCAATTTGTTGTTTTGTCACCTAAAGAGAACAGCGTTTAAATAGTTTTCCTTTCCATTTCTAATTGTTTTCAATACTAATTACAAGTATTACCTTTGTGAATGTTTCTTTTACACCCCCTTCACAATCTAGGTTGCGACTGACTTCTGCTGCTTCCATTAAGAGAGTCTCCCACGCTTCCCTAAGATTGTCAGACTTCCGTTGCTCTTCTTCAGCTACCTAAAACAAAACAAGTAGCACCTCTCACGAGACATAAGTAGGCACACACACTTTCACAAGAAAGTGAGGAATATGTGCTCACATTATAAATTTGCAAAACACAAAACCAATACTGAGGCAACCTCAATCAGATTTAAACACATGCCACATATCCATTTTAAAGTGGACATACTGATTTGAGAAGGGAGTCTGGACTACACAGTCTCCAGACATCCCTTCAAACCTCAACAACACTGTAATTCCGTAACACTTCTTAAAAGGAAAACATTTCTTCATTCACATGAGAGGCATTTTTGCCTTTAGCTCAGATCTGAAAGGTTTGATGAGACATGCACTTACTGGAATATTGTACAATGCAAGAGTTCTGTATCTCTCCCCAATGTCCAAATATCTCAGTTCCACCTCGAGGGACACGCCTTTGATCACCCCAAATGCGCTAAGGATAACTCTGAGATCATCCAGGGTTTCAGGAGGTCTATTCACATTCTCTGATAATCTCTGTAAAAAGTAAAGATCATTTCCAGAATCGACACTGACAAAGCAATTGTCAGAATTATAATAATGAGTCAAACACAAAACACAAGGAAATAACATGCCAGATTCATTTTTAGTCTATGTGACAAAGATAACAAAAAACAGACTGAGAACACCTACCTGAATCTCATCTTGAAGCCTGAAGAGCTCCTCTCTTGCTAACTCATTAAGCAATTTCCCAAGTGACATCACCCAGGTTTTAGCATTCTCCTGCACTACAGAGGCTAAAGGAGCCAGCTGAAGCCTGATAAACTGTTCATCTTTAATCAAGGTCTGTTGAGTCACTTCCTGAGCTACCTTCATATAGAACTGCAAGTGCTCATCAAAGATAACACAAGCAGGCTTTTCTGCAGCTAGACGGTCCAGGACTGCGCCTTTGTCTGATTTCCACACCAGGTCATACTTCTTCCATTGGTTCAAACACTTGTTGAGAGAAGCCAGGAGTTTATTGACATTCCCAGTGATGAGAACAGCCTGTTCAATTATCAGAGGGCTCTGGGAAATGTCACTGTAAAAGCTGAAAGTGACAACTTCATCCGCCTTGACGTGCTGAGGAGGGCATTCAATACACGTACCGTGCATCCATCGTACGAAACGCTGGAGTTTTAAAGACAGGGTTAGAAAGCTGTTACCTTGTTGAGTCATTTTAGTTAAATCCTTCATAGTAACATTTAGACTGAAAAGCCCTCTAAGATCATTGAGTCCCAGCAGTCCAGGACTGTCAAGTCACCCACTAAATCATACATGTCCCCAAGTGCCACACCTACACATCCTCCAGAAATGGTGACTCCACCACTTCCCTGAGCAGCCTGTTCCAATGCTTGATAACCCTTTCAATGAAGGAATTCACCATTATTTAGGACACAGTGTAGGAAGTGGTGTGAATGATTTCTCAAATCAATTGCTTTTCTGACAGCAAAAAAGAGATCACACTTTCCCATCAACTTGAGTAGAGTCAATATCATCCTAACAAAACTTTGCCATGCATTACTCAATCTGCTTCTAAAATCTCTGCTGAGCAACAATACAGCATGACAGAGAGAAAAAAGGTATTGGCTCAAACAGTCTGGATGCAACAGTGGAGCAGAACAGCAAATCTGAGCACAAAAAGCACACAAACTAAATTCATTCATTTCAGGTGACATCTGGAATCATTCGTCCATCAGCTCAGGGCAAGAACATTGTCACATTATTTGGCTTCTCTTCAGGAAAGCAGTTCAATGTGAAACTCTGCAGGAAAATATTGCTACATCATTGCCAGTAAGTTAGATACTTCATCTAGATATTTGCTGTCCTAGATGCCTTTCTCCAACCTTTTCTGAACTCTTTTCTGCTGCTTTTAAGAAGAAATGTAATGTAGAGGATATCACATTCAGTGAATGTCAGTCACATTCCTTATTCCACCAGCCTATTTATACATCAGAAAGCAACATCTGCAATGCAACCTGAAAAGTACTTCCTTCTGATGTATGATGATTTATAGAACCAAATCATGTCCTTACAGTGGCAAAACTACTAAAAAGTCATCAACAATTTTACCTGAGTAAAAATTACATGTATTTTTTTCCCTTCAGTTTGTAAAATTAGGTCAGTATGTAAAATTAGAACAATGTACTGGATATTTTGATTTCAAGATAAAGCAATATGAATCTCCCCTTTGACATTTATGCTTACCCAAACATAAAACAAGATCAGTTCATTATAAGCACAAGCAAACTCTGGCAACAAAAAGAAATCTTTATCAAAATTCACCTTAGTGACCTCAACACAGTCTTGGATAGCTTGCACAGTCATTTTTTCAATCTCACTGGCATTAGGTTGCAGGGTTACCTCAGGAACAGATACAACAGCTTCTATTTGTAACAGTGGCACATTTGCAAGAACAGTTGCATTAAAAGCCTGTAAATTCCTGAGAAAGGAAAAAAATAGTGTCAAAGACAGAAATAATCAGGTGCTGCCCCCAGGGAAATGCCCAAGAGAGGCTGCAATTTTCAAGTGTGTGCTTAGATCTGTGACCTGAGTGATCACTGATTTCAGCTGGAAACACTGATGCATCTGGGAACAAAACTGTCCTGCTAAACTGATTTAATGCAAAAGCTTGACTTGCTAAAAGAAGCTGTTGGAAGGAATGAATGGAGATATTATAGTGCAAAAGGATCCTGAGACTATGGTCAACTCCACTGCAAGAGCCCAGACAAGAAAAAAGCACAGCAAAATCAGCTGAGCATGGATCAAATTAAAAAACGTGGATCATGGAAAGAAGAGAGGGATGGGAAGCTTAGACAGATATTACAGCAGAGCTGCAAAGCTCGATTGCAGTAACACCTTGCTTGTAATAGAAGCTTTCTTAATATCTTGCTACAGGATTGGCCTCAGCCAGTGCAGAATAAGTAAAACCTTTGTTCTTGGACTCGTGTCCCCTGCAGTACAGGGAGGCACCTGGCACCCCAACACAAAGTTCTCAAAATCATGTTCTTTAGGAAAACAAAACCTTGATTTTAGAGATAAACCAGGGAAGTGCAACTACACACATTGCAGAAAATGTGCCTTATTTCTCTCTTCTGCCAACAACATGCCAATACACATTTTCTCAGAATTTGGGTTTCCTCTGTACCTTGTTATCAGTTCTCCATTCTTCACAGGAAAAAAAACAGAAGAAATACAAATATGCCACAAACTGTAAGTCACTGATGGGATCCAAGAGAATGTCAGTACACATACTCATCAACAGATGCAGGAGAACTTGAAGATGACTGGAAACCCATTAAAGCAAATAATTTGACTTACTTCACAATTAACTGCGTCAACACCTGATAAATCCTATGTTCCCAGTATGCATAATAGGAAGCTAATTTTGGAGATTTGCCACTGTTTGTATTGGCAACTCGTCCTTCCACCTCTATTAGCAGTTGTGGAATTGCAGAATATTTTCTAACCATGTGTTCCACATCTTTTACTTGTTCACATTTAACATAGTCAAAAAATTCTTTTGCTCCTGCAACAGATACAAAAAAAATAGCATTATTAACTGCAAAAGATCTAACAGTTTTATACACTGCAATATTTACCTGGACTTTATTTGCAAACATGAAATTGATCTCATATAACGATAAAAAATATCTTCACTAATTAATGAATTAATATTTCAGCCCTCTGAAATATGGATTTTATGTGGATTCAATTATTTAATAGCAACCTTTTTACAACTACGACGTGTTGAAAGAAATTTGATCCATCAGCCACTCAAGCAAAAGAGAGATCTGGCAGATAACAAGGTCACTGCCATTTCCATCTGAGAAAACCAGTTCCATCCTCTGTTATGCCCTGAATTCCTACTATAACCAGTTTTGGTAACAATTAAAAGGGTTGATCCTAGCAAGTAAAACAACAAAGTGGCAGATAAATAAAAATAAAACACCACATAGCTTGGAAATGAAAATATAAAGACTTACCAGGAAGTTTGTCACCATTTTCTGACCGTGGAAACTTAAAGAGGTTTGTTGATTCTATGGACCGAAGTTTGCTGCTTATGTCTTCAGAAATATTATGAATCTGAAGGACGAGTAACTCAAACTTCCCAATGGTTTGTGTACACTGGACAATAAATTCACCAATACCTTGAAATAAATCACAATCATTTGGGTTTTTTCTCTTTTAACAAGTATTTCACCAGTGCATCAAAATTGTCACAACCAGACGTGTTTTATCTCTAAGAATGAACCACAGTTCTGCAGAATCATAGATTAGATGTTTTCTCAGCTAATCATTCATCTTGCTCCCTTACAGCTCTTAGCTAAATGTTTCTAGCCATCTCCAGTGTTTTAAATATAATAAAACCACAAGAAATACACTCCTGGATTGGAGTTTGTCTAACCTGCCACTCTGCCCCTGGGGCAATAGGATGTATCATATGTTCTGCAATGATTAAAAATAGATTGCAGAACTGAGGAGATTTTTTTTAACTAAAAATAAATGTCTAAGGCCATTTCAAAATAGGATCTCCATTACCTACAGACTTCCACGTGAGTCTTTTGTGTCCTGCTTTCAATATTTTCCAGAGTTCTTGGACATAGTCATCAAGAAGTTTGGTTTCTGCTTCATTCATCATATCCATTAATTTGTGATAGCGATCCAACATGACTTTCAATTTACTTGTGTACCTAAGGAATGTAAGAAACACAAAACGACACAAAAATTACAATTTTCTTGGGAAACAGCCCTGAACTCCACCAAAGAACAGAGAACTTGCAACATTCTATTCAGACTTCCATACAAAACAAAATTTGCAGAACTAACCAGTGAATATGTATTGATTATAATTCATTTCCCACTGAAAACAGGAGAAAAGTTTCATATGGCTTCAACAGTAGTTGGACAAATCTCTCCTCCCCCAGCTCAGAAAGTTATGGAGACAGTCCCAGCTTGAAGCACAGAAGTGAACTGAACAGGTGAACTTTAAAATCCAGTTAGGGACTTACTGGCACATCTGTGTGCTAAATGTCTGTGATAATTTGGACACAACTGACTCATTCAAGGCTGTACAGGAAGAAAGCAATAGTGAGTTTAAATGAGCTGAAATCTAAATGGCAGTAACAATTCATTGCAAATTATTTTCCTAGTTTTCTCTCAGATTTGGACGAGTTGTTAATTTGTGTAACAGTCCTACAGCATAAAGGATTAAAAGAGTGCCAGAGAAAAGCTTATCAGTGCAACATGACCATTAGTAATTGTACCCTTTAAAAAAAAAGTCACTAAGGGCTCTCATATTTCCAAAATTTGATGACTCAGGGCCCTTTTGAGTTTGGAGTGAAATGACTTGAAACGCTGCCATAAGCCTGTATGTGAGCAGATACTCTGTTTCAGCCTTACCGAAGGTATTTGTCTTCCTGTAATGCCACATATCTTGCCATTTCTGGGACTGGAAGCCCAAGTTGTTCCATGTACTTTGTTTCAATGATAATCTCTCGTAGTTCAGGAGAAAAATTCAGAGCGAAGCAGACACTCTTCTTGGTGGTGACAGGCTCCTCTGCTGGAGAGCTCTACAACACAAGAAAGAGCAGCAGAAAGGAGAAGAGCACCAAACTGTTACACTACAAAGTAAAGGTGAGCTTTTGGAGACATTTGATATAGCAGCAGGTAAAAATCAGACTGACATTCAGAGCTTGTGGGAGTGCCTTTAAAATTTGACAGCAGCATCAATCAGAAATTACACATAACTCCCTTTTCAGTCGTTGATGACAAGAAACAAACCAAATCATCTCTGTTTACACACTGCTGGAACCAGTTACAACAGAAATCCCAGTGGAAATTCAGAGTCAGACAAAAGTTTAGTAGGAACAGGATTCTGTAAGATCTCTGCTGGAAACCTGCCTCTGTCTAACTCCAGTCCCACGTATTGTAGCAATGTCCCAAAAATGTTGTACTGAAACTTAAAAATGAACAGGAACTACAGCACAGAACAACACACATAGAAACAACATTCAACGATTTGCCAAGTGATTCAGGAACTATGTCTTATAAAGGACCACAAACAATTCTGAGCTCAGATCTTTTTCTAAATCTGTGTTTAAAATATTACTCTAAGAAAATTCTCACTGACCATCATATAGGTTTCAGTTCTTCCCCTCAGAGAAGCCTGGTACACCATCTTCTCACCTGCTCAGAAGTCTCTGGATTAACATTTGTTGTAGCCCCATCAGTGACAACAGTCAGTAGAGTATCTTTCAGTAACAATGGAAGGATCTGTTCTGTCCTGTCTCTCCAATGACGGTATTTTTGATCTTCATACTCTTTCATTTTCTTGGCCACTTGGAGATATTTTTGTTTCACCTAGAAAGGACAATTCTGTATAACTCATTTTAAAGACCATGAGAAGTGTTCAACTAACCTGTCCTAACATGGTGCCTCAATATGGTTTCTGTTTTTTATTAGATAAGAGAACAAGTAACAAATGCCTTGTAATTAAGGCAGGCACTGGAGAATCTGGGCTCTTGAATTATGTAATTGATTCTATCACTGTCTTCCTGGGAAACAGTGGGAAGGTTCCAATCCAGTTTTCACATCTAACATGGCTTGCTTTACATTACAGCACCTTCACACCATTAGAAGTGTATTAAAAAAGTATTTCTTCCTTCATCAAGTACCAAAAGAACCAACATACTTCCTTTCCACGTTCAGTAGCAAGCAACTCCTCTACTTCTTGGAATCGAATAATGGTGTGATGGATCCGACGGAAAAGGGATCGGGACCAGGATATTGCCCCAGCCACTGGAGGATGGTTCTTGTACAGAGGTGGATGCTTCAGGTTCTGAACAAAGATTTGCTTAACAACATCGACCTAGAAGAGAATAAAATATTGTAAAGAATCATTTTCCCACTGCTTGCCCATGATCACTGTCTGAGACATAGCACAAGCTCTGAAGCTAATTCCAGCAGCAGGATAAAAATAATTCTTTTGTCTACTTTTCTCTATCTTGCAGAGTTGCCATTATGGCAGCATTTTCTGTAAGATTACGTTTTATTGTTAAGTTCAATGTTCTTTGAAATATCAAGAAAAAAGCTGACATGAAAAGCTTTCCAATGCACAGGCTTCTTCTATATGTCAGAATTATTTCTGCCTTCCAAAGTGGATCTCTGACACCTTTTGGTCATACCATGAACTTGTCCATGACAAGAAAGCTGTAGGGTATAAAAGATCCATTTCCTAAGGAAGGTCTCCTGTTGAGCTGCTGTTTACAAGGTGCAGGAATAGCCACAAGCCTTGTTGCATTCAGAGCACCTTCCAGTTTCCACACAGTGTCTCACATATACAGATGTGCACAACCATTTCAGCACATTAACCAGACTATTTCTCCAACTGGCTCCAAAAAGAAGAGAGCAATTATCATGTTTATTTATAAAAAGTTTTCAGTCTTTTAGATAGTAAATGACACCACACAGGTATTTAGACATATACAGATTCATGATTTTCATTAGGTAAAGAACTTCATGTACTAGATAAAAAATCCCTTAATACCTCTTTACAGTATTTTTCCAAAACATCACTGAACTTCTTCATGAGCTGCTTATGAATAGTTTCACGAATCTGGATTTTTTTGTACTTTAACAGCATGTCAAAAGCAGTTTCTGCTGATCGAAGGGTCTTAAAAGATTCATCAATAAATCTTTTCATCTTTTCTTCAATATCCTAAACAAAGGAAGAAGGCAAAGAAACCCTGTCACTTAGAAATTCATCCTGCAAAACCAAGAAAGGGTGGCAAAATGAAAATACTTTTTAATAATAGCAGTCAAGCTTATTTTTACTATTCTTTGGGAATCACAGTATATGGTACTTACTGTAACATCTTCTCTAAATTCTTCCATAACCAATGCCCAGTCATGTGCACTTTCCATGCTAAAAGGGTCAAATGTCAGGTCCTCCATAGGACTAATTATTATATTTACTTCTCTCCGTAGTTTATCAACACCCTCTGGATTTTCTGTCACAGTTGTCAGTTCAGGAATAAATATATTGTAAAGCTCTTCAGTGACCTATTAATTCAGAAGATCATACCACAAAGCTTTCTTTTTAATATTTTTTCTGCCACTTAACACATTATTATTCAATTTTTCCTTTAAAAAATATTAACCACTCAGAGAATGATCAGTTTGTGCTGTGATTTAAATTTCAAATATTTTAATACAAGACTCTGAAAAAAACACAGCAACCATCTACAGGCCCAGCACTTTGGTTGTTATAACAGATAATATTCAGTTAGTAGTCCTTTTCACTCCACTTTTCACACAGTTTGTATACACACAGTTTATTGATGGATCAAATTGCTAATTACCCTGACTTAAATTAGCCTAAGCACAGCATCTCTCCACTCATATGTTACTCTGCAATTAATACACAGATCTACAGATGGCCAAATTTTGTATTTTAGTATACCTAAATGGTATTTTATCTAACTCATCTCATTAAGCTGGCAACCCATGAAAATCACAAATGTGTGAAACAGTTGCTGCAAGTCTCTGTGCTCATACCATGAACACAGCAGCACCTTTCCCCACCCAGTACCTGCAGAAGAGTTATTCCATCCCCAGCATTAAACACAGTTTTGTTGGAATCAAGGGGACCACTCGGGTCTTAAGCACAAAACTAAAAGCTGTTAACAAGTCAACATCTACAACACAAAAGACTCTCCTCTACAGAAGAAGACAGCAATTACACAATCTCTTTATTTATTGTCTATATTACTACCTGAAAAATATCATGCAGCTCTTGACATATTGAAGCCATATAATCAGTTTTTTCAAATAAACGTTTCACGTCAAATTTCCAGTATCGCTCGCTTCCTGATTGTTCAACTTGGGTACAAGTAGTAAAATAACATTTCTTCCATTGTTCAAGAGTGGTTTTGGCTTCTGTTACTTTAATTTTTGCAGCAGCTGTATCTTCTCTATTAATCAAATTAACACAATTAAGATATTATACATAGAAATACTACAGATAAAAAAGTTGTATCTCACCTGGAATAACATACCCTGGTTAAGCAGCTTCTAATTATCCAAGATCTAATCAAAAATTGTAAGTTATTTTCAATGTGATTTTGAGAGGAGATATTATTTCAGGACTGATTTTGATTATATTTATGCCACTTTTTTACCACTGTATTTCTATTTGTTTTATTGTTTTATGTCCTTTCAAGATAAGAGGACAAGCACCTATTTCTTCAGGGCTGATTTAGTAATTTACGCAAATTACAAAATAAATTGACTTTTAATTGACCTTCTAATACAGCTTCAGACGGTTGAAAAATCCTGACACCTATTTGGTGGCAGTATTATTTGGTGGCACTTTGTGCAAGACAAGCAATGCTTTTAATAAATACAGCCCAGTTAAGGAGGAACCCAGCACTCACCTAAACAGCGTTTGCAGATCCACAACTTTGCGCACCCTGGTGGAAATCTCCCATGAAATTCGTTCCAGGAGGGGCACCATGCGCTCGTCCTTGTTGTAGTGCCGTGACATGATCCACACCATCCTCAGGGCATTCAGCAGGGCAGGGATTGTATTCGAGATAACATCAGCCCCAGTGCCAGCTGATAAATTCTATGAAATGCATATAGTGGATAAGATGTCATGAAAACAATATAAATTCATATTCAATAAACTAATATTTATTCTGTAGATGCCTCAGGTTAAGAAAGTCTGTGACATTATTAAATAAATAACCTGGACAAGGAGACATCCTGGTGCCTAAATAGCACACGTGGTTAAAGACGTGCAAATAGCAACTTTTACCCCAAATGATTTTAGGTCCTGATTTTAGATTTTGGCTCAATTCTTTGTTTGGATGATTTTTTATACAATTTAAACTTTGAAACATAAGCTGTAATTTGTGGTAGTAACAACCTAAAAATGGAGTAGAGAAATCTTTGTTTTCCCCAGTACAGCTACGCCATCAAATTCTCCCAAGGTTGGACTACAAACCAAGTGCCCACAGCTCTGGGCTTTCAAACATTAGAACCACTGTACTCAAACAAAATAAGCGACTCTTCTTTAAAATTAAATATAATTTGTTAATCTAGAGTATATCTTTATTGCTGACAAAAAGTGAAAAAATAAACAAGAGGTGATTACATCAACAGAGAAACCAAACTCAGGTAACTACAGTTCAAACTTGCACAAAATTTTCTCAAGGACAGGTACCTTCAAATGGCGTTCGAGAGTTGAGAGAAACTTAACATTATCTTGAGCTTCCATGTGATGTTTTTTGAGGTCACTTAATACTATCTGTAAATCTCCAGTAAACTCAGATTCAGCTTCCTGTAATATTTCCAAGACTTTTTGCACCTCTGGAAGCTTTATCTGTTCTGTAAGAGCACTTAAAGTAGCATTTTTTTCACGCCAGAAGTCAATCTCTGCAAGTGGACCATTACCCTACAAGTAATGTGGAATCAAATAAAAAAACCTAAATTACCAGTATGAAAGAGTGAAAATTTATAGCCAGGATTATATTTCTTCCTTCTTTCCAATACACTTTATGCTGAGAGAAACTTGATATTATTCAGCTGTGCAAAAAGCCAGACTGAAGAAGATCCTTGAAATAAAGAGTTTTACACACACTGAGGGAACTGCTCATGGGGAGTATATCCCTGAGCTTATGGCTTTTGCACAGGTGGCTTTACAGACATAAAATCCTTCAGTATGTTTAATGGTATTAGTTATATATGTGTTTGAAAAATCAAAACTTGAAAATAAAGAGTTTTTTCTTTTGTTTGAGATCGCTTTTTTGCAAAAAAGCAAAAATACAGTTGTCTATTTAAAAAAAAAAAATTACTCATTGCAGCTTTTAGTACTTCATGGCTCTTTAGAAGAGTGCAGATAACAAAAGTCCCTTAGTTTTCCACAGTTATCCTGCGTGGGTAGGATCTGCAGTGAATTACTTCATGTTTTATTTATATTCCACTTCCCAGAGACACACAGTTCCTCACTACTTTTGTTCTACTTTTTAAGAATTAGTAAATGGCTTCCCAACAATCAAATATGAAGAGGAATTAAAAATTAACACAGTTCTTGTGGTAAATGAAGCAAAGTCTCCAGGAATAAAAGCATCTTGGTTTTATAGGCAACATTACCTCTGGAACCTTTTCCAGTTGTTCCTGCAGAACTCTGGATATTAATTTCTGCCAGGTCACTGCACAGCTTTTCAGAGACTGAACCACTTCTGGAACTGTGGCAAGAACAGTCACTTCTCCATCTAGATTTATAGTTGGCATCTCCAGTTTAAGATGTCCTATTGGAAGAAAATGCACAGAGAATGAACTCTCTTGTTCTGGCAGCACTGGTAACGTGGCACCACTGGAATGGCTTTTGCCTTCCCTCTTGTTGGCTGCCTGAGGACAGGTAACAGCACCGGCTCTGCCTTTCTGAAAACAGGGCAAAATAGACTCAGTTTTTTGACAGTTAACACAGTGCAAACAAATATTCCTAGAATACAGGAAAACTCTCAGCTTTCAAGTCTTAACCCACTCCCTAACTATTAAAAATTAGGAACAGGGTTTTACTGAAGATTATCAATCTGCCTATTGTGGGCCACTAGGCTCTCCTTCATGGCATGACAGCAGTCCCCAGTAGGGAAGAGACATTAAACAATAGGTGAAAGTCTGGTTTGACCTACACATTCTATACCCTGCTATGGCCTGAGTCCCCTGAAGTGGTGTGTCTACCCCCTCTCCTACTCTTACTCCAGTTTGAAAGACTTATCACTGATTTCATCCATTTCTCCATGCTGCTTGCTATGCTTCAAGGTGGGAAAAGCACCACTGGTGCAAAGAGCAGCTTTAATCAAATCTAGAACTTCCCCAGAAACTGTATTTGTTATTCCACATAAAGCCATTCTCAGGTGAACCTCGTTCTACTGCCAAGTGCTCTAATCACCACAGTGCTGGCAGAGGCAAAACATTCACTTCACCTGGTATAACCAGCTGAGTTTCATTCCTCATTAGAGCATTGGAGTCTTCCACAGACTGTCCTTCCTTTTCTTCAGATTCAGTCTTGGATAAATTCTTTTCTTCGGAATCTGAGTTTTCACTGTCTGAATCAAAGGAAGTTTTCTCAGTCTGATGCTTACCATAGGAGAGAGCTGGTGAAAACTCCTAGGATTCAAACAGGTGCCACGGATTAGATGGTTCATATTAAAAAAAAAAAAAAAAAGCTTACTAGCAGTTCACTTAACCATTAGATATTGTTCTAAAATTTAATTTAAGTGTGTCTCCTTCCATTTCACCTCCTTAGCATCATTCTCTCTGCCTCAAGTTCTGCAGGGGAATAGCTCTGGCATGCCTTTATGAGTCTGTGAGCACAGAAATAAGGGTGTCTGGGGTCACAGTCTTAAATGATTCTCGTAGAGAGGAAAAAAAAAAATGGGGAAACAAAATATCAAATAAGGATTAACAAAAAAACTTCATTTTGGCATATGAAGGTCACTTATTAAATACTAATATTTCTTATACATAGCATATATGCTCAGCAGAGTACTAAATAGGCAAATCACTCCTGGAAACTCTCAAGACTCCATATATAAAAGCTGTCACACATTTACCTGTGAGATGGCATTCTTTAGCATCAAGAGAGCATCATCAGTCAGCATACCAGACTTTATCACTTGAGGAAGAATCTCATTAGCTTCTGTCAGGTCATTAGGTACAGCAACTCTTTCTAAACAGTATACAAACAATTAGTATAAATCTAATTAATTGATACAGAAAGTGTAAAGCATAAAGTCCTTTTCATAATAAGTTAAAACTTCAATAAAACACTACTGTGTTTGGTGCAAGTCACGTTCAAAACTAGTGCTGGTTTTAATAGTGCAGATGCTTTTTTCAGAAAGGTCAGAAAAGTACTTCAGTGTCATCATCTGGTTCTAAGTCTTTACAACCCAGCCTGATAATTAGAAAATGGTTTTTTGTTCGAAAGAACAGTGGCCTTTATTTGAAGTCTTATTCTACAGACAGATGAGGAAAATCTTGCACAGAAATGCTGTTAAATGACAAAACATCCCTGATCCCTGGCTTTGAGCATTTTCCTACCCAGTTAAATAAATTGGATGTGCACTATCCTGAATCCCAGTCTCTATCATATCTTCACAATGAGGAGTGCTGTTTAATACAAAACTGAAAACACTGAGGCTGCCGTTCTTCAGGGCACATACCTTTGGTGTCTCTCAGGAAATACACAGTAAAATTTGACACAAATTCTTCGGAAATTTCATTAAAAGCCACATAGAAACGCTCATTCGTGCCACCTGCACAAACGCAAAATGGGAGGAAAGCCTGATAAAACGCTCTGTAGAGGAATGATGCAAATCCCACCAAGACACAAAGAGAGGGAACAAAATTCCAGAAAAGGGTGAGATAGAAGGGGTTCAGGAGGACACGTACCAAGGGATGGAGAGACAGGAAAAGTGGTAAAGACAGAGCGGTCATGGGGCTACGAGTCAGCAGACGGGACAAAGACGGGTTTGAGGGAGGGGGAAACAGGGAGTTGGGGCCAGGCGGTGCCCAGGGAGAGCTCCGCGGGTCAGGGCAGCTGCACCCTCTCCTACCCACTCCTCACCGTCCCGGCCCGGCCGCTCGGCCCGCAGCAACAGCAGCGCCGAGCCCGCCCCGCTCGCATCCTCGCTGCCCTCGGCGCCGAGGCCGAAGAAGCGCAGCACCAGCCGCGCTTCCTCGCCGCGGCTCAGCAGCTCCTCGAAAGGCGCCGGGTCGCTCAGACCCAGCAGGGCGAGCGCTCGGTCCCGCAGCCACTGCACCCGCACGTCGTCCAGGCTCATGGCTGCAACCGGCCCGACGCCTCCCGGTGGCCACGGCAACGGTGCGGGGAGGAGCGACGGCTGCTGCCCGCTGCGGGAAGCTCCGCGCCCGCCTCAGGAGCCGCCTCGAGCGGCCCTATTCCCGTAGAGCCCGCCCCTCGCGGGCGCTCCTTCCTCGCAACACCGGCGGCTCGTTCCGCTCCACACCGGCCGGCTATCACGGGCACTCGCTTCTCTCAGTGCCCGCCGCCCCTCAGGAGCGCTGGCTCCCTTCAGCACCCGCCGTCCCTCACAAGCGCTCGTTCCTCTCAGCGCCCGCCGCCTCTCAGAGCCGATCGTTCCCCTCAGCGCCCGCCGCCTCTCAGAGCCGATCGTTCCCCTCAGCGCCCGCCGTCTCTCAGAGCCGCTCGTTCCCCTCAGCGCCCGCCTCCCCTCACGAGCGCTCGTTCCCCTCAGCGCCCGCCGCCTCTCAGAGCCGCTCGTTCCCCTCAGCGCTCGCCGCTCCTCACGAGCGTTGATGCCCCCGGCACCGGCCGCCCCTCACGGCCGCTCCTTCACCTCAGCGCCCGCCGCCTCTCAGAGCCGCTCGTTCCCCTCAGCGCTGCCGGGGGCAGGGAAAGGGCTACGGACAAACACAGGGCCCGCTCGGCACAGCGCAAACGAGGCTTTATTGGGAATTGGTATGAAACAAGTGCAAAATTTAATTTGTGCTGTTCGTATGGCACAGATGTTAAAATATCATGGCAATATCCCCATTTTCACACTGATACAAAAATAATATAAAACCATCCCTGTCCGCCTGTTCGTTATAAATTAGGTTCTGCAACATCAGGTAGAGCTCTGTGTGTGTCCTTACAGCCAAACAGAAACAGGGATCGAGGCCAATTCTTTACTCCATGTGCAAAAGTTATTCCTCACTACAGGGGAAAAAAAGGAGTAATACTTCTAATCCTGCCTTCTTCCAGAATGTTAAATATAAATATAAATATCAATATCAGTGTGGCTTCCAAAAGCTTAAAGTAATAACTCCAGGATGAACCCAGAATGAACAGATAACGTTTCCAGTGCAATTTTAAATATGGCCAAAAAAGAGCACATTGCATTGGTGTGTATAAATTTACACTTCATAATCATCCTTGAATACATACTGAAAACAGATATTGCTTCTATTGCATTGTTGAATGGTTCCCAAAGTGCACAAGATGCAGCTGGGTTAAGAATGTGATTAGTAATGGATGTTTAATATAATGAAAAGTCTTTCAGATAACTTAAAAGTAACCATTCAAGAAAATAAAGAGACTCAAAAAAAAAAAAAAAAGCCTACATGGGTTTCAGGACAAGCAGTAACAATTGGTTTTTTTTAAGAATAAAATTAATTTACAACATTAGTTTATCAAGAAAAATGTACATTTTTTTATCTATATATTTTACAAGACGCTCCAGATCTGCTATGTCTATGGGAGGTATGTTTTACAGAATTATTTGGCTGCATTATAAGGCAATCAGTGAAAACCACTTTGTTCCACAAGAAACCATTCATAGGCAAGATCCAATCACGTGGTTATTTGCAGACAATTCCAAACATTTCTGCTGACAGCAGCCAAACTATAATGCACCATCTTTATTAAAATGTAAAGAAATGTGCTTAAAAGAGAAAGGCGTAAACTTGTATCCTCCACCGGAGTAAAATTTGTTCTGAAATTCCACCCTGAAACGAGACAAAAAACCAGAATCTGTACATGAATCCACAAAGAGTCTTCAAGGGACAGAACTATGCAACACAAGAGGCTGAACAAAACCAACTCCAATCCTTTCACTTGTTTTCTGTGCAGCTATTTAACCTTCCCACCACAGTCCCAAGCTAACTTCATGTTTCTCAGGAGACCCACATGCACTAAACTGGGCTGGAATGGCTCATTTCTTATTTCTGGATTACTAATTTGTTTCGGAGTGAGTTGTAGTTAATTGTTTTGCAAACATGCAATATCATGAGGACAATCTGTCACACACATAGCTCTGCCTCCTGTCTTTGAGCACCATACGCCTTTGTTTAAACTGTGAATTTCATCAGGTTTCAAACTAAACATGTTCTGAATCCACTCCAAAAACCAGAGCTTCTGATATTAAGACTAAGAAAGGATTAAAATACTTAAGGATTGGCAGCCCCACTCACTAATAAAAATGTTCTGATGAAGCAAATAAATGAACAGACTGAAACCATAGAGTTAGACAAGCAAACTGAAATTAAAAATGTTTATCCAAGTTACTAATATTCTACATTACGAAAAGCTACTAATAGTCTACATTATGAAAATACGACAAATCAAATGTACTTTTATTTTGTGAATGTGGTTGAAGTTAAAATGCATCATAAGCCAATAATATTTGAATCTACTGAAAATATTCCAGAGGAATGATCAAATCCAACTACCAAGCCATTTATTTAATATAATTAAATAAATGTATTGCAGTAGCAATGAGGCTGTTGAATTTTACACTTTCCCTTTTTAATCAGACACCTAAAATTTTGCCATAAAAATTCCTCTTAAACAAGCCAGTATATGCTAAGGTGGTATACAGAAAAAAGAATGAATGTACCAGTGAAGTCGTATAGCATGGAGAAAAGCAGAAAGCCCCTCCATGATCAGCAGAATAAAAACTGTCAGCACAGCAAAGAATGCCAGAAGAGGGATTAGCAGCAAGACACCGTACTTCGTATCCACACGGAGACCCACTCTCATCACCATCTGCCACAGAACTTCTGACAACTCTAATAAAACCAAAAGAGTTGTCATCATTAATATTGATACTGAGTACATTCACCCACTGAGCCACTCTGACCAGTTCATTTAAACAATGTAAGAGCACCTGCTGAACATGGGAACTATAAGCAATCCACCTCCCCAGAGAGCTGCCCCCATCCCCTCAAATGTTTAGACACATTTCAGTGTCAACATCAGATCTACTGAGAGCAAGATTTTACATAAAGTCACAGTTTTAATTTGGAGGCTTCCATAGATCATTGTCAGTTTAAACAGGGATCTTTTTTTAATTAAGAAAAAGTGTATTTCATAGCAGTATCACTTGAACAGGCCAGCCTCCCTCCAACAGCATTAAAAATCGAATGTAGGAAAAAAAAACCCAAATATATCAAAAAACCCAGCCCCACTTACGTGCATGGGCAAGACTTAATGCCCAGAGTCTCAGGTATGAGGCTGTGTTAGAGATGCATCCCAGACAGTATTCAATGGTATGAATTGCTTGATTCATAAAAACATCTGCAAAGTTCAGCTAAAAGATTAAAAAAAAAGATAAAATAGCATTCGGGCATCAAGGTCTTTGTAAAGGCTTAGCTGATTTTCTTCAAAACTTCTCAGCATGCCATGTACAGGTTATCTATTAATTCCCCACTTCTAATTTGTTTTTAAGAACGCAGAAACTAGAGATGAAGTAAAAACATTACCTCCTCTGCATCTCCCTCTCTGTGCCCACTGTCTGAATGATTGCTGCCTTCTTCGACATCATGACACGACAGGAGACAAAGTTCTTCTTCACTTTCTTTTCGGATAAGCTTGTAGCCACTCTACAAATGGGAATGTATTGTCTCTTCAAGCAGGCTGCCACTGTCATTTTTTAAATTTACTTAAAAGCAGTCGCAGGCAAAGGCAGAAAGATTTATAGGAACAAAGTACTATTACGTATTTCAGCCCAAAACTTTCCAAACTGAGCAGAAACTGAAGTGATAGGACAAGGAGTAATGGGTTCAAACTGAAATTTAGGTTAGATATACAGAAGAAATTCTTCCCTGTGAGGGTGGGGAGGCCCTGGCACAGGGTGCCCAGAGAAGCTGTGACTGCCCCATCCCTGGAAGTGTCCAAGGTCAGGCTGGACAGGGCTTGGAGCAACCTGGGATAGTGGAAGGTGTCCCTGCCCATGGCAGGGGGTGGAATGAGATGAGCTTTTAAGTTCCCTTCCAACCCAGCCCAACCCATTCTATGAAATATCCAGTAAGGACACACTCTGTGCAACACAACACCAGCTGAATTCTCCTACACTGAGGGAATGTGTGAGTGCCTTTCAGTACTTACCCTGTACATTCTTATGCCTCGGCCTCCGCTGTGCAGCCAATACAAATAAAGTGGTTTGCCAAGCAGCATAACGGGAACACAAAGAAAAGCAACACTAAGTAAGAACTTCTGCAGAGGAACCTGTTTGAGGAAGGGGGAAAAATTAGATTAGATCACAACATCCAAAGTAGGAAAAGCCATCCCCCCATTTCCTCTATTATCTGCACAGGGAACACAGGATCTCCAAAAGCTTGGAAGAACATTACTCACCTGGCCACTGAAGAAGCTCTTTGTTTCACCACTAGGAAACAGGAACATGTTAATAAATTGAATCAGAATGCTGGGGGCAGACGTTGAGTCCTCTGCAGAGTATGCCAGCCATTTAAAGAAGATCATAAACACCAGGTAGCCAAATATGCACAACATGAATAAAAGTTCAGGTATAAAAACCAAATAAATATTATAGGTCTTCTTGAAATGCCTGAAAGATAAAAATGGGGGAAAAAATAGAAAATAAGTTTTACAAAGAAAGATCATCACAGCCCAAATATGATTTCAATAAAACAAAGCACTGTTAAACAGCAAGACTGAGACTACAATACAAAGCTGATTTATTTTTATTCAGTGAAATTTTAATCAAGTATTTCAGCGGAAATAAAGACTGTAAGAGACATGGATCTTTATTTACCAACAAGTGAAATAAAGTCTTGCATGAATTTGTTTTGGGATTTTTTAGTATAATACTGAACCATCATCTTACACATGTAAAAGAAAACCTCTCCATTATTGTCTTTTTTTAAGAACAGTTTTCACTGTTACTATTATTCTGTTTTCATAAAATAATTCCAGTTACTCTTACGAGATTAACTGTTATAATTCCAGACTTTACAGAAAATACAATGTTAGTATTATTTTAACTTCTTGTACTTACAAGTGGTTAAACAGCCCCAATACAACTCCAAAAGTCATGTGAGTCACTCCAAAGATCACAGACATTTTCATTTTGAATGAATTTAAAAATGTGAGACGGTTGCTTGCCAAATTCCATATCTGAAGAAGAAAACACCAAACCAGCATTAAAGAACACCATAACAGAAGGAATACACCAGTATCCTTCTCTATTGGAGACCAGAATTCTACTTAAAATGGAGGTCACAACTGAAATTTGACTTTTGTAAAAATAGTTCAATCTTTGACTTGTCAGAAGAAAAGGTCTTGTTGAACAGAGAATGCAAACAGAAATGTATTTTTTCATAATAAGATTTATCTTACTTATACACATACCAAACCTAATGGACCAAAACTGATCATCACAACTGGATAATTAAAAAGAATAAAACTAACCGGGTCAATCCCAAAGGGATAAGCTCCATTGTATACACCAGAAACATTTGGATCCAGTGCTAAATATCGATTAGCTCTCACATCGTTAAGGCTGCAGTGAAAGAAAAACATACTCAGATTTGACACTTGAATCATAATGACAACATATACTTTCAGTTCTGCAGGACACTGCTCCTGCTTTCCTTTACCTGACTAACTCATCCACTGTCACACTTTGGAAAAGAATTTCTAAGTGCAAAGATCCTGATTAATAAAAACAATAGCAAAAAAACCCACCTAGAACCTCACCATCTGGGCTTAATTCACACTGAATATCTTTCAAAAGAAAGTTTATGGATTTTATTCCATGTTCCCCTAGAACTGAAAGTTTCATTTTAAAAGTTCAAGATTTGCTTTTGCATAAAACTCACTGTCAAACACCCAAAGAATAATTGCTACCTTTTTTCCCTTTTGCATTTGGGGAAGTTTCTACTTTATTTTCATACAGTTTTTAATTATGACAGCACACACAACCTGCTTGTATTTTAACCAAAGCCAGTGGTCTTGATTATTTTAAGCCACATCCTGTTTTGTAAGGCACCATGAGATGCAAGCTGTGAATACTGAAATATCAAAGGGCCATGACCTCAAATCAATGAGGTTATCCTACTCTGAGAAAAAGTAGATTTGACAATTCACATAGGCTATTTTTTACATTTTTTTACTATCAAGAAAAGCTGTGCAGAGACTAATGATTGCCAGGTAATTAATTTACTTCATTAATAGCTCATTTCTTTTAGCAGATGCTAATGCTGCTCAGCTATTCACTCCAGAAGCATGACCTAGGACAAATTCCTCCAAAACTAGACCTGTGTTTTCTATTCCTCTGAAAATCCTTATATATACATACACACACACCTGGAAAATGTATGAAATGGAGACAAACTAAAACATCAGTGTATAGACAAACCATAACAGGATAGTTAAAACATGTGAACACAAGGGTTAAACTGCTGCAGGAAATACATCTCTGGTTTAATGGTACAGCAAACATGCTACTCACTTCCAAACCTTCTGTTCAAACATTGCTGAAACATTCCATCCAGATCCAAATATATTTATTGACTTTGAAAAACAGTCATTATAGATCAATCCAGTGTATATAGAAAACAGCCCCATTAACAATATCACGTATCGGCCTTCAAATAACATTTTCATTATCTGTCAGTATTGGAAAAAAAGAAAAAATAAAGAATATCATCTGTTATGTGAGCAATGGTTAGCTACACATTTCTAAGAGAAACACATTTTTGGACACACAAAGACTTCTAAAAACTGCAATTTTTTTGTGAACAGTCGTTAAGGAATATGAGCTCCCATGACACACACTGAGACTTTTCTCACTGGTGTCCTTACTGTAAGGAAGTGTCTTTCTAAGCTGTTTCCTTTCTTGGACTACTTTACAAGAAATTACACATTTGCAGCCATTCTTAATTAAATACAATTCTAATGAGAGACACAGGTGTTCCTGAATTCCAACCTGTATGATTAAAAAATTAGTTAAAGTGAAGTTTAATAAATTTCAAACTGCAACTTTTTCTAAAAACAGTAAAAGGTGGAATTTGAAAACTTATTTTTCTCCTCACGTTGTCACTGTAATGACATTCTGTAAAACACATCACTGAGTAGCCCTGGCAGAAAGAACGCCAAGCTTAAACATATCAATTAATTTTTTTCCAAGTATTTCATTACAACTTGATTATTTCTGCTCTTTCAAGGAAACTGAATAGTTTAAGGTATTACACTAACCTCAAGGGGGGCTTTAAACACAGAAAACCCTAAAAGAATGGAAAAACCTCTAATTAAATACACATGCAAAAAACAGTACTTTTCAGAAACACAGTTGGCTATTCAAGTGATCTGGCTGGATGGGAAGTAAATAATCTGTAATTCCTTTTACCTCATCTTGTGCTCTTTTTAACCTAGGGTGGTTTTCATACATTATTGTCAGAAGTGCAAATAAGACCATGAGCAGCCCATGCCCGAAGTCTCCAAACATAACCGCAAACAAGAAGGGGAAAGTGATGATGGTATAGAGAGCTGCAAGGGCAACACAACAGATTTCAGGCACAGCACAACAGATGATGTTCTGTCTGCATTACCTCCAAGCAATTCCATACTTAAATCTCTCAAAGTTTTTAAGTTTGAAAGACATTTCATCCCCTACTCATAGACCTTTTCCCCCACACTGTAAATTTAACTCAGTTTAACACTTATTGTGTATCCATTAGCAATGACAACTTCACAGTTGAGCAGTAGCTGACAATTCTGTGGATAACAATATGAGCCCAGGAAATAAAACCAATCCAAACACTCTTCCTCTGTGGGAATTTCAGGTCTGTATCATAAGGAACATTCTGCTGTGCAGAATGACACAGTCGACACAGCTACAAGTATATATTAACTGGGCTATACAACAAGCTGAATTTTTCAAGTGATGAACTCCACACTTCAGTAAGATCAATAACCATTATAAATTTTTTTTTCCCTAAATATCTTCCTTACCCAAAGTAAAACATATAAAAGAAATACTATACAGCTATTACCACTACCTTTCATGCTAAAATTACTCAGCAAAACCAAATCCCATCTTGCTGCTTGGAGCATTGCTTGTGCTTTTGATGAGCTATTGAAATTTTAAAACAGCTACCAACAAGCAGTGTGATTGTCACCATTTGGCCTTTGCCAGTGTCCAATTCAGCAAGGTATTAAGGCAAGCAGCAATGACAGCACAGCTCACAGTTCAGAAGGACCAACCTGGATTAACTTCCCCATAGCTTCCAACTCCATAAGCATCAACAATGTTCTGGAACCCTGAGGTGAATTTATTGGTACGTATCAGAGTTGGAGGAGGTTGTGTTGTTGGGATGGTGTTCATGAATGAGGAAATTGTAGCTCCACTCTTCCTCTAATTACAGACAGAAAACACATTTGTATAAGAACTCCGTTATTCTAATCACAGTGGAAACATTTGCTCTATCAGCAATTTCACTGATCCCAAAATACCACTAAATTAAGCCCCAAGTTTAACATTTATCCCTTTGTGCCCCCTCTGAAACTGATTATGCACAGTGTTCTAATTCTTACTTCTTATCAAGGTGACTTACTGAGCCTTCCTCCAACGCATGGCGCAAATTCTGGAGATCAGCCACTGGACACCAAACCTCAGCAATTAAACATTTATTTGTGACATCAAAACTGCACAGGTTGAGGACGTGGTAAATGGCTTTCATCTTCTTCACTTGGATAACCCAAGTATAGATAGATTCTGATGCTTTATACAAGACCTGGCGCAAGTATTCCTCAGTTTTATTCAGCACCTTTGTTTGAGAAAAACCAAAGATTTCACTGAGAATGTGACAGTGGTTGTGCTGACCACAGCAAGAGCACCTCATACATGTCCAGTGCTAGGCATGGTTTTAGGAGGGCAAGCAAACCTCTGCTGAAAACAGAAGTCAATGCCAAATGCTGTGAGGTTTAACAGAAACATGCAGCACAAGACCAGGGACACGACTTACTGTCACATCAGCTTCAAAGCTTTATGTGTGTTAGAGACATGTATTTAACACTGTGATTCATCAAATGATTTCCTATGGTGCAACAGCTCCAGCAAAAGGAAATCCATCCTTTACTCACCATTTCAAGATCCTGAATACGAACGTTGAGTCCTTCAACCACTGCCTGGCGCTCCTCAGTGGTGTCTGGGTAGGGGTACACGTGACAGCGATAGCTGCAGCAACACAGCTTTGTGTTAAACGACCAAACTCCACCAAAACACATCACACAAACCCCTGCCACAGTCAAATCTGCAACACACCACTCAATAACCACGGAACAGATCCAACTCAGAGGCACTGTTTCAGCTGTACTTAGTAAAAACTGCAAATTATATGATTCACATATTTATTTGTACGCTGCATAATTATAGAGCTGGATGCAAGGAGGGGAGAAAAAAAATTAACTTTAAAAACCTTGTCTGAAAATCACCACTTACAAGAAAGGGGTGCAGGGAAAAAACCAACTAGAAAATAATCCAGGTATAAAGAAATTACATATATTAGTTTTATTTCTTACCAGTCACAAATCTTCTTCACTTTTTGGCCAATTTGTTCACCCCAATAGGACACTAAAAAAACAGCCCACTTTGTGGTTTCACCCTAAAAAGCCATAAAAAGTAAAGCTGATGAAGTTTGTTTTAACCAGCAACTCCACAATGACGTAATTATAGAGCTAAATAACAAAGCTGAACAATAAGAAAAAGCTGTGTTAGTAGCAATATCACTTTAGCGAAGATCAAACAATAAAATTCAACTGTGTCAATATCTCTCTTTTTTTTTTAATATTAGAAAAAACCAGAAAAAGTTTCCAGGGAAAATCAGAGACATTATATTTTACTAGCTCAGAATTCTTAGTAAGAAAAGAGTATTTTAAAAAGGTAACAAATTAGAATCCAAGCAAAAAAAAAAGTGACAGATTAGGCTGCCGTAATTGCTGATTTACAAAAGATGAATTTTAAAAGTTCACAGGAAAAACTTCACAGAAAACTGGCTGTACTTGATTCTGTCTTAACTACTGAATGAACAAGTGAAATGGCCATTAAAAGCCAATGCACTGTACAGACCTAGTTAATAAATACCCAAGCAGCCATTTATGCCACGTATTTTGGTCAAGGTGGCCAATCATAAAGTCACCACTATTCCACAATAAAGCTCTGCACTCCTCAAGCTGAACCACGACAAATTGATTGCCATTTCTACAACCTCAAATTTTAAAATCTTACAGATTCTAATACTTCAAAGTAGTTTTTCCTCCAAGGGCACTGGGAAATAATTTCCATTCACTGCAGACAGAGCTGAGCAGCAATTCTTCCAAATCATATGAAAAGTACAAACAAAATAAACTGATTGTTACAATGTTTACTCACTGTATCAGGATCTTCCAGAGCCTTATCCAACTCTGCATAGGTAAGAAAGGGATAGCCTTTACATACTCTCCACAGCATTTTTTCAAATGCTTCAATCTTTGCTATGTGAACTAACCCAGATATGAATCTACAGAAAAGGAAAAATTTGAAATACAAGATAAAATTTACAAGAAAAAAAAATTTGAAATTCAGAGTACATCACCACAATATTTTAATATCTGCCATGGAATTTGCAGATAGGGAAGAAAGCATCACCCTGAACAGGAAGTAACTGGTACAGAAAATACCAGTTGGTGTATAAAATTTTTATTTGCAAAATGAACAGACTACAGACCTGAGCACACAGCTAGAATTACATCTAACTGGTTATTTATGTGACAGTGAGGTTCTTTATTTCTTCTTGGCACGACACCCTCTCATAACAATGCCACAGACAGCAGTATCCATTCAACATTTCAAAGTCAACACAATTAATGTTACATTTGCAACTGACACTGTCAGGTGATTAAAACACAGTGTGTTTATAATAGAAAAACAGTTTAAACAGTAGAAGGAAGTATTGATTTAGAGATTTTCCTTTACACATGTCCTAGGTTTGACAGAAGCTTTGTGACAGCTTTTTGGGCACTGTCCTGTTTATCTCTTCAAATAATCTGGGTTTGTTACAAAGGTACATTGGGGCCAGGCTCCTGTCGTGTCTAAAACTGTTTGGCACACCTGAAATCACTACAGGCCATCTTTTAAGAGAACAACCCCTTCTTTACAGCCCCCCATCAAGCACTTCTGAAACAGCACAGGCCATACCCACCCCAGTGAGGCACTCAGCCTGTGCGTGCGGTTGAAATCCACCAATGGCTCATTTTCCACAGACTGAAGTTCTTCAAAATTTCCATGTAAATGGGATTCATACTTGCAAATAAAAAGAAAGAACATGCACAGCTTTCAGGTAAAAAAAAAAAGCCCTCATTCCATTATTATTCTAAGGAAGAAAGGGTAATTAAGTAAATTGTTTAATTAAAAATATAAAACTGGTTTCCGTGTTCAATTCAGGCAACAGAGAGATCCTGGGATCTCAAGTGCACTGCTCTTAGCAATTATAGTCAGTGCTGCAAAATTACATTGAAAATTTCTTAGCATGACTTAGGCACCAAAATAACACAACTACACCTTCATTTGCAAGCTATTCCACAGGGAAAATCACAAAAATGCCACACAACAACAATCCCTGTCAAACACCCCAAGCAGTACCTCCGGTGTTCTCCTGACAAAATTCTGTGTGATCTGTAACATATACTTGTATTCTGTCAGTTCAAGCAGGTTTTTCCTCAATTTTTCTTTGTTTTTATTTACTTCCCTCAATTCTGTTTCCAGCTTCTGCAGCTGTTCCTAAGACAGAGAGTAAAGAAAAGACACGGGATTTTGGAAAACATAGTAGGATTCATTGTCAGCACATATTAATTTGACACAATGATAGGAGTTTCCCATTTCTTAATTAACTAAAGCTCCACAGGTTTTACCCCTCAGTCTGCCTAAGATTGCTTTGTATTGAGTACACTTGATCCTCCACTGGCATCTGTTCAGTCTGCTGTTCTGCTCCTAATGTGTGTCAAAATAATCCAGACCTGGAATTAGAATTGCAGACAGCACAGGGTGGAAGATGCCCATTTATTCTTTTAATAGAATTACAACAAAACAGAATGTTATTCAAAATTACATCTGTGCTTTACAAGCTTCTACATCAAATGCAACACCAGAAAAAGTATTCAGAGAACATAGCACCACGTTTTGCTGTGTGACCAGCACCTGCAGAGCCTTGGGCAAGTAAAACTTCCACACATCTGGAAATTTTGGATACACAAAGAGCCATAGATAAGTCCCAAAGCAATAAATGAGGCTGAGTGACTACATCTAAAGATAATTTACCTGGAACAGTGTAACGTGCCAATCCATCAAAATACAACGGATGATTGCACACCCCCTGAGTTTGCTTTGATCCTTTCACAGGAATTTTGTGATAACACCAAAACCTCCCTGGCTTTGAACTAACAGTGGCAGCAAGGAATCAGACAAAAAGGAAGACAAATGCTTCTGCCCTCCCACCACGCCCCGATAATTTAAGTCATAAGAAATAAGATAGCAAGTCATTAAGCTTGAAATGAAGATGCAAGACTTTGGCATCTGTTTAATGGAAGTTACCTGGATTTCTAAAATGTGTTTCAGCAAGGGGGCAGGAGGAGCAACATCTCCTTCAGGAAGTGGAATATCTGCTTTTTTAATTTCTTGTACTAAATACCCTGAAGTGAGAAGAAAAACAGAATCAGAAAGGAAACTGCACTGCCTACACTTCCTAGAGTGCTGCATAGTTGACCTTCAGCTGTTCTTGATGGTGCTGATCACACTGCAGCATCAGGCCCTGGCGATTTTATTTATTCATTTTAGCAACAATGCACACACAGAAGTCTTCAAAAACAAAGAACTTAAAGATTGGTGGGGATAAAACACACACACTGCTCCTGCCTTGGAAGTCTGCAGAAGCAAGCAAACTTCAGAGGCTTCTCTTTCCCAACAAGTATTTTCTAAGAAGCTTTTACTGTTTCAAAGAACCTCTTTGTTGCTGCACGATACCATTTTCTGCTAATTGTACAATTGTGTCACTTTCTGCCAGAAACAGACGTGCTGCTCACTGACCCATGTTTGGAATAAAAAGTGTTCAAACAAAGCAGCTTAAGCAACCTTGACAACAAATGCAACTCACACTGGGCAGGGAGATTGCCAAAATAGCTTTTGGGATGGTTTGGCGTGACCAGCACATGGCTCTGATGGGAGATTCCAATGAAAGGAATCCTTCAATTGTAACTTTTCCTCAGGATACACTGAAGACATCTATCTGTATCTTGGCTGTAATGCTCTGCATAACCTTCTCTATTCATTAATTACCATGAGAACACAATTAATAACTTGAGGTATTTTTGAGGGTGCTTGGAAAATCAAAAGTATTGAGTTACACAACATGAAAAAACAGGGAATATCTTACAGCAAAGCTTCCATTTTCCCAGCAAAGTTTTAAGCAGTCAGTACAAAAACGGCCTCAATTATTTACCAGCAACACATTAGCAACTGTTCTTTGCTTCTCTAAGCTTAAAAAAACCCCACCAAATCTATATTTAGTGTAAGTAAATTTCACAGCTTACAAAATCTGGGAAGGTTAAAAAAACCTGTAGCTTACAGTGGTGCCACTCTAGTAATACCACAGGGGAGAAAGGGCAGACATGAAAATAAAGCTCACCAAGTATTCTTTCCATTTCTTCACATTTCTTCACTTCATTCACATATTTTCTCTGAAATACACTTACATTTGGGTTAAGCTGAAGGAGAAGGACAAAATGCTTATTAGGGATTTGAAATAGTAACCACCTCTAAAAAACCACAGCTGTTCCTGAAACTTCCTGGAGACAATCTGCATGAGTTCTGGGCTCTAAGTGCTTTTCAGCTGAGAAGGCACAAAAACCTAAAAAGATTACAAAGTCTTCAAATAGCAGAGTTGGTTTTATTAAAGCAGAATTATCCATGCCATTGGATAGTTTTAATCAAACAAAAAAATAACAAGATCTACTGGAAAAACCATTCCTAATCTTATTTCTACAGTTTTAAAATATTGCTTAGCAACTTCATTAACAAACCTTTCTATAAATTTGCTGTGATGCCTTTCCACAGTCTGTTTGAAATACTAAATTTTACGTACATCCCCATCATATGTGCAATATCTCTGACTACTTATCCAGCTATTAAATCAGAACCACTAATACATTATTTCTACAATAAATGGTGTATCAGGTAACTAGAATGACATCACAATGTTAAACATACACTCATGTAATAACTCTTACAGATCTGCCTCCTCCTCCCTGCCATATTTACTAACCAGCTGTTAATTTAAGTCTTCCCAGCTTTCCCTGAAAAGACTTTGCAAGCTACATTTCTAATGTATATTTGGAAGAAATTCCAAAGTCTCAGTCAGCAAGCAAAGATCATATAATTATGATGAGACAACGCAGAGACAAGGCTAATTATTGCCCAACCCAACCTTATGCTAGGCAGGCAGGCAGGCAGTTTCCTCCAAGGTGAACTGTCCCTCCAGGAACAGGAACCTGGGGTCAATAAACCCACAGAGCAGGTGTCTCTGTCGGTCTGTCAGTGGGGTGGATGTATCCATGAGCTGTGCACACACACTCAGGCTGCAGGCGGGTCAGGGGCTCTCCCATGGGATGCTGCTGCAAATAACCCCAAGTTTAAGCTACTTCTGTGAGAAAGATGGGACACAGCCATCCCAAAGCATTCCTCCCGAGAGCGTCGGGGAGGCCGGGGCTCCACACTGCCTTGCCATCACTCATCCCACCCACCCGGACGGGATCCTGAGTCCCCTGCTCTGGGTGACCCTGCCTTGGCAGGGGCTTGGACTGGGCTCTCCAGAGATCCCTTCCAACCCTAACAATTCCGTGATCCTGCTTTCAGGCGAATGCCACACAGGACGGGCCATACACCTGCCCGTCGGAGCCGGGGAAACACGGCAATGGAAACGGTTTCCACCGCCCCATCGGGCCAAACCCACACCTTCCCTTGCGACGGCCCCGGCCCCGGCCCGACCCTCACGCCGGGCCCCCTCAGGGCCCCCTTTTCCCCCGGCGGTACTCACGTCTCGGAACTCGGCCAGGCCGCGCTCGCCCACCTCGCTGAGGCACTCATAGGCCGAGCCGCTCTGCAGGAAGAGCTGTGCCAGGCACACGGGCTCGCCGCGGAACAGCGCGCCCATGGCGGCGGCACGGCCCGGGGCTCCCGGCGCTGCCGGTGCTGCCGGTGCGGGGCTCAGCGCGGCCGGGGGGCGGCCATGGCGGGGCGGAGCGGGCCCGGCTGCCGCTTCCGGGGCGGGGAACGGGCGGAGAACGGGGCCACAACCGGCGGCGGCGGCGCGGGCCGGGCTCGGGCACTGCCGGCGGAGCCACCGGGAAGGGCAACCGCGCTGAGAGCCGCGGAGTCCCCGCTGGAAGGCTGCTGTGCGACAGGGGAAATGCAGCACTGAGAGAACATCAGAGAATCACTGAAAATGTTGAGCCGGAAGGGGTGGAAAGGATCATCCAGCCCAGCTCCTGGCCCTGCACAGCACCATCCCCCAGAGCCACTCCGTGTGGGCTTGGAATGGACCTTCCTAATCACCCAGTCCCAGCCCTTCCTGCCGTGGGCAGGGGCACCTCCCGCTAGACCGGGTTGCTCCACTTTGAACACTGCCAGGCTTGTGGCATCCACAACCTCACTGGGCAACTTGTTCCAGTGTCTCACCAGCCTCCAAGTAAATATCTAACCTCAATTTCACTTCTTTCAATTTGGAGCCATTATTCCTTGTCCTGTTCTACAGTTCTTAATGAAGAGTCCCTCTCCATAGCCCTGTAGGCCCCTTCATATATTGGAAGGTTGCTATGAGGTCTCCACACGACCTTTTCTCCAGGCTGAACATCCCCAGCTGTAGCCTGTCTTCATAGGGGAACTGCTCCAGTCCTCTCTTCAACTTTGTGGCCCATCCAAACCACAAGAAAATCCCAAATGTTGTGTTTCATCAACCAAGGACAATGAGTAGATGTTTTCTGCACCCTGTGGAGCCCAGGTCAGGCACAGCAGGTTGTCAATGCAAAGCATTTGCTGGAAAAGAGAATTTCAGGTCAACACATGAAAACAGCTGAAGCGTTACGACTTCTCTGAAGTGTGAGAAGTCTGCCCACTGCTACAAAAATAGGTGGGCATGAGGGGTTTACTGTCAAGAGGAGCTTCTGCTCGAGGAGAAGAGAACCAGCTTGAGAGATCAATGGTCCATCCATGAGGACAATCCCAACCCCGCTGTAGCCTCTGGGCTGGACTCACCACCCTCTTGAAGTCAACTCTGCACTTTGCAACTCCAAACACAGAGTCTAGAGCTTGAAAATAATTTATTACTTTTTGTTTTAAATAGCAGCCATTTTCTCTATGCTGTAAATGTACTGATTTTATGTATCTTTACATGTTGATATAAATTGTCTACAAAATCCAATAATATATCTCCATAATTTTTACCTATCTGTTCCATAATTTAGAAAACCAAGGGTTGTTCATAATTGCTGCAAGTAAAACAAGAAATGCCAATAGCAGGCCTTTAGCAAGACACTGGGAATATGGTTCTCCTGGAAAAAAAAAAGAAAAAAAAAGTGTAAGAGAGCTAAATTTTAGTTTATACAACAACCCAAAGATACAGATTAAAGTGTATGCAAAGACTGAATAAATGATGTGGTACAAAGCAAAAAAGTCAGAGGCTTCATACTTATAAAACTTCATACTTTGTATAACTTTAGTCCCTGGAGATAATAAACACAGGCAGTTTCTCTGTCCATGCAATGCCCAGAAGAGAGTCCAAGTGCCTTGATGCCCTTTGAAATGCCAGTCATTTAATCTACAGAGTCTCCCACAAAACATAATCCACCACAGTTTCACACAGAGGAAATTTAAAAATTAACTGTATTAACAATATAGCAAATTTTTACTGGCAAAGTGAAAAACAAAGTCTTCCTCTACCTTTCAAGGGCAGTGACACACATTGACAATGTTACAATCACAGAAACAATATCATAAAGCCACATATTCTCCTTTGCCTTAGCCAACACATCTCCCTCCAAACTCTATAGGGGAGTGAAAAAGAATCTCTCTCTGCCAAACTGATACTCACAAAATTTCAAGCTTATCCAGAAAGTATTCCTAGTAATTGTTATTTTCCACTAGTCTAAGTAAGAAATTAATGCATTGTCAAGGAAACAATTAAACAGACTTTTTGGACCATGCTTTCTGAAAAAGAAAATTTAATTCCCCACCACAAAGCACTTCCAGACTAAACTCCACACATCTAATTATCTTTCAAAGAAATATGGCCTATTATGTTTTGTGGCATCCCACATTGTTTTTACCTGTGTAAAAGCGTGTCAATGGATAAAGGAGCTGTGGCCAGCACACGTCATTTTGATTGCAGTCAAACTCTGCATAAATCTTGTGATATCTGGAAAAAAGTAACCTTTTGGTCCAGGCTATTCATGTTACATCAGCTGAACATAATGGGAGGTCATCAATGTTGTTACCAAAACTACCTTGTCACTGGAATGGGTGGCTGAGCTGGGACTTCAATGAACTGAACAGAAGCTGTGATGGGAAGAAAGCTGAGGGTGTTTTTGCAGCCAAGCCCACACTGGAACTGCCATAAGACTGTTGAGTAACTGTAACAAAAAGCATAACTATTGCTTGAGGGCTGTAAATGGAAGTTTGGAGCCTAAACACAAGCATGAAAGGACAAAACACACAGTATTTATGAGGAGGTTGATAATCCCTGGATTTTCCACATCGTACAAGGGGAGAACTTGCACAATCTGGAAATGAGGTAAAATGGAACAGAATCCCATTTATTTGATAGGGATTGACTTGGTGGAGGGGGGGAAGTGTTTGCAAAGTGAAAATTCCCTGTTTCAGGAAAGAATAAAGCATTTAGCACAGCTCCCAAGAGCTCTGCAATGGGGTAAGCCAGAACACAGGACAATCTTGTTGCTTCCACCACCAACTCCTGATGGGATGCCCTGTGTATGCCTGCTGCTGGCAGCATCATATGTTTTATTTAATGTTTCAGTGAAGTACGAAGATTATCTGATTTCAATCATTAATTCCTTCTTTAATTTTCATTTCAGAGGGAGAAAGGCTAACCTGGTTGTGATCAAAGGAATTTGGGTTGCAAAAGTAAAAGGCATGTAAAAAACCAGAAGCAACAAAACCCACCCTTTTTGTTTGTAAATTTAAATCGGGATATGGTAGGTAAGCAAGGGTCAAAATGAAGCATTTATTTGTCAGATAGCCAGAGACACAACTCACTTTACCTGATCTGCACAGCAAGAATCTGCTGCTGGGGAATCCCTTGCACTGCTCCCACTTTAGCAAAGATTATCCGAATATTCAGGTTTGCAGGAATGTCTGGACAAATGCCTTTTAAACCTCCAGTGCTCACATTAGAACTAAATGGATCAAGACCTATGAAGGAGAATGCAGATATTTAAATGTAAATATTAAAAATGTTTCTCTCTATAAAAAACACCTAAAGGAGTCATTTATCAATGGATAAATACCAAGTCATATGTGTACAGGTTGGCAGTAAAATATGCAGTATCCATAAACACACTGAATTATGTGCCTGTGTGTACACATACATGGATGGATGGATGCAGACACATATATCACTAGCTTTAGGTATTTGAAATTACAGTTTGGGTTTATTTTGACATGCTTTAGTCACTGTATGGGAATATTTAGACTACAAAGAACAACACAAGCCTCACTTACGTATAATTTCCACCCAGTCATTTATATCACTGTAACTGGAATTGTCCCTCTTTCCAACGTGAGTAGCTTGTATTAATGCATTCAATTTCTCAGTTACATTTCCTCTGCAAAGTAAGAATGTAACATCACACAGAATGTAAATCTGTACTGTCTTTGACCAATCTGGGTTGCAATATTACTGTATCATAAGGTCAGTTAAGACGTTACCACACAACAAAAATAAACTTGAACTATTGAAGGGAAGAAAAATGGCAAAGCATTGCACCCAACACAACCATCATTTGAGTAAAGACTGAAACCATTATTATGATTTCCCATTAAAAAACAGAAGTGAGACTATTAACCACAGAAAGCTGAAACACACACATGAATATTTAAAAAGAATGTACCAGTGCTGATGGAAGGCACTTGTAGACAGTCAAGTAACAATCAACAAGAGGGATGCAGCAGGGAAAAGCAATTCAGCTTGTGTAGCTTACCTTAAAAGGCTGCAATCTTCATTAATATCAACTTCTAGAATGCACCCAGAGTATGAGTCTACTCCAAATAAAACTGGTCTGTAAGTTGCTGATGCACATAAACCTCTGCCAGCTGTGAAAAGAAAACATTTTACTTGAACTTTCCTGTTGTCCACCTTTGGATCTCTAGCTTTCAATTTTGTGCAAAACATCAAACATTAGAATGCAAACTCAGTGTGGTATAGTTCAAAAATAGACACAAGTCCATTCAATTTTCCAAGAAAGCATTAAAGGTTTTCTCACTGACCTTTGAAAGTTTGGGAAAGAAAAGCAAAATTTGGCAGAGATTTTTAACTAAAATATGTTTAAAAAAACCCAAAAACCAAACAAAGCTCTACCATTTTAGCATTAACTATAATTGAAGTTGCAACCTCACAGGCCAATACCTGGCTGCCAAATGTTCAGGCTTCCAAGAGGATCAGAAGCATTCATATTTGCAGCTCTCACTGGTTTTCCAGCTTGATACCCTAAACACAGAAGGGTAAATTATGAACATTGTAGAAGAATCTATAAGCATCAGCATTGTTTTAAGAGTAAATGTCATCAATCTTGAAGTAAATGACAAGACATTTCCATTACAGTGGGAATGGCCTCACTTTAAATAATCAATATCTATGCAACAAAAGCCTAAGAACCAACCACTGCTATTGGCAGTGCAGTAAGGCAGGAGGGTGAAGGCTGGCAACATAAAGAAGTACAAAAGAAATATAGAATGTAATCGCTGATAATAATCTGTGCAGTATGAAATTTTTTACTTTTAATAGGCAAAATAAAGTGTTACTATACCTGGATTCTCAAACGGTTCCTCTCCATTAGTACTCTTTAAACTTAGAAATTCGACAGTGAATCTCTGTGTCAGTGTTTCTGGTAAAAGAAAAAAGTATGACTTTTAAATAAGTAAATTAGCAAAATGTATGTTCTGTGTAGGACACAAACTTCTGTCTTTCATTTGGGACAGAGGATTCAAATTAACACAAATGAATGGAAATCAGCCCCATACTTTTCTTTCTAGAGTCCAAGGGAAATTATTCTTAAGGAAAAATTAGTAAATAGGAGATTCTATCACAGAATTTCCATGCAGAAGAGAAAGAAGTAAATCAAAAATCATAAGAGAAATGTCATGATACCTCCATCACATAAGCTTCCAAGGAAGACAGTGACATTTACTTGCTCAATGTTCTCGTCTTTCCAAATGAATTTATAATGTTCTGCAAAAGTTACATTTTGACACAGAACCTCAGCAGCATGAAGGCTTTCTGGCAGAAAAAAAAAAAAAAAGAAAAGGTCATAATGAAAAGCATTCCAATTAGAAAGCTCTGCTACTGCAGATGAGAAAGGACACATTAAAACCTTAGCAAAATTCTGGAAATTACAACATTCATCTTCTTCAGAATTTATTTTACTGTTTCAATGTGCAATGGTGCAATCCCCCATGTATACAAGGCAAGGAACCTGATTTCCTGACCAGCTGTAATGAGCTGGAGTAAATGAAATACCTCCTGCTTTGCAGGAAGCCGGTTTATTTTTTCAGTCTTAGGTAACATACAAGATTCCTCCTAAGAATTGCAACAGGTAAACATTCTAGACATCAAAATAATCTATTTCATATACAATCCAGGTTAAGTAAGAAACATTAATTAAATGGAAGAGACATACCACTTTCAGTGATGAACTTGTCCCTGTCAGTGATGGTTCTATAGACAACATTTTGTTGGATGAAGTCTGAGAATGAAAAACAGACAAAGGCTTCTGTTTTCACAGCCAAGGTGCAATCCTTGTTGTTATGAAAACTGAGTAGAGGATTATTTAGAAAAGTAATTTTGGTAAAGACACAGACCGTTTATGTATTTTGAAAGCACAACTAATTACCTCTGGGTCTTACAGAGGTAATATCGACTAACAAAATTAGACTATTATGGAGCATAAAATAAAATATCTTCATGCTGGTAATCACATTATCTCAAACTCCAGTATGACTCTTCCTGAGTACATGCTTTTGTAACACAGAGAGTAACCACTTCTCACTAGCTCCAAAATGTTGATGCTGCACCCTCCTGACAGAAAAAGGGCTCTGCAAGAGTCTGAAAAGGGGAAGTGGGAGTGACGCTGTTCAAAACCATTATGAGTCACCAGGAACAGGTAAAGGGGAAACAAAGGCCAATCCCATTATTTCTTGTCTCCTAAATCTTGGGAAACAGTGGGACACTTGCTAGAAGGTCATGGGAAACAGGAACAGAACATCCCCAAATGCCCAACTACAGCCACCAGATAACACAGATGTTACATTTAGCTACTGTGCCAACAGCCCTCGGGTTTGTTCCACTCCAGCAGCTCTGAGAAACACAAAACACATTCCTGCTTGGATTTCTGCAGCATACCTGCAGTGCCAGTGTTTATCCTCACGTCATGGGGCAGGCCTTCCTTGTAAGACTCCAGATTGGTCAGGCATTTGACATCAAAGCTGTGGAGATACGCTACAGGAGCATTCCCAACACACTGTCCAGCCAAGGATTGCTGTGGGTGGTGCACAGAAATAAGGATTTTCTAGCCCCTTGCTTTTCATTTGAAGATTATTTGTTAGTGAAATGCCCCACGTGTGCCCTATAGCCACACATAACACTTTGACAACCAAGCTCTGATGTGATAAAAACACCTCAGCCTATGGCAAAAGAGAGGTTAACATCTTAAAAGCACAGCTTTGAAAGTAGTTTCAATGTACACTACAACTTCATCTCCATTTGTGAAAATAATTATAACCAAAAAGTGTCTCCAAAATACATTACCTTTTGTGGGGATGGGCAAGGGGATGAGAAAGGATAATGTTTAGTTTTAATAATGACTTTGTGGTTTTGTTTTGGGTTTTTTGGTTGGTTGGTTGAGGGTTTTTTTGTGAAAAATACACGCCACCACTTTCCAACATCAAGTTGCTGAAATTGGATGCAAAGCCATAAGGGAGTGTGATGTAGGGAGTTCCAAACAAACTAAGAGGAATCAAAAGCTCATAAAGCACCAAGTGATTACCTGGGGAACAGTAAAATACTCATCTTCTTCTGTTATAATTGGGTCTCCTTCTCTGTAACCAGTGAAAGGTTTCCCAGGAGAAGTTTGTAGAGGGATCTTGAATGAAGGAACTTTTGGTGTAGAACTGCAAACAAGTTCAAAAATTAAACAGGGCTTTACTCTTCACCTCACACAAATAATTACAGGTTTGCTTTCATGTCCCCTGTTCTCATACACTACCAATGACAGTTCTCCACTTGCATTTAAGGTTCACAACCTAAAGCCCTAATTTCAAAGTAACTTTCATTATAAAGACAGGTCATACTTTTGGTTGCATAATGAGTGTGATGAGAAAATAAATTTTCTTAAGACTTACGTAGAGCCATGATAAAAATAGCCAAGAAATGGTGTGTTGTCAAGAGAAGACTGTACACAAAGGAAGGGAAACCACTCAGGGGTATATTCCATTGACTGGGAAGAGCACAGTTGATCAAAAGGTGGGTTTACATCCCCACCAAACACTCCAGTAAAACATGATCCACTGAATAACTGCTGCAAGTCTGGTGTACACTCCTGAAAGGGAAAAGAATGGCCACTTTTTAGCAAGCTATTGCAATACCAGTGGCACTATAAAGCCAAACTTACAGGTAAATCAAAGAACTTTGTAGAGAGAACATATTTACTTCTGGAAATACTGGAATATCCAAGCACACCCTCTGGCCCATCTAGTCTGAAGCATTCAGTACCTCTCTCTCCCCACAGACAACAGAGTCTAGAAATTTTGAAAACACTTAATCAAAGTTTAATAAGAAATAAGTACCAGATCACAGCAACAACGAACATCACAAGCTCCAGCTGTTAAGTTACAAGGACAAGAGCCCAAGGGCTTAAATGCCTGATTTGGGATGATAGTTGCATTTTCTGTAACAGAAACAGAAGAGAAAATTGGATTAAGTGGACTGGAATCCAAATAAAAAAACCATGCACACTGCAGTTTATTCTGTGTAGACACCTCTTCTTAAATTTCATTCTTGATTGCTCAGTATCTCCTATTGCTGCCCAAATCCTGATTTTTCCATACAGAGAGGAAAAGAACAGCCAAAATGCCATTTCTTTTTTAGCATTTACCTGACACGTTTCCTGTAAAGGAAGAGTTGGCAAATATTTCAGCTTGAATCAGGAGCTGTGCCAGCATCACTGAACCACGGCAAGCTAAAACCTGGAGTGTTTCCACCATGCACAGAGGTGAGGGGCAGCACTCGGTGGCATTGGGCAAACACAGCTCCAGAGCTCTGGTCAGGCTTACAGTCACCTTGGAAGTGCTCTGGAAAAACACAAAATATAGTTTGACAGCTCTGATGGCTTGTATTAAATTTCTCTTGTCTATACCATTCATCAGCTTCTGAGAGAGGAGTTGGAATGAAGTGGAATAACAGAAGAATCAGTATTTTACATACCATACCAGGTGTTACATCCAAATTCCAATCTCCAGCTCTTTTACTTCCGCTGCAATTTGCAAGTTGCAATTTTCCTATAACAAAATAAAAATTTTAGAGGTATTCCACTGTCATTTAGAAAAGACTGGGAAATAAGAAGTGCATTGAAACTCCTCTTGTGCCTTCAGGAACACTGTCAGGCCCAGCTGACAGGGAGCCAACTCAGAACTAAGGGCTCCATCACAGAAACCCCCTGGAATTCCTGTTTCAGTAACTATTAAAGCACTAAATTACACACATTACCATTTCTTCAGTAATTCTAGTGTCAAAAAAATATGAACAATTCAGATGTTTTTATTTACATACAGGGAGGGGGTTGAAATGTTCTTACCTGTCTCTTCATCTCTACGACTTAGAATTATAGAAAAATTAACTCCTGAAGAATTCCCAAGAAAAAATGAATTGACTCTGGGCCCTGACATATGAATAAACGAAGGCTGAAAGACTAAAAAAAAAAAAAAAGAGAGAGAGAGAAAGAAACATGTCTTAACACAAGTTTACTGAGAAAGGTAACATCTGCAAGACATATAGATCTTATGCTTGGGCTAGATTCTTACACTTTTAGACTTTAAATTGTCAGAAATAAAACAAAAATATCTTGTAATGCCTAGTACGGGGTTGTATTTACATTCTTGCCACGTGCTGGAAGAGCTACAAGTTTACATTTGTGAAGATGCCCAGTAAACAGGAAGTAAAATAACATTATAGCACTTACAGCCCACACAGATACTACACAGCTCAGGCAACACAACATTTAGCATTTCTTGCTGACTTCAGCTTACACTTTTTAATTTCTTGGGGTCATGAATGGTTCCAGGGATGTCCCGCTACCTGCGATCCAGGAACTGCGGGCTCCTGCCTTCAGCATGTGGAGGCAATGCCAACTCTAAGGCTCGGAGTTGGGACTTTCACTGGATTTTTCTTTCTAGACTTTGCCAAGTTCGAAAGGTCCGACATAAACAGCTCCATCCTCTCCCTCCGAGTCTCCGCCCTGTGCTGAGCAGCGGCAGCAACTCCAGGGCAAGCACGTTCGGGTTTGGGAAGGGGCACCCTCGACCGTGCCTTGGGCTCCCCTCAGGGTCTGCGCCGCCTCCCCTCTCGCCCGCCCGTCCCGATCCCGCCGCGGGCCGCCCGCCATCCCACACCCCCGCCCGTCCCTCGCCGCCGGAGGCCCCCATTCACCGCGGCCCCTCACGCCCTGACCCACCGGTGTCCCCAGCCGGCTGCCCGGGGCAGGGAGCCGCCCGCAGCAGAAGCAGGAGCAGCAGCAGCGCCCCGAAGGCGGCAGCCCCCATGGCGCTACGGCGGCCGCCCGGCCGCCATCTTGCAGCGCCAGCGCGGCGCCATGGCAACGCGGAGGGCGGGAAACGGCGCCATGGCAACGCGGAGGGCGGGAAACGCGGCCGCCTCACGGGAAGGGCGGGAAACGCGGCCGCCTCACGGGGAAGGGGCCCGGGGAGCGGCGGGGCAGCTCCAGATCCTGGGCCGGTCACAAGCTAACAAAGCTAACAAATAAGCTCTAAGCGTGTTAGGAAAAAAAATTAAAGTTTAGGGCTCTCAGAGCCGGGGGAGGAAATCAGCATGGTTTGGGAAGAGGGAGGTACTATGGTGATGAACATGAAAGAATGCAGAATTTATAGGGCAGCAGGACATCTGGCTGGACTTCCAAGTTAAGGAAGAAACTAATAATTGTAATTGTGCTGAAATCAGATCCAAGCAGGTAACTCAGGTAGGAGGCCAGTGACCCAAGAAGCCCCCAAACCCCAAAGAAGAGAGAAACTGAGCATACGGGGTAATTAGAATAAGAAGTGAGAGACTCATTAACCAATAGGCATTAGAGTATTAATTAATAAGAAAAGCATGTAACTTGTACCAAATAAACACTAATTCCTTTGTTCACTAGACTGTATAAAGTTACGTTTTCGTAACTGATGTACATTTTACAGAGTGGTTCCCATCTACCTGAATAAAGTAATGTTGATCTTCTAACCTTACCAACTGGTTAGAGTTTTATTTCCTGGTTTTCGGTGACAATTCCGGACATGTGTGGCCCTCAGCCTGTCCCCTGACTCCACTTGGACCTGGCCTCCCTCAAGCACCTCAACCACTGTCAGTCACATCACACCATTACACTCAAACAAAACTCCACGAAAATCATGTATCTCATCCTTAAATATCAAAGCAATATCTGGCCATATCTGAAAAAGAAACAGTTTTTATTACAAAAGTTTTACACAACGTAAATTATAAACACAGCCTTCACACAAAATGGCTTTTGGCAATGAAAAAAAAGTTTGTTTTGTTACCTTGGCAAGCCCAGAAAAAACTGGCACTGCATCTGTTACAGTGACAAAACCTGATACAAATATCAAGACCTGACAAATTCCTGTATACACATTGGGAAGGAAAAAATAACTCGTTTTCTATGTGGAAAAACATTCCTCTCTACTCCTTTCAGGAGAAAGGTTAAACCACCAAATTATAAAGTTCTCTTTAGAAGGGGAGATTGTTTGCTTCTTTAAATGAAAGCCACATTCAGAAGTACACAGCAGACCTTCCTGTCCTGCCATAAAAGACACAAATCCAAAAGTCTTTGTTCTTGCCAAATGTCAGATGGAAACCCACATACTAAAAATAAGAAGCGTGCCTGTTACGATATTACAACTACATTTTTTGTTTTCCAGTTTCAAAATAAAACCTTGAAGACTAACCAGCTAGGCTGCATTTATTGATGTTATTTTAAACAAAGGGAGGCCATTTTATTCACAAATGAAGAGATACGAAATTGAGAAAGAAATACCACAAGGACAGTACAGTCACAGGAATACGAATACATGTGAGTGCACATGCAGGGCAATTAGCACCTATTCTTTTTCCAAGTGGCTCACAAACCATCTTGAAAATGATGGCTCATATTGCTAGCAAGAAGCTGGAGTCCCTGAACAATGCAGTGCTACGATTCTGATCCTACACACTAGAAATGGTCAATCTTAACTTTACACCAACATATAAAAAGAATTGAACCTTTCTTGACTTTGAAAATAACTCAGAAGTGTGAAAGTTTGCAGTGACCAGAATACCCTCTAATTCACAGGCCGTGTCTCTTTACCAGGGTGTAACTTCTTGTTCTTCTTACAGTTGAGAATTAGTATTTAAAACAGCACAGATTACATGGTAATACAGTGATTTCTTACTTAACAGGCTGCATAGAAGACACACATCTTAAATATTTATCCCCTAAGAAACAAGTAACAGCACTGCATACAATTCTCTTTCATCTCCAATAAAAAGTGCCATCAGTTTCTCAAGTAGGTTCCATTTCATGGAATTACTGGAGAAGGTAATGATGTATTTACATAATGTTGCTATGCAGCTACCTTTAATTTCTTCTTCTTCGCTTTCATGACAGGTGGCAATGATATTTTGAAAGCAGTCCTGGAAAAAAAACATGGAAAAGCAACTGTCAGATACACTGAACATATTCCCACACCCACCCTTGAAATACAAAGAAGAAACACTTACTCGCAGGTACTGCAGATAGGACTGAAATTGCAGAATACTGAAAAATAAAAGAATTGGCTTTCACTAAAACTGGTCATTCAAATGTAAGAAATCAGTCTGTTTAATATTTATAAACTTACTTGACAAGCACACAGAGCACACGTAGCCAATTTCAATGAGGTTTCGATGACAGAAGCAGGCAGCTCTGTAGTCAACATGAACAGGAGGTGGAAGGACGAGCTGTGATCTCTGCTCTTGATCAGGGAGAAAAACCCACTGCATGGACAGAGAAAAATATCTTGTGAATTGGACTGGCATTCCTGTATTACCTCATCAGTGAAGTGAGTAATATTTCACATCTGACACAGGAAGAACACTGAAGGGTTTTTTAAGTGACTTACCAACAAATATTGCAGAAGGGATGGCATGTGGGGCACTTTCAAATATATGCCACCAGTAATATCACAGGCCTGCAAAGCAGAGACAGTGATCAGATTTTTGTTTGATTATGTTAACAGGGCATTTAAAATATCCATGTACTACACAAGGCCTGCATGTCAGAACTGTCAGATCCACTGAACATACTTCCACACCCACTCTTGATTAAAGGAAAGAAAAGGGCTGAAGAACATGTTGAACTGTCTAACATCAAGTATTTATTAGTTAATATAAATAGAAAATTAGAGCAGGAACTCTGTACCTGTTGTAGAAGACCTGAATCAGAGTCCAAGACACAGGCATCAATCAAAATACTCTGCAAGAGATGAAATGCATGAAAAATTTAGCCAGAACCCACAAAGCCCTGTCAGTGTTACTGTCATGACTTGTTTCCACTATAAATGCACTATAAGTTACGTAATCATAAGAAAAATTAACAATTCCGTTAGCTTTGCACAGAAATAAAAGATAATAGAAATGAAAAAAATGCCAGCTTCACCTGTTTCTGTGCAGCAAAGATCACATTCATGAAATTCATGTATTGCAATGCGCTGTCTTCTGCAGCTTTTATGACCTAAATAAAACAACTCCAACTCGTTAGCCTACATATCACTGGATTTCAAGACTAAAAGAAAACTGTGACAGCAAAAGTTCTTACCAGAATCCTTGATTTCATTTCTTGATTGGCTAAGTATTAAAAAGAAAGAGAAAGGCATCAGCACATTGTTTGTATCACCCTTTTAATCTGCAGCATCTGACACCTCAGAATATCCTGGCTGTTAGATCTAACAGGTCAGATAAAATACCTATATGAAACTATTTCCAGTCCCAGTGACAATTATCTATGGACTAATTCCTCTCAACTTCCAGCTACTCCAAGGAAATTCCAGTTACAGTTTTATTCACGCAAAGAAGAAAATCTCCCTAAGAACGTGGACTAATGATCAAGTCCTTTAATTTGTTTAAACTGGGCAACTTCAAATGATCAGAATAAACCTCTACCTGTTGGTGCTGATTCTGGAAATGGGGGTGTGTCAAAACATGCACATTTGTTTGTGTGTACATGGGCATTTATCCCTGTTATTCAGATTAAAATATTTATTCAGGCATTGAAAACAGGAGAAGAGATGTTACCTTTTAGGTCTTTGCCCATCTTGTTGATATCTACATTAGCTGACATCAAGGAATCTACATTCCATTCTTGGAAATAACTCCATGATCCACACCACACGTTCACCACCTCGGCCACCACACGTTTTGATAAGCACAAGCCACTGCTACCAGGCAAATGTTTCAGTTTTAAGTATAATAAAAAACCAAGAACAGTAAAAATTAGTATTATAAGAAACACCCTTAAGAACACACAAAGGTTTTGAAGATTCTGTGATCAAAAGGATACAACAAAGTGCTTTAGCAAGTGATCCTGCTAACAGGGTTTCTGTTTGCTGGCCCTTCATGTCAGCTGCAATACAAGAAAAGTTGCAGAAGTTACCTGTATATATAAAAACAGCTACTGAACCTGACAATACAAAATACTACACATTTTTATCTTTGGCAAATAATAATAATGCTGAGGCCTGAAGTGTCAAACATAATAAACTCATCTACTTTAAGCAAATTAGAATTCACACGATGAAAACAGAGGACATTTCTACAACTCCTTGACAATCCAAATGTTTTGCAATTCTGCACATTAACCCTAGAATTTTCTTCTCCTTACTTTTTGTCATGAGGTCTTTAATCTCTTCTGCAATTGCATCGTTTATTGCTGATAATAATTCATATTTTCCATCCTTGCTGCCAGAGCAATTAGATTCCATGGAAGGGCCTCCCTCTCCAAAAGGATCTGCAGCAGCCCAGCGCTTCCCAGGGTACAGGAAACGGCTGAAACAGGAAAAACAAAGTATTCATGTTTTGTCTTTAACCTTGTAAGAAAAAATGCTATAAATGAACCAGCTGTAGATAGCAATACTCTGAAGTTTAAAATCTTTTTAATACTTTAGACATTAAAGAGGTTATGTAAGGCAGGTGACCTTCCACTTAATCTGGAGTAAAACCCACATTCAGCTCCCTCCTAACAAGAAAATCAGGAGACAGATACAGGAAACTCAAAACCTTTACACTGTTCAGAAGCAGCTGTACCTTTCCTGAGTGTGACTTGCTATTACAGCGAGTTTGTTGGTGCGATTCATGAGGAGGTGAGAGTTTCCCAGCACCATCACTGCGTCGATGCATTTCGATAGGGTGAACTGCTGGAAAAAAGAATAGAACAGATGTAGCACAATAACATTTACAGAAAAGCAATTCAGGAGAAATCCGTGGAATGACGGCAGTTGAAAAAACTTGAAGATGCAGAAAGAGCTTTTGCTGTTAGAAAAGCTCCAGTGAATACAGAATGCTGGGCAGATATTTCAAAAGGTATTATGATATCCATTATACCTGCTTTAGCAAACGACATTAGCACAGTTCAGAAGTCAAAGAAAATGAGACAATTTCCCTCAGAAAGGGCCACCAGCAGTCCCAGCGCCCAGAGGCCGTACCTCAGCCTCTCCCAGCGCCCTCTTCCCCCACCAGATCGGGTTGGTGTCGAGGATGACGACCAGCAGGCTCAGCTCATCATCTGCAAAGGGACCGCACAGCAGCGTCACTCCGGGCCCCCAGCAGAGGGGGAAAGCCCCGGGGCCCCGCTCACGGCTTCTGCTTCCCCACAAGGAGCCCGAGCCCCGCCGCGGCATCCCCACACCCCGCCGGGCTGCTCCTACCCCGCCGGGGCACCCCCACGGCCCGCCGGGGCACCCTCACACCCTCACATCCCCACATCCCGCCGGGGCACCCCCAAACCCCGCCGGGGCACCTTCACACCCTCACAGCCCGCCGGGGCACCCTCACACCCCCACAGCCCGCCGGGGCTCCCTCACACCCCCACAGCCCGCCGGGGCACCTTCACACCCTCACAGCCCGCCGGGGCACCCTCACAGCCCGCCGGGGCTCCCCCACACCCCCACAGCCCGCCGGGGCTCCCTCACAGCCCGCCGGGGCTCCCTCACACCCCCACAGCCCGCCGGGGCCCCCCGGCCCCGCTGCCGCCGCCGCTCACCCGCGCTCATCCCGCCGGCCGGGCAGCAGCAGCTCCGGCGCCCGTGGATGACGCCCCGGCCCGGCGCTCCTCATCCGGGCACGCCCCGGCGCGGCCCTCCCCACGCCCCGGCGCGGCGGGCGGAGCGGAGCGGAGCGGAGCGGCGATGAGCACGGAGGGTAACGGGGGCGGCGATGGGCACGGACGGTAACGGGGGCGCGGGGCAGCCCCGGGAGGGGCCGGGCCGGGCCGCGCCTGACGCTCCCCGTTGCCTTTCAGACTTGATCGAGACGTTCAGGGCGCAGCTGAGGGACGACCCCGATGTGGCCTCGGCCGTGGCCGCCATCCGCGCTCTGCTGGGCTTCCTCAAGCAGGACCGAGGTGGGTCCGGGTCCCCCCGCAGCGCCCGGCGGGGCCGGGATCGCGCCGAGCTCCGGCTGTCGCCAGGGCGCGGCCGTGACCGCGTGTGTGTGTGCCTGTCCCCAGGAGAGACCATCCAGGGCCTGCGGAACAGCTTGCGGGACGCCATCGACACCCTGTCCCGGGTGGACTCCTCGGTGGCCGTGTCCTCCGGCGGGGAGCTCTTCCTGCGCTTCATCAGCCTCACCTCCCTGGAGTACTCGGTAAGGGCTGCCCCGCTCTGCCCTGCCCCCCCCCCCCTGCTGCTGCTGCTGCTGCTGCTGCTGCTGCTGCGGGACCCTCCAGCCGCTCAGCGGGCATCCCGGTCTTTTCCAGGACTACTCCAAGTGCAAAGAAATCATGATCGAGCGTGGGGAGATCTTCCTGACGAAAGTCTCTCTCTCGAGGAATAAAATCGCCAAGCTGTGTCACCCTTTCATCAGAGATGGTGCTGTGAGTAGGCCGGGGCAGGGTCACTCCTGTTGGGTTTTGCTGCTGCTTGCAGTGAGGGAGGAACAGGAGGGGAGAGGAGTCTGATGGTGGCTTCTGCACTACATTGTTCTGCACAACAAGCCGTGACACTACGAACAAAAGTAAAGGTTTCCCAAGGCTCAGCAGAAGTAATGTGTGAATTTTTTTTGTTCTGGCAGCGAATACTGACACACGCCTACTCCAGGGTGGTCCTCAGGGTGTTGGAAGCAGCTGTGGAGTCCAAGAAGCGATTCAGTGTTTATGTTACTGAATCACAGCCAGATCAAGCAGGGCAAGTATTCATTAATTTGGTTTTTATCTTGGTTAACAGCGTAGGTTACACCTACCATCCAATTTGTCCTGCCCTAAGAAAAGTTGCTAGGCTTGGTTGGAGCATTTTAAATGGCAAGTGTCATTAATATCACTTTATTCTGGACAAGTGAAAAAAACCCTAAACAATATCGGTAATTCCCATACTAGATACTCTAATTAAGTGTTATCTAGGTTTTCTTCAAAGGTTCACAAACTGTCAGTCAGTGCCAGGCAACGTACTTTTCCCTTGGGAGATGAGAGACAACTGATTTATAATTGTCTCTTTAAGAAGTAGGCTAGAATAATCAGTATTATGCTTATCATAGCAAAGTAAAATACACAGCTAACAATGTCATTTGAAGATGCCAAATAATTACTTCAGAGCAGATATTGTTGTATAAGTGAAGGAGTAAACCCTGCACACTGGGTAATGCACATCACTAGCAACTCCTAACACCACACCAACAATTCCTTCCATTTCTATGCAATAACTTATTTTCTGTTCTGCCAGCAGGGGTTTGGGGGCAGTCACAGGTTTCAGTCTTTCAGACAATATTTTCCTTTCATTGTCTTTTAAAAAAAAGGATTTTTAAGGTCCAAACATTTTCTTTAATAGGCAAACAATGGCAGAAGCCCTGAGGAAACTGAACATTCCTGTGACTGTGATTCTGGATGCTGCAGTTGGGTAAGTCTGGTTGTAAGTTTTAGTATTTTTCATCACAATTTTGACAGTAAAACAAAATAAACTTACATGTAAGCATCTTGTTCAAACTCCAGAGCTTATTACTTGGTTTGTCATAGTCATCCAACAGGCCAAACAAGCTACACCTTTAGGTGCACAATTAGAATGTGTCAGCTACAACACAAGCATTTGATTTCGCATGTTGGAATGAAAGAAAGAACCAGACCTAAGAACTCGTACAGATCTGTAAAAAAGAACTGAGGTGCTACACAAAGAGGCCACTTTTTCCCTAATTTGCACGAGTGTTACCATTTTGTGGTTTCCTGAAGTATTTGCTGAATTACCACTGCTTAGTACAAGTCCAAAACATGAGAGAAGAAACAACTGTAGTAAATCTGAACACCAGTAAGTTCAGAATGCCCAAGGCTGCCTCCAAGGCACCCTGAATCTCAGGAAGCTGCTGGCTTGACTGGGCAAGTCTACAAGTTCTCCTTAGCACATTCAGTCTATTCAAATTACTTAAGTTGATGGTTTTCTTTACATCTGTGTTTCCAGTTAACAAAACCCACTGGAGGGATGGCAGGAAAGGAGGATTGGATGAGGAGCATCCTGTGTGTTTGGCCACAGTTATCACGGTGCAGTTACACTTCACTGTGTATCAGAATCCTATCACAGGCTTTTTTTCTGTAGCTGTGTCATTCCCAGTCAGGGTTCAGCTTCTTCCAGCATTTACATATTTGCCAGGGTCAGCTGTGGCTGGGGAAGATATGGCTACTTAATATTCCTGCAGGGAGCAGATGAAATCTCACTCCAAGGATGTGTTAAAAGCATGTGGACTTACAAGAGGTAGACACTAGTGCAGAAAATTGGAAGATTGCTTGAATTACTCATTTCTGTTCTGTTCAGCAAGTCATTTGTCCTATTACCCAGTAAGCCTTGGATTTTTTTCCCCCCTTTTAACAGCTACATTATGGAGAAAGTGGACCTGGTGTTAGTTGGTGCTGAAGGTGTAGTTGAAAGTGGAGGCATTATCAACAAGGTAATCATGAGTTTCTTACATCATTCTGTGAACTCTGGACTTTTAAAGTTTGGTTTCTCTGAAGTCTTTCAGGCTTTTGAAAAGTCTCTTCCATTTGGATGTTATCCAGTAAATGTCTGTTAATTGCTGGAAACTGGGCAATATTGTCATGCAAGCACTGAGTCTGCAATGTTGTTTTCCATCTGTCTCCACAGATTGGCACCAATCAAATTGCTGTGTGTGCCAAAGCCCAGAATAAGCCATTTTATGTGGTAGCAGAAAGTTTCAAGTTTGTAAGACTTTTCCCTCTAAATCAACAGGACGTCCCCGACAGGTTTAAGGTAAGAGAAACTCAACTTCCATCTTACCCAGCTAAGGTGCACACTGTGAAAAATTGTCCTCTAAGCATCTTTGTTCATCTGGATCTCTGTGCTGTGGTATATTATGGGGTTGCTCCATGGTACAGTCATGCACCAAACAGCCATAACTTGTCTTGATACTGATACTCTGTTCCTAAAGCAGTTCCTTTAGGGCAGGAGCAGCTGAGGGTAAGAAACAGTTAAACCAATAAACTCCAGAACTACAAATTGTACTTTTTACACAAGATAAAACAGCTGAGGCCAAGTGGCACCAGTCTATGCACTTGACATAGTTCAGTTTTACCACAGACATCTGCTTGGGGCTGTAGCACTGCTCTTGCCCAAAGGACGATTTAAGTTGCTGTTGTGCAATAACTAATGGTCTCTGTTTCCCTCTAGTACAAAGCAGACACTCTGAAAACGGGTCAGAATCTAACAGAGGAACACCCCTGGATTGATTACACCTCCCCATCACTGATCACGTTGCTGTTTACAGACCTCGGGGTGTTGACTCCATCAGCTGTCAGTGATGAACTCATTAAACTCTACCTGTAACTCAGAGACTCCCTGCACAGGATGTGTCATCTCCAGTGACTATCAGGGTTCTAAGAACTTGCAAGATGATACAAGAACATGGCAAGGAAACAACATTATAAGGATTAACATAATTATGGACCACTACTGAAAAAATTCTAAAAGTTGTTACAGCTTCTAAAGGCCGCAACTAAATTATTTTAAAGAGGGGTGGAGTATTTTGATACTGTAAAATAAAATACCTTATGGTGTATCCAGACTCATTCTGAGGCGTGCTGTTACTGAGCTGTGGTATGTACTTGAAAAAACCAAAATTAAAGCGTGCACAAGGCTGCTGATGGAAACCTGCAGCTCCTGCCACACCAGAGTGGTGCTTTTAGCTTTGTTCTCAGCAACTGCAGGCTCTGTGTCTTTATGGATGCCAGGTCTCTCTATGAAGAAATTAGATCAGTTCTGTTCTCTGTATCATTTTTTTATAGAAATCCAGTTTTATTGAATAAGCAGTGTTTTAATGTAAAAATGTGGTTAGAGTAACTGTCATTCAGACTCTATGTCCTCAACAGCTTCTGCTTTGAGCCTTTGGCTGCCTGTTAGTTTCTTCTCAAACTCTTCTTCACTTATTTTTCCCTTTTTTAATCTTTTCAAGAGTCTTGTGTCATTCAGCAGCTCTTCCATATCCTCATCATCAATATCAGAGCCCTGTTGGCAGTTAAAAACAACAAATTAACACCGAAAGGTTTTCATTCCATACAGTTCTATACAGAACCCAAGAGCAGATTGTAACTCAGAGTTTGCCAGGAATATCCAAGCAGGAAATAATATTCAATTCCTACCCAGGCAACTGTAACTCTCAGCTACACTTGCTGAAAATTGACAAAAGCACCCTCAGCCCACACTCCTGCACCTCTGAGAAATAAAAATCCTATTACTGACCAGCACCAGCCCTGAGAAGTTGTTTTAGTTTTTGGCTTTAAAAACCTCTGTAACTTTTTTAAGCTTTGCTTGTCAAAGTCCTAAAAAGTTATTTTTACAGCCATCAGTTCCACCACACTAAAATCCCAGGGCTCTCTGCCATTGGAAACTGCCCTTGCAGTTAAGGGAGTGGACACTGTTACCTCTTCACGCTTCCTTTTAGCTGTTACTTTCTTTTTCTTCTCCCTCTTGGCTTTCTGCTTTGACCATGCTTTGTTCTTTACAAATCTCTTTTTCCCTTCATTTTCCTCTCTTTCTTTTCTTTGTTCTTCTAATTTCTTCTGTCTCTGCTTTTCTCTATTTTTATCCTTAAATGAAATGGAGTCTGTATTAACAGTGACTGGAGTAAAGTCTGGAAAACATTTTCCTCTTAGTTCAGGCATCTTTGGCATTTTTAACAATGCAAAACCTCTGGCAAGACTGGCAAAATCCAGATCTGTTGAAATAAAGATTATAAAGTCAGCTTCCTGCTGGATAAAAAGTTAATTTAACTGAGAAAGGAAAAAAAAAGCCAATGTTACTTTAATGTATTGTTTGCACTCTATACCTTAATACTAGCAACAATACTGAGTCACTTTTTATTTGTGCTTTTATGAGTTTGGTCAAGCTCCATTAATTGAGTGTTTTCTCTTAAGTTGCTTGAAAAAAATAGGAGTTTTGTCAAAATCTGATGGTGCAGAAAGTCAATCTGACATCCAGAATCAGTAGCTGAAGCTTGTGGACAACAACACTATGCTTTTGTTATCTGAGAAAATCAGTAGGAGGTACCAGCCCTGCTGGGAATTACCTTTTATCCGGAAGATGAGGTTACATTCGTGTTTGGCATAAGCCTGGACATAAGACACAAAGGCTTTCATCCCTTTCTCAAACACTGCCCTGTCAGCCAGGGCCATGGACTTCAGCTTGGGAAGAAGATCCAACACGTTTGTCTGCAGTTTCATTTCCTGCATGGGACACTGGGAACCAGAAAATAAACAGCAAAATTAAAGGAAAAGTTCAACCAAATGATGTGAAATGCACTGTGAAACCCCCAACACATGCTTCTTGCCCAGTTAATCCTCAGCTTTGAGCCCCTTTCCCTTTGGTCACTCCAACACACAACTGACCATCAGCCCCACACAGCAGCTCCTGGCCCAGCAGAAGAGTTCTCACACTGCAGCTCCAGAGAGGCAACATCTTCAGCTCTTGCATTATCAAGCTCTGGTCTCATTAGGAGGTCTCTAGAGAATTCCATTAATCCCACAGGTGTAGGAGCAGGCATGAGAAATTGTAGGAGTTTTAAGTAAAGAGCAGAGAGGCTGCAGTGTGTGAGCTGGTGGTGACAAGGCTGGGGCAGAACAGTAAGCCAGTGCTGCCCTTCTGCAAATGCTCAATTTACACCCTTAGGAACAAAAGCCTTTCCTACTCATTGTATCCCATGTTCCTCCTACAAACCCAGTAGGCAGCACTGCAGCAATCATGTTCCAACAGACAGCTGCATTTGGTGATTAATAAGCAGCTCTTGTCTTTTAATTCTGCACCTCTGCTAAAACATTACCCAGGTGTATGACCTCTAATTCTACAAATTCTGATTTCCAAGCTCTTATCAATCAGTCTGTGCTCTTGCTCTTTCCTGCTCTGGGGTAGAATAAAAGCCTACTCACCTTTTGGTTGATTGAGAGAAAGTTAACATAGGATTCTTCCATGGGAAGCAGAAACACGAGTGCACTGCCCACGTTGCCGATCCGCGCCGTGCGACCGCAGCGATGCACAAAGGCACTGGAACAACCCAACAGGAGAGTTGGAAACATTAGGCAGCAAAAGGGCAAATCTTACTTTGTGTGTTCTCTCAGATTAACTTCCAGGAAGTGATCAAATGTGTTTCATGCAGTTTTGTGTTCCTGATTGATATCTGAACAGCACAGTAACAAGTAACAGAAAGAAAAGGTTCTCAGGATGTGAAGTTGTACCTGGCACTGCTGGGTGGGTCATACTGCAACACCCAGTGCACTTCTGGAATGTCAATGCCACGGGCCATCACATCTGTGCACACCAAAATGCCCCTAGGAAGAAGAAAAAGTGGATTTTCATTAATCTGTCATTTGAGGAGAGCCAGCCTCCTTACAGCTGTGTTCTGCACCTTCGCTGGAGAGTGAGGAATAAAACATTTTAAAACATTTTAAAACATTTGGGGTTTTTTAAGAAACTAAATATAAGATAATTGCAGCTTTAACCAACTAAAATTCTACATACCATTATGAAAATTATTGTGGTTTATATTACATTTCTAAGACAAATCAATTCCCTATTACAAATGCAAACTTTAAATCTGCACTGCATCCACCGCAGCTGAATGTACTATAATAAATGCTTAAATAAAAGACTTTAGACTTCAGTGACAATTTTAGCATGGCAAAACTGCCACGCTGTTCTTTTAAACAGCTGTTCTTACAATCTGCTGGTAATTATTTTTCTCATAATATAAAAAGCTAAAACTCAGGTCCCCATGCAATAAAAAAAAATGACAGTTGATGAGGCAAGAGTTTCTTAACAGCATCCTGCAGAGCTGCCAAAGAACATTTCCCTGTGGGTAGGTTACAGCAATGTGTTGCCATGTTCTTGTTCATACACTAATAAAGTAACATCCTGGGTTTCCACTCTGGTTACTCACCAAGGAAAAGGTTATTTTTGCTACCAGTTTGTTGATTGCAGCAAGTGACAGTGCAGTGTGCCCACCTCCTGTGCTGCCACGTGGATTATCTAAAGCAGGGTGGACACGCTCCAGTCGCATTTTCACTTTCTTTGAGGTCATACTTGGGGTACCTCAGCACAATTTGTGATGCTATCAATACACTCAGAAGCAGCCTGCAGCACCCTTCACCTGAGCCATCCTTCCACACTTAAGCAGCAGAACACTCAGACAAAACCACCTCCCCTCACTATTTTGCCCTCTGGCTGCTTTAGCCCATTCCCACGTTCTTACCCTGGGAGCTTCCGGAACTCCGTAAAAATCTTGTTACGCTTGTGCTTCATTTTCCCATGAATGCTCATTATTTTCACCTGTTTAATGAAGGATTCCAAAGCCTTCCCATAGTATTCCACGCAGGCACATGTGCTGTTGTGATAAAGACAGGCATAAAAGGAAAAGGTTATGCTGTATTTTTAATCAGGTTTAGACAGTGAAGCTAGAGTTTCCCAAGACCTTTCAAAATACACACACTATTTTTATTTAAAACATGCACATAATTTTTATCATTGAAATATAATCATCTATCATGTCTTACTTTAAAAATGCATGTAAAATTTATGTTTTGCTTAATAACACAATCCTGATACAAAGCAATGCTTAATCTCTTTGTAGGCACCATATTCTAAAAAACAGCTCTCAAAATTAACCACTTTGAAAATAGTTGTGTCCTTTGGAACAAAGGGCACAGTTCTGGAACTGAAGTAATAAAACACCAAACTGTTCTCACAATGAAACACAAACAGAATTACCTGAAAAAGACCAGATGTTTCTCCTGTTTGTGCTGCCGAAGAAAATGCACCAACTGATTAAATTTTTCATCTGCCTTGCAGATCTAAACAACGCAAAAGAAAAGAAGGGCGTTAAAAAATGGACTTCTGGCTCCTCTATTAATGTGATTCTAAGTATCCAAGACTTAAAATCTCATTGACAGAACAAGGAAAAAAAAGGAGAGGGAACAAGAAGCTCTGTCAGAGCCCAGGCTCACACCATGTAATAGTTCTCCAGGCGTGTTGGGGTTTTCTGGGTGTTGCTTGCTGCCACTCCCTTCTCCTTGACCGAGATGCGGACGGGATTCCGCAGGCCTGCCCTCACCAGGTTCTCCACCTCCTGAGTCTGAGTAGCTGAGAACAGACCTGTCCTCCTCTGCTTGGGCAAAAAGCCCAGAATGGCATTTAAGCTGCAAGCAAGCACATGGAAAATGTAACTGTCCCAAGGCTTCCCTCAGGAAGAGGTTTCATCACTGGAAGTAGGAGTTTACAAGCAAAATAGGCTTTGTTATCACATGTCAACTGAAATAATGTATCACATTTCTACTGAAATAATGATCTTACCTTTGAGAGAAAGAAAATAGAGATCAAAGTCTATTGGTTAAAGTGCTTTAAGCCATTCTGGTGTGCAAATAATGATATTTAACCAAGCATTAATAGAGATATGCTAATATACATCTCAACAAAGGAAACTTTGTGTTCATCGAGGCTCCACATTTCCTGATTCTCTTCTCCCTTAGCAACTGCTTTGTGTAGTTACAGAGCAAAGATGAAAGAACAAAACAGAACAAATCTAACTTCTCACTTTGGAGGTCATTGCAGGCCACGTTCAATCACATCCATCACACGTGAACTCATTTAAAACTGCAGAAGAACCACTAGAATTCATTATTTCAATACCTTGCTTCGAAGCCCATATCTAGAAGTCTGTCTGCTTCATCCAACACCAGCACATCCAGAGCCTTCACACAGCTTGCAAGATCCAGCCCGTCTGCTTTTCTCCTGAACAGATCCTCCAGGCGGCCCGGGGTGGCCACAATGATGTTCCCACTGTGGGTGAACACACACACAGCAATTCCCTAACTGCAAGGGGAGCACTGTGGGAGAACCCCTAATGTTGTCATCACAGCATAAGCCTGCCCTGCATTCTTCAATAAAACTATTTCATTTTGTCACTTCTAACTGCATTCGTATTTTGGTGCCTTTCAGATGCCATGGGATGGGGGCAAAATGCCCAGGTGAAGGCACATCCCTTGTGGCAATGGAAGTTTAGGATAGGATCAGCAAGTATGGAAAGCAAGTATCAGCTACAGGGAATACCTCCATGCAAAACCCAGTGACTCCTGACTCCTTCAAAGCTTCATCATCAGTATCAGCACCAAACAATTTCAGGAAATTAACGAGCAGGGAGAAGTGAAATATTCACTGAAGACACTTTTCAGCTCTGCTCTTCACTCAAACAGCAGATAAATGGTGCTGATGTCACTTAAGAGCCTCTTCTCAAGCTGCACCTCACTCCAGAAAAAGAACCCCACAATTTCCCAGCACATCCCAACAGATTCTGGCAGCACCATCCCATCCCAGCACCAGCAGGACCACAGCTCTGATCTGAAAACCCTGACATGGAGAAAATCACAGCTCTGACACACTGACAAACAAACAACTCACCCATGCTCCTTAAACTTCTCAACATCTTCCATGGGGTTCCTTCCACCAATTAAAAGAATCTGACTAAAACAATAAAACAGAAAGATTTGGGTCATCTTTAAGTTTTGCTGGTTCCTGAGTGACAGAAGGAGCTATGGTCGTGGAAATCATGAAGTTCACTCACCTAAACATGGGGAAGTGTTTTGTGAAATGTGACAGCACCTCATCAATTTGAATGGCCAATTCCCTCGTTGGTGTGATGATTATAGCTCCAACCTGCACATGGAAAACAGGGAAAAAAGAAAGATTTGGGGAGAATTCTCCCTTACAAGCTAGGCAAATATGAGCCATGATTTTGAGCTTGCTTTCTGGCAAAAATATTTCCACAGAAATACAGTAAAATATAAGGAACATCCAAAAATGTCTATGAAAGATTTTATACCAGTGTGCAAAGTATCTGCTCAAAGAGCTGCATCTAATAATGACATTTAACAGCAAATGACAGTGAAGTTCTCTGCACACTAAAATATATTCAAGGTCAATGGATGCTAAAAAGCATTCCAAGCCTCTTGCAGTACCTCAGTGTATTCCATATTTTAGGACATTTTTCTCAGCTCAGAACCCTGTTTTGATTATGCCAAAGAAGAAGCTGTATCTAAGTGCAATGAAAGCACCCCAAACTTATTTTCAAGTTTTAAACAGTTTATTGTTACTGTTACACCAAAGAGCTGAGCACAAGGTCGCTGCGTGTGCCTGCAATTTCCCCTACAGATACTTTTTCTGAAGCCCTCAAATCTTATTGGCACAGCATAAAAATATACTCCGAATATTTTAATCTCACCTGCATTTTCTTCAATTTTTCTTCCCGTCTGAGAAGAATTTCCAGTATGGGAATCACAAATGCCAACGTTTTCCCACTGCCTGTGACCTGTGAGAGTGGAAACAGCGTCAGCCCTCGCTCAGCTCCAGAGACAAGCCAGGAAAACAACGAGCAGGACGAAGAAAAAGACTCACCGCTTCTGCAGCCACATCTTTGTTACTCATGAAGAGCGGGATGGTCGCGGACTGAAAAAAGAGAAGCATCACATGAGCAGCTGAATCGGTGGTAAATCTCACAGAGGTGAAACTCCTCCGAGACATCCGAGCTCGCTGTGAACACCACCCGAGCAGAGCCGGTGAGAAAGTCACGGATGCGGCTTCTCTCGCTGCTACAGGACCCGGTGACTGCTGAGACCGCGGGGCTGCGACCGCGGCACCGCCACCGGCCCAGGCGCTCCTGACACCGCCCGCGCCCTCCTTCCTCAGCCCGGCCTCCCCTCCCCGGGAGTGCCGCGGGCCCCCCCACCTGCACCGGGGTCATTTGGTGGAAGCGGAGCTCCCGCAGCGCCCGCAGCACGCCCGGGCTGAGCGGCACCGGCAGCGAGCTCCAGCCGCCCTCAGCCACCGCCTCCATCTTGGCCGGGCGGTGTCACCGCCCCGCCGCTCCCCCGCGCCGCGGCCGCGCTCTGCGGAAACGCACCCCCCCGCGCCTCCCGTTCCGCGGCACATCCGTTCCGCCACCCCCGCCGGGCTTCGTCTCCGTGGCGAACAAAAAACTTCGGATTTAGCAAAAAATTCCCGTTTTTATGGCGAGCTGCCTACCGCAGTAAGTGCTTCTGCGGGTCATACAGCAGCTCTGTGCCACCCGGCTACCCAGAACCTAAGATACAGGTTCAGAACTACCTGAAATTTGTTCTACCTGCCCGCGAAGTGAGATGGTCTCTGGATAAATTCCTGACATTTTAACAAAGCAGGGAATCACAGAACCGTTTGGATTGTAAGGGACCTCGGGAGTCATCCAGTGCAACCCCCCTGCCAAGGCAGGGTCACCTGGAGCAGGAACACATCCAGGTGGGTTTGGAAAGTCTCCACAGAGGGAGAATCCACAACCTCCCCGGGCAGTTCCAGTGCTCTGCCACCATCCAGGGAAAGTTCTTCATCATGTTGATGTAGAGTATCTTGTGGTATCATTTATGGCCATTACTAAACAAATACTTTATAAAAAACCCTTTGTGTTAATCTGTACTTCCCTAAAATATCTAAGAAAAAAAAAAACCAAACAAAACTGCCTCTTTTTTTTTTTAAAGAATTTGTTTATTTATCGAACCTGGGTCATATTTAGATTCACGAGCAATTTTTAAATGTACATCTTAGAATTCAATTTTCAGTGTTTTACACAAAAATATTGGCACACAACAGTTGCAATAAGGTGTAACAGCCACCTCTCTGAAGAACTGCTGCAAGTGTTTGCCCAAGGTTGAAAAAACTTTACCTGGAACATGAAAACCTGTAACAAATTTTAAATTAATTGTACAAAACTGCTGTGTGTTACTTGTAGAGGCTCCCCCCTGGAAAAGACCCCATCCCACCCCCAAAAATGATTACAACTAATATACATCAGTCACAACATAATCCTGGCTCAGCACCCACATCAGACACTTCTTAAAATTTTTAAACCAATCATCAGATAACCGAGGAAAGTAACTTTATACAAAAACAAATCTACATGTGCCTGAAAAAAGAAAACACACCAGTATTTAGCATTATGCTAATTCTGATCAGATAATGGCAGAGTTTGCCACTGCACTTAAATACAAGGGCTGCATAGCATGGATTAAACCCCCAGAATCCAGAACCCTTTGGCCTCAGGAATCCAGATTTCCTGAACAATTCTGCCCTGGGCACCGGGCAAACAGTCTGAGCTTTGGACCTGCAAAAGCCAAAGGGTTCACAAGTGTTTGCCAAGACACTGCACACAATTGGCTTCCAAACAAAACCTCTGAGAGACTAAAAACCGTGTAAGGAACATTTGGTGATGAGCAGAGAAAAAAGCAATTTCATATCAACTACTGAATTCAAAAGAACTTTGGGAAGAAGTTGATGTAATTAAGACAGTTGCTGATACCTATCCTTTAAATAGCAACTAGGTATGGATTTTAAACTTTTCCTTGGCAGTTTGTGTGAGTGGAGAAGGGATTATTTTAATTTCAGAACACTTACTGCAGGGTTAAGGATGTAAAAATGCAAACAGTCACGTTAGGGCCTTGTACCGTTTCCCTGGACAGAACTGCAAGTGCTTATGGAAAACAGGGAAAAAAAGTTAGAAAAGACAGAACAGCTTGTTACTAGAGTGAGTTACAGAGTTTGCAGCTTGCCTGGACCTTGCTTAGCACACAGACTGGGCAGATCTCAATGGAAAAAAATTATGCCAATAAAGTGACAAGATTTCAGCACAGCTTTTGCTACAGAAGATATATAAAAACAATTCTTTTTTTTTTTTTTAACTAGGAAGGAACATAAACAAATAAGTTTTACAGTTCAGTAAAGAGGGTTCAGAAACTAAATGACTTTTTTTTTTTTGTGACCAGGATGTTTGGTAAATAGTGAACTGAAATCCAGGACCACAGAAGGATCTTAGACCACCCTTCGGACTTCAAAAAACCTCTTCAGGTAGTAGATTTGTCCCAGTGTCATGGCAACTAGTACAAGGGCTTCAAAGAATGACCAAAGAACCACTCTGCTGTTTGTGTTGTCATTAACTGTTGGGGGAAAAAAAAAAACAAACAAAGAAAAAAGTAGTAAGTAACAAAGCATTTAAACTTAAAACACTCTGCCATGGAACTGGAACACTGCACATAAAGCACTGGGGTTTGTGTCTTGTCATTACAGGTGTCCCAGAATGGCCCTGCAGCCTCAGAGATGAGATCTGAGGGGGGATTTTTCTAAACAGTTTGTTTTTAAACCCACTCTGGACATACCCTGCAGCATCTTTATTCTGCCCACCTTATGAGTTTCCGGCCTCCGAGCTGCCAAAGTTTAAGAGGGAACTTCTAATCTCTGAAGGGTCACCATCTCTGGTTCTAAACAGTCAGATTTTTCTTAAATCAGACCATTAGTAACAAATGTCACAAAACCAGAGATATTCATAGCTTCAAATAATTGAGGAGACAGTGCTTTTATCTAATGTTGTATTTTCACATGAATAAAACACTTGCCTTTGATTCTCACCCACGAAAGTAACAGTAGTTCTGCTCTATTTCAACAAAACATTTAAAAAAAAAAGACTTTGGCTCAATTATTAAACCACATCCACTTCAAGGGTGAAGTAATAGCTCAACCAAAGTCTGTCCCTGGGAACTGAATCATGGACTGGGGTTTGGGTTGGAAGGGACCTTAAAACTCATCCAGTCCCAACCCCTGCCAGGGGCAGGGACACCTTCCTTGGACACTTCCAGGGATGGGGCAGCCACAGCTTCTCTGGGCACCCTGTGCCAGGGCTCTACCACACTCACAGGGAGGAATTTCTCCCCAGGGTCTGATCTAAACCTCCTCTCAGTTTAAAACAATCCCCCCTTGTCCTGTCCCTGCATGCCCTTGTACATGGATTAAGTATCATCACCACTGGTATCTCCATGAATACACCATTCCAGCAGCTACAGAATTGAGCACCACTTAAGCAAATGTTATTTTGCATATCAAACCTCATTACATGAGGGGAAGCCAATTTAAAGATGACTGCAAGCAACACCTACATTCTTTACTCTATGGGCAGGCCCTTCAGGATTTAAATTACTATTTTTTTAAATCACTTGGAACAGCTTTCATGGAGTCATATTTAAATGGCCACTTACAATCTCATTGGAGAGGGGAAAAGGCACTGATTGAAGTCAGACACCTACTTGCTCTATGTATTCTTTCACGGACTTCCATGTACTCCTGTTCGTGCTTCACAGCTGTCATGGCCACTGCTAACTCGTTAATCATCTCTTCTAGCTTGTTCTGATGAGCTGCAGAATAATTTCAGAAGCATCAGAAAGCCTGTTAATGACTGAAGAAACAATTTGAACGAATTTACGAACAGTTAAACGTTAATTTCCTGCTGCAGAAGTTCTGACAGACGCAGCCAGTACAGCTGAACACTTTCTATCCTTACAGCCAAGTTCACTTTTTGTAGCACCACTTTCCCTAACGTGTCTCTATGGCATTAAACAAGTGGGAAAACATTTCTCCACATCTAAATAGAAGGAGACAAACAATTTAGACTCAGTACAGACCCCCTATTTCCAGTGTGCACATACTTTTCCAGAAGAACAGAACGGAAGAGTGCATGAGATCAATACCACACACTAATATCTATTTTGCCAATATCATCCAATCTATTCCAAGCAAATTATCTGAACATGACAGCTTTTCCTAGTTGTTAAGCTTGCAAAAACAGAACGACTGAGAATTTAGCTTAAGATCATGATGCTGGCAAATCATGAGATCACACTTTTCTGAAGCAAAAAAAAATCACATCCTGTGATCTTCAGGTTTTAGCTGAAGCCCAGCATTCAGAGGGCACAATGCCCAGGGGGCCCAGCACAGGCTTCATTTCTGGTGTGTTGTGAAAGCAGGAGAGGAGTTAAATACCAAACCAGTAACACAAAACCAGCTTGATGCAGCTCAGCAAATGGAAGGCTCAGAGATAACTAAGATTTAGTGGTTTGACTGTCAATCATAGGATCTTTTTAATACATCCACGCTCAAAGAACTGTCCACTCGCAAATTTATAGATTAGGCAAGTCATTTGCAAAGTTTTCTAGCATCAGGTTGAGATATCATTCCACAGACACGCCCTGGGCAATCAGCTCTCTTAAAAAGTCACAAAACCCAACACATTTTCCTTTCAAGGGACATCCTTGACTTGGAAGTTACCTTACTACAGTTTTATTTGCAAATTAAGTGTTTCAGATCACAGTCTGAAAACAGAGCTATTCAAAACATACACCTTGTGGGGAACAGTCAAAAAAGGGGACCAGAGAACAACACTCATACAAGTTACAATTAAAATCCAAATAGTTGTGCAAACCACACTCACTTTGCTAATATCACAAATCCCTTATTTTCATGGCCAACTGGTCACTGCAGTAAGTGCAGTTTATTAGTAAGAAACTACAGTTGTAGTAGTCTAAACACACTCAAAAAAATTCACTTCAGAAAATTGTCTTCTTGCACTAATATTCTTTACAACAGATATATGCAGACTCAGTGAAAGATTTAAGTGAGTCTTTAAAACAAAAATCAAAAGTTAGGAATGTGTTACTTTTTAAGTGACATCAAGCACTCAGTGCCCTCAGTTATTTACTTGCTAAAATACAAAACAAGAATTTGTTGCCTTTCTAGCTACAGTTAGTGATATCTAAATAAACTTTATAACTTGCTACGCAATACATTCATTTTTTTACAGCAAATGACAACTCTGAATTTTTCCCCTGATACACCAGCAATAATTCATAAACCTACAAGCAGCTTATTGCTTCCAAAAGCTCTTGATTACTCAACATCCCCTTTAGCAACAGAAAGCAAACACTGCCAAAAACATCCAGCGATCTTGGATATTCAGTGTTTTAGTTCAATTTCACCTAAACTGATCAAACCTTCTGTCAGCCATAAATAACCACCTGAAGACAAACTGCCATGGCCAGTGCAAGGACCTGATCCCAAGAGCTGCTCAGGGTATAAACCTGCCAGTGGGAGCCTGCAGGTGCTCAGCATTGCTCAGAATCAGACCTTTTAGGTAGTTTATTAAAAAGACATTCTCATGCTACAAACCAATGTTACAGAGAAAAAAGCCAAGTTAGCGGTTAGTGAATGAACATGTGCCAGAGACAAGATGCCAAGGAGCTTTCAAAAAGCAGTCCACATACCATCCCAGGTATCTCCACCACCTAGAGGAAAGTGTAAGAGATGAACACAGGTACAGGACAAAAGGCTGCAGATAAAACAGTCATTTACACGGCTACGGGAAAAGTTTTATATTAGCACATTTATCAACTAAGGCATGGAGAAGGCTACACACTGCTGAGCCTACTAGGAATCAGAGGATGGCACTGATGAAGGGCTAAAGGATGGAAGCATTAGTTTCTGCAGATGGCCGAGGGATCCTCTGGTGATTTTGCATTAAATCGTGTAACGAGGTCTAAAAACAACCACATCGACTTTAGCTGTGCAAGAGAACAGCTAATGACAGCTGAAGGAACGGGAATCCTGAGAGCCCTACTCAAGTTCACAGGTCATGCAAGTAGGAAAAAAGCTCCCAAGCTGGAGCTGATTTCCTTGCAGGACTCTTCCTCACCTTCTGTCTCCATGTCTTGCCCCTTTGGAGCTTCCCCGATGTCGATAGTGAACATCACTATCTTGGGAGTCATGGTGGACATCCTGTTGCTAAAGCAAAACTTGTAAGTTCCATCCATGTGGGCAGCAAAGGTGTATTTTCCACTGGACTCTCGGTCACCTTTATAAATCCCTTTATTATCGGGGCCTGTAATCTGCGTGGGGAAAAGGAGAGGAGCACACGTTTTTATTTCAAACACAGAGGTTTCAAATGCACCAGCACAGTGCTGCCAGCACGCTCTGCACCCAGCCAGCCACAGCCACCAGCACCATCTGTAATCTGGCTGGCTTGGCACACTTCAATCTTCCCCTCCCACAACCCACTGGTGCAGCTCCCTGCACAGAAATCTTTTTTTTTTCCAAAAGATTTGAAAATCAAAAAAACCCCACAAACTTCTTGGGGAAGAAAGTCACACAAAGCCTCTCTCCCCGGCCTCCTGTGGTCGAGATAAGCAGTCAAGAACAAGCAAAGCACAAACCCTGGCTGTTTGTCAAATTAATGACTGCAAGGGAAATCTTATCTCTGATGTCTGAAGGAAAACAAAAAGGAAAAAAAGGACATTCTCCAATCGACTTTAGACACACATTTGGGCATTGTTGCAGTTACCATTTCAAATGGACTAAAGACCTGAGTTCTGAGCTCCCAGGGTCACTGTGATCCTAAATTCCCATCCCACCAGGCCAAACTGCTGCTGAGCTTCCACTAGTGACACATGGAGGGGATCTCACAGCTTCCAGACCCTGTCCTGTGTCACAGCCAAGTGGGATTTTAAACTGTTACAGCAGCAACTCCCACCTCTGTGATATCCCAAACAGCTCTCAGCTCTATAACACCATAAAAGCAATTCTTACTCGTTATTCTCCTACTGATTTGACGCCTCTTTGAAGGTAAGTATTCGCTCAAAACTTTCCCGGTACCCTAATTAAAACCTAACGAAAAACAACACCTTCGAACTCAAGGGGAAGCACGCAGCTCCTCAACAGGCAGCACCTGATCCCAGAGAACAACCCTGCTCATTCTCCTCGCCACACAACTCGCTACGGCGAGGCTACACCGCGAGGAACGAGGATGGAAATCCCAAGGGAGCGGTGGGACAGATGGAGCAGTGCAGCCTCGTGCAGGAGAGGCAGAGAGGGCACCCAGCACAAGCACCCGGGCCTGCCCAAGGCCGCCCGCGCCGGGCCGCGGCTGCTGCGGCCGCCCCGAGCCCCGGCCCCGCTCCGGACCGTCCCGAACCCCCGAGATCCCGCTCCTGCCGGTGCCGCCGCTCGCCCCCGGGGGCACCCACACACAGCGGGCCCGCAGCCCGCAGGGCCCGGCCCCGGGACGGCCCCGCTCCCCCAAGGTCGGCCCGCGCCGCCGCCGCCGCCGCACCTCCACGTCGATGTCCAGGAAGCCGCCCTCGGCCACCTCGAAGATGAGCCCCATCTTGGTGCCGGACGGCACGCGCTCCAGGAAGCACTCCTCGGCGTGCGCGTCGATGCTGACGAAGTAGGCGGCGGCCGGGGCCGCCAGCGCGGCCAGCAGCGCCAGCACCGCCCGCACCGGCGACATGGCGGAGCGACCGGCGGCGGCACCGAGCGGCGCTTCCGGCCCGCGCCGCGCCCCTTCCGGCGCACGGGGCCGCCGCTCATTGGCCGCCGCAGCCCCGCTGCCACGTACGGGCTGCGCTACGGCGGCCGCCGGCGGACAAAGGGCAGCGGCAACGCCGGAGCGCCGGGGCAGCGCCCGCACGGGGCGGGAGGCGCGGCGGGCGCGCGGCGGCAGCCAATGAGCGGGGAGGGAAGGCGGGGAGGGCGGCCAGAGCCAATCGGAGCGCGGCGCGCGGAGAGGGGGATGAGGGGGCGTTGCCTGGCAACGGGGCGGCGCGAGCGCGGGAGGCGGGAAACGGCGCTGAGGGGATGGGGGGGGGCGATGGCTCCTGAGGGATCCCGGCGGCTCCGGAGAGAATGGGATGGGGGTAGGCTCCTGAGGGAGCCAAGGTGGTTGTCACCGCGGCTGAGGATGCTGCTGCTGCTGCTGCTGTTGAAACCCGGGAAACCCGAACTTGTTGCAGCCAGGGAGAGGTTTGGGGAGTAGCCAATGTTGAAGATGTTAACAGGGAAACGCAGCTTGTGAGCTATTCACGCACAAGGAAAACACAGTCATGACACGTCCAGTTTCTGCTTCGCCCGAAAGCAACTGTTTAAAAACCCGTTCCTTTCGTCACCGTGCTTAAGCGCTAATTTCCAATTAAACCTTCCGAACAGAAATACAGAAGTTCATGCTTGAGCTCAAGGCAGCCTGTTTCATGACTAGCTGTTTTACTGATGTCTGGAAGAGTTAAGGACTAACACACAATCTGGCTTTCCAGTAAAATACTTGTGTGCTGGGTTTTGCCAATAAACTCTGATGTTTGTACTCGTGGTGAGACTCAGACGTGTTTGCCTTGACAAATGCTGGATTTACATCAGTAAATTGTGCTCGCTCCCTGCAGCTCCAGGTGTGAGCCAGCAGTGCTGCTGTGTCAGTGCAGGCACAGGCTGTGGACACGTGTGGACAAAATTCTGCAAGACAAGCTGAGCCTGAGGAGCTGCGGGTCACATACGTGGCTGGATGAGAGACTTTTCCTGCCAAGTCGTCTTCCTTGAGTTTGGATCAGGCCAACATGGAACCTGCTGCTTCCCACAGCACAAAATGTGCTGGTTTTTCACCCATCTCAGCAGTAGTTTTAGCCTCACCACATTTACATTATTACATTTTTCCTCAACGTGCACTTGAACAGGACAATGGGAACCCGTGTAACACTAAATTCTTGTGGCATAAACTTTTTCTCATCTCTAACTCGGGCAAAACGATGATTTCACAGCACAGCTGCTCCTCTGAGGTACTGCAGAGTGTTCTCCAAATATTCTGCTCGGGCTGCTTCTCCTCCTTGGGTGTTCATAAGCACCTTTGCCAGGAAAGGATGACTACACCATTATTCATCCTCCTGCTCTCCCTGGAACTTTGTGCAATATCCTGTGGTGTTTAACTTTGGGAATAAGTTTCCTGAGCGATATATAGATATATTTTCACGGAGTTATTGCTCTAACTTAGGCAATTGATTGCCAAGCTCAGGTATTTGGGGACCGATTGTTCCCCTCCTGGCTGCCCTGGTACCTACTGGCAGCGCATGAGGAACGTCAGTGCTTTGTACCGTGCCACAGAACGAGGTTGTGACAGAATTGCATAAAAAAGCTGGTCTGGGTGTCACAGTGTTGCATTTCTGGGTGTCACAGTGTTACATTTCTCATCGTTCATCCCTCCCGTTCACCTGCGCTGGCGTTTTGCATCTGCCAAAAGCAGATAATTTACGCTGTATTCACAACACGCAGCACGTGTCAAGTCGTTCCAAGCTTGGCTTTTGCAGCCCCAGTGTTAGTTCTCCTGACTAGTTCCAGTGTTTGATATTATTCATCATATCTGGTCCAAAATAAAATGCATTCTTCCTACTCTGCATACAGCAAATGGCAGGATTGGGACCTAAAATTATTTCCAGGCACATTTAACTTCTCTGCAGAGGCTCATCCGGAGCATCTCTTCCTAAAGCCCATGAAAATAAGAACATCCAAACTTTCAGTCACACCTGCAAGCAAAAATACCGAAAAACTTGACCAGAAAAATACATTTTGGTTTAATTTTAAATTCCTCTGTAAGTGGATCCGTGCCAGCAAACTGCTTCTGCGTGTAAAATCTCCACTGATCCTCTGAACATGTGCACAGTAAAGACTCTTTCTGCGCTCTTGCAGGAAGAGCCTAAAACCCCTAACGATGGTGAGCAGCTGCCGTGTGCGAGCCCCTTGCTGCGCTGCAGAACGGCTCGTTCGCCCCGCTCCATCCGTCCTCCTCGGGAGCAGGGGAACATCACCCCTCCTGCTGCCGGACCCGTCAGCTCTGGACGCCGCGCTCGCTGCCGGGTACCACGGACACAGCCCCTGCAGCGAACCCGCCCCAGCGCCGGGCATCGTCTGTGTGGGACCCGAACCCCAACACGGGCGGGTTCCAGCTCTGCCCCGTCAAACTCGCGGCTCCCCTCCCCGGACGAGCCCGCAGGAGAGCTCGGTACCACGAACCCTCCCGCTGCTGCTCGGCACAAGCACCGAGCGAAGAGCGCCCGCGCTTGGCGATGCTTCTGTCCCCACTGCAGGCTAAACCCGGCGGGGCAGCGACTTCCACCGCTGCTGCTCCCGGCGGGGACCGTCCCGGGAGCCGTCCCGGGAACCGGGAGGCGCGGGGGCCGCGGGCATGCGCGGGGCCGCCCCCGGCCCGCCCTGTGCCGGGCATTGGCCGCGGGCTGCGGGGCGGTGGTGGCGGGGACGCCGCGCCCGCCTCCCGCCGCCGCTCCGCCAGCACCGCCCGGCCAAGTTTAAACACCCCCGGCCGAGCCGCCCGGAGTTCGCGGGAGTTGCCGGGGGCCGCAGCCCGGGCACGGGGCAGCGAGAGCGGCTGCAGGGGGACCGCCCTGCCCGGAGCGCGCCCCGCCGCCGCCTATGCGGGCGCCGCGGGGCCGGGCGAGCCATGGACGGCGGCGGCGGCGGGGCGCCGCCCGCCCTGGAGAAGAACGCGGCGGAGCTGACGGTCATGGACGTGTACGACATCGCCTCGGCCGTGGGGCAGGAGTTTGAGAGGGTGATCGATCAGCACGGCTGCGAGGCCATCGCCCGCCTCATGCCCAAGGTGGTGCGGGTGCTGGAGATCCTGGAGGTGCTGGTGAGCCGCAACCACATCAACCCCGAGATGGAGGAGCTGCGCCTGGAGCTCGACCGCCTGCGACTGGAGAGGATGGACCGCATCGAGAAGGAGAGGAAGCACCAGAAGGTGCGGGCGGGGACCGGGGGGACGCGGCGGGGCAGGGCTGCCCCCGCCTGCCGCAGCCGCTCTGGGGGGAGCCGGACCCCGGCCCCCCGCCGCCGTTCTCCCCCCGCCGCCGCCGGGAAAACAAAGAGCGAGGCCGGGCTGCGGGCCGGGATGCCGCGGAGCCGCGGGAGCGGGCGGGGCACGCGTGCGGTACCGCCCGGGAGGGCTCCGGGCTCTGCGCGGATGCTGCCTTAGCGTCGCTGAGGCTTTGGGCGTGTTGTTGTTTTTTGTTTCCTTCCCTCCTGGAAGTTTTCTCCCTTCTTCCCTTTCTCCACCCCTTCCCCAGCCACTGCATTTCCTTCCCTCCCCGATTAGGACTCCTGCTCCATCCCCTCTCCTGACGAGAGGATAGTGCTGCTTCCTGCTAGGCCAGGAAAGGTCACTGACAAGAATACACTTTCCTCTCCGGAGCTGGGAATGATTTAGCAGTCTAGTTTTCCTGGCACAGACTTCGGGTTAGGAAAGTCAGAGGGAAGAGATGGAGAACCAAGTGATTTCAGAGCAGAGTTAGAGCTGAAGAGTAGGGAAGGTAGGGAAGAGCACCCTGCCGGATTGCTGCTCCATCCTCTGATAGCAAGATGTCCTTTGGCTTGTTCTGGGGTGGTCCTAGCATTCCCTGACCCCACTCCCATGAAAGCCCAAGGTAGAGAGCATTTCCCATATCCCGTTAGCCTCTTATGGCAGGACAGCACGCTCCAGTTACTGCAGTAAAAGTGGCAGATCCACTCTTTAAACCATCCAGATAACTAGAAGAAATGGTTCTTCTAGTAAATGACTGTGCTAAATCATCACTGCTGCCTCATGCCATTCCTGATTCCACACACAGAATCAGGATAAACAGGAGATAGGGGATTTCTGGAAGAGAGACCCCAAACTTCAAGATTTGGCTTAAATGGATAAATCTCAGTTTTATGTTTTTAAAAGAGTCAGCTAGAGGACTTTCACCTAGCATATGGAAAATCCAGGATAAACCCTGCAACATTTTGCAGAGGAAGTCTCAGGGCAATGTCTCTGAAAAGGATGGTAAAAGATCTTTAATGTACAAAGCCTTGATAAATCTCAGGAGTATGAATTAAGAAGGTCTAGAGAATAGATACAAATATGTTGGATATTTCCCAAAGGCTGCGGGTGAAGTGGATACTGAACTAACCCAGTGTCATTGTACAAGTCGTTCTGTGTAGATGTTTGTGAAGTTCTTATAAGTGTTAAAAAGTTTCCTAAACGTGTCAGCTGATCTCCCTGCCAGTCAACCACCTCTGCTCTGTCAGCTTCTCTGAGGGTCATGAAGTGGCTGAGGGACTGTTTAAAGAATCTACTTCAATGTAAACAGATTTGAACAGGAAAATAAACTACATTATACATACCTTTTATTTTTTTTAATCAAGCTGATTCCCAATGCACCAGGTTCCTATAGAACGGTGGTCTCACATCTTCTGTCTTCCAGTGTGAGGGTTTGAAGAGTCTTTCACAGGACAATCTGCTGATAAGCAGAAAAAATCAGATACTGAGAAATAGTTTTGACCCCAAAGCCTCCAAAAAACACCCAGAAAAGCTTTTAGTGGTCCATGCACGAATCAGTTTATGAGATTTCAGCACCTGAACTTTATGTGTAAACCTGGCTCAGCACCCACTGCTTGGGGTTCCCTGAGCTGGCTGGCACTGCCTGGCCTGTAGATGTGCCTCCCCTGTCTGGTACTTCCATTAATGAGGATTCAGAAGTTAATTTCTGCTCCAATTCATTGGGCTCTTCAATAGCAATAAATGGCAAAGTGTGCCTAAGATAGTTGTGTGTTTACAGTGCAGCCACACATAAACGATATGAGTTTAGATAGTTTGGGGCTTTGTGTGCATTCTGTTTTGGTTTTACCAATATGCTTGTAAGTGGTGAATGTGCTGCTTTATTGCTAAAATAGGTCACTGCGTTATTTTAGCTACAGAGTTGTAGCAGGCAGCATCACTGTAAATAGTCCAGGTATTTGGCAATATCAATTTAATTACAGATTTACTTTTTTCTCACGATAAGAGTTTCAAGTAAAATAGGTGACTAATGACATTTTCTTTCCTTTTTAATAGTTAAGTCTGCACAGCTTACCACACCTTTGTTATTTATTATTCTTTGCCATATAATGTTTTCTGCAACGCTTTTAGCAGCAATACAGTAATAAATGCTGGAATAAAATGGCATTTGGACCCAAAAGTCACCAGGAACATGACTTCCCATTATCAGAGCATACATTCAAAGCAGAGAGCTATCCTTTAATCTCTCAGCAGAGCTTATTTTAGCCTCGAGCTGTGCTTGGCTGGGTTGTTGTCTGAATGTGTTTTGTTGTTAGGTAGGAAGGGGGCATGTGGATGGATGTGAAAGTCAGCAGTGACTCAGCCTGGCTCCACGGATTTGCATGGAGCTTTTTGTTCGAAGAACATACGTGAAAATGGTGCAGGGAATGCCCCCCACTGCAGGACTGAGATATACAGAGAGGCTTTTGGAACAAGCAGAGCTCTAAATACAACTATTTTCCTTGAGGACTTTTTACTTTTTGTCCTGGTTTGACCTTCATGAGGATTGGTGACAGCTGCTCTTGACACAGTGTCCCGACAAATGGGAGCTGTTTTGACTGGCCTCACTGCCACTCACACAGCCACCACTCAGGACATTCCAAGAGAACAATTTCCATAGGAAGCAGCACAGTTTGGGCTTGTGTTTACCATGTGCACCAGGAGCTCTGGCTTTGCTGCACTGGATCACACACTCATCAATTTACACTTGTGTTTCATAACAGGAATTCAGACCAGGCTGTTCTGCCAGAATGAGGGTGTCCACTTGCCCTCGCTGTGGGATGGTTTGGGGGCATTTCTAACAGCTTTGCAGCTGCTTCCTGGGCTGCAGGAGGGAACTGGTGCTCGTTTTTGGTTATTTGTCTAACACAGCAGCCCACTTAATCTGGTCCTCACAGCAAAGCAGGGCATAGGGAGCCATCCTTTTGGTAACTTGCACATCAAAAATGTTTGCATCAGGAATGATCCCCTCAGGTATTTACATTCAGCATATAGCAAAGGGGACTGTGGTGGCTGGTTTCCTGGTGGTGGCATTAGAAAAGCAGGTGTCTTCTAGGAAACTCACAGTAGTCTCATTTAATTGTTTTCCATGAGAATCAGTAGGATCACTACTAGTCTGATCTGTAAATCGTCCAGTCAAAGACTCTTAACATGTTTAAAAATATAAATATGTTGTCCTGATCTACCCTATAGGAATTAGAACTGGTGGAGGATGTCTGGAGAGGGGAAGCACAGGATCTTCTTACCCAAATTGCACAGCTGCAGGAGGAGAATAAACAACTGATGACAAACTTGTCTCACAAAGACATTAATTTCACAGAAGAGGAATTTCAGAAGCATGAAGGCAAGTTTGATACTTCAAATTCAGTCCTTGCTTTGTTACAAAAAGCAATACTTTATCAAAATACTTTGGCTGGATATTCTGGTGTAGTTTTTTCCTGTAGATTAATGCAGATCTGGGTTTTGAAGGCTGGTTTGTTTGTTTGTTTGTTTGTTTGTTTGTTTTACCTGAATAGAAAATCTCTGAATACATGATGACACTGAAGATATGATAATAGGTGGAGAGACGAGGGAAGGAAAACCAACTTTTTGTTTGGCTGAGAAGGGGACTTATAGCCAATTTTGAAAAAGTGAGGAGATTTATAATCCAGGGAGGGGGTGAATCCTAAAGAGTTGAAACAACCCATTTGTGGGCATTCTTGAGGCAGAATGAAGTTCAAGACATACCTGCAAGTACAGATAGATCTCAGTGCAGCAACTGAAACAACTGCCAGCCTCAGCTCTGACCCACAGCTCAGCCAACAGCTCTTTCCCAGGAGAGAGGAACAGATGCCCATTTACTCCACCATTCCCAGCACAAAATTTGAGGTTGTGAGATCTCAAGAAGTCTGTTTCATGATGTCCTGAGTGGAGCATTCAGAGTGACTGATCAGTCTGAAAGCAGAGCACACAGCTGAGCCATCACAGCTCTGCAGTGAGCACTAGGAATGAAGAGATATCCTTTTCCAGGCTCCGGAGGCTGGGATTAACTGGAGGCTTGCTGGAGGTGGATGAAATTCTGTCCCACACTGTGCAAGTTGCACTTGGCTCTCTCCCCGAGGCCCAGTGCTGTTCACTTGCCCTGGGGAAGAGTATAATGAAACCTTCGAAAAATAAAAATTGTTAAACCTCTCAAGATAATTTTCAAAACAAATGCAATGCTTTCAATTTAGGAGTCAATTAGTGGCAAAGAAGTAGCTCAACATCAGGCTGACAAACTCCATGCAAAATTCAGAATGGCACTGATGAGTCATGGACCATCAAGACTGACATCATGTTATAAAGAACCAGCTTCCCCTTTGTTTTCTTTTTTTTTTCTTCTTTTTTTCCCTTCCAGTGGCTATCTAGTTCACTGCAGCTCATGTGCTTGCATTTAAATATAGCCATACTCTTCACATCCAGCCAGCCAAGCAAATGCCAGACGTGCTTTTCTTGTTATTTTTACTGTGTCTACCCATGTATAACAACACAAACACAACCCCTAAGCCCATTCCAGAGCTTAGATTCTGGGATCACTGATATTCTTGGGCCAAAATAATCAGTTAAAGTGAAATCATTAATTCGTATCAACCCAATTTTATTAATGGGATCTATTATATCAAACCCAACTGTTTTTCTTTTAGGACATTTTGTCATTAACAAGCAGGGATGGATTTGTCTCAAATGACTTGTTTGGGTAGTGTCAGAAAGCAGCTCTGCTGCTCTTTTTCAGTCTCTGTCCTTTGGTCTGATGTGGAGTCCAGGAAGGCAGGATTTCAAACTAAATACTGTGTTAGCTGGACTAATGTTGAGCAGACTCCAGTGCTCCTATCTCAGCATGGTTTAGCACTGCGATCACATCTCCCCTCAGCGCTGGCCCCGGGGATCAGCAGCTCACTGCTTACTCACCAGACAGTTAGGGGGGTTATTTTACACAGGCAGCAGAGGCCCCTGATTTGGGTGTGCAAGACCTTGAGAGTCAATCCTGCCAATTAATTCTCAGAGCCTCACTTGAGCATGACGAAGTGTTCATGGGAGAGGCAGAGGCAGTCCTGTGCAAACAGGAGTATTCTGTGCAGTCTGAGCAGAGCAGGGTTCATGTGAGAGGACCTGTGGCAGAGCACACGGGAGGGGTTAAAGATGAGTCTGTAACACCCATTAAAGCAACTCCTCCCAAGCCCAAACGGAGCACTGCTTGATGGTGCTGACTGATTGGAATATCCTAGGAAAATGCCACATGCAAACTTGACCCAAGTGTGTCAAACAGGACGAGCAGGCTGCTGTGTCACTGCAGGGGAGCTGCTGCCTCAGCCTGGCTGTGGTAAGGACAGGCAGCAGGATGGCAGCAGTTGTGGGACCCTCCCGTGCTGCAGGACCTACAGTTCCCTTCAGAAGGGGAGTTGAACTTGTCTGAGTATTTAGGTAATGGTGCAGTGCCACAGGCTCTGCCTGGCACTTTGGCCTGCAGTGATAGGTGTTGTATGGACACAATGCTGAACAGTTCCCTAAACATAAAGAATCTTGGTGGGGTTTTTTTCCAGTTTCTTTTCTTTCTTTCTTTGGTGTCCTCCCCTCCAGCTGCTTTCCTTTCTCTTGCTGGAACAACGCTGTGATCACAGCAACCCACAGGAAGCTGCTCATAGGATGTGCCTGGGGAAGCCGACTGGGTGTGCCATTTAAGATCTTGCAGTTATTAGAGTTTGAACCATTTAGAGATAATTATTTTACATTTAGGGCACTTAGTGATTTCCCTCTCCTCTTTCCCAGTGCCTGAGGAAATGGAAGGAGATGTGACTGTTTCACAAAACTCGCCACCTTTCCTTTCGCCCCCTCTTCCTGAAATAAAAATTGTAGTGATCTGTGCACACAATTGAAGCCTTTTAGGTTCACCAAATGTTAGGGAGAAAAATGAGCACAGTGGGAGGAAAAGTAGTCAGCACTGAATGGTACTTTAAATAGCACCTGCTATCTAGAGATCTCAAAGCATCTCACAAGTACTAATGGATACAGCTTTATTCACTAGTGCTGCCTCCTTCTGGAGGAGTGATATGTTGTTTACATCTTACTGAAGATCCAGACCATCTTTTTTACAATTTTCACAAGGCCTTGGCCAGCTGATTCCAGAGATTATCACACAGATAACTGAGCTCCCTGGGGCACAGCGTGAACGTTGATGTAAAACTACTAAGGCAGCAAGATGCAGCAGTGTCACTCACTGTTATAAATATTTCTGAGGACTGTCAGTTCCTTTTTTAAGGAGTGTCTATGCAGTGGCTTTAATGGAGTGGATTCTGTCATCTGTGTTCTCTGTTACCCTTGAAGTAACCTCTAAAGCATCTCTGTAATTCTACCAGCAGGCAACTTCCAGAGTCTACTTAAATATTCCTCACTGTTATTGTTCTCAGCCTCAGCAGCCCCTGACTGTGCTTAGTTTGTGTTCTGTGTTCGTTTTTTAACCAGGGATGTCAGAGAGAGAGCGGCAAGTCATGAAGAAGCTGAAGGAAGTGGTAGATAAACAGAGGGATGAAATCAGAGCAAAGGACCGGGAACTCGGACTTAAAAATGAGGATGTAGAGGCTGTAAGTGGCTCTTGGTCTTCCTATTTCTCTTCTTTCTCACCCATGCTTCCAGAGCCTGGTTTTGAGTTTGAAGTTAATATAGAAAGTGTAAACAGTGCCAGATTCTTAGTCCTGCAACTGAAGTGTTCAGAGAGCTGTGGAGTGTCCAGAATGGTCAGGCTTCAGTGCACTCCCACACCAGGGATGCAGTGTGAATCACCTCTGCATGAGAGGGGCAGTGCTCAGCCCAGGCCACCTCTGCCAGCAGTGACCTTTTGTTCAGGGCTTAGTCTGAGATGAATCACAGACTCCGCTGTGACTCCGGGGATGACATGAGGTTTGGCACTTTCTGTGTCAGGAGGAATGACCTCCTTACCCATATTTTGCTTCCCATCCTCACACTGCCTCATGTCCTTAGGCTACAGGACTTTCCTGGTGCTAGGAATGCCAGATGATCTCTGCTCTGCCCAAGTGCCTCTGGCAGGTGCTGCAGCCTTTGGAGTTGGGCTGTCCACACACACCCAGCTGGTCACATCCTGCCTTAGGAGAGAGCCTTGGAGCTCAAAGCAAAGCAAAGTACTTATAAACTGAATATTAAGGATTCCTCTGTCTTGTGTTTCTTCTCCTCTGGGTTAGGATTTGATTCAGAATCCAATAAGCCACCCTATCCTTGAGCTAATATCAGAAGTGATGGATTTGCTTTTATCTGAAAAATTCCCTGTGTTAGGGGAATTTAGTCTAAAAATCAATTAAATTTGGGTGACTGAAATTGTAGTAGATAATTAGATACTAAAAAAATTAATCTGGGGGTGAGGAGAGGGGGGAATTCTTCAGATTAAATGCAACAGGAACCCTCTGGTTAAAGATGGTGTTTGGGATTGGGCCATCATGGCTGGTGGCTGAATGGACACTGAGCTATGGCATGGATGTTTTGCAGCTTCAGCAGCAGCAGAACAGGTTAATGAAGATTAACCACGACCTGCGGCACCGGATCACAGTGGTTGAGGCCCAGGGGAAGGCACTGATCGAGCAGAAGGTGGAGCTGGAAGCTTATCTGCAAACCAAGGAGCAGGAGATGGGCAACCTGCGAGCAGAGCTGGGGAAGCTCAGAGAAAAACTGCAGGGTGAGGACAGCCAGGCCAGCCAAAATGGGGAGGAAGTGAAGGTAAGAGGCACTTTGAATCACTTTTTAAACAGCCTTTTAAAAAGCTTTGGACTTCATACCAAGTTCCTCTTTGGATAATCTCTGGAACATCAGCTGTTACTGGAGGCAGGCAGCCTTTTGGCAGGGCTGTGGTAGCGCGTTGGCTTCATTTTGTTTGTAGGCACCTACCCCTTCCCCCAAAGGAAAATAAACCAATTCCTTGAAGAGTCTGGCTTTTCCAAAGACAAACAGCCAACAGTAGCTTCAGCTTTGCCACATCAAAGATCCAGCAAATATTCAAGGCTGGATGGGTCACAGGGGTGCACAGTGGTGACGGTGGCAGGTGAACCAGTGGAACAGAAGCTGTGCCAGAAGTGGTCCTGGAGTCAGGGCACAGCTCTGCACACCTAGTCCATGCAGTGTTTATGGCACTTTGGATCAGCCAGGACTAAGCTGGTTTAGTGCTACCAAATCAACATATAAATATTTCAAGGCACTTTTTAGAGGAACCAACTTTGGCCTTATTTCTGCATTTGCTTCCTATTAGAATTTGTGCAGTGAAGTGTTGTGAGCACAGATGTTCGTGAAAAGCAAATGTTCCTGCTGGCAGAGCTGGATTCTTGCAGAACAGGCAAAGTGACAGTCTGCAAATGGAGCTGGGCTGAGATCAGAGCAGCAGGAATGCAAACCTGAGGGGAGCTTCTTGAGGAAAAGATGCACTGATCTGTTGATTCCATAGTCCTCTTTATGGTTCTTAGTATTTTCCTTTGTGCCTACGACATTACTTTTTTCTTCCTAAAGCAAATGTACTGCATTTCCCTCTCCCAGTGATGCCCTTAGCAGAGTAGGAAATGCAATAAGGGGTGTCATGATATTTAAGAGGAGCTCTATCACACAGAGCTGTTCAGCTTTATTCATTGGTAAGAGCTCCACGGTGTAAATGCCTGACAGACTGCAACAGAGAGTGAAACATCCAGTGAAACATCCATTTCACTGGCAGCAGGCAGGAATACACATCAAAAAGCAGAGACAAGTGCTGATGGGGTACCTTGGTCCCTCGGGAATGTGACAGCCAGTGATGTATTAACACATCACTGCTGAGCTGGGCAAGCTCTGTATTAATAATGAAAAGGATTATTTCATTGCTGTTAATTCAGCCAGGACACCCAGCTTTGTAAACGGGGCTGGGGAGCCCAGGCCTGGAGCCAGCAGGAGTGAAAGTGTCCTCAGTGTCTGCAGAGAAAGGATGCATTCTTCACCTCACTCTAACTCATCAGTTCCATGGCAATGGTGCCTCTTCTAATTAGAGCCGTTCCTGCTCCCTCTGCCAGGATGGTGCTCACACAGGAATTGCAGTGGCAAGCAGAAAGCTGGAATAGCTGCATGCTCCAGAATGGACATTGCTTGTTGGCCTCAGTCAAGGACATTTGCATTGGGTACAGGCTGCTCAGTCTTTGCTGATTTGAGCCAAATCTAGCAAAAATAGCTTATTTGGGCAGAGATCTGGGCAAATATACAACCAAAAGAAGAGACATCAGCTCAGACCCGTATCTATGGGGTGAAGAGGAGGAAAAGTGTTTGGGTAATTTCCTTTGAACCTCTTGTTAGGTTGCCTCAATCTTTATTCCAATGTAGTCCGTGCACAGGAATGTGTTTGGATGGAAGGGGTGATCAAACAATGGCCAAGTGAGCATCTCTCCACTGCCTCATCCCTGCAGGACAGGGACTGAAACTCACCTTGCACCAGCCTTAGCCAAGTTCAGCCTGAAACCGTGCATCAGTGCATTGCAAAACTGTTTCACAAACACAGGAGCTTAAAAGAGGGTAGGATCAGGATTACAAAAATGGACTGTGTAGGAATTTCACTACTTAACTCCTCAAAATTCCAGCTTGTGTCCTAGTGAGGCATCAGTGCCACACAGGAGCTCTGAGACTCTGATCTCTGCATCCTCCCAGGAGGGCGCGTGGCTGACCTGGCTGTTGGCAGCTCTGATTTCATGTGCTGGCCTTTATCAGTCCTTGCAAAAAGCATCACATTTTAAATGGGCTTTGCTACATTTCAAATGTGTTTTCCTGGAACAGTGTCCTGCATTTACTTGTATTGTTATAAATCCTGCAGGCCTTTTAAGGCTTGGAACTGCTTTTCAGAATCCTGATTCCAAGTACCTTTCCCAGAACCTTGTGATTTTTCATTACCTGGTCCTCAGCTCTGTGCAGCCACTGAGTGGAACAACAGCAGAGGACCTGAGCAATGGTGTCCCGTGTGCTGTGCTTACACAGAGCACGTTCCCACAAGCAGTGTGTGCCACAGAGTTCTGAGCAAGTGCTAGAGGTGACAGGAAGCAGCCCCATAGGCCTGGGAATCAAGACTCATACCCAGAGAGCAAATTCTGGCTTGTTGGGAGCCACAGAATTGGGTGGGAGATAGAATTCCTCCAAGCTTCCAGTGAACTCTTAGAGGAAAAGAGGCAAGGGTACACGTGTATAAACACCTCAGCTGCAGTTTTCTTCCACTTTGTAGCCAGAGCTGGTGCTAACACCCCTCCTGGTTTTTAATGAAAGCATAAGGGGGTAGAAACTTAAATCTCCACTTTGTGTGTTTACATTCTGAGGAGACACCTCTCTGTGGGAGGAGCTGGAAGGAACTGCATTGACCTTTGCCATGCCATTTTTTCAGTGTTTGTATAAAAAACTGATGTTTGATTTATAGCATTTGTTAAAAGTATGAATTCCTTAAACTGACTTATCAAACACTGGACATTTTCAGTGGACTTTCTGGCAGCCTGGATTCCACAGGAATTTGTCCACAAAAAAAACCCTTATCTTCTCTAAGGTGGCTCAAGCTGGACCCTGTGTCCAGGCCTGCCAGTCTCACCTGTCCTGTGTGTGTGCACAGGAAGGGACAAAGCAATCAGATCCCTGAGCTGTTCCTGCTGACAGTCTTTAACATGACAAACAGATTCTTCTGCATTCTTTTTATTCTTACAATTGCTGTGGTTCTCTTAAAAAAGGATTTAATAGTGCTGAAAGGAAGAGGCTGGGAACTGTTCTGATAAACACTTCAAACTCCTCCAACATGGTGAATTTAAAGCCCACGTTTCACTCCCTAGGCAGAACCAAACAATGATGATTGTCTCTCTGAGGCAGAAAAGATGGCAATGGACTTAAAAGATCCCAATCGGCCAAGATTCACCCTGCAGGAGCTCCGGGATGTCCTTCACGAGAGGAATGAACTGAAATCTAGAGTGTTTTTGCTTCAAGAGGAGCTTTTATATTACAAAAGGTGGGTTACATCTCCTCTCCTGTTGCATGATATACTCAGGGGAGCCACAGGGCAGGTCTAGAAACAATAAATGTGCTCTGAAATTCTGTCCAAGCTCATGTTTCTGCAAAGGCTTGTGTAGACACTGCAAGAACTGGCCTCAATTTGAACCCGGTACCTCAAACTTGTCCTTCCCTAACTCCCAGGTCTTCCTGAATCCTAGAAAGATTAGAAACATTTAATACTTTTGAACTTTAAAAATGAGGATAGGAGTGGGTCTAAAATGAAAATTCTAGACTTTTATTCAATTCATTCCTCTTCTCCCTCTCCTTGTCACAATGGGAAGAAAATACTGAATGGAGACCCAGTTCTAGGTGCTGTTCCTTGGTTGATAGAAAAATCTTCAATGGATTTTAATGGATTTTGAACAGATCTTTTTGCATTCCTTCATCAGCAGTGCTACCTCAGATTGAATTGTAGATCTCAAAGTGCTTCCATGGCTTGGGAGGAGAACATTCATTATCTTTTCTTTCTTTCAAGTGAGGAAATGGAAGAAGAAACTAGATCCCCACAGCCTACACCCATAATTCAGCCAAAACCCTCAACTCAGCCTGAATCTGGAATCAAACGACTGTAAGTAGCATATTTACTAAGCATACTGGATATAGTCTGCAAATACCAAATGTTTCTTGTGCACAGGACAATTTTAAAGACTTTAAAAATTCAAATAGCCACATTCCTACTGTATATGAGAGAGACACTGAATGAGCACTTGGCAGATGTGAAACAACAGTTGGTTTTGGCCAAAACTTTTGCCCAGATCTGGGACAACTTTCAGTCTTGGATTATCATTTTCCCATGACCTCACTGTGCCCATTTCCCTGTTGACTGAAGCCTTTAGACCCTGACTTGCACTATGTGGGCAGCACAAAAACCTTCTGTTTGCTGAGCAAATTTGCTGCTGAGGGGATGGTCACTTGCTTGGCTAAAAAAGCCCCACCTTCTTCTGAAATATTAATGCTGCTGTTGGAACCAAAGCTTAACTGCCAGAGATGTGCTTTTACAAGTGTATCACTTAATTATAAAATCACAGTGTTGGCCAGTCCTTCTCTCTGTTGAAACTCCCTCCTGGACATTTATTTATTCCAGATTAAGTCTTCCAACCTTATAGCAACTCTTTGGATTTTTGTGATACTGGAAACTGAACTTTTTTAACTGCATCAGTGATTTTGGAACAGTTGTTTCCATATAAAAAACTCTTCCACCCTGTCCCCATAACCTTCAGTCCTTGTTTAATAATAGCTGCAGCTCTGTGAGAGTAGATTCCATAGGAAGACCTGGGCTGACCCAAAACACCATGAAGTCAGGAGGGCACTGATGATTATTTGCAGTAGAGTGCAGCTTTCTGCCTGTGCTGAGAGGAACCTTCCTCTCACATGAGTAGAAAATACACTTTGAGTTTGGATTTCACTTTTCATTCTGCAGCTGTGATGATGATGATGGTAATACTTTGTCACACAAGACCTTCACTGTAAAGCTTCTCTTTTCTTTTACATTTCTTTTAGAGTTTTTTAAAGCTTATTCTGTTGTAGGGTATGGCTGGTTTCAGCTCACACAGTTTGTGTTGTGCAGCTTCCATGTTTGATTTGAAATGCTGCCTTTGATGAAGCAAAGGCAGCATAAAAATGTAAATAGAGGTTGTAAGGCAGAGCACATGTTGGTGAGGTATTAGCTTTGACTCTGCCTAAGCTGAAGTTACTTCTTTTAGCTGTCATGCTCTGTCCCCAGGTTTCACTCTGCTCTCTCCATTTAGCCATCATATTAAATAAGGGAATATAAAACTGCCTACCTGAGTAATCTGAGGGATAGAAATAGTTTTCAGGTTTCTCTCATTCTTGCAGCCTGTCTGGATAGGATTTCTCTGGCAGAGATTTTACTTTTCTTCCCTCCTCCCTTTCTGTGTTGTCAACACCGTACTTGTAGATGGGCTTTAGAAGGTCAGGAAATGTCACTGCTGGGAAAAGCAAAGAACCCCAGTGCAGCTTCTGTCCTGTTCCAACACCTCCTGCCCCAGCTGCAGTCCCTGCCTGCTGGGAGGTGTCTCCAGAGCTCCCTTCTCCCTCTCCAGGGTACCTCTGGCTGCCTGGGGAACACTCTGGCACATAAACTCTCTGTACCCAGTGATGTGATGAAAACTTGCAGTGCTGCTCTCTGCATGCAGAGTGCCTTTACAGAGGAAAGGGGAGTTGCTTTTCCCTCTCTTTCAGAGTTTTCCTTCCGATTAAACAAAAAGCTGAAGTACAAAAATAAGAGCCCTCTCAAGGGAAGTTTTATGCCTGCCTGTGCAATGTGCCCTTTTTCCCTTCACCACACACAGTCTGAGGGAATGAGCCATATGAATGTGTAGCCTGTGCCATCCAAGATGTGCTCAGGTGATGCAGTGCTGCAACTCCATAAAGAAAGGAAAACAGAAGTTACAGAAATCAGGATTTTTTCTGGGTTGGCACGTTTGGGGCAAATTCTGAGTTCTGATCTCAGGCAGACTGACTCGTATATTTGTCTCTTCCACATCACATGACAGAGTTTTAATGAAATAATGTAACCAGGAGGCTTTACTGAGGAGGAAAAGTCCAAGGATTAAAAATGCTCCCTCTGTTTGGAGCAGAAAACACCCTTTTGTTTTCTCCTTAAGACTACGTGCTTGTTTGTCACTGATGTCATGCCTCAAACAGCCAGGAGTTTTCTTCCTATTCTTGCAGTCTACAAAAGCTGGTGTGTCTGTCAGTTCTGCAGCCCAGGACGTGCCACGTTGCATAAAAATAGAAATCCTGGCTGCTGCTAATGATCCAACAATGTTTGCCCATTTGTTTTCAATTTCAATCTCAGAACAGCATTAGTGAGTTGGGGAGAGCTGCATTTGGTCACAAGTGAAATGTCTCTCGTGATTTCAACTTAATCTTTAATTGACATCAGTCCACAGTTCAAAAAAATATTTGGCACAAGGGAGAACCTCTGAGGAGAATCCTTAGGAAAACAGAGGGTGTTCCAGGTATGGATGGAGGTGTGTTGGCAGGTGTGTGTGGGGCTGGCTGGGCACAGAGCACTCGGCTCTCTCAGCCTCTGCGCTGCATGGATTGTCTAATGCTCAGTCAAAGTGCTGAACCCTCACAAAGAACCCGTCTTGCTGCGAGCCAGCTCCAAAATGCTCCTGCCAGAGCAGCTGCAAGGTTCCCAAAAGCATTCAGCTGCCTGCAGTTGGCATCTTTCTGCATGAGAAGTGACACAGGTTCTTTTGGAACAGACACACAGGGCCCTTTAACCGCAGAGTTTCTTAGGAGGTTATTTCAAGAACCTGCAATTCTGATTTTTAACTTGAAAGTATCAACTGTAACCCTTGTACAATCTTTAACTGTAATGCTGGTCCTCTCTAACCCTGTTTTTTGTGCCAATATCCAGTAGTCACAGCAGAGTCCTGTTTTCTATTTCTTAACATACACCTTCATCCTTCATTTCATTGTGTCTGTGCCTGTTTGTCTCTTGGAACAAAAACGTGCACTCTGCTCTGCATTGCTAGAGGTGGTCATACCTTGATGAAATCCAACCCAGGTTGCAGGCTGCCTCACAACAGGAAAGTGGTATCTTTTAGAAATCCAAAAGCAATTGAAACTGCTACAATAACTGTTTTTTCTAAACAAGAGTTTTTCACTGAGGAGAGCTGTCTTGGGTGATGCAGATCCCCCTCTCCCTGTAATGTGTCCTGTGTTGTAATTCAAAGTAACCCCGTGTATCATGTTTGCCTCTTCTTTTTAATGGAATGCTTTTTCTTTTCCTTGCTCCAGTCTTACCTCTTCTGTGTCTGTACTTTCCTGACCAGGATCTTTACAGCCATAATGCCCATGGTAGCAGCTGGATTGATTCCAGATGATCCCACATTGCAGCCAATACGAAGACTTGTGTCCCTTGTAGGAATTTTTTTTAAATGTTTGGTACTGTGGTTTCCTCTTGCATGACCCCGTGTTAACAAGCACTGCTGGTTGCATTCTCCTGGCTGCCTGTGGGATCCCAGAGGATCAAAGTGCCAATCAGAATGACCAGTCAGTGTCAGTACTTATCCCATTCCTCCATGATCACCCTCAAACTGACATTTTATCACCTTTTGCCTCAATGTTGCCATGCTAAACCAATCAGTATTCCTTGGAAAACTGGTGCAATATGCAGTTTTAACCAGGATCTGTTAATTCTGCTTCCTAAGCGTGGCTATTCACAGTTCTCACCAGTGCTTTTTGAGAAATTAATTTCTAACGATTTGTTACAATCATTAGTTAGAGTTACAGAATGGAGTGGCTGATTTCCACATTAATTTCCACTGTTAATTACAGGCTGTTGCTTTCATGTCTTTCTATCTATGCCCTGTATATTTCGTCTCTAATTATGTATTTTGGAATCGAGTATAAACTCTTCATAATCAATTCTGTCATCCAATTCTTGGCTCTCCCTGGAAGACATACTGGTAATTGTTAATGCAAAGTCTCTTTGCATTAGAACTGCTGCTTCAGTGATCTTTATATTTACAGCAGCGACACAGCTTTAAAATCCCTTCCTCTCCACACAGACAGGCTTTTTCCAAACATCCCCCATGAGAATTTTCTAGGCATAATAACAATTTTCAGAAGGAAAGTTTCAGAAGGAATTAAAAAAGCCAAACCCTTTAGAGATTTACGAACTTATTTTTCTCCTGCTTAATTTCACGATAAAGTGAAAAATTACTGAGCTATGACATTTGAAACTCACTGTATAAACACAGCAGTCCTTTGTGTGGGCTTCCAGACAGTAACCCTGAGCAGGCAGGACCAAATGTGCTCTGCAGAAAGCCTTGGTCAGTAAACGCTTCTTTTATCAGCTGGAGCTGGCTCTGGCCCTGAAAATACACAGTGTATGTGTGTGAACTCATGAGCTCCTGTGATGAAGGTGGTAGAAAAGTATGAAGCTAATTAGGTGCAAAAAGACTTATTTCACTATTAAGGCTGCACATTTGAAGCCAGGAAATGCAAAAGTTCAGGTCCTGCTGGCACTGTTATTTATGTGCATTTAACTTGTGTAGTGGTTTATTTCACTTTCCAATCAACAAGTAATTATTCTTAATATTCTCAGTAATTACCATCCAGCCTCCTCTGTGATGAGAGACATGGAAGGTTGAACTCCCTGGTCTGCACAAGGCAGCTGGGAGGGTTTGGGATCGTGGTGCTGAGGGGGATGAAGGGAGTGTGGGAGAAGGGAGAACGCTGGGGAAGGTGAGCGTGGACTCAGGGTCAGGTTTGTGCCCTGACCAATATTCCTGCACCCGCCAAAGCTGAGTTTATATTGGCACAGTCCCTCACTGTGGAAGCATTGAGCAGTTCCTGTCCTGGATCACAAGTGATATTTGCTACAGTGCAGGCAAAACAATCTTCTCCTGAAATCCACCCACCACTGAGACCAAAGGGATCCGCAGCCAACTCAGTCCTTTGGTAGCTGGAACCACAACTTTTGCATTTCTCAGCAGGCCTAAACACTGCACTAACACCTCTTGTACTGAACAACAACGAACACTGAATTTGCCTAATCCAATAACTCAATCCCATACAAATAAAACGATACTAAGGATTTTTCCAGCTGTACTTTTTATCTGTTATTAAATGGCTGTTGGTTCATGTACGTCATTATCTTAGAGCACCCAAGCCGTGTGACAGGAAATGACGTGCACACTCGTGTGCATTTGTTTAGAGCCTTCATCCTGCAAACTCTCATGCACATAGGTGCATTTATTCGTTCATTTTTGCAGGAATCAAGTCTATGTATCAAAAATCTCTACACTGGGAAAAAATGTGGAGACTTATTTTCTTATCTTATGAACTTCCCTGCTGACCACCTTAAAAAAAAATTCTATTTCTGCTTTGTGGTAAAATACACAGATTTAATGCCAAAGATACCACTTTACTTATGCCAAGAAACTAACCTGGACCATGTGGCTTCGTTACCTGAGGGCTGGGGAAGGGGGAACCTACATCTAAATGATACCTGCACCTTGTAGAGTCAACAGCATTTAGAGCTTATCTGAAGCTTCTGTAGCCAAACTGCTTGAGATTGCAATGACTCCATCCCTAACAGCATTCTGACGTGCACTCCCATCAGGCTGCTCTGCCTTGATCTTCTGCAGATGCAAACAGAGTTTTTTGCTCGGTGTTTTGTTGTGCTGTGTACTGGGGTGGGTGTTTGAAGTGCTTTCAGGATGGTAAACAGTCTTCTTTCTTTTCCCTCCCTCCCTCACTGCTCCCTTCCCGGAAGGTTTAGTTTCTTCTCTCGTGATAAGAAACGTATGCAGGCGTCACAGAAAAATGTCCACTTCCAGGAAACTTTTGGAGAATGGTCACATTCAAACAGAGATGACTCCTACATGGAACAAGGACAAGAAGCCCTACAACACCTGTGACTAAACCCCTGAGGTGTTTGGTTTGCTGCAGTAGATCTCGACAGCCTCGTAACAAGAAGCTTCTGTAAAGCAACGGGGCAGCTCGTCACTATTCCTTGCCTTGCACACCTCGGGGGTTGTTCAGACTCTCCAAAAAGGATCCCTCGCTGTTCACTTGGTGACTGTTTGCTGCAAACAGGAGCCCAAGCTTTGTAGTAACAGTTGCTGACACCCTGGGACATGGAAGCTTCTAGATGACTTGTTTTGTGCTGAGTAACAAGTCTATGATCTTGTTCATGCATTAACTACAGTAACACAAGCTTCTTTAAACCAAAAAAGGACCTGTGCCATTATTAGAAGTTTGTTTGCAGTGTATATCTAATACAGGGCAAAGACTCTTTCACCCTGTTTGTTAACACTATCGGTTGTTTGCTTTTTATTTCTGTAAGAATTTTTTCAAGAGGGATACGACAGCTGGACACCCTTGGTGGCAGGCACAGCTCTGCTGTGTCCTGTCAGTGCCGCTGGCATCGGCATCTTGCACAGTCACCCCTTGGAAATCCACCTGACACAGTGATAACTGGAGTAGCCTTGAGAGGGACAGTGAGTGTACATTTCCCTTGTGCTTATAGTGCCTAAAGCATGAAGAGCCGATGTATGAGGTGAGCGTGCCTTGTGTTCTGCAGTATTAATAGAAAACAAATTGCTTACAGGGAGGAATCCTAACTCTTGAATTTTTTCCCTTTCTTACCAGGGACTTCCCCCCAGTATAGCAGGCAGCTGCTGTAAAGGGATTAGATCCTTTCCACAGACAGGTTTTTAATTAAGTCACACTCCAGTTTCCTGTCTAGGTAAGACTGCCCAACTTCAGAGGGAAACACGTCCTCAGCTGGCTGACGTGAACTATTTCACTGACCTAGACATGACCCCAACCTTTTCTCTTAACTAAACACTACTTGGGCAGAGCAGATAAATTCTGTGTGAGGCTGCTCCTCTGGTGTTGGCAGATGTCTGGGTAGCCCCTGTTACAGGGCTGAGCCTGGCAGCCGACCCACTGGGGGCTGGGGTTGGATCTGCTTTGCAGCTGAGCTGGTGAGAGCCTGGCTCTGACCAAGGTGGTCCTTCCAACACTAAAACCCCACAGCATCAGCGTTGTGGACAGCCCAATGTCAGTGCAGTCCCCACCTCTGCTCCACACACTCCACGAGGCACCTGACCAGGTGGGAGAGGGTGAGTGTATCCACAGCTCCGTGTGAGGATGGGATTGAGGTGTCTCTGTGACCTTGGCCGTGTGCTGGGAAGGTCCATGCTGGAGACTACTGCTTGTGGGGAGGATCTAGTGCAGCTTCTGCACTTGCAGCTCAGTGCCAGGGGCTGGGAGCTGCAGTTGGCACCACAGCCCCAGCTGCTCCACCTGCTCTCTAGAGCCTCTTCTCAGGAGTGGCACCAAGGAGAGGAAATACAGCTCAGGCTGGAGTAAAGCTCCAACTACTCCAGGTACTGAGCGTGGGAGGAACTCTCAGAGGACTCCAGAGGGTTTAGTACAGCCCAGTTGTTTTCACTGCAGGGTGATCCAAGACTGGATTTTTAATGTGTGTGAGCAGCAAATGGTTCTTTAGCCCACCTGTAGTAAAACCCTGGCAGGAAACCACTCCTTGTAGTGGTGGGCTGTGTGCTGCCCTGCTCCTGGCTCTAACTGCTTCATTCCAAACATGCATCTTCTGTATGTTCTAGGTAGGGAAGTGTTTACTGTGCCCCCCTGGTGTCACTGCAGCTCGGAGCAGGTGGGACATGCATTTGACACGTTGACCAGAGTCCAACATGGGTATTGGGCAGATGTGCTTTGGCCTGGTTATGTTTTGTAACATCCTTAAAACAGCAGCACTTCCCCCCTTGTGTGAAAAGCAACTCTTACATGGGGACAGTGTCTCAATTTAATGACACTTAAATTGCCAAGATTTGGCTTCCCTTCCACATGAAGAAACAAAAGGTGCAGTACAGTCACACAAGGCAGTTAAATTGTGGGTGACCCCGCGTCTCTCCCGAGCGCAGTCGAGTCGTGTGGCGCATTCAGAAGGGATGCAGTGAGCAGAAACAATGCCAGAACGGGCGGATGCACGGCCTGAGTAAGCAGATCCCTTTGGAAACCAGCTGAGAGCAGTGAGCTGGGATAATGGAACTGCACAGACCCAACCTAAGCCGGTGCAGCACAAAGGAGTCTCCTGGCCTGGTGCACGTCCAGCCCCTCCCGGAGCCAGGGCACTGCCGGGCCAGCTCTGCAGCCAGCACCAAACCCCTGCACAGCCTTCCCCCACATCTCTGCAGCCCATTACCTCAGCCCCCTCGGTAGCTCCTCCTGACCTGCTGGCATTAACCCCTCGTTCTCATGTTTGCAATGCTGCATTCACACACCCCAAGTGCCGTCGGGGAGGATGGCGCAGAGGGAAGCGTTTGTAAAGATCTGGAGATCTGTCGTGTTTTGTTTGTCAATATTCAAGGAAAATCTGCTTTTAGAAAAGGGGCCAGGATGGTGGCAGGTAAGGGGTGTTAACAATCCTGCCTGCCAAGTGCAGGATCACTGACATTTTTTTGGTTTTTTTTTTTTTTTTGGTTGGGCAGTAAATCATTTTAACAGTTTAATAAATATTTCTGAAAAGTGCATATTTCTGCAAGACTTGTGTCCTTCTTTTTTTGTGGAAAGTAATGCCATCCCTTCTTGGGGATGCAGCCTGTGGATTTGTCTGCATACAACTCTTCATGGAAATACAGCCTCAAACCAGACAAGGTTTAGGACAGAGACATTCGAAGGCTGATGAAACACGATTTAAAATACATTATATATTTAGGAATGGCTTATGATGACAAAGAACATGACAGAACCTTTTCTAGAAAGCACTGTAAGCTCCTTAATGGAAGAGGTGTGTCTGTATTTACACATCCTGGGCCTGAAAAAGGTGTTTTGCCCTCTGTTTTCCCCAATTCAGCTAATGCCAGCAGCAAACCCCATTTCCAGAACAGATTTAAACCCTGTGTAAAGGATGAGGACAGAGTGGGTGCAGCTGCAACCACATTTACCCATGACACCCTTCCTCAGTGATTGTCCATGGATTCATCAGGAACATGAGGCATTTTCTGACCTGCTTACTGTCCTGTGGTGCACATTCCCCTGTACAAAAGAGTTTCATCCTCCCGTGTCAGGCAGAGTGGATTGGTTCCATGCTTCTCTCTCACCTGGCAGAACTGGTTAAGGACACAGTACCAATCACAAAAATGAAACCACTTCCCATCAGCTTCTGTTTTGGGGCACATTTTTCAGAAGCTTCAGTTTGTTGCTATCCCATTCCCGTGTCTCCAACATGGGACTGTTTTGTAACTAACATGTGGACATCTGGCCCACAGATAACCCCTCACCCAGGCAGCCAGATGGGTCCCAGACAAGGTGTGTGCTCAGCTCAGCGGGACACCCATACACATGGTGCATTTCTTACAGCACTCACCAATTCAAAAACATTAATACAAAAGTTTATTTTCTCTAAAGAACAATTCAACACACATCTGAACTGCATTAGGAATCAAACTGCAGAGAGCTGCAGGCAGCAGAGCCACAGGCACAAGGTGGCAACACCACAGCTTGTGGGAATGCTGTCACAGCCCCGAGCTGCTGTAAGGGTAGGTCACACATCCCAGGGACGAGGAACAGTCACCTATCGGTGCTTATCATCATCTCTTTGCTTCTTGGTATCTCTCTCCCTGCTCCGGTCTCTATCCCTGTCCTTCCTGTCTCTGTCCTTCCTCTCCCTCCCCCTGCTCCTCTCCTCTTTGGAGTCCCTCTCTCTCTCACTGTCACCCCAAGCCCATGACCGCTCCCTGTCTGACCAGCGTTTGTCCCTGCTCCTCTCGTGGTCCCGGTCCCTCGTTCTCCAGTCCCTCATTCCCTCACGAGACCAGTTTCTTTTCTCTGATGATCCTTCTCCATAGAAATCATTTTTCATGTTTGGTAAATTGATGGGCTTTCGGAAAGGTCTGTCCCGTCCTCCGAATCGCAGCTGCCCAGATTCTTTTTTGCCTCCAAACCCACCTCCAAGCCTCCGAGGAATCCATCCTTTGAGAGTTCTTTCCAGTTCAAAGTCTACAAAGATCTCATGCTGGTCAATGACCAGCCTGTTGGCATCTCTGTGGGCCTTCAAGAGCGCGCGCTCCTCTTTATACTCAATAAATGCGTAACCCTTGGAAAATCCCGTGACCAGGTCTCGAACCAGACGGATCTTCCTGATGTCTCCATAGCGGGAAAAAACCTCCTTTAACTTCTCTTCTGTGGTCTGAAGATTGAGCCTTGCCACGAAGAGGGTGAGGTGAGGATCTCCCGTGACGCCCTTGTTGGGTACGTACCGTGCCAGCATCGCCCGCCATATGGCCCGGTCGTGGGGCTCCTCGTCTGTGCCATCGATGCTGCCGGCCTTGAGGGGGTCGTACTCCTTCGCTATGGGGGCCCAGTCAGCCATTGCCTAGTGGGGGAGAACGCACATGGCACAGGCTCACGGCTGCGTCAGGAACAGGCTATGCAAGAAGCGCTTCCAGCACCGCTGCACCGTGTGTTCATCCAAAAATCCCTAAAGTGCGAGACACGAAAACAAACCAGCCGTGTCGCTGTTGTTTGAGTCCACATGCGGGGACACAGCCGTGTCGGGGAGTCGGATCCAGCCCTGGCCTGCCCCGGCCTGAGGGGGCCCGGCCCGGCCCGACGAGGCCCCTCAGCGCCGCTCCCGCCGCCGCCCGTGCCCTCACCCGCCCGGCGCGGCGGGACGCGGCTCTCCGGGCGGGCAGCGGCCGATCCGCCGGGCCGGGGCAGCCGCAGCCGCTCCCGCAGGGGTCGATTTCAGCCCCTTTCCCCGCTCCCGGCCGGCCGCAGCCCGCCAGTCCCCCCCGCCCCGCTCCCGGAGCCGCCGAGGCGGCTGTGGCGCTGCGGAAAGGCCGATGAGTTCACCCGGCTCGGTGCCGGTTCCCGGGGCTGACCGAGAGCCCCTCGTCTCTTACCGGCAGCGGAGGGCGGGCGGTGCCTCCTCAGGGGAAGGGGCAGGGCGGAAAACGCCGCCGAGCCGCGGCCGCCGCCATGGGAGCGCCGGGGGCGGGAGGGGCCGCTCCGCCCGCGGCCTCGCCGGCAGCGCCGCCCGGCCCGGCTGGGAGGACCCGGGTGCGGCGGGCATGGAGCGGGGCCGGGAGGGGGAGGAGGAGCTGGAGGAGGAGGAGGAGGAGGAGGAGGATGGCGGCCCGGAGAGCGCCCTGGAGAAGAGCCCGTTCCAGTTGACGGCCACGGATGTCTACGACATCTCCTCTGTGGTGGGTCGGGACCTGCTGCAGCTCCGCGCCGGGCCGCAGCTGCCCGCCGCCCGCGCCCGGCTGCAGTTCAGGATCGTCAGGGTGCTGGAGATGCTGGAGGCGCTGGTGAGCGAGAGCAGCGTGGTCGAGGAGCAGCTGCGGCGGGAGCGGGACAGCCTCCGGCGGGAGCTGGAGCAGCTGCGGGCGGCGGCGGCCCGCGGGAGCGCCCCGCAGGTGGGTGCGGGACTCGGGCCCCTTCCCCGGCACGGGCACACCGGGAGCGGGGCGCGGAGCGCACCCTGAACGACACCAGATGGGCCGGCGGATACTGGCGGTCTCTTTTGTGTCAGCAGAACGAGTCTCACAAAGTCACTTCCCATCTCTGGCCATGAAAGCCTTGAAGCGCTTTCCTTCGGGCTGGTTACGGGTCGCAGTGCTGTGGATCCCTCGCTCCAGTTTCACTGCAGTGACGGACCCGCTTTAGCTCAGCAACAGGCAGTGCCAGCGAAGTTGTGCAGACACGCACAGAGTTCAGAGTACAAACCCACCGTGTTCAGCTCTCGCACAGCACCGGCCCCATAGAAACAACTTGCTCTATGAAAACACTGAGGCTTTGTTACCCCGTGTGAGGGAAATGGATGTCTTGATTATTACAGAGGTTTTAAATTAGGAAAGGTGAGTTCAGATCTCACCTCTCTTTGACACGGAGTTTTGGTGTGGCATTAGATGGCTCAGCCTCTGTCATCATCTGAGAAAAATCTGATAAAAGCATCTTCTTGACAACTAAATTGCAATCTCTTTGGGATAGACACTTTGCTTTTAGCTGTGGTCAGAGCCTGTCACAGTTGTGGCCTATACTTGACTGGGGAACACAGTAACCAAGGGAATACAAAAATATGAAGAGCGATAATTAACTGCTTGGGAAAAAAATCAGGATTGTGATGAATTCATACTAGTTCTAAAAGTTCCATATTTATAAAATCCAGAGTTTTTACTCTCTGAGTGCTGATTTTTTTGAGAGGTTACAAGATTCACCACTGTCTATTTTACAGCCCAGCCTTGGACCAGATCAAATGGTGATAGACCTCACAGACCCCAACCGGCCTCGGTTCACATTACAGGAGCTCCGAGATGTATTGCAAGAGAGGAACCAGCTGAAAGCTCAGCTTCTGGTGGTGCAAGAGGAGCTACAGTGCTATAAGAGGTAAAACTTGAAGTCAGCAGAGAACTAATAACTACTAATTACAATCACTTCATGTCTGGGAATCTTATCAGATGAGAGTCTTCCAGGTTTGGGCCCCCAGGTCAGGATAGGCACTGTCCAGGCATGTAAGTGACCCCTGTACTCCCCAGAGCATACAAGTGAGCAAGGAAAAATGGGAGAACAATGAAGTCTCTATGCAACATGATTTTAAAACTAAACTCCCTTTTCCTCTGCACAGTTCTCAGCCTGTTGCCATAACTGTCCCACTCTCAGCCTAGGCACAGTTACTCCCACTCCTCATCAAGGCTGGGTTCTGTGCACAGGAATTCATACCTATGCAGTCACAGCAGTTGCACACACAGTGTGTCTACAGCCACACTACATACCAAAGAGCACGGGGGGTTTCCAGCTCAGCTTTAGTCAAAGTTTCCTTCCTCCTGCAGCACGACACTGGTTTATCTCTGGTCCGTCACTCCCACGGGGGTATGGCACTGATCTAGAAACAGAATATGGAGCTCTTTCATCATTCATGATCAACTTTTTAAGACTGCCAACAGAGGGTTGTGTAAGGCCCATGAACTGTGCAAAGCAAGTGATTTCAGAGAAGGGTTTGGTCTTTCTTGAAGGGAGAGTCAGTGTGAGCCAAAGGGTGGGATGTGGGAAGGGCCTTGATCTTGGTGCTACAAATTCATTCACCCCCAAGGCTCTCCTTCCCAACCTCTGCCCCCTCTCATCAGGCTGGATTATAAAATCTTTGGGTCAAGAAATTACTTCTTAATCTAGTCACAAAATGTCTGAGCATATTAGATTTCTGTTGAGATATCTCAGCAGCACCCTTCTGGATACAGCGAGCCTGCCCTTTGCCTTGTCTGTAACAGGCACGTTAAGCCAAGAAGTTACACTTAAATCCAAGAATTTACAAACTGCCTGACAGCACTTCCCCAGCTCAGCTGGATGCTTTGCTGTGTAGCAATGGAATGGCTTCTTGCTTTGATTTCCCAGCTGTTACACAGTTTAGTACAGGCCAAGTTAAAAATGTAACAGTGGGAATGTTTTCAGTTTTTGAGTGATTTGAGTCACAGTGCTGTATGCCAGGAGCAGGGCAGGGCTGCTTTTCAGGGCGAGGAATTTGTGAGGTTATCTCCTCGTACAGTGTTACAGCTTAAGCCAAAACCCATTTTCCCTCTAAACAGTCACATAATATCCTGATTGTAATTGTAGTAAAGAGTAATTGTGCAGGAGAGGATAAATATATGTTCTAAAATGCCTTGTACACATTGGAAATAAGCTCTGTATAGCAGAAAGTAACACACATCCTCACAGAGACTGGCTCACAGTGACTGGTGGTGTTTGGGGGCTGCATTTGTCATTATGATTTCTGGGTAGAAGTTACTGTGCAGATGATAGAGCCCTGCAGTGTCACCCAACAGCTCATTGTCTCGTTTATCCAAGAGGAGGGTCTGTCTCAGAATTACCCCATGCCTGGTGTCACACCAGTTTTTAAGTGCTCTGTGTTTTTGTTTCCGAATCCAGTCGAGTGTTGCTTGGCTGCTCTCAGCCTGCAGCTACTGCAGTCACAGGCTTTGATCCACTGAGCTCTCCAAATGAATGAGGTCAGCTCAGGACACGCTGTGAAAACACTGAGTGTGCAGGCTGGGAAAATCTAACCCGGTTCCAAGCGGGGAAAACACCCTTGGTCAAACTGAAACTGCTGGCTGGAGTAGGCGGTTACAACTTCTGGAGTGTAGAAACACTCGAGTAGGATGACAAAATCTAGTGCTGAGGCAAAGCCTTTCTTCTCTCCTCTGTAGGGTGGAAAGAGAAACAGGCACCTGCCTTGCAGGGGAGCTGGGAATCTCCCATCTATTCCCAGCCTTGGTGGCTGCGCTGGAGGTACCACACATCTACCCCTGCAGAAATTCACCATTTGTGTCTGCACCTTCCTCTTATCCTTGGAGTTTTGCACAAATCCAAGTGTGATTACACTTCCCTTTCACCCCCATTATGATTTGCCATTTTTGCTCTGTGGAGTGTTCTCATTAAAGCATAACCCTGGCACCATTACATCGCAGTATTTAGGGATAATAATTCATTATTTTCAGTTCACAACAAGGAGGAGGCTGGGCTGCCATGCCTGTCCTGTGAGCACTCATTCACCCATGTCCCAGCTGCCCATTGAGAGCTCTAACACATGCACTGTCACACTCTGCACAAACCCACCAAAAATAAACAAAACCATTTCCTTTCCCAGTGGGATCATCTCACAGAAAAGGGACCAAACTGGAGAACTGGAAAAAGAAGCCAGTGGCAGCAGTGCTGGCACCAGCAAGGACAGTGAAGAGAAGACAATCATCAAACGGCTGTAAGTTTGTCTGCACATTTTGGGGCAGAATCTGTGAGAACACGGCACACTCCTTACAGTGAATCCAGGGCTGGATGCTGAATTTTAGCCTAATTGGCTGGATATTGTTTTCTGCTCCACCTGTAAAGTTAAAAACCTGATAAAGCAATCTCTTCCTGTGGAAAAAGCACTGCACAGGAAAGCAACCTCCACCCAGGCGAGCAGGGAGTCACTTTTCTCCTAGGAAAAACAAGCATTTCTGAACAAAACTATTCAATACTTTGCCCCTGCTGCCAGCCCCTCAGGGCTGTGCTGTGGGAGCACTGTGGCTGGCCCTGGAGGTTTGTTTATATTGTACACAAAACTCATGAGCTCAAGCTGTGTCCCTAAAGTCCCCCAAAATAGCACATTGACAGGGCCAGGCCCCTGCCTGTTCCTTCTTTTTCAGTTGTACATTATTGTTTCCTTTCTGCTATTGATTCTTTTTTTTTTTTAGGTTTTCTTTTAAACATGGAAAATGAGCATCCTCAAGGACTTAACTGCTGCTCTTGAGAATGGCACTGATGAGCCTTTGAGGCGTTGGGAAAGAATGATTGGAAGAAGCAGCATCACTCCTACTGTAGAGAATGAGCAATCTCATTAAAGTCATGTTGTATAATATTCTTTCAGAATAGATTTTACTCTGCTTTTTCAGAAACTGTTAAAAGACACTTTTGTATTTCTTACTGTCAGACATTACCCACATGTAGAAAATAAAACGTTTATACAAAGGTGGGTTTTATTCTTATTAAAAGAGCCTGTGATGATCTGTACCACAACATACTTATCCTGTCCAGCTATCAAAACACTCAGCCCAAATGACTGCAAGATGAAGACATATTTAAGAGAGACATGCCATTCACAAGTGGCTGTTTGGGGGGGAGGTGAACAGTGGAGAAAAGCACAGCAAAGGAAGAAAAGCTGCTGCATCAGGCTCTGCCCACATGAAGGACTGAGGTGCAGGCAGTGCTCAGACTGGAACAGATGCACTAAACATTTCATTTCTGACAGTCAAAGGTCTCCTGTGGTAGGCAGTTGTGTTCTGCATAAGCTCTGTTCTTTCAATCACCTGCCACAAGCTGTGTATTGGCCCCAGTAATGAGATTTAGCACCAGTGGAAGCATATAGGGCAAACAGAGGAGTGGGAAAAGAAGCTTGAAAGACACCGATTAGGTTCTCCATTTAGAAAGGCAGAATATCCAGAGCAGAAAAGTCTGAACAGACATAAAAGAAGCAGTGACAGGTATCAAACTGTGATCTTACTCCCTTCAGAAGTGAAAGCCAGCTCTGAAGTCTTTTGATTCCCTCTCCTACACTGGCAGCATGAAAAATATAGGACACTTCCCACATCTGCTCAGCTGCACAACGTGAGTGCAGCTCGGCAGAAGGAAGAGTTCAGGAACAAAACTCTGTTAGCAAGGCAACACCACAGATGGTGACCTGGGCCAGCTGGTTTAGCCAGGGCACAGAACTACTGAAGTCCTTTTGCCATCTTCAAAATATCAATAAGCCCTAGCCATGCCCTCATTTTGTATTTTCTAGAGCACGGCAGCAGGGAAGGCAGTTACTGCATTGCCTGAGCAGAGGCTTTGTGCACAGAAAAAAATGAAATAAAATCGTAATCAACAAGAGCCAGGATGCACCTCTGAGCTGAAGAGAGATCTTTACATGTGATCTGAATCACTCCATCCTCTTCCATGGTTTATCCAGGGATGCATTTTCCAATCTCCTTTAAAAAAAGCAGTTTAGCTCCCAATCCAAGGGCATCTTTCCCTGTGACACCTTGTTAGAAGATGAAGCCTTCCTGTGAGGCACAGAGATAAACATCCAAATGACATGTTCCTGTGAGAAGTAGATTGAGATAGATCTATAGATGTCTCTCCGTGTATGTGTTCCTAGAAAAGTAAAGGATACATATGCAGTGCAACATGAGCTTTATTTCCATCCTCCAACGCAGTGCTACTCAATTACCAGTTCAGCTTTCAGAGAAGACATTTTATGTAAAACAGGGAGATCTTTCCCTTTCTTGTTTACAAAAGTGATGCTGAAGTACAGAGGTTTTAAGGTATTCAACCTGATAGAGAACAAGTAAATGTTTAAATAAAACAAAAAAAAAATTATTCCAATTTTGACTTAAGGGAAGTGCTCTAGTTTAATAGGACACGGTACACATTGCTGAGGTCTCCATTACTGAGACCAGAGAAAAATCAGTGCCAACTCAGACAAGTTGGCCAACGAGGCTTACCTGAAATTCAGTACATGTAATGTAACAGGTCTCCAGTTAATTCTTCAGAAATGGGAAAATACCCAGGCTTGCTCTGATGAGTTTGCCTTGTGTGAAGCAGTAAATAATATAAAGCATTTAATAGCTAATGATTTTCACAGCTTTCTTTCAAGATGCTCATGAACTGCAATGGAGACAGGTAGTATAGCAGCCACTTCATCAATAATAAATATATTCTTTATTTTACAGAGACATTGTCTTCAAGTTTTTAATTTAAAAAATACATCACTAAGCCACCTCTCTTGCTGCTGGAGCACACAACCAGGATGTTGTTGCTATCTGACCTATCACATAGGCAAGCATAAGATTGTCTAGAGGGCATTCAGCTGGAACAGCAGCAGCCTTCAAGACATGAGGAACAGAAGACATTAACAGAGCCACAGATCCCTTGCTGACATCTTCCAGCAGCAAGCGTGGCTGATGGCTCACAGCCATTTTCATCTACACACATGCCAAGCCTGCCTTGGCAAAAATTCCAACTGGTAAGAATTCATCTTTAACATAAAGGACCTGCATTGTATTGCCTGCCTATATCCCAGATTTGGCTCTCCAACAGTAACGTTCTGAACATCCACGAGATGCAGAGTGCTCAACTCCCATGTGAGACAGTGGGACCAGACCGTGCTGGACAGACCTACAGGACCAGGCAATAAGGAATCTACTTTCTTCACTGCATGAACTCCATCACTACAGTTTGAAGCTGCATATGAAGATGACTCCTATTTTTGGAACCACTATGCTCTACTTCAAGCATTCACAGTAAATAAATAGCTTCTGATGTGGCTAATTAGCATAGGAAGGTAATAAAAAAATTTTTGGAGAGAGCTTTTACTTCTTTAAAATCCTCTGGGAGACACCTCCAAGAATTGGCCATGAACTATAAAAAGGTACCTTCTCAAAGTTTAGAAAATAAGTAAATGTCAAACATTGATTCTCATTGTGAAGTTCTATCTTCACATCTCTAATCAGTATCAGCCCCGTCTATCAAAATCCATCCTTGTTTGGCTGGGAGTCATTTCTCCAAAGAAAGCAGCCAATCTGACCATCCTTTTTTCCCCTCAGTGCCAGTGCATTTGAAGTCCATTGCCAACAGAATGTATGACACTGGAAAAAATTGGTTTCCTACCACAAATTATTTGAGAATGACAATAGCATCCATCTCAGAGAAGCCTGTCAGCACTGGGCTGTGAAAAGCAGTCTGACAGGCAGTCAAGCCACCAAGTCAGAGTACAGCAGTACTTCTGTCATAAAGCCAAGTTCAGCACCCCAAAGTGGAGCGTGAGATTTCCTTGCAAAAGCAGAAGCACAACCCCAGTGATTAAGTTTCTGTGCAAGTCTTTCACTGCTCAAGTGGCACTGGTCGCTACACAGAAGCATTCAAATTTTAAGGAGGGTTTTCCTTTTATGATATAAAAGTTTTGGCAATCTAAGATCAATTATTCAAGCCTGCCTGGAAAACTGTAATAGGTATTTAAATACTGCAAAGCAAAAAGGCAGTGTTTAAGGAGCTCGGAAGACCATAAGCAGTCCACTAAGAAAGCTGAGGGGAGTGAGGGCAGGAAAATAAAAATTCACTGACTCCTTGTAAAACACTCAGTCCAAAAATAAAAACCCCAAAACAAGGAAGATGAATTAGTGTTTCAGCCATGGGTGAGCTTCAATGGAAGCTTTGCTTCTGTCTCCATAGTCGTACAACAGTTCTTCACCTGCCTTAATGTCCCTGGAAGCTATGAGGATGAGATGAGGCACACCATCGATGTCGTGGAGCTTGGTCTGACAATTGCCACACTTGCTGTGATTAATGAGCCTTCCCAGACGATTCGTTTCTTTCGTAGCATCAACACTGAAAGAGCAAGAAGAGAACAAGGGATTTGGATTGGGCCTGGGGCAGGAGCACATTTGTGGACAAAGCCCAAAGTGCAAAACAGATAAAGAATGAGGAAACCACACAAGGCTTGAAAAATTAAGGAGAAACAGAATATTACCATGTTACATTACAAAACAACCATGACTACACAGACAGCCATAATATGGCAAGGCAGGGAAACTGAAACAACTCGGAGATTTTTAAGTTAGCACAAAACCCAGAAACTGAAATGTTTGGGCTGTTTGAGCTGCCTGTTTCCAGGAATAGCAGAGTCCAGATGTGAAACAAATTATAAAGCTTGGACTGAAGTGGGTGTCAGAGACTGGAGAAACAAGGACACCCAGTCAAACTTCCAGGGAGTTTGTCCATCCTGCTTTTCAAACCAACTCTGTGCAACTCAGATAAAGGATTTCATTTTACAAGATGATAAATTTAGGCAGAAGACCACAGCAGAACTACAAGCCTCCTCCAAGCAGATGCAACTCCCCACATAGCTTGTGCTGTACTTCAGAGAACAGGGCTTTGAGTCACCTACCATTCCTCATAGCCCAGGACACTCTTGGACCATGGATCATGGACCATGCTCTGAAAGATTTTGTAATTCAGAGTTTCCATTAAAATCAAGAAATTTGCATGAAAACAAGAAAAGAATTAGCAGTATTCAAAGCCTCTATCAATGGAAACTTGAGCTTACCAGTAGGTTTTGCTGAGGTACTGGAAATAGTACATGTAGCAGCCTGTGGATGGGTCTTGAGCGTACACAGCCTCTCGTTTCTTGGCATCAGTGATCTCAATGAGATCCCCATGATACTCAACCACAAATTCTCCTCGAGTAAAATGTTTAGTAGCAATTACTCCTCTCCCTTTGCCATCAATGTAATCAATCTGTTGAGTCGAAAAGGAAATACTTTCTCATTTCCCAGCTGATTTACATCACTGCAGATACACTGATTACTAGGAAATGATTTGTCATTAAAAAAACGCTGCAAAAGGGAATTAGTGTGCATTGCAAACAAAGCTGTAGAAGCACAATGCATGGCATTGTGGGAGAAATGCAGGATGAGTGGGACACACCCTGAGTTACTGGGTAGCTGGACACAAAGTCTTCCAATCAAAGAACTTAGGAGTGCATTTCTGTAAAGACCTTAAATCCCCCTCAATATTTATGACTGAGGCTGCACGTACACATTCTTCAGAGACCAATACTGCTCATTCAAAAGGAAAGACAGGGTGTTCCAGTTTTCCTGCATTTTCATCAGAGAATTGCAGGGTTCTGAGACTGAGTTCTGCTACTCTGTTTAAATAGATTAACACCAAGATACTGTACAATAAACAGTACATGGCTACTTAGGTTGGCATTGTAGTTACCTTCATTCCTTCTTCTTTCCCACTTGTAATCAGCTCATCTATTTTCCTCCTTTCCTCAGTCTGCAGAATAAACAAGAACAAACAAAACCACAATATTGTTTATAGCTTATTCTAGAGCTGGAAGGAAATTACCCACCAGTGACGCTCATTGTTCCAAACCATCTCATATTTCCAGCAAACTGAATAGCAGAAAGACATTTCTGCCCCCCAAAATATCTAAGCAGCTAGATTCTGTTCTAGAGTGGACCAGCATTTTCAAATTTTAAGCAAGTTCTTAACAATACTTCAAGTGCACACATTATTTGCATTTGGAATGGAAACCATTTACAGACAGTTACCCACTTCCCCAAATCTTCAGCTAACCAGACAAAAGTAATGTCATTTTAACAAGAAGCACTACCTCCAATTCAGATTTGCTCTTCCTGGAACTTCTTCTAACTGGGTAATAATCTGTCACTTTTCGGTTTGGTGTTCTTCCTTGCGTTCTAAGGGGTAAGAAAAAGAGAACACACACACACGCATTTCAGACTATTTGTTAAGTTACACCTCTAGAGCACAGGTTTGTGCAAGAAATTTTTATTTCAGCTTGGTAAGTCGAAAGGTGATCAATAGAAATCAGTGTTTTTATCAGTACTCTTAGCTTCAAGCCACAGCTTCCCCTTTCTTCCCCACACTATTTCCATTACCCCAGTACTAATTCTTGAACAATAAAAGTGAGATGTCGTTGGAAATCAACTGAAGGTCACATTACAAGTCTGGGGCCCCCTGCGTGCCTTGCCAGAAGGCACTCGAAAATTTAGGTCAAGAAAACTGCTTGGCAAGGAATTCATTAATGTTAGGTCACATTACTCTGATACCATGAGAAAGAGTATCAGCTCAGCCAGGAAGCCTCCAACTGTTCTGTTTCTGACAAGACACATTCCCATTTGTCCACAGGAAAGTAGGTCTTAAAGGCTCATTAATTTCTTTTTTCCATAGGTGACCAGCAAATATTTCACTTGTGACAGAACATACTAACCTTGTTCTCAGGACAAACAAGTCCTCTGCAAAGTAGATACTTCAATGCAACTTTGGGGCTTTTTAAATGTGATATTTTTGAGAAAACAAAGATTCCACAAGTCACTTACTTTTTCCTTGGTCCTCGTTTTGCTTTAACCATCTTCTTCTGAGCTGGCTTTGCATTGGCCTCCTCAGCACAGTCAGCAGGCAGGGGAGTCTTCTGAGTTTCCACAGTTTCTTGGTTTTGATCAGAGGAGGGCACTGAAGGATTGCACCCACCTTCCTTGTCCTTCTGGTCTTCTGTTTTTACAGCACCTTCAACTATTTTGCCACCATTCTTTTTTCCTGGCGACAGGGAAATCAAGTAAGGCTCTGAAATTAGGGCTGACTATACCCGAAATAAATGAATTCCAGTAGTTTTTAGTTCTGCCAAATGGGAGAAAAAGGACGGCAGTGACCCTGCACTGCTGGGCTCAGCAGCTGCAGATGTTGGCACCAAGTGGCTGATGCCACCCAGACCAAATCCATGGGAGCTGAAGGTCTGGCACTGACAAGAAATCTACACTCCCCACAACCAACATTTTCTTGGTTTTTTGCATCCTACCCCGATACAACCACATCCTCCTCCTCAGACAACCGACTCAGAGGTAGGTGAGCATGGTTTAAAGCTGAATAACATTTTTATGTAGAGTAAATCATCAGGTTTAGCAGTCCCATCTGCTGAGACAGATGTTTCAGTCTCACTGGAGAAAAAAAGCACAGCTGCAAGGCTTCAGCAGTGGGACAAGCTAAGGCTGTCTTCACTTCCTTGTCAAAACTGGGGAGCCAAATTAGGAACTAAAGGCCCCAAGTTTCCAGAAAACCTGACACTGCCTGCATAAAGTGAGACTTAAAATATCTGCCCGTTAGAAGTGTTTGCATCAAAGTGTTTAGACAAATTACCAAGGCCGTTAAATGCACCTTTAAGCACAAGCCAGATGGGTCTTCTTCCCCTTCAAAAACTTATGGAACATTCCCATCTAGTCACTACAACAAAGCACCCGTGAAGCCTGGCACTCAGCATCCACAATTTGGGCTCCTCCTCACTGCTTTTATTTCTTCATGAAAATTTTAGAACTGGGGGCAGTGGGAGCACATTTAACAAGATAAGCAATCCACAGCTCAATCTTACCAGCTCCTTTCCTGTAGGTTTCCTTTAGTGTTTTGCCCTGACATTTCACCTCGTGATACATGACAGAGTTTTCTTCTTGAAGCGGGGGGCGAGCACCAGGAGCTTTGTTGGGATTCAGGTAGCTGTAGATTTTGGATTGACCAATAAACACATTCTCCTAAAACAGATCCACACAAAGATCAGTTCAGCACAGAGATTCTGGGAACCTCAAGTTGACATCCACAACAGTCTGCAGTGACCAGGGCTGACAGCTGACTGTGCTGATGCAAATTACACTGTTTTAAGCATCACCCTCACTGAGGCTGTGATTTATAAGTGAAAAAATAACAGTGCTGAGCACTCTGAGAACCTTACTAATGCAGACTCTCAGTCCGAGGGAGTTTTCACATAAAATGTGGCAGGATGGGGTAGTCATAGCCTCCACCCTTGTGCTTCACAGTATGAACTTTGGTGCTAAAAAAAACAAACCCCAAGCCTGAGCTCCTCAGGAGGAAGGCGGCCTCAAAGAGCACAAGCCAAAAAAAATATGAATAACGCAGCAAAAATTGCCCAGGCCTAGTACAGAGCTCTCATAGCCAAAGAGGTATGAGCTACCCAGCTACTCTCAGGAGGTGTCAAATGTTGCTGCAGTAAATTATATGCTCAACTGAACAGCACAGAAGACAGGAATCAGTTTTACAGCCTACCTTGAGTGACACCTCTCAGCATGATGAAGCATGAGAGATTAAACAGTGCTATCTTTTTATCCATTATATGATACAAAATTAAAGTGTAAAAGTTGTTCATGGCAAAGAAGCCCATTAAAGAGTCTGTGCAAAGCCTGGTCAGGAAAATGGCAAAACCCTGTGGCATGGCCAGACACCACAGAGCCTGGGGTTTGTTCGCTGGCTCAGGCTCCAAGATGCCAACAGTGAGCAGTGTCAAATTTAGCAAAGATTAGTGGAGTCCTGTCACCTTCACTTTTACAGTCTCCTGCCACCTGGCTATGCTTGCCTGTGCAGTCTATGTCAGGCACACGGATTCCAATCCTGAAATCTCAGTGTCTGGACAAACAGATGCAACTTGGCCAGAATAAGTTTTTCTTGGCTATAGCTTGACTCAACCAAAAGCAATTTGCAAACATTGCATGCCAGTTAAAACAACAAAAATATGCATCCATTTTTTTAGAAAAGCAAGGAACAAAGGGTCCCAGTAGTAAAAAAAAGATAGCTCAAATATAGCTGACGCAACAAATACCTCAGTATACCTAGTCACAGAGACACTGAAGAAGTAAACAGAGTACACAATAGAACAGATAGGATAATTTTAATAATTAACATAATCAAGAATAACAAATTTCTTATGTACATAATTCACATAAAATCAGACCAGTTAAAGGCTCAAATCTTAGTCCATAAATAAACTTTAGTAAAGACTGAGATTACGATAGAACATCTTGAGAAAAAGTAATCACATGGACACTCCCTGACCTCTAATATTTCTGAAAGGCCTATGAAAGGCAAAATTGGCTTATTAAAAAAACGGGGCTTCAAAGCATGAAATACTATGAAAACACTCCGTTTTAACAATTGCAAGCAACGAACCCTGAGCTTCAAAGTCCTCAAGATTTAGTGAGAAGTTTAAATATGGGCATTTTGGGAGAAAGCCCAAAGCAGTGAACTGCAGTCCACCTGCCAGCTGAGCCTTCAGGCTCTGAATACACCGTGAACAGGAAGCGAACAACTATTTTTCCAGCATAGCTTCCTCCCCTCATTCCCAGCTCCCTGCCTGCTGCGCTCTTGGCGCAACCGAGACGCCGCTGCCACGTCTTTGTCTGTGCCAGGCTTGAGACCCCGGAGAGCAGAGACTTTCTCAGCACAGCAAAACACACGAAAGGCTGCTGAGGGGCTCCGGGATCTGATACAATAACCACAATTATTTCCATTGAGAGCTAAATGCAAAGAGCCAAGCAGCCTCCGACCAGCTGCCTGTGACAGAACTGCAGGACGGGGACGATGGCACGGAGGGAATGCCGAGCCTAGGGCCTGTCTGCGGTAGGGCACAGGCAAACACGGAAAGAGTCCGACTGTACTTAAAGTTAACCGGTTTCTGAATGACTGGAGGGGCCCCGGAAGCCCCGGGCCCCGCGGCTCGCCGGCGCAGCCCGCACGGCGGCTCGCCCGCACCGGGGGGAGCGGGGGGCACAGCAGACCCCCGGGAGCCGCCCGCCCCGCTCCGCCCGCCCAGGCCCGGGCACTGCTTACCCCGCCGGCCCGGGGGCGGCCGGAGCCCTTCCTCTCGGCGCTCTCGGGGCTTGCCTTCTCCACGCCACCCGCCCTGGTCTTGGGCATGTTCTTCCCTAGGAGCAACGGGGGAAGATCGGCGCCTGAGCCATGTCCGGCGCTGCCGCCCGCGGTCATCGCCCGGCCGCCGCGGCCTGCGCCATGTTTAAAGGGCTGGATGCGGCAGAGCGAGCCGCGGCGGCCCAGCCCCTTCCCGGCGAGCTGCGCACACCGCGCGGGGGAGGAGTCCCGCCGGCCCCGGCTCCCCGCACCTCCCGGGAGGAGCCTCCGCGCCGCGGAGATGCCCCGCGCCGCGCGGGCCCAGCCCCGCCGGCCCCGCCGCGCCCCGGCCCCGCTCCGCTCATCCCCGCTCCGCCCCGCGCACCTCCGGCCATGGCGGCGGCGGCAGTGGCCCCGCGCCCCGGAGCCCCCGCGCCGGGCGGCCCCGACTGTCCCCGCGGAGTCCCCGCCGCCGCCAACCGCTCCGCAGGGAGACGCCGCGCTGCCCTTGGCAACCTCACTGGTTTAACCGCCTGCCCATCAGCGCTCTCGGGCCTCTGGTTGGCGCACGGGGCCATAACCCGCCCTCTCCCCGTTACTCCGCGGTGGCTGCGGCTCCCGGGAGCAGGGTTTAAATGCGCGTTCGCTGGGCGCTGAGTGGCCCGCGCCGAGGGCAGGCGGCGCTCCCATTGGCGGCCCGGCGGGGAACGCCTCTCCCGCGGCCGGGCTGCGCCACGTGGGCCGGGAGCGGGAGCGGCACCCTCCGGCCCGTGCGGGGGCCTCGGTGGTACCCCCGCTCTGCCGGGGCACCGGCACCTCCCGCCGCCGTACCGCCTATGCCTCCTGCCTCCTGCAGCTCTCCGCAGGGCACACGGCCCCCGCCACCTCGCAGCGGGGGTTCGGGGGAACCCTAATCCTGGCGGGATTGTAAAGCTCTGCTCTGCGAAATTATTAGGATGCTTTACGCAATGTTTAGTTTAGATCTCACTCGTTGAAATTTAAGTCTGTTAGTTCCATCTTTCAAGCTTGCCTGGAGAGCAGGTGATAACTCAAGCATTGTGCTAAAGCATCAAAGACCTTGTGTAAATCCCCATTCCATAACGAGAGCAGCTAAAATACGGCAAAAGCACATGGTGGCGCATCAACAGAACCCTCGTTATCACCAGGAGAGCTGGAACAGTCATCAGCATCTATTCCCTGGTCAGGAGCTGCCAACAAGACTAGTACATGCACTTTGAAATCCCGAAAGTACAATGGCAAAGAGTAACCCAGCAATAAGGCAAGAGTGCACACGGGTCAGGGGATGTGAATGGATGCCATCGTGGAAGTCAGGAAATTGCCACACAGGACTGCCTTGGGTGCTCCATGATAAGAAGAACACTTATATTGAGCAACAGTGCATGACTCTTGGTTCTTCTTATCTGTGTTAGCCCTTCTGTAGCAAGGGCTACCTGTGTGTGCTCAGGACGTGGGGTGGTGGCACTGGAGCTGACCCAAGCGCTATCGCCACTGCGGTGGCTTCCCACCCAAGGCTTATCTGCAGCCACAGGCTGCTGCTTGTCTCTTGGGCATTCCCAGCGTGGTGTAAACAGCCAGTTCAGGGTGGTGATACAGCTGAAAACCATCCTTTCCCTTAAGAAGCAAAAAAACCCTTCTCATCTTAAGCAAGAACTGCCCAGAAGGGGCCTCGTCCTTTCCAAGCTGTCCCAGAGCAGTTGGGGGCTCACAGGACAGGAATTCAGTGTGACTGCGGAGCAGTTTGAGAAGGCAGCACAGGGTTTCAATCCACCCTCGCCTCTTTTTGTGACAGCCTTGCATTCAGGCACTTTGGGAAAAGACAGAACAAACCCAGCTCTGCATGGGCACTGTCATTTGTTAGGTCTGGGTCTTCGATCACCAGGCACATGAATTTTACAGGGAGGCAACCAAAACGCAGTGGGTGTTTTCCTGTCAACTCAAAGCTGCAGCCAGCTGACATCCTCTGGGCATCATGTCCATGAACACCCATGTCCATGGTGTTCTTCCATCAAGGCAGGTACTCCAAGCTCTCCACAAAAGCACCAGAGCAGACACTGCTCTGATTTTTCCACCCCAGTTTGCACTGTACTTATCACACAGCTCGGATGCAACTGAGAAAAAAAAGGTCTTCATAAATTACTAACATGATTTCCTTCCTGCAGTAATTGGGAACACTCTTCCTAATATCTTGGGAAAGCTCTGGAAACACCCTCATTGTGGTTTTGCTCCGCTCTTGGAGGTTGTATATTTGAAATAATTATTTTATATATGCATATTAAACAAAGCAACCGAGTTGGCATCGAAGCTGTGCGGGCCACCAGTAGAGGGCAAAGGAAGCCAAGGAATTCTCTTCCCCAGAGCAACAAAGAAAACAACGTCATCTCCAACTGGCCGCTGCTACCGGCGCGGTGGGATCACACCGTGAATTAGCAAAACATGTTGGCTTTACCCCTCAGCCAGAGCCGAGGAGAAGTTGAAATGTCAAAGGCTACAGCCCAAAAGAGCGTGGCTGGAGCCTCCCGCCAGCGTGGCTCAGGACACACGGCCGCACACGGGAGGGAGAGCGCTGCCGACTCCCGGAATCCAGAGGGAGCAGCGCGACTCCCGCTAGAACCAGCGCTAAAACCCAGTGACCTAAATATTCTCTCCCGTAGTGCCGCATGAGCAGCTCCCGGGAGCACCACGTTTTACTGCGGAAATGTGAAATTGTTTTGTGGGGGAAGGGGAGGAAGAACGAGCGAAGGCGTTGATTTGCTCAGAAAGGAAAGAAAATCGTCAAGGTAAAATCTCTTCGGTCTAGATGAATACTTCACTCAGTTTAAAAAAAAAATCTTATTTTATCTTTGAATTCATAGTTTCATTTTCTCTCCAATACACCAATAAGATGCTTGTTAAATATTCCCACCTGAGAGCAAGTTCTCACACAGCACCTGTCACATTTGCAATTAAATAAATATGACAGCATCTACACAAATTTCTCGTTCACAAGATGATATCCCTACAATTTGTGCTTCAGCCACTAGAAATCAAGTAAAAACAATCCCTGAGGGTAACTGCTGAGTATTACATTAAGCAACATCATTTTATAAAGTCACAGAGTAAAATGCCAGTAGGTGCTAACTGCATTTCATAGATTATAAAATAGAATTACATCCAGAATTGTATCTAACAATGATTTTAAATACCCCGAAACCCTCTTGACTAGAAAGTGCAGTGAGATCCGTGAATTACATGCAAAATTCTATGGAAACAGAGTCCTGCAGACAAATCTGCGTGTGCTAATTCCGCACTGCCAATGGAAAGCAGCACTTCCACCAGTGGGATTACTCACCTATTCCAGTCGAGGATGATCACAAACGCTGACAGGTAACTCTCTTTTCAACGCAAGACATCAAACCCCTCACTTTCTTGTCACAATTGTACAGAGCTGCTGAGATTTAATGTTCGATTCGGCACGTGTGAGCTGTACTTCATCGTGCCTTCATCCGAACTGTGCAGAGGGCAATAATTAAGATAAAAGCTGCCATTTAAATTGTTCTTCTCGTCTCTGGCCACACTTGCGTCCTCTTTTTCTCCATCTGAAGCATCACTGATTAATCTGAATTACTTAAGTCAGTTTAATTAACGTTGCTTTGTCTTTAAATAGTTTAGCCTTAATCTGTCTAATCCTTTATTGCTTATATTAATCCCTGTTAAATTTGTCTAATGATAAAATAAGCAAACTTGCACGAGATTGAATGAGTAGTACTGAACATTTGAAGGAATTTCATGATTGCTCACATTTCGTCTATGTCTGGCTCAGTTCTGTGTGAAAGTTCTTACAAATTTTCATGTTCTTACACAACTGGGAATGCATTTTATTGGAAGGTTGTGTCGTTATTAACGAGTCTTCTCAGTCTGAGGGCCTCCAGCGCTAAAAAGATTTGTCGCATGTCTCCAAACGCGAAACTAGCATGAGTGGCCTCCAGATTTTCACTCACTCTTTGCAGCAGCAAGTTTCCCATGTGCAGCTTGTAAGGTATTTGCAAGGGGAAACACTCATCTGCCAGCACATCCGCACGGGTGCAGCATTCCCAGGGCGGGCAGCAGGGATGTCCCCCCGCGTTCTCCTGAGGGAGTCCAGGGAGCCCCGGTGAAGGAGCACCGCAGAGTCGCGGCGCCGTGAGGGGGCGGAGGTGGCGGTGCCCTCAGGGCGGGGTGCGCGGAGCCGCCAACCGCGGCGGGATGGGACGGGACCAGGGGGCTGCCTGAAGTCAGAGGCGTTCAGCAGAGGGAGCACGGGCAGGGATAAGCTGAGATAACAGAGTTTCCCCTCAGGGCAGCAGCCCCCGGCCCGCTCCCGCCGCTGCGGGGCCGCTCCCGCCACCGCCGCCGCCTCAGGCGGGGGCGCGCGCGCGGCCCCTCCACCCCCCGCCTCCTCTCCCCGTGATGCAGCGAGAAACGCGAGATCTCGCGAGAGCTCCTCCCGCGCTGCCGCGTTCTCGCCGGCGGCCGCCATCTTGGGGGACCTCGGTCACGTGACCGCTCGCAGCCGTTCGCCTCCGCCTTCCCCTCCCCCCACCCCTACCGGGAACCGGGCCCGGCATCGCCAAGGCTCGACTGCGGCCGCCGCCCCGGGGCGGGGCCCACCCGCGGGGACTTCGCGTATTTTGAAGGACGGTGGATACGCCGCGGTTTTTTTTTTTTTTTGCGGGGTGGGGAGGGGGAGGGAACGGGGAACTTGCTGCCTTCCCGTTGCTGAGGGGCAGGGACAGACCGAGGCGCGGCATGTCACGGGCGCGTGCGGGGAGCGGGCTCGGTGGCGGCGGCGGCGGGAGGGGGAGGGGGGGGTGGGCGCGAGACGGCGGCGGCGGCCACGTGACCGGGGAGCCCGCGCGGGGGGGGGCGGGCGGGGGCGGGTCACGTGGCGCCGAGCGCGCGCCGGCGGCGGGCGGTGGCCGGCGGGGGTCACGTGGGCGGGGAGCGCGCGCGCGCGGCGCGGCGGGGGGAGGGAGGCGCGGCCCGGGTCACGTGGTGCGGGCGCCCCCCCCCCCCCCCGGCCCCCCCCTCCCCTGTGAGGGGAGGGAGGGCAAAGATGGCGGCCGTGAGTTAGAAAGCGGCGGGCGGCGGGGCCGGCGGCGGAGACTTCCAGGAGCCCGCGGGAGGATCGAGCGCGACAGAGAGTGAGTCCCCACGCTGTCCTTTCGCCTAGCGCCGCGCCTGTTCGGCCGCCTTGGGCGCCTCCCTGCGCTGTGAGGCCGCCCCGGGGGTTTCCTCCCCTCAGCTCCTCAGCGGGGCCCGCGGCGGTGGCGCGGGGGTGTCCGGGGGGGGACCCGCCGTGCTGGGAGCGGCTCCGCGTCTCCCTCGTTGGCCTCAGCCCCGGAAGGCTGCGTGGCCGCCCCCGCCGGGGTCCCGGTGGGCTGAGGGCGGCGCGGCGGGCGGGGGAGGCGCCGCCGCCGCCCCGGCGGAGCCCCGGGTGTCCCGCGAACTTGGTGCCCGGGGGCGTGCGGGGGCGGGCGGCGGGGCCCCCCCGGTTCTGGGAAGCGCTGCTGTGACGGGGGCGGGCGCGGCGGTGGGTTCGGCCGCCCCCCCCCGCCGCATCCCTACGCGGGCAGAGCCCCCCGGGCCGGCCCGCGCCTTTGTGCGCTCTTTCCGCGGCTGGTGATTGTTGAGGTTTGAAATGGAGAGGCGAGGCGGGCGGGAGGGGGGGGGGAATGGGGGTGTTTGATTTATGGTGCCGGAGCGGCTCCGAAAGCCGCCGTGAGACGGAGCCCTCCCGCCCTTCCCCGGGATCGCGGTGCTGCTGAGGGGATCTTTAAAGAGGTGAAGGTCTGGAAACAAAAAGTCGCGCATGGGACAGGATTACGCAGCCGATTCTGGCCCAACCCGGAAGTTTATGTCGGGAACACGTGTTGGTGGGAAGGTGGCGAGGCAGGAGCCGCCGACCCCCCGTTTCTCTCGTCACCTCCCCCGGGGCTTCCCCGCCCGGCCGAGCCCTCCGGGGCCCCGCTGCTCCCGGGGAGCTGAACCGCGGCGACAGACACGGCCTCAAAGTCCAGGGACTCTTTAACGAGCGCACCTCAAACAGAGGTTGCTAGGGTGAGTAATAGTTTAACGTAGAAATGCCCCTACAGTCTGATGGGGAAGAGGCCTTGCGGGTCTTTCTTCTGGTTTTTTTTTAGGTTGTTTCTTTATTATTTTTAGCTAACCAAGTTGCACAATGCGTTTGAGAGTATAAATTAGAGCTCTTGTACTTTTTTCTAGATACTCATAGGCTGGTTCGAGGTGTTTGGTACCTGTTAAAGGTGAGGCAAATTTTGTAAATGCTTAAAAAAAACCCCAAACCTTGAATTGATATATTAGATAACTCCAGAGTAAGTAAAAAAAAATTAGTGTGATCAAACGACACAGTGTAAAGTTAGGAATTAACTTGGTGGTAGACTATTTGGCTTTAGACTACCAAGGTTGTGTCTGGATTAAAATGACTTAAAAACATACATTAGTGTTTTGCAAGCTGCCCTCCTCAAAACTGAAAATCTGTAGTTGATGATGTAAAGCAAAAATTGAAATTGTGTAACAACAGCACGACATTTGAGTTGGTATTCTGTATCTGCCTCACAGCCAGAAGATGTTATATTTGTATGCAATCTTAATATTTAGAAATAAAACGTGGGCAGTTTGTCTTTTTGTTCAGACTATTTCTTTGGTTTCAAAACTGGCTGAGAGCTATTGTAAAAGCCATTGAAGCAGGTCATGGATATAGGTAGTAGTGCTTTGAGACACACCTGGAACTGGCTCCTGGGCTAAAAGTAAGGATCCTGGCCCTCACATGCTGCTCTTAGTTCTCTGAGTTTTTACTTCTCAGAAACTTTTACTACTGGCCAAATTACCAGCTCCAGCCTTTTTGTCTGAAAGCTGGTTTCATGCTAAATTAATGCATTGTTAAGTCTTTTAATATTTTCAAAACTCCTGAATTTCACGTGTGCAGACTGTGTAACATGACAGTTGTAAATTTTGTAGAACAGTCATTAAAGAGCATTGAGGCAGAGTTGAACCCCACAGCACCCTAAAGTGTCCCTCATGTCCTTGAAAGTTTTGATGTTTGAATGGTAACCAGCCTTGGAAAAATGGGAATGATTTTTCTAGGTTTGGGGTTAACTAAAGATTTTTGTGAAAACAACTTTGTACGTGTAAATGCAAAATTAACTGCTAGTCCTGAGGTTAGGGCATGGAAGGATGAGTGAGTTCATTAATTAGGATTTTGCTCTTTGATTGGATGGTGACTTGGAGAGGACCAGAAGGGGTTGGGTTGGTGGAGTTTTTTTTTTTATTGTTAGCCAGGTTGCCTTCTGGAGCCAAAAGCTGCAAGATGAGCAGAACCCACGTGGATATCCAGAGAATCCTGTTGGGTGGGATGGGGCTTAGCAGCCCTTACACCTCTGCTGTGAGAGGCTGCAAAAGGAGATGTGAAATTTTCAGGTCAATAATAACTCATGGTTTAGACAGGCAGAGAATTTGCAGGGCAAAGCTGTCTTGTCTCTACAGCTTCAGTATTTGTGTGATATTATAAATGGCTTCCAGTATAGTTCAGGTGACATGTATTCCTCAAAAATCTTCTAGTTTTTTTTAGGTTAAAAAACCTTTCCAGTAAAGGAACAAGAGTTGCTGAATGCTGTTTGTGTCCCAGGCAAGCATTAACACCCAGGTCTGCAGCTGGGTACACCACAGAGCCCAGGTGTCTGAAGGGCTTGGGAATAGCTGTGCCTGGTTGATTGTGATGTTTGATTTGGACCAACTTATGATACTGTAATTGATTATGGTTTTTAAATAAGTACTTTAGGCATGCAGTGTTAAAATGTGTAACTCACAGACCTAAAAATCAAAAAGGCTTTTCATTGTTTGGGATTCTACCATTATCTTTCTCAGGGGAAGCAGAGCAGGTTGCTCGACATGTGTTTTAGAATCTTTTTTTCTTCTTTTTTTGTTTTGTTTCTTTGTACCAAAGCTAAAATGGAAAGAGAGAGAGAGCCAGGTTGGCATGGATACATGACATGATATTAAACATGGCATTCTGGTTTTGTATCTTTAAATCAGAAATTATTTACATAATGTGCAGTGATCACAAAACTGTCTCTTTATCAAAGTTTCAGGCTATATTCTTCATCAGAAGAGCACTTTACAGAAATGTTTGGGGTGTTTTGGTAGCCCTTCTTGAAATGGCAGCAGTTTGTTTTTTCTTGAAACAAAGAAAATAATTAAGATACTACTACTATTGAAATTTCATAAACACATTTTTTCAGTTTTATTTAATAGGCTGATTCTCACTCATTGACATTGGACTACCTCACTAAACATAGACAATCTTATCTGCAAGATTCTGCATGCTCAAAACAGTCTTTGAGTGATGAAATGCTCGAGGAACAGCTTGTAATATTCACAACTTTTTAATAAGTAATTTCTTTTGGAGATTTTGAAGATGTGGCAAACAGGTCCTTATATAGTATTGCCAAGGCTGAGCTGCAGAGCTTGATAAAGTCACTTTCACTTGTGTTAACTGAGGAGCCTCCTACCTTGCAAGATTATGGAGCTGTTTCAGCCTGATAATGTTTTAAGCTTAACCAACATGTGCTACAGAAAATAAACTTAAGTTATCACAATGCAGCTTCTCCTGTATTTTTTTCTTCCTCATTTCATTTCCTTGCTAAATTAAAATGGGGAGGGTGGGCAGCATTGGTGCTTGGAAGTTGCACAAAGCCTAAAATTGGTGCTAAGTATTCAGTGACTTCTAATGTAAAAATTCTAGAAGTTCAGAATTCCTTTTGTTCTAAACAATGCAGCTTTGTTCCTACTGTACAGAAACAAAATAAGTGAAACTAGTCAAACTTTCATTGTCCAGACTGACAGACAAACAATTGCTGTTGTTCTACTGAGCTTTTTTGCTGGGTTGTGAGCAACCATGAATTTTTAAGACTTAAAATTGGGATTCTCAGGAGAGAGGTGCAGCTGGGGGATTTCTTACATGAAAACAGCTCCACTAGAAAGTGATGCTTCTAAACTGGAGAAACTTACTCTGAAATTGTAGGAATTGCTTTGCTAGTTTCTGTCACCAGTCACCTACTGAAAACTTTGAAATAAGCAACTAAAGCATTACTGCTATGAGTTGTTTTTTTTCTGAACTCTAGAACTTTTAAGATATCTGGGCCATTGTGTTTTTAAAGGTTAAAAATTTAGAGTTCAGTGTCATTGTGAATAGGTTAAACTGGGCTTGAAACAGATCTGATGAGTTGTGACACCATTGTAGGGTGGCTGGGGAAGATGTGTTTTTGTGGTGTTGGTGTGGGTTTTTTTCTAGCCTTGGTTTTGCTTTGAGTCTCAACTTCATAGAAAGGCCTTTCTTTCTTATATCGTGAGAGCAGACTGCAAGTTCTTGAGTAATTTTTTTTTCTCTTAAGTAAGAAGCCCCAAGCTTCTGTCTTTTTGTGCCTCTGTTCAGTACAGTCACTTAACTCTCAACCAAGTTCTAGTCATATTTTCTTTTAGCAGTGGGGTGATGGTAACTCCATACAGACTAAAGAATGACCTAACTGATGCTTTTTTTCCATTGTACATTTAGACATTTTAGTTTATTTGTCCTTTGAGCAAAGGTGTTGCCCTGTGTGGAGGGGTGCTCATGCCTCTTTTCCAAATGGATACTGGGAAGTTTTGTGATTTCAAAGTGGTTTGGAGCTGCTGTTTTGACCAGGTGACCTGTGTTAATTCCCCTTCTGTAGAGAAATTAATGTTCAGTAGCTGCTCTGAAGTTCTGAACACCAAAAGTACTGATAAGCAAAAATCTCATCTGCAGACTTAAACTTTCCTCCCCTCACCTGTTTCTGGTTAGTAAACAATGCTGCAAGCTTCTAAACTTAGCTGCAATGGTCACTGTTAAGGTTTTAGTCTGATGAAAATTAAGGACTTATCCTACTTAATTTATATATATATAGTCCCCTTTTTTTTGAGACAGGAAGTGCAATCTTTCTGGAATGAAAGGTAAAACTAGAAGTCAGTTCTTACCATTTTTGTTGACCCATTCAGGGTTCTAGGAGACAGGCTAGTGGGTGGTGCCATCCTTTGATGGTGCTGCCATGTTAATTATATCTGCTAGATGTCTTAATATTTCTTAATATCTTCTGTACCTCATAGCAACAAACCAGGCCATTCTGCCAATTTATTTGGTCACCTCAAATGCCTTTAAAAAAGAAAAGTCTGGTTCTGACAAGCAGGTTGTGTTTCATGGGGCTGTGTGTGGTCCATAGGAGTCCCACCAATTGTTTGTTGCTCTGATATTGTTTGGGGCATCTTTAAGTCTTTGATGCTTAAAAGTTTATCTTCCCCTTGTCCCACTTTGCATCCACCACTTGTGGTGCCACCATCTCGGTATGAATCCAGGACAAAAAGATTTCTCCCTGCTATTGCACAGGCTAAAACTAGGAAGGGTAAGAACTAAGTGCTTGAGGCTTAGCTTATTACAAGAATTACCTGTTCTGCTAAATGTGCTGAGGAATATGTGTGACCAGCCAGCTGGATGTGGCTTAGCTGTGCATTTAGAAGGGATAAGCAAGGGAATGCTGTTTTGGAGTCTTATGAATGAGCATCTAAAATGCCAGCAAATAACTTTGTCCCCTTACCTGCTTTAGAGTAGGTGTTTGGCTTCACTGGGTTTCGATGTTTTGTTACCAGTGGGTGTTAAGGGGTGTGGAGGGTAAGTGAAATTAAAATCTGCTTGAGGGGTGTTTTAGGCTGTATAAGCAACAGCTCAAGTTTGGTGAAATAATTTAATTTTTATCTTAATGCTAGGGCAGATGGGTTTCCTTCTTAAGCAAGTGAAACATGTTATCTTCTCCATCTTTAAATATGGAGTATTTGGCTTTTTAATAAGTTTCTATGCTGTCTAGAATAGCTTTTTGAAATTACTTTTGCTTGTCCTACACATAAAGGAGTCCGTGACCTGATGTTAGTGTCCTATTTAATAAGCAGTTACATACTATAATAGTGGCACATTTGTTCTCTCCACTATGCAAAACAAAATTTCTCCAGTGAATGAATGTAACCTAATGTAAGGGCAAGCAAGAAATAAAAGCTTTCCTTACAAGCTCTTTATCACTAACTTGTTACAAGATAAAGTAAATGAGTTTTAATTGTGCTTCCCTCGTGCAGTTGCTTCACCGACAAAGATGGATCATTAGCATAACATGGTCTCACCATTTCTGCTTTTGGTATTTCTTGTAATGCTTGAAAATGTAGAGCCTCGAAGACTAGAAAAGGTGTCTTAAGTTTATGGGTATGGTAGCATTTTGTGTAGTAAGCTATTTAATTCTCCCTGCTTTTAAATGTGGTGGGTATGTTGAAAAGCCTACAAATAAACAAAAGAACCAGAGCAAATTGAGAAAGTGAAACTGTGTGTACAAGAGACTGCACCATGAGTGCCCTTAAATCTAGGAAAGGGAATTTTGTATGGGCAAAAAATAAATCAGAATTAAATGTACTTGTATTTACAGTATCTTTTTTTTTTTTCTTATTTAGAGATGGTGGAGCCAGGACAAGATCTGTTGCTTGCTGCTTTGAGTGAGAGTGGAATCAGTCCAAATGATCTCTTTGATATTGACTCTCCAGATGTGGTTCTTGCAAATCCAGCACCAACTCCAGCTGTTCAGCAGGTTAAAACAAGAACCTAGGGGTTTGTCAGAGAGAGCTTGGGTTTGCTGTGATGGAGGGGTTAAAGGGGGTGATGTCCATAGCAAATGGTTGAAGCATGTGGAGTTTTCATAACTTTCTTGCTTCATAGTACTGAGATTGGAAAATGACTTGCTAAGTAATTTTAAACTTCTACACAAAAAAGCAGTCTGAAGCACTTGAGGTCAGTACAAACAGAAATATGCTTAATTCTGGACATTAAATGGGGACATAATGCCATGGTATCCATGGAGAACTCTCTTGTCATTGGGGTCTAGCTGCTCTACAATAAAATGCATTAGAAGTGTAATAAAATACCATGTTTAAGCTCCATGATGGCCTTCACTCTGCCAGATTGTAGCCATTTCAGGCACAGACTGGGAACAAAAGCCTTAAGGTTTTATTCCTGCTGACTTGTTTGCTTTCTTCCCTCTGCAGTCAGTACCGCTTAGTGCGTTAGAACTGGGCCTGGAGACTGAGGCTGCAGCTGCTGTGAAACAAGAACCAGAGACTGTGTCTACTCCAGCCTTATTAAATGTTCGGGTAAGAGCTGGTGCTCCAGGATTTAGATGGGGAGGGGGTTTAACCTGGGCTGGGCACCAGGTGCCCACTAAGCTGCTTTATCACTCCCCCACCTCAGTTGCACAAAGGCTAAAAAACTATGCTGAAAAGCTCATGGGTTGAGATGAGGACAAGGGAGATCAGCAATTTGTCATGGGCAAACCAGACTCCACTCGAGGAAATTAATTCATTGCCAGTTAACAATGGAGTAGGAAAATGAGAAATAAGAACAAATCTAAAAATACCTTCTCCCCACTCCTTCTTTTGTCCTGGGCTCAACTTCACTCCTGCCATCCATGGGCTGTGGGGGAGTCCCTGCTCCAGCACCTGGGGCACCTCCTCCCTTCATTGACCTTGGTGTCTGCAGGGTTTTCTCACATATTCTCACTTCTTCCTCCCGGCTGCTGATTGTGCAACAGTTTTTGCCTCTTGTTAAATACCTTCTCACAGCCACTGCCAGTGTCACTGACTGGCTGAGCCTTGGCCAGCAGTGGGTCTGTCTTGCAGCGGGTTGGACTGGCTTTATCAGATATGGGGGAAACTGTAGTGGCCATATCTTGTGCCTGGGTGATGAATTTTTCATTTTGTTTTTTTTATTTCCTTTTCCTTGCCTTAAAATAAAATCTAAAAATAACCTCCCGAAATATGTACAATGTATTTTTGCTCAGACTATTGCAGCACAAGATAATTATTCTGGCATCTTCAGCATGTTATTTGAACACCTTTCTTACTATGTGTCTCCTAAAAACTGATGTATCCTGTGCACTAAATGAAAGGCTAATAAAGTTTACTCTTTCTTTTTGACTGTTTTCTGAAAACTTCCCTGCTTCTTTGTTGCCAGCAACCACCATCCACCACAACCTTTGTGCTGAATCAAATCAATCAGCTTCCAACTCTGGGGACGACAATAGTGGTGACAAAGACAACGCCTGTCACGACCTCGAGGCAGACGATCACTGTAGCAAAGATCATCCAGACCAGCACAACCACTCGGCCCTCGGTGGCAGCACCAGCAGTTCGCAATGCCTTGACCACTGCACCTTCCAAGGACCAGATTCAGCTGAAAGATCTGCTGAAGAACAATAGTCTTAATGAACTCATGAAATTGAAGCCACCTCCTAATATTGCCCAACCTGTAGCAACGGCAGCAAGTGAGTTTTCTCCTTTCTTTGGAATTACAGTGTTTTAGATAAATAGTGAAGTAACGAAGATCTTTGCACATCATGGATTTTCACTGATTAGTACAATATCATGGTAAAATGAAGTCGTTCAGGAAACCTGATAAATTTCATTCTAACTGTGGTGGTGTTAGAATTTAGGGTGAAGTAGTATGAAAAAACAATCTTACAAAGAAATGAAACTCTTGATTTACTGCATGGAATGAGGAAAATGACAAATTGCAGCTGGAAAATTGGTAAAATTAATTTGTGAACATTATGGAAGTCAATTAGCTATGTTAGTGGAGTCTCCATCAGTTCCTGTTCTACTGTGTACTTGGAACTACAACAAACTAGTACCTTTTTTTTATTTACCATCTTCCAGACTAGATTTGTAGCACATTATAAAGTGGTTCTGTGCAGTGTCTCCTGCAAAAGGAAAATATGTCCCTTTATTTCATTGGAGGCATCAGATCTATTGTTTAAAAACTTAAATCCTAAACACTTGCTGTTTGTTTTCATGTTACTTCTGAAAAGTTGCATTAACTTAAATGCCACAAGTACTTTTTTCCCACACTCCAAGTTTTCATTGTGTGATTCCTTCCATAATATTTCTTTATATGTTATTTTTAACATGTGGTCAACTTAATACAAGGGAAAAGCTGCATGTGTGTGAAACCTTAACTCTTTCAAGGTATTCTGATTTTAGCATGAGCTTAAGATCAGATTAGTTCAGTTTGCAAATATCTCTCTATTCTTGCTTTTTTTTCTGAAAGATACGCAGGTGTTTTCTGAATTTCTGTTGTTGTCATTGTCTCTGAGACAGGCTTTGCTGATTTATAGGTGTGGTTGGCATAACCTATTTTTCTGTATGCAGAGGGAGTGCAGTACAGGAGCTGTCTGTTAGAACTGAAACAAAAAGCAGAATGTCCCTCCTCATGTCATTGCTTTCTGTTAGGGAGTGGTTGCCAAAACCCAAGTTAGGACATGAACTGAAGCTGGGGCAGGGAGTAAAGGAAGTGAGGAAGAGGAGGGGAGAAAGTGAAAGGGAATAAATCAGTCCTATTAAATCAAGTGGAAACTCAGAAGCACAGAATCGGTGATACCAACACACAGTAAATGGTAGTGTGGCACAACTGCAGCAAATAGTTGAATCTGTAGCTGCTGTATAAAGTGAAAAGGAGACCTGCAACTTCCAGAACTGCATTCCTAATCTTATTTGTGTTCCTGTGTCTCTGGATCTTTCCTCATGTTTATTAAAAAAATGGCAAATACTTGTAGTAAAGAGAAGGTCTTGAAAGGAAAATGGTCTTTTCATATAATTCAGGCAGCAGGAGTTCCAGATGGAAAAATATTAAGTTAAATTATGGAATGTCTTTGAGGAAAACGTTTATTTGTGCAAGTGCCCTAATTGTTTTTAGGGGCAATTATGCTAAGTTTATTACATACATTGACATGATGGAAGCTTGACAGCTGCTTTCAATGTTTTGCATCCATCCTTATGCAAATTACTGTAGTTCTGTACTGAGCCCTATTCCTAGTTCCTTGCAAGTGTGACTGAGGACAGGGAGGTTAATAAATGGTCTTCTTAAAGGATCCTGTTACAAACTTCAAACAACTGAGTCCAAAGTGTTGACCTTTTGTTTTACAGAACTAATGGTAGTTTCTCCTAAGGTGGTGAGTGCCACCAGACCAGGTAAGTTCTTTTCTGTTGAAACGTTGGGCTTTCTGGTTACTTGTTCATGGACACAGTGGCATTGCATGGGAAGTTCTTCAGTCAGAGGAGTAACAGGGTTTAACTCCTTGCTGGGACACGTTAATTTGGGCAGGAGTATTGATTAATTGTGTTCTTGAAGCATCACTGTGCTACTGGATACTTTAAACTTCTCTTCCAGCTCATTAATAGAGCAGCATGTTAATCTGAGCTGATGTTTGGAGGGAATTCCTGTAAACCACAGCTTTTCTTTTGCAGCTGACCTAAGCAATGGTGCAGTGAAGAAGGAGGCTTCTACAAAAGAGGTAGCAAGAATATGGATAAATGACGTTAAAATGAGAAGTTTTTCACCTACTGTGGTAAGTGGCACAAATGATTCATTTGCCAAACGAATGTGTTGCTGGCCATAAACAGTTGTGACCAGTTTCAGGAGTTACTCATTCTTGCCTTGTGTGTGGTGGAACTGTCAAGTGCATCTGTTTGTTCAAAAGGTCAGTTGCTCCACTAGATGAAAGTTGGTTAGATGAGTGAAGTTAACAGCTGTGTAGAGCACACTTAGTAAATTACAATTTCAAGAAATTACTGTCCTTAGCAGACCTGGTATGGGCCAGGAAGGGTGTGGCTTTGATTAAAGGTGATAAGCATAGCATTTCCTCTGGGTTAAGACATTTTCTTTTAAAATAACTAGCAATGAGGAAGCTAAAAGACTTCCCTCTAGCATGGCTGTCCTTCTGGGCAGTTGAAGATGTAAATTGAGTATCATTCAATTTTCTAAATGTAATAAAATTACATTCTGATGCTGTAAACACTTGAGTTTTGGCATCTTCACTGATAGCTAGGCTGAGGTTTGGGAAGAATTGTGATCCTCAATGACTGGCATACAGAAAGGGTTTTTCAGATCACTTCTTTTGTATTAAACATTAATAGTTGTGGAAGAAGTTTGATTTTTCATCTATAAAGTGCTTTACAAACATTTATGTATTTACATTGATCAGGGTCACAGTAAATGGGTAACTGTCAGGTTTCAGAGAATACCGGATGGAACTGACAATGTAACTCTAAAGTTGTGAAATGATGTCACAAAAGTGAAACTGCAGGAGACTTCAGGGGAGTACTTGAACATGGGAGCTGTTGTTTTCAAGGCAATTTTTTTAAAGTCATAGTCTGGTTTTAATATGCTGTAAGAAGAGTTTCGTTTTCAATTCTGCTTATGTGGGTTTAGAGTATTTGATCTGCTTGCAAAGAAGAGGAAATTCCCCGGTTTTGTGTCTTTAGAGGGTTGTTCAGAGTGTAAGAAATCTACACTTATCTGTAGTTTACGCAGCAATTCACTGTTTTGTCGCCTACATGTGTTAAAAAATTGCAGTGCAAGTTTGTCCTCATTTCCTTTCTCATGTTAATGTCCAGGAGATGGAATATTAACAATGTGCTGTTTGATAACACAGGTATTTCTCTGTTCTAGAAAGTGCCAGCAGTAAAAGAAGAGGAGGAACCCGAGGAAGAAGATGAAGAAGAAATGGGCCATGCAGAGACCTACGCTGAATATATGCCAATAAAATGTATGACCTGATCTTTTGTTACATCAAAAGGCTGAATGCTTTGAGAGTTAGTTTATTTACTCTTTTGTAATTGCTAACACAGAAAATAGGTACTGTCTGAAGTTAACAGGGCCTGAATATGTTGTGGGTTTTCCTAGGAAATTTATCTTCTGTAGCACTTAGATTTGGAGGATAAGTGGATTTTTAAATAGAAGAGGAATTCTTCAGTGTATCTTCGAGCAGTACTTGTTTCACAGATATGAGTGATGAACCAAGATCAGGCTTTTTTTTTTTTCCCTCTGTTAAGGTGCCTTGTGCCTCAGCAGAGGAAATTTCGTAAAGGAGTTAAGTGCTCACTGCTACACTTAGGAATCTAGTTTGAGTCTTTTGGTGTGAAATCACCCTAAGCACATTCTTCCTGCATTGTTCCTGGCTGACTACTTAGAAATGGCTCTTGGTTGTTTTTTGAGTGAATCTTTTACTGCTGTTAATTGCCATCTCCTCTTTTTTCTCTTTTCTTTTTTGTACCCATTGACAACAAGCTGTTACCTTGTTTCCTAAATACAGTGACTTGCTGTAAAAGCAAGGCAAAAATTTCTGGGGAGTTTGTAGCTAAATGGTTAATTTTTATTGTTACTGATGAGATCTGTCAGCAATTAAACCATGTCTGTTCTAAATCCTTTCTCCTCTCATTCTGCTTAAAAATGGCACTATAAATAGTGAGAAGAATGCTGCTTTTGATTCTGGCATCCTGAGGCTGCTTCTGGCCTTTTGGGCAGACAAGGTTCAGACTGGTTTTTTTCAAACAAGTCAAATACACAAATACTTCAATTTTCTAAGTGAATTTTATCTCATTTCATAAAAAAAGAGGGAAGGTGGCAAGAAGAGAAAGTTAAGATTGTGGTTATAAATTCAGATTAATGTGTTCCTTCATATGCAATGCAGTTTAACACTTGACAGATTGTTGCAATGAAACATACTTGTTGTTGAGCTCAGCCTTTGCAATCACAATTGTAATTTGTTTGGGTAAATATAATAACTTGTGCTACAGCAACAGAACTCTGTATTATGTTTTCATCTTCTTTCCTTCCCCTTCTTTCTCCACCAGTAAAAATCGGTCTACGTCATCCTGACCCAGTAGTGGAAACCAGCTCGTTATCCAGTGTGACTCCTCCTGATGTGTGGTACCAGACTTCAATATCAGAAGAAACCATTGACAGTGGCTGGTTGTCAGCTTTGCAACTCGAAGCAATCACTTACGCAGCCCAGGTATGCCAGACATCAGTGCAGCTTAAAAGCTAGCAGAGAATTTAAGAAGAAAAACTGCTATCTGACAGGTGCAGCTATGTCAGTTTTACAGGGAGATAAAATAATAAGAGCTTAAAGGTTTGAGTTTCATTAGAGGATGGCAGGTGAGCTTTAGCTCAGATAAATGTGAGGTAATACACCTAGGAAAACTTCTAAACACTTCCATGATGCTGATCTCCAGCTGTCTTAAAACTCAGAAAGAACATGTTAGTCATTTTTATTTCTCTGAAATAACTTAATGGCTGCAGTAGCAGCAGGCTGAGAAAGCCAGGCCTGTTCAACATCCTTGGGAAGGGTATAGAGAACAAGACTGGGTGTTATTTTGCTGCTGGATTAAACTTCAGTGTGCCCACCCCAGATGTGTGTGCATCACTCTGCGTGCTGGGGAAGGAGGTTAGAGGAGTTAAAGGACCACTGAAATGGTCACAGGAGGGAAAAATTTGCCTCATGAAAAGAGACTGACACAGCTGGGACACCTGGGGCTGGAGAGGAGAGAAAGAAATGGGAGTGAAATCAGGGTTAGGATAATCAAGAAGTGATAGCACACAAAACCAAGAGCAAAGCAGGACATGGTGACACTGACAGGAGATTTGTTTACAATGGGTAGATTCAGAGTACTGCATTCCACAGGCTGTGGATGTCTGGGCCTTGCTGCTGCAAAAGGCTGTGCAGGTGCACATCAGTGGAGTAGGAAAAGGCACAAAACATTGGACAGATACTTAGAGTAGTTCTGGGTGCTGAGGGGAGAATGGATCACATAATGCAGTTTGGGTGTTCTGCTGTCCCTAAATAAATCCCCTCTTCCTGCTTCCAGGAGTTTGCTTGGACCACTGGTCTCCTCCAATAGGATGTTTCTTATGTTTGCTCTTTTCTGACAATCCTCTGTGATGTGTTCTGGAGAATGGGTACAAGTTTTTTGTTCTTTCTCCTACAGCAACATGAAACATTCCTGCCCAATGGAGACAGAGCTGGATTCTTGATAGGTGATGGTGCTGGTGTAGGAAAAGGAAGGACCATAGCTGGAATAATCTATGAAAATTACTTGTTAGGCAGAAAAAGAGCAGTCTGGTAAGTGTGTCAGGATTTGTTAGAGCAGACACTCCAGTGACTCTATGACTTAAATTCAGGGTCATCTGTCTTCTGACAAATGTTCTAGCAACTGCCTTTTGACCTGCTGTAACTTACAGAATGTGCTTTGTCTTATATCTCCAGGTTTAGCGTGTCAAATGATCTGAAATACGATGCTGAAAGAGATTTGAGAGATATTGGAGCAAAAAACATATTGGTGCATTCATTAAACAAGGTGTGGAAACTTTTTACTATGTACAGTTGAGGCAAACCTTTAGGTACGCTTGTGTGACGAGTTGTGCATGTTCTCTGTTTTAAGAGCAAGAATGTGTACTAATTTCAATAAATTTGCTGTCTAGGTCTCGTTTGACAGGCCTTAATCTTACAAAGAACCACACAGAGCTTTCAGTTAATCATGTAAATAGGCCCCTTGTAGGATTAAGTCTTAGCATGTGTGCTTTTTTAAAAAAAATTGCACTTCAAGCCCACTACTGACACTACTAGTAGAGTATTTTCTAGAAGTTGAAATATTCTTTACATCTTTAGAGCTTTGTAGCATTTGAATTTTTTTCCTTTCTATCTCTCAGTGCACATTTTATATGTAATGCATTTTATGTGTAATACTTGAATAATGGACTTGCTCAGTGATTTATTAAAGCAGCAGTGGTGTGTGCAGTTATTTTTGGAGACACTGCCTCTGCTCTGGATTAGCTGCTTAAATTGTGAAGTGTGATTGTTGGTTGAATTCACTGACCTTAAAAGTTTGGTTTAAGTTGGTATTTTTGCTTTGTGAATTCTTAATTTTTAAAATAAGGCTTTAGAAATCATCATTTATGGTAGCAGTGGTAAATACAGTTGAAGGATACATTGAAACTAAAATTGAATTGTATTTAAATTAAGGAAACCATGTAGCCAAAGAATGCATCTGCTAAGCTTTTGAAGCCTCAGATTTAGTCTTGCTTAAGTAAATGTTTAAGTAAGGCCCTGTATAACCCCTTAACCACATTGCCATATGCCAGCTGTGCCCTGATCATGGTGTGGGCTTATGGGTGGCTCCAAGTGTTCACACCTTTAAGGTTAAGACCACCAGCATCCCTTAATCATCTGGTGGGTGGGATTGGGGAGGGGTCTCTCTTGAATAATTTCTGTAATTTCTCTTTATTGCAGTTCAAGTATGGGAAGATTTCTTCCAAACATAATGGAAGTGTGAAGAAAGGTGTCATCTTTGCTACCTATTCTTCTCTTATCGGGGAAAGTCAGTCTGGTGGTAAATACAAAACCAGATTAAAGCAACTTCTTCACTGGTGTGGTGAAGATTTTGATGGAGTTGTATCCTTTTTCTGGAGTTAATTTGATTATAACCAAATTGCTGTTTAAACTTATATCTTGAAAGATTTGTAGCTATTCTCTGTTTGTAATGGCAATCAGTTGTGGGCATGCTCTGACATTAGACTTGCAGTTTTACAGACTTTGTGCCAAACATATTACCATTAACTTCTTGCTACACAATTCTGAGACAAGAGTGAAGCTTCTGTTTTTTTCTGTATGAAACCCTTAATATTAAACTATTTAAACTTAAGTTTACACTGTATTTCTTTACAGATTTATTTAAATACATATTTGGAATATCACCAGCATTTTCAAGAACTCAAGTGTTGGCAATTTTGCTCTTAAATACTTACTATTAAATTTTTTTCCAAGGTTTTTAGTTTAAATGACTAGTGTCTTCTTGAGTTTACAATTTCCACCTGCCACCTGTTGTAAGTAGATTTTCTTGCCTTCTGTTCTAACTCCTCCTTTTAAAAATAAGTGGGACAAAGTTTTTCCTCAATTACGGTTCAGATCGTATTTGACGAGTGTCATAAAGCGAAGAATCTGTGTCCTGTTGGTTCATCAAAACCAACAAAAACAGGTCTGGCTGTACTGGAACTTCAAAATAAACTTCCAAAAGCCAGGGTTGTTTATGCCAGTGCCACAGGTATGTACTGCTGCGTTTGCATTAAATGTCTCTGAATGGATTTGCTGGCACTGGTACAGACTTGTGTTCTTCTTCTAGGTGCATCTGAGCCAAGAAACATGGCATATATGAACCGTCTTGGAATATGGGGTGAAGGAACTCCATTTAGGGAATTCAGTGATTTTATTCAGGCTGTTGAAAGAAGGTAACATTTCAAAGACCTACAGCAAGAATGCTTGTGGTTGTGGCTTACTGTTCCCCAGTTCCTTGTCTTCACTCTCTTGTCCTCTGCAAACATGTTCTGTCACACTAAGAACTCTGGCTTCTAAATCTAGCAGAAACGTAATTTATTGTAAGTGGTGAAAAATAAGATGCTTCCCTTGTTCACAGAAAATTTTGAGGGCTTTAAAAGCTTTCTGGGAAAAGAGCCCTCTCAAAAATGTGGGTGTTAGGAAAGAAAAATACTTCGCTGCTCCCCATGAAAACAGCCTGTATTGTACTGAGTATGCTCAGTGTAGCTAATGGCTCACTATTTGTAGAAGGCCTCTGATGTTTATGCATTCATCTTTGGCAATTTAACAGGAGGAAATCTTGTGCTTACTGGCATAAGAACCCAGTTCAGGGAAATTCTTTGTGCTGTGACAAGGTACTTTGTGTTTCAGAACATACTAATAATACTAAATGTAAGGGGTCAGTAGAAAACACCACTGCTGCATTCTGTGGTGGGTGAGCGTCTTGCTTTGCCTACTTGAAAAGAATTTTGAACACTTCAGAATGCCACAATAGGGCTTAGGATGCATCTTCTTTACCATCTACACGATGCATGGTTTTTCTGGACTCAGTGAGGGTAGCTTCACTTCATTACTGAGTACATATCAAATGAGCAATAATGAAGTTACAGCCCCAAGCCTGTGAGTGGCAAAGTCACCTGTTTTGCAGGTGACTTCTGTGCTCTCAAGGTGTGTTGCTCCTGCAGAAAACTGAAGTTACTTACTGATTAAATAATTTTCATACCAGCATAAATCTGAATAACTTGAAACAGTTTGTACTATTTTAAATAATCAGCATTTTATAAAATTAGATAGCAAGAACTAGCTAATATTTGTATCAACTTCATTATCCAGTTACAGTTTGTAAGTTACTGTCTCCTAATGCATCCTAGGAAATTTGGGAAAAAAGTAACCGAGTTTTACCTCTTGGGATACACTTTACATTTACAAGGCAGGGATACAGTTTTATGTAAAGACTAAATTTCAAATTATTTCGAAAACATACTCCTTCACATTTGTAAGCTGGTTTTTTTTCTAAAGTACTTGAGGTTGTTTTTTGAGGCGCTTTTAAACAAATCCTTGCTCTTGAAAATTCTAATATGGACTGAAATTGTTCCTTTATTTTAGAGGTGTTGGTGCCATGGAAATAGTTGCTATGGATATGAAGCTGAGAGGAATGTACATAGCCAGACAGTTGAGTTTTTCAGGTGTAACTTTCAAAATCGACGAAGTTCTGCTCTCACAGGAATATGTCAAAATGTACAATAAATCTGTGAAACTGGTAAGAATCCCATTTTAAATTCACTTTCTCTGTTGAGCTCTGACATGTTGAAGTTGGTCAAAACTTGAGTGCTCCTTTTCTTCAGTGGGTCAGTGCTCGAGAGAGGTTTCAGCAAGCGGCCGATCTCATCGATGCAGAGCAGCGAATGAAAAAGTCCATGTGGGGTCAGTTCTGGTCAGCTCACCAGAGGTTTTTCAAGTACCTTTGCATAGCCTCTAAGGTGAAGAGGGTGGTGCAGCTGGCTCGGGAAGAAATCAAGAATGGCAAAGTAAGTTGATCAAGACTTATTTTTAAACATTTGTCTTAAATGTAAAGCTATTTGATTACTTTTTTTGTGTAATACAAATATTTTCAGCCATAGTAGGAGCATGCTTTTGTACTTAATGGTATTTATTGAGCCGAAATTCAGGCAAAATAAACTTACAGCTCAGTCATAGTGACAGTGTCTGGTATTCATTTGTCCTTCAGTGTGTTGTCATTGGCCTGCAGTCGACAGGAGAAGCAAGAACATTGGAAGCTTTGGAGGAAGGTGGTGGGGAACTGAATGACTTTGTTTCTACAGCAAAGTAAGACTGAATTTTAAAAATAGTGTTTACAAAGCTAACCTTCATCCAGCTTAGTGTGTGTGTAGTTGTTTGTCCTTCTGTGTGTCAAATGTGCATCAGTGCACAGAAGGTGGGGAATCCCTTAGTACTGATCTTCTTTACTGAAGCTGCCTGTACCTAAAATCTGGCAGCACTGCTCAGGTGAGGCAGTGGTTAGTTCCTAGTTCTCCTGGCATTTCAAACTGATGTTTTCATGTGTGAACAGCTCATACTGTTCCCCTCAAACTGGGAGGACAGGGAGACCTGCCAAGTGTGTGCTGCATTTATACCAGAGCAAGTTACAGACCATGACTTCCCTTTTTGATCAGGTGGACCAGAGCCAATCCTGAGGCTGCCTTGCTGAAGATCTTAATAAATTAACTTAATCTTTTACTTAAACTGAGCAGTAAAAAATGGCAGTAGCAATGCTACTTGTTACCTAAAACAAATTTAACAAGTTATATTTACAAGTGCTGTAAAATAAATGTCTCCTGCTTTTAAAAAGGTGACAACTACAGTAATGTGGGAGATAATGCAGAGAGTACCCAACTGCACTCACACAGAGTCATTCTTTGGAGAAGTCAAGTGAGCTGTTAAATGTTACAGGTTTGTACTTTAAATAAATGCAGATTCCACTGAGCAACCCTTTTTTTTTTTTTTTTGAACAGAGGAGTATTCCAGTCTCTTATTGAAAAGCACTTTCCAGCTCCCGACAGGAAGAAGCTGTTTAGCTTGTTGGGAATTGACCTGACTGCTCAAAGTAATAACAATTCACCCCGAGACAGCCCTTGCAAGGAGAACAAAATAAAGAAACGAAAAGGTAATGCTTAAGTTGCTACTCTAATGCCACAATGAAAATGTCAACTTCAGAGCTGCCTAAGAGTGAACTTTGAGGGGGTAAAAAAAAAGGAATATCTGTAGTCATCCATGAGAGAGCATGTACTGATGTATTGCAGGTCTCTTAAGGCTGTTGTTAGAGATTGCCATTAACAGATGTTGTATTGCTGCTGAAGCAATATAACCTGCAAATTTTAGTTACTTTTGCTCAAAATTGGGTTGATCTGCTATGGAACCGTATCCCAAAATGCCTTCCATGTGTCAGACCACTTCCTGATGTAGTCACTCAATAACTTTCTTTGTCTTGAGGCTCGGTGAAGAGAAGCCTAATACCACCCCCTACCCAAACTGATGATCTTGAAAGTAGGTGATCATAAAAAACTTGGGAGAGAGGTCTTGCTTAAAACTTAGATTCTTTTAAATAGTTCTGTTTTCAACAGTTGAATATTTTTCTAGTTTGTATGGTAAAGCACAGACCTCAAAGGGTGCAGACTACAAGGTTTAAACTAACTTGTTTTTCTTCTGGGATGATGGAATTAGGTGAAGAAATAAGCAGAGAAGCCAAAAAAGCTCGCAAAACAGGTGGCCTTGCAGGAAGCAGCTCTGATGAGAGTGAAAGTGAGTCTGATGTTTCAGACAATGAAGAAAGTGACAATGAGAGCTCCAAATTTTTGAGTTCTGGAGACGATGATGACTTCAACCCATTCAGAGATGAATCCAGTGAAGATGACGAAGATGGTAAGAGAGTCTAAGTGTTCCATCAAGCAAGTAGCTGTATTTGCAGAGAGTAAGCAGAAAGTCTTCCCAAACATTTCAGTGAGCCACAAATAAGTGTTTACTAAGCATGCAGTTTAGTTCCAGTGAGACTGCAATTAGTAGTAGAATGTGAAACTTCAATTAGATTTTTGTACACTGGGATTCAGACTTTTGTAAGTCACTTTATGCAATGAGAATGTATTTGTTTCTAAGGGAGAGATGGCTGCTTAGTAAATTAAACTTTCTTACTTCAGATCCTTGGTTGATCAGAAAAGAGCATAAAAAAAATAAAGAAAAGAAAAAGAAGAAAAGCATAGACCCAGATTCTATTCAAAGTGCCTTACTAGCCTCTGGTCTGGGATCCAAACGGCCCAGCTGTTTCACTTCCACTGTTGGAACCACCACTTCTAGTACCAACATGTCTGGTAAGAACAGCTTTCTTTGATGTTGATTCATTTCCTAGCAGTTAGGTAATAAAATTCTAAATCTCAAAGAGTCTTTCTTAAGTTTCAGCAAACAGTAACACGAACAGCAGCTTTGTAACGAGTCAGGATGCTGTTGAAAGGGCCCAACAAATGAAAAAAGAACTGCTGGATAAACTGGAAAAGCTGGCTGAAGATCTTCCACCTAATACACTGGATGAGCTTATAGATGAACTGGGTGGTCCTGAAAATGTTGCAGAGGTAGGCTGCTGTTCACATGTAGAGAAAAAAGTATGTTTTTAAAGAGGTTGTTTATCCATTTTAGACAGTAATCTCAGGAATGAGAGTAGAGGTTACTCTGCTGGATGCCTCTGAATGAATGAGAAACTTGAAAATTGTATTAAAATACAGGGAGGAGCTCTGAGTGGGTGAACTCGTTATTTCTGAGATTGGATAATTTCTAGTTGGGTAAATCACACCAGTTTCTCTTTTGCTTTACTCTGGTCTGTTTCTCTGACTGGCTGTACTCAACCTGCAGCTGGTGTGTATAAACAGGCAGGAGCTTTAGTTCATCCTCTGAGGCAGTGGAGATTAAGAACCTTTTATATGTTAATGAAAAGCCTGATTAATTAATATCTCAATAACTTCAGAAACATGTCTTTAAGCTACCTGTCTCTATCAAGTAGCAGCATCACTGTGATTTAAAAGACGCTGTTAAAATCAGTGGCAGCCTAAGCTGGCTGTTTGGTTTATTTTCTTAGTGCTGCTGGTAAATCCTTTATGAACAGTGGCATAATACAACATCATTTCTACACAGATCTGCACTGTCATGTTCCACATAACAGATACAGATACTGGCATCAACCAAAAAATAACCCACATTCTTTAATGTAGTTTTGCACTTGGAGTACATTACTGACTATTTAAATGTGGGTATGTGGATAAATACTTGGAGCTTTTGGTGCTGGGGTTGGGTTTGGTATTGCCACACTGAGCTTGTGTTCCCTTCCAAAGATGACAGGCCGCAAAGGGAGAGTGGTGAGCAATGATGATGGCAGCATCTCCTACGAGTCAAGGTCTGAACTCGATGTGCCCGTGGAAATCCTGAACATCACCGAAAAGCAGAGGTTCATGGATGGAGATAAGGTAATCCTTGAAGAGATAGACTGTAGAAAAATGTGCCAGATGCCATTGTAACACTTAAGCCATTCAACAGTGACTTGCAGGTACTGTTAGTACTAGTTAAGAAGCACTTTGAGTGTTGTGTTTTTCAAATCAGTGTGTTCAGCAGTCCAGTGTGTTTAAAGGTCAGGCTGTAGTTTGGGTGACCTTGGAGGCCTGTGCTTGGTGTGCACCCATGTACCCAAACTCAGCTGGCACCTTTAAGCTGGTTTTGTAAAACAGTATGTGTTTAAAAGGAAGATTTGTGATTCATATCTTTGATTCATTGATCTGGGTCACTGTGCAGCTCTCCTTCCAAGAGGAAATAATTAAATTGGGAAATGGGGAAGACCACTGTATGAATACTTACAGTGAGGGGAAAAGGTGGGGCTTTTTAACCTTAACAAGGATTGAGAAGTAACACTGGGAGGAGTGACGGCTTCTGTGCCTAACATTGCACTCTGAAAGAAAATCCTGACCTTAATAAGGGTAGAATTGCATCTGATAAAAGAAGGGGTGGGGAGGGGGGAAGCTGTTGCCGGTGGTTCAGTTGGGCCATGCTGCCACAAGAGGGCAAATGGAGTAAATGTCACCGTGTGTGGAACTTGTGGTCCATTGTGACACTTGAGGGTAAAGATTTGGGTTCCTGTAAGTGACTTGTGCACAGTCCAAACATTTACATTCTTTCAAGGCAAATGCATTCAGGCACTGGAATGGCTGGATCTTCTTCCTTGTACAGCATTAGCAACAACGTTTTGGTTTTTCTGTGGCTTGCTATTGGAGCAAGTCTGTGTCCCTCCCCTTTTGTTTCTGAAGCCCAGTGTCAGGGAGAGCTGCCCTCTGGGATGGCAAGTCTTTGTTTGCACAGGGAGTTGTTGAAAAGTAAAACAAAACCCCCTCCTTTCCCTCAGAAAAATTCATTAGCATTTCTAACTCTGATACAGAAAGCCATACCTTTTCTGCCCTCCCTCTGCCTTGTGAGTAACAGTGAAGCTGTTCCAGACCCATGTTTGGTAATAGTTGTAAAACGAGACCTTTTTTTGGCAACTGAAGCTTGGTCTTGGATTTATTGCTAACTAACAGCTCTTTTCTCAATAAAAGAACATCGCCATCATCTCGGAGGCTGCCAGCTCTGGTATCTCACTGCAAGCAGACCGCAGGGCCAAGAACCAGAGGCGGAGGGTTCACATGACCCTGGAGCTGCCGTGGAGCGCCGACAGAGCCATCCAGCAGTTTGGTAAATCCCTCACTGTGTGTCCTTCCCCAGCAGACTCAGGAATAATAACTGAGCTTAGTGCTAGCTCCTGGAAAATCAGATTGAGTAGGCAGCCTCCTAAGGACCCCTCCAGTCTCCTATACCCATGAACAGAATCGGCTTTGTCTGTGGTTGTAGCTAATTGTCTTGAAAGCTTTGAAAGAAACCTTGCAAACAAGCCTGTGCTGCAGCTTTGGAGTTTTATTCACATATGAAATGTCTTTATGAAAGTTGCCACAACTCTTAGAGTATCTGTGTGCTGCCTTCTGTTTGCTGTATTACAGCAGGAACTAATTTTTAGCAGGATTAAGTTCTAGCTTTTTCCCTTACTCTTCACAGTTCATATTTTATTAGAAATATTCAGTGAAGTAGAATTTATCTAACATATGTGCTGCTACTTAATTATCCAGGAAGAACTCATAGATCCAACCAAGTGACTGCTCCAGAGTATGTGTTCCTCATTTCTGAACTGGCAGGAGAGCAAAGATTTGCATCTATAGTTGCAAAAAGACTGGAGAGCTTGGTAAGATGTTTCAAGAGGTCTGATCCTTCCTTTGAGAAAATGCAAGTTAGATTTCTTTTTCTTGAAAGTTGTATTTAATGATAATGATGTGTCTTAACAGGGAGCCCTCACCCATGGGGACAGACGGGCTACAGAAACTCGAGACCTCAGCAGATTCAATTTTGACAACAAGGTGACAATTCTCTTTCTGTTGGAGAACTCGTGCTGTGGTGGTTAGTGCACAAATGACCTGTTGAGGAAGGTTCTTTTCCATCTCTTCCCTTTAACTGTCTCACTTTCTGATGGAAGGCCTATTTCTGTAACCCATAATTCTGTTTGTGAAGCCATGTGGAACACACGTGTGTAAATCACTTTTCTGGTTTTGCAAACAATCAAAGTCTTAAGTAAATGGTGTGTATCCTTTAAGCCACAATGAAAGATTAATTTGGCAGTTCTAATTAAAAATTAAGACTGGGCTGTTTTCAGTTATAAAATACACTACATCAAGGTAAACAGTTCCCTTCACTATTGCACAGAAAAGCTTTTTATTGTGAATTAAAAATACCTGTTAAACATTGTGTGCCTGGGGCTGTGGCACAAACACTGGAGGGCACTGACAGAGCAACTTCTTTTCTTACACAGTATGGCAGAAATGCTCTGGAGATTGTTATGAAATCCATTGTGAACTTGGACTCCCCAATGGTCTCCCCTCCTCCTGATTTTCCTGGAGACTTCTTCAAAGGTAAGATAATGCACTGGCTGCAATAGCTACCTTTTGATCCTTCTCCAGTGTGCAGAAAATCGAAATAATTTTAGAGCTGTAAAACATTGTTAAAATTTAAAATGCTCAGCTGAGACAGATGGGAGTAGCACCCAGTGAGAGTCTGTGCACGTTGCTTGAATGTTGAAGTTCATGTATGAAACCAGATCTGTGAACTCTCAGTATAAGGAATGTTCTGTGTTTGCTTGGCCAGTGTATTATAAACAGTTCTTTACCTTCATTTTCCCATTACCTGTTGGAATATCTTGTTCTCATGCATGGTGCCATTGGTGCTTTCCCCTGCCTGTGCTTCCTGGAGGGACAGAAGGCAAAGCTGTGTCTTGCTTATTGATGGATTAGGTAGAAACTGCAAGTAATGGGAAGTGAGGGGTGTCAGAGGCTTTGGAATCGGATCCTATGGCTAAACAAGCTGTTACTTCATGGGGTTATTTTTAGATGGCAGAGCAGCTATGACTGAGCTTCTTTCTCTTTCCTAGATGTTCGTCAGGGATTGATTGGCGTAGGCTTGATAAACGTAGAAGACAGATCTGGAATACTGACACTTGATAAAGGTATTTGGGTGTTCAATGTGTCTGTAGAATGTCCCTGGGAATATCTTATGTCATGACAGTGGATTCCCAGCAGCAGAACTGAATTTATAACTATCTAAAAAGTGACCTTTTTTTGAAGAACTTAATGTTTTCTTCATTTCTGAAAGAATGTATTTAAATAGTCTTTGTAAGAGTCTTTGAATACTGATTGAGGACTTGTGGTTATCAGACTTAATCTTTGACCTAATACGTGTATTTCTTATTATTTTTTAAGATTACAACAATATAGGGAAATTTCTGAATCGAATTCTTGGTATGGAAGTCCATCAGCAGAATGCTTTGTTCCAATACTTCTCTGACACGTTAAATGCAGTTATTCAAAATGCTAAAAAGAATGGAAGATATGACATGGGCATCTTAGGTGAGTAAATAATTTCACATTGATCTTCAACTTCAGCGAGAACAGAGCAACAGAATAACTCTGCTTTCCTTTTCAGATTTGGGCTCTGGGGATGAGAAGGTGAGGAAGGCAGATGTTAAGAAGTTTTTAACTCCTGGATATTCTACCTCTGGACATGTAGAGCTGTACACAGTAAGTTAATCCTGTACCATCTCTGTAGGAAGTAATAAAACTTGCCAGTAAGTTTTTACAACATGTTCAGTTCCTTTATAACTGGTTTAAAACCTGCTCCCACTCAAATACCCCTGCACTGCTCTCTTGTAGATCAGCGTGGAGAGAGGAATGTCTTGGGATGAAGCAACAAAGATCTGGGCAGAACAGACAGGTCCAGATGATGGATTTTATTTATCACTACAGGTGAGATTCTTCTGTCTCTTGGATTATGTTCAGAGAACATTTTGGGGACTAAACTGAAAAACTTACTGTTCAAAGTAATTTCTGTTCAGTTTTGCAAAATAGTTTGAGTCTTACATTAAAATTAATTTTAAGAGATTTTTTTAACCCTAAGAATGAAATTCTCCCTTTTACCTCCTCAGGATATTTTCTGATAGGAATATCAGCCCAAATTAACAGCTCTTATTTAAACCTGCATCAGGAAACCTTATGGTTTCACTGTGAGGTTAATGTGGGTTCCTGTGTTCCAGAGGTGTATTACTGTCCTTGGTTGTACTATTACACACTCCTGTTACTCTGTAGGGAACACAATTTGGAATCACTTAAGCAGATACTTTCATCATGTTTTAATTGAGGAAGTTTTTGGTTTGTCTTTTTTTTTCCCAGATAAGAAATAACAAGAAAACAGCAATTCTAGTAAAAGAAGTGAATCCTAAAAAGAAGCTTTTTTTAATATACAGACCAAATACTGGGAAACAACTCAAACTAGAAACATGTGCAGACCTGAAAAAGAAATATAAGAAGGTAACCATTAAAATTATGCTTGTTTTTAACTTAGAAAGTTTGGAAAGGATTATAGGGGCTTTCTTTGTTTGGTATTTATGTGTAATTTTAGCAAGTCAAAAACTAGGCTTTTCTCCAGAGCAGAGCTTTTATTTGGGTCTTTTTAAGGGAGTCTACATGATTTTGTCATTCCTGTATCCATTTCTGAACTTGTTTCTGCATATCAGTTATCTGTGGTATGGTAATAGAAAATTAGGTTACTTAAGGTCTAGCAAGTGTTGAATTTGCAAGAACTTGAGGAAACTCAGATCAGGTAGACTATTGAAAAAGCCCTGAGGTTCTGCTGTGTTTAAGCATTTTGCTCATCCTTGGAGATGAATAGTTAAAAATCACTCTCATGTAGGATGCTGTACCTCTCTACACCATCATGATGTTGGTGCTCTCTCCTTTCTCATGGTAATGACCAAATAGTTTTTATTCTATGTGTGTTTTGATGTGTTTTAATTTATCCCCATTTTGGATGACTCTTGCAGGTACCTTCTGAGGATGCTCTGCCACACTGGCTGGAGCAGTACAACTCCTCTGCAGACACCTGCACCCACGCCTACTGGTCAGTGCTTGTGCACGTGGTGCTTTAACTTAACTGTTTCACTCAGACTGGTTTATCACTGCTTCTGTTCTTCTGTCACTCCTGTAAAGTCTTGTGTTTCTTGCTTAAGGGAAGTTGTCCCATGATCAGTCAAATGACCCAACTTTTGAGTGAAAACATCGAGCTTTGTACTTGCCCTAAAGTCCTAATACATGAGATGAATGCTGATGTATAAATTACACTCAGTTGAAGTACAGTGACTCAGGAGTAGCTTGTGCTTGAAGTGTCTTAATCTGTTCTGTTACTGTAGTCTGATAGTTCAGATGTTATTGGGGGGAATGTTTAGAGATGAGACGGATGTCAGAAACAGCTGTTCCTCTGCTGCCTCTTGTGTGTCTGAACTCAGCTGATGGCTGAATTCCTGAGGAACTGCATAACTGGTAGAAGTTTCAGATTAATATTGGAGCTTCTGAAATAACCCTGATCAGATACCAGTGTCCTGTAACGTACTCCAGTTCTCAGGTGACCTAAATGATGGTATCTGACTCAAAGCTCTGTCTGTGCATTCAGAAGATGTGAGCTTAAACTAGGCCAAGCCTTCCCAAAGCTTTACCATTCCCTGTGGTCAAAGTATCCTTCCCTTAGTGTGTGTACAGCCCTTGCTCGACTCTGAATGCATGTTAAATAACTTCAAGTCTCATTTTTAAGGAAATAGATACTTTTGTTTGCAGAACGGTTTTGAAAGCTTTTCTCTCTGTCTGCAGGAGAGGCAATTGCAAGAAGGCAGGCCTGGGGCTGGTCTGTGAGGTGGGGCTCCGCTGCAGAACCTACTACGTCCTGTGTGGCTCCGTGCTGAGCGTGTGGACAAAGGTGGAAGGAGTCCTGGCCTCCGTGAGTGGCACAAATGTGAAAATGCAAATCGTGCGCCTAAGGACAGAAGATGGGCAGAGGATCGTAGGTAGGTGCATGGGCTGCTCCTCTGCTGCTCCTTGGGGCAGGGGGTGGCTGGAACTGGTGAGTGGCTCTGTGTTGACAGCCATGTGGCTGAGTTTGTGTGAAGATGCTTAAAAGAGAACAGGCTTGTCAGGGGTCTGCTGGGGAGGAGCAGAAGTGCAGGTGTAGAAGTCTTCAACAATACAGTATAGTGCAAACTGTTAAGGCAGGTTTCTTTTTCAGCCAGGCTTTGGAACATTTAATCTCTCAGTTCTTTGGATTTATTGCAGCAAAAATGTCATACACAGCCAAGCTACCTTGGCATCATAACAGCTCCACTGTTTTCCCCACTTTGTCAATGAGTAACAGGCCTTTGCAATAATTGGTTTTATGGGTTTTGAGCTACTGAAAGTGTGTAAAATGACTTGAAGATGATTGTCTCTTCGCTAAACCTCATAGTGAAGGTCCTCAAAACAGGGACCTCGGAGGCTGAACTCTCCAAATGTTTTTTTTTAAATGTGGACTTCCTGTGGATGTGCCAATATCATGGCAGCTTCTCCTCTAGTAACAGTTTTGTGGGATGTTGGAAGTAGGTTTTTCCGTGTTTAAACTTTCATGGTGATGTAACTTCTGTGAGACCAGAAAAGCAAAAATAGCCGACTTGTTGTGACAGCAGGTAACATGAGAATAAAGTTTGTTGTCAGGCAAAATGGGAACTTCTTTCTCCTGCTTCACTACCTAAAGGATGTGAAGGACCGAGGAGCAGGACTTGTGGCTGTGCTGATTAGACCTGACACTGGAAAGGGTCATTGTTGAATGTTGGCACGAATTAAACGGCGGAATCATCAGCCTGAGGTCTTAATGAACAAACTTGCTGTGTTGATGGAACCATTGATGTGTTGCTGTTCTCAGGTTTGATCATTCCTGCAAATTGTGTGTCGCCCCTCGTGAACCTCCTGTCGACGTCCGACCAGTCTCAGCAGCTCGCAGTGCAGCAGCAGCAGATCTGGCAGCAGCACCACCCCCAGAGCATCACCAACCTCAACAACGCCTAAGAGGACAAGCTACAGGTGTTGACTTTGTTTGAGAAAAAGGCTGTAAAAGCATATCACTTGCATAAAAATCAGGGACAGATTCCAAAGAAATATAACTTTTTCAGTTCAGTTGTGTGCTCTCAAATACTTTGGGAATAAAGAGATCTAAAAAGGTTGGTAGAACTGAAAGCCAGCAGTTGTTTATGGTGGTGCATCTGTCTTTCCTTATGCTCTCTGTAGTGCTTCCTGTTTGCTTTTACTTTTGGCCTTTTAAGCTACAAACCACAATTTGTTTGAAAATGCTTGAAAATCCCCAAGCAGGCTTTATTTTTATCTTGTCATACAGTGCTCAGGGTTTAACGCAGTGCATCGATGCCATTGCTGTGGGAGATCTCGAATGCATGTATTGAGTATATATATAGAAAAAATATATTGGGTTTTTCTCTTCAATTTGAGTTTATAAAAGCATGAAACCTAGAGGTTGCACATCATGCATTCAGGTTCCTTCCCAGTTTCTGTTTGACAGTGCATGTCTTTGGAAACGGGCATGGACAGGATAAACACACGAGACAGGAGTTCAGAGAGAAACACAATCTTAGTTGTACAGCATTGGTTATTGCATTTTTATAGTGTTTATACCCAGGTGTTGCATTTTTTCTGGTTCTCTCCTGGGAGTTATATATTTGAGTCTACAACATGTTCTTTTTGTGATAAACATCTTAAATTAAAATTAGTTCATTTTTAATGTATTAATGGTATTCCTAATGTGTACTGCAAAGATGGCTGGATGCCTGTTTTCCTTAAATTGAAGCATTTCCTTAATCTGAGGTGGTTATGGAAACTTAAGTGCAAATTCACTTCCATCTCGCATACAATCTTATATTTTTTACTTCATTAAGTAATTTAATTTGTCACTTGTAAGATGAAACCTTACTTGAGTTGTAAATTAGAGAATGGGAAACACTTGAGGGTTCCGCTGTATGTGCTGTTTCTGTTACCCAGTAACTTGAATACTGTTTAATATGTTGTAAGACATTGTAGAGTTTATCTGGAGCTGTTTAAAAGAAATTGTAATGTACAAATGTGAATAGTCACTTATCTATAATATGGGGGTAAGTTTTGTTTTGCCTATAATAGTAGATGTTTATAAGAAAGTGAAGGACAATGTTTGTCATTTCTTGCTTGCACAGGTTGCACTATTGAAAAATTGAGATTGTATAAACCTGTCCAAAAAACTACAAGATAATGATCTTGTAGATGTCAAATAAAAGTTATTGTACTAACAAGAAGTGGAGTCTTGTTTAGGCAATCACCATATTCCAAAAATACTAACAAGTCTGTACAATTGGAATTTGACAGGACTTGGCATGTTCCAGGATGCTCTAACCAGGCTTCTGTCTTGCAGCCCAAATCTCTCGGCTGAACTCACTAATGAGGCGAGAACTAAACTCTGTTTAAACCTCCGTGTGTATTTAAGGAAGGCTCAGCTGCCAGAGCAGGATCGCTGCAGGTGTGGCACCTCTGAAGCACTCGGTGAGCCGCTCAAGGGTCAGAAAGAGCAGGACTGAAGTTCCACAGCTTGAGGCTGAAGTGGGTTCCTTATGGAATTACTGCTCCCGAGGCTCAGTTAACGCTCCCTGTGCCACAGCTTGCTGTGGTCACCCAGCCCCTGCTTGCCAGGGAAGGAAGTTTGCACGCTTCCCTCAGCTCCCAGCCTGAACTGGTGGGGAGGGATGAACTCCCTGCTCATGCTTGGGACTAAGTGGAAATGCAGATCTGGAACAAATCCCCGTGTCCTGCTGCACCTCTGTAAATACCTGGGATGCAGGTGGTCGGTGTTGGGGGATCTTCAGTCTGCTGGGAGCAAGGGAAGGGAGCCTGAGTGCTGTCACAGCACTGGGAGCTGCTGATGCCCTGGCAAACTCTAGAGCACAGGGTGTGGGGGAGGCTGTTCCTGTGTTCTGTACCCACCAGTGGATGTATTTGGCATCCATTCCAGGAGCAGGGCTGGGATTTTGAGGAGTGTGTTGACAGATTACTACTGCAGCAGGCTGTGTGTGGACTGCCCTGTCTCTGCTGCTTAATTGCTGTTTGCTGTAGAAACTTCTGCCATCTGAGATGGTGACATAACAGTTTAGGTTTTGATCCTCAGTAAAATAGTTCTGGAAGTGGTAAATTCACAATTAGTGATTTATTTTTTTTTTTAATAGTGATTTAAATACACGCAGTTCCTAAGTGCTTTTCTCAGCCTGGTGTGCTCACTTTCGTTGTTGGGATGAGTAAGTCTGATATTCCCTGTACTGATGAGCAAACCACACTAGTTTGCTTCAACCTTTTAAACTTCCCATGGACTTGTGTCCCCTGGAGGCGAAAAAAAGCTGACAGTACTTCCAAGCTCCATAAGAACTGTTCCTGTCCCAGAAATCTGTTCTTCTACTTGCTCTTCTTTGCCTGCTCCCTGCTCCTTGCACCATCACTGCCTTGGCTTTGCCATCCAGTTACTAACACAGCTGCAGCCACAGCTCTGGACTGTTGTAACATCTTGAAGGTTAACATCCAAAAAATAAAACAGCCTTCAAGCTACAGCAACATTTTCTCTCTTGAAAATTCCTACTCGGTGCTTGGGGGTGTGGGTTTTATTATTTGTTCCCTGCATGAACTGCTGATGAAACTTGGGGAGAAAAGGAATATAAATAGCCCTGGATGGGGTAAGGAACAGTGAGTGGTGTCCCTTTGCAGCACTGGCTGTGAGAGAAACATCCTCCTGGGGAGGGAAAGGAGACCAATTGTCAAGTCATAAATTACCAGGCCAGGCAAGGGTGGTCTCTGTATTTTCCTGCTTGGAGGGTATTGATCTGCTTTGTACAAAATGAAATACAATATGCTTTGTACATCTGAAATGGGTATAAAACCTATAAAGGACAGAGGGCTCTGGTAACAGGCAATGCCATGTGTAAAATGGCAGCACTTCTGTACTGTGTGGGTTTTGGAGTTGTGCTGCAGGAGGGGAAGGTACATATTTGAGTTGATTTGGGAATTAAAAACCCAGATTTTGGGTGGTTTTCTTTTCTAACTGTCCCTTGACAGCAACTAAGTTATGACTTGTTAACTAGTTTCATAATTAAGATATGTCTGGCATGATAAATGCAATTATAACCCCCTGAAAACCTCCTTGCACAGCAAGTATTCCACTTTTTCCAGTGGCTGTTGTGGTTCATTGGGAACACAGACCTCTTGTAAGGACTTAAAAGTTCCCCAAAGATGCAAGTTCTCTGTTCCATGTGTAGTATTTTCTTTGTAAATGGAGAAATCTCTGCAACCTGTAAATGCTTGTTCAAGTGAATTATCAAGGGGTTTTGTATTTTTCTTTTGTGTTTGGAATAACTTCACTCGGCTCCCAGTGCAGTCTGTACATATATAGAGCCTGTTTGTATATAGAGGTGTTAAAGGCTACTGAATTATTGAATGTAAATAACTCGTTTTCCTCTGTGGTTTTTTCCTTCATGACCTTCCCAAGATGTATTCCTATTTTCTCAACCTGCCACATGGGCAGCTTATGTGTACTTTGAAATATATATAGAGCATATATAAACCTTCCAGGGTGTGTGTGTACATTGTAGATGTTTTGTGTTGTCATCATTTTTACCAAAACTCTGTTGTCTGTCTCCCATGATCCTTTTGATGCTCTGTGGGTTTATTCTATATTTTTGGGGTAAAATGCATTCCCTTGAGAGAAATGGACCCAATGTGTGTCACTTCTTAGTGCCTGTATCACAGAAACAAATATTTGAGTTTTCATGCAGATTGATTCCTTCAGTCTTTTCAGTGTTTCAGATCCTGAGCTTTAATCCTAAAATCATTTGTTTTCTTCCACTTAGTGGTATCTCCAACCCTGCATTCAGTGAGCTCCAACAATCAGAGTTCTAGAATTAAGTTCTACCCCCTGTGCTAACATACCAAAGTATATTACTGCTTTCACATTAAATGTGAACTGTCTTAAAAGCTCTCTAGAAAGGCAGTGATTGAGAGTAGAAAAGATGCGTCTATTGTAGCATATTTCCTGGGAAAACTTTGAGCTTCCTGTCATGTCTAAATGTGCAAAATGAAGGTAATGAAGCTTTCTTACCTTGGGAAAAAATCGTGCAGATTTTTAATTGCCAGGTAAAAATACTATAGTTATATCAAAGCTGGAGATTAATAAGAAATCCCATTAATTGTTTGTCTCTTACTCAGCCCTTGAGCTTCCAGCAGCTGTCCTGTGGGTTTGGCCCTTCCCCAGCTGCAGGGAAGGACTCTGTCCGTGCAGTTGTTCCCTGAATTAAGTGGTTTGCCAAGTCTCTTGACCGGAGTCAGGGCGAGAAGTGTGCAGCTGCAAATAGCAACAAAATACTTCCGGTACTTTCTGTGGTCCCTACGAGCTTTAGGAGGGGAATGCTGAGAGCTAAGGGGGGGTGGCGGTGTCGGTGCTGGCAGCTGCAGCCTCTGGTTCCGTGTCTGGGGCTGGGGAGGGAGACGGAGGGGGCAGGAGGAACAAAGTAACACAGCCACACCCGCGCCCGAGCGGAGCGGGACCTGGGAAACCGCGGGGCTGCCGCTTCCCTGGGAGCAGCGACCACCCTTAGGTTGTAGAAGGAGTTTGAAAAGCAGCAAATCTCTTCTTAAGGAGAAAAACAGGGAAGAAAAGGCTGTGAGGTGCTGTTTCTCAGCCCCACTTACTACAACAGCTGCAGGAACGTTGCCCCTAAAAGCTTGTGCTGAGGAGAGTGAGATGTAGAAATCTGGTAAAAACTTCCTTGTTCTGATGTGTTTCACTATTTCTTTATTGGCCCAAAATAAGTTTAGAGTGAAAGAAGTTTGAGATTTAAGATTTAAGGATAGGAACTGGACAGGGTTAAGCTGAGGCCAAAACTCGTGTGAGAATTTTTCTGCCTGCTGTGTCCTGAACCAATATCCAGGATTCTGTGAACCTGGCACCCTGTGTGTGAAGGATGCTGAGATGTCTGTGTGGAAGCTCAAAGTAAAGCATTTGGTGCACTCAAAACAGGCAGCTAAACCAAAATAGAGGAATATATTCAGATTTAAGCAATGTCCTGCAGTGTTAATACCTGAACCAAGGTGTGCTACATTTTATTTTGTAAGAGTTGAGTTTGGTTGGTGTCTCTGAACTTAGCTGTGCTTATGGCATCACCTCAGAGAGAGGGGCCTCTGCAGAGGAGTAGTTTTCCTACACTTGATTTGTGCTGGGAAGGATAAAGAGACATTTCTGCTGCCATTTCTGATGCCATACATATTTATGTCTCTACTTCCTGGCTTGGAGAAGATAACCAGGAAAATGCCAGCTTCCTTGCAGGCACAGAATCGCATTTTTATTTGCCAAGTAATTTGATTTATTTTTCAGTCATTGACATATTGAGTTTTATTGGAGGTGGGTGTTCACTGCCTCGGCACCTTCCCTGTACCCCAGCCCTGCAATAACTCACTGGGAATCTGCCTCTGCACAAAGCATACACTGATTTTTTAAGTAGGACTTTGCTATTAGTACTTGTTCAGTCTCCACCTTCTGTCCAAGGGGACAGAATCCCAAAGCCACGCAGGATTTCAGCTGAGTTGTGTGAGGTGTTTTTATTGCCTGCCCTAACTGGGAGCCTTTGCCAAGCTGAAAGCCTCCATCCTGCAGTGTGGGGTTCTGCTGTGTCCTGAGTTCTCCGTGCCAGCAGCCGACACCGACGTGTGCCAAATGTCCCCAGAGCAGCAGGACTCAGAGTCCCCAGCAGTAAGACATCAGCAGTGTTTAGAAACACTTATACCCCCAAAAATGACAAACTGAAACATGATGGACTCTGCACTCGGTTCTTTCTTTCTTGGTAAAAAACTGTTAAATAAATTAAACTGATTGCTACTTTGGGAAAATATTTTTTTTCCCCTTTTAATTTTGTGTTCTGGAACTTGCCCACAGAGATGCTGGAATGCCTTTCAGCAACACATCTCCATCCATTAAACACACTCGTTGCCACGCCATTTTAGGGTCCCTCAGACTAGCAGAAGTCATGTTCTAGTGATCCAAACAGCTTTTCTTTCAATCCGCTTGAATCCTGGCACTTAACCTGGTTAATGTCACTGGTTAATTAAACTGTTTTTATTGGTAGTTAAGAGCAGATCCACAATGCACTCAAACTGCTAATTGTGATGGGCTTAAAAAAGAGAGGAGGGTTTGTAAAAACTGTATCAAGATTGGAAGGCATCAACTTCATATTTTATGCATATTTTATGCAAAGCATGAAAATAGTATTCCTTTATCCAAAGAGTTAGTCTGGGGTAAACAGACTAATCTTAGTTTTGTACATCATTTAACATTGACTTTTATTCTCATTTTCCCCAAATATGGAAAAGTGATGATGCCAAGATCTCAGCAATAAATGAAGATGCCCAAACCTCAGAATTTAATTATTCATTTTCACAAAGCAGTAGACTTTGTTCTGTAAGGGAGAAATTTCTTAAGAGAGGTTTTTCTTGGCTCCTTTCCAGCATGTAAATAATACACCTTAAAAATGCCAGCGAGGCAGCTCGAGAGCTGACGGCTTCTTCCTTTGGAAATCCAGGTCTGGTTTGTGTGTTCCTTCCATGTTTATGAAGTGGAAGAACCGACTTTGCCTGCAAAATGCACAGTGAATTGCAGGGCATGAAGCAGAGCTCTGTATCAGCTTAGCCAGAGTGAGTTAAATAATAAACCAGGGTGCAAGTGATTTAATCCCTCCTGGGTAAGGTCTCCCCCGAAGTTACTTGGAGAGAAAAGTGAACGGGAGCAATGGAACAGTGAAGATCTGAGCCTGCGGCTGGTCTGCGCAATTCCCAGCGTTACCTCTCCGCATGGCAAACCCGGGCTTTGGGATAGAGCAGTGCTGCTCCGTGCAGGCAGCGCTCGGGGTCGGGACCTTCCTGGCAGCAGCTCCTGCCTGCTTTAGTGAGGAGCCCCCAGTTCTGCTCGCCCCAGCTCAGGCTGCTGAGCCACACGCATCCCACCGGCCCTTTGCTGCTTCCGAGGGTGGGCTCGGGCAAAGCACTGCTTTCCTCCCTTCCCCGTCAAGAGAAAAGCCCATCCCAGGCGCAGGAGCTCCTGGAGAGGGGAGGCTCCTGGCGAGGATGGCACGGCCTGGCCTGGCCCCTGCAGCCCCTCTGGGGCCGCGTGTCCGGGCCCGGGGCTCCCGTGTCCGAGCCTCGGGCCGGCGGCTCCGCCGCGCTGTTCGATCGCTGGCAAGGCTCGGCCTCAGACTGCGCTCGAAATTCCCGACCGCGCTATCGCCCGTCACCAGCGTCTGCCAGGGCTGTAAATCCTTCCCATCCACGATTGTCCCTCCCTCTCTGTGCACACAGAGCACGGGGGAAAGGCGAGGTGGCTGCCAGGCTGCAGCATCTGCCGGGGCAGCTGCCTGGCCCACGGCTCCGCGGGGAGAACCCACAGCCTGTGCACGCCAAGAGATCTGGGGGGCCCCCATGGCCTCCCCTTTTTGCCTCTGTAGGGAGAGTAAGGGGTTGTTAGACAGTGTTCCGGGGCAGGAGGCTGCTGTCACTCTTCAGGTAGATGTTCAGGCAGTTGGATCGTTTGGCTGTCTAAAAATACTTCATGTTTAGCATCACCCTGTCCCACTACCTCCGCCGGGAGAGTGAATTGGCACTGCAAGACTCTGCACCCACACTCTCACAGGGCTGGGCACAGAGGCTTCACACCAGTGATCCTCATACACAGACATCAGCTTGGCAAGAGATTTCAGAGCTCTCCCTTCTGCTCTGAGCAGTGTCCTGGGGTTGGATCTCAGCAGACGTGTTAGACTCATGCTGGCAAAGGCTGTGTCTGGGCTCTGGGCTGGTGAGGGAGGGAAGGAAGTGCCGTGCCCGGCAGTGCCAACCGAGGGCTGCATGGCACCAGCAGAGACACCGAGGGGCCGCCCGTGCCACACACGGCACTCCCGAGGCTGTGCTGCCCTGTCACCGTGATTTACCTCCTGCTTTTCCTCCTTCCCCCTTCACCCTGCTCTTCTCTCCCCCGCCAACTCTGAGCTGTTGTGAAGCTCCACATTCCTTTCGTCCCAGTCATTTCCATTTTCCAGCCCTGAGCTTTGCTTCCACTCTCTCCTCCACTTCCTTTGCTCAAATGACCAGTAACAAAACAGTTAGGGATGCTCCCATCATCCAGTTGGTGTTGCAAGGAGGTTCTGAGGGACAGAGGTGTTTGTGCTTCCGATTATTTGTTTCAGACTTATGACACTGGTGACACTTGCTTCGCACTCAGGTTTTCTGTGGGGCTTAACCCCAGTGTGTCCCTCCGAAGTGTGATTTGAATCTGCAGCGCTCATAGGAGCCACGTGGATGATTATTTCACATGGGCACAGGGTGTTTGACACCAGTCTGCCTCCAGGAATCACTTCAGGCGAGCCAACACTCAGCTTTGCTGTGGATTCCTGCGCTCCCAGACACAGAGCAGGTTCAGGAGCTTTCCCAGACAGGGCTGGGATGAAAGCAAGTCTCGGAGCCTCCTCTGCCCCAGCCAAAGGGTGGGGTACTCCCTGCCCCGGGCCCACAGCCGCGCGGGGAGGGAGGCAGAGGCAGGGCCGTGCCGCAGCCCAGCAGTGCCAGCTCACTCCTTGGCACAGCCTTCAAGGGCTCAGGAGTGGGAGGGAAGCGGGAGTCCAGCCCACAAGGCAAGAAGGGAGAGTCCTTCCAGGCAAACTGAAGGAATCAGGCAGGGTGGAGCACTCATTTGTCTGGAAAGATGATGCAGGGAAGCCCTGTAATGTGGGGATAATGTGATATTCCATCCCTGCAAGCAACAGCAAGGAAGGAGCAGCCCCTTGGCCCAAGTCCCACTGCCAGCCCCGCTGCCTGTGCCCCGTGCCCTGTGCCCAGCAGGGCAGGGAGAGTTCTCCCTCTCCCTCTCCCTCTCCCTCTCCCTCTCCCTCTCCCTCTCCCTCTCCCTCTCCCTCTCCCTCTCCCTCTCCCCTCTCCTTCTCCCTCTACCTCTTCCTCTTCCTCTCCCTCTCCTCTGGCTGAGGAGGCTCCGTAGTTTTATATGCCAGTTCTTACCAAGCAAAATGAAGCAGTGTCATTTCTACTCGAATATTTCTTTGCTGGTTTTCATTGGAATCCGGGCTGGTTTTGATATTGGTGCCTGGTGCTTGTTTGCCTGGCAAACTGAAAAGAGGAAAACTCTCATTAGAGAGATTCCAGGCCTGTGCTTTTGTGGCTGAGGGCTTGGAAACTTCTCATTCCTTCTCCATGGTCCTCCAGGGAGACCTCCAGCCAGAGCAGGAGAGAGCAGGCTCTCTGCTCACACTATCTCAGAGGTAAACCCAGAGCGCCATCAAGACCTCTTTATCTTAAACATTTCCAGTCCCTTCCGACAGCTTTACAGGTGCTATTTGCTTTTCCTCCTCCTGGTACACGACACCTCCGAGGCAGAGCGTCCCCCTCGGAGATGGAACGGGCCTGGAATCGGCTCCTCAGCCCATAGGGCAGCACCCGTGCGGCGATGCAGAGCAGCTGTCTGCCTGGCAGGGCTGCTCCACTTGGCAGCCAGACAAAGGACTCAGGAGTAGGAGGAAAACAAGGCTGGGAGGGAAAGTCGCTCCAGATAATACGGCATCTGGCCCTGGGAGGAACCATCTCAAAGTGGGGAGCAGGGCTAGACCGGGAAGAAGTTTATCTGGGAGGATTTAAGGGGGAAAGCCTGTCCAGAATAGGCATCCGGGCTTCCATCTGAAATTGTTGCAAGGCTGTCTGGTGATGTGGGCCAGGCGCTGGGAGAGGATTTCCTGGGGCCTGGCTCAGGCTGCTGCTGTGGTACTCCTGGATTGGACACTCTGTACCACAGCCCCCTTTTGCAGAGGGTCTCAGAGGGCTCTTCCTCTGGAGAGGAGCAATCCAGAGCTTCCAGGGGGATTTCGAGGTGTAAGAAGGCAACAGGGTGGAGCTGCATTTTCATTCAGGATTAGGTGGTTTTGGTGCATTTTGCTGAGGATGGGGCAGTAGGCAGCAAGTATCAGCCAAAAAAGGCAGACCACAGAGGAGGGACACCAAGGCCTGTCAGCTTTTTCATGGGAACAAAAAAAGCACAGGGGAAACTTTGTAGCATCAGCAGGAAGCAGTTGTGGGGAACAGAGACAGGAATATAAGGATAAGAAAAGCGATATAAAAGGAGAAACACTGATGCCAAAAAGTATAAAATGCACAATTTTCCCTCTGTGTCAGAGTCCCGGACTGGCCCAGGGGCGTGAGAGGTGTCCTGGGGAAGGAGGGGTTCTGTACCAGGAGGTGCTGGCTCATTACAATCCCAGTGAGAAAGGTGCTCAGCTTTACAAAGCATCTTTGAAAATGCTGTTTGTTAAAGCTGACACTCACTTGCCTCTACCACTTGTGCTTTCCACAGAGGGTAAACCTGCCTTCACTCAAGACTTAAAAAAGCTTAATTTTCAGCCTAGGTCTATCAGAGGCTTTTCATTTTGGTTGACCATGTTAGTTGTAGCACCAGAGCAGTTTGGAGACTTGAAGATTAAATTGGTGCTCAGAAACTTGTTGGTGCATCTGTGATTATTTTATGTATGATGCTGGATCACCAGAAATGTGGGGATAAGTATTTGAATATAAACTCCCTCTAGGAAAAGGAACAAACTTCCCACCTCTTTCCCCTTGCTGCTACACGGGGCTCTGTGGTGGATAAGGGACAGTTAGAATATCCCCAAGTCACTCAATTCATTAAGCCTGACAACAATTAATTACATTGAAATTAATGCGCAAATTTAATGTTTTACACACGTCGAAGACATGCTAGGAAAAAAGAGGGTCTTGCTGTGCCATCTTTAATTCTTCTCATTGCTGATTTAACCCAAGGTGATAAGGAACAAGCCTAGTTTGTGCTCTTCATTTGCAGGTCCCCATGAGTGTTACAGCACAGCTCTGCGATGACTATTTCGTTTTGTTTCCAGATAAAAGGGGACAAACAAGTTTGTTTTACAGCATGGCCCAAGGCCCCCCGGCTCTGTGGCAGAGCTGCCAGCACCTTCCAACATCCCGCTTTGCATGTGTATTCCTTACACCCTGCCCTGAGGGCCATGGCACTGACCCCGCAGAGCTTTGGGAAGGGAAAACCGACTTCAGATCAGTCAGAACTCTGGCTAAGCGGGGGCTGGAGGCAAACTCTGTGGAAACACTGGCTGCTCAGTATTCCCAGTGGTTTGGGAGGAGCAGAGGTGAGAAGTCAAGCCAGGAGAGGGAACAGAGAAAATACCAAGAGAAGAAAGGGGAGGGGGACAGGGTGAATGTTGCAGATATTACACAACTGAGAAGAGGCAGCTGTACCTGGAAAATACATCATCAGTGCTTCTTGTAGTGTCTGAAGAGACAGACACGTCTTCCTGCCCCTTACTGGAAAACAGCAGCTCACACATTTATTTTTAAGTTACCTCTTAGTGTGGAGAAGGCTTGAAAATGTCACCTGTGTGATAAAATGGCTCTGCTGCATTTCCTGCTCTATGACTTGGCCACTTGGTGATGAAGAGCTGCTTTTGCTGTCAGTGAACATGACTGAGCCATCAGGCTGCAGAGCAGGGACCTGCAGCTTGCTGCACACAGCCTGGGAGCTGGAGCTGTCACACTCGAGGCACAGTTTGCATGTGCAGAGCCCAACTCCAGCGGTGCAGCCCAGCTTGGGACATCAAACACGTTGAAACCACAGGCAGCCCCTCCAAGGGAGCTCGAATCTGTGGTCACCCCGCTGAACAGTCAGCCCAGGGCCCGAGCACGATGGTGGTTTTGTTCTTGTGGCCACACCTGGCTCAGAACAACTGAAGTGAACCCCCAGAGCACATGGCAGATGGGAAGAACCTGCAGGTACTTCCTACCCTGCAGTGAGTGCCAAAAAACCAAGAGTAAAGTCAGCTGAAGCTTAAACACAGTGTGAGGCCAAGCAGTAAGATTGTCCTTTACAAGGGTCTCATGCCACTACTGCTACCAGAGAATTGCAGAGCAAACATCAAATAGCCAGGTCTGGTACTGCTGGGCTCCTGCTTACAGGAGAAACAATGCTGCCCCACAAGCCTGACCATCTCATCAAGCCTGGCCCTCACAGTTTGCTCCAAAGGTTGCAGTGCCTTGTGCTGAAGAAAGGACAATCTTTACAGGACTGTTTCCATATCCCCCTCCTGCTTGGAATACTGTATATTTTGAAGCTGTCATTATAAAACCCAAGCAAAACACAGGGGATCTTGTTCTTCACAGTGTTGCTCTGAGCACAGTTTGTAGAGTTGGTGTAGAGCCGTGAAAAACACGGCAAGCTCGGAACGCTCCCATTTCGCACTCACTTGGTGTGACTGTAAACAACCACAGGATGGAAAATCCCAGAGCGGTGTGCAGGTCTTCGCTGGCCTTCCAGGATTCAACAGAAAGGCTGCTATTTACAAATCTGGAAGCGAAGCTTTAGGTTTGCATAGTTCTCACTCACACAAGGAGGGCTTACCAGTGCAGTCTTTCAGGACTCTTAAGAATCACACAGCTGTAGTCGCAAGCACCAGTGTGAAAGTACTGTCACTGAGCATGTAATTCTGTGCCTGGGGCTCTCAGGACCCCTCTCTAACAACCCAGAGCGTGGATCAGTTGTAAGGACAGTCTGTGCCACTCTGGAATTCGCCAGGATCGCTGGAGTCGAGCACTTGGTCTGGAGATAAAATACAATGGTGTTTCACCTGGTACCAGTCAGAATTTTCAGATGTTTCTTTCATGCAGCGCGCAGTCACTAGGGCATAAGCCAGGGGCTCAAAGGCTGCTCCGCTTTTCCCATTCTCCCTCAATTCTCCTCTATGCAGAGGAAATCATCTGATTGCTCCGTGACTGTTTCCGTGTCTCTTCGATGGAGGTGTTACCTGCTTCCCTCTGCAGGGCTGTCCACTCCGGGCCTGAATCAGTGTCACTTAAAAGCAATGTGCCCCCGACTTCCAAGGAGCAGGGTCAGGCTCTCCGTGCTTGCTGTCATTGGCATTAAGAACAGTATAAAGCCACGGATGGACATTAAGTAGCACATGAAATAAAACTACCAGATCTCTGAGTGGCTGCTGGTAAAATAGACGTGGGGGTCTGATCTGGTGGGTCTCAGGCTGAGCTGTGCACCTAAGGAGAGGTTGTCCAGGTCCCAAGCAGTTTTTGTTGGGATAAATCTGGAGTAATTTAACAATTTTAGAGCTTATTCGATATTAATTGACAAAAGGAGCAAACCCGAATATCTTGCAGTGAAAAGGATGAGTTCTGATGGCAGATGCATGCTGGAAAGCTTCATCATTTAACCTGAATTTTTTTTCTTTTGGTGGGGAAGTTTTACTGCTGCTTGCAAGCAGAAAATGTGTCAATTGTCAACGAGATTCTTATTTTTTTAGTCCCTCAGAAGCTGCAGTCCACATTAACCTTCCACCTTCAAGCAGAGAGAACTAGTGGTTTGGAAAAAAAAAAAAGGCAATTAAAAAAAAAAGGCAGTTTTTTTCTTGGCGGCATCTGGGGGGCGGGTAAGGGGAAAAAAAAAATCTTTTATTTTAAAATTATCAACAGGTATTTTCCATCGAGATTCGCGGGGGGAGACGGAGAATTCAAGGCGGGGGTGAACGCCCGGTCTGAGGTGAGGGGGAGGCGGGAAGGCGGCGGCGCGCGGGCCGCCCTGAGGGGACCGCCCGGAGCTGACAGGGGCCGCCGCCCGCCGCGGGCACAGCCCGGCCAAAAAACCGCCAACTTGTGCCAAAACTTTCCGAAGTTAATTAAAACAGCCCCCCCTTCCCTGCGCCGCCGCCGCCGCCGGGCTCCGCGCCGCCGCCGCCGCCGCCCGCCCGCCCCGCTCCCTGCCGGCGGTCCCTGAGGGGAGCTCCATTGTCTGTGAGGGGATGGCCGCGCACCCCCGCCGCGCCCCCGCCCGCCGCGCCCCCGCCCTCCGCGCCGCGGTGCGCGGGGCGCCGGGCGGCCGCGGCGGGTGGCTGCCGGCTCTCCCCCAAAGTTTTTGGATCCGCGTCTCCTCATGATGTATGGATGATATATTGCATTGTGGGTGTCAATATAACTGACGGCCATATTTGCCGGTGCTGCTACTGCTGTAAACAACCCAAAGTGTCTGGGAGACACGGAGACGCTTCGCTGAATTTCAGGACGCTTCTCCTCCTCCCCGCTGGCCATGTCTCTGGGAATGTCTTACAAGCCCAACTTGAACGCCCACATCCCCGGGACTCCCCTCAACCCGGGTAAGTCCGCGGCGGCAACTGGGTGGCAAGTTTGGGAGGCGAGCGGCGGGTGCCGCACCGGCACCTGGGGGAAGCCCCGGACTCGAGTTTGTGCCCAGTCCGGTATGGCGGGGCAGCGGCTCCGCGCCGCCATTACCCGCTCCCGCCCGCCCGCCGGCCGGCGCCGCCAGCCCCGCTCCGCGCCGCCCCCGCGCCGGCCACCGCGCCCGCCCGGCCCCGCACCGCCGCCGCCGCCGCCGCCGCTCCGGGGCTCCGGCCGCCGGGTTTCCTCCATGCTCGGCTCCCCGGGGCGGCTGATTGATCTGGATCAGGAATATTCCGGCGGCGCCTCAGCGAGGACCGCTGCTGGCGGGACGCCGCAAGTGCGGCCGCTCGCCCCGTGCCTCGCCTCGCCTCGCCTCACGCCTCCTCCGGCGGCGGGGCCGCCCCGGGCCGCGCTCCGCGGGCCGAAGGGGAGCCCCGGAGCCCGGAGCTCCGCCGCCGGAGGCACCGCCAGCGCCGCGGGGCGACCCTCGGTCAGCGCTCCCCTCTCGGAGTCTCCCCCGCATCCCGGGCGGAGGAGCCCTCTCCGCGCGCTGGAGATTTTTTGGGGATGGGGGGGGCACACACGGATTGCACTATTCCTGAAAAAACTCCCGTTTAAAAAAATCACTCCTCATCCTTGGATTTGTACAGGAGTCCTTCCAACTTCCCTCTTTAAAAAGTTTCCTTGACAGCGTTAACTTTTTGCCTTTTTTTTTTTTTTTTTTTTAAACTACGTTCCCCCGTTTTTCTCTTCCCGATTTCCGAAGGCATCCGCGGGCGGGTTTTTGCCGGTGCTGCGGTGCTGCTCTACATCGGGTCTCCGTGTGTGAGTCGGTGCAGCCTGAACAAAGCCGCAGCAGCAATTGCTTCGCTGTGGGATATTTGGAGGGGATCTCGCTAATCTGTGCGCGTCGGCTCCGATTAAACAGCACCAAAATGGAGAAGTTGGTTCTGACTTTAAAAAAATCGTATTCCAGTCTCCCATCCCCGTAGCCCAGCCTTAAGGACTGGCATCAGACAGCCACAAATCGGGCTGATTTTTTTTTTTTTTTCCCCTGAGAAAAAGTTTTGGAGTTGCGTTAAGGAGGGAGGGAAATGTGCCTGGGTGATTTTTACAGCACCGTTAGTGATTGTAATCCCGGTAGGCTGAGGAGCGAAAGGGATCTCCGGGATGCATCTCTATTCTAGCTACCAGGAGAGCAACAGTCATATTTTACTGCAAGGAATCGTCACCAGCTGGTGGATGAGCCGAGGTGGCTGTGCCACCTCGATCCTGCGCGGAGCTGAGCTCGATGGGGCTGCGAGGATGCAAAGGCTCGGGGTGCCGGGGTTGTGTGTGGGGAGCACCGTGGGTCCGAGTGCTGCTCTGCGGAGGGGTCAGGGAGCAGGGGATGTGCCGAAGATTTTGGACAAAAAGCAGAAGTGTCACCGGAGGGGAAAAAAAAAAAAAAAAGAAACAAAACAAAGCCCAGCAAGGGAAACCGTTCTCCTGTCGGCTCCCACGAGAACCTGTGCCTTGCTCTCCGGAACAGCCGTAAAATTGCAGGGAAAACAAAGGTGGTATTTTGCGATGGTGGGTGAGGGGTGGGGATTAGGTCATGCAGTGGGGGGGATCCGAGTCTGGCTGCTCTGCGAGCAGGGACTGCAAAATCCCGGCTCAGACATGCCACGCACAATGCGAGCCGAGCGGTGAAGTTTCTGTCTCCAGCCCTCTCGCTGCCGTATCGGTGCTTTCCGATGCTCCGGCTGCGATCAGGGCTTTGGATTCTTTCATGCAGTTTCATCTTCCCCTTCTCTCCCACCCTCCTTTTCCCCTTGTATCGGCAAGTTAGCAGCAGTTTGCTGTCATGCTGGAACTATTCTTGTCTAAGTTGTCCTCTCTTCTGAGTTCGGATCATCCTCAACACCCCCAGAATCTTTTCAATGAAAGAACGTCCTCCTCTGAATCCAAAATGGGCTCTCTCTTCCCTCCCTGTCTTCTGCCATTATCCTCACGCACCAGCTCTTCCTCTAGCTAGTGGTATTGCCAGCACCGTGGCCTAAGGCCAAGGGACTTAGACAAAGCAGTCCTTGCAGTTGCACATATCGCATTCAGAGTGATATGACTGCAAATGGCCCCCTCCTTTCTGGAGCTTAATTCTGATTTGGAGGAGATTGCTTCTCTATTGTCCCTAAATTAAATGCCCCCCAGCCAGGAGGATAAATCCTAGGTTTGCTTCCAAACCTGGGGTGAAGGACCCCCCCCCCCACCGTCCTGCAGAGGAGAGGAAAACAGGAAATCTGTCCCTTTTGGCCTGAAATCAGCCCTGCAGAAGCCTCTCTGTATGAATGCTGAATATTTTGGTCTCGGCCGACGGAGGGCTCTGGGCAGCTGTGGATCTCACAGGGATTTTCCTCTGGGAGGTAATGCTGCTTCCCTGCAGTGCAGGGCTTCTGGTGCAGGAGTATTTGGGAAGGCAGTGTCGACTCAGCTCTTGGAGCCGCGTCCTTGCTGCAGAGCAAACTCCTTTCAAGTTGAGGCTGAGAGTAGCCACTCTGCAAAATTATACTTAAACTGCACATCAGTGAGATGAAGCAGTTGTGGTTGGTGGGTGCCTGGGCTCTGTTCTTGCATTGGAGCATGTTTTGGGAATCCAGTCCTGGACTGAAGTCCAGAGGGAGAGGAGCTGTGTGTGGGGGAGGAAATACAGGGAGGAAATCTCCGTGGGTTGTCGGTAGATCTGGGGATGATTGCGGGTGAGGAAAATGCAGCTGCTCCACAAGTGACTCAGGATGCTGGAAGCATCTGGGTGCTGACTCCTCTGCCTTACACCAGGCTGAGGGAAGGAGAATGTGTTGTCACAGCAGAATTCAGTGCCCGTTTCTTTTCCCCATTCCCAGGTCAGTGCTGACACTTGGCCCAGGGTGGCTGCAACCAGGCTTGCAGTGTTTTGTCTGAGTTTTGTCCGAAGTCACCTTCCTGGAGGGCCTGTGCTCAGGGAATTGGGTTCCTGCATGTAGTACCCCAAGCTTTCAATTCCAAGCTGCCTGTGCTTGGTGAGCCCCATTTAATCTCCTGCACAAGCACCTTCTGTGCCTGGGCTGTAAAAAGGTGCTCTCTTGGGGACCTGCAGTGGCTCTACCTTCCCAGCCTCCCCTGACCCTGCAGTGTCCCAGGGGAACCTCTGTTACCTTTTCTAACAACCATGTTTTGATTTGTTTGTCTTCTGTTGCTTATCCTACTGATTCCTGGGAAGTACTGTTTCCTCCTCATCTGTCTTGTGTTTCATATTGTTTGACTATTTCTCTGTAAGGGACCAGCTGCTGAGCCGAGGTGAAGTAGAGCATCTCCATTGACTTAAGCTGAACTAGACACTTACACCAGCTGTGAACGGGTCTGTAGTTTGTTTTTAACCATGTTTCCATGTGTTTTCTGGCTCAGTGGATATTCACCAGCATCCCTATTTTGTTTAGAGTAAGCACAGGTCAGAGAAAACGTGTTTCAAGATACAGAAGCTAGCAGAAACAGCTTGGGATTTTCCTTTACTTTTATAGTCATTCTTGCAGAAACATCAGGTTTTGAGACAAAATCCTGTTTGTGTAACACAGCTTTTAAACTGTCATCTGTAGGGTCTGGAAACACCAATTCCAGCTGACAGTGACAAGGGAAGAAGGAGCTGTGTCTTGGCTCCACGTGAACAGGTGACCTGTACAAGTGCTGCTGTAGCTGAGGACCAAAGGGGCTCTCAGTGCGCCTGCCACACCTCACAGCAACCACAAGTTTCTTGTGAAAAGTGCAAATTCTCCCTGGGAGATGAAATGAAAATAATTTCCCTGGCTGGGGCTGTAGCTTGCAACTGGAGAGACCAGTTCCATTCAGTCCTGAGAAACAACACCAGCACACGAGGCCGGCCCTTATGTTCTCAGCACTGCAGTGCAGACTTGCTCGAGCACATGGCTTGCTTGTCGCCCTTTACAGAGACAGCTTCTGTTTGATATTGTTGACCATATTGAGAGGTTGTTTTTGGAGTGGGAGTACTGGAAAGAATACTCTTTGTAGGCAGAACAGAGAGCAAAGTGTTTGTGCCTTAGCAGAGGGGATATTTTCTAGGAAATATGCTCCCCTCTCCAATTCAGACTGAAATTTGCTGGATCCCTGACCTCTCGAAGTCCATGCAAAGTTAAGTATGATGTAAAAAGAAGCTCTCTAAACATGTTTCAGAATTAGCAATTTTCAAGTGGACTTGTTTGGGCATTTAGAAAACTGGCATTTTTGGCTTTGTCTACCTGAGTGTTTTGCTTGAGAGCAAAGATGTGGTTTTCACAGTCAGCGAATCTCCTCATGGTCCCCACCCAGCACCTTGGCTTTGCTGCAGAGTGGTTTGGGTTCATGCTCACTGGATTCCTTTTGGATAAAAATGGTCCAGAAGCTCTGCTCCAGTTGTGCAGCACTGATGCTCCATCCCTTTCAATGGGAACACAAGGATCCAAACCAAAGATGGCACAGCTTTGAACCATACCCCCCTAGTCTGGGGGACCAGACTAAAATCTAACCTTAAGTCATACCCCCTCAGGCCAACTACATGTGGTGTACACGTACCAAATGCTTTCATCTTTTGATCTGTTCCTTGTGGTGCCAAATAACTTGCTAGTGTAGGAATAGCTTAAGCAAGAAAGAATGGTGGGGAGTCAAGGGACTGGCTTTTGTTTTTCTGATAAAAAAAGAGACAGGGGGGTAGGAAGAGGAGACATAAACCATGACCATTATCCACATGGAAAGATTAAATAGCACGAGAGTACTAGAGGAAAGGCCCAGAGTGTGACAGATCAAAAGAGCAAGGCCTCTGGCTGTTACGATAAAGAATGTCCTAGTTCTTGAGAACATATTTATGTGTCTGCGCACTGCGTTTTTTTAAATGGAAATAGTTTTATTCAAAGAAAGGTCTGTTTCATCCACAAGGGCTGTTCGAGGGAGAAATAGTGGGTGAAAATACGATTTTCACAGCCAGTGCTCTAAGGAATGGTTTGTGCAAATGAGAACAGGGTCCATTATTTTAAATTTAAAAATTTATGTGAAAGTTGGGGGGAATGGGGGCTGTCTGTTTGAGTTCTGGGTTGGCAACTGCTGTTAGAATTCAGAGTGTGGCTTGGCTGTGCAGTGGATTTGCTTGTGTAGACATGCATGTGGTGTCCCATGGATGGCAAGGAGCTCTTGCTGAACTCAAACCAAAGTGTGTAGAGGGCTAAGGAATAAAAAATTCTTGTAGTCAGCCAAAACACTACAGCTGTGTTCAGCTACTTGCTGCAGAAATAGCTGTGCTGGGTGAAGCTGTTACCTCTCCCCTGGTGCTCGAGGATGCCTCACAGTGTGCATTGGCAAAGCAGCTCCAGGAGCATTTCTCATGTCTTTTCTTGCAAAGTTGTCTGGTTTAGGACAGAAGAATTTACATCCTCTCAGTTAAAATATTCCAGCCTCGTTGTTTGGTACCCTATATGGTCAGGAGTGCAGCTGCCATCCCCTGAAGCCCATGAGGAGGTCCCACAGGGTGTGGCAGAGGCAGGAACCTGCAGCACTCTGGGGAGGTGGTGACCACAAGCCATTGAAATGGCAACAGCCTTGATGTTTCAAGCAGCCTCAGCTTGAAGGGTCTGTGAGACAGAGGGAGAAGTGTTGAGATTCCACAGACTGCACCATGTACCCTGGATAAAGTCTAGGCTACAGGTACCTCTTCTTACATGCTCTGGTGTTCATGTGTAGAAAGAGTCTGTAAAATGGCAGGAGTTTGTGGTTTTATAGGACCTTACAAAGTACAGGGCAGTAGAAAAACACATATCCAGTGGGGTTGGCCCTTGGCTTGTCTAAGTCAGTCCTACATGAGTAACTCAGTGAGTTGTGTGACTATTCCTGGTTTTCCTTTGCTGCCTGTGGAACAGGGGGGTAGCTGAGGTCTGGAAATGCCTTGGCATCAGCCAGAGTGGATCAGGTGAGTGTACCCAAGTGTTCCTGCTCCTGCTGCTCCCTTCAGGGTGCTCAGCAAGCTGCCTTCCCAGTTATTTTTCCAGCAAGCAGCTGTAGTAGAATTAAGAATTAAAACTTGAAGCAGCAAATCGGTCATCATTGCTCAGGCTTGGAGCTGAAGGGATCCCTACAAACCTATCGGAAATTAATGAGAAGATTCCTGGTCAGTGGGAGTTCAGGCAAACAAAGATTGATTTGAGATCCTTTGTCTCTCAGGGTGTTAAATTGGGCTCAGAGAGACTGCTGGAAGGAAGAAATTTTGATACCAAATCTCATTTCTGTGTGCTGTACCCCCCTATAATTAATAAAGATTAATATTAGTTAACCAGAAAATCACTATATTTTTGTGGGGAAAAATGCTTGTGACAGTCTTCTGCTTGAATACAGAATTAAAAGACATTGTTTGCACTAGAATAAGTGGGGACCTGCAAGGTTTTGTGTACATTTAATTGGGAAAGTGAGGAGAGGAAAGTGTGTGTATTAATTTAGGTTTTGAACAACAGCAAGCACTAAGACAATTTGGGATGTGATACAGGGTGTCACTGAAATTCAGTACCAAGCACACTCCCTTTTCGATTCTGTCAGTTCTTAACTGTCTCCATTGTCATTTTAACGTTAGAGAGAGCAAGCCTCAATTTAGATCCCCCCTCCTTTTTTTCTCTCTAGTGAATACCTAATCATCATACCGATTTTTGACTGGGTATTGACTGTGAGACTTCCTGGCCTAATTTCTCATTCTAACTATAATAGCAGTATCTGGTGATTTATTATTTTTTTTTTAAATCCAAGATACACAGGCTGTTCAGACATGCAGATGAATTTTGGGTTAATTGAGTAATAGTCATCCAAGACCCAGGGCTTCTCCTTGAGATTAACATACAAAGTGATAGGTCAAAAAGCTCAAGGTTTGTTGCCCTGTGAGATACTAATACCCCCCCAATTAATTTCATTTTCATGATCGCATCGTTTTAAATTGAGGTGAAATCAAGGATTTTTCCTTTTTTCCCCCCCTCCAGCTGAGTTTGACTGGCACAACTTCTGACACGGATGCATGGAGGCTGGTACCGCGGCCAAGCCAAATCCTTTCCTTTGTTCTCCGGGCCTGCTGCTGCTGCTGATAAAGTGGTCGGCGCATGGCATTATGTCTTATTACATTTTTGATGCAGACTGCAAAGAAACGGGTAAACTCACCATGGTTACCACGCTCTGTCACTTGGCAGGGCCCGGCGCACTCAGCGATGGCCTCTAGTGTCTGCAGCGCAGCTCTGCAGCGCCCCGGCCGCGGCTGCTCCGCGCATCCCGCCCGCCTCCTGACCCATCGCCGCCTCCTCACAGTCCCTGCTTGCTTTTGTCCCTCGCTCTTGACCGAGGGTCACTGCTGGGGTCAAACTCCCGTGCTGACACCAGCCGGTTTCTGTGTCTGTGAAACTTTTCTCGGTCAGCCCCTGGATCCGGATCCGCTCGCTGCTTTGTCCTGGCACCTCAGGTTTCTTTCTAGGAGGGTTTTTCTCTCTTATCTAGACATACCCTGCTGTGTTGTTTCCTGCAGACCGAGTGCGTGTCATTGCTTAAATTAACGGAATGTGAAACAATCACTAAATTATCTGTGCTGTGTTATCATAGAATACGCTGAGTTGGAAGGGACCCATCAGAATCATCGAGTCCAGCAACCAGCCCTGCACAGGACACCCTGAGACTCACACCATGTGCCTGAGTGCATTATCCAAATGCTTCTTGAACTCAGGCTTAGTGCTGTGACCACTTCCCTGGAGAGCTTGTTCCAGTGCCCACCATTTCCTGATATCCTTAACCAATATGTTATCATCAACCCATAAGGGATCAATAAGTAGCTCTTTGTTTTGTATGGGCTGCAGCTTGGTTTTTCTTGGTGGGTAGATCAGGATTCTTTGAGCCTGGTCATCGGAGTCCTTGCCTTATTCACATCCAGTTTGGAGCTCCCAGGTCTTGTATGTGACTGCCTGCAACAACAGTTCAGAGACAAGTCTTTGCAGGATGGGTCTTTTGTTTTATTGTACATGAGGAAAAATCGCTCAAGCCTTTCTCTGCTTAATTGAGGTAATTAAACCTTCTTACCTTGCAGCACAAGGGGCTCATTAATGTTTTTGAAGCATTTTGAAGTCCTTGGAAAAAAGATGCGGTTTGCTGTTGTGTCATGTTTAGTAATTGTTGAAATTCAGTCATCTGGACTTGAAATACTGAGTTTCACATACAGAAATCTTACACTTGTGTGTGTATTTTGAGCTGAGAGTGTGAAGAAGTAATTGAGAGAGTAGCTGACAACTGTGGTGTTCCTACAGTGCCCTGCTCTATGGGTGTGTTGGTTTTGGGGGGGTTTTACTATGCTTAAGCAAAATTAGCTCCATGTGAAACCTCAGTGATGAAACTACAGGTTGTAATGACATAAAATTTAGAAGCTTTGTGAAAGACAAAGAGAAACCTTGCTTTCTTTAAGGTGACCTAGTGACCAGCCCAATTCACCTTTTTGGAATTTCACATCTGGTTAACTAGTAGAAATTAAGAAGTGCTCTCTTTTTGTAATGAAGAAGACACCTCAGTGATATCCTGTGATAACTCTGAAGTGGAAAGAGACTTCCTGGCTGAGGACAAGAGTCTTCTCCACTATGTTCAGCAGAGCTTTTTACAGAGTAACTGCTGGGCCTTTCTTTTTGTAGAGGGGGAAAAATAGGAATGAAATCATTTGCAACTTTAAAACAAAGCTAGAGATTTACATAGTTCTGAGCCCCAGTGACTTTTAGCATCAGTTTAATTTAGATTTAAATGAAGGCTGGTAAATGAGATCTGTTCCTCATATGAAAGACAGTTGGGAATTTTCAGCAAAGGAGTTTGTAAGGGGGGAGATATTTCCAGACAGCAGGCAGTCTGTGTCTGTGCCTACAGGCAAAGACAGCAGCATCCATGGATGCAAGGGCACTTGAGCTGCAAGAGTGAAGAAGTTCAGTGCTGTGATGCTCCCTTGCTCCCAAGTGCATACCCAGCAGGTTTTTTAGTACAGCTGTGAAGTGGGCAGCATAATTAAGCCCCTTAAAAAAATCTCACAAGCTTTTTCTCAAGCCCAAATTCTTACCATTTTGGGACAAGGGGGAGAAAGTGTTTTGATTGTTCATTTCTGGAGCAGTTTGTCAGTGATGACATTAGAGTCTGTTTCTGCAGCTCATAACTGACTCAAAACTCATTAGATGTGAATATAATCTTTTATAACTTTGGAAAAAGTAACCATAACACAAAGTGATGTTATTTTCCCTTTGATCTACTTATACAGCACAATTTGACTGGCTAAAAATGTTTGATATCTCACAAAGAGGAATAATGGTAGCACTCCTCGCCTCCGATGTCACACAATGAGCAGCAGATCTGATGTACCTCAACTGACTGTTCCCTAGGAATAGTTTTGGCATTGGCTGAAAATAGTACTGAGGGTAACTTGCTTTGACCATGTGATGACACTTTGAGTTGCAAAATTACTTTCAGATAACTTGCACTGAAAAAGTAAAAATAGCACAGCACATTAGACTCATCTGTGTGGAATGTATATATGCAAAAATAGGGCTCCTTAATACTTACAGTTTGTCTAGGCAGAACAACCTGTCATGCTACACTCTGCTTCACTTTTAGGCAAACAATTTGCACTGATAATGCTGCAGGCTGTGCTATTTCCAAGTGTTCACCAAACATGAGAGAAGCATTAATTCAGCCATTCTCTTCCCAGCAGTGACGCTCGGAAATGTCATTAGTGATCTTAGACAAAGGTGAGAGGTCAAAGCTTTAGGAACAAGTGATTAAAATGTGTCCCAATGTAACAGACTAATTAATCTTTAGATAATAGAAGGGTTTTTTTTTTTTCTCTTTTCTCTCTGCAGCTGGGAGTGTTCACTCTCCCTCCACAAGTATGGCAACATCGGCGCAATACAGACAGCTCATAAATGACTACGGCCCCCCATCTCTAGGCTATACACAGGGGATGCAGGTACAGCTCTGCTTATTTTCCTTTAATCAGATCACTGACCCCACGTTTGCATAGTAGCAGGGATTGTGGCCTGTAATCTGAGGTGTTCCTCCCTCCCACCAAGGTCTGAAATCAAACCCAAATGGCAGACTACTTCCTCGCACATGTCTGGGGATCAAATTAGGCTAAGCTGAGTGCTGAGTGAGGTTGGTTCCTAATTAACTGTCCCATCCAGTCTGAGTCACAGAGAAACATGTCTTCAATTATGTTCTGTAAGGGCACTTACATATTTTAAAGTTATTTGTTAAAACCCAGTATTTCTATACAGTTTTGTTTTATCTCCTCACTCTCCCTGCCTGGCTAACTTCTCCACAAAATATACACTGAAACACTGAAAAACCAGAAACAGGGTTAAATAAGCAGTTCCCAGTTTCCTGGGTTTTCAGGACTGTTTTAACTTCTGCTTCACCTGAACTCCAAGGCTTGAGCTGCATCCTCCCAGTTGATCCCAATTTTTGAAGGGCACGTAGCATCATGTCCAACTGTAGCAGCAATTTCAAAAGAGAAAATCATGTTTATATAATAATCCTGAAATTTTGTTCTTTTAAAAAGGGATTTACAGGGCTATTTCTGGTCTTCCATAAACTTCCACTTGCTGTTTCTTGTAATTGTTTTGAATTTACAGTATTTGATTGAGATTATGCTACTTTCAACTGCAGGGTACCAGCAGCAGTCAAGTACCACAGAGCAAATATGCAGAACTTCTAGCTATCATAGAAGAATTAGGAAAAGAGATTAGACCTACATATGCTGGGAGTAAAAGTGCGATGGAGAGGCTAAAAAGAGGTAACTTTTAAACTTATTTTAAAAAATAATCGTGTCACATACACTTTGTGCACTGACTACTTGTATACAGCTTCATGACAACTGTTTCCTTTGAAAGGAGACAGCTTGATCTCCTCTTGAAAGTGGGAGTATTAACCAGCAACTGAAGCCTTTTGATGCTCTGTCCGTGCTGTATTTGACAGATAAACAGTGACAAAATGTGTCTCATGTGCAGACAGGGAGTTTCAGTTAATAATCCAAACCTTATTGTAGAACCTCTCATGGTTACATTCTTTCAGGCTCCTGGTGACTTACTTGCCCTATCAATTCCCTTTTCTCCCCACTCTCCAAAATCCACAACCAGGCATTGTTTGCTTCTTCTCATACACATCTCCCATCTACTTGGCCCAGGAATCTTTACTGAAGTACATTTTGCCTAAAGAAATACAATATTGTGGTAGTTCACACCGAGGATGGTGGAGAAAAGAGCTACAGAAAAAAACAACCCCAGAGAGGTGTTAGGGAAGGCTGTTCAGACTGAGATGTCAAACATGAACCTTCTCTCTCTGTGGAGAGGAGAGTGGGGCTGCTTAGGTTCAGTTACCTGCTGTCAAGTGCATGTCATTAAAAGTCCACCAGTAAGGGACAGAGCAGCTTTTAGGGCTGCCTGATGAGTCTGTCCAGCTTTGCTTTGTCAGCTAAAAGGGGTAATAAATGCCCTTTCCTTGAAGTGTAAAAGAAACCCCCGCATGCCCCACTGCTGACATCAGCCTGACATTGTCCTCTGCAGGGGACGTGCAGGGATATTTCTGAAGGAGCAGTGGGACATTCCACTGCTCCAGCTCCTGAAATGACCCTGAAAGGCCACAGACAACAGTTGTACTGGCAGCCTTGTCCTTCTCCAGCATGACATGGTTACTCTTTCCTCTCTTCCTGTGCTCCTTGTGCTGAGATTGGCTCATGCCTTCGACCCAGAATGGGAATGTTATTGTAACAGACTAACTTCACCACCTTGCAAATCCCCCTTACATTTGCCCGAGACTACAAAGCTTTATTTAAGGCTCAACCATTATGGAAGAGTAATATATCTGCCATGACATGCAATAAAATGACTAGTAGCTGTTCTGGGAAAGGATGCAATAAAGTCTGCTGATGAGTGGTAAGTGGAATCTGGCCCAGCTAAAATCAATGTTGCTGGAGTCTCTCTTTATTGCATTGCCTGAGTCAGTATTAATAGATCATGAATGGCAACAGGCTAATGGGGACAGCTTGAGAGAGACTGAGAGAGATGCAGACATTCTCTGAGTCAGATGGTTTAGTTCAGTGAGGAAAAAGTTGCTTTGCTGCTTCTTGCAGCAACGTAGGTTTAAGAAACAACGCTGTCACTGTGACTTGCCAGTGTTGCACAAAATCCTAAATAAATACTTTTTGCTGCCATCTTTTGGTCACAAAGGTACCTCTCTTTCCATTTTGGGAGCCTCATGGCTGAAGGAGCATGTGCAAGTGTGAGAGCAGAAGTGATTGAGGGTAACCACGTGACTGCTGCCTCCATGGCCATGGAAGTTTTATCCCTGAATAAAGTCCCTGTCCCCAGCTCTGCCCGCTCCTAAGCACAGAGGCTACTGACCTCTAAAACTGGCCAAATTCCCAGTGTTCTACATTATTCAGAGTAGTTCTGCTGCATAAACTGGGCATCCTGCCACCAGATCCAGGTCTAACACACTGCTTTGAGTTTTGTGTTTCTGCATCCCACAGCTGCAGCTTTCCTCGTCCATGGCAATTTAACCCTCTGCAAAGCCTTGCACTCATCAAGTCCTCCCAGGTCAGTAGGGTGCTGCTGTGATCTGGGCTAGCAGCCTTCTAGAAACAGAAGCCATTATCTCTAGAGATTAACCCCCATCTATTGCCTTACTGCCCTTTCTCCGCCTTGTTAAGGAGCATGATTGAGCAGAGAAATCACCCTCTATCTTGCCTAGTCAGCAAAATACAAACCTCTGTTGTAGAAAAATCTGTCCATCTCTCATTTTAACATCTATCTCAAGCTCTGTTCTTTCAGCAGCCCTGTGAGCATGAATCTGCATTTAGTTCCAGGATTAAGAACCAAGGTCCAGGTTGCTGGAACTCAAGGCAACAGGACTTGTAGTGGAAAATTCCACATTATGTCTATCAGATGAGAGTAGACACGGCAGCATGTAAAGTGGTGATGATTTATGCTGGGAACTGAGCCAGTGTTAGGAGGTAACTTTCTGCACACACCATAAAAACACCCCTCTTATTTTTACATGAGACACAACTTGTCTTTAAACAGTATTATGATGGTTTGAATTTTGATGCGTCCTCCCAGAGGAGAACTATCCCAAGGCATTAAGAGCTTACTAAAATGACTCCTCAGATAACTTTGTAATTTGTTTCACTCCACTGTAGCAAAATAACTCACTCGTAGGTGAGATTTTTTTTTCCCCTTAAATTTTTGATACTAAGTATGCCCACACTGCACATTAAGATCCACCTGCCACTGCAGACTTACAAATCTTACCGTGTTCTCATTCCTGGTTTAGTCCCTTTTTAATCTGTAATGCAAGTTTGGGAAGGCAGACTTGTTTAGTGGCAGCTGATGTTTGGGAAGCGAGGGTTGTCCCCCTTAGCCGAGGCCTTCTGTGGTAGCCTTGGCAACTGGGGACAGAAATACATAAACCTTTCTGTGGACTGTCACTGCAAGTGTGGCCTGAATAGGATGATTTAAAACACGTCCAATTCTTTTGCAGGCATTATCCATGCTAGAGGATTAGTTCGGGAATGCCTGGCCGAGACGGAACGAAATGCAAGATCCTAGCCCCCTGATTCAGCTGCAAGATTTTCCATCTCTTCATGAAGAAAAAGTAACACTTATTCTTTTTTGACTCTCGAAACATTCAAATTCCTTTATTTTGAATGTTTTACCGTTCTTGTTTCGCCCTTGCAAAAATGTACAGTTAAGAATGAAAAAAAACCAAGGATTTTTCAACTTACTGAGGGTTTGCATTTTCTAAAGACATTAAAACTCCCTAAAATGTTTCTAAAACATGGAAACTGAAGTGCATGCAGAGGAATGGTCTTTCTTTCCCAGGCTATATTTCAGTTCTCTTCTTATCCAGCCACAGCCTCATTCTGTTTTTTTCCTTTCACTATGTTCACTTATCCCCAAAATGTCAATCTTTCAAAGTTTGACATAAGCTCTAAGGATTTTTTTTTAATAAATGCAGAATAGCATGCTGTACCTAGTAGTCTGCTAAGTCACAATTTGTCATACAGCATAGACCCTGCTTAGAAATAACCTTCCCCTTCTCTTATTTTTCCTTTTTTTGTTCATTTTGCATAAACATTTGCATGACTGTTTAGTGCTTTGAAGTCCACTTAAAGTGCATGAGCTATATGGAAAATAGGGAAACCTATTAAATAATAACAAGGTCCTGGAAAGCTGATTTCTACATTAAGGCTGGAGATTTCAGTTTAAAGTTTGCAAAAAAAAAAAAAAAAAAGAAAAAGAAAAAGGAACATTCTGGATAAATTACTAAAACTGTTATTTGCATCTTTGTATGTATTTATTACTTGACGTAATAAAGCTTATTTTCATTAACAGTTTGTATTAAATCAATGTACAGTCACTTTAATGAGGAGCTCACTCCAGGAGTAAGAACTGTCAACAGATAAAAATTCAACCTTCATGCAGGAGTTCAGGAAAGGACAAGGGAAGGGGCCTGCAGATTGCTGGAGCATTCCACCCATGGCACAGGGTGCAGCTGGTCTCTGGGAGAAGGAGGTGAAGTTCTAGAAGTCTCTGTTGCCTTCAAAATCCATACTCTGGCTTTGGGTCTGTGTTGAAGGCCAAAACCTGGTGGCAGCTGGTGAGGGTGCTGTCCAAAAATGAAAGAGAAATTCTGGTTAAGTGGTTGGAGTTGTTCACAGGATAAAACCAGGAAAAATGTACTTCAGGAGTGGCTTCAGAGTAATGGTGACAAAGGAAATGCAGCTGCATTTGTTTGTATTAAATGGGAAACTGTCAAAATGAGTGGAGGAACCAACACGGCCAAGCTTAACTGCAGCACAGCATAAACATGATAAACAACTCTAATTAATTAGTTCACAGCTTGGATGAATTGGACTCTGTTGTCTTGGGAGGCAGCTTCCAACACAGGTCATTCTTTATCTGCAATGACTCAATTCCACCTCAGAACTGGAGGGCCATGAGTGACCATCCCTCACTTGCTGGAGGGCCCTCCCTGTGTCCCAGTGCCCAGCACCACTCCAGGTAAGATCTGGAAAGCTGCTGGTTAAACTTTATTCAGAGCTGAGTAGGACAGAGCATTTGTTCAGCTGACAGATCTGAAGCAGTGAGTGGTGTCTGTTCGATCAGCAGCTCAGTTCACACCATCACAACCAGTGTTCAAACCTCTGTAAAGGATTTATGTCACTGAAGGCATTGCCTGAGTAAGGAAGGATGGGAAGTGAGAACCTTTTAGTGCTGTTCTCATGTGCTGGAGCACCTACGAAGCAGCCCAAGGTGTCATCTGGACAGAAGGAAATCTATTGATTTTTTTTTGGTCTCTGTTAACAATGGTGGAAAGCTTATAGTTCCTCTTTAACAAGGACTCTTTTATCTTCTGAACCTGGCAGAAAAACTGATTGCTAAATGTGATTAATGAGATGATGGCAAGGAGAAGCAGGAATACATGAGTGCTTTTATCTCCTCAGCTTTACAGGAACAGCAGGTCACCACCCGGGGTTTCAGCTGTGCTTATGAAGCCCTACATCATTTGTCAGTTGGAAAACTGTGTTTAGGTCTAATGACAAACAATTTTCTCACCCTGCTAGGGCAAGTCAGTATTTCACATGTTTATTCCTTATCCAATTGTTGCATCTCTTTAAAAAGCTTTTTCCTTTCAAGGTTTTCCTTTGCTCTTCTTTTTCTCTCCTGCTTTTGCTTCTCTGATGCTTTCTTCTCTTTAAAAACATCACTGTCTTCACCTTTGTAGAAGAGGTCAACTTTTTCCTGCAGGATTTCTCTGGCAATCTTTCGGTTCTTCTCCACTGATCTTGTCTGATGACACTGAAGAAATACAAAGGACATTTTTACTGAAACTTTAACCTGTTTATCCTTCTGCTTTCCCTTTCAGTCTATACATTCCTATCATTACAGTAAAGAAAATCCCCTCCTCTCCAAGCCAAGAGCATCCTCCCACCAATAACAGGTGCAACTTTTATATCCAGATGATGTATTTTAATAATTATTTGCTACTGTAACTCATCAGACTGGGTTTTGCATTAATCTTTAATGCTTCCCATATTACCTTGGAAAGCTGCTTGAGTTTAACTCAGCTGTGTCTTCCCCTTGTGACAGGAAGCAAAGATTAATTTCAAGGTATTAGTCCACAAGCAGTAGGTAAGAGAAATGCTTAAAAAGGATCTGCAGATGAGGGTGATCAACTTGCTAAGGAGGAGATTCTAACTCACACGAGGGACAGGAATGTGACAGCTGCCACCAAAGGGCAGCTACAAGGAAGATTTATTTAACTGAAAACTACAGAACAGTGACTGGGGGGCAGAGCCAGGAAAAGCAGCTCTGACCCCAAGTTTATTTATCTGCTGACAGCCAAAACTGCTTCTTGCTGAGATTCTTTATAATATATATATATATAAACTTTTCCTCCATGCCATCTGCACTGTGATTATGCTTTACTCTGAAAGGAGACTTGGAAGTCATGATGCAATTTGTGACTCAATAAAATAAAACACAATTACCTTCACTACAATCCCAGATGGAATATGCTTCAGGACAACACAGTTGTTTGTCTTATTCGTGGCTTGACCTCCTGGACCATCACCTCTTACAAACTGTTCTTCTAATTCTGCCTCAGTTAGTTCAAGGAGATTCAAAGAGTTCTTCTTTCTTGCTGCCTGAAGCAAGGGGACGCTGGGCAGAGAGAGCTGCTGCTTCCTCAAAATCCACCGTGTCCATGATGGTGCTCGCACCTCTCTCAGCAAGAATGCAAAATGAAACAAACTTGGAACATTCATACAGAAATGAGGACACAGCTTCTCTGGAATGAAACCTGGAATGGAATTGGAGAGTGGAGTTTACCATGAGAATCCTTGTTTTAAGATGAGCTACTTTAGCTGCACATATTGAGCAGCATTTCAATATTCAGATTTATTTGCTTTCCCGGGTCAAGGTATTAACAAGATTATTAACAAAGGCACAAAGGCATGCCTGGAAGTGTGCATTTTCCTCATGGATAATGAGGAATGTCAGGTCCTATTGCTGTCAAGTGTCAGTCTCCAACAAAGCATTGGGTAAGTAATTAAAACAGTACATGCTGTTATGCTTGAAATATTACAGTTGATTCAGAAAATACTTCCGTGTATGAAGAAGTGCCACTTGGCAATAAACAGAAAATTTGAACATAACTGTTGAAATTAAAAAATAATTAAAAGGCAACTTTTATTGGCGGCCACTACAGAAGTTAGTAACATTTTAAAATAAAGAATATATGCAGAACAACGAGCAGCGCTTCTGCCTAGTTCTGAACGAGCCTTTATTTAGCAGGTTTCATACGGCTCTAACCACTTACTGCAAACTCTTGATAAGATTTTAAAAATTACGATCCCTCACAGCCTATTCCTGCTGTTTGACACTACAACTCTAAAGGAGGAGCAAACACAATTTACTCAATTTCCTTCAGCGCAGCGCCCGTCCGCGGCCACCCCCCGGCTGCCGGCAGCGCTGCGGGCTGGAGTTAGGCTCGGGGGGCGGCTCCCGGCGGGACGGAGAGGCCCGGGAGAAGCCGAGACCCGAGACCCGAGACCCAGCCCGCCACCAAAGACCCAGCCCGGGCCAGGCCGCCCCAGCCCCGCTCACCTCCGCCGGCCCCGCCGCACCGCGCATGCGCCCGCCGCGGGGGAGGGCGGTGCCACCGGGCTGATTGGCATGTGGGACAGCCAATCGCTGCGCGAGGAAGGCGGGGATCGCGCTCGCCCTCCAATCGGCTTGCTCGGGGAGCGGCGCGGCGGCGCGCGCCAATCCCCTGGCGGCGACGCGCGGGCTTTGCCGCGCAGCCAATCAGCGCGGGAGGCGCGGGCTGGCGCGCGCCCGAGGCGGCCAATCAGCGGGCCGGGCTCAGCGCGGAGCGCCCTCTACCCCTCCATCCCCGCGTTCGAAACCCGCGGCCGCCACTCGCCGGGCGGGCGGCGCAGGAGGCCGCAGGAGGAGGCGGCTGCCGGGCACCGCGGGTTCCCAGCGATGCGGGTATGAGCCGAGCGGGCCCGCGGGCAACCGGCGGGAGCAGCACCGCTGCGCTTGGCCGGGTCCCGGAGCCGCGAGGCCGCCCCCGGCGCGCCGCCCCTTTCCCCGCAGAGTGACGGGCGGTGCAGCCAATCCGAGGCGGCGCTGCTGTCAACATCGCGGAGCGCGAGGGGCGGCCGCCCAATGAGAGCGCGGGGGCGGGGCCTGGCCTGAGCCGGGCGGGGGGGGCGGAGCCGCTGGGGGGGCGCTGGTGAAGGGACGGGACCGTGGAGGGGCCGCGCCGGGTGCGGGGAGATGTGTGAGGTGTGAGGGGGCCCGGGGCACAGCGGGAGGGAGCGGGGCGCTTGTGAGCGGACGGGACACGCACGGAACCGGGGAGGGGGTCACGGACCGGCGGGAGGCGGCCCCGAGGGCGCAGACGTGGCGAGAGGGGTCCCTGCGAGGGCTGAGCGCTTGGGGCGCGGGCGGCTCCTGAGGACGCCCTGAGGCGCTGCAGCCCCCGGGCTCCTTGTGCCTTCTGCGGGTTCCTTAAGGCCCATGGGGAGATGGGGGCCTGGCGGGGGCACCGAGGCGTCCTGTCACCGCTGAGGGATCTGCGAGGGATCGGAAGGAATCAGGTCTGGCTCAGGAAGCGATGCAGAACCTCACGGGCTGCGTGTCTGCGCTGGCGCCGGTGTTTGCATCCAAATCAGCGCCGATATTTTTGAGTTAAAACACCTCGCAGCTTGTTGTTTTTTTGCAGCCGTGCCCCTTTCTGCAGCGACGTGGCCGTATAAGGACCGTGCTGTGCTGTGGGATCGATGGATGACGGCGCTCCCGCAGCACAGTTACAGCTCAGTAATATTTTTTTTTTTTATTGAGAACAGACTTCTAATGAGGTTATGAAACGAGCCTGTGTCACAGCTAAGTCCCACCCATTTGCTGTGCTGCTGAGATAGGCCACCCATGATTCCATCCTGGGGAGACGGGGGGTGACTGATGCAGCCCCCATCCAGCTGCTCCAGTGACACTCCCAGCCTCAGCTTTAGCTATCAGCTTAGCGGCCTGATAACCTCCAAGTTTTGCAGACTTCTGACCACTAGAAATATAAAAAAAAATCCCTGTTTTTCTTCTTTTCTTTATCCAAGAAGCTCTGCCAGAGGGATATGTGTGTCTGTGATAACTTCCTTCCAATTCTGGCATTTTCAGCCCTACCCAGAGGAGAATATTGAGTGAGTACCCAAAAAACATTCCTGCTAAAGCCAAGCAGGCGCCAGTAAAACAGGGAAAAATAGGGCAGTTGTCCATTAGTTTCCTTCTGGTGAAAATATTTTATACTTCTGCTAGAGATACATCCCTATGCACTTGCAAGTAATAAAAGCTTGAATCTGTAAAACCCATCAGGAGTTCTTTGTGAGCGCTGTAAAGAGGAATCGTTGTGCTCTGGAGGTGTTGTGCTTCTTTAAGGCAGCAGGAAGTTATTCTTGGCATTATCAGACTACCAAGATGATATTTCTTAACGTCTCTTTTTGCTCTCCATCCGTGAAATGATCATAAGGTTTTTCTTCAGTGTTCAAACACAGGCTGAATTCACCAGGGTGTAGAACATGCTGAAATAAGCCCTATGTAAGAACTGATTAATTAATGTATTTCAAGGGTTTTCTTAGTGAAAGTATGCAAACTGAAAGAATATTTTAGTCTCTCTACAGCCAGTCTGCTTTGAGTGCTGTAAAACTATGGCCCAAGTGTTGTGTATTTATTTATTTATGATGCTTTCAGTTAACCAGCTGCTGGCTTTAACCACTGTGGGATTCCCGTTTGACTCCTTTTTTTTTTTGTTGTTTTATTAATTGGTCAGAAATGTAGCTCAAGACAATTTCAAAGCTTTCTGAATTAATGTTACATAATAACAATGAAACGAGTGATCTGCAAAAAAATATTACACACAGAAGTAGCAGAATTGGTCAACCCCAATCTAACTCAGTTGGTCTCAGTTTTATTATTTTTAGTGAGTGTGTTTCTTCCAGTGAAGGCTCAGATCCTCAATCACATTTCAGTCCATTGATAATAGGAGATTTCACACCTTGCAGATGGTCTGTGGAGCCCCAGGTTTTAAAAACCAACCCGTCAGACCCAAACAGCATGGTTTTACCTGGAATATTTTGCATTCAGACATCCTTTCCAGCCCGATGTTGGATGTGTGATGCACAGTTAGGAATCTCTCTGACTTGTGGGAGGCCCAGCAGGCACGAGGCTGACTGAGCAGCCCCTGCTTGCAGGGGTAGCACAGGAGAAGGAGGGAGCCTGGCTGTGGAATGTTTGCACTTTTTGGGGTGGTTTGGCTGAAACAACTGCCTCTTCAGTTCCAGTTCTGCTTCTTCACGCAATGAAGGCAAATGTTCTGTTAAAGAAGGAGAGTGATGCTTATTCCTCTCTGTTTTCAGGGTGATGTCATACTTGGGACTAAGATATGGAAAACTGCGATGTGGTGAATTCTGTACAAGGAACCCCTTTGTCTTCTGCAGACTCTGGTGTCAGGAACAGCCACAGCTCTGTCTGTAACTTGAATTGTCACAGGTAATGTGCTGAGGGAATCACTAACAAATGTTTTTGTTATTCTTTTGGTTTTGCTTAGTTAGCATGCCTTCAGTAATGTTGGTATTAGGGTGAAATTTTTATTTCAGCATGATGAGAGTCCCAATGTAAATTGAGTGTATAATTCTCTTCTGGCAGTCTAGCATATGTAGTGTATTGTTTTGGCCACTGTGTTGCACACCTGACACAACAAATAACTGAATTGCTTTTCCTCATGTTTCACCAGAAGTCCTTCATCCAATCCCAATGGAGTTTCTGGTTACTCAGGGAATATCAGGTCCTCATTAAAGCCTGAATCTGTTGAGCTGCTTGCCTCCTTTATGCAAGATATCCAGAACATTGGACATGCTGACTCGGAAATTGTGAGGAACTGTGAGGTATTTGATGTTAAGGTTTATTTTAAAAAGCTGGTATTAATGTATTTGCTTTGCATTTTGGAAGATGGATCTAATTATAATTCAGGAGAAAGACCTGTGTATGTGTTTATTCTTCATGATGGGACAGATTATTTTACAATAAGGGAGCTAATCACCTGGCTGGATTTTACTGCAGTTTTATATTAGTGTTTTACAATATTATATCTTTGTGTCTTGGTGTTTTATAATATGGATCTGAATATTTTTTCCCAAAGTTACAATAGTTTAAGGTAGCAAGTTTTTGAAATGAAAAATTTAAACCATTAAAATTGCAGCACATTAAACTGGTCTGAAATGATCCTAGAAATTAGAAGGGTTTTTTTTCTAAAAATGGTTCTGTTTTGCTTGACTTATAAGATATTCCATTTGTAAAGATGTGTAGGTGATTAATTTGTTTCCAGATTTAAACCAACGCAAAAATAATGATGTAGTTTCAATGAACTAATTCTCCCAAACACTTTCTTGAACATTTTTTGTCCTTTTGTATTTTCAATTTTACCATTATTTTTAGTCATCATAAGGAACATCAGTTTTCCATACCATGGGCTTGTTCCTGCAGAATGTTTGAGCTTTCTGGCTGGGATCCATCCAAGTGTGTGTTGACAGATGCTTAATTTGGGTTCTCTTTAACACCTCCAGGAACAGAATATTGATGTCTGTGTCCCGTGTCCTGTGCTTCAAGCACCAGGCTCCATAAACATTAGCATAAAATAGTTTTTAAACATCAGATTTTCCCATGTTTCAGGAATGCTGTATATTTGATTTTTAAAAAATTATCTTTTAGTTTCCACTATGTAATTATGCATCATGGCCTTCATGATGCCTTCAGCTGGATTGCTGAGGGGAAGAGTTCCTTACTGAAGAGAATGGACAGAGGGGTGTTTAATTCTCAATTTTAGAATTGCCTGTAATTAATGGAACTGGAATCAACCTTTCCAGAACTTGACTGTTCTTTGCTGGCAGCTCTTCCTACTTTTAGTTTCCATTGATTGGCATGGTGGGGGCTGAATGTACTGTGGGGTGGGCAACCACAGTGCTGTTATTCAACTTTGTATTATTGCAACACCCAAGTGTAGGATTGCAGAACTATTTGTAGCCAGAGAAAAAGGTAAGAGATGCAAATATGGCTGTGCTTTAATTATTTTACTTGGTGAATTTAACAGACAAGGTGGCTACAGCTACTGAGACTGGTGGAAAAACAATGTCAGGAACAAATAGTTGCCCAGCAAGAGCAGTTCCACCATCAAATCCAAGTAAGTAATGACTGTTCATGGAGGTAGATAAGGCTGAATGTTTTTTTTTTCTCCCCACAACCCCACACTCCTCCAAAACAGTGCAGAGAGGCAGTTAATGGAAGTGGATGACTGGAGTGCTGTTTAAAGGATGCATATGCTAATTAACAAAGTAACTGGTAGGAGCCATTTCAGAAGTGATTTGTGGATTATTTGTTTTCAATTGTTTTGTTTTCACAAACATTTGGTTCAGAATGCTCACATGATAATGGGATTTTGTAGGTACAAGGTGGTTTTTATTAACTGTTAGACTGTATAATTTCTGATTTTGAGACAATATAGCTTTCTTTTCATTAAAAATGTTATACAACCTCTCATCCCCTCATCCAGACAGTATATAGCCTAGGAAAGCCATCACTGTAATAGCTGAACACTTATTTCACCTTCAGTTGAACAGTCTCCTTTCTAAGAATGAAAGATAACCCATGTGAAGGTTCATAATTTTGCTGAACTACATTTATCCATTAGAACAGAAGAAATGTATATATATATATTACAGACAGTAATACTATAAATATATGATGCTTAATATCCTCATCATTTTGGTTGCTGTTTTTCCCTTCCCTTTCCTGATGCCCTCCACACTAGTAGTAATCAGCAGTTCCTGAGCTGAATTAACAAGAGGTACTGTCCTTTTATCCTGTTTCTCCTGCCTCACCTCCCCACCTTCCCCCCTCCCTCCCATCTTGTTCTTTTCGTCCCACCAGTGTTTCCTTACCCTTGTATTTCCTTCCTCTTACTGTAGTGGTTTGATTCACTTGTTGCTGATCATAGTCTTTACTAATCCATTGTGTTGGCTTTGCTGGTTTTTGTCTTTTTTTTTTTAATAGGAAAGGCTACCTCTGGAAGAGCTGAGGGTGTGGTGTCAGCAGGGACTTACTAACTGCATGGATTGCCACACTAAACACAAAATCAACAGCTGTAACTGAGTTGTGTGAATGCATTAAATAAAATAGATGGAGCTATTCCAAACTTACACTGGTGTGCCAGTGACCTAGGGAGAACACTGAAACACAGGCAACTCAACACATTCTAGTGAGAGTAATAAAAAGACACAACAATAATAATAATAATAATCTACTATTTGTGGTAGAAAAGCAAGATGCTGCATCAGCACTGACATGGTTCTGAGATAAGGTTTGCTCTGTGCTGGGTTTCAGGACCAATTGTACTTATAAAAACTTCATCCATGTGAAAATAGGGATGAAAAGACCTTGAGTTCCTTTTGGAATCAGAGGGGTCAGCCCTTGGCTTATGTGATCTATGCAACAGAAGACAAGTGTGCCAGGGAGAAGCTGTCACTAGCTGTGGATCATCCCAAGATCAGACTTTATCAAAGAGAATTTAAAAACAAAATTACGATCCCAAACCTATAGAAAGCACACCTTATTTTTCCCATTTTCTTTCATGTCTTGCAATTATTTGTGACTATGCAAAAAGAAGTAAAAATGCAATTTAATTGGAATAGGAGCCTTTCACTTTTCCTGTACAAAATATTAATGACAAAGATTAAATGTCAGCAGTGAATCTGATCTTCTTTCCCCCACTCCAGTTCTGTTCTTTCCCTTCTGTTCTCCCTTCCTTACCTTCCTGACAGAGTTGGATCACAGAATTAAAATACCAATGATTGCTGCAGTCATGATTGAAATCATTAGCAGAACACAAAACTTTGTAGTGGAAGGAAACTTCATCCCAAATTTTTTATTTGTTTGTTATTTTTGGCATAGAAGGACTGAGCTGAAATTCAATTGTTAGTTCTATTGCAAGTGCTCTCCAGTTGCTATTTACATGTGAGTAATATATAGTTCTGTGAAAAAACATGAGTTCCACGTTCTCAAAATTATTCCAGGTTTTTTTCTTCTGTCTTTCCTGAGGGAATTAGTTTGAAATATGTTCTTGAAAACAATTCTATGCTCTGTCTTGTCATGTGCAAGAGTTGTGTGCTCCTGCAGTTCAGTAATCTCAATTGAACTCTGCAGAAGTGCTGGCCACGGGCACAAATGTGAAATCTCTTCACAGCCCTTGGCAAAAGCATTAATTATTTCTCAGAGCTGTTTCAGTATTGCCAGTGCACAACTGTAAAACTTAGAACTTAAAAAAATTACTTACCTAATATATAGAAATAAGTCTTTTCAGACATTGTAGACTAAGGAGTAAGTGACCTGTTGAATCTGGTGATCCAGTTATAGGTTTGCTCCACTCTATCAGACACCAAAACAATCAAAAGGTAGAACTTTGTACCATATGAACCTGATAGCATATCTAAATTGGGTTTTTTAAAGTCGAGTTTTATGCAAATAATCTTGCAGAGGTACATTATTCCTATTCTCATAATAGACTAATGGTTAATACTTACATTAAAGCATCCTTGCAATCTTTAAAAATGTATATCCAAGTGAAAAAGTGTTTCAGACCTTAATTTAGCCAAACACCTGGATAGTTGGTATTTCTTGAGCTGGTTGGTAGGTAACTATAGTTCTGAGGGCAATTAGTGAATACATTCATGCATGTTTTTTACATGAATAAATGACTACTGAGACTCCTAATTCACTGCATGGAATTAAGGATTGTTCCCATGGACATTTTACTGTTATGCACAGTATGTATTGATCTACTTTATGCATGAGATGTCTGTACATGAAAACTCGGAGTTACATGGAATAAGTCCTCTAAATCTCCCACTTAATAACATGAAGATGCATCAAAAAAAGAACGTGGTTTGTGGCAGGACCTCACAGGAGTTGTGCCTTTTCCCCGTGCAGCTGATTCAGGATGAGATAAGGCAGCTGGTGAGGTTGCAGCGCAGCACCGGGGGCGCCGGCGGCAGCCGGGGTTGCCCTGCCCAGCTCACGGCCACCTTCCCACCCCTCCCGAGCCCCATGGGGATGCGCTCGGAGCTGTTTGAGGAGCAGGAGAGCCTTGTCAGCCAGCTGAGATCCAGCGAGGGGGAGGCACAGCCAGAGGCCTCCGACGTGCAGCAGGAATGTGCGGGCAGCGAGGCCTCGATGAACAGCGGCTACGGAACCCTCTCCACCTCCGAGCTGAGCCCTGCCCAGCCCGGCCACAGCAGGGCCACAGACTGCATGGAGCACGCTCCCCGAGGAGCAGGGCTGCAGGGGGCTGCAGGTGGAGACAGCGCTCCAAATAAAAGAGAACTTTTGGCAAAAAAAGCAGAGGAAAATGGTTCATCAGGAAGGAACGACATTTTAGTTTTTCCTGCTGAATTGGAGTGTAAAGCTGATGAAGATCAACGTGGGAAAAAACCCAGGTAAGTGATCAACTTTCCAAATATGTTGATTTATTATAGGCAATTCCCATTCAGTAAAAGCTGGTGGTCACTTGGAACATGTCTGAGTTGAGTGGAACCTCTTGATGTGCTGCTGCTTGGTAAATAAATATATTTATTTAGCCTGATGTTTCTGAATGATGCAGATCTGCATCTCCAGTGTTCAGCTGTGTTTGGGGGAAATACCTTAAGGTGTGTGTATGTTTCTTACCATCTAGTAAATCTCTAACATCATGGGCACAAAAGTTGAAACAAACCCAACCAAAAAGAGTAACTGCAGATGAAGCATGTGTGAACTCTATGCAAGAAAATGAGAGAGTGAAGAGATTGCCACTTGAGAATGTAAGTCTCTTTTTATTTCATTATGTTTTTCTAATGCTATTCTTGTAACTGGTATTTTTTCAGAGTTACAGCATGTTCTCATTCAGCATATACTTTCATATTTTAAGCATTTGAGCTCCCATTCACATATTTAAAGTTCATGTGGGCAAAGTTTACTTCTTGGATCATTCCATATTTAGTCACATAGCTATTTTATCTTACTTTATTCATTGCCTAATTTTTGTCTTAACACATCCTTGAGTGGCACATGTTCTTTCTTTGTAGAGATAATGACCACATTCTCAACTGAGGCTTCAGGTGCCCTGTAATTTTTGAAGGATCTTTGATGTCAGCTGGTGATGCCTCTTCTGGCATTCTTTGTGTGTTGAGGCATTAACTGCTTTGCTCAGGACAAAAACACAGGCACATCTTAGGAAATACCAGTTGAATTATGTGGCTTAGCTTAGTTCCAAGCTTAGTTCCACTTTTGGCTATGATTACCCTCAATATAAATTTTGTAGGTTTGGATCATGCTGTATAATTGTATTTAATCTCTTTGCTTAAAAAGACTAATAATATTTACATGCAATTTTTAAAAACTATACCCTTGCTTTTTTTTTTCCTTGCCTTGTGATTCTCCTTCTGAATTTGTTTTTCCATTGTCATTTTAGACAAACCTTACTGATGCTGCTTTGCCACCGTACACTTTTTACCTCAATCAACCAAAGGAAAGTCCAAATTCCGTAGTGTCAGAAGCTTCAGGTATAGTTAATTTCTTGTACCTAAAATTCCTTTCTTTTGAGTTCTCATTTTTAAAACTCTTACTGGAATGCATCTCCAATAACTTCAGGGAAGTGAGGAGGATTTAAGCACTGACAAGCTTTGCTATGGCATTAATTCTGCTTCTTGCTCCTGTTCTCAAACTGATGGCAGCTCCTGTGTATCGCTGCTGGCAGATGTAGGACATGCAGCAGTTGGGGTTTTTTTCCAAATTTCTCAGCATTTCAGAGCTAAGCTTGGTGTATAAAACCATTTCATAATGGAATTACTGTCACTATCATGGTAGGGTATCAGATATTAGCATCAATGGTGTGGTAATTACAGGAGTTCATGGTAATAGAGGCAGAAATCCTGTAAGCCAAGGGCATGATGCAATAATTTGTGAATAGACAAGAGCAAAATGATGCAGTGTGTAACGTGGTGATTCTTTAATTTTGAAGGGAGGGTTGCTTTTTTGTGTTTTGGTAAGGTTTGGCTCTGTTGTTTTGGGGGTGTATATGAGGGGTGGTTGTTGGTGGGTTTGCATGGGTTTGGGGGTTTTGGTTTTTGTGTTTTTTTTTATCAAAGCCAGACGACTAATTCGCATATTTTGATCATAACAGGGTGGATTCATTTCAGTAACAAACAGGGGCACAGAGATGCAGCCCTGCAAACTGTGCATAATTATTGCTTCTTCACAAGCCACTGAGAGAGGGACACATATAAGAAATTGAAGTGGGATTGAGGCTGTGTCTGTTCCTCTTGTGCCATCCCTCTTAGTCCTGGTAGTTTGTCTTTTTGCATGCTACAGAGTGCTGCACAAATTGAAGAGTTTGTAGCATCTGGGATTATTCCTTGGGTGGTACCAGTTTTAAGTGCTATACTGGAATCATTAGAAATAAAAGTTTGCAGTAAATGAGGATTTGTCCCTTGAACACCAAATCTGTGGTGTTTAACTGATTTATAGCTTTTGTTGCTGGTGCTGTGTGATGTGAGACTGGTTATGTTGCCTGTGCTTTGCATTGAGATTCTTGTAACTCCTGGCCTAGTAACGAATACTCTAATGACATCCTTAAGCAGTAGATGCAAATAACTAATACAGCATTGTTACTGACAAAATAACATTTTACTAATGGATTTTGGATTCTTGTTCTATAGTTGTGAGCTTGAAATTTGTAATTTTAATTTTTATTTTGGTATTTTTTTCTTATCAGGACTTTCATACTGGAAGTTAGATGAAAAGGAGATGTATCACACTTTACCAGAGAATTTCAGAAGTGAGTGTCCTGATGTTTTCTCCACAAAAGTATCACCAGTTCAGGTAAACTTTGTACATGTTTAAAAGTTGTCATATAGTTTCTTGTTGTCTTTGCTTTTTGCCTGTGATGGAAAGAACCAGCCCTCCAGAAGTTACATTCTCTATGAGAACTCTTTTGTTATCTCAGTCTCTCATACCCTGGCTCTTCATTATTCCTGTACCCCACTAACCTCACTTGGAATTTACTGGCCTTCTTCTGTCATTCAAAAGAAAATGTGTATAGGAGATGAAAAGTGACTGATATCTTAAAGGTGTATGGTCCTTGTTAAAGACCCCTTTTTAAGCTGGGTGCATTGAATAGAGCTCCCTGTTCTGACCTGCTTTATTAGCTGAACCCACCCCAAAACTTGCTTGTCTCTGCTGGGGGTGGAGGATTGTGTTCAGAAAAAGTAATGTAGCGATTTTGCCTGTTGAAGTTGTCTTCTGCTGATGAAAGGAAGTTGTCATCACTGAAGGATATTTATCATAAAAGACAAAGGGAAAACAAGCAGATGCCAGACCAGAGTTTTATGCCTTCTTCCCAATCAAGTCACCCACCAGAGGTAACATTAATTTCTTTACTTCGCATCTCACTTGAGGATATGTTGGGCTGATTTCACATGGCTTGGCCCCTGCTGCCACCTCCAGTGTTAGGCTGGAACAGCAGTTTGAGCAGCCAAGGGATGAAGCTTGGGAAAGGATCCAGCTTGAAAGAACCTCTAAGAACAGCCTGAGCAGAGAAGCACCTTTGCTGCACAACCTTGAGGATGCCGCAGGGACGGATGTGCTGCTGCTGAGGCTGCAGCTGGTGAGCTGCACGTGGAACTGCAGTGGCAGCAGCAGGGTTTTCCTAGAGCTTCCCACAAGACAAGTTCATTCCACCCGTGAAACAGAACAGGCACAGGTTGTGGAAATGATTCTTTATCCTAATCTATTTTTTTATACATCTCTCAGTCCTGTACATAACCCAGTAATATTGGCTGCTGTGTGACTGTATCATTTAGATAATTGATGAAGTGCTTTTGTAACCCTGCAAAGTTATTGTTTTGACACACAAACAGACATCTTAGTCCTTCAGTTTGCATAACTGAAATTTCAGAGGTTTTCTAGAAAGCTGCAGATGTTGGATATGTCCTTTATTAATGGAAACTTAGAAACTTAAGTTGCAGTTGTTGGGAATGTGTATTGTCATTCAATGTGTTACAGGTGCCTTCATACCAAATGATTTTAGTGACATTCAATATAATACCTGCATTATGTTATATGGTTTACTGATGCTTTTAGATAAATTTTGTTCTTGTAAATGGAGTTAAATCACAATTTTTTTTAGCGTTGTAACTTATTTCCTAGATCTTGACGTTGGACCCAACCCTGCATATGAAACCTGCTCAGCAGAACCAGGGACGCTGTTTTTTCAATATTCCTGAAGACTCTACTCCCTTTTCTCCAGACTCTATGGCAGAGCCTGGATTTCCAAGTCATTGTGACACAGACTCTTTCTCACAGACAAGTAATTCATCTCAGTTAGATGATTCTCCAACACACCCTGCCAGCAGCAGAGCTGTGTGCTTGGACCTGTGGAGAAATCACCCCTTCCAAACTGAAAACAGGGCTGGCTCTCCCTTCCCAGTGGCATACAGGGATGCTGACAATGATAATTTAGTCAACACTGAGGAGGAAGAAACACTGACTCTAACTCCATCTTCTGTTACTCAGTGTGCTGACAGCAGTTTGCCAGATTACAGTCTTTCAGTGGCATCTGTTGAAGATCCTGTGGTAATGTCAAAGTAAGTAATTTTTTCTTTTTTACAAGTCACAGAGTTGGTGCTTTCATGAAAGAAATGAAACAATGGTAGTAAACCAAACAAAACATTTGAGTTCTCTTGGTCATGTCTCTTTATACATAAAAATAAAAATGCATCCTTCCCTCATAGCCTGTGTGAGGGAGTTCATTTAGGCAGAGAATTTCAAAGTTCTGAGGGGGTTATGTTTTCCTCTTTGGAATCAAATGGTGGGAGAAGCACAGAATTACTGTACTTACGAAAAATAAATATCCTCCATTCACTGTTGAAGCTCTCATGATTTGCACATGGAAAAGCACACAGGGCATAAATTCCATGTATGAGGGCTTGTAAAACAGTAAAGCTTTGTATTGTGTTTGTAGATATTATTTGTGTATAATAATCATAATATCTCTCTATATTAATGTGCATTGAGACTTCTCTGCCTTAGATGACAAACTGTTTTTGCTTTAGCTTAAATGCAAATAGAGTTTTGTAAAAGCCATTTATATGCTGAGTTCATTATGTGCCAATGAATCCAGCAGTGTGTGGTCATGTGGATGGCTGGAATTTTGAAAAATTCTTATGTTGAAAATAGGATTAGGCAGAACCTGAGGGAAAAACACGCTCGGCACATCGCTGATCTACGAGCTTACTATGACTCTGAGATACAGAGCTTAAAACAGCAGCTGGAGTCAAGCCATAGAACTGCTTCATCTGAGGAGCTGAAGAAAATCAATCAAAGTCTTGCTGACAGGTACTGTTTGTCCTTCTTGTCTTTCTCTTTACGTGGTGCTCTTTACTTTTTAAAGACTGGGTGTCCTTGTTTGGAGTATCTTGAAACGTTTACATCACTCTTCAATTCTGAGGATTTCGTGCATCTGTGATACTAATATTTCCCTGTTAAATATAAATTTTGCATTATTTAATGCAGTTGCTAAGTTGTGGCTGCCCCATCCCTGGTTAAGGGGTTGGTCAGGGCCTTGAGCAACCTCATCTTGTGGAAGATGTCCCTGCTCATGGCAGAGGGGTTGGAACTGGATGAGCTTTAAGGTCCCTTCCAACTTAAATCTTCTTTGAAGATCAGTTCACTATTGTTAGACAGCAAATGTGGCATTTGGACCAGAGTTCTTGTTTGACCTGAATTTTGCTGGAGCCAATACAAGCTTTCCTCAGGAATGGCTGGCAGGCAGAGGTACTCCTGAGCAATTTGTAATGAAATGATCTGTGCTAGAAGATTCTGCTCTCCTGTCGTGCTGGTGAACATCATCCTTCTGTACCTTTCATGTCAGAGGCACAGGTGACACAGGACCAGTCCTGAATTCATTGGTGTCTTTACACTGGGGTCTGTGTGCCCCTGCTGTGTATTCCATTAGCTACAGCTTGGATGTTTGCTCTCCAGAGAATACTGATGTGATTTCTGTAGAATTATTGCCAGTCAGAATACATACTGCCAATTTAGACAGCTGAAATACTTCACAAAATTTGTGTGTTCCCAGTTTCCTGCTCACCCCCCAGGGCGCCACAGCTTTCCTGAGCAGAGACACTGCAGTGGCTGAAAATCGTGGGAGGAGATCACAGGCTGGGCACCAAAATTCGTGAGGATGCTTGAGGAAGGAAAAAAAGCTGTGAAATGTAGATTTATTATTTGGAAATTTCAAGAGATTGGTGTAATCTGTGTGTTCTAAATAGGTGTGACCAGTTAGATGCAGCTCTGAACGAAGCAAGTGCTCGCATAAAAGCCCTTGAAAATAAGAATAATCTGCTAGAAAAGCAAGTGGTAAGTGTATGTTCTTAAATCAAGTTGCTTTTTAAGTAAAAGGGTTAAAGAATGAACTTCTTCATTAATAAGCTGATCAATGTTTCCATACTTCCTTTATTTTTAGCATTTCAACCTTTCCCTTAATATATAACATCAGCCCATGTTACACAGTGACTTTCCTATCTGAGTTTCTTAGGATTCCCTACTTGAATCATCATCACTTTTGCTCATGAACTTTTTTCCATGTTAGCAGGGATCAAACAAAGTCTAAGAGTGAAATACTGTGATGTGTTTATCACGCTTCTCTTTAAATTTTCTTTCTTTATTTATTTTGTTTAAATTACTTTCTTTTTAGAGCTCTGATAAAAGAAATCTCACCTATGCTGGGGCAAAAATACTCTCTCTAGGTATACTTGCAGTTTTTCTAGCTAGGCCAGACCTGTTTGTTTGTGCATAAAGTAATGCATAGCTGCATTTATTAATCAAAAACCAGGACACTGTCATGAAAGTTGGAGACTTTGTCATCAAAGTTAGACACCTGCAGAGACTAATTCTACCTTCTTTAGACATTTTTCTGTGCTGAAAGTAAAGTCAGTCAGATGGATTGGAGGCCTCACCTCTAGATATTTCAAATCCTGTAAAATTAGTATATCTTGGTGGATTTAATCTTCATTTTCATTCTTTCTAAGTCAAAGAAACGAGCAAAAATCTTGTTTAGTTCATGTCCACGTGTACCCTTGTTTTTCTGTGCAGGTGATTTTAGATTATCCTTTGAACTGAAATAAACAATCTGCCGGGGAATAAGAATGTTTTTAAAGTTCTAAAGAATGTTTTCTGTCCTCCAGGCAGATTGGAGAGAGCGTTTCTATGCCATCAGCAACACTTCCAAAGTCCTGCAGGAGCGGCTCGAGGAAATGCGCACAACCCACAAGGAGAAGGACAACACCATCAGCCGCCTGAAATCCAGGCTTAAGGAGCTGGAGGAGGCTTTTGAGAAGGCTTACAAGTTATCTGACAATAAAAACACAAGGCTCCAGGAAGAAAACAAAATGTTTCAAAATGTGAGTAAGAAAATGGACGATGGTGTTGGCAGGGGCACGACAGCAAGTCCCGGCTGTGAAAAATACTCTGAGTTTACCACTGGAAAGTCTTAAAGCTCAGCTAAGGAATCAGAAATTACTCAGCTGACTCCTTACTGGGCTGGGTGTTGAGGGGCACTGTGGACCTAAAGGATATTTAAAAACAAGTGTTTAAGGCAGCAGATGTGCACTCGATGTGGTAACCCTTGCAAAAGTCTGTCTCAGGAATTTTATTACTCTAAGTGCTCTTAGTTAATTTTATTTTTGAAGACATTACATGAAATTATTTTAGAAAGTAATTTTTCCTCTCTTAAGCTTGTTGGATATGGACTAAACTTTGCATGCCCCATGCCAACTTGCTAAAACTGTTCATTGTGTATGATTTTAGACTGAATCAAAGGAATTGTTCCTCTGATTCTTCAGGAAGAGCTTTCTGGAATGCTTAAATGGATTGGCAGAGTGGGTATTGGCTGGAAAAGCTATTTCATGCTTTAACTTCTTTTTTACAATTGAAATTTCAAAATACAAAGTCACTTTTAAAGTCACTGAGGAATTTTACTGGTTCATTCATTCAGTTTCTTTAGAGACAAATAATTTGAAAATTTGAAATACATTCTATAAGTGGCTGTCTCCTCTTGTCCTGTCTATAACTTTTTGTTCCAATTAGAAGACGATAAGAAGAGCTTGAAAAATACTACTAAAGTACATTTTGTATCCCCTGTAGTGCTTCTGCATGTGTTAGACAAGCTGTTGAGATGATTTTACAGCAGCCAACAAAACTGTTAATTGGCTGTGGTCTCACTGTGGGTTTGTGTGTTCTTTTGTTTTGTTTTAGCTTTTAGGAGAGTACGAATCCCTTGGAAAAGAACATGAAAGAGTAAAGGTAGGCACACACTGGCTAATTAAAAATCCAAACATGCAAACTTTGTGATAATGTGCCACAGAATTAGCTGAATTAACTTAAATGTTTTGAAAAAGCTCAAACAGAAAGATCCATATTTATCTATACTGATAACTTCCTTCTTCCAAGTCCTGGAGGCAAAAGGAAGGAGACTGGAATCTATTATTTTCCAGTCATAGACAGCAAGAATACTGCAAAGTCAAAGCCAAAGAAATTAATGGACCCTTTGAATAGGAAGGTGTATTTAATATATTTGTTTTCAAGACTGATGTGGAGTTACTTGGGCTTTATTTAATGCACTTCTGTAGTTTCTGGGTTTTTTACATTTTTCTTTGTGTCCTTGTAGGATACATTAAATACAACTGAAAACAAATTGCTTGATGCAAACACGGAGATTTCTGATTTGAAAAGGTAACTGTGAAACTTATTATTGTTTTAACAATATGAAATACAACCTGTGGCCTAAACATCTTCTCCTAGAGTGTAAGGGCTGTAGATCTTGCAAGTTTAATTACATTTTATGAAGCATTTCGTGTTGCTTTATGTTGCTTGTACAGACTAAAAATCTCATTAATTTAGGATATGCATTTTTTCTACTCCCTCTGCTTCCACAGCAGTATCTCTTGGTCCTGTCTTTCTGGCCAGATTACCTGATTTATTTAACTTCAAATTCAAATACATATTTATATCCATATTTAGACAGACAGAGATGCATAGACAGAAATGCAGCAGTCGCTCTTGTTCTCCTGCTTCATCCAGAATATCTGAACAAAAATGAGCAAACTCTTAAGAAATATGATGTTTCTTTTACGCCATTTAAATCATCTCATAATGCATTTTTTTTAGGACAATTTTAAAACTGGAAGCTCAGCTCAAGCAGGTAGAACATGAAAATACATTGAAACTTCGCCATATAAGTGAAAATCGTGTCAGAACCTCTTGTGCCAAGTAAGTGAATATTCAAACATGAAAACAATGTGTTTTGGAATAGCTTTTACCATGTTTTGGCTAAAAATGGATCAAGATGAGGTCAGTCCATGGGCTGAACTGGATTAAACACATGTGACGTAATCCAGAGATTTGATGTGCCAAGAAATTATTAAGCCCAAATAAATACTGTGGATAATGCATCTCTGACTTGGCAGACTGGCCCTTCTCTTCCCAAATGAGTGTTTGCTAGGTCTCAACTGCTCAGCTGAATTCCTGTACTCCACAAAGATCTTGGGAGTAAGATCTGAGAGTCCAATGAGACATTGGAGGTTTTCTTTGTGTGTCATTGGTTTGAAAGGCTGATTCCTGCTTGGCATGGTTCTAAATAGAGTTTGTACAGGTATCCTGAGAGGAGAGTGGAAGTTCAGTTAGAATGAATACTCTGGTTTGAATTGGGAATTTATGGTAAAGAAATTCAAGTTGATCTGTGCTCTGGAGTTGTTTGTTTGTTGTTTGAGGGGTTTTTGTATGTTTTAAAGGCCTGAAAAGCTTTGTCCCCCTTTGGTTTTTATTGCTCAGTTATGGCTTGTTCAGTGTCTTTCCCATCTCAGCACTGGTGCTGTGGAGCCCAAAATGACAATTAATTTGATTTGGGGTATCCATTTGGATGTATTGAACAGGAGGATTTTGGGGAGGTTTGAATTTTGATGATTACGAAGATGGAAATAATTTATGTCTTCAAATATTAGAGGGACAGATTTCTGTTTAAAGCTCTTTTAATGTTTATGAACCAGACCCCTCAACAATGAACAGAAGAAGGAAGACCTGGCCATGGCAGACCGTGTTCATCAGGGAGGGGGATATAAGAGCCAATATGGATTTAGAAGTTAATCTGTCCCTAACTGATCTCAGAGGCTCAAGGAAAGCCTCATTCCAATTGAATGTCCAGCAGGATAGATTTACAGAATAGTGCCTATAGGTCATAGCTTGGGTAAACAAGACCCTTTTTTCCTAATTATCTGCTTTCCTGTGTATAGAAATCACATTTTTCTTTGGATATTTCAAGGTAATAATATACTAATTGATGCTTGTTAGTTAATATTTATCACTCTTGGGTCATCAGTGCTGTTTTTTCCTTGTTTTTTCTTTTTTATTTTTCTAATAATTGTTGTCCAAAAGAAAGCTGAGATCAGATGTTCTGAACTACTGCAGTAATCTCCACCAAATGTTTTCATTTAATTAGTTGAGATGTACTTGCAACCCAAACCTCGGGCTGAGTAAGCAGCATTAAATTACAGGAAGATCTTTGTGGAGCTCTGCATTCTGAGCATATTGTGTAATTTAGACTGAAACCTCAACATATGATTTTTTTTCCCCCATATATTTTATTTTTACTTTACAAGCGTGCTTGAAAAAGCAGTTATTTTTTCCACAGTATTTACAAGTTTATTGTATATTTGTTTCTGTTTACTGGAATAAATCGCAGGTTTTTCTTAAAAAACAAAACAAACAAACAAAAAACCCCAAACTCCAAAGCCTTTCATAATTTTTGAAGTTTTTTATTTCCACAGCAAGTTGGGAACTCCTGATGTCAGCAGGAGAAAGTGGTTGATACCAGGAGCTGAATATTCCATCTTCACTGGGCAGCCTTTGGAGGGCCAGGAAAGTCCCAAAGACAACAGGTTGGAAGAAACCTATATTCCTTCTAGGTGAGTTGGTTTCCTTCAGTGCCCACCACGATGGAAAGTGGAACACTTCTAAAAAGTACTAAAGTGGAACACTTATAAAAATTTTATCCAAAATTGACTGGATTCACGTTTCTAGATTTTGTACCTGTTAAATAGAGTTTTCAAAAAATTTGTCCAAGCTGTAGGTGCTACACAATTCCTTAAAATTCCTTAAAATCTTCATTCCCTCACCTGCTGTGGCACAAACAGGAGCAGCCTTCAGCACGTTCAGTGAAGGAGCAGAAATCCTGCCCTGCCTCTTGTGCTGCTCTTGGTGTTTGTGTCCAAACCTGCTCTGGGTTTGTACTGAGTGTGGCCTGTGGCACTTGGCTTCTGCTTTCCACCAGTGTGAGGCTGCAGGTGTAACTTGGGAGTTTGTCTTCTGATTTAGAAGTTTCTAAAGCCTCTGTCAGGACATACTTAGTTCTGAGAACAGGTTGAGTCACCAAATTAAACTCACACTGTTCAGCTTTAGATTCCTGAATTGACTCTTAACACAACCCTTTGGGGTTCTTGGCTGAAATTAAAAGCATCCTTACTGAAAATCTTAAACTAAATGTCTTCATGTTTTTGTTTATTCTGTTCATGTTTGGGTATATGTAATAAAATTTGAAAAATGGTTCTTCTTTTTTTCCTTCCACCACCTCACATACTTTAAGGCATCATTCTCCTCCTGAAAAAGACTCGTCACAAGAAGATTCCTCAACAAACACAATAGAAAAGAAAGAAAATGAGATGTCAGAAGCTCCGATTATAAAAGCCTTTAAAGAACTTGAAGAAGGAAAAGTATTTAAAGATTGGGGTACACAGACAGAAAAAGAAGATGCACCAGCTAGTAACTCTTACTTTTATATTCCTGAACGTGTCTTTACTGGCTTTTCTTTGTTTGCATGTCTTTTGGCTTTGCTATTCTCAGCACTCAAGTCCATCAGGCTTCAGTGATGGAATAAAAACAGTTTTAGCATGCAAATTTGTGGGGTTCTCCTAAGAAAATTCATAGTCAGCTATCTAAGTGATTTGTTTAGAATAGGGGGAATGCAGAGGTTGTTGTTAGGTCTCAAGCTGGAGACTAGTTAATGTCCCCTTTTCAAAGAATATCTCAGTATTTATAAACAGTTAATGGAGCCCTAAGAAAGCTCTGGCTGCTGTACATCCATTTTAGTTTCCCTGGTGTTGTATGGGAATGTTAAGGAAGTGGGAGTGCACTGAGCTGTTGTAACAACACTGATTTCACTGAGTCTTTCTTAAAAGCTTATATTCTGGGCCTCAGGCAGGTCCTCCAGCCTTTCCCAAAAGATACTTCAGGCCAGATTTCTACTGTTTTTCTATTAAACAGTGTTACTCAGCATCATTTCTCCCTCACACACTGAAAAGATCCTTTTCCATGAGTTAAACTGTCTGATCTAGGAGTAGGAAGAGAGAGACTTGAGCTAAACAGCACAAATACATTGATGTGAGGGAGAAAAAGCTGAGTTCAGAGGAATATTTGTGAGTTCTTGTGTTGAAAATAATTGATTAATATAACAACTTCTTTTCTTTTAATTAGAACCATCAACTCGACGTCAGACTGTTGGGTTTGTAGAAACTTCTTTGGTTGCAAACCGATCTCCAGAGAAAGGGAAAGACCAGCACAGACCCAAACGGTTCAGCTCCCCCTGTGGCCAGAGGTCATCGTCCCTTCCTCCTGCAAACAGGAAATCCAACACTCCCAGTCAGTGCTTTTCTCAGCTTTCCTTTGTGTTACTCAAAAAGTAGAATCAAATTGTGAAAGGCTGCTCTAGAAGATGAAAAAATAGAGACAGGATTTCTGCATTGTTCCGACAGTCTGAAAAAAACCATGTCTGTAGTCACAGACTGTGTGAGAGTTCTAAGTTTATTTTCATTTTTCCATGTTGTGAAGCTCTTCTCATCTAATTTAGATAAACATGTAGACAGCTTTGAGGAGCATTCTTCTAAGCTGTAAGCACATGAGTGGGAGGTACTGCACTGGGGAGTTGAAGGTAGATAAACATACTTTGTCTTTTGCAGCAAGAAGAGAGATAATGTTGGCACCAGTGTCTGTGACATACAGCCCAAAACGATCTCCAAAAGAAAACCTCTCTCCTGGATTTAGCCATTTGCTTAGCAGGAATGAAAACACAGTGACAAGGTACGAGTCTGGTGAATACAGTTGTGTTCTGATCATTACTAGAGCAGCAGGATGTTTATACAGGCCTAATGCTGCTGTTTCTTGTTCATTAAATGTCCTCAAAAATGAGTTGTGAAGATTTCTGCATATAAAGCTATGTTGTGCTTTTTAAAATCTGGCAAGGAAAATCTAGAATGATTGAACAGGATTTAGAAGACTTACAGGCTTCTTCTAAAAAAAAATTGTTTATTCAACCAAGAGGCGAAAGAGTAGAAAATAATGTATTGCTTGATACATGATTTCTAACAAGTAATTGCTGTGTGCTTCCTGCTCTGTAGATTTGATATACTTCTAGATGACCTGGAAACTGGTCCTACTTCTACTTTACAGCACAATAATCCAAGGAAAAGGCTCCAGTTTCACTCACTAGATGATGTAGAAGGTAATCTGTCAAAGTGGAGGGAAAATGTTCTTTATTTTTGTACCACAGTTCTTTCCACAGTGCTAGCAGCTGCTTGACTGGAAAGCTGACTCTTTACTCTGTGAAGTCCAGCTTTTAAAAATCCTCCAAGTCTTGGCTTATTCCTGTAGACAGAGAAATCCTGTTCATACCATATTTTATCTTTATGTAGATGTGTGTACACAAACACAGCAGAACAAGAGAAATAATTAAATTGAGAAAGAAGGGCAATATATTTCCCTGTGCTTAACTCAGTTGTACAATGCATATCTTAGTGGGGTCTATATTAAGCTGTACATACTGAGTCATACTAATAAAATTCTATTGCTAAACATTGCATTATGGACAGCAAAGAGTAACTGTAATAAAACCAGTTGTTTCAGAGTTTTTGAAATTATTGATCTGTTCTCACTTTCGTAATCCTTGTCACAATGTTCTGCTTTTTGGTTTTATTGATGCTCTTATTTAGACTGGTGTTTGCATGACAACCAGTCAGCTTGGTGATATTTAGAAATGTACCAGTAAAAGTAATTCCTAATTAGTACAACACAGGAATCTGTTTGTTAACCAAAAAATATGCTGTGTTTCAAAGATCACTTGAAAGATGACCCATACAAATGTTTTGCATTCTTTTGGGAAGCTGTTTAAGGCAAGTGGCTGAGGCTTTGCTTGTCCCTCTCCTCGGTTCATGCACTGCCAGAACCACACTGCTTGTGCTGTCAATAGCTTCTTTTTCTGTCCTGTGTAACAATTTCCCAGATAATTACCAAACAAATAAAAAGACTCCTGTTCTGTTGACAGGAAGGCAGCATTCAGGTGTCAGACACAGCTCCTGTGCCGAATCCATCAGTAATGGAGTGAAGAAAGCAGCAGCTTGGGACGAGAGGAGCCAGAGATACGAGGCAGTGCAATCACCTTGTGAGGAAGACTTCAAATACACAGCAAGGATTACAACTCTGGCTGAAACAGAGAGGCTTTTTGATGAGCTGACTCACGAAAAGCAACAGGCAAAGATTATTTTTGTTTTCAAGTTGTGAGAAATCGTAATTGTTGTATGAGAGGTGAGGGATGGAGCCATTTATCCATGCATGGCTGAAATTCATGCACAACTTCAGTGTCACATCAGGAATGTGCCATTATCCTTCCCTGCTCTCTTTGCAGTCCTTCCCTGTCCCTACATTCATTAAAGGAGAGTCACTGTAACACAAACACAGTGTGGGTGGGGGTTGGCACAGTATTATGGTGTTAAAGAACAAAACTCCCCATGTATCTGTAATCCATACACCTCACCTCTCTTTCTGTAAGAGGAGTTAGGAAGGCTCATATTGGTTCTTGAAACTAATTTACAGCTGAAGTGTTTTCTGTTATTAGATTGAGGCTGCACTGAGCCGAATCCCTTGTTCTGGTGGAAGAATGACCTTGCAAGCGAGACTAAATCAGGTGAAAAAGCTTCTGTGTACTATTGTTCTCTTTTGTTCTTCCCCAGTTTGAGAATACATAATGTAGAGGAAAGATCCTCTGGGTAGGAAGTGTGATTACTGTGGGAATTTTTATATTGTTTTTGGGTTTTATGTTATGGTTTTATATTGTTTATATCTTTTATTTTTTGTACATGGGATGCACTTTGCCAAATTACTGCAAGAATAGTCTGTTCTTGTGCTAACACTGAGAGGTAGATAAAGGCAATGCATTAACAAAATGCAGTGACTATGAAATAGATCCCTGAAGCTGCAGAGAGGATGTTGTGCTGTAGGAGAAATTGAAAAGTTTATTTTTGTTTGGTTGGGTTTTGTCTCCTTGAAAGTATAAAGAAGAAAGTAACTAGATAAAAATAAGTCGTTTAGGTGGAATACAGGGAAGTGCTTTCTGTGGAAAACTCTGCAGACTCTTAATAGAAACAAGTGTCTGAAGGTTGTCTTTTAGAGCTCTCTGCAAAGCCTTCAACCTCAGCATTTCCTAAATTGTAATCCCAGGGCGTGTTATCAATTTATCAATTTGAAATTAAAAGTGCATTCCAGTAAATCAATACTGCCACTCACTGCAGTGATCAGCTGTTTCCTCAATGTGCCTAATTATCAGTCCTAATTCTTGGCAGGTTTCTCTCATGGAGTTTCATAAGTCACATGATAAAAAAGCCAACAAATACATAAAAATAACATGACAAGTTTGTAGGTCTGGCTCTGGGTTTTGGGTGATAACAGAATGCTCCCAAGGCCTCAAAAAGGATACCAGGAATATAGGAATGATAGCAGTTTTCTAATTTTAGAAGGATTGTTGGGTTTTATGATATATTATTAATGCTTTCTTGTTCTTTTAACTCTTCCTTTTAGGAAGCCCTGGAAGATCGTTTGGAAAGAATTAATAGAGATTTGGGGTTAATACGAATGACTCTGAAAAGATTTCATGTTTTAAGAACCTCTGCGAATCTCTGACAGTTCTCTCTTGACTGCAAATATACTTTTTTTTTGCACTAATATATAAGGATGCACTCAGTAAATGCAAATCGTTTTGTATTTTTATAAACCCTGAAAAGTAGTTTTGCAGCCATGTTACCCTTTACAAACAGCAATATTTTGTACTTCCAACAGCCACCTCTATTTTAAACATATTTTTGTTACACCTGAGAAATCAATGTTTATCCTGTATTGTAATATTTTTAGAAATATTAATTATTTTTAAATAGTGATATTCAATTTATAATAAGAAACTAAAAGGCAGCTTGTTTTCAGAAGATGATAGTGTTACCCTTTTGCACTTGGTTTTCCTCCACCATTTTATAAATATTTATGGTGTGATGTAAATATTAGCCAAGAGGAGATTTTGGACTTTAATACAAAAAGCAACATGAGTTACCTGTGTTGAAGAGATCTGCTGTTCTGTGGTAAATCCTTTTAATTTAAACCTTTAACATGGATGTTTTTCATTGTGACAGAACTGTGAGCAATACTTGCACTATGGCTGGCTGGGGCAGGAAAATCCTGCTCTGATTTATCTGATGTCTCCCAGCAGTCACAGTGAGGGGTTTTTTGATACTGTGAGTACCAGGATTCACCTGACAGCAGCATCCCTGTCTCCCAGTGAACAACTCGACTCCAGCTGACACTGCAGGACTGGAACTCCTTACCTGAAGTTACTGGTTCCATGTGCCAGACTGGGTTTCGTGCCAGTGTTCTGTTCGTGTACATTTCATGTATTGGTGAACATAAATGGATTTTTCTTGGTGAAAAATGCATATTTGCCAGTTGACATATTGTTGCATTACTGTCCAACATTGATATTTTGGTTTGTATTTTAATATTAAATAAATGTTTAATTAGATTCTTTCCTCCTGCCCAAGTACAATAATAGGCTCTGGGATATTACATCAGCGATAATGTAGGTTTTAATCATATTGTGTGTTTCAAATTCTGTCCTTGTTCAAGATGTTTAGCCACCAATGATGTGATTACAGGGCCAGAATAGCTGTCATAAAGGAAGCTTGAGAAGGTCTGATTCTAAAATTAGAGTGCTGTGGTTTAAGATACTTGATGAAAAACTGTCCTAGCCATGCACGGTCTTTTCAAAAATGTTGTAGTTTTTCCAACCCTTTCTGCCCTGTGGGTACTTCTAGTGCAAGATCAGAGCTGGGGAGAAGTCAAGGATGGTAGTTACTCATTTTCCCCTTTACCCTAAAATGCAGAAATTGGGTCTGAATGCTTGGAGAGGACTTGCTCCAATGTATTTCCAGTCTCCACAAAGAGACGTTCAATTCTGATGGCATTCCATGTTCTCACTGGTAATTTTTACTTACAAGGGGTTAAGGGGGAGGGGGGAAAGAACCCTTTCCCAGCTTGGCTCTATTCATCTGCAGTTTTCCCACTATTTTGTTATTAACAGGTACAGTTCTAAAGCATTCTTCAGAAATACCAGTCAGCCAGCGGGATTTTTCCAAGGAATCCATTACAGGAAAATTTCATGAGTCCAGTAATGGTCTTGTTTTCTTTCATCAGCGCTACAGCAAAACCAAAGGATTTTCCTGACAGACATTAGAGGCAAGTAGGTAAATCAGCTCAGCTCTTTCACTGCCTCTCCTTCTAACCTCCCTTCATCTCCACTCCATTCTTTCCTACACTATTCATATTCATGGACTCTTTTTTATTACATCCTGAAAACTGAATTGTGAGTCAGAATTTATTTTTTAATCAAAAGTCCTCCTCCATCTGTTGGAGCTCTTTAGGCTATTTCTGTTCTATTATAACACTGAAGGTTCAGGGCGAGGGGGGGGAAAAGTGTTGCTTTTAGTAAACTTCTAGGGCAACCTTCTCAAATAACTGTGACCTGTTCAGTGTGGTGCCTTTGGCCTGATTCATCAGAGGGGCAGAGGCTCTGCAGTTCCAGATTAAATCAGTGGGAGGCCTGAATGCTCAGTGCTCCTGAAAATCAGACCCGAAGCACCAAAAACTGGGGCACAGGGAGCGTTTACTGTGGGAAGCAGGACTGTGCTGGCCCTGCCCTTTGCCGGACGCCGTCCTTACGTTTTTAATCCCCTTTCAGCTTCCCCTTAACACGAGAAAATTGCATTGTTCTCTCTTTGAGGACTCATAAGGACTTTCAGAGAACCAGAGAAGCTTATGCTTTCTCTGCGGAGGACTTTAGTCATCTTCCTCTTGTGTTCTCACCTGACACCTCCCAGCTATGTTGGCATTTATCGCCTTTCCAGATCTACGAGGTCCTGCCTGGAGCTCCAGGCTCTCCTTTGCCTCAGTCTGCCCTTGCAAGACACTCCCATGCATAGTTTTCTCTATGATAATAAACATTTCAACTCCTTCAGCTGTGAGATTTAAACTTTGGAAAATAGAATTTCTGTCTGTTCACATCTCTAGGAAGCAGATTTTAAAAGCGTCTCATCGTAGCATTGATAGGTTTAGGCATAATCTGCCTCGCAAGAAGGATGGACTACAACTTAGTGTGGCAATGCAGGGAGCAGTTACAAAACAAACTGCGAGTATTTTGCCTTTGCAGAGGGGGAAGAAGCGCTGGAATGATGCATTCTGAATAAAAAACGACTGCAGGAAATTAACGGAGATTTCAAAGGCCAGAGTCTTTCATTCCAGAGTCTTTCTCTGAGGTTTCTGAATAAAACGCTGAACTTTTTGAGATTTCCCCCTGCAGTCTGCAGAGAGTAAAGTTCAAGGAGCCACCAGCGCTGCTCTGAGGGCAGGTGAGGGCAGAGCACGGGCTGGGGCTCGGTAAGCGCCGTTACCCTCCCTGTGGGCACCGGTACCGGCACCGAGCGGGGCCGCCAGCGGAGGAAGGCGGTACCGGCCCGGGGGAGCCCCGCACCTTCCCCGTACCATCGGCACCTTCCCGGCACCTTCCCCGTACCATCGGCACCTTCCCCGCGCCATCGGCGCCTTCCCCTCACGGCGGGGCGGTCCCGCTGCCCCCGCTCCCCGCCGCGGCCGGCAGGCGGCGCACCCGCCCCGCCCGCTCAGGCGAGGGAGCGCGGAGCGGCGCGGGGAAGGAAGTGGCGGCTCCCGGTGCCGCCGGTGCGCGGGGCTCGGCTTGGGCGGGCGGATAAAGCCGCGGGGCCGCGCGGCCGCTGTGCCACGGCAGGGCAGGGGCAGTGCCGGCGCGGGGCTCTTCGCCTTCCCCGCTCCCTCCTCCCCCGCAGCTGCGGCGGCCCGCCCGCCTCGCCTCGCCTCCCCCCGCCTCCGCCGTCCCCGCGCCGCGGCAGCGCCGGCGGGCGAGGAGCTGCCCGCGCCCGGCCCGCCCGCGCCGGGGATTATGCCAGCGGCGCGCGGGCATGCCGGCAGGCAGCGACCCGTAGGCAACGGCAGCCGCCGAGCCGCGGCGGCATCGGCAGCAGCAGCAGCGGGAGCCGCGGCCGCCGCGCCGGGAGCAGCCGGTGCGTGGCGGGGGGCGCTGAGGGCGGGCGGGGGGCGGCGGGGCGAGCACCGGCACCTGGCGGCCCCCGGACCGGGCCGGCCGTGCCTCGGCGGGGGCGGGAACCGCGGCGGGCCCGAGGGGAGCTGAGGGGGGATGGCCGGGCCCGCGGGGCGGCTGCGGCTCCGCGGCGGGGCCGGTGCGGCGCGGGGGCCCCTCCCCGGGGCTGTGGAGCGGCCCCCGCGGGCCGCGGCGGGTCCCCACCGGCACCTCGGGGCTACCGCGGCCTGAGCGGAGCCGGGCTGTCCGTCCTTGCCCGGGATGCGGTGGTAAAAGTTTCCCGATGGAGCAGTCGGTGACCGGGAGGGCCCCGCGGCCATGGCAGCGCCCGGCACCGCACGACAGGGACGCGGGACCTGCAGCCCCGCGCTCCCGAGGTCCGGCGTGTGGCACGGCCGGTGTCGGGCTCTCGCTGCGCTGGCGGCTTGCAGGAGGCGGACACCGCTCCGTGCCCGCGGGGACAGCCGGGGACAAGCGGGCGGACGGACGGAGCACCCTCCGCGCCGGGTCGCGGCACCCGGAGCGTACGGGGCGGTCATGGCTCGAGGCCGGAGCCAGCTCCTCGGAGAGCTCCGTCCTGGCTTCCTTCCTCGGGTACCGCATCTCCGAGCCTTGAATTTCACCGAATTCGGCTCTGGCAGAGGCCCCCCGGTGGAGGTTTTGCCGTGCGGTGGCCCAGGAGCCCCTCGGACGGGGCCTGGCCATGGGGAAGGGGTGAAGGTGCTGCCCGAGGTGCCTCCCATCCCTGTGGGAGAGCAGGGTGAGACCCGCAGCAGCCTCAAAGAATAAACGCCGGTGACTCCTTACAGCTGAGGGAGAGCCCCTTGGGCTTTCGGGGCTCGAGACCCCCCTGTGTCAGGGCACTGCTGGGTGGTGACGGGGAGCTGGCCGTGCTCCTCAGGCGGAGCTTTTCCTTGCGGGAGTGGTCGGAAGAGATTGTTCCTTTCGGAAAGAGCAAAATGCCCATTCCTTAGCTGGATGATGGGCTGCAAGAGGGGATTTTTTTTTTGCCGGGCCTGGCCGTCCTTTTTCCTGGCCTTCCCATTTCTTGACAGAAGGGGTCCTGCCTGGTGCTCCCGAACACCCCTAGGCTCCATCCTGGAGAGTGCTGCTGCCCCACGGCTACGGCGTGAGCGGCTCCGGCTTTTTGCCCAGCTGCGGGAGCGTTAAATGCCTTCCTTCACCTCCTCCCCAGCCTCTCCTGCTCCACTGAAGAAGCAGAAGGACTGAGTGCACTGAGGTGCTCAGCCTGGAGCTGGAGCATCATTCGGGGAGCCTCTCAGGGTAGCGCCCAGCTCAGTCAGCCACACAAGTCGGTCCTGTTACATTTTATATTTAAATGCCACGACTGAGGCGAAGTTTATTTAAACTGTGTATTTAAGTAAAAAAAAAAGTTTCATCCTGTGTTGGTACCTGCTCTAAAGCGAGAGCTTCCATCTTCTGTGTGCTCTGTGCGTCTGGAAGCTGCTAAGTGGGAAATTTGATGTCAGGAAGCGCCTTCAGTCTTTGAAGACATAATCTGTGAGTGCTCAGCTCTGAACATGACAAGCAGTTCAGCAGGACGGTGGCAATAGATCGGTCTTTGTGGACGTCAGGACTTGAATAGGCGGGCGTTTGAGTGCATGTCAGAGTATCTGTGTCTGTAGGACTCCTTATCCTCCGGTGGCACCGATTCCCGCTGCGTGCCCACATCTTTTTGCTCGTGCTGTATTTTTATCGTGTGATTTATTTTTGTCGTGACTGCCTTGTGCTCCCGAGTAACACAAGACGATTGACTGCCTCACAGAGTTCAGCACTGGCTTCTGGGCGAGGGGTGTTTCCCCCTGCCACTGCTGAATAGGAGACTGCTGTTTGTAGGGCAGCTCTTTTCCCTCTTTTCCTGTGGCAGACCTCGTGCCTCCGATGGATCTCTGAGTGCCTGGTTATTCTGACAGGTAACCAGCTCCTTGTTTTGGCTGTGGGCTGCTCGGTAATTGAAACGCCACCTCGGGATATACAGAATAAAGGATGGCCAAGCTTGAAAGCGCAGTTGCAGACTTGTCCTGGCTTGTTGTTTGTCTCAGGATTTCTGCTTTGTGGTCCTTGCAGTGTGTTCTGGTTGTGGCAGCATCTCTGAGAGGGGAAGAAATGAGCAGCAAGGGCTGGGAATGCAGCTTGTGCTGCTTCCTTTTGATAGAGCAGACTTCTGGTAGGCTGCTGGGTTTCATTAATCATATTTAAGTTTCTGTCACTAACTTTTAATTAAAAGCATAGTTGATACCACTTTAATGAACGTACAGATGTTAGCCATCTTCATGCATAAAAATGCTTTTTAATTCCCTTACTATTCCCTTTATGGCCCTTAGATGCTTCTGTTGCCATCTAAACCGTGTACAGTAGCAGCTGTTTATCTTCTTAATAAAACTTTTTCTTGCATCTGTGTTCGGGAAACAATAATGGTTTGAGTAAGCAATTCCCTGGTATCCTTTAACAATATTTTTTTATGGAATTTGGCAGAAAGGGTCAGAAGTGGTACCTAAATAGTGAACTCCAAGGCTCTTGCTGACTGTAGCTCTGAGCCTAATGTAAGTCACCTGAAATTGTTGGCTGTTCTCAGGCTTATGTGAGGTGATGAAGAAAATAAGAAACCCTCGGTGTATGACTTTTGATTCTGATGAGCTTAACGAGGATCTTTTCCCCAAATGACAACTTCTTATTAAAATATCTTTTCTATTTTGGGTTTGCTGCTGATGGTGTGTGTCAATGCTTTGTCGCTTGTTGTGCATCTAACAGCCCGAGCATTTATTGTGATTTACCATCTGGCACGTGGGAGTTTTATCTAACTTCTCATTTTACTTGACAGCAACCAGTTTGGAAAGACCTTGTCCTGATTTTTTTTTTTTTTCCCCTAATAGAAATTCTCAAAACTTAAAACTGACAATGGGGCTAAAAGGTTTTGAATTTAAATAATTAGTCTCTTTTTATTCACAAATTGTTAATGCTTTTGCAAGCTGGCCAAAGAGAGAAGCAGCACATCTTTCAAGTGAGCTGATTTAAAGACGGTTCCTCCAATTAGTTCTAAGGAGCATTTATCTCCCCTCTGCATTCAAATAAAACTCTTGTCGTTCAGTTGCTGTCTTGGCAGCCTGATTGGAAGGCTTTGGAAAATGGCAAAGTGAAAGCTGATGCTCGATCCTGAGTACGGTTTGACTCATGCCTTTCATGCATATTCACTATAATGTCCTGTTCCAGGACCAGCAGGATCCCTTGAGAAACATTTTTTCTTTTAAGGTGTTTTTGTTTTAGGCTTCCTTTTATGAGAGGCTCAAATAAGAGGAGAGGCTAGAAACAGGCATCTATGTGTCTCTTTGCTTTTATTTTTATTTTCTTCGAAGGAAAAAGCAACATCTAAACCCCATGGTTTTCTTAACAGACAATTTCTCTAAATGGTGAAGATGCCTTCTCATTTAGTTTTAAAACTGGCTGACGTAGGGTGTGATGCAATTAATATTTCTGTTTGTCTCCCCAAATTGGTAAAATATGTCTAAATTTAATTTTGAGCCCGAAAGCATCTTATAAACAAAAATGTTCTGTAGTTTTCAGTGTGAATGGGAATGGAATAATTAAGGGGGGGGGGGGTGAGGGAATAAATAAAACACTTTTTATTTATAACTTTATTTCCTGGGTGTTGGAGGAAATCCAAGTGCCACAAGATTGTACTGGGGCAGAGTCTGTCTGAGCTCACCCACAAGCTGAAAGGGAATGTGGCTTCTCTAATTGTGGTGTCCATGCCAAGAGTCCAAGGAAATTTTAAATGAACAAAGTAATGGATGATATTTGGATGTTCTTAATGTAAGAAGAAAACAATCTAGCCTGGGGCTGGCCCAGATCCTGTCACTACAGGGATTTCTAATCAGCACGAAGCCAAGTCAGTAGGCAGAGCTCCTGAAGTCAGGCTTGTGCATTTTCCATAGGAAAGAGGGTTTGCTGATGTGACTGGATGGTGGTTTTAATTTTTTTTTAAATTAAAATAATACTTCTTAGAGGCTCACAGCAAAATGCTTCAGTAAATTCCACTAGAGAGCTTAGAAACCAGTTGGGAAAAGGTATCTTTCATTTTGAAGGGGGGAAGGGAGCAGTCCAGGGGACCTCCTGAGGGATGGCAGGATCTGGAGACAGAGCTGCTTCCCCTTCCTGCAACTCTTCCTGAGTGTGTGACACAGGGTCAGGCTTCAGAGGGGGGAAGAAATACAAGGGTGGCTCAGGCAAGTAGAGATAAATAGTTATTGGGCAAATCTGGGTGCAGGGAAGAAATCCAGTTGGCACAGGGCTAAAACCTGCCCTGGGGAGCTTGGCCACACCTGAGTTGATCCCAGCAAGGATCTCTCTGGCTTTGCAGGGAGAGACCATCCAGGAGGGAAATGGGAGGGAAAACAGCATCTTCCTGCCTCTGGGCTTCCCTGTGCTGTGGATGGTGAGGAGGATGAGCAGGACCCTTGGGTTTGGTGGCTGGGTCAGTGAAGGGTGGGGGCCTGGCCAGGCTGCAGGGCAGCGGTGCCAGGGTCATTGTCCTGGCGGCCTTGGACCTGGCGCCAGGCAGGAACACAGATGCCAGCGCCCTGAGTGTGCCCAGGGTGCCACCGAGGGCAGGGACAAAGCAAACACCTCAGCTGAGGAAGGAGTGCTGATAGGAGCAGGGGCACCCACGGCACAGTCTGGGTCTCCCAAGGGCAGCACAGGCTGATCTTCGGCTTCTCCTGACCCAGGTGGTGCCTGAGAACTCCAAATTAGATTTTTTTTTTTTTTTCTTCTGGCTTTAAAACCAGAAAATCTTGCTCAGACAGATTTGAAGACCTACAACATCCAGAAATCTGCACTCCAGCGGACTTCAAGTTGTTTTCCTGCAAAAATAGCCCAAGCCTGAGCACTGAGTACCTTCGATAGCGAGGGCTCTGCACAGCTTTTACAGTCCTGGCTTTGTGTGTTTGGACAGCTGAGGTTGGTGAGTGCTGAGATGTCGTGGGCGGGAACCTTCAAACTATCCTTGGCAGGAAAACAGGTGGGATTAGGTGATTTGGAGGGAGTCCTTGGATGTGATGAGGAAAAATGATTTGCCACTCGTGGTTTTCTTTAAACAGCTCGGTCTCCAGTCAGAGACCAGATAGTGGGATTTCTCCTCAGGGGTTTTCCACCAGTTTCTATGGTCTCATCGTGGTGGGGGGAGGGAACCGAGATCCAGAAAATCCAGTAGTGGAGCAGAGGTGGTTTGCTGGGAGCTAGGAAGGCACATCTGGTCATTGAAGTAAATTTTGAGGACTTGGGGAACAAAATAGTGAATGAACTGCTGAAAGATCTGTAATTCATCACCGAACAGGGATTCCTGTAATGGACAGGGAAGTTAACTCTGATTTGTTTGGATTGCTGGTACTTACATAACCATCAGGGAGCTTCAGGATACTAATTCAGGCTTAACCCTCAGAGCAGTGACCTGGGAAGGCATTTCAATGGCGCGATAACCAATTTGGAGGGTGGGAGTGTGTAATCACATCAGCACGCCGAGGTATCTGGGCACTGCAGGGCGAGGCCGCGTTATCTCTGGCTCCAAAGAAGTTTGGTATTTGTGTGACTTAACTCTGGATGTGTAGAGGGGCCTTAATTCCATTATGTGCTGCAGAAGGTTATGGAAGGATTTCAGGTTTTTCTGGTACAGCCGTGGTAAACAGCAGTTCAGCTTCAGCTGTGTTTTGTACAGGTACTCATAAGGAGTTGGGTTTGGATCCCTTTGGCTCTCTTTTCAGATGATTTGGGTTGGAGTCAGAGTTATCCATAGCAAAACCTGGAGGGCTGTGGGCATTTCTGAAGAGGTGAAAAAGTAATGGACTGCCATCAGCCACTACATGTTTGGAAGGAACAGTAAAACAATTTCACACATGCATTTTTATATAAATGTGGTGTAAGTCTATTTTATATACATCAGAGGACAGTTCAATGGGAATAATTTCACTTGTGATTGTAATTTATTTCAAGAGCAATACCATAACTTAAATAACCTTCTAAAGGTACAAACACGGTAGAATCACTTTCTCTGTGTGGGTAGCTTACCTATTTTAATGTTGCTTTTTTTTAAAAAGAAGGAAATAGAGATTTTATATTTATCATATCAGATGAAATTGAAATCTAAATATTTACATCTTTTCACTGGATCTGAGGTTGAGCACCAGCTGTAGGCGTTGCCAAGCTGTTTAGTTGTCTCCTCCACAGAGCAGGTTGATTTCTCCAGGGTGGTGGAGAGATGGAGCCTTGTGTTTCTGGCTCTTATTTTCTAGCCCGTCTCTGCATCTGGAAATGCTTCTCTCTGTGGGCTCTGTGACCTGGCCTCACGTTCAGAGGGCGTTCCAGCCTAAACATGCTGAAAGCTAAACATGTGTTGTCTCGACCAGAATGCAGAACAAACTGCAAGCTGTGAAACTGGAGGGGGAGTTTGGGATATGAGGATGTAAATAACTCGGAGATATTTGGTGGAAAAGAGCAGGAGGGGGAGGAAGGCCTCTCACTTGCTTTTTCTCTGCCATCCCATCTCCTCAGTAACATGCTCTGTGCTCTTCACAAACAAAGGTGGAGGATTGCTTCTGTCTTAAACAAGGGTAAACCAGGAGCAGATGTAGGAAATGTTGCAGGCACAGTTCAGCAGAAGAGACACTAAAATTCCTGAGTTTTCTGTCTCCAGTTTTGCTTTGCTTTCCTTGTTGTGCTGTTAATTTCTTGAGCAGGCTTAACATGGGGCTTTTAGGCTTCTGATCCACCAAAGTGAACTGATGGAGAAGAACACATAGGCTGTTTTGTTCTCCCTCTCTTGTTTTTAAGGATCATTTATCCAGACTCATTGGGACTCATTGTTTGTCTAACCTGTAACTGGATTGTAAAACACTGTTCCGTGTTTTAACTTCAACAAACAGTAAACATCTTCCATCAGATATCCTCAAAAATGTGTTTAGTCTGGGCACAACTGTTTCTATTGGGACTAAAAAAAATGTAATGCTCTCTTTCACTTATATTTAATGCCTATAAATAAGTTTTTCAGAAGGGCACCTTTATCTAACATGCTGCCACTGTGAGAAGAAAGAGCATATTTGGGCAAGCCTGGTTGAAGAATTAAACTTTTTAGTTCAGCTTCTGTGTGTTGCCCTGGCTTCCCAGCTTTCACATATCCTTTTATTTACAGCAGGGAGAGATGGTTTGACTTGCCTTGCTGGGGGTGGGCACTTTGGTATCTTTAGGTCAGATCTTCTCCATCATGTCTGCCAAACATCTGGGCAGAGAGGATGGAGAGGAAAGAGCCTCCTGTCCTCCTGGCTGTTCCTTCATACAGGTGCCCCAGCAGAAAAAGGAGCTTGACATAAAGGGAAGATTTATTTCACTGTCTAATGGAGCATCTGTATTATCAAAGGCAGAGCACTTTCCCCCTCCCTGCTCTGTCTTTTGTTGTCTGAATGTCATCTTGCTGATAGAACTTGTGTTGTATTCCTTGTTATCAAAGTAGAACTGAAAAAAAGAGGTGATGCTTTGTCTTAAATGTTGTTACCAAAATCATCAGCTAAACCATGTTGAGTGACGATTTTAATTCCTGGATTAAAGACTGAATATAATTTGGCTTTCAGACCTCCCATTCTTCCTAAATCAAGTTAATGGTAGCAGCAGCCATGAGTGTCAGCTTCTGATTATAAACAGGTTTGGAGCCACTAAAAAACTCCTTGAAATCAGTTTGACAACTGTTTGAGAGCCACCTTATTAATATTCGCAGCAAGTACCCTGCTGAGGTCTCTTGCAGCAGCCTTGTAGATCTTGTAGATGTTAGTCTTTCCTGCATATTTTATTTTAACTTGCTCTTAAGCTTCCTAGAAGAATGCACATGGATAAGCTTTCCAAAGCTGTTTTAAAATTCATTTTTACATGGAAACCTGGGCTCAGCAAGATGAGAATTGAGTGGAAACTGGTGGTGCTGTGCTGGGGGGGTGGTGCCGCACCTTGGTGCTCAGAGCACCTTGCAGGGAGGTGCTTTTTGCTTTTGTTTGGGTTTTCTTGAGGCTAAATCCCAATTTCTCCCCACAGTTTCTGGCTCCAGGTGGGTCTCTGGACCTGCAGGGGAGTAGAAGGTGCAGCAAATCCATCACCACAGGAGACAGTGGGATGGGCTGGGCGGTCTCGGGGTGCACAGGCTCAGGTGGGAGAGGGGAAGGGAGGTTGGCTGGTGCTGGTTTTTATTCCTGCAGCCTGTGACAGCCCCTGGTCTGAACCACCAGGCTTGGAAAACCTGAGCATTTCCTAAGGCAGCATCACCCCAGGCCTGTGCTGCGTGCCCAGGGCTCTGCACTGCAGGGATCAAGGGATATTCCATCGGGAGGTGGGAAAAACAACCCTTGCAGCCTTTTTTTCTTCGTGGCTGGCAGCGGGAGCAGAGTGAGGGACTTATTTCCATTTGACTCATCCGTTGTTGAAATGGTGACACCCTTGAGTCACATTAAAAACGAGACCTTGTAGCTGAATTGGCACATCACGGAGCAGGTGTTTGCTGGGGTTTTTGGGGGTTTGTCCTTGTTAGGAAAATTATTTTCCTGTTCCCTGAGATGGGATGAAATTGATTAATGGTGTTGCTGATGTCCTGGGTTAAAAATAACAGGAAAACGTGATTCAGGTGGAATGTTGGAAGTTAGCTGTCAAGATAACCTGCTTGAAATAGTTGTAAAGGCCTAAAAAATAAAATGAAATAATAAAAAAGAAGAGTGCCCAGTAGCCAGATGGTTGGAAGAGAACACCCCACGATCAATGAGGCAATATGTAAATATTTTCGATCATTACCACAGTACTGCTGTGTTGACATTGAAATTCAGAGTGTTATTCTGTGGGACTCCTCATTGATCAGCAGATGAGCTCTGATAAAACAGAGGATGAAAGCACAATACCGAGCATTATTATGGATTGTAGATTTCATTGACAAGGACAGGCTTCCATCAAGGGCTAGGAATGGATTTCAAATGCTCTTTAAGCATGTTACTGAGCCACTGTGTTCCTTCCCTGGCTGCCAGCTACCAATTAAATGGTGTTTTATTTCTTGAGCTGCTTTATTTAAGGTGAAATACTGCATAATTGACTAATTTTTCTGTGCTAATTGCCACATTTATATGGGAAGGGGCAAGGTGGAAGCTGACATAGAGTTCTTTGCTTGAAATATACCTGGCTAGAAATGACTGGAAAATACTATCAATCCAACAGATGAATTAAAGTAATTTTTAAAAAACAAAATCCACCTGAAAGCTGGTTGTAGAGACCCTGTCTGGCTGAGTCACTTAGAAACCTTCCCGGGGTGATAGCATTCTCATGCATAAAACATGAAGTGCCTTTGGCATACACAGGTGCTGAACCCATCCAGAGGCTCGCTCTTTTTTTTTTATTTCTTTCTCCCTTTCCCTCCTTCACTTTTGTGCTCCTGGAAAAAAAATCCTGTGGGTCCTACTGCTCTCAGAGGGGGGAGTCTGAAGCTTGGCACTAGATAGACTCTTTTGAAAGCTGCTTTTTAAGGTCTGCCCACCCCAAAGCAGTCCCAGTGTGGAGCAAGTGCTGCTGCTGGTGGTTCCTGGGATCCCACCCTGGAGGCAGGAGGTCACCCTGGTTTGGGAAGGTGGTGTGTGTGGGGAACAGGTTGCTACCTTTGTGTGATATTAAATGTGACTCTTCTATTTTACACAGACTGGTGTGAGGTTCCTAAAAATCTTGTAAGGGTGCATATATTATGTAGGGTTTGGGGTTTTCTTAATATTTTTTTCTTGCAGTTGATCAGAGCAATGGGTTGTAACATTTCTCATTTCATGTAAGGGAATAAAGACTTTTTTAGGAAAGGATTAATGACTTCTAAGGAAGGAGGGAGAGGGCTTTGCAAATGAAAAGCTCATTATAGCTACAGCAGGGTCCAGAGCCCAGGCAGCTTCTGGAAGCATTTTGCTGTTTGTTTTCCCTCCCTTTCCCTTGGGTCTGGCTGCTTACAGTGAGGCCAGGACCTTGTGCTCCTCTGGGAATGTAACCCCGGGGCACTTGGAGGGTCCAGATGCTACAAACATCAGAGAGGGAAAAATGGTCTCAGTGCCTTTCCAGGCTGCTTGTATTTTCCAGTTAACTGCTGCATTTCTCTTGCATGTTGATTAATTTCCTGGCACGTCCTGGAGCCTGTTCCTCCGATTAGAGTTCTTCAGGATTTTGAATTTATTTCCCTGTGGTTTGTTGATTTTTAGTTGCTCACTTGTATCCCCTAAGTGCTTTAGGGTGGCTGATAGGAGAACAGAAACCACCTTTTCTGAGGGTAATGGGCACTGGAGACTATCTGTGGTCTGAAACTGATGCTCCCGCACCATGGGCATGTGGTGTTTGACCACAGCTGACACTTGGTAGGGCTTAGAATTTATTCGTGTAGACTGGGCAAGAGCAGGAGGCTGAGCTAGACCAGCTGTGGTGGTCATGAGGAACAGTTTTGCTGGTTCATTTCTCCCTGCAAGGCAGTGCTGTCAGTGCTTCTGACTTTGTAGAAGCCTGTTTATTGCCTGCTCTAGGCAGGGCTCTGTTCCCCGATGCTGGTGAGTTGTGGTCTGGGGCTGTCACCAGGTGTGTTTGTCCTTTTAATGGTGAGGTGGGAGCTCTGCCCATCCCACCAGTATAAAGTGATTTAGTGTGGTGGTGCCTCTTGGAAGGACTGGAAAGTGAAGTGCAGCACATCAGTTCAGCAGAGAAGCCTTCAGAAGCCAGCAGAAAGCATCTTATAATTAATTAATCATCCTCCATGGAAAGGTAAATGCCAGTTCTGTTAGTGCAATGTGGTGTTTTCAACATTGGTGCTAAAACTGAGCCGTGTAGCACCTCTGCCTCTTTGCAAAAGGTATTTACATGTGAATCTGTCTATTAATAGCTGTGGTCTGCTTTGCTGTGCCTCGGGTGCTGCTGAGCTGTTGTGCTGCTCCAGAACCAAACGTGGTCTTTGATTCGGTTCTGAGCTGCTCCAGTGCCCAGAGGCTTCCCTGGGGAGATGCTTCCCTGAAAGCCTTTCGAGGAAGGGAGGGAGTTTGTAACATTCTTCTTTGCAAATCACCCTTAATAAAAATGTTGTTGTAGCCTTTTGGGAGCTCTTGCATTAACTCACATTTCTGTGTTTTTGTTGCGTTGCTTTTTCCTGGTGGTTTGGACGAATGTGCCCCTTGTTTAACAATGCTGAATCCTCCCACACTTCAAGAGTTTAAAGCAGAAGCAGTTTTAACTGTGTATTTGATTTCCACTTAGCACAAAATGTTTCTGAAATGCTGACAGGGTTAATGATTACAGAAGAGGCTGAAAACCTGACAATTTTTAAGTTTAAATTTTGCCTTGTTAATCTGTTCTCACACCTAAAAATAAGTAAATTAAGAATAGCATCAGCGAGGCCTCTGCAAACTGCAGCGGCTTTAAAAAGTGATGACTTGGGAATACAGTCAAGGTGAATTGTTTATGATTATTCCAGAAAACAAGTTTTATAAATGTCATAATGTCCTAGGCTACATTAATTATCTATTACTTTTAGTGTTTGCTGCAGAGAAAATGCCAGTGTTTCTGTTTTCCCAGAGGCAATACTTTTAGTTTCTCTTGTACAGAAATGTTTTTGCTTTTAATCACTTTTGATTGCAGTACCATTAACAAGTGTGCAGAGAACTCCGTTTTTCTGTTTGGAACAATTGCTACAGACTTACTGTCACCGAGAATAAGAACTTTTGTCATCCTTCTCCAATCTACAACACAGGGAAAAAATCCAACCCTGGAACAAAAAAGAATAAAGGAGGTAGGAAGATAGATTTTTTTTCTTAACTGGAGGAGGCTTTGTGGCTGCCCTTCCAGGTTTGCAGGTACCCTGGGGGGCTTTGAGATTGGCCTCAGCCAAACACTGAAACCCTTTGAACCCCTGGGTCCAGGCTCTGCTAATTCTGAGAACTCTTCCCTGCTCCGCAAAGCCAGACAGAGCAAGGCCCTGCTCGGACTCAATTTTTTACAATTTATTTACCAAAGTGTGGGTTGTAGTGGATGGTTCTTTTGGGAGGATGCTGTCTGGCATATCCAGCACCTAGAGACACTCGTCTTGCTTGTGGAAAATTGAGGAAAAACGGATGTGGACAAATCCCAGTGTGCTTGAGGAATGAATTACTGTATAACATGTAAAAATTTGTAAGGCTCAATCAGACTGGATGTGTACTGAGTTAAGAACTACATGGCTATAATGAATCCTTTTAAAAGAGAAAGGTAATGTGAGGATTCTTGTTTACTTGCAAATCCTAATAGTGGAATGGCTAAAAGGACGAATGAAATGCTTGCTTTCATGAAAAGACATTTAAAAATTCAAAGGCAAAGCAAGATTAAAATGTTATATTTAAATATATTTCCATCATACAGATTTGAATAGTTGCTTTAGAGAGAAAGTCCTTTGGGCTTTGCATCATTGTATTGTATATAACATTAGGGGAAGAAACATTTTACATTTAAAAGAATTTTTACTTAGAGCTTTCCCTAAGAATATAGTGAGTTAATTCTGCCCCAAAGCGCACACACAAAATACTGGCACAGGTATCAAATAATCAAATATTTTTTCTTCAGTTATAAAGAGGATGTAATTTTAAAAGTAGCGGTGATTTTCAGTGTTAATTTTTTTGTGAGCCTGAAGAATTGATTTTGTTAATCTTCTGGTCTTGACTGTATTAATGTTGGCAACAAGATAGATAGTCAATGAAAGAAAAGAAAACTGAGATTCAGTTTCAGATAAATTCTGATCAGATTGTAAACCACATGGCCGCAGACTGGACCTGTGGTTTCCAGTTCTGACAGATCCAATCTAAAAGTTGCATCATGGAAGGTTTTGAGATAGGTTAAGCAACTTGGTGCTCAACACTTTCAACTATATTATTATTATTATTATTATTATTATTATTATTATTATTATTATTATTATTATTATTATTATTATTATTACCACCACCCAGTCTGGGAAAGCAGAAGTGGCATTTGGGTTCTGTGTGCCCAGCTCAGCTGTGAATCAGCAAATGACGTTAATAAGCATTTGTGGACTAAATATATTTTTAAGCTGTCTGGCTGCTTGCTGTCGGTGAGATTTCTGAGATTAATGGTCCTGAAAATGTTACTCGCGTTTGCTCTTCCTCCAGGATGAATCTGACCTGTGCAAGCACCATTATATTTTTTAAATTGCTGTGCAAGAAGTTACAAGAGTAAAGATTGGTTACAGATTTTTTTTAAGCTGTTGGCAAGATGTACATTTATCTGTTAACTGAAGCAGTGTTTGCAGCTAAAGGTATCGATGGTTTTTCCAAGCGTTTCAGGTTCTTTGGGGGAGGGAACAGAGTGTATTGATGTTTTATTTATTTTTTGTGTAACACTTTGGTAGTGGGTACTGGTCTTAAGGCTTGGATCCAAGTCCCAATCAAGGAGATGTACTTTTATTTGTGTGGTTGTGGACCCAGATTTGCATGTTCCTGTGCAAAACACAGCTCCTGCTGCTGGGAAGGGCAACTGTGCCCTTCCTGATCTGAAAGGGAAAGAGATGTTTCTGCTGATGGGGGGTTCAGCGAGAGAGAGGCAATTTGAGTGTGTGGGTTTTGGGGTGACTTGTGGGTTGTACCTCAACCTTCCCTGCTCCATCACCCTGTTAGACCAGTGCTGTGAGAGGCCTGGCTCTGTTCTGGCTGCTGCTTGGAGGACAGAGAAACAAGGATAAGCCAAGTCATTAAAGAAAACCTAAAGGAACCTGGATATACTTGGGGAGATCATCAGTAGAGAGGGGAGTGGAGAGCACCTGTGTGTGCCCTTAAGTGCAACCCAGCTGCTTTAAAAGCAGCATTAAAAGCAGTTTGTGGTGATTGGAGGTAAAGATGAGACTGCCTGAAGGAATCTCTTAGAAAGGCAGTGGGCTGCTTGGAATGATGAGCAAAGCACAGAACTTGCTCCGCAGGCAGCATTACAGGTTCCTTCTGGCCCCCAGCCCTCCTGACAAAAATCAGCCTTGGGGGAGAGCAGGTGGCTGGATTAGGAGTGTAAACGTGGTGCCTGGGCTTTCCTGAGCTGGATTTACCCTCCTGGGTGCTGCTGGTTCACCAGCCCTTTCTTTGTTCTCCATGGGAGCTGCTGTTTCCTTGCTCCTCCAGGTGTGGAAGGATTTGTGGGGATTACAAGGGCAGCTCCGGCTCTGCTTCCACCCTCAAACATGGCATCCTGCTCAGGCTCTGGGGGCTCCCTGGAAGAATCTGTGATGTGCTGGGTTTGTCTGTGGTGATGTGTCCTCCGTGGAAGTCATGGAGCTCCCAGTTTAGAAGGGAAATGCTTTGAGGGGAAGTGTGGTACAGAGGGAGCACGTGAGAGTGGTCAGTGCAACGCGTGTGTTTTTTCTTCTCTCTTTGTTTTCCTTCCTAATTTCCATGAGTTAGAGATGACGATGACTCATGGCTTGGAACACACTTTAAATCCCTGAGGTGCTCATTGCCGCCTACTATCACGTATTGAATTTCTGACATACCGGAGGGATGTCTGCAGAGAAACTCTGATGTGCAATTATAAAATGTTGTAGCTTTATGTTGTTTGCATAGGAGCCGTTAGCATGGTGTAACTGGGAAAATAAATGCAGCTTTATTCTTGCTCTTGATTTCCCATGGGCGTGGCAGTTCAGCAACTGTGTTCTGTCTTTTTCTAGGATGTTGACACATGTGGACCAACAGTGACATCCTTTTCCAGCAATGCTGTCTTTGCTCCCTCCTGCATTCAGAAGCATCTAGAGAGATTTTTTGCAGAAGGTAGGTTCTGATATTTCAGCTGGATGGCTGTTATTTCTCTTCTGGGTTAGAAGAACCATTAGGTGTTACTAGGGAGAAAATCTGAGGGATACTAACTCTCTGCTGGTGAGAGGGGATTAACCTTAGCTTGGGTTCCACTTGCACAAGTGCTTGGGTAAAATGTGATAAAATGGAGTCTGGAAAATGCAGGAGCTCTTTGAGAAGGGCTTGGCAGTCACAGGACATGGTTGGCTTAAATTGCATAGATGTGTGCATTGGTAATAAACCTCTTTTTAAAGAAAGCTCATGCTCCCTGCCTTTCTCTGCTTAGTCAGCATCCTTGTTTATTTAAAATCTTTCCAAATAAATAAATTAGAAGGGAGAATGGCTGCACAGGATGTGCAATTAACATAATTTTTAATTTAAATCTTGGGTGAATTTTTTTCTCAAAAAAAAATCTTAACCTTGTTGATTTTATTTGTATTGAAATAAATAGTTGTGCAGCCTCATTTACTACCATCAAGTTGTAGTTTCTACCTTTTTTTTGTCCTCTGAACTTTAAATTTATTTTACATTGCTGATAGGATTGAGATGCAGAACTTCCCAATAAACAGTGTAGAAGGGGAACCAGTTACTTTGTGGTGGCTTTTAACAAGTAAAAGTGAAGAGATTGGTTTTTGGTTTTTTTTTTTAATAAATGTGTGTACCTGCTGCTCCTTTAAGCTGTAACCTTTGGAGTGTTGCTTGTGGGTTTGCTGGGTATGTCCAGCTCCATCCAAACCTCTTGTGTGAATTTTACAAATGTGTCTCATAGTGTGAACCCCCACTACAAAATCAGTGGCTGGAGTTTTTTGATGGGGTGTCAGCCTGTAGCCTGACTGCAGAGTTTTGCATCTTCTTATTTTCTTCCAGTACATTCCTCAACACTTAAGTGGTTTTTGCTTTATCAGAAATAGTCTTTTTGACTCCACCGAATGTTTCCTTGGGGTGATACTGTGGTATAGCAACTTTCCATTTCTGCTGCTGGATGCTAAAACTTAACAATTGTCAGGTTTTGCTTCAAGAGCAACAAATTGCTGGGAAGAAGAGAAAGAATAAATGAGCTTGGATCTGAGACTGTTCACTTACCAGACTGAAATATGTTTTCAGTCTCTCTGGGTTTATACCTTGGGGTCACAGCAGTTACACTGAGACTGCAGTGACAGCAGCTCTATATTAACATGCAATATCCTTATCAGAAATTGTTGAAAACTAGGGGGTGACTTGAATACCTTAATTGTCTCCGGTTGGGAAATTGGCTCCCAGTGAGTTCATTGCCATTCTCCAGGTCGATTCCCTTCCTGAAGCTTCTCTTTGGGATTAGCAGAGCCCAGTGCCAGGCTGGGTAGGCTGTTCCCAGTGCTCTGTCTTGTCCCTCTGTGGAATACCTGATTTCCTCGGGAGAGAGCCCGGCAGCTCCTGCCTGCCCACTGCAGCTCCGAAGGAGCTGTGGCCGGGTCTCTCAGGGATCAAAAGCTGCCAGCAGCAGCTTTAACAGAGGAGTTCATGCTCGTAGAGACATTAATTGCCCATGTGAGTTTGTGCTGCTGTGCTGAGGCGGAACATCTGTATCCTGAGAGCTTTGCCTCCTGTTTTAGGTCACGCACTCCCCTGTAGGCTGTTGTAGAGGGGAGCGTTTTTCTCTGAATTAGCAGTAACAGCAGAGAAGAAATGGAATCCTTGGCAGAGCTTAGAGTTTGCTTAGCCCCAAGGCTGAAGCTCCACTCATTTCTCTTGCCTGAAGGATTTTATAGGGCTGATGAGGTGCCCAAGTGGTCATTAATTCTCTGGGCAGGTGAGGGGAAATTGCCTCCAGAACGGTGTTCACAGGAAAATGAATCCCTGCTCTTGCGTCACCAGAGAGCGAGTAACGTCTGTGAGTTGGCAGGTAGGGAATGTAGGGAGAGAAATGGGTTTTAAACCTTGTCAGGGAATGCAGTGCTCATGGAGACAAAAAGCTGAATCGCCGCGTCCAGGAAAATACCGTAGGCACTGGGTGATTTCCCCCTCTGTTCTGCCAGCATCACTGTGCAGCCCTTTGTTTTTCCATACCTGAAGGCTTTCAATCCAAACTGCTGGACAGAATGAAAATGTTGGGAGAACGCTCCTTTGCAAATCATCCCTGGAAGTGTTTTGCATAGAACTATTTCAAAATCTAGGGAAGTGTCCTCAATCCCTGCAGTGAGCAGAGCCCGAGGGACGTGAGTGCAGACGTGAGCTGCGTGTGCCGGTGATGTTGGGAGCTGTGGGACTTGGGCAGGGAGCCAGGGGGAGTGCAGTGTGATGGGGAGATGGAGCATGCTAGTGTACAATGAGGAGGGACCTGCTGCTCTGTCCCTCAGCATCCTCACTTCCAGCTGTCCAGGGGCACTGTGCTGCCTTTTTGTGCTTCCACTGCTCCTGCAGCTGTAGAAGCCTGGATGGGATGAGTGTTTTCTGTCTGTAAGAAGAGGCAGTGGCTGACACTGGGCAGGAGAATAATAAGAGGGGAGAGTAGATGAAGTGGAATCCAAGGGTGCCTGAGAACATGTGAGGCAGGCTGGGGACAGGGGACTTGTGCACTGGGGAAGTGACATCCCCTCTAAGCAATTTGTAACCGTTGTTGAAGGAACCTGTCGTGTCCTGTCAAAAGGAAGCACAGCTTTGCTTTGCATCTGGCTCTTTCTAATGCCCTTCCAGCAGTCCCTGCCTTGCCTGCAGCACCTGTCCCTGTGCCATGCTGGGCTGTGATTTTCCACCCCTGGCTGTGTAACGTGACCAGCTCTTCTCCTTCCAGAGCCTTATGTCCTTTTAAATGGACACAGATTGGGCCTGGACCTTAGTCCTGCTGCACCCTGTACTTACCAGGGGACTTAGTGTGGGACCCATGACATGAGAATTGAACCCATTGTAAGGGGTGAGTTTGTGGAAACCAACTAAATGCAGAGAAATCTGTCTTCATGTTGGATCCTTCATCAGCTAGATTGAAAAAACTCACTGTAAAGAGTTAGATCAAGGTGATAACACTCCAGGGAGCTGGGTGATGGCTGCTTTTATACTGGCAAGGAGAGGAGCCCTGTTTGGCAGCGTAATGGAGCAGCACAATTGCAACATACCCCTGTCTCAGGGTGTAAAGGTTGTGCGTTAGTGTGGCAATTGGTTCCTGTGCCAGGCAGGGAGAAAGGGGGAGGTGAGGAAAGGGCAATGGGATCTTCTAAAGGTGGGAGAGAGCTACAGGTAAACCTGGTTAGACCTGACAGACAGGGCAGAAATGTTTGGAAAGGTACAGAAGGATCCCTTTTCAAAAAGAGGGGATCTACAGAGTCTTCTGTATAATCTGGAACTATGAAATTTCTCATGGAAACAGGGGTGAGTTTTTCTTCTGGTGGTTTTCCTCCTTTTACAATAGAAACACAAGACACGAGGAACTGTTTGGACATACGTCTTTAACTGGGAGGAAAGAGCTGTGACGCTGCTGTGGTTGTAACCACAAACTAACTGACAGTTTCCTGCTGCAAGTAACTTTCTATAGATGTAAACCTCCTTCATTTGTGTTTGTTTTTCTGCACTGTTTAAATATCTGAGGAAGATTCTGGTGCTGCTAGGCTTCTATTTTTTGAGAAAGTCTTTGTTGTAATAATTTTGAGGGATGGTGGCATGAAGAGAGATCATTACAGCACTGATACAAACTTAAGTGGAGTCCAAAAAGTTTCTGTATTTTACAATCTGGTTTAATGTAGACGTGAAGAAGTAACCTCATGAAATGTGTGTCAGACTGGTTTTGCAGTTACATTTGCATGTACAAAGCTCTGTTTATTTCTGAGGAGAAAAGATGTCATCATGTGAACCTGCCTGTGTGGCTGAGGCTCTTCAGCTGGTATTTCCATGGCATCATTACTGGCTTCTAATTCTCCTGCCTCCTTCCCACCCTTCTCCCCTGTGATGTGTTAAATATCACAGCTGCAAAAATGAGGGCACGTTTTTTCCCTGCTGTTCCCATTCCAGCTGGAAAACTTGGACAGAACCTTCCCTTGTGGTTTGTGATACTGTAAATAAAGGCTTGGGAGGTCACACGTTTTCCATCTCAAGTTATTTTGATTCCAGTGCCGGAATGGGAGGGGAGGAGAGGAATAAAAATAAAAACAAAAACAAAACCTCAAACTGTTGTAACTTATTGTGGGAAAAAGAGCTCATTAATGCAAAGGGGAAGCAATTGGAAAAAAGGCCTTTGCAAGGAGGACTCAGTCTTTGACTGAAGCTGCGACTTGGATAATTAGGGTCAAAGATTTCAAAGGAATCGTCTGTAAAGCTTTGAAATAAAAGTTATCTACAAAGCAGAGGCCCTGAACACCAACTCCTGTGATCTGGGGCTGTTGCTGGGCAGTTGTTGTCTGCCTTTAGAAGTTCATCAGCCTGACTCTATAGGCATGTGGGTGAGTAATTTTACCTGTGTCCCTCTGAATATGGTTACTCATACTCTTAAATGTCACTTAAGTGGGCTTTAGGTGTGGAGTTGAGAAATTGTGGTTTTAGGTCTCGCTGGCTGTGGTCGGGTGAGCCGGAGTCACGTCCGCAGCCCGGGCAGTACCCCACGGGCTGGGGCATGGGGGGTGGGAAACCTGTTTGCACATTTTCTCAAGATTAATGGTGCAGCTCAGCCATCTGAAAACCCCCACAGAACCATGGCTGTTGCTGCTGCTGTTCACAGCTGGTGTCCTACATCTGCAGGCTTGGTCTCCTCAGCTGTGTCCCTTCTCATGTTGGTGTTTGAAGCTTTGCGTACTCACAGAAAACGCTGTTTAGGCTTAACCTTAAAATACTTTTCTCTTTTGGTATTTGTATAATCATGTTTTGGATTTTCTAAGAAATGAGCTCAGGACAAGGTCCACTGGGCTTTACTACTGGGTGGTGATATGCTGGGTGTGATGAATATTGGGTTTACAGAGGAGACACTAACACTTGCTGGCAACTGTGTCCGCTCACTTTTGCTGAGTTCTGAAGAGACTTTTTCCTGGTAATGATTTTTTCTGTTGTTCTTTTGTGTCAAAACAGGATACAAAATGTGAATATCATTTGTCATTGCAGAACTCACATTGTACCTTGACACCACAGAAGTATTTCTTTTTCCATAAACTGTTATATTTATAATGTACAGCAGGAACAAAAGAGCAACATTCCACGTCTAGATGTTCATCTCTGCACCGGGTAGTCTTTTGATTCAATAACTTTTCTTCCTTGATCTTCTTTTGCAGTTTTTTTTTTCTTTAATAGGCACAGGACATATGGACATAAAAAATAATGGCCCAATTTCACCCCTGCTGTAGCTCATTGACGTCATTAAAGCTACAGCAGGGATGACTTGGCCCAGATTCTTTAAAAATAAGACCTGATGAACAACCCCTCCTGGAAAAGCTCTGTGGAGAAGGTTGTCCTGAGCACAGCGTAGAGCAGATGTGGTGCAACTCACCCTGACATTCGATAACATTCCCATTGGTGCCATTCCAGTGAGATGCTGGGCCCTTCCTGGAGGGGACAGAAGGCTGCAGATGTGTTCCAGATGTGCTTTCACCATGTCATAATAGTGTGATGGAAAGGGACAATTAAGGAAGTGAGAGAAGGGCACCTAAGGTAGAGGCAGATCTGGGTGGAGACCTCACTTGCTTGGAAGTTGTGGGAGCTGTCTGTGCCTGAGGACTGAGCTTGGCACATGGTGAGGCAGAAGATGGAAATGCAGAATTATCTGTGAGAAACTGTTGCCCTGAGCAGGTTTTTAGGAAGATGGTTCGGGTGTGTTTTGTATTTTTGTACTTTTTCCCTGTGTCCTCTGCCATGTTCTGGATATTGCCACACAGGGATCAGCCATCTGAACATGGCAGTTCCTGGCATAAAGGAGCACTCCAAGGTTCAGTACCTCGAGATAGGTCTGAGGTGCAGCTGCTTTTTCAGGGCATATTTCCCTCTTTATAACTGAGCATAGAAATAGAAATTCTAGGTAATGTAGATGAAAAAAGGCAACATAGATCATGGCGAAAATAGTAGCTATGACCTTAAGTGCTGAGTCTGAACTAAGCTGCAAAATGTGCTTTCAGATCTGAACACATTGAAAACAGAAAGGTGAAAATGAGAGAGGTTCTCAAGAGCTGTTGACTACTTTCTGTTTACTAAAATAGTGGTGGCAGTTCATGGATGGTGATTCCGAAAATCTTTATGCTAATGTACAAAGTGAGTTTTGCTTGCTGTTATTTATAACTGCAGGAAGAAACACCCTTTAGAGGGCAATCAGAGCCCCAAAGCTGTATCCGAGGTGGGTGAATGCTTGGTCACTTTTTGTACAGTCAGTATTCATTGCCCAGGGTATCTTTAATTTAACTTGGTGGTTATAACTGAGTCTGGCCAAGACAGGTTCCCTTGCAGTGAGTCCAAGAAATCAGATAGTTCTTCTTCTGATGCCAGACTCTTCTGGTCCACTGAATATAACTTCAGGAACACATAGTTCCCAAAAGGAAAATGCTTACTGTGTTTTTGGTGACAGCCGAAGCTAACTTGGGGGAGGGCAAGATGGAGCAAATGGCACTTGTCTGCTTAGGAGAGCATGTTCGTTTTAAGGGAATTGGAGTTGGAAAGTTTTTTGCAGTGAAAAGCCAGAATAGTGTCAAAGTGACATTGACTAGTATAAATAGTGAAGGGAGAATTAAATCTTTAAAATACATTCAGTCCTTTGATTAGTCATCCAAAACTCTGCTGGTAAGACAGGGAAAGAAATCTGGGCTTAACCTGATAAATGTCCTTCTAATGGTGGAAAAAGTCAGAAAACCCAAGAATTTAATTCATGATACCCAGAGAAACCATGCAGCAGCTGGCAGCAGACTGCTAAGGAAGAGTATTAATCCTAGAGGAAATGGGGGGAAAAGGTAACTGAAAACTCTGCAGCCTTAAGGACTTTTGGAAGTGGATGAACCTATTAAGGGTCTAACCCTGCTTTTACTGAGGTCAAAAGCAAAGTTTGATGGGTGTGAAGAGAACCTGCCTTGGGACTTGAAGTGAACTCCCATGGTCTCCTTCTAACCAGACCGATGAGCAGAATGGGTTGAATATTTATGCCAGATCCAATAAAACCTTGATGACTGCAGAGAAGGGTTGAAGAGAGGATTCTACCTGAGTAAAAGAATGTATGAAAATTTTAAACTGCATATCTTTGTGACTGACCCATAGCAGTTAATTTTTCAGAGCCAAGGCTACATTGTCATGGGTTTTAGCAGAGTAGAGAAATGATTAATTTCTGGGGTATACAGAGATCTTTCTTAATAATCAGAAGTGTGTCATCTGGTTGAAAATACAATTTTTCAGGAAGGGAGGGAAGCTGTAAATGGGCAGCAGCTCGTTGTTATGGATGCAGTTAGAGCAAACTCATGCCTGTGAACCAAGCCTGGCTCCCTCTCCGTGGCACTCAGGCAGTGCTGGGAAATGATGAGCTACAGCCAAGTCTGGTTTCCTGTCCTCTGGAACTTCAGCGCATGGAAGTCACGCTGCACACACGTCCCCAGGCTGTGGAGGGGTTATCAGGGAGATAACCTGGCTGAACCCCAGCACTCAGAGTGTCTTGGGGCCACTTGTGATGGTATCTCAGCTTCACAGCCTCAAGTGGAAACTCCAGGAAATTCCAGTTCCTACTGAGGCAGCGTGTTCTGCAGTGCTGGTGTGTGTTAATCCCTGTGCACGGGCTGTGAGGGGAGAGAAGGAATCACCAGCACACGTGCTGACAGATTCATGTACCCGTTCTGTTTATGAAGAGTTATGAGTTGAAATCAATATGCAGATCAGGAGTGCTCTGAGTACCTAAAGAAAATCCTTTGACTGTGGTTTCTGCGTCATCCCAGCAGTTTATTAAAAAAATAGAAAGAAAAAGAGGGGGATGCAAATACCATCCGTATTTATTCAGATTAAAAAGGAGCGTGGGGATGGAGCTGTAGGGAGAAGGGGAACTGTTCAGTGCTGAAGGAGAACTTTCAATTTATTTGATGGGAAATTTTAATCTATTCTGGATGATTTAACTGTTAAGCTCTAGAGCAATAGACTGACTTCAGCTCATCACCTGCTAAGTGTTTGGGTTCCGCTTGGTGCTCTCAGATCCTGTAGAGGCCTGTGAGGTTCAGCTCTATTCCTCAGAGCTCACAGAGAGTAGGAAAGAATGAGGTAAAGGAAACTTCTTTAAAACACTGTTTGTGTTTATAAAAGAACAAAGAAAATAACCTTGAAATTAATTTGAGCTATCCCCTTGATCAATGACTCTAGTTTGTCCACTAATTCTTCTGTATATATAGCTAGAACACAGCCTACCAATAAAAGTTCTTTTAGTTTCTTACTATTTTGAGGTTTATTTTGATGGATTATGTTTCTAGGTAACTGTTGAAGGTTATTTCTGGGAAATGCTGCCAGAATGTTTATTAACATGTGACTAGACCCAGGTAGAGTCCCTTGAGAAAATCTGGCTCTTCTGTGCACTCTCAGCGAGGGGCAGTGACTGTGCTGAAGGGTGCGAGTGCTCCCAGTTCCCTGCCCACGCTGGGCCTGGAAATAACTCTGTCAATAGTAGAAATGTCACAGCAGGAATGACTCGCTAGATGTGCCCAATTCCATTTATCTAAATGAGCTGTGATCCTGGATTTAACATGCTGTTTCATAGTTAAGATAAGAGTCACATGAATTAGATTATTGTTGGGGGAAAAAAAAGAGGGGTGCTGATATAAATACTTCTGTGGGAAGTTTGGAGAGCATTAGCAAGTCTTTCTACTTCTATGAACAGCAGTGGTCAAAGCAGTTTCCTGCAAGAGATGCTTTCCACATGATAGGAACTCCAGTCATTAAAAAAGCATGAATCGGATTAAGAAGTGTAGGGTTATTTTAATTTGCCTTTGAGTCTTCAGATGTCAGTGCAAGCTTTAATCAGCAGCTGTGCCAGTGAGGAACTACCACGTGAAATGGAAGGGGAGGATGTGGGCAGAGATGCTCCTGGCTGAGTGGTTCAGGGGCTCCCCTGCACCCCAAAGGGTCCTGCCCCACAGGTGCACACTTCTGTAGGATCACATGAGCACTCGTGACCCTTTTGTGGCCTTGTCAGCAACAGCCAAAGCTGTCCCTGTGGTTCGTGGAGCTGAGAACGTGTTCAGCAGAGGGGCAGGCATATGGACAGCAGGGTGGGTACCCAAGAGCATTCCTGATGCAGTGTGAGACTCCTGGGTAAGAATGTGTAGCAGAAATACTGCAGGTCTTGTGGCATCAACAGCTGGCACCTGACTGTCTCCTGGGCAGTTGTCTGACGCTGTTCTTTTAGGTGGACTTCAAAATACTATTTCCTCTTCCATCTGGGAGTTTCCTCTGCATGTGAAACAAACTCCATGAGCCCTTGTCTTTTGTTTCACATCACCCTTAGGGCCTGGGGTGCCCATTGCTTTGAGCATGGCTGTGTTCCCAGGGGTTCAGTGGGATATACAGCAATGACAAATGTTAACAGCTCAAATTCTTTTTTCTGTGTATGCTTAATATGCAAAATGTCATCTGTGTTGTGTCAGAGGCAGTGATGATCAGTTCTCTCCCTCCCTGTGTTCTCAGGGCATGGGTGCTCAGTTTTGGCCCAGTACCAGTGATTTTGTCATGAGGAGCCAGAAGCAGGAAGGCACAGAGGGTGTCCCTTCTCAAGGTCATGGGTGGCTACAGCACTGCTGAACTTCCCATAACCCGGAGGGGAGGGACTGTCCTAGCACTGTGACTTTGCTGGGGGCATTCTTAATGCACATGGCTGGGTGGATGGCTGTGTTCTGCAGGTCACAATCAGGGACAAAGGCATATTCCCTGGACAGGATGGCAGGAAGTTCAGGAGGTGGGACAGCAGGAAGCAGTTTTGTGATCCTGAGCTCCTGCTGGTGGAAAACTTGTGCATGTTCTTATTTCTGCTCTGGCTCTCTGTTGGCAAAGCTTGTGTTTAATTTTGTGGGATGTTCAGGGCAGTACCTGCCATCTCTCTAGACAGCTGTACTTACTCCTCTTGTTATCAACGTGGCTGTTCAGTAGCGATAAAGGAGAAGCAGAAGGGGACCAGGATCCTGATATTTGAGAACAGGGCAATGTTTTCATTTGAATTTGTCTCTTGTACTGGACAGAGTCAAGGCACTGTGGAGATCTGCTTCCTTGAAGACCTGAAATGTGCTTTTATTGACTACTCAAACTTTGAAATCATGATGGGAGAAAGTAGCAAAACTATTGGAAAACTTCCCTCCCCACATCTTAGTGCTGTCTTAATAGCTGCCTCTTATGAATTGAAACAGCCCCCTGTGCCATTCCCTTTCTTTTAAATATAAGCTTGCCTCTACTGCAAATTAATACGTTCATGTAATAGCACAGTTGCCTTAAATCCAGCGGCTTCAGTGTTGCCAAACTCGTGTTGCTGGTAGCTTGGGGGAATATTCTGCCCAGCAGAGACACAGAGGTCTGCTGCTGCTGCATCTTGGGTTCTGTGACCATCTGACAGTGGGCTTCCTTCTGCAGAAGAGCAGGATCTGGTAACTCACACTAACAACCTTTCATAATCTTCCCTGCCATGCTGATTTAAAGGAAAAGTGTCAATTCTCCATCTCCTTCCACCCATGCCATCACACACACTCTGACTGTTGCACTCACCAGCTTTCCTTGCCTGTGGAATCTGCCTCTTTCCTATATCAATGCCTGGCAGCAAAGTGGAGTGTGGGGGAGTGCAGGGTGCCTGCTGGTTTTGCTGAGGTGTTACCTGGGCTACTCCCAATAACCCCTGAGCTATGGGGTGTTGCTTCCTGATGTCAAAGCAGAGGAGTAATTCTGGCCGGGGGCTAAACTACACTGGGCTGTGCTTTCAGAGATTAAGCTGATTGCAGATCTCTCATAAATAAATCTTTCTGTATTAATAAATAAATGCCTGCAATAGTTGCGTTATTACAGTTCATGGAAGCTTTCAGAAAGAAAAATTTCCTGATTGAGCCATTTCTGCAGTCTCAGCTGGCTCTTAAAGATTGGTGTCATTAATTGAATTTTGACTTTTTTTCTGGAATGGAGCCGGTTCTTTGCTTGAGCACAGGTTCGTGCACATGAAAGAGAATGGGAGGAGATAAAGTATTCAGAGCTACTTGTGTGGCTGTCAGGTTACTGGGGAAAGTGGGCAGCCTTTCAGTGGGGCTGCCTTATACTTGGGTCTTTGAGGGTGTGAGGCTTTCCCCACTGAAGCCCATGTCGTGGTTGTTGGTTGGCTGTAGCCACCTGGCTGTTTGTCTGCTGCTGACTCATTCTTCCAGCAAAATTTCTCTTAAAAGCCCAAAATGTTGTCTCTATGTTACAAGTAGCCAGATACTTCTTTCTACAGGGAATGATACTTGTTGGAAATCGATCTTGCCTAATCCAGGGCATCGCGAATGTAATAATTAAGTGCTCCTTAATTTCCATAACCATTTGTTGGGGAGACAATAGCTTCTTTTTCAAAACTGGGCTTTGTCTTTTGAAAATACTCTGACCAGCATTACATAAAAACCATATTGCAGCCCACCCTTAATAGCCACTGATTAGAGGATCCTTTATGAAGTGTTATCTGTTTCTGACATAAATTAATTAATATGGAACCAGCAAAATTCCTATGGAAACAAACGAGAAGTAAATGTAGTACCAGATAAATGTGTGTTCTGGGCTATGAAAGTGATCATGAAACTCATTTCTTAACAGAGGACAAGTAGAAGAAGAAACAAATCACCAGAGATGTGGTTGTAAGGCTCAGTTAGAAATGTATGTTTGTGGATATAATTAAACTTTAGTTAATAATGTATTGTCCTCAGTCTTGGCAGAGAGCTGTACTTGGGCTGTGGCTACACGTCTAAAGCATTTTACTGGATTAACTTCTCTGTGCAGCCTGGTCTGGAGCTCTCAAAGCACTTGCAGCTCTTCAGTGACTGCTCTGCATCTCAGCTCCGAGGGCACACGAACCCTTTCCTGTGGCCAGGGGTGGCTGTCCCTGTCCCTGACCTGTGCTGGGGGAGGCAGGGGGCCACTGGAGAGACAGTCCTCCAAGAGCAGCTTGAGGAAGGGTGAAATGTGTGAAGGTGATGCTTCATGATTCACTTTTTGCATTGCAAATCCTGTTTCGTAAGTAAGCCGCTTCCACCGATACCTTAAACGATTTATTGTCTCTCAGGGCTTTTCTTCACCCCGGAAAAAACCAAAAGATGATCAGTGTGCTTGAAACCTCTGCACTGAGCATTGTATGATTAAGTTGTAATTTTGAAGTGATGCGTTTGGGCATATAATTTTCACGACCATCTTTGCTTTCAGGGGTCATAAATACTGGTTCCAGCTGTAATGAAGTGCTGTGCTACTTACTATGTTCCTATCGTTGTGTGTGTCTTTTGTTTAAATTATTAAATCACAGTGGCAATGGCCATAATAATGTGGTTGTTTTATGTCTTGGAACAGGGGAAAATAATTTTATTTAGTTGGAATAATGTAATTTTAACATGCCTCTGGGTTAGAGTTAAAGGGGGAGGTGATGCAGGTGGCTGGCAAGGCAGTGCTGTTCTCTTGATGATTTTCTGCAGCGAATTCCACAGCCGTGGAGTGGCAGCATATTTGTTTTTAATGGAACAACTTGTGAGCAAACACTGGGATGTTTATGATGACAAGGAAAGCACTAGAAAAATAGAGGCTATAAAATCCCACTCGTTAAGGGCAGCACATGGATAATTGGCTCAGTCAGGTGTATCTCAGGGGAGATGTGGATCTGAGATCTGGCCCAAGCCATTACAGGCAAAACACTTGAGCTCTTTGCACCTCTGAAGGCCATCTGTAGGGTAGGCAGCTCTGCCTGGGTGGTTTTGTGAGGCAAAGTTCCAGGGAAGGACTGTGAGATCCTCTGATGGAAACTGCTTTAGAGATAAGGTGTTTATTTCCCCTTTTGAAGGGAAAAGATGCCTGATGGTTTCTTGAATCAGGATGACTGCACCAATTCAGATCTAATTTGATAAATGAAGTATAAAGGCCCAGTGAATGACCTTCTGTAAAATACAAGAGTGCCTGAACCATTTGTTCTCTAAATCTTGCTTCACATCTGTGTTTCCTGCTCATGCTGTTCATTAGTCTCCTGTGCCCTGTTGTTTTGGGGCTGATAATGGATATCTGAGTGGTGATGCTGAAAACAAAGTTCCTGTATAAATAACCTGCTTTTCTTGGCATAAATTCTTGTGAGCATGGGGCACAAACCCTTCTCTTTTTTACCTTTCTTTGTGTCTGTAGCTGGGCCCTGACATATATTAGTGCTCCTTAGGTAGCCCCTCGAAGTCCAGTTGATTGAGGCATCTCTTCCCCTGGTGAAAGCTTACACTGCTGTGGCTGCAGCAGAGACTGTGGTTTCTCTCCAAATGAATCATGAGGGTTTTACAAGCTGTAAAACTTCTCTGGAGAGCTTAAGGGTGTGACCAGCTTACAAGCGTGGGTGATTTTTTTTTTTTCTTTTTCTGGTTCAGGGGCTGAATATATCCTGAATATCTGCTTGGTGTTTTATATTGCCAGCAGGATTTGTTTTTCCTGCAGATGGGATGCAGCACAATCCCAGACTTTTGTGGCTGCCTGCAAAGCTTTGCTGGGACTCCCTTGGGAACTGAGTATAAGGAGTGATAAAACTTCATTAGTGTAAGTTCCTCCAACCAACGTAAACCTTTTATGAGCAATAAGCTTATGTATTTGGAGGACAAAATTGCCCAATTCTCTGGCCGGGCTTTGCTTAAGGTAAATGTGTCTTTTTGCCTTCCACAGCAGCTCTTTGCCCAGGCCTGGGGAGGCAAATTTGACCAGTCCAGCTTAGTCCAAACCACTTCTCTCCCAAGATGTTTGTTCTCCTGGCATTCTGTGTTTGGTGGAAGAGCCCTGCAAAGGGGACAGAGCTTGTGGTTTGGCAGAGCTTGTTCCCTTGGGCTCATCCCTTGGCCTTGTGGGCTCTTCTGGCAGGGGGGTCACAGCTGGGAGGCTTTGCCATGCTGAGGTCTGGGATGTGCTGTCCTGCTCTGCCACTGCCTGGGCTTGGAACGTGTGAGCAGCCCTGGGGAGAGCTGGCACATCCACGCTTGTCTCAGGCGTGTGTGCTGGGCTGGGAAAACCTGGAAATCAAGGGTGTTTGCAGTAGTTTGAGCTCTGGGTGGGGGCCTGTAGGAGCATTTCTTGCACAGCATCTCCCAGGGCTCATCCCAGGTGCCTGCAGCCGGTCCCTCCATTCTGACTCAGCCTTGGCTGCCCCAAAGAGAGACTTCTCCAGAGCAGGGCACTGGCCAAGAAATCTGGAGCTGGCAGTGATACGGAGCTGGCAGAGGACAAGCCAAGCAGGTAGGAACTGTCAGGAAATTAGAGGGGAATATTTTTTTTTCCATTTTTCAGGCATGTGCCAAGGGTAGGTGGTTCAGAAGGGGAATACCTGGCACAGTATGATGGCAACTTACCCAGCTGCCCTAACAGGATACTTTTGCCAGGAACCTTTGGACCTCTTCTTCTTGGTGTAAATAAAATCAAATGAATAAAATACTTGTTACTATAAATAAAACAGAATGAGTATGATTACCTGGAGTCTCTGGAGGCACCTCACACAGTCAGCATTTGTTCCTTTCTCCCCCTGCAAGCAATTACTGGAGAAAGAGGGAACCATCAGTGTGCACAGGCATCAGCCAGGCAGCATGGAGGCTCATAATAACTTTCTTCTATGATAAAGGAGATATTTTTATAGTCTGAATTTTTTATTTTACTTTCTCCCTGGTGGGAGAGAATTACTGGTGATGATAGTTGGTAGACCAGCTCCTGTTGGGAAGCACTGAATGGAGGAAGGATTTATTGAAGGGAATGTGTGGCAAAATCCTTTATAACACACGTTTTTTTACCCCCTTTATTTAAAGAGGTTGTTTATAACTAAGAGACCATTAGCGCCCAGGAGGTAATTTTGTTGTAGCAGTACCTTATTGAATGAAAGCTTGGTAGTCTGTTTCTGGATGGAAGCCTTGGGAACAGCTCCTGTGTAATGCTGTACCTAAGCTTTTTTTTCATTTCTCCTTTTTTCTACTTTAAATTGCAGTTGGTGCCATTCCTTCCCATGTAGTTGAGCGAACAGCTTTGTGAAGTACATGTCAGCATTTGAATTATGCTTTTCATTTACCGTAGCCGGTTCCAGGCCTCTCCTTTCACCCCCAGGGTTTCTAGAAGGTTTCTTGACAAATCTCCCTTTTCACCCCCAGCAGCCCAGAGACAAAAAGCCAGGAGCTCCTTTGTATGCTGCTTGGCTGCTTTGCCTGGCTTGCTGATGCTGTTGGAGAAATTCTGTGTTTTTTGCAAAGGGTATTTAAACTGGGGGGTGGCAGAAATGTGCTCTGAATAGTCCTGGTCAGGTTACTGCTCCCAGCTCTGCCTGTGCTAAGGAGCAGTCAGAATGTACCAGTATAAAACCTTCCACACCGAGGGAGTAAACAGCACGGATTGACTGGTGTGGGATGCTGAGCACTCGGCATCCCGTGTTGTGTAAAGTGGGGTTTGTTACTTCTGGCTTGAATACTGACCTCACACTAATAATCCTATGTTTAAAGCACCTGCCAGTCTTTCCCCACTGTAGCTGTTAAGGATAGAGAAGTGTATGGCAAAGACTGAGGATCACTGCAGGAGCTGTGTTCCTGTTTGGTTTAAAATAATCTTTCATGTGATCAAAGAAAGGGTGATGTGTTCCTAATTATCTCCACTGTAAAATCTTTTGAGCTGTTGCTGCAGGATGTCTAATCCAGAAACCTCTTTTGGTGATAAAAGTGGTGAGGGAAGGTCATGTGTATTTTGCATCTTGCCCCTTTTACTCTCCCTTTAGTTAAAGCGTTTGGGCAGGAATACACTGAGCTACCCAGGTGCCGAGGATATTACAGATTTCCATATTGCAAGCCCTAATTTTAGCTTCACTCTGCAGGGTTCATGCCAATATTCACCCACTTGCATTTGCACTTTGGGTAGCACTCATTACACAGTGTGAGCTTCGCACATGTGCCGCTCCTTCCGCAGGGGTGCTTTGTGTTCCCACAGCCAAACAGTGGGGTCTGCATGGGGCAGGGGCTGGTGGGGGGCTGCTCACAGCTGTGGATGTTTCCCTGTGGAGCACCGGGCTCGCTGCAGCCTCCTGGAGCCAGCTGGATGGGAGGAGGGGGAAGAGAGCTCTGTAATTCCCTTCTGCTCTTCAGCGAAGTAGAGAAATGGCTCTGCATTGCACATTGTGCACTTTGACTGTGGAAGGACTCCCAGTCCAATTTGTCAAGGCAGAGACTTGACGTGAGTCCAAATGTACTTGACAATAGTCTCTCTGCTGTCAAAACCTCTCCTCCTCCTGTGATAAAAACACAGCTCCATGAAACACTGCTCTCCTTCCTTCCTGTGGCTCTTAAGAAAGACTCTGCATCCCAGAGCCGCTCTGGGGAGGAAGTTTTTTCCTGGATTCAAAGCACTTACCCATTTCCCATTAAAAAGATTTGACAGAGCAGTGGATTCAAAACAAGATAGCCACAGAGAATTTGGATTTATGCTTTCTTTAATTGGCCCACATAAGATTTTATTTACTGATAGTGTCCAAAGGGAGCTGTCGAAATATTGCAGAAAGAGTGAATGCGTCCATTGTGGTAATGTGCTTTTGATAAATGCATTATGGCATAGTTATGAAGTCAGGAAGAAGCCTTAATTACTGTTATGAAGCCATTAGAGTCTAAAGCAGCAATTTGAGCTCTTGTTGCAATTGTGTTTTATATTTCTTCACCAAAGACTTCAGCACCAAAAAAAGTGCTTGTTTTAGAAGGTAATTTATGCCTTGTATTTCCTCTGCCTTTTTAAAATGGTGCAGAAGTGACAGTGATAGCAGTGAGCTCCATGGATTCACATAAATAAAAAAATCCCATAACCTTTGTCCAGAGCATGTACGGGAAATTCACACAGGGAAGTGGTGCCATGTGACCTGCTGATTGTTTTCTTCTGTTATCCATAAGAAATTACTGAGCTTGATTCTCCCATCATAAGAAAAAAAAAAAAAGGAGAGAGGGCAGGATTGGTCTCCAGGAATCTCATGTAAATCCTCCTCTGGGGTGAGGGAAGGAGAAAGACTGGTCTTGGAAACTTCTTATTAATGAAAATGGCTTTGGAAGATCAGTCAGTGTTGTAATAACCTACAGATGGGGTCAACAAATTGTCTGTCCCTGTGGAAGCCTCTGTTTTCCACATCAGCGGTTCCCCAGCACAGCCAGTCCCACTTGGGTCTCCCCTGACAGCCACCACAAAGCAAATTATTTGGAGCTGAGTCTTCTACCAAAAATGTGTGCAAAAAAAAGGCTTTGTTTTCAGATGTTTAGGATCTTTTTATCTTTTAAGTTATTCAGCAAAAGGCTGTTTAATGCTCACTCACCTGTTTTTAGTGCTTTGTAAATGTTCTTTGACTCTCGTGTAGCACATTATTTATAGCAGATGTTAATTTAATGGCATGAACTCTGTTACCCTTCAGCATACAAGCATCTTAATTTCAAAAACAAAACTGACAAACGGGGTTGTAAATCAAAGGTTAACAGGCATAGCAACACGAAGGCATTGTTTGCTTGGTTGTTAAACTGATACTGAACTGCTTTCTTAAATGGAATATTTCTTAAGCCACAGGAAGGCTAAGTATAAGCTGTACTGTTATGGGAAAGGAGGAATGAACGTTACTTAGTGTTTTTCCAAAGCTGATTGCTTAAAATAATTGCAGGTGCAACACAGTGGTGCTGATGGTTTTTACAGCAGCTGTGGGAAGCAGCTGTCGGTGCCTCCAGCCACTCTCTGTGGGCTCCATACTGCCTCTCACTTGGCCTTAGTCTGGGCTCTGACTTCTGGCTGTTTTTGGAATAGATTGCCCCGAGAAGCTGTGGCTGCCCCATCCCTGGAAGTTTCTGTGATTCTAGAGAGCAGTGAGGCTCTTTACTCATAAGCTTTACTTAGAAGGCACCAGTTACAAGAGGCCTTCCCAAAAACAGGGATATCCCCAGTGCTCCAAAGCTCCCAGGGCAGGCAGGCTGGCAGGATGATGGCCTCCACATCCAGCATTTGTGGGGACCCTTGGGTCATGATGTTTGTGCTCAGTCTGGGATTCAGCTCCTTTAGCTGATGCTCAAAAGATGTCAGAGATGTTGAGAATGTCTGCTCAATATGTTGAACCAGTTTTTAACTTTCCCAAAGTGTGTTTATCTTTGCTGTCCAGGGTGGTTTGCGAGGGCTCTGGTCTTGGGATGGTTTTCTGGTTTGATTGAGTTACAAGTAATTTAAAAAAAAAAAAGGCAACAAAACCCTCCCAAACTGCCTTGCCCCCAGCCCCCTCCACCCCCAACACTTAACTGTTCCAAGGCTGTGTGGTTTTTGTCTCCATGTGCTTTCAGCATACTGAGCTGGGGAAGGTGATGATGGTAAATATCACCACCTTGTTTTCAAAAGCTGTTGTGGTAAGATCTCTCATGCAGCATCTGAAGTATTACTGGAAATATTCAGAACTGTTACAACAACATCTCTGGTATAATTTTTCTTCTCCAGAAATCTTTCCCTTCCCTTAATTTTGGGTGGAAGACACTAATCAGAGAGATTCAGGTGTCAGCAAAATGTTCCAGGCTCCTGAATCATGCAGCAAAGAGCAAGAGCTGAGACATTCCCTTTGGATAGAAACATTAATTCTCAGAGTGCACTGGGTAGTGCTGCTGCAGCTATCATCATATCTATGTGTTTTCAAACTAAAAGTGCTTCCAGTTATGATGTTTGTCCTGATTGACTATTGTTAGAGGTGTTCTGAAATTTGGGTCGACTTCTTGAAGTCTAACACACGGCATAAAAATTCTGTGTGCCTCATCTCTGTAGAGTGACAACACTACAGATTAAACCTAAGCATTACTACTCCCAAGGTGATCAGCTAGGTATTCTTTCCTCTCCAGAGCACTCTATACACTGTACAGCTGTGCAATTAAAATGGATGTATCTTTACCTGCTTAATCTAATACCTATTAATTCTTCTTTGTTTGAAATTTGAGTAGTTTGGGGCAGTTCATGCTTCAGAGATCTAATTTAAATGAATTTGTTCACAGCTGTGAGTTTGTACATGTGTTAATCAGATAATGCAAAGCTCAAAAGAAACACTGGGAGAGTCCAGAGAAATTGAAGGAGATGATTTCTCTGCTCTCCAGGCACGGTTCTATTGGGTTGTCATTGTTCCAGTTGATTTCACCAGCCTCCAGCACAGCCCTTCCACAACTGTGTGTGGATTTATTTATTCAGAGCATTTGGTGTCAATGTCTAACTTGCAGCTTGGTGCTGTTTGACCATTTTCTAGTTTGTTAAAATGTCCCCAGAAGATTCCTGCTGGACCTGCATTTCCACTGAAATTTCCACTTCCCGCTTGTCCCTGCCCCAGTGAGGGGATTTTAACCACTTCAGCTCTGTCCCTTGCAGAGTTTCCTGGCAGGTGTTTCACCCCAGCTACACACACACACACACATCAGTAGGTGTTAAAACCAACCATTCGTCTTCAGGCATTTGGGGCAAATGCCACCAGAAAATGGCACAGAGGACAAAAAGTAAATTTGCCTTCTAAAATCCTCTCAGCTATTAACTATTACAGATATAATTAGAAACACAGGCAAAGATTATTATCCTATAAATGCCTTTCTAGTCTGTTCTGCTTTTGTAACCTTTTTTTATCATCTGTCATCCTGCCTTGCTGCGTTGTTTCTCCTTGCAGCCTGGCGTCTCCACCATCATGTCCCATTGCTGCCTCAGTGCTTTGCATTGACTCTGTTTGCTTTTTCCCTCTATTTACGTCAGAGCTGTCGTGGCTTGGCTCTGCACTGGTGTTCTCGTGAAGCCACCATCACTCAAACAAATAGGTGGTTCTTATTGCTGCAGGAAAATGAAGAGCTGCTCTCTGCAATTGCTCTCTCCCCAGGCTGCACATCTTTCCTCTTTGCCACTTGGTCGATAAGGATTTTTGGAGTTTGTTGTTTTGTTTTTAAAGTGCCTCAGAAGTGGAAGTTGAAGCTTTGTGTAAATTGGTCCCTTCAGGTGCTGGTGTGGGAGGCAGAATGGGTCCCTTGGAGCAGGGATGCAAGTCCATGCTGAAAAACTCCTGTCATGCAGGAGCTGCCTGGACACAGTGGAAAGAAAAGTCACAGCTTTCCTGTAAAAACATGCCACAGTTTGCCCAAACCTTCAGACTGGATGCCTGAGAGCCCCTGAGTGGGCAGGGGATGTGCCTCAGCCCCTGGAAGTGCACCTGAACTCAGATGGGCCAACCCTTCACTACCTGCACATTGTGGTGTCCTGGAGCACTGGAGAACCTGGGTGAGGAATCATCTGACGTGGTGTGAGGGTGCTGGCCTGAAAAACCCTTGTTAGGAGCCACACAGCTTTTCCTCCCACAGGTGGTCACCTCAGGCAGGACCTCTGCAGTGTCATTTTATATGTGCACTTCCATGTGCCTGTGTCAGTGAGAGCTCATGGTGCTCAGCATCTCCAGGACCGGCATCCAAGGTGCACAGGCTGGGGCACCCACTGAGCAGTGCCAGCACCTTGTGAAACAAACAAACCCCCCTGAAATCCACGCTCATCATTTCCCAGACACAGCTGAGATGCTCAGCCCTGCCCAAAGGGAGATCGATGGTGTGTTTGGACTCCCTGTTGCTTTCCGTGGAGGTGAGCGTGTTTATGTTATTTAAGGAGTTGGTACATAATCAGTCTTAAAATTAACTGCCTGCCTGTTGACTTGTCACCCTGTGAATGAAAACACATTGCTTGTAATTTGTTTGACATTATTCTGTCCTGTTGTCAGGCTTCTAATTACATTTAGAACATAACCCAGATGTCTGTCTGTCTCCTGTCTCTTTTTTTAAAAATTATTATCATCATCATTATTATTATTTATCTTTTTTATTGTCAAACATGGAAGGAAGTATTCCTCTGAAGTGATGGAAGTCTGTTTGTTCCTCTCTGTTTTCAGGAGATTAGTAGGTGGTTGCAGGCTTACCTCTTAAAACTGCTCCTTTTAAAAGAAGATGTCACTTGGCCATCCAAAATTGCTGATCCCTTGTGACTTTGGACTGACCTTCTGTGTGCTTTAGGGGTGTTGAAATATGTTTCTATCTACATTAAAGTATTGCTCTAGGTACTGCTTTCTAAATACGATCACATTCCCCACCTTATTTATTTTTAAAGAAGAGATAAATTGCTTGTGCTTTTAGAAGTTTAAAATATTAATGTATTTAAATATAACAGTGGAAGAGAGGTGAGGCAGAAGGGGTTGCCCTTTCAAAATGTGCACAAGTGAGCAATTTTTTATGGAAGCCATTGGATAAGCCTGTAATGCCCCTTGCCAACAGTGGCTTCTGATGATTAGCAAAGGAAATTCAAGCTGCTCACTGTGAGGTTTTACTGCTCCAGCCCTATCCTGTAGCCAGAATTTTCCTTGAGCATCAAGATTTTAAGCACCAGAACCACAATTTTTCTGTAGAATACTGGATCACCAATGTAACCAAGCCTGGTTTTCCAAAAGCATTAAGTCACTTAAACATCAAAGGGCTGCTACTTCCTTAATGGGACTTCTGAACACTTTACCACTGTTCCCAGAGAAAACTCTGTTGGCCACTGAACAAGCTCCATTCTCCTTGTGGTGGTTCGTTTTTAACTGATTTAAGTTTGCAAAGCAATAGGAGTTTGTGGTAACTGTTTTTAGGGATTAGAAACTTGACTCTTGGTCCCTGCTGACTTGGGTTTTTTGGTATTATTGATCACCAACTATCCTAGCTGTGGGCTGTGAGGATTGCTATTATATTTGGACGCTGTTTTCTTAGGCAAAAGAGTCAGATCTGGCTACTTCCAGCAGGGGACAGATTTTTCTGTTCTGCAAAACCTTGTTCAAACAGAGCTCATGGTAGGGGAGGAGGTGAAAGCGTATGAAAGACACAGTGGGCTGCGATAAGAGAGAAAAACTGGGAAGAAAGAATAAAGGAAATAAAGCAAGTGTTCAGTACAAGTGATACATGTGAGCCTTAGGCATAGACACTGCAAATTATGGTCCCTGCCATTAGTAGAAATACATCCCTGATTTTCCCCTCTGCATCCCAGCCAACAGGATCTTAATGAAGGACAAACTATGCAAACAAATTCCCTGAACCGCTTGTGCCTCAGCTTGAGACAAGCCGTGTTCTGTATCGCCTGTGTTGCTCCGTGTCACTGTGATGGTGCTTTTTGATCTATTGCTGTTGTTCCACGGGGTCTGGGCATCTGTCAGTCCTGCCACCTGTGGAGAGGGCTCCTGGCTGTGCTGCCAAAGGTCACTTGAGTCTGTAAAACTGCAGGGACAGAAATGAAACCTTGTTTTTCTTGTGATGGAAGAGCTGCTTCCCCAGAGGGACAGAACTGATGGGCAGTGTTGGGCTTGGCTGAAATGCTGCTGGAGTTTGCAGTTGGGAGAGAGGCTGGAGAGGGGGATGTTGTCACTTGAAGTTCCTCTCTGATCCCTTCTTGCTTTTGTTGGCAGCCAGCAGTTAAAAGGGGAAAAGGCATTTCTGGCTCTGGGCATCTGGGCCCAAGCCTGGCTTCCACCTCAGTTGGCCTCAGCTGCCTCTGAAGATCCTGACCCTTATAGGAGCTGACAAACAAGAATGCATTGGTGACTCACCAGCACAGTAATGTCAGAAATGCTAGTTTTGTTTTGCTGTTCCTTCATGTTCTTCAACCTGTAACTATTTTATGTGCTTTGTAGCCTGAAGAGAGGCTCCTGTATCCATGTACAGCAGAGGATGAAAATGCAGAGTGGGTGCTTTTGGAAGAAAAGTCTCTTTGGTGCAGTGGGATGCTGCAGGTGGATGGTTTCACCAATAGAGGGAGGATTGGCAGAGCCTGGTTTTAGTCCAAGTGGTTGGTGGAGCAAAAAAAAGAGTTTCTGTAAAGGTCTGGTGTTTGGTTTTCTCTCTTGTTTTTTCTCCTGAAGCAGCACAAGACAGAACTGTGTTAACTACCTACATTTGAGTTCAGGAAAGCTCTGTCTGTGCATGTTTTCACAGTTTGGGGCTTTAAATGGCAATTTAACTCTTGGACTGAGAGGGGGAAAAATCCCTGGAAGAGCAATGAAGCTATGTCAGTTTTGGGGAGGGGGGAAAAAGATCTTCAGAGAAGAGGAAAAATATGCTAATTTATAGTTTAGCTGATGAAGTAAGAAGTTAAGAAGATATAACAACATACATTTCTTATGTTGTCTTTGTATTTATTAGTTGCTGTGTTCACTGAGTGTGGTTTCTAGGGGTATGGCTTTTCTTTTTCTTCAGTGAGGAGAAGTTATCTTAATAAATTAAGGGATTTATTAATAGGAGCCATGTGTTTTGCAGCCTTCAGCCAGGACCTGCTCTCAAGGATGCTGTGAACCCCCTCACGTTTCTCTCTGAGCGCAAAGTGGGCATTGCTCCTGGGTGTGAGCACATCACACAGGTCCCTCCTCAGCTGTGGGGACTTTGTTCTGTCCCTTGTGACAGTGTGTTCAGTGTCTAAACTGTATCAATTGTATGTGTGTGATTTCAGTTCGGTTTTTTTTTCCTAGTTTGACTTTCTGTCTCTTTTAGCTGTGCTTTCTTGTTGTTCCACAGTAAGCTCGGATACTAATCATATGGTATTCACCCTCTCCCACTGTGACAATAACAGCTGCTTGATCATTTTTTGTTAGAATTTTAACTTTACAACTGCAGCCTTCCAAAAAAAAATCAACCAAAAATACCCCAAAAAACCCAACCTATGAAAAACCCAATAAGGCTTTGAAGAAATGTCAGTGTCATTTAAATATGTAATATGCACACTCTGGCTTTCTTTCTGTACCTGCTGTCTAATTTCCCTTCTCTCAATAGCTCTGACTAATGCTGGGACCTTTCCCTGTTGGAGCTCTGCTATTTATGAATTGAGCAAGTCCTATCTGTAGGCTCGTGAATGCTTAGAGTATGTGGTGTACTCAGATTAACAATGTGCATAAATATCAGAGAGCTGAAGGACCGGGTCCTCGGAATAACAATTGGGAAGAGATGACCCTGTTGAATATGTGATGAAGGAAACAGCTTTCCTTTGGTTGCTGGTCCCGTGAGGGTGAGGGCGTGTTTCTGTTGCAGTACTTGCCATGAGGAGTCAAGTTCAGCACCCAGAGGTGATGGTCTCATGAATTCTGCTGATCTTACCGGGCTGGTTTCTTTGAAATGATGCCGAGGGCACTTGCAACAGAAACGATGATTTACTTTCCTTTATAATCATAAAATCAGTTGGGTTGGAAGGACCTCAAAAATCACCTTGTTCCAACCTCCTGCCATGGGCAGGGACACCTTTCACTGGGCCAGGTTGCTCCAAGCCCTGTCCAACCTGGCTTTGAACACTGCCAGGGATAAGGCATCCACAGCTTCTCTGGACAACTGTTCAGTGCTGCTGAGTGAGTTATCCTGCTGCTGCTGTACTTTCTCCTCTACAACAGACTGATTTTTCAGAGTAATCCTGAGTGTACTCATTTGCAAAAGGCTCATAGGACTGGCTCTGTCTTTGACACAATTATCTTTAATGCTCTTCCTCCTCTTACTGCAGCCCTCCTGTGTGTGTTCACCAGATGTTCACATCACACTTTGTGTTCCATTGTATCCCTGAACTATAGAGGAGAAAACAAGAGTGCTGTTAACCTGTGTAGTGCTCCTCTGGAAATGGAGAGCTGCCTCCCCATCCTCACAAGGAGGAGAGAGCAAACCTCTCTCCTACACGGTTTTCTGAGAAAGGCTTCAAGTGCTTTCCAGCCCTTCAGTGGGAAAAAAAATCCTGGGAGCACAATGCTGCTGCTTATTTAATTACTGTTACTACCTATCGCGTTTAGGGCAGCATTTTAAGTGTAACTGGCATAAGGGATTTGCTAAACTCATTACTTGTTCTGCTTTGTAACAATTTCTGTGTCTCCCTGGCCCTTCTTGGGGAAAATAATCCACTTAAAACATCTTGAAAGAAGGGCTAGAGAGAGCCTGCCGAGGCCAGGGCAATTCAAAGTATGTGGTAGTAATGCTGATGCTCATTTTGTGCTGGGTGTCTGGAACTCCTGTTAGCATAAAAGGTTTGATACACTGGTTTCAGTGCAGAATAAGCATAAAAGTGCCCTTAGCTGCGTTTCCAGGCAGCTGACACAAGGATCTTATCTCTGTAACATTTCAGCAATGATAAGGCATCTGTAGCTCTTTCCATGACACAGTTTAGTAAATCCAGCAGCAGCCCTTTGCCTGACTCGCAGAGAAGATGTGGAGCTGCTTTTTGACTTCGCTGCTCAAAGTGGTGTGTAATGAACACTCTAAGATCAGGTCATTTGTCTATTAAGTGTGAACTCTGATTTCAGTCTCGTTGGGCTCTGGCTGCCCTGGGTCAGTCTTCCATGGTCATCCCTGCACAAGGATCTGCTTTACAGCAAGGACAGAGGCTGGAATGTGTCACTTTTTGGTTCTCCCTTTGCACATCTCTTGTGTAGACAGTGGGAGAAATGTGCTCCTGAGGTGTACAGGGACACGGTGCTGCCAAGGCAATTAAAGCCTGGTTGGGAGCAGTGGTGGCTCAGCTTGGTCTTGGGCAGGTGGGGCTGTTCTCCTGCGTGTGGCAGTGACACTGCAGTAAAGATCAGTATCTCTTCATGATATTTCTGGGACTGTCACGAACTGGTGCAGCTCCATTATTAATGTTGACCTTTTCCCTGCCCGATGAGACATCCATCTGCAGCATCCACTGCAGAGGCTCAGGAGAGCAGCATCCTGATACCTGCTGTCAAAAACGGTGTCTTTTCCCCTTGTTGTGAACCATCTCTTGTGATGTTTTCCACATGGCAGCCCCAAGTATGTAAAGACGTGTGTGTTTTCTGTGAACACAGCTGCTGCTCTTGACCCATCTGCCAGGAATTCTGCTCTTCAGACACAGCTTGCTTCCTCCTGGTGTCTGTCTCCCTGTTCCATCAGAAACAAACATTTTAACACAGCTTTGCTTGATGCAAAAGAATAACACATTCTCCTTTTAAGGACATGGTTCAGAGCATGAATGAATCCAAGGATGGGCTGAATCTCCTATCAAATGGGTGTTTTAGTTTGGACAACTGTATAAAGTATTTGTCTCTGTGGAAAAAACTCTTCTTCCACTGCATAAAAATTCCCTGAGCAAGTGTGCCTGGGCAATGCCAAACCTGGTTAGTGTAGGGTGAAGCTTCTTGAGAGTCTCTGTCCTTCCTGCTCAGAAGAAAACTGAGTCCATGCTTCATCTTTAATTGAGTTGAGTTTTGCTCAGCTACATGAGCTTTCTCAGCTGCACAACCAATATTGGTACTGGAGAAAAACAGCAATTTGTTTTACTATTATAAGGAGGGAACAAAGTAAAAAAACTGTTAAAAACCCCTCAAGCACAAAACAAACTTAAGAGCAAGCTGCTTTTGAAACACCTGCCTCTCACCTCTGCTAAAAAGGGCACATAACTGAATTATGGAGGGCCTGGATAATATAGTCAGGAGTCTTTCCACACCGTGGCCATCGTGCTGCCAAGGGCGTGCTCACGAGATGTCCTGTAATCCAGTTAGAAGTGCTCTTCCAGGAACCATATCATTACAGAGTTGGAAATTCTGGAAACTGGGTGGACACAGTAATACAGGAGAGCTGCTGCGCTCTTCCCTTCTTGGTGCTAAAAATGTCTCTGGAACGAGCCGTGTCCTGCTCTGGCTCTGCTCCTGCTGGCTGGGCACAGCAGCCTCCAAAGGGCTCCTCTCCCCTCCTGGTGCCCTGGCTCTGGCTCCAGGCAGTGGGAAGGGCTCTGCAGAGCTGGATGAAGCCTCCTCTGTCCTGCTGTGCCTCTTTTCCCTTCGGGACCACCATGCTGATGAAGTGATTGATTCTTTTCCTGATCTTTTCATCCCAGAGGTGAAATTTTTAATGTAAACGGGTCTGCTTTGGTCCATAGGTTGTGTTGCCTCTTCCTGGCTCTTTACCAGGAGAGCATCTGATTGAGGTTGGGCTTTCTGCCTTTACAGTGCTGTGATTTGATGGGAAATAGCGACAGGCACAGGAGGAAAATCAGCTGCAGCCTTTGGGCTCTCTTTTTTTGCTGTTAGGTGTGTTTGTTTGTTTGTTTTACTGCTTTACTGGACAGTCTGCTTGGCCCCCCCACCATTTGGCAGGTCTGTGCTGTTTTAAAGAGGAGCACATTTGAAACTGGAGTAGCAGCTTCTGAAATTCCTCCTGTGCTGCAGTCCTGAGAGGAGCAGTGTTGGAGGACGGGCAGTGACTCCAGGAGTGCAGCCTTTGTTCCCTTGGAGGAGCTTCCTCGGTGTGAGCTCTCTGCAGTAGGATGTTGGATCTGATGCTGCCGTGTCCAGAAGACATCTGGGCCTTTTTATTGTAATCATGTTTGTGCATTCAGACCAATTTTGATGGTTATGAAAGTTCAAAAAAATCCCAGAGATCTTAATAAGCTAATTCAGTAACTGTTTGTGGCTTTTGTTGTTCCTCTTTGTTGTGAGGACAGAACTGGTTCATGCTGATGAGTGCTGTATGAAAATTATATTATTAGTAATTACTGGTAATTTCTTGTCTGGAAGCTTCAGGTTTGTGGGAGAACTTGAATCCATTTGCTTCTGTATTCCCTCTGGCTTGGCTGTAGCATCTTATGGTACCTCAAGACGTTTGAGCAGTTCCCTTTCCTCCATGGCAACTTCTCACACCAGTTCTGGGTGGCAGAGGCAGTTCCCCCTCTGTCCTGACATGGATTTTCTGTCCATCATTGAAGTGTTGAGGCTTCCCCCCAGTGAAGGGAGCAGCTCCAGCCCCAGCTCACGAAGGATGTCAGTGCAGGGTGATGCCTCAGGCATGAGGGAGAAAGCAAAGGACCAGAATGTGCTTCTACATTTTCCCCTCAAAACTGTATTTTTATTTTAAACATACCATGGTAACACCGTGGTTTTTGTCAGCTGGCAAAGTGAGCGATTAGTCATAGAGGTTTGTTTAGTTTTCTTCTAGGGAAGCTGGCAGAAAGGTAGAAAGAAAAAAGTGTACTATTAAACAAAAATCCCTGCAAAAACAACAACCCTAAAGCACCAGCTTTGCAAGGAAAATGACAGTATTGCTGTACTTGCTCTTTATGGAGAGCATCACCTGGCTACGGCATCCCAAGTCCCTCTTTTAGATTTACATTAGGGCTATGCCTGGTTTTTGTGTTGTGCATGGAAACATGCAGTGGAGGTAATTGTACCTGGCTTAGCTAAGGGAATGGAAATAAATGGAAGTACTGCTTAATTGTTCAGTTTGAGAGTTACCTTTTCTCTTTGTACCAAATACTGAGTTTTTTCTTCAGAGATCATTACTAGAATAGAAACATTTTTATCCCTTCCTCAGCCTGAGATTAATAAAGGGGGACTTCTTAAAAGCTGTATCTTCTGTTTTGATTTGGTTTCCAACATCCTAATTACTTCTACTTCCAACCATGCCTCTGTATCTGCTTTCCTTTCATCTTCCCGACTCTGGCTGGAAGTAGCCTTAGAGCAGAAAAGAAGGAAATCTTGGCTGTAGGTGAGATAAGCAGCATTTGTGGAGGAGGAGGGCCAGTGGCTGGCACCTTCCACAGGACCTGCAGCCTGGGAACACTTGGGAATGCTTGGGAACACAGCCGAAGGTGGGGCAGCCACAGGGTCATCTCAGACAGCTCTGGCAAGGGCTGGTGGTTTGAAATTTGCCTGGGAATAAATAGTAAGTAAACCCTGGGATATACTTGGAGAGGCAGTTCCTGCAGATGTTCGACGCTTTTGTGAAAGGAGCAAGCAGGAAAAGCAGGGGGACTTGCAGCTTTTTTTTTCCTCCCTAAACTGTAGTAAGTTTATCTACATTTTTATCTACACATTTGGATGCCCAGCTATTCTTAATAAACACCTGATTCCTTACTGGTTGGAGATGCTGATGGGGTGGGGGATCCAGGGTATAAGCCTATGGCTCCTGTGTTCAGGTAATAAGGTGGCAGCAACTTTGATTCCTTGTGTCAGCATCTCTTCTTGACTTTTTGTTCAGGAAGGTCAGTAAAGCTAAAGAGCAAATAACTTGTTCCCTAAGCAGAGGGCTCGCAGTCCAGGTTGAGTTTATATTTGTAGCTTTGTTTTGAATTTTGTTGTTATTGGCTAAAGAAATGCTTGTGCTCTTGTGGTGCTCTGTGAACTCAGCTGCTGTGGTGCCCTTCAGTGCCTCTGGATTCAGAGTGGGAGGAATGCTTGTTATTCTGTGTGATGGAAGGGCCTGTCTGTTTTCAGCCTCTGAGATGTGTAAAACCTTCAAATGCCAAAATATTGGCAGGGTGATGCTAAACATTCATTCCTCTTTTCCAGATAAGTAATGGGAGATTTGCTCTGATTTGTAAAATAATAATTTCTCACTGGTTACTTCATGTAAACACTGATGGGGTTTTTTTTATGAATTGATTCTCTCGCTGCCCCCTCCTCCCCCTGGGGAGAGATCTTTAGCAGCACATGGAAAATGTGACTGACCCTTAAAGGTCAGATTCAGTCCACCCTTCTGCTTTTCTTATCCCGCTTGTCAGACAACACAACTTACTTGCTTTATCGCCTGTCCAGATCTGCTATTTTTTTCTGTATATCTAATTTTTTTTCTATGTGTGAATTTTAAATAGAATTTCTATAAAATATGGTGGCAGTAGAGCTGTTCTCTGAACGTAATTTACTGTGCTTTATGGCTTCTGTGGATCTTTTTTTAGTTTCTTGCTACGGATGATATTGATTGGAGTACAGCATTTTTATGCAGCTGAATGGAAAGGTTATGCTATTACAGATTATATATTTTTAAAAGACTGTTTTACAGTAATAAACACACAGAGGCAGTGGTTACCAAAACTCTTTATTAAGTAGCTGTAAAACCTCTAACAAGATAAACTGTTTAATGTATTGCCTTGTTAGTGTCTTTAGCCCTGCCTTTGATGGTGTGGTAGGTAGAGTATATATTTAGAAACTAATTCCAGAAAAAACCCCATCCATCAGACTAAAGTATTTTTCAAGACCCAAAAAACAATCCGAGTTTTTGTTTTTCCTAAGCAGAAAATCACGTGCTTTGCATGAAAGATGCTGGTGGTAAAGCTCTGGCTTTCCAAATGGGAAAAACAGAGGCAATGGGCTTGTAACATGCCAGCCATCCCAGGAGAGTGAGATTCACGAGGCATTCCTGCTGGGATGGAGACTTGGATGAGCAGAAGAGTGTCCAGATTCATTTGCAAACCTTCTGGATTTTGGGTTGGCTTTTACTTCTGGCTTTTGTAGTAGAGCTCAGGGGTGTGCAGTCAATCGAGCTTAGCACCAGGCACGCTGTGGATGTTATTCCTCTGTCTGGAAGGTCTTTAGAGATGCATCAGACATCTCAGGGAATGATTCAGTTTGTAACAAACAACCTCCTTCCATGCATGTTTGTGTCTCTCCTGGTAGAGCTGACTTGCTTCTGCCAAGCGCTGGAATGTGACTGGTTTTACAGAACATGAGCAGAGCATCCCAAGTGATTTTAAAAGCCATTGCTTAGCATTCCTGTCTTTTTTTTTTTTTTTTTCTTTTCCTCTTTCCTTTTTTTGATGTCACACAAAAACACTTGTTTGGAGTAGGGAAGTGTCTAATGGAACATTTAACCTTTTAACATTTTTTCTTCTGAAACTGGCCAGTTAGCTCATTAGCTAAACATGTGTGCTCTTGGTAGCAATATGGGGTTTTTTCCTTGGATTTTTTTTTTTTCCTGGAGGGATGTGTATTTGACTGAAAGAATCAATTGCTTCTCTTGCTTATCCCAATATTTATTTGCTTACCTGGTCCTGCTAACGAGGACAATGCATGTTCTGAAAGGCTTTACACACTCGAAGGAAAAGTTTAGGAAGTTCCTTTGTTTCTAGTGACACTTAACTACAAGAACTACTGTTACATAGGTAACAGGAAAGAAAGTTGCTACTAGTACCCAACAGCTTTGTCTTCTGAAATACCACTACTGGGAATGTGTGGTTATTCCCATCAGGCAGCCTGAGGGATCTGAAAAAGTTTTATTGGCATCAATTGGGTGTTACCTGAGTGCCCGAGCTGCTGGAGAGCTGGGGAGGAACTTGCACATGTAGATTTTTTTCACCAGAATTACAGATTTCACCATGTGTGTTTTATCTTGTCAGTTTTTTGAGGCTTTTCTCTTTTCCCACTGTGGTTTCTATGGGAATGTCACGAGTTTGGGTGGTGTGTGTAACCCTCCCAACTGCAGTGCAGTCTGTCTCTGTATTGCTTAACTTTTGGGGATTTTTTTTGTGCTCATTTTGTGCTGCAGGACAGGGGCAGAGGATGTTTGACATTAAATGTAGGCGTGCCAGTTACAAGGGATGGCAGTCAGATGATTTCTCTGTCCTCTGGAGGTGAAGCAATTAAGTCAAAAAGCTGCACAAACCATTGTTTCCACGCAGGCTTGAGGATGGACCTTTACCAATTCCAGTCCCCTGGGGTGTGATGCAAGCTCAGAGAGGTCCTAGAGGTGGGAAGTTGGTTTGGGGAATGAAGAGGGAGAGGGGCTTCTGTGGCTGACCTCAAGAAGGGCACTATTGAGTGAAAGGTTTCTCTCTACCACCTTTTTCAGAAGAACTGGTATGTGCTAAAACATCCGAGGGAACTGGGAGTGTTCCTAGCCCTGGGGACAGCGCTACATGCATTTAAAAATAAAAACTGCTGACATTTCTTTCAGCTGTCCTTAGTGTGAATCAAAGCACTCTGGTTTCCAGTATTTCTCAGCACTGACAACACCAGACTGGGCAGCAGAGATGTTTTAGCCCTGCATACAGGATTAGTGGTGTCTTAGGGAGGAAAATGAAGCACCTTGTGTTCCTGCAAATGAGCAATTTACTGTTCACTGAAACACATGCCTGGTGGATGATTCTGTGTTGTACAAGGTTTTTGATCAGGAAATCCTGTCAATCACCTGCAAGTTGAAGAGCTGGAACAGGGTTGTACTTGCTGGTAGCTTTGTGCTCCTTTGCTGCACTGGCTCAGGGAGCTTCTTCCAAAGACTGTTCAGTGCAGATTGTGTGAGTGTCTTTTAGTGTAAGAACTGTGTAAGTAACTTCCGTGTAAGATAATTTAAGCTTTGGTACTAGGGCACCCCAAACCCTAAACAAGGGGCTCAGGTGGGATTTTGGAGACAGTTGCCTGTGCAAATACCATACTTTGCCGTTTCCTGTTTTTAAAACCTCCTTATGCTCCATAGCTTTCTTCCTGGGTGCTCCCCTTGCCCTTGGTCTGGCAGCATTTCTGAAGGAAGAGGTGTTGGGCTACTCAGGGTGAAAGATGTAATAGGAACACAGGAAATCATCCCCTTTGTCCTTGTCCTTGTGCTGCACCCAGTGCATGTTGGTTCGGGTGGAGGGAATGGAGGAGCCTCTCCCAGGAGGGTTTTTGTCGCCAGTCACAGGAATTCTCTTAGAGAACATTGCTGGAGGTGTGGATAGAACTGGAGGTATTAATGCAGGCGTTTACCACATCATCTTGGCAAACCATTTTCTCCAATAAATGTGACAAGCTGACCTGGGGCTTCAGAGGAATTTGTCCCTGAATACTGGAGGAGCTCAGTACTGGGAAGTGTTAAGGAGGCTGACACTGCTGTTTTGGAAATTCTGGAGGTGATTGCCGGGGAGAGGAATATGAGAAAATTATTTCCTTCTCCTTCAGATGCGTGCAATTTGTAACTGTTTGCCTAATCTGATTATCTCATCTTGCCTGGGATGACAGATGGGACAGATAGCTGTGCTCTGCTCAGTTGGGTCCTTTTGTGCTAAAGGAGCACATGACCTTATTTTGAAAGAGTAAACTTCTGCAGGAATAAATATTGTAAAGAGAAAAATGATGCTTTCTCTACTTTCCCCGATGACAGGCTTTAAAAACTTGTCCATTATTCTGTAAAACAGTGTAGTTACAATCCTGTCGGTCAGCATGGAACTGGAAAATATTTTCAGCTCAAAATAAACTCCACAAAGAAAATAGCTTCCATGTGATCTCCTATTCAAAGGAAAGCTACTGGACCTTAGTCCTAAATAAAGATTCCAGCCAACTTTGGTGCTTTAAAGAGCGGTGGTGGTTGTCCTAAATTTGACTTTACCAAGTCCACTCTCCTGCATAGCCCTTTCCTTTGGTCAAGTCAACAGAGCAAGTTTCACATTGGTTTCTCTTTGTTACTGGTGCTTTCAGTTGCTTTGAGAGTGGCTTCAGTGATGTGAAATGCAAGGAAAACGTTCCAAAATGCAATCATTGAGCCATCACTTAGTTGGCAAGTCATTTTCAAAGCTTGCCATTGTCCTTTTGTCCTCTTTATCATTGCTGGGAAAAAATGCATTAACCTGTGCTTGAGAAGGCAATGATTTGCTTGGTTTTTGATACAGTCAGACCTATTTATTTTGTCAGTGGGAGATGCTTCTAATGTATTTAGCAGTAAATCATCCTGAAGCCAGGTCTCTGAACAGCTTTTGCTTGTGTTCTTTCTCCTGCTGGGGCTGTCGGGATGTTGTTGCTGAATGTGCAGAAGAGAATGGCCATTCTCCTTTCTCTTCTAATTTCAGAGATCAACAGGGATCAACCGCATTGCATTTTTAGAAGCAGCAATTCTGGTTAGTTTGGAACTTGGAAGTTTTCTCTCCCATTAGCTAATTAGGACTATTATACTCTATTGTCATTATTGTCACTCAGGGTATTTTTGAGAATCAAGGGTGAAAAGTGACTGTATAAAATGAAACTCATCAACAAGGCTCCCTGAGCCTATTGTGAGTCACTCTTGCTGATTTCAGTGACAAAAATAAATCTTCTGTTACAACTGTTGACTCCTGCAAGCCCTGCAGTTCCTCATTGCAGGAGCTGGTGCTGGTTTGTGCCTCGGGAAGAGCCACTGTCACCAACACACGGCCAGGGAGGCATCTCACCCACATGTGGCTCCTGTCAGCCAGGCTCTTTTCTCTCCACCTCTAGCCTAGGATAAATTATTATACTTTTACTACCTCTTGGATTGTTTTGATCTTTATCCATTTTATTAAAAATGCTGAAGCTGAATAGTGCTGTCCTGAGGAAGGAGGGGCAGCTGGTTCTTGGCAAATGCTTGTGTTTTAGTGGGAGAACAGAGAGGATAAGGCCGTGGATTTACATAATTATTGATGCCTTTTCTTTTTTTTTTTTTAAACTGAAAACATAAATTGCACACCTGAGCAGTTGAGATAATCTTCTAGCAGTGGTCTCTGTAATTAAAAAAAATTGTTAGCAGGTTGTCATTAAAGGTATGGATTGTTAGTGCTGCCATTGCTTATGCTTTGCTTTTCTTCCTTGTAATTATCGTGACTGGTATTTTTAGGGCAGCTTTGCAGCTTGTCTATTTTCTCCCAAGTTGGCTAAAAATGCTGGTTTCACGTGACACGATAAATATTCTCTTGGAAACTAATGCTGTATATATCCTGAACTTCCTGTTCTACTGTTGTCTGGATTAATTTCTTAAAATTGCAGGAGCTGGAGGAAAGGTGTCCTTTTTTATTGAAGCCTGGGCATGTGGCTGTGTCTTAAGAGAGTGGCTTGACTGGTCTTTTCAGATAAATCTTAGACTGGAATGTTTTTGTTTGCTTTAACTTTTGGGTGGTATTAGCCTTAGTTGTAACCTCTTTCAGTTTCTGTTATCTTTTAATAAGGACTTCCTAGAGCTTTGATCCTGCAGTGAAATCCATGCAGAATCCAGCTGTGGCTGCAGCAACGAGGCTGACACAGAGCAAGGGGCTGCTCTGTGCTGCTCTTGTGTGGAGCTTCTCCACTCAGTGCTCAGACTTTCCCACTGGAATCACAGGGCTCTTGCCGTTGATTTATTTAGGTGTAGGGCTGCCCTTATGGGAGCTTTACTTTTCTGTGTCTCCAGGACACCTGGATGCACATTGCTTAGAGGTGTTGAGAACTTCACGTTGCTGGTGCCCAGCCCCAGGACTTGTCCCTGCTGTCCCTGTCTCAGCTCCCAGCTGCTCCTGGGCAGGTCTCTGGGGCCTCAGCATTGGTTGACTGCACCCACCCAGAACAAGGTGTCTGCTTAACCTGAAAACTCAAGGTTGCAGTGGGAAGCTTCTGGTAAAACTGTATATCCTCTTTTCAGTGACACTCTCCAGTTCCATGCAGGCTGTGAGGTGCTGGTGGGTAATCCTTGGGTGGAAAAGGTGGTGGGAAAAGGTATAATTTGTGAGCTTTTCCAGACAGGATACAGCTCATGGATGAGCCTTTGCCATGCGTTTGGGCAGCGTTGTTTAGGTTGATCCCAAAGTTTCCTACCTGGCTCTTGCAGGAGTTATCTGTGCCTGCTGTCACTGCTGGCATTGCTGGGAATGCTGCTTCCAAACACCCTCTGGAACCTGTGAAAGGCCAAGGCACTGTTTGTGTTATTGATTTCTGGACTTTGCTGTCATTCAGGATTTTCGCTTACTGACAGAAGCAAAATAAAAGCAAATCTGTGGAAAAGCAGAAATGGAACTTTTAGGCTAATGAAGCTGTATTGTGTCTGACAAATGGGTGGTTAATCTGCTGGAGAAAGGGGGAGGGTTGACTTTTAATGAGAAGTTATTACATGTTGAATAGCTGTTAAATTGCTGTATTAATAAAGTGGACAATCCTCTCTAGCTTGTCTTCTTAAAGTGTTCTTTTAATTGAGAACCCCCTTTAATCCATTCTTTTAAAAATTAATTAACATTTTGAAAAACACTTCTTTGACTGTGGTGGCCTGGTTCAGATTAAATTGGGGTTATGTCATGACTGCTTCCTTATGTACTTTAGCTGTAATTTATGGACTCAGTGGCTAACACTAACTTCATATATAAGAGCTTAACACTTCTGAGAACAAGACTAATGGGCTGATTTTTTTGGTCACAGCTTTGAATTGGCAGCAAACAGAAGAATAGAAATGAGATGAGAAAACAAGGTCTGGTGCCTGGAGTGAGAACTTTGATATTATTTTCAGTTCAGCTCCTGATTGTTTTGACTGTGAGCCAGCATTTGCCGTGAATTTTGGACTAAAATATCCAAACTTTAATGTCCCTCAGATATTGCACTACTTGTAGATTGCAGGTAGCTTTTATTGCACAGAATAATTGTCCTTTTCTTCCTGCCATGTTGTGATCAAGCTGGAATGTTGACATCCTTTGGCTCCTCTGTTACACTTTGTGGATGTGCCAAACCCTCCAGCTTTGGGTGGTTTTACCTTCCCACCTGCCAGTTGTGGGGTTTTTGAGAGGGTGTCCCTCAGGGCATCCCTCAGGACCAGCAGACACGTGTGTGTGTGTGCTCTGGACGTGGCCGTCTAAGAAAGCCCAGCTCCTGAATCAGGTCACTGTTTACAAAGCAGATTTATGTCAGATATAAATACAGCTGTAATGCCCTTTAGCGAAGGGCATGTGGGGCTGTGCTCCTGCAATCTGAGAGCTGACAGAGCTGGATCAGCCAGGATGGAGAAATTCCCAAGGTGTGAGACTACTGGGCAGCCCAGTGCAGGAGCTGTAAAGCCAGGACAGAACCTGCACCACTCGATCAGAGCCATCCCTGAAATCTGAACCGAGGGGGTTGGACACTTTCTGCTCTGTGCTTTGCTTCCTCAGAGGCTGTCAGGCTGGAACAAGGTTTCCATCCTATGGTCCATCACATGAAAAGGAAAATTTTGTGTCTGAACCCTTAGTGAACCTATTTTTGTAATACTCTCTTCAAAAAAGAAGTGTCCCTTATAAGGGCCACCCCCTAAACAATTTGGGTATTTGTTGGGGAACAAAAGAACAGTTTATTTGAATGGATCTTGGAGGTCAGGAAACAGATTTTGTTGCTTTTGTTTTAATTTACATTAAATTGCTTTATTTTGACCCATATGTGCAGTATGACACCTTGTTGCAGGACATCCTGATGGACTTGTGAAACTGAATTTGTAGTTGGAGGAGGCGGTTGAAATCCCATTTAATTTGAGGAATAAAACCACACAAAACTCCACGAGTCCTCAAGGAACATGAGAATTCTGCCCTTGGGAAAGCTCTCTGCTTGCTTTCTTGGGCTGAAACCACAATATGTGCTCTATGGCTGTTAAATGCTTTGATACATCCAGAAATTTTCTGTAGAAAAGAGAATTGTTTCCTGGAGAGAAGTCTGAGTGAAGGCAGATCTCCGCTTTCTGAAACCAGTGGCAGTGGGAGCGGCTGTGGGAGGGCTTCAGCAAAATGGGCACAATAAAAGGCCTTCAAAGGATTTGCTTCAAAGTTTTGTCTTGTGGATTTGACAGCTGAAAAGTGAGTTTGGTTTGTGATGCCCAAGATAATAATGCAAAAATTGGGTTCAGAGCACAACTTAATTACATCTGAGAGTATTTTCCCCAGCAAGGATTATTTGTATGGGGTTTTGGGGATACTGTTGTAAGTGAGAGTTCGAGCATCTTTTGATCTTGAGTAGTTTCTTTCCTTGTCATTTGTAGAAAAAGGAGGTCTGTAGCCCTTCTAGAAGAGGGAGGGTGAGTGTTTGGTTGTGGCCACACTGGTTTGAGTGTCACAGGCTGCCTGGGCAGCTCTGCCAGTCTTCATTCCAGTTACTGCATCAACCAAACCTGGATCTACCCAGACTTCAACAAAACAGAAAAGTTCTTGAAGCTCCCAGGTGCTTTCCAGCAGGAAAAGGGCCTTTCTGTGAGCAACAGGAGGTGGGGTATGACGTGTGCTGAGAACCTCTGGGCTCTTGGGGAAATTTGATATTTTCAAGAATCGTTCTATTTTCTGCAGAAATTACTGGTAGCTTGAAACGCAGTTGCTAAGAAGAAAAAAGAATTCTTCACATTTTTTTCTTGTCGAATTGTGCCAGTTATCAGGGAAGTTGAATTTGCTTGAGCTACCCCACTCTCTCCTCTATTTATAAAAAATTATTTTGTGGCAAAAGTTGGATCCAATCTTGAATCTGCTCTGCTGCTGATTCTCTCTTGGATATTGGACCAGATAATTTTTCTCCCTATATCTCAATTTCCCTGCAAATGAGGGATAATGATGGTTGTCCCCGAGGCCAGGGCAGAGCTTAAATGCATCCCTCAAGCACTGGGAGCTGCTGAAAGGATCAGGGCTGGGCCCCAGCCAGACACTCCTGCTCCTGTGGCTCTGCTCTGGGTGTGTGACTCAGAGAATGTTGTTCCTTCTTTTCTTGCCAGTACCTGCGTTTGTCTCCATAGGTACCACTCCTGCCCTTGGCTTGGGTGAATTCATCATTTATTATTATGTAGTTTCAGCTATATTTTAAGTGATCATAGTGTGTCCTTAGGGGGTTGTATTTTTTATGGAGTGGGCAGAGTGGGGAAGGAGTGTGTTGGGTTTTCCCAGTGCAGGTGGGAATTCGGGATGTGGATAGCACCAGGCAGTATCCAAAGCTTTGTCCTTCTTCAGACTTCTCAAAAAGGGGAAAGGGACAGAAATGACCCAGCAGTTTGTTACCTAGGCTAAAGGAGAAATGGAACTGCTCTGGCACTGTGGCCTCCTCTGCCTCAGCTGGCAAAACTGCTCAGCTGGAAACACCCTGGAACCCTGTAAATGGCGTGGGTGGTATTTAGAGGCTATGTGTTCCGTGTTGTGGTTAGCATTAAGGATGATTTGCAAAAGCAGTAAGATGTGATGGTTTAAAAATGCACCATCACTCTGTATGTGGGATGTGGAATGGTAGAAGGGAAGAAATAACACCAGCCCAAAATGTGCTGAATAATGAACTGAAAGTGGTTATTGATTAGCTGTGCACTTTCATTACCCTGCTGCAGTCCGAGAGCAGCAAGCGATTCTTTTTTCTTTATTAAAAAAAAAAGAAAAAAAAAAACTTTCAAAGGCACTTATGAAATATTTAGTGTAATTATTTCCAAGATCAGAACTCCAAAGAAATTACCCAGCCACAGAAACCTTGTTAATCTGTTGGTGTTATGGATGAAAGATGCAACAGAGATATTAAACATTTACTGCTCTTGTGCAAAATGGCCCTGTACTTTCCACCTCAATTGCACCATTATTCATCAGCCTTCACTGCTGTGTCTGTCTTGCTCCCCATGTAGGAATTTTAGGTGTCATTGCAAGTTTCTTCTGATGGAGTGGGACTTATTTTCTTTATCCCCATTTTGCCTTTAGGCAAGGCAAGTCTCAGCCTAATGAAACCAGCGTGAAGTATGACGGTGCTGTAACACTGCCTTTGCAGTGGTATCATGTTTTCCTCCATGAAATAGTCTTTTTAAACCAGCTTTGAATGCTCATTTCCTGTTCCACATGGTATTTGCATAAGTGAGGGAATAAAATGTTATTTTTGTCAGGACTGTAAGTACTGAAAAAGTGGAGTAGCTGTTGATGACCCTTTTCAGTTTGAATAGCGAGCTACTGAGGAAGCAATTCAGGGTCTGTCCAAACTCTGTCTGACTCAAATCCCAAAATTGCGTTTTTGTGTCTCAAAAGCAGGTTTAGCGGATCTTCAACTGTTTGGAGATAAAAATTCAAATTAACACTGAGAAATAGCCTGAAATGGGCTGTAGGTTGGAGAAGATGAGCATAAAGACCCATGAATAAGCTATAAAATGGAGAATGAGTGCTGTGGTTGCCATTCCAGGAGAGGTGGGATATGACTGTAATGGGTTTGGGACTGAGTGGCTGTCTAGTGCCTTGTGCTGTTGGCAAATACCATGCAGAGGGGTAGAGCAGGAGTCACAGGAAAGACGTGGAGCTTTGGACTTCACCCTCCTTGCTCTCAATTCCTTATTTTCATGCTTAGTGACTGGTAAGATGAAGGAGTGAGAGTTTTCATGACTTTCTGCTCTCGATGTTTTAATAGAAAACTGTAATTTCCAGGGCTACTGATTGAGAGAAAGGGAACAGGGATGGTGTGGACATGGACATTAAAAACCTGGATGGATTTGTCATTGGGGTTTTATTTCTTAATACAAGTGAAGCCTTGACCAGCTGGTGGGAACTGCACCAAGCTCCGTTGTGCTCACTCTTCTGAGTTCTATCAGGAAGAGGGATTGTAGCACCTGGAGCTGGAAAGTGTAAATGCAATAACCTCCCAGGGAGGCTACCTGGGAAATTAGATATGTTTATTTTGTTTTTTAAACTTGGCCTGCCTCCCATCTCCCTGCCACTGCTGCCCACAGTGCGCAGGCTTCTGTTTGGCAGTGGCCCTTCAGACTAATGGATGTGCCACCAACCAAAGAAAAATCCTGTCCATGCTGTTTGCCTGTGGCATTCCATAGATTTTTCTTTATAGTAGTTTAATGAGGTGCCAGCAGTTTTCAGTCTGTTTTCAGCCAACACTCTGTACTTGCCACACTGTCAGTGCTGCTTTTATTTTTGTTTCCCTGTGTGTGTATATATATGTGTATATCTATATATATATATGTGTATCTATATATAAAATATATATTACACATCTATATTTATGTATTTATGTGCATAATGTTGGCCGGTTTTCACTGGATAATGCTGTGTCTTGGACAAAGAGCAACCCCATTAAAAGCAGGGTCTGCCCAGTGCCTTTAGCTCACCAGGCTCTGCAGCCTGGCCACAGGATGCTGGGGTTTGTGGCTGCTCTCCTCATGCAGACTACTTGGAAACGTTTAACCTTTAATGTCAGTGTTCTTTTTAATATTCATCTTTATCCCCAGTATCAGCAAAAGGATTAGAGGCTGGTTTGTCTTTCCCTCTGAACTCATCTGTGGCTCGAGTGTGCTTATTAGTTCTTTTAATGGCTTCTTTATTAGTTCGTTATTGCATGACCTCCAGGCACGGCAGGACTTGAAATGTTAATTTTCCAACCAAAGTTCAGCTGATAGACTTCACCTGATCCCCTTGGAGTCGGTGTGTGCATGAGGAGGGCTGGCTGGCTTTGCACCACAGCATCACTTACAAAGCAGAAGGGAGGGAGTTAGTTTTTCCTCTCCCGGGTGTTAAAGGAGTAATAGGAATGGAAAGAAAAAAAAAGCCAGCGCAATATCCTAGAACGTTTAAGCAGAAAAGGTGGTGGGTGTTGTGCACGCTTTGCTGTGGTGTTGCTTTCCTCCCTCCCCTTCTCCTCACGTTGCTTCAAGCCAGTATTTGGCTGCCCGGTGAACTATAACAAGATTTAATAGCTCCAGTGTTGCTATATTGCATTTGGACCGCTTCCATCCTTCAGTTGTAATAAACGTCTGCTTTACAATGAGCTCTTAAATTCTATAAGTGACGTCAAATTGTATCTAATAATGGAAAAAAGATCAAGTACTGTAAATGCGACTTGTTCGCCCCGTCTCACCGAGCAGTGTTTGTCCTCAGCCCCTCACTGTGCTGCCTCCCTTCGAGAGCTCTGGAGTTTGCCCTACACCTGGGAAAAGCTGATTTCCACAAATGCTTGTGTTTTCCTTGTTCTCTTCCCCCCTTCCTTGTGCCCTGGCTGTGTTGCAGGCAGTGGCCAGCCCCGGGGGCAGGCATGGGGAGCTCCAGCTGCTCCGGTGCTGGAAGCACTGCTGCAGTTTTGCAACGTGGGCACTTGTTCATTAGCTGCTGATTCACTGTCAGATGGGATCTAAGCTCAGTCATGAAACTCGGATGTGCAAACATCTGCACTGTAATTTTTCTCTCTGAAGATGTGACAGATGAGATGGGCGATTAAGATGAACGACCGCACTGACACAGTGGCCTTGGAGCTGAGAGCGTGTGAACTGTGCACTTTTAAGGAGCTTTAACTTTTGATCCATTTTTTTTTCTCCCCAGGCCTGATGAATTTTTAAATCTGCTTAGCTGTCAATGAGCAGGTGCAACCCACACTATGAAAACTGAAAACTGCTGATTTTAAAAAGCTCGTTCTGTCTCTTAAGTTTCGTGCATGTGCACGTGTGTGAGAGAGTTTTGAAAGTAGTGATGAGTGTTTGTGGCCACAAAGCTGCTAAATGGAAATACTGAGGCTTTTTAACCTTTCAGTGCAGACATGGCTTGAAACAGTCCCACTGGAGAGATCACTTTGGTGGGGTTGGGTAAGGAGGGGAGAGAAGGGAATGGTAAAATACAAGTACTCATTATTCATCTCTGTGGAAAAGATTCATAAATTGTGTTTTCCCCTGACCTTTACAGAGTGGTGGTCAGTCATGAGAGATTCACGGTGACACTTAGGCTCCAGCCTGGAGTGTGCTAAGCACTCACAAACCAACAAGTTCCTCTCTGTCTTGTGGTCCTTCCCACAGTGCTGGCAGCGGGATGTGGGCAGGACAATTGTGAGGCCGTGCTGGTCCCTGTGATGGATCTCGGGCTGTGTGCGCCACAGCCCCTGGAGAGGGTTGGACAGGCAAGGCTGGCGAGCGAGGGCTGAGCAAGGTTTGACAACCAGGCTCTGTAGATACTCATGGAAAGCTCCTGAGAGGCAGGGACACTCTGGACAACCAGGATCAGAGTGATGGGGAATGGTCTTTGCAGCAGTGTCACTCTGGAGAGATAAAGCTGAGCAAGACTGCTCTGGGCCAGGAGGGAAACTGCTGCATTAATCAAGGTGTGAGCTCGAGGCTGCCTTTGAAAACTGCTGACTTAGGCCCTTGGAATCTGTTTCCCGTTTATGCTGCTGCTCCTGAAGGCATAAATAAATCCAAGCACAGTAAGTGTGCTGCACTTCCAGTCGTGGGAGAGCACTGTGTCCTCCTCCAGGGAACTCTGCGGGAGAGGGAAGGCTGCTAAGCCTGGTGTTGCTTCCCAAAGCCCAAGTGTTTGATACACTTGGGATCAATGCTAACATCTCCTTGATATCGCTTTCTTCAAGGAAGCATCTTCTTGGGGAGTAAAGGTGATGTAGAGAACCTAAGGAAGGTCTTTAGGGAGGTAGGTGAGGTCTCCAGGTAATGCCTTCACTCATCCTTTTGCCATTACAGGTTTGGCTTGGTTTTCTTACGGTTGTTTCTCTTAATTATCTTTAATTTCTTGATGATGTGAAAATATTACAAGGAAAATTGTTCAATAGGTGAGTCAAGGATATCAATCCTTAGCTCACGAGTGTGCTCTTTCATAAAGGAGACTTTTCTCAGCTTCTACAGACAGCACAGCCCTGAGCAGGCAGTGGTTGATCAAACCTGAGACCTGGGGCTGGGACCTGCCTCTGCTTCCAGCTGCTGTGTGACCCTCTGTGATGGGCTTTCCTTTTAACTTTATACAACATAAAGTGAACCTCCTGTGTGAAGCTCATTATAGTTGCTCTCTGTGTCTGGGGCCTTTTTTTCTCTGTTGAAAAAGGGATGCAGCTGCCATGGCCCGAGGTGGGTTCCTGCTGCTGGGGCGTGCGTTGCTCACTGCAGCCCTGAAAAGCTTCTGCTCAGCAGCCTGAGCACGGAAAACGTGAGCTGGTCAAAAATTAGTCATTGAGGTGACAGCTGGGAACAGAGTTGTAACAGCCCTTTTGTAGCCTGAACCCACAGTGTGAGTGGTTCTCCTGTCCTGAACCCGTGGAAGAGCAGGGATTTCTGCTGTCACACTCAGTTTCCATATCCTCAGGGCCAGCCTGGGAAGCCTGGCTGGGATTTGGCCTCCAGCACTCCAGTAGCACAGTTTAACCACCCTCACACCCTGAGTCTTACTCATTAATTACAAGCTGTCAGTTGTTATCAGTCCTTTGCTACCTCCTTTAGTACCCAGGGAGGCTGCCCTGAAGTTCCCAAAGTGAACACCAGGTTCATGGGTTAAACGGAGAGATTCTGCTGGATCTCTTGGTCTGTTTAGCTTCTGCAGATCCACATAATCCTCCCCTGATTTTAAAGCACGGGCACTTTTTTTAGGGAGTTTGTTGTTGTGAGGGAGACTGTTAAAATTGGAAGTAAATGCAGCAGGCTGTGCGTGAGCCTTCAGACAGCCTGGAGCAATGGCTCAGAGGTGGACCTGACTCATCGCAGCAGGATATTGACTCTGCAGCATAATTATGATGCTTTGAGAACCTGATTTTAAAATAATTGAGGTATAAAATTATGCGCCTGGCTCTCACAGTTACTACAGCTCTGGGTATAAATTGAATAACGGGCTGTACAAATGTGCCACTTGGCTATAGCAGGAATAGCAGTGAGTCTGGAAATGTCCTGCGTCACCACTGTTTTCCTCTTGCTGGGAAGCAGGCTGCAGGCTGAGGTTTGCAAACAGCCTCTGGATCTTCCACTTGTTCAGCCACAGGGGTTTGGCAAATCCATAGGAAGTCCAGCTTGGTGCAGCTGAAATCCAGTGGTGAAACCCTGGCTGTTTGCTAATCTCAGCATGTGGAGCATCTCAAACACCTCTGGCTGTAGCAGTGGGCTGGGTGCAGACAAGTGCCATGGATGCAGCTGGGGTTTTGACACCCATTTTCCAGAGCTGTGTGGTGTCTCCCCTGCTTCCAGAAGTGCTTTTTCCTTCTCTCCCATAATTTCTGCGGACAAACTTCTGTGTTTGGTTCGGACAATACAATGAATGGTCTTGGTGAGCTTTGATTCTCTTTAAAATCCCAAGATTTTGGAAGGAGGCCACTGTCCTCAGTGAGTTGTCTGAAAGGGCCATTTTGTCACCTCTGTCCCACCTGGAATGGTGTTCTCCCAGGTCCAAATTTGGTGAAATCCCATGTTTGCATTTCGTGGTTTGATACCTTGGCTCCATGGCTCTTGGAGGGCTTAGAACAGGTTATTTTCAACTCAAAGACAACCCAAACTGCAAACTTATCTCGATTTTTTTGCGCCAGTCTAGCTAGAAACCAGGCAAACAAGTCAGGTTTGTTCTCTTTGTGCCTCCTTCAGTGTCAGGCTCCTGATCCCAGGTGCCTTTCCCTTGGTTTGAGGTTGGGATTTGCTCCTTGGTGTTGCCCAGTGTGTTTCCAGGGTTGTTTTCTACCCAGATTTTGGGGACTGCTTGCAGTAGCTGGAGTGGGTCACTGCTGGAGGAGGTTTCCAGTGGGCACGTAATCAGGATCTGCTGCAGCCTGCAGACCTGTGGGCTGAGCCCAAACACTGCTTTTTAATCATTGTCCTCAGGGAAGGAGAAACCTGAAGGGGAACTTCCCACTGAACCCTCAGCTCCCATAAAAGCTGAGCAGGAAGCTGGAGCAGGAGCCAGTGCTGTGACCAGACAGGCTCCGCATGCCAAGGCTGCTGCTGTGCCTGCTTGGGGCCAAAATGTTGGGATTTTTAGTCTGTAATAAAATAAACCCTCTTGTGTCTCAGCCATCTGAATTATTACCTGACTGGCACTTCATTATAAACACATTTTTTCCATGTTGGTACTGGTTTCTTGCCATTTTACTGCTTTTTACGTTCTATTTTCTGTTTTATTCATCTCTTCCAGTCGATAGAAATACCCTGGTTTTAGCAAGCAGCAAGGGCAGACATGACTGATGTCCTTATGATGGAGCAGAATCACTTTCAGAGCATTTGGGGAACAGGGGGAGAAGCTTTTAAATCTAATTTTCAAAGATCTCTGAAGCACAGCAAACTGCTCAAGACGTGTAGCTCCCACTGCCTTTAGCTCCAAGAGTTGGGATCCTGGAGTTGCACCATTGCAAATCTGGTGCTTGAGATCCATCCTGTGGTGGTAACTGTTGTTCTTTGCCATGACACTAATTAAAAACCACTTAATGAGATTATCTCCACCTGTTCTGGATGATTAGTTAGATGCAGGAAATCCTGCACGTGCGTGTGGATGCACACACTTCTGTGCATAGCTCGGCAGTGTAGGCAAGCAGAGTCTTCCCAGAATTATTCTCTACAGGCTTTGCCATAGCAGAGACTTTTTTATCCTCCCCTCCACGCACACAGATTGCTCTGACAGCAATAAAATGCGGCAGAGAATTGAATTTGGAAATAAATTGTTTAGATGATGCAGCACCAGACGGATCACTATTCCAGAAGAGTCGGTCCGGGGTGGATTTGCTTTAGTGCTGGATTAGAAATGTGGCAGTCACAGGGGCACCATGGCACAGGGCTGGGTGTGCCTGGGCCAGCGAGCCCTGGGCCCTGGGCAGTGTCCTCAGGTGTGCTCGGCACTGGGGCAGCTCTGGCAGAGATGTCTCAGTAAACCTGGGTTATAAATACTGGATGTTGTTCCTGGTTGCTCTGTGACCATGGGCATGTGTTTGAACCTCTCTGAACCTCGTAAAAGGTTGGTGGAGTGTTGTGCAAACACCGACTGCCACTAAGGGCTGTTGATAGTGGTGCGGTTTCCTGGTTCCCACATCATGGTTTAATCCACAAGATAAATTGGTTGGGTTTATTCTGTTGATTGTTTTCACCAGTTACAGGGTTTGGGGCTGGTTTGGCTCCAGCAGTTCTATCTGAAGACATCCAATATGCAGGCACAGCAGAAAGGTGGATTTTGGTGACAAGAAGGAACCAAGTGAGTGGTTTGTGTGCTGTGAGAGCCATCACCAGATCCTGCCACTGACTTGGGCTGATAACAGACTTTGCTTCTCGTGTCCTCTTTTCCTCACCATTCATCCTTTTATTTCCCCCTTCCTTACATAAAGTTGTTGTCTTTATCCACAGTCCATAGGGGGTATTAAAGATATTTGAAGAGTTCCTGTTTTGACCTGCGGTGTAGCAAATGCTGTATTCCCTGAATTCTTAACCAGTAATTCTGTTACAGTGCCTTGAGGTGGGGTAGGATGGGATTTTTCTCTGTTGCAGTTTGATCTTTGACTGTATTCTCATGCAGTGGGAGTGTAAAAATGAGCCTGACATTGACAGAAATGACAGGAGGATCTTGCCAGCAGACTGCTTTGGAAGTGCAAGAGAAGGGGTCCTACCAAGAAAATAATTCAGAATAAAGCAGGGAGGAAAAGTACATTTCTGCTGTCTTTATTCTTAGAATCCAAAGGTCTTTCTTCATCATGTTGTTACTGAGGGCTGAGGAAGTCTAATTATTGCCTTTTCTTGTTGCTAAATGAATTTGAGAACATAAAACCTGATGCCTTTGAGAGGATGCATCTCTAGTGTGGTGCTGACACTGGAGAGAGACTTTATTGTGGGCAGCAGCAGAGCTGCCTATTCATTTGGAGCTTTTGTCACATCTCTTCCGTGGAGATGCTGTTGCATATGAAAGTCTGATTGATATGGTGGCAAGGGTCAGGAGGGTGGTAATAGCATTGATGGTATCCTCTGAAGCAACTCAAAATTCTTGGGAAGGATTCTGTTCAGTTTGATGCCAAAGGTCTGGTAGCACTCCAGGGATTCTTCTCCCTGCTATTAGGCTTATAGCTATTACAGAAATTAATGTTTGTCTATTGGGGTTTTTTTTCTAAATAGGATGTTCTGCCATAAGAACGGAAAATAACCACTTCTCTCTTTCCCCCCTCCCCCCCTTTGTCTGTTTCAGAGATCCTCGATGCATTTCCTTGCCATTATTTAAGGAGCCTTTACTAAAAGCTTTTGGATTGTGTTTTTGAGCAGAGAAGAGATTTTTGTATCCAAAATGCTCATAAAGGAATATCGTATTCCCCTTCCGATGAGCGTGGAAGAATATCGCATCGCCCAGCTCTACATGATACAGGTCAGGAACATTCTGGTCCCTGCAGGGCACTGGGGGCTCTGTGTGGGGTGGGAAAGAATTGCTGCAGGATTGGGTGGTTTAAATTTGGGGTTTGCTGTTTGCTTATAAAGGAGAAGCAGGGAAAGTAACACAGATTTCAATTTCTGACCTGCTTCCTCTTCTCCTTAAATTGGAGAACCTCCGTTTCACCCACCTGGGGAAACAACGACCTGTTCCTGTGGAAACACTCAGCCCAAGTGTGTGGGTACCTACTGGAAGGGGTCAAGCTGTAGGGCGTAAACAGCCACTGCTTCCCAGGTGGGCTGTGGTTGCTGGTCATGCCAGTTCCAGTTGCAAACCAAATTCGGTTTATTCCTGGGAAGCAACAGTCAAATATAAATTGGAGAGGGTAAATCAAAGTCGTAACTTGGAATTAAGGGAGGGGAAAAAATTAAATGTAATATATCTGGTGAAACCAATAGTAATCAGTTTAGGCATAAAATGTAGATTATTTCTAATGGGCTTCTGAATACTGATGGGAATTTTTGTGGAATTCCCTGTCTGCAGTAAAGCAGTTAATTAAAATGCTGGGTTTTTGTAACTGAAATCCTCTGTGCCCATATTCTCCCAGTGTTTGAAATCCAACCAGGAGCAGTTGTAAAAGGAAATGAGTCTGAAGTGTTATTTCATTGTCCCATGCTTTAAATAAAATGTAATTTTGCTCATCCAGCAAAACACACATCTAATACTGAGTTTGCAGGAGAACTTTGCTTTCTGAAGCAGGATGAAGCAATGCTAGAAAAATCTGCTTTGGCTTAGAACCTAAAATAAATTAAGGGGAAAAATCAAACCCCCAAAAGCAAAAGCACAACTCCCCCATTTCTCTCCTGACCACCCTGCTGCGTTCCTTAAGGATTCATGCACTTGGGCTTGACTGTTAATAGAATGGTGTGTATTTTCCAGTAATAATGGTCAAATTCCTTTTTCTCACACAAATGTGTCATCTTTGTGTGTTTAACCTAAATCTTGGCATAAACAGGTAAACATTATTCTTAGGTGACTTCATTTTTTCTGTAGCTTTTACTGATGCTGTAGCTGCTTTGAATATTGGTGTAATTATTTTGTTAACAACTTTGTCTTCCTAATTTGTCTCAGCTGCTTTGCATGAAGAGCTGGTGGATGGCAGCAGAGTATTATCTGTGCAGGACTTGTCAGTGAGCAGCAGAGCATAGGAGAGAGTGATCTGATTAGGAAGGAGGAGCCCACCTGATTAAACAGAGGATGAATCCTTAATTGGGGAGTGTCTGTGGGGCCTTCTGGGAATTCTGGAGGACTCGGTCAGGGAGGAGGATTTGCTTTTTCATCTCAGAAGTTAAATTGCTGGTTTTTATTTCCTTAATGCAGAACACTGGGTTCTGCTTTGTTACTTGACAGGGATTTTGGCCATATCTTAACATCAAAAGGACGTGAGAAGCCATTAGAGTTTCATGCGAGGGGAAGTTCACCAGCACAGGAAACTGCTTGAGAAACTACATCTCCAAATTGTCATCCAGCCCTGCTCTAATTTTCTACTGCACTGACAGGCAGCAGAGTAAGGTCTTCCCTCAGATCAGGTGTCAAGTCAGGTTTCTGATCTCCCTCCACTCTCCTGGAGCAGGGAGCTAAGCTGGGAATGCTGCATGGAGCCCAAGGTCTGGGGGAACTGGAGGAGTGCATGACAAGCAAGGGACTTTGCTGTGTTACTTGTACAAGTAGTGCAAGAGGGAAAGTTAGCTGTGCTTTTCCTTGAGAATACTTGTTTCAACTCAAGTTTGAAAAAAACAAAAAGCAATAACAAAACAAGAAAGACCATTTAGGGTAGAGTTCATAGTTTGGTAGTGATTTGCTTTAATTGTTCCTGAAGTTGGTGGAAAGATTCCTACTGGCTTCAATGTGAGCTTTTCCTAGACCAGAGTATCAAATGCTCTTTTTCTTCAGTTTGATTTAAAAGTGGAGGTTTTGTCTTTGAGACAAGCACTGGGGAAGGAGCAGTGGGGAGCGTGACTTCCGTCCTTTTCAGAGAATGAGAAAGTGCTTCATGTCTGTCCTTTGATTTTTTGTCTGAAGCACCTGAAGAGGCCACAGGAAAAGTAAGTTCTGTGTTGAGCCCCCTTACGGGTACAAGCTGAGATACCCGTGTGAAGCAGCAGTGAAGAGGCATTTCTGAGAAATCTGTGGCTGAAATATAGAATAGAATGTTTGAAGTAGTTCCTGGGAAGAGAAGTGATTTTTAAAAGCAGAAGGTTAATTTCTAAGACATTTGTCATGTACAGAATGGTGGTGTTATTGCTGGAGGCACCAGGCAGCCTGGTCCTGTGAGAAGCACTTCTCCAGCAGTGGAGAAGGAGATGTCACAATTGTTCTTCAAGGGTTTTAGGGAGCCTCAAGCACGTACTTGAAATCGATCACTCATTTACCTTCAAGCTCATGAGTGAAAATTCCCATTAAATTCCAAACCAGTTGGTACAAAGCTGCCTATTTTTTTTTGCCTGGGTATAAATTTTCCTAGCACTGTCCAAGTGGAAGTTTTCCAAAAGACTCTTCTCCCCTGAGCCCTTGTGGTGGAAGTGGTGTCCCAAAGCCATGTGGGCAGGGATGTTCAGGCTCAAGCTGTAGTACTGTCATCACTTCTCAAAGGCTTTTTCATGTAGATTTTTGCTTTGCAGTGGAAGGGTCAATCATCTGTTTTCATGAGAGAACAACTCCTTCTTCTTCTTAGAAGTCTTAAACAAAAATGTCCACCAGATTTGATGTAAGCAGCATCATGCCCAAGTAGCAAAGGATCCTTCCATTTAATGGGAACAGGCTGTACTCATATTTGCTGTGTTTACTGGATGGGAGAATTAAAATTGTGCAGTATATAATCCACATCTCTCTTGGTTCTCTGCGCCACTGGGCAGGCGAGACATGCAATAAATCATTGTGTGCATGCCCGTGTTGCTCTGTAATTCCTCTTATAACTACAAGTTCTCCAGGCTGGTGTATAAAGCTGTGAAAACTGAGATGAGTGGCCTGCTGCTTTGCTTTTTAATCTTTCTTTTTTTTTTTTATTTGAGGTGAGAGAGCAAAAAGTCTCCTAAGTTGCTTTCTGCTGGCTTCTGAAATATTATCTACAGTCAGTGGTTTCAGTACTTTAAGTAGCACTTAAATTCTTCCCTAAATAAGTTAATTTTACATTACAGCAAGGACTTAATGTACCCTCGACTTGCTTGAAGCCTAGCAGATCTGAACTGAATTGTTTTTCTCTATTAAATTTCAGACTTTCAATATCCTTCCATGGGAAACCTCTCACGCAGCGTTGTCAGCCTCTCCAGGTTGGGAGTGCTTGCTCCAGGGAAGCTGGGTTTAGCTTTTCCATAGGCACAAGGCCTTTTTGCATCATTGCTGAGTTCTTGTCTCTTTTGAGGTCCAAATTAAAACATACTCGTTTTTATAGCTGATCTAAGAACCAGTGATCTTCCTTCCTGCTGTGACCTGATTTTATTCTGGTGCATGAAACTGGCAAAATATTTCAAAACAGTGAAATCATTCTTTGTACCTCTATTCATGAAACTTTTTCCTGAAATCTGTGTGCACATTTAAAAGCCAGCCCTGCTTCCAAGGGTGAGAGATTTCTCAATGAACTCAGCCTGGATAGTTGTCCATGGGACTGGGAGAGCTGTGGTTTGGTCTGGGGAAGCTGCAGGCTCCTGTCTAAAGTAAGCAGAGAGGAACTGGAGATGAGCACTGGAATGAGTTCCATGAAGCACAAACCATTTATGGAGGGAACAACTGTAACCATCTGTAGGAATTTGTTTCTTCCTGCAGAAGTTTTGAGCCAAGGACGCTGTCCTGGATGTCTTCTCAGAGTCTGCACATCACATTTGAGGTGTGTGTGCTATTTCAGTCTCTGCAAGGTGAATCCTGCTGGGCACAAAGGGATCTGTGTTACACATTAGATAGATCTTATTAAAGGGTCTCTTAATTCTTCCCCTCCTGTGTCCTGCATATTTTTGTCTCAACAGCAATCCTTTCCTGGAACGCTGGCATCCTTTCCTTGTGTGTTCAGGGAGCCTTCCTCTCTGTACACCTCCTCCTCCTCACCCCAGAAACAATGCACACATTAACGTAAAGTCTCTGTTTCATAAAAGCTTGGAATACGAGCCCTGAATGCGTTTGTCAGGATGTTATTAGCCAAAGGTCAGTCCTTTTATCATCTTAATAATGTTCATTACTGTGCTTCCATATGCCATGAGATTCCGAGAGACTGCTGCCCTTCTGACCCTTTCATAAGACAAGAGAATTCCTCTTGTTATTAAAACTTATTTTTATATCAGTGTGCTCAGCTTTCTTGTCTGTTGTAAATAACTCTGGTCCTCATTTTGTCCACACAGATTTCTCTGGGTATTTGTGACCTTCCTCCAAAAATAGTTGCTTTAAAAATATTCTTCTGCTGGACCTGGTGATTACCTTTTGAGGATGGGACTTATTTTAAGATGCAGCGTCATCCTTCCCAGTTAGTAGTGTTAATACTTTGTTGTTCATCACTCTGAGGGTCCACGACTGGGAAAGGCCTCTGGCCCTGTTGGAGACACTGCCCAGAAGATAACCCATCTGCTCAACACTGCCTGCTGAACTCAGGCAGGATCCTGGGAAGTGAGGGCTTCTCTCATGTTTTAACATGAGCCTCTCCTCTGCAGTCCTCCAGGGCTTTGCATTTACTGCCTTCCCTGAAAAATCAGAGCGTGTTCCAAACATCTGCAGTGTGCTGTACTCTCCTGTCCTGACTGCTGATGGAGTATCCTGAGTCACTTTCCTCCTTTCTGGAGGATCATGGCTTGTCCATCATCTCAGTTTCCAGGCACTTGGATTGTCCTATTTTCCCCTTCATTTCCGTGTAGCTCTGAGGAAGCACCTTTGAGAACAGACTTAAAACTCTGCTTGGTGGTGGTGGTAATTCTTGAGGCCCTGTCGTGATACCCAGGTGCACAAGTCGTGTCCCTTAAACCCTCAGTTCCACTTGGCAGTTGCCAGCAGGCTCAGCAGATGGTGAAGGATTGCTTGAGTGGGGGAAAGCAAACTAACCCTTCATTTCTGGACACTGAAGAACTGGATGGCTGATTATTTTTGTTCTTCATGCAGATGCCTTGGCCATCTGCACAGACAGACATTTATGCTTCAGTTTTAAAGCAGGTGATGCTGCTGACAGCTCCAGGGACCCTGGAAGACTCACAAGTCTGAAAGTAAAGCCTGGTTTGAAGCTTTTCCCCTGATTTCTGTGCTGCAGCCTTAAAACCTGTGGCTTCTGTATTCTCTCATCTTCCTCTGGTTTTCATAACCTTTTCTTTGTGATCATGAGGATTTTCATCCTTCTGGAGAAGGAGAGTAAGGCACTTGCAGATGTTTAGTTTTGAGGACAAGGGTGGTACAGTTATGTTTGGTGGGAGCAGACTTGGGGTCTCATTTGCACAGGTGACAATGACACCCATACAGGTTATCATTTTGGGAAACCATACAGAAGGAGCAAACACCTTTTCTACATCTACTTTTTTCTTGTTTTGTCTTATATTGTCTGTATCTCCATATGCTATTCAAAAAAAGATTGATTTTAGGGTAGTGAACTTGTTGCCTTGTCAGTTCACATGTGCTCTCTTTCTCTTAACAAAGGTGAATGAAGCTGAGATAATGTTGTAACACGGACAATTTTAAACTTCAGATTTGCACTGATTTTAACACAGGACACAGCACTGCCAATCCTACTGAGCTTGCTGGCTGTCAATAATCCTTGCCCTTCTGTATTTTTTTGTTCTTACAAAAGAAAGACTAAAATGTTGACCGGGATTAGGTTCTCACTTTTTCTAATACCTGAAGGCAAGTAATGAATTAAGTATTAGGAAGACTCCGGGGATTTCTTTAAGCCAGTCCTGTGGTATTTTAGCACACAGCCCATTGTTAGTGAACAACTGCATTTGTTCCCGAAAGTATAAGGGATGCAGTCAGAGGATTAGAATTGATCCAGAGCACCCCAAGTTGAAATTTTGTCTCTGACTCACAGTATAGTAATGAGCAGCTTGCTTTGCCTCCCTTTAAACCAGGAACAGTAATTCTCACAGACAGTGTCTGTGGAATAGTTAATGCAGTGAAAAATCAGTTTAAAGACACAGAAGGAAATACTTAGAGTAGATGAAATACTGAGCTGGAAGTGTAGTAGACATTTTGAAAGATGGGGCTTGTGGGGTAAACAAGTTTGAGGTATCTCCATAATAAAGTGATCCCTAATTCATGTGCCTCTGGCACATCCAGCCGTGACTCTAAAGGAGTATGACTGGGCGTCTTTGTAAGGTGAAGTGATTAATGAGTGGCCATGAGAAAGGTTCTCTTAATGCTGTAAATTTTTTACGACCCTGCACAATTGATTGTCCCCAAAATATCCTGGTTTTGTACAAGCAGCTTCATTAATATCTAGCCCTGATTCTAAATAATGCAGTGCCTACAACGCTTGTACAAAGTGATGCTGCTCGTGTTTCTGCTCTGCCTTGTGGGAGCCTGATGCTGACAGCTCGGCCTGCCTTCAGCTTTTAGGGCTTTTTTAAGAAAAAATATGTGTTCCATTACAAGAGAAGCAGCCAGGAGTGCTGATGGTGCTGCAGATGCAGCAGGTAACGTGTGTGTGCCTGGGTGAGAGTGGTCCCTCCCTCAGGGCCTCCTGCATGCCCAGCTTTGCTTGTGCAGCTCTCCATGTGCCTCTTCCTGACATGAAGACATCTTGGGTGACATCTCCTTGTGTGTTTGATGTCTCCTTGGAGGCAGCATAGAGAGTGGTTACAGGCCTGTGTGGTGGTCCCAATTCTTGCTTAGTAAAGTTGAGGGAAGATTCCCCCCATAAAATCCCTGCCAGAGGCAGGAGTGATCATGTGGCATCTCCCTGCAGAGCTGGGAAGAACCCAAAAAAAGGGAACCTTCCTGGAAGTTGCAGCTGATCAGTGCTGGATTGGGAAGATAGATGGTAACTGCTTTATGGTTACTATCAGAAATTACGTTCAGCTGGTGAGGCATCAGTGTTTGGGGACAGTGTAGTGCCTGGCTGGAATGAAGCACTGCATATTGCCCAGCCATTGATCAAACCTAGAAGGGGGATGTTTAAAACAGCTGCTCTTTTGCCTTAATTAATGAAGCCGTTGATGAGGAACAGATTTCTTTCCCCTCTCCCCAGGGTTTCAGGTCATTCCTGTGTGTTTGGAGCAATGAGGCTCAAAGTGCTGTTGTAAAGCCTCGTGTTCTGATCGTTATCTTGTTGACTCAAACTAACCTTCCTTCCCAAAATAAGTATTGACATGGCCCTACATGGTTTTTTGTTGTGGTTTTTTTTTTTTTTAGCAGCATTAATTGGATTAAAGCAATTGTCACGCATGAAGGATGCATGTTAGAGCACAAAGGGCACTGGGGAGACTCAGCTGTGGGCACCATGGTTACTGGTGACATCACTGGTTTGCTGTTCCCTGCAACGATTGCTGTGCAGCCCAAGCCCAAGTGAGGATGGCCCAAACTAAACTCAGGGGATTGCTGATGCAGCCCCTCCCGTTGCCATGGAAACACAGGATGCAGTTTAAAGTTGCCTACATGCATAACGTGATGCTCGGGGTGTAAACAAAAACACAGTCCTGTGGTGTCCACAGCTTCCAGAAGGGCAGGGATGGTATTATGGGGAGAGTGGGGAATCCTCTTGTGTTGGACTTGTTTTGCCTTTGACTTAACTGTGCATGATGAGACAGAGTGAGCCTTGCTTTGAGGGACAGGAGCAAATTCACAAGTCCCTTGCTGTCCTCCAGCAGTTTTGTGGCTGAGGGACTGCCAGTCTGACTTGATGTAATTGTTTCTGATTGGACCTTACAAAATGCAGGCTCCAAAGTTCTGTTAAAACCATCCCTGTAGAAACAGGTATCCCATTATTAAAGGTAAGCCCCTGCCTATCTTTAAGATTGTCTTTCTAATACATCCCTTAAGACTGTGCTCAACTCCTGCAAAGCAGGAGTAGAGGAGCTTCCCTGTTTGAGGACTGTTTTGCTATATTTTGGTAAAGATCCCTTCTCCAGCCCAGCAAAGAACACTGTCACAAAATGGTAAGGATGCTGAAATGGGGATTCAAAGATCTGGGTACTGGATGTAGCCCTGCCAGCAGGTCTGTGTCTTCAGGTTACTTTCTCCTTCCTCAAAATGGTGCTCTTTTGTTGATTCCATCATCTTTAATGTGAGGGACCTCAGCTGTTTTGACTGGGGCATAGAAACCTTTGACAGCCAGAAGTTGTGTGTGCTGTTGTACTTCAGCACTCTCCTGCATAAATAACAGTATGGGTGATTTTTATTTTTAATTTAATTCCTGTAACTTCCTGTTTGCTTTTAGAACATGTTGTGCACTGATAAAATTATGTTGGTTTTGATGTGATGAGAAGTTCTGCATCTTGGCTTCTTTAAGAGTGGAATAGTTCCATCTCCTCTGTTCCCTTCTTTCACTATGAACAAAGCTGTTTGCTCAGGTTTTGCCCTGGTTATGGTGATATGATTTTAATTGAGCATTTCAGGTCTTCGACACACACGTTTTGAAAAGAAAACAAAATAACAACTTGGAAAGTATGGAACTCCTGTACTTTTAGGATAACCCAGCATTTTGTTTTCATAGTCAAAGACCTAGGTTTGGGTTACTTGCAGTAAATAGTGACCGTGAATGGGGCCTGGTCTATCAGATATCTGCATCAGCAGGCAGAAGGTTGCTGGTGGTGAAAGCATATTGCTGGTAATGAATTAGATGTCAGCTCAAATGCTCGTGAAGGAGTGGTTAACAGAACACAGAGCTGAGTCATTCGGCAGCACAGGCGGCTGGAGGCAGGGCGGATACACCCTGAGCAGGCACACCCTCCCTGGACATGTCACCCATGTGCAGCAGTCCTGTGCAGGCAAAACCTGTTAAGAGTAAACCAAGCATCAGTTCCAGGACTTTTCGGTGTTTCCCAGTGTGTCCCCCATTGGCTTTCTGGTTTTAGGTGCTGTTTAAATCTGGAGCGATGGCTGGAATGTGCTGTCATGTTTTGTGCTGGTTTGTTTGTGGTGTTTGACTGCTGATACTGCCACAATAAGCCAAATTACGTGGCTGAGACTACCAGGCTGCTGTCCTTATTGCCTCTCCCAGCTTTTCTGTTCGAGTTTACCACGTGCAAGGTCCCAGAGTGTCACTGGTACCTCCTCAGTGCCTGCGGGTGGGAGTGAGGATGGCTGGTGGGCAGCTGCTGGAGTACAGCAAGGAAGGCTCTTGGTGGTACAAAGAAGACAGCACTTTGGAAAATCAATTGTAAGAGTGAAATATCCCTCAGCCTAAATAATGTCCAGCTGGAGATAGCTGGAAATACTTTTCCCTGAGCGTATGGAAGAGATTGAGAGCAAAGAGTTTATTCCTCTCCCGCAGCCTAACTTTTGTTTATACCCTAGGTGCCTTTTTACTTCCTTTCTAAAACTGAACAGAACAGGTCTGGTTAGTGAAAACAGGTCTTAAGATCTCTCCAGTGATGGCAGGAGTCATCTTGCTGAGCAGCTTCAGGCATTTTTGTGGTCTGATGGATTGTGTGAGGCACTTCATGCTTTCTCTGGTTCCCAAAGGAAGGGTCTGTTTCTGGGGACTTAATTGGTGTTTGTGGTAGCCTTAGCATCCAAAACAATAAAAAAATAGTAATTGGTCATAGAGAATGCTTTCTCAGTCTCCCTTGCCACAACAACATGAACAAGTATGTTAGCAGGGTCCTCTGGGGATATTTGCTGCCATGTTCTTGTTCTGTGGTTACAGAGATGTCTTTGCTGTGCTTGTTAACCGAAACCATCAGCCAACTGGAACCTTCTCATATCCCTGTCTGTGTCTAAGTGGGCTAAAAAAATCCCGAGAGTTCAGTGTTATTTTAATGCGTCCTCTCAGAAGAGTTTTGTCCAGACTATCAAAATACCCTGTTTCCAAATGGGAGCTGGAGGCAAAAAACACCACCAAAAAAATCTTCTGGTTATTGTTTCCAGACAATGATTTGTGTCTTCATTACCCATGGATGGTTGTCTGCAAGCATGATGCTGTCAGTCTTTATAATTGGAGTAATCTCAAATCAAAACTCTTGTGGGTTCTGTGGCACTTTGTGACTGCACTGCTAAAAGGAAGTAAGAGCTCCATCAGGAAGCTAAAGCATCCCAACCTTTTGTAATCGCTGTCTCACGTATTTAGATTGAGAGGTTGTACTGGAAGCAATAATCAGTGGTAAACAAGGTGAGAGTGTAGCTATAATCTATTTTTGAAAGCTGGAACATGCCCGGATCACCCATTATCACCCTGCAGCCTACCCCATCCTTACTGTTCTCTGCAGAACCATTCCAGGGCTCAAAGTACTTACAATAAAACCAAACAACTTGAGGAGAAACTAAACCAGCTGAGTTGTTTGCAGTGCTGCTGTCGGCTTTGCAGAGATTCTCTGCTCGTGGACCTGAGCCTGTGAGCAGCCTGTGCCAGATTCCAGGGCAGGAACAGCAGCAGGACTCTGGTTTAGATTAATATTCTTCTTGGTGTTCTTCTGAGTTGGTTGATGGGGCTGTTTTCCTTCTAATTCCCCAAAAGCAAAACATTACAGGGCAATCTTAATTTACACAGCCTGACTTGTGTATTTCTCCAGCTGATGCAATAAGCCACATCCTAACTGTTTTATCCAGCATTATGCATTCCTGTTCTGGGAATGCTGTTCCTCCAGCTGTGCTGAGACTCTCTGGGTTGTGGAAGTTTCTGTTGCCATCGACCATCATTCCTTTATGAAGCTGTGTCCCGCTAGAAAAATGAACAAATTGCATTGAGTCACCTTCTTCTGTTCACCTGGGAGAGGTTGTTTGCTGGACTAAGGTGTGCTCTAGTGGGGAGACACATTTCTAACTAGGAAAGGAGATGGAAGATCTGAGAACTGATGAACCTGCCTGTGGAAGGCTTTGTTTACAGCTGTCTGCTGTTGAGAAGGGCAGATGATAAATGGGGTTAGGCTGGCCCAGTGGTTAAGCGACATTCATGGGAATTATTCATCTGTGATTGTTATGCTGAGGTCATGTGCTGTGTCCCATGCTATGCTGCTGTGCCAAGAGATTTATTTTAATAGAAGCCTTTAAGTAACTGGCATTCTTGCTAATCATGGTGCATCTGCTTCTCTGGGTTCCCTGTTATGAGTAATTTAATGCTATTACTTTAGCTAGAAGGGATCTGTGTCACCATCTGTCCTGAAAAGCTATTGATGGGGCTGTGCAGAACATGGAGTGTCATCAGCAGGAGAGAGGGACTTGTAAAGGGATGACTGGATTTCCTCTTGTAATACAATATAACATGGTTTACTGTGATTATGGGTTAGATAACCTGCATATAAAGGCTGTTAGCTACTCTTTGATTTTGTTGGGGACCATTCCTCAGATTCTTACAGAGGGGGAAGATGCTTTGTCAGTAGTGAGTAGCAACGACCCAGGTAATGTGCTAAATAAAGTCTCTACTTCTCTCTGAGGCGGATACTTTCAAGACTGACTCTGAAGTGCCTGCACATCAGCACCTCCAGCAGATATTCCTGGGAGAGGGCCTGCCACACACTTTTCAAGCCAAATGTTTACCTAATCGATGGTTATTTTTAAATTGTTGTTTACAGACCAATTCCTTGTAACAAGCCCTCTCCAGGCTGTAGCTCAGGAACAGTGGCATGAAGAGGCTGCAGTGGCTGCAGAGCAAATTGCTCTTCACTCACAGAAGTGCTTCACTTTCACAGCACCTCTTATGCCCAGAGTACCATCCTGGTCTCTCAAGTGCACGTGGCTGATGTCTTTATTTTTATTATATGAGAAACATATTTTCTCTTTGTCTTTCTGACTGGTCAGTAATTGCACTGTTCACCACCTCTCCTGACTCTTGGCCCTTCTTCTCTTCACTGCAGCTTGTTATCTTCTCAAAAAGCCAACTGCTAAGTGTGAGAACCTGGAGGGCTGGGAAGCAGCTTTGTGTGGGTTTATCCTGGGGAGTTTCTCTTTGATCATACTATCCTTCCCAGCAGTGTGTTGTGTTATGAGTATAAATTTGGCCTGACTCAAAAGTCCTGGCTCTAAAGATAGTTTGGGATATAATCTTTGGTTTTATTTATTTATTTTTTTTTGTCAGCAGAGCTACAGTTCTTATTTCACATTCATCTGAGAAAATGTTCTTGCTGCCCTTGTCATATCTTATGTAGATAAGTGACAAGCAGGAGGAATGTGAAGGGCCAAAATTTGCTTGAGGTTTGTAACTGGGTGACAAAGGCTGTGGGCTGGAGTTGGTCATCTGGAAAGGCTGGAGGAGGAAGCACACCCTGCTCCCAGAATAGGGCTTGCAGTCTGCTACAGCTGCATAGAAGTGAATAAAATAACCACAAATCAGATGCGGGACGTGAACTGACTTTCACAGAAAGCCTCAGAACTTGGTTTTTCCTTTCTTCCTTCCTTCTCTCACAGTGTGTTGGGACAATAACACTGTGCCACCCTCCCATCTCCCACCATCAGAGCATCACCAGTTCCAGGTCGTGTGGAAAAGCTGCTGATGGAATTATTCATGTACAGCAACAATTGGCCAGTATTGTGGGTTCTCCAGGGTGAGAACCAGGCAGCTCATCCTGCTGCAGAGAAGTTTCTGTTAAAACAGGGAAAAGTGAAGTGGGGAGTGATAGTGTTAGTGACTAAAACTCCTCAGTGGATTTTGGTCCCAAATGAGGACTTGAAGGATGGACTGGAATTGCTGTAACTGTGCAGTCTAGAAGGGAGTTTTGAATAACTTGGCATGAAGAAAACTCATCTTCCCTCTGCTTATGATTTCCATGTGCTTCTGCCATATAATAAAACTCTAAATCTCTATAATTTGTATCAACTCTTCAGAGCAGATGCTGTGCAGTTATTCTGTCTGACATTTGCACTGTGCTGGCTGGGTTACTGCCTTTTCTGAGACCTTTGAATTAACCAGATTTTGGGGTCATCAAGATTATTTAATGTTATTGTCATAAATATTTGTACAGGACTTGGTCAGTGCTTATATAAGAACTAAAAGACAGTAATTTGTTAGAAGAGGATGTGTGCTTTAATGAACTGCCAGCTGAGTGTTAGAAATAAACTATAAAAAAGTACTTCTCTGTTTTTCTGTTTTTTTCTATTGCAGTTTGTGGGGCAGGAAAAAGTGATTACTTAGATTGTCAGTTATTTAGGTTTGTCAGTTACGACTGTTTAAATTTAAAATCACTTGAGAGCTCTTTATAAACAGGGCTATTTACTTCTAAACAGCTCTATTGGCTTAACATCCTGTCCTCAAAAGATAAGAAGTTGATCTCTTGCATCTTATTAATAATTTTCTGTTAAACCATGTTATCCTTTGAATATTTTGTATGCCAAAAATGAGGAATTGTTATTGTGTTATATTTCACAGTTGATTCTTGGTATGAAATTCCTTTTTTCTCCCCTTAATTTCCAAAGTACTGTGCTGTCAAATACAAACAATAATCTCAAAATGCTAACAGAATGAATCTGTTGTTTGGAAATGATGAAGGTTATACATCATCCAATCTGCTGAAATGCATGAGAAATTAATAAATATTTGGTTTTCCTCTAGCTCATCTTAGAATCACTGAAATTAGTATTTTTTTATTGAGGGGATTTTTGCCAGATTTCTCACTGAAGGACAGTCCTCCAAATAAGCCAAAATGCGGAGGCTGCCAGGGGGTGCAGTGATCATTCTGGCAAACTTGGGTTGTTTCTTCTAAATATCTTAATTAGCAGAGTGTAGTCTCCAAGCTGTTCTTGGAGAGCTGCTGCTGGGCCAGATCACATGCAACAAACCCCCAAATCCTGTGGGTTTAGGTCACGGAATAGTCTTTATCACTCTGATCATGGAATCATTGAGGTTGGAAGAGACCTCTGAGATCATCAAGTCCAACCTGTGACCAATTCCCAGCTTGTCAACTGAACCAGAGCACTGAGTGCCACGTGCAGTCATTTCTTGAGAACCTCCAGGGGTGGTGGCTCCAATGCCTGACCACTCATCCCCTGAAGAAATTCTTCCTGGTGTCCAGCCTGAGATGCTCCTGCACCAAGAGCTTGTGTGATTCTTCACGCTGACACATCACCACAGGGGTGTGCCAGGTTGGACAAACTCCCCTTGGCTGTGTCATCTGCTGATGCAAAAGGTTTTTGTGCTCTTGGGTGGTTCACAGCTGGAGCCAAGGTTTGGGGTGCAATGTGTTACCTGGTACAGGAACAGGAGTTGAGGTGTCATCACATCTCCATTCAAACTGAGCATCCAAGTGGAAATTTTCATGGGGTCCCAAATAAATCAAATCTCTATGTTAGCCAGGTGAGTCTCTAAATTTTTCCTTTATAATCTGTAGGTTTGGTAATCTTAGTGCTGGGGTGCTGCTACAGCTCTGCTCTGCTCAAAAGGAGTCCTAGAAACCATCCCCAGTGTCCACATGCTTTGAGAGCCCGGCCTGTGTACGATGCCCTGGGAAATGAACGTTTTTGTGACGTATTTGTGATATCTTTCCTCTTTCAGAAAAAGAGCAGAGAGGAGACATGTGGGGAAGGCAGTGGAGTGGAGATCCTGGAGAACAGGCCCTACGTGGATGGCCCGGGGGGCAGTGGGCAGTACACACACAAGGTTTACCACATTGGGATGCACATCCCCAGCTGGTTCCGCTCCATACTGCCCAAGGCGGCTCTGCGCGTCGAAGAGGAATCCTGGAATGCTTATCCTTACACAAGGACGAGGTACAACTGGGCAAAGTGTCCACAGCTCTTTCCCTGGGTTAAAGAGAGGGCTTGATGTCACTCTCTGGCAGTGGCATTTCCCTCTCCAGTAATATCCTTTAGAGCATCTGAGGTCAAGTCCTAAAATTCCTCTGTAGTGCTTGATCTCAGGAGTTTGCCTGGGCTGACTGCACACCTACCTGAGGATTTGTGGCTCGTTGCTGTAAAATGTTTTGTCTGTCAAAGCTTGGGGAATAGTGAATGGTTTTTATTTAGTCTTGTATCCTGCACTGTGTGTTCTGCTTAACATTGCAGATCTCTGCAAGCTCAGGGAAGTTATAAATGTGCATGGTGCTGGGACAGATGTCAGGCTGAATATTGTCAGGGAAGACAGGATGCATTTGTACAGGGGAAAGAAAAATCTTAATAAATAAATAAATAATCACAGCGCTTCTTTTCTGGGAACTGTCTGTCATTTAACTAGAAAATAACAAACTACATCCTATGGTTTTCACCCTGAGGAGGGAAGAGAGCCAGAGGCTCTGTGGAGCCCTCTGGGACCTCCTCGTTTCAGCTGATTTTGTCAGGGAGGGCTTCAGATACCCTGGAATAAATAACCTTTGTGCCAGTTACTCCAGTTTAGAGCATTTGCTCTTTTTCGGATTTACAAATCTGATATTCTTGTCATCTTTCATAACAGAAAGGTTTTAATAATGGGTATTTTGATGTTTATGGAAAATCTAGAAAAGTTTCCTAGTTCTGTTTCAGCTGGTGTCTGCAAGTAACATCAATCCTGGGAAGGTGGGGAGTCAGTGTTTGCATGGGGGCTGTTGCCAGTGACTGAATATAATGGAGCTGCCTGACTTTTAAGTGATTAAAGTTCACTTCCAGTCAGTTTTTATCTCTTCTCTTGAAATGCCTCTGAGTCAGTCAGTTGGCCAGGAACCCTGTGCTGCACAGAACTAGTTCATATTTTATTCTGCCATAGGTTCCAGGCAGCAGCTTTGCTTTCCTCCTTGCACAGGTGCATTTCCAGGGTGTCCTTGTATCAGTATCTGTGTGATAACTTTTTGATGTAGTGAGCCCAAGATTTATCTCCTTGCTGAAAACTGGTGAGCTCCTGTCTTCAGAAGTTATTAATGAACAATCTCTTTAACCTGTGCAGTTGGTATTTTAAGCATATATGAAGGAAAACATGAGAGAAGGCTGGCTGGGATTGGAGGCTGATTTACTCTAAGCTGTGTTGTTCTGGCTCTCAGGTACACGTGTCCTTTTGTGGAGAAGTTCTCTATTGATATTGAAACGTACTACAAAACTGACCCAGGAGACCATAACAACGTGTTCAACCTTTCTGCTGCAGAAAAAAGACAAACCATTTTAGGTGAATAGCCTTTTTCCTCTACTTTTTCCTTTGTTTTGCCTTTTTTTTTTTTTGTCCTTGGTGTGTCCATCTGCCTGTCCAGCCCCCCTAAACACACACCTGCATCTCTGTCAGTGTCACTGCAGGGAGGGTTACATCAAGTAGGGTGAGGATACCACAATTCTCTTCTGGGCTAGACGTAAATCCCATGGAAATAGTTTGAATTCCTCCATCTGTAAATTTAAGCTGATACTTTTCTATCTTATTTATGCAGTTCCCAAGAGGAGTAAGACATCTAATGAATTTGGGGGTAATAAGTAGAAATAACCATAGAAGAGGAAAAAATAGCTGTGTAATTGTGAAAATATTGCTGTTTATTTGTGTGGCTCCATCATGTATATGAAAATTTTTCCTGTCTGCACTTCAGAAGCATGGAGGTGCATTTAATTTTGTTCCCTCTCTTTTTAGTCCTGCCCCTCATGCAGGTTAACACTCACTTCACAGCTGTCTTGAGAAGATTGACTTAATGTAAGGAATTAATGAGAAAAGGCAAAAGTACTTCAAAAAGGTACTTTTGTACTTCACTTCAACTGCCCTCATTCCTGGGCCCGTCTGACCAGGCTTTCACTGCTGAGCACACTCGAGTCCCACTGCTGCACTGAGAACTGCCACAGAGCTGTCACTTGGGAAGTGTGAGCCTGCCTTCAATCCAAACTTCAGATGCTTCTGCTGAGCTCTGGGGGTTGCAGGTTTTTCAAATACATTCATTCACTCCACTCCAGCTGCAGTTTCCACTTCTCCATTGTTGGATTGTTAATTAGGACTTTAGTTAAACTTCTGCTTTCTGCAGTACATCTGGTCTAACAATAGCAGCTGAGGAGTTACCAGTCCCCTCACCTGATGGACCCAAAGATAAGTTGTTCCATGGGTAATGTCTATTCCATAGCAGGGCAGGTGTATTTAACTGTCTTGGCTGAGACAGCTGCAGTGCTGTGAGTGATATTAGAAAAGCTGGAAGATGGAATGTGCAACAGATCTGTGTGGAGCTGGAAAGACAGAGTGTGCAGAGCTGCCAGAGTGCTGTGGATCTGCAGTTACTGTGGGCAAAAACATCTATTTGGAGCAAAGCCTCTGTTTGCTGGAACTGTGTGTGCTCGTTCCTCTGGCAGAGCTGATCTCTGCCCAGCAGCAGTGTATAAACAATTTAAATATCAGTTGTTTAAGTGTAAGTAAAAAGAAACTAAATTGCTGTAATGCTTCTGGTACTTTACTAAAACAGGAATAACTCAGGAAAAGTGATGTTTTCTTGTTTTGCTCAGGAAAAAGGAGTGTCTAACTATTTCCATTCTCTTTCTGTAGATCCTATTGATATTGTTAAAGATCCTATCCCTCCACATGAATACAAAGCTGAGGAGGATCCAAAGCTGTATAAATCAGTGAAGACTAAAAGAGGGCCCCTCTCAGAAGATTGGATTCAAGAGTACAAGAACAACCCTGGGAAATACCCCATCATGTGTGCATATAAACTGTGTAAAGTGGAGTTCAGATACTGGGGGATGCAGTCAAAAATCGAGCGCTTTATCCACGATGTTGGTGAGCATTGATGGTCTTGCAGAGTTCACTGCTTAATGTTTCCACTGAATTGAAACACAGAGGTGAGGTATGTGCAATGCATCACATTCCAAGGCATGTCTGTGAAGAGATTCTCAGATCTGATGGCTCTGTGGGTCAGCTCAGGAAAAACCCTGTTATTTTATCACTTATAATCATGGGGTGTACAAATCCAAACCACGTGTACCCACTGAAAAGCTTTCAAGTCCTATGTAGGCAAGATCTTGCATTCTCTTTTTTAATTTTTGTTTAATACAAACTTGCCAGATCATTTTTAAACTCTGCCAGTCTTCTTTATTGTGACCAAAATCCATCCTGAAGGGCTGCCTAAAGAAATAAGCTTCACTTCAGAGTCCTGAGTGGTTCCAGAAAACCACTCTCTGGAGCATCCCTAGTTTCTACCTGCCTTGTGACAGGGCTGGTGGGTCTCTGTGTAGCTCTGAGCTGTGAGTAAATGTCCTGCTTTGATGGATGCATCATTCTTAGGTCAGGGCTTTTAAGGAGGAATTGGATGTGTCTGGGAGTAACTAAGTGGAGACAGTACAGGTGGTGGCAGTGCTGGCAGTAATTTGTTCTTTGCAGAAAATCTATAAAACAGCTGATACAGTTTCTGAGCCTTGCCACAAATGACAGGATCTATGGCCAAGTGGAAAACCTAAATAGTGTTTTAAAGGAGCATTCCCACCTGAAAGGGCAGAGCTCTGGCTGTCCTCTGGCAGAGAGAAGGCCAAAGGCTCTGTAGAGGATGCTACCACCTTCCTGTACCCAGTAAATCCTCCTGCATGACCTTTACAACTCTCTTGATATGCAAGTCTTCATGAAGTGCCTGATTCTAGCCTAAGTCATCTTCAAGCTCTTTGCAGTCACGCTGTGCTCCTGAGAGCTAATGTGAAAAACACTGATAGAGCAGTGGAGAATGGCATGCACCTGTCTCCAAATGCTCACAGGTTTTCTTAAAGCTCCTTTGCTTTTCTGTACATAGAGATGGAAGTTTGTACTGCTGTAGACTGTGTTACAAGGGCCTCTCTGCACTGAACTCCCTTGGCGTTTCGGTGACATGGGTTAATTTAGTGTATGCTGGAAAACACGGGGGCAGAATAACAACTCCATTGTGTCTGTTAAATGAAGAAGGAGCACGTGACTCTTCCAGTTGCTCAGAGGTGTTTGGCATAGATTAAACTGTGGTCCCTTAGAAACGTTGCTTTTGTATTCTGTGAAAGATTGCCTGCCATTTCCCTCTTGATTGAGGCTTTGCAGAGAGCAGAGCCAGCTCATTGTCTGTCTTTCAAAAGCTTTTCCACTCTGTTATAGAGATGGCAAATAGTGTTTTTCAAAATGGTTAAGATGCATAAAATCAGGAAAGTCTTTTAGGCAAGACAGAGTGAGTGAAAAGTGAAAGTAAAAGCTTGGGGTATCTGCAGGAGCTGCGTGGCCTCCCCCTGCCCTGGGATAGCCATGGGGAAGCACGAGTAGGCAAAGTGCCACAGCATTTGTAGCAAAGCCAGCAGTGTACGAGGAGGTTTGAGTTGGAAAGATGTGGTCACAACAGGACTGAGCAGGCTTAGATGCACATCCCTGCTTGGAGCTTTCAGCTGGTGGCCAAAAGCAGATGGAGACCTTTGTGCATTGTGCAGCTGATGGTGGACCAAGCTCCCAGGAGCCAGAGGTATTGTGGTGGATCAGCCCCTCCTTCCTTGGCGTTTTCCTACTGGTTCCTCTGTTCCCAACTAGTGCAAATTTATTTCTTGGGGAATTAGCCCACCCTGTGCAGGGTCATCAAGCCAGAAAGGAAACGGAGGCAGAAGCAAACAGCAGGATCCAAACTGTGCCCAATGGGGAGCAAAGCTTAGTGGTACAAACTAAAATTAGAGAATGGGTTGAAAAAAGAGCAGGTCTGAGGTAAGTGATGGATGGTTTGTGCCATGTGGAAAGGCTGCTGAGCACAGAGGGAGGAACTCTGGGGGACAGTGTTGAAACGTTCTCACTCATACGGAGTACAGCAGCTATTCTTTCCCATGACTAATTGTTACTCAGTGCTTTGACAGCCTGAGACACAGACTAAAATTGTGATTGTGGGCTATTAGTCTACTTGGCTGTAATATTTGTATGCTTTTTTACTCCTTTCCCATAGATTTTAAGTTTAATTGGACTGGCACTGCATAATGTTCTGCTCCCACTTGCTTCCTAATGGTGCATGTGGGCTCTGAGTCTTTTGTTGTTAAACAAGTGTGTTGACTGTGTATGGGTTATTAATTATATACTGTGGCAAAGTGTGTTCCATCCCAGTAACCGGAGCTTTGTCTAAACCACTGTGTCTTAGGCTAAATATGCCCAAATTGCTGCACAGTGGTGAAGTGGTTTTTGAAAGCTCTTTTGCAGAACTTTGGCTTCACTAAAGCATTCAGATGACTGAGTTCATCCACTGCCCACTGGATCCCAAAGGTAGAGTTTTGTCTTTCCGAGGGGAGGCAGGTTGCAGTTGGCATGATGTGACCACAGGCTTTTTTTCTCTGTGAGGATTCTGAGCAAGGGAGGGCAGGGAAGCAAACAGGTGCAACTGCAGGTGGCCTTTGGTTGGATTGTACTGACAAGGTTATGAGATCTGGTGTGACTGTCAGGGAAATAGCGTTGCACACAGACAATCAGGCATCCTGTATTTGTTGTAAGGAAATTATAAAATTATTTGGGAGGTTGATTCTGGGTACAGAGTCAGTGGGTGTCTGAACAGTTGCTTCCTTTAGATATTGTGGACATTGGGGGCAAAATTTGTTGGTGGTTTTCTGATTTATTTCCACTGAGTTCTTACTACATATACTGGTTTTATTTCATGTTGAAGAACAAGCCCAGAACTACAGACCAGAGCTTTTTAAATTCACATGAAGACTCCTCTCCCTCTTGGCTTGTCTCATGGTCATTTACACTTCTTTTGTATGATGGAGTCCAACACCACAAATCATTTACAGGAGTCAGCACCTCGTGGATTCAACCAGCTTCTGAGTTGTTGAAGTGGTGAGCTGGAAACCAAATGATTTAAATGTTTGCACCCTGCTCAGCTCTTCACAGATGATCTTTCTGCACAGCACAGTGGGAAATGTTACAATAATTAAATCAACACATGATGACGGGTGCTCTGAACTCAGCCTGCACATTTGTGCATGTGTGATGTTATTGTTTGTTTGTTTTTTTAAACAAAGCATTGCACTCTGGAGAAATGATAGTCTTCCTAATGACTGATAATCAGCTGGTGCCTGCATCCTTGTCAAAAACCTCTTCCCATTTTTTCTGGGTGACTTCAGTGAGGTGCCTGATGAGGCTGTGGGGTTTTCCCCTGATTCTGAGGAAGAAGGCTCAGATAAGCTTAGGATTTGCTGGGTGGAGGGGGAAAACCTGCTGGCAAGGCAAACTTCCAACTATGCAGCAGCTGGGGCAGTGTGTGACAGGGACTTCTCTGGCTGAGCAGGACACATTTACACCTTCTCTCCTTCCAGGGAGAAACAGGAAAGCCAGCTGGGCCACAGATTCCCTCAGCACTCTCCTGATGGGCGTCTGTTACAAAGAGAGTTTTTCCCAATTACACTCTTTCCTGGGCCTGGTGTCTTCCCTCCTTTTCACTTTTCACTAAAATCCTTGTTTTTCTCTTAGATTTTGATACAAAAATGCTTTGAGACTTGTTTTGGTTTCCATTGCACAGGGAGGGAAGCAGTGCCTGGACAAGTGAGGTCAGTCATTTGTAGCTGGATGCAGTGATGTGCCCACTGCTGTGCACAGAGGAGCCCCTCAAGTTCTCTTCCCTGGCACTGAAGCCTTTTCTGATAGCAATGACTTTTATTTTTCCATTTCTTTTGTACCTGTACAGCCTCATTCTCCCCTAGGTTTTCTCCTTGTGTTTAAGAAAGAGAAATGCAGCCCTGCTGGCACATCCCAGGTGAAGGCCAGATGCCAGGAAAGTAATCTGTCTTTTGGACTTCTTAACTAACCTGGAGGGGTAGAGACACACCAGCTGTGAAGCCCTGTAGTGCCATCCTATTTTCAAAGGAGCAAAGCTTTAAGGAAGGGCTGTTTGGGATGTCTAATCAAAGGGATGTGAGCAGGGCACATGGGGAGGTCTGTGGGTTGGCAGGAAGCAGTGCAGGCGATTTTTGAGATCTAAGAAGGCAGAGGGGAACTTCAAGAGACTTTTTTTTTACCCCCAAGTGGTTTTCATGTTCCCTGTGATGTTAGTCCATTAAAACACAGATATGTGGTCGGTGGCATCTGTGCCTCTACACAGAGAATTTCTGAGGAGTTGGTGCACTGATACATCAAGGCTGGATCCAGGAGCAGGAGTGGAGCCTGCTGAGCCCTTGAACGGGGGAAGCCTTGGGATAAGAGCAACATTCATTTCTGTGTCTGATCACAGTCTGTTTTCAAGGTGTCCCAAGCAAGGTAGAAGTGGGTGCTGTGGGTGTAGAAGTCCAAAAGGTGGTTGTGGTGTTGGGACAGCAAGAGAAATGTTTTCTTGGCTTTCAGTCTGGATGTGATGCGAATTTAATCTTGGTCTTTAAGCTCTGCTGGTTGTCAATCACAACAGGAGGTGAAGAGGCTAAAACATTCTCCTGTAGTTCTGCAAAAAGTAATCTGGCAGGGGAAATAACTCTGAATCTCGACTCAGGTTGAACAGAATTTAGTTGCTGAGGACTGTCATTCTGCCCCCAGAAGGTCACGCTCTGCTGGCTCAAACTTGCCTCTTCCTTCTGAAAGTCAGTCAGCAAAATGCATCAAATATTGATAGATTTAATCTTACTGTGTAAATGAAGTTCAGGCTGAGCTGGTCCGTGGCATTAGCTGCTGATCTCAGTTGCCATTTCCTCCTGATAGCCTGGCTTGGGATGAGTGGTGGCATTAAGGACTGACGAAAGAGCAGAACAGACAACAAAGTGCTCAGATCTGGAAGGGGATAAATATATAAAAATACGCTTTTTGTGTGTTTAAGAAAACAAACAAACAAACAAAAAGTGGTTGCTGAAAACAAACTGGATCTTTAGGCTGGACATCACAGAAACTGTGACAGTAGTGTGATCTAAGGTTTTCTGTACAACAGTGAAGGCTGTGTTGCTGGAAGCACCTTAGAAACCCTGCATATGGTGGGACCATCCCCCTTTGGCCATGCTCCTGGAGATGGAGAGTGGCTTATGAGGGATGTCTTTCCTTGTGGTGGTGCTCAGAGAGCTCAATCTGCAGCTCTAAACCTGAATGATTCTAATGTAGCCTGTTGATTGCTCTCTTAATCCCACTGACAGCAAATCCCACCTGTGCTTTTGGCTTGTCCTTCAACCCATCTCAGCCTCAGGGGGCAATATTAATTGATTATTTATTATCAGAAAGACTCCTGAGGATCAGTTGGTCAGTATTTACAGAAGCTTTAAAAGCATCATTACTGCTGTGTGATCACGTCGGGAATAAATAGCAGTTTGGAGTTTTGGCCTGTTGTGAGCTTTTAAGGAATAATATTGGTGAAAGTCCTGAGTGACTCTCACGTTTTAAAAGTCTTGGGGGTGTGATGATGTTAGTGAGTGAGTCTAAGTCTTGGGGAGAGTATCTGGTGCCTGGTCAGATGCATTGTGTGTTGATACTCAGGCCGTTCTTCCTTTCAGATATGTGACACGTTGAAATATTTTAAATTGGCTTTACCCACTCCATTTTTCTCCTGCAGCCAAAGACAGATGGTATCTGCAAAATAAAGCATCTTTATTCCCTCCCTTACTTTGCTTTCTATCCCATTATCTCAGAAGCACCCATTTGTGATGCTGTTTTACTGATACATAGAAACCAGGTGCAGAAACCACATTTCCAAGGAAAGGAAAGGTTTTAGTCTTAGCACTGCTGGTGTGGGATGTTCTTCTGTCATGTAACGACTGGGGAGGGCTGTGGAGTGTTCATCAAGAAATGACTTGAAACTCTCCAGGATTAAAAAAAAAATCAGTAGCTTTCTTTCTTTCTTTTTTTTTTTTTTTTCCCCTCCTGGGTACATATTTCCCTTTGAAGACTGGATCCAGATGTTACAACTTCCTAGAGCTTCAGGGAGTTGAAACTGTGGTCTGTGCGTGGCTCCTCCTTGGTGCAGTAGGCAGCCACAGGACAGTCTTCCATCCAAAATTAGGAAATCCCTTTCCAGGTTAAAAGCAGTGACAGGAGGCTGGCTGATTTTTTGGTGCGTGGTTGATTAGGAACAATTGAGGAGATAAAGTACGTGAAGTGACCAGTTTGCCACCCTGACTGTGTGAAGGTCCTTCACCGCGCAGCACTGTGGGCTGGATGTCACTATAATGTCCCTGCCATGGTGTTGTGAGGTTTTGGGAGGGGAACACGTTGGTTCCTGCAGTTTGTAGCTGTGGTGACAGGGACATTTTGGCTTTACAGGCCTGCGGAAGGTCATGGTCCGGGCCCACCGCCAGGCCTGGTGCTGGCAGGACGAGTGGTACGGGCTCACCATTGAGGACATCCGGCAGCTGGAGAAGGAGGCCCAGCTGATGCTGGCCCAGAAGATGGCCCAGTTCTGCAGTGAGAATGACTCTGAGCAGCACGGTGTCAAAGACACTCCTGGGGAGAAGGACGTGGAGCCCAGCACGGGGTCACCTGCCGACACCGAGGATGCCTCTGCCAACAGCGACGCGGCCTCCGGCAGGTCGCTCACCAAGCAATGGTCCACCTCCTCCAAGTCCTCACGGTCTTCAAAGAGAGGAGGTAAGATGCTGCCTAGGACTTGCTCTTCTGAACTCGTGGAGGTCGGGCTTTTGGGAGGTTGGACCCTGTCTCCTTGTGGCCAGGTGCCTTTGGGACAATGCGTATTCATTCTATGAGGCCTTCTCTGCTGTTGCTGCAGGCTCAGTCTTCTCAGGTGACGTGTTTTGGGGTTGGGAATGTTTTTAGTTGTCCCATAATTATGACTCAAGGTCACGTGGCAGAGCTTTTGCTGATACCAGAAGCACAGAATCTGTGAAAACACCGTAGAGGAGCAGGCAGGAGCTGGCTGGCAGCACTGGGGCTCAAAAGACAGCCAGCAGCACAGAGTTAGTCCTTGTTAGCCAGGAGCCACTGGTGGCTTTATAAGGCCCTTCCATGGTGTTCCCTTCGGGATATCTTCTTATCCTTGATACCTGTGTCACAGCAGGTACCTGTGCTCCTTGCCAGGGTTCTATGTCCCCACGTGCCTGTCATTTCAGAAGGGGTATTTGGCTCCCTGGGGGCTGCACACAGTGAAACATCTCATCAGCTACTGAGGAGATTATGGCAGAAGCCCCCAAAGGTGCTTGGGGGCTGCTGCCTTCCCCTGATGATGATGTGCAGTAGCTGTTTGGAGACAAAACCTTACCCTGGGATTAAGTGGGACTGTGGATCATGTCTGCATTCCCTTTGAAACACTGTTCAGGAAGCTTTTAGGATTTTGATGTTAAAGCCCTGCTGTGGATACCCTGTAAGGACTCAGCTTTGAGTCTTGGATTTTGTTATTCACCTGTCCCTTGGGACTCACCTCATTTTGCTGTACTGAACTCTTCCCTTCTTTGGACCGTTCTGTACGAAGGGGTGAATCCCCGGTGAGTTACAGCCACAAGGTTCAAACCTTCAGTAGTTCCCTGTCTGTTCAGCCAAGTGCTGCTGGTAGCAGGGAAATAGCAGCTCTCACTGCGAGAGGGGAAAAAAAGAAATCTTGATTTTTCTGCAAACCCCAAGGGACAGCATTTCTTCCAGTGGCGGTGGAAGGGAACATCTGGGTGAGTGAAGCTTCTCTATCTATCATATGCACTAAATATCGGGAGTTGAGTCTCCCATTTTTATTTCCCACTCCATCACTGATTTCATCGCGGGGTGAATGAGAGAGGAGCAGTAGTTTTACCTTGCCATGACTCACTCGAGTGAGCCCCAGGGAAGAACCTACCAGATGCTTCATAAATCACTGCATAAAGATAAAAATACTGGCTACTTTGCCTGCACCAGGATTTTATATTGATGCACCCATCTCCCATTATGCTCTTTGCACAAACCCCCTCTTCCACTGCTGACATGTTCACTGGGAGCTGGCGTTCTCAGACCTCTCAGGATTTCACTTGAAGGTTTTCACTGGGAGCAAAGCATGAATTTCTTTTCAACTGCAGAATGTCTCAGCTTTTACAAGGAAAAGTAATGAAAGAAATTAATTGTGATGTGCTGGGAAGTACGTCACACAGATATTTTAATCCTCCTTCATGCTGGCAGCACATTACCATATGGAAGCAAGGAGGGCTGTCGCGACGCACCGCCACCTCCAGCTGAAAAAAACGCCTTTTCTCCAAAAGATCTCCTTTTCTCCACCACCCGAGCGAGACCTCTGGTGATGGCAGGACCCTGGTTGCCATCCCATATGTTATTACGTGCTCTATTTTTAGCAACTATTATGCGAGTGCCTTGACGTCACTCCAGCGTGAATTAGCTCTGCTCCGCCACCTCCTCGCTGGCTGCTCCCGAGGGGTGGGCGGTGGGGTGCTGGGGGCTGCTGAGCTGCAATTACATGACTCTGCACAGGGTCTCCATCCTTGTTCCATGTGACAACCGGCTGGAAGATTTAGAAGAATTTTACTTACATATTCAACTCTGTTGGAACAATAGCACGACAGGGCTCGTGCGGCTGTCACAGTAACCGGAGCCTTTCAGGCTCTTGTATATGCTAAATGAGAACTTGTCAGTCTCCTCAGGTCTTTGCTGGGTTAGGTGGCTGCCGTGAGTGCTTTTTGTGCTCTGTGTGACAAGGCATGAGGGGACAAACCCTGTCTCCCATCGTTCTCTGGACAGCGCTCCCTTCAGCAGGCGGCTGTTCCCTGACAACTTCAGCTGAGGAGAGCTCAGGCTGGATCGTTGCTAAATTATAGCTGAAAAAAAGAAAAGAAGAAGCCATAATGTGTTTATATTTAGCTCAGAGAACTCTGGAGGGGAAAGTGAAAGGGAGTGGGTAGGTGTGAGAACAGGAGGGCAAACAGCACTAAAAGGACTTTGGGGTTTCTCCTTGCTCTGTTAGGACCGACAGCTCCCTTTGAAGTAGTCGGATAGCATGTTGTTTAAATCATTCAAGTTTAAAGTTTAAATAGATCTCTAATCCAATTTGTGTGGAAGCAATTTCCTTCCAGAAAACAGATTATTCCTCTCCAGGCTGCTCTGCTCAGCTACCCATCCGAAAGTTAGCGAAGCAGAGGCATGGCTTGTGTGCTGATGAGAGGCACGGAGAAAGCTTCCAATCAGCCTGCTTCCTTCCTAATTGCAAACTTTAAAACCCAGCTGATTTTGCACGTCCTACTAACAATTATAAATAGCTGCCATTCAAAATAGCAGAAGAGTGATCCAAGCAGCTTTGCTTTAATGTAGCATCTTGCTGGCAGGTTCTACCAACAGTAAACAAACAGGATCTGTAAAGCGGTACACTGACATCACACCAGCATCATCGGGGTTTTGTGTTTTTTAATATTGCAGCAGTGAATTTTCTTAGAGAACACATGATTCTTCCTCCAGCAAAGATCATGTTGGGAACTCTCCGTCTTGTCGATGTCGCGTTTCGCATAAGGCTTTTTTGTTTTTTCCAGCAAGTCCCTCGCGCCATAGTATCTCCGAGTGGAGGATGCAGAGCATTGCCAGGGATTCAGATGACAGCTCAGATGATGAATTCTTTGATGCACATGGTATGTGGAGCCTAAATCACCATCGTTTCTTCCCTGAAATGGTGGGGTAAGAGAACGGAAAGCATGAAGGGTGGGGGGTGAGCAGGGAAGGAAGCGAGACTTTTTTGTTTTGAAGTCTTTTCCTTTCTAACCACGACGTGCAGCTTCGGTGCAGCTTCTTCCAGCATCACCCAGCAGACTCTTACATTAATGCAGCACCATTTCAGGTGCAGTCTGAGCTGTTCGAGGGGATCTTGAACAGTCTTAGCCCTAGGGGCTGTATTTTATTTGGTGCAAATGAATGTGCGTGAAATCCAGCAGTACTAACTGGGCTGTGGGTGTGTCCTAATGATTCACTGTGACTGATTATTTTTCTAATTTGTTTTTTAATCAGTAAGAGGTGTGATTAATTGTCCTGTCTGGGCCTGAAGAGACCCAAATTTGCCTTTATTAACTCCTCATTCTACCATTCCAACAAATACAACAGCGAATGCAACAAGGTACTTCAGGTGCCAAAATTAATCAGTGTTGATTCCAGAATTCTCAAAGTAATTGTGATTATCTGTATTAAGAGAACGCTGTTATATTTTTTTTCTTTGTGCATGTATGTGTAAAGAAGCTTTGTTCCACTGCACTCATTTTATATATTGTACTTAATGCAAATTTAAGCCTGAAGGGCTCCGTCTCTATTGGCAACAGATGGACTCTTCTCCCGGCTGGTCTGATGGAAGTGAGAGGTGCAATATTTGCAGATGAAGTTGGGAAATGCAGCTGTTAAAAGATGACACCCCAGTTTTGCAAAGCTGAATTTTGCTGATGCTCAGCTGAAGTTCAGCCTCCCACTATTGTGTTCCAGAAGAGTTCTCCCATGAGTTTTTAGGCATGGATCCCATTGTGGGGTGGAAAGGGGTGTGTTAGTTTAGTGACCTGCACAACAGCAGCTGAAATGGCCAGGACATGTGTTTGGGATAAATGTGTGTCTCCTGCTGGGAAGGGGACAGGCCAACTTAGTTTAAGTGTCTTTATTTATTAACTTACATAGCATTTACAACAAGTATGTGAGGGATTTATTGGAGCAATACACATACAAGGGAAGAGGGGTGAGTCACCCAAATGGCACCGTTGCCATCCACACACTTTTTTGCCTTTTTAATTACTCAGTAATAAAATTGAGAATGAGACAGCTCTGCCTGGGATCCAGCGCCCCAGGGAATCCCTGGCCTGCTCCTAACAGGCCTGGGAAGGGGACTTAACAAAAACGAGCCTTGTGCACCTCTGTTGCAATACTTGTAGGAGGTTGCTAAGAGTAAAAGCAGCTGCTCTCCTGCGAGCAACAGCGAGTCTCCGTGTAGGCACAGTTTGTCCTCCGCAGTCGGCACAGTTGGGTTGAAAACTCTGCCTAAATCTGGTGGGATTTTGGCTCACGAGTCAAAGCCTTGGCGTGTGTGTGCAGTTGAACAGAGCCCCATCCCCAGGAGGGACCTCTTGGTGCCCCTTGGCCTGCAGAGACTCCGGGTCTGTGAGCAGGGATGAGGCTCCGCTCCCAGCTCATCCTGCTGGGGTCGGTACCATGGGAACTGGCACGGCTCAGGATGTGAGTCAACAGCCAGCAGAGTTCCTCAGAAGTGCTTCCCATACACACACACACATTTCCTCGCAGCGCAGTGGGCGTAACTGAGCCCCAGAAGATTCCTTGTCTCCAGCTTCCCACTCACCCTCATTCACTGGTAAAGATAGTGACAAATACAGTAATATAGAATATCTATCCTGTAATAAATGCTAATAATGGGAATAATATCCCATTCAGGGATCACTTGAGCAGCAGTAAGAGCTGTAATTAGACCTCTCAAGGAATTAAGTTTAATATTTAGATTAAGTTGCTGGAAGAGCTTTGAGTGCAGTCGTCCTCTTAATTCTCTGCCAGCACGTGTGTTACAAGCCTGTGCTTTCCACTTGCTCTGGACAGGCAGCTCCACACTCCCGTGTGCAGGGAAATTGGGGTTTACTCAAATTTTTTCCATGGCTGAAAAAGGAAATGGCATGCTGGTGCAAAATTTCCAGGTTGCTCTCTTTTTATGGTCAAAGTTGAAATAGAAGCTCCTAAAAATAATCAGGCTTTGGTTGGATCGTCACTTAGTGCCCTTCAGACAAATTTTTTTTAAGCTGTTGCTCAGATTTGCTGAAAAGATTAATATATTTCATAACCTTTTTTTGTTCCCCGTTGTGGGATTCTTCCAGCTAATTATTTTCTTGCTAACTCTACAGCAGTAAGAAAGGGGAAATCCTAGTCTGGGACTCTAAAGATTACGGCTTTTAGATCTTCAAGACATCTGTAATTACTGCTGTTATTATGTTTATAACTCTTTATTAAATTTACAAGGCCAAAATTTTCAGGAAAGACATACTAAGCACAGAAGTATAAATAAATTAGAAAGCACTTAACCTTCGTAGCAGCAAAAGATGCATCCTCAATGGAAAAAAAAAAAAGGGAAGGAGAGCTCCCCTTTGTATGTCTCTTCCTTTTAATTTCACTTGAGGAACATAGTATTTTTGGGACCCTTATTCTTTATTGACTGTAGTTGAACTGAGCCAGGGGATTTGGAAGATGCTGGGGTAGGAAGGAAATGGCAGATCCATGCTCTGTGTCTTGTTTCTTGAGGAAATCGGCCTGGGGGGTTCACATTCCCTTTATTGCTCCTGCCTTTTTAGGTGTTTGGTCCTATGAGCAACAGTGATCCTTGTCCCTGCATCCCCCAAAGAAATCCCACAGCTCTCAAAACAGGTCTGGGAGGATCCCAGTGGGAATCCTTGCTTTGTCCTCTCCTGTACTGGAGCATTCTGGCTGCTTTAGCACCATCAGAGAAAATGGCAAGCAAAGGCCAAACATGGTGCCTTAGATGGTAGCATTAAAAATCCAAGTCACTTTTTTCCATGTTTTAGGAGTTTTGTTTGTTTAAATCACGCAACTAAAACATTTTGTCTACTTTTCAAAAGGTGCTTTGGTTTCTATATAGCAAAAGCTGGTAAAGTATATGGTTTATTATGACTTAAACTATCCAAGTGTTTATAGATTGCATAGAGTTATGGGGCCTTGGTTTTATTTAAAATTCTGTTCTGTGCTCTTGTGTGTATACATATTTTTGTGTGTGTGACTCTCAAAAAATGTTTTTTTAAAGAGGACTTGTCTGACAATGAGGAAATGTTCCCGAAAGAAATAACAAAATGGAGTTCCAACGATCTGATGGATAAAATTGAAACCCCCGAATGCGATGATGTCCAGGGTAATTCTTTTCCAAGTACAAACTGCATGTGCTATTTTACAGTATTTCCAGGCAATTGTCACAGCCTCATTGTGAACAAGGTAAAACTTGTTATCCTCGTCTCACAAAGGGAGAAGCTGAGACAGAGCATAAAAATGACTGCCCAGTGCTGCCAAAAAAGATTTGCTCAGTGGGAGCTGGGATAGCTTTTGATTCTCTTTTATTTTCCGTGTTGGTTTGGCTCCTTTGTGTGACAGCCAGGATTCTCTCATATAATGATGAAATATCCCAGCTCTGTCTTGAATGACTTGAATTTCTCCTGACTTTTCTTTCCTTTTGCTCCATCCTTTGTTCTTGACTGTATCTGCATCAGTTTTATTTTCTGCTCATCATTATGAAATGGTGAAAGGAATCTGTAGCTCCTCAGCCGGAGCGATTCACAGTGGAAGGTGACACTCAGGCTTTCTGTTACAAAGTCAGTCTGTGTAGGCACAGATGTAGGAACACATCAGATCTCTACTCCCCAGCGTAGTTCAAGCAATTCCTTTTATTTTCCCACAAACCAATCATTTCTGACAGCTGTGCAGGGATTTCCCATTGTTGCCATCCTTGATAAAGCAGTGGTACCAGATCACTGTAATGAGAGAAGAGCTCGCTAATGTCCTCAGCTCTTACCCAGCTTATGAGAAATTGCTGGAAAATAAATGACCCAGCATTGCCCAGCCTTCTCAGGTGGAAGGAGGCAAGAAGGAGGGAGAGGGTGATTTGATGAAATAATGAAGGAGATGTGAGGCATTGGAGCAAGCAGTGTCTTTACGGAAGAGTTTCTTTACCGAAGAGCGTCTGGCAGCGCTGACGTTCTGCACCTCTGTGTTTCCAGGTGACTTGTACCAGGAGACATCAGCAGAATACCACGTTGGCTCCAGTGTGGAGAGGCTCAGCATCATTGAGGTGAGTGCTTTGGCTTCCTGTAACAAGATCCTTTGTTGGTGGAATGTCTCTGTGTGGGATAAACGGGTCCCTTTGCTGTGAGCAATTTCTTGTCTCCGTGTGCTGCTGAACCCCAGTAACACCTGTGTGTGTCCTTCTGTACTTCAGATTTAAGGGATTTTTCTCCCATCTTTTGAACATCATACAGAAAATGCTGTGTAGTTTGCAGGCAGCAAACTACACAGGTAATCCTGTGGGGATCAGAGCAGCTCGAGGCTGGGTTGAGCTATCTTGCAATGCCAGATGAGCGAGTGTGGGAGTGGGAGAACACATTCCTGCAGCACCAAGGTGCAAAGGACAGCACTCAGCTGAAGCCCACAGCGTGGAGCTGCTCAGGATCTTGTTTGGGAACCAGTTACAGCACAGCCTGTGTTAGTGCTCTGGGCAAAATAATAAATAAATAACACCACACTGACCCGCCCCAGCTTTCTAGACTTGTGCGGTTCAGAGTCCTGGTGAGACACCCTGGGGTGGCTGTTCCTGGCCTGCCCTTGCAGCAGCTGCCTGTCTGTGCTGCAGAGGTGGTGCAGCTGCTTTGCAGAGTGCCTACTTTATGTCTGAGTGGTCCATCAAAGACCATGAGTTTTGGAATTACTGTCTGTGCCAGACTAAGTTCATGGTGATTCGGCTTTTCCATAATAGACTGAGAGCTCAAGGGCCACGAGGAGAGTGGGTGGCTGGGAGGGGAACAGCTCTGGCCACCTCAAAATAAGCAAGTCACAGCCCTAAGATTTCTCTTGGAGCTCAAGATGGTGTGGGAAACTTGTCTTCTTCAGAGGGCTGTGCAAACTCAACCCCCTCCTGTTTCTGCCTTCATTTTAGAAAAAGAACAGACTTCAAAGCAAGATGAAAAAGACAGTTATTTGTAGTTGTTCACAAGCTGTCTGCTAAAATAGTATGAAATTCCTATGCCACCAATTGCAATGATTTTCAGGTTAAAAGCTTCCCTCACCAGAAGGTGGTTCAGGATTTAGGTGTTTTAAGAGGCTCCAGATCTTACAAGGAAGTTCTAAATTGTTACCTCCACCCTTAAACTAATCAACAGTTCCCCACTTCCTTCAGAGCAGAGGGTAATGAACTGAAAGGTGCCTCCAAATCACTGCTGATAAACTTCTGCATGACCTGAGCTTGGTGACTCATGTCATTCTCCAAAGGAGCACTTAAAATACTTGTCTGGAAGCAGAAGAGGTGCTGAGATGCTTTGAGGGCTCCTCCTGTGCCTCCACCCAGGGAAAGGTTCACTGTGCAGGTGCTAAAACTGGAGTCAGAGAAGGTTTCAAGAGCAGGCATGAATACAGTGGAATGGCACTAAATAATTAAAGGCCATTCTTATGCAGGAGGTCTGGAAAAATCGTTTTTACAGACTTGGATGTGAATTTTAATACCGCTGGTGGGCTGTGTAGTAAGACAAGCTTTTAACAGTATCTGGTAAAAATGTAATCTAGTTGTTAGGCTGCTAATGTGTGCCTGGGCATGCTTTCCTCCCACCAGCAGGTCTGTCAGGGACTCAATCGCTGCTCAAAGGACAACAGGTGACTAAAGATGCTAGAATTAGAACAATTTGCCAAATGGAAAACACTGCTGCCCTCCACCCCTTCCATAGCTCCTCTCAATGGCAACAGGGAGTTGCTCAGGGTGTTCTCAGATGTTGTCTCTGCTAACCCAGGGGTCAGGTACAGGAGGGTTTGCACAGATCTCAGAGGTGTGGGATGGAGGATTTGAGTCCGTGTGGGAGCTGTAAACACTGATAGCCCTGGAAGCAAATAGATTTTAAAAATAGTTACTGCTCTATTGTGTTACAATATGTGCACATGGATGCTCTTGTACCTGCCTGGGGCATCAGGATTAGGCATACAGCTCTTCTGGCAGGGCATTAATGATGAGGATACAATTCCCTTCTTCCCTCAATTACACCCTGTATGTTTAGGCAAGGAATTGGTTCAACACAATAAGCAAATCATCTGGGCAGCCAAATTAAAATCCCTCACGGTGTTCATGCAGCAGTCTCACAGCCACGTGCTGGCCATTCCTTGGGTTATAGGGTCATGAACTTTTTTCAGTTCCTCTCTTGCAACAGTTTAAGCAAATCTGAACTCTTATTTATAAACTTCTGTGTTAGGCAAACATGCAATGACTGATCTTCCCACAACTTCTCTTCTCAGTAACTTGCCACTTGCTGACCTGTTTGATCTCATTTGTTAATTTTGCTGAATGTGTTTCACTGCCAACTGGTGCAGCTGAGCTCAACACCCCACAAAAAGCAACACCCATCTCTTATTTCTGTATTTTTCCACCCTAATACATACAAGGAATGTCTTTACTTGCTGCCATGTTTTACCTGGATCCAGTTTTATGCAGTTTTTTTTTTTTTTACTTTCAGCATTCTTTCCGCTTCTGATGAGGCAGGCTGAGGCTGTGTGTGCATTTGTGCATGCACAAGTGTAGGATAAGAGACCTGGAAGGAGTACTCAGGTTCTCAGCTGGTGTTTTCTGGTGTATCTAATGGCCTTTGCCATAAATTAAGCACAAGTCACCCCTTTGAAAAATGAGCATTTCTGTTTCTCTTCCATCCCCACCTAGGATGAATCAGTGCAGCCATTAATGCAGCCAAGTAAAATCCATGTCCTCCTCTTGGTCCTCCATGGAGGGAACATCCTGGACTCAGGAAGTGGTGACCAGAGCTCTAAGCAAGGGGATGTGAACACCATCACGACCGTGTTTGACACGGTGATGAGGGTGCATTACCCAGCTGCTCTGGGACACATTGCCATCAAACTTGTCCCTTGCCCAGCCATCTGCTCTGAAGCATTTTCCCTGGTGTCCAGGTAAGTTGATGCTGTTTTATCATGGAGTGGGGGGTTTTGGGGGTTTTGTTTTGTTTTATTTGTTTCCCTGAGATGCTCTGTGTGTAGCACTGAAAGCTCTGACCATGCTTTGAGAAGGCATTTATTAATGTACCAGCAAGGCATTCAATCTCGATTTCATACTTAGCTGGAGTGAATACAGTAATCATGCAGCACAAGTTCTGAGATTGATTTATTCTAATTAATCCAATAAATACTAAGGATTTAATTCCTTGTCTGGGGGTTGTTCTGTCAGTGTAAGTATGTTGTCCTTGAAGATTTACGTTTGATGGGAGGGAAAGATTTATTAAGCTCTCACCCATTCACAGAAGAATAAATGGCCTTCCTGTCTTGAGGCTTTTCTTTATGAACCACAACACTTGACTGTACTGCCTGCAAGTTGTTTTCCCCATATTCCCACTGTCTCTTGCCCTCTCCAGCCTCAGCCCATACAGTTATGACGAGGGCTGCCTGTCCAACAGCCAGGATCACATTCCCCTCGCTGCGCTCCCCCTGCTCGCCACGTCCTCCCCGCAGTACCAAGAAGCCGTGGCCACTGTCATTGTCAGAGCCAACCAGGCCTACAGTGAGTTCATCAAATCCCAGGAGGGCACCTCCTTCAACGGCCAGGTAAGCCAGGGGCTGCTCAGGCCACAGCCAGAGGAAGAACAAATGAAGCAATTTCCTCCTGAAAACCTCTTTGCCTTTAATCTCTCAGGAGGAATGGAAACATGACAGTGTTGGGCTGCAACAAGGAAGTGGTGTGCTTTCCATTTCTTTCTTTCTGAGAGGGAGAGATTGATGCTTGTGTACTGTCCTGAATCTTTGGGATTCAAAGCAAAGGCTGAGTTTGTGTTCAGAAAGGAAGCTCCAAAGCAGTGAAGCTAATCAGGTTTCAGCGTGACACACCTTGCCCTAGCAGGAATGCTGCCTTTGTTACTAAACATGGTCTCTTCCCCATTGCAAATCGAGGCTGTTTAAGCATTCCTGGCTTTAAAGGACCTTCAGCAGCTTGTGCAGGAGCTGTCGCACCCATGGGTTTATTTTTTGAGACTTTGCAGCTGCTGCACCGCATAAAGAGCACGACTGAGCCTCACACCTCTGAGCAAAGTGACTCCCCAGCCCCACGAGGGCAGAGGCATTGGAGGAGCTGTCACACTGCACTGCTGTAGTGTGGTTTATCCATCCTGAGCTTCTTCCCAGCCAGCCCTTTCCTGCCCAGGCATCTTGGTGCTTTACTGTGCCTGTCTGCTCCTGCCTTCAGAGGCAGGACTGTGTTATCCCCTCGGGATACAAATGGGCAGAAGCTTTCCTGAGGTAGCACGGATAGCTGGCAAGGGGGATCCAGCTTGGCTTCTGGAGTTAGCACTGGGATCAGGGCTCTGGGTTACTGTCCTGTCACTCCAGTTGGCTGGTAGGGACAGCCAGGACACCTGAGCTGTGTGAGAGAATGGGAGTCTGCAGGCAGTGATAGATTTCAGTGGCTGAACAGTTTTACTGATGAAGGCACTGGGCATCCTGTTACTCCAGCTTGTCTAGCTGTAGTCCAGCGCCCTGTCCAGCCATTAGTTCTGAACTGAAGTCAAGGGACTTTTTTAAAAATTTCCTTTTTATTTCTCCTCCTTCTTCTCCTCTGCTTCTATTGCCTGTCTCAGGTCTGCTTGGTAGGGGACTGTGTTGGAGGGATCCTGGGATTTGATGCCTTATGCTACAGCAATCAGACCGTGTCCGAGAGCCAGAACAGCAGTCGGCGAGGGAGCGTTGTGAGTGTCCAGGTAAGGCTGGCTCCCTGTTCCTCCCTGGGCCTGTTTTTAGCAAGGATCTCCTGAAACAACAAAGACTATTCCTTATCAATGGCAGATGTGTCTTAAGGTGCATATGGGTGTCAGGTTGGGTGTGTTTGCTCTAAACAGGGACATCTCAGCCTCTGCTGTGAAGCATCACCCACACCTTAGGGAGTGGTTGGGCCTGAGATTCTGTATTGGCCTCGACCGGATCGTGGGGTAAATGGGGAAAGGAGGATAGGAGGGAGGTGTTATAATGTGGGTGTGTTCTTAATTCAGCTAAATCCATATATTTCAAATTCCAGGATACCGACCTTCTGTCCCCTGGAATAACAGTGAACAACAGCCACTGTTCCAGTGGCTCTAATCTGGAAGCCAGCAGACACCTCAGCAGGAGCAACATCGATATTCCTCGTAGCAACGGAGAAGATCCAAAGAAGCAGCTGCCACGGAAAAGGAGTGATTCATCTACCTATGAACTGGACACCATAAAGCAGCATCAAGCCTTCCTTTCAAGGTAAGATTTCAGGTTTGGAAAGAACAGATCCAGAAGTATCCTGGAGCTGAGGGTGGTGCATCTGTGGAACCTGAGTGTTGCTTTGTCATCCTGTGATAAGCAAGGTGGAGTAAAACAATTTAGATTAGAGGGTTATTGATTTCAGTGTGTTGTATATGCAAATAAAATTAACAGCTTTCTTGCTGAGTGGCACTGAGAGAATCCAGCTTCTCTACTGCATCAGTGTTGCAATGGCAAGAGCTGTTGTGTGACAGCCAAGGCAGTCAGGGAACTGCTGCTCTGCTGTGCTGCAAGTGTGGGATGGAGGTCAGAAAGCAAATGGAGAAATCGTGTAAGGGAACTCAGTGAAGCAGAGCTGGGAAGCCAGCGTGGTTAATTTTAAAGCATCTCTGAAACCTGATCTTGAATTATTCTGTCCCCTACCAGGGCTGCTTCATTTCACCAAGGACACATCTTAAATTTGTTACTCACTGCTGAAGCCCCCAGTATCACATTTTTAAGCTTTTTCAAATGGACTTTCAGAATGTGTCTGTTAACATAACTCATGGGATTTTTTCACAGCAGTCTGTCCATGGCCACTGGTCATTCAGGGATTATTTCTGTAAACCCAGAGGATTTTTCTGACTGAATCTTCTTCTTCAGCCTCTGGAACTGGACAGCCCAGACCTTTTTCTCCTGCAGGCCTGGAGGAACTGCAGTAAATATGCTCTTAATCCCTCTTCCCTCATGTCCCAGGAACTTGGGAGCAGTGTCCCCCACAGCAAACCCCATTACCTGCATTGCAGCTGCATCAAAGGCTGTTCCTTTGCCCTGTGCTGAGCTGAAGGCTTCTGCTGCATTTCTCCCCCTCCATCACTACTTGGAGTCATTGCTTCAGCTCAGGGATTTGTGTTGTCCTGCCACATCAGGGCCCTTTTGTAAATGATTTATAGGAGAGAGAAGGTATCAAAGTGAATGTTGTTGGTGTACAGAGATAGGGTATTCAGAAAGACAGCTGCATTTACAAAATCCACAATGAGGTTCTTGGCTATTTCCAGCAGGTTAATAAAAGGCAATCAGGCTCTTGTTTTTGCCTCCTCAAAACAGTCTCCTGCATTACAGGAGAAAATATGAGTCGTGCAAAAATGTGCTCATTCTCCTCCTCGTTATTGACCTCAGGGGCACAGACTCAGTTAAGGAAATCAGGCTGGCATCTTGATGCATTTTTACACCTATTTTAGAGTAAGTGCTGGGCCTGATGTGGGTAATGGATTGCTCGGTTTGTTGTTCCAAATAGCTTTGTGCTGGTCCTTCCTGTTCCATCTCTGAAGGGCTGTGCCTGCACCCAACATGCAGCACTTGTGGGTCCCTGGCAAGAGCTGTCAGGATTCAGTGGGGTGACAGATTGGTGCATCTTTACTTCTTAAGACTTTTTATGTGTTTTTAAAGTCCCTTTAGAACTTGGGTTAAAAATTAGTCTCTTCCCAGAACTGAAGACCAGGATTCTCTCAGGGAAAGGGGCAGGTTGAAGCTGCAGTAGGAGCTCTCTCTGCACTCAGCTCTGTGGTGCAGAGGAGGCTGAGGAGCAGGGATTCACTCATCCCCTCCTGTAGGTCAGCAGGACGTTGCTCACACGCCTATCCCTGGACCTTGTTCTCCCAGCCAGCACCAGCAGAATGCCCTGCTGGCCTCTGCCACCAAGGAATGACTTTTCCCATGCAAAAACCAAGCCCTAGTGTGACGTGGCTTCGAGCAGGAGGTTGGCAGAACAGAGCCAAGTTTTCCTCCTGGGCTCGGCAGACGGGCAGCCTGGCACACAGGGACCTTTCCGTCCGTGCCCACTGCAGATTTCAGCCTGTGCCAAAGACACTCATTTTTATTCATGTATCAGACCTACCCACTTCTCTGGGATAATGCCCAGCAAGCCAGAGCAGCATCTGGAGATTACAATCACACGTTTATTTTTAAATTCAGTCCTTCTGCACAACTACATTATTTCTGGCTATGCTGTACTTGTATTATTGTAAATGAGTTGATTTGCTTCTGAAATCCATAAGCTCTTGTTTAATTAATGCACACAGTACATCTGCTGCTTTTTAAAGGGAGAACAGGGCACTGTAGGTTGCTTGGAGCATGATGGATCCAGAGTTCCCTTTGGCTCTCATTTCTTTTGATTGCTGAAAAGACGATACCAAGTTCCCGGCAAAAGGAGAGAAGCTGCCCAAATTGCTCAGTGCTGTGCCTGCTCTGCTTCTTCCCTTCCCCACGAAGAGATGCTGTGGGAAGCTGTGTGGAATGCACCAAACCCCCTGCACCCATCCTGCCGTCGGGATGGCTTTTCCTCTGGTGCCTTTGTTGGAATCCCATCACTGTCACCCTCCCTTCAGCAAAGCTGAGCGTGTTCTAAATGACTTTGCATTCCTCACACACAGCAAACTTGATGCATTGCATCGTGTTAGCTAAAGCAGTTGTAGCTCCACCGAAGGTGGCTTGTTCTCAGATGTGTTTCAAGGCTGTGCAGCTCGGCACTGTGATCTCAGGCAGGCTCGTTTGCATCACAGAAACAGGAACAGGCTCGTTTTAGCTGTCACTGTTGTAACCTCCCGTTCCTCCTGCTTTTGACACCCCTGTTTTGACTCCCCGTGATGTGTGTGTGTCTGGCATAAGTAACTCACCGTTCCCTGGCTGGGAACTGGGAGAGCAGAGCCGTGCATGTGCGTGTGTGCAGCTCCAGAGGGAACATGACAGCGCAGCAGGAGCAGGAGGAGGTTTGGCATCCTTGGGGAATGGTGTTGAGCAGAGGAGCTGTCTCTGGGATGATGTGTTATTTGCCGTGGCGGGAAAGCAAAGTCTGTGTGAAGCCTGGTTTTCTTCCCCAAAAGTGTGAGCGTTTGCAGCTGCTCCTGGGCTGAGTGGCTGTGTCTGAGGGGTCTGTGAGCAACTGCTCTGGTGCTGGGGATGGTGGGGAAGGAACAGCCCTGTTTTGGGATCACAGCAGTGCTGGAGTGTCAGTGCTCTCAGAAGTGGCCTTGATGAGCCAGAGCTGTTGCACATGAGGATGTGACAAGTGCTGGTCACCACCCAGGGTTTTGTTTTGGGGCCACAGAGCTGGCAGGAGACTGCTGGATTTGCATCATTCCCAACTCCAGGCCAGTAAACTCTTTATCCAACCCAACTCTTACAGGATCCATTTCTCCTACATGTTTTATAGAACCTGTTCTGATGCTTTTTAAAGTGTTTGCAAACACCCTCTTAAGGCACTGCTGGTACTGCCTTCAGCTCTCTGCTTCTAATTATAATGAGACAACCCACTACAGCTGCCACTGGAATCTGTACAACCTGGAGAGCAAAGGAATTTGCAGCTTCATGCTTTTCGGTGGGAACAGAAGCATCCCAGAAAGCCTTTTGTGCAGCAGGTTATCAGTGTTACACATCTGTCATTTCTCATTCCCAGATCTAGACTGCAAAGAAGCAACTCTCCCTAACATGGGGGTGGATTCCCAGCATTTTCACCTAAGTGTTCCTGCTGCTGCTTCTTCAGTGTCCAAGGAAAATGCGAATTTAAATCTCTGCATTAAACCTGAGCATTGCCCAGCCTGCACTACACACAGGTGGAATTTTGCAAACAGATTTGACACCTGAGAGAGAGAGGAAAAGCTGGACATGTTTGATACATTAGCAGCAACCACAATTTTGACTCCTTAAAGAAAAAGCATTTTGAGGAGATGGTGTGTAAATGAACCCACTTAAAACTTGGATTTGTACATCTAAATGATGCCAGTGCAATGGGGTCATTGTGGGTTGATTAGCACAGTTCCTTCACTGAGGAGATAGAAATTAGATCCACTGTCAATAACTAATCCAGGCTTTAATTATGAAAACACAGTGAGGATAAAATTCTGACTATTTTCTGTTCTTGTCCCAGTTTACATTCTAGTGTCCTGAGAAACGACCCCACGTCCAGGCGATCCAGCAGCTCCACGATGTTGGATGGAGGAAATATTGGGAAGTTTGACTTTGAGATCACCGACTTCTTCCTCTTTGGTTCTCCCTTGGGTCTGGTGCTTGCACTGCGGAAAACTGTAATTCCAGCTCTTGACAGTAAGTCCTGATGCAAACTGCTCCCTTGGTGGGTGGTGTAAGCACCTCCTGCTGCAATTGCAGGAATCTGGTTAAAGCCAAACATTTCTGTATCATATTGAGAGGACCGTAAAGAAGCAGATCTCTGTGTGCTCTATGCACCACCGGTTATATGATTTCCAAACATGAAAAGTACTGGGTAATTCTTGAGTCTGTAAACAGTGTAATAAATTGTTTCAGTTGACTGAACTGGGAGATGAGTGAGATGATAAATCCTTTGCAGTTTTGTAACCCGACAGTTGTCCTTTTTAGAGACAAATATTTGCTATATTCTAACAAGTAATATTTTGATACCTGAGGGACTTTTTTCTTTGTCTGTTTAGTCTTTCAGCTCAGACCAGCTTGTCAGCAGGTCTATAACCTGTTCCACCCTGCAGACCCATCTGCTTCACGCCTCGAGCCTCTTTTGGAGAGGAAGTTTTACCTTTTGCCCCCCTTCAATATTCCCCGGTACCAGAGGTTCCCACTGGGTGATGGCAACTCTGCTGTTTTGGGTAAGTCCCTCTGGATCCACATTAGATGTTTAAAGGGTTACAGCTACATTTTACATGAAGCTATCCACACAGTTGGGAGTGGTAAGAAAGAGAATTGGCCCTGTAGCATTAGCCTTGTTCCTGATTTAGCAGAAAAGGAATTTTCTTCCAGTGAAATCAGTGCCTTGTGTCCCATGTGCCCTTTGTTTGTTGCACAAGGGCCTCCAACTGCTGAGGGTCATGAGGTGGTGACCTCTCTGTAAAGGCCTCTGTTCTACAAGCAGACTGGTGCTTGTGATTGAGAGTGAATGGAACACAATTGAGTTGGCAGAATTTAGGACTTGGAGGGCCAGTGAAGACTGGAAGGAGCAGAGTTTACAGTGAGATGATGAGATGATTTACTTGTTTGCAACCAGTTTGTCTTAATATTTGAATCATGCAGGACTAAATGAAGAAGACTCTATATCTATAGCTGGATAATTTTGGTGATCTTCTGCATAATTTTAAAGTTGAAAATCCAAAGAAGTGGTCTTCTATGTATCAGCGCCTTTAAAGATTGTAATTGCTGAATCTAGAGGTCTGATTTGTTAAATGGGCACAAAGTAAACCCCATGTTTAATGAAGTGAATAAAATGCTTTCTGCAGGCCCCACTCACTTGTCAAATTTAGCCAAGATCTTGCTGCAACACTTTTTAAAAATGGATCCACCCACAACTGCATTTGTACCCAGGCCAGTTACAACAGCTCAGGGAATCTATAGCAACTTGAAAAGCAATTTGCTTTTTGGGTGTATTCTAGGTATCAGCTGCAAGCGGCTTAATACAAAAAAATAGAGTTAAACATCTTAACCTTCTTTCTCTTAAATACATTCCAAAGCCCCTGTTCTCACTAAACCCAGAGGCAGAGGCCCCATTGACACTAAACCTGTGTTCTGGTTATCATTCTGGACAGCAGCAGGAATATTAGAGCCTCCCTGGACCTCTGAATTGGCTCTGTGTGGAAAGACACTTGCCATGCAGTGAAGTTAAACAGCAATTAGCTCTTCTATGAGAAGGGCAGAGTGATTGCAAAACCTCCAGGTCTCAGCCTTGTTATTTTAAGAGATACTGCTCTGCCTTGATGAATAAAACTGACAAAAACCAGCTTTAAATTCTCTTTTCCTGTAAGACAAAGCCTCTTCATTTGCTTATCAGAAAGTAACAGACCATTCCTTTCCATTAGAGTCAGTGTTGTGATGGACACACTACCCAGAAGGACTAACCATGATTCACCGAGCTGCTCCTGAAGTTAGTGTTCACTGGAGGGCACTCCAGAAAAGTTAATTGCTGCTATAATTAAGCTGTGTGTTCTGCTGATCACGTAAAATTCAGGTGCTCGATTATAATTGGTTCTGTACAGAACCTTGTGTAACACTGCTGGTGCACATCTCCTCATGTAGATTGCTTTTTTGGGAGTTCACAATTCAGAAAGCCTCTCAGGCTGTTTTCCCCCTCCATGTTCCCATCTGTACTAAATGCTGGTCCCTGTTTCATTTCAGTGAACTTGCAGAGTAAAATCAAACTCACATCCCTGCTTACTCCTGTGCTTTGCACTGTGTAGGCTGTGAGTCTGATTCTTCCCTCACAGCATAATTTTTTCCACTCATAGTAAAAAAGATTTCTCTGGATCTGCTGTGTATTGATGGATTTGGCTTAGAAGGGGGTGAAGATGCCTCCCTTTTGTTGTTGAAATGCCATCGTTGTGTTCTCCTCTGCTCCCAGTTAATCTCTGATGTTGGTCTGTTTGGAAATCACCCCTGTTTTGTTTCTTTTACTCTATTTGAAGGTTGTCTGTTCATTGAAGACTCATAATTAAGTGCTGGGGTGTAACTGTTTGTATGTTTAACACTTTGTGGCCGCATGTCTGTTGTTCTTTGTCCTTCTGTTATGTTTTTTTTTTCCCCATCTGCTTCTAGTTGAGACAATCCAGAACAATCCCATCCTCCTCATGGAAAGTAGCCCTCTGGGTGCTCTCCAGCACCAGGACAGCTTCATGGAAACAAGTATCCCCGTTCCCGTACTGAATTGGCAAGATGTTTCCAATAAAAGTGCTGGTTGTGCTGAGTGTGTGTAATCTACACTTTCGTATTGTCTGTGGTGTTGGGTTCTTGGGGTCCTTTTTTTTGGAGATCACACTGTTGCTTCCTGGAGTTGAAATCTTCGTGCTGTGTCTCAGGCTGTGCCACAGGGAATAACCACTGGGGATCACACCTGGATCTGGGAGAGCCACTGTGGAAACAAGGGCTTGGGATTCTAAACTCTGTCCCATTCTGGTGTCGATGCTGGAAGGGGAACTGCTGCCATGCACGGGCTGGTTTCCTCTGTGGTGCCTGTGCTGCTGGAAAGAGGCTTTGGGAGAGAGTCCGTGATGACCCTGCTCGTGTGGTGCTCACTGAGGCCAGGATCCCTTGGGAAAGGGTGTCCTGCAGTGTGCAGCTTCCCAGCAGCCACGAGCCATCGTGCCTAGAAGTCCAATTGATGTCCGGGTCACACCAGATTTTGTCCCTTGGAGTACCTGTTTGGGTGCTCCTCGTGGCTCTGCTGAACACAGCACTGAGGCTTTCAGACCCCAGGGTGGCTCTGCGTGTTGGTTATTTTAAATTAATTTCTCATCTCCTGCCTTAAAAGCAAAGTTTGATGCATTTATTTTGCCTTATTTTCCATCATCAGTGCTGCATGGCCTCATTTATTCTGATTGTGGCTGGTGCTACATCTGCAATTTTGATGAGACTTGCCTTTGTTTTGGTTTTTTTCTTCCCTGCGTGTCTCACTTGCCCGTTCTCATTCCTTTCTCGGTGTTTTGCATTGAGAGCTGGGTTCTGCTGCCCTGTTTGTCTTTAACAAGCTGACCCTCACTGTCCCTGAGCAGTTTGGGCTGTTATGTGGTCATACAGCACAGCAACATTGCTGAGTTTTCCAGGTGGTCTCTCCCTGTGTCTCCTGAAGGTGGAGAGGATTTTTAGGTGTGCAGCTGCCGTGCTGCCTGTGCTGTGAGGTTCTGGGACAAAGCAGAGGGAAAGGATCTGGTACTGTTAATTGATAGCTTTGGAGGTCCCTGATGAAATAGCATTTCACTGTGAGCTGATACTGCCTCTGGTAAGGACAGAGCTTGTAGAAGCATCCCTTGCCCATGGCAGGGGGTTGGAATTAGATGGTCTTTAAGGTTACTTCCAACCCAAAACATGACAGGATTCTATGATTCTCTGTTTTTTTACATTGTGGGTCAAGAGCACAGCATGTCCAAGCAATTCTTGATGTGAGTGTAGCAAGTGCTGAATCCCAGTTCAACCACTGGACTGCAGGAGATTTCCAAAATCACAAAAACTTGTGGACAACAGAAATCTGCTGCTCTTGATCTCAGGGTAGCAACTTCAGAGTGCCCAGCACTGACCAGTGACTCCAGTGCAAGCAGGGCCTCTCCTGTGCTGAGCAGCTGCCTGGCTTTTCTATGTTTTTCAGTCTTTTTGTTTTTATTGAACCTGTACATATTTTTTGATTGCTTTCAGTATTTCCCACTTTGGTGCAGTAGCTCCGTCTCCAAATAGCACATAACAAAATCTCACATTCAGGTACCCCAAGGACTTGCCTGAAAGGATGGCTCAGGGCTGTTCTCTTATAAGAACATTGACAAATGAGTCCTTAAGTGAAAGAGCACAGCATCAAAATGAGTATTAAAGATTCTTAGGCAGGCCAAAACAAAAAGTGATTTGGTTTCCCATGTCAACTCCCCTGGAAGTGCAGTTAAATCTTGGGTCGTGGCATGGGTTGTGCCATGTGGTTCCAGCAGCAGCAGGTGCTTTGCTGAGAGGGTGCTCAGGGCACTGCTCCAGCCATGCTCCTCTTCCTCGCTCTGGTACAGTGGCCCTGAGTCAGCCCTGAGTCACAGAACAAAGTGCAGTAAACAAGGGCACCTCTGTCCTCACCGAGTGACAGAGGAACAGCTAATCTTGATAAAGGTCTTGCTGCTGCTCGACCTTCTGGCTTCACTCTGGGTTTGCCTGGAAAACCTCCCTGTGGCTGTCAGGACCTGAGCTGTGGCTGGGGATGCACCTCTGCAGTGCAGGAGACTTCCCATGGCTCCCGTTAGGAGCACCTGGCTGCAGGTGCTGGGGTCAGTCTGTGGCAGCATCTGTGACATCCCACCCTGGCCACTGCACTCCCCAAGAAAGCCCCCTTGGTTTCAGAATTGCTGCACAAGGGACATGGTGCAGAGAATACACAAATTCAGGAAATATGTTCTTAGGTTTGTGGGTTCTTTCTGCAAGTCAGGTCTCAGGATTTTCTTTGGAAGTTGCTGTCACTGCAGCATTGGTGTGGAGGAAGCTTTTCTGAGGGGGTTGTAATGCATAAAACAGGTTTTTCTCCACATTTCCTGCCCTGCCTTTTCCTGGCCTTCGTTTTTCTCAGAAACTACCCTTTCTCAGGGACAGAGGGTGTGTAGCTTGGGGGAAGGGAAAAGCACAAGAGGAACCTGAGTGGGCAGGAGCAGGGGAGCGCTGCTCTTGGGTGGCACCTCATCCCCTGCAGAGCAGAGTCCTGCCCCCAGTGCAGGCAGTGCTGAACTAAACAGTTCAGTAATGCTAAAACACCTCAGGCCTGAACGGGAGCGGGAATTGTTCCTCTGGTGACACCAGAATGGGGCTGGAAGGGCTGTTGAGGTTGGGTGCTTTTGCTGTGAATTCTTTGTATTCCAAAATCCTTGGTCCCAGAAAAACAAGACTGGCTAAAAAAGAGCAAGCCCAAAATCCCACTGTCTTCCTTTATTCAGTTTCTGGTATTCAAAAAGGAGTTGAAGTTCAGGCAGAGCTGAGTGAAGATGGGCTAACGGAGTCAAAGCCATGACCACCCCAGGCAGGACCGTGCTGGGCCCGGTCTTTTCTCCTGTAACACTCCTGAACTTGTCTTCTTAATTCGAGCCACAGGTGCTTTAGGTTTGGGATTGGAAGGAAGGGATTGGAAGAAGTCCAGGTTTTTCTGGTGGTTAAACCAGAACCTGGCGTTTTTCCTGACACAGACAAAGCCAAACCTCTCCTTGCATCTGAGGGGGTTTAGGAAAGCTGATAGTCATCACCTGTGCTGGGGCACCCATTTGGTGACACAAGAGCAGGAGCACAGGAGGATCTCACAGGCAAGAGAACAGAGAGGGAGGGATGAGCAGAGAAGAGAGGGTTGTTCAGGTCCCCCAGCAAAGGGAATGAGATACTTTACCCTTGAGATCTTTGTGGGGTTCAGTGCAGCTCCTGTTCTCCACTTGGATTGTCTCTCCTTGCTCGTGCTTTGTACAGTCAGAAAACAGCACTGGCCTAGTGGGACCAGCTGGGTTGTGGATCCTGGTCACAGCCTTGACAGCCAGCAGCTCGAGGCAAGGTGGAAAGAGGGGGAAAGTGCTGAGAAAGTGATGCTGCTAATGGCCTTTCAGGCACAATGTGGGCTGTGTGTGCAGCTCATCATCAGGTCAGGCTCCCGCTAAGGCTCAGATCTCACAGTCCACAAAGCTTTTACACAGAGCAGCTTGTGGCCTGATTTTCCCTGCAGAGAACAGAACTCTTTTACTGACACTTAGCCACACATTTTCTGCTTCATACATTCCCTCTCCCTCGGCTGCAGCAGGATTTGTGTGGGCACAGATGCTGCTGCTGCTGCGAACTGAGAGATCGGAGGGAGAAAATCAGTAGCCCCAAGCAAAAAAAGATTGATATTAAAATAAACCAGTTGCTAAAACAACGCCCTGTGTCAGCTGTGTGCCGGGATTAAATCTAGGGATAGCTAAACAGGCTGGAATAGGTGGAGGATGTTGGTGTGTGGGAGTAATGTGCTCATGTTCTTTGTGGTATCTCCTGTCTGATACCTGGGAATAAATTCAGGTGCTGCTCCTCAAGTGCAGCAGAGATGGGCAACCATAACACCATAATGAATTGCTTTGCTTTTGCATGTTAATGCCACACTGGTGCTGCCTGCTGTGAGCACCTGGTTGTTGGCATTACAAACCTCAGCCCTGCAGGAGCTTGGGATATCCCACTTAATTCGGCCTCACAGCATCCACAGAGGGGTGGATGCTTTTAGCAGTGTTACAGAGAGAAAACTGAAATGCAGAGATTTTAGTGTGACTTTCAGCATCTCTCGTTTTGCCACTCCTGAGTGTTTGAGGTCTTTTTCCCTCCCATCCATATATAAGGTCTGTGTGAGCATGATTTTAAACCCTCCTTTCTGTATTTATGTACTAAGGGGTTTGGCCTAACTTGGGAAACCTCAGGTTGGGATTTAAAAATCCAGACCTGCATGCTATACCAAAAAAGCTCTGTTTTCCTAGAGCCTGAGTGCTCCCTGGTCTGCTGACCCCAGTGGGAGATAAAAGTGCTCAGCACCAGGCTCCCTTCAGTAGCTCTTTCTCCAGATTAACGAGTGTTGGCTGTATCCTTCAGCAGTAAAATACAAGTCCAAATTTAGTCCCTGCCAGGCATGAAGATGTTTTCTTGATTTTTGTTTTTTAATAATGCTTCTATCTTGGAGACATTCATTTAAATTTCAATATCTCAAGAAAACAAATACCCCTTTCTAAGGTTTTTTTTGTTGTTGTTTTCCTTACCCTTGGTTATTTTGTCTCGATGTGAATATATAAAATTGTGTATATTCACATCTGTATGTATGACACATGCTTGTTATTGCTGCTTGAGTAAGTCTGCCTGGGCTTTTCTTTGGATCTGGTTTTTGAGCTACTTACTTTGCTTCTCTCAATCAAAGACTGCTCCTCCAGCCACACGTCTCTGCCTGCTGTGCTGTTTGCTTTCTTTTCAAACCAGAGCTCCAATGAAACGTGGGGTCTTTTTGTTTCATTCCAATCAGTTCTGAAAGGTTTTTTGCACCTACCAGCTTTGTTTGCTTCCTTCCTCCCCGCCCCGAGTTCATCTTGCCCAGCCTCTGTCTGTTGGTCTAATATTTTGATTTCCCTGTTTCAACTTTGTAGCAGATGTTGTTCAGTCTCATGGTGCCGTCTTCATGGAAAACGCGTCCCTGTCCACCCCCATTTCAGCCCCTCAGTTCAGGGGCTTCCGGAGAGCCAGTGAGATCAGCATTGCCAGCCAGGTCTCAGGAATGGCAGACAGTTACACTGCTTCCAACATAGCCAACAGTAAGTGTTGCACCCCTCCGAGACTCCGCTCGCTGCCGCTCCGCTCTCAGACCACGCTTCGGGCCGAGCAGCTTCTGTCCGTCCGTCTGTCCGGGGGGGTGCTTCCCATTCATAACCAAAAGCTTGGAATTATTCCGCCTTCGCCCGGTTCTGCCACGGTCAGTGCCGTGTGTTATCACATCCCCTGGAAGAACAGGTGATGTATTTGATGGCTACGCAGGGACCACGGCTGTGTTGTGCATGTTGGACCCTGCTGGTGATAAATTGTTAAAAAAAGATAAGAATTGCTGACTCTGAGCACCATTTGGCTGTTGCGTGTGGTGAGGGTTAATCCAGAGGGATGCTTCTGTGCTGCCATGGTAAGTCATGCAGAACTGCTCGGGATCAGCACTTGATACCAGATGGGTAATGCAGGATGTGGCTTGAGGCAGATCCCTCAAATGTGGCCCACAAAAACATGGATGAGTAAGCCCCTCTGTAACGCTGAAAGGCAAGGACAGGTTGGTTCAGAACAGAACATTTATTACTTTGCATTAGAAATTCAGCTCTTCTGCAGCCTGCAGGGCAGCTCCCAGTCAGTTATGACCCATTTCCTGGAGCAGAATGAGGAATAAAAGGGATTTTTTATTTATTATTTTTCCCAAGGCCCATGTAACTTCCTAACTGGTACAATGGAGAAGAATAGACTTTGTCAAGTGGAGAAGAACAGACTTTTTTAATGGCTCAGCCCCTTCTTTGTTTCAGCTGAGGTGTGAGATGAACACTTTGTGTCCTCACGGACCTCTGATAACTCAGACCAAAAAAGGGCTGAAAACTCAAAAACCAAGAAACCATCCAACCAACCAAAAATGCATACGAGAAAATCTTCAGCCCAAACTCTATTCCCAGAAGGTGTCAAAAATTTAGAGATACCTTCCTGGCACGAGCTGTGAATTACTCACTCCATAATTAATTGCTGAGGTTAATAATGCTCCCGGAGGCAGGTATGAGTTGTTGAAGGTCTGTGGGCGCCGCTCGGGGGCTGCTGTAACCTCCTGCCCTGATTGAGGCAACACTCAGCAGCAGGACTAAAACACCTTTTCTGACAAACGAGGTTTTCCTGCTCAAAGTGCGTCTGAGAGCCGACACCGCACTCGCCGCGTGCGTCCTTTTACTTGTCCTGACATCTTGCCAAGCACTGCTAAGTAGGAATCTGCTTGGGAAGCAGCTCCTGGGGGAGAAGGTGTTTGTTTTGTGCTGCTTCCCCACCCACGGGGAGCTGCTGGGCTGGCACACAGCAGTGATCTGTGGGGAGGTGTTTTTGCCAGGGTGATGCCCCAAGGCCGGCGTGTCCCACAGAGAGATCTTGTTCCGAGCTGCAGCAGGGTCAGGTCACACAACACTCACCTCTGGTTTCCTCATGCTCTCCCCCCTTGTGCAACTTCTGCTTTGTGCAATTTATTCCTCCACGCAGCCATCAAAGTCTGTTCCTGAGATCAGGGAGGAAGAGTCCCCATGTGCCAGCTGCCTCACGGCCGTCCTGGCTCCTTCCCTCGACTCCGAGTGTCCCCCGAGCTCTGGCTCTGCCTTTGCAGCTCTTGCTCTCAAACTCGTCGGTGGTGAAAATGTGGAGCTGTGGCATTGAGGGTTGGATGTGATCCATGCTTATCCCCAGGGAGAGCTGGAGGAAGGTCAGAGGGGCACTACAAAACCACAGCTCCCTCCCAGGAGCCTCCCTAGGGTGCAGCTCCCTTGGTACCGTGAGTTTGTGGAGAATGAAATCAGTGTGTGCCATAATAATGTGTGATTTCTGCTTTTTTTTTTTTTTTACGTTTTATTTTTCCTTTTAGAAACCAAACATCACCTTAATCATTGTAGGGGGTTTAGCCTTCTGTCCCAGCTTGCCCTCCCTCATAAATCCCCTACCCAAACCTCATTCAGGAGGCGTAGGCAGCACAAACACGAAATCCCTGCCAAGGGAAGGAAGCTCAAAGGGCCACGGAGCCGGGCTGCAGACTGTGCTCTTCGGATACCAGACCTGGACATCAAGACAGGTATTCTGAAGAGATCCACTCCTGTCAACCTCCTCTCTCATTTGATAGTCACAGAACTTCACAACGACTCTCTGCGCTTTCACTGAGGCACTTGCAGTTTCTGATTGCATCTTAACAAGTATTTCTGTCACTTTGGCCTGAAGATTGATCGTAACACCGCTAACAACTTGGCAGGAGCAGGAATTCTTCTGGGCAGAGCTGAGGGGACAACGCTTCTGCCTCCACCACTGGCTTTTGAGCATGGAAGAGTCCATCCTGTCTGCTTCCTGTAAAGAATCTGAAATTACCCAAGCTGGGGACTTGCATGAAATGAAAGGTTGGGACATGACCAAGAGCTGTCAGTTTGGAAGGCAGGGAATCAGAATTGGCTGCGAGGCAGTGCCTGTGAGCTCTGGAAAAGCCATGTTGATCTGTCAAACCTTGCTCTTCCTTCCCATGGCTCTTCAGAAAAGCAGGGACTATCAGGATGAGGGTGGCCTGGCACTTGGCACAGCTAGGCTGGGCCATGGGGATGTGCTGAATTCATATCCCTCTGCACTTGCTGTGGTGGGAACTCTGTGCAGGTCTCTAGAAGGAGTTGATGGATCCATCTTTTCAGTTCAGCATCTGTGCTCATCACCAGCCAGATTTCCCTTTGCAGAGGGGTGTGTTGGATTATACCTTAAACCTGGCAGCTTTCCTGGAAATCCTTAAAAAGGAAACATTGTCACAGAGACAAACCAAGCTTGAGGAAGCCCTTGTCAAAGCCCCAGCTTGCATCCTGCATGCAAACACAAGCAAAATTCTTCTGCTGCCCTCTTGATCTCCATCTTCTCTTTCCTTGGCTGCTTTTCTGGGCTGGAGTGCACAGGCATTGAGGACTCTTTGCTGCTGGGAAAGCAGCCCATGGCTTTGGGGTCTGAGGCTTTGGACTGAGACCTGTTCGTGTCCAGGGATTGGGATATGATGGGATGGGTGCGTGGGCAGAGTTCAGGGCAGTTGAGGTGTGGGGGTGTCCTGGGGTGAAGGGTGGCTGTCAGACACTTTTGTGTGAGCTGTTGGCTCCCTGAGGGAGAAACTTGTCTGTTTTGTCTGTATCCCTGCCCCCCACAAAATCCCAGTGTGTTTTTCAGTCCCCCATGCAATGAAGTCCCAATACTCCCAGGTACTTGTCTTGCCCACCACAGAGGCTGTGCCCCTGGGAAGGCTGGGCTGCACATCTCGTTTGCCTGTAACTTGGTAGCCCAGTGTGGCAGTAAGGATTTGTTGGGGACTAGCAGTCCCATCAGCACGTGCCAGATTGCCTGCCTTGTGGTGCCTTTTAGCATCCCCTATGGATTCCCTGTATTCAATCCTCTTGAGTATGGCCAATACCTGGATGCAATTCCCTGGTGAAAGCTAAAGGGAGCTGGAAGCAGGGCTGGAAACAGGCAGAGCACACTCATCCTTCCTCCCACAGCTCCAGGGAGATGCGTTGCTGTCTTTATGTTTTGGGTCATTGCACAGGAGCCTTAAGCCCCTTCCCTGGGGTCTGAACTAACAGCCAGTTAACCTGACCTCCAGTGCCTTCCTCTTTGCTTAAACAAGGGAGAGCTCACTGCTGGTGGCTGTGTGTTCCTCCCTTGGACTGAGCAAACACCCAGCCCTGGGTCGGTTGTTCCCCCGGAGCAGCGGGACCAGCCCAGGAGCAGCCTCCTGGTGTACCTGGAGCGAGGAGCCAGAGCCCTGAAATCCCCTTGGTGAACCCCCTTTGTCTGAACGAGTGTTTTGCTTCTGTAGTTGCTGCCAAGTGGTGGGGAACCAAACGGATCGACTACGCCCTGTACTGCCCCGACGCCCTGACGGCTTTCCCGACCGTGGCTCTGCCTCACCTCTTCCACGCCAGCTACTGGGAGTCCACGGACGTTGTCTCCTTCCTGCTCAGACAGGTACAATCATCCTCTCTCCCTCATCTCCCTTGGGTTGAAAAATACTTCGGGCTTTTTGTGTTTTCCAGTGTGCCTTCCATAAGACTTGTTGGTGCACAGAGGTGAGAAAATACCCTTTGCCCCCGCAGATCCATTTTCTTCCCCTTCTTTTTGTTCCTCACCTGTGGTGTTGGTGGAGCTGCACACATACAGACTTCATGGATGTGCTGTCACACCTGCTTGGTTTGGGGCTGGGTTTATCATCAGAGCAGGTTTCAGATGGGCTCACCAGGGATCCATGGACAGAGCCCGAGGCGGTTTCCTATCAGATCATGGTGGCAAAGGTCAGTGGCACTCGTTTGAGGTGATGTGTGCTCTGTGTGTGCCAGGTTGGATCTCAAGTCTGAAACTGAAACTTCTCCAAGGACAAATAAAAACAGCACCGGATGCAATAAAACCAAAGGAGAAGTTTTATATGTATTCAACATGATTTGATAGGCAGATTGCAGTTCTCCATTTTGCCTTTCTAAGTTATTGTTGTCTCCTCTAGGAACTCATTGGGGTTTAGTCCTCGTTCCTGCAGCACAAAACAGTTTTGGGGCCAGGAGAATGGGGATTGCTTGTGTATGGAGTCTGACACCTCAGGTTTTATCAACCTGTATTTGGCCTAAGATTCAAATTTACTGTCTAAAATGTGTTTTTCCCTAAAAGAAATATTTTCCCTTCAGTTCCTCGGGGATGAGGGGGAAGTTATTTGCCTTACAAAATATGAACTCCCCAGGGAATGACACTTAGAGCATGGAGTTGGGAAAAACAAAACTCAAAGCAGCTCTGTGGTTTGTGTTGCCCACTTCGGCACCGGGTTTGCTTTGTGTTAGCTCAGCTGTTAAGCCCTCCCCATTCTCCTCCAGCCTCCTCTGCTGCAGCTCTCAATTATTTATGATTCTGTTGGCAAACTTTCTCTCAGCGTTATCTTCCAAATAGTGTGAGAACCATAAACAACAGCGGTGTCAGTGCTGGTGGCAGCTGAGCAGTGGTGATAATCCAGTGAGACCCTTCTCTGTGCCTGCACACTCCTGGCTGGATGGTCCCACATCAAACTCAGCCTAAAAGGGCTGGAAAGAAGAGTGAACTCTCATTGTGCATGAGGGGGAACAGTCATGACTGTCTCATACACAAAATGTTCCACTTGGGAAATAGCCAGAGTTACTCAGGGTTCAGCCCAAACCTGGGTCTGTAGCACTGTGTGGTGTTTCAAACCTTGTGGCTTGAGTACCTGGAGGTACCTCTCCATCCATTCTAAGCCTGCTGGTGGCTGCCTGGGTAGTTTGGCATCCCCTTGCCCAGTGCCTGTCTCTGTTCACTCCTCTCTGCCTTGAGACCAGGGTTTTTCTCATCTTTTGTCTTCTCCCTGTCCTTCCCCAGCACCACACAACTGCTTCCCCTAATAAGGACTTGTTTCTAATGGCCTTTGAAAGTCATCTCTGGACAAAATGTAAAAAGAAGCTGTTGAATAGTTTTAGCCTCCAAAGATTAAATCTTGTTAAAACAAGCCCAAATAGGATTCCAAATACATTCCTGATTTAAATAATTTTCAGTAAAACTTGTTAGTTTGTTTACGTTGGATTTCCATGAGCTCCCGCTCCAGCAAGCTCATCCTCCCTGGGGTCCTTTTTCCATTTCCCTGGATGAAAACCAGCTTCAGCTCTGCAAAGAGAGCTGGCCCGTGTCAGCTAAGCTCAGCTGGAGAGCTGCTGACCTCACAGAATATGTTCAGGACCTTGTAAAAGAGCCCACATTTAGGAGGATTCTTCATTTTTTGGTCACTAAGAACTACTGCCAGTTTTGGAGCTCTGTGTGCAGGGTCACCTCCTGGTCCTGCAGTCCTGTGAGTCTTTGAGGTGTCTGTGAGGTGTCCCCCAGCCTTTGGGTGTTAATTCTTCCTTTCCCATTCTAGAGCTTAAAAGCAACCTAGGTAGGATTTCGCCCTCCTCTCTCCCTGTTCCTGCCTCCCATCCCTGTCCATGCCCTGGTGACAGGCAGGAATTGCCCTCCAGAACTGGCTGGTTGGCAGGGACATCCCACCAGCACCAAGTCCTGGAGCCCTGTCAGCCTCGGAGACAAGGCCAGGATGGACAGACAGCCTGGGCTCTGCCTCACGTGGCCAAGCCAGACCCCTGTGTGCCTCCACGAGGGTCAAATCAGTGAGAGGAGCAAAAGCCATGGGACAAGAGTTGGGAAATGTTTCAGTAGGAATTAGAAATGAGCTGAAGGAATGGCATCTGTCGGCGTGGAGCCGGTCAGAGCAGCTGGTGCTGGATCTGTTATGGGATGGGGGAATGCTCGTGTTCCCTTGCAGACCATGGGAAGGGACTAAAGAATCCCTGGAGGAAGGGCAGGTATCTTAGTGCAGAGCTCATCCTGCTGTGTTTGAGTCAGTTTTGTACCTCCTGACAATCCAAAAAACCTGCATCCCAGCCAGGATTAAGTCAGCTCTGGCCACAGGCTTTGCCAGTGCAGAAAAGGCCACTTGGCCTGTAAAACCTGCAAGCTGACAAGCCAAAAGCCCAGCAGCAAACTCAGGGGCCTCTCTCCAGGCATTGCCCTTCCTCACTGCTGGCTCAGGAGATGCAGAACAGCTGGGCAGGAGCAGGGAGGGTGCAAGTGGCTGATGCCTCGATGGGATCTATTCTGCAGGTGATGAGACACGAGAACTCGAGCGTTCTGGAGCTGGATGGGAAGGAGGTGTCCGTCTTCACCCCCTCCAAGCCCCGTGAGAAGTGGCTCCGCAAGAGGACAAACGTGAAGCTCCGGGTAAGGGAGGTTTTGGGGCTGCACAAACTGCTCTGATTTGGGCTGCACAAACTGTTCTGAGGGCGGCCAGTGTGGGCATGGCACAGACAGAGGGTTGTGTTGCATTGCTGGTCTGTTTTAATGGTTGTGTCCTACCTGGGTGCTTGAAAAAGAGTAACCCAAAAGATGTGTGTCAGCAAGGTCTCCTCAGCCTTGAGTCTGTAAAACACAGGAAGTGTTGGCTGTGGGTCAGGGAACGAGTCAGAATGGAACGTCTTTCAAAGTCCAATAATACCAGTTCTCAGCTCAGTAAATGCCCTTTGCTCCCAGCAAAGTCTCCAGTTTCTGAGAGGGCAATTCTGTGCTAGAACTGAATCAGTATCAGCACATTTCTCTGGCAGCTGTGTGTATTTCCTCTTAATTCCAAAGTGTGAGAGTTAATAGAGAGTATCAGAACTGCACGTACAACCTGCCATGGAAATTGGCTCTCCAGCGCTCCAATCTACCCATCAGTGCAGGGCACAGAGCCTCACCTCTGTCACGGGTCAGATTCTTTCCCAGAGCTGAGGGTGGAGTGGAGGGGGGAAATGGTACAGAGAAACCCATGCTCCAATTTGTCCGGTTATATTTGGCATTTCCCTGTGAGGTTTATCCATTGCTGCAAACTGTTTATTTTTTTTTTTTCCTCCTCCCCTCTTGCCTCGTGCAGAACGTCACAGCCAACCACAGGATCAACGACACCATTGCCAATGAAGATGGGCCCCAGACCTTAACTGGGAGGTTCATGTATGGTCCACTAGACATGGTGACCCTCACAGGAGAGAAGGTACTGTGTGTGCTGGGGGACAGAGTGACAGTGGTGGTGCTGCTCAGTGCTCCCTTGGTCCCTGTCAGGGTTGTGTTCTAGGCAGGTTTTCCTGCTCAGACTCGTGGGTGCCTCCCACCAGGAACAGCATTTGTCCCAGAGGTCTCACCACTGAGGTTTAACTTCAGCCCCTGATATTTGGGTGCTTCCCACGGATCACCTCAGATCCATGAAGTGCAGAGGGTGGGAGCAGGACAAACCCTGTTGCCATCCAAAGGGGCTCGGGTGGGACGTCCCTGTGCTTGGCCTGTCCTGCTGGGGGTGATGCAGCCTGGCTGTTTGCAGGTGGACATCCACATCATGACCCAGCCACCATCGGGGGAGTGGGTGTACTTTGACACAGAGATCAGCAACAGCAGTGGCAGGATTTCCTACGTGATCCCTGAGGAGCGGCGCCTGGGCATCGGTGTCTACCCCGTCAAGATGGTGGTCAGGTGAGGGGCCTGGGGCTTGCAGGAGGAGAACAAGAGGAGCTGGATGACTGGAGGTAGAACATGGTCCCTCTGGTGGGACAGCTCTGTTGTTGGGTGGGTTCAGAGCCTGGTTTGCCAGCAGTAGGGGCAAAGCCATTTGTGCTCTGCAGCTGTAAGGGGAAACTCCACATTTTATTTTGGCTCCTGCATCACCACCAGCATGGGAATTGAGCTCCCGCTGCAGGAGCAGGTCTTCTGCACCACAGGGCCTCATGGCCATCTGCGAAACTGCACGACTGAGCATATTTTAAAGACCATAAACTTGTCCTTGAGGGACAGGACTTGGTACTCGTGATGATTCACAGCCCAGGGGCTCCAGCTCAGCTCCACTTGCTGGTGTTAGGCTCTGGGAGGGGGAGGAGGGGAGCATCTTCTTGGTGGTGAAGCCAGCAATGGTTTTCTAGGGGTAACTTTTGAGTCTCTGCTGCCAAGGAGTGCTAATCCATCCCCACTTGAACACAGAGACCCTCACGCAGTGAGTGTTACTGCTCTAACTGAGGGTGCCATCACTGTTGGAGCCTTTGGGACCGATGTGGGAGCTGCTTTGGGCTCGTGGCGCTCTGCAGGTCCTGCTGATGCCTTCTGGATATTTCGATGCCTCTAAGCACCTGCATCCCTTCCCTCAGGGGCGACCACACATTTGCTGACAGCTACATCACAGTGCTGCCGAAGGGGACGGAGTTTGTGGTGTTCAGCATCGACGGCTCCTTCGCAGCCAGCGTGTCCATCATGGGCAGCGACCCCAAAGTCCGCGCCGGGGCCGTGGACGTTGTAAGGTCAGGGCAGGGCCTGGGGCAGCTGATCTGGCAGTGGTGCTGCTCTGCAATCCGTTGACTCGTGGCTTTCCTTCCAGGCACTGGCAAGACCTCGGCTACCTCATTATCTATGTCACGGGCCGCCCTGACATGCAGAAGCAGAGGGTGGTGGCATGGTTAGCACAGCACAACTTCCCCCACGGGATCGTGTCCTTCTGCGATGGGCTCGTTCACGACCCGCTGCGGCACAAGGCCAACTTCCTGAAATCCCTCATCACCGACGTAAGCCTGCCTCTGCTGAAATAGGATCGTGGCACGGGTTTAGATTGCTCCTCGTCCAACTGCCACTGTCAGCACGAGTCTCTTGGCAGCAATGTGACCTGCAGTGGAAGATTAATCTGTTCATTTTATTTTCATCCCTTTATTGCTCTACAAAAGTGTCTATGCTGTTAAATTGTGTTGCCTCTGCTCTGCACTGCTCCATTTCATCACTGCTCCTCAAACCCCTAATGGAACAGAGGCAGCAGAACTTCCTTTTCTCACATATGCACTTTTTTTAACCTTTTTGGTGGCTTTTTGGCTGCCTGTGGTGCAGACAGCAGGAGTGAGAGGGGATGGAGCCACTGCAGAAATGGCTTTGCTGGGAGACTCCATAGAGATCTTCCAGGCATTTGACCCTGGGGAGGTCCTGATGTTGCTCAGCCCAGAGCCTCAGAGAAACTCCAGATAGAACAAAGTTTTTTGTGTCTGGTGGGTGTGCCTGTGTGTTCTGACCGTGTTGCTTTCTGTCCCCCAGCTCCACATGAGGATCCACGCAGCCTATGGATCCACCAAGGACATCTCCGTGTACAGCTCCATCAGCCTCCCACCCACGCACATCTACATCGTTGGCCGACCCACCAAGAAGCTGCAGAGCCAGTGTCAGGTAGGAGCCAACTTGGCTGAGCCCTGGAGGTGCTACCAAGGGCCTCCCATGGGAGGGAGGTGGGAATTTGGTCATCACAAGACCGGTGACTGAGCTAGTGTTGGCCAACAGGATGGGAACTGTCCCAGGTAGCAGAGACACGTGCATGGGTCTGAGCTGGTCACCCCAGAAAACCTGGCAGGGCAAACATCTCTGGCTGCCAGTGGCTGTCGGGGACACGTGTCCCACCCCTCTAACGCCTGCCCTCACCCCGCAGTTCATCACGGAGGGCTACGCAGCCCACCTGGCCCAGCTGGAGTACAACCACCGCGCGCGCCCCGCCAAGAACACCACGCGCATGGCGCTGCGCAAGGGCAGCTTCGGGCTGCCCAGCCAGGCCGAGTTCCTGCGCAAGAGGAACCACCTGCTGCGGACCATCTCCTCTCAGCCCTCGGCCAGTGGCGCCGGCCACCGGCCCGAGCGCACCCAGAGCCAGTCGGACAGCGACAAGGAGAGGGACAGGGAGCGCAGCCAAAGGAGCATGAGCATCGCCACGGGGTGCTGGGGCCGCAGCGCCGCGTCCCGGCTGGAGTCTGGCCTCTTGGGGCAGAAGTAGCCAGGCCAGAGCCAGGATTGTCAGCTGCAGCCACTGGAGGAGAAAATAAAAAGGAAAGAGGGACGAGGCCAGTGTTTTGGGCTGGAAGGGTAAATATGGTGCTACTCTAATAAAATGGTGTTCTGGGAAGAGACGGGATGTTTCCCGCACAGAACGTGCAGGCCTTGCAGCGAGAGCGTCAGGTTTGTGCAGCGTGAGCCCAAGGAACAGCTGGAAATCGGGGGGGAAGTCTCCAGATCAGGACGGCGCTCTCTCCTGCCTCCTCCTCTCATCCAGGGTCAGTGACTGTAAATACGTGCCTCCTCGCCTTGTTAGCCATCACTCCGACACGGTGCCCGAGTGCTGTCCTCAGAGCCACAGGAACAGGGCATGAGGCTGGGGGAACTTGTTCTGGGCTGTCCCGGGAGTCAGACTGGGGGCTCTGCCCGTGCAGGGGGTTGGGGTTGGGGTTGGGGAACGCGCCGCTCCCCCGGCCCCAGCGAGGGATTTGTCCTGGGCTGTGCCAGGCAGAGCCACCGAGAGCTTTTCCTCAACAGAGAGCTCCCAGTGCAGCCACTTCCTCGAAGAGCTGGTGCAGTGCAAAGTTAAAGCTGTGTCCATGCTGTTGGCAGAGGCAGAATGTCGGCAGATCCGTGCCCAAGGCAGCGGGGTCGTTACTGTTCTTACTGTTATTTTTTAAAGAGACCTTTTAGAAGCCAATGGAATCTAATGTGTTGACCTATTAAAAGTGGAATACAAGCTATTTTGTTTGAGCTGTTACAAACCTCAGACACTCAATTTGCTGTTAAAGTCTCCAAATAAGTCTCACTATATATTATTTCCAACAAGTAACCACCATATATTTGGAAGCAGCTGAAGGCACTCAGCAGCTGGATTGCATTGCAGTTCTTCTCATCCAAATGCAGGGTCTGACTCTCTCAACAGCCACCTCTGAGACCTTTTTTCTTCCCAGGTTCTCTCCAAGTTCAGTAGCAGCTTTCATGGGAACTAGACTCGCTTCTTTTACCTGTAGTTACTGAACTGTAAAACCTCATTGTTTTTTGCACTGATGATTTTTAGAATGGAAACCTGTTACCATCTCATGTAGCTACACCAGTGTTTGTAGTGCATGACAATGAAATATTGCTAAGCCAGGGTGTGTGTGTATATCTATACATATATGCACACACACATATATATATGTATATATTTAAAAAAACCAAAACAATCTGTGCAGAAGTTTTTCCAGCAGTAAGGAGATTGTAAGGAAGTGTGCCAACAATGTCAGGCAACCTTAAGAAAAGGCCATATCTTCATTTTTCTGGTGTGTTTCTCAGTGGATGTGCCTGAGGCACTGGGTTTGTGCTGCTGGAGCAAGCTGGCAGGCGCGTGGCAGAGAGCTGGCACCACGGTGACTCCCAGACAGGGACAGAGAACAGTGCCTAGGGCGAGGGCTTGCCAAAAAGCCCCTCAGTCCTGTCCCTCCTGGGGCCAGCGACGGTTCCCTCCTTGCACACAACTCCCAGGGTGGAGGGGCATCCACACAGGGGGTGCCCATTCACAGACTCCAGTTGGCCTCTTCACGTGGAGATTTTATAGTCCTACCGAGCTCCCCAACTGTGTGTAACCCCGCTTTCCCCACCACACTCTCCTGTCTTTGTATCACTTTCTACTTACGAGGATCTTATTTATACCAGAATTTTTTAGACTGGCTGCTTCATTTTATTACCTGTTTCAATAAGAACGGTGCAGGACGGCCGCGCTGAGATACACAGCACTGTGAATGCTGCTCTGCTCACTGCCTCTGGGCCACGGTAGGCAAATCCAACTCATCCAACTCATGTGTTCGTGGTGTGGAGGGTCCAGGCCGAGGCAGAGCAGGGACAGTGCGGAGCTGCCGCCGGCATCCGAGCCCCCGGAGCGCTCAGACCCGACTGCAAAATGTTTAACCACTTCTCTTTGGTAATTATCCAATTACAGAATGTACCTGATGACTTTTTGTTACCGAAAACTGACTTCCCTTTCTGCTGACTCAGCTTGGCTCTCTCTGAATGTACATCCAGAGCTTTTACTGGGTTTGAAAACAACGTGAATTTGTCCCAGCTTTTTGCTAGCCGAATGTTCTATCAAACAGATGCCATCTAAGTAGGAAGCCAAGCCACAATCCATCCTGTGAAGTCACCAAACCACATCACTAAATAATTTCTGCAAATTTGGATATGGCCTTTGCAAAATTCACCTTTCCTCCAAGTCCACAACCAGGACATGATCTGTACATTTTCCAGTGTTGATGAGATGTTCACATTTTCTTATGTGTAGATAGTGTAAAACAGAGGCGAATGTAAATGTTCAACATAAAAAGTGGATATATAAAATTGAAAGTTATTTATTTATGTAGAGGAAAAAAAAAATGTCTGGAGGGACTGGAACCTTCAGGGTTTATTAATATTTAAAAATGTAGCTTTTTGTTTCAGGCATTATGTACAAAGCAATTATTTTATGGACCAAGTTTAATGTAACTGTCAATGAATGCAGAAGTGCAATATGATACTCACCCTCTCCATCACTCCATGTTTTAAACAGCTCCTAACCAGTTAGCCTGACAATCACAGCACCTCCGTCCTCATCCTTTGTTGAGCTTCTTGAACCTTGCCCAGGTCCTTTCCCTGGCCCCCCATCCGTTGCCATTGTACGGCTCCAACACGGAGAAGCAATTGTAGAGCAGGACCTTTATTGCTGCAATAATTCCACGGGAGGTGGGTGTAGTTTCCAGGAAATAATGCCAGTAAGTTTTTCTTCAGCGACTCAGCCCATCCCCGTCTCCATCGCTCAATCCTCAGCCGCCCCCATCTGGCACTCATCCCTCTGAAGCAGAGATCAACACTCACAGAACAATAGCAATAGTTTAACTCTGTGTTTATAACCTGTTTGTCCCGAGCTGTGTTGGAGAGCAATGCATGTGACCCGATGCCTTTCCACATGTATGGAAGAGGATCCGTTTGGACGTGGTGAGGGAAAGATGAATGTATATTCCATCCTTCCTAAAGGGGCACTGTGAGGTTAAAGACCCAATTTATTCTTGTTACGAGTAACTGGTTTGCTTTGAAAGGAGGGAATGGGAAGCTTCTTGTCCTCCTCCCTCAGCCGCTGTCCGGGCAGCCCTCGGTGACAGCCCACGTCCTGTTCTGCACATCAGCTCAACACAGCCTCAGGCTTTGGGGTTGCTTTTCCGTTTCCATGGGAATCAAACTCTGCTGCGGAGCTCAGATTTTTTATGAAAAGCAGCTTTTTATATTACTGCACCCTTAGGCCAGACTTTCTACCTGACGCTGTCCCTTCAAAGTCTTTTAAAAACCAGTGAGAGGAGCCCGTGCATTCCCTCCGTGTGGTTTTCCTGGCTTTGCTCAGATCACTCAGTCAGATGAGGCGAAATCCTAATACCAAAAACCGTTTACAGTGTCGGAGGCACGAGCCAAGAGCAGAAATCAGCCAAAGGGTCACCACCACACTCCCGCCCGCCCAGCAGCCGCCGTGCTTGCTGTAGCAGCCCCTTCTTCAGGTATCGCCACTGTTTGCTGCATTTCCTATTAGTTCTAGAAGCCTTACGGTCCCCTCCCTCTGCCTGTTGATATCCTCGACTGTCAATTTTATATTCCAACGATGTTAGTTATATTTTATTTATAAAAAATTGCTCTAGGGGTAGCAGCTGTGCGTGGGGAACCACCGGAGGGGATGCCCGGGGGCGCCGGGGCCGCCCCGCGTGTGCAGTGCCGTGCCGATGACTCGCTTGTGTTTGGCAAACCTTCTGTACAACTTCCTTCTCCTCCTTGCTGTTAGTGCATCGTTCAATGCCTGGTGTGCTTTGTGTACAGTATCATTGTGAGTTACACAGATTAAAGAAATGGGAAGGCTCTTCTCTGTCTGCTTTTTTGGGGGTGGGACGAGACTCTAGAAATGGACAAGGCATAAAATGCGAGCAGGTGCCAGTTTAATGGGGTTACAGCGATGAACAGAACATGGAAACCCTCTGTGGAGATCAGTCCTGCAGGACCCATTTGTCCTTTCCTTTTTTACTGTTTGTAGATTTATGGACTTTCCAGCCAGGAAAAAGGCTGCTGTGTTTGCTTCAGAGCAGCCCTGGGCCCTGAGAAGCCCAGAGCCCCAATGGTGCCCCAGGCCTGTGCTGTGGGGAAGGGACACGAGTTGCATGCAGGAGCAGAGAGCAATGCAAAGCCACCCCTCCAAAAGCACACCTGCACAGATGCCAGTGCAGTGTGCCAGGTCAGTGCCCCCCTACCCAAGGAAGTGAAGCTGCAGGAAGGCTGGGAGAAGCCCTGGGGCACAGTGAAGGGTGGCACTCAGGGGTGCAGAGGAGCTGCAGCCTGAGCAGAGCCACACAGCACCACAGCCTCTCCTCTCTGAGCAGGGTCAGTGAGTGCAAAGGGCCTGGGAGCCAGATCCAGCAAGGAAAGGGCCATGGGCAGCTCCTGAAGGGAAAAAGCAGCAGCCAGCTGTGTTTTGTGGCCCAGGTACACACCCTGTCCTGGCCACAGCATTGGCTCCTGCCCCCCACAGCACCTTGAGGTGTTCAGCACCCTCGAGCCTGTCGCCTGGGTACTGCTGAGCTCCTCCAGCATCAAGAGGAGCATTGGGGCAAATGGCTCAGGTACATTACAGCCACACCGGCCTGAGCTAGGACAGGGAGGGGAGAAGCTGTTTACTGGGAGCTGAACCACTAAAGTCGCTCTCCTTCCCTGTCAATAACTTACAGAGCAGCTGGAAAGGACCCCTGGGGAACATCTTGACACGGTGCTCTCTGCATGGTCCAGAGGCAGAGGCTCCCCCCGGGCTGGCAGGGGCACAGAGCAGGCTCCTGGGCTGGCTGGTGCCTGCCCTCACTGCAGCATCCCCGTCCTCACCTGGAAGGCCAGCCCGTCCCCACGTGTGGCTTGCTGCAAGGGAGACACAGCACTCAGCACTCCCTGCCCACGGTGCTGCCAGGGCTCAGCTTGTCCCCAGGGTGGAAACACAGCCCCTCTGGGTGCAGCAGCTCCCTGGCTGTGCCCAGCCACCCCCCTGCAGCTCGTGCTGGTGGCCAGTTCCCACTACCTTGTTAATCTCCTTGTGTCTCTCCTTGCTGACGATTTCTTCCAGGACTTCCCCGTCCCCCTTAATGAGTCTGCAAGACAAACATGGGCCCAGGAGCCGTGAGGGTCCTGCCAAGTTCCTGCAGCTGCAGAAGGTGCTGACCCCACCCCGAGGGCACCTGCTGTGTCCCAGCTCCCCCAAACCCAGGAGCAGGTGCTGGGCTGATGCACCTCTAGGCAAGGCCAGTGCTGACCTACCCCTGACATTGTTATTTTGTGCCTTTGTTTTTGTATCAAGCTTCAGTAGCACAGCAGGCTTTGCCACTGCTCCCATGGGATTAATGTCACCACTCTGCAGCAAGGACAGGAGTGCTCTCCTGAGAACTGAGGGCCAGCTGGCCCTGCCCCAGGCTGTGGGCACTGCCTGCTGTGTGCAGTCACACTGGCACAAGAAGAAAACATTCCTAATAAAAGCATCCCATGTCACCCTACAATCTGCAGTGCCCCAACCTGTGCAAAACCTCTTCCTTTTTTTATAGAGTTCAGGTGTGGTCCTGCCTGCCCCAGGAAACTGCAAAGCCATTCAGGAACAGGAGCCAGTTTGGGCCTGAAATGCAGCCAGGCTGGGGAGCATCTTGCTGAGCAAATTCCAAGCAGCGTCGGAGGCAGCTCACACCTCCAAACATGAACAGAGATTTAATTGTCTTCATTACGTGCCTTACAGGGAACTGACCTTTGTTCCACACCTCCCTGAGCCCTGCAGGCTGCCTTCTATTTTAAGACTGGACTTGTCATACCCAATTCTCTTCAGTGTGACGTTTTCTGCTTGCTGAGAAGATGCAGTTTATTAAAAACTGGGTCATTTCTATTTGGCAGCTAAATGAACTTGGGTTTGATTGCTGTCTGTAACCCCCCAGGGCCCACACTCGCTCCTCATTCCCACCCAGGTGTTAAGCAGGGCCCAGGGCTCTGGAGCTGAAAGGTAAGTGGATGCAGCAGTGGGATACTGGGATGCAAAGTGTGCCTCGTGTGAAGCCCCAGCAGTAATTGAATTCAATGATTTGGTGTCATCGTGTCACTTTCTGAGTCACGCCAGGCCTGATGAGGGGGGACCTGTGAGGGGTCAGCTCAGGCCTTTGCTGCTGAAGGGGACCTGGGTCCACGTGTGGTGGTGCCGTGCCATGGACAGGCATCCTTCAGGCCTCCAGCCTGCTCAGCATGGATGGGAACAGACAACCCACCTGCCTTTTGCCCAGGGTCTTACCTGGTTCTCCCCGTTTCAGGATCCACCACTCTCCGTATGACGCTCTGCCTCGCGTCCCACTCCTCCTTCGTCATTGGCTTCATGGCCTGGATCCGGGATTTCTGTTCATCTGTCAGAGCTGGAATGCAGTGGTCAGTCAGAGCTGTGCTCGTGGGGCTGGCTCCAGGAGAGGGGCACAGCACCACGGCTGCAGCCCACAGACAACCCGGCAGCACTCGGGGCTCGGTGACAAACCACACAAAGGAAGGGACACTTCACATCCCAAAGCCAGGAGCAGCTTTGCCATGCTGACTGTGTCCTTCCATTTGGCATCTTTGTTCCCCACTTGCTTTCTGGTTCATGCAACAGAAAGGGAGCAGCACAACTCCTGTGTGCAGGAGGGAAAGAGCATCATTACCTGGCCCAGAGTCCACCACTGATTCCTTCTGCCACTGCTCCAGCGAGGGGCCGGGCACCTCTTCTCCCTTGCCTTTCTCCTCCTTAGCCCTCTCCTTTGCCTTCTTTTTTGATTTCTTCTTTATTTTTTTCTTCTTCTTCTTCCTCTTCTTTTTGTCTTTCTGTTTCACTCGCTTTTTTTTGCTGTCTTGACTCTTCTTCGTTTTGGAGTCACTGTCACTGGAGTCATCAGAAGAGGAGCTGGAGGAAGAGGAAGATGAGGAAGAGCTGGTGGATGATGATGTCCCGGAGGAAGAGGCACTGGCCTTCCTCTTCTTTCTGTCCTTTCCTTCCTTCTTCTTTTCTGCAATACACAAGAAGAGGGTGAGTGGAGCAGCCCTGGCCCTGCAGCAGCAGAGATGTTGGTTATCCCCTCAGCCTGGTTTCTTTCCTGCCTGGAATTCCCCTCTGTGCCCACCTTTAACCTGGACTGTGCAGTGCCGGGGCCAGGCCAGCACACGGAGGGGGTGAGGGCTCTGCACTTGTCAGAATGAGACCAAAGTGGGCACAAAGTGCAGGAAAAGGTGACAGACACCAACAGCTAAAACCAGGGACCCTCTCCTCCGCCCTGGGCCCTCTCTGTGCACCTGCCCCAGGGAAATGTGGTGAAAGCACAGGCTCAGGGGCCTTCCCCCACCTTCCCTGGCTGCTGTCAAGCTGGACTTGTGTCCATGAGAGCCAGAGATCCTCTTCCTTGGCGGAGAGCTGCTGCCCCGCTGCGAGTCCTTGCTGCTCTTCCTCCTTTTCTTCTCCTTCCTCTCCTGCCTGCTCCGAGAATCACTTTTGCTCCTGCTCCGCGATCGCTTCCGAGTCCGGCTGTGGGCCATGCTGGCTCCTGGAGGGAATGGGTCACATCAGAGCCACGGGGGGACCAACCCTGCCCAGAGGCCCCAAAACCCTTCAGTCCAGTACGAGCCCCCCAGCCCTGGAAAACCTGCTCCAGTTAAACTCCTGTTTAACTCCTAAAACACGCCCGCTCCACCGAGCTCCCACCAGAGCCGTGGGTCGGGGTCTCCCATCCCAGCCGTGGCCACGTGGAATTTCACCAACCCCCAACAGGGAGCCCTGGGCAGGGAGCTGGCACAGGGACAGTCCCCAGGCAGCCCTTGCCTGTCTCAGACAACTGTCCCCAAGCAGGTTTTTCACCAGGAAAACCTTGCACCAAGTTTTCCCTGCACTTCTGCTGTTTGTCCCTGGAGAATGGGGCAGATCCCTGCCATGGGCAGGCACGGAGGGGCCTGAGGCTGGTGCTTGCAGCAGTGCTGTGCCCACGGCCACTCTGAGCCCTCAGGAGATGCTGCACCACAGATGGACACGGGCAAAGTGTGATGGATACTGCAGCCACAGTCAGCAGAACAAAACGTTCTCCCTGAGCCCAGCACCGAGTCAATCACCCCGTTATTTAAAATGCTGGGAGCAGGCACAAGCCAAGGGGAAGAATGAATTTTTAATATTCCAATTCACTCTTAGAAAACAGATGATGCACTGAGCTGGCACCCCCGTCCATCAGCCCCAGCGACGCCAGCAGCCCCAGGCCTGAGCTGGTGTGATCCATGCTCTCATTAATTTAAAAAACAAACTGGAACCGTGGGCAGAGCAGGATCTGGGAAACGTTTCCTCACAGCCACCTTCCAACTACCACATCTAATTAATTGTTTGTTTACCACCTCGACATTCCCAGGCAGCAATTCGGATTCTCTCCCAAGTGAATGAGACCTTTGCTTGATTTCCGCAGGGAAATTTCAACCAGGAAAAAAAAAATCCAAAACCAACCACAACCATTAAGGACACAGAGGGATGCTTCAGAGGATGAGAGTCCTCCATGGACACACACCCAGCAGCTGCCCCTTGCACCAGGGCCTTGCTGGGGACAGCGTTTGGGACTCGCATCTTTCCCTTCTGGCTGTGCCAGCAGGACCCACTTTTGGACAACCCCAGCAGCGGGATCGATGGATACGGAGCTGGGCTCAGGTGACGAATCCCAGATCATCCCAGCAGCATCCACAGCGGGCTGGCTGTGCCCCAAGCCGGGCTCTCACCTCCACCCTGGCACCAGGCTGGGGCCACAGCGACTCCTCCTGCCCGCCCAGCTCTGCCCAGGCCCGGCTCTGCGCTGGGCAGCGGAGGGGCTGTCCCTGCCCTCACGGCCCAGCACGGGGAGCCTGCGGCGTGCGAGGTGCGCTGGCCCTTTAAGAGCCCAGCACGAGATCTGCTGGCCCTTTAAGACCCCGCGCGAGGCGCGCTGGCCCTTTAAGAGCTCCTCAGGAGGCGTTCTCCGCGCGCGGCTCCAGGCGCGGCCGCTTTCTCTCAGCCCCCCGGCCCCCCTTGTCCGGCGATCCCAGCCCCGCCGCAGGCTGCAGCAGCGGCGGGGAGCGGGCACTCACCGGGCCGGGCCGGGCCGGGTCCCGCCGCCCCGAGCGGGGCTCCCGCCGCCGGGGCCGCGCTGGCCGCCTCCCCTCCGTGCGCCGCGCGCGGGGCCGGGCGGCAGCCGCGCCGCGCTCTTTGGTTCCGGGGCCGCCCCGCCCCGCAGCTCCGATTTTGGGGATGAATCCGGGCGGATTGGGAGCGCTCACGTTCGCCGGTGAACGAGATAAAGGCTTCGAGACTGTATGTCTTGATAGCGGCTCCTCGCTCAGATACAAGCGCCGATTTCCTTCCCCCGGTGTAATTTTAATGGGCTTTGCTAATGAGCAGCTCATCAGCGCCCTGTGCTAGTGGCAGCCCCAGCCAAAATCCTGCGGGGCTGCAGGGACAGCTTCAATAAACACCTTTTGTGCGAGCTGTCCAGCCTTTCACAGCTCCCGATGTGATCACCCGCGTGCTGTAATTACTGCACTGAACCGATGAATGAAAAAGCCCCTTATAAATGCACCGGTGTCTGTCGAATAGATAGAATTAATTTTCCACAGAGGCAAATGCAGACACCCAAGCAGAGATATTTGGCTTCTTTAATTTGTTGAGTAGATGGAAGAGTCACAGGTTTTCAGCCAGCTGGAAGTAAGGAGGGGAAAGCACTGGACCCTTCTAATCCATCAGTTCCTGGTGGATCTCGGTGCCACATGGAGAAGCCCCAGGCCTGTCTGCTGCATCCAGGCTGGGAGTTATTTTACATTTTCACTTGCTCATGTAACTAAAGCAAAGGGAGTTAAATTTACATCTTGCCCTCCTCTGGGAGGTTCTGCTGTGCTGCAGGTGGCTCCCAGAGCTCTGTCTCTGCTTAAAAATGTTCACAAAACCTTTGAAAGAGAAGTTTCTGCTCCCAAGAAGCCTTGGGAGATCTCTCGGCCACCCTGGGGGATCAGTGCTCCCCGAGTTGCTCCTGATGGATTTTTCTGAGCCTGGGTTAGACAAACATCCAGTGATGACAATTCCATGCTATTCCTAGCAGCCCGCTGTGAATCACCTGGGTCTCATTTCTGAGCAGATCCTTCCCTGCCACTCAGCAATGAAAAGCTCTTCCCCTGGAAGAGGACAAGAGGCCCTAAGAACAGCAGAGAAATGGTTTATTGTATGGAAACTCTCCCGTTTCCAATGGCACCTGGGATGCTGCTGTTGGCAGAGAGGCCAAGGAGCTCTGGGTGTTTTCCCTGTGCACTTGAAAACATTGACAGAGCTCCTGCAGAGAATCAGGGCTGGGGCTTTCTGTGTCTGACAGAGTCCTCCAGCCCCAGCAGGAGCCCTCACGAGCCGAGTTCCAGCTCTTCCAGATGGAATCCTGGCAGGGCTGGCTTTGCATCCCTTCCCAAGGTCAAAGCTGCTTCTCACAGGACTCGTGCACCCAGCAGAGCCTCTGAGTGCAGCCCGAGAGGTCAGAAAGGAGCTCTGGGCAATTTGGTGTGGGGAAATGAGGCGGCAGCAGCCGCTACCCCAAGGCACAGAGATTCACAGTCTGGGCCCCCTCCTCTCCCAGGGGCTCTGTGAAGCCATCCCCAAAGCCCTCAGCTTCCACCAGCTCGGGTTTCCTGTTGCACATGGGGCAGAGCTGGTTGCGGATGGCCGATGACCTCATCCACACGATGAGATTCCAGCGCTCCCCGGAGGCGATGGGAAGGGCCCCATGGATCTGCCCTCCTCGGTGCAGCAGCCCCCGGGCTGCCACGTGTTCCACCTCTATGTACTGTGGCACGGGGGTGGGATCCTGCAACAAACGGAGGGGGATTCAGTGTCACCCCACAAAGTCCCTCAAATAGTTGAAACTTGTCACCTCTTCCCCCACAGCATCCAGGGAGCAACCTGGAGAGACCATCTCATTCCCAGTGCCAAGTTCAGAGGGAATTTAAAGAGATTCAATCAAAAAAACCCCATGTTTCACTGATATATGGGAGCTTTTACCCCTCTCTTGCCCTAAAAGAAGGTGCTAGAGATTTAGGTTTAAGCTACATCTGAAATAAATCTCTCTCAGCACCTCCTTGCTCACAGTTTCAGATGTGGAAAGAGGTGCTGGTTTGTTTCACTCCCATTTCTATTACGAAGTTGCCTCTGTCCTCTCTTTGAAACCTGAATATTGGAACTGAATATTGGAATATTGCAGTAGAAAAGGATCCTGTACAACCAAGCCATGCAAAAAATGGGGAAGGGACAGAGCAGGTTTGTCTGTCAGAAGTGAATTATTGTTTTTTAGAACACAGTTGATGCCTGGAAACACCGGGGGCTGAGGAGGGAGATGGGAATGGGCCGTGCTCAGTACCTGGTTGAAATCCCCAAAGTACAAGTTGCCTTCTGTGAACTCTTTTCCCAGGGAAACGTTCAAGGTGACTTCAGCATTGTCATAGTGAGAGCTCAGGTCCAGGTCCTCGTGCAGGGAGTACTTGACCACGAAAGCTTTGTGGCTGTCCAGGCAGGCCCCGCCCAGCTCCGGGTACAGCAGGGCTGTGATGGGCTGCAGGAACCGCTCCCGCAGGGGCGTCAGGAAAGGCTCGTCCATCCCCAGCTCGTTCAGCAGAACCTGTGCCAAGGCAGGAGTGGGGAACAGCTGAGCAACCACAGCTGCTGCTCCCCAGAGCTGCTGCAGAGCCGCTGTCCTCCTCCAGCTCTGCTGCTGGCTCAGATCAAGGGCTTTGGAGCAAAGGCTCCAGCTACAGGGAAAAGGAAGGAGCATCAAGGTGGAAAGGGATGGGGGAAAACACAGAGTAATAGGATCAAAAGCTGAGTGTTCTTTAAAAACGGACTCCTTGATTTAAATTTGTATTGCTGGAGAACAAGGTGCTCTTTGCTCTGAGATACCAACGCCCCTCCCCTTCCCCTGCACTCCCATTTCCTTTTGTCCCTGTAACATTCCCTCAACCCTGTCACTCCGAGGGGGCATGGAACTCAAACTGCACCGTGTAAAATGAGAGACACGTGGGAACTGGAGGGAGGGAGAAGTGAGGAGATGAACACAGTGAACACTCCCCCTAAAGAAGCACAAGAGATGAGTCCTACCCCATAATTATTCATGGTGTTGGGCCTGCCCTTAGGCATATCCGACTGCTCAAAGTTCTCCAGCTCATCCACAAAGGCTTGGCAGAACTCCTCTGTGAACACTGGGAGTCGATAGATCCTCTTATCTGCCAGGAGAAGGGAGACAGGGTTTGCTGGGGAAAATCCCAGGTGGGAGTTTTCCTGCCTGCCTGTCCAGCTGCACTGTGCTGCTGTCAGTGAGAGCACAGCATCCACAGGCTCCACTTTGTGCTCAGGCTGCTCAAAGGGCTGGAACCATTCCCCAGGACCAGCTCTGTATTTGTTGTTTTTCATGCTGGTTCCTCCTTTCCAGAGCAGTTCCTGTGTCTGGAACTGGTGCCCTGGACAAATCCAGGAGCTCTGCAGACATTGGTGTCTCTTTGCCTTGAGAAAAGGAGGCAACTCTGCCTCTTCCCCTCTGCATCTTGTCAGCATTTCTGGAAGGGAGAGAGCTTCACAGCTGCCTCCAGGGAAGCATGAAACCCAGATCTCTCTTTCAAAGGCTGAAATCTAGACTGAAGCTGTTTCAGCCCAGACTAACCAGCAGGGACTGTCTGCAATGGCAAAGCACTTGGGGAGGCACAACCAAGCTCCCTGGGCTAGCAGTGTTCCTTCAGCAGGCTCCCTGGTGAGGTGTGGTACAACCACAGCCCCAGCCCTGCTGCAGCTGGAGCCTCTGGTGAGACATCAGCAGGCTGGGATGGGGAAGCAGAAAGCAGCCTCTGATGCAGAGCAGAACTGCTGTCTCTCCAGAGACCCTCCTCAGGCAGGGAATAACATCCTGTTTGCCTCAGCTTGTGTCAGATCAGAGCTGTTTGAGACAGGGCTTGGGAACAGCTGGCACCAGGGAGATCTGTGTGACTGAAGTGTTGTTTTCTTTACCTGAGAAGGACTCGAGGTAGCACAGGAGGCCCTGGAGATCAGCACCCGGAGATGTGCAGAATCTCACAATTTCCAGAAACTCTGGGGCCAGGAAGGAATCCTGATGTCGAGGGAAGGATGGGAAAAACACACAGAAACACAATCAGCCTGCACAGCCCAAGAGGGGAATGGATTTCCAGGGAAATACACAGTCCCTAGGGAGCAAGGCTGAGTCACACTCAAGTTAATTCCATGGCAGGAAATGCAGAATGTCACTGGTGTTTTACCTGCTGGTGTAGGGAAGCTGCTGCTTGCTTTGGTTCGTGGTTTTCTGGGAGTAACTGGCCAGATTTATCACAGACATGATAGGAAAGAGCCTTTCCTGGCTGTAACACCAGGAATCTTGCCTGGAGAACACGCTGTGCTGTTGTGTTTTTAGAGTTTAAAATTCAGTTTTCATATGCTACACATGGGTTTTAGTTCAGTGCAGCTTTAGCACTGTGCAATCCCACAGAGAGGGGGAAATAGACTGCAAAAATAAACTCCCAGCTAATTTTTTTGGGGTGCAAGAAGAGATTCCAAACGTTCTGTGTACCTGCAGGGTGTACACCTCTGGGTGTTTTGGTTTGTAGCACTTGGAGATGATTGCTCTGCGTTCCACTGACTGATGGATTAACTCTTTTCTTCTCTGCACTTCTGCCTCAATCTGCAAGTGAACAACAGAGCACACTGTCAGAAACCAGAAGGGCTGACTGAAACAGTTCCAGGAATCTGCTCATTGCTTTAAACCAGTTTGTTTTGTTTTCGGGGGCACTTCTGGGAGACAAAGTGTTTGCTTTGTTTTTCTGTGGTCAGGACAAGTCCAGTAAGTATCTGGGAAGCCAAATGCCTGAGAGGAGTTGGAGATGTCCTCTTTACAGATGGCTTAAAAAGCAACTGAGGACTTTCTGTGGAAGTGCCAAGTGGAGCTGTGAGGTTCCAGCCCTTTCAGGCATTCTGACACCTCCTGAAGCTGGCTTTTGTTCTGACAACAGAAGCATTGTCCAAAATAAAGACATTTGCTGAGAGGAAGACGAGTCCTGTCATGAAGGGATTACTGCTAAGTGTGGTGGAGACAGGCTAAGCTGCCCTTTCAGAGCAAGCAGCTGTTTGAGCAGCTGATCCAGACAGCTCTTCCCATTTAATTCCCCCTCATGAGATTAATTTATAACAGTCCTCACTGAAGAGTGAGTGAGCAGCCATTCCCTGGGACCAAGCAGGTCCTGTGTTCATTCCCTTTCCCTCAGCATCAGGCCCTGAAGGCCTTGGGAGCCGAGCAGACAAATCAAACAGATTTCTCAGATTGCTTCTTCCCCTCCCTCCCAGCCCCAAGGCCCCTGGGCACCAGGTCACAGGGCAGGGAACTGTAACCCAGCACAGCCTAAAAAATCAAGCAGTTACAAATCCTAAGTGGGAGACTTGGACTGGAATTGCTGCTGGACTGTGAGAGCTGTGATCTCCCACAGCCAGGGACAGCCACTGGCATCTGCTTCCTCCGAGCACTGAGTGACTCCTATGCTTTTATGTGGTTTTTAAGTCTACTTTATGATGTTTATATTGATACAGCAAACCTTGTATGAAGATCTGAGGAGATCTGCAGAGAGCCCAGGTGATTAAAAACTGATTAGGGTCTAGGTGATTATAAATTACAACCAAAATTAGGATCTTGAAATCCTAAGTGACGCTGTTTTATAAATTCTGCATTACACTGTTGTTGTGCTTCATTGATTCTGCCTGGGGAAATCCTGTCCTGTTCTACTCCTAAGTTCTGTGCTGTATGAATCATAATATCCAGTTAATAAAGCTTTAATTAACAGTATGCTTTACTGCCATCATCATTCTGCCAAGAATTCCTAAAAGAACCTGTCTGTCCCCTTAGTGTCAGGTGACACTGGAGCTGGCTGTGTGACTGATCCCTGTCCCTGGCCTGGAAAGAAGCAGAGGTTCCTTGATAAATTGTGAACCTCTGAGGATCCCCGGGTGATCCCATCTCCCTTTAAAAATGATTGGCAAAAGAAGGGACAAAGAAAGACAAAGCAGGGCACTGGGAGGCAGCGGAGTAAATCCAAGGAGGGAGCGGCTCAGAGGCCGCTGGGATGAGGTGTTGCAGGACAGAGTTTAATAGCAGGGTGTTGGCTGTATAAACTCCTCGCTGCTGGGCGCCCGCGGGGAATTCCTGCCTCTGACTCTGCCCAGCACCAGGGCGGATCGGGACGCGGTGCCGGGAGCTGTGCCCCGCTTCTGTGGGGCTTCAGCAAGTCCCAAACTCCCTTCGGGCCTGACCCCCGGGGTGTGGAAATGCCACTGGTGAGGGGATCCCTGAGCGGGGCCAGGGCTCCCCATCTCCTCCCGCCGGGATCGGGAGCTGCCCCCGCCCCGGGTCCCGGCTCAGGAAGGACATGGAGCTGCTGGAGCGAGTCCAAAGAGGGCACAGGATGAGCAGAGGGATGGAGCAGCTCTGCCGCGAGGAAAAGCTCTGGGAGAATTAGGACTGTTCACCTGGAGAGGAGAAGCTTTGGGGTGACCTCACTGCGGCCTGAAGGGGCCGACAGGAAAGATGGAGAGAGATTCTTTACAAGGGATGTAGTGACAGGACAGGGGGAACGGCTTCACACTGACAAAGGGCAGAGTTAGACGGGATATTGAGAAGAAATCCTTCCCTGTGAGGGTGGGGAGGCCCTGGCACAGGGTGCCCAGAGCAGCCGCGGCTGCCCCTGGATCCCTGGCAGTGCCCAAGGCCAGGCTGGAGCAGCCTGGGACAGTGGGAGCTGTCCCTGCCCATGGCAGGGGTGGCACTGGATGATTTTAAAGCTCCCTTCCAACCCAAACCCCGGTGTGAACTCAGTGCCCCGCGTCCCCGGTGGCTGTGAGGGGGTCCCGGCGCTCACCTCCCGCAGCACCTCCTGGAACTGCTCCTCGCTCCGGCAGCCGCGCTCCCTCAGCGCCTGCAACGCACACACGGGCGCGTCACCGCCGCGGCCCCCGGCGCGGCCCGCTGCCCCCGGCCCGCCCGCCCCCGCGGTACCCGCCCGTGGTCCCGGCGGAGCTGCGGCCCGTCCCGGTACCGCACGTGGAGCCCGAACCGCCCCACGAAGATGTTGTCGGTGAAAAAGCAGGCGCACCCCCGGAACGGCCGGCCCGCGGACATGTTCCCTGACGGCGAACGCGCCTCTGTCCAGCCCTCAAAGCGCTCCGCTTCCGTCCGTGCGAGGGCGCATCGGCGAATTCCCAACCGGGGTGATAACAGAAAGCGGCGGAATTTGCCCGTTCTCCCCCAGTTTTACGCTGGTTGTTTTTGTCATCTCCGTGACGTCACCGCGGCCCGGCCCCGCAGCGAGGCCGCTGCTTGCTCTTACAGCCCTCACGGCCGGGCCGGGTCCGCTCGGAGCGGCAGCAGCCGCCTGAGGTTCTTTGCAGACGGTCCCTGAGATTCCCCCCACCCCGCGCCGCCTCTCGCGGGGACGCGCACGGGCGGCGGGGGCGCGCTCGGGGGACGCGCACGGGCGGCGGGGTCAGCGCGGCCCCGGCCCGGCCCGGCCCCGCCATGGACGCGGCGCTGCCGGAGGCCGAGCGGGAGGTGGTGGTGGCGGCCGAGCCGTGCGGCCACGGCAGCAAGTTCGAGGACATCTACCGGCTGCTGGCCGAGGGCTGCTTCCCGCCCAGCTTCTGCTCCATCAAGAGGAAGAACCTCAAACGCTACGCCCAGAAGTTCGTCGTGGACGGTGGGGACCCGGGGGAGGCACCGCGGCGGTGTGGGGCTGCCCTCGGCCGCGGCCTGTGGGGGGAACCCGGCGGGTGCCGGCCCCGCGGACACGGGGGGATGTGCCGGACCCTCGGCGTGGGGAGGGAATGCGGCTTCTCGGCGGCACCGCCATCGCCGCTCCCCGGCCGGGCCGGTGCCTCGGCATCGCCTGAGGGGCCCGGGGCAGGGATCGCGTCACCCCCGGTAGCACCGGTACTCCTCGGCTGCCCCGTGGGGACCGCGGTGGCTTTGTTGTAGCGGAGGATTTCGCGCGGTCCTGGGTGCAGAAGAGCTCCCAGGGCGTGCGTAGGGGTGATTCCAGCTTAGCAGCTCCTCCAGGGGCAGTAGGAGCTCCCAAGGCAGCAGCAGCCCCCGAGCTGTGTCTCAGCTGTGTTTCCCACTGTGGAAAATGACCCTTTTTCGGGAGGCGAGCAGCCGTGCGAGGGTGGTGTTGGAGACAAACCTCTGGCATCCGCAGGCGGGTGCCTCTACTACGTGGGACCCAAGAAGGAGGAGAAGCGTGAGGTGATCGTGGATCCCGAGCGCAGGCGTCAGGTCTTCCTGGAAAGCCATTTCACCGAAATCGGGAACCACCTGGGCCAGAAGAAGACCGTGCACCGGATCCAGAGCCGGTACTACTGGCTGGGCATCGTGAAGGATGTTGTGGACTGGGTAAGTGGAGAGCAGTGACCGTGTCCATGACACCGGTGCTGGCAGCAGTCCCGAGGCAGAAGCCAGAAGAGCCCTGGTGCAGGGATGATGTCATTCCCTAAGCCCGTGCTGAGAAACCACACACTGAGTTAACTCTGCAGGTGAATCTTGGAATGTCCCGAGGCAGGTGGATAGATTGGATGTCTTTCCATGAGCGTCAGGAAGCATCAGCCTCCTTGTGCAGGGCAGTTTTGGCCAGGATGAGATTGTGGGATCGTTTCAGACAGGTTGCTGAGTCTTGCTTTGGGCAGTCTGGATTCCTTCCAGAGCTGCCCAGTTCCCTAAACTGTGGCAAGAGGAAGATCTTGGTGTCTCCTTGGCTGCTTTGCCTCGCCTGTTTCATTGCTGGCAGTTCCCTGCAGCAGGACTCTGCAGCAGTGTGGTTTAAGGAGTGTGCTTGCATTGCATGGTCTGAGCTCCTCCAGCGTCCTAGGGCTGAGGATTTCTCTAACCAGCAGTAGGAGGTTAAAATACAATAAATATTTGCCTGGAAACAGGGTGAGAAATAGCTTAGCTGTAGGCCACGTTGAGAAAATTGGTTATTGTGTCAGAGAAAGCTGTCGGGTGAGCCTTGTGAAAGGTGAGATGCGTCAGCCTGTTGTGTTTTGCCCTCTTTTTTCCTGCACCTCCTTTTTATTGGGACAAAGGAAACTGCTCAGCCCTGCTCTGTCTCTCCCCTCCACAACCTGTGCAGTCTGAGTCTGACAGGATCCGTCAGCGAGTTCCCGAGTCCTTTTGATCCCTCTTTTCCCTCTCCAGATCAAGATGTGTGAAACGTGCCAGAACGCGGAGCACAACAAGAACGTGACGCGGAAAGCCAGGCCCGTCAGGGTGGAATATCCCTGGGAAGTGCTGGGATTAGACATCCACGGTGAGTGAGTGTTTCAAGTGGCTCTCGGGGCTCCTCCCCGCCAGCCGGAGCGTGGCAGACCTGCTGCCACACACCGAGGGAAAGCTGCCGGTGCCTCTGAGGAGGTGCCAAGGAGGCCGCAGCAGCCGCCCAGGGTGCAACCTGATCCTTGTGCTGGGCTCGGCTCCCTCTCCACACACAATGGGAGCTGAGGGCGTGCCTTCTTTCCCAGAACTGGAGCTCTAATGGGTGTATTTTTGCTGACAAAGGTCACCGAAAATGTTCTGGCCAAATGACATTGCAGAGGAGAGTCGTGGTCACTTCTGCAGCCGCTGGGTTTTTAACTTTCCCCGTTTGGGGGATATGATGGCATCGCATTGATTTTTTTTTTTTTTTGGATGGTGGTTTATGCAGGGCCTTTTCCAGAGACGAGCCAGAGCAACACACACGTCCTGCTCGTGACTGACTACTTCACCAAGTGGGTGGAGGCTGCTCCTCTGCAGAAGAAAGATCCCTTCTCCGTGGCTAAAGCCCTGGCTACCCTATTTTACAGGTGGGCTCCTCTGCTGTTGGTTGTATTGCACCTCTGCAGTGTGATGGGGAGTGCTGGGGTGTGTTGCAAAAATACCCAATGTCCCCTCAAGATGTTTCCCTAGGAGAGCAGGAGCTCTCCCTTCTACAGGAGAGACCATGCAGTGCCTCTCAGTTGCTCTTTGCAAAGTCCTTGGGAAGAGCCTGTTATCCTCTTGTTATGGGGAGAAGAAAGAGGCAGAAAATGGTTCTCTGCCCGAGGCCAGGGGAGCTGTGTCCCAGTTCTCTGCAGAAGCTTTAAAGCCATTCCCAGATTTCTCCTAGAAAGTGTTCGTTTTGCATCCACACGGCGCCTGTCACCATGTGACATTGTCCTTGTGGAAAACACGTGGGGCCAGTAGAGATTTGAATTCAGAGCAAGAAGCTCCTCTCGTTTCTCCTGCTGCCTCATCATTCAAAAGCAAACAGGTTTGGCTGGTTTGGAACAGAGGGACCAGCAGAGCGCTCTCTGCTCTTGGGGAGGTGAGGCCATGGCAGCCTCGTTAGCACCAGCTCCACGGGAGGGTCCTGTCCCCTTCCTATTCCCTTTTCCCCCATAAAGATGGAACTGCTCGGGCTCTGCCTCAGCTGATGGAGTAAAACCACGTGTGTCCTCTTCTTGCCCAGGTTTGGTGCGTCCAAGAACATTTACACCACTCAGAGCTGGGACTTCTGTGAGGAGGTAGGTCTGGTGTGGGGTGGTTCAGGGGGAAGCACTTCAGCAGGTTTTTTGGGCAGCAGGTCCTGAAGGCAGAGTTGTGATGTGCTGTGTAGTGGGGGCGAGGAGCTGCAGCTGCCTTATCCCTGTCCCAGCTCTGTTGGGAGTGGGAGCTGATTTGCCAGTGCTTTCACCTTGGCAGGGATTTAAGGTTGTGGATCAGTGGTGCAAGTCCTCTCTGCTCAGAAGCAAAGACCGTATGCATGAAATTCCAGCCCTGCCCTGGGATTAACCCAGCTTCCCAGCGCTGTGGAAAGCTTCAAGCACGGGAGCAGTCATTGCAAAACATTTTCCCAGGCTCTAGCTTTTGTGGGGAGCGTTTCCTGCTGCCCAGCCTCTCCTGGCAGAGTGGGGGGACAGCGCTGGCCCTGCCTTGGAGGTTGCTGTGGGGCTGACATGCCGTGGTCTCCGTGTTCTCCCAGGTCAGCCGGCACCTGTGCGAGCGCTGGAACATCTCCCAGCTCCTCACACCCGCAGACCCCATGGAGCCCCCTGGCCCCCGTGACTGCAGCGCCGAGGTGCTCAGGTCCTCCATCTGCAGTGTGGTGAATGAGAAGCCCAGCGAGTGGGACGCACACCTGGACCCCGTGCTCTTCGAGTTCCGCACCTCGGTCAACTCCGCCACCAAGTACAGCCCCTTCTTCCTCATGTTCAACAGATACGTGTGCCTGTCCTCAGAGGTAACTGCCCGGCCCAGGGGAGCCTTGCAGGAGCTTTGCACTGTGCTGGGGTTGCAGAGTAACACCCGAATCTGTGCCTTGCAGGTGGATTTTGTCAAGGACTCTAAGGAGCAGGGGGCTGGCTCCGGTAAGGCCGACGGCCTCCCGCCGTTCACAGCCACGGTGCGGGAGCAGCAGAACGTGGTGAAGGAAATCGTAAGTCTTGTGGTGCCTTGAAATCATTTTGCAGCTAAGTCCAGGCCTGGCCTGAGAGGAAAGGTGGCAGGTGGCACCTCTGTGCTCCAAGGGCAGCAGGAGCAGAGCTGGACCCTCTGGGCCAGCACCACAGGGAAGCTGCTGGTGGTGCTGCTCAGAGGTGGGTGATTAAATAGGAGGGACTGAGTTGCCCCATCAGGCTAATGAGAGCTGTGTCCCAGCCTGCCCAGCTCCTGACTTGTAATCTGCATCCTAAATCAGCCAATGGAGTCCCTCCCTAGGCAGGGACAAGAAGCCTTCAGGGAGATGCTGTGTAACTACAGAGGTTTAAAGTAATCCTGCCCCAAAATGGGAGGAGTTTGGGGCTACCATGCGGACTAGTGGCCCGGTGGGCAGGGAGATGGGCTTGGGGAGCAGAGTCAGCATGCAGCTCCTGTCTGTGACGTGCTGGGTGACCTTGGGCAGCTCATTTTGTCTCTTGCTTCCCTCACTTGAAAAATGACCTCAGTGTCCCCTGTGAAGTGCTTGGTGAGCTGTGTGCCAAAAAATCACAGACAAGGCTCAAGTGCTTTGTTTGCTCAGTCATTTCTTACACTCAGGGTTATGTGGTTGTCTCTGATCTCACCTAAACTGTGGTTGTTCTTGCCAGGGAATGACAGGAGGAATACAGGACAGGAGGGAGGAGTGCCTGGGAGTTGGGTGTGTGGGATCTAATCCCTTTGGAAGCTCAGGCTCACTAGCTCAGCTCCCCTTTTGTGAAATGGAGCTGCACATCGTGGCACAGGGCAGCAAGAGCTCTGTCCTGTCCCTAAGGGAACTTCGGGTGTTGGGATCACTGCCTCTCTCCTGCATCCAGGCAGGGTTTGGGGCTGTAATTAACAGGAGGTGATAAAGCTTCCCTGGGCTCTGTGGCACTCCAGCCAAGATCCCCTTCTGCCCTCTACTGATGGAGAAGTGACAGCTCTGAGTACGGCTGTGGAATTGCAGTTTCCTATTGTAAGGTCTCCTGCTGGTTTGGGGTGGTGAGAACAAGGCTGGGAAGCCACTGCTTAGTCCCTCCCTTGCCCCGGGTGCATCCAGCTTTGACACTGCCAACTCTCAGTCACTCCCAGCATCTCCTGTGAGGAAAGACTGTGGGAGCTGGGCCTGCTCAGTTTGGAGGAGACTGAGAGGGGATCTCATCAATCCATAGAAATATCTCCAAGGGGTGTCGGGTGATTGTGTCATACTCTTCTTGGTGGTGCCCAGTGACAGGATGAGGAGGAATGGCCATAAACTAAAACACAAGAAGCTCCACCTCAACATGAGGGAGAGCTTCTTTCCATTAAGGGTGGCAGAGCACTGGAGCTGCCCAGGGAGGTCATGAATTCTCCCTCTGTGGAGACATTCCAAGCACACCTGGACACATTCCTGTGTCACCTGCTCCAGGTGGCCCTGCCTGGACACAGGGTTGGACTGGATGATCTCCAGAGGTCCCTTCCAATGTAAGGATTCTGGGATTCACTGAGCTGGTGTCAGAGTTGAGCTGATTCCTGAGTGACACCTCAAAGCCCAGCCCCTCAATCCTCCTGACAGGTGATCTCCAACATGACCACGGCCTGCAAGCGGGAGCGGAAGGGCGTGAAAAGGAAAAGCCGGGGCCTGCCCTCTCTGGCCTTCAAGGTGGAAGACAACGTGTTTGGGGGCAGCGCTGCCAGCTCCCTGAAGAAGCTGAAGAAGGGCCAGTTTGTGTCGTTCCAGATCGAGACGGTGCTGCCCCCTGAGCAGAGCATGTCCGCCAGGAAGAAAACCAGTTAACCCTGGGGCTTTCCAGGGGTCCTGCAGCACCGGGGACAGCACGGACTGTCCCTGAGGTGTGTGGCCCGGCTGCCTGGGAGTGCAGGGTGCAGATGTGCCTGCTCTCTTCTGGGAGAAAGGAAGGGGAAGGTTCAGACAAGGGGGTCTGTTCAGTCCCTTCCTGGTCCGGGTTTGCCCTTGGATCATCCCTTGGACGGAGGGAGGTGGCACCATCCTCATTTAGGTTTGGCAGGGAGAGACTCAGTTCTGCCAAAAAGCTCCACCTTGACTGTGGCTTGGAAGTTGCCCTTTCGGAGTGATTGCACCAAAGCCCGGGAGTGATCTGGGTGCAGATGGGAGGGAAGCAGAAACCAGACCCAGCTTAGCCATGGACAGTGTTTCCTGCAGCTTAAAAGTGTCCCTGCTGTGAGCCTGAGCCAGGAATAGTCACTCCAGGTCTGACTGTGTTCCTGCTGGATGTGGGAAGGGCTTGAAGTGAGAGGTTGGTTTTTTGATTTTCATTTTAATTTGTTTTGTTTGTTTGTTTTAAGCACTTACTAGGAGAAATAAAATCAATGACAGAATGTGGTATTTTTGGTTTTGGTTATCCAGGCAGAGAAAAATGAATCTGTCTTTTGTAATGTCACCATTCTGTTCTCTCCAGAAATGGTGTGAACTCCAGGAACTGTGAAATCTGTTCCTGTGACACTGAGGGTCACAGGGGTGTTTTAAGCCCAGCACTCCAAAAACATACGGAAAATTCGGGATAATGACACTGCCCTGCCCCTCTGTCACTTGGATAGCCCACCTGGATGCATGGGGGCAGCCCAGGGAAGAGCCTGAGCCCTTCCATTCCTTCAGAGTTGGAGGTGAAGGGGAAAAGGAATTTACAAGCTGGGTTTCTTGAAAGTGGATCCCTCTGCGTTAGGGGTTAATTAAACCCTTGTCAAGTCCCTCTTGAGGGGTTAATTAAACCCCTGTCGACCCCCTTTTAAAGGATTAATTAAAAAAATTATTTTGAGCCCTTTTGCCGGTTGCTTTTGAGCCAACTCCTGGCTTGTATTTTCCCTCTTTACTGCAGAAATGAGATAGAACCAATAAAATAATTTTTAAAATTTAGAAATACGTCTTTTGGGGAGGACAAAAAAAACCTTCTAACGTGCGGAAAATGCCGGGGCTGCCTTTGCTGCGTCGGGGCGGGGTTTACCGGGGCAGGGCGGAGCGGGGGGGACCGGAGACCTACCCTCGAACCCCCCAATTTGGGGGTCCCCGGTGCCGTCCGCTCCGGCCGTGGGCGGGGCCGGGCTCGCGCCGCAGGAGAGGGCGTGGCCGAGGGCGTGGTCACAGCCGGGCCACGCCCAGCACCGACCTTGTTCCCGGGACGCGCCGCCGGTCGGAGCGGGCTGATCCCGCTGATCCCTGATCCCGCCGATCCCTGATCCCGCCGCCGGTAAGAGCCGTCCGGGCGGGCCCAGGCCGAGCTGCCTTGCGCTCTAAAGCGGGGAGCCGTGTGTGGGTGTCCGGCCGGGGTATGGCGGGCACGGCCCTTCCCGGGCGTCTCCCCCCCCCATCACTCCCACTCGGGACATTCTCCTAGGGGGGAAGGAGGGATGCGGCTGGGAACCTTGGGCGGCTCCAGCTCGGGGGCTGGGGACACGGCTGCGGGTGGTGGGGAGCTGCGGTGGCTGCCTCCTACTCCTCCTCCTCCTCCTCCTCCTCCTCCTCCATGGGCCGGATCCGCACAGCTTTGCAGCGGATGGCAGCAGCGAGCACCCTGGGAAGCGTGTCCTGCTCCTCCCTGGCATCGCTGCTCCGCTTTGCCTCCATCCCTCCTTCCCCACCCACCCCATAAACGCCCGTGCTTCCCCAAATTGCATCCTCTGCCCTGTTTTCCTCCGCTTTTTCGCTTTTTATCCCACTTGTCCGACCACCGCGCAGCTCTCGCCCAAGGGCGCAGCGCCAAGGGCTGCCCTTCTCCCGGTGGTTTGATTTTGGGGGGCTGCGGCCACACAGGCCGGAGTGTGGCCGACACATGGCACCCCTTGTGCGGTGCCTTCCGCACTGTGCACCGTCACGAGCTGCTTACCCAGCACAAATTTCAGGATCGGGTACCTCCCTCTTGCCAACGCGTGGCACCTCAGGGCACGGCAGCGGAGCAGGTGAGCGGCTCACTCGGCTCACAGCAAGTCGAGCTTTTTGCCCTTTCCCATGTCCGTTCAGATCCTGCCCCACCATCGCTGCTGCCGGACAGACCCCTGGGCCACAGCAAAGGCTCCCGCCCCGGAGCCTTCCTCTCCCACGGGACGCCGCTGTGGAATTCCAATCCCTTTTTAATTTCCTTTCGGGATTTTTGTTGTGTCATTGAACTGCCCCGTGGGGACCGGGGACAGTAAGGTGTGACAAGCTGCCGGACATACGGTTTAGTCTTATTTTGATGAGGGGGATCCATTATCAAGCTGAGCCGCTCTCCCATCTGCTTTCCTACGGTTTTGACCGCTCGGTTTCAGCTTTGTCCTGGGAAAGGTGGGCAGGGACTGTCGGATCATGACTGTCCAGGTTTAACACCTACACGGCTCTGTAGCGTGGCTGCACAGATGTCACGGCAGCACCCAGCGCCCGGGGACCACCCAGCGAGCCCCGCAGCTGCCACAGCAAGCAGGAACAAAGATTCCCATCGGGATGTGCAGATGTCTGCTTTGGGATTCAGGATGGGTGAAGGCGTCTGGGAGGGAAGTTAGTCTTCGTTTGTGCTGCTCATTTAATGAAATACCTTGTGGCGTGTGCAGTAGGGGAGGGGAGGAAGGAGCAGATAGTGGTGTCTGGGGTCAGGATGGGTTGGTGGGGAGCTGGCACGGTTGTCCCCCCATCCTGCTTCCCTTTGTACACCCCTCCTTGGGGTGAATAACAACCCCATCCCCCTCTTCTCACCCTGCAGCAGAGGCCGACATGACCACGTCCTTCCCGTGCTAGGGCTGCCCCTCACCACCTCAGTGAGCCCAGCCCGGCGACGAGGATGCGCGCCTGGAAGGCGGTGGCCAGCACGCTGGCACTCAGCGGGGCCGACGTGGTGGTCACCACGCTGCTCTACACCCACGGCCAGGGTGGCCGGAATGTCCTGCAGGACCTGCGGCACTTCAACATCTTCAACTCGCTGCTGGACATCTGGGGGGGCTGCCTGTACCGCAGCTGTGTGCTGCTGGGGGCTGCCATCGGCGTGGCCACCAACACGGCCTATGGCCCCCGGCGCCTCAAGGCATCGCGCACCTTCATCGCCGTCGTCTGCCTCCTCATGGGCATCTACATGATGGTGAAGCTGCTGCTCTACTCAGAGGTGCGGAAGACCATCAGGGACCCCTGGTTCTGGGGGCTCTTTGCCTGGACCTACGTGGCGCTGGCGGCCACCTTCGGGCTGTGGCAGCTGCTGGCCTGTGTCACCTCCTCCCGCGAGGCGCTGGGGCCCGGCTCTGAGTCCCGTGCCGAGGTGGAGGAGAGCTGTGATGGGGGCACCCCGAGGGACAAGCGGGAGGAGGCAGCGGGTCCCACCATCCATAAGCTGCTGTCCTACACCAAGCCAGATGCCTTCTTCCTGGGCATCGCCTCCTTCTTCCTCCTCGTGGCCGCCTTGGGTGAGTGAAGGGACCACGGGCGGGCTGTGGTGTGCTCCCATCCTCACCAGGAGGGATGGAGCCATGGTGGTAGGGTTTGGAAGCACCCTAGGGTTGCTTTTTTTGGGGGTGCTGAGTGGCACGTGCTGCACAGGGTGGGTGAAAAATGCAGTGGGGCCAAACCAAATGCAGCAGGGGATAAAATACACTGGGAGTGCAACATCCCCACATGCCAAAAGGGCTGCACCTCTTGAGGGGTATTGTGTGATGGCTGAGTATCTCTGTGGTGGGGATGGGGTTGTCCACAGGCTGTCACAGTTGGGAATACAGGTCCTGTGCCAATGCCATGCACTGGGGCTGAACCTCCGTGTCCTGTGCTTGTCCTGCAGGAGAGACCTTCCTGCCCTACTACACGGGGCTGGCCATCGATGGCATTGTGGTACAGAAGAGCATGGATCGCTTCTCCACGGCCGTGCTGGTCATGTCGCTGCTCGCCATAGGAAGGTAATCCAGGGGCTGGATTTGGCCCTGACAAGGAAGAGTTTGGGGTTTTCCCACAGGAGCTCGTGGTGGGCAGAGGCACCCACTCTGCCAGTTCACTGCCAGACCCCAGGGATGTGCTGTGAATTCTCTGCACTGTCACGATGCAGAGAGGCCATGGTTGGCAGTCATGAGGCATTTGTGTAGCCCTTCACGTCCGTCTGCTGGAGGTGGGGGAGCAGGAATGGACACAGGGAATGGGTTGCCTGGGGAATGTTGTTCCAGCAGTGCTGTGTTCCCTCCCAAAGCTTGTGACTACCATGGTTAGGACGACCAGCCACCACTGTGCTGGTGGCACCCAGGAGAGGTGTGGGCTGGTGCTGAGTGTTGTGAGCACTGCCCAGGCCCTTGGCCCGGCGCGGGGGTGTTTGTGTTGCTGAGAGGGTTTCGTGTCCATGGCTCTATAACGTTTCTTATCTGCAATTAGCTCATTTGCCGCAGGTATCCGGGGCGGCGTTTTTACGCTCATCTTCGCAAGACTGAACATCCGCCTTCGCAACTGCCTCTTCAGGTCCCTGGTCTCTCAGGAGATGAGTTTTTTTGATGAGAATCGCACAGGTTGGTTCCTCTCTCCCCTGCCTTTGCTCTAACCTCTCTATCCCATCCCAGATTTTTTCCCCTTGGCTTGCCCTACTAGCATACAGCAGATTGGGGGCAGCCAGAGGCAGCACCCACATGTTTGTGGTTAGAAATGGAGGCAGAAAGTTCTTCCCCACCTATCAGCCTAGCATCCAGCAGTCCCAGGGCTGACATGCTTATTTCCAGTCCCAAAACTCCCATTGCCTTCCTCCCATCAGTACCTATTGGTGGGCTGCTCTCCAGCTCTGCTCCAGTCCCTGAAACCTCAGATGTGTGAATCTTGCTGGATGTGCTTGTTGCTTTCCCCGTTTGCAGTTCAGTCCTGTCCCAGTCTTGGTCCCAGGCCATGCCACTCCAGTGTAACTTTCACACATTTAATTTTGTTTCAGTGGTATTTTTAGTTTTGAGGCTGTTGCTGTATTTAGCAGTCACTGCACAGTGCCTTGGTAGCTGAGGACAGCAGAGATGTTACTGGAAGTGAGATACGGGTAACCCTGGGCTTGCACAAAAGCATGGGAATTCAGCTGGACTCAAACACAGGCCAAGGATTTAGGAGTTCAGGGTGATGTTTGCTGGCTGTAACACTCAGCTCCACCAAAAGGCACCGCCAGAGCTTCATCCCTCAGTATCTGGACCCATGGCCTCAGGTCCAGGCTGTGGACTGTGTTTGGCCTGTGGGCTGCCCTCCAGTGTAGGGTGCTGCCACAGTCCCCTTTACTGTCCTACAGCCACCCTTTGGTGACCCAGGTGATGTACCTTGTTCCTTCAGGTGCATCTCCTGCCCTTTGTGCATACAGCAATCGAAGCTCCTCTGTTTTGCTTTGCATCCACAGCAGTGCAGAGTTGTCCCCCTTCCATGCCACCCTCCTGACCCCCAGCTGGTTGGATGGGGAGCTCCACCTGGCCCCTGGCACGGGACATGGGACAGAGTTAGGCAGTGACCTGCCGTGGTGACACCTCCCTGCTCTCCCCTTCACCCCTCGTTGCTGCAGGGGACGTCATCTCCCGCCTGACGTCGGACACGACCATCGTGAGCGACCTGGTCTCCCAGAACATCAACATCTTCCTGCGCAACGTGGTGAAGGCCACGGGCGTCATCTTCTTCATGTTCAGCCTCTCCTGGAAGCTCTCACTGGTCACCTTCATGGGCTTCCCTATCATCATGCTGGTGTCTGATGTCTATGGGAAGTACTACCAGGTAGGCAGGAGCAGCTGGCGTTGCCACAGTGCTGGGCTGCTCTCCCCGTGAAGCCAGCAAGGAGCTTGTGGGTGGCCTTGGGGCCGGCGGGAGTGATGCTGGAGTGTTCTGCTGCCAGCAGTGGGGCCAGGAAGGTAGCATTAAACCTGTGTGGGCACACAGGTGTAGCCTGGGCTCTTACCTTGCTTCATGCTCAGGAGTGGAAGCATCTCAGGTCTGACAGAAGAGGTGGCTGGGCCATGGTGTGTCCCCTGTATGCACCTGCCTGTCCTCGTGCCATCTCTCCTCTCCCTTTGGAGACACTTGGTAGGGTCCCAGAGCCTGGAGCGAGTGGGGATATGTGCCACAGGCAGCCTGGCACCTGCTGAGCCCCCTCTGCCTCCCCCTGCTCCCTGCAGAAGCTCTCCAAGGATGTGCAGAATGCCCTGGCCAAGGCCAACAACACGGCTGAGGAGACCATCTCGGCCATGAAGACCGTCCGCAGCTTCGCCAACGAGGAGACGGAGGCCAACGTGTACTGGCAGAAGCTGCAGCAGGTGTACAAGCTCAACAAGCGGGAGGCCATGGCTTACACCTACTACGTTTGGTCCAGTGGGGTAGGTGGATGGCCCTGGGGCTTCCCTGTGTGGGGCTGGGATGGGCAAGGGAGTCTGTCCGGATCCCAAAGCGTGCAAGGTGCCTGCACGTGGTTCTCCTCCACTTCCAGGGAACTCTGCGGGGCAAGCCCAGCCCTGTTGTCTGCTGCTGTAATCCCCGGGCTCTTGATCATTTATTATTTCCACCCATCATAAAGTGTATCCCGTTCCGCCCCGAGGCAGCGTTGCGTCGTTCCACGGAACTGCCTGTTTTCCCCTGAAAATAGGGAAATAATTGATAAGAGCTCAAGGTCGTGGAGCAGCCCGTGCCTGTGTGTGCTGCAGTGCGTGCCTGTGCCAGCTCCGCTCCGGGGCTCCGGCTGGGGAACAGCCGCGGCGTTGGTTGAGCTTCTGCTCAGGAACGGAGATTTTCTGCGTGTGGGTGGTGGCAGGGGGAGGCTCCTGAGCTTTGGGCTTTGGGCTTTTTTTTCTTTTCTTCCTGCAAAATGCTTTTTCATCATTTAACACCAGATGGTTTGGGATTTCTCCAGTGTTGGCAAAAGCCGCACGTGAGGCTGCCCTTACCTCTGTGCATTCAGGGATCGAAGCAGTCTCTGGTGAAGGGTTTGTGAGTTATGGTGCCTTCGTGCAGCTGCGAGAGACTTCATGGCTTCCCAGGTCTGGAAGGAAAATGGGAGCATTATTAGCATTGTTTCTGGGCTCCCAGGTGAAGCTGGAGCATGAGCTGGGTTCACACTGATCCTGACAAGTCTAAGAAGGCAAAACCCTTCAAAAACGGCTCCTGCAGGGCTCACAGAGAAAGAAGACAATGGATAGCTCAGCCCTGGTAGAGTCTTTCTTGGAGGGAACACAGGAGCTTAAGGTCAGATCATAGCAGAGCAATAGAGGAGGAATTTTTTCCCCCGTATTTTTGTCTTTGTGAATTTACAGCCTGTTCTGGTCCCACAGGGCACCAGGGCATCGCTGCTTTTTGGAGCACCTGGGCAGCATGGAACAAAACCGGCTGAATAAAAGGGGCTGGTATTTGTCACATCAGAGCTGACCTGTCTCCTTTCCAGAGTAGGTGGTACCCCCCACACTGGCTTCAGACAAGTGCTGAGGTTATGCTTCAGGGACTTGTACATGCAAGGAGGATATTCTGCATTAGCTCCTGGTTTGATTTTGTGTTCTAAATTAAAGTGTGTCACACTCATATAACAGAAAGTTTATTTTAGTGGTGAGGTGACTGCGTGCCATGGATAATTTGAACATAGATTATTATGCTTGAGGACCTTAGTCCAAGAGAGAAGATCATAAGATGCTCTGTTATTTCAGATAAATTCTCCCTCCTCGGCTGTTGTCTCTCGGGACTTGTTTTGTTGAAAGATACCTGCCCAGCTCTTCAAATCAGCCCATGTACTTGAGTTGTTTATCCATGCTCACTCCTAGGGCTGTCAGCTGCACTGTCAGGGATCCTCAGCTCAGGGCTCAAAGAATAAATGTCAGCACAGGACGTTTGGGCTGTTGTGTGAGTAATGACAAATGCACCGTGATGTCCGTTGTCCTCGCTGATTCTGGGGTGTTTTCTTACTTTCAGCTCACCCTCCTGGTGGTCCAGGTCAGCATCCTTTACTACGGCGGGCACCTCGTGATCTCTGGGCAAATGACAAGCGGAAACCTGATATCCTTCATCATTTACGAGTTCGTCTTGGGAGACTGCATGGAGGTGAGTCTGTTTGAGCAGGGAATCACAGACTGGGCTGGCTTGGAAGGGACCTTAAAGACCATCTCATTCCAACTCATCCCTGACGTGGGCAGGGACGCCTTCCACCCCATTCCTCCCTTGCTGTGGTCTCACAGCCTTAATGTTCCTGAAGCAGCTTGTCCCCCAAAAAAGCAGCTGGGACCAGAGGGGTCAGGCTGGCCCTGCTGAAGGGCAGAGCCCTGGCTGCCTCCCAAGCACATTTCCTGGCATGAAGAATGAAGGGATTACAAAGCTGCCTGTTAAATTTCAGGCTTCATTAAAAACTTAATTATATTACTTTTTTTTTCCTTTCCCTGGAATAGGCTGCAAGCTGCTGTGTTGGCAGCTCCTTAGCAAGATGGGATTGTGGGTGGGATGGTAGAGCCCACCCAGGGCTGCCTTCCCCTTGCAGAGGCATAAACTTGGCTAATCGAGACAGGAATGATCCAGTCGAGGTTTCCTCCCAGCCAAGTGTGGCTTTGGTGGTGCTTCAGCCTCTGTGCAGGGGCAGAGCAGAGCTGGAGGCAGCTTGCCCAGCTCTCACCATCTGTTTGGATGACTGCAGGCTCTGGTGGGGTTTCCCGGCTGTGGTTTTGGTGTGGATTTAGTTTGGTTTGGGTTTTTTTTTCCCCCTCCTGATAGGAGGGGCAGTTGCAGTACAAACTGTTCTGCAGCTCTGGATTTAATATTGAAAAATGCCCTTTCCCTGGATTGTCCATGTATCCCTTCCATACCCAGCAGAGGAGGAAGAGTCTTCCTGTGCCTGATGACTGCAGTCAATGTCAGCCTATAGGAGACTTGGGAATGCTTCAGCCATTCTCCTTACGAGTGGCACTGACTGATTTCCCCATCACTTGGGAGGGTCTCACCGCTGCCTCTCCCCTTGCAGTCCATCGGCTCCGTGTACAGCGGCCTCATGCAGGGAGTGGGAGCTGCTGAGAAGGTCTTCGAGTTCATCGACCGCAAGCCCACGATGGTGCACGACGGCTCCCTGGCCCCGGATCACGTGGATGGGAAGGTGGAGTTCAGGAATGTGACGTTTTCCTACCGCACTCGCTCTGCAACGCAGGTTCTCCAGGTGAGCCCTGTGGGCACTGAGCCCTCCCAGCACCGTGTGCTGCTGCTGCACCCTGGCAAGAACCAAACCCCAGCTCATGGGGAGTGTCAGCTGCCTGTCAGAGATGTGTAAAGGCAGGCTCAGCACATGCTGGAAAACAGATTAAAAGGAACAGCGGGTGTTTAGGGCCGGCCTTCCTTACAAGGAATGAGATTTATTAAGAAAACCCTTGTTTCCCACTCAGGCATTAAACATGTCAGCGTGGTACAGGGCTTTGTGCCAAGCTGCCTCAGACTGTTTCTTTGGGAGAGGGGCTGGGACGATGAGGCAGGGGGAGGCAGCAAAGCAGTCAGTTTGCTTTTTAGAGGACCTGCTACATCAGCAGGCAAATCTGAAGCAATTTGGAGGCTTTTTGTTTCCCCAGAGCCAGGAGAAATGGCTGATGATGCACATCACCAAGGCAGAGTGTCACTCGGGCCAAATTTTGGCTACCTTTCTTGTGTAGTGCCCCAGGACACTGAGAAAAGCCCGGACCTGAGCATGCTCTCCCATCCATGTTGCAGAACGTGTCCTTCACCCTGCACCCTGGCAAAGTGACAGCGCTGGTGGGTCCTTCAGGGAGTGGGAAGAGCTCCTGTGTCAACATCCTGGAGAACTTCTACCCTCTGCAGGACGGGCAGGTGCTGCTGGATGGGCGTCCCATTAACATGTACGATCACAAGTACCTGCACTCCGTGGTACGAGCGACTGATACGTGTGTATTCTGGTTATCACACCTCTGTTCTGCTTAGTGCAGTTCCCACCTGCAGAGCCCAGAGGGGATGCATGGCACTGTTGCACATTGCTTTGGATTTGAGCTGGCAGCTTCAGAAACGTCCAGAAAGCTGGAGGCTGGAAGCGGTCCAAGAAATTAATTCGGATAATTTGTGGGGGTGGAAGGGAAAGGGATGGAGGGTGGTTTCAAGGGAAGGGGAAGCCTTCCAAAAACAGAACAAAAAACATGTTTAGTTTGGTATTTTTTGGCCAACAGAGTAGAAATATGTTTTTGGCTGTTGGATTAATTATCATCTAAATTGGGTTTGGAAAAAGAGTTTTGCATTCCTCCAGCACTTTCTACCTTAAGATCTTAAAGTAATCCTCAGCTAATGGGGGGTTAAACCTCTCAGGATCCTGGCAGCAGCTGGAGGACCAGAGGGGCTGGTGGTTTGCCTAGGAGAGGGGTCCAGGCCCCTCAGCTCTCATCTGTGTGTCAGCACAGATCAGCCTTCATCTCTGCAAGTAACTGCCTCCTTTGTTTGCCCCCAGAGCAAATGGCCTCAGCAGTCAGCAGGAAAACCTGAAAACAATTGATCAGAGACAGGCTGGAAAGCCAAAGTCACTGTGACTAATTTACATTCCCTGCCCGTACAGAGCGAAAATCAAAGGCCAAGCAAGTCTTTCAGCTTAGAAAGCCTGGTGTGGTGTTAGGAACACGGGGAGAAGTCAATTAAAATATGACCGTGTCCCCCTTCATGCAGTTCTGAGTAATAGTTTGAAAGGTTTGATTTATTCCAATATTGAGGGTTTGATAAAGCAGCTGAACGTGAGAGTGAGCAGCCATGGCTGGAAGGCAGGACAGGGAGGCTGTTGCTAAGCAATTAAGGAATTGCAGCAGTTATGTCCCTAACTTGCTCATTTGGGATTAAAAGATGCAAGAGGGCTCATTCACACGGCCCAAGTGTGATTACTGGCCTTGAAAGGAAAATCAGCAAGGGCCTGGGAGAGGGTGTCTCCAGCTTGACTTATCCCAGCAACTGGTCTTCCATTCTGGGAAAAGCAAACAATGATGGGAATAACAGATTTAGAGCAAAACCACAGAAGGCTTTAGGAGGCGAAGCCCACCCCAGATGCCAGTGTGCCAGCATCGCATCAGGTTTCTTTCCTGCAAGATGGCTTTCCAGCAGAAGATGCAAACTGGACACCCTGACATTGGCATCCTCACTGGAAGCTCACACTGAGCACTTCTATATCTTGGTTAATGACACTTTTATATCTTGATCTTGGTCCTTACTCAGCAGGAACAAATACCAATGATCCGAGATGGCGTGCCGTGCATCTTCTGCTCCTGACCACTGCTCTGCCTTGCTTCCTGCAGATCTCCCTGGTGAGCCAAGAGCCCGTGCTGTTCGCCCGCTCTATTGCAGACAATATTTCTTATGGCTTAACTTCAGCCTCCTTTGAGTCAGTGGTTCAGGCTGCCCAGAAGGCCAACGCCCACAGCTTCATCACCGAGCTACAAGACGGCTACCACACAGGTACCCACCCCGCTGCAGGGCCTGGCAGCTGGACTTGGTGGCAGCTCTTGATTTGTGTTTTGACCCCTTCTACTCTCCCTTGACCCAACAGAGGCAGGTGAAAAAGGAGCTCAGCTGTCAGGTGGCCAGAAGCAGAGAGTGGCGATTGCCAGGGCCTTGATCCGAGCCCCTCCCATCCTCATCCTGGATGAAGCCACGAGCGCGCTGGATGCAGAGAGCGAGCACGCGGTGAGTGGGTCACTTGGGTGTTTGGGCCAGAGAGGGTTTGGAGGACAGACTGTAGCTTCAGTCTCCAGCTTGTGGGCAAGCTTAGTCTTGCCATGGTGTGATCAGAGGGTTGAGTAAGCTGCCAATTCCTAGCAGGAATTTGCTTCCAATGCTCTTGTAGCCACCAGGAAAGGAAAAATTCCATGCTCACAGCAGCCAATGCCTGACAAACCTGATGAGGGAGGGATCTTTGCTGATTTTTTCAATGTGGAAAGTGTTAATTGGCATACAGAGACTCTGTGCTGCCTTTTAGGACAGGATACAGAGGAAGACCCTATAAAATGGTGCTGCAGCAAGGAGAGTAGGATTGCCTGAGCTCAAATCCCAGCTGAGGCACCAAGGAAGCCACACTTGCAGGAAAAGCCTTGAGCATCCTGTGAACTAGTTTATCTGTCTGGGACATGATGTCCAAACAGCTCTACCAGCAGCAGATTGGCCTTGCTGAGGCAATGACATGAGGGAAAGCCTGTTCAAGGCTGGGGTTTGAGGACGTGCCTCCGATCCCAGAGGACAAATCCTGCTGGGGCAGCACAAGTGCCTGACCTTGGAGCAGCTTGCTGCCTCATAGGTCCTCAGCCATGTGTGTAGTACCTGATGCCAGCCCAGGGCTGTTTTTGGCTACCCAGGGGTGTCAATGTGACATGTGCTTGGTGGCCACCTGCCTGCCTTTAGACGTCAGTGCTATTGTCTCTTGACTGAAGAAAAACCTCTCTTGCCTTGCCTTGATACACTGAGGAAAGAATGCTGCTTTTCTGAGCAGCTGCATTCACCAGGTATCGGCTTCCTGCAGTCTCTGCCAGCACCACATGGCCTCCAAATTTGGGGCCCAGCTGTAACAAGTCCCCAGCTTGCAGGATCAGACCTGTGTTCATACCTCACCTGGCTGGACTGAGATGGTGTTTGGGCAGCAGCCGGGAGCTGGGCCGGACATGCTGGTGCTGGTAGTGCTGCAGGGAGCCAGAGGAGAACAAATCTCCTGTCCAGAGGTTTCTGGACACTGACCACAAAGCTGCTGTTCTGCCAGCGCCCGGGCACTAACGCCTTTTCTCCCCGCAGATTCAGCAGGCGATTTACGGCGACTTGCAGAACCACACGGTGCTTGTCATAGCTCACAGGCTGAGCACTGTGGAGAGGGCACACAACATCATTGTGCTGGACAAGGGCCGCGTGGTGCAGCAGGGCTCGCACAAGGAGCTGATGGAAGAAGGAGGCCTTTATTCCAAGCTGGTGCAGAGACAGATCCTGGGGCTGGAGGGGGGCGGCACGGACAGTGTCCAGCCTGCAGCCCGGGGGGATTCGGCGAAGGGGCCCGGTGGGCTGGAGGAGGAGTTCAGGATAGACCATTCCCTGCCGGCCGCGGCACAGGACGATTACAACAACGCGGCTCCCAAGTGAGGGCGGCCGGGGCCGGCGCTCGGACGCTCCCTGGGACGCTGGGACGGAGGTGGCAGAACGGCACCGCTGGCTCGCCCCGCCTCACACACCCGTGCACACCCAAACACACACCATAGAGCTTCCTGCAGGACGGGCCCGCGGGCGCCTGCCAGCCGGCAAAACAGGGATTTACCCGAGGGAGCTGGGTCTTTAGCAATTCTCAGCATTTCTACTGGGTTTCTTTTGTTACTACCAGTAACTCCTCTCGACTGGGACTTTTCTCCCATCGATCTGCATGTGTAACTGCTATTAACTGTAATGGATGTTAAATGCATGCATGGAGGGGAAGATTGAAAACCCCTCCAGGAATTTCAGGGGGTGGCTTTTGTGGCTGGATAGAAAAACGGTGACTGTAAAACAAGGTCCTGCTCCCTCTGTCAATCTATGGGGTTAATCCAAAGTTGGCTGAAGCCTGTAGGGAGTTCCCTTTGGCTTCGGCAAAAACTGGATCACTCCCATGGAGCTGAATGCCGGGAGAGTTTTGCACTGAGTGCCTGCAGGCTCAGGCTCCCAACCATTGCTGCTGAGCTTGTATCATGTAGTATCCATCCTTGCTGGGACCAGCCAGGGGACCGGGAGGCAGATGTTACTTTCTGATTTGCTCTTGGTGCTTGGTGGGTGTTTGTTTTTAAGGATGAAATGTTTTACCATAATTGGGTTAGGTTTTGGGGCTTGGGGTTTTTTTGGTTTGATTTGTTTGTAGTTTTTTAATGTTTTTTGTGTGCACTGTGCAATGTCTGTCTGGCTCCAGCATCCACTGAGAATTGGTCTGTTACTTCACAATTTTTTTTAACTCACAACCCCGGTGCTGGTGTGAAAAAAACACTACTAAAGACAGGCATAAAACACTAAAAGACAGCACTTTATAAATCCCACCAAAGCTTTGTTCAGCTTCAGGCCACGCTAGTGACTTCACTGCATGGGAAATCCGTACAGTCACGTTCCTTGAAGTCCAACTCCAGCTGCCTGAACTTTATTCTGTATTTCTTTGAATATAATTTATTTTAGTATGAGGGATAGAACGAAGTGTGTTGCTCCTAGCCCTTTGGGGTAATGGCTCTGGCTTAGTAGCATTATCCTGCTATAGATTGGTGAAAAATCCTATGCAGCCAGGCAGGTGCTGTTTTAAAAATAGCATTTCTAGGGGAACACTGACTTCAGACTCTGCATAGTTGAGAAATTCTCTCAAGCACTTTAGCTCTCATGTTTTCCGATACTTGAATGCTGCTGCATTTTCCTTTTCAGCAGGTTTGCATTTTTGTTATTGGCAATGTTTTGTTTTCATTTAGTGATGTTTTACAAACTCTAAATTTAGTGTCCTTGAGGAGGGATGCTCAAAAAAAATAAAATACTACCTCTGCCACTCAACGTTGAGCCACTCTGGTTGGGGGTGTTCTTTGCATTCCGGGTTTTCAAGGTAACGTTCATCTGACACCACAGCTGAAGGCAGCTGCTCTCACACGTGTTCTGGGGAATGGCAAGAGGAACCTACAGAGAAGGAGGTATGTAAAACACTTCAGCATCTGATAATGGCTGTGAGCCCAGCAGTTGGGATAACTCATTTTCATCCTGGATCCCGTTGGGTGTCAGTCTCCCAGGGAAGGACAGGCAGCCTAACCCGTTCCCAAGGCACGGTGCTTCCTAACTGGAATCTTTTCAGCTGCTGGCTTTTGTGATATGATAACAATCTGTGCCTCAGTAGAATAACAAGATCTCTTTTTGTTTGCCCTCCCTCCACTCAGGGAACCTGTGTGGCACTCTGAGCTCCTCAATCACCCCTTCAGTAAATGGCCAGGAGTTCCTGCTTGATGAAAATTTGCACTGTGGGTATGAGGAGGTTGGGGGTTCTACCCAATGCTGACAGGCAAGTGATTAATTCTACATTTTTATCAGTACCTGGGAGCAGAACGTGGCCACCGGTACACAGAAGTGGAATTAATTTCTGCTTAATTGAAAAACTGGGGGAAAACCCAAACTGGGTTACCTGGGAACTAGGAAAGCCAATTCACCCTGTGAACCGGTAGGACAATGATCATTAGCACATGAGATGCCAGGAAAGAGAATTTGATTGTACCCTGTGTGTCCCTCCCAGGCAGGGCTGCAAAGAGAGAACTGGAGGATGCAATCAGATTCGTTTTATTGCAAAAACTACACTGAATTTCAGGAAGGGAACCCTGTTTCCCAAGCCTGCTGTGATGATAATCCCATCATTGTATTCCCAGGTCAGGTCCAAACAGCTTCAACTGAAATGGCACACTGGAACCAGCAGATTGTCTCTGCTGGTGGCACCAGTCCAAGCTGATAACAGGGCCTTTGTTCATTGCCACAGGTGCTGAATTCTCTCTTCTGCATCCAGATAACTCAAGGCTGCTTTTCCACTGAGCCTCTCATCTTGTGGCTTGAACAGGACCTTTTATTGTGCTGTTGGCATGTGACAAGTGGCACTGCTTGTGTGCTAAAGCTGTGAGGGTTTTCTTATGCCCTGGAAGATGGGTGGGAGCCCCACACACCACCAGGGATCCAGTAGAATGAATCTAATGCAGATATTTTTGCCAGTACAAACCCTATGACTGTACAGAAAATCCTGCCTTTCTAAATCATTCCAACTACAGCTTCTTTTTGAAGTGAAAATCAGGGTCAGAGATGCCCATTAGCCAGACTAAGCCTGGCAGTAAAGCTGTGCTTCACCCAAAGCAGCAGTGGGAACTGCTCCAGTGCTGGAACATGAGCTGCTTCCTGGAGCTGCCCAATCCCTTGGGCCTGTCTGCCTGTGGGCAGTCTGTGTTTTAGGCTATTCTCCTGGAAACAAGGCCACTGTTCCCTCTGAAACCCTGGGCTGTAGTGTTTTGTGGCTATGGCTGTGGCTTTGGCCAGAACTGACATTTACAGGGGAACGTGAACAAAATCAGTTCAAGAGCTTCTCAATTAGAGTGATGGAGATAAAAAGTTTATTTTCTTCAAAGAGAAAAGTCCTCACAGGGAACTGGAGGGATTCATCTGAAACCCTAACCTGGGGGCACTGAAGACTGCCCTGGCAGAACTGTAAGCAATTAAGCATTTGAAAGCACAACTGATTGCAAAGTTGGCTGTATATCCCATGGCAGGTTGTTTTCCTCACTATGAATAAGCTCTAACCAGTCCCTGTAATAAGTATAACCACAGCTTTATTTGATTTAAACAACAGAAAACCCCATCCAAGGTGGAATTTGAGAGTGGATCCTACAGTCCCAGCACTTCCCCAGGGACAGGGATTTACCCTGTACCTTTACCCAGCCAGGGTTTGTGGGTGACTGACCCAGTAAATGAGCACACAGTGATGGAAAAAACACAAGCTGTGTTTATTCCAACAACTTGTCTCCTGGCACACCGACCTCTGCCTCAATAAGCAACTGTATGTGTTTCAGTGGCTGCACTTTCTAGGCCTTCAGCAGGTCTGGAAGTGCCACAAGCAAACACAAAGTGCTTCTAGCTCGGGTTCAGAGATGTGGTTTAGTCTGGGGAGGAAAAATAATACCTGTCTCTTCTATTCCAGCTTCACTGTGAGCTTAAGGCAAAGAAAATAAGTGCAGGTAAATAAACCTGCTGCTCTTCTCACACCTGCAGCTCCTTGGAAGGAAGGAGTACCTCAGAAACACCTAATTCCTGCTCTCTCTTAGACAGCAGGATCACTGATCTCTCAAACAGAACGGCTGTTTCTGTGCCAGGATGCTGAATACGCAGGTCATTTCCATGTGTGAAGGAATCTGGGTTGTGAAATCTAAACAGATCTATGGGCTGTGCTTAATATACAGAAGGAAGTTAAATTGCAAATAAGCCCAAAAACTTGTCTGTATATTGAGCAACCAGACTAATAGGGGTTAATATGCAACAAAGATGAGATTTGCAAATACGATGTGTACATAACCAACCAGTTTGTCCAGGAAAAGAAAATAAGATGTGAAGGTGACTTGCAAAATATGTCTAAATCTAATAAATATGCATGAGTGCAGTGCTACTGACCGTAAAAGGATATGAGGTACCAGAAGGAAATTCAAGATCAAGTTTAAATAGAAAAAAAATCTAACATCTTATTTAAACTAGTCTGGATGCCAGTTCTCCCCAAGACTGGAGCCTGATTTCTTATTCACCATGACATGGTTTCCTCTGTAATCTTCACAATTTTTTTATTCCATTTCTCCTGTAATAAGAAATCCTGACTTCTGTACTTTGCCTGCTTACAGTTCTAATGTACTTGAATGCTGTCACCCTTCAAAAGGATTTCAGCAAAGGCAAATAGGAACCAAGCCTGGGGAGATGATAAATCCCAGCCTGCAGCACTGCAATATTTGATAAACCCTGTAGCCCAAAATCCTGGTTTATCTGCAATCCTTCATATCCTGTCCAAGTTATGTGCTGTCACAAAACCTTTATCTTCCATGAAGACTGCAAAATGGGAAAGCACTCTCCTACCTGTCCAAATAGAAAGTATAATTATACAAAAGCAGTTGACTTCTATATCGTGTCTCAGCCTCAGCTGCTTTTCTGGACAACTGGAGAACTCAATTACATGCAGGTGCTGACCAAAGTACTTGAAAGCAGTACAAATGTTTAATGGAGACTCCTCTCCACCATGACCAGAACCCAAATTACCTACACAGGGAGAAGGACTATTTTCAATGTACATTGTACTTGAGCACAAATGAGTTATGTTCTCACCTGGGACTGAGCAGTTCTTATTATTCCTCTTTTTTAGCAGAAGGCACCATGGTTGAGGGAATCGGAGAGCTCCACTCAAGATCACACAGCAAGGCAGTGGTAAAACTAGATTTACAACATGAAGCTGAGTCAGACTCTTCTAAACCACACTCCCCCCCAAACCATTTATTTAGTTATGGTATGAAGTTCAAATTACCAATGCTCTTGGGAAGAAAGGGCTTCTCCCAATCCCTCAACTAATCCCTCTGTTTGTGTGTGTGGATATCTATACGTGTGTTTGCCTGTGCAGATTTACAGCAGGTTTAACACACGGCTGTAACTCTCTTTGATGGGCATGTGCAAATACAGGGTACGTGGCATGGTGTTGGCAGGGCGACCATCTCGTGGCTTTAAAGAACAGGGCAGGGCTGCAGTGACTGTGCAAACCCATGTCAGTGCCCAGGGCACAGCTGCTGACTCACCTGGCACAGAGCACTGCCCCTGCAGCAGGGGCAGGTGTGCTGGGCTGGGTGAGGGCTGTCACACACCACACAATGCCCCTATCACTGAACACCTCCTCCCCACCCTCGGCAGGCTCAGCTCAGCTTCCTGCTGCGCAAACATCGCGCCCTCACCTCTCTCTGAGTGCACCCAGTTTGTGGAGTGCCTCTGTGCTGAGCAGCCAGAAGGCTCCCTCCAGCAGGGTCACCTTGTTGGTCGTTATTCCCTGTGGATAATAATGACAATAATAATAATGACACCCTCTGGGAGGGTGAGAGGCATGGGGAGCCGAGAGAGTTTCGTTGTAGGACAAAAGAACAAACATAAAGCTGTCACATCATCGCTGTGTCCTGCCAGGAACTGCTGGGTCACTTCCTGAGTGTCACTGCAACTTCATTGCATTAGAATTGTCACCATATGGATTTTTTTTTTCCCCAGTTAGATCAAAACTATCAACTCCAAAGGACAAGGAGCACGTGGCCATTCCCTCCCCTGCTCACTTGGCTCCTGGCTCCTTCTGGCTCTCTCTCCAGTGTTACACACACGGAAATAATACACACACCCACACCCACGTAGGGACAAAAGCAGGCCAGGAAGGTGGTGCATGCCAAGTGATGCATATAACTTAGGCTCTGTTAACACAATTAATTGTTTCCAGGCATAATTGTCTTTATCAGCCCTGCTAACAGCAGCAGTAATTGGGGAGCTGCTGCTCCTAAAGGTTACCACATAGTGCCTACTGCAGTGCTGGTGACATGACTGATATGAATCAGAAGAACAAAATATATGGTGATTTAATTGACGCAGTTTTGCTACACTGCATTTCAAAAGTATTTAAATTTACCGTGAAGCACATCTTTGACAGAGTATTTATTGACATTCACTGCTGAAGAAAAAAGTGTTTAAGATGGATGAAATGACCTAGCACCAAAGCTTGGCCAGATATGATTTTTAGCTATTTTTAGCCTAAATAAGTATTCAGCCTAAGCTTGAAAACAATAATGCAATTACTCTTTCGAGATTTACTCCAGCCAAGTCCCAACCTGGTAAGGAAATGCGAGTTAAATCTACTGATTTTCCTTCCTAATTTACAGCTGTGGACTTGTAAACAAAAGGAGGCCATGAGTGGCTACAGCACTTCCAGGCATGAGCTTTGTGCTGGAGTGTGTGGTGGGGCTGTGAAGGGTCCCCGAGAGCTGTGCAGGGCACAGGACAGAGTCTGAGCCATCCCAGGGACCTGTCCAACCTCCAACCTCCCAAAAGCCACATCCTCAGGGCCTCACCTGGAGTCCTGTATCTTCTTCTGGGCCCTCCATTCAGGAAGAATATTGAGGGGCTGGAGCGTGTCCAGGGAAGGGAACGGAGCTGGGAAAGGGTCTGGAGCACCAGGAGAGGCTGAGGGACCTGGGAAAGGGGCTCAGCCTGGAGAAAAGGAGGATCAGAGATGGGTTATGGGCTTGGAGAGTGTCCAGGGATGGGGAGTTCCTGAGGGAGCTGGGGAAGGGGCTCAGCCTGGAGGAGACTCAGGGGGGACCTTGTGGCTCCTCACAACCCCTGACAGGAGGGGGCAGCCGGGGGGGATCGGGCTCTGCTCCCAGGGAACAGGGACAGGAGGAGAGGGAACGGCCTCAGGCTGGGTCTGGGGAGCCTCAGGTTGGACATCAGGAGGAATTCGTACACTGAAAGGGTGCTAAAACATTAGAAAGGGTTGCCCAGGGAGATGGTGGAGTCCCCATCCCTGGAGGTCTACAAGGAAAGACTGGACGTGGCCCTCAGTGGTCTGGTGGAGGAGGGAGGTGGGTGATCTCAGAGGTCTTTTCCAACCTCAATGACTCCGTGACGGATCCCTCGGGATTGCGAAGGCCCCGAGTGCCTCACGTGAGCGCGGCACACAAAGCTCGCTCTGTGCGGGGCTTTTGCCCACGGAGGCGCTTCACCCACAGACCCCCTCACAGCCGCTTCACCCACAGACCCCTCACAGGCGCCTCACCCACAGGCCCCTCACCCACAGACCCCCTCACAGCCGCTTCACCCACAGACCCCTCACACCCGCTCCCCTCACGCCGGGCCCGCTCAGCCACCGCGTTCCCCCTGCCCAGGCCCCTTTGGTACCGTCCACCGGCGCCCTCCTCCCGCCGCGCAGCCCCCGTGGTACGCCCCGACACGCCCCCCCGGCAGGGGGCGCTGAGGGCGGTGCCCGCCGGGTCGGGGCGAGACCGCGGCGGCACTTCCGGTGCGGGGCTGGGGCGGGAACGGGAGCGGGGCCGGGAGCGGGGCCGGGATGGCGCTGGACGCGCGGCGCCTGGAGGCGCTGAGCCTGCAGGAGCTCAGCGCGCTGCTGGACGACGAGGAGCAGCTCCAGGACATGGCCCGCGAGATGGAAGAGGTGAGGGGCTGCTTCATGCTCCCCGGCCGCGGCCTCTCCTCGGGCCGCCCCCGTCAGCGCGCCGGGTCCCCGCCGCTCCCCGGAGCCGCTCGGTGTCGGTGTCGGGGGGGGGGGGGTTAATGACTCCTCGCTCCCCGGAGCCGCCGGGCGGTCTCGGCCCCGCCGTGGAGCTGCCGGTGCGTGAGGAGCCCCCGGGGCTGCGGGAAGCGCTGCCGGTCTCTTCCTTGCTTCTCCCTTTCCTGCCTCCCCCGTCCCTCGTTCCCCCGGCCCTCCCGGCCTTTTGTTCGCCGGCCCGCGGCGGGGGGATCGCTGCCCGCTGGGTGCCGTAGGAGGGGTGCGGGCTCGCCGGGCTGAAAACGCTGAATTAAATTAATTCAGCCGCTGAATTTAGGAGACGCTGACGGCCCGGAGGTGGGATCAGCTTTTTCCCCTTCGTACAGCCCTTGTTTTGTGCCTTGGCCGTGGTGGAGGGTTTTGCCAGGGTGAATTCAAAACAATGTGAAAGAGATTTCTGTGTGCCCCGGTTGGTATGCTGGACGCAGCGAGGGCTGTCAGGCTTTTCTGCTGCTTGTTTTGCCTATTTGAAGGGTCTTTGTCAGTGCATCAGGCTCTAAGTCGTGCTTTTGGATCTGTGCTTCTTAAAACAAAATAGGAGCCTGTTTTCTTTCTCTGGCTGTGGTTGTCTTTAACTGGTTTTTCTATGTGCCAATGGACCCTGTGTGTTACAGTTCAGATGCGAGACTGTTCTGGGTTTATTTGGCCACAGATGTGCCTGAAAGAGTCTCACTCTTCGTCAGATAAGAGCAAATAAGATGAAACTATATGTATGAAAACTTTAAAAGAAAAAAATGTGCTGTACTTCTCTGGGTCCTGTATTTATTGGGGGTTTTTGTTTTGTTTTTTTTAAATTAGAGGATAAAAGCCTCAGGAAAAAGCGGCAACATGTTCTTGAGAAAGAAGCCTAGTTTATTAAGTGAAATCCATTATAATTGTGTTCCCTCAAACTAAGATTCCGGTCCTTTTGGTGCTTCTGAGAAAATTGTTCCGGATCACCTCGAGCCACATTGTCAAAGTATTACACATGGAGCGGCGCACTGAAGGCTGAGGCTGAGCTGATGAGGTGTCCTGGGGAATTTATTTGCTGTACTATGCGACAGTTTGGATTTTGAACTTTGTGCCAATAGATTTCTGACAGTGGGGCAGCCGTAATAACTCTTTGTGTGAGCTTATATTTTGAGAACTTAGAAGAAGCAGGCGGTGCTGGGGAAAGTAGAACACGCAGAGCTCTTGGAGGCCTCATGGTTTGCTGGGGGCTGGAGCACCCTGCCGTATAAAAACTATTTAAGGAAAGTCAGCGGGTTATAATGGGCTTAACTTTGTAAAGATGTGAAGGGCTGCAGTGCTGCTGGCTCCAGTGTGACCTCTGACAAGGGACACGAGCACAAGGCTGGGTTCTTTATTATTATTTATTTGTCAGTATGGACTTAAGACTGTAGGTCAGAAGTGGCAGAAAACCTCATGACCTCCATAGAAAAGATCCTCTCTTGCTACACAACCAGCCCATATTCTTGATTTGACCCTCTGGTTTTCCTCTTTCGTTGGCATCAGAAGGCTTTTAAATTGTAGAGTAAAGTTCTCTGGGCCCGAGGGAATGTTTTGTGGTGTTTGGAAAGTGTGGCCAGGTTTGAAGGTGTTCAGGCTGTGTGGAAACACGGCTGTGCTGCTGTCTGGTATAATCCTCTTTTATTGGATGTGGAGGCTTTTACTGGAGTCTGTTCAACTAGAAATGTGTTTATACATCTTGGAAGGAGTTGGCCATGCTTGAATATTTCTTCCTCATTCTGTTTTTGCCTTCATTGAATTGTTTACTGCTTGAGCTTGTGTTGCTGAGACCTGAGTTTTCACTGGGAAGTGTGTGGCAGGAAGCAGGAGAGAGGGAAATCCTGGACATTAAAGAGGAGCCATGGTGACTTCACTGATACTTGGCTGTCAGTCCATATATATCTATGTTGTAGGGTTATTCCAAAGTCCTTGAATTCCTAATTTTACTGTGATGTGCAAATTAAATCACGATTCCTGAGTCACTTCTCTGAGGTCACTTGTATTTTCAGTGGCAAAGTTGGTTGAAGCTGATTAATCCATAATTGAAAAAACCCTTTGTTCTCCTTGTTGCAAGGGAAACCCAGCTCAAACCCCAATGTTTTGTTCACAAAGGAGGAGGATTTGGAAAAACCACTTGGCTTTCTTGCTAACAGCTAAAAATAGGCACTTCCAGCCTTACAGGGAATGTATTCCTGTGTGGCATTTGAGCAGGATTTGTGTGTGTCAGTGTGTGGGGGGGTGTCTGTCTGTATCTGTGTGTGCCCACGGGGTGATGTGCTTGTAGAATGTCCTGCACGTGTGTCCCCAGGTGTGTGACACTGTGGCATCAGAGCTGAACTGCTGCTTTTCCTGTCTCTGAGGTCGAGTTTGCAGCCTCTGGGCTTGCAGGGCTTGAACAACGAACATCTTGTCTGCGAGAAAGAGGAAGGAAGCTCGTGGTCTGGTACTCGCAGTCTTCTAAAACTGGGGAGGGTTTTTTCAATAATCCTTTCAGGTTTATCTCTGTAGTACATGTACAGCGTTCATCTTCATGAAATAGGGAATCACAGGATGGAAGGGACCTGAAAGATGATTTAGTTCCAACCCCTCTGCCAGGGCAGGGTCATAAAAGTACCTTGTTTATAAAAGTCAGTCTCAGTGATTCTAAAAAGTACAGATGAGAGAATTTGTGACCTGACACTGGTGGTAATTTGATGAATTTCTCTGTGAAAATGAATTTTCTTTTTATCTCCTGGAGCATCACTTCTGTAACACTGCAGTATTGTGTTACTGACTGCTGAGGTTCCATGGCCAAAATTATTTGCTTTTCGATACCTTAATTATGTGAAATCAAGAAGTCAGAAATGTATTGCCTTCTTCTCATTCCAGCATTGCAGAGTACACTGGCAAGCACAAAAGGAATTTTTTGAGCATAGTCCTTTTCTCAAAAGCTGATTGAAAAGATCATGCAGGGCAGAAAGTCCAAGTTAAACTATGTGCATTCATGCCCAGATTTCTTGGATTCCTACTCCTGTCCTAAAACCACATTGTGCAAGTGGTCATGTTCTTGTTGGCCAAACATGAAATTTAGTTGCAAAGTTAGGAATTAGACTCAGTTACAACTACAGATTTTCTCTTCTAGATGAGCATCAAATGAATAACCTGTCTGTGTCTGATGAGTGCAAATTGCAGTGCTGAGTGTCTTGCCTCTGCAGTAAATGTTTAGGAACTGCAACTTACCTTCTAAGCTTTATTTTGTCATTTTTAAGTAATCAGAAGAGCTAAATTTAGCCAATCTAATTACTTTGCAGTATGTTTTAATATTTATTACAGAACAGATGTTGTTAGGGGGTGTATTATTATTCACCAGTCCTTGATGAAAAGCACTCCTAAATCTTCTGTAAAAGAAGTCTCTTCTCCTACTCTGCACCTGTCAGCTCCTGTTTCAGGGGTTAATTTGACACTCCAAATGTGCATCTTTATACTTCCACAGTGTGATTGCTATTTTATTCTTAATTTACAAGTACGTGTAAGTGAAAGAGAATGTGGGAACGATAAAGGCTGGAGAAATCTAAAACCAACGTGGATGTGTCCTATGTATAAAGCAATTAAAACGGTGCCACACAAAGCTGCTTTTTATTTATAGCTCCTTAAGAGACTTTTTCTCGAAGGTACCAAGAGACTCCTCGCCGTGGTGCTGGCCAGAGCAAGCTTATAATTATAGCAGCTCTTGATGGACTTTGTGGGTAGTTGGGATTGCAGTTGCTCAGTTTCTCAGGGGGCAGCTCCTCTGGGAATGTGCTTTGGGATGAACCGGAGTGACGCTTCTCAGAGACGTTTTACACAAATAACTCTTGCTGCAAACCATTATTTTGGAGTACAGGATCAACATTTATAGTATGAATGTTGCTAAGCTAGTGCTAGTTCTGGTTTAAATTTATCCAGCATTTTTTTTTCCTTTTTTTAAAAGTGGGATGAAACAAAGCTGCAGTTCATAAAAGTAGTAGATTCTAAATTCCCAAAGCAGTTGCTGCTTCCTGCTCTTGGAAATGCTTATTAAATAAATCCTTGAGTAAAATTATTCAAATTAATCTGTTTGAAAAGAAATTCACTTTTTAAGCAGCTGAAGTTTTGAAGCGCTGCATAAACTGAGATTTTTGGTTTTAATAACCTCCGTGTGTCCGTGGCTTCATTTTCTTGCAGCACAGTTTGGTATTGAGTGGTCTGCTCAGTAGTGAGCAATCCTTGTGCCATGAAAATCCCCTTATAAGCAGCTCAGCGTGGTTGCCCCATTTGTCCCATTCAGAATTCATAGTGAGAGCTTAGCAGTTAAAAAAAAAAAGGCATACGTTCTCCTTAATATTGTCCTGTCTCATTGTGTCTCATGATTCTGACTGGTATTTTTCATCTGGTTTCAGATTAATGTTTCCTGCCTGTTGAAGTGCTCATGACCTCAAGAGTCTTGCTAGGAATTCTACTGGAGTCCCATGCTCCTGACTTTTATCTCTAAATAACTTTTTTCCTTGCACTTCCAATGGGCAGGTGAACAAGCAGTACAGGAGCAGTTCCCTGCTAATGCACGTTTTTGACCCACGGCACATGTGACAACAAAATACCTTTTGTTGGATTTATTCCTTCCTTGGCTTTTGTTTTGGGCTTGTGGAAAGCTATGAATGGTTGCTGAAAGCATGCTTTGTGCTGCACTGATAATCTTAATAGACTGCTCATGCTGTACTGTGGCTTTGACCCTTGTATGATTTTGCAGCTGGTTTTTTTCTAGTTTTAAATTAGTCATTTTTTGAAAGCTTTTCTACAGCACTCTTTGAGCAAACTTTACAGTGTTTGCTTTCTGATTCCTCGAATTAACTTCCAAGTGCAGTGGAACAGTTGCTGTGAAGTTTCTTACGCAGACCTTAACATCAGTGACAGAGATTATTCTGTGAATCTTGACTGTATTCAAGTTGCATTGCTCTGGGATTATATCTGTTCTGTTTGTTGTGAAATAGAGTTCACAGACTTCAAAATTCTTTTGGTTGTATGAAGTATTTCAATGTCTTGAACAGGTGGATGGGTCTTCACCAGCTCCTCCTTAAGTTTCATTAAACATCATTCCTAAGTTTGCTTTGTATTTGAGGAACTGGTTCTTCTCATGGTTTTGGGTAAGATTCAAGTTTCTCCTCTCTCCAAGTGTGCATTGTTAAAAGAAATTTGACACAGACTGGAAGTGAAGACTTCAGGAGTGACATTTTAATTCAACATTAAGTGTCAGTTACCATTTTTGATCAACTTCTGTAGAAAATACCCTTCTCAGAAGTGCTCAAAGATGGAAGAAGTTGAGTCATTAATTCCTGTGTAATTTCAAGCACTATAACTTAAAGTGCAGTTACAAATACCTTAACTTTTCCAGTTTAAAACAAGTATTTTTAAGACTTTTGCTGAAGTTTAGTCTAGTCCATAATTATTAGATATCAGATGAAAAGGACAGGATGACGCTCTGCCTTAGATGTAGGCAGGTCGTATTAGTCACATTTTTCTTATTTTTACAAGTCAGATACATCATATCATAGTGATATTTATTCATCTTCACACATTTGAAATGATTTAAAGTAAAGTTATTCAGCAAATAATTATAAAAGGTTAGGAATTTGCTTCATCTCCTGCGTGGTCCTATTGAGAGATACTCTGACACTGGAGGCAGGGGCAACATCACAAAAGTCTCATCTGCCTTAAAGAAGCCTTTTCTTAATCTGCTTACCTGGAGTTCTACCTTCTCCTCTTTACTATTATATGATTTTAGTAAAAGCTTCCTTTCTGGTATTTTGTGCTCTTGAAAGGTTTATAGGTTTGTGTCCACTGGCTTTTTTTCTGCCCTGAGTAAATGTACATCTTCATCCTAAAAGGGAGCTCAAAGTTTACTCATTAAACTGATCTTCGTTGACTGACTGTGCACTTGCTTTGAAATGAGAATATCAGCTTCCCAAGCAGTGAAAATACTGAATTTGCTGGAAGGAAGTAGTGAGCTCATTAAAATGGTGAAAGAGGCACCAGAAACCATCAGTCTTCTTGCGCACAATTTTCCTTGGCTGGCAGTTCAGGAGCCAGTGAGTAACAAGGTTTGTGGTGATGGCAGGAGGTCGGTGAGAGGTTGGATGCCAGTAATTAAGCTGTTAAATCCCATGTATTTTAGTTACCTTCTTAATTGTTTTTAAAAAAATGTAAAATAGGGGGACTCCAGCTTTCTGAAAACAACAGTCCTAACAGGATCGGATCATATGAGAATAAACAAATGGAAACCAGTTTAATTTAAATTATTTTGCATTAGATTCAAAGCTAAGAAGGGGATTTTCTTTTTATTTTTGGAAGGGATCCACATTGAACACAAGCGTAGGGCTGGATGCTTATTTAGGCTTGAGAAGACAAAACAGTATCGAAACTGTAATTTCTGATTTTCACAATTTGGAGTAGAATTTGGGTTGGTGTAGAATTTAGGACTCTGCATTATCCTTGGTTGTTGTTGGGTTCCAAAGTGGTTAGGCAAGAACAGGGTGAGAGTAAAATTTTGGTTTTTGAAGAGCAATATCTGGGGACAAAGGTGTGTTTAAGTAACACTGAGCCAGTTTCGAATTTAGCAAATTAAAGTAGCATATAAATATTTCAAAAGGAAGTAATTGTTCTCAGAGAGTTGCTGTGCTTAGAAAAACACCTGAATTTTGATCCTCACCTTTTCTGGGCCTTTTAAACAGCTCATTTGGGTTTCTTCTTTTCCTGTTTCTGAGGTGTGGCTCTGTGTCCACCCAGGAGTGTGCAAGGAGCAAGGCCTGTGCTTCTGTTTGCATGGACTGCAGGGCAGTGGGCTGTAAATGGGAGCAGCTACAGCTGAACAGGGATAACCTGGATGAGAAGAGGCATATGGATGGAGGAGATCAAAAAAATATACCAAGCTTCTGCTGATTTTGAAGGCAGCTTAATAGAGTGAGTGTGTTGTGCCACAGGAAGACTATTCCACTTGTTGATTCAGACTGAGGATCTGAAATCAGATCCATTGGTTGTTTTTTTTTTTTTTTTTTTCCTTTTGATGTCTGAATATTTTAATGAATCTAATGTGACAGCCAGGGCAGACTTCTCCAAACACTCGGCTCTCCCAAAGCTCCTGAAGGCTCTCTTGATAAAAATCATGTGTGAGTGTGAGCAAACTGGAATCTGGCTGAATCTTGGGTGTGTGAGAATTGTCACTTTTTCTTTAGGCTATGAAATGTTAAGCAGAAGGATTAAACTGAATAAAATTAAGGCTTTGGCATTAATCCAGGATTGGTGTAAGACAGTTGGGGAAGAATATTCTGGAGAAGAAACAGTCATGATGCAGTCCTTATTTTTTATATGTTAACAAGATAAGGGATGACATTATTCTACACTCATTGTACCTCACTGCTGGAATTCAGATTTTTTCAAGAGCTGTTGCTTTATCTGTCAGTGTTCATCAGTTGCAGGTCCAATGCCACAGCACTAATTTTTACAGAGAGCTTACTTTTGTTGTTTATTTAAAAGTTTTGAAATTCTATTTTGTCTTGCTTAATAATTTCACTGTTATTTCACACAGTTTTGGGGGTTTTTTTTGGTTTCTATCCAGGCCCAAAATGTTCAGCACAGCAAGGACATGACTCTTGCCAGCAACCGCAGTCTGGCAGAAGGAAATCTCCTGTACCAGCCAAAGTTGGAGTCTTTGAAATCAAATTTGACTGAGAAATATCAAGAGCTGCAAGTTCTTTTTGAAGCATACCAGATAAAGAAAACAAAACTAGGTAACGCTGGCTGTTGGCAATTATGATTTGCTGTTTTCTAAGTGAATGTAAATATGTTGCCTGTTTGTTGTTTGGTTTTTGGTGTCTCATTTTTAGCTGTGTGAATTAGGGTACAAAGTGAAATGTCATTCTCGTGTGGTGCTGAAATAGATCACACTTCTGATGATTTATTAAGCAACTGTCTCATCTAGTAACAGATACTGTGGGTTCTTCCTGTTACCTACCTGTTCTTGACCTACTCTTCTCTAAATTATCAACTTCATTTACCTTGCTAAAGAGCAAAATACTTTGAATTTTCAGTTGCTGTTTATAAATCAAATGGAATATTGCATTTAACTTCCATACTGAATTATATTGTCCATCTGATACTGCACTTGCTGAAATGCTTTCAGTATTATAAATATATAATTGGAATTAAATTTCAGCTCTTAGCACTCTGACAATATTCCTAAACTTCTTAATATATTTCTTACTGTTCCTCACCCTGTCTAGAACTGCAGAGTCTGCTGGTTGTACAAGTGTGTCTTAGAGATTGTTGTGTAGTTAGAAGTCACTTAGAGCCAGCTGTCATTTTCTGTTCTTCCTGTGCCATTACAGACAGACAATCCAGTAATGCTTCCCTGGAGACCCTGCTGGCACTGCTGCAGACTGAGGGGGCCAAGATTGAGGAAGACACAGAGGTAAGGACAGAACACTCCAGTTCTGCCACTTCCCCCCGTTACCAGAACCTTCCAGTGTCCATGCCTGCAGTGCAGAGTTGAACATGTGACAGATTAAGAATATGGTCTTGTCTCTGCTTTGAATTTCAGTGAACAGCTATTTGATTCCAGCACTTTTATTCTTTATCTGAGTGATTTTTTACTCTTAACATCTTTGACATTTAAGAGAGAAAGTGCTCCTTTTTTAGAAAAGATTGGCATGCCCTCTTAGTTCTTTGGCTTTGCCTTCAAACTCGTGGAGTACAAAAATGTGGAATTTTCTTTTAATGGAGTTTGCCTGGTATATGTATTACATCATTATAAATGTCAATTAGTAGCCTAATAAAAAAACTGTGCCCGTGCTGCTTTTCCTCCAGCGTTGCTGGTGAAATATTCCATTGTGATTTCAATGTGTCTGTGCAGGTGCCAGTGGTCACCACTTGCTCTGACACAAGTGCTTGAAGGGTCATCTGACTTCAGAATAATGGAAGTGTTTGGTTTTGTTCGCTGATTTGCATGCAGGCATTTTCTATAATTAATCAGGAGAAAAAAATTTGCTTATTAGCCTTCAGTTGTGATCGTAAAAAGACGTTCCCAGGACAAATTGAATTTTGTGATTATATGTTTGTTCACCTCTCAATTATTAAACATCATTTACCCAAAGCCACAAGTAAGGGTGAGTATTAAACCTGACTTAGCAGTAATCTCTGTTCTGAGTCTCACCGAGTTCCCAGTGTTTCTGTTGGCATTCAAGCAGCACTGAGCTGTAATTCAGCTTAGCTGGCAATCTGGGAAGCTGCTGGACTTGGTTTGTTCCCATCTCTGGTGATCAGGGGAATGCTCAGAGCGAGATTCAGATGTTTTTACTGCTATTACTTCAGTATAAATTTATGCAAAAGTGATATTTAACTCTCAGTGCTTCTGAGTAATAACTAACTCAAAGTTCTGCTCAGAATTCTTCAGTATGCCAGTCATCTTCCATATGCCAGCTGGAAAATCACAGGCAAAATGATGCTATTTTTGGGATGTGAGCCATTTAGATTCTGTTGCAGTAGGCTGTTTCCTAAGAGAATGTTCTGTATTTGACAGAACATGGCAGAAAAGTTCCTTGATGGTGAAATACCCCTGGATTCCTTCATCGACGAGTACCAGAGCAAGCGGAAACTGGCTCACCTGCGCCGGGTGAAGATCGAGAAGCTGCAGGAAATGGTGCTGAAGGGACAGAGACTTCCTCAGGCTCAGGCACCAGCACAGCCCAGGGCACCCGAGACCACACCAGCACCTGCAGATCCCTACAAGGCGGATGCAAACACTCCTCCCTCGGTCGTGCCCCGGAGAATCCCACCCCCTCCGCCTCCTTCAGGCCCAGCAGGACGTTTCCCCACTCCCTTCACTGCAGCCATGAGTTCAGGACCAGCTCTCTCTTACCCTGGTGCTCCGTACCCTCCTCTCCCGCCTCGGCCGGGAGGAGCTCAGCCCACGAGTCAAATGCCACAGCCAGGATACCCAGCTCAGTTTGTACCACCCTATCCTCCACCTCTTCCCCAGAGACCGCCTCGCCTTCCGCCGCATCCTGGCTTTATCCTCCAGTAAATATTTGGGTGCGCCTGACTTCTGTATTGGTGCTTATATTTCCTTTTCCCCCATCAGAGACTTGCTGTAGGCAATGGGAAGCCTCTGTTCTTTGCACAATGGAGTACAAAGGCCGAGCTGTGGCACAGAGGTTTGCAATTGCTTTGCTAAATGTGATGGTGTTTGTTTGCAAAGGTCAGTGATGACAAGGTTTTCCTAGGAAGGTGATAAGGTCTAAATTTTGTAAATCTATCAAATTGGGAAGCCACTCACAGTGGATTTGCTGACATTACAAACTGAGTCACACTCTGAATTCCTTAGTGATGGTAAATCAGCATCCTCCTCTGTCCTGATGTATTCCCATCGCAGCTGGATGTGTGTGAGGCTAACGGGGAGCTGGTTGTCTCTCTAAGGAATTCTGTGTCCTTGACAGTGTTGGGATGGTAACAACCATATCTGACTGTTGGGAAAGGGGTGTGCACAGGGCCCCCCTCAGCATCCTTTTGCATCCAGGGCCAGGTGCACAATGTTTTCAGAGCTCACTGAGCTGAAACTCCTGTCAGAACACCTTGGGTGGCTTTTAGACAGAGAAAATGACAAGAGTTTCATTTCTGCATTTCAGTTGTTACCTTAGGCATTGTGTAATCAAAGTAGGCACTACTCCCACTCCTAAATAGCTTGATACCCTCAAAGTCCTGGTCTCTTGAAATGAAACTAAACTGTTTGTAGAGCCAGTTTAGGGTTTTATAGACATTTACCAGGCAGTTTTATTTCCTTGCCTCTTAAGACTCTTTCTAATGGTTGGGTTTTTTTCTCCTTTTCCACACCTTGGATACGGAAATGATTTTTTTACACAGGTGCTTAGCTTTTGATACCATGTGATTCCAGGAATCTAGGCAGGGTACTTTCTTAATCAAATACTGGATTTTCACATGTAATTGCCCACTTGAATTTCCACTATTTCATTTTATCCCTTAACTCTGTCTCTCACTTGGCAGAACTATTTTTAACTTCCCCATTTCCTTTAGTTTTGCAGTTTAGGGCATGTGTATCTATCTGGAATTGGCAGTTAATGTTTCTCTGCAAGTAGGCAAGAAAGAAAAGCCTTTTGAAGTCCACGGTGGCTGTTTGCATCTTACAGAATCTCTTCTTGACTTAAGCCACTGGATGGGAGAGGCTTTTTAGGGCAGCTCAGATTTCATTCTTGATGTGACTCTTGAAGCCCAAGATGCAGACACATGCTGGTATTTTAATCCAGCGCTGGGGGAGGCAAATTCTGACACTTATTGTTTGCACAGAATGTGTCTGTGAATTTGTTATCAATCAGTCCAGAATCTGTCAAAGCCCCTGGTTATTTCAGAGCGTTTTGGTATCATTGTCCTGGAATGCACTACATTGTTTGGAGGTTTGTACTACAAACAACATCAGTCAGAATAGAATATCTTTTTTTTTTTTCATTTTATATAAGACCTGGATTGTCCCTTAATCATTTCCTCTGGAGTGTGGTGGTTAGCAAATACTAATCTGAAATTAAGCTCATAACAGGAAGCTCTCGATTCTGAAAATAGGGTCATTTGGCTTGTTTTGCCTTCTGAAGACAAAGGGCAGAAGGTTGGTCAGCATTACTGGCATCTGAACCAATTCCCCAGTGTAAGTCTGGCAAGTTTTTATAGATGGGGGATTTTGTGAAGCAATGTGCATTGGATTTGTTTGCAAAGTGTGTTTTTTCTGTAATCTAGTGATGGTACAGGATTTGTTGTTTTTTTTTTTAAATAGTGTGATAACTTTTCTCGGTATTACTTTCTCACTGAAGCTTTGTATAAGCATGGTTAGTTATGACTCGTTTCAAAGTAACTTTGCTGTGCTGTTAGTGCTGGTATTTGGATGGCAGCTGTCATATTTGGATGCTAAACATAAGTCTGCTGTAGAAATGGTTTGTGTCCTAGAAAGAATTAAAGTGGGTGGGGGCTACCAGGGTGGTGTCTGAGTACAGAAATTCATACTTTGAGCCTGCTACACAAAAACTCTAAAACACTCTCAAATCAGTTTTACTAAGGTTTCATAAAAACAACCAGGTATCTTTTACACTTATCAAGTGCCAACTTTTTTCTGAGGGTAGGAAGTCCTCGGAAGTGATGGGGGTGATAGATAAGTGTATTGTGAATTTGCACTGCATTTTATGTATCAGACTTTATTGGTATTAGTAGTCCAAAAATATTTTTACTACTTGTTAAATCTTCTGTCTTTTGGTAACTTTTGTGATAACAATGACCTTTCAGGGATACTTTATCTAAAAACAACCTCTTGTGCACACTAAATACAGACAAAGCTAATGCAATTTTTTTGTCTGAAAGCAAAACAATGCATTATTGCATATGCATGTGGCTGATGTGCCTTAGGATCACTACTTGTGATTGTAATTCTAGGATATTAGCATTTTTATCATTTGAATGGCCATTGCTTAACTCTAATTTAAGGACTCTTTGAGAGCACTGACTTTTACAGAAAACTGACCCTCATACTTCAGAAAAAAACAGCTGTATCTGCTATTTGTAAGCTTATAGTTGCCTTCACTGATGGGTAAGTTTGAACGTAGATGATGTAACTAATGTGATATTTCAGTTATTGCAAGCTCATAACTGAAGTCCAGCTGCTCTTGGAAAACGTTTTGCCATTAATTTTGTGTGTGTGTATGCACACAAACTGTAAATATTTACTTGACTGCTGGTGTTGTTTAAGGGTAAAGGAGAAGAATGACTGTGGAAAGCTGTTCAAATCCTTTCAGCAACAAACTTGACAAAAAGCTAACCTGGATGAGTCGGGCAAGAGCTACGTCAATGCTTTCAACCTGTTGCCCTTCAGCAGCTTCTCCTGTTCTGTTATAGCTAATAAATAAATTCTGCTCTGGCTAGGGTGTTTAGAATTGTACTAATTTGCACTGTTTATAAGATAGTGAGATTAAAATGCCATAGGCAAGCTGAGACTTGAGAGGGGGTGGCTCACGATGCTTGCCAAAAAAAAAAAATATATATCTATATATATATAAGAAAAAGGATTTTTGATGTCTGCTACAAATAGCACATACTTCCCCAAAGCAATTGGAGTGGAGAAAAATCCTTTAAATACAATGTGTAACACGGCTTTAGAGTGTTGGTAGCATTGGAAATGCTCTCTTTGGGCAGCATTATTTGTGCCAGTCTTTTGTGCACAGTTCTGTAAGGTGGGACTGACACAACTGGATGTGGTTAGGCTTGGATTTGGGATCAGCAGCGAGCAGTTCTGACTCCTGGCTGGGTCTCACTGCACTCAGGGCTGCCTCCCAGAGAAGATGGAGTCGGTTGTTCCAGCACAGCTGATCCAGACAGGTCACCTCTGCACCACTGGCCCTGGAGGGCGATGGAACACGAGCTTCTGTGGGATGCCAGGAGGCACCTGGGCACTGGCTGGTCGAGGTGACCATCCCCATGAGTGCCCCAACCTCCACAGCCTCAAGTCTCGACCTCTCTTGGGACTTCTCTGCCCTCTCAAACTGGAATCAGGACGTAGATACAGAGCTCAAAGCGACAGTTCTTTTACCCTCACGTGGAGTTCAGAGGGGGCAGAGTCGTCCTGTGCCTGAACAGTTCCTCTGTGTGATCCTGGACTGTCTTAATAAGGGGCAGTTTTATATGCCGAGCAAGTTGTGAAACATACAGTGGATTTGTTTGCATAATAAGTCTTTCTGTTATCTACTGTGTTCTGATTTTAAATAAAATAGCATATCTCTTGGTGTCCTGTCCCCTTGTGGCTCCATTCAGTCGTGGTGCAATTATATTAATGATTTTCAACCCTAATGGTGTTTTTTCTGTAGCAGCATAAACACAGTTGTAGGTGGATGTAGAACAGAAAATTGAAAAAGTACTGCTTTAATTATTCATAGTGAATCTGTTGGCTGTGTTTTTAGTGACTGGATAAAGCAAGTCCATTTTGTGTGGAGCTGATACAGGATGGGTTTGCTCACAGTAGATTTCACATGTTCTAATCATGGCAGTGAGGTGAAATCCCTTTGCTTTTCTTCTGATTTCCTACAATTAGCTAGTGGGAATGTTCAGAATCACCTGGAAAAGCTGAAGGGAGAAAGTTTTTTTTTTTAAGAGAGGAAAATCTTAGATTTCAGCCAAGTTAGGAGAAATGAGTCAACCAGAGTTATTTAGGAATATGAGTCAGAGGCCAGAAAAGACCTGATGTAATTTTCTGTCAAATCTGTCGCTTTAGAAGCGATGTGAAAGAGAAATCCTAGTGCAGAATAACTGATTAGGGAAGAAAATCCCTTTTTTAATTGTTTCTTGATCCGTTGTGTCTGTGGTGGCTGCAGAGATTGGATAACCTTCTGCAGAAAAGGGAAAGTGCAGATGAGGAAAACCAACCGTGCTGACTCAGTGCAGGTGGGCGAGGGCAGGGGAAGGTGTTATGTAAAAACTGCAGCTCTTCAGCTCGGCTCTTCTAAGAATTTGCTGTGTTTTGGAGCTTGAAGAGCTGCAGAACTCCAGCTGTGCCTGTTCCAAACCTGGGGTTCCCATGGCCCTTCCCTGTGGTTGGTGCCCCAGGAGATTGTTCTGGGTGGGATTGTTCCCAGTGCAAAGTCACCTACTAGGGTCAGACCTCGCCAGGGAGGGGACTCCTGTGGCACTTGGGTAGCCAAAAAGCAAAATGCCCCAAAAAAAGGGTGTGTTGGGGACACTGCAGTGTCCGTGTGGCCTTGGCTTGTCCCTGGCTGCGGCCTTGGGGGCTGTGCAGGCCTGCCCAGGTCCTTCCCTCGCCCTTGCTCCTGTAATTTGAGTCCTCTTGGGTTGTACATTAATCATCCCTCATGCCAGGCTTTTACAGGATCGCCTCCTCACCTCTCTGAGACTCGGTCCCTAGAAACTGGACGTGTTGCTTGAGGGTTTTTGAGAGACTTTTGGGGCTCGACTGAAGTTTTCGAGGTGCCCTGCTGAGGCTGTGCCCCAGGACACATTGTCCCTGAAGGAGGCTGTCCCTGGGCAGCCTGTGCTGAGCTCTCAGCCTCACTCTCCATTTTTACCCCTACCTGCAGGACAAATCCCAGGCTGCTGAGGCTGGGAGATGTGCCAGTGCACACCCTGGATCCTGCTGTAAGCTAAAAGCTGTTTTTTAAATACTGCTTATTATTTCCAACCCGCTTAAAGGTGCTTTTTCTGCACTCCTGTAGGTGATGAGTAGGAATTATGTTTTCCTTCAAAGCTAAAAATGTTTCCTGTCACCACATAATCCCACACCTTGCTACGTGCACTTAAAACTGCACATTATTCTAGCAACCACTGCTCGGGATGGGCTAATTTCTGAGGGGTTTGTTAGTCCTGAAGGGAGCCAGTCACAGAGGGTGGGAGGTGACAAAGTGGCTCCAGTTCTCAGCACTGGAATGAGACCACCTGGTTGAGGAGAAAATGCTGATGGAGAAATGTGGAAATGCCTTTTGGCCTGGGGTGTGTTGTCTCACATGGTATGAGGGGAATCCAGACTAGCGTTGTATTTTTTTGTTTCAATTTAAACTTGCATACCCATGAAGCATTTGTTAAATGATTGGAGTAGCTGGTGCTTCTGGGTTTCCCAAGTCACTTTTCTGAGGGGGGGGTCATTCAGGAAATAACACCCCTAAATATTGTGCTGCCCAGACTCACATAATTTGTGCCTGGTTGGGCATAGCAGAAAAATTTATTGCAAAGGAGTGGCTGCTTTTTGTGGCTTCAAGGGCTCTTAAAAACATACTTTTGCAGAACTTTTGTGGTTTGGTTTGTTCTCCTGACTTCCTCGAGCCCGTACCAGCCTGTTTTCTATCCGTGTGCTTCATTTCAATGCAGTTTTTTCCCCTCAGTGGTCCGACACTTGGGTTTTGCCAGCTTTGCTGGCTGTAGTGATGCTGTTGCTGAGCTGCAGCTGCTTCGTGTGCTGGTGTTCAAACTAATCTGTGGTTACTGGAGGTTTGGCTGCTGAGGGAGCCAGAGGGTGGGTAGAGGAGGGCTGTGACAACAGCCTGTTTGAAAGCTGCTTCAAGAAAAAATAAATTGTACTTTACTAACCTCAGTGGAAGGAAGCAGAATGTAATATTTCACAGCTTGGTTATTTTCCACGGCTTCTCTTACAGGTACTGAGTAAAATTTGTTCTCGGGAGCACATGGAGTGAAACATCTTCCTCCCATCTTCCACAGCCACAATAATGGTACATAAAAGTCATTAGCAAATTGGATCCTGCACAACAGGATGTCTTGAAGGAGCCTCAAAATAAACCTTTGCAGACACACAGTTTGTCGTTCTGATATTTTTGTCAGCTACAAATAGCAACCACTTTCCAAAAAAGTATAGGACTGAAGAAAAATCTTATCCTGGACAGTAAGATTAATTCTTGTATAAAAATGAACTTAGATTACATATTAAGTGATTTATAGAGGATATTTTTAGTTTTGCTGCTACTTTTTGATACTTCTGATTATCCTGGCCTGGATGGTTTCAAGTAAATCACAGTGTGACAGCAGTGGGGGTAAACAAGTTACATTTAGCCACAGCATCAATCTCAAAGCCACATTTTATTTTTGAATTCTTTAAATGTAACGAATCCTTTAAATTTTAAGCAGGGCTGTGGCTAGAGTTAGCGTAAAGAGAGTTTAAAAGTTTGCATTCTCAATTAATCAGTATTTCCGTGATGAAATGTGATGGTGTGAGTGGTTGGATGACATCAATCTCCCAGCAAATATATCTTTATCACCGTCTATAAATAGACCTTGAGCTACTGCAGAAAGCACTTCCTTGAGAGAAAAGGGCTCTGAAAGAAATGAAACTCAGCAGGGATTTGGCCCCTGTCACTGCTGTGTCATTGTCACTCGATGTGACAGCAGTCACCCTCTCCCAGGGCTCATGGAAAGGCTGAGCAGGGAATTAAACCTCCAGGCTGGAGTGATCTCAGCAGAAGCTGTAGGATCAGAGCAGATGCTCACCTCACCCAGCAGCAGCAGGGTAACACCAGAGCTCTTGGCTGGGGAATGGACTTTGGCCACACCAGTTGGGAAACAAGCCCACAAACCTGTAAAGTCAGTTCTGTGATGTGTAACCTCGGAAAGCTTCGGCCACCACGAGACTGCTACATGACTCAAATAAATAATGAAATACCTTATAAAAGTGTTTACCTGAGATACAGCCACTCGTAATTCTAGTTAACTGCTTTACAGCCTCTTGTCAGTCACAGAGACAGAAAGCCCTGGGTTTTACCGTGGCTTTTATGAAGTTTGATTGTAATTGGGTCTGAGGGTAACAAGGGATGGGATGAAAATGTTGATTGAACATGAAAAGGACCCTCATGAATCTCCACTTAAACACAAGGCACCTGTGGTCACCCTGTCATGCTGAATTCTGCTTCAGTCTTATCACCCATATGACATTATGTATCATATCCAGCTGCCTATTAATTATCTATCTATAATATATTACATGTAATACATACATAATAAAATATGCAACATGTATATAATATGTACTATTATATATTACCTATATAACCTACATCTATAATAATATAATTATATATAATTATATAATAATATTATAATTATATTATAATGATATTATAATTATATTATGATATTATAATTATATATTACATTTTATTTATATTGTGCATAAATATAGTGCATAACAGTATAGGTATATAAAATAAGCCAAAATTCATATATATACATATATATAGGCACCTGCAGAACCATAGATACATAAGGCTACACATACATAGAGAGGACTCTCTCTCTATAGATTTATGTGTATATATAGGAATATAGATTTATGTGTATATATAGATATATTTATGCACAGTTAGCTACTTTACTGCCTCCCTCTGCCCCACAGCTCAGTGTCAGTTTGCTGCAACCAAGAGACCCCGTGTCATGGTCCTGGCCCTGTCATTAACCCCCTCCTGAACAACAAAGCAACACAAATATATTTTAAATATTGCTCCTTTAATAATCTACATCCTGGTAGTTGCTCCAAGGGAAGACACAGCTGACAGGATTTTGATTCTGCCCCCGCATCTCTCCACATCAGTAATTCCTTATTGCTGCAGACTTCTCTAGCCCCCGGCTCCCTTAGGCCATGGTTAGATTTAATTCTGCTAATTATCTTAAATATAAAACATAATGCAACTGATCCCTTGACATTGCTGTAGTAATAAAAAATAGAAAAGAAAAAAAAAAATAAAAACCTTTGTATCCTTATTGCCAGTGTGTGTCAGTAACTGCTTTTCCCTTATAAAAGCCCTGCTCCACGTGCTGGGGAAGGTGAACATTTCCCTTCCTGCTGAGGGCTGATCCCACGCCAAAATGAAGTCAAATATTCCTCAGGCTGGAAAAAGTGGAATTTAAAAAAAGGGTTGCAAGAAAAGCCCACCAGTTTCCTACTGTAAAACCAGTTCACAGTTCTTGAAAAGGGTCTGAGCAGTACAGTAGAGCTACATTTACTGAAAACTTCTAGTGCTGATAAAGTCCTTAAAAAAAAAATAATAACCCAAACGAACCCCAAATTAAATTAAACCGGGAGACCCGGTTGGCAGGCGAGGAGGAGGAGAAAAAAGGAGGAGGAAGAGAAGAAGAAGGAAGAGAAGAAAGAGGAGGAAGAGGAGAAGGAGGAGGAGAGCACTCAGCGCTGCCTGGGGAGCACAGGAGCCCTGCTGCTCTAACAGTTCAGAAAAAAAGGAAAACAACAAATAAAATATATTCCTTAAAAAATATCCAGTTTGGGATTTTTTTTTTTTCCAGGCCGGGCGGTGAGGAGACCCCGCGCGTGAAGGCACAGCAGCGCGAAGGCAATGTGATGTGTGGGGCCCCCTGGGCCTGGGCCTCGCTAGGGCTGCAACGAGAGGGGGACAAAAGCCAAAAGTCAGAAACTCGCACCCAGAACACCCCCCCTGCCCCATTTACACCCCTCCAGCCGGGCCCCACCTCCCCTAGGCCGGGTTTCTGGGCAATGGGGGGTTTCTTGAGGATGCCTCGTCGCGGTGCCGGCGCCGGCTTGGCCTCCCCGTCCTCCGGCGCGTCGTCGCAGCCCCCGGCCAGGACGTAGTGCTGCTTCCTCAGCTCGCCCAGCCGCACCCGCTCGCCCTCCAGCCGCTTCTCCAGCTCCAGCACCTTCACCTGCACCCAAAAACCATCCTGGGGCCCGTGCTGGGGGAAGAGGGACCCCCAGTGCGGCTCCAGGTCTGTCCAGAGCCGCGCCGAATCCACCTCAGGGCCGTACCTGTGTTTCCATCTCTTCCTTCTTCAGCTTGATCAGGGACATGCCTGAGAAGTCCATGGTGTCTGTGGAGGAAAGCAGGGCCCCTACTGACTGCACCCCTCACAGAGGACACTCATGTACCAAAACAGAGCTGGATGGACACCTCGGGGTGTTCCCCAGGCCAGAAGGGGATTTGGGGTGGGTTTTTCTACCTTTTCCTTGCAAAAAGCTCACCTTTCTCCTCTATCTGCTCTTGCCCCGACTTCGTGGAAGCCACCACATTTGCTGCCATCTCATTGACGTTGCGTGAGCACTCCTGGAGCCTGGCCAGGTTCCTGCTGCTCTTTTCGGCTTTCACCTGCAACGAGCACAGGGATGGCTGTGGGTGCCCACCATGAACCCCCCATGGAGCTCCAGGGAGCCCCAGGCAGAGGCAAAAAGCTTTTGGGCACGAAAACCTGGGAGTGGAAAGAATGGATGGATGGACAGATGGGAAGGTTTATCCTCAGTGATCCTATCACGGCCAGACAAGGTGATCCCTACAAAGCCCTTCAGCCCCAGGGCACCAAACCAGCTCTGCTCCCACCTGAGCCAAGCACTCAGTGAAGACACAGCTCTGGTTTTTTTAACAGCGCTCTTAATTTCAAAACCATCTGCTGTAAAAATCCGTATGGAGCCCCCTCCCCCCGCACCTGCATCCCTGTGTGCTCCCTGAAACCTCCACCCCTCACTTCCACCCACACCAACAGGAAAGGTGGCAAGGACCGAAGTCCACTGTCCTCAATTCTGCAGCTGCTTTTTTGGATTTCTTGTTAGGTATTAACATTTCCTTTACATAACCAGCTTGACAGGAGGAAGACGGAGGTTTCATACATCTTCATTTCCAAGGCAAGCCTCAGGTGTGGGAATATGAACACATGGATTAAAAGCACAGACTGACTGGAAAACTGCAAGGGGTTCCCTTCTCCCTGCTCTGGGAGGCTGCAGGATTGGCAGACAGGATGGGAACACTGTGGGACAGAATGAGAAGACACCCAGAGGATCCTGCTGGGACACCCACCTTGGAGGCAGCCACCAGCTGGGCTGTGCTGGCAGCGATTTCGTGGGAGCAGACGATCAGTTCCTCGTATTTCCCTGTGTGCAGGACAACCCTGTCCGCAGACTCCCTGCATTGGGGGTCAGAAGGGAGATTGTGTCAGAGACTGTGCACGACAGAGCAAGTGCAGATTATTTATCTCTTGCTAATACCCTCAGAAATCAGCAGCTGGATCCAGTAGCTTTGTAATTACAGAATCATGGAATCGTTAAAGCTGGAAAAGATCTCTAAGATCTTCGAGTCCAACTGTTATTAAAGCTCATATACCAAGCAATTATTCAAAGCCATGATCTGGGCGATTTGGACGGAGACAGGATTTTGTTTCCATAATGGATGAGGTTTTTAAAGCTTTGCTCAAAAGTCCCCCCCATATTTCCTGCACTGGCACAGGGAACGCCCTGCCCCGATCCCAACCACCCCATCCACAACCATCTGAGCAGGAACCAGGACAGGGGGAATTTGATTTCACATTTTGCAGACAGGGAGGAACTGCCATCCCTAGCTGGGCAACCATGTGGCTCAACCCAGGCTGTGATGCTCCATGAGGAATTAGCCATGAGCCCAATAGGGCTCCATAAGAAGTCAGCCAAGAGTTGGCACTGACGCTCCACAAGGAATTAGCAATAGTGCTCCATGATGGCTCAGCAGTGGGAATTTTGGATGACTGGGTGACAGGGAAGTGTGAGCCAGCCCTGGGTGCAGCCCAGGGAGCTGTGTCCCAGGGGAAGCTCCTGCTCTGGGGGTACCTACACGAGCTGTGTGGCTCCCCAGCCCACGGCCTTGGAGGCAGAGATCAGCCCTTCGGTCCAGCGCGAGTTCTTGGCGTAAAACTCCTGAGTTGTTGCTGCCCCCTGTTGTCGTGAGAATATTATGGCCTGGATTAATTTGTGTCTAATATACAACAACATATAAATCCATGGAAAATATCCATATCAAGTGTAACAGTATCTAAATTCATATAGAAAGTCGTAAATCAAAGGAGCGACAGCATTCCTGTGCTCTTCATGCTGCTCTTACTGACCTGCTTAAATAATTACCAAGAAAACCAACACTGGAGCCCTAAGCTTTGCAAGGGTGACAGTGATTTGTGCAGAGAGCAGAGGGCTGAGCAGCCCATCTCCAGCAGCTGGTACTGCCAGAGTGCTGCCAACATGGGAAACCATGAAATCCAGAGTGTTTCTGCAATTTGGGGAAAATTCTTCTGTATTTGATGTCAGCACAAGAGAGATGAGTGCAAGGCAGGACTTACCCGGCCACTTTCTACTATCTCCTTCTGGAGGTTCGTAGATGTTGTTACAAGAAGTCTAATAGCCTGGAATGAAGGAAAACAGGTTTTAGGGTTTGATGGGAGTCTTATAGAGGAGGATTGATGCTGCTGATGGTGTGAGGTTACAGTTTTGTGCACCCCAGGTGGGTTTCTGCAGCACTGACCTTCATTAGATCCGTGCAGGAGTTCAGAATCCTGAAGGGAAGCAAGAGAAAAGTGTTCAGCATCCAGGGAAGCTTTGACCCCAGAAAATGAGTCTTTTCTGGGGGCCAGCCAGCCTGTTTTGGAGCAGAGCACACCCCAGCAGGGCACGGGGCACAGACCTGTCACCCATCCCACCCCAAAACTCACCGCTCGTTCACTTCCAGCTTAACCCCAGAGCTCTCGTTCCTGGCCTGGCTCATCATCTCCTGTTGGGAAACACGAGAGCAAGGGTTGGATGCCACACTGGGGTGAGAAGGGTGGAGGAGTGATGGACACTCTGCTGCCCCAAGACCCCAGAATGGCTCATCCTGCAGCTCTGTCTCACCTCTATCCTCCTGACAGCATCCTCGATCGCCTCTGAGGTGGAGGCCATCTCCTTCTCAACCATGTCTCCCAGCTCCTCCTGCTTGATGTCCAAGCTCTTGGGTCTCAGCTCCTGCCAGGGGTGGCAGCAGGCACCAGGAGGTTTTAGGCAGAGGGACAGAAGGGAATATTTATAAGGAATAACTACAAACCAAGGTATCTAATTCCTTCCCCCCCCCCCAAATAATTAAAGCTGCAGGAGCAGCATTCTGCAGCCTGCAAAGGTAAAGGCACCAACTTGCAGCAAACATGGCACAGGGACCTCAGAGGTAAGAAATGCCCCAAATCAAGGTGACAAAACTCCATCACAGGAGCAGTTTCTATTCCACAGGCCTCTGGAGAGCTGAACAGAGGATTGGTGTAAAGGAAAACACTAATAGGGGCTTCATGAGGAGAAATATTGAAAGCTGGGAAGTTTCATTCCACAGGGGTTACTGGGCTGAAAGACTTCAGCTGATCTGAGGGCAACCAGCTCTGTGCACCACCAGGAAGGGCCTCAGTGCTCAGAAGCTGAGATGGCTCAAGGAAAGCACCAGAATTTGTGGGTGTGGGGGACAAACCATCCCAAAGTGCTCCTTGTGACCCACCCTGGCAGCCACGAGTGGGAAGGTGGCTGTGCTGGGCTCCACCTCCTACCTGGGCCAGCTGCAGGACCCCTCGCAGCGCCCGCCGCACGTCCCCCAGCTCAGCACAGCCCAGCCTCTGCCTGTCCTTCAGCTCATCCAGGTACTCCAGGCTCTGCTGGCCACAGTCCCGGCACGTCTCCGTCAGCCCTGCAGAGAGCACGGCTTGGGCAAGGGGTCCCTTCATCCCAGCCCTGCCACCCTCATCTTCCTTCTCCCCTCATCCACAGCTGAGCACCAGCAGCATCCAGCAAATTTCTTCTAGATTACGAATGAGTTTCCGGGACTAATGTGATGTTCCTGGCCCAGGGAGGGGCACTAGAGGGCAGGGAATGTCGGGAAGGGGAGCACAGGGAATGTCCTGTCCTTGGTAAAATCTGCTCCTGGCAGAGGGGGCTTTGGCATGGTCTCCCAGAAAAGCCCCATGAGGAAAAATCCCCCCCAACACACCCTACACCCCTGCACTCACGGTCAGCGTGGTCCGTGGGGGCCAGGTGGGACGTGGCGCTGCCGTTGACGATGGTGTCGGCTGTCAGGTGTGCAAAGAGAGCCAGAGCCCCCACCAGCCCCGCAGCATCTGCCAGAGACAGCACAGGGTCAGCAGCTGCCAGCCCAGGGCACCCCCTGCCAGCTCCTGGGGGCTGTAGCCTGTCCTCAAAGGCACTCAAGGATCAGTACAAGGCTCAGAGATGTTGAACGAGCACACGGGCAGCCGCCAGCCCCGTGTTCCTCTGCCAGCAGGGCATTGCCCCCGGGGGCTGCTGGATGCATGGAAACAGGAGCAAGCTGGGGGCAATGCCGCCAGTCCCCAGCCCCAGGTACCTGCCATGGAGGCCACGTACTGCGCGTGCCCCTTCTCCAGGGCATCCGTGGACTCCAGCGCCGCCTGCGCCCGGCTCAGCAGGTAATCTGCAAGGAATTGCATTTCATCTCATCAGCACGGCCAGGCTGGTGGGTGCCTGCACCAGTGCTGACTCCACTGAGTGGAAGTGTATCCCTGGCTGGGGAATGGCACTAAAATCTGAGCAAAGTATTGCTGGAGATGAGAGCTAAAAATTCATCCTGGGAAGTCCGACCCCAACCACCTCAGGTATGATGGAAAAAATGTCATGGGAGAGCTGAGATGCAACATTATCTGTCTAGGAGGGAGAAGGCACCGAGTGCTTCAGTGCCCTGAAGGAGAGGACATACCTGGGGAGCTGGTGCAGCGGAGGTGCAGGGGGTCATCCAGCTTGGCCATGGCATCGCGGAGGATGTCCTGGGCTTCCCGCACCGTCTCCTGCAGGACTCCAAACTGCTCATCCAGCAGCTTCTGCTGCAGGCTCTGCTCCTGGTTGCTCTGTGAGGCAGGAGTAACAGGTGAGTGGCACAACTACAACACAGGATCCTCATCAGCAGCTTATCCCTCGAGAGCCCCTCTCCAGGATTACACCCAACCATCCCATGATGGCTGGTGCAGTGACATCCCAGTGGCTACATCCGGGCATCCCACAAACATCTCACCCCAGTGAGCACAGGGGCAGTGGGCTCTTCACACAGCACTGTACCTTCTCCAGGAGCCTGCCCTGGAGCTCTCGGATCTCCCTCGTGGCCTTGTCTGCCTCCTGACTCAGCTGCAGCTCCTTCTCCTCAATGAGGCCACGCGTGGACAGCAGCTCACACTCCTTCTCGCTCACTGACCGCCTCAGCACCTCCTTCTCGGCGTGCAGAGCATCCACCTGGGCGCTGAGCTCCACACCTGCCTGCCACAGGGGGCCAGGACACCCTGTCACCCCCCTGTCACCCCCATCACTGCTGTGAGCCCAACAGACACACGGAGGGGAAGCGTTGGACATGCCCAGCTCGTGACTCTGATGGGCTGGGCCCATGCTCAGCCCTGTGACAGCTCCTCGGGCTGCTGTTGAACCTCTGGCTCAGCAGTAGTGGCAGATCCATCACCCTGTGACAGGGTTTGAGGGGGACCTGGGCTGGTGCTGCCCCCCCAGCCCCGTACCTGCTTGGCGTGGCTGAGTGAGCGCTGTGCCTGCTCCAGCTCATCCCGGCGGGCGTCCAGCTCCTGCCGCAGCTGCTCCATCTGCACGCTCTGGTCCTCCAGCTGCAACCACACCCCGTGCCCAGGGCTCAGCCCCTGCCATGCCCCGGCCCCGCTCGGCACTGGCACACAGCGGGACGGAGGGAATGAACCCAGCCATATTTTGCAGGGAGGGAGTTTTGGGGTCTTGGGCAGGGGGTGTCTCCTGGAAGGGCTCCTTTTCCCATGCCAAGAATTTGGGATCAGCCCCCAGCTTGAGCCCCAGAGAATGAAAGCACTCAAACCCATCAGTTTGCATTGTGGCATTTTCTTGGGGGGAAGAAAAGGCAGATTTGGGCAAGAGGGAGTGAAGAATATACTAACACTTTCCTTGGATTAGGGCCTGACATGAACAACCACCCCCCTTCCCCTTGCACCCAAACTGTGCCCAGCCACCGCTTTTCCCAGGATGGGGAGGGCTCAGTGCTGGCAGGGAAGGATCTGGAGCTCACCTTCATCTCAGCCTCTCGCTTGACCTGCTCCACCTGAAATGCCAGCTGCTCCTTGACACGTGCCACCTCCTCCTGGCTCTGCTGCGTGACCGTCAGCTGCTTGGCGGTGTCAGCGTTCTGTGGGGGGACACGGGGCTCACCCGCCGTTCCAAGGGGGACCCTCACCGTCCCCACACTCATTCCAACCAAATTATGGCTCAGGGGATAATTCCAAGACGCCTTTCTCACAGCACCCAAAGTGCTGGCTGCCAGTGGAAATGGATTCAGGGGTGCCCCCTGCCCGATGCTCAGAGAGCGATGGGACCAACACAGGGGGACTGGGCAGGCACGAGCCACACTGGTGGTGGCAGAAGGACAAAGGGACAAAAACTAGACCAAAACACCCAAAGCAAAAAACAAAACAGGTGAGTGGCACAACTGAGACACAGGATCCCCATCACCAGTGTAGCCCTTGAGAGCCCCTTTCCAGGATTAGGGCCAAGCATCCCATGACCACTGGTACAAGTGATGTCCCACTGGCCACACTGGCCACAGAAACCAGCAGAAACAGACCAAACAACAGCAACAAAAACACCCAGAGGGACCATGATGGAAGAGGGAAAAGGTGCTCAGCTCTGCCCTGGATACCCCAACCCCAAAAGGGAGGGATTTAATCCCAGGACACTGCCCTCAGTGCCAGTGCCCACCTACACAGGCAGCAGCGTTACCTTCCTCAGGAGCTCGGCGTGGGTGTTGATGAGCTCACTGTGCTTCTCCTTCAGCTTCGTGTAGCGGATCTCGGTGGCGTTGGCTTTCTCTGCAGGGGTGAGAGACCCTCAGTGGCTGCAGAGAGGGCGGCCACCCACCCCAGGCCCTGCAGGGCCCCACAGGGCACCTACTCTCAGCCTCGGCGCAGAGCCGCTGCGACCTGTCACTGTCCTGCTTCACCCTCTGCAGCCTCTCCAGCTCATCCCGCAGCTGCTCGTTGTCCACCAGCGCCTTCTGCTTCTGCTTGCGCTGCTCCTCCACTTCTCCCTCCAGGCTGTTCACCTGTGCCTTGAGCTGGGTGATGTAGCGCTGTGCCTGCGGGGGTCACCGGGCACTGGAGCACAGCCCTACCCTCCCCAACAATCCTGTCCAGGTGCCCCGCTGCAATCTGGGCAAAGCAGCCGTGGGATGCACAGGAAAGCTCTCCCCTTTACCCCTGCAGTCAATCTGTCCCTGTTGGTAAGGTCAGGACAGCAAGGGACAGGTCTCACATGCCTCCACCCCATCAGGAGTCACATCCTGGCACTGGGAGAGGTCCCAAAACACAGCACTGGATGCCAGGATCCGACTCGTGCTGCATCCCCTCAGGGTTTCCACATCACAGCACCAAAACCCACCCCCATTCTCCCACCCCAGCTGTTCCCCAGCCAGGCTTTACCTCCAGTTTAATCTTCTCCATCTCTGCACGGAGTGTGTCCACCTCCTTCTTCAGGCTCTCGATCTGTGCGTCCCTGTGGACAACGGCAGGTTGGTCCCACATGGCAGCAGCCCCTCACCCCTGCTGGCCGCCCCATACCATACCTGTCATCCCAAACACCGTTGGGAGGCCCGAAGGTTTGCTCAAACAAGTCCGAGGTGATCTGGGGAGGACAGAGGGTGCTGAGCTGAGCCAGGACACGGGAGCCTGACCCCACCCCAGCCCCGGGCCCCCACCTGCGGCTCCGTGGTGGAAGTCGTGCTGATCTCAATGAGGTTCTCTGGCTCCTCATCCTCGGGGGCTTCCTCGGGGATGACGACCACCGGCTTCACGTGCTCGGCCAGCGCGGACGCCCGCAGGAAGTTTGGGGGGCTCTGTAGGGACAAGGGGTTCAGGAACCGCAGCAGGCAGAGCGCTAAGGGAAAGGAGGGAGCCACCCCTGTGCTGCCAACAGGGCCAGAGGGTCTCTCTGCAGTGTCCCCAGACCCCAAACCTATCCACGGGGGCACCCACAAGCTCTCCAGAGCACCACACCAAATCCTGCCATACCTCCGGCAGCCGAGGGATCTGGATGAGCCGCTTGAAATACAGCATGTCGGATGCCTTCTTAAAGAAGTTTTTGAGGCTGGAGAGGAGGGAAAGACAAAGGGGAGATGAGAGGGGGCTTGGCAGGAGGGAGGGGACCCCACCTCCTCAGCTGGGCCCCAGTTACCTGCGGAACTGCTCGTGGAAGCGGTCCCGGTGGCCCTGCAATGTGTCGGCGGGCAGACCTGGGTGAGGAGGGACAGCTGTGACTGACCAGGGACTGCACGTGTGTTCACATGCACCCAGACCCCTCCTCTGCAAAAGCCAGAAGGGTAAAAGCCAGGAGGGAGTGGGATGTGAGGGGTCAGGATGGGAGTGGGGGATTCCCATCCCCAGCACAGGGAGCAGGGAGGGGGCACAGGGAGGTGTGGGTGTGGGAACTCCAAAATACCCACACGAGGCCGCTGGCACTGTGCTGCTCAGTGATCCCATGCAGGGGGCTGGCAGGTCAGGGCACGTGGGTTTGAATTAATCAAGCACAAGTGCTTCTAATTCCTTTATCTGGAATGCCTGTGTGGGATGGAGCAGGCCCCCAGAGCCCAGCTGGGATACGGGGACATGGCAATGGATGCCTCAATCCACACCAGCCTCATCCCCGAGTGCAGAAGCCCACCCTGGGAAAACACCAGCATGGAGCACATCCCCGGGACTCACAGGAGTGCAGCTTGAACATTAACTTGACGGCGTAGTGGTAGAGGTGGCTGCAGTCCTGGATGACCTGGATGAGGGGGGCCAGGCGGCACTGCACCGCCGACATCTGCGACACGGCCATCGAGGTGTTGAGCTGCCTGAAAACTGAGGGGAGCCGTGTTTGCAGAGCTGCCCGTGCCCGGGACGCTGCTTGATCATTAACCACGGCGAATGTGGGACACGGGGAAATGCCAGGGCTGCTGCCCTGAGCTGAGACAACCCCGCTCCGAGCAGCAGAAACAGCCAAAGGGACCAGGCTGGCAGAGACAAGGGGTGCTCAGCTCTGCTGTGGATACCCCGACCCCAAAAAGGAGAGATTTAACCCCAGGATGCTGCCCTGGAGCTGCCGCTGCACGGCACAGCTGGGGAAAGTGAGAGGCTTTGCTCCATTCTGTTTAATCATGCAAGGATCTGGGAGAGGATCCCAGGGCAGGGGACAAGCCCGGCGGCACCGCAGCCTCGCCTGCCCCTGCTCGGAAACAGATCCCTTCCCTTGGCAGGGATCCAGGCAGCACATCCACCCTGGCTTCTTCCCCGCTCAGCTTTAAAGTATTTATGAATATAAATTCTCTGTATAACTGGGTCAGGAGGAGAAGCAGGAGGCTGTCAGGAGCCGGGAGCACGGTCGCTCCCGCTGTGCCCTGTTTTCCAGGGCAGCTCTGTGTTCCCGACTCTCGACAGAGGAAGGATCTGCCACCTCTCTAAGCCATCTAAAAATTCCTAAGGAGGTGAGAGACATAAGCAGGGGCCTCCAGCCCGCCCCAGAGGCATTTCAACGAGGGGAAATGAGTCTTTAAAAAGAAATACAGCCCCTTCCTCTGCTTCAGGGGGACAGAAAGGATTTGTGTAATGCATATGATTAACGTGGTTGTACCAAAAAGAAATAAAAACATATTTCAGAGCAGCTCTGCTCTGAAAACAACACACTGCCTTGCTCAGGTGGGCTCAAAGCAGCCGCATTCCCTAAATATTTTCCTACAACTGCCTCTACAGAGCTTCGACAGGGGAACCCAGCTGAGAAACCACCTCCGAAATCTCACGGGAGGAGGAGGAGGGACCTGAGCCTCCAACCTCGGCCTCCCGGAACTCCATTCCCGACCAAAGAGCGAAACTATTGCTCAAGAGCCCCGGGGCGAGCGGGAGGGACCTGCCCCTGCCGCCTCCTCACCTGACTCTGACAGCTTCAGCTCACAGTCCAGGTAGTCAAACAGCTCGACCGTCAGCTGGAAGCTGCCAAAACAAACCAAAACTCCATCACTTGACAGCAGAGACGTCTTTGCTCCAGCTGCTTGTGTTCATTGAGAGTCCTCATGATGGCAAGGGCTCTGACTGACAAGAGTTTGGGGCTTTTTCTCCCTGCATTTACATCCCACAGCGCTCTGTGGGTGCAGGAGGAATCAGGCAACATCCAAACAATTCACAAAATCCCGGTGGCTGCCCCATCCTGGAGTGGTTTCTTTAACAGGACACTGCCAGCTGGGTGTCACTCACATGTTGTTCACATCGGTCCCTGCAGTCTTTTCCAGCACCTCATCCGACACTTCGAGGCCCGGGGGGAACTCGGGATGCTTTGGAAAAGGAAGAAAAAGCCATCAGTTGCTGCTGCTACTTTTGCTGGAGTGGCACATCCCCTCGGTGCAGAGGGGCCAGAGGGTCTCACCTTGACGTGGAAGGAGATCTTGGTGAGCAGGAGCCGTGTGTAGATGCTCACCAGCTGCCCGTACCTGTCGTGCAAGTGGCCCTGCAGAGACATGAGGGGAGACATGGGGAATCCAGAGCGACGTGACCAGAGCCAGCAGATCCCACAGGAGCCAGTGAGCCTGTGGCTCCACCACAGGCAACCATCACCCCAAGGGAGCACAGACAGAAGGTGATTTCAGGCAGTGCTTCACCCTCTCTGTGCCCACTGTGCCCCTCAGCACCCACCTCCAAAGCCCCTGGGAGGCACAAACCTCTGCTCCTCCCCACTCACCCACAGGTCCCCCGTCTCCCGGATGTTGCTGCGGTACCTCTGGCAGTCCTGGAGGACCTGGGGACAAAAAAGGCACGGATGGGGCACAGTGGGACTGGCACGGGAGAGCACCTGCCTGCCTGCCCTGATGCTGGGGAAGAGGAGGGATCTGGCCCCTTACACCACTCCAGCTCTGGGAGAAGTTCCAGCCTCTCCATGGCACCAAAAGGTCAGGGATTTGCACGGAGAAGTTTCAAAGATGTGAGATAACAGAGTGCCCCACGGCCTGGGAAAGGTGGCTGGGGTGGGGAAGGGAACCCACCCCCTGTGCAGAGGGGCAAGAGCCAAAAATTTCCCCCTGCCAGAGAAGTAGGAGGGACGCTGCAGAGGGGACACTCACATTGGGGTGGCCATCACGCAGGACCTTGTGCAGGACGTGGCAGAACTTCCAGCTGAGGATGGCACTGCTGGGCAGGGGCAGCCCGATGGCGTAGGACCAGAAGGTGAATGCCCCCTTCTCGTGGTGTGTCCCCAGGATGATCCCTTCCAGTGCAGTCAAGGCCAATCAGATACACAGGGAGCAGGGGACAGGCTGGGCTGGGGACTGTTCTTGTTCAACTTTCATTGAAAATGGAACATGCTCAGGGTGCCCCATGAGCACAGGGACCACCAGCACAATGCTGCACCCCCAGGTAAAACCCCCATTCATCATTTTGGGTGCACCTCCCCCTGCCGAGGGCACGCCGGGGCCCTCTGCATTTTACTGCCAAAGAAATGCAATTTTACTGCACTGCTCTTGTTTGCCTTTTCACCGATGGATGAACCTGCGTGATGCCACCCCCCAAGCAAGCTCTGCACGGATCAATCTCTCTGTCTCCCAAATCTCCTGTGGCTCCAGCATCAGGGGGTGACACCCCCACATCCCAAACTCATCCGTGCTGTCCTGGCAAGCCCAGGGAAAGGATACGGCGGGCATGTTTCTCCTTCACTGGTGCTTCCTGCGTGTTTATGGCTTTGCTGATGCTGATGGCCTGCAAGAGGAGAGGAGAGAGCAGCTGTCAGACATGGTGGGACCCCCATGCCTACCCCGATGTGCAGTGCTGGTGCTTTTGGGGAACACCCTGAATTTCAGAACACATTTGTCACCTCAAAGTCATTTGTAACACATCAGAACAGACCTTTTTATCCACAAACAAAGCATCCATTAAACCCCCCCAGCCCCAGCAGGATCTGTCAGAATGTGACCACTGCCGCTGGTGCTCCCGGCTGTCCCTGTCCCAGGAAACCAATTTTTGCATTTTTGCAGGCTGAACTCAGCGCCGTGCCCGGGGAACATTAAAGCACAACAGTGAGATGCCAAATTCCAGGGTTGTTTGTGTAATCACAAGGAGCCTTTGAACCACGGAGGAGTGGTTTGGGTTCTTCTGAGGATGTTGCTGCGCGCAAACAGCACGTGGGAAAATGCAGCCCCCAAGCAAGGAGGGAGTGGCAGCCTCAATGCCCATCTTGATGGAGCGAAAATCCAGAGCAATGTGATTATCAGAGCAGGATTATCTATATTCTGATGTGTTTGATCACAGCACACTTTAAATTATGGATTTATTTTAAAAGATGACCCCACACTGGGGTCGGTCCCATGTGTTGATGGGCTGCAAATCCAAGTTGCTGTGTTTGATGAGGATCTTCCTCCTCCTCAGACTCAGCTGAGCTGCTTCACCCTTGCAGGAGTACTCAGGCTGTGCCTGTATCCATGAGCCCTCTGTCACCAGCAGAGGAAAAAGGTCCCAGCTGGGAAGGCAGGAAGCAGCCTGGCTGCCAGAACTTGTGCCGGAAGAGGAACTTGGTCCCTCCCTGCAGCTCCACAGCCCTAAAACCTTATAAAAATCCTATCTACCTGTCTGGGAAAGCACCTGCTTTCACATGGCTGCTTGTTCAGGGACACCACTGAAATGAGGTGCTTTCCTGTAGGAGGAGGAACCCAACACCAAGTTATCGAGTGCTCCTGATTTATGCAGGAGGAACCTGACGCTGAAGGGGCGATGCCAAAGGTGTCCATGCACCAAACCCACCCCTAAGGAGTCTAGAACAGCTACCCACAAACGGGCCATGACAGCAACAAAACCGTGAATCATCCCAGAGAGTGAATCTGTCCCAAAAGGCTGAGCCCAGCTGCTGGGGAGAGGGTTTGGCTTTGCCTTTCCTGCACCCGCAGAGCCCCGGTGTTACCCCGCCATGTGGGGCCGTGGAGCAGCAGCGGAGTTAAGCCGGTGACTTGCTGTAATCCTCTTATCCCCAAAGGTTAACGAGCCTCCAGTGCCCAGGAACAGGCACTTGCAGCACAGCTGCCTCTCCCCAAGTGCCTTCACAGCCACCCAAAAGCCTGCAGCTGGCAGAGGCTGTGCCCTCGATGGCAGCTTGGCCAGGGAGATGTTCCACAGGTCCTCAGGAGTGCCAGCACCTCCCAGTCTGGCACCAAAGGGACAGGATACTGACACAAAGGAAGGTTTATCACAGACCAGGGAGCAACCAAGCCAAGGCAAGGCAGGGTTTGGAAATGCATCTTGCAGCCAAGACCCTGCTGGTCTGTCCCAAATCAGAGCTGTAATTCCCACTGGTAGTGGTGGTTTTATTGCATTTATAACCCTTACTCTTACTCCTAGCCTGACCAGCCAAAATTCAGCCCAGAAGCTGCTGGAGAGGTTGGTTTCATCCTTGGTATTCAGTGCAGAAGTTTCACTGAGCCATTTCATGTCCAGCACAAGGACTGGACCCGTGCAGGGGCAGCCCCAGCCCACCCACAGCACCACCATGAGACACACGGTCCAGCATGGTCCCAAATAAATCATGGTGGCACAGAACCAATGCCAATCCCTCAGGGCTGCCAGCCCAGGTGTGCTTTCACCACCTCCAAACATCAGGCTGGCCAGGAGATGCAGGAAAATGGGATGGTGGGACCAGGAGTGGGCATGGGGCGATGCTGCAGCCTGGGACACGTGTGCTGTCAGGATGTCCTGGCTGGCTGCCTGGCAAAGCCAGGCTGTGGAGGATGGCTCCAAAATGGGGAGATTCACCCTTGACCCAACCTCTTGGGACACCACTGGCACAGCTGGAGATGCGCAGGTCCTGGTTGTCAGTGCAGGTGCACAACCAGCCTGGCCACAACTTCGATGCACCCCGGGGACTGCTCCCCATCACTGACAGGCACCAGGGTGAGGGGCCAACCCCAAAACCTGCCTGGCCGTGGGCTGTGGGAGCCCACAGAGGTGCAGCCCCAGTGCTTTGCTCACAGCCCGCACGTACCAAGCCTGTGACTAAAGCCGGGATCAAAGCGCCCAAATGAAGGAGCACAGTTTACATCCACCCTTTCGTTCCAGGCTGCTTTTAATTAGGGCTGATCCTCCCGCCCACGGCACCCCGGAGCCCCGGCACCCCACAGGGTCACAATCCCCACCTGGCAGGTGGTTGCCAGGTCCCAACACGATGCCACAGCTGGAGAGATTTTTTGGCAGTAGAACATCGAGCTGGCCAGGCAGCACGAGAGCTGTCAGAACAGCTGAGCTACGAATGGTTGCTCCAGAGTTCCCTTCCTAATGCTGCTCCTTCCCAAATTACACCAGGAAAGCACCACTTGGCACTCACACACACTGTAATCCTGCAGGTTCCAGAGCTCACTGGAGTTTTAACCTTTTTTGTTTAAGAAAAGCAAAAATTGGCAGCAGAAAAGAGCACGTTTTTCCTCCTGCCAGGCTGCCGAGTGAGCGCCTGCTGTGGGGTGGTGATCTCCTACTTCCCACACACAGCTTCTCCAAGGGGGACATCACCATCACCCTGACATAAGACATGGAAAAGCACTTGCAGGGAAAGCAGGTGACCTTCATGTCAGCCACGAGGACCTGGGATCACAGCAGGGTCAGCAACCCCTCTCTGTATCCACAGACATCACTCCGTCCCTCACAGGGGAAAAAGTGATGGGGCTCTGGATTCCTGCAGCATCGCTCTCCAGGGTGGTACAGAGTCCTCAGACAGCAGAGGGGATGTGCCAGCAGCACCCCTGTGACACAGAGGCTCGGCAGCTGCTATAATTAGAGGTAAAAGGCAGATCAATACCCACGTTCTGACACTGACCAGTTCTGCTCTCACCGAAGCACCACTACAGAAACCACATCAGGATAAAGCTCCTTTAGGACAGTTTTTAGCAGTTGCTCCAGACAGGTCAGTTCGGGGCAGTGAATGTGACCACCAGCCGGCGAGCCTGGGGTCAGAGAGCTAAAAGCTCTAATGGAAAGCAACCTCCTTTTTGTCCTGTCCATGTCTCTGCCCACAGCATCCCTGTGACCGAGTGGCTTTCCAGAGCACAAGTCCCAGTGAAAAGCCCAAAATGCCCTGGAAGGGCGGGAGGGAGGAGGGCCCCGCTCCTGCCCGGCCGGCACGGGCAGCCCTTGGGCGCACGGGGCAGCGCTGCCGCCGCGATCATTTATCAGCGCTGCCCAGCGGGACGAGTGAAGGAGACGCGTCCAGAGGGAACCGGAACTGCCGGTTTGCTCGTGTTGCTCCCCAAACCCAGCAAGCTCCGTTTCCTACTCAGCACCGTGACCCTGCGAGGCCTGAAATTCCCACCTGCCTTCGCTGGCGCTCTCCGGGGCCAAACCAGCCCAGGGGCTGAGGAAAGAACAGCAGAGCAAAGAGGCAAAGGGAGAAACATCTGCGATGAGTGCACAGCCTGCGAAAGCAGAGGGGTCAGAGGAGGCGTGCAGGAGGGCAGTGTGATTTTTGTTGGGGCGGCAGCGAGCCCGTCACTCTGCCCATCCCTCTGCCCATCTCTGCCCACGCTGTCTGAGTACTTCATTTCCCACCAACCCCAACAGTGCCCGACCACTGCCCGCCCCGTGGGGGCCACAGGACTACGGACACCCCGGCCAAGCCGGGCACGACGGGGCACAAACACATTTGGGTTTTGTTTCCACTCTGCCATCCTCCGTGGGTCTAATGCCCGCCGGTGACCCGGAGCCGCGGGGCAGGGGGGAAATCCAGCCCCGGTGCCCAACAGCCCCCGCCGCGGCTGGGGCCGGGGCTCGGCAGGGATGCGGAGATGCCCATTCCCGGGGCGGGGGGGCTGCCGCGGAGCCCCCGGGCTCTGCCCCGGCTCCCGCCGACACCGTAAAACTTTCCCTGTGCGCTGCCGGCCGTGTTTACCTGCGATAAGGCCCGGGAGGTGCGGGGGGGGCACGGCGCGGGGCCCTGCTGCCCGCGGGGGCGGCGGCGCACGGCGGGGCCGCGGTGCCGGGCGCGGGGGCGGCGGCACGGGCGGGAGCCCACGCGGGACCGTCCCGCGGCCGCGCCGGGAGGAAGCGGCGGCGCAGGTTGGGGGCGGGGAGCGCGAGGCGCCGGCACCGGGGACGAACGGGCGCACACGAGGACGGGCAGAGGGACGGCGGCCGCGCTGCCCCACCGCGGCTTCCCCGGAGCCCGGCGGGGACCCGCGCACCACACCCCCATCCCATCGCCCGAGAAGCCGCCGAGCTCAGCGCGCCCCGGGGCGATGCCCCGCGGAACGGGCCGGCCCGCGCCCTCCCCGAGCCGGCAGCGAGACCAGGACGAGAACCGGCACCGTAACCGCGGCCGGTCCCGCGGCCCCGCCGCCCCCCTCCCGCAATCCTTGCCTGGCTTTTGTCGAACTGCTCCCGCTCCGCTTCCAGGCTGTGCCCGCCGCGGCGGTTCAGCACCCGCGCCGGCACGCTCTTGATGCTGTTCATGGCGGGCCGCGCTCGGAGCTCCGCGCTCCGGGATCCGCGCTCGGGGCTCCACGCTCCGGGCAGGAGCCACCGGCGCCGCCCGCCCCCCGCCCCTCCCGGCCGCGCACTGCGCCGCGCTCCGCCGCGCCCCCGGCGGCCGCGCCCGGAACTGCAGCGCCGCTCCCCCCGCGGGCAGGTGGCACCGGGGGGACGCGGAGGGGACACGGACACGGACACGGACACTGGACACGGACACGGACACGGGGCAGGGGACACGTCTCCTAGCGGCCCCCGCGGGGCAGCAGGCACCGAGGTGATTCCCCAGCTCAAGAAGCACCAGGAACGGCGGTCACCGCCCGCACGGCCGCCCCTGCTCAGTGCCCGTCTTCGCCCCTCTCCCTCTGCACCTGCACACACAGGCGCAGCTCATTCTGAGCCCCGGAGCTCCGGCATCAATTCCCGTTAGCAAAGTCAATGACCGGAGCTCGCATCCACCCTGCGGAAAGGCCGCGGCTGAACAGAAGCTTTGTTGTCTTTAAATAATAATTCAGTGCAAGGATACAATAGCAAAGGGCTCCCTGGAGTATTTGAGCTGCTTCCAGAAATAAGGCTCTGAGTTTGAAGCGTTTCCATACGAGCCTCAGAGTGTGGTCAATAATGCAGTTGGGTTTTAAGTCACTTAGTGCTGAATAAATTAACCCAATTATTCCCCTTCTTCCCATTCCACAAATCCAGGGCAGCCCCGACACAAAATCATAGTGCTCTGCAGATCCTTGATGCATCGCTTGAGCTCAGTTTTCTATATTGACTTTAAAGCCATCATTTTAAACTCTCAAGGGGTTTAAACTTAGTGAGTTCATCCAGTAACCTCAAACACATTTAAACTGGTGCAGCTCCCGCTTGGAAGTTACACCAATTTCTCTGTGTAGCTGCTGGACAGCTTCAGGGTGAGCATCATGGCATTGTTATCGTTGGCTTTTTAGGGCAATTTGTGTCATACCCACAGCAGGAGAGTGTGAGGATGGAGCCTGAGAAGGTTCTGTGCAGGTAGAGGAATAAATACACTGTGAAGGCTTGAGGCAACTTGAAAAGAGCTGGAGCTTCCTTCCCTCTGTGGGTAATGCTGGCAAGAAGGCAGGGAAAAGTCTGGAGAAGACAGCTCTGATCAGAACTGGCCACCTAATTCTAGGGCATTCATACCCAGAGGAAAGGCTGTCACTGGGGTAATTAAAGAGAAAGCGGAAAATGAAATGAAAGAGTTAACAAGGGGAATCCACGGAGTGTTGTGTTTCTCTGCAACAACTGCTGGCAGTGGATGGAGCAGAGACTCCCACCTTCGGCTGCTCTCGGGCAGGAAAAATGCTGGCACAGGGCTGTGGGAGGGGCTCTGGTGTCCCAAAGTGCTCCCAGCCTGCACGGGACCAAGCAGCCCACTCGTGCTGTGCTCAGAAGTGTCAGAAATTCAGTGCTAAATGTGTTCAATGGGCAGGAAAGACACAGCAAAGTATCACCTTTATTAGCATATTTGATCTCTTAGTTAAAAAATAAGTTCAAATTGTGGTAACAGCCTATCTTGCCCAATCAGCAAAGATAAATCCAGTTTAAATGCTAAAAAAAGGTCACATCATACTTGGCTACTGCTCTGCAGTGCAAACAGAGGCCATACACACCTGATTCGATAAGCTTTTGCTGGAAAAACCAGCTCCTGAGTGTAGAAAGTTGTTCTGCCCATCTTGTGGGTGACAGCTCTCCCATTTCAGCAACATTGGCGGCAGTTCCTGCTTACAACACTAATTGGGAACTTCCTATAAACATTATTCATCTCTCTCTACAAGGCAAGAAATCCAGAACAAAAACAGTATGCTAAAAAAAACCCCAAAAAAACAACGAATGCTTGGCTGTGTCATACTCCATAAATATTTCTGAGCCACCATATAAAAGAAAAACAGTTCCTATGTTGTAACAATTACACACTTCAGATTCTTAAAAAACAAGCTAGTGTTTAACCTGAGCTCTCAGCTACAAAAATAGCTTTGTTAATCTTGGCATAATTCTGTGTTTTATTTCAAGATAAAATACATTCCCGCCGAGTCACATCTTCTTGCCACTTGTGAGTCTTTCAAACACTCAGGAGGACCATGGAAAAAAATGAGGTAACTTTCCATTGTAGCTGCCGGGTCGATGATCCTCGGTCCTCAGAATTACTCCTGTGTTGGAAACTTCTTCCTCTGCAGAAAATGAAAAGATTTTTATTTAAAAGGAGGAACATTTCCTCTGTAATATCTGATGTAAGCACATGCGTGTCAATTTACTACACACATTTTCACAATGCAAACAGAGTAAGAACACAGAGTAAAAATATAAAGAGGAAAAGGTAAACAAAGTACTTCACAGAAAGACAACAGTCTCAGGGACACCACCGGGGTGTTGGGAAATAAAACCTTTTCAGTTGGCTTTGAGGAAAGGAGTTGATCTTTGTGCCCCAGGCCAGCCACTGAGTCACCATTTATGAGCAGTGGCACATGCTGCTGTGTCCAAAACTGAATATAGCCTTTTACTCACTGCTTTCCTCCTGAGTTCTTCAACTCCCTCCCACCCAACCTCTCTCTAGAGGCAAAACAACTGACTGATGAGAATGGCTAAATCACTGGCAGCTTGGGAGGAAATTGCCCTAATGTTTGTCAGTGCACCTGCCTTCAAATGAGTTTCAAAGCAATTTAAAACCAAACAAACACAACCAAAATCAATTCAATCACTTCTGTATATGAAACTGCACAAATATTTAGTTATTTGTGGACCTGCTCTGCTTCAAATCTAACTGATCACAGTGATTCAGTGCCTTTTAACACACAAAGAAAATGAGAATTATGCATTAGCCAGTGACTCGCAGTCACTCATTCTTGTCATGGATCTACAGTGGATTGTGGTGTGTTTGTTCCACTGGCTCTTTCTCACTTGAGGCAAATGTGATTATTTCTGTAGGCTCAGCGTGCTCTCACCACTCTGCTGCCTCAGCACGGGGCTCAGCACTTTTGGGGATTTGCTCCTGAAGCTTTGTAACATCAGTGGTTTCAGGATGCAAGTCACAGTGCTGGCTTCAACCTATAAAACCTCCGGCTGCTTTTACCTCAGGGCTCTTTTTAGGAAAAGAAGAGCTCTCTCTGTGCACAGGAACATTACAGCAGAGGAAGGTTTGGCATTCCAGCAACTCAGCATCCAACTCCTCCAAGTGCTCCATCAGCTGCACTCCGCAGAGCCGAGGGGTTTTGAGAGAAGACTCAGTGTCTCCAGGCTTAATGCAGAACCAGCAGAACACGAGGGTGCTGCAAACCACCCAGACTCCCCAGGGCAAGGTGGGTTTGGCTCCACAGGGCACAAACAGCTCAGGGACTGCAGCTGGAATATCCAACAGAGAACTGAGCCCCAGCTCCCCACTGGACTGAGGCTGATCCACATGAGAAACCCAGTGCCATGAAGTGTCACAGCCCAGCTGGCTGTGGGATAACCTCCCTTTGCAGGCATGAGCTCAGGTTGTGTCAGCACTGGAAGATTTCTTTTTTTTTTTTTGCCAGTTTTTCTCCTCATTGTTGCTGGTTTTTGTTCAGTTTCATGTGGTCTTCAGGATTTTAACCATATCTGGTTACGCTTTTGTCCTCAGAACCAGACAAGGTGGTGCCTATTGCAAGCATCCAATCCACAACAGGAGAACAAATAATCAGAGAGTGAGAAATTTCCTGATTCAAAAAGAAAAAACAATCTGCTGTGGGCAAGGCTGCTTTGGATATTCTGAAACAGCTCTTTTCAATACATTCTACTTTTGGGGCTCTGAGCCCAGGAACAGTATCCTAAAACAGCCCTTGGCCTTGGCACTGGAAAAAACTTCCCAATCTCTCATTCAACAATGTTCACATCCTCGATCCTGTTATCTGTAACACACAGAAGGGTTTTAACTACAATAAGGAGAGTGCAGGTACTGGGGAATGAAAGTGTGAGATCTGACTGCCCCAAGGATGAGGAACATGCTTGAGAAAAGTCTAATTATTTGACTAAAGGAACTACTTGCTGCCTTAATATCTGTTTGCTGTTACAGTACTCACAAGAGTTTTATTGGAAATGCACTTAGAATCCTGTGCCAGGCCCATCTCAGAAATCCATAAAGTGTATTAACATTGCAGATGCATTTATATAGAGGGAAGCAAACAAAAAAAGATCAAGCTGAAAACACCTTTATGCTCAGGGAACATCACAGAGAAAAAAAGGAAGCTTAGCATCTCTTTTTTCTGCAGCAGACAACTGGCTTCTGTGCAGAGTTCCTGCAAGCTCTGTTGTTTCCATTGTAATGTAAAAAAACTACGTGGAAATCAAAGGACTCAGAGAATAAAATTTCCAGAGCTGCCAGGTTCAAGCTGGTGAGCAGCAGGGGTACACTTCTTAATTCTTTCTTCTCCTCCCTCCCCCAAGCAGGGCACAGAACCCAACACATACAAATTCCTCCTGATTAAATTCTAAAGGCTTTTTAAAAATATGTATTATGTTCTAAAGCTCAGTTTAAAACAGCCCCAGGTAAGCCTGGTTTTAAGCACAGGTTAGTTGGCCTGCATAGATTAACTCGAACACGCTTGACGAGTTTTTGCCCAGAACCGCTCTGAAAGCAGATCAAAGTTCCACAGATGTGGCTCAGGATCTGCTCCCGCCACTACACACGAGCCTGCTTCATTTTCTATCCACTAAAGCGCCCGTGCTGAAGGAGAAGCCAATTTCCAAGCTCAAAAATGCAGCATCAGATTATAAAGCAGAGTCATGAGCAGCCGGAGTAGCCGAGCTGTGACGTGCCAAGCAGTGAGCAGGAGCCAGACAGCTGATGGGGCTGGGCAAGAGCCACAAGTAAGCACTGTGTTGCAGGGAGCTTTTCAGGAATCCTCCTACTCAGGAGTCTTTGCAAAAGACTAAACTGCTGCTGTCTTTGCCGCTGAATGAAATCCTGCAGAGGAACTTCTGAACAAAATATCCTTTCAGATTATGCAAATGCTGGCACACAACCTTTACACTCAGGCCCAGCACAGCGAAGGTTTTATGGTGCTGAATGTTATAAAAATGGCTTTGTCTGTTCCTTACAGCAACGTTGTTCTGGTCAAGTTCATCTAAGGCTAAAAGGAGTGCAACTTTTTAGAGGGAGGTGATACATGTGAGGATGAAGATGAGGTTTAAGCACTGCTCTTAACCCAGGAGCCTAAATCCTCCCTTTGGGATATACATCAGCACAAGTGTACTCATTTCTAGGGACAAAAGGTACAATGTCCTTGTCAAACAAGGTAGAAATTCTTATGGATATTTATCCACCAAACAAGTGACCCTTTCTCTGATTACTTCTACTGCCCAAATACTCGACAGGAACTTTATCAGCACTTGTGCTCATAAAATAAACTGCCGTGACAGCTACATACAGGTTCTTTTCATTGACCACTGAATATATTCTCTGACCCTGCAATGAAGGAGCTAAAACTATTAACCCACAAAAGCTCTAAATTTATTTAAGCTGAGCTTCTGGTTTAAATTCATATCCAAAAGTATCCTATATACCACCTATTCCCTATACTGCCCTCCTTTCCATGAATATAATAATAAACTAGTTCTGACTGTGAGTCTCTGGGACAGCAGAGCAGTGAGTGTGTGCTGAGCCTGAGAAATCATCTCATTTGCTTCAAGTGAGAAAGAACCAGTGTTCACTTTTTTCTAGACCTCCTACAGCTTGCCCCAAAATGACTTCTGCCTTCCATCTGTTTAGACACATGCAGAAGTCAAATCCTGTCATGACCTTGAGCAGCCGCACTAAGGCAAGCAGGAATTGTCTCTACATAACCAATATCCTCCTCATGCTTTGCTAATGCAGTGCAAGCCAAGCATTAGGGAAAGGATGTTCCCAATCAGTATTCCTGAGCACCTGACCCAAGTCCTGGGAGAGCAATCTGTACCTTATTCATGTTGTTGGTGTTGGGAATGCAGGAAGGGCTGGTGTGGAGAAGGCTGAGCTCCAGATCAGTAAGCATCTGTCGGGATTGGGCCAGGGAGCGCTCCAGCTTCCAGAACAGGGAACTGGTATCCTGGAGGACACAGAGAGGGAGCCAAAGTTATGGAAGGATCTTTTTTTGGAGTATTTAAAAGAATTATAAGTCACCAAGAATCAGCATTTTGATTTTGAAATGTTTCTGTTCAAAATACTGCAATGTAACAGACTCTGTCTAACTGCTGGTGTTTCTGATTAACACAGAGCTCCTTCCTACTGCCACTTTTTATTCACATGCATGTAGATGGAGCTCACACAAGAGAGGTACTTCAGGGATAAAGGGGAGAATAAAGACATGAGAAAAGAGGGAAGACCAAGCAGAACAGGAAAGAAATGTCCAATAGCTTCTGGTAACTGCACCCACATGTACTCAGATATTTAGTGGAATTACCAATTAGCCAGCATCCATTTTCCTCAAGCTTTTCATTCCAAAATCTTATTTATGTTTTAGAAACTCGCTTATATTTATGCTGTCAAAGGCATATTGAGACAACAAGGAGTTATTTTTTAAAAAATATGCTACCACCTTTTCCTTAAGCCTGCTGTCTCATCATTTGAGTTCCCAGTTCTTCCATGCTGGGAGATATTTGCATTCCTACCACCAGTCATCATTCCCCATAATTCCCCTTAAAATCAGTCAAGGACATTGTGCAATAAGATACTGACTGTGTTCATGCAGCATCTGTTTGTTGGTTTAGTCACTGCCAGGTCACTGATGTCCAGAGGGGAGTCTTCACCAGAGGATTGCCCGGAATTTTGAGTCATGTCACTCTTCTGAGCCGATGTCAAACGGGGAGAAGGCAAGTGGTAGGAATTCAGATCCACGTTTTCTTCACTGTTAAAAAGAAAAAATTAAGACATTGGCAGAAACGGTATCACCATCCTTTTTAAACTTTCAAGGGAAAATCGTGGCACAACATAAATAACTGTGGGCCCTGAGCCAAGGAAACCAAGGAGCTTGGGAGGTTACCCTGCTCCTCAGAGCATTCCCATGTTTAACAGCTTCCCTAGATCGGTTTCATCCTCTGAGGACAAGGGTTTGACATTCAACCAGTCTCAGCCAGCTCCATGACCATGTGCTTGAGTGTGCACTTAACCTTGCAAAGAGCACATGAAAGGCAATACTTCGTTCTTCCCAACACTCTGCTACTCCCTTTTCTCTCACACCCAGCTCCCTTTTTGGTTTTAATCAACCATTAGGCAAATTAATATCTGCAGGTGTACCTTTCAAGGGAATTTCACAGTGTTTTACAGTCATCATCTCACTTCAGAGATCACAGGAGAGCTTTCCCAAAGAGGCTTGGGTTTATTTATTTTTAAATACAGGAGCAAACCACATTCATTAACTTCTGAACACAACAGAAGCAGAGTGCTAGCCCTGCCTGGATAGCCTAATAATGAAAAAATATTAATATTTTAAAGAAAATACCATCTTTGAATAGATAACATTTCGTTAGATATTCTTTAGATACTTATTTTGGTGTAACAATGCATTGCATACCTGGCAAGACTGTTAAAAATAAGCTTATTTTTAACTGACATTCAATCTAGGAAAAAGCCCCCATGAGAGCTGCCAGCTCATGAGTGTCTGCTGTGTCCCATTTCACTTCTCCCATAAAACACTGGGATAAAACAGACTCTCTTTTAGGAGAGAAAAGCTCATGTCTGTGTTTCTGACAAGGAAAGGCTCTGTGGAGATGTGAGGGAACAAGCAGCCTGGAACAGGGACGTGAGGAGATGAGATGAGCATGGCCTGTCCTGGAAAACACACAGGTTGGAAAGGAAGGGGAAACAGGTTTGATTTTGAGGCAGGGAAATGGCTCAGGAACGTGTGGCTTAGTCCAGCCCGAGCAGACTCAACAATTACCTGCTGATGCTCCATCTTTAAAATGAGAATTAAGATAAAAATCCAAAGGCAGCAAACACTGGCCCAACATAAACAAAGTCACCAAGTCAGAGCACACAGAAATGATTCCTGCACTCTGGGATTTCACAATCCCCTTTGCCATTGCGGGAGGTATTTGACTGTTAACAGCCTCCTTGTTGGCTGCTCCAGAATTCAGGAACTCATGGCAAAAATATTTGCTGGGCTGACAGGGAGGTGCCAGCACCCTTCCCTAAACACAAACTACATCATCAGCACTATGAAAGCAGCAATGGAAAACTGGAGGATCCAGATTCAACTCCCAGGAGGAATGTTGTGTTTGGTCTCTGCCATTAATCCCTCACAGAAGCAATGCTCCTGCCTTCCTCCCATTTACAGGAGAGGATTTATTGCCTGGCAAATCCGAGTCAGCAGAGGCTGGAGAGCAGACAGTCAGGGATTTGCACTGAGTCAATCCATCTCCAATTAGCAGGGCCCCAGGACCAAATGTGGGCATCCAAGAAAACTGGATAGCTCAGCAGCAAATCCCCAATGGGTAGCACAGCCCCCCTAACTAGAGGATCTCTCTTCTAGCTGCACTGCCCAGGTTGAATTTGTTCATTTTCTTTTAAAATTCACTCAAGGACAAGACAAATAGGACAAGACAAAAAGTGAAAGCAGCTTTCACGATCCGGCCTCAAAAGGGATTTGGAGGGATGGCAGAGTGTCATTGGTGCTGCTGGGGGAGTAGAGAAGAAAGGTCAGGGTAGACAGAAGGGGAGTGGAGTCTTTTCAATGATTTATAGCCAATGGAAACTAGAGAGAGCCCACACGGCGTGTGAAGCTCAGCTAAGGCACGTGGGAATGTGCCAGGCCAGCATTCTTTTTCAGTGGCTGCCCATTCACCTTGCTTCTGAACAGGTCTGCCTCACTGCAGCAACAATTTCTACAATATTTCTGTTTCAAAAGCCACACAGAATGAAAGCATCCATACATCAGATCTTTCCATTCCATAACATTAATCTGTTTGGATGCTGGGCAGACTTGCTGGCAAACACTGTTAGCAGGTTTAAACAGCTGTTCATTTACTGTGCTTGTCAAACCACCAGCTGGAAGGCTCCTCCTCTGGCTAAAAGGCTGCTATGAAATCGCTGTGAAACTTCAGAAATCCTTCTAAAATAGAGCTGGCAAACCAATTTTTTGAAAGGGAATAGAGGAACCAACAGAACAAATCCACAGCAAGCCCCAGCTCTGAATGCCTTTGCTTGTGCAGGCACAAAGCCACTTCTTTAAATGCAGAGCAGCATTTTTATCTCGGAGACATTCCAACACCAATGAGGCACCTGAGTCTTCTTCTGACACTTCTCAGCATTAGAAACCTCATTCTGCTCATCCCCAACCACAGCACAAATAGAGGGATAGAGTCCCGTGAACTGGAGAGTGGACAGATTGCTGTCCTTTAAATCTTGCCATCTCATTTCTTTCCCTGACAGAGGCAGCAGCCTGTGCTTAGAGCTGTGTCCTACATTCTTGCCCAGCCAAGCCAAGGTGTGATTTCTCAATAGAAATAACACAGTCACTAAAGCATCACACAAAACCTGGATCTGTTTCTTGCCTCACAGAAACATCACTGTACAAGTCCAGCTCTGGTCAGAACATATTTGACCCATCACAGTTACAAGCAACACCTGGGATTTCAAAAAATCCTAAGATTTTCTCAATTAGTTTATTTGGCTAAGTTATATAGTATTGCAGCTTCTCCTGCCCACACAGCTCTTGGGGATAAGAGATGAGGAAAAATAAATGCATAAAAATAGAATCATGATACTTTAAGAGCTACTTTTATTTTAAATTTGTTACTTTTCAAGTTGATAGACTAAATTTAAAACAGCAGTTACTTTAAACATAGCTTGAGATAATATCAAGAGCTTATACTCCTAAGTTTCTAAATAACTCTAGCTTATACTTATTTCTTAAAGGCAACAAACTCAGAACCTTTTTGAGCAGGTACATTTCATCTCTTTTCCAGTCTCGAAACAGCTGTAATCTTTTCCACGGCGTGTATTTCCATCTCTCTTTTTGGGTTTGAAAATCTCCAGCCATTCCAGATCTGACAGTGGCTTCCATCGTTCATCTTTATTTACAATTAAGTTATTAATACAGGAATCAGATTCAGACTTGCAAGTCACAGGAGTGTCTCTGCTTTTTTGGTCAGACTCAATTTCAGATCTCTCTTCCCAGGTTTTGTTTCCATCACCAGTTTTGTCAGACGTGATGTTCTGGATCAAAGTGCTTTGCAAATCTACACGAGATCTGATGTTAAGCCAATGATCATAGGAAGGCAAAGACACCTCAAAGGTTTCTCGGTCTCTGCTTTTCACTCCATTCTTTCCAATTTCCCTGTTTCTCAATGGCCTTGTGTTGTTTGCCTCACGAAATTTTTCACTGTCTAGCTCATCAAAGCTTGATGCAACATCCTGCTTTTCTCCTTCTTCCGCAGGGACAGCCAAGCCTTTCACAACTTTTTGACACCGGTTTAAGAACGCTGAGGTAGTTTCCTCCAAGTCTGAAGCATTCTGTAACTGTCTATTATCTACTTCACACATCTCAGGGGAGGGTTTTACCCTACTTGCTGGAACTGGTGCAGTTCCACACTCCACGCACATCCTGTGGCTGCCCTCAGTCCTACCCATGTCTGTCTCGCTGGGGCTTTCAGAGGCAGAGAATGTGGCCCCTGTGCTACAACGGCACGACAAAAACAAGTCAGAAACACTGCAGGTAAAGAGCATCCCCAAGTGCACTCCTAAAGCTCTACAGAACAGAGGCTGCTGCCACGGTTCTGCAGCAGCTCACACACCACCAGGTAGCTGTATCCTGCCAAAACCCCACACAAAATCTGCCCAGATTTGGCTGTTACTTTTCAAAATCAGTCTGAGAGTTCCCTCATGTTTTATACAGTGTGGTGATTCTGTCTGAACCTCCAGGGTGTGCACCAATTCTCTACGTTTACTTCCTAAAATAAACTTTGCTTTTTAAACAAAAGTAGTAGGGAGTCAGATTAACACCCCTACCACCAGACTACTTCACTTTCTAAAAAAATCATGAGCTGTCTGGCCTGCTACAACACTTGGTCTGTGACTGATGTTCATGGCCTCTCCTGACCAAATAAAAAACAAGGTACTTGACAGCTTCACTGGATGCTTGTGGTTGAGTCCAGCAAAGCCATCCTGACCCAGCACACACCTCTGTTAGGATGTTAGTTAAGGCTGAACAGTGAAGTCTCTCTTTGAGGACAAACTATTTAAGAAAAAAAAAATTAAAAATATCTTTACCTCCTTCCACTTGCTGCCTTTCCATGCTTTTGCCTGGAGTCCTGAGAGCTATCCAAGTTGACATGAAGGAAGTGCAAGTCCCGCTGCTGTTTTACACAGACCTGTTAGAGACAGTGAGGGGCATTAGTGAATGTCTGGGTGCAGGAACGTGATCATCAGGTAGTACCACAGTGCCTGTCTTCCAAAAACATCCTCAGAATGTTTTTATAAACCAATGCCTGTAGTCAAACTATTGACAAAGACTTCCAAATCTAAGAGGACATCCCTGCATGTATTTAGGGAAATAACATCTTGCAGCAATAAACAGGATTTCTATTAGAAGACTGGAGTATTACTGAACCATAAATAAAATATCATTACTGTTGCCTCATATTTAATTCATGTTGTTATTATGTTGTCCACAGTTACAGAATTACAGGACATGGATGATGGTCATGGGATTTGGCTTTCACTTCAGGGGATTTTTTGTGAATCTAATGGAGAAGATAACTACCCATCAACTATTTACAATTTAAAAAATGGATCATGCCTTGAGAACCTCAACTGAGAGCAGGTGAGCACACAGAGTTTAAGTCTTGAAAAACAAATCTGCCAGGACACCATGTCCCTTACACTGCTGAGTTCACCTTGGGCAGGTGTGCAATCCCAATCCTGCTGCCCTTCACCTGACTTTCCAGGAAGCGCCCAAACGAAATAAATCAACATTCTACAGGGATCCCAGCAAGGCACAAACAGATTTTTTTTTTCCTTAATTAATATTATCTAGATCTAACTTTTTTACACTGTTCCACGCAGGTCTGATGTTACTGAAAATGCTTCTCTAAGCTCAGAGCAGAAACACAATCAGGGCTGTACCTGTCGCAAACTGGACAATTCTTTTTCAATCCGCACTTGCTTGGACTTGGCAAACTGATAAAGTTGGTCCTTTCTCTGTGCTTCCTCCACTGTTTCAAAACATAGTAATTGTTTTAATTACTTCAGGTGCAAGTGCATTGCTAATGCTGTGTCTGTAGCAGTAGAAGGCAGTACCAAAACAAAACAAATGCATTTTCTTAAGATCAACAGGATCTCTTTCTCCTCCAGATAAAAAGAGCATAAAACCCACAAGAAAACTAAAAAAATCAAGTGTTTTCCTTGGACTTTTCCTCAGCACCTGACTTCATTTTACCAGCAGCAATACTGTGCTTCATTGACTGATTTATTTAACATTTTCAGAAAGGAAAGGACATAGAAAAGGGAAAGGGAAAAAAAAGAGGCAAGGCTAAAGGAAATTCAGTTAATTAATTATAACTCATGCATGTACAGGGAAGCGCTGAGAAACAATTCCCAATTCCATTGGTTTTAAAATAATGAGACATGGGATCAATGTCTGGCAAAGGTAACAGCAGACTAAAAGTGATAGGCAAGGAAATTTTCTCACAGCAGAGGACACCTTTGAGCACCTAATCTTTCTAGGTCTCTGTGGTTGTCCCTAAGAATATTGCAGTGACCTTTCCTATCCACTGCAGCACCAGATGTTCTTCCATCCAAAACCAAAGGAGAGCAAGATGCAGTTTACCAAGGGCTGCATATTAAACCAGCCTAAACCAAAACCATCACCTAAAGAAAGCAACAGAGAAGAGAAAGTCTCAAAATTTTCAGGAGAGAATCCCCTGAGCCACTTACTCCCCCACCATGTAATCACTTGGGTGAACTTTGTGCTTTCACAAGATTTTATAAGGTGCCCCTGCAGAAGCCCCAGCCCCAGATATTGCTTCCACAGAAGAATGGCACACAAGGGATATACTTTTATTAAACTGCAAGGAAGGCAGGTAACAAGCTGCCTCCTTCACAGGTATCAGTGTATTGCTGCCTGGAAGTTTCTGAGCTGTTGAAAGCCAAGGCATGAGAGGCCAACTGCCCACCCTTACCTGCCAGTATCAGCTCACTCCTCAAGCAACCATTTTCTTGTTTCAGGTGACTGATTTCCTCCTGGTGCTTGCTGCTTTCTTTCATCTTTTCAGACAGGACATCTGTAAAACAAAGCGTAGCATTTCCCAGAGTGAAAAGGAATCGTGCTGGCCTGCACTAAATCAGGTGCCCAGTATAAACATTTACCTTTCATCTTATTTACTTGAAACACGACATCGTTCAGTGTCAGTTTGAGGTCTTGCTGTTCCCTGTTGCGACTGAACTCCTCCAACTTGGCTGCACGCAATGCACCTTCCAGTGTCTTAAACTTAGAGGTAACCTCAGTAATCTGATCAGTTGTTTCAATTAAGGCCTTGTCCTGAAATAGGAAACAGAATGAATTCCTGTTTTTTATACTATGGGTGGGTTTTGACAAAACAACAGTGCATCCTTCTGCAGTAGCTAAAGCGATCTACAGACTTCCTTCTGAGCTTTGGGGGAAAAAAGCCCTAAAATTAAAGCTTGGAAACAAGCTTGTTTATGAAAATAACGCAGTTTATTGCTGACTACTTTTCCCTTCTCAAACAAGCCTAAGAATTAACCATGAGTGAGATCACCAGGGACAGAAGCCTCATGGCACAGTCACCAAGAGCTGCACTGCAGTTTGATCACATTTAGTGCCCAGGAGATGACAGATGTTACCTTCAGCTGAAGCATAGTGAGAAGCTCCTGTTCCCTCGCTTGCAGCTGGCCTGTTTTAGCAGACAGTTCCAAAATTGAGCAGTGGAGACTCTGATTTTTCTCCTAGTGAACAGAAGTAAGTGTCAGCTATTACTTCAGTGATTCAAAGTAACTATTTTTTTCCAGTAAATGCATCCATGTTATTTAAACATCATGAATGGTAATGAGGGATCCTGAGCAAACTGGAGAAAAGAGGACTGGAGTAAAAATTATTCTCCAATTTGCTTGTGATCAAGGGTCTTAATACCCTGCATGTCTCAGTTTTGGAATGTTACAGTTCACAGGCATCCTGTACATGCATGGACTGCAAAATCAGATCATTACTCAGTCCCTACCTCCAGAGCCTGGCAGTGAACAGATGAATCTGATACTTTTTGAGTGAGCTCTTTAAACTTCTGTTGTGTGTTTTCAAGTGTTATCTTACTGTCATTATGCTGGGATTCTAATAGCTTCACCTTTTTGGTCAGTGATTTTATAATTGCATTCCTCTCGTTCAGCTCACCTGAAAAGGAAGGAGATGAAGTTACCTGTGAGAAAACAGCTCAGAGGCTGTCATGCAGCTTCTGAAATCTCAGAAATAATTTAACCCAGTGTTGTAAAATCACACGATCCAGAACTGGATGCTTGTGTTGCACACTCTGAAGGTGGATTCCCTTTTTACTCAGGTCAGATGGAACAGGAACTGTGTGGTGAGCTCTGTACTGAGACTGTTCAGAGCCACCAGGTGTTTCACTGGGTGGTTTGTGTTTGTTCAGAGCCGTGCAGCAGAACCTCAGGGCACAGGTTGCAAATTTTGTCTCTTCCCCCACATTCATTTAACCAGATTATTTTTTAAAGAATTCACAGAAGCAGTTTACACATTCAGACGAGAAAGAGTTATCTGATCATCATGCCCCCTTCAAGATCAGGTCACTTCAGCACCAGTGTGGAAGTTTAGATCTCAGAAACAGACAATAAAATTTAAAGGCTGAAGGGTAGAAAACGGCTCCTTATATGATGCAAAACTGCTATTGGGGAGGTCAAAGCAGCTGAATATACTTTTAAGACCAAGATCTTATTCTTTACATCACAACACTTACTGGTTAATAAGCTGCATCGTTCTGCTAAAGTCAGTATTTTTTGGCGATCATCTTCCCAAGCCTGAATGTGTCTCTCATGCACTGCCACCATGTCATTGAGCTCCTTGTCACGATCTTTCAGTTCTGCAATTAAAAGCTTGAGCTCTTGTCTCTGTCTCCTAATGATGCTGTTCTTGTGATCTGGGCTAAATGCCTATGAAGGGTGAGACACGGAACGCATTTCAACACAAGGAAGTGACAAATTATCTCATCATAAACTCGAGGGTTTTATTTTCAGTCGAGGTATGTTTGTATTATAAATAGAGACCATTTCTAAAAGTTCCTTATGCTCGTGGGTACCACCTGTGGCCCTTGACTGAAGCCCTTTGCAGAACAAGGCGGTACCACCTGTGGCCCATGACTCAAACCGCCAGCAGCACACTGAGTACCCTCCAACCAAAAATAGAGCCGGTTGTTAAACGGCGCTTTTCACGTTTTACCTGGGGCGAAGCAGAACGCAGCAGTGATGAACTCATAGGGGACGGGGGGCCAGAGCGCTGCCAGGCATTAGTGGAACCGGGAACGCTTCGAGGATGCCACGCTCAGCATGGAGGCCCCCGCGCTCAGCACCCCCGTTACCCGCCGGCCCTGAGGGAGCACAAGCGGCCTTCAGCCGGAGCGGGCCGGGGGCGGCCTCCCGCAGGCCTGAGGAGGGACCCTGAGGTCGTCGGGGAGCGGCCCCCGCTTCCCGGGCAAGCCTGTAGGACCTCCCCGCTGTCCCGCCCGGCTGGGACAGCCCTTCCTGAGGCCGGGAGCTTCCCGTGCCCGCGGCGCCGCCGCCCCAGCCCGTTACCCCCGGCTGCCCCCGACCCACCGCCGCCGCCTGGCCCCGCCCGCCGTTGGTGGAAGCTCCGCCCCTCGCGGCAAAGGGACCGCGGGTTCGAGTCCCGGGGCTGCCGGTTCGAGTCCTTAAGCCGCAGGTTCGAGTCCCGCGGCCGCCTCGCCCGGAGCTCTGCCGGTGGGGCTGGAGCTGCCAGAAAAATGTGATGATGAATAATGTTGTTCATAGGGGGTGAGTAAGAACCCGGCGGGATGTTACGGGTTGGAGGCAACTTCCCTGTCCAGCGTTAATCAGGAGGACTACAGAGATGCAGTGAGTTACACTACTCCAGATTTCCAGTTACAGGGATAGAGTTATCTCTCCACATACAGTCATGGTTTATAAATAGAAATCACCGAATAAAGCAACTTTACAGGAAGAGAACAGAGCGTCTGACACATCACCCCCTCGGCTTTCACCTCACCGAGGTTCTACAGTGACAGGAGCAGTCACTTCCAGGACTTTGCCACCAGGGAGCATTTAGTGTTCTTAAACAGAGCAGTGAAACAAAAAGCATTAAATCGATGCTCGAGGCTGTTTGTGGGAGTACAGAGAGCAGAGCTGGCACCCCACCCCACCTGCTTAACATGGCCTGTGGAACAATGCTCACTATTAATTTGTGTTCATTACAACTGTTCTTGAATGAGCAGCATGACAAAAGCATAAAGCCACTACAATTGCCTCACCTAGAAGCCCAGCAGGGTTGGAGATCTTTGGAATTATGAAAATAGGATAAATTTCTAAGTCATATTCACATATTTCTCAGTGTTTCCACTTAATAAAATAATTCAGTTGGCAGGGATGTGGAATGATCACTTCAGCCCAACTGTTTGACCACTGCAGGATTCACTGTTCTTTCATAGCTAACAAACCTTTAGAATGTTCCATTCTAATTTCTGAAATTCTCTGCAGGTAAATTAGAGGTAGAAGTGTCTATATCAGCCAGTGCTTATTCGCATAAGCTCAAGCAGAAAGGACAGCAGATGAAAACCAAACTTCTAACGCCTTAAATTCTTGTTTTCCTGTAAGATAGTTAGAGGAAAGTAGATGTAAAAAAACTCAAAAACTATTCAGTGAGGAACAGTAAATTTATTTAAATCTACTTCATGCGTAAGCATGGTAGAACCCCAATTTAACTTTGGCAAATATCACAAAAAAACCCCAAAACAAAAAAAAACAAGCAGCCTATACAGAACAGTGAGAATGCCAAGGATACGGGTTCTCCACAGTTTCACTGCAGAGCAAATGGATTTAGAAGCCTCACTTTTGCTATATCATTTATAACCATATAATTAAATAAAGGTAGTCTTTCACTATCACTTCTTGACTTCTCCAAGATCTTCAATGCTGTCATCATCCACCTAGGGAGAAAAAGCCAAAACAGAGCAAATCAAGTATTTTCTTTTTACATGCCTCCTTCGATGTGCACTCCTGTAAATGTAGGGAAGCATGGGAGAAGTGAACAGCACCATTCCAGATTCCCTGCTGTAAATTCTACATGACTGATGTGTGCTTACAGGACACAGCTGAGCATGCAGGGCTGGGAATAAAGACAGGCCTATGGAGTTAAACCATAAAGAATTCCACTTGGGAAATGCCAGGAAAAGGGAGAGTCAGAGAAAGCCCTTGGAATTACAGCTCTCAGCCTTAAATTTCAGTCCAACTCACACTAGCTGATCTCTTCTGAAGCACAAGTGTGTGGGGTTTGGGGTTTTTTGTTTGCTTTAATTTTGCAGTATTTTAAGAGGTGTTGAAAAATAAGATGGCAAGGTAAGAATATTTAGACATTCACTGTTAAGAAATGGTCACAAAGAAGCCACAGATATTTGACAGCTGGATTTATTCTGACATGCCTCCCTCACTGCAGGGTGGGAATGCAACAACTGCTCTTTATTTTTATGCACCAGTCTGGGCTGCCAAAGATGAAACCCTTTTCCAAAGTCATTGGAAAGTCACAGGCTAGTGTGGAAAAGTGTGTGTCTTCCTGACAGAAGAAAGGGTTTATTACCTCAGGCCACTTCTCCTGGATTACATCAATAATGTCATCTGTAAAGTCCCCCTGAATGATGATTTCATCTTCTCCTGTTACTGAGGCACCGCAGGAAAATTTCTGAGCAAAAAACCTTTGTGCTTCCTTAAGATCGATTTCTGCCAAGGGGAAAATGAACAATTTAAACACAGTTGTTGTCATAAAAATATTTTCTCAAGTTTAAAGCCAAAACCCTGTTTTAACTGTTGAAAAAGTAGTGGTGCTTCAGAGTTGAAGCTTTGCAAGAGTTTCCATTAAAAGCCAAGCCTATTGTTCACACCCAAAACATCTGACTCTACAGATGTACAAATCCTTCAAGGCAGAAAGTGCTGAACGTCCTCTACACATTCTGTTGATGTGGGTCTGTGCCCTGTTTCAAAATACCCGTAGCCCTATTTGTTTGAAAAAACATGGCAATAACAACCTTAATAATTTATCCCTGTGGGCAGTCAGTGTACCTTTGGCATGCTTTGGAACTGCTAAAAGCACCTCAGGACTTTCACCTCACACAGCTGGAAGCAGATTATTTTTCAGTTGAATACAACCAGAAGAAATATCATGAGGTTGAAGGCAGGCACATCCAACACCAGGAAAACCCGAACTCACCAAACGTTGCGAGGCCACACACTCTCGTGACATATTTTTTCTTTGCTCTGGGAATTTTAGCTATCGTTACTTTCTGTGGTACAGTCTTCTTCTTCTGTTTTATCTGACCTCTTCCACCTTTAAAACAGAGCATAAGGTTACATGATTAGTTAAATCATGTCAAGAAAAAAGCCCACACGGTCAGATTTCGTCCCTATAAACACAGAAACTGTCACCTCCCCAACACTGTTGGTAATCAAAAATGTATTTTGCACATTGTCTCAGGTTTACTATTATTTAAGAAAGATCCCATGTCATCAAAGCTCAGTATTATGGGAAATAACAACATATACATGTCAAATGTGCATTCAAGCACAGGTTGCACAGTAGACCCCCACTACAATCACCAAAAAAGGGCTTTTCCCCACACTTTACTAATTACTGCCTACATTTACATTGTTCCTTGGGTGTAATCCTAGAAATAAATTTTTCTTTGATGTTTTCCACTAGTATTTTAACACCCTCAGGGTTTGTGTCCGAGGTAAAGCAAGCTGCTCCTGCCCATTTCCCGAGGCCACAAGGTCTTGTTTTCCTCAGGCTGCTGGGTTAAACAGCAGATCAAGTTCTGGATACCTGTGCACGACCCCAGAGTGAACCACACATGGATATGTGAGCCAGCAGCAAACCCCACACCTCTGACAGCAGCCAGCCCCATTCCACAGCATTTGACATCACCTTTCCTACTGCCTGTTTCTAGGCCAGCCTGTGGGAACACTCCCCATGTCAGGCATTTATTGAGTAAAGCATGCATAAGATACATTCCGCTCATTAGGATTCTTCAAACCAGATTAGGATCTCGGCTGACTTTGTGTACAGTCATCAAGTTATTCCAGGGTAACCAAAGTTTCATGTTTCTGAGCCTTCTCAGCAGGAAAACCTAAAGAATTTATGACAAGTAAACCAACCCCTGTGACTACTTCTGTTTCTAACACACAGCACTTTCAATTCTGTTTTATTATAAAGTGATGTGTGGTAATTTTAAGACAGTAAATTTCTGCCTTAAATTTTCTTTAGTAAGTTTCTGCAGTGTCTTATTAAGTTTGTGCTTGTTTTTCCTCACACTCTTATGGTCACTCTTACACCATCCTACTTAACACCATACTGTAAGCTTTCATGAAATTTTAGATTCTAGGAGAAAAATCACTAAATATTTTAAACACTATTGTTTTAGAATCAAAAACCAGACTGAAAACTAATCATACCACCCCTCACAAGAAATTAATTTTGAAAGAAAATGTCCTGAAACCTCTGGGAAAAGCATCCAAGTTACAGAACATGAAATGCTGTTGTCACTACACATTGCCTACTGAGAAAGCAAATTAAACTGGTTGCCAAGATACAAAAATAAAACAAAAATATATGTGGCATCAAATATGAATCTTACTGGGTATTAACCATAATTTCTGGAGCACTGCACACAACTGACACTGCACAGGCAAATGCATATTAACAGCTCCAGCACTCTGATTTATGGTGGAAAGTATGTTAATTAATTCAGCAGAAAGAATTCCCTCCAACAATCAAAGATAAAAGTGTGTTTAAATTGTTCCACATAACTTTGTATCTTCCAAAGTTGGGTTTTGAAAATGCTTTTCATTACTACTGCTGGGAAGAGACACAGCTGTTAATGGAGACACAGGTAACGGATTTAAAAGCATAAAACCAAATCCTGTTCCGTGAATGCAGAGAGGTGGAAAGAACAAAGGCAAAAGCAGAGTCATGAGGCATTGATGGAGGGAAGCAGCCTTTGTTCCACTCTGCAAGCAGCCCATAAAGTGCTGCTCAACAGGGCAGAGCATTCCAGGAGAAATGCCAGCTGATTCCAGGTTGGGAAGAACTGCTCCCTGAGTGAGTGTGATAGCAGTGACAGGAACAATGAGGCACAGGATGCAGCTCACCTTTCCCTGCCTGTCCCTCCTGTCCAACATTTCCATATTCCCTATGTTCTGTGCAGAGCTAACCACCAAAATGCAAGGAATTTGTGCCCTGGTCCAGGCCAGCAGGTGAGAAAGGGATGCCCCAAACTGCTTTTAAATCAGTACCACAATCAACTATTTAGACCTTGCCTCTCTTTTGTTTCTTCTTCTCCTCTTCTTCTCCTCCTCCAACATTTCCTTGGCCTTCTCCAACCCCAGCTTCCTGTTTAGGTGAATTTTCTTATGTGCATCAGAAAGCAGTGAGGGGAAAAAATAAAGAACAAAATTAGTGGTCAGACACCCACAGCCTTACAGGAACAGAAAGTAAGGTAAAGTGGTATTAATGATAAATCAGGAAACTATGCTGAAGTGCAGCAGCCCCTTGACTGATGCATGTTACATCTTCATTACAGTATTTATGCAAATCAGACTAATTTATGCCTTAGCTCAAAGACACAGTGACCATTTCAAAAAAGACTCTTGCACAGAGAGACAGAAACTAATGATAATGTTAATCTTGAAATTCCAAATGCAAACAAGTAAGTTCCTCATTATTAATGACTTTTCTTCCAGCCATCCACTGTAGACTGGACAGACATAAAATCCAATAAACTAACTTTGATGGGAAACAAATGCATGGATGACTGTTTATGGTAGAAAGCTTAAGAAAGCTCAAGAAAGCTCAAATATTACTAATTGATTATTTAGTGTTTCCTGACATTATAAAACATATTTCACAGCATCCAAAGCATTAACTTTCACATGATACAGCAGGAAAAGGAAAGAGATAAGAACTGGACAAGCTCAAATATTTCTAAATACGTCCAAGGACACATACCAGTCAGAAAACAGAAGAGACTCTTACCTACTGTAAGTTTTGCAAACTCATCTGGAAAATTCTTTTCTAACCATTGTCTGCATTTAGTCACATCAGGCATGTATTCACAGTACTAGAGAAAAGCCATATGAATGTTGTCAGTGGAGGAATGACAAAATACATCACAAATACACCAAAATAGGGCATAGTAGGACAGAAGGAAATTTGGACAACAAAAAATTAACTCACCTCTGTCGGCAACGAACAGACTGGAGAAAGAAGGGGAAAAAAAAAAGAACAGATTACAAAAGGAATTTTTTACTTTTTACATTTTTACTTACAGCCTTAGTAATTAAATTCCAAATGGTGTTTTAAAGTCAGGGATGACTTCTTACATAACTTCTGGTTATAACCACACACTGACTCAAAAACTACTTTATTGTTGCCACTCCATATTTTAATTCCTCTCTCATTTAGACCTGTGCTTACATGCTCTGCATTAGGATAAAACCATCACAGCAAGAGCTGCCAGTCACTGAGGGAAAGGGAGGAGATGCCCAAGGTTGGGAAAAGCTACAGAACGAAACACTACTTCTACCTGAGGGAAAAGATACACCTAACTAAGTACCACATGGTTTGGTCAGCTTCTTTTTTTCCAAGAGCTGCCAACATTCCAAAGAGGGGCTCAGCCCCACAAGCACCCGAACCAGCCTTGTGGACTTTAACACACAACAGGGCTATTCCTGTTCCTAATCCCCTGCAACTGTATTCCAGCCTGAAGCAAAATGCCATTCCTATCTAAAAACACACCTGTCAAGCTTCCCTTTAAATTTCACCCACATAACTACAAACGTAACAAGTAAATAATTCTTCTAAACCCAGTCCAACGATTAATTTTACGTATTCCATTTCTTACTGTCGCACTAATGCTGAGAGTCCTTTCCTGAGCTAATGGCTTTACTGACTTGCTGCAGGAAGAGATCTCTGCTCCCACTCCTGTGACACCCAGAAAGCTCTCAGGACTTGCCTCCGCAGTAGAGGACCCGGAGTGGGTAATCGGCGTCCGACCTGGCCCCGCTCCTGCCGTCCCCTCTGCAGTCAGGGACCACCGGCTCGGCGACGTCTGTGGCCATGTCACAAGCCTGGAGGTCACACAGGGAAACAATCAGGAGCCAGGGTCTGGGTTTCAGGCAGTCACATCCTTCCCAACTCAACAAGAACCCCCGAGGAAATAGGTGTGAGTGTCAAAAGAGCGTGAGCGATCAGGGAGAAGAAAATGCGAGTCGAAAATAATGAAAACAGGAGGAAAACGGCTACAAAGGATACCAAGCAGTATTGGAATTCTAGCACATAAGGGGGGAAAAAACCCAAACTGCCACAAAATGAAGAAAGCCCTTTCAGAAACCCACAGGGAATTGCAGAACACGCTGGGTTAAGCACAACGTGAAGTATCATGTTAAATCAGTGGTACATGAACGGTGGGGGCACTGGGGCAGGTACCTCTTGCATATTAGCAAAGAAAAGAGGTCATTTAAATCAGTGCCTGAAGAGTCACAATCTGATCCAAGAACGCTGGGGAGAAAAAAAACCAAAGAGCATAAACCAAGGAAAGCAAACTCAACCCACCAATGGATTTAATAGTGGTTTACACACACGTTTTCAAGCAAGGGACTTAGGAGTCAACAAGGAAAGAGTTTGGAACACACAAGAAATCCCCCAGGAAGACGGGAACAAACAGGGTATGTGTGAGGAAGGTCCGGTTGTTGTACAAGCCGTGTTGAGCAGTGAGGAATGCTGAGGGAAGGTTCCAGAGACGGTGGGCTCAGGGCAGGAGCACAGGGACAGGCGGTGGATGGTCACGGTGCGGGTGAGGATGGCGGGGTGCCCATGAAGACCCCAAACAGGGGCGGGAGGGTGCTGGGTGGTCAGGGGGCACAAGTGAGGGCAGGCCGGGGGAAGGGCGCTGGGACCCCAGGCACGGTGGGGATCACGGACACGGCGGGATGGGGGCAGCCGGGGGAATTTGTAGGGGCAGAACTGAGGGGAAAGGGGGGGAGCCGAGGGGATTGGGGGGGGTGGGGGAGCTGAGGGGATGCGGTTCGGGTACCTGAGCAGGGGCGGGCTCGCCGGGCGGGGCGGTGCCGGGGCTGACGGAAAGGAGGGCGCCGGGAGGATGCTCAGGTACGAGCACCGGGGTGAGGAGGGTGGGGATCCCTGCGAGGGGCGGCAGCGCCGCGGCTCGGGAGGAGAGAAGGCAGCGGGCGGATGTGGGAGCCGCCAGGCGGGGGCTGGGCGCGGCGGGGGGGGACCCAGGGGGCAGTGTCGGTGTTACCGGAGGCCCCTCGGGCTGGGCGGCGGGTCCCGGTCCCGGTCCCGGTCCCTCACCGCGCGCGCACGTGCGCCCGCCCCAGCGCCGCCGTCTCGCGAGAGGGGCGGGCACGGTTTGACCCCGCCGGTTTGCCGTACCCCGGCGGGCAGGGCTACGCGCGGCGCCCGTCACGTCTTCGGTCGAGCTACGGAGCGCCGCAGCGGCCAGTCCCCGCCGGGCCGCCGCCGCCATGCCCCGGTACGCGCAGCTGGTGATGGGCCCGGCGGGCAGCGGGAAGGTGAGCGGGGAACGGCGGGGAAGGAAAGACGGGGAGCGGGGGGCAGCGGGATCGGCGCCTGACGGCCGCGTGTGCCTTGCAGAGCACGTACTGCTCCACCATGGTGCAGCACTGCGAGGCGCTGGGCCGCGCCGTGCAGGTGGTGAACCTGGACCCGGCGGCCGAGCTCTTCAGCTACCCCGTCATGGCAGGTGAGCGGCGGCCCCGGTGAGCCCCGGGCACCGCCGGGCTCCAACCGCGCCCCTGGGCGTGCTACCGAGCGAGTTCTGTGTTGCTTTAAAAGGGAGGCCGGGCAGCAGTGGGGGGAGGCGTTAGAAAGTGGTATAAACAAAATAGAGTGTGGTGCTTATATCAGTGATACCCTAAATAATGCCCAGTCTGTGCCTAGTGCCTATTTCAGAGATTAATGTAGTGCTGTGATAGTGATGCTGATGTGTGGTGCCTGCATCAGTGACTCTTGCCCTGTGTCAGCTCGTGTTTAATCCCTATATTTACTTACACTAGTGATTGATATGTGCTGGCAGATGTTTCAGTTTTGAGAACGACAACAGTGTGTCTGAACAAAGATGATAAAAAAAAAGTGCATCTTGACCTGGCCACATAGCTGAGATGCTTTCAAGGAGAAGAGATTCATTAGAAGATGCAGGACCATAGGATGAAAATTTGGGGAATGAGATGTTTCCCGAACAAATCACTGGCAGCCCTCAAAAGACCCCTACTCATATCCAGATAAGCCCAGGGAAGTATTTAGCATATATCTGTGTATTGTGGGAATTAATGACTTTGTGTAAGTTTCATGAACATAACGTGTTTTATTTGGCTGCTGGGTGTGCCTGTGAGTGGGGAGATTCCCTGCACCCAGCTCTGCTGTAAAGTCCTGTTGGTTTTCTCACCTACCAAAGTGCCTGCAGAGTTCATTTCCTGGCTTTTGGTGTCGTGTATGTTGTCACAGACATCCGCGAGCTGATAGAAGTGGACGATGTCATGGAAGATGAGTCCCTGAGGTTTGGCCCCAATGGTGGCTTGGTGTTTTGCATGGAATACTTTGCCAATAACTTCAGCTGGCTGGAGGAGAGCCTTGGGCACGTGGAGGATGACTATATTTTGTTTGATTGCCCAGGTAAACACACGCCAATGTTTTGTTGTCGCTCTTCATTGGAAAATTCTCAAATTGGAAAATTTGGTTTTAGGTGGTTGTGATAATTCACATTTTGGGTCGTGATAATTCACATTTTGTTGAGCTATTAACAGTTGTCAGAGTCACTTTCAGGTGTCTTAGGAGCACACTTGGTCCTGGGCTGATCTGGGTGACTGCACAGATGTTTGGTAGCATCATGTGCAGTGGGAATCCTGTGGCAGCTGCAAAATTAACACTAACTGGAAACCAAAGGAGGAGAAAAACCCCTTTTATTTCTTTTCCATTTCACCCTGAAAAGAGGGTGCTTTCCTTACCAATTTTTATTTATATTAAGTGCAATTCCCATGTCTGTATGTAACTGTGAACTGCTCCTGTTTGCTTCACATTCCAACCTTCTAATATCCTGAGTGTGCCCCAGGTCAGATTGAGCTCTACACGCACCTGCCAGTGATGAAACAGTTGGTGGAGCAGCTGCAGCAGTGGGAGTTCCGTGTCTGTGGAGTTTTCCTTGTGGATTCTCAGTTTATGGTGGAGTCTTTTAAGGTATCCATTTGAAATGTGTTGAAAAAGTTCATATTGATAAAGAACAAGTCTGAGCCATTCAAGGAGCTGGGTTTGCCCAGAGGAAAAAATTGCCAAGTCCAGGGAGATCTGATTGCTGCCATCAGCTGCCTCAGACACAGCTTGCAGCAAGGACAATTCCAGATGGATATAGAGACAGCACTGTGAGAGTGGTCAGACTGGGATAAGCACAGAGGGATTGTGCAGTGAATGTTCATGGAGTCAAAACTTGACTGGGCAAACCCCAGAGCAGCCTGGTCTGACCTGGAAGCTCCTCTATTTAAGCAGTTGTAGGAACCAGATAACCTCCAGAAGTCCCTTCCAACCTAAATTCTTCCATGATTCCATAAGAGCTTTCTCAGATCCCAGGAGCAAGCAGGCCACTTTGCCCATTTAGTAGTAACTATCCCAAGAAGGGTTTGGGTTTTCTTAATGCCCTTTTCAGTGGCAGATCAATATTTGAGGCTCCAAAAAGTAGAGGGGATACTTGGCACCACCTTTTTCCAACAGAGAGAATGATTCCTCCTATGGCTTTGTGTCCATGTTCCATATATTCATTACCAGATTTGGCCTGTGGTTGAGTGTCCTGTGTGTTTGTGTTGTGTTTTTCTGTACTTTAATACATCATTTTTCATCCTCTTCAAGTTTATTTCTGGAATCCTGGCAGCTCTCAGTGCAATGATATCTTTGGAGATTCCACAGATCAACGTCACGACCAAAATGGATTTGCTGAGCAAGAAAGCCAAGAAGGAAATAGAAAAGTAAGTTCCAAAAAATTATTTGCTCTGTAGCAATATACTGAGGCAGAGTTCACTAAAATTCAGTCTAATGTTTCCCACAGGTAAAACATACTCTTTTGGAATGGGAGAAGATGGATTTCATTTATTTCAAACAATAGTCTTTAAGCATCTGGGTAGGATGCTTAGTTTAGTCAGAGTCAAAAGAATAGCTCCATGTTTGTACTGATCTTTGGCTTTTTTCTGTAAATAATGATCTTGGATCTTTTGTGTCATTCTGAATGACAGACTTTCAGTGTTAATGATGACTTTGTTTCTGCAGGTACCTGGATCCAGATATGTATTCTATGATTGAAGATTCTACAAATATATTGAGAAGCAAAAGGTTTAAAAAACTGACCAAATCTATATGCGGATTGGTAGGTATATTGCTTTTGAGCTGGTGCCCTAAAATTCACTATCACTTCTTGCCTCTTTTAACTCAGTTTTTCAGATTAGCATGAGATTCTTGATACTACTGATATGATACTCTTGATATTTGGATTTTCTTTGAATTCTTTTCTGTTGGCAATTTTGGGAAATGGCTTTTTCTACTATGTAGAACTTAGGACTGGTAACCACGTGTTCTGAGTGGGGAATTGCCATTGGTTTGCAGTGAGACTTTAAATTAAATGGTATTTAGTAGTCCAGACAAATGTGGTTTAAGGAAGTGGCTTAGAGTGCTGTGATTGAGAATTAACTTACTGCATTTTTGTACCAACATCCTTTGATTCCTTCTCTAGATTGATGACTATGGTATGGTTCGATTTCTGCCTCTGGATCGCTCTGATGAGGAAAGTATAAACATAGTTCTGCAGCACATAGACTTCACCATTCAGTATGGGGAAGATCTGGAGTTTAAAGAACCAAAGGTAAGGGACTGCTGGTGAGAAGATGAAAAATTAGAAAGGATCCATAATATAAGTTTTAATACAAATATATTCTTTGCCTTGCTAATAAATATTGTCTTAGTATGGTTCAAAATAAGCCATGTTTAGTCTTTCAGTGACAATGCTTGTACCATCTCCTTTTAGAGTTAAAAAAGTGAAATCCTCTATATGCATATGCAGATGGATCAAATGGTTGTGTTTAAAAGTATTGCTTGGGTTTTTAAAATTAACAGAATTTTAACCTTCAAATGTCAGAAAGGACCACTGAGATCACTAAGATTTTTTCCTGCATGACTCTTCAAAGACCCCTGGTAATTCCTCTGTTCAACCCAGGAAGGTTTATATTTTTCTGATTTTTTTTGACAGGAATGTGAAGAAGATAAATCTGCTCTTGTGGATGAATACTTTCAAGATCGTGTGGATGAATAAAATACCTTGCTTTTGGTAAAAAATAAAAATGGAAAAAAACCCCAAATCCAACCCCTACAGAAACACACTTCATGTTTTTACCTGTAAAATAACTAATATTTATAGTGGAGAGTGAGTTACATGACCTCATAACTACTTTAATAAACAATTTTTTTTATTATGCTTGTGTGTTATAAAATACATAGGCCAGTGGTAGTACATATAAAAAAAGCAGAGCCAGAACTGGGCAAGAGGTTAAACAGCCCAGCAAATCCTGCATCTCCAGCAGAAAAGGGCTCCCAAAAATCTGTATGTGGCGGGTCTTGATCCAGCTGAATTAAACCATTCAAAAGCTGGGGAAACTTGGGCTGTTAAATTCACCTCCAGACTGTCAGTGGGACAAGCCATGCTTAGGGCGTGTTGAAAGGACAAACCCCAGCCCTGCAGCTGAATTATTGTGACTCACCTTCCAAACCCTCCCATTTTGCCTCCCTGACAAACCGTGAGTCAGGTACCAGGGGCCAAACCCAGCAAAGCTGAGTCACAGGGAAGGTAATGATAGTAATAGGAGTATGCACCTTAAAATATTGTATCCCTCTGATACAGATGGATATATCAGAGAGTTCAGAACCCTCTGAACACAACACGTTTGGACTCCTCTTGTGGCATCCTTACACCAAGTGCCCCTTGCAGCCGGCTGGGCTGTGCTGGAAATGCACAGGAGAGAAAACCAGCTGCGAGCGAAGCATCCCGGAACCCCTTCCTCGAACGGGCGGTGCCTCCCGGGATCCCCTCCCGGTACCGGCAGGGCAATGCCTCTCCGTGGCCCTTTTCGCGTACGGGCAGTGTCCGGGCACAGCGATGCCTCCCGGGATCCCCTCCCGGTACCGGCAGAGCCCTGGCAGAGCGATGTTTTTCCGTGGCTCTTTCCCCGTACGGGCACAGCGATGCCTCCCGGGCTCCCTTCCCGGTGCGCTGCCTCCGGGGCGGTGCGCGGCTCCCGCTTCCCCTCCTCGCACCGCCTCTGCCTCTGCCTCATTTCCTGCAGCGTAGGCGGAGGAGGAAGCTCCCTGTGGCCGCTTCGCTGCCCGGTTCGCCCCGCTCCCCTCCCGCCCGGCCCCGCCGAGCCGCCTCCTGCCCTTCGAGATGCCGGTGAGCGGCTCCGCACCCGGCGCTGCGCGGCCCCGGCTCCGGCGGGGGCAGGAGGGCGCGGGGCGGCGGGGCCGGGCCGGGGGCGGCGGAGGCGATGCCGGGCCGGGGAAGGGGCTGTGCTGCGGGGTCTGGCCTCGGTCAGTGCGGGGGGAAAGAGGGGCTGCAGCCGCGGGGAGCGCTCCTGAGAGCGGGGAATGGCTCTTTGTGGGAGGCTGCTGCAAGGCCAGCGCCTTCCTCTTCCTCCTCCGCCTGCCGGGGATCCACCCGCAGCTGGGAGGGTGCGAGCCCCGGTGGCAGCGCGGGAGAGGGTGGTCACAGCAGGGCTTTGCTCTGGCTTTGTTCACAGCAGCTTATCCTCAGTGAAATAAACTGTTTTTTACACCCACCCTCCCCCAGTCACATCCTTCCCTGCCCTCCACAAAAGGTGGGATGTGAGGAGTTCCCAGTGGCCTGGCACAGCACCCAGGAAACGTTTGGAAAGTGCCTGAAACTAAACTCAGTAGTTGATGAAAATTTGTTTTCTAGGAAGAATTTGTCCTATGCAGAAAGCTGTTTTGTTTTTCACTTAAATCAGTTGGGTTTTGGTTTGCTTTTTTTTTTTTAGTCCATTAAGCCTGGCTTTATTTGTCATTATCTACTATTAATAGTCAGACATGAAAATTAATTACATATTTTATAATGACCAACTAACTTTCAGAGCAATGCCCCAAAACTCAGGCAGGTGAGCAGGGCTGTTACCCCTTGATGCTGCCAGGATGGGGTCAGGCAAACTGGGGATGAACTGTGCCTGCAGACCAACAACACAGATTTTATCCCATCTCCCACCACTGCAACTGCAAGTGGTGGCAGTGGTGGTGTTTTGATGGTATTCACCAGAATGGCACCAAGATCTGGGCCTAAATAAAAAACAGCAATTCTTTGTGCAAGGAAAAAAATGCTGGAAGCATCATAATGAACTAGGCTGTGACTCCTGTTTGATGAAGACACAGAGGGACATGTGATTGGGTATAGAAATGTCTATTTTCAGTAGGATCAATAACCAGCTCTCTCTGTCTCTAGGCTTACCACTCCACTTTAATGGACTCAGATACCAAACTAATTGGGAACATGGCACTGTTACCCATCAGAAGCCAGTTCAAGGGCCCAGCACCTCGAGAAAGTAAGTTTATAATAATCTCTGAATTACTGGATGTAGCTCATCATCTCAGGGCTTGCTCTAAGCCAGCCCCAGCAAGAGTGATGAGATGAGTCAGGGTTGGGTAATAAAGGCTTTGCAGATTTAGAGAGGAGGAAAGAAGTTTTCAACTACTTCAGTTGTGCAAATCATAGAAAATAATTTTGCACAGATAAATGTGCTTTGTGTTCTGCTGAATTAGTAGTTTCAGTAATCCAAGCCTCTGGTTGCTGTTCTGGTGCTTTCCCCTGTGTCTCCCTGTGCTCCTGAGCAGGGTTTTGAGGAGGCTGTGGTGGTGTGAAGCCTCTGTGTGAGAGGAAGTGGGGGTTTAGCTACTGAGAGCTGCTTTGGGCTGTGGCTGGAGGTGCTTGGCTGCTCTGAGCGATGAGGAGTGGGACTGCAGCACCTAAGGGTGGGGGGCTGCAAGGATTGAAATGAAGTTACAGGCACCCTGACAGGGCCCACAGGCAGCCAGGTACAGATTCCCCTTCAGCACCTGAACTTCCCAGGCGTGCTATTCCCCCGCAGTGTGGTGGTTCAGCGTGAGAAGGGAAATGTAAAGGAAATGTTTTTGGATTTAAGCAGTCTTGGATGGTAGCAAAAGTCAGCTCATCACTGTGTTTTGCTCCCCTCCTTTTTTTTTAAGAGGATAATGGAATGTGAGTGATTGTGCTGGTATGCTTTCTCCAAAAACATTTTTTTCTATCCTTTTATGATGTTAAAACTCTGATGAGTTACTCAAATGGTAGAAAAGTGAGGAACTGCTGAATTGCTGCTGTTTGTGAAGTGACATATCACAGGGGAAGGAGAAGGGAGTAGGAAGCTTAAATATTACAGCCTGAGCTCATGGTGTTTCACATGTTTTCTCTTACATGGTGCTGACTTCTCCTTTTTGTAAATACCAAGGTTTTGCCTTTGCAGCAATCCTTATTTATGTATTTCAGTGAGTAGCAGTTGTGACAAATGTAGTGTTAATTGTGCACTGCTTAACTCTGTCTCTCTTTTTTATTAGCTAAGGACACAGATATTATAGATGAAGCCATCTACTACTTCAAAGCTAATGTTTTCTTCAAAAATTATGAAATTAAGGTAATTTTTTGAGATACTGAGCATATTCTAGTTCTTTGGAGGGTTGGTGCTGCGAATATAAAATTATTTTCGTGGAAGTAATTCTACTAGATCACAAAATCTCCCCTTCATTTAACCTTTAAAGTTGGGTAAATGTCACGAATTGCAAATCTCCCTCTCATGGGGAAACTATAGCCCAAAATGGCTTGAACTCATTCCTGTTTCAGACTTTATCAGTTCCACAAAGTCCTGTAATCTAAGAGTTCCTGCTCTTGTTTTGCAGAACGAGGCTGACAGAACACTGATCTATGTAACCCTCTACATTTCTGAGTGCCTGAAAAAGCTGCAAAAGGTAAGAAAACTGAATTTCTGTGCAGGAGGGAAACAGTCTTTTCTGAGGATTGTTTTCAGGAAAGGATTTCCTGATATTCTCCTTCTGGGGGCACAGATAATCCTGTTCACCCCAGTCCCAGTTGTCAGAGTCTCAAATACTCCAATGTGGATATGCTGTGTTGCTCTTTTTGATGAGTTTTCAATGTTACAGATTTGTAAAATATTTGGGTCTAATGCTCCCCCAGCTTTTGTTTATAACTGCTAATCTATTGTTTGCCTGATTCTTCCAGTGTAACTCCAAAGGCCAAGGAGAGAAGGAAATGTACACACTAGGAATCACTAACTTCCCAATCCCAGGAGAGCCTGGCTTTCCACTTAATGCCATTTATGCCAAACCTGCCAACAAGCAGGAGGAAGGTAAGGCTGACCCAGGGCCTCTGAAGGCTGCCTTGGGCTCACACTTTATTAACTGCGTTTTTGTGACTGCAGTTAGAAAAATTACTGTTAAAACGAAATCTTTTAAATTTACAGTCTGTCTTCTGAAGGCAGCACAAGCTGGATTTTCTGACCTTGGGGATTTCCCAGGATCCATAGATAAGCTGAGCAAATCAATTCAGCCAGCTGGGAGTGCCTGCAGATGTGAAACTCCCTCTCTGCTTTAAGCAGTGATCGTTGATGCGTCCATGTTAAATCCAGTTTGAGTTGGTGCTCCCCAGTTTACCCTGGTTTTGCTGTGCTGCTTTCAGAGGTGATGAGGGCCTACCTGCAGCAGCTGAGGCAAGAAACCGGCCTTCGCCTTTGTGACAAAGTGTTTGATCCTCAGAGCGACAAGCCGAGCAAGGTAAGAGCTCAGTGGCATCACCATGGAGTTAATGGGAGGTTGGGGGTGTTTTTTCAGCCACGTGGAGAGAAATGAGATGTTGGGGTGAGGGTCAGGGGTGGGTAACTTCAGCCAAGCTGGACTGATTTTACAGTGAAGTGACAGCTGCAAGTTATCAATACATTTAATCTAAGGTGATATGACAGTGAATGCCAGTTTGGGTTAATTTCAAAAGCAGGGCAGTAATAAGAGGTGTCTGGTTCAACTCTTCAAAGCACTGCACATCTGCTCTTGGCTGGGGTTGCAAATGGAAGTTCATAAGCACAAGAGGTGCTGTTTGTCTTCCCAGGCAGCTCTGATTTGAGAGCTGCTTTGAAGTTGATTGTTTTGCCTCGTGTCCAGATTGAAAAAAAAATTGTTAATCAATGAATGAGTCACCTCTTGACTGTTCACATGTTTCATGTGCAAATGTGACTGCATTAATGTTGAAATTACTTAGGCTAATGTAGTTACAAAGGCATAGCTTCCTGGTGCATCCCTCATTTATGATTGTATTGGAATAAAATATAATAAAAGTAAGAGAAAGTAGAATTTCCCATCTTAATTCAAAGTCCTGTAATATGAATTCATTGTGTCCATTCCTATTGTCTTGTTCACCTCAATTCCAGGAGAAAGCAGTGTGGAAAACTGTGTGTAAAACTGGAGTCTTAACATGTTATATGTCAGAGATGGAATACTTTAAAGTCAATGGAAACCACTTTTGCATATTTTCTGACTCTGTCCTTCCTTCTGCAGTGGTGGATCTGCTTTGTGAAGAGGCAGTTCATGAACAAGAGTCTCTCAGGCCCCGGGCAGTGAAGCAAAGTGGCAACAACTTTAAGCATTTCCACAGCAAGATAGTCAAGTCTTTTGCCTTTGTTTTGGATACATTTTGTACCAAGGAAGAATTAAGTGCTTATGAAGTAAAAAAAAAAGAAAAAAACCAAACCTGTCAATGAGTGATAGAGGGAGGGAGAGCAAAAAGTTGTGTAAGCAAGTATTATTAAGCTGGTGCTTAATAAGTGATTTCTAACGTGCTGTTTCGGATGCAAGTTGCTTTGTAATCGTGGCTACAGCATTTAAAACAGGGCTTGTATTTAAGAGAAGAAGTGGGCTTGGCTGTGGGGCAGGGGAGCTGTGTCATTGCTCTGCTGGCTGGAGTCTGGGTGTTGTATGTCCAGGGAAAACAGACCTCTCACGCTGTGTTGTCCAGTGCAGTGATTTTTACCTTGTTTTCAATAAAATTTGCTTGTAATTAACGTGGTAACTACTGTGTGTCTTATGAACAGCCTTCAAATGAGATAAAGAGGGGATTTTTTTTGCAGAAGGCTTTGGGGTGACTTAACTGTGGCCTTCCAGGATCTGAAGGGAGCCAACGACAGCCTGGAGTGCCAGGACAAGCAGGAATGGCTTTGACCTGACAGAGGGCAGGTTTAGATGGGATACTGGGAAAAAAATCTTCCCTCTGAGGGTGGGGAGGCCCTGGCACAGGGTGCCCAGAGAAGCTGTGGCTGCCCCATCCCTGGAAGTGTCCAAGGCTAGGTTGGATGGGGCTTGGAGCAGCCCGGGATAGTGGAAGGTGTCCCTGGCCAAGGGTGGAATGAGATGATCTTCAAGGTCCCTTCTGACCCAAACCATTCTGTGATTCCATGATTATTGTGTAACTTTAATCAGTTGGAAGCGAATCATTCTCAATGAAAACTGGGATTAATACAGGGGCTGCAGTTTGCATCAATCTACCTGTTTATTTAGCAAGTCTGCCTCTGCAGAACTGTGCCTCTGAAATGCCTTTACAGGGTAACACAAGCAAATCCCACACAGCCGGGTCTGTGGCGGCCTTCCTGATGGCGGACTCAAACACTCCCAAACTGTTAAAAAGCGGCTGTTCTTATCAGTCAGATGATTTCTGGAAGAACACAAATCCACGCTTAAGTTTATTTAGGTTTTGTTCCTTCATGGCAGGACTCGTGTTAGCGTACTCTCAGAAAGACAAGGGGCGAACTCGGGATCTGTGGAGGCAGAGGGCGTGTGTGTTTTCCACCAGAGGCCACACAGGGGAGCAGATCCCCTCAGCCGCGGTGCCCGAACCCCTCACACCGTACTCTCCCCTCACACCGTTCCCGCCGCCGGGGGGGGGTCCTTGCTGCGGGCTGCCCTCCGCGCGCCTGTCGGGCCGCGCGGGCAGTGCCTTGGCCGCCTGCGGGCGGCGGCGCGCGAGGACCCCTCGGTGGCGCCATTTTGGAGTGGCGGCGGGCGGCGGCGGCGGCAGCTCCGTGCCCGGTGCCTCGCTCGGTGTCTCTCCCGCTTCCCCCCGCCCCGGTCCCGTCCCGTCCCGTCCCGTCCCCTCCGCCCCGCCGGCGGCAGCATGAGTGTGGTGGAGCACGTGCGCGAGATGGCGGCCGCCGGGCTGCACTCGAACGTGCGGCTGCTCAGCGGGCTGCTCCTCACCATGAGCGGCAACAACCCGTGAGTGCCCCGCCGGCAGGGGGCGCGCGCGGCGCGGGGTGTGAGGGGAGCGGGGCCGCTTTTGGGGTGTCCCTGTCCTTGTCCTTGCCTTCCCCTCTCCTGTCCCTGTCCTGTCCCTGCCGGGAATTGAGCCCGCCTCTGTTCGGGTACCAGCATCAGCGTCCCATTGGGGTGCCCCCTACAACATGGGTGTCCTGGCAGAGAATCGTGGAATTACCGAATCGTTCAGGTTGGAGGGACCTTGAAGATTGTGGTGTTTCACCTCTCCTGCCTTGGGCCACTGTCCCAGGTTGCTCCAAGCCCCGTCCAACCTGGTCTTGGTCTTTGCAGGGATGGGGCAGCCACACCTTCTCTGGGCAACGTGTGCCAGGGCCTCACCATTCTCACAGGGAAGAATTTTTCCTAATATCCAATCTAACCCTGTCCTCTGTCAGTGTGAAGCCATTCCCCCTTGTCCTGTCACTCCAGGCCCTTGTAAATTGTCTCTCTCCATGTTTCTTGTTGGCTCCCTGGAAGGCCACAGTTAGGTCATTTGGTCTGCACACATACTAGGAGTGTTAGAAAAGGGGTTTGTTTAATGTGGGAATAGGGGTTAGGACCAGAACTGCCTTAGCTGATAGAAGGTGAATAAATCCTAGGAGAAAGTTGATGCAGTGTAATGGACGTTGACAACCTGTGGCTTGTTATGGGAAGGATGGGAGCAGTGGCCAAGCAGCCAAACATTGAGCTGTTGTTGCTGATGAGGTGTCAGGAGTGGCTGTTGGATTTGTTTGTTTACAGATAAAAGAAATTGGTGAGATAACCCCTGTGTGAGGAGTCAATACCTGTTACTCAATGGTCCTCCCAGTGTCAGAAAGAAGCTGCAGCAGTTGGAAGTTGAAGCCAGGCAAACCAAAGCTACAAATACTTTGGATCTGTAAAGTTTTTATTCTTGTGCAGCCAGCTGATCTCAGCCTTTCTGTCTGCATTTCTTCTAGGGAACTCTTCTCTCCATCTCAGAAGTACCAGCTCCTTGTCTATCATGCAGACTCCCTCTTCCATGACAAGGAATATAGGAATGCTGTCAGCAAGTACACAATGGCCTTACAGCAGAAAAAAGCCTTAAGTAAAACTTCCAAAGTCAGACCTTCTACTGGAAATGCTGCATCAACACCCCAAAGCCAGGTATTTAAGGATTGATAATGTGCTGCATGAAGTGATCATGTTCCCCCTTCCAGTTAATGTTGCTGACTCAATATTCACAGAGTCACTGAGGCTGGAAAAGATCCTTCAGATCGAGTCCCTGCCACGTCTATCACTAACCATGTTCCCTGAGCATCACCTTTACGTGTCTTTTAAATACCTTAGATTGTGCATTTATCATGTCAAATAAACCTGACTTTTAAGGCTAATTAGTTTGATAATATCTGTGTGGTGTTTCCTAATGCAAAACTTAAAATGGTCTCCAAATTTTCTGTATGTGTACTTCATACTTTTAATTTGAAGACAGGAACAATATGAACTAGCAGTGAGTTGCAGTTAGCTGACTTGCACTAGATATTTTTCAACACAGTATAAATATTTATGAGGAAACCTTATTAAAAGTTTCATACCTGATTAAACCAACATTGTATTTAAATCTTGCTTTTTTGTTTCAGTGTTTACCATCAGAAATTGAAGTGAAATACAAAATGGCTGAATGTTACACAATGCTGAAGCAAGATAAAGATGCCATTGCTATTCTTGATGGGATTCCTTCCAGGCAGAGAACTCCAAAGGTGAGTTCTGGCAGGTTTTTGTCACAGGTTCTTGGTCAGTGTATCTACAGGGCAGAACATAGTACATCAGTGTAATGGCATTGTGTCTTTTTCTTTAGTTTGGTAGCATTTCCTAATTTTAAATTAGCTGATTTGGACCCTTTTCTTTAAAATCATACCAATTTTGTACTTCCTATGTTAGAAAGAATTAAAAAAAAAAGGAGTTAAATGTTTTGTGCATTTTTAGCAACTTCCTGTGTAGTTGGAGCAGTGCAAAATCCTTGAAAGGCTGGAGACTTTGGCAAGTAGAAAGTTTGCTAGTGCTCCATCTTTTAAAATCTTTTAATCCTTTTCAACAACAGTTTAGATAATGTTAAATATTTAGATCCCTTTGTGGTCTTCAGTGCCAAATCTGTGGAGTCTTTGCTCGCTGGCTCTGTTACTCAGAAGGGCTTAAGAGATTAACACATCAGATCAGTCAACTGTGTTTCATGTTAAATTGTCCTAAAAGTGTACATGGCTTAAACTCCAGTTAATGTCAGAGTGTTCTGTTCAAAGATCAAGTTACAGAACAGAAAAAGATGAAAAAGTTGAGAAAAGTAAACTTTTTGCCTGTATACACCAGTAAATGAAAGTGCTGTAGCAGAAACCAGCTACTTGTGTTGTGTAGAGCTCAGATAATTTCTGTTCTTCCGTCAATCATGGCTTCATTCAGAAGCTGAATGGAAACTTTCTCTGCCTTGCTAAGCTGACTCAAACACTTCCATGGATACAGAGAGATCCCTGGAAGAGACTGATTAATGGATATACAGTTCCTTCCTGGCATCATGTATGAGCACTTGCCCGTCTTTTGACTTCTTTGATGCACAACACAGATTTCAAGGTGCACTGTGCACATACAAAAGAATGTAGATTTTATTTCTGTATTCAGTTTTCATTTTATACCATATGGTACCTTAGAGTGTTCTCAGAAGAGCAGGCTATTTTGTCTTGCCTGGGACAGAGGCAGGCAGGCTTGAAGACAGAGTTGTGACCTTTCTTAGTGATTCTCCTTCCTCACACTTGACTGTCCCCACGTTTCTGTTGTCTGTAGATCAATATGATGCTGGCAAATCTCTACAAGAAAGCAGGTCAGGAGCGCTCCTCGGTGACGAGCTACAAGGAAGTGCTGAGGCAGTGCCCCTTGGCCCTGGATGCCATCCTAGGTGGGTGTCTGCACACTGTGGGCATTGCAGTGTTCAGTGTGTTATAACTTGAATTACACTTGGGACTCCGTAACTGTCTTGTATTTGCATGTCATACCCACATTATATAAATTGTAAGGAGCCCTGTAACAGCTGCTTGTGCTTGTCAAGGGACGGAGTTTCTGGCCCTCAGACAATTTGTATCAAAAGCATTTTTGGGTGGCTGAGACTGATGGATGAACCCTTCTAAACAGGCTTGCTCTCACTGTCGGTGAAGGGAGCAGAAGTGGCCTCCATGACCATCAATATAATCCAGAGCATACCCAATTTGGATTGGCTCTCCGTGTGGATCAAGGCATACGCCTTTGTGCATACTGGAGACAACACCAGAGCAATAAACACCATTTGGTAAGAGTTGAAAGAACATGATGCAGTCCAATAATATATTAATTCTTATATACAATGATATTCTAAAATGTCATTTATAAATAATGGGCTTTTTTTTTCCTTTAAGCTCTTTAGAGAAGAAGTCGTTGCTGAGGGATAATGTGGACTTGCTGGGAAGCTTAGCAGACCTGTACTTCAGAGCTGGAGATAATAAAAACTCTATCCTAAAATTTGAACAAGCACAAATGCTGGATCCTTACCTAATAAAAGGTGAGTAAATCCTGAGGGAAGGTTGGCCTGAAGAGTAATAGCTACATGCAGTGGAATATTGTATATTGTTTACCCAGATTTCAGTTCAGAGTTGACATTCAGAAGCTGCAAGTCTTGAACCTTTCCTGGTAGTTGCACAGTTTAAAATAGGTGTTTGTGGTTTTGGTGGCTTTTTTTTCCTTGTGAATGAGCATTTCTTGAGGATTGACCCTCCAACGTGTCTCTTTAGGAATGGATGTTTATGGTTATTTATTGGCACGTGAGGGTCGGCTGGAGGATGTGGAGAACTTGGGCTGCCGGCTCTTCAATATTTCTGACCAACACGCAGAGCCCTGGGTGGTGTCTGGGTGAGTTGTTTCTTTTCCTTTCTCACCCCAGCTCTCGATTTGCTGAATGTGGTGGGTTACAGCTGACACAGTGGGTTCAGCTTGTTTTGTTCAGAAGGTGCTTTCCTATCCTGTCTGTTCCATTCTTGGGTAACTTAAATTAGCTCTCTGTAAATATCTATCCTGTTTGTTTTCTGTATGTTAAATCTATTAGAGTTACCACACCTGTGCAATACTTCAAATAGCAGTAACAGTTTTAATTTTTAATGGGGGCTTTTTAAACTCCTGAAGAAGTTTTTTTTCTTAACTTCAAATGCAAGGAGTTCAAAACCCCCATGACTATACACAGGCACCGCAGGCAGTGCATGTTTACAATCCCTCTCCTCTTTCTGTAGGTGTCACAGTTTCTACAGCAAACGATACTCCCGTGCCTTATACTTGGGAGCCAAAGCAATCCAGCTGAACAGCAACAGTGTCCAAGCCCTGCTGCTGAAAGGAGCTGCTCTGAGGAACATGGGCCGGGTGCAGGAGGCCATCATCCACTTCCGTGAGGCCATCCGGCTGGCGCCCTGCCGCCTGGACTGCTACGAAGGTGAGCCATGAAAAGCTACTCACAGCTGCTCTGCTGTCAGGGTTGGTGTCGTGCTGATGGTGAGGCAAGGGAATAAACTGCAGTTCTTCCCTCCTGTTGGCTTTCTAGTAAATAATTATTACCCCAAAACCGATGAAGCGGTCAGGCAAAGTATACGAGAGAATGTGTGGATTTGTAAGAATGATTTTCAAAAAGGGGTTTTCTTGTTTTTTGTTTTGTTTAATCTGGATCTAAACAAACTTCAGTGTTTTGAGCAGCTCGCTTTTGGATGATGACCTTAACTGATGGTTAGTTCTGCTGGGAGCTTTGTTTTGTCATATTTGGTTAAATATTTAAATCTTGTTGATCTCAACAGCAGCTTCAAGTAGATAGTGAGTGGTGAAGAGTCCAGGTGAAGTATTAATTATCTCGGAATTGGACAGAAGTGTTAGATTAGGTGTACTTAGGGTTGGGGTTTTTTTCAGTGCCTGCCCATTAATTAACATCAAGTCAATTATAGAATGAGTATGTTGGCATGCATACATTCCCTTTCTCAATTGCAATTTGTGTTTGCTTATGGGAGTGTCAGCTGTTCAGGACCTGAGTGCTACTAAGTGCAAATAATGGTGGAGGAGTGAGTGCCTGTGGTGCTGACTCAAACCCTGCAATGTTTCCATCTGACCCCACCAGGTCTCATCGAGTGTTACCTGGCGTCCAACAGCATCCGTGAAGCCATGGTGATGGCAAATAACGTGTACAAAACCCTGGGGGCAAATGCACAGACCCTCACTCTGCTGGCCACAGTCTGCCTGGAGGACCCAGTCACGCAGGAAAAGGCAAAAACGTTGCTGGATAAAGCTCTCACGCAAAGACCTGACTACATTAAAGCTGTGGTAAAGAAAGCAGAACTTCTCAGTAAGTTCCTTTTTCCCCATGGTGGTTTGTTTAAAGATACCTTTGTACATGGAAGGCAGTTCTGCAGCCACATCGATGTGAAGGATGTAACAGTGATGATGATTTATCAGTTCTACCCTGAAGGAAAAAATCACAGGAATTAATTGCATTCGGCAACTGATACTACACTTAAAGCAAATTGCAAACAAAATGTTTTGACTTCAAAATAGATGTAATTGAATGTAACAGCTATTGCAACAAAAAGGCCTTGCTAGAGTTAATCTTGCAAGAAGTAGAGCACTGCTGTGTCCTCCCTGCTGACAGGTCTGGAGGGACAAATAGCCTTGTGTTGGAAAGACTTTTAACACTGTGTCTTTTTATAAATTTGTCTCAACTAGTAATTAAAACAGTAGTTTTGCCTGTGAACAGGTAGAGAACAGAAGTATGAAGATGGGATTGCCTTGCTGAGGAATGCCCTGGCCAACCAGAGTGACTGTGTGCTGCACCGGATCCTGGGAGACTTCCTCGTGGCTGTCAACGAGTACCAGGAAGCCATGGACCAGTACAGCATAGCCCTGAGGTAAAGCACACCCTGAGACTGCAGGAGGTTTATAAGAACCAATAATCAGTTTCACTGAGTAAAAAGATGAGCTATTAATTGATTAGGATGAGTATCAGAGGTGGCTTTATATCAATCTCCCTTAAAACAAGCAAAACCACACAAGTGACACCCTGTTAATAAGTTGGTGGGTCTTAAGACTTGGAACTGAGAAGTGCAAAATGTAAGGACTGTGTTACTGCTAAATACATCACAAGGCTTGTGATTCCTAGACTAACAAAAGGATTAAGGTATGGCATTATTTATAGTTACTAATTATTATGTAGTCAGACTTTAAGATCCATTCCTTTACACAAGAAGGTGCATATAAAAATGAGCTATTTGATAAATTTAAATAGTGTGATTCAACTTGACATAATCTAAATGCTATTTTAGGGTGTTGTTACTTTGTTAAATATTCCCATGTTTTGATTGCAACATACTCAATTTGCCTTAAACCCAGCACATTATGTCCGCTGCAAACTTGTATAGCTTAAATGGGTCAGCTGGTTTTTGCCTGCATAGATTATATTTAGTCAGAGTCATTTAAATTTTTACTGCTTTCATGTTACTTTATAATTAGTATTGTTGGGAGAGGTGACTAAGTTTTCTGGAAGAGTGGGATGTTTAGATAAATGCATTCTTGGGGATCAGAACTGTTTTATAAAGAGATTTAATACTCAGTGTTACAGTAGCTCGAGGGGAAGTTGCATCATCATCTAAAATAAGCTTCCTGATGATGTTAAACAGGAAGTGCAGACAACAGGATGAGATTTTATTGTTATTCTTTACACTAAGGTCACAAAGAGAAAAAAGTTTCAGGACAATGCTTTCTTTTTCTTCCTTTCTTCAGTTTGGATCCAAACGATCAGAAGTCACTAGAAGGATTGCAGAAAATGGAAAAAGAGGAAAGTCCAACAGACGCCACCCAGGAAGAAGATGTGGATGACATGGAGGGAAGTGGAGAAGAGGGGGACTTGGAAGGCAGTGACAGTGAAGCAGCTCAGTGGGCAGATCAAGAACAGTGGTTTGGGATGCAGTAAAAGCCTCCTGCCGCTCGTTTTGGCACTTGAACACACCACTAGAGCCACTCTTCTTAGAAGAACAGAAACTATGATTTTTTTGCAGTAACAAAGGACTTTTTTTTTGTTTTTTTAATACACTCTAAAACCAATTAATAGATCTGTGCATCTCAATACTGTGGAGATTCTTGATGCTTCTTATTTATTAAGTGTAAGGGACTAACTGCATCCGAGGTTATTTGCAACTTTCATTTTGAAAAATTCCTGCTAGAACTAAAACCATCAGAATCTGAGGTGTGTAATGAGCCTGTTGTTTGTGATGAAAACAATGTCTGAGTTCTGTCCAGGGCTAAGTGTGCTTGGGCAAGTTGTAAATACAGTGGTTTGTACTCCTTTGTGGGAAAGGTCTTGCTCATTTGTATGCAGCCATTTGAGCCTGGGGGAGCTGCTCCCAGTGAAGTCTGGGGGAGTTACTTGAGTGTGGCTGAAAGCAGCACTTTTCTTTTTCTGTGTTTGTTGAATTAATTTGTCTTTTTCTAGGGCATTACCTGTGCTGTCCAGGAGAAGTTTGGGACAATAGGCAACTTGGACTTGCAGGACACTTTTTGTAGCTGACTGATTTCTCTGTGTTCAGAATTGGGCCAGTGGTGGAGAATTAAAGTCATTTCTTCAACCCTTACTAAACCCTGTAATCACTTAAAGTCTCTATGTTAGCATTTATTTTAAAATGCAGTTTAATTTTATTTCAGTATGTTCCTGGAAGGTTTTGCAGCAGTGACTCAAAGCACTTTACATTCTGTGTACAGCACTGACATTTAAAATGCTATAAAAAGATTTCATCCCTCTTCCCTTGCACTGCTGGAGAAATGTTAAATTATGCAAATCCACATATTGTCCTGTTTTTTCCGTGTTTATATACTTCCTGATTTTGTCAGGTAGTTTTTGAATTCACATCTTTTCCCCTCACCTTTTGAAGCAAAATTGCTTCACATACAAATTCCCAACCTCAGCTTTTCAAGGGTGAACTGCTTTGGGTAATCTAGAAACTGTTTCATTTCTGTGGGCTTGATGCGTGGGAAGAGGAATTACTTATTTTTCTTACAGTTCTGACTTCCTTAGTCTTTACCAAAACGTGTTTTTTTAATCTTTATATTCAGAGTTTAATTCCTTTTGTATTTATTTTGTTACCACAGGTATGCTGGAGTACACAGACTTTTTAGAAAGCTAAAAAATGGGTTTGAGTATCAGTTGGAGGAAAAATGGCTGTTTGTTACAAATACAAGACATGGAAAAGAAGCTTCTCCCTGAAGGGCAGATAAGGGTAAAATATCCCTCTGTGATGTTGTATCAAAAATGCACAACAAAAGGAAGAGGCAGGTTATTGTCTGTTTCGGAAATGTTTTGGTATGTCATGGCTTACAAAGGAGGAGTCTGATAGTTCATCCATTTAAGAAAAGAAAACAGCTGCTTGTCTGATCTCTCTGGAATTCTGTGGGCTTTAGATTTTCCAAAATACCAAACTGAATTAGGATTATTTTAAGGTGATAGGGGAAGAACAGCGCAGCAAAGCTGTCGTGGCAGTTGGATTGGCATAAGCTGCTCCTGCTCTTCCAGTAAGAAAATCCACCAAATGTGGACATCTGTGGGAGAGCAAATATTTCATTAATGACTTTCTGGCAGATGAGGGGCCTCATCCTGTTCATCTCTTTGCCATTGCTGTGGGATGCAGTGAATGGATTTCAGCTCATCACATGTCTCATAATAGAAAAAACATGCAAGCATATTCAAAGCATCTTTTTTTATATAAAAAAACTTTGCTTTCTCCTCACACTCAGTGTTCACCAGACATAGTCTACAGCTGAAAGCTGGGTAGCTGCATTAGCTTTCTGGTTGTATAGCAAACCTCTGCTGTGGGTGAAAATGGAGTTGTTTGTGTTACTAAACTCAAGATAGGATACACTGAATTGTGATGAGGAGTATATGAGGTATGTGATGTATTTTTCAGCCATTTTGTTCTTTTGTTTCTTTCAATAGGTCGTTCACTGCAGGTGGAAACCACTGGCCTTACACATTTCTCTGAAATATTTACGTTAAACAGGAAGCTGGAGAACCACAGTTCTATTGAAACCATTCTGTAGTGTGTTTGTAGATAATCTGATAATATCTGCTTTTACAACAGGCAGGAGACTAAAACTACTTCAAGATGAGTCCTTAGGTGCAGCTTTAGCAAACATGTCCAGGCACACCTAAGAACACCTTGAGATGGCTGTCCAAAGTAGAGTTGTATCCTCACAGCTTTGGTTTTCTGAGAACTTGGCTCCTTACTGAAAATGAGAAGTTGTCAGATAAAGCCTGGTGAGTACCCGATGTGTTGGGGTAGCTGTATGTGATCCTTGCTAGGAGTTGCACTGTGACTGTGGGACTTTGAGGTGCCATACATGTTGAGATTATATACAGAGATATATTTGGCCCTCACTTCAGAATTCTAGAGGGATTCTGCTTGCCTATTAATGAGCCTTCATTAGTGCTTTAATTTTGGAATGTGATCTCTGGTTTTGCAGAGGTCTGGTACTCTCCAATGCAGTTACAGGCTTTTAGTTCAGGGAATATAACAATTAGGCCTTAATAAGCAGCTGACCTCATTCCCTCCCTCAATCACATGCTGTGTGCCTGAGAAGAAAGGATCACAAAGCCAAGAACTGAAGTTCAGGCTGTGTTAAATCAGTGATGGAAGTGAAACAGTTTGGACATGAGGCAAGAAATCTGCTGCCATCCAGTTGTACTGAAAAGTGTTGGTGTGTCTGAGATGCTGGTCTGGGGCTGGGTAAAGGCAGAGTGCCCCTGTTTGCCTGAAATCCTCGAATTTAAATCACATATTTCATTACTAGCTTTTAATTCTTTCCTACTTTGACAGGAAGTGATGGGAAAGGGATAGAATTTCTTCTAATTGTACATAGATTTGGGTAAGGGCTAAAAGGCTGAATTTACCAGAGTCTAAAAGCAGCATATGTTCATGGTGTGGTTAGAAATTGCCTAAATAATGCATTTATTCTTATTGTGTGCTGGTAACACCTGAAATACTGGCAGTGTTTCTAATTCTGATTTCCAGATCATGGGAATTCTAGAACTGTGAAACAGAGATAAAGGAGGGACTGAGGACTTCTGGCCAATATCAGTGTCCTCTGTTGAATTGAGGTGCTGCTGCTTTTTCTGCTGCTGCTGATTATAGAGAGATTTTTGATTAACTAGGATTTTTTTACCCCCTTTCAGTAACTATGTCTTCCTCATTAAGCCTCTTTGTGTGGTGATTCTTCCCTCCTTGCTTTTCAGGAGCTCAGTGATGCGGAAACTGATCCATCCAGGGCAGAAGCAGGCAGGATTTCTGATTCAGCAAACCCTATTCCCTCATTTAGGTCTCAGTGGTAAGAAAATCTCAAAGGCTGTGTCTGCCATTGTCATTTCAAGTTCCACAAACATACCACAACCAAATATATTTAAAAAACCCAGATCTGCAGGGTCCGTGGTTCTTAAATTTAGTGACCTTAGGAGGGCTTAAACTCAGTATAAACCTATGATTTCAAACTAAATAGCCTTAGGTAGTTGAAGTGTCCTTTGGAAGCTGGCCAAGAGGAGGCAAGGATGTATAGAAGACTGGGTGTTTGGGGAGGAAATAGATAATAAAATAAATAATATAGATAGATAATTTTTGGTGCAAGCAACTCAGGGAAAAAAATAAAATGTTCACCTGGGTAAGTTCAATGTAACAATTTATATATTGAGGAAAGCCCTTTGGCTGGTCCATGGCTATCACTTGATGGAACAACAAAATAGAAAGAATAATCTGTTTTCACTCACTGGCTTGAGCTTTTGCTTTGCAAAGTCAGTGGCTCTGGGGTGTTGCGTGTGGGTCCCCAGTGGACGTTTACTCTGCACAAACCTCCCTTTTAAAGAGCTTCCAGAGGGGCCAAGGACTCTGTGAGTTTGGAGGTAAGATTCCTTTTCCTCCCTTTTCATCCCATCGAAACAGTGATGTGGCAAATAGAATGATGGTTCGGGGTATTGGGTAAATCCCTGGAGCCTGATAAATTGATCTCCAAAGTCGTCTCTGCGCTTCCACGTGGGTAAAACTTGGGATAAAATCTTTTAGAAGACCTCTTCAGGTGCTCAGAGCTTCTCTCATTTCTCACCCACCCTCCTGGGGGTGGATGTGGGCTCTAATCATACTCAAATTCCCCTCGAGGTAAAAATGGGGATATTTCCTGCCCTCTGTATTTAGAATTTGATGTAATATGTCCATAATGCCTCATAACTTGAGCTGTGGGGAGTGGTTTCTTTGCTCTGTGCTGTCAGGGGGCTCATCCATGTGATGCTTTAGAGCTGGGGGTTTGCAGGGAGGAGGAGGAGGGGGAGGAGGGGGAAGATGAAGCTGTTTATTTCAGCATCTCTTACCACGTACTCTTGCACTGAGTACCTTGGCAACCCACTGAGCATCACGTTCTCCTCACATGGCTGTACTCCAGCCGGGGGACTCGTTCTGCTTAAACTTGCAGATCATCCTTTAAAGAAATGTTTAAAAATAAGGTGTGAGTTGGTGTGAGTTTGCTCAGCGCTGTCTGAACGTGGAGCTGCTGGAAGCAGCCGAGGAATGCACCTCGCTGTGACAGCAGCACGAGCTGGGTGCTGAATAATGACTTCTTGTCATTGCTGAGCTTTACTTTTGGCACTGGTGCTGGGGACGAGAATTTCCACCAGCAGAAAAAAGGGGCAGGAGAGGAGCAGCCGGGCCGGAGCGAGTTCCACACGGGTGCCTTGGTACAACAGTGCTGGTGAGCTCTGAGAAACGCTCCATTTTCCCAGCCAGGCTGAGGCTGCGAAAGAGAGAGGTGTTCATGGGGCTGTCTCCCCCACCTGCCCTGGCCAAATGCCTGCGATCCTGAGCTCAGGTGTCCGTGGGAAGCGCTGCCGGAGCCCTGCAGCGGGAGGGGCTGTGCTGACAGCGCCGGCCGTGTGTGCCAATGCCCGGCTCTAAATCCGGCTGCGGGAGGAGCTGCAGCGCGAGATAAGCGAGTGCAGAGCCGGGCTCTGACAGCCCGGGGCGAGCAGCAGAGCTCAGCCTGCCCAGCACACCACTACCATAGTAGGAAGCAGCCACCAGCAGCTCAGCCCGATGCATTATGCACCCTCCACCATCCTATAGAGCTGCTGGACCATGGAATTCGACCCCTGTATTTTTAAACATCACACTGTTGCGTTTGAAGGGTCTCAGATGTGTCACCTCATTTGGATAATGCTGTTTGCCAGCAGGGTGCTGCTATCAGGGGCTGGAGGCTAAGAGGCATCACATTTAATGTAAAACACATTCCTAAGTTGTCTCTTATTCCAAACACAACCTAGTGTTTGGGCTTTGGAGCAGAGCATTACAAGACACTCAGAAAATCCAGCTTTTACCCTGGCAGTGCTTTAGCCTTGCCCAGCAGCAGCCTTTTGAGCTCGTGGCAGAACAGCCCCTGGTTTGGGGAAGGCAGTGAGCCCAAAGCACTCCCAGCAGGATGCTCGTGGTGTGGTTTGGAGCAAACACATTTGGCTTCTCTTTTGCCTACAGAAAGGGAAGAGATCAGGAGCTGCTTTAGGCCGGGGCAATTTAGAAAACAGAAAAGGACAAAAAAAAAAGAAGATATAGTTGGGAAAGAATTGTTTATTTTACGTTTCTCAGAGGGATTTTACAAACAATGGAGCATTTTAAAAAAACTGAGTGATCAAAGTACTTGACAGTGTCCCTTAAACACACACACAAGCCCCTGGACAGAGGAAATCACACCAGCGAGGAGGTCAATACTGCCGAGGAGCAGCTGCATCTGCATAGTTCTAGGAGGAAAGATTGCAATGGTGTTGGTGCTAAAAAGTGTCATCCTGGCATTAAAATAAGAGCGCGCTGCAGTGCCTATGCACGGGACCTGCAGGAAACAAAGTGCATCAAATAACACGCCGAGTATGTATTGTAGAATAAATTTATTTACCTGATACAAATGAAACTAGGTGTGATGCTCCTTACTGTCAGCATGTCAATAGACAATTGATCTTATTTACAACTTCTAAAGGTCACACATGCAGCTGTGGGAACTGGCTACGCTGTTGTTGCTTTTTAGATAAATGCATCACGATATTTTGTATTGCACCAACATCTGTCTTACTGCCTTAGATTTAAATAAGTTACATTACAGTGCAAAAGAGGTTGATTTGCACAGATGATAAAAAAATCCAACGTTATGAAGTGGAGGCTTACGGTTTAACATTCATCTGTAATCGTTTCCATGGGTTTATAAATAGGAGAGCATTGTACAGAAGCTGTTGGAGTAGGATGTTTGGATGATACAATACAGAGAGAGATCCGTCTACAACCCAAGGCATGCATTATCTGATATTGTACATTGTATAAACTGACATTTTACATACAGGAATATGGAAATTGGCTGACAGCTCCGCAATTCTTGTTCAAGGATAACCAAACTCTTCTCCATGCAGCACAGAAACCCAACTTCTCTGGAGAGAGTTCCGACTTGGTAAGCTATATTGCACGTTTGTACATCTGTATCATGAAGTCCTAATGGTACCACACATTTCTTCCACAGAGAACACAATGAGTTTTGTTTTTAGGGAAAGCAAAGAATCTTTACACGATACATGCAGAAGTTTTGGTAGATGTGTTGCTAAAAACACATGCACGCAACAAAACAACCTTACATTTCTGCAAAATTGTTTAGGAAGCGATTACTCCAGTATTGCTGAAAAGGAAAGAAAGAAAAGGCATCAGTTAATGAAAGGATGAATGCTAAGTATCATTATACAAGCAAGACTAAGATCAACAGTGACAGAAGAAAGAATGTTAAGTTTGGTAACTGGCTGCTCTGTCATTGAAGGGACACTCTCAGGTTACTTTGTTCTTGAAGCTCAGAATCCTGTGGATTAAGGCTCAGCTCTCTTGATTATCAGCAGAGCCAGCACTTCCTACTCAAGACTGCAGTGAAAAACAAGACATGTTTAATTAGCTTTTGCCTTTCTCTGCCTGACCAGTGGCAACAGACAATTCTCACTTCTTTGGAATTTTTACTTTCAAGCTCCACACTATGCACTTGTTTTTTTTTATCAGTCAAGCCATTACGGCAAGTTTGGTCCCAAAGTGACCTAACAATGTCCCTTTTCCAAGTTAGGCAGCTTGTTCTGGGAAGCAGTAGGAAAGCTTTGAAGAAGTCATTAAACTACAGGGATTAATGTGTAGGCAAAGGGTAGAGTACAACATCCTAAAGCTCCCGCTGTACTTCACCCCTACCACAGCATAAGGTCAGCCTTGTGTCTGGAGAGACTGCTCTGAGTCCCTACAGCTCCAGGGAAGCTCTTCCAAACACTGCTTCAACACTAAAATTTGGGCTCTCCTGCTAAGATTTGAAAATGCATATTAATGCAATTAAGGATGTAATTAGCAGAGATTAGGGAAACAGTTAATGGTTAGAAGTGCAAAAAAGTAAACAAGACAGGTGCAAGAGACAGACGACTCTGTATCAGTTTTACCTCCCTTCATCTCAGCAAATTCAGCCCCCTCTGGGCTGTGTACCATGAACTCTGGGCTCGAGCTGTGCTCTCGGGCCGGCACTGCTGTACTGCATTCTATCATCAGATTAAAAACTCAGTTTCGTACCAGGAACCTCCCCAACAGCCTGTCTACCAACACAAGCCTCGGAGCACTTTGACAGAGTGGTAGAAATGTTTTTCTGCAGCCTCTTTCATACTCATTTCTTTGCAATAATGTTTTGGGAAACCAAGTATGAACTATTTTTATTGCTCGGATGCCAGCAAGAAGGAGCAGCTCGTTGTGTAGCTCAGCACTTTGGATCGCTCACACGTGAAAGCACAGAGAGCCCAAGGCACTGCAAAGACAAAAGCTCCTGTCTAAAAATTCAATGCATGACTGCAGCTGCCCAAGCATCCTCCTTGCTACAGAACACAGGATTCAGGAGGAGCTGCTCTCATTCCAAACCCCACTGGGTTCCCAGCACAAGCCAATATCCTTCCTGGTGTTCCCAGCACAAGCCAGTATCCTTCCTGGTGTTCCCAGCATAAGGCAGCATCAATCACACTTGATTGATCCTGGTCTTACACACCCCTCTCACACTGGAGAATAAGCAGTGATGTGTGAGGGCACCAAGGAATCCAGAAAACAGCAGAGATGAAAAAGCTCGGTGAGATGGGAGCAAAGAGAAACAAAAAATATGAAGTTATTTTTAAGAATGGAGTGGGAGATCAAGCCTGGGGAATTCTGCTTGACTAAGGGCTGCTTGACTAAGGGCTGCTGTATGTTCTCTGGGCTAACATGGTTCAATAGGAGTTACCTTCTTCAATCCCAGCACTGGGGAAGTTGGAGAGGAAATATCTGGGACCAAAGAAATTAAATGAGAGTTTTAACTTTGAGATGTTGGCAAAAAATGAGTCTGTCCTGAAAAGTCCTCCCTTCCTGGCTTCTCCAGCTGACAGGACGGAGGCTGAAGGATGATGGGATCTATACAGCTCAGGATAAACACTTTAGTTCAGACATTTCCTGCAGAAATTACAAACTTTGCACTGCAGTTCTGTACTTTCTGTACCAGAAAAGCCCTCAGCTGCCTCATGCTCCTCCTGCAGCCTCCCCCAGCCTGTCAGCTGCCAGGGCTGAAGCCCAGACCCAGCACTCCAGCTCCAGGATCACAAGGATGTGATTCCACAGCAGGATGCTTCACTGCCCAGGAGGAAGCTCATGGTAGGTCTGAACATTTGGTCAATCCCAACCAGGCAAAGGTGGGATTTACAACACTTGGAAAAAAGAAGTCCTGAAAGCACAGCACAAACCATCAAACCCAAGACCAGCAAGTGCTGATCTTGGGGAAGCCTATTGCTCCATTTCTGCAGGAAAACCTGGACAAGACTGGGAGAAATAGAAGAAAAACAAGGCAGATGAAGATTGCTTGGGCTCTGTAGGAGCACCTTATAAAACCTGTTTTGTAAGCTCAGGAGCCTGTAGGGATGGAGCTCACTCCATCTGCCCACCACTGATCCAGCTTTCAAGGCAAACTCCAAGGAACACAAGGCCCTACCCCAAGTGCCTCTGAGACAGTGGCACGAACGAGCTCTCAGATGTCTATGGAAATCCATGACAAGCAGCAAGATTCATCTTCAACACTGACAGATCCAACAGAGAAGGTGTTGAAGACTGAATTCTACTTACTGACAGTCATTTACCCCTTCAGCTTCTTAAGAGAGGGGAAAAGGGGGTGTATAGCAGGATTATTTGGCACAAAAGACACAAACAGGATTGTACAAGAAGCAGAATTAGTCATGGTGGCAGTCAGACACGTGGCTTTAAAAAGGCCACCACATGGTGCTCTGGGGTTCAGCAGAACCCATGTTCAAGGATTCAGTGGCATTCCTGCCCTGGAAATGTCTGTCAATAGCAGTGGGAGCACACAGAACTAAGCTGTTAATTTGTTTCCAGCAAATAACATACTGGTACATACTTTGATCTCAAGGAATCCTACATCACAGGAATTATTATTTTTTGTTTCAAGAAACAGGGACGAGTCTCATGCGGCTCATTTGTTATTGATACAGCAAATGGCCAGCACAGGCCAGTGGTTTTGTGGAATGCAAAATCTTAGCTTGGCTCTTCCACACTAAAAAAGGGCATTCAAGGAGATTTGAATGCTCACAGTTTGGCAGCACACCTACTACATCATCAGGTCAGCTCCTCTGAGCCACTTCAGCATCAACTCAAACAAGTCAAAGTCTCTATAAACAAAGTATCACAATGCAATGGAATCTCTGATAGAGCCTCTGTGTTCTGAGGGAGCATCTCTCCACTTGAGAGCTTAAACCTAGAGAATTATGTGTGCTCGCTGGATTCCAGCTGGCACCAAGAGAACATAGCCTGGAACTATCCTTCCCCTCTAAGAGGGATCACAAAGCTGTTTGAATTTGGTTACTAAAGCAGACTGAGCCAGCACAAGATAACAGCACCTGCTGCTCTACAGACACAGTGACCCCAGGGCAAGTTTCAAAGACTGCCCTGTTAAGCTGAGACTGTTCTTTTGCCTTCTCAGATGGCAAATAACAAACACAGAGCTGTTTTTGCCAGGAGCAGCACCTGCCCTTCGAGCAGTGCAGGAACCAGGGACAAGGGAAGGGTGCTCAGCTCTGAGGGGCAGCCCCTGTTTCAGAGCAGGGAAAAGCTTTGGAGTAAACCAGCACCTGACCACGAGTACCAGAGAGTTTTGGACACTAAACATTCATGGTAACAGCTGTCAGGGTCTTAAGTTACAGATTTGTCTGATTTTATCTCAAACTTAAGACCAAAAGCTGTAAGACCTTGGGGCACTAAGGCTCCCAGGTACTATAAAACAAGACCCTAAAATACACTAAACCAAAAGCAAGTGCTTTGCCTTTGGAATCAGTAATTTGAGCTTCAGACCACAAAACAAGAGTCTAAAGTGGTGATAATAATGTAGCACAGCAGAGTTTGACAAAACACAGCATGGGAATGAAGGAAATTACTATTTATTCTTCAACATGTATACAGCATATGCTATTTTACAGCAAGTCACCACTGGCAGGGTGAAATGGAAGAAAAATACTCACTTTAGTCGATGAAAGTTGGAAGGCATTGGAGAAAAACACCACAGTTAGGACTGTTAATGACTTACACATTGTTGATACAGGACTGAATTTGAAAACATGCTTTAACATTTACCGTAATAATGAAGGTGGTTAGTGCCACATTAAAATAAAAATAGTTCTATACAATATGTTCAATTTGGTCATGTGCTATTTACAGATTTTACAAAAAACACACACGAGCTTGTTACTTCAAGTCAGGCTAACAACAGGCCAGCAGAGTAACTCCATGTATACAACTGAGCATTAGTGCCCTAAGTGTAGGAAATCCAATTTCTAGCTATGCAGTGCAAGTTATTTTTTCAGGTCTCATTGCAAATTTTTGTCTTAAAGGGGAAAAAAAAAAAGGAAGAAAGAAAAAGAAACGTGTAAAAAAGGTATTAAACCCCAACCTAAACCCCTCTTTTGAATTGAAACAGACTGTGTATGTTAAAAAGGCTTTAGATTCAAGGAGACAGAAGTAGCCCTCCCTATCCCTGCGTCATGGGCAACACTGGCAAAGTAAGGTCTGTTACAATAAAATACAATAGACAAATAAATAATCCTTAAAAAAAACAACCCTATGTGTGTTGAGAGTATGGAAGAACCCCAGCAGGCTGCACCTGGAATGGTATTTTCTGCACGAGAGAGATCAGGCATACCTCATACAGAAAGTGGTGTAAACAAGGACAGTCAAGAACCGAGAGTGAGGGAAGAGGGGACCAAGAAGAAATCCTGACCCAGGGAGCAGGACTCTCTACCCAGTGCAGAAAGTTCTGCTCGTGAACAAAACCTGACTTTATGACAAATTAAGTTTGGATGATCATGCAGAAGACAAACAGTTACATGCTTTTTTAGTTTTAGACAACACACATTCATTCCCTAAAATCTGCTGCCAATTTAGTTTGATAGTGTCCGCTGGCTCAAAAAAAATTTTCTTTTTTTTACATGATGAATAGACTATTGAACAGAACACTGTACATGCTTTTCATCTACAAAAAAATATTTGCATAAAATAGTGTTAGTTCTCTGTACATGTCAATGGACACTTTAACTGTGTATAAAAGAGGAATATATTGCCCCCACTGAAGTCAGAAAAAGCAAAAAACCAAAATCTAGATTATGAAACCTCCATCACCGGCAAATATGTTCATGTGAAAATTCAGCAGAAATAGACAGTTGCTCTAAACAATAAAAAAATTAAGTTAAACTTTTTTTTTTTTTCCTTTGAATGTAAAACTCGTCACCATGTCAGTCAAGACCAGAACATATCACTAAAGTTAGTGTCTGTGCTGTAAAGCCAGATAACCAGGGGCATAGTAATGAACACAAACGGCCAGGAAACTCCTTCGGTGCATGCTGACAGAGCACAGGGTTTGGTGGCAGGCCGCACACTATCATCTTTACCAGGTTCCAGGTAGTTACGGGCCACATATTTAAGTGTTTCATCCAGCAGAATGACAGGGAGGGAGATTTTCAATACCATCAGCCACTGCGTCACGTTCAGAGGTGTGATCTGGAAGATAATCTGAAAGAAAAGCCAGGGGTTACCAAGCTCCCCCTGCAGCCCTGGCCTCAAGCCTCACACAAGGTTTTGCTCTGTCTGTAAGTTCAGGGGTGGGGGTAAGGCACGAGCACTTACTGGCAGCGGTTCCACATAAAGGATAAGGAAGTGGAGGGACATGGACAAGCAAATGGCCCCCACCAGCCAGATGTTCTCCCACGGGGGCATCCTCATCAGGGACTGGTTTTCTGACAGGCTGCAACAGAAACACGGCTGGTGTGTGACTGTAACACCAACAGGAAGCTCTGAGAACCACAAAGCAGCCTGGCAAGGCACTGGGATCCCAGGCAGGAAACAGCCCAGGACACGGTTAGGATGCTGCAACTTGAAACGGGCTTGGAAGTCAGCTCAGCAAAGCAGTCACCATCAGCCTCAGGTTTATTCTTGAGAGTCTCGAGTGTTCTGCTCGTTCCTGATCTAGTCTACTCTTCTCACTGTGACACCAAAATCCTCTCCATGAGAGAAAAAAGGGAAGTGCGGACATGGCAGCCTAAGACACAATCCCCCTGAGTCTACCAGGGCCCCAAGTGCACCCACTTTTGCTGGAGTTCACAGAAAGACTTACAGAGGGTCAAGAACTTGCACCTTCTTAATGCTGGCTCTTGATTCCATCTGCATTTAGGCTGTGCTGGAGAAGAGGCTGAGATCCAGAGCAGCAGATGTAGAGCACTATCTTTATGTAGGACTACCCCAGTGCACTTGTATTTTAAGTTTATTTGTTTTTAAATTAACTGACCTCTAAGCTATTTGAAGAAAAATACCCTTGACATTGTGCTATTTAGTGGTTTCCATTTATAATCTAATATTAATTGGCTAAACCCACACTCCCTTAGGGCAGGAAAAACTATTTTCCATATCTTCAGCATTCTTATTTTAGTTCTCCTTGATATCACTTTATACCAACATAGGAGGGATAATCTGATTGATTAAGCTTAGATTAAAAATAATGGAAAATATTTCAGTTGCTTGTGCTTAGTAAAATACCAGAGTGAATTGGCAGACTTAAAAATACACCTTATGATAAGAGATCTCAAATGTTATCTAGGAGCCAGTTTGTTTGCACTACCAGAACTCAGAAGGGAAACGTGACTCACTCTTCATTAGCTGAGCTGTCCACCAAGGATCAAATTGCACAAAAAGCAGGATTTTGGACAAGCTATGCAGAGGCTTGGCTTTCCTGTTGGGACATACGAACCTGTTGAGAGCATTGCACATCTCTATGGTGACGAGCACAGAAAGAGCCATTGTCATCGGATACGGGGACTCAAACACCACACAGTCCACCCCATAGAAGTCTGGATTGTCCTCCTTGCACTGCAGAAAATGGCTCTGGAACAGAACAGAGTCAACTCACTTCCACAGCTTGTTCCCTTTTAAAATGTAAAATAGGCAACTAGGAAAAGCAGTATTACAGAAAGGAAAGTTTCTACTGTAACACCTAAAACCAGCGCTTATAAACTTTAGCCTGCTTTAGAAAAATCCCCTTTAGGCTTTCACTTACAAGACAACAACTAGTCCTTCAAATTGTTAGAAGCTCAGGTATCCCAACTCTGAGCTTTGCTATCAAGACTAATTAATCACAATGAAGTTTTACAGTAACAAGTCTGAAGAAGTTTAATTATACAAATTCCCACAACCTACCGGGTTTGTACAGTCATTTCAAGTATGAAAGCAGCAGGAACCTCCCCTCTCCCCCCAAAAGATATTAAACTGAGCAAATACCAGCTGGTAAAAGGAAACTCTTGGACCACCATCAGCAGCAATAAACCACCAAGCAGCAGCACCCACTGTGGCAGCACCAACGTAACCTGAAAGAAAACAAAGAGCTTTTCTCAGCACTGTGAACCGTACGCAAGACAAGACCTCGCTTGCCACACTTGAACTTTGGCCTCAAGACTTCCAGTACTGAAAAAAAAATAGGTTGTAATTAATGTCTTAGTTTATTTAAGGAAAAGAAAAGCCAATAGTACTTACATCCAATAGCCAGGTAACGGAAGAAGAGCCACCCACTGATCAGGGGCTCTTTGGGGTTGCGTGGTGGCTTGTTCATGATATCAAGATCAGGAGGGTTAAAGCCCAGGGCAGTGGCAGGGAGACCATCCGTCACCAGGTTTACCCACAGCAGCTGAACAGGAATTAGAGCTTCAGGAAAACCCAGGGCAGCAGTCAAGAAGATGCTACAAAGAAACCCACCAGTTACAAGCTCGTTCTTGTTCATGTCAGTAACGTTTAAGTCTAAACCTGTAGCAGCACTTCTGTTCTCTCCTACCCACCAAAGATCACAAGCTGAATATTCACAATCAGAACACTAAACACATATCCAAGAGCAAACACTAACCACTGGTAAGCAAGCTTTGAAGCACTGTCTTCTTCTGGTAACTTCAAAAATGGAAGACTTTCCACTTTAGGGTTGTTTTTTCCCGACTCTACTTATCAGTATAGGTAAATATATATATATACACGGATAAAGGCTTGCAAACCACTTTCTTAAAGACACATTTTAGCTCAAATGACTAAGCTTCATTTCCCTAGATTACTGCTAGTCCCTGCAGAAGTTTAATGAGCCTGTAACTTTCATGGCTCCAAGCCTGTGTGAATAAATAGAACAGAAATAGGGGCTGCAGCAAGAGCTGTATGAAGGACGGCCATAAAGCTGACAAGGAACAAGGCAAGACAATTGCTGTGCTTTATCCCGCTCTGGGAGAAAGTCTGCTTTGATGTAAGGACTGTGAGGAGACCAATATTTACATTTTGTCACCAGAAATGCATTCTGTGGTGCTGGGTCACCACCACTCCTCCCAGAGGAACACAAGACATGTTCCTGAAACCTGAGGTTAAACAAACATCTAAGCTATGCCCGTGACTATGTTATCTGAAATTCCAGATCTTGTACCGTTTGATTAAGGTTCTGGTCCTCCTTCTCTAGAGAATTATTCCAATCATAGAAACAATTGGAAAGCATTAGCTACTGAGCTAGAATATTCTACGTAACACAACGTGCAACTTTTGTGGCAAGCTACAATTCTTCACTAAAGACTAAGCCAGAAACATGCAACTTCCACAGAGATCCATTACCTGGAGAACTTCCTCCTCTGGTTTTAGTGAGAAATACTGGAGGACTCCATCATCACTACTGTAGCTCAAAGGAAAAATAAGTTTAAACCTACCAAACAACTTCCCCAACATTGGAGGAGATGAGGTATCGGATGAACTGTTTCATGTTATTATAAATTGCACGTCCTTCTTCCACAGCAGCCACAATCGTGGAGAAGTTGTCATCTGCTAAAACCATTTCAGAAGCAGTTTTGGCCACTGCAGTACCAGAACCCATGGCAATTCCAATTTCTGCTTTCTTCAGTGCAGGGGCATCATTGACACCATCACCAGTCTAAAACGAGAATTCAGAGTTGGAAATGAATCAATAAATAAGGTGGGCATTGCTGTACAAATCCAGAAGGGAATTTTGCACTGGGTGTGGTTTTGGATCCTTAAAACTCACTAAGTGCAGGGAAACATGGAAGCAAGTGTTTTTTTAAACATAGCATTTGCCTTTCTACCCAAGCAACCATCGCTTACCATGGCTGTGATCTCATCAAAAGACTGAAGAAACTCCACAATTTTGGATTTGTGGGAAGGCTCCACACGGGCAAAGCACCGGGCATGGTGACAGGCATCTCTCTGGGCAGCAAGGGAGAGCTCATCAAATTCCCGGCCCGTGAAGGCTTTGGTGGACACATCCTCATCTTCCACAAAGATCCCGATGCGGCGGCAAATGGCCACGGCCGTGCCCTTGTTGTCACCAGTGATCATAATGACTCTGATGCCAGCCTGTCTGCACAGCTTTATGGATGAAGCTACTTCAATCCTCGGGGGATCCAGCATTCCCACGCAGCCCACGAACGTCAGGTTAGTCTGAAACAAGATACACCGAGTTTTAGTGCAAGATCCTGAGCATTTCTCCTCTGGCAGCAGTGAAATAATTGTTTTCCCTGCATGTTGCATCTCCCTGTGTCGTGACATTTGGGATCACTCCTTGTCCTGCCTTACCAAATTTTACCTCAAATGCGCTAATTTTACGAGGTAAAACGTGCTCCACTTGCCAGCCTTGCAAATTCGACCTGCAAGCATTGAGTCTCATTTTTATCATCAGTGCCAGGAGCAGAGAGAGCACAAGCCAAAAACTCATGCGACTGTTATTACCTTCCTCCTAAATGCCAGATAGAGATTTCACTGGAAAATTACAGAGCAGCTAAGATGATAACCATGGACTGAGCCCTTCCAGCTGACAGCACAGAGGCAGGGAAGTGAACCTGACTCCCAGAGCAGGTACGTTCCATCACACAATCCCCAAAAAAGTCTTGCAGTTGAGCAATGCCAAACTGAAAAACCAAAAGAGCTGAAACAACGCAATTTTTGTACTGTTTAACTGATTTCTTCTTGTGCTTTAGCCAAGCAGCAGCAGTCTGTCTACATGCCATCAGCAGTTTCTTCTAAAACACAAAGTCTGTTCTTACACTGAGCATTCCCTCCACACATGTGGGAACTGCTGTGTTTGACATCAAAAATATCCAGAAAGAAAATTTTAAGATGTAACTTCCTCAAGGAATAATCAAACATAAGGAGTCACCATTCTCCAGTTTGGGAGAGGCAGAAGTGCTACTAATCTTACCTCATAGTTAATGAAATTTGAGGAGTCCTCCAGATTCATTTCCTCTTTTTTGGGAGGATTGTCATGGGTTGCCAGAGCCAAGCAACGCAATGTGTCTCTGCCAGTTCCCCATTCTCTAATGACAGACATTATTTTCTGCTTAATTCCTGAGGTTAAAGGTATTTTAGCATTTCCAACACGGACATGTGTACATCTGTCAATCACACCTTCAGGAGCACCCTGCAGAGGCAAAAAGAAAAAGTAGTTTAGCTTAATAAATCCCTTTCCATTACAACATTTGCTTAAATTACAAAGTCCTTCCTCCCACTTCAAGCTGCAATTCATTGTACCATAACTTTTAAGGATGGTGCTGCTTTGCAGCCATTTCATCACCACACTCACTCAAGTGAGGGACTGACCTTAACAAACATCTTGCTCATGGACGTGCGGCTCGGTTTGTTCGGAGTACAATAGACAGACATCGACTTCCTGTCTCTTGAGAATTCCAGAGTGAATTCTTTCTTCATGAGTTGTTTTATTACCTTATTAAAACAAAAAGCACAAAAATGCATTTAGGTGATACACACTACAGAGCTGTCTCCCCAAACAATGCCAGTAAAAGGGAACTCACTGAGTTGCAGGCGTTTGCGCGTTCGATTCTAGAAAGTCCCTTCAGGTCTGTGTCAAACACGTTCATTTTCTCAACCAGACACGTAAGCGCCGTCTCTGTGGCTTCACCAACCTTTTCATAAACTCCCTTAGCCTTGAGTTAACACAAAGCAAAAAAAAGCACAGGAGTTTAAACCTCACCTGGAACCTGCCACAGATAAAAGCTCAAGTTTCACAACGGGGAAAAAAACCCCAACGTAACGAGATTTAATGTGGCTCATTAAACAAGTAAAACTATTTTAAAAGAGCAGCTTTGAGGAGTTTGATATGCAGGAATTTGAAGCCCTTACCCTCAAGAGCAGCAGAGAGAGGTATCAGTATTTTATCATCAAGCATTTAAGACATTTTGAGATTGGTAGTAATAGTAAGGCAGTGAGGCAAAGCAAGAAAGCAGCAGCAGGAAATCTCCAAATTACAGATTACACTTGCTGCTGGATTTAGTTCTCAGTGTTCAACAAACAAGTCATTCTCAGAATTAATACTTCAGAGGGCCTAAATACTCCTCTCCTTGACTAGAAGGGGATTTACCACTGCAAGGTATTACACAGACAGATGAGAACATTTATCCTCATTCCCCCACTCTCCTTTGTTCCAGGATATGAACTTACTTCATTGTAATCCAAAGAGGAATCATTGCAGAGTGCACAGATCGTTGCAAGTTCCACAAGACCATCATACTGGCTACATTTAATGAGTTTGTCATCTTTATGCCTTTCCAGAGGAAGAAAAGAGGGAGACTGCAGTTAGTTATTTAGTATTAGCATCTCATCTTTTCTCTTTATCCTCTTTACTGCATTTCCATTTAGTACAATGCTCATTAGTTATGCACTTGGAACTACAGAAGTTGTTGAGAAGAGCAGGATTGCTAAAGGGGAGTTCTGAAGTTTGGTCAGAGCCATGAATGGAATGAAAGATCATCGATGCCATCGCTCCCTGAGTGACAAAACCTCCGTTCCTCCAGTGGCAGTCACACAGCAGCGTGGAAAAGGGCTCAGTGATGAGGCACTGGAAGGCACTATTTGAGCATGTGCAGGGCTTGGAGGGGAGATCCACGCAGGAGAAGGATATTGCTGGATACCTTAGGAGTTCAGCTTCCTTCCTGCTGCATGTTCTGCAGCTTCACTGCACTGGGCAGGCATTAAAGGGGATTTTGCCTCTTTAATTTCCTAACAACTGATGTCTATTATATGTGAGCATCCTAAAGCCATAAAAAGTGAAGTAATTTCACAAGACTAACTCCATTAGAAAAGAAATACTCTTTCCTAGTAGTGGTAGACACTTAATGATGAATATCTCAAGGCTTCAGAGAGAGGGAAGGTACATTTGCCTGAAGTAAAGCACCATTCTGACATCACAAAGAAGCAACTTCTCCACTTTCACATTTGGAAACAGCAACTTGATTCCTTTTCTGGAACATTCCCATACTTCTACAGCAAGCATAAAAGAACCAAGACAGTGTTCAATACTGTTATTTTCCCATCAGCAAAATTAGCAAGACAGAGCTAATGTATAACATCTTTTATTAAAGCTCCCAAGGAGGGGGGAAAAAAAAAGGTCTGATGGTGGAAAGATGTGGATCATTACTCCGTAAGAATTCACAACACAGACTATGACATGTCCCATTATGTAAGCTTTTGTTCAGTTGTGGTACTGCAAACAAATTCCAGTGTTGTGTAACACAGCACGAGAACAAAATGAATCTTAAGAAAACAAGTATGTTTTTCATGTTTTGTATTTTGCATATAATCCTACAGCCATAAACTGTGGCTTTAAAGTCCAGCTCTCAGGTTGTCACCTCATCTATCCCACCCAAAACTTCCTATTTTCACCTGTTCTGAACTCAAAGAACACTAGCATATTGGAGTATCCATAACTTGTTACACCAGGGTGTGCTTTTTATAACCCTTGTTTTTGTGTTCCTTATCAACAGTTTTGAAGAACAAATGCAGTCTGAGGTGCTGGGATCAGTTCTGGATAAAGCAATTTTTTTTCCTTACAGCTTCAGGTTTTTCAAGATTAACTCATTTGAAGGTCAAACGCAATCTGCCAGCTTTTGCTGCAGTTCTTAATTATTGTTGGGTTTGTGCTCTCAGTTTGCAATAAGCACTGAGTGTGCTGACACATGGCAGAACTCCTCCAAACTTTGACAAACTCTCAATATTCCTGCAAATAAATCATGATGAAATTTGGGGCGTTTTTAGTAGGAAATATTTGTGATTTATATTCTGACTGATTTAGTGCAAAAACACTTAATGGTTATGAAATTGAATAGGCTGTGGAAACCAACAGTGCCTGAAGTACCAAGTAAGACCTGTCAGAAATGGTTCCTATCTGGAGCAGGTCCTGCTCTGGGGCAGTGAAATGGATTAACTGCCTCTTAACCCCCCCTCAAACTTCCTTTTCAGTGACAGTTTGCAACCCAAGGTGAAGTCAGTCACCTTACTTAAAATCCCTCCAAAGCCAGTGCTTGAAAAGCTGTCCATAAATGCAGAAATAAACCAGCCCTAAGGGTTGGAGTTGAGCTGAGTTTCCTTATGCTCCAGTAAGAGCCTTTCTGAGGCAATTTCCCTCTCTCAGAATCCTTTGTGTCACCGACTGCAGTGAGCTTAACACACTCGTTCACATTCCCCCAACTTCAGCAAGTGAAAACAGCACATTAACAAACATTGCTGTCTGTCTCATTACCCCCACATCTGTCACCACACTCTATTTTATTATTTTGTTTATCTGGAGCTTTTGTGAGACCAGCTAAAGTGCAATAGCTTGGGAGTTTTGCAAGGTCTGGAGTCACCTTGTCTAAGCAAATGCTGTCTCCTGAAATGAAAGCGTAAGCTTTTGACAGCAATTAGCTTTGAAACAAAAAAGAGAACTGGGGAATTAAGATTTCCAGCTGCAGGGAACACCAGGGTCTTAACTGCTGTGGAAATTAAACAGATAATCACTATTGAGATGGGCAAGACTGCAGGAGTCAGAGGCACACATGTGAAACTGCACAAGGCTCAGATGTTTACAATAACTGAAATTAAGTTCTACTTCACCCATAGCAGAATTCTACTCTGCAAGTAAAACTGAATTGATAAGATTATAAAACACATGGAGGACTGGCCAAGTAAAAGGAGCTGTAACAAGCCAGTAAAAAGAGGCTTTTCTTCAAGAAGCAGTCTTAAAAATTCCTGAAGTTTTCAGGATGAACCACTTACCTCACTAGTAGAGACTTGCAACTGCTAAAGTAAACCAAACCTCATTCCTTTCCTAAAGGACTGGGTTTAACAGCAGCTCAAATAGCAAAGGCTGGGATAAACATGCATCAACTCAAGTACAGATGCACCAATAAACTACTGAGGGCTAGGGACAGGAATTTACAGTCAATTTAAGAGGTAACTCCAACACATTCAGAAGATGCCTCAGAAAAAACAACTTCCCCATTCTCTGAGGCAGGGAAACTGGAAACACCGAGCTCAGATTAGCAAGTGCCCACCTTCATCAGATTTACCCAGTTTTTAAATAAAAAAAGTAAACCTCACTTAGAAGCACTGAGATAGCTAATCTCAGTCCAGTCAGATTTCAATAAAATAAATCCTCTCTACCCATAGTTAATTTTTAGATTATCAAGGGAACACTGCAATACTGGAGACTGTATTAAGTTTTATGAAAGTTTACTTTTCTACCATTTATCTTTGTTTTCCTGTTAATTACTTTGCCCCCAGCCCTTCTGTGTGCATTCTCACTGGCTGACCTTTCATTTATTAACAATCACTATCGAATATTACATGCATCCCTTTTCTACACTAAAGTAATAGTGAATGCATAAACAGACAAATATTTAACTTGAACAGAACACTTACACTTCTCCCATGGGAGCATATGTTGAACCAGTTACAGTAAATTCGTTCAGAGAGCAGCTGTCTCCTTCTACTCTGTCCAGGATAAACATCTGAAATTAGAGAGTTAGAAGTGTTACTATCTTTGAACAATAATTAATGCAAAAGATTTAAACAGGCCTTAAGCAAGCAGGTAAAAGAGGCAAGTTCAGGCTGAATAAATAAACCAGACAAGTCCTGATCCTGTGCACTTCAATCTCACATATGTTTGAACAGCTCCATACACTGAAGCACGAAGTACAGGTGACAGCCCTTCTGCCTACAGATCTCTTTAGAAAACTGAGCTGAAAACCACAGGAACTGTGTACACTTCAGCTGGGAAGACCATTCACACACCACCCAACAATCCTCACTACATCCAAGCTCATCCTAAGCTTTGCTGCTGTATATTAATCCTCATGTAAGACAAACCATTAATTCTCTGCTTTGAAACAGTTAAAAGCAGCTCAGCTGGACACTGTCAGCTTGGACACTGACAATTCCTCCCAAAATTAAAATATAAGCATTTACAAATAGGAGAAGCTGAGATCTAAGAGGTGAGGTTTTAGCAAGAACCAGACTATGGCCAGTTTCTCTTAATATCAGCCTTAAGCAGAAGTGTTGCTTGTCTTGGATTTCCAGTTACAAGTCACTTTACCACACAGAACACTGGGAGTTTAAACCATGCAGCCAAACCAAGTGCTGTTCTAGCACTGGTGAAATGGTATTTTCCAATTCAGACACCCATCTGAAGGATGCATTTGTACCTCTAAGAGACCTGCAACTCAATCATTCCTTTGTTTCCTTTCTAGGAGAGCTGCAGGCAGAGCCACATCTGAGAGGCTGGAGATAAAAACCACAGTGTCTGAAGCTGTCTTACTCTCCATGGCTTGCTGGAGTGGTACTGGAGAAGGTAATTTCTCACTAATTGATGGTGTATCCTAGTGGAACTTCTGATCCACTGGCTAGCACAGGCCATTTTGTCACATCACATTTTAGCAATGTCCTCCTCTCCCCTCATGGTGCTGCCCTATGTTTTAGATAAGTATCCTCACAAAATACAGCCCAATAAAATAAACTCATTGTTACAGGTATTATAGAACTTCACCACATTTTTGCAAACTGCAATTCACGTTCTACTGCAGCTGTCAGAGGTTAACAAGGAACCAAGTTGGACTGGACAAGATCTAAAACATTTAGCCCTCTAAATAAGGAGCAGAGCATTTTCAGCTTTTAAATAAACACAACTTAAATGATGAGTTAACCAGGAAGCCTCCTGCTTTTGGCATCTGCAGGATGAAAAAATCCCTGCAAAGACTAGGGCAGTTATGCAACTCTACTGCAAGTAACCTCTTCTGGAATACTGATGAGCAGCTGCTTTGTGTCTCTTAGGTATAAATACTATGATACTTAAGGAAGTAGAACGAGTCAACCACCAATTAGGAAGAAAAAACCATCAATCACATGAGAATAAAGTGCTTAGGGCTTACAAACTTTCACCACTGATGTGCAGTGCTCAACATGCACACATTTGGAATTCTAACCCACTGTAATGAGACTCTGGACATTTCATGTTGGAGTTGCTGTGCCACTGAACATCTAAAGTGATTAAATAGAAGAATTCAGTGTTTTCTCCACTAAATCCCTACACAGAAGCACAAACAGGCAACTGAACATGCATTATGTTAAGTGATCAGCCATGAAAGTCCCAAATTAGCCAACACTGGACAGAGTATTGGGGGGAAAGGAGGAAGGGCACAGAACTCATACTTACCTAAAAATACACCAACATTGAAGATGACCCTGGCAATGCTGGTGACAGGGTCAAGTGCACCTCAAGCTGCCAGATTAGTCAATGCTGAACACTAAAAACACTACAGTGATCCACATCAGACCAGCAGAGCTACTGAAGGTAAGATAACCAAATAAAGGTGGAACCACTCAGAAGTGAACACACCTTTGACTACCCAAGTTACTGCAGTAAATCTCCTTTTCTCATACTAAGTTTCTCCACCATTGTTGTCTTCCTCAATTAAAGAGGCAAGTGTTCGACACTTACACACAGCCTGGTCTACAGTGTAACTTCCTTAAAAAAGGCATAAATCCCACCAAAGAATTACCAGCAACCTGGAAGGCTCCCAGACAAGCCAATGGAAAGCAGCTTACAAACAACTTTCTCTTCCTTGAGTGTGGGTAGAGCTATTTTTGGCCATGACTAAAGAAGGGAAGAGACAAAAGCCTTCAAGACTACACAGTAGAAAACTGAATTAAAAGTGGAGGCTTATCTTAGGAAAATAAATCAGGATTTCGATGATATGAGAACTGAAAGAGTGGGGATCAGGAGAATTTGAGCAATGCTGACTGCTGAGAGCAGCTGAGGAGAAAAGGAGCAGCAGAAGCAGCCAGCAGGACGTACCCTGCACACGGACATCTGGTTCGTGGTCAGGGTCCCCGTCTTGTCGGAACAAATCACCGAGGTGCAGCCCAAGGTTTCCACGGAGGGGAGGCTCCTCACAATGGCGTTCTTCTTGGCCATCCTGCGTGTGCCCAGTGCCAGGCAGGTGGTGATGACAGCAGGCAGCCCCTCGGGGATGGCAGCCACGGCCAGGGCCACGGCGATTTTGAAGTAGTAGATGGCGCCGCGGATCCAGGAGCCGCCGTGCACGGGGTCGTTGAAGTGGCCGATGTTGATGATCCACACGGCGATGCAGATGAGGGAGATCACTTTGGACAGCTGCTCCCCAAACTCATCCAGCTTCTGCTGCAGGGGGGTTCTCTCTTGCTCGGTCGCCACCATCTCGTCACGGATTTTCCCGATTTCGGTGTTTACCCCTGTTGCAATAACCACCCCCATGGCCTTACCAGCAGCAATGTTTGTACCCTGAGGTAAAGAAAGAGAAGGAAAAACTTGGAGTCAATCTACAAACAGGTTTGGTGGGTGAGTTTCTTTTGTTTGGTTTTAATTTAACAAAAAAAAAAAAAAACACCACAAAAACACCTCGAACCAAACCACCTCATGCAAGTTCAGATTGTGTCTCAGCCAGGACATGGAAAAGGGTAAAGAGGAAGAGGATGACACTGCCTGTGTCTGTAAGGGAGCACTCCAGGGTGGAATTTCTGCTCCCAGAACAGGCTCAAAATGAGTCAGTATTGATCTCTCACAAGCAGCACAGCCAAACCCTGTTGCTGAGCAAGCAGTACATATTTCAACTGAAATACTGAATGTGTTTAGGGCTCTATTTTGTCAGATTTAATGTTATTTACTATGAGTAATAGATGTGTTCTCTGAGGCTCCCTGTGTGAACATATTTAACATGGAAAAGAACAGTGAAATTAAGCAGCCTGCCAGCAAAAAGTTATTTTCTTATCTGAAAGACATTTAATGCTTCCTTTAAATGAATTTGAACAAACTGTTTCATTCCTATACAGAAAGCCAGTTCTCAAGTGTAGCTACATGACACCAAAATCTGTGTGGGCTCTTATCATGCTGAAGAAGTATTACTTTAGGAAATTACTGTAGAAACACTAAGTCTGTGTGCTCCATCTTCCAAGACTTCCTTGAGAAGGACAAAAATAATTTTCCTCCTATAGACTGGTTTCATCCAGCATCTTCCCCAGAGGACAGCTTTTATTAAAAGTGAATTCTAATTTTTAATGCATTTAGTTCAATGTGTATGGAAACATACATAGAGATATGTACAGAGAACACAGCAAAGCCTTGCAGCTTTTGGGGGAAGACCTGAAGTTCTGCACATTTTTATCAGCTTCAGTGTTACTTTAAAAATGTTTTGAAAATCTCAAAACAAATAACTTACAGAAAAGAGCATGTTCTTCTTGTCTTGATTTACAGCACGAGGATCAGGCACAGGGTCAGTGTGCTTAATAACAGACACAGATTCACCTAAAATAAAGATAATAGTCTTAAGAAGAGATCATGCATCTGGAGTCCTGAGGGACTCAAAAAGTTATCATCTTCAGCCCTGAAATGTTTAGGATGTCAAACTTCTTTCCTCAAATGATCTTATTTAATTGCTTGGGTAAAACAGGAAATATTTCAGTTGGCAAAGAAAACTGAAAATTGTGTATCAGTTTCTACAAACATGTCACACAGGTACAGAAAGGTTCCTCTTCTTTAAAAGCAGATGCTCATTGCTACACCAGACTTCACAAGGTGGTGCTCTCAGCTTCAGTCACTGAGTTACACTACTTTGTGTAAGCCCAAGAGAGCCAAAGCTTCCTCTTTTTAAAAGGATTTTGTTGAGCATCATCTCAGACTTCAGTCCTATTTTATCAGTCAGGAGACTCAAGCATCAGCTTGGCTGAAAACAGCAAAGGCTTCCTTTAAAACAAGAATTCTGTTACTTAAATAAAGGCAAGGGATAGTCCCTTTTTATAGAATTCTGGTGGGTTATTCCTACTTATTCCAACAGCTTTACAGGCATGGAGTGAGTCCATTTTCCTATGCTAAACATAAGTAAAGCTTGATCAGTCTTGTGCTATTCAGGATCTGTGGTGAGAAACTTTAGAGCCTGTTTCAAGACAGATTCAAGGACGAAAAATAGGCTTCCTATGAGTACTTTACTGTTTTAAAATTCAGAGCTAGTTAACATTAATTTATGCTACCAAAACAGGCAGACAGATCTCCATGTTCCAGCTGAAAGAAAACTGTTGTAGCATGCTCGGTTGATTCCCAGCTTCTTTCCTATATTCAGAAGTGCTGCCACTTTGTTTTGTTTTCAACAAATCTGAAAAGGGCTCTAAAAATAGCTCCTGCATTTGAGGGCTGGTACCAGAAAACACACGAATGTGTGTGCACAGAATTTCAGCAAATAAGGCTCGAGTGTATTGAGTCTTTAGTGGCAGCAGCTTAAAAGCTGCCAGTATTGCAAAAGTTGTTCTCTCTCCTGTTGCAGAAGACATTTAGTAAGATTTACACACCTTCATATTTGAGTGGTGACAAGATGTTCAAACCTAGAAGACTCCGTGAACTAGAGGAGAAATTCATAATTTTTATTTTAGTTTCCCACAAATTGCTCGTGTCTGTTGGGGGAAGGGGATGACCAAAAACGCATTACAAGACGCAGTAAGAATGTTCATCCCACTAAAGGGAACACAAAGCCAATGATGAAGCAACACATTCAGCCACTCTAAAAGTTACCAGATCAAGAATTTACTGCACTTGAATGCAGAGAACTTCAATAGCTGCAGGCTTGTTTCTAATGGATCATTCCAAACAAACGGTGAAAAGGCACTTTCAATTATGCATATTCAATAATTACATAAAAAGTCACAGAAACTGTACCTGTGAGAATTGACTGGTCTACCCTTAGAGTTGTAGATTTGATAGAAGTAATTCTTATATCAGCAGGAACCTTGTCTCCAACTACAAAGGAATGACAAGACAAAGTCAGAATTTTGCCATTTGAGAGATTTCTAACCAAGTGTCCCTTACCTCCATCAGCCAGAAAAATGACTTTCCAATAACTGCTCAGATGACTAAGATCACCAGCAGCCTATTGCTGCTTTGTGACTTGCAATGCTCCCATTTTCTGAGCATCCAATACACTTTGGCAATTTAGACTTGCCCCTACCTAACCTCCAAGAAAGAAGCTGTAAATCACTGGACTGTTTCTCTAACCACATGGCCACTTCAAAGCAAAGGGAAAACATTCTCAAGAGCAAGATATCAATTTCAGAAGACGTATTTATAAACAATCAAAACCCGTAGCTAAGGTGAATTGAGTTCCCTTTTCAGAACAACTGGGCCTGCAGAGTCTTTTACTTGTTTTCTCTATGCCCAAAGTGAGTCCTCTGCTCTCCAAAGATCACATTATCCACATCTATTTATTTAGAAAACTAAAAGAAGTTGTATTTTCCTTTTCTTTGGCACCAATTGTGAGAATAACGTGCTTCTGCAAATATGCTCTTGTAATGTTATACTTTGAATTCTGCCAGATGTTTCAGAGTTGGAAGTTAACTTCAGATCACACAGTAGCTTTATTTTCCAGTAATGCTGCTCTATTAAATAACCACAATCCATATCCCAGTTACAATTTTCACAGATCTCTGTTGTGTTTATCTTGTCATACACATTTCTACTTTGCAAAAGACAAAACTGAAGGAAAAAAACCAAAACAAAACAAACAACCCACAAACAACGAAAAGTTCACTAACAAGTGCTTGAGACATCAAAGCAGCAGATGATAAAAGTTAACACCACACTCCTAAAAATGGCAGTGATAAATCCAGTTATCAGCTGAGCTCAAGCATCCCTAACATCTCCAAACTAATTCTTCTACCTTCCTACTTCCTCTTATGCAGCTTTCCCTAGTTTTTAAGGAAAAAACTAAAGCTCTACCATTTTCTGCCTACTGAAAATAAATGGCTGCATGCAAATTAACTTGCTAAAGCATATTTATGAGGCACATTTCTGACTCACATGGAGGGGTTCTACATTCTGCATGTCAATGTTGCTAATTAACAAGATTGAACACTCCTAATGTAATTTAGCACCGCAAGCATTCAAGTGTCAGATATATTATTGTAAAATAATGCAAAGAAATAAAGAAGGGAGAATAACTAACTAAAGACAGCTGATCTTTTCAGTAGGTGGAATCTATGTCCCTGCAGTGAAATTAAAATAAGCTGCAATTCCTGCAGGAACTGCTTATGCAATCAGCAGCAATAATGCACATTAAGAAATAATATCATGAAAAACTCTACAGTGGTGTCACAGCCTTGGCTCATCCAACCACTCACACCCTGGAGTGAAAAACTGTGCAACAAAACCCTGAAGAGGAGAATTAAGTGCTACTTCAAACGTTAGGAAAACTTGCACCATGTGACTTTCTGTAAATTCAGAGTAACTCCAACCATTAAAACCAGCAAAAGATTGTGTAGTTTTGCCTGTGAGGTTAGAAGTGTGTTTTTGTGAGCATGTGTACACGAAGGGACAAAAAACCAGCCACAAATGTATCATTATACCATGTGAATACTAACTTAAGCCACAATGCCCTTGAGCAGCAAGAGAAAATAGCCTTAGACAAACGGTGGCTTAGGCCAAAAAAGGCAAAACTATTCAATTGCTCTCCTGGTGTCCTGAGGAGGGTTATTTGCAGCCACACAGTAGCAGCTGCTTTTCAGATATGGCTGGACAGGCCAAGCCCTCAGAGCAATGTGGTGAGCGCCTGTCAACCTGCACAAACATCTTCAGAGCACTGGAAAGAGCTGCAGAACCCCAGCCAGCCCACGTCCACCACATCTGACAACACTGGTAAAGATGCATAACACAAAAAAGAAGCTGTTAAAAAAATAATCTTAAAACTTTCAAGCAACTGGATTGACATATGGCAAAGTTAACAAGCAATTTTCTAACCTACTTCTGAATTGCTCCAAGTTGTTCAAACTCAATATTCACAGGACTTAAAATACTTGAGAGACCCCTCTAAGAGACTACTGATATTCAACATCAGTATTTCCATGAAAACTACTACTGCTGTTATCAATTGCCTGAATCGCCAGAACTGAAGTGTTAAATTTATTATGACAGTGCAGCTTTATAAATTTATCTCGACAATTTAAGATAAGACACATTATTCACTCACCCTCTTGACTGAGAAGGCTGTAGTAATATACTCAAGGCATTTCCAATAGGCAGGAAAGCTGTACATCAGGGTCAATTACAATGATATTTTAAACAGCTCTTTGCAAAATAACAACTATGATTCTAAGTCATTTATAGTCTTGAATATACTTTCAAGAGCACAACTGAAACTGAATATAAATAGGAAGTCATCCTATGACAGAGAGGAACCACAGGAAATGTTCAGTGAGCAGTGCACTACAAATCTCATCTACAAATAGAAGGTTTCTTTCCATACACTTTTAAACCAGGAAAAAAACTGGGTGGTTGTTGTTTTTTGGGAGGCTTTTTAAAATTCATACAATTCAGTCCACAGAACCAATGAAAATAATACCCAAGGCTTGAAAGAAATGAGAAAGTGATTATGTATTTGTGTTGCTCAGCACAGAGCTGCTACAGTAAATGATACAATTCTGTAGTCTGACATCTAAAATAACAACTCAGTTGCAGAAATATTTTTATCCATTATTTCAGCCGAAGTTTTTAATCCTAAATAGTCACTTGATTTCCACAACAGCTTTGAAGAAATCAGATAAACTGCTTTCAAAACTGCCCAGGTACGTGTTCTAAAACATGTAGCCAAATACATAATTACTGATTAAAACATCCCCACTAACTACAGCATTGAGTGCTGCTTGGAGGAGTGAGAGAAGGGTTTGGTTTGAATCATGACAGCTTTACCCACAGAATCCTTTTATTCATGCACAGAATTTCAGAATTTTAATACTGAGCTTCAGCACAGAATAAATGAATCTGTTTAAAAACAACCCGGTCCCTACAGGGGGTTAAAAAAGATAAATACCCATTTTATTTAACCATGCGTGAGTCTACACTAAAACAGACAATTTACAATTTCCACTCCTTGGCAGAAACTAGAGTGGTACCTTTGTTGCAATAGGAATTTAAAGTTTATGTCAGTTGCTTTAAAGAAGCCACATTTTTTCACTGAAAATAGGGATAATTTTGGACTTGAAAATACTGGGTTCTTCAGCCACCTAACCAGCAATGTTACCTGCCAAGATTCCAACTGATTACACCCAACACCCCAGCCCTTCTTCTCAAGTTCAAAGCTCCCCTGCCCTCACCTTCCTGCTCCCAGTGCTGTGGCAGTGTTATGGGTCAAGTTCCCTCTATATGAACAGTCACTGACATATATATTTGATTTTTACACAGTCCAACCCTGTTTCTCCACAGAATTGTCCCACATCGACTTCAAGTACAGAATGCATTAAGCAACCTGAGTCCCAATTTAATACTTGGCACTGACCAAGTCCTACAGTGAAATGACCAACCTCATTACCTGGGTATTTCATTTGAGCACTGATACCCCTTGGAATACTTTACCAGTAGTTTCCAGCAAAGCAATAAAATTAAGTATTTCATTTCAGAATTCTGTCAGACAATGGTTTGAGACACTCACTGGGAGACGTCTACAGCCAAAATACAATATTAATGTGGCAGGCTATGGCACTCTGTGCTTCAAGCAGCCCAGGAAGATGGGCAGCAGTGATGGGACACGTATTTTATGAGCAATGAAGGTAGAGGGAAAGTAACTGTTAAAACTGTGTGGATTTCAGTCCCTTGTATTTTTAGTTACTTCTGGGTACTAACAAAGAACCTTAGACTACAACAGGACCATACTCATCTTTCAAGTCTCAAATTATTAGACTATCTCAATATTGCCTATTGAGATTCATACTCCAGATCTTCTAATCAAAACTGCTGGTGACAGGAGGCTCAGGAAGCAACATTAATTGTACTCCCAAAAGCCACTGCTGTAGAACAGTCCTCAGAACAAAACTACTGCTTGAAATGTGTACTTTGACCACCAATATCAGCTCTGTTAACTCTGACCCCTCACACCACAGGAGACTTGTTCAGAGATTTACAGGCAGGTACACTGTAAAAAGTGAAAAGTTTTGCTTCTTTTTTATGTTAATGTGTTCTAAGAACAATTCCTCTTCTTAGCAAAGAAAGTGATCTGTTTGCAGAAAGTCCCTCTGTGTGATCACAGCAAATGAAAGTAATTCTTCCTGTAGAAGTCAGAAGGGCTGTTCATACACAATATGTACCTCACACTTTCTTATTTATGTTTATCATTAACCAAAGCCAGTGTCACCCTGGATCTGCTATCAGCAGGTGGGGGGTTGGAACTGGACTTTTGTAATACAGATTATCAGTACAGCTCCAATTATTCTATAGTTGAACAGTTTGTGAACACAAGCAGTTCCTGAAACTGAGTAAAAGCATCCCCAAACCAATTGCCATAAACCACCAAATGGAAAGAGAGAAAAAAAAAGTGTCTTAATATATTAAGGTTCATTGCTGACAAATTCATGTATTTTGGTTTTTAAGACACTATGGTCTTTCTCCTGCTTTATTAGGATGCTCTAACTTTAGCAGGCTAGAGTAGAAATACTCTCAAGTTTAGCAGATATAATCTACCACACTGCTATTAAAACACCTGAGTGAAAATACATGGGGTTTTGCCATCCAAAGGAAAAGAAATAAATATTAATTCTTTTGCCAAAACACAGAAAGTGTTAGCAACTGTTTCCTGGTTTAACATGACATATTACTGGTACAGTTATTTAAATCACTTTTCCTAGTGAGGCATTTAGTCTCTTTAAGAGTCAGTTATTTCAGTGCCCTCTCTTGCCCAAAAGTGAGTTTATTCCCTAAATTAGAAGACACACCATTGTGTGAGTATTTATTAATAAACTGAAGCAACTGAAACTTCCTACAGGAAGAATTGAATAACTCAGTTTAAGAACTGAAACGAACAGATTTAAAGTAACACACACGGGATGCTACACACTTCAATCAAGAGAACTGAGTGTTTTCTGAGTGTTAAATTGAGTATTGCTGGGGACAGTAATACTTAAAGCTCACACCTGAACAGAATTGGTTTGCTTCTATTTAGGAGGTAGAGCTGGTTTTTGTGTTAAACTTCCTTAACACAAGCTCAGCATAGCTCCTCTTCCCCCCCTGCACACAGACCATCTCATCATCTTATTGTGCTTAATTTCCTTCAACCATCAGAAACTTAATTTTTCTTCTGTAGTAACAGGTTTTAAGTATTTAACACTTCCTGAACAGGGCATAATAAAATGGTACCAGAAATCAGAAGCTCTACAAAACAGGAACACAATTGAGTCCATCTACACTTTCATACAAGGCCAAGACTGTCAAAGTGTCAAAATTAGAAGAGTGATTAAGAACCATGTTTTAAGTCTGAGTTTCCACTCCAAACCAGGAAGGTGAGATTTATTTTCCAACGAGACACATCACACCGGCAAAGGTCCATCAGTTGTAACCACAGTAGTAAAACAGCACTTGCTTTCACTGACAAGGTGACAGAACAATATATTCAAATTCATTCTTTGCATTAGACAACGTGCATGAAACAGCCTCTACCATCCACCTTCTGCATTCTAGGCAGGCAGAAAACATCCACAGAGCTTACTGTGCAGTGTTTGCAGAGTGTGAGTATCCTAACCCAGGAACTGTTAAAGGTAGAGGTTAAAAAAAAAAGTGAACAACACATATATATTATATTGTGACCAAGGAAAGCCAAAAGGACAGAAAAAGCTTTGCTTTCTGGGAGCAAAATATTTCCAGGTCAAAACTGAGGGCCAAGAAAAATGGAGATACTGTGTTAAACAGTACGTAAGACTTGAATTTTTCTTAATTTGTTTCTTTTTATTCTCTAAATGCATACTTGTGTCATTCTCACTGAAGAGGGCACCAGAACATTAGATAAGATGTGCTGATGGACAGGGACCCCGCTTGTAAGTCTGCACTCATTTCTAAACCAAATTTGTCTAGTTTTAGCTTTTAATTAGTGGATCTATTTATACCACTGCCTACTAGATGGCAAACTCTTGTGATCAGCCTATAAAAATATCTAATAGCAGAAAGAACAGACTGGTAAGTTAAGCTTCAACTTAAGGCAGGTCAGGTAGAGAACAAGAACATCTTCACACCAAAGCTGAAGTCCTGTTTCCAAGTAATGCTGCATTTGGGTAACAGAAGAACCATGAGTCAGAATTCTGGAAGTGAAGCAAAGCTTCAAATGCAAGTTTTCTTTAGCCTTAAAAGAAAAAAAGCAAGCAGCTTCCTTTGCCAGGGTGATACAGTAATAACAGAACATTATCTTGATGTTCAAGCTTTTTGTTCAGTACTATTTGTGCTTATAATAAAACCCACTCACTATCAGTTCTGTCAGAGTACAGAATATCAGGTATGTTCTCAATTTTCAAGCAACTAAACCAGAATTAGTTTCGCTATTTTTACCAAACAGTTTGGTAACTTAGAAAGAAAATGCTACAAGAGTTGGGGTAAAAATTGGAAGTGTGTTTTGCAATATTTCAAATGTGTGTTAAAAGTGACACAAGTTTAGGCTGTGCCCTGAGCTGAACCTCAAATAACTCCAGACGCCAGTGAAGTATGGAATGGAGTTTGGACTGTGTCTGGTTATCCCCAAGCTGCCTCTGATGTGTTGGTCAAAATGTTCACTGAAGCTCACAGGTTTATGCCCTACTCGTACATGTATTTATTAACCACTGATCTTACTTTCCTGTCTTTTCTGGTTCAAACGTAGTACTTTACAAAAAAAAAGCAAAATACGTACTTTAAGACCCAAACCCAACAGTTTGCACCCAGTAAGGAACACCCACAACATTTGCAGTCAATTCTTTCTCCCTATCAAGAGAAGCTCTCAGCAGTTTGCTTTAAGACAGCCTCCAGCAGGTCTCTGTTCTGGGCTTAAGCCTTCCTCCATCCTATTCCTTAATTTTTCCAATCTCAATACTTTCCCAGAAAAAGTAAACCTGCATCTCTAGCACTGAGTCTGAAAATCAATCCTAGTTATTAGAAGAGTAACACAGGCACAAGGACCCAGATGTTCTGGAGGAAGATCTGCAACATCCATGACTTTTAGTTGTACTACCAGGGAGAACCTGGAGCTCTTCACAATCACATGGGAGTTTGACATAATTCACCTCAAGAATCTTCCTTCCTGACCTTCTTCATCCCAAAATTTATCTTTCTTTTATTATAAGGCACCCAAGAGTCCTGAAGTGCTCTGCAGCTGGAATTAAAAGCCTCAGAAAGCAGTTCTTGCCTACTCTGTGCCAGGTAAAAAACTAAGTTTTCTGGAATATACACTAATTTAATAAGCAACAGCTTCTGCCAACTCTGTGTGTATTTTTAACATGTTGAGTACTTACAGATACAGTAACAGATGACAAGAACCATCCTTCAGAAATTCAGGGAAAAGAAGAACTACTGTGCCTGTGCTTTGGTCACTTACTGACTGCAACTATTGAACTTTCATTTATTAAATTACAGAAACTCAGATACACTGTATCTACTCCAGAAAATTTACGACAGGAAAATACAGCGGAAGTGAACAAAGGTCATTTCTGTTCCCAAATGTGCTTCTATAAAAAAATACATGATTTACAACCAGTTTATCTCAATTTTTCAGGCTGAACTTCATACAAAACTTGTAAGAAGTAGGGCCGTGCTTTTTAAAATTTCTCTTTAAAACGTTACTTTAACCCAGCAAACACAAAACTCAACTAAACTGAAGTGTATTTAATCTATTAAGATATCCCCTGGTTACAAGTTTAGAGTCTAGCCTCCAATTAACTCCAGCTTTTACAACAGCATGATAATCCATTTAAAGACGGGCAAACTGAAAAGCCATGTGAGGACAGCATCTGGATGTTTGTCAGTTCATCAATTCTAAGAAAAACTGTAGCTTAGTAACCATCACACACTACAGCTCTGAGAACCATGCCCACCACAGGTCTGCAAGCAAATTTAAGGCACACATCCCAAATCTGTGATCCCAACATCCCTAAGGGCTCCTGTTCATTGTACAGTATCTTTTCCACCATCTCTGCTGAAGTGAACATGGAAGGTCTTCCTAACAACATGCAGTTAAGAAATTCATGTCTGCACGTATCAACAGCAATCTAACAATTCCTACAATAAAGTTATCTCTGTGTCAGACCCACACACAGCTATTTCAAATTTACAAAGCTGTTACAGCATTAAATACAACTATTTTGCAAGGGAAGACTTGCAGAAATTTGTTCAATATTAGTTATCAGCACAGAGGAGAAACCAATCACCTGGTTGTTTATGCCACTCAGTTGAAAGATATTTTCCTGGACACACAAATGTCGTTGGCACTTGGCCAGGAATTCCATAGCCAGATATGTATCCCAGCATGAAGGGCTCTGTCACTTCCCTACATGGCCATCTTTTTGCAAACACCATGTCAAAGGCCATCGCAGTCCTCCTGCACTTGAGGCACAGGCATGCACAGAGTCTCTCTCACCTCCAGGTCTTGACACCAGCACTGGGACATGGTGCATTTATTGGCTCTTCTCTACTTGCTCTGTGGCTTTTCTCAGTTTGCTCACAATTAAAACTTCTTCATTGTCTAGCTACAAGAATTTATTAGTTCAGTATCAGAAGCTGTGTTACACTGAAGCACTTATTTCTCTATGAAACATCCACATGACTTACAATCAATTGCAGCTTCAAGAGGGTAATTTAAGTGCATTGTTTGACCCACCAGTTCAAGTGAGTATTCTACCCAGAGAAGCTTCTGCAGTCCATCAACAAGCCAGATCATCTGTCTTAAAGGACAGTCACAAAACTTGGATATTATTTGGTCTTCCACATGAGTATACCAGCTTAAGCTGGTCCTTATTAAAAAAAAAAAAAAAAAAAAAATCAATTCTACATGTGCTGGACATTCAGTCATTGTTCTACAGGCAGATTTTTAAATAATGCAATAGTAACCCTATGATACAGAGGACACTATGCTTGTTAAAGGCAGCCTGGTGTTACAGGCACACTGGTTATTCCCAATACGTTTTTCTCCCTTAGACATAGGCCTTTTAAACACAGTAATTGATTTTATTGGTACTGACAATATACAGCAGGTAAGTAAAAGCCTACACATCTCCCAGATGTTCTCATACAGACTAAAGGCAAAGCTAAATTTGAAGATGAAAACACAATCTGTACCTCTTCTGAAACGGCAATGAATCAAGCAGAAAGTGTTCTGTGCTTTAGACACCTGGCAGAGCATCAAAATCCAGCATTTCTCCTCAGTGATACCCCAAACCAGTGCAAAACACACAGTCATCAACTCCCAATTTTACCAATACTGCTTTAAATTACCAAAAAACACAACCTGAGTGTATTCCCATGATGAAAACTCCTTCCAAAACTACCATTCCACTGCTGACATTTAAAAACAGGATAAGGATTTGGCCAAGACATCTACTGCAGAGTCTGTAATTGATACAGTTCTGTTTGCCTCAAAAGGACACGTCAAACACAGCAGAAACAACCCCCCCCTTGCAGAGCACACGGCTCTGGCTGTGCAGAGCAGGAGCAGTGAGGCACAGAGCACAGTAAGTGATAAGGCATCACAGTTCACCCTGTGTTTCTGCTATCACCACTTTGGATTTGGACGTGCAGCTGAATCATCCTGTGCACAGAACAGGGGCTTGAGACGGGGCTCAGCCAATGTTAAAGTTTCTCGAGAAATGAAAGCTGGGCAGGCAGCCAACACCAACTTCATTCTGAGTGCACACTCTCTTTGCCTGCTAATTAAAACAGGAGGATAGTCAAGTTTAAGGGTATATATTTATCTCCTCTTGAGACAGCTACCACCTCTAAAATCAAAGTGACACTAGTGCAAGTAAGTTTGATGTACACCCTGAATTGTTCCCAAAGGAACAATCACTCAGTTAACAGTTGATAATGACCTACAAAATCTGAGCATGCAACATTCCTGACACTTAGCAAGAGCCACCTAGTTTTATCTGGGAAGGAACAGTCAAGCCCAGTTTTAGAGAAAAAGTTATTACTATGGCATTATCACCAAAATGATGGAGTTTTAGCTCAAAGTATATAACCCTTCTATTTTTCCACTCCTTCCAGACAAAGATACACCTTTTAGAGGAAAACTAAGATATTAGAAAGCTCTAGGCAAAGGTCCAGTCCTTTAAGACTGGCACTTCAAAAGCTTACTTATGAGTAGCTATGCGACTCTGCATAGCTCATGTATTTGAGATCTATGCAGCAAATTGTCAAAAGAAGCAATAAAGAATCATGAAAGATGAGAAAACAGTGAAGTCATGTGCCAGTCATACTTGCTGAGAGGACAGAAGACATTTGTGAAAAGAAGTTCAAAGGCACTGCTACTACAAGTCTAAGAGTTGGAGGAACACATTCAGATGAAATAACAGAGCGTGACCAAAAAAAAAAAAAAAAAAATCTCTTCGCTCCCAAACCTAAGGAAACTGAAGACATTTAAAAACCAGGAACAAACATCTATTTTGTGATACAAAACCAGGTAAGTTTTAACACACTCTGAAAGCAAACATTAGAAAACAAAATTTTAAATTCGTGACAAGTGTTAAAGCCACAACTCCAATTAAGATGCTTTGCTTTTAGACCTACCAATTAAACCAAGTGGCAATTTGAAAAACAATCCCCTCTGTACAAATGCACATTTAAGGTAATTACACATGAACAGGAGCAAGATTGTTCTTAAGTGAAACATATACTTAGGAGTCTTTGAAAACTCCCCCCAGGGCCTCAAATCATTAAGACAAAGCCCCACAACAATTTTAGATTAATATGCTAATGCCTGTATAAGTGGGTCTTACCTGCCACTTCCACGATATCACCTGGGACAATGTCTCTTGCTTTAATCCTCTGGACACTTTTTCGGTCTTGTCGATAAACTTTGCCCATTTCTGGTTCATATTCTTTAAGAGCTTCAATAGCATTTTCAGCATTTCTTTCCTAAAAGACAGCAAAAATGTGTAATTTTGAAAGCCCTCAAGGAAAAATAAGCCTGTCAGATCCGATTTTTCAAAAGCATTATCATATGAATGCTACCAACTCAGCTCTGCTGTGTTTCTTCATACAGAACATTTTGTGTCCCCTCCCCTTATGAGGTTGCTGACTGGAAATCATTAGAATGTAATTCAGGTGTTTGGGAGCCTTTAAAACACAGAAATAGTTTATTTAAATCCTGCAGCATTTTCCAACAAGAATATCCACTGTGTTGTTGCAGGGAGGCCACACAGAGTTCCATGTCACATATGGATGCTTTTTGTCATTAAAAAAAGCACTAAGCTTTATGACTGTAGGTTTTGGCTGTAATTTGGCTGGAGCAGCTTACACTCAGCCTGGAGTGGACTAGCACTGCTGAATTTCATTTATTGACAGAAATCAAGGATCACGTTATGGTGAAGCCAACTTACTACCAACTCTGTTTCAGCAAATCAAGTCATGCTGAAGTGAAATTAAAACATACACTAGAAACTTCCCCAGAATCTTCTAAACAATTTATGAACTTGGATGAATCCCCACACACGAAAACCCTTTGATTTCCACTAACACAACAGCTTTTCTATCTCAGCTGCAGTCCTTTCACTGAGCACTAGCAGAGATTGGTATCAGTGCTGTGATGCCACCTGGCTAAAGAACAACTACAGAAACCAGCAGCTTATCAGTGCTCCTTCTCCAGCTCTTGGAGAAGGAACTTATTTTCCATTTCCCTGCCTATTGACAAGAACAAACGTCATCTAGCCCTGATAATTACAGATAATGGTAGAGTGCACATAGTTTTTAGAACATCTGCCCTTCAAATATACATCAGCCTTTCCAGATAATAAAAAATTCCTCCTGCATGTCAAAGCAGAAACAAAACCATCAGAAATTCAAATGTTGAGGAACTCAGCAGTTCCATGTAACAGTGCAGCTGAAAAATGAGCGTTACCAAAACTACCTTGAGGAACTAAAATTTCTGGCAGTGCAGATACCAGCACAAACCCATAAAGCTTTAAGTAATACCAGCCTCATATTCCACCAGGTAAATTAATTCTGCTCTTCAGCACTGGAACACCAATATTGCTTTTCTGTGGACTAACTATGAATCACAGTAAGGCAAAACCTTCAAGTCCCACAAAACGAAGGTTACTTCAACAGAACCTCTCCTTCAAAAAGGAGAAATAAAAATTCAGCATGATGACCCAGGTGGCCAAGAAGGCCAATGGCACCTGGCTTGTAGCAGAAATAGTGCAGCCAGTAAGATCAGAGCAGCGCCCATCCCCTGTGCTGGGCACTGCTGAAACACCTCCAGTGCTGGGGGCAGTTCTGGGCCCCTCATGACAAGAAGGACATGGAGGGGCTGGAGCATGACCAGGAAAGGGAACAGAGCTGGGAAAGGGTCTGGAGCACCAGGAGCAGCTGAGGGAGCTGGTGGGGGGGCTCAGCCTGGAAAAAAGGAGGCTCAGAAGTCTCTAGAAAAAGAAGAATAAACATCCAAGTTGCACCAGGGTAGATTTAGAATGGATATTAGCAGTAATTTCTTCACAGAAATGGTTGTGAAGCATCCACACAGGCTGCTCAGGAAAGTGGATGAATCACCATGCCTGCAGGTATCTAAAAGATGTACATGTGGCCCTCAGGGACGTGGTTTCTCAGTGGCCTTGGCAGTGCTGGGTAAACGGCGTGACGTGATGATCTTAAAGATCATTTTCACCCTCGACAAATTCTGTGATTCAGCTCATTCAGCCAGCTCAGCGTGCTAGACTGAGTCTTTTTGCTCCCAGTTTGCCTGAAGTTATGGTAGCCAGACTATCCTGCAGGCACTGAAGCACTGGCAGGTGGCTCCTGGGGAAAACTGCACGTGAGAGGAAAGGTTGAGGGCGGCAGAGCCACGGCCGTGACTCAGTGCTCACATCTGGTACCTGTAGGAACAGATACATTTATGGGTGGAGACTGTGTACTGTGACTGATTTTCCATGCCCATTAGAACAAAGGAATGAGTCACTTCATCTGTGCAGCAACTGTTTCACAATGAAGTTCCATGCATGTAGAAATACACAGAGGTATATTCTTTGCATACTATCACATCTGAAAGAAAACCCCTGATTATTTCCTACAACAGGGAAACAACTACACAAGAAAAATCCTCTTACTATACAGACAGCTTTGCCTTCCATTTCATGCTTAAAATTAGTACCTGCAGAACTGCAACTCAAGAGTTTCAAGTTAAGCATTAACTCTTGCACAATTACTTTATGGAGACTTGAATATAGAATGTCATTTAAGGGGGCAATGCTGTCACCCCTTGACCGACATTATCTCTTCAACCCACACCTGCTCCAGCAGGTTGTGCAGCAAGCTGGGTACTGCTAAAAACTGAGTTTTGAGGAATGCTCTTCAGCTAGCTCACGTGGGATAGCACAAAGCAGACCACAGGAATGTGCAGCAATGCCACTCAAGGCCACTTCTTCCAGCATGCAGGGTCCTCTCTAATGTGTTTTAACCTCTTAACAGGGCTCCACCTCTTAATTTTTGTTATTTTGACCAGTTTGCCTTTTTTTTTAAGCATGATGCCTCATGCACTAAGAGAACAAGCAATTATGTCAGGTTAGCACCTTCCCTTAAAAAAAACCCCAACAAAACCAACCAATCATACAAAGAACTGGAATTACCATAAAAAATCCTAGGGTATTTTTTATCTGCAGAAAAAAACCCTCTAACAAAACATCCACTGTCTAAAGTGATCAAATTAGCAAATTAAAGTGATATGAACATTTTTGTTTTGGCATCTCATGAAGTGTTATTTTATGTTATGTTATTACTGTCTATATGATTTACAAAAAAGCATCAAATTAATGTCACAGCTGACAGTATAGGAAAAGTTTCATGGTATTTTGATGTTTTCAGAAGAAACTTGTGCCTTTTGACAGACATGCAGTCTCTGGATGTACACTTAATATGTACTATAGTGACTGAACAGGGAGAATTAATACTGTATTAATAATTTACTAAAACACAACAGTTGTCTCACGAGGAAACAGACAAGAAACAAGATTACAAGTACTCCATCCTTTGTTCCTTAGCTGGGAAAAAAACCCAAGCAAACCAATCCAATTGTTCTTAGCTTTGCAAGGCCTGATTTATTGCCTGAATTCAGGCCTTTATTCTGGCCTGTCTCGTTCATGTGTTCAGCAGTGTGTGGCCAAACACACTGATGGGCATTTTGCCTTTCTGGCAACACTTCTGAAGCTTTCATTTTACCTTTAAGTCAACACTTTCTGTTGAGAAGCTTTATGGTTTGCTGACTCTCAGGAATCCAAAGTTAGCAACACATCCTAGTTGCTGTGTAAGAACACCCGACACTACAGGGTACAGTGCTTCCTCTTAAACCATAAAACCCCAAAACATTTGTGATTTGATGTTGTAAAAGTCTCTGCATACCTGCCACACTCCCACAATTGCATTGGCTACTAATATGAGTAAGATTACAAAAGGCTCTACAAATGCTGTGATTGTTTCTTCACCTTCTTCAAACCAGGCCAGGACCTGTGAAAGAAACACAGCGATTTAAATTACTGATTTACACACACACCTTGCAAACTTTATGCCTGCTAAGTTTCAACTGCTTAAACTTCAGCAGTTTTGGAAACCCCTCAATCTACCAAGTTCATAGTTTTGTAATTCATGAATGAATTGGCAAAACGCAATGGAAAAGGAGAAAAAGAATCTTTACTAAAGTAGTACAAAGTTCACTTTAGAGGCCGCTCTTCTTCTAAAGGAGTAAGCTATTTATCTGGGAAACAATTGCTACTGTTGCTTCAGAAATGAAAGCAGAAGTTGTGACAACATTATGACAATGAAAAATAATTATTTCATTATGGTATAAAACAGGACACAGACAGATTAGTTTGACTACTTAAAACACTAAAACTTTGCCAGAATTTGAATTTTAAGCAAGTTAATTGCTCTTTACCAGTAACTTAGCCACACAAATGAAAACACCTTTACAACAGCTTTTTTCGTATCTACGGTGAGTAGACATGAAAAACAAGCATCTGCTTATTTAAATACAAGTAGTGTCTTATTGAAACACCTAAATGAATGGTATAGTTATATCTGAAGCTGGATTCTGAACCAAGTAGCTGACAAAACTCAAAACTGGATTTTAAAAGGTAAATCAAACTTGAGGATTCGCGTAAAAGGCACCACACCGATTTTAATTCATGTTTTCAAAGTGCACTCCAGTTTTAGGCATCTGTCATTCACTTCACTTGAATGTGTCAGGGCCTCTGCAGAGTGCTGGAGTCACTGATGAAAAGTCAAGTTAACATGACCAGAGAGGAAGAGAGTTTTCATCAACATATTGAGCAACAGGAAGCCTGGAAAGTGACAGTAAATAGGAACAACGTGTTGAGATAATTAGGGCTGGTAGTCAGGCAACAGCACTCTGAATCACTAGAAGACTGCAGCAAGCAAACTGTTACTAAAGCAAGACCATGATTCCACCAACATGCTGCTCCGAGCTATTGCTCAATTGTGAGACACTCCAGGATGTCAAAAGGAAGGAGCAGCAGCATGAAAGCCTCAAGCAGAAAACAGACTGTCAAGCAAATCCAATGCAACAATAAATTTTTATTACAAAGGGATAAACTTGTAAGATCCAGGCTGTGATTAATATGACTGGGACATCCCAGCTGGCAACACAACATTCTGAGGGTCTGTGTAATCCCCCTGCAGAACAGATTTAGTCAGGATCTCTCCACACCTTGGTGTTTCTTCCCTCCTCCCACACCACTGCTCTCCAATCCCCAGAACACCTCCTGGCACTTGACCTGCTGGGGCAGTGGGACAGGCCCTGCTGCCTCTGCTCACTCCATACATCCCTGTGCCACGGGCAGCCTCCCCTCTGCACCAGCACTGCTGCTGCCCGTGGAGCTCCAGGAGAGGCTGCCAGTGCATTTCCACATCTCTCAGAGTACACAGGGTCACACACCGCCATCAGAAAAGCTCTTTAGTATCTGTTTCTTCCCTCCCTTTCTTTATTGGAATTCTGTAGAGCCCACTTTGCTTCCAAACAAAGCAAATAAAATTCAATTATTTTGCGATGTGCTTATCTGAGCAGGCACCTACAAGGTTAACTGGAATAAAACATCTGCTTTACACAACGTTAAACCAGAATCTTTTCCAATTCAAGACCACGTGTGTTGTAAAATAACATTGAGAAAGGCTGTAACTCCAGAGGTAAGGAAAGTAGCTACAAGGACAGCAAGATCCAAGTATGTCAAGGAGAGCCAAAATTAAGTTTTCAAGGGATCTTTTCTTTCAGTAAGCCATTATTTCAAAAAGAGCAGATGAACTCAAATTAGAGATCCTGAGAGTATAGAGTCTGATGGTTTAAATCTTCACTGCTGGGTTTTTTTTGTGAAATTATCAATCTGTTACAAGACTAAAATGAAGTATCTAGTTAACCCTAACAGTTCTCCCTCCAGAAGTTTCTACACAATTACTATCAGTGGAACAATCCAAGCTCTAGTTCTAGAACAATTTAGTAAATATAGACATAAAATAACCAGATACAAAGCGAGCTCTTGGTTTTGCTATAGCAGACTACAGCTGTATTAATTAACTCTGCATTTAGAATATTTGTGATACACAACACATTCTGTAACAGATCAGGTTTATTACTTGATAGTAGCCTGAAGTAAGAAACAAAACAAACACAAGAAAAACAAAGAGGAAGTAGAACAAGCAGTAACAAGTATTCAACTCTGCATTTGTAGTAACAACAGACCATATGCTGAGGCCTGGTAAAGACTAGACAGTTCTTGTCCAAGTCACTGAGTCCTTGTCAGAAAGTTTCCACTAGCACACTTTTAAGACCCTGGAGAGGTTTACAGTGAGAGATCTCATTTTTTTTAATTTCTACTCAGAAGGGCCCCACCATGTTTCAGCCCTAATCACTTTAAGACTCACATGTAGAACAGCTTAATTTCCAGGTCATTGATCTCCAATGCACTGGTCAGGCAGTACTGTCAATAGATAAAGTCACCATATATTTAAGAAAGAAGAAAAATAAGAAAAGAATAATTGCTCAAGAGAAATGCAAGCCTAAAAATATAAGGGAAATAACAGCAAGACATAAAAGCCCCATATCAACAGCCAACATAAGCAGCTTAAAGGACAACTTTCATTCAGTGTATTTGCTTTAGGGCTGCTGGAGCTATGGCTTGCAGAGCCTATTTTAAACAAAGCCTAATGGGGTGGACCTGCAGGACACTGAGGCAAAAGATACACAATGACAGGCAAACAGTACTTAGTTTTCATGGTTATTTGCAAAAAAGGGGGCAGAGGTACAATGCCAAAATCAGCCAGCAGTGAGGTGAGCACTGATGGAAGCAGCTGAAACAGCACGAGTGCCCTCACAGCTTTTTTCCATTTCTACAAGTGAAGTATCTCTATTGTCAGGGAAGTTATGGAGACAAGTTACCTCAGATGACTACGTATCATTAGGTAACAACAACAGAATTGAAGAATGGGAGTTTTGAGACAGAATTGTGTTGCCCAGCAGGCTGTACCCGCTCACCACTAACAGAGGAAAAGCAAACACTTTGTTGTCAGCAAACCTAACAGTGATTTTTGTTTGGTTTTCATTTCAACAATGGAAACTTAGAAGCAAGCTACAAGAGGTAAGATTTCATCCCAACAAAAAGAAGCCCTGGATTAATTAAAGCAGGTCATATAAAATGTATGGACTGCTTTCAAGGGTTTCCTTCTCACAGGATACTGTGATTTCAGTTTTAGTCTACTTTGGACAGAGTATCAACTACTACTGAGAAAACCCTCTTTTAGTGATTAATCTTTTCAATACAAATTAGCTTAAAATTAAGCAGATGCAAACTGTTTCAGTAGCCCTGATCCCTGTTCCATCCATGTCAGTTATACTGAACACCAGAAAACATTAAAGAAAAACCTCCCAGTTTTAGTTCCATGATTCAGTAGAGGCCAGGGGGAAAAAAAAAAATCTCAAACACAAACCAAGACATCCTGACCACATGTATATGCACAAAATTAAGAATCTGAGTTAACAGATTGTAAGCACCCATCATATGTTACTCCATATTTCCAAAAATAAATATATTATTATAGCAATAAGGGGGTAAAAAAAAAAAAGATACCTGTCACCCACAGTTTAATTTTTACAACATAAAATAGAATCACAATGACTTCTCACATTTTTAGCACCCCTACCCTCATGCCAATGAGCAATCTAAGTTTAGCTAAAGCATGTCAGTGTCATGTTCTACAGAGCCCTTATCTAATGCCACACACTCACTGCTGCTGACCTAAACAGGTAGCTTTTGGGGTGATTTCAGGGCAAAGCCTGCAATTGTTACTGACACATCCTACTTCCTCCAAGAGGACCTTTGCTCACCTTTTACCACAAGCTAGGTTGTACTCATGTTAATTTACGGGCTATAACGATCTCTGGGCTAAAGCACAATCCACCACCAGAAAATATTCCCAAAACATTCATTTCTAAGTCAGCTTAGGAATCAAAGCAATAACTGAGGGGAAGGAATGTTCTAAGGATGCTGTATTAAATACTTCAAGTTTTGGTAGAGTTTATACCCTACATGGCACCTTGTAGAAGGAAATCCACTGTGTGATGCAGAACTAAGATTGCAGAGTTCTGCACACACCACTGCTTAAAGCATCCCCACTTCACCAAGGAATTATTCTACATCAGATGCAGTTAACATTTTGCAACCTGTCAAAATCATTTATACAGCAAAGCAAGCTGTTCTTTTCAGTAAACACTGTAGATCTGAGCACATGCTACACAAGTATCAAGAATTAAAAGCCATGAACACACTCCATGGGTTTATTTCTGCAGAGGCTTCACAGATCCAACACAAGACCGAGACAAGTCTATTCACAGATCCATTTACTCACCCTCAGAAATTATTTATGCTGTTTCTCTTCAAAAGCCATACTTAGGGCTTTCACTAACCAGGCACATCTCTTACAGCAGTTCTGACCTGGAATGTAGGACACAGGATCCACAGCCCACAAACAGGCAGCATCTGACCCCGGCAATCAGCCTGGGTGACACAGATTGAGCTGCTGCTCTGAGTTATTTTACTGACACGTACCTGACAGGCAGTGTGGGAGCAGAGGGCACAAAAGGCACTCTGAACACAGAAGTTTATACTCTATATAAGAAGGGATGTTTCTGCACAAAACCTAATGCAGGTCTCAGTGCTAACAGATGAGTGTTGCTGTGCAGGCAGTTTTAACAGCAATAAACTAATATGATTTATGGCTGCAACACAACCACCATAAAAGCTCCCTCAACACAAAAAAATTTATCTATATACTTCAAGATCCTCTCTCTCATACCTGAATCTTAATTTTTCTAAACTGATAATGTGTAGCTGGTAAAGAACACCAGAATTTAGGTGATGTAATTACACCCTATTTTTGCAGTAATGCAATCCTTGTATCAACATATCCAACAGTGCTTTACAGCTACTAAGAAAGTCTGTATTATGCTTTCATCAAGAAAAAGTGTTAAAACAGACAAGAAAAGAAAAGAAAAACAGACAACATGATCACCTGAGCAAAGAAAACACCAGAAACAAGCTCAAAGGGGAAGAGCTTTTAAAGTACCAAAATTACAATATATCTAGGGTTTTTTTACTTTTCATCAGAGAAAAATCTTTACTTCTAACATCAATTTAGTGTGCCTCTGTAAAACAGGAGATAGAAAAGGCAGAATAGTAGCCCAAGGTCATGTACCATGTCAGCTGCACAGAAGCAGAGAACCCAGATCTATCCCACACTCCATTAGAATACAGTCTCTTAATTAGATAGGAAAATTAACCATACTGAAAAAAGCAACTGAATTCAGCTACTAATCAAGTTTTCCAAGAGGACTCAGCAGTGTATGTTCTGTGACCTCTGTCAGTCTGGTCTCATACTTACTCAGATTCAGCAATGAAAGCTTTAGTTTGGTGAATCTGATTTTTCACTTACTTGTTTATAACAAAAACAACTAATGTACTTTGGCACGGAAGGCTAAGAAACTTCTGTGCTGTCATTTGTCTCATGAGATGACAAAAACACTCCTGACTTTCCAGGAACAAAAAGACATCCCCTTCTCACCCTCGAGGAGGAAAAGGGGAAAGAGGAGAGGGAAAAAAAAAAAAAAAAAGCTTTTGAATGACTATTTATTCAATTTTCAATAGCCAGCCTGATTTCCTCTCCAGGAAACAGAGGAGTGAGTGAAGCTCACTGTCATCTGTCTCCATGGTCAAGATTGATAGCACCAGACACTGCTCAGCTGGTAGTGGTGAATTACAGACCCAAAGCCAGAGCCCTTTGGAAGGTGTTGGTGTGGGGAGAGCAGATCCCCAGCACAGCACAAACTGCAGCACCAGGGCAACCCTTCCCCCACCACACACAACAGCTCCAGAGCACATTCTCCTCTGCCCATCCTAATTAGCTTGCCCTTAGCTAAAGAGTCACCACAATTTCCACTCCCCCCAAGAGCTGCAGCATTTTTTTTTTTTCAAGTAGTTAATTACAACTCCAGGGCAAAGTCTACTGTAAACTTTTACTCCCTACCTAAACAATTTAATATTCTGAAAGCTTTTGTTTCTGTTGTCCAGTTTCCCAAGAAATACAGCCTTTACCTTCCTTCTCGACTGAGCCTTCACTCCATTTTCTAGTTTTTCAGCAAGCACATAGGCTTTACACATAATGTAAGAAGATTGCCCAATCGTGCTTTTTTTAGAAAAAAAAAAAAGTTAAAAATGTTCTTGTTCTTTTAGTCCTGTGTGCAAAGCAAGATGTCCATTTAATGACTTGACTATCCAAAGGTCAGTTACCAAATTTGGTCAACAATGGTGCCATCACAGCCGTCAACATTCTTGTCACTGTCAAAAGCAACAACTGTCACCTTGCTATTATCAGGAAGGGAAGGCAACTGGAATATTCGCCATGTAGATTCTATTTACAGTCCTCATTGCATCCAAAAATGTCTTCCAACGATTATACATCGAGCTTGATAAAGATTAACCCAAAGGCAAGAAGAATGTCCAGTTAAACGCTTACTTACTCAAGGTTAGTTCTCAAAGCCAACAGCAGCATTGGGAAATCCCACCTCAAATAAGCAAACTGGGTTGAATGAGAAGCACTTTTTAGAATACCTGTCTAGTGTAGTTATGTACTTATGACTCATGCAATGAAAGACTCCTTGAAATTTTTGTTGGCTAGCATACAGAAACCTCGTCACAAGGAACTAATTTCAGAGGCAGCAATCTTGCATCTTACACTTCTACCCAGTGAGAAAGAATAATTTCAGTATGTACAGTTCACATACATTGAAATACGTCACTCTGCCATACAGAGCCTTAGGAAATAAAAAAAATAAATAAATCATACTTACAAAAGATATGCAAGCGGCCAGCAACAAAATTCTAACTAGTAAGTCTTCAAATTGTTCAATCACAAGCTCGAGTAAGGTTTTTCCTGCAATATGTAACAAAGCCATTGAGCCATGTACATTTTAAAAAATGAATTATCAACAGGAATTTGCAAAAGATTTCATAACCATGCTCACCTTCCTCTGCTGGTAGCTCTGTCAGTGGAAGATTTTTCCAGGAAGCATGTCAAAGAAAAGAAATCATCGAAGAAACACATTAGAGCATTATCAGGCATCCACACCAGATATTGTTCCCGAATTGCACACTCAGCTGGGTTGGATTTGACAGACATACTGAAAGCCCCACTAAGGCGGCTCTTTTCACCAGAGTATGTGAATGGGCCAGAGTTTTGCATTTTAAGACACATAAAGGTTCGCGGGAATGTGCCAAGGGCTATAATTCAGCCAAGTCATCACTCCAGCCAGCTGTGGGACTTCTGCTGTTGCTGCACACAAAGGGTCAAAGGCTCAAAACGCTTTTCAAATGCTTTCTGACAAAGCTTTTCCTCCACATTCACTTTAAAAAGAACACAAACCATTAACCTTGGTTCAAAATATTTCAGATTCTTTCCTCCATTTTAAGGGTATGTCCTTATTTCTGCTCTCCCCTTTATGTCCCTGCAACTAGATTTAGGAATCCAAGAGGCATAAAAGCAGTGTTAAAGCTAAAAAAACACCTCCACCGTGTAATCTTCTCACAGATTTTCATTTTTACACAACGGCAAGGGAGCTCAGAAGAGGTTAGGACAGCCAAGCAGTAAGGATTAAAAAAATCGACTGAATTTTGTGTCCCGACTGAAGAGAGGAATATAAAATAAGGGGCTGAAAGGCGCTAAAAAGCTGGGGAAAATGAAGGTCAAGACGGGCAAAAAAAAAAAAAAAAGGAAAAAAAGGCAAATCCTAAACCCCAAAGCGCTTCATTTCAGAAAGGAAGAAGGTTTCCCATCGTTACGGTGAAAGGGAACGGAGGTGACACCCTCTTCCCCAGAGCAGCCCTGCGAGCTCGGGATTGAAAGAAACCCACGAGGTGGAGTTAAGTCAGCCATCTTCTCTCCCTCGCTCCTATTCCGGGTCCTGGAAGAGATGCCGGCTCTGCCAGTGCACACGCGTTAGGCCTCGCACAGGGCCCCGGCAAGGATGAGGGAGGAGAGAGAGGGCTCGGAAAGGGAGCAGAGGGGGAAGAGGGCGAGCGCCGGCGGCAGCATCCCCGCGGCGGGGCTGCCTCACCTACCGTTGGAGCCCCATTTCTCCTTCAGCTTCTTCACTTGCTCGAGGCTGAGCCCGGTACTCTCGTTGACGCCGAAATAAGCCAAAACTTCCTCCACAGTCTTTGTGTGCGCGTTCTCCATGGCTGGGGCAGGGAGCAGCAAATGGTGCCGTGCCTCGCCTCTTCCTCCTCCTTCTCCTCCTCCTCAGCGGCGGCGGGGGCGGCGGCGAGACCCCTCCTCAGCCCTCACCACCCCCGTGCTATCACCATAGACCCTCTCCCTCAGCAGAAGAGCCCGAGCACACCTCTCTCTTCGCGGAGGAGGCCGGGAGGGGCAGGAAAAAAATTAAAAAAAAAAAAAATATGGAAAGCAGCCCTTAAAAAAAATAAAAAGCCCCCACCACCTCCCACCCCTCACGCCTCCGAGGGAGCCGAGCCGCCTCTCCGGCGGGGACAAGGGACTTGGAGCGGGGAGCGCGTGGGTCCCCGGAGCCGCTGTCGCCTCGGGGCCGCGGCGGGTCCCTGCGGGGATGGGCCGCGTCCAGGTGGCCGAGCGGCCTCTCCGCTCGCCTCAGCGGCTCCGAGCCGCCCCCGGTAACGGAGGGCGATAACGGCGAGGGGGGGAAAAAGCCACAACTGCCCCGCTGCCCGCGAATGGTCAGGATCGCCCCCTTCCTTCCTTTTCTAGCAGCCCAATACCCCCCCGGCCGGCCCAGGCCGCTGTCGCCGTCACGGCTCGGGCTCCCCCGCGCCCGCCGCTGCCTCCGCTCGCTCCGGTCGCGAAGCGGCGGCGGCGGCTCTAATGTAACTCGGGGGCCGCCCGGTCCTCTCTCGCCGCCGCGGCATGTGGACGCCGCTCATTGGCGGGGCCGGGGCGCGGGGCGGGCACCCGGGCGGTCCCGCCCGCGGGGCGGAGGCGATGGATGCGGCGCGGCCCCTGCGCAGCGCGGTCCCGCCGCCGCCCGTGCTGCCGCCTGGGGCCCGGTGGCGGCTGCGCCTCACGCGGCGGTGGCGCCGCTTCCGCTGCGCACGGGGACAGCCCCAAAGGTGCGGTGGCCGCTTTCCCGCCCCCGCTGCCCCGGCGGGAACAGCCCCTGTCCCGGCCTCAGCCCGCGGTGAGGGGGAGCGGGGCGGCCTGAGGGGAGCTGCCCGCCATAGCGGTCGTGGCGCGGAGCTGCGCCGGTGTCGCGAAAGGAGCTCCGGCCGTCCTGTGAGCACTGCCCTCACCCTGTCCCGATAGGAGCCTCATCCAGTCCAGGGGTGAGTGTGGGGCTGGCCCCCACCTCAGGAGCATCATCATACGGTCAGAAGGTGACTGTGGGGCTGGCGCGCTCTGTCGCGACAGGAGCATCATCCAGCCAGAGCGTGAGGGGGAGACTCGCACGGGGAGGCCGTGGATTATCCTCTGTGGAGACATTCCACACCCACCTGGGCGCCTTCCTGTGTCACCTTGCCTTGGCAGAGGGTTGGACTGGGTGTTATCAGGGGTCCCTAAAGACTGTGATTCTGTGGGGCTGCACCAGCCTCTGTCGTGACAGGAGCCTCATCCATCAAAAGTGTGCGGAGGTGAGGGCCCTGTGCCTCGGTGCTGTGGCGGCGGTCACTCCCCACAGGTCCTGCCCTGCCCTGGCACTGAGCAGTGTCCCCACTTGCCATCGCACACATCCCAGTGACAGCACACTCAGCCCCGGCGATAACGTGAGGAGGAATAAACTGCGCGCTGTGATTGCAGCGCGGGTGTGGGGTGAGGTACCAGCTTTCCTCAGCACTGTATCTCGGCTCTGGCACAGGCACAGGAACCGATAGAGAACACAGAAAACTGACTGATCCATCCAATCCCACCCCGTAATTTACGGGAACTTCAGTGAACACAAACCAGAGAGAAATCCGCACCAACTGACATTAATACACCTGCAACACACACACAACACAGCAAGCAGCTCAGCACACAGCATAAACACCTTTAAAACTTGGTTCTGAGCAATGTTCTTGTGTGCATATGTGTGTGCAAATACCAAAGCCGATCCCTACATGTGTGCTGGCTTACATAAATGCAGATCCTACATACAATCTGCATTTCCACCATTTATAAACCACCCACAGCACCACGCTATAAGAAACTGCATGTCTGTTCTGGAATGAAATATCTTAGTCTTACCTCTGTGCTAGAAAATGGACGGAGAGGGGACAGCCCAAATAAAATTATGGTGTTCTAGGGTACGTGTGCCCCTATATCCTTTCTAACAAAAGTACAACTGCTCTAAAAGACTCCTCTGTGAGTGGCCAAGGTCCAAGAAAGGATAACTTGACAGCCCACACTTCACAGGGCAGTTGAATGAAAATTCCTGAGCTAGATCTGATGACCTAGTTCAGGTAAGGCAATTACTTATTCCATGCCATGCCCATATTAATTTCATCTTGCTTATCAGCAGGACTAATCAGCATGGCCAAATGTTGCATCAGGACAATTTTGTTGCTTTTCATACCTCACACTACACCTAAATAGACTTAGCCTGTTACAGACGTGAAGAATTTAACTGTAGTTTATACAGTTTACTGTAATTTCTTAACCAGTTATAATAGTTTTCTTGATATGGTATGAACCCATGATGCCACCATCCCCAAAACATATACATATATATGCATATGCAACATTAAAAATACATGATTTCCACAATAATTCTATATGGAATAATGCCAGCTATTTTAATTAATGTATTTTGCTAACAGCTCACAGTATCTCTATAAGCAGTTTCTTCCCTTCTGCCACATTAATAAAACCTGCATTAAATATAAGGTTTTTTGTAAAAATACATTTACCAAGCAATATTTGTACACACAAGCTTATTTACTAGCCTTCATATACAAGTGCACATGTAAAGGACTTGAAAGTCCTGCCTTTAATTTTCTTACTATTTTAAACTATTACAATTAAGCATCTTTATCAATTTTCAAAACAAAATGATACTAGTAAGAAACTCAGGTCACATTTCATATTATTTCTCCCTGTGTTATATTTCCTGTGTCATTCTTGGTTTCCTTTTTGTGCCTGTTTCCTAGAGGCCTTATGGAAAATTATTTTAAGCATACCAGAGGCATGGCACATGCAATTAGATCTTGGCAGAGGGTAAAATAAAGTAGATCCTGTGTTCATTCTATCTAACTTGTTAACAGGAGGAAATGCTGCTAGGAAGGCAAACAGAGTCTGAATTCTAGCAAATCCTGGAGAACTCTTGGCATTCTCTGGGGTTCACTAGTTCAGCTACAGTTTGACAACTCCCATTCGTTGTTTCTCTCTCATCCATTCAGTACAGAGAATTTGATTCTTCCCCTTTTTTTCCACCCTATATAAAATCTGGAAAGAACCTGGAAGCACAGTCCTCTCTGCCTGTGTTTATTTCTGTCACGTGTTCTATTATGGCTCAGTGAATTTTGAGAAAAGAATGACTGAATTAAGGACTTTTCTACAGTTGTTTTTCTCCCAGAGCAGAATAACCTCTACATTTCCTTCACAGTCCTTTCCCTGTCTTTCCCTAGAAGTGCAGGACCACTGCTGCTGGCCAGTGAGGATTCCTTTGCAGGTGGTACCTTCCAAATCCTCTGACAGCTACACATTTGAAAAACATTTGCAGATACAATTCATGGTCTAGACAGCACAGTGCAGAACGAGCTACAAATACCCATGTAGACACTGCAGCAGAAGCAGTACCTGCTAAATTTGGCAGCACTTGAGATCATACAAATTTAGAATTGTGAGTTGAAATCAGTGTTGTTTCCCCTCATTCTGCAGGGATTCTTAACGCTTTCCATGACATTTGTCCTGCTTCTCAAAGAAGATGGTTATCTAAAGGAGATGGTTATCTAAAGATGGTTATTTTGACCCAAATCAGTATGACAGCACCTCAGCTCTGCCTGAAGCAAACGAGCCCATGAAAGCTTCCAGGCAATTCTTGCTTCCAGCAGGTGCAGAGAGCTTTACATTCTCCATTTTTAAGGAAGGAAATCAATTCATTTTGCTGCTGCAAAGTTGCAGTTTGTTGTTAGAGTGGAACCCCTCAGAGTGGTACCTGGGGAAGAAACACAACAGAATGGGGCAGTTTTGGCCTTGTTGAAATTCCATTCACATAATGGAATATTCACACATTTGGCCTACTATCTTTTTTCACTGTAATATATTAAGAAGAAGCAGCCAACACATCAGGCAGCAGCATTAAAACAGTTCCTGTAATGCTTACTAATTGAAGTAAATGGGAATTTGGCCTGAGAGAGGACTGCAGGATGCGTTCCTTCAAATTGCAATAACATTAAGTCATCCCTACTGCTGCAAAGCAGATTCACAGCAGAGTTACTGGTCATAATGTGAATTGTCTCTTGCTGTACACAAACACATATGTTTTGTAGCTCAATTTTCAAACAAGATTAATAGTTTTGAGTGGAGCTAAACTCGGCATGGAAGAGCACAACATAAAATGCCAGTTGTTGAGCCAATACACATGAATGCTGACCTGCAATAGGATCTCTTTCAGTGAACATAGACAAAGTGAGAATATTCTGCCTAATTGTGCCAAATTATGTCATGATTTTTGCAGACTGGCTAATTGCCTAATGGGGCTTATGTTGAGACCACCAAACTCGTTGCTCTCATCACCCTGGCTGATTTCAAATACAAGTCTTCATGAGTGACAAATGGGGGCATTGTTTCTTCCTCCCACAGTACTATTTTATTCCTCTGAAATTACAGTTATTAAAATGTTTCAGCCAGTTGAAATCTACTAAGGCATATTAAAATGCTGCAAAAGTGCTGTATCAAAGTGGAAAGGTTTTAAATCCGCAGTTCTGTCATAGGATAATGCAGTTTAAATATAGTAACTATTTTTTCCAGTCAGCTTGCTCTTTGAATTCATGGTATTATGTCAAGGGGTTTTTTTTCCCCTCTCTCCCCCTTTAAGAAGCTTATAGATTAAACAGCAAAATGCAAAAAATACTGAGATGAAACAGTTACACAAACCCAGCAAAGAAATCAGTGATAAAATGTGAGTTTGAACATTGATTAAGATAATATGAGTTTATTCTGAATAGTTTTTATTCCTGGGCAATGTGCATTCCTGTATCAGCAGCAGGTAGAGTTTGACTTCCACTGAGACTGAGAGACTGTGAACACAAAGGATGGTGTTGCTGCTGGGAGATTTCTGGAACTGGATCTCTGTTCCTGCACAAAGCAACTCCTTGCTGCCTTGGAAGTGTAAAAGAGGCAGTGAGACAGAGTCTGATCTCAGTGACAGTAACGATGAGAGATCACAGTTTGGCTTTGGTAGATTTTTTATTTTATTTCTGTATCCTATTCATGGTCATTTGGTTCATCTCCGAAGACTCCATTAGAGTATTTGCCACAATAATCTCCATTTCCTTGCTTGGAAAAACCTTTCTGTGTATCCCTTGCTGGTTTGAGATCTAGGAGTATGGGAGAGAGAAACATTTTATCAGAACCAAGGTCCATTTTCCATATCTGAAAAAATAATTTCTCCTTATTTTGATGGTGAGTCAATTCCCTGGAAAAGAAATCAGCTGGACTGTTATTTTAAAAAATGCACAGCAACTTTAGAAATAAAGCACTGGTTGGTGCCCACATGATTTGAATTCTTATCTCATCCTGACCTGATTTTTCCATCTAATTACGGTCTAATTCTGATTAATTTGGCAGCTCTCTGCCTTTTTTTTCTTGTGTAAATATTCCTTGTGGGCTTCTGGATCTCAGTTTTGCTCTTTGTAGATCGGGATGGGGATACTACCAAGCTTGTAGGGGGCTGCATGGCCAAGCACAATGTTTATAAAATGGTAGTTTGTTGTTTGTAAGGTGTCACAGAATTGCCCTGTATTTTACATCTGTAACACAGTGATGGGGTGTCATAGCTGTGACTGTGTGGTGTAGTACTTACCTGTAGAACTTCATAGTGCTGCACAGGGTGCACTCAATTGTGCAATAGAAAGCTGAATTACTTCAGTGGTGGTCATGGACCACCACTTCCTGAGCAAAAAGTTATTCAGTCTTTGTTCAGTAAGACTCTGGTTTAAGTGAACCATGTGAATTACTTGTTTGTAAAACTTCTTTTGTTTTTTATTCCCTTGACCCTATCAGCAGCAGTGTTTGTACAACAATAAATATTTCCCTTTTTTCAGAGTTCTTGCACAGTACCATGAACAGTCCTACCACACCACAGTCTTCTGTCATTCCGTGTATTTGCTGAATCACAAGGAAAAGTCTCACTCTCTCTGACTTTTCAAGATTGAAAGGAAGACATGCAGGTGCACTCCATGTAGGTGAGTAGCAATAATGTAAGATTGAACAGCTTTTCTTACTCATGGAGATGACTCCATTTTCAGGCATTGTTTGGGACTAATGGCACATGACTACCACTCTTCTTAGACGTGTGACACTTTGTGATATGACACAAGCTGAAGTTTCTGTGTTTCTTGTGGAGGATTTCCTCTGAACTCATAGGTAGTTATTAGTAACACAGTGAAGTAGCACACTTCAGTTTTCAGACACGGATAAAATTCTTGCATGCCATCAAACAAGCTCTTCTATTGGTTATGGGATATATTAAATAGAATTTCCAAAATGCTATTTAATATTAAATTCTTTTGAGTGATTTTTTTTCTCTCTGTCATGAAATGAGACAAAATGAGGGATTGAAACCATGTGCTCTTTTTGGTTTACCGGTTAAAGTCTTCCAGTCTGAAGCCTCAGAAATCTGTGTTACCCACAATCCACATGGGTTTTGTTTGTTAAAAGGCAATATTTTTGTGGTAAGACTAGTGGGTACAGTGTGTCTGTCACCTTCCCCTACCTTTCTAAGGATTTCACAAATGCTTCCTAACATGGGCTGTTCAGGAGGAAAAAAGAACCTGCTGGACTGCCTTCATTCTCTATTAATGTGACCTAACCAAACCTGAACATGTTTTTCTTTAGTGGAATAAATGTTATATTGATCTCCTATGCTTCCATTTCCTCACCTCATTTCTACCACTTAATACAATCTATCTAGGTATTTCACAGAAATGACAGCTTTTTGAAGGGGATTTAAGATCCCAAATTACCTGTGGTAGGTTTTGGTCACTCACAAAACAGAAATTCTTACAGTTTATCTGTCAGAAATCAATGCTTCCAATATAAGACATCTGTTCTTTTCTGCTTTTTTATGCATAGATTTATTATATGTCAACGGTGTTGCATGTGAACTCAAATTATCCTGACCTACAATTCTTGTTCTATTTCAAGGTTTTGGATTTCTAAAAGATTGTTTAACTCCTGGGTGGTTTTTTTTCCCCCAGTTCTGTTAGAAAAAGAAAACCTCCCCTGAGTCATATTTTAAAAATACTGTTAAGCTCTTAAAGCTGCTTCTGCTCCCATGTCACAAGGCATTATTGAAAAGATATTCATTTTTACCACCTACAATTGCTCAGATGGAGAACTTAAAGAATTCTTTTCTACTCCCATGTTGAAACTCTGCCGGCAGCGTTCTTTTTCCTAGAAGTGAGCTACAATGATTTTCCTGCTCTGTGCAGGTTGGGCTTTTTGTCAGAACAATGCTAGTGAGCTTGTAATTTGATATTAATAACATTAACAAACATTGTTGTTGTTATTATTATTATTAACAATATTAATAGTAATGCTGATACTGTGGTTACTCTTACTTGATTATTTGCATTTGCAGCTTCTAATCAAGGGTCTCGAGCATTTAATAAACCTTAAAAAAAATGAAAATTTTGTTATAGAATATCCCTGAGAGAACAGGATTGTCATCCCCATTTCACAAAAACGGGAGCTGAGGTTCAAAGTCAGAGTCACACAGTCTATGGCAGAACTAGAAATAGAAATGGTCTCCTGGCTCCCAGTCCTCTTTCTTCTCCTGTCACCCTAAACAGTTTCTAGTGTGGTTTTGTAAGACATTTATCACATGATTTTCAAAAATCATGTCCTATTTGTTAAGGAAAAGTAAAAACTAATTTTAAAAATGTAAAAAGCGATAAAAAAGAGAATACCTAATTTTTGCATGAGGTTGCTGAAATGATTTTAGCCATTTTATGAGCGATGCCATCCAAGTTGCATGAGTTAATCCTGACCATAAGTACACCTAAAATAGATATCTTTGCCTCCAGCTAATCAACAGGCTTACTGCCTAAATAATTTATGTATAACCAACTAGTGGAAACTAGATCTTCTGTGATTTCCCTAGACACATATCCCGCATGTATCATGTATATCCTTGCCTATTTCTGATATTCATTTGAAATTCAGTTGGGACATTTCAGAACACTTTTGTGCTCCAGCTGTATAGCTCTAAGAAAAAGCCAGCTGGAGACATAATACAGGATCTTTGAACTGGGTGAAACAATGTTTAGAATCCAAGTGCATAGTAGATGAAGATTCTGACTTTTTTCTTAACCAACAATGAGTTAGAGTTTTGAGAAATACAGTTCTAACACTGGCACATGTGGGTAAGCCCTTCATCTCTCTGTGTTACTAATGGCATTTAGTAACAAAATTCAGTTACAATATAGTGATAGGCAGACAAAGAGATAAATATGAGATATCAGAGGATGATTAAATAAAATGAATAATTAAATCATCTAATTTTCTTGCTGGAAGTGTGAAAAACATACAGCACCACGCTGTGCTTTTTGGACACATCTGTGTAATGTTGCCTTCAATGGAGTAGTGAAAAGAAGCTTGGATTGAAAGAGAAAGCAAAAGCATTATCAGACATTGTCCTGCCGTATTCTGACTGCAAATTCAAGAATCTCTGGCTGAAATGGAAGGTACAGTACAAACTGTCTTTCTGGGGTTTATTGCTTTATCCAGAATTCCTAACTGGAAAATATATTCTGTCTCTTCTGGATGGCAACTGCTGAGAGACAATTCTTGCTCCCGTCTGCTTTGTGTGCCAGGAATGCTGTGGACTGTTTACTGTTCTTGTTGAGACTTGCTGCAAAATTAGGGCCACGTTGTAGCTTCAGTCAGCCATGCAGGAGTGGGAGGAGGAGCACCAGGTACTCCAGGAATAATTTAGGTGTGGCAGCCAGAAATCTTGCAGCGCTGAAAGAACACAACAAGCATTCTTGCTACTCCACTGCTGGTTGGTGCTGCCTTCACCTGGGGAGTTTGTGGCAGCACTGAACTGGAACAACACTTGTGGAGCTCTTTAGACCTGTGCAAAGGGAGGGAGAAGCACTGTTGTTCCAAATCACATCATTTTACATGCACCTCTGCCTCCCCAATCCAAAAATGCGCATCCCTTCTCACAGTTAGCAATGTCACCATGTTCCTCTGTCCTGGTATTGCCTGGGATAGAGTTAATTTTCCTCCCAGTAGCTGGTTTAGAGTGCTGTGAGTGAGGGGCTGTGTGGTGTTTAGCTGCCTGCTGGCTTAAACCACCTCCTATTCCTGTCTTTGCATATTCCATCTCTGCACACTTGAAATTCCTCCAGGCCTGAGCCTCGGGGCAGTGTGTTCAGTTCATGTACCATTCCCAAATGTGAACCTGATTACCTTGCAGATACAAGAGTCTGCTCATTTCAAATGTCACAAAAAAAAAACTAAGAAGAAAGAAGAGTAAAAATCTCATTGAGAGTGGTAAAGACATGAATTGTTTCTGGCCTGTGTTCACGTAGCACCTGTTTGTGACAACTGCAGGAAGGGATAAGTGGATTTGCTAATTCGTATTTGCTGTGCAGAACTCCCTGCTGCTCTGCAAAGCTGGGACATCTCCACTGATTAAACGGATCTTTAAAGGCAAGCACCACTTTGAGAAAAAGTGTTCAATCACCGAGCCATGGGAATCTGGCAGGTATTCCTTAAAAGCCTGGGGATGCTCATCTTCCATGAGAAAACTTGGAGCATTCAATATTCTCATATGTTGAGACAATTTTAGGGTGGTTTTGTGGTACCTGTTAAGGCCTCAAAGTACTGGAATTGGGGGCATTTTATAGTCATTTTATGCTGGATATGGTGTGCTGCAGCCATGAACAACTTCTGTGGCTTCTGTGTTTCTTTCTGTACAGACATTTTGGCTGATGGGAAAGAGATGTCTGTCCATGTGGCATGGAATGTTTGCATCTCATCTCAACTCTTACTAAATGTGATGTCTAAATTTTTTTAATCAAACCCCTAATCTCCTATTCATTAAGAATTTTTGTTTGAAAAACTGTGGTTGCCACTGGAAACCACGACATAGCAGTTAATCCTTTTGTTTGATCCTGGCTGACACAAGACTGGGTTTTGTTACTCTTTTCTGTACATTTTGATTCCTTCTGAATCATCCAAACAAGAGGTCTGAAAGCCATTATACACCAAAGCAGTACCAGTAGTTTATTTTTTTGCTGTTTTGGCTCAAAGAAGCATCAATTCCATTATTCTGATTAGCAAAGAGGCTCAGTTAAATTCATTCACACTTCAATTCAATGAGAGGACATTTTCCTTCTCCTAAGTGCAATGGAATAAAAAGCAGAAATTGAAGGGTGTTTTGGGTCGGTTTGTTTTTAGTTTTGTTTTTTGTTGGGGTTTTTTTTTTTGATGAAGAGACTATAAAAATCTCAGGCTATAAATTCACCATGACAGTAAAAATACATGTCAGATTTTGGGATGGGTTGGCTTTGTGCCAGTCAGCACTCTGTATGCTGGACCATGTGTTGTCTTCATGAACCTTTTTTGTTTTATGCTGCCATAATCTTTATATGTCTGTCCTCTCACAAGCTGAATAAATGTCATGTAGGACATTCTGTCCCATCTGTCACAAGTGCTGTTGTGTGTCTGGATCCATATTGGATTAGTATTGATGAGAGATCCCAGGTATTCCATACAAAACGTGTATTAAGGAGGATGTATAGAAAGTACAGATATGGCAACAGAGCTCTTTTGGAAATAGCTGCATTAAAGCAGCCTGTTCAAACATATTTTGGAAGGTCATTCTCTTATTTCAGAGATGTTTGGGAGGGGTTTGACATTTTTATTAGTAATTGTTTATTCTTTGAGGTGTAAACCAGCTGTTGTGGCTTTCACATGACTAACTATGCAAGGATCTGGGATAAAATTTCCTAATAAATACTTCCAGAAAATTACAGAAAAAGCTGTTCCAGATATAGAAATGCCTCAATGTCAGCTCCTCCCAGACCAAAAAGTAAGATGCAAGATAAGCAAGACAGGAATCTCCCTTTTCTGAAGGCGTAGAGTTTCCATATTTAGCTCTGGAGTTCCATGGCCTTCCACCTGCCACTGGGCTGAGTGGTGACCATTTGTTGGCTTGCAGGGCAGTGTCATTTCAGAAAGAAATTCCACTTGAAATGTAGAATTTTTGTGAGGTATAGATTCAGTTACTTATATGACAGCTGCTTGCAGAAGTAAGCCAAGCACTTAAGAGAACGATTTTAAAGAGGCAGAAATTCTCAACAAGCCACTCAGCTTTCTTTTGACTGGATTCACACAGAAACAACAAATAATTAATTGAGGCCAAAATACATGTCGTACTGAGCTTGCATTAGCTGGAAGGTTTGGAAATAATTAAGAGCAAAACTGTTAATACTCCATTTAAATAGCTGCTGCCTATCTGTCCAGTCTGAAAGCCCAATCTGTTGTATTCAATCAGCTTTCAGCTGCTACTTGCCAGCAGCCTAATTCCCCAGTCTTGTCTCCGTGCTGTGCTTGTGCATTCCACTACCTGCTAAGTTAAACCCTGCTGTCCTGGTGCTGCCTGGAGATTTCTAGTGCTATTCCAACTATCCACACTGGGTCGGAATATATCCCAAACCTGGGGCTCTGGGTATCCACACCACCACGCCTGGTTCCAGTGGAGCCCCACATGGGGGAAAGGGGAGCAGCAGCTGTGTGGTTTAGCTCCCAGGATTAGGGCTGTGCTCATTCATACCATTCTCTGGGCATTTATGCAGTTTGGACAAGCTGGTGACCTGCAGTATTTCCACCTCTTTTTTTAAGGGGACTAATACAGAGTAAATTGCTCCCCCAAACTGCTGTTAACCATGGCCACACTGCAGGTTGATAACATATCTCACTTTTCCTATATCTCTTTGCACTTGTGTTGCACACTCAGTACTTGGGCTGGTCATTTATATTGCAAGAGGATTAAAAGGAAATTAATAATTGTACTCCTTATTGTTTAGGTTGTGCAAGGTTCTGTGCAAATTGAGAGTGAGACTACAGGGGAGTCTCTGCTTAGGCCCGACAGTTCTAAAGCTGCGTGGGGAGTGTGGAAATACAGTGCAGTGAAAGGTGTTTGCAGCTGAAGAGGCATTTTAAGCCTCAAACCTGTACCACCAGTTCTTTGCTGAGAAATGTGTATTAAAAATGACAAAGTTCATTGCACAGGCATTTGGAAGGAACTAAAGAGCAATCCACTGACCTTTGCAGATTAAGTAATGCATATTGTCACAAGGAAGTGCTACCTGAGCAACAAACAGCAAATGTACACACTTATCCTTCATTAACCCCTCACTGGAGGCAGCCAGGACTTCCTGATCCCAACATGGTTCGTGTTCTTGGCATCTGGAGTGTTTTCAGTGGGCACATCTGTTCTCTGAGCCTGGCAGAGGATGCTTCGTGCTCTGCCTGCCTTTCTTGTCCCTGAAAGTTTACCTAGGCAGGAAAGAGGGAAGAGGGCTATGGGATGGGTGTGCAGATGGAATACTGAAGGCTCTGTGCTCGGCTCCTGAGTCCAACAGAGGCCTCAGTGCCTGACTCTGTGTGCCTCAGGTTTCTCTGAATTAAATTGGACTGAAATGTTTGCAGAATACACAGAGGAACTTCCACTTGAAGGCAGCAGCAAAGAACAGTTTTGCTGCTTTTGCAGAACATTTATATTACAGAAAGAGGACATGAATGAAAATGAACCATGTGTATAATTCAGAATTTGAGTGCAATAAAAGTTAAATATGTTATTTTTTTCTTTTATAATTTGTTAGCTCACTTATTTAATTTATGGGAAAAAATTATAGAAAACTTTTTTTTTTTCCTGGAGAATGAAATAATCTGTTCAAGTACAAATGAATATGTCACATTCTTATATTATTTGCAAGAAGATGAATTAGTGTGTCTCTCCTTCTCCAGCCTTTCTTCCACTTTTCTAATTCTACACGGAGATTACTTTCAGATTCACTGTGTTGCTTCTGCTTTATGTGGCTTGTTGCACACTGAAATGAATTTGCCACACTCTTGCAGTGTTTTAAAAACTACTTTTATTTAGAAATTCTTGGTGCAACATTATACGTTCTCAACAATTAAATCAGTGAAAAAGAAGAAAAATTCTGTTCATCAGTCTTAGCACTTGAACTCATAATTGTGTGTCAGATGTGGAAAAAAAAATTGGAGCTCTCCAGAGCCCCTGGACAAGAGAATCACTTTACCAGGACATTGAGATAATTTATCTGGGTGACTTAGAAAAAATGCTAGATAAGACTGAAATTTGGAGAGGCTGAGCATGTCCAGTCTCAGCCTTTGGATTATCAAGAATAAATCCAGCAACTGGCATGTGAATATGTTAATGCTGTAGATTCTAGCATGGAAACAGGAAACTGTATTTATGAGGCAAAAATATATCAGAGATTAATTCAGTTCTATATATAATGTATACATTTTACAGATACAAAATCTTTGCCAAAATATGCATAATTTGCAAGTACAGTGAAGTTAGAAAATGCCAGAATAAAGGTTGCCTTTCCATGCATATGCCCTAAAGGAATTTTTAATTACAAGATTCCTGGCTTCTTTTTCTAACGCTGAAATTTTCTAATTTCACTGCGTGCTTGATTTTGAAGTCTTAATATTTTCCCTTTTAAATAAAGACTTAGGGATGCATTTCCCCAGGTTTAAAAGAAAAACAACAACATTGGAAAACAACAATATTCCATCCTTCAGACTGCAACCTCTCTGTGTCATGCCAGGAGCCTCCTAAGCAGATTTACCCAATGCTGGTGTGGTGCTGAAGCCTGAGCAATGATCCCGTGTGTCTTCTGTCATGTGACAAAGCTACAGGTGTCAGCAAGAGGACTGGAAGGTAAGGCAGCACCTGAGCAGAGTTTTAAATTAGTTACTTATTATTGCTCTCTCTCATCCTTCTCATTATAGTCCATATTGTGCAACCGTTACCAGCCTTGCTTGGAGCAGCCACGTGAATTTCCCGTATGCACAGTCACTTCTACCCATGCAAATGAATGCAAAACTTTGATTTCTGATTTGCTCACATTTTACATCTCTTTGCACTTGGTTTCTGCAGCTGTGAGTGACAGCACATAGTGCTACAGCCTGCAAATCCAGGTCCGTGTGCTGAGGAGGGTCCCACTTGAAGCTGATGGTTTTTCCTCGTGGCTATTAAGTCAGAGTAGTCACACTGACAGCACAGAAGTTGATAATGATTTATCACACATCCAGTGCACTGAATCATTATGTCTCATTGTCTGCCTCTTTCTACTGTGGATTGAAGAGTTTTTAGCAATAGTGGCAGCATGCAAAGCCTCATAAAATTTGTTCATTTCCTAGAATCTCTTTCCATGCTCAGGTATTTTATCTCTATGACCAAGGGGACAATATTCCTAATCTCTCTGTGCACTACAGAAATGCCCCAAAACTAGTGTTTACCCCTGCTGCACTAAAAGGCTGTGCATTCCCAAATTTCAAATTGTCATAGAAGAGGAGGGTTGAGGACTCTGGAGCCTGATTCCAATGAGAGAGCTTAGAGGCAGAAAAACATCCTACCTGTGAAGACTCAGCCAGGGTATGAGAGGGTTAAATACTTACTTTATGTTGCTTTTTTAGATGATTAATTTAAACCAGGACTATGCACCTGGTACTGAAACTGCAAACTGAAAGTTCTCTGTGAGATCTGGAAACAGCAACAGGCTTGCTTCCATAAATAATACTGAAAGTTAAACAGTGATTTCACAAGGTCCAGGACGTAGTATAAATAAGAAAGCAGAAATATCCAGGAAATCCTTAGTTAACAAATGTTTTGTTTTAAACATTATATGCTTTTCTTGATCTCTGAAAATCATCTTCACAGTAGACACTAAACTGAGAGAAGTAAAAAGAAAAATTTTCTCAGACTTGAGCAAGATATTTTGTCATACTGAAAGAAGGGTTTGTTCTGGAGCCTTTCAGTGTTAATCCAAAAGCTCACAGACCTGGTGAAAGGTAAAAAAGCAATGAAATACTCTATTAATGACACCATGCTTGTGTCAAAAAGTCTCAGATGCTGTATGCTGACACCACATATCGCAGCATTCAGCAGCTGCAGGAGATTGGATTAGTGCGATGCTTGGAACTGAACCATCCCAAAGGGGTTTTTAGGAATGTTGGGCCAAATTCAGCCAGGAGGTAACTGGATAGATTTGACTGGACTTATACCCAGAGAAATGTGGTCTTTTTTGTTGTGGCCAAAATGTAATGCTAAGGTTAAAACTGGGCATCTGTACAAAAGTTGTGGCTCCTGTTTTTAAAGAAATCATTTTAAATGTCATCCAGTTATTTCAGGTAAGCACAGCTACTACTTCAGATCAGTAACTCTACTGTTTTCATTTTTGGCTTCTAGACCAAACTGGGTTGCTGAAAAGTGAAAAGGAGGGAAATGGGAGAAGTTCTGTGAAAGTTTTTCGACTTACAGCGTACACCACTTGCTGTTTCTATGTCCCCATTGTCCTCAGGCCACCCCATTCTAGATTCAGGACCTGTTTCAGTCACAAGTGTTCCTGTTCTGTCTAAAGCATCATCTCTGTCTGGTATTTATTACATAGTCCAGTGGACTGAACGACCTGTGAGCGGGACAGATGCCAGAGGAAAACAAGCACAGGCTGGGGGCAGCCAAAAACCTGCTGACATTGAGTCATTGAGAAGTTCCAAGGGGTTTTGTCCTGGTTTGGTTTGTTTATGCTTTTTTCTATCTATGTGGTTTTTCAAAACCACAAACTCTACTCTGGAAAATACATATTTTGGCTTTGTACAGGTTTCTAAATTCTGTTCAGCCCACTCAGCAGTATATTAACTTCTGCCATATGATTTGTTTTTCTCTTACGGTCTCCATGGGGAAAAAAGGTGTTGGAACTGTAGTCCTTGTTGTGTGATGTTTAGGTTTGTTATTTCTATGTTTGCATTGCATGTAAATGAGGGAAAGGGAAAAGTAGCCATGAGCTCCTGGCCAGGTTCAGGAAGCCTGGTGCTTGTATAGAGCTGATGTGAAGTGTGGCAGCAGGCAACTGTTCCTGTATCAGGGGGAAGGATTTTCCTTATCCTGTCTCAGAGCAGTGGGGAGGCATTTCAGCAGCCATTACAATAATTTCTGTATCTCAGGAGGCTCAGAGTTGCTGTAGCAACCTTTTGCTAGATAGGAATTTGGCTGGTGAAGCCCCACAGGAATCTGCTCCCACTCTTGCCTAACCTCTCACATCACCGGTCTCAACTGCCAGGGAGAGAGCCCAGCTGTGAATCAGGCAGGGTGAGGGAACCCTTTCCACAGGTTCCTTGCAGAACTTTCCCCTAATTCCTGCAATCAGATGCTTTTTGACAATTTTCCATGGAGACGGAGGTTTGCTGTGTGTACAGAGTTCTTCTCTGCCTGAACTTGAATTGTGAAAGTGGTCATAGTAAATTTCGTGCACACAAACAAGCCCTTATTCATGCACTTGCAGATTCAGACAGTGAAGATGCAAAATCAGGGAGCGCAGTTTGAGAGATCGGTGTGGGAAGTTTGACTGGGAGGCAGCAGGAGCTGTGGTGACACAAAAGAAGTATTATAAAGTCACCGAGGGGATCAGGCAGATGGGAACAGACTTGAGTAGGAAGGAATACAGACAAGGTCCCCAAAGCCTGTTACTTAGATTTGGATAAAAAATGAAGTGTGAAGTTGGTCAGAGCATGAGGGGATGCATCACTCCTAAACCAGTTCCTTCAGAAGTGTGAAGTAGTTTCTGGAGTAATGAAAGACAGTTTTTTGGCCCTCCAAACTGCTGTATGGTTGAGAATAATATTTGGAAGGTTTTATTTATAAATTATTTTGCCCAGTGGTTATAGAGAAAAGACAGTCCATATTTTGGACTGTTGCCTCCTATTTCTAATTCTACAGGTGATTGACATTGTCAAACCACAGGCCTGAGTGCTGCCTTCTATTGTAACTCTGGAGGAGGACATGGCATAATTGTTGTTTCCGTTTTACATATTGTTCAATGATGATTACTTTTGAATCAGGACACATAGGGCCAGTTCCTTCCCTGGTTTCCTGTTCCTACTCCCAGATCTGCTTCTGTAAGTCATTATTAGTCTGCTTAGATTAAAGTATCAGTCATGGAGCAGGTACCAAAATCAGTGGCAAGTTGAATTAATGTGCTGAGCTGGAGAACTAGGTGGCTTAGGAGCCAGCCCCCACTCCTTTTTGCCAGCTGTGGTGCAGGGCTGCAGCTTCTGAGGAGCAGAAAGCTGAGGAACGTCAGTGTAAGGCTGTCCAGCAAGGATCACCAAAGGGAGCTGTGGAGAACTCCAGGCTCTTGCTACACCAGAGATGCACCAGCTTAACAAAAAAATCCTGAGTCTGTGAGGTTAAACCAGGTTGAATCCCTAATGCTAATGCAAGATTTAACTCTTGCAGATACTATTTTAAGTTGTACAGGCAGTCACTGAACACAACCAGCTGTGAAAAATACAGTTAAAAAATGTTTGATTTGTGCATGTAATGATTCTCACTGGTTTAAAGCCCAGGTAAAGCAGGGTGAATTCCAGAAAAAGAATCTCTGGTTTGTTTGTTGTTTTTTTTTTTAAGCAGGTACCTTCCAGTCTGAAGCACTTTTTAATTATGCAGAGAAGAAGAAGATCCATCCTGGCAGGTTTCTTGGGCTGCAGGGAGCTGTTAGGCCTCAGACAGAAAATGGGCCCATGTATGGTTATAGTCAGCTGAACGAGTGTCACTGAGTGGCAGTGAGGAAGGCGAGTGGGCTTTGGAGAGCTGACTGATCTCCGTGCTCTAGCAAAGCAATCAAAACTGAATATGGACTGTGCCCTAGTTAGACTTATCCTAACAACCCAAAGCTGTGTGTCACTTCATGCAATTTGGGCTGCAGCCTGAGCTCTGTTTCGGGGGTGTTGTGTGTATGTTTTTTACTGTATATTTTTAAAAGAGCACCCAGTTCTGAGGAATCTATTCCCAGCTAAAGCACACAAGCTCTGGAAAGGTCAGAGAGAGGCATCTCTAGCTTTGGTAAATAAACAAATCTCTTCTCTGTGGCTGGGATGTTGTATTAATAGCAGTAGATTTGGTTTCGCATTGTGGAGCTCCTCCTGTTTCATTGCTATTGAAGATAAGAGAACACAAAATGTTCTGTCACCCTCCCTATGAGAAAACGAGCCAACAGGCAGAGACTATTATATTTAAAGATATTACTGAGGCAAAGGCTCGGAGCACACAAACACCCAGGTTTATATTCAGTAACTACTGGATACCATCACTGGCACACCAGTAACTCAGCCTTAGTTAATGCCTCGCATGAAAGAGTTTGCAAGACAAAGTCACTGCATGAGAAATAAACTAAAAATAAGGGTTGAGCCTTAAGCAGATGGAAGGGTTGAGCCTTAATTTTTCCCTTTTGCATTTTTCTTAGTGATTCAGTTGCAGCAAAAAAATTAACAGGTCTTTTCTGCTTCTTAACCTGTGCACCCACCAGTCTGCTACAGTCAGGTTTACTTCAGCTGGTAACCTGGAGTTATTCCTTCATCACAGGACACCAGGATTGAAGAAGTTTTTCTCAGCAGTTCCTCACAGGAAGATTTCTTGTGAAATTTTAAAACCCCCTAGCTTGGCAGCAAGCATGTGTAAAATGAATTAACAGAGCTGTACCCTAGAGCTTCCCTACACAAGTTCTTTGGGAATAATTAATTCCAAAGTTTCACATGTAGCATATTTTACTTGGGAATACGCACCTCCTGGGTGGAAGGCAGACAGCCTAGTGGGTAAGAAGCATGATGGGAAGAAATGAAGAATTTATCCTTAACTAGTTGACATACGTGACACAAACCATTGCTACTCTAACCCTGGTCACTATTACATGAGTTAATCCATGCTCAGGATGTACTTCTTGTCCTTGGTGGCACCGTTGCTCCAGTTGGGCATCAGTCCAAGAAGGAGACAATCTTCTCCTCTGCAAATAAGCATCTTCTGTTGGAGAGCAGATTGCTCAAGATAAGTAAAAATAAACACGAACCAAATCAGATAATTCTCCTCTCAACAGTAATTTTCCTTGTCCTTGAAATGTCCTCAGCTACAGGTTTATTTGTTTCCCTGATGCTCAGGTAGAGTCTGTTCAGAGGGGAATTATTATGCATGCAGGAGGCATTTTGGAAAACTGCACCTCTACATAGGATTCATAAACAAACCAAATGACTCAACAGAAAGTTACATGCAGTGAGATTTTTTCCTCTAGGGGTATTTTTAGAGCAAGAAAATAAAAATATTGGCAGAAGACAGACACTGAAATCACCAAAATTGTTCTCTCTTCAGTCTGACCAGTCTGGAATTTAATTTATGTGCTTGTTGTGGCCCCCAGGTAGCAGTCCACCTTTCTGTGTTGTGGGAGAAAGTCTCAGCTGAGGTTAAGATGCTGCTTATACGTGTTTGTAAGTGAATATCACTTCCCATCTGCTGCACTCATTGCATTTTACATGAAAGAGGATTAATTATTTCTTCTAGATCAGCGCATATGCAAATTCCTCTAAAAAATTCAAAAGAAATTCTGGGCAGAGACAATGGACTTCTTTGACAGCTACTGATGAGTCTTTAAGATGATTATAAATGTTCAGTGAAAGTAACAATTTTTGTAGTTAGGAATAAAAAAAAGGTAATTGTTCCATATTGTAGCTTCCTTACCATTTGAGAACAACCCCAAATTTAATTCTGCCATCACAGGAATTTTTGGCTGAGTTACATGTGAGAAAAGATTTCCATTTTGAGCATGAAATTTCTTTTAACTGTGATTTCTGATACAACATATGCCACAGAAATGAGGAAAAGATCCCTGCAGTTTGTGTGAGGGCCTTCTGATGCTTCTGAAGGATTCTGTGTGCCTCGGTGTGTTAGTGCTTGAAAAGATTTAATCCAGATGGTTTTGGAAAGAAATGAGTTTTATTTGTACCTGATACCAATAAGATTTTCTTTTTCAAACAGATTTAATAGTCATAAGAGCTGTACTGTGAATAAGGGATTCTAAATAAAATTAAAATCTTTGCATGCAACATTTTTCATTTAATTACATCATAAGCTAATAAAATTGAAATATTTATTTTTATTTTAAGTGATGTCATTGTGGAATTTCAAAGCCACATGTAACCACTACATTTATGTAATGACCACTGAAAGAATAGTGCTAGAAACAGAGAATATCAATTTTAATTATCCCAAGAATATAATGTTCTTGAAAGGTAACAGATATTAAACACCCAATACATGAGAATAATAGGGAAATTAATTCTTTCATAACTTCAGTATCGATCCAGTTTTTTGGCTTTCTAAAAATGAATTTGTGTAAAGGGTGTGTGCAGCTGAACTTTTGGGTAGTGATTTTGGCAGATTGAACCTGATATTAAGAACTTCAATCTGTTTGAACAGCATCTGAATTTTCCTTCAAGGTGTAATAAAAGGCAGCAAGCAGCCCCCAACTGCATAAGCAATGACATAATTGCTGTTCTGCTTGGCAAGGTCATAATCTGGTTCCTGATTACATGTTAATGGAAACAAATTAAGATACTTCAAGATGATGAATGTCCAACAACACTATTTTAGTATTCCACGTGCCTGAAAAATTTCTCTTTTCTTTCAAGAATGAATCCTGTTCCCTGAAATGCAGCTGGAGAACGAGGGCAGATCAGGCCACCCCAGACCTCAGGAGATTGATAGTGTTGGCAGCTGAGGATCTAATTATGGATTATTTGGGTCGGACTCTTTTATCCCAGGTAGGTGTGACTTGATTGACTCAAAAGAGGTTAGTTCATTCAGTTCACAGGGGTTATACTTAGAGCAGGAATGAATTATTCCCCTAAAAATTAATCTTAAGGAGAGTCTAACAATTCCTGTAAGCAGACATCTTGATTTTATATGGAATTTTAACATCTTAATGATATTGCATGAACTGCTGGCAGTTATGTATGTTATTATTACATTTACATTAGTTCTCTGTGTTTTTAGTAAAGCTCAGGATGAAAGCATTTACTCAGAAAAATACTGTTAGGAATGTTTCCTTTGCAACTTCTCTCTCTTAATTTTGCAGAGGCAGAGCCCAAACCAGACTGGCACAGTCTGCAATCCTTAAACTGACCATAAACACATGGTGATGTAGGGCTTATTACATATTTCAAATTTTCATTGCTTGGGAGATTGAAAAATATTGTCTACTTGAATTACATAATAACCCACAACTGGATTGCAGTATTTTGGTGTTTTCCACAGTTTCTTGCATAAGCATTTTAAAATCTCCCCACTCATATTATCTATCAATACACAGAACATGTACAGTGTGTCTGGGAGTTACTGTGGCACTAAATAAAAGTCATGAAGTCCTGCCTTGCCATGAGCAATGCTCAGTGTAAATGATGGGGTACACTAATTAGGGCAGTCTGATTTCCCTTTGTTTGTTCCAAAATCCTGTGGAGGAACTCAGGAGGGATCTGTCCAAGACATTACATCAGGAAAGAGGCTCAGTCTGATTTATCCCATCGTGTAGGCGACACATTTCCAGAACTATATGTTCCACTTTAACAGATGCATACATTCTCTGAGGGGAGGACAATGAGTTTATGCAGGAAAAAGCATTCCCTGAAAAATCAAAAGCCCAGGTGATCATTCTGCATTTAGTATTTCATTTTCTGAGACTCACACGAAGGAGACAAGCACGACCCTGCTGCCAGAGTAACCAGAAGTTATGAGTATTAATTTCCTGCCTTCCAGCACTGATTGCCTGGTAGGCATTTCTTAAGTGATAAAATGTCTGTTTTGTTTTCTGCTGTTTAACTCTGTGATCGTTCAACATCCATTAGGGGAACAGGTTTTGATGAAGGGAAGATTTCACCTTGGCTTGGGAACTTTCTAATAAAACAGTTGTTACTTTTCTAATTTGTCTTCATACTGTCCCTGAAGCACATTGAGGACATCAGGGACTGCAGACAGAGGTGCAGCTCTGCAAAAGTTTTCTTTCAGGGAGAAGGTAGTTTTGGAAGATCCAGCCCCTTGTTCTCCATGTCCCTTGCTCCCAGCTCCTCACCTGCAGCTTTCCACCCTTTAAGTTGTGCTCTCACAGTTGTTTTGTGGCCATAAACTGAGCAACTGAGTTAATAATCATCTTTCACCAAGAGGTTGTGATAAGCCTGACCGTGCAGTCCCACAGACTTGTGCCAGCACCACTGAAAAAAACATTGTCACAATAATTCCAGGCTGGTTTAGACTGAGGTGCCACAGAGCAGGGCAGTCCCACCTCTTCTTTTGGGTTTTCCTGAGTATTCCATGGAATGTGTTGGTATGTGCCAAGTAGCAACTTCAGCTGAAAGCAGAGTTCTCACTAACATTTTACTGGAGGGATTCTTGTTTTGAAGAAGCTTTGGCTGAAGTTCCACACAGTCTGTGCAGGACCCTGCAATTTAAGAAGCTGCATCTTTTGGTTTTTTTTGCTTCCTTTTAGGTTCCAGGTGTGAATTATTGCTGGGTTTAATCTCCTGGAAACCCACATCCTCCTTGTATTCAGGGAGCAACCACAGTGTGTGCAGTAAGAGGGCAGGCTTAACCCATGCTCACTGTGTGCTTTTCCTCCAGCCAATAATCACCTCCAACTTAATTAGCTAATGTTGTGTTTGGGGATTCAATATTTATGCACCAGGGAAGCCATAACATTGCAAACCTCTGTTTATTTAATGCCCTTTTATAAAAACTGATGTATCCATATGGATTGTTTCAAAGAAAGATAAATTGCATTAGCACTGTGTGTTTGCAGGTAAAACTGGCTCTGATGCAGCTGCTGTGTCAAAGAAAAATTCCTTTATTATGAAACTCCAGTATCCATGTCTCTCCTTGTAGGATACAATACTGGAAACATTGCTGAGCCTGTGATGAGGAGTTCATCTGATTCTAAATTACTCAGTAACAGGCTGTACATCTTGCAAGTAAGGAGAACATCTCCATCAAAGCATTTTGCATTGGTTTTAATTTTTTGTATTGTCTAAAGAACCTGGTTTGGTTGGGTTTTTTTCCCCCCAAAAGCCTAGGTTTTCTCTTGAAAATTTTAACTTTGCATTATAAAGTTGTGGGGGGTTTTAAAATGGGATTTTTGATTTTTTTTTTCATTAAATGATATGAACATTTAATTTATTTTTTTTCTGTTGACACTGAGTTTTCTCATGGGGAAAATGTTTTTACTCCCCTGTGGTATATGCTTGTATCAACAAAAGTTTTTGTTTAAGGCCAAATTTATCACCCTAAATAGGAGCTTTCACCATTGACTGGGTTATTCATTAACTGAGGTTACCCTGGAGTTGTTCTCATGTGTAAAAGCAAGATTTAGTGCTCAGTGATAAATCTGCTGCTCTTCTACTTGAGGGCTAATCCATCCAATTCCAGCACACTGAGGAGCAGACAGAAAAGCAGAAGCAGCAGCTTTGTCCACAGCTGCCTGGGGCAATAAACCAGAAACCCAAACTCTCCCATCCCTTACCATGCTCCAAGCCAGCCAGTTTTTCTCCAGCAGCTCTTTCACATTCATGCATCTTTACAGTTTTTGAAGACAACATTTGAATAATATTCAAATAATATAATACAATATTAAAAATAGCTTCATTTCCTCTAATTTCCTCTAAGAAAAAATAGAATTCTCAGTTATTTCAGTGCCAGGTTATATAATTAACATTTCAGCTACAGGACAAAGTAGACATTTGTTAAAAACTCCAATGTACCAAGAACAAGCCCACAAATACCAGGTTGCCCAAAGTGTTGTATCCTGGTTCCTAAGTGAGACCCAACCTTGTGTGCACACATGCACACACACAGGGCTTCTCCTGATCTTATCTCTCTGGCATTACAAAAAGATCTCAGGGTAGGGGAAAAATCTCACATTTCATTTTGTTGACTCCATTAGCTCCATGAAGCTTTTTATGTTTGAAAATTCCTTGTTGCAATATAATTAAAAGCTCCTTCAGGAATTGGCTTTATTTCTGTCTGTATCATATTTGTTTATTTGTATCTGTTCTGACCTTTCCATTTCACTTTTCAATGAATTATCACATCACAAATGTACAGAGATTTCACTCCTGAATTGCTTTTCAGGCAATGGCAGGGTCAGCTGAGGATACTCCAAGTGAGGACATTGACTTGTGCTCTGGGAAATTCGGTGACGTTTGAGATGTCATTCCTTTGTGTTCCAACAATCCAAACCTCGGGCTGGGATGGGAGTTTGGGGGTCTGAACAACAATATTCAGGATCAGACTCAGGAGGTTTCACAGGGACATCAGGTTGGGAATCCTGGGCATGCCCTGAGAGCACAGCCCAGAGACAGGGACAGGATTCCTACTTCTGCTTCTGTTCCGTTCCAGAGTGGGGTTTGTTCATCCAGAAAATAACATCAATAGCAGCAACTTGTTGATCTGGCTATGTGGCCAACAGAATTTAATAGGAGTTGTTTGTCAATTATTTTGAGATTCCGTGATGGGAGTTGCTACACCAAATAGCTTCTTTTAACCTGATTTGTGGATGTGCCAATGGAGTCACACATATTCACAGGATCAGAGTCGCTTCTCTTAAGCTGTCCACAAATGCTTTACATGACAATGCCATAAAATCAGGGAACTGGATATTCTGGAGTTAGAACTTGAGCCATCAGTCACAGTCAGAGTGTAACAGCGCTATAAAAGTGTGCATTGACATGGAGTGGGATCAAATTAATATAAACAGTATACTCCCAAGCATATACCACTTATCCCAGATAGATCCCACTGGCATGTCTAGATTTGGTTTCCATGTTATTCCTTGGATTTGATCATTAGGTAACACTGGGCAACATTAATATTGAAGGGAGAAAATCTTGTACAGGATAAACAACAAGAACATTTACTCTGTCAATTCTCCTTTTATTTCCAGCAGTGAAACTGCATTATCATCACCACAAACTAATCCCATTTTGTCCCTGAGTGCAGGAGGTCTATAGCAGAGTGATACAAATGAATTAAAATATATTGATTGTATAGAAAATTAAGTGCAAACTATTTAACACATCCTAAGTGATTAGATGCAATAAAATGTTGCAGAGACGATTGCACAGCTGGCAAACCCAAGTCAGGAGAGAACAGTCGGCTGTTCCAGGGGAGCAAGGACCTGGCTCCAGACCTTGGTTTTTCCACTGGGAGCCTGACAAACACCCTTTGTGCTGGAGGGGACAGGTGTCAGCCCCATCCCGTTTAGATTTTACATCAAGTCTCTGTGAGCTCTGCCTTGAAATCCCATTTTTCTAAGCAAAGACAAAGGCAAATGCCTTTTATTGGCACTGGTTCCAGAGGAGCAAAGGTGTTACATAAAGGGCTGCTGAGATTTTGGATTACACAATATTTTTAAGGGGCATGTGATACATCAGAGACTATTTATATGTACATTTGAAAGTAACTGTTGATTACCCGAACTAATTCTTACCCTAAACAGATCAACACCGCTAAGAAGGTACAGAAAAACAATTCTGCAGTAGCATAAAATTAAACTGTCTTGTTTGTGGGTACACGAAAGGATTAAAGAGTATAATTTTACTCTCTTAGACCAAATGAATTCCTAAATTGGAAAAGCAGCTCTGTCCAAGGTCGCCTCTGTTGTTTCCAAAAATATCTCGAAACAAACGCAAGAGGGGCACTTTGTTGGGTGTTATCTAGACATATATAGTTTCAATCAAATTCTTCAACAAGTGTCAGAGTAAAAGTCAAACATTTGTCTGACACTGCCAAGTCACCGACAAGTGAATCCCCTCAAAGGTTGGAAATAAATTTAATAACAGAATTAAGAATTATGGGATGTTTTCTCTAAAGAAAAAGCCACGTTAATTTGGGATTGAATTGTAAACACCTTTTAGACATTTCATAAAAGGGTTGTCTAATTCTTTCCACAACACCGGGTGAAGTGATACAAGGTTGTGTTCATGACCCTAGGAAAATATTTATAGTGCTTTTTCCAGTATATGAGTTCCCTCTTTCCCTCTCTTTGTGTTTTATGATCAACCTTCAATTAAACCAAGAAGCAGAAAAGAACCTTCATGGTATGAGATTTTGAAGTGGTGCATTTCCCATACAAATGGATGAAGTGCAGCGTAGTAAATAAAAACCACAAAAGGAGCAGTAACACAACAGCAAGAACCCACTGTGAGTGAGCCACACTCCATCTCTCTCTTAGAGCCTGGCTGGGAGCTGTTTTCTGAAGGAGATTTAATGTCAGGATGATGCTGTCACTGCCTGATTTTCCTCCTTGCCCCGGGAACATTAACTGGCTCCTTCACTGCTCCCTGAGCCCACGGGAAGGGAAAATGAAGGAGAGGAACCCTTAGGGCCAGAAGATGTAACGTGAATGTAAAATATTAGTGGAACAGGTTGTCTGTGGGTGACTTTCAGTGTTCTGATACTTCTGTTTGCTTTTTAATGCGCTATAAAAACACGGCAGGCTCTAGGCACGGAACGAGGGAGATGGGGACAGTGTTTTATAAATACTTTATAAAACCTCCAAGGTTTTAATGCTGCAGTCCACAGAAAGCTGGTTTGGAGCACTGCATCATTTAATAGCAGTTGATAAGCAAAATGTATAATTTTAATACGATTTTAATTTTAAATGTTTCCAATTTTAGAATCCCAAATTAATCAGCCCTTTTTGCTCTTGGTAATTCTTCACTAATGGCTCTAAAATTTCTGTGATAACTGCAAAGTAATGCCTAAACCCTGGTTTACTCACCAGAAAATGCTGTAGTAGTGTAAACCAAGTAAACTGCTGAATTATTCATACTTTATAACCTTAGAGTTTCAACTGCTGTTTAAAAAAGAGTAATCCAGTTTAAAAAACACAAACATTAACCCCCCACAAATTTTAATTGCAGAGAATCTTAATGGTTTTTAGGGTTTTTTCAGTATGAACCAGTTGTAAAATGTATACAGAAACTGGGAGATTAGTTCCTTCACTATTTCCCTTACTTGGTCATTATTTGTATGTGATGTAAATCTTTATGGTTTTGTTGTTGTTGCTCCCAAAGTGCAAAGCATATTTCCTATTCCATTCCAGGAAAAATAAGTAGGGAGAGAGAAAGGAATTTATCTTTGATAACGGGTAAGATCCCATTTTCCATATTCCTGTTAACTGCATTTTTCCTGATATTAGCAAAATGTGCAGGATTTGGCTTTATCCTGTTTCAAGAGTAGGCTTAATTAAGTGCTTATTGTATAAATGAGTGGGTTTAGAACTTGAGCAGTTGCAATAAAATTTAGAAGCTTAAAAATGACATCTTATTGTGTAATAAGAGACTGAACTGAAGCAGGAAAATAGACATTGACTTGAGTAGATCCATTTGCAGGAAAAGAACTCCAGCTCCTGGCTTTCAACAAATGCTGGAAGTTTGTATTCTAATTAGCAAAACCAGTTTTTTCATTACTACGCAGAATGGAAGGTCAAAAAAAGGCAAAAATACACTTTTTAATAATAAATATAAATAATGCCTTTAAATACAAGGTAAAGAATACAGTTTTAATCACATTATAAACACACTGAATACTTCCAGCACTGGATTTGTGCAACAGCCTCTCATAAATGTCTACTAAAAATCAAACCACATTGCTCAAGACTTGTTATTTCAATTGTTTGTGCTGAGAAAATCTTCCACAAACACTTAATTTTTGTTATAAATTAGAACATGTCCAATGGAACATTGATTTATGTTGGATGCAAATCGTTATTTTAGATAATTACTGTTATTTTTACTTTCGGTGTGCTATAAAATCTGATGATGGGCCCTTTAATTCCTGCTTGTTCTGTCAGGACGAAGAACGGAGCTAAATCCAGCAGACCTTGTTTTGGCAAAACTCCCGCTGAAGTCAGGGAGGGTTTTGTGAAAGAAAGGCCAGCGTGGTTTGTCTCCCAGTTCCTGCTGATTATTTGGGACATGTTTGCTCCCTCTCCAAGCCCCCAGAGCTGCTCACCCAGGGTGACACCACCACGGGAATCAGGGAAATCAGTGCCAGGCAAGTGTGAAAAATGCCCTTTTCACCCACTGACCTTGGAATAACACGGATTACCTCGGGAGTTTGGAGACTGCCACTGTGAAACTACTGCTGCACAGACGGGCACTGAGAATTTGGAGAGCCCGCTTTAAATTCACGCTGAGAATTGAAAGAACTCTTTAAACGAGCTGGAAATAGGTCAGATTCTGATTGTTAGAAAACAACTACCCACGTGGGTGTTGCCAGACAGGTGGGACCTTGTGATAAAGTTGTTGATTCGTGTAATACTTCCTTACTGGAATGCTGGCACGGCCATGAGAATGTCAGTCCCGTTCCCATTGCACTGGAGAAAGGCAGCTGAAGGGTTAACGGCGTTCCCTCGGCAGGAACCTCCTGCCGGGAGTGATAACACCGGGCACAGGGCTTTGCTTTTTACAGGAGCTCTGAGCAAACCCAGGGCCAGAGAGAGAACCCAGAGCCGCGGGCACCAGAGCTCCCCTTGTCCCAGACAGGGTGATGGAGAGCAGTGCCCCAGGCCCCGCTGTGTCACAGCCTTTGTCCCAAGGGCTGTCACTTTCAGGTGACAACACTCCAGTCTCTGTGTCTTCAGGCAGTCACCATCTGCCTTCATGTGGGAGCTGGCTCCAGGCTGGCCAAGCACTGCCAGAGAGGGATTCAGGGATTGGATCGAGTCAAAGGGCTCTGCATCGATGGCTCACTGGGGACAGTCACCAGGCAGTGAATACCGAGCTGCTTCTGGGCCAGGCACAAAACACTGATCCAAGGAGCAGCTCTGACCTGCATTTCCAGCTCCTGAACCAGCAAGGCACCGGGAGAACAGATTCCATATTGATTCCATAGGTAGTATGTTATCCATGGACATCTCCAGGCACTGCTGGACACCTCTGCTGCAGCGTGTTTTGTAACAGAGAGCAGCATCCCACTGTAGGGAAGTCTTGTCAAGAAAGCGCTGGAAATTGGGATATTTAAACATAATAGCAGGGCCTAACCTTCATGCCTGTGGGCAATTATATGCATGTGACATCCTGAGTAGTAATCTCTGTGTGAGTAAAGAAATAGAAATAAGTAATCCTAGATTTGGGTAGCAAAGGAAGTCTAAGAACATCCATTTTAGTTATTATAGTTCAAATGGAAGTAAGATGGTACCTCTAATATAAACCAAATTATCTCATACCCAGATGGTAAATGGCTGCTCCCATAAAACAGTGGATGTGCTGCTTTCTCATGCCTGTTTCTGATGCCTGGAACTATTTCATCTCTCAGGATCTTGCTGTAGCTCCAAGGACAGCTGAAATCAACATCACTAAATCCCCCAAAGCTGCAGAATATTACAGTAGTTTTATAGCTGGGATGCTTCCTCAGCCAGTTCTGGATAGGGATAAGGAGAAGCCTTTGGAAACACAGTGAGCTGCTGCTGATCACTGTTCCAGCTAGGACAAATTTGGTAAGTGCTGCAGCCCCAAATTTACCTAAATTTTTGATTTATTTAGACCTTCCCAAGAGAAATGTACGTATTTTGCCATACAGGATGTTTAATCTTATTAACCAGTTAGGCTAATAATAATTACAGAGTAAAAAACTGGGAAGTTAAATTTTTGTTGCAAGATAGGAAGTAAAGATAAAACTCTGAATTTCAAAGATTTTTGAATGCTCCCATCAAATCCTGAACTAGGTGGAAAAGCCAGTGAACAGAATCCATTAAAGCTGCATTTATTAAATGTCCACTTGTATAAAAAGCTAAAAATAGTGTTTGAGTTTTTCCAATTTTCTTTTGATAACAGTTATTATGATTTTCTGCTTCATCTCAGAAAGTCATTTTGCTGCTGCTGCTGCAGTGTATAATCTGTGTGCCCTTCCTTGGTGCACCACAAATGACAGAGCACTAATCAGATCAGAACAACAATCACGTCATCTTTGAGTAACTAGCAATAAACTGTTTTTATAAGGAAGAAAGATGAACTATTTTTAGGGTAACTCTGAACAGAAAACCAGAAAATGATTGTACTCGGTCTTACTCCACATCACTGCTGTGAATTTCCAAGGCATTGCTTTTTCCTGGGCAGCAGGCTAATCCCTGACATACATCTTTGTGTAAATGGCCCAGTCAAATAGGATTTCTAAGGTTTGGTTAAAAGTTTTGACTTTGAGTCTATGAAATCCCCTTTCTCCCTGCCCTGTCTAGTGACTCTGAACCACAGGCTGATTCCTAAGTAACCTAAATGTCCATTTTTGGTGATTATCCCACGTTTTCAGCATGTCTCATATCTCCTTGTCTGTGTTATTTTACTATTGCTGTCAACCCTTCAGCAAACGCCTCCATTGGAAGTCCAGGAATGGGACTGCCGTGGCTTTTCCAGCTCTGCAGCCCCGAGGAGCTGTGCAGGTGCTGTGTGGGAATGATGGCACAAGGCAGGAGGCAAAAGCACCCAGGTGTCTCTGGAGATGGCTGTGCCCACCCCACACAGCCTGGCCTTTCCTGAGCTTCTCCCTGCCAGAGATTCCTTCTCTGCCTCACTAAATCCCACAGCAGTCAGCTCCTGGGTGGTGGCACAGCTCTACCTGTGCCTGTGCCTTACTTCCTCACTGTGCCAGGGGCACCCTGCTCTTCTCCCTGGCCTGAGGAGGGTCAGTGTGCAGCTGTTGGGAAAAACTATCTCCAGCTATTTGGCAGCGTGGGAGGGCTGGCATGAGGATGTCCTGGGATCTATGGATCTGAGACCCACTCCTCACACTTAAGCTGCACTGTGAGTCCTTTGGAAGCTTCTCAAATAAATGTCATTAAATAACCCATTTTTCCTGTGGTCCAGCCACCAACAATTTCCTTCTTTCACCTAAAAAATGTAAAAAAGAAGAATACCGTACAGTCAAAATGTAGTTTTGCCAGCTTTTATTTTAGTCCTGTTAACAAATAGATTTAATGCAAAGGCAAACCAGGAACTCTATAATTACCAGACTCTCTGGATATAGAAACCAGCAGAAGATCTCATAGTTAGGTATCAAAGAAAGCAAAATTACTTTTTTTATATCCTGAAAAGACATTCTACTTCAGGCAGGAAAAACTATAAAAAACCCCACCAACCTATCTAGGAATCCAGTAAGCCAAAGGAGAACAGCAGGAGTTCTGGTCCCATGAATTATCTCAGTGCTGCTGATCTGTGACGGGGGCCAAGAGCTGCTCATCCGGAATGGTGACGTGTGAGGGACACTCTCAGTCCTCACCTCCATCCCTGTGCCCCCAGCTTAGCCATGGGGCACCTCCAAGGGCAGTGACAGCTGCCTGTGGCTCACAGCTCAGGGCTGCACTCCAGGCCAGATGCAAGAACCACTGGGCTGTATCTACATCCACGGATAACCTCCAGCCCTGGGATGACCCTCTTTAGCTGTGTAATCCCTTTGGAATTGCACTGTGCAGACAAAACAGCTCAAAACTCCTCCCTGGGGAAAGCTTTGGCCGAGCTCCCTTTACATTTTCACACAGGCAACTCAGAAAATATAAAGGAGGTAAATGCAAGAAAAATACTTCTTTTAAAAACAACAACAACAAAAGATAATGAAAAAAGCTCAGAATCCAAGTGATTGTTCTCCAGGCTGACTCCTGACGCTGTAGCAGTGAGGTGTCTCCTGGAAGCACAATCAGCTGAGCCCAACCATGCAGGGAAAGAATGACCAGGGAGTGTTTGGGCCAGGGCGACAGCGGCCCCGCTCCTGCTGCCACACTGGGTGGGTAAGGACAATAGGGACAGACAGGGCCAAGCCAGGAGGGCCACAATTATACAATATGAAGCCCCAGGCCTTGCAGAAATGTAACCTTAGCAATAGAGAATGAGAGGCAGAGCAATTACGTGAGTTTTCTGTGACCCTGCAGAAGGATTTGTTTCCCTTTGATCTCCCTACAGATGCGTGCCTTTCCCGGCCTCATAAAACACGGATTTACGAGCAGGTTCACCCCAGTGCAGCCTTCCCAACAGCTTCCAACCATGGCACGTTGTCACTGAAACAGTGGAGCAAAAGCTTCCAGAAGGGTTCTTTGCTCTCTCTGTTTATGCAACAAAACCAAACCACATACAAAAATTGTAGAATTGATGACAGCAACAGTATTTAACAAGAGTCTTCCTACTTCATGTGGGTATCAGGAGGAAGAATTCATAACACAAGCCTATCTTTACCTCCTTCCTGAATGACCTGACCAATGGCTGCTTGATTTTGTTGTTTCAGAAGACATTCTCTCTTACATTCCATTAATTGCTCAAAGTCCTGCCACATTTTCATTTGCTTCATATTTGGCCCGTGACTTTCCCGTACAACTTTCTGTTTCTCTCGTAGTTTCTGTTAAAAATACAAAAATATCAGATTTCTGCAACAGCTCTACACCACAGAAGTTGCTCACACAGGCAGCTTGGAATGACAGATTTTTACATGCTATGGAAATATTGTTTCGTTCACGTTGATAACACTCCCTGCAAGTGCTAAATGCATTAACACCTGGGATTTAGGTCTTTGTATGGATTGACAACTATTTCCATGGTTTTTAACTGTCTGAATATTAATCTTATCTATTTGAGAACTTATGCTAAAAATCTGATGTAATTTCCATGCAGAGCTCTCACAGTATCAAGGTGCAACCCACAGTGGATTCATATCATAATACTGTAACATGAAATCAATGTTTTACAATTAAACCCCCTCCTGATTATTAATAGTGGCAGCCCAGACCTGTAAAAATCACTCAGACTTACTGAGAAAAGGAAATTAATAAAAGCTGTTTGGTGTGACTTGCTAAGCCCAACCTTGTCCCTGCTGATCTGAGCTTCAGACAAGATTAAAACTGGACAACTGCTTTTGTCTGACGCCGCTGATCCCCTGGCCTTTAGCAGCAGTGATAAGGTTGACAGGCTCAGAATTTATTGTCTTCAACAGGTTGCTTTATATACAACAGAAAATCTGAGCTGGCACAGTTCGTTATGCCCCTGCTTCAGGGTCTTATCCAAACGGTTTTCAGGGAATGTGCTGTCACATTGAGCTGTTTGCCTATCCCTTACAGCAGCTTGTGCTATTCCCTGCAGGAAATCAAGCCCTGAGGAGGGAGCAGGATCCTTTTCCAGGGTATTAGTTACCAATGCCAGCAGTGATGGAATTTTCTTTGTAGGCTGCACTATGCTTTTTATAAAAGACTGATCACAGCCTTTGAGAATAAGCCCCACAAAACTATGAACTGTACAATGTCTGTACAAGATAAAAGCCTCATTCTTACCTTCCCAAGGTTTTCTTGTTCAAGGATGATTCGTGTATACTGTTCTCTAAAGAAAATATAAAATGATTTTATCAGGATCTGGTTCTACGTAACAGGACAGAATAATGATGCCAACATGGAAAATGATGGAAGTATTGGGAGGTTCATAAATGAGACAGAAGAGGAAACACAAAAAAACCTTTTTGTCATTGGGCAACACATCCCTTGATATGCAGGATCAGCTCTCCTTGTCTCAGCTGTGCAGCTGGGAAAAGTGATACTGGCTAAGGTCTCTTACATTTTTGAAGCAGGCATGATCACTGCTCCTTCCAGCTTGAAGGCAACAGCAAGACCATGCAGATGAGATACTCCTGATCCCTTTTATAATGCATTTATCCTGGTGACATCCCGAGGTGAGCCACAGCCTGGCTTGTACAAGTGTCAGAGTTTACAGACCCACAGCCCTTAATTGCTGTGAATGCAGCGTTGGAATGAGTGGGAAAGTACAGGAATGGGGGGGAATGGCATTTCAGCCCAGGTCTGACAAGTCCAGTGAGTGCAGTGGGAATGCTGCACATTCCTGTCCCAGAAAACAGCCCTCACATTTCGGGGCCTAAATATAGGCAGAGAAGTGTTAATGCTGACATTCAGCATGGAAAGCCCTGGCTGTCCACCCCTGTCTGCACCAAGTGGCCACATCACTCTGCCATACCCAAAGCTGACACATGACCCCTGACAATAGAATATGCAAACCACAACAGCACTGTTCACAGAGAGCACTAGGACATATCTTTAGTTTCCTTGAAATGTGACAATAGAAATAAAACTGTGCACTGAACCACTTGGGAAAAAAAAAAATCAATTATATTTTGTGTGTAATTATTACATTTTTCTGGCGTGAGAGTCAGCTAGTGGAATTCAAAATAACCCAGCTCATTTAAAGAGCTTTTCAAATTGCTCAGAGTAGATGACCTTTGCATAGAGAAATCCTAATTTTGAGCAAGAAATGTCAGCCTTCATGATACCAGGGCATGAAGGTTTCCTGGAGTGTGAGAGCAGCTGTGTGGACCCAAGGCATTGCATTCCCTTATTCCTTCCCTTTCTCCCAAGTACTCCAGGACTTTGACTGGAGCACTTGGGCCTCGAGCCAGCTGGTCCTGCCTTCATGGGAATGGAGCTGGATCACTTTAGGATCTCTTGCTCTTGGACAAATCTAGAACAGATCAGAGCTGTGCTGAGGCTGCTCCCGGTGCTGTGCTGTCCCACTGATCCCAGCAATCCTCACCCAACTGGAGGTGAGGCTGAAGCTGCTTTGCCCTGGCACACAGCACATGTTCTCACAAATTTGGCCTCCAGAACACTCTCCTTTTGTTTTTTGAAGTAGAGTTTTCAAAGTAATCATCAGAAGATTTTATGTCTTTCCTAGTAAGTTTTTCTTTACTATTTTTAATGATGCCTGGAAAGAATGTAACTTAATAACTTTGTTAAAAACCCCACAGCTTTCTATTTTTAGAAAAGAAAATTAACTTTTCACATTCCTGTCAAATGACTCCACGGAACAGAGAGTTTATATTGAATAAAGAGGGTCTGAATTAAGACATTTTTTGTTCAATACGTTGTTAGGAAAGTGCAATGCTATTTATGGTTCATTTTTACTCTGTTTACATTCCAGTGTTGCTGAAAAATACATTCAGGTTCTAGAGGGATGTCTAGAGAAAAATGTAATCGTCTCATTTTATATTTTGCTAAGATGTCTCTATTGAACTTTGCTGTAACTCATTGAAATGAGACAGCTCTGTGACCTCTTAGAAAGGTCAGGACTGTGGCTGGTCCCTGTGGGAGGATAATTTCCACAGTCGGGAAGTGAAACGGGGACAGCACAGAGGGGTAACAGCCTGTTCACATTCCCTCACCATACCTGGGATTACATAGCTGGGCTCGTGCTCCATTCCAGCACTGGGCTCTGACGGCTGCTCCGTGTGAATCCCCATATCCTGGATGTTCAATTCCCAAATATTTGAGTTGGAGTGAACCAACCTGAGCTCCCACTCCCTGCTGTCTGACCCTGCTGCCTCAGCTGCTCCTCATCCTCATGAATATTCACATCATCGCTAAGGTTTTATCTGTTCATCCTTCTGCTTAATTTTGCAGTTTCATCATTCCTTCACTAGATAAATGTTTATTTCCTACAGCTTTCCATTATTTTGTGAGATGGAGCAAGAGGCCTCTCAGCCTCCATCACCTTCTCTCTCCTCGTCCTTCTCTTCTCCCTCCATAGCATTTGTAGTTTTGATTCTTTTCTTACTCTTACTTTCCACTGTTTACCACTCTTTACCATACAGTGTTTGAACATTCCCATGCCTCACATCCTTGCAGAAGGTCTCTGTGATGGATGTTACTCTGGTCCTTCACTCCCTGGTGATCTCTGCCTCCTGTTCTAGAACATGGAGATGCAGCTCCACTGGTACCAGTGCAAGGGGCTTCAGGAAGGGTCTGATGGATTCCCCTGAGAGAATCCCTGGAGTTTTCTGTTTGACAATTTCCTTGTCAATAGCCATAAAACTGAACAAACATGAATTTTAAAACTCTTTCGATAAATGTTTTTGTGACTGAGCAATACTGTGGTAGGAAAGCAAAGACCACCTTATAAAGCTACTGACACCAACTGGATTATTTTGTTGTCAACAAGGATCTAAGATTTACTTTTCTGGAAAACAGAATTTCTATTTCAAGCAATATTCTGAAATTTTGAAAAACTAATTATGAAGAATAAGCCCCGGGTATTTTGACACTTTTACCAACTGGAAATTATAAATGTTTTGGGTTTTTCTGATGCTTAATCTTGAAACAGTTTGTTGACTGTTGCCTGAATTTTGTTTCAGCTTTTACGTTGTATTAGAAGATGGAACATACACAAAATTTTCAACAGGATACTTTTACAAAAATATTTAGTTAAGTTACACTTAGTTAAGTGTAAAAAATCTCTACGACATGGTAACATTTAGACTTCTTAGCACAGATAATGAATCCAAAATATCTCATTCTCAGAAAACATTTCCATCTTTGGCAGGAAAAAATTCTATTTAAAATAGAAAACTACACCAAAAATAATCAGCAGCTCAATTTATACTATTTCCTGTTTCTCTCCCCGCCAGTCAAAGGCGAGGGGTCCTGAAAGAGTCATGGGATGAAGGAAGTGGCTTTTTACTGAAGTCAGTGAAACTGAGGGTAAGGATGGAGGTTCATGGGATGGTGCAGAGCCATCCTCAGAGTGTGGGGCTGCCAGTTAAAGCCCTATCCCAGGCTGAGAATATCCAATGAGAAGGGCGAATCTCCTGGTCTGGCTGAGAGAACTTGTAGGTTTATAGCAGTATAGGCTGGAATCCGAGATGCTTATTTTTAGATTATTATAGTGTTTCTAAATTTATCAGGTGAACTCCTCTGGTCCAAATGCCAGTGAGAAAATTCCTGACTTCAGCCTCAGTTTGTGAATCTCCTTCAAGTCACCCCAAGGGGAGCGCCCTGCCCCACTCACCGAACTGCCTTGCGCCGCTCCTGGGGGTCTGGGGACACATAGGCCTTCATCTCCTCCTTGGCACGCTGCAGCTGGATCTCCAGGGTCTGTAAAGAAATCCACAATTGAAATATATGTATGGGTGTATATATTATAAATGCGATTTCATTTCACAGTGAACAATTTGTGCTCTTACCCTTTTCATGCAGTTAATGTAATGGTAGTTGCTCTCTTCCTGGGCACACTCCTCAAGAAGCCCTTTCACCTCCTGTGAGAAAAGAGTAAGATTCCAAAGGATATGGTGACTGAAAGTTCCCAGGAGATGCCCTGTGTTGCCACATAAACCATGAGAGTTTATAATAATAATAATAATAACCCTGAATTGATGATTTCTCAAATGTTTATATAATTTGGGCTTCTCACAAGTCGTTTTTAATGTAAAAGACAACTGAATGGTTTTAGATTTGCAGTCTCAGTCACAGTCAGAGATGCAAAATGGCTGTTAACAGGTTTTTATTAATGCCTGACTTCTAACAGACTCTTCAGCAGTGCTGCCAAGACTCCTGTTCCTCAGCACATCTGAAGTGCCAGGCACAGCTGTGAACAAGCATTTCCTGGAACACATCTGCAAAGTGCATGTTAGAAGCTACAGACATGCCAATAGTATGTTAATCAATCAATAATTACACGGAGGAGTATGAAGAGAGGGGGTTGCTCCCATCTCTAAATGGTCCATCCAAAAAAAAAACCTCATAACCCCAATGGAATTCCTGTACACATTCCAGGCTGCACAGCATTTGCCATTCCAGAGCTCTGTCACTGTATGATTTTCAGACCATCAGCTGGAAAACTGAATTCTACAGTTCAACTCATGTCCAGCTCAGTGAGTGGATGTGATTGTCACCACATGTTAGAAAATGACTAAGAGTTGTCTGCCAAGAAAAAAAGCCTTGATTGCTGTTGTGAAACAGTTCCTTTGGAAGGTCCATTTCATACCAGGTCCATCTGGTGTGAAGGACCAGAGTACAAAGGAACTTTTAGAGCAGGAAAATAACTGTCTATATATCCACCCACACTTTAAAGGTACTCCCTGTTTATCTTGCAGTATATTCCTTTGTGGGCAAGGCCTTGAGAAAGCAAGCCCAGTCAAAATTCACAGGAGTGATGGAGTGAGACAAAGCAGGAGTACAAGACAGTCCCATTTAATGAAGTCTCCTTGCCACCAGTTTCACTCATTAATTATCCATTGAATTTGTTGCTAATGCAGTGAATCTGCTAAATGCCTATAAAGATTCGTCTTGATCAATTAATCTTTATTTTATGTTCCAATTTTTCCCTAACTGTCCAGGGCAGCAGGATTTCTGGCAGATGTGTGTCCTTGCTGATCAGAGCTGGATGAAGCACCCTGAGTCCATCTGCTGCTGTTGAGGACCTGTGTGACTGCAGCCACCCCACACAGCAGCTTCAGGCATGACCTGTGGGTCACACTGACTGGATTTGTACTTTCCACATCCCGAGGGAAGGCAGGGAAACCCTGAACCCCAGCATTGATCCACGTGCAGGAGCCAGCCCCACCTCACCTGTTCCAGGGCCGAGCGGTTGGTCTCCAGCCCGGCCGCACAACTGTCGTACTGGATTTTCTTTTCATCGCGTTCTTGAGTTAATTCCTTGGTGAAAAGGGCAAAAGGGCACATAAATGAAATCTTCCTTGGACTGGCACGTGACACTCAGGCCCCTCACACACCAGCCCCAGCTCCTGGCACACTCAGGAGCGTGACCCTCACTGGCACATGGTTGTGGTTACCCAGGGGAGCCACCAAGCCCCTCACACTCTGGGGATCAGAGAGAAGGAAATTTCCTCTGTACAGCACATCCATGGCTTTCCCCTGCCAGGGTAACAAGGCTGTGTTTGCAAGAAGAAAGAATAAATAATTATAAAAATAGACATTGAGAAGGATCACTCTAAGTGCTCCCTATGAAAAGCCAAATTTCCAGTTGTGCACAATCAACCCCTTCGCTGGATTTCATCTGCTGGCACTTTGAATGGAACCATTAAAAGTAGGTTTTCTGGAAATTTCATTGATAAATAAATGCATGTTTATTTAATTCCATGGTAACGAGCCAACTTATGGCAGCTGTAGACCCAAAAGACTTTTTTTTTCCAGCTCTCTATAAAATTTTGAGAACAAATGGACAAATTTGTCAGTGCCACAGACTAATGCAGGAATTAGAGCAACGTATCCAACATTTGGATGGGAACTTATCTGCAATCCACTCAGAAAGGACAGCGTTGGTTGGGATCATCAGTGCTGAAATACAGAAATAGCTTTGCAACTAATCTGAAACTAACTTTGCTTTGGGTTTTAACTATGACTTTTCACATTTTCCCCTGATGCAGTAATTTCTTAAATTGCTATGAAGGACTATATTTTGTGCCTGCACTGTCAGCTTTTACAAATTCCAACCTTTAGCATGTTGTTTGCTGCAAATGCTGTTGACACATTCTGCTGTTTCCAGCTTTCCCTCAGAGTTGATCATGTCCTTGTAGAGCACTTCAGAGATCTGTAAATTGGATTTATTTGGGGGTTTGACCCGATTTACAGAGAAAGAGAGGAATGTTTCTACAAACCTGGCAGTTCTGACGCAGCTGCCTCAGCTCTTTGATGACAGGAGCAAGGCTTGCCTTCTTCTCTGCCACCATGGCATTCAGTTTCTTCACCTGAGAAAGGGACAAAATAATAGTCATTAACTCTATGACCCTAACTGTACAGTTATGCAATTAGGAATGTGGAAAGAAAGGGAAGTAAACCAAAATACAGAGAGAAAAAATGTGTGATGAAACCTTAATTATATAACTGAAGTTCAGGCCTAATTAAGAAAGGGAAAGAGCCCATCTGGCAGTGGGGTCATTCCCACAAATGAGGCAAATTCTGCTCCCATTGTTCCAACTGAGAACATCCCAGAGAAGTCCAGGACACTGCCCATGTGCCAGAAGGAGTAGGGGAGATGAAGGGGATGCACAGAGGGGGCTCAGAGAAATGAAGAAATCCTTAAGAAAACAAATAAACCTGCCTAGGTTAAAGAAAGCTTGAAAATGCTAAAACTGAGTCACTTTGACATATTTCGACTGAAAATTCAAATTGCATCCACCTTTCTGTTTGAGAGTAATTCTATTTCAGTTATACCATTTTATTTTCCTAATGAGTTAAAAAGATGCTATTTTGCTTTTTGCTCTCTTACAATATTTTCTAATTAGAAATTCAAGTTCTTTCCTGCTTCTGTGGCTATGTGGGCAGGTAAATTAAAACATGACAGTCCTAAGGGCAATTGAAAATCAGGCTAGAGAGAAAAAGACAAGCTATTTAGCTCTTTAAGCATATTAAGTATCTTTTCAACAAATGCTTAACGCCAGTGATTTACAAACATTTTAGAAAAAGCCTCCATTACAGATTCAAACCATTTGTCTCTTTCAAATAATGTGTGAAATAAGAACAAATGTGAAACCACTTCTGAAATCACAAAAAAAGTAAAAAGTCGAAGACAAGAAGATTTGATATCCCCAAAGTTTCTGAAGGGGAGAAAAGAAGAATTTATTTGTAGGATTTTAAAGAAAAAAAAATGCACATTTTAGTAAACTTTGTCAAGATTATCTTTGCAGGTGTATTTGTTAGAAATATTTATATATATCTATGTATAAACACAGATTAAAGGAAAATTATAAACCCAAACAAAAACATTAAACTGGGTTTTATATGCTGAGGAAACTGAGGAAATACAGTAGTTTAAGACCAAAATCACCATTTCAGACATGTTATCTAATGTCTGGCCTTTCATTTCATCCATTTCACTTTTCACTGCAGAGACTCGTTCCAGCTCCTCCTGGGTGTAGCTGTATCCAGAGATTCCTTTCTTCTCCTCAATTGCTTGCTGCAGACACAAACAATAAATGCTGGATGTGAGTCCATTAACCAAGAAACAGCAAATTCCTTCTTGCAGCCAAATATTGTAAAGAAGTGAAAAGGGTAAGTACTGTAATCAATTAATTTTATTAATCAATTGATTATTATTAATGAATTTATTATAGTTAATCCAGCTGCCAGAAAAGTAGACTTTATCTCATGCCTGAACAGCAGGACAATAAAAACCCTCTGTAAATGCAATATTTGGTCATCCAATGCTCAGTGAAGTGAACAGAGAATTTCCACAGGGCAAAGCAAGCTGGAGGTCAGGCTCTGAATAAGTTCAATGTTTAAAATCTGTCTGCTTGATCAGAAGATGCAGCTAATTATTTTGTAAAGTATTGTGGCAACAAGAATACAGGGATTGGAACAAAATACCACAGAGTGTTCTGCACTTGGGATGCTTACAGTTATCCAGAGCAGAATCCCTTCTGCTGCTGTTCTGGCTTAGGAAGGATTCATCCAGTTTTAAATTTAAATGCATTTTCTTCTAAATATTCTGGGGTTAGAATGTTTCCTTCCTGCCTGCTCTTTCTTTAAATACCATTCCTATATATTTTACAGCAGTAACTTGGATCCTATTTGCTGCTGGTCATTCTCTAAGCCCTCACTACATCTGTGGATACCAAAAAGTAATTTAAGCATCCAGCCTTGCCCTAAGCAGCATTTGTGCAGATTTACCATCGACTTTAAAAAGCAGGGTCAGGCCCCTCAGTCTAAAAAGAAGCTGCAGACCAGTCCTGATGGACACAAAGTACAGCAGCCTCACAGTCAGCAGACAGAAATACCTTTTACACCCTAATGGCTCCTTGAGCAAGGGCAGCAGGAGCTGAGGGTGATGCACATTAGAATAACCCAAGCAGCATCCCTGCCATGCTAAGGCTGCTCCCGGGGCAGGGAGGGCTGGGGGAGCAGCAGGAGCTCGTGTTACCAACTGCTGCTGAATGGCCTCGTGGCGCTGCCTCAGGAGCTCCTCGGTCCTCTGGAGGATCCCATACTCTGCTGTAATTTCTGCTATTTCCAGTCGCTTCTTTTTGTAAAACGTGTTCTTGCTCCGGAGCTTGCTCACGTACTGCTTGAACTGGGGAAGAGAGAGCAGGAACTCACATCACTTTCAGCCAAGCAGGGCCTTACCACAGCCTCTTACTGCATAAAATGTAATTATCCTCTTTGTCCTGCACATTGAAGATGCAGTGTTTAGAACAGAGGGCTGGAATTCACAATTCCCAGGGTCTATTTATTTTCAGCTCTGCACTGGTTCACTGAGCGAGATCAAGGAAAGCAGCTCCACTGCTTTCTGTCCCAGCTCACTCATTTGCAGGCCTGAGATCACTCCCTTCTGCTCGCCACCATTTGACAGCTGGAAAAGTAAATACTCCTTGCAAAACGTTATGGGAGTCATGGATAATAAAAACTTAATGCAACAGTAATTTGCACTTGTAACAGAGCCCCAGCTCTGCACTGCACAGCCCCAGCTTTGCAGACCAAAACATGGTAACAGACAGCAGCATAATTGGAAGGGAAGAGGACATGGAAAAACGTTTTATTTTTTTTTTTTAAATATTCTCAGTAGTTAAAACTTGTTGTACTCTTTCCTTGACTCCTGCAGACCTAGATGATATCACGGGCTAAGTTTTCAAACCCTGAAAAATAAAAGCAGAGTCCTTGCATAGAAAGAGAAATGCAATATTTATTTCACTCAAAATCTAAAGCAATAGAGAATTTATATTTTTATTAAAGACTGAAGAAAATAATAAAAACCCTTACAGTCCAGCAGCCGTAGCTAATTTACACCTGAACCTGTGTGTGTTCAACTTGTAACACAAGTACCAGGGGTTGAAACAAACAGGTAAGATTTTTCTGTGCCTTAATGTTCCATCCATTGTGCAATCTCAGCTCTTATTCCTGGATTTTGCATGAGAGCTATGAAGTAAATGCCAGTCACAGCTCAAAAATGCATTCTGATCCAGAGATGGTAAGCAATAAAATTTATGAGAGTAAATGATGAAAGAACAGGCTTCAGAAGGCTCCTGGATGAGGAGGGGTTCAGTGCATGCAGGGAGCACAGACCAGGCAGCCCCAGAAGGAAAATGAATCCCACTCCCACTTATACAGGTTTGAAATTCAAACATAAATGAACTTAAATTTTGGAATTTACATTAGTTTTTCTTTTTGTGAAATTATCCCTTTCCCTTCTACAGAATAAATCCAAACCCCCAATGTGACCATAGGCTAAGAACCCCCAGAGTAACTGTATGTTCTATAAAAAGTGTCCTGGGCAAAATGCCCACAATGAAATCAACCCTGTTCATCTGCCATCCTGTGCAATATCTAGGCCAAAGCTGCCTCTCTCTTGCTACGCTCCAGAACTATTTTTAAAGCCAAAAGCTATAAACGTTTTTGGTGAAAGAACAAACCCACAAATTACTCAATGTGCTGTATGCAGATTGGCCTCTGTGTGGCTTTGGGATAACATCCTACATCCTGCTACTACCCAGGACAAGGATACACAAGGTCACCTGAGCCCTGTCACACTCTGGTACATTACTAGCACATTTCAAACAGTAGTACCAAATTCATTTCTTTCCACAGCAAATTCAATCACATCCTCTTAGTTAATACAAAAGACTTTTTTTCTCTTTATTTGCTTAGACAATACTAAGCTTTCTGTGATTTCCAAGTGATTACAGAAGTATAAATACAATCGCTCTCAACTGAGGAAAATCTAAGGCAAGCACAGTCATCTGTCTCCATCCCTGGGACGTTTCATTTGACCAGTGGAATATAAGAATGAGGTAAAGGATTAAATTTAATACGTGACCACACAGAGCTATCAAATCTGAACAATCTTCTGTCAGTGTATTCCAGGATGAAATGCAAACTATTATTCTCTTCACTTTTAAGGTCTTGAAAATAGCTTGAGTGGGAGGTAGAGTATTTGCATATTCAATACTCAAAGCATAATGTATTTTACAATGGAAATCAAAGGATCTTGTTGATTAACGAAGCAATTCCACCACTGTTCTATTATTAGTTGATTAACTTAGGACTATATAATACAAATTTCATCCAAAATGAACTACAACTTGCTCACAGTGACAACTGAAATCTGTTCATTTTAGGAGGTGGATGTCAGCACACTCTCTGGCTTTTTAAAGCAAATTTAACCTTTCACACAGCTTTTATTGCAGCAAACAACATAAAACAGTTATAAACAACAGTAGGAAAATTATCATCTGTGTAGAAAATCCATCAATAATTTGGCAAAATGTTCAAAAGACCTGATCTACTCCAAGGGCAGCACAGATTAGCCCCTCAAAATCTCACTGACAGAAGGCTCCTTTAGATCCAGGGCCAAGCTCTTAGATTTGACTCTACTTAAATCAGCAGCTTCTAGGGATCTTACAGCAAAATTAGGCTTCTTCAGCTTAAAAGCTGAGAATCATTTCATAGGTTTCCAGAAATTAAAAGAAAATATAAAATACCAATGTTTTCATCTGTGTGAGCATTGCTTCTGAGGCTTTATACACCTCATGTGTACATGAGAAATCAATGCCACAAAACACTGGATTTTACTGTGGTGAAAGGTCTTTTAAATAATTTGAATAGTTCACAGAGAAATAACATTGTTTGGCCACATCACTTTCAAGTTAAGTAACCAAAGGAATCCACTTCTGAGCAGCAGCATTTTCCCATAGACCAAGGCAACTGCTCCCTGTTTCCAAACTCAGCAGGCTCATCCTGCAGAATTCCCATGGATCTGCCCATGCAGTGATGTTCCAGTCAAGGCCATGTCCACCAGTAGCTTTTCTTTCTCAAGCAATTTAACACAAGCAGTTATTTCAGCTTCAAAGATTAAATGACTGGACAAGAACCAAGTGCTGGCACTGAGGGAGCAGTTGAAGGAAACCAGCCTGGAGCTCGTGTCAGCCGAGTCAGAGCCCCTGGAGACACAAAAACCATCCAAGGGAAAGCAAGCAAAGATTCTGCCTTTTCACTTGGCTATTTTTATGGGGGACTGTAACATAACAAGCATGGAATGCAGATTATGGAACACAGTGAATGAAAACAGGACTTTGATCTCTCACATAACATCCCACAGCACACAGGTATCCACCATCCCTGGGCAGATTTCCTGGATTATGCTCCATTTTTATTGGAAGAATCCAGCAATACACCTACTTTATGCTTCTCCATTTATTAGAATCTGGAAGAGGTTGGTATTACCAGATTCAGTCTCTCAACACTCACTGAAGTAATGAATATAACAGTTCTAAATGCAAATCAAATCAGGGATGTTGAAATGGCTTCTCCAGGGGCATCCAGAGCCTGGCAGGTTATTCCCCTCCAGGAAAGGACATCAGCCTGGTGACCACGTGTCCTCTGTGGTCAGAACTGGGACCAGAGCCCAGCTCCTCTATGTCAGCCTTGGCCTTTCACTACAAGCTCCTCACCTCATCTCCTTCAACCTCGCATTTGCCCGCAGAAGTTTTCACAAGGTTCTTATTCCAAGATCATCATTAAAGGAGAAAATGGATAAGCTTGTTTTCTCAAAAGAACAAATCCCAGATAAATCATTGGCTTTGGAGTCAAATCTTTTAAAATAGTATTTTCTGGATTAATGCAGCAATTTGATTGTGTTATTGTAATCATAATATTCTTCACACAAAAGTACTACAGAAAATAAAGTATTAATTGTAAAAAGAAAAGAGTGTTTCTTTATGAAACACACAACTAAACAAGGTTCCAAATAAACAGTTTAGTTAAGAAAATTATTTGCATAAACACAATAATTGCAGAAAATCTTAGCTGACTATATTTATTTTCATTAAGAACTGAGGAACAGATGTTTTAATTTCTAACTAGACTAATTAATGGGATACAGACTGTCCAAAGTACTAAAATTCAGTTAAGAAAAGTTCCTGAATATGACAGATTTTGCATACTTCTTTCTTAAGAGGCTCTAAATTTAAGCTAGTACAGCCAATGTTCAACAGAGGTAATAACTCAGACATAGAAGGACAGGCTTCTAAAAGATAAGAGCAGTAGAACCTCGGTCTAATAAAATGAAGGTACCCTACAGCCTGCTCATGGCACAGCTCAGCCAGGAAAACTCTTCCTTAGCATTTTCTAGGAATTCTTGCTTCTGCTTGCAAGAAGTATTAAAGCAGCCATTACCAATACTTTGAATCAATCCAAATATTTATAAGGAAAACCCATTTTCAGTGCTCAGGGAAGATGTACAGATCAGTGAGAACCAGGATTTATCCATGGCAGGAGGTGCTGAAGGAGTGCTCAGCTCTGGGAAATTTCCCTGAATCTCTGCATGTTTGGTTCAGGTGACAGGGAACTTCCCACAGCAAAACTCTGGCAGATTCAGGTGGATCCACAGTTTTTGAGGAAAAGTGAGAAGATTTTTGGTCTGAGGCTGCTTTCTCTGTTTGCAAATGGAAACGTTTGTCTTGTTTTCCCAGGGGCAGGCAGGCATGGATGAGCATTTGTATGGAAAAAAGATTAAACTCCTTAAGTAAATGCATATGCAAACCTCACACACCTGTGAACAAAGTGGGAGGATTTCTATGCCATGTTCTCAAAACCAGACTAATTCCCACTCTTGCAGCTCAGCACAGCTGAGACGACTCCGAGTCGTTGGGAAACTCAACGTTCTTGGGGCCCTGTGCTGAACTCTGGAAAGTACAATGGGTTGTGTAAAGGGCTAAAAATATCCCAGCTTTACCTAGGATCACTTGTAATTGAACCATCCAGCATTCCAAGTGTCAACATGTGATTCCCTAATTTTCAGGATCTGACAGCTGCAGCGAGGAGCTGCCAACTGTGCCCCTTGCTCACTGCACTTTGTTTGAAGTACTTAAAAAGATTTCATAATCCCTGAAGCAGACAATTTATTCCTACTTTTCTGTGTTTGATGTAAATGAATTGGTTATTCCCTGCTGTTTCTCCTCAGTTCTGCCCAGGTGTACAACCTCTCAAAGCCACTGGAATGCTTTTCCTGACTGTGGAAGAAAGCAAAACACTGGCACCTAAAAGCCTAGGGCAGGCTTGACCTTTTGGTGAATGAAGGGCTAAGACTACCTCAACTGGAGATCCAAATGCTGGTTTGGGAGCACAAGTTAGGAAGGTGCTGATTCTTCTGTTGCCAGGTCTTGAGAGTGCCATGGGATGTAAGAGGACAGAGCAAAGTGAGATAAGGCAAAGATTAGAAATGCTGGGTATAGGAGAAAAACAATGCTTTGATTTAACTGTAGCATGTTGATAGGATTAAACAAACCATTTAAATTTAAGATAGCAAAGCTATTTGTTAAAAACCCCTCTTTCTCCCTTCTTAAAAATGGAGGAACTAAATGTCAAACGTGTGACTGGAAGAGGAAAGTGTAAGGAAGCTCTCGGCTGTCAGTGTGAAGTGAAGGTTGAATGTACAACTCCTGTCCCCAGGAACCCATGAACTGCAGCACTGACTCACCACCACATTAATCAACATTTCCTTTGCTATTGGCTCAAAGCTGGAGCAGCAGAGCACTGAACCACAAAACACAAATCCTAAAGCAGAAGCAAACCTACAGCAGAAGGTTGGCTGGGAGTGAGGAACCGAGACTTTCGTTGGGGAGGGAGAAGCTGCTCACGCCACTTTTGCTTCGTCACCTCTTCCCTGTCTCTTCTCTCAGTCCTGGCTCCTCACACCCCCAGTCTGAGGCAGGACTGGCTCTGTGCATTTGCCATGGGCTTTTAGGAGATGCAGAATCTACAGCACCAACGCCCTGTGCAGCAATTTTGGCAGCAGACATTTACAAAGAATTAAATATCACCCTCTCCACTTTCCAGATCAGGAAACCATGACCTTTGAAACAGAAGTGATCAAAAACCATCAAGAATTCAAATCCTTTCCTAGCTTTTAGGCACAGGAAACACCCTTTACACTGGTGCCTGTGAGTACCACTGCACTTCACCTCAGGAAGTAATAAACATGAACAGGACATGGATTTATATATTGGCTTCCTTGCCAATACACATTTCCTTGCAGAAGGTATTTTACAAACCAGGAAATGCTTCTCATGAAAAGACAAACACTTCTGATTTTAAGCCAGTGGTTTTCTCCAAATTGCTTAGTCATTTATCCTTCACTCTGCAAAATGAAGACTTGAAAATATTTTAAAAAACAAAAGGAGAACATATTTGAACAAAAGGAATGCAGGTCATGTCCAAAACAGGTCTTGTCCTTTTTCTGTCTTGAGCTACTTCCTTATGTCAGACAATTAACTTGAGCTTTTCATGACTAAGCCTTTTACAAGGTTAGGAGGTTTCCTTCCTACCCTGTTCTCCTCAAATTTCTATGGATCATCTTCTTGTCTCCCTGAAGAATAGGCATAATTATTTCTTACCTTACAGTGCCTGGGCAGATAATGTAAAACATATGCTGCTGTCTTGGTAATACATTCTTGTTGATTAATTAAACACTTCTTTCCATCACATGTCATGAAACACAAATTGTCAGCTTTCTGCTTTTATTTTTGCTTAAAAACTTGTCAAAGACTCCAGCAATGTGCCCAGTGGAGCTGAAAACCTTGGAGTGGAGAGAAATCTAATGCAGTGGGTTCCTTATTATTGCTACCTAAGGCAAGGGTACAGTGTGTGATGGGAAGAGAAACCAACATCTTCATTCTCCTCATCTCCATGCCATTACTCACACCTATACTTTTCATCCACACTTTCAGACTCCTTTAAAAGTAACTGATTTTGTGGAGCAGGCACATCCTATGGGATTAGGAAGGGAGTTCCTTCTAAAAAGGGCGTTCCCTGTATTTAGTAGTATGTAAAAAAAGCACAAAAACAAAGAACAAGCAAGCAAAGAGTGTGTGCCTCTGGCTAAATGATGGCAGTGCAAACAAAGACAATATGTGAGAGAATGATACTAAGTCAGAGAAGGATGCAGATAAAATTCTCTTTAGTTTAGTGACTCTGCCTGTAAGTTCCCTTAGCAGGATTCTTCCCAACTGGGAAAAATTATTGGCTGAAGAAAAGCGAATTTATTTTGCTGACAAACCAGAACTAAACTGCAGCTCCCTTATTCTTGGCAAACTTTTGAAGCAGAAAAAGCTGCTTTGAGAAGTATAGCTGCAAATCTCACTTTGCTTGGGCCAGACTGTCTGTGCCAGTCAAAGTTGGTGTCGCAGATGAACTTCAGGAGGGTCTGGGAAATCTGAGTTTTAAGTAAAAACTTTTGTGGGGAATAAATGCCAGAGGACTAATTACATCTCTGATAATCACTGGTATTATGCTTTATAATCATACAGACTTTCTATATTATTTCTAATCATATTGACCCTTATAAGTCACCAAGTTATTCACTAGCACACCACTGTGATGATATTGCCATTATTTTGGCTGGAATGTTAAGACAGCCCAACACTGAGTCCTTGCATATCTTGCAATGGATTAGGCACAATGTGAATAACAGAAATCAATAATTTGAAAATAGCTACAAATCCCTACCTCTTCCTCAGTCAGGACTTCGGAGCCTTCCAGCTCATGGGCCTGACTGCTCTTCTGCTCCATCTGCCTCTCCAGGCTGGACATCTCTTCCTTGGCAGCCTGAAGCTCTTCTGCCTTGGCTTCCTTCTTCCGGGAAATTATAGAAGCCTGCAAGATCATGAATGTAAAAATTGCCTTGTTCAATCAGGAGGAAAGTTATTTTTAGATGCATAAATTACATGCAGCAGGTTAAACCACAGCCTCATTGAAGCTGGCTGCAGCATCCCAACTTTCTCCAGTTTGGATGAGGTTCCCAGCACAGACTTTTTGCCCAGATTCAAGATGATCTATTTTACATTTTAGATTTACATTTCTTCACTTCATTTTTTCATTTTCATTGAGGAAAAAGGCAGGCATTTTAGCTGCTCCATTTCTTCTGCTTAGTCCCTCTTGGTGCATATGTAAGGTACACCAACATGGCTTAACTGGAAAGTTATCCAAGATTTCACAAATGTCATAATACAGATTTTTATAACTCCAACCTACTCCAACCTACAGAAATATGTTGCACTAAAGCAGAACCGAGCCACTAAATCTTGGCAAATAGCTAGAAGATGATGAATAAAGCAATAAAGTACAGAAATAGTGTAGATTACAGATTATTCTTTCTTTTTTTCTGAGTCTAGAAGATAAAGAACTTAAAAAACAATACTTTATACAAGACTGAATATTTAATAGTACCTGAGTTTTGACCAGAACAGATTTGGGAACAAAAGTATGCATTAGTTCAAGGATTTTAAAAAAAAGCATTTTTCTCTTGCCAAAGTATCCTGTTGAAAAATATTCTAAAATAACACAACACATTCATTTAGATGCAGGTGCAGGAATTTAAGGCATTGCTGGTTTCTTCAAGTGAAAGGGAAAACTTAGAAAAAAATTAAGCCAAAACACACCAGCTTTCTCACACTCAGCTGAGAGGACCAGCTTTCTCCCTAAATAAATCTCCAACAGAATTGTGCTGGGGTGGGAGCTCAGCTCTTTGCTGCACGAGGTGTCTGTGGTGACAAACTGGGGGACAACAGAGCTGATTATTTTGTGAAACAGAACCCAGGCCCTGGCAGAAGAAAGCAAAGAGCACCACGGGCTCTGAGCTCCCAGCAGCAACCTCAGCTCCTGGGGTGGACCCTCCTTGGTCCCAGCACATTCCAGAGCAGGATTTTCTTTCAGGAAGAGCATCTCTTCCAAAATAAAACGGTGTTTCACGTTGTGTTTGCGACTGAACTGCAGCACACATCTTATCCCCATTTTTTCCCTCCCACTGATACATTTTCCTTAAGCCTTTTCATTTTTCAAGCCCATCACCACAAGCATCACACTGAAAATCATCCATAAAATTAGCAGTGGTGCAGGTTGCCTGGAAAAGGAAGCGCTCAGGTTCCTGCGTAAGCTCCGAAAATCTCCCAGTTCATAAATCCTTTTTATAACTTGGGAATTTACTAAGCCTGGACCAGACAGCCTATTTTATAGCAAGATTATTTTACAGCCTCAGGATGAGAAATCAAAGAACTCCTTCTTAAGAGATGCAATGGAGAAAAATGGCATGTGGTCAGACACCAGGAAGGGACAGAAGTGCAGCAGGCAGCCCTCATGCTGCCTTGCAAGAATCCATCCACAGCTGGAACTTTACCAAAATAGCTCCTACAAAATGCTCCTTCCAGAACTGCTGTGATGCAAGGACAGCAGTCAAAACATTCACTGACACGACTGAAAGCAATGTTTGACTCAGCCCTAAACATACATATGCTCTTTATTTTCCTTTTGTCCCCCATTATTCTGTATTTCTACTGGTTTCTGCTAGATAAATCAAAGGAAAAAATCAGCACATAAACCAATCAGTGACTGATTTTTTCTCCTGCTTCTGCTTAAAACACATTTTGTTCCTTCTTACCTGCTGGCGATACATGGAGAATTTACTATCAGTTGGCTCATACTTCATCATCCTTTTCTCAATAAGCTGATTCATTTGTGTATTGACTTCATTTATCTGCAAGACAGAGTGGAAAACTAAGGAAACAGAGCTTGGTGTCTTTGTCTTCTCCAAGAATTAAATGCTTTGCAACCCAGATTTACAATCCAGCCAGTTCCTTTTTTTAAAACAGAGAAACAGACCCAAAAAGCTCCATGAGTCATTAAGTATTGGCCAGGAAGAGGCTGTTTTTGGATTTCCAGTTCTGTGCCTTTATGATAAGGCAGAACCATGACGCTGGCCCTGAAAATGAAGTAAACTGGTGCATGTGGAGAGAAAATGCAGTGATTTGGTAGAAAAAAGACTGATATTGTCACATACTGAGTGAAAAATGTGATTTTATTGACATGAACTAAAATTCCCTTTGATTCAAGCATTTAACATAAGTTCAAAGGGAAGCAAATAAAGATTAAGTGATAAAGATTCCATCAACACTTTGTAGAGTCACAGACTATGATATTCCAGGTCTGTGGTGCCTTCCTCCTCCTGCCACAAGATGCACTTGGTTGTCTTTATTCCCAGACTGCTGAGCTTCATTCCAGCCAAACCTTCAGAGCTGCTGCACCTGGAGCTCTCAGCCACACCAGACTGCAGATTCCAGCTTTCCCAGCACTGGGACTCTCACCAGCCATGGAAAACACAGCCACAGCAACGTCCCTTTAATTCTCTGCCGCTGCTCAGGCAGCAGTGTAAACATGAGCTGCAATCCCATGGAGTCAGACCATAACACAGGGACAGTGCTGGGCATCACCCTGGCAGTTCTGGGAGCAATATCCATATGTTTGGAAAACTGAGAATCTCAAATAAACTGCTCAGTAGGACTAAAAATACTCTAACACCTGGAAAAAAACCCCAACTCTCCTGTGAATTCTGTTATTAGTGGTAGAACAGGCTTGAATTTTAAAATGGCATCAGAATTCCCTTCTGTGAATAAATTCCTGGGTTTTATATTGTAAAATGCATGGTGGAAACATGCTTAGTGCAGTTCAGCTCCTTTTTAAGGCACGGAGATAATAAAAGGCTGACATATAAAAAAAAAAGCTGCCTAAGGCCATGCTGTGATAACAGCCAAGTGTATGACATGTTTCTATTATCTTTCAAGAAGAAGATACTTCCAAAATATAACAAATCAAAGGTTACATCATGGAGAAAGAGGAAAAAACATAAAGCTTTTTAAAATATTGCCATAAACCCAACAACAGTCTTGGAAAAGAAATGTGCAAAACAGGGTTTCAAGCATGCCTGAAAGACATAACTGCAGCCACAAATATTGTTTTGATTAGAGGAACTAATCTAGGAAAGCAGAGGCTGAATCACAGAGCTGGTTTATTATTTCAGCCCTAATCTGCCATTTATTAATGCTGTCATCCCTTAAGATGGATACTCTGTTTCCTCATTATCTCTATTTCATGGCAAAGCCTGAGCTGGGAATCCCAGGAGTATTAAACTCTTACCAACTGGTAAGAGAAGACATTTAGGATGTAGGACTACTCTTCTTGCCTCTAACATTGGTGTAAATCTTCATCATTATCATCAATAGAAATACTAATAATTAGCATCCCTCTCAATTCTTCTAGGACATAATATTTCATATTTAATATTTTATTTAGGATTATGCAAATATGAGAACTTCATTGAATGAATATATAAATGTAATTCTGTGGCAACAAATCCCTCTGCACGTTCTGGATATATCTGACAAATAAGGGTTTTTCTAAGACTGTTTGCTTATTAACTTATGAAAAAGCCTGGAAAGGTGAATCAAGTATTTGATGCCCAAATTTTCTTTGGTCTTAAAAACTAAATGCAAGGCTTAAACAATGCAAGGCTCTTCCAAACATTGAGGAGTTTTGAGCCATTGCACATGGATTAAAGCATCATCTTGTGAGGATACATCCCTCAGGGAATGCTGTTCCCTCCACAAGCTCTGTACATGTTGGTATAAACCCCCTCAATGGCAGGGAGAGCTTCAAACAAGTGAAATCTGAAGAGAAGAAAAAATCAGCTCTTTAGTGCTGAATTAACACAATTTCCTCAATAGCACCTAAGGATGTGTTTGGGTTTGGGGTTTGGTTTGGGGTTGGTTTGTTCCTGTCTCTTTTGTGGGTATTTTAAAAAAACCTTATCGGAGAGTTTGTGTTTAGTGATTAAGACACCTTTGGTTTTACAACTGAAGGGATGTTCCTCTGGGAATAAAACATTTTCTCCAGGATATGAAGTAGGGATAAGAACATTACAGAGTCCAGGAAGCTCAGACCATGCTCCAGAACACAAATGAAGTATGACCTTGGTCCCTCACCTCACTTTCCAGTGCAGTGAGATCAGCTTGAGTCATGGCTGGCTCTGCAACCACCTTTTGTAAGAAATACACTGAAGTCTTTTTACTTTCCATCTCTCTGGGTATTTTTTCGGTAACCAGGTAGGAATTGAAATTTATCTCCTCTTCTAGTTTCTTCATTAAGCCTTAAAAACAAATTAAATCAGTGAGTGTCTATAAAAGCAATGTAGCAGATAATTAAGTTTGATTTCCCCAACACATGAAAGTATTTAGCAGCTGATTACAATAACAACAGCATAACATTTGAGTCTTCTTTTCAGTGCTCAAAGAAAGGGGGAGTTACTCGATTTAAATTTTTAATCTGGATGTTAAACAATATAAGAGGATTTATTATGCACCTCTAACTATCAGCTCCTTGAGAGATTCTTCTCATCAATAACAAGTAAACCCCATCTCACATGAAACTCCAGCTGAATCAGATAAAAAATTCAACACACAGCACTGATATGAACAGCCATTGAACCTTTATCTGTAGAAAAATCTTAATTTGTCCTACCTCATTGACAGATTTATTATATCCTTGGAGAGTCATGCTTAAAATAAAACTTTTTTCCATCTGGCATCTAAAAAGGCCTTAAAATGGGCAAAGTTTAATGTATGACTACTTTAAGGGTCCTTTATATTGCCTCTCTGTGAAGATTTCTTCTTGAAAAAACAAACATTTAATCTCAGGACAGTTTATAGACTGAGAATGCAGAAAATAACAATCCAATAGAAAAAAGCAACCCCATTTATAAGCTCTGCTGGACACCAGCCTGATGCATCTACACCTTACCAGGCTTAGGAGGACTTGGCTCTTTCTAGGCAGAGTAATTCAGGCTCCTTAACAGATCATTTATAAATAAACCCAAGTACATGCAGATAAGAACAATTCACAGAGAGAAAAATGCAACAGAATAAAAGGAAACATCTATTTAAATTACACTGCACAGTCTCCACTGACAACAGGCAGTTCAGTGCAATTATTCCTCTGAGACAACTCTGCCAAGGACTACAAGATTTGGAAGTTGCACATCAGATGAGAGTGGGAATGAGTATTTCAGAGTATTTTTCATGATCTAGGTGACTAAAAGGTAAGTATCCAGGGTTCTTTCTCGTTTTCAAACAACTTGCTAGGGTTGGGATTTTGGTTCTCTCCATATTAGGGAGAAGATGGAATTGTGATGAAATGCCAAGGAAAACAAGAAGTTCACAGTCTCCATCTCCTTCATTTACTGCACAAGCAGAGAAAAGTTGAGCACAGAGATACAAAAGTACAGCTGATGCTGCTGAAACAGAGATGGGAAAGCATGTAGATGAAAACAGCTTTTGGTTCTCAGGCTGAGAAGCCTGACTGCCAAAGGGAAAGGTCAGGACGAAGTGAAAGAGCCCAGGAAAAGGGGCCCCCGTTTTTCTGCTGCCATTTACCTCTAAATCAGTGTCCTGAGAGATCCTCCTGAGCCCTGCTCCCAGCCCACTCTGACAGGAAAGCTGCCAGAAGGGAAATAAGCCATCAGCTCTTGAGAAAACCTCAAGAACTGGGAGAAAGAAAACAGGCCCTGGGGAAAGCAGCACTGCCAACAAAGTCAAGAGAAACTAAAAATGAGTGGGAATTCCTCTTTCCCAGTTTGTTGATTTCTGTGTTTATGGAAAGCAACACTACCACAGGACCTTTTCCCCCTCGTGGAGGGGTCATTTATCAAAACAAAGAGCCCCCAGACTGGTTTTGGAGTGGCAGAGTGGAGTTGCTCTGCCTGTGGAACAGCCATCATGCACTTGGCACTGCAGCTGCACCCTGGGAAACACACTGGGACTCACTGGGAGAGATTTCCCTCTTCTTTCCTCCAGAAGAACTCAGTTCCAATCTTCCTCAGCCCCTGACAGAGCTGGGCACGAGGGACCACATTTTAATGTCTCACTAGAAATCTCCCACCTCTGCAAATGCAGCAAAGCTGCTTCCCACATACCCTGTGAGCTGAATTATCACCTCAGGACTGACTGGAACACCACTCCCAATCTGATATAACCAAAATCTTCGGCGTGGAAATCAATGTGATATCAAATTATTCTGATGTGAAATATTAATATTTTAATTTAATAAATTTCTTGATTTTTTAGCAACAAAGAAGCCTGCACATATAACCTATACTTCATTTCTTGTGCTACTCTAGTTTTCTGATAAAAATGTACATGCTTAAAGGATTTGTTGTAGATATGACAAGAAACTTAGCAAAGGAGCTTTGATAAGAGCAGGGACCTTTTGACTTCACAGGGTATAACCTTGATCACAATCTGATTTATTTCTCAAATAACCTCAAAGCTGCTACCAAGTCCTGTTACCCCCTGAGTGGTTCTGTGTCATTATGAGTCCTGATGGAGCAACAAAACAAGTTAAAACTTGGTATCTTGATGGGGAAAGACACAATGTCAACATCCCTCATGACTAATGTAATTTCTTTTCTGAATACATTGGATAGATTTTTCCTCCTATACAACTCAACACATGGAGAAGTAACTACCTAAGAGCTACTTCTGCTGCTTAACACAACCTTAAAAACCAAAACACAGGGCAGCTCCTGGTTTGGGGTTTTTTTTCAGTGAAAAACATTCTTTTGCAAATTCCCAGGCTAGAGGGGAAGAAAGGCCAGCATACTTCAGATCTTTCCATTACACATATAAATTCTGTTTTTAATGTTTCAACATTGACTCGTGGTTACAAAATCTACACACGTAAGCGGCACAGAAATCTGGCTCTGTGCCCTCAGGTTATTTTAGCAAGCTTCTGCCAACCACATATTTACATGTGGAGAGCTATTCAGAGCAACTCCTCATGTTTTCCATTCAACTTTTTTTATTATTATTATAAAGAGAGGGATGGGAGAAAGAGTTTATTCGTGCTTGCTCAGTCATGTAGAAGAGAGGCAATTTTCTCTGCATAATTCTGTTAATGGAGCTAAAACTTGATTAACCTTGTGCTCAGAATCCTACTTCTTTTCCCTCTACAGGCTGCCAACTGGGCATCCTGGACCAGAACCATTTGCAACAGGAATTCCGTTTTTAAAAGGGGGGACAAAGAGAGAGGGACACTCATTTCATAGACTCTCTGCCAACAATTTCTTTAATACCACATAGGAAGGCCACGACCAAGTCTAGAACAGACTTCCAGCATCAAATCCTTCCCTTCCCTTTCTGCAGCCACAAAGGCTGAAATTATTCCCTCCACAGTTTCCAATAACACCACTTCCACTTTCCCTCTCTTAAACAGAGACCTGGGACATGTGAACACTGGCAGATCAATCATCCCTTCAATATATCCTTGAAAAACCAAAAAGCTTCCTGAATTTGTGATTCTAAGTACTGCTTTCCATGTTTATAATTATTATTAGATCTCTTTGAAACCTCTCTGACCTTTCAGTGCTCCTCTTGAATTGGCCCAGGGCTGCAGGGCTGGATGTGCCAGAGCCAAAGAAACTCTCCTCTTGCATTTTCTCCCAGAAATAAATGCAGGGAAGGCACCCCATGCATGACAGTGGGAGCTCCAGCTCTCCCAATTCTCACACTTGACCCACAAATTCTTCTCAGACACTTTGTAGGAAAGAGCCCCACATGCCATAAATATATTGCATATACATTATTCCTAGAGGAATATAATGGAATTTTGCTATTCCTTAAAATATGTCTTGGCTTGGGCTTGGCTTCCTAAGTGATTATGGTCACTTTGAATCAACATTCTCCTCATTATTCAGTCATTTCCCTCTTTTTATTTCACCAGTGATCATTTGCTGTTTTCTTTCAGGAATCTGGTGTAAATACCAAACAAAAAAGAGCCAAATACCCATTCCATTTCTCTAAAATTTCCACTAAACTCCTTTTAATCCTTTTAACAGAGACCACGTTGAATTTTTGCTGCCTTGTTTGTTCAAAAGAGTTAATGACCTTAAAAAAGTCAACCATAGCAACACCATCAATTTTACCAACCAGACTTGTCTTCTCATCACAGGTATCAAATTATCTTAAAAGTGTTTTACCATGACCTTGCATCAATGGACATTGACTTTATAATAAATAAAATAATTTCAAGATGAAATAAAGTTCCTTCCTTTAGCAAATAGTTCTATAACTTCAATTGCAATGTGGTATGCAGTGTTGGAGATCATTTAAATTTGGAATTTTAGGAAAAGATCATTGTGTGGAAGAGAAAAATATTAATTTTTTATATCAAATGGAATATTTAAGTAATAGGTTCCTAAACTTCTGGTTTTCATCAAGAATGAAATTAAATAGGCATCTGTACAAAGCAATTCCTCTTTGACAAGTATCTTTGAAGTTCTCAGTGTTCTAAATCTATTTCTACATATTAACTTAATAAATTACACATTTTACTGTTCATCAACAAATCATTTTAACACATTCTTTTAATCAATATTTTCCAGTTACTCATTCCCATCTTCATATTTCTGCCAATAAAGTAACCAGTAATGTCCTGTAAAATGGACAGAGATCAAGAACTCAGTGATTTGGTTTGTCTCTTCATGTTATCAATTTCTGTTTGTGCAGCAGAGATACTCAAAGCAAAATGATGTCAATCTTGCAGAGTAAGTGGGAGCTGGGTTGTGGTTACTCAGGCCAGGGTTCATAAAAACACTGTTCATATTCAATACAACAAAGACCATTAAAAAAACCCTCCAGAATACGAAAATTTATGTTACTTAGTGCTACCAGCAGCAAATCCCTCTCTAGTTAAACACTATCCTGAGTACAACTGAAGTTATTAAACAGGGAAAGACTGAAGTTAATAAACAAGGAAGGACTGAAATTAATAAGCAGGGAAGGAGTGTTCTGTGAACCAGCATCATCACTTTCAGCTGTTTTGTAGCAGCTCATAACAATTAATGATACAATACAAAGTCTTGTAAATATTATGTTTCTAAGAGTTAAAATCCTACCAACCACAAGGCATATTCTCCTGGCACAGCTCAAGCAGGCTGATGCTAATTGCATGCTAATGATACTCATGAATATGTGCTAGTTGCATTCCTTACAGAGTTTCTTTACATTTCTCTAAATGTAAAATTAATTATAAAGTGAAGTAATCAAATCCATAAGACAAACAACAAAGCTTCTGCTCATTAGTAGCAACTTTGAACATTTTATCTTATTTAGGAAGTAAAAACACCTGAAGTATTAAAAATGCAAGAAGTTTCTTTTAAAGGGAAGGATCTGACTTCCAGTGAAATTCCAGCTGTTGCACTGTCAGCAGACAAGGCAGCACTGATACCAGGAGGCAGCTGAGGTACCAAACTGCAGCCAAAAGGAATTTTCAAAATGAAATAAATTATGCTATCTTGTAGACCGACAAAGCTTTTAAAATAAATGGAACCTATTCAGTGCACTGTGGTCACCTAATTTCAATTATTAAAAAAACCCCACAGTTGGCATTCTGTAATTGCTGCTACAGGCAGTGCCTTTGTAACTGGGGAAAGCAATTACAAAGCTGAGTCCTGAGGTCTTTGTTTGGGCAAAATTTCAACACAAGTTTTCTTAAGTAATGACTCCAAGCTTTGATTGGGAACATCTAAATACTTTTTGTTTTTTCCCCTGCAAGCAGGACTCAAGATAAGGAAATTAAATATGTTAACTTTATTTTCATCTCAGTGATTAAATGACATATTTACTGGCTTTTTATTATGTTACCTTTGCTTCTGTGAACTGAACCCATCGAGTTTCCATTGGCCTTAAAAAAACCCAGGAACTGAAATAGAAATGTTGACACAGCTTTGCTGTATAAACTCTCTGATAGCTACTGCAAAAAAGGAACAGTTATAAAATCCACTGCAAGTCCCTGTGAGTACAGAAGATGGTTCAGATACTCCTTTAGTTCCACTTGTGGTTCAGTGGCAGATGAAAATCATTTAAAAAATCGAAGTAAAATTACCAAATAATAACAATGCTACGAGGTGGTGACTGAAAAATATCCTTTAACTCAGAAGAGCTGCCAAAGCAGTTTTGTGATGCAACTGAAATAGTAAATGCTCTTAAAAGAGTAGGACAATGACTTGGTTTACTAGATTTAAATTGAGAAGTAGTCAGATTCTATCATTTTGGAATATACACCATTCTATGGCATGTTTTGCATCACCCTAACCTAGGATGCAACATGAAAAGCCCCACTTACTTTCTGGTTTTGAATCTGCCACCACGTGCTGCATCTCCTTCAGCTGGACCTGGGCTCTCTGCAGCCTCTGCTCTGCGTGGAACAACTTTGGAGAGACAATTGGACACACACAAGCTCATTCCTTGGAAATCCATGTGCAAACAACTAAACCAACAGAGCCCCAAAAAAACCCCAAACACAAAACATGGCAGCTCTAACGTCGGGTGATTTTCTGTTTCACAACAGAATTCAAATTCAAATTTTCAACACTTGGCCTGGGTTTACTTGATATTCCCTCCTGTTAATTGAGAAGTGTTCTTGTTCTCCCAAGTGATATTTTCTCTGATGGCAGAAATTCATCCAACAATTTTCAAACCAAAATATGAGTGGCTTGAACATTACAACAACAAAAGGCAGCAGGCATTAGGATTGCAGCAGATAACTCTCCTTATCCTGCAATGCAGCTGAGTTGTCACAGCAATCCACTGTCCATCCCGAGCAGTCTGGAAAGCTTCCTGCCAAACAAGACCCATCTGATTTGCATTTTTGTGACTTAAGAGAGATGTGTAGTAAGAACTGGAATTAGCTGGACATCACATCATTTTAGTCGTGATCTCACTCAGGCTCAAGCAAAGACCCAGTAGCTTGAGAGGCCACTGATTCCCATTGATCCCACACCCAGACACAGACTGCAATATGAGAAATCTGAGGGCTTTTCCCATTTTAATAGTGTTGAAGTTCAGGCTACAGAATTTGGTGAGATGGTGTAAGAAAATGGCACTGGATTCTACACAGGTCAGGAATAAAAGCCACCTTTACACTTGGATGTCCACTGTTCCCAGGGTTTCTCAGAACATCACTTTTCCCAAATTTAGGGGCGTAAATCCCAAGGCTGTTTCTGAATACATATTGCCCCCACCCAAGAAAAAGATGAGGTATTTGCTGTGTAGCTCAGCCCCTGAAATCTTTGTGCAGATCACAGAGATAGAAATCAAACCAAGGAAACATTTGCTCACTACCATAAATATGAAGAGTTCCCTTCGAGTGCTCCAGCAGTAAATCATGGAACGTTTCCTGGGAATGCTAAAGGATGATGTCAATAGGAGCTGAGGCAGCCAAGTACCTTCACTGTGGTGTTCAAAACTTGCAAGGTCAAGCCTCTTCCCTTAAAATGTACACAGATCTTTTACATGGGATTTAATTTTCTGGGGTTGAGAGAAATTCTCCCAACTGCTGCTGTTCCTGATGTATTTCTAAAATGCACGATTCTCAAACAAACATCAACAACTCTTTATTTTAATAGATATGTTGTTATGCCAGTACCTGACTTTTTTGTTCTTGTTTCTGTTGAGCCAGAGATTCTTCTCTCTCTTTCTCTAAGCGAAGCTGTCTTGCTATTTCAAGCATCCGTTGATGATTTTGTACTGTCTCCACCTACAGCAAGCGGATAAATAGTGCATGTTGCTGTCAGATAGTTGAGAAATACATTAAAGAGATCATATGTCTCACAAGCCCACTTAGCACTTCCCTTCCATACACGTTACTACTCAGAAATGACAGCAAAGTACTGGACTCGAGATTCTTAAAAGCTCTGGATCAACGCCTGGGGAGATTCCCTGTAGGTCAATTAGTTACTTGATTCCTTCCTAGACATACAGTGTGTTTATCTTAATCCTTGTTTGCATTCCAAAATCAGAGTTGCAGGCCAAGGATTATGACACTGAAATGTAGGAGCGTTACTTCTCTTATTACCCGCTTCTTAAGACGCTCTACTCTTTTGGCCAGTTGATCTTTCTCCTCTTCCATTGCACTGATGTCCTAAAAAGCAGGAAAAATAGATAAAGAAATATTAGTTTAATCCCCATGTATACTGGATTGGACTAAATTCTGTTCAAATTGATATGAGAATCAGAATTCTTCCCTGAATACACGGAGGCGGTTATAATTTTATTGATCTATGATCAAACATCCAGGATTCCAATCTCTCTTCTCTCTTACTTCCCCCACAGTTCCCACTCTCTTTATGCTAACATTCTTCATCTGCATCCTTGAGTATTAATGTGAACATTTAAAATAAAAGCAGGTGGATTTCTCTAAAATAAAAACAAACAAACAGAAACCACCAAGGAAAAATCAGCATGAATTCAACATCTGATGCAGTCTGACATATGTTCTTAATGTCACCAGCATTACCCACTTCCTGGCAGACCAATTTGCATGAAGTCGCTTATGAGTGATGTCTGCTGCCACTTTTTGTATTAAAACTGTCTTAAAAGAAACACTTTCTAGTGCTGAAACATGTATCTGATTATTATTCTCCTTTAGTCCTATTTTACAACAGCAGGGCTCCACAGATTGATGGTTATGAGAGAAAGGAAAATGAATTCTCCAAATGTAGACCTTATCTCAACATTTGCTTGGCTTGTCTGTGTGTCCACTGGAAAGCTGTACACAAGCTTAATTATTTTGCTGAAACAGAGCAAATATCTCTACTTAACACTTGAGCCATGTGGGTTCATCATTTCTGTTGACTTAAGCTCTTAATTCATTCAACACCCTCTGGAATTATTAGCCACTATCAGGAAAGCAAAAGGCTTTGTATCAGTTTGCATTCAGAGGAAATGGAGTTCTAATATTTGGAAATCATGCTGCACAGAGTCTTGGCAGCCTCGTTCCCCAATCTGCTTCAGAAAGCTCAGCTCTAAACACGAGCGAGGACTTTCTGTTTGCCAACAGAGAGCAGTTTCAAGAGGCAGCAGCAGTGCCCACCAGCTCTGGCCTCTACAGCTTTCACACTGTCCACAAAGCCAACAAACATGGAACTGACATTCAAAGAACCAACTGAATAAAAGATTGTGGAGGTTTTTTTACCCTTCTTATTTCTGCAGTAGATAAACCAGATATTTTGAGCTGCTCATGCTCCTTATGTAGGTTTTTAAATGCTTCCATGAGTTCTTCATACTGTAAAATGAAATGGAAATCATGCAGAATGAGCTCTGTGTCTTCGGATTTTCAGATCAACACACTGTTTTACCACCAAGACAGTCAATGTAGACATTGAAATACGGTGAGAACAAGATAAAAAGGCATTTTTTCACTGCAAAAGCCTGTCAACTTATAAAGCAGAAATAAAAAAAAAATCCCAATGCATTATCTTCCATTTGAAGGGACAATCAGAACTTCACAATTTCCTCAGTATTTTCATCTCTTGTAATACACAGTGTATTTGCAAAACAGGAAGACATCACCCAAGAGGGACAAATTAACTAATTACTCTCTCTTACTATACATCTGTGTACACCACATATACAAATTTATCAGCCCCAAAAGGAAGAGTTTGCTCTAACAACACTCTTGATGGAAGCAATTGTTATTGAGTTTCCAGAGTGGCCCAAGAACAGAGCTAACACATGAGAAATGGCTGTGACACGTTGCATAACCCTCAGAACATCCCAGAGATTGATAGATGCAGCTCAGCACTCAGAGACAAGGAGACAGTGTGCTACTTCCACACCAGTACTTTGCCCACCAGGAATCTTAAACTGAGAGGCAGTGTGAAAGTCTGTGTGGGTAGAGAAATAACAGGGGACAGCAAGAGTTTAGAAATATGGAGAGGAAATAAATTTAGATTCAACTCGGAGAAACGCGAGCTGAGGTATAAGGAAAGATAATCTCCACAGAAACAGCCCTTCAATGAGATGGAAAAATCTAAAAGGAGAGTATCAAGTCATTTTTTACTTCCTGGAAAGAGCAGTTGATATGAAAGGTGAATACCAAATAGCAACAGCAAAGGCGAGTTCAAACAAAGGCATCACAGCCCTGAGCAGTGAAGCAGCAACTCCATTCTATAAAACCCTGGGGAAGCAGCACCCAGAGCGCTCTGCTCAGTTCTGGTTGTTTCAGTATCAAGCACACACACTGACAAGCTGGAAGGAATTTAAAAAAATAGCAATAAAATGGCTAAGGAGGAGAAGATAAAATCGTAAAGCATCAAATAAAGGTGTGACAAGGAATGCACAGGCTGGACAAGGAGAAACGAGTTACAAAATGCAGGAGTAAAACCCAACTGGCTTCCACAAAGCACTCTGGAAATCCTTTAACAAGAATCAAAGAGCAGGTGGTCTCTGAGCAACTGCATTCCTACTGCTGGTGTCCAAGAGTTTTCCTTTGTGTGTCTACCTCTGTCAAATGAGGAGTTCCATAAGTCTTTTCCTCATTGGAATGTGAAATTTCAAGGCCAATGGTAGGATTCAAACAAGGGTAGAGCACAATCTGATGGATCATAACAAAAATTGGTTCTCATTTTTCACTGTGGGTGCCCCACCTGCACCTGAAATAAAGCACACTCTCAAATGACCAAAAAAACACCCAGGTTCCTATATGGAAAGAGATATCTGGTACCTGGGAGCAACTCACTGAAGCTTGAACAACTAGATTAATGCCTGAAGTTACTTATTTCTTAAATTATATATTGCAGGCAATCCAATGTCTAAATCACAACACAGCTGGGAAGGTGGCAGGTTGCTGAGTATCTTCTATAAGTAATTTACAGAAGTACATTTGAGCTTAATTCTATGCACCCATAAAACCTGACCATGCTGTAAGGTGTCCGAACTCTCATCTTTGAAATTTCCCTTAAAAGACACCATTGCAAGACTGTATCTAAATAATTTATGCTAATTGTTTAATTCATTAGTATCTAAATATTTGCACTGTCATGTTCTATTGCAGTAAGGCATTCTATTACCCCAGCTTCTGTTTTGAATTAATCAGCAGGGTATTAGTTTAATAAGATGGTTCTATTACTGTAATCCCAAAAAGGAACACATCTTACGTAATGGAAATTATGGAGGTGGATATTTATACACATTAAGACTGTGACATACTGAACAAAACATACAATCTGCATTCCTTTCTCTCTCTGCTACTTCTGCTGAGTTATTTCAAGGTGTAAATCCAATATTGTTAGAGGTAACAAAAAAAATAAAAGGCTTAGTCAAGCCTCCATCAGACTGTTCAGCTTTGCTGGTGCACAGTTAATAAATCAAGTTACCTCTTACAAACACTCAGAACCACGGTGGTTTTACAGAACAAAAGGCACAGAAAACTGGAAAAAAATTAAGTAAATATGTACCTCAGATAATAAACCCAAAACTTGGGTTCACTTCGAGTTTTACATTTCAAACCCACCCAGTCTATCTAAAATCAACATTTAATGCTCACAAAAGAGGTGGGAACATAATAAGTAGGAATGTCAGCACAGAAAAAAAGAAATCTTTTCCTTATTCAGAAAAAAATAAATGGTTAAAGCAAAAGTAGAATAAGGCTAATACAAATATTAGGCATCAAATACTATCAGTTGACTATCATGACTACCAAATACAATCAATGGACAATTAGGAGATATCAACTTTTGGTTGTAACATTTTCTGGACTTGTTTGAAGTGGTAATTCATAAAGTTAAAAATATCCAGGTCATATTTCGTAGAGAAAAACCTCAAACCTGGTCAAAAATTAAGAACTCGAAGTCTGTCTAAGCCAACACGGCTCTGAACATTATTTGGCACCCAGTACTTAATGGGCTTAAGGACTTTTAATTCAATGCTACTTATTAATATATAATTTCAGGGTTATTGGAAGAAAAGTGGTCAAGACATCTACTTTTTATTATGAATCTTTGCTTATCCTTGATTCCAACAAGCTCTTAACATAACTCACTTGAAGATGTATCCCAGCATTAACGCTCTGATTCATTTATCCCTCCTCCCACTGGCACTTTAATTAACGTAAAATGTTGGCATTCATGAGAAATGGTACCTGTTTGTTGAACTCAGCCACAGTATCATCCTGTAGGAACTCTGCTGGCACTTCCAATTTCACTAAGAAACGTGCCAGATAAGCTCTTTTCTTGAGTTCATTGGTCCTCTGAAGAAGCCAATGTAAGACAGGATGAATTACAGGTTTGCTTCCAGTAACCAGCCCTTGGCGAAAAGCACTCCTGTATGGAACCAACCAAGAGAAAATGCCAATAAATCTCAAACAAAAGAATGCTGGCCTGGAACAAAAGATCTGCAATGTTTTGACATTCCTTCTCCACTTGCCTAATGATTTTCTTAATGCTGTTAGAAGAGAAAACGCTCTTGATGAGGCTGAGAATTGGGTTCAATCGGCCAGGAAAAGAGAAGGCTGAGGGATTTGCACATTCCAGAAACTGAAGGGAGCACGAAATAGAGATGAAGAGGAACTTTTTACCAGGGCTTTGAGTGCCAGGACAAGGGGGAATGGCCTCACAGTGACAGAGGGCAGGGCTGGATCAGATATTAGGAAGGAATTCTTCCCTATGAGGGTGGGGAGGCCCTGGCACAGGTTGCCCAGAGAAGCTGTGGCTGCCCCATCCCTGGAAGTGTTCAAGGCCAGGTTGGATGGAGCTCTGAGCAACCTGGTCTAGTGAAAGGTTTCCCTGCCTATGGCAGTGGGTTGGAACAGATGATCTTTAAGGTCCCTTCCAACCCAAACCATTCTGAGCTGGAAGTCTTCAATTTAGGCTCCCAATTCTTCTACCTTGACTCGCATAAAAACCCTGTAACACACTATAAGGACAAAGCCAGCAGCGACAACTCCTCGTTTCCTGTGACAGCCTTGGGGAATGCCGGCAGAGCTGGGAGGGAGGGGGAGCGCGGGATTTGGGATCACCTGGCGCAGGTAAGACAGGACCGGGACCGGGACCGGGACCGGACCAGGACCGGTCCGACCCTGCCGGGCGGGCGGTGCCCTCTGCCGGCCGCAGCCGCCGCTGCACCTGCGCCCACCTGGGATCCCATCCCAACATCCCTGGAGCAGCGCTCACCCGAGCTGAAGGGCATCTCACCGAAAAAAAAGGCGTTTGAACACGATCGGTAGGCGAAAAGGTACTCACAGGTCTGACACAGTCCCTGGAGGTTTGTATTTGAGGATTCCAAGGAGATTCAGCATTCTTTTAGCTGTTTGTTCTGGCAGCTCCTCTCTAATGTCGACAGCATGCTAAACGGTTTTTAAAGTTAAATAGGTAATTGTTCTTTATTAATTACTGTTAATAGAGTAAAATTATTGTAACTATTTATTATAAAACAATAGATTTAATAATTGCTAATTATTAGGATAACACTATATTATTTACTATAATCAATTATTATTTTTATAAACTTTTTTGTCCAAGAGATGTTAATTAACTGGCAACACTGAAAGAATTGACTTTATTAATTTATCAGATGATAGTGAGATGCTCCGTACAGAACATCCCTTAAATCACCCAACTTCGAATGGATTTTCCTGCAATGTGAGTATTCAGGTCAATTTACTCTAGGAATACCTTCTCCCTGCTCATGGGATCTCATCTGTGCAGTCACACAGACCACATCCACCCGGGAAGTCAGATATCCTGGCACTCCAAGGCACAGGTATCCACACCCCAAGTGTATGAATGGTCCCTTCTGATCTCACACACACTTTTGGCAGCCTCCAAGGCGAGGGATTTAATTTCCATTGCAACAGCACAGTCGTGAGGTTCAGTTCTTGCTCAGCTCCTGCCCTGGGTGTGTGCAAGACACAGCCTGACTTGGACTTAACGCAATTGTCAGTATGAACCAAGATCTGTATCCTTAATTTCACAGGAAAAATATAGTCATCATCCTCTGGGGGACAGGGATGCTGCCTCCCTGTCCCAAGAAAAATCTGCTGGTTTGCCAAGAGCACTCAGATGTATAGGCAGGAAGGATCCTTGCCAGGCACATTTATTTCCTGGAAGATTCATACAAGCTGTTTTGGTGAAACAAACACGCCACAGGGTTATACTGAGCCAGACCTAAATAAAAGCAAATTCCAGTGTCAAGCCACCTCAGGAGGTCTGAGCACCTCTGAGTGCCCTCCTTACCTTCGGGTCAATCTCCCCCAGAACATCACTGAGCAGCTGCAGCAGCTGCAGCGACTCCAGGGAGTCAAACGAGATCAAATTGTAGTTCTTCCTGAAGGGCTCCTGATTGAGCTTCTCAACAATGAACTGGATTTGATCACCCATCACTGCGGCCCGGGGAAAACCTCTGCAGAGAGCACACAGCAGATGCCGGGGATGCGGTGGCCGGGTCCGGCCGCCCCTCAGCGCCGGGATCGGGGCAGGGCAGGGCAGGGCAGGGCAGGGCAGGGCAGGGCAGGGCAGGGCAGGGCAGGCCGGGTCCGGCCGCCCCTCAGCGCGGGGAGCGGGGAGCGGGGCAGGGCAGGCCGGGTCCGGCCGCCCCTCAGCGCGGGGAGCGGGGCAGGGCAGGGCAGGGCAGGGCAGGGCAGGGCAGGGCAGGGCAGGCCGGGTCCGGCGGGGAGGCCTCGGCCGGAGCCTCCCGCGCGCCGTTACCGCGGGGACGGTTGCCAGGACACGCCCGTGACGTCACTACCGGCGTTACCACCGAGCGGCGCGGACCGGGCCGGGGCCGGGCGCTGAGGGGGCGTGGCTTGGCTGGAGGGGGCGCGGTCGACTAATGAGGGGGCGTGGCCTCATCGTGAGGGGCCTCGGTCGAGCTGTAAACCGGGACCGGGACCACGGGATCGGGATCGGGATCGGGATCGGGATCGGGACCGGGACCGGGACCGGGACCAGGCTCCTCCGGCGGATCGTGGAGCCCCCCGCACCCGGAGCCCTCCCGGTGTCCCCACAGCACACCCCGGGCCCGCTGGTAAAAGGCAGTCCCGTCCCGTCCCGTCCCGTCCCGTCCCCTTCCCGCCTTGAACAGCCCGGGAATTGCGGCTGAGGCCGCTGACGGGGCATTGCGGCGGACACGGCACAGGGCAAGTCTCTCGTGAGGCTCCTTCACAGCACAAGTGCGAGGAGCGGCAGAAATAGGTTCGAGATTCAGCCTCTGGAGGATAAACTTGGCTCTGCGGCTCCTTCTGAGGGAGGTTGTTGTCGCATGTGTAGGAGATGTACAAACAGATTGCTGCAGTTACCCAATTAAAATTTCTTGCAGCCTTTGACAGCACAAAGGGATGTCAAGCGTGGCTGATGTACGTGTCAGGTGAATGGTTACTTAATTCCTTTGAAATGGAAAGGTGCACAAAGGATCTGTGTGGAACAGGAACAGCCAGTCCTGGGCCCAGGCTCCATCTGGAGCAAATGGCAAATTTATGTCCTCGAGGCTGAACATCGGTTGTCAGCGTGCCTCAAAGTAGCAATAAATATGTAGTGCATAAACCTGAAATAAGGACAGCAGCTTCAAAAACACCAAACAATCCGAACTAGACTATAAATTAAAGTCAAACTTGCTCATGAAATCTCTCAGTCTGCAAGTTTGTTCTCGCAGATCCTTCAAAAGCCGTGCTTAGGCCTGAAATAGTTGGATTTTGGAGCCTCTCTGCTATTTCAATTAGGTTCTTGGATAGTCTTAGAATCCCATGTGAGTCCCCAGATGATGGATTAAAATATGCAGTGAGTCATGTTAAATTGGTGCCAATTGAAATGCACAGGTTGTAAATCACTGCAGAATTTGACTCAGTAAGTAGCAACCATAAATGTAATATTTTGCAATTCTAAGCACTGCGACTATCTTAGATTATCTCCTCTTTTCCTCCTGAGAAACAGAAGACTCTTCATAAAATAATTTCATAAAATTTATTGGTCTTCATGGGAAGGCTGAGAAGTGACACTGATCGGTGTCTGAGCTTTGAACTTGTTAAATGAAGGGACAAAGGGGATGGACGGGTGCCTTGTGGTTGGGCATGAAAGCTGTGGTAGAGCCAGGAACATAATCCAAGTCTCCTGACTCCTGGATTTGAACTTTAAAACCAGATCATGTTTCCTTTGTGCTTTCAGTCCATATACTGACCTTTAGGAATCGTATTTACCTACAAGTTCCCAGAAGAGATCTGCTTTCCCTTGTCATGCTTTCCTGGTATCAGTTACAGTTTTTTTCTGATGAGTATTTTGAGCGTGTAGAACACAGAGAGCAGATGAGAATTGTATTTCTGATGGAGGTGTCTGTGAGTTCCCCATCACTTAATCCTAGAGAAACACTGTTTCTGTAAATACTGATACACATCCTTCCTTCCTCAGTGCTGAGGGGAGGGCAGTTGTGGTGAGGGTGGAGAGGGATCTGTGCTGGGCACAGTGCAAGGCTGCTGTTCTGAGATTTACCTTTACATGAGACTATTCCAGTCCCCACACCTTCCAAGAAGGAAAGGACTGTTCACCTCTTCTCCTGTGTCTGTAACATTAAAGAAGAGGAAGAATGAAAACTTTAGAAAATGCCAAGATAGGAAGAAAAAGATGAGGAGATGGAAACCCATGAAGTCTGATTGCTCTGACTCTGGGAAAGGAGACTGCCATGACCAGACATTGTTAGAACTGGACTGGCTGAACTTGTTGATGTGTTTGAAAGCTCACGTGATTGGAGGCAGGAACAAAATCGTACATTGGAGCCCAGTTTTATGGGACTTTCCAGCCTGGGGAAAGTGTGAGAGATCCTGTGTCATCTTTAAAATTTTATGTTATCAGGATCCTTCCTTCCATCAGTTTTGTGCTCTTCATACATGCAGCCCCCAGGCTGCCCCCCTGCTGCTTGGTAGTTACAGTCTGCAGTGGTGTCTGAATACTCAAAATTACTGCCTAAAGAAAAAAATCAAGGCTTAGCTCAGTGCCTTGACCTCTTTATCACAAGAGAATCTTCATGGACATGAAAGAGATTATAAGCTCCAGTGCAGCCTTGGTTAAATATTACAGGAAGCAGCTGAGATTTGTTTATGCTTAACTTGTCTTAAGTTATCTTACTTAGGGTGATGTGGTATCTGAGTCAAGTCTTACAGAACTGAGGGCCAGTGTTCCAGTATATTTGTTGTATAATTCTGGGGACATTTTCCACATTCCCAAATCAGTTTGCATGGAGAGTGATACAGATTTTGAAGGAAAGTTTGACATGAGGGTTGTTGTAAGAGTTCAGCCCTACAGTTCCATCCAGTTCTCTGGATAGAATTTGTCTTTTATTTAGCTTGGGAAAGGCTTGTGGAAGCTGCTTATTGCAAAGACATCCTGCAGAGGTAACTTGTGGAAGAAAGAGAATGGAAATAAACAATCCAGAGTTCTCTGGATCAGCAGGCACAGCTTCACTGCTCCCTCCTGACTTTCTCCTCCCTTTACAGCCACTGCTGTGCAGATGCTGCCGGGCAAAGTTGGGAGAGAGCTCGACCAGAGAGCGAAGCAAATCCGAGTGGGACAAAACCTGAGCAAATGAGGATCCTGCTCCCCGGGAAGGGAGATCACCTTATATGGGAACATCACAGACAAGAGGATGAACACGTCTGGCCGGGCTGCTGAAGTCAGATCCCAAACAGATGGAAGATGTTAGTGTGAAAACAAGAGTATTTAGGAAGAGAAGACAATCTTTCTGCTTTGCTCAAGCAATCTGACCCCTCCTGTTTGTTTGTTTCTGTTATTATAAATATTGTGCTGTGTGTATGTACACATAGGTCTGACTGTGTTATATTAAAAATTAATTTCTTTGTGCCTATTCTAGTACCTAAATTCATCCCAAGCCTGTTTCTGGCTCCCACTTGCAGCTGTACTGTGGTCAGCTAAAGCCTAAGGAGTGATCACAGACATCTTAAAAAATTAAGCCTGTTTGTGCAGAATGTGGCTTTTTCCTGTGAGCTGAGGCATTTAAGACAATACTGACAGCCAAGAAATCTGTCTGGTTCTGAATGTTTTGTCATGTCTACAGTTGTGATTTAAAGTACTAAAGGACTGAAAGAAAAACATTAGATCTGTGTTGTAGGGTTTGTATATTTTGTGCTTTATGTGAGTCTTCTGTTGCAAGAGAGAGGACTCTGGTCCTTTAAATCTGAGTCTAATGGATTCTGATCCAAACTTGTGTCTTTCAGATTCTGAGCCTGGGATTTAGAGGTCCAACCTTGAGAGCTCTGCATCTTTCCAGCCCCACCTCCTGAGTGTACAGTGTCAGTGGTGGCCTCACACCTCTCCCTGCCCCAACCAGATGCACACAGTTGCCTTGGAAAACAGCTGCAGCTTTGTGTGGCTCTGTGCAGCAGGAGAGGCACAGCCAAGGTACATGCCATGTATTGGCTCTGCAGAGAGGAGTAGTGACTTCATCACTCCTTTCTGACACAAAACCAGTCTAAGACCAGGTGGAATGGTGTCCCATGCAATGTGAGATAAAAAGCTGGAGATCTCTGTGGCTGTTGATGACCCCAGAGCCTGCTTTGCCACTGCCTTGCACCTTCCACGGCATTGCCAGCCCTGTGGAGTGAGTGTTGTGTGTGCCTGCCCAGCCCAGAAGAGCATTACACCTTCTTTGCACTGGTGGGAAGTGTTGGGGGTGGAGAGTCAGACCCAGAAGGAGGTTGGCCTGATGCTGGCTTCCATCCATTTAGCCTCAGTTGTCCCAGCATTATTTCAGACTGGCAAAGTCTGGTAGTACTGAGGAGAGATGATGCTGTGGCAGCAAACAAGACCATTGATCTGGTTTTAGACCACCTTGGAAGGTTGTGGGAACTCTAAGGCAGGAGTGTGGCATAGGATGTTGTCTAACAAGGTGGGGTTGCCTGGACAGAGTTAACTCAGCTTCCTCTAGAAAACACTCACAGTTTTGTTCCTTGCCATGCTGTCTGGTTTTGTTTCTTGTCCAAAAAATCGAAAATAACTCCACTGATTAGTCTCAGGTTTACACCAGTGTTTCTGAGATTAGAGCCTGTTCTGTAGAGTCTCCTGTTCAAGGTCAGATGAAATGGCAAGTCACCTCTTGCAGCAGATTCCAAGAACAATAAGATGTTTTAGGAATATGCCATAATTGATTGCCTCTAAAGGGCAAATTTTGCTCTGTGCTGCCAAGCAAGGGCTGTTCTCAGTGATAAGTGTGTGCTGAACAAAGTCTGCCGAGGAGCTGGTTTCATTCTCCTGGGAGGGCAGCAGGCCAGGACATTGCTCACACTGATCCCAATCGCCCCAAGAATCGAGTCTGCAGGAAATCCAAGTTGCCTTACTAAGGTTCTATGCCCACCTTCTGCCCTCAGAGCTGGGTTCCCACTGCCACCTTCCAACAACATCATTATCCCAAAGCACTGTTCTCCAGAAGGAAAAGGCTGAAATGCTGTCAAAATAGAGGATATAAATAAAGGAACATTGATCAGTTGCTTTGTATTTCTGTTCTTCAGATCCTATTTTATCCTCATGCAGAAAAGTCTGTTGTTAACCTGAATTGGTGCAAGTGCTTGTGGCTTGTTTTTCAAAGCAAACCTTTTATATCACTTTCATGTAATGTAGAAAGTATCTTCTGAACATACAATAGTTTTTTAAACTTGACAGTGCTTTTATGAGTTAGATGAGCTGGGTGACATTCCTGTCAGCTTTAAAACAGAGGTGTCCTTCCTCCTTAACACATTCAATTCACGAGAAAGTGAAAATGTTAGGCCAAGGTTTTTGAAGCAGTCAGCATGAGGCACAAAAATAGTCACTCTGAAAAGTTAAAGCCTATGTATTTTAAGCTCTTTTAAAGAAAAACAACGTGGAAAGGACACTACCATTTGTGACAGAAAAAGTCAAAGTCTAGGTCCACAGCAACAAGGCATGGGGGAAAGTTTTTGGATGACATCAAGGCCTGTTGCAGATAATTGCTGTTTCCCAAACGACATCTGAAGGGTCGGGATGTCACCTCATGTTATCTGTGTCATTTAGGATGGGAAAATAGAAATTCTCTTCTTGTGTACATCAATTCACTTCTGACAAAGCCAAAAGTTGTGAAAGTGAAACCAAGGCAGAATTTGGTCCAGCTGATGTGTCTTACTCAAAAATTCTCTCAACTTCTTGAAAATGTCCATCTGACTTTTATCTTGGAGTGTGTTTTGTTCAAGAATGATACAAAGAAGCTGACACATTTTATTCTTATGGGCTTATTTGTCCTTTCTGTTTTGTACAGACAGTTGTACAGTCATTGCTCACAGACTCGGTCAGGAGAGGATGAAGTTAACAGCTCAGTAAGTACCAATGTGAAGGAAGTAGCTCACAAAAGCAACAGGATCTGGGATACAGCAGAATACACTGTACCAATGCAGGCAAGTCTTCAGGTAATGCCAGTTCAATAGTCAGAATTCAGATTTTCTGCCCACTTTTACATCCTCATTTAATTTGCTCATGCCGTTGAATTAAACTTCCAGCTGAAACACTTGATCTCTCAATCTATCACCAGGCCCAGATATGAAACTTCATATAAAATTGTGAAGGAAATTACTTCACCCTCAGCCCAAACAATGACAAGCACTGTTGACCCAAGCAAAGGGCTAAATAAGGATTGATGAGGTGTGGCAGGACCATGGTTTGGGTAGTTCCTTCTGCAGCTTCCTCCTATAGAAAGCTGCAACAATCTGAAATGTCAAGCTCCCTATCTAACGTTTGAGGAGGATAGGTTGAAACTGTCTCTAAGTGGCAAAAAACCCTTGAGTAAAAGCTTGTTTCTTTACAAGAATTCAAACAGGACGATGTGTGAATTATAATGCAACTGTTAAAAACCTGTGAGATCAGGGGGACCCTGTGGAATCCATGGAAAACTTCCCTAAGTAAGTGAAAGACATCTCTACATATGTTGAAAGAAAGATACACGGACAATGTCATGAAATTTTAAGCTAATCCCTCTGCCTAGGCACTTATAGATCTCATGTATGGAAATCAGCTACTTCCTTCACAGCCATACTGTTAACACTCATTATAATACCTGAATAATTGACTTCTACCAACCTGCCCTGCTGTATGATTCTGCAGTGAAGTCATAGCCTGCAGTTTGTATCATCATGCAGCTGCCATAGAAACAGCTTTAGGTGTCGCAGGCTCATCCTGAATTCACTGGAGACATTTGGCTCATTAATTCAAATGTCAAGGAAAATGCATCAACGTAAGAGAGCTTTAATCAGGGACTGAAATAAAAAAGTTTCCTATCGTGGAGTTTTCTTCTGCAAGGCTCTGTGGTGTGGAAGTTCTCTGTGGGTTCATTTATCACAGAGAGGTTCCTTCCACTTCCCTATGGGTAGATTGGTTGTCTGTGCTTTGTGCTGCAGGCTGGTGTTTGGGGATCCTCCTCAGACCAAAGAACAATCTCTTCATCCTCCCTACACAGATGATGAGAACCTCAATGCTGGCAGTCTCAAAGAGTGAGATAAGAAAACTCTAGGAAAAAGACTCCATGGAACAATTCTGCTGTGACCCAGAGTAGGATGGAAGGGCTGCATAGCCATCTTTTTTTGTAACCCCATGACTGTACAATATCCAAGATAAAAATGTTCTATTTCTAGTCCGTAGCAGCCAAAGGATGAAAAAAATTATAAAATATTTTATTTCAATGGAAATTATGGAATTGATACTCTAAGAAAGCAAATTGTAATGAATTTTAGCTTCTCTCAACCAGCTTTGAAATATATGCAGAAGAAACTAGGTCAATTAGCACTTTCATTAGCTCATTTACAAGCCCATACATATAAAATATAAGATACATATCAGTTTCTACATTTATATCTCATCTTCTCCCTAATTTGGGGGTTTCTGCAGAAACGGAGCAGTTTTTTCACTGCCAGGTCCCCTCCAGAGCCCACAATGCCTCCTACAGCTCCTTCTGCTGAGGTTTTTCAGCACTTGAGAGCAAATTCCATTCCCTTCTCATGTGGACAGAGTTATGATGTGAAAAAGGCTTTGTCCAACAACAGGAAGGCTGTAATTGTTCATACAGTATCCGGGAAAGATATGCATGAGCTTCCTGAGTTAATGAACTCCTAAGGGTTTGTTACAAAGTTCCAGTGACTGGCAGTCATTTTGAAATGTCATCCTGTGTAGGCTCCTGCTGGGATGTTACTGAGGGAGTTTTACTTTCAATTACATCACACAGTTGACACATTTGTCTTGTTCCCTAACCTTCCTCTAACATACCAGGAGTTGGTCACTACAGGCACCAAAAGTAATGGATGAGAAGTTTGGTCCAAACCTCTGATGTATAAAGACCCTTCAGAATTCCATTGGCAAGGGAAAAAAGATGGAGGAATCACTAAAAAGCAAAGCTGAGTGTTTATTTTCTACCAGAACAATACCAAGGTCAGAGCCCAGGAAGCTCTGCCATGTGGTTGAGATACTGAGGTAGCTATATGGGGCTTTGGTTACACCCATGATTGTCTTTATTGACCAAATTCCTTTGAAAGGTAGATCCCATAAACTACACAGGAGGCCTCCTTTTCCTTCCTGTTACTTATGGCAGGAGCTGAACAAAGCCACTGTATGTTGGCAAGAAAGTTCTCTTATTTTGCATTGTTCATTTCTGCCTGAGGCAGGGCACTGTTGTTGGATTAGCTGGCTGAAGGACTGGTGTATATAACACCTTTTTCAGAAGAGCTTTGGATCAGGTTCCAGATGCTCCCCAGTGGATGATGATCAACAGTTTCCCATTATAGGTTCATTAACTTTTACTTCTTTAAAAATTAACACACATAATTAATATTTTGCCTATCATACAGTGAAACTAATCAGTGGCTTTCATGCCCAGGTAGCATCCACAAAGGTTGATTTGGTTTGCAATTAAGTCTCATTTGTTAACTTGGTTTAGAAGACACAAGAAGTCCCTCATGGAAGCTGCACATCATCCAGCAGCTAATATGCTGCTTGTCATCACAGATCTCTGGTGCAGAAGCATTGCTCAAAATACAATGATAGGAAAAATATTTCCTACTTAGGAGCAAAAGGATGACTGCTTGGAAGACTGGTTTTCCTCCTTGGAATGGCTGTCCTGATGGAAATTCAAATACTCCTGACCAAGCTTATAGCTCATTCTTACCCTTTTAGTAGCTGTGTAGCTCTGGTGCAAATGACCACGTGTCTGTGGGGACCAGCAGTGAAACTGCCCATTCATGGGGCAGAAATCTGCAGCTGTCAAATGGTGTAAATTCTTACTGCTATTCTATAGCAAGATTTCTATCAGAAGCCTCCTGAGTTCATATTTCATCTGTAATTAGAGACTCAGGTTAGGCTTGGCCCACACAAACAAGTACAATAAAGAGAGAACAACTGATACCCAAAACTAAGAAAACCACCCATATCTTTCCTGCTCTCCTGAGCCACCTAATTCCCTGTTATTCTTAGCAACATACTCCTCCCACTGACAGCCTTCCAGGTAATAGTATAGTGGCATAACATTAACTGATGTATTTAAGTAAAAGAAGTTAGTTAATTTGATGTTTCTTTTTTGGCCTGCAGTTCTGAGGAGTTCTGAAGATTTCACTGTGCCAATAAGCACAACATTCACTTCCCAAAATTTAATTACACCTCGTAAGTGCAAACATTCCTCAATGCTTTCTGAAGAGTAAGTAGTAGTGCTCTGAAAAAATTGTGTAAATTGGCATTATTTACTCAAAAAGGTTGTGCATTCAGGACTGTATCTGCCTGAGTGAAAAATAGAAAATTTCTATGATTTTGTAGTCTTATTAGTCCTCCAGGAAACAAGGGAAATAAGGAAAGCTTGGGAACACAGCCTCCCAGCATAACTATTTCTCCCATGTATTGGTCAACAGAATTGCTTATTCAGCTATACTGGTTTATATTAGGATAAAATCACTATAGCACAAACACATGTGTGATTCAAATGATAAGGTGAAAGTGTTTAGTTTACACAGGTAAAATTTTGCTGGTGGTAATATCCAAAGAGTAAAGAATTCATCTTAATTCCCAGATCCCAGTAAGGGGCACATAGAACTGGAAGCTACAAACCAAAAAATTCATATGTTCACAAACTGAGCAGATGTAACACATCAAGGTTCTAGACAGAGATAAGACATCTCTGAACAGGTCAGCTCTGAGCACAAATCTGCCACAGAGAAGGCTTCTACACCACCAAGAGCAGATGGGAAATAATCTCTACCCTGAGGGCTAGAAAAAACCTCTGATCCTGGAAAGAGTTAGGAAAACTCTCAAATTAAACCTGACTGACCTGCAGGCTAAAAGCTAGCCCATAAAACATATCCCTGGAACCATTCAACACAGAAAAAAGGGTATTTCATGTCTGTGCAAGCAAGGAGATAGAAGAACATATCACAATGTGATGTATGGAATGAGTCACGGCCTTCAGAGAATACAAATCATATAATGGTGAATGGGAAGCAAATGATCACGTGATCTCAGGAGCTCTCATTAAACCACTCAGAGTCTCCCAAACTTAGCTTGCAGTAGGATGTGCAGGAGAGAGTGGAATCAATTAAAAGCTTGCTCTGGACTGGTTTGTTGGCATCAAGATGGCAAAGTAGAGCAACAGGGACTGAACCTAAAGAGAAAGAAGGAAAATGAATTTTTCTTTAGATGTCTCTATCTGCTGAATACCTGGACATGGTAGCAAACAGAAGGCTGAGCTGCTGGCTTTTACACCAGACATATTCTCTTAAACAGTTTCCTCTTTTGGTACTTGAACAGGCAACCAATTGTAGAACAAATTTTGAATAGCAATGACAGAGGGATCTGTGCGTGTCTGCCACTCCTGGAACCGACCCTTCAGCTAAGCAAATTCCTATTCAAATTATTTATTTAAATGAAGGAGAACAGGACTCAGAGATCACTCAAGTAAACCAGTCAAGAACAATACAGCACTTTGAGTCCTGACAGCATGTCTGAGACAGAAGGCATATGGGTGTTATCAGAGCTTGGATATTAGTACCATGGTGTAGTAGGTCTTTCAGTTTAATATAATGATTTTTGTCTGCACTGCCAGCTTTTCATTGTCACATTTAAAGGATCTCTTTGTTCCATGCTCTGTGACTGCTTATTGATCCATAAGCATATGAGTTGTGCATCAGGAAAGTCAGGTTTTTGATAGAATAAGACACTGGAAGTTGGTTAAGGTTCTCATGATCCTTGCCACTCTCTACTGATCAGAGAACAGAAAATGCTGATATCCAGAATGCTGAAGTGTGCTCAGGAGTTCAGAATTGGTCTAGAATAAGATGATTTTAAAGCTATCAGAGCACGGGCACTCTGTGACCAGAGGATGTATTTTCTTGAGTCAACTAAAAATTGCTGCTTTCCCATGGTGGGCACGTGCCCGCGGGAGTGCGTCGGTGTGGAAACAACTCGTGAGGTGTCGATTCGGTTTCGCTGGGGTGGGCGATGGCAACACAGAAAAACAATCCTCCTCCAGATCTGCTGATCCATCATCATTATCCCTATTGTGCTGTGTCAAGTGCAGAACCCAATGGTGACGATCCCTGTTGAAAATTCTCTCTGCGGTTGGATGAAGCAGCAAATGCTGTTTTCTTTGATTTATGTTGGGAATTGCTGCAGAGCCACCCTGTGAAATTTTGTGCTGCTGGCAAGCTGCTGCACCAGCCAGTCCAATGAGAACCATGAAAATGAAGAATCTGAGCTGATGTGTACCAGTGAGTCCAAAGAGAGCCATGAAAATGAAGAATCTGAGCCGATGTGTACTGGTGAGTCCAATGAGAACCATTATAATAAAGAATATGAGCTTGGGCTAACTCTTAGAAAAGGAGCCTCTTCCCCAGACTGCCAAAAGTGGTGCTGCTGTGGAAAACGCCAGCCAACTCAGAAGCACCATGAGCAGCTCTTGCTGAAGGAAAAAAGGGCAGCATATCACAACCTGAACTGGATTCAGCACCTGGTGCTGTCTGATTGCACCCTGAAGAAAGCCAGAAGTCACCTCAAAGCCTGACCCTGAAGGAAGGAAGCCCAAAAGATACATCACCTAAAAAATGTGGTGCTGATCATTTTTCTGCCCCAGCCTTGTCAGCTTTCTGCAACCCTGGATCAAGAGGCTCTAGAAAGAGGCCACTGAACAAGTTTCATAACTCACCATTGGAGGCCTCGTGATCTGACCAGATCAAACACACTCATTTTAGACAATTCCAGTGACATGAAGCATTTTCTGAAAAGCCCAGCTGGTTGTCTTTGTATTGTTCTTTTTAGCTTGAACCAAGGAATTACAATGAAAAGTACTTTTACCGTCTTTGTGACATATTTTCAGGCATTTCATTCATACTTATTGGAACTGTAATGTGGGACTTTGGCCTCCTGTTTGCTCTTAGCTTCAAGCAGGCCTTGCCTCCTACACCTCCCCCTGAACTTGTGTGAGTAGCTTTGTGCTATGATGTGTAAGGCCAGAGTACAGCCAAGGAGCAGGAAATTCAGGGTAAATTAATCTGTGCTCCAACACCTTTTCTGTTCTCCATTTTTGTTATATTTAGACATGTTCTATTTTTGTAGAAACAAGGTGAGAAGGATTGTAACAGGTATGTTCTGCACTCCTTTCAATGAAGCTTTGTCCTTCCTGAGCTAACCCAGCAGTTTGCCATTTCCATTTCCCACATACATTTTAAGATATATTGCTGGCAGATTATGCCACTTGTATTTATATCATCAATTGAAAAATGCATTAATTGTGTTAATATTCATATTGCAGCATCTTATTGATCTAGAGTGGGAAAATATTACTGTAGGCATTAAGGCATTTCTGTTCTAGCACATGAACCAATCTTCCTTTTGAAAATTACACTGATTATTCACTCATATTCCTATCCTTTCCCCACTTTTTTGGGTCCTTTCTGGTTTGACTGTTTTTGTAAAAAATAAGGGATTTTACTAATATATAGCTGAACTAAAGATCTTAATAGTTTTGTACTGTCTGAAATTCCCACTGCCACTTTGTCAGTTCAGGTCTTCCTGATCTTATGAGGGTTAGGATGATGTTTCTGCAACGAGGACTGTGTTGGGTATCTCAGGATGAGGTGGAGGGTACATGAACTAGGTGGCAGATCCCTGCTTTTACAGCAAAGATTAATTCTGAAAGAGGATAAATAAACAATTTGGTCATTGTGGATGGAAAGGTGAGAGTGCCTGCTCCTTGAACTGACTTAAGCTGTGCCAGGGTAGGTTTAGGTTGGACGTTAGGAATAACTAGGAAGAATTTCTTCCCAGGAAAGGTGATTAGATATTTCAACGGGCTGCCCAGGGAGGTGTTGGAGTCACCGAGCCTGGAGGTGTTTAAGACTGGCGTGGCACTCTGCTCTAGTTGACAACGTGGTGTTTGGCCATAGGTTGGCCTCGATGATCTCAGAGGTGTTTTCCAACCTAATGGGTTCTGTGATTCTGTGAAAACAGCCGCGGAAAGTCCGTGGCCGGCGGAGCCGCTGCCTCCGCTGGCCTCGGGGCAGAGCACCCGCTCCGCGCCCCGGGGCTGCGGCAGCGCGCGGCGGGCGGCTCGGGGCGCTGTGGGGCTGCGGCAGCCGCGGCCCGGCCCGGGACGGCTCCGGCCCGGCCGCCTTCCCTTCCCTTCCCGGCTGCCGCCATGGCGTTGTGCGGGGCTTTCCACAGCTTCCTCTTCGAGTACGATACCCCGCGCATCGTGCTGATCCGGAGCCGTAAAGTGGGGCTCGTCAACCGCGGGGTGCAGCTCGGCATCCTCGCCTATGTGATCGGGTGAGCTGGCGGCGGGTGTCCCGGAGAGGCCGCCCTGAGGGGAAGCGGGCGGCTCCGCGCGGGGAGATCGCGGAGCTGAGGGCGGGAGCCGCCCCTCCTTAGGGGCCTTCAGGGGCCCTCAGGGGCCGATTCTGTCAGGGCGGCGCGGGCTGAGGGGAGCCCGGAGCTCACCGAACGGTGACACGGACGTGGTGGCACTGCTTAACTGGGCAGCCTTAGCTGGGATTGTGGGGCTGCAGACAGGACAGGATCACAGAATATTCTGAGTTGGAAAGGACCCGGCAAGGATCAAGTCCAGCTTTTAAGCGAATGGCCCAAGGGCCCCTCAGGAGCGGGACCGTCTCAGGAGGTGATTGTCGTTCACCCCGAAGGGTGGCCGTAAAAGCAAATTAGACCCTGCAAACCAGTCTGAAAAGAAAATATATCCCCCCAAAAATCAGACAGGAGATTGCCAGTCCGGCATCCCTTTTGTAAGGAAATGCTGTGAAGCGGTCTAGAGTGGCCCTTTCAGATGACATATGGAAGGAGAAATTCCAACCACCTGAGCTTGTTTATGGTGTTTATCTGTTGCTTCTTGCAATCCTTCTCTTTCAGGTGGGTTTTTCTGTGGGAAAAGGGCTACCAGGAAACCGACTCCGTGGTCAGTTCTGTAACCACAAAGGTGAAAGGAGTAACACTGACAAACACATCCACCTTGGGAGCCAGGATCTGGGATGTAGCTGACTATGTCATCCCTCCTCAGGTATCAATCACTTTCATATGCAGAGAGGAGGTTTCCTAAAAATAGCTACTGCTTTGCTTAAGTCCACTGAGGGCTGGAGCAGCTTTGGCTCTAGTGTGGCCATGATATGAGGGAATGAAGCAGCTTGCTTTGTTACAGATCATGCTGAGCACCTGCTCTGGGGAAGCTTGTTTCAAGAAAAGTGTGTCTGTGTGTGTGCTTGTGTAGAATCATAGAATGGTTTGGGTTTGGAAGCAACCAAGATAATCTTGTTCCACCCTTCTGCTGTGGGCAGGGACACCTTCCACTATCCCAGGTTACTCCAAGGCCTGCCCAACCTGGACTTGAACCCTTCCAGGGACGGGGCAGCCACAGCTTCTCTGGGCACCCTGTGCCAGGGCCTCTCCACACTCAAAGTGAAGAATTCCTAATATCTAACCTATATCTCTCCTCTTTTAGTTTAAAACTGTTCCCCCTTATCCTATCACTATCTGCCTATGTAAAAAGTCCCCCTCCTTCCTTTTTATAAGACCCCTTTGGGTACTTGAATGGGCTCTAAAGTCTCCTTGGAACCTTTGTTTCTCTGAGGGTGCACTGATCCCACTGTCCCAGTCCTGGCAGAGGAGGAAGAACTTTGCAGGCATCAGGAAGAAGCTGCAACAGTAACCACATGTCATCTTTCTTATTGCTTTATAAAGCAAACAGCCCCGAGTTAAGTTGTTGGCAGAAGCCACAGGAATAGCCTGCAAGTCACCTGATCCAGAACTGAACAGGAAGGATTGCTCTAGTTACTGATTGACTGTATCTGTGGGGATCTCTATGGACCATATGTGGTGGCCTTCAGGCTGGGCAGGCACAGCCAAGCTGCTGGTCATGGGTCCCTCTGTCTGCATGACATGTGGTGCATAAAAAAAGACAGATTTAGCCAGATTTTGGCTGAGTGGTCACATTTGCTTATCAGTGGAGCGGAAGCAAATGACAGATCTGGAATCGTACAGATCTGAAAGTAGTGAAAGTAAAGTAATGAAAATAGTGCTTCCTGAAGAAACAGGACCGGGCAAATTCCTAACTGATATATTGCAAAAAGAAGAAGTGGGAGTTGTGCTCGGACTTGCAGCTGGAGCTCTATTTCTGCGCCTGCCTTACGACTCCCCTGAGGAGCTGTGTGATCTGTTTTCATAATGTGAATGAGGAACTTCGGGCCGAGTGGGAGGACAGAAAGAGTTGCCAGTCCCACAGTCCTTCCTCTGGCTAAACACAGCAGCACCAGGCGATACACATAGGAATCTGCTCCTTTAGTGCTGCACCAGCAGTGTCCAGAGCAAGTCCCCTCTGCTGGGCCACCTGGGCTCTGTCAACAAAGTGTTTGGTGCAGTGCCTTGGATGCTCTTTGCAGACTGTCACTCTTAAGTTTCCTTCTTGTTTTGTGTGCTCAGGGTGAGAACACCGTGTTTGTCATGACCAATGTGATACTCACACTGAACCAGAGCCAAAGCTACTGTCCAGAGGTAGGTGCAAGATCTGCTTTGATCCTGCCTTGTGTGGGTGGGAGTGTGGGGGAGAGGGTTTGCAGAGTTTTATGTAATATTGTTCCTCTCCAGCTCCCCGACGATCAAACAGAGTGCACGGTGAAGAACAACTGTGTTCCAGGATATGTCAGCACCCACAGCAGTGGTAAGAACCTGCTGCAAAGACTCCTTTTAGTCTGAGTTGTGGTACCTCTGTGCTGTGCCTTCCCTGCTGTGAAGGAAGCAGCATTTCACTTCAGTCTCCTTGTTCTCATTGTCTCACTTGTAAGAGAACTGAAAGGGAAGCTCAGGTTTTTCTTCTAGTGGACTTAGACCAGATGGACTTAGACTGTGTTGGGTAGATGCTCAGTAGATGTGGGCTTTGGTGAGTTATCAAACAGTGTGAGGCTTTTTCATGGCCTTCAGTCCCTGAAGCAATATTTCACATGGATGAGGATTTGACTCAGGAAAAGCACCTGATTCTTCTTTCTCTGAAATTAAACTTGCAATAGAAGATAATGCAGGTTTTGGTAGTGGCTCTTCACCTCTGGGAAAATTGTTTTCACCATATGGAATGAGGGGATGTCACAGGTCAAATATTGCCTGGTTTTGCTCAGTAGTACCTCCATGCACGTGTCTTTCCAGGCATCCAGACTGGGAAGTGTATTCCATACAACGACAGCATTAAGACCTGTGAAGTCTTTGCATGGTGCCCTCTGGAGAATGACAGTCACATACCCAAGTGAGTGCTCTGTCTTCCTACTCCACGGTGCCCCTCCTGAGAGCAGGCTGGGGGTACACTGCTGATGCTTCTCCCAGTGAGATGCTGTTGGGAAGAGGTGAGCACCAAGGACTCTGCAGGGTCCTGTTTGTGAGAACGTGTTGTATTTACTTGCTTTCCCTATTGATTTACAGGCCAGCGTTCCTGCGAGAAGCTGAGAACTTCACCCTTCTGGTGAAGAACAACATTTGGTACCGCAAGTTCAACTTCAGCAAGTAAATAGTGAGAGGGTCATTGCACTGGCTGGTCTCGTGGGCAGTAAAGGGGATGCAACAACTCTTCTCTTTCTGTTCTCCTGTAGGCGAAACATCCTCCCCACTATCAACTCCACCTACCTCAAGAACTGCATCTACGATGCCCAGACAGATCCCTTCTGCCCTATCTTCCGTTTGGGGAAAATAGTTGAAGCTGCAGGGCAGGACTTCCAGGAAATGGCTGTGGAGGTATTTAGCAGACTCTTCTCTTGGGCTTAAGCTGTTTTTAGAAGAGGAATGGGAGGTGTTTGCCCCCTCTGCCTCGTGGCATAAGCCACAGAGCACAGAGCACATCCAGCTGCAGGATGGAGAGTGCTATGGCCAGAGGGACTGGAGTCAATTCTACGTAACAAATAATTGGCCTTGCTTTGTTTGGGTGGGGTTATATGCAAGGTTCTGTAGCAGCAGCAAAGGGTGTTGGACTGAGCCTGGGATTAGAGTCAGTAAATCAGGGCCCTGGTCAGCAGAGAGCCTAGTGCTGGGCTGGCTCATCACCTCTCCTCCACTTGGCAGGGTGGAGTCATGGGACTGCAGATCAACTGGGACTGCAACCTGGACAGAGCCGCTTCCCACTGTGTGCCAAAATATTCCTTCCGGCGCCTCGACAACAAGGATTCTGCCCACACCGTCTCACCTGGCTACAACTTCAGGTAATGTGGCTGTGGAGGGCACCTGGTGTCCCTGCAGCTCAATCTGCCACTGGCAGTTGTGGTAGTTTTGGGCTTTCGATGGTGCCTGGAGACCATCAAAAGAAAACTCGGAGAGCTTTTCTGATGCTTTAAGACAGAGCAAGTGGGATCCTCACTGTGCACAAACCACAGAGGGTGGGGCGGTCAGCAAAGCTCCACAGATTGCGTCAGAGAGCCTGAGTCACGTTTCCATCAGCTTTTGGGTGGCTGTTTGGGCAATGGGGTGGCAATGGGACAACTGACTGTTTCAAGGTGTGCTGATAGGGCAGAATTTGAGGGGACTCAGGTGGGGTTGGGAGACTGAACCATCTCCTGCATTCTGCTTGGGAGAAAAACTAACCTGGCTCTGTCTGTAAAAGTGGCTCTGTCAGTTGAAGACCATATCTGCACCAGGAGTGTCCTGGCATACACCACTACATACACATTCTGACCAGGACAGCTAAGTCCAGCACTTCCAGTAGAACACCAGCACAGAGCCAGCAGATGGTTGCATCCAGACTCAGACTGTAATACTACAGATTTGCCACTGTGCCAAGGTCCTTGCAGGATTCCTGCTTGCGAGGAAACATAGCTCAGGGCTGTTTTGTTTTTAGAATCACAGAATCTTGCATAGCGCAGGGGATCTTTTGGTGGAACTTGGATGAATTTGCTGTGGAGCTGTGCAGAGCACTAATGTGTGTTTGGGAGGTGCCAGGCTTGCTGGTATTGGGGTGTCGGGATCATCTGGAGGATATCACAGCTGGATCTGAAGTGCTCTTGCTTATTCCAGACCATGGTACAGCCCCTTACCAATCCTTCCTCTTCTCTTGCACCCTCTTCTCTCCTTCCTCCTGGCTTAGTCGACCACGTGGCAGAGTAAGTCTGATCTGACTTATTTGTTCTCATCCCTTTTCCCTGTTGATTGCCTGCGGGTGACCCAGTGCGGGACACGGAGCAGCCTTTGTGTGCCCGGCCGAGCTGCGCGGGTGCTCACGGCCCTGCCCTCTCGCGGCTGCCTGGCCCCCTGCAGCTGCCTGCCCACCTCTCGCGTAGCTGAATTTCTTCCACTTTGTCCTTCTGCTCCCCTGCTAAGGCTGCTTTCTCCCCTTCCTATGCTTTGCAAGTTTCCTGATTTTATGGTGCTCACTGTTGTCTTGAATTCACCTGATCTGGGCTTTCCTTCTCTATGAGCTTGTCTGCATTAAATCTCCATCACCTGGGGCTTGTGTCTGGAAGTACCAATGTTCAGCCCATCCTCTTGGGATGGGGAACACACCTGGATGTTGCATGATCACATAAGCAACCTCAAAATTTCCAGCTAAGCTCTGACCTATCTTTTCTGCAGGTTTGCAAAATACTACAAGAATAGTGATGGCACTGAATCACGGACACTTGTCAAAGCTTATGGCATCCGCTTTGATATCATAGTGTTTGGAAAGGTAGGGTGACAGCTCCTGGAGGTCTTGTAGCAAGGGCTTTCAGAGATGCTGAAAAGCATACTCAGCCTTGTAACTGTCTTCTAGGCAGGAAAATTTGATGTAATTCCTACCATGATTAACATCGGCTCTGGCTTAGCACTGTTTGGTGTGGTAAGTGACACTGTCTGCACTTGGACTCGATTCTGGATTAGTGCTTCAGTTCTGAGCATCAGTGTCTTAAACTCTTTCAATCTCCGCTAGGCAACAGTGCTGTGTGACATTGTTGTTCTGTATTGCATGAAGAAGAGATACTACTATCGGGAGAAGAAATACAAATATGTGGAGGATCATGAACTGGTAAGCATCAGGCTTAATTGCTTCCTCCTCTGACTCCACAGAGATTCTGAAACAGGATGTAGAAAGTCCACATCAAATGGGGATTTTGAACCACAGTTTTAAGGAAACTTTGTCAGAGAAGCTAATTTTTACCTCAAAGCTGTTGCAGGGAAGAGCACTAGAAACAAATATTGTCATGTTTCCTGGGCAACCACTCTTGGAGAGGAAAATATATGTTCAAGAACTTGTCGTGCACCTACTGCTCCTCCTTTTTGGGTTGCAGTCATTGGCATTTGCCTTCTAAGTGCTGTAGGGAACAGCTCTGTTCCCATCAAATCCTTCCTTCTTGGCTTTTGGGGTTCCTGCAGCTGTGAAAAAACCCATTCAGTGGGTTGGTATTTTCTGAGACCAGTGTGCTGACAGCCACAGTTATAGCTCCTTCCAGGGTCCAAATAATCTGTTTGGTCAGTAGGATTTAAAATGTTGGTTGCTTGACTGGTGCTGAGGGCAGAGCTCAGCCCCAGAGCCCTGTGCTTGGTGGAAAGTGTGGCTGCAGAGGGCAGATTTCTCAATCAAAACACCTTGTGCCACTGGAAAAGTAAAGTCTGAGTAAGAGGAAGTAGCTTGCCTGTGCAAAGGATTTTATGTGTTTGGAAGTGGGAGAAAGAAGAGTTTCTGGCAGAGAACTGTAAGCTCTGATCCTTGCAGGGAGTTGGTGAGACATACGGAACAAACTCCTGAGCTCCTGATGCTGCAGGACCAACTGCTGCTCTAAACTGCTGCTGGGAACATTTCTTGACCATGCCATGAGACCACCCCCTCTTGGCTGGAAGGAAGGGGGGGAACGAAACTGAGAAATGGACCATCTTCACTACTCTTTACTACTTGGGAGCCAGTCCCAGGGAGAAGAACTGGGTCTGCTCCTTGTCTGCTGTCTTTCCAGGTTAATTGCACTAAGCACAGAGGGAAAATTGTGCTCTATGCCAGACCTCTGCACTGGCCAAGCCTGGGACAGTGACAGCTCTGACATCATTATTTTGCCAGTCCTCTTATCCCTGAGCTCACTGGTAACAGAGGGCACAGGACAACAGGTACAGATTCTTCCTTGAAGTGAACATGGCCACTGCCAGGAGGTGCCTAACCTTGGGACAGCAGCTCCTTGCTGTTGTCCTTTTTCTTCCCTGAAGGACTGTGAAGCTTAACTAAGCTTACCTACTATTTAATTGGGTCTCCAAACTCCAGTGGCCACAGACCAAGATAAAGCAGTGTCTGGCTCCATTGTGCTGTGATAAATGGCTTACTGGTTACAGAACTTTTTTTCTGGTTTTTTCTAATTTTTATGCTATTACTTTAAAATTTGCTTGAATAAAATACAACCTTCCTTCTTGAAGTTCTGCAAGCTGGGTTTTGATTGTTCATTTCTCCCCACACACCAAGTGTTAGTGGAGGGCTATCAAAGCCAGGGCTCTGGGGGCTTTGCCTCTTGATTCTTTCTGGAGAAGTGCTGCTGCAACTACAGCTGCTCTGCCTTGGTTCTCCTGACACCTTGTCCATGTCTGTTGCCTTAAACCCTCTCCAAGGGAAAAGACTTGTAAGTCAGAGGCCAGGGTCTTAGGGTCTTTATCTGAATGCTGGTACCAACTTGCTTGGAAGAACAGATCTGTTATTCCCTGGCACACTTCCCGTGCTTTTCACCACCACACCAACCCTGTGTCTGGGCTGCTGCATTTAATGCGTTTACACAATTTGATTGAAGTGGATTTGTTGGCTTTTATATTCACATGGCCTTGAGCATCTCTAGTGATCACATTGACTCACAAAGTCCAGGTCTTCCTTTTCTCTGAACCTTTTCTGCTGTTACAGAGCCCTGGGATCTATTCCATACCTCCAGCATCCTGGCTGCCTTTCTCCAGCAGCACAGTGGATAAACCACAGCATTATCAATTTGTTTTATTCTCTACGTGCCAGCTGCTGCTGAGCACTAAGTTGTGTCCCAACTCAAGGAGTGCCCTTCCAAGAGTCTATGCTCCAGTCTGTGCATGTGATTGCCCAGTTTGGATTATACAGTGGCCTGAGCTGCTGTGGTCTCATCCTAGCCCAAGATTCCCAGTAATGGTAGAACACCAGACTTCACCAACATAGGAGAATGCTTTCAGATTCCTCTTCCAACAACCAAACTCTCACAGCTTGATAAAGACCACTCAAACAGAATAATGGTTCCACTTGATCAACTAACTCTGGGTTTGGTTGCATGTCATTTATTTCAACTTGTACAGTGAAGCTTGAATAGCTGTGTGGAAAAACACTTAGTTGTTGCTTTATTCTTTCTTCTTAGGTAATATAATTTAAAAGTGGTAAATACACAGTATTTAAACTTGATACACCTGATAAAGTTAAATGCATAATAAAGGGGTAGGAATGAAACACAAGCCTTGGTCATTAAACAAACAGTATAAAAATCAGGAATAGTTCAGGACCTTAGAAAAGAAACAGATCAATTGCCTGATAGGTAAAAGGGGACCACCATGGAAAACTACTCAGACAAGAGGCCTGGTTTCCCCTTAGCACTTTCCTGTGTGCTTTCAGAGCCAAAAAGGCTTAGTACCCAGCAATAAGCCCACAGTCAGCACCGGGCTTGCTTGGAAGGAAGGGAGTTGGGGAAATCAAGCTATTGCCCAGTTCCAAGGCACAAGCAAAATGTTCACTTCACTAGAAGGAGAAAGCCAGCGTTACTACTAAGGAACAGCAGCTGGGGAACTGAGCAGGTTTATATACACAGTACAGCTTCTCTAACAGGTCATGCATTTAGAGAGATCTCCCTCACACGGCCACGCTTTATGCGTTCATCAGAGCTGACCAACCAGAAAAATCCACATCGCGTTTCTTTCCGAAATGTGCATTTGGCTGCAGCCCCACCAGAGCCTGCACTGAGGGGTACTCGGTTTGGAGAGCACCTTGGGGAAGTGCTGAGCTTTAGCATCCTTCAGAACCAAGCCCATGCAGGCAGTCAGACACTGATCTGTGGGAGTATCTGAGGCCCAGAAACTGGCTGGGCAGCAGGGGGCTGGTACAGCTGTTGAGAAGCTGCGTTACACCTGGCAGACCTGTTTGGTCAATGTAAACTGTCTCACCTGACAAATCACAACCAGGGATGGGCAGCACAGAGATCTCTACAACACGCCTCTAGCAAACACACCACACACATTACTATGCACTAGCTACAAAGAATCAGATCCCCTAGCTTTTTACTTTTTTTTTTTGGCAGATCAAGTCCATTTGCAGGGTTAGAGAACCAGGCTGCCCACTCACACACATTTCCACAATGAAAAGTCCTGTGTAGGAAAAGGGGAGCAGGCAGCTGTAGTAGTGCTGGCCCCCAAGTTACCTGTTTGGTTTTCCCATAGCTGAAGCTGCAGGGCTTTGGCATAGCCTCGGACTAAAATGGGAGGAAAACAGTGCGTGTCTTATGGCTCCAAACTCCATAGTATTGCTCCTAAACCACCAACTGTCCTCACTGGCTTTGGAGAGAGGCCAGCAGCACAATGCTTCCATAATAAATTGCAATTTAGGGGGAACATCACTTCAAGTGATCAAAAGGTGTAAGGGACAGTTTGGGTAGGCATCTGCACCCTTGCTAATGCTGTCCTGGCTTTAACAAAAACCAGTCCTAACCCGGAATTACCAGGTCAGGGCTAACTGCAGCGGGGCCAAGGACCTCAGCACGCTGCTGCTTGTGCTGTCCAGGATAAAGGAAGACAAGGGAACGGTCACTTTCTAAAGGCAGGGCATCCATGGCCAGGGTTAACAGGCAGAGATCTTACCATTAATCAAAATACTTGGCAGTCTCCTAGTGCCTTCTTCCTGAGGGCAAAAAATTACACCTTAGCAGTCCCTCACAAGCTTGGGAGACTCAAATCCTCCTTCTCTGTCAGGTACATCAAATGCCTCGTTCAAGGTCACACAACCACATCAGACTGAGAAAGGAAAAAAATCAGACCTTTTCCCCCTAGTCCCACACTCCATCCACAAAACAACTGTACTTACCGTGACCCCTTTCCTGAGGCAAACCCTGGCTCCTCGTTCTCCAGCTTTGTTCAAGCACAGAGGACTTGGGAAAGTGAGTCTGGACGCCAGAGTCTCTCCCACCACATGATAGATTATTATTTTGTACAAGCACCACAAATAATCAGAGTAATCTGACTGAAGGTGAAAGAGCTCTTCGTAGGAAACAATCCATGAACTAGATATACACTTAATTTACTAACAAGCCTCTGATCCACAGGCATTCACAAATTACTGGTAACAAACTTGCAAAAAATACATAGCTTTGGCCCCAGAATCCAGATTAAGAGTTTGGAAAACAAACGTTTCTTTGAAAATTACTAGCTAATCATTAAGATCTTAAATTCTAAGCAAGCCCTAAGTCTATATTTAAAAAACAGCATAAGTTGTATTATTTTTAATTGTAGTAAACCATGTAATGTACATGGAAGTGAAGGATTTTACCCTGAATTTTATATTTTATAATATATCTACCTAGATCAAGTAAAAGATTTAGAAACAAACTGTTAGTGCTTCTTCTGTTGTTTAAAACATTCAGCTAAACACCACCTTTCACTCGTATGTCTGCAGCAAAAATAGTTCAAGCTGAACTTAAGCCCTTAAATACCTTTTCCTTTCATACACTGGATATCTAACTTACCAAGTCCTGGTCACACCAAGGCCTCTGGAAAGGTATTAATTACCTGAGGAGGTAATTAACCTCACTTTCTGAACGTCCTGAAGATGCGATTTCATACAACTTGGCTCACAAAGACAGGCATTCTTTAAAAAGCTGAAAAGGTGGGTTTTTGCTTTGTTCCCATGCAGTTAAAAAGGTGTCAATTAAAAACAAACCAGAACGACAAGAAATAGATGCAACAACATTCCTGGTAGGTCGTGAACTCTCAAAGTGCACACGTGTGGTTGGTTTTACTGCTGTGTATCCCACTTGGCAAAAGCTTCACCCTTCTGCACGTGCCCACGGCTACACGATGGGCATCGCGCCCCTGCGACGCTGGCGTCAGTCCCTGCAAATTATTTGGCATTAAAACCAGCTAAAAGCAGTTCCAAATGCATTTTCCTTTGGCTGCTGTGGGTTTTGTTTTGCAAAGCCCTGTTGCTGCTCACCACGACCGCTCACCTCTCCGCTGTCCGCCAGTGCCTCTCCCACCAGAAGTCAGCAGTCCAAGTGATGGGACATGTTCCATGTTTATGGCAAATAGTCGGATGTCTGATAACACGTGATAACATGCTGCTATGTGAGCTCTACATCCAGCATTGTACTGAGATAGCGCCATGTCATGCTGTGTTTGCTGTGGGCTCTGGTCACCTCGTCCCCAGCGCACACTTTGTGACGTGCCCTGGATTGAGTTGCTCAGCAGAACCATAAAGTCTACGTTCACGAAAGAAGTTCCTCCTCTCCCACGTTGGGCAAGTCATTGCATTTCAGGTTATCTTCACTGCCTCGTTTCCTGTTTTCAAAGGAAATAAAACAGCTGCTGAGTGACTCAGAAAAAGGCAAAGCAGGCCACAAGATACCAGTTTCTGCCCCTTCCCTGCCATGGGATCTTTGGGACACTGAGCATGTGTCACCTCTCCCCATATAACAGGCTGGAAGTACCATAAAAAGATGTTTTTCATCCCATCAGAACAGCAGGATATTCCATGTCACAAAAATCCCATAAAGCAGTCACGGATCAGATAGAAGGTGTGTGAATGTCACAATCATGGCCCCCATGAAAGTTTCAAAGCCCAGCTATTCAATTTCTTCTCCACTGCATTGGAAAAAGCTGCAAATGTCTTTTGGGGCTGAGGTGAGGTGATGACACTTACGGCAGCAGGTTCCCAGAGGAAGACAATGACCGCTCCTCCCTCTTGCTCCCCTCGAATGGGTTCCCAAAGGATCGCTTCCGGATCATCGTTTTAACCAAGATCTGCAAAACCAGAACGTAGTTCATCAGAGTTGCTTTTCCTTCATTCAACAGCAACAGGAACATCCAACTTTCATGCCCAAGTAATTAAAAAAACTAGTGAAAATAAATCAAAGTTCTCTATTAAAAGAATAGAAATCAGAAGGAAGCATCTTTGCAAGTCTCCAGCTGCTTAATACAGGGGCTGTATCCTCATCTGAAACTCTTGCAGGTGAAAGCCACACTAGGTGTAAGAGGCTGGAAAGGAGAGCAAAGACAAGTCTGTGAGGTTTCTTTCTTCCCCAGAATTAGGTTTTACTGATTACTGCATTCAGTACCTGGAAATTCCCAGTTCTCCATGATTCCCTGGCAGAATAATTCACTGGAAAGGGAGAGGGGAACGAACATTACCTTAATGTTCATCTGAAACCAAACTGAAAAGCTGACCATTTGTCCAGCTTTGGCTGCAAAACACAAAGTTACCAATCAGAGACTGGTGGTAACAGAGATGTGTCAGGGTTCTTCCCTGGCATCCCCCAGCTTGTTTTGCTGGTGGAAGCAGACAACAAGGTGAGCAGCACTGGACCCTGCCTCAGCAGGTGCATCCCTGGGAGCCCTTGGCTTCATTTGATGTTGTTCTCATTCCTCTGTGCCTCATGCATCTGCTCACCAGGGCGCACAGAGAGCCCTTCCGTGTCCGAAGGGCAGGGTGTTTTATGCAAGAGTCAAAGCCACGTGAGTGAATCTCCTACTGGAGTGTCAACGCCTGCACTTGGCTGCACAAAGATCAGGCACCAGAGGGTAATTTTGAAGATCAAATGCAAATGTGAAAATACCACATATCTGCCTGGAGGCAGTGTGTTATTTAAGAGTCAAAGAGGTGCAGTAAAATCTCATTTGCCTTGAGCTGTGCTGAACACACCTGGATTTCAACAGGGCTGGGAGCACTGAGCCCACTGGTCAAGTCTCCTCTGAACAGGAAAAAGGGGGTAAACCCCTCATCAAAGGTGATCTCTTTAGAGCAACATCTGTTTTTTCAGCCTGAGCAGCACAAGGGACATTTGCATATTCAAATGTCTGTGGTCAGTGAGATTTCTGCAGGGCACCCAAAAGGGAGAGAGCTCCAGAAACGAGGCCAGATGTGGGCACAGCTATGAGATGGAAAAGGGGCTTCAAAGGGAAACCTGTTCTTCAAAAACATCACAGCCTGGGTGCCTACAGGCAGGTAACACCACGCCAGGGAACTGTGAATGGTCGCTCACTGTTTCTCTTAACACAAGGGCTGGCGGCACCCAAAGAAATCGTTAGGTTCAAAACCACAAAGGATTTTTCACCTTCCACACAAGACAGGGTTACAATGTGGTTCTCACCACCACAGTGGGTTGCAGAGAATAAAAATATGAGCTTGAAAAGAGATGAGATGAAGTCACCAAGAATAGCTCCAGGCGGGGGCTGATGCACGTCGTGGCCCAGATAAAATCTTCATCCTGGGAAGCTCCCACAGCCCCTACGGCTGGACAGGCAGAACAGGGCAGGAGCTCCTTGTGCCTGGCCAAAACACCTGCTCCTGGCCACGAGCAGGTTCTGGACCAGGTGCTCTTTTGCCCTGGGCAAATACAGTGATATTTGGGCAGACAGCTCAAGTGTGAAGACCACTGACAGTTACCTTTGGAATTGCTCTAAAATACTCCCCTGCAGCATGGGGTACAGCCACATGCAGTGAACTGCTGAGACCCTGAGAGACTCAAGTGTCTTGCTGCACTTGTTTCCAAGAGAGGGAAGGTCTTTGCTCTAATCCTGCCCAATGCTTTTGTCCTTCAGCAGGAAACTCCAGCTGCTCAGGGCCACCCCAGCAGGCAGCATGGACCCTGCTGTGCATCCACAGACCATTAACTCCTTTGTACTCACCACGGTGGCCAGGCTGGGAATGTGCTTGACTGAATTCTCCACCTCCTCCTCTGTCACCTCGACGAGGGTGCAGTTCTCATCCTCCGTGGGCAGCAGCTCCGCTCCGTTCTTGGTGACCCAAGGGTGCAACTTCAATTAATAACACAGCCTGTCAGGAATGATTTCCTCTTTTTTGTAACTCAAACAACACAAGCCTGGCAAACGCATCTCCTTGTCCAAGCTATGGCCCCTACGTGCTCCTGAAATGCCAGGGAGCAGGGCAGGGATGTGCCACCTCACTGGTGAGCCAGCTCACCCCAGTGCTGCCAGGAACTGCACAGTCCAGAGCAGAAAATGCTGTGGTGTGGCTCATTCAGAGCCAGCGCTGGCCCCACCTGCACAACCAAGCCATAACCTTGGTGACCTACAGCACTGGTATCTCTGGGCTTTAGGGAAGGAGACCTATCTTCACTCTCATCTTAGGGATGAGGCAGCACCAAGAGGCAGGAGAGATTTATTCCAGTCCATACGTATGAGCAGCAGTGATGGGGAGACCCACCGAGCCCTCATCCTGAACCTGGTTTAATCCATGACTGAAGGCAGAACCCCTGTTTCTCCTTGCCCACACACCTGGTGACTTGGTCGGCTGCAGGAGGAGCACAAAAGGTTTCCGCAATTCCCCCGCAATCCTTTCCCCCTACCTTGGTCTCCATTCTCTCAGCTTCTCGCCCCTTCCAGGCTCCCGCAGGGGCGAAGGACCAGAAATCTCCTGCGAAAGGCTGTTGCACAGTACTTTCCTGGTAGCAGAGGAAATACTGTACTCAGGGGATTTCCTTTTGCCTGTGACTTCTATAGGCACCAAAGGTCCCAAAGCTGAGCAGGTCCCGGAGCAGGGGAAGGAGCTGGGACTTACCTGCCCAGGGGCCCTGGGCACAGGGGGAGGACACCTAGCCTGGCGCGATCAAACTGACTCCCAAAAAAAGCCAAGCAAGGAGAACCCAACAGAAGTGAAGCCACAGCCAGCACCAAGAAGCTGGGTCAGTACCTTGATTTCTGGGACCGAAATCCTAGATTCAGGATTTTTATCCAACATCCGTGTAATCAAGTCCTTCAAGAAGTCTGTAACTTCTGGCCTGTGGAAGGAAGAAGGGAGAGATGAGATGAGATGAGATGAGGTGGGGAAAGGGATGAATGCTGTCTCTGTTCTTCACCTCAGTGCCAGCCACTGTGGGCCTTCCCAGGCAGAGGGGCTGGACCCCAGCCCTAGCAAGGATGAAACTTCGGGTCCTTGAACACCCCCTCCTCTCCAAACCCCCAGAAAAAGCAAAATAACCCCTTATGAGACAATGTGAAGTGTGATCCCACAGGGCAGGGCAGGGAGAGGCCAACTCAAAGCCTGGGTTTTGCAAAACCACAGAAGACCAGGGCCAGCCCTACCCAGGCAGTGCTTGAGAAACAACTCCAATGAGCTGTAAAATAAGGATTGATGGGTTGTTTTTGTTTTTGAGTACTTACTGGTCTGGGAACTCCAACGTTTGGGTCTTGATTTTATTGTGTAAACTCAAGATCCTTTCATCCATAAAAGGGCACTACCACGAAGAAAAAAGCAATGAGAAAAGCAACAATCTCCATTAAGAGGCAGCAATGGGGCAGCCAGAGGAGCATCAGGATCTCATAGGGTATGAAGGAGAGCAAAGATCCAGTTACAGGGAAATTCCAGAAGATTTCCTATTATACCAATGTCTACTTACAGACGCAATGAAAAAAACATTAAACCAAAAATTACCAATTACTATAAGAACTCCCTTCCTAAAAAATCTGCCCAGGCACAGAATTTTTTCCACTGGAGAAGAAGAGAAACACAACCCTTTTGGCTGCACTCATCCCAGGGACAGGCAAAGGTTTCCCATTTCCATCCACACATCCTCATCTTCTCCACTCAGCTCGAACAGGGACACAAGGTGCCAGTCCCACTACTTAGCTGGAACATGGGAGCCACAAACCACCCCCCCAAACATCAACAGCACTGAAAAACCATCTCATTACCTGTCCAAACACGAAGCAGTACAGGGTGATCCCCATGGCCCAGACATCCAAAGCCTGCAGAGTGAAGAAAGCATAGTTAAATCTACAACAGTGAGTGCAAGGTTAGTCCAAAACCCTTCAAACTGCTATTAAATACCTTTCCAGAGAAGATTTTCCTGGTTTCTGAGAGCGTCTCTGGGGCCATGAAGGCAGGAGTGCCCACTGTGTTGGTTAAGAGGGCATCAGCACCCTTGAACTCGTTGCTCACTCCGAAGTCAGCGATCTTGACGTGCCCATCTTCCCCCACGAGGAGGTTGGAAGGTTTAATATCCCGATGGATTATCTTCTGGTAGTGCACTGCAGCCAGAGGGACAACGAGTGGTGCAGCAGCACTGGTCTGCTGCTCTGCAGGAGCACGAGGGCTCCATGTGGCCTAAGCCTTTCTGCTAATGCCACAACCAGCCCCAGCTTTAAAAGCCCCTGTGCAGCATGAGCCACCAGAAACAGCACTGCACACCAGCAGAAAGGCCAGCTCCAGGTGTTTAGAAAAAAAAACAAAAATAAGAAATCCCATCATTTTTGCAGAGACACTTACAATATTCAATGCCCTTGATCAGATCCTGGAAGTAGAACCGAGCCTGGTCCTCACTGAGAGGTTTCAGGGTTGGGATTTCCATCACAGGGCTACAAAGGCAACAGAGAGCAAGGTTCATTCCCTACCTGGATGTGCTGAAACAGGGCCTGAAGGCTTTGTCACCGGCTGGTGACAGCACACAACCCCAAACACAGGCACCTGCAGGGTGTACTCAGCTCTAACCAGGCTGAGGAGACGCTACTCAAACCTCAAGCCCCACCATGAACCTCCCCATCACCTCTGCACTCCATTCCCACCTTGGGTGGCTAAGCTCTGCCACCCACAAACCCGTCCCACGTTCAAGTGTTAGTAGGATTAAATCTGGAATTCAGTACTCACCCCTGCTTCACCAGTTCAAACACTGCAACACAAAAGAGAAGGTGATTACAGATCGCTTACAGGGTACGGCTCCTGCGAGCACAGTCTCAGCACAAAAGCAATTATTTTAATGACAAAAATTCTAAAAATAATACGTTATTTTTAAAAAGGAGATGCCGTCTTTGGCAAGGCACGTGGCATTTGGGTTGCTCCCATTTTCAGTTAAGGGGATGCTGCCAGCTATCTTCTCAATGCTGCAGCTTCAGCATCATGAAGTGCCCTCCACGGCACATAAAAACCCTCAGTTTGCCACCAAAAAAGCCGAGCCCACACACCGAGCAAACCTCTGCACTTGGCCATGAAGGCATCACACACTCCTCCACTTGTACAGGCTGAACATAAATGATGGAAAAGAAATGCTTTCTCCAAGAGTTTTGTATTTACATCAAGCAAAAATCTGCAGTCTGCCAGGCAGGTTGGGATGTGGCTCATTTGTACCTTGGATCATTAACTCGTGCCTTTTTCCCCAAAGTCAAAGAAATAAAACTACTTTCTATCAGCCCGGCTTCAAAGCTGAGAACATCAATGCTGGTGCTCTCATGGCAAAACATGCCCTGGCATCAAATTAATGCCAATAAAGTGCTATAAAGCACTCTTGTCTCTGTTCACAACCCAAACCTCATCCCATTTGCTACTCCAGCACATCCAGGCTATACCCACAGTGAAGGAGAGACCCAGCCCCGCACACAGAGCTGCTCTAAAACACAGTGGGAACCTTTTGCCCCATCCCTCTGACACCCCAGGGCAGTGGGCAGTTACCCATGTACAGGTGATCCTCACTGGGGTCATCCAGGACCTGCCAAAGGAAGCAAAATGGCAATTAAACAGTGCCAAGAAAGCCTTGCAAATTAAAAATTGTAATATTTTATTTAGCAGCCATCTCAGTTCTGCGCCATCTGCACCATCAGCACGGTCTGCTCATCTCTGAGCTTCTACCCACAAGAGTAGGGAAAAAAGAGGACAGAGATGTAGCTGTACTTCAAGGAAGCAAATATTTAAAACACACAGGAAGCTTCATCTGACTCATGAGCCAAATAAACTCCAGCCTGCACATCCTTGATTTTTGGACTGCTTCATACAGGCAGTGGGTGGAGGGCAAGGCAGCTGCACTGTTGAACCCACAGAAACACCAGTTCTTCCCCAAAACCTGTCTCAGCACTTGTTTCCTCCACAGAAGCAACATTTTTATGCATTTCCATTTCTGGGCAGGAAAGAAAAAATCTTTTGGGAGGTGAGGAGGTGTTTCCTTCTAAACCAAGGAAAACACAATTCTCCCTAGGGCAGGACCTGCCCTTGCGCCCTTCTGGGGTCACTCCCCTTCACCCAAGACAAGGTGTAGCCCAGCCCTGCAGCATCCAGGCTCCATCACGCTCAAGGATGAGTTTTGGAAGGAAGGCAGCGCTTACCTCTACCAGCTTCACCACATTGGGGTGGTCCAGCTTTTTCAGGATGGCAATCTCCTGGTAGACCTGTTCGATGGGCCCTCTGGGCTGCAGGCAGCCCTCAGAAGCAGCTTTGGCCCCGCGGGGCGGCGGGCGGCCTGTGGGAAAGGCAAAGATGTGTCCAGTCAGGAACAATCCCTCAGGATCCCCAAAACATCCCCCCAACCAAAAGGTTTTGTGCCACTTACGGGGGAAGCCCGCCTGTCTCATCAGCTTCTTTTTTGAGAGAACCTTCATTGCCTGCAAGAGGGGAACAAATGTGGAATTTGGGGCTAGTCAAGGATAAAATGTGGCTGGTGGGATGGGGCAGGGAGTCAGCAGAGGGGATCCATCCCCCTCCCACCTGTCCCACTGCGGGCTCAGGGGCTGTGTGCTACTCACATAGTAGGTGTTATCGTCCTCGTTGTAGGCCAGCTTTACCACCCCATAGGAGCCCTGGAGAGGGGCACAGCCATGGGGCACCAGTTAGGGACAATCCAAAGAACCCACATCACCAAACCCGGCTCTGGGCTCCTCCGCAAACCCACCCCACAGGGATCACAGAGCTGGTGGGCGATGCTGTGAGGAGCAGGGGGGTGTACAGTCTGACATCACACTGACAGCAAAGAAAAGCTTCAAATGCCCCATTGCGTGGGAGGGAGAGCGAAGGGGGAAAATTAATAATAATTTTTAAAATATACAATTCAATTGGCACCACTCAGAACAGAACAGCAAGCAACAAAGAACTGCTGTGGCAGGTGGATGGACTTGCTCCCATTCTGAAGCATTCCCATGACTGGAAAGTGAAAGCGAGCCCAACACCCTCCCACCCCAAAACCCCTCATCCCACTCCAAACCCAATATTCACCTTCCCGATCTCATCCTTCAGCTTGTACTGGTTGAGCTGCACACAGTCCTGTGGGGAGAGAGTGGGGAAGTTTTGGCATGAGCCACAAAACCGCTCGCGTTCGCTCTTCTCCTTTTAAATGTCCAGCAAAATTTCTCTGCAAACTCACGCCCCGTCCTGCTCTGCCCAAGCACCCGCGTGGGGCTGGGCAGCTTTGATTCATGAGCCACAAAAGCCACCCACCAAGCCACACGTTGGTGTGTTTATAGATGGCTAATTGCAAACGTTAACGGCCGGGCAGGCGATGCTGTCCTGTCCACTCATGTGGAACGAGAGCAACGGACCGGGAGAGCCCTGAGGGGTTTAATGCTGGCGACCTGGCGCCGAGTAATTTTATTTCTTCTGGGCAAAGCAGCCACTTGCTGTCTGTTTTCTGTCAGGCTCGGGGCAGGCAGGGCTGTTTTCTCTTTAGGTCTCAGTGAACTTCTCTGTTTCTTATTTTTAAGGAATAAAGAAAGAAACTTGCGGTACGCTCCTGGCTTCCACCGAACAGCTGTGAGAGGTGGTGGCATCAGCAAAAGGCATGAAGAATGGTGAGTTGGGATCTCACCTCCCTGAGGGCTGTCCCCATGGCCCAGGATGTCCCACTGCCCTCTGCCACACACGTGCAAACATGGGGATAAACCCCCAAAAAAACAAGTGAGAAGAAATACCACAGTGGGGATATCCAGGCAGATGGGGGCAGGAGAACTGTGGGAGCAGCATTCATTACCCTCACCTGTAATGTTCATCCCCCTCACCTGCAATCCCGTGATGGACACACGGTTGGACTCCACCGTCGGCCGCCGTGGCAGCCGTGGGGAGGAGTGCGGGGACGTCACCGGGGAGTAAGGGAGGGAGGGGTAGATGAAGCGTTCGTTGGCGCCGTCGCCATTCCCAGGTGAGCGGGCGGGCTGCGGCCGCTCCTGCAGGGACAGCTTGCGGCCGGAGAGGTGCAGCTTGCGGCCATCCCCAAAGCCCTCGCTGCCGGGCACGTCCATCTCCTCCTCGCTCGCGCTCCCCGCGGCGTCGTGCTCGGTCACCACGATGAGCGAGGCCATGCTGGCGTGGCCGGGGCTCAGCGCCGGGGGGTCCCGCAGCGCCGCGGGAGCTCGGCGGCCGCAGCCTCCGGAGCAGCAGAGGGGCCGTGGGGCGGGCAAGCTGCCGGGGACACGTGGCGGCGTGGAGAGACTGATGGCCTCATCCTGGCCATGCTGTGGCGGGGAGATGTGCCTGCAAACACAGGGTGGGTCAGCCAGGCTCTCCGGAAAGCGGGATTTCCTGCTCGTCATTGTGCTACAGATTGATTTATTCATTCCAGAGGGAATGGCAAAGCCAAGGGCAGTGGTGCAGGATGGCACCAGGATGCACAATCACCCTGCCATGGGACAGACCCCAGGCCGGAGCCAGCCTCAACCCCAGGGCTGTCACTACTGCTGCTCCCACCCTTTTTATCTGAACACCTCCAGGGAATAACAACTCCATCATCTCCACTATGGAAATACTCCAAAGGGGTTGTTTTAAAGGGCAGGATCCAAAATTGAACTATACCGGCATAAATACCACTGAGTTCTCTACTTTACTGCTCCAAGTGGGCACATCTCTGCTAACCCCCCCCAAACAAAGCAGTTCAGGGGCACAGGGACTCACTTACCAAGCGTGGGGTGCAGGACCAGCCCCCTGTCTCACTGCTTCCTCCCACAGCCCATCATTGCCAGCGATTTCTCTTCCTCGCTCTGTGGCCTTCTGTGAAAAACCCAGGTCCCCAACCCTTGAGATAAAGAAAACTGTTAGCCACAAAGAATTAAAAAAAAAAAAAAAATCGAATAATTAAGTGATAATTAAAAACGAGGAGAAAATTATGTTAATTCACACGTGCCAGGCACCCCACAGCACCTGGGGCTGTGTTCAGTGGTTGGTTGGCTGTAAACCATCCCTCTTCCCTGCCCCAACACTGGTGCTGTTTTTAATTTCTAGGTTAACAAGTTGCCACAGAAAGAAGCGAAAAAAATATCCTGAAACAACCAGCCCAGAAGCAGGAACAGGGTTTGAGGCGTTTTTCTGCCTGGTTCCCACACCTCGACGAGGCGGCCAGTTAAAATTAGCTCCACTCATCTCCATTGAAGTTTCCGTGCTGCACCCGCAGCACAACCACTCTGAATCAGCCCAGCAGAAATTATGGGTCAAGTACAGAAATCAAATCATCTCCCCCGTCCTCGAGGCTTCACAATGGCCTAATTGCTGTTTTCAACACTGATCTATAAACCGGAGCTTTTGTGCCCAAGTGGGATCGGCCTGGAGCTGAAGCCAACGCGGCACCGCTCGCTGCTCCGAGGCACAGAGAAGCACAGGGATGGGGAGGCTATAAATAAGCCAACGAACAGCAACAAGGACAAACTATTCCAGAAACGCTGAGTTTCGTGGGGCTGAATCTGCTCCTGGACGGGGCTTTGCTGGATGAGAGAGCCGGGAGCCACCAGCCAAGCCAAATTCTCCCTGCAGTGCTGCTGGCAGCCCATGGCAGCGTGTTTTAATGCACTCCCAAATGGATTAAAACAAACAGGCAGCCCCCCCCATTCATCCTGAATTCACAGGGATGCATCTCGAGGCCATTTGCCTGGCTTGCTTTGGGCACCCCTCCAGTGGGCACATATAAATAGCTGCCCCGAAGCTGGAGCTGATCCGGAATGCTGTGCCCTCTACCCTCACTGTGCTCTGTGGCCACACCAAAAAAGGCAGTTCATCGAGGCAGCCTTGGGATGAAACCACCCCAGGAACATCGCTGGCAGCAACATCAGTCCCCAGCAGTGCCACAGCACGGCTGGGCATCCCATCCTGCCCCCAGAGAATCACTTGCATCCCGATTTCCAAGGGTTCCTGATAAACTTTGGCAGGCTTGAGCAAAATTGAGTTATGAAGTCTCAGTCACACTTGAGAGCTGAGCATGTCCTGGCCGGCGGGACTTAATTGGCTTGACCAGGATAAACATATCAAGTCTGATTAATTCAAGCAGGCTTCCCCAGGCTCTGTAAACTGAAAGTCATCCAAGCCCCATCCTGACATCGGCTGGAGTGGGAAATCTGAGGGGTTTTCCCTCTGAGTGTGTGCAAAGGGTTGGAGGATGGGGGTTTTCAGAAATTGCCCTCTGAGATGACACCTCCCCGAGAGAAACCCAAAAGTGGGGTCACACTGTTGAACACAGCCCTGTTATGCTTAATAAGCATGAGGAAGCTGAGGAGGAGGAGGAGAACAGCTGTATTCCCAGCCAGAGAGAAAAGTAAAATAGCTGAAATGGGGGCAATAATGCCAAAGAGAGGAAATACAGCCTGGGGGCTTTGGCTTCACCAACCCATTCAGGCCCTTGCCTGGGGAAAAGCAGCACATTCTGGTATGAACTCCAGCAGATCCTTATGTAAAAGGGAGCAGCACATGCCCACAAAATCCTCAGGAAATATAACAGCCTGGTGTATAGGAATGATTTATCGGCACAGCTTTTGGCTGCAATCCATATATAACCCATAGCGGCTGCAGCAGGATTATCGAAGCAATCAGTCTCGCATCTAATTCAGCAAGGAGAGGGATATTAAAATGAAAAGAGGTCTGTGAAACCCTGGCAGCAGCTCTCCCTCTCGCTCAGTGTCCACGTGGCTTGAGCGGAAGCGAATGGGAGTGAAATCAGCCCCCGCAAGGGTGAGGGATTTTCACAGCCCCCTCGGGCCGCCCCAGCTCTGCTGAGAGCGCGTGGGCCCTGCCTGGGCCCTGCTGGATGTGGCCACCTCCAGAGGGGAACATGCTGACCGATTCTGGGCGAGTGCAGAGGGTGACACCTCGCAGCCAGCACTGACTGCATGGATTTAAATTGGAGCAGACGGATGCCTCAGCCTGCCCTTCCCTCCCCAGAGCTGTTTCTCTCTCCAGATGCAGGGGCCGCACACTCGCCTTCCCCACGCGTGCTTCCCTGTGGCAAGGCAGCCACAGTGTCAGGATCAGACCCTTCCAAGGGGGTAAGACTTGGTGGCAGCTCGGCAGTGACCCCTCCATCCTTCCGTGGGGGTCAGCTCACAAACTGCAACTTAAGCTGTTTATAACAAAACTGAATTCAAAACACCAAAACCAGGGCTGATTTTACACACAGAGATTCTCTCCTGCTATTGCTGAAGGTTGGTTAAAAGCCAAGCAGGGCCAGCCTGGGGCAGTTATTGGTCTCCCTGGGCAGAGTCCAGTGGCTATTTTGCTTTCGCCGGTCACGGTCAGCGGTGGAAGTGCCCGTGCCAAGAGTGGTGTCATCTGCAGCAACGGGGGCATCGATCACAGTTTCCCTTCCTAGGGGTGAGCACAGACCTTGCCAGAAATATATTAGTCACTGTAGTATACAAAGACCATATGCATCCCCCACCTGACTTTAATGGGAAAAAAATCTCTCAGCAGCTTCTCTACAAGTCAGAGGACACCCAAATTTATGAGATACTGGAAACAGGCACCCATGCCCCATCTAGGACAGGACCCTGTGCCCAAGCAGCAAAGCTTTTTATCGCCCCCAGGGTGAATGGAAGAGCCTCCTGCACTGCCTGGCAGAAAAAGCACAGGGTAAAAAGAACTGGAGAAAAAATGCAAAGCCAGGCTGATAGCATTGTAGTGCCACAACAACCAGCAGCAGGTTTCAATAGGAGTCACAAAAACGTCTTTACCAAGGTTGTTTTATAACTTCGAGTATACTGCCTAACACTGCTGAAACAATATATAATGAGCATCCCAAAAGAGCATAAGCTCCAGAGATGGTGTTGAGCATGGGCCAGGATGAGCTCAGGTCACCTCCATCACCTTGTCCAGCACCACCAAGCAACTCCCAGCTTTCCTGGAAACATCAGCTCCAGCCCATGATGCCCACAAGAGAGGAAACGAGAGCAGCTCTGCACTTTAAAAGACATTAGGGCTGAAAGCAAAGGCTCCTCCAAACTACCTCCCCGGAGTGGTAACAGCCTTCCCCAGAACAGCGCTGGTCCATCAGACACCCCTCACAGCACACTCAGGTATGGGCATTTGGGGTCTGTTGGCTGCTTTTCCCAAGAGAAAGTGCTCATGGAGAGGGGCCAGGAGAGGGACAGGGCTCCTACCCCCAGGAGAGGGGCTGTCTCTCTGGTTATGGGCCACGAAGGCAACTCGGGTGCCCACAGCCACCACACATCCTCTCCCCAGTGCGGTCCCCCAGGCCCTGAGGACAACCAGGTCCTGTCCCCAGGGGTGGTTTCTGCCCCTGCAGCATTGCAGTCAGCCCACAGCTCCATGACACCAGCTTCCCGTGGTCATCTCACTTCTGCTCTTGGTCTTGGCTGTTACCTTCATGCTCCTGATGCTCTGTGCCGTGCACGTGGCTGCAGGGCTGCATCCCACTTCCTAACCACGCTCTGTCACTCGCAGCAACCCAACCTGTGGCTTCTAATGAGACCTGTCCCCTGTACACAGTCGCTCCACAAGCTCCATCCCCTTCACCTTTTCCTGGACTCTCACTTGCCTCTTGACCTTAAAAATCCCCTCTTTTCCCAACCCCATGGCCTGTCTTTCCCTGGCACCCCCGATCCCGGCCCTCCATCGCCGGGCAGGAGCCCCGTGGGGTCTGTGGGACAGGCGGTGCGGCCACCCGGTGCCATCGCCGCGCCCGGTCTCCCTCTGCACGTGTCGGGGCCGGCGGCAGCGCGATGTCCGCGGGGCCCGGGCGGCCACGGCGCAGCTCCCCGGCGCGGGATGGGGAAATGACAGCACCGAGCCCGCAGCGCGGGGGTGTCGGCACAGGCCGGCCGCGACAGCCCCGTCCGGAGGCGATGCGGTTCTCCGCCCGGAGAGCAGCCCCAGCCCCGGCTCCATCCCCGCTCCATCCCCGGCCCGGCCGCCCCCGCCCGCCCGGTCCCTCCGGGCGCGGCTTTGTCTCCGCCACCGCGGGCGCATCCTCCGCCCGGGCCCGCCCGGCCTCCCCGCCCGCTCCCGCGGCACCGACCTGGCGGGGAGCGACCCCGGGACCCCGCAGCCCCCGCAGGCTCCGCCGCGTTGGGCCGGAGCGCGGCTGCCCGGCGCCGCCTTCGCTTTCGGTTCCGCTCCGGCGGCGGCAGCGAGGGAAGGAGGGAGGGAAGGAGGGAGGGAGCGATGGAAGGAGGGAGGGAGGGAGAGAGGGAGGCCCCGCTCCGCCCCGGGGAAGGGCAGGTTTCCCCCCGGGCAGCCGCATCCTGCCCGCCCGCCCCCTGTAAGCCGCTCTTGGGGTGTGTTTTGTTCTTTTGTTTATTTATAATTTTTTTCCCCAGTGTTTTATCCCCCCCACCCCGGGCTGCGCGGCCCCGCGTCACCTCCCCGCGGGATGCAGCGCGGAGCCCCGGCCGGTCCCGCTGCCGCCGAGCCCCGCTGCGGACCCGCCGCGTTCGCCCCGGGGGGACACAAACCCCGGCGTCCCCCGCCGCCGCCTCCTCCCCTGCCCCCGTGCAAACACCGGGCTTCCAGCGCCGGGTCGGCTGGGGGCAAACCGGGAACCTGCGCCAGTTCCCCCGCACTGAGCGATTGCCCAAATCATCACCGAAAGGGCAGGTTTGGAAACCAGTTGTTTGGAAATGTCAGGTTGTTTGCCACCACCAAACAGTTCCCACACAAGTTGCAGCTCTGTAGCGCTGAGACAGAGCTCACAGGCACGGCCTTTAACACCCCGGCTGGCACCAGCCCTCTGTCCATTTTTTGGGGTTTGTTATTTCTACCAAGCACCATTTCTGCACCAAGCTCACCCGCGGTTTTCTTTTCATGAAGCAACAGCTTCAGCCTTGAGCAGATGCAAATGCTACAGCTAGCCAAACCCGCTTCCTCAATTTGCTTTCAGACTAGTTTGTGGGCATCACTTTGACACTGTAGAGCTCCCCAGAGCAGAGCCAGGCCTCCATACCAGCTCTGTAGATAAACATTGTATTTCTGACCAGAATCTTGAAAGCCACTCTAAAAATCAGGTTTATGCACTTACCGTAACGCGGTGGGCGCTCCAAACATTTTAAGGGTTGAACTCCTTAATGTCGGTTAAAACACAGCTGAGAGGGAATGAGCCACGACCAGCGTTCCACAAAGCTGGGTTCCCCTTTGCTGTTGGGAACATCGTTTTAAAATCAAGGCTCTGATGATCTGCCAACAGCCCCGATGCAGCACTAATTAATGGAATGCGTAACTAACACCGGACTATCCTTGTCTCAACCACACCTTCGTGCTTCTCTCTTCCTCCTTACCTGGCCAGGCTCCAGCAGAACCAGGTTTAGGTCTGCTCTGGCTTTCTCGTTGCTGACAATGCCACAGTTAAATCTACTGCTTCCAGACAGAGTAGCTGCTGGTGTTTAATGATGTTCAGCTTTTATGTAGTCACCAGGTGGCTGGCACCCACAAAAGGTTTACACTCACAGAAGTGCAATCCCGCCTGCCCTCAAATCCCACACTACAGCCAAAATGAAATTTTCTTCCAAAATGAGGATCTCAGTGCTAGCAGTCAATGCCAGCACATCAGATACTCAGTTAAAGAATGGTTTGGGTTAGAAAGGACCTCAAAGACCATCTCATGGGCAGGGACACCTTCCACTATCCCAGGTTGCGCCAAGCCCTGTCCAGCTTGGCCTTGGACACTTCCAGGGATGGGGCAGCCACAGCTTCTCTGGGCAACCTGTGCCAGGGCCTCCCCACCCTCACAGGGGAGAATTTCCCCCCAATATCCCATCTAACCCTGCCTCTGGCAATGGGAAGCCATTCCCCCTTGTCCTGGCACTCCAGGCCATTGTTCAAAGTCCCTCTCCAGATTGCTTGGAGGCCCCTGCAGGTACTTCAGTCAGTTGTGATCTCCATCTATTCACCCATAAAAGCAGAGCAGGTGAATGACACCGTGCTGAGGGGAGAATACACACAATAAAAACACTCAAGCTGAGCTGGGGCTATTGTTTCCCACTTTTCACTCTCCTCATCCCCCCTCTGCACAAGGACACATGAAACAACAGCGCCAGGACTTTGCACTGTTACACCTCTCTGACTGAACCCAGTCTTTTTCCCTTCTGCCAGCACCATCTGTTTCTACAGCATAAACAGCAACTGCAGACAGGTTAAAAGCAAGGACACATTTTAAATGAGACTCCCCCTTCCATACCACTTAAGAAGAGCACAAACATTTTCCACTATTTTTTGTACCCCCGTGTTCATGAAGCCTGCATTGACTCGGGAAATGTCACTACTAAGAACAGAACACTTCTTCGTGACTGCACTACTCCCCTCAGTGTGTTTACAACACAGTCAAGAGGGTCTTTCTCTTTTTTCCCCATTAATTTCTTAATTTCAAGTACAGAATAGAAGTGAAATGGGTGGAAAACTCCATTTGTGTTACAAAACACAAGTTTGTTCAAGAGCAGACCATGATTTATTGGCAGTTATTCCGAAATACGGATGGCTGGGTACAATAAAAAGATGTTCATAAAAAACAAAACAAAACAAAAACAGGAAAACAAACAAATCTCATCTTTAAATGCATCACTTGAAGGCGTTGATCAAGGGGACACCGTGTGCTGGCAGTTCCTGGTGCAGCTGACGGAACAACATGGCACATTTGTTCCTTTCCTGGGTCTTGCCGAGGGTGTGGAACAGCCGGGCTTGGAAGTAGAGAACGTCTCTGAGCTGCTCTTTGCAGTCCACTTTGGCAAAGTAAGTCTTGGCTTCATTTAGATTCAAAATAGCAGATTCCAAAGCTGTGGGAAAAAGGGGGACAGTAATATTTACAAAAATATCACAGTAACAACTCCAAGCAAGGCAGCTCAAGTCTGAGGAGCCCAATTATAAATTCCTCGGCTTTTCAAAACCATTTGTGTCTTAGCAACATGGTCTCTCAGTTAGTTTCCATTATTCAGCCTTTGCTGCAAAATATGTGTGTGAAAGTATGCAGATAAACAATGTTCCATCACAAACATCTGTTGAACAACTAATTCCAAATTAATTTTGTATCCAGTAACCAGGTAACACACTCTGGTGTAGCAGGACTTCAGTACAGACACTGGTTTGCACTTCTGAGCACAGTTTCAGAGAGGATTACTCTTCACACTACCTTCAATCTTCTTTTGTGGGGTGTAGGAAGCCGCAGAAGCCACCTGACATTTGGCCACCAAGAACATGGCACAGCCTTTGTCCAGGACGGCTCCGTGGGCCAACACAGGTTCTATTGCCATGTGCAGGATATTCAGGGCTTGTTCAGGAATGCCAAGGATCAGCTGAAAAAGAAATACTTGCTGGTCTCACACTGGAATCCACTGGTATGAGCAGCTTCTTCAGAGAACATCAACATAAGCCATGTCTGTTTCTAATAACACGATGTAACACACACAATTTTTTTTCCAGCTTTTTCCCCAACAATCTTCTTTTAAATCAAAACTTGTCAGTAGAAATGAGCTGCTCTCTGAAATGATTGGGAATGGCTTCTCCACTCAGTCAGTACTGACAGCCATGTCTCTCAGAATAAACAATATAACTGAACTCATTAGCAGCATTATTTTTAATGCAAAAGCCAACCTGTGCTACTAGGAAGCCAAAATACCAGCATAAAAAAATAACTGAAGACATTAAGAGAGGGGAAATTTATGCTGCTTGATTATATACAATAATTATACACTTTAGTGATACACATGAAACTCAACTTTTATTAACTTCCTCGAAAGCTTTTACATTCAGAGAATGCTTCTTCAGAATCAATAATTTAATTCCAACAAGGTTGTGTTCTTAAATCTCACAGGAGTAAAAACAGCATCCAGATCCCCAGAATAAATGTTGCCCTGCAGCCCTGTGAAAACACAAATCAGACCTACCTGGGAGAAAGCCAAGTTGAGCAGAGTTTCAGAAGCCAAGTACTGCAGGCTGTATTCCCGAGCGAGGGCCAGAGCCTGGAGCAGCACTGGCAGTGCAATGGTGTGACACGAGGATCTCCAGTAGAGCTCTGCTATGGACAGCAGCACACTAACCAAACAGGGGCAAACAGTTACAAACCTTTGCTCTGGATGAGAAATGTCCACTTGTTTCCCAAGGAATTATTCCATCCATAATGGTATTGGTTTTATTATGAATTATGCTGCTGCATATACAATAAATTTAAATTACACCCTTAAGAGGAGATGCCACAGACATACAAAAGATTAAATAACATTGTAGCTCTCTCAAGATTTACACCAAGGTAGAACTACGCACATACACATTTCCATTCTCTATTTATTTTAGATGCAGTGTTTCCTTCTTCCATGAACCTTCCTGGAATTTTAAGTTTACCACCTTTTAGCTTACATATTAAAAATAACTAAGTTTCAATGCCACAATATTTTGAGGACTCCTCCATACTGTGATTAATAATTGAAATGACTCTGTAATCTCTGAATCACAGCAGGTAATCTGAAGACTAGTGAAGTCTGAACACAGACAAATTGAAATGGCTGATTCTAATCACTGAAAAGTGGCTTTAATACTCTGAAAATGAAACATTCTTACCTAATCACCATCTCAGTGTTCTTGATTTTCTGGCAGTGGATCAACAATTTCTGCAGAAGTTTGTGTGCCTCTGACATTTGATTTTGGGCTTTCAGTACAATGGCTTTTCTGTCGTGGTAGAAAGAAAACATCACTGTATTTTTGTATTTTAGATAAAATTCTGCTCTTCAGAACACAGTAAAACAGGTCTCTATTTTGTGACCTGTGCTTCTTGTAACTGCAGACTGGCACCCTGACAAAGTGTACACATGCTGCACACACAGACAGGAGGAAAAACAGATCTCCCTGGTGCCAACTGGACAACTCCCAGGCAGAAAGGATCAAACTCATAAAACAGCTTTAGATAGAAACCAGGGATTGCCAAAACCTAAGGCCAAACAGGCAGCAGAAGTGGGAGGCCATGCAAGCTAGAAAGCACAAGTAATTATCTGTGAGAAAAACAGGTATGAGGTAAAGCAGCTAAAATTGGCCTGTGCTAACAAGGATACAGAGCAACAGGAAAATGGAGAACAGGGAAGGCAGGACCAAATGCACAGCAACAGCGGATGGCTACAAACGCCCTGAACCAGACACTGAGCAGAATATTTAAAGATCAGGAAATTCATGATCAGTCCAACTCCAGAAGGACAAGCATCAGGTCCCACAGCTTGAATACTGATCTTCTGGCTGACTGGCACTGGCTGCTTTTAGGTGTTTTGCCTCATTGAAAATCTACAAGAAATTCTTTTAACACTAAGTTGGTTTTCATACTCACCAAATAACAAGTTTTAACTGAAACTATTTTTAACACATCATTCTCATTTAGAAACAAGAACCCATTAAGGTGAGTGGAAAAAAATCACATTGTTCCATTTTGGAGATGTAGAAAGCAGGCCACAGGAATTTGCTCAAGGCCTGAGCTCCCTCCCCAGCTATTTGACATAAAAATCTGCTTTGTGCTCAGATTTGAGTACAGCAGATTTTGAAGAAGTTACCACAATGGATTCACATTTCTAGAATAACACCAACTTCAGCTATTCCAGTTCTTAAAACGCCCAGAGAAACAACTACAAATTATTATTGCAGGACATGCTCTACAGGGGTAGCCCTCTAGGTGAGACAACATGACCTTAACTAGTTCTGTAAAGGGAAAATTATGTAAGCACATGTGACTGCCAGTGATCATTTTGCTAAATTTTTCATTATCTTTATGGAATACACCTGGCAAGTGCATGAAGACCCACAATTTCTTACCTGTATACACCTTCAATGCTATTAAGTGCTGTAATTCCTGCTACAAGAGAATCTGCTACATGGTATCTGCCATCATTCATGGCTCGCTCAAACTGTATTTTCTGATCAAACAGCATCCAAAGCTAAACAAAGAACATCCAGAAACAAGTTTTAGAAGTTGTGCCGGCTCATTTTCTAATCCCAAGTTAGAATTTACTTTTTATTTTCCCCTGTGGGTATTTATGTCTAGACACACTAACTCCAATTACTGGATTTACTGAATTACTGTCCTCAACAGAAATGCTCAGGCCTGGATTAATGTTTCAATATCGAAGCTCACCTACTTGACTGCATTTTAAGTAAAAAGGCTCTTTTAAATCATTACTAATGGTCTGAGACTTGTAGAGAAGTAGACTTGTTCTGTAGTGAAAAGAGGACCACACTACATTTAATGGGATCTCGAACACTTCAATGTAAATACTACCTTACAGACTCCTGTGGTAATGTTTCCCAGAGTCACACAAAAACCAGGTTATCTCAGTTATTTCTGGATTGTAATATATCAAAATAAGCAACACTAATTAAACAGAACTTTGAAGCTCCAAATCAATGCAGAGCATTTAATTGCTCTATGTGCTCATGAAGCAAATGTATATTTCTCTGTTAATGAAATTTCAACTTAAACAGTTTCATCTTAGGAGGCTGTGGTGAGAGAAATGTCTCACCAGTCTGAAAACAACCCAGGCAGCTTTTCCATGCTTTTGTAAAAAAGCTGATGCTGCACAGCTTCCCATGAGGACGAGCCAAGGGAAATGAGAAAACGCACAGCCCAAGGCATACAGAGGAAAATTCAGGAGCAGTGTGATTCAGATCCTACTGTATCATAGTTACATAATTTACAGGCTGAATGATAAGTGTTCTACCTGTGCATGCTGACTGTTGGGAGGGAATCTCTCCTTTAGGTGTTTCAGTATTTCAGAAGCAGCTGCAAAGTACCCCTGGAACACAGAACAACACTGATTAAAGCACCAGGGCGGGCCCTGCTCCCCTCCCTTTCGGCACAACCCTCAGGGAAGGGATTTGCCAAGCAAACACCCTGCATTGTCTCTGCCCCCAGAGCAGGCGTTAAAGGCAGAAAAAACATCAAGTCAAGTCTTGCACCTTCTGTCAGTAACACCCACACGTCCTCTCAGCAAATGCCACTCTGTGCAAGTAGCCCTAAAGCTCACCTGCTCGGCGTGCAGCTCTGCCAGGTGACACAACACCACGGCGAAGGACTCGGTGTTGTTCTGCTGAACGCCCACGTTCACAGCCTCCAGACTGTTCATGCTCAGCAAGGTCTGGGCTTGTTGAAGTGCCATGGTGCTTGTGCAAGAGAAATATCTTTTAGTTTTCGAGCGGCAAACAACAACCATTTTTAATCTATGGTCTTGTTATGACAATAGTCTACATTGTCTGGTTAAGCCAGGGGCCTGGGGAGAAGGAAAACTTGTAAAGCAACTGCTATCCAAGGACTCTGGACTGTGCAGGCACAGCAAGTACTACAGACTGGAAGCTGCACACAGCCAAAGAACAGAGATGCTGAAAGTGGGGGCACGGGAACAATTTATGATCTATTTGCCACTACTAAATGGAAACTGTATCTCTTCTTCAGTATGAGTTTTAAAGAAACACAAGAGAATGGAAATAATTGCACTCAGCCTGCACTGAATCACAGTCTGATTGCTTTATTTTAGTGCACTGGAGAGACACAGTCACTTGTTACACCTATATAAATGCATTATGTGCTAACAAGTGCAGTAACTAATCCAGGAGCTCCAAACAAAGCAAATACCTGCGGCCATATAATCTCCAAATGGCTGTTTTCTGTGCTATGCTGATGTCAATGAGCTCTGACAGGCTGTGCTTCCAATGCAACAGATCGGAATCTTTTAAGGCATCCATTAGTTTGTTGGCAGCCTTTCCTGCAAAAGCTCTTTGCTGAACCAAGGACTGTATTCCCAAGGAAGCAAGATACTGGGAAGAAGGAAAAAAAACATACCTACAGCGTTGGAAGACAACAGAGTACCCCAGGCTTGCAAATTACACTGGAGCAGAGTTCTAAACTACTAAAAAAGAATCCCAAAAAGACAGCACAGACAAAGGAACACTGCTCCAGGCATTTCTTTAAATACTCGCTTATGCACACCCACACATATGTGAATGTCATTTTGTTGGATGTGAAAGGTAATTTCCACTCCCCCACACAGAAATCTTATGGAGGAGGACAGGACCAGTACCTGGATTTCTCCAGAACTGCAGTGAAAACAGAGCCTTTGCTTTCCTTCCCTTCCCCACAAAGGGGCCATGCCTGCTCCTACCTCCCAACAACAGCAGTTGAGTCCATTTTAGAACAATTCTCTTAACTAAGGAATTGTGGATTTGGGGAAGACAGAACTAAGCATTAACAGACAACAGATCCAGGGCACAAACTACCAAAGGGGAGGGCTGCCCTGCAAGATTTAACAGAGCTGTACAAGTAAACATGTTCAAAGCTCCACCAGAGGCATCAGCACTGAGCTTCAGGGAAGGTGGAGGCCTAAGAACCTCTCCTAAGCACCGGATTGTGCCAAAATGGTGCCTGGGCCAGTAGCCACAGGGAGCTTTTCTGCCTGAAAATCAAACAAGTTAGAAGGAAAACCAGTGAACCTTGCAATAATGCTCTGGCATTAAAAGCAACTGAACTCTGGCTTGTTAATATGAAGAATAAAAGTCATAGAAACAGCTGGATTTTGGAGTGTTAAAACATATTTGTTTAAATTCAGTCACATATTTTGAACAGACCAGCCACAAAACCCCAAACTCTGATCACACACACTCCCACCACCACAAGGGTTTGTCCCAGAATAAAGTTAAGGATTGATGAAATGGACTCACTGGCAACCCAAAATGTAAGGATTTGTTCACAGAGTGCTCCAGCAGAACACAGCTATCGAATATCTTCTGCTCCAGGATGTACAGCCAGCTCTAGTGAGGAAAAAGATCAAAATCTCATTACAAATAACTGATGGCTGCAGCACTCTTAACTTGGCTTCCTGTTACAGAATGCACAAAAACTCACTGGAAGTACAAATGACTTGTGGATTGATTCTAATGAAACTTCTATTAAATGCTGCACAGCAAAACATATCAGAAGTGCAGCTAGGCTGGGATGCTGGTGTGGCACCAGCCAACGCTGGAGGTTCAGTGATGCACAAAAATACAGGGAACTGTGGAATGCAGCACCTCAGGAGTTTGATACCATTGATGTCAATTCATTATAATGTTAATTACAAGGGAAAAATGAAGAGAAATACAAGTCTTTTCCTCCCACTTGGCTTGCTCTAAAGGTGGCTGGTTACACTTTGAGAAGTCCACAGACAGGAAGGAGGAAGCTTATGAAATACTTCTTTTTACAACATCTAAGACTAAACTGAGATCTTTGGGATAACAATTCCTGCTTAGGACATTAAACCTGAGCTGCAACAAAACATCCCATGATTTTACAGTTTGTTGTCCTGTGTACCCAGAGCGATGCCACCCCACTGCTGGGCAGTCAAATGCCCTGGGTGAGATGCTGCTGTAAGAGAAGTTCTGCAACAGTTCACTGAGCAAAACGACTCCAGCTCCATTTGAACAGAGCTCTCACCAGGCAGTGCTGCAGGCAGACGTGGTCGTTGGACTCCTGGGCAATCCTGATGGCTTCCTGAAGTGCAAGTTCAGCCTGCTGGCTATGAGCAGACAGAGGGAGAACAATTAGTATTCCCACAGTGCTTAAGATACAGCATCCTGATCCAGAGGAATATTGATCTGAATTATGCATAATGCACTCAGATCTCTGATTTAACAGCCTGTGTTTCCCTCCCAGCACTCAGCAGTGCATTCTGGCTTTGAGGACAATAAGCCTGACAGCATCTGGAAACCAAAATGTAGCTGTAACCCCTACATGGGCTTTCAAACCCTGTACATGCCATGGTGCCAAATTATTGTTTGGACAGGGGCAACATTAAGAATCTGCCTGTGTAGAAATTGTTGCTCTCAACTTTGCAGTGTCCTTCCCCTCTCCAGTCCTTTCACATGATGCCTCCAGGCAGCAATCAATAAATGCAAACCATAAGTGAAGATGGGTAGGCCAGCTTTATCAACAAAATAAATCCCACCCATATGGCATTTTAAATTTTAAAAGCTCAGATGGCTGTTTTTGTTTAATTATTCTTTTGCCAGATCATCAGTTCTACGGTGACTTGCAGAAAAACAACCACACTTTCTTGAGAATATGGATGAAAATAGGCATTCATGTCCACTGACCCTTCTGAGGTCATGGAAATGTAATTGAACACTTAAAATACCCAGGACACAGACAAATGTCAACTCTTAGATGGCTCAGTTATTATAGAAACCAAATAAATGTCAAAACAGAAACGAACCCAAACAAACCAAGACCGAAAGAAAGATCCCAACCCAACCACAGGTGCTGTCAAGTTAAAGAAAATCCCCTGAAGGGATTTTCAGCAGGAAGGGAAGGTCTCTTTGTCAGCACTTTGAGATGCCCCCGGGTGAATTCCTTACTAGTGGCCGAAGCGGCAGTGCAGGGCCGCCAGGTTGAGCGCGGCGTAGCGCAGGCTCCGCCCGTAGCCCTCGTCCCCGTTGCTTTTGCTCTCTGCCCCCGTGAGGATCAGCCGGTCAAAGTAATGCAGGAGGCTGTGTGTGGAACTGAAAACGTCTTGCACTCTGAGGCTGTTTAAGTAGCTTAAATAATGCTGAAAAGCAAAGCAATATCAGGTTTAATTGTACAGATATTAAAGCAGAGTTTTGTTTATAGCCCAACATATGGAACCGTGAAATACTGCACGGCCAGGGAAGTGCATGCTGGATCAGAAGTTGCACCAATACTGACACGACCTGTGCAGAATTTCTGGATAAAAATGGATAATTTCTTGGATAAAATTGGTTGTCTGCCCTAACAGGATCTGCCAAATGGTGACGATTACAAGATCTGGCTGGCAGAATGATCCCAGCCAGTCTGAGATCTCTACAGAGATGGAATCCCTGTATTTATATGTGAAGTGAGAGTGGGAATGGAGGCAGGACTCCCACAGTGTCTGCACTCAGGAAGACACTAAGAAACATCAGCACTGCTTCCATATGCTGTGCAGATAGAAATGAGATGCTAAAATTATGTATTTTCTTTTTGGCATCGAGATCTGGGCAGGATAATCCTTTATGCTGTGAAGTCCAGCCAGGGACTAAGGCAGCCCTTTCAAGGATGCCCTTCCAAACAGCAGCAAGGAAAATCCTGTCTGCCTCGGCCCACGGCTGCTGGGAGGAAGAGAGAGAAAGCAAAGCAGGAAAGAGTTCAACTTATGGAAGTTGCTCAAGAATAAGCTGTTGAGGGACAAAGCAAGAGCTCACACCACAGGTCTGGAAACTCCCCTCAGTGGGAGTTGTCTATGGCTTTCAGTATAAACTGCTATTAAGCACCAGATGCAAAGTGAACAACAACTGCAAAATTAACAGACATTGCATTTAATACTGATTTTTAAACTACAGGAGTATGAGGCCTGAAACTCCTTAGGAAAATCTGGGTAAAAGAAGTAAGTTTTAGATTTAGTTGAACAAGAATGCACTCAGTCCCACCAAAATTAAGAGGCTTGTATCTGTGCATGAAGGGGAAGTACTTTGCTTAATTAAGGTTTCTGTACCTTCAGGAGATTTAGTCTGAATTACTAAACATTTACATGCAACTTGCTCACACTTTTATCATCTACTTATATTTCAATAGAGAATAAATTACTCCCAAATAATCCTATTCTAGAGATAAGAAATCCCTTTACAACCATTCTGGATGAAGAAAAAAATACTTACTGCTTCAGCAAAGTCTGGATTAAATTTTAACAAGTTGTTCAATTCCTTTTGTAAAGATGCTGGAGCAAGAGCCTTTGTCTCATCATTCTTTAGTAAAGAAGCCTGGAATAGAATTTGAACAGTACAAATAAGATATGTAACTCCATAAGGAGGGTTATAAAAATACATTGTGGTACAGGATTGGCAGGTTGTTATCTGCTTGGAGAGGACATTAAAGAAGATTTTGTAGCAGCTCTGTCTACTATGACAGTGGCAGTTTGATTCTGTATTATATTGTAGTGTTCACTTTCCAGAGATCAGAGAGACCAAGTCAAATAAAACCTCATTCAAACGACTGTTTAAAGGCACTTAAAGAATCCTGGTTAAGTTTCTCTCTGAAGAACTAATGCCACACATTGCTCACTGGAATTGCGTGTATCTTCTCATAGAAAAAGAAACCCTCAGGATAACAAATACCATAAATCCACAGTTTGCTTTGGCAAGCAGTTCAATTAATAAAAAATTACAAAACTGCAGTTACTAAAATTAGCATTACTGACTATTGAATTACTGACATTTGTGTCCATGTGTATTTCCGTTCCCTTTTTTATTTACCAGCTGGAATAACCAACAAAACTGCACATTTCACAGAAATGTGAGGCAAGAAGAGCAGAAGGACCTTCTCAGAACCAAATAATCAGCATATGGTGACATGTCTGGATAAAACACTCACAGCCCCAAGTGCTCATACTGAGCAACAACATGCAAGATATCAACAAGTCTCTACCACATCAGAGAAAACATCACAGCTGACACTGTGGATAAAATTCAAGGTGAAATTCATGTTATGGAACATTTCCTCCACTTTAATGAGAATTAACATACCTGCTGAGAAAGAAAATATTCTGCTTGTTTCTGGGAAAGAGGCCCACTGCAGGCTATCTCTTCTTCCCTGGTAAGAAACACTCTGGTTAGAAACAGTGGTAACACAGAAATACATTTTTTCAGGCACCCCACACTTTTGCTTTATTAAAGTTTTCTGAGGTATTATAGCTCAAAGCACGAAAGAACACTGAGAAAACTTAATAAAGAAAAAAATTTACTATATCAAAGTAAGCAATCCAAATGATTTCACACAGTTCAGCTTCAACCCTGCTCTCGTAGTCGAGAGCAACATTACCCTAAATACATCCTAAAAAAACCCTAAAGGAAAACAGCAGAGAGAAGATTTGGGGCTGACATATTCAAATGGCTTTGCTCTGTTCTTTCTGTCTTCTGAAGAGAGTCCCAAGGAAATGAACAGGCACTTTGGCCACATCCATCCCTGCTGGAAACAGCTGGTATGCAAGACATTTATTCTGTGGAAAAACAGCAAGTCCAGCACACAGCCAGACCCCAAAAGCTGCTGTCTGACTCATGCTGCAGCAGCTCCTGCACAAGTTTATACAAATAGAGTTTGCAAAGTACATTTTAAATATATGGATACACAAAATACTTTCAGGAATCTTTTTACAGAGGAGCATCTGTTTAGCAGGTGAAAACTCTCAGTATTTACTTCTCCTTTTTGAGGTAAATAGACACGAGTTCTTTTATTTGGAGAAGTGTGAAAAGCAAAACAAAACCATTCAACTTAACTTCTCCTTATTGAGCAATCTGTCCCTGTTGGAAGCAGAAGTGACCTCTCCAACAGTTTTAGCACGTGACAACCAGAGAAATCATTCAGCAGTGGGAAATTGTGGGCAGCAACTGCCTTTAGCCTGGGGCTCCCTAAGCGAGGATGAGGATGGGGCAGTGCCACCTTCACGAGCCACTGACAAATGTTACCACACGGTGGCACCAAGGAAACGAGCGGCCACAAAGCTCAGCCCGGCTGTAAGAGGCTCAAATAAAATCAAAGATTAATTTTCTTAAGAGATGGGAAAGACTTTAACACAAATCTATCACCTTAAAGGCCCGTCAAGTTCTTCTTTCTCCATTTTCCCATCCAGCTCCTCTGGATTTGTCAGCTCCATCTCATTCTCGTCAGCTCCATTCTTTTTCTCATCCTTTTGAAAGTACTGCTGGAGGGCTGTGTAAAGTTTATAGACCTGGCTGAAGGAAAGTTTGTTGTATGCCAGGATCATGTGGCGCAGGAACAGACCTGGAGAGGGAAACACCTGCTGTGAGCACGGTCTGTCAGGTGCTGCTTCAGACAGGAGACTGAAACCATGGCCAGCAACTCAAACAACATCATTTAGTTCCTCATTAAGCAGAAATTAATGAGAAGTTGAATAGAAATTACTGAGTCTCGTCTCAGCCTACCAAATGATACAACTCAGTGTTGCAGGGTCTGAATCTGCTCATAATTTAACAGCAAATCTCACAGATAAATTGCTAAAATAAGCAACAACATCACAACATGCAAAACTATTGGTTAATATGCAACATCCGAGCAAGAGAAAAATGACATTCTGCAGTTTTACACCTCCCCAGAAAAACAAAGCTGTATCCTGAGGGAGGCACATCAGTGATAGATATCACATCAAAAATAGCTTTTGGATAATGATTATTTACCTACTACACTTGTTTTATGAACTTCTGGCTCTGTCCCTGAGAATGAATCTGAAAGGTCATCAAAAAATTGTTCCATATCTTTCAGTTCTCCTTCTGCCATAAGTTTTAACCTAAACAGGGGAAGAAAATTACATTTTTTAGGGTATTAATACAGACATCAAACAAAATATTCTTCTGCTTCCTGTATAAATGAGCAAACACAAACAGAACCAAGTGACAACTAATTTCTTGGGCCTAGGAGGTTTTCATAGTGAGGTAAATAAGGTCACATTAAATATCGATAATATAGATATAATTATAATAATAATAATTATTATATAATAAGATAATACTAAGAAAAATTGCCAAATAATAAGAAAAAAAGCCCAAGCCTGATTTTTAAAAAGGTGTGTATTAAAAGAGAAAAATAAGACAAAATGGTTATTCATAAAACGAATAGGAGCCCTTTTTTTTTCATTTTTACAATATAAAATTTTTGATTGATGTGATTTTTGGAACTGTTGCTTTTCAGTGAGTTATCTGATCTGACAACAGATCTCCTGTCCCACAGAAACTTTGATAGCTTCGATATTCGTGCCTTTGAGAACTCAGTTATGACAAGTAAGAAATCTGTCGAAGTAGCGCTTTGGCCCAAACATATGCTTTTAAAACCTGACATTTACGAGTTTTAGAGCACTTTCCGGCGCTCAGAGCGGACACAAGCAGCGCACAGGATCCACTCGGCGGCCTCGGCAGCCCTTCCCCGCCCCGCCCGAGCGCTCCCCGCACCTGATGTGGACGGAGCCGGCCAGGTGCGGGCAGCACTCCTCGATGGCCTTGCGCAGCCTCGACAGCGCCATGTCCGGACCCTGCGGACGACAGCGACATATCGCGACAGGCCCCGACACAGCCTCTCCCCTCTCCCCCAGCCCCAGCCTCAGCCCGGGCCGCGACCTGCAGCAGCGGCAGCAGCAGCCGGTTGAGCCGCCGCCGCTCCAGCAGGCCGAGCTGCGCGCCGGCGCGGCCCAGCTCGCTGAGCAGCACCAGCAGGGCCATCTTGTGCGGGGTGACCCAGTCGCGGACGCCGAACACGTTGGCGTGCACGACGCCGTTCGTCAGCATCGGGTTGAAGTACAGGCTCTCGTGGACGCTCGCCATGGCGGCGCCGGGCCGCCCGTCGCCGGGGAAACCGCGCGCGCCCGCCCCGCCGGCCAATCGCCGCCCCGCCGCGCCGGCGCGCGGGCCGCGCCGCAGCCAATCAGAGGAAGGGCTGTGCGCCGCCACGGAGGGGATGCGGGGCGCGAGAGAGACGTTCCGGGGAGAGAAAGGGCCGGAGGGGCCGCGGCTGCTTCGCCTGAAGCGCCCCGGGGCTGGGGACGGCGTGGGGATGGGCTGCTGTGGGGCGGCTGCATCCCCGAGGAGTTATCTGCTAGATAAGGGAACGGACGCTTTCCCCTCGGTGCTAGCATTGCTGAGGCGCCGCAAATCCTAGGGTCAGTTCTGGGCCCCTCAGGCCAACAAAGACGTTGAGGGGATGGAGCGTGTCCAGAGAAGGGAATGGAGCTGGGAAGGGGCTGGAGCACCAGGAGCGGCTGAGGGAGCTGGGAAAGGCGCTCAGCCTGGAGAAAAGGAGGCTCAGGACCTTGTGGCTCCTCACAACCCCTGACAGGAGGGGGCAGCCGGGGGGGATCGGGCTCTGCTCCCAGGGAACAGGGACAGGGGGAGAGGCTGAGCCTGGGGAGGCTCAGGTTGGACATTTTAGGAAAAATTTCTTCACTGAAAGAGTGGTGAAGCATTGGAAGGGGCTGCTCAGGGAAGTGGTGGAGTCATCATCCCTGGAAGTGTCCAAAAAACAAGTTGACATGGCAATTTAGGGTTTGGTGATTGGTCACAGGTTGGTCTTGATGATCTTGGAAGTCTTTTCCAACTTTTATGGTCCTGTGATTAACAGAGGTGGCCACACTGGTACCAGCTGAGGTACAGATGACCATGGGCAGTGTCTTGGTGGGGTTGACGATTTTAGGAGCTCTTTAAACACAGACACAGAGCCTGGTTTAAAAAGGAGATGTTTATTCTGCACAGGCTGCAAAGTGGAGGTTTCCACAAGTCAAACGCCCCAAGGGGTAAAAAGTTACATCTTTTACACAGTAAGATTTAGATGAACCCACCTATCTAATACATTTTCTCTGTGCTCTGACACGAGCATTTCCATATTACAGAGAACACCACAGTGTGAATTCGCTCCTCTCTGGATATCCTGCAAGTTAATTGTGATGCTGTAAAGATGTTTCCACATGTAAGTTTTTATTTTCTCAATAACTTGTTAAAGTACTTCATTAAGGCATCATATTCCCAATGAAAATACTCCAATTATTATAATAGTTCTCATTTTTGTAAGTGAGAGCAAAACAAAACTCAATATTATTATACATCTGCATGTCCCCGGGGATTTCCATTGCGCTGCTCCTGATTCATGCCTGGGGGTGGTGAGAGGAGGAGGAGGAGGCAAAAAAAGCGGGGAGTAATTTTCTAGGATACATTTACATTTAAGAAACTTAACATTGTAGCACGCTGCTGCTCGCTTAATTAATGATCGTTTCCTCGCCCTCAATGAACTCATTGAGCTGTATCTGGATACAAAACGCAGGAAGTAACAGCAGCTATTATGTTGTAAACGTCAATTTGCTGACATTTCTTGAAAATAAAGCACTGTGGCCTGGGCGGAAACACGGAACTGGTGGCGTGGCAGGGCAGGGAGGGGAGGGGGATGAGATAAAGGCTGGGCTGCAGCCGGCCTGTGCAGGGCTGGGAGGGAAAAGGAAATGGCAAACATCTGGTTCTGATGTCTCTGTGCAACGCTCTGAAGCCAAAGTGTGAACTCTGCTGACAATCCTTCAGTGCGTGGTGCAGAGAGAACATTTAGAATACACTCTTAAAGTATATTTAAATCATCTCTCACGCCTAAAAACCAGCTCTCCAAAAAAGCAGTGAGAGATGACTTTGATTGTATTAAATCCAAGATTAGGTAACACAGTTGAAAAAGTCATCTTTTATCTTATCTAAAATATGCTGTGCCCAGCAGGGAGGCCAGAGGGGGCACCAGGATGATCAGAGGGATGGAGGACTTCTCCTGTGAGGAAAGGCTGAGAGAACTGGGATTCTTCAGCCTGGAGAAGAGAAGGCTTTGGGGTGACCTAATTGTGGCCTTCCAGTGCCTGAAGGGGCTGAGAAAAATACAGACAGAAACTATTTACAAGGGACGGAGTGCCAGGACAGGGGGGAATGGCTTCACACTGACAGAGGGCAGGGATAAATGGGATATTGGGAAGAAATTCTGCCCTGTGAGGGTGGGGAGGCCCTGGCACAGGGTGCCCAGAGAAGCTGTGGCTGCCCCTGGATCCCTGGAAGTGTCCAAGGCCAGGTTGGACAGGGCTTGGAGCAACCTGGGATAGTGGAAGGTGTCCCTGCCATGGCAGGGGGTTGGAAATAAATGATCTTTAGGGTGCCTTCCAACCCAAACCATTCTGATTCTGTGATTCCCTGATTCTTCCTACAGCCATTAATATCCAACCTGAAATCCCCAGATAAAGCCCAGCGATGAAGTTTGTCTCTTTTACCTTTACTATTGAATTTTGCAGACTGTTAAATTAAAACCAAATTAATATTCCTGGGAAGAATCACTTCTCTACCTCTGTCTCTGGCACTGTGTAAAACCTTGGGGGATTACAGAGCTGCAGCGAGTCGTTGTCACTTGTTATTTGGTGGCAGAAGGAAATGGGACATCTCACAATAATAGATTTAAATCTTTTAATGCTGCTTTGGCACAGTCCAGAAGGCTCAGCGAGGGCAAGTCTTTTATTAATAGAAGCTCTTGAAATGCTCCTTTTCACCCACGGAGTAGCTGGCAGAGTTAAAGATCCTCATTTAAAACCCTCAGCGTGGTTACAGTCTGGGCACACTAACGCTGTAAAAGTCATCTCAAATCACATGTTAAGGACATGATTCATCCAGATCTGCCCAAATTAAGGCAGGAGTGGCAAGTGCAGCTGCCAGCACTGTCACCAGATCTCAGCTCTGTCAGGCCCACGTTACTCCCTAAAACATCTGTGTTTGGGAGGATTTCTTGTTAGCAAATCCTTAACAGAGAAAAAGGGAAAATGTTGGGTTTTGCTTGGTTTGGGACAGCTTTTACCCCAGTACAGTGACTGCATGGGGAGTTCTCATGTGTTATTGTAATTTTATTAACAAGAATATGTTCAAGGGTGACTCTGAATCGACAGAGTTTAGATGACATAGAACTTTTAAAAAACTAAACTGTACTGATACGTTTAAGGTGTTTTAAAGCCATCTCTTGCATGAGAAACATGAGGAATGTACCACTGCAAGCTCCAATATTGTATTCACAACTCTCTTCTATTTTTTCAGTTGCTTTGACTAAAATGGCAAGCTATCATTGGGGAAAAAAAGACATTTTTTATTAAGTCATGTGTAGAAGTTCAGCTTGTCAAGGAGCATAAGTATTTCTGAAAAAAGGTGACCTGATTTTGAATCAAAATATGGTGTCAATGCAAATCCAGAAGTTGGGCTGTGTAAAGTATCTGCTTTTACTCCTGAAGCTGCCAGGACTGCACCATTCACGTGCCAATTACACACCATTCTTTTTACCCAGTTCTTGTATATGATTTGCTCCAAAAATAGATCCTTCCTGCAGAAATTAGCAGATTGCATCCAACCCTTTGTAGGGGTAAATTTGATTTGTGTTCCGTATTTATTTTCAGCCACTTTTGTCTGTTCCTCTTTTTGGCAAAAGCCTGCCTTGTTCTTGGCCCTGTGTGCTCTTATGTAAAGCTTTCCTGAAGCCTGGGTCAGGTTTGTACTGCTGGAGTTTCTTTAATGTAATCTTCTGGTTAAAAGCTTTCAGTTCTTGCAACCTGTGATTATTATTTTATATATATATATCCCACTCAAAGCCTAGAGAAGATAATAATGGCATCTAGGAGCTTGCTGAAAGTGGACTTTAAAATAATAAATCTTTTCTCAAATTTAATGATTCTCACCAAAGGGCTTGGTAGAATAAAACTGAAAGAGGGTGGATTTGGGTTAGGTGTTAGGGGGAAATTCTTTACTCAGAAGGTGGGGAGGCCCTGGCACAGGTTGCCCAGAGAAGCTGTGGCTGCTCTGCCCCTGGAAGTGTCCAAGGCTGGAGACTGGGCCTGGATGGGCTCCACAGAGGGAGAATCCATGACCTCCCCGGGCAGTTCCAGTGCTCTGCCTCCCTTAATGGAAAGTTCTTTCTCATGTTGAGGTGAAACTTCCTGTGTTTTAGTTTGTGACCATTCCTCCTCATCCTGTCACTGGGCACCACCAAAAAGAGTCTGGCACCATCCTCCTGGCAGCCCTTAGAGATATTTCTGTGGATTGATGAGATGCCCTCTCAGTCTTCTCTTCTGCAGACAGCTCCAGCAGTCTCTCCTTGTAAGAGAGATGCTCCAGACCCTTCACTGTCTCCTTGCCTTGAGCTGGACGCTCTCCAGGAGCTCCTTCCCTCTTGTCCTGAGGAGCCCAGGACTGCACTCAGCACTCCAGATGTCCCAGGGTCGAGTGGAGGGGCAGGGTCACCTCGGAGCCACCATCGGTGCCACTACCAGGGACACCATCGGTGCCACTCTCAGTGACTACATTGGTGCCACCATTGGTGCCACTCTCAGTGACTGCATTGGTGCTCCATTGGTGCCACCATTGGTGCCACTCTCAGTGACTGCATTGGTGCTCCATCGGTGCCGCCATCGGTGCCACTCAATGACTGCATCAGTGCCACCATCGGTGCCAACACCGGTGCTCCATCGGTGCCGCTCTCCATCGGTGCCACTCAATGACTGCATTGATGACACAATCGGTGCTCCACCGGTGCCCCTCTCCATGCCTCCACCCGTGCTCCATCGGTGCCTCCATCGGTGCTCCATCGGTGCCCCTCTCCATGCCTCCATCCGTGCTCCATCGGTGCCTCCATCGGTGCTCCATCGGTGCCCCTCTCCATGCCTCCATCCGTGCTCCATCGGTGCCTCCATCGGTGCTCCATCGGTGCCCCTCTCCATGCCTCCATCCGTGCTCCATCGGTGCCTCCATCCGTGCTCCATCGGTGCCCCTCTCCATGCCTCCATCCGTGCTCCATCGGTGCCTCCATCCGTGCTCCATCGGTGCCCCTCTCCATGCCTCCATCCGTGCTCCATCGGTGCCTCCATCCGTGCTCCACCCGTGCTCCATCGCTGCCCCCGGCGTGTCCCGGCCCCGCTCGGGCATTTCCGCGCCCCCTCGGCCCCGCCGTGTCCTCGGTTCCCATTGGCCGCCGCCGCTCGCCGTCGGGCGGGGCAGCCAATGGCGCGCGGCGCGGCGGCAGGTCCCGCCCTCCGAGCGGCCCGGCGGGGTTGGCGCGGGGCGGGGGCGGCGCGGCGCTGGAGCGGCGGGAGCGGCCATGAAGGTGAGGGCTTCATCCAGCCGGGAAAGCGCTTCTCCCTCTGCGGGGAGGGAAGGAAGGAAGGAGGGAGGGAGGAGGGGGCGAGCCGGGGAGGGTGATGGGGCGGGGGGCCCGGCGGGATGTCCGGGCCGGGCCGCCCCTCCCGGCTCGCCTCAGGCCGCGGCCGCCGTCCCGCCCCGCTGTGAGGGGCGCCCGGGCCGGCACCGCCGAGCTGAGGGGCCCGCGCTGCGTCAGCGGCTGGGCAGGGCCCGGGCCGGGCCTGTGAGGGGCTCACCGGGGGCTCCCGGGGCTGCTGTGCCGTCCCGGAAAAGCTCTGCGTGCTCTAAGGGTGGGTGTAAAGAGGAAGTTTCGGTTAAAATGATTAAAAGTAAATCCCTCCCGCCGCTCTCCTGTCGTTCTGCGGCTTTGGTAGCACACCCAGCTTGCACAGGCGTGTCAGGAGCAGCAGGTGAAATCCTTATCAGGTAACTAAACACACTTAAAGCGAAAAACGACAGCAGGGAGGTTGGAACGCAGCATTTTGCTCCTATGAAATGCACATAAGGTATGGAGAGGGAAGATACCGATGGCAGCTTGTCCGTGAAAGTGGAGACTGATAGTTTTGGTGCAGAAATTGGAATTGTTTTGATTAATTCTCAAGAGAGGGATTTTTTGTTTTAGCGTGTTTTATTTGTGTGTCGTGTTGGTGCTTTTCAGCACGGTGTCATTTCTTTTACAGAGCAATATGGAGAGTCTAGACTCTGTAATTCAATTATCAGTTCATGACCTGAGGGTATAGAAGGAATCCAGAGATGATTTAGGTTAAGGAGAAAATTAATGCCCACTTAGCCCTACCTTTCACCTTAAGTGAGCGGTTGGCAGCAAGATAAAGAAATTTTCTGTTTGATATCAACAACATTCTTGCGTCCAAAATGGATAGCAAAAAGTTCCTAAAAATACATATGTTTGCTGTTGACAGTGATGTCTGAACAGTTGTTACAGGCTCTGGAATAAAATAAGTCTAAGAAGCAGGTGTTAAACTCTCAGGCTGGGGTTATGGTATCAAATGTCTTATGTCCTTTTAGTCATTGTGTGTCCTGCTGCTGCTGTGACCCCCTGAACAGGCCGTAGTTGTGTAATTAAGGAAGTTGAATTTTGAAAGATCCTTTTGGTTAATTATTATTTTTTTTTTGTTATGCATATGAGGCTGTTTTGAAATGTTTTAGATACATAATTAGCTCCTCAGTTTTGAAGAATAGGTGATGAATGAGAGGAATGGTTGTGTTACAGCTTTCCCTTAAGATGAGAGAAAGTATTTTTCAGAAGTTCCAAGTTTTAAAACTCGGAGCTCTGTTGGGTTGACATTGGTTTTCAGGACGTATTTCTGGAAAGTTCATTCCTCGTGCCTAATAAACTAGGATAATTATGTTTTGTCCAGGAGAAATTAATATTAATGAGTTTCCACGGTGTTTTATAATGGAGGAGTGTAAAACAAGCCTTAGTTTGAGGCTGGGATGTGAGCACCAGGCTGGAGTGAGCTGTGTGAGGGAAGGGCTGCTGGAGTTCATCCTGAGGAAGCTGAGGAAGATCTCCTGTGTGTGGGGTGCCCAGGGCACGGAGGGTTCTTGTTACACCAGGATGAATTGTGCTGTTGAAATACCCATAATGATGAGTGGATTTAACAGATGAGAGGATTTAATTAGAATGTATATTTGATGTTGTAACTAAAGTTCTTGTTCTTACCTTTTGTGCTCTGTGGTTTGAAAGGAGAAGTTCTGGCCTATCCCCAGTTATTCTGGCATTAAGTTCCCACAAATGTAAGAGGATTGTGTTCAGGGAAAATGTGCAACTTCATCTAGAAATTAGCGTAGTTACTACAGGAATTAAAGCACCACGTTACAGAGCTGAAGTGCGTGTTCTGGTTGGTTGGGGTTTTACAGCAAGAATTACAAGTCTCAAAAGCAATTATTTTCTGTCTTAGTGCTTTGGGGAAAAAAAAAAAAAGAAAGATGCTGTCCTGGAATGAAAAAGAGAACAGCTGTTAAAGAAACAAGTAGGAAAAATTTAAAGGAAGTTATACCCCCTCAGCTTCCTTTCAGGGAGAACCTGATGTGATTCTTTTTGCCCCTCCTGGTTTTTTCTAGCAGGTCTCAGGGAGCCACCTGACAGTGATTAAACTTGTGACCTGCCCAACTTGGAGTCCGAATTCCACCTTCAAGTAGAATATGTGCTTTTGATAGAGAATCCAGTTCTAAGGGCTTCCAAGGATAAAAAGTAGCACTTTGTTTATGTGTTCAGAACTTTTTTGCAGTGTTTTAAGACTGTGACTCAAAACTGAAATCCAATCAATAGAAAATAAGTTCATTTAGATTTATTTTAACTTTTGTTAGACATTTTGTAAGGCGGCAAAACAAGGAGGTTCAGGGAAGTCTTGAAAAAAGCATTTCCTTCTCAGTGAAACCAGACTGTAATTACCTTCTAATGAAGATTGGTTTTCAAGTTTGAAAACCAGGAATGTTATTTCAGAGAGAGTTTTGTTGTGAGTCATACCAGAGCTGGATGAGTTCTGGAGCAGATCCTGCAGGGACAGTTCTGCATTAATCATGAGAAGTTGCCGTTTCTGCCTGTCACCATTTCGGGGTTTGCCCCTCACCTACAACGGGCTGTCAGTCACTCCTTCCTTGCTCTGCTGTTGCATCACTCCTCAAAGTCCCAACTCTTTTTGTGGGGAATTCTCTAGAAGAGGAGTTGTGAGTGTGAGCTCCCTGTGCCTGCGTTGGCCTTTCAGAGGCAAATTTTTCCCACTTTGGATTTCAGCTGGGAGCGGAGCTGGGCTGTCACAGCCATGAGCGTGCTGGAATCCTGGAGCTCCGGGAATTTGCACCACATGCTCCTGGGATGATGACAGATGGAGTGAAGCAACTCCTCAGCAGCAAGGCACATCTGATGTGGGCTTTCAGATACTGATTCTCTGCGTTTGCTTTGTGATGTTTTCAGGCGGGAGCTACTTCCATGTGGGCTTCCTGCTGCGGGTTGCTGAATGAAGTCATGGGTACGGGAGCAGTCCGTGGCCAGCAGGCTGGCTTTGGGGGAGGTGCTGGCCCATTCAGGTTTACACCAAGCACAGACTTCTCAGCATATCCAGCTCCTGCTGCAGCCGGCACGAACATCGTCTGCAAAGCCTGTGGACTTTCCTTTTCAGTTTTTAGGAAAAAAGTGAGTATATTTCTTATTGCACAGTATTTTTACCCCTGTGAATGCATCTGTGGTATACTGGGAGATGAGTGTGTATTTCTCAGAAACCTGAGGCAGATATAGGCAGGGAGGGAGGAAGTGCCTTATTCTGAGGTCACAGGAAATTACTGTCAGCCAGGATTAGAAGTTAGTAAGTCTCATGTTCATTAGTCTGATGTTCATTAGTCATGACTCTGATTTGTAAGATACATGTTAGCTTCAGAATCTTAAACAGTAAAGCAGATATGGTTTTGAGGATGGCACCAAGCAGTGGTTGAGTACTGGAGTGAACAAACTGGGTGATAGAAAAGTTAGAAACTCACAGTGCAGTATTACAGCTTCTTTATGGAACTTCTCATGGACAGTTCTGGTTGTTTCCTAACCAGCTTTAGCTCTGCTCAATGCTGTTGTGCTCCAACAGACTCTTCCTTCTTTAGGAGGCAGGGTGGTGGGTTAATGCAGATAAAATTGAGATTGTTAATATTGTTTTTGTGTATCATAACTGTCCAGGATTGTTTTTTTCTCCCGCCAGTGACCTTTCAGATGATCATGAAGCCTCTTCCCTCAGTTTGTGTGTTGTTTTCCCCTTATGTGTCCTGTTCATATGGCAAGGCTTTGTGGAATCAAGTGTTGTGTAGGGACATAGCTGAAGCCAATATTAATTTACTATAATCCTGAAAACCTTGAGGAGTTTGGGTTTGTTCAGCAGCTGGAATGCTGAGAGTCTTGTCTATTCCAGCTTTTGTGTATTGTGAGTCTTTTGAACAAAGATTTCTTCAGAAGTGACATCTGGGCTTTTGGGAGTATGTCCCTCCCATGTGATTCATCACATTCGAGGCCCAATTTGAGTTCTTGGAATCAGTTGAGGAAGCAGTAGGTTCTCCAAAGTTTGGAGTTACACTGTTGTTTTATGCATGGGAAAGGAGCAGGGACAGTATGTTCAAAAGTATTTTAACAGACCATGAAATTGGTTTTAGTTTCGTTTGTTGTCTAATCTACAACTTGAGTACTTTATTCATCTGTTTATTCATAATATTTTTCACTGAAACCTCAAGTCAGCTTCAGTAGTGCCAAAAGAGTGAGGGACTCTCTTGGGACCCCTGCAAAACTGTTTGACAGGGCAGTTTGCTGGACTTAAATCTTAAAAATGGTATCTGTCAAAACTGACAGTGGAAGAAGTAACAGTAAATTCTGTAGCCTGGAGAAGGGGAGGGCAGGGCCTGGATGTGTTTCCTGTGAAGCACAGCTGAATGGTTCCCTCCTTTCCCCTCAGCACGTGTGTTGTGACTGCAAGAAGGATTTTTGCTCAGTTTGCTCCGTCTTACAAGAGAATCTCAGAAGATGTTCCACTTGTCACTTGCTGCAAGAAACGGCCTTCCAGCGCCCTCAGCTAATGAGATTGAAAGTGAAGGATCTGCGTCAGTATCTGATCCTCAGAAACATCCCCACGGACACCTGCAGGGAGAAGGAAGACCTGGTGGACCTGGTGCTGTGCCACCACGGGTTGGGGTCGGAGGAGGACATGGATGCTGGCAGCTTGCGTTCGTCACGGTCACAGACTTCGGGCTTTTTTACCCATCCCTTTTCCACCTCTGTGTCCATGTCAAATCCAGGAGAACTTGCCAACAGAAGGGGAAGCACAGGAAGTGGAACACCTTCACGGGTACAGTGATTAACAAGTTTTATGCAATAGTATGACTTATTTTATATCTTTTTTTTTTAAATAGTTATGTATCAATTTAAAATAACACACCACTTGGTACAGTTTGGAGGGGCAGGAAAAATGCCTTTTGTATCCTGCACCTGAAAGCTGGAGGTAATTAGTAAAGATTCCTAGTTCAGGTCAGAGGTGACTTAAACCTGGACTGATCAGTAGCAATTGGAACATCAAAATGTCATTTCATTGTCATGTGTGATCACCTTGGTAGGAAGGAAGGTGTTTTATAAGGGAATAACATGGGTTTTTATCCTGATGAGTTTCATTTTGTACACAGGGACAAACGGAAACTTCTGTAAATAATGAAGAAGAAGAAAGTGCAGAAGAGCAGGTGAGATGAACTATCCAAAGAATAGATTTTTGGCATGTGACAGCATAAAGTGTTTTAGATCTCTGCCAACATTTGGCCTCATGCTCTGGTTCTTCCAGAGTTTGCTGTGTCTAGCAATGAATGTCTGCACACACTGGCTTCAAAAAGAATTAAACTTTAGCCAAGCTGCTGCAGCTTCGTGTGCTCCAGCTCTGGTGCTCAGCACCACACAACTGATGTGTTTCAGACCCCGGGGCTGTCCAGGAAGCGAGCGAGGGCATCCCTGTCTGATATTTCCAGTCTGGAAGACATCGAAGGGTTGAGTGTCCGGCAGCTGAAGGAAATACTCGCCTGTAACTTTGTCAACTACTCAGGATGCTGTGAAAAATGGGAACTTGTGGAAAAAGTGAGCAGACTGTACAGAGAGAACGAGGAGAACCACAAGACACGTAGGTTTATACTTTATTTTTGCTTTATTATGACTACTGAGTTCCTGGTTTCCAGTTTCTGGTTTGGTTCTGCCAGTGGAAGAACTGTCTGAACTCAGTCTGCTCTGCCAGAACACCTGGAAAATGGGTTTTAACAATGCAAGGTGCCCCTAGAGTAGCTGAACAGTAGTGATTAAACAAAGCTTTCCAGGATTATGCTGGGTTTTTGAGACTTTCTTCCAAAGCTTGGAGAGCTCAGCTTTCATGGTGAAGGTAAAATTGCACAACTGAGAACTGGTTCCTCAGAGAACTGAAACTTGGCACCTCCACGTGCTTTGCTGGGTTTCACAGGGCATTAGCCAGAGCTGAGCTGTAACCGTGCAGATCAGGGCACTTCAGGTCTGTTACTGCAGAATTAAAATCTACAGTGACAAAAGTCCAAGTGTTTTGGTCTCAGTTCACATGTTCATGATAAATTTTGTGGTTCTGTGGCTGCAGCTCAGTGGCTGTTGTTCTACTCTCTACTCCATGCAGCAGGAGTTTTTCACTTGTGTAATTTGTCCTCAGACCAATTCCTGCTCACACAAAACTTGGAAAGAAAACTTTAAACTTAATGTTTATTTTTTTCACCATGGTCTAATGGAATGTTCAGTTATTGGTGGGGATGTTGACAATTTGCAATGAAACTTGACAGGTTTTATTCAGTTCTGCCACCTTTATGGCCTACTTAAGGCTTCCACTTCTTAGTCTGCTTTATTATTATTGTGTTTAATCTTCTGAGGAGAGCGTTCTGCCAAACAGTGAGCTCCAAGATGAAAAACCAACATGCTCCGAATTTTAATCCAGCACGTTATTTCACAGTCATTACATTCTGAATTGAAAATAGTTTCTGAGTTTAAAGAATGAAGCCAAATATTGGATGTTCACTTGAGAGGCTTTCTAGTTCTTTTTTCTTTGCTTATTTTTGGAGGAATATAGATTAATTTGTAGCTGGGTGTTAAAAAAGCTCATGTGAGGGGATGGAGCGTGGCTGGGCTGGAACTACCCTGGTTCTGCAGGGCCCAGAGCCGTGACCTCCCTCTCTGTTGGTTTCCAGAGGGGGAGAAGATGCAGCTGAACGATGACGATGACAACCTGTGCCGGATCTGCATGGACGCCGTGATCGACTGCGTGCTGCTGGAGTGTGGCCACATGGTCACCTGCACCAAGTGTGGCAAGAGGATGAGCGAGTGCCCCATCTGCCGCCAGTACGTCGTGCGGGCCGTGCACGTCTTCAAATCCTAACCCAGCCCTGCCCCGAGCCCGCCGGGCAGGATTCCTTTGGCCAGGAGTGCTGGGCCCTGGGGCGCACGGCAGCGTTGTCGTTCTTGGTTAAACTCGGCCTTTTCAACATCAAGATGTAGAAAGAAGTTGGTGAAAGGTTTTTCAAGCAGCTCCTGCAGTGCAGGGCAGGGCAGGCCCAGGTGCTGCCTGTGTGTGCAGCACCAGTGCTGCCCCACTGACCTTACAGCCCCACAGATTGCTGGAGTCAAACTGTTTACAGCAGTTCTTGCTCTCTTCTGAAGAATCTCACCTGTCCTTACGCATTCAGCACTCGGCAAGTGGTCAGCAAACACCTCTGCTTGAGCCTGTTAGCCTGTGGTGTTCTCTAGTGCATTAGAAGCAATGAATATATCAGTTGATTATTCAGCTTTTCCCTAACGATAGAATGTATCTGTTCCGACAGCGCGGCTGCAGTGCCCCTGTCGGACACGGCTTAGGAAGCACTGCCATGAACTGTTCCCGCACAGAAGCCCTTAAGCAATCTTGCTTCATGCTGATTGCTTCCTCTGAATGTCTGTCATGACACGTGTGCTGTCTTGGCTGTTCTCTGTCAGTGTATTAAACACTCCATCACTTTGCAGGGCTCAGGGGCTGCAGCAGGCTCTGCCTGGTGAGCTCCAAAAACCGGTTACTAAGTGGTTTTTAGTTTAGGAATAAACTATTTTTTTAAGAAGGGGTATTATAGTAAACCATATTAGCGTGGTCCTTAATCCACTCATGCCTGTTGTAACTATTAATCTGTGATGATTGTACTCCATGTGCCGACAGCCTGATGTTACTGTGAATCCTGATCAGGGGCACCACCTCCTTGCTGCTAACGTGGAATGTACGGCGTTACTAACCTTAACTGGGGAGGGGGAGGCAGGAGCAGGGACAGCAAACAGTTGCCAGGTCACCCAAACCAGCTTCCCAGGGGCTGCTGAGGGCCCTGTATTGCTGCCAGCCCTTGGCCCAGGGTCAGGCTGGGCTTTGTGCCATGAGCTGGGGTACAGGTCCTCTTGGAGCAGGCACTGTAATGGTCCTTGGAGGATGTCTGTGAGCAATGACCTGTGCACAGGAGTAGCAGGAGTCGCTCGTGTTGGGGCCAAAAACAGGATGGCTGTGGCCAAGCATGGCCATGACTGGGATTGGTGAAGTTCACTGGAAAAAAGAGGTGAGGAAGGACTGTGTTTGTCCAGTTATTCTTTAAGCAGAGTTGATTAACAAGGGTAGTATTTCTCTTTTGATTTCCCACGTGGCAGCAAAGTTCCAGAGCCAAGGCTGTGCTTGGCTGAGGGTGCAGGACCTGAGAACTGGCACCTGCTCTTGTTCTGTGAAGGGTTAGGCTGGTGTGGAAGAGAGAAAGTAGCTCTTCCTCACACAAAACACAGCTCCAAGCTCTACTGGGTATTTTTCAGAAGGGAGCAAACCTCTCAATGGCTTTATTTTTTAGAAGTAACTTTTTAATGGTACTTAATTCCTGGAGTCTGTCCAGAGGGGAGGCTAATGAAGACAGACATGCCCTTGGTGTTATTTCCATGCTGCTCATTAGCCACTCAAGCTTAATAAAGATGGGTGATGGGCTCTCTCAGCCTCTGTCTCTTTTCTTACCCAGCCCTGTCAGTGCTCCTCGAGCCTGAGCTGGGCAGATCCCTGCTGGAGGAATGGAGATGTGGATGTAACACTGCACTGGAAAATGCTCAGAGCGCTCCCTGCAGCCACTGCCCCCCAGCCCCGACAGAAACGCACAGAGCCAGTGCCTGTTTTTGTACAATTGTTTATACAAATTCAACAAAGGTAAAACTGCATCAGGAAGGTCTACGAAAACAACACCGTACAACAATGGCACTTATGAATGCAGAATTTTACAATCAGGAAATAACCATGTTATAAACCTTAAATGAGAACTCAACTCACACTTCAAAGAAAGAGAGACTACGTTTGACCATTTATTCTACTGCTGGACTCACTGTATAAATTAATTTTATATTGAGTACAAGAGCTCATGCTACAGAGTGAAACCCTCCTATGTGCAAAAGCTGAAATTGGAATTTTTTTAAAATTTTGAGAAAAAGGTGATTTCTATACAGATAAAAGTGTTTTACTTCAACTATAATTTACACCTTATTTCCACAACATGCTTATGTCACTTCTGAAGTATACAAAGCAGGATATAAACTTCCATTAAAACATGCTTTAAGTTGAAAGTATGAACCTACTTTTCCTGACCTGGGCACGTTTGTAGATAGATACTGTCTACGAAGTATAGGTTAAGTTCTCGCCTACCATAAGTAAAGATAAAAATTGGCAATCAAAACCGAAACACTGGTAATGCATTCAAACATTGCATAAATAATTTTTAAACAATTTTTGTACAAAAATAGTTCTGCATAATGTAAGATGTAACAAAACAAAACGTGTTAAGAAGGCAGAAATGCAGTGCGTGGTCCACTTGAATGACACCAACTTTTTTTTTTTCTTAAGAAATGAAAAGCAGAAATCAAATTTACACTACCAAGCACATGCTGTGGTACTTTAAATAACAGTATTTCTTGGAGCTCAGTCCTCTTCCAGGGTGTGAACAATTATCATCAGTAACAGTCGCCTTATGAATTTGCATAAGAGCCAGTGCAGGACATCCCAGGTGGACTGAATTAGTGGCACAAGTTGAAATTCTTAACATGGGTAGTTTCACGTTGTTCTCTCCTCAACAAGAGTTGTAAAATCCAATCGCGGCATTTTCTGATATTCCAAGTTCCCAATTGAAAATAAAATCCCTACGTGTTCTTAGTCCCTTCCCCCCCTCGCCCCAGTATTTACACGAGTCCTTTAACTAACTCAGTTTTTGCAGAAGTTTTTCTTCCACCTGCCCGAACTGGACACTTACGGACATCTCCGCTATGAACTGCTCGCAGCCCTCCTTCGTCACTTGCTTGCAGTACCTCAGGTCGATCTGGCAGATGTTCCCACAACGTTTGAAGTAAGACAGGCACTGGTCAGTGACCTTATTGCAGTCTGGGGAGAGCAGAGGGGAGGAATTGAACACTGCTTTGTTCTCCAGCACTAGGAGGGTTTATCCCGACCGTGGCCAGTCCCTTCTGCCCCTCCCGCGGTGCCGGAAGAGAAATCCCCCACCAGCTCCATCACCCATCCCCATTCCCACTGCGTTGTGTAACCCATGGGATAAAGCCAGGCAGCCCAGATGTGCAGAGCAGCAGCACTGGGAAATCCCCCAGGAGGATGAGCGGGGATACAACAACAGCTCCTGGCAGCTGTGAGGCCATTTCCACCAGCTGCACGTCCAGCTGCTGCCAGGGAGTTACACCAGGAGCAGGACAAGGGCTGGGTCATACCCTGCTCACAGCTCTGATGGCACGGGCAGTGCCCCTCCCCCTGCCCCTTACCTGATAAATTAATTTCCGTTAACGAATCCCGCGTGGTGGTTCCGACGGCGGTCAGCAGGTTAATAGACTGATCTGTCACGTGGTTACAGTAACTGAGATTGAGTTTGGAGAGCAGGGGCATGTGCCTGATGATGAGCCGCAGAGAAGCATCCGTGATATCCAGGCCGGCCAGGCGCAGCTCCACGATGTTCCGTAGCTTGCTCCGGTTGTCGATCTGACCTGCAAGGCAGAGGCAGCAGGTCACTCCCAGGAGCCCCAGCCCGTGCTGCCAACATCTGCAGGCCTCTATGAAATGCACCGTGACACACAACACTGCTGCCCTAGGTCAACTTTAGATGCTTTTGCCTGTCTGGAGCTTTGGAGGGAACATCAGCAGGAACACTTGCCTATTTTTGGAACAGGCACGTGGACAAAGCCACCTCCTGATTTCAAAACAAAAGGGATGAAAGTAACTGCAGGGGCCCAGCAGAATTACAAGTCAGGAATAAGCAGTAGGCTGTGCAGTGCATGCCAGAAAGCAGATCTGATTTGCTCAAAATTTCACCTGAGCTGAAATCCGGGCGAATGTGGCATGACCCACAGAACTGCTCCTTCCCTGAACTGGAAGAAAGTGTTTCCATACTCTCTAAAGTACACCCGTTGCAGCCTGAAGAGAAGAAAGTCAGACAGAAAACCAGCACAGTGGCTCAGATGATGGTTCAGCAGCCAGAGAACATCACTGTCACCCCAGGGCTCCTTGCAAGTCACTGCCTCGAACTCCCCGAGGGACAGCACGGCCCCAGCCCCACCGGGTTCGGCTGTGGGGGCTCCTGCCCGTTTGCTCCGAGGGGGACTAAGCACAGAACAGGCCCCGGGGGTGGCACGGGGCTCCCGGGCTCCTCCTGCTGTTACCTGGCCGGTTGTCCGTGGGCGGGGACAGGAGGTCTCTCATTTGTGCGTCTTTCAGTCCTTCTGCCCACTGCACGTCCAGAGTTCGCAGCAAGGGACAACTGGAGCTACAAAGTGCCGACACTGCTATCCATGAGCACCCTGATAACAGCAGGTCCCGCAGACCTGCGGATACAGAACAGGTTGGAGCACTGTGACCTTCCCAGAGACATCCCAGTGACCTCCACCGGCACCCCCAGGCTGCTCTGACCACAGTCCCAACGCTCAATGGGGCGAGCAGGGACCCCCATAAAGCCTCCTCCTGCCCAGCTCTCCCACCACCTGGAACTTCACTCCCTCCCCCAGTCCCCTCAGCCCTTTCCACAGCAGCATCACCTGCTGGCCAAGACCTGCCTCCAATTATTTTAACTGAACACGTCAAGTAGTCACAAAAAATAATTTGGTCCATTTTAACCCGCTGATGCTTCAGTTTTACACATCTCCATCCCTCCTAGGAGAGTCCTCTTCTAGGACACCCCGGTCCCTGGAGACTTTCCCCACAGGTTGCAGTTTAGATTCAGACTGGTTTGTTACACAAACTGGTTTGTGATTTGGTGATCAGAACACATCACTTACCTGGCAGTCTGTTGATAAGCCAACTCAGCTGCTTTTTAGATATATTTGTCCAGCTAAGATCAAGGGTTACAGGCTGTCTCCTAATAATGCCACTAAGCATAAGTGGAGTGATGGATTTACAATGGTTTAAATCTATTTTGGTCCATAATCTTTTGTCACAGCACCTACCCAAAAAGAAAAAAAGCCAACAGCACTTAATTTGGCACTTGTTTGGATTTTGGTAAGGCTTTAAAAGGTGTCATTAAACAGTAGGAAAAACTACAGCATTTAACTGAAAATTGCAAAAATAAGGCCAAGTATTGCAAAGATAAACACAACCCCACACGATGTTACATAAGTTCCAAGTTTCTCCATCAAATATATCCTGCAATAAAGCATGGAAGTATTTCCACAGAATTACAAGTGTCAACAACTTTGGATCCCATTTGAAGTCATCCCAGCACTTACGAAATCCATTTTATAGCCTGGAGACAAGTCACCACTTCTTCCTTACATTTTGGCTATGAAGTTTGATTTAAATAATACCCCCATTTCCCCTGTTTTTCTTACTTAAAACTAGTGGATTTGGGAAAACAGATCCTCCCTCTCCTGTTGTGTGTTTTTGTTATCCCTATCCATGTGGATTATGTCTTTTTGCTCTTTATGGTTCTCTAAGGGCAACAACACCAACTCCTGATGAGTGTGCAGAAGTCTGCATTTTCTTGATTTTTCGTTAGCAAATACTGTATTTAAGTAGAAAATGCATTTAGCAGGTTTCAGTGACACCAAGCAGCCCACGGAGGAGACACTCCACACACCTCACCTCACACTGAATTATCAGCCTCTGTATTTTGTGCGTGCTTTGTTACCAGACTCTGCTGGAAAGGAGCCTGCTCCAGTCTGTCCTTGTGCACAGCAGGAACACGGGGCAAGAGTCACCAGAGCCACAAGGCTTCACTGAGGGGTCGCTGAAACCTGTAAATCTGCACTAAAGCTTCTGCTGCTGCTGTGCAGCCACAGCTGTGTCAGGGCCACACGGTACCAAGCACAAGGGACACGCTGTGAGCAAACACCATCAACAAAGGACTCCTCTGTAACGTGCTCTGCTGGCACAGAGCACAGGAACAGGCTGGCTCTCCATGTGCCCTCACAGGGAGACAATCAGCACAGCCCTTGTGAGGAGCACAGGCTGGGATCCTCGCTATCTCAAGAGAGATTTAATAGCTGAACTGCACAAATGCTGGCACTCAGGAAGTCCTGGGGCAGAATGACACCGAGACTGCCCCAGCCTGGCGTTCCAGCAGCAGGAACACTGCAGTGTCTGACTACAGCCCAGGCTGCTCTGGAGCCCGGCAGGCTGACGCCGAGGCTGACACACACAGCTCCCATCAGAAATGCTGGGAACTGCTGTTTCTGAGAAAGCAACGTGAGACCTGCTGCTTCTGCTGGTCACCCCTTCTGCTTGGGCTCACCAGAGCTCCAGGGACAGCCCACACCCCTCTCCCAGGAGACACCTGTGCCTCCATCACCCTCTGCCCTTCCGTGCCCATCCCGTATTCCTCATATCCCGCCCTCCTTACCATCTGTTCCAGGTCTTGCAAACTCTCATACAGATGCACAAGTCTCTATGACTGAGGTAGCTAAAGACAGCCATCCAGACTTCCCTCTGCATCACGTGGGCTGCCCCGTCATCCAGGGGGAGCGAGTCCGGAGGGGGGCTGATGGGAGGTGGCCGGATCACGTGCCGCTCCATCTGGATGCATTTGGGGGGCGACAGCGAGGGCGGGGGCCGGGCTATTCCCCGGGGGGTGCTGCGCAGGCCGGGCATGAGCTGGTGGTGCCTCAGCTCCCGGGGAGTCCCGTTCAACCCTTTGCTGAACCTATGGAGTCTCTCGCTGTTGTTCAACGCACGCTTGGGCTCCTCGTTCTCGCTCTCCGGTTCAGATTTGATGGGTTGGTGGTTCTCATTGGCAAGGCTGTTCTCGGTTTTTTGGATCTCCTGGTTAAGCTCTTTGCTGAGCTCCTTGCTCAGTTCTTTATTGGGAAGCCGCCTTTTCCTCCTCATCTTGAACTTCTTCTTGTCCCTGGGCTCGGCGCCCTCCGTGCTGGGCCCTGCTGTGGGCGAGCTGGACCGAGACTGGTCACTATCCTTGGACCTGGGGGGTGCTTCAGGCAGCTCATCCTCGGGCTCCTGCTTGAGGCGCCGCAGGGGTTTGATCATGGCAGTTCGGTCATCCGGGGCCTTCCATGATCGCCGCTGGAAGGGAGAGACAAGGGCTGACTGTGGGAGCAAGGCCGTGCTCAGCCGCGCTTCCCAGCAGCGCTTCCCATGCGGATGCTCCGCACAGGAGCCCTGCCCGGGGCCGGGCCCCCTGCCAGTGCCGGGCCCCACCCATCCCAGCACCATCCCAGCACTGGGGCGCAGCCACCGGCCAAAGGTATCGAGTTCAAGTGCCAGCAGGGATGAGGAGTCCAGCTATTGGCTCACTGGGCTCCAGGAGTGATAAAGGTACTGATTCACCGTGCAGAATCCTGCACATTCCAGGGCCTTGCCCATCTCCAAGTGGATCATTTACACAGAGAAGATCAGCAGCACACCATGGACAGCTTTGTCCCCAGCAGGCCACAAGAACCCAGGCTCGGGACACACCCACTGGGCACCCAGATCAAACACTGCCCCAGTGCCCTCACACCATGGCCAGAAGGGCCATTCCCAAAACCTCTGGAATGGCAGCTGCCAACCCAGCTGCTGGACGCTCAACAGCCCCCTTTCAGACACTTCAGATGCTCCTTTACACCCAACCAAACCCTGGCCATCCCCTCCAATGCCTGCAGAGCAGGGAATTTGACACCCCGGGGGCTGCTGAGCCTTCACGGGGCTCAGCCAACACCTTCCTCCTGCCCTGGTCCCTGCTCCCAACAAACTGCTCTGCACTTGCTCCCACTCATCCTCCAATTCACCAGGCTGTGTGAAAGACACAAACTGAGGCCCGGGAAGGCTTCAAGCCTAATCTGATCACCACAAGCAAGAAGAAGCCACCAGCTGTTAAAATGAAATAGCTCTAATAAGGAGATGTGGACTGGCAAGGAGAGGGAACTGCTGTGAGCACACTTGTTGTGTCAGAGGGCCCATGCTTTCGCTTTCCCAATAAACTAATTGGATCAAGGCACTGGCTGTGTGCCCAAGTTTCAGCCCGCAGCACATGGCAGAGAAAGCTGATCACCCTGCCTTTAAATTAACATACTATAAAGGGAGAGGTCACAGTAAGTTAATGACAGGTTAGAATAAAAACATTACAACACCAGCCCAGTGCAGCTTCCAGCACCCCTCACACAGGGCACTGATGGGTGCTCTGCTTCCAGGCACTGGAATTCTGTGATTGTGGCAGGCTGTGAGGGAAGCAGCGTGCCAGGACATCCCTGGCTCCCTGGGGGAAGCAGGGACTCCAGGATGTGGAGGCTGTGGCACAGCCTGCTGAGGGGCTGCGTGGCTGGGGCAATATTCAACCACACAGGAAGGACCAAACATCAGTACTGGAACAGATTTTATTCCACGGGTCACCTAAACTCAACTGGTTGCTGTATTTCAATATGGGACACCAGAACAAAAAATATAAAACCAGACAGTGCAGATAAACTATTCTGGAGTTAAAGGTTTCCATGAGAGATTCTGTAATTTCAAGATGTAAATGGGATAAAGTTTGTTTTCTTCTCCAAGTTTTAGCTGTTGGAAGAAAGTAAGAAAACCCAAACACATTTGTTGTGTGGTGTGATAATGCAGTCACCCACAGTGCCTTCCTCACTGGGGGGAGACCAAAGGGATGGGAAAAGGAAAGCATGGCCAGCAGCAGCTATGCATGAACTGGTACTGTGAATTCTGCTCTCTCTCCATCAAAGCAGCCCAAATCCCTACATCTGCCATCCTGCAGCATTCCCACTGTCTGGCCTTGCAGGACTGACTGACTCCCACCCCAGTGAGCTGCACATGCAACACCAATCCAGCCACTGATTCTGATTTTACAGCCATCAGCCACTTACTCATGAAACACAGTAAAGCTGAGCCCTCATTTCTGCCTCTGCAAACCAGCATTTCTGCATATCCCAAGTACCACATTTTGGAATCCACCCATTCAGAGTGTCCCTGCCTGGCCTGAGAGCCCCGACTGTCACATTCAGGGCCAGATTATCTACACAACTGCTGGGAGTTGTGCAGGCACCCCAAGGTGTCCTTTCCAAAGGCTCCCATGGGTTCCCAGGGTGACACAGCCCCAGAGCAGCCCCAAAACAGCTGCCAGGCGCCACCACGTGGAGAGACATGAAAACGTTTTCATGAAAAATTGATTTTCACCTTGTTCCTTCCCATGAGCACCTTGTAAAGACTTTTCAGTTAAAGTGGGTTTTCCAGTACCTTGAATGAAACAACAACCACGGCCCAGTGTTTCTGGACTCTGAACATCAACTTGAGTATCACTGTTCAAGCCACTGTCCTGTCAGACCAGCAGCTTTTACCAGAAAGCTAAAACACTGCGGGTTCCTCTGGGAACAATCTGGGATTTGGGGACGAGCTCTAAGCCAGGAGAGCAGAGACACCAGCCCCAGCCAGCCCAGGCTCTGTGCAGAGCCAGGAGAAGGGGGTTGTGCCTTACCCGCTTTCTCATCGTGGGTTCCTGGGATTTCTCGAATTTCCGTTTCCTCCACAGATGCACTTCGTCAGACTTTCTCCTCAGGATCGAGTCAACCGGAGCCTTTTTGGAATGTTCCTCCGATTTCCGCCTGGGAGTCTCCTCACAGTCCCCTTTCCGTTTGGCAGCATCTGGCACTTCCTTGTTGTCTCTGTTAATTTTCTGCTCCTTCAGCAACGAGCCCGGGAGATTTGACGCGTATTTAAATCCTGGTCCGCGCTTTTGCTTGTACGCCAGAGAGACACAAAACACAAACCAACTTTATACCTTATGCATCTCCCAGCTCTTCACGTTGCCACCAGCACTCCAATGCTGGTGGGTTGATCACTTTTCAACACACAAAATGATTAGTAAGGAGTTAAAAGTTTTCATTTTCCTGAAGTTATTTTTCTAACTACACACTTGCAAGTGTCTGTCTCAGTCTGCAAAGAAATAATGCTTCACTAATTCCAACAGACGCTCCAGATTTTGCATAATTGCTTGTGAATTTTTAACTTAAGGAATTTTCATTGTCAAAATTAACGTGCAGCAGTGCACAGAACTAACCTAAATATTCCCCAGGTGCTGGGTGAAGTGTTGGGGGACAAGAATACAAAAATTACTGAAGAATAGAAAGCTGTGAGTTCATCTCCTTCAACACACAGCATCATCATGGAATGAACCACGTAACCCTGGAATGGTTTGGGTTGGTACGGACCCTAAAAATCACCTTATTCCAACCCCCCACCACGAGTAATTAAGAACAAAACCTGAATTAAGCACAAAACCAAAAGCTGGTACTGGGCTGAAGTCTATCTACAAGCCAGAGGGAATGCTTAAGATTTTGTATCTCATTCCAGCACCACTTATTCCCATTAAACTCACTTTTCCAGTTTTCCCTGCATGGTTGCACTTTGGACACTCCCAGCAGTTCGGCAGCTCATCGTTAACCACACCATCCGATTCCTTCACCTGTGGAAGAGACACAACAATTCACAACTGTGCTGCACAAGCCTGCAGGAAGGTGATGATCATTCCATTGCATTCTGTACAGCTCCTTGTTTTCTGGAATGGACTGCAGCCCTCCCAGGGGAGCAGAGGCACTGTCCTGCTGGTGCTGAGCAAGCCCTGGGTGCTGCACAGCCACCTCCCAACAATGCAGGCAGGTGGAAGAAACGCTGGCCAAACATCTGACAAAGGGCTCAGCTCTGGGCCTTCCACGAAGGTCAGTGACAATCCCAGTTCACACACTCTGCTCTTAAAACAACAACAAAAACCACCCCAACAGCCCAAGAAACCTCCCAAACCCAGGGCTGCAACTGCACCATCTCCAAATGTCCCCCCACACCTCGGCTTTGCAAAGCCCAGTCCTGTGTCCCCCCGAGAGGCACAGCCTGATCCTTTTGCAGGCAGGGTTCTCCCATCCATGTTCTCATATACATTAATCCCATGGGCATTTTTAGCAGCACAGCACCCTGCACTGTAATCAAGTGTTCCTTAAAATACTTTTCTTTCAGGATCAGAACTAGCAGTCCCAGCCTGCAGCCCGTCAGCCCATGTGCCAGTGGGGATGGTGGCTGCCAAGGCAGCTCGGAACAGGCACGTTTGTGCACAGGACTGGACACACAGAGGCATTTCCAGGGTTTCTCACACCCCAGATCCCCAGTGTAAAGGAGAGAAGGGCTGACGACTTCACTACCTCCAACACTGACATTTTGCTTTCTGAAAGAAACTCATGCTCAGTGTTTATTACGCTCCAACAGAAGCACAATCCTGCCCTGCACAGCTAGAATGCTCCTCGTTTCTGGATTTGCACACAGGAGCCTGGAGTGCTTTCCAAACAGGAGACAGGCATTTCAGACAAGACATTTCTGTGAATGAAGAGCAGAGCTAAGATACACCCTCCACACAAACACACACTCACTGATGGCACACTCCCATGTAACGGTTTTGTTACATATTCAGAAAAATCAAAACTTGGGGTGGGAAGGGAAAAAAAGAAAAATATTCATTTATTACTACGGTAGACAACAAAAACATGCTGCTGTCCAGGTAACAGCTGGGCACTGGCAACAGCAGTGTGGCTGCAGGGGACAGGAACAAGCACGGGCAGGGATCTGCAGATTTTTCATGTACTGAAACATTTCCTCCTCTCCTCCCAGTGCAGGGAAAAGGCACTGGCTGTGCAGGAGCAAGCCCTTGGATTTAGGAACTGCTTCCTCAAGTCCCTGAGCCAGACAGCAGCCATTCTAGTTTCACCATCCAGTGAGAGTGATGACATGTCAGTCTCTCAGCAAGTCTCCTGGAGTTAATAAATGAGTAAATGAAGTGGGCAGAATTTAAATACTGGTTTTATCACAACTGTGTGCCTTTGAACCTTCTTTCCCATGGTAGGTGTAAGATACTCCAGGAGCTGTTGTATACATCTCTGCCTCAGGGGAACAATTCCTGGCCCAAGCCCAAGTTGGGAACAAGTTATTTCCCGCACTGAATATAGAACAAGTGCTGCTGAAGGGAAAGCATTACAGCTCTGTCCCTTCTGTGAAGTTTAAGGAACTGAACAGATGTGAGGAACTGTAAGCAAACTAATTAGACACACACAAACCTGCCACTGAATCTGTCCCAAGCCTTTCAGGCTGGGTGGGAGCCAGTTCTGAGTGTTTGCTGCAAACAGCAGGTGGGTGTCTGAGGCACAGCGTGAGGCGTCACAGAAACCTACCTGCAGCACGAGGTCAGCAATTCAGCCTGAACATGAGACCTCACTGCTGGGGACTCGTCCTGGTAGGGATATGGAGACCCCGGGATGCTGATCCAGCATCCCCGAGGGAGAGCCATGAATTCTGGCAGTGCCCAGACTGAAACAGGCAGTGAGACACACCTGGGCTGAAGCTGTGCTGGGAAAGGCCTTTGTATCCCTGCTGCTCTGACAAAGCACCTAAATATTCACCACCACCACCATTATCACTACATTCAGCTGAAATGGAAAAGAACAGGCTCCTAGTGGAGAAAGGAACCCCTTCTCCCTAAGGAAACAGCATCGGATGTTGCACTCAGACATGCTAGCCACCAGTACCAGCAATCTGAGATGAATCAAGAAAAAATCACCACTCCTGGTTCAACTCAAACACTCTGTAACAATGAAAGGCAGTGTTCATCCCAAAATCTCATGAGCTCCCTCTGGAAGCAGTGCTGCGCTTGCGAAACTCTCACCAAGATCATTTTCATAAGAAACCCGTTCAGCAAAACAAGCATTTGTGTTGGTGTGGTATTTTCAAGGAAAGAAGGATGTCAGGAAGCTCCTGTGACACTTCTGAGCACATGGAACATCCTGGCTGTCCCCAGCACAGCTCCAACACCAGCACTGCAGGAGCTCTGGTACCCAGGGCTCCCCAGCAAGGAGCCCCCATAGAAGCCCTTCGAGTCTCGGTGTGCCAGGGCACAGATACACCTGAGCCACCCTGAATTTAGGTCCTCACAGAGGTCCCCTGACACTGCTGTTTCATGGAGAAAACCTACCACAACGTGTACAGCCTAATCAGGGAGCTGGAAGAGGATGGAGTCCAAACCACCACCAATCTCCCCTGGAGAACAAATCACCCCTCTGCATGTGCCAAACTACTCCACAAGCTCTGGGAGATGCATCTTGGAGGGAATTCACTCCACATGGGAACAAGCCAGGAAAGGACATCTGCCCTTCAATGATCCAGTTTATTCCAGTCTCCCCCAACAGTACATTTGCCAGACATTTAGCTGGAGATGACCAGCAGTTCACATGGTGCTATTTCCCAAGTGGGACAGGGAGGGACTTTCCCTCGTGGGCAGCGGAAGCAGCTGCCCTGGGGCTAGGGCTGCATCAAAGGCATCCATATGGGCTCCATCCTCGGGGCTCAAGGGCTACAGCAACATGTAAACATGGCAGGAGATTTGTGTCTTGCAGGAAATCATGGAACCTGGGAATAAAGAGCAAGGAAGGATCCAAGGAAGAGGCTCCATTTTCCTTTTGCTGCTCCCCTAAGCAGTCTCATCTCACCTTCCAAGATGATTCTGAAATCCTACCAGTGCTTTTTTGCCTCAGGAAATAAACAGCACCAGTTACCAGTTACCCACCATTTCAGCTCAGCAGAAGCACTGAGGAATCAAAATACAAGACACACAAGGCACAGTTTAAATCTTCCGGTGCTTAATTGTCAGGAACACCCAAAGCAATGCTGTTCCTAGTTACCAAAAGGGCACTCGGAACACCACACGTGTAAGGGAACAAACAGCACTTGCCTGACTTCACAGATCTGACCCACATCCTGTACAACTAGTCTCAAATGTAGTATGGGGAGAGGAAACCATACCTGAGCTGCCACTAGACAACAACTGTCCTCTGAACTGAGCCCTGAGGTGCCACAGACACTGCAAAGGCAGAGATGGGGGAGAACAGGGCACTTCCAGCAAGGGTTGGAATAGCAAAGCAACCAGAATTAAGGTACCTCTTAAAACGAGCAGCTCCTTCCTCTGCTTCATCAGCCCCCAAAGTTTTGTTTTAAGCAGAGCCAAACAAGCAAAGCTCTCTTTCAGAGCCCATCTGTGGCAGGAACTGAGCACCAGCTCCATGAATCAGGGAGAAGGCACAGCTCTGGTTTGCCAGCTCCCCACGTTCTGCTCTAATAAATGACAGTGCAGAGCTTGGTGCAGCACCACGGAGCTCAGGAGAAATCAAAGGCCAGGAGAGCTGCACCCCAGGCCTGCATAAGGAACACACATACCTCTCCTCCCAGACATCCCAGAAGGGCCCAAATGCTGCTTTCTGGGGCATGGTGTGTCAGAACACATTTGCTTTGGCAAATCACTTTAACCATAAACAAATCAGCAACAGGAAATGGCTGATCAGCTGAAAGAAACCAGCTCTGGAGAAAGGCAGCTTCTAAATGCAAATGCACGAAGATATGCCCAAAATGACACTTTTGTTACCAGCAAAGAATACAGCTGCTCACAGGACTCAAGTCAGCCAAGGGTGAGCACTCCTGACACTTGCTCAGGCTGTTCTCCAGAGCTGCACTTCTCCTGCTCCAACATTTGCTCCTGACATCTTTAGAGCCAGCTGCCACCCTAAGGCACATCTGTGCCTGGACCTACACGAGCAGCCCATTGCTCACCTGTACTTTGTGGCACTCAGTAAGAAGCTACTGACATGGACTTGAGAATATCTCATCCTGAAGTACAGGCAGATTGCTCTGCCTTCCCCATCCCAACTGAAACAGAAACACCTCGCTTCCTTAAACAAGGGGCAAAAAGAAAGAAACAATCCCACAAGATCTTTGCATGCACACACACTCAGGGGATGTCCAAAGCCAGGTCTCTGCTCCCAAAGAATGATATTTTATCAAGGACCCTGCCTGCTGGTCAGGGCTGTGCGTGCCACAGATCTCACCCTGCTCCTCACACCAGCTCTCTGCTCACTTACTGATCTGTCCAAAAATGGAAACCTGAATTTCTGTGCACGACTTTTACATTAAGGTGATAACTAATTCAGCTTTTGTTTCCAACATGTATCACATCCTTGTACTCACCTTAAGGCATCCTGGGTGTATGATTTCATTACAAATGGAGCATTCCATTAGCATGAGATTAAACTTGCTCTCCTCCTCTTCCACAGTGTCCTCTTTCCCAGCTTCTCCACACACCAGACACACAGCAGTATGAGGCAGCACCGGCTGTTTACGTATCAGAAAGAACTGATCAAGACATGGCAGACATGGAAACACAAGAGCTCAATGTGCATTTACAGTATCCTCATTTCCAAAGAGGAGATAAACAGGGATTAATTGTGCAAACTGACATGAAGGCAAAAATAACCTGGTAACAAATTTGGGCTGGGTACCAGACCAAGCTCCACAGGACACGTTTTACCAAAGTGTCCTCCCTATAGCAAAACAGATTTAGGGAGCATTCCTGGGATGGATGAAAATGCATTTTTGGTGGGTTCCTTGAATCTGTGAGCTGACAGAGACAATTGGCATGCAAGTCACTTCACCAGCGTACAATGGGAGGGGATAGAAGCAACCTAGAACATCACTATTCACATCCATTAGGCTTCACAATCCGAGGAGCAATTTGGCAGCTCCCCCTATTTTACAGGCAGGGCAGACAGATGTTATGGGACCTGATCCAGGTCTCACAGCAAGCCCACAACAGAACCAGGAACAGACCTTCTCCTGACTGGCAGTCCATTATCCAGGGCCCTGCTCCCAACCTGAGCACTGCAAAAAGCTCTGCTCACTTAGAATGAGGATTCTCTTCTGCGTGTCACAAGTGAGATCACACAGATTTTTTTCTGTCTTTTGCTGAGGCAGAAAGGGAACTGCAGTATCTCACACACCTGTCACCCATGTCAAAGCACTGAATGCCACTTTAATTAAAAAGCCACCTTTTTGCTAATGATTAACAAAATTTCGGTTTGCAGCAATAAGGTATAAACCTCATTACAAAAAAGAAAAGCAAGATCCTAAGCTGGCCACAAAGGGAAGTGCAATCGATTAGGCTTCAAGTCCTTAACTATTACACAGCCAGAGGCAGAGATGTGGCTTTTCACAGAAAGGATCTCTTGTGGATGGAGTGAAGAATCCCTAAGTGGATACCTGCACTCCAACCCAAATCTCAGCAGCAACTGTGCATCCTTCAGCAAGTTTCAGGCAAGAGGAAGCCCAGGTGCAGTGAGCCATTAGAGCACAGAGCATTTTGCAAACAGCAGTACCATTTTTCTTGCTGGGATGAAGGGTGCCCAGGCGATCTCCTCTGTCCCACTGAGGGGCTGGAACAGCAGCTGTGCTGCCACAACGTGTCCTCCAAGCCCCACGCTCCCCTCAGACCTATTCCATGCAACAGGGTCCCAGGCACTCCTGCTTCCCTTCCTGATGGAAGTGGTGATGCAGAGGAGGTTCCTGCTCTCTGAACAGCAGTACCATCGGCTCTCTGAAGGCCTCTGAGCTTAATGAAAGTCTGTGTCTAGTTAATATTGTCCATGTTATTAACCAGGGCAAGCGCAATCCCAGAACTGTAGGGATCATTCCTTCCACACAGCTTCGGCATTTTGCAGGATTTTTTTGGCTGGAAGCTGCTGGATAGGTACCACAATATATCACTACTGAATTGTTACAGAAAAAGAGCAAAGCCAACAAGATTGCTTACAGAAATGTAAAGCACCTTGAAAGTTATAACACCTCAACTCCTTAATTTTCTGTGCTTTTGCTGCTCTAAGAGTTTGTAATAATTCCCCTGATACTTGCACCAACACAAAAAGTGCAGAAAAGTCACTGTCAGTGCATGCGAGGGTGGGACAAGTAATAAAAGTCCCCTGGCTACCTCTGTCCTAACTGGAAGTAAAACTCTAGGCACCAAGAAGAAAAATAAATCTTCATTGGAAGAAAGAGGATGACTACACTCAGCTAGAAGAGAATCCATATCATCTCCAAAAGGCTCAGCCTTTTGGTAACTTGTGCTACCAAGAGTGAAACAGCTTAGTATGAAAGTTTCCTTCATCACTGAGGATAAGAAAGCACACTGCAGCCCTAATTTAATCCTTCCACTAAAAAGGCAGCATGATTTCACTATTTCTTGCCCCTGGAGAATAATAAATTCTTCATCCATGCTGTTCAATTCGTGCCACACTCCAGGAAATCAAGTGTTCAAAGAAAAGACACTTGAGCTGCAAAAGCACTCTGCAGAAAGGTAGATATTCCATGTACTTTACTGAAAAGATCCAGCAGCGCTGAACCCAATCCTCTATGTCAGGAACAGTGCAGAGCTTGGAACAGGACATGGAGTGAGCTACCAGAAGCAACTATGGGAGGCCTTAAGTGCTTATCAGTTTTTTTATCACTGTCAGGTGAAGTCATTTAATGCTTCTACTTCAGCCGTCTCCTAAGAATTAAAAGAAAAACCCCCAAATATTAAGTGAAAGGAACTGTAATGAGAGAAATCAGTATAGATAAGGTGATATTTCAGTTGTGAATAAACAACATTCCTTTCCTTAAAAAAACAACAACAAAAGAAAACCAAACCCATAACAACAGCATAAACGAGACCTTCCAAAGAATTAAGATAAAAGCTAAAGCTGATTTTTAGCCTTGAACAGAGTCACTGCAGACAAGAGACCTGAGAAGAAGCTCCACAAGTCAGCATGGCAGCAACGGATTCAAAAGCTGCTTGAACAACTTAATGGAAGATTAATCTGTCAATATTTGTTAAATAGAAAGCTATCACTTGTGACTCGAGAAGCTCCTAAGTAATGTATCACAGGAGCCCAGGAAACTGACTGCCAGCTTGCCCTGTTCCAGTGCTCTTTCCCTGACAGCCATTTCCAGTCCCTGAGGAAGACAAGACCCTGGATTGATGGCTCTCTGCCTCATCCAGATCAGACCCTCTGCTCTATGCCTAAGTAACAGCAAACAAATTGAAATTCAGATCTCAAGGAGCCTGGGGCTGGGGTCACCAACACCAAAAATCTTGGAGGCTGCCAGTCAAGGACTTTGCACATCTTAATTTATGTGGGTAAGACAGCAAAGATGATTGCAGGGCAGCTTTTCTCAGGAAATTCCAACATTCAAACCAAACACACCTCTTCACCCTTTGAATCAGAACTTCCCACTCTTCCCTTTTTCTCCCAAATCCCAGAGTTTGAGGGTGATTTGAGTGCTGATTTTTGATGTACTGACAATCTCCACTTCTATACTGCTGACAAGGGAAGCCGGGCTGTTAAGTTTTAGTGGCATTCTGGTTTAAGATTTGGGGAGCACTGAGAAAGAAGGGATCTGAGCCGAGAGGGAAGGGATTACACACTTTTGTCTGACGCACTTTACTCCGAGCAGAGCTCCCAGTCCCACACCTGCTCACCCAGGAGACCCAGCAAGAGGAAAGGGCTCTGTAGACGAGCTGCAGGCCCAGGCACACTTACAGCGATGCACTGCCTCATGATGCAGGACTGCTTCATCCTGCCGGGCCCCCCGAACTTCTTCATGTCCTTGCAGAAGTGGCACTCGCCGCACTCTGTCCGCAGACACGCCTCGCACTTGCGGCATCGCGTCCTCCGCCGCCGCGCGCCCGCCGTGCTCCGGTTGGCCGCGAGCTTCACCGCAGAGGCAGCGCCCAGCTTCCCCTTGGGCCGCCCGACTGCCCTGTTCTGGAAGAGACACACACACACACACACAGAGGGTCAGCCGTGCACTCCATCTCCCTGCTGAGCTGTGTGGAAAACTGACCGGTGTTATTGGAATTATGCACGCAACAAGTAACAGTCGGCAGATACGTACGATCACTCTTAGACGTAAAGGAGTTCCATCGCCTTTCCAAGAAAGGATGTGTTGTAAAAAGGCACAGAAGCCACGACGTAAATGAGAGATCCCAAAGTCAGAGCAAACTCATTTCAACAGGAGGGCAGGGAGAAGCCATTTAGGCACAGCTCAACACAGGACCAAGTCCCAAGTGAGGTGCTTGGCTTACATCAAGAGATGATCTGTGCCAGTGCTGAGCTCTGGGCTAGAGACCTCTTAGTTTTGTGCTCAGGTTAAGCCAGAAGGACTTCCTCTGCTGAATCCAAGGAGCAGCAAAAGTAATTTGGTGGTTAGGTACAGCAGAGAAGCACTCAGCAACAGCTTGAGCCCCCAGTAATCTCCCTAAAAAAACAGGAGAGTATGAACTACTGCCAAGCAATAAAGTAGGAAATAAAACACAAATGCTACAAAACCCTTCCAATGTAGCTGCCCTCCTATCCAACACTAGCAAGTGCTCAAAAATAGAACACCAACTGATGATGTGCAAAGGCTAAAAAGGGCATTCCAGGTCTAGATTTCAATGACCTTTAAGACAGAAACTAAAGGAGCATGAAAAGATTTGAAATGATTAGGTTAACTGCAACATATTCACTCTGGACATCCAAATTTCATGTTCTCATCAGAAACTCCCTGTTATACACAAGAACTTACAGCTCAAGCCAAACATCACTAAATACCATGTAATTGTATGGGGCTAATTATGCAAGAATTGGCTTGGCTCATACTGACCCCTAACAGCTTTCTCCATAAAGATGATAATAACAGGACTGCAAAGTTCATCTAGTTTAGCATTTATACAACTCTTCAATTTTCTGCACATCTCAGCATATGACCAACAGACCACCCAGTTTCACTTTCTGTTCCTGTTGAATTCTGGGCAATCATCAAGGCAGGGGCAGCTTGGCTGTAGGGAGCCATGCAGAAATTCCACCAGAGTTTTTAAAAGTAAAGATGTGGAAACATTCCACTTGGTTATACAAAAGCTTCCCTGAGTGTCCTGCTGTACAACCCTGAAGAGAAGCCACACTGCAGTGTATTTGATCTTCCTCCCAGCTGACTTAGCAAAGCTCTAGTGACTTTCTCTAAGCTGCAGAGAAGTGCTGATATTTTAACAGCCTCCATCCCAGGAATCTCAGTGCCGGGAGAGCAAAGAAGTCAGGAACTAGACCCCTTAAGCTTTCTCTCCTACAGACTATAGTTACTGAGGTGGGAGAAAACACTACTTAGTCCATGAGGTTGTGCAGATTTCTGCAAGTCTTTAATTCCACTCCTCTGGAACAGATTTTGCTCCGTGTGCAGGTTGAATCTCCCCGTGTTGTGAGAACACGGACGAGCACAGCTTCCTTCCCATCAGCAACCGCAGCAGCCGCCTGGATTTCAGATCAATGTCAGACACTCTAAAGAATAAATATTTACCTTCTAGACCAACTTTCCAGCCTCTCAAGGATAAAGTCGGCTCTGGCAGGACTGGCTTAGAGGCAACCTAGATAAGAGATAATTTTCTTCCTCAGCATGAATCACTCCTCCATTCTATTAGAGTCTCCTTCAGCTAGGAAGGGAGGCGAGACACGAACCAAGGGCTGGATATCAGCGGGAACAAGTTAAACCAAAACATGCACAACAACCTTGGCAGCTCCCCTTGGACAACAGCACATGGAAGGTTCTGTGTGAGCACCTGACTCCTTCCTACTGGGATGCAACACGATAAAAGTTTGAGGCAAACAACAGCTGTGAGACCATCAGAATACTGTTTTTAAATGCTTTCAAGGAAAAATCAAACTCTGTACTTTTCCAGCTGAAAGACAACTCCTGCTCCTGCCACAGTAATACGAGCCAAGTCCTAATTCTGAGGACAACAGTTTCAGTGCCAGGACACTGCAAAGACGCAAGTGATAAAAAGGCATCACTTGAACACAGAATTTGAGAATCCTAAAAAACCCACAAAAGCAGGAAGGTGAAAAGTACAAGAACAAGCCTGAAGTCACACCACACCTCACCACACAACTCAGATTTCCTTCCAGACACCACCAGCGCACAGCAGAGGTGCAGACCTTCATCTCACTGTATGGAACATTTCTTGCCTACCCAAAGCTCTTCACTGCTCGCTAGCAAATTGTACGAGCTGGGTTTGTACTAATTTACCAACCAACTAATACTCAATCCAAGCCACGTTTTCACTCCAGGATGTCGCAGCCAGCAAGGCTGGAGAGGCCTTGCAGGAATTCCCACTCGTATCTAGTTTCAAGGGGCTCCAAAAGTGGTTGCTTAAAAACCTCCACAGAAGAAAATCTGGCCTATGGGTTCCTCCCAGAAAGGGGCTGGGATTCAAGGGGGTAGAAGGAGCCTCCAACATGGCTTGGGGTTTATTTAGCATGTGGCAGACAGCCAGATAAATTCCAGGTCGATGTTACTGAGGAGATGCTGCAGGATTTCCAGCTCAAACTGCAGTTTTACAATGTACCAGCCCTGGTAATGAGACTGGGTAAAATCTCCTCCACAGCTCCTGTCCCCATCCATCTCTGTACTGCAACTTGCCACCCTCCCAGCAAAACTCCATGGATTTGCCTTGCAAATAATGAGCACATGACAGGGGATGGCAGCACTCCTTATCCCGGGCTTACCACGGTGGCCAGCAAACAGCAGCTCCACGGCCTGCGGCTCAGGGCTGGGCATCATACCAAGCCCTGCTTCAGGTTCTAGGCCAACACAACCTCACTCTGGTGTAGGGGAACCCACCATCTCCTTTCCCAAGGAGATGCAACCCTCAAGCACAGGCTGGGCCTGCTCACTCTGTAGCCCCCCACAGCCATCTCTGAGAACTGTCAAGGAAACAAAGATTGTACCAAACTTGAAGACTTTTTTCCCCCCTTAAACCTTACAAAAGAAGCCAGGGAGCTGAGGCAGAGCCTGCCTGAAATACCATCACCAGCCACCCGCTACGTTCTCACATCTCCACAAAAACTGTGCTCATAACTTCTATGGCCACAGCAAGTCTTCAAAAGAGAGGCAGGGAGATGCTGAAGTGGCGACAGCCCCTCCGCCAAGCTCTCAACAAAGGCAGTGCAAGCAGCTGCTGAAACATATTAGGATTAATATCTTAAATCCCTATCTCTATTACACTGAAACCTAGAAAGCTGGTGGACTTGCACTGCCTTCTAGACATGTGAATAGGACAACCTGCTGTTTTTTTTTCTTTTGTGGGATTTTTTTGGTGTAGTCCAGATCATTGCTATGACACACAAAGGCAACTTGCTCCTGTTTCTGAAGCAGACACAGCACCTGGGCACTGGGGGTACACTTGGGCCACCAAATGTAATATCCTATGCACTACAAAACCATTTACTAGTCATGAAGCTGTGCCCACCCTCCCACAACACAGTGCTTAAACGTGCCCACTCCTCCAACAGGAAATGGGACAAACTTGCAAAGTGATTTTCTCAAGTGTTGGCCTCCTACAGACCCCACCAAATTCAACATGCTCCCGTTGGACAGCAATTAGGGCACCAGGCGGGGTGGTCACCAGCAATTAAGTCTCCCAACAAGGCTATGCAGATCTGGGAATAAACCCAGGTACAACACTCACAATTCTAAACCAACCCTAGGAAATGGAAGCCTCTGCTCAGAACATGAGTTTATCCTGGTTATGGACAAACATCTGGCTGCTGGGAAGTTTCCACTGCCCCCTTACAGGTACCTCAGCACACTTTCACATGTCCCAGCCCTGCTCAGCTGTCACTGAAAAACCAGCAACCAGGGTCAGAAGGACCAGAGGCATTAAGGGCCTCTGCCCTGAGCACAATCCATACTGCAACAAAACCTTGGTGTTTATAGCAATGAATTTCTAGCCTTCACAATTACAAAGAATAACTCAAAAGACCTCAGGCAAGCAAAAAACACTATGAACATCAAGCTTTGGAGAAAACACTTCAAGAGCTATCAGCCATTAAATGCATCATTAAATAGGTGCTGATGTTCCCCAGCTGCTGTCCCAACACCAACTGGGATCTGCTGGATATGTCACCAGGCAACTTCACATACAAACTCCTCCACCCTGCAGAGGAAGATCAGCTGACCCTGTGACCAAGTCCAGAAGGAAGGAGGTTCCGATTCTCAAAGCAAGGCTGACTAAGTCTGCAGCCTAGATACAAGCTCTTCTGCAAGTGGCCGTTACCTGGGCACGGCTCTTATTCCACCACTCAGCTTCAGTGACCTGCTTAAACTGCTGCCAGCAGCATCAAACCACTAGTTCAGACTCAACATCTCCAAGAAAAAAACAGAGACGTGTGGGGCTGTTCTGAAGGGCTTCTCAGGTGGGCAGCTCAGTAAAGCACTTCACTTCAACCATGTACAATCTGAACAGCTCATGGAGTATCCACTGTGTAAATCTGCCCTAGACAACATCTTTTATATGTGCAGTGTTCATTGCTTCAAGGTGCTCTGTCACACAAATATATCACAAGACAGGTGATTTCCTTCTGTAACACATGGACAAATTCTGATTATTCTCATTTACTGTAGTTTGCCCAGCCCCCAAAGATGAGGACCCAGGACTTGCTGGGTGCCAGTCCCGAGCTCAGAGCTTTATGTGGCACTGCATCCCAATGCAATTGTTTTAACAGAATTAGGATAGCCAGGTCTAATTACTACTTGTTTCTTTGTAAGAGCTGATAAATAAACACTAAGGGAAAATAATTTTTCACAAAAGCCACATGCATTAACCCACAACTGCTGTCACCTAAACCACCACCCTAAATGGGCTGGGTCATGGGCAATGCTGGGCTCTGGAGAGACCCATGAGATGGCACAGCAAAGGCTCCTGGTCAGCTGTCTTTGCCCTTTCCCACTGCATCAGAGGTGCATTTTTCCATCCAAACAGGGTCCAAGTTCTGGAGGACAAGGCTCCTGCTTGCTGCCCAGGGCAATGAGCAGCACTATCCTCTCCTGCTCCAGTGCCCCATCCCTCTCCCAGCCTACTTAGGCAGGGAGCTCTGGCATTCCTGCTAGAAACCCAGTCAAACAGACAATTCCCAGCAGTGGTGCAGACCAACTAACTCTACATTAACCCCAAAATACAGGGACTGGCCTTGGCTGCCTGGCAAGGTCGGCCTGTTACACTCACCCTGCCAGGCACTACACAATCACAGAATTCTTAAGGTTGGAAAGACCTCGAAGATCATTGAATCCAACCATTAACACAGCACTGCCATGTTCACCACTAAACCATGTCCCCAAGGGTCATATCCACATGTATTTTTAACACTTCCACAGACAGTGACTCCACCACTTCCCTGAGCAGCCTGGTGTCTTGGGGTGACACCTGGGAATAATCACAACCCAGTCAACAGTTCTTCCGTACTAAACCCTTATGTCTGTTTAGCAATTAACAGAAACCCTTGTCAAAGGAAGAACTTAGAGGAAGAAGGAAGGACAGGATGATGTAACTGCAGGAATGCAGTGGGGCCAAGGAAGAAGCTAGAGTAAGAGAGCAAAAAAATCACACCGATGACAATAACATCCTTAAAAGTTGTATTAACTGAAGAGCACCGGCCAACACCATGGATCACATCTGACTAAAGCCTATCTGCCCAAAAATCTGCAACGCAAACTCCAGGAGAGCTGTTTTCCTCACAGTGAGTGTTTACAGTTATATCACCCTCCTTCAGAATATGCTCCTGCTGGGGTGGAGGTGTCCTGCAAGTCCAAGGTCCCTCATTAAACAAGCAGCACTGGAGGGAAAGGGAAGGCACTGGAACTTTCAATCCCAGCCATCCCCAGTCGGCATTAATCCTCTCCAGATGTTCACTGCCACCATCTCCTCCAGCTCATACCTACAAAATCCTCTTCTACCAAAACCAGAATAGCTCCTAGTGACCCTTCCAGGTGACCACACAGAGCTCTGCTACTGAATCAGACTAATTTCCCACAAGAAAACAGAAAGAAAATAAAAGAGTTTATACTTGCAGGTTCATCTGGGTGTTAATGACACTCCAGCAGCTTTTCTGCCAACATAGCAATAGTTGTTTAGGGTGTGATAAACTGGCGCATCAATGCCAATGCCAGTGCCCCTGTTTATTTTCCTCTGGTGGTGAGGAGGCAGAAGTTAGGCCTGGAGGATGGAATAAGATACATTGGCAAAAATATGCTTTGGGAGATAAGCTGCATCAAAAGTCGGAGCTCTTAAAAACAAAGACACCAGTAAGTTACACACACTTGGGGCACAACGCAGCTTTTTTCTACTGCTGCTTCAGGACAAATCTCCCTGCCCCAGCCAGGGGCAGTTTCCTCTCTTTACACACAGTGAAGTGCCAGTCAGAAATCGAATTTCTTCACAGCAGGAGCAACACAGCAACCTGGTGGGCTGGGGCAGGTGCTGCCCACCCCACGGCCCCGGACACAGCCCCGGCACCCACACAGTTCCAAGCCCCCAGAGCTGCTGGTAACTACCACAAGTGCAGTAAATCCTGTATGCTCTGTGCTGCAAGACCATGCAGTCTTTTTGCCTTCTTAGTTTAGACACAGACCAAGGAAAGAGGAAAGAAAGTCAGCATAAAAAGTGACAAAACCTGCAGCTTCTACCTGAGCATTGAAATTGTGCCGTTCAACTACACCATTAGAAGTGAAGCCTTTCACCTGTTACATACAAGGGCTGTTGCAGTAGAAAAAGCAACATAATATTGATTTGACACGTCCTGTGTAGAAAAATAGGGTAAGCAGACATTAAAGCAGGCCTGTATGAAAATACAGCTGGAGCTACATGAGGTGTTTTACCACTGGAACAGTGGTAAGAAAGGAAAACATTCCACAGGTCTTTGGTACATAGGTCACTGCGTTATAGTTTAGGATCAGACCAAAACTCTTAAGAAACTCCAAAAGAAAGAGTTCCCCTTTCTTGTATTAATTTTTGTTTTAAACTTCTAAGATACAAAAATGCTATGAAAGCCTCAGGTTTTGGAAGAGTTGAAGAATCCCAGAACATAACCAACTTTCCAGATTTATCCAGCAAGAACCAGCACCTCCAAGTAGCAATTTCACAGCTGGTACAATACAGCTGAGACCAATCTGCTCTCCCAACCATTAGCTCTTTTTAAAAAGTGGGCAGTGATTGCACCAAGACACAGACACAAATGGAAAAGGCCTGGCACGAGAAAAAAATTTCAGAAAAGGACTGGGACATTTTAACTACTATGTCTGGGAGCATAGCTGTGAACTAAGCAGCAGCACAGGCCTGCACATTCACACAATCCTCAGAAGTAGGTAAAGGCTTAATGAAGTTACTCATCTAAACCTCATCTTAGGTTCTTGGACTGACACTACACCAGGCCAGTGCAGCACATTGTGTCCCCCAAGGTTTCTGCATCAGATCTGCCATCCCTGGGGAGCACCCAAGCCACACCAGCACCCCAAACTCTTTTTCGGTCCTGTTTTCTACGTACAATTCTGAAGCAAAACAAGGTAAAGTTGTTCAAAACAAGATGGGTTTTGGAGGATAGACTCAACACCTGGCCTACGTAGAAACTTGTCCCTAAAAGCAAAATATTAGGCTATTTTAAAGAGTGAAACACCTCGAGTTATGAACAAAACTATCAAGTTTATGTTTAAATTGCATACACATGTTTAATACTATTCCTGGTGCATTTTTAATTGCTTAGGCAGTTCTTAGAGAGTAAAATACGCAATCTAGAACATATGTTCTGGATTATTTTTCACAGATTACTTCATAAATTCAAAAAGTTTATTCTCCTTCCCCCACAGGGAAAAAAAAAAAAAAAAAAGCCTTCAGAGAATAAACGCTGCAAGTATTAATAAAAGTTCTCTTTTCATTTCGGCACACATCCTTCTCTTTCTTCTACATCCCTCGTCCCTGGGAATGGAAAGGAGGCTTTGGCTATAAATCAAACCAAGACAAGGTAGCCAGGCTCAGCATCAGACTCTCCCCCAAGTCCCGCAGCCCTCTCAGCTATTTGAGGAATCTTAATAGAAAAAAAAATAACAATTCTGCCGCGGACAGGGCAGCCCCCGAGAGGCAACAACCACCCGCTCGCGGCGCGTTCGGGGCCCTGGGAGGTGCCGAACTCGCGGTGCCCGGGGCGCCCGCGGCGGGCGAGGCCGAGCGCCCCGGGCCGGCCCCGCGGAGGCTCCGCGGCCCCGCCCGGCGCGGCCCCTCGGCGGGCGGCGCTGCCCCGGGGCCGCTCCCGACCCCACATTGTTCCCGTCCCCGCGGCCGGCGCGGCGCTGCCCGGCCCGGCCTCCTCCCCTCCCTTCCCGCTGCAAACTTCGCCGCCCGCCCCGGACCTGCTCCGGCCCCAGCTCGGGCCCCGGCCCCGGCTCGGGCTCCGGCTCCGACTCGTAGTCCTCCTCGTCGGCGCTCGCAGACATGGCCATGGCTCATGGTGGGCCCAGGCGGAGCCGAGCTGACATGGCTGGAGCGGCGCTGCTGGCGGAGCCCCGCTCCCCGCACACACACACACACATGCAGGAGGAGGAGGAGGAGGAAGGGGGGCCGTGCATATTCATGCCAGGCAGCCAGGAAGGGGCTGGCCCTGCCGGCACGGCCAATCGCGGGCCGCTTCCACACCGCCGGCCTGCGGGGACAGCGGGCACCGCGCGGCCGGGGCACCGCGGCCGCCCCCCGCACACGGCGCGGCCGGGGACGGGGGGCTCGGCCGCCCGGCCGGCAATTAGCCCCCCGCCGGTAATGAGCCCCGCGATGTGCCGAGGGCCGGCGGGGGCGGGCCGAGACTCGGGTGTGCCGAGCGGCGCTGGGCGGGGAGGATGCGCGGCCGCCCGCGGGGCGCTCGGCGCTGCTCGGGCTGCTCAGACAAAGGAGACGCGCACAGACACACACACACACACACACACACACCCCCTGCACCGCGCTACCTGCCCGCTCCACTCCCGCGGCGCGGGGCGGGCCGGCAGCGGGGAACCTCCATCCCTCGGGAGGAGGAAGGCACCGAGCAAACTTCGAGATTGCAAGCGGCAGAACCAGCGTTGGGATAAGACGAGGCGACCCGGCTTGTGGAGCTGCTCGCATCTGGCCTCACGCTGCTTGCTCCCTGTGCAGGCACCCCCTCTTTCACTTGCTCCCAAAGAACCATTTCTAGCTCTACTCTGACCATCCTGAGCCGCTGCTGGGGTTTCATAATGAAATACTTTCCCCGCAGTGTGACACGTTACACATCGGTCAGCCGGGGACCTGTTCTGGATCCAAAGGTCCCAGGGCCAGCACCTCAACACGGACACTGCCTTTGCCCTCCAGAGCCTGCAGCTGAGGGTCACAGGCCTATATTTGAATGCCGGAGATTTAAATTTCCCATTGGATTTATGGGCCTGCTTTCAGGGGAAATCCCGATTCCACTCAAGTTGTTAGGATTTTGCCTCCGGCTCCTACGCCCACAACACAGAATTAAACATGAGATTAAATATTTGCATGTGCTGAGCAACCAAGAAGCCATAAAGAAGCACATCTAATGGTCCTTGCATCAGGATTTTTGCCAAACTAGTTTCAGCTCAGTTCCCTGGTCTGAATTACCACATGGCACAACCACTTTGGGTAGTTCAGAAGAGGCAGGAACAGGCAGGAGCTGGCATGGGAGCAAGGAGCAACACAGCCCTTGTGACACCAGGATCCACATTTGGTCCCTCAAGTTTAAGTAACAAAACACAGTCAAACTTTAAACACATATTTTCAGGCAACTGCTGATAAAGCCACGTGAATCGTGTAATTATGCCCCTTCCTTATTTTCAGTACATTAAATATCCATTGTTTGTTGTACTCCTGTCCTCTTGCCAACTCCAACTCAAATGATGGGTAGGTGATGGTGTTCTCCCCATCCTGCTCATCCACCATGCCTGGAGCAAAGCATTTACTCACAACACATGATGGGGCTCCCCAGAAGGTAATGGGATGTGCTCAGCCTGTCTCCTCAGGTTTCTCTCTTCCCCCATTGTGTTCCTACACAACCGGGAGCAGGAGCAGACGAAAGCTGAGGCACGAAAGGCATGTGCCTAAGGCCTTGGCTTTCAGAATCACAAGGTAATATCAGAATCCAATGTTTTCTGGAGGAGAGAGGAAGGGGGGGGTGCATTTCATGACAGGCCTACAATGAAGAGTTTTAAACTACGAGCAAGAAGGTGGCTGCAGCCGTGTGTGTGGTGCCGTAACACCCTTGGCCTGCAGCAGCAGCAGCAGCAGGACAGGTGATATCCGGAAGGAAGATGCCTGGTCCCACACCTGTCCGTGGGCAAACCAAGTCTCCACTAGCCCAGTTCCCTGTGAGGCTCGGTGTAACCTGGCTCACACTTGTTTGTCCCTCCAGCCTTTTGGCTCCGTAATCCAGGCGGGAGAAAAAAATAACTTGTGACATCCCCCAAGGACAATCCACCAGTCACACCACGGCGAAATGTCATTCACAGCAAATTAAATCATGATAGAGATCATCCTACTCCTCTCAATCTGCAAGGCATTCCAGCACTCCTGATGTTGGCACTGGCCTCTCCAGGCTGCAGCAGGTTCCTTCCCAATGTAACCCACACCACCCTCACCCCACAGCCAGCCCTGCCACCCGAGAGCGTGGCCACGCTGCCCTTGCAACAGCACCACAAGCGACAAATGAGCTCTAATTACGGAGCCTGAGTTAGGAGGGAAGACTCACACATGCCAAGATCTTGGAATGATTTCCAAACACTAGGTAAACTTTGCCGAGGTGGTGTTTAAAAAAACAGGATAGGGTATGATATAAAATAGCAAATTGGGAATCAGCAAGGAGGAAACAACACAATAAAATAATTTTTTCTGATTATAATTGCTCTCAAAAAACCTCATCCTATACAAGAGCAGCTAACCATTCAAAGGAATATTTAATACACAGAAGGAACTATTAAGAGAGCATTTTCCAGCTCAATTCTTTCATCTTGTCTACACTAGAGAACACTAAATTACAACAAATAGTGAGCAACCCTTGTGTGAACAGCATCTAGTTGCCCAGCCTGGTGGAGTTTACAACAGTTTAGAACACAAAATAAGCAGCAGTGACCCCCGTCCTGCCTGCAGTGGCAGTACTGTGTCCATACTTCAGCTTAGTGTGATACAGTTCAGTAATAAATAACATCCTTAATTACTCTGCTGAATGAGCCATAGTGAAAACTGCATGAAAACAGACAGCACCTTCTATTTTGAACTGTTGCTTTGATTGCACCTCACCTGAAGTCATATATAAGTCTCATCAATATCATAATCTTCTCCACAGAAACCAATTATGTTGTCACAAACTGAGACAATAACCTCAAGCGAAGAATAAACAGCAGGAGCAGATGAGTGCCAAAGAACCAGATTTTATTCTCATGCAAATATCCTTAAGTAGTAAAACCAAGATGGGGGAGGACGACTACAACCCCTGTGCTGTACTCACTCACTCCTGAGCATCTCCTATACCAACAGATTGCAGCTGCTGCTGCCAGCGCTGAACAGGATCCGTGTTTTCCTATGACACACTAGAGTTTATGATGCTCAATATGAAGTGAAATAAAGTTTTTTATGTGGCACAAACACACTTTTGATTTAACCTTCCCTTGAAACTTTTTATGCACCTTTACAGGGTATTATATTTAGCTGGTATTAGGAAAAAATATTAACACAGAAAGAATTGGACAAACAACCTCAAGCTGGTTGATATGCAAGTCCTTGAAAAAAGATGTTGTCATTTGAGCTGCTGCTGCTTTCTGCAGGCCAGCATGTATGTTTTTGAAAAGGAAACCCACTGAGATGTTTATGAATCACAATTATTGACCTGTATCAGAATAAGAGAGTTACCTAGTAGCTTTCTAAGGTTCATTGTTTTGGTGTAAGTGTCCATTCATATGAAATATGATCTTAACTGTTGGGCCTGAGCAAATTTCATGACACTTTTCTCAAGAGTTTGAACCGATATTTCAGTTGTATTCTCAGCACTAGCAGTGACAGGCTGACAGCCTAAATATCCACAATCTTACTACTTCATTTCTACTTCATCTGAACTATGACATAAGGGTTGTCATCAGATGCACTGAGTATCTGTCACAATCTTTTCAATAAACAGTCTGATTGATCAACCTTAGATCAAATGAAGTAACACAAGATGAAATAATATTGACTGCTCCCTCCACGCAATGCTACTGATCATACTTCCCTAACCAGTGCCCAGCACAGTTCCAGGAGAACCAAAGGCAGCAAGGGCTGTACAAACTCCTCTTGAAGGAGGACAGCCTTGGCCTACTGCAGCAGAGGAGCAGCACCCAAACAAGCAAGAACCCAGACAGAACACGCTGACAGTAACTCACTCACTCATAAGCCTTAAAACCCAAACAACCCTCCCCAAACCCCAACACCCTGTCATCTTAAAAAAGTAATAAATAAGACTGCAGAGTGGTGAAACATGGACTTCATCTATCACACAAGACAGACTCTTCTCTGCAGGAAGAGCCATGACACGACTGGGACTAAGCACTGGGAAGTTAGGGAAATCCTGCCATGCTTTCTTCTTCCACAGAACTTACAACACAAAGTGTTTCCACAGCACAGTCTGTGTCTCCAAGAGCCATGTTCTGTCAGCAAATGCAAAAACTAGTGAAGGAGGTTCCTAAGAAGATAAGCAGTGACGGCCATGCTGTGGAGGAACATGCAAATAGATGTGGCTGAAAGAGTGGATTAACCGGAATAGGAAACCTGCTTTCCTGCAAGAGGCTCAGTGTGCTCTGACACACAGCACGGAACACTGGGAGACAGTCAGCTGTGTCCAACGTGTGGGCAGCAGCCTGAAAATCCAGAGACCAAACCCAAACACATGGTAAGCAAAGGAAATGCTGAAGTGCAGTTTGCTTATGAGGGCTCATTGCTCATTGTTGTCACCTACAAACTTGACTTGGATTTGTGGGGAAACATCCAGGACTAACAACGAAACTACACCAGGCTAAGACTCACAGCTGCTTTGCTTTTATTGGAATTTACCCATATATTTTGAAATATTTGTTATTTTCAGAAAGGAGAGCACTGCTGTCCCTCTTCTATCTGGTCCACTAGTGCCTGCAGGAAAGTTGTGAAGTTAAAACAAGCCCTCATTTATATTCTCAGCAGACTTTAATTTCAATGTGCTGTGGAACTAAGAGGAAGCCATCTTCTTGGGGACAGAACATACAATTCAATTTTGTTCTGAAAAGTGCACGCGGGATTAATGTCCATAATTGCACGGCCTGTACTGTGGAATGACAAACGCCTTTCCCGCTGCTCTGCCAATATGCTTCGATCCAGAAACAAAACCATTAACTTTCAGATACCTAACTCAAAGCATGGATTGTTTTGATGTCAGGGTGGCGGAGAGCACAAGGATGCTGAAATTCTTAAACCACGTTCAAATGTAGCATTTGGTCTGGTTTTGTTGGCCAGCTCAGCAATGAACGTAGGCCAAGGTCCTGGTGATAAAATCTGAGATCTGTCAACTCATTTCACATACACTATCTAAGGAAACGGTCTTAAGACTACAGCAGTTTTCATCAGCACTTTTACTGTTATGAAATAAAGAGAAAGCTTCTGTCTTGAAAAATGGCAGTCAAGGCGTAGTTGGGAAAAATTCATATTACTGAATATTCGTGTCTATAGCAGAAGAATGACAATGGGGAGGAATACATAAATCTTCTTGTGTGATACCTGGAGCACAACAGTTGGAAAACAGAGATGTCTGTTCATTTTTTTTTCAATCCATTTAGATTTCTAGTCAGAGTCAAAATGGCTCTAATTTACCTGTTTGATGTATTAATCACATAAAGGCATTGGTCAGATTTCAAAGCAAGTGGCTGAGCGTTGATAAGAAGTGAAAATATTAAGTCAAAGATGGAAGATTAAGAAGGTGCTCATTCAAGTCCTTGCTATTTATAATTACTCCCTGAAGGGACACAATATTTCAAGTACAGCCTCTTGAGGTGAGAAATAATCTGTCAAGTCACCAGGCAAAGGTTTTAGAAAAATACTGAGGCAATAAGCAGTGAAGCTCTTTTGTAGAGTCATGGAGTGGGTTGGGTTGGAAGGGACCTTCATGACCACGTAGTTCCAGCCCCCCATGGCACGTTACCTATGATACACGTACACCAAACCCTGGGACTCCTTGGGTCTGCACCGAGTTTCTGCACAAATGAATTTGTCTGGAGGACAAATGTGTGTAAGAGACTGAAACAGTACTCAGAAAAATAAACAGGTCAGGCAAGGAGCTGCCTTCCTGGGCAGCACTGCCCCGGGAAAGCAGAGGCTTGACAGGAACTCCCAGTAGCTTCAACAGCTTTTTCTCCTTTGCACAGAAGCCTTTGGTTCTGGTGCATCAGGTTTTTTCCTGCCTCCAAGTGTACTTAGCAGAGGAAGGCCTTAGTTTTGTGTGTGTACAGCTACTGTGGGAAGTCCCCTAAAAAAAAAATCCCCCAAACCTCAACTATGTGGTTTTGTGTCTTAATAGATTTGTCAGGAGCCAGAATTGGGGTATTTTTCTTGAATACATTTCAGCTCTCTCCTACCACATGGCATCTACTATCATACAGTGTAAAAGAACACGAATTATTCAGAATTATTTAAATCACTGATTCCAATCACAATTTAAATCAGTAAAGAGAAAAACAAATTTAAATTGATTTAAATCCTCATTTTCTTTTGTACTTGTGTTATTTTCTGGGAGAAAAGTAATTATTAGCATCTGATAACTATGAAGAAATGCCTGATTTGCAGTAGATTATGAACTTTATAATCAAGACTTTTTATCAACAAAAAGGATTCACAATACACACATATTTGTATATGCAAATCTCCTTGCAGACTACTGGCATTTAAAATTGTTGTTGACACCAAACAGAGTTCAGGCTCTGCTGTGTGGGATCACTTCAAACACCTTTAAGCTGGTGCCTAGCAAGAATGAAATGTGACAGTTTAAATCTCCTTTTTGCTCCTGCGCCACTTGGAATGACTGATGGAAAACTTATTTGAATCTCAAGCAAAAAAATACACCATACAACAACTTACCCAGACTCTCAACCAGAAAATATCTCATACAACAATTTACACAGGATTATTTTGCTGTCTTATCTACCTTTTTTTATCCTTCAGATTTTTTTCTAACACTAGATAGACTCAATTTTTACTTTAATTCTTAAGTGCTTGTTTTTAATTGTCAATATGTGCTTTCTAATACATTTGTATTCCCACAGGAAGCACCCTGAGTAGATCTCCAAGGACTGGCCTGTCTTAGGGAATCTGGCAGAGTTTTCCCACCGATGCTACATGGAATGTTGCTTTCCTGGTGGTAGCCCCCGGGCAGGCTCCTGAAGCTGATGCTGGTTTGATGTTGTGCCATTTCTACGTGCTCAGATCTGTTTCAGACACCACTCTGGTTAAAACACTAATTGCTGTAACGAGTCCCTCACTGCTCCTGCTTCTCTGGGTGGAGCTGGCCCAGCGATAGCTATGGCAGGAATTCTTAGTAAGCAAGCAAGTAAAAACTGGCAGCACTTATTCAAAGGTTTTCAGGAATGTTCTTTGTCCACCTCGCATCTCTCCCCCTAAACTCAAAGAAAATCTGATCTAAAACAATGCTCAACACTTCTGAAAAATCACATTGGTTTCAAGTTAATCAAAACACTCCGTTTTATGCTTTACCCCCTAATTTTTGCTTACAATTGAATTGATTGTGTCCACTGATTCTTAGTCCATTTACTTACTATTTCTTAGGTTTGATCCAATGCATAATGTCACATAAAATTGGATCCATAAATAAAGGAGCTATGTTACTAAAAACTGGTAGATTTTCTTCTCTTCCCAGCACTTTTAAGGTGAAACACCAAAAAGAAGGGAAAACGTTCCATGCAGGAAATGGCAGCAGACACGTGAAAGTACACAGGGACCTCTATAGGGTCCAGATCTGGAGATGGTGGCCAATTCCATTGCCTTTTATTATTAAAATACAGGTTCATTCTGAAAATCTACCACCCTTTTCACAACAGCTGTCTACTGTTCTCGTGTGCTCTGTGGTTCAGACTGTGAACAATGATCAGAAATCTTATTTCCAGCCTAAATCTATTTATGGTATATGTTTATATTCACTTCTTCCCATGCCAACATTGTCCATTAGCTTAAATCATCTTTTCCTGCCCCGATGATTATACTCCCTGAAGTTCTTACACAACAATCATCTCCCCTTCAACTCTGCTGGGCCATGCTGAACCAACCATCTGTCCTGCCAGTCTCTGCTCTCAAACATCACATCTTGACTATACATGGTACATTCACCCTCACCTCAAAACTACCTATAATGGAACTGGAATAGAGTAAAAAAAAATGCTCAAATATATGGTTTTTGTACCAGAAAAGGCTGAACTGACTTGTGATTTTCAGCTTGGGAATAGGGAAAAAAATACTGAAAGTAACAGGGACATAAGAAAATCCTTGATAGCACAGAGATGAACAGAGACCTCATTCAAATTTCTCAGAATGCATGGTACAGAGGGCATGAAATGTATTTATGATATTAAAGGACAGATCTGAAACAACATAAGGAAGTACTTATCTACACAGAGCTTTATTAAACCGCAGGGGACACTGGCACAGGATGCTGAGGAGATCAAAAAGATCAACAGGTTCCACAAATTATTAGGTAAATTCACAGAGGGTAAAAACTTCTACCAGGGGACACTAAGCAGAAAAGATGAAGATATAATCTTCCATCTTAACGGGGAAGATAAGCAAAGGGAATCTCTGTATTTCTGCTTTGTTCCTATGACTCCTTTAATAGCAGTGACAGCATCACCAGGAACAGGACAGTGCTACAAGAACTGTGGGCTGGTGGAACATGACTTTCCTCAGCCACAGGAATCAGCCTTTTGCTCTGCCTCTCACAGATTACTTCATATGAGTTAATCCTTCTTGTTCAGATCCATGGATGTATCTGTAGAATTCTGCAAAAGATTTCTAGTAAAAATAATGGGGTACGAACTGAACTGCTGTAGGACAGAACTCACTAATGACAGAAATCAGATGCTGCCATCCCAGAAGGTTTCTTTCAATGCAATGCCCACCCATGACCACCCCAACCCAAAACAGCAACAGCAAAAAAAAAACCAGCCTGAGGGATGCCTTTCTTTTTTTTTTTTCAATGATCACTTTTTCTTCCTGGTTCTCATGCCCTGGTACAGAGCTATGAACATTATTTGCATTGCCAATTGCAGGGAAACTTGTGTTTAAAAAACCCAATAATCCAATCAAAGTTTCAGTTTGTGGCCTTTACTAATTAATAGTATTCCTTTAAATAAGAATATTACCATTTCCTTATTATACTTCTCAGCTATCTTCTTTTAAAATCAACAGGTAAAAATTACTTGGAGAAAAAACATGAACAGGCATCAGAGAAGCAGCCACGTATTGCAGCACTGTTAACCAGCTACTGAAAATTACAGCTCCATCTCCTGCTCACAGCCAGACCTAAATATATTTGGACACTCACTCTCATTGCAAATGCAGTGGCTTTAGTTTTGGTGCCAGGTAAGAGAGATGAGAATCCAGCTCCCAGTCTGCATTTCTAACTCTTCACAGAACAGGAGAGTCCAAACATATTTTAGTTCTTTATAGCTGCTCTTCATAGACAACTAAAGATCTTTATCACGATAAAAACAGAAGGCACTGCCACAGAGTGTAATTACATGCTGCTGGGGTTGACTGTTTTCTTCCAGAAATAGGAAATGGTTCGAAAAACGTGGTTTCTGCTTGAGCCATATTCTGAGTTCCTTAAATAAAATACTATCCCTAATTCCTGTGCAGATAAATGGGAACTCTGGTACTGTAGGGGTGAGCAACTCATGGGAATGGGTTTCAAGACTGGGCTTGGCAGTCACCAGCTTCCTGCACCAGTGACCAGCCATGAGTTGCCACAGTGGAAAATCAGGTTTAGGCCCTACTCTTTGTTCACACCACCCAAAAGTTCATGTCCCAGGGATGGGGTAGAAGTTAGCTGGGATGATTTCTTGCTTCTCTTTAGTTGCTTAAGAACCCAGCATTTGAAGGCAGCGTGCCCTATGGAGCTCTTCCCTTCGGACAGCATTGCATAGCGGGATTTGGTCAAAGGGTGGACTTGATGATCCTGGAGGTCTTTGCCAGCCTTAATGATCCATGATTGCAACCCCCCACATAACACTGAGCCCTGCACCAAGTGAGGACAGGCCACTGCTGCACAGCCCCCGGCACAGGAAGGGGATGGGGGTTGCACATTCACAGCTACATCCGTGCCGGCAGCCAGTGGGAAACGTCCTGCCTGAAGGTACATGAACTGTCAGCCAGCCATCAGGACAAGCAGGTTTCAAATATCCACTCAGTCCCACATTCCTGATTCCTTCAACAGGCCTAAATTAGGATTGTTGTACATATCCTAAGACTCCTGGCACTGGACTGTTTTCTCTTACTTTACAGCTAAAAGAAAAAGACAGATTTCTTGCTTCTTCTGAAATTGAGTTTCCAAAGGGAAAAAATAAAAAGGTGCCTAAAGGAGAGTAATTATTGTGCTAAATAATTATCAGTAAATTATAAGAAGTACAAGCGACTCAAAATAGTTCAATAAAGATGAGTAAATATGATCTGAAGAGGTGCCTATGAATCACACTCCATCTCTCTTATTACCACAAAATAATAATGGTTCGTACATTTTACTACAAAACTTTCTGCTGAAGATGCCAGAGATCTTTATAAACATTAATTTCACCTCCCAGCCTCCCAGATGGGAAGCCCCATCTCCCCCCGGAAAAGCTCAGGGAGCAGGAATGTGCCATTCACCTCACACGACACAAGGTGCTGCAGCAGAGCTGGGAACAGGCACAGACCCCAGCCTCCCATTTTGTGCACTAACCACAAGATCATCAAATGTCACCCAGTTATTCCATCTCCTCACTAAACCATTGCTGATTATTACTTCTGTTTCTTTTCCCAGCAAGTCATTTTCTTTGTCAGGGACCTGCAGTGTGCCTGGCAGCCCTAAATGCCTTTGGAAAAGGTGGACAGAGCAATGTGGCACTGTGGGGCCACGACACAGGGATGGGTCTTCCCTGTACTTGGTTAAATGTCCTGCCCATTACACCTCATCCTCTGTCAAGTGGGATTTGAGGTGAATTTCTCCCCAACCCCCAGCACATCACAGGCTTCAAGCAGCCATTCTGCAGCTCTGTGCACGCTGCTCACGTCACACTCACAACATGTAAAAGAAACTGACTCCATTTTCAAGGGAAATATTATTTGCTGCTTCGAAAATCATTCAGGTTATCAAAGGCATGTTCTTTCAAAAGCAAGTCAATGTAAGCAAGCTCGCCCTTCCCCAGCTTGGGTTACTTACACAGACACTCCCTGTCCCTGTTCCAGGGATCTCTGACTTCAGTCAGAGTTCTCTCCCTCTGCTCTTTGCTTTTCCCACTCCATCCTGTTTCAGTACTTGCTTCTCTCCTAATCCTGCTCTCGCGCCATTTCTAGTCTCTTCCCCTCCTTTCTTTACAGTCATTTCCATTTTCTTTGAAATGTTTTGGCATTTAATGCTGGCTTTATTCTTCCTTCTCCATCTGCTGCTCTTGTCTTTCTAAATCTCTTCTGGAGCCTTCTCTCAGGAGAAAGCAAGAGAGATGTACTCTGTTCCATGTACTGCTTCTTCTTTCTGGATTTCGGTTTCCTTCTTTTCATTTATGGCTTGGAATAAGACAATCCCCCTGTCCCTGGAAGCTGATACCAGCTACAACATCTCCTTACAGCCCCACAGTAGCCAGTACTGGGCTGTACTGGATCCCCTGCTCCCTTTGAACACAAGGATCTCAGGGAAAGCACTGGGAAATATCTGCCATTTCTCCTATAAATACTACAAGAGCAAGACTGCAGAAAGTAAAATTACTGGTAGATTTTACTCCTCTGCCTTGTGCTCAACATTTGTGGAATCTTCTGGCCATGGAGACTTGCTCCACCAGCTACAATCCATTTTCCAAAGGGGTTTCCCTCTCCCTAAGGGTTTTTCTTCTCTGTAAAATCTTCTATTTCATTATCAGGGCTTACAGGGAACAAAGGAGAAATAACCAAGCTTAACTACTAAAACTGCTTTTAGACAAATCTCCCCTATATTGTCTTTCCCACAGATTTTAATTTGGGACTCAAAAGGCTCAGCTCTAAGATGTCTCTTCCCAGCCTGTTCACTTGGCCTCTGTTCCCAGGAAGGGAAATAGCTGGAACGTGGAAGATGACAAGGACATTTGCCAATTAGAAGCACAACAACAAATTCCTCTTGGGAAATGTGCAGCCCTATCTGCATGTGTACCTTTGAACTAAAACATAAGACATAACAAAAACTGATCACAGATTAAGCAAAGCAAATATGAAGAGAATGGTGAAAGGATTTTTTCTGCTATCAATTTTTGTTTATTTCCAAACTTCAACCTACAGTCTTACTTTCGGTAAAAATTTTCCTTATATTTGTTATTAACTGGTATGTTTGTTATTGTCATGCCAGTGGGAATGATGCCTCGTAGAAGTTTTTGCTTTCAGAAGGGCTGAAGGAAAATAAACACCTGAAAAATAACCCTGCAGCCAGCAAGATGGATTTTGCAAAAAAAGGTAAGATTTAAGTCACAAAAATTACAAATCCTTTACAGTTGCAGTTATGTTGCCAATACACAGAAATAAAATAGAAGAAATGAAGCATTTATCAAGATTCCAAAATAAAGTGAACAAGAACATTAACAAATGCCAAAGCTTATAAAAGCCTCAAAGCACTCAGATCCTCCCTTCTCTCACAAGCTCAAAAGAGAGTCAGTTGTTCCTTAGTTTTATTTTGTATGTTTCACACACCATCTTTTCTCTGGTCACAGAGATTTTGCTTTATTCAATGCCTAGAATATACCTGACCATGGAATGAGCAGCAGCCATCAAACCAGTGGAGTGGAGAATCCCACACTTTTTTCTCAAGGTTTTCCACTGTTGTTTCTAAACAAATGTTTTAAACACACAGCATATTCTCATGGATTTATTACAAGCTAAAAGGGAAACATGTATTTAACAAGATACAATTCCTCTGAAATGTGCTGAGCTAAAACCCAAAAAGGGACCGAGAGGGAATGTGATGTGCTCATCCTGCCCCACTCTCCTCTGGCAGTTCCATGTTTATGGTCTCCTACTTCCCATCTGAAAGCAGCCAATTCTCATGGCTGCATGTGCCATAACAAGTTCACCAGCACAAAAAGTGAGAACTGAGTGAATTATTTTCCCTGATAATTATTGGAAAGGTATCTACAATGGTAACAACGACAGATTTTCAGATCGAAGTCTGATTTAAGCTGACCGACCCCTTCAGCGTTTCTAAAGAAATAATGGATTATAAAACTAATTCAGTGAAAAATGAAAGTAAAAATAGAAGCGATGAGACATCTTCTAAATAAGCAAAGCTGCTTTTACAGCATGCTGAATAACTGGAGTGTGGTAAACATACCACTGTTATAAATAACAACCAGCCTTTTGACATTGTTCTTTCGTTAATTATTTCAAATTCTTTATAAGCCTTAACGAAGCAAACCTCTCTGTTCTCCTGCAAAGTGAAAAGAATTACTGCCATGTACAGGAGGAAAAATTAAGATATAAGGACAGAAAACAATGCTTCAAAGTTACAGGGGCACATTGTACAGAGCGTTAAGGAAGTCTCATAGTGTAAGAGAAAAACCATCCTCTAGTTCAGATGAGAGTGCTCCCTAAGTGACTGATTTGTAGCATTTACACATCATTTAATTTTACACAAAAGGCATCAAAATTTTTAGATTTAACCATAACTAGTAAACGATCAAGACATATCAAAGTTTTATACTGCTAAGTAAGGCCCAAAAAAATTATTTTTAAATGGAAACTCTAAATTATTTCTCCCTGGTGAGGCACTTTCTTGTTCTGCTTCAAGACTTAATCATAAAACCATTAAAAGTAACATTTTGTGTTAAAAAATGCTAGCAGCTGCCAACAGATAATACACAGCACTTTATCAGATTATAGATAAATAAACACCAGACCAGACACAACAATGGTTAGTAAGTGTGTCTCATTACCTTTGTGGTCTTCTTGGGCCAGCTGACCACAGGGACACCCGAAATGGCAAGATTTTGGTCATCATCAGCATGTTCCTTCAGTATGTTCTGTTGCAAATGAAAAGGCCTTTATTAACCAGAGAAACATTTCTCCAACTGAAGAGTGCAGAGACCTACAGAGGACAACACTGCTCTGATGACAGAGTGACAAGACCGCTGCAAGTTACTTTTGCTTTTGCTTCCAGTACCCACTGAAACTCTCGCAGCTGTTAACATCCAACATGTGAAACTTCTTGCAAAACAGGCAGCAAAATCAGCCATCAATCACCCCAAATGTTACAGAATTCTTTAATATTGGTGTGTCCAAGACCGGTGTCTTACCACTATCACACCTCTGCCTCAAACTCCAGGTCATTAAATCCCAACTGACCTTGCTAATCAAGGCTACAAAAGGCCTGAGAAGCACCGAGGCTCTGCCCCTGTTACTTCAGCCATCACAGGGCATCAGGTGTGTAGTCTGGAGCAATGCTCAGAAGCCTGGTCATTCAGGTAAGCTAAGAATAAAAATGTACTCTGGAACCTTTCATCTTTTTGCACATGGCAATCCAAGAGCATTGGATCCAAGGGCATTCCCACTGCCCTTCCTTCCCCCATGATGGGCAGGACAGAGCTGCTGGAATCCAGTTCCCTTTATGTGACCAGCTGAGGCATTCAGGTTCCTGAGTGTTCACTAGGAAAGGATCTGACTACGGACAGCATTAAGGGAAAAAGATTGGTCTCCCCTCCCTTCCACCCCCACCAAACCCTTTTCTTTGATGCACTGTTCTAGAAATTTCGTGAGTGGGTTGCACAGGCTGACACAGCTTCCACCACTGTGAATCACTCCCATGACCAGTAACTCAACACAGAGGTGGTAAAACACTCAGTGGTGCAGCTGGGAATAGTCCACACTCGCCTCCCATGACTCCCTACATGCTCACTAATTTAGCTACAAAGCTCTTCATTTGGAGTTCAGGTGGCTGAAAAGGAAGAAATGAAAACAAAAAAAACAAGTCGGAAGGAGGATTCTGCTGTGCTGCTGAAAACTGAAGGCCAAATCAGCACTAACAGGTTAAAGACCAAAAAAAAAAGCTCCAATAGAACAAACGAGAACTGCAGGTTGGAAATTACCTCAACAGAATATGTAGGAGATGACCCCAGACAATGAAGTTCAGTGGTGCTGCTCCCAAGTATATGAAAAAAGCTTAATTAGCCAACAACAGGCAGCAGCCTCTGTCAGTCCCCAGTGCAGCACTCTAGTAATTAGTAATTTCACACGCTATACAAAAAGAGCTTAAAATACAGTAATTGTTTTAATAGGGAGTGCACTTGGAATTCATCTGTAATCATCCAACTAAAGCCCACAGTGTGATGGCATGTTCCAGTCCCCAGGAGCCCAAGTTTGGATGAGTGTCCCTGGGGCTGACTTTCTCCCTGGAGCTCAGACAACCTGTCACACTCAGCCCAATTCCCCAGCCTGTGCTTGAATGAGAGCTGTGTTAGTAACAGACAGCACAGCCCCAGCACAGCACTGCTCCTTCAGACACCATCACACCAGCAAGGCTGTTGGTGATACTGGTTAGGCCAAAAGCAGTGCCAGTGACCAAAATAAGCGATACCAGTACAAGCCCAGTTTCATCAGCTCGGTGCTGTGGCTGCACTCAGGAGTTTGCAAAGGTGAGGAGTAAAACCCAGCTTACCCCAACCTGGCTGTGATGCAGAGTCTGCATTCTACCTGCTCTTCCAGTGCATCACCCAACAACTTTTACACAGGGACTAATCATTGGCAAATTAACTCTTGGCTGAGCTGAGGTGAAGTGAGCACCTGTTTTCTCATGTCCTTTTTATTCAGAGAGAGATCACTGCATTAACTGAGCTGTGACCACATTCTGCAAGTTCAGTCCTAAAAACTAAGAGCTCTTTTGTACTCTCATTGCAAAGCCAAAATTCTCCAGCACAAGGAGGCAGCTTGAGAGCCATAAACAAAGGACAAATTAATCCCTTTTTATTTTGCTACTCTTAGGTTTGAAAGCCTGTAAGACAGAGAACCTTAACATTTCCACTAACAACTGTCAGAGACTCGGAGTTCAATGGAAAGCACAGTATATTCCAAGAACTTGGCAAGGTAATGAAGGTTTCTTGTTATCATATGTATCACGTGAAAATATTATCCAAGGAGAAATGTAAAACTATGGCAGCTTATCATCTGAGGCAGCTGAAAACAACGGCTGTCTGCGCAGCACAGCCACAGTTGCGCTGACTGGAGCGTCAAGTGTCAGCTCACAACAGGCTGGGGGAGGCAGGGTTTTGTTCACCTGCTTAAAAACAAGAAAAAAGAAGATAAAGAAAAGCCATGGGGCTCCAGTTAGAGGAACAACGTGATGCTCTCCCAGCACAAGGCGGCCCGATTCATTACACTTGAGGGCTGTGGTGACAACAGCAGGTATGAAGGGAAGAAGCTGATTAACTATGTAAGAATTCAGCTTAGCCATTAATTTCAAAAGCACAGCAAGGAACGACTCCCCTGAAATGCATTCAGTAGAGGGAGGTTTTTTTCTGTCATCAGAATGAGAAGGGGGTAAGATTTCTTGGCAAGAAAAAGTAAGAACATATTTCAGTAGATATCATCTGTCTTGCACAAGAATCTTCTCCTGCTGCCAAGGAGTTGCAGATATTTGACAACCTCTGTTCTTCAAACCGAGTTTCTTCTGCTCTAATGGACTTCCACAGGCCCTTCTGAAGAAGGGCAGTGTTTTTGCTTTGAAGTGGGGAAGGTCTGTGGCATTACTAAGAGGCAGATCTCACAACCCTGTTCCCCAACAGCAGCAGAGGAATTACCATCCTGCTGGTAACACACAGAAGTGTTATGTGCAGAAATCAGAGGCTGCACACAGGTGAGTATCCCCAGCAGTGTGTTTAATGTGTGTGGGCTGCACTGCCACAATCAAAGGTCTGCTCAGCTTTACCTGTCCTGTGATGTGGGGTGCAAACTACGCCAAGGAGTACGATGGTGACCTCTCTATTCTCTTCTTCATGCATAAGCCCACCCCAGCACTGCTGCAGCCAGCAGGGATTTAATTCCCTGTTTGGGCTGAGGGAAGAACTGACCTGCTCTCCAAGAGAGGCCTGTTCCACTCTGCAAATAAGCCTCCCTTGTGCTGCTGCACTCCATCGATCACGGTGATAAATGGGTGCTCAATCTGCAGAGGCAGCAGTTGGCACTTCTGGATTGCTGTGTCCCCACCAGACAGGCACAGTTAGTTTGGAGCTTAGATGATGTGTAAGGAATTTACACAGGCTTAGTTTAGTTTTCAGTCTCCCTTCTCATAAGGAAAATAAATTACTTTACTTCAGAAAGTCTCACCTACTTGACATTAAATAGCTGTATATAGCTGTGGTTGTATTTACCACTAAGAGCAGTAATCCAGTCACCCATCCTATACTGTGCTCTTGCTCAGCTGGGAAAGCAAGGATTCTTTGTGAGCTACCCCGATTAGTTCTGTGAAACTTCACATCACTGAATAAAATGGTTTCCTTTCTCCAGTTTAACTATCCATATCCTGTTTTCTGAAAACATTAATTATCTTCCTGAAGCACAAAGACAGACTTGAATGTCATACAAAAAAAGTTCCTGAGTGTATTTCATTAAGAAATAAAAGTGCTACAATAAACACTGATTTATTTGCTTCAGGAAGAAACTTGTTTAAGACCTTCCAAGCAGAGCAAGAGCTTTCAGACTTTGTCAGAGCATGTTCTTGCTATGCATTTGTTAAAAATAACTCTCAAATGGGTGCACTAAAAGGATACTTCTAATAGGATGCATTATTAATACATCACATGCCTGAAAGTTGGGTTGCCCATGAAATAAACCTCGTTAATACAGCTAAATACAGTCACAGCATGGGTCATTTGCACGGCTCCTGCAGGATTCCTGCCTCCATTCAGTCACACAGCTGACTGGTGCTCTGGATATTCATCAGGGTGAGGTAAAGGGGCCAGGCCTCTGCTCACTCCACTGCTGATGCTATCGGCAACACCCCCACGTTATTATCTGTACAGGTTGGAAAATTAGTAGCAACGTAAGAGGGAACATGATTCAGTGGTCAAGGAGGTAAATACCATTCTGGAAAATGGACTGTAGTTCTTCCTCTGCCCTTATGTCTCTATGTAGTACAGGGCAAATATTTTAAGTCAAGTTTCCATAGGCTGTCATGAATTGTGTGCTCCTGCTCTTCCTCACGCCTGCCCTGGGATCTGGATGCTAAAGATCAGAACTCCTGCTCCGCAGAAATGTTAAGCCACTACAATTTCAATATAATTAAAATCATCTTTTGCACTTATCGTTGTTAAATACACTAACTGTTCTGTGGCACGTAAAGCCAGCATCCAAAATTACTTTTATCTTAAGCTCTTTGCACCCCAGTTCCCTGTGGTAACAACAGCTCATCCATTACCACGTGTGGAGCACAGGGTGAGGATCCCTGGGAACATTCATTCACCCTGTTCAGCTGAGGGGCTGAACATCAGTACCTGATGGAACAGCAAGGATGGAACAGCTGCATCCTTACACCACAGAACACAGGGATCCTGCAAGGACCATTATGCTGGATGCATGCTCAGAGGACTAAAATCTGTCACTTGGCAACTCCTCCCTCAGCACGCCCCATCCTTTGAAGGTGAAAGCTCTAAATACACTCACACACTTGGATTTGATTATTTTTTTGAAGCTGAATAAACTGAATAAAACAAACCTCATGCTCTGAGGAGATCAGATGCTTTGGCTCCACTACACTGCTCTCTACCACATCAACGAGCACAGAGGCAGAAAGGAGTCATGGGCTGTTGCATCCAGGGTCCCAGAAGCAGATGGGAATGGGACACACTTTGTCAGGGGCTGCCTGTGACAATTTGCTGATGGGCCAAGAAAGAAAGGCCTGTTCTGGGAATCTTGAACTCCCCTCCTGACCTGGGAGGAAATGTACTCAACTGCCCCAAACTGTCCCCATTCCTTCAGAGCATCTGGGAAGTGGATTGTGCAACCACAGGGAGTTATGGACAAAGATGACTGTATGGGCTTTAATTAATTTACTGTGCCATACTGACTCCCACCCTCTGGAAACTGGGTGCTGGCTTATTTATGGGCCAAATTGTTAAAAAGATGGGTGAGAAAGTTCTTTAGTAGTTCTTTAGACACTGTTCAAGAAGATGTTTGAGTTAACATGGTTTTGAAAAGGTCTCACTCTGGCTAATCAGTCACAGGCTGGCCAAACATCCAGAGGTGATTCCAGAGAAAACAATCCTGCAGCATGTCTGATGTTTAGATGTGGTCATGGGCTCTTTAACCAGCAGGGAACCATCAGTATCCAGATGCTGGGCTACATCCTGATGGTTACAGTGTGTGCTGGCAAGGACAGAGAGTCTAGAAGCAGGCAGTTTTCAAAGGAGATGGAACATCAAGCTGCACACAATAAACTGGCAGGTGCTCACTTAATACCAGTTACAGCACAGTATCACCAAAAAGGTGCTATTGGCCTTCTTTTAAAATGTCCATTTGTAGTTCTCCATCTCTGTAGTCAGTGCATCCACTGCTCTGGAGAGGAATAAGAAAACAGATACTCCCACACTGAGCTTTAAGCCAGATTCACATATGGTACCGTGTTCTGGAGAGATGTCTCACAGCACTCTGGAGTATGTCATCAAAAGAGGGAGCAGGATCCCACTCAGAACATCTGCACCAGCCATTATATGTTGCACCCCTTTCTGGATTTTTAAGTGAAAACTACTCTGTGCATCAAGCTTGGAGAAGTAACATCACCATTCTTTCTGCTTCACCACAAATTCAGCTCCTGGTCTTGAGGCTTCATTTTTATTTCTGATTAGAAGATGACTGATCCCAGAGCAAGCTTGTGAATCTACATCCACAACTTTGAGCAGGTGTATCCACTTTCATGTACAAAGTGGCTGATTTTGCAAGAAGAGAATTTCTGAGCTCTTGTGGTTTACCAGAACGAGTGCAGTGTATCACACTTCCAAGCTCCAAGATCAGGGAATGTGGTTCCACTGCACACTGCACATGTTCAGCCTTCTTTAACTGCCTTTGAAGCCTTTCTAAGCAGCTGTTACACCACTTGCACTAAAAAAGTACAGGCTCCCTCCCCATTTACCATATAAACATGTGTTTTTCCCCTCAGACTGTGCCTTACAGAGCTCTTGTGTATAGAAAATACGTAACTGAAGACCCATACTGTTCACAGACTGAAAATGCACAGAGAAGTAGTGTCACTAGTGAGCACTCACTCCTCACACCATCTCCAAAACCAATATATTGTACCAGTGGAGAATAATTATCAACCTATAGAGGGCAATGGAGGAAAGGAAAATGAAAAAGGTGAAAGAAAAAAAAAGCAACTGGAAGTGTTAGACAATCTATCTACTGAGCTGCAATCAAGTATTTACATTTTGTATGTGTCAGCTAATGAGGTGTACGCATGGGAGATACGAGACCAAAAAGGGCTGATTAAGACTATAAATATAAACAGACTTTTAAAGGTATAATATTTACATGTGGAACATAATAAGTGCTGAATTATGAGGGGATATAAACTTTTGGCCACTACTGTGACAGTCTGAAAGGACTGTGTCACTTAAATCTGGCTGCAAACAGGAGTCAGAGACAGCTTTGGTTCAAGGAATCATTTCCCTGTCTGTGGCAGAGCAGCCTGACATGAGCTGGTCACCACACACAAGCTGCCACCCCTCTGCAGAAGAACTTTGCTTTCTGCTCTCCTGCTGACTTCTGTGCCCACAGAGCAGAGTTTGTGTGGATCAGCAAGTTATCACACCCACCTTCATGTCCTCCAGGAGAGCCTGCGGGTCTTCAATGCCTTCTGGAACACACTTCTTGTTCTCTGGGAGAGATTCAAGCTTTTCCACCAGGGCTTTTAAACCCTTCAGTTCAAATTCTGTGAGGTGAGTCCATTTGGTTGAAACTTCTGTAGCTGGAGACCCCGTGGGTGTTTTGGGATAGTCCGTCGGGGTTGTTGATTTTACGCTGTCATCTGACTCATTAGACAAAGTTCTTTTTAGGTACCTCATTACTGTGGCTTTTTGTTTCCTCCCTGCAGCCTCCTTCCCTTCTGAGTGTGTGCTGTTGGGTGAGGAGGAGCCATCCACCAAGGATTTGGAGTTCTTATCTAAGCTGTCATCCTTCTCCTCCTGGAGATGGGCATCACAAGATTCTTCATCCATGTCTAACCACGAATCTGATGAGTAGCTGTCTGTGCTGCGTTTTCTTTTTGCATCTGAAAGTTAGAAAAAGAATGCTGAATTTTTACCCACTGTAACCTCACAGCTGAAGCAGTTCTGTACCACTGGGGCCAGGTGCTGCCTATTTCAAAGGGCACTGGAGAATGGTTTAGTGAGTATGTGACAGGAATGGGCTTTATTCAGCTGATTTTTAATTTTTTTTCTTTGAGGGGGGCGCTTGTTTGTCTGTTTTAATGCTGGTTTTCATTAACATCTACTCAGTTCAAATGACTGGGAAACATTTAGGGAAAAATTATGCTTTCTTCAAAGCTTCAGTCCTCTATGCCTTCAATTAGGAGTAGGCAGAGCTCTTAAGTCACACACAATTAATTTTCCCACAAATCCGAAAAAGACCAGATTCGGCAGCTTTACAGCTTTAAGAGGAGAGTTAGCACAGAAGGAGGAGGGGGAAATGATGAGAGAAAGCACGTTAAAATGCTGTACATCATCATTCTTCCAGGAACCCTGCACAGCACAAAATCAACTCCTCAATACTTTTCCTCTCTGCAAGCTACTAACTGTTGATAAAACAAGAACCCCCAGTTGTTAGTGCATGAATACTCATTGCTCTTCTGAGACAGAGGATTTCAGTTGTGCTTATTTTACAACAACAAGACAAAACACACTGAGAAACACAGGCACTGTCACAGCTACATGCTACTGGTTTTAATGCCATTCCCAATACATTCTAGGTACTTCTCAGGAAAATTTAAAGGCAAGTTTCTGAGTCTAAAGAACTATTAATCTTAGTTTCCCCCTAAGAGCCCCAGTTGTTACCCAACTCTGTGCAATCAAGCAGTGAAAGCAATGTAGGAAACCAGTGGCCATGGTTCCCTCAAGCACACATCTTTTCTTATTTATTAGACACAATTTCCCTTACTAAGCGAACAACATTGAATGCAGGCTAGCAACAGCAGGAATTTCTGTGGAAAATAAAGTTAACACTGGCAACACCCAGTTAAGTCAATGTGAATTTTATTACTGGCTGAAATGGGTATGAGATCAAGCTACAAACAAAAACACACTGCGAAGGAAACAGAAGTCACACAGAAAAAGTGAGAGAACAATTAATAAAAAGTGAGAGAACAATTAATGAAAAGTTCCTTTCACAGCTTCCATGCTTTGCAGTGCAGTAGCTTTGGATTAGGACAATGTGAACCATGCTTAAGGAAGGATTAAATGGACATTAATGAGAAAGCTCAGCATCCGGTTGTTAAACAGGGAGGTCAAAAACAAATGCTGGAGCCCAGTTCCAAGCTGGAGAATTCCTCCTGATCACAGAGAAGCTCCTTGTCTCGTGCACAGTCTGTACCATCTTGTCACAAACACACTGGTCAGCTGGGTACCAGAGATGCCACAGGCAGTGGTAGTGTCTGAGAGCAGCTTGCTCAGCCTGCCTGGCTGCTCAGCTCTGCAGTTCCCAATAAAAACCCTACAAGGCCAGGTCTGCTCTGTGTGTTACTGCCCCAGAGATACGAGTTGGTCACCTCACAATAGTCAGGGCAAATGTGCTGCTGCTAGAGAGTCTGCAAACATCCAGCATCTCTGTCCAGTCTACTCCTTCAGACAGGCTTGCATTTTTCCTCAAAACCAAAATGGCCATAAAATGACTCCTGAAAGGCAAGTTCAAGATGAAATGCCTGTGAAAAGATGGCAGTCACAGAAAATACCCAGCCATCAGCAAGGCAGGTTGCAGCCCAATCCAGCTCCATCCACAGGGCAGGGTAACTTCCTCCCTGCAACCCTCCAAAAAAGCCTCACAGATTATTTTGTGTGCTGAGGTGGTGGCATCAGCACTCCAAAGCAGCTCCTCCTCTCTGCTCTGTGCTAATACACCCCCATACCTCTCTTAGAAAAATAAACAGGATTAGAAAATATCTTAACCAGAACATTTAAAACCCACTCAGTTATCCAACTTTTATTTCACACTGTTTTTTCCTTTGTCCACAGTAGCAAGCACACGTACCCACCTCAAAGGCTACATAATCAGCTTATGTCATTCTCCCATTTTACAACTGAGGAAACAGATGCTTGGGAGAAAGCACGATTTGCTCATTGTCACACATCAAATCTAGGGAAAAACCAGGAATCAGAATCCAGGCTCTCGGATCCAGGGCTGGAGCCCCTTCTCTGAGCCACACGGCCTTAGTGAGCTGTTTTACAACTGACTGAAGCACAAAGCCCAGCCTAGATGGGAGAAAATGCCAGTGATCTGGCATCAAACAGGAGAGGGTGAAAGCAGATACACATCTCTACACTGCCAGGACAGTTTCATTAACAGAAAGTGGTATAAATCTGCACAAAGAAAACCGTGTTTCTGTCCTCCTATGCTGCAGCTCTGCTGAACAGGAACTAATGGCTGTAACTGGGGCAAATCACAAGCGTAAATAAGGCCTAAAGGAAACGAGGGAGACCACGTTATGGAGGTGTGAATAATTTACTCCAAGTAACGCTCTGGTGCGAGGAGGAAAAGCTTCCAAGAGAGAGATCTCCACTTTTTGTCTCTTGCTGTAATCTATGGAAACAAAAGGCAGGAGAGGAGTGGAGCACCAGAGCATACTGGGGGCCTATTCCCACGAGAAGCCAGCACACGGAGTGGGGTCAGCAATGCTGTTCTGCCAGCTGCCACCACGTCCCTGCCACCGGCTGTCGGCACCAGGCAGCGCTGCTGTGCCAGCCACACCTGGGCATGGACTGGCAAACACAACTCACATCCAGCCCCAAACAAACCACCACCAAAGCAGTGCCCTGTTCTCTGCATGCCTGGCAGTCACCTCGTGCCTTGCCTAACTTTCCCCCTGGGCACAGGGCTTGCTGCTAACCTGGAGTGTACCAGGCTATTCTGGAGCACCAGGGGATTACAGTGCTGGTGCACCACCGGATTAAGAGCAGGCTGCTCTCAAAACACAACTGTCTGCTACTGCTGCTAATCTGAAAAAAAAAACAAAACAAAACAAAAAAAAACACGCCAAGGGAATCAATAATGGAAGGATAACTTCAAGGTGAGGGAGATTCAATTTTGTGTTTTCAAGTGTTTTGTTGTAATGCAACATGCCATGATTTTTATTTATTCATTTCAATGAAAACACTGTCTGACAGAGTTACTGTGCTGTGAGCTGAGGCCCTACATAAGCATAATCTGCATTTACTTTGTTGAGAAGTGCATTTTAAGCACTGTATTACCAGGGCTCCGCTGACTTGGAGGTTTCTGGTTTATAAAGTCTCTCTGTGGGAAGCAGCTCCTGCTCAGCTCAACTGTGTTTCTGAGTCAATGCACCAGTGAGTCCCAGGTCTGAACCCCAGTTCCAGAAGGGTTATCCAGTCTGGGCTCCCACAAAACTTAGTGCAAAAAGACCTTACCCCCTTCATCTCAAAGCAAATAAAACTAGCTCGTACAAACCATTCTGTGATCTAGCTCAGTGAAGAGGTGGAGCAGCACAGACTTGACCACAGGACAGAGCATTAGAAATCTTTTTTTTCTATAGCAGTTCACTTCCCTGTGGTTCTGGGCAAATCACTTAACTTTCCCCACAGTTATCCACTTGTACAAGAATAATTATACACAGTTTCCTTGCTGAAAAGCAACTTGCTGTATTACAGAACTTAAAAGAAAGGGATGGGGGTCAGGCATAATTATGAAACCTTTCTTAACTCTTTAGAGCAGTCCAGTGTGTAGTGTCTACCTTGCATGCCCAGCTCCCAACCCTGACACTGTGACTTGGGAGCAGCAGTTGCTATCAATCTGCTAAAGACAGCAATGACATTTTCATTAGCAGAAAAACCCTGAGCATACTGGAAATGTATCACTGCATGGAGCACCCCACACAGGAACCACTCAATATACTCAGGTACCTGTCTATCATAAGCAAATCTATTCTATCCCCTGAGAAGGGAGAAAAAAAAAGACATGTCTCCTTCATGGTGCCAGAGGGCATATTTTCTATATCCATCAGGCTTAACATACAGTTAGAGCCATCCTGTTAAAATTTTAGCAATGGGAATCTTCAAAGCTGCAGGCTACAGAGAAAGCACGTCTCTGATAGCCCAGGATCTTCTCCCAATTACTCTTTGTCAGCTCACTCTCAACATCCATATCTCACTGAAGGTCAACTGTGGTTGAAAACATCCAGTACAGACTCATTCATGATAAGAGTAAAAATAATGAAGACACATCCACCCTGAAAAACAGCGCACGTTCAAATCTAGTAGGAAACCCAAACAGGCTCCCTTCTGATTTCAGCCGGCAGGACAAATGTCCTAGTTGAGAGAGACAAGCAAAAGAAAAGAGAAAAAGAGATTGTGTGCTTTTACAGCAGCCTGTGATTGCTGTCATGTCATCATTCCCCTGAGTGTTTGCCCTCCTGGAAGAGATCTGAGAAAGAACAGCCTCACACACTGCCTGGGAGGACACGGCCCGGAAATTCATTCTGGGCCTGCGGAATGGGGGAGGAAGCCACGGCCATCATCTTCCACCTCATTTAGAGCTGGACTCACATTTTTATTCAGGGAGTGGAAAGACTCCAGGTTTCAGCCGTGCCTCCACAGAGGTAGGGTTTTTTCCTGTCTGAAGTGTTGTGAGTGGAGACATTTAGAAAACAGAAATACAAAGAACAATATAAATTGCTACAGCAGCATACAAGTATTGGGACAGAGGTATCACAACACAAGTACACAAATACACTTTCATGAGCAGACAATGTCTTGAAAGTCACTCTGAATTAAACAATCTTCATGTCAAAGCAAATAAATACTGTAACACAGTATGAAAAGTCTAAAGACCTTCTTAAAATCCAAATGCTGGTGAACTCAGTTTTCTGTGTTGTCCAAAGAAGTTCTTTATCAACATAGTAATTTTTTTTTTTTTTTTTACGCAGGAGAACAGAATCTCCACCAATTCTATGAAAACTACCCCCTTGTGAATCCCAGAGACTGAGCAGTGTCCTGCACTCTCTCTGGCTGATGTGTCCTCAACTAATAATCACTTTCTTAACTTCAGAGATCCACTACAACCACTGCATCAGAAGCTACATAAGGAAAGAAAGCAGCACAACTCAAGGGTGAAAAATAGCCAGTTCTAGCACCCAAAAGGAAAGGCAGAAAGTAGACATTTAGAACAAATTATGTCAAGGAAATTATTTTTTAAAAGTAGGAGAAACATTTAGATTATTCAAGAGAAATTTCTGAAAATGAATATAAGTATGTGAAGAATTTTTTCTTAAACCAAGAAGGACAGAAGACAATTAAATCTACTGAGGGGTTTGAGGAGAAGTTAAGTACTTTGCTTCATTATTCTTTAAGGAGAATAATGGGAAATTCTTTGTCAAGGGATACTCCCTCATGGGAAATCAAGAAATTGCTTGCAGATAGAGAAGTCCCTAAGGAACAGACAATTTAAGGACCTTTGCAGCTCTGAAGAAAAGCTTAAAAACAAAGAGGTAGGGTTTAGAACACTGTGTCTTTAGGATATCCCATCCCTCAGCAAGTGAATGATATCAAGGTAGAGACTCCACAGAACAAGCCAGTTTAACTCAAGGGTTACAGTTTGTGGAGATTTGAGTCAAGAGGCTGGACACAGACCAGTTAAAAGAAAAGCAAAGGAAGCACTGGAAACTGTATTACTCACACAGAACAAAGCAATGCAGCTTTGTAAAGGTAAATAATGTACCTTTACTCCTTTGAATTTGGCAAATGCCAAAGTGAAAGATCCAGCAGTATAGCAGACCTGATCTTTTGAACCACAACCCCCACTAAAATAATTAGTTTAAGGTTAAGTTTCTGCCAAGAAATAAAAACAAAACCCCAAGTTTCTGACAAAACAAAAATATGCATCTGTCTCTGCCACCAACTGAAGCCACCATAGGTCATAAGACCCTGACAAAGTCACCACTAAACCCTTTTCCAACTAGCCAGGCTCCTTTTCCTGAAACCTTTGCAGCTGGCACTCTTTGGTCATGCAAAACAGTCCAGTTCCCTCTACACAACGGATATCTCTAGTTCCCAGTGAGCTTTTGTATGACTGGAATATCTCCCAGCTAACTGGACTGAGGCACATTTTGTGGGGATCACCAAACCATTATCAGTAATTATGGAGCTGGGCTGGAATTCACATTGGTGATTTAGCTGGAAAAGGTCCCATCTCAATATCCTGAACCATTCACTCTCCACATCTAATTTGTTCTGAAATTACACGTCGCTGATCTGGCACCCCCCACCCTGCCTGCAGGACCAGCCTCTTTCCATGCCAGTGGTTTGGACAACAGGAGATGGTTCCTTATTTTCCAAAGAATGCTGTTATAATTTTCATCACTGCCTTCTGAAGAGCTGATCCAAAGGGCTAATTCCTCTAGGATGATCTTATGAGAAAAATTCCCCTGTGCACAGAATCTCTGCTTAACTAACCTTTCTGACCAGGGTCTCAGAGCTAAAATGTGAAGCACTCAAATTCCCAGTGACCCCGGGAATTCCCCCAGCCTATCTACACAGACTATTAACTTCATCAAATTATTCTTGGTCAGTAAAACTCACTGGAGAGTGACACCTGCCCATAACTTCTTCAATCCCTTCTACTAAGAATTGTGCTCATAGGTGAACATTTCCCTCCTCTGTCCAGAGCCTGGGGCAGTGCCAGCCATGCCAGGTTCACTGCGAGTGGCACCTCAGGGAGCAGGAGGCACAGAAATACTTTAGTCCTCCTCCACACTTAACATGTATCAGTTAAGTGTGGTGGTGCTTGTGCTATTTTCAGCTGTTCTGTGCTTAAAAGCAGAGGGAACGTGGCCCACCACCTTGTTCCACTAAAAGGAGGAAAAAGAGGCCAGTTCAGCACAGCAACAACTGGATTGTCACACACTGATGCAAAGCTCACACCAGTGCCAAGGTAATGCCTCAGGCACATCTATCTGTCTCTCCTCTGGTCCATTTTCAGCTCTTGTTGTAAAGGTTTCTTTGACCTCCCTGCACCTGGGTTACAGATCATGGAGATTTGTGTAGGTGTTTTCTTGGGTTTGTTTTTCTGCAGAACTAGAACTCAGTCACCAGAGAATTACAGGAGAATTTAAGGAAAAAAGAAGAGAAAGAAAGAAGGTTTAGTGACCGCAACATGTTCTGTAGAGGAGCTGCTCTACAAAAGGACTAAATATCCACCCCACCAGAGCACATTTGCAATACACACATTTCTGGCTGCTGAGGTACTGTGCTGAAAATGGCAGTAAATCCTCAACTGTTTGGCAGATCATCCCAACACTAACATTACTGAAACCAAGGAATGAACACATCCAAAAATTGTTTTTCTGGGATCCACTTGCTAAGGGAATGTTCAATAAATACAATTCGAAGTAGGTTGGTACTTCATGGAAATGCTTAAGAGTCAAAAATCTTCCCCGCCCCAAAATAAAGAAACAATTCATTAGAATTTCTCCAGTTCTCCAGTTCAATTTATAATCTGCTTTGCAGAAACCAAAGCAGCAGCTAGCCCGAGGTGCCAGCATCAGTTCTGAATCTGCACTCAAAGGATTCACTCACCAATTAACATTGATTCTTTCTGGTACTCTTTGCTGAGGTGGCAGCGCTGGGTCACACAGGACACGTATCTCTCCAGAACATACCAGCACATTTCATAGTAGAAAGGATACCGGAATTTGGCGTGCACCTGAAAGCAAGATCAACACTGTCAGTCCATGGGGAAGGGAGAGAAGTTTGCAGCACAAGGGCCAGTCATCATTCCCATCGTGTTATCAAGAGCACAAACAGTGTGAGGAGGGGGAGGGGAGAGGGTGGGAGCAGGGAGCTGAATGCCTCCAGCATACGGAATGAGGAGCCAGCCTGCCTGCCACGACAGCATCATTTCTTGGTTCACTAATTTGTATCCTCTTGGGGTGGCGGGAGAGGAGAGGGTTTGTGTTCTTGTTGAAATCATGAAACTGATGGATGGCCCCTACGGAATTTTTTACCTGCTGTATAAACATAGGGTGGTCACATACAGATGTTAGTCACTAAAACTTAAAATAAAGGCATGGGTTTTCATCTCCTAAACACTATCACAGGATTTTTATCAAAATGGCAACATTACCTAAAATGAGTCAAGCAGGAAATTCATCTTTTTAATTTGTGGTTGTCTCAACAATTTGATTAAACAAACGAAAACACAAATTCTTGGTAACTACACATTGAAGTAAAAATACCTTATGTGATTTACCTTTTGGTAGCAAGTTAGCTTTTGCCACAAACAGAGTAAGAATAGAAAAGCAGGATTTTGACAAAAGATCCTGTCAAGCTGTGTACCTTTTCTTACATCTTAGACCTGTTGTTCTCACACAAAAAGCTGAATTCTCCAACACTAGTTATTTGTGACAGTATTTCAGATTCAAAAGAAAACAAAGAGGGTTTCCTTCCTTTCCAAGACAGTTTTCTATCTGTAGAAGGTCATTGTACCAAAGAAGGATCTGGGAAGCTTCTAAAATGCAGGAAGATTTGTTGTGATTTGTTAAAAATGGATGCCATGCATCTTGCATGCACTTGTACTTACACTGTACACCTCTTTCTCCTGGTGGCACAGAAATCTGCATTTTGCAGGCTCAGGTGCATGCACTGCACTGGGATTACAGGAGCTGCTTTAAAACATTCTCTGCATATTCACTGCTCCCTAAGCCCAGAGGTGGGCACCCACCTTTAGTGAAAACTGGACTGCCCCAGAAAGGAGCATTATCTCAGAAAAAAACAAAACACCACCCACCTCAGGTCAGCCAAAAGCCCAAAGTCTAAACAGAACCACTAACCCAGCACCTGCAAACTCAGATTCAGCTCTGCAAAGCAGGCACTATCCAAACACCTGCATGGTGATCAAAGCATCCACTTGAGCAGATCAGTGACTTACTGGAATGCCCATATTTGAAAACTGTCCTCAAGGTGGTCAGCCAAAGAACTTGCCCCTGTTCCCAGGGCACAGGAAATGCAAACACTCTTAGCAGTAAAACAAAATGTAACAAAAGGAAAATATTCTGTATTGTCACACTAGATGTATCACACTGTAGGATTAAAATACTCCATGGCAATTCCCAGAAGTTAAAATCTCTTAAATTCAACACAGATACAGCTGGCAAATCTGAACTGCTTGTTGCTACAGGTCATGCATCCAGCACTGCTGCACCTTTCCAAATGTTTCCCTGTGTGGTTTGTAACAAAGCACACATACCAAAAAAGAAGGGAAAAAAGAAAAGGAAAAAAAAACCAACCAGCCAAACAACAACCCCCTAAATGTGAGAACATTTAACCCCAGGGCCTTTTTGCATTGAAGAAAATTTTTCCTTTAGTTTAGTTATTTGTCATAGAGAAGAGATCAAGTCACTTATGACTATCAGGGAACACAGGGGAAATTATCCATGCTAAAATATATGCTAATAAAGGAACTCAAATTTTTCCAAGAGAGCACTGCAGGAAACAAAATTTGCAAAGAATTGACTTACAAACAGGAAGCCGCCTTCCACCCCTCAGCCTTCAAAAGGTTTTCAGCCACATGCCTGGGAATATTAAAGACATCATTGCTCAACATTTGTTGACAGATTCTGAGCTTCACCAAATTTAGTTGTTACCAATGTTAATTCAATGTGAAAGACAAGGCAGTAATGCATGCAGTGCTCCCATTATGTATATCAATCTTTAATATTCAATTTGAGTTCCTAATTGCCTCGCTATCAATGTTCCAACCCACAGCAAATCCCTCCATGCCTCTGTAATCCACTGTTTGCCCGAGAAGGCTTTGCTTTTACAAACCTTCAGAAGGAAGAGCTCTCCCTACCATCTGTAGACAGAGATACTGTGCAGAGATCTGCAGGGCCTTCTGCCAGTAAAGAGACTCTAACAGTGCTTCAAAAACTTTTAAAGTTTGCCTTATGGAAAAGTATAGAGGAATATGCTCTTTATGATATCCCTGAACATTTATTAATTATAATGGATGTGAACTGCATTATTGTGCATGTCCACACTCTTTCCATTGTACACTCACAGTCAAATGAACTCTTATGGGCGGGGGGGAGGAATAAGAGAAAGAAGGAAAAAATTAAAAATGTTCTGTGATGAGTTCGAAGTGTAATATCTGATACAGACACTGCCAGAGGACTAAATCCCCACCAGCAGGGAAATACACTGGATCATCTAATAGGCATTTCCAGCTCTAACTTCTGTGATTAATAATTTACAATGCACTGGAAAAAAAAAAATTAATTATTCCTGTACAGCAAGAAAAAATCCTCTCTGGAATATGATCCATTTCTTCAGTTCAAAGTGAAATTATTTTAGAGATTTATATAGCCCTCCAAAAACAAAACAAAAAAACCCTAAGCAAGTAAGACACACATTTTCCTGAAAAAAGTATTAATCTCTTCCACAATGCCCATTAAAATCATTACAATCTCCACTTGTGTTTAATCAATCTAATCACAATATTGAAAAGCAATTTATGACTATTTACAAAACAATTAATCTAGCCACTTAAAATGTTATCTTACATTCCAGAAAACCAAGTGAATAGCAAACACCATCATCTGTGAGTGACCACCTTACGTATATATTTGGAGTGCCCTTGTTCCCACCACAATCCAGTATTTTAAGGCAGTTAAGTTTAGATGAATTAGGAGTAACTTTGACACATTCTTCCTCTTCAGTACTACAGAGCTGTATCTCCCCTATGCCAAATGATGACTCCCTGTAATGCATCCTGCTCTGCAGTTCCTCAAGCTGGGCTTGCAGAGAGCTAAACAGCTTGGCCTGTTTGACTGGCTGTTAATTGGCCTCCAGGAAAGCCAGGCTGCAAAATGAGAGTCTCTGTGAACTGTAAGGCTGGAGAATATTTGTTTACCTCAATTGCACATTAGGAGCTGTTTCCAACAATAGACATGTTTTTTATTACTCCTTAAAACTATTTTTAAATGGCTACAACCCTCTTAAAAAGTCTCCCAGGGGTATGAGGAATTAAGCTAGAATAAGCATGACAAGTATATAAACTAGGCAATTTTATCAGGCTGTAAATCAGCATTACCATTTCAACCCTGTATTTATTCTTGTCTGAGCTAAGACAATAACAACTACACCTAGCATAAAAATGACTTTGAATATCAGCAATCAAAGATGATTAAACACTACATAGCAGGTTTAAACACAGTGAAACCTCCATAAAATTGCTCTGTGCAAAATGAAGAGGGGAAGCACACCTGTATTACACTTTGATTTGAGTGTGGCAAATTACTTTGTCAATCACATCATGTAATTTACTTCTGTGCCATACACAATGGAAAGATCAATACTGATGAGAAACTCATTTGCAGTATGCTCACACTGGCAAATTTGGGTGAACTACATTGTACTGAGTCTGCCAGACCAGCCAGTGTATGAATGGAATTATTTCAACAAAGAAATGACAAAATTTGATTGACAAAGCAAATAATGTAGTACATACCAGAATCCTGTTTTGAAACCATTTCCCCCTCAAGATTCCTCCATTATATTTTTAGTTTGGGGGGGGTAGGAGGGTGTTATTATTTCTAAATCACAGTATTGATTTTCCTGCCTTTTATCAAACTTCTGTATGCCTCAGCTGCACGGCTTCTGTTTTGTTTCTGTCCAAAAATTCTTGCTATTCTTCAACTGTTCACACAGTTCTGATTTTCTACATCTGCCCACGAGCACAAGTTTGTGAGCACAGGTACAGACTGTGCGTAACACATTGCCAGCACACTGCAACATCCAAGTGCTGAAATTGCTTCTGTGAAGCTGTGGATATTCTGGGCTGTTGGCTTTCATTGGTCTTTTTTAAAGCACTCCAGTATTTTTGAAAGGAAAATGACACAGACTTCAAAGAAAATTTAAACAAAAAATGACAAGAACAAAAGTCTGATTTGGGGTTTCCAAATGTTGCAGTGTCCCTTTCCCTATAAATGGTGACAGGACATTTTTCAAGATGCAGATACCCAGCTCTCAGAACCTCCTCACAGGATCAGGGTGCCAGTGAATTTGAGAAGGCATTTCAGTGTAACTGGCTGGTAAGTTCCTAGAAGTTACCAAAATATTTGAGTGTTACAAGGAGTTTTGCCTGCTGGCATAAAAAGCTTAGAAAATCAAAGCTGCACCCAGCTTCCCAAGGAGAAGGGCCTGACATGAAGCACAACTGAGCAGTTACAACCCAAGGTGTGTGATCTTGGGTTGCTCAAGTCCTGTGTGAACAGAATGGCAGTTTTTATTCAATTTAAGGGAAAAAAGAGCATTTCCTTCCCATCCTCCCCAAAGACTTCAATGGAAATAACTGATTTCTGGCACTGATCCTCCCTCCCAGTCTCCCCTTCTCCATTCTCCATGTGAGCTGCCTGTGCAAACATCCTTCCCAGCAACAACACACCCTCCCCTGCACACCCGCAGTGTACTCCCAGCATATATTGCTGGTTCTTATTTACAGTCACTCTGGAAACCTTCCTGTGCCCAGCACCTCTGCCAGGCCACAGTGAGCCCCTTCCTGCCTCTGTCACTGTAACTTTCCTGTCCAAGTCCCTCTGTACTTTCTCAAGACACTTGACACTCTCACCTGTTCAAAGCCAGGCTGAATCCACTCTGGTCTCTACTTCTGCTCTCTGCCACATTCCCTCTGTTCTAATTCCCCCTAAATTTCAGCTTCTGTCATCTCTCTTCCACTAAGAATTAATTTTTCTGCTTCTCTTCATTAAAGTCACTCCAGGAAACCAACTGCTCCCACCACTGTTCTGCAATGTGAAGATTACCAGGCCTTGTACCCGCTGGGAAGCCAGGGAGGCTGAGGGGAGGACACCCTTCCTCCCACTGAGTCAGAGATGTACTTCAAAACAATTTGTATTTGCTTCAGGCCTATGCACTCTCACTGCAAAGGAAGCAATTTGGGGTAAAATCCAACTTGGAGCAAGAACTGTGCTACTTGTAGAGGTGAACAACAGTGAACTGCACTGATGTCCATAAGATACCATTTTAAGACTTTTTAATGAAGAAGAATTGCAATTTCCTGCCATTTTGCCAGCCCAAATCTCCATTAACACCAGAGCTGGCACCTGTGTCAGTGGTTTGCCAGCACTGTCTCAGAGTGAGGCTTCCAAAACAGTCCCCATCTGGATTGCACATCCCTCTGGTCCTTTTTTACGTCAAAATGCCATGATGGCATTGCACAGCTTATTTAACAGCCTACTAAAACAGTGTCACTTCCTTCAGATCCTGCTGCTTTACAAAACTCAAAGGATATGATGAGTAGGTGCCCTGTTTATTAACCAAGGATAAAACTGTCACTCCCAACAAAGAGGTGGCACAGTAACCTCCCCCACCCTTGCCATCAGGTAGGTGCTATAGCCAGATGAACGTCACAATGTTCAGATTAATGTCCCACCCCAGACTCTCTGTTCTGAGAAATTCTTGCATGGTATCAAGTCACTCTAGCGACTGCCAATTACAGAAGAAATCATTTCATACACAACTTCTGCACAGCTTTGTCAATTCAGCTGTGGGCAGCAAAACCAGCCCAGTGCCATCAGTTCTCCAGGCTCAGGTATCCATCCCAGGTGTGCACGGAGAGGTGATAAGCAGAGGGTTACCAGAAATACTGGTACAAAGTCTGTAAAGTGCAATATGTTTTTGTGCAAAAGGGAAGGTGTTTTATGAAAGTTTAACAGGCAGACAAAAGACACAGAAGGGACACATCTGTGGAAAGCAGATGAGTAAATCCCACTAAAAATAACCAACATTTGAAAGTCTCATTACTTCATGTTTACCTCTTGTTTCAACGACTCTGACATGGAGATCCCGTCAGTTGTTGTTTGTCAGAAGGGAATACGAGGGAGAGACTATGACAGATCATAGTCACAAAGAACTGCTCAGTTAAAAAGAAAATCAAGTATCCTTACCCTTGTTCTGTCCTCAATTTCATAGATGCGAAGCTGCATGGGAACATTAAAGCTATGCAGGATATTTCCACCAAACACCAGAGAATCTACTGGAGTATAAACCGCGTGTATCCACCCTAGAGAGGGAAAGCAAAGAACTGAGAATGCCTCGTGCTATGTAGCATTACACAACAATTTATAATCAAATTTTAACAACCCCCTGAATCCCACTGTGCAGGGGATGAGAAGTTAAAGCAGTGAAAGGTTAAATGGGATGCTCACAGCCACACTTCAGGACTAGTCATAGCAGAAGGGCACCTTGTGACGTGCAGTCTTGCAACCTTCTGTAAATCAGTTCTTCTATTTATTCACTGAACAGTTACAGTGTTTACTGAGCACACGCAAGTTTATGACTCAACCATGTCCATGACTAAGAAGTAAATTCAGTCTGTTCCATACACTTGGCTCTCAGACTGGCACCTCCATCATGGCTGCAAACCATGTCAGCACTGGTGGTGGGTCAAGGGTTGTGGAACTGGACTGAGGCACACCAAACTTCCTTCAGACCAGCACCAGAACACACATCTTCAGACATAAAAGATTTCAAATTATTACCAGCCCTCCTTCAGAGGTGAAAGTTTCATCTCCTACGATCAACTTCCTGAAGTAACTGAGACATCATTTTCACTGCAAGCCTTAAGTTAAGGGATTTAACATTTCTAGTACTGGAGCTGATGAGACTGTTCTGACCCAATCCTGCAAGGGACTGAATTCATTTCACAGGCTCCAAAGAATCTTCTATCACAACGAAAATCCAGGCACAGCGATTCAGGCAGCCACACACCACTCTTCTGCCTCTGCATTGTTTGCTTGGTCTGTCAGGAGCTGAAGCTCTGGCTATGCAAGACTGTAGCCTCTGATCTCTGCAGTGAAAAAGGAATTGATCCTGCTAATGATCTGGGACCCACAGAGACCTGACACTTTCTTCCCCTTCTTTTTTAATGAAAAGCATTGCAATTTATAAACCAGCAGACAGCAAAGCAACATGGGGGGCAGTCAATTTTCTCCTGACTGTGCAGTACTTTCCATTAAAGCTGTGGCAGCTTTCCTTCACTTCCAGATCAGTGAGGGAGCAGGAAAATGCCATTCAGCCTAGAGGGTTTTCCAGCCAGCAGCCACAAAAGTGCTCCTCTACAACAATCTTTCAACCATAAAGGCCTGCAAAGCTCTATCTGGGAAGTCCTTGAGCCACAGCAGATGGCAGGACTGGGGCTTTCATTTAAGGGTCTCTTGGTAGGAGAATGATAGGAAGGAAAAGAAATCAGCACTAGAATTTTCTCCCTGGAAACACAAGCTCATCACTCTGGGTACATTTTTCTGAACTTCAGAATCACAGAATGGTAGAGATTGGAAGGGACCTCTGGAGGTCCAAACCCTTGCTCAAGCAGGACTACCCAGAGCCAGCTACACAGAACTGTGTCCAGATGGCTCCTCAGTATCTCCTGGGATGGAGACTCCACAGCCCCTCTGGGCAACCTCTTCCAGGTTTCAGTCAATTTACAGGTCTGACTCCAAACGCTAAATGTGATGCACATAAAACCAGTGGGTGGCTCATGGCTCTGGCAGCTCTCGAAATTATTCCATCTTTCCTCTCTGGTCAGTATAATTTCAGTTACAGTGATCCAGCCTGTTTTATTACTTCCAAATCAAGAATAACCAACTAGAGAGGAATTTTTTTTTTCATGTAACGGTAGGATGGCAACTACACACATCAACACTATAAATACTTCACAGCTGAAGTAGTTCAGCACCTCACACGAAATACATCAGTCTGTACTAAGAGCAAACTACTAGAAAAATAAATGGTCTTCATCCTAGTCTTTGGGAAGGAAAACAGATCCAAGGTCAAGGAAGTTGGAGCCACTGCTTCCACTGGGTAAACAAAGATTTTTGTGGTTGGGGGAAAGAATGGAAACCATGTGCTGAGGCAAATCTGGGTCCCCAAAGCCAACTTATTGGCTGGGTGCTGAAACACAGGGTTGGTTTGCGTGACAACCCACCTTAATTGTCAGGTTTAGAGATGAACAAACTGAAACTTGAAATCAAGTGGAATTACTTTCATGACCCCACAACTGAGTGGTGGCAGAAGACAGCTCAGATCCAGGCAGTTACCAGCACAACACTGAGGAGTCCCCAGTACCACTTCCCATGGCAGTTCTCTGCATGGGTGTCAATGTCCAACCTTACTGCAGCTTTCATTTTAGTGAAATGATCAACATAATTCAAAATACAATTTGTTACTTAATATTTACAACTTAATTAAAAGGAGTAACTGAGCTGATTCTTGTCCTATTTGAAAGGTTAAAAGGAGATATCCCTTCATTCAACAATCAATAAAATTAAATCCCATCAATGCAGTTGCTGCTTGAGCGGGTGCTTGCACTGAAACCACACAGTAGCCTCCTCCTACAAATTGTACTTCCTTAGTGAACATTTCACACTGGAGTGCAGCTGGTTTCATTGTTTCCTGGTCTTTGGGTCTCTCATCACACCTTCCCTGACTTCTCAACTCTGTCCCCACAAGATGCCAAGGGTCTTCCTGTTAACTGCTAGATTTTCTTGGTAGTAGTCCCAATATTTTGGGGAGAAATGTGGAAGGATCTATCACTGGCTTGAGCCAACGCTCCAACAAATGGTGTCCCAGACATGACAAACCCTCAACAGAAAGAATAATGAACACAAATATAATTTCAAACATCTGTTTTTGCAGAGCTGGTACAGTGCAAATTGAAAGTCTTCTGTAAAGTATCTGAAACAACCTCTGGTTCTGTGAAGAAGGTCTTTAATTCCCTACTTGCATTTATAATCGAGAACTAAACATCTTACAAGCACTTAGCACCTTCAGCTCCCAGCTGCTGAATTAACTGAACACTAGGTCCTTCAAGATGCAAATATTTCTAATAACGAGACTGAAAATACTGCTGTTAATGACACAGTTGTCAATAGCAAAGCCCTCTAATAACATAGCACTAAAATCCATTGGGGTTGGGAAAACAAAAATAAACGAGAGACCAAGCAACAAAGTCATCAACTATTAAGTCCTGGGAAGTCAAGTTCCTACCCCTGCCAAGGCAGGGATGATTGCCAGGCATAGCTCAGAGATAAGTATGGCTGTGGGTACCATCCCCTCACTGCTGAAGTGCTGAGCTGGGCACACAGCTCAGTCCTGGGGAATCCCAGATCTCCTGCAGTTCATGTGCTCCCACAGGCAGCATCCAGCTCAGCCCCTCTGCAGGACACAGCCCTGCCAGAGGAGTCACCTGTGCATAAAATAGATTTTGGCCACTCAGCTGTGCAGCATTTCAGTCACACTGCATCCCAAAATAGCTTCCACTTGCCTGAGGAACGTACGTGCATAATTGAAACTGCAGAGACATGAGCACCAAGAGGTGGATTCCAGGGACACAGGACAGAACGGGCAAGGTTAGACAAAAAAGATGGGAGAACTAACAAGGTACCAAATCCCAGCACGATTTGCACAGATGTTACAGAGGAAAAAAAACCCACCATAAAAAATCTCTTGTTCTAATATTAACCAGGCTGTGTATGGAGAAAAACTGGAGGTCAGCACCAGACAAGTAGAAGTAGGAGGAAAGAGGGATGAGCGGAAAACAGGAAACAGTTTCCATCAGGGTAATGTATTGTGGAAATGAGCTCTGAGAACAGAGAAGCTTGGATGGCACATTCAATCCATTCCCACAGCTTAGCTACAGCACGACTCAGAAATAAACTGAGGAGGATGAATGTTCATTGTGACCATTTGCAAACAAAAACACCCATCTTCTCAGCTCCCCAATTACCACAGTTTTTAAAGGGGAAGACAAGCCTCCAGAACAGGAGGTGCTGCACTAGGGTTAACACAAAAGGACAACCAAGGCATTTGCTTTAATATCATCCATCACACCCCTGCCTCACCTTCACCTGTGCTGTTACTTTTTGCTGGATGAATTGAAGGTCTGTTGACACTTTAGATCATGTCACCTGTGCTGAACAGCCTGTCATGTCTGTTCCTGTGTGTCTGACTCCCAGCTCTCACAGCACAAACTTGCCACACAGCCTCCAATACCAACACCTCTGGAGTGAGTTCATCAGTTCTCTCCTCAGTGCTGCTTACACAAACCCTGCTACTGCTGCACAACCCTCTGTGTTTCATGGCTTCGTGCAAGACAGGAGATAACAACCCGCCTCTTGGTAATTGTCTCAAAAACAGAGAAAAAAGCCACAAATTTAATTTTATCCTTAACGCTAAAAAAAGCACTGGAGTAATATCAGAACAACTGGAATAAGAACTGAAAAAGTCAGAGGTCAGTGGAACAAGAAATCATTAATTTCTGTCTGAAAGCCACAAACAAAAGCACCTGCTAAATATTACCTAAAGCTACAATTAAATCCTACAGATGAGAGGAGGACATTGACTGTGTGGCTTCGAGGACCAGTCATGAACTAGAAGATTCTTCCCCGTGGGCGACCGCTTCCCAGCCAGCCTGTGCCGGCAGCGGTGACGCCGGAGCGAAGGTGGAAGCAGCCCGGCCTCCCTGGGCAGCTGCCACTGCCCCGTCCTGCCCACGACAGGCTCCATCATGGGGGATAAATGGGTTTGGGAGTACAGACACTGCACAGTCACTGCTCACAGCCCTCGTGTCAAGCCTCAACAAGAAGATCACCCACTTACGGTTTTTCTGAAGTTGATGGTTTTTATTGCAGTTCCTGGCAATCGATAAGTGCTTTTTCCTTCCCAAAACAATCCTAGTGTATGAAGCCAAACCAACACTTGAGCAGGAATTCTATTCAGGAGACTCAGAAATGCTCTCAGCTGATTTACAGTTATGAATTATTCTACCACTCCTAAGATACACTTGAATATTTAGATTTTATCATCTCTAGTAAATCAAGAAGGTAAAATTAACAGTAACAAACGTTTTTCTGAACAGTTAAAAGAAAGATATGATCTCATTATCTTTTGAATTTTATAAAACAAGTATTATTAAACACTGCAAACTTGTTAGAAGATTTCAGTGGGCTGCGAATTCCTACTCAAGGATGCAATCATCCATCTGAGAATAATGAAAAAGAATATTAACTTATAAAGCTATGGGGCAAACAGCCTCCAAGCTCCAAGCCAAAACCATGGTGCATCTGTTTCCATTAGTAACTGAACTGATATTTTGCCTTGTGATATAGAAGTCGCCACACATTTTCCTGCAACTCTACAGCAACTTGGGGTGGAAAAGATGAAATATATATGCCTCAAAAATAAAAGTGACTAAAGAGATAACCTGAGAGTGGGCACTGCCAGCAAATCTCAAAAGAAGAATGACTGCGTCATAACAGTGCCCACAACCAAATCTATCAAGGAAAGATCGTGTTTACATTTTTAAAGTTAAAAATTTATTAATTTTGCCCCAGTAGTACAAGTAATACAGCAACTCTCAATCTTAAATTGTTTTTAAGAATTAGGCAGACCTCTGCATTAGGTGTAGAGCAAAAAAATTCAACATTATCCTGTCACCTTCGATCTGAAAGCAGACACTCAAGACAAAAAGCCTCTCCTCTTTGATCCTCCCCACCAATCTTCTTCATGTGGTCCCTGAGGTTCCAGGCATAGAGATTCCATTAATGTCAGTGGAAGCTCACAGAATGGGAAAAAGCTAAACAGCAACCAAAAATAGCCAGGCAGCTCTGCAGCCCTAGCACAACACCCTGCAAAAAATGTACCAGCCAGATTTTAATAGCCTGTCATTCTCCCTGCTGTAAGGGCTATGTGCCACCTTCTGGCCCCATCACACAATAATCCATCAAACTCTCACTGGCACAGCAGAGGTGACCTAAGACCACACACTCCTAATAGGCAAAATCCCACTGATAACCACTGAGACAGCATTTGAAGCACTCTGAATCCTTCCAAATAGCTGCCTACAGTGCACACAGAACATCTCTTTCTGTCCACTCTCCTTCCCAAAAACACTCATCTGAGAAGGGTCATTATTTCTGCATTTGACTGGAGACAAGAACTCTGGAGTACTCTCAGGTTGCCACAATAATTAAGAGAGACTCTAACAGCATGTTCCCATGCCAAAGGCCCTGAAGTGCAGTATAGGGAACATAAGAAAAATAAAGTAAAACAAACAGCTTACTCCTCAGTGGAACACTGCCAGCTCCCAGGTGAAACACAACTGTTATAAAATTGCATGCAGCAACACGACAAGTTTGAAGAAGAACCAGAAAGGAACATCATCCAGGTGACAGCAGGTTACCCTGTCTGGATTTTGATCGTAGGAATGCTGAATAAATCAGCACTGCAGAAGTCTCCTGCAATATCTAATGGCAGCCCAACATCTCATCTCTTCCATGGACTCACATTAAAGCTACAGATTTGAAAAGCCTACAGTAAAAGCAGAAGACCCAACCCAAGCCCACAGCTGCTCATGAGCCCACTGCCTCTGACCCGTGACAGAGGCTCAGAAAAAGGCTGTAAGAAAGAGAGGATGATAGAGCAACCCTTGGTACCATCAGCCATCTCCTCCCAAAGGAACCCAAACCAGAACGTTTGCGAATTTTCTGAGACCAATCACACTGCAAACCCTGGAATCAACCCTGTATCCACAACAAGTGTGGCAACTACCTTGGAGGTCAGTAAAACTGGTCTTCACAAAAAAGAAGAAAATCCAAGTTTATCCTATTCTGGCAGACATCAGTGGCAATCCAGAACTGGCTCAAGTTCACCTTCTCAAGACACGCACTGATTACACTCTGACTTCACAACATTAACAGGCAAAAACATTGCAAGACAAATTTTCCACAAGATACTACAAGCTGGCTGCTTTTGTATGCGCCCATTTTACATGTGCATACTCCCCTGAATTTGAAGTACAAGTGTCTGCACTAGACATATATACACATGCATGAAAGAAAAGGTCATTTTTTGAAAGAGAGGCCTGCCAGGAAATTGAGAGAAAAGCAAACAAGTTTAACATATTTCAAATTATGGCAAAATCTTGCTTGTAGAATGCAACAGGGAAGAGGAGAAAGACAATATCCATGTCAGAGGTCCATCACTCACAATCAAAATTACTTATTCAGCAAGACTAAGACATAAAAGAGCAAGTGGATTAAAAAAAGGATGGATTTTTGTGTATGCTTAGTTTTGAGCTTGGGTTTAGGTAACAACAGTGATGTTTAGGAGGACATGAGAGAAACTAATGTGGTGTCCAGAGACCAAGAGAGAGGGAAATCGATGCATAATGAATGCACCACTTGAGAGAACAAGTGCAAGGAGAGAAGTGAAAGACAATTTACAGAGAATAAAGACTGGAGTGGAGGGTGAAGGGCAAGAGAAGGAGAGAGAAAGGTTCCAGTGAAGCTATGCAGTGACGTAAAAGGAGAAAATACTTCTAAAGGGAGAAGCACTGAAGATATTAAAAACCTGGTTAACTGGCATTAACTTAGTGAGCAGTATTTCAAAAAGGCTGTAGAGGAACACTCAGGATGTAACAGAGCAAGTGACTTGTAGAAACCAAAACCACGTGTCTACAGAAATCCTGAGCTGTAGAAATCTGAGAGATGCTGCCCAAACACTGATTCTGTATGTCCCTGCACAGTGACGGGAGATACCTTAATTACTTCTCCATAACACCACCACAACAGACTCCAAACACTTCACACATCCCCCCTGGAAAGTCATCCCATGGTGCAGAAAAAAACTACAGCAAAAATAGTACTGGACAAGCTCTAGATTTGACTGTGACTGGGAAAATGTTGTTGTTTTCCTACTGAGACAATAACTGAGCACTGAAATGCTGCTTTTTCTCTTCTGGATCATCACATTTTCCACCTGAAGAGAAGCGCACTCTATAAAGAGTTTCCCTTCCATTTGGCACCTGAGTCAGATAGGCAGCATCCCCCGTCCACTATCCCAGAGTGAGACATGTTACCCTGACCAAATTTTATCTGTGGTGAATGTTTACTGTATGAAAACTTTACATATTAAACTTTGCCCATGGTAACATACAAGTGCAAATATCCTGGGGCACTTTCCCTGCATAAGGACAAGTTCACTCCTATCCTGGGAAAACAACAGTTAGATTTCCACAGGGAAAAAAAAAAAAATCATTCCCTGACACTGGTAGCAGTTATGGCTTCCTCCCCTCTTGAACCTTCAGCTGGTCTAACATCTTGAATCTAATCTGGCCATAAACCTCAGAATGGCACAATGTGTGTATTTCTCAATCAACAACTCCGCTGACACCAGTTACATTAAATGGAAAAGGCCGGGTTCCTAGCTGATTTTATCACTTTACCACAGACTTTAGCAGAGTTATAATCAATGGGAACCAGTAAAGTGGGAGATGAGAACCTGTAACGGTGCATCGCTCGTGTGGAACAGCCCCATGGGGCCACCAGGGCATAGCTGGGCTCCTACGTGAGTATCCCTTAGAATCCCAGCTTACTTTCCCCCTCCCCATATTTAGGAGGAACTCCTAAATGCTGCAAAATGCACCTTGGCCCACAACAACTCACTGTGCTGACAATATTGGACTCACTTCCTCCTTGATACCACAGCTGGGATCGCGCTCTCAGTGCTCTGCAGGGTTATAAACACCACTAGAAATCTACTGCTTTAAACTTAATCCTGAAAGAATGATGGCAGTGATGGGGAGGAAAATACCCTGAGGCCCTGGTGAGCACTATAATGATGCCTTCTGTAAGAATGATCCCCATTCTTGTCCAAGTGGTTTGTACTTTCGGGGATTTACTGGATCTGCTGCTGATCCCAGATTCTCAGACATTTCCCAGCAGCCTGTGATTTCACTCCCTCACTTGTCTTCTTACAGTCTTCTCTACCTCCTTTACCCTCACACTGCTAGGGTGTAACAGCATTTCTAGGAGTACTCCAAAAAATTACTTGAAAACAGGAGCAGAGCAGGGTATTTTATGGGAAAGGTCCTTTGCTGAAATGTTCCCCATTCACAGCCCAGCTGAGTACTAATTCCTTACACTTTCTGTGACCAAACCTGTAATTAGAAGGTATTTCCTCATGGATGAGTTGAGACTGGTCAAGGGTTTATCAGGCTCAATTGAAAATACAGGACAGGCTGGTTTTACAGACACCCATAAACAGAATCTAAACACTAAGAACACTTCTAAAGCACATAAAAACCACTTTCAAACATTAACTAACATGATATGTGCACAAACCAGAGCAAAGAGGTCACAGGAATTGACCTGTTTTACACAGCTATGCTCAATTCACTGACCTGGAACAGCCTTTAATTAAGCATTTCCATACTCTTAAAACAAAGGTAGAAATAATGTCCTTTCACATAAATAAGAGATTTGCAAATAAGTTTTCCAAAAAAAATACAGCAGAGCAAAACCCCTTGAATCTATGCGGTGCTTACAGAGAAATTATTCATAAATGCCTTTCAAATCTGGCATAAAGCCTAAAATGTCTGAGTATTGGCATTTCTGTACTTGGGGCTTTCCTAAGAAAACAGAAACTACAGTCAAAAACCCATTTGGAATCACTTTGTGTCAGCCACCATGTTACAGCTGTGTCCTGTCCAAGCTCCCACAACCTGCAGTGTTCCAGCTGCTGAACATGACTAAACTGACATCCAGAAAGTCTTACTTGTAGGAGGCTTTTCACAGGAGGATGGAGATAAACAGAAGATGCAGTAATGGGATCGAAGCAAACAGCACAGCCACGTTCAAACACCCAGTTCAAACAGTAACAGCACATTCTGACCTGTTTCAAGGGAAGATCTAATTTCTTTAACAGATTAACTCCTCCACCCTCAAAGTCATTTTCCCTGTCATCTCCCAGGCTGATTCTTACCAAATACTTAAAAATGTGCACATTTGTGGCCTTCAACTGATCCTAACAACACCCCCCAGATGAGAAGAACGTTGTCCCTGTCTCTTCATGACTTGCATTCTTTCTGTCTCTAGGGTTAAAAAATAATAATCTTATCTCCACAGACTAATTAATTCCAGAGCTGAAAAACTACCAGCCTGCCTTTCTGTCATGTAGAAAGTCTACGTATATTTATTTCCCTGGTAAGATCCAATAGACAGAGGCAATGTGTTAAATTAATATAAACAAACTTACGGTCCCATAATAGTCATGGAAAGCAAAGTCTGACACCATCATAAATGAGGACTGTTACACATTCCACCATCCTTAATCCAATTTAGGCAGGAGCAGAAAGGGCTGAAGCATCAGCCTTCAAAGCAGCGACTATTCAGTGGCTTTGCAAGATGAGCCTGGATCATGCAACACAGCTACTGAGGTGGGCAGCAGTGTAAAATTGAGTGTGGCTGGGCTGCTGGAAGATGTCCAGATTCAGCACCATCTCCATCAGCAGAAATTCTGAAGAGTTATAACAATGAAGCTGTTTCCCCAAGAAGCAACCCTGATGGAGCACAGCACCTGCTCTTCCATGGACTGGAAGCCCTCCTGAGTTCCACCAGGGAATCAAGACCCACCTCTGGCTACAGACAAAGGCAAAGAAGCAAGCTACTGAATTGCAGGTGAAACCTGCCAGAAGAGATCACCAAAAGAGAAAACAGTCTTTCCCATAAAGCTCACAGCAGCAGTCAGTACAGCTCTGATGAGAAGTGGTGAACTGACAGCTCCAGAGGCCAAACTCCTCTTTCCTTTCTCCCAGTACACACAAGTGATCACTGCACACATGTCCTCACAGTACATTTTGCATCAGTCTTAATTTCTGGAAAACGAAGCACATTTAGTCCCTGGCCATTCTTCTGCCACAGCAAATAAAGAGGTCAGTATGGGGTTTTGGTGTGAAGAATTGTTTTACAGAGAATTGTTAGTAAAACACAATCCCAGTCATTCCAAAAGGTTAGTTAACAGGGATACCTGAAGGAATGAAGAACGTGTAGCCTTGTTTCAGCTCAATTCTTTGGCATCGTTCCACCCTGTCTCCCAGAAAGATATCACTTTGCTTTCCTGAGAGAACCCATTCTTCATAGAGTTCTAGATTCTGCAGAGTAGGTGGAATCAGCCAGAAGATCTAAAAACAAAATTAAGATTTAACTATTACCAACAGTCAACAAAAAGAAACAGCTGAGAGACTCCACCAAGGCTATCGTGTGTTAGGCAAATGAGCTGCTTTCTGCATGAAACACTTGTTTTCCAGGTGTTGTACACAGAGGCACACACAGACAGCAGCAGCAATTAGCCCACGTGCTGGAAGTGGCTGGGTAACTGTCAGTTGTCATCTCTCTTCCAGAAACATCTTACTCAGAAGCTGCCTGTGGTTTACCTGCAGTTCAGAACAGTGTGCTGGTACAGTACAACTGTGCTGGGCTACAGAGAGGATCTGTACCACTGACTGATTTCAGTTCCCACCCTACACTGTCCATACTGCAACTGGGAAAAACATCATAAACCAGGAAAGATGTGAATGTAGCCATACATGCTGGGTATTTTAAGGCTTCTGTATCCTTTAATGTTTCAGTTCTGGCTTATTGTGCCTGTACACACCAAAGGAACATGGAATCTCTAAAAGGAACAGAAGCTTTAGCTACAGGAGACTTGTGAGGGCACTCTGACCCAACAAAGGTACACACAGCCACATCTCACTGCAAGACACTTCTGGACCACACAGCAACAGCGAGCCTAAAAGCACCACCACCAGCAAATAACACATTTGGTATTTCAAATAAATCACTTGCTTGTTTCATAACGGTGAGTGGTGTCCTTCTAGTTCAGCAAACTCTCTGTATATCAACAAAGCTGCTGAAACTGTCTGATCACTGGCTGATCCCCTCAAGGAAAAAAAAAAAGAGAGCAAAAGGAAAAAAAAAAAAAAAGAAAAGAAAACAATCCCTCCCCGCTATGAGAGGCACAGAGAAATTAAACCAAATATCAAAAAAGGTTCACCTACCTTCCCCCCACGGAAAACGTGATACCACACTGAAGTGCCACCAAAATCAATATGAAAATCAGTGAAGCATCCTTTCACACTCATCAAACAGTACCTGCAAGCAGAGTGAAGGACAAAAATGAATCAGTCTGAAACAGTATTTTTCACATCTTAATTTGCAGAGGTTAACTGCCTGTGCAATGCTGCTTCCACCAATTAAGTTTCTGCATTCACAGTACAGGGATTTGTCTCATGAAGATAACGAGGTTTCTGCTGAAAAATGCATATCTCCATGTCTGAGTTTGCTGTTCATATAAGAGGAATTAAAGCTTTCAGAGTTAGGGAATAGAAAAACATTAAAAGTTAGGCTGTTCAGAAATATTTCTTATGCCAGTGCCAGTCCCTGGGGTGATCTGTTTAATGCTCTCCTTCAGCGCTCCAGAGACACAACCTTCACCAAAGTTGTACACAAATTGCTTCAAAGTTTTGAAAAATCTTATTTGCTTATAAATCCTCCTGAATGTTCTTTACCTACTTGCCACTCATTCCATTTTTGCAAGGATTAGGGGACAGAAACCTCATTTGGCAAACTAACTCCTTTTTGTTCACAATTCTAGGCATTCTGCATCAAAAAACATAAAGGACCCAGCTGGCAGCCACACTAAGTATCAAATCCACTATTTTTTATGCCATCTTGATACAGGTTTTGAGCAGTTTAAAGTCTGCATTGCTGGAAAAGACACAAGAGCTGTGGTCTGGCTGCAGGAATCTCCAGCCTGCAGCCACCATCTGTAACTAATGGCCGAATCACAGCCGCCCTCCTCACTGTAGGCACCTTTGCAAACGCAGGAAACACACACCACTTAACCCACTAACCTCTTTTCCTTGTTCCGGTCTCCGTTTCATGGCTTTTTTTTTTTTTTTTTTTTTTGGTTTGGTTTGGTTTGGTTTTTAAGGGGAGTTATGGAAACACTACCGGAAGGGGATTTGTTAAAAAAAATAAATAAATAAATAAAAAAGGAAAAAAAGGTTTGATTTAAGTGTGTCTTTTTCTGCTCACATTCAGGTAGGAGAAGCTCAGCAGTATGCAGCCGGCGTGCAGAAGTCCCTGTAGATGATAGGCTGGGAAGGACCTTACCATGTGTCTGCAGAAGGCTGGCAAATCAGAGCCACTCTGGGTCCATAAGAGCCGCTGCCTAGCAACCACATCCCGAGCCGGAGTTGACAGAATGATACGCAATGCTGTCATGAAGACAGTCAATTTGTGGGCTTCAAAAAAGGTCCTGCGCCTTCATCTCACAATTAAAACCTCTCCTTGTGCAATTACACGTCTCTCCTCTTGCCCACTCTGGAATTTTTTTAATTTTTTTTTTTAATCCTTCAGAAGCAGGAAGAAGCTTTTGCTGCCCCTGGGGTATTTCAGATGCTTCAAAAATCACAGCTAGCCAAGAAGCTGTCTACACTCTCAATATGCTCCATTTCAAAATATGAGTCCTTCCCTCCCAAACACTTTTTTTTAATTTCTCTTTTTATGTTTTCTCTACCAAGATGTTGTTGATTACAAGTCAGATAGAATTTAAAAACAATAAAAGAAGCCCAGAAAGGAAGTTGCCTTTCTTCCAGCCAAACTGCAAAAAGTCACAGATTGAATAATTATTGCTCATTAGAAAAAAAAAAAAAATCAGCATGAAAATTCTCAGCTTGTAAGCAGTGCTGAGTGTTAGAGGTTCATGTTGTTTTAAAGTAAAAAAATTCAAATCCTTATGGAGTCAATTATTTTCAGTTTCCAAAAGGTCAGATGTAAAATACATCACACAAACAAAAAAATTTTAGACAGTGCTACCTACCAACAATCACCCATTGAATTAAGATATTCTGGAAGAGCAAACATGGCCTGGGCATTAGCTGGTTTTAGCTACTCCTCAGGAGTCAATAATCTAAACCTGAAGCAGTCAAACTGTTTATGTTCAGAGAGGAAATAACAGGATTGAATCCTGTCAAATCAAAGTGCTTAAAATTTAGTTTGGTGAGAAAACACTGAAGCAGGTACAACTGTGAACACGCAACTCTTTCTTTTCCTTGTTTTTCCCCATTTTCCCCTCTGTTTTCTTGAAACTCCTCTAAACACAATCTCCACTCCAATAAAGGTGGTTTTAGTGAAAGAGTCACATATGGCGATTAATAAAAACCTGCAAAGCATTTGGAAAATAAACTGTTTTTCTTCCCATCCACAAACAAGCCATGCCTTAATTTCTGCTGTTAATCTCCCAGGCCTGCTTTTGTCCAAGCCCAACAGCTCCCGGCCGGCTCAGGAGCCTGCGGGAGGATCTTCCGCCATCCAGCTCTCTCCCTGGTTGCCAGAGTCTGGCACAATGCCTTTGCATTGACCTCTACAGCTTCCTCTTCCAATGTACACCGCAGTCACATGGTCCCAGCACACTCCATGCCACAGCTAATCTCAGGCACCGCTCGGCTCCAGCCTCAGCCAGCGGCTTCTCATCACCAACAGCTGCTAATTTGGGGAGCCACTCAACTTTTCAGGGTTTTCCATAACAACAGTGAAAAAGAAAAAAAAATATGGAGGGATGAAAAAAAAAAAAGCCACAACACAGCATCCATGTTGAAAGAAATCGAGGAACTACATCCCACTGTGTGCTGTGGCCACAGTGCTCTGGGCCAGGGCAGGTACAGTGGTTACAGGAACACCATCCCACGTCAGGCACGGGGAGACAGCCTGACCAGAGTTACACCCTGAAAACACAGGCGATGCAAAAGATGCCCCAAGTTGAACATTTTCACAACTGCTACCACATCCAACCCCTGCACACTCCACTTTATCTCCCTGCACAGCCTCAGTCAGGGTTTTAAAACATGCAGCTGCTTGTAATCTGTTGTGGGGGAGCTTCCCTTCCCGACTGAAGAGTTTGGTTTGTATTCTCCACAAGCCTGAAATTTGTCAAGTTAATGTATTGTTATTTTGGAGGAAGGATTTGTGATGTGGGGAAAAGGGGAACTTCCCCCTCCCACCCCCTTCCCCCCCAAAAAACCCCCAAACATCTGGGGAAATTTGTTAGAGAAATGATGCGAAGAAATATGGAGTAACCTGCAAACTCACGAGGAAGAACAAACACAGAGATCCAAAAAAAGAGAGGGAGATGATACAAATGAAGCTAAACCACTACGCAAACACAGCGAGCTGGGAACACAGGAACAACACAGACACCGCTCCATAAGCCAGCGCAGAGCCCACACTCCCAGGCAAACCCACAATGCACTCGCCACGCATCGCTACAAACCCGCAAGCAAACAGAGAAACAAAGACAGCGAGAGCCGCGCCGGGATGCGAAGGCAGCGCCGGGCAGGGCAGGCAGCGGCAGCGTTCATGCACATGGGCCCGGGGAGACGCGAGCGGACGCACAGGCAGCAGCATTACCCTGAGCTCAGCTCCTTCTCTCCCGCAATAGGCACCGCGCACCATACGGCTCTATTCCCTCTGGCATTGCGAGGGCTCCCCTGCCACTGAGCTCAGCCCATAAACCACTCCCAAACCCCAGCAGAGGCTTCTGTTTTTTGTTCGGGCCAATGAGAAAAGTATAGCTCACTCTTCCTTCCTCCCAGGAGCAGCGCCGGCTGGTTGAAATCCCTGAGCCTGAAACCGAATACCACAGACCCATGAGCCAACTGCAAGTGCCAGCGCGGGGAAAGGCGCGGGCCTCGCTCCCCATCCCCGGGCGGGAGCGACGCTCCCGGTGTCGGGGGAGAGTGGCCCCCGGCAGCATCCCGGCACCGCGGGGGCCCTTCTGCCGGGCCTGGGAGCGGGGCTGCCAGGAGGCAGCACGAACAATAGCTACCTCGGGGCGCCTCGGCCCGCACCGACAGCGCTCCCACACTGGGGCCCTGCAACTGGAAGCCACGAATCGCGCCGCAAGACAAAAGAAACCATTGTCACCCGGGAGGCACCGGCCCGGCTGCCGCCCCCACCCCCGCCTCACCGGCAGCGACCGGCCCCGCCGCGGCGGGGAGGGCCCGGCTGCCCCGCGGGGATGAGCCCCAGCATCTCCTCACGGAGGGCCCCGGCTTCCCTAGGGGTGAGCCCTGGCTGCTCCTGCGGGGATGAACCCGGCTTTCCTCAAGGATGAGCCCCGGCTCCCCCGTCAGGGATGCCGAACCCCGGCTCCTCGCGCTCGAAGGGCCCCCCAACACCCAGCCGTGGCCGCCGGGCCAGCCCTGCCCGTGGAAGGCCGCTCAGAGCGGGCCCTGTGCCGGTGCCCTGCCGGGACCAACCTTCGCCCCGTCCCCCTCCTGGGGAGCGGTACCGAGCGCTCCCAGCCCGAGGGAAACAAACCAAATCCTGACGCTCCGTGGTCACCGCACCCCGTGCGCGCACCGGGCACTTCAAACGCACATGAAAGGCCCGGCTCATGCCCCGAGGGGGTTACGGTCCGAGTCAGTCACACACACAAACAACACCCGAGATAAGAGAAGCCAATTTTCTGCCATGCACCAGAGTGTTTGTGAAGTGCCTGCAAATCACACTCTCAGACCACACTGGCACCAAAGTAAGCGACAACACTTCCCTCGTCGCACCCTTTGCCCGGTCCCAGCCCCGGCGGAACACCAGGAGTGCGCGGGGTGGGCTCACATCCGAGGGTGCCGCTGCCACGAGTGGGGACCGCACAGGGACCCCTGGCTGACCTTCCAGATTTTGGCATCCAACAGCGCACAAGCGCTGGAACCTCAGAACTTCAAGAATTAAGAGGTCTGCTTGCTTTTTTTGTTTGTTTGGTTGGTTGGGGTTTTTTAGTTTTTTTTTTTTTTTTTTTTTTTATTGGAAGCCTAAATTTCTGAAGCGGTACCTGCCACCACAGTGAACTGAACCAAGCTGCCAACTCACTGCAAGCCAGGCCTGTCTGCCCCTGGGACAGCAGTTTGGTGTCTGTGAGAGCACAACTCATTTCTCCATCCTGTGACAAGGCTGTTCAGCTCCAGGGTCACCATAAACTGTTGTAAACACTGGTGGTTATCTGAGTTACATGTGTGATGCTGCAAGTCCTCCAAGTTCTACCCAAAGGAGGATTTGACACTCATGCACTGATCTGAAGACATCACATTTTATTTCTTTTGCTAGCTTGGAAAGTCTTAAGGAGAACTCACATTTATTGGTCTAATTTTTTTTACTGAATTGTACTTACAGAGGTTTTGTATCAAAAGCAATCCACAAATGGCATACAAAGTGCAGACAAGTCTCTCACATGCGTAAACCAGTGCCAGGTTGCCTTGTGGGACCTGCGAACTCCCTCGATTCCCTGTCTCCAGAGGCACCCTCGGCTTCTAATTAGACCACAGCTCAGCAGAGCATTTTAGCATCTGTTTAAATCCATCCCTACTTAGTAAAGGAATGAATAGAAAGGAATGGATGGCTGAACAACAGCCTGGGAGAGGGAGAATAGAGCTGAGGACATGCTAACAGAGCAGTATTCTTTTGTGAACAGGTAGATGTTTCACACGAGATACCCCATCCTTGACTGAAGGACAGCAGCAATATAGAGACCTATTACAGCAGTGCTTAGATATTTCAAGTAATAGGAAGAATTTTGAAGGTAAAAAGGATGTTGCAGTGACTAAAGCTTTCGTTTTCATTTGTTCCACAGCACAAACATTACCAAGTTCTTAGAAGTGCCTGTTACTGTTTCATGTCCTGAACAGTAGCTATTCACTGCCGCTGCATTGCAAATAATCTTGCAAGGCTACAAACACAAAACCTAATAAAGAGGATAATAATTTCAGCAAGGCCATCTCTTTTGATAAATGAAAAATCAAATTAGTACTTTTTCTTTTTGGTTGGCTCCGCTGTATCCAGATTGCTTCAGTTCTGGATGAATTTAAACAGAAAAACAAATCTGAGCTTGTTTTGAGCTAACTGAAAATGGTTATGGTGATATAACAAGCTTCTGCCCCTAAAAGCTGATGTTGCAACAGCACTGCCTTTTTCTGCTGGCTCTTGGTTACACAGCATCTTCCCACTCTCATCCAGGATCCCATGTCTGAGAGGCTTTTCTCAGGAATTTGCACCCTGGGGCATGAAAGAGGGGACATAAACTATTTCCTCACTTAATTCAGTCCTCTAAGGCTCCTGTGAGGTAAGCAGCCGTTTACCCACAGACAGAAAAAGAACTTCATTGCCCAGAATTTTTTTAAAAAGTTAATGGTGCAAGTCCAAGTGTGAGGCAGGGTGGTCTCCAGCGTGCGGTGCTCCTGGTAACTGAAGCAGCAGATGGAGCGTTCTCTAACTTCACTCCCAGCACGGAACTCGACGTGCAGGAGCCAAGACAGACATTTGTGTCTGGTAATGCCATCTGTGTCTGCGAAACTGCAGCGCTCTCGCTGGAGTGCTTTTTGTTTGTAGGGAACACGTTAATGGTGGGGATGGCATACTGCAAACTCTCAGAATTATGGGAATGCTAAGAACAAGAATGGAATGAATCGATCCCATTTCTGAGCAACAACAGTCATTAATAAGGCATATGCATATTGACGATTCACATAAAAGAATGGGCAGCATGAAGCAAGTGACAGCACTGACTTGTGGCTCCACAACTGAACATGATCTCCTTAATAAGGGCTGAAACCCTCTGGATACTCACAGCAATAGCTGGGACCAGTATCGAAAACAGGAAAGTGTCAAGTTGAATTTCCAAACATGGAGAAAGCCAATCTCTTGAGAAATTCATCTTTAAACTGGAGGAGTTCATGGAAGAGCAATCTCTTGAGAGTCACTGAGCACACAGAAACAATTTCTACCTCAGGATAGCCCCTGCCTGGACTGCAGTCAAAGTTCAGAAGATAATTTTTAGGAGTGGCATCATTTTACACTCACACCATTCTTACACTCCTGCCAGAGCATCAATGCCAGCACCCAACAGCAGAGAGGTTACTGAGAGCCACAGATCTTTGTCCTGATCTGGTACAGCTTCTCTTGTGCTCACAGACTGTCACTGTTTGTTACTGGTTTTAGCTTTGTGGCTTCTTCAGACTGATGAGGGGTTTGTGCCAACAGTGCTGTAAATCATCCTTCTCTAGTCTTTCTGTGAGATGACACTCTGTAGCAACATCTTCATCACTCCAGCTGCATCACCCTCGCCTTTAACACTCATGCCTGGTAACTCCTTTTCCCAACATCAAACCCTATTGTCACATTTCAAGCGTTCACAGTCTTTCAGTGTTTAGCTTTCCTGCACCTATCACATCTACTAGTTTATCAAGCTGTCAACCTCCACCTTCCCTTTGCCAGTGACAGCAACCTCCACGGCTCCATGTCTGCTTCTTCATCAGGCATCTCCTGCCTTTCTACCAGGCCACCCTCCACAAATGGGAAAAACTCCATGTCAAAATCTGTTGAATTGGTACGTCTCTAAAATCCCTTTGAAACCTACCATCTGGCATTTCATGATGCAAGCAGTGAACTGCAAGCATATACTCTGCTTTTTCTGCTAAATTCTGTTAGTCATGTTGCTACCTTATCCTTCAAACCATCTCTGCCTTGTTCTGTTTACTTGCTACATCTTTTTCAGCATCTGGAGTGTGCCTGCTCTAGGAAAGGAATCATTTTCTTTACTTCTTACCTTGTACCATCCATGAATCCTTAGGCCCTGAATCATGATTCAGTTTCTTAGCTCTGGCAAATTATAAATAATGTTATTTAGCTGACTAACCCCTTGGGAAGCAAGTGCTGCTCTGCCACTGGTTTATTGTGTGACCTCAGGCAAGTCACTTAGGACACTTCCAAATGCATGGGGCACTCCAATCCACAATCAGTTACCCTAACGAGCAGTTTGATCCTTTCAAAATGTAGGAGTATCTTTAGCTTCCACTGAAATCAGTGGTGCTGAGCATGTCCCCGCAATGCCTGTCACAGAGTCTCTTCTTTTATGAAGACCTTTACCTTCCAAAGTGTTTATTTTTACAGAACAAGAGTAAATGCTACATATTACTTTCTGACTGCACACTCCTTTGTGTCTGTTAGTACCAATCTATTTTACAGTTTGGAAGGAGTTCTGAGTGATTTGCAGAACACCAGAGGTCAGTTCAACAGCAGAGCCTGGGATGTTGCCAGCATTCGGTGTGGGCAATAAAACACGAACAGCAGTGAAGGGCTTCCAGGATTACCTGGTGTTCATCAGCCATACAGGTCATTACATCATTGTAGGAACCCAAATCTCAGCTGTACTCATTCCCGTGAAACTTGCAGTGCACATTTTGAGGCCCCCAAATAGTTCATTTTTCCAATCATCACATAAAAAGTTTCAAGGAAGACATTAAAGCAGAAGAAACAGTGAGGTGAGCCTATGCTTACCCAAAAACTACAACTGAAATAGGCAGAACCAGGACAAACAGCTCTTGTGTTCGGTCTCAAACCTGCCCTGAGCGGGTCCTGAGCCTGGATAGTCAGGCCAATATTTGACCTTGCTCTTGAAAAAGTGAATAGAAAAGTAAACTGGCAGGAAGGGCAGTGACAGAGTTTCTGGGAAGTCACACACACCTATTAAAAATGGACTTGAAGCTCATTTCACAAAGGATTTCTCAGCTAATAATGTCTGTCATTAGCAGTTTAGAACCTGGGAAGGATCAGAGCCCAGCCTACAGCAGGACTCTGACTACACTGTGTGACATATCTGTGTAATGTGATTTCTTTGGGCAGCACTTTCAGAGAATTTACTGCTTAAGGTCAGTCTGCCACTTTCAAAACAGCGTTGCTTAAAACTGAAAAATAAAAATGCATTTTTCATAGATACTTGATTAAAGACTGTATTCAGCAAAGTTAAAATTACTTAAGGAAGTCAAGAGCAGAGCTTTTTAAAGACTTACTTTTTCACTTTGGGGTATTTCATCTCTGAGATAGCATTGGTAGCATCCGTCTGTCTCTCCTTCAAATGCTGTGGCCACATATTGTCAACCCAGTCGACTAAATCCACCTGAAACACCACCAAAATCAACTGTTAGCTCCTGAACACATGGTAGGACATATTCTTGTTGGCTAAAACTCCTCCAGTGACAGCAGCAGATGCTCACAGACAGGGAGAACCTTGCTGTTCAGCAAAAGTCCCGTGCACCCAACTTGTTAAGGTGCAGCATTTCATCACCACAACTCAGCCCTTTAAAACCCAGGGGAAGGAAAGTTTTACAGGCAATTTAGCTGGGTGCAAATTTTGTCTCATGGGCACCTGTGAGCGCCTTCTCTTGTATTCTGTCTGTGGCGTTTTTGTAGCCAATAGCCTAGAAATTGCATTTATGAACATTAAAATGCAAACATAAAAGGGGTTATACTATTCCAATATCTTTCATTTCAAGGAGGAAACAGGACTGATTTCATGAGTATCACAACTGTATGTGAAAACAAAACTTGGTTATTGCCCTGATTCTGAGATAATTCCCACATTCTGATATTGCAAGCCAGAGTTTACACAGCAGGGGACCTAAATCAGGTATTTCTGTCTTACATGGGCTCAAAAGTGCAGAATTCAAGGGAACGTCTTTTGCAAAATATATGGGAGCTGACTTTAGGTACTGGACTTCCACAACACTCTCTCTCATACTCTCATGGGAATGCAAATCTCTCTTTCAGTGAAATCTAAATATTCCTGCTTTTACAAACAACTGTGCACTCAGGCCATTTTCAACAGCTATGAAATAACCATTTACACGAGATAACAGGTACCTAACTGCGTTTTTAATTTCTAAGCACCCAGGAAATTTGCACAGATGTTTTAAAAGCTCGCTGAGCACAATGTGTTTGGGCAAACCGGCATCAATTGAACACCAGAAACTCCCCAGAGCACCTTCAAATTGCCCGCTAAGTGTCTGAGACAGCAAAAATCTGAATGAACTTCTAAATATGTGTTTAATATTCAATTTGTGATCCACGTTTAAAAGAACAAAGAAGTCTAGTTAAGAATTACTTCCACAAATCAGCAATTAGAGCTGCCATCTACTTGTGACCTGTTCAGGCAGAAGTGTGGTGTTCCTACTGTCTTCTTGGGTAAGAGATGTCCCCAGCGAAAAAACTGCTGCTGTAACTATAAAAGGACTTAGAAACTAGGCGAAAAGTGTCTGGAAACAAAACATCATAGAGCTGTAGTTTCACACCCAGCTACATGCTAGCACAGCACACATGGCTACAGAGATAAATGAAATCATCTTTACTAATAAGGTCACAGCTTCACGCCAGTGACTAAATTGGGAATAAAAGCACAAAAGCCCTCTACCTTTAAAAAGCGTGTACAAATCTACCCCCTTCCTCTACTGCCAATTCTGACATAGCAGTGATTATGCTAATTTAATTATGTATACATTTCTACATTTAACAATTGTGTTTCCAACTTTTTTTGCTTTGGAACCCCCAGAACATTTTTTGGGTAAAAGGAGGGTTCATATATAATGAATCCAAGCTTCTTGATAGTTTAAGCTTGCGTAGAGGAGGAAAAATACGAGACAGGTATTTAATTTTGGATGAAGTTTCCCCTAAATACCTTGAGAGGAACTGTGTATCTGTGCAAATTGCATGATTAACAGCTCATCAGGTACCTAATTCCTGTAAATTAAATTCCACTGTCAAGGAGACCAGCTTTCTACTTGGCTAAAAATGATATCCTGACACCAAACGAGCAGGAGTTCTGGGCACTTCCCATCACCTTGTTTAAATTCCACGGTTTATTTCTGGGAAGAAGCTGAAATAAAGCCCATCACCACAGGCTCCCTTACCACGTTGGGGCGCTTGACAATGTTCTCCAGCTTGGTGTGACTGAACTCCAGGCTGATGACGTTGTAGAGCTTCTCCCGCTGGGCCTCTGGGGTCTCGTAGTACCTCACAAACTGAGACATGCTCATCTCCACTCCTCTCTGTGTGTTCACATCCATCACATCCACGATCCGGCGGCTTCCTGCAAGCACAGCAGCAGTCTCCAAACATCTGCCTTGACTTTATTTATGTATATTTGCATATATGTATGTATATTATTTTATATATCTATATATGTATCAGTTCCCAGTGACTGCAGGGAAACTGCAGGAAAAGAGGACAAGAGACTGGTACCAGCCCCTCCATGGCTCCTAAGAATCTCAAACAGTGAGCAAGGAACTAACTTGGAACTGGACTTTTTGCCCAATATGACACTGAACAGGTCATGTGGTGCTTCACAGAGATGGAGAGAGCAGTTTCCTCCTTTATGTGAGTTGATGTGAGCAGAAGTACATTAAAAACTATGAAGTGATACAGTATGGTAGCAGGGGGCAGGCAAGACAAATAGCTCTCCAAATCATACTACAATTTTCTAAACATCCATATGTCTCTCAAGATGCTTTTACTCATGTACAAAAACTATCCACAAAGAGCAAAAACTGCCTTGTATCACTGGATACTGTAAACTGCTGAACATTCCCAATTCCAGTCAGCACCAGTGGGGATGGAAGCACTAAATGCCATAGAGGAGTGAGCCCCCACTTTGGATCTCTCAACAAAAACTACAGGACATACTTTCAGCTCCTCGAGTGGCAGACATACAAGTCTCATTAGCACCAGAATGTTGAGCAGCAGTTTTAGTCGAGCCTTCAGCTTTACACAGATTAATCCACAATCTTCTCTTCGGCCAACTGGAAGGTTTCACCTCTCCCAGCAATTTTATCATCCTAATTAGCAGTTCATTTGTGTGTGAGCGAACAGGAGCCCATGAGAGACATGCCTCATTTCCAGGAGAGGTTTCCAGCAAACAAACTCGCAACGCTTCCAAAAAATCTCTCCAAAACCATTTTCACCGCCGAAGAAATAACTCAAAATAAATTGCATTAAAACAAAACGTAGGGCTCATGTGCACCATCAGAGGGAATTATTAATAATTACAGCACCTGGCCTATCGTGTGCTTGGGAGCAGTATTTCAGCAAGAGTGATAGCTTGGATTGCAGCTCTCCATTACAAACATCCTTAGCCCCTGATAGCAATGACATTGACAGATGTGATAATGATTCTGCAAAAGGACTCAAGACCATAAAGCTTCGAAATCAAAAAGAAAAATTTATATAGTGTAAATCTGGAATAGTCCCGCCAGCCCGTCAGTCAAACTCCTCATTCCAAGGCCGGGGAACAGGATCCTATCCTTGGGCCGGGCTTAGGACCGTCGCGAGTGTTGCCACCTTGAGGCAGGATGAGGAGAGTTTAGTTACGTGTGGAAAAGCAAAAGAGTCCTTAAATTTGGTATCTGCATGTTTGAAACAACATATATAAATTCTAGTTATGGGCTGGGGTGGGGGGGTTGTTGTGGTTTTTTTAACGGTAAACTTTACTATCTAGGGGAATGGTCTTTTTTCAGTCCCACAGGTCAGCAGCTGGGGTAGAATCCTGTTAAACAGGCCCCTAATGAAAGCCATCCTGATCTCTGCTTCCAGAGCCTGGGATCAAAGCAATGGCTACAGCCTGGAGGGGTTAAGGACACAGATACTGAAAAATTCTATTTGAAGGGCTACGTGGCTGAGCCCAGGATCTGCCATATTTTAGTCTAGGTTTGATCTCAGCTTTGCTGGAAGCAACCTTGTAGAGCCTCTCAATTATCCTTTCCAAAAGAAAAATCAGCAGTTACCTGATGAATTAAGAGTATGAGGAGCAGTTCAATAGCAGGTTTGTTAAATGAACACGATTATCAATTACAGGCAGACGAGCTTAAGATTTGAATTGATAATCTCTTGACTTCCAAATTAAAGAGTAATTTGAGGGGATGTTTTTCTCTTAAGCCACAGTACTGTCAAACAAGCCCATACATAATGATTCTTGGAGTACTGCTCACAGAATTTGAGATGTATAATTACAGGTTCACATCCTGGTGTTCACTGCCCACTGCACAGCAGCTCTGGCTCACTGCCAGTTTTATCTATTCTGTCCTGAAAAGATTCAGCTCTTTCTTCTATCTCCTGTTCCTAGTACAAGGTGAAAAAAATATCATCTAGGAGAGTAAAGAACAAGGGAAAGAAGCACACAGAGGCTCCAAAAAGTGGTGGCAGGCTGAGAGATCTCAGGTTAGGCTGGATTTCTGAGCAGCTCCACACGCATTTTACAATGATCCATTTCTGTTAACAAATTCCTAGGCATCCCCTTGCCACACTCTCACCATGCTCTCAAAGAAGGGGCCCCACTCAACCAAGCCTGGGGCAGCCCAGCAGGTCCCAGCAGGATCTCAGTGACCCTGGCAACCTTTTGCCCTTGTTCCCACCCGTCCCTCACTTCAGCTCATCACCCACTGGACATGGATTAACAGACACCTGGAGCCCTGGCAAAGTCTCTTCCTGCTGACATGGGAAGCTTCAGTGCACCGTGCACCACTTCACCCTTGACTTCCCTGGACGTTTTTCCAATAGAACTCTGGACTGGGCAATGTGGGATTAAGAGGCACTGCTTCATCTCTGGCAGCAGATGCGACTCAGAAGCAGAGTGGTGATGCTGGGGATTTTATAGCTTAAAGAAACATCTTCCTCTCCTGCTGCTTGCTCATGGAGCACAAGTGAATCCCCAAAGGATCACAAAGACAGTAACTAAGAAACAAGCTAGTGCCATCTCTGACAAGGGGAACAGACAACAGCAAGAAGGAGACAGAATAATCAATTGCAGGGATGTAAGCTGGAAAATAAAATCCATTAGGATGAGCTACAGAAGAACTATGCTTTACTTAAAGCCTTAAAAACATATCAAGTTATTCCAGCCCATGTATTAGTAAAATCCCCATTAAAATTAAGGAGACAATAGCATATGTAATATCTGCTCCCTTTATTTGGAGACCTAATGACCAAGACACTGTAAAGATTCTAATAGATTGAATTGTACAACTATATGCTGTAACATCATTATTTTTTTAGTACAGAAACGAACACCTGGAGGAAAAATGACTTTTTTCCACTGCCCACCCTGGTCAAATTGGTTTGGTGAGGAGAGTTGGCCCTTTCTGTTCTGGGCTTCTTGGTAAAACAAGAGCAACAGGGAAGCAAACCTTGTCCACTTGTCAGAAAGAGAACTGCACTTCAGGAATGCAGGTTACACAGGCACCTTTGCTGCATCAGCAAATGATTTCCCAAATCACAGCTCACCAAACCCACCCCGGACACTTCAGGAATGATGGGCTCCAGCTCTGAAGTCATTCAGTAGAACTCTTGTTGATCTCCCCTGCAGAGTTTGCACCCACACTTTCCTTCACATATAGAATATTGTAATGACTTTTCAGAGAGGGAACAGGGAATGGAAATACTGAGACTATAAAAATCTCTGTGGTCCAACAGCTGCCATTTCCTATTTCTAACCAGGTGAAGCACTGCCTTCCCCTGCCCTGAGCTTCAGGTTATCCAAGATTCCAGACTCCAATCTTCAGAATAGCCCATCATTTCCCATTACGTGGATTTAGCATGGATATTTGGAGCAGTGGAAGCAACGCAAACGTGAACCACACAGTAGAGTATGAGAAATGCACAGGAGGTGTGAATCAGAGCTGCAAATGACACCAGAGTTTTCTAGGCTGTGGTCTGTTCTCCAGCACAGCACCAGCAGGAAAAGGTGCAACTCCCCCACGTTAGAGGAAAGGGGAAATGTCCTTTCTGTAAGAATGATTACCAAGCCTGTCCATTAAGAGGATAAAGCTACCTTGGGGAATTATTTTAACCCTCTGTGTCTGAATTGAGATCTGTGCTGAAGGTACAATATAATGTTGACAACCAGAAACCAACCTCCAATGCCGAGGGACCGGCCCGCCGGTCCTGCCTAATCTTTATGCTTCTTACGAGGAAAAAATCCTTGGTTTGTAAAGCAGGATTTTTGGCAGAGCCTCAGGAAATCTGCCAGCCTCGCTAGCGGGTTAATTGTACCTAAAGACTGAGGCTTTGACTTGCATCCCAGTTAATCCCCCCGGAGCTCCCGGAGCTGGAAGCACGTATTCTTCTGCTGCCCACGGGAGACTATTATGATATCCCCTGCTAACCGGGAGGGATGTGAATCCGAGCAGAAAGTCCTTGCTCAAGTGGAGCTATTCCCGACATTCCCTGCATTTCAGAGCGAGGGCACGAACAAATTAAGAGACGCGTCCCGATCCCATCACTCCCAGTGCCACCAGAGGGCACAGAAGAACAAAGGGAAAGGAGCCCGGACATCTCACACAGCTCTCCCCCACACCTCCTCACCCAGCACCTTCCCCAGCACAGCCGGGCCCCAGGAAACGCGTCCGCCAAGGATCCCGCTTTGCAGAGGTCTCTGCCTTCCCTCCTCCCCCTCGGTCTCTGTCCCCAGTGCCGCTCTGGCTGTGCAGCAGGAGCCCTTTCAGCGGGGTCACAGCATCTCCTCCTTATGGAGGTGTAAAATTGCCGTGCCTGACACGAACCTTCCCCTCCGGCCCCTCTGTAGCTTTATCACTGGGTATAAAAGTGCCAAACTGCAATAACCCGCGTTAGGAGCTGTTTGCACTCAACAAACGGAGTGCAGAGCATGGCCACAGGAGCAGCCCGTGGAACCCCTTCAGCCCTAATGCTACAGGACTGGGCTGGAGAAAGGGGCTCGGGGCAGACCATGTGTTTTAGTGGCATTATATAGAATTAATCTGTATCCTTACACCTACCCAAGCCGTAATTTCTAGTGATTCTTAGAAGCTTCAGACAGTGAAAAGCACATAGAAAAAAAAATATCCTTATACAAAGAAGCATTTTACTTCTAATTTTTTGTACAGTATACCAATGCATTAACCTGTAGTATAAGCATACTCCAGGTGGCCGAAAACACAGAGCACACAAATAACAGTTATAGAAAGAAAAATAATACGAGGGCTAAGAAAAGTGGGACAGGATATAACTTTGGTGAAAATCTTGTTTTATTTTTCTATCAAATTTATTTTAAGACCGTTAATAATTTCCTAAAACGTCTCAACATAAAATATATCTAACAGTAACAATACAGAAAAATGTAATAAAAATTATAACCTTTCTGCCCTCTGAAACCTCATCATCAGCCCATAATGAGGAAAACTTTGGCCTTTATTTCCCTCATACTTGGCAGTTAGGAAATGGAAGAAGACCTTCAACTACCCTCACATCACCAATCAACATGTGCACTATACCAGCAATCCTGCAGCTCCCCTCTGCTCTAGAAGGGTATTTGAAGGTGTCAAAGGGTTGGTAACACCCCCGCACATCTTGTACCCAAACTTATGAGGACATCTGAAGAAATATACAGTTATGATTCCATCAAACCTCCAAAACATGCTGGTATTAATGTCTATTTTTAGGTAAAGGCAGTACACTCAAAGGTAATTTTGAACTAAGGTATATTATGACACCAAAGCATAACAACTACCATAAAATATTTAGGATTTTGGGTGGTATCACTCCAAAATAAAACAGCTTGTTTCTAGTTTGCATGAACTAAAGCAGAGGATGCTTATTCCAGAAACACAGTGTGACTATGGGGAGTCTTTCTAAAATAGCTATTTTTCTTTGTTCTGCTTGATTTTCCCACAAGGACAATTCATCTTTAAATCCACCTGTAGACAGAGGTTTTGAGATGCTTGTGACCACACCAACACATCACTTCAATTTCACTTTCATGTCCTGACATCATGGAAATACATTCTCTTGAGAGGTTGTATTTTTGTTGTAATGTTCATTCAAAGCAGATTTATTGCTGTTTATATCTGGACATGAACATGACTGTTTTTAGCAAAACTGTCCCAGTTTAACTAAGATTTTTTTAAAGAGTTTGCCTGTGTTAGGCAAAGGACAAACTTAAAGAGAGCTCAAACAGGAAGTTCAACTCTAAAAATAGAACTGGTTCTACTTCCAAAATGGCAAGTCAGCGGACGTGCTAAACATAGGCAAGTGAGTGTTATAATATTTCATTTTTATTTCTAAGAGAAAAAAACCCACAAAATGAGAGAGCATCAAATGCCTTCTTTTTATTTATTTTATTACACAAAAACCCTAATTGTGGCTCAAAGCTCACTCACCTGACACTTCTGATGCACAGAGCCCCAGTGGAAACTTATGACAGAGGTGGAAGGCAACATCCATCACAGCACCAGTTAGTGCTGAGAGATAAACAAGAACCAAAAAAATATAAAAGTAATAAATGTATATATATATATTCCTCCACCTTTCTGCAAGGGAGAAAGACAGCGTGAGTTTTCTGCCAGTTCAACTTCCTGAACCACCTCACTACAAGAAAGAGGAAAGCCTGTGCCAGCACACAGGAGGGGATGGGAGAGCAATGCCAGAAGTGAGGAGAGAAGGAAGAGTGTGAGCAGGATGTCAGTTTAGACTTGCTTAATTGGCATGGCAAAAAAAGCAAAATATTGGATTCAATAGGGAGCACAAGGAACAGAGACACTTCTCCTGGTCATATAACAGGCAGCAGCAGCAAAACTAGAGGCCAGTTTAGATGACAAAGAGATGGTCTGGCACCAGAGCCTGGTACTGGCATTAAGGAAGAAGTTTCTATTTCCAGTCTATCAGGAACACTGGGTAAGTTTTAACCTCTGTCTGCCCTAGGTCCTGGTTTCATGATACAAACTGTTCACCAATACTCAAGAAACTGATGAGGCTTAAATAATTTTTTTAAGCGGGGTCAGCTCCCTGCCTGTTTCCCAGCACAGTTCCACAAACATCAGGGCAAGGATGTGCAGCCAGCACTGGGGGAAATCCCATGGTGACACCAACCACAGCCCCAGCTCCCTCCTGCTATTACAGACTGCAGCTTTTCTTCTTAAACAATAAGCTGTTTAAGAAGCACAAAACCAGTGAGTGTTAAATGAAGCAACATCCTCTGAAAGTCTGCAATACAACACTTTAATAGACAGAGATTTCCACTTTATTCATGCACTGCTCCACCTTAACACCGGTGGATGCCAAAGTCCCAAAGGGTTCCTTCAGAGCTGCTACAAGCCTCTTCAATTTTCAACAAATTAGAGCCCTCAGACTGTAGGAAAAATCACTAATGGAACTTTCACTTGAAAAAAATCCATTCAGAAACTCTGATGTCCAGTTACTAATTTTAATTCTGCCCAGGAGAGAACACAGTGCAGCTCCACAACTTTGTAATTCTTCGTAGCCCTGAGCAAACATGGAGCAGGTCAGAAATCCCATTAGGCTGTCTGACTGACATATGGGACTGCTGGTGTCCCAGAAAGAAGGGATAGATTCCATGGGAAACCAAAAAAACCCCCACCTGTCAAGTCCTACTGGTCCTGTTTACAGCAAAGTGTGTTGATCTCTTTATCACTATTGGTTCATGGTTGGCAAGAGTATGCTAAGAGCACTTGCTCAAGTCTGGAAGGATTTATTTGCACTTCCTCACAAGTGTCTCTGGAATTAGGGAGTAATACAAGTTCTGTACAGTACAGTGGCCTCACCAAGGAAAGAGGGATACAGAGGAAACAGGAGAGGTCGCTCAAGGGAAAAGAAAGAAAAAGGTACAAAGACAAAAGGATGAGCCAATAAACCTCCGGTGCTGTACTTAGGAAAGAGAAACCTGCTAGAGAGAATTGGAATCAATCATTTCAATGAAATAGCAAATTTTATTTTATTTTTTATTGTCCAGATGTTTCCTCTTTGCAGTACTCAAATTTAAAAATAAATGCAGCAGCTAGAAGTTTGTCCAGCTCATACCAACAGTACTTATAAATCCTTTTGTTGACAGACCATTGGTTTGACTCCATCTGAGCTTACAGGCACTGGGAAATTATCATTTTCAGTGGTAATATTTATTTGCTGATTTTAGGCCTGACTTAGTGCATTTCCCACTTTAGAGGATGAAGCATGTTGACAGTCCCAACAGAATGACTGTGAGGAATTTGGAACTTGACTTTAAAAACAAAGCATTTTTAAAAGATAGTGTGAGTTTTTAAAACAAGCTTTGGTCACAAAACAACATGATAGAGGAAACAATTTATTTTTATGGCCTGAATCTCAAACACATGTTTCTGAATAACATCTGAGACAAATCAGTGGGACCTTGATGTAAGCTGCTTTCTGATCCTCCATTTTCCCTCTTGAAAAAGTTTGTAGGCAGGTACATAACTCAGCTCCCTGAAAACACAGGTTTTGGGTTTGTAGCCTTAGATCAATGGAAATAGCACTAACATGCAATTATTTTACAGTCACTTGTGAGGAACATCCAAGTTCAGCCTCCTCCTGCAAGGAGCCATCCTTATCTCCTGCTTCAAGGTGCTGCTCCTCTCAGCTATCAGAGACATGTAGGTCTCTTGTGGATCTGAGTCCCTTGATGAACTCAGGGTGTGACCTGCAGGGTCCAGAGGCTGAGGTACCTCAGTCTGACTTCTCACAGCCTGAAGAACACTTTCACAAGTTGGTATAAAACTACACAGACACTGGCCTTTCCAACTACAAGAACAAGGAGGATGCTTCATTAACTCAGTTCTCTTAATATTCCAACAGTCCCACTTACAGGAAAAGGAAAAAAGCAGAACCCAGAGAGCAGGCCAGGCACAGATCACACAGTGGGGCACAAAATCCCCATGAGTAGTAAGAGGAGAAGTCTTACAATGAATAGAAATCTTTCCTCCAAGTACCTCCCCTCCCATGAGATCATTGATGACTCCTCTCCCCTAGAAGAGCCTGGTCCAATGTGTTTTGAAAAATGCTTTATTTGGGCACCAGGAGCAGAGCACAGACCTTGCTGCTTCCTCCTTGTCCCTCCCCACAAGACTCCTGGAGACACAGCCGTTAATGACTCCTGACTCAGCTCTTCTGCTCTTCCCAATGTGGCATTCCCATTCACAGGACAAATCCCCACACCAGGGGAGAACCATACATCTTAATCAAGACTTAGATGCAAGTCTGGGGGCAGACTTTTGCACTTCCTTTGAGCAGCCAGTTTAATTTTGGGAAGTGCTCCTTACAACAGAGCCTCTCTAATGAGCCTCCCTCCTAACTCCTCTCAGTCTCCAATTTCACAACTTCCTTGAAACAAATGGAGCGTTGCTCTATAGAAAAAGCAACACTGGGTCCCTATTCAGCAGAAATGATGGAAAGTTTTCTGAGCTGCAGTGTGTGGCTGCTTTGTCCTTCTTTTGTATCTACATGGCTAATTTTCTTTCACAGGATGGAGAACTGTACATTGATTAAGACAAAATTTCCCCTACTTGCCTGCAGACCACACTACGAGCCTCTCGACTTGCTTTGTAGTTGGATGTGAATTCAACCATGATACAATTTTCAGAACAGATCAATTTGAGAGGAGCAGCAAACACGCAGGAGGAATGAACCAAAAAAATCACTAGGAATCAGCTACTCAGGGACACTTCTCTGATTTGCTTTCAGCTTTTTTGAGTAGCTGCTAACAAAAAGCTGAACATTTGCACAGCCAGCTCAGAGACCATTGTGCTGACACGCCACAAGAAATGTATGCTAATGTAAAAGGAGTGTTTTACACGGTCTCTGCCCTCCCTCCTGCCTTTACCCACCTGACCTGCAGTCACCACCAGCACCACAATTTTCTCGTCCATGGAAACACCACTTATGATTCTTGATTCAGTACTGAATGAAATTTATACATGTGTATGTGAATACATCTATAAATGTGTGTACAGTTTTTAATAGATATATAAAACACATTTTAAAAAGCCAGAATAATTATTACCTACAATGTTTACATCTCTTTCCATTCCTTTTTCAATATCACCTACTTCCAGAAGCATGGATTAGGGGGGTTCTTGTCTCTCTGTGGAGTACCTAGCATACATACTCTCATTTTAGCTGGAATTTCTGGGGACTACAGCAGTGTGTATATTTAAGAGAACAGAAATGGCTGGATGAAAGATGCAGAGCTTCACATAGCTTATGGCTGTTAGGTACATTTGATGGACAGTAATCCTTTCTGTCCCAACTGAATTTAAATTATTTACATCAGCCTGCTTACATTAACTAGTCAGGGAACTTGTTCCTCCCCACCACAGTCCCTGCACAAAGGGACCATGGCTTGCCACATTCACTACATCATTTACAGTTTGCAGGAAAACTAGAAACTGAGACTCCTTGAATTCCGGTTTTAGCAGATCATTTCACCTTTCAGTCTGGTTCTCACCTGGGAAAACAAGGCCACACTTTCTGCTGTGCACCACTACACTGCAGAATTGCAGTTCCTCCTAGAATGAGGAAAACGTTGCAATACCAAACTTCACAAACCTTGCTTGGGGCTCTCCCCTGTGGAAAAAAAAAATCTAAACAGCCAGGGAAATACTCCTCTGCAGGTCTGATTTCATCCACTGATGTTAAAGAAAGCTCAGATCCTCACTTCAGGGCACTATGATGCACTTAGTGAATAACCCATGAGCAGATGTGTAACACCACACGGCATCTCCTCCACAACTTGTCAGCAGCATGAGGGAAGGCTGACCTGCACCTGCACTGCCAACCCCCACAAAGTCCATTTATAGGACTTTTCCCTTGAAAACATCAGGGATTGAATGATGCAATTTATTCTATTATCTTGCTCCACCATGATTATAAACTCATAGTTGAGGCAGAGACCTTCACACGTTTCTTTAAACAGTCAATTTGCAACTGAAATTTTTGGCTCAGTTCCTGTTCTTTTGGTGTTTCTAATGAGAAGGCAAATCCCAGCAATAATCAAGTATTTCTTCAGCTACTCCCACCAAAGAAAGCAACAGGATATGTAGAGCCTTGGTTTTCCTTTTACCCTTTGTCTTGAGATCAAAGCCTGCTGCCAGGTCTTTAGGGATTTGACAGAATCACAGGAATCAAATACTGAAATGATCTATTAGGTCCCATCTTGTGCATCATCTCCTTGGGCCAGATGAAGATTGGTCTCTGCAACAGTTACTGGAGCTTGCTCATGTTTGCTCTTTACTGCCATACCTCAATGCACAAATTGTATCACAATTAAAAGCTTTGCTGCTTTCAACTTTACTTGGATTCTTTATACAAGATGAAAACACCAAAGCCTTTCACTGCATTTTGTGAACACAGCAACCAAACATTTCCTACGCTTGTGAACATCATGGCCCAGTCCAGTCCACAGCATCATATTTTAATAGCAAGTTACATGACTGATGACACATCCTTCACTGCTCCTACACTTACTTTTTTTAATTCTATAAATAAACCCTTAGTGAGTTAGTTAAATAAAATCAATCAGTGAGTTGATGTCAGTTGTTAGACCACCCCATGAATAGTCTAAGTCCTGTACTTGCACTGTTCCCACTGATACAATGCCTGGCTGGGCACGGTGAATTCCATAGGACAATGCTGCTGATCCTACAGAAGTGACCGCTGTGGTCACAACTTTAACCTCTTCAGCCCAGAGACCACAATAACCCAAAGTCTCTTTTCTTTCCTACAATGTTTGAAATCTCCCCTTTTGCCACTTGCTGGGATTGCAAGCTCCACTTTAGGGGCGCACAACAAATACCTACCCTGGCACACAAAGCTACACCAGCCCAGAAAGGGAGGAGGTGATGCACATCACAAACCCAGCACCACTTTCATTCATTTAGTTTTTTATCTACTTTATTAGGTACTAGTGTAAAAGCTGGCATTCAATAGCCTTAGACTGTGAGCCTGTGGCAAGCAAACTGAAAAGAGGTCAGCTAAAAATTAGAAATAAAAGCAAATACATCCAGACTGGCCATTACTGTTTAGAGATACTGTGTTCATGCATGGCCTGCACACCTACCCAGGGAGCTCCTGGGCAGACTGGGACAACCTGGGGAAACAAAGGCAGTGCAGAGTCACAAGGGGAGGCACTGCAGATGCCACAGAAAAGCAGATACTCTTCTCAGTTCAACCGGTGATGACCCAAAAAACCACTAAAAAAAGAAAAAAAGTAACCAAAGAAAGAGCAAGGAGCTCAGAGTGATAGACTGAGGCACACATCCATGAGCACTTCCTCTTTCTCACTCCCTTACATGGTTCACAGCTTCCAAAAGTATTCAGGGCTGCCAGCCTCAGACTGTGTGATGTCCATGAAGGATAATATAAAGACAAAATTCAAACAAATGACAAAATGGAATGCTTTGGTTTCCCGACATCAAAGACTAAAACAAATGACTGCATTCAGTCCTTGAATTCAGGAGTGGCAAAGGCTGGAGAGGGTCCACAGCGACCAGGGAAGCCTGGGCTTTCAGCAGCTTGCTGAGTAAGGCAGTCACCTTTCTCCTTGCTCAGCTCCAGCAAGTGATTGGCACAGAGCATTCACACAGGTAATTAAGTACAGAGGGTCGAGCTGACAGTCTGGGAAAACACACTTTTGCTTTTCTGCCCATCTATGACAGGTACCCCTGCAGAAATAACACTTACCAAAGATTTCGTGCAGATGTGGCAGATGTTTAAGGACACTCTAAGAGGGCCAATGACCCTCAATCAAATTTTAAAACAGCTTATGAGAGATGACAGTGACATTCTGCCCTTCAGAATTAGCAATCAAATCTACCTTATGCAATGAAATTACAAAGCTTAAGAGTTATTAAATTACAACACAGCTTTACATCTTTCAAGAGTTGTCTCAAGTTCCTAAGCAGGCCAGGAATTCCTTTCCACTTCTCCATTTGTATTCTTGGCTCACAGCCATTTCAGAGATGAGACATTTCCAACTGCTGAAATTAATCCATCATCTCAGGTTTTACAGAGCATCCAGGATATGGATTGTATGGAGGTGGGAGTCTGGCTATAGATATGGATGGGTCTGTAAAGTAAAGCTACTGTAGGGCAGAGTGTTTCATGCACACCCCTCACACATGGGTGCACAATCAGGCACTCGTGTCAGAAACAGGAGGTCATGAACATCACCAAACTAATTACAGCTGGTTGCTGCATTTTTTAAGCCAGGAAAACAGAAAAATCCATCAAGCAATGGCAGGGTTTCTTTGGAAGTCTGGCAAAAGACTAAAAAATAGACACCTAAGCTCAAGTAAACACAAACAACAATCAAAAAACCCATCCTTTTTAAATTCTCCTTATTATTGCCACAAACCAGAGTTTTCAAAGGGAGGTTTAAAAGCTTGCTGTTATTTCCCTGTGACTTTTAGGTACTTTCCTGTGAAGATGGTACAACAATCACGTTAGAAACAGAAAGTAAGATTTCAAAGAGTTTGGGACCAAAGGCTCATTAACTTCCCATGGAATTTATGTGTTTTGGAAAAACCCAGCACCATATCCTTAAAGGGTTCTGTAGCAAATGTGCTTCCTCAAAGAAGAAAAGAGAACAAATGAGAGATTTAAATGGCACCAGCAAACATAATGATGAGCACTTAAAAACCCAACAAGTTTGCACAGAACACATTTTTCAGACTGTGTTCTCTCTCTGTTGACTCCCACACACAATCAGATGCAGAGAGTTGTGATCATTCCACTTCATATTCACCAAACATCCTTCCCTCCCCAGGTTCAGCAAGGGATTGAATAAGTCTTGAATATACCACGTGTTGGAAATGCAAACCTGGAGGTTCAGGCAGATCTGAGGGATATGCTAAAAAAATGCAGGGACAACGACATATCAACATCTCCAGTGACAGGAGAAGTTAATAAAACAAGATTTTTCATCTGCTTTATTTGAACATTAGAGACTGAGTGTAGCACATGTACTAACCTAAAACTAGAAAAAAATACCAGCAATGATATGCAATAGGAAGATGCTCACTAGTGTTTCCAGAAGTAATTAGTAGATAATTTTAAAATTTGGCACGGAGACAGGAATTCCCCCATGTGCTCTTAGTGTCAGTGTGGCTGTTCCATCCAGCACAAAATCCACAGCGAGAAAAAACTATTTGCCATAAGAACTGTGATTTTTCAGGTACAACTTACAATCCATTTCCCAAATATTTTAGATCTTTTGAGTCAGAGTTTCTACCTGTGATGCCGAAAGTTACCAACTGTATTACAAAAAGGGCAAGTGACAATGTTCTGGACCACTTAGGGGCTCAGCACAATGACTCCAAAGGCAGTTTGACCAAACATGATATGAAAGGACCCATGATGTGATATCTAGCCAAGAGCAGGTACAGGGATTGCTGATCCAGCTGTGATCAGGCACGCTTTTACATTAAACTTAATCTCAAAGTTAATTGAAAATGTTATTTCTGCTCCATTGTTTCATAAATGCAATTTTATATATAAATATCCTCCCGCTTTGCTGGCCATGTACACAGGAATCTCCACCCCCTAATACTTCAAAGGACATCAGTCTTGAGGAAATGCAACTCCCACACTTTGACTGTTATACAGGAAAAACCCTGTTGTTATGCAACACTACGCTGTTCCAAAACATCTCAACATCAGACCCTCAGCTCCAGCAGCCTCAGAGGCAGGAATGGCAGTTTATCAGCCATGGAACAAGTTCACAGAAAACTGCAGCAGGGTCCAGATAATTACAGGGTTTATGCACAAGGCTCATCCACAGGAAAAAGGTTTTTTTCCGTACCCGCAAATGTGCACATGCAGGTATTTAGAAAATCCATAAAATTTAGGTCTTTATTTTCTAATTTAATGCAGATTGACCAACAAATAGCACTTCCCAAACATTTTCTGCCAGATATCTGGGGATTTTTCCTGACCTTATAAATGGTCATAAATTAAGCAACATTGCTGAGTTGTTTGTGAAGGAAGGTTATCAGAGATAACCCCTCTCTCACTGATAACCCCAAGTGAGCAGAAATGAGGCACAAGTTCCTCTCCTTTGTTTTTCTTAACTACATCTTTTCCAGACTTGATATTCCTATTGACTATAAAAGAGCAATTTTTTAAAAACTTGGTCTTTCAGAATGCAGCATTTGCGCCAATTTTAAAGATTAACTCCTGCCACAACACAGGTAAATAAACCCAATAAATTCTAACTAGCAGGAATGCAGTTAAAAGTCTCCAAGAAGGACTGCAGCCAACACATCCAACACCCAGCTTGCTCCACAGAGATGACTTCATGGAGTGCAGGATCACTATTGAGTAACAATCTCAGATAACAATAAATAACACACCCATCTGCAGTAAAAACAGATTTCAAAGAAACATACAGTATGATCTCCTACTCAAAATGCAGCTTTTCTTAGAGTTAAAAACCATTTATTTTGCAAAGATTGCTAGGAAACATTTGATGACAGTCACCAGTTCTCTGGTTTGTGTCTCATCAAAAGCCAGGAAGTTTGCAAGGCTTTGTGCTCAGCCTCTCTTCACAACCGTCCCTCAAAGCACCGACCTGGCCTTACACTGATAAATATGTGGGGAGAACACAGGCAAAAGGTGATAGAGCTCCACTCACACCTTTTACAAACAGATGCTCTACAACAGAATTAAAAAAAACAAAATAGGAACTCAATCAAGAGAACTGCTGCTTTCCAGGATCACAAAAGTGTTTGCAGGACAGGACACCTGTTAAGAGCAAAAGCATTCCCTCCCTTCCAAATGGCCAATTATCCAGCATGAGATCAGAGTCTGGTCAGCACAACTACTAATTAGGGTTCTCCCAGCCTTTTTAATTTACAAATTGCTTCTCCATGCCTTCTCCCAGATTCTGAGAGTTATCACAAATGTCTACAAACACAACTGGACAAGTATTTAAAAGCAATTCTGTTCTGTATAGAGTTAATCCAGTGCATTCAAAATAACTCACCCACTAATAGCTTCACATCTCTGACGGTGAAATCCGGGTCAGGCATTCTGTAATTAGCAAAGAAAGCAATGTTAAATACTGTCAAGATAAGTATGGGTACACTCTCGTTACCATAATAAAAGAGAAATAAATGTATAGTGCTCTTTGTCCCTAGTGCAGGAGGTAGAATCAAGCAAGGCCTCTCTGAAGTGTGGACAGTGCAAGTTTTAATGACACACATGACATCTTTGCATTGGCAAGTGTACAACAGTTTCTCTACTCACAATGAAAGAGAAGAGGTGTCTTTTCGAGTACTTTTTCTCAGCACCAGAGTGGGAGAGAAGGGAAGGGATTGGTACTGATTTCAATAAAATCCTAAACCTTTATAGCTTGTTAAGCAACTCGTGGTGGTTTGCAACTCGTGGTGCCTCATGTTTGTTTCCCAAGGTGAGCATTATCACACTTGACAAACTGAAGCACAGAGCAGTAAAACAACCTGCTCAAAGTCACATCATCACAGGTTGAAATCATGGCTTGGAAATAAAATATATTTAAAAAAAGAATTAAAGCCCCTTTGTTTTAATGACTGTTCCAACCTCCTCGTCTGGCAGAAGACAACCTGGCTGTATTTGGTGGGTTGGGAAATGGTTCAATTCAATTTGGGCTAATTCAGAGCTAAATTAAATGGTAGCATAATTGGTTCAGGGATGTTGATGCATTTACAGGATCACTTCTAACACAGGCAGTGTTTTAGGGATTAATGTAATTAGAGAGTAGCCTGGTACAGCAAGTGAGCGACTCGTACATGTCAGGGAGAGAGTAAAATTCTGCAGCATATAAACTGGATGGAAGAAGAAAATAAAACCAGTAGTGGGGTTTTAAGGGTGATTGACTTCATTTTACTGACAATATTTCACACTTTACATTGCACAAAAGCTGACTAGGGAATTGTAATTTAAAACAGCCCAGTGGGACCTGCCAGCTCAGTGCTCTGCCCCTCTTGTACTGCCCCAAGTTGAAGATAAACAGTTTTCCTCTGGACTTTTGCCATCATTTAGTTGAAAATTAGAACAATCCAGCCCATGGGAAAACAAGCAGAACAATAATTTTTACTATTAGGAAAACACTAAAAGGTAAAATTTAAAAATGCATTTACTGGCATGCACATATCTTGAGAACTATTTGCCAAATTCTGCTTGTCCACTTTCTTTTAGCCTTATCACCTTCCTCTGGTGGGATGCAGAGGCTGGACAGTATCTTTTGTTAGTTCTCTGCCAACCCTCACATCTTTGCATTTGGCTGTGAGGGCCTCACAGTTTTGGAATTCACTCCCTCACCGGAATGAAACAGCCTGAATCTACTGACCTTCAGGGTTCATTCAGAGCTCATCTTTTCTTTCCAAGCACTAGAAAGTCAGAAGTAGGGGAAGGAGGAACTATTTGCAGGCAACAAGAACATGCAAGGCTTGTCTACAAATGACACAGCTTGCTTGCATTTGGTGTCAGAAACATCCAACAATTAGATGGGCAATCTATTTCATATTTGTATAAATCAAAATAAAAACCAACCACAAAGAAGGAGAACAGCCTTAGCCCAGATGGATGTGAGCAATTCCATTCTTTCTGAGAGCTTCAGCAGCAGTCAAAGATAAACATTACTGAAACTTGAAGATTACAATCCTTGTAAACAATAAACATGTTGAGCTCTTTGGAGAGCACACCTGGCAGATTCTTGGTTTTTTTCCTCTGCAGTCTACGGATGTGTGATACATTTAAAAAGGAATACACTAAGTGAAAAAATTCAGGCCTGAAAACAGCAAGTTTCAAGAACTCATTTTGTAGTTGAGTAGCCTTGGAAGGTCCAGCTTTAATTCCAGCCCACTCTGTTGCCACAGATGACTGTACTTCTTCAGCTCCAGCTGCACCAGCATAACTGCCACACCCCCTGTTATACAATTAGGGCTGATTTGGTACAAAACTATCATAGCAAAAAAAAAAAAAAAAAAAAATCTTGAATGTCACCAGTCATTTGTTTTTCTGTTTATAAATCCAGACTAGCAGCAATGCAAGAACTGCGCAGAAATGTTTTTTCCTTGATGTTATGCAATTTTCAGACAAATGCATCTTGTGTAAAGCCACCATGAATGCTTCTAAAGATTTCAAACGTAAAAAATAGCAAAGAATAGTACAGCAGGGTGACTTAATTCCAAAATATGACTGACTACATTTGAGATTTTCAGCAGTCTGTAATACACAAATAGTGTTGCTTGTTTCCTCAGCCAGAAGAGAAATGCAAACACCTCAGTCTGGACCGGGTGCATTTTAGCAAATGTTTAAAGATTTGCTAGAGATCTATTCAAATCCTAATGAGGAAGAGCTCTGGCCAGCACAAGTATCTGATTAACCACAATACAATGCAAGATGACTGCTGTTCAGATAAGAGATAACATCTCTCCAAAGAGCGTTCTCTCCCTGAGTTACAATCCTGGAAACAGCCCTCCAAGAAAAACAGCGTCTCTTCTGCTAAGAGATCACCATGGGCTTTCCTGCTTTCAGACGTACAAGCAGCAGCTCATAATGGTCAGAAGTACAGAGGGAAGCAATTTTCAGAGTTTCATTGTAAGGATTTTTCCTCATTCTTCTCATTCCTTGCCATTTCAGAGTACCTCCAAGCACAGTAACCAAACTGTTCAGCTCGGTACATCTGCCAGGCACAGACATGCAGGCTGACTGTTCAGCACAAGCAGAAGTGGAAGCAGGTATCAGCAGTTATTCAAATCGTCAGAAGTTAAAAAATCATCCTGTATCATGTATTTTGTAGACCACCATATCTCAAAAGTCACCCTACACGAGTGGATCACCCAATCTACCATACTATGATGTTCACAGCCTCCTGTGATCTGAAGCCCAGGAATGTTTGTGTCTGCAGGACGAGCTCTCATTTCCACACTTCTCTGCTGCTGCAGCAGGAGCTGAACTGGTACCATTGGCACAGCGGGAGCTGAAACATCTCCCCAGTTTTCTTCTTGCACTGAGGGGAATTTCATGTGAACTTCCTCAAACACAAGAGGAGGATCTGGCTGCTGGGAAGGTGCTGCAGTATCTCTGGCTCCTAAACACTCCCCAGCCTCACTGAACAGCTCGTGGCTTCTTCAGGAAGAAATTCTTGAAGCTTTTACCATTTGCCCTTTAGGCGCGGCAGTTTAAAATCAGTGCATACAGAGAGAGCCTACTGAGCACTTCTCGTTCAGAGTTCAACATACAAAACTGTTTTACTACATCACCAGAAGCATCACAGCAGCTCCTCTTTGCTGTTAATAGTAAAAGGACACATGGTTGTCAAATATCCCAAACTCTGCTTCTTCTCTTTCTCTCTTTAAATTATACTGGGGTGGCTTGATTCTTTTTAATTAATAATTGAGACTTCCTGGTCACCGTGACTGTGAGGTGTTCCACAGTTGGAAACTGAGGTGAAACTGAGTAGTGATGCTTTCAAAAAATTATTTTTCTTTCTTTCAGCTATAGCCAGTTACATGATCCTAATTTCCAGAAGTATCAAGGAACATTCATCTAAACTATGGATTATATGGCTGATAAAGTTAATGCTTTTAATACGTCTCTCTTAGACACTGTCACTTTCACAAACAAAGTTGCAGGATTCTCTTATTAAAATACCAAATCCATTATGACTGGATATTAACAAAATGCTGCCTCAAAAAGGCTCCAGTAATCCCATATTTAACTAGACATTATTAGATATTTACAAAGCTGTAACCTTCTGAAGAGACATAATTATAATGGAAAACAACAGGCATAATTAGAATTCCACCTGCAATGAAGGAAAGAATTGAAAAGTCAAAAATTGAAGGGAGTTTGTTCTGTCCTTACAGCATGGATTGGGTTTAAAAACCTTTGGATTTCATTCCTAACTTTCACTACTGACTTATTTTTGACTGCATAGTACCATACTGTATGCACTTAACTTTTATAGACCTCATTATCTGCTTGTTTATAAGCGGAAAATAATCATTCCTCCTCTCAAGGGTGCTGATAGTCTTACTAATTGCAATCCATTTTGAGATCATCAAAAGAAATATCAGATACAAGTGGAAAGCATAATGGTTATTTTATAAAAGCATTTATTAATCACCAAAATTTGGTTGTAACTTACTTAATTCCCAGTCCATCCTTATTTCTGAAGATGAGGGGAACTCTGAGAGCTTCTCTTTGCACATACTCAAAAGTAAAATCTGCGAAAATGAATAAGAACAACATCCAAAAGCAGTTACAATGGTGTTGGCACCTCACGTTACATTTTCTCAGACTCTCCCCATTTCTCTTTTCTCACCAAAGAACTCCCTATCACCTAAAGAGAAATAGAAAGGGAATGCATATTTTAGATCCAAACCGGAAACCCAATGACAGACAATGCTCTCCCAGCTGCTCCCTATTTTTCCTGTTCACTGATGCACATAAAATAGAAGCCAGTCAGTTTGTCAATTAAGGTCTGTGTTGAAACACCCAGGCTGTAATGAAATACCGAATTAACAGTTAAAAGATAATCCTGACTAAATTACTGCAAATCAGTCTGGTATTTTTTGGGCAAATGTGTAGTTTAAAGTGTATGTGTAAGTTTAGATATTCTAAGTTACACATTTCTACTTAGATAAATACATGTTTTCTTATGGAGCATTATCTGGTTCTAGCAGAAAGCCCTGATTCTGTGAACACATCATTCTTTTTATGTGGGGGTTGCTGTTGATTTCGACTGAACAACTTTTCTTTTAATTAATCAGAAATATAACTTCAGGAGCTGAAAGTTATATTTTATACAGCTCCTGGCATTTAGGAAGTCTGTGAAAAATTAATTGTGGGGAGTCACAGTATAATACACAAACAAAATGAAAATTAAACATACATTTGTCATGTTAACACTGGCCAGCATTACCTTGTTGCTCCTCTCTGAGGATTACACAGGACTGGCCTTTCCTGGGGATTTCTCTATGCACTGTCTGACACAATAGCAGTGATTTGGGGATTAGAGAGGAAGTTACAAGGCAGCGATTTGGGTGAGCCATGGCTACAAAACCCCCACTCGGTTTGGAGCCTTCTGCCACAGAGAGCAGAGGAATTCCTGCAGCAGCCATGGACTGTTTCTATGGCTCTGCTATTCCCCCTTTTCTACGGGAAGAAATTACTTTTATAAAGAGTCCCTACACTGCCTTAAAATGGAAAGCATTGCTTGACTGTTCAGCACTACAAAATGCCCTGCACTGCCAAACCCAGCGTACACTCCCTGCAGGATACTCAGGTACACATGAGCAGTTTAACTCCAAGATTCATCCAGCTGTCTGTGCTTCCTGGGAGAGCACGAGCACCTCAGCCTGAGCTTGTACTGCTGATGTTTCTCTGCTCTAAAACCCACACTGAAAGTAAGAGGGGGCCCAGAGGCCAAGCTCCCATGCCTGCACATGTACTTCCCTCTATTTGTACAACTTTTTCTTTGCTGTATTCAGTTAGTAATTATGACAAGTAGGGATATAATGTTCCTACTTAAGAGTTACCAAATCAGAGCACTGTAATTATCCATTTACAGGAACATTAAAACTACAGAAACTTTATTGCCAATAGTCTCAAAGTAAGTGCAGTGAATACTCCATTTAACTAAGGTTACCAAGTAAATATTTCTGTGCTAGAGAAGTCGTTCTTTACCATACACATCCCCATTAAAGCTATTGACTTTAGGTAAGCAAATAAATAAACCGCAGAGAACTTTTACAGACACTGATCCAAGTCAGAAAGTCAACAAACATCAGAAATAATATTGATGGAAGAAGCACTGGAAGTTATAAAGCCTTGCAGACTAGAGAACAAGTAGCTATGACAAACTGCATTCAAGCCAAAAATCACACCACTGCAAGTAGAGTTATCATTAAAAATAAAAACAAGGACATGGGAAAGAAAAAAAAAACATTGCTCAACTAATTCCATGTGTTCATATAAACTATTTTATTCTTACATACTACTGTCATTGTTTTGCCCAGATTCAATTCAACTCTTGGATTTATAGAGGGAAAAAAGTAAACCAATAGTAAAAATAAAACCAGAGCAAATAGCAAGGCAGATCCTTTCTTCCTAATGCCCCAACAAAGCATTTAAATCCCTTGTGGGGTTGAACAAAGCCGACACAGACCACAACAAAATAACAAAAGACACTCATTTATTTTCAAGTTCCCTAGAAAGGAGAGAGCTGCCCAAAGATTTTGGAGCTGCCATGCCAGGGAAGATGTGGATTGCACTATCCTTAGCATGGAGCAGTGGCAACCACTGGAGTGTTTGGAAGCTGAGGGTAGAATGCAATCATTTTCTGGAAAATTAATTAACATTTTCCAGCTAAAAAAGAGTTGCTTGTGTTTTGTTTGGAGGAAGAGGGGTCAGGGTTGAGCTTATCTCCTAAACAAATACCTTCCTAAGTAAGATAGGTATTTAATTTCTCCACCACATCAGCTTTTCTAAAAGGAGCTTAAAATGCTCATGCAAAACTAAGCCTAGGGGAGAAAAGGAAATTTTCTAAACTCGATTAGTGGCTCCACACAGTTAGAGGAATTTCAGGAGGATTACAGCCAAAACTTCTCTTTCCTGAGAAAGCCATCCTAAACAGGCATCCTCAGTCAGGCCGAGTTTTGGTGATAGCCATCTGGGATTAGGGATCCGTGTCAACAGTACAGCGGTAAATAAAGGTGACCTGCAGCCCCTCCGGCCCGTTTGATTCCCGGGCAAACCTCTCCCGTTTCCCTTCCTGCCCGGCAGCCGTGCGGCAGAGCTGGGCTGTCTGGCTCTGCTTACCGCTCCGGAATTCGAGTCACCTAAGCAAAGCAAGTAACTTTGGGGAGGGGAGCGCTGTAATTTAATATATGATAGACACACAAAGAAGTTATTGACTTTAAAGTCTCCGAGCCTGGCGAACAGGCTCATCAATCGCACCCTTTCGCAAAAAGGATCCTGGATTCAAGAGGGGGCGGAGGGGGAGCAGGAATCACCTCTGGCTAAGTGGGGGCTGGGGTTTCGGCCTCTCCCGTGCCAGGACCTAATTCCTGAACAGCCCGGTGCTGCGCTGGGGTCACGGTGGCGGGGCACGGCGGGGGGAGCGCTGGGCGCTGCTGCCATGGATCACCGCGCTCATCCCAGCACCGCGCCGGGGCAAAAGCCGCCCTCCGGGTGCGGGGGGGACGGGCCGGAGCAGCCCCCCCGGGGCGGGACAGGCTGCAGGGCCCCATCAGCAGCCGCCCCCCGGCTCCCCTCGGGCCGGCGGCGTCACCGGATCCCCGGGCAGGGGCGCGGGCGCGAAATCCGAAGCCGGAGCGGAGCCGCACGTGGAGGCGGCGGCGAGCGCGGCCGGACATCGCCCGGCCCGGCAGTGTTACCTTTGCCGTCCATGGCATGCACGAAATCCCCGTGGTACATTTTACTCTTTAATTTCTCTTCCAAATTGAAACTCCTGATGCTGACTATTTCCTCCACGTCCGAGAGGTCCTCGTTCTCATCGTACCGCCTTCGGCCGATGCAGCGCTAGAAAAGACAAAAAAAACCCAAAATAAAACACATTGTCCGGAAAAGAAACAAACGAGGAAAGCACATGAATGGTGCCCAACGGTTTGATAAACACATTCTGGGGGAAATAATTAAGATGGCAAGGCACAAACTGAACAAAACATGAACCCAAACAAGCTCCAAACCATCTGCATGCACCTTTTCCATCCCGTGACACGGAACTCAGCAGGAATAACAGGTGCTTGGCTTCAGGAAAACTCAAACTTGGGCTGCTGAGCAGGGGCTGGCTGGAAAGCGAGCGGGGGACACGTAACTCGCCGACAATTCACAAGCTACAGCACCGATGCGTTTTGCAATCCCATAAAAAACCGTGAACCGCGGCCAAAGCTCGTTAGCGACCGGATCATTATTATTATTATGATGATTATTATTATTGTTGTTATTATTGCACGTGAACACGAGCTAATTCCCCGGGGAAGGGAAGGGGGGCGAATCTTCGCATCTGATGCCCAGCATCCAGGTTTCGGTATTTACATAATCCGAGTGTTTCCATAGTCACACCGGAAGCGGCGATTTAAAAAACCAGATCGCTTTATGTAACGCCGCGATGGATGCGCAGCCCCCGTGCGCTCCCCACGCCGCCCCGCACGCTCGACAGCGCCGAAAGCGCGGGGGTCCGCGGCGGAGGGGCAGCAACGAGTTCAATGCGGGGGGATGGAGGGTAGGCCCGGCGGAGGCCGGTGCCGCTGCCCCGGGGAAGCTGCGGCGGGCTGGAGGCGGCCGGGGACCGGCACAAGGTAGGTCCCCGGAGGAGCGGGGGGGAGCCCGGTGCACCGGTTGCCGCCGGCGGCTCTGCCCCTCTCCCGGCAGCTCTCGCCCTGCGAACCCGCCCCGCAGCCCCGCGGACACGCGCGGTGGATTAGCGCAAACCCGCACGCACCAGAAAAAAAAAATGATCCATGATCGTCCCACCCTGCCCGTCCCCCGGTTCCATTCCGCCCCTTCCCCGCTGCCTCAGCCGCGCTCTTGCAAACTAAGTCGCTCCGCTGCCTACGTCCCACATGCATTTCTCCCTTTGCAAACAATTAAGCAAAATCAATTAAAAGGCACGAATAGGAAAGAGACCGAAGCCAGCTACACACCAATCTTCTTCCAGAGTCTTTCTTTGCCTCCATTTTTTTGGAGAGTTTCATCACTTATTTGTCAACAGTTCCTGTCCTGCATATTTGGCCCAAATGGGGAGGAGGCAAAACAAAAGCCATCCAGGGCTCGCTAAAGTTTTGCAATTTTGCACCAGGACTTTTTTTTTGGGGGGGGGGGGGAGAAAGGGGGAGGGAAGGGGAGGGGGGCGGCGGCGATGCCTTTTGCAAAGTCCTAAGGAACCATGTTCAGCCGCTGCGTGCGGAGCGGGGCGCAGGCGTCGCAGTGCCCGGAACGTAAACAGCGGCGGGGCCGGGGGGGTGGCGGGGGGGCGGACCGGGGACACGGCGCGGTACCGGCGCTGGGCTGGCCGGGGCGGGCGGGGTTGGTGTCCGGGGGCACGGCACAGGACCGGCGCTGGGCTGGCCGGGATGGGGGGAATGTCCGGGGTACCGGGGCGGTACCGGCGCTGGGCTGGCCGGGATGGGGGGCTGGGTGGGATACCGGGGCGGTACCGGCGCTGTGCTGGTCGGGATGGGGGGCTCGCCGGGGTAGCGGGGCGGTACCGGCGCTGGGCTGGCCGGGATGGGGGGCCGGGTGGGATACCGGAGCGGTACCGGCGCTCTGCTGGCCGGGGTACCGGGGCGGTACCGGCGCTGTGCTGGCCGCCGGCCCCGCCGTGCGGTGTTCGGTCACGAGTGCGCGGCACGCAGGCGCTGAGCGGCAGCGGGGGGACGGGGACGGGGCCCCACAAAGGCGCGGACGGTCCCTGGGTTGGTACCGCAGCCCCTGTGATGTGCCCGAAGAGTTGAGCGGTTCTGCTTAACCGGGGGGTTAAATCTGAGCTCCGCGAGTGTGCCCGACCCCAACGGCGTAAAGCCGGGGTAAAGAGTGGAGAATTAATGTAGCAACACTTGAAAATAATCTTATAATACACGGACTTGGGGTTAATTGTGGTGTTGGCTTCGCTCCGTGCCTCTGCCACATGTGCGGTGCAGCTCGGCTCGGAAAGCGCACCCCGGCTGGTGCCGGCACCGCTCCCGGCACTGCACCCACGTGTCTTGTGAGAACGGGTCATAAAATCTAGAATGTATTGTAAATGGTGTTAAACAGGTGTTAAATAAACCAAAATTGCCTTTGCAATATGCATGTACAACAGGCAGTTAGAAATCGCATGAAAAAGTAGGTAAAAATGCTCTAAAGTAGCTGCTGATACAAAAGATCTGCAGGATGGAAATCCTGCAGTTCCTAAAACTATCGGCGGGTCTCATTTCTACAACACCCACTAACATCTACTCTAAATTGATGCTGAGCAAGTATTGGGACCATCTGATTGCAATAGCAGGGTCAGAGTGCAGGTTTTGAACAGCCCCCAGGTTCCACAGCGTGGCTCCTCTCTGAAGTGACATCCTTTACTCCCCATCCGCACTCCCAAGAAAGGGAACATCAAAGGGTACCTAAACCCAGGGTCGGGGCTGATAGCTTTGGCAGTGCTCCTCTGGTTTGCTTTTTGCAATCAGTTAAGCGTCCTAGGTACTGTATGAAATATATTAAGTGTTAACGCAAAATTTAAAACACATTAAAATTCAACTTGCAGGCCTTGCCGTTGATCTCTTTGGAACGATCCCTATTTTAATGATCCATGATGCATGGATAAAAGCAGGAGAGGACAGAGTTCTAACAGGATTTAAGGCAGCGAGCTTCTCCTTCTGATTCTGCCAAGAACTGTTTGCAGAATCTTGAAAATCATGTTGTCTTTCTCTAACATCTCCCTATTTGCAGATGATTGAACTTTATTCTGGTATGGAAGTGTTTTATAGGCTATATATTGAAGTGTGGATTCCAGATGTCTGTTGGAGCAAGTGCATTATTAATCCATAATCCTGAGGAGATATATACATATCTCGACCTTTCAGCCAAGATTACTCAATCTTAAAATTAAATACACGTGTACATCTGTAGGACTGAGGTCAGAATACAAGATAAATGGATGTTACTAGAGAATCATCAGACAAAAAACACATCATCCATCCATGCTCCAAAAGTCCACCAAAAGATACAGAACAGAGACATAAAAGAAAATCAACTAATTTTTCTAAATATTTTTTTTCGGACATGGACAATATGAGACTCTTGGTATATCAAGCAAACCCACCAAGGATTGTATCCATCACATACACCTGGAAACACCAGAGCACATTATGGAAGTATGGAAGTAAATATTTCAGAAACAACACAATATCTATCTCTAGAGCTCCAAAAATAGAAAACACTTTTCTTTAACCTTGTTTTAAGACAGAAATGATACCTATTCAACTACAGTTCATTATACCATGGAAATAATCTGTGTGTCAATAACAAAAAACCTATCCCAAACTTAAAACAACTGTGGGGGAAAAAAAAGGGAGGGGAATGTGTAGGCTGTGGATGATGAGAATATCCATATCCACAGCTGCATTAGACAGGATAAAAACATTTAGAAGCAATATTAAATTCCCATGCTTAGTGCTGGCTGACGAGGGTTGGGGCTGATTTCCCCTCTGAGCAGATTATGGCACAGTTTTCCAACAATGCCTAGAGCTGAGCCCCATCAGGCAGTGCTTGGAACGGGACAGCCCAGGGCTGACACAAGGCTGGCCTTAATCACAGTCAAAAATATGGGAAAAACACATCAACATTGGGATACAGTGTCAAAACCACAGTATCAACTGTGGAAAGGGAGTGATGGTTATTGGGAAAGGGGCTAGGCTGAACTCTGAAAAAACCTCTAAAACTTTTTTTTTTTGCTAGACATTAACGTAGCTTAAATTATTGAAGATCTAATCATTCCAAGGCACTGGATCCTGACCTCGTTAGCTTGGAACTGGGAGCTGTCATTTAATTAATGTTGTGCGGCGGGGCTCATGCTGAAACCAGAACTGAAGTGCTGTGCTTGGGAAAGCTGTATGAAGACATGGGATCATTTCACCCCACTGAGCTTTAAAATAGTTACTTCCCATTGCATAGAATGGACTGGACTAATCTTAAAACAGTTTTGAAAATACTGTTTATCCTGTAAGATCTACCATTCTATTCTTTACCTTGGGTTAAGATGGAAGATGAGATATTTAACTATTTCACTGTGTTATGAAGGAAGCTGAAATACAATGTTTCTAGACATGGCAGATCAAAACCTTTCCTCTGCAGAAATTCCATCAACTAAACGTTAAGCTCTACTTCGGATGAGATTTGCAAAGATGTTTCCTTTAACCTCCCCGGGACTGCTGGCAAACCTTTATTTGCCTTTTGCAAGTTCAAATGTGTTGTTTTTAATGCAGATCTACCATGACTTCCACTTTGTGGCGGCTTGATTCGGGTTGGGGGCAGTAACAGGAACAAATGGAAGTGCTGATTTGCATGTGAAGCTGGAGATACGTTTTAGCTAAGCTGCTCTGCTGAGGGCAGCACCTCGGTGTGCTCAGCACCGGATCACATTAATCACAGGGTACTCAGCGAACCTATTCAGCCTCCTACAGAAAATACATAAGTACATTTTTAGCAGAAAAAAAGAACTGTGAGTATCCTTGTGACAGTGTACAGATTTCTCAGGGCTTTCTGGAAAGAAACTTGGACTTCTGCCACCTGCTCCCGATTGTGTTCATGCATAAATGATCCAGAGAACGAGTTGACATTACCTCTAATTAGGGGTAATAACAGCCTGCTGCTGAAAGGGCCCGTTCCCTTTCTCTTGCATCCCTCACTTTCCTGCATTAGGTCTGGTGTTGGTGCAGCCACGGGGCGAGTCAGTTCAGTGACCTGATCCGGTAGAATACTCAGCCATTAAGAAAAAAAATATGTATTTGTTTCATTAGGTCAATCCACTGAAGCTCCGTAGCCATTTGATCGGTGCGATCCACAGGCTGGAGAGGGCTGAGATGAAGGGAGAGGGCAGGATACACCCTTTTGGTGGCCTTCCGCAATTGCACGGGTCACAGGTGACAGCGAACTCCGGCTCTGAGCCCCAGCGTGACTTCAGAAGAACTCCCTGAAGCATTTCTAAGAGTTAATTAAGCATGGCTGACTCTTTTACTTTCAGCTAACTCTAGAGTGGCAGTGTAGAGGTGTGTCATAATGAGTAATAGAGTTGGAAATAATTTATCCTGTTTAGTTTGTACCTCAGACGGAGCTGTAAAATGGAACAGAAAGGGAAAAGGGTGCACTGCTGTGGTCCTCATGTTTTAGTTGCAGAAAAAGAAGGCTTGATTCTTAATGTATGTTTTTCTGTTTAACAAACCGATTTTTCTTTTCTTTCTTATAGGAAAGGAATGTTTATTTCATAGCTACAACACCGAGGCATGGAAGCTCAAAATGACACATGAACACAGTTTGGAAAAGGGCATGAGATGAAATGCCTTCTCTGATTCTGTAGGTCCTTTTTCATACTGTTTCTCTGAATGAAATACAAACTCAGCAGTACATCATTTTTTAATGTTGTTGTATCTATCAAAGCCTTTTCCAATAAACAGGAATAAGACTGATGGACAGAAAAATAGACAAACAGTGAGTTCAAAGAGTCTATTTTAATACAATTATTTAGAAAGACACTTGAAGTCCTTGTCAGATGTATGTCTCTTGCAGGTGGTTTTTTTTTAGGGAAATCTGATTTTAGGGAACAGGTCAAGACCTAGGTGTTATTAGTGCAGTACTAATCCCTCATGATGCTACAGTTCAACCATAATTTTGCACAGAAACAAGAAGAAATAATGAACAATCCATGTTGGTTATGTACATTTACATAAACATATGTCATAGCTTATAAGCAGCAATGCAAAATATTTTTAAATATATGATTCCACAGGAGCTAAATGACAGAGACTTAAATGTTTGTTTGAGATGTGGAGGAAGTTCTAGTAACTGTTTTTTTATGGTTACCATATCTCCCAAGAAAAAAGTGATAAAGAAATCACAATGGGTTTGTTCCTCATTGCTTTGCAATGTGGTGCTCAGACTTAGCCTCAGGCACCAGTGGGAGACACAGAGAATGTTGATTGTGGGGTGAGGACTTCTGTTCTGCTTTTTGGGGTTTTTTTTAATAATTAAAACACACCAAAGAAAATGTAGTGTTTTATAATCACAGACACTTTTGTGTTGGGAAAAACCTTTATGATCATCAAGTCTAACCACAAACCTAACAGTGCCAAATCCACCTCTAAATTTTAACTTATGCTGGACTTCCACTCAAATGGATCCTACACAGCCATATGGTCACCCAAAAAAAAGAAAGAAGATGGTCAGCATTCCGTGGAGTCAGTGAGAGAACAGCAAAGGCTTTTATGGAAAGACTAAGTCAAACTCTTTCTTCTACTGAGGTGTTTTAATGCCCCTGTAGATAAAAATCTCACCCGAAGTTGTTTATAACAAGAGGACTGTGTTTATTTCCTGAGAAGGGAATGAGAGCAGATCTACATGGTACAGGGAATGCCTCTGAAGACTTCAAATCATTAAGATTATTTTTCTTGGATGTTTTCGCTACATCTTTTTAAAAATAATGCCTTGTACATGAAAAGCATCAAGTGACCTTGTTGGTTTAGATTGTCAGTCCCTTTGCTGAGTTTAACTAAGCGAAGGACCTTGCAAATCAGAAAGGTGTGAAGAGAAGAAAAAAGCAAAAATGTTAAAGACAATCTGTCATGATTCTCCTACTTGTAAATAAGGTGGAAAATGTCAAAACAATACAAACTAACGGTTCTTTTAATTGCTAATGGAACTAGCAGGGATTCATCTCCTAGGTGACCATCTGTGTTCCTGTTAATAGTAAAAGTATCCTTGTCCAGCAGTATTTGTATTGTTAAAATCCTATTTTTCTTAACTACAAATTGAGAGCAACAGGTTTGTTTCTCACACATCCCTTAAGTCTCCTGATGCACAAATTTGATGTGGCACAAGCACGTATTGCCTCACCTTTTCAGAAACCATCTTCAGAACTGTGCTAAGTGTTCACTAGGGAGTTCTGCTCTACGCCTCACTTTTCCTTCTGTAAAACACAGAAAAAATAAATTATGGTTTAAAGGGTTTATGTGAACCTGGTAATAAAAAGTCTTTCAACACTGGCATGTGTAGATGTTGAAATGTTCTGCTTAATCAACCTTATCAACTGCTTGCTGATAAAGGCGGGTTTATCAAGAACTCTGGGCCTACAAAATGTTGCAAAAACCTGAACTACGTGACAAAGGGTTAGGTGCGTCAGTTTTGACTGGAAGCGAGGGTGGATGCTCTTGGCCGGTCTGGACCCACAGGACAGGTGTCATTTAAATGTTTAAGCATCTCAGGACAGGAGACTACATAAGGAGGAGGTTGAGGCACGGCTTTGTGTTTTGTTCTGAGTGAAGTGTTGCAGGGGGACACCCAATCCTGTCCGCCGGGGAGCGCAAAGGCTCCCGCAACGTGCTGAGGGGCACAAACCCACCGGAAACGACAGATTCCCGTCAGCTGCACTCCAGCTGAGCTGCTCACCCGGGGAACGCTCCGGGGGCTCCAGCCGGGGCTCGGGGCGGGGCTCCACCGGGGCTCGGCCTCACGGCTCCGCCGCGGCCTCAGCGCCCTCAGGGCCCGCAGCTCTGCCGGCGCGGCGCCCCCTGGCGGCGGGCGGCGCCCCCGGGGCACAGCTCCCGCCCGGGCCGCGCCTCGAGGCTGCCGGGAAGCGGCGGCGCGCGGCGGGGCGGGGCCGGGGCCGGGGGCGGGGCCGGGCGGCGAGGGCCAATGGGGCGCGGCGGGGCGGGGCCGGGGCGGGGCGGGGCGCGCAGGCTCGCGGGGCGCGCGGCGGGCGCGGCCCCGGGCCGGCAGAGCCGCGGTGCCGCCATGGGGTGTTAGCGCGGCCGGGCCCGCTGTGCCGGAAAGAGCCGCCGCCTGCCGCCGGCCCCTCTCCGCCTCGCCTCGCCTCGCTCCGCTCCGCTCCTCCGCCCCGAGCCCATGAGCCTGAACGAGCACTCGATGCAGGCGCTGTCCTGGCGGAAGCTCTACCTGAGCCGCGCCAAGCTGAAAGCCTCCAGCCGCACCTCCGCGCTGCTCTCCGGCTTCGCCATGGTGAGCGCCCGGCCTGGCCCGGCGGGCGGGGGGGTGGCGCGGGGCCGGGAGCGCCGCCGCCGCCGCTTCTGCTTCTCTGCGGTGAGGGTACGGGGGAGCCGGGCGCGGCCCGGGCGCTGCCCCCGGCCCGGCGTGTGGCACCCGGGGCGGTGAGGAGCGGGGCGGGCGCTGCTGCGGCAGCCCCGGGCAGCGGGAGCAGCGCTCCCGGCAGTTCGTTTCGGCAGCTCGTTTGTTTTGGAGCGCTTCACGGCACGAGTTCAGAGCTGCCTCTCGGCTTTTTTATCTCGGCCAGATAGTGCAAGATTTGTTCGATTGTTGCGTGTTCCCCCCGCGGAGGATGCTCGGGGCCGCAGAAGCCGCGGTGCGTGCCGCCTGTGCCGGGGGCAGCCGAGCGCGGTGACACCGTGCCGGCTTTCGGGGTGTCGGGGGCGAAGGGGCCGCGCACGGAGCTCCACAGCGCTGCCCGGCTTGCGGGGCTTCCATCCCGCTCCTCTCGCAACCAGGGCAAGGGCAGCTGTGCGCTGGACCTGCTGTTAGATAAACCAAGAAATGTAATTGATTAAAGTTGGTGGTGCCGCTCACTCATCCATCATCAGTCCTTTGCAGTTGCGAGGTTTCTGGTTTTTATTTAAGGAGAACTTGGGTGTTGCTTAGTTTGGAGTGTTTTGCATGGTTTGGAAACATGTTTTTGTTCGTGTGTATTTTCTTTCGAGTTTGATGTGAAGCGCAGTGTAGTAGCCGGAATTGTCGCACATGAAAGCTCCATTTAGTTTGAAATACAGTAACTCACGAACTTCCTCATCTGCCCAGACCTCTGGCATGCAAAGCTGCAAACTCTGTCCTCAGCCCCTTCATGCAGCTGTTAAGAATTCTTCACGGTTTATAAATTCGGAATTTCACTCCTCTGACTCGCTTTATTTTGGTTTTTTTTTGCCCCGCTTGTAACAAACTGAACATTTTCAGCCGCTGAATCTACTCCATTCCAGAGCCATTGTTCCAATGATGCTGTCGGAAAACGCAGCAGCCTCCTGACGGTCAAATAAATGTCACTGTCCTCCTTCAATGGCTAAAAACAGACCACAACTCTTGGGGAGGTGGTGGAGTGCTGCTCCTTTGACTGACAGGCGGCTGTGTTCATGCGTTTGAGTCGGTTCTCCTGGGGTAACACGCATCCGGCAGGGAGCTCACAAGCCACTTCTGATAATGAGTTTTGCTTGTTGAACACCCGTTCTGCCATCTCAGAGCAGTTTGAGGCTGCTTGAGTCAGGTCTTTACATTGAGAGAGAACGTGGAAAAAAATGTGGTTTGTTGGGTTTTACAGATTTTCTTTTAAGGGAGGGTGCATCTCAATTAATGTAAATCCTATTATTTTAAGGTCATACTTAATGTATTGCATTCCTTTGGCGTTTCTCTAAATATATGGTATGTGGACTCTCAAAATTCGTGCATGCATGAGGTGAGGCTGCTGCTTGTTTCTTAATTCTTTAGAATTTTAGGGGTTCAGTCTCCTGCTGTTGAAAACTGCTGCTTTTGAATTTGTTGCTTACGGTATTTCAGGAAAAAGCCACTTTATTTCAATTACAAAATTTCTAATTGCCAGGAACGTTACATGTGAACATTCATATCTCAGTTTTTCCAAAGCTCCCCCTCAAAAAAATCCACTTCTTTTCTTCTTTTAACAAGTGCAGCATGGAAATCCGCCCCTAGTCTCTTTGGTTTTGCACTGACAGACCTAGTCCTAGCCCTCTAGCCAAGACTTCCCAATCGAATTTCAGAAGAACTGAGTTACCTTTGGAGTATTTTTAGATTTCTTTTAAAAACTTTGCTTATCTTTTAGCGTTGTCCCTCTGCCTCGAGAAGCTGGGCTGTTTTGCTGTCACGCCTGTGCACTGTTTACTGGCTGCAGTTCTTTGGCACCTGGTACTTGAACAAAATGCTGCTAAAGTACAATCTAGTCTTGGATCAAAGCTGACAACAGCAATGAAGGGTCACTGTTCCCCTCTTTTCCTTATCAGGCAAGGAAGAAAGAGCTCAAGTGACACATCCAGGACCACCCAGTGAATTGATGGGAATTGTCGGGAGTGAATGTGCTGGTTTCCATGCCAGCCCCATTGATCCTTGCTCTTTGACTAGACAGTACTTGCATCCTCTAGTAAAAACTAAGTTTATCTCTGCTCAGCTGTTCCCTTTTTTGGGGCAATTTTTGTGTCAAACTGCAGCCATTTTGTGAAGTTTGTTCCCTCAGGATTGGTGATGTATGCCCTGGTGGAATGAGGCATGCCAAAGGCAAGGGATTGCTCGCTCAGGGAGGTGTAGTATGAAACGCTCAGCCAGGGTTCAAACCCTGAAGTGTTATGTTTCCTCAGAGAAGATTAAAAACCTGTTTTACAATTAGTTTTGTTTCAGACATCAGGATTTGCCACCGTGTGTGAGCTTCAGAAAGAGTTGCAGGGGCTGATGATAGCAACTGATGTGAGAGCTGAGCTGCCCTCCAGTAAACCTGAGCATTTCCTTCACTCAGGTTTCCATGGATGCTGTCATCCAGTGCCATATGTCCAAGGGAAAATCCATGAAGCTTATAATCTTCATTTAGTATACTTTTCCAATTTATGGAGCCAGCAAGTCATATCAACCCTTCAAATTGTTAGAGGTAAAGAAAGAAATTGTACATTGTAGGGTACGTGTAGTCCATGAAAGAATGGAGGATTCCTTCCATACACTGCGGGGGTGGGGGGGCAGCCATCACATATTTCTCACTTCTGTATTATAGCCCAGATATTGTTGTATGATCTTCCCTCTCATGCCTGGCTTTATCTGTTTTTATTTCTCAATCCAGTTTATTTGAATGTGGGAAATAATTTGCAGATTGTATCTAACACTGCAAGCACCAGCTCATCTGCACCTGCAGCAGCAGAGTCAAGAGCTCCGCAGTGAACAGGCTGCTGGCAGGTTATTTTTGTTTGAACAATTATTCTGACTTGTTGGCATCATTTTGTCACCAGGGATGCATCACACAGTAGCATGACAATGTCACAATATGGGTGTCAGAAATCATAGGAAAGCTGTTAATTGCCAATAGTCCTAAAACCAGAAGACTCAACATCTCCTCCTGCCACCAGTTAAAAGCTTTGTGAAAATAACTGAGTCAGAGCTAGTGGTCTGAATTATGCACTGCAGTTGGCTTCCTTAGACATAGGATTCAGATGATGATATTTACCAGGCAGCAGTTTTCTTTTAAACATCTCTAGTGGTCCAGGCTGTCTGGGTTTTGACTAGACGGGGATATATACACTTCAGATTTTGAATATCATCAAAGAATTGTCAAGTCTTGCCTTTGAAATATGGCCAGGATGGTCTCCTGAAGACAGCTTCAGTCATGTTCTGCAGAAGACTGACTGTGATGATAAATACTTATGAAACTGATTTCCATAACAGTTGGTGCTGAGGTAGTGTTAGGTAGGACCTGGGGCCGCTGGTGTCAGAGCTGTACAGGTGCTCAAGACAGCATTGTCCTCGTCTAGTAGAGGTCACTTTGCTTTTCTAAATACTGAAACAGTCTCTATAGAAGTTTTTTTGTGGTATTTAGCTGGGTTGCTGGTAGAATAACATGAAACAATGGCATTTTTGTAACCTGCAGGAAAGAGGCCCAGTTTTGTGGCTTCTGCTTTCACGTAGCCTTCTGTGATGCTACTGCACTTACAGGTTAGAGCTGTGCTGGAAAATCTTCCCCCACACAAGAAGTTTCTTCTATGCCAGTCACGAAAGGAAAGTTTTGTGCCTCCTTTGAACATCCTTGTCTCGAGGTTATAGACAAGCAAAACAGGCAGTGTGGAGTATTTGGGGCTCTTGCTGTTCTGTCTTGGAGCAGCTGTGAGTGGCTGCTGTAGTTTGGAGGATGTAAAGGGGATACTGAGCCTCTGGATAATCTGAACTTGTACTTACTGAATAGATTTGCTGTAAATTACACTGTGCAGAGGGGTACTACCTCCTCAAGATGCATTTGCTCCACTCACACGGGTATTGCCTTTTCATGTTTGCTAGCAAAATAAAATGAAATCCTATATTTGTATTCCAGTGTCAGCATCAGCGAATATTAATGTGTTTTGCCATTCTGCAGCACACAGTAATCTGCAGTCAAGATCCTGGACTAATGAATAAATGAAGCCTCGTTTCCCTTCTCTATGAAACCAGTAAATAAGATCATTATTTTGACTTATCTGTTTTTAATTTCCGGTGAGTTATTCTGGCTCATACAGAGTCTCTTTATGAGTTGTTTATAACTCTTTATGAATGGTGCAGACAGTCTGTGAGAGCCTGGCTCTGCGCCTCTGCCTCTGGAGTGAATAGTACTGTCAGGAAAACAGGGAGCCAGCCAGAGGAACTGATTCCCCGTGATGCTGTGACACTCAGCTCATTATTGAGTTTCCTCTGTGGTCCCACCCATAGACAAGCAATGATGGATGGACCCTCAAAAATGCAGTTGTGATGTTTGATCAACACAGCTTTCTTTTAAGCCATTCCAATGCTAGACTGTATAAAATGCAGTCCCAGTTCACGTTATATTCCCACCAACCTGAGCTCAGAGGCATCTTTGTGGGGAAGGGGAGGAAAGGAAGTAATCTATAAATTATAGCTCATAGATAATACAGATTTACTTGAGATAAGGCTTTTTATTTCCTTTTCTCTACAGCACTGTCTACTGATTCTGAAAAAGATGTAAGCCTGTGATTTTAATTTAAAAGTAGGGGCTTTATTTAAGCCCCTCTGGTCGAATAAGACATAGGAGCATTACGAATAAGTAAGTAAAATGAACTTGGTCAGGATCTTTAACTTTTAAAGAAGTTGAAGTGCAGATTCTTCTAGAGGGCAAGTTGTTAAATTTCTTGCAATATGGTAGTAATTAGGCTGCTGACTGAAATCCAGGACTGTTGAAGGCTTAACAAGGTTATGTGCCAAAATTCAGTTATCTTCTGAAAACATCTGAATACCCACTGTTTTTGGGCCTATGAGAGCTTCAGTCTTGTGTCCTAATGCCATGAGTCCTTTAGTTTTATCAAGAAGCTGTACTTCAGATGTACAGCTTTGGCAAGAGCCATAGTAAATCTGTCAGTCATAGCTGTAGGATGATCTGAAGTTAAAGTTAGCTCTTCTTTGAACCAGGGATTAGCCCAGATGACCTCTTGAGGTGTCTTCCAGCCCGTGTTACACTGTGATTACACAGCAAGGCCGGGCACTTGCAGCATGGCAGCTGCACGGTCAAATCATGCAGCAAGTGTTCAGAGAAGCTTTGAAAGTGGTGAAGGAGAAGGTGCTGAAAGTGTTGTATCAGAAAGTGTGCAGCCATTGACGACAGTTCCTGCCCTGAGCAGCTCTTCTGAACAAGCAGAGCAGGAGCATATCCTGCCTAGAACATCAGCGTGTACCTGTGAGTTCAGGCTTTTATATGAATTTGGATCATATCAGATGACCTCACCAGGGCCCTGTTCTTGCAGGTATTACTTTACAAGAGCAGTCGTGATCTGTTTATTTTGAAATGGCAGCATGAGCAAAGGAGGGAAGAACTTCTGACACTTTGCATCATTGTTAGAAAACAGACACAGGCCCTCATGGTGAAAAATGAAGCTTTTTGTTTTAGGTGTCTGGCTCAAGCTTGGCCCAGGAAGTAAACTCAGAGTTGAAAAGAGTTGGCAGTTTTTCTGTGAGTTTACACTGAAAGAGTTCCCAAATTAGCTTCACTGAGAGTTTGAGGAGACAGAAAACATGGACTGACTTTTCACTTATGGGTCAGGCTGGGGTTACTCTGCCAGACATGAACACAAGGAGTTGAAAATCAGATGCTTGATATCATTACTATGGAGGCGTTGATTAATGGAAATACAAAATGTCTTCATTATTTGGCAAACTAAATACATCAGTTCTTAAAAGAAAATAAAGTCTTCCTCTCATGAAGCTCTTTAGTGCCATATTTATGTTATCATACTAAGTGCTAGGATAAAGGATTAAAGTGTCTTGCCGTGCTAGATGACTTTGAATTCTAGGAACAGCAGAAGACTTACAAGAAAAATCTTTAAGTATGAAAATGAATCCTCAGTGGTGAAGGATTGCAATTGTTCTGTGAAAAACACAGGAAGCCAAACATCCCACGAGTATGTTGGGACTTAACAAGCAATCTTGCAGAAGAGAGACCTGACAAGCAAATGTTTATCCTCTCAAATGTGAAGTTTCCCACAGCTGAAAAATGGTATTTTTAAATCCTCGAGCAACACTGTATATGCATTAATATAATTTCTTGTTAAGTTTCTTGTAACACGTAGAAACTGCTTGCTAGTTGGCTGGGTGGTTAGGCTTACAACAATCAGAGCTTTCAATAAAAGAATTAAAAAATTGGCAAATGGCCTCGAATGCCTGTTGAAACATGTCTGAGCAAAACCCTGGGTTGCCTTAATATATTGGGTGCATTAGTGATTAAGAGTTCTGGTGTCCTGGAACATGTGTGAGAAGATGGGATCCAGGACTGGGTTAGCCTGGCTCAGCTCTTGCAAAATAGTGAGGTTGCAATGTTCCTGCTGCTTTTGCAGCTGTCTTTGGGCCCTAGTTTCTGTGCCTCTTCCTATCAGCTTGATGTGCTTATATTTCAGATTGCTGTCAGGTTTTTTCCTCTGCATTTTACCTGTATTTTGTCTGTTTAATGAGTTCCTTTGAGAAAGAGCACTAAACGTGGAGACCTTGGTGCACTATTCTCTCTTTGGAACTGTCCTTTGTCTGAAAGGCAAATTTACCAGGAAAGATCATTTCAGGAGAGCTGTTGGGATTGATGTCACTCATCAATTACACATATGCACAAAACCACCGGGCAGTTTTTGAACCAGTTAAAAGGCATTCTAATTCATTTTCTTTATCAGAAATATCCGAGCTGGTTTTATGAGTTTCCTAGTGCTGTTATTTAATGCCGATTTTTTTACTCCTTAGGCACAGACATGCTTGGAGATCTAAGATTATAAAAGGGCATGGCTGCACATGGTAGTGGAGGGCTGGAGCATCTTCATGGGTAGCCTCATCTTTGGGGGAGCAATGATGCCTGGGAGCACTGCGTTACCTTTTCTGGAGACATTGTCTTTCCTCCAGCCTCTGACAGACTTGCTTGGCTACCATGGGCATTTTGGAGACTTTCACGTTGTGAATCTGTGTTCCAGAGTCTGCTTAAATGCTTAAGTGAAAGAATCTAGCTGAGAGCTCCATGGAAAGGTGATCTTTCTCATGAAAGGTTTCTGCACTTTAGAAATTAAACCCAAATATCCAAGGATAAAGGACCACCGAGGTTGTTTCAGGCAGTCTTCTGCCTTTGCAAGCCTTTTGTGTTACAGATACTTCAAAAGACTTTTTAAGTGAGAGATCAAAAGCTGCATCTTCAATATAACATAAAAGATGAAATATTTCACTTAAGGAGTCCAAGTATGCTGTTCACAAGGGTCAGCTGTTTTGCTGGCATGAGCTGGAGGTGGCAAGGTGGTTGTGGGTTTGCTCTACAACAGAACACTAAGTGTGACTACAGTGACCTTTGCTTTATAGCTCAGACCTAAATGTGGACCTAATGAAGAGGGTGCAGATTGACGTGAAGAGGAATGTAAACTACTCTGTTTGGATCAGATGATCTTCCAGAAACATAGTGTAAACTTTGAATAATCTATAGTCAAATAATACATGATGTAGATAATTCCATCTGTCTCCCTTCCTTTTCAGGTGGCTATGGTGGAAGTTCAGCTCGATGCAGAACACGACTACCCTCAGGGGCTCTTGATAGCCTTCAGTGCCTGCACTACTGTGCTTGTTGCAGTTCACCTTTTTGCACTCATGATAAGTACCTGCATTCTTCCAAACATAGAGGCTGTTAGCAATGTGCATAACCTCAACTCTGTCAAGGAATCTCCTCACGAGCGTATGCACCGGCACATTGAGCTCGCGTGGGCATTTTCCACTGTCATTGGGACTTTGCTCTTTCTTGCAGAGGTGGTGTTACTGTGCTGGGTGAAGTTCCTTCCTTTAAAGAAGAAAACTGACAGCACCCCGCAGAGCAACAGTTCTACCATCACATCAGGACAGGCAGCAGCCATTGCATCGACGTCCATTATGGTGCCCTTTGGACTGATTTTCATTGTGTTTGCAGTCCACTTCTACCGGTCACTGGTGAGCCACAAAACAGACAGGCAATTTCAGGAACTCAATGAACTTGCTGAATTTGCACGGCTCCAGGATCAGCTGGATCACAGAGGTGATACTGTCACCTCAGCCGTCACCAATTTTGCGTAAACCTGTGCTTAGGAAAACAAACTCAGTATCCTGCTTCTGCCTTACGGTGACTCCCTGTGGATGAACTGGTCGAACTGCTGATTACCATTTAAAGAATAATTATAAATATTCTAACCCTTTAGAGAGGAAAAAAAATGTTCCTTTCATACAAGTTTTGCTATCTGAAGGAATGGATGGTGGGGTGTGATTGCACTGTGTGTGCAGCCCTCCTCCTGTGATCACTGTCTCGCATCTTTCTCGTTAATGCTCAATGGTGGCTGTATAAATACATGGAAAATAACATTGTACATTTGGGTATTTGTTAGGAACGGATAGAGAAGTTGTGGGGTTTTTTTTTCTCTGTTTATCTGATGTTGGCATTTACTAGAAGATACTGCTTGTCCTACCCATATTGCATGGCATGATACAAATTACTTGGGACATGCAGCAATTAGCGCTTGGTTTCAGCGCTAGCGCTGCTCTCCCTGGAAAGCCTGACAGATGGCAGGAGTGAAAGCTTTACCACCACTTTCCCCAGTATGTTTTGCTGCCAAGTAATTATTACTTTGCTGATTTCTCCAGTGCCTTTTTTCCCGTGGCACTTACACATTTTGTAACTTGCTAAACACCCAGGACTAGACTTACTGCGATGTGGTGTGACCACATGAGTAGGAATGAGACTCGACTCTTCCGTGGAAGAAAATAAAAGCAATAACTGTTTTAAAGTTCTCATGAGCTGGCACATATTATCTGGAGAGATAGATTTGCCTGTTTCTCATTTAAGAATCTTATTTTAAAAAGAAGGAACTAGATGGAAATTATCACTGGATAATTTTTTTTGCTTGAAAATCAGAACCACTGCTGTTTTTTTCCAAGCCAAAGTAGTAATTATTTTATACTTTTATATTGAAAATATATTTTTAATAAATCCTCAGAAACAAGCAGCAAAAGGTGCTTTCTCTGTGTTGGATTCCCAAGTAATTAGCTATGCCTTGGTCTTCCTTGTTTAGAAAAGTGTTCTCCTTGCTGAAGTGTTGTATTTAATAACTCATTACACATTTTTTTGCTTCCAGAGGATCTGGAAGACAACTTTTCTTGATGTGTATTTATTTATGAAAGTAGGTTATTTGTAATTAATATTGCTGCTTTCTTTCAGACACCTCTGTGACAGCAAGGCTACTGTGTTGTTCATTTCCTCTCTAGGCAAAAACTTCCATTTGGTCTCCTAGATAAGAAGCTTGTCCAGGAAAGATTCCAGCAGTTGTCCTGGGCTGCTTCAGTAATTCTGGCTATGTCTAGGAGTTGAATTTTTTGGAACACAGTTCTTCTATGGAGTAGCTTTGGGCTTTAATGGGTAAAAGCTGTTTTTTGAACACAAACTGAGACAAGTTTCAAGCCAAAGGGAAGAAAACTTGACGTCCCTGTTGTAGCTATCACTGTGGAATAGAAACCTGGGATTTTGCCATGAGTCAGGAGGGACTGTGACAGTCCAGTGGAGCTGTGCCTAACAGCCTGGGCAGAACATGGTCTCTCTCATCAACCTCCATCTCAGGTTATCCCAATGTACTTGCAAACTATGGGAAGTGCCTGTGGAGTTCAGGTGCAGGGTGTGGTTACTACTGAAGCAGGTGGGGACTGAGCTCTCCTGTCAGCAGCACTGCAGTGCAAAGTGCTGACAAGGTCACCCGTGGTGCCTTTGTATTCTAAAAACATAACTATAAAAAAAAAATCCTGCTGGGTTGTTTGGTTTTTCAGCAGCAGTCATGGTTCACAAGCAGCAAACAGCTTTCCACTTGGTGTTTTCACAAGTCCTGGCATACAGAGGCCAGACTGGATCTTCTCAGCTCTGCCATTACATGATTCAAATATATTCTATTCCTGATGTAAATCTGATGGTGAGGATTGTAACTACAGGCTCACAGGTGCTCGTTCATGGAGCACTGGAGGCATGGCTTTAGTAAAGGCGATAAGGAAGCAGCATTCCAAAACACAAAATCTTGGTGGTAGGCACGAAATGTATTTTCCCATCCTTTACTGGAATATTAGTTCTGTCTTGGGGAAACAGGCCCCTAAAAGCCCCCACTAAAGGAAGAAACCCTGACTTGGTATTCACACTAGAACAACTGATTGAAAGGGTGTGGTCAGGTGTAAAAATTTTACTTCTGTCTGTAAATTTTGTATTTAGAAGTTACATGGTTCTGAATGGATGTCCGGAAAATCAGTTTTCCAAGTTTATTTTGTAAATTCTTTGCTGTCCTGCATAAGTAGCTGAATTTCTCTTAGATTTGTGGATCTTTCACAAAGTGACTGAGAAGTGTGGGGTTTTCTTGTTGTTTAAAAGATACAGAATTAGAAGCTAGTGCGACAAGGTTATTTTTAGTTTTCTCAAGCTGGTAGGCTCTGAGCTAATGGCGCTGTTATTACAGCTAATTTTCTGACTATTTTTCTGCACTTTAAGCCATGATATCAAGTATGTTTTTCTCATTTTCCACCTGTGGAAATGGTCATGAAAGTTACACCTTGGGTACCTTTGTGATTGTGTACCCAGGCAGTAACCAGACACAAACACGTGGATCTAAACATTGAGTGCACTTAAAATTTTTTTATCCCTTATTTATACTAACGGTGTTAGGTATTTACCTCAATCATTTTAAATATTGGTTATTGTATATCACTTATTTGGGTATAAAATACTTTCATGAAATAAAATATACTCAATTGTTGCGGATTATTTGGTTATCTAGAGGCCTAAAATATACTTATTAATTGAAACATGATCTATTGTAACTTCAGAAGACATCCTGGGTCACAGGTATGTATTGGGCTATGTTTGCGGGGAGTGGAGGACACAAGCACTTGATTGTACTTTTCTATATGCTTTTAGAACACATACTAGAAACCCTCCTTCTCTAAAGCAAAGACCTTGAAACCACGAGGGGTGTGATTTCTTTGCAGGAGGAATAAGTCAAAGGAGCTGAGCAAAGAGTCACTGCCTGTCTTCCAGGGTTTTGATGCTTGTCTTTTGGGGTTTTTTCCCCTTAATTTTTTTCTTTTCTTTTCCAAAATAATGGTGGTGGGAGGAGGCTACTGAGCAGAATGAAGTGTACCTGAACAGCCTTGAGGGAAGGGTGAGGCAGACCACGACATGATAACCACGGTGTGGATTTGAGACTCGGAGGAATAAACAACCCAGGATCGTGTTCTTAAATCTTTTTTTTTTTTTCTTCAGCATCTGGTTATTAATTATGGCTGTCATCAAACATTGCCCGGGCCTCTGCTAAAACACCAGCTGGATTGTGTAGTTCAATCTAAATAAAAAGAATACAAATCAGTTATGCAGTGTAATTGAAGAAGCTTAAGGTTTTATAGATCTTGATTACTTGAGCATTATTGGAGAGTCTCCTATGTATCAGACTTCAGCTCATATTGCAGCCTTTCAATTATTGTTTAAGAAACAACTACACCCCTAATTTTATTAGTGTGTGGTACATCACTTCATCTCCTTGAAATAGCTCTGTGTGAGTGACTTTAATGAAACACACTCTTGGGAAAAAGTGGCTTTGATTTGTAGCCTGTTGGGCCTCACCTGTAATTTTTATAAAAGGGGGTGGTGCTGGTGACAAAAGGCTTTTGAAAACCTGATTTCAATTTTTCTCCTTTTATCTATTACTTCATATTCTGAGATCAACAGATCTCTACCAATTGAAAGCACAATAACAGCAGTGAAAGTTGGTGCTTTGTTTTTGCTTATAGAGCAGAAGAGAATTGGGTCATCACTTGGTCTTCAGGGAGTTAAATAAACAGCCAGACTTGCACATCCTGCCTTAATGTACCAGCAGTTCATCCCAGGCTGTTGGGTTGTTGAGGCTCTTCTTAGTGACCTTTGACAAACCACATAAAGTAAATATTTTTAGCTACAGAAGTGCTGCTCCTTTCACTCTTTTTGCAAAATAGAGATTGTTTTTCCCTGGTGGGTATTTGGGGTTTATTATTCTGCACTGCCATGGGTGTGCCTGGTACTTACAGGATTAACTGGTTTGTCAAAACTGTGCTCAAAAGGCCCTTGGCTATAGAAACCAGATGTGAAAAAACAGGGGCAAGGAAGGTATAACAGCTGTGAGCTTTGGAAGGCTGCATGTGGCTGGTGTCATTTGGAGCAGCCCTGTCCCTGGGCCAGAGGAAGGTGAATGGCTTTACCTGCCAAGGGGCCGTGTTATTCCCTGTGTTACTGGAGCAAAGCAGTGTGCTGTGGTTATCCAGGGTGGTTCTGCTTGGCTCTAAGTGAAGGGGAGCTTCCCCACCCCATCATACCCTGACCATCCCTTGGAAACTGATGCCTTTGTGTTTCGTATCTGCAGTTTGCAGACCACAGAGGTTCAAGCTGAGACTGTTAGGGACAGCCCTCACTTGGAGTCACAACTGTTCACTGCTGATTCCCATTTCCTGTCTTCCAAGGGCATGGAGTTGGGGACAGACTCTCCTGTCCTCCAGGTCGTGCACCAAAGTGACACACAAGGACCCAGTGGCTGCCAGGCTGATGGCCTAGTGTGTCTTGGTCTCACCAAGTCTTTGGGATGGGGATAGGGCCTGGCTCTTCCTCTGCAGTGCGTGTCAGTCAAGGGAAAAGAGGAGCAAAGGATGTGTGCTCCAGGACACCATCTACCCACCTTGGGCCCAGGTGGGAAGCTGCACACACCCCCTCTGCCCCTGGGGCTGCTGGACATGGTGAGCCCTGACAGGGAGGAAAGAGCTGCTGTTGGCCCTGCAGCTGCTCAGGTTCCTGCAGGGTCTGCTCAGCCTCAGCACTTGGGCTTGGTGAAATCATTTGGTCTTGACGCAAATCCCACTATTGTCTCTGCCTCTATTGTCCCCATTTCCTTTGTGCTGCATCAAGTCTCTGAGCGGTTCTGGTGCATGAGAACTGCATTTTGTCAGATGTAGGCAATTGGGAGGCTCCAGCAGAGGCTGCATGAGCTGTTAGTCCCTATGGGGCCATTTAGGACACTGCTGGCCAAAAGACTGAGCACACACCCCGTGGGGGAAATCTCTTGGGGAGTGAAATGCTACCTGGAGAGCTGACCCGAGCACTGGTGAATGCAAACACCAAAATTTCCAAGCAATTACCTCTGGGAGTGGATACTGAGTAGGGGCTGGAGCGCTGTCTCTGCCAAAGTCAACCAGAACGCCACACTTTGGTATATCTGCTACCCAGATGCCTTCTAACTGCTGCCCCTTATCCAGGTAGAAGAATTTCCCTGGGCCATGCTTCTTGCCATCTTTCCAACCTCCTTCGTACCGGTTTCCATTTGCTGCAATTAAATACATGAACAGACCTTGAAATTTGCACCATTTCAGTACAAAAGAAATCAGTCAACAGAGCACACCAGCAGAGGAGATCATGTGTTTGTCTCCTCTTAGTAATTTCAAGGTGGCTGTGGCACCGTGTGTCATTTTGATTTTGCAGTGCTCCATTTGCTGTGCGACAGAGGGAGAAAATGCTGTAGAAGTAGCCCACGCTTGCCCACTTGGAACCAGGACTGTGCTCACCCACTTTGTTCTTCTCACAGTGATACTCATTTTTTGCTGACACAAGGAACGAGTGTGCTCAGGGTAAGGGACTGGTCCCTGAGTAACTCTTAACAACACGAAAAATTACAGGACACAAGTTTCAGATTTGTCACTGCAACAAATCACGCAGGATCTCTGGCTTGAAGAGATTTGCTTGTCTGGGCAAGGAACAGAGCACTGATTGCTGTCCAGTCAAAATAATCTTGATTTCAAAGAATACTTCTAGTTAAGTTTTTCCTCAATGAATTACGGGGTGAGAATTGCTGTGAGAGTCTGAACGGTTTCAGGCAGTCAGTTACAGACTGTTTTTCCAGCTGTACTGCTTGTCTTGGCATTTTTCTGCAAGTTGAGAGAGGCTTTTTTTGGGCTCTGTGCTGCTCTCCAGGAATCCATCCATCCATCACTAACAGGGAAAGCAGAGCTGCAAGGGGAAGGGAGCAGCCTCATCCATGGATGCTGGTTGAGAAGGAGCATCATACCCATGGTGATGCTGGAGCTGGGATACATCCAGACCACCCTGCTGTCACTAACAGAGTCCTCTGCTCACCCCTTTTCCTACATATAGCGTTTCTAAGTCCAAACCCATGGGGATTTCTGACCGTGTTAGTGGAAATACCTTTGAGTCTCAGCTGAACTCTGCCATTCTTCATCACAAGAAGTGGCTGAAATATCAGGGCACACCACACGGTGCTGCAGAGATAGCTGGGGCCTGCCAGGATGCTGTAAGGGAAGAGGGAGAAACCAAAAACGCTTCTGGAGAATGTGGCTGCTGGGCTGCTCAGGCAGGGTCTGGTTTACTGGCTGGAGCTGTGGTGATGGTTATCTGCAACTTTGATCTGGTTTTGTGCTTATCTGCAGCACCAACCTGCCCTGCCCACAGGGGTGGGAGCAGCTCAGCTTCTGCACTCCAGCTACCAACAAGTGAGAAACCACCAAAATCACAGCCCTGGCTGAAAGGAGGGGGGTAGCAAACACCCTGACTGCACTGTGGTGCCCCGCTGCTCCCATCTGCTCTCCTCCTAGAGCACCCGAGGCTGTGTTGCTCACAACCACGATCCCTGTGGATGCGAAGTGCTCTGGTACAAAGCTGTTGGGGAATGGGTGTAGCAGAGGCGGCAGATCAGCGCGGTGCTCTCAGCCAAGCTCACCCTCACCGGGCACGCTGCCACTACAAGCAATTTAATCTTGAGCTGCAGCTCATCGTGACCTCCACTGAAGAACTCCTTTTCTTTCACATGGCAAAGCTGCTGGCACGTGGGCGCACTTCCAGCAGCTGAGCTGAATGCATTAAGCTTGTGGGTATGAAATAATTGCTCCGGCTAATTTTAACCAAAAGGAATCCAGCTAACAATCAGTCGGAGGCTACGCTGGAGGCAACTGGGCTCTGAAATGGTGCATCAGCCACAGCTCAGCCTGCAGGGGCTGTTAGTTTATAACTAACAGGGCCTTTGACGGGAGCGCAGCAGATCAGTGGAAGATTCCCTCTGGAAGCGGGTGCCGATTTCATCCGGATGAGCCATCGGTCCAAAGTGACTTTACAGTCAGCAGAGAGAGCACAGTCATGCATGTGGTGTGCAGTGAAGGTCATGCTCATTCCTCCCAGCTGCTTTGCTTAGTTAATTACTCGCCTTGAGATCACTTTCAAGCAAAAAAAAAATAGAATAGATGAATAATAATATGGAGATAATATTTCTTCAGATGTTCTTGGAATGCCGTGCCTGGTATTGCAGAGATTCTTGGAATTCTTAGCTTTGGGGGAAAATGTGTTAAACTCCAAGGAAAATAAGGGGAAAAAATTTAAATTTCTGTATTTATGCTGAGATTGGCCCTAACATTTCCAATCCATGATGTGCTTGGTGTTATTTATGGAAAAGGATTGTGTACTAATGAAACCCCTGTGTTCACTCAACATGAGCCACTGTCGGAAACAGACAGAGGGGATGGAGTGAACACAAAAAGAAAACTGTTGTTGTTTTTTTTTTCCCTGTGTTGGAAACTGGACTCTTCTTTGGTATGCAGAGCTAGAAAGCCTGTCTGGCAAAGTGCCTGGCTTGAAAAGAGAGATTTGCTCTTCTCTGACCCAACAGTATATTATCTCTAACCCGAACCATCCCAGTCATTTAAATGTAAATCACAGCAAAAGTAAGCTTTCCTGCGTGTGGGCTTATGGGCTTGAGCAGTGCAGTGCCGGCCCTTGCTCAGCCTGTGCTGCCTCCAGCTCCAGACCAGGAGGGGAGGGATGACACGGAGCGGCTGCAGCCCTGCTGCAAGGCTGCAGTGTAGCACCAAGAAATCTGGATGGCAGAGACACCCGGGGAGCGGCTTGGAGGGGGCAGGGTGAGGACGGTCAGTACTTACGGAGCCGCAGCACGCCCTGCCCGTGGGGCTGATCCACCAGCCACTGTCCCTCGTAGACGGAACCGTCCTTGTACTGCATCTTTCCCCAGCCACTCCGCAAACCATTGCTCCACTCGCCCTCGTAGCACTCCCCGTTGGGGTAAAAGAACATCCCCCGGCCCTGGGCAGCAGCACAGAAATGGCTGGTTAGGAGCTGCTCTATTGAAAGGAGTCAGCATTCAATTTTGGGACATCACTTTGACAGAATACACCTTTGTTTATTACTCTTACACATGGCTGCTGGCAGCCCAGCTCTGTGGCTGTTCTTGTGCTGAAGGAAATGAGATGTGGTAGTATGGGATTTTTTATTTTTGGCAAACAGTTTTATTCCCTTGACAAAACCCTGGGTTTATATCTCAGTGTGTTATTATTGGCATGATTGCTGCTAATATTTAGCTAAAAGCGGGTTTTACAAGTATATAAACGTGCCTGGGGATAGGCAGCATTAAAGGATGTATCTCTCAACATGGGGATTTCATGTCTTTCAACCCTGATGACGTTTCCAGCTCAGTGTGTCCCAGGCTGGGCAACTCCAGCCCTTGTTTGTCTTAGGTGCATGTTTGCCATCAAGAGAAGTCCAGAAGTACCCCCTGTGCTAGAGAATTATACCAGTAAGAAATATTTCCGCATTACTAACACATTTTCCCATTGGAATAAAGTGTTCTTTTTTCTCTGAACAAATAATAAAACCAGTTCTGGAAGCAACTGATTTTTCTGAGTATTGATTTTATTAAACTGCATGGATGTAAGGGAGAAACTTTTTTAGAAGAAAACCTAGCCCTAGTAATATTTGGATGTCATTACACATCTTTCACCAAAGCTCAATTATCCAAAATATGACCTTAAAGAACAGGAAGGGAAGCTCCCTCCAAGAGACAGGAGCCATGGAGCCACACGCCCATTAGAAGCGTTGGTGGAGATGAGTTTAATTTAAGAGCAGACACAAAGACAAACACAAGGTTTCCACATGCAGATCCAAAAACGTTCCTACAAGGACTTTGCACATTACATTGCAGTCACTTCTACCAGATGACTTTCTCATTATGTTCCGTTTAGAAAAAAACAGTGATTTATGTGATGGGCTTAATTTCCAAAAGAACTCAAGTTATTTGCCTATTATGCTGTAAAACTCCCAGAAGAAAGTACATTTTTTGGCAGTGCCTATAATACAGGTTCCTCTGACTTGTTCAAGGATAAGAGGAATGGAAGGGATGGGTGAGGAGGATTAAGAGACAGGATGGGAAACCTCCCATCCTGCCTGGCCAAGCTGCAGGCGAGTCTGAGCAGTAACCACTGCTTTGTGGCAGCTGGTGGTGAGCTTGGGGCTATAGCCTGGTAGCCAGCAGATGGCTGGGGATGACTCCCTCTCCAGGAAGGAGGTGGCACTCCCATAAAAATCTTGGACCATAAAAGTCTTGACCATTCAATTCAGCCTCGGTATTGGTAAAATTAGTATTTTAAGTAGTTTTGCACATGTTAGCCCAGCTCTTCCCCGTGTTTTGGGTCCCGCTGCCTCACTGTTGGCACATGCAGAAAATCTCACTTACACCTCTTCGGTCATTTTCCCACCAGCCTGTGTACACCCTCTTGTATTCCTTGGTCACTGGGTCAGGAATGCTGTATGAGCCATAACCATCCCGCTTCCCAAACTTCCAGTCACCGCTGTAAATTGCTCCTGTGTTTTTCCATATCTGGGTGCCTTTACCTGTTTAACAAATGAGAGGAGTGACAGGGAGACCATCCTGGTTAGGAGAAGGGTGTACAGGGCTGCCCTTCCTGCTCCATCGCAGGCAAGGTAGCACTCCCTGCACCAAGACAGGCTTATGTCTGGGATTCAGTTTAGCTTCTCAAGTCAGAACCATTGTTAATCTTGATCTTGATCTGAAGCTTGATCTGTTAAGCTTCCTGTGTGGCCTCTGCTGAATGCACTGAAATCTTTCCAAACCTCAGTTTACTGCTTGTAAACAAGTCTGTCCTGCTCCGGCTGCTCCGGGCTTGGACAGGGTCTCCTTCCCCTGCTCTGTCTCCTGCAGCCCCTGCCACATCTTGGGAATAAATTAAGATTCCTGGAGCCAAGTCAGGAGCTGAGAGAGCTCCAGGGACTGTGCAGCCAGGGCACATCCCAGTGCATGGAGCTGACTGCAGTTTGCTGTATTTGGAAAGGATTTTTAAACATCTGTAATAGAGATATTTTGGGTAATTTCCCCTGAGTGCATGCAAAAGCTCCTCAAGTTACATATTAGAAATGTTTCTGCATTTTTGCATTACATTTATCAAATATATAAATGTGTATGTGTGTGTGTACATACAGTCATACATGAATGAATGCTCTTCCAGGAACATATAGAACCACTGACTGCTCCCTGCCCCTAGGAACCTTTGTAAAGACATCTAAGTTGCTACTTTTTCTCAAAAGTATCTATCTTACCATGTTTCAAGTTGTCCAACCATTCTCCAGTATACTGATCCCCGTTTACAGCATATATTGTGTGTCTTAATCCACATTTCTGGGCCTTCCTGTCCCATTCATAAAAGAGAGGGTCTCTAATCCTGGGGTACTTTATAACGGGCATATTGTTGGTATCTGGGGAAGAAAACAAATTATTATCAGCAGTAAATTAGAAATTACTAAGGCAGGTATAGGCAGAACAGTATTTGTGAGCTGTGCTTTAAGATGCACCCGAGTCAGTAACTGATGCCTGGCTTTGGAGGGGTGAAAGAGACACAGCAAACAAGAGGCAACTAAAGATACTGAAGTACAAACCAGCACTATGTGAAAATGGGCTTATAGCATAGCCTGGCCTGTTAGGAAATATTAAATAAATCTCAGCAGGTCAGGTTTGTGGCGGGCATTGATCTCTGCACCTGCCCAAGATCTTGGGGAGTGCAGGGAAAGGCATCTACTCCATACAGCTGATGGAATGGGTCAGGGAGTTGTCCAGTGTCCCTGAGGCCCATCCAGAGCTGGGACACTTCATACCCCCAGCAGTAATGCAGCTCAGGCTCCTTTACTGCTAAAAATATCAGTCCTCCAGGTGCCTTCTTAAAAGGGGTTGAAACCACAACGTTTCCATCTCCCAGGAGGCTGTGGACTTGCCCACAGCAGGCCAAGTGCTCACCAGCCCACCAAGCTGCCAAGGAGGTGACTTCTGAGGTGACTTACGAGGTGACTTCTGAGGAGACGTGAGTTTAAAGCAGGAACAGCAGGCAGGGGACGACAGGCACAGTGAGGGTGATTCGGGTGTTGGAGGCCTGGAGGGAAAGGGTCCGTGCGGGGGAAGAGGAGGGAAAAGGAGATGTTTTGCCTCATGAATACAGAGGATAATTGTGGAGTGCAGCATGGGGGCGATTTCTGAGCACTGCCAATGGAACCGCTGTTCAGCACAGTGGGAATTGGGCACAGACTCGGAGGTGAGAGCGGTCTCCTATAAACCATAAACAAAAGCCAAAAGGGGGCTGGAGAAACAAAAGCAAGTTTCTATGAATGCCGTTAACATCCAGAGCTCGGCTGGAGCCCGGCGGCGTGGGATGCTCTCCGATTTTGTCTCCTGGGCTCCCCCTTCTGTCCTGATCCGCTGGACTGAGCCGTATGGAGTGATTTCGCTGCGTCTTTCCCTTTTCGGCAGAGCAAAGCTCTGGTTCCTACTGTGCTGCCGGTGCCGGGAAGCCCGGCAGGGGAGAAAACATGGACCTTGGGAGGAGAGGGGAAAAGAAAGGTGCTTTAGGTCCTTGCTAGGAAATAAAAGCTAGAAATATTAACTAAGAAAATATTGTTAAGGGTTCATCCTCAGTTCTCCATTTTCCAGCTGTGGGAAATGGTCATTCAACAGCTATTTGGGAGGACAGCATTGCTAAATAAAAGTAGTTATGTGTCCAGAATGAGTCTTGAACACCGAGGACAGGATCTGTCCCTCGCTATGACGGAGTCACAGCCCATCACAGAGGATGTTTTTCCAGCAATGCAAATACAGGATGCACTAAAACTGCTGAGCTCCTCCCTCACTTTTGGGTGCTGCAGCTCCTGGAGAAGAGGGGGCCTTGCCAATATTTGCCAAGGGCTGGGGTTTTCAGGACACCGTGCCACACATTGCTGGCTTGTTTCTGCCCTGCCCTTGCTGGGGAAGCTGAAGAGCCGAGCTACAGCAACCTGTACCCACCCTGACACTGGCCATGACCCCTGAGCAGCTCATGCCTGTGACAAGAAGTCTCTTCACCACCCCTGCCAGATGGGAGCATCGCTTTCCCACCATCACATCCCACCACTTCTTTAACTCAAAGCTTAGGATTTACAAACCCCAGGGAGGATTCCCAGCTGCGGGGGCAGCCCCATCTGCTCGCCGTGTCCTGAGAGGCACAGCCCGCGCAGAGCACCCGGGGTAATGCGGGCTGGCGGGAGCCGCCTTTATTTGCTGAATTCCCTTCTAAATTTACGTCAGCGATGCCAGGTTTGCGTAAGTGATAACGCAGTCGATATTCGCCTCCCTGGATGTTTTTAGCCGCCTACTACCAGGGCGCGGGGAGGCTGGCAGCGAGAAGCAGGCGGTGCGGAGTGGTTCCGGCGGCAGCTCTCGGGGCCGAGGGCGGGCGAGAGGCTGCTGCTCCCGTGCGTCTCTGCCGCGGCGCTTGGGGATGAGACTTGTACAGACCTCCGCGTCCTCCTCCAGACGTTGCTCTGCGACTTTTGTCAGGTCTCTGATAAAATGCAGCCTTAGTCTGAACGGCCCTACAGGAAGCCCATTTTTTCCCCTGGCTCTTTGCGGAACTTCAGAGCAATGCGATGTAGCCACTTTTTTTTCATCTTACATCTTAACTTAATGAAGAACAAGGAGGGAAACACACCTGGGTGCAGAGGAGCGGCTGCTGACTGTCCCTGGCAGCGCCCTGCCTGGCACCACACCCCTGTGCACCCTTGCCTGACCGTCCCCCGGCCCCGAGGTGCCCCGGCTGAGCTCAGCCCTTGCAGTGACCCAGCACCACGGCACTGCCCTGCACCGGGGTCCCTTTGCCAGCATCCACCGGCGCAGCAGAGTCCCCCCCATCCCCTCCTCGCCCCCAGGGTGCTGTCTGCGAGCGGAATGCGGGCGCCTGTCGCTGCTCCTCCCCGGCGTGAGCCGGGCAGGAAGGCAGCGGTGCGAGCGGCCGGCAGGGAAAGCCCACGAGCTCGGTTTGCAGAGCACCCTGGAGTGCAGCCGCCGCTCTCCTGCCTCTCCCGATGCCGAGGGCCAAACCGCGGACACCGACCTGTCATGGTGGCGGCTGGGTGCTGCCTGCAGAGGAGTCGCCATAGCGACGTGCCAAACTCCAGCGCTAAGGGCCTCGGGAGCGGCCCCGGGCGGAGAGGGATGTGCCGGGACACGGCATCACACTCTGGTCCCCACGCTGAGCACGGGGGATGGAGCCGGAGCCACCGGGCACACACAGCACTGTGCCCTGAGCTCGGGATTTTCCAGCAGAATATAAAGTACTAATAAGCAACGAGTGTTTCCCCTCTGGTTGGTTTTTCATACGCCCAGCAGCAGAAGGCTAGAAATGAAAGCCCTGATTACAGCACCGATGAGTAACAAATAAATCAGCCTTGCAAATGTCAGGAGAAATAGGAGAAAGCCCCTGAAAATGCACATCAGTGGTCTTAAAGGAGAAATCTGAATAAACCTGACACTAATTCCCTCATCCATTACATTTCTTCCACAGCCATGGTGAGCAGGGATTGCCACTCTGGCCTTGTGGGTGTCTGTAATTATCTTCCCTAATGGATAATTGACTGTGCATATTTCTAGTATCAAACCAAAGCTCTTGTATGACTCCCATGAGCCAAATGCATTTGATTCTCATCCTTTTACCGTACTTTTTGTGCACAGCTCTGCAAGCTGTATGGTAAAAATGCTGAGCTAGGTGGGAAATCTTGCGATGAAACAAAGCAGCTGCTTCTGTAAAGATGAGATCCAGCTCAGTCTTCCCTGACAGGTGTTCCTTTGCCATCTTGGATATCTGTGGCATTGAATGTGGCTTCAATGTTGTGTCCGTGCTCGGATAGGACAGAGAACGGATTTATTCCAAGTGTGAGTGTGACTAAAGGCAAATATTCCATTTCCTATGACATATGTGAGGGCCATGGAGCCAAAGGAGACAATTCCACCGCCTGAGAAATCAGGTGAAGGAAAATAAAGTGGAGGGAAGGAAGAGATGCTCCACAGAATACCCTTCTTGGTGGTTTGGTTTCTGTTTCTGGTTGCACTGTGACAGGCATTGGCCACTGACATCAAGGAACAGCAAAGCCTCCTTCACCAGGCAGTGACAGGGCTTCAGTTCTGCTGCTGTTGGTACTGTTGCTGCTTTAGTTGTCAGGAAGTTGATGAAACTTTATTAAGACTGAAAGGAAGCTTTTTAAATCTGTCCATGTAAATTATGCTGTAACTCAGCCCATTATTCTGCCAACACAGTTCATTGAACTCCACTTACTTCCAGGCTGGACACACTGAAGAACAAATCGAGCACTGGGAGTTTGTGCATGGAAACGTGCCCAGAAAAATACCTTTCTGCAGCAGGGTCCTGTGACATATGATGCACTTTCATTTTTTTTCACTTTTAAGAGCAGGATTTTTCATAAAAAAATAAATATAGCCCAAAGCCCTCAGTATTCTACATCTGAAACCAATCATTTTCTCACTGAAAGGAGACAGCTGCTCCAAGCTGAGTTTGCTCTCACTAAGCTTGGGGAATCACCCATGTGAAATGTCCAAACCAACTGAAAACTGTCAGAATCAATAAATAAAATTTATTCTGGGAACTTCGTAGAATAAATAGAGAAAAAGCATTTAGGGGAACATATGCTGGAATTCTTTAAAGGTGAAGAGTGTGACAACAACATACTGTGGAAGTGGGATGCTCAGATGTGTGTTTTATTGCTGCTATATTCAAAAGAAAAGCCAGGGAAGAGGTGGGAGGGTCTTGGACTCCAACCAAGCCTGTATCAGTGACCTGAAGGAGCTTCCCCACCACTCTGCTCTAAAGAATTGTCATTAGCAGGATTTAGGAGGGATTGAAGTGAAAGGTTTGAGGTGTAAACTTCACCTGGTTGACTCTGGCTTAAGAGGCAGCCTTGTGGGAAAGCATTTAAAATTCCTCCCTCCTTTTTGCTGGGAGCAGCTCTCTCAAGATAAAAACCATGTTTGTTTTACATCAAAACAACCTAAAGTTAAACCCCTGGGTTATCTGGAATGTTCAGGCACTTAGATAGTCATGCAAAACTGAAAGGCTGAAGTCCTGGCAGCTGACACCAGATACCCTCTCCCCATGAGTTCCTGCTGCTGCTGCAGTTTTACAGCTCATGGTCTCTGCTTAACTACCTGCAACAAGGTAGAGGTTTAAAGGTAAAGTTATGAAGTTAATTACCGAAGTCACCCAAAGCTGAGAATTATTTACTGCAACCATGGAGTGCTTTGCAAGACTCTTAATATTGTTGGAAGCAGATAAATTTGGCCATACTTGAGCTAATGCCTCACTTGAAGTCCTTAATTTATTCCTTAACTGAGGGATAAATCCAGATGAATACAAGATGAAGTATTTTATTTATCACGGCTTATTGTCACCTGATGTTAGAATAGGGACTCATCTACATTTATATTTTTTCCTTTCCCATTTGCTGTGCTGGAAAGAATCTGTATTTCTAGGACAGAGGAAAAGCATCAAAGGAAACAGCCTCAATTATCTTAAGAGGAAAGAATGAATGGAATTTGCATTCAGGAATAGTCTGGAGGTTGAAGGAAAGGAGCTCACATGTGCCTGTACATATATATAACTGTGTGTACTCAAACAAAATCTAACACCCAGAGAACAAATAGTCACAATTTCACTGTGATCCTTAACTAGATTTATTAACTAAATTTCTTAGATATGTTTTCTGGCAGTGAAAGGTTGGTGAACTGGGGATTAATTAAGTAAAGACAAACCAGAGATTTCATGTTTGTAGATTTGCTGTGCAGTGGCCTTAGATGATCTCTGGCAGCAGAAAACACCCATTAAAAAGCTGCAAGATACCTAGAAAAAGGATCACAAAATACTGAAATTCAGAGGAAAGGCACCATTTCTCATGTGTTGCCACAAGTGAAAGACAGGTGAGGTGTGGGAACCCCGAGCATCAGCTGCACAGAGCCCTGCTCCCCATCCAGGGCTGAGGGGGTCACTGAGTTACCTCAGCTTGCTTTGGTTTTATTCACAAAGACGTGATTGAAATAATGAGATTATACAAAAACAGCTACAGCCTCCCAGGAGGTGGAGAGAGTTTACAGGTAATTCTGAAGTATTTCATAATGGTGCAATGTTAAACAATGCAGAACCAGCTGTAAGGCCAGCAGTGCTACACTCACATTGTTTGTGCTTAATTAAATGTTTCTGTGGTTTCTGTTTGAAAGAAAATGCAGATCTCTTGAATGAATATTAATTAGCATGGCTTAGTTAAAAAGTTGAAAGGGATCTTTTGAGGTAATCATTATGCACAGCCACAACATGCATAAGAATTGTTCCCTGTCAAGAGGCGTAGGGGAGAGGTAGCAGAGTTTGGGATAAATGTCTGGTGATCCCTTGGTGTTCTGGGAGAGCTCTGGAGCCAGCAAAGCAGAGCTCTGAGTGGGAAATGCGCAATATTTCCTGCCTTTGTATGAGAAACACCAACCACGGCCCTCACCAAAAGTCCTCAGCCAGCAGAATTACAGCCCAGGGCAAATAGTCATGACTGATAAAGAGTTTCCTTCTGCTCTTTTGAGTCTTAGAGATCAGAAGGGAAAGGAATACTTTTAAGGGTTATTGACAACTAAGCATATCTTCTAGAAATACCTTTTCCTGAATGTTAGGACTGACACAAGCAATCCTACAAATGTTGAAGCGTTTTTAGTTTCTGGATTCTCCCAGGTCTGCAGGGTCAGCACCCCAGCCTCCCCTCAACAGCAAAGGGCAAGATGCAGCTACATCTTAGGGGGGGCTCTGTGATAAACTGAGCCGACAGAGAACAGCAAAGGTGGAGGGAATGTTTTCATGTGGGAAGGAAAAATAACTTTGCTAGCAGGGAGTATTCCAACCTTTTGGCGAACTGGAAAGTTTCGGCACGTATCCAGCGCAGAATTAACGCTCCGATCTGGGATCCTTTTTCTTCCAATCCTTTTTGTAATCCAAAATCCAGGCCTCCTGTAACATAAAGTCCTGTCACATAGGATTGTGGACAAATGCTAGAATCCAGGAAAATTTTAATACAGATATAACAAATTCCTGTGACATTTCCATTACGTTGATTAGTTTATTATTCTACTTCAGGATTATCAAGACCTGCCCTAACACATCTGTTTGATCTCTGGACAATCATGGCCTCACTGGAGAAGCAGCAGGGACAATGCAACATCCCTGGCGTTGGTGATTCTTAAACCAGCAGAAATCCCAAGTTCCGCTGGGTTTTCTGCAAGGTCTGAGCAGAAACTAAATGCGGAAGGTCATTGATTGCATTTCAGGTGTCCACCCACAAATGTAGAAAAAAAACATGCAAAAAGGGCAAACAGTGTGAATATAGACCTAGAGAAGGACCAGGGACAGCAAGAACACTGAGGAGTGTCTCTACACATTTTTGGTTGTTTACATCAATTCAAGGAAATGGGATCCTACATACACTCCTCATGAAAAGACAGCATTGTATTTGTAGTTTTACTTTGGCTTCACTCCTTCCCTCCCCTCCCCCTTGTACCTTCTTTTTTAATTGCTTCCTTCCCCTTCCCTTTTTCTTCCTCTTTGCCTATTTCTACCCTTTCACAAGAAACCCACAGGACATGGTGCCAACATTTACAACTCTTCACACCTTGCCCCAGAGCATCGGGCCCTGCTCACAACTGGCCAGTCCAGCTGTTGAGTGGGCAATTATAGTAAAAATAAAGAGATCAGGAATCCTCTTGTCATCTTCTCTGATATTAAGGACTTGTGACCAAGCTCCCAGGTAGCTGCAGGGCTGGGCTGCCTCAGCCCAAGTGCGTGGTCATTCAGCCACCAGGTTTGAGGGGGCTGGCCCTGTGCAGCGGAGAGTTTTATTTCCACTCTCAGCCCCATGTTTGATGAACCACCCTTAAAGGGCAGGAAGAAGCTTCCATGTCACACCACGGAGCACTTCAGGTGCTGGCACAAGACGGGGGGGCTCAGGAGAGGTGCAGGGCCTCCAGGAGGTGACTGGGGCAGGGCGGCTGACAGCAGCTGAGGGGACAACCCCCATCTTAGGGGAGCCCTGGCCTGAGGAGAGCACAGGCCTGAGGGGGGCCTGCGCCTGAGGGAGACCATCACAGGAGGGGATCCCAGGCCTGAGGGGGACCCTCACCTGAGGGAAGCCCACACCTGAGAGAATCCCAGGCCTGAGGGGGAGCCCACACCTGAGGGAATCCCACACCTGCAGGTAGCCTCGACCTGAGAGGAATCTCCGACCTGAGCGGATCTCGGGCCCGAGGGCAGCACAGACCTGAGCGTTCCCCCCTCACCTGACGGGTCCCTCCCCTGAGGCGGGTGGAGGATGGGGGGGGTGGGGGGGGGGGAGAGGGGCGGGGCGGCGGGTGCGCGCGCCGCCGCGGGGCCGCGCCCACGGCCGCGCGCGGTGACGTCAGCGGGCGCAGGCGGCGCGCGGGCCCGGGGGTGCGGGCGGCCCGGCCCGGCCCGGCCCCGGGGGGAGCTCGCACCGCCCCGCGCCATGCGGGAGCAGCTGGAGCGGTGCCGCGGCGAGTGGCGGGAGCTGGAGGAGGAGTTCCGGCAGCTCCAGGTGAGCTGGGGGGCGGCGGGGCCCTGCGGGGCATCGCGGTGCCTCCCCCGCCTGCGCGGTCCGCGGCTTCCCCCCCCGCCCCGCGCACCGCCCCGCGTTGCCCTTGCCGGCTCCGCTTCGCGTCGTGAGGCCGGGCCGGCCGCGGCTCGCTCAGCCGGGGAGGGGGCCCGGCAGGAGCGGCACCGGGGGTCCCCACCGCCGGCTGCATCCCCGGGGAGGCTCGGCGGGAGCAGCCGGAGGTGCGGGCGGGCTGCCCCTCGCCCCGGGCGGGCGTGCTGGGTGCGATCGCTGCGGCCGCGGGGTGCCCGCACCAGGCGCAGCGGAGCGAGGATGAGCATCCCCGGCCGGCAGCCGCGCCCCGCTACCCCGGACACGTGCTGCGAGCGCCTGGGACAGCCCAGAGCGAGCCGCGGCCGTGCCGCAGGTCCCTCTGAGGATGCTCCCAGAAGATGTGGTGCCGCGGTTCCCGCTGCTGGAACGAGGATGGAAAAAGGGGACGCGGCGTGGTTGTGAGCCCGTGGCGTGGTGCGGAGAGCAGTGCAAGGCAGCGCCTGTCCCGCCGGCATCTCCTGGCGGAGTTTGATTTCCCGTGGTAGGATGCGAGGGGTCCAAGCACTGTTTTTGCATCTTGCAAAAGTGCATTGAGGGACAGAGAGGCCTCGGAGTGGGCTGTTCTACAAGATGCTTTTACCTCCAGAAACCTTCCCTTCCCAGCTTGTCATCAGTGCTGCACCTATACACGTGCTTTAAATCTTAAAGCCGGTTTTAAAGTACGACCGGCTGTTTTCGCTCTGGAGGCTGTTTTAGCCTCTTTTAAGCTGTTAAACGGAACGTGTATGCAAAAAAAAAAAAAAAAAAAAGTGTGATTTCCAGATTTAGCTTGTTTCTTAATTAAAACTCAGTTCAGGTTGTACTCTTGTTAGCAGAAGCAAGGGTTGGATGCTGGAGGAGACCAGTGTGGTTTTGTTGGTCACTTGTTTGCTGTGTGCACCTTGTCGAGGAGCACACAGTCTGAGTCTGATCACCACAGCAAATGTCAGTGACTTGTCCCTGCCTCCGTTTCCCCACCTGTGAAAGGAAAGTAGAAACACTTTCTGGTGGGGTGGCAGCTGCTGGTGGTCGAGGTGTCATTGACCAGGGATTAGTGCTGTAGAGGTGTGCTCAGCAAACCAAAGTGATCCTGAAACGGTAAGAGCTGCAGTGCCTGTACGTGGTTAGTTTGGTTATTAAGGTCTTTAAATCAGATTGTTTTGGATTGTTCTCGTAAATAAAGAACGGCTACCAGGTGGGTCCTAACAAGGAGAACAAAGATTTGGTTTGTGTGGTTTCACCACCAAGTTTACGCTCTGGGAAAAACAGTGGGAATTTCCTGTGGTGGTTGGTGTGCTTGTAGGTGAAGCAGCCACATAACCCACACTGTCTCTTGGCACTAACTCTGCAAACTCTGCTTTCCATCTTATAGGTCTTAGAATTGACCCAGAGGTCATTGCTTGGTGCTTGGGGAACCCTTTCTGAGACCTCCCTCTTGGGGAAGGGAGTGAAATCCTTGCAAAGGGCGGAAAAGTAGAGCCCAGGTATCCCTGAGTGGAGGCAGGGGTGAGAGCAGAGGCTTCTCTTGATGGGTTTGCAGTTGGTGAGCGTGTGCTTGTTATGGCTGGGCACTAACTGGGGGCTTCAGGGACCCACGAGCTGTGATAAAGCAGTTCCTCCCAAGGAGTATATGAGGCCACAGGCAGGGACATCGGTTCAGCTCTTTAAACTGGAATGTGGGGCAGTAGGTTGCTTGAATATCCATGGGGTTGGGATGGCAGTGGTGGCCAGGAAGTGCCTAAACCCCCAGCTGTGGATTTGTGTCTGGTTCTGTGTCTTTCCCCTTCTCTCCCATCCACCACTTTGTTAGGTCTTCATCTTTTTTCTCCCAGATTTAATCTGGCTGTGAAATTTGAGTGCCTGCTCTGTGATTTAGCCACCATTTGATGGGCATGGATCAGAATCAAATGGAGGATTAGGGGATTCAAGGATTAGGGGCTTCATTGCAGGGTGGGATGGGAGTGAGGAGCCTCCTGAGTGGGAAAGCTCATTAGAAAGAGGAAAACAGATGAGTGTAGAGGACTCTTTTCCTCTTGCAGGAATTTCATCAGTGGCCATTTAAGCCCTGTTGTATGTGTACTGGTTTGGCATCTCCCCCTCCTTGCTTGTTAAAGGGGTGCCTGTTGTATCCCAAAAAACCAGGATTTTCCTTGTTTCCCTCGGAGGTGAGGACCAAATGCCATGAATAACCTAGAAGGGCTCTTCCTACCAATTGTCTCCTCTTCTCCTGCAGGAAACACACAAAGTTTACAGGCAGAAACTGGAAGAAGTCACCAGCTTGCAGACAGCCTGCAGCAGCTCCATACATCGGCAGAAGAAGACACTAAGGGATCTGAAGCACAGCCTGCAACGGTAACAGGAGACCTGGAGGGTGGAGGAGGCAGGGATGGGATATTTATCCTTCCCAAAGGGCTGAAATGCTTGGATTTTTCGCACTTTTAATAGACAATCAGTGTTGCAGTGCTAAAATTGTGCTATATTATAGCCAGGTAGAACGTTCATAACTGCATGAGAGGTGGAGTCCTGTAAATAAGGAAGTTTAAAGGAGCTGGTGTGGATTTCATCCTTGCAGTGCGTGCTGTACATTGCAGGACTGCGCAGCTTTTGGCTGTGCCAGGTGAGCAATGCTTTGCTCTGTGAACTGCACTGGAAGAACAGCATCAGTCCTTGAACCTGAAGGTGTGACTTTCTCCTGGGCGGATTTACAGGAGGGAACTGTCTCTGGCTGATCCCCAGGAGCCATGGGCTGAATTCCTTGTATGCAGGCTGGAGTACAGCACCTCTGACACCACGGGCTGCTGGCTCTGCTGCTCACTGCTCTCTGGCTAACATTAATTACTAAAACCACAATTTGTCAGTAAATCATCTGCTCTGTGTCCTGTTACATCCTGAAATGCTTCATACCTGACGAGCTGCAGCCTCTGCAAGGGCAGTGCCTGAAACCACACACAAAGTTCCCAAGGTAGAAGGAGTTCCTTCAGAAAAGCACAATATTCCCACACAATCCTGTCACTGAGCTGACGAAAAGAGAAGCTCATTTATAAACGAGCTGGTTGAGGTAACCTACAGCAGCATAAACCTGGCAGTGAAATAAAGTCATGATAAGCTAAATGGTGCTGCAGAAATACAGGAGCAAAGCACGTCACCTTACACAGCCAGTTTTTTAACAGCATGGATTTTATGACATTATTTTCCTTCAAATAAAAAGGAGGTGAAAACATGAACAGGAATATCTTGTTTCTGTGTTCTTGCAGGTGCAAGCCCAGAGCGAGTCCTGAGGAGTTTGCTCTCATTCAGGAGATCAGCAGCCAGATCAAGGAGAGGCAGAATGCCTTCTTTGACATGGAAGCCTACCTGCCCAAGAGGAATGGGTATGTGCTCCGCCGGGGAGGCTCAGGCACTCCAGGAATTTTGGATTTTTACATATTCACAGCGCTTTGTTCCCGGAGGAAAAGGTGCATGTTGAAGAAAGACCTGTAAAATTGGATTAGTCATAAATCTCTTGCTGAGCTGCTGTGTCAGTTGTGCACAGAATTCATTAGCTGTGAGTGGATGTAAATGTGTGTGGGCAGTGCAGGTTTTCTGTTAAAATGACAGTAACCCACACTGGCAAGGGATTGTGCAGTTCACTGTTCCACACTGATGTTTTCCTGGGCTAAATTTTTTGAGGGCTGAATCAGCACAAGACTTTTCTCTTTTTTAAAAATTATATTTTTAACCATCTTTAAATTTACACTTCAAGCGGGGCTGCTAGGGCAGAGTTCTGTCAGTTGCCAAGGGCTGTGTGATGCTGCAGCCCCTCGGAAGTTTCTATCAGAAAGTTTTCTTCCAAATCCTCCCTGTGATGTTTGGACAATGCACCCTACATATATTGCCCTTAGACTGTAATGCAAAAAAGGGTCCAGGATAATAAACTTTTTCAATAATTTCCTGGAAATGCTGACCAATATTTCCATGTTTAAAGCCTCTTCTGTGGTCTTTCCCTCCAGTTTGTCTTAATTAAAAACCTCCAGCGAACGTGGCTTTGGCAGAGCCACTGTCTCATCACCTCGCTCTAGATCATCCTGTGGTGTTCAAATAAAACAACTTACATGGGTCTGCTCTTGGCTTTTGTCTTCCAGCTTGTACTTAAATCTGGTGCTGGGAAACGTGAATGTCACTCTCCTGAGCAACCAAGCAAAGTGAGTGAGCGTTCCCACACGCGTGAATTTGGGTTTCTCTGGGGCCAGTTGTGGGTGTGGACTGAAGCCCAGAGAGGGGAATGGGCTTCTCTTAGACCTGATAAGTGAAATGTTGAGGGTGGGCAATAGGACTATGACATGGGGATAAGCTAATGTCTTATCTAGCTCCACTTGATTCCATCCATCACTTGCTTTTAAGCCCAGCTCAGCCTGTGGCCTTAATTGTAAAAGTGTCTGGAGATTTTTTGTGATGAAAAATGGTACTGTGACTTCTAGGCATACGGCTCCAGAAAATGGAGATGTAGATATATATATTTTTTAAATCTTGTCGTGCCAACCCAGAAACCAGCTTTGATGGACTTAAGCCATTGTGTTGCAGCTGAGACAGACCTTCCCTGCAGGCTTTCATCACTGTCCACTGCTTTTCTAAGTGTTTCAGCAAAATCTCTGGCTCTGGGCTTGGCATTTGTATCTTGTTTGGAAAAGGTGAAGCCACATTCCAGTCAAACATCTGTTTATGTCCATAAACAGCACCTGTTTCCTTCCAGGTTTGCCTACAAGGACGAGTATGAGAAGTTCAAACTTTATCTGACAATAATCTTGTTACTTGGGGCTGTCGCCTGCAGGTTTTTCCTCCACTACAGGTAAGCTGCATTTTTATTTCTTCCCAAGTACTTGGCATAAAATTGTGCTGGGTTTGAATTATCTTATGTCCTTTTAAGGACAGTGAGACAGCTCAGGTGCTGTTTAGGCTTTGAGCAATTGGGCAGCAGGACACCTGCACCTCTTCAACTCTGGCAGGAGCTGTATTTTATCTAATTGTTTTTCCTTTTTAAAAGAGACTTTTGTGACTGAGAAACTCCAACATCACGTTTCCTGATGATGCTAAAAATTGATGATGGTGTTATTCTGGCATCATGCTGTCCTTGGGAACGAACAGTTGGTTTTGCTTGTGGGTTGTCCCAGGCAGGGACCAACACTGTGCTGCAGCTCTGGGGTTGCAAAAGCAACAAAAGAGAATTTGCATGGAATAATCAGACCTGAAACATTATCTCTACGTTGTGATAAAGTGTCTGAGCACCAACAAGCTTCCACTATTCAGTTTTGCCTAAAAACCAGGAAGGTGTTGGAGCCAAGAACTTCCACTAGAGTCTCTGTGTGTCTGGGTGAATGCAAGATTGTACCAGGAATGATGCTGCCCTGTACAGAGGCTGCCCCAAGTCCCCTTGGCTTCTGGAGTTTGCAAATGGCAAAATAAAGTTTTGGTGTTTTGTTTTTTTTGCCCCAGAGCATAATGCTCTTCCATTCTTCTAGTTGATTGGATTTATATAGATCTCATGGAATCTCCTCATTGAATTAGCCTGGAAAGGCCTCACTAAATTGGATCATCTGCTGCTTCCATGGTGCTTTCTCTCCTTGAGCAGCACTTAAAGTCATCCCTGCATACCTGCTTATCAGCTCAGGATCTGCAGTGTTGGCTCACGGGGGGAAAAGGCCCCAGAGCCTGGCAGTGCTGCCCGTGTGCGCAGTGCTGCATGTGGGTTAGAGATGTTCAGGATGGGGCTTTGTGTCCATAAACACTCACTGGGGCAGGTTTTCATTTACCCAGGAGGAGGAAGGAAAATTAGGGATTTTTAAAATGCATGTTTATAATTAACAAGATGGTTTTTTACTCTGTGTTTTTTCTGTTTAACAGGGTGACAGATGAAGTGTTTAACTTTCTGTTGGTGTGGTATTACTGCACGCTGACGATACGGGAGAGCATTCTCATTAGCAATGGCTCAAGGTACAGTGCACCTGCAAAAACCATGGAAAGCATGAAATGTCCTTAAAAAAAAAACAGGCAACAAAAAGGGATTCAGCTTGGCACTGAAACACAGCAAATCTGAGATTCTGATGCCTCTCTGCAGAGTCTTTTGTCTCTCTCCTCCTCCCTGGTCACTTCCAAGGGCAAATGTGGCCACCTGAGGTTGGGGGAGAGAGAAGTTGGCAGTTCCTAAGAGTCCCTAAGGTCATGGTCCAAGGTTCTGGCTGGTTTTGGTAGCTGTGGGTTAGTTGTAGATGTGGTCTGGGGTGTAAGCGTGCTGCCTTGTGTTAAGGGTCACACATCTTTGATTGGAAATGCCACAGTATCCCTTGAGTTGGGACATCTCTTTTGTTCCCAGTTTTTGGATCATTTTTTGTCTGCGAGGCTGGACATCAATGCTGAAACCCATGTTTCTTGTCTAACTGTTGTGTTTTTTTCTGCTTAGGATCAAAGGCTGGTGGGTGTCTCATCACTACGTTTCCACGTTCCTGTCTGGAGTGATGTTAACGTGGTGAGTCTGCTCTTGCCTGCTCGAAATGCTTCAAGCCTGTTTCATGGTGTTTATATCATCTGAGCATTTAAATCCAGTGTGACCATGAAGCTGTGGCCACAGAACACATGGCAGAATGTCAGCCTTAATATTTGTTTAATGTTACAGATGTTTTCAAAGATAAATACAGCACTGCAAGTTTGTATTTACATTGCTGGTTTAAAATAAAAAAGAAAGAAACACAAACCCTGTGGCTGTAGTTGGGCTGGTGATAGCAAAATCTCTGCAAGTCTCCCAGTTTCTGTCTCTGTAACTAAGGAAACAAGCAGCACTTTGCTATAGAGGAGGGACACCACAAAATGAATGTTTGGTGCCTTTATTGAGCCTTGATTACAGAATTGAAAGCAAAAAATGCAAGTTACCCCCTTGCAGTGGGTGGTGGTGTTGGTCAGACAACCCACGATGCCCCCCACGTACAGCCCCTGTGCAACCTGTCTCAACTTGGGCATGAACTGATTAATTATTAAAAATTGTTTTAAAACAAAAAAAGCTTCTCCTCCTGAATCTGTGAGGGGCTGACATAGTGGCTGGGGAAGAAGGTCCCTTGCCCTCCATCTATCCTGAACTGCCCTCGGGATAAGCAGCACAACCACCCCCTGCTCCAGGGCTTGGATTCTTGATGCAGATGATGCTGAATGGCTTTGCTGCCTGGAGAAAGCTGTGACAATGGAGAAGAGGAGACAGCATTTATCCATGTTAGAGAAGGGAAACCTAATCAATGAGAGCATTTCCCATGTGGCTGTAGCACCTTTCTGGGCTCCCAGTGGGTGGAACAGGCTGGGCACCAGCTGCTAGTTTGTTTGCTAATGGGATCAGGCCTGGTGGTGAAGGGGAAGGGCACTGCACTGGATGCTTTTAGCAAACTAATGGACCTCCCCTGTGCTTTGCTTCCAGGCCAGATGGACTCATGTATCAGATGTTTCGCAGTCAATTTTTAGCATTTTCAATATTTCAGAGTGAGTATATCTTACCTTGCTAATTCAGGGGATAAAGTCATTTTGTGTCATACATGCTTAGAAGAAAACTTATTGGTAAATACTGGAATATTAAACTGTAGGAATATAAAGATAGTGTACAAATATGCAACCCACAAATATAAGCAATAATTAAATGCTGTTGGATTAAATATTATTAAAGTAGTTTGATACTTACCATACTTCTGAATTACCAATGTAGTGATGTTTTCTCTCTCCTTCTGCAGGCTGTGTTCAGTTCTTACAGTATTATTACCAAAGGGGCTGCCTCTATAGACTCCGGGCTTTGGGGGAGAGAAACCACTTGGACCTTACAGTAGGTGAGGTTTCCTGCTATACTTTCTTTGCACTGCTTTTGCAGAGGTTTTGGATACAGTGATAGGGAGGGAGAGCCTCCCCATAGCAGAGCTGCCTGTGTCCCAAGGCACAAGGGGCAATGAGGCTTTTATCCCCCTCCTCAGGTCCTGTGGGTCAGGAGCAGAGGAATCTGATCTTTGTCAGCATTTGAGGAGACTAAGATGAAGGTTTTGGTCATCCCCATCTTCATCCTACTCCAAATACTGCAATTTCAAGTATATATTTTTACTTGACAGGAATAGCCCTAATGGGGTGGACTGGGTGAGGAAGAGCTGCAGGTCAAGTCCTGGCTCTTCCATGCTCACACTCTGCCTCTTCTGTCAACCTTTTCCAGAAGGATTTCAGTCCTGGATGTGGCGGGGGCTGACGTTTCTCCTTCCCTTCTTGTTCTTTGGACATGTAAGTTGGGTGATCCCATCCTTGCTCTGCTGCTGCACTGCACAGAGGTTCTTTGGATCACATGCACCCATGGCAAATGTCTCCAAGGTTTATTTCTTTTTGCTCGTAATTAAATTGCCTTTTTTCTTTTCCCCTTTGCAGTTCTGGCAGCTATATAATGCAATCACGCTTTTCAGATTGTCAAGGCACAAGGAATGCAAAGAATGGCAGGTGCGTGTTGGCTCTGCTCAGAAGCACAGAGCAGGGGAGAGGGGGTGCTTGACCACATCCTGAAAGATATTTGGGCATCTGACTCCATTTAAATATCTCAGGACAATGCAGCACAGAGCCTGTTCTATGTCTGATAGAGTCCAGCACTGCTGAATATAATCCATGTTGTAATATTACAAGGTAATAAACGCTGCTTCCTTTCCCCTCTCAGGTTTTTGTGTTGGCTTTCACATTCCTGCTGCTATTCCTCGGGAACTTCCTCACTACTCTCAAGGTGGTGCACACTAAACTCCAGAAGAACAAAGACAAGGTGAAGAAGCTGTGACTCCCCCTGCTCCCAGTGTGCATCCATCCCTCTGCCCTCAGCAGAGCTGGGTTTGGGACAGATCCTGCTCAAGCCCTGCCACAGGTGATGGACAGGCTCGGAAGGACTTGCCTGTCCCCGTGTTTGGTGAAGGACTCTGGCAGCACAGACTCAGTATTAATGCAAGCATGGCTCTCCAGTCACACTCCTGCTATTTATGTATATTTAATATAAAATGTATTTGCTTCTGGGGTTTTTTTCTGTATATAGAGCAGCATGCACCTGCCTGGTGAAGCGCCAGCATTGGGAAAAATGTGGGTTCTACTGTAATTCCAATTCTGGAATGGTACCTGACACTTTCCAGTTTTATTATTTAAATTCTGGGTATTGAATTTGCAGAGGTTTATGAACCCTCTGGGTGGGTCAATAATACAGAGCGAATGCTATTTTTCAAGGCATTTGTTTAAGGCATATTTTCAGTGGCAATACTAACCTGTGTGTACTGTGAAAAGAAAATGCTCATCTTTGTACCATACTGCTGCTATATACACTTCAAAAAGCTATTTAAAGAAGAGAAATTCCTCCTTTGAAAACAAAATCATGCAAGCAAAAGCAGTTTTTAAATGGCAGGGAAGTCTGCTAGCCCTTTTCCAGGGAGACCAGGTCATCTGTCCAGGCCTGAAAGGACCCAAAATAAACCATTCAATATGCAGCTGCCTCAGCCCCTTTTTAGTAACAAACACATGGCCCTTGGGTTGGTTTTTGAGGCACAGTTCTGGAAAGGGGAGGGTAGGCTCAGCTCAAATATTAAATACTTTCATTAGATGCTGCACTTGCACCAATAATGAAGAGAATGTAAACACTGGGTCAGGGGGATGGCAGGGGACAAACACTGACTGCCACCCTGCTAAAGTCCTTGTGCTGCTCGAATTTACACTTATTCGTTGGAACACCTTTTTTTGGGTGCTGTAACTTCTGTACCTCCTCAGGCAGCTGCAGCACTGAGCTGCCTTGGGCTGTGTCTTTCCCAACACTGAAGGCTCCCTTTGAGCCAGCACAAAGCCCAGAGATTGGGCACATCCTCTGGCAGTGTGAGTTGAAAACAGTGCCCTCCTCCCCAATGTGCTCTTGAGGGGGCAGATAATGCACCACAGACTTGAGATGGATTCATCAGTTCTGTTGCTGGAAACTGAAATTCAAAATTACCTTTGCCACGTCACTGTCCTGTGGGCATGAACAATAAACTGCAATTTGCCTATTTTCAACAGTTTTCACACCAGTTGGGCTGTGTTATGCTATCTTTTGGACACATTGTGAGGTCTTTTTGGTTTTTTTTACTCCTTGAACTCTTAGTTTATGAGATGTAAATTGTTTTCTGTTGAGGGCAATGCAGGAACCTGGTTCTGCAGGGGTGAGTAACATGAGTTCTGCAGCCTGAGAAACTCAGACTAAAAAAGCCAGAGAAATTTCCACTGTGGAGCTGATGTTAAACGAGTCACTTCCTGAACGTTGGTGTTTCGGTTTCATACTGGGTGAGGTGAGGGGTGGTTGTGTTTCTTTTACTGACAAGTGGAGAAAGGGCTGCACAGTTCTTCAAGGTTTTTTTATAGCCAAGGATGTGCACAAACTTCCAATTAATTTAATTTCCCATTTTAGGCTCATAGGTAGTCACAAACCTTAATTAAATCAAAACAAGTTAGAAGAAAAATGAAAAGGAAAAAAAGATTTTTCAAGGATCAAGATCTGTTTACCCTGCATGTGAAACAATAATGATGGCTTGCTCCAAAACAGCTGGTCACGTACAGTTTGCTTTACACAGAAAGCTTTCAGCAACATCTGTACTGCAGGAACCTCATTTCCCCTCACAGGTTTGGTTTATGATGACTACAAACTAGGGATTGCTCCTACAATCCAAGATCTCAGTGAGGGGATGTGCAAAGGAACCAGGAGATAAGAGGCAGGTGTATGGGGTTGTACAGTGGGAGCATCCCTGGTGCTTACACAGTCAACTGACACCTTCATCACAAAAGGGAACATTTTAATTTATAACAGTAGAGATGATTTCACGAGTGAATGAACGAGTATTTCCTCCAGTGTGCACCACGATTTGCATCTGTCTTGTATTAAATAAGCTGTAAATGTTTATCATAAGACTGACTTAACATTACATGGAGATGTAGTAGCTGCTTGGAGTACTTCTAAATTTGAGTACTGTAAATTAACTATTTCCCATGATACTCAATTTTTTAATTGGAGCAACTCACGTATTTCCATTGATAAATGCCACTTTCCAGCATCAAGCTTTGAAGAACTCTGAGATGCAGCTCTGCAGAGCTGGTCCACGGGGGTAGTGGATGTTCCATCTGCACTCCGGGGGCAGCTTGAGGCCAACCCATGCCATTGCCACCAAGTTAATTAACTTGAAAATGTTAAGACGAAACTTCTTCTGTCTTTTCAAAGGTGCCTGATAAACTGCTTTAACATCGCTTCTAAAAGATGTGGATTTTGTGCTGGGAAAAGGCAGTAAATTGTAGCTCTAATGTGCCACAATTATTTTGCAGAGGGAAAAAAAAAACCCCAGCACTAAGTTATATAGGAGCAGTTGCTGTTCATTGCAGTTTAAATAGTGAGTTGTTTGCACTCAGAAGCAAAAGCCAGATGGGTGAAGGCACGCAGCATCAGTTAACTGTGATAAACAGTGTAACAAAAGTGCAAAAATACTAAAAATAATTAAAATTTTAAAATAAAAATTATCCTAGGAATACAAACATGGAAAAAAAAAATAGAAAAAGGTTTTTAAAGTTAAACTGTTTATAAAATCTGAATCACTTGGCTCTCGTGCAGTCCAGATCATAACACTGAGCACACTTTCCGTTTCCTGTGGCGCTTGGCTTTCTTCATGGCACTCAGTGCAATGGTTGTGGCTTCTTTAAAAACATTTTCTATGTTCTCACGACATTTTGCTGAGCATTCCAGGTAAATTTCTGCATTAATCTCCTTGCAAGCTGCCTCACCCTGGAAAGAACAAAAAGGTAAGAAAAGATGTAAGTTCGGTGGATGAGAGAAGGAAGGCGAGTTGGGGAAGAAAGGGAATTTTTTTTGTAGATCTTTGCAATCATGAAGAAAGAAGCTGCCTCTGAGTGCAGTGCTAGAGTGTAAGTGGCACTGGTAATAAACTGAAGCGCTGTAAATAAACTTGGGGTTTTTCCACTATGTTGAACCAAAGCCTGGCCTAAGAGTTCAGAGCGTTAGAGACTCTTGAGATGCAGAGTCCTGATAGCACAAAAATATTCTCAGTATTGAATTTCTTTAAACTAAATGCTGAGGTAGGTACTTAAGTGAGGATAAGATGTCTACATGGTGGTATTTTTTTCAGGCCTGACCTTAACTATTCTGTGATGTCACCTTTAGTAATGAATGTCACATGCAAGAACAGAATCTGCACTGATGCCTTGCCTCGTTTTGCTGGTGCACATGCAGAAACCTTGACTTTGCTTTGAAGCATCACAAGGGCTCAGGCAAAATCCTCATAAAAACAAACGGGTGCCAGCACTTCTCAGCCATGCAATGGGAATAGATGTGAATCTAAAATATTTCCATGCAATGCTGGTTGTGTGAAATCACTACAGACAAAGCACAGTGATTTCTTACTTGTGATCCTTTTATTGTCCCTGCAGAGCCAGCCCCCAGGTTTGAATCCTTGTGAGCCTTTTACTGTGAATTCCAGGTCTGCAGCCCATGGCTCACAGACTCTGCATTTATTCACTATAATCTCTGGGAGTGGGGTCACTTGACCACTTGGGCTTTTATGGGGTGGGGGGTGGTTCTTCATATTTAAGCAGTTTATCTCCTTCCAGTTGTTTGCAAGCTGCAGTGGCAGATACTGTTCAGATCCTCTGTGCCTGGCATGGGAAGCATCACGTCCTGTGGCTCAAGGTGCCATCAGCTGTAAAAGACTGAGGTAGAGCATATTTCAGCGGGGAAAAACCAAGTGGGAGGGCTCACATAGGAGACAAAGTTTGTATATCATGTGGCCCCTTGAGTTTAACTGCATGAAACCTCAGCAGACTGGCCAGAAGTGTCTGTTGCTTGCCCTGAACCTCTCTCATGTGAGGATGATGAAGGGATTTATTCATGCAAACAAGGGACAATCTGCAACTGTTCACAGTGACGGGCTGGGACCTCATCTTGTGTGCAAGGGAGCCAAACTAAAAGGCCCAGCGTGGTTTTGTGGTGATGCAGTTGCAGTTTATTTTCCTGCTGTTTAGAAGAAGTGGTGGTTCACTCAAGGTCGTAGTGCACTTGACCCTGTTCCCTGGACGTGTGTCTCAGTTTGAAAGCTGCTGTTCTTGCTCTGAGGTGAGAGGAGAAGGATGGCTTTGTAGTTAAAAAAAAAGAAAAGAAAAAGTGGAGGACCAGAGCAGAAAGGTCTTGTGTGACATGGGACAAGCTGTTCCATCACTGTTTCTCTCGTACCTAGGACAGCTATACCAGTGACATAACACTGCTTATAAATCTCACTGCTTCATAATACTTAAAGATATTGATAATATGTAGTTTTCTTAAGATTACTTTAGAGACTTCAAAGAACAGTCTCTCATGTCAGAGAAACCTTGCAGATGTTCTTGCTATTGGCCTTGAAAGGATTTATTTTTAAGTAGGATTTGCAGAACACATTTATTCCAGAACGGTCAGTGCATTTAATCCTGGAATGTGTTTCCTAACATCTCCAGTCTTTATAACAGCGCTGATCAAAGCACCAGTGATGGCTACAATGTAGGCTAATAACAATTATGAAGGAAGTCCAGCAAACTTGTTAAGGCTTACAAACTTGTAACACTAATAACCCAGCTGTGAAAGGAAAGAAGAAAAAGATGTAATGAGCATAGAAGGCATAGATAGCTGTGTCTTTTCAAACCGCTCATATTTCTCTTTACTTTGGCACTAAAAATGGGTGGTGATTTGGCCACTTCCAAAAAGAACTTACAGAAATCTCTGTTAGTACTGTCAATCATTTCTTTGTCTGGATGACCGAATTTTGGAGTGTCTGTGATGGTACTTGTGAGGAGCGATGCCATCGTGTGCTTTATCTCCTGCCAAGAGGCTACCACTTTAGATACACAGAAGTTTACCTGGTTGTAGGTGATGGGTTCCTGCTTGGAAGCCCTGAGCTTGCGCAGCTGCTCCTTGTCCTTCCGAAGGTCTGTCTTGCAGCCGATCAGCACGAGCGGGACACCCCGGCAGAAGTGATTCACTTCAGGATACCACTGGGGATAGAAAAACAAAACTTTAACATCTGGCTTTTGTTTTGTTGTTTGTTTCCTGAAATCAAAACAACACAGCCAAGCAGCATTTAATGTAAGACGCAATTACAGAGTTTTGGAGTTGTTAGTCTAGTGGGAGGGGGGGCTCAACATGCACTATTTACATCACAGAAATGTTTAGAAGTCCTACCCAAAGTCAGCTGCTTTATAAAAACACAGTGGCATCTGTCTCTATGCCAAAATGTTTATTTACCATCTGTTTAAATTCTGAGGAGCTCCTCTAAAGTCACATTTAAAAACAGAATTTGGACTAAGTCTTCCTTTGTTTTCCTGGTGCTCTGTCCAAGCACGCTTTGGAGCATTACAGAAATCCCAGCACAGAGAAGTGGTTGCTCTCATCTCTCCCCTGCAGTTAAATATGGATGTGATGGAAATAGTCTTGACTCTAAGATGTGCAGTGTTGGTCATGTGACATTGCTACTGATAAAGCAGTGATTTCACTGCTGGTGTTTGATCTTTTTAGTGAGAGTCAACCCCAGCTCTGAGCACTTAGGAGCCGTGGAGAGGTGAGCCCCAGGTCTAAGGTCTGTGACCTGCAGCTCAGCGCACGATGAGTGATCTGGGCATCTACACACCCAGGGTACAGGACACTAAAAGCACCAGCATATTTCATCTGATATCTTGTCATATATCAAGCATATGTAATTCATTTAGAAGGCTGGAGTAATCAGGAAAGCCTCTTACCTTGGCTGCTACATTGTCATAGCTGGTGGGGTTCATGACATCGTAACAAATTAACACGACATTGGTGTTCTGGTAAGAAAGTGGCCGCAGCCGATCGTAGTCCTCCTGCCCTGAAACACACAGGATGCTTTGGATGAAGAAATCTCTGTCCTGAACAAGCAGAGTGATGGGGATATGTACAGACACATACTTGAGATCAAGAACAATGGTGCTGTAATTGCACAGGCTGCAAATTTTTCATACTTGTAAAATTCCTCCCTGTCAGTACAGGAGATTTCTCCTCACTGACAAAACTGATGGTTTAGAATACAGAACACATCTTTGGCAGGTTTTAGTAAAAAGCCTGCTTTGTCCACTTGCCAAGGACTTAGAAGCAGTTCTAAACACCGACTGCCAAGTTACTGCTCAAAAGTAAAGCCATCAAGAGAAATCTGAAAATTATTATTAATTTTGACAGTGGCAGTCCCCAAAAACATTTGCACACGTGATACTGTGAGGAGAAGAAACACTGTATTTGCCAGACAGGAATGCTGAAGCAGAAACCTTAGCAGCAAACTTGCTTTTCCCAGCCTGGTGAGCTGAGAGGAAGCAGCGATTACACACAGGATTGCACAAGCCATGCTGCAGCATGAGCCAGGCTTAACTGGCCTCTGAAGCAGGACCCTGCAGCAGATCTAAGGGAATTCTGCTGAATTCTGGAAAAGCAGGGGATTTGTCATACTTCTGATTAGGGGTCTTCTAGCATGTGATGTGACAAGAGGAAGCTGATTTGCTTCAGACCTGTACTCTTCCCCTTACAATAATCACCGTGCCAGGGCCTGAGGGTGTCTTGCTTTGAGAGATTAAGTTCAAGAAAGCAGTAATTCCCAGATACAGGCAGCTCAGGAAAAAACCCCAATCTTCTTCATTTAATAAGGAAGAAAACATGATTCAAGCAGTCTGTAGAAGGTGTATTTGTCACCTGAATGCTGGAATCAGGTACATGTCTGTGATGTACGGAATTTCCAAGAGGAGAACTGGGAATGCTGCTCCTTCCCACTATCACCACAATCCACACACAGACCAGAAACTGCCTTACAGGGAAGTTCCACACCTCAAATCTTCACGTTGATATTTCAAATGAAGGAATGCAGAAAATTTCAGTGTGCCCCAACCCTACAACAATGATTCCTGCCCTGGCACCTGCCTCAGTCCAAAGTCATGTACTCATCACTTGCCAACATTTTTGTCTGCAGTCTGAAGAACTGCAGATACCAGAAGGCCAATGATACTACAATATTTTTTTCCCTTCCTGAATTTAAATGATTGGTTGAGATACAGTTTATTCCAAGGTAATCCCTGCTGGACAAGCCATTACTCAGTTTCCCTGAGGTGTTTGTACAACGGGAATCTTGGGTTTGGACCACTTTGTATTTGAGCTTCCACAAGAGCCGTGTGCTCTGTGAGGAGGTGCAGAACAAAGGGGGATTGATCCCTCAGGGTTTAATCCAGAAATAATAGACAATTGACAAAATTATGCATGTTGTATAAACATTCAGAGCAAAGACTGTACTGCTTATCCCTTCTTATTCTCCCAATCCATCTACTTGTTTGCAACTGATTTACCATTTTGTTGCCGAGATAATCCCCTAAATGCATTAAACACATCAGGTGCCAAACTTTTTTTCCCCTCCTAACTTCCTCTAGTGCTGTGTAAAGTGTTCTTGTACAAGTTCAGGCCTCTGAGTTTCTACCAACATAGCTTGTAAAATTAAAAGGTCCTCCAAGTTGTTGTTGGCAATTTGTGAGGCAGACAGGACTGTCCCATTGGGAGAAACATGTTTATTTGCTTGGAACCAGAACATACTTCTAAATTCACACTCTCCTGGATGGGATGACAGAAAAAGTGTCTTTAATATGTTGTATTGCATGTCAAAAACTATAGATACGCCCAGGTGAACTGCTCCTTCATCTTCAAATCCAGCTTTGCACTTATGGGTTTTTAAGCAAACAATAAAGGCATGAGAAAATTCTGCTGTATAAAACACCGCTCTGTGTGCATTTGGAATGTGGGATACAGAGCACAGAACAGGGTGGGGTGCAGAGAGCAGAGAGGGAAGGTGAAGTGGCAATTGCTTAACCTGTGTTACAGTCGTGTGGTTGCAGCACCCATGGGGAAGGAGAAGGAAGCTGCTCTTTAGGAGCTCAGATGCAGCTCCTCAGCTGCTGAGGATGTAACGGGACCCAGATCAAGCTGTGTCTAAACATAGACATCCCCCTCTCTGAAAACAATCCCTTTCACCCCCTGTCCTCAAGTGCTGCTGGTGAAATGTAAGAAAGAGCCTGGGAGACTTTTTTTCTCTGTAAAGCTGCTCAGTCTGGGGTCAGAGCTAATTTGGCACAGATTTAGGTCTTTTACTAAAAGAGTTTTAAAAAGGAGGAACAGGGGCAAACATAAGCAGTGACTGAATGTATATGCAAAGCCCCTGTGTGTGCTTCCTCAAATACAGGTAGCTGTTTTCTTTCCCCAGTTAGCAAGCAACATGCTGTGGAAGAGCTGGTTAAGTATCTGCCTATGTGTGAGCACATCTGTGTCCCCTCTGTCTCCCTTGATTCATTGTACCACCAGAGACTTTGGGTTTTTCTAAAGAAAAAACTCCACCCAACTGAATTCACCTAAAATTTGCTATTTCTCTGCCAAGCTCCCAGTCGTGCGTGCCTCTGGGAGATTCTGTGTAACCACATCACTGCAGTCGGGCCCTGGGGTGGGGAGGGAGCTCTGGAGATGGTTGAGGGTGAACAGGAGAAGTGAAACCACAGGTCTCAGTCTCGTGCATGTTCACCTCTGTCTGCTCTTCCTCACCCCTTTTCCCATTCATCACCAAAGAAGTGCCAGCCTGTGAGTTGCTTGCCAGCTATGTTTTTTCACTATTCAGTTTAAAACAAATTGGGAAACAGACATTCTTGGCAGGAAGAAAACTGGTAGAAGCAGACGTTTGGGGCAGGAGTGGCACACTTCAGTTAAAAAGTTGGGGCTTTTATCTTACTCAGGCCTGACTTCCCTCTCAAAGTCATGAGAAATTATTCTTGCATTCACTGGCTTTTAAAATTTCTCTGAAGACCTCAGGCTGCTGTGCTTCTGTCACCAGAGACCTGAAAAACCTCGCTGGAGGCCTTGCATGTGCTTCTTGTCAGGCAGAGCAAGTACCCACAATGATGAGACATCACTTCCTCCCCAGCCCAGCACTGCTCTGCTCTCAGTTCTGAGAAACTCCTGCACCAGGAATGGAGCCTTGTGTCTGAACTGCACCTAAAGCATCGACACCGCTCCCTTGGCATGGAAAAACTACAGATTTCATTTACCTCCCAGTGCCTTTGCCTCTGTCGAGCACAGCTTGAAATGGGAACTTTTAATTGAAAAAGCAGCTGCAAAGCCTGTTTGCAGACCAGACAAGTGACATTACAAAGCCTTTACATTGCGTATGTGTACCCCCAACTTCCTGCAACAGCAAAAAGTGCTTGATGAGGAAGACACAGTAGCATAGTCTAGAAGTCTCACCAAAAGTTCTTTTTCTGTTACATTTTAGACTAAGCCATTAAGTAAATTTGTTACTGAAATTCTTGTCAGGAAGAGAATACGTTTTATGTCTTGAAACGTTTGATTCTTAAGCATTTTGTTTGTGTCCTCCTTCCTCAGTAAGTAGGACAAACTCAAACGTTCAAGCTGCACAGGACTTGACCATAATAAAGAGTCCTTCCAACTTTAAACAGCCCACGGAGCTGAACGTGTCCTTTACCTTCCTGTGATGCTGAAGTACACCCAGCTCTATTTAGTGTTTCTCCAAGCAACATCCGAAAAATACACAGCTCTTGGTCCTAACCTAACCCTTAAGGAACTCAACATCAGTTCTGTATTATTAAAAACAGGATGGGATTAAAATGTGTGCTCAAGTGAGTCCTTCCTCTAGCAAAACTTCCAGTTACAGAAAGAGGATGAAAAGCTACTTGAATTAGAGTTTGACACAGATATGTAACATAAAACTATATCAGCAGCTTTGAAACAACCAAAACCCAATCAAATGTCCTAACCCAGGTGACAATCTCCCTGCTTTCTTTCTTGCTGTGTCTTATGAAAAGCGAAAGAAATTTTACAGGAAGGGAGGAGACAAGTGTCAGCAGCCGCAAGAAACTTGTAGTCTTGTGGCCATGATGCTGTTTTGGGACGTGAAAAACTTTGGGTTTTAATGTTTCCAGACAACAGATGGAAAGCAATTGCTTTTTCACAGCAACAGTGGCAGCTCCACTATCCAAAGTGTCTCATAAGACACAAAATACACTCCACTGTTCTTCGGTGGAGCAGTGTTTTAGTCCAAATCAGCTTTTAGAGCTGTGAACTCAGTGTGGAAGGTACCCACTGCCTGCTAGTTACACGCATGAACAGGGAAATTATAGGATGTGGGGTAATGGTTTTAAACTACCAGAGGGTAAATTTGCACTAGATACAAAGGAGAAATTTTTCACAATGAGACCTAGGTTGCCCAGAGAACCTGTGGCTGCTCCATCCTCGAAAACATTCAAGGTCAGGTTGGACAGAGCCCTGAGCAACCTGATCTAGCTAAAGATGTCCTTGTTCATTTCAGGGAGGCTGGACTAGATGACCTTTAAATGTCCCTTCCCACCCAAACTGTCCTGATTCTGTGATAAGCCACCAGCACCAGGCTCAGTGAGTGGTCCCTGGGCTGCTGGTGGCTGCAGGTCTTGTGCAGAGCTGAACTCTGGGACACAAGGAGCTGTGCACTCCTGCCAGACTTGGGAGAGCTCGGTGCTGCAATGCTCACCTGCTCAGCCTACTGCCATCTCCAGATCCAGCCCGTGCTCCTTAGAGCCTGGGAGAGACTCCAAAGGCAAATACTGGACTGTGCAGCACGGGGATTTTAAATGAGAGCTATGAACTGTGTGACGGGCAAAAATTCCACACTGACAGCAAACAAACACAAAAATGATGAGTGGAGTGGCAGGTTCTTGGTGCCAACATACTGCATTAAGGAAATCCCTCTTTGGCTGCTCACATGAGATTCCAGCCCTTCCCTTTTCCTCTAAGACTTAGACCCAAACCCCTTGCCACTCAGTAGAAGGTAAGTTATCCCAACTAACTGGACTTAGAACAGTAACACTGACACAAGAAGATACACTGGCAAATTGGGTGCTCAGGATCTTACTACACTGTAGTAAAAATTAACAATAAAATTCACTTTTAGATTAAAAGCCTTTAAAATTATGTATTCAGCCATCACATGAAGTATACAAGGAGGTGTGTTTTACTACTATTAAAAATGACTGGACTGCATTCGGTTCTTATTTGTCTTGGTGTAAATTTGGAAGGACTCCACAGGCTTGAACTGAAACAGATGATTTACACTGAGCTGAAACCAAGCACGTGTCAATTTTAGGGTTCATTTAGGAACACAGCTGGATAACAGAGTCTGGGAACTTGGAGTGAAGTTGAACACAAAGCATTTCACAAGTTCCTCAAATGAACCTGAACAAACTATCAGCATTTTCAAATAACTTTTACTGCTACGGCCTTTTGATTTTGAACACAAACCAGCTTTTTTCTCCTTCCCTATTCAATCACACATGGCAGCAGATTAAAATATTTTCCTCGTTGATTGTATTATGCTTTGCATCTGGGAACTGGGTTTTAATACTTTCAGATATGTTTGCTATTTGATGTTTCTGAATTAATTGGGTTGTTAAGATAATGAATGAGTTGATGACCAGAACTGCCATTAGACAATCGACCCTTTTTTTTTTCTGGAAGGCACATTGATATGCAACAGGTAATGGTGGTTGGTTTGTTTGTACTTTAGTCTCTAGCAGTTTTAGCTGCAATGCTATGGTACAACTACGCTGGTAAAGAAGCAATTTGAAAACCTGTTCATCTTTACAGTCTTCAAATATCGGTCTGGTTTAAGTTGACATAGGAAAATCTGCTGGAACAGAAATAGGTGCGCATTGACCGGAGAAGCATTTTACAGTAACAAACGCAATTTCTGCTTATTTGCCTGAAGTTACGAAAGGCCGGGGCCGGGTTTGGGCTCGGTCCCAGGCCAATGCCCCTGAGTGGTGCCATCGCTGCACAGGAGCTGCCCCTCGCAGTCCAGCTGGGACTGCGAAAGTGGAACCCCTTACCTGCGGTGTCGTACAGGTTCAGGGTGACCTCCTTCTTCCCCACCGTCACACTCGTTGTGTACTTCTCAAAAACAGAGGGCGCGTATTGCTGCAAAGGGAGGAGAACGATCTCGATGATCTCAGAGGCCTTTCCCGACCTTAATGGGCTCTGTGATTGTGCGAAGCGGTTCTGGCGGGGCCCGAGCGCTGGGGCCGGCCCCGGCTGCGGCCCCCAGCCCCGCGGGGGTGGCAGCCCCTCACCTCGGGGAAGGCACCCTTGGCGTACACCATCAGCAGCGACGTCTTCCCGCAGCCTCCGTCGCCCACGATCACCACCTTCACCTCCTTCCTGCCCGACGGGGCGGCCGCGGGGCCGCGGGGCTGCTCCGCCGAGCCCTCGGGCACGGCCCCGTTGGGCGCTTCCATGGAGGAGCGGGAGCGGAGCGGGCCCGCTGAGGGCGCAGCGCGGCCGGGACCAGGCTCCGCTCGCCTCCGCGCTCGGGGTGGGCAGAGCCGCCCGCGCCCCGCCGGGGATTGGCCGCGCCTCGGCCGCCGCCGCCGCCTCAGGTGCCGCAGGGCCCCGCCCGGGTCCCCCGGGACGCTGAGGGAGCCTCTCCGGGACCCCGGGCCCCGTCGCCGGCCCGGGGCCGCCCGCAGGCTGCGGCCGCTCGGGGTCACGGCGGGAGGGCCCCTCAGCGCCGGCTCCCCTCAGACACAGCGGGGCTGCTCTGCCCGCCCGTCCCGCCCGGCAGCCCTCGAGGCTCCATCCTCCGGGACCATCGGGCCCCGTCGCCTCTGCCCTTCCACCCTCACACCTCATCTCCATTTCTTTATTCCCATTCCATTTGTGCCCACAGGGAGCCCCTCCACCGCTGTGCTGGGTCCCTCCAAGTCGCCAGCGCTGAGGGTCCGCTCCAGTTCAAGGCCGATGTGAGTCCAGCCCCGAAGGCCGAGCGGTGCCAGCCACGGTGAGGGCAGGCAGAGACCCCTGGAAAGGCGCCTTGGTGCTGGCACTGGCAGCGACTCACTGCTCGTTTTCTACTGATTTATTGCCTGGGTAAGAACCGACAGCCCTGCTCATCCTCTGCTCACCCCCCAAGGTGAGCTGCAAAAATAACTGGAATTTCACATTGTAATTGCAGAGATGTGGTGGCCCCAGGCTTCCACATGGTGTTTTTTTGGTGCTGTGGAAGGCAGGGGATCACAACAGCTGGGTATGTTTGGCTATGGAAGGGGATCACAGCTGCTGGATTATGTTTGGCTCCAATGCACAGGTCAGGGGAATGACACTGAGTTTTGGATGGAAGTGCCCAGGTGCCAATCTACCACCATTCAGCACCAAAAAAGTGTTTCTTTCCTGGCAGGAATTAACAATGTGCTCTATCTTAAGTAAACCCTGTTTGTTTTTAAGAAACAAAAATTTCCTCTAATTTTTTTTTAAATACTACTTGTGGGAATAGCAACAAACCCCTAAGGACATGCTCAGGTGTAGCAAGACCATTTAATTCAACTAAGGAATAAAAAATGCAAAACCACAATTCAAGTAGGGCTTTGCATTTTCCCCTGCACGGTTGTGTCACTAGATGGCCTTCCAGACCCAACGCAAACACCACTGCACTCGGGCAAGGAGGATCCTGCTTTGTGCACAGGGCAAACAAAAAGCTAGAAAAGGATATTTCTGCAATAGAGAAGAAGGACCTGTAATATCCAAAAAAGTGTCACATAATTAAAATTATAATTTAAAAAAGGCAGTCAAATCCACACCTATTTAAAATTCACCATTTTACCGAGGAAAAAGTTGATGCAAGCATGTAGAAGCTGTCCAAAAAATGCTTTATGAGCCACAGTCTTATAAATCTTATCTGGAACACAGAAAAAGCCACCAGCTCCTGTCCACTGTAATGGGGGAGGGCAATCCGATGGCACAGGAATGGATAGGCCAGGAAAGGATTTGTTTTATCCTGAAATGATTTATTTGGGCCTGGCTCAAAACCAGCATCACACTACGTATGACACAATCAGCAGGAGAGTTAACAGTCTTCCTGTGACTGAAGAATTCAGGGGTTTTTTTTCAAGTCAATTATTGCCATAAAGGGGATTTTTGGGGGATAAAAGTGTTTTGTGGTTCATTATTAATTTGAGGGTTTTGCTTTTGTTGTTGTTTGTTTGTTTGTTTGTTTGTTTTGGGTTGTTTTTCCAAGTCTCACAAAACAATCTTTACATTTCTCACAGCTTTGTCTCCTTGTACATTTTATATTTAAGGAAACTTTTAGATTTGTACATCTTTAGATTTTGGATTAAACATCATAAAATGAGCAGATTATAAATCCAACTGTAAATACTCCAAAGACTGTTTATAAGTAATGGATGTTCTACTTGAAATGAGTCAACTTAGTATGGATGAAATATAACATTTCAGTGTCTCAGGTACTTAATTTTAATTAACAACTATGCAGTGCTTCAGGCATATAATTTGATGTTGGGCAAAAGCTGAGCCTACTTTGCTGACTCCAAAAACGCAAAATCTAAAATGGAACTGTTTCACTGATTTAAATGGAAGAAGATTCAACCCTCTATTAGTGAAATTCAAATCTAATAATTACTAATTGCAAGTGTCCTTCTCTAGTTCAGTTTTGGCCTGTATATTGATTTTTGGCACAAGTTCTTTCATCAAAAGCTTACACATCTGCCATGTGTGTGTGGAGATTCTCAGTGAGCACAACAAAACCAGGGCTTTGCTGGGGTATGGAAAATATCCATGCTCCAGTCTTGGTACCAATTTGTTGCTTCATGCTTGCCGAGGAAAAAATTAGGAAGGAGTGAAAGGTTAACACACTGCTTATGAAAACTGCTGGGAGTTGATGATTTTTAAAAGATGCTTTAACACTCTGGATGATATTGATGGGTAATTCAGGTTAGCTAGGAAAACACCCAAAAAAGACTCACAGATAAGGATCAACATTGTTTGCACACACCATCTGCTGCATACTCATATTGTTCGTTTATTTAGTAACACAAGCTGGACAAGAATGGGGGCCTGTTCTTCCTTATTGTCTTCAGAACTACATTTTTGAAATACACTTAATTTTTTTCTTCATAACACAGACCCCAGCTTACAAAGACTTTAACATAACAACAACTAATCCCATTTATGTCCAAGGAAATATTCATAAGCTTAGTTAAGAAAGTGCATAACAAGACAGAGCCTTAAATATTTATTTTTTAACATTACCAGTGACATTAATTATTTGTGTTTTCAGCTATGAATTCCCACTACAGCATGTACTGAGCAAGAGCAATGCCTTGAAATATTTACAATAGGAAAGACAGACCCTAAGGAATGGGATTTACCAAGTAAGTCAAGTGAATCTCTGATAAATTTCAGATGTTGCATAAGGCCACCAACTGTTTGTCATGTGCACACAGACTCTTACTGAGTGAGAGTCTTTGCCCCACGGAATTTAGTATGGACAGGGCACAGAAGGAAGGGGGAACTATGATGTGGGAGAGCTGAACTGTCCCTGCACACAGCACAAAGTTCTGGTGACAGAGTGAGAGGAGAAGCCTATGACAAAGCAAGTGTATACTACTCAAGGTGATTCATCCTGCTTACAGAACAAATGCACAAAATTGTCTTTCAGTTGTGCTTTTGCTCACAGTGCCAACACTGCTCTGACCCTCACTAAACCCTCCATACAATTTCCAAAATCAAAACTCCCCAGTGTCCTCGACTTTCAGCTGCTTCTCAGTCTCCATTTCTGCAGCTTTTCTCGCTGTTCCTCTCACACATGCAGAGCTCAACCATCTGGTCCTCATGGCCTGATATTTTACACACACGCCCCCACCCCGAAAAGTCCCTTGGGCCACATGATTCACCATCTATTCAAACCTTGCCATGTGCCTGGTTTTTTGTGTAGTAGCTCCTACTGATGTAAATCCCTTGTTCCATAAGGGCTCTCAATTGCCTTTTTCACTGAAGGCAAGGTGGCTGTGACACCTGCCAGTTTCTAAGACGTTTAACCCAACCTAAAGCATTATTACATTGTTGTTTGGTCGAGTAGGAGCCATATTTTTTCCCAGTAGGAAGTGCTGCCAGAAAGGCATTAACTTTCTGGACTATTAAGTAATACAGAAAAATTATATTTCAATAAGAAAATTTCCTTTCTGCCTTTTCATGCCTTGGAAGTAGTTCCTGTTTCACTTGGCTCAAGTAGCCCATGCACTAAATCAGTGCAGAAATCTTTGGATAAACTCTGCATAAAATCTGTCCAAATGCTACCAGGGAGTTCAAAGGGCTGGGAAAGAAAACAGGACAAGGGTCTGCAACACGAGATGTGAGACAAATTAAGACACACAACTCAGCAAAATCAGGCAGAGAATATTCAGGCACTTTGATGTAGTTTGGACAAACTTTATTCATAGGCCACATACTCACAACTACCTGGTGAGCAGCTATTTATAGGGAACACAAACTGTTTCTTGGGTTACTTTCTCTGGTATTCTTTAAATCAGGGGTGCCCAACCATGTGGGCCAAATATGCATGACCAAGGTGGTGTGTTTTGAATCTCACCTTTCATTAGAAACTTAGTTCTTGGCTTCACATCTGTGGGAGAAAAACACTCCATTTTGCAAACCTGAAGTAAATCAACATGGTAAAATCTCATCCTGATACAATAGGTGCTTGGAGGCAGTTTCAAGTTTCTGTTGCTCAGTAAAGTGTGAACTCTCAAGCCAAATTCTTTTGTGAAAAATGGGTAACACAAGGTTAGGATCATGTTATGCTTTTCTCGACATCAAACACAATGAGTGATCTCTGAAAAGCACGAAATGAACAGGCGAGTGTCTGCCAACACCTCCACAGCTCTGCCCCCACAGATCTGGGGGATGTGTGTCTCCCAGATGTGCTGGCACAGCTTCCCTGAGCCATGGGCAGGAATTTGTCACCACAGGCTGGCAGAGCTATCACAGCAATGCTGGATCTCATCCCCTGCCTCTGTGCTGGGAAGGTAATCTGGAGGTTTGGAGGAGAGAGAGGGATTCACAATGCCTCATTTCAGGTGAGATCTGCAGTTGTGCTTGCCTTGGGAGCTGGGCTTGGTTTTGCCATGGGAACAGCCAGAAGCAGCAGGTTCAGGAATGAGGCACAGCCTTGCTCATGGCTGACAGAGATCAAGGCTCTGCTACAGATCTGCATTAAATCAGTCACCCTCAGATGCTCTTCTGCATCCAGATCTACAGCAGAGAACACATCCCATCAGGAAGTAATTTGGGGAAATTTAGGGAAAAGGGTTACAAATAGTTTTGCTTGCAACACAATGTGTTCTTAGCCAGTATCCAACCAATCCCTTTAGTATAACCTCTAAAATCCCTCTGGCTTAGGCCTTCCTGTGTTTTCATTACCCAACACTCCACCTAACCCAGCAAGCATGAAGATGTTATTTTTTTCAAAATTGGAGCACTCTCTGCAGTATCTGCTTCCTTTAGATCACTTTTCCCTTCTTCTCTCATTCCCAAATTATATACTTATGTGGCTAGAGATATTTTCTTTAAATGTACTTGCTGGTTCAGAAACAAGGGAAGACTAAACCCAAGAGGAGCGTGTGTTAATTAAGATGACCATGGCACCAGGGCAGGAGTTGCATGCAGCTGCTTTAGCTTACACAGTAGGGATTAATACAGAGTGGGTGAATCAACTGTGGATTGCCAAATCTGGGTTATGCTCCCCAAAATTCTGAAGATTCCACTAAACCTGAAATATGTGGGGTTGTACTTTTTTGTAAGGTTTTAGAGAACATCAAGTTTAAGTGAACTCAGGTTTGGCTTCCTAAATATGCTTTTCACTATGTGAGCTACAGCACAACCTGAACAAGTGTGTGCTTTACAGAGTCATGAGTCAGGCTTTGATCAACATCTCATTCCTGTACTTTTGCACCTGGCACAAGCAGAAAGCTCTCAAACCTCTTGGACAAGGATGTGTGGAAACTGGAAATATTCATAGGGGGAGAATAAAAGATGAAGTAGGCTATAGGAGAATGGACTGTGGATGAAATAGGGCCATGTTCTTGCTGAGTAACGCATAGCACTGATATTAAAGGGCAGTTAACGTGAAGTTTGCATCCTCCTCTCTGATATCTGTCCAAATGTCCCACAGGAAGGCAGCAATGGCAGACTGAAGAGATGATAAAATCCTCTGTTTATATGGGGGACACCACAATTTCTGCCTGCTTTTTGTGGAGTGCTGGATGTATGGGTAGAGCTAAGCGGGAAGCACTTGCTCTGTCGTTGTCTGGCTGGCAAGCTGCTCATTCATAGAGGTGGAGGTTTGGCAGGAGCCAGAGGAGCTTGTGGCTTGTCAGAGCGTGGCCAGGCAAAGGACAGGCCCAGACTGAGTTTCTCTTACACCTGAGAGCAGCCATAACCTGGCCAGAGCAAATCCTGCACAGGAACAGCGACGCTCAGAGCAGGTTAATTAATAACTTGAGGCGCTGGAAATAAACCCAGTTTGTAATGGAGTGATGTTTGCTTTAGAGCTGTGATTCTTGGCCTGTGCCTGGTTTGTGGGAGCTGGATGGGCTGACAGTGCAGAGTGGCCTGGCTGGATGTCCTCCCTGAGAGCCACCAGAGCGGGTCAGGAAGGTGTTCAAGCAGTGGTATGAGGTGGTGAGGGCAGGCACAGAGAGCAGTAAGCTGAATGTGCTGGGTCTGGCACACTGCCCTGCCCTGCTCCACACCTCTGTCCTTGATGGCACATTTCCTGTGCGTTTCTCCCTTCCTACACACATCTCACCCTTCCTGAATCTCCTCATAACAACAGGCACATTGTCAAGTTCCCAGTTGCTTACTGGGATTAACATAGTAGCTCTGATTTCTTAAGGTGGGGAGATTTCCTGGTTAAAACTGTTCTAATTAAATTTACATCTCTCATAAGGCTAAAAATGCCCCTGTGTGAATGGCAGCTGAATCTACTTGTAAAATGTCAGTGTCCTCAGACCTTTAATGGTCTTGGGAGTCTAACAATAGTACAAACAGTGCCTGTTCAAAGATAAGGGCTCCAGGCAAATGGAAGAAGGAAGCAAATACAGCATCCCCCCAAATCAGACATCTTAGATGAAATTTTCTAAGTACAGAACACATCTGGCTGCATATTTGTCAAGTATTTTATTGGCTTGAACTACACACACAGCACCTACAGCAAATCCTTTCCACTGTAGATCTGAGTGGGCACCTCCATTTTCCTTTTAGGACTTTTAGACCTGGGGAAAAGTGTTCTCAGTAGAAAGGCCTCCAAGCAAGCCTGGGCTGGTCACAGTGGAGCAACAGCTGCACGAGCTTAAATTCCTCTCCCCATCCTGCTGTACAAGCCGTGCCCCTCAGTCCTGCGCCTGGAGGAGCCAGAGAGAGGAATGTCCAGCTTTCCTGCTTCCCTGCCAGCTCCACTGGCATTTCCTATTCTGCAGCCAAATGCACATTAGGCGCCGACACCATGAAGTGCTTTTTCATGTGGGCAGTGGTGGTGAAACTAAGGATCCCTTTTGGTCAGAACCCCCTGCAGATGTTCGTGACATTTTTTTTACTCCCCTTTATGCAACATGTCAGGCGCTTGTGATAATTTACTGCCACAGGAACCACTTCCTGCACGCTGCTAACTGCAAGTCCTTCCAGACTGCTGGCAGGCACTGCCCAGGGAAAGGGAAAGACAACGTGCAGGGGAAGGTGTCAGGAAGCAAACAAAATTCTGTCCTCCAGCAGCAGCTCCCAGGAGGGAGACAGGGAAAAATGCAGCAATGGCTGTGTGCAAACTAACTTCAGTTAGAAACTAGCCTGCCCTCTAGAAGGTTAAAACAACTAAAATATCTGGAAAACATATTTTAATTTAAAAGTTACGTTAAAAAAAAAGAAAAGCTAAAGCGAGTTAAAAAATAAATCAGAAAGTAGACAAAGATAAGAACAGAGCATGCAGGAATCAAGTGGGAACAAAAGGCATGGGCTATGAAAGGAGAAAACCACAAATGGCAGGGGTTGAAATGTAAAACCTACAGTTCACTGTGAAACATGAAGGACGCTGTTGTATTCCACACCTCCTCTTCCTGGGTGTAGCTGTCTCCACAAGGTGAAGGGCAGTAATGAATCAAGCTCCTTCCCTCTTCCTGCGTTTTCTATTCAATTATTCGCAGGCTGTGCAAATTCTGCTTTATTTCCCCTCTCCATATGCCACACTCTCCTCCTGGCTTTTTTTTTTTTTTAATTCTGCACTGTGCCTTTGGCCTCTCTCCCATTCCTTTCTCCTCGGTGTGTGCCCCCTGCTCTGCCAGGATCTGCTGTCTTTGTAGCCTCTGCTGTGCACATATGCTGGCTCTCCCCTCCCCTCCTGCCACCCCCTGCTTCACCGAGCATCCCTTCTCCTCGCTCCAGCGTTTTTTGCCAGCGGGTCCATGAGCCAGCCAGCAATGGAACGATTTTGCCATGGCCACTGCTCCCATTTCCATGCTGCCGGCTCCTCTCCAGCAATCAAGGGGAACCCGTGCTGCTCCCCTCGTACAGCACAGGCAGAGGCAGCCCTGCAGCTGCTTAGCAACTGGGAGCTGCTGGAGCGCAGCAGCGCAGGGAGCCATGGACAGCACAGCCTTCACCGATCCAGCGCCTTCGGGCCCATTCTGCTGCAACCCAGGGCTCAGGGGACCAGCTGGGACACTCCCCACTGTCCTGTCAAACAATAAATCAAGATGCAAATCCTTAACTGCGGGATAGAGAGCAATAGTGGCAATGTCAAGGGCAAAACAAAGTCTTGGTCTCGTGTCACATCGCACCGGTGGGAGACGCTGCTCTGATTTGTAAGCTGAACTCATTCCATTTGATCTTTGTCATCAGTTTCTGGCTGCAAGGTTTTATACTCCATCACTTATAATCAGAATGTTCCTTGAATGTGCTGCATGTGTTAAAAAGGCTCCCAGGTCCCCAGCTACCATCATATCCAGACTGTTTAATGAAGTGTCCAGAGACACAAGTAATTTAATGCATAAATACCCTTTTAGATTACTTATTTGTATCTTCATTTCCTTTTGATACAAGCTTTGTAAGTGCCCGGCGTCTTTAAATGGTACATTCTTTTCATTCTTTCTCTTCTATTTTTGTAAAACTGTACTGTTCAGGGGCCATGAAGCACTGAACTATTTTGTAATTTGATGGCTTTAGAATGCTGATTAGAATTGCCAACTGTCTTGATTTATTTCATTATTTTTATAAGCTTGAAAGCATTCTTAAAAATAACCAGTTCTACATCCTGATGGGATCACAGCATTTCAATAGCAGCTGCATTTCAATAGGCAAGAAGCAACACAAAACATTCTGCAAGTCAGGTGTTGAAACAGTTTCTTTATTCCTTTATAGCTCAAGAAAGATCAGATCTCTGAAAGCACTCACTCCATACCTTACAGAGGTGGCTTTGTCATAATACTAGCAGAAATAATATGATCACATACAGTTTAAAAAGTAACAAAAAAACCCCTCAGCTCTGGCAAATAGCCAACATATCCATCAAAATTTGTCTGGATCTTAAACATAGTAAATGTTTGTTCCACTGTTGGGTGTCACCATGCATCTCTGCACCCCAGCAGCCAAACAACACAGCCTAGTGATTCCCTGTCATTGTTCAAGGCTCACATCCCATGCATCCTCAGAGCATGCTGGGACACAGGTGAAATCTGTCAGCAGGTTGCTTATTTTGGCTGACAATTCCCTAGACAGATCATCTGCTGTTCTAAGGAAGGAATGAAAAATTTCATGGCAAGAAAATCTGAACAGGCAAATACCCTGTCCATATTCCTACTCAATATTCCTCTGATATTCTTAGCCTGGTTTCCTAAAAATAAAACTGTCTAATGCGACTGTATTGTAATAAGTAATTCCCCCCCCCCCCTTCCTCCACCCTCAATCAAATTTGGCAGGGGGGAAGAAGTCCTTAATGTACTTAGGTCTTGAATGAATAGCTGGATAGAAAGTATGTAATAAGGCATCATCTCTAAAAAAAACCCCACCTGACAGGAAGGTCTCAAAATGTACTTTGTAACCACGCTGCCCCAGACCTCTCATCTTTCTTTTATGGGTCCTGCAATCACCTGCTTTGTGCTCTGCATTATTTAATGGCTACATAATAGACACCAGGGCAGGCAAATGTTGCAATATGCCTCTGGCTCCCTTCCAGCTCCTAAACTGGGCTTTCTTCCCATGCAACTGGGGTGTGGCAAGGGATGGTGTGCAACCAGACCTCCTCCTGACACAATATTGACACTGCTGGGGTGTGTGTACACACACCCGGAACCAGGAAACACCCACCGTGCAGATAGGTTGTTTATCTGGAAGAAAATATAAAATCATGACCAACCAAGTTTGTAGGTGACACTCAGCAGTATCAGGAGGGAATATCAAATAAAAATAAAAATTAAAAAAGGCCATTGCAAGCAACAACACTGTCTAAGGGTTTTCAAGAGGACCGGAGTAAAGCCATACATGCAAAACAAGGAGCACAGTCCTACAGTACAGGGTTGATATCCTAAGAAGGAGCAGATCTGAGAGTATTTTAGCAGCCCTGCTGGGAAACCAGCTGAACGTGGGCTGGTGTAATCCCTGGATGCCTGACAGACACATCTGAGCCAGGAGGGCTCTTGGCTCGGGCATGGTCACTGCCGATGGCTCCGTCCCCTTCTGCCCAGATCAAAATGGTGACAAACTGGAGCAGGAACAATTACAGGATTAGCAAAGATGGACCCGAGGGGGAGCTCTGCAACCTGCAATGGAGTGTTTAAATGGTCAGCCTGCACAAAGCTATGAGGGGATGGAAATCTGGTCATGGAGCATTCCTCTGCCAAGGAGACTGAGGGACAGACATCCAGAAACTGAAAAGCAGAAGCTAGACAAGTTTAAAAAGGTAGTTTGATTTCTAGTCTGTTAGGTAGATTTTTGATGGAAACAATTCACTCTTTTACTCCCTTTCACAGCCCATTTGAAAATGAAAATCTGATCTTTATCTAAGATGCAGCTATGCTGAAGTTACATTCTTTCAAATGAGAAAAAGCAAAAAATTCACAAAAATCTAGAGACCTGCATAATGCAGGAAGTTGAACCAGATGAACCTTGGTCTCTTTCGTCTCTTATAATCTATTAATCTAGTTTCCTTGCACAAGCCATGGATTGTGACTTGAAACCCTTCAATATAAAGGATTCTGTGTACAAGGCAGTCTAAAACAAAATGTTGTAAACAGTCGGGATCATTGTTTGGCAGAACAGCTGCATATTTTTTATTTCACTTTGCCTCTCAATCTAATTTGCTCTTGTTGCAACACTTTGCCAAAGAAATTAAATCACTTCTTATTGATAACAGACAGTGATATAATTAGCATAAGAGTTTTCCACTCAACAATGCTGGGGAGGGACGCTGTGGGCAAGAACAAACTCCTTTGCTTCAAGAATGTGCACAGAGTCACCACAAGCTGTTCAGAGAAAAAAAAAATTTTGTTTTCCCCTTTTCCCTGAAAGATCTCTTTATCTAAAGAGTCTCATGCAGCAAACCAGGGTCAATCTAACTCAAGTATGAAAGTCTGGTTTGACCTTTATGGGATTTAAACACGCTGTACCAGAACATTTCGCTTTTCAGATACGAGGTTCAGCCATGAAACCACCCACTCTGAGAGCACAACCGGTCTCAACTGCCTTGGCGACTTTTAAACTACGCTGAACATTATAGTCATTTAGAAACTCTAAAAACGGAAAGAAATTTTCGGCTCAGACTTACAAAAACAACTTCCAGAAGTGCTGAGGACCCACACAACTCACTGGGGCGGCACGGCAGGCTCGCTGTCCAGAGCCTGCTGCCCCAGCAATTTCTGGCCCTGGTTTGCACGTACGCAGCGCCAGGCACACGCGTTAGGACCTCTCCCAGCTGGAGCACTTCATGGATCCTACCACCGGGAACAGCCGTCCTGGACAATGATTAATCGCAGAGAAAGATCAGAGTCCTGGAAAAATATGCAGAGAGATGCAAGTACAGACAAAGCTGTCTAAGCTCCCACAGTATTATGGTCTGGCTGTGTCGCTTCAGAGCTGCGTTAGGCAGAGCTGGTTTGCTTCAGGGTTGAACAGATCAACGTTACGGTTTAAATGCTGGTATTGCTAACAGCCAAATATATATTTAAACATAAATCTTAAATCCCAGGAAAGTTAATAGCCCGATGCTGTGTAAATATGCCTTTTTTAGTCGCTTCACGTGCTGACTTAACTCATTACGATGCAAGCTGCAGAAACGTTTTCACTGCAGTTCAAAAACCCCTGCAAACACGAGCCCAGCTCTGCGCCGTACTTTGATCTACACGTCGCCTCTTTCGGCCATTTCCAGGAAGCTGAAATGCTTTTCACCTCTATTGAGAGATACCACAGGAGCATTTTAATGGTGTTCAGCTAAGAACAACGTCACCGTTCCTTCCGATTTTGCCAGCAGACGGTCACCGAGAGCCGCCGTGACCCGGGCCGGGTGCTCAGCGCCAGCTCCAGCGCGGGCCCGGCGCTCCCGGCCGGGCAGGGACCGAGCGGCGGCTCGGGCGGCCACGGCTCCGACACGGCTCGCAGCGCTACAACGCCAGCCTGGCACTGCGTAAACGCTTTGGTTTTGTTGTTGGTTTGTTTGGTTTTCTCCCCCTCCATGGGAACGTGTTCTGTTTTGTGCAGACGGTTTGTCGCTTGTTCTCGACATAGAGCCTGACCCGGTGAGGAGCGAGGGGGGGAGCGAGGAATGGAGCGATGAGCGCAGTCGTTGCGAAAGGCGCGGGCTGCGGTGCCTCCTTCGCGGTAGCACCCTGCTCCCTCGCAGGGAAACAGCCCTGAGCCTCGGCACATACCACAGCACAGGTTGTACAAACCCACGGAGCGGCTGGTGCTGAGCCGAAGGAACTGCGGGCAGGGCGCACCCTGCCCGGCACATGCCGCTCCCGCAGGCAGCCTCTGCCAAGCAGCCACTTACCTTCTCCCTCCCTCAGGGTCCGCAGGACGGTCCTGCTCTAGCCTTACCAGGGAGGCCACCTCTCTACAGTGTTTGCTTTTCCTCCCTGTCCTGCCCTCTGAAGTGGTTGCTCAAGCCAGGCTTTCCTGGCTCACCTACTCTGGGTCTGCAGTGAGCACAAGCTGCAATTCCCCGCAGAGCACAGCGAGGCTTGTGAAGTTCCGAGATAACCCCCAGCCTCCACCCAAAGCGAGCTGCAGCAGAATCTGCTCGGGGGGAAAAAAAAAAAAAAAAACACGAAAAAACAAACCACACGGAGAAAAAAAAAAAATAGAAAGAAAGAAAAAAAAAAGACGCCACATGTAACACCTCATGGGGCCATGGCGGTTCCACTGCAGCGCGGCACCGGCTCCGCGCCAGCCCTGCCCGTGCGGGCCCAGGGAGCTCGGCGCTGCAGGCCGGAGGAGGCAGGGCAGCGCTGCCCCGGCTGGGAGATGGCGGAGGGGGGAACAGCCCAGGAGAGGCAGAGAAGGAAAACAACAAAGAGCCATGTGACGGGGAGCGGCGGCCGCGCTCCCCCCGGCGCACCCGCTCCGGGCGGGGAGGTGGCGGAGGCGCCCGGCCCCTCCCGCGGCCAGCGCTGCTGGTTCCCCCCGTCCCCCACACGGCCTGGGCTTTAAATTTTTTGGTGCATTTTATTTTTTCCCTTATGTGTGTGTGCGGAGAAGGGGGATATTGTTGTTTGTTCCGCTCCCCCCCCCCCCCCGCATTAAGCGACTTCCATGGCTTGGTGTTTTTAAAGCGAGCTGGAGGCTGCGGCGGGGGAAGGGCGGTGTTATTTATAGCAGCCGGGGCTGCGCCGGCATTATCCGAGCTGCCTTTGTCCTCCCGGCCGGCCGCCCCCCCGCCCGGCCCGGCCCGGCCCGGCTGGAGCGCCGCCAGCCCCGCTGCCGCAGGGCGCTCCCGCCATGTTGTGCGCGGAGAGAAAGAGCCGCCGCTCCCTGCCCGGCTTCACTCTTCCACAGCCCCTCACAAACCGCTGGGGAAAGGGGGGGGGGCGGGAAAGGGGAGAGAAAGGGGAAAAAAAAAACAACAAAAAACCAACCCACCCCAAATCCACCATTTCCCTGCAGCGCCCGGGACGCGGAGCGCCGGGAGGCAGCGGGGGAGAGCCCGCCGCGCCACCGCCCAGCGCTGAGGAGAACGCGGCGCCGAATGGAAGGAGAAGCCATGATGGCGGCTGCCCTCACACAACACGGAGCGCGACCGGGAGCGCCGTGCCCACCGCCGGCCGCCTCTCCCGCCGCCCGGGACACGGTGCTGCCGCAGCTTTTCACATAATAAACCCACCAGAATTCGGCGGGGAGGCCATTTCGTGGGCTGGGTGGCGGCACTAAAGCACAACTGCTGTGAATATCAACTGCGTCACGGCTCTCCATCTGTAACACTCAGGCTGCAAAGGGTCCCTCACTTGGAAGGAAACTCCCTCATTTTGGATATACTTTCAGACCTCCTTTTTCCCCCCCTCTCTCCAAGTCACTGCCTCTCGGTATGAAGGATTTTACAGTGCTTTCTAGGGAGACATCCGCCATTAAGGCTCACCGTCGTGAAAAACACCCCCCCCCCCAGCCCATTTTGTTGCCTGTTTTTTGTCGAGCTTCTGTAATTAGACGGATAAAACATGTAAGGGATCCCTACTACCACCACCACCGCCTTCTCGCCTTTTTATAACATCAACCGCACTAACATCTTACTGTTCACAGGCAGATCTTTTTATTTTTTTGGTGCTTTCAATTTAACAGCCACGTTAACGCCTGCAATGGATTCACAGCGTCTCTCCGCACAAAAAAAAAAAAAAAAACCCACCCGGGGCTGAGGACGACCAAGAGCTTTGTGCAGAAAAAGAAATCAAATCCCTCCCTGAAAAAAAGACGTTTCAGAGGCACTGTTAGATGTATCTGAGGAGAAGGAGATCGCCACCGCTTTCAGACGACCATTGGGATCTTTCCACCCAGGACAATACCATTAGCTACAGGCCTGGGCTATTTGTTCCTCTGCAAGGGCAAAAGGGTTTACTTACCCGCACACCATAGTTGAATGCAGCTCTGAAGGTGAAGTTGTTACTCTTTTTTAAAATAATGGCTATAAATATATATTTGATCTGTATCACCACTTCTCTTGTAAGTTTGCAAGCCAAAGCGGATCTTGTTAAGATAAGTTACGGATCTTTTTATGGAAGTGGTCTAGCATCAAAAAAGAGGAAAAAAAGGGGGGAAAAAAAGCTATAGAAAAAGTCCAGCTATGTTGACTGACCGTACACAGGAGAGGACTCCTGCTCGAGGCTTAAATCTACCTTCCTGTGGCAGATTTACTCTGTACATAAAAAGGACGTTCAGTGTTTTTCCACAGAGCACGCAGACACTAAAAATATTCTCCTCAATAGTTTTAGGCTGCACATGTCAGTGTGAAAACACCTAGTTAACATTTACTGGTTCTAAGCAACTTTTAAGCGTATCTTAGCCAGATATATTGCTTTATAAGTAAAATAATTCAAAAAGCATAAATTGGTTTAAACAGACAAAAACATAAGACATGCAAATGAAGGCTTAGCAATAAGGACCACTTCAGTAACATTAACATGAAAACTACACTTAGCAAGGACAGAATGGATTGGGTACTTACAACGTAAGAGGAAAGAAAGAAAAAAAGCTTATCATAGTAAAATTGCCTTATTTTTTACCAGAATTTACTATTCCTATACCTGTATTTAAAACATTACCTTTTAAGCACCAGAGGAGTTAATAAAAATGGCCAGTAATCAAGTGTTTAATACAGGAGAGAAGTCTCTCAGATTTATTGTTCAGTCATCAGAGCTGCTTAAAGCTTAAAAACCCCCAAAACAACGAAAAAATATAAAAAGAATGTATTTACTCTTTGTTGTTGGCATTCAAAATTGTTAACTGCTGACATAGGGTGTGCCATGACCTAGTTACACAAGACAAAGATGGATCCCGAATCGTAAGGGAGGAAAAAAAAAAATCCGCATTACTCTTTTTTTTTTTTTTGTTAAGGGTTTGATATATATATATATATATTTAAATCTTCCTTCTTCAGTGCGTCGTCTGGCACCGTGCTAGAGGCTCCCACCACCCCGCGTGGTGTGGATTCACATGGCGGATCCCCCTTTATGGAACAAAGGAAAAGCCCAGTTGGCCATTTCGCTCCACTGCAGAAAAATGGCTGCGGATCCCGCGGCCTCTCCTTGGCTTCTGCCGCGCCGCGCTTTTACCCCGCCGCCTAATAACTCAAGCCCCATGGAAGCCGCGCTCCCATTGGCTGCGCCCGCCGCGCTGCCGCCGCCCCAGCCAATGGCGCGCCCGCTCCCGGGGCCGCCGCGGCCCCGCGCCCCGGGACGGCCGCGCCATGCGCCCGCCGCGCTCCGCCCGGCCCCGCGCCCGCCGAGCGCCGGGGGCACCGCGCCGCCCGCCCGCCCGCCTTTAATACCGAAAACAAAATGGAACCTCCCCGCTGATTGGCTGACTGCGGCTCCGGACCTTTAATAAGCAAAACTGCTCCCCCCCCACCAATCCTCCATCACCCCCTCCTCTGCGTGTGTCGCCACCCCAACCCCCCCCCGCACTCTCCGCCGCAGCAGCGCGGCGGGTCCGCGCTCCGCCCGCCCCCGCGGTCGCCCGGGCTCGCCGAAGTCTTCCCCTAAAAAAAGATTAAGAGAGAGAGAAAAAAAAAAAGGAAAAAAAAAAAAAAAAACCCAACTTGTCCCACCTATAGGTCCATCTTGTTTAGAAACAGTTTGCGCTAAGGTAAATGCAGCGGGCAGATTCCACTCGCCCCCCCGCATGCCGTTAACCCCGCGGCGGGGAGGGAAAAAAAACCCGCGCGTCCCGGCGGCGGCCCATGCGGCGGCGCTCGGCGGCGGCGGGGCGGCGGCGGGCGGCCGCGGGCCGGGGGCTGCGCGGCGCGGCCGCCGTGAATGTGCAGGCGGCGGAGCGCGGTTAGGCGTTCGCGGCGCTCGCAGCGGTGTATTGTGGGATCCCGGCCGCCGCCAGCAGCGAGCACACACAATATGTGGTGGCTCGCGAAAACGGGAGGCAGGAGCCTGGCGGGCAGCCCGCGCCGGTAACCGGCCCCATGTGAGACGGGAGCTCGCCTTTCGCCGCCCGGAGACGATCGGCCGCCCAGCGCGATGTCTTTCCGAGAGACCAAGGCGGGGGAAAAAGCCAAGCACCCTGAAGATCATGGCAAAAAGCAGAGTTCAAGTGAGATTGGGTCTTTTTCTTCTTCTTCTTCTTTTTTTTTTTTTTTTCCCTCTCCTCCTCTCCTCCTCCTCCCTCTCTGCCTCTTGTCTCGCTGGGGTGGAGGGGGGGACCCGGTTGGCAATTCCCCCATTTTGGGGCTCGCTTCGCGGTGGATTTCCTCCCTGCCTGGGTGTGTAGAGCGGGCGGCTCGTTAAAAAAAAAAAAAAAAAAAAACACACCGAAACGAAGAGGTCTTTGTTGAATATTTTTTTTAACTTTATGGTTTTCCGTGTGGTTTTTTTTTTTCTTTTCCCCTTCCCCCTTTCTCTCTCCTCCCCCCCCAACCCCCCCCCCCCCGCGTTCAGGTTGGATCAACGGAATGGAGAACAGCACGCAAGCCAGCACTTCTGTCGAGAAAAGAAATCACCATTGGAGAAGTTACAAGTTGATTATTGACCCGGCTCTGAAAAAAGGACAGCACAAACTCTACCGTTACGATGGGCAACATTTCAGCATGCCTGTGAGTGGGGGGCTCCCGGGTTTCCCCCATTGTGTCGTGTCTCCCCCTGCCAGCCTCCGTCTTACCGGCGTTTCGGGGGCTGGGGGTCCCTCCGGGTCGTGGTAATCCCCGCCGTAGCGCATGTGTGTGGGAGGGGGGTCTGGGGGGGACACGCACAGCCACCAAAGTTACAGCCACCTGACACTGTATTCAACTGTCAGGAGCCCAAACCTGCGGCTTTTTTCTGTGTTTCCAATCTCTGTGCATTTCCCAGCAGTATTGCAATTTGACACGTGTGTGCGTGTGCGCTTTCCCCTTCCCTTGAGACAGCCCGTGCTTCCTTGGGGTTTATTTTTTCTTTTATTTTTGTCTTAAATTTCAAGCCTTGTTGATGCTGTTTCTGTGTTTTCTCTCCTATTCCTCCTCCTCCTTCTCCCAGAACTCGGGAATCGCTCCTGTGGATTGTGTCAGGGATCCCAGAATAGGGCGAATATGGACCAAAACTAAGGAGTTGGAGCTGTCTGTCCCCAAATTCAAGGTACTGCCCTGACATTTGGCTTTAGTTCTGTGTCCTTGTTTATCTGGAGTGAAGCCTGAGTTCCAAATAGTTTAATGGACCGTTTAAATGACAGTCATATTCCTATTAACATTGTTATTTAGCAAACTGTTTAACAATAATCCTCTTCTATGAGGATAACAAGAAATCAATGCATCTGTCTAACGAGATCACTTGAAGGTTTTGGAGCTGGGGCTTCTCAGGCGGGGGGCAGCAGGGGGGGGACTCTCCGCTGACAGTGCTGCTCAAAATGCATCTTTGTAACCCAGAAAGGAGCCGGTTCCAATGAATGGCTGCAGCGGCAGAGCCTCTGCTCGGCTCGGAGGTTCATCCACAGCCTCAGAGGCTTTTTTCTTTCTCCCCAAAGTTTGCAGGATGCTTTAACCCCCTCCCTCCCGTGCTATGCTTAGGCCCTCCCCCACACTCATTAACAATGCCAATTATTTTTATTGTTCCCCACCTTGTGCCTGTTTCCAGATTGATGAATTTTATGTGGGGCCAGTGCCTCCCAAGCAGGTCACCTTTGCCAAGCTGAATGACAACATCCGTGAAAACTTTTTGGCCGACATGTGCAAGAAATACGGCGAAGTGGAAGAGGTGGAGATTCTCTACAACCCCAAGAACAAGAAGCACCTGGGCATTGCCAAAGTCGTCTTTGCCACTGTCAAGGGTGCCCGGGAGGCTGTGCAGCACCTTCACAACACCTCTGTCATGGGCAACATCATCCACGTGGAGCTGGATACAAAAGGTGAGGGGGCACATTCGGGCCTCACGCGTTTGAGGTTTGCAGGGCCCCTGCCTGTCCCACTCCCACCACAGAGGCTGTTGCAGAGGGCAGGGACCTGGTGATTAAAAATACGAAGGGAGCCGGCAGCGGGTCTGGTGTCTGGGGCCTGGGCGAGTCACGTGGAGCCAAATGTGTTGTCTGTTGCTAAGAGACAGCCCTGTAATTTGCAAAATGCTGCCATCCTGCCTGTCCCCTGCCTCTCCCCTGCCCGTCCCTGTCCCTGCTCGCTGCCCTCCCCTGTCCCCCATCTCCTTGCCCCAGGCTGGTCCCTCTCAGCCACCTGCCAGGGCTGCTGCACCCGGTGGCACCTGCCTTTCGTAAACTTGGGATTTTCGGGCAAGTCCTGGTGCTTCCTGGGACCCAAAAGTGCGGATTCCAGCGGCAGCAGCGGGGCTGGGTGCTGTCCTCTGCGTGCCTGGCATTTCATTGATACTTGGAGCGGACTGGGGGCTGGCACAGCAGAGTGCACACGCAGCACTTGTCAGTGTGTGCGAGTGTGTAAGTGTGAGACTGGCTCTTAAAGCGACAGCAGCTCCCTGTCCTGGAGGAGCCAGCTCCCAGCCCCACACGGAGCCCTCAGAAGCACAGCAAAGTTTCTGGAAGTGTGAAGGCATTGCATTTGGTCTGTTCTCTCTCCTCCAAGCATGTTAGTGAAAGGGCTTTGCTGAAATCTGCCTGAATTTTAGAAAATGTCTAAAACTGAGGAGGTGTGGATCAGTTGCTGATTGTACTTCTACATTCTAAAGGTGGCATTTCTAGCTTAAAACTGACTTGCTGCGCTCTTTCTTGGGAAAAAGACATTGCTAACACCATTTTCTTAAAAATGCTGATATTTTTGTTCTGTATTAAAAGGTTTCAACAGTTTAGTGCACAACCAACACAGCAGTTGGTGTGCCACATGTGACAGAGTAGAACAGGATGTTTATTGACATTAGAAGAAAAATCACAGTAGTAGTATAATATTTTCTGTTGGGAGCTAGGCTTGGCCCTACATGTGTATACTTCGAAATTCTAGTATCAATAATTTTTACAGACAGGTTCATTCCCTTGTTTTGAAATTTGAAGGTAAAAATCATGTTTAAGGACAAATTAACCATTTGCAGATTTAATAATGTAAGCTAAAGCTGTTTTGTAAGTGATGGATGTCTTAATGACAATCATTTTAAACAAGCTCATTATACTTTCTTCCTCCTTGTTCTCCTCCGTTTATAAACTACGCTGCAAGTCTTAACCAGGCAGCTGTTCCAGAAAGTTTGTAGCACATCAGGGAAATGAGGGGGGGGTTATGCTTCTGTTTCCTGGGAGAAAATGCTGAAGTCAGTTTCAAATTGCATTGCTGTTTTGTTTGCCAGCTTTATGCTCCTAATGTATTTTTTTTCACACAGTTGCTTCTCTTTCGTTCTAAAAGAGTAGGATTGTCAGTGTGCTGTAATCTGTCAGAATCAAGTAAAAATGGTGATCCTAAAATAGCATTAGCAGGTTAGGACATTCTTAAAATATATATATGTGTCATTTTCAACATTTCTTTCTAGTATTCTGCTTTGCAAGACAACGAAAGGTTGGTTAAAAACTTTGTTTTCACAGTGTAGCAAAATAAATATTAGGAATGAAAGTGTCATTTTTATCTGTCTGGCGCGAGCATAGGCCTGGGAGTCTGAAACTAATAAATCCAGTCTCCTCATCTGAGACAGGGTTGTTTAAAGAAACTTCTCTGGCTCAGTTTATCCATCTACAGACTGGACACAATTAGTAATTACCTGTCTTAGAGCAATAGCTAGGACTCATTTCACATTCATGAACCTCTTTGAAATTGTAACTTTTCCTGCATTATGCTTGGGATCCAGGAAGAACTATGAAACTGTAACAATTACTTTATATTTTTTAAGAACAAGTGAAAATAAGCCTAGCACTTCCATATCTGTGGCGTTGTAGTGTCATGTGTGGGTGGTGTGTGTTAATATTTCAAACTTATCTTCAAACTCTTGCAGTGAAGAGATCTATTTTGTCATTACTTTGGTTAAACTAAAACAGTTTACATAGTTGGGGATGTGGCTCAGGACTTTGTGAAATGAGATTTGATACCCAAATAACTCCATCTGCAGCGTTTGTTCAAGATAAATAAGTCTTTTTCAGGACAAAGTTGTGCTGAGGGGTGCTTTGTTTTTGAATTGAACAGGGTGATTCACAGGGAGTTTGGGGTTTGATCCTGCAGGGCTTTCTCATGAAAGTAGTCCTGGTTTTGGGGAGATACTGCCTGAATTAATTTTGTAGGCTCAGGTGCTGGGTCTGTCCATTTTTCTATGTATTCTTTATCTTTCAGAGCAAAATTCAGGCAGTTTCAGGGTCTGATTCTGTTGCCTTTGAAGCTGATGACAGGTTTCTTAGAGACTGCAAAATAAGTAGGATTAAGTTTTTGTAGCAATGAAAAATTCAATAGTAAGAAACTGGGTCTTTGTAGACTTCAGGAATGAAAAGGCTGAGGCTCAGTAACACTATATGGGACAGTTGGCTTCTCTGCCTTTATTCTTCGAAGGATGCCACTGAGTTCTCCTTAAACTAGGGGGGAAAAAGAAGGATTAATTGGTGTCCTTTTGGAAAGACAGCATTAACGGTTTTGTCCTCAGCATTCCCATGCATTGTGTTTGCATTAGTAACAGGCAGTTTCTATGAGCAAGGTGTGTGGGGAGAGCTTTCTGAAGTGGCTCTGGGTGTTGGCAGAGGCTTCTCCCTTGGGTGAGAGTTTCACTTCTCAAATCTGCAAGCTATTTGCTTGGCACTTTGGAGAGGAGGGAAACGGCTGCGCTCCAGAAAGCATGGTAGAGAGCAGAGCTGCCAAGGAGGCTGAGAAGAGGAAAAAGGATTTAGAAACCTCCTTGTCTTGGCTGGAGAAGAGAGTGTCTGACTTCACTTGTCCAGCAGATTATTTAAAAATGATCCCTGTGAGCTCAGAGGTGATAAATGCTTCTCTCTTGTGTGGATGCAGTGGGCCAGGAGCAGTAGCAGGGTCATGTGAGTGTCAAGAATGTGTATTTTTACATAGATTGTGATATTTCTGTTTAATCAACTCTTGCATTGTGGTCTGTGCAGGTGAAACCCGCATGAGATTCTATGAACTGCTCGTTAATGGTCTTTACACTCCTCAGACCCTCCCTGTAGGCACGGAACAGGATGTGTCCCCAACTGGGAATGAAGCTCTCCAGGTAGGTGTGCTTGGCTTTTTTTTTAAGAATAACTTTCTAGAAAATCCCAAACATTAACATAAGCATTTTAACATTTTTAATTTAGCTTCCTTTCTGTGTCTTGCTGTAGTTCCAGTGGATGTTACTAATTCACATTTAAATAGAACTTGCTCATAATTGCCATAGCAAATGTACTTCTGAACGTGGAGCATGTGGCTGGTCTGTGCCTGCTTTGCACGGGAAGGGCTTTTTGTCTTTCTGAGTGAAAAATGCCTACAGAACCGACAGAACGTGCCCTATTAACATTAGAAATTCCTGCAGTTAGGACTGGATCAGATCTGTCCCTGAGATGAGATTATTCCCTTGAAGTCAGGGGAATGATTTACAGTGGTACATTTGGCCTGGCGTCTGCGGTGTGTAATCCTCAGCGCGCACGGACTTCAGCCTTGCTTAAAGGCTAAGAGGTGGAAGGTGTCTGAGCTTCAATAGTGGCATCAATTTTCCAGAATCTTAATTAGTTGCTGGAATCAGCTTTTCATAAAAGCAGTGGACAGAATTCCTGCGGGCTTCCAGGGGTCCCTTGATATTTAGGGCACAATTCTCTGTGTGGCTTTGTACGATTACCTGCTTCCCTGTGAATCCCACTGGAATGAGAGGGCCAGGGGGAAGGGAACCCTGTTTGTGTGAAGTCATCGGCCTCTTTGGCTTGTCTAAATGTAGTTTGGCTCCTCATTGTGACTTAAGAACTCATTTTAAGACATCAAATTTGAAAGAGATTTCGCAGAGATTTTTTTTTTTCCTTCTCTCTACTTCTCTGTGCTCCTACAACTTCTTAAAATGCCATGATTTCATTAAGTCTGTGATCAGGTGTTCTCAGGACAGGTAATAGCTGTACATTGAACATGAAAACCCCATTGATTTGAAAAAAATAAATATCTTCTCTCACCAAGCACCCCAACAGCACCAAGGCAAAACCCCAGTATCCTTTTAACAAAATCATAAAGGGGTTGGTTCTTCCTTACCTCCCAGCAAGGTGCTTTTAAAGGCAGAAGGGAGGCAGGTAATGATTTTGCTGGGAGCCCTGCTATGAGTAGACTCTGACTGCTCATTTCTGCTGCTTCCACATCTCAAATAAAAATGGGCAGATTTGTTCTTAGTCTTTTTTCAGGGTTAACAGCAAAACACTTAACTGATGGTGTTGCCCAAAGCAGTCCCTGCTGTAATTGTCTTTAAGATTCTTTCTCTAGATATTGTATTCATATGTGTTATTTATTGTCCTGAATTGATTTTTTTCCCAATTGCCACCAGAATTATTGCCTTGTGAGTAACTTTTAACTGTTTGCATCATGGTTTTGACACTACAATCTGCCAACAGACTTGTTTGCTGTTGTAGTTTAGTAAATTACTCCTGGCATTTGCTCCTCCCTTCATGCAGAGCAGCAAAGACCTGACAGTTCTGCAATCCCTGCCACCAGGCCATACACAAACCTCACTGAAAAACACAGCACATCTACACTAAAGGTGCAGAAGTGTGGATGTTGTTAAGAGCCAGCCACGTGCTTCCTGCTCCTTTCTGTGGGTTTTAGAACAGCTGAGGGAGGACTTCACTGATGTCTCTGTGGTCATGGTGTCTGGGGGGGTCAAACTGAGAGCAAGTCCACACTACTGAGTGGGTGAGACGTGTGAGCATAGCGGGCAGGTGAGAGTTCAGCTTGAGTTTGATGATGCTGGCATGTTCCACACAGGTCATTTTACAGGTCTTTGCCTACCTGTGCTTGAGAGAGGAGCAGCCATCCTGGTGTGCTCTTGGGGAGCTGGAGCTCAGTCCATCCTCTGTTGCTACCAGGAGGATTCTCACTGAGCTCCTGCTTTGCATTGTGGAAAATTGATTCTGGAGCTGATGATTAGTGTGGCACTCTTATGACTCAGCAAAGTCTGAGCTGGAGCAGGGCTGCTCCTAGAAACCCCCTGAACGTGCCTGTGAAGTGAGTTGCAGAGCAATTACTTGGCTGTTCTGTAGGTTTGCAGGGTTTCAGTTTCAAACGCCATACTTGGTAGCTCTCTGAGCGTTTGTCTTTGTGAAAAGCTTTAAAACAGTGTTTCTGGCGGTTGAGAACTTTTTGTACTTTTTATACATGTAGCCTTCTCCCTTGTTACAGATGAGTGGTGGGAAGGATGTTAGGTCACCTCTGCTGCATGGGTTTGGCTGCAGGTTGGCAGTTCACTCATTTGTATGTTTTGATTTGTTCGCAAAAAAGATACATTGACAATTTCACATCCCAAGACTTTTCTTATTTTCTTCCCTGTTTGCAGTTTAGACAAGCATTACATAGTTGCTAGAAACTGGAACTCTTTCAGCTAAGAGTGGTGTGCAAGTCTCCTGTTCACCTGATGCTCTTTGGGGGTAGCTTACAAGGAAAACTTGTATCTGCTTTCTTCTTCTTCCTCTCGCAGACAAGTTCCTCTTTGCCTGACTTTTTCTTTTAAACCAAAGGGGACTGTTAATAATGGATAATGGTTTGTATTTTCAGGGATGCTGTAACCTATTTATTTTTTTTGCCATGGAAATCAGCATGAACTCTTGGGTACTCAACTCCTCTGAAAACCAAACACATTAGACAAATATCTTTATAAAAGTGTGTGTTTAGGTGCTTTCCTCTCTTCTGTTGTTACAGTTGACGGACTCCCTGAAGCGCCTGAAGGACAGTTCCCTTTCTTCCGCGGGATCCTCCGTTACCCCAAACAGCAGCACGCCCTTTTCCCATGACACAGCCTATTCCAGCTGTCGGCAAGACACCCCAAATTCGTACAGCCAATTCACCCCACAGTCCCAAGGAACACCCCACACCCCGCGCTTGGGGACGCCGTTCTCCCAGGATTCCACCTACTCCAGCCGTCAGACAACGCCCGTGTACCATTTTGGGCAGGACAGTGGGTACAAACCCCGGAGGCACGAGGCGAAATTTACGGATGCGTACAACCGTCGCCCGGGACACCACTACGTGCACAACTCGGCGGGGGTGTTCCGAGGCACGGAGCATCAGTTTAGTACTTTCAAATCCCATCAGCAGGAGCCAGTTCAGTTCTCTCACACTCCTCCCCTGAGCCACTCTAGTTCTTCGAGCTATAAATCTGCCTTCTCTCCCTACCAAGCACCAGCTGTATTTCCCCAGTCCGAAGAGCAGCCATTTCCCCAAACTTCCAGGGAGACAGAGTACCGGAGACCTGCTCCACCTCCCACCGAGATGGTTGTGGAAAGCAGCGCTGCCCCAAGCATCGATTTTGTCCCAGTGAAGGAGAAACCAGAGGAGCCTCCACCCTTGCCCGACTCGAACTCTGTTCCTGAACCGAGCACAGCATCCTTCTCTCAGACTCCAGAGAGGAGTGAGACCCCTGGCACCCCCACCATGGAGTCTGAAATGCAACACAACAGTTTAGACTCAAGGATTGAGATGCTCTTAAAAGAGCAGAGAACAAAGTTACCTTTTCTTAATGAGCATGACTCGGATAATGAGGTCCGAATGGAAGGTAGCCCTATTTCTTCCTCTTCTTCCCAGCTCTCCCCCATCCCAACGTACGGTTCGAACTCTCAGCCCGGTTTCAGGGGTCAGACGCCTTCCTCGCGCCCTTCCAGCACAGGCTTGGAGGACATCAGCCCCACACCTTTACCTGACTCTGATGATGATGAGCCCATCCCTGGGACAGCTTCTCTGAGTCAGAATTCCCGGGGGACATCGGAGGCCAGCATGACTCCCATTGATCAGCTGAGCAGGACCTCCAAAATTGAGACCTCGGAGGCTAAAGAAATGGTGCCTGGTGACCAGACTCCAACGTCAGAAAAAATGGACGAGGTAAGTGAGCTGGAACTGAGTTAAGAAGCTTTGCACGTGTCCCCAGAGCTGGACAGGGTGAGGAATTGCACTTGTCTTTGTGTTGTCAGAGCGTAGGGTTTCTGGTGGCTTTTCCTTTTACTCAGGCCAGCTGGAAATGAGTTAGATGTGACACAAAGTAATGGTCTTAATCAATTTGCAGTCTCCAGCTTTCCTTATTTATAATATCAGCCTGCTGCAATTTATAGCTTCAGGAGAGCTCAAGCACTGTAGAAGCCACCGAAGTTTGGCCAGTATTTAGGCTGTGTGAATGTCCTGAGTGTTGACAGGCACTTAAGCCACTAGAGGAGTTAATGGAGCACTTTTTGCCATTGCTGTGGTCCCTGAGCAGGGGTGTGTATGCAGGCACACACTTGCTTAACAGGGCTTTCATGTTGCACTGAAGTATTGAGTGTATAGGGTGTTTGAAAGCTCTCCAGCTATTCCTGCCATCTGGTTCCAACAGGAGACAGTTGCTGGGTTTTAATACTCACTTTGCTCGGGATGGAGGGAGTATTTGAAAGGGGGAGGTAGTTGACTTGTGGGGGATGTGCTCCACTGAGTCTTCCAATAATAGAGCGGAGCTTGTTGCCTCTGCCGGGGCATTTGTGACTGAAGGGGGAGAGAGAGCTGAACAGTGTGGAGTGGTGCCAGCAGACAGGAATTATGTTGCATGGCATGTCTGTTTGGGAGATCTGTTGCAACAAATGTGAGTATCACTGCAGTGAACGTGTTGGTCCTATTGTGCTGTGTCAAGGAACAGTCAAAATACAGATCTTTGCAAATGCCAGACCTTTCTCCTCAGTGTTTAGAGTGGTCATGCAAGCAGATGAAACCGCTGTCCCTGGTGTGCAAGAATGCTGCAGTCAAGAGGGCTGGTCTTGTGTAAATGTCCCGAGTGTGGTAGATCAATTTAATTTACTCATTAAAGTTTACTGGGGTTAAGCTGGCAGAATGGATTTCCCTCCAGTGGTTTGCAGTTGTGAGGTTTTCACCGGAGAAGCGGCTGCGTTTTGGGAGAGGAGGAGCTGCTCCCATAGCTGTGGGCTTTGCAGGGTGCTTCACTGGAGGGAAAGCTCTGCAGCAGTAACACAGTGCAGGTCTGGGTGCTAAATAGTGAAAACAATGTGACTGTGCTGGATATTTTGTTTTTTCTGCATGCTTTTCCAAACCTGCTTGTCCTTGCAGTTGCCAGTTTAGCTTTTGAAACAATTCAGCTGCTTGAGTTCTCATTCATCATCCAGGCTGGCCCAGGCCCCTCTCTTGGGAGGCAAGTCCCTGGCTGGTGGGGCCTGATGATGTGTTAATTAGGAATGGAGTTTTGATTCCTTGAGCTCCAGTCTGGCAGGCTTAAGAGTGGATACTCTTTAGTTTGCCTAAAAGCGGGTAAGGAAGACATCCCTCATCTCCTTGCCTTTCTGGGTTTGTATCTGCTGTCCTTGCTCTCATGCAAGTGAGTTGCAGCCAGTTCTGTTTAGGAAGATGGGTAGGTGCCAGCATGGTGTGTGGGGTCAGGCACTTCTGTAGCTGACACTGGGGTTGGGGGACTGGCTGGGATGTGATATGGGGCAGCAGCGTGCTGACGTTGAAGCCCATGTTAAGTCTTTGTTTCTCCTTAATGAGATGCTGGTGTCAGAAGTTCACGTCGATGGTTCTATGATACAAAATGATGTAAGTGCCTCAATCCTCTGCAGAAGTCAGAAGGGTCGTAGCAGGGTCTCCATGCAGGTCATTGCTGCCTTATTCGTCTCCTCCCCCCAAAAAAGTTGATGTTTGTTGTTGGAGCTGTTTATTCAAACTTCCTCTTGGTTACAAATCACACTAAGCTATTCTGACATGTTTGAAAAGTTGCCTGCGCCTTTCATTGCTCCTTGTGATGCATAAAAATGATCTCCATGTGTTTGTGCTTCCTTTCCCCACCCTTCTCCCCACACAGTTTTTTGCTTTAGAAAAAGGCTCTTCTGGCTTCCCTCTCTTTTGCTGAAGGAGCAGAGCCGAACAGTGACTTAACATAGGCTGAAATTTGAGCTGCAGCTTTCCAGCTGAGTTAGAGAGAGGCATTGAGTCTGTGTAAGGGCTGGAAAGCTGAACCTCCGGCTTCAGCCTATTGTGATACCACTATTCAACTCCAGTCCTTCAGAGAATCCTCCAGCGAAACAGAGGGAAGGCAGACACGAATATTTCTAGTGACTCTGTGGCTTGGGAAGCAGAGCAGGAGTGATATCTTAGCATAGGGAAGGCTCATTAAGTATCATAAGGAAGCAATAAAGGGCAGAGAGTTTGAACTTAATACTTGGCTCTTCAAGGGTCAGAGCAGCCCCAGGCCAGCTCTCTTTGGGTAGGTGCTCTTGCTGGGAAAATCTCAGGATTCCTGAGGATGCCAGCAAAGTCACAGGGAAGTTTTTCCTGAAGTGATCAGTGCTTTTGAAGGACCTCCTGTTTCCCATCAAAACAAGCACGATTTTTGTCAATGATTGCTGATACAGTAACATCTGTTCTATAGGTGAAGTGCTGTCAAATCGTCAGGCAGATTAACCCACCCAGACTTGCCATAAGTAAAGGAGGTACAGCCAAGCCCAGCAAATGCTCTGATTTATCATGCAAGAGCCTGGAGTTTGATTTCAAGATCCGGTATGATACTCCTAAGCCAGAGTTTGGCAGGGATTTTGGATGTGGGAGAGGAAGGGCTCTGCATCTGTCTGCAACACCTAACCCCACTAATCTCGGAGCAGTGATTAAGGTCTGCAGAGAAAGTCCAGCTAAGCTTAGCCAAGGGACCAGGCTGAGAGGTGGAACAGTGGGATGTGGGCAGTACAAGGTAAGGGGAGGAAAAGGATCCTTTCCAAACAGCACAACCTGCCAGACAGGAAGGCAGGGCAGAGAGGGCTTTTTCAAGAAACTAGGAGATGGCAAAGTAAAAAGGAAAGAAAAAAAGCTGAGCTGCATTGTTGTATGAGGGAAATTTATGAGGGAGCAATGTACAAACTTTCCTTCCTATGTGCTTGGGAAGATAAAAAAGAAAGAATTGTAATAATTTTTTTCTCACAGGATCTTTGCTGTTTTGGAAGTGCAGAGGTTAAGTACGTACAGTTTGACGTTTTGACATCCCATCTGAGCCAGGTCTTGTTTTGGCTTGGCTTGTGACGGGAAGAGGCCCTGCCTGTGTGCTGGGGAGGGTGACAGGATTGCAAGGAGTCACTTTGTTGTATATTGATGATGCCTTTCATGTTCCAGCTTATGAATGTATCAGTTTGTATGCATAGCCAGTGTGTAATAGGAAGACTGTATAGTTGACAATGGTATTTTTCCAGATTTATAAGTACAAAAGCACTTCTTAATTGAGGGATCAGCAGTCTCCTGTCCTCCTGGTAGTTTGGCTAAGCACTGATTTACTGAGATGGGAGGGGTGCCTTAAAAACGCCAAAGATCATCATAAAAATAAAGATCCTGAAGCATGAATGAGGCGAGTGCTGCTTGCTGGGAATTTTAGCAAATGGCTTGGGGAGTGAACTGGAAGTTGCACAGTGCCCCTGAAAGCCACTGCTGTCACCAGCTGTCTCAGCCTGCTGTTGTGCATGTTTTTAATGCCGTGCTGGGTGCTGAGGTGCCTCTTGCAGGACAGTGTCAGCATCCCTGGGACAAGCTGTGTGGATGCAGTGGGTCCTCTCGCAGCTACCCAGGGAGAATTTCCCAGCTGTGCTTGCACACAGATGAGGTGGATCAGGCTCAGCCCTACAACAAGCTCTGCTGAATTCCCCGAGGTTACATCTGGGCTGAATTTGCCCTTCGTGTTGAAGCATCTTTGGGTTCTTGTGTGGTCACGGGCAGAACTGGAAGAAGTTTTTGTTGAAGTGTCACATTGTCCCTCTGGAGCCTTAGCAGGATGTGATGACATTCCCCTCAAGACACTGCGTCGTGTCTTGTGTGGCTCCATGCTGCTGCATCCCCATCCAGACTGGGCATTGTTTCAGTAACTGGTAAATGATTCCCCATTCCTGCAGAGCCAAATTCAGCCTTTAGATGTTCAAACTTTTGTGAGACAAAACAGAGCCCAGGTGTTGTCCAGGCAGTGAGAGGAGCTGTTGAAGGTTTTGGTGCTAGCAGTACCTGCAGTGGTCACCCCAGGGGCAGTTGATGTCCCTTGGAGCTGAGCTGAGCAAGAGCAAGTCCATCTGTGAGTGCAGGAGGATGTTCTCCTGTACCCTGCTCCCACCCATGGATTGTGTGGGTTGGAGGCAGCCCCTGGGACACTGGTGATAAATTATATGGAGCCTCCTAAAGATGAACCCAATCTCACGCCACTGAGGGATGTTTCTGGCCTGAAGAGCTCAGAAGTGATTTATTCAAGGTAAATGCACATAAGGTTGAGAAGGTAGATCCTTAAGAGCCAGGAAATTTGATACCTTCGTTTCCACAGTAACTGTGCAAGAGCCCTTATGCCCATAAGTAGCTGTTATGTATATATAATACATCTGGGTACACCTGGGATCCAGTTTACAGCTGGAGTGGGATTCATCATTTCTGGAGGGAGATGGGGAGAGTAAATGGGGGAAATGGTTGCTCTGAATGTAGTCTTTTAATTGAAGAAGAGAGAAAAACCTAAGAGCTGTGATTTATGCCCAGTCTCATAAACACTTTTTCAAATTTTCCTGCCTCCTGAGCTCTTGCAAATGCGATCATGCCTGACAGAACCGGTTCCTAATGGAAACTCAAAAAATAGGTATCATGTTATGACCATGAATTTCCAGAAATGCAGCCAGCCAATGCCCAGGCAGCAGAGATTTGGATGACTGCTGTGGTTTTACATGTGAATTACACCAGCCGTGCTAAACCTGTGAAATTAAAATGAGAGTGAACTGCTTAAGCTGTGGGTTCAGTTCTGCCCTCCCTGACCCATGCACAGCAGCAGCGAGAAGCCACAGGGACTTCAGGGGATCTTGTGGACTTTAAGCTTGTTCAGAAAAGAAAGGCAGCACACAAATCCCTCAAAAGGTGATTTAAATGTGACTCTACACTGGCCCCTTTGAGAGCTCAGGGATCTGTTCAGCCTCTGAGTCTTGAGGAGGGAGCAGGCTGGGGCAGGACTGCAGCCCTGCATCCTTCCAGGGATGCTAAGGGTCAGTTCCTAAATAACCTGACCAAGGCAAGGATGTCCAGGCTTCCAGAGTAGTGGAAGTGCAGGTTGTTATCTTACCTTTCTTTTCAGAACCGATGCTGGAAGACCACAGGCAGGGACTGCTTCCTTGTACACTGATTCATTTACCACATGACAACCTGCTGCTCCTACAAAAATTTATATGAAGCAGAGGAGTCTGTTCATTTCTGCTAAGTTGTATTTCACTTTTTGTATTTGGCTCTGATTTGATTCTTGGAGTGCTTGCAGAGTGGTTAGCAGAGCAGAGGGCTTGACCAGACAAATGTTCAATAGAGGAAGCAGCAAGAGGTAACAAGCCTGGTGTCGGTTTTTGCAGTCACTTTTTTAAGAGCAGGATTGCATAGGATTCACCTGGCGTTCCTGATGATACACCCCTCATACGTGTATGCTTATGGGGGGAAGGAAACCTGAATGGAAAAATATTTGACTGTTTGTGGTTTGGTTTTTTGGATACCAAACAACTCCAGTAGAGTGAGAGAGCGTGTCTCTGGTTGATAACAGAGCTGGAAATGGTGAAATGCTTTGGAGTGTAACTGAAAAATAGAAAGCAGGCTGTGGTTGGGAGGCTGAGTGGTTCTTTTGCTTTCACACCAGGCCAAGGCTTTGAGGCTTTTGCATTTTGCATACCTGACAGAATTGACATTGCCATTCCTTTTTATAAATCACTGTTGCTGACAATACTCTCACCACTAGCTCAGTTTGTTCTGTTTCTCCACCAGCGACTTTCTGTAAATTTTCAGTTCCTGGTGGACTGGCTGTGTATACTTGAACTGCTTGTTAATAGGTAGAGCACTGCTTATTTTGTGTTTGTGTGATCTGTAGATGCTTTCACACTGCAAAGTTAGATCCAAATTACAGTGTTTAACCGTAGCACATAATTTATGGTGGAATAATATCTGCAAAGCTGAACTCTGCAGACCCTCCACAGTTAGACAGCCTTTGGCATCTTCCTTTTGCTGCTTGCAGAGTTCTTCCTATTCTTTACAACGCTGAGCATTTAGCAGTGATGATATTGAATGTTCAGATGTCATAAATGCAGGCTGTGAAGCCTCACACTGAAGTGACACGTTTTCCTCACAGTTTCTCCAACCCATTATCATTCCAGTTGCGTTTCGCATCTGATGGCTGTGAAAAGTGACCAAGGGAATGCAGACAAGTTACTGGATGGCGGCGTGTGTTGCAACATGCAGTGACACTGAGAAAACGTGCCAGTGTGTTAGGTAATCAGTAGAAATATTGAGAAAATAATTGCTGTTAACATATTGTGCTGGCAGCCGCCAGAACAGCACTAATTTCTGGGTCTGGTTATGAAGATGCCGGAGCAGCGGCTGTGTTCTATATGTGTCTGTGTCTGACACAGAGCACTGAGCAGACAAGCTCTTATTCAAATTTCTGCTGGCTGGTGCCTTTCCTGGAGTCCTCTAAATAGATACAGTTCATCAGTAGAACGTTTTTTCCATATTGCATCAATTTTGAGGCCCGTGACTTTGCCACCCCCTTCTTTAATTTTAATTTTCAGTTTGGGGTACTTGTTTATACCTAGTGAAGACAAGGAAGAACTCAAAATGAAACTTGTGAGATTGTTAACTCACTCATCTACCTGCCCACGAGGGCTCCTTTGACCCAGACATGTTACTGCTGTCTCAGGATTTATTATGAAAGTGCAGTGCTTGCTTTTGGAAATGCCCATTCATCATGACAAAAAGATTGCTCAAATTTTGTGCTCCTAAAAGCAAAATATTTTTAAAAAACTAAGAAGAAAGAAAATGGTAAAGAAAAAAAAAGAAGTTTAAATGTTTTTTTATTTGCATTGTGCTAAAATAAAGTCAGTGTCTGCATTCACACATCTCCAGCGGTGCGGACAGGCCTCATGAGGTGGAAATAGCAAGGCAGCAAATTGGAGTTGCTCATTTCTCTCCAGGCTGGAATAGGTGGAATAGGTTTGCTCCTCTGGCTGCTGCTAGAGTGTGGTCTAGGAGCAGTTTGAGTAGAGGAAGTTGTTGGTGGCTGGGGCTCTGGCAGTGGCTCTGTGCACGGAGGGCACCGCGAGCCTGCGCCGGAACCGAAACCGCCCGGACACGGAGCTGGCAGCAGTGCCTGTGCTTGGGAGGCTTGCCTGCAAAAGGGTCAGACAGCTGGAGCTCACCTTCCAGTTTTCCCTCAGCTTTGGCACGTACTGTTGGTGTTTGGAGTTGCTGGCTGCTCCGAACGCTGTGTTTGGACTGTGTATTTATGTGGAGTTGATAACAGTGTGCTAAGTGCAATTATCACACACCTTTGACCAGCTCACCTGCGTTTTGCCCAATCTCTCTCTCTGTATCAGGCAGTAAGTCAGGGAGATGGTTAGGAAAAAGGCTCTGAGGGTGGTGAGGTGGGGAAGAAAAGGAGAAACAAAGATGGTCTCATTAGGATCCAGTCCTTCCTGTCTTTCCTCCTTGCCTGCAACTTCAAGCATTCAAGGTGGGATGTCCTCAGGCTCACCACTGCCCAGATTCCCTGTGCCACTGGGTGCAGTGGCACGGAGCCTTAGGAAGAAGAGGGTTGATGGTGCAGGTTGGGTGATATCAAGGACAGATGGTGTTTGTTTTTCCTGGGCCTTTTGCTGTCCTGATCAAGGAATCTGATGTCTGCTGCTTTTGTGGGTGGTGTGAAGTGGGAGTTGCTCTCTTACTTCCAGATTTTTTTCCAAAAGAACTGTGTTTGGCGATGAGTAGATACAGTTTTGTGCTTATGTCCAAGCAGCATGTCCTCCTCCCGTGGTGCAGCATCAACATGTGTTGCACACACCAGGGAGACGTTCCCTGTGGAGCCTGGGGAGGGATTGCTGAAGTAGGCAGCTTTTTTCCAGGTTTCCCTTTTCCCAAAGGAGCTTGTTATTTCTGGTGTCTTGTGTATCCCAGGCAGAACAAAATATACCTATTTGAGGTGATGGCAGTGTTGTTTGGTGGAAGCTGGAGCTGGTGTGATGTTGGCAAGTGGCTCTGGGGGCCGTTTCCCAATCCAGTCCTTGTTGCTACGCAGTTGCCAAATGTGGCATTTTGGTTGGCAGATGTGGCTCAGAGTTTCCAGTGCAGATAATTGAAATATTGTCTTTGAAGGATGCAGATAAATGTGAGCAACTGTTATCACGGTGCTACAAGCATTTTGTTATTGTCAGGAAAAAGAAATACTTGGAAAATATGAAAATCCTTCATACTGCATGAAATTATTCAAATTGCAGTAAGACATAAAGGGCAATCTACCAGTGGAATGTGTGCCATGGAGACGTGTGTGAAAGGATGGATTTTAACAAGGGAATCTCAACAAATTTATTTGCTTGTTAATATAGTGTCAGGTATCTCCCAAATTACCTTAGAAAAGTGGTAATAGCAGATGGGTTTGCAAAGCTGAGGTGTGTTCCAGGTCAGTGAGAGGCAGGCAGGTGGTGAGGGTTTGGTGGCAAGGGGCAGCCTGGCCCTAGCAGAGCCCTGATGGAGGATGTTGTCCTGGTGCTGGGGTTGCTTTTAAATTCCCTGGGAGCTGGCATCATGCTGGGGGCACCTGGCCTGGCTGCAAGGCAGCTGTGAACCCTGCTGAGTTGGATGCTCAGGCTTCAGCTTGAGGAAGTTTTGTAGCATGGCTTTGTCTTGGATCGTTGCTGGGGCACACGTGCTGCAGTCAGAGAAGTGGCAGTTTATGCAGTATTTTTACTACTTTAACTGAGCTCTGATATCAAGAACATTGCACAGTGCAATTGTTCTTAGTGAGGCACAACCTTAGTATCGTGTCCAGTGAGATGTATTGATGGTGGTCTGGGATATAAGGACCACTGTGCAGCTCTGGTGCTTCAAAAGGTGCTGAGGCCAAACGGTGCTAAGTAATAAACGGTGAGCTGCAAACCACCACGGCAGCTGTTCCTGCAGAACTGCTTAAAAAATAAAAAGATGCCCATGCCTTCCAGCTGGCCACCTGGATCAGTGAACAGGGCATGGAATGCATGAGCACAGAGCTGTGTTTGCCTGGTTTTGTGCCTTTCTCACAACTGTTTCACATAACTCTTTAAGCAAGTAACAAGCCTTTTTAAGACTTCATATATAACTTCGAACTAATGAACCAGTCTAATAGGAATGCTGCTTTAAAAATACAAATAAAGAGCTGTGTGATGGAGAGGGGTTTATCTGTGTCTGCTCAGGGATGGGCTGTAGTGATGCTGTACTGCTGTGAGCTTCTGCAGCTCTTTGCTCATCTCGAGCATTTTAGCAAAGCTCTTTAAAGCAGGTAGCAAAGAAGTGAGTAAAGTAAGTGTCACCAACATGGGGAGGCCTAGAGGAGCCTGAAGGTTGGAGTGGTGAGTCTGAGGAGCAGAACAGGGACCACCTGGTCCTGGCTGCTGCTGAAGGGCTCTGCCATGGACACGCTGCCCTTCCACTTGAGCAGTCACCCGTGGGAGAGCTTGATTACAGCTCTGCTGCAAGAGAGAGCAGGAGAGACTTGAGACTAACTCATGAGTAAGCAAGGAAAAGGCACATCTTTACCTTTTCTTCGCTGTTTTGTTGGGAGTTATTTCCTTCGGGTCTGCAGTGGCTGCCATGCAGGAGCCCCTCAGCAGCTCCCCTGGGGTCCCTCCTGACCAGCAGATTAGCAATGCTCAGCTCAGTAGCTGCTGCTGGACCTGTCTTCCACAAACATTAATCCATTTTTCAACCCATCTGCACTCCTGAGCCTGAGCAGTATCCTGTGACGGTGAGGTGCACAGCTGAATTTTGTTCTAGGTGAAAAGTGTTTCTGTGTGTTTGTTTAAACCTCCTGCTTGCTAATTAGGGGACAGGTGGGGAAATCAGCACACTTTACCTCTCCTCTCTTCTTTGCATATTTTATGCCTGCACAAATGGCAGTGGGAATGCAGCCCAGCTGGGGGTTATTTCCACTCTGGTGCTTTAGAACACTTGCAGTTATACAATTTATTTTGCATATAGTGGGGATAGTTTGATAGTAAAAGTTTGGTATCTTCTTGAAGGCCATGAGAAATGTTATGTCCTGCACAGGGATTATTTTTGTTAAGAGGTCAGTCAGCAGTTGGCAGCCACAAGGGTTAGGTTTCTATCTTGCAAAGGGAGTGGTAGGGGGAAAAAGTTGCATTTCCCTCATTGAGCAGGTTTTGGAAAAGGACAGTTTGGAGGTATTTCTTACTCTTTGTCTTAGAAAAAAGATTTATATTATTTTAATTAATATGGTACATTCCTCAGTTGTTGTGCCTGATGCTGTCCTCTAACTGCATGCACTTAGTTAAATCTGAGTACAGCAAGAGAAGGAAAATCTAAGCAGGAAATAAAGCAGTGAAAAATTCAAGATGCCTGCAGAGAGAAGAGAAATGTTACCAAAGGGGAACTGTTTCTTGCTGGCCTCACCCTTTTGAGGAAGAACATCTACTCAGCTGCTGGAAATAGGCTGCTCAGAGTGAAGCATCTCCCATGGCCTAGTTGGGTTTTAATGCATCTACAGCTTTGCTGGGAAGGACTTGTTAGGTTTGTGTTGTAGTGCTCAGAAAATGAGGAGCTGCTAAGCTCATTAGGGTGCCACTCATCATTTGTGGTCACTGCTGCAGCCTGGCCACAGTCGGGGAGGGTTTGTGTCTCCTGAGCCTGAACAGGCCACTGAAAATGCTGCCATAACTGTGGTAGCCACGTGATTTGATTTCAGATACTCAGGGGTACAGTAGTACTATGTAAAAGGGGAAGAGTATCAAACTGGCCCAGTTGTGCTGATTAGAACTGTTTAAATACAGCATGTGTACAACCTATTCTTCAACAGGCTGCTATCAGCTGGGAAGCTAGACTGTTTTCCATGCTTATCTCCTTTCTTATCACCCTCTTGGTAGCAAGATCTGAATTCATGGCTCCATTTGACCTAAGGTTTAAGTATGAGGGTGAGGTCAGGGGCTGGCATGTGAGCTCCTGCCTGGCACTGAACTGTGAGGGATCTCTGTACTCTGCACATGCAGTTATTGCAGGGTGGTTTTGTTTTTTACTTATAGGTGGACTCTGATCTACTGTTGCCAGTTCCCTTTGTCTTCAGTTGCAAAGTACCTTCTTTAGAAATGTGGGTGCTCTTCACACCAGTGTGAAGAGCAAGACAGCATTACAGAATCATTTGGGAAATGAGTTTTCTGTGCACAGTGGGATTTCTTCTGAATTCCTTGCTTTTCTTTGCATCTTTAGAGAAGCAGATGCTGCCTCGAGCTCTGCGTTTTTTGTGCGTGGACAGACCTTAGAATAAAATAATAGCTGAGGTGGCAGAAAATGACAGAGGAGCCCATTGCATACATGCCACTGCCTTTCTGTTTTTCAGAGAGACTGTTCAGTTCCTCTGTTGGATTTGGCTGGTTGGTTCCCAGAACTCTGCATCACTGAACCTGGTGTCTGAAAAGGGCTTTACCTGGGTAAAGCCAGTCTGGCTGTATGAAAGTCTTTGGGAGAAGCAGAGAACATTCCCTGACTAATTTATCTGTAGGGGGTATTTTCTTGCCACTCTACCATCCTTTTATGCATGACTTAGCTTCCCAGCCGACTAAAGCCTTTGAAGTTAGATTGCAAATAGCTCTTCAGCTATCCCTTCCCCCCATCTAAAATAGGGAAACCAGAACAACCATTGCTGTGGAAAGAGCCTGCCTTGTTACGTGGCTTCCCAATGTTAACACCCCTCTCTTTTCCTCCTTCCTTTTCCCTACCTCCTCCTCCCCCCCATAAAGAAACCCTTTTTTTTTCCCCTTAATAAGATCTACTTAAGACTTGAGGGAAAAGGCCATGGTTCCATGAGATGGTAAATCCAATTTTAGGGTGTTTCATATGTGATGAAAAACACTGTGGCCACATGACGCTGCCCCTGAATTGGCACACATTCGCCCTGCCAGTTCGGATTTGTCCACATAATGCAGGAGGGGCGACTGGCCAGGCCAGCTTCTCATGGGGGCACACACGGGCTGCCCAGGCCTCCCTGAGCTCGGGCTGGGAGCCAGGGACTCCCCATCTCACACTGTCACTGTATTTTGTGACTTACCCAGTTGGATGTTCACAGCAGTCTCCGCTCAGATCTGCACGGTCGGGGCGTCTGGAAGTTTCCAGTCTCGGCGTTGCTGAGTGTGGACCCCAAGGGTGCTGTGTTGGCCTCTCCTTGCAGACACTGGAGAGTCTCTTGTGCTTGGGAAGCCCAGAGGCAGTGTCTGCCTTCTCCAAATATCCCTTCTTCGATGATCTTGCTGACAGGAGCAGTGTAATCACATCATGTACCTTGAGATTTGCAGTTCAGAGCCTCTTCCTTTTGGAAGGGAGAAAGACTTGAATTAAGCCATCCCCTTTGTGAAAGGTGATGCACTTACTAACAAACAGAGCAACCCCCTCAATTCTCTGTGCCAGTTGATCTCAGGATTTCTGCTGAGGCAGATCTGGCAGTTGTTTTCCCACTGGTTTAATTCCTCACTCTGAGGATTTCTGTCCTAGGAAGCTCTTGCAGTGGGCTCTTGAAATCCACATTGAAAACTGGACTGTGGTGCTGTCTTGCCAAGAGAATGGATTTTTGAAAGTACTGAATGATGGTTGAGTGTTCTTCCCTTGGGATCACATGCCTCAAGTTGTCTTTTTTCTGGATCTGTAAAGATCTGTTTACCTCAGACTGCACCACATGGGCTTCCCTTCTCTGTCCTCTTGCTTCACCTAGAATTGTCTGTCCTTCCCTGCATCACTTGCTGAATGAAAGAAGTTTTTAGCCTCGTGGAAATGCCTGGAGGCTGCCTGAGTGGGTGTTCCTTACTCCAGGATCCATTTTGATTTCTGGAAGGAAGAATTCATGCATCATTTCCTACAGCCACTGGAGCTCCTATGTACAGTCAAGTAAAAACGGCCTGAACGCCTCCTGTTCAATCATTGCATTAATTTTCTCCTCTTTTTTGTGGGTTTTTCGTGTGGACCATTTCATGCCCTGTGTCACATCAGGGGCTTTGCATTGGGGAATACTGATTTAAGCTACTGCTCAGTTCCTTTCCTTGGAGATGTTGATGTTATTCCACTGTCCTGCAGGGAGACAGGATAATCCCCTCTGGAGTCTGAAACGGGGCCTCGAAGTGTCGAGACCCATTTCAGCTGCTGAGTGCGTGTGAGGGCCTGCAGGAAGTGTGGTGTGGATTTGCATGAGGCTGGGATGCTCTTTGGCACTGCTGTCCATCCTACAGGAGTCACTTTAGCTTGTTTTGTCATCTTGATTCACTAGATTTTCTGATGATGGCATGGGCTGTTGGGCAGCTGTCCAGCTCTCCTGCTGTCCTTAAAACATAAGTCAATTTACTTCTGTTCCTGGTGTCAGGAAATACTGGAAGTGACTGAGGAGACCTTTTCCCTTTGTAAACATTAGCCCCATGTACCTCCCCCTCTCAAGAGCCCTTCCCACCTTACACTGACAGCCCAGTTGAGCTGCTTCCCTGCATCCTTCCAAATCCCTACTTGTGGCATCTCCCTGTGTGCAGGATGGTCTAATTAGGGACCAGCACCTGATGGAGCACATTGTGAGCCACAAGCAAGCACGTGGCATTTCCTCATCCCTGTCCCCCTCTTTTGGGACCAGCAGGGTCTTCTAGGGAATTCTCCCTCTGTGCTTCTGTGGTTTGAGATATCAACTCAAAGTTCCCTCTTGGCTTTAGGAAGGAAAGTAAGTGGTGTAAATTGGGCTGGTGTTTGCTGTGCTGTTTGTTTACAATGAGTACTTGGATATTATTGTCACTTGTTTTACTTGTTGGGCAGCCCTGTAGGTGTGGAGAGCACTGCGTGTGCCAAAGAAGTGCTGCAAGTACCAGACCAAAATACAACCTGAGCCAACACAGAGTGTGTGTCAGGTGGGATATTGTCACCACAGAGGGCTTGAATTCACTTTTTCAGGTAGTGAGAGGTACTTTGGCAATTGGTAATAGAGAAAGCAAAACAGGCAAGGAATGTCTCTCCTTCTGTGAGAAATCCCTGTTCCATTAGGGCCTTTTTGGTGTCCCTTTTTGTGGGACACAACATCGAGTCCATTGCTCTGATCTGTGAGTTTGCAGCCTTTGCTTGTGAGTTCAATTATAAAGTGCTGTATAAATATATAACTATATAAAAACCTTGCAGCCTTCTTTTCTAGAGATAGAATCACATGTTGCTGGAGATATTTTATAATCACTGATTTGTAATATGTAAATCTTTCCATTTGCCAATTACTGAGCTGAGCATTTTATTATAGCGCAAACACCAGAAAGTTGTCCCAATTAAAAGCTGCTGTGGTTGCCCTCGTGGGCTCTGACTACAGCAGGAGGACAGGAGCTCTCTCAGCTGCCCAGAGGAGGTTGAAAGACCTGACTAACCCACGGGGAGGAGGCAGCAACCTAATTCCAGCAGCAATCCAGGCTGGTGGTGGGTTGGCCACCACGAGCCACCACGGGCACTTGGGACAGCACAGTGAGCTGACCAGGTTGGAAAGCTCACCCAGGAAAGTGTAGGCAGTGTTTGCTCTGTGTTTTGCTGTCTGGCAAACCACCTGGAGTGGCTCTGCCCTCCTGTACTCTGGGTCTGCAACACCAGGGAAGCACCGCCCTTGTGCGTGTTCTTCCCGAGGCAGGGCTATAATTATGGTTAGCAAAGTAAAAATACTTGTGTGCCTTGTAAATAAGGTGCCGAGTCTGCCTTGTTCACGCCTGACACGGCGAGGTGTGAGTGCTCAGCACAGTCCCTCTGCCATGTCATCGTGGCCTCCCAGCAAGGCAAGAGGGCAGTTCAGAGCCACAGCTCCTCCTCATGTGCTTTGCCACGAACGTGGAACCTGCAAGCTAAAAGCAGATTAAAAATGAACAAAGCAATACTCTCTGAAGCCCTCGCTGGGCTTGTAGATTTTGGGCTGCAAGAGGTATTTGGTATTTATTCTGTTAACAGAGTGAATGGTGGGATTCTCTGGGCTGGACTTGAAAGGAGTTTTTCAATGAAGTTGTCTTGGAGGAGGAGTTGCAGGTGGCTGGTTGGTGACCTCAGGCTTCATTTTTGTTCAGGATGATGGCATAAGAAATGTGGCAGGTTTGAAATGTCTCACTCTCTTTAATGTGCTCTGCTGAAGGAGTCTGAGGAGAGAACTGTGTGATAGAGAACTTGAGCTGGTTTCACCCAGGGATCACAGCACTAGGGCTGTTTCTCTTTTCAAACAGAGAGCACAGGCAGTGAGGAGCCTGGTGTGGAGCATAGGGAGGCAGCTGGAGTTGGGGTATAGGAGGTCAGAGAGACCTGGAGTCTGTTCTTGACTCTGTCAGCAGCATGGTGTAGGACCCTCTTCAGTTAGTTGTCCTCTCCTCCTCACCTCTGAAGGCTTTTCTTTCCCTGCTTTTTTGTAAGGATAAAGTGTGAGATGATCACTTGTGAAGTTTTTTCAACACTTGGTTGGACTTAATCCAAAACCGAGTGATGACTGTTTAACCAGGGTAGGAAAACTTTTTTGTCCAAGAGTCCCTTCTGATTTTAGTTCTAGCTTTATTGAAAAACATGAAGGCTAATGCCCTTGCACTGTGCTGAATGCCATCGATCCTGCATTTCATTATTTCGATGCACCAGAGCTCAGCCAGGTAATGCCAGAGTTGTTGCTATGTTCAGTGGTACAATTCCCTGCCTCAAATATGAGTAACTTAGTACCCAACAGAATGTTTGAGCTAAATGAGCTGTAAGCTGATGGTATTCAAAATGTGTTCTGAAATTCTGAGTAGGTTCTTTATCAGATGGCCTCTTGGAAGGAAATGGAAGGATGAGAAGTTTCTCAGCCTGTAAGAAAGGTACTGAATGATGTGTACAGTGAAGGTCCCAATCACTGCTGCAGTGTCGGTGCTCCTCTGGGTCAGGGGGTGGAACGGCCTCCTCACATCTGGAAGCTGCCAGTTCTGCATGCCAATATTAGGATGCAGTTTCTTTTCTCTGGAGGTGCTAACATTTGCTTGCAAAATGCTGGCTATGGCTCTGAGGTGGGATCGATACCCTGCAGCCAGTGGCACAACCCTGTCACTATTCCAGCTGATGCAGGAGTGGCATCCTAAGATGTTCCCTCATTTAACTTAAGAATCTCTGCACACTGTGCTGGTGTTAAAGGTGGCAATTAACATTTTGGGTGAACAGTGAATGAGGCCATTTATAACCAGTTACGCTGACATGAATCTCTCCCAACAAATTTGCATCATTAAAGAACCTTTGGAAAAATGTGTCATGCGTATAATTAAATACCTGTTTTGCTAACTCTTAATTTAATTAATCCAAAGTAAAGATGGCAGCACAAATTAATTTAGCTGGAAATGGCTTTTCTCTCAGCGGGCTGAAGGGAGGTTTTCTGGTGGCATTGTACCAGATGACCTCAGACACAGGCAGGTGAACTCCGGGACTGATTGACACAGGTTTTTTTGACAGTGATGGCCGTGACATTCTCATAGCAGTATGTGTGTCATCCATCAGCTCACTTTTTTCTGCTTGTGAGAGCAAAGGGGGAGGCCAGCTAGAAGGCAGTTTCTTTGAGAGGACAGCACAGGTGCTTTTCAGCTCTACCCTGAGAGGTATTTGGTAGCAACCATAGTAAATCCAGGTTCAGACAGGTGAATGAAAAGAAAGTCAAATAACAGAAGATCTTTCTATGTCTCCCCTTGGTTTCTCTATCTGTACCTTGATCTCTTTCACTTGGTGCCTACATTTTTCCCCCTTAGATATGAGCAGTTACAGGAAAGTCATCCGCTTTAAATATTCGTTACTCTTAACTTTCTTTAAAGAGTTCCTTGTAGATGATCTTCTTTTGGTTTGACCTCTTTCCTAACCTTGTGATTCTTTCCCCCTACCCCCTGTGCCTTTTGTGATCATTTTCTCCCTGCCATTTAATCTCCTCCTCTCTGTCCATCTTGCTTGGGATAAAACTGGAGCACAGGCTGTGTGCACTGTGCAAGTGGAGGTGAGTTGTCAGCCCAACATTGTAGGAAGCAGGGTATCTGTTGTTGCTTCCTGTACATCCATCTGAGGACCAGAAGTGGAAAAAAAAAAAAAATCTTTCAGTCTTTCAAACATGCTGGTTATTGCTTTAGCAATTCTTATTTCAGCTTAAATAAAAATTAATGTGTGTATGGATGAAGGAAGCTCTGTGCCCTAAAGCATGGAATCTTGCTTGTCCTGCCACCTCTCTGCAGTTTCAGGACTGGCTTTTCTATGTGATGTTTCCTTCAAAAGGGAAAACCAGCCTCATTTATCAGGCAGGACTCATTGGTACGGAGGCTGATGAGAGGCTGATGTGGATGGCAGTGGGCTCTGGGTGATGGGCAGGAGCACACGAGTCTCCTGAGGCAGGCCTGGCTGGGACAGGCTTGAGGTTGCTGGTGCTCCAGGATGGGAGGGCTTTGGGTCCTGCAGGAGAGACTGGGGAGAATTTGTGGCTTGACACTGCTTGGTTCTGGTGCTCCCCTGAGGCCTCATGAGGTGACTTTTCTCCATATCCCATCAGGTGAGGTGAATGGGAACTCGAAGCTGATTTTGTCTGTCTTTGGTAGCCTGAACACTCCTGGCTTTCTACCCAGTGCCGACCTTTAGCATCATCCAGCGTTCGCAATTGGAGCCTGTGCTTTTAACAGGGCCTTTTGTGTTCACTTACTGAAAACCAGGGTCTGTTTCACAGGAATCTTGTTTACACCTGCCACAGTCGTCCTTTTTGCTCTTCCTCTGCTCCTTTCACTGGAGCTGCAGTAGTTGAAACTGCAGAATGTCCTTTCATTCCCCGGCATCCTCGGCGTGGGACGTGACCGCAATAGAGCAGCTGGGGAGAGGATGCAGGGTGTGAGACCCACTGAGAAGTGTGAGCCAGATGTGGGCAGCTCAAGGGCATGATACAATTGGGCTTTGGAAAGACTCGAGTGCAATGGGTTATCACCTCTACTTCTGTTTTAGCTGTTCATTTTTGAGTTTACGAAACAGCCCTCGGAGTCCTCCCTGCATGCACAGATGCACTAAAGTGACTCTGTGACTACAGGGGAGTCCCCTCTCCATCACTATTACCAAGGATCAATAGTTCTTGCTCAGGGTTTGCCAGGTGAATGGTGTCTCCTTGTTGGGCGTTTTGGGCTCTAAAACTACGAGTGGTTTTTTGGGGGTGACCCAGGCGCTGCGGGAGGCAGTGAGTTTGTGCCGCAGCAGAGGAATGCGGGGAAGCCAGGGCTAGGGGAGGTGCCAGGACTGGAGGATTTGCACAGCTTCTGTTGCAAGCGTCGTGCTCAGCCTGCTCTCTGGTGGTAGCTGCTGTAGCAGAGATGACCTTTGATAAAACGGGAAACATTTGGAGTGATTTGGATAGTTGTGGTTGCTCAGTTTCACACAGCGACAGTTTGTAGCAGAGTCAACTCAGCTGCTCCTGCTTTTGTTTGCACACCCCAGTAAAAAATTCACAGGTTAAGAACCAAATCACAGCAGCTTCAATGTGAAAACTGCCAACAAAGTCTGCTCCTCAGCAGTTCTTCCCAGAACTTCCAGGTCTGATACTGCTCTTTCCTTTCAGACTGGGAAGACTGGTAGGAGAGCAGACAGAAGAGACACCTGCTGGCACAAAATGTGGAGCAAATAATAAATATCTTTGGGATCTACCATCAAATTTGGCTGATGGCAGCCAGCAGGTTCCAAAACTCTTGCCAGGGTTGTGATACAGAGAGGCACTGACAGACCACTTCATGGTGATCTCTTCCTGGCTCATCGGGGCTGCCAAAGCTCCCAGGGCAGCAGGAGAGCTCTGGCCAGGAGGAGCATCCCTGCCGTGCCCTGGGCTGTGCTGGGGAACCTGTGGAGGTTCTTCACTGACATCAGCAATGTGAGACATATGTTTGGACATTACAGGGACCCTGTCCTGGCTGCTGTCATCACTCTAGTCAAAGATCAGCCCCATTCATGTTTCCTAGATAAACTGTCACTGTGTGGATATGTCTTTCAGCAGTATTTGGTTAATATATTTCATAACCAGGGTTTTGATACCTGAGGATTCCTGGTGCTGGAGACACCTCTAGGACTGAAGTGCCTGTAGGACACTGTGCAGCTGTGACCATGTGCTGCTGAGGGTGGAAGTAGTTCCTGAGACTTTCCTTTTGTACAAGACCTAGTCAGGCAGCTTTGAGACTGGAGAGCAAGCAGGCACCCTCTGTTTTAATCCAATTTCCATCACTTTGGCAGCAGAGGTGGAACAGTTTTAGCATTTTCTATAAGTCTGTATTTCTTGTGGCTAGTAAAGTATTCATTTTGTCCCAAAACACAACATAGCCTATGTCTTTGAATCCCAGCATTTATGACTTTGATGTTTAAAAGCAGTTTAACCAGATTTGGGGTTCTTTTTTTCCCCATGTGAATTGCTGTGGTCTAGTCAAGACAACTTTCAGTAGCAGCAAGCATATGGAGATACTGTCTTTCCACAATTAGAGGTTAGGAGTTGACAGCAAATGAGCCAGGGATTATAATTAAAAAACAAGGTAATTCTTTGTGCGTGGAGAAACTAAGGAATGAAAACTCACGGTGTAATGTACCTATGAGTACCAGATGCAAATAAGAGATAATGTATCTTGCAGTGAAGGATGTTTGGATTGTGTGTATTTCACCAAGCATGGGAGCAATTCCTCCTGCTCCATGGAAGCTGAGGGTTTTGTTCAACTGTTGCTGATGCTCTTTTAGAAAGCTTTTACCTCTCTGATTCCTGAGGTCTGACACAGAAGAGAAAAGCTTCAATAGGCACCAGCTGCTCAGTGGGCCCTGTCTTTTCAGAGCATCGCTCGCTTTTCTCCGTTCCCAATTAAAATGTGTGTTAAACTTAGCTTTTGTTTGAAGCAGCCCAGCGCTGTGGTATTTAATGTAAAGAGAATGTGCTCGTCACCTTTTCTCCCTCTTTTGTGGCAGGGTCAGCATTCCTCAGGGGAGGACATGGAAATCTCTGACGACGAGACCAACCCTGCGCCCATCACCAGCGCGGAATGTGCCAAAACCATTGTGGTGAACTCCTCCGTCAGCAACACGGCCGTGATGGCCCCGACAATCCCCCCGCTGCCACCACCGGGATTCCCTCCTCTTCCTCCTCCTCCACCTCCACAGCCAGGCTTCCCGATGCCTCCACCGCTGCCCCCGCCGCCTCCACCCACCCACCCGGCCGTCACCGTGCCCCCGCCGCCGCTGCCCGCCCCGCCCGGGGTCCCTCCGCCCCACATCCTGCCCCCGCTGCCCCCGTTCCATCCCGGCATGTTCCCGGTCATGCAGGTGGATATGATCAGCGTCTTGGGCAACCAGTGGGGTGGCATGCCAATGTCCTTCCAGATGCAAACTCAGATGCTGAGCCGCATGATGCAGGCACAGAACACGTACCAGTATCCACCTTTCATGACGGGCCGGATGCAGTTTGTGAATCTTCCCCCCTACCGCCCTTTCTCGATGGGAGCCGCTCTCGCCCGTGGGCAGCAGTGGCCACCACTGCCCAAATTTGACCCCTCGGTTCCACCCCCGGGTTATGAGCCGAAGAAGGAAGATCCCCACAAAGCCACTGTGGATGGAGTCCTCCTGGTCATAGTGAAGGAACTGAAGGCCATCATGAAAAGGGACCTGAACCGCAAGATGGTCGAAGTGGTGGCGTTCCGGGCGTTTGATGACTGGTGGGACAAGAAGGAACGTCTGGCAAAGGTGGGTTTTCATGTGCTCTGTCCTGGGTCCTGGGGAGAGCTGTTCTTAGTGCTTGAGGCCAGGATGTGGGGTCAGCAGGGCTTTGGAACTGACCTAAAAAAAAACCCCACAGCCCTAAGTTGTTATGTACAAGAGGAAGCTGAAGTTTAGCTCCAAAAAACTAAGGTCAGATGCAAGAGGAGTGTTTGAAACCACCAAACCTCTATTTTTTTTCCCCCACTTTGTACAATGAAATTTGTGGGTGTTTCCAGTTCTCCCCCCTCCCCAGCGCATGTACAAAGCAGCAATTAACTCAAAAGCTGAACATTGGCCAAATACATGAAGAGTTCTAGGGATTAGTTGAGAAAACAGCTTTGCATGAATCCTCTGATCCTTTTCTCACCCAATTTGAAGTATACCTCAGCCAGCAAACAGCTCTGTGATCTAAGGTGTGGTGAATTTCACTACCCAAAATACCTAACACTACAGAAAGGTTAATGCAAGCCTCAAAATTACCATTGCAGTGAATTACTGTAAAAATAACAAAACAAACCACAATGTGCAGGTAGATCTGTTTCAGTTGTCAGTTTTCAGAGCAGTATCCTCACCACCTGTTTTTGTAAACCAATTGTGTGTTAATTCTGGTGCCTGGGAGAGCTCCTTGGCTTTCTGGAGAGGTTGGTAATGCTGCTGCTTAACAGCTGTTTTATGACAGTGTAATTTGCTCTGGCTTAGAGCTGGCTGGCATGACGTGCAGCAGAAACCTCTCCTTCTGACTAATGCTCTGAGCTTTTCTCCTGCCAGCGAGCGTGTGCTGACAGTCTTGGAGGAGGCCTCCGAGTTTCCAGGGCAATGAAGGAAACAGATCCAGCAAATAGTTGCAAAAACAGCAACTGAAATACTCAAGAAATTGTTTTAAACCAGACATCTGCGGTGAAGAAGCAGAAGCAAGTCAAGGCAGATCTTTAGGCTCTTTTACATCCCGAGCTATGGCTGGATTTGGTGTGTTCTTCCCTCACCTGGGATTTGTAAGCCATTTTGGGAAGGGAAGCTGACTGTACCACAGTCCTTGCCACAGGTTATGTTGGACGTGAGCAGTGTAATTGAAAATATGAAATTGCTGCATGGAAAACCACTGTGCTTTCTGTGCGGGAACAGAGGTGCCAGAACCATTTCTGCCCCAGGGCATGTGTTACTGTTGTGTGCAGAAAAACGTCACAGATTCCAGAGCCTCCTTTCCTGCTAGGGCTGGGCACCCCTGGCTTTGGGGTGGGACAGGATTCCTTCTCAGGCACAAGCTGCCTGCTTTTGCAGAAAACAAAATATGAATTTTCAGCTTAAACTGTACCTTCCTGTTGCTGGTGTCTGTGTGTGTGTGTGAGGATGAGGAAACTGGGCTCCTTGGTGGCAGCTGGAGGTCTGTTCCCCATGTGCTCTGCCATCACACTGATTCTGTCAAAGGCAGCTGATGGATTGATTGATTCCAACTCTGGCAGCTGATTGACTTCCAAGAGGCATCATGCCCTAGGTAAAAGATGGGAAGGCTCAAGGATAAAGCTGGTGTCCTGGCTCAGGCAGGGTGGAAAACGCATGGGGTGAAAGCTGTGAAAGGAGCACGTTGCTAGGGAAGGCAGCACAGTCCATGAACCTCTTCTGCCTGAGCTAGGGGAAGGCTTTTCCTTGTTCCCTAATCCAGTGGTGGGTTTTGGTTAGAAAGCCTGAATAAGATGCATTAAGCAGAGTGCCAGGAATAAGCAGTCATCCCTGACCACGTAGTGTTGCCACTTGGATTCTCTGCTTGATACTCCCATTAGTCTTGTTCCCTTATTAGTGGGAAAGCTGAGCTTGTGCTACCTCTTTGGTGATTACAGCCCACTTCAGCTCTGTTAGGGTGTGCAAGAGGAAGTGTTTGAGGTGTTGTGCCATGGGCTGATGCAAGTGAGTGTCACCTCCAGTGCCCCTGGCTCGGGCAGAGCATGACGTGCCATCATGTGTGACATTCTCCTAGCCTGTCCAGAGCTGCAGAGCTCTGAATTCCTGCTCTTCCCTCACACCTCAGCTCTGGTGAAAAAGGATTGGTTGAGGCTGTGTGTCTATTTTGTAGATCCTTTGGTGTTTCAACTAAATATTTTGATGTTCCTGTTCGAGGACTGGAGCCTTCTGACAGGTTTTGTGGACTTGGGCTGTGGTTGCTAAGGAAACACAAGGATGTGTGTGATTTTTGTCACACTATATTTGGCCTTACACTCAAAAGAAGGAAGGTGTTCCCAACTGGAAGGTCTGGAATTGCTTTCAGTTATGTGGGTTAGCAAAGAAAGGTAAATAACACATTGTTGGGCTGGTTTGCCTAAAGCACACTCCAGTTATTTGTACTATTATGTGCAGCTCTATTTCCTTTCAGGTGTGGGGCACCTTCAGATGCCCTCAGAGAAACTGATGCCTGGGCAGGGCAGTGATATTTCCCAAACCTCGACTGTCTAAATGGTTTCCAGAGTTTGTGTCCTTCCCAGGAAACTTCCCCTCTCCAATGTGCCTTCTCTGTTGCAGGCGTCTCTCACTCCGGTGAAGTCTGGAGGAGAACTGGAGGAAAAACCAAAGCCGAAGGATCGAATCGCCTCTTGTCTTTTGGAGAACTGGAACAAAGGAGAAGGGCTGGGATACGAGGCCATCGGCTTGGGCATTGGGTTACGAGGGGCCATCCGGCTGCCATCCTTCAAGGTGAAAACAAAAAACTGTCTTCCTTATGCTGCCATCCCCCAGAGGAGCCTTAGGAGGACAGACCTCGCTAGGTTTGTGCCCCAGAGCCCACAGGCTGTTCACCCCACTCTGTGCTCACTCGGGGGTTGCTTCTGAGCCCCCAGGACCAGAGCAAGACCAGAACCTCTGTTCCAGCCTTAGCTTTTCATCCTCCACTAGTGTGAATTGTCACACAATAGGGGATCTCCCTGCTCTGCAAGGGAAAGGGGACATTTGCCTGTGTTTAGGACACAGCGTTTCAGCATGATCATAGAAAATACACTTACACTCATAGTGCTTTACACAGTTGTTGTTTTGCTTGGAATCTCTGATAGTTTGGCAGCTGAGTCTCACCTGAAGTTTGCTTAAACTCTGTCTCCTCAGAAGCTCAGGGTATCCATTTTAAAAAGCATCTGCATAAAAAATTAAAAGTATCTTAAAAGAAGTGTGGGGTAGGGGAGTGTAGAGGGCTTGCCTGAAATTAGGATTTTTGAATGCAAGTAAAGGTTTGGGATGAGAAATTCTGCAGTCTTTATTTAGAGTAAAACTTCTTTTGAGGTTCTTTAAGATGCTGTGGGCTTAGGCTCTCTTTCTGTTCTGCTACAATGTCAGACACATGGATTTGTCGAGAGTTTTCTCTGTCATCCTCAAAGTACCTGGTGATGACATGCACCATGCTGGTACCCAGGGTGTTTTCATGCAAATTGAAGAGGTACACTTTCATTCAGAGTGAAATTCTGTTTGCAAGCAAGTAAAGAGATCAAGAGCTGGGAAGTGGCCCTTGGTTTCTGCTGTAAGTGACCACAGCAAAGTAAAGAAGTGGCAATTTGCTTAAGAAGTTGATTTCTGCTGTTTCTAAACTTTCAGAAATGCTAATTGTGTCTTTTGTTCAGGTGAAAAGAAAGGAGCCACCTGAAGCTGCCTCAGCAGGAGATCAGAAGAGAATCCGGCCTTCTACTTCTGTGGATGATGAAGATGAAGGTTTGCAAAGTGCATTTGTTTGATGCATGAGAGCAGATGCAAACCCCACGCAAGCTGAATCCCTTTAAACTTCACAGCAGTGTGCTCGCTTACAGTTAAACACAGAGTCAAGGATCTGAGCCAAACCCTGCTTCTCACAGAGCTCTGATCAGCTGGGAGATGGCCCCTCTGGGTTCAATTATCTGAAATTCACTGGTGGGAAGTTTAAGACCCACATTTTAAGAATAACTCATAACCTATTTTAGCTGTGCTGGGCCCCAGCAGAAGGAGCTCAGATGGGTTCATGGGCTGTTTGGGGTGTGCTCACAGCTTGCTGGGACGTGGTGGGAGGAAGCACGTAACAGTTTGCTCTGCATTTGATTTGAAAAAGAAACCAAAGTTATTTGCCAGAAAAATCTGTTTGAAAATATCTTAACATTATTTCCCGTAACCAGGGAAGAGTAAAGAGAAGACAAAGCTTTGATTGCCCTTTGTTTTGCATAAAAACATGGGTTCATTTTAAAGTTGATTCAGATTAACAAGTGGGTTTGAAGCCAAAAAATGGATTAAATTCAGGTTACCTGTCCTGACCTCAGTCATGCCATGTCTCCTGTCTGCTCTGCCTAGGGAGCGTCAGCTTTGGCTGCCCACATTTTGCCATCAGCACTGTTCACTGTGACATCAGCAAGTCCCTGTAAGCCTGGGGATCCTCATACCATGTGGGCACATTGCTCCTGACTTTGATCTTCCCAAAGAAGAGGTTTCCTTTACGTAGTTAACTCTTTCCATCCTTTCCAACGTATTTGATGGTATTTTCTGTTGCTTTTGCTCCTCAGAGTCGGAGAGGGACAGGGATGCTTCTGATACAACATCTGACCTGTCAAAGAAGGATGCAGAGGCAGTGGGGCTGCGACGGCGACCAGCAAGGCCATTGGAGCTCGACAGTGAAGGAGAAGAGGGAGATGAGACATCAGGGAAAGAGGAAGAGTCCTCCTCAGAGAAGGAAGAGGAGCAGGAAGAAGAGGGAGGCTTGGTGAAAGCAGCACCTGGCAAGGTGTGTTGGTTTGTGGCTGCGGTTTCAATGCTGTCTGTCATTAAAAGGGGACCTGGTAATGCCAAATGCCAAAGTTCCCTTTTCTAGGAGATGAGTGCTCCTGTCCTCACAGAACCTCTGTCAGGTCACTCCCTCTTCAGGTTCTCTGACCAGCCTCCCTGATGGTTACTGTACTGACAGCCAGGTCGCAGGGTCAGGCACTGTTCATTTTTGGCAATGCTTTCTTGCAAAGGAGGAAGAGGAGGATGAGGAGGATGAAGATGATGAGGATGAAGATGACGATGAAGACGAGGATGAAGATGATGAGGAGGAGACAGGCATAGACACAAGTGACAAGGAGGAGGAGCAGGACTCCGAGGAGGGTAAGCAGCTCCAGTGGGAGCAGCAAGTGTCACCACAAGGTCAGCTGTGGTCTCCCTTTTGCCTTTGTGAGCTGATTTTGTTACTTGTGCACCTCCTTTCACTGATGGACAGTTTTACACAAGAAAATTCACAGAGGTATTTTTAATTATTCCATGATCCCTCAGTCAGTGGGTCCCTTTGCAGTAGCTCTCCAGTCCCTACCTGATCTCAGCCCAACCTGGCAGAGGGGCAGAGGTCTCAAAGCCAGCTAAATGTGTGCTTGTTTTGTGAAACGGGAGTGGCTGGCAGGAGAAGGGACCAGATTTCAGACAAGGGTAATTTGGCTGCTAATAACTCTGTCCTATCAATCACTTTCTGCTCTGGAAGGTGGTAGTTCCCACTTTTTAAGACCATGTGTAAAGGCAGCAGAAAATCTTAGTAAAAGATACAATGCACCAAGAGACCCACGTGGGCAAGGTGCCCAGCAGCACTGCTCCTGGAACTGCCTGTTGTATGGTGATTGTTTTAAGCAGCCAGAGACAGGATTGATAAATCTGTGCAAAAATAAATAAATTGGGGGCCACTCCTTCACACCCACATGCTGCTGTTGATGCTGTTTCCACACTTGTGTAGTAGAAGGGATATTTGCCCCTCATTGTTTAATAAAGCCAGAAAGCAGAACTAATGGCAGTTTGTTCTTGTAGATGTAGCAAGTCCCTCGTCTTCCAAGGCTGAAGTTGAATCATCTGATGAAAGTGAAGACTCCTCTGAATTCGAATCAAGTTCTGACTCGGATGATGAAGATGAGGATGATGATGATGAAGATGAGGAGGAGGAAGAGGAGGAAGAGGTGGCTGAAGATCAAGGCAGAGAAGCCATGGTTGCTGAGCCAGAGCATGAACCTGCTGGTCATGAGATTCCTGATGATGAGAGGGAGACTATTTTGGACCTGTATCCTGTGGATGACTACATGGATGCAACAGGCTTGGGACTTGCCGAGCCAGCTTTGGCAGTGAAAGATGAAGGCAGTGAAGAAATCAAGGCAGGGGAAAGTGAGTGTGGCCAAGTCCCGGGGGCATCTCTTACTGCTGAAACTCTGAAACACTTGGTTATGGAAAGAGACCAGGAGACAAAACTTGCACTCTCTCCCATCTGTAGGCCAGGTATGCCCTTCCATGTGCTTTGGAGTTTTGTTACTATGTTTCCAAGTAAATTTTCTCCCAGTGTCCAATATGTATGGGTTTGTATTTCCCTTGTTCTCTTTCTTCCTTCAGTCTTGGCTCTAGGCTAGGGATTATCTGTGCAGGGAAAGAGGTCTGTGCTGAACTTTCCTTCCTAGTAAGGAGCTTTACATGAGCCATCTGCTACTAAAAATACTGTGGTTACTGTATCCAGAATCTTATCCTGGGCCAGTTTGGTTGGAGTCCTACAGGAACTGAACAGTTGTCATCATCCGAGGGTGACTGATCGGGTGGTGTGGTGGCTGAAACTCAAGATAGAAAAGCCGTGGCTGCTAAAACAGAACAGGAATGTCACTACTGGCTCTTTTTTTGGTTTTAATATCAAAGCAGTATGTGACAGGGAAGCTGCATGGGGCAGGTGGGGGGAGTGTCAGAGTTATGTTTGGTTCCTAATATTATTTGGGAGGGTTTTGCCATTTACTCCTTTTAAATAAGTGGTGCTCTCTAGTTTTCTGGAAGAAGGGAATTATCTTCAGTCAATACAGAGTTGTATTTAATGCATGGAAATTGGAAACCTTTTACTAGAACAGGAGCGAGATGCATAAAGCTTGACAAATTTGGCAACTAGAGGGAATTTAAAAGTTAAAATTTGAGCCAACAGGGAGGGCACATGTAGTGGAGCCTGCTGTGGAGCCTTGGGCAGCACTGAGGTGTCTGAGGACTAGGCAGTGTTTAGAGAGGTGGAAATCCAGTCCCTGCACAGGGTGTCACTCCTTGGCTGCTGCAAAATCTGAAAGTCTCAAAGAGGTAAAATGCTAAACTGGGCAGGGCAAAGAAGAACTGGTTTTGCATGAATCCTTTCTAGAACAGGTCAGTGTGCAGAAAGGATGTAAATTTGGGGACACCTGTATTTGAGCACCTTGACATGTGTAAGGAGCTTTCCAAGTGAGCTGTGGGAACAAGCTCTAACTGCAGCATTGTTCTTGAGCAGCCCAGCCCTGTCACACAGGAGTTGCAGGGCTCAGACCCTTCTCCAGCAGTCCTGGTTTGTTCAGCACAAACAGGGAATGCTTCCCTTCCAACTCCCCAGGCATTTTCACCTCCTTTCATTCTCCCACTTGAAAATGTTATTTTGAGCTGCCTAACAAGATTCACCGCTGATTCCTTTTGGACTTGGCCCTAAGTGGGTAAATAAACTCCAGACAAATGAGGCTGCTGCAGGGAGAGCAGCATATAAATTGCCTCATTGATACCATCTGAGTGTCTCTTCATCCATTACAAGGCCTTCCCGTTTCCTTCATGTGTTGTTCAGGAGTATTCTGCTCCTCCCTTCACTGCTCCCTCCTTGGAGAGCTGAGGGTGCTCCTTGGCCTGCAATTACTTTAGTTCCCACATTAGAAAAGGTGATAGCTCTGGGCTCTGACAGCTTTCCTCCAAAGCCCTCACCCCACAATCCACTCATTCCTTTAATGTCTGTACAAAAGGTTGTCAGGGCTTTTGAAAGCAGAGAAACCTTCGTTCTGGTCTGTGTCGTAGCTAATCCTCAAATTAATAGTGCGGGTTTTTAATGGTCCATTAGGAAAGTGTGTGGTAGTGCCTAATTACTCTACACTCTGTGCCTCCAAAAGGTAAAGCACTGGAGTTTTAAAGCCTCCCAGTGGAATTGAGCTGTTCTGTAATTGTGGCACCTTAAACATGCCTTTACTAGCAAGTGGCAGGTAACCAAGTGGAGGCAAAGCTCCTGATTCTCCTCTCTTTTCCCTTTTCAGAGGAAGAGACCGAACCCACTTCCATGCTGGAGCCAGAGGTACAGGAAGGTCCAAAGCCTGAATCTCAAGATGAGGAGGCGACTCTCTGTATCTCTGCTCCAGTGGGAGTCTTTGGAGAACCTCTGCCCAGCAAAAGCAGCTTCTTTGGCAAGTCTGAGGACAGTCTGGAAGGCCGAGTTAAAGCAAAGGCGCCGTCGGCAGCGGAGGAGGACGAGCGGCTGCCTCGCACGCCTGGACGGGAGGTGATGATCCACTCGGAGACTGAGACTCTTCTGCTTCCAGCCCACAAGGTGCCATCCTCCATGCTTCCCTTGCCATCGACTCCTGGCAAGGAAGAATCTTTAGTCCCTCCAGAAAAGTTCCCTGAACAATTAATGGTGACCAAAACGTCCGTGGAAGAAGAGATTCCTAGGACTCCCGGGCGGGACATTTTGGCCAAGTCTTCACACCCCCTCGCAAAATCACAGAGCACGGACACTGTTCCAGCCACGCCAGGAAGTGATGCTCCCCTCACAGGAAGCAGCTTGACCCTCAGTTCCCCTCAAGTCCCAGGGAGCCCCTTTTCCTACCCATCCCAATCTCCTGGCATTAACAGTGGCATTCCTCGGACTCCTGGGAGAGATTTCAATTTCACGCCTACTTTCCCAGAGGCTGGTGCTACCCTTCCTTGCCTTCTGTCTGGCAAGAAACAGTCAGAGGATGAACTAGAGGAGAAACCCTCTAAAGAGCCTCTTGGTGCTTCCCTTACGATCAGCATGAACAGTGTTCCTTCCCCTATCCCCTTTGCCAGCCCCCCGCAAGCAGATTTCCACATGGACATGGGTTTGCCACCTGATGAGCCAATACCTGTAGCAGCCCTGCCGTGCATGCATGGAGATGGAAGAATGCCCATCGAGGAATGCAAGGCAGAAGTGAAACCCGGTTTGCTCCCCCCAGAAGTTCCCCCTGGGGCTTCTATTCTTCCTCCCCCACCACCACCTTCTGTTCTTCCCAAAAGGAGGCCGGGTCGGCCGAGGCGGTCCCCACCTTCTGTCCTCTCGCTGGATGTGTACTCGGGCAAAACCATAGAACCTCCTCCTGTGCCAGTGGCCTTGGTGGAAGGTGCTGTGGGCAAAGAGCTGTTGAGTGGACATCCTGATGCCTACTATGGACTGAAAGACCCTGAAGCCGTCACCCTGGACTTCAGGAATGACGGTTTCCATGAGAAAATAGCAGCTGAGACAGTTGCAGAGAAACTGCCATTCAAGGAACTGGAGAACCAGTGGAATGAAGACTTCAAGGAAGAAGAAGCTCACGCAAAACCTAAGAGACAGTGGCGAAGGCAGAAGAAGACATCTGAGGAGCTGCCAGTGATCCCTTCCCCCGAGTATTCCCCGCCCCGGCCGCAGTTCAGGCCACGCTCCGAATTTGAGGAGATGACCATTTTGTATGATATCTGGAACGGAGGCATAGACGAGGAGGATATCAAATTCATGTGTATCACATACGACCGCTTGTTACAGCAGGACAATGGTATGGACTGGCTCAATGACACCCTGTGGGTTTTCCATCCTTATATCCTTTCTCACTGTATTGGCAGCACGTGTGAGATGCACGAGGTGGTGGCTGGGTAGGACTTCAAATGCAAAAAGCTCTTTGTTGGTGGGAGAAGCAGTTGCTTACAGGAATAGCAATTGCTTGGATGAGCAGGGAATTTTAGGCTGTTTTATTCTCTGAAGCTGCAATACAAAAATACTGCAGAAGTGGCTGTTCCTGCTGCACGTTCAGTCTGTAGGCACCTCTTCTGGGGAGGTTTCCTTCCTAGTTTGAGAAGCTTCTGTCTGCACGTAACCAGACTTTTTTTCCAGCTTGCCTGCGGAATTTCTAGTCTGCACATACAGAGCTTTCACTTGGAGCTAAAACTTGCTGTAAAAATAATCTCACCATCTGTGCCCAAAATGATGAGTTAGTGGTTCTCGCAGCTTTAACTTGCTTTGAGTTTGAAATACTGATAAAATCAGTGGTTTCTAGGTGCCGCATCAGGGCTCTGTGTGTGTGCAGCCACCAGTAGTGATCTCCAGAGCAAAGCCTAAAAGACTGTTCTTAAAACCTCAGAACTCCCCTGTAGTGTTTTTAGGAAGGATATACATGTTTATGTGTTGAAGAAGACAAACACACTACCTTGTGTGTTGCTAGAGATTGTGTGAAGTTCAGATATCTTCGACCCTTGCTTCCTGCAAGACAAGAAAGCAAAACCAAAAAAGCCCAAACCACCTAAACCAGTGATAACTAACAAAGCCCGTAGTGAAAATAAATCTGTTTCCCTGATGAAAAGGATTATATTCTAACAGCAAAATTACACTCACTTTTTAAGCCACTTAAAAATCACCTTGAGTTCATCCTGTGCCACACTGCATGACAAGTGTGAAAGTACCTGCAGGCTCACCTGCTTTGCAGCAAACCCTCAGCACACCAGTTTTGAGGCAGTCACCTCTTGGTTTTTATGGTCCCTCTGCTTCAATTTTCTGGTGTCAAGGTTATGTATTGTCTCACAGGGAGCATTTTTGGGTCAGTCTCAATTGTAGCCTTCATGGCTGTGTCTGTGGGGTGAGCTGGCAGCAGTACAGCTCCACTGTCCTTCCAGGAGCCAAAGCCCTGAAGGTTCCTTCCAGCCTGAAGGTTTGTAATGTGTGTCTGAAGGAGCTGATTTCCCAAGGCCTCTGAGAGCAGCACCTCTCCAAGGCCTTTGGGCTGATTTGGGCTGAGGAGCATCTCAGTAGTAGTGTTATTTTTCACAACCCCACAAAACCTTCCTGATTTTCCACGCTCCCGGTGTTAGCTCCGTGCAACTGTAGCAAGTTTAGTCTGATATCCACCTCTGGCTGTGTTTCTCCTTAACTTCTTGCCACCTACCAGCTTTTCTACCCCCAAGAAGAAGAAGCGGGATGACGGGATGCGGGAGCACGTGACGGGCTGTGCACGGAGCGAAGGCTATTACAAAATTGATAAGAAGGACAAACTCAAATACCTCAACAATAGCCGAGCTTTTGCAGAGGAGCCTCCTGCTGACACACAGGTGAGGAATCGTCCTCCACGAGTGCCAGGTGTGAATGGGATTTGGTTTTACACTCTGTCACACACAGTAGGTGCTTCCTGCCTTTTGGCAAGGAGGGAGGGGAAGCTGCTGTGTCGCCTGTGTCTCGGTCGTGCTGGGGCTGTGTGGGAAGTGTTAATGTTTGATGTCAGCTGTTCTGTGGTGATGTGTTGTAGCACGAGGGGCTGCTCACAAGGAGCCTGCAGGGTGTTGGGTCAGCTTTGAATCACCCATTTGTCCTCTCAGGGTATGAGCATCCCTGCCCAACCTCATGCTTCCACCCGGGCTGGTTCCGAGAGGCGATCAGAGCAACGCAGGCTCCTCTCCTCCTTCACTGGTAGCTGCGACAGTGACCTGCTCAAGTTCAACCAGCTCAAGGTAGATCACCCCCTGCTGCAGATTTTGGATCCACAGACATCCTTTCCCTTTCTGCGCTGTGGCTAATTCAGGGCTGGGGTTTTGGGGTGTTCTTTTCATGCAGTTCCGGAAGAAAAAGCTAAAATTCTGCAAGAGCCACATTCATGACTGGGGCCTTTTTGCTATGGAGCCCATTGCAGCTGATGAGATGGTGATCGAATACGTGGGTCAGAACATCAGGCAGGTAAGCTGCGGGTGAAATCTGAGCAAAAACCAGCCCTGGAAGAAGTCCTTGAGTATGACAGCAAGGGTTGGAGTCCTGGGTTGGAGGCATCAGCTCTGTGGGCTGGGCTGACATATGGTTTGGAGGTACAGGGGTGGGGTTTTCAACAACCCATGGAAACGGAGCACTCAGGGGAATCCTCCTTAAGAGGCCCATCCTGAACTTCTGTGTTTCCAGTTAGGTCTGTGTTCTCCTGGGGCGATGGGGGTTGTACAAACCCCCAGCGCCTGGTGCAAGCAGAGCTCAGGGGAGCCTTGTGTAGGTGGCTGCTCACAGGTCAGTGCTGCAGCGTGGCCTGAGCCTGCCTGGGGGTTCCTGCAGGTCATTGCTGACATGCGTGAGAAGCGATACGAGGATGAAGGCATCGGCAGCAGTTACATGTTCAGAGTTGACCACGACACCATCATCGATGCCACCAAATGCGGGAACTTCGCCAGGTTTATCAATCACAGCTGCAATGTGAGTATCGGCTCCTCGCCTGTCATTGTTCCCTGACTTGCTGATAAACCCGGGGAGTCCCTGCCAGCCTTGACTGGGGTGCTCAGAAGTGGCAGGGGGTCACAGAGTTGTGATTAAATATTAATAAGCTGCAGCAGATCAGAGCAGGGTCTAAAGTAGTGTAAAGAGGTTGGAGAGACCTGAGAAATTAAATATGCAGGGAGACTGAGTGCACTCAAGAGCCCTCCTGACTGTCTTGGAGACCCTGATGGACACTAAACAAGCAAATCTAACAAATATTTCCTTAAAACATTCCAAATTTCAGCTGTGGGAATGGTCTCCTTCTGTTGTCCACATGGGAAAATATTCCCTGCTGTTTCCCCCTCTGCTCTGTGCTGCAGTCTGCACTCAGACTTGCCTGCCTGGCCAGATTGTTAAGCACTGAGCTGCTCTTAACCTGTGACAAATTTGGTGGAGCATCCTCCAGGCTCTTTTTCTCCACAAATGACCAGAATATTTTGAAGCAGCACAAGGAGGGCTGCTCTGTTTTCTGGCTTCATGCCTCCCTCCCTAGGATTGCCCTGGGTCCAGGCTCTGGAAGCATGGCTGGGGCTGTCTCGGGAAAGGACTGCCCTGTTTTATTTTATCTTGGAATGATTGTGTGGTGGTCCTGGGGAACCAACATCATCACCTGTTCTGTCACCCTTGCAGCCAAATTGTTATGCTAAAGTGATCACGGTGGAGTCTCAAAAGAAGATCGTTATCTACTCCAAGCAGCACATCAATGTGAACGAGGAAATTACCTACGACTACAAGTTTCCAATTGAGGATGTAAAAATCCCGTGTCTCTGTGGCTCTGAGAACTGCAGGGGAACCCTGAACTGAACTCAAGGTTTCTCGTCACACTTGCACCTTCGGCCATGTCAAAACTGTGGTAACCAGGTGTGGTTGCACTTTGCCAAAAAAAGAGGAAAAAAAAAAACAACAGAAAAAAGGAAGAAAAAAATTTAAAAGCAAAAAAATTACTTACAAAAAAAAAAAAGAGGAAAAAGAGAAGAAAACCAAGCAAGTTTCGCACTTCTGCCAGGATCACGAGTGAAAGCAAAAAGCGCACACGCTTATGAGGACTGTTCATGTTTCAGGTGCTCTTTCCTTTTCAGATCCAACACGCACACAAAAAGGTGGCTACCTTTTGTGGCATGGTCTATCCAAACACTAGCTTCTCTGTTCAGTCCCTACAGTAATGCTCCATAATGGGATAATGGTACCTTTTTTTTTTAGTTGTTGTTATAAACCTTCATCTTTTCATAAATGCTGCTACCTTTTTCTCATCAGTTTCGTTGGTTGAAAAAGACATTCAACGTTTAAATGTGAAGCAGAGACTGAAAATGCCATATAGGGTTTGTTGGGAGCTTGATTGGCTGAAATTGCACAGATTTCTCAGAGTAAGCTGTAAATAAATGTAAGGTTGATGTTACAGAGCAAGCCAGAGGCTTGAGGGTGTGTGAATGAGTGTGTGCGTGTGCTTGGGGGTGTGTGTGTGTGTGTGGAGATGTGTCCACAGTGAGACTAGAGCTGAACTATCCTGCCTTTTCGTTAGGGATGAGCCTGAACAAGTCCCCTCAACCAGACCCCCCGGGGCAGAGTCAGGTCAGCCAGACCTCAGCTCCCCTCCTTGGGCTCCTCTCTCATTTCCTATGCCATGCTGGTCCATGGGGGATCAAAACCTCTGCACCTGCTCGTGAGAAACCCTTGGATACTGCAGTCACTAGGAAGAAGTAGAGTCAGCTGTGCAGCTGTAGCATCGTGTGGCCTTTGGGGATGCCCATTCCTTGGAGATGGGCTTGTCTTGCTTGCAGAAGAGGCTGAGATTAAGAGGACAGCTCAGCCCTTGTTTACGCTGTAGAAACCCTGCCCTGCTTGCAAGCAAAGACTACGGCCCACGTTTGTAGCAGGATTTTCTTCCTGTGGATGGGAAGCAGGCTGATGTGTGACTTGTATTCATTTTTTCTCACTTTCATCTGCATTTCCCTGCCCTTCCAATGTTTTACGTGGAGTATTTGCTCTGTCCTTGGGTGTGGGAGATGCCTCCTGTGATAGGAGCAAGCTGTGCCCTGCCGCTCTCCTCCCTCTGTTACTCAGTAACTTGGCCTGGGGTGGTCCCATCCCTCCAGAAAATCATGGTAAAAGTGTCCCTGAGAGCAATCCTGCCCCCCCATCTATAGCATGGAAATGAATGCTTCTCTAAATTTGGAAATCATGTTTTAAAATTATTTCTCAACATATTTTGTCCTTGTAGATATGCTGAGGTGAAGGTTGCAGTTCTTCAAGAGGTTCCATTTAAAAATAGGACAAAACACCAAAAAAATAGTTCTTTGGATGAGATCTGGAAATGTTATGCGACCGTTCAGGTATAGACAGGATCAGTTTTTCAATTTGCATTTAATTTCTCCTGCTTTAAAAGTAGAGATTAGTTGTACTAAACCCTTTTTAATTGGCTTGTAAGGGGAAGTTGCAATGTCATTATGAAATGGGAAGATTATCTGCATAACTAAACACCTTCTCCCCACAGAACAAATTCTGCAGCTGTGTTGTTGTAGCCTTTCCAAACCTCCACGAGCAGAGGTGACACCCTTGCAAAGGAGGTTCCTGGAAGCTTTTTCAGCTGTTCCATGGAATTGCCAGGCCTGCACTGGAGTGTGGAGCTTTTAATGTAGGTTAGACCTCTGCCTCTGAATTTCTTTTTCAGACAAAAGGCCTGAGAGAGCAGGAACACACAGACTGCTACAAGCTGCCTTAATGTCGCCTGTGTTTCTACCTGAGGGCGAGTAAATTGTCTCTGAGATTGGACAGTCCATGGTCCATCTCTTCTTTTGTTTCAGTTCAGTTTTGTTGTTTTCCCCCCTTCTCCATAAATCTCTTGAGCAACTGGGTGTTGGTGACCCAGAACCTAAAATTGTGAGAAGCACAAGTTTCTGTCACTGAATGTTGGTTGGAACTGCAGTGATGGCATTTGGGAGTTAAACCAGCTGCTCAGTTTAGTTGCTATTTTTTTGAATGAGATTCAATGTGTTGATGCTCCAGTTTGGCACCTCTACAGCTTGGCCTTTGACTTCCAAAGCTTTGGAAATGCACGGAAGTTTCCTGTGTGTCAGAACTGAAGCCCCTGTCCTTGGCCTTCTCCCTCTCTGCTCCATCAAACCAGTGCATTAATGGTGGATTTGTGGGGGTGAGGACACCCCAAATGGCCCAGCCCTGAGAACCTGCTGGCAGTTCTGTGTTTCCCAGCATATCTGTGTGCTCTGGATGGGATTAGCCCCTGCCCTGCAGTTTGTCTTAATCCTTGGTGAGGAAGGTGGGGAAGGAGGTGACTGTCACCTTCAGGTCCTTCACTGTGTGTTTTTAGGAGCACCAAAGGGATTTGGGTGCCAAAGACCATGGGCACCTAAATCACTTGAGTACTTCTAAAACTGCCTGTAATCCATCCCCTTTTAGGATCCCAGACAAATAATGTGAGTTTTTAGAAAAGCTGAGCTCCCAATAGTTCCCCAGGAAGAAACAGAGCTGCTGAAGCTGCAGCACTTCTGAAAAGTCATGTTAGTCTGGTCTCAAAGCCAAACCTGAGGCTTCTCTTTTTTCCCCCATAAATCTTGGCCTGCAGAGTCCTACCTGGGAGATATTTTGCCTTGGTCTGGGAAGCTGCCTGACCCCCAAATAAATCATTTTAGGGTGAGGACTCCCAAGTCTGGTGCAGTGATTTCCATGAGTGCTCTGCCCCTGCCAGCCAGCAGGGTCTCATTGGGCCAGGGGAGCTCTGCAGCCACAAATAAGCTTTGGAGATGCTTCTAATCCTTTGCCTTGTACTTGGCAAGGGGTGGGATGAGAGGAGGGCAGGAGCTGTGTGGTTCCCATTCAGCACAGGCTCCCCAGCACCCCATGGAAACAGTGACAGGGATGAGGAGGAACCTCACCAGCCTGGGCTGCTTACAGGGACTGCAGTGCTTTTGTCCAGTGAAAAGCCCATCCCCAAATTTATTGTCACTTCAATTGGAGCCTAAGACAAAAAAAAGAGAGAGACATTGACTGTGCTCCCTGCAAAATTCCATCTCGCTGGGAGGAATGACCCAAGAGAACAGAGTAAAATTATGGAAATAGAATTTAAACCTTCAGTTTGCAGCTGGTGTGAGTTCAGGGTGCAGGTGCCTCCGTGCTGGCATCCACAGGATGCGTGTGGTTCTCACCTCTCTGCAGTCCCAGGCTGGTCTGTGACTCTTGGGGGTCCGGGAGGGGATGGGGCTCATCTTGCAGTTATTTATATTGTATAGAGCAGCTTATTTCTACAAGGAATGAAAAAACAACCATCATTTTTAAACTCCAGCAAATTACACAGTAGTTTCAGTTCCGGTTTCTGTGACCTTTTTCAGGGATCATTTCAGTGCATTTCTGTACAAAATAAAAATTTAAGGAAAAAAAGGATTTTGAAGTATAAAAAAAATGCATCTTCTGTACATAGGCGAACTCAAGAATCTTCTCTTCAAACACTGTTTCTTGTAGAAACATGTTGAAATTTTTTGCTGATTTCTTTGTACTTCAAGAGCATGTAAATAGTTTATTAAAAGTGACTATTGTAATTTGGAGTTCTTTTTAAACAGATTCCAGCTCTAAATCATGTTGAGATGGGGAGGAAGAAGGACTGAGTATAGCAAAGGAGCTGGTGGCATTTACAGCTTGTGTCAAGCTTTGTATAATGTAAATTCTGTATAAATATGGGGTTTTTTGTCAAATAAATAGATAAAATTAGAAGCATTAAGAAACTGAAGACAAAAAATTGCCAAGTCAAGGCTTCTTCTTTCCCCCCCTCCCTCAGTCTGAAACCTAATGTGCAAAATCTATTTATTTCAAACGAGGAAATGTGTACAGTCTAATAGACACCCTAAAATGTATTTAAGCGAATTTGCAACTGGATTTTTTCAGTTTAATATTTGTTTTGTTTTTTATGAGTTTCCTCCTTAATTGCCACTGTAGGATTTGTCCAAGTGAAAAGAAACACATCAAGGAGGACACTCTAAAACAATGGGGCAGTTTTTAAGCAAAGTGGAAGAACACCCAGCTCCCAATTCTTGCAGTTTTCTGGTTGTTTTAATTCCCAGCTTTGAAATCAAGGGCCTCCTTTAAAAGTAGGCAGGTCAAATGGTTTGCAATAAATTTAAAAAAAAAATTTCTTTTTTTTATTCTAAGTTCCTTTAAAAAAAAACAACAACTCTGCTTTGAAGATTTAGGATTTCTGCTTTTTCTTTCGTTAAGCAAATTTATAAATTTAGGGATGTTTTGTGCATATAGAATCTGTCACCAGTATGTATCTTGTTTTGAAGAAAGTGTTTTTGTTGTGGATGTGTCATGCTGTATATATTTGTTCATATTTTTGTGAATTGAATACTATGTACCATTGTATTATAGTAACTTTTATAAAGCAAACCATAAATATACTGACTTTTCTTACAGAAAAATTATGTTGTGCTTAATATATTACCAGGGCAGCTTTTTGCACTTAGACCTGTGCTGGGAAGTGTGAGAGCTCAAGGAGGCAGATCCAGAACAAGAATGGTGTGAAGAACTTGTTTTCACCAAAGTTTACTGAAAATATTAATTCTTTTGAGCAGGAAATGAATTTAAGCTTTAAGAAATGTCTCAGTATTAAAAATCTTGACAATGCTGCAGAGCTGAAGCAGAGCCCTCCTGATAGTGAGCCAGGAGTCCCAAACCTGTCCAACCTCGGCAGGTGAGGGGTCCCTGCTCCTCCAGCCTCTGCCCTGGATTGCTCTGAGTTCATATCCTTTTTTTATTTATTTACTTTTAACTTTATGAAGGTAAAAGCCCTTAACGACCAGGCAAGGTGTCAGTGATGCTGTGAGGCTGCTGGGGACAGAGGCTCTTTGGTTTCCTTCTTTTTAAGTCATTTTATTCAAATTGCCAGGAGTTGGACTTGGATGATCCTTGTGGATCCTTTTCAGCTCAGGACATTCTGTGATTCTATGAAAACTGGGATCCAGAGAAGGGGGGAGCTAGGGGAGCCCCTGAGGTTTGGCCCATGTACCCCTCCCCAACGGGGGGCTGCTACTGGGGGGCTCTGGGGGCAGGTCATGGTGGCCTCTCTGAGCTTTTATGAGCTTTTATTTAAAAAGAAATACCTGGAGCAGGGAGCAGTGGAATGGCTGATGGAGGAGGACGTGGAAGAGACAGGACAGAGGCTGTAGGTGACTTCCCAGCTCAGCTCCTGGATTCCACAGGTGAGCACAGGACAGGGGTGCAGGACAGCCACACCTCAGGGGCTCAGCCTGGAGGGGCTGGGATGGGGCTGGGGGCAGGACTCGTGTCCAAGGGGCCTGTCCTGAGCTGAGGGCTCGGCAGAGGCTTGGGCTGCTCGGGGTCTGAGAGCTCCCATGCTGGGAAACTGGGAGCATGGGGGCTTTGGAGGGTGGCTGTGGGGAGGCCCCAGGGTGTCCTTCAGCAGCTGTGGGCTGAGGGCTGTGCATGGAGGAGTGCTGGATCTGCAGCCTCAGGGAACACAGGGACTCCCCAGGCACTCAGGCCATGTCAGAAAAGGGATTTATTGTGTTGAGGAGGAATTCCCCGTGCAAAGGACAGTGACAACAGCAGAGCAACACCCGAAGGAGACTTTGCATATGCAGCCAGGATCTGAGCCAAGGAACCGCTGCCAATGCCAGCAATTACTGCTTGAAACATGGGAGAAACCCCAACCCGTTATTAATGCGGGAATTTACAGGTATTAGAGCAAGACTCTGTTGCCTTGGGAAGGCTGAAATACTAAATATGATTAATTCTTATTCCAAAATGTTGGAGCTACCCTAAAACCGTGTTTATTCACAGCAAATTGAAATTCAAGATTGAGTCTAAAAGCAATTAAACCAAAATCTTACAAAAGGAGATGTGCAGAGAGGCAAACGCCTCCGTGCTTTCGCAGTTTCCCGTGTAGCTAAAATTAAAACTTTGAAATTACTAAATTTGAGCACTCCCAGTTGTTTCTTCTGTCTTCCTCTGTGGCTGCATGTCTTTGGCCCATGCCTTAAACCTGCCCTTTGTTAAGAATGCCATGGTTTGGAACAGATTAAGCTGCTTTTTGAGAGTGTGTTTGCTATTTCCCACACCCCATCTCCCAGGAAGTCGACAAAGAGCAGCGCTGGGGCTGGGTTGGGAGAGCTCTTGGGTCCTTTGACATTGTCCGACTTGGCAGTGGCTTCCCTGGGTTTGTGGCACTCAAGTCTGGGCTATTTACCAAAACGTCGGGTGTTTCCCAGGTCATTTGGGAATCAGCTCCTTAGGGGTGAGGGTGGCACTTCCTGCCATCCTCTACATGCACTTGGTCTCCCCGTTGGGCTCCAGGATAGTCAGGTTTCCTCTGGCATCCTGATCCATTTCTATGGCTTCAAACAGAGACTTGAAGTTCCCGGCACCAAAGCCCTGTGGAGACAGCAACATTATGGACCAGGGGCTTGGTGGCCCTGAGGGCTCAGGGCCAGGATCAGCGGGAAATCCTCAAACCAACCTGGTGGTTGTGCCTCTGGATCACCTCCAGAAAGACCGTGGGTCTGTCTTGAACTGGTTTGGTGAAGATCTGGAGCAAGTAGCCTTTTTCATCAAAATCCACCAGGATTTTCAGTTCCTGGAGAAAAGAAATGAGGTGACACTTTGAAGACCCATAGTGGAGTGAGTGGGGCTCACATCCCTGCAAAGCACTTTGGGGAGCTGGTCCAGCCCTGGGCAGGCCTTTTCCCTCTCTGACTCACCGCCAGTTTGTCAATGTTCTCCTTCACTTTGATTTTGGCAGTTTTGAGCCTCTCCCGCAGCACCTGGTAGTAGCTGGAGGGCACATCCATGAACTGCATGCCCCGCTGCTTCAGGTTGGTGATCTGCAAGGCAGGGGAGACCCAGCGTGGCTCAGTTTGGGAGTGGTTTGTGCCAGGAGCATTTCATGGGATGGGCAGTGTTGGGACACAGATGCTTTCCCATGGCATTGGCCAACCTCAAGCACAGGAACCTGGCTCATCATTTCTCTTTGGCACCAGGAATGGGCAGACCCAAGATGCCCTCCCCAGACACTACAGAGAGCTGTGCAAGGATGATTCGCTCTGCTCCAACCTACTGATACTTCTGGATACTTTGGTCCAGAGAGGAGCCCAAACCAGCAGCTGGGCTCAACCCAGACCTGCCCCTGCCCCAGCTAAAGGTAGGTGATGGGCTGTGGGGCTCAGCTCTGCAGCCTGGGCTGCCTGAGTCCCACCAGGCACCCTGCAAGGACAAAGGTGCCACCACCAAGGGCCCTGCAGACCCCAACTGCTTTAAGCTGGAAGGACAGGCAGCTCACACGTGCAGGCAGGTCCATTTGCAGTGATTCCCTGGGCAGTTAATCCTGGTTGTAAAACAACCACAGCACAAAGCCCGTTCACTCTGTGTCCTTGTACCCTGACGGGGTCATGGTCCACCACAGTCCTGTGAAGAGCACCATGCCCAGAGCCGGGGCAGGACAGGCTGGGGCAGGAGGCTCCCAGGGCAGGGGGATCCCAGGGCAGGGGGTCCCAGGGCTACACTCACTGCTGAGATGATGTCGGGGGTGTTCAGTGCGATGTGCTGGACTCCGGCCCCTCCGTAGTAATCTATATATTCCTACAGGGAAAAGATGTCACCATGGTAGTGACAGTGCAGCTACAAGTGCAAAGGCATGGGTGTGAGCTTAAAAATATGCAGGCAAGACCAGCCCAGGGGCACCATGGAAGGACAAAGACACTCTTGATGAGATCAGGGGTAAAACCAGCTCTGCCCAGCAGCTCTGCCAGGGTTTGTCAGACCCAAGCAGAGCCAGGATTGCTTTCTAGAGCCACTTTAGCACAGCAGGTCTGCTCCGGCTCCAAATCACTGACCCTTGGTCCCTTTTCCTTCACCAAGGCCACCCTGGAAGTGGAGGCAGCCAGATGTCTCAACCAGCAGTGTCCACTCACCTGAATCTGGGATTTCTTCTTGCCAGGTGCTGGCTCATTGATGGGCATCTTAATGGTCTCCTCGTAGTTGGTGACCACAATGGAGCGCAGGGCACTGAACTCGGTGTGCAGCTGCTTGTCATCCACTGACCAGAAGCGGTGGAAGAGCAGGTTCTTCTGGTACCTGCCAGGCCACAAAGGGCACAATCAACCTCTCGCTTCCTCCCTGTTCTAACGGAGCTCTGCTCTGGCTTCTTAGCCCTAGCCACCCTCATCAGAAGTGGTGAGACCAGCAGAGTTGTGCTGCTGCTCCATCCCACCTCCCACCAGCTCTCCCCACTCTTACCAGTCTGCCACTGGGACCATCTGGAGGTCGGGCTGGTTCCCCACAACATGATCAACAAAGCTGAGCTTGGTGCTCGGTCTGTGGGGGGAAGTCAAGGAGGGTCTCAGCCAGGCTTAGGGGCACCCCACAGCTTGGGGGGCTCCAGGGTAAGGCAGTAGGGACCTGTCCAGCTTCTTGGTGAGATATCCCACCAGGACACAATGGCAAAGAGTCAGGCAGGACCCTCTGGAAAGTACTCACAACTTGGGCAGAAGGGGGTCCTTGAAGAGGGGCGGGTGGTACCCAGGGAGGAACAGGCCCTTGTAGTTGAGCTTTTCTATCAAGGTGTGGGTGGTGTCACCGTACTGTGAGGGGGAAAAGTGGTTGTGTTGTGGCTTTGGTTATGTGGGGGCCTCCCTGCTCCATGGACCCCACCCTGCCCTGCCACTCACCGTCTGGATCACTGCAAACTTCACTTTCCCAAATTTGTCCTGCTCCACCCACGGCTCCTTCACCACCACAGCTCCGCGCTCCTTGGCTTTCTGGGAGGAAGGAGAGAGATCCCGTCCTGCCACAGCTCCCCTGGGCTGGGGGGAGACATCCCCAGGCCCTCCCTGCCTCCCCTCACCATTCCGGGGGGCTGTGTGGGAGGGGGTGGAGGGGCTGCCCACCTGCACGATGAAGTCACAGTCCTCCACTTCGAAGGCGACGTCCTTCACCCCGTCACCGTGCTTCACCAGGTGCTCCCCCATCTCTGCCCAGAGCAGGAACAGCCACAGGCATGAGCAGAACTGCTCTGCTCTGCTATGGCCATTTCCCACTCCATCCCCGCCAAGGACACCTACCCTCATTGCCTGGGTTCAGAGCAGACGAGAAAACAAACACGATCTGCCGAGGAAGAGGAAGAGCGGTGAGGATGGAACCACAGGTGAAGGTTTTCATGGTGCAAACAGGGTTTGGCAGCCCCCACGTGTCTGACACCACCTCATCTTTCCCTGCCCTGGCAGTGGCACCTCTGCCAGGGGCTCCCTTACCTTGTCCTGCTTGACGACGTGTGACACCACCTCCCTGCTGCCTGTCTCCAGCCCCCGGTACGCCAGCTCCTCGAACCCCATCTTGTTGCAGTAGTAGGAAGCAGCCTGTGGGCAGGAAAGAGTCCCTCTGGTTGAAGCTGTGGTGCCCATAGGCCGTGGAGAACAGCCACCATGGCAGGTACAAGTCACACTTGCCCTGTGTGTGTCTGTATGTGTGCATGAGCACAGGCAGCAGCTTCTCTGCCTCCTCCAGCAGCCCAGGGAGGGCAAGCAGAGGCAAGCAAGGGCCCAGATTGAGGAAAAAGCCCGAATTCAGTGGGAAGTGCAGCCTCCAGAACTTTCTGCAAGGGCCGCCATCGAGCAGGAAACATTTCTGCTGGTCCCCTGTTCTGCAAGGTTGGGTGAAAAGCAGCTCGGGTGTGAAGCAGAGGGGTTTTAACTCGCTCAGGGATGGAGAGCCACGAGGCCGTGCAGCTCTGCGGGCTGGTGGCCACAGCCGAGCCCGGCCACGTGCGCTGGTTCGTGTCCCGTGTCCCTGCGCACGCCCCCGGCAGCCGCCCCTCGCCTTGCGCAAGGGCCACCAAGGCCATCGGCGCCGGGCCAGGGCCGGGCTTTGGGGCATCGGCACATCCCCGCCCGAGGGGCCGCGGGGATGAATCACCACCCCCCCGGCAGCCAATGCCCAGAGCGCCCGGCCCGGCCCGGGAGGTGTCCCCTGGCACACGTGCCCGGCGGCCGCAGCCTCTCACCTGCTTGGCATTGCCGACCCAGAAGGTGATGGAGTGGAAATGGATGAAGCGGCCTCGTTGGGGCTAAAAGGAAAGGAAAACAGGGCTGAAAGCTGCTGCTGCTGCCTTTCCTGCAGCTCTACTCGGCTCTGGAGCAGGGGGAAGCAGCAGCCGTGACCCTGAAAATGCATTTGCTGCAAAAGCATCTGAATTAACTGTGTGGAACAGCCCCTGAATGGCGATTTTCCAAAGTGCTTCACAGTCAAATCCACAGGATCCTGCACTGCAGGTTGGAAGGTACAAAGCCCCAGCTTGCCTGGGGCCACAGCCACAGTCCCAGTTCTCCCAGTGCTCCCCATAAGTGGCAGTCCCAGGGGGCTGCCCATCCACAAACCTCGCTCTGTTAAAGATTAATTCTCCCACAAAAGCTCTTACACAACCACCAGGGCCAGGACAGATCCCCCTTTGCTCCGTTCCCCACCATTGCCCAGCCTGCCACAGGGTGCCCAGCCCTGGAAACACTTTAAAGGTGAAAAAGGTGGCAAAAACAAGCAGCATTTGGAAATAAATGTTGCATGGAATGAGGATTCTGTTTAAGGATTGGTTTGACTGGGAAATACCCATCATCTCCTGATCGTCACTCTCCTCTCAAACCAGAAATTTCAATTACTAATATTAATTTACAAAGAGGATCTTGCATGGCCCAGCCAGAGCAGTTTTACTTCTGATTTCAACAGGTAATCAAGGAATGGATATTATCTGCTCTAACAGGACCGATGTTTCACACCAGGCAGAGGGGCGGGACAGGGACACGACTTGACTCTTACCTTTTCTCCTTTGTCTGTGTAAGACGTCTGAAAGAAAGAGAAGAGAGAGACATTAGCGGGTCAGGCAGCTACGGCAGCCCCCAGGGAGCCGAATCCAAAGTTCAGGCTGTGAGGAACAGCTCTGCTGTGCCACTTCCAGCACAGTCACTGGAAAATCCAAATTCAAGCACAGCTTAAACCTTCCAAGGTGTCCCGTGCCATGGAGCCCCGGACGTTTGAATTAATTCCCATCTGCTGCCCCTTACCATTTTTGTGACTTTGCGATGTGACAGCGGCCAAGAGAGCGCGAGAACGGGAGGGCTTTTAATATAACGGCGGGACCGGGAGGCTCCTCCTCGGCCCCACCTTCTCCCCCCACCAACCCCGGCATGTGTTTGGTTTGGGCTGGGAGCTGCCCAGACCGGGGGTGGTGGGTGGCTGTCACTGGGGCCGTGTCACGGGGTCCTTTGCAGCCCCGGCAGTGGCACTGCGGGGTAAAACGTGGAGGATGGTGAGGGTGAGTGTGCAGCACGTGAGGCTCTGCCGAGGGTTGGGACCCTGCTGACCCCACAGCCAAACCCCTGCCCCGTGTGTGCCGGGGTCACAGGGGAGTGATGCAATTGGGGTAGCGCATCCCCCGGCCCGCCCGCTGCCCCTGGGGACGTTCACCCCTCCCTTTGGGACGTGTCATCCTGGGCAGCGCTGAGCCAGGACAGCCTGCAGAGTCCAGCTGGCTGTGCGGTGGTGTCTGGGCACGGCGCCACGCGGTGCCATCTTCAGCCCCGGTGAGCCCAATGCTGCAGGGACCCCAAAATGTGGGAGCAGCAGGAAGAGGGGGCAGGAGGCGGCCCTGCCGGGGGAGACGCCAGTGCACAAACTCCACCTGACTGGGAGTGGTGGGAAGTCGGAGCCACCAGCGGGGCCAGGGAGGATGAGCACAAGGGGCTTGCGTGGGTGCCAGTGGCAGAGAGAACAGGGGTCGGGGTCTAGTGGTGGGGCTGTCGCCTGCTGCCACACTCCATGGGACACAGATGCCATGCACCACCCGGCTACGGCACAGACTGGGGAGGGGTGAGCAGCAGGGACAGGGTCACAACACCATACCACCACAGCTGTGTCACCCAGCGATGGTGACACCGCTGTGCCACCACATGCCACCATCAAAGCCGTGTAACTCACTGACGGTGACACCGCTGTGCCACCCCATGTCACCATCACAGCCACCCCATGGCACCACCACAGCAGCGTGACCCGGTGACGGTGACAGTGCTGTGCCGCCCCCTGCCAGCAGCGCGCCGCGGAGGCACTGACGCAGCTGTGCCACTCCGTTACCGTCACCGCGGCGCCGCCCCCGGCACGGTCCCGCTGCCCCCGCCCCCGGTGCTGCCCCCGCCCACGGGCGTCTCCGCCTCCGGCCCCGCCCCGCGCACCTCCCGTGCGGCCGCGGCCATGGCGGAGCCCGGCGGGGGCCGCCCCGTCACCGTCAGCGACGTGCAGCAGCTGGTGCGGCGCAAGGACGAGATCGAGGCGCAGATCAAGGCCTGCTACGAGCTGCTGGAAGGGGTCGGTGCCCGGGCAGGGCAGGGCCGGGCCGGGCCGGGGGGAGCCGTGCGGGCCCGGCCCTCTCCCAACCGCCGCCTCTTCCCTCACAGCAAAAGGGCGTCGGGATGCACGAGCCGCTGGTGGACGCCGAGGGCTTCCCCCGCGCAGACATCGACCTGTACCAAGTGCGCACCGCCCGGCACAACATCATCTGTGAGCGGGGAACGGGAACCGGGCGGGGGGGCCTTTCCTGGGGCCGCGGGATGAGCCAGCGACACCGGGATGTGCGGGGGGAACCCGGCCTCTGCCCGGGACAGGCACCGCGTAACGGCGGTGACACCGCTTAAGTCTCTCAAGCTCTCATCTCCTCGCTGTAATTCCTCAGAGTGGGAGCCCAGGGCTGCGCTGAGCCGGTTTTCCACTGGTTCTGCTCAGTGCTCGGAGCTGCCGCCTGGGCTGAGTCAGTAAAATGCCTTTGTCCACATGGTACTGCAGCGGCACTGAAATTCTGCCTCTGCTGTGGAGCCATTTGGGATCTGCGAAACACAATAAAGCTTTTCTATGCTGTTTGTAGAATACAATTTGGGTAGGAAATGGTTTGGCATTTATTTCATCCCAGGCTTTGCCAGTGTGCTGACTTTCAGGATGGGTTTTTCTCTTCATACATAACAGCAGATGACTTAATGGAAAGAAGACTTGAGCTGCTCACTGAGTTCTCAGAGATCATGGGCCTCCCAGCCCTGCTGCCTTTGCATGTTTACCAAAATTTGTAGGGTGGTTTTCTCTGTATCTGACTTTTACTGATAAACATCTGCCGGGCTGGCACCAGGCCCCAGCAGATAGACCAGCAGAGGTTCTTGCTGAGATCAGAGGGCAGGGGCAGAGGGCAGCAGGGCACTGCTCTGCATGGCAGCAGAGGGGAGCAGGTGCCCAGAGTCCTTTGGGGGAACCCTTTCCAGCTTCCCATGTGCTCATGCTGTCACCCACAGGTTTGCAGAATGATCACAAGGCCCTGATGAAGCAGGTGGAGGAAGCTCTGCACAAGCTGCACGCCCGGGAGAAGGAGAAACACGCCAAGGATGAGGCGGAGGCCTTGGCCGAGGCCATGAGCCAGAACCAGAGCCTGCCCCAGGCCTTTGCCAAAGTGAACGCCGTGACCCCGGGCTCTCCTGCCAGCATCTCCGTACGTCAGGCACAGCTTGTGGGCAAGGCTTTGTCTGGAGTCAGACAGCTCATGGCTTCCTCTGTCTCTTGTTAATAAGTGGGAATATGTTGGGGGCTTGATTAGGGTGTCACCCCTTCTCTTCTGTCACACTGGGATGTCCTGTGAATGGGCTGGTCACTGTACAGGGATGAGATGGGTGTTCTCTGAGCTGTATCCTGGCATCACACAGTTCCTCCCATGCCTCACTGACCATTCCAGCCTCAGGATTTCTCTTCCCATGAAACAGAACAGAGGAATGAACACGTACCTCTCCCTGTGGCCTTGGAGAGGCTGTAGTGATGTTCACTTGCCTGAGTGTGAGAAGTGTTGTAGCACATCTGTCTCCCTGTGGCTGGGTGAAGGGTGATGCTCCTGTGTTATTACCTCTGATACTACCTGTCTTTGGAGAATGCAGGTGCTCATCTCTCTTCTCTCTCTGTCCAGGGACTTCAAGTTGATGATGAGATTGTGGAGTTTGGATCTGTCAATGTAAACAACTTCCAGAACCTGCAGAACATCGCCACGGTGGTGCAGCACAGCGAGGGGGTGAGCTTGTTTCTGCTGTGACTGCATTCTCTTGTCTGTCTCTGTTAGCCACAGCTTTTTCTATGGAACTTGGATCTCTGGAATCATCATTTCCATGTCAGAAACAGTGTCAGATTCAGTCTCTGCTGTTGCAGCCTCGTTCTCTGGAAGCACTGAGCTATTTGCTGATGCATAGAAGAGCTGAGGGGTGTGTGCTCTTTGCTGTGAGCATCACTGTTGTTTGTTCTCCCCAGGGACTCCCTGCAGCAGCATTGCTCTGCCAGCCTCATGAACTGGCCAGAGAAGCTGCTGCAGCCATTAAGCGCTTGATGGTGGAAGTGGGGGATCTCCTGGAGATGACTGCCCACAAAACACTCCCTTCTTTCAGTTATAGTCACCAGAGTGGGAATGGGCAATGGGGCACTGCTGCAGAACAGCTCCTTGGGCTTATTGTTCTTCTGGTGCTTCAGCAAAAGAAGGAAGAGAGTTGACTTGGTGATGGAAAAGTGAATTTATTTTTTATTTTTTCTCTCTTCCAGAGACCCCTGAGCGTGACTGTGATCCGTGGTGGTAGAAGGGTGCACGTGGGGCTGACTCCGAAGCGCTGGGCCGGGAAGGGTCTCCTGGGGTGAGCTGCTCTTTCACTTGCTGGAAGGGAAGAGGCTTTCACCAGCTCGGGACACATTTCCTGAGCAGGGCCAGGCCTGGGCTGTGTCCCTGCCCACTGTGACAGACCTCATGGGTGGGCACCAGGGAGCTGGAGGCTGCTGGTTCTGCACAGGGATAAGGGAATTGAGTTTCATCAAACATGAGCACAGGGACAAAGGTCTCAGGGGCCGGTTTGTCTGGTAGAGGAAACCAGTGGAGGAGGGTTGTGGTGGGTCTGATCCATCCCATGTCAGATCTTCTGTGCCTGTTTGAGAAAGGAAATTTAATATTTCCTTCTACCCTCTTCTTTTTCAGCTGCAATATCATTCCCTTACAAAGATGACCATGGCTTGGGGAACAATAAAGCTGAAGCTTGTGCGTGCTTTCTGGACTCTGATCTGGTTTGCAAACTTCCCTACGAGTTGTTGCTGTGACCTCTGGTGCCTGAAGGGTTCTGGCAGAGCAGGGCCTGCCTGCAGTTCAGAATTGCATTGGTTGTCGGGAGGAACCTGCAGAGCTGCAGGCTGTGGCTTCTCATCTCTTCCACCTTGTATCAGTTTAGAATAAGGCTCTAAAGAGACCCAAACCTCACTTGATACAGCCTCCAAAGAGCTTGAAATGCTCTTATTTGATGGTAACAAAACATTCCTTTCTTCTCCCCTTTAAAACTCCTCACTGAATATCATGTATTATATGCTAAAAAGTCCTAGAGCACTTTTTGATGCCTGTCACAGTAGATGACAGGCAAGAGATATGCAAGTTTGATACTTCATCTTCTCCACGTTGCCAGAACTTGTAAAGTCACTGAACATACTGAAAGGATTTTTGGAATGCCCAGTTATTTTAAGACAACGAGGTAAGGAATAGGGGTTATAATTCTACTTTTGGAACTTCTAGTAGTTCATGTAGTCATGATAAAAGCACTCCTAATCTGGCTTCTCTCTCTTTTTTCTTTCAATTTTTTAAAAAATTGTTTATTTGTGGGAGTTAATTTTGGGGTGTTTCCCTGGTTCCAGCCAGGACAGGGTTTACGTTTTTGTTCCTCCCATTCTCCTCTCCATCCTGCTGCAGGAGCAGTGGGGGGAGTGGTGAGTGGCACATGCTCTGAGGGTTTTCAGTGGGAAGAGTAAATTGGGGAATACCATTCCTAAACCACCAAAGGTGCATAAACTGTTTGAGGGGATTCCGGGAATGACTGGTTTGTTTGAAGCTTATTTCTAGTTGAACTTTGAAATAGTCTCCCAAAACAATAAAACTGAGTATTGCCTCTCTCTGCTCTTGTAGTCGTTATTTGGGGCAGCCTCTCCGGGTCAGGGAGATAATAGGAGCTGATAACAAATCTCCTTTCCGCTCCCAGCAGGGTGTGAGGCTCTTTCTGGGCAGAAGGAAAAACAAATTAAATTTAGAAATTGTTATTATTTGAGCTTAACAGCAAGGCTGAGGTCAACAGCTGGGAGCGTCTGGAGCCGATTATCTGCAGGGGTGAAGTGAGAGCTTGGAGTGATCCCTGGGAGTGGGTTCGCTGTGCAAGGGCCGTCCTGGCAGAGAGCTGGGGACCATGGGGGACTGTTAGGGGATGGGGGATGATTTTTCTCGCTTTGACTCCGCTTGTGCTGCTCAGGGAAGCCACTGGAGCACAGCAGTCTACAACTCCTTGTCGGGGGTATCGGGTAAAGATCCTTCATCCCATTCCCCGGGCAGGGCGAGGGTTCGGTCCCAAATGGCTCCGGCTATGCCAAGAGGGGCTTTGTCGCAGCCATGAGCGGGATTTAGGCTTGGGCAGGGTGAAAGGCTGAAAGTTCCCTCCTCCGGGAAGGAACGGAGCGGCGGGGGGCTCAACGCTGCCTCTTCCTGGCAGCCGGTGCGGATGAGGAGGGTCCTCCCCTCTCTCCCGGCGTTTCCCGGTGCAGCCGGTGGGGATGAGGAGGATTCCCCTCCCTTTCCCGGTGCAGCCGGTGGGGATGAGGAGGATTCCCCCCCCTTTCCTGGTGCAGCCGGTGGCGCAGCCGGTGCTGCCGGTGCAGCCGTTGCCTGGGAACGGCGGTCGCAGAGGCAAAGAGACGCGGGGATCGCTGTGTCGGTGAGCGGAGGGGGTCTCCGGGAGGGTCCCTCGGGACAGCAGGAGGCACCGAAGTCTGGATGGGTTCCCAAGTGGGGTCTTGGGAACGGCTCCGTGTCAGCGCGGTGACACACGGCGACCGCGGCGGTTCCCGAGCTCCCGTCCCGCCTGCCGGGGCCCGGGGAGGGTTTTTCCCAGGGCCTCCTTCCCCTCCCGTGAAAGTTTTCTGTGCACAAGGTTTCGGTGTTGGCTCAAATGCAGACCCGTGAAGCCGGAGATGAACCAGCTGCCGCCCAGGAGCAACTCTGTGCTTACAGGGACTGTGACAAAACCCCATGCGAAGGGAAATTTCCATGCCCGGCGCGGTGTGCGGGTAGACAAGGGAGGGAGCCAGGGAGGGAGCCGGCTCTCAGCTGGAATAACCGGAGCTGTGCTGGGCTTGCTTGTGCTCAGTGCGGGAGTGTTACTGGAGCTGAGAAGAGGCTCTGGGACCCATTTCCCAACTTCTCAGGTGCTCTTTCCTCCTGCTGTGCCCAATTCCAGGTCGTTGTGCAGCCAAATCTGGGATAGTGTGTGTGGGGAAGTGTTTCAGAGCATCTACACACCCCAGCTCCCTGGGAGGAGGGCAAAGGTGTGATGGATGGTCCATGTGAAGTTACACTGGAGTAACTCACTGAGGGAAGAGCAGCACTAAGCAGCGAGCCCAAGGAGATGTCCCAGGAAAGACAGACAGCTCAGGAGATGGAGGTGAGGGTTGTGCCACGGAAAATCCTGTTTGAGACAGGGTCTGGGGCAGATCCTAGTGGAAACAGAGCCCCCAGGATCTGAGACATGCTGGGGTTCATTCCCAGTAGCCACAGGGTGGTCCCCATCCAGACCAGCCCAGGAGCCAGCATTCACCTAAACCTCTCTCCCTTTTCAGGGTCTCCTTGCTGTTCCCAGGGAGAAGGAAGGAGCACCAGAGGATGGTGGAGAACCACCGATGTGTCCCCCACCATCTCCTTTAGGTATGGGGATCTCAGACACCCTGCCCAGCACCTGGGCTGGGAGCCAGGGCACCCTGGGGGAAGGCAGTGCTGGGACATCATGCCTGGAGGGTGCTGGATCCCCTGAACCACCCCCAGCACTGTTTGGGTCCAAGGGAGCCATTTCCAACCCTCTCTCAGGCTACAGGGAGCAGCACACACAGCATAAAGGCTCTGCCAGCTTGGTGTGGGCGGCCATGCCGGGGATGCTGTTCCGGAAGAACAGGGACAGAAGCCTTCATCCCCTTGTGAGTACCAACGGGCACAGTGCCACCAGGATTGTCCACACCGCACCTAGCGCCTGCCCTGCTCTCTTCCATCGCTCCACAGACCTTGTGTGCCTTTTTTGTCCTGGCTGCTGAGAGCCAGGAGCTGCCTTTTCCCTGCAGAACCTGTCCTGGGTGTTTGGCTACAACAGCAGCCTGGCCGTGCACAGCCTGATGGACGGGGAGGACCGGGTGCTCCTGTACGTCTCCTCCCACGTAGGGGTCATCCACGATATCCTGGGGAACAAGCAGTACCACCTGCAGGTCTGGCACACAGCTGAGCATCTCCCTGCTCCTCCCCTTCTCCTGAACCCCCTCCCTCCATCTCTTTTTCTGGTGCCCTGTGCTCAGGGGGCACCTATAACCAAACCCAGAGGCAGCCCAAACAAAAGGTAAGGATGAAACAGCCCCAGGTTTGCAGCCTCTGAGGCATTTTGCTGCTTCCCTCCCCCAGGGCCACACAAATGTAATTTCTTGCCTGTGTTTGAGTGAAGACAAACGCTGGGTTGCGACCGCCGACCGAGGGCCAGATGCTCTGATCATCGTGTGGGACTCCTACTCCGGGTAAGCTCCCAGGAACCTCCTCTTTGGAAACCTGCTATGTCCAGTAAATCACTCAGGACCGATTCCAGCCTCAGCTTAGAGTAAAATGAGAGAACACAGGGTCAGACTAAAAAGCAGCAAAGGAACCAAAACCAAACTGAGGCCTTCATGATCCTCATATCACCCATACCCACGAGACACTGAGATGGGGCTGAGCTCCCCCAGACTAAGAACATCACATCTTCATGATGTGATGGAGATCCCTGGTGAGTTGTTTCCCAGTGCCATTTACTTAGGAGGAAGGGACAGAGGGGACATTGAGCACCAGCCTGTGGCAGCACCAGTGTTTGCAGCCTCCCTCCCTCCCTCCTTCCACACAGACCAGGATGGATGGGTTGTGCCACAGACTTTGCCAAGTGACTGCCATGAACCCCCTGTGCTGCCAGGAGCACCCATGGGGTCTCTGCTCCTTAGGGTACCCGTGCGCACCATCTTCGAGAGTCATCCGGAGGAAGGGATCTGTGCCATTGCCATTTCCCAGGATGCCAAGTATTTGGTGACCATTAGTGCTGGTACTGTGCAGGTGAAGAGAATATCTCCTCTTTGATAGCTTTGCAGGATAGAGACCTGGAAGTTTTTCGCAGTGCAGCACAGGGGAGGTGGGAATTTGGAAGGGGAGAACAGGAGAGAGGGAAGCGGGTTTGCAGAGTGATGGCTTGTTTTTGCTGAGCCACTAGAAGACAGACCTGGATTTAATTAAAATGAATGCTGCAGAGTTGAGAAAACGGATCTTAATTTGTTATAAAAGCTTCTGACTTCATCACTTTCATCTAAGCAGTTTCTAGCATTATTTCCTGAAATTAAGCTTTCTGCTGCCAGGCCGTGCTGGGTTTTACCCTGCTCCAGTCTTTTAGGCCACACCATCCCCTGCAGTGGGTGGGGAATGGGGCTCGCCTGGCTTCCCCCAACCTCCCAGAAAGCCACAAGTGTTCCTTGGATTTTTCTTCCCTTCTCTTCCAGAAAGTTTGTGTTTGGAGATGGACTTGGCCCACAGAGAAACCCCTGTGCAGCACAGATCTGCAGCCTGAGTTTGGGCGTCAGGTGAGTGACCACGGTTGAGGAGGGTAGAGGGGCTGGACTGGGCAGCCCCATCCTCACCTGCTCCCCCCTGTGCCCCCATGTCCCCATCCAGCACGGGGCAGCTGGTGGGTGCCAGCTGGGGATGGCAGGCAGGATCACACCCCAACCCTGGGGCACCCTGATTCAGCAGAGCATCCCAAGGGGTTATCCCTGCTCCTCTGATGCCTAACAGGCACAGGGTGTCCTCTGTTTTCAGTTCAGTGCAGCTGGTGAGGTGGTTTTGGATAAAGCAGTTAATCTGCATGGAAGAATAAGCAGAAGGCATTGCTCAGTTTGGTGCTAATGTGACTCTCACCTTTGAATTTCAGGATTATGTCATTTTTAACCCTCAGAATCCCCATGAGTTTCTCAGCAACAGCAAAACCCAGGTGATATTTTACCTGTGGGTAAGTAGGGACATGGGATGTCGTGTTTCTGCCAGAAAGGAGGTGACGGGGAAACTGTGTGGCCAGGTGTTTGTCCACAACTTAGGTCACACTTTGCAGATCTCTCCCTGCCCTTGCCCCCTTGGAGCCTTTCTGCCTTGGGAGCCCTGCTTTGGTCACCACAGTGTGGGGCCAGTGCCCTGATGGTGGGGAGGGAACACGCTGGCACTGCAGAGCTTGGTTCCAAAATCCTCCTGGATGTTTTCTCTGCTTTCCCCAGGATGAGGCAGGTTTGCAGTACGGGGCACCATTCCTGAGCAACCAGGTGAGCACAGCAGGGAGGGACCACAACATGTCACCCTCTTGACTTTCCTGTCAAAAGTCATGAGCAGCAGCACTGTCCCTCCCCATCCCCTCAAGCAAAAACAGTGGCCATGTCCCCAGCTTGTCCCCCTTGGACTGTTGGGTTGCCTGAGCTGGGCTCAAGCAGGGCTCTCTCTCCAAGGTGCCCCACTGCATTTTCTCCTGGGGCTCTCGTCTCTTGTGCTGCCGTGGGGCAGGGAAGGAATGTCATGAGGACCAAGCAGAAAAATCTCTGCTTGAGGAGAGCAGAGCCAGCTCTGGGATGAAAACACGGCCTGGCTGCTGTCTCCACAGACCTTCAAGTGCCTGGTGGGACAGTTCAGCCAGTCAGTTTTCCATTATAACAACACCCAAGCTCTGACGGGCACCTCGGCTGGGAAACTGGTGGTGTGGGACATGGACAATCCCCGCACTCTCCCCGAGGAACTGCCAGCCAAACCACACGGAATAACAGCCACCAAAGTGGTGTCAATGCAGAAGGAGAGTATTACCGTGCTCAAAGTGTTGGAAAGGTAATGAGGCAGCCCTTTTCTGTAGCTGTAGTCCTCAGGTACCTTAGCTGTAGTAGTGGCAGAAATAATGTCGGAGTTTTAAGTCGCTTGGCAGCATGGTCACTCATGCAGGAAAGTGCTGCTGGTTTATGAGTAATTTTCCAGCAATGGATTTGACTGGGGGTGGAAATAAGGTTGAAAAGTCGTGGTGATGAGATGCCAGCTCTGCTGGGGTAGCTCAGACAGTGGCTCAGCCTCCTGGCCGCTACCGGCAGAGGGAGCAGACAGCCACCAAACGCCGCGACAGCCTCGGGGACACGGCAGGGACACGGCAGGGTCACAGCAGAGCCGCTGGTTTCTGCACAGCCCCGGCTTTCTCCTGAACATCTGTGCAGGGCTCTCTCATGTGCTTATGCAGAGAAGTGGGGAAGAGATTTGCTTCTGCCCAAAGATGCTCTTCAAGAAATACCTTGGAGTTGTCAATGTGTTGGTTAAGAACTTCCCCTTCCTTGCAGCTGTGTAGTCACAGGTGATGTGAAAGGGCAAGTTAAATTCTATGATGGGCAACTGCGGCTCCTCACCATCTACAGCCATGACAAAGTGGGTCCCATCCGGTCCATCTCATTCTCCACAATCGTTCGTGATCCTCTCAGTGCTTACCCAGACAGCAGCCAGACCTTTCTCACCAGGTGAGTGTCTCTTTACAAACCCAGGCTTCTGTTTGTCTTGCAGCTCAAAACCGGGGAGGTGGTCAATGAGAGCTGCTCCATGAGCTTCTGCCTGGTCTGGAGCAGGTTTCAACCTTGTGCCCAGGCTTCTGGGCAAGACAGGGAGGCAGGACAGGGAGGCAGGACAGGCAGGGAGTCTGGGTGGGCTCCAGCACATCCCAGATTCTGAGCTTGAGGTGATGCCTTGGCGCAGACACGGCGTTAGTGCAGGCACGGCGATGATCAGCTTCTCTGTCACGTACCCGGCACACCAGGCAGTGCTAATGCCGAGCCTCCAGCTCTCACTGGGCCCCTTAATCCGCCCCTTAAGCCCCTCCCAGGGATGGCTATATCCAGTTGGATTTTATCATGGCTTGGCAAGCTAATTGGGGCCGTGGCACCAGCGCAGGGTTGCACCACACCAACTGGTCACCAGCCCCTCTCTGTCCCTCTGCATGATGTAGCTGTGCCTGAGGATTTATAGGGAGGCTGCAGGCCAGACGAAGCTGTTGTGTGGCTCCATCCAACCTGCAAACCATATGTCTGTCACTCCTGTTAAGGCTTTCCTGGCAATGTCTGTTCTTAGCCATACGTGTTTTCCACAGAGCCATGAGGGACAGAGTCTTTTCCAGCCTGGAACAATGTCCTGGAGGATGATTAGGTTTCCCTGTTGGTCTCTGTAGTCTCATCTCTCTTCCTGGGTCGCTGCTCCAGACTCTCTATCAGGCAGACCGAAACTATACATGTTTGTGCTGTAATGTGAATAATTATCCAGCTGTCTGCTTCACACATCACCAGTCACACAGTGAAACCTCTCTGCCGTGCTGGTCAGCGTGGCTGAGTGAGCAGACAGGGATTGAAACTGCCCTCTGACCTTGGCCATGGCAGCACGGTCAATGCGGAACCACTGACAATGGTGGCGTGGAGACACGTGAAAAGCCCATTCAGAGTATCTCCAATTGCTCATTTGTCCATCTCACACACCAGTGACTTGCAAACGGCAGGAGCTCCCCAGATGTCATTCATCTCCTGGCTTGCCCAGCCAAGTAGAAAATGAAACTGGCTCCAATGTCTTCCCGTGGCCATATCCCAGGTCATGAATACAAAGTGCCACTTGCCTTCCAGGTCAAGGAGCGTTTGCATATTGCGTATCACAAAATAGAAGTGATTGTCCAACTAACTTGCCAAAAAGAGACTGATGTGTAATATAGCTTGGAGGAACATGAGCCAGTTGGTCTGATTCATCGAGTTCTGTTTCTCTCACACTAAACAGGAACTTTATCCTTTCAACCTCTGATGCAACCATGTTCCATGTTGCAACAGACAGCACAACCTTTGAAAGAATCATGAAAGAGGCGAAGAAAGCTGTGAATGCCATTGCCTGCCACCCGCAGGAGCCACTCGTGGCTTCGGGGAGTCACTGTGGGCTTCTGAAGGTGTGGGACTATACGGAGACCCAGTACCTCGTTAGCAGGATATTCACTGAGGCAGGCATCCAGTGCTTATCTTATGACCCTGAAGGTATCCCAGCCCTGTGACCTCCCCACGTGCCAAGCACTGGCCTTCCTGTGAGGAGTGATGGTGTCGTGAGAGGTTTCTGGTCTGCTTTCCAGGTTATTTGCTGGCTGCTGGTTTTACTGATGGAAGCGTTTACATCCTTGATGCAATTTCCCTTCAGTCCATCTGCGACAAATTCCAGTTCTCGAAAGGTGCCGTGACTCACATCAGCTTCTCTTACGATTCCAAGTACCTCGCAACTGCTGTAAGCTTGTTTTTTCCGCTCGGTGATTTACATGCGTTGTTCCTGGGGCAGCTTTGGGAGGGACTGGGAATTGCCGGCCATCCTTCGAGGCACAGAGCGAGCAGGGCAGAGGGCTGTTCCTCCCCTGGGGCTTGGTGACTCTGAAATGCAGAGCGAGCAGGGCAGAGGGCTGCTCCTCCCCTGGGGCTTCCTGACTCCGAAGTGCTTTTCCTGGCTTGAAGAGTCACTCTGTAAAAACGTCACCAGTCACAGTGGCTCCGCAGACCCGCTGCTGGCAGCGCCCCGTTCCTAACTTTAGTGCCAAATCTTAGCTCTGCATCCATCTGTAGAAAGGGCTGGAGCAGGGATTTCCTTCTGGCTGGTGCTCTGCGAGGGGGCTGCTCCCTCGATCCCGTGTCTTGATACAGAAGTGTAGAGGCAGCGTTGAAGCAGTTTGACTCAGAGGTTGTAGCAACTGGTGATGATCTCTACAAAGAAAAAGATTCCCCTTTCCTGCATATGTGCCAGAGCACAGCAGTGGGAAGCATCTTCCTTGTGATTTCTGGGGAATCGCAGAAATTGATTTACTGCCCTTTTTCTACATGAGAATGGCAGAGAATGGCTCAGATGCTCCCGCCAGGTTGAGGATTTCTGTGGGGCACACCAAGTAACCCACCGCCAGCCAGGGGATGTGTGCGGGGGTCGTGGCTCATTGACCTTTGTGCCGTTGTTGCAGGATGAGAATCATTCAGTGACTGTTTACAAGAGAGTCCTGCAGAATGGGAGCAGATGCTGGGAACACCTGGCAGGACTGGACTCCCACTACAAACCCATCCGGAGCATCCTCTTTGGGGTCCACTCGGACAGCAACGAGCCCAGGCTCCTGAGCCTCGGGGAGGACCGGCAGCTGGTGGGTTGATGGGGAAGTTTAAAGGACAGAGATGATTTGTGGTTAAAGGGGTGGGGCTGGACAATGCCATCAGAGGAGACTCCATGTTTGGTTCCTTGGCTCCCAACTCTCTCCTGACCAGTTTCATTGCTGGGGGGTGTTTCTCAGCCTGGTCTCAGCACTGAGGCTCTCCTATTGTGGCTTCTCCAGGAAATGCAAATCCAGTGATTCCACAAGGTCAAGGGTGCTGGCAGACCACAGGGGAGTTGCTGTGTTTCCTTGTCTTTCCTCCAGGTTGAATATGACCTGAAGAGCAGCATCAAGGACCACTTGGTGGTCACACACAGGGACAGGCTGGAGCAGGCTGCGGTGCCCCTGTGCTTGGCCTGGTACCCACAGCTCAGCACCGAGTCCTTTTTCCTCACTGCCAACAATTGCTACAAAATGAAGCTCTACAACACGACAACCAAAATGTGCAGGTAGAGGATTGATTCAGGCCTGCCATTGCCTGGGAACCTCCTCCTGACTCTGTGTTCTCCTTGGTCTAATGACCACCATACTCAAACTCATGAGTATGGGATTGTCCATCCGTGATGCAGATCTTGGGATGGCTCTAGAGCCTTCAGGTCACTCCATTCTTATGCCCACTCTGCTGTTCACTAATGTGTCATTTAGCAAGGTTGTGGCTGCAGGTGGGTTTGGTCTGCTCAGCATATTGGACTTGAGATGCAGCAGTTAGACATCAGATAAAGAGTTCCCATCAGAGGAGTTCACATGAGCAAAGCATAATAATCCCTGAGCACTAAATTAATTTCTGAGGCCCAGTGTAGTTCCTTCTAGCGAGGGACCCTGTCCTATCCTGTTCTCTCAGCCAGTAGCACAAAGCCTCTGCACACCTCCCATATCTACCCATCCTCCCACACAACAGCTGTTCAGAAGGGGAAAATGTTTTGGGTGGCCTAGAGTGGATAAATATGTTGTTTGCCTTTAGAAAGACCCTTCTGGGACCAACCTATGGCTCCCCCTTGGAGAAGATACAAATCCTCCCTAGGACAAGCTCTGCGGACCTGCAGCAACACTACCTGGTGTACATTACAAAGGACAAGGTATGGAGCCCCAGCTGCCCAGCTGTACAAGAGGCCCCACTTGCAGAGCTGGTGGTCCCTTGGGAATTTCACTGGAGATGAAACCACGTGTAGGCTGGTCCTGCCTGAGAGCTGAGAGAACTCCTGGGGAAGAGGATGTGGCATTGTCCCAGTGGGACCCCCAGCCCTCCCAGACTCCCTCTTCCCTTCCAGGTGGGCTTGCAGATCCTGCCTGTCGATGGCAACCCCCACAAGTCCTCAGCCTTCATTTGCCACCCAGATGGTGCCTCTGACTTTGCCACCTCCCATGACGGGCGTTACATCTTTACAGCCGGGGGGAAGGAGCGCACTTTCATGAAATGGAAGGTCAACCTACCGTGAGTTATGGCAGGAAAGGGAAAGGAATCTTGTTACTGCTTTCCACAGCTGCTTGGTCAACCCATTGGGCCCCAAGCAGCTCTGTGGGGAGGCAGCTGAAACAGGAGTGGAACAGTCTGGGAAATGGTGCTCAAACAGCAAGAAGTTGGGCAGAGGATTTTGTGGCCCTTGTGAGAGCCTGGCCAGCGTGATGGGAGATTGTCAGGGCTAGGCAGGGACCAGAAGAGCAGCACTGGCTGCAGGAGGAGCACACAGGGCAGCTGCTGATACAAAAGTGTCTGCTCTCCAAATGGGATAGGAATTTGCTGGGAAATCCCCCCTGCATTTGAAGACTGGGTTTAGGACAAGCCACCATAATCCTATAAAGCTTTGCTTACATGAATAAATGGCCTGCAGTAAATGGGGTGGTTGGAAGAGTGGAGGCTGCTTTAACAAAGGAGGATCTCCAGGCTCTGGCCCAGAGCATCAGTGATGAATCCTGCCAGGTTTCTTACACCGTCCTCTGCAGGTTTCCCTCTGCCAGATCCCTTGGGCAGCGGTGCCAGACGTGCTCCCACGTGGCAGAGGGGTCACACAGCAAAGGCAGGATAGATATACTCATTTCTTGGCACATCAAGGACCAAAGCTGCTCGTTGGAGTACATTTGTGGGGCAGAGGCTCTTCCCTCATGCCTGCAGGTGCCCGGTAGATACATTTGTACATAGAGAGGGAGCAAGGCAGCTGTGAATGGCATGAAGGCTTCCAGCCCAGCATGGAACCACTTCACACTTCAGGGACTGGGAAGGGAGCTTAGTCCATGGCAAAGTTAGGATAGTGTGGCATGGTCTCCCTCAGTCTGTGCAGGTTTGGTTGGTTTTTTTTTTTCAAATCCTGCGCAACACCCTCCTAGCACAGAGCACTGTGTCTCCTGGTTTCTGGGAAATAACTCCATGGGAGCTGGCTTTTAGCCCTTGCTCCTATGTTTGCCTTTTGGTGTGCACCTGGGAAACACCACTGCCCCTCACCTTCCTAGGACCAAGACTTTGTGGTTAAGACCACGTTGGTCCTGCAAGGAACACATTTTGCAGGTACCATTCGCTCTGAGGAAAGCCCAAGGGGTGCCAAGCCAGCTCACCTTCATGTGCCAGAACAAAGGAAACCTGGGTGGAAAAGCAATGGGTTTATTTATTTTCTTTTCCACTTTGTGTGGCTTAAACAGTCGGGGGTCAGGATAAGCGACATTTTAAGGAAGGCAATAGAATATAAATGATCCTTCTTTATAATGGTTGGCCAGAGTCCAGGCAACATTGAATTTCTATGTAATTTGTTTTTGGAGCGAAGTTCTTGATGAGCTAATTATCATTTTATTGCTGCTTCTGGCATCTTGTGCATCTCCACTGTGTTTAATACCCAAATAACTTAATTATGAAAAAAGCATGAAGCTTGCAAAAAAACCCCAGTGGAAGCAGCACTACAGAGGTGTGTGTGAAAGCTGCAGCCTTGCTGCCAGGCGTGGGGTATTATGTGGCAGTGCTATGCCATGATTGCACTTCCAGGCTTGGTTTCTTTTTACATCTGCACAAGCCAAAGGGATTCTTTTGGCTCCAACTGCCTATGAAATTGAAACAAAGAGGTGGCTACTCAGGCACTTTCAGTTTAATGCAAACTGCACCTGTGACTCCGTTGCCCGCCACGGCGGAGGAAGTCGGGTAATGGATTGCACTGAGTTATTGGGGAAAAATGTGTTAGATCAAGGAACAGGGAGCTGTGTGGTTTATTGCAAACACCAAGCCCCAGCCTTCTCTGCATGTTCAAAATGCTGATCTAGCTAATTCATCTCCCTCAATGTCTCTACAAGGAAGCAGAAAAGCCAAATGCCAGACACCAAGTTCAAGTCCATGGAAAAGCTCCTGGCTCCCAGCCCTGTACTCATTCCACTAAACAAGAGGACCATTCAGTAATAATTAATTCCCACACTGTGCTATTGTATGTAAAACCTGGGTATGAAATATGCTGTAGAAGTGCAGCTGATGATAAAATAGCACAAGGTTCAAGGCAGTGCTTTTCTTTCCTGAATTCTCAGGCCCGGGGATTTTATTTATTGAAAGTGTCTGTGAACGACTAGAAAGGGAACCGTGAAGGCTCTCCTCGCATGAACCCTTCCTGTACCTTCTTTTCTCCACTTCTGCCAGTGCCTTGGATGCTGCTGCTTTCCTGGGTGGGGATGACTTGATCCCATTCTACAACCTCCTGAATGGCGGCAGAGAAGGCGAATTCGTCAGGGTAATTATGCTCACCGTGAACTGTCTGGCCACATCTGGCTAGAGATGTTTAATTTATACAGGCCTGACATTTCTTTATGTTTTGTCCAACTCGCCTTTAACAGCAATTTCATTGATATGCCTGTTAGTAAACCCTACAAGGAGCCTTATCTTCCTTGCCTGTTGGTAACTGAAATTTGCAGTGTTTGTTTGAATCCCTGACAGGAACTGGAGGACTATTTTTACTATGTACAGCTCTGCAGCCAAGGTATTGATACAATGGAGAACAGACAGGTGTCAACACACATTCCCTTGGAGGAAATTCCTTCTGTAATGAGAGCAATAGGATTTTATCCATCAGAGGAAGAGGTTGGTCAGCTGTTTTTATCGTTGTTTTTGAAAGAAGAAAGAGCAAGACTGATTGCGCTTTCCAAGTGTTCTAAGGGCCAGATTCTGACCATTGCCATGCAGGATGGCTCTGGAATGTATTTATTGACTTTCAGCGTATTTTATCTGACCTGCGTCAATATAGTAGTGGTCAGAATCTGGCAGCAAATTCCTCCAAATTTTCCTTGCTAGCAGGTTGGGCAACTGCAGGGGAAGGCTGAACAAACCTAGAGCCTGACAGCTCATAGTTGTTCAACAAGGCCACCTCAGGGTCAAAATTTTACAGCAGAGAGAACTGACTTAATAAGGGTGCTGCTTCTTCCCCTTTGAGTGGCTGTTTCTCTGAGGCAGTTTGTATGTATACAAACCTCATTTGTAACGTGTAGCCTGGCATGACTGAATCTGAAGCAAGGAGATTTGAATAACGGCCTCTGAGCAGCAGCTCCAGCCCGTCACCACAGGAGGGGCTCTCCCAAGGGCAGCGGTGCATCGCTGTGCTCCCTCCGTCTTTGTGCCACCCCATCTACCCAGGGATGCTCTGCCACGAGAGCCACCAGAAGGAAGGCAGGACCTTTGCCACAGCCACCACCAAACTGACTCATTTTGGAGCCCCCACAACCAGCAAATGTTTGTCTGAGCTGGGGCTGCTTTGCCCTGGTGTCAAGTTGAGGTGTTATGTCCTCATACTGCGTTAGATCTTTTCCTTGGGTTATTACATTTTTGCGTCTTGGGGGACACAGAGAACGTATTCCCTTGGGAAATGTCTCTGGAAGAATAACTGATAATGTCCCACACTTCCCCAAATTAAAATATAAACAGCATTTCAGGCATGGAAACGGAGGTACTGAGCTGTTGTGAAACCAGGCAACCTAAAATCAGTAATAAATCCAGAGAGAAGGTTCATCTCTCTCTAGAGTGTTTTAATAAAAGAAAAGCAGGAGGGAGAAAAGGCAGCTTGGGCTGACTAGCAAAGCTTTTGGGAATTGGTGTTTTTCTTTTGTAGTTCAGTGGGGTTGATATAAAACCTAATCCCAGATCAGCCAGAGCCGAGTGAAAATGACTGCTCTTGCTTGGCATGACATTCACTACAGGAAAATATAAGGCTGAGATTTCCCTCTTCCCTGGGCTTCATTCAGTGGAAAAACTTGTGACACAAGGACAAAGGCCCAAGGCTGAATGCAAAGTCCTCCCTGGGGAGATCTTGCATCAGCTTCCCTTCCTGGGGAGCAGCACGCTTGGTACGCGTTGGCACAGGGAATTCTCCCAGCGTTTCTCTGCTGCCTGGGTATCTCTGAAGGGGCTGCAAGTACAATGAATGCATGGAGCAGATGCTGCCTTTTGGACACACATCTGCACAGCTGCCAACTGGACTGACTCACAGCATCAGACTTCAGAAAAACCACTGGTATCCAGCACAGCCAGTGCTTGCCTGTTTGTCTGAGAGGAGAGTAAGTGATCCAGCAGTGCAGGGTGTCAGCCCCACTGAGCACATTTTGGATTTGGCTTGTGCAGCACCAGAACCACCCCAGACAGAGGTCAGAGCAGGGGAAGATAAGATTTCTAATGCCAGCCAGGGTGTGCAGGTTCTGTCAGGACCCTGGTGTGTGTGCTCCCAGAGCAAGGATGGTGTGTTTACTGGTTTGTGGTTTGCCTGCCCACTGTCCCAGAGCAGAGACACAGCTGTGCCGAAGGTGCCGGTAACAGCTGCAGGGTCACCGAGTGCCTGTCACAAGAGAGGAAATCCAAAATGACTGTGTATGTGTAACCCCCATTTTAACTCATTATTGTCATGTCAGCAGGTGTGTAACTGTTGGCCATGCCCCCCCTCAGCTGCTGAGTGCAGCTTCCTACTGGGATGTGGTCATGGCACCCGTGGCATCAACACATGCACGGTTAGGGGACGTTGGCATTCACGGGATCAGAAACTGGCCCAATGCTCTTCAAAATAAAGCATGTAACAATCTGCCTTGTCTTGATCTTTAGATTGAAGAAATGATAAATGAAGTAAAATTCAGCAAGTATGAGGATACTGGAGAACAAGTGACAAAAATCAGTTTAGGGGATTTTATCAAACTTTACATAAATCATCGACCTGCACTTGGCTTGTCAATGAAAACCATACAACGAGCATTTCAGGTTCTTGGTTACGATAATGAGAAGGGAGACAAAGTTATTGACACAGGAGACTTCCTGTCACTGCTTCAGTGCAGAGGTGAGTTATTTTGTTTCCAATATCAGTTTTATGCTTGCTAGTTCTGTCTGCAATTTCAGAACTTTTTCACTGCAGCAAGAAATTATTATGGAATGATAGCCTGGTCACCAGGGCAGGCGTGAGGACCCATCTGCCTTAAGATTTTAAATTGAATAATCACACGTCTTGTCCCAGCTGTGCTTCTTTTACTGCTCTGGAAATCTCTGCTGGCCTGAGGTATCTTGGCTGTTAAATGATAAGTATGGATCTTGGCAAAATGTATCCTTCTCCCAGTGTGCCCTTATCTGAATTGCTTTTCTCTCTTCCAGTCACACAAGCTCTGGAAAAGTAGTATAAAACTGATAAAAGGGAGACAAGAAAGGAAGGATGAAATTGGTCCTGGGCTGAATCTGTGTGAAAGACTGGATGGTTCAGTTGAGCTGAATCAGGGAGAACACTGTAAATGTGGGTGTTCATACGCTTGTGGCCAGTGCCATAGAGTATTAATAACAAACTTCTATTGTCTTACTTCTGGTGTAAAAGTGCAGCTGAGCATTAAAACAGGTAAAGGGAAAATGCTGGTTTACTCAGTACATCACCTGGCAAGACTCCTTGCCAAAAAGATCCTTGGAAACCAAGGATTCAACCAGTGTGAGAAAGGTTAGCTATTTATACAGATGGTGTGAACATCCATAAATAGGTACATCAGATAGAACAGTTTCATAACAGATCTATAACCTCATGCTCCAGGGCATGAGCCAACCACTAACTGGGAACGAGTGCTATGTCCATGTTATTTCAAGATACTAAATCCAAGACTTTTCTCCACCTTCCTCTTCCTCCTCTGCATGAAAATGGCTACATGGACTGTAGTCTGTGCCAGGAATTCTCCAGTGGGAATAGAAGCTCAAGCCCCTGCAACTGCAATGTATCTTAAAGAGCTGTCTGCATCAGAATTTCTCCCTTTGACTGACATTTTTTCCCAAAATGCCATAGGGAGGAGCAATTTTCCTTAGGATCAACGTTTTCCTGCATTGGGATCACGTGTTTCGGTTGGCAATGTGTATATCTCTATCTCAGAGAAGCCAGATCCTCTTTTTTGAAGTGTCCTATTTAATTAATGCACTTTGTAATTTGAGTGGCTTTGGAGTTTTTGTGCTCTCAACCCCATAACCCACGGGCTGGTGTTGCTCTGTTGTGTACAGGGGAGCAGATGACAGAGGATGAGCTGGCCGAGTGTCTGATCACCTTGCTGGGCAGGAGACCCAGGGAAGGAGGATCTGAACCGGATACCTGTGAGCCCACAGGTAAGGGATTAGCATTCCACACAGCACAGAAGCAGGATTGTTTCAATTCCCAGATGGAATAATTTAAATCTCAAACCCATTTACCCTGTTAGGCCAAGAGCTGTCAAAACTGCTCAGATGGGATTGCAAAAATAGTCACAGAGCTACATACTGTCCTTCATCCACGCAGCAATTGCATGGGTGTATCTAAAAATAAATGGACAATGAACTATAACTGGGGCCTGACAAGATTACATTGCTGTTTATCTGCTGGCTGGAACTGAAATTAGAAACACACAGGGAAATCCCAGTGCTGATTTTACCCAGGCCGCAGTGCCCATTGTAACAGAGCTGTTGGTAACGACCGCATTTGTCTGCAATTTATGTCCCAGTCCACACCAGTCTGGAACAGCAAATTATAGCATTGATTTGAGCCAAGCGGCTGTATTTAATTGCCCATTATAACTGGAACTGCATTTTTGTACAATTCATGTCCCAGTCCCCACCAGTTTGGAATAGCATCTGTTTAGGGTCGTTGGCAAAGGGCCACAGGCAGTGAAGGTGCCGCTCCCAAAGGGAACTGCCTGGTGCTGCAAAGCAACTTGGAAATCCCCGGATCCCTCAGGATCCTAAATCACATCAAATCGACCAAGTGTAAAAGTTGTCCCACAACTCCTCTGAGGCAGGGACCTGCTGCAAGGTGAGACACACAGATTTGACAGGTTTAATCCCTGATATAAACACATAAAGTATGTAGCTAGTAAACCATCATTTTGTCATGATCCCTTCGTACATCTTTAAAAACACTTCATTCCCTTCTTGCTGCTTATAAATTTTACTGGAAAGCCATTTTTACATTGCTTCTGTGTGTCTTGTGCTGTTGTTACTGCTCTCCAGGTGCAGCAGCTTTGACTGAGGAAGAAATTCCAGCAGAAATCACAACAGAGGTATTTGTTGCAGACATTCTTAGCTTACCTATTGCTAAACCAGAGAAGAACAGAAGGAAAGAGAAGAATCTTTGATCTACAGAGACTCAGAATCATAGCTACCACAAGATTTTCTGTGTGGATCCTTCCAGGATCCTCTCCTCAAATACCTGCAAAATTTATGGCTTGTGTTTATTATAAAGTAAAGGTCACATAGTTGCATTTCAGTCAAACTCTAGAATAAGTCCCCAGTTTGGCACACACCACAAACCTGTAATTTCACGCCTATCTAGGGAAACACTGGGGTGGCTGGAAAGAATGAAGCAGGTGGCCACTCCATCCTTGGCTGGAACCTTCCTAGAAGTTATTTCAGGTGGGTTTATGCCAGATGCAGTCTATTTTCATTATGTTAAGACAGTATTCATTTGTGAAACCTGACAGCAAAAGAGCAATGTAAGAGTACTGCATTGATTAAATACATTGATAAATGCTTTGACAGGTTAGAATGGATTTGTAATTATAAATCCAATGGACCTCGGTAAAGAAATGAATGCTGTGGTATACGTTACAACTATGCTTCTCTTTTGGCCTTTAAACTGACTTTTTCTTTCTGAAAGTAGTAATTCCAATTAGCAGTGTAATACCAATGGGACGGCATCGCACTGTGTGTGTATAAACAGCATAATGAGACTGATACAAGTTGCTGTAAAAAGATCAGTGAAGTGCTGTTGAACAGCTTCCTTCTTTACATCATCCTCGGCATCAATTTGAATAATAATGTAGGCCCTTAAGAAGCGTTCCTTTCAGAAGCAATGTTTTTTAAACAGAGATCGCTGTTGTGTACTCAGAGCATCTGTGATTGTACAATTAGCACGAGCAGCAAGGTGTGCATTAGGGAGAAGTTAATGAAGGAGTCCAGCAGTACCACACCAGAGCTCGCAGGTCTGTGACAAATTTCCTGCAGAGCATCACCTCCCATGTAACTCATTTACCCTTTTATGTTCATGTACTTCCATGGATTTGTCGGAGCTGAGCCTCCGCTGCTCAAAAGCAGCCCAATTCCATGGATATTACTGGAATTATTTAAAGCAGCTGAGAAACTTTATAACCACTGGGGGGAAAAACATCAAAATCTGCTAATTATGGATTATGCTTCCCTTTAAACGGGACTACATCGCCTCATCCCTGTGTTCAAGGTCTGTCACAGCAACTGGTGCAAAGGTGGGATGGGTGTCTGCCCTGCACAAAAATACCTATTCTCTCTATATGTAAAGTGCTTTGAGGTTTTTAAAAGCCCTGGATTTTAGGACTGGATTTTGCTTTGTGGTAAAGTGTAACTGTGCTCTTGATGCTGCTAGACTGCACTGGTTTATCACAGAATCACGACAATCAGCTTGGTTGGAAAAAAAATCTCTGGGATCATCGAGTCCAACCCTTGACCGGTCACCACCTTCTCAACTAAACCATAGCACCAAGTGCCACATCCATTCTTTCCCTAAAGGGGAGGTGATTCCACACCACCTCCGTGGGCAGCTCTTGACAACCCTTTAGAGTTGAGGCGAGCTGAAACCGGATAAACTTTTTAGTTCTGGGGTAACTTACGGCCTGAGCTTGGTGGAAGTGGGGAAAGAACGCTGTCTTATGCTCGCTCCAGCGAACACTCGAGGAAAACCAGCGACGGGAACTCTGGAAGCCCCCGAGCGTGGGGCCGGCGGCCGCCTCCGGGCTCTCCCCAGCGCGGGCTCCTTCCCGCCCGGCACCTCCTCCGCAGGTCCCCGCCGGGGGCGGCTCGCTGTGCCCGCGGCTCCGCGGAGTCCCCTCAGCCCCGAGAGCCACCTGGGGATCCGACCCCCCTCATCCTCTCCCTCACGCCGCGGCCGCGCTTCCCGCCACCCGCCGTCCCCTCACGGCGGCCGCCCCTCCCCTCCCCTCCCCGCCGGCCCCGCGCCTGCGCGCAGCGCGGGCCCCGCCGGGCGGGCGGGCGGAGCCGAGCGGAGCCGCCGAGCGCAGCCGCGCCGAGCCCCGCGCAGCCCCGGCATTGTGCGGGCGGGCGCCCCGACACACGGACCGAGCCGCTGGCCGCGCCGAGCGCCGCGTTCCCCGCTGAGCCCGCCGCCCCCCCAGCAGCATGTCGGGCCGGTCGGTGCGGGCCGAGACCCGGAGCCGGGCGAAGGATGATATCAAGCGGGTGATGGCGGCCATCGAGAAAGTGCGCAAATGGTGAGCGGGCCGCGCCGCGCCGGGACCCCGCGCCCGCGTCCCCCCGCGCCCCCCGCGCCGGCCCCGCGCGGGTCCGGGGCTCGCCGGCGGCCGCGGGGGGCGGGGAGCCGGCGGCACCCAGCAGCCATTTCGCTCCGGCGAGTCACATGAAGGCGGCGGCGGCGTGTGAGGGCGAGAGGCGGCTCCATTGTGCGGCCGAGCCCCCTCCCCGCCGCCCCCCGCCGCTCCCCGCGGACCCCGGCTCGCTGCCCCGGGCTGCGGGTCCCGGGCCGGGCGCCTCGGGCATGGGCGGGCGGCGGGGTCGGGTCGGGCGCCTCCCGCCGCCGGCCCCTACAAAGGGCCCGAGGAGCGGGCCCGGGGTGGCTCCGCCGCCCGCTCTTCTAGGTGGAAGTAGTGCTCGGAGAAGTGTTCTGGAAAAAAAGAAAACACGTTAAGAATACCCCTGTGAAGCTCCCGAGAGGTTTTTTGGTGTTTTTTTTTTTTTTGTCGTTGCCTGTTTATGTATTGATTTTACCTCCCAAGTTCCCGGGGTTTGCGCGTAGAAGCGCAGCAAACCCGAGCGCGATCGTCTCCCACCGACGCTCCGGGAGAGAGCGCGAAACTGCCCCTGGAACCTCTCTTAAAGCATAAAATTAAAGGTTATATCCCGTGTGAAATAAGTCCCTCTTGTTAGGCCTTCAGCGCTTTTTGGCATTTTCCCGCTTTTATCTTTTTTTTCCTGCTTTTGTTAGAAAAACCCACACGAGGTGTTCAAACAATACAGTAAAGCGGTCGCAGCCGTGCTCTGCATGGTCGGTCCGGGGATTTGGGATGGGATAAAGAGCAGTGCCGGTGTGACTCAAGAGTGAATCGTTCTTCCAGCAAGTTGGCTGACTGTTCAGCAGTCTCTGTGCATGTATCTTAAAATATTTTCTTTAAATATTTGGAATCCACGGGGAAATCCCTTGCGTTATTGTTATTCTGCATCGCTCAGCTGGTTCGAGGCTTTGAAATCGAAGGGGACGCTTCTATTGCCCTCCTCAGCTAGCGCTTCGTTTTCGTTAAAAGAAAAGCAAAATGCAGAATTGAACGTGTTCGTTATTAGGGTGAAACGGATTGTTAAGTTTTAAATGGCCTTGAGCACATGAATGGGTCCGTTGGCGTGAGCCGGACAAAGAATCGGGACGTGTGTCCAGTAACGCCGGGCACGGGATGGGGATTTCAAAGAATCCAGCCATTGTGTGGGGAGCCGGAGCAGCCCCAGCACCGCAGCTCGGGTGGTTTCAGGAACTCTCTTCTACTCGGGTGTTGTTTTTAAGTGCAGTTTGCTGACTGCTGGGCTGGTTTTGGAGGGTCAGAACAATGTACGGCGGTGTGACAGGACTTTTGTTCCGACGAGAGCGTGGTTGGATGTGTGGGACTGCTCTGTCTGTAGGTATTTCATTCATGAGCGCAGCACGCTCCCTTTGAATCCTGGTTTGTGGAATTCAGAGAGAGTAGAGACAGAAGCTTGGCCATTCAACAAAATACCTAATTTATTTATTTTTTCTTGGCAAGGACTCTCTGCCATCATGCCAGTTGCTATGGCTCTTTCTGTAAAACAGAAATCTTACGATATAAATAGATTTTTCTACATTTTAACCTTCACGATAGACAACTTGCTTTAAAGGGTTCCTGTACAGTTATGCAGTGTTTCTGTTGATTATTGTCAGAAGTATTGATACGACTTTTTGTGCGTGCACTTCACAAGTATTTACAGAAAGCAATTTTCTTATTTTTAAAGGAATCATAATTTGAAGGTGAATCTCATGATTACCCCCCAACCTGCAGTCAAATACAGCGGGAAATTAGCAAGAGAGATTCTGTGTTTTGTGGTTTCAGTGTTTTGAGAAGACTTGGCTTGTTAAATTGAACTTTCCACACTAGCAATTCCTGCATCTTCAGAAGAGCCACATCGGCAATTTCCAAGTGTGCAGTTTCATTTGCATAATAGGAGCAATTTGTTGCCATCCACAGCTCTTCTGTGGAAATGCAGCCACTGAAAATTAAAACACCTTGCGTCCAGCATTTCCTAGAACAGAGTTTTGTGAGACTTGTGTGCTCGGAGTGGTGCGTGCCGGGGATGGGCAGGGAGACAGACTGGGCTGTGAACTCATCCGAGGGGACAGTGGCTTTATCCAAAGCTTTTTCCACCTGTGCAGGTGTGCAGCACCTTGCTGTGCTTGGTATTCCTGAATCCCTGTGCTGTCACGTCTGTCAATGTGCCTGCTGGAAGGCAGCTTCCATCAGGGCAGACTTTTTTCCTTAGAAAATTAGTGTTCCTGGACAGCCAGCCCTTGGATGCAGGTCCTCTGCTGTCTTCCTGTCTGTTCAAGAGGGGACAGTGGCTTTATCCAAAGCTTTTTCCACCTGTGCAGGTGTGCAGCACCTTGCTGTGCTTGGTATTCCTGAATCCCTGTGCTGTCACGTCTGTCAATGTGCCTGCTGGAAGGCAGCTTCCATCAGGGCAGACTTTTTTCCTTAGAAAATTAGTGTTCCTGGACAGCCAGCCCTTGGATGCAGGTCCTCTGCTGTCTTCCTGTCTGTTCAAGAGCGCGTGGCACTTCTGGTTATTGCTGGAACTTAGTAGTAAACAGTGAAGTTGTTACGTTTTTATCTTGAGATTACTGTAACCTTATCTCCTTTGTTTAAGCCATGCTCATGAATGAGCATCTGTTTTGGAAAACACACAGCACGTGGCTTACAGAATACACGGTTGCCTTGTGTTTGTGTGGCAGAAATGTTAAATTTCCACAGTAAGAGAACAGTTCTACCTTTCTTTAACAGTACTGAAAATTCTTCTCTCAGTCTATTTTATAAAATCCTCTGAGATTAATTTGTCACAATGAATGGTACAGGATTGGTTTTTTGTCTCCAACGGCTGATGGGTATGTGTAGATTCCAAGTGGGCTCCAAGAAAAGAGGGGCAAAAGCTATTATGCCCTCAGCCAGCATAAGAAAAATACTGGAGGCACGCTTGGTTTTTATCAGTGTCTGATCTATTAAATGAAGGAAAATTCAGACATTTTCTGAGAGAGAAGGGATGAGCAGGAGGAAAACTTAAGTGGTAGGATGTCTTGGGAGGCAGTGAAATAATTTGCATGGGTACATAGCACTGCTGGACTCATGGACAGCTGTGCAAACATGTAAGGGTGGAGGTCTGGAGTACCTGGTGGGGATGGGTAACCCTGGCTTTAGAGAATGCACCAGGAATTGGGAAATCCCAGTGTTTCCCCTTGTCTTTGAATTGCAGTATTTCTGAGAAGGACTTAGTCCTTTGACCTTTTCCTGACCCATCAAAGCCCTGATCTGGAGGGTGATAACACCTTAGGAAGAAGAGGTGAACCTGCACAGCTGGTGAAAGTACTTGGAGAAAGTTGAGGGGAAGAGTCCCCACAGGCTGTGTTACCTGGTGCCATTGGCTGGGATCGTGAGCTGTGGCTATTTAGGATTTCTAGGCAATGCTGCTGTAGCTTTTCTGTTCACTGTCTCCATTCAGACTTGCTAAAATGTTTTTGTGTGGTATGTAAAGCTCTGAGATTGAGCTTCTGTAGGTTTTGCTGCTTGTGCCTCCTTCTTCAAATAGGCTTTTGCTCTGAAAAGGAGTTATGACATAGAACCCCTTAACATGATGTCTTTGGAAAAAGGCTGTTTGCTACTCCCACATCACTGCTTCAGCCTGGCTGTGTTTGGTTTCCTGCTAAGAATGTAGCTCAAGTAGCAGCAGTTGAAGTAAAAATACCCAGTGTATGTGCAGGAATGCTCTGAAGTTCTGTAGTGGCCCAAACGTGCTGTTACCATGCTTGAATTATGATACCTTTTTTTCAATTTCTGGCTTGTGATTATTTCTTTCTGAGCCAGGATATGCCCTCTGACTTCAGTGGAACCTGAAGGTAGAGTTTTGTAATGTGTAAGCCATGGTTCTGTGTGCTGTGAGCAAGGTACTTGTGGCCATGTGGAACCAGGCAGGGCTTGCTTTAAGCTGTGCTGGCCTGTGTACGTTACAGGGGACTCCCCAAATGTGCTGAACTGAGATAAACTCAGAGGGAAGGTGTCTGTGACCACATGTCCTTGTCCAGTTACTCTGCATGGCATTTTATTGTATTTGCAGCCTGGTCAATAAACACCACGTGTGTTTGGGGCTCCTTCACGTTAGTCACTAGACAAACATCTACTCAGCAGTAGGCGTGCTCGGAAAAGCAAGCCTACGCTTCAAAAAATCATTTTTTGTGCATCTGACAGCACTTCTTGTGTATAATAATGGCATATTCTTTCCCATCCCCTTTCTCTTTTGCTTGATCCCACAGGGAGGTCATAATTCTGTGATTTTCACCAAACTCTGTTGCAATGCAAGTGAGTGTGATGTGATAAATTCAGCATTATGACGTCACTTCGTGATCACCAGCAGAAGATGGGGTATGTGGGAGCAAATCCGTGTGTAAATGCAGATCACCGTGATGAATGGTAGTCATGGGAAAAGGCCAAACAAGTGGGAAAGCATTTCTTTGAGTGATATATTGGCAGTAAAGGCTTTCTGTGTCTCTGCTGTCAAATGTTTCTGGCACTCACTGCTGCTGCAGAAGCTGCCTTGACACTTTCTGTATAAGTGTAATACACACTGTTGTGTTTGCTCACCCGTATATTACTTTTATACGTGGAATCTGATGTTCATCTGTGGAGCTTTAGTGTTATTAAACAAAGTATAAATATATTTAAGAGTCTTGGGTTTTTTAGAATGGGAATTGAGTATATAATGATGTAAGTTCTGAGATGTTAGTATGCCTCAGGCAAGAGCACTGAAGAAGTGTTGATACTAATGCTTACCCTTTGTACCCTTGGCTGTCCTTTAAATGCTGTGCAGATACAGTTCAGAATTTAAAAATGCTTTTACACAATTTCAGATAAATGTAAGGGTTTGTTTCTGTTGCACTGATTAGTTTCTGAATTGACTATAACTAAAATATTGAAGATACTTTTCAGTGTGGAAGATTAAAAGAAAAAATAGTATTGTATATATTTTATTTTTGCCATTTTCTGGTGTTGTTACTCCTGAGTCATTCATGGAGGAACTGGAGAGCTTTGAAAACAGGCAAAATGGGTTTTTTTGTAAAACTGTGGAGTTTTATCAGCTAGACATGGACAAGTAAAGTTAATAACTACCACATTTTTAGCCTGATAAAGTGTCAGGCTGATGGTGTTACATTGGCCATCTTTTCCAATCCAGCAGTCAACATAGAGATCAACCTACAGAGAATAACAGGGGATGGTGCAATAACAGATATTGCTCAGTCATCGCTTATCAAAGGTGGAATAGAGTGATGGGGGTGGAATTCTGGTCAGGATCTTGGGGTGGGTGGGTGCAGCAGACAGGAAAACAGGTGAAGAAACTACTTAAGGTTTCACAACAGATTGAGCACAAGAGTTCATGAATTCCTCATTCCTACTCCAGCGCTGGGCCAGTGAGGATATGCTGTGGTTTGTGCAGCATTTCCCAAACTTGCTGCCATGGGCAGCATCAGTAAATTGTCAATTCTCACTGAGTGAAAAGGAAAGTAATTCCCTGATCAGGAGGTTGGGATGGTGTCTTTGCACAAAAGATTAAAAAGTGAGTTTTCAGAGTAGAAGTGGGTTTGGGGTTTTTGTTTGCTTGTTTGGATTTTGGGTTTTGTTTTGAAATGGTAAGGCAGTAAGTATTACAGATAATATTCTAAGCTTAATTTGCAATAAATGTCTTAAATCTTGCAATTATTTTACCCTGTTGATCTCAAATGTCTGAAAGTCATTGCGTTTCTTTGTTAACAAATTTGTGTTTGTGCTGCCAATGCTTTTATGAGGTTTTAGAGGAGGTTGTCTTCTTTTTTTCTTATTAATACTTTCATGGTCTTAAACTGTCAATACTGTAAATACTTACACATGTAAAATATTTGCATAATAGCACTGTGATGTTGGGTTTTCTTTTTAGCCATAAGTGTTTGCAGGACTGGGATGTTGGTGAACTTCCATCACAAAATATTCTTATTCCCGTTGTTGTCTGAATTACTGTGTATTGAAATCAGTTTAAAAATCCCTATAGCTGAGGGTTATCAAAACTTAAAGTGGTACATAAGAAGCTCAGAAGAGTTAAAATGTCAGGGCTAACTTTAATACTAGAAGGAAAAAGTTACTAATATAGGTTTCCTCCTGTGTTCTACAGTCTGTCCAGTGAAGATGCTGTGTGAGGCTGCTTTGAGATGCTAACAGGTATCTTGAACTTTTGGTTTTCCAGTGCAGCATCTCTAAGTAATATTTTGCTGTAGGAAAAGACTAAAATCTTGATTTTTTAAAAAAGCATTTATTCACCTCTCCCCACACCCAAAACAAAACCCCAGCTGGTTTTATTTCCATAATTTCAAAGGTTTTCTTAAGTAGATATAAATCTAGTTTGTCTTGTATCCTTAAAAAACCCCAAATTATATCATGATCATCTCTTCACAATTAAGTATGCTCTCATTATTGACATGCCCTCATCTCCACTGTCATTTTTATCGCATGTAGAGCTCCAAATTAGAGTGAAATTGGATTTTGACATACTTTAGCCACCTAGTGTACCCAAATGACTGTGTCTAAACACATTGAGGGAAAACTGCTCCACGAAGAGCAGTGGGAAAGAAGTTAATTTGAAATAGTTTTGGACTTCAATTAAAATATCATTATGGACAGATCCAAAAATGTATCAAATTGTCATACATAATTTAGTTTTGCTTTTGTTCTTAATTAAACAGGAAAATGCCTCTTCTAAAGGGAAAATACAAGATTGGCTTTAGTGGCTAAAACAAATAGTCAGGAGGATGTTTGTGACATTTGTACAGTGTGGCTGCTTTTGATTCTGGAGGCCCTTTCTAAAAATGGTGCTATCACATATATATAAATATATATATTTGGAGTCACATCCACCTTCTCCCATCCTGCAAAGAACATTTTTTATTTTTTTAATCTATAACTGGATCCCAAATCTATTATTTAAACGTGTTTATGGGAAAAAAAAAAAAAAAAAGCCTGAGATCTGCTGCCAAATTAATTTCAGATGTTCCTGAATATTTAATGGAATCGGTCTTTGTTGTTAACTTTTAATCGATCCATTTGCAGAGCTGCATTGCAAACCCAGGAACCAGCAGTGGTAATCTGTGACCTGAAAACTGATCACAGAAACGTGATGAAATTTCTCTGGCATTATGGACCTGCTTTTAATGCCCTGATGTGCAGAGCTCAAGGAATTCATCCCTCAGCCGAGTGCTCAGCATCCCTCTCCACCCCAGCACTGTGACCCCCCTAAGGCAGAGCTGCCCTGCGGCCACATTTCCTTCACAATTTGTCAGTGTCACCATTCACGGCTGGCAGGGTCTGCACACAGTGCCTGAGGCTGTGCTTTCCCCTCTCTGATAGCCTCAGCCTTGCCTTTCCCCAGAGCTGGGCTCTCCAGAGCCTGGATTCTGCACCACGGCACACATTGCTCCCCATGAGGCTGCTGGTCCTACGGCTGCAATTGCAGTGCTGTCTGTCAGGGGTGTGGAGTGAACATTAAATTGCCAGCAGCAAATTTCTGCCCCCAAATAAACCTCAGATGGTCCAAATGCATCTAGGTTTCTAATCCCATTAAACAGCTTCATGACAATCAAAACACACTGGTCTGTCTAAACCCTTCTTCTGCTGTCTAGAAACTTAAGTGAAAATTGTAGGCATTAAATCTGCATTTTCAATTGCTGTTCTTCTTAACTTTATCTTTAATCCAGATCTTATTACTGCTACTGCAGTTACTCAACCCAGTCAAGTAACAGCCCTGAGAAATCTGGAGGTTAGCAGTGCTCTAGCAAGTTGTGAAATGCAAAGAACAATTTGCACAATGCAGTGCTAAAGACGATGTAATAGAGATCATCCTACTTAATAGCCTGTTTAAATCCTTGACAACTTACAATAGTAGATCACTCTCTTCTGAACCCGAAGTTTAACTTCTCCTGCATTATAATTTTATAGGGAGAAGAAGTGGGTGACAGTTGGCGACACATCCCTAAGGATTTACAAATGGGTACCAGTAACAGAGCCTAAAGTGGATGATGTAAGTATCTTGCAGTATCTTGCTTTTTCCGGATGTAGATGCTCCTGTTGAAGCAAAGTCAAAAGAAATATTCTTTGATTTTCATTGAGCCTTTAAGCTAAGACTGGTGTGGGTCTTGCAAGCTCCAGGGAGATGTTGATCTCTACAGCAAGTGATGTTGATGGGTCAGTGTGTGACAGTCTTCCTGGAGTCAGCTGGGATCAGTTCTCAGATAACTGTTAAACATGCAGCTGAAACTGAGCTTGAAACCTTTCTCTAACTAACTGGGAGGCAGGGAGGATAAGTTTTGACATGGATTATTTTTCCCCTCTTTCTCTCTGATGATTTAAAGAAAATAGCTGGTTTGGAACAGGGCAGAGAGCATATTCTATGTGTGTCACTGCTGTTCTGCTCAAAAGCAGGTTGCAAAACACTGACATGAGGGTAGGAATATCCTGTGGCACTGGGATCTCTTGTATTAAGATGTCCAGTCCAAGTAATACAGCAACACATGCTTCTGTTGTCGTGTGTGTTTTCCCTTGGTAAGTGTTCTGTCTGTGCATCATGTTTATGTTCCTTGTGTGCACTGTTCATATGGTGTAAAAATAAGTGTAAAAATCAAAGTTGATAGGACTTACAAACTGGTTTTCAAAATGATTGTCGCTCTCATCTTATAAATTGTAAAATTGTGATAGAATACTAACCCATGATACCACAGTGAATTAATGATACAGTAGAAAACATATCCTAAGTTTGGTACTCCTTCCTTGGGCTGTCATGTGCTTTTACTTTACCTGAAATAGGAGTGAAGGCCTATCTGGATGGAGACTTCTGCATTAATAGATGTGCAAAATGGTGGTTTTTCAGACAAGACAGTGTCATGACCTTGTCTTATTCAGACTCCAAATTTAAGACCTATTTTTTTTATTAGGGTTGTTTTAACTGAGTTTGTTTCTTTCTATACTTCGTTGTCCCACAGATTTCAGGGACTGTCAGAGTTGTGGTAAACCTTAGGTGCTTGGGCAGCATCTCTGTGAGGTTCCCCCTTGGGAATTGGGAAACCTATTCATTCTTTCAAGTTGTCAAATGTCTGGTCTTGATTTTATTATTTATAGTACATAGTGGGGGAAAATTGTGCTATCCATGTGAGAGGGAGTGCAGGGTTTAGGATATTTAGGCTCACGGCTTCTGGCAGTTGTTTTCCTGCTGTTCAGCTGTGCCTGCAGGATGGGTGCTGTGGGACTTGGAAACAGAATTTCTAAGTGAGCTTCTGGATGAATTTTCAAGGTCACTGCTACCCAAAGTCAGCTTCTCTATTATGAAGAATGGGTTTATATAATGGTCTCTATGTGCAGAGTTTAATTGTGTTTTGTGAGCCATCATCTTTAGGTTGAGGCTCCAGATTTGCTGAAATTGGGACACTTGTTTAAGACCAGTTACGTTGATGTCCTACAGTCACATTCTTTTCATTTCAAGTAGAAGCTGTTGTGCAGCTGCAGTTGTTGCAGGCTTGGTGTTGCAAGGTTTCTGTCCTATTGCTCTGGAAGTTCTCACAAAGAACACAAGCACATATATTTTAACAATAAATATCAGGCAGGGATAATTTCAGCTATTACATTTTGTTGTGGACATCCTTTTATATCCGATTTCATCCACTGTGAAGGGCCAGACAATATATTTGCTTTTTACTAAAATAGGAGAATGGGATCTTCCCTATTTCAAATGGAAGTTGTCTTTGATTTTGGTGAACAGAAATTAAATTACTTTCCCCCTCATGTGTTGCTGCGAAGACACTTTGACATTTCTCTGCACTACACTTAGCTTGGCTCTTTCTCTTACTGGTTGTGGAAGGCTGTTCTGGAACCTCACCACTTTGATGGTTAAACCTCTTTAAAAAACACTTCTCAGCTTAAATTGCTCACAGTAATTTTCAGTATTTAATTTCTGGCAAAAGTGTCCTTTTTACCTTTAAAAAATGACAAAACCAAACCTGAGAGAGATCATGACCCTTCTGACCTTTCATTTTGCAAAGGTAAAGAAGTCCATGCGCTCTCACCTGTTTCATGCATCAGCGAGTAAAATCTGGCTTCTCTGAAGTAAAAATACAATTCAGAAATGAGCTTAATAATCTGTTTAAAATAGAGAGAAAAGTCCCTCCAGATATCACTTGTTGAATTTCTTCTGCAGTCTTAGACAATAGTTGATTGTGGTTCAGTTTCTTCCCTCGTTGGAGGACAGCCTCTGTCTGAAAGGATGGGCTGAGAGCATTCTTCCTGGAGTCAGGCTTTTAATTGTCTCCTCAGCAGGCAGGATCTCCAAAAGCAGTGCAGCTGGCTCTTTTTCCTGTGAGACTGATTACGTCACCTCCTAATTGCAAATGCTGCGTCCCTTAGCAGGCACAGATTCCCCACGTGATGGATGCCACGGTCCCTTCCTTTGTCTTAATCCTTGTGGCTTGGGAGCAGGTTGGGACCTGGAGTTCACACAGGGCTGTTGTGCTTCTGCTCTTTGGTTTAGGTCAATCTGATTTTTTTTTAATCCATCTTGCAGTTTGAATGAAGAAACAGCATTAGCTGGAGAGGTTTCACGTGAAATTGTGAGCGGTTCTTACAGAAGTGCTGGGTGGGGAGGGTTTTACACAGCAACGTGGATTTCTCTGCATGGCCATAGTCTCATTTGTGTGTGGTGCCTTTTGTTTTTCAGAAAAATAAGAATAAGAAAAAGGGCAAAGATGAAAAATGTGGCTCTGAAGTGACCACTCCAGAGAACAGCTCCTCCCCAGGGATGATGGACATGCATGGTGAGTGGGAGAAGGTCAGACCCAATTACCCTCTTGCACTGCTGTGAAGGTGTAAACCAACAGCCTCAGCTTCTGCATTGCTCCGATGTATGGACTTGAATCAAAGTGAAAACAGCATCAAATACTCACTTGGTACCTTGGACTTCTCTTCTGTGGATGTACTAACAGTTGTTTAAATGCCATTTGTATTTGGGCTATGAGTGTGAGGGAAAAAATATTGTTATTGGAGCTAAATATGAAAACAAAATTAGAAATATCTGTCATTCAAAGCACTGCACTCAGGTGAAGTAATAACTCTGTCGAGTTTGCTGCTTGAAGAACCAAAAGTCCCCCAAAGCCTCAGTGGTACCTGCTATGATTTAGGCAGTTTTGTACTTATTAACTCTCTAACTGATTAAGGTCAAGAGAATTCTTCAAGAGTCAGGAAAGTGAGCTCTGGTTCTGTGGTGCCTTCCTTCTGCTGCAGCTTGATGAAATTAACTGCTCAAGAAAGCATTTTTTGTTGGCCAGTCAGGCACTATGAGGTCAATTTTATTTCATTAATTTTTTTTTTTTTAATGTGACTTTTGAGTGTTAGCCTGGTGTTTATTACAGAGCAGCTTTCACAGCTCAGCTCTGCTTCAGGTTTTTACCTCCTGGGTGTTTGGATAACAGTTATGGCTGAGAACGCAGCACTGTTTGAGCTGATAAGAGAGGATCACGTTTTAGTGGGTTGTAAATTTTTAATTTCAGTTTTATTTGCATTTGTGTTGCCTCATGGTTGCTTTTTGCAGTGCTGACAGCAAGTGTGGGCTTGCAGTTAAAGGAGTGAGTGGGGTTTTGCAGATCTGGATTAGTTTTTCATCTGTTTCAAATCTTTTAACTTTTGCCTTGATCAGATAATTTAATTTAAGTCTTGATTCTCCCATCCATGAGGTGAATGTACTGCTTGCTTTTTTATCATTTACCACCTATGTTTTTAACTGTACAATTTCACATTGTACAATTTCATGATAATCTGATCTGACTTCAGGCTGCTCTGGAGAGGGGTGGTCCCACCAGCAGCTCTGTGTTCCTGAAGTCCTTTGGATGTAATAGTTCTACAGATGCAGAGGGAGGCAGATTGACTTGTATTCTAGTAATTTAATTCACAATGTTTTGCAGGCCTAGTTTTCTTCAGGGAGCAGGAACTTCCCTCTTGGTTATCCATGGATGTTAGTCTGGCTTAAAGGAAGTTGTACCCCACTACTATTCATAAAATAATAGCTGAGCTACTTAAACCACTGTCACAGGGAGAGGGTGCAGGCAGAGTATTTCCTGTTATCTACAGATCTGTGCTGCAGAAAATTCCTGTGATCCAAGTCTTTGAGGGCTAGAGAATGTTCTGGACAATTACTGCTTAGAAACTATTGATATTGGGACTGGATGTTACATTTTACCTTGAAGGGGTTTTGGGTTGGTTTTTTTTTGACCTTCAGGAGACAATTCAAAAAATATCTGCTCATCTGATCATTGGAGTGATGAGTATTTGTAAATCTGCAGCATGAACTTACTTAGCCCTGTATGAGACTGTCACTTCAGTTGATCTGGTTTACTCATACTACAAAATTCTGGGTTCTTTAGGATCAGATCTAAGTAAAACACCCTTTATTTTAATGTATAAAATTAGTTAGAATTAGGTTTTTGGTAACTGCTTGAAAACTCCATGGGCAGTTGTGGGAAAAAATTGGATGTGTAGTGTGAGTCTAAATGATTGGACTTGATCCCTGATGAACTAAATTACATCATGTGTTACCAGGGAATAATGTGGAAAACTTAAGGTGTGCTTTGTTTCTTGTAAAATCAAACTTTGTTGCTTTTCACTCCTCTGTTAACAGATGACAATAGCAACCAGAGCTCAATAGCTGATGCTTCTCCAATAAAACAGGAAAACAGCAGTAATTCCAGTCCAGCTCCAGAGCAGAACTTGGCAACACAAGCAGACGGCACTGAAGTCAAGTCTGACGAAACTCAGGCAGAGGCAAAGGAGCAGCCTGGTTCAGAAGGTGAGCTGGGAGGGCCATTTGAAAGCCAAACAAAAAAAAAGTTATCCTTTAGTGTGTTATTTATTTGCTTATCCACTTTAAGAACTGGAAAATGACAATTTGAAAGAAATGGTTTCTGAATTCTCAGCATTTATGTGAAAATGGGCCACAGTTTCTCTTACCTACTGGTGATCTTCCATACAACTGGAAAGGTCACACTGACATTCAGGGTCTTTTCAGAGAGAAACAAACAAAATACTGCTGTATTGTTCTCAAATCTCAGCCTTGAAGGAAGAAATAATTTAAAATCATCTTTGAAATGGCTGCTACGATGTAATCACACAAATCCTGGAAGGTATTATTTTGTGTAGATCTCTGGCTGTTTGCTCTCTTGTGACAGTAAAATAGAGGTGAGATACTTTGAAGTTACTTTTTTAATGGTGTAAACTATAATGCAAGCTTTCTTTTCTCTTAATCCTTCTAGGTACTTATTCAAAAGTTAGCTCTGAGTTGCGTCCTAATTTTCTAAAAGCATTACAAGATTCTATTACAGTTGTGCACAGATTAAAAATACATGTGGGTTAAGAGATTGTTCTGAACTTCACTCTTTAAATGGTACTTTGGGTAATTGAAACATGCTCTGTATTTATATTCTTGGAAAGATAACTTTCTTTGTCCTATTATAACAGATAAAAGATGTCCTTAACACCATTCTAATGATTTGGTTGTGGAATTCTTCCCATACCAAAGCAATTAAATTATGCCCTCCTGATTTAGTTCTTCACTCAGTAGATCCACTGACCAGTTTAAATTTAGAGCTTTTATCTTGGTAATGCCAGAGTGGTTAAATATATTAAGTGTTGTCATTGTTAACTGGGGTTAAAATCTGGCAACAGAACCATCACCAAATGGGAATAAATCAGAACACCATTTCCTTCAAAGAAAATCTCCACTTGCATATTTGGCCACAGTAAACAGTAAGGATTTACTCCCAGGTCTAATATTGTCTGAACCTGCTTCTGTGAAGCTCTTACATAGCATACATGTTCCCCTGGCTAAATTTAGGTTCAGGGAAAATCATACCAAGTCCTCTGGATTAGTTTCAGAGCCAGTTATTGTAAAATGAAAGGGAGACATAATGGCAAAAAATACCTGTTATTAGTGTGGGGTCTTTTCAGTTGGTTAAGTGCTGTGTTAAACAATTTATTAAACATTTGTCTACCTTGCTGTGATCAATCAGAACCCTGCAATTGGGATATTATTCAGCTGGACAGAGTTAATGACCTTGCACATCTATCTCATGTTACTCCACTGAAATCAGGGAGGTTCCTGTAAGCCAGTTTGGGTGGTCAGAAACGCTTAATGAGGAATTCTTAAATGAGGTGGATTCAAAGCATTCTGCTGTGTGAACAAGTCCTGCAGGCGTTGGAATAGCTTGAGGTTTGGTGGTTTAAGGGATGGATCCCCTTGGCCAAAGGTCAGCAGCAGCCTGAGTGTTTCATCAGGAGCAGCTGGAAGAGAACAGCAGTGATGAGCTGGCTTTGTCACAGAGACATGGGCATATGGCAGAGTGGGTGGTGGGTGCTGAGACATACACAGCAAAAATCGAAACTCAGATTTCTTTGGACCCTTGGGACTTGTTTCTTTATCAGCATGAAGATGCTTTTCTGGTGAGACATGGACAGGAAGAGAATTCTGCCCAAGTTTGCTGAATGTGATCTTTGAGATGCTCATCATGGGCGTCACTTTGTCTTGAATTCAGAAATGCTTGTGATGCTTTTTATACAGGACACCACAAAAATATCCATTACTCACTGGTTATGGCATCTTCATTAACCAAAGCTGTCCAGCAGTTTTGTTTGATCTTGCATTTCTCTTCATCTGGAATAAATTCCTATGTTCTTTGGGTCAGGGATCTAGGAGTACATTTTACACGTCCCTGTCCCCTGTTAAAGTAAATGGGTGCTTTAACCTTGAGTTTTCTGTAAGTCTTGTTTTGAGACAGAGAAGGGTTTAAAGAAACAACCAATCAACCAAAAAAAAACTCCCAGTGAAAGCTGGAAGCAAATAACAGCTGTAATAGGTTGGAAGACTTCTTCACACCTATGCACCAGATTGAAAAATTTAGTTGTTAAGCTAGTTAGCTGAATTCTATCTCAAATGTAGTATCAAGCAAAAAAATTGATTTTAAATATATGTCTGAATTTTGATTCAGGTAGCTTTATTCTCTCTGCTTAACCAGAGGTTTTTAGAGCCATTAGTTGTAACAATTCAGGTTTGCTTCTGTTTTGAAGGAATTCTCTTGCAGTCCAGACTTGTTTGCTGAGAGCTCGGACATCCTGTGTAAGGCTGTGCAGGAGCTTGGCTCCCTCTAGGGTTTGATCCCAGGGTCTGTGCTCTGGCAGCGGGAAGGAAAAGCTCTGGCAGCAGCCAGGTTGTGATCCTGGAGTTTGAGCTTAATTCACCATATTTGTACATTTGTTATGTGTGTTGTCATTAATGGTTACAGTGTGGGTGAAATGTCGGTGCTGGGGATGTTGCTGATGCGAAGACATCCTGGAAAGCTCCTGCTGAAAGCTTTCATTTGTTTGTTTAAAATTATTTCTTGACATTTCAGATACCTCTGATGAACAGAATTCACAGTCTTCAATGGAGAATTCCATGAATAGTTCAGAGAAAGCAGAAATTCAGTCCTCTGGAGAAAATGATTTAATTACAGAGGCATCTAAAAACTCTCAGGTAACTTCAAGTGCAAAAGTCAGATTACATGGGTCTTGGAAAAGTTTATTTTTACTTAAAAGCAAATGTAGTTTTGTAGACAGTTTTGTATTTGCATTAATTTCTAAAGTGAGGACAGCAAAGCAGCTGTAAAGTATTAAATATACCTGTGCCTGGTTTTGTGGTGCAGGTGACTGGCTGCTTGAGTCTCACAGAATTGGAACAGTAAGACCACATTGGTCTGATGGATTTCTCAGTTTCTTAAACCAGACCATGTTTTTAAGGGAATATTAACATTTTACATTAATAAATTGCTTGGAACAAACCTACTGTACCCTTTGAGGACCATTCAGAAGTAAAACATCTTCTATAAAGGTAAATGCTTACGGCAGTTAGGAGAGTTCATTTGTGGATATTTGGGTGTTCACTCACTGAACCACTGAAAAATTCTGGGTGGATGGGAGGAAGAAATTATCCTTGCAGTTGTGCCCTTCTCAGGGCAGGACAAGTCCAGATCCTCAGGCAGAGCACTGCTCCTCCTGGTTTTCCTGTGGGTCCTCAGTTTCAGTGCACCCTCCATCGAGGCTGTTCCTTGGAATATTCACTGTGGGTTTTAACCTGGAACTAGAATTTTGCCCTTTGTAGATGACAACAAGTGCAAAGATGCTGAGGTAAGATGTAAGTAGAGGAGTGACTTCAGGCAGCACTGGGATGTGTTCTGGCATCCAGGGATGCTTTGTCTGGGACACATCACACACCAGGGAATTTGTTGGTGCTGTTTGTTTGATGTAATGGTGCCTGAACTTCAGTGCAATGATAACGTGGCTGTTTTTCTTTTCCCCCTCATTAAGGACTCTGAAGGAGTGCCACCTTCTAAAAAGATGAAAGTAGAGGCTTCCCAACAAAATGTTGAAGAGATTTAGACTATAGATTTTTCTGGTCAGTTTTTATGTAAGGTACATCAGTGGGCTTAATTATAGAACAACCTTACTTAAGCATCTTCTCTTGGATGAGGACAGAACTCCTAACTTTTCAAGTTACCAAGCAAAAATCCAAGAAAGCCTAACAAAGGTTTAACTTCTCAGACACTGAAAACTTTTTCCTGTGAAACAAACATTGAGAACTTTTAAGTTACTGTCTCTGAAATGGTTGGAGTAAACAACTCAGGAGGGGTCTACGCACTGTTTCTAAAGTCAAAATTACAATTATGTTGCTGCTGTATTTTTTTTTTCATTTCTCTATTTAACATTGTAAGATATTTAAGGATGGTACAGGTCAGGTATTAGCTTTCATGTGAAGTTCATTGTTCTGGCGTGATGTCTGCTTTTGTTTTGTGCCTTGTGTTCTGAAAACAGTGCTAACTTTTAAAAGTTGTTTTGCAACTGTCTCCTTTGCAAAGTGGCCTATGTTTGCATAATGCCATGTAGTAAGGCTTTTTTTTTTTCTTTTTCTTTTTTGTTTGGGGTTTTTGTTTCGTTTTTAAGTTTTAAATCCCTGGTGCTTAAATTTTTAAACAACTACAAATCAGGAAGCCATTTTCACTCTTGGAGTCCAAGGAGTAAAAGGAGCTTGATATTTTATTTTAGCAGCTATAGTGGAGATCTTTTATTGAATGCATGGCATTCGCAACTGTAAATTTGGTCTTCTAAATACTTAACTTCATCAGAAGTTAACATGATCTGTTTACCATTTATAGTCCAGATCTGAATAGATTCTATAACACAGGCACTTAAAATACTTACGTATTAGGTCCAGATCTCTGTACTGGGTACAACTTGCTTTACAGAAAAGTTCCACTATGTACATAAATAGGATCAAAGGGATTGATGCACAGTGAGTTTATTTTCAATTGGTCTTTTTTGATATCATGTTTTCACTGAACTGGATTTCATTGTACTGTTTCATTATGAGATGTTTACTTCTATGTTCCAGGAAAATACTGTATGGGGTGGGGGTGGGGGTTCCTTATTCTCTTTCAGCAAGTCTTGTAAATAAGCCTTGTTGTTTCCGTAGTCCAGTTCCTAACACCAGTTAGGAATGTTCCTTCTCTTCCAATTACATCGAAGTGTGCTTAGATGCTAATTAAACTAATGGAAAGGCACAAGGTAGGTGCAGCTCCCCTCAAATTCCTGGCAAGCAGAATTGTGGAACCATCTGCATCAGGTCACGAGGGTCTGGTCTTCCAGTGGGCTTTGTACTTCCAGGGAATAAAGAAGCCGGTGTCGGTGGAACCGCTCATCTCCCACTTCCATGCACACACATCCATCCATGTGTACACACATGCTGCTGGATCGGGCCCTTGCTCTGCCTTCTCCTGGTGTGGGAGATGGAACTTGTAATTTAAAACACGATCTCACAGCTCTGGAAATGGTTGCGTGTTGTAGTTTGTAAGCTGAAAAACTGTAAATACTTTTTTAGACGAAAAAAAAGAAGTTGCTTCCAGTTGATAACGTTTTTTTCATAAATTAGGTCTTCGTGAAGCTTATTTAGGTCTGAATTCTCCAATAGTGAAAATGGCTTGCACTTAGACTACTGCATTACGTTTGCAATTACCACTTTATTAGGAAAAATAATGAGGAATTGGGGGGAGGGAAAAGGGGAGGGACGAGTGGGGAGCCAATACTGACCTTCCATAAGATGTTTGTAGGATTGAACCCCAAATAACCTATGACACTCAACTTTTCCTTTATGTTGAAATAAAACATTTTGGATTTTAACTGAATAAAATCTGATTGCAAATCATTCATGAAAACAGCATGCTCCCTAATAAGATTTTGGGATTTCTGGTCTGATCATGAAGTCCATTAACATTCTGAAAATAAAGAAATGAGGAGCAAAAAACTGAATTTGCACGATATATGCAATGAAACGGTAGAATTCTCTCTTGAATTGTGTGTATGCCTAAAATGTGGATAACTGGTCCATGATGATTGATTTGTATGTATATTACATTCAGATTTAAGTGATATTTTGTGAGAAGTTCTATTGATATATTAAATGGGCAAATCTAGAAAGATTCAAACTTTTAAATATTTTTGATTTACTAACTTTTCGTTATTCTTAATGCTAAAACAAAACAAATTGATGCCACCTTTGACAAGTAGTTGTGTTTACTAATCCCTCTCTTCAGGTGCATCGCAGCAAGTTTTTAATTTTCATTTTGTAGATGTTTCCAAGGGAGTAAATAGACTTTTCATTTAGGAACTAATTCCTGTACTTTAGGAAGAAATAAAATATATAAATAGCACTAAAAATACCTCAAATTTTTCATTAGATAGAAGCATTTATTGGCATTATTGACATCAACAGGTTTAATTACAAACTTCGTTTTCTCTCCTGTGGCTTCTGCTCAGAACTGTTCATTGTTCTGTGGCTAATGAGACAAGGCATCATAACCATCTTCCTAGAGGCTTTATTTCTGAGGTAGAAATCCTTTATTTACAGCTTCTACAGAATGCATTCAGATCTTTTTATTTTAACCAGAGATTCTAGTGACAACAGACAACTGAACAAGCAGATAGATTTGGGTTCCTTAGACCTGTTATTGTCAGTCTCTGAAGGAAGAGACTTTGACATTATCTGGTATAAAGAAATCCAAAATAGTGTATAAGACTGTTATTAGTCTTGTCTTGAAGTGCCTGATAACATTTATGGGCCAACGGATGTGACTGAACACATTTTAATGCCAGAAAGTACAGATGGGACCAACCCAGAACATGGAATTCAAATCCACCGGAGGTTTGAAACCAGATCTAAATCCAGCTTTTTTTTGGCTTGGACCTATCTCTACCCAAAACTTGTTTTATGAACTCACTGTATAAGGGTTTATTGAAAGCATTGAGAGGTGGAGCAGGAGGAGAGATATAATTTTTTTCAAGATGACTGAAAGTTCTCATACAGCTGATGTTTTAGAAATAGTGCAAATATCAAGAAGTGCTTCCTTGCTACAATGCTGAATGTTGGAGCTTCAGTTACAAATAATAAATAAATAAAATTAACAAAAAAAAAAGAGAAAAAAAAATAAAAAGAAACTAGAAGCAAGCAAGTAATTTAGCTGAGTTTGTGGAACACGTGGGAAGGCCTTCCAGATAATCGATTTACTCAGCCAAACATTTTATAGCAGAACTATTCCTTGGAATTTTTATGCTTGGGAAAGTAGTTGTTAAACATTCCAAAAAGTGCTGGCACTTACAAAACAACAAAAAAAAAAATCAACAAGGCAGTATAAAATATTGGTTTTGGGTGGCTATCTTCATACATAAACATTGTCATGTTTTGGAATGTTCTTTATATCTAAGGGCCTGTTAGAAGGTGTAACGAATTTTGTTTTCTTCAATACCTAATCGTTTTCCATCTTATGATTTGTGTGTGTGTGTGTTGTACAGCAGTATAATTTTTCACTTATTTATTCCATCGGTAGTTATGGTTTGTACAATGTACAATGGTTTCATTTCAAAATAAAATAAAAAATCACAACATGAATGCTGTGTGAATAATTTTTGTCAAGAAATTTAATCTTAGTTTGTTTTTGTTTGGCTTTTTTTTTTTTAAATTTGCAATAAATTTCTGTTTTTATAAATGGTATTTTAAAATGTGCATTCTCTGGTGTTGTCTCGTTTGGTAACGTGTAAAATGATCCACCTTTGAGCAGTCCAAAGGTGTCTTGATAATTGTGTGGTGAGGCAGGGGCAGGTGGTGGTTGTAAGAACAACAAACAGATATGGCCAATGTAATTACAGCAATCTGCAGAATAATTTGATAATTTAAGATAATTCAAGTACCGAATTCTTCATTTGGTGCTCAGTTAATGTTGTGGTAACTTAAATTGGAGGGGGCAGGGAAGGCAGAGTGTGGAAACGTGCTTCACTTTGGAAACGAGCTCGAGTCTGATGCTTGCAAGGGTAAAACTCCAGAAGGTTTTGGAAAGATTCTTTACATTCAAGATGGATATAAAGTGTCCAGCTTATTTTTAGTGTTCTGTGTGCTCTGTCCCAAGGTGGCCTGGAGTTCTACAGGCAGCTGGACTGGGCTGCTGGCTGTGGCTCCCAGAGGGGCGAGCTCCAGCCCGCTCCCACCTTGTCTCTCTTGCCTCCCTTGCATTTACTGGGGTGCTTGTAACATCCTCACCAACCCCTTACATTCACTAACCTGGGGAGGAAACTATTTTAGTTTGGTTTTTTTCCTTCTCCAGATTAGTGAATTAAACCAGGAGACGCATATCAAGGAGTTCCACACGGGGTGGAACTGGAGAGAGAGGAAAGGACAGGTAGAAGCAAGGCTGTAACTCAAGATGGGTCCCAGAAGGAAAGGCCTCTGAACAGGTAAGGCTTGTGCCAGGGAGTGAGCAGCAGCAGCAGCAGCAGCCCTGGAGCAGGGCATGGCTGGAGGTTGTCCTTGTGGTTTGCTGGGAGCAGGACAGGCATGGCTGGGCTGGATCCTGCACTCAGTCCTGGCCCAGGCTGTGAGTAGGGTTCCTGAAGCTCTTATCCTCGTCAGTATGGGAATGCTTATCTTCCTGACTGTAGATTCGGGAGGATAATCTCACCACTAAGTGGTGTGGGATATACTGTGGGCATTAAACAGCTTGGATGTTTCTGTTCAGTGTCTGTACAGTCGAATTCTGAGTCCTCCTCCTGTGCTAAAAGCCTATTTCAAGGAATTGATGTTGTTCCTTGAAGGAGCATCATCAGAAGCTGGTGGCCTGTGTTTCACCTTGCACTGTGGTTTGATGAAAAACAGTAAGAAAAGACACACCCAAAAGATGCTGTGGCCTCTTAGTGCTTCCCCGTGCCTCCTGGAATTCCTTGCTGTGGAGAAGGAGAGGATTGCTGGCAGTCTTGAACTGTTACTGATCACCTAAAAGCTCATCTTAAAAAGGCAAACTAAGAGGTGTGTCTCCAAAATAAGTGGATTTATTTTAAGGGATGCCCCTTCCCTCTGGCAGAGGAGAAAACCCTGAACTTTTATTAAGTTAGTAACTGTAGCTTAAGGCTGCTGCCCTTTCTTTAAATGATGGTGTACTCCTAACTCTCCCTAGAAAATTGCACTGCTACCTAATGACTTTATTTTAACAAGTTACCCCTTTTCCTACAGGAGGAAACACGTATGGTTTGCTTAGAGTTTAGTGAGGTCGATGTACAGGCTGTTGTCATGGAAGTACTTTTTACAGTGCTGCTACTGATGTGACTTTTTTTAGCTCAGGTTTAGTTCTTAACAAACTACATGGGAAACTTTTAGTAAGTATTGTTAAGCTGTGAATGTTGTTTTGAAATGTTTTAATGTTTTTGTACTTAAAATATTCTCAGAATGACTTGCTGAGAGGCAGCACTTTTTTTTTAAGCAGATGTTAATATATAGTAGCAATAACCAGCTTTGAAGCTAAGTATGACGGGCCTTTTCTTCAGAATTTGAGTCATACGTGATGCTGACTAAGAGCTAAATGCTAGTTTTGTTTTTTAAAGATCTGAGACAGCTCTCACATGATGTGATCATTCCTTACTGTTGCTTTCATATGTGGGGAAGTGTTTGACCTACCACTCCTCCCCTAAACACAGGGATCAGCCTTGATTCCATGCTAATGGGGAATGTCAGATCATTGCATGGGCGTAATTGGGATATTGCAGGGATGCCTTTTCTCTCCTCGCCCAACACTTGCTCTCAATCTCTTATGTCTCCTTTCATCTTATTTCTGGTTTAACACACCAGAAAAAGTAGCATGTGGCTATTTAATGTTTGGAAGCTTTTTCCCTCCTGAGGGTGGCTATGTAGAAGAGCCTGTTTTTTTTCATTTTAAGTGTGAGGTCCTAGAACTGAAATAATATATGCAATTAGTATAAATGCTTTGGGATGTGCATCCTAGGATCTGACTGCTCTCTTGGTCACGGAGGTTTGCACTACAGGGTGAGTTTGAGATCTTTTCTCTTGACTTTGTGTACACACACATACGTGTATGGGGTTTTGTGCTGTAGCATGATGCTCTCTCCCCACACCGGCCCTATTGCCATACTTTTATGTTCACCTGAAGGATCCATTGCTTCCTTTATGCTTTTGAGAAGGATGAAATCGATCTTGACTTCCTCTGGAACAATTGTGGTTCCTTTTCATGTGGCACCGAGCAGGTACTGGGTTAGGTGTGAGCCACCAGCCTGGCAGGAGAAGCTCCATGTCCTGACCTCTCTGTGACTCTGCAGGTTTCCGGCTTCTCTGGCTGCCCTGCCTTCTTGCAGACTGCTTCTGGAAAATAATAAGCAATTTAGTGCATTAAAGACAGTTTAAGTATTTCTAGTGCAATCGCTCTCTTAACATTTTTGAGCCAGTTCTGGGCTATCCTCTACATCTCATGTTCCTCACAGTGTCTTAAGTTTAGGGATGTTTTCCATAATCGTTAGGGCTGGAAGTGATCTCTGGAGATCACCCAGTCCAATGCCCCTGCCCAGGCAGGGTCACCTGGAGCAGGTGACATAGGAATGCATCCAGCTGTGTTTGGAAAGTCTCCAGAGAGGGAGAACCCGGGGTCTCCCTGGGCATTTCCACTGTTCTGCCACCCTCAACGTAAAGGAGTTCTTCCTCATGTTGAGGTGAAACTTTTTGTGTTTTAGTTTGGTTAAAAAAAAAAACCAAACCAAACTGTCCTGCTGGATGGAAGTCCCCGCTGGATCATTTAAATCAGCTATCCTCAGAAGGAGTGGGGGCAGCAGCAATGCCTTCCCCCTTTTTTTTGGTTTTTTTTTGGTGATCCTGGTGGAAGCTCGGGGTGTTCCCCGTCCCCCCAGCCCGGTGCCGGCGGGGGCAGGGCGGCGGCGGGGCCGCTCCGTCTCCTTTAAGCGCGGCGGGGGCCGGCGCGGGGCGGAGCGGGGCGGTGGCGGCGCAGAGCGGGCGCGGGCTCGGCCGCGGCGGCAGCAGCAGCGGGGCCATGGCCGCCGACGTGTTCATGCGGCCGGCGCGGCTGCTCGGGGCGGCGGGGCCGCTGTCCCCCCGCACGGAGCCCGACGAGGACTCGTCGGACACGGACGATGGCGGAGCGTCGCCGGGCGGGGGGCGGCGGTGCGGGCCGCGGCGAGGGCAGCCGCCGGGCCCGCAGATCATCCACTCGGGGCACTTCATGGTCTCGTCGCCTCACAGCGAGCACCCGCCCAAGAAGGGCTACGACTTCGACACGGTCAACGAGCAGACCTGCCAGACCTACCAGTTCGGGGCGGCCCGCGGCGGCGGCGGCGCCGGCGGCCGCCTCAGCATCGACGCGTCCCTCACGAAGCTCTTCGAGTGCATGTCCCTGGCCTACAGGTACCGAGCGGCCCCGGGAGCGAGTCGCGGCCGCGGGGAAAGCCCCAGCCGGGCTGGGCGGGGGGAACGCGCCGCGGCCCCGGGGCCGTGTGAGGGGCGGGGGCGAGGCCGAGCGGGGACCCCCCGGCCCGACCCGACCCACACGCCGGGGTTTCGGTGCCGCTTTTGTTTCCAGCGAACTTGGGGATCCTGGCGGGTGCTTTCCCGCAGGCCTGAGGGCCGTGGTTCGGGGTGAGCGGGGGGCTGTCGCTGCGCCCCCGCCGTGAGGGCTGAGGCACAGGGTCCCGCTCGCCCCGGCTGGCTGCTGGTGCCGCTGGAAGCCCTCAGCATCCCGCGGCCGGGCTGCGAGCGAGTGGTAGCCTGTAGTGCTAAACAGAAGCCCTTAAAGGGCAAAGTGCCCCGCTCGATGTGAAAGCCGGCCAATTTTCCTTCTTCCCCTCCCCAAATTTTATTTTTATAACAAAGTCAAGCAAGCGGGCTCTGTCGCTGTTTCCTTTGTTCCTGTGGTGGCTGCAGCTGGCAGCAGCACTTCCTGGGTTTATCTGCACCTTTTGCTCAGACTTCAGTTGTGCTTTTCATCTCTTCAATAAGGCGTTATATTCACATTTATCCCCTTTGTCTGTCATCCAAAATGGAGGCAGAGCTGTGGAATAGAAGTGTTTTGGAAAGATGTGTGTCTGCTCGAGTCTTTTGTTCCGTGTGATATAGCAGAAACCGGATCCAATCTGATGTTCTCTGCTGAGCGTATTTTGGAAGTTGATTAAAAGGGCTGATGGAAAATGCCTCTTGGCATATCAACGGAAATATTTATTTTCATCTATAGGAACCACATTAACTTGCTAAAAGAAAATTAACTTTGCCCACTCCAAATTCCTCTATTTAAGTATTGCTCAATGAAGAGGAAACAATAGAACTATCTGTTCTGTACAGTAGCCAGAAGATGTAAGTTAATCTTAAAATTTTGATAATATTGGCCAAGCATGTTATTAGTTACTGGAGAGAGACTGAACCTCAGATAAGGTGTGTGCAACAGTGGACATAAGTACTTTGCACTTACAATAGAAATAAAAATGTAAGCCTTAACTAAAAATTAATCAATCTGCCTTTATTGTACAAGCTGGGAGGAACTTGCAAAGGAACCACAGGTATTATGAAGGACAGAACTGGACTGCTCACGTGCATCTGCTTCTTGGCCTCTGTCACCTTTATTATATTTTGTGCTTCCACTAGTGTGTCCTTGGGATTTTGAAACTGAGGATCACATCTAGTGCAAAGGAATAATTCTGTTACACTTACTGACAATACTGAACTCTGATGTAGGTGAATAAACTGAGCACCAAATTTATTTCAGAAAAAATAATTTTATCCTGCTTGCTGGTGATAGGGTGAGGCAAGGTGCAGAAATTATCTTCTTAGAGGCTGCCAAAGAAAAGCACATTCGTAATGCTTCTGTCCTTGGGTAGCTTAGGGTTTGCTGAGTTGCAGCCCTGAAGCATCCTGCCCGAATTCAGCCTGCTTATTCAGCAGCTTTGGGATATAGCTTCTAAATCTGCCAAACAAACCAACTGTAAACTTGGGTCTAAAAATGATTAACGTAATTTTGGAAAGTCTGATTTGAGGTGATGAATGTGAAATGAGAAATGATCTCTTTTTAACAAATGATTGAGCCTGTAGGTTGTAGGTCTCTCTATCCACATCCTCCTCAGGTTGGAGTTGATCTTGGCTGGTTTATGGGGGTGTTTTTGTGGCTGTTGCCTCAGCTGTACCTTTCTCATTATTGTCTGTCAGAGCCAGCACTGACAAAACACACAGTTTCTATGTCAGTGTTTTCTGTGCTGCCTTTGCTGGATAGAAATTCACTCCAGAAAAGAACTGGGGGTGTGGAAGCCAACACCAAAAACGGTAACACAGAAAGGTGAAGAGGTGTGGTTTTTGCTTTGTGGGGACATGAGCTGACTGCAGAGCTGGGCGATGCAGCCGTGTTAAACACAAACCCAAGGAAGCTGCTGTAACGGAGCTCTCTGTGCAATATTTATTTACACGTGACACTCACTGCTGGTATTTCAGTGTTTAAAGTCTTAAAGAGAAGCAGTAGAACGTGCAGTATCCATTAGCTTTGCTGATGGACTGGAAAGCAAAGTTTTTCTAGATTACCTCGGTCATTACCTGGGTCATTACCTCGGGTGGTTTGTTTGGAAGTGACCATATTTATGCTGGATCACGGATTCGTGGTGTAACCTGGGCTCTTTTAATTGTGCTGTAAATTTTTTTGAGTTTGGCTTTGTGCTGTTAACGGTCAAACTTTTTATGATAAAAAAAGTTATTTCTGAGCACCAGGGAAGTGATTCCCTCATGCCTTTGAGCAGTACAAACCAACACGATTCTAATTTTCATCACAGCTGTTTCAGTCACATATCCAGTTGCACAGCTTGAAAAGACTCATGTCAGATAAGCCATTCCAGAGGGAGAAATATGCCTATAGCATACTCCCCTGTACGGTGAGCAGATTAAAACAATTTTTTAAATTAATAAGTGACTTATAACCACTGGCGTTTACAACAGGTGTCACGCGGGCTGTACTTTATCTAAATGTCACCTGTTTTTCTGATGAGATTGATTGTGGGAGCTGTACCACACTGACAGAGGTAAAAGAACATTGTTTTTCTGCTTTTAGCCCCTTCATCTCAGCTCTTTAAACCAATGTGACCTTACAGACCTTCACATGTAGGTAGCTAGAATGGACCTGTTGCAGGCAGGCCACTTTAAAGTCAAAAAGGTCTTAAAAAATGTGCTTCTCAAAATGAGATAGACCTTTGGCACTGCTCATTCTAATGAGAAACTGTGCTCCTGGTTACATGACCTATAATATGCAGAATTAAGTAAAATGTTATGCCATCTTGATATTTAATTTAGTAAAGCCCTCTAATAATTTTACCATGATCCAAATAATTACATTACCCAGAAATAACTTCCCAAAGCTGAACTGTAGTCAGAAATGTTCCAACAACAGCATATCATGAAGCTTTTTTTTCCCCTGAGATTGGGTCAGAAGAATTTCTTCTCTTTGTTTTGGAGACTTCTTGTCTCCAGCAGAAGAATCGTGTTCAGCTCCATGTAGAATACAGGCTGAAGACTTCTGTGAGGTGAAAAATTGTGCTTTACAAAAGGGCGCTGTAAACCATTTATTGCTCTGACAGTCTCCAGACAGAATCCAGACTCCAGTCCCATATTCCAGTATGGGACATTGGACTTCCCTGTGGAAAGCTCTGCTTTGGGAAGAATGATGCATAGTTTAAGGTTCAAAACCTGAAATAGGAACTTTTCTGAACTGCGTGTGGAGCTCTGAAAAATGCATATTGGGAATCAGTGACCTTGTGCTAGTTTATCTCTAGTACAGAGAGGTAAATCCTGCTAAAATGACTAATGTAATTATTGCAGAGAGTAAGAAATACAGTGTATTATTCCTGGAAAAAGTAGATTTAAAACTATTCTTTATTTTCTCTGAGTGTAAAATGGATAAATGACAGTGCAGATTTCAGTTACACTCAGCCAGTGTGTTGTATACATGCCCTGTGAAGAAATAAGAGGTCGATGAGGTTCTGAGACCATGTAAATAATTAATTCTGTGTGTGAAGGTTCCCTTCTTGTGCAGTGCTGGGGAGACAATCCTGCAGTGGAGCAAATGGGCTCCTCAGATGTGTATGGTCATGTACATTGTGTAAACAAAGCACAAGCTTTATTGTGGGAATTATTAATGATACTACTCACACTGGGTGATGTTCTTTTTAAACTATTATATATTATTATGTCAGTCATTGCTCATCTTAGCATAGGGCATGGTAGGGTAGATGAAGATGACTTTGTGGGTTCATTTATTCTTAAGTAGCCTCAGAGTTCTCTCACCTCTTAATAAGAGCTTAAGGAACATGCCAGGTGTTGTACTTGAGGTAAGAGTGTTAATGTTGGCATGAGACACTTGTCCAAAAAAACCCTCTGGATGCTGCTTGCTAAAGCTGCACAAAGCAGGAGAGTGGGGTCTGGGAACTGGGACAAAGGCTGCCTTGTGAACAGCTTGCCAGGTCATTTCTAGATTTCATCTCTCCTCTTTAGCAATATGACTCCTCCACTTCATGTAGATGTAAGCCAAAAATATTCCCTTCCTCGGGGGACTGACATTAGGGGTCAGCTTGTTTCCAGAGCACCTTTGCCACACATTCTTTGTTAGTGCAGCATGTGTTTGGGGAAGTTCTCAGCAGTGCTGATAGCACTTGGAGATTAAAAACTTCCAGAATTTAGTTACATATTTCACATGCTGCTTGTAGAGACTACTCTGATAAAAACACCTATATTCACCCCCTGAATTTAGCCAAACTTGAGCAGAGTTGCTGTTATAAAGTATTTTTTTAACCATAGTAAGGGTCCCTTCAAAGCAAGGATGCCGTATGAATCAGGAGATTGGTACTGAGCCTCTTACTCTGCTTATATCAAATGCTTTATATAGTCACAACCTTTTAATCTCTGTGTAAGATGTGCTTTAAAATTCCACCTTGACAACCTTGAACCTCAGGATGGTTTGCAGAAAGGCTGCTGAGCTGTTCTTGTCTCAAAGACGCATTTCTTTGCCAAAGTAAACATTGAGTAGTGGTAGTGTGAGAACGCCTTGGTTCAAACTAAGGTTTTGCTGTCTTCAGGGCTACAAATGACTACAGGAAGAACAGACAAATTCTGTAGACAGAGGTTTAGATATAGGGACAATTTTGTTTGGTTTGCTCCTGGCTGTTTTTGGTGTCTCTGCAGGCTGGTTTCTGTGGACCTGATTGTGCAGGGTGTTAATATTGAGGTGCGGGGCACAGTAGTCACATTTTTCATTAAAAAAGCACACTGTTGTAATATTTTGATTTACCGTTTAATCTACATGTTTTGTTGTAGTTATCATCTTGTGTTTTTACTCAATAAACAGATGTTATTTTCTGGCTTAAATACAACACGGATTTCATAATCATCATTTTTGATGCATTGCTGAAATAGGGAAGAGGGAACTAGTTTGTCCTCAGACTGCCAGTTCTCAAGAACTTCGGCATGGTGTGAAAAAATTTGGCTGAACTTCGAGATCTGGCATTATTTTTAGTGAAGATTTTGTGCTACGTGATTATGATGTGCTTTGAATGGCAACAGAAATTAATACATTGATTTTCAGTTCTTCCCCCTCTTACCTGTTTTTATTTCTTTCTGCTGAGTGGCAAGAGGAATCAAAGCCGAGAAACCCAAAATTCAGGTCTTGGCTTTACTCATGTTTTTCCACACACCCCTTTAGTAGGTCACTGAACCATTCTTGTTTGTTACTTTCCCATGTGGGGGAAAAAATTTCCATTCTTTTGGAAAGCGGAGTTGATATTCAGTCACTTGAGCAGCTGCTTATCTGACTGTGTGTCCTTAAGCTATGATTAGTCTTAATCAAACAAAAGGGTATCTAGTGATGCTGCAAGCTGGGAAGGGGTGGGGAGAAATAAAGGGAGCTTTGTAGCCATTTTGAGCTGAAGGCTGGGCATTTCTGGGATATCAGAGGCATTTTGACAGGCTTGAAGGAGAGAGTGAACTCTTTTAAGTTGTTATGGGTGTGTGGAATTTTTCCCCTAATAACAGTACTCAGAGATCTGTTGTAAAGCAGGCAGAGTTGAAGAGGCAAGGAATGAGGCTGGAAGCTCACTGAGATGTGGAGTAAAATTAAGGGGATCTTTGAGGAATGCATTGATTGAATTAGAAGGGCCAAGATAAAGCCACACAATGAGCTGGACAGTGTTGACAGAGGCCACAGGGATGGAAACAGGAAAGAAAAAATAAGACACTGCAAAATTCAAGTCAAACAAAAGGATGCCTCAGCTGGCTGGGTGGGTTTGAGCCTGGAGTACAAACTCACTGAACCCATGTGAGTGAGGAAACATCCAGCAGCAGGGGTGGATGGAATGACAGCAAGGAAAGGGAAGTCTCTAATGGTGGTGGGGACTCTGGAGAAGAAAAGAGGTTGGAGTTGTACTTAGATGAGATCTGATGAAAAGGACAGAGGTGAATGATCCTGATGAGTTGGGGAGAAAAGAGAATGTTGTAATGTTCTCCTGTTCAAGGCAGGAGAAATAGGATTGAAAGGGAAGAATATATGGAAAGTAAGGGTAGATGATGGAAGGTGTGGCTGGAGTCAGGAAAGTCCAGTGTTTATTCGCCATGCTTGATCTGAGATGGGAGAGTTAGATAGGAGTTGCTTGATGAGGCTGTGCCTGATAAAGGAGAGAATGAGCTGGATGGACCCAGATACGGAAGTCATGGATGACCGAGCAGTAAGATGGGGGCAGGAGATTTGGAGTTCCTGGTTTGGCTCTTCTCATGCTGCCCTGCTGCCTTTTGCTGTTGGAGAGAAAGGGTTCTCTTTTAAAAACAGAACAACAACAACAAAAAAAACCCCCTTATCAGTTGAGAAACCTGGACCAGTTTGGGTTTAATCTGGTATTTTAATTAACAGACTACAGGCTATATGCTTGCAACTTCCTTTCTTTGTATGCAGAAATTAATTGCATTTACAGTTTCCCTCATCTCCCCTTTGATATCTTAATATCATTGGCACAAACAGTTCTTTAAAGACAAAACTTCTAAGCTACTTCTGAGGAAAAAGACAAGCTTTCTAAACTCTTTGATGGCTATAGAAATATTTTACAGCTTTCATACAATTTTCCTTTCGCTCTGGGAAGGAAACCTTTAACATGTCCATAAAACAATTAGGAAGATGATTAGGAAAAGTACTTGTTTCAGTTGCCTCCAAAGAAAATAGAGTTGGTTCTTTGTGTTTCAGACAGTGATGGAAAACCCTGAATCTGATTGTTTTTAGTGCAAGCTAGAGTTACACTATTGTCACAGTTTCTGAAGCAGGAAGGCTTGAAAAACGGGGTTAGGAAAAGCAAGGTTCTTCAGAAATTGCTTCTAACAGTTTTAGTATCAGAACAGAAATTCTGAACATGGTCTTTTCAAATAATTTTTGGTTTTTTGCTCAAATGGGAGTTGGAAGGTCATTTTTGGTTGGTTTTGAACATAAAACACGCTGACTTGGTGTCATTCCTGATACAATTAATCCTTGGTAAGTAAAGCAGCCATCGCCATGGGAAATGTTCAGTGTGCATTTGCCTCAGCTTATTTACTTTGTGACACACAAGCACAAAGCTCTTCACCAACCCTTGGTTTCTTGGCTGTTGATCTTAGATAAATCACTTACTGCTTTTTCCTCCCTTTCTCCATTCTGAAAATGACCAAAACAGTCTCGGCACTTCAGAGCCCCAGGTGTGTGTGCTGGCCTTTTTGAAAGGGGGAAACAAAGGCACGAAGCTTAGAAGTGAGCTGACGTAGGAGTCTAAAAGGAAGCCCTGCCAAAGATGACACTTCAGCTACAAACTTAATAAAGGAAAGTGGGCAAATAGAAGAAAGATTTTGGAGGGGATGATGAAGAAGGTATGCAGCTTACTGATTCCTCCCTTAGAAAAGTAATGAACTGATGAGGAGCCCTACAGATACAGGGTGATAAAACCAGGCTGATATTTGAAGGGCAGTCATAATGCTTCTGGAAGGCAGTCCTCTGCTGAATGTCCTTGGACTTCACTGAACTGGCTGAGAAGCACCTGCTCCCTGCCCTGACTCTGGTTCTGAGAGGCATCATTGCTCTCATCGTGCAGTCACCAAAAAACCTTTAATGTCTGGAGCATCACTCTGGATTCCGGAGTGTGCTGCTGATAGTAGCCTTCTGGAGAGTCTGGAAAGCCCTTTTGTTGTTCTGTTGGGCTTGGAGGTCTAAATGGTGTGAGCTTCTCTGAGCTGTCAACTGGTTAATAGCCATTGGAGGCATGACCCCTTTCTGCAAGAGAGGTTTGTTCAGGAGCTGAATGTGCCACTCCAGGCAACAGGAGGACCCTGCCTGTTTGGAAACTTTTTACTCTGCAAGCAGAAATGGTGAGGGCTCCTTATCTGTTTTCCTGTCTCTGCTCGATGCACTGCAGTCGCTGGACTCCGCCTCCCTGTGTTAAATCTAGTGTTGGATTGAGCAGAAGTTTGCTTGAACTCGGTGGGGATAATGTTTTATCTTCCTGCCATTGCCATACGTGTGATGATCTCTTACAGGTCTCCTCCAGGCTTAATGCCTCTGAGGAGCGAGTGCTAAGGAGAGCCTGGGTGACACCTCAGCTGCTCTGTGTGGTGTGAATGGCTGCAGGGGAATTGCCATTCCCTATCTGTTAAGCAGATTTCACTTTGTGCCTTAAGGTATGGAAACTCTTGAGTGCTGCTTAAGAGCAAGCTCAGCAGCAGTTACCTTTGTGAAAGATTAGTATTTTTAGTTTGCTGTCCAGCTGTGACATCAGTGGATAATAGAAAATAGGATTGGAAAGGACCACAGGAAGCCATCTAGGCCTAGGAAAAAGATTCCTTCCCTGGGCTGGTTATCCAGACCATGGCCACTTGCAAGGTGTATGTAGGTACTAAGCCCACAGTGTTAGGAGTGGTTCTCAGGGCTGCTTTGTCACCTGGGGGACTGTAAGAGAAAAGGTGACATGCCAGATGGAAAGGGCTTGCAGGGCACTGCTTGGATTATCATGTAGCAGGGTATTAGTGAAAGAATCTGATTCACTTCAATTAGTGATATGTCAGTGTGTTTTGGCCAGAATACTCCTGACCTACAGATAACCCTTTGCCATGGCACGGTTGTTGACGTACCATGATATGAGGAAAGGGTTCAGCTGTTTAAGTAGCTAAGCATTGCTGCTTAATGAATTGATCACTTTTCCTGAAAAGCACAGAAAAATTTTAATGACTTGTTAAATTTTAATGACTTGTTAGAGAGCCTTTTATCCTTGGTTTTGTGTTTGCAGCACATTATCTACAACAGTAATGCATGGTTAGAGACCTTTTCATCTCTCTACTTCTAGTTTAGTTGGTGGTGTAGTGCAAGGAAGCAGTGGATACAGTCTTTTTTGCTATATTTAATGCCTTTTCTTACTTAATTTTTATATGTGGTAATGTCTTCCTACATACAGAGATAAATACTTTTTTTTTATTATTATAGTGGGAGATTTTTTGATTTTCAGGGGTATCTTTAGTGCTTGTTTATACCACACCAGAGCAAGTAGAGGATATCTTTATGGGTAGAGTACCTATGTGGTGTTTGTGCTTCTGTTTCATTGCAGATGAACAATATTTCCCGATGTATTTGGGGGACAAAGAGCAGAATTTTTTGTGGGGGATAGTTCAGAGTAGAAATAGGAGAGTTGAGGCTGCTTTCAGCTGAAGGAAAGGGGAAGAAGGGTTGAGAGATCACCCTTAGTCCACGAAAAGTTGTCCTTATTCAAGTACAGGGGTCTGATGCTTGTTATAGCTTTGTTTCTGTGTGAGTTTGAAAGGGTTTCTTCCATCTCAGGAGATAAAGGGTGGTCTTGTCTTCGCTGGTTTTGGTTGGGGTTTACTTGTCCTCGGGCTGGCTTGTGAATAAGAACAAGAATTGAAGAGTGGAGCCTTAAGGGTGACTGAGGGGGTAAGAAGAAGATCCAGATAACCTTGCTCTTGTGTAATGGGTTTGCCCTTCTTAAGAAAGAGGATTGCTGGTACTGGTTTTGGAAGTGAGATAGCAGCTGCATTGTTTGTAGTTGGGTCATGCAAATCTGGGGGCAAGGTGGCAGCTTGCAAGTATGACCTGACCTGAACCCTCCGTGTGGGGTGTTTGCTCCTCCCAGCTTTGTCCTGTGCTACATCTGCCCTGGTATTCTGAGAGGGTCCTGCTGCTGTGGGTCCTCAGAGGTGTCTGTGTTGAGAGCTTGTGTGAATACCAGAGCCTTTAGTGTCATGAGAATCACTGTGGTGAGTGCAGGACCTTGGTCCTGTGTCTTGCCAGGTGGAGGGAGCGAAGGAAGAAAGGTGTGCAAGTGTTTTGTCCTGAGGAGTTTGTGTTGCAGCTTGTACTGCTGCCTAGAACAGATCTGCAGCAGCACAAGCAAGCAGGATGAGTGAGGCCTTTTCTTTTCCCTGCTCCTTCCAGCAGTGGAGCCTGTTACTCCTCAGAGATCAGCAGGGTTGTTCTTTATGAGAGACATGTCTGTATAACTAGATTCAAGCAAACATTGCAGAGGCATGAAGGAGGCTTTGCTTCTGGAATCTGTCAAGTTGATTGTTTTCAGTACTCTCTAGCATGGGGTGTTTACTCGAAATCCTGGTCTCCTTTCCCTCTGCTGCTTTGTTTACTCTCCCTTCCCTCAATGTCCCATAGTAACTGGTGCTCTGCCTGCAGCAGTTCAAGGACATGACAGCCAAAGTGACCTTGGCCAGCATGGTTGGGAGACCTCTCGCCAGGCTGCAGCAACTCGGTGACTTCTGTAGCCAAGAGCCAAACCCTTCCCCAGCCCGTGTGAGCTTGTTGTCTAAAACACTCTTCTTGTCCACATCACTTCATCTGTGCCAGGGACTTGGTTGCCTTGGCGCCAAAATTCTAATGTAGGGCAAGGGTTAGACTCACTCAGCCAGCCAGGCTGATGATACAGAGCCCAGGCCTGTGTGGTAGTGCTGGTGTATCTTTGGAGCAGCTGGAATGTGGGGTTTCACAATAGATCTAAAAATAACTCCGGCCCACAGCATTTAGTATGTTGATGTGAATGTGAGCCATCATAGGCTGTTCTGCTCAATTCTTCTTGCTGCATCTTAGGCTGCTCTTAAATCTGTACTATTCTATTTATCCTCGATGTCCAGACCATTCACAAAGAGACAGAGACCAAATGGAGCAAGAATCGTGGAAGAGCTTCTCAGGTCCTTCTGATTCTTCTTCGAAGTCCATTACCTTTTTATCATGCAGACTTTTGCTTTTGGTGCTGTGGCGTGACACTTGATTTAGCCTGTTAGTTGTTGAAAGCCATTACTTTGGAGGCAGAAGTGATCAAGGTAAAAAAGGAAAGGCATGCACATAAAAAGGAAAACCTAAAAACGCGGAAAGGAAATACCTGAGCTTGTGGGACTGGCAGCTGTCAGAGAGGAAGTGCCAAACAGGAAGAGGGCAGTGGAAGATCTTGTTGCATTCCTGATCTGCCAGTCATTGGATATGGGTATTACCTGCTGCCATGTTTTCCAGAGTGAAGAATGATATCATTTGTTTTGTTCTTGGATGGTCAGTCTCTGCTCATCCTGATGAATTTCTGTATGTTTATATAGAAGCTGTAGTCTGAGTAAGCTTAGCCATGGCTAGTCAAGCTCTGTTAATAATATTTACAGTGACATCTGTGCATCCCAGTATTTGAGTGAGAGGCAACACAGCGAAGTCCTGGTCCTGCTGAGCTGTGCTGTGGATTCAGGAATGAGCTCTGAAATGTGCTTGTCTGGTAGCAGCACACCAAGGTCTGGATGTTACACGTCACGCTTCTCACGTTAGGTCGTCCTGCACAGTGTCCAAAGAACATATCACTGTTTCCTTGTACAAACTCCTGCATATTGGTATCTGCACAGCTCAGTCCAGCTTTCTGTTTGCTTGCTAAACATCTGTCCCTGCAGGATGGAGGTTGAGGGAACTTGGATAGAAAATGTGCTGGTGGTGTGCCAGATATGGGAAAGCGTGCAGCAGTGAAAGAAATGACCTACTTGCTTTTGCTTTTTAAAACATAGCTTCTGAGAAAGAAAATTGAGTGCAGGGGTTGTAGGGGGGGAACAGGTTTGCCGCCTGGGAATACATTCAAAAATGACTTCTGGATTAGAGGATATGAAACTTCTAGAAATGAAGGACTAAGTCAAAGGATTTGGATATGGTTGTGAAATATTTAGATCTGTTACAGAGCCAGAGAAGCTCTTTGCATGTCGTCAGCTTATTTCAAATGAACCTAGTGTTGGGATGGAAGAACTGACAGGAATATGAATATTCTCAAGGAGGAAACTGCACTCACATCAGGTAATTATTAGCAACCATGTTTGACACCTAAAACCTGTTGAAAATAGAAACAGAGATTGTGAAATGAATGGGAAAAGAGCAATATATCTAAAAGCTGGGGCATCTAAGCTGTTGCAGTAGTCACCATAGTGGGTGTTCTCTACTGAAAATGTCATTATCCCTCCCTTTTCAAAGCAGAGACCTGCCAAATCAATATACATACTCAGCTGGGGGAGAAAGTGTCTATAAACAGCAAAAAGAGAACCTGTGTAATTCTTCCAGTTCATTTCTAGGGAGTGAGTTAATATACTTGGTAATATCATTTTCCTTTAGAGCTGAGAGGGGCTGGTTGTTGGGAGCTGGCAGGAACACCATAGGGACAAGCGTGTCCTGTTCTGGCCCTTGCCCAGGCACCTGCTCACCCACTGCTGGGACTGAGCATGGGGAAGGCTGGACCTGTGGCACCCTGGGTGGGCGTTCTTGCAGCTCTTCCTAAGCAGGTGCCAAGTGGAGTGAGCTACACAGTGTTTTAGTATCAGCTGGGAAAAAATTCCAGGCAGCATTTGGTCTCTGGAAGCTGCAGATAAGGCCAGAGTGTGTGGCTGTGGCTGCTCTCTGGTAGCAGCCCCGTTCTGTGCTGCTGCCTTCCCTCACTGGCTGCCTGAAGGTGCTGGGTATTCCATGGTCTTGTGGAAGCACAGAGCCAGTATGTTTGTGACTGGAATGACACTGGGATCTGAGTCATTCCTCCTGTGAGGAGGGGTAATCTGCAATCAAACCTCATGGGAACCAGAGGCATTCCTAAATCCTGGTCTGTCTCTCATGCTGTGTGAAATTGTTAACCCTTAATGGAAACCATCGGATTAAATTGCTCTTACTTACTTTATCAAATCAGCAAATGTTACAGAAGAGCACGGCTTAGCTCTGCAAGTAGATGCATAGAATTCTGCAATAAAAGATAATTCATTACTGTTTCTAATAAAATTTTGGTCTGTGAAGGCTGTTGTTTAGGAACTCAGCGTGGATCCCATCTGTTTTTAGTATCCAGTCATACAAGGAGAACCTTCAAATCTCCAGTAAAAATCTTAGCAGAGCTTAAGGAGACTAAAACTTTTATTAGCAGTTTTTATTAGCACATTAGTAGGCTTGGTGTCTGAGCTTGGCATGTGGTGATTATAGGCTGAGTGGATGTAGCAGGCTTTTGGAAATGGGGAGATAAATCCTAGGAAATTTAGAGAGGTTGCTTCTCTCCATAGCAATAAACATGTAAAAAGTGTTACTTACCTTTCACATGAGCATTCCCGAGGGACTGTCCTGTCCCCAGGACAGGTCTCTACAGAATGAAGGTTGAGGCTGGTTTTTTGTGATTTTGGTACATAGGAAGAACACAGTTCAAAGAAGAGACTTGAGTGAGGATCATGTAGTGAGTTTGTTGTTGTTTTGCTTGTAGTAAGATTTGTGCAAGTGCTGATGCCATCACATGTTTTACTGGTGAAGTCACCACTTGCTTTGGGACATGAACCACCTCAGTCCATTTGAAAGTCAGTCCAGCTGTCTTTCAGCTGGTGCACAGGTGAATGGCATGAGAATTTCTGAACCATTCTGCTGCTTGATACTTAATCATGGTGGTTACTGGGAGCAAAGAAATGACTTTATAAGGGAATGATGCAATGAAACAAGGTCTTTTCTCTGACGCTCACCACATACAGTAAGGTTAAATATTGCTTTATGAAGTTAACTGCTATGAAACATTCATCAGTGCTCTGTGCTGTGCATAGTTACCATAACCACCATCATTATAAAGTAACAGGTCCAACAATTCAGTGAGACTGGAGCCACCAAGGACAGGGTCGGTCTCTCCATCTGTGTGTGGGAACCTGGCACTGCTCTTGGCCTGTCCAATCCTAGACAGGCAGCGAGAGCCATCTGGGAAAAGCGTGGTGAGGATTATGTGGCATGAGCATTAGCTGCTTCCCTGCCAGCCCTGTGTCCCAATTAATTAAGGAAGGGTCACTCACACAGCCTTTCCTGCATTGCAGCAGACAAATCTTCACAGCTCCCATTTGACTGGTGGTGACCCAGAAGTGAAAGTTTGTTTTCCACTCTGTGTTCTCTAAATGCTCAACCTTCCTGGGAGTCTGTGGTCTTGCATGGGTGGATCCTGGGGAGTTTCACTGCTGTGTTTGAGATGGGGCTGCCCCTATGGCAGGACCATGCACAGGGCAATGGGATGTTCACCATGAATTGAAGGGCTGGTTTTGGTGAAGCATTGCCAAAGCACGTGTTTGCACATAGATCCAAGAAAGCTCTGAGTTGAGACTTTTCCAGTGAGATGTTCATGACCTTTTAGAGTTTTTTTTGGGTTTTTTTTCTCTCCACATTCCAGGCTGTTTTATGGTAATTCTGGAAGGAGTTTTCTCCCTGCATCATCTTTCTATGGGATTTTGATTGATCTTTGAGTAGTTTCAGTAGTAACACAATGGTGCCTTTAGCCTGCTTCTGTCTCTTGTGTAGTTTCTGGTTCAGCTTTTATGTAAACTTTGAATAAACTTGTGTGTGCTGTTGCAGTCTTGAGTCTGTAATAACTGAATTTGGGAATCAGCCTGGTGTTTTTCAAGCTGCAGGGAGCTGGCTGCAGACAGCTGGGATGAAAGCTTTGTGTCACAAGGGGAGAGCTGGGGGAGCATCTCTGCTTCTGCAAACCCTTAAGGCACTTTCAGAATAAGATCCCTGAACTCTTGCAGTATATTTATAGGCTTGTAATGTTGTTCAGAGAATGTTACAGTATCCTCTGCGCCAGAAGTGTTGGTTTCGTGTTTCTGGAGCATGGTAAACAGCTCTGGGCTCTGGTGGTATGTGTGCTGCTCAGAGAGCTGGGCTGATCCGCCACGCTGATAGGGTTTGTTTGGGTTTTTCAGAAGCCCCGTGTGTGAAAAATCTTTTAAGTCCCAGATCATCGCATCTTGATCAGTTCATTAATCTAGGCTGGGGCCTTAATGTTCAAAAAGATCGTGACACATTTATGGCTCTCTATACAACAGGATCCTCACCAACTGCCATCCTTTTAAATGCAAAGGGAGGTGTACTGCAAAACCCTATCAGTTCCTGATCATCTGTATAGGGAAACAGCTCTTTGTAGTGAATATTGTGATTCTGAGAAGTCTGATGAAAAGCCAGTGGGCAGAAATCAAGTCTTAGGAAGAAGTGGAAAATGTGAAGACATCGAAGTAAGTAGGATCACTTCCCTTTATACTGAAGCAGCTCTAAAAATGTCACTTCTTTCCACCATGCATGAGAGCACAGGAAGCACTTCAAAAAGAAGGAAAACCAAATGTATTGACAAAGAAGGAAAATCAAATGTACTGATCTGATGTGAAAAATGTAAACCTAATCCTTGCTAAAGCTTACTCTTGCTGGTAGCATTTCTAGTGTGGGGTGTGTGGCTGGAGTATGTTTGGCTGGTGTTCTGTCCTTGCTTTGCCATGACACACTTTGTGCCCATGGGCAGCTGCTCTCCATCATGGCATTTCAGATTTAGGCAATGAAAGGGGTGGGATTTGCCTCTGAGCCTGGATCTCAGAGCACTGGGTCACTTCTGTGTGTCAGCCTCTTTTTCCATGATGGGGTTTCTGGTAGTTCTTTAAGAAGGTCCTGACTTTTGGCAGTGGAAGTGTGTTGGCATTTTACAAAGTGTTAATGTTTATAAAGTTACAAAGTACGTGACTTTTGTAAAGGGGCAAAGTTAAGGACAGCAGGGATCAGGGAGAGGTTTTGGGAGGGTCAATGGTGACAGATGTGATGTTAAAGCCCATTTTCTCAGCCTTTTGGCTGACATGTTAATGGCATTACTTAAGCTTTTTTCTTTTCTTGCTGTTCCAGTTCTGTACTAAAGTGAGCCACTGTTGGACAAGTGTCTGAAAAACAGGAACATTTCTAGAAATATCCTTTGATTTCTGACTGGAAATGAGAAACTGTCTAAATATTCCGAGTCTTTAAATAGCCACTGGCTGAAGGACACTATAGCCTTCAAGTCTCTTTGATATTTGTACTGTTTGTTATGTTTGCCCAGTGCTCTTTTCACCATTTCACAACCTGCCTGAAACCTGCATCTGGTGAAGGCATTTCTCAGTGGTCCTTCCCAGCTGCAGGTTGTGTGTGCAGCCTCCCCCTGCACACAGCTGACCTTGTCCATGTTGTGTTTGGCTAAAATTGCAGCATGAGGCTCCCTTCGCTGGTTGGCACAATGATGGTGGTATGAGAAGCTGTCAGGTAGGTGTGATAATGCTCTCAAAACGTGAGGTTTTCAGCTCTCCCTGAGGAGGCTGCCTTGGCACAGCACCTGCCTGGTCATTCCTGAGTCCAGCATAGACAAGGTTATCAGAGGAAGAGCCCAGGCACTGCAAACTTCCATTTATGCAAATTAAGTTAAATTTCCAAGCTTAAAATAGCATTGAATTTATAACATAAATAAATCAAAGATTCTTGTGGATTTTTTGGGGCAGGAGTATTTGCTTCTGGCACACAGCTGACCTTTCACTTTCCTGTTCCATTTCAGGAGGTGCATACCTGAGCCTGCCTGCGTGAAATCAGTCCAGATAACATGTTCCTTGGCAGGTGTTGCAATTCCAATTTGCCAGTGGCTAAATTTGAGCTTTGTTTTTATTTTTCTAACACTTCTTAATAGATAATGCTCATGACAGGAAAAATATTTTTCTGGTCCAGTATCTCTGTCTTCAAGATGGAAATACTATTTTTAAAAGGAGATTAATCAAATAGTGAGGGGACGTTTAGGTTATTTTAAAATGTTTGATTTAACTTCAGCACAAAGCTCCCTGGTGCCCTTTGTGGTCTGTGGGGAATAGAACATCCCTCCACAACCCTGAGCCTGCTACTGCTGGAGGATTTCAGGTAAGGAGGATGAACCAGGTAACCAAGCAAATGACCTGCCCTAAATCTGGCTTTTAAAATGAGCTCTGTCTGGGATTAGTTTCCTCAGGCTGCAGCTGGGATTAACGTTGGAGGTAGGAATAGCAAGATGCTAAAACGTGGTCTCCTCGCCAGTCCTACACACATTCACGCCATTTAGAAATGTTTTGGTTTCTCTTGCCTGCCCCTTTGCTCCAACACACAATGCATATAATCTGATTCTCTGAATGAACCTTTGTTTGGGGAAATACTGTTAGTTTTGGCTCTTGGAGAGCTGAGCTGACAGGCCCAGCTCCCCAACAAAACAGATTGGAGATTAAAAAACAAACTAAAACCACGCCTTCAAAAAAAAAATGCTGGGGAGAAGCCAGAAAGTTCCTTTTCTGTGTTGCTGAAAAAGCTAATCTATTTAGCTACTGTACTATCAAATCAGATTTTTGTCCTGTTACTTAAATTAAGAGCCTCATTGCCATTACTTGTAATAAACGTAAAATTCTTACCCTACCTCAAAAAATTGCGTGATCATGTACAGGAAGGAACTGGGGGAAGGCACAGAGGAAGTGAGTTTTGAGGCTGGAGTTAATAAGTCAAAAAAGAGTTGTTTTAGCACAAGGGCAGTGGGAATCCGTTACCTAAACAGGAAAACACAGGACTTTTCTGCAGCTTGTCGCTGTAAACTGAATTGACAAAATTCTGATTTGAAAACAAAATAATTTACAACCATAGCACACTAGACTCCAGTGGTCTGTAGAAGTGATTCCTGCAGACACACAGTAGCTGCTTTCCAGGCTATCTGCTGGGCTTGCTGGGAATACATATTTGGGCGGCAGGACAGGCCTGTGGAATCTAAACCACAGCGCTTGGAGGTTTGTGTTTAATTTCCACGTACCATAGATCTTGGCCAGGTGCTCTCTGAGTGCAAGAGGAAAAAATAACACCTCCTGAGCTAGGGAGCCACATGTAGCCAGAGATTTTCCTTGTCTCTGAAATCCACGTCCTGCTTCTAGTGCTGTCACTCACACACTTTGTAGCCACGAACATGTAATTCACTCTTTCCTTATTTTAAGCAGGAGTTCCTGCATTCCATCCTCAGAGGGTATTTTAAAGGCTTCTTACTTGGTGCAGCATTTAGTTCACTACAATCCCAAGATCATTTCCCAGCTGAAATTCCTGCTCAGCAACTTTTACACGTCATGGTGTGGAGAATGAACTTAAATTTTTCTGAATGGGAAAAGGGGATTTTTCAGGCTGATGTTTACAGCAAAATCCATTCTATTGCCTTCTGTTAGAAAAGGATTTAAACATAAGGCTGTGGTACTGTTGTGAGCATTTCTGAGGGAGATAAAAACCAGGCGACTGCAAGTTGAATTTGAAACAGCTGAATAAAGCATTTGAGCTGTGTAAAACCCATAAGTTCTACCGTACTATACCATATAGTTTCAATTTAACTGACATGTATTCGAACCACCTGTTAAGTGGAGGATATATGGAATTTATCTTAATATTTTAAAGTCTGCCTCTCTGCCCCTTCAGTGCTCTTTGTAGAAAACAGTTTCCTAAAATGCTGGTGTTTCTTAATGCTAGTAAGTAATGAAAAACCCCCAAATTTCTTCTGGGTTTGCACACAGATAAGTGTCCCTTTCTGCCCAAATCCGGAGGGTGCTTGTGTCATGTGGTTTTATGCTGACTGAAGTCCATCTTAAAATCCTCTGATTAAGGGAGGAGAACAGGGGATTCTTCTGTTGTGAGTCATCTTATCTCAGAGCTTGATCGTGCTTCTACAGATGTTGGAAGAAGTTTCTCATTGAGTTTATTAATTGAATGTTGTTTCAGTGCTAGGGAGAGCTACTGGTTTAAATTTTGCAGTGGTGAATGGCATCTCACGTGTATCTGTTAACAAAGAAGGTCACCCTTTTGCCTTGTCTCTACTGAATCAAAAGCATCACTAAAATATCCTGCAAGATTATTAACTGAGTGTTATTAACCTAGAACGAAATGATGAGATTCTCAGAGGCAAAACTTTGCTTGTAATACTGTGGATACTGTCAAGAGTACTGTTAGAATACAAACCTGCTTCCTAATTACATTTCAGTTGATTGAAGAAAAAATTAGAAATCAAAGGTGTTGAAGGGAATCAGGTCACACTCTCACAGTGGATATCTCCTTCTTGTACTTTGTTGCGAATTTTGTGATGTTTGAAGGTTTGTAATTGTTTTAAAACTCAGCTGCTTTCACTGGCGTTTTACAAATGGAGAGCTGTGAGAGATCAGTGCCGCGTTACCTTTCTACTTGCTTGGATCTCAGTTGCCTGAGGTAGTTCCTGAGCTGGGAAACAGCATGTAAAAAAACCTTGGGAACTGACTCCAGCCTCTCTTGGTGTATCCAGGACTTGTAGGTGAAAGTTGCAGCAAATGGAAGTGGCAGCCTTGGGTGGCTGCAGCCTCTCCTGTGACAGCCCTGTGACTCCTCCAAAGCACGCTGGGGCAACTTCGTCCAAGGGGATTTCCAGCTCTTTTGGTTGGTTTGCTGTGATCAAATCACTTGATGAGGGCATTTGGACTCAGGAGGTGGAGATTTCTACATGGGAGATTGAGCTGAGCTGCTGGAATGCATTGCTAGTTACCTGTCAGATGGCTTTCAGCTGCTTTGATTTGATATGTGTGATAGCGAGGAGAATATTAAAGTCACCCATTTGTCCAGCACTGCTTACATGAGCTGAGCTTCTGGCAGCAGCATTCCCTGCAGGATGCACCCGGGAGCCTGGCTCCTTGTGTTGCTCAGCTTGGGCACCCTCTGTGCAGCACCAGCATTCCCACATGCTGTGGGTGCAGCTGTCCTGGCTTGTACCGTGCACTCTTGGGTCCCGTTCTCCCTTGGGATGTTCTCCTGCTCCCCTGGTTGGAAGCAGCATCCCTGCAGAGCTGCAGCAGCTGTTGGAGAGGGGGCCAGGACCACGGGTGTGCTGTTGGGTTGTGCTGCAGGTACACAGTGACCTGTTGGGAAGTTGCTGCACGTTTGCTCTAGGAGTTGGCGTGGTCTTACAGAGCTGGCAGGAGCAGCAGCCAGATGGTCTCTCCAGTTGTTTAGGTATTTTTCTTGTTGTTGTTCTGCTGCTTTAAAATCTGAAGACTGCTTTCAGTTAGGCAGCTGCTCTCAGTCACAGTTTTGTTCAAAGTAATTGACTTTCCATTGACTTTGGAATTTCGAACAGTGTCTAAATATTGTTGTCAGCTTCATGCTGATTCCTCTCCACTGAGGCTGAAGTCGTTTCACTTATGACCTCAAGCTGGACTTGTGTTTTGCTCCCATGGGAACTAAAAATAATAATTATTTTAAGAATAGGTTCTTAATCACTTCCTTCTTTTGATGTACTAGTCTTGTTTAGCATTTTTCTAAGAATGTAACTGAAAATATTTTAAACTATTTGTATTTTAATTCCAGTTTTAATGAACTCTTTGAATATGCAAGGAGTGTACCAGACTTGATTACAGTTCCTTTTAGTCTTTTTATAGTAAAGCATTTGCTCTTGTTATTCTGAGTGCAGATTATTAGAGTTTTGTTGCTTTGGCAAACTGTCGAGTCACACAGAAGAGATGAACATTAAGTTGACAGATTTCTTAGTCAAAGGCATGTGGGCACTTTGTCAGTGCTGGTGATGCATCAGCACGGTAATCTCCTGTCTCCAAACTGTTAATGTACAGATGAGAAACAGGAAAAGATGTGCTTTAGTCTGGGTCTAGAAGGAAAGATAAGCTGTGCAGTGGTTCTGAGGCAGAGCTGGCTGTGCAGTGAACACTGAAGGTGTTGGGACTGTTTGCAGTGATGGGAGAAATATTAAATGGGTGGAGATCCACCCTCTGCCTTGACACATGGGCTGGGTAACAGTGAGATAAAATGGTTGGAGATCTTTCCATAAACTAAAAGTCTTGAAATTTGGAAGTGGAGTTTTGGGAGATGTGTTTCAAAGAGTGGCATATGGATGCACTACTGAAAAGAAGTAATCCAGAAGGATTTCCTATATGTCTGTGACCATTGTCACAGTCTGATTGTACTGAGTGTCTTAGAGCCCAGTGACAGAGAAAATAGAGCACAAATATATTAACAGCTTTCTATTCCTTGCTAATAGTTGACATGGTTTGCTCTCACTCCCAGTCAGTGAAGTTGCTTGCTCCAGCAAGTCTGCTTGTCTTGGGGGTGCTGATGTTCTATTTCATGTACCAAATTTTGTTTATACTTTATTTTTTATCAAGCACCAGCATCCCAAAGGCCACAGCAGAGCCTTGTAGCATAGCCCAGTGTACAGCCTACACCCCAAAGGGGCATGGACAGGGCTCACAACTTGGTCATTTACCCATTCTCTTGCTGCTGGGAATTATCCTTTTGGTGCGGTTCATACCTGGTCTCTTCATGTGCTTCCTTGTGCATACAAGAGCATTGCAGTTTATTTTTAAAGAGGACAAGGAGGAAAAAAAAATAATTTTCACAGTCAGGCAACAACTCATCTGCTGGTGCATTGCTACAACCTGTTGCCACAACTGACATTTTATATAGTAGTAAAATGGAAAGAGCAAAGCTGGTTTTCTTTACCTGTCACTTGTCTGAAGTCTGGCATTTGCTTCTCTGCTACTGTCAGAGTTGTGGGAATACCGGAGTGTGAGGGGAGTTGTGGTGTCAGCAAGGCAGGAAAGAAATGTTGAGCCAAATAAGTGAAAAAATGTTCATTTAATGTCTGGCAGCTCTGGCATTCTGGTTGCTTTTGTTTAGGCTGAGAACTTTTTACTTGTTTATAGTATTGCAAGTTTTATTAAAAGATTTCTTTAAGAAGAGCTGCTGTTGGGAGGTTTCCCAGACCAAAGAGGAAACTGGGAATCATCAGTTCTCCAGCCTCAGGCTCTATACATGGGCTTTGGTGAGCTAAGGGACGTGCCTGGCACTTCTGTAGGATGTGCGTCCTATTTGCACAGCGATTTTAGAGCTTAAATGTGAAATGGGCTTTTAAGGATACGTAATTCCTCTCTGAGTTCATTCGTACTGAATGTGTGAGGCAAATTGACTGGTGGGGCACTGTCTGTACATCTCCAGTGCCACTGCAGTTCATGGCAGAAACCATTCCAGACTGACCACGTGCTCAGGGCTGTCTTCTGAGAGGGCAGTGTTTGTAGGTGACATTGCTCCTGTCACTCCTTCATGTCCATCACCTCTTGACCTAATGCTCGTAGTGTGCCAAGGTGAACCTGTTTCCTTTGTTGTTATATGGGTTGCAGTTGGTATTGCTGGCCCGATTCCCTCATAACAAGGTTGCACAAACAGCACAGGAGAAATAAACTTAGAAGATGTGGGGCTAAAACTCCCAAAAACAAGAGGGAGAACCTGGGATAGGCACAATTCCTATACTTTAATCTCCAGCTTGAAATTTACTGTGTTATGAGTATTGCCTACTTCCTCTGCCCTGTCAGTAGTATGGATTAATGATTCATGAAGGTGTGTTTTAAGGGCTGGGTAGTTTGTGTTTATACAGTGCTTGCTGGAGTCCCTGCTGCTTCTTCCTTTTTCCTTCCATTTCCCTTCCACCTCCCAGGATCAGCCATTTCTTTTTCCAGCCTTGCCTTTCCTTGGAGAAAAGTTACTCTTTCTAGCCTGTTGGTACTCCTTTGTGCCCAGCTCTGATTACCAGCAGTGTAGAATTGGTGGGTTGTGTTTTTTCGTGGGCCAGAACTGGCATTTCATTCTTCCTTTCCAGTGTTACCAGCCTGGAAAATCGAATGGAACTGTAAAAATGGACTTCAAAAAGTCCAAGCCACAACTGTATGTGACCAAACATGCAGAAGCCTCTTAATTTTGAGTAATTTTGTTCCCAATTGGTGGAAGCTCACAGGAGGGGATTTGAAAAGGTGTGATACTGGCAAAGAGAAAAGTGTGGGTGAAATAAATTTAATTCCTGCTGATATTTGTGAGACCAGTTGTGACAGTTCTTAGTTCTCATGGGTGAGAACATGGAGGAGTCTTGAAGACTGGATTCATCTCTGGCTTCTGGCTCAGTGAGCTGTGGACAGAAAAAGGGGCTGGCCAAGCGTGGCTTGTTGTTGTTTAATCTGTTGACAGTTTGGCTATTTTTAGGGGGATGCTTTGCCTTGAAAGGAAGGGAGAGAGAAAAACTGAAAGCAGAATGATTTGTTGTCTGTTTTGTTGCAGCGGAAGGTTGGTTTCACCAAAATGGAAAAATTTTAAGGGATTGAAGCTTCAGTGGAGAGATAAAATCCGTCTCAATAACGCCATCTGGAGGGCCTGGTACATGCAGTGTAAGTACCGCGCTTGGGGCGGGTCTTTCGTGAGACATCGGTGAGAGCATGAGAATTGAAATTACAGTCTAGTGAAAAGCTCAGGAATCCGCTCAAGGCCTGACGTTTCAGAGGCAGCGCCATTGGATCAGGGCTTTCTTTGATGTGCCTACACTGGGGATGTGCTGAGTGCTTCAAGCACAGCCCGAGATCTCCCTGTTTCTGTTGTTTATCGGGAAGGAATCCTGGCTGGACTCGCTGTCACACCTTGCTACCGAAGTGACAGAGCTCTCTGCGGGCCCTGCACGTGCTCAGCACTTGCATTTTCGCTGTTGTTTCAGACCTGGAGAAGCGCAAGAACCCCGTGTGCCACTTTGTGACCCCACTGGATGGCTCCGTGGACGTCGATGAGCACCGCCGGCCTGAGGTGTGTGAAACCCCAGGAGTTTGTAACAGGAGTTTTGATCTGCTGGAAACAAGGGCAGCGTAGCCAATCTGTGCTCTGTTTTTATTTAGAAGGAACCATTAAAAGCAGAGTGAACCTGGTTTTGTGAGTTCATCACATTAAGATGATCAAGGTGCAACCAGAAGGACATTTGTTATCTGTGTAACTTAGGTTGACTTTGTAGTTTAATGAGTCATAAGTCGTAGAAGTGCTATTTGAATAGGTAAGATTTTGACAGCCACTGCTGTCTTCTGATTGGAAGTCAGTGGGAAATCAGAGTGATGACTGTTTTCAGGACTGAATCTAAGTGACCTTGGGAGAGTTTTCTGTATTTTATGTAATTGGTGAAGTGTGGTTTCAAGAGAACAAGCAATTTCTTTTTCTGTGTCAAGGTAGTTTCACAGACAGAGCAAATATGAATTTGTGTTCTTTCATTTTTGTGCTCCTGTAAACATAAATGAAAACTAACATCTGCCCTCTGGCTCCTTGCAGAAAACCAGTGAGGCCCTTGATGTGGCAATATGTGACTCTCTCTATACTGCATAACTCTAGAATAATTTATAACTCAAAGGAGTTCCAGATGAGTTTGTGGAACTGTCTCAGGTTTTTGAAAGAAAGTGTTGATGTTTGTGTTGAAAGTGACCCTCGAACACAAAGTTAAGGCTCTCATTAGTCTGCTCTCCCCAACTTACACACTGCTCTCTGTGATACATTGAAGACCCATATCGTCTGATCCTTTTGTTGCCATCAGTGTGTGGCCTGCAAGGTCCTCCCTGAGCTGGACATCAGATATTGCTTTGTGTCATTCATAGCAGCTTTTGCTTATGTGTGTGTCTGTGCATGTGACCTTGTGAAATTCACAGGATATTGTGTGCTTTGTATGTTATATTTCAGTAAATTAATTCTAAAGGGGGTTTTTTGCCGTTTCTTAACTCTTGGTTATTGGTTGAGCTGCTGTGGGAGATGCTGACAGTACAGTCAGAAGTCATCCCGTGTTTGGTTTTTGTGGGAAAGATCAAGCTAGTACTGTCAGATTTGCTCTGTGATAGCTGAACTCTGGGGCAGTGTGGGCTGCTGATACATGAGCTCAAACAGAATAAGCATGCTTTCTTTTGCATTTTTTATGCCTGAATATTTGCTTGGAAATGTATTGAATATTCAGCTCTTATGTGATTCCGTGTAATTCATGGTATGTGTTTGTGTTCTCAGGCCATTGCAACAGAAGGGAAATACTGGAAACGAAGAATTGAAATAGTCATCAGGGAATACCACAAGTGGAGAACGTACTTCAAGAAAAGGGTCTGTTGGTTTACATAGTGAAAGTACTTTACTTGAGCTTGATCAGTATGTTGTTGCTTTTTGAGTTTTTTCTATCACTTTTTCTGGCATGCAGGAGTACTTAAAACAGATGATAAGCTGGTACAGACATGCTCGTCTGATTAGTTCCACTTGACTAAAAATTATTGTGCTGGGACTGATTGTGCATGATTGGGTCTTAAAAGTTTTGCACATCAGGCACCTACAGGACCTGTTCTGACTTTACCATCTCTTCTGTTCTCCTTTTGCAGTTACAGAAACATAAAGATGAAGATCTTTCAAGTTTGGTCAGGGTAGGTAACACCACTGAGAAGTGGCAGCATTTATGCTTGTAGAACCCGCAGTAGATAACAAAGCTGTAACATGCAGTAGCTTGCTTTGATTAAAATCTAAAGACAAGCATCTTGCTTAAGCCTTAATTAAGGTTAGACACCTTAATGCTCTGTGCCTTAGAGAGCAATGTAAGATTTGTAGCTTAAATTGGATGGAGGAGAAGTTGAATGTAAAGTGCTGTGACAGAAGAAATGGGAATCAGCATTGCATGCCCAGGGAGATCAATCTCTTTGAGGGCTGGCACATGATTTCATCTTGTTCCTGAGTTGTAACTGGCACTGCTGCCTTGCTTGTGTAACTGGATCTGTGAAGATGAGTGAGCTACATGTTGCAGATCTTCCTGCTGTGCCCACAGCTGAGGCAGATAATATGCCAGGATCCTAAAAAAGGATAAAATGGTTAAAGGAACAGTGATATCACCATTTAGTATGTCCCCTTAAGCTATCAAACCTACTTTGGGTATGTAAACTGATGATCAGAAGCACTGTTCTGTTGTTTTTGCAAGGCAGTGCAGTTTAGCTCAGCCTGTAGTGAGGGCTGAGTAAGCCAAGTCACATTATGTTGTATTTTTCGTGGTCAAAAAGTGTCTTGTGCAAACTCGGAGTACAATTACACTTCACTGCACTTCAGAGTTTCAGATACATCTCACAAGACAGGAGTTGTTTGCTTTGCATTCTGGCTATTCATGTTGGTTTTAATCTTTATTCAAACCAAGGGATTGTTAAACTAGGTGCAAAAATACTTGTGTAATCAATCAAACAAGGAAGTGTTACTTGTCTTACATCCTTCTAGTCAACATCTGGGTTTTGGACAAAAACCTTTCCCAGAATGCTGTGGTATTTCAGTGAGCTGAAGTTGTTGGTGTATCAGAAGCACCACTGATGTGTTTCAGTCCATTTGATGGCTCCTCAAAGGGAGGTTCTTTCTTTAAAAATGTGAAAAATGAGGGCTGCTTTTATAGATCTGCACCAGACTACTTCGGCATTGTCTAGGCAGCCTGACCTCTCTTCCATTGCTTTGACAGGATGATGATGTGGTTCTGTGGCAAAAAAGAAGGTATGGCAGAGAAACCCCTGTCCCTATGGAGGAAGGCAGCCTCTTGGATGCAGACATGCTCATGTCCGAGTTCACCGACACCCTGTTCTCCACACTGTCTTCGCATCAGCTGGTTTCCTGGCCAAATTCCAGGGACATAGGTATTTGTTGGCTGTAGCTATGTTGCAGTGAGAACCCCTATAAAACTCTGGTTTGTTGCTTTGCTGCTCTTGTAGCCGTGAATTTTTGTTTTCCTTTGTCCAGTAGAGCCAGTGCAAGTCGCATCTGTGCAAACAATCCCAAGATTCCAGCTCTGTCTGGAAGCTCTGACTGTCTGATGGGACAGCACATGGCCACTGTGCACCATCCTTGCTGCATGGATATCTGAGCAACTCCAGAGCAGCCATGGTTTGCATGAATTGTACTCAAGGCAAATTAAAGGATGGTGGTTTACTTTAAAATACTCTGCTGTGAGCTGTGGTGGGTCAGGCTGTGCTTCCCAGCAAGGCTGTGTGTGGTGCAGGAGGTTTGGGAGCAGGAGGCATCTGAGTTTGGCAATCCCAGATGTCAGAGCCTCCAGGTTTCACCTCTTCCATTTTAGTAGTTGAAAGTTTCATTCCCCAATGGCTTTGAGTTCTGGACTGTGCTGTGGCTCTGAAGAGAAGCAGATGCTCAGTTCCTTTCAGCAGCAGTTTTTCTATAACATCTCGGCCAAGCCTGGCTGTGGAGTGTTTTATTCCTGCTGCTGTTATTATGCCAGTGATGTGAAGCTAATCTAATCCATCTCCTGAATTTTGCAGGACACTTAGGAAATGCTGATATGATTCAACCAGGGCTTATTCCTCTACAGCCAAATTTTGATTTTATGGATACTTTTGAGCCTTTTCAGGGTAAGAATCATATATAGAGTTCATTAATTTCTTAAATATTGCTGTGATTTTTGAACTAGGTTTTAAAATAAGTTTAAGTGTTACAGATATCTAAGGTTTCCTCATTTCACACTTCTTAGTGATGAAGACATTTGACATTTTGTTTGTCTTTGAATGTTTCATGGCACTGTCAAGAATTCCATATGACTTTAAACCACTGCTGACAACTTTGATGGTTATGGATCTTCATGGAAGTAAAGAGTCATATATCTGTTTGCTAGCTCTGCAAGCAGTCTGCATCAGATGACTGTACTTTGTGGGACTGCACTGAGGATCAGCTCTTGGCTGTCTGTGTGTAGATGAACCTTAAACAGGACTGATTTTTGCAGTGTCCCAGTTTGCATGAAAGTTGATGAAGTCAGCCCCAAAGAGATCAGTTCCTCTGGAAGGCAGCAATTCATTGCTCAGTCAACAGCAGTTGTATGAAGCAAAAATCTCATGGTTTCATTATTTGCTAAATAATACTGATATTCCTGTGAATTTTAGGATCTAGCAATGCTATACCTTGAGTATGGAAAGTAGAAAATTTATAAGTGACTTTTCATGTTTCAGAATTATTCACGCCCAGTCGCTCCAGTAATTATTTCCCTTCCGTGTCTGCTGTCAGCTCAGCTACCACAGACAGCAGCAGCCACTCTTCCCAGGTAAGAGAGCTTTAAAACAGAAGGCTCTGACATGAGCCGTGTCCTTCTTGGGAGGAGTTCAGGCATGTCTGAATCAGTGATATTTCCTTGTCTCTCAGTCTCCTGTCCTGCCGTCGGGTTCATTGCCCAGCACGCTTCCAGCAGGGAACATCAGTGATGGACTGATTCCTTCCTCAGTACCTGCTCCTGTCATTCCTGACGTTGTTGCAGACCAGTGTTCCAGCATTAGAAGTGGGGGATCTTTCATCCAGCCAGCAGACTTCCCTCCCGACTCGTCTCTCAGCGGGCCACAAACTTTCATGTCAGTGTTCCCGACGCCCCTGCCACTGCTGCAGCCCACGAGTGCACAGCAGCACCAGTCCCCGCTGCCCACGGTGCCCCTGAGCTCCAGCCTGAGCCCTGCGCCCGCCGCCTTCGCTGCTCCAGAAACCCCCAAGTTCGGCCTCTGTGAATCCACGGTCATCACCCACACGGCTTCTGCCACGCTGACCCACAACGCCCCTGCCACCACCTTCAGCCAGAGCCAGAGCGTGGTCCTGGCCACGCAGCAGCCGGGGGCAGGAGTGCCTTGTAACCTGGCCTTCCAGACTGCTGTTGTGCAGGGCCAGCCCCGGCCCCAGCTGCAGTCCCAGCTGACATTTGCACTCCCCAAACCTGTTCCTCTGGCCAGTGCTGGGACAAGACCCAAACAGTCACAAAAAATAGTGCCTGCTCCGAAGCTTGAAACAGTGTCCTTATTGGTAAAGAATGCCTTCATCACCCCAGGTGAGGAGCACTGCGGGGGGATGTTTTCCTTTTCTGAGTGGGACTAGCAGGAGGAACAGACCTTCTTGCTTTACATAATAAGTTAAAATAGAGCTTCTGAGGGTGTCTGCAGAACCCCTGAATCCACTGGTTCAATGCAGTGGCTGCCCTGTTCAGTGGGATGCTCTGGACTGCTGCAAGGATTGGAAGCAGTTTGGTTGAGTGTGAAAAGCTGACCTGCAAAAGGGGATCTCTCCATGTAACATCTGTGATGGGCTGTGTAGCTGCATCAGCTCTGTGCTCCTGCCCCATAGAAACCTTGGATTTAGGTGTGATGCTGTTGTGATTAACTGCTTCTCAGAGCATTCATCCACAGTGGAGGAGGAGATAGCAGGGAGAGAGTGTTACCTTCCCTTAGGAGAGGAGAGAAGGAGATCTCCTGAGGGAGCTGGAGATCTTTGTCTCAAGCAGTCCAGAGACCCTTGAGATGCTTTGAGTCAGGAGTGGGTTTCAGGTCAGGATAGGAATACCTGGGACCTCTGCACTGGGTGGGATTTGGAGCCACTGGCACTGCACAAGGCAAAGAATAACAAGATGAGGAGAATTTTGCTTGAGGTGGTCCTTGTAGGAAAGCTCAAGGCTGGAGCAGGACAGGCACCATGCTTTTTGTGGGATTATTGCAGGCTGTTTTTAGACTTGTGCTGGCTGGGGACCAAGTGACTTCAGCCACTTGACATGTGCAACAATAATTCAAGAAAAAGCCTGCCTGGAGGAGTACTGTTAAACAGGCTTTACTAGGGAGTAGGTGTGTCTGACAGGGCCCGATAGTGAGATTACCCACCAAAAAGAAAAATCACTGTTCAGAAGAACAGATCCAAGATCTAATTCTGGGATGTCACTGGGATCAATTTGGTCCATGATTAATAGCACGAGGGTGTTAATGGCAGTGTTCCTATCTATTGTATGCTGTAAACCAACAGCCCACGTACCTTCAGCAGTTGAGACATGCATTTCTCATCTAGTAAAGATTGTAGGCAGCTCATTTTCAGAAAGCCTTTGCTCCTACTTTCTCAGTGCTTCCTGGGTTGTTCCTCACCCCATATATTACTTTCCCAGTGCTCCACCATTTACTTCTAGACAATCACAACCAGTGGCTTTGTTTCTCATCTGGATTAGTGGCATGTGTTTGGGGATCATGGTGTTCTTAAAGTACTGGGACATCACGCTCAGGGGACAAATCCAAGAATTTGTATAAATACTAGAGTTTTATTTTTGGCAGTAGAATAAACATTAGTACTTGTAACCGAGGCATTTATGCCTGTCATTTGTGTTCAGGACAAACAAATCATCTCCAGGCTATAAAGCAAATTACATTATATCTTGTGTTAGAACTGCTCTGTGGTATAAGGACTTAAAAACCTGTACAGATTCTCATCAGGTGCAAGACTTCACTGCTATCACCACTTCAGGATAAATGTACTGATTTTGGGAGGAAAGTCTGCAAAAGATGCATATGTAGGACAGAATCATGTAAAGTGACTTCTAAATATTGTTGCTGGTTGTTGCAGTTCCCCAAATGTGGAAGTCAGAAAGGCCAAGCCTGTGCAGCAGCACAGTGCACTGGTAAGAGTAGGCTCTTGAGCTCAATAGAGATGTCATAAGTCCAGCTGAACCACAGTGAACAGTGGAAGGGCTGTGATTCCAGCTTTAGATGTGGGAATGCTCAAAGAATGAACTCCCTGTGTCAGTGACAGAGCTTTCCTCCAGACAGACCCACGCAAGGTCTGGCACAAGGTTTGTGCAATCCATAGGCCTCTCTTAGGGAGGCTGTGCAGAAACTCCAGTTGAGTCAAAACACAGCTGTCAGTCACAGGTGACACTGTCAGGGAGGGGACATTGGATAACCCTGCCCATTGATCCACCCCCCTGTTTAATGACAAGTTATTCATACAAAATAATCTCCAGCTTTTGTTTTGTCTCATTAACTATTCTAACTGAATTGTGTTCTTCAGCTGCCTTTCAGGGACAGTCCAGAGCTGTGATTGTAACTCCAGCACCTTTAAAAAGAGAGGGGATTTTGACGCCAGCCACGTCTCAGTCTAATGTTGCAATTGCACCAGCTGGAATTGTCAGAGTAAGGAGAAGAAAAAAAAATTATATATTTGTTTTCTAGGCCTGTTATTTGCAAGTAGTGAGAGCCATAATGTGCTGAGGAGGGTAACGAGTCCACTAAATGATCTGTTACCCAACGTATGCATTTGTGCATTCAGCATTATGTTTGCTTATTTTTGATGTAGTCACTTTATGGGCCTGGAAGCACTTTATAGTCTTGACAGACTCCGTCTCACACAACAGTAAGATTCCAAGGAGGCCTGTGTTCACAGTGCTGTGGATGGGGATGGTTTGTGCTTTAACTGTGCAGAAGCTAGAAGGAGCCCAGGGAGCTCCCCTTTCCACTGCCATATTGGAAAACATGCCTTGGGTATGTGAGTGGGTTTCCCCAATATGTTGTGTGCAGGAAGATGGAGATAGATTTTAGTATATTATGCTGTTGATATGTTGTAATAACTGCTTTAAGTTATGATAGGATACTGGTCTCCTGCCAGAAGCCTGACTTTGGTGCCTGCCAATTCCTTATATATTAGCTCTTGTTTCATGTCATCAGATTGTTAATCATGTATTAATTTGCTACTTTTAGTGAAAGGCAAGGTAACAAATCTCTCTCTCTCTCTCTTTCTCTTTCTTAATCTCTCTCCCCCCACTTTCTCCTTTCTCTCATCCCTTCTCTCCCTCTGCCCCCACACTGCCCCTCCTGCTCTCTCTTTCTCTGTTTTCCTCTGTGCTATTTCTGTGCTGTTCCCAGGCTCCCGGGGTGACGGAGTTCCGTAGTAACATTCTGGTTGGTCCAGCACAGCGAGCACCAAGTAGTCAACAAAGCCAGTCCACAGTCTCACATCTCTTCCCTCCTAGTGTAGTCCAGGATGTGTTGGTGAAAGGAGAGCAGATCCCTTCCCACTGTTGCAGTTCACAAGTTCCCTCACCTACACCTAGTAAGTTAGAAAGCTGTAAGCATTCTCTCCCCTGCCACATGGAAGTGTGTTTCTGTTTGGTAGGCAGGGTGTAAATGGGCCTTGAGGATACCTAGGTAATTTTTCAAGGAAAAGCTTTTCAGGCCCTTCTACCCCACAGCTTCAATTGCATCCAGCAGTTTGCAATTTTTGTCTTAAATGACTGTGCAGTGTCCCCACAAACTGTGGTTTTGTGCTTCCTGTAAGTGGATCCTTTCTAAAAGGATGTGCTGTCCAAGAAATGAAAGGCATCTGTGTAGGAAGTGCTGAATAGGTTTGTTGTTCAGTGTCATAGCTCTGATTTTGACTGGAGGATCTCAGACACAATCCTTGTAGGTAAGTGCAAAGACTCCTTTTGCATGTGCATCGATGGAGCGTTCTCTGGGCTGGTTCTGGTGGTAAATGGCTTGTAAATGTCACCATCATGTCCCAGGCCTTTAGAGACAAATGGGGGAGTCCAGTAGGATGATGGAATCACAGCCTGCACATCCAATATGCCTTTGCTGAAATACGTGTGTGTGAAAGGACTATTACATCTTGCTTTTCGGGATGTGTGACACTTGTGACATTGTATCCTAAGCTTTCCCTGCAGTCCTGATGTTTTCTAGCATGTGGTTGCCGACTACATTTCGGTTCAATGCTGAGTAGAAACTTCTCAGCAGTTACATTTGCTACAGAAAGTTGTTTGTTAATGTGTCTTGTGTTTTTTCCTTTATGAAGGCCGGGACTGTCAGAATTCAGGCCAGGCTTCCCCCTGCACCTCTGAGCAGAGCCCCAGTCCACAGTCTCCTCAGAACAGCTGCTCAGGAAAATCTGCCACTGACCCTACTATGGCTGCACTTAAGGTGTGTGTCCCTTCCTCTGAGGGGCTTTTCTTCTTTGCCTTTGTAGCTACTTTTCTGTCCTGATGTCTGAGCATGGACTAGAGAAAGTTGTGCTTCAGGACAGTAGCATATTTGTGTGTTGGACTTAGCTTGCTGCTGCATCTGTGCTGCTCTGTGCAAGTCAAAATGTCAGACTCTAATAATCTGCTCTGCTCCTCAGGGATGTGTCACCAGAGGGGCCAGGCTTAGCTGTACCTCTGCAGGTCCTTATGGTCATGACAGCAGTTCCTGCTGTGGCTCACAGGAGTGTTGTGACAGGTGTCAGTTTACTTGGTCAAAGGTTTCAGGCTTAGTGTTCTAAACCGTGGCTTTTTGCCATTGTTCTGTTGGGGCTCTTCAGTCTGCAGGGCTCTGGCCATCGCTGGAGGGGAAGTTCTTGACCTGCTGAGTTACTTACATGTCTCCAGTGATGCTATGCTGCTCCACAGAGAAGCAGCTCCACAGGCTCTACGAGTTACACCTGTAAAACCCTTCGAGAGTTACTGGGGTAAGAACTCGGCGGTCTAGAGATAGCACCTGAGCACTGGTTGTACCTCACACACAAGCTGACCTTGTCAGAACACTTTCTGTGGTGGTATGAGAAACTTCTCCACAAAAACCCCATCAGAACAATCAGCTGTAACCCTCTCATTCTTTCTCTTGTGAAAGGGAGTGTTACTTAACTGTTTTGCAAATGCCAACCCCCTTCTGGCTTCTCTGGCTCTGTGTACCCTGTGAGTTGATGGCAATTTGATTACTCCAGGGCAGAAACGTAAGTTTTAACACCTGCAGCCTGTGACTACACTCAGTTCTAGATCTGTTGCAGAGGAGAATCAGAACTGCCCCTTGCTGACCATGCTGCAAGTTACTCATGAAAGTTGGCAGTGATTTGCTTGGCATGAATGCTCACAAGCAGTAGATGCAGCCTGTTAGGGAGTAAGTTAATAAAGGAACAAATTAGTAGGGCTGGCTGATGGTGGGAAAGTGGTCACTAGATGGAGGAGCATTCTTAAAAGTAGGGACACTGCAATGAAATAGGCTTCATAGGCATGTAAAAACACCTCCTCTGACAGGAATTGCTTTGGATGTGTACTGTTAGTAACTCTTCTGTAGGACAAGAGAGGAACAGTGATATTTGCCAGGCTCCAGATGTATGTGCTTTTGTTCCTCTTCATTGTTAGTTAGATTAAACAGTTCTGTATTGCTAGTTAACATGGTTATTTCAGTTTGGCAAAGCATAGAGGGCACTGGAAATCTCAGTTCTGATCTTGAACCTGCATTTTCTGTGGTTTTGGGCAGCCACTTCACTGCTGTATTACCCTGCTTTCCTTCATTATGAAGTGGGGTGATGGTGAGCTGCTGCCAGAAAGCCTCACTCTGCCAGGAATGTGTTCTCGAAGTGCAAAATCTGTTAAAGAAGTTTCTTCATCCCAGATTTCCTGTGGCAAACTCCCAGGAAAAAGTAGTAATTGAGTGGTGCAGCAATAGGAACAACTTGAGCTGGTGCTGCCAGAGAGGGACTCAGAAAAAAGAAATCCTTGGCCTGTTACACAGTTACGGTCTCTGCACCTCTTTCACACACTTGCCACACACCTCTGTGTGGAGTGGGGATTTTTGGATTCATACATGGAGTAGTTCCCTTCCTTCCTGGATCCTTTCTGTGTCCCTGCTGTGGCTGTGATGTGTAACCATCCCAGGGATGATCCCTTGCTGTTCCAGGCTCTCGCTGAGCTGGGCAGGAGCCACAGGGCGGCGGTGTGGCCCCAGCTTTGGGAAGGGATCTGCCGGCTGCTCCTTTGTCCTCAGTAGCTCAGAGACCTTGGAATAATCTGGCATTCCCAGTGCCAGAGCAGAAACTAGAGCTCCTTTATAGCTTGGAAAGTCTTTTCTTTCTGTGGACACCAGCCTTGGGAGCTCCTGTCAGTGGTTTATGTAGCTCTCCAGTCCTGGGATCCAGGGGCTGTAGGATCTTCCTGTGCCTAAAAAATCCTGACAATTGTTTGCTTTGTTACTGATTGTGAGGTATTTCTACCACAGCCTGGAAAAATTGTGGGTCTACTGATCTTTGCTCTTTTGTTAATATAAATCCTAAACATTTTATTTCCTGATGACACAACTAAAGCTTAGGAAGAGGTGTAGGGTGACCTTTTCTTTCTGCTAAAATGCTACACAGACAAATAATATCTCTCAAACAACCTTCATATGCCGTGCTGGCAAGTAACAAATCATGTGCATACTGTACAAGTCTAGAACCTCCAGGTAATATAATATCTTTCAGGTTTTCTCCTTGCCATCCTGGCATGTGATGTTTAAAATAGGTGCAGATGTCAGAGGTGGCTTGGTCCACAAACACACTGTCAATTCGTTATTAAAATTTTGGAGAGTCGTTCCAGGGAAGACTGAATGCCAGCAAGTCAACAAAAATGACTCTGAATTTGAGTAGCTGAAATACTCATAGCAGTAGCTGAAATAGTCATAGCAGTAGAACAGTAAAGGAGAACAGCATAGACTGAACTGATTTTATTTATGCAGAATCGAAGGATGAGGCATCTTTCGGAACAAAAACGAAGGTTTAATATCAAGATTGGTTTCAGTGCTCTGAACAGCTTGGTGTCAGCCAACTCCAAGTCGGTAAGTACCTCAGCAGCATTTACAGTTTAATGTGAAATGTGGGAAAGAGCCATTCTAAAAGTCTTGTTAATAAATATAATGATTTCACTGTTGAATGGTCAGCGGAGCACAGCAGAGCATGCAGTGCTGGAACACAGCAGTGAGCAGAGGTAGAATGGGAAAGCTTAGGTAAATTCCTAAAATTTCCTACACCATTGAGACCTCTGCCTCCCAGCAGGAGTCAGAAGCATGGTCAGTTCAGATGATTTGGCAAATCTGTTTAGGACTCTTTATACCACCCAGCTGTCTTTAAGAATCAGGGCCTTTTTTTCCCCTTTCACCTGTCTTTTGTACAAGGGTTTATGGAGAAAAAAATTCCCAACTGATTTCTCATTGTCAAATGACTTTTCCAAACTAGGGACTTACTCTGGCTACAGTAGTTAACTTAGTTCACTAAATTGAAATACAGATGTATCTGCACAACAAAATTATTAGTGTCCTTTAAATACCAGTAGATTTGAAATGTGGAAAATATAAAAGCTTTTTGTGCAGCATGTTGATCTGTTTACATAATTTTTATAGTTTCAGAAATTTAGGTGATATGTTGTCGGAATTTCACTTCCTGACCTGAATAGCCTATTTGAAAGGAGGCTATAAATTTGGAAGGGAATCCTTTTTGAAAACTCAGCTTTACTACAATTTCTCAAGTGCAGATTTTTAATTGGTTCCTCAAGACCGAAGAGTATTATTATCTGTCTCCTTTGGTGGGTCCTTCTGTGTAATAACTTCAGGTTTCCAAACTAAATAATTTATATTACCAGCTTCAAGCAACGCTTCTACCAGCACTATAAATCTGTGTGGAGATGTAGCTCATCCTTCAGCACTTAAGTAAGAACTGTAAATATTTTTAAGAGGACAGATAATGAAATAAAACATTTTAAATTACTAAAATACTTCTTTCAACAAAGTAGCAGAAATGTAGTTTATGGAAGAAAACAACCCCTGTAGCCACATTTCTCTGTACTGGAGTGTGAAGAGGAGTCAGAGAGGCACAGAGTTGAGTATCTGAAGTTTTGCTCTGCCTCACCCTGTGCTTTTACACCCAGTGAAGCAAAATTAAAAGGTGCTGAAGTGCAGCTTAGGAGGACCAGCCCTTCATGAATCTCAGGCTGTTGCAGAAGGTGAACTGTGTCTGTGTTTGGTCTAGGTCAGCCATGCCATCACGCTCCAGAAGACAGTGGAATACATCGCTAAGCTGCAGCAGGAGAGGACACAGATGCAGGAGGAAACCCGGCGCCTTCGGGAGGAAATCGAGGAGCTGAACGCCACCATCCTGTGAGACCAGGGAGCTTCCAGGGATGGAGCAGCAGCTTCAGTGGTGCTTGGGCCAAACAGCAGGGAGTGTGTGCTCAGTGTCACACCAGGCAGCAGATAGATGGGTGTTGGACAGAACAGGGCTGCTGCCAGCTCCAAGCTCCAAGTAGAGCTGCTGTGGGATGGGCACTGGTGCAAACTCTGTGGGTTTTCAGCAAGCTCTGAGCACAGAATGCACAACAGTGGCAGCATCAGGGAGGATGTGTCAGGTCAGAATAATTCTGAGAAGCGAGCAAGGATGTTTTTATAAAGCTCATTGGTGATGGAGCTCTCACTCTTCACAATGGCTTTGCTGCAGGTTTCTTTTCAAATGCAGTCAGTTTTTAATAGGAAAATGTGATTGAGTACATAGGACACAGGGCTTGGGCTCCGGAACTTTGTCACTGGCTGAACGTAACTGTGGTAAATCCTTCACCTTCCCAGTGCCTCACTCTGCTCTGGGTTTATGATAGTTAGTACTATTACACAGCATGTTGAGAACACCAGTGGCTTTGCTTCCAGCTCCAGAAGTTTAAGGCTTAGGCATGATGGTAGAATTAGAAGTAAATCAAAATACTTTTATTTTTCTTACAAAATATAATTGGTTTTATTTTAAATTGATCTGTTTCATAAGAATCTCCATTACATCTTCTTCTGTAACATTGCTTAGGAGTAACTCTGTAAATTTTTCCTTGACTCCTGATGTGCCCTATCCTTAATGGATGCCTAAGATTACTTTGTTCTGTGTTATACTTCGTTTTCAGTTTTGTTATTGTATTGATTTGTTATTGTATTGTATTGATAAATCACTTAGCTGCTTGAATATAGACAAAATTGTTGGGAAAACAGTTTGTATTCCTGACTGGAGCAGTTACACTCTGAGGGGATCATGCACTGGGAAGCCCCTCCACCAGAGATACCAGGAATATACATTTTTCTCCTGCTGCAATTTATTGTGGAAGAGAAATGTGTCCTTTTTTGTGGGATTCTGACCTCCAAACATCTTTTCAGTTCTTGCCAGCAGCAGCTCCCTGCTACCGGGGTTCCTGTAACACGGCAGAGGTTTGACCACATGAAGAGGTTGTTTGATGAGTATGTGAAAAGCAGGACCCTGCAGAACTGGAAGTTTTGGATTGTATCCTTTTATACCAACCTGATGAACTTGGGCTTTGGTACTGGTACTTCTAGAGCCAAGAGCTTGGGATTCTGATGCTGTGACTTTAAGCCAAGTTACATAAATAACAAATGTCCTTAGTTTTCATCCATATTTGCATGAGGATATGGATTCTTGCAGAACACTTAAAGTGTGGGAGATAACTGGAAAGGAAAATGCAACGCAGAGGCAAGGTTTTCTTGCTAGGTTATTGTACTGCAAGAAATCTTCTGTGGACTCTGCTGTAACTGCAACTCTGGCTATCTTTTGGGACATGTACATAGACAATAGCAAAGATTTCAGGGGAAAAAATTGCAGTTACTGAAGCTGTTCAAAAACTTGCACATTCCCCTTTCCTTTTTTTTTCCCTTCAGGTCAGTGTGGAGTAATTTTGCTAAGTATAGTGAATATCACTAGGAGCTGAGGTTCAGTTTTTTTTCCTTAGTGTTACAGATTTGAAAGTACAATCTTTGAAATGTTGCAGTCCCTCTGGCAGTTGAAGTGCATTTAGAAATCCAATGTTTTTTCTGTCATAGCCCTTCCCTTAGAATGTTTTGAACTCCCCCTTTGTTGTCTCCCTTGACATTTGATGGTCTGCAGTTCAGCATTATTATTAAGCCATTGTTTGAGTCCTTCAATGGGATGGTTTCCACAACAAGCTTTAAGGATCTGAATGAAACTGCACTGGCCTGGTTGGATCAGCACTGTTCTCTTCCTGTTCTGAGGCCAAGTAAGTGAAGTTCCATCCAGCAGCTCTTCCAGATCATAGAAAGTATAATATAATAGCATTTCTTAAAAGTCAGAGGATGACAAAGAAAGCACATGATGCTGAATGTGACTTTCGCTTCCTTTTTGTTAGCTCAGTGAAAAAATAAGAGCCTCTTCTGACTGTGAAGACAGAAAAAAAAATTGTTGAATATACCAGAATTTAAACACCTTTTAACGACATTTAAATTTCAAAAGCTTGGCTCTAGTTGGAGTACATTTGGCAGTGTGATTTATCTCATAATGAGGGAAGACCTCTGAGATTTGTATTCATCTTTGGAGTGACCTTCTGTTTGGGCATCGCTGCTTGATTCTTTCCCTCTTGCCTTTTAGCAAGTATTTAATTTACATTTATAACTGTCAAAGAGTGCTCTGTCTTGTAGAAGAAAGATCAGTCAGACTAATGGTTTCTCTTGCTGCTTTCCTGCATTTTTTTCTTTGCAGTGGTGCTGAACTCCCTCCGGCACCTGAGCAGGAGCACCTCGATCCTGTCGGACCCGTCGCGGCTGCCGGAGCAGGCGCGGGAGGCTGTGATGAAGGTGAACAAGAGAGCTGGGGAGACCTAACAACCAAAGACACTGAGGTGCTTGTCCCAGGGGTGGAGAACCCGCCAGGCCCTGCCTTGCCCAGGCTCCTCCAGTCGGTGCACTTTAGAAAGGATTCTCTCCATCGCCCGAGACATTGTTCAGGGCACCTGGCCCTGCCCTTCCGAAGAGGTGCAGGTGATGCAGTGTTGTCAGAACGTTTTGGTTCCTCTCCAGTGCTGTGCTGTGCTCCGTCAAGTGAGAAAAAACACCAAGCTCAGGTAAACTCAGCAGGTTTGAGCCCTGCAGGCAGCAATAGATCTCCATCAATGCATCTGTATGCAACTAAGAGATTTCTATGAAACACCCTCAGTTCTCTGAAGTGTAAATCCTGTACACCAAGGAATGTGCTCTTCAAGGGGAGAAAATACTTTTGATTTCATGAAGCAGAATGTGCTTTTTATTTTGTTTTCTGGTATTCAGTTCCATTTGTTTTACTTGAATAGTGAAAATTGTTAAACAGGATCATATGAAAAACCAAAGGAGAAGAAAAATCCGTCAGTGATGTCAACTCATGGCAAAAATACTAGAATTAAAATCTCAGGCTGTGTTTTGTGTATTTTTATTTTAATGAGTGTATCATTGCTTTTGATCAGTTCCAAGACGTGCTTTATTTTCTAGTAAATAAAGTAGCTGATTTTCTTTTTTTTATATAGCCATTGCAGGGGAGTGGCAGGCTGTGCAGTAAGTGCAAGAAAGCAGTTTTAGGTTGTATAAATTCTGCAATTGGGATAAATATATTAATTTTATACCAGTTTAATCAATGAACTGTTTTTTTGCAATCTGCACAGTTCAGCTGCCATCCTCACAAAATGTGCACATATAAAACACACCCATAGGTAAACGTAATAGCACTTCAGAGACAAGAATTGAGTTTGTGATGTTAAAAAATTGGCATTTTTATTATCTCAGAAGCTATATCAAACCACACGGACTTGCAGTCAGTTCTTTGCTTGTTTGTCTTTTTTGCTTCCTCTTTTTGCCTTCTGTCTGAAAAACCTGAAGGACTTTGCTAAGCCTGGTCTGTATGGGAAGGTTATGTTCAACATGAATTATAAAACCTGTAAAAATAAGTTTAAAACTCAAAATACTGCATAACGTTTTTCTGTGAGAGTCTCATCACGTACTGTCCTCTGCTGCAGGTAAACTGAGTCCTGTTCCAGCAGTGATTGTCCATCCTGAGATAGCACTGGGATGTTCATTCCAGCTGATTGTTCATAGTCTGGGATGGTCCCATGACCCTTGTAATTCCACTCACAACTTGATCCTGATTGTTCAGAGCTATGCAAATGGTGGGAATGCTTCCCCTGAACGGTTTTCTTCCAGTTGCAAGAGCAGGCTGGAGGTGATGTGCAGCCTCTCACAGTGGGAAAATGAGGAGCAGCTGGAACACTTGGGGGTTGCACACACTGAAATGGGCTCAGTAGGCTCTCCTGGGGGAAAGGAGCTTTTCTCAGTATTGTCCCCAGTCTCTTCCACTTGCTGGGTCAAAGTTTGAAAGGAAACAAGGGGAGTAGAACTGTGCACAGGGGGTGGTTCTGTTCTTGTTTCTCCATTGTCCTGAGTTTTTGCAGCTAATAGCTTTCCTTGCAGAGTTCCTTCTGTGTGAGCAGCACTTGTAGCAAGGAGAAGGCACAAAAGGTGAGCCCCAGGACCCTCTCCCTGCATGGAGGAACTGGGGGCTGAAGGGGAAGGCAGAATAGCCCATTTTGTACCAACACACCTTCCTGTAGCTGTGCAGGCAGAGGGGGAGATGCTTTTCTTTCTTTTTTCTTTCCTTTTTCTTACAGTAGATTTGACATATAATTTGAAGTTCGTGGCACATGTGAAAACCTGTGTCCCTGTGACAGAAGCAACAAAATTCCAAGTCTCAGCCAAGGAATGGTGTGCAAAGGTTGTCATAGTAATTAGTGAGTAGATTTTCTGGAGGGATCCATTCCTAGGTCTTTCATAATGTTGTACTCAATTAAACAATATACTTTTGGGTGCATCTGGGTAAGAAGTGTTGAATAAGTAAATCCCTTTTTCAATCAGTGCTTTCAATCCTCCCATTTTTATCACTGGTTGTGAATTTGACTCCAGTAAAATCATTTTATGCTGTGATGAGCTGGGGATGTCCCTCCCAGCCTTTCCTCCATGGGCTGATCTCACTGTTTGTGTGTTAAAAACGTCTGGGTTTCTAGCAAGAAAGCAGTAGGCATATTGTCCAAGAAGTGGTGTTTTTGCTGACTTTTTCAGATGAGCAGATCCTGTAATGCTTCCCCTGCTTGTCAGCAGTGATGGTGTGTGATTTTTACCAATTCTGGTATCGATGACGTGGGAGTTTTGTCCCAACAAGCCCAGTGCAGTACAATCATACTTCAGGGCCCAGGGAAACCTGACAACTGAAACCCTAACATCCATATCTCACTGCATGGATTAGAAACTGAAAGCAATCTTAAAGGAATAGGAAGGGGTAATTTAACTGAACTGCCAAAAATTTTTTCCATTTGCAGTTTTTATGTGGATGTGGATGGAAAACTTACCAATCTGATTGCACTGTGAGCTGGTTACAATTGGGGGGAGAGTGCTTGTTTAACAAATTGTGGTGCAGAAACAAATTCAAAGCACTATTAAACAACTGCACATCTTAAAGAGAAAAAAATTAAATATTGCTTACTTAGGCAGAGTGTAGGAGGGAGGAAAAGAAAAGTGAAAAGATACTTTCCACATAGTGCAATTACCAGAAATGATGTGGCTGCTCTTTGAAGCAGTGATTCAATATATTCTTGTCACCCTGTTATTGCAAATCAGAATTCTTTTCTTTTATCAGTCAGCCTTGTGAGGAGAGTGATTTCACTTCATTTCGAAAGACAGGAGGAAAAAGGCTGGTTTATGTCTCCCATCTGAACAAGTAGAAGATAGACCACGTATGTATTAGTTCCTGCATAGTTTTCCACTTTGATTTATGTTTAAACAGCTTAGTCTGTCTTGCCCATTGAGGATTTTTAATACTTTATTTTTTCTAAGTTTGGTACCACTTTCTCCCCTAATTTAAGCACTCTGATTTCCTCAGTGTCACCAAAGTAAGCAAGCCAAACACACAGTGCCTATAAGTCTGCTCAGAATTGCAAGTGCTGCACATCTATCTGGTGCTAAACTTTAGGAGAACCCCCATGTGATTGAATACAAGTTGTATTCCGTTAAATCCAATGTATTTCACTCAGTAAAGGAGTGGTTAAATAACATTATTATTATTATGGGATTGTCTACTGGTTCCTTCTGACTTTGAATTGTATTAATTGGTATATTGTAGATGGCCCCACTCCAAACACAAGTTCTGGAGAACTTGAGTGTTATCTGGTGGAGTTGTTAGCTTTTACTGCAGTTACTGACCTCCCTTTAGCAGGAGGAGTAAGGGGTGAAAGTCCAGGAGCAAACTAGAATTGAAGGAACTACTGAGGAGTGGGATCAGAGACAAGTGCACACTTCACCGTGACAGTCTTATCTCTGCACAAAACCAAAGGATTCTTGGTTAATACCATTTGACCTGACTGGAATGCTCTTCCATGCTTTTCTAGACCCCTGGGGAAGGCTTCCTTGAAGGGGGACCTACTAGAATGTTTCCATCTGTGCCTTAGATATCTTGGTATTGTGTATGCATTTGATTAATCATAAGTCATACATTGTTCCCCCTAAAATGATGCTCTGTGGAAAATTCAGCGAATGGAGGAAGTGGGGCTTCCCTGGCCTTTTAGAGGATTTTATCTGCAGGGCATTACTGCAACCCTTTCAGACTGAGGTTGTGAGTAACTGTGTCTATGTATGGAAAAAAATTACATCTTTCCTGCTGAATCCACTGCCCTCTACTGCCGTGTGCAGGAGCACCTGTGCACACATGGACATAACCTCTGCTGTGACAAACCCAGGAAACAGGCAAGGGCTTAAACCTCTAAATCTGAAATGGCTTGAAAAGACAAAGGGCTGTCACAGGTATTGAAGAACTGCATCCCTTTGTATCTTCAGGTTTTTTTACATTCCTTTGAGAGTGTGTGTGTTTGTGTTCATATGTGGTAGAAGTGACAGGGACAGGTGAATTTAGTTCTGTTTGCTTTTAAAGCCCAAAACTCCTGAAAAGCAGTTTGAGGAAAGGACAGGGAAGGTCACTGCAGAAATGTTCAGTAAGATAATGCTTTTGTAGTACAAATTACTTGAAGGCTATTTCACTTTCTCAGTTTCTGGAGTGGATAATTCTTGATGTTGCCAGCTAGAAGGTACTGCTGAAAATAGAATGGGGTTTTCGCTGCTTTCACCTTTTCCTTTCTTTTTTTTTTATTGCATGGAAAACTACCAAAAATCAAAAGGCTGATGACATCCAGTTCAAGTTCTTTAGGGATTCAGTCACACCAGTCTGGAGGACTATGGACAATTGTTGATAACTTTTGGGAGTTTTTTAAATTAGGAGAGACATCAGCAGTTTTTCTATTACTCCCTAATTTATACACTTGAGTTTCAGAGGAGATGATTTGTTTTGGGTTTTTTTTCTTTTATGGGACCCCAGTATTTCTCCTACAACATCAGTTAAAGCTCTAGTTTTCTTTTGTTTTATTCTTGGTTGGATTTTCTGCTCATTTACTGTGCTAGAGCAGAAGTGGTAGAACCAAACTGTAGCTCTGTCTGTAAAACTTGAGTTCTTCAGTTGCAGTTACAGTAACTTCAGATACAAAGAAACACACCTTAGGTAACATAATGGAATTAATTTCTAGCCATTGTCTGAGCTTTTCATATCTGAACTTTTCCAACATGAATAAGGTTTTCGATCAAAAGATATCAATGTTATGAGCAAGCCTTTTAACAATACAATGAATAAATAGCTCGTTTTCTTCTTCTAACCTTGTATTTAAATGTGTTTTAAGTGAATGGAATTCATTCTTGTTAAGAAAAAAAGGAAAAAAAAAAGCTTGAAGGTATGAGGACTTCAGGTTGTGCTCTTGCTTTCCTTAGGTTTCCTGTTCTGTTGCATGACAACTTCTGTTGTGCTGTTGATATGTAGCACTTTTCAGTAGGTCTGTTAAATTGTGCAATGCATTTTTTTATATTTACAACCAAAACAATAAAGGATATTTTTTGGAAGAAACTGGTTGTAATGCCTTTGTTTTCTAACTGGAAGTGGGGAAATGGTAAGTAGAATTGTTCCTGGACCAGGGCCAGCACTTAGCATCCTTTCTGCAGCTCTAAAAGGTGACAAGAGCTCATTTCCCTGTGGACAGTGCTGGGGCTACCTTTGGATCTGTGTGTCTGGCATTCCCAGAGCAGGGCTCGTATCCTCTCTATGGATTTGCTGCACAACAGTGAGAGTGAGCTCGTGTGATGAAACTAAGCATAAAACTTACTTTTCCATCTCTGCACTTCCTTCTAACAGACAGTAATTCCCAGGTAGCCCTGGTATTTCTCCAAGACAGGTAAAATTAATAAAGCCTGTAGGTGCTGCACCAATGTCTTGAGCCCTGATAGTCTTAATTTCTTGCAGGCTTGGGTTTGAGTTTGACACACTGCTTGGACAGTGGATACTCTGCAGAGCAGCACTGAGATTGGATAACACTGTCTTCCCATGGAATTTATGTCAGTGTTAGGCACTGAGCTCCTAAGTCCATTTAAGAAATGAAATTAATAAATCTGCCTTTAATGACTGATTTTTGTTTTTCCCTGGTAGGACACTCCAGCTCTCTGTGCTTCAGTTGTCACCTCCCTGGCATTTTGGATTTTCTTGCCTAGTGGAAGCAGCATTGAGGCTCTAGTTGAAGTGAAAGGTAATAGAAGAGTGAAAAGAAGGATTTTATTTTAAAATCACCGCACAAGAGTTTGTGCTGGTTGATCTTATCCTTGTGATTGGTGCCTTTGACTTAGTATTTCTGATGAGAACTTCTGATGAGTCAGGCCTGCGGTTCCATGAGGTACAGCAGTTTTTGAACTCTGCATTTAAGTTTTCAGAAATCACAAGCTCGATCTCACATAAAGCATTTTGGGGGTAGTGAAGAGCAGTGCTATTTCAGCAGTGATAAACCAACTCTTCAGCCTGCCTTCACTCTTGACCAAGCACTACAAAGCCAGAGTTACTGCAGCGATGCTATCGAAGCTCTCTGGGAGGAAGCTGTGGCTGCAGAGCACTATTTCTGTACTTCTGATTTAGTGGTGATTTCAGAGAGGCTGCTGTAACTTCAGCTGAGGTGCCAAGAGAGTTTGTGAAGTGGCTTCTTTTTTGTGGCTGGTTCTGCTAATCCTTGAACACTGCCAAAAGTGGACCTACACTTGCTCTGTGGAAATTATGCCAAATGAAATCACTGCTGTAAGGGAAATGGCCCTTCAGTGGGCAGACAGCTCAGGGCTCTCTTTAAAAGAATGGAATGAAATGCTCACTAGATTTTTATTTATTTGTTTTAACCTATATTTGCCCTTAGGATTTCATCTCTGCCTATTCTCGTCCCTGAGGACTTTCTCCAGGAGGTGGGCAGACAATGAATGGCTGTTTGGGTGCTGGGGAAGTGCCCTGTGTGCAAACACAGAAGAGCCCCTTTTGTCAGCCACAGAGATGTTTAAGATGTTCCTGTTTCAGAACAAGGTGTGTGTGTGTCACACAGCCAATGCCTTTCCACCACCAAATGGAAACAAACCCACAAAAGATGAGACTCATCACATCCCTGAGTCCTGCTGCTGCCGCCCTTCTGACACTCCTTACAGAGCCCATCTGTGGCTCCTCCATCCAAACTGTTCATTCCTTACAGAGCCCATCTGTGGCTCCTCCATCCAAACTGTTCTTTCCTTATAGGCCTCGAAAGCTTTTTTTTCAGTTGGGATAAATGGGGAACTGCTTGGTGGGAGATCTTTGCTGGTGACCAAATCATGATCACAGCAGAGATGCCCCCCGTGGCAGAGGTGTATCCCCCACCCTGCAGCCCTCCAGGGCTGGGGAGGATTTATCTGAGCCCTGGTGACCCTGCACAAGGAAAACCACAGGGCTGCAGATGTTCTCTCACTGTTCTGTCTGGGGCTGGCACCTTTTCTTCTCAGCAGTGACTGGTCTGAGTCTTTCCCCCTGGAGAAGAACAACTCTTCTATTTCAGGTAGCTCTTCCCATGATGTGAGTTGGGGCAGACCATCTGACTCACTGTGATTTCTTGTTTGTGCTGCTGAGAAAGCGCTTCCGTTTCTAAGGTAAACACTTCTGTTAAGCTATTTAAACATTTAAAAGGTGAAACAAAAGATGTACATGGCAGAGGAAACCACAGGGAGCGGCCCTGTGTAATCCTCTGGTTCAGCAAGGCTTAAGTGATTTGTGTCAATCATTGGCAGTGGTGATTTTTAAGACCTTGGGATGTGGCTGTTTTCCTGCTCAGAGTAGTTTGCTGACCCCACTTGAAAAGGTCAGGCAGGTGTTGCTTCAGTCTTGGGGATAAGCACATCCCCAGGAAGTGATTTTCTTTTTCCAACCATTCTTCTTTTTCTATGAAAAATGAAGGATATGAAGTTGGAATTTTACCTTCTGCATGTCACCACTATGTGACATCTCCACAGCTGTGTCTGAAATGGAGCCCATTTGGGAGGAATTCTTCCCCTGGCTCCAGCAAGGAGCTTGGTCCCTCTGTTCCTTTTGGGAAACTTGAGTGCTTTTCTAGGATCCCCCCTCAGACTTTTGGGGGACTGGCAGTAACTCAGTTGGTAGCAAACCCACTTTTCCTGAAGAAGTCTGACCAGAACAGGGCCAGTGCAAAGTATATTGTAAAGAATTAGTAAAAAGAGGATCCAGCAATATTTGTTTTATTTAATATTTTAATTAAATTTCAGTTTCTGTCCAAAGGTAACAACGGGAAATGAGTAAAACCATTAATCTGCTAAGTAGCAAATACATCCCTTTCAGTATTAAAATATAAGAGTTAAAAATATGAATAAATATATATATAAACTAAATATATGCTATAAATAGATTTATAAAAATAGATGTGTTCTGTAAATTCATAAATAAAATTCAGTAGTAGAGAGAGAAGTACAAAACCAGCCTGCTGACATTCAAGTTTTCTTTTGAAAAATAACTGCAAGATAAAAATATAAATAACATTAAAATTACTGAAATTACACTTTCCTGTTTGCTTATATATGCCAGGATTGGTTAATTAAATTACTTTGACTCACGTTAGTCCATCCTTATTATATGCTGTTGCAAATAAGACAGAATAAATAGTTATATAATAAATGCAATCAATAACTTAACACATTCATCCTTTAAATATTAAATTAAACTAGACTATATTCTCTATTATAGAGAACAGCAAACACAATCAATGTTGATCCTGGCATCAAACTGATCCCATAACCCCTGACAAGTCGCATTTAACCAGGGTACTGTTCTACTGAAGCTTGTGTGATGTTTTGATACCTCTCTAAAAACCACCAGATGTAGTTCTTACTCTCTGCCAGGCCCACGGTTGGGCCCTGGGGCAGCTCCTGGCCCTTGCAGGTGTAAAAGGCAGTGCCTTCGCTCAGTGCTATGTTCAGCTGCCCGAGGTTGGCTGTGATGACATCTTCGGGGCTCTCTTTGCACAACTTTCCCATTTCACTTGGCAGGGTTTTCAGAATGCTGCGGATGTCGTGCAAAACACAGCAATTTGCATGGAAGGCTAGACATGAGAGTTTTTTCTCCATCGTGTCTTTGGCTTCGAACCAGATGTTCTCGGGCTCAGTCTTTAATGTTCCCAAGACACACTTTTGCTGTGGGGAAGGAAGAGGAGAGAGAAATTGTTAATCCTTTGGTTTCCCTTTCTCATTTGTGTACCCATTTGTGGGGTTTTTGGTTATGGTTCAATCTCTACACCCCTTTGATCAAGCAGGTGTTGCACAGAGTGTACAGTTCCTTTCCCCATGCCCTGTTTGCTTTGGTTCTCAGCTTTTCTAAATCTTGGGTTCTGTTCTTTGCTGTAGGGGCAAGATTTACCTATGCCAGAGATCTGGTTTGGCCTGAGTGTATTTTCATCTGTTTCGGCAGAGATGGTTTGAATTTCAAGAATGAATTCAGAGGCAATATCAGTGCTGATTTTTATCAACATACTCTTGGGAACGCAACCCCAGGAACTGAATTTTGAGGCATTGACACCAGAGTTCAGTAAGCAATTTATCATCTCCAAGGGATGGATGGGTGAACAGGATTTTTGGCAGAAGTGCTCAAGCGCTAGGGTCAGAATAAAGGGCAAAGCAATTCTTGCCATGTTTCCAGTGATCTTACTCAAGTCCTGCAGGAAGATGCCCAGTGGGACTCAGAGAAGGAGCACTGGGAAGCAGGAAGATCCCAGCTGCCAATGAGCTGAGGCAAAGTCACCCAAGCTTTCTTGCAGCTGCCTTTGCTCCAACTCTGCCCTGAAATAACACAGTGTAAATGCTTTCCTTCTTGCATGGAATACAGAGAAGAGCCTACTTTAGGTTCTAAACCAAATACTTATTTTCTGATGGTTTTTCTAGTGTTTTATAATAATTCAAGAGATTTCTCCACAGAGACACAGCACATGGAAAATGGTGCACTTACATAGAATCCAAACAAGTCACGTGCTTGGTCATTTATTGTTCCTAATATGGACTTTGGGTCACTAGTGAAACTCTTCTGCCTCTCTTCTGTAGTCAGTTTGCTTTCTGATGTCTCTGTCGGTGCCAAGGAGCCCAAAGGAACCAGTAAACAGAAGAGGAAGATTGCAAACCTGTTGATCTCTGCATTCAGGTGAAGAGAGGAAACCAAAAGGAAAGAATATGATTAATCTCAGTCTTCTGCATAGTTTTTGCAAATCTTAATATTTGTGCAGCGTGGTGCATTTTTAAAGCATATAGGCATGAAGTGGCTGAGCTAAAGATGAACATCAACCAAGGGCAATCTTACAACCTGTGGCAAGGTGAGTAATACCCACCTGCTCTGCGTTCCATGGTGGGCTTGGACAGCAGTGGCTTGGCTGGGAGCTGGCGTTGGAGCTGGTTCTGGAGCTTCTGCCTGCCTGGAGTGCTGTGGATGGGACCAGCCAGGCTGCATTTAAATGCTGTGGAGTTCTGCGTCACAGTATTTTTTTTTTTTTTTTTTTTTTGCCAGTGATAATTCGGGGCTTTTTTTTTTTGAAGATTACATCAAATGCGTCTTCACTGATTGTGATCTGGTGCAGTTTCAAACTGACATAGAGGGTGTCCTGTGTCATCTCTGACTAGGAGCTTGGGATACTTGGCTTGGCCATCCCATTTAAATCCTTGGGCTCTCCGAAATGTGTATATTTAGAACATAAATTCTTGTTTTATTTATAAAAGTGGTTGGGAGCACATATGGCTGCCCAAAGCCGTTGCTTCTCCTGCAGAGTCAGTGTAAGAGTGGGCCGGTGCAGGGAGTCAAAAAGGCTTGTGTGCAAGGTAGGTCAGGCCTCCAGTTCCATGTATGAATAAATCCTTTAGCTGGATGCCTGTAAGACCCTGTTCCCAAGGGATGCTCAGGTTCCCCCCCCTCCCCATCCCTGTTGCCCATCTTTCCAACTCCCCTGAGGCTGTTTTCTGCTTCCAGTAACCAAGTGCAGGAAATTCTCATACACACCAAAACAGAGAATAATTATCCCTAGGATTTATGAGGTTGTGATCAGAAGAGCAGAACCTCCTCATGGCTTGGGACAGAAAGGCGAGCAGAGGAAACCCCTAAGGAAATACCTTTGTGACACATAGACACTTTTTCTTCCCACCTCTGCAGTTAGAGATGTGCCTGGAAGGTAGTCATAGCTCAAAGATGAGTGTGTGTTAAGTCACCAGAAAACCCTCAAGGATCAATATATTGGTGTCAAAATAATCAGTTCTGGCTTTCAGGTGTTAATAGCCCTCTTTGAAAATAAAAAGGTGTGTGAATTAACTCTTTGGGGCTGGTTCAAGGACTGTTCTCAGGACTGAACCAATTCCCAAGGCTTGAAATGGTAATGGATGTTCTCCCTGTTACGTGGTGCACTGGGATCCCACCAGGCTGTAACTTCAGCACTCAAGTGTTTGGTTGAAGCCATGGTAACAGAGCTTCACAAAGTGAAGGTGGTTCTGCCATGGGCTGTGAGGGAGCCAAGCAGAGGGAAGCAGCCATCCCACCAGGAAGTCTTTCTTTCTTGCACAACCCTTGTTCCCAGGTGCTAAATACTGCCAAGGAAGAGATGAGTTACCATGGCCTAGGGAAAGGACAGTTCTGGCAGACACTTCTTTTATTTGAGGGTTTTATTATTTGGGGGGGAAATGGAGACAGAAAGAGAGATGTTTCTTTGTGTGTGGCATTCTTTAGGAGCATCCTTACAAAGGGTGTGGTGGGTACAGATGGCTCCTTTCAGGCAGAAGGATGATCTTGGAGGGTTTCTTGTTTGGAAGCACCAAACCTGCAGAGATGCAGTTGGTCAGTGGCCCACAGGAAGATGTATGGAAGGTACATAAAAGATGCCATTGGGCACTGCCAGTCCCCTTCCAGCTCTCCCAGCTGGGCTCAGCCAGGGAGGACTGGGATCTGCTCTTCCTCCAAGAGCAGGAATATCTCTGTGCAGCACTGAAAGCAATGGGGCCCAGTCAGTTTAAATAGCGATGCAAATAAAAGCAGCAGCATTTTTACAGCTTTGTTTTTCCACAAAACACGGTTCAACCACTAAGACTTTCAGAAGACTTCATTTTTCTTCTAAGGCCAGCACTTTACCTGATTACTCCACTCCAGGACATGCCATTATCTCATAGCCTGAGCATGCTCTGCACGTCCTTTCCGGTCTGTACAGGGCTGTGATAAGCTGCTGAGCTGATAAGGGAGCAGGTCGGCATCCGTCCCGTAAAACCCAACCTGAGAAGTTCAGCTTTCCACCACGTAACCATCAGACACCACAGCGCGACTGCAATTCATTTGGTGAAGTTCTGCTGACAAATGATGCTCTGTCAGCTCTCTGAAGTGGAATTTGTAGCCATTGCCTCAACACCTAATCGCTGGAAAAAGGAAATTAATCTCTCTCTGTGGAGACCTGACGCTGACCTGAGACACAGCTGTGGCTTTTGTTCCTAGAGCTCACCTACTTTTTCCAAGTGTGGGAGCTGGTATTTTCAGCTGTGAGCTTGCTTTCTGATGGCCTTACATGGTTGTGTGGCAGTGCCCTCCACGTAAAGTGGAGAGCTGGGCTTTCAGAGCTGACTGAGACCCTGACGGCTTCCTCCCTGAAACCTGAGTGACGCTCAGGCCATAAGGAAAATGCCAAATTCCATGCCACAGGTCCCCAGCCAGGGAAGAATGCTGACGCTGCACCCTGCAAGTGCAGCATGAGGCCACTTGCTCTTTCCCTAGTGGGGAGCAGCCCCCAGACCCCCGGGGGGGAGACCCAGAAAACCAGGGATTTATTCCCAGCCTGGCGAGCTTGGTGCTGCCCCAGACTTGCTCCATGCTCTGCTTGGAGAGTTTGGTTCCATGGCATTCGCGTCAGCACCATCTCCTAGCGACAGGGACGAAAGCCGCTGAGCCAGCGGATTCCCTGCCAGGCCGGGGCTGGATGGCAGCACCCGGCAGCGTCTCGGCTGCTTTTCAGGAGTACCTGCGGCACCTGGGGCTGCAGGACTTCCCCTGCGGCCTCGGCAGCTGGGTAAGGGTCTGGGGGGGGACACAGCCGTGGGACGGGGCTGCCACTGCCTCTCCTGTTTCCCTATCCGCAGAACAAATCCTGCCTCGATGCCCGCCGCAGGAGCCCCCGGGCAGAGCCAGCGGGGCTGGAGGAGGCTGTGCCGCCGGGAGAGGAGACCCCCGAGGCGCTGCTGGAGCTGCTGAGAGACCGGCACAGCCCCTGGGCCCTGCCCCCCGACTGCAGCCCCCAGGACCGGCTCCTGCGGGAAGTGGCTGTGCTGGCACCTGAGCTCCTCCGCGGCTCCAGAGTCTTCCAGCTTGTCAAGTCCCTGCGGATACTCGACAAGGGAGTAAGTGTAGCTGCTGGTACCCATAAAGTTGTATGCCAGGAAACTTTATTTTCCTGCTGTGAGGGAAAACATCCTGGAAGAATGACACCTTCCTCTCCTGGGGTCTTCCCAGGTGTTGCAGCTGGAACACCGCAGCCTCCCCAGGACGTTGTGCTAATCCGTGTTACACGGATGTCAGATGGATCAACGTGTCCATGTCACCCTGGCCACGAGGTGCCTCAGGGACATGTTGGCCAAACCTAGCTCTTTGCAGGTGGAGGAGGTGGATGAGGGTGTGCTGCAGTTCCAGCAGCTGGAGGAGCTCATCCTCAGTGCCAACCACATCAGCAAAGTAACCTCGGTCCACCTGCCCCGGACTCTGAAGGTGAGCGAGCAGGGCCTTGTGCAGGATGGGGCAGGAATTCCCATTTGGGAAAACAGTGAGAGCCAAACAGTTTGAGGGGGTGCCAGGAACAGCTCATTGCAAAGGTGTTTGTAGTTTCCTCTGTCATGGGCAGGTCCTGGAGCTCTGCTGCAATGCTGTGTGTGATCTGCAGGACCTCTGTGCTCAGCCACCCCCAGAGCTCCAGCACCTGGGGCTGGGGTACAACCAGCTGTGTGGCCCTTCCCAGGAAAAGCACCTCACTGTGGATTTCTGGTAATGCCATAGGCTGAATGTGGGCTGCTGAAAGGGAAATGGGCAGATGTGAACAGGTGATCTCAAGCCACTGGGGTAGCCATTGTTGGGAAATCAGAGCCCTTCAGAAGGGTTGTTTCTTTGCTCTGTGTCCACTCTCTGTGCAGAGCAGTCTGTCTCTGCAGTCTTCCATCTCATGCCCAGAGGTTGTCTTGGTCCTTGGCAACCACAGTTCCCATTTCCCTGGGCAGCTTGCTTTTTCCATGTCCTTCCCAAAGCCCCTGATGGAAGTCTGGAAGGATCTGAAGTGTAGACTGCATCACCAAATGGTGCAGTGGGGTCATCAATGGATGCTAAAGAAACATTTGTGTGTTGTGGGGCAGACTGGCAATGGACCATATGGCTCAGGAATTTAGAATTGGTCTCCAGATTGGATTCCTCAATTCAATCCCATTTGTGCTGGGGAAACTCGACTTTTGTTTCTGTTTTTGCTGCAGGGCAGTAGCTCTCTATCCTCATGTGGGTGCTGGCTGCCTTACCTCCTTCCCTGGGTTCTCTCCTTAGGCCAAACCTTGTGTCCCTTGACCTGAGCTTTAACAGCCTCACAGACCTGCTGGGGCTGGTCTCCCAGCTGTCCACTCTGCAGAACCTCCGCATCCTGGTGCTCCAAGGGAACCCACTGGCTCTCATCCCCAGTTACAGAGGCTTCCTCGTGGACAGCCTGCCCAAGCTGTCCATCCTCGACGACATCCACATATGGCCTGACGAGAGGCAGCAATTCCATGGTCTGGCGAGGCAGCCAGGTGAGCCCCCGCCTTTGAGCGTGCCCGTGCTCACCCTGTGATTCCAGGAGCAGGGTTTTCATTGTGGTTGAGCTCTGTAATTACCATCGAGGTAGTTTCAGCCTTAGGCCTAAGAACAACCCATCCCAGTCCCAGCACTGCCTCAGTGTCCTGGCCTGCCTCAGCTTCGCTTCCCAGACACCACCTGGTTTCAGACCATGCATTTCCCTCTCGAGCTGTGGCAAGAGGAACATCTGTACTTGGGAAGGTGCTCACATGGTGCTGCACTGTCTGCACACAGCGGTGCCACCTCCGTGGCACATCCCTGACTGGGATTAGAGCAGGAGGCTGGGGACACTCGAGATGGGAAGCTTCTCTTGATGGCCCCTACTCAATGAGTTTATGCTGGATGTGCTTATTGGACACTCAAATGTAGAAGGAACAGAGCAGCCACGCCAGGAGGTGTTTGTGTGGCTTTGGAGTGACCCCACGTGGCAGTGGTTTGTCACAGCGTTTGCAGAGGGTGGCACCGAGGCATGCCAGGAGGTGGGACACGGGACCTAGAGGTTTCTGCTTGCTCTGTTCCTTCCTCACGCTGGAGAGAACATGCTGCATCTTCATGGCAAGATTGTCTTCCTTTCAGAGCTAATCAGGAATGAAGGACGAGTGGTTGTGAGCATTGGGGAGATGAAGGGACTCCCTGATCCCAAAGCTTTTCAGCAGCTGAAGGTTGGCTCCGAGGGTCCAGTGATCACCTACAGCTACTGTGTGACCTACGAGTTTGCAGAGAGAGAGGAGCTCGAGGACAGGGGCAGCCCTGAGGTTGGTGCTTGATTGTGTTCCTGGAAACAATCAGCATGGCAGGCCACAGCAGGGGGAATGGTATGGGCATCTCCAGGCTATGGGGTGATGGACGTGGTGTGGGCAGCAGCAGTGCTGGGGACAGAATTCCCATGGGGCTGCATCCAGCAGGACAAGCCCCAGCTGCCCACGTTCCATATCCCTCTTGGGGAGCCCAGAGCTCTGCACATGGGAGTGCACTCACAGCCCCCCTCCTGCTGACTGGCAGACCCTTTCCCTGGCACTGATGTCCCTTCTTCCCATGAGGGTGGTCTGGGGAATAGGATTTTTGAGGCAAATCTCTCTCTGTTTCAGGTAACACAAATTCACCAGAGTCCCACAGTGACCATGCTGGATGTGGACAGCTCTGCTCAGGACATAGGAGAAGCAAAGAGCCATCAGGAGCCTGCAGCCACAGAGGAGCCCAAGGCCCACTCTGGTAATGAAGAATTACAGATCCTCTGTCCCATCTTTCAGGGCAGGTTTATAGCTCTTCCTGGGATGTGGTAGCATCAGGATGTCCCTCGCAGTATCAGCTGAGCTGTTTCTGGGACTGATGGATAATGGCCTAGCACCAGCTGTGTCCTGGGGGTCCTTCTGGCCCAGGGAAAGAAAGGTCTCCTCTGAACTTTTCTGTGTCCCTACACAGCAGAGGTGTTTGCCACCCCTGGACAGCCCTGGGCAGATATCATCGACTTCAGCTACAGGAAGGAACACATTGCCAAGGACTTGGTGGGGCTGAAGTCCTACCTGGAGGCTGGAACAATTGTCTCAGTTGTGGAGGAGAAGGTGAGGGTGTGGCAGAGCTGGATGAAGGGGGAAGAGCTGCTGGGAGGCTGCTGTGGAGCCAGAGGCATCATGTTCCCTCTGAGAGGCAGGCTGGGATGGCAGTGACTCTGAGCCAGCTCCTCTCTGGGCAGGTGCTCTCATGGCCTGTGGATGCTGATGCAGAAGAAAACGCTGCCACAAATGAGAAGGAAGGACAGGAGCTGAGGAAGAACAGTGCAAAGGTAGGGTGCCGGGAGAGAACAATGACCAAATTACATTGGAGTTGCAAAAACAGTGACGGGAGAACAAGGATCCTTCTCCTGGATCAGTTTGGTGTGCCAGAGAGTCACCCCCAAAACCAGACCTCTCCCAAAGTCCCCCTTTGCTGTGGGGGGAAGGCAGCAGCTGTTGACACACCTTGGCCAGGATGCAGTGGTGGGCAAGGGGCTGGGTTGGGGTTGCTTCTCTCTGCTGAGACCTGTCCCCATGTCCTGCACCGTCCTGTGTCCAAGGACAAGCAGAAAAAGAAGAAGAAGAAGCAGCCATGTGAATTCCGCAGTGACCCTCCCATTCGGAGCATTCTGGGCACTAGGAGGGTGACCTTGAAGACCCTGCTGGCCACCGAGGACATGGTGGCAACTGTGTGTGAGTTTGGGATCCTGATCCCTCAGAGACCACCAGAACCTCCAGTTGTGGAGGAGAAGGTAAGGAGTGCGTCCCGGGGCAGGGCTGCAGGCTGGGGTTCAGTATAACCACCATCCATTGCTGCTGGTGTGGTTATTTAAGGCTGATATTAGTGAGCAGTACTGCTTCTTTTTCTGGGCCTAGGAAAATAGATGAGTTTATTTTTCCATTCAAGAATGTGAAAGCAGCCACTCGTGCTTCCTCTGGTGCTCTCTCTCAGCACGGCAGCACATACCAGCTGTACCAACTTCCTATTTCCTGGATTCTCTTCTCTGAGCAGCCACTCTGCTGTGCTCCTGCCCCCCCTCACCCCTTTCCTCTGCCCCTGAAATCCCGATGACAGCACCCAGATGATGACAGCTGTCACAGGACTTAATGAGGGCATTGAGTTTCAACACAGCCTTACTGTGGAAACATCTCTCTCCACAGGAGGTGAAAAAAGGCAAAGGCAAGAGCAAAACACCCAAAGCAGAGAAAGGATCTCAGGCCAGCCGGAAAACCACGGCGTCTCCCAAAGGTGACAGAGGCTGGAGCTGGCAGGGCAGAGGGTGGTGTGTGTGTGAGAGAGCAAACAAGAGCAGGGCCTGGCCACCCTGCCAGCTCCAGGAGCAGGGACTTACTCACATCCTGAGCCTCAGGCTGTGAATACAGACATTGACTGCGGGGCTGTCAGGACAGACAGCCTGGAGACCGTGTGAGTCGGTGTCTGCACAAGCACCGAGGGTGGGCTGCCAGCTGCCCTGGGAGACACATACCTACAGCACTCTGTGCCAGGGGAGAAGGGCAAAGCAGACTTTTGGGTGAGAAAAGTGCTGCCCACTGTGTCGGCTGCCAAATGTGGGCGGTGCAATGGGCGGGCAGCTGAGGGAAGGCTGCCTGGGATGCATAATGAGCTCCTCATCCATTGCCAAATCGCATCTGAAAGCACTTTGCAGAGGGCATTATTGTTCTCTCTCGTTTGGCGATGAGAAGCACAGAGAGGCCCAGGTGCCCCAGCCAGCCCACGGCAGGGTGAGGAGCAGATCCCAGTCTGCTATCACCCAGGAAGAGACCACCCCGACCCCAGCCGGCTGTGTCCCCTGCCTCCCCAGTGCGGAGCTCAGGGCTGCTCAGTCAGCAGTGTTGCTTAATCTGCCAGAGACAAACCTCACCCTGCCTCCTGCAGGTTACTTTTCCAACAATCTTGGTTTTGACTACAAAAATAGCAGTGCCAGCACATCGGAGAGGTAATGCAAGAGGAGGGGGAAGTGGGAGATGGAAGGGGTGGCCAAGCAACGCTGGAAAGCTGCTCATGGGTCAAGGAGGGCATGGAGAGGGCCAGGCCACCCAGCACCGCTCAGAGCTACCAAAGGAGTCTTGTTTTCCTATTCTGGCATTAGATTTAAGAGTGCAATTAACCCACAGAGCTCCAGGCTGCTTTCCTGTGCCTAGTCACCCACAGCAAGGTCCCCATCCCTGGGGAGGCTCTCAGAGTTCTGCAGTCCTCGGCTATGTCTGCATTCAGGGAAGCCCAGGGACCTGAAAAGAAGAAAATTCCCCTGAATTGCTGTCCCCTACAAGAAGATGTGTATTTCCAATCTACATTCAGCCTGTTGCTGGAGCAGGCAGTTGCTGTCAAACAGCTCAACTTCAGCAGTGGTTGTTTCTTCCTTCCTTTCTACCCCAGTGTGTGGTCAGTACGTGCAGGGAGGTTTCCTTCAGCTTGAACGAGGGTAAAGGTGCTGTTGTATGCACAGAAATGCTGCTGCTGCAGGAAACCCGGAGCAATTAGAGATTCATGCTTAATTTGATGTCCCCACGTATCTGTGCAGGTGGGGGCTGGCTTGGCTGCACCGGGAGGCCACTGCTTGCGTATTTCAAAGCATGAGTGCAAAATTCACAGTGCCTAAAAATGAGCTGCCCCACAGCTTGCTACACCCAGTGTCCCGTGGCTGTGACTCACAAGAACACCCCAATTGTGGCTTTTGGGGGTGCTGCTCGAGCCCTGATGAGTGCAGTGTCTGCACGTCCTGCCTGCCCTGAGAGTCACCGGCTGCTCCGGGGCTGTTTGACACTTGCTCATCACCTGGGGACCACGCAGCTCCTTGGACATGTGGCCATGCCCCAGGGCACAGGGGATGGCTCCCAGCCGTGTGTCCAGCGAGGCTGTGCAGGGACCGGCACTCTCACAGCCGGGATCTGAGGCTGATTTGCATCCCTCAGTCAGCAAATGCACACAAATAATAAGTCCTCTCAGAGGAATTGGGATCGTTTCCAGACAGCTCAAAAGAGGAAAGGCAGCGAGCTTTGTCACAAGTGAACCATTTGCCCAGACATTGAAGGATGTCTTCAGAAGTAGTCTCACGTAGGTCTCATTTTACCCCACATTTGATTTTCCAGGATCCTTGAAATAATTTATTTCTGCATTTTTCTTTTGCCCTAGGGCAATTTCACAACAAAAAGCAGGGTTGCACTGAGGTCAATTGCCAGCCTAAAGACGCTTTTTCGGGCTTCTTATCCAAAGTCATATTCAAATAGATCTCCCTTGAGGCCCCAGTCAGTGCTGACACCCTTGCACACTGCTGCTTTTAGGATGATTTACTCTCTCAAGACAGTGACAAATGTACTTCTTTCCACAGGAAAAGGAAAAAACAAAGACACTGCTGAAGTGGAGGAGGGTCAAGAGCTCCAGCCCGTGCTGCTGACGGTTCAGTTCCAGATGCAGCTGCTTCGGTGGCCCTTGGCAGCCAGCACCCAGAGCCAGGAGAACGTGGCCATGGCAGTGGGAAAGACTCAGTGATGTGTCCGTAGCAGAAGCGTGAGTGGAAATAAACCTCACGGGAACGCTGCGTGGAGCCTGATTTAGCCGACTCGCCAGAGCTGAGAGATGCTCCGGGGCTCCTCGTGGTCTGGGGCTGGTGCTGAGCTTCTGCAAGAGGGCAGGGGGTGTTGGGTGGGTGTGTAAGGTGGGTGGGCCGTGCCCGGGACACGCTGCCCCGGTGCCGGTACCAGCCCCTCGCATCCTCCGCCCGCGGGCGGGGCCCGGGAGCTACGGGGTGGGACCGTGCCGCAGCTCCCGGTAAATCGCGGGGTCGGCGGCAGCTCCCGGGGAATTGTGGAGGCTTTTCGGCAGAGCGAAGCGGGTGTTTTGCCGTGTGGGGGGGTCACCGTGGAGCGGCGGCTCCAGCCCGGTCTGCGCGCCCCGGCGGGGCCGGGGGCTCCGGACCGTCCTTACCGGCAGCACTGGTGAGAACCGGGGGGGAAGCGCCGAGAAACGTCCCCGTCCCACGTGGGAGGGAGGGAGGGAACGGCTCGTCTTCATTTGCCCGCTCGGGGCCGGTCCTGCACCGGAGGCTGCCATGTATCCCAGGATTAAGAGCCTCGCGCTTTACACCTTCTCAATCACGCTGCTGGCCTGGGTGTTGTACATGAAGAAGGAGGCGAAGTTGGCAGCATCGTCAGCAGAGCAGAAAGTGGAGGTAGCGGATCACAGACTGCCGCCTTCGGTTCTGGACAGCGCTGAGCAAAGCAAGTGTTTGCCGAACTTGACCTTTGCCAATTCTTCTCTCAGCCTCCCAGAGCCTCACCGCGTGTTCTTAACCTACAAGCACTGCAGGAACTTCTCAGTCCTGCTGAGGCCTTCCAGGTGTAGCAAAGAGATGTTCCTCCTGCTGGCCATCAAGTCTTCCCCCATCAACGTGGAGCGGCGCGTGGCCATCAGGAATACGTGGGGGAAGGAGGTCTCCATCGGGGGCAGGCGCATCAGGCTGGTGTTCCTCCTAGGGCGCTCCGAGGCCAAAATCACTGTGCAGCCCCTGCACCAGCTGCTGGCTTATGAGAGCCAGGAGTTCGATGACATCTTGCAGTGGGATTTTGTTGACGACTTTTTCAACCTGACCCTCAAGGAGCTGCATTTCCTCCGCTGGTTCACGGAGGACTGCCTGCACGCCAGGTTCGTGCTGAAGGGCGACGATGATGTGTTTGTCAACACTTACAACATCGTTGAGTTCCTCCGGGAGCTGGACCCTGAACAGGATCTCTTTGTTGGGGACGTGATCGCCAACGCCCGGCCCATCAGGAACACCAAGGTCAAATACTTTATTCCAGAGCCCATGTATGGAGCCACCTTCTATCCTCTCTATGCAGGAGGAGGGGGCTATGTGATGTCCAGGCAGACAGTTCGTCGCCTCCAGAGCACCGCAGAGGACACGGAGCTCTTCCCCATAGATGATGTGTTTGTGGGAATGTGTCTGGCAAAGATGTCAGTGGCCCCAAAGAACCACGCTGGCTTTAAGACTTTTGGGATCCAGAGACCTTTCAATCCTTTTGATCCGTGCTTGTACAAAGAGCTGATGGTTGTGCACAGACTGAACCCAACGGAGATGTGGATCATGTGGACGCTGGTGAAGGATGACAGCATTAGGTGTGCGGTGTCGGTGACACACAGCTACAGGAGGGGCTGGAAAAGGAGCTACTGATGGGCCCAGCAGGACTGTGGCTGGTGACAGGGTACTTAAACTAAAAATCAGGTTGTGGTAGAAACGTGTCCGTTACTAACAGACTGCACTGGAGCCATCGGGGTTTGCTTTGCAGTGAGTGTTTTTCTGTCGGGGGTTACTTGAAGCAGTTGAATTGTCACGGGGTGGGGGTGTGGCTGCGTGAGACATGGCACAGGGGACTTGGCTCCTCCCAGCTAGATTGTGCCAGGGAAAGTCCCAAGTGCCACCTGCACTGGTGTCTGACCACTGGCCGAAGTCAGTCTCATGTGGGGGAGCCAGCAACGACTAACAAGTGACAGAGCATTTGATATTTACTTGAAGGGGTGGAAGAAAGGCCAGTATGTCCTGCTGGATCTGCTGTCTCAGGCAGCAACCCCACAGCTCCTTCTAGACAGCAGGAGAAAGGGAGTGGAGTGGGGACGAAAAATCTTCAAAAAGCTTTGGCCTTAACACAGCAATGATGATGACCTGAAGGACGGGGCTCTGCTTCCAGCCCTTTGCCTTTTACAGAAGCTCACTACAGGTTTACATGCACTGGAAACTTTTGCACAAACACTTTGTGATCTGGTTTGAGAGGAGCAATGTGTCTTGAATAATCGTGGTAGGGAAAGTGGCTGTAGCTTCCCATGTTGTGTGGGAGGTGTTTGGTTTTTTGTTGTTGTTGTAATGTTGTGTATAAATAAAATAGTTTTGAAAAGTATTCTCATGGGAATATTCTTAGTTCTCCTGAAAGCTAAGAGCCAGGGAAGGCTGAGAATCTGGTGCTTGGTATTTGCATTAAAGAGGATAATGTTATGTGGAAATGGATACTTGCCACTTCCTTTTCTGCGAGCAGCTGCTGTTTTCTACCCTGTCCAGACAAGGTGTATTGACACAAAAATGATTGATCTGAATGTGCTGGAGTTGCTAGTTTGAGAAAAGATCAAATACAGAGCTAAGCTTTGGTGGTACTTTTGTGAAGCTTATCAGTGGCAGGGTGTCTTGCTGCTAGAGCAGAAGCTGTGGGTAAGCAAGAAACAGCCTGGAAGCCTTAGGAGAAAAAAGCAAATGAGTAAAGAGGAAGTGTGTGATTAGAGAAACCAGAGCTCTTTGTGCTGTGCTGTTGTAACTGCTGTCTGCTGCCAGCTGCCCAGCATCCATCCCCCACCAGATGGGAGCTGGAGCTTTCAGAGGTGCCCAGGAAGTGCTGCCAGGAGGTTCTTTCTTGTCCTATAGACAGGGACACCCTGAGAGCAGGGGTGTGTCAGGGCTGCACAGGCTGAGGGACTGCTGGCAGAATATGCTCCCTCAGCCCTCTGGAACACCTGGAGTAGCTCTGGCTGAGCCCCAGGGCTAACTCAGGCTCTTGGGGCAGAAGGTGCCACCTCACATGAACTGGTTTTGTGCCATATGTGAGATGGGGTTTGTCTCAAAGAATTGGTGGGTGTCTATCCTCAGTGTGGTCTTTTGCAAGCTGCTGCTGTGTTTTCTGCTGCAGCTCCAACAGGGATTAATTAACTGTAGCTGAGAAAGTGACTGTGTGTAGTTTCAGGTGTGTTGGCTTTGTAAACAAGGCTGAGTGTCAGCAGCAGACCCCAGGTTCTGGGCACAGTTCTCTGGGCACTGCTGCTGGTCCTGGAGAGGAGACGGGACAGAGCGGGCACCGTGGTGCCCTGTGAGCTGCTGTGCCAGCACTTTTGTGATCCACTCGATGATTCCCAATGCAAACTCAGGAGCACAGAGCATGATGTCATGTCTGCTATGGGCTTAGGTGTATGGGCTAATCCCCAACTGGCAGCTCTCACTTCCTAACAAAGGTGAGGGACTCCCTTCTGTCCCATTTTGGAGGTGAATTGGAGCCATTTGTGCTCCTCATCCCCACTTTGGCTTGATTGGACTGACTGGTTGGTTCCAGTCTCATCAGGCTGGATGTGTGTGGGAACAGCTCTTGGGAAGAAAACACAGGACATGCAGTAAAATGAGAAGTGGGGTCACAGCAGGGCACAACAAGCCCTGAAAGGGGAAGAGGGACTTTCCTGGCTTTGCAGGCTCCTGGCAGTGCCATGCAAACATCTGAGTAGAGTTACTGTGGCATCCTGAAAGGTACACAACTTGTTTGTTCACTCAGGTCAGGGGTTTGGCAGATGTTCTTCAACTGCACAAGGCATCAAATGAGAGTAGTTGTGGTTAGAGGTTGATCTGAGGGTGCATTTGGCTCCTGAGGGCTTGGCTGTGCCACCACTCAAGTAATCCTCTCATCATAGTGGTTTTTTCCCTAATGCTCCGGCCCAAAGCTGTGTTTGGCGCAGGGGACGCTGGCAGTTCCCTGAGAGCTGAATTCCAGACTGTGCCATCCTCCTTGGATACAGCAGCACCCAGTGAGGAGCAAGAAAAGATGGTTTGTTAATTTTTTTTTTTACTACTTAATCTATAAATGAACAGTGCTGCGCACCTGAGATTGCATTTGTTCCAAAGGCAGCCAAAATGAGACACAATTTATGCTGCAGGTGAGAAAATTCCTGGTGAGGCACAACTCAGTTCAGTGAAAGCAACCTTGACACAGATGCAGTGCATCAGATGCTAACTGGTGGTGAAAAACCTTTTATTTGTGTTTTCTTACACAACCTGGCAGATGGAGATTAACTGCTTCCAGTCATCAGTGGTAAAGTTCTAGTGGATGCTGTTCTACAAAGCAAATTTCACAACAGCTGTCAGGTTAGGAAATGAACACAGTGAAAGACACTTGTGGTATTGAAACCTGCAGTGAAACATTAAGCTTGCAAAAGAAATAATTAAGATCATTTCCTGAAACTTGCACTGGGAAGCATTCAAACATGTAAAACTCTCTTTTGCTCACTGCTTTGTAGAACAGTACACAGCAGCTGCCAAAACAATTTCATTTATAACCACAGTATCTTGAAAATCAGACCTCTCCTTTGCTTCCCAGGGAGCCTTCCCCAGAAGTGACTCTGGGTGAAATAAGTTGCTGTGCTGAACAAAACTGCACCAAGAGCCTGGGTGACTCCATGGGAAGGTCTCAGCTCCAGAGCAAACATTCCCCCGATCACAGCTCAGTGCAATTTGGTGCAGTTGCCAACTCAGAGGTTAAAAACTTTTAAAATCAAATAGAAAGCAGGGCCTAATCTCTTCCCCAAATGGACACACCCACAAAGAGCTGCTGTTGCACAGTTTAATAAAGGCATTTCCTCACAGACATCATTTACCTCACAGGTTAAAAACAAGGATCTTTAAATACACATCTTTGGCCGATCCCTAATGAGCTCCCACAGACACACCAAGGGAGCAGCAGGACCCTCCACGCAGAGACACAATTAACACCAGGCCATCCCTGATAACAGTCTTCACATTTGCATAGATAAACATTTAAATAAATGAATCCAAAAGTATTACAAACAAGGTAAGTTACAAACAAAATTGAGGCCTTCCAAATACTTGATTTGCAAAGCAATCCTTTTCGGGGGGGGAAAAATGGAATCACAGGCTTATTTCAGCAGTTTTACACTATCCCACACTTAAAGAGTTTGGGACTGTTCAATTTGTGATTGACCCTCAGACTTCAGTTCTGTTCAGTCCTCCCGAAGGTAAGGGTCATCACCTGGATCTGTATTTCCTAAAACACCCTGTGGCAATGAGGAGTCCTCTCCATGGGCTTTTATGAGCTCCTCTGTCTGAGCTTCAGCTAATTTGGTCTCTGCTTTCTGGGACAGCAGCCGCACCTCCTGCACCTGGGACTTCACCAGCTGGATGTGGCTGCGGGCCGTCACTGAGGCCTGGTCTGCACCTGGAGGGAAGGATTGACACACACAGGGTTACAGGAGCACTGGAAGTTAAGGAAATGGCTGGGATTATCTTCTGCTTTGCTGTGTTGTGGTGGCTCTTGGGCTGTATTAATGCTCAATGCATTTACCGTTCATTTACCTCAAACCATTTGTCTGCTTTGAGATTTCACTGCTCCCTTGAATTCTTCCATCCCAGTGGGATACAGCTGGAGTTGGATAGGAGTGATCACCTTGTGCCAGTGGGTTTGAGAGCCCAGCCCAGTCCTTGTGTGCCAGAACCTTTCACTCCTTGTCCCATCCTAGCACCTACAGCAGCGGGAATAGCTGTGGCACTGCTGAACTCCCCCCCTTCTCCTCCCATGCTCCTACAGATTCTGGGTCGTTTCCAGGCACATAGAGAGTTAGGGTGCCTCTGTATATTCACTGCTTTCCTTCCCTTCTCTGTTCCAGTAACTTTGCCTATTTACCATAAACCAGCCCATAACACAACCTTGGAGCTCTCAAATCTCTCCACAGACGAAAGACCAAAATTAGTATCTTTTCTTTTTTAATGTAACTGAATCCAGCTGGAAAGCCCTACTGGACTCACAGGCAGCCTTAGTTCTGTGGCTCCCAGGACCGTGTTTGAGCTTTGCATTTAAAAATAACTGAACTCTTCCCTCAAACATTTTTTGGCCATGGTTTGTTGTGACCTAAACCACATGTGAAGTTTCCAGGCCTAATTCTCAACGCATCTACAGACTCGTAGCCAAAAAAAGAATGTATGTGCTCAGCATCTCTAAAAACCAGGCACCAGCTGTCAATTGTGATGTTAACTGAATGTACATTGTGTGTCTGAGCTGTGTTGAGAAAGGGAAAAGGGGCAGAGGCTCAGTGCTGCTGCTTGTGCTCACCCGACTGATAGGCGGCCTCCGCCGCCATCTCCGACAGCCGCAGCGCCGTCATCCAGCTGGATTCCAGCCTGAGGTATTCCTGCTGCTTGGTGGTCACCTAGGAGCAGGATAAGGAATTAACATGGTGTAACAGACCTGAGAGCTCTCCTGAGCTGTGCAGAGCAGTGTGAGCAGGGTTGGAGAAGCAGATGGTGAGGGAAGGGAGGTTTGTTTGCTTACATCCACTCTGGCTCCTATGACCACCTGCCAGACTGCATCCACCTCTTCTGAGTTCATTTTCCCAAGGAGATTTGAGTATTGCTTGTAGAGAGACACCAGGGTATAAACTGCCTGTGAAGGAATCATTTTGCCCAGTTACCATGACAACCTGCACAGCTCTGGCATTGTCTCAGTGTTACCTGGTGTTAATTAGGAAAATTACTCTTCACATACTTGATGTACTGACAAGGATGTAAACTGGAATGCAAATGCTTTACTTAAATTGGCACTTTATTTGCAAAATTAAAACTGTGTCTTGTTGTTTCAGGCTTATGTATGGCTCACTCCGTTCTTCTGACAGAACTCAGTTCATGGCCATAGAAAGGCAGAGAAGGGCAATAAAATGCCCAAGAACAGAGAACTCAGTACCCAGGTAATATAAATAACTGCTGTGAGTTTCTTCAGCCCCAGTTCTGAGTTCCAGGGTTGTTTTGCCTTAAGTAAAAAGAGGGACTTCTTACAAGGGCATGGAATGAAAGGAAAGGGGAATGGATTCACACTGACATAGGGCAGAGTTAGATGAGATTAGTCTGGGGTTAGTTTGGGAGAAATTCTTGGCTGTGAGGGTGGTGAGGCTCTGGCACAGGCTGCTCAGAGAAGCTGTGGCTGCCCCATCCCTGAAATTGTCCAAGGCCGGGTTGGATGGGGCTTGGAGCACCCTGGGATAGTGAAAAGTGTCCCTGCTCATGTGAATGGCTGAGCTTTAAGGTCCTTCCAACCCAAACCATTCTGGGATTGTCAAATTCTAATCCAAAACCAACAGTTTTAACAAAGCTAAAAGCAACTTCCACATCTGGCGTAGAAAAGTGACCCCACAGCTCCTGAGGGACCTGCCATCTTCAACTTCCCCCCCACACCTCTTTGGTTAAATTAATTTTGCAAAAGCTCATTTTGAGCGTGGTTTAAGAGGTGTAATTAGTGCCAGACCAGCTGGCACTCCCAGCAGTGGCTCGTGCCAGGCCTGTGACCCCTGAGCTCACCTTGGTGTACTCGGTGAGCGCCTCGATCAGCGCGTACGTGGTCTGGGAGAGCAGCGTGGCCGTGCTGTCTGTCACCAGGGACACGGCTCTTCTGATCAGGGCATCGTTGCTGAGGGACCCTGGGCTCTGCTGCTGCAACACAAGACACCTCTGTGACCCTTCCATCGCCCTCCCTTGCAGATGCCAGTCAAACACCAAGGTGAGGAAAAGCCTCGCTGCGAGGCCGCACGGCCAAGCTCTCCCAGGGGATGCAATCCCAGGGGGAAAACCAGGCCACACAGGTGGGTTTGGGTGTTAAAATGTGGCAAGGAAAGGGGTGCTGGGGGTACCTCCACGATGGGGACAGCGCACAGGGCCACCCCCAGCCCCACAGCCTGGTGCCAGCGTCCACTTGGGAGGCCTCGCTGCCGGACACTGGCCAGAACTCGGAAGCTGCGTCTGGAAAGGCAAGAGGCAAAATTAGCACCCCTGTGTGTGGTGGGAAACAGGGATCCAAGAGAACAAGGACACCCAGGAGCTGTTCGAGGGGAACTTGTCTACGCCAGGCTTCTATGATGCAGCTACAGTAATGAGTAAGTTTGTTTTGAATTTTGTATTAGTGTTTAATTGTAAGTGCAAGAAAAGACAAGCACAGGAACTGGTACATTATTAATACTTTCAGAGAGAAAACGTATGTTATCTGGTACCAGTACACTGCTGATAGTCAATAATACTGGAAAATAGGTAAAAAAACATGCTTGAAAGTGGTGTGTGGTACACGCAGATAAGAAACGTGACAGGTTTGTTACAATCCAGCGACACTTGGGTCTCTGTGGCCAGTTTTATTTACAACCCAAGCTGTGCAAACGCCCTGAGGTCAGGGTCCATCACGGAAATACTCGAGCGGAAAAACAGAAGCACAGAGCAATGAGATTTTTTTTTTTTTTTTTTTTTTTTGGTTCTACAGCACTTTAATGAAAACAACCGGTCGCTTTTCCTTCTTTTATGCCCTGGACTCTTTAACCCACACCCCGCGGGTGGGGAGCGCGGTGTGGGCAGCGCGTGTCCCCCTCAGCCTCTCCCCCCGGCCCGCCGCGGTACCTGAGCACGGAGCAGCAGCTCCGCAGCCACCGCCCGCCCGCCGCCATCTTGGGCCCGCCCGGCGCGCGGGAAGTGACGTCACCGCGCGCGCGGGGCCGTGAGGGCAGTGGCGGGAACCTGAGGCGGGAGGGGCTGAGGGAGGGACCGGGAGAGGAACCGGGGATGGACCCAGGGATGGACCCAGGGGTGTCCCCTCCGCCCTCACCGCCCTGTGCAGCTCAAACGGTGCCGGGGGGCAAGTCCTCTCTGTTTTGCTGAGATGCCCAACATCCTAAGGGTCAGAAATAGGCAAGTTTGCCCAGTTTCTGGGATTGAGAAGGGGATTATTGAAACGTGGTCCTGCCTAATGGTTGCAAATTGTGGAATGTGTGAAAATTCTCTTTAGGAAAGGCTGTTCTTTGGTGTTTGGTCTTTGTAGCTTTCAAGCCTAATCAACAAGATTTAATCTGTGAAACAGAGCAACCAACAAACTTTGAGTGATGTCCAGGTGTTAAAAAACCAAATTCCTTGATGGTGGAATTGCTTCGTTAAGGTTTAGGGCTTGATGTGTTTCAGTTATCTTAGATCTGGGGATGATTAACAAAGCTTGGGAAAAAGGCTTTGGACACAAGGACACAAGGCTTTGGGCAGCCTTTATGGGCTAGAAGGACATTGGGCAGAACCCCCAAGATAAAGAAGAAACTAAAAAACCCAACCTCTGCATCTGCATTGAAATCAGCTCCCATCGGGTAAAAGGTAATTCCAGCAGGGACAGATCGTGATCACCAACTCAGAGACACCAATGCTGCTCCCCACTTCACTGGTTTAATTCATATTTATCGTTGTAAAGTACACAATGCTGCTTTGATTTTGGACAGTTCCATGCTAGTGATCATCTCTACCTTTTCCAGCAAAGGCTTCCTGTGTAATTCCACACAATAAGGCCTTGATCAATTAGATCGATTCTTTTTATTTATAGCAGAAATTCCTATTCTCTCTCCTATTCTCAGAGACTCAGTTACTCAGAGCAGGTTACTTTACTGAGGGAGTGGTGTATCACACATCCTTCATCTAATTCCATGCTTTAAACACTTGTAGAAAAGCCTGGCACACCTGAGAGCACCAGGTAACAACCCTGTACCTCGTAAAATTGTAGGGAGAGGGGAACCTTGTGCTGATCTGAAATGTCTTTTTCCAGGACTTCTAAAGCAAATTACAAGTAATTTCTGTGTCTGCCTTCACGCCCTTAATGAGGCAGAGTAGGACAAGGCAGGACTTGTTTGTTGAGATGTTGGAATGGTGTTGCATCCCTGCCGTCCCCTGTGCTGCGCCTGGCAGGGTGGGAATCTCAGAAGAAAGCTGCTGGGAGGCTTTTAAATAGTTCAGGCAACAGAAACAAACGTCCAGGAGGCACAAAGATTCTGCAAGAGCCACACGGATCTGTAAAGTGCATGCACGGGGATACCTTTTCTTTTAACCTTTATTGTTTCTACATAGGAAAATAAGGCTGCGATGAGGCAGTAGCAGCACAAAGCTCTTGCAGGTTTGGCGCAGGGGGAAGGTGCCTCCATCCCATGTGCGGAGCTGCGCCGTGGAGCCTCTGGAAAGCCCGTGGGAGCAGGAGCAGGGGCAGGAGCAGGAGCAGAGCTCTCATTTAAGCACCAGGAAGTAGGTGGTCCAGCCGGCCAGCAGCAGCGCCCCGAGCAGCACCGTGTAGCTGAACAGCACAAAGGCCAGCAGCTCCCGCAGCACCTTGAGGAAGTGGATGGCGAAGGAGTCCGGCATGGCTCTCCCGGCTCCCTGGGGCTGGCTGCTCCCTGCTCTTCCCCGGCCTGGAAGCAGAGGGACAAGGTGAGTCTTCACAGCAGGGAGCCCACCCTGCCATGGGGAGAATCAGATCAGGAGGGTTGATGATCACCTTGGGGATTGTTAGTGACTGGTGTGGGCCTGTTCAGAGCCCTGCCAAGGTGTTGAAAGAGAGTTTGGGATCTGATCAAAGTCTCCGGATCAGGACCGGTGAGGAAGCAGATGGAAATAGAGACACAGGTGGTGGGCAGGGCTGTGTGGGTGAGGCTGGGGGCCCTTACAGAGCCCAGCTGGCTCCTGGAATCTCTCCCTAAGGGCAGTGGCTGTGCGTCCAGGAAGCGTCAGGATCAGAGCGGCCGCTGATGGTGCATTACCAACAGCGTGTTCTGATCAAAGTGGTCAATTCCTCCAAGGAAGCCACCATTAATATTTAATTCTATAATTGCATCTAATGGAGGTACTGGCACAAGCTGAGCCTTTTGTTTAAGAATGACGAAAACTGAGGCTTAAATACAAGTTTGCACAGGCAAATATTTATATCTCTTGTTAAAAATAACCGTTAAGTGGGAGACATGGGATAAGATGCCTTAGAATTCATCTTGTAGCTGTATTGTTTTGTCATATGTACTATTGCTTTGGAAGTGATTGCTCATTTGTTAGTTTAAATTAAATCTTAACTTTTTCCCTAAAGTCACTGGCTTCTTAGATTTGAAGCTGTGAAAACCCACCTAAAAAATTCTATCATCTCTTCAATTTACATGTTCTTTTAAATTTTGATTGCAACTGTGCCTAAATGACAATATTGACGCTCTTGGTCAAACACATAAAGGGAGTTTAAAATCAGACTTAGGATAAAAACTAGCCCCAAAGGATTATTTCTCTTCTGAACAGCCTAAAGCCAGCTATACTAAACTGAATTCCCGTCCTGCCGCTTAGAATGTTTTTTAAAGAGCTCTTGTGATAAAGAATTCACTTTTTGTTGTTGTTAAAAGTGTTCAACCATTCCATCCCAAGCTCAGGCACATGTATACAGTACAGGAGTTACAGCATTTTTAAACCAGCCGTGTTGTTCAGAGCGTTACAGTTTTCTGTCTATAGGCTGTGCGAGATTTCTTGTTATCTAGAAAGATGCTGATAAAGAAATAAACTGCTTACCCAGGCAGATGACGGGCTCGACTTCGGCAAGTTTGTGTTTCTCCCTAGTTTTGGTCTGCAGCTGTCCCTTGAATTTCTGTCTTGCAGGGGTTTGTGCCGTAGGCTGATCCCGCTGTGATCTGGGAGCAGGAGCAGAGTGTGCAGCCCACACGAGGACTGAGCTCTAGGTGTGGTCAGCACCGGTTATGATCTGACAGCGCCGTGGTGCTCGGTGCAGCCAAACACTCCCCTTCCCCCTGGGGGCTTTTGGCAACAGCATTTCCAGAGTTCCACTGGCAGGGCTTAGAGTCACCAGATCGAAACCTGCATTTGTTGAGATGTGGGGGTTTGCCTCCAACATAACGTTGTGTCATCTTACACGTTTTATTCTGTTACCTCAAAGGCTGCAGTGCCTCTTGCTCTGTTCTCTGAGTGCCCCGTGCTCTGTGAGCCGCTCGAGGAGGAGGATGCTCACACCCAGCTGGGGCTCATCCCCCAGGTGGGACTGTGCAGGCTGAGCCTGGGTCTTTTACCAAAAGTCAGTGAGGGCTGAAGGCTGCCTAATCCCTGCACTGTCCCCAGGTCCCTGCTGTAGTGTCACCCTTACCCTCCCTCCCAAGGAGTCATCCCCATCCTTTAGAGCACGAGTGCTGCAGCTCCTTTGCAGTGAGGGGAGGACAGAGCCAGGCTGCATGTTTGATTTTTAGCAATACTGCTTCTGATAATGTTGCATGAAAAGTGAAAGTCTTTTGGGGCAGAGGCTGGGTAATGTTTTCTTTCTTTTTTTGTAGTAATGCAGACAGCAGAGAGAAGGAAGATTATGTACTGCAAATCAAATCTTTTACCTACAAAGATATTATGATGTAGAAAATGGCCCCTAATTTAATTAGGTTCTCTTGTTATCAAATTATTACCCGCATGGTCAGCAGGGCCTTGGACAGAAGCAGAACATCATCAGCTGCTCAGGAAGCCTGTTAAATAGTAATTGCTCCTCCAGGGAATTCATCAACGTCAGGATGGCTTTTATTTTGTTGTTGAATAGTTCCAGGAAGAGGCTTTGTCTAGGTGGAGTGGTTACACGGTTCTAGCTCAGTGCTGGTGCAGGCTGCAAAAAAATAGGCAGCAATGTTGGTGATGAATTAAGAGTTTACCAAGTGTCTGGTGCAAACTCTTACCAAAAAAAGTTTTGCCTCTAGTGTTACTGACTTGCTGGCCAAGGAAAGGTGAGCCAGCCTTTGTGTGCTTTCCTTTATTCACCTGTGGTGGAGCTTTTACACAGCAGGACCTTAGCTCAGAAACCAGCCTGGTGAGTATTTCCTTGGGATTAGTTCAACTGTTAAGATTTTTTAACAAATCAGGAAATTGTGATACTATCTGTAGGTCTGTGGACCCTCAAGGCCAACCCAAGGACACCCTCTTGCTCTGCGTCAATTTCTTGTTTTTCTCTGCACAGTAACATCTAATTTTTGATTCAAACCTAATTCAGTTCTCCTTTTAAATACTCTGAAATTAGCTACTTTAAGGGGAACTTGCAGAGCAAACAATCCATGTTTGCTCTTCTTGCATCATTGAAGTTGCAGCATGTTTTTTAAGTCTGTCTACAAGTTGCCTCCCCACCTGAAGTAGAAAGGCTTCAGTGACTGAAATTGTATTTTTCTTCAAAAGTTAAGAAATCCCACAAATACTTCTAATGTAGTATGTTATGAAATATTTCATGAGCCTTAATTAAAAAACACCTGGATGTTAGAAAAGTAGTTTCAACTGAAGTAATTCAGTTATCCTGGGACAGGGAGACAAGGATACAGCTACCACAGTGCAGGGCTTTGTTTTGTTTATTTTTGTATTCTAGAGAGAAAGAGAGAGTGCAAACACTTCCAGAAAAAGATTAAATACATCTTTATTTTATTCTAATAAGTCAACTGGAGTTAAACAGATAGAGGGGCTCTGTGGAGGGTCTGACTTGGCAGAACTCAGAAAATAAAACAACAGACCAAAACCCACAGTCACAACTGTGACAACCTTGAAAAATGAAGGGATTTATTGGGACATATTATACATGGTAACTAAAGCAGAAATGTTTGCTAAGAGAGTGATTTAAGGGGAGGAGTGGGCTTTTTTTTAGTTGTCTTGAAGAGTGAACTGCAGTTTGGAAGAGTCCTCAGTGGCTGCTGTTAAAGCCTGTGAGGACACTGACAGTGCCCAGCAGCAGCACAGGCACCACCACAGACCCTGTTCTGCCTTCCCAGCCTCTGGAGCCAGAAGCTGCCTCTTGCACAGGGCCCAGCCACCAAGCCCATGGAAAATTCCATTTTTTAAGTTTGAGCTTACAACAGCTTGTGACAGCAAGTACCACAGTTTATAACCTCAACAGGGGGGTGAAAAAAGTGTCTGTTTTAAACCCACTGTTTACTGGGTCCCTGCTCTTGCTATTTTTGGCCCAAGGCCCACACAGGGAGTGTTTGTGTGTCTTCAACCATAAACTCAGGACACACTGATGTCATTCATACTCTGGAGGAGCTTTTCAGAGTCAGGTGGGTGTACCTAGGACAAACAAGTCCCCTCACAGTGCTCCCCTCAGGGGACAAGTGAAGTAAAATGCTCAAGGATCCCAGTTAAATCTGCGTACAGATGTCTGACTAACACATCCAATGCATCCATGGAATGTATCAGGCACCAGGGAGAGACAAACAGTCTGGGAATACTGGTATGAAGTCAAGAATAGAGAGCATCCTGCCTCCTCAGCACCTTAGGAGGGTAAAAAGCAGTAATCACATCTCCCACCAAAGCTAAACTGAAAGAAAAAAGCAGCAATTTGCCAAAGAGAAGGACCAGGCCCCATTCCTGCTCCCCCAGCGCTTGGCTGCCAGGTCAGACCATGAGCAGAGATCCCTGTCTCCTTCCAACTGTTTATCCTTAGTGCCTTCCACCTCTGCTTGTCTACTTGGAAGTTCCACAGACAGCTGGAACACAAGTGCAGAAGGGATGAGGGTAACTGGCTCACGAGCTGGTCCCAGGAGAGCTTCCTTCACTGCCGTGTTTCGCCGACAGAGCAGCCGTGCCAGGACCAGCAGCCTGTGCCTGTCACACAGGGCCTCTAAGATTTACTGTCTCTCACCACACACCCTAGAATGGGGCAGGCTCCAGTTTTTCCATCAAGGATTTGATCCAGGTTGTTCCGTTGATCAGTTTGGTAGTGGCAATGACGTACTCTGTGCCTCCATCCTCCATCTGGGACAGGAATCTCAGCGCAGCGATCTCCGCATACGTGACTCCCCCCAGGAAGAACACCAGGGTGACTCTGTTCTCACCATGCTGACCTGTGGGTTCACACAAGAGTTCCAGGTTGGCTTGGTTTGATTTTTACAGCTCCCCTGCATCAACTGTCAGTCAAACTCAAATGACCTGAATTAGGGGAGAACAGCAGCCTGGGGCACAGCAATCCACAGTCCGCTCCCAGCTCTGGAGTTGCTACAGGATGTGTTTCTGCTTGACAGTGATGCTGACCCTCTTTCACATTACTTATTAAAATCACAGTGTAAGTTTAGGGTTTATTTTGGTACTCTGATGAAAAGTTAAATAATTATAAACATTAATAAATAATTATTTATATAATAATAAATAATAAAATATTTATTAATAATAATAAATATAAATAAATAAAGGAGGGTTAGGTCAATCTAACACTGCTGTGGGACAAGCACATGAGACAGACACCTGGACTGTCCCCGCCCTGATTTCAGTTTACCTCACTCCACCCTCAGAGAGATGCATTTCCCTACAAACCACAGGAAAACAAAGCCAAACTTACGCTTTTTCTGAAGGCCAGTAGGGAGCTGCTGCCTCTCCTCAAAATGGGGCCCTGGCAGCATCTTTAAAACCTCCTCGATGCTGCGCCAGCCCGGCCGGGCCAGCAGCTGGGCCAGGCGCACGCTCAGCGGGGCGTAGCCGCTGTACACGTACGAGATGTCGTTGGGGTTCTGGGGGACACAGAGAGACAGGGAGCAGCAGGTCAGTGCTGCCTCATGCTGCAAAACAGCCTCAAAGAAATCACTAACATTAAATAAAAAAGGAGGTTTTCCTGCGGCACATAGTTCTGTAGTTAGAGGAAATGTTTGCTGCTGAGGCGCTCGTTTACCTGCTCGTTAACATCATCCATCCACAAGCGCAGCGTTTTCCTGATCGTTGGGTAGTTATTCCTGCCACCTGTCTGGGGTTTCAGGAGTCCAGCCTTTTCCAAATTGTTCAAGGTCAATATATGTTCATAGCCATAAGTCTGCAATATGAAGAAATCACCTTTAATACCATGGCAATAACCCATGACTTGTGTTTAAAACAAAAAAAGCAAACACGTTTGTTTAAAAAATATCTTTGTTTAAAAAAAGCTTAATGGTTAAGATTGCTGTAGAGTATATCCAAATAGAGTGTTTAAGTCATAATAGTAAAAAGTGATATAATTGTCTGTATCTACATGTTGTAACACACATAAGCACCTCCCAAGTAACAGCCCAGACAGAAACCCAGTGCTCCCTCCATGCACATTTTTCAGGTGTAAGATGTGTCTGTCTAGAACTGAAGTGTAGAGCTTAAGATTTGATGTGGATTTTCTCAGGAATTTATTCCTCCAAATGTTAGAGCCTAACCTGGAGAATCTCTCTTTTGTAATGGTCCAGAACCTTCTGCTTCAGCCCACTATTGCACACAGATTGCAAGCAAACGAGACGCAGTATCTTGATTAATGGATGTTTTTGAGCTATGCAGTCTTCAATATAATTGTTAACCTATTAAATAAAATACACAAGCAGTCATTTAAAGAATTGTTAAAGGCCTGTAAGACCTGGAAAGAAAGATATAGTTTGCCTGTATCTCCAGAACAACATGAAAGAGGAGCAGCTGCTTTCCAGGCAGCTCAGGACCATCTGTACAACAGTGACCCAGCACTGGTTCCACCTGGGCTCTCCCTAGAGCACGTCAGCTCCACACTCAGTAGCCAGACTTTGCCTGATGTACTGAAAAATTCTTATTAACCATCTTCTGTATTCCACTGATCCTTCAGAGCACGGGGTGCCCCAGGACAGGTCGAGCACTCCAGCTGTGCCCGGCAGTGACATGTAATTCAGAGATCCATTTCACTGGACATCATCTAGATCAGATGTTTCCTCTCAAAAAAAACCCAAATGGAAAAAAAAGTAGTTTTTTTAAGAGTCGCTAATTGCCATTATCTACTTACCTTGTCTGTATCTATTCCAGACATGAACTCTTGCTCCACTGTTAAATTATCAAAGAAATCTTCAGATGCTTTGGGAAAAGAATGAAAATCAATACAACAGCAACTAACAGCTCATGTTTTACATTTAACGTTTCAGCAGAGATGCACTGGATGGAGCAAAGCCAGTTTTTGCCAGGCTGAGTGATGTCCATCAAGTTATCTGGCATCCTGCTGGATTTACATTATTCCTACTCACTGGTGATGTCTTTGATGAGCTCTGCGATGGAGGTGTGGTTCGCCAGCGAGCTCCTCGCCGCCTGCATGTGAGGCAGCTGGGACACAAACTGCTTAATCTCTCCAACAGTCTTGGCGTGGTGCCTTTCCTAAAGAAATCCATCACTTGGGTTAGGCCTTGTTCACATTAGTAACACCAACCAGATCATTTTATCATGAAGAACTGTTTTACTGCACTCCCTGTAGGGAGTTAGAGCCATGCAGCCTTTTAGACAAAGGGCTTTAGATGCTTACACTGAAGTCACAGCATTACCTCTAACAGCATTTGGCTCATGAGGAGGGGCAGCACCTAATACAGCAGGATCATTAGACTGTTATTTTCCATTATCCCAGTGTTGTAAATCATTTTATCCACATTTGTCTGACTCCAGCCATCACTATCTGCTCCTCAGTTTCCCTACCACGGAAAACTCCCTTTTTCACACAAAGAGCAATTACTTTGCTGACATGGAGCTCTAGGCCAATGCTGTCAGAGCTGGGGAACATCTCCCCTTGGAGCAGGAGTGAAAGGTGCTGAGGAATTGGGCTGGCAGGGTCTGCCATTCACTCTACTTGGTGGCAACAACGTGCCAGGTTTTGAGGCGGGATGTGCTGAAGCACCATGTGGAGTTCAGCTCCAGAGGTCTGCACTGCATTTGGGCTACTTGCCTCTTGCTGCAACTTGGAATAAAAATAGTAATAATTTGACTCGTATGTGAAGGATTTAAATGGGCAAGTGTAGGCAGGAGAATCATGATGGAGCCTGCAATTTAACTAGTCCTCTGCTGCCAATATGCTGCTGTTTAATTAACACCTATTACTGCTGACAATTTCTTAAAATTCCTCTTAACAACCAGTATGAACAATCCATCTTTAGCACCTCCAGCACTAATAGTGCAGCAGCAGACCTGCACTGGGGATGAGGCTGAGCACTCAGTGTTTCAGTTAAGGTACCACTACCTCGTCTTAGATGTGGCACAGGTGAAGAGGCTAAAAAAGCCCCCCCAAGGAAATACAACCAAAAAATCAAACAAGTTCTTCTGAGAGTACCCATGAGGTCAGGAAGATGAGATATGGGATCTCAGTTTATGAATCATCAACAGGATGTTTTCAACAAAACCACAAATGTGCCCCACACAGCTCTCCAGATTTGTCAGAAGGGACACGTGAGCATGAATTTACAGGTCAAACCTCCCACAAGACAACTGTCTTTTGCACATTTCTACTGTTTTTGATGCCAATCACAACAGTCTGTGGAAGTACATTCTGGTGTTTTAATGCTTAAAGCCTTTTCTTGGCATCCTGAAGGGGAAAGGACCTTTCAGTGAACAGGTAACAAGAGCAGCCAAGTGGAACTGATCAGCACACTAAAAATCACCTTTGGCTTCTTGCAGAGGGAAGCAGCACCTGACTGTTCTGCAGACTGCAGAGAGCAATTCCTGTTACAGGAACTATGGGCTCACACAGCACAAGGGTGGGTTAGGCAAGCTCTGAGCAGAGGGAAAGCCCCAGAACAGAGGTGTGGGGAGAAACGAGGATCCACATTACTACAGGCTTCTTAAAAGGAGATTTGACCAACGCCTACTCAGAACAGTCCAAGTGGAGCTGACCTCATCCCAGGGCAGAGGAGCAGACTGGAAAGGCTTCTGAAGACTACCTGTTTTTTCTCTGGAGGGGGGATTACTGCGTGGGAGCAGTTTGAGCTGCCAGTCCCAGCCCTGCTGAACACTGACTCTGAATTATCTGATCCACTGCTAGACACAGGTCTCACCTCAAAGGCTGCTGAGATGATCTTGGCTTTCTTGCTCAGCACTGATCCCACAGCATTGAAGTTCTTGTCTCGGATTTCAGCATAAAGCTCTTCTGCGGAGTTCAGTTGGAGCTTCTTGGGTTCCGTGGGGAGATCCTTCCCACCCTCACCCTGCTTCTTTGGGGCAAACTTCTCAGGAGGGAGTTTCACGTAAGCTACCAAATGCAGAGAAATGACCCTTATAAGGACTGGAACTTCATCACCAGAAGTTAAGATCAGCAGGCTGTGGAAATGTGCCCCCTGAGCTGGAAACAGCTCTGAGCAGCAAAGCAAATACACTCAAACCACTCAGTGCCTGTGTGTTAATTAAGGAGAGTCTCACTGTACTCAGCCAGGGACCTACACAAACATCAGAACATCAGAACCCGAGTGCCAGCTGCCCTGCTTTCAGAGAGGCTTGGAGGCAGCCTGTCCAGTCCAGCAGGAGGGATTACAGCCCATAAATGCCACTCTGGAGTTTTCTTACCCCCTGAAGAGCAGGAGAGCGTTCTGAAAATGGCATTTCACAAACTGTCGCTGTCCCCTCAGTGTGGCACGTGATCCAGCCAGGATGGATGCTGAAGGCACACACCATTTCCACTCACACACTCTGTGCTGTGTCACTGTGCCTGCACCCAGCCAACAGCCAAAATACACCCTTCCAGTAACCACAGACTGTACTTAGCTCCTCCTCCCTGGCAAAAAGAGCCAGAGTGGAACTTTATGGACTCCAGCTTGGGACTGAACCAACCCCACATTGATTTCAGCTGAGTTGCTCCCACATCACACCCATTCAGTGAAGCACAAACCCACTCGACACACTGCAACCTGCCCCAGGACACCTCTCCTAGGACATGGGAACCCTGCCCCTTCCCTGCAGGACTCACTGTTCTGAATGCCATAGATCTCATCTATCAGCCCCTCGTACGTCAGCTGCGTGGCCAGCGGGGTCAGCAGGTCCACGTTGCGGTCCAGCAGCAAGAGGGTATCAAAGACAGGAAATATGGAATTCTGGCTCCCAGGGAACTCGCGCTTCATCCTGATCATCATGTTGGCCACGTGCTGGAAGGAAATCACATGGCTCTGGTTATGGTGCAGGCCACAGCAGATGGATGTGACCTCTGGGCCCTACAGGCACATGCTGGTAAAGCAAGGGGATGGCAGGAGGTACACACTGGCTGATGGATGGGGCAGGATGAGACAGAAAACAGAAGCTCTCTGAAGCTTGGCCAGCCAGCAATGGCCAAAGCACTGCATCCACCTCAAGCTGCTCCCTCACAGCAAAAGATACCAATTAAACCACAGGTGAAGACCAGAGAGAAGCAGTGTGTGTTATGGCTGCATTAAAAAAACCCAGAGGTGCATTTAACCAAACACTCCTTAAGGCAGTTCCAAAGAAAAGGATGCATTTGTTCAGCCTCACCCGAGCACAGTCGCCCTTCCCAAAAATCTGTGGGATGGTTCCGTAGAGAGCCTGCAGCGTCATCAGCCCCTTTGCTGCATGGTACAGACTGGTCTGGTCACTCTCCAGGTAACATTCCTGAAGAACAAGAGGGATTCTGATGGAAGGTGTCAATCCAACACAGCTGCTTCCACAGCAGAGAGAGGTCCTTGTGAACCATTCAGAGGAGATACAGGCTGGGGACAAACTATGGCTGTTGGCAAATATGGACCTTGTTATCTCTGCTGTCACTACATGAAATCATTTGTTTGATGACCAGACAATGTAGTATTTTTGAACTCTGGACACAAACCCAGTTTGATGGAGTAAAAGAAACTGACTGCAAGGACCCTCTCCTGCTAATTAGGCCAATCTAAGCACCCAATACCTAATTACAGCTGCAAGCCCTGACACTTCCTCTGGGCTACACATCATAGGGCAGAGAGGGCCAAGAAACTCCCAGACTGTCCTGTCCCTGGATGCAGCACTCTGGGAATGCAGGACATGCAGCTGGGATGTGACAGCTGTTAATGCTCAGTGCAGTGAGAACCACTGTACATGGCTCCCTGGCTGAGCAGCAACACAAACCATGGCTCCCTGTGACACCTGAGTGCTTTAAGCCTCGGGAATGCTCCACTTGTGACAATAACACCAGCAGCTGCAGCTGGAGGAACTGGATTGCAGCTCGGTGTAATGACTGTTCCTTCAGCATTTAGTGTGAAAACACACACGGAAGTTCAGGCCTCAGGATCAAGCCCCATTTGCTCTGCAAGGCCTTTCCCTGCTGTGCAGGTCACCCACAAACCCTCTGAGAGCTGCTGCACCAACAGCAACATCCAGCACAAAACCACATCGCGTTTTCCCTCGAGGATGAGACAAGTGCTCACCTTGAAGGCGCTCTCGGATTCCATGGAGAGCAGGTCTCCGTCGAAGGGGATCAGGTCCAGGCTGTACTGCTCACGGTGGATGAAGGAGCCCAGCACGCCCTGCTCCTTCAGCCACTGCTCGCAGAGGAGGCTGCGGCGTGGCACGAACAGGATGTGGAAATCCCTCTGTGGAGAGCGACCTCTGTCTTCCCTAGGAAAGGCACAGCAGGAGCGCAGCATACGGTCACTCACTGCACACGGGAGCAGCACAAACCACGGGCAGGGGGCACTGGATTCACAGGAAACAGGAACACTGCACTGGGTTATTGCCAGCTTCCAGCTTTTAACTTGTCAGTGTCCAGCCTTGTGCAGCCACAGCTCTGACACCAGGACAAGGGGACGTGGTTGTCCTGCAGTTCCCAAAAGGCACAGCAATCCAAGCATGGCTCGTTCCAACTGATTAGAAGGAATGTACATCCTCATAGGGAGGCATGCACCCTCTGCATCGCAGCCAAGGTGAAACCCCCCCTGCCCAGGGTGTCTCGCACCCCCACTCAAGCCCCAGAGTGGCTGTGCTGCAGTTTGGGTTCTGCACATCGTTCCTCCTTCCCTGCACAGGTGATTCAGGCCACAGCTGTCCCCTCCTCACGGCCGCCCTGCCCTGCCCTGCCCTGCCCTGCCCGCGGTACCTGAGCACGTTGTCCGTGATGATGTCCATCAGCTCCAGCTTGGGCCTGACGAAGAAGATGATGTTCTTGACGTCGGCCGGGGGCAGCCGGCCCGGTTTGAGCGTGAACATCTTCTCCACCTCATGCTCCTGCGTGGAGGCCCGGCCGTCAGCCCAGTGCGGGACCGGAGGGGCCCGGCCGCCTGCCCCCGAGCCCCGCGGCGCTTACCTTGAGCAGCGAGTACTGCGCGATGAGCCCGAAGGGGCCGGTCAGGTACTCGTCCCACACGATGGCCTAGGGGAACGGACAGCGGGATCAGACCCTGGACCCCGCCGTGCCCACCTTGGAGCCCCGCCGTGCCCACCTTGGAGCCCGCCGTGCCCACCTTGGAGCCTGCCCCCGGCCCCGCCGTGCCCACCTTGGAGCCCCGCCGTGCCCACCCTGGAGCCCGCCGTGCCCACCTTGGAGCCCGCGCACTTGTCGAGGAACTCGCGCAGCTCTCGCCGCCCCGCCTCGCGCAGCGCTGTCAGGTTCACCCGGCCCGAGCTCAGGTGCGCCGCCATGGCCCCCGCGCGCGTGACCGCGGGGCGGGGCCGCGCAGCCGCACTGAGCCAGGGCGGGGCCGCGGGGAGCCGCCCGTGCCCCTGTGTGTTCGTGTGTGCGTGTTCGTGTGTGTGCGCGTGTGTGCATGTGTGCGTGTGTGTGCGTGTGTGCGTGTGTGCATGTGTGTGCGTGTTCGTGTGTGTGCGTGTGTGCATGTGTGTGCGTGTTCGTGTGTGTGCGTGTGTGCATGTGTGTGCGTGTGTGCATGTGTGTGCGTGTTCGTGTGTGTGCGTGTGTGCATGTGTGTGCATGTGTGTGCATGTGTGTGCGTGTGTGCGCGTGTGTGCGTGTGTGTGCGTGTTCATGTGTGTGCGTGTGTGCATGTGTGTGCGTGTGTGCATGTGTGTGCGTGTGTGCATGTGTGTGCGTGTTCATGTGTGTGCGTGTGTGCATGTGTGTGCGTGTGTGCATGTGTGTGCGTGTGTGCGCGTGTGCGCGTGTGTGCGTGTGTGCATGTGTGTGCGTGTTTATGTGTGTGCGTGTGTGCATGTGTGTGCGTGTTCATACATGGTCAGGCACGTTCTTGTGTGCTCCTGTGTGTGTGCATGTGTGTGCATGTTCATACATGGTCAGGCACGTTCTTGTGTGCTCCTGTGTGTGCTCGTGTGTGTGCATGTTCATACATGGGCAAGCATATTCATACATGGTCAGACATGTTCGTGTGTGCTCCTGTGTGTGTGCATGCGTGTTCGTGTTCATACACGGTCAGGCATGTTCATGTGTGCTCGTGTGTGTGTGCCTACGTGGTCATGTGTGTGCATGTTCATACATGGTCAGGCATGTTCATGTATGCTCCTGTGTGTGTGTGTTTGTGTGTGCATGTTCATACATGGTCAGGCATGTTTGTGTTCATGTGTGCTCGTGTGTGTCTGCATGTTCATACATGGTCAGGCACGTTCATGTTCGTGTGTGTCATGCATGTTCATGCGTGTCGATGTTCACATATGTGTGTGTTCACTGGCACCGGGCTGCACCAGGGACAGTGACGGGCGGCACCAGGGAGCGGCTTCCCCCTGCCCTGGGCACTGCTGAGGCCTCACCTGGAGTCCTGTGCCCAGTTCCAGGCCCTCCATTCAGGAAGCACATGGAGGGGTTGGCGTGTGTCCAGAGAAGGGAATGGAGCTGGGGAAGGGTCTGGAGCCCCAGGAGCGGCTGAGGGAGCTGGGAAAGGGGCTCAGGCTGGAGAAAAGGAGGCTCAGGGGGGACCTTGTGGCTCTGCACAACCCCTGACAGGAGGGGGCAGCCGGGGGGGGTCGGGCTCTGCTCCCAGGGAACAGGGACAGAAAATGGCCTAAAGCTGCACCAGGAGGGGTTCAGGTTGGACAGCAGGAGGAATCTCTTCACTGAACGGGGGATGAAATATTGCCCAGAGAGGTGGGGGAGTCACTGTCCCTGGAGATATTTAAGTAAGGACTGGACGTGGCACTCAGCAGTACCCTGGTCACGGTGACAGGGTGATGTCCTGTCCTAGGTTGGAGCTGGTGATCTCAGAGGTCTCCTTCCAGCTGATGGATTCTGTAAGCTACAGTGCAGCCCCTGGGCACGTCTGTCCCCACATGGAACCCCTCACACTCCGAAAGGAAAGGCAGGAAAGAAAACACACTTCTTTTTTTTCCAAAATATAACTTTATTATATATATGCATATATACACACACACCACACGCACTATATAGAAGCTGAAAGAACGCAAAACAGGGATGGCCCACAAACTGTTTCAGGTGTGCACAGGTGTGCACAGCAAAAAGGTTTCCAAAAACCCCCAGCAGCTCCTTACCTGCGTCATTTCCATGTTTCACACCAAACCACAACCCAGAGCTCACAGCACCGAGCGACATCGCAATCAAAGGAGTAAATGAAAATAAAGATGAAATAGTTCTCAACTCAGTCCAGTGTCAAAAAAAAGCTTAAAAATCTAAATGTACAAATTCAGCCTTAAAATGGTTTAGTGCAAATATGAAAATTAACAGCATATTTTTAAGGTATTTAAATAAGCTTTAATATAACTCTAGTGCTTCATTCCTATACATGTTTTCCCATCAACAGATCCAACAGCACAGGGGCATTTCCTGTTAAGGGTGGGACAAACCCAAAACCTGGAAACAAACAGCATAAAGTCACTTGTTAAATCATTTATTTATCTCTCACTGAAGTTTGTTAAAAAGGGACGGGGGGTATTTATTAGTGGAAGAACAAAATATTTATGCTTGTAGGGATTCTGGAGCGGGGGAGCGGGAGGTCGAGATCCGCCGTCCCTTGTCCCGACATTCAGCACACGCGGCTGCTGGTGGTGCAAAGGTCCGTGGGGGCAGGGGCTGGCCCTGCCATCAGAAGGTCTCGTCGTCGTTGCAATCGGCCGTCCAGTGCCCGAACACCTCGCACGTGTCGCAGTAGGGCCGCTCCTCTCGCCGGCTGCCGTGGTGGGCGGAGTGCGGCGGCTCCTCCAGAGCCTGCGCCTGCGTCGGGCAGTCCTCGGTGTCGTGCAGGTCGAAGCAGCCGCAGATGTCGCAGAAGAGACGCGGCTTCTTCTTGGACAGGCTCTCCTCCTCACTGCAAGAGCAGCACCAGCACGAGTCAGTGCCTCTGTCACACAGGGGCAAGGCCCATGGCCCTGCACAGTGAGCTCGTGGCTGCTGAGACTCAGGAAATGCCACAGAGCCCAACAAAAATAGGATACAAACCCCTTCTCCACCACTCTGCAGTGCCCCTACACTCTAATATTTACTAAAAAAGGTGTTGTTTCTGCAAATATTTGTGCAGAGACATTTAAAAGAAACACATGTAAGCTAGGTCCTCTTTTCCCTTAAGAGAGGTGAAGTCATGATATATCAAATAGGTTTTAGTTCTATTTCTCTGGATTGGATCATCCCATCCCAACACAACTACAGCCTCTTGGGAGCAAAGACTCTTCTGCACTTGGAAAAAGGCCGGATTCACCAAGTCTGACAACAGACATGTCACAATACATCAGCGTTTGTGACTGATAACTACAGAGCATCATTTGCACCACCAGTTACACCACAGAGTAAAAAGAAGGCTGGATTCAACCACTGCTCTCCAGGGAAAGCTCTGTCTGTCCCTCCTGACAGCTGAGATCAGGCTGGTGCATCATGCAGCTGCCAACCCACTCTACCAACAGTTCCCAAAACCAGAGCTGAGGTTTCCTTTAGGATTTGTACCTGTCGTAGTTATTTATCTCCTCTTCATTGCCATTGAGGGCTGCTTCACACATTCTTTGTATCTTCAAGTTCAATTCTTCGTTTCTCCTTTGCAGATCCACTATCACTGAATTCAGGAAGTCGATCTAGGAGAGCCAAGGACAAGGACAGTCAGAGGGGCAGGGGGATGGAACCTCCCCCAGCCCCGGGGTTCAGCGCTGCTGAACGTAACCAAGGAACACTGGGCAAATTAACAGGGAAGCAAAGAAGTGGAACCAACCTCGCCCTGGTGGAAGGAAGGGTTGCCATCAGCAGGTGAAATCAGGCAGGCAGAAAACCAGAAAAAGATGGTGGTTAGTGTATGTTCATGACAGTTCTGATGGCTGCACTACTGGGAAGGACATTTTTAAATCACTGTGACTGACGTTCATGATCTAACACAGGCTTTATTGTGAGCAGAAGGTGATTCTAATCTAACCATCTGTTCTAGGCATTTGTTGGCACAGGCCCCTGTGAAGCAGCACTTCACGAGGTCACTATGACTGCCCTACTCTGAATCACATCTTCCTGGCCCCAAGCATGTGCCAGCTGAGCACCTTCCTTCTCCACGGCTGCCCACCCTTGTTCTGAGTCCCGTTCTGCAGTTAGGAAGAAGCCAAGGCCAGCATTTTCAGCTGCAGAAGCTTAGAGGTACCCAGGAGCTCAGGGAGCCCATTTCTCCAAGATGGCAAGCACCACCTTCAGGTGGGCCACAGCTTTTCCTCATGCACATACAAGAAACCTTCAGACAGAAGGCCAAGGAGCAGTGAGTGCTCTGCTGGGCTGTACCTCTGACAGGCTGCAGGGCACAACTTGCCACCCTTATTTCCTCACATTCCCATAATCTGAACTGTTTCCCCAGTATCACTCATCACTTGATTCTTAGTATTTACTGTCACTGACATTTCCCTTCAGAAGCTGAGGGCTACAAGATAAATCTGCCCATTAAAATCCTGACTGATAAAACTCAGTAAGGTCTGTCTTTGGAATATTCCCTCCCCTACAGCCCCACTGCTGGTTTAGCATGCTCATGTGCACATCCAGTACCTGCTTCTCTCTTGCAATTTCCTCCTGAAGCAGAGTAGCAGCATCACCTTTAAAGAAAAAACCAAACAAGGTACAATGTGACTCAGTCAGAAATAACATCCCAGTCTCTGAGGGCACAGACAGTGGTGTGGCTCTTGCTTTACCTGAGGGGCTCATTACAGTTAAAGGCTGCTCGTTGTTTTCCTTGAGTTTTTGCTCCAAGTTCTTCACCTTTTCCTCAAGTTTCAGTTTGTCAGACTCCAGTGACTTCACCACTGACTGCAGGGTTTTTGCAGAAGCGTTTTCTCCGCGGAGCACTGTGATCTGCAAGAGATGTTTGAGAACACTTGGACCTTCCAGCACCAAGTCAGAGCACCGAGGCCACAGCCCTTGAAGCAAGGGCTGAACAGCCACCAACACCACGTGCCAGCAGTCACCTGGCTCAGCACAGGTATCTAAAGATTTGAGGCTAAGGTTTACTATGTCACGTGAAACAAAAATGATCAGCCAGCTCTTCAGGAGCCAGCACACAAAGCCTCTGGCTGCAACTTAACTGAAATTAGGAATCATCCCATTCCTCATTTACCTCATGTCTGAGTTTTTCCAGTTCCTCATCTTTTTGTGTGATCAAGGCACTAGTAACATTGATGGATTTCTGTAAAGATGCTCTCTCTTCATCAATTTCTTTTTTTAAAGTTGATTCTCTAAAAGAAAACCAAGTAAAACCAGAAGTCATCTAATGAATGGATAACTCTTGTGGCCTAAAGTAGTGTCATTTAATTTCAAGTATTAAACTACTGTAAGAAGTGGTTCTTAAAAAACAAATTACAGTTTGCTACTTGACTAAGGTTTTATATATGTATAAACATTTCAGGTGTTACAACTGTGGAAACAAAGCAAAAACTTTACCTAGGTAGTACATGCCAGAATCTGCATAGCACCGTATCCATTTGAATTTAAAGGAGCAAGTTAACAGACTGGGGAGATATAGGATAAACAAACATGTTGCACAATGTTCCACAAAACCTAACTCGAGAGTTTTGTTACTTCTTGAAAATTACTAACAAGCAACAAAACAGGCATGCAAAGCTCATTGTACAAGTTGTCATGCAAAGCATGGATGAGGCTGGAAATATCAGCTGGTCCTCACTAATTTCAGTGACATCATAATTTCCTGCACATGGAGAAACAACATGGGATTTGTATTACTTCATGGGAGAAGGGGTAAAAAGAAATTCTCCAAAGCAGGCACAACACCCTTCTGTGTACATATGTCCAGTTTTCCCAGTCATTTCTGTGGATCTAACAACTTCTGCCTACAGTTCCTGCCTTAAGGCACCCTCACACTGGTGCAAGCAGATCTTCCTGACAGGTCACAGAACACACAGAGTGAGTAACTGTCCTCTGATGTGAGGAACATTGCTACAAATTTCCTTACAAGCTGAAAGATTTTGGTTTAAAAAGAAAACAACAAAAAAGTGACTTCAAACTGTTTACTTTTCTCCAAGAGGAACTGGCTCTTCAGCACAGGCAGCAGTGCTGCTATCGGCCCTGAGCTCCTGCAGGGATTCCAAACTGCACTACACTCCCCAGGACTGCTGAAGCATCAAGAGCAGAGCCCATACACATGGGAGGATGCTCAGGGGACAGCTATGGAGCTCAAATGGGAAAGTTTCCATCTCTGTGGTATCTACAGTTAGTGAGAGCCACGATACCCAGACCATGAAGCACAGTAAATCTCACCCACTCGAGATAAACGGGCAACTCAACAATGAGAGCACAATCAATGCAATTCTTCCATTGTTCAGATTGTACTCAGGAATGGAAGCAGCAAGTGGAGAATCTGGGGTTTAGAAAAGCTGAGGCAGATACCAAAGAAGAACCAAAATTCGATTTGGTATTGGTATATTTTTACAATGAGAGAATCAACAGAAGTGGGAACACAACAACTTGCAGACTGTGTGATCTTGCCTTCCAATACAAGTTACAATCTCGTTAGTAAAACCCAGCAGGGCACTGGCACATAGAGCCCCTGGCCAGCCCTGAGCCAGCAAAGCTCCACAGCCACCTCCTGCAGGATTCTCAGTGCTCCAGCCTATCCCATGGTTGTCAGTGCTTTGCTGAGTGCATCAAAGGCACGTGGTGGTGTAGGGAACAATGTGCCACCAGTGCACGGGGTGCTGCTGACAGAGCAGAGCTGCAAATCCAGGATTTGCTGGGAAGTAAACCCTGAGGACATCTGAGAATCACATCTGGAAGTTGCTGCTCACAAGCTCTGCTGCACTCAAGACTTCTCCCGAGCGTCCCTGTGCTGTGCACGCAGCTGGGGAAGGGCAGATGGAAACCCCAGGGACTCAGCCCATGCTCAAGAGCTTGTGATTGAGCCAATGTTTCCACTTGGTCAGATCTTCATTGAGAGATCAGGACCAAACAGATGCTTTTGGCACAAACATGGTTAATTTGCCATTTGTCAGGCTCGGCTTCAACCACCACAACACTGAGGTGGTTGAAAAAGGCAAACAGGGTGTAAGGATAGAAATAAAATATTTACAGACTCAATACAGGAGCCTCGAATGCTAAAACACAGGGGGAGAGAAAGGAGAGAAGAAAAGAGGAGAGAAAACAAGAGGGGAAGGAAGTCTCTGTGCTGGAGTTTTGGGTTTTCTTTCCCAAGACAGTCTCTCTGGGAGCTGCTCCAGTGGGAGACCCAAAAATGCTGGAACTGGGGAAGCTACAACTAACAAAGGCACTGATCCCTAAGTGTGGATGGATCACAGCTCAGTTCCAGGCAGAGTCTTGGCTGCTGCTGGAAGTGGACGATGCTGGGAGCATCGTGTGCAGTGGGAGTCACACACAGTGAACTAAGGAGCAGGTGCTGAATGTGAAATACCTGCACTGGGAGAGCTTGCAAGGAAAATCTCGTGGAAATTATTTATTTTATTTGAAAAAAAAAATTGATTTGGTGAACTAAAACATTTTTCCTGCCAATTCAAGTCCAAAACATCTGCTTACCGTAAAAGTCATAAAAATTACTTTTTCATTTAGATGCCATTTTAAAACTTCACTTTCTTGAGAAGCTTAAACCATGTTCTGAGCAGTGTGTGGAAGTTGTGGGAGAAAAGGGTTTGTTTTGGTTTAACATTAGAAAAAAAATCACCCAGATTCTTCCCTTACTACAAAAATAAGAAATTCTAAGAATGAAGCAAATACCTTAAAGTGCTACTGGGTAAGCTTTAAAAATGCAAGATAACAAGAACCACATGTTAGAAACATGGAGTACAAATGCAAAATACTGTAAGGAAGAACAATATTTGCACCAAGGGCCTTTTTTGTTTTGGTAAAAAATATATAGATTTTTTTTTCATTTTATATATATATATATATAGAGCTGAGTGTTTTACAAAACAAAAGCAAGACACCAAGGGACAAAGGCAGCCAAAATATGTACAACAACTTTACTAAAAAAAAAAAAAAATTATTTATTGTAACGTGGATAGACTTTCTTGAGTCTTACCATTAAAGACACACAGATATAGCAAGGGAAGCAAGGGCAGGAAAGGGAAGAGAGAGGAATGAAATGAGTATCGATAAATAGCGAAGCTCAAAGACAGTCAGACAGCAACCCACACTGAACCCAATGAGCTGAGCAACACAGAACCCCCCACGATCCAGAAACACCAAACTCCTGGCACTCCCAGCTGCACTATTTCATACAAGGAGATGCTAAAATAGAGGGAGAGAATTCCTGGGGGTGGAAGGAAGGTGAGAAAACCATCACTAGAGATTTGACCTAATTGAAACACAAAGATGGCTCTTGTTCAGCAGCTCGAATTCTTAAGGCAAAAGGAGGAAATCATCATCTTCCCATCACCACATTCTGTAGAATTTGGGAATTTAGATACTTTTTTCCTAGTTTCTACTTTATTAGCTCTTTATTCAACCTAACTCTTTTTATTAGCACCGGTGCCACACATTGACACGTTCTGAGCCCCAGTGCCTGCAGTTTGCCTCAGCAAGGCTGTTCCTATTCCTGTTCCTATTCCTATTCCTCATTTTCCTCTTCTATTGCAGTTTATTCAACACTGCTGAGCAATGTCATCAAGCCAGTCACAAACTGGGGCATCTTGGTGTAACCGACTGAAGGTAAAGTCACAGTAAAATTCACTTCACTGATTTCGTAATTGTCTGGATTATTTCAGGCAGCTCACCCAGAGTAAAACAGGAGAAGGAAGATCAGAGCCACACACCTTCCTTTGTAGAACTTAGAGTTTGTCTTTGAAAATGTTCTCTGTGAAACAGAACTGCTGGAAAGTATTGAATGACTTGGTCCCCACTCCCTCCTTCCTTTCCTCAAGTGACTTCCAGGAGTTACACTACTGAAAACACATTTTAAAACATGTTCAGTAACAGGCTGGTGATGCAGCTCATGAGGCTGGTTAAAGCTGGAGGTTCAGCTGATCCAACTCTGACATTCCCTGGGGCACCATTGGCTTGGGAAACACCCCATTTGCCTGCTGTCCTTTGGAACAGTGGGAGAGAACAGTCCCAGGGAACAGTGTCAGGGAATGGAGAAGGGAACAGTGATGATACTGAGTGGCCAAGGATGTGCATAAACACTCAAGTGCCACTCACTGTTCTTTGTTGTGACCATTATAAATCCAGGAAATTTAACAGGGGGTGGTTTGTTTTTCCTGGAACACCCGAGGTGTCGTGGGGAGCTGTGTTGTTTTCTAAGGATTTATGTAACTGCTTTTGGAAAGCCCCCATTTCCCTCAAGGCACAGGGGCCAATCAGCTTCCCATGCACACACTGCAGACACTCAGTTTTGTGACTTGGGACCTTTCCCTGAGCAGCAGTTTACAAAGGGATGCCCCAGTCACCCAGGACAAATCTCCTGGCATTTAAAAGCAGTGCTGAATGAACTGCAATAACCCACAAAGAACTCGACAGCCCAAAACCATGAGAGCAGCAAGTCAGTGCTCAGTAACTTTTCTTTCCTTTTCCCCTTTTCCTCTCCTAACCCTCCTCAGCATCACTGTATTGTCCATTACTAAGAGCTCGCCGGGTCAGACCTGTGCACACACATTTTATCAGACTGAGGGACAATCCAACATTCCAGAGCAGACTAAAACCACACATTAAACTGGTCACTGCAAGTAAGAATTACCACAACGTGGGAGGTGTGGAACTAAAGCAAACATGGATGGTTCCATCTCTAATCCAACGAGTGTAACAACTCAGCACTTTTAACCATGACACAACAGAAAAGAACAGCTCTTAGCAGTGTTTTTGTGTTACGTTTCTGTAGGACTGTGGGGCTAAACACACATCAGCAGGAACAACTTACCTCTTTTTCATCTCTAATAACTGGTTATTGAGTACTGATCTCTCCTCTTCCAGCTGAAACACAAGTACAGACAGACTCCAGTTAATACATTACAGACTGTTTCCTTAGTTTAACGTATCAGAGCATCATTATCATCATAAAACAGAAGTGGGAGAAGCTGCAGAGCCCCCAGACCCTCAAAGTAGCAGATTTTCTACCAGCACAGAACATGCACCCAAACACAAACTGTTCAGTGACCAAAACATCAGCTGCTGAGGGCCTGGTGGTGCTTTATAAGCATTTCCATGTCCTGTGCACACAGCAGAGGTGTGAGACCAGTGCTAAAGGATATTTCCAGGCCCCACACACCCCCCAAGAACCCTTTGTGAGCCTGGCCATTACTTTTAGCTCAGCACTGGTGAATTGCTGGGTTTGCTGTGCTGGATCATTGCACTGCTGATCCGTATTTGTTACTGCCCCGTTATTCAGAGATAAATTATTGATCCCAAAGCTCTTGGTCGGGTGTTTGTTACCACATCCTGAACCTGTAACCCAGCGAGGCCACTCTTATTCCTTTAAAACCAGCAAGGCCTTCAACTGAAATTATTGTTGTTGGTTCTTGGGTCCAAACTGGGTTAGGAAATACAAACCAACAAAACTGCAAAGGTCCACCACAGAAACACTGGGGCAACTGAGCTTCTGATAAGGTTAAGAAAACAAGTATTTTTCAGGCAAAATAATTATTTTTCACCATCTCCTCCTTCCTTCTCATTCAATGGCCAAAGCCATCAATTACTGCTCTGAGAACTGTCTGTACCAGAACTCCCTGAGCACAGTCTCCACTGGGATTTCACAAGCTTCCAGGGTTCATCCACGAGGTCAGAAACACATACATTTATAATGGAAACCTCAGAGCCCTGACAACAGCTCCTGTCCCTGACAGAGAGAATTCTTTCAGCACTTTGCAGATCCTGAGGTTTGGCACAGAAGGTGTTAAACAAGTTTCCTCGAGCAGGCAGGTTGCCAGCCAGCCCCCAGCTCAGCTAAATGCAGCTCACTGAGAGCAGCCATCTCCTCCACATTTCCTGACAAGTTACCTTCTCCTTCCCTGTGCTGTGGTGCTGTTAAACATTCCAGGTTTGGGATTAACCGGGATCATTTCACTGGGCTTAATCAGACAACTTTTATTGATATGAAAAATAGATACTATAAGGGTGTAGAGAGACTTCTATAAATAATTCTTAAAGCAAATCAAGATGTGTCTCTCAAGGCAAGTGACCACTGTGGGAGAGCAGAGCAGCCAAGGCAGCATGGGGGTATGGCCAAGTTTTTCCTGCAGCTCAAACCCAGTCAAAATCCAGTTCCACCAGCAGCACCACAGCACCCCCTGATTCCCAGTTTCTGTCTTGTTTCCTGTGCAGAGGCAGCCTGTGACCTCCTGACATCTGTACAGACTGGGGACAAAAAAGAGAGGAATATGACAAGTCAGAAATGTGACTCCCAGGGAGCTGCAGCTTTGGCTGCTTCTCCAGACACTCGTTCTGACTCCTGGGTTCCAGGCTCCTCTCCTCCTGCACATCTCCAAAGTGAGGGGACACATCTCCTGTGCATCCCACTTCCCAGCTGCTTTTTTGGATTCCTGGTCCTCTGCCAGCACTGGCATTTCTCTACAGTCACACTCGGCAACAAAGGACTGGCCAGCTGAGCCGCTGGGTATTTCTACACCTTCTCCAATGAATTGCAAATGCCTGGGCAGGTCTGGGGCTGCCAAAATGCCACAAGAAATAATTCAAAGCCAGGGAAGTTCCCCGAGCTCAGTATCTATCTGAATGTGACTATTTAACTAATTAAAATCAGCTAATTATTTACGGATCAATACAGAAAAGCTCCCTCAGCATCTTTGGTGTGAGACACTTTAACCTTTAGATGTCTGGATAAATCATTCACGAAACAGGATTTTGCAAAGCGTGCCAAAAGGAGCCACAGATCCTCTAACCCAGCTGACAACACACTTGTTACAATTTATGTGGTTACCGTAACAACAGCTCAAAATTCCCACTCCCGTGTTTGCCCCTTCCTGATGCATTTCACAGGTACCTGCACAGAGCCTCTGCAGCCTGAGCTCTGCTGTGTCCTGCTTTCCTCCCCACTGCCCAGATTTTTGGGAGATTTTTGGGAGCACAAGGTGCAGCTCCGCGGCAATCCCGCGGCAGGAACCGGCAGGCGGGAAAACGCGGACTGGATTTCTTCCGGAGCATGGAATGGATTCGGGCAGGGAAAACCCGGACTGGATTTTTCCCGGAGTACGGAATGGATTCTAGGGAAAACCCGGACTGGACTTTTTCCGGAGTACGGAATGGACTCTAGGGAAAACCCGGACTGGACTTTTCCCAGAGTACGGAATGGACTCTGGGGAAAACCCGGACTGGATTTCTCCCGGAGAACGGAATGGATTCTGAGGAAAACCCGGACTGGATTTTTGCCAGAGTACGGAATGGATTCAGGGAAAAATTTTTTTTTTTCCTTTTTTTCCCTGGAATATGGACTTTTTTTCTGGAATATGGAATATTTTTCAGGAAGATGGATTTTTTTTCTGGAATATGGAATTTTTTTTCTGGAACATGGAATGGGGAAAAAACCAGCCCATGGCTCAGGGGCTGAGGGGTCCCTTCCCTCAGGGCTTTTCCATGTGTCAAAATGCAGAAAGATTTGACCAGAGCCGCCAAATCCTTCTGAAGTTACAACTCTCCCTGGAAATAACAGGTTGCCTCAAAGACTCTGAAATAATTTAGGAAACCCTGTGGGAGCCGGGAGCAGCTCCCACTGGCTGTTTGGGATGTGCTCTCCCCACTCTGCTCCTCAGATGGGGAATGACTCAGTGCTGAGCCCACACGTCTGGGAATCTGCTCCTCACCTCCAAAGGCTCTTGAGGATGAAGGAGCCTGAGCATTACTCCTGCCAGCAGCTAAAAGGATTTACAAACTGGCCAGGGCTGTGGTCACCCATCCTCAGGACTTCCAAACAGATCCTTGGACAAAAATCAGCCTGTTGGCTTTAAAAATATCAAGCCTGTTGCAGGGTGGAAGAGTCTGTGCCTGTCAGAGTGTCCTAGGTTACAGTGTAAGATGTAACCAAAAGTGTGTGTTCTCTTATCATCTTCACAGGCTGTTAAAGTGGGTGGGGCAGTGCTCGTTATCTCCTGCAATGACTCATCCCTCATAACTCCAGCTGGGAGTTACCTCTGTTGAATGGGCAATTAAGGATTCATCACATGACTCAGAATGATGTCATCCCATTGTGAGCTGCTCCGCCCTGGGGGAGGAGCCAATCATTCCCACCTGGATCTAATCAGGGCTTTGGAACACAGCCAGCCCTTACCTACTGCATTCCCAGAGGACAGGAGCTACACAACCAGCACGGGACCCTCCAGAGGAGGATCAGACCCTTCTACAGGATCACTGCTTCAACAGAACCACACCTATCACTTCAAAGAGGTCTGCAGCCACCCCTTAATCGGACTGGTACCACCACCCTGCCCGGCAGGGTGTCAGCTCATACCCTGACTGTCAGGTTAAGCCAATATTTTTATATTATTGCCTTGTTATATATACTAATAGAGAACTGTTATTCCTACTTCTCATATAATTGCCTGAAAGCCCCTTAACTTCAAAATTATAATAATTTGGAGGGAAGGGGCTCACATTTTCCATTCCAAGGGAGGCTCCTGCCTTCCTTAGCAAACACCTGTCTTTCAAACCAAGACACACGGGGAACAGGATCCCCTCCCTGCACAGGTGCTCTCTCAGAAAGGCAGGACACAAACCCTGGTTTCCTACCATCCTGCTTTTGGATGAGATCTTCCCAAGATTCCTACACAGTGTGCCTGTTACTGGAACTGCTCCACAAGAACTAAACCCACCACATTAGGGGCTGTAAATCTATTTTATCTTTTGGCAAGTACCAGTGATACAAGCTGAGTAACTTGCTCGTATTTTAAGATTCCAACAACATGTTCAGATAGAATAGTGAAGAATAAAAAAATAAAGTACCACCAAAAAAGCACCTTACAGGGGTTCTGCTCCCCAGGACCCACAGCCTGGCTGCAGCACAGTGTGAAGTTTGAGCAGACACACGCACAGCACAAGTCCAACCAAGTAGTTTTACACAGTACTCTGAAATACATCCTAAGTACTCTTTGTTTTCAGTGGAGAGAGCAGGAAGAAGAATTTAAAAGCTACATTTCCTTAGTACTGGTGGATGGACATTTCCACAGTTGTATAACAAAATCACTCCCGACAGAAATAGCAACTCTCTGTTAATACACTTGGCTAAAGCACGTTTAATTTATGCTCATTCCCAAGCCTTCCCAAGTATCCTTCCCGGGTTACGTAACCTTCTGTCAGCCTGCACTTCCAACCTCCCCGTGCAGGTGGCTTCCAAATTTATTTCCAAACGTTCCCAGCATCACTCATCCTTTCCAGCACAAGGCTCCCCGGGGCAGCCCCGGAGCTCCGGCAGAGCTTCCACCCGCCCGCTGCGGCCGCTCTACCTTGTGGTGGCTTGACACCTCGTCCCTGCTCCTGCCCAGCTCCTCGGCCAGTTTCACGTTCTCCTCCTGCAGAGCCTCGAGCTGCTGGGACTTGTGAGCCGCTGCCAGCTTGAGCGCTTCGCTGCGAGCACACAGAGAGCATCGTTACCATAGGAACGGGAGAGGCGAGGGAAAACTGGGGGAGAGAGGCGGCTTCACAGCTTGGAAAAATACATCAGGGTCACGTGGCTGAGGGATCGGGAATAGCAGTGACAATCCTGGGGACACAGGGACGGGATGAACCCTGCGGCTGCACAAAGCTTTCCCCTCGCAGTGGTTCAGGTAGTCGGGAATTCCCACGGGCAGCAAGGCTGGCATTTGGAAAGGCAGGGTTTGGCAATGTTTGCAGCCTGGACTGTTTGAAGAAGGGAATTTTGCAGCCAGAGGTAAAACGGAATTGCTTAAAAGCATAAAAAAGAAAAAGAAAACTAGGAAAAAAAGGCAACAAGAAAAAAACCCAGCTTAGAGCTCCACTGATTTAACTACTCCCTACAAGCTCTGACATCCAAACGTACAAGAAAGTGCAGGATCACAGGAAGCAAAACCTCATCTATTCCATTACTTTAACAGACACTGAACTGCAAATGAGGCAAAAACAAAGCTGAAGAAAAAAAGACTTTGCAGCTTTCATCAGCCTGTGTTGCTACTGAGTGTGGTTTCCTTAAAATACGTTTATTTGTAACAAATTTTTGAAACTATTTTGCATGCTAGCTCTAACATGAGTGACTAACACAAAATCTTTAAGATTTGACATCTTTCGAAAAGCACAAAAGACACCCTTAATTTTACTGAATAGTAATTTTTATTACTGTTTTGTATTTTAAAAAAAGGAGTCTCAGTAGTCCTGTGTGCCAATACTACAGGCTTAAACCCTGACTGGAATATTAAAAATACTTTTATAACTGTGGGAAGTAGAAGAACCCTTAAGTCAGAAACTTATTCAAGCACTTCAAAATACAAGGATCTGTTGTCTCTTACTGGGCACATTTAGACAAAAAGTCTGATTTACTTTGAGTTCAGGATCTTATGGGACTCTGATTTTTTCAACCATTTTTTCTATCTGGTCTCACCTTGACTAATTCCCACCCTGATCCCCCGAACTGGATCTAACTGCTCCCACCTCATATTTCTAACTATTTTTCCTTGCTGAGGTGCAGCACTAACCCCTTCTCCTTTTTCTTTTGGCATTAAGGCACAAATGGTTCAGAGCTTTATAAAAACCCCACACCCAATACTGGGGTCAGTGTGCCTGAAGTGCCAAGGAATTTCCAAGGGATGGATGGCCCTGGGAGCACCCCCAGGCACTGCAGCCTTGCAGGGAAGGCTCCTTCCCAAAGGACACCCTGTCCCTGTCCCACCCCTGCCTCCAAAGGCAGCACATCCCTCCAGCTCCCATGGGCACAACGTTCCCTCTGCTCTCCTCACCAAGGCCTCATCAGCTCACCCTGAGCTGTGCTCTCTACCCACACCCTGCTGATCAGGAACCCCTGTTACAAAGCAATTCTTAGTGTAATTAAAACAGGGCAACACACAAAATAACTATCAAAGATCAGTTGAAAACTAGAGAAGCTTCCCCTTCTTCCCAAGGTCTCGGCTCTGATAATCGGAGATCACATTCAGCAACAGCCTAAGAAATTACAGAATTAACCCCTCCACAGTGATCAGGGTCCTGAGAACACCTTGTGGGGCTGGAGATTTTCAGGGCAGCATCTCCTATAAATTCCTGCCTGGCAAATTACAGCCCAGGATCTGCTGCCTTTTCACAATATCAGAGTCTACTCATCCCTTGCCCTTCCAGCATTAGAGTAACCAGCAATCAGTTGCTCCGGCATTTCCCACGAGCACTGAGGCAGGAATTGCTCCTGGAAAGAAATCCTGCTTTTCTCAAAGGGATCTATGCAATCACCAAGGTTTTCCAAAGCCACCAGCACTAACCAGTCACAGCCAGACACTGAATTCTGGGAGCTGGTGGCCCTTGTGTCACCTTGGAGCTGTCAGTGGCTCAGAGCTGTCACAAAATGGCAAATGGAACTACAATAATAGTAATTAGTCAAAGCTGCTCTTAAGCTGTCAGTGAGATTCCAGTTCTCACTCCAGGAGCCAAGAAATTCCTCTTGGAGCACAGGTGGAAGGAGATTTGTGGTTTAATGCACGACACCTCTGAGAGCTGGGGATGTGCAGCCACCGGCAGAACAGCAGTAACTGGATCTTTATTCCCTGTGGCACAGCAAAAGCTTTGCTACAATGTGATTCCACAGGGAAAATGACTTTGTATCAAATGCTTTCAGTTCATTTGGTTGTGTCCAATGTTACACATCGTGAGTCTGTAGTATGTAAAATGTTGTTTCTCCAGTGAAGCAGCTCCAATAACGATCAATTAACTTGAGTTTTACATTCCATATATAGGATTTGGTTTGTACCAGTTAGGAAATAAATACACAGCAGGGACACAGAAATAAACTTCATAAAGCCATCAATGAAAAATAAAAGCAGAATCCAATATTCTATGAACAAAGCCACTTAACACTCCAAGTGTACTTGTAATTAAATCAAACAGAATTCTCTTGTAATAAAGATTTTAATATCATCTTGTGCCCTCAGGTGCAGAACCCTCCAACAAACAAATTATTTCAAACTATGCTCCAAGGATTTGCTTCAGCTCCCCTCAGCAATTTAGTAGCAACATTCTGATGTCATGTTTTGCACAAGCCAAACATTTAATTTTAACCTAACAGCTGCTTTATAAGTGAGGATACCAGAAAGGTGCTGAAAGACGATTAAAAAAAAAAAATCAAAGGTAAACGTGCCCACAAAAATTAACAGATTTAACACTGAAATACTTACAATTCTTTTTTAAGTTCTTCCACTTTCTTGTTCTCCAGATTTAGAAGCTCTTTTGATTTATTAAGTTCCTCTTCATTTTTCAGGTTGTTTTGTTTAAGCATGTCCAACTTAAAGAGGAAAAAAGCCCTCATTACCCCCTTGAAACCACACAGTTCTCAGGAAACAATACTCAGCCAAATGGGGGCTTGAGCTCCTCCATTTTCCATCTTTAGCCCCTAAATTAACCCAGCCTGTCTGGACTGACACTTTTGTCCAACAACAAATTTTATGAGACATTCTGCATTCAAATAGAGCAGCACAAGGAATTCCAAGTCCACTGGACAGCAGTTTCCAGGGATCTGGTGTCAACACCCCAAGGTAAATCCCAAAGCAGCTCAGCTCCATTAACTGCTGCAGCACTCAGAGCATTACTTGTTTTTTAAATGCAAAGCTTGTTGCTAAAATCAGCTGTTCCCTTGATCTTTATTCCTCTAAGATAACTCATAAATTCTGCTTTTCCATACCTTATTTTCTGAGTCAGGAGGGCTGAATGCTGTTCCTGCACCCACAGGAAATGAATTCCTTGCAGAGATCTCGTTGCATGGGACAAACCTTGGACAAGGATTTCCTGAGCTTGTGTCACCCATGGGAACACCACGAGCTTGTGGACCTGATTTGTTTGCATCCACCCAGCCCCACAGTATATTACATAACAGATAATCTGCAGCCATTCTCATGGCATTACAGGACCTTGTGGATTTTTTTAATCCAGAAAGGGAACCCCTCCCATATGGACGTCACCACTTCTAATTCTCCAGCCAGCAGATCCTGCTGGAAATTGCTCCCATTCCAGCACTTAGGGCAGCCCAGCTGCTCACTCCCAGTGCTATGGGAGCTGCAGGAAACCAAAGGGTGAGGGCATCCTCCCCTTCCTCAGGCCCTGGAGCAGCACAGAGTGGTGGGAAGACACAGATCCCAACAGGAACTGCTGCACCTTGGACTGACACCACGTGCAAATTACAAAATAACCATGACCAAAAAACCATGTGCATTTTCCATCACTCTGCACTCATCCAGTAATTTTCACAGGGGAAAATGACAGAATCCTCTCCTGCCTAATCCAATTCTCTATAATTCAACAGTTGCTCTCACAAACCAGGCAAAACTTTTCACAGAAAAGCATTTAATGTGATTACCTCATTCTGCAGCTTCTCGTTTGTCTGTCTCGAGTTCTCCAAAGAGGCCAAAGTCTCAATCTTTTCTTTGTGAATGGCATCCTTCTCCTTGGTCACCTGCTCCACTGCCTGGAAAACATCTTCTGCCAGTTTGGCCACCTGGATTTAAAGGGAGGTGGGGAAAAGAACCCAGTTATTACCAAGAGGAACTCTGACAGCAAAAGATCAATACTTTATGCACAGCTCCATGGTTTGTCAGCTGCTTCCCAGTTAAGTGAGGACTTCAGCTGGGAATTTATTTGCATCTTGAAGCTGCATAAAGTATAAAATGAAGTGGACAAGAGAAGATTCAATTCCATGCAGAAACAGATCATAACCCCATGCTCGTGTCACCACTGAGGAATTCCCTCTATTTTAATTCCTGGATTTCTCATTACCACCACTGTGATTGCTCTTAGACCTCTCACCTCTTTAGGCAGTAGTAATTCAACAGATATTCACTTCCAACAGCCTGGTACATTTTCAGAAAATATGGAATTACAAAAACTCAAAAATTTGGAAAAGAATGGAATTAGAGATAAAGCCAATTATTGCATTATTTCAGTGTTGTTCATTATGGCCTCATAAAGGAAACACTTCACAAAGACATTAAAATACTTAGGCAGGTGTAATCTATAGGATGTCTTGATTCCAATTTGCACTCAATGGGATTTTCTGGGCTTCAAGCCACACAAACTGAAAATCAAAGTATTTTATACAGAATTTGTTGGTGGTGAATACAAAACACTTCTGTGAATAAAAAGAACACCAGAATTGTCAATGTCTTTCCCAGTCTCTAACACTGCTTTTATCCAATTACATTGGAGCAGCACATTCTTTTATATTTTTTGGAGTAACTCAGATTTGTAGTTTGCTGCAATTGAACATAAAATTGCACAAAGATCCAATCTAAAACCTTATCTATTACTACTTCAGATTTTAAGGTGCAGAGCTCTTCACCAGAAGGAGCTGCTCAATGTCTCCTACCAGATTCAGGGAACACAACTTCCTTTTATTCACAGTCTATGTTGTTTTCTTGCAACATTCAGCGACAACAGAGGCTTTTGTAGTTAAAAATATTATTAAAAAAAATTAAAAAGTGTCTTTCAGACTAACAGTTGCAACAACCCCCAAGTACCATATTGATAGAGCCCACAACTGCAGTGTGTTATGAGGTGCTGAGTGTGCAGTGAAGTGCAGAGAGGAAACCAGGGGTTAGTGCTCAGGATTAGTAGAATCAGCCCCAGACTTGACTTTTAACTATGAATTTCAATACCTCTGGTTTTTGCACTACTGCTTGGGCCTGGAGAGTCTCAGTTTCTTTTACTTTCAAAATCAGATTGTTCATTTGCTCCTGCAGCATCTGATTTTGGCCCTGAGACTCCAGCAATTTGCCTGAGAGGTCACTATTAGCTTGTTCTAAAAGTTTAACTTCCTCACACAGTTTGTAATAATCCCGGGAGAATTTCCCCTCCTCATTCTCTGTTCCCTCCTTACTGATGACCACACTTTCCTGCTTATCCCTCAGGCTGTCCAGTTCCTGAAGCAACTCAATTCCCTCCTCTTCCATCAGCTCCATCTCGTGTTCAAGCTCATCCATCTTCTTGGAGATTGAGCCGTGCAGGCCCTGGAATTTTGCTGTTGAGCTGGATAAGGATGCAAAGTCACCCTTCAGTCTCTCCATGCTGGAAGTGAGCTGCTCTTTCTCTTTCATTATTTCCACCAGTTTCATTTCAGATTTTTCTTTCTCCTGAACTAGAAGTTTTTTCTCAGCCAGAAATTCCTCACTTTTCTCTCTCATCTCTTCTACCTCCTTTTCTAAGCAGCTGATGTTCCTTTGAAGTTCCCTACGTCCCAACAGAAACGATTTCTCGTCCAGTTTTCGAGCTTCCTTTTCTAAGGTTAAGTTTTCTTTCATAAGAGCAACCTCACTGTTTAATTTCTGACACCTCTCCTGCAGCTCATCTCTCTCCCTGGTCAGCATCTCCCTGGCAAAGGAGCAGGTCTCCAAGGAAGACGACAGGACCTGCTTGGTGTGTGATGCAGCAGCCAGCTCACCTTCTAACGCTCTTTTGGCATCCTGGGCCTCCTTCAGAAGATTGGAAAGGTCACATTTACAGGCCATTAACTCTTGATTTTCTACAGTCTTATTACTTAGTTCTCCCTTCAGGGCTTCAATGGAATCTCGGAGTGTGGCATTCTCTTGAGCCAGAGCATTCTTGGATGAGAGGTCCAGCTCACGTTCTCTCTTCAGATCAGAAATTGCCTTTGCACAAGACTTGTTTTCATCAAGAAGCTCCAAGTACTTTGTCTCCAATTCCTTCTTCTCTTGGAGAAGAGCTTCATTGTGCTTTTCAAATTGCAACGACTTCTGAAGGACAGATTCCTTTTCCAAGGTCAGTTTGTTCATTTTCTCAGTGCAGACTCTCTCACAAAGCTCAGCATCTGCTGAGGCCTTCGCAAGCTTCTCAGCAATTGCCTTGTTTTCATTGAGAAGTTGCTCCCTTTCAGCCAAAAGCCTCTGTTCTGATGAAGAAAGAGCCTCTTTCTCTCGAAGTAACTGATTACATTCCAAACTGAGTGTCTCTCTTGAGGCTTTAATTTCCTCCAGAAGACAAGTGAGACTCCCAAGGGAGTTCTCCATCTCCACGGTGTCTTTCATTGCTTTGGTAAGCTGTGTCTGCATCTCTTCCTCTCTCACTTTTAACACTCGGTTTTCACTGACTGCGTTGTCTAAACTCACTTGCAGCTCTTCTGTGCCTTTGAGGAGCATCTCCTTCTCTTCCTGCAGGCTCTGCAAGACCCTGCCCAGCTCCTTTTCCAGGGCTTCATGCCTGTCCTGAAGAGCCAAGAGCTCCCCTCGGGCTGAATCTCTCTCTGCAGCCAGAGCTGACACTTGTTGCTGAAGCTCCCTTTGGTCTCTGGCCAGGGCCTCACAAGAACTTCCCAGCTTCTGGATAACATCATCTTTGTCTTTTATAACTGCATCTTTCTCTTTCAAAAGTCTCTTCTGATATTTCTCCAGCTCTTCCCGCTCTTTGACATGTTTCTGACACGCCACATCCATGGCATTTTTGCTGGCCTCAAGTTCCTCCAGCTGTTGGAACAAGGTGAACTCGAAGGACTGGAGAGCCTCATTTTCCTGAGCTGCCTTCAGCAGCCTTGCCTGCACTGCCTCGAGTTCAGAGAGTAATTTGCTTTTCTCAGAAACCAGTGCTCCCTTTTCTGTGATCTCCTGCTGGCTTTTGGCCTCAGCTTCTTCCTTCTGCTTTAGGATTCTTTTATTTTCTGCCCTCAGTTCTTCTTGGTCTTGTTGCATCAACAAAATCTTTGATTCCAATTCTTTAAGTTTTGATAACAAGGGACCTCTCTCTAATTTTAAAGTATTCCCCTCCTGTGCCAAAGTCTCTTTTTCTGATATCAAAGCCCTCATCTTGTCTGACATTTGTTCGATTTCTTTTCTGGATGAGGCTAACACAGAGCTTAAGGACTAAAGAAATAAAGTCGGGGAGAAGGGAAAACAAAAATCAGGTCAAGCAGATGAATGAGAAATGTGCTTTAAGGGCAAATAGAGCAATTTTAATTTAAGTTTTAAAAGTGTATACACTGACACACAGTCCCTGTGTGAACTCAACTGCTGCCAGGCACCCCCGTAACATTACAGAACACCCATCATCCACAAGAAGAGGTTTTGGTGGCTAAAAAAATCATGGTTTAAAGGTTACTCCATCCAAATTTCATGTCATTTATAAAACTACTCTCAATAAACTGACTGTAAATTATTCAAAAGAAGAGCCACAGAATGATTTCATGAGACTCTAAACGAATTAAAATGTAAGGAGTTCTATTAGATACTGACTTCCAATTCTCAATTTCACCTTCCATAGATAATTCTCCTCATGATTCTATCAAAAATATATTGTCATAACCCCTTTAATTCAAAACACCACATCAGTGGTGTCAATACTGTGTGTCAATTTATACACTAAATAATTTGCTAAATCATACAGCAAAGATTATAGCAAATAATTGATGAGGGATGAAAGCAAGCAGTAATGTCAAAGAAACAGGAGGAAAAATTAAAATTGCTAAAGTCCAGCTACATACTAAATAGCTGCAGATCATACTACAAAACTAAAGGTGTGTAGCACCTAAATGAAGTGGTTTACAGTGCATCTTAAAATCCAAGATATATAAAAAACCAGGGAATGACATCTGGCTCCAGCTGTCTGTGCTCAGCCAGGTATCTACGAACATAAAACGTTAACTGATCTCAAAGAAGTGTCTCTCATCAAATCTGGTGTAATCTAGGAAAGAACTAACAAACACTTTGTCCTGTGGGCTTCTCCTCCCTAACCCAAATCCACGTACTGTGGAAAAGTTCGAAACAGAAACGCTGCAAAAATCTGGCTATCAAAGGCTGAAGCAGAGAGAAAACAAGTCACTGAGACATAAAATTTCAACTTTAAGTCACTTGCAGAGTGACAAAAGCCACTTACTCTGGCCTGCTCTGCTTGTTTCTGCAGCTCCTTAGCCTGTGCCTCCAGCTCGTTGTTTTTCCTCTGGGCACTTTTCAGTGCCTCTTCTGCATCCAGCAGGTTCTGCTTAAACCCTTGGATATCTGCATCGTGTTTAGCCACTAGCTCAGAAGTTTCTTTTTGATACTTGGCCTGAAGATCTTTGTACTGATGTTGGCTGGTCTCAATCTGCTTTTTCTGGTGGAAGATAAAACAGTAAAACTCAGTTCCAGCAGCAGTGGGACAATATTCTGCAGTTTTAGTGCTTTTGAAGTCGTTCTTACCATGTCTGTTAATTGATCCTGCAGATTTTTCAGTTCTGCTTGATGAATCTTGAGGGTTTCCTGCTGACTCTGCTCAGCTTTCTGTGTTGTCTGCTCCACGTTTTTCTCAAGCTGAGCAGCCTTTTCATTTGCTTTTGTAAGCTCGAGTTGTATTTGCTCCAACTGCCTGGAAAAACCAAATGAAAGAACATCACTTTTTGCTGACAGCACCACAAGCACAGAGATGAAAGAGCCAAGATTGTGCTGAAGTTCTATATTCTGACCAAGCTTTTAGAAACAGATTTAATTGTTTAACAGATAGAGAGTGTTCTGCTAAATTCAATATACACAGGGAAGACCAAGTAACTTTGCTCCCCATGTGGGGTTTTTTAAGGGTAAAGAACAACTACTGTACACACAATTTTTATTTGGAAAAAAACCCACATTTTCTCTCACAAAAATGTGACCCAAGTCTTTTATATATCCAAATAAACAGAGCTGATCAGGTAATCAAATAATCATGAAGCACAATCTCAACAATCTGGATTATTCAAGAGGTCATTTACTCTGGGCAATGAGAAGCACATTACATAAGAATTTTGGAATTGTCAATGTTGGATGCTCTTCAAATCACTCCCAGGAGACTCTTTAGATTGATTTAGTTTGCTAGAGTAAGTTCACTTGTCATATCAATGTGACACTCAGGACCATCTTGTTCAGATATTTACAGAAAAATAAAATGAGAAGCTGGGAGTGTGGGAGTGGAGATTTGATGTGACAATGCTCTGACAGTGATGAAATACCTTTCTTTTAACCTCAGCTCATCATTCATTCTCGTGAGCTGGGCAGAGCTGTCTCCTGATGACTTAATGATCTCTGCAATGTCATTTTCAAGTTTGGCTTTTGCTTCCATCAGCTGCTGCTCCCTCTCTTCTCGCTCCCTCAGTTTCCTCTCCATCTCTGAGCAAAACAAAGGTTGTTAAGCTAAATTTAAGATGAAGGGTATGCATAGAACAGCTAGAGGATTGTACAGAACTAGAAACAGCCACACTGATGCTACAGACCTCACAGATCACCCCTTTAAAATGAAAAATGATGATAGGTTGAACTGGTAACTGCAGCCAAAGGTTAAGGACTTTTCAGAAACAGTGAAGAGCATCTGGCCACAAGCCCTTTGTTTCAGAAGTGATTTACTTCAGGCCATGAGAAGTGGGTACAAGTTCTGCTGTCTCAGAGGGGAAGGAAGCAAAGGAGGAAGAGAGCTGCAGGTCTTGCAGGTGAAACCACTCATCAGCTGTTCAGCAGAGCAGCAGAAAATGAACAACGAAGGCAACATAAAGCTACAGTGAAAAAATGCCTCAGGCCAGGGCAGGCACTGCCAGGGGCAAGGGCAGCCCTTGGGATCACTTCTCCCGTGCCAATAGCCAGGCAAGGTTTGCTTCAGGGCACAAATTGTGCTTGACTTCCCTCTACACTGGTTTTACATGGAGATGCACAAGGAGAATGGCACAGCAAAGCCTCCTACAGGCCACAGGAGCCACACCAGAGCACACAGCTGATGCATTTCCAAAGCACTCAATTTCATCCCTTCCTTACCAGTCAAACTAGACTTGAGCTGCTCCACTTCTGAAGACATGAGTGCAAACTGCTCTTCTTTTTGGTTCAGTTTCTTCACCGTTTCTAGGCAAGTAAAATTTGGAAAATAAAGTTAGTAACTACTTAGATGCAGACAATTCCACCTACTGGCAAGGTATGTTACCCTTCAGAGAGGCTGCAAGTAATCCTATCCTTTCCACAGCCACTGAAGCTGCTGTACCATCAGGCTTGAAAGTGTTTAAAAACCCCATTTTGTTGGCATTTCACTTCTGCAGCTTTTTAGTGCTCTGTTTATTTTAGCAGCACATACCTTGCATAGCTTGTTGAACATTCTCTGCTTCATCAGCTGCACTAGTAAACTTTTCTTTCTGAAAAATTGATAAAAACTTAAGGTAAGGTTTGGTAATAACAGTACAATTCAACCACTGAATTTGTATTAGGTATTTTTCATGTACAAAATAGAACAGTTTTTGCTCCCATCATCAACAGATCTCAAGTTTTTGAGTTACAAGTTGGCACAGATGTATTCAGCAACATAAAGCAAGATCTTCCCTTGCTTGGCTGCAAGCACCTCAACATTTAAAGTAACTCCTCCTTCAGCTGCCACAGAGCCCAGGGCAGGAAACAACAATTTGGGGTCTCTGTCCCTGCTGCTCCCAGGCTGCACAGGGGACACCTACACAACCCTGTGAGCCATCTCCTAGCAGTGTTTTCCAGCTTTACCAGCAGGAATTGATGCCAAACAGTGAAGAAAAAGGAGGATTTTGAGGAAGGCAAGTGAAGCTCTTCCACCAACTCTGAATATTTACTAGTGGCCATGGAAAGACCAAAAATCCCATTGTTTGGTTACTAATGCCAGTGCAGTTCCTCAGGGAAACCCCATCCAACAACAGAGTATTTGGAAATTTATTTAAATGAGAAATGTCTTGAAAAACCATTTGTAAGAAGTGTGTAGCAAGCATTAATTGGTACAACAGCTACAATACAGAGCCATTAAGTGTTCCTTAATGAGCAGTCTAAATTTAAACTGCTGCTGCTTTTGATTTGGTTTAATTTTATCTGCACTCCATAAATAGATGAGTTCTATTTAGACAAAACACCTGATAACACAGGACTCAGGTGAAACGATCTTTTTATTGAGACAGATCCCATTAGCCATGAATCCCTTCCCTTCTCTCCAGGAGTAAAACACCATTGGAAGGCTTTGCTCAGAGCTGATCCACAGATTTCCATTACACTCTCACCATGAAACCCAAAATCCAAAGAGTAAAGTCAAAATTTTTGGGTATTACTCACCAAAACTTGAAGTTCCTTTTCCAAAGAATCTTTAACTTGATTTACTGCACTCAAGTTTTTCTCAAGGTCAAGAAGCTTTTGCTCTTTGCCCTGCAGTTCTTTGGCCAGATTACTGGCCTAACAAAGGTGATGAAATGGAGTAAAATAAAATGACAAACATGAATGAAAAATTAAAAGGTGAATCTGAAAGAAAGAACTGTAATATTAAAATCACTCTGAGATGAAAAATTAAAAAAATGAAGAAAAAACCAGGATGGGTTAACTGCGTGAAGCTGATTGCCACTGATGACTACATACATCACAGCACTAATTGCATCTTGGAATAGATTTGAAATCATTAAGATGTAGCTATTTTGGCATTAATGGTGAATACATTATTTAATGGCAGACATTTTTGAATACATTTAAAATTTCGAACAAGTTCCAGCATTAGTTCTATCAGTTTTGGTTCTTTTTTGTTTGATATTTTTGAACTGACTGATTTGTGCTTCAATTGGCTGATCAGATCAAGACACACACATGGGGAGGGAACCTTTCCAAGGGCTCTGTACCACACCCAGGGGTAGTGCAGAAACCCAGGGTGACCTCAAAAAGAGAGTCAGAGGTAGAAATTTGGTATCTTGGAACCACCTGCGAAGAGTTTAGGAAAGCTCTTTCCAGTTATTTTCCCTCTACTCTTCACTACCATCAGCTTTACAGAGGTGTTTCATCCAAACTCAAGGAAAATCCTGTATCAAATTGCACTCTGCAGTTCCAAAGTGCAGTGAAACAGTGCCAGCAACATCCCTGCAGGGCCTGGGCTTAAGGAAAAGCTCCACCAGGAATTTCTGTTCTTTCTTTTTTTTAACAGCCTCTTCCATCACCTTGTCAAAGGAGGAGAAAGGTAATGAGGGAAATATTTCTCCACTGAGCCCCAAGTCCCTTTATCTATCCCCTAAGGTTAAAACCTTACGATGTGTGGATTCTTCTCCCAAACAAGCCAACAAAGTAACTTTTCCATAACTGGAAGATTTCAGCACAGACATGCCCAAATCTGCAGCAAGGAAGTGCAGAAGGATTTTTTCCCTTTTGCTTATTGGTGCAGGTGGAGCACCAGAAACCTGTTGAGACATGACCCAGTTAATGCCCCTCTCAACCTCCTCAGATGGTCCCAAGATACACATTCAGTAAAATTTGGTTTTCCTGTGATGTATTTTCTATAGCAGAATAAAATGGTACAAATGTAAAATAAAAGCAAAAGGAAACTAAAAGGATGGATGTTGATACAAACCTGGCTAATTCCATCAACCTTTTCAGTCTCTAAAGTCTGAATTTGTTTCTCAGCTGCCTCAAGCTGCTTGCTAAGTTTCTCGATTTCCAATTTACCTTCAGAATTGGCTTTCTCAAGTGCAGCAAGGTCCAAAAGCTTTTCTTCAGCAGCTTTGATCTGTGGTGTAAGACTATCAATAACTTTGGTTTGTTCATTGTACTTGGCTTGCAGTACCTCTAGCTCCTTTACCTTTATCTCAGCTTCCTGCAATTTGTTTAAAGTGTCTTCCATTTCTACTAGATGCTGATCTTCCACACTTTCCAGTTTGGTCTTCAGGCTTTCCAGGTTTTGCTCTTTCTCCTCCGCGACCGCCACCAGTTTTGCTTTCAGCGACTCGATCTCTTTCAAGTGATGAGATCTCTCATTTTCCTGCTTCAGTTTTAAATTGGACATTTCGTTTTCATAGTCTACTTTCATCTTCTCAATCTGAGTCTTTAACTCGGCGAATTCTGCCGTCTGAGCCCCAACACCTTTGCTGAAAGAAACTTTCAGCTCTTCCATTGCTTGCTGATGGGAGGCGATTGCAGATTCCAGCTTGGACTTCCACAGCTCTATCACGTCAGAATTCTCCTTGTTGGCGTGGTCAAGCTTGGTTTTCAAGGATTCATTTTCTTTTGCCATCTTCTCATTTGAAGCTGAAAGGGACTTGATTTCTTTCTGCAAGGCTTCCTCACTAAGGCCAAACTTCTCTTTCAATGAATTCATCTCATTCTGATGTTCTTTGCCAGCTGCTGCCATTTTTTCTTGCAAAGAACTGATTTCTTGTAGCAAGGAAAGAGAAGTGTCTACGTCGTCGATGTGTTTGCTGGAATCCAACCTCCCTCGGAGCTCAGCCACTTCCTTCACCCTCAGTGCCAGGTCCCTCTCCAGCTCCATGATCCGTGACTTTTCCGACACTGTCGCCACCTAGGATCAACAGCATTTTAAGAAAAGAATAATTATAAAAGATACATTTAATACAAAGACACTCTGGCCTCGCTGAAAAGCTTCCACCGAGCGTTGCAAATTGCTTCAAAAAGGGAAAAATGTCCACAATTCGTATGACAGGCATCTTGTATTGTCTAGAAATGTAGAATTTACTAAAATTCATTCTTCTGGTATCATGTAGAAATAACTTGCTAAAAAACTTACAAACCATGCTGATGGATATTATCAATGATTAACAAAAGGTTCCTCAGAACCATTTTAAAGCAGACTGGAAAAGAATGGAGAACCTTGAGGTCTTGGTTGAAATAATTCCTTCCAAATTCATCTCACACCAGCTGCAAGACTGTCAGAGAAAATGGCAAACACGTTTTTAACCTATAAATCCTCTGAAATTCTCTACCTGCTCCATTCTCTCTGAAAAAGTGTCCTCACACTATCTGAGCTTTTCACTGACTGTTGGAGCAGTTTGCGCTACAGCAAAGCTCCCAGAATTAATTCTAATTAGAAAGTTACTACTTTGACCTCCTGGACAAGATATTACTTACCTGCAGTTGCTCTTTAAAAGTACTTACTACATATTATACTGTTGGTTTTATATTCATCCTGGGTTTTTTATTCATCCCACCTCCACTTCAAGAAAATCCCCATGTGTGAGCATGAATATATGTGTGTGCATATATAAATTTTTTTTTTTTTCTCTTCTCTCTTAAAGTATTGACATCTGTTGAACTTCTGACTTGGGACAAAGTATGTCAGTTATATTCTGACAGACAGCAGCATTACTAATTACTGGGATATCCATTAAAAGATTATGTCACTGGTGGGAAAAAAGAGCTAGAAAGCCACTGCAAACCATGATTTAGCAAAGCAAGTCGTACAGCAGCTACTGAAGATCTCAAAAACCAAGCCCTAAATACTAAGTCTGTGTTAAAAGGACCAGCATGGTCAGTCTTAGTTTTTTTGGGTTTAATGAACTCTGCTAATTTTTAAAATGAGCTACTGAATATTCTTTTATGTCAACTCAAAGCCCCATCTTGCTACTTTTGGATCCAAGGATTACTTTTGCAGTGTGAAGACATCTTACCTGAGTTCTTCAACGAGTCACACGTCCTGGCACACACACACACCCCATGGAAGCTCAAAATAAATGCTAATTTTTTACAGTGTTCCAGCTCTGGCTACGACAGGAGCAAGGACCTGTTCCAGCACGTGTCACCCCCAGCATTGTGCCATCAGAAATCTTCCACAACACAGATCAGGCTCGTTATTCAAACAGGGAAAACCATTACCCTAGTGTCTTCTAACTCCCTCTGGAGTTTGTCAGCTTTGGTCTTTTCAAAGAGCAGGCTCTGTTCAAGCTCCTTAATGCGGGCATGCTCCAGTTTGGTCTGCGTCTGTTAGTGGAGAGGGAGAGGAAGAGAACACAGCGGTGCCACCATCACATGCCAGCACAAGAGGAGGAGCCACATGCAGGCCGTGCTGCCAGAGCCTTCTAACAGGTGAGCAGAGAGGATGCAAGGGGGGGAAAATGGACAGGGAAATGCTATGGATGAGGAAGATGGGCTGAAGGTGTGAATGGATGGGCATGTAAAAATTAAATAAAATGTGTAAAATAAACAAACAAATAAATAAAATTGCAAACGGAGAAATATGAACAAAAAAAAAGTTTCATGCAGCTGAGTAGAAGTTATTTATCAGTACATGAAGTTTTCAGCACAAATTAGAATAGTTATGTCAAAAATATATATATGTGCATATATGTCTCTAGCTGTTCTAACAGGATGGTAAGTCCCTCTCCTTCTCATCCCACTACCTTTTTCCTTTATTGTGTTTGGCTTATTTTATAAAAAATAAAGACAAAAGTTCTCCACTGAAGCTCATGTGACAAATCAAAACTTTAACTTTCTTTTTTTGCTAGTAGCTGTCTCTAAGTCTCAGCCATAAAAATGCTTCTGGCCAAGACCTGGGAACATGAAGGTTCACTTGTCACTATGGTTTGGACTATTTGAACAGAAACAGAAAGAGAATGGTTGTCTGTAACTCCAAAACCCTCCTCTTTTTTTCCCTCTTCTCTTTCAGGAAGGAAGCAAGCAACAAAATTCCTCAAAACCGGATTGAAAAAGTGAATCAGCCTGGTTGCTCTGCAGTTACTGAGGTCTAAATATATTGAACAATATGTGGGAGTAAGAAAAAAGTAAGATCTTTGGAATTCTTACAGGTTCCTAAAGAGAAGCAGGACACAGATGAACGTAAGTGAGCAGGTATCTCCTGCCTTTTGCTTCCAAAGAGAATTTTTAGCAAGAACACAGAATATTTGGTATTCTGGCTTGATATCCAGATACTCCTGGAGGCCTGCAAGAGAGCCTGAAGTTTGGGAGATGCAGGGAAAGTCCAGCAGGTAGTTCAAACCTGACCTGCACCTCTGAAGTTGGGAAGACAAAAAAATGAAAGAGAAATATAAAGATGGAGATGAGCTTCTTGTCCACTTCTCCAAACACAGAATTCCTTCTGGCAGCAGCAAGTTATCTTCCTTCCCAAAAGCATCCAGACATCCAAGAGGGTTAATTTTTTAAACAGCTGGCTGTGTTACTATGGAGTTCCTTGGTCCAGAAACAGTAAAATTCACAAACATTTAGAAGTTGCTTCTTAGATTTGTCGATGTTTTGAAATTCCATGGCAGGTCTGTTTCTCTCTCAGAGGAAGATCTTCAGGGTATAACAGGGAAAAATGCCCCACAAGAACACAGATTATTCTTTTCCCTGCCCACAACCTTTGAAAATGGAATTAAGTATTCTAAGAGAAATAACTATTTAATAAGTGGCTACAATTCAGTTTTGTCTCTGTCACAGGTCACTATTAGTTTTGATCCACAACCAAATTGCAAGTAAGCCTGAAAAACAATCGGCTTTAAAAACTGGAAATTCATACCTTACTTGCTCTAATTTACCAAGGGGATCTACTGAAAACCAAGAAATCCCAAACCTCGTGGTTGCAGAATTCCCCCTGGGTGCCTTTGGAATATGCAATCTTAAGTTTTTCTATGCTACCTAAAACCCAAAGCCTTTGATCATTAATTTTATAGACAGTGCTTTACTACTCCTAAGATCAGACAGACCATCACTGATTACTGGGTTGTTTTAAATCCCATCTCTTATATACTACAAAGGCAAGTAAGTTAAAATCCTGCCAAAATGGAAATAAAAGATTAAAAAATACTCCAGAGATCTTTGCTTGACACCTTTTTCCCCATTTAGAGCATGAGAGCTTATCCTTTAATCAAATCTGATTTCCAAGGGACAGGTTCCAGATTCCCTGAGGTAAAAATCACTGCAAAATTTTGAACTGCTCGAATTTCTCTCCTGATGATGTAGAGAGAAATTCTTACTGATTATGGTTCTCTTTGAGGAATCCCAGAGCACAGTGAACAGAGAAGAGAGAGTACCCCAAAAGTAAGAAAAGAATTTGATTGTAAACCTTAACTCGGATGGAAAAGAGCAGGGAAAAAAAGAAACAGACAGCAAAACCAAAGGAATCAATCTTTCCCTTCTCCAGAGCTTCACAATTAGGGAAGTGATGTGGAAACAGGATTCTTACTCTGCCTTGAACCTCCAAGAATTCCACCCAAACTTCAGGGGCTGGACATCAGCTCTTGCCAGCACTTGTGTATTCTGGCTACTCTTTCACTCCAGAATAAACCTGCCTGTGACACTGTGCTGAGGCCATAAATCCTGAGCATCAGTTCTAGGATGGAGGAAGATGCCCTCCAGTCCCCTCGTGCTGGGATACAATCACAGGACACCACTGGGATCAGGGAGTGTCAGCCTGGAAACTCTCCTTGGGAGAGTGAAGATGTCCATTTTTAATGGAAAAATTTCAACAGGGGAAGTCAGGAGAAAAGATGGGATCAAAGAAGGAGTGCACAAAACAAGAGAAACGAAGGGAACATGCAGATTTATTTCTAACAAAGCATCAACCTGATGGGGAGACTGGAGGAGACCCAGATCCCTGAGAGATCTCTGCAAAGAGAACCCCTAAGGATGCACAGCAGGAAAACCAGTTCTAGTCTTGAGAACTTCCTGTCTTGGCTGGGGATGCAGCAGAGGAGACAGCCTGGGATAAATTCACCTTTAAAATTTCACTATTCTGAGCTGGGGAAGCAAGACGGCTCCTTAAACATCTTGCAAGGCCATTTCTGTTATCAAGTAACACATTTTTCCTACATAATTTGAAGAGGAGATACATGAAAATACAGTAAAATCAGACAGCTTTGCCCAGTAATTGTTCAGATGGTTTTAATCATCTCTCCCTTTAGCATTTCATAGAGAAAAAAGGAAAAAATACGGGGAGATGAAGAACAGACAGATTTTTTCCCTCAGAAAAACTGTCATCTATTGAACAGCAGCAGGATCTCATAGGAGAGCAGGCAGGATTTGTGAAGAAAACAGCTAAAATCCTAAAATCCTAAAAACTTAAATTAAGGCCACTTCAGGATGCTGGTCAGTCGTGTTCTACAAGCTCCTAGACTCTTCAGTGAGCTGCAAAGGTTTTGACCCTAAAGAATTCTAATGACACCCTGGCCCTGTCTGCAGTTAATGGGGATTACCACGTTTAGTCATTACACACATTCTTTCCAAGAAATGTTGTAATTGCTCTGAAAGCAACATGCACACAAATACCAGAGTCAATGTCTCAATAACAGATTATGCAGTTAGTGAATCAGTATAAGCATTTTCTGCACACAATCTGTTAACACGGGATGTCTCTGCACATTTAAGTGCCCTCTTACATTTTCTGGGTCTTCCGAAATCTGCCTCTTTCGCTATCAGTAAAATTAAAAAAACAAACAAACAAAAATGTTTCACCTGCAGTCTCAGCACTACCATTCCAACACAAACAACAGGAGACATTTCATCAGCTTGAATTCAGTTTACACCCCCAAGTTAAGTAGCTTGACAAACCAGAGTCTTTACGATGGTTTGCCACGACTATTGACTGATTTAACAGAAAATAAAAAACTGAAATATTTCCATGGACTAAACAATAAAAGGAGCATTCTATGAAGAGTCTAGATAGGTATCTTAAAATGAATGGAAGACTAAAATAAAAGAAATGTTACATGAAATGAGTATTTTTCATAAGGCTAGCACTTAAATCACAAATGCTTTACAGCAACACAGTTAACTAAGTTTGTACTTTATGCTGAGCAAGAAGTCCTAATATCTTTCTGATTAGACAACAGAGTAGAACAACTAAAAGTATCTTGCTAATTAATTGCAGTTTTGGGATAAAAATTAGCAATTCTCAAATACCTGAGAGCAATCCTTGCCTAAATATTTTCTATTCTGACTGTGTAATAACACACTGTGCTGTAGCTCAACATTACAGTCATATAAACAGTAGATAAAAGTTGCACACATGAATTGCTATTTAGATTTTATGTGCAAACTCTCAGGACAAAACACTCTTAATTAATCAACCTTCCCTAAGGGAAGCACAGGAAATACTCAAAAAATTTATCAAACAGGACTAGTCTTCAATATTCATTTTCAAAGGCATAAACATTAACTTGTAATTTCATAACTTCAAAACTATTTTTTTTCTTAGTGGTTAGCTTTAACAGCAAAAGACATAATTTTCTATGAATTAATTTCTCTAAGTAACTACAGCCATTCCACAGCACAGCCTTTGCTAAAGTGTGTAACTGATTTTGAGGTGCAATCCTGCAATTTTGGGACAATTGGCTTACTCAAGGACTGCAGAACTGGGTATCATTTTCATGTGGTTGGACCAGGATTGCATCTTTTAATGATTCCTGCCTTTCTGTGCCCTTCTGGATATCCTGTTTAAAAAGCTGGAGATATTTTACCTCTAGGTCTCCTTTGGTAATGGATTCTTCTTCCACACGGAACTGAAGGTCTTCAACTTTCCTGTGGGGACAACTCATTAAAATTCAGGTAACTTTGGAAGAAAATGCTTTCAAGCTCACTTTTCAGTGGAAATCAGAATGACAGTGACAACATTCTCACTGTACCAGCAAAATGCCAGGAACATTAAGGAGAAATCTCTCACAGAAGCATCAGAGAGAGGGAAAACTGCTGTCCTTAAAACACTACCACTGACAAAGCAAGGCATCACTATTCCTGCAGCTCTTTTGTATTAAAACCCTTCAAATCATCATTGATTCTCTCCTTTTTTCACCCTTCTGCATGATGTGAGGTGACCTAAATGAGCAGTTTGATCTCACATTCTATATATTCTACCATTCATGTAGGAAACAGTCAGAAATTTAGGACACATCCAAAGAATCCACAGGCCTTCAAGATGTCACGTTGCATCAAAACTCCAGCACTGAGAAACACGTCTGGAGTCAGGATGAAGGGAAAGATGCACAAGGGGAGCACAGCAAGAACATTAATTACATTAGTGAGGACAGTTTGGGGTTACCTTTTCTCTTCCTCAAGCTGATTGAGGAGCTCCACTTTCTCCCTATCAGCTGCCTCCACCATAGCTCGGAGCTGGTCCATTTTTGCCTCCATCTCCAGCACATGCTAATGAGGAAGAGGAAAAAAACCAATATCTACTAAGCTGGGAAATACATGGATTTTTTCCAAGTTATGTACCTGTACCTCAGTAACCACAATTTGGTGAAATGATGGGCCAAGTGACGAGAATGTTATCAAATATGTACATGATCAAAGATTGTAGTGAAGTTCAACAAAAATGAGTTAAATTCAGTAGATCTGGTATCTCATCAAGCCAAAGATCCCACAAGGGAGATCTCACAGGTAAGGATTATTTTACTTTCAGCACACCACATCTTACTCCCAGCCCTTTTCAGTAAGAAAAAACCATTTCAGAGGTGAAGTCCATTGTGTTCACTCTGTTTCAGAAGAACAATAACTCTCTTACCCGGTCGTGCCCATCGCGAACCAGAGCCAATTCCTGCTCTATCTCCCCCACGTGACTCGTTGCTTTTGCAACTTCTGCCCTCTCCAGGTCCCTTTCTGCCAGGAGCTGCTCAATGTGCTGCTGCTTCTCCTTCAGGGCCTCCTGGAGGGCTGTGGTGCCCGAAATTTTTCTTGCATACCGGGAAGAGGTTTCTGTCAACTTCACAAAATAAATGTGTTAAAAATCATTCTGCACCAAGTGAAAAAAAGCAGGGGGTATCCCCAGACTCCACAAACACAGGGTTAGTAAAGCAAATGCTTCCTGTGACCTACTGCACCTTCTCCTTTTACACTTAATTTTCCAGAATTTAACAGTGGCCAACACGTGTGGTCAGAGCCCTGTAATGAGCAGCAGGCAGAGGAGGAGGTAGAAGGGGTGAAGTGAAAATAAAAGGCCTCAGTTGAAGGTGCAGACTCACAGAAAGGCTGGCTCAGGATGTTCCTAAGCGTCTTTTTGCATTAAAAAAAAGAAAGGCAGCTTTCTAGCAAGCCAAAAACATCGTGCCTCTAGTTACCAGGTAAAAGAAAATAGGAACAGCCCTGAACAACTGAGCTGCTGAAGTGAGAGTCCAGAAATACCCAGAAAAGTTTTAGTTTTCCTAGAAACCGAAGCACGAAAAGTCTGCTGTGTCAAAACTGATTACAGGAAATCTCGTTTCCCCAGAAGCTTAACTTTTAAAGAAAAAGTCTCAGAATTATTTGGACAATCCTTTTAACTTGGATGGCCACCAAATGTTCACGCTGCCTGAGAAAAGAAGTTGGAAGAAAGCTGGAATTTTAATTCCAGAAATAATGGATTACAGCAGCTTTGTATTTTATGGCCTAAATAATACAAAATCCCTGGGACACAACAAAACAAGCAAATACATTTTAGACATTCACAAGGTGTAACTTGGGGGATCACAGCACATGGAATAAAGCATCTGGCTCCATGTGTTAGTGCTGTGATCCCAAACTAGAGGGCACTCTGCAGCTACAAGTGCAACTTCCAGAACGGATTAAGTAATGAAGTCCCACTGTTTGTGCCAAATAAAAATCCTTTTTGTGGTCAGGTATTAACCCTGGTGCCCTGACCGACTGCTGACCTCTGTTAATCTGCTTCAGTTCTGCAGGACCAGGGTAAGTCACCTCTCTGGGCACCTGCTGGTCAGTGGGACAGTGGGACAGGGAACCTGTTCCACATCACTGGGAGTCACCTCTTCCTAATCAGATCTATCTATGGACTTTGGTTAGGAAAAAAAAAAAAAGGAAAAATCTAGGGTGACTGTGGAAAAATCCAATTATTTCTATGCTTTCACTTGCCATAAAAGAGACTTCTCAAAATTCAGCCTTCCCAGATTTCCGTTTTACTGCTGCAACCCAAGATTAGGACATTTATGTAACAGAGCAACTTCAAAAAAATCCATAGTAAGTGTATTAGGTGGAATTAGTACTGTGTTAGATTTCACCTGAGCCACTGCACTTGGCAACACTCTGTCTTTATGAATTCATAGGATTAAAACCAAATCTAAAAGGAAAGAAAGAGGCTTCTTGTCAGCAGAGACTTGGAAATTGCTCCTGCTGCATTTCTCAGCTGACTCATCTCTTGAACAGCAAAAGGAAATTTTTAACATTTTACCCAATGTGAAGCTTCCCGCTTAAATAAAACAAGTGTGATCTCTGGAAGCTTCAGTGCACACCAGATCTTCAGACACAAACCTTACATGACAGAGGTAGTAAAAACGAATTAAATGGGGATTGCAGCCGGAGAAATTTGTCAGCGCCCTTAAGCCCCTTTCTTATTGCAATCACTCTGTTAGCCTGAATTAAATATTCAAATATTCAGCTGCTCTCCAGGGCTAGCTAAGATTTCCTTCCTTCCTGCATGCTTTGAATGAAGACGAGCACAGTTAAATGTTCGGTGTGCTCTGCCCACGATCTGCTCTGCCTCCGTTTGTGCGAGCCGAGCCGGGCCAAGCCGAGCTGGGCTGGTCTGGGCCGAGCCGAGCCGAGCCAAACCGAGCCAAGCCAACCCGAGCTGAGCTGGTCCAGGCCAGGCCGAGCCGGGCTGAGCCAGGCCGAGCTGAGCCGAGCCAAGCCGAGCTGAGCCGGGCCGAGCTGGGCTGAGCCGAGCTGGGCTGGTCTGGGCCGAGCCGAGCCAAACCGAGCCGAGCCAACCCGAGCTGAGCTGGTCTGGGCCAGGCCGAGCCGAGCCGAGCCAAGCTGAGCTGAGCCGGGCCGAGCCGAGCCGGGCCGAGCCGGGCCGAGCCGGGCTGAGCTGAGCCGAGCCGAGCCGGGCCGAGACGAGTCGAGCTGAGCCGAGCCAAGCCGAGCCGAGCCGGGCCGAGACGAGTCGAGCTGAGCCGAGCCGGGCCGAGCTGGGCTGAGCCAAGCCGAGCTGGGCCGAGCCAGGCCGAGCCAGACTGAGCTGAGCCAAGCCAAGCCGAGCCGGGCCGGGGCGGGCTCGGGGCCGGGAAGGGGAAGCATGCGATGGAAAAAGCAGCTTACGAGTCCTGTGCGGCTGGGCTTGCTGCTTACGGAGGAGGCCACCGAGCTCAGCGAGCTCAGGGACGAGGCGCTGGGGCTGCGCTTCAGGGCCGTGGGCGTGGGCAGCACCTTGCGCACCGGGGGCTTGGCCTTGGCCGGCGTGGTGGAGGGGAAGCCGATCTTGGTCACCTTGTGCACCGGGGCGAAGAGGCCGTACTTGGGCTGGCACTGGAAATACCTTCCAAAAGCAAAGCACACGGAGGAGAGCAGGAGTTAACTTCATTTCACACGCACGGTCTGGGTTCATGGAGTATTCTAGATCAGGAGTATGAAAGTTTTGAAGGACAGGAGAACAGCTGGTTCTGTTCTGAACCATCTCATCCACGCTGGATTGCAATTTTATTGAACACCAGACTGGGAAAAGGAACTTTGAGAAGCTGAAACAGCATGATCATATCAGACTTCAGAAATTCAGAGTAAACACTACAGCTCTGGGTCCTAAACACTTCAATTCAGATTCAGTTTTATATCCATAGATTTTCCCTTCATCACATTCCTCTGAGCTGCCAACAAATGTGGTGGCAGAGAGTTAAAACTAGAAATCAGATTTTAATTTTATATTTAAATAATATATTTTAATTTCATTATTAATTATTCTATAATTGTTAATATTATTATTTATGTTTAATAATTTCTTAAATGTATATTTATTTTAATTATATTTAATATTTTTATTAATTAGATAATCATAATATTATAATTATTTTACATTATAGCATTATAATTACTATATTAATTATAATATTATAATTGGTTTATCATTATAATATTATAATTACTATATTAATTATATATTAATAATTAATAAGATATTTAAATAATATATTTTATTGCATACATACAATTTATGCATATTTGATGATACAGAACATGTATCTTTGGTTAAATATAGACAAAAGCCACTTAGAATTTTAAGTTGTGATCACCTGTGTTAAGGTGGGGGAATCCTTGTAAAACCTCTTTTTAATGAGGTAAAAGACTGGTCCTTATGGCAAATGAGAAAGAAAGTTAGACTGTGGTGTTAATTAATGCCTTCTGAGTGTGCCTTATTGGAGGAAGCAGCTACACTGCTCCCAAACTCTACCAGGAGGCAGCTGTTGGAACAGGAGCTTCCAGCTCCTGGGATGCTGGAAGATTTCCCTTAAGTACAACTATTGGATATCTAGAGATTTTCTTAACTGAGCATTCCTTCCAAGCTGAGAAATCAAACAGGCATTCAAAAGAAGGAAACTGTGTTTTCCATTACCAGTCTATGAATAAAACTCACATGGGAGTAGAGATCAGCTCACCCCATGAATGTGAGAGAAGTGTTGGAATCAGAAAATTCAAACCATCACACAACAACCCTCGCCACCATCAGAAAACAAGGCAGGTTTAGAACCTCCCTTCCTCCCTGGATTGAAAATTTCAAGGAAGATATAAAAACCCAAAAGAGAATACAGAGAAAAATCTAAATAAGTAAATCTGGGAACAGACTGACCTCGTGCCAGCAACAGCTCCATCATTCTTTCCCAGGGGTTCATCCAGCTCCACTCCACACCATTCTCCTTTAGCAAAGTCAGTTTCTCCCAAAAAACGCACAACTCCAGCTTTTGTTCCTCCGACCTAAAGAAATAAGACACACACCTGCATTTAATGCATTTCCCAATTAAAATACCAACTTCAGTGAAAAAGCTTTTGGCATAACTACATTCACAAAGCACAGGAATGACATAACCAGTTCTTATTTCAAACTATTTTTTTGTCTGAGTTTTTTTTAATGTTGAAATATTACTGATGTTCACAACCAAAAATATATTTAACAAGCCACAGTATAACCAGTGCACTGAATTCAATAGATTTGTGCTAGAGTTTCACATAAATTTCTACCAGCAGATAAGGATTTCTAAGGTCTGTTTGCTTCTTCTTCTAACTCTGTGAGGAAAAATAAAAGAAATTAAAATCCTTTCATATTTTCTCTACGGAATAATTCAGATAAACTACATAGTACAGCCCTCTTTTATTTAAAAGAACTGATATAAAGCATGATACAGAGCACTTAGCAAAACTGTAGATATAACCTGCTATTTGAATCCTTGGGGAGGGGAGAATCATTTTATCTTTTCTTCACTTTCAAGAATAAAAAAAACCCAACCCAAACACTCCTAAAGGAAAGACTAGAAAGCAGCAGCTTTTAGACTTATAATATTAAATATTTACAGCCATTCCAATTACTTGCAATGTCTGTGAGCTACAGCTTTTCGTAACACCCAGGGGATGGAAGAATTAAATTAAGTGAAGAAGGAAAAGGTGTTGTGTGGCTGACACTTGCCAGGGAGAGCCACAAGCCAGAACTGCAGGATTCCTGCAGTTCAGGAAGACAATATGTTGTGCCCTAAATTTGTGAAAATCTGTTCAGCCTGCATCCAGCATTGTGAAAACAGGGACATGGTGATGAAAACCTCTTCAAGAGATTCACAGAATTCCACATGGAAAATACACCAATGGCTTGAAAATGTCCACCTGTGTTTTCCAGCACATGCTACACAACCAGGAATATTGTGAGGCCGTGGCAGAGATCTTGAATGAAACCTCCTATTAAATACTGTGATTTTCCTTTTTATAAACTAAAAAGTAATTTAGTATTTAATATAATTTTTACAACAGATATTCTACTTCTTGAGGGAACTTCCCAGGATTACTAGAGAACAACGAGCTCCTCGTGCTGTAAATTAAGGTGCACCATCACAGCACATGAGAGAATTCACATTATTCCATTTCAGATGTGTTCCCTCACGAGATCACCTGTGAGGAATCGAGGACTTTATGTGTCCACAAAGTCCCAAACCAGTGCCCAGGAGCTGCCACACACATTTGTGCTCCAGTTTCTGGCTCACCAACCCCTCTCCAGTGGCGAGATGAGGCTTCAGCTGATGAGGAAAAATAACCCTAATCCACACAAACCTCAGAAAAACGGAGAGTAATACTTTTTTTTTTAATATTATTCAAGTGAGAAAGGTGGCAGAGGCACCTCTTGTCCTCACTTGAGGTGGCAGCCCCTTCTCTGCCATTAGAAGCGATTCTGGAACAACTGCAGGTCACCTTCAGACCCTGCTTTAAGTGGCACTGTAGCAAATTATTACTCTCCATGGAATAAAAACATACAAAGTTTACAGTTATCATGACTCAGCCTAATATAGTAACTCGTAGAACCTTTGGTATTCGGTGTTCTTGGCAGAGGACACACAAACAAGCACCAGGACTGGCTTAAAAAAAAAGGAATTGTAACCACCCAAAGAGTTACACAGAATCCAGATCTCTGTGGCACAGTGGTGAGGAGGGAATATATAACACTGATAAAGTATTTCCTGGGAAAAACTACCCCTTAAATTGTGGGATATGTTACTCACCCTCAGACATTATCTACTTTTTCTAGAGGATAAATACCATTAACCTAAGTACAAACATAAAAATAAATTTTAACTGCACTATCAGTCCATACTGAGTCTTCCAAGTTCTTATTCCTTTTCCAGCAAGTTTGGGTATGGTTTTCTGTCTGTTTGGGTTTGTCTTGTTTTGTTTGGCAGTTTTATCTTTACAGATAAATTTGGAACATACCTTTAGGTGGAAAGACTGGTTAGTTCTAGTTAGAAGCTGTTTCCCTACTCAATTTTGTACTGTTTTCTACCCAAAAAACCAGAGTTCAATCAAAAGAGGCTCTACAAACCCATTTAAGAAATTAGACAGGAAAACCAGAACAATGGCCTAGATAAGGAGCATCCCTTCAAAGACAATAGTCAGGTTTGGGGTTCAACAGAGAGATTCCTCAAGCTCCTTTTCCAGAGCCCTTGAGCCAGGCAATGAAATTTTAGTCCTGTTTTGTGGCATGTGTTTGTGTTCATGGTGATTTTTTTAAACAAACCCAAATGAATTACCTAAACACAGCCACCCACCACGTTTCCATAGGAAGGTAAGTGGGGCAAGTGAGGTAAGAGGTGTCTGAAGCACCGTGGTGAAATAGGATAAATCCATGCAAGGATTCCCAGGGACAGGAAAAACTGCTGCAATCTGTTCCCTGCAACTCATACCGTAAGTGAACCTCTCCAGAAGCAATGCTGGTTCCAGGATAACACAGAATGAACTTGGGTGAAGAATGTTCATCCCTTTTTCTCCCATACCTTGGCCCTGCTCATCTTCCATGTTGATGTGAAAAATGTAAAGTGTTTATTTTGAAGATACTACATTCAAACCACAAACTGGGAGACACAACCAGGAAGAATCTGGCAGTGCCCAGTGCCCCCTGGCCCTGCTCCAGCCACTGCAGTGCCCATGACCCAGTGCCTGGTGGGAGCCAGCAAATGCAGGAATTCATATCCCAGACCAGATGGGGCTGCACAACACGAGATTCCTGGGAGAAGCAGCAAAGTGACTCGTCTTGTAACCATGGTACCTGAGTTATTTTAAACAGAACTCAAGGAAGAATGCCAAAGAATTTTTGCTTTTTTCCAAACCCAGTCCAGCTTCTTTGAATAATCGGCTACTATATTTCTCTTTCTGCACATTCTGTGTCCTTACAAGAGCAGGAATTGGAGCACCCTGTGGTAGTGATGTGCTCAGAGAATCAGTGAAGGTCTATATGGGCAGTTTTGCTCAGTTTCAAGCAAAAGCTTTCTAAATTTCAGCTTTAAAGACAGGTCAGCCCTGCTTTATAAAGCCTGAGACTACTGAAGGCTTCCAATCATTCACAGACATCTCTCCCAACAGTGTATTTATCTCCAGCTGCAATTAGTACCTGCAAGTGACAACACCTGCCTTGAGAAGAAAATAATAATAGTTTATTCCCATGGTAGTACAGTGTGAGGTGCTACTGTACAATACAGTATGGTAAAGGCTTTTCATGATGAAATTTGCTGTACATATACAGACTTAATAGTGCCATACATGGGAAAAAAGATCCTGACAAGATTAAACTCAACTTTTCCAACAAATATGAAAAAAGAATCGTACTTACAGACTGTAACATCTGTTATAGAAAAGTTATTTTTAAAAATTGTAAGAATTAGAGCAAAAAAAGGTAAAAAACCCAACCCACAAAACTGGTTGCATTTGCCAGCAGATCTACCTCCCAGTATTGCGTGAAGGACTGAAATAAAAAAGGTCAGTTTCTAAAAGAAACAGGAAGAAAAATTATTAAAAGGTTTCTAAAAGTTCTATGAAAAAATGGAGCACAGCTACCACAAAGACGGTTTTCCATGACCTTCTTTCATGCTAAGGCAGGTCACTAAATAATAGATAGAGAAAAGAACTGCCAGACGTTTTCTCAGTCAGTTCCCACACTCAATACAGTCAAGCTGTAAAATACAAAGCTGTAATACCCCAGAGAATCTAGGTTAGACTACAGGTCATTGTGAGGTGAGGAATTTTGCTTGGAACTCGCTGGAGTTATGTCAAACACATGCAAAAAGCGATTAAATTCCATTTATCCAATTATACCTGAGCTGACATTAATTTGCTGCCAGGTAAAGTGAAATAGCAAAATGGGTTTGGAAACCTGAAGCGGTTAAAAACCTCCTGGTGAAAGGACAGGGGGATGAACACGTCAGAGCTTGTGAGAACCTTTGTGGAGCCACATTTCCAAAGATAAGGAGAAGCAGGAAACAAATAAATCAGTGTAATCCAGCAGGGGGGAAAGAGAGATGGTTTAAAAACTGAGAGTGATTTGAGCAGTGCTGGTGGAAAAGAGGATGAGCAGGGTCTGAACGTTGTCAGTGTAACAATATCACTTATTCAAACCTGCAAGAGGAGGTAAAAAGTGAGTAACAACTGCTGTGTCTCCCCTTGTGCCCGAGCACAAACTTGTGGTGACTCCTGAAAGCATCACTTGGCTATTTCTGCATTTTCAGGACAATTCAGCACCACAATATGCAGCATTTGGAAAAGTAAAACCCATCCAGCCACACAGAGCCTTTGAAACACCTGGGATCCACTAATCAGCTTCTAATCAGAATCATCTTCCTCTTGTTTTTCCAAATTCAGCAGAACTGTTTCCAGATGGCAGCAGAAATGGTGTTTAATTGATTTGTTCACCCCTTCAAGGCCAGAGGGAACAATGGGATCATCTCCTCTGGTTCTCATGGAACAGGTCTTTCCATTTCACCCAGTTCCATCTGTAACTAACCCTGTAACTGTACTGAGCTAATTTCTGTGGGGATGTTTTTGGAGCAGAGCTGATATCCATCAGGAAACACACTTCCACTGACAGGCTATTTTCATACTTAATCACTCCATTGTTCAAACATATTTAAATTTCAAATAAACCAAATCTGACTGTGGCCTCTGGCCACTGGCTCTCATTATGCTTTGTTTTGGAAGATTACAGAGTTCTGCAGCATCCACCATGCAGGTACACACAGGTTTTAAGCACAGCACCTCAATTTTCCCTTTGAAAATTAACAGCTTAAGTTCTTAAAATCTTTTATTGCAAGATACTTTCTCTTGCTTGAGTCATTTTCCAGCTGTTCTGAATTCTTGCCAAATTCCAATGGGTTTTTCAAATAACTAAGGATGTAAATATACAGAGTTCCTAAATCTATCAATAATGCCCAGTGCTAATTTTGAAGCTAGACTGTTAGATAGTATCCAGAATTCTAAAATAATAATAATTCCACCACATAACTCCATAATGGCGTTTTCTCCATTAAATCTGTAGTTTCAGAGAAGTAAGCAAAAGTGTTTGACAAAACTGCCATGTTTTAGTTTGTCAACATCTGCTTCCTCTGTCAGTTTTTGCCTATCTTTTTTTGCTGAGATTAGACATATATTAGATATTTGCTTCAGACCACCTTATTTCCTTTTAGAAATGTCTACATAACATCCAGCACTGGATCAAGGCACGACTGTAACAGTGCTAGAACATCTCCCAAACTTTAAACTGGCCTCCCTAATTCAGATTTTTCAACCCAGCAATTCTGTGAATAGCAGGGTTAATGACAGCAGTTTTCCTGTGGCATTGGACATTATGGCTGAGTGACTTCACTAGCTAAAAATGCAAGAGGGATTTCTGGTGTTTCCATTGATGGGAACAGGATTCAGACAAGCCTTGATCGTGTGGATTCTCTGATGTGCAAAGTTCTGTGAAGGCAAATTGCAGCTTTTCCAGAAGTGGTGGGCAGAGCCTCCACCTTCTCTTGGGCTGTTTCCATGGAACTCAGAAGAACTTGCTTTGAAACCTCTCAATTTCTACCCAGTTTGGTTGCAGCAAACTTGGAAGTTCAAAAGCAAGGCCAAAGAGGGCAAAAAACCTCACGTGCAATAAGATACTCACACACTGTGCTATCTCACAACCCTTCACTTCCAGAGAAAACAGTTTAGTAACTAAAACTGAAATGCTACTGAGGTTCAATTCATTCATCCAACTCAAAAGAAACAAAAAAACCCCAACCCCCTAACAGCAATTCCATACTACAAAAGCCACATGTGAATTCATCACCACCACAAAAACAAGCAAAGACTAAAATAAGTAAATAAACTGTTCTTTCTCCCATCCTGTGCTGAAATGACTGAGGACAACGTGTTCCTGGATATTCCCCCTTGGGAAGGCAGGGAGAGGGGAAGGGAGCCAGGGAATCCACACACAAAAAATGAATTAACTACTACCAAAGCACGTGGGGATGTCACCAGTCCCTGCCATTACATCCCAGTAACTGCAATTTGAAGTTAAATAAGGACTTGCCGAAACAGAGTGACTCAGACCCGAATCGTGCCTTGCTCTAAGAAAAATATAACCCCTTAGTTGTGAGCAGGTAGGTAATGACGTGTCCTGAAAAATGCTTAAAAGTAACATTAAAAGAAATCAGAGGTTTGCACAGGGAAAGTCACCCGGATGATGAATTGCAGGCAAAGCCTCTGGATACCCCTTATCCCTCAGATATTTTCTCATACATGTATTTCATGCTGTAGCAGCCACTTAGCAAACTAATCTACATCATGTATTACAGTATCCAAAATACTGGGGCTAAGTAGACATACATAAATATAGGAATTACTTTCATCCTTGACTTAACATGACAAAGCCATCAAAACACCCCACAGCCACCTCAGCTCAAGGATAATGCAAAAGTGTGACTGAGCAGTTAAAACTCACATTTGATGGAGGAGGCTCGAGATAAAAGCCCCAGGAGAGCACAAAACAATCACATATTCCCAACTTCCAAGTTTTCCTTCCTTTTCCATCTTTGTACACATTGTGCCAGATATTTTTGCACTGTTTTAACTGTAACACCACCAATGAGTATTTGTTTTTATAACAGTTAAATATTATCATAGATTTTTAAACAGACTAAGCTCAGCAGTGCATTTTCTATTCAGAAAGTTGTAAAATCCAGAAAAAGGAAACGTTAAAAACACAAGGACAATGCTAAAGGGAGGAACTCCTCTCTGCATGTGAAGTTTCTTTTTCCCTTGGTCGCTTTTAAGAGCCCTGGAATGTAATCACTTGACAGCCCTACGTCATGTTTACTTGCAGATAGGTTACACGGGTGGAAACAAATCTGACAATAATCTCCTATCAACCCCTGCCTGTCCCAGCACTAAACACCTTTGGAAGAAACAACAAAGCAAGGAGTAACTTATAGCCAGCTCTGTAAAACAGGGAATAAAGAGAAATTAGATGTCATTCATGCACAGAGAAGAACTTTGCAAAAAGGCCACATCAGCACATGCCTGTAAATTGAGTTTGCATCCTTTTGTGAACATATGGACGGAGGCCGAGTTCCAGCTTTACAGCTCAGCCCCAGAAGCAGCAGATTTGGCAGACTGTGATGAAGCTGTAACTGGTTAAATGAATGAAAGCACTTTAATCCCTTGAGAAGGCTAAGGCCCCTTAGGTTGATAAGATTTTTATTTATTTATTTAAAATACAGCATCTGGTCCCTTCAGGGAAAAGCCGACGACGCTGTCAAAGCTGCTTCAACTTTTGCTACAGGCAACAGTTGTCACATAAAGCAGATTCCTCTCTTTTATTAACAGGTTGGCTTTGTTTTGGCTGGGTAGTTCAGGGGGTTTTGTTTGTTTGTTTTTAAAATCAACTTTGCATTGGGCTCTTAAGAAATCCTAAGTGTGCAACACCAGGGCAAACAGGTTCTCTGGCCACAACTCAAACAGGAAACCCAAACTGGCTGAGCCTGAAAGTAATTTGTTTTCTGAATTGGTTTTCTGTTGTTCTTTCCCCGTCTGGTTTAGCACTGAGCACAGCACTTCCACTGGCACTACTTGCACAGGAATTCTTATTCATAGCAGGTTCAAATGCTGAAGCTGGAGCCTGATTTTCAGCAGGAAAATCAACTGCAGTTCTGGCACTGTGTCATTAACCCCAGAAAGGCTGGACGAGGGCAGTGAAGGAAGTGCAGATTTCCACATCAATTTTCCTGTGTTACAGAATCCCCAAATACAAGATCAGGCTGTCCAGAGTTAATCTTCTCTCTCTAACTGTTAAATCACATCTAGATTCCAGAACATACATCATATGTTAAGAATGGAAATTATGCCTAATGCAGAGCTGTTTGAATGACTCTTTGCATTATTAACTCTTCTTTGGTTTAGCCCTATTTTTATCCAGTAAGAGATACATCAATGCACCAAATGAAAAGCTGAAGAGTAAATTACCCATAATAAACCACAATTCTTTGAAATATCTAACTACTCTACCTATATTTTCAACATTTCCACGTACTATCATGAGGTAGTGTTGGCTTCTTCTTAATGAAAGAAAAACTAATCATAAGCTTGCTGAATATGGCTCAGACACACTGGGATTTGAGGGAGACATTTATCTCAGAGATTCCCAAGACAGCAGAGCACAGGGTGCTGTTTCAATTAATCATCTTTGAGGAGTAAACTACAGAAATCTAAAGGTCCTTTTCCACTAGAGAATCCATTTAGGGCTAAAATACTTCAATGAACACTTGTGTATTCACTCAGTTTGATTTGCTTTCGATTTGCCTTGACTCCTCTGGAATCTCAAGAAAGAGAACTTCTAAGACAACAGGACAATGGGAATTTCTCCACGATTATTATATTTCCCTTATGGGCATTGATGTCTACCATGAGTTATTTTTCTGATGTTTACAACTCAATTTAACGGCCTGGAAATGTCTTCTTCAAATTGAGGGGAAAAAACAGGAAAGGTTGTAGCTGATTGTTGTAAGTATTTTTCTGCAGGCACCCACAGCTGACATATCCAATACCTTGAAGCACTCCCTGTTTTGATGTCAATGTCTTTTTAATATACAAGGTCTTTTGGGAAAAGAGGTTTTCTGCCTCCTGAAAAAGCAAGGCTGCTTGTTTTGCCTCTTTTTATCTCTGTATCTATAGCACTGCTCAGCACAACTTCACATGAGATACTCTGAGCAAGCCTGGTTTTGAGAATACATAGGTGATCACCTCACAGCTCTACTTGGTTTTGGCAGTGGAATTTATTTTCTCTGGCATTTCTTTTCTCTGGTTTTTTTTTTCCCTCTGGAAATTTGCTTTCTTTTACTTCTCTGAAATTTCTTTCACTCTGAATAAAAGAAAATCTGTATGTAACCACTATTCTTCCTAATGTTATCTCAATTAAGGAAAGATCATGTAAGGCACGTGTCTTCATAATCAAATAAATCAGGGATACATTCACTGGAAGCTTCCTTTATTACTAACTCTTTGTGTTTTGAAGATACCAGCTCTTCTGTAGAAGTTTGTGAGGACTCTAATATAGGACCACATAGCATTTGGTAATTCTAACTTTAAGTGTACAACAGACTGGTGAAACAACTAGAGATCAAAGAAAATAAGCCTAAGGCATCTTTTCTCTCCACACAAGACAATACAGGCCCTGCACTGGAGCTTTAATCAAATCCTCAAGACTTCTTTGCTTCATAACAGCCTTTAATCAAACCACCTCATCCCAGCACCACTGGTTCAGCACAACTGAGGCAGCAGTTTGCTGGGACAATGCAGAAGCAAACGTGAGGAGTGACAGCTTCTTTTCCTGGAGAGGAGTAGTATTAACATCTCTGTAGGAACAGGAAAATATTCCAACAAAGCTGAGCTGCTAAGAAAGCCTGAAATTGAACCCAACATTTCAGGTTCAAACTTGTGCCCCATTTGCATCTGCGTAACACAAAAAGTTGAGATGTGAATTAGTAAACACTGTCGGAATGGCCTCTTGTTCCTTGCTAATCCAGACTGGCGAGACAAAAAGAGCTGTAAGATTTTGCCTTTTTTTGTTGAAGTCATCCAAAACCAGCCAGTTACCAACAATAACAAGAAATTTAAAGTAATTTAACTGATCCACTCAAGGTAACTCCCATTAAGGACATTTTAGAAACCAAGGCAGAGGAAAAAAAAATTTAACAGATTGAAATACTTCAGTCTAACACTCCACACCCTGAGATCACACACTAAGATCAATAAAGTTGAAGCCATCTGATGTCCATTCTGGAATGTAATCTTGCCTGATGAGCTGTGCCTTACCCATCTATTAATCTGCCCTTTAGGACATCATTTTCCAATTAGCTGTTTTAATAGGACTCCCAAATGAGCTTTTGTCTATCATGAATTCATTGTTCTGAACTTCAGTTCTACGCTGCTGGAGGCTCCCTGTTCTCAAACTGCAATTCTCAGCAGTTGTTTTCCCCACGTGTCCACAATCATCAAAAAACCTTCACAAAATACTCCCAGCAGTTGGTCCAAGCTGCAAAAACGGATGGATGTTGCAGCACTGAGCTCCTCCAGCCCTGCAATGGTGTGGTCAGACTGGAGCACATCACGTGGCTGTGACACCACATTGTCACTTAGAGGGGAAATTCTGTGCTGAGGTGGGACTGACAACTTCCACCCAGCCTTTCTTCCTCTTGTGTAACATATTACTGAAAAGGGGCTGCTGTGAGCATAAATAAAACCCAAAAGACACGGAGCAGGCCAGGTGGATTTGTCCCTCTGATGGAGCAGGAATGGCTGAGCAAGTGACACAAGTGACAGGCAGGTCTTTCCCAACAACTGGTGCTGGCTGTAGGCTTTGAGGACAGTTCCCACAATTACTCAGTGACACCTCAACTCTACAGTCCACAGTTCTGGACAGGAGTTCAGGGAAAAAAATATTAACAGATGAATCAATTATTCAGCCAAATTTAGGATGATTTAGGATTATGAACTAACCTGGCCATTTAAGATATTTACATCTGAATTATTATTAGACATGACAGCAGAGTTTGAGATCTAGTACAAACAATTAGGTGGGATCCCAAAGGATTAAAAACCAGTGAACAAGGATCCTGTCCCTTTAACATTCACATTCCTGAGTGTCTTATACTGCTATAGAAATTATAGTTATGTATCACCAACATACTGTGCTAGGAATTGCCCCAAAACCTCAAACCACAATTTGATGACTCAAGAGGAAGATTTAAGGCAAACAGAGGTAGTAGAGAGGATGAAATACTAAGTTTAACTTGTCCTACTTAACAAACAGAATTTGGGACCTTATTATTATCAAACTGCGGCACTTAGGATATGCTACTCCAGCAATTTGCACTAATTAGATACAGAGAAGGCAGAACGATGCCTTCACAGGCACCAGAGAATTCTCCCACCCAAAGAAGACATCCCAGAAGGGCTCACAAAGGTCCTGGAGGAAAAGGCACACAAGTGGTTAAAGCCCTGATGTTGTCTGGAGGACAACAGGGCTCTAGTCTCTGACAGAAATAGCCAGGGATAAACCACAAATCTTTGTTTCCATTGGCACTCCAAGAAAACACATCTCAGCCCAAATCCAGCTGCCAGCCAACCCCTGCCCTCACTTCACCTTTGTCTCCTTCTTCAACTTGGCCCTGTGTTTTAAGCTCTCCTTAAACAGAAAGAGAAGGCAAATTCTTCCTTTAAAAATACAATAAACTGAATTAAAATATCAATCCATCTTCACTGCAGAATTATTATCTGGTGGGGCAATGCAGGACAAACAATAAAATCTGGGGGTTTTTTTCTATACAATGTCCTTACACTAACCCCAGAAATGTTTCTATGCCAGGACACTCACACCTGCCTAGTGGAAATTCTAAAATTATACTGTAAATAAGAAGAGACTGTATCAAAATAAGAGCGAGACAAATCTTCAGCTTAATGATGCACTCGAGTAAATCAAACCTAAAATCAGGTCTCTGATACAGTGATCATAGACCTGGTGGGCATAAAAGGATCATTGCAGCTGTATTTGAAGGCTACATAAATAGTCTTTAAGTTAAGAATATAACACACACAACATACCACCAGTTTTCTGATAATTATGTTTTTAAAATGTTAAAACTAACAAAGTGACTCCCTTTTAAAAAAAGGTGAGCTGATACAGTGGCAGAAGCATTCAGGGGTCTGAATTTAGGAAGGGCAGCCAAGTAATGTGGCACATCCCCAAGAGCACACGTAATTCCTGGCTGATCAGTGGCATTAGGTGACTGCTTCTGTTCCTGCCTATCACCACTCAGGATCAATCAATTATTGAACTGTTTGCTTTCTAAAGACACGGGCCTGGACAGGGCAGAAGACCTGCATGGAAATTTCACACGCTTGGTTTTTATTTAGCATGACTGGAGCTCTTGAAGACACAGAGAGATAAGATACAAATATGTTGTTAAACACAATGTTGTGTTCTAAACAGTGGCAAAACATAATAGATTAAAACCTGCCAAAATAACCATTTTATCTTGGTACTGCCAAGATATTCCCACATGCATGCAAAGAGCTTGTTTACAGAAGACACTAGACAAAGAAAGCTGGAGCATGAATTTACATTATCTTGACCAAGGAAACAGCAGAAAAGTTTTGAATGTTAGCAGAAGTCTCAATCAATCAATCAAAAGCAGACAGGGAAATCTTACCAGAACTCGATCTCCGATTTTGAGCTCCCTTTCTCCTTTTTTTAGTGATCCAGCTTCCGAGAGATTTGATATAGATTCACTGGCAGTTTTGGAAAGATTGCTAATCTGAGAAGGAGTTGCATGTTCCTTAGCAGCAAGAGGAGTTTTCTGTGGAATTCCTGAAGGGGGAAGTGCAGCAGCAGATGAGGACACTGCACTAGCAGCTGATGTGGATGTTGGTGACGTGGCTCTCGAAGCGTGAGCTGTCTGGGTACCGTTGGCTTCATCCTCTGTCACCACTTTCCTGGTCAGTTTGGATGGCCTTGTGAATATTCCCCTCAGGGGTTCACACTGGAAATAGCGAACTCCAGCCACGGAGCCATCGTTCTTCCCGATGGGCTCATCCAGGACAATGCCTGCCCACTGCCCCGGGGCAAACTGCGTTTCTCCCAGGAACTGGATGAAGCCGGGTTTGTTTCCATTGACCCAAACGCGCTCCCCGACTCTGAAATCATCCACAAACTCCTCGTGTGCATCTGCGGGGGCTGTGCTTGAGCTCTTCTCACCGGGAGCTGCTTTTTCTGCTGGAGCTGGAATCAAAGCACAATGAGAAACAATGGCAACCAAATGCACCAATGTTCCAAAGAGCATCATTACTTAGTTTCAATGCAACAAATATCTGGAAAAGCATAATTTCGAAAAGGAAGATCACAACTCCTAATTTTCCTGTGCAAACACTGTCATCTCTGGGAAAAAAGAATTCAAAATCTAAGGACAGAGACACTGAATGCATTTAATGAAGGTTTTGGTAAAAACCTTGTAAAAATCACAGGTCTGGCTTCAAAAACTACCAAAGCATTTTTATCATTACAAGGTTTCTTTGAAGAAAATTGTTTGATCTCCAATTAGTAACCTTTAGATTTTTTGTAAGTTGTACATGTAATTTTTTAAAATCAGAAATACAAGCAAAAATACATTGGTGTAAAGAGTAAAAAGAGTGTACACTACAGCATTCAAAGTACTTTTTGTTAGAAGATGAATAAGGGAATAATTAAGATATTTAACTATTCCTTACCAGCAGCAACAGGTGTAGGTGTTTTCAGCAATGTACCCCCATGCTTGATGGTCTTAGAAGGAGCCTTAAGTCCACTTGGTTTTAACATACTCATCTTTTTGCAATACCAGTGGTTATCCTCCTCGTCTGTAGCAACTATCTTTTTCCAAACATGGATAAAATATATTGTTCAAGCTTTTTCAGCTCTGGAATAAACCTGTATATAAAAAGATCAGGCAGGAACAAAGATCAGTGTTAACTCCTGCAGAAGACATTTCTATACATACACAATCTGTGTATAAAATGCATTATAAAAGCTGCTTTACAGTAGCAACCAGCAGCATTTCCAATTCCCCATCTTTTGAAAGCCATTTCCTATTAAAAACTAAATCATCAAAATAACTCACTTTGCTGAATGCTGCTGTATTTGTCTTGAGATTTAAACTAAAAGGCTATTTTAAGAAAGAAAAACAAAGCCCTTAACAGCATAGCTAACATTACACATAGATTTAACTGCTCCACACACACAACTGTTTTCAGTCACATTTTTCCAGTGTTGCAATATCTCAGCAAAAACAACTTCGGACTACAGCAATAACAGCAAGAGAAAATACGACAGCCAGGAATTTCAGGATAAAAGGAGTAAGGTTTCTAAGAGATTGGAACTGAAAAGCTTAAATGGTTTAAGAGTTACATGATGACAACTGAAAAGCAAAGAGCCACCTCAGCTTTCTGTGACCTCAGATCACAAGATACGCTGGCTCGCAGTCCCCACCAGTGCCCCAGCTAAGAGGAGGGACTCTTCCCAACGTTGCTAGGATAGAACTTGGAAGCCAGCTAGAAGCTTTTCAGGGAACTGTGTTTTGCCATAGGAGGCATCATCTTTCTGATTACAAAAGCTTCAGAAAGGCCTTTTCATCTCTAATGAAAAATCTGTATTTTTTTACCTCAAATACAAACTCAAAGCCGAACTTCAAGGCGATTGCTCTCCCCCATCTTCAAAGGAAGAAACTATTCTGTGTGAACACAGCTTGGCTTTGTGCTGACTTTTACATGAGGCACTGCCAGAACAGCTACACCACTTAAACAGCAGCAGTACACACCTAAACAAAAACCTGAAGGGGAAAAGGAAACGGGCATGCAGCGAGTTGGCTCAACTGTTTGCTCAGAACACGTCAAACAAGAACTGCAAAGCAGCTCTCAGTCCTGCCCTTTACTCAGTGTTCTGGCACCTGTCAGGACAAAAAGTTGGGCAGCTGCAGCCTCCCCAAACCAGTGCCCAGGGGTGCAAACTGGGAGCTCAGCACCCAGTTAAAGGTAAAACAAACCTGGCAAAAGAGACAGCTCTGCTGCAGCAAGGAAAACTGAGGACAATAAACCAACCCTGTCTTTATCTACCAGTCTAAGACTTATCCCTCCTGTATTATGAATTATTAATCAGCGTTCCTAAAAATCAATTCACTGCTTTGTGAACCTAAACACCAAAGTGAAACATTCCTCATGCTATTTCAAGACCTGCCATGCCAAATTCAAGGCATTTTCTAAGTCTGCAGCAATGTTATATTTTAACGAGCATGAATTACCACCTTGGATGGAATTGTGTTTGCCAACAATTTAAGTTCTGCTCCATGAAAATGATGAAGTGCTGTGAAGATTTCTGAACCTTTTTTTTTTCTAGTGTTGCCAGAGGTTTGTCACCCACCTGCCTGCACACTTACGAGTCTGCATCATATTTCCTTATCTTTCATTTTAGAAATCTTCTAAAACTGCACTTTGATCTTACACACCAAGGACCTGGTCAGTCTTTTTTAGTTCACAGTCAGTCCCAAAGACCAAACTGATGGAAATTTGGGCCAAGGGGAGTCCTCCTTAAGGAAGATTTCTCCTAAATCCTGAAAGCTGAAACTTTTCCCCAGCACTCTGCCATTCTTTTCCATACATTACCACTTTTTTTGCCCCCAAAGACCATTCCAGCTCCACCACAACTACATTGTGCAAGGACAGGTGGATCAAGAGAAAGCACACAGTACATTACCACCCAAATTAGACTTTGCCAGTTTCAGTTAATTATTTATTAATAGATGGTTAACAAGCCTCTGCTCAACAGAAAGTTAGAATGTTCCACCAGTGCATTTCTTGGCTCAGGGTACTCATTCATAGTTTAATCTTGCTCTCCACAGTCATGGGTTATGTATTTGCTGTGTCATTTGCTTTTCTCAATGCACAGGCCTTCAACTAGGCCAGAAGTAACACAATCCCTCATGTCCTGGTTTCAGAGTTTCTGAAATTGTAGCTTAATTCAGACAAAATAAAAGCTAAGATTATAGGCAACACTTATTGATAAATGACAGCCTCACTTCAATAGTTAAAATGCAACTTTTGGTCTCAGGGACAGGGCCTTTGTAGCAGCATTGCCTAATGGAGCTCATAAAACACACAAATTTGCATCAAGTGATTTTAAGCATGACACACTCCAACATATCCTAACAGGCTCCAGATGTCAATGATCTCATTTCAGTTCTCATAAAAGACAGCAGCTCACTGCTTGTCTCAATTTGTTCTTTCCTCCCTTGAATCTGTCTCAGCTCTCCTGAAAAAAGATCCTTATAACCAATAGGCAAAAATATTACTGTGTCCCAAAATACATTATCAGGAACCTAAGGAAAGGTCCAGAAAGTCTCTGATAATGCATTCCACTGAAGTGTTCTACTGCAGGTTCTACCAATAACAAAACCGAGCATAAAAAGACATTTTAAGCACAGGCTTTACATTTGTGCCACTATTGGAAATATATGACTACACACAACATGAATTTTAACTGATTAATAATATCCTTATTCTTATTTACCTTTTACAGACCTCTGAGTATTGCATGGATCAAACAGCAAGTTGGGAACCACTGGTTTAAGTAAATAAATCCTACTAATGTGATAATAGATACAAATTCTGTTGGCAAGCTGGTATTAAAAATAAAGAGATAAAATGTAGCCACATAACCCTGAATTATAAAAGCAGAATATTTTCCAACTGTCAAAAAAGGAATTCCTATAATAAAAAGAAAGCAGCTGTCCAATGTTCCTTTCAAGACTATTTTCAACAAATAGTACTCCAAAAAGAACTAAATTAAATTAGAACACAGGAAGAAAAGTCAGCTCACTCTACTTAACCCTGTAATCATGACAAGAATTTAGGAATACCAGTGGAACCAGAGAATAGTTTAGGTTGGAAAAGACCTCTAAGATAATTAAGCCCAGCTTTTCCTAGTTCTTCAAAACATTTCAAATTAAAAAGTTTAATATTTAACTTAGTTAACACCATTAACAGACTAAATACTGTAGGAGAATGCTTTGCAATGCCAATGCATTTCTAAGCTCAGAAAGAGACCACTTGATTTGTTAATTGTGCTGAGCATAGAGGTACTTTGCAAAACACATATAAACAGTCACACTGAAAGATAAAGAGTAAATATTCTAAAAGGGGGTTGTAGAACAGGTAACTGCTGAAAAATCTCACAGGGCCCTATAAGCAGAGACCACCACATGCAACCCCTGTGGCAGTCAGTAATAAGCATCTAGAAAATAAATTCCCATACCATGAGGAAAAGGTAACACGACCAAAATAAACCAGAAAATCCTTCTGCAGAAAAGCTAAATGGAAAATATATTCCAAAGACCACCATGATGCAGTAACTTTGCCTTCCTGAGAGAAAAACAAACTCAGCACAAGAAGCACTGTTTGAAATCTCTGCCTGAACAGCATTTCTTAAATACCTGTTTCATACTCGTTGTTCAACTGCTGCTGCCAAGCTTGAAGGAGCTCATGAATCATTCCTCAAATATCTGGAGTTTAGAGAAAGTAACTTGGAATTTTGAATCTGGAAAGATTTCCCCTCCAAGTCCATGAGTTACTTTAAGAGCTCTGACCCTACACACTTATGAACACAACTCCTAAAATTACTGCAGTCTTAAGACTGAAGCACATAAACATGTTCTGTATGATTCATATCTAACTCCTGCAGCTCCAAAAGTTGTATTTGCAGTCTCCTGAACTGTTATTACACTCCTGTAAAAAATGAGTGTATATATATTTACAAAAGCACTTAATGCTTTTAGTTAAATTTATAAGCTTTTGAAATTCATACCTGATTTAAAAATACAACCCCATTTAGGCTTTGAACAAAATCAGTGCCTTCTCCTTGCACTGCTCTTTGCTGCTTGCTACTTCTTGGAGAGTATTTCTCTGTGTGCAAGAATGAGCCAGACCAGAGCCAATCTGGAAGATTCTGAGGGGAGTAATTAATGCACAGCAAGTGCACAAAATGACCAGACTGGGACATGCCCACCAGCATCAGCACCCTTACAGGAACAATTCTGGATGAGGGGGCACAAGAGAAGCTGAATCCTGGAACAAAAATCTTCCTATTCCTGACTCCTCCTCTGCTGCAATCTGGGTCTATTGAAGACATTTCTTACTGGGCACCCAAAAAGTCTGAATCACCACTTTGCAAGCAATGGGTTACATTCATAATGAAATATTCCAGAGCACACAATATCCATCGTAAATGTCTCACTCAGGTTCAAAGCCAGTCCTGCACAATTACAAGTTGCTAAACCAGAAGGATGGATTTGGAAGGCCTCATGCATTCACTTTACAGAGCTTCTCTGGAGTGATGCAGCACACTTGGGGTTCCTGGCCACTCACTACTTAAATACAACTATTCTAGAGCAATGAACTCACATCCAGGTCTCTCTGCATTGATCCACTGAAGCCAGACAGTGAAAAGGCAAATGAACTTCTCTCTGACCCTCATGCTCCTGACTTTACTGCAAATTCCATGTGTTTTGTCAGCTCTGATGCATTTATTGAATGGGCAGCAAGTTCAGACTGAAACACACCAGAAAGCACCGTAGGCATTTGTTAACAAAGCAAGGCACAAACAGCAAATTATGGTGGTACTGATGTAACTCTGCAGAGGCCACTGTTAAACCAAACTGAGCATCTGAACATTGCTCAAGGATTTAACTGCACTGCTCAGTGATTAGACTGTGGAATTAAAGGCATCTTTGGGTAAGTCACATTGAAACTAATAAAATTTAAGAACGACTTTATACATAAAACAGAAAACAAACAGAATTAAGAATTTAAGATTTCAATAGAGTAAGAGTTGGCATTTGGAAGTCAATATTTGATTACTCATTCAACACACAGCAATTAGAAAAAGGGAGCATTTAAAAACATGACTTCAGTTTCATTTTGTCTTCCAGAAACCATTGATTTTTATGTCAATTAATCAAGTAATGTGATGATCTGAATACAGCTCTCAGATACATCACTACTAGAAGAAAAGACATTATTTAATTCAGTGTTTGTTATGCTGAGTGCCATGAAAACGTATTTATTTGGGTTACTACGCTCTGCTTAGTGCCAACATCAAAATATGAGGGCTAGTAGGTGCCTATCAAACCAGTGTTTTGTACATCACCTTTAGAGGTAGAAAAAAAATTCCATTTAAAACTCAGCTGGTCAGGTAGAAAATAATAAAAGAAATCCAGACCTTTCAAATCTGTTGTTTGTTATAGGTACTGGTACAGGAAATAAAAATTTAGTAAGAAAGTAAACAAGGTCTCATAACTCACACAGGATCCTTATGACATTCTGCTTCAGCTCATTCCAGCCCAATCCAACATAACCACCATAGGAATTCCAGAGGTACAGGAACCTCAAAGCTGCAGTTTCTTACACTGTTTTCAACATAAATATGAATTTTACTAGGGGCAGGCTCTTGAAGAAGTGCATCTCTGCTTAATTTAACCAGGCATAACTATTAAATTAACAGAACAAAAGCAATTCTTGCTTTTCTGAAGTGCCTTCACAGTTGCTACCAGGATAACTCCAGGAAATCACAGCCACATGCAAGTTTTTGTAGGGCTTTCACCTAACCCAAACACAGTTTGCTTTTGCTGCCATAATAACACGAGCCCAAAGCCTGCAGGAATTTGGGAAGTTTGCCCACTGGGATGACACAGCTCCTCTGACAGTGGCACTGATGTGATGAACTCAACCTGAAATAAAGAGTGGCAAAACCCAACAGAAACTGAAAGAGAGCTACACTATCAGTGGCAGAGGGCCTGAAAAACCTTTCAGCTGTTTTCCAGGGCACTGGTTTAGGTAAACATTCCTTAGTCTGAGGCAATCAGTATGTGCTCAGTGAGACAGAACCATGCAGGGATCTCTGGAGCAGACCCAGGGCTGTAACACAAACACTCTGCCTTGTCATCACTCATCCCACCATCAAACCATCACACCCCGGGCTAAGGACATCCCCAGAAATAGCTCCTGGGTTTTTCCCTCCAAAGAGCAAATCCTAGTTTCCTTAAGATCTCAAAGATGCTCCCTCTGTCTTGTACACTGAGAGGGAATCAATCCCAAAGCCCCACAATGCTGTCCCTCATGAAGGACATGGGAACCTACAGCTCAACCAGCAACTTCAGATTTATTTCTTAAGTGAAATCAATAGTAGAAGTTGTATTTCTGTACTACAGATATGACTGGAACTGTTCTCCACATGAGTTCACACATCCCAGGGTATTCAGAACCAAAGACTTTTAGATCATCTTTCAACATCAGCCAGGCCTGCACACAAATCTGTATTTCTCCTCAGATTTTGAACCTGCTGAGTAATTTCAACTAAATAAAATAAAAAGGCAGGAGATCTCTAATAAAAATAAATTATGTTCCTACAAGTTGCACAGAAGCAGGTGAACCAGGAGGAGGGAAACTTGTGTTTAAAGAGTCTTGAGTTTCCCCCAGTACCTTTAGAACAACTAATTTCTGAAGCAAAGAATTTGCCATCAATACATTTGATAGCAGCACGTTACCAGTTTGTTTGGAGATAATATAAACTTTGAATTTAATATAGTTAAGAAGACAACCCTTATGAGACCCAAATCCACTGAAAATTGGTTTTAGGGAGTTGCTAAGTTGCTAAATAAGATACAAGGCTGTTTTTCTGCCTTGGGAAGTGGAGGATATTCGCTGCAAATTGTATAAACAGGATTCTCCCAGCACGTGCCAGGGAAAGGGAAAAGGCGGGGTAAATTCCTATAACTCAGAAACTGTACTAAGAAGAAGATGAATCAGATCAAAGATAGTAAGAGGCTTAGGACCTGAAACCATCAGTCAGATATTACAGCACTGCTATGAGGAAGGTAATTCATCAAAGCTTCAGCTCTGCTTATGGATTTTAATTCTGCATCAAGGACATTTTAAGTCACCCCATTTTATCATTCTAGAACTTGCTATGCTCATTCAGATTCCTAAATGCCTCAGGATCCTCAGTAAGGAAACACTGAAACACAGACTTGAACATGCTGAATATGAATATATTCTTATGAAGTACAAATGAGAGAGGACTAAAAAACTAAAAAACTATTTCAGGCCAGCAATTTGTGACTAATTTTTTCTCAATCTATTGCTATTTCAAACCCAGCCTGTTCAGTCTTTTTAAAAAGATCCTGCCTATCTTTAATTAATCAGGAAGAGCTGATAATTGTTAATATGATGCAAACTCTAACACTTCAAGTTGAACACATTATAAAAACACTGCTGCTCTGGTCTATTAAAAGATCAGAAAGCACATGATCCTCCCTCCTCAGCACATCATTCCCTACAGAAGGAGTCAAGGATTGAGTAGAGAAAGTTTCCAACTAAGTAAATAATTGCCACCTCTTCTGGTAAACCCATTATCATCACTTACTAATTTTCCTACGTTTTTCCCAAGAAATTCTTGTCTTTCCCCAGAGACCTCCATTTCAATAAGATAAAGAACAACTTGTTTGACTGTCCACACTGACTTCTGTTGATGATAATGCACTTCAACCATCCCAGTAAGTGCAATCAGTCACGATAAAATGATGACTTTGGAATCGTAGAGCTTCAAGTTTTTTAGGAAGTACAATTTAAATTTTGAGAAAGAAAAGATCATCTCCCATCAGCCTCAAACCCCAAAGCATTTAAAGGCACAAAGGCTTCTCCCTAATAGAATTACAACTGAAGCAGCTGAAACAAAGATGCTGCTTTTTATAGTACGGATTTAATTTTGATAGACTTGGGTGAAACTGTAACTGTTTCACGATCTGTGAAAACATCAAGTCAGCTGTCTCTTTTTAGCTCTCCACGTTCTTAGCTTTTGAAATTAGCACCATGACTGCTGCACGGCTGGCAGAGAGCTCAGGACGAGTACAAATTCAGAACTTAGATAAATATTGCTGTGATTGAGTGGATGCTGCTGCCAAGCAGCGCAGCAGAATGAGAGTGTCAAATAAGCTAATTCTATACAATACTGAGTTTCTCTCTCTGCCTTGCAATTTCCCCTCACAATAAGCTAAAAATATAGAAAGTAACCTTATAAAGATCAGGGGAAATGAATAGTTTTTAATGGTGGTTCTTCTAGAAACAGTAGAGTGAAGACGTGCCTTATAAATTAAAAGAATGTATGGTACTATTCTTATGAATTTGTACAAATAATTAATGAGATAGTCCAAGTGGAAAAACTTAGGTGGCTGTTAAAGCACAAACTTGTACAGCATGTCCTCGAGCATCTTCTCAATCCTTCACAGCCTTTTGGGGCCAGGAGCCAGTACCAGATTTGTGGGTATTTCTAAGGGTCAGTCACAGAGTGCAGCATCACTCTGCAAAAACAAACGGATGTGGAGGACAGACACCTGCACAAGCAGGAGGGGTGTTTAAATCACCAGGGAGCTGCTGACAGAGTTCTGCTGGTCAACACCAACGAAATGGTTGCTCCAGCAGAAACTGGCATGGGGCTGAGGGCAGCTGAGCTTACAGCTAATGCAGTATATAATTGCCTTTCATTAAATAACAAAACACCATCCATCTGAGGCATTTCCAAACATGCCGCTCCAATAAGGATTCCAGCGAGTTACTCTTTATTCATGCCAGCAGAGCCAGTAGTCCCTAAGGAATGCCAAAGGATTAAACAAGAGCTGCATTCATTCATGGTTGTCATGTTCAAACATTAGAAAACTTGCATTCAACATACAGAGTTAACATTTGACCCGAGTGTTTTAGAAAGAGAAAGAAAAGCAGCTCTGAAAAATCATATTGGCAAGGCAGAGCTCTCTATTTCTTTTTAAGGAGGATCTATTCTGAAATATTCTCAGTCCCTCCCAAGAAAAACTTTAACAGGGCTAAAAGGATAAAGGGAAGGACACTAAAGGAATTATGCAATCTGCCCAAGCTGAGTAAATAAAGGCTGTCCTGGGTATCCACAGTCAGAAGATGGCAAACAGATACAACCTGCAAGTCAGACAGGAAATCTTCCGGAGCTCTAGGAAGTCGTAGCAATCAGCAGAGAGAGCACTGCTCCTTCCTACAGTGTAATCACATGAGGAAAGAGGCTGCTATTCCCTACAGAATACATCTGGAAGGAGCATACAAGACAGCTGGTGTTCTGCCCTCCCTAGAAAGCTGAGATCTTCTCTTTAAGGGAAACCATACAAATTATATAAAACTCTTTTCTTTTGCCAAATAAAACCTCCCTCTTGATCCCTACAGATACGGACATTTGAGGTCACATTTCCAAGCTTTTCTGCTTCAGCCAACTCATCCCTCTCCCTTCAATACACACAAAGCTTTAGTGCACTCTAGCACAGAGAGAAAATCTCCCAGCACGTGTAGAAGGACTGGGCAGGAAGAAAACCCTGAAATCTTACTATTTTACACCAAGAACAAATAATCCTCAGCATGTAAATGAAGAAGTTTTGCACCTGAACAGTTAAACTTAGAATAAGAAATGCTGCTGTGGGTGGAGGGGAGGTGTTTACTTTTCCTCCACAGTATCTACTTTGCAATCTTCCTACTCTTGCAGCAGGTGCACATGGACACGCACTAAAGGAAAACTGCTCTCTGCCGCTGCTAGTTCCAGAATTACATTGCATTCAGAATGCGTATTTCTGTTCTTTCAATAAAATACTTTGCAAAGCAGCCAGCATCAAGGCATTTCCTCTTTCGTACCTCTTTTTCTTTCTTCTTCCTACGTGTCAACACAAGTATCACATGTTTTAAAATCCTTCTGCTCAAAGATCTCAAAGCAACCTGTGAACTTCTATAAAACCCTGCCCATTCAGCACAGTGGGTTAAGTGAAGGGGTGGGGAGAAACAAGTCTTCATTTCAAAGTCATATTTTTAATCATCAACATATGCAATCACAGAGTAATTTTTCCTCCCCATGCTCTGTTTTGGAAGATTTCTTTAGTGTTGGCTTCTGTTTGTTTATATTTTGAAAAATTATTTAAAGCATGGATTCAGAACAAAGATGAAAGGGAAAAGTAACTCCTGATTTTTTTATGCAGCAGGAGGCACATTACCCTGTGAGTAACAGCAGCAATTACCTTGTGCCCCATGACAGCTATGGCACAGAAAAGGGAGCACTGCATCGCCTGAGGTACAGCACTATAGCGGGAATAGCAGGGGCCTGGAGCAGCGCCTGTGCCAGGGAATCCCGCAGCTCTGACACTGGCCAGAACATGGCAGCGAACTCTCCTGAGCCACCTGAGGGGATGCAAGAGCAGCTCACCTGGAAACCAGTAGCTTTTGTAACAACGCGAGGATGGGAAGTGGCCATAATAAAACAAAACCAAAAATGCCAAGGTAGATTATTAGTAAAACATCCGTATGTAAATGCAGGATGCTGAGAACTGCAGGTCAGCACTTACCAAGGAATATAAAGAACATGCAGACCTCTTCCCTCAGAATCACTCGCTCGAGCCACCGGTAAAACCCAGCACAGCGCCGCAGCTTCCCCAGGGCGAGACTCGACCTGAGGCTGCGATCCAACCCTCGTGTCCCCGCTCCGGACAACCACCCCGCAGGCTGAGGGAGACGAGGCCGCCCCGCGTCCGCAGCGCCCCGTCCCGCCGGGGCTCGGCCGGGCCGCCGCCGGAGCAGCCGCTGCGGGGCGGCGCAGGCAGCACGTGTGGCGGCCGCTAACAGCCCTCAGCGCCGGGGCCCGGCTCGCCGCCGCCGCCGCTGCCCCTCACGGCCCCACCGCTGCCCCTCACGGCCCCTCGGCGCCGACCCCCGCGCCCTCAGACCCGCCCAGCGCGGCGCCCGGACGGGAAGCGCGGAGGCCTCGAGGCGGGAGGCGGCGGCCGCGGCTCCCCCCGCCCTCAGGCGCCGCCGCCGCCCCGCGCGCTCCCCAGGGCGGCTTCCCCCCTCAGCCCCGCCGCCTCACCGGCCCCGCCGCCAGCGCAGCTCCCGCCGCCTTCTCCGGCTGCTGCTCCCGCTCCTGTTCCTGGCTCCCGCTCCCCCTCTGCAGCGGCGCCGCCCCGGCTCGCAGGAGGCGGAGCGGGGCGGGCACAACGTCTGCGCCCGCCGGGGCGGGGACTGCACCAGCACCAGCAGCGGCACCGGCGGTGCCCCCGAGCTTCCCCGCGCCCCCTCCTCTCCCTTTGTCCGCCCCCCGCTTTGTTCGCCCCGCGGCAGCCGCAGCTCGCGGGAGGGAGCGGCTCTGCCCCGGCTCGGGGTGGCCCCGCCGCGCCCGGTGGTCCCGGAGCCGTCGCTGCGGCAGAGCCCGGCTGGGTGGGAGGGGGAGAGGGTGGGCACAGACGGGGAGGTGTGAAGCACATCGCTCTAGTGGGTGAATAACTTCACTGTCTGCTGCTTCGCTCCATTTTCCTTTTGTCCTGATGCCCAGAAATTGATCGTGCAGAAATTTATCATCCGAAAGTACTGAATATTTTTTATTTTCATCGCGTTTGCGAAGCAACACATTGGAAGCTGGCGTTATCCCACTGCTAAAGTTTAAACAGCTGGAGCAGCACCTCCAACGCCATCATCAACAATTTAATACCGATTTTCAAGGCTGAATCAAACAGCTCTGCTTCACTTCTTCCCCTCTTATAAACAAGCAGGAGAGCCCAGCCAGAGCTGGCCCATCACTGCTGAATTCCTCACAAAGCAAACCTCAGTTTGCAGTCTCATAGCTCGTTTGGTTTCTGCATGATGCCATTCGAACAAAAGGGTGATGAGAAAGCAGTTCCATTGCTGGGGACTGATTGCAATTTGTGTTTCATTTTGGCTTCGTTCTTTGGCATTAATCCAGCACGGTAAAGCACAAAATGGTGTGATGCTGCACTCCCCCAAATAATAGGTTTCAACTACATCAGCATTTAGCAATGTTTGTTAGAATTTCACTTCCTAAACGTTAAATATAATCTCTTGCCATGGCCATTAGATGGTGAAGCAGATACTCGAATCCACGAACAGCCACCCCTCTTTCTCCCTGCAAAATTTGGTAAAAGTTTTGCTGAATAAGGACTTCAGGATTTAAACATTGGGTTGTATTTAGAAGTGCAGAGCTGGCAAAGGATTGCTTTTGAAAAAAATTACCCTGCAGCCCCTAGCTATGGAAACAATCCCTAACACAAAAATTGGGGTATAAACTGGAGAGTTGTACTAACTTTACAGAATACTTGCCCAAAATATCTGCTGGCTTAAGAGTGAACCTTTGTGCTTCTTTGTGGTGGTGCAGATTTGAGCTTTCTGTATTGATCTCATTCTAACGTAGAATGGGTTTTCCTCTAAGTGTATCTATCATTCCCCATCATTAATTTGATGTTTTGTCTCTCAATTAATTTGCCACCACATAAGTTCATCTCAAATGCTTGCAGTTCAGTGCTCAGCACTGTAATTTTATAAGCAGTATCAGACTGATGCATCTAGGACAGAGTACAGCAACTACAAGTCAGCTTAAAGATGGAAACTAGAAGTTGCAACTTTCTGCTGTTATAATGTGGAAGCAGTCAGTACCAGTGGGGAAATAATGGATAAAATATGGTTCAAATGTTGGCTTCACTCCCTTACCAGGCTACAGTAAAAATGTCCTGTACTAAGGCAAGAATTGAGAATGTCACACAGATCAAGGGAATGTGCCACTGTTTTTTTCCAGTAATTTCCTACTGAACAGATTCAGCTTCAAGTTCCTGTAGTCCTGTAGGAAAAAAGAGAGTTTGTTATCCATCCTTTGACCAGAATTTACTTCATACCATGAAAAAGTAGCTTTGGAGCAACTGTAACTTCAGTTCATCCCAGCTGGAAATGGTTCACAGCCCCTGTGAACCAACCTGCACCAGTAGGGCACAGCCAATTTGCAGGAATCATTGTAATAAAAGATCCTGGTACTATAAACCACACTCCTACAAAGGATTAGATATGATTGAAAGTGGTGGCTCTATTTTCTGATCTGCATGATCAGATCAGTCAACAAATAATATATGGGCATTTTCATAACTCCACAAAAACAGGAATTGCTGGATGCTCCAGGGAAATTCAGGATGCCGACATAACTACTGACATCCTGGCCACAAGTACAAGGCTCACTTTAGAATTAAAATTGTTCTCAATAATGTGGGAACACACGTTGCAGTTGTTTCTCCCCCTTTTTGGATTTCTGAAGGGTGCAAGGTTGTTGAAGCTTTCTAAAGAGCTAAAATGTTGTTCTTAAAGAACTGAATATAAGGATCTCCTGACTGAAGAGATCCATTTTTCTATTCAATGGGATGTATTCACCCAAGTATGAAGATTTTGAGTGCAGATTTTTTTTCCATCTGAATGATCTCTTCAATATGCACATCTGGCAATTCCTATACAGAACTGATGGTCACATCTGCTACAGAAAAGGCAGCTAATTGCTTTTTTTTTTTAATCTCAGAAGTGCTGCTTCAAAAATCCCAGCACTTGCACTACTATTTTCTGTAGTTTCTTTTCTGTAAAGGCTGCAAGAAGTCTTTTCACTGCTAATGTACTTACTGGTTCCCTTCCCCAGGTCAGCCAGGCTACCCAGCAGCAATAAAAGCTCTCCAAACCCATGTTCTTTGGTGAGCTACACAAGACAAGCTTTCATCCAGTTTCACATTATTTGTTCTACCCAACATGGGTAAAACAACAGAGAACAGTATTTAAACAAATTAAAAAAGAATCCTTTCTGCATTCTGGTTTTAACAAGATACTCAAATTAACAATGATGTTCATCTTGATGAGTGTTTCATTTCCCTGATAACTGAGAAACCAGTCTATTAATAAAGATGCAAATCATTCTAGCACTTATGTAAATACCAATAAAAGCTGAATTCTCACCTACAGCAAAGCAAAGCAGAAGGATTTTGTTCCTACTGAGTGATGAATTCTAAAGAAAGGGCAAATAAATGTTTATTCAGTCATGGGTGACAACTAAACACACGGTGTAAAAAACCTTATGTAACATCTCTGCTGCTGTAGTTAACTGAACTCTAGGAAGTGTCCAATTGTCACACAGTAATTACCACGTTATTAAATCCATCCTGTTTTCAAGCTACTCCAGGAATCACGACCAATTCCTCCCTCTGATTCATCCCCTCCCACCCCCCAAAATGTAGCAATGACTCTGCACTGTATTCTTAGGAACAGCATCAATCTTCAGTGGCATTCACTTCCCAGGGGCAGCACAGCCATGGCACAGACTGAAGGTGCTACGGGGTTCCATGGCAACTACCAAGGCATTTGAAATGCTTTAATTATATTGGAGCTTTTTCCTCCTCTTCGTTTTTCCTTTTTTTTTTTTTCCCCAGCTATGCTGCCTTACAGAGCTTGCAGTAAAATAATTATTTTTAGCAGCTAGCACGTCTTTCAGATATCTTCTAGAATCTCAGCTATTTCTCTTTTCTTGATGTTTTGAGCGCTGTGAATTGGGTTATAAAAATTTAGAGTCAGAAATCCAGATCTTTTTAAGACACAACTTCCCACCTGACTGATACCCAGAATATTTTGCAGAGATTTGATTTTTCAGACGTGCATGAGCATTTTAAAATATTTTTGGTGTTCCAAGTGCTGTAAATAAACACGACAGGAATCTGTGGGAAAATTTGAGTGATGCCTGCTCATGCTATACCCACCTCATTACAGATTTTATTACTCATTCATTTTAGTAAACTCTAATCTAGGTTATTATGCCACACCCATCACCATGGGAATGGGACTTAAAAGGACCCAAAATGCTTTGCTATTGAGCTTTTCCTCAGGATTTAAGAGTGTGATTTGATTGCAGTTTCAATATATAAAACCCATTTGAGCCGTTACAGCTGACAGATTAAAAACCTCACTAATTACAAGCATCTTCATTGCAACAGTATGTAGCACTTGATAGAACAGTGAATTATAGATAAGAGATGCAGATGAATGAATTCCTCATCATGAGAGAAGCAGCAGGAATAGCTCCCCATCCCTAATTAACTGCACATCTTACAGCAGAGGTAAATACAGGAGGAGTTTTACTTACTGGTTCAGTTTTCTCAGAGCACTATCCATGCTGACCACCACCTCCAAAAAAGGACAATTCCAAAAGAAGATTTAAAAGAACAATTTAAAAGATATGTCTGTATGCCCAGAATTTTGTATGATCATCCTTATTTGAAATTCAATTACTAAAATTAAACCCAGAAAAAACAGTCCCTGTCTGCTTTCCTGAGATCAAAACATATCAGAAAAATATTATTTTAAGGAAAGAAAAAAGCATTACAGGAACATTTATAAAAGTTTCCTTTGCAATCTGAAAGACAAGAGTAACAAATGAAAGTATTTTAGTCACAACTGTTTTGCCTTTCTGTTGTGACCAATTAAGTGCAAGGGTGATTGAGGATGGACCATACACAGCACTAAAAGGTTCTAAGCACACGAAGATGATTTTCATCTTGTGTACTCTTCTGCCTTGCTCACAGAAACCACAAGCACTCCTTTAGTTTTGGCTGCATGTCCTACTCAAGCAGCAGCATTTCCTAAGAGCCATTAAAAACAGATCTTTAAGGTGTGGTGAGAGAACTGCATGTTTCAAATATGAGCAGCCCAACACACCCAAAAGGTGTGCACTGGGAATCATCACCTCCTGCCCTGCATCCCTTTATCATCCACGTGGGAATGATGCAGCACACAAAGGCTCCCGTAAACTGTCATTACTGGCTTTTAATTCCATAGAAGGAGGAGGAGGAAAAAGTGCCAGACCTCCATATGCTTCCCAAGAGAGCTTTCTTTAAATGTGTGCAGAAGGTGGAAACAGCACATTATTTTGTTGTCCACTCCTGTTATAAAAATACTATTTCTCCTATAAATTAGGAAGAAAAAAGCCATTCATTTTAGAACATATGATGAACATTTACCTTGACTTGCTTTCCAAGTGCAACCAAATAAAATGAACTGGTAAATGTTGCAAAAAGATCTTTCAGCCTCTCAGAATTCACATATGAAGGTGCTTTGGTTTTGCCTTCCTGTAAAGTTTAGGGAGAAAAAAAGAAAGAGAAATAAATAAAGGTTTTAACTGCAAAAGGCCTGGGGTCCTCATAGAAATTCAAATGCAGAGTGTACTAATACATATTTTAAAGATCTTTGGGCAATATGTACTAAGTGCAAAGCTGAGAATTTTAAAGAATTAAGTTCACTCTCTAACATTATCTTATGGACATTCCCCCTCACAAGTTTTTTGTTAAGATACTTGAAAATGCTTTGTTTTACAATGCATTACACTTGGTTGGGGAGACTTTTCCTGCATTTATGGAAGGACCAATGCTTTACCAGCTCCGAGGAATACATTACATCAACCTAGTGCTCCCTCTCTTGGCAACTGAACAATGTACAGTCACTTCAGCCACAGGTCCCTCCCAAGACAAGGAGAAAAAAAGAACAATCAATCAGCAGGATTATAACATTTCTAAGCATTCAGAAGTGGGCAGCTCTTCAGATTATGAAAATTGAATGGTATGGCAAGGTTTTGTTTAAGTAGCTAAGAGAATTTCAACAGTTTCTTCGTTATGAAAACCTGAAGCCAACAGTTGTGGCCCTTCCTAAAATATTTAATTATATTCATCCTCATTTTGCTCACCTTGTTTTCCCAGTTTTCTTCAGCAGCCGATTTTCAAAAACCAGCATTTTGCTGCTTCAGGACTCCAATTAAAAACTCTTTAACTAAAAGCTCATTTATTAAACCTCTGGTAGACAACCACGAACATGTATGTACAGCAAGTTTACATGAAGGACGATGCTATAAAAGATACAGTGGCAATTAAAACAGACCCACATAAATAATTTATAAAAATACTTGAAATGGTGAAAATAGCACTGTAATCCCCAATTATTTTCCTCCAATTGCCAAGACTTTGACGTGGGAAATCTAACATCAGACCTTTTTAAAAACATTCTGAATATATTAAACTTATCTACAGGGTAATTAGCAAAATGTATAAAGTGTAGATTATTGTACAAAGGACAGATATTAAAAAAAATCACCAATCCACCTGAAACTCAAGGACAATAAAAATCTTAGCCAAGATAATGAACACCAAACCACAAACTCTGCATTTTAGAGTCTCAAGTATTGGCAAATAAAAAGCTCTTAACAAATCATCGGTCCTGTTACTCCTTAGCAGAAGCATGCAATTTGGGAAAATTCTAAATTTTCTGGCTGCATTGGTGGTCCTGGTCAAGATCAAACCTGCACTGACTTCAATACTAAGGAAGAACAGGGCAGACCTGCATTTGTCAAGATTTTCTCTTTCCCATAAGATGAGGGAGGTTATTTGAGCTTGTAAAACTGGGGGGGGGGGGGAAACAGAAGGGATTTGGACATAAGAAAACAAAAGACCAATTAAGATTTAAGTCTTTTTCTTTTGCTGGTTTCTTGGGGAATTTTTTAACAGGCTTCTTATCCGTAGATAAACCCCGGTTGATTCTGCCATGTTTTCAAATTCAAATGGTGTGATGCCTGCAGCAAACTTGCTCATGTCAGGAACTAGTCCAGATTTTTTCACAGATGATCCAGTGCTTGTGGGCACTTTATTACCACCTGTGTCTTCCCCCTCGTTAACCTCAGGGTTGGGAGCAGGTGGGGTATCATCCAGCAGGCCTTCAGAAACTGCATTATCAGGATTTTCTTTTAAGTCAGGCAAACTGTCCTCTAGATTCAGACTGGTTATAGAACATTCGTTTTCTGGGATCTGCTCATTGATGTCAGAAAACTCTGTTTCCACTGAGATCACTTTCTCAGGTGACCTGACTTCTGCAACAAGATCTGCTTCATTCCTGGCTGGCGATGATGTAAGGGAATTTCCAGTTAAAGGTGTGTCAGCAGGAATATCAGAGTCACTGTTGGTGCTCTCCGCCTGCTCCAGCGCTGCCCAGATTAACCTCTGCTGCTCCTCCAGCTCTTCCAACGTCAGAGTATCCTCATCCATGACTGAGTCCACTATTTTGGGCTGAGGACTATCACTGGAAGAGTTTGGTGGTGGAGTAGTCCTAGGGAGGGGAGAGTGGGTGGGTGTGGAAGGCTGAGGGGGTGTGAGTGGGGGTGTTCCCCGTGGCACAGGTGGAGGAGAGGACATCGATGGAGATCCAGGTGGCAGCGGAGGTTGGAACTGAAAACTGTTGGGAGTTTGAGACCTCTGTGCCCCTTCCAGATCTAGAAAGAGATTAAAAGACACCTTTTAGAACCTGAAATCTGACCAGGACAAGATTCAAAGTGCCAATGTTCTGATTAACTACCAGACTTATGTCTTCTCATCCTCGGTTTTCAGCTGAGACAGAACAAACTTTATGAGGGTTTTCATATCCACCAAAACTGTGTTTTTTGAGATTTTAACTCTGCCAGCCATACAAGGAAAACAAATTACTCTTGAAGGTATTAAGAACAAACTCATTCCACACTGAGACACATTGAAGAACTCCTCACAGCAGATTTCAAAAGGAAAACCAGAAGTTTCTCCAGCTACTCTAACACATGAACAACACTGAATCCTCCTCCGAGTCTGCCTCATTTTTAAGAAGCTGTAAGCTTGCAAATTGGTGTTATTTCATCCAAAGACTTAGGGATTTGGGGGTCTTCTTAACAGAAGTTTCTTTAGGATGCTCCTGAAGAAAAGAGATCAGAATTTTTAACGTAACATTGCAATTGCTCTGAGCACACCTGAAACCTCCTGTTTGGTACTGGAAGATATGAAAACCACTGTGACAGTCACACCAAATGCCACTGCAGTAGGACACTGCTGGCCTCTGTCAGCTCTGACATTAAATACCACCAAAACGACTACTAACACATTGGCTTCTCCTTTTAACTCTCACATTTCAATTCAGAGCAAGTTATTTTGAAAATAAAAGTTGAACCTAGGGAAAAGAAAAATGCAGAATGACTATACCAGAGTCCAGGTCCATGTCAGCAGCTGCTATCTCTGAATTGTCTCTTGGTCGTTTGGAGTGATGAGACTTTGACTGAGGCGCAGCCCTTTTGTTGCTGGATTTTGGACTTGGCTAGAGAGAAAATATCCACAAAACCAAAAAGAATTAGTATTATACTGTACAAGGTTAACATTTCCAGCTTTAAGAATTAAGGCAATTTTGTAACTATACAATTATTTGGGGACCCAGTATGTAAACAGACATTGACATTTGAAGGATGCCATGGCTATGGCAAACTAATAAGCTCCTCATTTATTAGGGGAATCTGGAACTTCTAGGTTGTGTAAGTTTACAGCAATTTTTTTCCCAATATAAATCACTGCACAACTGGGATCTGCTTCCATTAAGTGAAATAATGGAATTCATTTTAAACATGAAGACATTTTTTGTTAAACAGGTAAGCCAGATCAGCACTTCACCCCCACCAGTGTCAAGAAAAAGTCTGTCCCCTTGTGCAGAAAGATGATACAAGCAAGAGATCATCATGACCTACACTAACTAAAAGACAACATTGCTTTTTTTAATAACAAGGAGATATATTCACCTCCTGATAATTAGAAAGGTAGTGAGCAAAAACATCCTTCTGTTGAGATGGTTGCATGGGGATGGAACCAAACATCTGCCATTCCTACAGCAGAAAGGAAAAAAAAAAAGAGAAATAATGTTGTGTATGGTTGGTTAATAACAGAACTTTGGTTAATAACACTGAATGAAAGCACACATTTGGAGGCCACTAAATGGGCAAATGTAATTCTTTTTAATGCACAGGCATTAAGATCAGCTATGGAATTCACTGACAGCAGGTTAAAATGCTTTTGAAGATGAAAGTGCAGCACCCACATTTCTTGTGTGCTCTGAGCTTAAGCAGGCACCCACTATGTGAGCTTTCTGACTTGTTTAATGCTAGTAGTTCCAAAGCTTTGCAGAAGTTGTGCACTGACTGAGCTGATGTAACTTTTTGTGATCAAAATTATATTTATGGAAACACCCACAGTGATTTTCATATTCCAAGAACATTCAAAAAATTTATATATATGGAAAAAAACCCCATTAATGCATGAGGTTTCGTGTTTAAAAAATAGCAAACTGTCTTTCCAGGCTCTTGTTGGTTTCATAATGGAAATAATCCCCACACAAGCACTGTCAGACCCTAGCACAAGAATCATGACAAGTATCAGTTAGATGGATGTCACGTTAATTACAACCCCCAGCCCCAAACCAAGGGCTTAAAAAGAAGAGACTGTTGAAAGGAAATTGTCAGATGCAGAATACAAAACATTAGCTCTTGGCTAAAAGCAACTACTGTCACTCAGCACGTTGTTTAAAAGGCAGAGAACAGCTACTTACATCTGGGATCCCACTGGGAGTGGATATATTAAAGCCTGGATAATTTACCAACTTAGACACATCGTAAGTGATACGTTTGGGTTGGGGAGAGCCCTCATCTTCTCCATCAACATCACCTATAATGGAATATAATTATCATTGAAGTTAATTAAGAACACCACTGAAAACATCCACAGGATTTAAGAACAGGGGTTTGGAATGTATGGTAGAAGGTTTTGAAATCCACAGAGGCAGTTACAGTGACCAAATCCATCAGACAAAGGCATGAAGCCTCCCCAGAAACCAGCTGGATATTTCTACACAACTGCTCTTCATGTACTATTACCAGCCTCAGAACTTGTCCTCAGGACTGTTCTGAGATGCAGTATAAATGTTGGTCATTAGCAAAAAGCTGATAAATTACTTAAGCTGGGTTTCAAGAAATGTGTTGTTTGCTTGCTGGTGGTTTTGTTCCTATAGAAGAAGTAAGTTATTGAGTATTACGGCTTCTTTCATAAAACATAAGAGAAAAAGGGAGAGGAAATTGGACAAAAAGAGATTTGCAAGTCTTGCAGCTTCACACAACTCCAGGTTCTAACAGTGAAATCCCACTGACAGTCTCCAACTTTGTAATCCAATCATTATGGAATTTGTTTCACTGTTACACCATAGCTGATAAAAAGGTGCATTTTTACACGAATAAAAAGACTCGATTTGCAACATCCTCTGCAACTCCTTCACGAGGAAGATGAAGGTTTACAAACCAGTTACTTTACTGTCTCCTGAGGAGTGTACAGCCAGTCCACAGCCTCACACTAAAACTGCATTGCAGCCCCATATTCCTCACCTTTGCCATCATACAGAGCCAGTCCCGAGTGCTCCATTTCTGCCTCCTTGAGCCAGCCCGGGGGGTACCCGAGCTGCCGCATGCGGTAAATGAACGGGGGCAGGCTCCTGTCTGTCACACCAAGGGCATCCTGAAGGACCCCACTAAGCAGAGAAAACAAACAGAAAACAAAATGTCACCCAGAAAAATCCCTAACTGGTGACAAAAGGTTACGAACATTTTGCGGAGTTTTCAGCTGTCGAGGTAAAACAGCTGAGTTTCAGCTCAAACTGGGTTGCGTTTCAATCCCAGATAAAAAAACTCTAGATCAAAAGCAGCTCTGATATTAAATACAACTTTTTGCCTTTCTGATATACTTAAACCCTTTATTAGATTTAATTCTACACCAAGAATAACCTACTTGACCTGCTACTTCTGACTCACGGCCTTGACTGTAGCTATCAACAGGAAGGGTGGACCTTTCTACTGAATTTACTGGTGACTTTTTTGGACACTGCCACACAATACCATGATTTCTTTAAACGTTTTGAACAGAGAGGAAAGGACACTCAAAGCTCAAAATTTGCAGACTTTTGAATATATTTTTAGTAGGAACATCATAAATTTGCAATTTGAGAAATCAAAGAGTAATATCTATCTCCCTTCATTAGGGAAAGGGTAGGACTATCAAGCTAGCAGTGAATTTTCATTTGAAAAATATCTCTGCAATTCATTAAACAGAATTCCATTTAGCAAATTCAAACATAATACACTCATAATTAAGAGCAATAGGTGGACTTCATGTAACTCTGGCAATTAACATCTGGCACTCCAAAGGTAGAAGAGGTATTCCAGAAAAGCAGTGCAACAGCAAATGGAAAGAAAAGAGATACCTAATTACTCCTGGCTTAAATTTTCCAAACCTCTCTTCTACTTCTTCTGCATGGTAACGCTGCTGAAAATTCTGATTGCTCGAATCACCACAAGCTTCCAAAAACTCCTTTCTCTTCTCATTTATACGAGCTGCATTTCGTGGCTTAAAGATAATACAATTGGGAAGTTTAGAGTTGGACAACTTACAATTTATGCACTCCTTCACCCAACATAAAGCTTGGAGAGCAGCAGTCTTTGGAATACTGGTGACTTTACCTTTGGGCAGTCTTTCATTTGATGGTCTTCAGAACCACAATTGAAACAATGAGGTTTGGGCCTGCTTGAAAAATGCACAACAAATTAAACCTGAAAACAACTTTGCAATGTTAAATACACTTAATTGTTTTCATTCTTGACAGATTTTAAGGTTTAGACTTGAGAAAGACAAAAACAAAATCATTGACTGCTGATGTCATGTGCTGTCTTCTGCTTCTCTTAAACTTAAGTCAATCCTTAAACAGAGGAACAGAGTACTGCTGATTTCACAGTGCTAAGATGAACATGGGAAATGAGGAAAGGGCAGAGGGAAATAGGAAGTGGTGTCATCAGAGGTCTGATCCTTTTCACAATACTGGGAATCAGTCACCAGTAAAAACAAACAGCAGAGCAGGACCATTCCTTTGGAAATTCCTGGCCCACAGTTTCAAGGAATGCATTTTGTGAAACTGCACTGAAAACCTGGAATGGAACTGCAGCTGGCTTCAACTTATATCTTCCTTGTAAATTCACACCGTGGCAGGAAACACTTGTGATATTACTGGGGTGAAAAAACCAAGATTTCAGAGGAAAATTTATTTTCTGAACATTCATTTTTACTGAATTAGGACGGGAACCAGAAGTGGAGACAACAAGTGTGGCACAAGAACGTGTGTCCAAGGTAACTCCAGCTGGAAACTGAACTCCCTTCACTTCTGACCTCCCATAAAAACTACACTCAAAAACTACACTAATAAACTCTCAGACCTCTGTCTTAAAAATCTATCAAATAAGTCAGACAGGAGTTGTTCTACAAAACAGTAACCATGACACAACACCAGTGCTGAGGATGACAAACCAATCACTAAAAAGATAAGAAACAGAAGAACTAAGTATAAAAATTCAGAAAGTTTTCACACACTGACTTTGGGCCCTTCCTAAAGAAAGTCAATTAACAGAGAGACCCACTGACTGCAAAGCTCAGCTCTGCTCTGATTTAATTTAATTTAATCTCAATGCTCAAGGGTTGATCAACTGGGCAATAATCACAGAGTGCATCTGAACTTTTCAGCTCAAAACTTTATATTTAAGAATAATACAAACCTTTTGGGTTTTACTTGTATTTCTTGTCCATCTAGGGAGAGAATCTGGCTGAAAACTTGCTGATATCTTTAGATTTCAATAAGGAACTGCTACTGGATGAAGCAAGATTTCAATTTTGTTTACAATATCAATGAAAACTTAACAGTGCTTTGAGTAGAACACTGACTCATCTGCATTAAGTTACAAATGGGTCCTTGATATGAAATCCAGAGTATAAGCTCTAAAATGATATCTACTATAAACTATTTGCCAAGATGAGCTTATGATGTTTCCTCCTACAAATTTCTACCCAATACTTTATCAGCACTTGCTAAAACTACAACCCTCCTGTTTACAGGCAGAAATTTCCAGATAATAATTCTGAAATGCTTCACAGCAATCTTACTGAACCACATTTTGGTAAGAGTTTCAAAATGACACTGAGAGCAGTACTTTGGTCATTTAGAAGCCAGTGCCTGATGAACCATTTCCCTCAGAATCAGTTTAGCCACACTTAACTTGGCATTTTAGGAGAAATTCCCATTAGGCATCTACCTCCTTCATCCAGAGTTTGGGAGATTATAAATTTGCAATTTATGTTCAGATACAAGTAATTTTTTAACACTGTATGACATGACCTTGATTACAAGCTTAAGAACTGGATATTGCAGAAATGAACTCTGAAATGGGTTCTTGTCCTGAGTCTTTCCAGGACAGAAGCAATACTGGAAAACTGGGGAGATGATGTTACTTGAGAAATATCTTGTCCAATTTCTTTTATCATGGAAAACTTCAATATTAAAAAACATTTCAACATTTTCCAACTTTTTTCAGCATTTCCCTCAATTCCACTTTTCAAACATTGGCTTTAATAAACAGTAAAGAAGCAGCTTTAAAATGGATGCATGTTAAGAGCACTCCATAATTAAATTTTAATAAAAGACTTTCCCTCTGGCTCCCACATTTGAAAAAAAGCATTTTACAGCATGTTTGAGTTTGACCTTTTCTTCTCCCAAAGAGTGGATTTTACAGAGGGAGAATACTTATTCAATCAGCAACGAGCTGTCATTCCAAACCTGATTAGGGACTGGCCCAGGAAATTTCTAAATTCACAAGATGTATTCATGGGGGATAAGGCATTCACTCTCAGGATAGCAATCAGCAAGTCAATGATATCAAAACACTTCTTTGTTTTGAGTAAAAAAGCCATTAATGACTCATTAAAGCATCCCATCTCTAATGATTAATATGGTTTTGATAGAAACACACAATCCACTGAAGAGAATTTGAGTTCAATTTACCCACTGGAATTCTTTGGATTTGACAAACGGAAAAATAAACAGGATTGTTTTAGCAAACAGGATACTTAGGTATTTCCCATCCTTCTGTCAGCTGTGGATTCTCATTTAAAATAGGCTGTCCCAGTTTATCAAGACAAAAATTGGTAAAATACAGAACACTTCCTACAACCTGCAGAAAAAAAGTCAGAGAATTGTCAGAAATGTGTCAGTATTTAGGTGAGATTGGTAGCATTTCTATAAATTTACAGTTTGAAATACTTCCAGGTTTTTTTCCCCATTCTCTAAGAATTTACAATTAATACAAGCCCACATCTGTACACATAAGAGTTTTTTGCAGTGATGTAGCCAAAACATGCTAATTTAAATTTCATTTATCAGTGTAACAGATCTTATTTTAATGGCAGTGTACACTGAATGTGGAGAGTGAACAGTCAGACCCACCATGGAAGAGCACAGTCAAAAACTTACACTAAAAGCTTCTTTCATTTTTTTAGCAGAAGTCGAGCTGGCTCCTTTACAGTCCTCTTCCAGAACAACACTGGAGGGCTGCCAGGAAAAGCAAAAATAAAAATAATTAATTTAAATCAACACAGCTCCTGAATTAGTGATGTAAAAGGCATGAGAATGTGGGCTTCAGCTTCTGTCCTTTCACCAACAGCAGGATGGAGATGCCCACATTAGTCATGAAGCTTTCCACAGTCCAAAGCATGACACAGCCCCTTTCTAATAGTTTCTTTTGATGCCTTAGGTTTTAACTTCTATATTTTACAATTTCTGTACTGCTCAGAGTGTAACTCTGAAGTTCCTTGTAGCCTGTAATTTCTGCTCTCTCGTGCAGACACAACAAAGCCTCTCCAGGCTTTGCCTTCAAGGACAGCCAGGCTCTTCTAGGCCCAAAATGTGTAACCCAAAGCCTCTGAGGGGGGAGCAAGCTGAGGGGAGTTACATCATTGAACTGGGGCTTTATTTGGAGAATTAACTGTGGTATGCAAATGAAACAAACCTATAAAGGTGTGAAGAAATTGTGACCTGGGGTCCATCTTGGGGCCCATTTTATGGAGGCAGCCTCTGGCTCCCCCAGGGTGTACCTTGAAAGCCTTCAAATAAACACCGACCTTTATTCCCTTACTCTTGTCTAGCCTCTGTTTCTAGGTGGCTGGAGAAGGCATCACTTTGATAAGAAATACACTGCATAATAACATTTTCATTCTCATCAAAAAAGCTAAGGGAAAGATGGAGAGAAATGTGCTATTCCACCCTTTTACTCAAAAGTGAATGTTGATTAAGAATCAAAATTCTAAACTAGGAGGAGAAAGTGTAAATTACAGGTTCTGTTGTTCAACTGTTTTCTTATATATACTCAGAGTTGGGCCAAATGAAGAAGAGGATGCATTAAGCTCTCTTCTTAATTATTTAAACCAACTTACTAATTTTCTTTCCCTGAAATTTCACTAGGGACAATTTTCAAGAAGCATTTTCATGGGCAGAAAGGATCTTTTCTTTGCCCTGGCCTCTATTTTTTGGAACAAATGGATATACAACATCTGTTTGACAACTACTTGATATGATTTTTGTTACATTTAACAGTGCAGTATTTCAATATTCCCATTACAAAGATGGAGGAGAAGAAGCATCTCATGACAATCTGAGTTTTAAAGTACCTGTGGCTTAGCATTCAAGTGTGATTTTTCTTGTTCACTTTTCTTCTGCTCTTCATATTTTTGAACTAAACTACAAATAAAATCTTCAATTTCTTGATGATACCGCCTGGGACGGAACGAAGTACAGAGAGATGAAGACATGAGCAAGGCTGAAACAAAGGGCAGATGTCTCTTTTCTTAAGCATTTAACATTTACCAAATAACTTAGAAAAGGGGAAAATCCAATTCTTTTTTGTCCCACTCTCAACCCCCACCAACACAAATGCAATCTGACATTAGAGAGCACCTGAGTGTGGCAAAAAATCAACTCCAAGGCAGGGAAAGATTAATTGCTTATATTTTACCCACAACATTCCTGAAATTCAAACTGCTCTTCAGACCCACTCCAAGTTCCTGGAAGTCATCCTTCATTTCGTGATAAAACCAGACAGAACTCCTCTCATACTGCCCATTATCCTTTCTCCCCTTCAAGCTTCAGTAGTTTATATTATTGAATAAAATCTATACCCACCCTTTGGGCACAACACTATTATTTCCAAAGAAACAAAAAAAGCCTCCATTTCCTGCCAGGATTGTTTTTTCTTGAAAATACTTACTTAGTAATGACATTGTTCATAAATAAAATCTGCAACAGAGGTCCATCGACTTTGGAGTTTTCCACTGAGATTCCACTAGAACAGCACAGAACACAGACAATGGGTACAATAAATATTCCCCACCAGTTTTATCACACAGCTGAGTCTGGACCCCACAGAGAGAGGAAGGTTTGGTCAATACAAAACTTTAAGAAGTTCCTATTCCTTAAACAGAAATTACCCTCTTGAGCAAAGCAGGTTGGTTGGTGTGAGGTGGAAGGAGAACAAAACACTCTCACACAACAGAAATACTTAATTCTGTACAAACAGAATTCTCTTCCTGCTCTTCTAACTTCAACAAACTTATATAATCTTCTAACTAAGATTTATTCGTGCATTTGAGTGTAGTTTTCCCTCACTGCCGAACTTTACATTAAAACTCTTTCCCTGAAGACCAAGTGAGTTTCATCAAACAGATACACATAAATAAATAGAGTTACAGCAATAAATTCCTGCTATTGAATTCCAAAAGACTTTTCAGGAACTGGAATGGCATTTTAGAAGCCCAACACCTGAGGCAAGGGTTAGGACAGGGAAACAAGATGTGGCAGATTGTTACCTCAGCCAGCTTTTATCCTAGATAAACTCTCTATATACACATATAAATAAATATATTCTATGTAAATCACACAGTGTTTTAAGTCAGCATGAACATACCTAGGACGAGTCAGAATCCTCAGCTTCCTTTTCAGCTCCTGATGTTAACTTATTGTTAAGGAATATGATTTTCTTTGGAAGACACAAACCCACACCCAAAGCAAACAAGAAAAAAACGAGCAAGAACTTCACAGAACAACAAATAGAGTTTCACTTTTTCCCTTTCACTGCACAGGGGATTATTTACAAATCTACCTGTTGCTCAAGAAACACAATAAAATGAAGACAACGAAAAAGAGGACTAGCTGTGACAATCCCAATAGTGCCACTCATTATACGCAATGGTTGTATTAACAGATTTGTAGTATTTTAAAAAATATCTACGATCACCACCAAAAGAAAAGTAACAGTAGTACACACGTACTTGTAAATGGGAAATAAACTATAACACGTTTCAGATTCCATTCTGCTGCAACGGCCAACCCAAAAACCCTTCAGGGAACCTGTCCTAACTCAAAAATTTGAAATGATCTGTAGCCGCGTTAAAACGGGACTGTCAAAGTGAACACACAGGCGTTTGTTTTCCCTGGAAAGGCAGAACGCAGGAATTCCATGACAGCCGTTTCAACAGCCGTCCCCTCATCCCAGGACGGAGCCGCCTCCTGAGGTGGGGCTGGCACGCGCCCGGCCGCCCTGAGGATAAAAGTTTCCATGGAAAAGTGCTCTGGGGAAGCTCGGGAACACCAGGCTCGGCTCCCCCTCCCCACCCAGCTCAGGACTCTCCCCCTTCGGAACGCGCCAAGGCTCTGGAGGAGACCAAAGGTTTTTTTTCCCCACAGACTCCCGGGCAGGAGCCGGAGCCCCCCGTGAGGGCCGGGAGCGGCTGGCCCGGAAGGGAACCGGGGGCAGCGGCGCGCCCGCCTTCCTCCGCCCCGCCGCGGGCCCTGCCTCTACCGCCAGGATATTCTCCGCCCGCAGCCGCTGCACCGTCTCGTCGCGGTCGCGCAGCCGCTCGTAGAGCTGCACCAGCGGGTCCGGCTCCTCCAGGGCGGGCGACGAGGGCGGCGAGGGCGGCCCGGGCTCGCCCTCCAGCTGCCCGAAGAGCTCGCGGTCCCCGAAATCCACCTCCGCCGCCATCTTGGCCGCCGCAGGAAGGGCGGGGCGGGGGGCAAAGGGCGGCGGGAAGCGCGGGGCTGGCGGGACCACGCACGTTGAGGACTACAGCTCCCAGCATGCATCGGGGCGGCGAGCCACACAGGCGGGCGCTGGCATGGCGCGATGCACGCTGGGAGGTGTAGGCGGCGAGGCACAGAATCAGCTCGGCAGCGCTTGTCGTACTCACAATGGAGAACGCGCTGCTGGCTCCAGAAGCGGCATCGCTCCCGGTTTGGGAGTTTTCTTCCTCTTCGGAGAAGGGATCAGAGGTGGAGCGAGATGGGGCAGCAGCAGCACCGTGCAGGCCAAGAGTATTTGAAGTAGGGGGCCTGCAGTAAGGCCCCTCACAGCAGTGTTTTAGGCAAATCCTACTTCGAAAGAACCGAACCAAAACCTCCTTAAGTTTTCCCTTCTCTGAACTGGCTTATGGCAGTTTGGCCCAAAAGACAAATTACCATATGATCTTAGAGAAAAAAAATGTCTTTATTAACCAGTTTTTTTGCACTGGATTATGTGCCTATTGGCCCAGACCGCTAAATAACATCTACACAATGTTTCTTTCATGTTTCAAGAATTGAAAATAACTGTACAAGGTTAAAGTACAAAAGTACACAAGACAGTGGACACGAAATATCCATGTATGAGTTCATCCCATCTGCTGCTTGGTTTGAAAAGTAGAACTTTAACTAAAAAATACTGTCCTCCTCTAGTTCTGTCAAGTTTAATGGAAGTGGGTATAACCTGATTACAACACTAACACCAGTATCACTAATCTGATATTTACAAAAAAAATTGTATTTTTCAATAAATTAAAGTCAATGCAACACCCATGCAAGCTAGAATGCTAGCTTTTTGGTGAACAAGGACCCAACATGTGAACAAGAACCTTCCACAGTCCCAAACTTCAAAACAGCCTTTTTTTTTTTTTCTTTTTTCTTTTTTCAAACTGCATCCATTCCTCGCATGGAAGATGTGAACCCCAATCCCATTCCTCTTTGCGTGTGAGTCTGTGATCTTGCCATTTCATACTGTGCATCCAGATTTCTGAACACCTCCTCCTGCTGCTTCAGTGTTTTGTAACTCTCCTCATCCACGGAACTGCAGCCAGCTTCATCCTCGCTCTGGAAACAAGAACATAAAACATCAGCTCTGGGCAAGTTGGGGCTCATAAATTCCTACAAGAGTAAGAATTCAAGCATTTGGGTTTATTGCTGCATTCTAGTGCAGATTTTCTCTGTCAAGAAACACACAGGCCTTCACGCTGTGCTTTCTGAATTAAACTCAAATTTTGATGCTGTTTCTGAACTTAATAAATACTTAAAAGCTCTTAACTACATCAGGTTATCTTAAAATCTTCACTATCTAAGGTACGCTAAAATAAAAAGAGAAATCACTATCCTGCAGTTAATAAACTTAATTACATATTCAGAATTCTTTACCTTAATGCCCATCAGTTTTCTGAATTTGACATTTTGGTCCTTGTTTCCAAAATTTAGTTTTTCCCATATTTCTGCAGACTGTGATTTATCCTGTTCAGGTTGAAAAAAAAGAAAAAAAAAAAAAAAAGATGTGTCACCTTTTTATGTAAGATTCCATTAATAGCACAATAGAGCAGCAAGCAAAGAAACTGTGCTAAAGATGAGCCCATTCTGTACCACAGCTGGAACTAAAATGTTTCCAAGTCTAACATTCCTCCTGCAGCATCCTCACAGGAGCTCCTTGTGAGGGAAGTCTACCTAATCATGGTGTTCAAAACTGACGTATGTTCCTTCCTCAGGCATTTCCTAAGGTCTGGAAGCCTGGTCAGAATTCAGGCTTAAGGTAAATTACAGCACAATTCAGGAAGAACTGCCCAGAGAGCACTCAGGGTTCTCCTGCCCTCCCTTTTGTCTCCCACCATTGCCATGGGAACTGGTTTGTTTTTCCCATCTTATGGAACAGTCTGTGAAAAGGTAAGGGAGCTTGTTATGTAACTGCTGCATGATGCAAAGCAGCCTAACACACACTTCTATACCAGAGTAACAAAAGACAGAAATACAAATATTAAAGTGGCCATTTTTTCCACAGTACCCGAAGGCAAAAGCTCTACAGAAATCCAGCAACTCTTCAATAAAGCCACTGCCTTTCTTACTTCACTAATTGCAAAGACATTTGACACAGCACAAAAGCATGAAGGCTTATTTGTATTTATGACTTTTGTTAGGTTTAATATTGCACTACTCTGTTCCTGAAAAGTTACCAGCAAGGTTAACAGACTTGCCTTTGAAATCTGCAACTGGAGAGGACACAACCACCAAATGAGAAATCTCCACAGTCCAACAAAGGAGAGGTCAGTTATAGACTCCATACCTTAGCAATCCCTTCCCAGTAAGGGGAGGCCACCTGGATTTGATGTTTAGTTGCAAGTTGTAGGTAAAGTGACAAAAGTAACAGTGAGATCCAACTATACCTCAGAAGCTTTATGATATTTGGGGTTCCCTTGACTCTTGTGTCACAACTATTTATCACTGAAGGACTAATTATCTTAGTCCTTTCGCTCCTACATCACAGAACATTCTGAGTTGGAAGGGACCCACAAGGATCATCAAAGCTCAGCTCCTGGTTTTACTTAAGTTTACCTCAGGCTGATATTAAAACTTGATTACAGGTATAAAAGCAGTTGTGCTGGAAATAACATTAATCAGCATCCTTAAACTGAGTACAAGCCATTCCCAAACAAGTTTATGAAGGTAGGAAAAGCCAACATTACCCCTTCCTTTTTGCCTTGCCAAAGCATCTTCCGCTTTTTCTCTTGCTCAGCAAACTTCATGGGGTTCACTGCTGCTGGGTTGTAATAGCTGGGCACAGCGATGCCAGTCTCTGCCAGTGCCTTGGCCTGGAGTGCTGCCATCTGAGCTGCCATGGCGATCTGAGGGGTCACTTGTGTCCCTGATGCCAGCAGAGCAGCGACGTTGATGACGGAGCCTCCCGTGGCTGCAGCCGCTGAGCAACAAAGGGAACTTGCTAGAAGTAACTTCAGGCTTTGGGGAAAAACCCCAACACACACACACACACAAAACCCGATCACCCACCTGCCTCATAACCAAACAAAAAACCCCTCAAATGCTTCCCTTCAATAGAAGCTGGAAGTGCACAAATAACAAATGCATGATAAAATAAATACATGTTATTTCTCAATTAAGGAACATGTCTCCAGTAGTTTTAGTAAACCAGAACCAGAGATGAAACTAATGCACCTCGTGGTTCTGAACAGCCCCCTGCAGCAGCCCAATGGCCATCATGAAATCATTTAACAGCCTAACAGACAACACTTTCCTTGTATACTCAGCAAGTAATAAGAAATCTCAATCATTTTTGTTGGGGGTTTGTTTCTCTTTTGTTTTAGTTTTGGTTTTTATAACATTTCCTAGTTCTCGCTGTGGTTCTTATTAATAATTACATAAAGACAACCTGCCCATCTGTCAAGTAAGACTGCAACACTCCTGTAACACAACATCCTACTCCATCTTCCACTCACACTACTGCTCAGAATTAATCTAATACACATGGACTACCTGCAGCCATTTCCTGTTGCTTCTGTTTTTCAACCATTTCTTTCTCTCTCTGTTCTTGCAGTTTCTTCGCTCTTTCCAGCCTAGAGATACATGAAAATAAAAATATTTAGACATGCAAAATCAACATCAGGAGCTTATTCACGTCACATATCATTCAAATCACCACAATTTCTGACCTTCTAGCTAAGGCTTCCTGTGCATCCATAGCTGTGTTTCGTCCCCGGAAGGGTGGAGGGCTCGGACTCCGGCTGTGGCTCCTGCTGAACCTTCGGGGCTTTTCAATTCTTTTCTTTCTCTCTCTGTAACCAAATTTAACAGTTGCTAAAACAATGAAGGTACACATGCAGCTTAACATTTTATAAAGTATTTGATCACAACACTGCAAATTTGCTTTATGTTTAATTTGGAGCTCTCAAGAAAAGCTTTCAGAGAGTTTATACTACAACAGTTGCCTTGTAATAACACAGAGCTAAAACTGAAGATTTCCAGCTGTAAGAGAATGCACAATTCTGGGTATTCATTCACCCTCTCATACTTAGTGTTCAGAACAAATAGATCTGCTGTAGAGATTCTAAATCCTAAGGAAAATCATCTAATTTCTGGTGAAGTCAATTGCAAGAGAACTTGAATGAATCAAGCCAGAAGAATGCTTTAAAACCATAAGAGACCTCCAAGCACTGTAATTATGTTAATAAGGAGCATTTGAAGAGGCCCAATTTAAGAAGTGGAATAGTACTTCAGGAAATTACTATTACTCTGCCCTCTGTATGCTCTTCCCCAAACGTGCTTTGAGGGAGTCTACTAAGCTGAACATGTGATTTGTCTTGGGTTTCTCTTGGGAATTCTGAAGCATGAATTACATGGAGCCTGACCATCTGAAAAGGACCCAGTTAAAATGTATTTTTAAGCAAAATACCAAAATATTCAATTCAACTCTTCTTTACTAACCTTCCCCATCTAAACTACAGCTACTCAAAATATACATAAAAAGTACTATTAGCAGTTCTCTGTGCCAGAATCATCAATATCTACAGTACAAGACATAAGGTTTATCCCAGTTTAAGTCTCTGACACTGGTGTTTCAAACTAAGAAGTCACAGCCACTGGAAGTGTTCAACAAAGCTCAATTTACAGGCAATATCACTCACGCTTTTCCCAGATTTGCCATAAACAGTAAGTTCAGATGCACAAAGGCATTTCTGCAATTTTTTAACCTAAATGTTATTATCACCCATTTGGGGTAACTGCTAGCTGGGGATAATGGCTAACTTGACAACAGCCACTTTCCATGGCATGCAGGTATTCTCTTTCTTCTGTCTGCAACCTGGGCAGCATCTACAAACACCATGAAATGCAGACTGAAGTTACAACAAGACCCTTGTTTACATGACAAATCTGGTAGAATACAAAGGAGGCAAGACTTATCTTTTCAGAGAAGATGACAAGATGCAGATTCAGGCACTGGGAAGTGACAGATCTGCATTCCTGAGATAAGATGTAATGCATGTTTCAAAGATACCTTCATTTTTCCCGTGCTCACTATTGTTGTTTGGTCTTGTCTTTGGTCTGATGCTTTATTGCACTGGTAAACATCAAGGAAATAAATATTTGAGCTTTTGTATTGAAGTATTTCCATTTGAAACAAGCAGCTGGTGTCATGTTTTCCACCTAGCATTTAATCAGAGCCACACCACTAAAGAACTCCCAGGAGGTTCTATGCACTCACAAACAAAAAATTGGTTTAAATGCCTGTGAAGACAGATCACTTGAAAATCTGAGCTTGAGATTATGCAAAGAACCATCAAGAGAAAGTCAAGCTCTGCTAGTTACAAATGCTTCTTCTGTCACAGCCTGCTCACTGTAACACAACTAATACTGGATGTCAGGAATGAGGGAATTCCTTTCACAGATGAGTTTTAACAGGGTAGATTTCCACATCATCTTTATTTGGCTTGTGCAGAGTTTGCCTTGAGGATTGCCCCTTAAGTAACCTTCTTTTCTGGGCTTTGTCTGAGCCCTGAACTTGATGAAGTGGTCTAGCTCGGGATAAAAAAAGACTTATGCCTCATTTACATCCATTCTCTAGGATTTGCAAGACACAAGGAGTACTTTAAAGAAAAGGATTCTTGCAGTATGTCCACCAGTATCCCACAAGGCCTGTTTCCAGTTGGAGAAATTCCTAAGCTATGACTATCCCTTACTTTTTCTTCCCACATTTGATGTTCTGTTTCAGGTAATTTCAATTCCACTGCAGAAGCCAAAATCTATTCTGGGACATGAAGTTTTTATGGAGCCATTAAACACAATATTCAAAGTGACTTTTAAAAACAGTAAGTGCACATTATCTACAGTAACTGGCAAAAACGGGGAACCAAAGCCTTGCACAACATGCTGAATGTGGCTTAAATACCATTAAATGCCATTAACATGTACCAACTGCAGACCCAGCTCTACTCACCCCAGCTCAATGTTTGGTAGAAAGTGCTTATCAAAAATATGACACAAACCATGTAATTCAACTACTTCTTCAGAAAGATAAGTCTTCTTAACAGTTTCACAAGGGATGCTGTAGCATTACACGAGTGTGATTGTTAAGACTCCAATGTTGCACTGTAATGTTGAGTAGTCATAACCAGTCACAGGGCAATTTAAAATATTCTGGTGAAAACACACTAAGAGAACTGGAACACTGTCAACAGTTTCTTGGAGCTCTGCAGGGACACTGATTTTCAATCAAACTACTTTCAACAAAACATCTGTAGCAGTCTTAAAGTCGTATTTCAGCTTCACCATTGAGAAAATCCTACAGGGCATTAAGAATGCAAAGGTGATACAGAGACTCAGAATTCTACACCAAAATACTGAATGCATTATCAGTATTGAAAAACATTAACTACTATACAGTGATGAAAATGTCAACTCCAGCATATCCTAGGTGAGGTATGGAATCTCAACTGTCACACACCCAGACCAACCCAATATGTGTCCAGATCAAGTGCTTCTAGAATCTAAGGAAGAAATCAAAGCACTCAAAGGAGAAAAATTAATGTGATAAATATTCTGAAGCTGAACTTGACAAAGAGGAGCTCATAATCACTAACACTGAAGAGTACATTCACATCAGAAATAATCCACCTGAACCAAAATTTACCTTAACACTATACCGACTGCCACTTAACAGAAAAATTAACTTTGTGGAGCTGATCAGAATTAGCTTCTGATCTGTGTATCTGCTCTGACAGCCAGTGATTCCCAGTTAAACCTTCCTTTTCTCATATGTACACAAACTGAAGGGATAAATACACCAGTACGCCAACCACACTACTATTTAATCAAACACAGGAAAGAGACACCTGTATCTTACTCTTCAGTTCTTCCCACTTCAATAATATTGGTAACAAGAAGTTAAACTATGAAAAGCCAAGAGTTTGAGACATTTCACCTGTCTAGGACAAATATCCCTGTAAGACTAAGCAAGCCACCCAATCCTGAACCCACTCTCTGAGCACAGCTGCGAAAAAGCCAAACACATTTAGCCACACTGAACAGACATTAAGTGGCAAATCCATCACATCAGCCCACCACAGAATGTTCACCCAAATATCACCAAGCATATGGAAGGCAACACTTACCTGCTTCTGCTCCTAGTTCTGCTTTTACTTCTACTTCTATGTCTGTGTCTAGATCTTGATCTAGAGCGAGATCTGATCCGTCGCTTTCTCTCTCTGCTGCGAGATCGGGATTTTTTCCTATCACGACTTCTACTACGATGACGTCTGAAACACACGCCCCAAATTCTTATACATATTCTTGTGTTCAAATGCAGTTTGTACTTAAGGACTTACACATGGGCTCGTCACCCATGAGAGAGAAAAATGCATCAGGCAGGGTGGGGAGACTACAAACTACACACGGAAATTGTCATGCCTAGAACAGGTTAAGCTGTAGGTCTAAGGGATGAAATGGGAAAGGAACCAAACCCCACCACCAGCCACAACTGAGCTGCAGAGTTTATGCAAATAACCATACTCATCAACACTGCTATTTTTAGTTGTTCACCAAAGTGTACATCTCAAAACAAATATAAAGCTCAACTAATCTGATGTAAGAGTGTTAAATCCAAGGCAACAAAACCCTGCTCTTCTCCATGGTGCTCCAAGACCTTTGGGAAAGATGCCCAAATTCCAGCCTGTGAGTCACATCCAGTCCCTCAGCCTGTCATTAGCCAAAGCTCATTCCTTGCTTCCCTGTTTGTTGCAGATCCCTCAGCTACAAAGGGAGAAGCACTGCTGGCAGCAGCCTGTTTGTCCCAGGCAATTTTCCTAACCCCAGAACATACTGGGTGGGCTACCAGGCAAGGAGAACTGGCCAGCACTCCCTCTGAGGAAGCTCATCATCTAGGAGGTAAAGAGCCTAACGTGTATTCACTTTCCTGTCACTGACAACAGTGTACATTTAAAACTCTGTTTAATATTTTCTATACCAATTATAAACGTGAGACACATCCCTCCATAAAGTCTGAGAGCTATTTTGTACTTTTATTTTGAACCAATCTGCAAAAAAAACTATCTACAAATGCACTACCCAGTGAAAACTGAAACATGCAATAGAAACTGATGCTTTACACTAGGTCAGGAATGGAACTCAGCTGTACTTCAGTAGTCTACAGTAATTCCAAACATTGCTTTTGGAAATACACTCACACAATAATCACATATAACAACTTACCTTTCCCGAGACCTGGATCTTGAATGACTCCTCCCTCTGGATGACTTTCTCTCTTTGCGTTTATGCCTCTCCTCACCATTTTCAGATGAATTTAGGCTATCTCTTCCCTTGTCAGAAGAATGCTCTTTGTCATTGTGGTCTTCAGATTTGTGCTTCTTGGAGGACTTCTCTTTGGATTCATGTCTTCTTGCCTGTTTTAAGAAGAAGTTGGTTCTTTCAGGAAAATAGTGCAACAAAGAGAGTTAGTATGGGTATCAGAAGATAAAAATGCTAAGTTGTGATGCAACATTAGTAACCTTAGGAGTGTGACTCAATCATGAGCCACGGCTGCTTTACCTAATGCCACCAACTACCCAAAGTTGCAAATGAACACTATCATTTTTTCCCCTTTTCCCTCCTCCCACTGTCTATAAAGGATTTTTAAGGTATCCATCAAGGTATCTTTACAGTGCTTCCATATAAGACTCACAGCATTGTAACAAAAAACCTGCCATTTTCAGTTATTGTCTCCATTCCAAGCACATAAGTAGCTATCTTAAAGAACCTGACAATTTATGAATATGCATGTATATAAACACAGTGACTATTTAATATTTGCCTGCCATGTAGAAAGTTACTAAAATGCACACATAGTTGCAGACATACTATTTTGCTTTTAGAACTCAAAAAATCTTCTAGTCATCATTGGGTAATTATTTTCTAAAGCAAAACTCTCTTCAGTAATTTCCAACAGTTTTTACGAAGCAAAGTGATAATTTACATGGCTGACATCCCACTTTTAGTATTTCAAACGAACATGCATCACTCAGACTTCCCACAGTAGTTTTAAATTACAGATATGCTGCTCCACTATACCGCAATTCCTTCCTGCAGTGCCTCTTAAAAAAAAAAAAAAAAAAAAAAAGATTCCTTTATATAGCTGCAATGCCAAAAATATTTAGCAAGGTCAGGCCTGATTTTTGCCAGTGCTTTCCTCAGAGACTAAGTCGTGACATCAACACCCTTTCTTAATATATCCAGTGTGTTTTGAAACCTTTCCAGTACAAAAGCATAGCCCACTTAAGCCTTACATTTAAATAATGTTCTGCTCAAGTCACAGATCAAGCATGGTACATTCATTTTAGATAAATCCCAATTATTCAAAAGTTGTTTGCTTGGTTTTCTTGCTTATCTAGATCTGTTAACTACTCATAAAACCTTTTCCTCCATCAGAACTCTCTCTCAAATGAATCTGAAGAAGATGCTATTAGTTTATACTCACTTGTCCAAACCTAACTCTTTATTAATACGTATCCATTTCTAAATATATTTGATTATAGCTCTTCAAGCAAATGAGAATATTAGATAATTTTCCTGCTTTTACAGTATTTTAACTCCTATAATAAGCAGTTGTTACATCTGAGGTTACCTGTAAACTAATTTTAAGTATATATTTATATAAGTAGTTGTTCTCCTATACATACTAAGAAAAATTACTGATATTCAGCATTTAGTCTACAGACAGAGCCTAATCTTGCAAATGAATGGCAACAGTACATCTACTGTGGGAGATCATTTCTTATCTATTCACTCTGTGAAACTTAAAAGCTGCTAAATAAATTGTGTAAGATTAGATCCAACAGCCTAGCAAAGCACTAGACAGCATTTTAAACACCTTTGTTTTTAATCGTTAAAGAGACTCTTAGAATTTTTTATTTTAATCACATTTTTCAGACACACACTTAGTAATAAAACCACCATTATATCCCATAACGGATTTAAGATATTTTTAAGGGAAATATGAGTTTGAATGACTAATAGTTACCTTATCATGAAGTAGGCTTATAATTTTGCTATCTGAGTCTGCAGCGTCTTCAGTTCAGTCTCTTCGCGCATTAGCACGCTGAGTATGATTTATTATAGAAATGTTATCATGTGAGCTAAACAATATATTATTCAATTTCACAAAAACTCGCCTAGATTTTTCTTTCCTCCTTTTTTTTTTTTTTTTTTTTTTTTAACAGAGCTTCCATTGGAATGCGGGAAGGAGAAGTTCCTGACCCGGGTTTGAGGTTAAAAAGTCCCATATCTGTCCCAGCCTATTGCCCCACATGGCTTAAGCTTCTTTATGATTATTTCGATGCTCCTGGTTTGCTGTTTCAGCTCTTCTCTGGTGTGTGAGCCAGTTATTTTTAAGGCATTATGGATGCTGTCTCTTCTCACTTCCCTATATATACAGATATACATTTATTTAAGAGACAGCCCTCTGAAATTTTTGCTGCTACTGTCACATTTCCAGCTGACTCAGCTTGTTTGTCAAGCTATGACAGCTTTTACAATTAAAGGATGTAATAAACAGAGTGCAGTCCAGTGGCAAATTATTTTTAATACACCTAAGTAGACAGGTATGTATTATTCAGAGTCCTGAACACTGGCCAGGAACAAAGCCACCCAAGGCTTTTGGATAATGGAAGCTCTGTAAAAGTGATCAAGAACACCATTCTACTTCTCCACATGAACTCTCTCTTTCGGCTGTTTCCACAAAAATTAAAAAAAAAAAGAAGAAAAAAAAAAAAGAAAGAAATTAAGTTACTAGTTTCTGAAAGCACTTTCTATAAAACTATTACCTTGTCAACATGATGGCTGCAATCATGCTTCACTATGAAAGGCTCTCCATATCCATTTTTAAGCTTAAAGTTTTCAATTTCTTGTACTTACCATAAAGTCATTTATATAGGTTTACACATATGTGCATTACTACAAGATATTTTTAAAGATGTAAAATTACCTAAACGCTACAAAGTGTTAATTACCTCTTTGCTTCTGCTCCGGCTTCTGTGTTTTCTGCCTTCAGTATCTGGAGAAGAAAACATTTACTGTCATTTATCAAGACAAAGAGAAGATCACCCAGCTATAATCTTTCTAGCTCCTCTCTGTTATTCCACCCCTTAGAGTCAAAACTTAAAAAACAAACAGCACTATTTGAATATCTACTGCAGAAAGCAAACTCTGGCTGCTGCTCCCAGTTCTTTGCATTTATTTAAGCTCTGACAGTGAAAAACTAACCCACATCATACTCCAATCACGTTTTTCTGCCAAGTAACCTTATTGTCGTTACAACTATGCAAAAGTATCCCAGTCTACACTTATCTAATCAAAATGAAACAAAACAGGACAGTTTCCTGTTTGGTGTGGTCTGACCGTGTCCCCCCTCCCCGATCCCCTCAACACTTGATAAGACCTTTTCCCTCAGCAGTTTCAATATTTAGGGTACACCCCCAAAATAGTAGATCCCTTTTTTCCCCAGTTCTAAAAAGTTACTAGACCTAAGTCTGTCTGTTTTTCCCGAAATTGCTTCAAAGAGAATTCAGCTCTACAAGCAGTTTGCTTCCATCGAGACCATACCTGATTTCCGTCTTCTTTCCCTTGACCGTGAGCGTGATCTTGAATAATGATGCTTTGATGTTCTGGGAGAACTGGAGGCATCTGATTGCTCCTTTTTCTTCTCTCTTTCTGGAGAGGATTTTTCTGGGACTACTCCATCTCGTTCTGTATCACTACCCTACACATGAAGACAGAATGTTTTAAAAAGCAAAAGCTTAGGCGTGAAAACCAAGAAAAAAATAATTTACCTCATGCTTCCTCTGAAGATATAGCTAATTTTTTTTTTTGTAAAGACAATGCTGTGTTCATCCCATGCTCAGGCAATAGCTTTATAGACCTGCAGTGAACTGTATAACCACATGCAAATTGATTTTTCAAGATTTTAATAAAGAGAACTGATACAAAGTTAACATTCTGCTTTCTCACGACATTAAACTGTACTGTACTTTTTCCATGTACTTCTGAGAGTATCAGTAACACTAAACTCTGACTCAGTTTTCTCTAAATGGTGTTTGCAGCTCAATCACTTTTTAGCATCTCCATGACCAGGATTACTTAAGGTCAATGCTGTCCCAACAGATCCAAGTGACCTCACTTTGGGCATTACTGAGGCACAGCACAAAATCCCCAGAGTGTTCTGAAGCATGGAATGAACTTTGAAGAGAAATACAGTAAGGTGCATTGTTTTAGTGTTAGACAGCTAACTCTGGAATGAGGAAACACCTCGACAGTGTCTCTGTGCAAAAATATTTGTATGACAGCACATACAGGTCACTTACACCTGTTCCAACAGTATCACATTTTTCTCAAATAATGAAAACCAAGATGTTCTCTCCATTCCCGCTAAACCTTGATCTAGGAGGACTAAATCCAAAAACTGATCTTGTGAAATCAAGATACTCCATAACTCAGTCTGTGAGAGGTAAATGAGTACTACTGGTGTACAATGCACCGAAGGGATCAGAGTGAAAAAGTACACACTGAGAAGGTGAATGTGCTCTCATTAATGATTTTACAGGTTCATTGGTTTTGTTCTGATCTAAGTGCCAGTCATAATCAAACCTTCTGAACACCGTGGGGCTGCAGAAGATGTCACTAAGGACATCATTTGGCCCAGAATCTCTATTCAGGAAGACAATTTAGTGTAGCAGAGGACTCCAACTTGCAGTTGTTCACCAGCTGCAAGTGACACAACGGTTTGCAAACTGAACAAGACATGTGAAAACCTCTCAAATGTTCCTTTATATCCACTGCTTTGAAAAAAAAGCAGCTACTTTTTCTTACACCACAGATATTACAGATTGTCATTAATATACTGTGTACTAATGGCAGACTTTCTTCATTACATGCTACAGGTAAATATTTGGATTTATATTTCAGCTACTACTGTTTACATTTTGAAGTTACTTGAGAAGAACGAGAACAGCAGCTAAGAGTGTAAATTAGCTGGAATTTAAAACACATTATCCAAGTGAATCTGAGCCCACTGCCACATCTTCCAAGGCTACCAATCTCATTATTTACACAGTGCTGCTCGTTAGTGCCCTTGTGCTCTGCACCTGAGGGAAATCTCTGTGCTACAAAAAAACCCCAGCAATAAAAAAGCTGACAGCATTCAGGGAGATTATTCTCAGTTCTCAGACTGGCCACAGGCTCAGTGTTACCTTGAATAAGCCCCTCACCTACACTTTAGAGAAACCTCTAAATATAGTAGTAGTACTTTAAACTAAGTGCAAAACCACATGCACATAATTAAAGTCCTTTTACAGAAAAATGTATCTTACTCTTAACAGGGTAAGTTATATAACAACAAAAAAACCCCATTTAAAAATAAATTATTTTCTCCAGAAGTTTACAGTCTACCTGTTCTGTTTCACCACTGGTCAAACTTTCAAGACAAGAAATTTAATTACCAGATTACACACCGCAAAATGCTTAAAGTCAACTTTGAAAAGTTCTACCACTTTCAAGCCCGGTTTGTCGGTTTTTTGGTGGGTTTTTTTGCATTCAAAACTATTTAACAACTTTTGAAAAAATTAACTACATCAGGTTAACTCTCTGATAACTCTTACTGATTCTTCAACCCAGTCAGGGGTGAAATTCCTGTTTACGTTACCAGATCACAGTATTTTTTCAGAGAAAATAAAACTACACTTAGACACTGTTTCAACATGAAGGGCAGTGGTAACTACAGCAGAGGAGCTTCCCATCGATATTAACCATAAAAAGCAGGATGGGAGGAAATTAACTGAATACAAAAAAAGCCTGTGACCAAACACAAAGGGCGAAGAAAAGCAGAGAAATGAAATTTTAACGCAGCACAGACACCAGGTCGCTCCTCTCACAGGGAAGCTTCTCCCCAGAGTCCCCATGAGAAACGCCAGTATCGCCACAGCACTTCTCCCCCAAGCCATGGAACCACCAGGGCTCAGTCCCAGGGAATCTTCGCCTCTCTCCAAGCCCCGAGGAATGAAACAGAAACTTCTGGAGACAGGGATTGAAGCGATGAGCGCAGCCCGGCCGCCCCTCCCCGAGCCCATCATGGCGCCGCAGCCCAAGGCGCGGCGGGCGCCATTTTGTGTCTCCGCGCACACGGCTCCCGACGCGGCCCTCCCCGCCTCTACCCCCGCTCAGCTCTTTCCCCGCCACTCCCGCTCCAAAACCCCGGCAGCCACCGCCGCTCACCGCCATGACCGAGCGCCCGGGCCGCCGCCGCCGCCCCTCAGCAACGTCCTCGCAGGGCTCGACCTCCCTCGGCTGCGCGGCCACAGCGATCGCGCGCGGCCCCGCCCGCCCTCACTGCGGGTGCCCGGATGTGGCGCCGCGGGGGGAGCGCGGGGGAGCGCGGTGCGTTGTGGGCCGGGGAGCCGCGTTCTCCTCCGCGGAGGTTTGGCCGCTGCTGCGATCTGTAGAGCCTGTCCCGGCTCCCGCCAAATTGAAACGCAGGAGCGGCTGAGGGGGCGCGGTCAGAGGAGCCGGGTTCCTCTGGGCACCGGGCCCCACCCACCGGTGAGGGGATCCGGGTGTCCCTCTGGGCACCGGGGTGTCACCGGTGAGGGGATCCGGGTGTCCCTCTGGGCACCGGGGTGTCACCGGTGAGGGGATCCGGGTGTCCCTCTGGGCACCGGGGTGTCACCGGTGAGGGGATCCGGGTGTCCCTCTGGGCACCGGGGTGTCACCGGTGAGGGGATCCGGGTGTCCCTCTGGGCACCGGGGTGTCACCGGTGAGGGGATCCGGGTGTCCCTCTGGGCACCGGGGTGTCACCGGTGAGGGGATCCGGGTGTCCCTCTGGGCACCGGGGTGTCACCGGTGAGGGGATCCGGGTGTCCCTCTGGGCACCGGAGTGTCACCGGTGAGGGGATCGGGGGGTCCCTTTGGGCACCGGGGTATCACCGGTGAGGGGATCAGGGGGTCCCTCTGGTCACCGGTGAGGGGATCCGGGTGTCCCTGTGAGCACCGGAGTGTCACCGGGGTGAGGGGATCGGAGGGGTCCCTGTGGGCGCCGGAGTGTCACCGGTGAGGGGATTAAGGGGGTCCCTGTGGGCACCGGATTGTCACCGGTGAGGGGTCGAAGAGACCCTGTGGGCAGGGGTTCCTCTGGAAATAGGAATGTCACCGGCCGCAGTGAGGGATGGGGAGTCCCTGTGACCATGAGTTTGTCACCGCGGCAGTGGTTCCCTGAGGGCAGGGGATGGGGGGTCCCTGTGAGCAGTGGTTCCCTGAGGGCAGGGGTTTGTCACCAGTGGAGGGGATGAGAGTCGCTGAGGGTAGGGGATGTTCACAGCATGGTGGGGAGGACTCTGACAGTAAATTTAGTTGGCGAGATCTGTTCCTCCCAAGCTGCCTTCAGCCAGGCCAGGATCCACACTGCTCACTTGGTTCTAAACACTCTGTTCATCCTTACGAGGCTTCTTGTACAGCCCTTCATCCAGCGTCTCCATACAGTAATACAGCCAATAACTTGTTTGTGGCCGTGGAACTTTTTAGAGCGGTCTGCTCTACAAGATGTTCCTGAAATGTTTATCCCAGGCAAAGATGTGGAACGACATTGAGCTCCTGCTCAACGATGACACCGGGCAGCTCCTGGTGGGTTTGGGACACGAGTGTGGCACTGCCTTGTACCAGGTGGATACACGGCTGCAAATCACATCTTCAGAAAAGGTACAACCCATCAAAGCCGTGCTTTTATCTTCCTTAATAATTACCTGGGCTTCTTTGTCATGTTTTCTGAAGTGTTCCTGAGTGTAACAACCTTTCCCTTCGCAGGTCTCTGTGAACCCTCAGCTCCATGCACGCAGCTCCAGAGATGGCAGCATTGTTGTTGTGGACAGATCTGTGGCACTTCTGGACAGCACTGGGCTGTCTCTTGTGATGCACATTCAGTTTGGTGAGTCCATTCCTTTGGAATTCCACCTTGCAAGTGAAAACTGGCTTTTAAAATATGTAGGTTTGTACAGGAATGCATAGCAAGTGTCTGACTAGCCTGTAAAAGGAAGTATTATAACAAGTACCTAAGTAATAAAAAGTGATTTTGGCTTGTGAACACAATTAACTATTTCAGTACAATGTAATTAGAATCCTTCCTAACTTTTCACTGAAGTGGGAATGATGGATACCAAAATCACTCCCTGTAGGCCCCTTTCCATATTTCATTTAGTCAAAATGATGTGTTTTGAAGAAATCCGGGATGCTGTATTGTCCAATTCTTGTCTGAATGTTTATTCATAAAACCCAAACCTTAATAGTTGACATTTTGCCATGGAACTTTTCAGACACTAACGTGGATGTAGTGGGTATGTGTCAAGAAAAACAATTTCTTGTGGTTGGTGAGAGAAGTGGCAGTTTACATCTTATCCACATTCCATCAAAACAAACCTTGCTAACGAAGGTACAGTAACTTTTCTATTTAATTTTGCTGGAAACGTTTTGTTCTCAGACTTTCTTGAGGTTTTTTTAATCTTTCTTCCAAGTACCAAAGTATAAACATCCCTGTCTTTTGACTAGGTATTCTAACCAAACAGGTGAAAGGGCCACTTCTGTTTCCATGAGTAATGAATAAGGAAAATATGTTTAGGAATGGCATGCATAAACAAGAACCAGGCCTTCATGAAAGAAAAAAGTTAAAAGTTTGAACTGATGATCCATAGTTCAGGTTTTTTTAAATAAAGTACAGAATAATACTCTTGACCCTGTTTCTATTGTAGATTTTGGTTGAACAATCTTCAAGTGAAAAGACTTACTTAAATCTCTTTATTGTAAAAGATAATGCGGATTCAGGTAAGAACTGGATGATTTTTTTTCTCCCCCTTTGTCCTAATTTTTGTGATTTTGTTCCCTTTTAGTATCTCTCAGGGAAAGAAATTACAAATTAAATAATACAGGAAAGCATAAAGAAAAGTTCTTTTTATGTGCACAATGCAAACCAAAGCTGTATAAGATTCTTTATCTCATTAATTATTTTGCAAATACCATATGAAACAAACATTCAGAACTTAATACCTCTTTCTTTTGAGACTGTGCTAAACATATGAAAAGGCTTAAAAAGGAAGAATTCTTTCTGTCTTCTTCTATCAGACTTCAGATTTTAGTAGTTCTGTTCTATAAGCCCCAGCCCTGTTCTGTCACAATAGAATACATCATTTTGCTCGTAGTTGGAAATGACAAAAATTTTGTTCAAAATAATCTAAACTATTGGTCAGATGATTTTTTGGTGTCAATTATTTCACTGTCCTGTTTACAAGCAAGTCTTCTCTTTATTTACTCTTGAATACTTAGGTTTGAAATATTTGTGTTGGGTTTTTTCAGGAGTTTATCACATGTTCATTCTCACAAGCAATGGATGCTTCTGCATTATGCGTGTCCCACTTGCTAAAACACAGGAAGGTAGGATAAACTACAGACCCCTTGGGATTTCATTGGAACAGGGAGACCTGTATTAAAAAACTTCCCTCTATGATGCTTAGTGCCTTTTTTAAATTTTGAAAAACTTCAACACTGATTTTATTTTCTTTTTTTGATGTTTAGCAATTGAGAAGATGGATATGACTACAGCAAAGCAAGTAAGAAACACCTGCAAAACTGGAAACGTGTTAAAAGTGCAGAGTTTGTAACCAAACTTTGCTCTGTACATTCCATTGACTGTTCACCAGTCCATTATTCCACCTGATAGCTGTGATTGTTACTTTTTCTGCACGTTCAGAAATAAGCAGAGATTTTATCCACTGGTTCTATAAACAACTCTTTTTCTTCCCTGTCTGTTGACATCCCCTTCCTCTCCCACCCCACAAGTTACAAGGACAGATAAAGACAACTTTCATTGCCACGGGAGAGCATCACAGCCTCGGCTGTCAGGATTTTGTGATCAGCAACTCAGTGAACAAAATCCATTTGATAATTGGGGTAAGCACTAAGAACGTGATCATAACAATTTTTATGTTATCAGTGATGGTGGTTTTGGATCTGCAACAAAATTTGTCTCCAGGTGGTTGAAAAAGAAGCTCATCAGCTTCTTGTCCCAAGACTTTTTTGCCTTTCATTTCCTTCACTGTAAATTTAAAGGTTGTCACTTGTGCAGCCTGGCTGTAGTTTTTGTCATCAGGAAATAACTTTGTCATTTCCAAAATTAGTTTGTTTACGATGGATGAGGAGAAAACATTTTCACCCTGGTTTTATGAGCTCAGTAAATCACTGGTTCCTGTGTACAGGCTGGATTGTTTATAGATATTATCTTTGAGCTCATAGACAAAACCAAAGCTGGCAAGAATCTTCCAGTCAGGTTCTCATTCAGCAAAGCCCTGCTCAAATTACAAGGTCTAATTCAACAAAGCTTTTAAGCATTAATTAAGTACAGGAACTAATAAAAAAACTAAAATATAAACATGCTTTGAAATGTTATTTTGGTCTGGAAAGAAGTTCTCTGAGTTTATTTTTGAAGCCTGTTGAATTCAATGGGATTTTCCTCAGTAGGCCCAGTGTAATTTCATTCAGCTTTTGTGTCCTATGAGAATGGAAAGTGGATATTTTGAAATGCTGTTTTTCAAAGAGCCAAAAACTGCTGACTGTAACAATCACTGAAACAAAGACCAGCCTTGAAAGGAGAAAGGAAAAAGGCTAAATTAAAAATGAAGAAATCAATGTATTTATCTGAACATCAATAGAAGAATAAAGTTTAATTTAATTTTGCAGCTTTCCAAGGTAAAGATCAGTTGAAGAAGCAGACATGTCAATGGTCAAGTATCTACTGTCTAACCTCATTTTACTTTGCCTCTCCTCACAGGGTAAAGGTGATTATGTGCTCTCCAAATGGGAGGTAGATCCCACCAATGCCCTGGTGTCTGCTCGAAGTTTTGCTGATTCAAGTCTGATCCAAGGTAAAGAAGGTTTTATCTTTTTATAGACAAGATTTCATATTCAATTGCAGAACGTACCAATTTTCAGTTATTTCATTGTTTTTAATAAATGCACACATACCAAACAGAACATTTTTTGTAAAGGTACAGCCAAAATATGGCCTCCAAAATTGCAATTTAACTTAGGTACACAAGTCACAACTCTCTTAGTTTAACCTAAACTTTGTAAGTTCCATGAGGTTAAACCATGAGGTTTCCAATGCTTGCTTGTGTGTTTGAATATGTTTTTGCTTCACATACATATCTCAAGAAAAACAAGGAATTTATGTGATATTAATATTCTTTAGGTGCTGCAAAACTTCAAGTCCTTGATAATCAGCTGTTTGTTTTGGATACAGAGGTATGGGTAGTGATTTGTGTTTAATCTTCACTTTACAGTGTTCTTGAAACAGCTTATAAACATATTTTTTAAGGTTTAAAGGAAAGGTCCTGTAAAATAAAGGTGCTTATATTTACTTATATCAAGAGCATCTTGATCTTCATGTGTTGGGTTTTTTAAAAGTCTATTCCTATTCATTATTTAACCCATGAAATGTAATATTTTGCTCAAAAAATGCCTTCTATAAAGAAAATATGAAATCATATCGATTTTTTTTTTAATCTAGAACATCTTAAGCATGTGGGATGTTTATTCTCTCACTCTGATTTGGGATTGGCCTTTAATACATATCAAAGAATTTCTTCTAACTACTGAGTCAGATTCTTCTGAAGTCATGTGGTAAGTGAGGTGTTAAGGCATCAGTTCTGAGAAGTGAAAAGTTGTCTGGTGCTGTTGCCTAGAATTGCAAGATAAAGTTAAACAGAATGTGTGAAAAAGTGTAACTACTGTTCTAAAGAGTGAGAAAGTGCTAGAAATTGTATAGCTATATATTAAAATCTACAAGGATTTTTAAATGTGTGTGTTTTCATAGAATGCAGAAATTTCTGAAACTCAGAAGCAAAAATATTTCACAGTTTTAACCTAAGATTCATACAGCAAGTTTTGCTTTCTTTTATCTCTTTCTCATTTATTAGGCAAGGGCTTGCCAATGTTAAACTGATTGTCATGACAATGCCAGATGACAAACAGGTACAATCTCCTTATCTGTGTTCTGTTCCTTAATTCTGATGCAGTTGCTCATAGGAAAAAAGGGGAGAGGGAAGGAGGTGGCAAAATATTTGGGGCACAGAGAATTCTGAGGAGCTTAAAGCCCAAACTGAAAAGTGACCATCTATATATTAGGGTATAGAAGGCTATTGGGATTCTTGTGGTGGTGACCAGGGCAGGCTGTCCCACTGGTTGGGGTTTTTATGGATGGTTTGGGGTTTATTTATTTGGTTTTCTGAGGTAGACAGGGAAGAGCAGCAAGATTTATTAATATCTTACACCTCTTCACAGATTTCTTTACAGCAAGATCTCTGCTGCCTTCAGCATCTACCCTCAGGTAGAGTCAGTGCAGTTAACAGAAATAAAACACCGGGATGAATATTATACAATTTTTAAAATTAAATTAAATGTCAAATTATCCATAATAGGCTGAGAGAGGGAGGCAACATCTGAAATTTCATTAAACTTCCTCAAATTGGAGATCTGCATTCCATAAAAAGTCCTACAAATACTGCCCTGTAATTCCATAAGAATTCAGAAATGATTCTGCAAATATCACTCTCTCACCAGTGTAAAAGAAAAAAGTAATTCTGACTTTGTTTGTTTTCTCCCTTTTTTAAATAGATGAGAAGCCTAATGGTTTTTGCATTGCCCACTATGCAACAGCTCTATTCTCTGCAAGTGTCTCTTGTTTCTTCCCTTGTTCAAAGTGGGATTTGCACAGTAGGTTTAGATGATTTTCTTTTTGTTCTTTGAAGAAATATAGTTGTCTTAATGTGTGTAAATATTAAAGAGGGTACTCTGTTATTCTTCTTAGGTTAGAACCAATTTCTGCTAGAAATTATGCAGGAACTATACAAAGAAAGGTTAAATAATATCCCCAAAGGATTGAGAAAAATATCCTATTATGAAGCAAACTGAACAATTTAAATTTAGTCTGAGGTCTCTTGCACTATTTAATAGTACTGCCAGTTGTTCCTGCTTCTGTTACAGCTAAAAACTGAGGGAAGTTTTAAGTTCTCTTAGCATAGAAAAATGCTCTGGATTTATTTGGAATTTATTTCCTTTCACCTAATGGTTCCTGTTATTGCACACTGCAGGATACAATATACTTCTTGGAAGGAATTCATGAAAAGCAACAGATGTAAGATAATATTTTGTTTGTAACTAGCTCATTATTAGATAAAAATGGCCGATTACTTCCACACAGAGTTGATAAATTCACATAGTTCCCTCTCATCCTCAGGCCCTCTGAAGACCCAGTTTCTATAGTTGTGATGAGAAGTTTAACTGAAGCCTTGCCAGAAAATAGGTACTGGTTTCAACATCATTGTATTATATTTTTTTTTAATATCTGGTTTGGACTTATATTGAAGTGGTTTATTTTATTTCATCCTTAGACTAAGTCGTTTACTGCACAAACACAAATTCACTGAAGCAGAGAATTTTGCTATTCAGTTTGGACTAGATGTTGAGGTGAGTTGTTCATTCATGATAAACACATTTGAGATTAATCAGTGTAACTGAAATTATGAGTAAGGTTCTTGCTCTATAGTCCAATAAAAAGTATTAAAAATATTACAGATATTACCAAGTTAGTGGAATGTTACCTTTTAAAACAATTCACTGTACTTGTATTATTTTTTTTTAAACAGCTCGTATACAAAGTAAAAGCAAACACTATTTTAGAGAAGCTGGCTTTAGCTTGTGTTGGGAGTTATGGCCAGGAAGCCTTGCTGGATCTTGGGAATGAAGCCAAAGAAAATCTGCAAAAAATTCAGGTTTGTTTTCATTTCTACCATCTTTCTCTACTAAATCAATTCAAATTATAAAGGAACTTGGAATTAATTTCAGTTGTTTCCTTATGCAAACAGGACAACCAGTTTGTTGTGAATTACTGCCTGAATGCTCCATGGCCACTGTATGAAACCACTCGAGAAATGCTGAATTATGCTAAAGTCAGAGTAAGGGGTTTATTTGTTTCAATTTCTTCTCCTCTTCACCTTCTATTCCACCCTTCTGTACAACTTGAGAGGGGCACAAACCAGTTACAGGCAAAAGTAAAGGCATTTGAAATCCTATATAACCAAACATGAAGAAGCAGCTAGTGTTGTTCCAAGCTCAGTCTTGGTATTGCTCAAGGGCAAAAAAGAGCTTACAATTTTATTCTTGCATCAGAAAGCAGGGTTTAGTTTTGAGTAGCAGTTTTTTTAAGTACCTTTAAAATATTAATTTTCAAACTAAAGCTCAAAGTAGGTCACCTTTTTTGTTTTCATTATTTTAGTCTTTCCTGCCTTATCAAACAGAACCAGAGATAGACATTATCTGTCTGATTCTCCATCCATGCAGGAATCCAACCAGATTAGACTGGATCAGTTTAGATCCAATCTAACATTTTAAAATCTCGATTTACAGAAGTCCTGACTTTTTGTTTGTGTCTTTACTGCACTCACAGTCCTGTCTGGGATGTTCTGAGTTGTCATCCAAATCCTTTTATGTCCTGTTTTCAGATCTTGAAGAAAGATAACAGAACCAATGCTCCACCGTCTGATGGGGCTCCAGTATCCATAGCTGAGGTGAGGACAAATTTCTTGGATTTGCAGTATCATATAAACAATTATAATGTAGAGTTTTCCAAACTGTACTACTGCTGAACTTTTTTAAAGTCTAAACAAAATTATATTTTATAGTATGAAAGAGAATCACAGTAATGACAGGTTCAGGAATAAGCCATTCCTTCAGTCATAGAAAGATTCAATTTCAGATGCTCCATAAATTGAAGGCAGAACTTTTCTTTAAGTACTTTTAGGTATTTCATTTTGTTTCTTGTTTAGTCCTGTTGTAAACTGGCCTCATCTGCCTTCAAGGAGAATCAGTGTTCTAATCATGTAATGTAACAGTATGTTAAGCCAGATATTAACCTTAAATCTCATCTGCATTCAGGTATTGAGAGCTCAGGCAAGGCTTACAACATTCTATGAAGCTTTTGGACTTGAGAAATTCAGGTTTGTTTGTTTAAGATTTAAAATAAATTTGCGATTGTTAAAACTCTACCACTGAAATTAAGACTATTTTAGTTTTTTAATATTAATTCATTAAACTTCAAGCTCTTCCTTTTCTGCCTGAAGTTTCCCATCCTGTGCTGCAGAGAAGGGAGAACGCAGAGAGGTTGAGTCATCCTTTATGTTGAAAACATAAATCATCTGTTGCAGATGCACTTAAATAGGTTTATTTTTTGTTCAGTATGTATAGGAAGAATTATGATTTTATACAATCACAGTGTACCACTCCTGTTGTTTCTTACAGCATACAGCACCAGGTAGAAAAGCTTTGAAGTTCTCCCCCAGTTCCTCTGATAATGACATTTAACAAAGCTTCTCTTCCCCCTCTCCCTTTTAGTGGTATTGCTTGGACAGAATTCCTGCATAACGAGGACACGTTCAAAATTATTGTTTCTCAGCTGGAAGAAGGAAATTTGTCTTGTGCACAGTACCTCTGGCTTAGGCATCAGGTGAGGTGGCACAGACATCTCTGGGATTCATGGAGGGGGTTAAATATCTTCAATTTTCCAGCCTTATTTCACAGGGGCTGTTACAAAACAGCTCCTCAGAGAAGCAAAGGTCCATGGCAGAATCTCATCTATTGTCACAATGATTACCTGTTCACCTGGATCCTTAGGAGGCTGAATTTGGTATTGATTTAGGAATAAACTGGTATTTCTGATGTCAGAATTCATATTTCTAAGTCATGACATTTTGATTTATTCTGCAGTGCTTGTAATCTTCCATTCACTTTCTTGCAAGCACAGCTGTCAGAATTTTTAAGTGGACCTTTGCTGCCTACCTTAAAATCCTTTAAAAATAATCACAGACTCCTTACTCTGAATGACACATTCAAGATAGTGGCTGTGTGCTGTTATTTTATTTTTTAGTGCAGGACTTTCAGTTCCATGTCTGTTATTTTCTTAATAAGACAGAACAAGTCTGAAAGTAATAGAACAGTGTGACTTGCAAATAAATTACTTCAACTAGGTCTTTTTTAAAGAAAACTGAGCTCTAGTTTTACTGAACAGAGCTATTTATTTAATGTCTGTCTATGATTACTGAGATTCTCTATTTGTGAAATTTACTGGCTCTTCCCATTAGTGAAACAGCTTTACAGAGGATCAGATGAACATTTACTCCATGGATCTGTAATTGTTCTGGTTTAATATTTTAGGCCGATTTTGAAAGCAGCTTTGATGAGAAAATGCTGAAGGATTTGCTCAATGCCATCCATTTCACTGCTCCTTTGAAGGAACTGTGTGTGTGGCTTAAAAATTTTGTGATCCCCTTCTCAAGAAGGGCTGTGCCAGATGGACAGGTGAGACTGACTTAAGAACTGTAAATTGTAATTTTCTCAGATTTAAGATGATTTTACTGTCAGACCTACAGACTTCTGAATGTCAGGAACTTGTTCATCTGTCTTTGAAATGGATCATTTTCCCTAGCGTTTATATTTTAAATTATTTCTTTCTAAAGAATTTGCTAGTGGCAAATTTTGCTTTGATAGATAGCATAACTCTACTTGTAACTGTATTTTTTTCAGAAAATATTAGCAAAATGGCTGGAACAAGCTGCTCGAAACCTTGAATTAACTGACAAGGCAAGTCACACTGCAGAAACTTTGCATATCTTGTATTTCTAGATGTATAATATAGTTTACTAATATCAATTATTTTGAACAGGCAAACTGGCCTGAAAATGGACTCCAAGTGGCAGAGATTTTTTTTACAAGTAAAAATCAAGGTGAACTGGGAGTGACAGCTTTTGGCAGGTGGACTCCTTTGGTAAGAAATGTAACAAATATAAGAATTAGCAATTAAGAAACTTCAAACAGATGCTCTGTGCTCGAGCTGGAGTGGATGATAATTAGGTCACTTGGTTTTGGTGAAGATTGACTTAATTCCGTGAAAGGAAAGAACCAAGTTCCAATTTTCTTACGTTTAAAGATTTAAAAAATGTTGATGACAGCCTCTTAATGGTCTTGTCTCCTAACATTTCACTTCTCAACACTGTTTCAGAGGTGTGGCGACTGTGAAGAGATACAGAGGTTAAAGAAGCTGGTAAATGATTTACAAGAACTGATAAATCTGTACAGAAAATACAACTGCAGGCTGGCATTCTGTGATTTTGAAAAGGTAACACTGCAGACACTTGAAAAAGTACTTCTCTTTTTTTTGTTTGTTCTGAAAAGAGAAGAACCTTAGAGCATGTGATTTAAAGTCAGACAAAAGAGGAATCCTGATGGATGGTTGGTTAATTTTGCATTCATAAGCTGCTAAGACTATTTGATAAGTTGTGTTACAAATTTTCTTTCAACTCTGGTTATAAATATAACATAACAAGATACTGTGAGAAGGTGTGGCTCAAACTCTGGTTTGCAGGTTTTTACAGATCATCTCTTGTGGAACAATCATTAGTAACAGAGAAATTGGAAGTACAACTGAACAAGAAAAGCTTTGTAAATGAAAGAGTTTATTTGAGCTAAAGAGGGATTTTTGCTCTTGAAATCATTCAGTTGATTTCAGTGGACTCTGGATGTTGGATTATGTATTAGAGATGTAAATGGCCTTGCACTGATGTGTGATGTTCTAACATGGCCTTTTGCCCTTGCTGCCCAGGAAAATGCAACCACTATTGTGTTTCGCATGCTTGATAAAATTTTGGCACCAGAGCTTGTCCCATCAATTTTGGAGAAGTTTATAAAACCCTACCTGTGTGAACATAACCTACAAAAAGATGAGCTGCTTCTACAATATGTCAAGGTACCCACATTTTCTTCCTTTTGAAAAAAGCTATTTCAACATGAGGAAGCAGAAACCAAGTCTGACAACCATTTGAATTTGCAACTGAATGTTAGGCCCAGCTTTTAGATTCTTATTCCTGTCAGTGAACTTAATGGTAGTTACTATTTCAGTTATGAAGCAATCCCTTAATAGCCAGAAAACTTTACATTTTTGTTCATATTGTAAGATAGGAGTATCCTGATTTCAAATATTCTAATCACCTTTATGAAAATACACAGGATTTGCTGGAGCGTTGTCGGACACGATCCATTTCAGTGTTTGAAACTGCCTGGGAGGCCAAGGCAGTAGCTGTCATTGGCTGCATCTCTGACACAGATGTAAGTATATTTTATGAAAGGCATTAAGTGACTCCAACACATCAGTTCAGACCAAAACATGATTTTTACATAATCATCTGAATGAATTTTTACATGAGTGCTATGAAGAGAAAATAGTTCGTTGTCTTCTAATTCTATTTTAGTCATCTCCCCTGTGATGTTCTTTGAGGATTTAATTGTAGTTGTGATGTCATCACATGGAAAACTCACCAATTTTAACATGTATGAAACCACAGTGTCATAAATGACTGCAAGCATTTTCTAATCTAACTTGACATATCATATGGTTACAATAAATGCCCTTTATGCAAGTGCAGGTTGGGCAAGGAAATAAAATACTCTCCTAAAGGAATCAATCACGTGTGAACAATACTTCAAGGGACTACTTTGAAACTTATTTTGAAAAGTAAGCTGGTTATGTCCATTTTGCAGCTGAAATTTGATGCAGTTCTGGAGATTATGCATGGAGCTGTGATGCCATGGGGTGCAGCAGTGGAGCAGCTGGTCAAGCAGCATCTGGAAATGAATCATGTCAAGTAAGCAGCATCCACAGTCTGCCCTTGGCTGGGGAAATGCTGTGTATCTGATGTCGTGTGATGATTAAATCTCATAGCTGAGGGTAGCAAAGGAATTAATGATGCTTTAATTTGTCCCCAGAGTGAAGTTACTGCAGGAAAGTTACCAACTGATGGAGATGAAGAAGCTTTTGAGAGCCTATGGGATAAGAGATACCCATCTTTTAAAGGACAAGCAGATGATAATGGTAAGTTATCAAGACTTTAGATTCCTCCAAAGGTCACAGTGAACAGTACTTGGCAGTTTTTGGGGTTTTTTTTAGCATTTGGGTTTTTTTTTTAATATGCCCCCTTCATTAGGAGAAAAAATGAGTATTTCTGGAGAAGTTCCTTGGTATTCTGAGGAACCAGAGGAATTTTCAGAGTTCTCAGGCTAATTCTGTCCCCAAGCCCTGTTTTCTCCCAGTTACACTTCAGTCAGCTTTTCTCTAGATCAAAGTTTTAAGCTTCCAGGTAACTTGCTTTGTACAAGCTGAACAATTCCATTGGTAAAGTAGTGTGTATAAACTAATTCCCTTGTTATCCTGTGCATCAACAAACTAAAGTTCACTTCTGTTTTCTTCTTACAGAGGCTTGTGAGATACATTCTTAAACAAAATACCCCTACTTGCTTGGAGGATGCCTTGAAAATTGCAGAAGCATACATGTTGCCCACAGGGGAAGTCTGCTTCCTGAGGATGATGGACCTGATTGACAAAGAAAGGGTAGGGAAATGCTTCATGTCAGTTGATCCTGGAATTTACAGATGCTGAGGCCTTTTGACAAAACAGGGGCAAGTTGTATTGCTGAAATCTTGTAAGCAGTTTACATATGTATTTTTAATTCAAATTACTAATTCTACACCTAACTGCCTATGCCTGACATTGAAAATGAGACCTTTGTCAGAGTTTTATCCTTCATTTGTGGCAGAATAGGATGGAAGTTATGACTATGATACACCAGCTGAGTTTGGAATTGAAGTCTCTACATATTTTCATGTATTGTTTTTGCTGACCCTCTTGGCCATTGTGCAGCCATTGCATCAGAACAAGAATGTACACATAACTCAGCTTTTCCAAAAGCAAATGGCCTTTTCTTTTTATTGTTTCTGTTTTAATTTTGTTTGTTTCTTTTTCCTCCCTTCAGGAAGAGGAGTCTCTGGCTTTGTTAAAATCTCTGCCTCTTGCTAAGGCTGAGGAGGTTGCACAGAGATTGACTCTGTGGGGAAGACTGGTGCTAAGGAACAAAGCAGATGATCCTGAAGAGGTACCAAGGTTTTTCAAATCAGAAAGTGTGCACACAAGTTATTCTGAAAGGGGAGAAGTGTGGATCACTGCTGTGAGCTAACAGACTGTGGAGTGAACACATGTATTTACTGTTTCTATAGAGGGTTAATACTTAAAATAACTTTCTGTTCCTTTGCTTTTCAACTGGTTGTACCTTAGACTTGGTAATTGTTGCTTAAGAAGTTTGGGGAACATTGCATGGTACTTCAAGAGCTGAAGCCCGAGTCTGTTCCTAGCAACATTTTAACAAAAAATACAAACCTCTTCCTTTTCTGCAGCAAAAAACACAAATGTTTGTGATTAAGACACTCGTGGAAATCCTTAAACTTCAGTTCAGTGTTCAAAAAGGTAAGGTACAACTTCAACATCTTACATCTTGCTTGTATAAATGGAATCAAAAAGTAACTGTTTTTCTCCTCCAACAGACAATCCCGTGAAGAAATACGAATGTGAAGAAAACCTAAAAGTGTTTGAAACACTTGCTGCCCTGCAGGTGGGTATTTTTATTGTTTTAAATCCCTTTTGATTTACAGTAGTTATTCCAATTGTTCTTATCACATGGATCATATTAAAAATTAATTGTATTTACAACATATGCACAAAAGTTGTTTTTATTATTGACTTCAAATTGATTCTAAGGCTAATCTAGCAATTTAATCTAGCCTGGGGAAGTTCCCAATTAGAACTCAGTTGTCTATTTAAACCAAAAATTAGATACTCTCACTAAAGCCTTAATTGCTAATACTTCAAAAATTTCATAGTAGAATGCTGTAATAATTTATTAATATCTTGGGACAGTAGGTAAAAAACCAAGCAATTTAAAGGAAGTTACATGGATACAAGTATATAATTTTTTTTTTTGTTACAGGAATATTTTGGTATCTTTCTCTCAGATGAGGAATACAGCAACCCTTCACTGATATCTGCACTTCTGGAGGATCACATAAGTGCTTATGAAAGTGTCAGATCTGCATCCAAGTCTAGAAATGTGCAAGCAGTGAATTCTAACTCAGGAGGTGGCAAGCCCAAGAACCCTCCCACTGAACCAAGGTTGTACAGTCTGGCTTCACTCCTGCAAGTGTCAGAGCATGAACTGGGAGAAAAACTGGCCTTGAGAGCACTGGATGATGGAAAAGTGGAAGTGGCTGTCAATATATGCAGGTAAAACTGCAGAGCTTCTCAAGATCATCACTTTTAATGGGCTTTTCTGAGCTATTTCTGCCACTTTTTTGAATTATGCAGAGCAAAGGAAAGGGCTTTTTGTTTCAGTCAAATAATTAGAACAGAATGTGGCCTTAAGTAAAAGCCCTAAGAATTACTGGCTTTTTATTTTTAACATCCTTTTCTTTCTTAATAGGGAGTTCTATGAAAATGGGTGGAATGAAAATACAGGGAAGCTGCTGTTTGCAGTCTGTCAAAGGCTTTGTCATATGCTGGGAGCTGATGTTCCAATGCTCACTCCTCATGGGATGAATCTTCCAGCAGTGATCCATGAGCTGGCTGGCCAAGCAGCTACCCTGTGCAGTCCAGGTAATTCCTGTTACTATTTACTTGAGTTTGTGTTGGGAGCCCAGCTTTCCAAACAGTAATAAACCTGAAAACAAAGTGAATTTCTAGATCTGCATCTGTGAAAATAGGTGCTGCAAAACTGTTTCCTTTTAATAGGACACATGAACCTTCCATTCCTGCTACTGATCTTGGTATTTTTACAGATTTAATGTTGGATTGTCTGGAACTGTGTAAATATACTTCACTTGCCAAGGCAATTCATGGACAGTGCCAAATGGACAACTATGAATTTACAGCAGAGGTATTTTCTGTGCTATTCACTGTTTGTATTATTTTCCCTCTCATTTCTCCAGCACTCTTTAATCAAAAAGCCAACAACAACAAAAAAATCCACACAGAGCTCCACAAATAAAGATTTCCTAGAATTTGTGTGTTCTTCAGCTTAAAGAATAAACTGATTTGAGTCCTAAAAGCAGTGCAGCTGTGGCACAAGCACAAGTAGCATTCTCCACTTAAACTTCAGTATAATAAATCCTACTGAAAATAGTGATTTTATCAAACAGCTTCTGCCAGGACTGGCAGAGAGCTGACTTGAAAGTATGGCAGGGAGGGTTTGGTCTTGAAATGAATGTATTATGTGAAAGCTTTCCCAAGAGTTTTGTGAAACTTTAAGATGATCAAGTTCTTGAATAGCATCTTTGTTTTCTGTTTAGGTCAAGCAGTGCTTTAGGCTACTTGAAATGAATGGGCTCTTACAGCTGGAGTGGAGTAGAGCAAAGTGGCTGGGCTTGTTTATGCACAAAATGTTATTTTTCTAGAAAATGGTCCATTTGGAAAATGTTTGCTTATAACATTTGGCCAAGAATGTTTATGAAAGCCTCCATTAAATTAAATAAGAGAGTATTTTGGCTGTACAACTAAACAACTGCAACATGAAAGGCAAAATGTGGCCACTCTAGGTAGGAAATGTATTTATTGCTACTGGCCATTTCACAGAAGTACTATTTTCTACATCATGTTCTCTTCCTGTATTCCAAAACAGAAACCTCTTGGTTTTTTTAGTGGACTTACTAACTCTGCCTTTTATTGTGTGTACTTTTGACAATGTTCTAACTTAGACAACATCTTCTGGAGCTGATAAAGATCCTTATGAAGAGTGGACTTATGATGATTTCTTTAAAGAGGATGGGATAGTCCTTGATCCTCAGACATCTCTTCCAGTTGCATATGAACTTACTTCTGCTGTTCTGCCTATCTGTGGTAAGCTTGCTTTCCTGAACATTGGGACAATATAAACTCTGTGTTTCTTACTGATTCTTATCTAGAAATAGAAATAATTCAGCATGTGTGTGGAAATTATCACCTCAGAAACCTCAGTTAGACCAACTCACAGTAGAAATACCCATTAGGGGGTATAGAATGGAAAGATGACTTTGGGTTTGGTTCTTATTTTCACAGATGAGGAGTTTAATGTTGACTGTCTCATCCAAGGGGTTTACATACAAAGTAGTTACTGAAAACTGTTGGATTCCTTTGTGAGCCTGTGAGATACACCCTTCTTAAAAACACATTCTGAGCAGGCACAGTTAAAAATAGCAGCAAATGGCTCTTGGGGTTCACGTGTCTCTATTTTATGCCCTGTCCCTGTGGTATTTTTAGGATTCTCCCAGACTTCCTGGTGATGCTGAGTTCCTGGCACTCTGCTGATGTGCATTTTCTGTCTTTCAGAGGACAAGCTGTATCCCTTGGAGTCCATAAGCCTGGCACACCGAGCGTTTACAGAAGGTATCACACACTGGTTGGGTGGGAAGGGACCTTAAAAATCACCTAATTCCAACCCCCTGCCAGGGGCAGGGACATGAGGGCAGATCCACCACAATCAAAGTGTAAACAGATCACTGGAAAACATGAGGTTTAAATTCAGCCTACCCAAGCATGACTAACTCACAGGGGACTTTCACAGGTGCCTAAATGTTCCCCTTAAAGCCATGTTTTAGGGGATGGTTTGGTTCAGCACAGAAGTCACCAGTTTGGGTGCTAATCCCTGCCATTCCACCCTGTGATTTTTGAGCATGTACTTAGGACAGAAGTTCTACCACTGTGAGTGAGAATCATCAAAGCCTGTCCAAGAAGACAACTTCTGGCCAAAAACTTGTGGGTTTTGAACTAAAATGGGAATCTGTATTGAATTAAAAGCCCTGAGAATTTGAGGTTTCAAAGGGAACTAAGGCAGATCCTGCATCATAAATTTAATGAAGAAAAAGAGAAACTGCTCTGATATTAACTCCAAGAAGAACATGCTTCCTAATTATTTTCTGGGGTTGTTTTTGATATATTTCACAGGACATAACTTCCTGCTGCCTGTTGGATCTCCCTTCTCTGCAGCAGTGCAGAACCTGCTGGAGTGCAGCCAGTTCCAGCTGGCCCTGAAGCTCACACTCTGTGCTGTTGGATCCTGCATCCAGCACATCATTTCAAACACCAGGGATTTGGCCCCGAGTGAAAAGGTAACTTTCAGCAAGTTTAGAGTAGTTCTCTATGGATTTGGAAGGCAGGGGAAAGGCTCTCACCGTGACCTTTTATTAGCACCACTTGATCAGATCTTGAGTCAGTTTGTGAAAGGAGCTGGTGGTTTCTTCCCTATTTTTCATTGTCCTCTCTCTTTGCAAAGTGTGTTCAGAACTGAGCTTTTATTCCTGGCCTTCCTGCAGCAACTAGAATGAGTGTTAATAAGGGTTTACTCTTAATTAGTTGGTTTACCATTGTTTAGTATGGGAAAAGTTGCAAGTAGAATATTCAAGAAACATTCCTCTGCTCAAAATCACTTGAAAAACAGAAATCCTTTTTGTATCTAGAAGAAATCTTTGTAAGGTCTTAAATCTGAACATACAAATTACTGTAGCACCTCCTGCTATGCTGTAAATGACAAGAAGTTGAAGGCTTAGAATTTATTTTTAATTAAGTGCTGTTTTATTCATAACAGCCACACGACAGAGATCTGCTCACTGACACCAGAAGCTTCCTCATAGCCATGAAAGAGAGGAGCAGTTCAGTCATCAGAACCTCTGCCCTGAACTTACTGCACAAGGTAAGAATCCCCTGGAAAGGCTGAGTGAGCCACTTCTTCTTTTAAATCCTGAAATGCATTTTTATTCTTTTTTTTTTTCTTCTAACTTAAAGGCCCAATACATGTCTAAAACTATGGAGTATTTTTCATGTGTTGCACTTGATACAAAGAGACCTACTGAATTAATTAAATAAATTCCTAAAGTTTATAATTTCTTTTTCCCAAACCACAGGTGTTCAACTCTCGTGTCATTGATAAGAAGCTGGCCCTGGGATATTGCAATATTTTGCCCAAGGAAGAGATGTTCAATAAGCTGTGGGAGATCATAAACAATTCATGGCAAAATTACAGAAAAGTTTTGGTAAATTCCCAAGGCCTCGAGTTTTTCAGCAAACAGAGAATGCTAAAGGGATCCTTCATTTAGGAGAGGAGCTGCCTCTGTACCACAGTGTGAGGTTGTGCACAGGCAGTTGCTGTCAAAATTAATTTGATTTTCAACCTATGCATTGGGTTACCTCATCATGACTTATTCCAAAGCTTGAAATTAGTTCTTTCAGGTCATCATTTAAATCTACATTTTATTTTGGATAAGTTGTTCTCTGGCAGCAGTTCTCAAGAATGGAATGAGCGAATATATCTATTAAAATATAAAGGAAAGTGGGAAGTAAAGCATAAAGAAATGGGGAGGGAGAGTAATGTAGATTCTGAGAAAGTGCCTAAAAAACACCTTTTGTATTGCTTTCTACAATGTTAGGAAAATATTGTAGAGAAAGTAAATTTTAAAATACCTTTGAACTGCTGGCTCAGGAGGTGAGGTAGTCCTGACACCTTCTCTGAGGTTTGTTTTCATTTTACACAGTTGTGTGATCATGAATTGTTTGAAGTTCCTCTAAGGGTTTAGACCTCAGGGTTCCCAAATTTCAGATTATTTATTAAACTTGTATTCATTTCCCTTCTCATTCCTTCTAGGCAGTAGCTCTGGTGGGAGCACAGCTTGCTAACCAATATGGTGAAGCAGAAGAAAAAAGAAAATTCCAGGAATTGGTTATTGATGCAGAATGGGGCATCCAGCTTGGTAAATTTGGTGTAAGTTTTTATTTCTTTACTTACTTCAGGGTTTTATTAACTAATCAGTTATTAATACCAATCTAATCTGAGATGTGTGGGGGTTTTTAGACAGATTTCCCACTCAAACGTAAGCAAAATTGGGGTTTTGTTTTTGATTTTTCATTCTGCTTGTCTGCATAAATAAACATCAGAAATGGAAATGCAGTAATTGAAGGGGCTACAAAAGAAAATTCAAGTTCTTAAGTATTATTTGGCACAGGGGATAGTTGGCAAATGCACTGCTTTTCCCTGCTATGAAAGTGTCTGGATTGAAACTAAAGAAGTAGAAGCTTCACTGTATAAGGTGAGAAGATGAATTTTCTTTATCTGTAGATTTCTTTCGAGACTGTGTTTAGACAGCCACCAATGAGGAAGAAAGAACTCATAAGAGTGCTGGTACAAAACCCAGAAGTAGACACAGGTCTCATCTTGAATTACTGCAGGTACTGATCCTATTAAATCTATTGCTGCTGTAAGAACAACCATGGGCACGGAAATCTATTCTGGTTTAAATAAATCCTAATAAATCCAATATGCAAACTGTTCTTTTTTGTTAAATGCTATTCAGAGTACATACAGGCCTTGGAATAATTTATTCATAAGGGAAGAAGCCCCTTGATGACACCAATGGTCACAGAGAAAATCATGATCTGTTCTTTCCTAGCACTTTCATGCTGGACAGTGATGCTGCACTGCAGCTTTGCATTGAAACCCTTCTGCTCCAGAATTCGAACACAAATGATGTTGAAGATGACTCTGCAGAAAGCAGTGAGAGGCAACCTCATTCCACATTACTGGGCAGAGCACTAAAAATAATTCCTCTGCTGAACAGCACCAAAGACTTGGTCATGAGCCTCAGTGGAATATTGTGCAAGGTAAAAAAAATTATAAAATAAAGACAAAACAAAAAACACCACCAAAAACCCTGGAATCTCCATCTAGTAATGCTGCATGGCACTTGAATGGCAGATTAATAATTCCACAGAAACTGAAAAGGTGGTGTTTTTCCCAAATTTTCTTAAAGTGTGTGAATGTTAAGTTTCAGTTTTCTGCTTCTCTGCAAAAGAAATCACAGCAACATACCTAATTTTCTTAAAAGAGAGATAGGAGCCTTTCATCCCCACTTCCATTAAAAAACAACCAGGCAGAAAAGAATTTTTTAAAAAAAGTAATTTCTAAGTACACTGGAGAAATTCTACATTAAAAATAAGTGGAGGTAAAAATGATACGTTGGGGGTGTTTTTTGTTTGGATGGGGTTTGATTTTGTATTTTGAAAGGTTGGGGTTTTTGTGGGGTGGGTTTTTGGTTGTTGGGGTGGTTTTTTTTGTTTTCAGCTCATATTATTTGGTCTTTCTGCAAAATCCTGATGATTTTTTTTAGGATTTAAGAAAGCATTTTAGAGAATTATGTCGTGTTGCTTATATTGACATAACACTGAAGAAACAGTAATTGGTATTAAAACTGGGAAAAATTAACTCACTTGTATGTTTTTATAAGACAAATCATGTAAGATCTTATCAAATAGATGATTATTTTGAACAGCTGGATCCTTATGACTATGAAACTCTGGAAATTGTCTTGAGAGTTATCCAGAGTGCTGATGAGAAGAACACCAGCATCCAGCTGAGCCAGGTATGTCCAGATGTGTTACCTTGCTAATGGCATCTCAATTCTGCTTTGTCTATTTATTATTCATTCAGAACTGTTGAAATCAATTGAATTATTCCATTCTTTCCCTCAGAAAACAGCCTTAAAAAAAGAGATTTCTAGTAGTTTCTTAGCAATTCTTGTAGCAGGGACAAAAAGTCTACAGATATTAAACAACTGGCCTCAAAAAATTGCCTTCAGGACTTAGCAGTTTGTTTATTTCTGTTTTCTTTCTTTTTTTTTTCTCCCCCTAGGCTTTGAGCCTCCTCAAACATCTGAAATCTTACACAAGAATTTCTCCACCAGTGGACCTAGAACACCAATATGTTTTGGAGCAGATGATTCCCTTGTCTCCAGCTGCTCACACCAGGCTGCCCTTTCACCTGCTGTTCTTCAGAACTTCCCAGTGTTTCTGGAACATTATATGTGAGTTCAGCATTTTTTATGGCCATATATATATTAAAAATTCCCTTTCTCTGCTATCTGTGACATTAAAAGTGTTACAGTATATGCTGTATATTAACTGTAATTTTTTATTAATGCAGTTTTCATCCCAAGTACTTCTGAAAGCACTTCTTGTGCTCCCAGATTGCTGCCCAGAGGAGCTAAGATGATAAATACAATGCAGGGTTTGTCCTCAAATCCTTTCCTAGGACCTCTGAAATTTATCCACATATGCCACTTCCCAGGCCAGTGGGGATAATTGCAATCATATCCTTTCTCTCCCGATGGAGGTCCCCATCCACCAATAAACAGAAAGTGCTTAATTTCACAGAGGAAGCTACCAGTGGATTGTGACACTTTCACAGGCAACTGATTTTTCCCTTTCAGCTGCAGAGCTCAGTGAGGAAACCTTCCCAACACTTCTGTTGATTTCCAAACTAATGAAGGTAAAGTAACAGCTTGAAGGAATTGATTTAAACATTATTCCCCCACACCCCAAAAAAAGAAGTGTTCTCTTTCTTTTGCACGATGTTGGCCTCACTCTGTAGTAGCTCTGACAACTCTTAATCTACTTCAACATTTTTCCAGGTTTCCCTGGATACCTTCCACATGAATGCAGTTCGACATGTCTTTGAAAAAAAACTGAAACCAAAAATATTCGAAATGAGAAACAGTGGCTGTACCTCCATTGTTAACAAGGAAACCATAAAAACTGTGCAGGCACTTCAGTCCTATTTGCTGTCCATAGTCAATCCAGAGTGGGCTGTGGCCATGGCTCACAAGATTGCCCAGGAATTCCCCACAGGTGAGTTGCAGATGGGATGGGGGAAGGAATAACAGGCTTGGGACAAGCAGAGCGAGGCTGTGAGCAAACATTTGTTCACTCATCTTGAATAACACCCAGCAAAGTTTGAGGATGAAAATGCTCCTGCATCCAGTTTTGAACAATAGGTTAGACAAACAGCCATTTGCTGTCCCAGCATCACCATCAAATCCTTTTCCCCCCTCTTTTTTATAGAATCATAGAAAGGCTTTAGGGTCCTTCCTGCCCAAACCAATCCTATTCCAACCTTCCACTAGACCAGGTTGCTCCCAGCCCCATCCAACCTGGCCTTGTTGTCTTGCCTAAAGTTTCTTCATGTTCACACCATCTTCAGACAAGTTTTCCATCAAGAGCCAATATTTCAGCCCAGTTTAATTAATTAAACCTTTTCTGCTATTTGAATCCAAATAAATAATATTTTTTTGCTCTTTAGACACAAGAGTTTTCCTAATATTTTAAATAGCTTCTAGTTTTGTTTTTTAATTCTTCAAAATAAAATGGATGTAGGATATACTGTAGGAAGGGTTAATGAAAACTTAGTTTATTTACTTCTTTCCCTTCCTTTTTTTTAATCTTTAAAAAGGTCCTGACCATGTCCAGGCATTGAAATTCTGTCTCTATCTGGCTGAGAAGTGGCTAAAGAGTACTACAGCTCAGGTAATGGAAACTGCTTGCCAGACTGTCGTGAAATTATTACAAAAAATGACAAAATACTTATGTTTGTATTTTAATTTTTGGTGGTTTTGGCAGTGGTGTATAAATTGTACCATAACCAACCCTGATGTGGGAAATACTTTTGGGAAAGTGACCCCCCAGAAGAATCCTGTAACGTTCTCCTGTTAACACCCTGCAAAAATCAGACTTGGTCTTCTTGGAGCTTGGACAAAAAAGAAGCAGTTTTAGGGAAGAATAATTTGTTCTTTCTCCTGTTGTGTGCATTTTTCTTGCTGCAGGAGAATGAGGTGGAATCTGACCCAGCTTTGATCAATGGCATTATTAATTTTTGCTTAGAGTTCCAAGATTCTTTAGCTGTTTGCAGGGTTATATTTTAAAAAATCTGCTTTGACTTGATTCTCAGGCTTGTTTTTATGTGGTTTCCTTTCTCAGGGAAAGGTGAATAAGAATCTCAGCTTTGATCATAAATATCAAACTTCCTATGGAGTTGTTGAGCCACAAAGAACATTAAATAGTTCTCTCTATTAAGTCACATGATCAGATAGAATTGTGCCAAAATTAAACTGAAATTAAACTAAAATTTGAGCAGCCACGAGTTTTAATATTAATCTTTTTCTCCATTTTACCCTAAAATCTCTTCAATTTACCTACTGTTACATATTTTATTTGGCTTTTTCACAACACAGCTTTGCAATTTTTTCAAAATACCTTTCCTAGCTAGGGCAACATGGTTAATCCTCTCTATCTGCAGAAAAAACATCTGTGGGTGAGGTGTGGGGACACCTCTGAAGAGCAGATCCTGTCTGTAAAAAGTTAAGATTATTTTTCTTGTGCTTTTGAGTAAAAGAGGCTTTTTAATGTAAAACTGTGGTGTTTTGCTCAAGGATGAGCCACGTGAGAAAGCAGAAGTCCTCCAGAGGAACTTACACTTGCAGTATAAGAGAGCAGCAACAGAAAATGTCCTGATAACAAATAACTTGAACACTGGGGAGCATCTAAAATCCATTGGGAAACCAGCAAATCTGATTGTTTTACTCTATGAACACCACAGTATAGATCAAAGATTCCAAAATCCAGCTGGCAGAGATTATCCAGGTGAGTTTCCATAATCCAGGCTCAAAGGAGCAAAGAGAAGCTCTTTAAAAAGCCCCAAGCAAGGTAATGCTGGTTTGGAAAAAACATTGTCTGCACCTCTTCCTGTAGATATCCATGGGGCAGCTAAGGAGATAGCTGAGATTAACAACTTGGATATGAACAAAATTTATGATAAACTTCTGGCTAAATGGCTGTGTCCAAGCACACCACCCTCAGGGGTAAGTCATCACTTTGGGGTTTGAAGGAAAATGACCACTTACATAAAATATGGGGGGTTTTTTTTCTCTACTTGTTAAAAAAAATGAGGTTATTCTGCACAAATTGCTTGTAGTACTCATGAATCTATTTAAGATTTCAATATTTTCCTAAAATAGCACAGTGCTGTCTCTAGTGAGGATTTGAAATGCTTTCCCTTCTGTCTGTGTAGAGATTAAAACCTTCCCTTTGGTGCTACCAAAGCCAGCCTGAAGGAGTAAAGCAGTTGTAAATACATCAGCCTCATCAAAAACTGCTTCTAGGCTTTAAGCAGGGATATGACCCAGCTATTTATCCAAGCAATGTGGAAAACTCATCTAAATTTTCATTTCTTTTTAAAGAAAACCCCAGAAATCTTTGGAGATGTACAGGAGGATGAAGAACTCCGAAGGTACATGGGTTATCTTACCTGTAATATGGTGAATTATTTTTAACTTGAGTTAAAAATGGATCTTTCAAGAAACCTGAATGGGTGTGATTCAGAGCTCACTGTTCTTATTTTTACTTTCTGCTGACATCACTTTTGAATCATCCAATATTTATTTATGCCACAAAATGCCATTGACAGTAATTTACAGATGCAAGTGCTTAAGAGTAGCTTTTTGGAGGTTTTCCCTTCCTTTTTTATACCCTTGGAATATCTTATCCTTGCTCTCTGTTTGACAGTGAAATATTTACATTTAAATGACTGTTGATGTGTTGTATTTCAGTAGCTGTACTTGCATTAAAAACAAACCCATTTTTGCAGAGTTATTTACCTACTTCAGTCTCGCCCAATGGATTACAGTTCAAGAATGCTTTTTGCAATTACAACATCTGACACATCTGTGAGTTGCTAAATTTTTATTTTAGCTTTTCACTTCATATTAAAATCAAATGTTGTCTGCTTAACTGCAAGAGCTTCAACCTAGGGCCTTTGCACCTGTGTTTTGGATGGTTTGTGATTTGTATGAGCTCTGTGTTTTCCCCCTTCACCAACCTTTGGGTTAAAACTGGGATTTTCATTGAATTTTGCTATTGACTGTCAAGAGCAGCCCTTGAACTCTGGATTTTCTAAACTTATTGCTGATATTACCAGAAAAAAACTTCACTAAACATTTTTTTTAGAGTGTGCCTTAAGCTGGTGGGAGACATTGGCTCACTTTGGGTGGAATAAAGGAAAGTGGTAAAATTGTTTCAACAGAACCTTAACCTCCAGTTTTTCCACATTTAATAATTATATTTGTGATATTATATATCACAAATATTCAAATATATTTTTCTTGCCTGCACTAATAATCTTGAATCTAGAAAACTAGAGGGTTATGGACCTCTAGGATGATCCTCTCCAGTTGTTCAGCCAATTGTTGTGACTTTGGGACTGTGTTTTCCCCCTCAGCCCTTTGGTGACACTCAGCTGACATTTGCTCACAGGACCAGAGCATTCAGGTGTTTGCTGTACCTGGCAGACACCAACACTGTGGAATCACTCTTCAAGAAACCCTTTGAGAAAGTCAAGTAAGATGAATTTTTTCCATATTATTAAAGCAACAGAAGGACACTTTTCAGTGTTATCCTGAGCTTGAATATGTGGATTAAAATATAAACATCACTTCACTCCTGCTTTGGGGGTTTATTTTCACAGGTATTTTCTGAAGTGCTGCATTTATCTGGCAGAGTTTGAGATCTTGAATATTCCATTTACTTATGAATCATTCCACAAGAGTCCCAAGGAAGGCATGATTAAAGGGCTATGGAAGAACCACAGTCACGAACCCAGGGTAGGATTTTTAAATCCTTTGTAAATTTTTGTTGGTTTGTTACACACTGTGTGAATTTACACCTCTCTGCAAAGCACAGGCTTTTCTAAACACATATTGCATCAACATACTCTGGAAGTGACAGATAAAAGCCTTACCCTTCCGAAGATAAAATGATACCACATTTAGATGGTTTAGGTTTTGTTCCTCCCATGTGTAAAATAATTTTGGAAGTGGCTTGTAAATGTTTGAAGATCATGAATTTCTGTTAAAACGCAGCATGTCCTTGCTCCCCTTCAGGCTGTGAGACTGGTGACAGAGCTTAGTTTGGAATACAAAGTGTATGATCCTCAGCTCTGGAATAGCCTCCTGCAGAAACTCCTGGGCTTCAATATGGTAAGGAATTTTTAAGGATAAAGTCCTTCAGCAAGGTGAGAAAAAGGCTGGGTTTATCCAGTGATTTCTGAAGGATGGGATAGATACAGAAACCATAAACCATGTTTACTTTGGGCTCTGAGATACTGAACTGGTGAAGATCTGAGGAATTTGAATTTTGATCTTAAATATTTATACTTTCATAGTTTTAAAAGCCTTTCAGAATAAATCCTATGGTAACAAATTGAAAATTTTCTTCATGTTATTATCATTTTATAACAGGCACATTCTTGTGTGCAAAGATATACAAAGCATGAATGTACATTTATACATACACAACAGGACCCCTAAAATGTGATGGAAATCCTGATTGTTGCCATTCAGAATCTTAATAATTCCCTGTGATTGTCAAACATTCTGTAAAGTTGCTGCAGCCTGAAGAGGTAACAGATATACCTGGCAGTGTGGTTGTTAATTTCCATAGGTGTCAAAGGAATCCAAAGAAGGTACCTTAAGAAACTAAGTTTGCATCCTGCAGACAAAATAAGCTAAATGCAGTCCTCTAGATTATTGCCAAATCTTCAGAAACACCAAAGTACTTGAATGCTTTTTTTTCCAGATTCAGTATCTAAGAAGAGTTTTGGTTGCAATTACTGGGATTCCTTCATTATGGGAGGTAAGCAAATATTGTCTGGCTTCTCATCTTTGTCTTCACTTAACAGGAATTTAGAGTCTTTGCATGTCAGCCATGAAAAGATTCTTTTTGAATTCCCATTATTTTTGTGACAGTGCAATACATCAGTAAACATTGGACAGAATCATTTTGCCATCAGTCAGAATATGCCTAAATCTTAGGCTCTGAGATAAGGACAGCAATGTTAGGGAATAATTCATCCAGGATAAATAAAAAGGAGTATCAACAGTTATCTTCCAGGTGCAGTGGGTCAGGGTGTCTATGTTTATAACACATTTGGTTCCACCTGGTTTTGGGTGTTACTTGAAAAAAACCTTGCTGCCAACAGATTCCCAGCTTCAGTCGAGCCTGGCGCAGTGTGGTGCTGTCCCCCTTCCTCACAGGTAGGGCTGTAACTCACTGTCCTGCTCCTGGAGTAACCTGGTTGTAGATTTACTACACCTTGTTCTCTGTCTTTCTCAGCCTCGTGTCCACCCAGTCCCAAACAGCTCCAGGAGTGCCGGGAGTGCTTTGTGGTGCTGCTCAGGTGAGTTCAGAGTCCTGACCTGACACTGTTCCCCAACATCCTGCACATGAACCAGACTTGCATTGCCTTTACAGTGTAAAAAGCACATTGTTTCATTATTTGATTCACCACAGTGCTCTGACTTGCTCAAAAGAACCACCAGAGCTCAAAGAGCCTGACTTGAAGCAAAAGTTAGGAAATAGAATAGGTTTGGGGTGGGAGGGACCTTAAAGATTATCTGGGAAGGGATCCTACTCTACTGTGCAGATATATCTGTACCAAAGCTCTGCTCTGGGCCAGCAGTTGGCCAACAATTCCCCTCAAAATAGGACCTTGGCTGCTTAGAAAGAGAAACTGGGGTTGTGATTTGAGATTTTTTTTCAGGCTAGAAAATCCTCATGCATTTGTGTTCATTGAAATTTCAAGTTGCTTGGCCATTTCTGAAATTAATGGGAGGTAGAAATGCATTGCTCTGCCTGACTTACAAACCTCAGGGCAGTTTGTGCTGGCAGCACTGAGGCATCCAGTTAAACAAATCACAGCTGAGACCTTCCCTCCTGATCTCCTGCAGGTGTCCTGTCCTGGCTGACCTGGATATCATTGGAATTGCTAAACAATACACCCAGCTGGACCTCCCAGCTTTTGCCCTGGGGTGCCTCTTGGTCACTCCTCACTCTGAGAAGAGAGAGCAGCAAATCCAGGTAAATAAGAAGTTTTGTGTCCTGTCTCTGCAGGAGAAATGTCTTTAAGCATGTCCTGCTCACCAGAGACTGTCAAAGGTGGTAACTCAGAATTCCAGTTGACTTAAACACATCCCTGCTGATGAATGCTCAACATTTCCCACCCCCAGAGGCTTCTAAAGGGATCATGTGAACACTTCCTCTTCTTTTTTCATTCAAAGCTTCAGTCATCCCCAGTAGCTTTGTCATATGACTTTGCCTTTAGAGAATTTGAGGATGTTTTATGGGATCCCACCCATAAAACACATGGGGGAAAACCCAGTAAAACCCAACCCATAGCATATTGTAAGAAAAATACTGAATCCTACTTTGGAAGAGTGTTGAGCTGAAAGCTCCTGACTTCCAAGGAAGATTTTTGATATGCACCACAAGTTGTGATATAAACCTTTTGCCTTAAAGCCATATCCTCACTATCCATGAACCTTGACATTTTCCTTTCTCTCCTCACTTGTTTCCATTAATTTATGCTCTGCATTGTTCTCCCTGATGAAGCATTATAGGCTGTTTCCATATTTGTTACAAGCAAACTGGGACCAGTAAAGGCACCTTAAATTCTTAGGCTTTCAGTCATTAAAGTTACACTCAGAAAGATTTCCCCAAATCACAGCTTAAGTGTAAAACATTCAGCCAAAAAAATCTGTGACAGCTACAGCAAAACACCATTTGAGAGTTAAAAGCAACACTTTCAGTCCAACCCCACAGATCCTGGTTTGATAATTCTTAATTTCACCTAGAATTTCAAAATAGTTCTGAATAAATCAAATATTTGTTCTGAAGGGAGAGTTCCTACTTGAATCAATCACAGAATAATAATGTTTTGCAACTTATTTTCACTAGGGTTTGTTATCAACGTGTAAGAAAGAAACAGTGCTGCAACAAATAGATGAACACATGGACACTGGAGAACTGGTAGCATTTGCTCCCCAGGTAAATAAAGTTTACTTCACTTTTGCCTTGCCTTCAGCTACCTCCCTTATGGGCAAGTTTAACTCATTTCCCTCTCTGAATCTGGGATCAGTTTTCATAAAATCTGCCATTTCACAGCACTTTAAAAAAATAAAACATAAAAAAAATCCCCCTGTTCTCCATACAGTCCAGTATGAAAACTATGAGCTCTTTCCATGCAAAAGTAAAATCTCTTTTGTCTAAAATATTAATACTTTTCATTAATAAATCTACAGATCAGCTCTTTGGTTTTGGACAGTATCATCAATGAGAAGCTCTATGAACAGTTCTGGAAAACCAAGTATTATCCACTTTTGAAGCAACACCTGATAAACACCCACAGAATAAAAGAGCTGGTGGATTATTTTACCAAAAATAACTGGTAAGTTAATAAATGGTAAAAAACCAGGTGTAACTGGTAGTAATTACAGTAATTAATTTATTTGATTTTCATCTGTTTGGAGGTTTTCTAGTACTTGGTGTCCAAGGGTGTTTAAAGTACTGCTAAGTTAAAGAAAGAAATCTCACCTCACTACTTTGCATACTTAGGACAGAGTTTTACATTCAAGACCAAGTAACAGATTGTTAAGCCTGGACTAGCAGCAGATGAAATGCACTTAAAATAGAAGCCACCAGAGTGAAATAATCAAAATCCTGACCTTACCTTTAGGTGAATCCAGCTCAGGGGCATCACAGAGCTTCAGCAATAAGAACACTCAGAAAAAATTAATGAGCTGCCTGTACTGAAGACTTGGGAATTGGTGGTTTTGCCACGAAGTTTTCAAGAATTAAAAGCACTTGTTGTGCTCCACTTAAATCTCTAAAGGTCCTGGGTTGGGCCCCACTCACCTGGGGACACTCGGGCCAGAGCCCAAACCCTCAGGATTGGAGGGCACTGTTAACACTTAGCCACACTCAAACTGGGACAGGAACCAGTAAACATTAAATTCTAGAATATATTGATTTTATTAACAGCCCCAGGGGAAAAAGCCAGGCTTGTTTTCTCTACTGGGAAATGGCAGGACCCATCTGACTTAAAAACTATGGGATCATACTTTGTTTTTCTACTTCTGTTGTCTAAGTCATTGGCTTTTTAGAGAGCTTCATCTGACAAAGTTGATGAGCTTTTGCCTCTTACAGCCTTGATGATGCAACAGCCCTGATTCAAGAGTACCAAGAGAAATGTGGGAATCCTGCTCTGGCAGACATCCCAGCATCTGATCTTCTGCAGGTAAAACATCACTTCTGCACCTCAGGCAGTATTTTCTCCTTTTTCCCTAAAGATTTTCACCCAACTTTTTGCAAAAATACTTTTTAGCTGGTCTACTTCAGTAACATGTATTGTATATAATAAAACATCCCTTCATTAATTCCAATAATTCATTTTACCTGAACCAAGTCTGTGTCATGCTGACCATCCCACTTCCAAGGACTTTCCCAGCTCTTGGATCATATCCCATTTTCCTAAGCCCTATTAACATTGTTCTTTGACCTTCCAGATGTACCTGAATGGATCAGAGGAGTCCTGTGTCCTGGAACTGCCATAAATTAGGTTGAGATTTACCCTTTTCCCTCCTCCCTCTCCTGCCAGGAGGAGGGGCTGTGCATTCAGAACTCTTGTACTGCTCAAGAGAACATCAGCCTAAAACCCCAAAGCTTTTACCAAGAGCGTCCACAACCTCTCTGCATTTTTCCAGCTGTTCTAGGCTGCTTCTCCTCCATTCTCCATCCCCATGAAAACAGTTCAGATTCACAGCAGAATTTCCTGTCTGCAGTCACCAGTTCATACTCAGCACTTTAACTTTGGGAAGGAGTAAAGTTTATTTCCTTTACTTCTGTTATTTCTCCATGCTCAGGCCTGCTGTAAGGACCACTCTGGGCTGTCACTCACAACAACATAACCTTGCCATCATTGTGATAAACTTTTATAAAACTGCAGGGGGTGTGGGTCATGTAAAATACTTTGTAGACAAATTTTAAGTGTAATTTTACCAACTTATGTATCAATTTTGGCCTTACAGTAAAAATAAATAAATAAACTTATGTGTCAATTTTGGCCTTACAATATAAATTAAAAAATAAACTTATTCATCAGTTTTTGCCCCTTACAGTATTCTATAAACCTCTTAATTAGGAGTTTGTCAATCAATTGATGTTCCAGTCAATAAAATTTCTTTAATAATGTGTGCCAAGGTTTTCTTTTCAACTTTGCTCTGACTGCATGAAGTGCAATTAGCCAGAGGCTCCTGAGACACCAGCCTGAAATGTCTTTTTGTACAGGGCAAAGCAGGTTTATTTTGAATAGAAATAAGTTTTTTAGTCAGCTCATGACACAGAAATAAGGGTTCCAGCTGATGGAAAAGTCATAATCCAAAGGCCAAGGAAACTGCCCTCCCCCCATTCTAAATGTTCTGCTGTGGGAGACAAAGATAAAACTCTGTTTTGTTGGAAAGTTACAGCAGTTGTGAGAAAGGGGAGCTGTTTAATACATTCAGTTCCCTGCAGCTGTGGGAACAGAGGAGCCACAAGGTGCAGTTGTCTTGAGCAACCCCTATTTCTCTTCAGCAGCTTTAAGAGCATCACATGGAATTACATCACTGAGAGCCTCTGCATGGAGCAAAGTGCACACACGTGGAGTGTCAGATGTGAGCCACAAAGAAAGGAAAGCCTCTCCTCACTGGTTAGAGATTCAATGAGATCATCACTCATGAAAGCACAGGGAGATTGGAAACTGCTTTGATCAGAGAAAGACTCAAACTGTTTACAGTGAAATGATGAGGTAATTGTAATACTTGCAAGCTATTTTACTCCTTTATCTTAGCTGAGAATGTTAAATTGAGGAAATTAACTATAAACTGGATTCTGCAGCAAACTCAGCCTGGTCCCAGGGGCCTCAATGTCTTTGTTCAAGCCCTGTAAAAGCATCCCTTAGAAGCTGAACACTAAAGCACCACAACTGCTGCATTCTTCCCCAACAACACCTCGCAAAGCTCAGCTTTTCTATGAAGTGGAGTTTATTACAACAATAAGGAACAGTATTTAGACAATTATCTTAATGGAATATTTTACAAATCAATTCATACAGAGAAAAGCAAACACGAGGCTGTTTAAATTCATGACCAAGAAGTTACATTGTTAAGCTGTTAGCGACAGTGCAGGGCTGTAAACAAGCAATCAAGTTTTGGAACTTGCAGTTCAGAAGGAGATGGTAAAAATACCAGACAAGCAAAAACATTTTTAGGATTTCTTGTACTCAATTCTTTCTACCTTCACATCATCTCCAATTAGTTGATAGACATATGTAACTACTGTAGAAGCCTGGATGTCCATCAGCACAAATGAAGGAATGATGTTGCTGGAAAGAGAGGAAAAAATTCATATTGATTGTGTGTCTATAATCCCCTTAGCAGTGTTTTACCACTATTCAGCAGAAATCACTTTGAGAAAAATGGGTATTAATTCTATAAGTAGAGCACATGAGATCTGAGGCTTTGTAAGTATTTCATCTTTCAGTCAAGGAGACTGAGCAAGTACAGCTGTGTAATAAAACACAGCTATAATTATCCTCTCCCTGACATTTAAATCATAAATATTAACCTTCAGGAGTTTGTAGTTCAATTTTGTTACCAAAAAGAAAAAAATCCCCTCAATATTCACTTACTTCTCTAAGGCATGGTAGGCTCCTGTAGCTGATCCTGGGTTGATATAGAACTTGTTTTCGTGTTCAAACGCCTCAAATTTATGTGTATGTCCTGAAATGAGGATGTCCACATCAAACTGCCTCTGGAGCAGTGCCAGGCTGGCCATGTCACCCCAGGGGATCACCTGATGGCCGTGAATCAGCCCAATTTTGAACTGTCCAACAGTCACAACTTTCTGCTCGGGATAATTCAGGTTCTACAAATAAAGAAAAATAAAGCAAAGCCAGATTAGACAGATTTATATTTACAACCTATGCAACACCAAGAAGGGGAAAGCTCAGGAACTCATTTCACCACTTTTACTCGAATGAACCCCAAATGTCGCCTTTATGTCAAAGATACCCCAAAAAAATGGACACTACCTCATCAAAGTCCCCTCTGACAACATGAACATCCCCAGCCAGGGTCTTGAGGTAGTCATAGGTGTCCTTGGTGCAGAGGTTCCCCGTGCACAGGATGTGTTGGATCTTCCCAGGCACCAGCAGCTTTTTGAACTTGGCCGGGAGGCTGTTGCAGCGATGGGGGATGTGGAGGTCTCCCAGCACCAACACCAACTTCAGGGGCAGGGCAGGGGAGAGAGAGAGGGTCACAGACAGGGGTTAGGGCTCAGTCAGCACTGCAATGTCTCCTGCAGAGTCACAGCTTTGCATTTGGATCTAAAAGCTGCTAAAGTAAGGATGGAATGGTGATGGAATATTGCTCCTGAGGGAAACAAGGGTCTCTGCCCTTGTTCAGAGAGAGCTTTACAAACACAAGTTACAGAATTATTTGTGTTTTGTTGCTGAAAGCCAACAGTGCAAGATAACACATTCCTGTTGTATTACCTCATGTATTGTACACAAAATTGGGAACTGCCATAAACTATCCCACTTTTTTTTTTTTTTCGCTAGGACATGTTTCAAGCACAGACCTGGCTAAACTGCAGCCACTTCTCTTAAAAAAGTCCTCACCCAAGTTTCTCTCCCCTTATAAAAAAAATACCAAAGCATTTTTAAAAAGCAGCAAATTTACAACGTGTTAATAGCTGACCAGCAAAGGAAGCGTGCTCACAGTCCTCATTGTAGAAACCACTGAAAAACTGAATAAAGCTAAAAAATAACAACAAAATACAAACAGGACACTGCAGAGAAGCCAATCCAGGTCACTGCACAGTGTTCCCATTACCCCTTCTATACATTTATAGTTTCAATACAACAGAAGCCAGAATAAAAATGTGGTGGGGGCTTCAAAATTAAGGACTGAGATGATGCAAGGCCATGGCTTAACACCACAGGCTTTAAATCTGCAAATAAAGCAATAATGTGAGCAATACAGGATCAATTAACTGTGCAAAAAGGACATGAGAAGCTTTACAAAGCAGGGAGGGGATGTTATGGCACTTCACTGGGACAACCCTGGATCTGGAGACACTCAGCCCTGGTAACTCAAAGAATGGCTCCATATTAAAGAGATTTTATCCTCCACTTCACGTTAGCTCCTAAAAGGACACCCTCAAATGTGTTTCTAAAGGACACAGACCAGATTTATTTCTATAAACAAATATAACTAGGCTACAAAATTGTATTTTTAAAGATTTTTCATGTATTTTTAGGCCATGCAGTTACCTTCAGGCTAAGAGCCCTCAAAGAGGCAGAGGGAACTTGGGTGGTATTTTTGATTGGTTTGGGGTTGGTTTTTTTTTTTGATTGAGAACATCTCAGTTGTTCCCAAATCTCACCATCAAAGCCATCAGGAGACAGATGGTTGGAAGTACTGGTAAAGCAATACAAAAGCTTTTTAATCAATGAGTAACCAATCTAAAACTAAACCAGGAAAGGAAAAAAAAAAAAAAAAGAGACATTTTTTATGGTCTTTGAAAAGTATTAAGTGGGTAACAGTGATTTTGACTAACAAGTGGCAATAGATTGTCTTACTACTGCCTAAGGGACTTAAATGTGCAATGCCAGTTATGTAGTTGATGTTTAATAAGATTATCCTGCCACTTACACACCCCACCATGCCAGCAGTGCGTGCACTCGACACAGACATCCCCTTTGCTGCCAAACTCTCAGCCCCACACTTCCCCAAAAATCACATTTCAGCTCCCACTCATTAAAGAAAAGCTTGGCAAGCTGCAGTAACCAAACCAAATTAACAGCACTGCAGTGTGTTTGATCATCACAGGTTATCTGCAGCATAAAGCAGTGGCAGAGAATGATAAAAGACCTGGATTTCACCAGGAATTTGGATGTTATATGCAGCGTGGATTGACCAGCAACCCCTAAATTCATCGGAGTGACCCTGCCACTGACACGGAGCAACACGAACGAGCCCTTACCACGGGTGTTAGCGACAGCCAAGGAGTAACTTACTCTGTGCCCAGCCTGATTGGAATGAAGGAGTTGATTGCAGGGGATGAGAAACAGGGCGGAACATGATCAATGTTAAACGAGAGGAAGCAACAGAAGAGAAAACACAGCCAAATGAACGGGTAAATAATAATTAATGAATTGTCGATGTTATGAAAGAAGCGTTAAAGAAAATTACAAAAAACAAAACAAAAAAAAAAAATAATGCGATTACGATAAAATTAATACAAATTATAACCGGGGCTCCTGCAGTGACGGCCCGGCCCTCACCCCCCTGGGGGCCTCGCCTCAGCTGGGGGACCGCCCTCCCTCCCGCTGTCCCCCGGCCGGGTCGGGCTCGGCTCCCGTGGCCGTGCCGGGGTCCCGGGGTGTGCGGGGGGTCCCGGGTGGGGTCCCGGGGCTGCCGGGGTGTCCCCGCTCTCACCATCGCGCCCGCTCCGCTCCGCTCCGGCCCTCCCGGAACCCGCCCGGCACCGGCACCGCCCCCGCTACGGCGGCTCTGAAGGGAGAGCACAGCGCCGAACGCGTTCGTGCCGCTTCCCCCGCTGACTGGGCTTTTTACACACGTGAAACGAGAGTTGTCCGCAAAACGAGCCGATAACGACACGAGAGAGAGAGGGAGAGAGGGAGAGACTGATTATTTATTTCAGAGTTGCGCAAGCCTGGCTGCTTCATGGTGTGCCACGAACCAAGCACCCCAACTATCAAAACTTTTTACTATTTATGCATTTTGGGAAACAAAGGAATTTGTGTTCATTGGCTACAAGTTACATACTTCTTTTATTAATTAGTATTCTATTGGTTAATGATTCACTTGCCTCCCATGCTAATTGGTGCCATGCTCAGCCCTTCTCTTCTTTTGGGTCTCTGAGCTGGTGCTGCCGAGGGCAGCGCAGGGGCAGCTCCGATCTCTGCTCTGGGAGCAGGGACAGGACCCAGGGAAGGGCTGGAGCTGTGTCAGGGAGGTTTAGGGAGGGGCTGGAGCTGTGTCAGGGAGGTTTAGGTTGGAGATCAGGAAAGGTTTTTCCCTCAGAGGGTCTTGGGGCACTGCCCAGGCTCCCCAGGGAATGGGCACAGCCCCGAGGCTGCCAGAGCTCCAGGACCGTTTGGACACCGCTGCCAGGGATGCCCAGGGTGGGATTGTCGGGGTGTCTGTGCAGTGCCAGGGGTTGGATCGATGATCCCTGCGCGTCCCTCCCAACTCGGGCTATTCCACAATTCCACAACTCCACAATTTCATAATTCCGCAATTCCCCGAGCCCAGGGTTCCGCATCCGGGGCCGCTCGCGGCGCAGGCCCCGCCCCGGGGCGTTTCCCGCCCTCCGCGGCCGTGAGGGGAGTGGGGGGGCGGCCATGAAGTGCGTGATCGGGGGGGCGCAGCTCCGAGGTACCGGGAGCCCGGGGAGCCCGGGGAGCCCGGCACACGGGGGATTGGTGCGGGACACCGGGAACGCCGAGCTCCCGGCAGCGGGACGGGCCGGCAGCACTCCGGCAGCCGGCGCTGCCCTCAGGCGCGGTCGCGAGCGGAGCGCGATCCCTGGGAGCAGAGCGGGGGATCCGCCTCGCCCTCATCCCGGCGGGATCGGGCAATTGTGTGGGATGCGCCCATCTGGGAGCGGAGCGCTGGATTTGGGGAGTCCCAGGTGGAGATGCCATGGCCTGGCTGCGTGTCTCCAGAGGCACAGCTCGACTCCTGCGTGCAGCATTCTGTGGAAAAAGCTGCTCTGCCACTGCCAGAGGCGAATCCCAAGGCCCTCTGCTAGGTTCCGCTGTGTTTCTTAGGGTTCCCTCTCTCCAGATGTCCCGTTTCTTCTCAGGCTTTCCATCTGCTAAATGTCGTTTTTAATGGTGGAGTTTTGCCTGATGGAATTTGTGGTAACACCAGGTGCTGTAAAGGGACTTGCAATGTTTGAGGTGCCTCATCAGAGTCAGCTTTCCAAAACATCAGGGGTTTGGAAAATTAAAATTTCGGTTAAAAAGAAAAAAAGATTTTTCCACCATCAATTTACAAATTTCCTATACATTTGAAAGAAATGTTTCCTCTTGAATTATTCTGGAGAAAGCGCAGTGTCACCTTTTTATTTTAATTTAGAATGCATATTGCAGTGTTTTCTTTCCCTGACAGTGTTTGGAAGAGCAATACATGCCATAGCACGGATTAGTGATGAATTTTGGTTTGACCCTGTAGAAAAAGGTGTAAGTGAATTTGGTTTATTCTAATTTAAAAATCTTTATTGGAAGCCCAGTATTTTTACTGTTGGATACTGTGTTTTCCTACAGGTACCTTTCAGTCCATCCCATTCTCAGCTCCCTCCACTTTCAGTATGGACAAATGCCATATTTTCTGTGATTGTAATTATGCAGATTCCATCATGGAAGATTTCATTCCTACTCTGCCCTAAGATCCTTTGATTTTTTTGTTGTCCAGGACATCCAGATTAATGGCACGAGGTTCAGTTCTGTTGTCACGGGTCAAAAGGTTTGAGTTTTGTACCACACAGGAGCTGCCTCTAAAAACAACATGTTTTGTACCGTTGTGACTCAACAGGAAGAACACATCCATTAATGCCTCTGATTAATCAAACACCATTTCCAGCCAAATTAGTGTTTTCTCCAGAGGTTTCTTAGTTAAAAGTGATCAGCTCTCCTTGACTCACTGGGAGGATGGAAAACCACAAGTGGAGATTATTTGTTTTAATACCTGAAGAATTTTTGAGGTGTGAGTGGTGTCTTTGCTCACTTGTACGGATCATATCCCTCAAATGCCCCTACCACAATCTGAGCTCTGGGTGTTAGGTTGACTCAATTATTTTTATAAATTATTTTTATAAATAATTTTAAAAATCCATTTAAAAATACATATTTTAAAAAATTTTTAATAATTTTGAGATGTAAATTTCCAGGTTTGGTGGTGGCACCGAAGCCCAGAGGAGGCTTTTTTTAAAAGGTTCAATACGAGATACTTTTGAGTTTAAAAAATTATTTTACTTCCATGCTGTCAGTGGTTGGATCCAATGATGTTGGAGGTCTTTTCCAACCCTAATGACTCTGTGATTCCATTTCCAGCTTGCCTTAAGATCAGTGAATTCCTCGAGGTCAGCATATGCATGTGTGTTCTTCTCATCCATGTTTTTCCAACATTACTGCTGGACAGCTGTGCCCCAACCGTGTCAGAAGGAAAAGCAGTTATCCCTCCCCTGTAAATTGATAATTAAGGTACATTTTAATGAGTCGTTGCACACAACAGCAAATTAACCCAATTTCCAGCTGAAATTATAGTGGGTGAGGATCAGCCTGGGCTCTCCCAGAGTCCCCAGAGAAGTTTGGGGAAGCCTTAAGTGCAGGAGCTTGAGATAAACCAGGGTACAAATCCAGGGAAATTATGTTTATTGCAAAGCTGTTCAGGGAGTAACCTCTGCACTGATTTATCTTTTTTTTTACAGTCAGTTCTCCCTGTGTTTAGATGTGTAAATGTGCTGGAAAAGAATGTAGAGAAATGCAGCATCTCCACCAACCCCAATGACCACCACATCACCTTTCAGCTCCTCTGCAGGCACGGTAAGGCCACGGGGGAAGTGACTTCACAGAGAAACAGTTAAAACCCACAACATTTCATGCCATTATCAACACAGGAGCTGGTCTCTCATCCTCAGCCCTGCAGGACTGGGAATGTTCATCAGCATCATCCTAAATAAACATCATCTCCCCCCACAGAGCTGTGCTGTGGTGGAGGCAGTGGTCTGTATTATCAATAATCCAGCTGGTGTTACCAATAATGGGATAATACACTGAATTAGCTCTCCAGACAGCTGAGCTCCCTTAGCACATCCTTACCCATAAACAGAGATCTGTGGGGTTTGTCTTCTGCTTTCCACCCCCATTTATGTTATTTTACCAGTTAATGACTGAGGCCATTTCCTACCCTGCATTTGTTGCACTTGTTGCTGTTCATGTATTTCTTGTGGATCCTTAAAAAACTCGGATGCTGTCCAGGCACAGCTAATAGGATGGAGGGAGTCTAAGATGGCAGGTGGATTCCATTTTCTGTTTGTGGTGAATTATTTCCATATACCTGGACTAAGTCCCTTGGTTACTTCCTCTATTCAACAATTAATACTTAAAAAAAAAAAACAAAACAACCCAAACCTAAAATTACAGCCCAGCACTGATTTGTGTTCATTTCCTTTATACTCAGGTGTTGTAAAAACCTATAACCTGACATTCCAAGAGTGTGATCCCTTGCAGGCTATTTTTGCAAAGCACATGTGTCCAAACATTCTTAAAGTCCACTCCAGGTAATAAACACAGAATTTTTTTTTTTTTTGTTTTACTTTCTAATGTAACAAATGCTAAATAGTCATAGATGGAATTATTTTAGTGTTGAATGACATTTTATAGGCTGCTGGCTGATGTGATGATTCACTTTCCAACCAGTCAAGAAGAAATAACCTTGTCAGTAACTCCCATGAAAGTCTGTTTCAAGAGTTACACTGAGGAAGACACTGGTAAGGAAATATAAAATATGAACCAATACTTGGGTTTTTAACACTTTTTTTGAGGTGAACTCAAGGAATAATAACTGTCACGATATAAATGTGGGATGAATTTTATGGCTGAACGATATTTTTAACAGAACATTATAGAAAGAGATTTTAAATCGTGCTGCCACCCTCTGGTTTTAATAAATTAAATAGATTTAAATAAATTGAAACATCTTCCTGGTGTCAGTGGCAGATCTCAGACTGAGCAGCCAATTGAAATAAATTATGCCACTTGCTGTAGGCTTGAAAGAGGTAATTACTGTGCTGCAAGAGCAGAAGCCTGGCAACTGCCAGGAAAAAGGGGATAATTTTATGTTTTAAAAAGAACTATTTAAATCTGAATACCACAATTATAGAATTGATATCATTAGAGAGTGTATTTTAGTCTGAGGACAGCACAGAGTGTCAGCAAGCCCTGCACTGTTACTGCCATGGTCACATCTCCAGGACATGGAGAACAAGCTGTAGATTCTTGGGGTGTGACTCAAACTAATTTTGAAGATATAATTGTGGTTTGGAAGTAGAGGTTCTTGTATATCATATAATAAAGAGATTATTTTCATACTTATGACCAAAGCTGGGGATAATGACCTGGGAAGAGCCTGGAGCACAGGGGAGGGAATTGGGCTGGGAACAGGCTGAGGCAGGGGAGTGCAGGAAGGATCAAGTGGTGGAAACTGGCTGGAGTGAGACAGGGCAGAAATTACTGAAAATACAAAGATTACATTTTGAATGACAAATCTGGTTACTTTAGAAACATTAATTTGCCAGGACTATTGTCAGAAAGAAAGTGAAAAAACAGTACAATTGTAAAGAGATCCCAAACCCCAGGGAGGGAGGAGGAGGAGGAGCAATGAGAGGCACTGTGCTCGTGGTGAACTTCCCTGCCTGCAGCACCTCCTGTGTGCTTTGAACACCTCACCTGGCCGTGGCCTGGGGGTTCCACGCTCAGGTTTCACAGAAATCAAACCCTCTGCCCACGCCTGCTCTCCTCTGTGGCTCAGCCACAGCTGCACGTGGGTGACAAACACCCCTGCCACAGCTACAGGGAACTCCTTACAAGAGCCTGTTTGAACTCTCGGTGGGGCCCTGACAGCTGAGATGGAACAAAGCTCCTGAGCAGAGGAAGGGAAGAGTGGGAATGAGCTGTAACGCCTCCTCAGCAGCCTGGCTGTGCCGGGGAGCAGCTCAAGGTGCTGTGGAATTTCTCTGAGCTCTCTGCGACTATCCCACTTCAGGAAAGCGCCCTCTCACTTTCTCTTCACACACCAATTACCGGCCATGGCGTAATCTCATGGTAACAAACAACTAAATACCTGAAAATGAACGGCCAATTTCCTGTTGCCACTTAAGTGTCAGGAAAAGATTGTAATTTAAAACAAAGAGCCTCAGTCCACCTCCATTGTGCTCTGGTAATTGTCAGTAATTTTGATTAATCTGTTAAAGTCAAGGCCGCATTTTGGGCTTCCCATCCATGCAACAATAGGCAGCTGGGAATATTATTTGTGATGGATGCCTGTGGAAGAAGCAGATCTGCAAGACCAGCAGCAGGTATTGGGTTAGATCACACAGCAGAACATGGAATAGGTTCTGTTAAAATCCATTTAAATCTACACAATGTACTCTAAATAAATTGAGGATTTTACTTAATTATAATATATATATGAGCTAAACATTTATTACTGTTAAACACTCTAAAAACAATTATTTGTTCAAACAATGCTGATGTAAAAATCTCAGGGTTATAATCACAGCTTCGTTGAGTTCAAACTTCACTCCTGTGAGTCCCTGACTTTGTTGTTATCTCAAACAGACTTTTCAAGGACAATGCTTACTGAGATACAGCTCAGTCCAGAGGAATTTGACTACTTTCAAGTTGGAGTAGATTCTGAAGTGACATTTTGCCTTAAAGAATTGAGGGTAAAGTAAGACTTTGTCTGGAAAAAAAACCCCATTTCCCATTAACTTGCCTGACTGGACCAAGACAACACAGGATTGTCCCTGTGGAACAGCCCTGGGCTGTGTCCTACCAGCCCTCCTGACAGCAGCAGGGTTTCACCACCTGGTTGAGGATTAGCTTTAAACCCCAGGATCCCCAAAACACTGCAGAGCCCCTCACAGCAGCCTTTGAAAGGCAAACAAAACATTTCTGAAACAAAAATGTGGTTTCTGTGCCGGGCAGACACAGCACAGCTGCCCCAGGGAAGTTCTCCATGCAGAACCTCCTCTGGCAAAGCAGGGAAGAACAGAAATTATTCTTAGAGGCTGCAGACTTTTCCCCTCTTTTTGCCAGTAAACAGCAGCTGGGATAAACTTACATTCAAATATTGATGCTCTGGGTTTAACAAGCACTTCACCCCCCCTTCTCTGCAGGGCCTGCTGGCGTTTTCCGAAGCCACCAGCGTTCCTGTGTCCATCCACTTCGACAGATGTGGGAAGTAGGTGTGGGAGCTGCCCTGACTGGAACCCCTGCAGTCACCCAGTGAATAGTCAAAGGCAGATTAGAGCAGATTTTCATTTCTAACCTGTGATCCAGGAGTAGAGTTTGTAATTCCATATAAAGCACTGAAGCCAGGCGTGGGCATTGCCAAGGCAGCTGTGCTGACTGATGAGCTCCCTGTGTATAAATTACCTGGACACCTGAGGCTCTCAGTCTCATGCATGCCATGATTTATTTAGCACTTTAAAGAAACACTACGTTTTCTGAATAATTTTAACAATTACATATTTAAAGCTGTCATTTGACTCTGATACTGCACAGCATTTGGTCATTGGAACAGTGAGATCTGTAACAGAAGCCCCTCTCCCATTCCCCTGCAGCAAATACAGGAGACTTTCAGCTTTTCAGAGGAGACACTTTTTAATCCATAGGTAGAATCACAGGATCTGTGTCACCTCCCACAGTATCTGTAACTCCCTGTGCTGTTTGGTCTCAATATTTGTCTTTAGACCCATTGCTTTCAGCATTGAGGACCTGCTGCTGGAGGCCAGCTTTATCCTGGCTACCTTGTGTGAGGCTGAGAAGGAGGCAGCTTCCCCAGAGCCTGCCTGCTGCCCACAGCCCTGGGACAGGTAACGGGGGCTGAGGGGGCAGGTGGCCTTAAGAGGGTGAAAAATTCAGGTTTTCACAGGAAAACTGAACTAGGGGAGGGTTCAGGAACATCTCAGCAGCACAACAGCAATAAAGGGGTGCAAGAGAGAACACTACAAACTGCTGCTTTCCTGATCTCCACGGGGTCTGGCTGCAGCAGGAGGGAAGGGAAGATGCTGAGAATCTCCTCTAAAGCTGTAATCTTTTCACAAACAGAAAATAAGGATATTCCAAGGAAACACAAAGCCAGTTACTAACCTGCCCTACTCTGTCCAATCCAGCTCAAAAACACCTATGGATAAATCTGAACAGATCTCCATGGATGGAGCCAGCAAGGCAGACACAGCCACTTCCAAAAACCCACAGCAAAAGGGAAACACTCCAAGCATGGACTCTGCAAAACCCCCAAGTGCTTTGGCAAAACAAGAGGTAAAAAGTATTCCCAGAGGCACGGAGAGGGACGTGCCAGGCAGAGCAGGAGCAGCCACGGCCCAGGCAGCGGGAGGAGAAGCCACAGAGACTCCTTGTGAGAAGGTGAGGGAGCTCCCCGTGGTGTCAGCAGTGGAACCCCACAGCTGCAGTTTGGCTCAGCACCCCCACGTGCACTGCAGGTTTCAGTGGGATCAGCTGTCACAGCAGCACAGCTGGAAAACCCCAGCACTGCTGGGAACACTCCTGGGGGGCAGCTGGGTTTCACTGGGGAACGCTGCAGGCTGAGAAAGATCTTGAAGTAGCAAAAGCTTCATAAATATTTAATGCCCAAATTCTGTCTGTATCACAGAATTCTTACCTGTACAAATACTGCATTTTCCAGTTCCACTCCTTATTCTTCGGAGCTGTTTCTTCCAAGGAGAAGGAGGCCATTGGTGACACCTTCCAGAGTCTGGTGACAGCCAGTGACACCGAGGAGGATTTCGGTGCCTTGCAGAGCTCCCAGGTTCTGTAGTGCAGGTGTTGGGGTCCAAGGAGCGACAGTGGGGAGTGCCCAGGAGGGAAGGGCCCAGCCTTTGTCACTGCTGCTGTGACCCAGCAGCACAGAACGTTCTGGAACTGTCAGTGCTCTTGCAATGGCAGAAATTTAGGTCACGATTGACTCTGTTGGACTCTGTTGAGGTTTGTGTGTTCTGCAGGAACTGCTGGGGTTCTGCTCTCAGAACACTCTCACTAAGAGAGTTTCAGGTGGAATTCAAACTCTGTTACCACATCAGGCAAATGAAGCTGCTGTTCTGGTTAAGGGGTGCTGGAAAAATAAGCCAACCATGGCCTCTGCCACAGCCAAACCCAGCCCAGCTCCAGGAGAACTCAAGTTTTTACAGAGACTCTGCAGAACCAGTATTTAACTGAACAACCAAAGTTTTCACAGAATTGCATTTTAAAAAATAAAGGTTTGTGTTTCAGACTTGCATTACTGTTTTCCTTCCCTGCACCTCCTCCACCACACCAGGGGCAGTGCAGTATTTCCAAAGTCACACTGGAATAAAACCCTGAAATTCCCAGTCAATTAAAGGATCGTTATCTGTCTGCCAGACTGCTGCACAAGGCATTGGGTGTCACTCAGGTGTGGATGTGAGAACAGGGCAGGGAGGTCACAGTGACAGCCCAGCCCCCCCAGCCCTGGCTGTGCCTCTGTGCCACCAACCACAGCCCCACACCAACAAACACAGGGTTTGCAGGCAACTTGACTTTAAAAAGAACATTTTAGTATAAATACTATATTTATTAAATATCTTTACAATTTATTTAAATGTATTTACAGAACTATTCCTGCATAAGTTATACCTCAGACATGAAATTCACATAATTGCCTCTTAGGTAAGCATAGATGATAGTCTCATTTTAACAGCAACAAAAAAGCATCCTCAGATACAGACTCAGATTTGCTTCATTGTTTCAGCTATCTTTGTCAGAAACTACTGCATACAGTCGGGTTCTCCACATTCCAGCTGCTCTTCCCCTGGACAAAGGATGTCCCTTACCAAGAGATGGACATTGCATCACTAAATCCTCCCATCCCTGCCAGACCTTTGCCTCTCCCTTCTCCTCCACTCACTTGTAACTGCCTGGTCCCAAATCTGGTTTTTGGTTTGGTTTTGTTTTCAGCCCAAAAAAAGGACATTTAGGACTGTATGTCGCAGCTCTCCCAAAGATAGCCAGGAAGATAGCAAGGAACCACAGAGCTTTTCCAATTCACCACATCTTACCCCTGTTTCACCCCAATTCCTACTGCTGCTGCTGCAGCAGCAATCCCAGGCTGCTGGGGGACAAAGCTCCTCGTGCTCCTCCAGATCCCTGCTCCCCACCCAGCAGCTCCCCAAAACAAACCACGACCCTCTGCAGCAGCTCCAAGCCAGCCCGTGCTCTGCTCGCTTCCAAGTCAGGGAACACCTTCCTTGTACATTCCTCTCGTGAACATTCCCACTAACCTAACCCTAGCAAGTGTTACTGCTTCATGCATCGCTGGGAATTATTTTTGATAGGACGGGCCCTGTCCTTTCCTTCTCCAAAGATCAGTTGTGCGCAGACAGCGTAAGTTCATAGGAAAAAATCAGGTTTGATATGTTCAGAGTGCACGTCTTAAAAAAAACCCAAAACAATCAAGCATGTGATAAAAATATCAATTCTTTATAATACAGTATTGCTTTATAAACAGATGGAAAAGCTAAAAGCTTTACTGGTCTTTGGTGTGCCCGGTGAGGGAAAAACTCATGATTTGTAAATCAAAACCCAAATTTGTTCTTTATTAAAAAAAAAAAACAACCCAACAAGTCATGGTGTGATACGAGGCAAACGGCTTTGTGGATACAGACAGGGAGCGCGCCCGGCCCCGGAGGAGCAGAAATTCCAGAAATTCGGGAATTCCAGACCCCGGCGAGTCCCTTTGACCCGCACACGTCCCCAGGGAAAGGTCTGGAAAGCCGGGAAGGGGCAACAGGAGGGCTGGGGACTGTGCTGAGAGCAGAGAATAGCCCTGGGCCACGGGGGCGTCGCCAGAAGGGAAGGGCAAGGGAAAGAAGAATTGATCAAATCTGCTCTAATCCAGAAGCATGCGAGTAAATACTGGATAAAATGTAAAGACACCCAGAGTGGGAGAGAAAGGCCCCTCCCAAACAAGAAACAAAGCCCTGTTCTGCATGTGAATACATTCCTCCAAGACAGCCAGAGACAGCTTGTTCAGGTTAAAAACAACAAGGACTGACAGGTTGTGCAAAGTTCTCCACCACTCACTGTTCGTGTGTCGCAAAACTAATTAATTTTTCTTCATTAATATAATCCTCCCCATACCCTCACCAAAATCCTATTTTGGTCAAGTTAGGGTAGTTAAGGCATTTTGACAAGCAATTACAAGGTGATTTAAAGTAGATATCTAACATTATGCCAATTGAGGAATAGCAGATAAATTACTGAAGAGCTCCCAAATTAATCACTTATTATAAATGAAATGCCTGTTACAAGCATGATGCATTGAAATATAGTAAAATGACATGTACATGGTACATGTTAAATGACCTTAAATAAAAGCTTGACATAGTTACGCAAATATACAGTACAAGTCCACAAAAATTCTTTAAACAAGTTGAGGTAACCTCAAACTTAAACAGTTTTAATACAATAAACCAGGTAGTAAAAATCTCCTCTTGAGAGCAGGTAAGATTCCTTACTGACCAAGTTTAACTGCACTCACCTAAACAGCAACATTACCCGACTTTTTATATATAAAAACATGGCTTTAATTTATTTCTACATACTTCTCTACCAGCAAAAAAGTTAATGAAAAACTGACCAAAAATATATATATCTTTACAGCTCTCAGCTTTCATATGAGCCTCAGGAAAGGAAAAGGAAAGCTGGCTGGAAGAGGGGGGACAAACGTGAGCTACTGTCATTGAAAAGGAAATGTCATATTGCAAAGTGGCTGTTAGATAACTGTAAACATCATTAAGGATCATTGAAACCCCTAAACTTTAGTTAAAATGAAATGTTAAGTTTTGCTGATTATTCATTAAGTTTCCATGTTCGTACTCGCTGCCGCTGCCGCAGCAGAAGCAAAGAGGTGCCTGTTTGAGTCAGAAAGGATCAACTGGACTTAAACTGGTGCAGCATATTCTGTTCTACAAGCGAGAGTGGCAATTATTAACACAAATTATGTTTTATATCAACAACAGAATTATCTACCCAAAGTGAAGACGCTCGGAGTTGAGGATGAGCTGTTCTTTGTGCAACCTCCCACCGTAGCATTTACCATCATCCCACGCTGAGATGGGTTCAAATGCTGAAAGACCTCAACTGTGGCCAGCTCGGCTGTTTGAGACTGAACTAGAATTTTTGTTTAAAAAAAAATAATAATTATCCACAGCCAAAACATCCAGAACCAGGCCCATTATGGACGAATGATCTGCAGAACTTTTAAGATCACAGTTAAGCACCTGAAATCACGAAACACATTTGCATCCATATAACTTGAACTAGGTTTGTTTGAAATCTCGTACTAGAAAAGGCTCCTAAGGCTGACACCATGGATGGCAAGAGCAGAATGTTTACAGCAGTTATAAATCTCCTGAAAACTGGAGCTCAGAAACACGAAACCTCGGCTATCACTGGAACAAGACTATGCTTTATGGAACTGGGTCTGTAACATACCCTCAACAACAGCGAACGTTCCTAGTAAATAGAGTAATATGCCCTCGTGCAGAGGCGTTACCTATTGATCTAGTTTGAAAGATGATCAACCAATTCTACTCCTTGGAAAGTCACATCTCCAACGTGGCAACGCTGTGGGATGGATCCTCCCCCTGTTCCGGACAAGGACTAAGCTCTCAAAGACAAGCTCCAAGCCTTGAGCTTCTTCATCTCTTGCTGGCAGACCAAGACCAGTGGACTACGAGTGGTTCTTAGCAAGGGCCTCAGCTGCGTCTCGGGCCAGGCTCCAGGCTCAGGGCCAGCTGCCCGGAGCAGCTGGGAAGGAAGGAACAATCCTGCCAGCAGGAAACCGGCCGGGGGCCCAGGGAGCTCGGGACAGCGCCAGGACCTCAGTCTGTGTACTCAGCTACGATGGAAAGAAGGACGGTGATGTCGTCTGGTTTCCCCCCTGCAATGGAAGCAAAAACCCACTTATTTCATCAAACCACAGAGGGTTGTCTTCTGATGGTTTGTGACATTCCCCATGGAAAGCTGTTTTCAAACTGGTTTAAGTGTTCAAAACTTGAACAGACACAAACTCTGCCTTCCCCACCTCCTTTCCAAAATGAGGGGAGCAGTGACATGTAACACAGCACAAGAACACTCTCCTTTTAAGCTCCAGTGAGATCAAACTATGAAAAGGAGGTCAGAACCTTGAACATTGTTGGTAGCTGGCAGAGCACAAAGCCTGTGTTCAGCAGACTCTGTAATAAATGCACAGAACACCTGACACTGCTTTGTTACATGTAAACTGCCATGAAATCAGATCTCCTCAGGAATTTCCACAGTAGATCAAACACCTCTTTAGCATCTTCTTCAGCACTGTATTACCTCAGGTCTTCCTAAAAGCTACTTAACATTTTTAATAGTTATTTTTCAATCCTCAACAGCCAGAGCAACACAAATACTGGAGAAATGGCCCAGAAGAGAGATTTTTGTTATGTGGGAAGTCAAAGCAATCCCTTGGACTCTGGAGATCTGCAGCCTCATTACTGAGTGACTGAGCTTGGAGCAACACAGAGCCCAAGTGTGACAGCTGCTACCTGGAAAGGGGCCTAAGGATCTTGCAGGAAATCCTGCCCTTCTGATACAGAGATGAGAACATCTTTACTGGCAGAATTGTATTTATTTATTTAAAAGTAAAAAAGTATTAAAAGAAAGGTGTTTGCTCAGGCTCTGAGGTCTCCCAGGTGTTTTGCCAATACCTTTCTAAAGCACAGAAGTAGAACTAACAGAGAGATCAGTATGGGGATGTCAGTGATGCAAGGGTTGCAAATTTCAACCAGAAAACAAATCCCAAATCTACCAAAGAGTGGGCAGAACCTCAGCTGAAATGCAGCAGGAAAACGAGACCTTAAAAAAACCCCAAACAAAAAACTACCCTCACACAACACCACCCACACACCCAAATCCAAGCAACAAGTCAAGTACAGGAATACTGGAGAACTCCTATCGGGCAGGACTCCTGGGGCAGGAATGCACAGATTAGATTAAAAATAAAACAATCAGGGCGCTGTGTTCTCCATGCTCCAGCTGCTTCCCCATGGGAGGCTCCTGCTCTGCAGGGCCCAGGATAACCTGTGCAGGCCCTGGGGGCTTTGCCAAATCCCACACGAGCTTGGTGCTGCCAACCACATTTCCTGCTGTTCAGTTTTCCTACTGGATTCTGGAAGAGCACAACTTCACTTTGCTAAAGATCTCCCCAAGACAGCAGCAGTGGGAGGAGGAGAAGCTCTTACCTCTGACATTCAATCCATTGTCACAGGCGAACTGTGCAAAGGGTGACATGTACGTGGGGTCATAGGCCAGCTCGTGGGCTTGCTCAGCAATGCTCCGTGCAGTCTGCTGGATGCTCTCGTAGTTGGAGTTCTAAATTCAGGAGGGAAAAAGTTTATTCTTACTCAGAAGCCTACAGAAGTTGTTGTGCTGATCCGTGTCAGGTTTGGGGATCCCTCACTGCCAGGGCATTAATTATCACCTTCCCTTGCCGACAGAGCCTTCCCTGTTCTTTAGGCTTTGTAAATTGGGTTACAACTGTGGATCTTCACAAGGGACAGCCAGACCTCAAATCCCCACCAGCAGCTCAAGACTTGGGTTTGGAGGATTTCCAGAATTTAGAAACTTAGAAGAATAATACTCAAAACAGACTAAACTATGCCATCTGAAAGGAACAGAGCATTTGGCAGCTGCCCCTGCAGGGCACCCTACAAGGACCTTCCCTGCCTCCCACGCAGGCTCTGGTGAAGTATTTGTTTTATCTTGAGTGCAAGTCGTGCACCTCTGGCTCTCTCACCCCAGCTGACAAGAGCACACTTGGGGAGAAGGGGCACTTTAAAGTCTGATGAGAAAAAATGCACTGAGAGCACACACACTTTCTCCAGACATTTTTTTTTTCCCTGTTTCAGTAATTCTGCTGCTTTACTCCCAGACTTTTCTCACTCAAGCCAACATGACAGACAACCACTGCTCTTTTTGTCTGTAACCATTTTTAAATGCCTTGTCATTTCAAGAGCCTTCCCTGCAGGTTTGGGAATTAGCAGGCATTTATGTGATTAACTTTTGGCTGAACCTCTTGGGGAACTCCGGTGCCTTTCCCAAACACGCCAAAAGGTGGAGCTCAGCTTTCTTCCACAAGGGTATTCCAGCTCCAGTGGCCAGCCAGGACACCCTCACCCTCTGCAGAAAAGGGAAGGAGGTGGCTGCAGCCACAGTGACACATTAGTGACCTGTGGAGCTGCAGGATAAGAGGAGGCCAAATTCTCTTAAAACCACACTGTAATTCTCCTATTTGCACTTCACAGCAAAATCGTTTCCTCAAGGAGTTTATACATATTGATATCTCCTTAAGTGTACTTTCCTTTCTGTAAGTAAATAGCCTGGAGCTAAATGTTCTCAGCCGAGTTAAAATATTAATATATTCTTACTATTTAAAAAGAACATTTGTGGTCACTAATGTGGAAAAGTTGACAGGATTTTTTTTTTTTTACAGAACACTGAAGATTTTCAAGCATGTGCAACCCACAATTCAGACAGCCCGGACTGTATCAGAATTACTGGTTTATAAACCCTCAGAGAAGCTGAAAGTTATTTTAAGTGTAAGCTTGCCCTCAAGTAACCCAGAAGAGGATTCTCTATTTTCCTGTGTATCATCTCCAACCTGCAGGTGCAGTGTGTGGCCAAAGGCAGCACCTGCTACTGAACATCTCCCCCTTCCCTTCCCCTCCTCCTCTCCCTCCCTCACCAGTTACTGACATGGAACCAGCTGTTACTTGGGAAATTTATGCCCAAGCTGCTGCTTCTGGATTCAGCCTGGATGCAGATCCAAGAGAAAGCCCTCTGGGGTCAATGTCCCTTGCACTGCTGCCATGGGGTATGACCTGAAAAGCCTTTTAATGGTACAGTGGAGTGGGGGTTTTATATAAAACACAAAGGTTTTGCGCATTAGAAGTAAAGGTAGTAACTATAAAGGTTTAAGCAGCACAAAAGATGTGAGAGCTTGAGGACACACACACTCACCTTCAGCTTTTTCAACTCCTGCAGGATCATGTAGTCAGGCATGTTGTCAAACAGTCCGTCTGTGGCTGTCAGGATGATGTCCCCAAGCTGCACATCGAAGGACGTGCTGTCAGCAGCCTCGGGGCTGGGGAGGGGACAGAGGTTAAAGGACTCCAGCCCTCACAGAGACACCAAACAACCTCAAACAGCACATCCACAGCTGCTGCACTTCACTGCTCTTTGGGGGTTTGTGCAAGAGAAAGAAATAATCGCTCACTGTGGAGCTTTAGGCCCAGGATGGGCTGTCAGGAAAGCCCCACCACAGGCACTGTGACTGCAAACAGGTCCTGTTCCACTTACTGCACCCAGGATTTGCAGTTAAAATTCCCACATGAACAATCCTGCAAACTAATCTGCTTCAGGAGTGTGTCTCCATGGAAACCATTAAGCAGAATGGCAGCTCAGGGCTTCCTTCTGCTCATCTTGAAGAGGAAAGAGAGCAGTACTTGAAAGGACAATTCATAATGGGCCTGGCCCAAACGCTTCAGGATTTTGAATCACTTTCTAATTCAATGGAAATGAAACATGTCTGGAAATCACTACCAGGAGACCAGAGTCTGTTGGAATGCTTGTGTCAAACACATTACACAACACCAAGATGAGAAAACACCCAGTTTGGACATGAGTATTGCTGCAAAATCTGATCCTCAGAAGCAACATAACAAGAAACCTTTCATTTTCAAAGACTCTTCAGGGGTCTGTAAAAGGGAGAAATTGCTGCATCCCAGGCCACTGGGCTCTGCCAAAACACAGAGGAGCTGCTTTGCTCAACTGATGTGTAGCTTCAGGAAGGCTGATGGAGTTAAGATTGCCTGCCTATGCCCATATATAGCCAAATTCCTCACTAAACTGGGACAACAAATAAAAAAGGACAGGAGAAGCGTTTCGACAAGGAGCATGAGTACTAATTAACGTCAGGAACAGTGCAGGAACCAGCCAGAAAGCTGTAATCATGATTCAGAGCTGAAGTGTGGGAGCACATTTATCTTGTGCTTTCCTTATTACTGGATGACTCAGATTACTTGGCTTCCCTGACTTCCACTGGACATGATCAATTATCCTTCTGCTCTTTGTTTTTATGATCTTCCTACAGATGACAGAGAGTATCAGTAAAATTAAGATTTTTACAGCTCTGGAATTTCAAACCATACTTTTATTTTAGTCTAACAAAGACCTTGGATTACTGAAAGGTTCTAATTTCAGAGTCCTACCCTGGCTTCCTCTCAGCAGCTGAAGGATGAAGAAATAAAACCATACACAAGAACGGTCAGGAGTTTCAACAGCTTAACCAACACTTTCAAAAATAGCTATTTTGGATTAAAGGCTCAACCTTTACTGCATCAGCCCTGATACTGCATAGAATCATTTAGGCTGGAAAAGACTCCAGCTCATTGAGTCCAAAACTTCAGCTGCCCACTGCATTCCCTGTATTCCATGGCCACTCTTTGAAGATGCTGTTACCACCTCCCTGTATTCAGATGAGGGATGTCACTTCAATGAGTGACACATTTTTGAGAGCTGCATTTTAACACATATTTGAAAGCTGTTTGTTTTTGAATTTATTTCCTATTACTGTTGAGACTTCACAAAGTCAGGATGGATCAGCCTGACATTCCTAGGGGAAGACACAGGAACAAGCCTGCCTTTGAAACAACTCATTTCTGTGAACAGATTGTCCTTTCCTCATACTCTCATTCCCAGCTTGGTGTTCCGCCAAACAGTTTTTTTGCTCGTTTTGGTCAAATACAATATGCTGCTGGAAACAGCAAGTTGGAAACACAAGTTACAGTCACATGTCCCTCTGCTCTATTCTTCAAGCACTTGCAACCTCAGTGCCAAGATATCTAAATTAGCTACTCCAAACAGTCCCAAGGGAACACAGACAGGGATTGGAACCAAAGCTGCTGCTAAGTCCAGCCACTTGTCCACACACCAGCTACAGTGGGTGACATCTTCCCATGGATCAGAACATGCCCGTGACTGTGGGAATATGCCACCATCAACAGCCCAACAAATTCAGACTGTGGAACAGATACAAAGTTAAGTACAAGGTGAGAAATGCTCCCATTACCTAAAGAGGGAGGGTGGCAGGTGCAGGACCTGACTGGATACTTGTTTAAATCCTATGTACTATGGAAGAGCCCCACAGCAGCAAAACTGCAACTCTTCAGGAGATGGTCACATGCACAGGTTAAAAATTAAAGTTCCTCTTCCCCCTTACCTGTCACTTAAGACAACTCCTTCTGCCTCTGGTGGAGCTATTGACAGTTGGAAGGGAGTGTTGAAGTAATGCTGCTGCTCATCGGATCGATGGACGACTTCTCCTCCTCTGACTACCAAAAATCCAGAATCTCCCAAGTTGGCTGTATGTAAACGATGACTTGATCTGTCCAGGACTACTATACAAGCTGTGCTGCTCCCTGCAAACACAGTGACTGCAGTCAGCCTTACAGAAACTGTTTGTTCTCTCACTGATTTGATTAACAGTTCAATCATTATAACATTTATCAAAGCTTAAAAGTCAGGAGAAGTGGTAATACTCAACAATGCCAGAATTAATATAAAATAAAAACAGCAAAATGCTAGAAATCTGTGCAATGCAAACTATGATTTTTGTGTAGAATTTACTCTTCCTGCTTTGATTTTGGTAAACACGTTATGCTGACAAATACCTGTTTTGTTTGGCTTTATTTACAGTTTTCCATCCCAACATATGTCAGCACATTCTGCTATAGGACCGGATTTACAGAACTCACATAAAATACTGAAATTCCAAAATCATGGAGATAATAGAATTCTAGTAGCATCCATACAATGCTAGGAGCTCTCCACACAGTTTCACTCATCAGCTGTAAATAAACCACACCAAGTAAAGAACTGTTTGCAATTAAGTATTAGGTCCTGCTGCATTTCTCTGCTCAGAACATGAAATGCTTTTCCTCCCAGCCTGGCTCTGCAGAGCTTGCTTCAGGTTTAAAAAATAATAATCCTGTCATGTCTTCAGGATATCAACTCCACAAGTTTAAGGAAAACATGTTTCAGAGACAAATACTATTCCAAATTAAAGTAATAGCAGAAACATGATGTCAACTGTGCTTGGAACCATCCCAACCATGCTTGAGGGCACTGAGGAATTCTCCATTCATTCACTGGGAAGTAGCCACCAACTGTGCTTGGTTGCAAGCCACAAAAATGCTGTATTGCAAAGAAACCTGAAGTCCTTCACAGCAAACAGCCATCGCTCAATTCTGCAAACAGGACAGCACAGCCACCAAAGGACCTTTCAGTGCCCGAGGGGGTGAAATGCAGCTACAGAATTTCTTCTCAACTTCTGTCCCATGAACTGTCTTCATCTTCTACCCTCATGCTCTTCCAGCAGGATTTTCCAAGCACAGCTCCATGCTGGACAAACCACAAGCTTGCAATGAGCAAAGCTTAGGATCAGGCTTGCTAGTGCAGAACTCCAGCTGGCTCCAGGCATTGCCTGTTCCAGATGTTTCTCTTTCTCATACAGACTTCCCTGCAATGCACTTGCCCTGAATCTGTTCTCTAACGAACACACAAGACCTTCTCTATCCTTAATGAATGATAAATCAAAGCAGTATCTCTGGAAAAAAATCTGATTTTATATGTGACAGTGTCCAAAATTGTTCTGCAATGAGTGATTAAATAAATGGCACAGATTTCCCCCATTTCAGTTTTATTTTATATTATTTACTGGATTCAATCCTGATGAACCAAGTATCCAGGCTTAAAGCACCAACAGCAAGGAGAAGTTATTGCCTAATGAATCTTCCTTAATGAAGTCTTCTCCTGTCCCTTTATTTTAAATAAACTCTAAATGCGCAGTGCTGTGGCAATTCCAGGGGTTTATTCCTCTTGCTAAAAATACTGTTCTCAGTTAAAAGAGAAACACTAAGGATCATTAGTTTCAAATTCTAACTCTATTAGCAGAGTGTAACCAGGAGGCCATGTGTGGAATGCAGATCTTGTGACTCAGCACACGCTGCTTTTCAGCACTGCAAAGGTCAAGCCCAGCCGAGCTGCTCCATCTCCAAAGGCATAGGGAGAGCTCTCGCCAGTGCCCCACTTTGTAGCTCACTTGCAGCTACATCTGCTTTGCACAAATAAGCACCATCCAACACACCAAATCCTAATGTAATTACTGACCGCTGCTTTTTCGTGACACTTAAGGTCGCTCCTGAGGTTCCAACCTATTCTTTAGGCATATAATGCGAGAACATCTGTTCTCAGCTCAGCACACAAGTTAAATTTAGCTCACACAGCACTGCTCTGGCACAGCAGCTTAAGGTCAGGTGAGCCACACGCATTTCGTGCAGGGCAAACACTTTCTTGGTGCAGCAGAGGTCTCATGTCCTTTAGAGAAGTGTCCCCTTGGCAGAGCTGTCAGCTGAGGCCAAATGTCACCTCTATCTGCTCCCAGTCCCCAGGCAGCTGAATGCCCTGTGTCCCATCAAGGTTGACACACAATATGTGAAGCATCTACTTCAGCTGGCTTTCAGAAAGGTCTGTAATGAATCCCCCCACGAAGATTTATAAAAATAATGCTACCAGAGATCGTGTGATATGAATTACTGAAGTCAACCAACTGAGGTTTGAGTCCACAGGACATAAAAGGCAACAGGAGCAGAGTAAGGCCAGGAATGAGCAGAACTGCATCCAATTATGCTCAGAAAATATTTTTCCTTGCATAGCTGAAGCAGAAAGCCACAACCAGCCATAAAGAGTTTTTAGCAGAGAACAGTTATTTATACATATAAAATACAGAGTGAGCACATGTGCACAGTGTGTTCCACTGCAGAACTCGCTCTGCAAACTCTGGTGAATTCACCCTTCCCACAGAAAGACTGTTGGCCTTTTATTTCATATATAAATACACACACATCGACACTCCCTGCATTACTAAATTAATTACAACAGCTTTGGAGAAAATAAGGATGCCAGCAGGGCAACTACATTTCTATGTTTTCAGTTAATTAAGAGAAGTTAACTGCCTGCAAATTTGCTGTAGACAACGACAACAGATTCAAGCAGCCTTCAGTAAATCCATGTGTAGGAAACACACAACCCAGATTGAACTGACATATTTTTGGTGTCTTACCAAGCAAAGGTACTTTGTTCTGCAGCAGCTCACAATAGCCTGCGGTGAGAATTCCAACAGGATTGCTGGGAACAAACCGTCCTTCTTTTACTAAACGTTCACACGTTCGCATGAGAGTCCCTGAGAACTGAGAAGGGTCAACCCCGTAGTCTCTCCAGCCACCTACACCATCTGCCACCCCTGCAAGGAAACACAACACCACAGTTACCTCAGCAGAAATGGCTTTCAAAACAAGGGCTTTAATTATTTATATCACTTATGATATTTAGTAACTAAAGGGTAGGACATGGCACCTGCGTAGAAAACATTTTTGGTTAACGTAACAAATTTCTAAGTATTTTTAAGGTAACTTTTGCTATCAGCTCCCAGACAAACCTCCAAATATAATCTGAATTGCTGAAAGGAAGGTAAAAGTCTAATGCTGAGAATGAGGAAGATGTCTCCGCTAGAGAACAAATAACAGGGAATTTGGGGTTAAGATGGGAATTCAATCCCATTAACCTCTCATCAGTCCATTAAAAGGGAAAAGGTTTTAATAATTTTAAAAGTGAAGGTCAACATTTTAACTAGTACAGAAATGACACAGAAACACTTCCTGCTATTCAGTAGCACAGGTTTTTTTCCCAGACTACCTACTCATATGAAGGGCAATGATTTCTATTTGGTGTTCTCAGTATCTGTGGAAAATAAATCCCCATTTTACAAGTGTTTTCCAAAATCCATGTAACCAACACAATGCTGGGACCCTACTCCTTTCAAGGAGAGTTTGTTGCTTACAGCTTCAGCCAAGCAGGAGAATTAAAACAGACTGTGATCCAGACAATTTTCAGTTATTCAAATTAACCTGGATATCAGAAAATTAGACCAATTCTGCCAAAGCCTGGGAAGCTTCTAAGCAACCACAAGGAAAACAGTGACTGTGGTCATGGAAAGGGGGTGATCAGAGGGAAGTGAGCAGCAGACACATTTTCTGCTGGTCATTTGGTTCAAGAACTTTGAACTTCTTCCAATTGCCTAAATGATAAAAGCAAAATACTGCTGAAGGTATTATTAGAGATTAAAATGTTACTATGTGGAAATTTTTCCAAAAATCTTTTTCATCCTCAGCATGAGACAAACCATTTCAAGCAGATTTCCAAAACAGAGTAAAGCTGAAATATGTTCATGACAAAAGCACGAAAAGTGAATTTCAGAGCTCAGATTGTGCTGAATGACAGTCTCCTCAGGAAAAAAAACGCTGCTATTATCAAAGGCATGAAAATGTGAGTGAGAAGATAAAACTCAGTTTCCTCATTTCCGAATGCCCTTCACATGGGACATGGTCTGAAACTGAGACAGAAGGTTTAGAGCCGACCTTGGCGTGAACTATAATCTGACAGGAGGTTATAGGCAGATTGTGAACAGCCTATCAACATTAATCAGATTTCTCCCTAAAATAGTGCACAACCTTTTAGACACCTGCTTTGTCCCTCTGCTTTCTCAGAAGAATGTTACAGGAATGCAGATCCCTGCATTCACCTCTTTGAGCAGTCCCTGGCAAGAAGCTCATGCAAAAGCACCCTGTGTTCTCAGAAATTACTTTTCTGGATTCTTCAAGAACAGATTAATCCTCTCTCTACAGGTCTCACAACCTCAGGTTAATACTGGATTAACCCTTTGCTTTCTGCTGCCACACAGACAAGTCTACAATAAGAGATCATAAAGGAAAGGTTCTAGATCCAGAACTTGAAACAGAAACTCAGCTTCAGGTCAGATGATGGTGCTTTATGTGAAGTTACCAGATAAACTTTTTTTTTCCTTCCCTTTAAGATGAACATGGTTCAGATGCATTTCTGCACTGCCTCACTAACAACAGGTTAATGCAGTGAAAAGATGATGTCTGACAAATGCTGCCCAAAGCTCTTGGCTCCCAAGGCAGTTACAAAGAAAGCTCAGCAGAAGTTATGGAGTTCCCTCAAGCGATCCAGAAAGTCCTTTTACATCAGTGCTGGGAAACACTGAAGCACAAACACTACAGCTTTAGCACAGAGTACCAGGAAGCCACTGCAGCAAGCACCTGAGAAGGCCAATTATCAAAACCTATTCAATTTTTAAAGGAAAAATGAGCATGCCATCTGACTTTCTTTGTTCATTTCTTCCTCCAGGCAGGAAATATGAATCCATAATCATGGCAGCACCCTTCATACTCTATGCTGAGCCATGTACTGCCTTTGTCTGTCTGCCTTCCTGTCGTTTTGCAAGCTATAAACAGCTTTAAGTAGGTTCTGCCAGTGCCTTCCAAAGCAATCACCCTCTAGACATCCACCAGCAGCTCCTGTGGCTCTGCTGGATACCACACAGAACAGACTGTCTGATTCCACAGCACCAGGACAGCTCTGCTGTCTCCCCACTCCACCCCAGAACAGAAGCTGACACAGCCACTGCATTCAGGAGCAGGCCCTGGAGGCTGCTTTCAGTGACACCTCCACAACCCCGCACCAGCTACCAACTCTATGTCTTGGCCTTGCCCCAAATGGAAAAGGTGGGGGTTTATAAAGGTTTGGGGCCAAGACCTTTAATCATCCTGTCCTACCTTCAATATGGTTTTAAAATAAACCCAGCATCTTTGCGTTCACAATCTCTGTAAATTGAACAATTTCACATGGAAAAGGAATATGTGATTTTGAAACAGTTTGAGTAAACTGCTACTGAAATCGATGAAATGTAAATGAGAAAAAAGTTTAAGTAAACTTTGTGCTACTTGATATACAGCAAACAAGGAGTGAAACTATTTCAAACTCCAGAAGCAGCAAAAACTAAACACTCAACTTAGATTAATACCAGGTTTTCCCTCTGTCATCAAAAGAAAATTCAAAGGTGTTGCTATCGGCAAGATCACTCCCAAGGAATAATGCCAAGCTCTATTTATATATAATACCTTTGCTTTCATCCAAGAAAAAAAAAGGTATATATTCAAAATAATTACCTTTTCAACAAATACTCATGTTCTCCTTTGAGCCATAAACCATTATGTTGCAGTATTAACCATGCTACAAATCAGGAATCACAAGACATTTAAGACAAACCTCAGAACTGAAGAAATTGAACTGTACAAAAACCTTGGATTTTTTTCATTCAAGCCACTGAGTAAATGAGAAAATTTCATAGAAAGAACACTTCTGTGGCTATTCCCTGTTCAAGTCCATGCAGAAATTACACAAACATCCACGTGACAGTGCAATGCCTGCAGCCAGATGAACCACCACTGTAAATAAAGCAATTGAAAATTTCACAATAAATTACTTCAAGAGAATAAATACTTCTCAAGTATTTAACTATATTACAGAGATCTTTCAGAATCTGAGAGTTAACACTCCACTACGCTGCCTTGTGCTGGAAAATACACAAATATGCCTGCCAGATAAAATACTTGCTGCATGTGTCAATCCAAAAACTGGCTTTTTCCAACTCCTCAAAGATTCAGAGTATCAAAATCTCTCTTAGAGAAACACCTCTCAGGAAGTTACAAGACAAAGCACAAGTGACTGATGCTGCAGCACTGAAACTGAACCAGGGAAGATGCTGGCAGTGAAACTTGTTAAAGCTGATTTCAAAAAGCTAAAAGCACCTGGGATAAGACACCAAATGAAATGTAAATGTGAAATTGTTTTGCCTGCCAGCACATGAGTTCCCTGCAGAAGCCCAGGGAAAACCAGCCAGTGCTGAAAGCAGCAATATCTGCTTTTCACCACTCACTTGTGTGAGATCCAGGTGTTCTGCCTGGTTCAGAGCAAATATAAACTAAACAGCCTGAGAGTTCATAACAAACCCCTGATACTGATCAAACCCTGTTTAATGTAAATAATGTTACAAGGGGCAGTTCTGGTTAACTGGGAAATTAACCTGCTCACAGTCAAGAGTCCAAAAGCACCACCCTGTCCTAAAAATCTCCTGGGAGATGGATACTTTGAAATATTGCATCAGCCAAGAATAAAAATCACATACAGAAGCACCAGGCAGGCACAAATGTGTCAGCAGGAGCTGCTTTTGCATGCAACCACAATTAACTTTCTAAGGCACTCCGCACATCCTACTGAACTTCCAATTTCTTGAGATCCTTACCTGAAATAGCAATGAATCACTGCTAAAAGAACATCAAAAGGATATATTTATAACTGAATTTTGCATCAAATATGAAGGCTGAAATGGTAAAAAAGTGCAATGAGTTGCACCACACAAGTTTGAAATACAGCACCTAGTATCTGTCAACATATCAGAACTGAGATAAACTGATAAGGTTAGTTGTGTTATCAGTGGTGGGATAAATCACACACACCTAGACAGGTTCTCCATCAAAACCAAGTCCAGTGCTCAAAGCCAGAACTGACCCTCAGCAGCTTCCCTGGATCTGTCAGAGCCAAAGGGTGTCTGTCCCCTCCCCAAGGTTTTGACAAAGAAATAACCCAGTTAAATACAAATCCCTAAAGGCAGATTGTGTGTGACTGCTAACAAGTTACAGAAGGAAAGGTTACTTATTCACACTGTTACAGTAAAACTTAAACTACCCTTGCATGAAACAGAAAGGTTCTAGAAGAGTAACTGGGTAAGTGACAACAGGGAGCAAAAAGCAAAGGCAAAGTGAGCAACGATCTTGAAGAACAAACTGAAGGAGAAACACGGAACTGGAAACATTAAATTGTGCATCTACTCCCAGAAGAAAGCAACAGTTCCTCATATCTATTTCCCCCTCACTACAGCATACTTGCTCCTGAAGCAGATTTTTACCAGGTAGATTTCTTCCCTGTTTTACTGAAGCCTGAGAAAACACTCAGTGGATTTGGGGAGCTCCAGGGGAACAACTAAACTATAATTTATTTATGAAGGCTTCATCAAAAATTCCCTAGTTACAGCTATTTTGCAAGGTGTTCAGTGACTGTGGAACTGATGAGAAAGGACAGGTACTGGGGGCAGACACTGAAATATATCCCTGCCAGCCTGACCCATCCCAGGCTCAGTATTCACAGCATGGATGAACCAGAGCAAAGAGCAGGAGATTGTTCCAACGATTCCTATGACATAAGTATGATTAACCCTCACCTTCTGTGCTCAGCTTTGCTTATTTCCCCCTGATTTCTGACAGAATCTGCTCTTCCTTCAGGCCAAGATCTGTGTACGAATGGAAAATTGGCTGCCATCAACAAGCATCAATAGCATTTACAGCTAAAACTAGTGTTCAACTGGAAATTCCAACCTGAATACTTGTGTGCAGTGTCTTTGCAGAAACTGTGGGAAAGAAGAATAATCAGATATAAGTTTCATTCTCAGAGGTTATTCAAAATGCTGCTTCAGAGCAGCTCTGCTGACAAGAAAGGCAGCCAGTGTGACTGTCAATCTACAGTTTCCCTACAAACACCAGCACTGATGCTCCCACGTTAAACAGGAAATGTCCTGTGACCTGTTACAAACTAAGACACGTGCACAGCTCTGCAAATCTCTGACTGCTGCCTCTCAGGTGCCCTGAGCTCTCCAACACAGTAGGTGAAAGGCTACTCCAAGGGAGGCGGGCGACTCTCGCCTCCTTTAGTGTGATAAGTTGTGATAAGGCAGCAATCTCTTTAATAAGTATGATACCAAATAAACCACTTAACATAGTCCTCTATAACCTTCAGGCATCTGAGTAAGAATCCCTTCCTCCTCTACAGCTGTCAGAACAACCTTGACATTTCATCTACAAATCCTTTTAGGTGTTGAAGTTTACTTTTCCAGATGACAGTGACACTAACAATATTCCAGGGGCTTTGCCACTCTGCAGTTTAACCTGCCTCCTATGCAGGCTGCTGACAAACTTAATTTGCAAACCAAGTGCAGTTCCTTTCACTTTAGAGTAGCTGCCCTGCAACACCTAGACACTCCCCTCCCCTAAAAACCTAAAAATCAAGACTTGCAGCAAATAGAACAACTGTCAAATTTTAACTCTGCAGTGAACAAAGTTTCCTGCTGCCAGACAGTTTTTCCTTAATCCTGGGGGACAGAATAGTTTGGAAGAGTCAAGTCACACTGGCTACACCCAAACTTGTACCCAGCACAGACATTGTATAAGTGATGCTGTCACGGGATGCGCATTGGCTGCTGCAATGTTTCAATAATGAGTCACACAACAGCTTGGAAAATCCATAAAAAACGAGCAAAGACATCAGGAGCCTGATAAGACCGGAATAAGCAAGAAAAGGCAGATCCCAAAATTAAGGGAAAAAACTACCACCAGCATGTGACACCTCAAAATTTCTAGTGGTGAAAACACTGGCTTTAATGTTTACTTTTGGTACATTAGTGAAATAGTTACAAAACTGTTTAAGCTAATTTTAAAAATTTCACTTGTTCTCGATGTAGTAAAAATCCTACTTGCATGCTAATGAGAAAAAACAGATGTGTCAGCTCCTGAAGGGTTCTGGTCTTCAGCTTTGATAAAAACCAATATTTCTATCCTCAAAAGTTCCAAAGGCATCAGATATCAAGCAGTACAGAACGTCTCCCAAATCTCTGAGAGAGATCTCAATACTCTGAGGATCTGAACACCCAAGACACTGGCAGTGAATGAACAGAAAAGTACATCGTGGTACAAGCAGCAGAGAAAGGAAACAGAGTCCTGAATTGCAAAGCTCTAGAGATTGACATTAGCAGTAAAGCCATTTCCTTTTCTCAGGGTGATCCCTAAGGAAAAGCTCCTGTTCTGAGCTTCTTGTTTCTCCCTGTGCTCAGCATGGGAAGAAAACATGCAAATTTGACAGGTAAGTTCCAGATGAAAGCACAAATGAGACAAAATTCTCAAGTATTCAAGTACACCAGTGACAGGCCTTATCAAGCCTTGAACAACTATGGGAGGACTGGAAATAACCTGATTCTTTGTAAGCTTTCTGCTGATCTTAATTGTGGAAGGATAAAGCTCAGACTAGAAGACACTGTTAAACATTCAGCCTTTGAACTATACAGTACACATAAAACAAAAGAAGTGTTTAGCATTTTGATTCTGCTATAAACAAGCTGCCAAGTCAACTCTTGTTTGACCTAAGAAAATGAATCCCCAAGCACTCATGCCAAACGGCTGGGAGTAGTTCTTTCACTGCTCCACCACACCCAATCCATCCCACACAGGCAGGCTTTCCATACACTGGCTCTAGAAAACACTGGCACAGAGGAATTTTAAATTAATTATCTGGCCTGCCTTTGTCACTGATGACTACTCACTCCAAGTGATACACTTGAAATTTACTGTGTCAAGTGTTCACTTTGGCTCAAACCACGTGAGCCTCTTCCTTAAATGTCAAAAAATTAAGTTTGAAACCCAACAGCATAGCTCAGACAGCTTTGCTGAGGTGCAGAGTTAGGTACAGAAGAAGCACAAAATTTTTGAGGGTTTTAAAAAAAAATCATTAAGGAACCTCAGATTTGTGATGGGAGTAGGGGGAATTGAGGGCAGGAAAACACTGGTGGTGCTGAAACTGTCTCTGCAGCAGTGCAAAACGGCTCGTTGAGAGAGTAAAGACATGATCCCAGCAGCAGAAACTGGGAGAAAACTACTGTTTGTAAACTTAAGAGCGACAGATGAAGAAAAAGCATCAAGTTAGAAGCATCAAAACCCACCGGAACATTCCTGTTTTTGCAGAAATTACAGAGATTTTGGGGTTTCAGTATGCATATTAAAAAAGCAATAAAGAACTGATATAAAAATAGCTTTGCCGGGGGAGAAAACCCCAAAACCAAACAAACCAACAGCTTTTCTATTTAAATTATTTGCTTCTTGGCACTTAAGACATCCTGGTCTGCTGCCCTCTTTGCTGTTCGATCCTTAAGTGGAGCTACAATTCTGTTTGTTTCCAAGTTGCCATGAAAATTAATGCAAAGACCAACTTAGAAACACAACTCTGTTGATTCCAGGAGGAACACAAGACAAACTGTAGGTCCACATAAAGTAATTACCAAATATGGCCAAAACCTCCTAAACATCATCTAATGGGGCTAAATCTATCCCTTCCCCACACAAAGAGTCCACTTCAAAGTACAGGAGATTCTGCATTTCCCTTAAGGGCAAACACCAATTGCTCAGTTATTTATCAGTGCTGGCCTAGCATGAACTTTAAAGGCAGCCAGGGTTAGTCACATGCTAAAGGAAGGGTGTCCAACAGCTCATTCTAATCCAAAAAAGTTTATCTGGAGGAGGCACCACAGAGAAGATGGAGAGTGTCTAAAATGCACGCACCAACCTTCCACATCTCGAAAGCTGTGGCATCACTTACAGTAACAGCTCCCTTGAGAATAAGCAGCAATAACTGTTACCTAGCACCAACTTACAGCTTCCTGAGGAAGATGTCTCGGCTCTATTAAATGGCAACCAAGTTACAATGACAGTGCCAAACTGAAGAACCACCAACCACTTCCACAGCATGAGATACCAACAGTGCAACCCCACCGGTTTAAAATAAATAAATGCAAAAATAACCCCCACAGACAGGGGCAGGGAGGAGGAAGCTTTTTCTTAAATGTCAAAGTTTTGGTGAAAATTTGCTTCGGGGTAGTTACACCCCAACTAACTTGTGCAGAGTGTCAGTCAGCCAAATTCAACCTTGAGTACACAAGAGAAAGGTCAAGCACTGTCAAAAAGCAATGCTGCATATAGTCTGAAGATTCTACTGATTATCCATAATTACTCACTACTTCTAAAATTTGAACCCTTAAGAGTTATTTCACCCGTGATTCTAAACCAGAGAGCGCAATCAGGCCAGAACAAACAACGAAACTGAAGTTTGACATTTGATTCCAGTCTCAATGTCACTCTGCCTTTCACTTGACAAGGACATTGCACACGTTAAAATCAGGAAGTGCCTGTTCAACTGATCTTTTCTGTGGAAATGCAATGCATGTACACGGCGCTTGGTTAGGTGTTAAAGAAAAACAGAAAGGGAAAAGCACTGGGAGCTGTTTCTCTGAGTTTTGGAGCCACCGGGCCTTACAGGCAACCCACAGGTGAAACGCCCAGGCTGGGCCCGGACAGCCGGCACACACAATCCCCACGCCAAGGGCGGACAGAGCTGCAACAAAGAACACGAGAGCTTCCTTGGGAAGCTAAAAAAGCGAACTCATGGTGACACTGATAGGCAGAACCAGCTCCTTTGTCTGCGACCGGAGGTTGAGCCGCTCGCCATGTGCAGCTCCGGGAGAGAGGGGAGGTCACACAGCGAGGCCGAAGCCACCTCAGCCCCCGGCCCGGGCACTTACCCAGCACATCCGCGGTGCGGTGCCGCGCCACGAAACAGGCGTCATCCCCGTAGCACATGCCTTTCTTGAGGATGCCCTTGCGGAAATCTTTGCCGAAGCCACAGCTGGCCGTCACCAGGCTGTAGTCGCGGGAGTCCGTCTGCGAGAGGCCGCCCAGGACCGCCCGCGCCACCAGCCTGCCGTAGGAGAGCACCGAGAACATGGCGTGGGGCGCCCAGCAGCCGAGCGCCAGGAACGCGGGGAGCCACCGGCGCAGCCGCCTCCTGCCCGCCGAGCGCCCGCCGCACGGCGCCAGCCTTCCGAGCCCTGCCCGCCGGCCCGCGCCGCCGCCGACCCTCGTCGCTCCGGCTGCGGTTCACCCGCCCTCGCTGCCCCTCACGGCCCGCGCGCTGCCCCTCACGGCCGGGCTCGCCGGCAGCACCCCCGCCTTCTTCGCCAACCCCCCCCCCCGCCCCCCGAGGGGGGCTGTTCCAGCTCCCCGCTGCCCGCGGAGCTCTCGCGACTCTCTCCGGGCTCGCTCCCCGCCGCCCGCGGTGCCCGGTCGGTGCCCGGTCGGTGCCCGGTCAGAGCCGCCCGCGCCGCCCCCGCGCCCCGCCGCCCGTCGCCGCCGCCATCTTCGCCGCGCGTGCTGAGGCGAGGGCCCCGGCGCTGGGCGGGGCGCGAGGTCGGCCCCGCCTCCTCCCGGCGCGCGTGCGCAGCGGCGGCGCGCGGCCAGCCCCCATTGGCTCCCCGCCCCGGCTCATTTGCATGGTGCGGGACAATAGCAGCGGGCGGCTCCCGGCAGCCCCCGCGGCCCCGCCCCCTGCCCGCAATTAGCGCAATTAACGTTCTGCACAGCGCGGCTGCGCCTTAACCCACAGACTCGCCCCTCCACGCCCCGCGTGTCTCGCGTGCTCCGAATAACTCTTGGTGCCGGCTGAGGACGGTTATGTGAGTCACGCCGCGCAAAAAATGTGGGGTTTTGGTGTTTTTCCCCCAAGGATGACTCGCCCTGTTCGCCCCGGCCGGGGACAGAGCCAGCTCAGCGCTGTGTGAGAGGCTTCTCTGCAAATCCATGGGAGCGCTGGCAGTTAACCCATTTTGGTTAAGGAACGTGAAATGCCAAACAAAACCCTCACGAGAAGGGCGTGTTGTGCAGTCGTCGCTCAAAGCCCACTAAAAGCCACGTTAATTGTAGCTGAGCGCGACACCAAGCTCTCAGCTAGACTACTTCAACACCAACAACTTCAAGGCATCAATGCTGTAGAGACCCACGATGTTCAAAAAGACCCAATTCCTCATTTTCTGCAGCTCGGTTTTCTGTCCTCCCCGTGGGCGTGCAAGAAAATGGCTTTGTCCCTTTGGAAGTTCCCAGCAGGTTGCTCTGCAAATTCGTTTAATTCCTCTGGGTACACGTCAAGAGGCTGCTGCCACTTACATAACCCGAGAGACATAAATAAGAAACAATAAGAGGTGTAAATACAGCAGAGGCAGGTGTGAAAGCTGCCCCCCAAGCTGCCTGCAGTGAAAGGAAGAGCTCTGTGCCACACTCACCGACCCCAGCCCACAGGAACGCTGCTGAAGCACTCTCAGGATCACACGGGAGGAATTTTGCTCCCTGGGTACCCTGACAGAGACAATATTCCCCCCTTTACACTGCTAAAGGCTTAAGCAATGCTATAAGAGAATTATCCGGCCAAAGCCGAAATTGTATCCAAACTTATTAAAAAATTAATCCTCCTGTTAGAACAGGGAGAAAGAGAACGAGCACGAGGAGCAGCCCAGGCCCGGTTTGGTGGATTAGGGAATGGCTGCAAAGCTGAATGTGCCAATGTGCTGGAGATAAGGCAGTGCTGCTGTCAGGGCCTGGCAGGGTGTGAGAGCAGACAAACAAGGTAGCTCATCTCAGTGCCTCACACCCTCCACGACTTTATCAGGAAAGGGAAGCACATATTTGCAGAGTTTCCCCCACAGAATCATTCTTTCCCTTCCCTCAGTCTCCTTCTTCCTCCACCTTGTCCAGGTCCTTTCTAGTTCAAGTCCAGCCTGGCCTAACCCCTCGTTCTGTGGTGCTGCCTGCAGTGCCCTGAGGCAGCTCGGGTTGGTGCAAGGTGACCTGTCCTGCATTACCTGGCTGTGCTGCTCAGCCTGTGATCCCCCCAGCTAAAGCTGAGTTCTCCATGCCTCAATCCCGAGTTTCCCAGAGCTGGAAGGAGCTCTCTGTGCTCTCTGTGCCACTTTGCCCAGCAGCCACGGCTCACAGGCTGAGGAACAGCGTGAGCTCAGGGCTGACAAACTCATGTGGCAGAGCATGACTCTGCTTCCCTAAGTGCTCCCAAGCCAAGGAGCTCTTCACACTCCTCCATCCTTGAAAGTCTTTGAAACAGCTTGCCCAGGAAGTGGTGGAGTCACCATCCCCTGAAGTGTTCAAAAACCAAATGTCACTTTGTGACACAGCTTAGGGGGCATGGGGGTATTCGGTGTTCAAGGTTGGGCTTGATCTTGGAAGTCTTTTCCAATCTTAATGATCCATGATTCTACCCCAGGTCACCCACCCAGGTCTGTCCAGACAGCCAGACGACCTCATAATTTACATGGCAATTAGTAACCTTTGATGAACTCTGTCACTCCTGCATGAGGACACTGCGCCCAGATGAAAAACTGCTCCTGGTTTTCATTCAAAGGATCTCTGGGCTCCTGTGAGACAAAAACTCAGCTATTTTTAATAAAATACTGGTTATCCCCACTGTTCAGTGTTAGCCTGGATAGTTCTCCCTGTAAATCCCTCCCAGCCCATGCCCTGCTGCCTTACTCAGTGTTATTCTTGTACCCTGAGGGTCGATATCCTGCCAAGTGATATTTGTTTAAAATTCCCCAATGCACAAATTTGGCACAAAAACTGGAGCAAAGGGCATCCCCCTGGTTACTGAAGCTGGATGGAATCTTCCCACCTCAAAGTCCAAGATCTATTTACATCAGCTCACTTAAGCTGCAAAAACAGAATGAACTCTTCCTGCTAGGCTTGCTCAGAGCAATAAATGCACCGGGGAGTGCAAAGCAGAAGTGCTGCACAAAGTAATCAACTGCTGAAGGCACAAGCAGGTTTTCAGCTTGTTTTAAAACTGATTCACTTGTAGCTGACGTCAATCCTCCCTCCCAAGTATCTTAGCCCTGAGATTGGAGTGTGATAAATATTACCTGTAATGCCATCTGCTGTACAGACTGCCCCGGCTCCTCACTATTTATTTAAGGGCTAATGTTGTGCTAGACCAGAACGCAATTTATTTCAGCCTGGTTTGACTTTGTTTGGACTCCTAATTCCAAATGTCTGTCCACTTGGACTTTTAAAGTGATCTGTCATAGGGCAATCCCGATGTTAGCACTGAAAAGATGAAGTTCAAGACAGCACAGCTGAATTAAACAGAAAACTAACGTGAGAAGGACCATATGAAACTTCACCACAGAATGGTTTGGAAGGCACCTCAAAGATCATCCCATTCCACCCCCTGCCATGGGCAGGGGCACCTTGCACTATCCTGGGTTGCTCCAAGCCCCATCCAACCTGGCCTTGAACACTTCCAGGGACGGGGCAGCCACAGCTTCCATAATGCTTAAATGCCCATCAGAACCTTGCTGCTCAAACCATAATTGAAAGAGCAACAGAGTAAACCCCTGAACTTCTTTTTAATAAACAGGAATCTTCTGCCATCTCAAATTGCTTCAGTTTTCATTTTATAGGACCTCCCACATAAAGGATCACAGAGCCCTTTTAATTATTAATTAACTCATGTTGACAGGATAAATTAAAATCTCTCTGATGGAGAACAAGCATTATTTATTGACATCCTGACCTTAACCTGCACACTTGGAGTTGCTCTTTGGAACCTGTTTCAACAGTCCAACACCAGGGTGGGTTTTGTGGTGGGGGGGGAGGGGTTTGAAATGGTTTTCCTTAGATGTGGCTTTTGTCTTACCTTTCTCTGCACGACAAAGGTGATTTTTTTTCTATTACAGCAAGTATTGGAAATAGGTTTAGATGAACTGTTGCTGTGAGTGAAGTCCTGACACCCCTGAGTGGAAAAAAAGGTCATGAGAAAACCAGATTAACTCCATCCTACTTTGCTTTTGAACAGTTGCCCACTTCTATTACATTTCAATGGTAGATGCAGTAAGAATTAATACCTCTTTATTCATCCAGCTCCTGCCCACATTCATCCAGGGTGCAATCTGTGCTTTCATATTTCAGCAAGGCTTGGTTTTCATCTTGGAGTCTGGTCCCCTGTGCACCATCAGCTTTGCCAAGTAATTCTGGATGCAGAAGAAGAATGGATTAAATTATGTTTTCCCTTGTGCAACGTCATCAGCCCTTTTTTACTGATTTTAAAGGCATCAGAAACATGTAAACTAACAAGCAGGGATGTTTTAGTATTAATTATTTCATGGCACTGCAGTGGAACAAGAACACAGATCACAACCAGTGATGATAAACAAACCAAGCACCAGGCTCCCTCCAAGCCTGCAAAATAAATTCAAAGTTTCCAACTTGCAGGGAGGAGAAACATCTCCATCCTTGTTAATTGACCGTGTGGGAGCTTAGTCAAGGAAGTTGAAGGGACTTTAAGCCTCTAAGTCAGCTTCATCCAGAGGGAGGTTCCATCTCAGCCACGTGTCCCAGCTGTCCTTCCTGCCTCTCTTTTTGTTCCTTTGCTGTGGGACAGTGAAAGAGATGGAGTTGTAAAGATTCCCAGGATTTCCTCCAAATACAGGCAAATATTCTCTTCAGTGGCTGCAGCCAGTCCTGGTACAGCCCCAGTGAGAAGCAAAAAAACCCCCAAAAAACAGTCCTATGGTGCCACTTTTTACAGTTCCTTTTCCAAATGGAAATGTTTGAAATCGTTCAAGCTTGAAAAAAATCACAAACCCAACACCAGAAACAGCATTTTGGCCGCCTCAGGAACAGCAAAAAACCAAAGAGACTGAACACACCAGCTCTTCATCCCCATGGAAGAAGGTAAACACAGAGATTTTGGGATCCATCTCCAAGGGAAGGCAGATTGGAGGTTTATTTTTGGTGAGGTGATTTTGAGGTGTGAGGTCTGAGGCAGAATGGGGCACACTGGGTTCTCACCTTGGTGTCACCACGTCCTTGGAGGAAGGAGACCTTTCTGTGGGGAAGGATGACTGACTCCAGGATTTTGCCACATGAGGTGGAGCTGTTTCAAATCCATCCTTTACCAGCTCTTTGATAACATCAAACGACCTCGGTGGCCTGGCAAGGCTCTGTCTTGTGTAACTCCTCACTCCTGTGATGTGGACACACTGCAAAGGAGGGGCACCGTGGAATTATTTCCATTTTCAATGGATGGAGCTGCAATATTAAAGAGCTTTTTAGAGGTTTTGTTTGAACCTGGTCAGGGAAATAAAAACAGATCAAAGAATCACGGAATTCTTAAGGTTGGAAAAGACCTCTAAAATCACTGAGTCCAACCATCACCCCATGTTCACCACTAACCATGTCCCCAAGTGCCACATCCACACATTTTTTGAACACCTCCAGGGATGGGGGCTCCACCATTTCCCTGGAAAGCCCCTTCCAATACTTGACAACCCTTTCCATGAGGAAATTTTTCCTAATTTCCAGTTTGAGCCTCCCCTGGCACAGTTTGAGGCCGTTTCAAGCGCCTCATCTCCATCCACCTTGCTACAAACTCCTGTCACACAGTTGTAGAGAGCAACAAGGTCCCATGCCAGGTAATGCAGATCACAAACTTCATGAATTTTAATTTTAAAAATTAATTTCTTGGTTGGAACAAAAGCCTGGATGTGACATCTCTAAGGTAACCTGAAGGAACCGTGATCATTTAGTCACTTCTCTAGCCCAGTTTTTCCAAATTAGTACAAAAATAGAATAATTTAGGTTGAAAAAAGACCTCAACTGTGCACATGAAAAGATTACTAACAAGATCTTCACTGAGCACTGAGAACCCACACCATCTTCAAAAGGAGAAACTTTAACACTTAAAAAATTAAAGATTACTAAAAACAGAGTTGCAAAAGTATGTGAAATATAGAATTTTACATCTCACAAGGGGCCATTTCCCAATTATTTCTTTTTTTTTAATGTGGGGCCTTCCAGTAACTTTTCCCCAAACCACCTACATGGATTACACTTGGATCACACCTGAAACCCTTCCCGTGGCACTGAGGGGGCACCGACCCCTCATCACCGCCGGACTGAGCTGTCCCTGAGGGCAGTGGCTGGCACAAACAACGTGGCACCACCACGACGGCTATACCCAGCCAGAACCCTGCGTATGGCCTTTTCCCCGAGGCTCCCCGCGCCGGGGGAGCGATGAGGGAGCCTGAGGGCGGCTGAAAGGCCCCTAAATTCCCCTCATCCGTCCCCTCCCCTCGGCCGCCATCTTCCCCGGGGCGCGGCCCTTCCCCGCCGCCCGCCCAAATCTCGCGAGAGGCGGGACCCGCCCTTCCCGTGACGCCCCGTGCGCCCTAGCAACGCGCCGTTGCTAAGGGCGGCCGCCATGGCGGCGGCGGCGCCGGGCCTCGGCGCTTTCTTCGTCCTTATCCTCCTCGTCCTTCCACCGCCGCCGCCGCTCCGGGCAGAAGAGCCGGCCGCGGAGCCCGCAGACACTCCTGATGCCGCTCAGGCGCGGGCCCGCAGAGCGCCGGCCCCGGTCACGGACGGTGGGTGCCCTCCGGGGCGCTGCGGCGCTTTTTGGCTGAGGGGGAGCCCCCGCTCGCGGCCTCCCGCCTTTGGCCTCCCTCTCCCATTGCGGTCGCCCCGGGATTGGCACAACCGCGCGGCAGCCGCCCGGTTTCTCTTGGGCATCTCTGGGGTTGGCTGCAGCGCTGCTGGGGCTCCCCATGGCAGCTGCAGCCGAGGCTCGGAGCCTCCTCAGAAAGAATCAGCGAGCTCTGGGCACGCTGCTTGTGGCTTGTACATGCCCAGCTGAGCTTGCCATAGCCCTGAGGGTCGGTGGGGGTGTAGGGCAGGGTTTCCTGCCCACCCAGCTCTGCTCTGGGCACAGCGGGCAGCTCCGACCGTGCTGGAGGAGCCCAGACCGGCCCTGGATGTCCTTGGAGAACCCCACGCACACCCCGAGCTGGCTGCAGGCTTTGCCCCAAGGCTCAGCCCCGGCGCTGTCATAAAAATAGAGCTCACAAAATTTTGTTGCTGTGTTCTCAGAAGGTGTTTCCCGCTGTATAATTGGCTACTCTTTTCTATCCCGGTGGTGTTGCCATCAGCTGAACTTTCCGTGGGTTATTTGCCAAATAAAACCTATCCCAGTGCCACGTCCTTTGGGAAAAGAGACTTAAATCCCTCATCTCACAGACATCTTTGCAATCTAATCATCCATGTTTAAACTTCTCTTGTTTGCAGGGTGAGCTAAGGATCCAGGGTTAAGTTCAGCTAACAGAACAGTCAGAACTTCAGAGATTCCAGGAAATACCTGGGTACTGTTCTGGTGGTCAGAGAACATCAGGGGGCCATAGAGAAACAGGCCAAGTGAAATAAAACAAGAATTAGTTTAAAAAAAAATGTTTTTAATGTCTTTCCTATAGAACACTGACCTTAATTTTCCTCATTCTGTGCTATTCTTAAGTCTAGGTTTATTACAGAACAGCAACTCTTATAAACAGTTCAGTAGAGTAATATCTACTGTTTTTTGAATTTATAAACTTGAAAACCTCAGAGTTTGAAGAAGTTGCTGAGTGCATTTTATTGAGCCAGTTTACAGGATTATTAACAATTACTCTTTCTGTGATTACAATAGATCACAGTATCTAAAAACAGAGAGAAAAAACAGTTTCAAAGAAGTCAACCGTGGTTATCTTGGCACATCAGGGAAATATATTCCTGGACCCTGAGACACCCTCAATACTTGTGAACATCTCTCTGTTCTTTCAAAATATTTTGTTTTCTTTTTCTTCCCAATAAGCTGAAACAAGCAGATAAACACACCTCGTTTGTATCTCTTTATTTTTTTCCTTTGCAGGGCTGAGTATATTATCATACTTCCAAAATCCCTGTTGAGTTGGGGTTTTGTTTCTCAGGGGAACAGCTTTTAGTATGTCTTAGTTTTGTCCACGTGCTCCAAATAAATTTGCCCCGTAGCAGAAAAGATGGCTTTTAAAAATGACTTAATTTGGAGAAGACTTTTGACCACTGTCAAAACCAGGGCGAGGTGAAAAGTGGAAGTGTTTGGGACATGCTGTCAAGTGCCCACTGCAGTTCTTGTTTCCATCTCTGGTGCAGTTGCCAAGCTGTGTGTGTGTGACCTGCTGGTGGCACAGTGTGACACCAACTGCTGCTGTGACCCTGATTGCAGTGCTGAGGACTTCAGCCTCTTCACCACATGCTCAGTTCCTGTGGTCACGTGAGTGGAGAAATAACCATCAAGTACAAAATCCTGGTTCATTTGCTGCGTGCCTTTGTAAGGCTCTGTCTTCTCCTCTTAGCAATTCCTGACCTTCCCTGCTGCCATCCTGACCCCCCTTTCACCCAGTCCCTCCTGCACTTTGGCCCCAGAACAGCAGGCAGAGCAGCAAATCCACCTCCCAGCCAGTTCTCTCCCACTCATTCCCTCTTTTCTCATGCTCCTTGCTTTCCTCCTGTTTCACTGTGCTCCTGACTGTGGGCATTTAGGTGGTGATGCTTTTTTTGGGGGGGAAGAATGATGCATCTTTAGGCTTTCATCAATGCAGTGTCTGGAATTTAAGAAAACTCATACCACAGAACCATCTGGCCACTTCTGTAGATCACCAGCGATTTATCAGTAACCTCTTTGATTACATTTATGATATCAGCTGCACACTGGATCAATTCAGGGCTTGTTGAAATAGTGTGAGCATTTTTCTGACCCTAATTTTACCATGTGCTCCCCCACTGCCAGTCTGCCACTTCACAGACACTAAAATGGAACATTATACCAACAAATTAAAGCCAAGAGTTGTTTCTTTGCTATTTAGTTTATCTGAAAAACACCTTCACCCAATTCCATCTCCTCAAAAGGAGTTAAGAAAGCTCACTTCAAAATCATAATGTGCAAAAAAATCTCTTGGTTACTTCTCAGAACAATAAGTGCAGCTTTTCAACCCACCTTCTGTATAAATTATGCCAATCTGAGCACTGGGGTTTATTCTTGGTGCTTTGAAATTTGAATTTGCAGTCATGCCAGACTGTGGTTTCTTATTGTTCTGGCACACAAAGACTCCTGCTCCCCATTTATAGATATTTCTATAGATCAGAAAGGTCTAATCAACACCCTCCTGACTGACACTTTAATTGCCTCGGGTGACTGTGCTGCCTTTGTCAGCTAGAAATGCCTCAAATGAAGTTGTGTTTCTTTCCCCAAATTCTTTTGTGTAAAACGTTTATTTTGCATGAAAATCCAGGGGATTGTCAGTGTCTGCAGATGTTGTGGGTCTCATTATTTACATCTAGGTTTATATATATTTGCATATTTGTGTTAGTTTGGCTGATCCCAAGGCAGGGGCTGTGTGATATCTGAAACATCAGCAAAAGGGTTTGATTTATGATGGGATCCTATTAACAAATGACTCACCTCGTGGAAAAGCTTAAAAATTTCTAAAAGTCATTTCACTTCTCCAGTGCCTGTCCTTAACTGCTCTATCCTGCTAAATCCCAGTTTCACAGGGATCATCAGCTTGGATTTGTAGCATGTAGGACACACCAGAGCTCCCTGGCTCTGAACTGGCACATCCTCCTGCAGTTCTGGGCTGCTGATGAACCCATGGCACAGCCTTAAACACTTCCCCAAGACAAGCTGGGTTATTTCACCTCCTGTTCCTCGCTCTGCCATTTCTTTCACGTGCATCTCAAGTAGGAATTTTTCCCACTCCCTGCCCAAAATGAATGGCATTCCAATATCCACAAAACTGACCTGGTTTCCTCGTCTGACATCCCACTTGGGTTGTAGAAATGAAAGTGCTGCTGAGCTCTGTGTGACTTGTGATGCAGCCCTGCCTTTTTGGGGCCTCAACCATCTAAATCCCACCCAATTTGGCATTTTCTCTCATACTGTCACTGGTTTTCCCTTCCCCTCCTCTGTTTCTTACCTTCCTTCATGTTGCTGCTCACATTTTCCTTTGCTAAATAAAACATGTGGGAGAATTCTTCATTATTTATTATTAAGCACAGAGTATGAAACAATAGGAGCCTCCTAAGGATGCACAATTGTTCTACAAATTGTGTTGAACCCAGTAATTTCATGCTTTTTTTATTTTTCTGGTGCTGCCTCAGTACATGAAAAGAATTTTAAAATCTGGTCAACACTAGCTTCTAGTGGATCATTCATTTATTATTATTATTATTCTTTGCAGAGGTGACAGCCAGCTGTGTAGTCAGAAAGCTGCTGTATATTCTCTTGATGTTGAAGCAAATCCACCAGAAAGGATTTTTAAATTAATTGACCAAGTCAATCCCAGTATATTCTGCATTCATGCTACAAACTGTAAGTAGAGTTGTAGGCAATGTTAAGCATTGTGGGGTTATTTTTTGTAAGCTCTTGAGGTACCAGAAAAAGACTAAATTTAAGACTATTTTTATTTTATTAAACCTCTCAGAAAACTGGTAATTCTGCCTGCTCACAGTCCTTATGTTGTGATCCTTTCACTTGTAAAAACATGGAATTAAACATCTGGTACTCTCGGCCTTCTCTGTTGGAAAAAACAGATAATGTTTGGGAGGGGGTTTGTAAATAATTTAGCATCCTAAATAAATAATGTTTAAAGTTCTCTCATTGTTACGAACTATTATTTCTGTATCTTTTTTTTTTCCTTAAAGTTATCTCCTTCTTTAAATGTTTTGACAGATAAAGAAGCTGTGTACCTGAAAACCCCTGAAATCCCAACTCCAGAAAATTTTGATCAGTTTCTTGACAAGTTTGGAGGTGCTACTTTCAGTGCTGAGCCTGACAGCTGGAATTTAGATGCAGATGCTCAAAATCCCCCTGATGCAAATGAAACTTACAGATATGAGGTAAATTATGGTTCAATAGGAGGTAAATTATATTTGATGCAATTAGTATTAGATTGCTCCAGGAAGAATAAATCAGCATTGTTTTCATCTGCTTTTAAATAATGCAGTTCTGCTGAAAGAGGCAAAATTTATATTGGCCTTTAAATAAAGAAATGTAAAAAGAAGTGTAATATTTTGTGTTTAGTTATTTAAAAAGTGAACTAGATTTTTAAGATCTTTGAAAAATAAGTCACTTTTTTTTTGCTATTTTCAACATAAAGCACCAGCAGTGGCTGAAGAATTGCTGCACAAAGTGGTATTGGGAGATTCTGTGAAAATAAATACTGCTTTTGTTCATATTTATTGTTAATAAAAATGCTCTGAAACTTTCCTTGGGCTGAAACACATCTGTGTACCTGACTATGGTTTTTATTTGGCAGTATGGTGTTCCTGTGCAGACAGAGGATGCATTTCTAAGGCTGCCAAGTCCTGTTGTCTCTTCTTGGTGCTCTGATGCAAATCCTGCAGGTTGGAAAATGCACTTGAATCTCAATTTTTTTTTTTTTGCTTTAGAGTATTCTGCTCTGGCTTGAGATTAGTCAGTAGAAAGCTGGCACACTCCCCATGGAGAATTCAGATAAAGGTTCATGAGCAAATGATTCTCAAATTGCTTCTGTTTCTCTATTTTGTTTGGTTTTTTAAGACATAGATTAGAAATTGTGTTGCATCTCTGTTAAACATTCCAAGTGAGATATGTAAATCCCTGAGAATCTTGTTAATGGGTTGTTTATCCAACAATAAAACGTCCTGTTTGGCATAATTGGTTTAATCAAACAGTACAAGGGTGACACCCTGAGGGAGGAGGGGTTTGCACCAAGCCAGCTCTGCCTGGGCAGCCTTTGGCAGCTTCCCTTTGTCCATGGGTTCCTCTCACCAAACAGATTTGCAGGCTGAGCTCTGCAGTTTAACCTCTCACACAATTTCCTGAAAATCTGCAGAGGTGGAGGTGGAAAAAAAAAAGCCACCACCAAACCCACACCTGCATTTTCCAAAGCCCACTGTCATCATTAAATGTGGTCTCATAACAGTCATGGTGGTGATTACAGGACTGAAGGCTCTTGTGAAAGAAGAAAATCCTACGAGATTCAAAAATTAAGTAATTTTCGTGAAGCTTTTTCTACAAGTTAAGAAGTAGTATTTTATCTCATAGCATTTTGTGAGAATATAAACAGTTTCATTCTTCATAGCTCTCATTAAACCTTATCTGCAATAGAGATGGCATTTACTTTCACTTTTACTTGTACCTAAGGTTCTTGTATTGTTTTTCATTTATACTTTTCAGAATTGCACTTTTATTTCCTCCAGTAATACTTGGTGACTTCTTTTTTTTCCAGGGTTTTTAGTAAACCAAGCCACAAAATGCATTAGACCAGTAAGTGTGGAAAAATGTGACAGCATTCAAGCACTTAGCATGTTGTTTTATATCAACTCCAGCATTTTGGCAGTAAGTATGATTTGAAACAGTCACATAGCTGAAATATTCATATTTTATATATTTTTGCATCTGCAGAATGAAGTAACTTCTGTTTACTGAGGGATATTGTGTTTTATTTGGATTTTTGAATTGTGGGTTGGGGAGAAACATCTCCCTATACAGCAGACTTTTATACATAAAGCCTTTGGGAATGTTTTTACTTCAAGCTTTGGTAACAGAAGCATTTGCTGTTCTCTGCTTAGCCAAATACAGATAATATAGTCAAAGATAAAGTAAAAAATAATAGTTTTGAAGAGCCAAGGTCATGTCACTGAGCTGGTGCAGTTTCATGTTTCTGTGCATGTTGAGGCTTTTCCAAGAAGCCCATTTACCAGAACACATAATTCTAAGAAATCTGAATTTTAAAGAGTTTGTAAAACTTTGTACTGAAGGAAGAACCTGTCAGGTTTAATCTTTGCATCTACCCTTTTCCTCCAAGCCTCAGTTTTTGATAGTGGGGGTTGGCGCAGCTTCTTTATGCTCCCAAAGAACATGTCTCAGAGCAAGTTTCTTTGGCTCCTGCCTGCTAAAATCCAGTCTGGGGTTATTTTTCAAAGCCTATGCCTACTTTTTCATCCCTTTCTGATGATGTGTTATGTGTAAATAAATCCCCTGTAAGGATATTCAGGAAGACAAAGAAATCACTCATGAAAAAATGAAACTGAAATACATTCTGCCTTAACCTGATGGCTCCTTCCAGAAGCTGAAGGTTGTAAAGAAAGAGCAATCTTTTCACCATTAAAATTTTTTAAATTTATGTAATTATTTAAATTAATTTAATTAGCAGTGAGTAACTGCCTAAAGACCCCTTCCAGGCTGCTCACAGATTCCAGAGTTGCCAAAAGCAAGGAAAGCCCACTAAGCAGTTCACACCCTCACAGGGGGGATCAGTCTCCTGCCCCTTCAGGATCTCATTGAAATCAGCTCCCAGATGTTGGCTTTTGATCCTCCTGCTGTGGAAGAAGTGGAGAAAACACTGCCTCAGAAGGGCCTTGAGTGTCTCCATGTCCTCCCAAAATTAGTTCTTGTTGGCTGCAGGACCAGAAGAGAACAAGTGTGGCTCAGGCCAGGCTCCAGCAGCTGAGTGGTTTTGACTTTAATGATGAATTCCCTTTCCTCAGTGGAAAAGTCCATAACCCCTCATCCCTGTGCTGCTTGCCAAGGCAATGGCTGAGCTCAGGAGAGGTCAAAGTTCTGCCCAAAGCACTTTGGATATCAGGAGGGATCAGATGCAAGAACTGGAGAAGGCTGAGCAGCAGCTGGAGATGCTCTGTTGGAAGGTTCCCTTCCCAAAGGGAGCTAGAGGTGGGATGTGACAACAGAAAAGCGATGGCATCGGGGACAGGGTGGTCACAGGGCAGAGCAGGAGCTCTCCCAGTGCCAGCAGGTGGAGCTGCCGGCAAAAGAAACGGCAAACCAGTAACCGAGGGAGGCTTACTGGGAGCGCTGGGACAGCGAGTCCTTCAGGAAACCTCATCCCCAGGAGCTCATCCTCCCTGCCAGGATGGGCAGCTGGAGTGAGAGCAATGTTTTGGGAATTTTTGCAGATAATCTCTGCTCTGGCATGACCAGCAGGTCCAAGGAGTGTTGGGGATTCTTGGAATCTCCCACCAGGGTACTCCCAGTGGTGCCCACACCATGGGTAGTGGGGAATGTGTAGCTGCCAAAGCAACGAGCTGTTCCTGCTTTTCCCTGCCTCCCTGCCAGAGGGTTAGCTGAGGCAGTGGGAGGCAGCAGTTCTGCCTGCCAGTGACCTCCAGAGACATCATCCATCACCCCAGTCATGGATAAACAGAACTTTAGGAGTGGTGCTCATTCCTTCTATCCTAGTCAGAAATAGCACTGTTCCCTGAAGGATGAGTCTAATCTTTACAGGGACCTTTATTCATGCAGCTGATTCTGATGGCTGAGCTGTACCTGGGGATGATAAATATGTGACAAACTGTACCTTCATCACCTTCAGGTCTCCAGCTCCCAGGAATGTGTTCCCTGCTGGGGCAGTGGATGAGTCACTGCTCTCAGTATCCCATCATAATTCTGCAGAATTGCTTTATGATCAGAGTCCAGTCTTTGGTCCCTTCCCAAAGACGTGACTCAAACATTTGTTGGAAAGTCAGAAAAGTAAAACCTTAGACAAAGTGGTGCTCCATGGGAGTATTTTACAGGCCTGATTGATGACCTTGGGTTGACATTTCTGCCTTGCCATGAAATATTTTTGGTGGAAATTCTCCAGTGGGACAACACATATTCATGTGTTGTATAACAAGAGAGATATTTTCTTCTCATTTATTGGTTTAGAGACCATGAAACTATGGAACAGGACAATAAAAGCATTTCTTTGGGAAGCACAGCCTGGCAGGTTTCTTAAACTGGTGGTCTTTAAATAATTCCAAGAGTCAGAGGAAGGAGGGGATTGGATTGTAGCAGTTCTTTTCACATCCTGGATACTCTGGTGTATTTCCAATTAATTCCATAATATAAAAGTTATTGTTAAGAGTTAAATAGACAAAACCTTATCTGCTTTACTTGACTGCTACTTGCAATAGGTCAGATCTTTGCTACTGCTTTAATTTGTCCTTTTATTCTTCCCCAGGTGCCCAAATCAAATCAGATGGTAAGTATCCTTTTAAATTAGTTGGAAGAGCTGTGGGCAAAATTCTTATTAAGTTACAGTCAGTGGGAATTTTTCACTGATTGATCAAAACAAATCTTTACATTAAAAAAATTACATCATTTGCTATCAGTAATGATACTTAGCAACTCCAAGATAAAATTCTGCCTGCAAACTTTCAAGCCTGATACATTTCTCATATAAAACTCCCTCTTTTCTTTAATTATTTAAACCCTGACCCTTTGGTTGAGCTTCAGCAGTACTTGGAACACAGCAGTTGTTCAGAGAATTACTGACTGCTGTTGCTGTGGAACAGAACCCGGAAAGGTCACACATATAATAACAGAGAAAGAGCCAAAAATAATTATACCCAGTATTCAGAGCTGACAGGAGTCTGTTTTTCAGGTGAATATTACTGTCCAGTCCATTGTTGTCCAGTCTCAGAATGGAATGAGGACTTTACTGAACAGTAGTGATGTCCTGAAGCTCCCAATGGTTTTGGATGGACTTTGCATCAATGCAGTTCTTGGGGTAGGTCTGGCAGCCTTTTCCTCCTTCTAGCTGATGGAAAGCATCTATGCATCAAATCACTTCTGACTGCCAAATTGCAAAGCTGTCAGGAAGGCCTTGCAGTTTCCCTCTATTGTGACATCTCCAAAGCAAATGTCACAGGAGAAGCACTGACTTTGGGATAAAAGAGAGTATTTTGCAACAAAATAATAATTCTGTGCAATACAACAGGCTGAAATCCTTGTTATTACTGTGTGTATATGGCACAACAGACAATGGCATGAGCTTAGAATTTACTTTATGCTTGGGAGAAGATGATTTCAGGCACACTAATGAGAGACGGAGGAAAAGATGCTGCACATCATCTTTTAATTTTAAAGTAGATGAACGTTGTGTCTGTGCTTAGGTTTATCAAGAAGTCAGTTTTGAAGAGGCTCCAGCCTCTAGAGGATATAATATATCCCCACCCTGGAATTGAGTTTCTTAAGCAAGCAAAAAAGAAAATACTTGCATGGTTTTATTTTTTTTTTTTCTAGTTTCTCTTATGTATTTGTTCAAATTAATATCTGAAACGTTTAATTTTCAGGTGAATTATCACATTACCCACACAGACACAGGAGAAATAATAGAAGCAGCTGCTGCTTTTGTCTTGGGGGCAATTAGCAAAGAAGCACTTTCAATAGAGCAGAGCTTCGAAGTCAGCTTCACTCAGGTAACTGTGGAGATGTCACAGGTGACTTGGTGAAAGACATTTAATTACAAAACTTATTAAACTTGAATCAGAACAATTGTTAGCAGCAAGGTAGAATAGAACTTGCCCTGGATACCCAGATGAGGCAGCATTTCAGAGCTGGGCAATAAAGGCCTCCAAAGTCTGTCACATTTACAAGCCCCAGCTTGTGACTATAACAGAGAAAGCAAAGCCTTACTTACAGTCTTACCATCATTGTTCAAGGCAGGTCATAATCCTGAAATAACTGAAATATTTCTGTGTTTTCCAACCACTTCAGTGCAGGATAAGAACTAATGCTCTCTGTTTTCATGACAGGAAAATACACAGCCAGTTCCTCTCAGTGGCAATCCTGGTTATGTTGTTGGGCTGCCTGTCAGAGCAGGATTCCTGCCTCAAGGATATCCTTTCCCTGCTGGATTTCTGTTTGTTCCACTTGCTCTGGTCAATCTTCACAAACCCTTTCTAGCATGGACATCTATGAAATACATCTGTTCTCTACCAAAAATAAAAATGTGCTTTTCTGGTTGCGTTTTAGGAGGGAATGACTCAGTCCTGACTGCAATCTCCTGGGACTGTGTAGTGAGGTACATTTAGCCCTTCATTGCACACTCTGGTGCTTTTTCACACCCTGAGAGGAGTCTCGAGCTATTCTAGCATTTGCAGCTATATTTTAAGGATATGATTAAGGATTCTTTTTTTGCCACGATATCCATCAAGCATTTAATTTCCCTTAACTGTGTGTTACATCTGGCATCATTCAGAGTAGTAACAAACACAGCCAACTCACCATTCTGCAGAGCACATCCACCCAGGACTGCCTGGCAGCACAGGGAGCCAGAGCCCCAGTGTTATTTGGTTATAACATGATATCAGGCTGTAAGTTACGGTAAGAAGTAATTTTTTTTTTTTTAATTTAATGCTTTTAACCCTCTGACAACCCTTTCCCTTAGGCTTTGTTCAGGTCCTGGGCCATTTATACAGCTGGAGGAGTATTGAGAATGGTGTATTTAATTATAAAAAATGTCATTTAATTAACAATGGTCTTTCTCTTGGAAAGATTGTGTACATTAGCAGCTGTAGCCAGAAGGCTTGAACAGAGCAGAGAGCAAGGAGAAATGATGACTGTGCCAAACCAATGGATTTTGCTGTAACTCATCTTTTTTTGTGTGTGTTTTCTGGAAGAATTACAGCAGCTATGAAATGCCAGCCTTTGGCTCAGACCCTCCTTGATGTGCTGAAGGGCCAAAGCTTTCCTGAGTACGTGGCCTCATTTGGGAATTCTCAAGCCCAGGATGTGCTCGACTGGGTGCCAATAACTCAGCTCCACATCTCAGAACAGGTGAAAGTTAAACCACTTCCACCCCTCCACCCTCACGAGATCTGTGCCTGTGCTGCAGCATCAGCTCAGCTTCAGACCCTAAAAATGCAGGAACCAACTGGAGAAAAAAAAATGGGGCTGGGAATGCAGAAATAAGCTGGAGGGAACTTGTGGAATATTCACAGAGGAGGAGTTTCACTCTTGCTGTGGAAGTTATTTTTATTCAAGCTGGTATGCAGGCACCTCAGCTATTGATCAGGGCAACATGTTGGGTATAATATGAGTTGTTTAAACACAGTTTAGAGTGTTGCTCTTCTGAGGATGAAGCACCAGAGGTGAAAGAGTGAAGGAACAGAAACAGGGTTTCCCCTCTTACACCAGGCCAGGGGAAAACAAGAGAATCCTTTGAAGCACAATATAAGATTGTGGATGGTTTCTTGCATGCTTCTACAACTAAAGAGTGAATGGTTTCTGTAACCAGAAGTGTGATAGTTCAAGAAGAAATGCATAAAATATTAAAGATTGTAGCCTTTAAAATTCTGCCCTGGCGGAGTTCAGGATTTTGTACTGCCCAGCAACTGTGCCTGGTCCAGCTGCTCTGGGAACCTCCCCACTGAGCTTTCTGAGGACATTCTGCATTTTTAATGACATGAATAATTAATTATTGTAGTGGCTTCTGCATAAGGCAGACAATGAGATGATTTTTAACACCTTGCAGAGCTCATGCCAAATACCCGTGTCACTGGGAATAGAAGTGAAGTGGACTAAATATGGATCCCTGGTCAATCCACAGGCCAGGATAGTGAATGTCACAGCCACAGTCACTAGCACCACACTGAAGCAGGTATGTAATTAAATTACAGGATTTAAGATAAAACAAGTGGCTTGTTTTCCTTGGGTGTCAGTGGTGTGACAGTGACCCAGATAATCTCTTTATCTAAAGGCAGCACTTCACATTACAATGTATTACACCCAGCAGTTCTCTTCCAGCTCAAACACAACTGTGGGCTCCTTGCCAAAACACACTTCAATAAAAATCTATACATCATTTATGGAAAGAAACTTGGAGCTGTATATGAAGAAAAACCCAAACCATTTTAACAAATAACAGCTGACATTATAACCCAGACCAAATAAAACAGTTGTACAAATAGAAGGCTGAAGCTAAGTCCTGTTTGTATTTTCATTGCAGCTTCCCTCAGGAAGGGAAAGGATTATTCCTATAACAAGTTCTGTGGTTTTCACTGACATTTCTTCACCTGCAGAGCCAAGCTACAAAGCTTGGCCCACCATTAACATCAAGTTACCCTTTGATTTTTTCTATCCATTTGTCTAAGGTAAGTCTGCATTAAAAAAAAAGCTGTATTTCTGCTTTTTCTTATTTTTAGTCCACTGTTTATCCTGTGACTGTGATAGGCCATCACTTTCTTCTAAGCTGTAGATACTGGGCTAAAATTGGCCAAGAGAGGAAGGGTGAGACCTTGTGAGTGTTCTCAGAAGGTTTAGGGTGAAGAAAGCCCCATGAGGTGGAAAGTACCCAATTCTAACTCTGCTGAGAGGTAAAAGGTCAGTTTGAACTTGCTGGTGGCTCTGGCTCTGGACCAGTGACAGCCACCATTCCTCCAGCACGTGGGATCCAGCCCCAGCCTGCCCAGCAGAGGCAGGAGGGGAAGGGAAAAACACAGGGACACACACAGAAAGCAGGTTCATTATCCCATAATTGCTAATTAAAGTCATCATGTGCTATTAGATAAGGCCTCTGCTTTATCTCCTTGCATAGATGAATAAGCCACATATTTCTGGCTATTTTTCCTGTCCCACTAATTAATTACCTTCCTTTAAAAATCTGAACAGTTGAGTTGTGCTTTCAGCAAAGCTCAGTGACCCTTCCAGCTGAGTGGGGCTGAAATCCATTGGAGACACCTGCTGCACTCACCAGCTCTCAGAATTCCCACTTGTTAAACCTCACTCTTCAGCTCTCAAACAGCCTCTCCACAGGGACACTCTAGTACCTGAAAAGGTTCAAACACCAGCCTGGCCCTTTAGAATTTGCTTTTTCATGGCTTTTCTGGAGTCTGACTGTTCCCAACAGTGCACTCACCTACATCTGTTCTTACATATTCCAGTTCTTTGAATACATGGATTTATGAGCTGTGGAAACAAAGAACTTTGCAGCCCCACAGTCTGTGAAGGAACAGTGAAAAGGGAAGAAGAGATGAGGGAATGCAGTATCAGAACTGGGATCTGCTGCTGGAACAAGGCATTGTTTGACGTAAGATGGCACATGTTTGCCTCTATTTTGGGGCTGATTTCTTTGTCAGGGGAAGGAGTGGTGTGTTGGTGTTTCTGAAATGGATGTTATATAAATAACATAGTGGCACAAGCAGCAACAGAAATGAGGAAACTACCAACAGTATGCAGAGAATGGTTGGCAAAGAGAAGTATTGATGGTGAACAGGCAGCTGGTGAAGAAGAAATGACCTTTTCAGCCTGGGTTCTTATCATTTATACTGCAAGTTTGTGGCAAACAAAGAATGCTATCACAGAAAAAAAATGAAATTATTTTAAATAAGTGGTACTTCTCTGGATGTATAGCTTGTAAAGATGTGTCTTTATTAAATTATTTTGCAATTTTGACTGTACAACTGTACAAGAAAGGAAGAAAATTTCTGTTTACAGGGACTGTATGTGATTAATTTTCCAGTAGAACTATTTTTGCCATCCCAAGGTCTGATCAAAGTGGGGTCAAATAGAAAACGTTTATAGAAAACACAATACAAGAGGAAGCAAAGAGACAGAAAAACCTTTCAGGTCAAGCTGGCAGGTTCCAACACTGCAATCTCCAGGCAAAATTTCCCACCTTGGAAAACTGGCCTCCTATTTTTGCTGGCTGAGGAGTCCGTGCTGTTTCAATATGTTGTTCAGCCTCTCGATTTCTTGCTCCTGTAGCAGACAAAATTCAAATCATTAACAGCCTGCAAGCAGCTTCCCAGGCTCCCACAGCTCTTCCCACTGCTCTAATGTATCTCCTGCTGCAGGAAAACAGGACAACCTGGCCAAAAGAAGTAGGACAGAGGTAGGGACATCATTCCTTTGAGGAGGAGCAGCCCAGGGAGGCACAGGCAGGGCTGTGCTGCTTCAGCCCAGCTCACGCCACACTTTCCGATGAGGAAAGCCAACAGTGCCAACCTTGCACAAGGATCCCCAGCAGCAGGTAAACCCAAATTAAAAGTGGGGGTTTTTTTTACCTTCTCCACACAGCTGTGTTCCAGTTGTTCCACCCTTGTGGCAAGTTTCAGGTTTGCTTGCTTTAACTTGGACACTTGTTGTTCCGAGCGGGTCTTCACCGATAAAATTATTCCTGTGGAACAATTCACAGTGGGTTTGCTTTACATTGTAAAACAGCCACGAGCAGGAGTTCACAGCACACAGGCTCTGTGCTCAAGGAGTTAAACGTGTTCCTCTCCAGCTCAGCTTCTGTCATCTTCAGCCACCCTTCCCAAGTGCTTTTCTTAATGAGGAAGGGTTTTAAATCAGCCACCGGAGGGATTTGGATACTGATACTCTGCTGGGGAGAGGCAGCCTGGCCTTGGAGCTGAATTAATCACTCTGACTGTCATTCAAATCCTGAATCTGAATTTGCTCCCTTGGCAGAGCCCAGGGGTGCAGCTGGGGCAGCTTTGCTGTGTTTTAACAGTTTTAGGTGTGACAGCAAGAGCAAGGCCTGGGGCACAGGGCTCATCCACCCTCTGGGCCGATCGCTCCGGCCTGGCAGAACAGGACCTGGCACATCCTCGGGTCCACAAGGCTTTGGCTTCACCCTGAACAGCTGCAGTGAGAGCAGGCAGTGTCTCCTCAAGGCAGAGGTGCCACTTCCCTCTAAGCACTATTAGGTGATTCCGTATCAGCTCAGCCCCCACACTGAAGACATTTTCTTCCCAAAAAATAAAACAAAGCAGCTTGATGAGAGCAGGAAGAACATCACCTTCTCCCTCCCGACACAGCTCCTCTGGATCATGGCTGATTCCAGTGCTCCAGGCACTGGTTTGGGCTCTGGGGGTTCAGTTCTCCGAGGACAAAGCAACACCACTGCTCATTTGCATCGATTACATCGACAGGAACTGTGCCCAGCCACTGACACCCAACACCTCAGCGTGGGGCAGATTCCCTTTGTCCCTTCCTGCTCCAAGCAGCTGGACATTGCATAAAGCTTGGCAGGGAGCCCTGAGCACCCAGGATAAGGGGATTTACTTGTAATTGCAGTCCCGGGGTTCTGCTGTAAAGTGAGGCTCCCGTGGCTCCCACGGCCGCACGCAAATCCAGTTTCTCTCTGACTTTGACTTGGAACTACCAAAAGCCACAAGCTGCTCTCATATCTCTCTGGCTGCAGCTGCCGACCAGGCACTTTCTCCCCATTGGAAGGGGCTGAGAGGGCAATGGGCACAGCCCCAGCAATCCCCTCCTCTGATCCCAGCTGTGTCAAATACAGAGCACCCACCAAAAGTGAGCACATAGGCACAGGACAGAGCTTGAGGTGAGGTTTCATGCAGGAATTTGAGATCATCTCATTGCCATATTTTATGGAATCCCAAAATTCCTTCCCCAAGAAAGAAGAAAAGTGTTTCCAGCTACGCTTGTTTCAGATGTGTCTGAATTTCCATCTATTTGCTACAATTTATAGCTACAACAGTGAAATCACTGAAGTCTGATTCAGGGACATTTTCTATTTCTCTTTTTATGGCAAACCCTTTGAATTCAAGCAAGAAAGAACCAGAGTGAGATCAGGACATTCCCTGCAGCATCCCTGAAGGGGATGATGGAGTCACAGCACAACAGAGCACTAAAACCTACTCTGCTGTAGCAGCAGATTCAGGGAGACAGGGGCTCCCCTGCCAAAAGGATCCCACAATGGAAATTCAGAACATGAGCCATCCCTCTCCAGGAGAAGGGTGCAGGAACATATTATGGGGTTTTTTAGGGGGAATGTGCCTGGCTGCTGTGCACCCGAGGCATCACACCAACACAAGCAGCAGATTATTGCTGCTCCAAAGAAATGGCAGCCTGATTAAAGCCACATTCCAGCAAGGAAAACCACACGGGTGGAGCTCTGAATTCGCTGGGAGAGCAAGACCCCCGGGGTTGGGTTTGAGAAGAGAACAAAGCCCAGATAATTCAGGGAAGTTTGGCAAATCCAGCCCAGCTGTGCACCCACCGTTGATGATGCGGGCCACCCTCCAGAGCCTCAGGAGGATCAGGAGCCCCACGGCCTCAAACTCGTGCTCCTGGAAGATGAGGACGATGTCGAGGATGAAGGACACGACAACAACGACCCCGTCCAGCACCTCGAACTTGTGGTGGAAGAACTCCCGGCGGTAGACAAAGACTTTAAATCCCACCTCAACCAGGAAGATGGTTAAAATGGACAAGGAGAGGTAGTGGAAAACCTGGGAAAAGAGCACGAGTTTAAGCCAGGAAGCCCCACAGTGTGCACACAGGCAGGGCAGGCTGGAAAGCCTCTGCTGCTTGGTTTGGGCACCTCTGGTTTGGCTCTACAAGGAGAAGGGCTGAGGACTTTTCTTCTGCGACCACCGGCTCAGCAAGGCCAGAGGTCCAGGGCCTGCCTTGCCCAGCCTATCCAGGGGGCTTTGAGCCACCAAAGGGAGGCAACTGCTATGCATGCTGACATTTCCCCACATTTTACCTTTGGGGCTATGTTATATCTGTCCGGATGGATGATTTTCAAATCCATAAGCAATTCCCCGAGAACCAACAAGGCATCCAGGATCACCAAGCAGACAACCCCGATCTGTTGGAGGAGAAGAAGCAACATAAATCCCCTCCCAGCACAGACAGAGGAGCAAGAGGAGCCAGTGTAGCCCTTCAGCTAAACACACCCCAATGCCCACAGCTCCAATTCAGCTGGGTTGTGTTTCATGGAGCTTTTTATTGCTCCCACACAGGACTCCCACTCCTGCTGCCCTGAATGCTTCTTCTACATGGAACCACCTGGCTCCCCACCAGACCCTGCCTGGCGTGGGGGGCTCGGGGAGCTGGGGGAGAGCACGTGCCAGAGCCGTGGTGATTGTGCACTGGGGCTTGTCTCCTCTCAGGAAGCATCTGCAGCTGCAGCAGAGCAGCTCTGTTCCGACAGGACAGCTCAGCTCAGCTCGGTGCCCTTGCAGCACTGTGGGGGCTCACGAGCTCGTGCTGCTCCCTGAGCTCCATCCCACAGCGACTCTGCCATCACAGGTGCCCTTGGCCTGGGTTTGTTCTGCCTCACCTGAAACCTGTGCGAGCTGAAGAGCTTTTTCATCATGTACTGGAAGGAGATGTGTCTCCTGGGGGGCTCCAGCTTGATCTCCGAGTCTGGCTGCTTCTCCCCAGCCTCCTCCTCCTCCTCCCATTTCTGATAGTCGTTGCTCCATTGCACGGGGTCGTCGCCCACCACCGTGAAGTGCTTCAGGTACTTGGACATGGCTCTGGATCAAGCTGGCATCACCCTGCCAACGTCTGGGGGACAAGAGCAGAGTGTCACCTCCCCGTTCGGGGCTGACCAAGGATGCCAAATCTTCCACCCAGCGAGGGTGAGAAGAGCGTGACATTGGGACACAGCTGGCTGGGCCCTGCTGACGGGAAGTTGCTTCATGGTGGTACTGCTGGTTTTGCATCACCGCCCCCAGCACCACACAGAGCCCCCGCTGCCCTCCCCGGTTCTCTCTGCACCTCGTGCTGCTCTACAGCGAGGAACTTCCTCACAAGTATTTCCAAACTTCTCCAAACAAAGCATTGATTACAGGAGCAAAAAGGCCCCAGCTCTTATCTGGCACCTTGTGATGGAGGTGGGGACAGCTGCCCTTGTGTTTCTAACGCTGATCCATGGAAGCTCTTGGTCAAGCTGACCCCAGCATCCTCTCCCTCCGGCCACACTGCCAAGATGAGGAACAGCCATAATTTCCCTCCATTAACATCAATGACGCCCTGTTATTTCAGCCTTTGCAGGCAAATTAAGCAGGCGATGCCCTCATTCCAGCCTGGCAGGTGGGTGACACTGACCTCCCCATCTCCTCCTGTCCCGAGCTGACCTCATGGCCTCACCCTCGGCATCCCGGCTTCAGCCCGTTCCCGCGGGCACCCAGAGAGGGGCAGGACCATCAAACCAAACTCCTGATCAAGGCCACGCTCCAGCAATGAAAACCACACGGGTGAAACTCCGAGTTCGCTGGAAGAGCAAGACTCGGGGGCCTCCAGATGGGCTGCAGGAGAGGCTCTCGTGTTCCCACCGCAACCCCCTCAGCCTCCCCTTCCTCTTTGGGCAGCCCGGCGAGGTTATCTTGCCCACAAACCCTCCGAGATCCGCTCCTGCCGCCAGCATGTTCCCACCCCGCTCTCGGGGCACCCGTCCTTGTCCAGAGCCGCCCGGGGAGCTCGGCACGATTCTCCCTTAGCCCGCCGGTGCCACTGCGGCTCCGCCCGTGCCCCCGGGCTGCTCGCCCTCCCCTCGGCGCCCCGGGGCCACGGAGGAGGGAGCTGCTCCCACGGTGCGGTCACAGGGGCAGCAGCACCTTCGTTCTCCGCCATCGAGAGCCCGCGGGGAGCGGCCCCCGGCATCGAGCCCCCGGCCCCGTGCGGGACGGCCTCGGGGCTGCCGCGGGGCCCGGAGCCGCCGGCGGATGGAGCATCCAGGACTTCGGGCGTCCCCAACCTCTCCCGTCCCCAGCATCGAGCGGAGCGGCCACGGCGACGCCCAGAGCGGGACGGAGCCGCGGGTCGCGGCGGGACCCCGAGGGGAAGGACGTGGCAGCCCCGGGAGGATCCCGCTGTAACCCCCCCGCCCCGGCCCGCACCCACCGGGCCGAGCCCCGGGAGCCTCCCGGCCGCCCCCCGCTCCCCGGTACCTTGCGCGTCCCAGCTGCGGCCGCCGCCTCCCGCAGCAGCCGCGGGGCCTCCCCCGGCCCGGCCCCGCCTCCCCCGGCCAGGGGCGGCCCCGGCCCGGCCCCGCCGCCTCCTCCCCACCGCGCCCCGAGAAACTCCAGCGGCTTCCCAAGCCAGGCTCCCTTCCATCCCCGACGGCCCCGCTCCGACATTTCCCATTTCCGCAGCTTTTCTTCCCCAGGCTGCCCGCGGTTCGTCCCTCCGCGGGAGCTGCCGGAACAGAACACGACGGGTGGAGTTTAAACTTTTTGTTTTTCACTGTTTTTAAACTTTTTTTCCCCATCACCCGAAACAGCGAGCAAAGATCCAGGAGAGTCGTGAACTTAAATAGTGTCTCTGCCGAGCCCAGACAGGGCTGCTGAGCACAGACACAGATCAGTCCCACGAAGTCGGTGGAAATCCAGGGATCAGTGTGGGCTGTAAAATCCAGGAATCAGGCCTGGATTAACCTGTCTGCAGTTACGGGCTCGTGTTTTGTTAGAGACCTCTTCTTGTTTAGGGATCCCCTCCATCTCTCAAACAAAAGCTGGTTTGGGAAGTCCTGAGAAAAACTCAGCTGTGAAAAGCACCTGGGACCCATTTCTGTGGCACTTCTTCTGGGCCAAACTGGAAATATTTTCAGTTTTCTCCAAGGAATTAATATCTCTCCAGTTTTGCACTTTTAAAGCCCAAAGATATTTCTTTCTTTGTTAAGGGTTTCCTCCCTGAGAGTGCTTAAAGCTTTTCCTGCAACCTAAATGTTTTCTATCACCTCATCCCAAAGCACACGTCCCTGTCCTCCTTCCCAGGGCGATGAGGAATGAGCACAGGTGACACCCTCCTGGAGCTCCAAATCCCCCATTCCTCAACCATCACCCCAAAACAGCGATTTACAGAGCTCGGGAGTGGAACAGCAAAGGCACAGCCCTGGACCCGCGGCAGGGAGGTTTAGCCTGGGGGTTTCCAGTTAATTTGGGCATTTTGGTCTCAGCTGAGTCCAGTAAACAGCAATCGGGTAATGGGGGAAGATTTGCACCTGAGAGCTCAGCAGATCCAGCCCCTTTTGGGTAAGGACTGTGGGGTTTAAGGAGAAAACCCCCACCACGAGGGATGTGTGTGCACAAAATTCCCGTGTTCCTCTGTGGAGGCCTGAGCTCCCCTGGGACTAGGTCCTCCTGTTCCAAGGAAAATTGATGTGTTGTTGTTGAAGTCAGCCTGACTTGGAACTAACACGACACCCTGACACATCCCAAAGCAAACCAGGAACAGGCAAACGTGACCTGTGTGGAAACCCAGCCTTTCCACAGCTGGATGGCAAGGACAGACTTCCCCTTGGAGAAACCAGAGAAACACCCCAGTGCCTCGAGGGACACCCAACACCAGAGTGCCTCAGATCTTACCATTCTTTCCAAGGCTCACAACAGGGATTGAAGAGAATTAGGATTTACCACAATTTCCTTCTCTCGTGGAGACCTTTGGCACAGCCCAGTGCCCCTCCCCACTCCAATCCATCCTTTTGCAGCATCCACAGAGCTCTGGGCCAGCAGGAATTGGTGTTGGGCTGTGGGGACACAGGCCCTGGGAGGCTCACGGCTGCTCCAGCCATTCCACGTGTCAGCTAGACATTCCTACAAGTATCATTATGGAAAAACAATTGGCAATCAGCCAAGAGAGGAGGCAATCCTCCTCTCTTCCTCCACTGATCAAAACAACCCAACCCCAGAAAATGGCCATAAAACATGCCCGAGCTTTTGATCACAACCCACAGCAGGACCAGAAGCTCCTTCTCTTCCCTTCCTGCTGCCCTGGTGGGACAGGACCCATCCACCTCCACCCGGGGGAGCCTGAGGAATGACCCAGCCTCGGGGAATGCAGGCAGGCAGAGAACACAGCCCAGAATAGGCACCTGTGTCACCGAAACTGCATTTGGGGAGACAAAAAAACAAGGCACCGAGGACAAAGGTGTGGCACGGCCAGAGGCAGCAGGGCCGGCGAGGAGGGGTGACTGTGTCCCTTCCAGAGCAGGCACATCCCAACCGGTTCCACGTGTGCTGTCACTCACCACAGCAATAACAGAGGTGCAGGGTGTTGGACAAGGAGGGAGAAAAATTATAGAGCTATAAAGGAAACCACAAGTGTGATTCAAAGGGTGAAAGTAAGATTGTGAGAGAGCCTTAACAGGTAATCTGTGACATTTGATCTAGCGAGCTCAGCAGAGGTAGTAAGAGGTTTTTGATTAATCAGCTGTAGAGGGAAGGGAAAAATGTCTTCAGAGTAGGAAAATGGCTCTGATTCAGAGAAATACATTGAAAAAATAAAATCAATGGCTGAGAACTGCCCAGAAAATTCATTTGTGGCAAGCAAGTCCCACTCACTGCAGAAGTAGAGGGGAATTCAAGAGCTGGGCTATTCCAGTGATAGACTTGTTCCTAAGTGGGTGCACCAGTGCTGCAGCTGTCCTAGAGCAGGCACGGGGTAGGAACCAGCTGCCTCCTCTGAGTGCTGAGCACCCCACAGCATTTTCCACACAGCACTGAAGGAGCCCAGAGCTGGCACACACCTCACCCATCCTGTCCCAACAGCCAGCAGTGCTAAAATGGACTCAGGTTCCCCATTTCACCAGAAATTTAGTTTTCTAATTAAAAACCAGAGGAAATGGGTCTGGTCTCAGCTCCAACCCTCTCAGAGCAGCACTTGCACTCAAGGCCAACCCCCAGTGCACAGAAGAAGGAACGGAGCCGAGCTGTGCGTGTCCTCCCACGGCCTCGTGCTGCTGCCCAGCCCCGAGCAGGGCTGTGGCAAACTCCAGCTCAGGACTGGTGGCCCCACATGTGGTGCTGCAGGAGCTGCACCCCTCGGCTGGGAGGGGCCAAACCCGAGGCCCCAGATCTGAGCTAAACCCAACATCACTGTATAAAATCACCTCTTGCAGCTCAGACAAATCCAAACCAAGAATCCGTGGGTTTCCAGAACAATTTATTTCTCTAAGTCAGGCCCTTGGAGAGCAGTAGTGTATATGTTGTGATAAACTGACACTGAGAAGATTTAACAATTTCTTCATTTAATAAGTGATTTTCACTACATGGTATTGTACACTGTCATCTGTTCAAAAAAGATCAACAGTTTTTAAAAAACAAGATTCTGTGAGAGATTTATATAAACCGGTGATCAAGATCAACACCTCTGGTTGGCTAATCAAGTGAGTTTCTAGGTTTCTTTGTAGAACAAAGTCTTTATGCTGAAATGCACAAACCCCTTCCAGCAGATCCAGAGCCATTTCCGTCACTCCCAGAGCCATTTGTGTCACTGCCCCGGGACTGCTGTCTCAGCACTGTGATCTGCTGGACCGAACGCACGGAAACTGTACAAAAACATGTTCACTTTGAGCATGGACAAACCTTTCTATTTGCTATTTCCAGCCAGGACTTCCTTTTCTCTCTGAGAGGAAGGCGTGGATGGGAAGCCCGGCCAACGCAGCAGGGGGGTTGTGTACAAACGGGTTTCTAAGCAAACTTTGGCTTCAGGAAAGAGACACAAACACTTAAAAGAATGGCTTTAATTGTCATTGAAGTATACGGAGAGGGACGTGTATCTGAATTAAATATACATCCTACCAGTGGTGCTGGCAAGGTTGAAGGTTATTCCTAATGTCGACAGCAATAAAACTAACGTGTACATGACAAGACATTAAAAGAAAAGCAATCCCTTTAAAACAAAATCGAACGTAAAAAAAGTTCACAGTGGTTTGTATAAACAGTATGTAATCGCTGACAGGAACAAGCTCTACTCTCACAGCACACGAGTGCCCTCTTTAGATCCTAAAGAACAAGATTTACACTACTCATGGTACAGGTCCCGCCAGCCCCTCGGTTACCCAGGCTGGCAGGGAGATGCTGTGGAGTGCAGCTGAACACCGACACAGGGGGACTTTCAAACTCTTTTCCTGGGAGGGAGGAAAGTCTTTCATTCGCTGTTACAACCAGCAAATGCCATTCATCAAATGGAAAGGAAAACCACAAACACGTTATCTATTTTGAGCAAGCTGAACAGCACACATGACAGGTTTAAAAATGGAGGTTATAGACTATGATACAAGTCCCAACAAGGCAGTGCCAAAGTGACTATTTCTTGGCTTGTTTTGTGATCATACCCCTGGGAGGTGTTACGGGTCTGCTGGAATTGGGCTTCTTCTTCTCTGCAGGTTTCAAAATCTGAAAAGACAGAGGGGTCATTTAGCAAAAAGTTTTAGCTGTCTTCCAGTCAAACAAGAATTCACTGCTAAAGGCACTACAATGGGTCTTCTGGCCAAGTTTAAATGTGCCAAGAAATCAATGTGTTTCCTGCTCTGAGCTAGGCCAGGGCTTGGGATCAGCTGCTCCAGAGCCCACAGCAGAGGGAGCAGCTGACAGCCAGCAGCTTTGCCCGGGGGATTTAATTCCAGGATAAAACAGTTCCCCCTGCTCACACCAGCACAGGCTTAGCACACTTTTGAAAATATGAGTGCAAACACTGCCCTGTCTGTATGTGACAGTAAAGATCTATCTGAAACAAGGGTTACTGTTGTTTGACAGTAAAACATTGATTCGAAATAGCACAAATTTAATGTGTGACTACACTAAATAGGAGGGAAAATCTTCAGACACCGTACCTGGAAAGAGCACATTAGTGTTTCATCCACACTCATCATGGCACCTGCGTTATCAAATTCTCCACAGTAATTTGGGGCAGAAAAGAGAGTTACCAACTGTCTTTTTGCAAAAAACTCATATCCATCTTCAACAACCTTTGGAGACCAAAGCAGAAGAGTTAGTCTGGGCAGCATCCTCCTGACAAGGTGCAAAGCATCTTTTTCCAGAGGCAGCAGCTGAAAACCTGGCTATGTTTAAGGAGCATGAATTCCAAACTTTTACACCAAAACAGGAGCATCCCATGAACCAGCTCAGCAAGAGTCTATTAGCATTGAGAAAACCCTTGTTCAAGAGAGTCTGTTTGTATTAAAATATTCCTTATAAGGGCTGTTAAATACTGGGACACATTTAAGAAAACCTCACAGATATTTACAACTTGGCTGGACAAGACCCTCAGCACCCTGGGCTGGACCAGGTGACCACCTCAGGTCCCCCAAACCTAAATTATTCTATGGTTTAATGTACAAAATGAAAATACCTGATGAGCTCTACATATGAGATCCAAATCATGTTTATGGAGAAACTTAGCAACCACTTCAGCACCAAAAGTGAAGGACACTCCTCTGTCATTTTCACCCCAGCCCAAGACATCCTTGTCAGGGTCAGACCACAGCAGATCACACAGGAGACCTTGGTCTGGTACATCTGTGGGGCGCATGATTCGTCTGATCTGCTCCATTGACTGAAGGTCTGGTGACAAACCTGTTCACAGGGAAGACACAGGCAGCCCACAGCTTAGTCCAGCTTTGCTCTGCAACACTGACATTCATCCAGAACAAAAATAACTTGTATTCCAAGTGATTCACCGCTGCCATTTTACGCAGCTCAATGGCGACATCACTGACGTTTTTTAAATCCTGCATTTGTTCTAAAGCGTTTGGAACCCAAGTCACTTTCTAGGAGATTTACTGGAAGCAAGATAAAGCAAGGCCATTTCCATGTTTTACAGGATTACAATAATCTCACTAATATTTTGCAAGTGTCTGATAAAAGAGCTGTTAAATAAAAGAGGCATCAACAGCAGAAATCACAGGGAATGTTCACCGTGATGATCAGGCCCAGTAAAATGAAATACAACATCAAACCCATCTCAGACCATTTTCCACTGATCTGAGTCCCTGGGCAACTGTAATGACTTACAAGTGATAAAACATTTAAGGTGCAATCTGTATTTTATGACCTGAAAAAGCTGCATCGTGTGGCATGTTAATTTCTACAAATTAAACCCATCAGGTCACACAAGGCTTGGAGCAACCTGACCTAGTGACAGATGTCCCTGCCCATGGTGGGGGAATTCTACCATGATCCCCAAGGGTGTTTTCCAACCCAAACCACTCTGATTTCTGTGAAAACAGATGTTTTCAGGACAGACATCAAAGTCCTGGTCATCTAAATCTAAGAAAACCCTACAAGGACTCTCTACTCCAAAGGAGAGGCTATTAAATGTGCTTTTTGGTGGAAAAGGAAGGGCAGATCATCGTGTCCAAACTGGCTCTGTGATTCACAAAACTGACACTCATCAAGTCCAACCCTTCCTCACACATGAGCCAAGGCAGAGCAAAATCCCTAAGTTCTGAAGCTTCAGCAAGGTAAACATGAAACTGCCATGACTGAGTATTCCAGTTCCTCAGACATCACCTAAGGAAGTGCTACTCACCCCCGTGACAGCAGAATATTTTCTCATCCACAATAGCTGCAATTGGTAAACAGTTAAAGCAGTCTGTGAAGGTTTTCCACAGCTTAATGTTGTATCTTCTCTTACCTAGAGGAGAGTGGGGAGAAAAACCCAGTCAATGTGCTTTTCTAACACAATCCAACCAACCAACCACAGATGCCTTAAGTTTACTGAGACTTGCAAAAAGTCAGCGTTAGAGCCTACACAATTTATCTTTTCTGATACCCACTGACTTATTTTATTGTTTATAGACAATGGCAAAGGTCTCTCACTGTGGCACAGCTTTGAGGACACCATAAGTCTGTTCAACAGAACGACATTCCACTGTTGGCAACCAGGCTCTCCAGTCCCAAATGTGCTTTGGGAAATTATCCCTTGGAGAATTTGATCTATTGCAGAAAAACTTGCCATTTGCCATTTCTTCCAGGGAAAGACAGCAATTCTTGAAAAGCAGATTTTCTTTAAAGTTCTGCTTTACCACATAAACTCACTTTCAGCAAATAAAACAGGACTCAAAAATGAAACAAGGACTGAAAGATGAAACTGCTACAGTTTCATAAATTTCAAAGGGACTCTCCTAGATATGAACCCTGAACATATCTGTGATATATGACTAAGCCTGTGATTAATCTCTGAGGAGACAACTCTGAAATACCACACATCTTTGTTTCCTCACTGGAGAACAAGACATGGAGTGCACATCTTGTCATCTGCAAGCCAAGTATGTCCCACCACACAAGTTCCAACATGCTTCAGTGCACAATTAATTTAACAGTATCATCTCTACATTATCTGGATTAAATCACATCCTTTGAAACAGGAACATTGGCTTCTACTTCACAATAAAACTACTTGAGTTTGGGTAAGGTCTATGTACACCACCACACAGTCTGTACCTATCATCATCGTCCCTCAGATGAATGAAACAGAGGTGAACTTCTGTAATGCACATCAAATTAAATTCTCCCATCTCTCATTAGATGCCCTTATCGGATGAGTTTTACCACTGAGATTTGTTAGTTAACACAGCAGCCAACAAATAAAATTTCCCACTTGGTTGCTGCTTTGTACTGTGAGGATCCAACAGGACCAGGGAAAGGACAGACTCCCCTTTTTGAAACAGGCCAAGGGCCCCTCTGAAGAGCACAGAGGACATTCCAAGTCAGGAAGGAACCATCTAACACTGCCACCCTGCTGTCCCCAGCCAGAGGCACATGTGCCTGTTACTTACATTCATCGTAAAACCCATAAATTCTATTGATGCTGGCACATTCGTGGTTCCCTCGGAGGAGGAAAAAATTCTCTGGGTATTTAATTTTGTAGGCCAATAGAAGACAAATTGTTTCTAAAGATTGTTTTCCTCTGTCAACATAATCACCAAGGAACAAGTAGTTGCTTTCTGGTGGAAAACCCCCATATTCAAAGAGTCGCAGCAAGTCATAGTATTGTCCATGGATGTCACCTGCAATGGGATTCGGACACGACACTTAAGTGACCCTTCACTACATTCTTTGATTGATTCTAGAGAAAGAACAAGTCAAAGATGCTTCAGAAAGAAAAAAGCTTGCAGTTAGATACTGCCTGTAACATACTTAAAATGACAGTTAATGTATACCGAATTATCACATTTTGACATCCATGCAATGGTTAACTGCATGAAGTTGCATGTAGCTACTCAAAAATATTTGAGTGTGTAAAACAAAATCAAGATTCCAAGAAACCAACTGTGTTTTGTGGAAACAGTACTTCAAATTCTAGCAGTGAAACTGCATCAAAAATGAAATTGGTATTTCTGCCTTTAGTTTAAATCATGGGCTTGTTTCTGACAAGCAGAACATTAAATCGTGATTTTAGACTACCAATATTATAATTATGGAATGAGCTACTTGAAATTGAAATAAGTCCTCTGTTTTAGAGAAAGGTAAAATACTATTTGCTGGAAGCTTTCAAAAGTGCATTTATTGAGGCTTTTATGGTGACATTCGTCATTTCTTTAGCATTAGTAGACATGCACATGTGTGCAAAATGAGCAGTGCTGTATGCAATATGGTGAAACCAAACCAGAAAGTAATTCCAAGGAACAGAAATTAAAGTTTCCAGCAGGATTTTAAAATACTGTCAAACCACTGTTCAGCTTTGCATGGCAGCACAATAAATACTGGGCTTCCTTGTTGTTTCTCCTTGTTCAGCCACAATTGGGCTAAACATTATTTATTTGATAACTTCTTTCCAAAACTTCATGTCAATCTCTCCCCCAACCTGGTGAAAGGACCAGCTGCTTTTTGGGTTTGGATTATTTTGGTCCCAAATACAACTCCCACATATTATCCCCTCTCCACTCCTCTGCCCTACATATCCAGCAGGGTTTTATTTTGCCTTTTGCTACAGTTATTTATTAGTTTCACTGTTAGTAAGTGAAAGTAGCATCTGGCACTTGTTCTGTGCATTGACCTGACACCTCCCCCAAAATCAAACCAAAACTCACAGTACTCACCACAGATTTTCAGTGGAGCTTCAAGTTCTAGTAGAATAGGCTGACTCAGGAAGATTTCTCTGGATTTCAAGCACAGTCCTCTAATTTCATTCTCCTGAAGTTGGACATTTTTGCCTGGTTTTGATCCTCGCACTGTCAGGAGGAGGCAGAAGTCAGTTATCAAACCCAGCAACATCCCTGGTGTTATTTTAAGAGCCTGACAAAATGCCAGAGTAGCACTGAATGAGAAGGTAAGATCAATGTGCTGGGGTGAAATGGCAGTGCCAGGGAAAGAGGAGTGTGTTCTGTTCCAGTCGTATGCTTCTTTCATTTAACAGAATTCATGGCTCAACACTTCCCCCGTTAAAAATGTCGCATTTTAAATAGCATCAGTTTAGTTCTATTTAGTTATAAAACCCATCCTGGACAATGTCACTATGTCCATGTTATTTTTTAGTGAAGCAGTTATATGCTTGTTCTCTGGAAAGCTGTCTGAACTTGAGAAAAGGGCATCTGCCATTCCATCACCAATAAATGTGCAAGTCTCCCTAAACCAGCAAATCACCTTGCCCAAGACAGTACCTAAACGAGACCACAGCACCAATAAATCCTGTACTGCCCCATCCTAACTACAGCTGGAAAACAGGCAAGAAAAATAAGCACATGACTAGAAGGTCAGGACTATCAGTAAGGAAATAGTTTTGGATCATGATGACAAAACAGCTGCCATCATTACTGCCTTTGAGCACAGTAAAAGACAAGCCAGTAGGAGATCAATCTCCCAGCCCCAAAGCACTTCCCTCTAACTAACTACCATCCTTCACACCCTTCCAACACTGCTTCAATCTCCTCCACTGCAACAATTCACGACAGTGAATTTCTTTCCTGCTCTGGACAAGGACATCAGCCTGGCCTGAACAAGTTTCACACTCCCGCTTCTGTTGCCCAGAAACACAAAGGACATTTCTACAGCAGCAGTGCTGTAACTACAGCATGAATTGCATGCAACAGCATTTATCAGGGTAAAGACTGGATTAAAAAAAAATTGCAAGTATGCCATTACTGTGAAGCCTGTATTTTTATTTGGTGTCAAAACCAGTTACAACACGTAACAGTGATAAGGCTGAAGAACAAAAAGAAGGAGTATCTTCTACAAAGTAACCCATCGGTTCAGCTGCATCAAAGCCAAGTCACCAAGAACTTGAGTCTCAGATGCCTGGAAACGCTCTGCCAACACCTCCAGAAACAAAATCCCTTCACTGCTAAGGCTGCCAGGTTAGGTGACTTACTGTGAGCAACTCCTATGGCATTGAGACTGAAGAATCTATGCTCTTATCCAAAAAAGTCTGGTCTTTAATTGCAAAAAGAGCAAGCAATAAGCCTGAATCCTTTCCAACACAAGAACCTATGCAGTATTATCTTCTGAAGTCCTAAATAACTTAGTAGCTAGCTACCATTTCAGTCTAATTCCTTTGCTACTGTTCAACCTCAGAGTGAGAAATCTGAAAGCTCCAGATGACTCAAATCTCTGCCATCACTGTGGGCCTTGCGCTGTACGAAGCCAAGTGAGAACTGCAGTGGGAAAGGCTGGGGGTGCTCGAGGCAAGTTTTAGGAACAGCAAGAACAAAGAACAGTTGTGTTCCAATTTCTCACTAGCACAGAAGCTTCTGACTTTTACACAGGCCTCTGATCAAGCACAGAAAACACTGTTCAGTGAGCATGCACCTTATCTAGACCACAAATAAAACAATGACTGTGTAACAGCTGTGAAATCCCGTGTCATTGGATGCGATCTCTAGCAGCACTCGCAGTGTTACTGCCTACAATCCTTCCCTGCACGCTGACTCCCAGAGACCCCAGGCAGGGTGGCACTGCCTGCCCTGCACAACCACTGACAGCACCATAAACCACAACACCTCTCCTCAACCAACCTTCAAATGAAACTTGAGTTCAAATTACAGCGTGTACTGACAGTGACATTACTGCAGGTCAAAAGCCACGGCTTTAACAGTGTTCTCTTTCAAGCACTACCTGCTCCTTTATTCCTCAGTGCCCACGTGTTATCACTCACCACCGACATTACATGCCAACACTGGAATTACCACTGCACTTCATGTCTTTCATTAAAATCTCAGAAAGTAATGAAGCATGTAAATGAAAGTTAAATCTTTGTCACAGCAGTTTAGCACGCATGAGGCTTTTCATCCACAGTAATTTTTTCATCCATACAGTAATTTTCCAAAGACTCCTGAGCAACAAGCAAGTTACTCAAAATGCCAAATATCCAGAAGCAATAAAGAACAGAAATTTTTAGAATTAAGTGACAGACTGGCTGAATTGTAAATATAAAATAGACATTCCCTTAATCCTAAATTTTACAATTCACCTTTGTTTTTGAGATAATACAAAATACTTGTATTTAGTTTTCTGTAAAGCCAAAAATCTAACTTCCCATGATTTGGTCTTCTCAGAAATTGCTAAAACCAAACCCTGTACTTCACAACCATAAATTAAAAAGTACAAAATATTATGCAGACTATACAATGCACTGAGTCACTAAAGCTCATGAATAAAGCATATGCATTCATTTTTGCTCAAGATTAAATGATCTGAAAACTGTTTCAGACACAGGTTTTCTAGGTTTTTCCAATACATTTTCCTTGAACTGGTATAATCCTCACACAGTTTTAGCCACCTGCCTGTAGAACAACTTGACAAGGTGAAATGATGCTTTGCTGCACTCCCCAAACTCACTAGGACGGACACCATGGATGAAAGAACAGGAAAATTTGGTTCAGCTCTGCCTGCCAGTGACATCTTCACCACTTGGTCCAACATGGAGCCAGCACAGAGGAGACGAGTGTGTTCACTTTCTTCTGACATTAACCTAGGTATCCTGAAAAGCTGGGAAAACTAAAGTGGGTTTGGCTTCAGAAGAATCAAAAATGCAGAAGTGCATCTTGGTTTGAGGAATCTGTATTTTTAGTGCGAGGATTTTCTCATCCACAATGAAAAAGCTGGCACAGAAATGCAGGATATTCAGTCTTAATGACTTCTTAAAAGGCTTCTCTGAATCTTCAAGTTACTTAGTCCTTCTAAGAAAGGCAAAAATAATAAACTGTGAAAAACATGTTGTGTTTACAGCTTGTTTCTCTGCTTTGGACCAAAACAAGGCAGCTTGTAGAGATCAGACAGTATGATACTAATTGACAGCTTGGTCATAAAGTCAAAAGAGCAGCTCAATAGTACTGTACAGGCACATTTGCCCTTTCAATGCATAAAAAATAACCTCTCAGAAATGACAGTCTGGAACTGACAGTGGAACAAGCTAAAGATTAATCATTTGGGGAAAAAAGTCAGCCCATTTCAAATGGTATTTTGTGTCTGAACACACTGCTGCAGCATTTCCAGACAGCAAAATGTTCCCACCCTCTTTAGGCAGAGATGCTCCTGTTCTCAGAAATCATTTCTCTAGAGCCCGAATTTCAGTGTCCAGTCTGGGCAGTCTTCTAACACATAAAATCTTTTTTACTGTATGAATATGAGAAGTTGTGAAAAAATAAGCTCTTCACTAGATGGAAATGACTACAGAAAAAGATCCCTCCCTGGAGCCTGGATGATCTCTGCAAAGGTACTGCTTTGAACACAGGGTCCACTATTAAAATTAACAATTTCCAAGACAGGGAGAAACTGATGGAAACAACAAGAGATCCCAACGCTAAAATGAGTGTATTATAAACAGTGCAGTATGACAGGCGCCCAGCAGAGGGGGAAAGGAAGGAGAAGGAGAAGAGCAAGAACTTGAGGCACCCCTGTCATTCCGGAGCGAGCAAACCGTGAGTATGAAGTGCAGCTGCCAGGAGTTAGAACCCTGCCTGACATTGAGAGCTATCCTACATTTCCCTGGGAGGGATAAATGGGTCAGGAGCTGTGGGATCGAGAACGTACAACAGTCTGAAGACCATATGCATGCAGAGTACAACAGACTCCCACATCCCAACCCATCCCCAGCATTTTCCAATACTCCCTTTGGTGCCACACAGTCCTTTACGTCATTCAAGGTTAACGTGAAAGGGACAGATAGTTAAAGAAGCATTCGAAAATAGCAGGAAGTTCAAAAATGCCAGAAATTTTAGTGATCCAAACATCTCATTTCCATTCAGTACTGCATTAAAAGAAGCAGCTGAAATAGTGTCAACTGAAGTGTGAGAATCAAGTTCTCCTACAGAAAATGTTTTAAGGAAAATAGTCTATCTACAGGTCAGTTCATTTTTCTGGCTTATTAAACAAGTCTCTCAGTTTCACCATATTTTACATTAAGATGTCTGCAATCATAGTGACATTTCCAAAAATACTGCAGGTTGGTTTTAATCTAGTTGTTAGCAGTTCCCGATGACAGTTTCACAGTCAGCTTTGCACCAGAGGCACAAAGGGAATAAATAACTTGAAAGTGGTTGATGTAAAAAAGGTTTTACTTTACTGCAAGCACTACCAGCTTTGATCAGATCGCTTCAAATTCAGAACTGAAATGGAAAAGCATCTCCTCAGTGCACAAGGCTCTAAAAAGAAAAAGTTCCAGTCTGCTTTCTAGTATGTCAAAAGTCCACAGCAGTGTTATCAAATGGAAGATTCTGCATGGCTGCAAGTTTTTCATCTTTTAACGTATTTCCACAGTGCACACAGGTGAGGAGCAACAGGTACTCACACTGATCACAAACAGTGGTGACAAATTCCACCACTTCACTGACTGGGCAACAAGCACAGGATTTAACAGACCTCTTTGAATCCATGGCATTGCTAAGAATCTAACGCTTGTCTTTGGAATTGAAAGAGTTTCTATTTCCCACTCTTAGAAACTGCTGCACCACAGCAGGAAACAATTAACACTAAGCTCCACAAACTAAGGAAAATTATATGGTTTGAGGGCAAAAAGCACCGCTTGTCCATGAGAAACTTCATCCCAGCATCCAACTCATCCACAAGTAAATGTGACCACATTTGAGATAATCTGACTCTTACCCCAGTATATGAAGCTAAAGACCAAGCAACCCTGCAGACCCAATTAATGCTGCATTTAGCAGAAAGGTGAAAAAAAAATTTAGAGGACTGCATTTGTAAGAAAACATCTTCTCTGTAGCTAGCAAAATCTTAACCATGCTCTTTAGCTCAACTATTTTTAATAAGTAGATGATAATCTTTCCCCATTTAAAGCAAATTAAGAGAGAATATCGCCTTGACATCTCTACAACAGGCTTTACTGGGAATAGAAATCCGTGGGCGTACAAACAGAAATGTTTAAGGAGTTAAGAGTCTTTTTGCTGATTTTAGTGCACTAGCCAGGATTTCAGCTTTCAGAATGGCTACCACCATTGTAGCCTCGCATGGCTTTATCCAAAGTAGCCTCCATTCATTAGTTAGTTTTCCCTTAACAGTGCCTGCAGAGGATGCAGCACAGGAAAGATTTGCAGAAACACGTTTCAACTTGGGTCACTTAGGTATGTTGAAACTGTGTTATTTTACCCATTATTAATTGTAACCATGGTAAGATGAACACACTTCCATCGAGTTTTCTAAATATGTGACTGTGAGCTCCAAACCAGACCCTACTTATCTGGAAAAGCTGCCAGCACATGAGATGAAGGAAATGGATAAGGGGCTCAGGTTATAGAACACCATCTGACACGACACAGAAAGGAAGCCACGCTCACACTCAGGGAGTCTCGGGATTTGTCACTCATTCTTTACTGAGGCAAGCAGGAATTCTGCCATTTCCTGGAACCCTTTCCAAGACCATACAGGTGCCACTGATTTTTTTATCTTACAAGGAGTTTTTTAGCATCTTCTTGTCTGCTGGCAGTTTGGACTTAGCACACACTCACAGCCACAGCTGCTGCCTACAGCACCCAGGCTAGAAGGGGCATAATTTGCTCTCATGTTTGACACCTCTTATTCCTCAGGAAGGTGAATTAGTTACAACAATATTTCAGCCTTTAGCCACTATCAAGGACACTTAAAAACATTTCAATACTCAGTGCAGGATACTGTTACTTACTACACGTTAGGAGTCTTATTCTTGTGGATATTACAGTTACCAAAAGTCATCAAGTCAGACAACCTGTACTCAGGAAATTGCTCCTAGCAGGACACAACCCTCACTAGTAAAGAAGGGAGCAAACATGAATTCAACTACAGCAAAAAAAGTCAGTATTTTCAATCTTTTCCCTGAATGGCTTTTCAAGGTTGAGAACAATGCTACTGAAAAATGGTTTTTTGTGACATTTCAATGCCAAATGGTTCTGTACTATAAACAACTGGAGCAAGGAAGGATCTTCAAATATTTACCTTAGAATGAGAAGCTGAAGTATATACTTCCAGGCCTTTTAAAGAACAAGCTAATAATCTCACCTAAATAGCCTAATGTGGGTGGGAGAACTATCACTGTTTGGGGGAAAAGTAAGAATAATGTCAGTTGAGCACAGGAGTCAGGGTAGAAAGCAACTAAAATCCCTCCCAAATACATTATTAATACCCTGTATTAAGGACAAAAGCAAGAGTAATTTATTATTCACCCTTCACTTTACCTCAACCATTAGACTTGATTCACTGCTTCTTCCAACAGGGCAATGCTAAAGCATATGGTAAAACAAATAAATACCAGCCTAACTGTATCTGCTCACTGATTTCCAGCAGTTCAAGTATCTCCTTAGTACTGGGGTTTGTTACCTGTAGAAATAGGTAAGCTCCTGCTCATACTCTTAAAATTTTAGTAGCAAAATCACCTAAAGTTAACTGCTATAAAAATGTGTAAGTATTTAAAGTTTAAAGAGAGCTATAATGAAATACCAAATTGCTCTAAAATTACAGCTTGCACAAGGATTTGGGCAATTCAGTTTGTGAGCTGATTATTAAACCAGATTTTGCAGTGTTTTCATGCTGGAGTATGATTTTAATCTGTGTGCAGCCTTGTCTGAAGGGGCATCCCTTGACACAGAGCTCACGGGCATACCACACTTTGTGTAACTAATATTAAGCACTTGTTCTACCAAAACTGCACTGAAAAACAGTAATTTGTTTGATCTAAATATAAAATGCAGTGTGTGCTAAAATGCAGCAGTATTTTAGGAAAAAAAAGTATAAAAATGACACTCAAAAAGGTCAGTCATTACTCTCTGTCTGGCGAAGATGTTTAGAACAGACATTTAATAATCAAATAAAGCACTAGCATAGGTTACTAACACCAGTAATTGTTTTAAATATTCAAAGACAATCATTGCCTCAAGGAATCCAAAATCCCAGCTGCAATATTAATAAAGGGAAAAAAAAAAAAAATTCAGTTCTGGCAGCTGATGCAACCTCAGGTAACATCTGTAATTGCATGAAGTACCTCTTAAAAGATGTCAGTAAACCTGAAGCCTGATTTATGAACTCTTATCTGCTCCAAACATCTCATGCTGATATAAACTGGAGTAGGAGCAGAACATATTGACATACTGCATCTTGCTACTTTTTGAAACTTTAAACAGAGAAATGACTCGCATTTCTTTCAAGGAAAGGTCTAATTCATGCTTTTAAAAATTAAAATTGCCACTTTGAAAATATCATATTAGTTACACTAGGAGAAATCAGTAAGAACTGTAACTAATATGTGCAGTTAAACTGAGCATGTATTAATATGTCACCAAACATATGACATACAAGACCTGACATTTACAAGTTGTACTACTGGATTTTCAGGAAAATCCTGGTCTAACTTTATGAAGGGAAGTCTTTAAATAATTGAAACCAGGGCAGTTTAAATTGGTAACAGGCAAAACCCAAAACGGATCAGAGGAAAAACCCCATTTACTTTTACTTATTCAATAATCCCATAATTCATCTATAGGATTTTTTAACTCCAATTGATTTCTAGAGTAGAATTTCTGTTCCTCTGCCTGACCTTTTGCTATCCAAGCATTACACAAGCAAAATCCTCTAAGAAGGAGAGTGTGCAAGAAAAGACATTTCTTCATTATTTTTCTCAGCAACATCTCAGCTGACTTTGTGCCAAATGGAAAAAAGTTAAATCCCTAACCAAGCTTTTCAAGAGTGAGTCCAGATGAAACGAGGCTGGATCAGGATAGCTTCCTTCTCTGAATAATTACGGTTTTCCTTGATGCCTGGAAGAGAATTTGTCACTGGCAACTTCTCAGCCTTTTGCCTAAAATCAGTCAATCCCAGTCCAGTGCTGATCCCTGCAAGTGAAGGGATGATGCTCGAGACACCCCCTGCAACTTTCAGGTTTTCCTTTGATTTACAGACTCCCAGGCAACTCTTTTCACCCCAAAGCACCAACAATACCAGACAATAAGCCCTTTTTCAGACTGTCTGAAACACCAAACCCCAACCCTCTACTCACACCTAAAAAGCCACCATATGTTACGAATTAAGAGCCAAAATCCTGTGGCAGCTTTAATGCAAGCAGCTAATCAAAGCTAAACCCACTGAAACCCATGATTGTCTCCTCCCGACTTGCTGAAAAGCTGCCTCAACACTCTTGTAACGCACTGAGTCTTATTTCCAGAGCCCCACCACTACCCAGCCATGCACTGATCCCATGTGTATGCGTGAAAGGCAAAGAGAACACTCCAGGCTTTTTAAAAGACCTTCCTACGAAAATACCACTAAATTAAGCATCTCCTCAGAGCTGCTCGGGAGGAGAAGGGGGCAGCCGGCCGGTCCCAGCATCGCACCGGCGGATCCAAAGGCAGAACCGGCTGGGAAACACACGGGCTGAGGGGAAACTTGGGGCTGCGGGGCCGAGCCAGGCGGGGAGGCGGCGGCGGCGACCCCAGGCAGACAAAGCGCCTCTCGCCCCTCCATTTTGCTGCCCCTTCAGACCCCGCCGGGCGGGCGGGACGCGGCGCATTGGCCCCGCCGCCTACCTCCCCCCACACAACCGCGCCGTCCCCGACCCTCACCCTCCAGCAGCCGTTGGATGATGCTGTCGATGTTGAGCTTGTCTATATCCGCCATCGCCTCTCAGCGGCCGGGCGGAGCCTTCCCCGCCGCTCCGCTCGCGGCTTGGCCGGCCCGACTCCGCTCCTCGTTCTGTCTCGTTTTTGCCCTTTCCTGCTCTACGCCTTCCCTCGCTCTCTCTGCCCCCCCCGCCCCCTCAGCACAGAGCCAGCACTGAACAAAATGGCCGCCGTCCCCTAAGCGGGCTCGCCTGGCGCACGGATACTACGAGCGCGACGCGGCCCGTCGGAAACCCTTTATAGGCCGGGCGGGAAGAGCGGCCGCGGTGATGCGTCCCCGCTTGCGGGATCCTTCCGCTTCCGGGACGGGAAGTAGTGCGGCGGTGCCGCCTCCCGCTGTCGCGACAGTGAGAGCGCGGCGAAACCAGTGGTGACGGTCACAGAATCCCAGAATCCATTAGGTTGGAAAAGACCTCGGAGATCGTCGAGTCCAACCTATAACCGAGCACTACTATGTCACCTAGACCATGGCACCGAGTGGGCACATGGAGTCGTTCCTTGAGCACTTCCAGGGACGGGGACTCCACCACCTCCCGGTGCAGCCCGTTCCAATGTTTAGTCACACTTTCTGAGAAGAAAGGTCGATGTCTGGTAGGGTTCCTGCAGTCTGAGGTCTGCAGGGAACAGAAAGGGGCCACCATCGCCCTCACGTCATCCCCTCACTGTGGCCACAGCCCCACAGACCCACACGTGAGGGATATGGTGGCTTCAGGTGGGATTTTGGGGCTGTTCACCCCACTTTAGGGCTGGGGGAGCACAGCCCTTGTGTTCTTCACCTCACACTGAGCCACCTCTGCCTCACGAGTTGAGGCAACGTGTCCCGAGCAGCCCCTCAGCTCCAGAGCACCTTCAGACACGTGGCTCTGCACCTGCAAATCCTTCAAGAAACAAACATACAGCACTTTCAAATCCTCATGGATAAAGGAATTAAACTCCTCGTTCAAAAGCATCTCTCTACTTTATTTCACACTCCTATTATTTTATTCTGTATGTAGCCACAGCTTGGCTACAAGCACTTCAATGAGGTTGTGCTCATAAACTGGACTGTGTTTGCCTGGGAGATGAGCTGTGCGAGCCTTTCCCGCTGTTCAGTCTGCATCTCTGGTTGAATATTGTTTAATTGCTTTATTTACTCCTACTTTAATTTGCAGGGATGGCTGTGTCAAGCTCTTTCCTCCTCCCCTCCCTTCCCTGTGTGGATTGCTCCCACTATCCTGACGGATTTTTCCTGCCGGCGGTTATACAATATTCATTACAGCTCATTGCCATGATGGGGCCGGAGCAGAGTTCGGATTCGTGCGGGTGATAAAGCAAAGGACATGCAGTCTCAGCACACCTCAGGTCTGCGGGAGGAAGGAGATAAGAGGAAGCAGATTCTACCTGAAACACAGGCTCTGGCCCCTTGCAAGCGCAGCCTCAACGCTCCACTTCCCCGAGCGAACACTTATCGTATCGAGCACGCCCAAGCTGATATGCTAATCTTAGTCACGCTGGTGTAAACCCAAAGTAACCCCATGGAAAACAATAGAGTTACTTCAGATTTACTTCAACGTGACAGCCTTTGCAGATTTACATCTATTTTTGTGCTGCACCTTCTCGGGGAACGGCCCCCTCCGGCTCTTGCACCGAATGCTTTCTTTCTCTTTCAAATCCTTCCTAATTCTGCAGGGCGAGTTGTTCCCTTGGACTTAGCTGAATTATTTAACAAGGAAAATTGGTCCTGTGTTTCCAGAGGAACCTTCCTGGCCTTGTTTTCATTTCTGGAAATATCTTCATCTCATCTCACTTCAGCTGTTGCCTCCTCTCCAGGGACAAGTCCTTTGGGGATCTGAGCACCTTTAGTGGGATGTTGAGTCCTTTTCACTGCTGTTAATGCCTTGGGGTATGGGATGGAGGGGGAGAGCTCAGCAACCGAGCTGCAACCCAGGAGATCTACTTGGGAATTCACCTGGAAACTCTGTACTTCCAGAAGGACAGATCTGGCCCTTCAAAAGAAGGTCAGGGCTAAGAATCTGTCTCACTTGCTGAACCATATCAGGCAAGGTCCAAAGCACTGTCAATTCTTGTTAAAAGAGGCGTAGCCAGGAGGAAAGAAGAGAAATGACAGATAAAGGCGAATCTGTCGAGGCCTCGTCATCACCTTGATAACTAACGTGCCTTGTTCCAGCTCCAACTCTCAACAGCAGCTGCCAACGTTTGGTGCCCTGTTTAGAGGGAGCTGAATTTTTACACAGGGTCTTTCTCATTCTCATAAAAAATACGGACCCTTCCTTATCAGTAAACTCTGTGGAGAGCCAGAGTTATATTAAAATGCCACCACAAAATTATCTTTTTAATAAGGAAGCTTTTCTGTGCAGGAAAAAACCAGCCTTGCCCCACACTCTGATTTGAAAAGGGACCCAGCCAAGGTGTTATCAATATCGTGAAACTATTTTGTTCTCTGGTGTTGCTCACAACAATGATTTATTTGTAGAGGGGGAACAGATTTATTTCCAGAGAGAGAACAATCAGGGAAATCCCTTTGTCCTTAAACTCTGCACACGGGCTTGAAACGTTCCATAATTTTGAAAGTCACACTTCATGTACCAACATCCCACTCCTTCTTTCAATTTGTCTACAACTTTTTTTCCTACTTTGCTAAATACACGATGATGAACGGTTTGTTCAGCACAAATCACTCACAGCTCAGAGACCTCTGTGTCTTTTCCTCCTTTCCCTCCTTGAAATTCCACGAATCACCACTTTGGTCTCATTCCTTAGAAGCCTCTGAATAAAACATCTTTCCCCACTGATTTGTCCTCACTCTCCCTTGCACACGTTGCTTTATTATTGTATTGTTGCTCATAATCTGGTTAAGTTTAAGAATATATATATATATATATTATATATAATACCCACCTACATACAGAAGAAAAATAAGGAGATTTCAGTATTGTTTTGTACGTATATATAAATATATAAATGCATACACATGTATATACCGTGTGTACAGTATAACACATATTTACACTTTATACACATACCATGTGAATGTAAGTGCAAAAATAATTAAATATTCCCTGATATATCCCTGTTTGTAGGTGGATCCTAAGAAACGCAAGGCACCCACAACTTGTAGATTACATATTTGCTAAGCCCATGAAATTCAGCGTGTTTGTGTACATTTCAAACAAAGATCTACATGGGCTCTGCAAACCCTGCCAAAACAAGAATGAGTGACTTGTAGGTCAGGTGTTATTTTTCCTAACCCGCTCCACAGCCAGGATTCCAATGTTTTCATAACTCCTACTGTTTGCACCCAGCTTGCCTGGTATTACAATCAAGATAAAGCCTCATGCACACCTCTCGCTTCTCATGCCTAAAATATTTTGCTAACCCCCAAATTTCAGCAGGGTTTTGGGGGTGGATGGCGCCGATTTGTCAGACAAAAGAGGAGCAGCTGGAACAAGCTGCGAGGCTGGATCTGGAGATGGAAGGGTCCGTGTCGTGTTCCGAAGGGAGCTGATGACGCACGGGCAGGAGTTTTCTTAGTGTCATGTTTTATTTACAAAACACACAGTGCAGTGATCTCCCTCCAGCAACAAAACTTGTGGATCCTGCGCGTTCCTGTGCGGAACCTGGTGAGGAGCTCGGGGCTGGCGGCTGCTCCTGAGCCTCCAGCTTCGCCTTGGGGCTCTCCAAGGACTCAAACCTTGTGCAGAAACTGAATGAAAGCTCAATCCCAGCCAGCCAGCAGCAGGATTTCTGCTGGAGACTTCCTTACACTCTTCTCACGGGTGTACCCTGCACACCAGAGCCAGGCCTTGATTTCCACCAAGCCAGTGGTTTCCCAGTTTCAACAGATGGTCTCCCTCTGAAATCTGCCCTCAACAGTAGCTGTCAACGCCGATGACAAGTCCATCTCGAGCTTGTTAAAATCACATTTTTGATACCAAAGGTAAAAAAATTCAGCTCAGAAAATTTTGAGACAGGTGATTTTGACACGGGAGAAATATGGTTTGCCATTCCTCCCCTCTTAGTGGTTTTTTTTTTTATTTATTAAAAGTTGATGTACTTCATAGGTTTCTGGTAAAAGGTATTTTCAAATGGAAAAATGTTCTATTGGCCAGTTTTGGAAGGCTCATGCTCACAAAAATACTACCAATAAAATCCTTCTCCTATAAAAATGTCTTAAGTCCCTTTTATCCCAATATAGCAGTGACCACAATAGGATTTTTCCTGCTACAGTTATTTGGATTAGGAAAACCCAGCACATTCCACCCTCTTGGGGAATTTCTCACATGAATCTGACTTTTAGGGCTACATGAGACACAAGAGCCGTTTTGATGTGTCCTGTCCGTGGCTGAGCATCCCTGGGATGTCATCTGCTCTGCTGCTAGGAAAAAGAGGAGAAACAGCTCCAAAGGAGGCTTTGTCCTGCTTTAAGCAGGGAACAGCCGTGGCTGATCAGTTGATGCTGCTTTGGCTCCGAGTGGAGCCCCGTCTTCCCCTCTTCCTCAGGAATCCCTTTGCTCCGCCAAAGGGAGTTGCATAACTGGCTGGAAAGCTCTTGTGGGCTTCCACAGGGCTCAGCTGAGCTGTTCTCTCCAAGGGGAAAGGGAAAAACATGGGCAGCAGCCAGTGCTGTGCACCCAGCAAAGGGCTGTTTGCCCTTTTTCCAGCTGGTTTATGGTGGGGTGAGCACAACTTGGCTTTCCCTTTGCAGTGTCAGTGACTCTCAGCACCTGGATGTGGTGGTACAGAGGGATGTGAGTTGTCCCGTGGTGTGGAGCAAAGCTTGCAGAACAAGGAGAGGCGACTGCTTCTCAAAATGGGGCATTTTTGTGCAGCTGCAGCAGCACGTGGCTCGAAGGGAGCGCATCGTGGATGTTCCTCATTGCACTGGCCAGAGAGGCACGTTTGCGGCCTGGGACACAGCCCCTGATCTCAGCCCAGCTTCATGGCTGAGCTGCTTCTCTAATTAAAACCCATGAAAAAGCAGGATCAGGAGGGCTGTCAAGGGAGCAGGAAAGTGAAAACAGGATGAAGCTCTGGTGATTTGCTGTTGGTTAAACGGCTGCTGTGCCTCTGCCAGTGGGAGACACATCACTGAACACGAGATGCAGGAGCAAGAAAGAGAGCTTCCACGCACCCCAGAGATCCCTAATTCACTCATTCATGCCTTTTCCCATGGAAATGCAGGTGAAATATGTGGCAAATCCCACCTGCAGGTGCCTGAAGGCTGGTGCACCAAAGCCTTCCCAGCAACAGGTAACAAGTGTCCAGAGGGCAGTAGCTTTTTTGATCCAGATTTTGTTTTCCCTTACGCTTCTGAAATTCCAGAACAATCCCATTGGCAGCTCTTGGGCACCTGGGATTTCTGCTCATATACAGCATTTGGAAACCTGGTCCATTGTGGAGGTAGCTGCCACGTATTCTTATTTATTTGTTTCTATTCTCACCTCCTCCTTGCTGCTCTCTGCTCGGGAGCCTGGCAGACTTTCAGGAGCTGGGCTGCTCTTACGTAACACTGCGCCAAAATTGGTACGACAGGATTCAGAGGGATCCATGGCTGGAATCACCTTTGATCCCTGGATTCCCTTCTGCTTTGTCCTTGCATTTTGGGCACTCTGCTGTGAGCTGCTGGGGCATCTCTGCCCTGGCATCCCTTGGGAACCATCCTCTGCCACCAGCGTCACTCAGGTCCTGGTGTCCAGGCCTTTCTGTGAGTGCTTCCTTGGTCACAGCTGCCTTGTGGCAGCAGATGTGGTCCCATACCAGCTCTCCTGGGCACACAGGAGCAGCTTCTCCGAGGTCTCCAAGAGAGCATGGCCAGAGTTCAAGCCTGTGTAATTAGCAGTAATTAGCCAATTGAGGGAGTGTGTACGAAACGGATTAAACTCACTGAAATCCCCAGCCCAAGTCGAGCTGAGCTGTGTTCTTGGCTCAAAAACCTGCACCCGCATCCAGAGGATGCCTTAAGCCACTGGAGGAAACCCCTCCTTCTCCTCTTTCTCCTCCAGGCCATTCAATGGGCAGCTTCATGGAACTCCGTGGAGAGGACATTGGGGCTTAGCCCAGCAGCAGAGAGGGAAAACTTGGACTGGACCCAAGGGAAAGGTGGGCAAGGCTCCCTGTGGCACCCACAGCGCTTTAGGTGCTGCTGTGAGCTGCTTTACAGCAAACACAACCCTGGGAGCTGCAATCCCATCTCAGGGTCGCAGCAGAGACAGATCCAAAGCGATGAAGCCGGGCTCTCTCCCACGCCGCTCTCCAGCCGGGTGCCTTTGCTGATGAATCACGAGTGTTTTGGTCTGGATGTGGTGATAAATCCAAGTGCTGCGAATGACAGCGTGCACAGTGGTGGGGTTTAGCCAATAAATCAGCCTTTTACGTCAATGCTTCCATGCACACGTAGCTGTGAGGCAGCAGGTGAGGCAGGAGAGTCGGGAGCATTAATCTGGGGGAAAAGGGAGCCTTGGAAACTTGCCGCTTTTGTTCCAGTCTCTGCTCTGCTGGAACTCCTTTTCCCCGTTCTTTATCTCCATGTTTTGCTTCACATGATTATTTTGCAGTTTAGAATTCAATTCCTGGTTTGCAGGAAGAATCCCCTGTGTGTTTGTGTGGTGGGTGAGGGCACAGGGCATGACTGGGGTTGGGTGAGATCTCAGCATTGCATCGGCTCCGGGTTGGACACGGATGGCTGATGTTAAACTTCTGTCTCAGAGTGAATGGCTGTGGATACAGGCAGTCCATTCCTTCCATTTAAAAAGCAAAATAGAGGTTAGAGGAAGTGTTCACCCCACAGCCAGAACAGCTTTGATGATTCAAGGATGCATTTTGGCTTCAAAAGCATAATGACATCTTTTTACTGAATTCCCATCCAAGCAGGGAAGAGATACCCCATGTGAGACGCTGCATTCCCTACAAGGATGAGGCCAACATCCCAACACTCTCATTGATCCTGCACGTGCAAGGTGATGCAGGAACAGGTTCCTTCCTGTTGTGCACGAAGAGGAAAAGAGGATTTTGAGGCCACGAGGCAGAATTTTAGAAGGAAAGTAGTTTATGAAAGTTTGTGCTTGCCTGAAGTTGTCTGACGGTAACTCTCACAGAACACTCTTCCCAATAAAACCATTTCTTCCTGGGTATTTCAGCCTGAATCACAATCTGGAGGTGAAGAAGGAACATCTCCAGAGATGGAGAAATCTGCTGGGGGTCAGGGAAGCCTCTTTCACCCCACACTTTGTTCTCTGCAGCCTCCATCGACGGCCAAAGCCTTGGTGACCTCCAGCTCTAGGGCTCCACTTTCACTCCTTTTCCAACACCTTTTGACTTCCCTGCAGAGTTCCTGCCTGTGCATTTAACTTTTCAAACAGGGGATGAGGAGGGGACCTGTGAAAGCTGCTCCTGGGTAACTCCATGCACTGATGGATTCACACCCTGGGAGAGGGGCTTTGCCTCACCCCAGCTCCCACTGGGTGACGCCCCTCTGCCAAGCCGTGCTCCCTTTGTCACCTCTCCCAACACAACCTCAAACAAGTGTTGGTTGGGTGGTTTTTTTTCTCAGTAGCATGTAGGTCACAGCAGAGCCTTAGGGACCTGACAGCTGACATTCATCCTCGGTTCTGAATCCGTGCGTCAGGCTTTCTGGAGGCGATAGAAGTGCAGTTGCTGGTGAGACCGACTGCCTTTTGTGTGGCTTCAATTAAATGTCTTTCTGGGCGTGGGATAGTTGCCAGAGTTCCTTTTTTTTTTCTTCTTTTTTATCTTTTTTTTTTTTTTTAAGAAAGAAATGGTTTTGTTTAGACATATATATATATATATGTGTATAGAAAAAGTCCCACCTGGCTTTTTGGAAGGGTTTCAACTGGAATGTATCAGATCCCATATTCTTCTATAAAAAGGTGAGCTGTATTTTTCAGCTGAACTTTTCTCCCTTTTATAGCTGCGATTTGGCACACACGAGGCAGAAGCTGTGGCAAGGTCACTGCCCTTCCCCAGCCAAGGCAGGATGTCCATGGCATGACCCCAGTGATGTGGGGGCAACTGCTGGGGAAAAACTTGGGATGGAGACAAGCTGTGAGCTGACCCCCAAAACCTGCTCATTGTTGGGGTCTGTGCAGGAGCTCTAGGGTGGCTTGAGGACTCTGGGAGATGCAAATCCTGGGTGCTGTGGAACCTGCCCTGATGATGAGGTGCCTTCACAGCCGTGTGACCTCTGCAGAGGACCCATGGGGATGATCCTGGCCCAGCACGTGCTTGTTGTCCCAGCCATTGAATCCCAGAATTGTTTGGATTGGAAGGGAACTTGAAGCTCAGCTCATTCCAAACCCCTGCCCTGGCAGGAACACCTTCCACTATCCCAGGTTGCTCCAAGCCCTGTCCAGTCTGACCTTGGACACTCCCTGGGATGGGGCAGCCACAGCTTCTCTGCTTGATCCTCACTGCTCTCTGTCTCTTTCCACAACAGTGTGGGCAACAGGTTAAAACAAGGCAGGCAGCCACCATGGCCTCTGCCCTCTTTCTTCCTGCACCCTTTTAAATTCTGGTTGCTCAAATGACCTTTTCCAGAGCTGGGTGTTCTCCTCCCACACTGCCCAGTGTCCCTTGTGCTGTGACTGGGTGCTCTGGTCCCTGCTGCCAGCTGTGATGAAGGAGGTTGTACAGGGCAGATCTTTTCTGCTTGACTGCCGACACGTTTTAATTAACTTAATTTTTTCCAGATTACGCTTATTTTTATTATGCATTTATTTACTATCAAGTGTGCATGTTGCAGTCTCTTTCTTCCCAGCCCCAGCTAGAGAAGGGACCTGCCCAGTCTCATCCAGACTCACTCCTTCCAGAAGCAGCAGCCGATGCCAGAAGTGCTCCGGGAGCCGCAGCACCTTGGCAGAGTAACATTTGCATGAAAAAGCAGGGAGCGGGGAGGAAATAAAATCTAAAGGTGAAGAGCTGTGAGTCACTTGGTGAAACTGCGGTACTGCTGCTGAATTCCCCCGGGCTTCAAACCAGCGCTTCAAGGAGAGATTGGGAATCCCAGGGATGCAGGCGGCCAGGATAAGGAGAAAACACTCGATACTTGTGTGGTGGGAGCTCGGCCACTCTGGGAGCTCGTTCCTGTTTGGTGGTTTTTATTGTGCTCTGATTAATATGGAAATCGTCGTGTTTGCTCAGGCTGGGTGAACGCATCCCTGTGCTGCCACTGATCCGGCTCTGGAAGTGCCGATCAGGCTGAGGGCTGTCCCTGGCTCCCCTGGGCTGCAGCAGGAGCACAAAGTGATGTTTTAAATCCTCTGCTCACTGCTCCTGGTTCTCCCAAGCACAGCCTTTAAATGCTGTGCTGTCAACTGCTTGATTAATTAATGCTCTTCTGTTTCACTTGTCTGATGATGATGTTCAGAGATGTGACTGAAACTCCAGGGCGGGGACAGCCTCATGCACTGAAACAGGCTGGACGTGTATTTTTTAGTAAAACTGTATTTTCAGCTCAGGATTTGAAGTTTCTGGCCATTTCCTCATCCCTCTCTGAGCCACACGCCAGGTCCTTTCTGCTGTTTATTGCACATGTCGAGGGTTAAAATAATCTGGGAGTCAAGTGCTCGGCTTTTGGGGGGAGAAGGAAGTGAGCAGCTGGATGAGCTCTTGCTGCTCATCAGCACCAGGAACCCAAGCTTATGGCAAAACTTCCATGGAGCTCCAGTTTATATTTATCATTATAGCAATAATGACTTGGAAAAGGCACACGGAGGATTTAAGGCCGTTCCACGTGATTGCTCAGCTCAGCTGAAAGAAGTGAGGGATCACTTTGTTGTCCTGGCCTGGAGGTGAGCACAACAGGGCTGTCTGTCCATCCCTCTGCCCACCCAGGGCTGCTGCTGGCTTGTCCCAGGCCCTAGGAGCAGCAGAGGGGCCGAGGGGTGAGATGGGGTGAGCCAGGGGATTTTGCCACTTCAGCAAACACTCCTTGGTGTGTCTCCTCGCCTCTGCCTGCAGGCAAGGATTGAAGCCAGGAACGCTGTCAGTCGTGTTTGTCCTGCCAGCAGCAGCTCACCTTGGAGGTGTCAGCCCTGCAACGGTGCTTTACCTGCAGTGCATCTCTGCAGCCTCCGTGGCTGGATGGATCCTAAAAAACGCTGCCCTGCTGTTTCCCTCCTTACACCCCAGATTTCCAAACAGCCAATAGATGTTCAGAGCATTGAGAAGCTTCAACTCATGGGTGGGGCAGGGGTCTGTGGGCTGCCAGTGCAGATGTGGTTTGGTATTTGCCTGCTCTGTGCTGGGGCAGGCTCCTGTCCCCTGGCAGGACCAGCTGAGTCCAGGGAGGATCCTCGCTGCCAGAGCAGCAGGGATAGAGGGGCCGTGTGGCAGCAGAGCTTCACCACGTGGTGCTGGCTCTGCTGCAGCACCCTCAGTCGCTCCCAGATTTGGGGACACCCATTTTCACTGGAGGGATGGGATGGATGGATGGATGGATGGATGGATGGATGGATGGATGGATGGATGGATGGATGGATGGATGGATGGATGGATGGATGGATGGATGGAACCAGCTGCTCCGAGGTGCCCTCCCACCTACCACTGGGATTTCAGACCCTGTTGAACCATTCTGCAACCCAAAAGAGGGTTTTCCACCAGCGAGGGCTGTGTCTGCCCTCTGAGAGCAGCACATCCAGCTTCCTCCTCTCTTTCTCTTGCAGGGGCAGAGAATTCAACAATAAAAATGAAGCTGGCGACAGCACTAATTGCTTGGGAGACAGCATGGCTGGCTGGGGCCGTGGGCACAGCACACCATGAGGCTTTAAACCCACAGATGGGTGCCCAGAGGGGTGGTTGGCCAGCTCAGGAGGAGATGGGCGAGGGCTCTGCGCTCAGCCGGGGAATAGAGAGCACAGGCGGCTTTCTAGAAGCAGCACAAGTTGAGCTGGTAAATTATAAAATGCCACACTTGAGGTCTGTTACATAACGTCCCTTTACAGAACCTGGGAGCTAAATATAAAAAGGGAGTTACATTTTGGGCTGGTGTAAAACGATGCTCCAGAACGGGTTTGTGTGGGAAGGAGGCTCTGCAGCGCGGCGAGGAGCGGAAGGGCTTTTGGGACCCTGGGTTTGCTCCCAGCCTCTGTTGCTTGTTTTCTCTGCAACCTCACAAAAAACCATGCACTCCCCAGGTCTCGGTTTCCCTCTCTTTAAATGGAGGAAACCTCCATTTCCTTGCAGCTGCGTTGTCAAGATTAATTCATGTTTTCAAAGTGACCCGAGAATCTATAGAAACCCGAATAGTGTATCATTATCCCGATCTAAACTTGGCACAGAATATCAGCAGGCCAAATTCCCCTCCCACACTGGAGGAGAAGGGGTTGTGTCAGCATAGCCAAGAGGAAAATTCCAGCCGCTGTTCCCAACCAAAAAATCCCGAAGAGAAAAGCCTTTTCAGGCTGAGACCATTTTATTTCCCTTGAGGAAATTCCCCCTTCATTAGCTCCGAGCAGAAGAATCAGCTCCCACACAAATGGGCTCTTGCTGAAGTGCGGAGGGGGTTAATGGGAGTTTTGGGTGGCTCATCCTTCCTCTCTTGGTTGATAATTGGTGATGTTGATGGTGACACGGGGCTCCTCAGTGGCTCTTCAGATTGAAGGTGACAAAGCCAAGAGCATGTCCCATGGGAAATGCAAGTGGGAGTAGAGCAAAGTAGAGATGTGCAGAGCTGCTCTGTGTGCCAGGATCCAGCCTTCTTGGCAGTGATTTGGGGCTGTTTTGCCTTATTTTTCTTTTTTAAATTCCACTACCAAACCCAGCATGGCCCTCAGTGTTCTGCTTTGCTTGTTCTCCATCAAAAGTTGGGAACAACCTGGCCCATCTTCCTTCTCCTGCCTCTCTGCACGCAAAGTGAAGGCCACAGTGATTACCCAGAAGAGCTGGATGGATTTCCAGGTCAGGCTTGGCCACTCCGTTTGGGGGCTCAAGGAAGCCAGGTAGGGACTGAAGGACAGCTGAGGCATGGGATGCCAGGGGAAAGCCTGGCTGGGATCAGCAGGGGATGATGCCACCACAGCCTTGCTCCTGTAATGATGGAGAAACACACAAATTGAGCTGGGATCAGCCTAGTCCAGCTTCTGGTCAAAGCAGGTGTGTGGCTCCTCCAGGTACAATGCGTGGTTTCTTAAAACCACCTGATCATCCAAACCTGATCCTGCACCTGTGAAAACCCGTCCAAATCGCTGGAAAAAATGTTTTCTGACAGGATGGAGATTTGCAAGGGAGTTGCCAAGCAACTGGCGCAGCTCTGCCGCCTCCTGCTCCTCTCCTCCCTCTGAGCAGTGAGCAGGCAATGGCTGCATCCCTGTATCCCTCTGCCCCAGCCAGCCCAGCACTCCTTGGCTTTCCCAGCCTGCCCCCACCCACCTGGGAAGGCACCAGTGGGAAAGGCAGGGGCCACTGGTGGCTGGTGGGACAGGATGCTCCTGGCTGGTGGGAACGACCTCCCTGCACATGCAACCCATGGTAAATCTCCTTCAGCAGCAGGGTTAGAAACAGGCTTCCTTTTCCAGCCCGTCCCCGTGCAGCTCCCTTTTGAACTAGTCCCAGAAATGTGGGAAAACACCCAAGAGGATTCATTATAACCCAGCTTTGCTTCGTGTCACCTCCGCGTTTCCTTGGAAGCTGCTTCAGATTTACACTAAGAGAAACATGCAGCCCAAACCCTTGGGATTTTCTTTGCTAAAGCTTTAATTTAAATGAACTCTTGAGTAACAAACTATTACAAAAATCAGCTGATGTCTCTTGTAAAGCCTTGGACTAACCTCAAGAGCCGTGAGCAGCGGCAGACGGGAGGGGAGGCACTGATAGCTGGGATCTTGCAAAAGATCAGTTGCTGAGTGAGTGGCAATAAACAGCAAACCCAGCCAGCTTGGAGGAATGGCAAATGGACCAGACTGTTCAGAACAATCTGTTCCTGCTCCAGAGCAGGGCTGTGGTGCCGGCAGCAGCCTGGGAAAGCGGCTATTCCTGGCGTGAGCAGGTCTGAAATCCTGCTTCAGAAAAACGGCGGGGCCAAGCCAGGCTAATTACAAGGAGACACGTCCTAAATCAAACAAAAAAGGCTCCGAGTGGTTTTGCTGGGCTGACTCCTCTCCGGGGAGCTTTGTGCTCTGCCTCATCCCAGGGACCTGCTGGCTGCTGCTTCCTCGACTTTCTGCTCCAGCCGCCGGGCTAATCTTGGGCAGGGCCACTGCTGATCCGCCCGGGTCCTCTGCCTGTGCTTGGCTGAGCATTTACTGTCTGATATCGTCACCTACTTAATCAGGCATTAACGTCACTGAGCTGGAGCAGAGCAGTCGGAGCACTCAGTTTCTTCCCTGTGCTGTGATTGCTGTTGGAAGGGAACAAGAGCGCCCAAACTTCTCCCATAAAACCAAAACTGAGGAGACAGAAAGCTCTGGAACTGTCCATATCAATATCCCCCCACCAGGCTGGGCCTGGGGTGTGATTCCTCCAGGCAGATTTATTTCAGTTGTGTTTCTTGTGGGCTCCCCAGGAAGCCTTCCTGCTGTGCTTAACCCAGAGATCAAGTGGCCTTCATTAGATTTGGAAAAGAATGGGATGCAGATGGTGCAGAACACCCATACAGCCGTTTAATTAATTGCCTTTAAATGATAATTCAGAACAGTTTCCTTGAGTGATCTTATATAGGCAAATCCTCAGTTGCCTTAAGCCACTTGCAGAGTGTGTTCAACTAATAAGGTATTCTTAGTCCTGACCAGGAGCCTTGCACGGGATGGTAATCAGGAATGATTAATTGGAAATAGCTCTTCTAAACCAGGCTGTACCTGCTGTGCTCTCCTGTGCTGCCCAGCTCTGCCCAGAGCTGACACAGAGCCGCTGGAGTCGCTGGAGAAGGGAATTTCCTTCCCAACTCTCCCTGTGATGTGCTGCTTCCTCAGCCACAAACCACCCTCCCAGCCCTCCTCCCAGTGCTCCCCAGCTCAATCCAGCACGGAGGGTTTCCAGCACAGCAGGATTTGTCAGCAGACTTCCCTGGGGAGGAATGGGATGTGGGAGGTCACGGTGGGAATTTGTTAGCTTGGCTCAGCCATGGCCAAGCTCTCTGCCAGACTTTGAGAGCCGCTGCATTGCACATCCCAGCCTGGAGCAAAACCCAGCCTCCAGCTCGAGTTTGATGCCTCCAAAACTGCTGAGGGATCAGCAGAGCCACTGAGAGTAACTTGGTGCAGTTTTGCCTAAATCACAGGAAAAAATAAATTAATAGAATCCCAGAATTATTTGGGTTGGAAGGGAACTTAAAGCTCATCCCATTCCACCCCCTGCCATGGGCAGGGACATTTTCCACTATCCCAGGCTGCTCCAAGCCCTGTCCAACCTGGGACACTTCCAGGAATGGGGCAGCCACAGCTTTTCTGGGCAGCCTGTGCCAGGCTCTCACCACCTCCTGCTGGCACAGAGAGCCCTGTTCCAGGTCAGACCCAGCCTCGTGTGACAGCAGCTTCTGCAACAGCTCTGTCCTTGAGTCCCCTGTTCTCGTGCTTTAGCTAAAATCATCCTGCAGTGTCTGTGTGCTTGTTACGTGCCGGGTTTGACCTCAGGCCAGTGAAAATTTTGGAGGTCTCTTCTTTCTGTGCTTTCAGCACATCCTTGACTATTTTCCTCCTGCATTCACCCCCCGTGGCAGCAGCCTTTGAGCAGTAATTGAGCACGGTGTACCTGCTGCAGCCAAAGGTGGCTGGCAGTTAGCACAGATGGATGAAATCCACGTTATTTGGCTCTGCTGGAGTGGTGGAGCCTGCTGTGGAAGAGTTTTACTTTCCTAAAGTCAGTCAAAGCTTGGGGAACTTGCTCCTAAAGCTACGTTTGAAATAATACCCAGTAAAGCCACGGAGGAGACAGTGCGCTGCTGGAAATCACATTTCACTTGGTGTCAGCAATTCAGAAGAAAACCATCTGCAGGAAATTACGATGACAATTTCCTCTTGGAGTGTGGAGAAATTACAGCTGTAATCGAGGAGGCAGCCAGCAGCCTCCTCTCCCCTTGCTTCTCCCAATTACCCTCAAAACTTTTAAGTCATTTGCCTGTACAGAGATGTCTCTACCCCACTCAGGAAGGACAGGCTGGAAGAAGTGACACTGTGCAGGGAAAGAACAGCTCAGCATCTGAGGAGTAGACCGTTGTGTATTAGAAATGAAACATTTTCTGTGAGAAACACAGAGCAAAACTCAGGCCAGTTGCAAAAAGCTGCAGGTCTCCAACTCTCGATGTGTTCACGATGATTTTGGGCCAAAACTGATCTTGCCTGTTGAAGGCTGATTCATGCACATGTGAAGGTAACGTTCATCAGAGGAAAGAAATAAAAACCTGGCTAGAAAATGGGACACCATTTGCAAGCCTGGTCTTGGTAAGGTCACACCATGAGGCCAAGGGATCCCTGCAGGTCCAGAAGACAACATTTACACAGGCAGATGGTGATAGGACAAGAGGGAATGGTATTTAAAAATGAGAGATTAGATTGGATGTTAAGAAGAAATTCTTTACTCAGAGGGTTTTGAGGCCCTGGCACAGGTTGCCTGGAGAAGCTGTGGCTGCCTCATCCCTGGAAGTGTCCAAGGATAGGTTGGATGGGGCTTGGAGCAACCTGGGCTAGTGGAAGGTGTCCCTGCCCATAGCAGGGGGTGGAACTTGATGAGCTTTAAGATTCCTTCCAACCAAAGCCATACTGGCTCTATGATTTCAGCAAATGGACGTAGCGTGTGTCTGAATTCAGAACCTTTTCTGTGAGGTTTTAGCCATCAATTTGTTGCCTGAGAAGATCTTTCCCCACCACCAGCTGCCTTAGCAGTTGTCAGCATCTTCCTGCTCATCCCAGAACTGCTGCTGGAGCTGTTGGGAGTTTGATTATGATTTAATCCAGGCTTTTAGAGGAGGGAAAAAAGAAAGTTTTGACAGTTCCATATATAGCCCTCTGACTCACCGATTTCATGTGTCAAACACTAAAGACGGGTTAAGTAGAATTAAGTTCTGGATTTATTATAAATAGGCATTAAGTAACATGAATGTATTACATTTGCATGAAAATATGGGCCCAATTCTTCAGTTTACCCCAGAGATTTTGTTTGACGTCGATGGGACCCTCCCAGGTCCCAGAGCCAGCCCAGCTCTGACCATCCCCTGCAGTCCCCATGAACTGGGCCTGGTGAAACAGGAAAATCATTGCTGGAATCAGGAAAAGTTTACATGGCTTGCACAGATCAGAATTCATCCCTTAAAATAGTACAATGAGTTTTAATTAGCCCCCAGATCTGCTGCTGAAGGAATAATTTCTCCGTGTCAATCAGTGCTAAATGTACTTGTTAAATCAGGGAAGATGGGTTAAGTTGAAAATTGCACAGAAAGTCACTTTTCTTCTGTTTCTCCCAGAAGCTGGAGACTTTTTGGATTCAAATGTTATGGACAATCTCATCCTGCTCCCAATACTGTTCTGCTGAAAAGTCCATCCAGACAATGAAGTCACCCTCCCTGAGAGCAAGTGTGACATTGTTTGGGTGAAAAGTCAGGCATTGTTTGGGTGAAAAGAGTCCTCTTTAGTCAAATCAGTGCTTCTGCAATGAGGGAGACAGACACAGACTCTACCAAATCAGAGCCCTCCTGAATAGTTTAATTTACTGACTTGTTCATTGCTAAACAATTGAGAATCGGTCCATGGAGAAGAACACAAAAAGGACAGACAATATGGGCTGTATTTTGTGGCTGGACTAGTCCAAGCCAAGGGAAAACAAGATTTTTAATGGCATTGTTTCTGGAAAAATAATGTTTATCCTTTATTGGCTGTCTACCTTTATTGGGAACTGGAGGTTTGGCCCTGTTTCTGCTGAGGGTGAAGAGCATGGATGTGCCCTATAACACAGCCAGGGCCCCCAGGGCTGAGTGACAACCTCACCCTTGGGGAGGTTGTTGTTATTATCCCACGGAGCTTTTGATCATGCAGGAACAGCATGAAAAGCTCTGGGAGCTTCCCCCAGCCCCAGTGGGATCCTCAGGCTCCGGTGCCTTCCCAGCATGGCTCTGCCCTCAGCTGTGATTTTTCTTATCAAACACCACATTCTGCTTTCTGCCATGAATATGATTTCCAATTAAATGCCTCCTCAGAGCTTGTCTGGCTGGGAATTAGCCAGGAACTTGGTGGCTGGGCTGTTAGCTCATCAAAGTCTCTGGGATAAGGGGGAGGTGCTGATGCTCTGGTCAGGGATTTTGCTCGTGGCTTTGAACTCGCTGCAGCCCTGCAAACTGGGACAGGCTGCCCTTTGCTCACCTTCAGCACTGCTCTGTTCCCCTTCATCCCACAGCTGAGTAAGCAGCTCCAGGGCTATAAAACACAGCCCCTGTGCTCCTGCCCTCCAGGGATCCCAGCGTTTGCAGAGTCCCCGGGAAGGAGCTGGCCACGCGCTCCGGCTTACAGGGAAAGGATTATCGTGGCTCTTATGACTCAGTCCACAGCTCCCGTGTGCTTCCCTGCATGGAAAGGAGAGAAGCAGGCATGAAGCCTCCATCTGTCCCCTAATCAGCCACCTAACTGGTCCCTGTCCCCATCGTTCTTCCCCGTTTTGGCAGCACCAAGTGTTGCTGCTCTGGATGCCAACAGCGGGGGTAGCGATGTGGTGATGATGGTCTCTTCATGAGTAAAACAGACAAAAACCAGGTTGGAAGCCTGAAAAGCTGGATGTGGAGCTGGGAAAAAGATGGGGAGGGAGCCGTGATCCTGAAGCACAGCTGGGGATGGTGAACCCCTGGCTGCTCCTGTTGGAGCGAAAGGTTTCAAATGCTGGGTTATGGATCAATTCCAAGTGAGGGTTTCTCATTGCTGGGATCACTCATCCAGGGAAATGTTGGAGCATGTGCTTCAGGGCTGGTTTGGGGGCGTGGAAGCCCCTTTGGTGTAGTGTGGGGTCCCAGTAACTCCTTGCTTGATCCACCTTGATGATCCATGGAGCACCATCCCCACTCCGTTGTGGTGATGCTGCCGTGGCAACCAGGCCTGCGATGGTTCCACAGAACCTGGGGCAGTGCAGGATGGGACTGGGCCCAGTTCCCTTCTAGGTTCTCCCCTCTCCTGAGCTTCCTGCTGGAAATAGGGGTGGGTCTTTGGGAATACCCGACTGCGGTTCTGTCTCCTGGCTGGAGAGGCACTGCAGTGCCCTGTGTGGGGCTGAGCAGCATCAGGGGACCCAAGGGGCTGCAGTGTGGCTGCTGGGGACCAGCTCTGGGGGTAAGGGATGCAGGGTCCGCTCTAGTGCCCTCCTGGCATCAGTGGGACAGGGAGGGCTGAATCCAGGTGTTCTGCAGGGACTCTGCCCGCCTGGCACAGGGTGGGGGGGCCTGGCCTCGCTGGAATTTCTATGGAAACCCAGGTACTGAACGGGATGGAATAGCTCAAACCATCTGTTCTTCCCCTACTTATGAAACTCGACAATTTCACGATGACATCACCAGAAATGCTCTCCTTTTATTCCTCTTGCAGCCATCTGTGATGGTTTCCTCATGTGCCAAACACGCGAGCGGGTGCTGAGGGATGGGCAGGAGGACACAAGTGCCCCATTACTCCTGTTTCATTTCTTCCCTTGGAAAGCAATCCTGTACCTGCAGAGTTTCACTTGTTCCCTTCCCGAGGTGTCTGCAGAGCAACTGGCAGAGTTAGACAGGAAAAATGAAGGTAAAAAAGAAGGACAAACTGAAGCTGAACTTCACAGGGACTACGGAGGATCTACTGTGGGGATCTTAGCCGTGGAAATACACATCCAGGAGTGGGAGCCAGGCTTGCTTCTGCCAGTGAGGTGCTGGGTAGCTGCTTCTGCAGCCCTCCTGTGCCAGGGATGATGCCCTGGACTGAGATTTGGGTGTTGGGAGAGGCAGAATTGAGGAATTTGAATCAGCTGAGGACACGGGTAGTGGTGGGTCTGACTGCCTTCGGTGCTTACCTGCTGGGCAGTTTCTCAGCCTGAAGTCACCTTCTGATGGTTGGGGACAGGAGCACTCCTGCTCCACTCCTGGGCAGCCACTTGGGTCCATCCATGTCCCCAGCACGAGTGGCTCTGGTTCTGACTCACGTGGTCCTCGCTGTTGTGATAAAAGAGGTGACCACCTGCCATCACCTGCCCTCCTCACTGGTGGAGGTCTCTCCCTGTCCTGGAATTGAGGTGCTGGCTCCAGCTCAGCCAGCACTGTGTGTTTTGAGTGGTGATGGATATCTCAGGTGCCAAAGGAGAGCTGGGGCTGGTGATGCCACTCACCCACTGCCAGCTGTGATTGCTCAAGTGACCAAACTCTCCTTGTCTGTGGCAGAGAGAAGCCTCGGCGGAGGTTTCGGAGCTCCCTGCTAAAGAGAAGGATAAAAGGGCTAAAGCAGAGATCAGGCAGCTGCAGACCCATTTTCATCATGTGGCGTACAAGAGGAAGTTCTACGACGCCGATATCTGGCGGCAGATGCAGGCTCAGGAGTGAGTACAGCTCTGCTTGGCTGCCTGGAGCTTGGGAAGTTCCTCCATGCTGAGATCACAGACCTGTAGGATCCCACAGTCAGGGACACCTTCCACTCTCCCAGGTTGCTCCAAGCCCCATCCAACCTGCCCTTGGACACTTCCAGGGGTGGGGCAGCCACAGCTTCTCTGGGCACCCTGTGCCAGGGCCTCACCACTTTCTGAGTAAAGAATTTCTTAACATCTGATCTAAATCTCTCCTCTTTCAGTTTAAAACCATTCCCTCTTGTTCTGTCATCATCTGCCCATGTAAAAAGTCGCTCCCTCTTTTTTATAAAGAGTTCTGGGGACCACAGTGCAGCAATGGGGAGGGGTAAGGACCTGCCCTGGCAGATGGGATGTGCTAAATGTCATTTGTTGTTCCATTTTTACAGAAAAGCAATAGAAAATCTGAAGCAAGAGCACAGACACGTGACACTAATGCTGAGCCAGATCTATTCCCCAAGTAATGTCATACTGCAAAACAGAAATTCTATGAAGGTCCAAAGCCTTTTGCACACCAGAATGCAGAATGATGCCTTGATCAAAGAAAGAAAAGCCCTGTTAGCTGACCTGGTCAAGCAGGTGAGAGCATCTGGACTGTCCCCTGCCTGAGCACCGTAGGGCACTCAGAGAGTGACACCTGTGGCTGAAACTCCTCAATGTAAAACACATTTAATTCAGGCCTTGGAATATTCCTCCTGGCAAGTGACACATGACAGTGACAAATGGCTAGAACCAGGCTCCCATTCAAGTCAGCAGCACTGACTGGAAAAGTGAGGTTGGACTCTCAACCTTGTCCCACCAGTCCCTGCACCCCTGTGTGATGGCACACACCAGCCTGGGGCCACAAACATCCCTCTCCTTCTCCCTCCACTTTTTTTAATTCTCTTGAAAAAGAGGTAAAACTGGAACAGTGCTGCCTGAGATGTGGCAAATAGAGGAGCAGCAGCATCTGAGGGATGTCCAATCCCTTCTCCTGAGGACATCCTGATTGGAATTGGGCAGCAGTGGGGTGGGAGGCCAAGAGAAATGTGGGGCTATGGAAGTGACAGATCCCTTCAGCCTTGTTCTCAGAGCCAGCTGCCCATGCTGGAAGGCAGGGAACATGTTTGGATAGTTGCTGCTGCTGGAGGTGCTGCAGAGCTTTCCCAACAGGGTTAGATTTCCATCAGGGATGATAGCTCTGGCTTGCCTGAGTCATCCCTCCCCCACCTGCCCCCTGCTTTGCTGTTCTCCAACTGCTTCATTCTTCCATGGATTTCTTTCCTCTGGCAGCTCCCCACTTCTGGCAGAAGTTTTCCTCCACTCATTCCTGGGGAGGACTGCACAGATCCCTGCCTGGCCAGCACAATACCCCTACCAAAGCCCCATCCTCACTGCCCCTTCCACTCCACAGTGCTGCTGTGCCGTGTCCAACACCTGCTGGAGTTTCCTCCAAAACCAGCTGCACTTCCTTCGTGACACAAAAATAAACCCATTCCCAGTTTCAGTTCATGTTTCTGCATGTGCTGGATGGGATCTTTTGGGATTAAAGCTGCTCCTCTAACTGCGAGCTCATTAATGACATGGTTGCTGTAGTTCAGGTCAGCAGAGAGGATTTTCTTTGGCTCCGTGTCCTGACAAGAGTCCAGAATGTAGGGGTGGAGGTTATACTTCCTGGGTTTTCTTCCCTGTGTGTGTGCAGGTTCTAGAGCTGGAAAAAAAGATTGTGAAGCAAAGAGACATGACCTGGAGGGTGTTGGAAGCAAAGAGTCACAAACACCTGCAGAAGAAGATCGAGTTACTGGAGATGCATCTAAGTCACGTAAGGAAACATTTTGGAGACTTTTGGAGAACACGTGTGGGGTCACACAGGAGCCTGGGACCTTTTTGGTCAGGACAAAGCACAGTGGTGCAAATGTATTTGGTTGACACAAGCTGCATAAAGCACCTGGCTCGTTCCCCCTGGCCTGATCATTCCCAGAATATCTCAAAGGCTCCTTCAGGCTTGGTGACCCAAATGCAGCACTTGTGCTGTGCCAAGAGGCCTGAAGGTCTGCACCTGTTTTGTGATCAAACCAGGCTGCCTGGAGCCACCTTGCCTTGGACAAAGCCAGCTCCGTGTCCCTGTTGTGATCGACCTGGTCTTCTGCTGCCTTTCCCCTCCTGGGTGGGAGGATAGTGCAGGGCCAGCTTCAAATCTCTCGGGCTGTGTTTGATGCTGCCCTGCTCAAGGTCTTTAAGCAGCAACCTCCCAGTCCCCCACCAGTTCCCAAACTTTTGCTTTGCTCTCCCAGATCACTGTCCGGTACAACACCATCATGACCCGAAACAACAGGCTCCGAGAGGAGACTGTAAGCCTGCAAATCCAGAAAGCCATTTATGACAACTGCTACTGGAAGCTGGAAAAAAGGCTGGTGAAGCAGAATAAATTGTTGAACGATACTATCGAGCAAGCCACGGAAGACTATGAGCAGTGGTAGGTGGCCTTGTGACCCTCTGGGCAAAACTTGGGGCTGATGGGTGATGCCAGCGATGAGCATTGACATAGAGAGACCTCTCTTGAGAGAGAGGATTCACTGCTCTCATCTGGATCTGGGTGCCAAGTTGGGTGCCTGGTCAGAGTGGGGAGACTGGTACCTCCAGGGTGTTTTATTCCACCTGTCCCAGATGTTTCTTTGGATGGGGTGAATTGCTCTGTGGAAGAGTCTCTTTCCTCTGAGTCCCACCTGAGCTGGGTACTACACCTGAGTATAAAACCCTGCCAAAATCTGTGTTAGTTTGCTGCTGGCCTTGGACTAACTCTGCTGCATCCAGATGAGAGCTGGAAACAGGCACAGCATCACAGGGATGCACAGGAGTGGCCAGGAGCACAGAGCCTTGTATGTACACATGGAGTGAGTGCTGCTCTTCACGTGCAGGATGGAGGATCTGGGGCGGATCTCGGACATTCGGGATATAAGGTGCAGAGAAACGATCCAGTACAACATCAGGGTGCTGGAGAGGAAGTGTGCCCTTCACCAGGAGACCAGACTGAAAAACTTCTTCCTCGCCAAATGCACAGATCTCTCGCACTTGAAGGAGCAAGCCAAAGAGAGAGAAGGTACCAGAGGAGAATGTGTGTGGCTGGGACCACAAACTCAAAGTCTGCAGAGCTGATGGAGGGGCTGCTCCTGGTGGTTTATGGCACCCCAAATGCAGTGCAGGACCCCTGCCCTGCCCACAGCCTCCCCCACCCAAGGTTCACCCTACAAGCCAAAAGGCTGAACAGTGATAACCAAGTGAGACTGAGTGTCCTGGGGTGCCCTTGGGACAGGGAGCTGCTCCTGTGTGCAACCATGGCTCCTTTTATCACAGAACCACAGAACGGTTTGGGTTGCAAAGGACCTTAAATCTCATCCAGTGCCACCCCTGCCATGGCAGGGACATCTTCCACTATCCCAGGTTGCTCCAAACCCCATCCAGCTTGGCCTTGGACACTACCAGGGATCCAGGAGCAGCCACAGCTTCTGTGGGCAGCCTGTGCCAGGGCCTGCCCACCCTCACAGGGAATTAATTTCTTCCTAATATCTAATCTAACCTAATCTAATCATCCTATCCTGGTAGGGAGGTGGTGTCAGCTCCATTCCCATTACATCCCTGCTTAGTTTCCTGGTGAAAGAGGCACCCTCTGCCCCTCCAGCACTGCACCGAACCCCACAGCACTGCAGGGAAGGCTCTGCAAAGGGCAACCCCGGCTCTCTGTCTCTTTCTCAGCCCTTGAGGCAGCTGAGAGAGCCAAGAGGAGCCAAATGGAGAGCTATGAGGTGGCCTACAATCGTCTGCTGGAGCTGACAGACGGAAACATCGACGATTTCTTGGACGAATTCCTTGAAAAGGACAGGAGATTCTTCATCCTCTTTGGCTATGCCATTAGGCTGAACGTCAGGAATGAGGGTCTCAAGCAGAGGATCCAGGAGATCCAGGTCGGTTCCAGGCTCTGCAGGTAGTGCTTTTGGGTCGGGGTGGGTTTGTGCTCTCCCGAGTGTCCGGCACCAGAGCCTGGCTCCAGCCACAAAGGTGCGATTAGGGGGATGCAAAGGAGTAGCCAAAACTAGAACTCCGCGGTGTTCTCGGAGCTAAACGTGTCTCAATGCTGCCACCGTGTACCCAGCAAAAATACTGCAGCGTCCCGGAGAGCCGGGAGCCTCGGACCGTGTGGGGCTGCCTGGAGTGGGAGGTGGGGTTATCCATCCCCTGCCCTCCCGGCCTGGAGATGTCCCTGCTCCCAGGGATGCCCCCGGCCTCCCTCTGGCACATCAGGTACCCATCAGTTCCCCCTCCACGGGCTTGTGTTCCCACAGGATGATATGATGGCCATCACAATGGAGCAGGAGCAAGCTGAGACAACCCGGACTCAAGTCCTGCAGGAGCTGGAGGTGTGGTGGCCATGAATCCCCTCTGGAAGAGCAGCATATCCCTGTCTGTCCCAGCATTCATCCCAGGGGGGTCTGGTCCTGCAAACACTGCTCTGGCCAGTGGCTGGAGAGGTGTGGGCAGAAAAGGGCCCTGGCAAGGTTTGGGCAGCTCCCAGGGCATGGTGAGAGGGTGACTGCAGGGCTCCTGCCAGCCTTGGCCCAGCATGACGGGATATTCAAGAACTGTCTGGACACAGTCCTGTGCCCTGTGCTCTGAGATGACCCTGCCTTAGCAGAGGTTGGACCAGATGACCCACGGTGGTCCCTTCCAACCTGACCCATCCTGGGATCCTGTGATTCTGTCTCCAGATTGAAACTGGGCAGCTCTGGGCTGGTGGGATGAGCGAGGGGCTGGTGTGACACCTGGCAAAACCTTTGCTGATAGGCAAAAATAACGGAGACCACCGAGGAGGCCAACGAGTACGAAAACAAATGCAAGGAGAGCAGCAAACTCCTGGGGCAGATCCAATCCCGCATGGAGACCCTCCTGAAGGACATGGACTGTGACACTACAAAGATAGTGAAGCCTCTTGGGGAGAGCTTGGTGCCAGTTTTTGGTAGGTCAGGGCTGCCCATCTTCCCGTGCCACGTGCCCTGGGCTGTGTCTCTCCACCACCCCCTCGCACTGTGTTTTAATTGAGCTTTTGTCTTCCCTTGCCCTATCAGCCATGGCTGTTCACGAGGTGAATTTTCAATGCCAACTTCCCAGCAAATTTGGGAGCTAAGTTGGATGTATAAACATCCCAGTGGACCCCCAAGCCCTCATCTTGGCTCTGGGTGTTGAAGCGAGCTGGGGGTCAGCCTCTTCTCCCAGGCAGCCAGCAAGAGGACAAGGGGGTTTCTCCTAGGGGAGGTTCAGGTTGGGTATTAGGAAAAATTTCTTCGCTGAAATAGTGGTCAAGCATTGGAACAGGCTCCCCAGGGAAGTGGTGGAGTCACCATCCTTGAAGTGTTCCAAAAATGAAGTGGATGTGGCACTTCCTGGTATGCTTTAACAGGCAGGGGATGTTCAGTATGAGGTTGGACTGGGTGATTTTGGAAGTCTTTTCCAACCTTAATGGCTCTGTGATTCTGTGGCCCAACCCTGGGGAGTCCTGCTGCCCTCAGGGAAGCCAGTGGATTCCCTGCTCTGCAAGCAGCCAGGGGTGGGTTTGGGCAGGGTCCTGGTGCAGGGACACTGTGGGACACTGCTCCTTCCCACCCAGGTCCCGTGGAGGACAAGATCAAGGAGTTCCTGCTGAGGGAGTCCCTGCTGCGCTACACATCCATCGACCGCGAGCAGCGCTCCCAGTCCTTCATCAGCCCCCTCCAGAAAACCTCCAGCCTCCTCTGGGTCATAGACCGGGACAAGCTGTGCCTGCCCCCGCCCGACCTGGAGACCGCTGACCCCAAAATCGGTGAGCAGAGATGGGGGGAGAGGGGCCGTGGCCATGCAGCAGCCATTCCCCAATTCCCCCGTGGCTGCCTGGCCAAGCCCTGCTGCCCCACGTCCTTCCCAGCCCATCCTCTCCAGCCTGCCCTGCCCCACCGGGTGTATGGGCTGTGTATTATGGGCTGGCCACTCTCTTGAGCAGCAGAAGAGCCGCTGGGCCAGGCTCAGCTGTGTCAGCTCGTTCTCCGGAGGCACGAGGAGGAGCTGGCCAAACCCCCCAGCTCAGGCAAGAGGAGGAGGAGGAGACTCACATCCAGGAGCTCATCAGGGACGAATTAAAGAAGCAGTTTCATTCTTGAGCTCCTGCGTCCTGCACATCATTCCATCTTCCTTCTCTGGAAGGAGCCCAACACCTTCCATAGGCTTCAGAACCTCACCGGGTGAATATTTTGGCATGGCTTCACCCACTGCTGGCAGCACCCGCAGCCAGGCTGGGATCAGCTGCTCTACCACAGGGTCACACAACCCAAAGCCCTCCCCACAGCCAGAGGTGGGGACCATGGTGCCAATCGTGCACCGTGCCCAAGGGCAGGGCCTGGCAGGTGGGATGCAGGGGATGAGTGTGCTCACGGGGTGCTCCCTGCTAAGCTGGCAGAAGCTGACAACTCTCTGCTGCCTAAAGTAAATCTGAGCTCAGTGCTGGCTGTGGGACCAGGTGGGATGGGCACAGCCCAGTGTGGAATAAGCTGCTTTGGGGATGGGAGTGGGAGGCAGCGAGGCAGAGGGACTTGAGGACACACGAGGGTGATGTGCAGGTCTGGGATGCCAGGAGCAGCAGGGTCTGGAAGGGTCCGAGGGCTCCCACGGGGCACAGACACACCACACAAACTGCTCACACCAGCAGCTGGGTTTCCTCTTGCCAAAAAGCCGTTTAATGTGGATGCCATTCCCGTGCCAAATTCCCAGGCACGTGCCTCTCCGGGGGAAGAGGAAAGGGAACCCCCGTGTGACCTAGGGAGAGGTGATCTCGCAGTGCCAGCCCCAGCCCTGAGCCTGGGCTAGTCCTTCTCTTCGCCGTGAGTAATGACATGGACCAGGTTCTTGTAATCCAGGTTGCCAGACATGTCCGGAGGGAAGGCAGCGAACATCTGATCGATCTGCCGGGGGAGAGCCAGGGTGAAAAGGTGGCACGGGTGACCGGGGCTGGGAGGAGAAATGGGGTCTGTTGGGATGGAGGGAGGCTGGCAGAGGGTGGGAAGGAGCTCATACCTCCTCCTGGGAAAACCTCTCCCCCTGCGTCATCAGCATTTCCTTGATGCTGCAAACAAGAGAGCGCGGTGAGCACCGGGGAACACCGCCCTCACTCCCTGCCCCAGGCATCCCTGCACTCACTAGGCAGATTTCAGGCCTTTCCCCTCTGGATCAAACACCTTGAATGCATTCAGGATTGTCTCCTCCGGGTCGGCACCTGCGGGTGACAAAGCCACGGCAGTCGGAGATGGTGAAGTAGGGAGCCGGCTGCAGCCTCCTGCTCCTCCCAGCCTCGGGGGCAAAATGGGGGGCAGACTGGAAAGTGGGGTCCCTGCAGGAATGCTGGCCCTGCGGCTGGAGACTTGAGTGAAGCTGCTGGCATGTGGAGGAGCAGCCGTAGGGTTGTGGTGCGAGCACAGAGCAGGCGATGTCACCACTGCTCCGGCATCCGGCATTTATCTAATCTTTGGAGCGTATTTATAGAGCTCCAGGCTCAGCCCCTGGGGCCCCGCAGCCTCTTGGAGATCTGCAGGAGGCTGCATTCCTTGGGTTAAGTGTGTGGTTCAGGGTGTAGCCGGGTGGGATGATGGGTCAGAGCCTGGCTGTAGCCAGGGGGGCCACTGCAGGCTCAGAGGTGCTGCAAGAACTCCTGTCCCCTCTTCCTAGGGGACAGCAGCAGCACAGCCCTTTGAGGTTTGTAAATGGCTGGGGAAACTGAGGCACGGAGAGCATCTCACACCCCCCAACAGGTTGGGGAGACATGGGATGAGATCCGGATCTCTGGACTTAGGGATGGTTGGTGTTGCAAGGGTTTTGGGGCACAGGGATGCCACTGACCACCACTGACCACTCCCCAGCTCCCCAGGTGCCCTCTCACCCTTGAGCTTCTCCCCAAACATGGTGAGGAACACGGTGAAGTTGATCGGCCCGGGTGCCTCCTTTATCATCTCATCGATCTCCTCGTTTTTCACGTTCAGGCGCCCTGGGGAGAGCAGCTTTGGGTCAATCACAGGTCCATGTCCGGCTCTGCGTGCTGGGGGCTAAAAACAAACACCACAGAACCCTTCCCTGGGGGTTTTTCCCCCACTGGAAGGAAGTGGCACATCCCTAGGGAGCCGCCTCTGACAAGGAATGGAGGTAGCAGGAGTGAGGTGAGAGAATCATCTCCAGCTCTGGCTTCTCAGGCTCCAGGATCACAGAAAAGAAGGATGCAAAGGACTGAGCTGTGCTGCTTCCTTCCCTCACTGCCCCATGGATCAGCCTGCTTTAACCCTCCTTGGAAGGTGTTTTGGGTCAAGATCACCAGCACTGGGGTCCCCCAGCACCAGAAGAAAATGGGACTAAACATCCTTTTTCCTGAGGCTGGCTTGTGGAACTCCCGGGTCCCGTTGCTGATTCATGCTGACCTCTGATGGCAGAGCCAAGCTCGCAGTGTCACAGCCTCCCACAAATCCCCTAAATCCCCTTAATGCCCACACTCCCTGGGATGCCGTGGGATGGGCACAGCCAGGTGCTTCTAAGCACGGAAAAGGCAGGGATTGATTGGCTGTGCAATCCAGGAGCTGGCTCCAGTGCCAAGGGGATAAACCAGCGCTGCTCTGGGAGCTGCTCTGGGCCACCCCTGAGGGATCTCCTGGGCTAACGGGCTCAGGTTTGTGTCAGGAGGTTTTTGGCAAAATGGGAGATGCAGTTAAGGACAGGGGTTGGTTAAATGTTTCTCAATTAACGGGTCTAATGTTGGCAAAGCTGTTGGGGAGGGGAGGCTGCTAAGGCTGGGCTCACCCAGGGCAGCAAAGGTGTCCCTCAGATCCGCCTTGTCGATGAAGCCATCCCGGTTCTGATCCATGATGGTGAACGCCTGGAAGCACAGGAGGAGGGCAGGGAGCACAGGGAGAGGGAGAATTGTCAGCCTTTGCAAAGGCTTTAGTGCCTTTTTCCTTCTCCCTTTAGCTTGGATGGGAAAAGGGCATTTTGAGCCCTCCCAGGATGGGCTCTGTGGGCCTCGCCCACCCTAATCCCACACAGTCCTTCACCCTGGGGTGATGGCAACCCAAACTCCAATGCTGTACAAAGCCTTTCCCTGGCCAAAGCCCTCTCACCCCAGTATGAGACCAGGGAGAGAGGCCAGCCTGAGCCATCAGCTCCTCCAACTGGGGCCAGTTATCCCTGGAACTGGAAAGTGCACAGGACCATGTGCCTGCCCTGCAGGGGATAAGAGCTCCAGCTCTCCAGGGGGGACGTGCTCCAGCTCCCCTGGATGCTGCTGGCTCCTCTGCGGGATGCAGGCCCCTCGGAAGCTTGGAGGCGATGCCGGATTTGATGGTGTCGCTGAGTTGTTCTTCTCACTTTTAAAATAAAACGACCCAAAACTGGGCGTGCTGCCTCCTGGTGTGAAGCAGCTGTCACTTGAGAGCACCGAGGAAAGAGCTGAAGGTCACATCTCATCGAGAACCCTCAGTCCTTCCCACCAAAGCCACCTACCTCTTTGAATTCCTGGATCTGGGCCTGCTCGAACATGGAGAAGACGTTGGAATTAGCGCCTTCAATCCTCTTCTTGGCTTTCTTGGGTGCCTGCAGGGGTCCAAGTATGTACCATTAACTCACTGGCTTTTTAAGGGGTGAAATAAAAGCATGAAGGTGCCCTATTCTTAGTTGTGACTCCTTCGTGGTAGCTCTGAGCTGAGGCTTTCTTCCCTGGGGGCTTGGTGGTTCCCCCCTGCAGCTCTGGGATCCTGAGGGCCATTAAGATTCCTGCTTAAATTACAGCTCCTGGTGAATTTAGCCAAATAGATCCAAGGAAAGATGAGGAGTGAAATCACTTCTCCCAACGGCAGGTAAAAGGGTCAGCACCAGGGTGAGATATCCCCACTGGAACCCTGGTTTTGGGAGCACTGCTGAGGTTGCACATGAGGGTTGTGGTCAGTTGCTGTGTCTTTACCCTGCTGTGCAGATATTAAAATGTGGCTTAATTAAAAATCCGCCTCCTCCTGCACTGAGGCTTGAAACAACCAGAAATGGGTCAATGTGTGTTTTGGACCACAGAGCCCCTCACTGTCCATCATCCCTCATCCCAGTGCCTGCTCCTGCAGCCATTTCCTCTCATGGGGCTCTGTCAGGAGGAGGATTTTGGGTGGGACAAAATGTCCCTTCCTCTCACGGCATGAAGGAAGGGAAAGGAGAAAAACAGCATTTGGACCCCAAAACCATCTGCCCTCATTTGAAATCTCTGCTAGCATGGGAGACACCTGTGAGATGCTGCTGATCCAGCCAGATGCTCCCCGATTTGCTCACTCCCTTTCCAGGGCAGAAAGGACCCTTGGCCGTGGGTTCCCTGTTGCCTCCATCACTCCCTGCCCATTCAAGCTGTTCTAGTGAAAAACCTAATGGATTTTGTCTCTCCCTACTGGAGCTTTGGGCTCCCGGTACTCACCATGGCTTCGCTCAGCCGCCGATGTCGCTGTGAGGGATGTCCCGGAGGCACTCCCTCTCTCCCCCCGGCTGGAACAATAAATACACCCCCCTCGGGGTTAAAAATAGCCCCATGCCCACTTTTGGCTGTAATAGGTAATTTGGCCGCCCCCAACCCTGTTGTCTCTGCCTTTCTGTGTCCCTCTCTCTCTCTCTCTCTAATCTGGAATAGCAGCTTGTTGTTGTCACCGGCTGACGTGACATGTGAGCCCGGGAGGGTTTCAAGGTTAACCCAGTGCCGGGTGGCCCCCGGCTCCCACACTGGGGATGCTGAGCCGGGACCGCACAGGCACAATCCCACCTGCCTTTGTCACTCGGGCTGGCGCCGGGCTTGTCCCCTCCGCTGGGACACGCAGGGAGGGGTTGGCCCCAGGGGACCCCCCCCGCTACAATCCGGCAAACCTTGGGATATGGATTTTTCCAGTTTTTCCTCGGTGCTTCCAGGAGTCTTTGGGAGCCTCGGTGCCCCATGGCAGCGTTGGTATGACAAAGCCATGGAGCTGCTCGGCTGCTGGAGGGCTGGGATCCGTTCCCTTCAGATGCTTCCAGGAGCAGGAGCAGCTCCCCGAATGGGGAGCATCCCGCTGCAGCCCCGTGCTGAGAGGCCGGAGGTGGATGCTGAGCTCCCCCAAAAGCCAGGCAGGCACGAGGAGCTCCTCTCTCAAGTGTCACCCCCACAGAGGCACCTGTCACCCGCTTAAGCCAAGCATTTGCTCGCCCTGGTCCCGGTGGGACACGCACATTTAACTCCCCCCATGCCGGGCTCTGTCCCGGGGACGCGTCCTGCAGCACCCGGGAAGTGACGGCACTCACACTGCCCGGACACTCCGGCTCAGCATTCCTGCAGCAAGAGCCAAGGAATCCACGGGCAGGCAGGCAGCAATCCCAAAAAACCTCTTCCGTGTCTGCTGCCCATGCGGAGCAGCACTGGTGGCTGCCAGGACCGGGCTATTCGGTGGTTCCCTTTTGTCTTCAGTACTTTTAGTCTGCTCCTTTTATCTCCCCTCCCTCTCGCCTTGCCGGGGATGCGACTGGAGCAGGGTGTTCGGGAGTGCTGGGGTGGGAATGGTGCTGCCAACCCAAGGATGCCCATCAGCCCCCCATGGCCGTGGGGGCTGCGGCCTCGCTGCCCGGCGTTGTCCCCTCCGCACGCCCAGGAGGGCGGTGGGCGAGCGGGGAGGGCTGGGACAGGGCTGGGAACAAAAGGGATTGTGAAACCAGATCCCTGGAACTCCGGGCTCTGCCCAGACGCTGCCCTTGTTCTCCCGGAGGTCACAAATATCGTGTTTAATCCCTGGCGCTCGCCGCCCGGCTGCCAGGGCCGAGCCAGCGAGGATGGCATTACGGGGAAGATTTCGGCAGGCAGCAGGGAAATGTGTAGGGAAAAGTGCCCGGAGAGGAGAAAAACTCCTGATCCGGGAATGACCGTCTCGTGTGGGTGGAGCTGCAGCTCAGGGAAGGGGTTTCAGGATGTGCTTTGGGGTCTGTGTGAGCAAAAGGGCAGGAGAAGGAGCCGCGGGGGCAGAGCTGGGGCCGGGACCAGCCCCGGGCACGGCCGGGGATGAGAGGGATCAATCTGGGCACGGACGGTCCCTCGTCCTGCCAAGTTCAGTTGGATTCATCGGCCAGCCGAGCCCAATTACCTTAATTTGTGGCATTAAGGAAAAATCCATAAGCATCAGGGAAGTGATGTGTGCTGGTTTCACAGGACTGGTTGGCCATGGAGCCACCGGCGCCGCCTGGGCGCTGCCTGTCCCCGTCCCCGGCTCCGTGTCCGTGCCTGCGGTGCAGGAGGGAGCCCTGGAGCCTGTGGAGATCTCGCAGAATATTATTTTTTCCAGGAACAACCATTTTTACCTGCCCTGCCTGGAAAAGGCCGGATTTGGGTCTTTCCCCGCTGTTGCCCAGGTTGTGGTTGGGGTGAGATGGTGGCTGGGGGGCTTTGAGGGGCCGGCGGTGCCCAGGGTGGCACAGAAATCCGGGATGAGGATGGGGATGGGGATGGGGATGGGATGAGGAGGGGGATGGGGATGGGATGGGGATGGGATGGGGATGGGATGGATGGATGGGGATGGGATGGGGATGGGGATGGGGATGGATGGGGATGGGGATGGGGATGGGATTGGGATGGGGATGGGATGGGGATGGGATGGGATGGGGATGGGATGGGAATGGAATGGGGATGGGGATGGGGATGGGGATGGGGATGGGGATGGGGATGGGGATGGGGATGGGGATGGGGATGGGGATGGGGTGCAGATGGCTGCCAGGGTTTCTGCTGGGATTTGTAAGACGGTGCATCTGCTCCCCTGCTCACTTCTTGCTGTCGGCTGAAACCCTCTGTGCTGCTCGGGCCAGATCCTGCTCTCCCGTGAGGGTCCTGCTCCAGCCTGCAGATGGAAGCACCTCCAGGCTCATCATATCCTTCTCCTGCTGTGGATATTGGGGGGCTTCTTGGCCCCACAGGAAAACCTGAGTGCTTTAAATGTGTCTGTGTGCACAAATCTGCCTCTGGAGCCCTGGAGTGAACAAAAGAGCTGTGGGAAGTGGCTGTGAATGGATGTCAAGGAACAACGCACGTATCCGTGCCGCGGCAAAATCAAGCACCGTCCTTTCTTATCTGCGAAAGAGCCTGTGTTTTACATGAAAAAGCCTTTCTAATTAACAGGCCAGCCCCTCTTGAGCTCGATAAAAAATGGAGTCAAAAGGATTTGATTAACCCCCGCTCTGGGCCGGGTGCGTGCTCTGCCTGAGCGAGGCCGGGGCCTGCGCAGGGCCGATAACGGCTCCGTGTCCCGGGGATCCCGGCAGCATCCCGGTATCCCGAGCCTGAGCATCCACGGAGCCGACCCGGGGTGTCCAGCCTCAGGCACAGCCACCTCGGAGCACCAGGATGCTCCAGAGCCAGCCCCTGTCGCTGCTCGCTCTGCACCAGTTCTTTATGGATATCCTTTGCTCCATCCAACCAGTGTTTTTTTCTGTGATCAGGCACATTTGACTAAACTAATACATATGTATACACTCCGGGACGTTCCCATCCAAACCAATGTAAATTACCTCTGACCAATACATTTTCCCAGGAAATCAATGCATTTTAACACTGGATAATATTTATGAAATTGAATTTTTTTTTTATTGAAGCTAATGCAATTCCCGTCTGTTTTATGCATTTTTATTAAACTAATGCATTTTAAATTAAACTGTTGTATATTAACTACAATGGCTGTTGGTACTTACAGTAAAGTAATATATGTTTGCTGAAATCAATACATATTCCAAACCTGGGAATTTCCAGTTAACAAGGCTATATCAAATATAACAAATGCATGTAGCTACTTAATTTGATGCTTATATACACTGGCTGCTATATTTGTTTATTGGCAAATGATTATTTTAAAGGGGGAAATCATATTAAAAGTAGAAAGATGGATTCCTGTGCAGCTGGGAGCTGCAGCTGGAAGATGCCAGAGGTGGTCACCAAATCCCTGATGCCTGCATTGAGGGGAGTCGTGGGGGTGATCCACGTACCATGGTGCTGGCTGGTGGCTAAAATTCATCTCCTCTGTTTTCTGTGCCCTCTCTCACATCCCTGCACTTCAGCTCCCATTGTGTGAGGTTTTGGGGACATCCTTACTTTGCTCTCCACACTCTCCCATAGCCCCTTTCTGCTGGCAGCATCCTCAGGAGCTTTCAGAGGGTTTTATCCCTCTCCCCTTAGTGTTCAGGAGGTTTCCACGTGTAACAGCATTTTCCGGACAGATTTGATGCAGCAGCTCTGCCTGATTAAGCTCGGTTTTCCCTCGGACCGTTGTAGCACCGTGGTTCTGGCCGGGAGGATTTGCCCAGCTCAGGAATTTGGGGAAGAGCTGCTACCTGCCAAAGAAAGCCGAGGAGTGGCTGCCCCGAGGATGGGGATGAGGACAGACAATTCCTCAGCTCTGGCCTGTCCGGGGGCTGTGCCCTGCGCTGAGAACGGGATGCGGCCCCGGGGGGAGGTGAGGTGGCCGTCCTGGCCTCCTGAGCCGCAGCATCCACAGGGAAAGCCACAAATAGCAGCGTTATCCGCCGCCAGCACGGGAGCGGCGCCGGGGCTGGGATAATTCGGGCGAAGCAATAAAAGAGGAAAATTAATTAAAGAGCATGTGCTAATTGTAGAGGAAATGCGCGCGGAATAAGGAGCCGAGGCAGAAAAGCGGCCGGTGGCGGGGCCCGGGCAGCCGGGGGGCAGCGGGGGCTGAGGCCGGGCACAGCTCAGCGCCCGTCCCGCCGTGCGTGGGGTGCCGTGACCCCGGGACGGTGCCTCACCCTGCACTCCTGTGCCCCCCGTGTCCCTTAGCATCCCCCCGGGGTGTTCCCCGTGTCCTTTAGCATCCCCCCGTGTCTCCCCAATGTCCCTCCGTGTCCCCCCAATGTCCCTCCGTGTCCCCCCGTGTTCCCTCGTGTCCGCCCGTGTCCGCCCGTGTCCCACCCGTGTTCCCCCGTGTCCTCTCGTGTCCCTCCCATGTCCCCTCCGTGTTCCCCCCATGTCCCTTAGCATCTCCCCGTGTCCCCCCGTGTCCCCCCCGTGTCCCTTAGCGTCCCCTCCCGTGTTCCCCCGTGTCCCCCCCGTGTCCCCCCCGTGTCCCCCCGTGTCCCTGCAGCTCCGGCGGTGGCCACCAGGTGGCGACGTTGTAGCGGGCGCTGTGCGGGCGCTGCCCGATCCCGGCGGGAGGGGGAGAGGAAAGGGATGGGGGAAAGGACGGGGAAAGGATGGGGAAAGGGAAGGGGGGAAAGGGGATGGGAAAAGGGATGGGGAAAGAGATGGGGGAAAGGGGATGGGGAAATGGGATGGGGAAAGGGGTGGGGAAAGGGATGGGGAAAGGGGAAGGGGAAAGGGGATGGGGGAAAGGGATGGGGGAAAAGGGATGGGGAAAGGGATGGGGGAAAGGGAAGGGGAAAGGGGATGGGGGAAAGGGATGGGGGAAAAGGGATGGGGAAAGGGATGGGGGGAAAAGGGATGGGGAAAGGGGATGGGAAAGGGATGGGGAAAGGGATGGAGGGAGCAGGAAGGGAGAGGACCAGGAGGGAAAGAAGCAGAGGGGAGACGAGCAAAGAGAGAGGGAAGAAGGGCTGCAGGGAGAGGGGACACGGCCATGAAGCTCCACCACCTGTGGTAATGGGCCTCTGTGCTGCCATGGAATCACAGAACGGTTTGGGTAAGAAGGGGCCTCACTTACACCTTGCTGCTGTGCAGAATCCTGCATCCCTGAGCTGGCAGAGGCCAGGCAGAGCCCTGGGATGGCCCTGGCTTTTCCCATTGGAGGTGGCAAATACCCAGCAGTGGGGGCACAGGGAAGGCAGCAGGACCTCTGCCAGGGCTTTGGGGACCCCAGGACCAAACCTGCTGGGGGGCAGCTGACAGGGGCTGCACTTCCTTCCCTGCACGGGATGGACAGAGCTCCTCAGCAGCTGTCGGCCACGAGGGACGGGGTGAAGCTGAGCCTGAGCTCCTGGGCAGCACCAGGGCCTCACACATCCCTGCTTTCTCTGATGGCACTGCTGTCCCATGGGTTCCTGGTGTCCCTCTACCCATCCTTGGAACAAGGTGACTGAGCAAGGGCCATCAGCACTGGGTCCCCATCAGCACTGGGTCCCCATCAGCACTGGGTCCCCATCAGCAGCTCTCGCTGCCAGCATCGCCCCTCGGCTGCCTAATGGAGCTGGATCACTGCACAAAGGGCTTAAGTGGATCACAAACAGGCAGGAAGGCAGGAATAAATTAACGCCTGCAACGGGGAGTGTGCTGAAATCCTTTTTTTTTTTTTTTTTTTTTCCTAAAGTACACAGAAAAGCCCCTTCCATATTTTAATTAAAAGCCTTTCAGGAGAGGAGGCAAGGGGCTGCCATTTACAACGGGCTATTGTCAGGCGCACAAAGCAAACGGGGCTGGAGACAAACTGATTTATTAACCTGCGCCTCGCAGCGCTCCCCAGGGTGGGTGAGCCCTCTGTGGAGGGCTGGTGGTAGCACCGGGGTCCCCCTGCTCTCCCCGGGGTGCTCTGGGGCCGTGGGGCAGCACCCAAGGGGACACAGAGGACACAGGGGGGTTTGTGCCACCCCACAGCTCTCCCTCCGGGTGGCACAGGGCACAGTCCCTCTCCTCTTCCTTACAGCTCCTGTAGATTTATTAATGATTTGGCCAAACAGAAGCATTCCTCCAAAGCCCACAATTTAATTTGCTCACCAAAGATGCCAAGTTAGTTTTATTCCTGATTTATGAGCGGGCTCCTCTGTTCCCTGGGCAGCAGAGCAGGGTGGTGATTTATGGGGGTGAGATCAGCTTTGTGGGCACGGGGAGAAGGTCCCTGCCTGGGACCTGTCCTGGTGGTGTCCAACAGCAGATCCCTGGAGCACCTCGGTCATGAACAAAACGGGCAATCCCTGTTGCTGGCATGGAGAGAAACCAGCTCTCCCCCCACAAAGACCACTCATCCCACCTGGATTTACTGACCCATCTATGAGCAAAGCTCCCCCTGGTCCCGAGGGAGGTGTGGAAAGGAATTCCCATGTGGGATCTCCCCTGGCACCACCAGCAGCCCCAATCTCATTGCAAATCCCAAAGACTCCCAGCAGTTTCCACTCCCAGATTTTTGTGATTTGGGGGATAAGGGGATCCATTTGTAGTGCTCGGGTTCCCAGCACACACGTGGAGGCTTTGACTTGGGTTCCCTCACCCAGGCACTCGTGGCTGGGGTCTCAGAGCGTCCATGGAATTTGCTGTGGATGCCACCAGGGTTGGGATTTCAGCTCAGCATTTCCATCTGGGGTTCCCTGGTTCCAGGCAAAGCGTTTGTTGTAGGACCATGAGAAGGATTTGCCCCTTTTCCAGCCAGCTCTGAAGGTGGGGAAGAGGCTGGTGTAGGGCTCACAGGAGCATCCAGGCTCTCTCTGACACAAACTGCCTCGGCTCCTGCAAATCTTTCTTTGAACTTTGATTTTCTGTTCACTTGCTCTTCTGCCTGAGGCGTTTTGCAATTGTGGGATTGCGAGCGGCTCCGAGTTTCTCTGAGTGCAAAGGATGAGAAGAACAAGATCATTTCCTGGCTGTTTGTGCTACAGTGTGGGGCCAAGGTCACTCTGGGTGTCTGCCTCACCCTTTTGGCCAATTTTCCTGGCCCAGGAGCAGACCTGTCCCTGTGCCAACTGGAGGCACCTGCAGAGCAGGGCGCAGTTTGAAGGGTGTCCCTTTCCTTCGGTGCCTTCTGAACTCAAACTGTGGAATGCTTTTTCCAAAAAACTGCTTTTTGCTGGAATCCCAAGAGCCCTGCAAAATGCAGGGACCAGCAGCAGGATGATTCCTGGGCCGTGAGGGGCTGCTTCCTCCCCAGCCACGTGCAGAGGGCGGCTCCAGCACTGCAAGATCCGCTGCAGCAAGGAGAGTTTTAGGAGCAGTGAAGGACCACAAGTGACCACTGCAGGAGCACTTCTGGGTTTGCTGGTGTCCGTGCTGACCATCTCCCTCCAGCCCCTCTGAGCACAGGGATCCAAAGGGGACAGGCAAGACAAAGGGACCAGGATAGCCATGAACATGCTGCCCTCATCCTCTCTGCAGTTTTGGAGGCAAAGCAGCTTATGAACCCCTGGGAACACTCGGGGAGCCCCTCTGTGGGGTGGTGGTGGGCAATGTTTGCCCATGCTGGGCCTCGGGGAGGGCAGCTGGGATGTGGTGGTGTCACAGAAGCCCCTCCAGGAGCAGAGCTGTGCATGATGGCCCGGCGTGTTCCCTGCTCCTTGGCAGGGATATTAAACCTCTGCACTTGCTTGGTCTGCAAATACCTGCCTGTAAAATGCACCCGAGGGGCAGCTCCGTCCTTCTCTGCTCAAAATTGAGCCGTGGCCAGTGGGGCTGGGGTCCTGCCAGCACAAACGTGGCACAGCTCTGCTGAGGGGTATCGCTTCCCCATGGGATTGGGAATTAATTCTCCAAGCCCCTTGGATGTTGGTGTGGTCAGTACAACATGGGGCAACTTGAGGTAGGAAACGTAAAGTTTTTTGGGGTTTTTTTTGGTGGGGAAGCAGGGAGGGAATTCCTGGGACAGGTGTTGTCAGCACCCAGACGCTGCTGGGTGGGCTCCATTACTCTGCTGAAGTTGGTTGGATTCTTCAGAGCCATTGAGAAATTTCAAAATACAGCCCCGAACCAGCCTGAATTTGGGGTGTTTGTGAATCTGGGGGGTTTGTGAAATTGGGGGGTTTGTGAATTTGGGGGGTCTGTGAAATTGGGGGGTTTCCGGTTGCAGAGCTCTGGGAGCGCATTTGCTGTAGCCATTCCCAGCAGGACAAAAAGGTGCTGGAAGGCTCCGCTTAGGGGGAAGGGGGGGGGGGGAAACCCAAACAAACCTGGAAAAGTTTAACCCGCCAGCTCCCAGCTGGTGATTTCTCCAGCTTAAAAAAACCTGGATTTGGTGGGGGGAAAAAACCCACCGCCCGCAGGGCTCCGCGCCCCTTGCCGGGACTGACACCCGTGCGGTGGGGGTGTCCGAGAGATGCGGGGGGCGATGCTCGGGGGTGGCCCCGAGGGGGCCGGGGGGGGCACCGGGAGGGAGCCCCGGTCCCTGCTCGCCCCGGTGGGGCCGGGCTGGGCTCCCCCCGTCCCTCCGCGCCCCTCGGCGCCACCGGGCTCCCCCAAGATGGCCGCCGAGGTGGGATCGATGTGTCGATACCGGACACGGTTTGATGCCCGCCGGCTCCAGGTCGGTGGCGGCGGCGGCGGCGGCGGGCGCGGGGCTGGCGGCGGGAGGGATGGAGGGAGGGAAGGAGGGAGGGAGGGAGGGAAGGATGGGGGCGGCCGCCCGGATCGCTCTCCACCCCCCCCCCCCCACCATCACCCCTCTCCCCGTCCCTCCTTCCCTCCCTCTCCCCCCCGCGCCCGCCCCCCTCCCTCCGCCCGCCCTTCCCCATCGATAGGTATCAGAAATTGATCCCCGCCGCCGCCGCCGCCGCTCTTTGTTCGGCGCCGCCCGCCCGGGAGCCTGGAGCAGAGCATGGAGCAGCGCTAGCGGCGATGGAGCCGCGATGGAGCCCCGGCCCCCGCCCCGCCGCCCCCGAGGTGACAGCGGGGCCGGGGGGCGGCCGCCGCTCCGCCCCGGCGGGAGGGAGGGAGAGGAGGGAGGGAGGGAGGGAGGAAGAGGAGGGAGGGAAGTTGCGCGGGATGAAGTTGCGGGGAGCGCGGCCCCGCCAAGTTTGTGGCGGTGCCCGCCCGCCGAGCGGAGCCGCAGGTGCCCGCGGGCTGCCAAGTGTCCCCGGTGCCGCCCGCAGCGGCGGCGGCTCGGTGCCCGCATCCCTCGGGGCGGGCGGAGCGGCGCGGCCGCGGTGATGGATGCGGGGATGGCGGAGCGGGGCTGCCCGGAGCCCCGCCGCCCTGCCATTGTTATCCGGGGCCGGGGCGCGGGGCCGGTGCGGGGGCTCGGGCAGCCCTGAGCGCCGGGAAGGCGGTCGGTGCCAGGCGGTGCCGCTCGGACCGGGGATGGATGCGGCGGGGGGGCGGCAGCTCCTTTGTGGCTCCGGGCAGGTCACGGCCGCCGTATCCCACCGTGGTACCCTCGGTCTGTGAAATTCCCGGTAAGTCCTTTGTTACCGTGTGCGGGGGTGGAGGGGGAAGGTTGCCAGGGGCTGCTGACAGTTTGTGACCTTAAATACGCACCTTAAATAGGAGGTGGATAATTAACACAATGGCTCTCCCAGCATAATGGGATGGAACCCAACCTGGAGCCGCTACAACAAGCGAAACGCGCATTTCCACGGATATTAAATGGGTTTATCCCCGTAGGATATTCCGGAGTTTAAAATGCAGCATGCTTCGGAGGGGGAGTAAACAAATTGAAATGCGATTTATGGGGCTCCGGTACTGGATCAACAGTTCCAGCATTTAATTCATTTTGGCTTTTAAGCAGATTACGTGCTGCATCTGCGCTACGCGACCCGAAAAGTACCGCAGGTACCGCGGCCGGTGGGTTTGCCATGACTGCTCAGTTCTGGCATTGTGGCCGGGAAGGGATTACGGCTCTAAGCGCTTCGGATACAAAAGCGTTCCTCGCTAAATCGCGCTAATGACTTTTCCTGGGTGCGCGCAGAACCTTTATTTAAAGATAAATATTGGCAGCTACTTTGCCGTGGGTCTGTCGGAGGAGAACTTTGCCGGAGGGAGAGGTGGGCTGGAAGGTGGCGGCTCCGCTTCCATCCCCGCCGCTCCTCCTGGCCGGTGCCTGTGGCTGGAGCTGGAGAGGGAGCAGTGGGGATTGACTTCTGTCCAGGCAGCAGTTCTGCCGCCTCGCCGGGATCACGTTGGGAAAGGTGACCTTGTGCCAGCATGGCCTAATGCCCTCCATTAAAAAAAGGAAAACAAGAGGTGGAAGGAAAAAAAAAAAAAAAAGGAAGGCAAGCAATCAATTTATTATTCCTCCAAGAGCTTTCCCCCCCATCCCTCCCTTTTTTTTTTTTCCTTCCTTTTTAATGGATGTGTCTGAGCAGCTCTGGTGGCCTGGGGCTGGCCGGGAATGGCAGAGTTTGAGCCGCCCTGATGAATGGTGGGCATATGGAAAACACAGGGATAATGTGCCACTCGGCAGCGCTCGGATCGAAACGGCGCTGAGCCCTTTTACGGCGGAGAGTCGCGGAAATGAGGAGAGATAAAATTCTATCAAAGATAATACCAGGCGTATTTCACCGGGTTATGAGATTGGTTTATTGTGTACATTACTAATGCAGTATTTTTTTACAGCTTTCTTGTGTGTGATAGTCAGAGCGGGATTCATACCTTCATGGGGTTTTTGGGGTTTAATTTGCTCGGGGTTTATTGCGTTCTGGTTGGCACTGCATGGATTTATGGAATGCTCTGCGCGCCGGATGCTGCTCCAATCCAACCCGTTCTGCGTTAAAAAGGCGAAAAATGGGCAAAGAGTTGCGAGCTGCTGATTTGGGGTAATAAATACAACGGGCGAGCGAGAGCGATTAGAGCCATCTTTTATAAATGTCTTCACATCTCATTATGCAGATGAGCTCTGGCTACACGGCTCCGAGCCTTTGGTTCTCGTCAAATAAAATGTTCTTGGGTTTATTTCTCGGAATGCAAATGCTCTCTCCTCGTGCCGGAGTTGGGCAGAAACTTCGGCGGCTCTGCCGGATGGTGGAGAGCCGGGAGCCTCGGAGCGTGGTCTGGTTGATGAAATGTTTTTGCTGTTTCAAGTTTAGGGGAGAAGGAGGAAAAAAAAAAATTTAAAAAAAAAAAATCCACAACTGTGGATGTGATTAAAATATTATAACCTTATGATATTCTGGAGTGCATAAATTTTACATATCAGCTACAGAGGGAGTTTAGACATCCATTAAATGATATGACAGCTTGACTTATCTAAATGTGCATCATTTAACAATGTGTCAAAATTCTGCTTTATATAGAAGACAGCAGTAAATAAGCTATCAGTCCTCTTGGCTGGAGCTTAATTCCTGGAGCTTGGACTAATAAACTTAACTGCATTCTTGTGGAGCAGCAGGATAACCCTGGGGGGAGGCTGAGGTGCTTCTGGGGCTGTCACTGGGGGAGCTTCACCTCTACACATGCTCCGGGTGCTCTGTGTTTTTGGGGCTCTTGTGGAGAGACTGGTGGGACATTCCAGTTTCCTCCAGCATCTCCAGCACCCAACACCTTCCATCCCCATCCCTGCTGGAGGGTGGGGTGGTGGCTGTGGTCGCTGTGCCCAAGGGAAAGTGGGGGGAGCCCAGGGGGGCTCTGGGTGCCCCCATCTCACAGGGATTTCTCTTCCCAAGCTGAAATCTCCGGGTTTATGGAAGTGCAGGCAGTGCCCGGGGCTGGCTGAGAGAAGAAGCCTCGTGAGGTTGGGAATGCAGTTTGTGCTTTCCAGTGGCTCCAGCTGCTCCCGGTGCAGTGGGGCGTGGGGAGCATTGGCTGTGGAATCATCTGGTCTGAACAATTAATCTGAATTTGGGCGCAGTGGCACTGAAGGAGCCGGGGCCTCGGCAGATGTCTGTCTCATGGTTGGCTTGGCTGTTGTCTGATGGTTGTGTGCTCCTCCTGGGAGCTTCCCAGTGACCAGAGCTCTTCAGGTGGATTCTCTGCTGTCTCCTGCAGGCCTGTGGAGCTCAGTTTCCTTAGGGATCGAGGGCTGTGGCAGCTGGAAATGCTCCTTCCGTGTGCCCCAAGGAGGTCCAGGTGAACTGGTCACTGAAATGCAGCTGATGCTCCAGCATGGACAAGTTCAGACCTTGGTGTCTGGAGCATTCAGGTGTCTCAGAATGTCACTGGCATTGGCACCTCGTGGTGTCCCCTTCCTCTGTGTCTCCATTGCAGCTCCCTGCTTGGGACAGCCTGAGGTGGCCACATCCATCCCACCCCCGCAAATCCTTCACTAATACCTGATATTTCTACTATTTCCAATTTATATGTGAAGGGAGGAGGAGATGGGCCATGTTTTGGGTCCCACCTGCTCAGGGGTCGGGGTTGAGCATCGCCAGAAAGTCAGACTGTGAAGTTCCTGAAGTGAAATCTGATTTTTTTTCTTTTAATTTTTTTTTTTCTGGCTGAATAATTGAGATGCTGCCAGACAAGAAGAGCTGCAGAAAATGAGAGTTTATCTTTAGCACCACAGTTCTCACTTTAGAAACTGGTGACCCCAATTCCAGCCTGGAGAGTGACTTCTTCCCTAATTAATAAATCCATTAATTAATTGTGTGCGTGCTGCAGCCCATTAGAGATGTACACGCTGGCCTCCTGATCCAGTTTAGTGGATTGTCTCTGTGGCCTTGGAAAAAAAGGGGGGGAAAAAAGGGGATTGTGACCAAGAGGCAGACAGGGGACAGGGATGGAAATAGAATTTGATTTTTGTGGGACTGCAGGGACGAGCACAAGCCCTGCCCTCTCCTGGTGGGTGCTCCAGCTTGGAGAGGGGTGTGGGGGCTGAGGGGAGGGCTCAGGGGTGCTGTGCCCGCTGAAATGGGGGGCAGCAGTGAGGGGTGGGGGCCGTGGGGTGCCTCTTGTGTGGATGCCCTGCAGGATGGGGAGCAGGGAGCTGCTCCTGGGGGTCCCAGGGCTGCGGCATCACCTCGGCGTGGGTTTGGCAGGGCTGGGCACGGCTCCTGCGCCGCGGGTGGAGCAGAATGTTAAAGCCCTGGGTGATGCCAATTGTTATTTACGACCAGCTGAGGAGGCAGCACACTCCCAGCCCTCCAGTCCTTCAGGAGGCACTTGCTTGACTAGAAAACCTCAGCAGAGCCTGCGGGACTCGCGGTGCCTCTCCCTCCATATGCTGGCACAGGAGCTGCTCCCTTCAGTTAATTTTTCTTGCTGTCTGCAGAGACCTGGAATAAAAACCCAGGCAAATTGTTGTGTGTGCTGGTCCCAGGGCTCCCGTTTTCTCTGCTGAACGGGAAGTTGGCTGTTGGCAAAAGAAGTCTTTACGTGCAGGAGGCTTTGCTTGCCTGTGGGTTTGAGGCTCCAGGGGCCCCTCTGCGCCCCCATTTTCCACTCCTGGTTTTGCTGGCTGGAGAAAATCGGTGTATTTGGGTTCCCAGAGGTGGCTGCACATCCCAAGGGACAGCAGTGGTGCTTCTCCCCTCCTCCCTTGGGTGCTGGTGTAATCGTGGCGCCGCATCCCTGGCTGCAGGAATTCCCACATCCCAAATTTCGGGGAATTATCCTGGGAGCTGCCTCCACAGCACAGCAAATTGAAATTGCAGGGCCATTGTTTGCAGGGAGGGAGGGCGAGCTGCAGCATCCTGCTCCTTAGCATGCCTTGAAATGGGATTTATTCAGGATTTGGAAACAATGGGTGCGTGCTGCCCCCACACCAGACCTCAAGACAGAACCCACTCTGCAGCTCATGGTGTAGCACATTCCCTCTGGGATTGGAAAAGGCACATCAGAGACATCCATTCCCCACCCCAAAAGGCCGGGTGAAGTTTCTCAGAACATTTTGTACCATCCTGCTCCTATTACCGAAAGATGTAATTCCCCAACTTGGGAGATAATAAGCAGGTATTGACTTCTGCTGGGGTCATTATCAAGATTTATTCAGTCAATATGGCTCCTCGGGTCAATAAATCTTGAGGTTGATAAAGGAGGAATATATACTTGCAGACTTTATTAAAAAGTTTTCCCCTTTCGTAACACTTTTTCCTGTGTGTTGCAACAGGATCTGTGACTGAGCTTCCTTTAATAACCTTCTTTTTTTTGTGGTGCACGTTTTCCTGCAGCTTCTGGTCTGTCTTTCCAAGACAGCACAACATGGGGAGCAGAATTTGGCTGTGTGCTGGCTCTGGAGATTCCTTTCAGGATGTGATTCCCCCTCTCCTGGCTTGGCTCTGGTGCTGGGTGAGGGTTTGGGGTGGATGGGGGCTGTGGGTGCCTCGCCCCGTTGTCTCAGGGCACAGTGAGCAGGAGGACAGGGCTGAGAATGGAGTTTTTCTGTGGAAAGGTGCACTGTTTGCCCATCCAGAGGGTCCTCGGGGCCTTCTCTGCAGAAAGAGCTCCAGCAGAGCTTCCCAGGTCAGCCCCATCCCAGAGGATCCCAGAGGATCCCAGCTCAGGATGGAGGGTGAGCCTCAGACGATGGGAGGCAATAACTGCTCAGCCCAGTTTTTCCCCATCAGAAGGGTGGTGTGTGTTGTTGGGCTCCTTCAACCTCATCTCTGTATTTAATGTGAATTATTTTGGCTGTGCCTGCCCGACTCCTGCTTTGCAATATTCAATATTCCCACCACTGGTGGCTTTTTTAAGCTGAGCTTCCCAGGATGCGCCAACACCTCCTCCCAAAATGGACTCGGTGCCTTTTATTCTTTAACATGGCCTTGCTGTTTAATTATTTTTTTGCCTACTTTGGTGCAGCACTAAGTGATTTCCCCAAAGCTGCCCCAGCACCCCTGAGCATTGACTTTGCTATGGTTTAAGCGAGCACGGGGCTGATTTAATATTTAACTCCCGCCCTGTACCTGTGCCAGCCATTCCTCCTACAACACAGATCCCCAAAAAAGTAAATAACCAATTTGAACCCCGGGTAAATATCCCTCTGGTGGGAGCTGTGCCGTGCGTCAGCCGCTCCGAGCACGCCGCCGTTGCCTTTGGTAACGCTCCCGTGGTTTTACACCAAAGTCAGGACCTCGAGCATCCTTTGTTTTCTTCCGTCGGGATAACATAATAAAGTATTACCTGCGCTGGCAGCAGGGCTTGTAATGTGTGCTGTAAGCACGGAGCAGAGCCGGGGTGTTATTGCTCAGCCTGGCTGCAGAGGACATTTATTCCTTATTAATCACGCTGACGGGGAGAGCTGCCTCTGTCTGCAGCTCTGGGAGCGCTGCACAAACATTGCTGCAGCCCTGGGAGCTGGGTCATTATTACCCCTCTTGTCCCCCCAGTTTCTTGGCCGAGGGGAGGAGCCGTGGGCTCTGTGGGGGCACAAATTGGGCTAAAAGCCCCCTGTGATGGCCAGCACGGCGGCTGGGATGGGATGGGTGGAGGATGGTGCTGGTGGAGACCCCCGTGCTGTAGCTCTCCCTCAGGATGGTGGGGGTAAACTGCATCCAGGGGAGGGTTAGGTTGGATATCAGGAAAAGGCTCCTCTGGGAATGGGCACAGCCCCAAGGCTACCAGAGCTCCAGGAGTGTTTGGACACCACTGCCAGGGTGGGATTGTTGGAGTGTCTATGCAGGGCCAGGAGTTGGACTCTGATCCTTTCAGGTCCTTTCCAACTCACTCCATGATTCTGTGAGTCTGTGGGGTCTCTCACCATGAGTGGCTGCTGATGTCGCATGGGATGGGATGGGATGGGATGGGATGGGATGGGATGGGATGGGATGGGATGGGATGGGATGGGATGGGATGGGATGGGATGGGATGGGATGCTGTGGCCGCGCCGCTCCCATTCTCTTCCTCTGGCACCAGAGATGGGCTGTGCTTCGTTGATGCCAACCCATCCAAACTCCTCCCAGCCCCATTGCTGGCAGAGCTGAGGGCTGGCGGGTGCCTGGGGCTGGTGGGGCTGCGCCCTGGGCATGGCTCCAGCACGTGTCCAGCTCTGCTGGCTCTGCTCCCCGCCCGGCGCACGCCGCCGAGGCAGCGTCTCCTGCCACCTCACTTTTCTTTCAAATAAAAGCAGCTAATTAACATTATTCTTTAATTATTGCCTTTATCAACAAGGGGTCTGGTTTATACCAGCAGGATAGTCGCTTTCCTTCCCACTACCCAAGCGAACGCTTCAATTCCTGTTGCTTTTGAAATGAATTTGATGTCATCTGCCCATTGTCACTTAATGGGGACACTTGGGTAATGATTGCAAGCTCCAGCCCTGTTAGCAGCACTGCGAGCGTGTAATTTAGCCCCTTAGGCAACAGTACTTTTGAAATCTCTGGATAGTTTTGAACTCTCTGTTCTTAATTAAATATGCAATTTTTCACGGTAACCAGGTTAATTCTTTTGTGTTGTGTTGTAATACTGTTAGGAATTTTCATAGTTCTTATTAAACATTATTCAGGCATTGTGAATTCCATAATTAAAAAAAATGAAAAGAATAAAGCTTGATTCACTTCTTTCTTTTCCCTGGTTAATTTATCAAATGAATTTTGCAAATTTTTCTTTTTCTCCCCAGACGGCGTGCCAAGTGTTTTAAAGGGGAAGGATTTAATTGCTCTGTAGGGATTGGTTGGTTATGAAGGATTTGGCTGTTTGATTAGTAAACCCTATTGGGAATGGTTTAATGCTCCATGATCTTAAAAATTGTCTGATTGTGAGGCTCTCCAAGGATGTTCCCTCTCTTCCTTATGTACGGCAACGGCTTTGCACAAGTGTGATTATGGGATGGGGAGGAGGGAGCCGAGGTCGGGGCTGGGTGAGCTGGGCTGCCCTGGCCAGGAGGAGGAGGAGGAGGAGGAGGAGGAGGATGGTGAGCAGTTGTTCCCGTGTGTCCCTGCAGATTGTGGGAATGGATCTCCAGGCTGGATGCATCCCTCAGTTCCTCCTCCAGGACTCGCTGCCTTGTGGTACAGTGGAATTTTATGGAATATCTGGCTTATTAAGAGGCAAAATCCTGCTGTGCTCTCCATGTCTGAATCACTCCTGTACCCCTGGGCACAGCCCTGTAAGGATGCTGAGGTGCTGGGGGGATCTGTGCAGGCTGCACCATGCATGAGGAGGGATGTGGGGATGCAGCTGCCAGGGTTTGATCCAGGGACCCCAAAGCAGGGGGAACCCACCTGCTCTGACTCTGGAGCCTGGGGATGTCCAGCCAGGAGTCTTTCTCCAGGCAGGCTTTTAAAAAGGATAAAACTGCTCTGTTTCTGCTGGGTTTTTTGGTCCTCTTTGGATAAAGAATTGATGGAGGTGATGTCTGTGCACTGCCATTGGGGCCACAGGGATGGGCTGTGACTCCAGCGTGCCAGGAAGGGCACAGTGCTCCAAAATCCCTGCTGGGGAAGAGCCTGGGCTTCCCTTCCAGAATATCCAGGAGCATCCCCATGGGCATTGCAAGCGGTGTTCTGTGAAGTTTTTAAAGCCCTTTTGGATTTAATATAGAGAAAAAAAGGCCAATATTTGGCCTTATGGTGCCAGCTGGGCTCCCCCTGAGGTTGTGGGGTGAAGGATGGTGGGGCCTCACTATTAAATAACAGAACAACCCCAGCGTGGTGCTGGCACCCAGTGGGATTTTGGGGGGAGCAGGAGGGGTCTTGCCTCCCACTTGGAGCAGCCCCAGGAGGTGCCTCTGTCTGGGAGCTGCAGCCCAGCCAGGATCGATCGTGGCCAGTCTGAGGGGGCTCCCCAGGGGTTGTTTGGGCTTTAAGGAGAGGTCAGAGAGTCATTACACTTACAAATATATTACAGTTTAAGAGAAGAGCTGTCATCTTTGAACTTGGTTTATGTGGCGCCAATTTTTTCCCATTCTCATTCCAGCCAGGAGGATCAGCCAGGCTGGGGCAGCACCTGGGCGGCTCAGGGGAGGAAATAGAGGATTCAGCAGTGCTGGGCAGGGGGGGCTTTGCCTCAAAAAGCTTTAGAATCTATGCTTAAAACTTCTGCTTTCCCCCAGAACTTGGAGAAAGATGTTGGTTTGAGGTTTGAGGAGCCGAGCGATGCTGGCAGTGATTCCGGGTTGGAACCTGTGTCAGAGCTGGGGTTTCTCTGCATCATCATCATCATCATCATCTTTTGGGTGTTTTTGGGGAGGGACAAGCCAGCAGCACGTGAGTGCCCTGGTGTGACCATGTGGAAGTGCCACCAGCCAGCAAAAAGAAATCCAAGATGCCACCAAGCAGCGGCATCACCCCGTGGTGATGTCCCCATCACTGGGTTGAGCAGTGTGGGGCCAGGGCTGCCAATGGGGCTTAAAAACAATGAGTTAAATCAAAATAAATCCCAGTTGTTGCCCCAGTTCTCCTGTTCCTCGTGGCTGAGTGAGGCACTGAACGACCAGCACTGGGCTGTGGCTGAAGCAGGGACACAAACCACTTGCTCCGTGGCCGTGGTGACGCAGGGTTTGAGCAGAAACCAGCAGGACCGAGGGGTTCCACTCCCCACAGGGCTGTGCTGAAGCTGGAAAGTCATTTAAAAACAAAGAAAAAACTATCAGAAAAAAACCCAAAAAGGGCTAGACATTTGTGAGGCGGAGGCGAGCAGATGCCAGTAATGTATTCCCAGGCATGACACAGAGTGGCAGCGTGTCATGAACCGTGTCCCCAGGGACCCCCGGGTCTGTGATATTGGCTTTAACCCCCACCAGCTCCAGTCAGGGCGTAAATTCATCAGGCTTACGGGTATTGCTCTTGGACTACTGAATAATTTACAGTTGCAGAGCCCAGCCAGGTTCAGGTCATCGGGGTTCATGGGTTAATAACAGGTTTGGTTTTTGTTGTCAGCATCTGCCTTGATAACATATGAAAGAATCCTATTCTGTTGATTAGATTTTGAAATGGATCAATTTTTAATCAGCAGAACATCTGACTCACTCAATAAGAGGAGCGTGGTGGAGACAGGACGAGGGGCTCGTTATTTACAGGATTGTTTGTTTTTACTAATACGCAAATCCTCGCCGGGGCTGGAGCCTCCCCCCGCCTTCCCTCACCCCGGCTCCCCCAAAATAAATCGCTGGGATTATCTGCAGCCTCGTGCCAGGTATTTGATCCATCCACTGATTGGGTGGGAAATCCATGCTGCTGCTCAGGGCACGCTGAAGCTTTGATTTAACTATCTTGTTGTCGATGGAAAACATTTACTTACCACTCACCAAATCTTACACAGAAAATTTGATATTTTGGAGGTATTTCAGTCACCTCTTCCCAAGCATCTAAAGGCCACCAGGATGAGTTTGTGGCTGCTGGGAGAGCAGGGAACGAATTCTGGTGGGATGAAGAAATATCCTGGTCAAATTCCTGCCTGTGAGCAAAGTTTCTGAGGGAATAAGTTTTGATTTCATCATTAAAAAGAGCTGGATCCTCATGGAAAGTTAAATACTGAGTGGCAAAAGCTTTATTTATTTATTTTCTGAATTATTTGGTTTTGATTATTTGGGCCCCATGGAAAGTTAAATACTGAGTGGCAAAAGCTTTATTTATTTATTTTCTGAATTATTTGGTTTCGATTGCTTGGGCACTAAAAAAATTCCAAAGTTGACGTATTTCATTGCATCTTGGTAAACTGCATGTGTTTCTTTTTGTAAAGACATGCAGGAAATAAATATTAGTTTTTAATAATAAATTAGTGTTTTTTTAAAATGGAATCCTCCGGGTCAAAATTTTGGCTTGGAGCCAGTCAAGTGCTTAACAACCACCATGACAGAACTCCCTGAAAATCAAATTCTGGTTTTTAATAACAGAAAAGCTGCAAGTCTCATAAATGTAACGTTGGGAGGAGTGTCAGAGGGGTACGATGGCTCTGTGGGGGCTGGCTGGGGACTCTCTGTCACTGGCAGATATTGATACAGGTAAGAACTCATTGGGATGATAATTTGCATGGGTTTGCCCTGGGCCCTTTGGGATTTTACTTTTAAAACTTGTGCCTTCTGGCAGTCTCCTTAACCTAAATAAATATTCTCCCTCGGATCAATTAGGATTGTGGCTGGGGGTGTGAGGAATTGCTCCTGGTAGATTTTTTTTGTTTTCTTCCTTTCTTTCTTGAAAGTGTGGCCTCTTCTTTAGAATTTTTGGTGCATTTCTGAATTTATAGACATAGTTTTTTTGGTTGATTGGATGAGGTGGTGATTTAAGCATCGTGAGAAATGTGCTGAGGCCTCTGGCTGGTGCTGGGGATCCTGGAGGTGAGGATGTGAACATGGGGATGGATTTCCTGATCCCGTTGGGTGCCACAGCCTATTCCAGCTCCCAGCTGAGCACCCACGTGCTCTGTGTTTGCTGACCTTTGGTCACAACCGAGGTTTCCTCTGGAGCTTTGCAGTGCCTGGAGTTATTACAGCACCATAATCCCGAGGGCTCATTCCTACAACCTGGAAATAACTCTGCAGGTAATGGGTGTTTGCTCTCAGCGGATACAGGTGATGTATCAGCCTCTCCTAAAATAATTAGCACCGTGAGAAGGTTAAATATGCAAATTATATCATCCCTGGCGGGTTTATTTGTAGGAGAGCAACGGGTGTCACAAGTTCAGGACTTCCAAGTTAAGTTTATTTTAGTGATGGAAAATGCACTTCTTCTCTTGAGCATCTGCTGCTTGTTTTCTGACAGGAGTTGGAAGAAAAGCAGTTTTGCAAAGAGTGGAGGGGCTGCTGGGTGGGTTTTTATTAAATAATGGGTGCTTAGAAAGCGTCGATGAGGATGATGGGGTTTGGTGCCCGATTTGGGCAGTGGGAATTGCTCTGGGCACTTGCCCGGTTCTTGGCTCCTCTGGTAACTTATTAACTCCAAAAATTGTCCTTGTGTTTAGCAGCTGAGTAAACGAATCTCTGATGGGCCCTGGGTTTTAGTGTCATTGCTCCAGACAGGGCTGACCCAAAACAGCTCCAGGGCTGGTTCTGCTGCCCTGTGGGAGCTGGGTCTGGCACGGAGGGAACAAACAGCACAGGAGGGGCTGGAATTGGTGCTTTGCTGCTTCCGTTGCACTTTGAGGCCATGCAAAGGGATTGCTCCTCTGCAACTCAGGGTTTATTCCAGGGTTCCCATCCCTGGAAGTATTCAAGAGCAGATTATACAGGGTTTGGAGCAGCCTGGGGTAGTGGAAGGTCCCCGTGCTCATGGCAGGGGGAGGAAAGAGATGATGTTCAAGGTCCCTTTCAACCCAAAACATTTTTTATTCTATGATTCATTTTGGGTGTGTGAATTTGTAGCCCAGCCAGCCCCAGGTACAACCCCATGTGCTGCTCCAAAGCTGCATGGATTTGATCCAGAATTCCCAAGGCCTGCACACCGTCCTCTCCTTTTTCCTCCTTGATTTTTTGAGCCATTTAGCCAAGTGTGATGCTGCAATAATTTTGGGCACCACAGGGTATTTGGGTTCATTAGGTCTCACTGTGGGGACTGTACAAATTTACCTTTTGACAGCAGTGGTCTTCTCTGCCCATCCCTTCTCTTCCTGGAGAATCCCCTTCCCACCAGGATGCATAACCTGAGCCTGGAAGGGTTTCTGCCTTTCGGTCTTTTTTTAGGCTAATAATTAAACCATAATGACAGAGCCCAGCATCTCTTTATTTAAAGAGCAGATGGAGCATCCTGGATATTAGCATGGCCCTGGCTCCCACAGTGCCAGCACGTCCTGGAGCTCGGGGTTGGGATGTGCCCCCCAAGGACTGTGTTATTGGGTGGGCAGCGGGTGGCAACGCCAAAATTAAAGGGCATCGTTTGGTAGGGGTAAGATGAGACTCTTTTCCTGTCCCTCCTTCCCATCCCATGGCTGAATCCCAGGAAGCTGCTTTGAAAAGCACTTTTGGAGCACAGGGTTGGTGCAGCTGGCACGCCATGGGCTGAGCTCTCCCTCCATCCTGTCCCCGTGGGTGATCCGAGGCGCCGCGGCCGTTACGCTCCCAGCCGGAGCGGGGCTTTTCTGGTGACACACTTTGTAATGGATAATCCCAGGCTGCCTCTTCCAAAAGCCGTAAAAGAACGGAGAGCAGGCTTTGGCTGCTGAGCTGGCCCAGAGCTCCTTGCTCCCTCCTCACCATCGTGAGCTGCAGCGATGATTTAGGACCTGCCAACGCCGTCCTAGAGGGTCCAGATCCATCCCCAGCAAATCCCTGTTTTTCCCCATTTTGTCTCCACCCGGCATCACCACCTAGCCAAGGTGCTGTGTACCTCCCACCCTGATTTCTCATTGAAGCACTCTCTTTTTTTATTCTTCTCTTAAGCAGCCACAATTGATAATTTAGCTCTGGATAAAGCAACCTTCGAGTTTTTTCTTTCTCAGAGGCCAAAACATTGATGTTGTGTGAAATGGGAGCTTTGAGGAGGCTTTGTATGGAACTTAGCTTCCTGAAAAATTTATTTACTGCGACTGTGATCCGCAGGAGCGAATTGATGTTTATCTATAGTAGTTCTTGCCAGAAAAAAAATGCATAACTGCACTTTCTTGGGAAGCCTTGAAAGGCCTTTTAAATAAGTGTCTAATAGTAGGCTCTCAATAGCAAACAGCCAGCTTGATAGACAGTGTACAGTATATTATTAACTATAAGCAGGCTTAATCTTTTCCTCATGTTTTAGAGAATGCTTTATAACCTTGTGGCCAAAGAATTCATGATCACCAGGTATTTGAAGCTAAGCAAAAATTATACTGGCTGTAACTGCTGGCAGATCGATAGTGCTGGGGAAGGCGGGAGGCAGCGAGCTCCTGCTGCAGCCACGTCCTGATGCTGCTGTTCCTGGCCACTCCTGGCCATCCTCCTCGGGTTTAGGTGGCCCACATGTCTCCTGGAGGGTTCCCTGAGGAGGGATGCGGGTGGGGAGGGTGTTGTTTGTTTATTCTCCTTGCAGCCCCACGTGGGATGGGGGTCCCAGTGCTGTGCTGTGTCGGGCAGGTCCCAGCTCAGCAATGGAATTGAGCTGTGGGATCATTAAGGTTGGGAAAGACCCAGTCCAACCATTAAACCAATGCCACACGTCCCCCCAGGTGCCACACCTTTTGAACACTTCCAGGGATGGTGATTCCAACACTGCTCTGGGCAGCCTGTTCCAGTATCTGACCACCCTTTCAGTGAAAGGATTTCCCCAAATATCCAATCTGAACCTCCCCTGGCACAACTTGTGGCCCTTTCCTCTTGTCCCTTGTTCCCTGGGAGCAGAGCCTGACCCCCTCTGCCTGCACCCTCCTGTCAGGGAGTTGTGGAGAGCCACAAGGTCCCCCTGAGCCTCCTTTTTGACCCTATGTTTTGGTGCCCTCCTTCGCTGCCGTGTTCCTCGGCTCCTCCTGCCCGTGCTGTTGGATCCTGGGAGCTCTGGCCAGGAGTCAGGGAATCGATAGATGGTTAAGGTGATAAGTGGCTTTGCTAAAAACCAATTTTGCAAGAGGAGTTTGCAAAGAGGCCAGCGGAGAGGATCTGCATCTGCACTCGCTCCAGCCCGGAGCTCGACCTGAATTAACCCAGGAAATACCCTCAGTGTGGGATGCAGCCGCTCTCCTCTTGCTTCTGTGAATCCACGTGGATCCTACGGGAGGGTGAGCCTGAGGAATGTCTCCTTCCTCCAGGCAGAGCATTTGGGCGAGGTGAATGTGCCTGAAGGCAACAGAAAATTAAACATGCAGAGTTTGCTCAGCTGATAACTTCTGGTCGCTCTCGGGGGCCGGAGCTGTGCTGGAATTCTGGTGGCAGTATTTGCATATGGATGAAGTGCTCCTGTAGAGCTGCTCCAGCGTGGCTGGTCCAAGCAGGCTTTTCTCTAATCTCCACCATGGCTGGATGCTGCTTCCAGCTCTGTTTTCCCTCAAACTAACTCATTCCTTGCACCCACCGTTAAGAAGCTCCCGTTTTCAGGGTGTTTGTTTATTACTTTTGGCACAGCTCGATGACACTGCTGGCACCGTGCCACCTCCTGGCACCAAGCACAGGTGTCCGAGGTCTCCATGGCACCATGTGGACCCCAGCTCTGAGCTACTGTAAGAGATGGATTAGGGAGGACTGAGCACAAAGAGGGAGCAGCAGATCTTTGGGATGTTTCACCAGAGCGTTTCCAACCACCAACAGCTCCTATGTGGATTTTCTGCGGGCACAGAATTGGGTTGTTTTTAGACTTTCTGACTTTTCTCAGGCTTGACTCATCTTTTCCCACCTGTAAGGGCAGGAAACTCCCCAAACTCCATCCTCAAACGTTGGACACAAGGGCTGATGGCAGAATGAGCCGGCCCAGCGTCCCCTCTCCCTTTGGGCAACGATTCTTTATTTTCCCTGCTTTTTCCCATTTATCAGGTGGAATTCCCCCTTGGCTGGTAACCCCAGAAGGAGCATGGTGGGATGCTCATGCCTTGCTCTTTAGCTTCGCTTTCCTCCCCTTATTTATTACTCCAGCACTTCCCTGCTCCGCCGCCGTTCGGATGCTGTGGCTGAAACCACCTTGTTATTTTATTTTTTTTTTTTAATCATCGTGGGGAGGCTGTTGCTGGCTGCTGATTGACGGAAACATCTTATCTCCTCTAGTCAAAGTGTCTCCTCTTTGCGTGGTAATGAAAGAGTTTGACACTTTGACACGAGTGTCAAACACTTCCCCGACGATGCAAACAGTGCAGGCTTTGATCTAGGTGCAAACTGGTTTTATTACAACAAACAGATCCCCCCTTTCATCCAGAAAGGGAGATAAGGGGTTTCAATTGGTGCTAAGTAGCAGCTGCTCTTAAGGGTTTTAAAAATAAAAATAAGGAAAAAAATATATAATAATGGAATAGCGGAGCTGTTGTGTCATGTTATAAAGCAGTCCTGGTGCTGAGCAGTGAAGTAAGGTGGGTGTGAAGCCAACAGTGGGAATGATAAATGGGAGAGAATCCTCCTAAAATAAAACCACAGAAATTGCCTCTTTTGGGAGATGTTTGGATTTGTTTTTCCCCAGTATTTCCATCTTCAGAAATGCCTTTTCTGGAGAAAATGCATTGTGCTTTTCGTAAAAGTGATGGGGTTTTGTGAAAAAGAACCACTTCTGCTACTAGTTTGGGGTTTTTTTAAGGAAGGGGGAGGCAGGCAGCCCTTTTGGGTGCTCTGGTGTCTTCACTGGGATGCTGAGTCCTGTCCCATGGCCTCATCCAGGACAGCTCCAGTGGGGCTGTGGTGGGATCTGCAGGGTTTCCCCACTTCCCCATCCACCCTTTTTTTGTGGGTGGGATGTGGCCTTGCCTTCTTTCCCCTCCAGTTTTCACTCGTGATCCATTATAGGTTGATATTTATTATACTATCCCCTGGCCAAGCCTGGAGGTATTTTAAGCCCTGGTGGGAGGCCTGGAGGGAGGAATCCCAAACACACCCGCAGGCTGACAAAATTCTCAGTCATGAGCTTTTCTTTTTCAGCAGATAATTTTAAGTAGAAATGGGTAAAATTCCTTCCTGGCGTCGCTCTGCTGGCATTAGGCTGGACCATGCCTGGATTTGGCCCAAGTTTGTCTAATCAAATGCAGCAGCACCTTCTCTCTATTTTGAGCCTTAGCTTGGGCACAAATGCCCTGTGAGCAGCTGAAGAGAACTGATGTGATGTATGGAAATTGTGAAGTTACTGCAAATCCTGAGGTTTCTGTGTGTGTTTTCCCCTCCCTCTTTCCTGCACGGACATGAGCGGGGTCAGCCTGGGAACTGCCTTCAGCCTTCTGGATTTGGGAGTTTTCCTTTTAACTGTTTTCTCAGAAAATCTGTTCCCTTTGAACATCTTGGATTAGGTGATTGTTGTGGGTCAGTTCCAGCTGAGCCACCCCTGTCTCCCATCCCCATCTCCCATGCCCACTGTTGCCCCTCTCTGGGCACTGATGCAGCAAGCACAGCCTGGCACTGGGAGTGGCATTTCCCTTATGCCACCATGGGTCTCCTAAAGTGACTGGGAAGCTCATCCTGGGACCAGGGCTCTGGGGACAGTGCCCTCTGTGTCCACCCACCCACCCACCCACCCACCCACCCACCCACCCACCCACCCACCCACCCACCCACCCACCCACCCACCCACCCATCCCATCCCATCCCTGGATTGAATCTGTCCCATTTCCACTGACTGTCACCGTAGAAATCCCTCCATGGGTTGATTCCTGTTGGGATACCTGGCTCTGGTGACCCCAGTGAGGAGTTGTCCCTGCCTTGGCCTCAGGCACTGCCCCCTGAGATGTCTCAGCCCCAGTCTAGGGGGTGAGGAAGCATTGGGGTGGTCACGTGTGGGCAGAAGTGCTTAATTTAGTGCCTCCTTAATTAGAGCAGCAATTCCTGCTCCTTGCCCTCCTCCCTGGCTGCTCCATGCCAGGGGCTGGAGCACAGCAAAATCCTCCTCAGGAGATGCTGGATTGGGAAGTGACAGGGGATTTGGGGCTTAAATTTAGCCAGAATATGTGGTTTGTTTTTAGATGCTTCTCAAGTTGAGTCGCAGTGGCTTTGTTATAGTCGAGGAAAGAAAAAAAAAACCCCAAAACTGGAAAGGTTTAGATGGAATCTCTCCACAGCCAGAGTTGAGGAATTTAATAGGAGGGAGCTATTCCGCATTGCCCGGCCTGCGCCGGAGATTAAAACTCACATTTCATTTTTATACACTGTGGTTAATCCAATAATGATTCCGTGTTCCGAACGGCAATAATATCTTTCAGCATAGTTAATCAGAAGAGACTTAATGCTGTCACTATTTATTAACCTTTGTTGAAAAGCAAGAAGTTTTCCTACTAATCTGTGATTGTTGCTCTTGTCAGGCTCTGTCAAGTGCAAACCAGATTTGGCATTTGTTCCAGCGGGGAGGATGCTGCTGCCTTCCCTGCTGCCTGCTGCATCCGCCCCCCGTGCAGGGACGTGGTCCTGTGTGCTGCGTGGGGATGCTCTGGGTGCTGGAAGCTTTGGATCCAGCCAGGCTGCTCCCTTCTCTCTCTGCCTCTGCAGCTTCCAGAGGGTTTCCAGCCTCCAGCCACGCAGATCCTGGTGTTTGGGGTGAAGAGGCAGCTTTTCGCCTCCTCCGAGTTATGTTTTGGCTGTCTGGGACTTATTTCTGCATCCAGACTTTGCCAGCTTGGGTCAAAAAGGCAACTGTACCTCCCCTCAGGGTTATATTTTGTCTGCCTGAGCTGTGTTTTTACATCCAGGACACCCTAGGCCAGGACTGTTGGAGATGCTCTCCTGACGAGGTGGCACTGGAGCAGCGACCTTGGTCTGCGATGGTTTGTAGGGGTTAAGTGACTTCCAGCAGCTTCCCAAAAGCTCTGGGAATTCCCCCATCTCATTGCGTCCATCCATGCTGTGGGGAAGGTGGAGTTGCTGGGCAGACCGAGGGGTTAAGGGGGATTTTGGGAGGATCCTGTGGCAGGAGCTGAGCTGAGGTAGGTGGGGGTGGCTCATCCCTCACATCCAAAAATCCATCCCTGTGTGATCCTAGTCCCTGGCAGAGGCAGGTGGGCGCTGCCCTTGGAATCAGAGCCCCGTGCTGGCATTTCCCAGGCTGGCAGCTCCTCAGCACCAGGAGCTGATGTGGTTTTGGGAAGGTTGGTGGCTGTGTGGTGTCAGAAGCTCCGTGCTGCTGAAAGGTCAGCGCGTGAAGGAATCTCAGCCTCCAATATTCTCCTGTTTGGCTCCCGTTGTGGGGAGGCCGGCGCTGGAATTGGCTTGTAGGAGCACCTGGGATTAATGAGGCAGCTTGGTGCCGCGCAGGAATCGATGCTTCCTGCATTAATTGCGCTGTGTTCGAGCTTCGGCTTTTTATTCTGAGTTATGGAGTTACAGGGAGAGATGTCTCTCTTCAGCACAGCCCTGCATCCCACGGGAAAGGGTCCTTTTCCCAACACCCATCCTGCTGCAGTGTGTGGGGCACGTCCTCACTGTGGGATGGGGATGCCCAGCACCGGCTGGAGAGGGAAAACCAAAAAGCAGGACAAAAATAAACCCCAAGTCTCTGCTTCCTTCCCTTGTAATCAGCCAAATGAAGAGATGGATGAGGATGGAGAAGCCACCAGCAGCCACCTGTAGGTCCAGCTCTGCTCTTCACTGGGAGATGGATGGGCAGGAGAGGTCAGGTCTCCAAAAAAGGCTGGCGTCTCCTTGCAAGGGGGTTTGCAGCAGCTTTCACATTTATTTACGCATTAATTGCCATTTAATTGCAAATTATTTTTATTTACTTGCAATTATTTCTGATTTCTGTAACTGAGCACTCATGTGGATGGAGAGAGAAGTCTGCCAGCCCCTTGGGGCTTCGGGAGCTGCTCTGGGAGAGCAGTTGTTGCTGATATTTCTTATTTTTAGGGTGGACTAGCATCGAGCACTATTCTGATCCTCTTGATCGCTCCAACAGGTGCAGTTATTTTACATACAGCTCCAAACAATCCCACTTTGCTAATATCATTGAAGCCTAAACATGGTATTTATATTTTTAGCAAATAGTTCATTCTGGTATTGATTTACGTGTAATGTGGTCCTTGCATGAATAACTACCATAAATCTGGAAGCATTTATTAACCCAAATAGCTGCAAACTCAGTCAAATCCTGTGCGTGTTGGACACAATTACAGAGCTGAAACTGCAAAGTTAAAGAGGAAAACGTAAACCTTATTTTTCTGTGACCAACCCAGAGTTTCTGCCATTGATCCATGATAGGAGGCAAGGGTTAAGACAATTTGGCAAAATGAAAAAGTAGGGAATAAATAACAATAAATGGGATTTCTGATGTGGCCTGTCGATATTTGGGATGGCGCCTGGCTCTGCCTTCCCTGCCTAGCCAGAGAAATTAACTTTTGAACTCAATGGCTCCAATCTTTTTCTCCTGACTCCATCCCTTGTGCTGATGGGCAGCAGTGACAGGCACTTATTTGTTATCCGATTGATACTGAGCCCAGCAAAGCTGGGCTTTGTGGAGCCAGGGCTTACAAAAATAGTGTAAATCTTGTTTGGTATTTGTGAAATAGGGATCATATTAAAAAAGCCTCCGAGCCCTCGCTGGTGCCGTGCGCCAGACGTGGAGGGCTGGAGTTCGGAGGGCTGGAGGGCTTCTGGTTCTAAATTTAGCCATTTAAAAGAAGATTATGGACTATGCACTTGGGACTTTTAAAAAGGCTTTCACAATAACTCTTGAAAGCCTGATGCCTTTAATCCTAAACTTTAATTTAAAATAAAGAAATCTTTTCAACTCGCTTCCCCTCCCCTCCTCCATCCCGCTCTTGCAGGCTGAGGTTCTTCCCAGCTTGCTTACGGAGCGAAGATGTGCTCAGCTCTTTTAATTCCTTATGAAGATATTTATTTTTTAATAGAAAGAAAATCAAGTCAACACTCGAGAGTATACACAGCAGTTTACCGCGATAGGAGGAATTAATCAGTCTATAAAGTTCAAAACGTACAAAGAGGGAAGAAAAAAAGCCACCCCGACTGATCAAACACGAGGCTCTTCTCTGAGATGTGGAGATAAAAGCCTTTTCCTCCCCCAGCTCCTCCACTATTGGCAGCCAGTGGGATCAAGATTATTTTTTTTTTTTGTTATGGAAAGCTCAAGATAATTAATGTTGTTGAAAGAGGACCGTTGGGTTGGCGTCTCGCAGGCTGGCCCCCAGTCTGGCATCTCGGGAAGCAGCAGCGAGTTGGGGGGGAGGAAAATGTCCCCCACTGAGGGAGCTGCCAATTTAAGGGAGCAATAAATAATATCGAGAGATTAAAAAGAACATTTAAAAGGAGCTGCGGCGCTGCCGTTGCTGTTGAGCCTCTTCCCTGCCCGCGAGGGCGGTTTGCGATCCGGAGCATCCTCCTGCTGTAACTCCTCTGGATGCTCTTCCAGGGCCAAATCCCTGCATCCCTGCATCCCTGCATCCCTGCATCCCTGCATCCCCTGCATCCCTGCATCCCTGCATCCCTGCATCCCTGCTGGGTGCTGGGAGGTGTTGGTGGAGCTATGTGTTGGATCTTTCCCGTCTCCCAAGGCTCGTTTGGCCGCGTCCTGTTGCGGCGCTGGTGCTAAATGTGCCTGCCCCCAGGATCAATAGATGGATGGTCACCCAGGCTGCGTGTGCAGCTCCTCTGTCACAGCCCTGACAGCGCCCGATCGAGACGCGAGCGGGCAGCTCATACATCGAGCGCTCTTTAAAAAGCGCGATGAATTAATTACTGCCATTAATGACCGGGGAGAGACTTCAGGAAGCTTCGGCTGATGGTTCGCAGCCTTGAGCTGGGAGAGGAGCTGAGTAGGTGGCACCTTTACGGTGCTTCGGTGTTGGTGCTTCTGTTCTAGTCCAGGGTGATGTGGTCTGTGGTCTCCATCCGTGCAAAACCCAGATTTGTAGGGTTGGGTGAGTCCCTGCAGATCTGGCAGAGGAAATTCCAACCTAGCCATGAGGGCTTTTAGAGGTATCTTTTCCCTGATCCTTTGGTCCTGCATCCCCAAACCTTCCTCCAACACCCCTGACTGAGCATCCTCATGGGATGATGTGCGATCCATGGGTCAGGATGGTCTGGTCCATGCTCCCCATCCTCATGAGAACAACCAAAATTTGTAGGATGTGAAGGGTTCCTGCAGGTCTGGCAGGAATGGAACCTGGGGAAAAAAATACCTAAATGCCTTCATTCCTAACGAATGGAATCCCTGGATCCTGCATGGGCAGACCTCTCTCCAACACCCCCAGCCAAGTGTCCTCATGGAATGATCCATGGGCTGGGGTGATCCCCAAACATCCCAAGTGCACCAGGCCTGCGTCAACATCATTACAACGCTCTGGTCGCAGCTGCATTTGCCCCATCCAGCTGTTTGCTCAAGATCGTGTTAATTATGATGGTTTTTTAATTGCTTTGAGGGTCTTTCTGCCCTTTCCCAGCCCCCTTTGAAGGAGCTGAGACGGCACAGCTGATCATCCCATCCTCCTCCACCTTTTCTATCCCGGTTATTTATTATGCAGCATCACCAGGATTGCTCTCAGACAGGGCTTGTCAGCTATAAAAGACACTGGCAAATTTTATTAGTTGACAGAAGGGTGGTGGGGTTTTCTTTTTTTTCCTCCTCCTGAAAATATTAAAAAGTCATTTTAGTTTAGAAACCTAATTTTAATTTAGTTAGGTTTTAATTTAATTTAGTTTTTAAATTCATTTTCCGGCAGAACTCAATTTTTCAAGCGTAATTTGATGCCGTCAGTGGCCATAATGTTTAATGTCCTCCCTATAAATTGCGAGGATGGCTTTGAGATGATTTACAGGATTCAGGGGGATGAAGCCATCTCCTGGCCCTGCACGTGGGAGAGGCTGGAGAGAAAATGCTTTTATTGTGGCATCTGCAGCAGCCAGGGTGTTACCCACAGAAAAATGGGGAAAACCTCAATTTTCCTCTCTGCTCAGCACTGCTTGGGGAAGGATAGGAAGAGACATGGCTCTGTGCTGGGTGGGAATTCTCCAGGGATATTCCTGGATATCTGTGCTGGGATGAGGGGGAATCCCAAGTGGTGACATTCCCCCCCAAATCCATCTGCTTTCCCAAAAGTGAGCTGAGCCATTTCTCAGCACGGATGGGAAGCAATGGAAGGGAGTTTGAAATCAGGGCCTTGGAAAATACAGCGTAATTGAGTGAAATTCCCTCCCAATTTCATCCCTCGAAGCGTTGCATCTAATTACTGGATTAGAGAAGTCTTCAGACCATGTATCGAACATTATAAATGGGGATGAGATGATTCTGGGAATGGCTTAATGAAGCAGGGGAGATGGGTGAGGATGTCTGCATGCACCTTTGGGTCAGGGCCTCATCGATTTGGCAGAGGAGGAGAAACCCTTTGGTGCTTTGGGGAGCGTGGCCATGGGGAAGGTTTGATTTTTCCTCTTGGTTTTGGCTCCTGAGTAGGAGCAGTTGGCTCTGAGGGATGCACTGGCTCCTGGGAGTTTTTGCCTGGTGGAATGTGTCTTCCTTTTTTTGTGATGAAGTGGCCAAACTCTGTGTTTATGGGTGGGGAGGGAGAATTTGAGGCATCTCCCAGTGTGGATTTGGGAACCCAGGGATGTGCCTGCTGAAGGGCAGGTGGTTTTGGCCAGAGCTTGGTGCTGCCATATCTTGTCCCATAATGAAGTTTGGGGTTTTGCTCTGGAGACATTTGGTTACTTCCAAACTCGGTGCTCAGGGAGCAGACGTGATCCTGGCTGCTCATGGCTCCAAACCCAGGCTGTAGAAACTCATGGAAGTTTCAGACTTCTCCCAAAGACCATCAGTGGGAAGCAGAGGAGGGCTCTGTACTCACTGTTCAGACCCCAAATCCATCAGCTCGTTCCAAGCATGTGTTTCCCTGAAGGTGTGTGCTCCCAGGTCTCTGTGCTGGGGAAGGGCCCCCATCCTGGGGGATGCAGATGGAAGGGAAAAGCTCATCCACTGGAGATGTGGACCAGAGAGATGATGGGACCTGCATCCTTGGAGGTGTTCAGAGCTGACTGGGATGCAGCCCCGGGCAGAGGGGTTGGGCAGGAGCCCTCTGGACACCCCCTGACCATTGCTTGTACAGAGTGGGATGCACTGCTGGCTCCCACCTGTCAGAGCTCCATGGTGGCCATCCCATGCCACATGCCAGCCCCATCCCTCTGTGCCTGCCTCCCTGCAGGGCTGAGGCTTGTTCTCCGTGCCCATTGGATGGATCCAACATTGGATTCCTTTGGTTAATTTTAACTCAATTGCTGGTGATGCCTTTCAAGAGATGCTCCAAAAAATTTCTGTAGAAATGGGCTGGAGAAAAGCACCTTAAATGATTGTCCTCAGTGGGGAGAGGGGATGTGAGCACAATCATCCTGTGAGACCCTGGAGAATCCCCACAGGAACTGCCTGCTGTATCCTGGGCTGTGCCACCATCCTCCAGTGCCACCATCAGCCTGTGCCACCCCCCACTACGGCTTCTCCTGGTGTCCCCACGCTGCCTTTGTGCTCCTGCCCCATCCTGGTTCCCTTCACAGAGGGGTCTCACCCCGCGAATTCCTCCCCCATGTCCCACCTCAAGGCTGGTGTGCCGGTGCCAGAGGTGAAATCCCAGTGCCCTGCTGAGGTGCCTGTCTCTCCCATCTCTGCCAGCAGGATGCCATCGCCACCCGGCGTCCCCGGGGTTGTCATGGTTACTGACGCATGGGACCCCAGAGACCCGGCTGGGAATTAATGGCAGCCCGGGATAAAGGATTCCTGTCTGGGCCGAGTTGATGGATTACATTGATGTGCCATTTGTCATAGCGTAATTGTTCTGGCAAATGTAATACCCACTCGTATAAACATTGTGCTGCTTTGCTAATAAAACTGAAAATAGGAAGAGAAAGGATGATGCAGTGTTATGGTCAGGCAAAGAGACACTGCCTCCTCTCCGTGCTGGCACCGGGGGCTGCTGCTGGAAACCCGCCCCAGCCTGCCCTCTCCATCCATGGAAAATGGGCAAAGGGACCGTGGGATCCTCGTGGGATGGGGGTGTGGCATCGTTTGGCCCATCACTGCTTTTGTTTGGGGGGTCAGACACGTTCTTCACCCCCAAAGGGGGCCCCTGAGGGTGCTGAGGCCGTCCCTCCCCAGGGCAGAGGTAAATGAGGCTGTGGCGCTTTTGGCAGCTGAGGGGCTGCTTTCACCTGGAGGGGGTTTGTAAATTGATTTATGGCACGGTGGGCACCTGTCCCTGGGTGCCACCCTCTGCCCTTGCTTCAGGAGCACCAGGGTCTGACGCTGCTGGGAGCAGCCGGTGCCCAAATCCCCAGGTAGTTTTGCTTTCTGATTAATCAGCCCCTGAATTAGGAGCCCAGCAGGGATATCAGCTGGAGATGAATTGCTCATCCTCCTGCCAGCAGTTCCTGGTGCTGGAGTCGATGGAGAGGGGTCAGAAAGCCCCACCAGCCACCCCTGCTCCTCACCCAGGACCCTCTGTCACTGTGGGGAGCATCATCCCTGCACCCACAGCTTGTCTGGGAGTCAGGTCATGGCACTGTGCCCACGTTTTGGAGTTCAGGACCATCTCACCCCTGTCTTCTCCCATTTTTCTGCCATGAAAAGCAATGAGGATGAGGAGGAAGAACAAAACCCTTTGTTGCAGCTCCACAACCCCCTCCTAAATCCTGAGGTAGTTCAGCAGCATCGTGCTTTACACACTCATTTCTCCAAATGTTTTGGAAGTTTCTGGTTGACCTGATTCATAGGAAAAAAAAAAAGATAAACACCCTTTCTGTGTTTGCAGTCATATGTAATTTTTATCTCTTGACCTTTAAACGTAAGCAGCAGTAAAATGAAGAACTATGGCAGTCATTTAACACCCTGCCTGTACTAACTGGTTTCTGCCTGTGAGCCGTGGTTTTAAATTGGCTAATGCAGAATACTTGCAGAGCTAATAATAATTCAGATTACTTCTGTCAGCTATTCCGGTTTCATGGGTAATTTAGTAGTTGAATAAATTTTTAAAAAAATTCATTCGTTCCCATGCACTGTTATGAATCAGTAGATGGTTTACCATTGGCAGCAGTAACTGTAAGAAGATTTAAATTGCTACTGAAAAGGATTTGAGTGAAGGTAATGTTTTATAATGTTCTAAGCCATATGCACTACTTTCAGGCCTCATCAGTTTTACATTGATTCCTAGTGAAGTGTTTAATTGCATCATGAATGCAATATAATTCAGTTCTTTTTGCTAATATGGTATATATCTCAAAGTGATATACAGCACTGACAGTGAAGACTCAGGGTTTTCTTAGGATTTTCAAAGATGCCTGTGTGTGTGTGTTTGCACGCGTGTGTGCACATCTGTGCGTGCCCAGGAGCGTTTTCCTTGGAAACCTCAGGGCTCTTGCTTGGCTGCTCAGTGCCGAGAGCTGCCAGCTCTCCAGGGGTGTCTGTGTGGCCATCAGCAGGTAGGGATTTCTATACATAAATATCTATCTCCTGCATAAATATAAATGTAAACTAGAAAAGATGTATGTAAACCTGTATTGAAAGGTCAGCTCTCACAACCTGCCTGCTCTGATGTTGACCAGTGCTCACTGGGCAGCTCAGCTCTGGCCCTGGGGCTGTTGTGGTCCTTTGTCTCAAACCAGCAGGCTGGTGCTGCTCATGCCCGTGGTGGGAGATGGAATCCTGGTGCTGCCGTAGCCTCGTGGGTTTAAAGATTAAACAAATGAAAAGAAACACGATTTCATGTTGGTGTGGAGACAATTTGAGTCCGTACAGGAGTTCCTGGGGACGTGGCAGGTGGCCAGCCAGCAGCAGGGAGCTGTGTGCTGGTGATGCAGCTCTGGACCCCCCCATCCTGACAGAAAGCCCATTTCTGTCCTGCTGCCAAGCTCCTGGAGCTGTGCAGGATGAGCTCTGGAACCACCTCTCTGTGCCCCTCGGTGGCCCTGTGCTGGCTCTGGTGCCCTTCCCTTCCTCCTAGATCTGTCTGCTCCCTGCAGGGCAGGGACCATCCCTGTCCCCCCGTCTCCCTCTTGCTGCTTCTGCTCATTACAATTTCATCAGTTAATTAAGGATTGGGCCCTGGTGTTATCCTGGTGGGAAAACCGAGGCAGGCTCGGTGCTGGCTGGGATTTTCCCATGGGAGAGTGGCAGCTCTTGGCTCCAGCAGAGCGAGCATCCCCCATCCCTGCTGTAACCCCGACCTACCTGCCTGCATGCTGCTGGTGGCTCAGTTTGAATTCCCAAATTTCCATGGCTTTGTGAGGAACACCCAGTGCCACCAGGGACACGTCCCTGGGGATGGTCGCTGTTGGCTGCTGCTGTGAACCTGCTGCTTTTGCCTTTGGGAGTCTTGTATGTTAAATGGAGTTACTCATTTTGGGATGCAGCATCCTTTGGTTTAGCTTGCTATCACGAGCAGGGAAATCCTGCCCTGGGCAGCGACCTCAGTTTGGCCCCATGGGGCTGGGGGAGGCTGATGAGAGCAGGATCCAGCCCCACATTTGGAATATTCCCACAGAAGGCTCCTCCTTGGCCGCAGTGCTCCCCACCGGCGCTGCAGGGGCCGGGACGCGTTCCTGCTTTGGAGCCTAATGCGATATCAAAGTCACTAACATGATTATGCTTATATATCATATTAGGGAAAATGAATACTAATTCAATACAAACTACTAATTCAGTAGAACAGAAAATTGCTGAGAGAATAGAAAATTGCTGAGCGTGCCGAAGCTGGGCATGGCTCGCAGGAGAGGCGCTGCCTCGCTCCGTGCTGGAGCGTTTTCCCACCCCGACTGTGGCACAGCTGGCCAGGGTGGCACGGAGCATCCTGGGGTGTGTCAGTGCCAGAGCTGAGCTGGAGAGAGGCTCTGGAGATGGCTTTACATGGAGCTGGGGCAAGAAACCCTGCTTTGCTTTTGATCCTGAGGCTCGTGGCCAGGGATTGGGAGATGTTAGCTGGAACCTGTGTGAGAACTGAAGCAGGAGAGCAGGGAAATGGCTCCAGGTGGGGAATAAAGCTGGTGTGGGAGGGTGAAATCCTGTTGGAGCCAGTGTTTTAAGTTGTTTTCTTTTCCTAATGCATGGATCATATCTCATTCCTGGCCTGCTGCTGAGTGTGAACTCCCCGAGCTCCAGGGCAACACCCCCGTCTTAGGCACACTGACTGGGGCTTCCCACGGTCCAGCTTTTCTCCTCAGTGTCAGCTCCGTATTCCCACTTCCTCCTCATGACATTTCTGCCCCAGGACATTACCTCTTGGTACCTCAGGTATGCTCCTCACTCCAGTTCCTGCTGCAAACTGACCATGGAGTCTCCTGCTCCTCGGGACAGTTCCCAGCACCGTGGCTGCTCCCACGGTTTGTGCCGGGACTCGGGGAGTGTCGGGGGCTTGGTGAGAGGCAGCTGTTGATGCAGGAACCACATATCAGGCTCTTGGTTTAACTGCATTCTCCTTCAAATTATTAGTGCTTGTACAAGTTTTCAGGCCATGCTATTTCCTGGAGCTGTGCGGCGTTCCCAGGTTGTGGCAGCTGGATTGAATCTCCATCCCTGGCCAGGACACCCTGTCCCATGGTGAGGGCACCCAAATTTCTCTGATTTACTTCTGAATCAGGAATTTCATTGCAATTTAATGCATCTCCTGTGGGTCCTCTGTACTGCAGGGACAAAGCAGGGCCCTCAATATCTGACCCTACACGTCCTCCCATCCCACACGGGCACCTTTGGACAGGAATGTGGCTGGTTCTGGAAATACCAGGTGTTTACCCAGTTGAGAGAGAGCTGTAAGTGGGACACACGATGTCTCTGTACTAATATGGTAGGAGAGTCTTATTGTATTAGCAATTTCCCATCAGATCATGTCATATTAGTATTGTATTGTATTAGTATTTGTTTTCACTAATGTGATGTGAAAGTTGCTAATATGATAAGACTCCTGCATTGTATAGTGAAAACAAATATTAATATGATAGGATGGAAAATAGCTAATAAGAAACTAAGTTGCTAATCTGACGTGATGGATCTCCTAAAGGAATTGGTTGTAGCTTTCCTGTACTTTTCCAGGATCACCTTCAACCCTGCTCGGGGTGGGGGACGGGAAGGCAGCAGCACTGCTGTGTGCCACGGGTGGGTTTTAAAGGGATGAATCCACCTGGAAAGCAGGAGCATCTCCTTTGGGCTGAAATCCAGGCTTTCATTAGGCAGAGGGAAAAAATAATCACGTGTTTATAGGAAAGCCCTTGCATGTGGGGAACCCAAGAGTCCTGGGGCAAGCTGATCCCTGGGAAATGCAGTAAAGATGAATTTAGGGAGCCTCTGAGAACCCAGCAGGCCGCCCCGAGCTGCAGTTACACCACAGTCTAACTATGACAAGGCATAACCACCAGTTTCCTAATTTTATTTTATTTTTTCCCCAGTCACAGGAGCAAAATATCAATTTCTGACACGGAGAGCGCAGGGTAGGTGAAGCAGAGCTAAATAAAAATAAACATTAAACAATTATTGGAATTTAGCTTTATTTAAAAAAATCAGCAGGGTTGTGGGAACGAGCCACCTATTAGCGGGGAAAAAAAAAAAAAGCTATTGGGCTTTTTAACAACATGCTGTTTCTTGGCGGAGGCTGGGTTTTGGGCTGTGCACAATCATGTTATTGATTAAAGATGATGTAGCAGCAGCACAATTATATCACAGTTTGCGCTCGCCGCGGTGGTACCGTTGGCCTCTCATTTGTCTGTCGGAGATTGGTTTGTTTGCCTTGCCCTTCCCGGGTGTTGCTCCTCACTCCAATGGGTCCCCTGGTGCTGGTGGAGGAGGCTCGGGGTGTTTAGGGATTTGGTGTTGTCTCGGTGGTGAAAATGGTTTTCATTGTTTCTCGTCCCCCGTTCTGTGTTTAATGGTGATTCCGGTTTCTGCGCTGTCGACCGCGGTGATGCAAAACCAGGGAAATGTTGGGGTTTTGCAGGAATCAACCAGCCTGGGGTGGATCAAGAGCAGCAGTTTGGTTTGGTGGAAGGTGTCCCTGCCCATGGCAGTGGGGTTGGAATAAGATGACCTTTAAGGTCCCTTCCAACCCAAACCACTCCATGATTCCATGACCCACAGTGGCACTGCAGGGTCTGGTGTTGCCCTGAAATCGTGCCAGATCCGGCCCAGCTGATGCTTGGGATGCCATAGCAGGCAAAACCACAGGGAAGGGCTGTTTTAAAGCATTTCCAGAAAATTCTGTGCCGGAATGAAGAAGCCAAAGGGAGAGGAGGGGAAGGGGCTGCGAGCGGGTGGCTGGCTGGGAGCGTGCGCCTTCCAATCAGTCTGTAACGCAATCAATTCTGTATATCCCCAGTGAAACAGCAACATTTATTTAACGTCTTTTATAGAGCAGCTGAGTTTTATCACAAATCACATTCCGTTGCTATTCTTCGGGGACCCCTTGAAGGCTAAAACGCACTTACTTTCCTCCAAGGAAGTTTACCAATTCTTCAATAAAGCCCCATTTGCGTCCGTATGTAAAATTGACACATTTATTGAATATTAAACATTCGCCTATTGCCTGTGCACTTCTTTTGACTTTATCTGCTGCCCTTAAAAGTCGTTCAGGGAAGGATATATCAAAGTCATAATAAAGGTATATTTATGGATGGGGAAGGGATGCTGGAATCTGCTGGAGGGGTTGGTGGAGTTCAGTGGCTCCCTCCTTGGAGCAGCCCTTTTTCAACCTCTGTCTCTTGGCAATGACCACCTGGCCTTGTATTTTCTCTGCTTCTCCTAAAGGAATTTTCATGCTCAAAAGCTGTTTGGTGTTAGGTGCTTGCTGGGGTTGTGCCAGGTTGCAGGAATACACTTTTCCAGCCCAGAGTCAGTCCAGCTAATTAGCAGGAGGTCCAATAAAACAAGTTTTTCTTTTATCACTGTTACTAAGTGCTGTTGTAAATCAATTAAAATGTATTCTAGTAATTCTATTTTTCCTTGGCGACTCTGTTTAAAGAAATACTGAGCCATTAACAGTATTTTCCATACGTTTGTCTGTGTGTTTATGGGAGGATATTGAGCTGTTGCTGTTGAGTTTGGTGCTCAGTGATGAGCTCAGGATCCTGTCTCTGCATCCATTTATTTGGAGAAAGGTGCAGGTTTCTTGAAGGGAGTAAGGAGGGAATTTTCTTTTCCTTGAAGCATGGATATTCATGCCAATGATTGTCCTAATTACTAATTGGTGAAGGCACAGCTGCGTCCTCTGAGTGCATTCCTGGAGTTGTTTTTTGGGGAGTGTTAACTCAGGAGGGTGTGGGAGCAGTGTGTGGTGGTCCTGCCTAAACAGACCTCTCAGTCCAATCCCTAAAAACATCACAGCCTCTGTGCAATGGGAAAAACCTGTGTGGCTGGAGGAGAAAATCTGCCAGGAGCAAAAAAATTGTGGATTCACCCCTTTATCTGAGCCATCCGTTCTCTCTCTCTCTCTCTCATTCCCTGCCTTTTCTTCAATTCACATTATTTCAAGTACCATGGAGGAATCTGGGCTGGCTTGCCCTGCTCTAGGGATAATTTCTCCCAGGCCACTGGCTAATTGAGGACGCCTCGTTAGACCAGGAGGTGGCTGCCGGGTGGTTCCATTGACTGTGGGATGCCAGCAGAGCACAAAGAGCCTCTTGCTGGTGGCTGCTCCAAGATCTACCTGCCCCATCAGCCTGGAGAGGTAAAGGTGCTCCTAAATCCCATCTGGAGACAAATCCCTGCCATGGGGGATTAACTCTTCAGCTCCGTGTTTTGGCAGCTTTTTGGAGAGTTGTCCCCAACCTGTCCTTATTGTTATCTATCAGTTGTGCTTATCAAGAATGAACTGAATAAATTAATGCCTTGCTGAGCACTGGGATGGGGCCAGACTATCAGGTTTTTGGTGGGGCTAGATTTACCAGCAGGAATAAGGAGCATTGAATTGGAGATTTAAGAGTTGCTTGGTTGTTTTGAAGGATTTCATTCTGTCCCTCCTTTGGAGCAAGGTGGCTCTGGGAATGCAGTTGGCTGCAGGCTGGGGTTTGGCTCTCACTTTGCCGTGGTTGCAGCTCCATCCTTGGACGCTGAATTATAACATTGGGTGAGAAAGTTAAGTTCTTAGGGCTGAGACACCCCAAATTATCCCAAGGTGGAAGAACAAATGGGTGTGCAGCAAATCTTCAGAGGAGCCAGCCCATCCTTGCAGTGAAGGCAGATTTTTGGGGCGCTCGTCCGTATTAATTTATGAAAGAAATAAATAATGAATGTCACCTGAATGGAGCTCCAGTAAACACAGCTCATCTGGAGTGTATCATAAAAATAATATACAGCTGCCTCTCGGCAGCTCCCGACTCACTGCTGGATGGCAGGAGAAGCCCCTGTGCCAAGGTCCCACTGCTGACACAACCCTCATCCTACTCCAAAATCCCCAAAAGCAGCTCCCGGCACAAATAACCTTCCCAGTGCACCGAGAGGCTCTTCTTTATGGGTGAGGGAAAGTGCTTAAAATGCTTAGAGGGAATAAACAGCTTTTAATGAAGTTACATTGCCACATAATGGGTATCATAAAATTGCCTTCATAGTACAGGGTCCCAGGATGGCTTTTATTATCGACTGAGCAGGAATCCTGTCTGTAAAGCTCCGGCAGCTGCAGAGAGGAGAATGCAAAGTCTTCTTAAATTACCTGATTGAAATAACCGGCAAATATTCTGCTTTGCTGCTTTGTTGAAGGCAAAGCTGCCTTTGGGGTGGTCTGTCAGACCTGGTTTGCAGCTTCTGAAGAACACAGGAGTTTCATTGCAGCAAAACAGATGTTCATCTTGTTTCTCTATCGGCTGTTTGATGAGAGATTTATTGCTCTTCTGCTGGGCTGGAGCTCCTCTGCTGCGGAGTCTATTAGGCAGCCCGGGAGCTGGCGGGGAGCCAGGGAAGCCACGTTTTGATGAAACCCATGAAAAAGCCTCGGCTTGGAAGGCGCCAGTAATAATGCATCGGCTAGACTTGGATCGGGCGATTGATTGCCGTGATTTGATTTATTGATCAATACCCTCAAATTTGGCGTCTGAGAAGCTGAACTAATCTTTAACTGCTGTGAACATCTCTGCCTGGTGGAGAATTAGAGCTGATAAGGAATGTATGAAAGGAATCTGAGCTTATCTTAATCACACAGTGCCCCGGCGCTGCCTGCGCCGAGCGGGAGGGGATGTGTGCAGAACACAATCACCAGGCAGAACAGAGCAGATCTATAAATTGATGGAATTCAAAGCCTCCAGCATCGATTACCATTATAACAAACAGTGGTGCGCTGAATGTCTGATTATTTTTAGACAAAGATTCTGTGCTCTCAGCAGCAATTTTGCTGATGCTGTCACTGTGTCAGATGTCTGTTGTTGATTGCAATTAGATGCGATACAAAAAAAAGAGAAAAATTTAAAACTATCTCTGCCTATAGTTTTATTTCCACTTATTAAATCTCCTCCTTTGTTTGCCTCCTCCTAATGTCTGCAGCTGGATGAAATATTGCATTACCAGAAGAGATCTCGTATATTCAGTTGGGTATAATCACTTTACAGATCATTGGATTATATCTGATATGGTTCAGATAATCCTGGGGAAATGTGGGACATTTACTCTGCCTTGGTTAAATAAATGCGCCCTGGTTTAGGGTTTTCAATGTGAATCTGCATAACATTTGGGTTTCTGAAACAGGGTCTGCAGCCCTCCCAATGATCCAATTCTATTAAAGCACTAATCAATTCCCTGTGACGTCAGTCTGCTCTCCTGCCGGTCCAGCGTGGATTTATCCTGTCCTTTTTAAATGGCTTTTGGAGCTGCCACAGCACAGGCTTTAATGGTTCAAGGAATGGTCACTACCAGCAGTGGTGATGGGGTGTGGGCAGTGGGGAGCAGGGCACACAAGGGGTTCCATGTGCTGGGACCCCAGGAGCACCCATTGGTTTGGTGCTTTCCAGTTTCTCTCCAGTGCTGGTGCGTGGCTAAGTGGCCACATTTGGGACCCATCAGTGTTGTGGGAATGTCTCTAGAGGGAAATGTGGCTGGGGATGACCAGGACAGGCACATCCCAAATGTCCCAGACCCTGAAGATACTTGCCAGGCTTTGGCCAAGTGCCTCCGTGCTGGAGCTGATTGAGCCAAAGCTGCTGGAAATGTGGTGGCTTCCAAATGGCTCTTCCCAATGGGGAAAGCTCTTGGGGAACCCTTGTGAACCCCAAATGGGGGCTGTGGGTCCATACAGGCATCAGGATTGGGAGTTCCCTGGGGAACTCAGCTGGACCAGGCTGGGTTTGTTTGGCTGCTGGACTCTCCTCCTGCATCCCACACTTGATGCTGGTGCAAGATATTTGGGGAATCTCATGTTTTAATTTCAATCCCAGACGGTGGCCATGGGCTTTGGCACGTGGCAGAGCGCTGGCCGTGGCCCTGGCCCTGACCTGGTGGCCGGGGGAGCAGGAGGTCTCCTCTTGAACGTGACCTCATCTTGCGCAGCCACGCGCGGCTCCGGGGCTTGATGGAAAAATGCAGCGCGGCGGCGCAGGAGTTATGTGCTGCTGGCAGCTGGTGTTTTCTTTCTTTGGGAAATCTAATATATTGATTAGCTTTCTTCAGAACAGCATCAATAAAGCGTATAATGGCATGGCTGGTGCCTGCGGCGTCTCCTCCCCTGGTCTGAGCCCCCCTGGAGCCGGGAAGGACCTTGGCTGCTCTGTGCCAGGCTCCGCGTCCCGTCGGCTGCTCCTCCCTTTCCTGGCAGCCACGGGCCCTGCTCTGCCCGGAGAACATGCTTGGCTGGACATCCTGATCCTCTGCAGGGAGCTTCTCCTGGGCAGCCTTCCTCCTCCTCCTCCTCCTCCTCCTTCTCCTCGTCCCATCCTGCGTCTCCGTGTTACCACTGCCTCCAGCAGTTTTGGCTCAATCAGCTCCAGCACGGAGGCACTTGGCCAAAGCCTGGCAAATTATCTTCAGGGTCTGGGACAGTTGGGATGTGCCTGTCCTGGTCATCCCCCAGGCACTGAATGTCACCAGTGGAGCCACCATCACCCAGGGGGGGATGTGTGGCTGGTGCTTTTGGGAATACTGGGTGCCAGGGGAGCTCATTGCATCCCAGGTCTCTTCCAGGAGCACGTGGATGCTGTGCCTGTGCCATCGTGGTCCCACTCCCGGCTCTATCCTGGCCTGTGGCACATGGATGGCGGCCCCAGCCCTGTGGTTACAGCTGGGGAAGATGGAAGGACCCATTAAAGTGCCTGAGAGAGTTTAGAGGGTGGTTTATTGTTGTTTTTGTGGTTGTTTTTCTTTAAGCTGATTGATTGCAATAATGAATGGGGCCCAGAAATCAGCCAGAGTGGCGGCTCGAGGCCACCACTGGATTTAAAGTCCTGGTTGGCTTCAAACCCTCTCCACTGTTCCAGCTTTCATTGGTAAAATACACAGAAAACCAGTGGGAGCTTATTTAGGGCTCTCCCAAGCCCAGACCTGCCCTCAGATGGCGGTGCTGGTGGGAGCTGGTGCCTCGTGCTTGCCAAGAGCTGTTTTATGAACTGTTGGCTTATTTATAGTTCCATGGTTCACTGGAGATCGAATCCATCTGGAGCCGTGGCCCGTTCCACCACGCAGCTCCTTGGCCAGGTAAAGGCAGCATCTTCATCCAGGATTGATCCCACTTATGGATGATTTTATTTTATCTGCAAGTCTGATCCACTTATGAAGGGTTGGAGGAGAATCCTGGTCCCCCACTGCCCTGGGATGGAAGTGTCCAAGCTGCATCCCACCAGCCGGGAGCCTGGAAGGGTTTTCTCTGCTTCCCAAGCATCTTGCAATGAGCTCATTTCAAAGAGAGATTTTCAGGGCAAATTGACAGCTGATGACTATGGGAAGATGTTTTCCAAAGGAGAAACAATTTACGATAATTAGAAATTTATAAAATGTCTTTAAACATGGTGGTAATGGGGATAAGAAAACACTTGCTGCAGTGTAATCAGTTATTAGCAGCTGATCATTTATCTCGATGGATAGTTGCTGCTGGTACAGGAGACACGTGATAAAAGGACTCTTGATTAACTAATTTGAATATCTTTTGAGAACAAATTCTGAGTTCTCTTTTTTCTCCATTGTAACGGATCCGTACATCTGCGAGATAAACACGGAATGAATATGGAAATGAATATTATTGTGGGAGTGTAGCCCTCAAACACTGCTGCTGCCGTCCCAGCCCTGGCCTTGGGAAGCTGCCTGGGATGGATCTAATAGGGAAGGGGCCTTGACGAAGCCGGCTGGGAGGAGCTGAGGCTGTGGGATGCAGGGGGAGCCTGCTGGGGGATTTGCCAGGATGTGGGGTCTGGAGGGGCAGTACCAGGCTGGGCCCTTCCCCCAGCCCCTCTTTGGCCTCTGGGAAGGAGCAGGATGGAAAAACTCTGGAGCTGCCTGTGAGCACCAGCAAAACACCAGAGCACGTGATAGCATCCCTTGATAGATGGGTTTTTTAAACACGCAGCCTGTTCCTGCCTTCCCGGGAATGGGAATCTGATGCAGGTCTCAAATCTCTGCCCTCTGCGAGATCCCATTACGGCTCCTCCGATAATGCTCTGTAAACCCCGATTCCATTTTAGATGCTGAAACCTCACTCTCGGCATCTGTGCCCTGGACCATTGGTGGCCCTGGGATGGGCCCTGGGGTGACCGGTGGCACCAGTGGGGACTGACCCCTGCTCCCTCTGCTGCTCTGCTGTTTGCTGTGTGCCCATGGGTGCCAGGGGTTAAAGATGCGGCCGGAGCGGTTGGGAAAGCACAACAAGCTCGTATTCCTCTTTTCTGGCACAGCAGGCAAAGGGAGGAGGTGGCTGCTGGTGGGGGTTAGGTGGGATCTGGTGCCAGCCCCTCTTGGTTTCCCTGGCAGCTCCCAGCCCTCAATGCCAGCTGCCCATGACCTCGCCGTGTTCCAGAGCAGCTCCTGCTGCCTGCGAGTTATTCATCGTCCTCAGCCACTAATGGACTCCATTCAACTGCTTCTCCCTTGTCCCCCCCGCCCCCCCCAGTGTGATTCATGTAGTGGCTGGAAGCAGATTCCTTTTGGCAGCGAGAGTCCCAGATATTTTATATTTACGCATCATTTTCTTCCCGGGATCTCAATTTTTCCCTTCTCTCATCTCCCCCTTTCTCCTTTCAGCTCCATCCATGCTCAGACGGGGTCGTGGCTCCGGCTCCATCACCCACCATCCCCTCCCCACGTGCTGCTGAGGGCTGGGGGGGGCTGGATACATCCCCTCCTGCAAAAATGGGAAGGGGATGCTCGGAGGTGTTGGCACTGCTCCTTCTCAGCTGTATTTACTGCAGCAAGGAGCAAAGTCCACGTAGCTGTGGATGCAGTTTACAGGTAATTAAACTCAGCTTGGTGAGGATTTAAACATTAATATTGATGCTAAAGTTTTTAATAAAATATAGGGAAAGAGAGAAAGAGGTATCGATTCCTATAGGCTTTTTGTTTTTTCTTTCCTCTGGCTTCGTTGTCACAGGGAAGGGTTGATGTGTCGGGGAGCACGAAATTAGGGTGTCCTGTGCTGGCCTGGGGTCTGCAGGTGGGGACAGATACGATGCCAGAAGGAAAAATTGGGAAAGACTTAGCAAAATGTATTTGGGATTGATCCATAGGGTGAGGCTGTTCCTGACCCAACCCTCCTGGGCATCCTCTGTGGTAGGGACAGGCTTGGGGACAGCACCCGCTTCTTGGGAATGGCGCTGAGCCTCTGAGGTTTCCATGTCTGCTTCTGCCCCCCACGTGTTTCTCCCCATCAGGGCTGGCTCAGGACACAACCCCTTTGACCACACCACTGTCTGTGTGTCTGGGCTCATTCCAGCATCATTCCCATTCCCACCGTAGCTTGGGGGGTCCCTGAGATCCCCCAGTCCCACGGTGCCACCGTGGCCATCCAGCCCCTCCGCAGCCGTTCCTGTGCTGCACCAGAGGCCGTTAAAAAGATGCTGACGGCCGTTTTTCACTCCCTGCTTCTCTGTATACACACAGGACCCGGCTTTATCTGCTTTCTCGCCAATATTTTTTTATATAACGGTGAAATATTTATATTGTCCAATAAAAGGCAGTAACTCGCAATCTCGCGCAAATTCATCGGAGACCGGGAGCTTCGTTGTCTGAATTTTCCACCCGGCAGTGACCCCTGGTAATTGGCTACATACATCTTTGGCATCAGGGATTTACGTACAGGGAAGGGGGTGATGGATGGCTAGGGTCAGCCCCGTGGCCTGGCCGTGCCGGGTGTCCTGCCCCACATCCCATCGTGGCACGGCTGGCTGGGTTTTGGTGATGCCAGGGAGGAAAGAGCCAAATCCCTCCTGATTCAGGCAGCCACAGCTTAAATCCCCGCGGTGCTGGGGTGCAAGGCTGGCCTCATGGGAGTTTGGAGTTTTTGCTGGGACATGGAGATGGAGCAAACTGCAGGTTCTGCAGCTGCTGATCTTATGGAGGTGGCTCTTTTCCTCACAAAACTGCCCCAAAAGTGCCCATTTTGGGAGCAGGGTGGGCAGCTTGGGGATGCGATTGAATCGCCGGGGGCAGGAGCTCGGGGCACAGCTGAGCCCCAGGCAGACACCTCCTGACCTCGGCCAGCAGCACCTCGGCCCCCAATTTATCAAAAAGCAATTAATGGCCACCCCCCCCGCCCAGGTTTTATGGTGTCTGTCTCCTCCCGCCGACTGCAGGGCAGTAATTAGAGTCTGTCTAATGAGGTTTCCATAGCGGGAATACGTCCTCTTGCCGTATCTCCCCACCAGACAAAGCCTTTACCACAGTTTATGGTGCCAGCCTAAATTTTTTCCAGCTGTTTTCACCGTGGTCTGAGCCGGATAAGGACCAGGACACCCCCTAGGCTGCAGGATTTAGCAGGCAGCACCCAAGAGGTCTCTTCCCAGCGCATCCACCCCATCATTTTCATTCCGTTTTATTTTTTTCCTGCATTCCACCAAAATTAAAAAGCCATCTATATCTTAAAAACCTTATTTATGAACACTTAAGCGTAAGTAAGTCATCGTTGGACGGCTTCCCTCCCCGCTGATGGATGGAATCTGGCACCGGGGTGGACCGGGAGGGAAATCTGGCAATACAATATGCTGTGCTTGACTATTTTGACACTCGGAGTGCGATGTTTTTTTTACAGTTACTGATGAGCTTATGGCACTGCTCCTTTTGGAGGAGCGAGGAGGAGGCTGGGGCTGAGAATATTGATTAGCGAGCTCCTGATTATCTCAACAACCCTCTCGGCTTGCCTTTTCTTTTGCGGGGAATACAGAATTCCTTCAATTATTCATGTGAACCCCCTTGTCGATACTGCCAGCGCGACACCGAGCAAAACCGCTCCGGGGGAATCATATCCCTCAAATTCAAACCCCAACCCTCCTGAACCCCCTTCATTTTATTTTATTTTTCCCCCTGTTTTTCTTTTTGGTTTTGTCCACCTTTTGTTTTTGTTTTGTTCCACAAGGAGCTTCGTGCTGTTGCTGGCTGGGTTTGGGGGGGGCGGGAAAAGCACCGAGTCTCATAAACATTTGATTGAACTCAGTTGGGAATTTGGGAAAAATGTACCTGAGGTTCAGGAGATTTGCTGTTAGGGAATTAACTCAGCAGGACGGCAGATTTCCCTCCCCAGCAACGAGATTTTGGGGAGCTGTAGATGTGAGTGACTAACAAAAGGGAAGCTAATTAGCCACAAAGGCAAATTTTAGCTCCTAACCTTGAGGTTTGGGGATTTCTGGCTCCTGCCACCTCCGGTAGTTCTGTTGGGTGGGCAGAGCTGGGGGAAAGGGGCTTCATGGGGAGGTGCAGCATCCTGCTGGATGCAGGATCCACCTGGATGCATCCCAGCAGCGCGGGAGGGAATTTTGGGTTTCGAGGCGTTTATAAAAAGCAAACGTTGAGCATTCGGCGCGGAGCTGCTGGCACCCAGCTCACAGCCCAGATGGGGGGAGATGGGTTGTTTGTTAAAAAAAAAAAAAAAAAGAATTAAAAAAAGACGAGAAAGAGGGGGAAAAAAAAAAGAGCAACTCTAAAATAGCTTTTCTTGGAGGCTGTGTGGGGAGGGGTGTTTCTGCCAGCCTGGCTGGGTGGGAGGGAAAACTGGCAGCTTTGTAGGGAATGCTCAGAGGAGAGCTGGGCACTGGGGACAGGACCTGCCCTCGCCATCCATGGTCCTGGGGGTGATCCCAGGCCTTTCCCACCCTGTTGCCTCTTGGAGGGTTGAAATGGGGAGAGCCCTGAGAAGGACAGACTGGACAGAACTTTCAGGCTGGGCAAGGAGCCACCAGTGCTGGGAGGTGCCAGGGTGTGGCCAGAAGGGGCCAAGATGCCACGGTGCTGTCAGGAGATGCCATAGCATGACCAGCAAGCCCAGTGACGTGGCCAGGAGATGCCATGGCTGGGAAATGCCTCGATGTAACCGGGAAGTGCCGTGGTGTGGCCAGGGGGGGCCGTGGCACATCCAGGAGATGCTGTGGGCACATCCAGGATCCCCTGGATGAGGTTGCAGTGGGGGATCTGAGGAGGAGCAGAACCACAACACGGTCCCAGCCCACCACGCAGCCAGGGAAGACTTCTCCATCCTCCATCCTGCCCCTGGAGCTCCACACCCCCAGAGGCTCCGTGTGAGCCTCAGCTTTGGTCCCTGACGCCAGCGAGAGTCTTGTGGCACTTGAGGGCACCTCTTTTCTCCCCGGCAATTTAATGCTCTCTTCAGGGGCTGCTTCCACTGCTCCTCTAATGTGCCTGGATGGAAACCCCTGGAGAGCTGCCGGTGTTCTGAGCTCGCCAGCAGCGACACATTAGGATCTGTCATCTGCTGAGCATTACCTGGTTTTAAATCTGTCTCTTTGGAGCTACGGGACTGCATAGGAAAATATTAAAGTAAACAATAAGTGGATTTACACAAATGCGACTGATTTCCATATTTTTCATCACTTCATTTTATTACCGGGTTTACGGATATGCTCATTTATTTATAGGGCAATCCAGTATTGATTCATTCCGATGCGCTGTGCATAAACACATAAAAGAGAGTGATAACAATAGGAATACATTTTCGGTCTTTTAAATACTGCATTTTTTCCAATAGTCTTCATTAGATCCGCTCCAGGAATATGAGCAATGTCCTTCGGGAAGCCCGGCCGGCCCCTCTGCCCAAGTGGCTCTGGATTTATGGGGGTGTCAGGGAGAACAGGATGCGATTCCCAGCCCAGCTTCCCCAGCTCTGCCACCTTCCTCCCGCCAGGGAATTTTTCCACAGGAGGTTTTGGGGGATTTTATCCCAAAAGGTGGATTCTGCTCCCCTGAGGTTGGGTTTCTGGGCTGCTTTGGTGCCAGGGGCTGCAGGGTGGACGTCAGTGAGGTGCTGCTGCTCCTGGAGTCAGGCTTAAGGGGGCTCAGGATTCTGTTCTTCTCCTTTCCCCCCTCTTTTCCACCTCTTTTTCCTTCCTTTTTCCCCTTCCCTTTAATCCTTCTCTATTTTCCTTCTCTTTTCAAATATTTTTCCTTTTTCCTCCTTTCCATCTCTTTCTTCTCTCTTTCTGCTTTTTCCTCTTTTCTCTCTCTTCTCTTTTTCTTTTTTCCCCCTCTTTCCCCCTCTTTGTGCCTTGTTTCCTCTCTTTCCCTTTTTTCCCTTTTAAGGCTTTGCTCTCTTTTTCTCCTTTTCTCCCTTTCCCCCTCATTTTCCCTCCTTTTCCCTCCTTTTCCCTCTTTTTTCCTTTTTTTCCCTCTTTTTTCCTCTTTTGCGAATTTTTGAAAACCTGCACCTCTCCCATCCCATGCATTTCCCCCTCAAACCCCACTTTTCCTCTCCCCCCATGAATATTAACCAGGGAGAGCCGAGCTCTCCATCACCTGGGTCACAGGAAGGAGCCCATAAAATCGGGATGATGGATGGCAAAAATTCCCCCTCTGCTCCTTCCTCTGAAAGGGAAGGAAAAAAGGGGAAAAAAGATAATTTTTAAACATTAACCTGAAGGGGTGTGAATGGGCTCTTTCTCTTTCCTATTCCCAAATACATCTCCTAAATATTTAAGCTCTTACATCATTTTTTTTTTTCCTTGGGGAAGGAGTAGCAAGACCAAGAGGAGAAATTGTAACCACAGAGGATAAACCCAGCTTTTATTTTTCCCCCCTCTTCAACTAAAGGGCAGCTCCTTTCTCTCCCCAAAAGCAGTTTAATGGCAACAGCTTGAGAGGGACAAAGTTTGAATATCCTTGTGCCGGAGAAAAGAGCAGAGCGAAAGCCCTGCTAATTACAAAAGTTGCTTTATGAAAGATAATTCAAAGCAATAATTTAGCAAACATAATCAAGTAGCGCAGATGGGGATTTTGATGAATAGTTTGCAACATGCAATTAGCAGCTCTTGCAGTTACATATCATTAACCCTCAGAGCACAAAAATTATTTTCTCATTATTAGATGAAAAGGTAAAATTAAGCTGACTAGACAGTAAAGGAACAAACTACAATTAATTACCTTCATTTATTACAGTCATTATTTTAAACTTCTTTTTTTTTCACTCTGATAGATAGATGAAAACATCTAAATTAAAAGTTTTGTTCTGCTAAATGGGAGGTGAAACTTTGCGATGCTCGGGGTGTGGGGCCAGCCTGGCTCCATCCCAGCTCCATCCCAAATCCTGGGATCTGTGGGAGCTCCCTCATCACCCCACACCATCCATGCAGAGCCTGAGCATCCCTGCCCCTATCCCCCACCAACCTGGACCACTGCTGTCAACCACACAAAGAACTTTGCCTATTTTTGCAGGAAAATATTTTTCCAGGAGCATCATTTTCCAGGAAAAGACTTTTCCTGGAAAATAATTATGGGGGGCTTGCAAGAAATCCGGCCTTGCTGGGAATTAACCTGCCCAGGTGGCATCTTCTGGTGGTGATGGTCAGAAATCAGCCTGTTCCTCGTTGGGTTGGATGCTGAAAATTTTGATTTCGGGATTTGTGTTGGTGGCAGATGGTTCAGAGCCGCCAACTGTCAGCAAATGCACTAAAAAAATAAATTCAGGGAAAAAGAATGGAGAAAAAAAAAAATGAAGGAAAAAACCAACTCGAGCAGCCAGCGAAAAAAAAAAAACATGGATTAAATTTTGGTGGGGAGGGTGGATAAGCTTGAAATATTTTCCCTGTCGCTGATGTGGGGGCTCAGCCCAAGAAATCCAGAGGAAGGGAAGAGCTTGGGCACCTTCTGCCTGAGCCAGCAGGGTGGGGATGGTGTGGCAAAAAAAGGGGGCAAAAATAACCGAGTGAAATGAACATTCTCTGTGTCTGCTCCCAAGAACTTTGCCAAAACACCGTTGAACTTGTCAGGCAATATTACAACAAAATTAAGAACCAGCAGCAATTTTCTCTCATTCAGGATCCTGCGCTTTATGAAGTAAATTATTAATGCATTTTTTTTTAAGCAGTTATTTGCAGCAGTCTTGGTGTATTTCTCATTAGAAATAACATCATCTAAAGAACTTATATTGATTCTTTCCCCCCCCCCCTTTTTTTTTTTAATCTCCGAATCATGGACGTGAACAACATATTTCTGTGATGTTCCCTTTAACTAGAATTCTCAGGCTTTATTTTTGTATTATTGATCTTTTTGACGCCAATCGCTTTTCGGCCTTGTGAAAATCTTGGGAGCTGCTCCTGCCTTTGGAGGGATGGGGGGGAAGCTGTGGAATCAGGGGGGTGTGAGGGGGTCTGGGTGGGTGTGCAGTGGGTTTGGTGGGGCGTGTGATGGCTCTGTGTGTGTGTGATGGGTCTGGGGATGCGTGTGAGGGGTTTGTGATGGATCTGTGGGGGTGTGTGATGGATCTGAGGGGGTGTGTGGTGGATCTGAGGGGGTGTGTGATGGATCTGTGGGTGCATGGTGGCTCTGTGGATGTGTGTGAGGGGTTTGTGGTGGATCTGTGGGTGCACGGAGGCTCTGCTCACACGTGTGGTGGATTTAAGGAGCTGGTTGGACATGGAGGCACCAAAAGACCCCAACACGTGGCTGGTTCCTCATGGTTGCCCATCCCCACCACCCAGAGCTCTCCCAGGACGGTGTCTCCCTCCCAATCTCCCCCTCCTCGCCACCCTCTCCCTCTCCCCAACTTCTTTACACATCAGCAAAAAAAACACCCAGAGAAAATAGCGAAGGCTTGAATTAATTTCTTCATCAGTTTTCTTCAACATTTGGGGTCTCTGTTGCCGCTTTCTCCCCCGACAGCTGTTCCTCGACGCTGAAAAAGAGCTCATTTGTGGTTTACTGCCACCAGTATTTAGATGGAAATAACCCACTACTTATCCTGCACTTGATCTCATGGATGTAAGAATAAACTCTCCGCCGGTGCGATGCAAATCCCGCGCCTCTGGAGCGGGGACTCTCAGACGCTCCGAGCTCGCCGCCGCGCCGGGGGAGTTTTACCATTTTGTCAGTCAATTATAATAATATTTCTGCTTCCAAATGTTTAAAAAGTTGGCTTCGGAAGGTATAATCATGGCACAGAGGCCAGCCTGACAATAGTAATTAATTAGGCTATTACGCATTCTGCAGTGATAATTGCTTTGCTGGAAAGTCACCAGCCATGAAAAGGACCCGGCGCGTAAATGTAATTTATCAGACAACGGCGATCCCGCGCCGCTGCCGAGCCTCACCTTGAGCCCACGGGTGCTGCAGGGGGAGATGGAGAAGGGGAAAAATGGGAATTGGGAGTAGCTGGATGTTTAATGCAGAGGCAGAGCTCGCTGAGGGCACCGAGGGCTCTGCAGGTGGAAGGAGAGCAGAGGGCGGTGGGTTTGTGTCGCTGATGGGCATCGTGGTGATGGGGAGAACAGGAATGATGCCACCCTGATCCCACTGAACATGGGCTGCTTCCAGGGATGCTCAGCTCCCCCATTTTTAGGTGTTTTCTCCTCTTTTTAGCATGTTTTTAGGTGTTGCTTTCTTGGGTGTGGATGGAGGGTTTGGTTCTGCGCCAAGAAAGTGAGAATTTAGGTGTTTTAATTATAAAGCCTTGATTTTAGGGCTGATGTGGGCTTTTCCTTGGTGTTTTTTCAGCTCTGTGTGAGGAATTACAGCAGTTTCAGTGTGGGCTTGAGCCATCCCTGTGCGGGACTCGGAGCTACTCTGGCAGGAATCTCCCCTGGCATTTGAGTAAATTATCCCCCATCCTGAAAAGATCACTGAAAATGTTAAATATCTTTTTTCCATTGACATTTCCTGGAAGTTTAGTGGGACTCAGGAAGAGCTGAGTGGGTGCCTGGCTCACCACCCTGCCAGGCCCACACTGGTGGTGCCCTGGCATCATCATGGGCTGGAATGTGCTGGAGCCCAGCGCAGGGAATGGGAGCAGGAGCTGGGCTGGTGAAATGGCCCCAAATTCCTTGTCTGATGGAACGGCCTCGCCAGCAAATGGCAGATCCTGCAGCTCCAGTTAAGATGCTGGTGGTAGTTAAGGGATGGAAAGGTGTTACCCTGGACCTGTGGGTGCTCCCTGGGAATTTGGGCTGAGGGGTGACTTCACCCCTCTCGTGAACCCAGAGGAAACCTGGATCTCTCCCTGCTGGGAGAGACAAGGTCCAGGGAGCTGTGGCATGGAGATGCTGCAGGCTCCTTCCCAGCCCAGAGCCACAGTGTTCCCAAGGGGATGCTCAGATCTCTGTAGGGATTGCTGAGGAGAGAGGGAAAGGCTCCAAAGGTTCCCCTTGAGAAATGCTTTGTCTCTGTGGTGTGCCTTGAGGAATGAAATTCAGTGCAAACAGCTTGGTTTGGAGTCCAGGCCAGCTCCTTGCCCCTGGCATGGGTCAGGGATGCACAGGGACAGGCCCGGGTGATGCAGAGGGAATGCAGAACATTTGAGCTGGATCTTTGCTCTGCACTCTTTGGTCGATGCCAGCTCAGGGGACACAAAACTCTTCAGAGCAGCTGGGGCAGGTGCAGGCATCCCCCTCACCCCATGGCTGCTCCTGTTCCCCTCCTGTGCAGGCCAAAGGGCTGGGGAATGGGGAGGTCACACAGGGCTGATGCCACGAGCAGCCCAGCACCTCCATGTCCCCACATCCTCACAGATCCCCCATCAGGGCTCACCCCACTGGCAGATTCAGCGGGCACGGCGCTGTCTTGCTCCAGCACACGGGCAGTGCCAGCTCCTGGTGCCTCCTCCCTCCCTTCCCCTCTTTTCTATTATTATTTTAAAGCACCCTGAAGCCAAGCGTTTTTGCAGAACGCTGAAGAAAAGCCCCCAAATTCCTCCTCTGCTGGAGCCGTGGTGCTGAGAAAGTAGGTTTGTGTACGAGCCGCTATAAAAAGCCCGGCTTATACAATTTTAACAATAGAAAAATGATCTTTGTGCTCCAGTGCCTGCGAGCTCCGGAGGAGAAGGCGGCTTGCTCAGGTGGCTGCTGGATTACAAATGAGCCGTTTGCTTTGGGTTGGAATGACAAGCGATGGCAAACCCAGGCTGGTGGGGTGAGCCAGGAGCTCTGCTGGCATGGAGGAGGGAAAAGCTCCGGTGTGGGAGCTGCCACCAGACTGAGGCCCAAAGTTCAGGCTTTGTTTCATAATTAGGCCATCAGTGGCTTAAGAGCAATTTAGTTGACTATTTCCCTGTCAAGATAGTGTGTCTGCTGGGTGGGCACTGCTTCCTCCATCACTGGCTGGTGTGAGCGCCCAGTTTGCCTGCAGCTGGATATTTTCCAGCTGGGAACGGGTCACTTCCATCCCTGATGCCTGTGCCCACATGTCCCACTGGTGCCCCATCCCATCCACTGCAGGTGGGGCTGGAAGTGAGGGATAACCAAGGGGACCTGGTGGGCAGCAGCCCCTGCCCCGAGGTGTCATTGTGCCTTGAAAAATTAAAGGGAGTAAATGATTCATGCTCATGAATGTTGGATGGGAACACGCAGCAGATTAATGTTGTTGGGTTATTGGGATGTGACTGGTGGGAGTATCACTGGCACCCTGGTACCACAGCAGCCGAGGGGGACGGGGACAGGAGGACATGTCCCAGTCCCGGTGTGAGCATCACTTCCACCCCCAGCACCTTCCTGGGAGGGTGGCTGGGGAAGGCCGAGCGCACAACAACGGGCAGGCTTCTTTATTTCTTATTTAAACGCCGACATTAAATTATAATTTTCATTTACTCAGAGCACATCAATGATTTAGGGCGACGTGACATGGCAGTGGCACGAGGAGTTTCGCCACGGGCAGCGAGCGGGGCACACAGCGGGGGTTGTGGCGGCGCCGGCCCCGTCGGCTCGGCCGCTTCCTTCCTCCAAACCCCATCCCTGACCCCTCCATCCCTCTCCCCGCAGGTGATTGCACTTAGTAAGAGAAGCAAGGAGGCTGAGACGGCTTTCCTGAGCGTTTACAGGCGATTGCTCGAAGCTCCAGGTAAGCAGCGCGGTGGCGACCTGGCTGCCTAACGAGCGGTGCCCAGAGGAGGCAGCGAGGACCCCGGCACGGCTGGCGGCCAGCGCATGGTGCTCTGGAGATCCCGGCCGAAGAGAGGAGAGGAAGCAGCTTTTGCCATCGCTGTGTTGCAGCCCCTGAGCCAAATGCATCTTGACGTTAGGAAAGGAATACATTTGCTCAGCCCGTGTAGTAACACTGCGGCTATTCCCGCTTGTCTGTTCGACGGTAAGTTGACCGAGACGGCCGAGCGCCGGCTGGCAGCACGAGCCACGGGGACACCCTGCCCGTGTCACCCTGTGGCCCTGGGAGGGGGAAACTGAGGCACGGGGCAGCCCTGAGGTTTGTGTTGGCAGAGCTGGCCCCCTCCTGCTGCTCCCCACTTCGAGGGGGTTCGTGTGTGCCAGGCATGGGATGTCCCCCGGCACGTCGGGGGCTGAGAGCTGCAAACGGCTGAAGATGCACGGAAAGGCTCCTGCAGGGCCACTAATTCATTTTCCAGACATTTAGGAATAACAAAATGTTTTAATGATTTCTTAGGGGAATTAGGGAGACATATTTTTGTCCTCATTAAATTTTCTCCTGTGCTACGAGAACCAAATGTCAGCTCGGTTTCCAGAACCCAGTTATCTTCCCTCCCCACCTCCTCCTGCCTGCACACGCCTGCACAGGGATGCACACACATGCACGCCCCAAAACTGCTTCCCTGTGCTCTCTGCACTCCTCCTCCTCCTCTTCTCCTCTCTCTGCTTTCCACAGCATCATCTCTTGCTCCCGTCCTGCTCCCCAAATCCTCCCTCCCGTGGTTCATCCCCGTCTGTTCCATGTCCACATGTCTCTCGACAGGCGAACTCTTTGTGGAATACTTTCTGAGCGCCACATAAGTCCTGATTCGACATTTTTTTGCTTTGAATGGCTGCTGTCAACACAAATCTCTGGCAGAGACTGTAACGGAGCCTGATTGCTCAGCAAGTATTTTGATAAGTGAGCTGGCTGTGTGTCTGTAATTACGGGAGAAAACCGTAAATCTTTTGGATATTGTTCACACAGATGTGGCGTGAAGGGAAGGGGGGGAAGCAGTAAAATGTGTTAAAAGCATAATTAATGTCATTGTTGTTGGGGATGATTTGATTTAAGGCTGACTTTGACTCGTGGAGGGATTCTTAGGGCGCTGGTGGATGTATTTGAGCACGTTGGGATGGGGTGGCAGAGGAGAGGCCATCCCAGTGGAGAGGTGACAGCACCATGGAGGTACTGTGGGTGTCCCATGGGTGCACCATGGGTGCCCCGTGCTCCTCCTGGAGCCAGGCAGCAGCATGGACCATGGGCTGGCTCGAGTGGCCCTGGCACTGGGATGAGCTGCTGATCCCCAGGGATGCGGGTGCTCCCTGGAGCTGTGCCTGCTCAGGAGCACCCAGAACGCCTCCTGCCATCACAGCGGTGTCTCAAGGTGCTCCAGTGGCCAGAGAAGGGGTTTTGCTGGTGGCCCAGACCCCTTCCAGCACAGGGAAAGACCCACAGCCTCACTCCCCCTGGGAACACCAGGAGGGATCCCTGTCCACTGCCCCCAGCTGTTAGTGGGCATCCAAAGGAGGGCCATGGAGATGGTGAAGGGTCTGGAGGAGGAGCCATGTGAGGAGCAGCTGAGGGCACTTGGTTTGTTCAGCCTGGAGAAGAGGAGACTGAGGGGAGCCCTCATCCCAATCCACAGCATCCTCACGAGGGGCAGGGCAGGGACAGCTCTGATCTCTGCTCTGGGAGCAGGGACAGGACCCAGGGAAGGGCTGGAGCTGTGTCAGGGAGGTTTAGGTTGGAGATCAGGAAAGGTTTTTCCCTCAGAGGGTGCTGGGACACTGCCCAGGCTCCCCAGGGTGGGATTGTTGGGGTGTCTGTGCAGGGCCAGGAGTTGGACTCCTGGATCCTTGTGGTCCCTTCCAACTCAGGATATTTCGTGATTCTGTGATGCTGCTGCAGCGCTGCCGGTGCCACTAAAGGATGGCCAATGACGCCAGCTAGTGGTGGCACTTGTTTATGTACTTATTTATTTAATTTATATCTATAAAATATATCTTTATGTATTATATATATATACATTTATCGCTCAGACCCATTTTTCCCATATTATTTCTTCTTATGGAGGCGGGAGGAGTTGCTGGTGTGGATCGAACAGGGCCTGTCCGGAGTTTATCTCCACAGAGACAGCTCACAGGCTGGCACGAAGCCTCCTGCCAACACCCCCAGGGCTGGGGAGCTCGGGGGGGACCCCGGCAGCCCCCGGAGGGCAGGGTTTAATTATCCATATCCTTATCCCCACTCGTCTGCTTAGAGGGGTTATTAATGGCTGTGGGAGCATCCTGGCTGGTTGGGGCTGTGGCTGCACTGCCGCCATCCTGCACCCTTGGGTGGGGAACCAGCCTGTGGGATGCTGAGCTGAGGGATGCCATGAGCATCCCAGGAGGGTCCCAGCTGGAGCCAAGGCCCTGTTTCAGTGCCAAAGTTGACAGCACTCAGCATTTACCTCTGGATCCTCAAGGCCGGAATCTGGGCACAAAATCTCTTACTCCTTCCCTTTGTGGGGTCTGTGTGATGCCCAGCAGAAAGAAGGGAGAATGTTCCCAGTGGAGGAGGATGCTCCAGGGGCTTTTAGTCTGGCAGTCACTAATCCTGCAGGGAAACCACGTGGTGGATGCAGTGGAGGGCCCAGCTGTGGGGTGGCAGGGCAGCTGAGGGGCAGGCAGATCCCCAAATCCCATTTGGAGGAGGATATGTCTTGGAATTTCTAGTTTGCAAGGAGCATCCATGTGGGCATGGACCAAATCCTGCATCTTTCGGGCAGGTTCACCCCAGACTCATCTGGTGCTGTGTCCGACCCCTAAATCCCATGGCATGGCCTCCTTCATCCCACACCACTTCTGTCTCAGCCAGGGACTTGCTGAGCAGCAGAGCAGAGTTGTTGGAATTTTTTTCCATCACCGTTATTATCTTTTACCCTTGGATGCCTGCCACGCATCTGTGTCGTACAGTAGCACACCCAACTCCATCCCACTTCCCTGTTTGTCTAACTTTTTGACCCTGGAGAATTCAAATCTATTTTCTTTCCTCTTCTTTTCTACGAAAAAAAACCCAACAAAAAAAAAACCCACCCCAAACCTATATTAACCTGGCTCAATAGGAGGCATTTTCTTGAACTTATTAAAAAATCCAGACTTGTAAATTAATTTGTTCATGTTGTACAATGGCAGTGCAGATGGACTCATTAGCATGCACACAACAAATAATTATAGATGAATTTTTAGCTGGCCTGCTTAATGGGCTTGCTGGGTTAATTATGTCAATGTATAATTACATCAGCCCTGGGAGACATAATGGCACACCCCGCTGAGCAGACACTAGCTAATGATGGTGTAATGCTGACAGAGGGAAGACGGACGGCTCCGGATGCACCTGCTTACCTCGGCACAAACCTCCATTGTCTGTGCCCAAACCGGCCCTGCCGGAGCCACCGGTGCCGTGGGTGCCACCCGCTCGCCCCGGGAGGTGATGCCCCCGTGCCCCCTGCCCGTCCCTCTGTGCCCCAGGGATGTTCCCATGGCACCTGGAATGGCAGGACTTGGGGTGTCCCCATGGCACCTGGAATGGCAGGATCCAGGATGTCCCCATGGCACCTGGAATGGCCAGACCCGGGGTGCCCCCATGGCACCTGGAATGGCAGGACTTGGGGTGTCCCCATGGCTCCGGGAATGGCAGGACCCCAGGGATATTCCCATGGCACCGGGAATGGCACGACCCTGGGTGTCCCCATGGCACCTGGAATGGCAGGACCCATGGAATATTCCCATGGCACCAGGAATGGCCAGACCCGGGGTGTCCCCATGGCTCCTAGAAAGACAGGACTTGGGGTGTCCCCATGGCACCGGGAGTGGCAGGACCCATGGGATATTCCCATGGCACCGGGAATGGCAGGACCCGGGGTGTCCCCATGGCACCAGGAATGGCAGGAACCCAGGGATATTCCCATGGCACCAGGAATAGCAGGACTTGGGGTGTCCCCATGGCACCTGGGATGGCAGGACTTGGGGTGTCCCTATGGCTCCGGGAGTGGCAGGACCCCAGGGATATTCCTATGGCACTGGGAATGGCAGGACCCGGGGTGTCCCCATGGCACCGGGAATGACAGGACCCGGGGTGTCCCCATGGCATCTGGAATGGCAGGACCCCAGGGATATTCCCATGGCTCCGGGAATGGCAGGACCCCAGTGATGTTCCCATGGCACCAGGAATGGCAGGACCCGGGGTGTCACCGTGGCACCTGGAATGGCAGGACCCAGGATGTCCCCATGGCACCTGGAATGGCTGGACCCAGGATGTCCCCATGGCTCCTAGAAAGACAGGACTTGGGGTGTCCCCATGGCTCCGGGAATGGCAGGACCCCAGGGATATTCCTATGGCACCTGGAATGGCAGGACCCAGGGTGTCCCCATGGCTCCGGGAATGGCAGGACCCAGGGTGTCCCCATGGCACCGGGAATGGCAGGACCCCAGGGATATTCCCATGGCTCCGGGAATGGCAGGACCCCAGGGATATTCCCGTGGCACCGGGAATGGCAGGAGCCGGGGTGTCCCCTGGCACGGGGAGGAGGTGGGAGAGGCCCGGTGGAGTCCATCCCTGCCCCTCACCGCCCATCCCGCATCCCGCAGACCCCGCTCCTGTGCTGGAGGCTGCCCGGAGCCTGGAGGATCGGCTGCAGCAGCTCCAGCGCCTGGAGCCCGAGCCGCCGCCGCTGAAGGATCTCAGCCGCCCCTGGAAGAAGCACCCGGAGCTCGGCAGCACCAAAGGTACCGCCCCAGCCGGGGCTCCCCGTGTGCCATGCCCGGAGTGCAGGGTGTGTCCCAGGGCCAGGACTTGCCCCCTGGCCACCGCTGTGTCCCCTCCGCAGCCGTGACTGTGTCCCCCCGCAGAGCGCAGGGACGGGAAATCGCCGGCAGCCGAGCCCCCGCTCCCCGGCCCCGACGGCAAAGCGGCGAGCGCGGAGACCTCGCTGCAGAGAAATGAGGCAGACAAGCAAAAGTACGTGAGTGCCGGGAGTGGGGCCGGCTTGGGGCGCTGCGGGGACGCGTGGCTCTGTCCCCGCTCCTGCACGGGGGGTGTTTGTCCATCCCTCTTCTCCTTCCCTTTGCTGCCCGGTTGGGAGCGGTCGCATCCTGCTCGGAGACCTGACACCGTCTCAGACACTGCCGGTGTCCGTCTGTCTGTCCATCCCCAGGCCCAGGTGGTTTTGGGGAAGCAGCAGGCGCGGGCAGAGCCGGGACAGGTCCCTCCTGCCGTCCCCTTGCGCTGTCTCCCTGGCACATGGCTTTGCTGGGACTAATGGATTGAATCCGGGCCGCTGGATGAACCTCATTAGATGACCTTTTAATTTGGAGGCTCCCGGCCTTCGCGGTGCCTTCATTGTTATTCCTTAACACGCTGCACCGGGAAACAAATGAAGAATCTTTAAACCCTAAATTGCAGATCTCTGCGAGTAAGTTCCTGGCAAGTGCAGGCTATAAATAATGCAGAATAACTTTTCCCTGATTGCTTCCCCCTCCTCCAGTTAATTACAGGTGGGGGTGGGCTGCCATCCCCCCCTCAGAGGGGTTTCAGCCTCAGGGATCAGGGACTGTTTTCAGCCCAAAGTGAATTCTTTTATACTTGGGGCAATAAACCCCTTAACACTGAGGGGTAACATGACTTGAACACATCCTGGTATCCACTGGGGAGGTCTTTCCTGCCTTCAGTGAGTGATGGGGTGGAGGAGGGGAAGCTGTGAGGGGTCTCTGTGTGATTTTGGGGGGCTGTGGGGTTGGCACGGCCGCGGTGCCCCCCGGTACATCCCTGGTGCCCGTCTCTCGCAGGGGCCTGCAGGAAGCTCAGGTCACCTTGGCCACTCGGCTGGGGGAGGCAGAGGAGAAGATCAAAGTGCTCCACGCAGGTAGTGGGGCCGGGACAGGGGCTGCTGACCATGGGGGGGCCAAGCCCCCACCCCACAGCTCACCCTCCTCTTCCTCTTGCCAGCGCTGAAGGCCACCCAGACGGAGCTGCTGGAGCTGCGCTGTAAATACGACGAGGAAGCTGCATCCAAGTAAGCTCCCAGCAGAGCTGGGTCATGCTCAAAGCTGAGCTGAGCCACTTTTGGCAGCACTGGGGCATCCCCGTGCTGCTGCTTGAGGAGCTGCCACACTTCAGGCCACTGCAGGAGCATCCTGAGTAGCGGTGTCACCAAAACTGCGGGAGAAACAGAAACTCTCCAACAACATTTTTAAAGTGTTGGGGAACCAAGGCATTACTTGATTCTGGCCAGGATGTGCAGTAGAAATGATTTCATCCACACATGCCCGGGCTGTGCAGTGAAAATCACACATGGTTCTCTACCAGACCTTTCACGTATTTATACACAAAAACCCCACAGAAATTCACATTCGTTGGTCTGAAATTACACAATTCGTGGTATTCGATCTCCTATTGGTTATTGATCCCTTCGCCTTCGATGCTAATTGGATCCTCATTGTTTGGTTCTCTTATGGATCTTTTCCCAGACCAGGTGTCTCCGAGCCACCAGGGTGGTAAATGTTTGTTAATGTTCGCTTATCTCCCGTTTATCTCCTGGCTACTCCCAATTGTTCCCCAGCGAACAGAGTCTTTTGAAGAGAAACTTCTATTCCCTTCCCCCTGGGCAAAGGCGAGCAAGCCACGGACTGAAGTGACAAAAATATTTTAAAAGTTGTATCGTTTCCAACAGCGGGGTCCTTACCCCTAAAGGTGCCCTGGTCTTGTTTCCTCTCACAGGGCAGACGAAGTCGCCATGATCATGACCAACCTTGAAAAAGCCAACCAGGTGAGCCGGGAGCTGACTTTGCAGGAGCTGACGGGGCTGGCCCATCCTTTTGGGTGGAAAAAGGCAGTGTCCTGGAGCTGGTCTGCAGCCAGTGCCCAGGGATCGGGATCAGGAGCCGTGTTAGGACATGGGGACCTTAAATACGTGGGGGGAGCTTAAATAGCTGGGCCGGGCTTATGATGCCAGAGGTGGGAGCAGGATGCTCAGGAGAGGCACGGATTGGGGCAGATCCTGGACCCCGTGTGAGGTGGGATGAGCCGCAGTGCCCGGTCTGATTCCTGTTTTGTTGTGTTGCAGCGGGCGGAGGCGGCGCAGAGGGAAGTGGAGAGTTTGCGGGAGCAGCTGGCGGCCGTCAACAGCTCCCTGCGCCTGGCCTGCTGCTCCCCGACGGGCACCGCGGGGGTGAGAGCATCCCTGGGGCCAGGAGAGCATCCCTCAGGGCCAGGAACATCCCTGGGGCCAGGAGCATCCCTGGGGCCAGGAACATCCCTGGGGCCAGGAGCATCCCTCATCCCTCGGGGCCGGGAGCATCCCTGGGACCAGGAGCATCCCTCAGGGCCAGGAACATCCCTGGGACCAGGAGCATCCCTCAGGGCCAGGAACATCCCTGGGGCCAGGAGCATCCCTCACGGGCAGGAACATCCCTGGGGCCAGAATCTCCCCATTATGTCTGGCTGCATCTGTCCCATTGTGCTTGGGAGCACCCCACTGATGCAGGAGCACCTTTTTGTGTCTGGGAGCACCCACCATGCTGGGGAGCAAGCCCAAAATGCCCGAAGAGTGTTTCCACCCTGAGGTGGTGGCGCTGGCTGTGCCCTTCAGCCTCTCATGGAGAGGGGGATGTGCACCCCCACGGCACCGAAATGCACCTGGGAGACCTTTAAGGGCAGCAGGAAGGTCTGTCCCTCCCCAGGGCTCCATCACCAGGGTCCCCATTGCACCGGGCTGAGCCCTGGCCTCACCTGCTTCCTCTGGGGACATGTCTGATGGGGAGGGTGGCCCTTGTCCCCACGCTGGGCGGCCGGGAGCTGACGGTGTCCCCTCTCCCAGCAGGACAAAGTGAACTATTCCATGTGCTCAGGGTCGAGGTTGGAGGCAGCTCTGGCTGCCAAGGACCGGGAGATCCTGCGGCTCCTGAAGGACGTCCAGCACCTCCAGAGCTCGCTGCAGGAGCTGGAGGAGTCCTCTGCCAACCAGATCGCCGAGCTGGAGGGGCAGCTGGCCGCCAAGAACGAGGCCATCGAGGTGAGCCCACGGGGATTTGGGGCATGCTGGGGATGGGGGACGCGGGTCTGGCGGTGCCGGGTGTCCACCAGGAGCCAACTGCGAGATCTGCCCTCCTCTGCTCCACAGAAGCTGGAGGAGAAGCTGCAGGCACAGGCGGACTACGAGGAGATCAAAACAGAGCTGAGGTATGGCTTTGACCAGCACCCATGGCTGGTGACTCCTTGCTGCTATCCCGGCTGGCACCCCAGCACAATCCCACAGCCGTGACACTCGGCCACAGCCACGGCATCACCCCCTTGTCTCTCTCCCAGCATCCTGAAGGCGATGAAGGTGGCTTCTGCCGGCTGCAGCCTCCCCCAGGCAAGTGCCACAGCACGTCCCGAGGCGCTGGCCGGGCTGTGCCGGCCCTGCCGCCGGTGCCTCCGCCGCCTGTCCCCATCTCGGCTTGGCTCCTTGCAGAGCATCTCCAAGGCGGAGGAGGCCCTGCTGCTGGGGAAGGAGGCTTTCTACCCCTCCCAGAAGTACCTGCTGGAGAAGCCCAGCCTGCTGGGCAACACTGGTAGGGACCCTGGATTCTGTGGCATCTCGCTGGGAACATCCCTGGGAGTGTGGGTGGCAGGGACAGATCCTGTCCTGCCTGCGGTGGGCTGAGGGAAGGACAGGGGGTGGGATGTCACCTGGGGAAATTGAGGCAGGATCTCTTTGGCTGCGGGGCTGTGCCGGAGCCACGGCCAGGGGGACTCTAGTGCGTCTCCCTCTCTCTCCTTCATCTCTAGAGGAGGATCACTCTGAAGACGAGTCGGGGAAGGATCCTCTGGGCACGGAGCAGCCGTACCCATCCCCCCATCACGCCCCGGCCGATGACCCTGCATCCCCCACTCCCCTTCCACCACTGCCTGGCCCCGCCGTGGCCCCCGATGGTCCCCGGACTTTCTCGCTGTCCCCTTTCCCGGGGGGCGAGCGGCTTTCGGGGGACCCCAAGCACCTCCCGCTGCCCAGCTACAAGAGCGACGGCAGCAGCGGGGGACCGCCCTTCCCCTCCTCCTTCTTCGGGGCCAAAAGCAGCACCGTGCACCCCATCCCCGCTCCGGCTGCCAGTGCCACCAGCCCGCCTGGAGAGCCCTCCGAGGGCAGCGCCGGCAGCTCCGCCGAGGAGGAGCAGCTGGACACGGCCGAAATCGCCTTCCAGGTGAAGGAGCAGCTGCTGAAGCACAACATCGGGCAGAGGGTCTTCGGGCACTACGTGCTGGGGCTGTCGCAGGGCTCCGTCAGCGAGATCCTGGCGCGGCCCAAGCCCTGGCACAAGCTGACGGTGAAGGGCAAGGAGCCGTTCATCAAGATGAAGCAGTTCCTCTCCGACGAGCAGAACGTGCTGGCCCTGAGGACTATCCAGGTGCGCCAGAGAGGTGAGTGGTTGGGGTGGCCCCGGCCAATGGGTCCTGTCCCAGGATGCTGCAAGAGGTGCTGTGGGATCCCCTCCCAGTGCACCCCAGTTCACTCTGGCAGCACTCAGGGGTGCCCCATGCCACGGCAGGGGGGCTCACCAGACCCTGATGTGCTGGCGAGATGGGCTGGGATTGATCCTACCCATGGCACTCCAGGATTTTCCCTGGTGGGATGAGCCCCGGCAAACAGCAGCAATTAACAACAACCCATCGCTGTGGAAGCTGCATCCCCGGACGTGCTTTACTCATTTATTCTGACAAGTGCCATTTAATTATTCATCAGGCTGTTCCGTGCCGTATGAATCAATGTGCTCGGGAATATTTCGCTAAAATAATGAAATTTTAGTGCTGCGGAGCCTCGGCGCGGTGTTGGCACTGCCACGGAATGGTGATTCCCATTTCTGGGCACCTCAGCAGTGGCAGCCAGTCACTGCAGTCCCTGTGGTGGCACCAGGACTGGACAATGCACATCCACAGTCCATGCTCCTGCTGGTTCCAGCCTGGAGGGCTCTGATTTATCCCCTGGATCTGATCCATCATTAACACTTCTCCTGCACGGTGCTGGGGATGGGGACACAGTCTCTGTGCCTGTGTCTCTGCTCCTGGTGGGGAGTGGGTGCCCTTGGATGGGGCGAGCAAGGTGCTGGGAGATGCCAGAGCTGGCAGCCAGGGCCACCAGGGCTCCCTGCGCTCCAGTAGCGACTAATCGGGAGTGACATTCGTCTTCAAACCAGCATCCCTAAAAATAACCGAACACGAGGAGCAGTAAATACTTCCTGACATACAAGTGGAGCTTGTAAAACCAGCGCCGGTGACAAAGCTGTTATCCTGCCTCTTTGATCAGGTAGCATCACGCCACGGATCAGGACACCAGAGACGGGCTCCGACGACGCCATCAAAAGCATCCTGGAGCAGGCAAAGAAGGAGATTGAGTCGCAGAAGGGAGGTAGGTGCCAGCATGAGAGGGGGTGTCACCAGGAGTGCCTGAGTTCCTGCTCTGCCCCGTGGTAGCAGCACCCAAAGGCGTGCCAGTGGCTGGGTGCTCTGTGGTTGTGGGTCCCATCCCAAAAATGGGCTTTTTTGGGGTGTGTTTCACCCACTGACATCCATGGAGAATTTTTTGGGGCATGTTGGAAATATCATATGGGATGGAAGACTCACCGTGCAGCAGAGTTCTGATCTGGCCTTTCCAAAACTTTGGATGTACTCTTTTCCTCCCCCCTGCCCCAAACCAGATGATTAAATGGGGATTCAGGATCCATCTGGCACGAGGAATCATTAAAGCAGCTGTTCTCACAGTCAATTACAAGAAATGAAATACATTAAAACAGGTAGTCTGCTGAGAAAGCAGAATCCCAGAGAATTAAATTAGACGGGAGCGGTGGAAAAACAGACAGGGAAAACAAACATGTTTGTCTATGGCGTTGTTGGTAATGGGATTTATTTTGCAATCATCAAAAAAGAAGTTGGCTTTGAGTCGGGCTGTTGAAGCTTTTGCTTTGTGAGTGCTGCTGGTCCAAACCAGAGTGGGGTAAACCCCTTTTCTCCCACACTGAATTACGGCCACGCAATAAATGACTGCTCCCTCACCCCTTTTTGCTGCAGGGGAGCCCAAAACACCGTCGGCATCGCAGGCAGTGGCCAACGGGGCAGGAGGCAGCAGCTCAGAGGATGCCATCAAGAGCATCCTGGAGCAGGCACGGCGGGAGATGCAGGCGCAGCAGCAGGCGCTGCTGGACATGGAGTCGGGGGCCAGCGGGCGCGGGGGGGACGCGGCCCCGGCCGAGCGCTCCACGCTGGCCACCGTCAGCCAGAACATCGCCCCCGCCTACGTCAAGCAGGAGGAGGGCAGCGGGGCCAGCCCCGGCCCCCCGCAGACGCCCCTGGCCGTGCTCTCCCCCGCCGCCTTTGTCCAGAGCATCATCCGCAAGGTGAAGTCGGAGATCGGCGACGCCGGCTCCTACTTCGACCAGCACTGGGCGTCGGAGCGGAGCCTGCTCAGCCGGCCCTACACCTCCGTGTCGCCTTCGCTGTCCTCCTCCTCCTCGAGCTACTCCAGCATGGCCAACGGGCGGGGCTGGCCGCGGGGCGAGCCCGGCGAGGGCGGCACCAACGAGGACGAGCTGCCGCCGGCGGACGAGGAGCCCCACCGGCTGTCGGAGATGAAGGCAGAGGGAGCCGGCGCGGAGCCGGCGGCCGGTGGGCGCCTGTCCTACTACCCCACGTACGTGCCACGGACCCTGAAGCCAACGGTGCCGCCGCTGACGCCGGAGCAGTACGAGATGTACATGTACAGGGAGGTGGACACGCTGGAGCTGACCCGGCAGGTCAAGGAGAAGTTGGCCAAGAACGGCATCTGCCAGAGGATCTTCGGAGAGAAGGTACCAGCCTGGAGAAGGGGGGGTCCGGTGTCCCCTCTGCTCCATGACCCTGGGGCTCGTTGATGGCCTTCACCAGCTCCTTCCAGAGTCTTTTCCCTGGTCTGTTTGCCCTTGGAGGACTCTGAGCCCTCAGGGTCTGACCCAACCCCAAACAGTCTCCCAGTGGCCAACACTAACTGGTCAGTGGCACTTCCCACCAGGAGCGCCCAGTTCCTTGAGCGGATCCCTGCGGGGACCAGCCTCCCACTCCAGGGAGGGACCCACCATCAGCACTCAGGGCTGGGGACGAAGGGTCCAGACATGCTGTGGGGCAGGGGTGGCCGTGGGTGGCATCCTGCTCCCCCTCCCCTGACATGGGGGTGGAGGGCAGGCGGCTTCCCAGTGCCAGGGGGAGTGCTGCCCACCTTCGGCGGGTGACGCCTGCGTGGTGCCCAGGTGCTGGGGCTGTCCCAGGGCAGCGTGAGTGACATGCTGTCGCGGCCCAAACCATGGAGCAAGCTGACGCAGAAGGGGCGGGAGCCCTTCATCCGCATGCAGCTCTGGCTGACGGACCAGCTGGGCCAGGGGATCAGCCAGCAGCCCACGCCCTCCCAGGGTAAGTGACACCGCTGTCCCCGTGGCCCCCGTGTGCCATCAGTGTCCCCACCACTTCTGTGTCCATCCCGGTGAGTTTGTCCTGCTCCCACCCCAGCACTGGGAAGAGCTGTCCCTGCCACCTCCAACGCCAACACCCTGATCCTGGGAAGCCCCTTTCAATCCCCAACCCCCTTCATTTAAAACACAAATAAAAGGAAAGCCACATCAAAAATCTCGGGCTTTGTGCTTGACATAAAGCAGTAACTGGATTTTTTTTTGGTTATACAAGCGCCGTTTTCTCTCTTTAATTATTCCACCACCACCTCCCGCTTTGCTGTAGCCACTGGAGAGGCTCGGCTGATATCCCCCTCCCCAGAGGGCAAAGCCACAGGCATCCCCCAAATGACCCTCCTGCTCCTGCCGGGTCCCTGTGCTGTCCCCCCCGCTGACCCCTCTGCCCCGGTGTCACACAGCCAGCCCGGCCGAGCCCCAGCCGTCCCCCTCGCCGCCCCCCAGCCCCGCCGAGCACGAGAAGGGCTGCCAGGAGCCCCTCACCCTGGCTTTGGAGAGCAGCAAGGAAAACCAGCAGCCCGAGAGCCGCTCGACGCCTGCGCTGGGCGGGAAGACATATCCCAACAGCCAGGGACCCGTGGGCATCCAGGAGATCGTGGCCATGTCCCCCGAGCTGGACACCTACTCCATCACCAAGAAGGTCAAGGAGGTCTTGACGGACAACAATTTAGGTGCGGACCCTCTCTCTGCCCGAGTTTTTGGGAGCTGCTGGATCCAGCACCCCAAATCCTGTAGATGCAATCTTCCCCCCCCACCCAGATGTTTTTCTGTGGGTGGTCAAGGGAATTCTGGGAGGATGCTGGCTGGGAAATGGGGTGTGCCTGCCCTGCAGGGGGACTGCAGCGTCCGTCCCGCTGCTCTACCCCCTCTAACCACCTCTGCTTCTCCTCCGCCAGGCCAGCGGCTGTTTGGGGAGAGCATCCTGGGCCTGACGCAGGGCTCGGTGTCCGATCTCCTCTCCAGGCCCAAGCCGTGGCACAAGCTGAGCCTGAAGGGGAGGGAGCCCTTCGTCCGGATGCAGCTCTGGCTCAACGACCCCCACAACGTGGAGAAGCTGCGCGACATGAAGAAGCTGGAGAAGAAGGGTGAGGGACGGGGCGGCGCGGCCCCGCTGGGTGTGGGGTGCTGGCTGAGGGGGGGTCCTGGGCTGGGGGGCGAGCGGTGCCAGCTGGGTGTCCTGTCCCACAGCCTACCTGAAGCGCCGGTACGGGCTGATGAGCGCCGGCTCGGACAGCGAGTCCCCCAGCGCCCGCTCCGAGTGCGCCAGCCCCAGCGTGCCGCCGCAGGACCTCAGCCTGCTCCAGATCAAGAAGCCACGCGTGGTGCTGGCGCCGGAGGAGAAGGAAGCCCTAAAGAAGGCCTACCAGCTGGAGCCATACCCTTCCCAGCAGACCATCGAGCTGCTCTCCTTCCAGCTCAACCTCAAGACCAACACCGTCATCAACTGGTTCCACAACTACAGGTACTTGCAGCTCCCAGGGTTTGGGGGTCTGATGGTGCTGTGCCACGGAGGGGGTGTCACTGTTCCCCTTCCAGCCTTCCCGGTCGCTCTTCCCTAGATGGGAGGTGCAGACCCACTGGAGGTCCCCAGGTGCACCCCAGGCTGGTGGGTGGTGTTGGCTACCTTGACCAAGGCATGTTGAGCATCTAAAGAGGTTTCCATGCTCATGTCCACCTCCTCACCCCAGAGTGGGAGCTCCACGATGGGGCAGGGAAAGCCTTACGGAGGCTGCTGGAGCACGGGATCCAATCCCACAGCAGCCCAGCACAGGTTTCATCCCTGGGTGGTACTGTAGTGGACAATTGTCCCATTTTTCTGGCTGGAGACGTGCGGTGACCACGGCACGGGGCAGTGGGTGGTTGTTGCCACCCCTTGGCGGTTGTGTCCCGCAGGTCACGGATGCGCCGGGAGATGCTGGTGGAGGGCGCTCAGGACAATGACACGGACCCGGAGCAGAGCAGCGGGACGGCCGTGCCCGGGCGCCGGGCCCCCCACAGCCCCGATTCGGACGCCGAGGATCACAAACCCGTGTTGGTGGGGGCCGAGCCCCCCTGCGCCGCTGTGCCCGTGAAGGTGAAGGAGGAGCAGGGGGATCCGGGCGGCTGGAGCCGCCGGCGGGACTCACGCAGCCCGGCCGGAGCGGCCGAAGGGACCGGACCTCCGCAGGAGGAGCGGGGGGCAGCCCCCCACGCCGCCGCTGCCCCCAGCGCCGGCAGCCTCCCGCGGCGGGGAGGCCGCGCCGGTGCCACGGCCGGGGGACCCCCGCCGCCGCCGCCGCCACACCCCGACGGCTCCCAGTCCTCTGCAAGCTCATCCCGTTGCAGCCTGGAGGTCTCCCCAACATCACCCTCGGCGGCTTCCTCGCCCGGCCTCACCGGCTCAGCCTCACCGGGACCATCCTCTGCCGGGCCGGTTTCACCGGCGCTTCCACCGGCTCCCGGGCCCCGGCTCAGCACCAGCGTCCAGCGGCGCCACGAGAAGATGGCCAACCTCAACAACATCATCCACCGCCTGGAGCGGGCTGCCAACCGCGAGGAGGCCCTCGAGTGGGAGTTCTGAGCCCCCCTGCCACCCTAAATATATATATACAGCCCCACACATACAATATATATTTTGATAAATGCAGCGTGCACCGAGAGGTGACGAGCGGCCGGTGCCACGGAAGAGGAGTGCCCGTGGAAATGGGGGGTCCCCCCCCTATGGAGCCCCCCACACCTCCGGCTTTGTTTTAAATGTGAAAAACTGGGAACAATTTTAGAAAAGAAAAACAAAAACAAACAAAAAAAAAAAATCAAAAAATATTTATAGACCTCTTTTAGATATTTTAATAAAAGGATACTTTGGAATTTATTAACAGCTTAAGCTGCTTTGATATTAAAGATAGCTATAAAATCAAGATGATGTAGCAGTCGTGTCATTAAATGTACACTGAAGTCTTGTAGTTTGCCACTGGATGAGATTAAAAACAAATAAACAAAAAAAAAAGAAAAAACACCCAAAAAAAACCAACCCACAGAAAAGACTTTTTGAGCAAAGCCATCAAGAAGCACTATGAGACTGACCAAATTTAAGAAACTTTTGCAGTTTCCACCCCTGTCTGTAAGACACTGCATCGCTTCTGCCCCAGCCAGAGACTGCGTCCTAGTCCCTGAAGACTCTAAAGCGACCCCCCCGACGCCATCGAGTATGTATTTAGTTCTGGTGGTTTATGTTTTTGGAAGCCTTTGTAACACAGAATGTCCCGTGCGGTTGTGTATGTTGTAGAAATGTCTGCAAAAGCCTTCTGGAACAAGATGTAGCATGGTCCCAACGCCGTCCCTCACGCTTCCTCCAGCCAGCAGCCGGTGCCAGCTCCCACCCGGCGCGGTGCAGCTCGTGCCAGCTCCCAAAGGAAGAGAGGAAACGAGGCAAAAGCAAAGAAAGCAACCCGAGCTTGGGATTTTGGGAGTGGGATGGGAAGATGTACCTGGGTGTGATGCTTGAGGATGGTACCAGCTCGCTGGGGGTGGACATCCATGGCATCCCAGTTCCCTGTCCGTTTAGGGGAAGGAAAAGATGGAGCCTCCGAGTTTTGCCCCTGGGGCAGCAGTGTTTGAGGTGAGAACCCAAAAATCGTGAGCCACCCACTTTCAGGATGAGCCCTCCTCGGGGCTGCTCCAGCATCACAGCCAGATCTTGAAGCTGAAGCACTTTTTAGGGAGAGAGCCCGGGCAGGTGGAGCATCCCCTTCCCGCAGCCGTGTCCCCGGGTGGGGGCTGTCGGTGATGCCAGGATGAGCCCTGGGGCATCGCATCAGGCTCCTGCCTGAATTGGGCAAGCTCAGCCCTGAGCTGGGCAAAACACCACTGAACTTTGGCTTTCCAGGGCTGATCCTGCAAACGCAGGAGCTCAGTGGTGGCACCACCCCGGTGTGCTCCCTGTCACCTCCCCGACCCCACCACCTCCAGCCGGCCTCTGCTAAGGAAATGCCTTTAAACTTAAACGACCTGGAGTGTCCCTTGCTGGGCTGCTCTGCCCTTTCCCCTGCCCTCACGGCATCAGCCATCGCCCACCAAGGCCCGGGAGGGCTCCCTGCCAGGCTCCCAGGCTATGCATTGACTGATTTTCCACTGCAGACGTTTTTATCAGAATAGAAGGTATTTTTATACTCGGGTGGGAGTGGATGAGCAATGCTGGGTGAGGGCACGGCTCTCCTTGCCTGCCTCCCGTGCCCTGGCAAGCCCCAGGGTGCCCACGGCTGCTCTTTCCCTGCCACCACACTGTGGAAGGTGGAGATGTGACCACTGACTGCCTTCTCCGTTGTGTGCTAGAGGGAGCTTTAGTGGAACAGGATTTGAGGAAGCACTTAGGATAGTCCTGAGCACGGCAATCCTGTTGTATGAAAGCCAGCGGGACACACCGGTCACGTTTTTGTTAGGCTCATGTTCTGTACTTCAAAAGTTTCTATGAGATCGATGAACTTTGTTTAACAATTTTGGAAGGAACAAGTTCTGTAAAGAGCCACTAAATACAGAAGTTGGATACGACTCTGGCCTTGGGGTGTGTTTTGTCCGGAGGTGGTGGAATGGGATCTCCGAGGGTGTCAGCACCCTCGGAAGTCACAGCTTTGCTTTGGAGTTGTGGCAAGAGTTCCCATTATCCCAGTGACTGGGGGATAAAAAAGAGGGTGTTAAATGGGGTTAGTCCAGCTCAGGGTGTGATCCTGCCCCATGAAATTCCTGTGCTCATCCCTGCTGCAGGTTTGCTCCTGCCCCTGGGGTAGCTCAGCAGGCTCCAGCGTGAGTTTCAGCTTGGTTTATCATCAAGTCGTTTCATGCAACATTTGGGGTTAGAAGAGACTTTAAGGATCATCTTATTCCAACCCCCTGCCATGGGCAGGGACACCTTCCACTAGACCAGGTTACCCAAAGCCCCATCCAACCTGGCTCTCATTCAGAGCTGACCATCGCTGGGCGAGTCAGCAGCTTCTGCCACGAGGCAGGGCTGTTTGCCTCTGATGAATTAATAAATCCGTATGTTGCATATCTGTTAAAGCTTGTTTGTCAGCTAACATGTTGAGAAGGACTTATTTTTAATGGATATCTGAGCGTCTGGAGAAGCTGGGCCAGCTGCCATGGAAACCAGAATCTTCCCCTGCAGCACAGGACGGAGCCGCCTGAACCATCTGGGTGCTCCGGGTGCAGCTGCACCCCGGCTGCCCTTGGCACTGCTCCAAATGCCAAATTCCACAGGGGGATGCTGTGCCTGGCCAGGAGCAGGCTCCACGCTCCGCAGGGCTCTCGGTGAGCGGGTGACCCTGGCTGGCTTCATGCCTCAGTTTCCCTAAGAAGTGATTGCCCAGCCCCTGCAAGGCCCTGTTTTAAGGAGAAGCTGGGGACATTCATGCAGGTGGGATGTGTAGGCAGGGACATGGGGATGTGCTGGCCACTTTGACAAGGGCAGAGTCCCTGTGAAGCACCAACACTGGCCCTGAGGAGGGGACAGATATTTTGTCCTGGTTAAAATCCACCCCTGCCATGGGATCACCCTGGCACTGGGTGTCCTGATGTTCCCCGGGGTGGCACCATCCCATCTCATCCCGTCCCTGCAGGCAGACGTGGGGCTCTGCAAGACCCTGGCATTGACCATGTCCCCCTCACATGACACAGTCCCTGACCAGCCCCACAGACATGGTGGGGACAGGAGGAGGACTGAAATAAAGTATTCCCACCTGGATCCCCCTCCCCAGGGGCTTAAAGGCACAAACAAGGACCATGGATGGGAGGGAATTTCTGAAACAACTTTTATTGTAGAAAAATCTTGTGCCTGTCCCAAGGGAGCAAAGAGAGTTGGAGCCACCCAGCCCTAAGCCAGGGCACCCTGACTGCTCCCCCTGCTCTGGGGTGGGTCACCCCCTCCTCTGGGCCAGCAGCCTGAGTGTCTGTTGGGGAAACAAGAGAGAAACACAGGCATGAGACACCAGCTTTGCTCCGGTTTGGCACATGAATCATTCCTCACGCTCCGCTGCTGACACACGCATTCCCGTTTGCCACCACGAGCGATGCTTCCCCTCAGTGAGCTGGCACGGGCATGACGTGCTGTCCCAAAATATCCAGCAGCAAGGCAGTGCCCGCAGCTGCTGCATTCCCCCCCAGATTCACCATCCAGGCTGCAAGCAGCAATTGCTTCCCGTGTAATGCCTGGGGCTGGGTGTCACCAGCTCCCCGGGGCGTGCGGAGCTGCTGCTGATGTTAAGGAAGGGCTGCACTCACTGATATTTTAATTTCAAACCACATCCTGCTGGAGCAGAGGGATCTGTCAGAGCTCAGCCGACCTCAGCTTTGTGCCAGGCCGGGAGGGGAAGTCAGTAGCAGGCTCTCCATTGTGGAACACCCACAGAGGCACTCAGGCAGGCGAGATCCCATCAAAATCCTCCTCTGAAAGTTGTCAATGCGTGATCCCACTGCAAGAGGCCCCAGAAGAGCCAGAGCAACGATGGATTTCCAGGAGGCCTCAGTGAGTGAGCGGTTTGTAGCTCACTGGTGCTGAGCAGAGCACCCCACACCCACTTGGGGCATGGCTGGAGGTGCAGCCCTGTGCTGCCCATTTTACCATCACAGAGCCGCACTGGTGTCTCTTGGTGCCAAGCCCTCGTTGGCACCACCAGCAGGTGTCCATCACCACCTCAGCCAGGTCTGCACATCCCAGGGTGAGGAGGGGACTTGGGCCAGCACCAAGGATGACCACCTCCACCCTGCCCCTGTTCCCGGTAGCTTCCCAGGCCTCGGCCACCACTCAGGGCCGGGGGCCACGCTGCCTCTGCTGCCAGTCCTGCCGCAGCCGGGCCACCTCCCGGCTGTACTGCTCGTGGAGCCGGCAGAAGGTGGACGGGCCCTCCACCACGGCCCTGGCACTCCCAGCCTCGCTGTCGGACACCCGCCTGCGCGGCGGCAGCGGCGGCGGCCGCGGGTTCTCCTCCTCGTCCTGCCCACCACAGCCAGAGGTGTCGGGTGCCTGCTGCGCTCCTAGCACGTTGTTCCACACCGCGCAGCCGTTGTCCTTGGGCAGGATGGCGGGCAGAGCCGGCAGCCGCTCCCGGGACTGCTCCAGCCCCGACAGCTTTGGCTTCCAGGGGCCGGGAAGCTCCCGGGAGCCCCCGCATCCCCCGGGCAGACCCTGGCGCATCTCCTGAAGCTGCTTCTCCAGCTCCCGCACCACCAGCCGCATGTAGTCAAAGCTGGCTCGGGAGAGCGACTTCACCCACGACTCCATGGCCGCCTGGCTCTCCGCCGCCAGCACGTAGGTGCGGGACTTGGTGCCGCCGAAGCGGATGGCGAAGGCGAAGCCCTCGGCTGAGTCGCAGAGCTCCACGTTGCAGCCCTCCAGCACGATGACGCCCACGGGCTCCCGGCTGTCCCGCTCCTCGAAGTAGAAGAGCATGTTGCCCTTGAGCACGAACCAGCGGCGGTGATAGGCCGTGTGCCGCTCGCCGCGCTTGAAGAGGAAGCCGGCGTTGTCGGCCGGGGAGTCGCAGGTGGCGTAGAAGGCCAAGCTCCGCTCGTTCAGCTTCATGGCTCCGCGCCCTGCGGGGACAGAGGGTGCTCAGCGCTGCGCCTTAATTGCATGGAAATGAACCATCGGCTTTTTGTTCTTGCTGGCAGCAGCGCCTGGCGCCCAGGAAATGGAGCTGGTGAATAAACAACGCCGGGATGGTTGGGATAAGCCCGCTCCCAGACAAGGTGCGGAGGGCCGGCGGATGCCGGGTGGGCTGTGGCTCCCCAGGGCTCGCTGGGGACGAGGTTCCCCTCCCCAGCAGAGCGTTTTGTCACGGAGGAGCCCCAGGCAGGGCTTATCCGGTGCCTCCCGTCACCTGGCACAGGTGACCTTCCTGCCGGCGCCGCGTTTTCCGTGTCGCGCCGCTCCTCCCCACGGCGCGCAGGGAAGGTTTTGGCCGGCGCCGTGGATCCGGCTGCGGCCCCAGAGAGCCGTGGCCATGAACCCAACCACCCGGGCAAGGCCACCGCTCCTCCTGTCCCCTAATCGCTGGTGGCCTCGCCGTGCCAGGCTTCCCACCCACCTGGACTCTACCTTGGGTCTGCGGCGGTCACCAGCATCAAGGACACGAGCGTGGCCGTGGTGGCCGCGGGAGCGCTGGATCCGGGCTCGGATGGTGGGAGGGGGCTTTGGGGCCCGGCTCCCTCACGGTCACCTTTGTCCTCGGCTCCCACCGCCCCGGCCCGGCCCGGCCCCGCGGGCGGAGCGCTGCTCCCGCCCGCCTCCGCCACCGCCCATCCCCGCGGCCGCGGCCCGGAGGGAGGGAGGAGCTGGAAAAGCTCCCCGGGGCTCAGCCCCGGAGCCGGGAGCTCGTGGCTCGGCCCAAAACCCGCGACAGGTCACAGCTCCGGGCACCGGGATTGAGGGCCAGGCAGCACCGGGGAGAGCGAGGGGGGAATGGGGGGAGAGGTGAGGACACGCGTTGGAGGATGCAGGGGGAGCGCGCATCCCGGGATGAAGGTATGGATGTACACAGGGATGTGCACATGGAGGTACTCATGTGTGGGAAACTCAGGAATGTAGTGCTGAAAGTGGCTGCACAACGTTGACTTTTTGATCACATTTTGGAGGCAAAGGATTTGGGATTCTGGGAGCATCTGGCAGGGAACGGGCAGAGGTTGGTGGGTGAGGTGGACGACACAAAGAGGGTTTGGTGGCAGGACACAGCTGGTCCTGCGTGGGTGGGAGATGCTGCAGAGGGCCAGGCTGCAAGTCCTGGCTGCTCTCCTGACCTTCCATCCATATCCTTGGACCACAGCCAGGTGTGGGGGGATCTCAGTGCAGAGGGACAGAAGGAGCTGAGTGGGGACAAGCCTCCAGTCTGACCTCTGCTCTTGGTTGGCCTTCCAGGCTCACAGGACCACCTTGGCAGTGCCGCTGTCCTCACCATGTCCCAGTAAATACCAGCTCAAGGATTTGCTCTCCTTATCTCTGTCCCTTTCCTCCAGTTTCTTCATCCCCCTGCTCTGCTCCACAGCCATGTGTGTATTTTAGCAATCAAGGCACTGGTGACCATTTTACAGTTCCCCATCCCAGAAATCCTGCTGTCCCTGACCTCTGCCATAGGTTGTGGTCTGCTCCCTGCCCGTAGAGGCCCCCAGTTCCCTGCAAAGCTGCTCAGGACTTTGCAGTTTTCTGCTTGTGTCAGAGGTTTTCAGTTCACCGAGGGTTTTCCCTATCACCTGCAGACTTTCACTTTCAGGTTATAAAAAGGGATTCAAAGCAGCACTAAAACCATCTGGGCTTTATCTTTCCCTCCTGAGCAGAGCAGCTCTGTTGAAGGTCGCTGGTGGGAAGTCTCAGGCCTCTGCACCACTTATCTCCCTGCATTGCTGGGAGATGCCTTTCCACGAGGCACGATTAGAAGGGGAAGGGCCATGGGGGAGAAGCAATATCTTTATTAGAGCAGATGGGGTGATTGGAAAAAGGCAGCAGCAATCCCAGCTCTGCTTTCCTTTCCTGGCACTCCAAACCCACGTTTTCCTCTTGCAGCCTCACCAGCCACTTCAGCAGAAGTTGTTCCTCCTCCACAGCTGCTCTGGAAAATCACCTCGATTCCTCAGAAACCCGGACAAAATTCCCCTGTGGATTTTTGCTTCCCTTTGGGTCTCTCTCGGGACAGTCGCATGTTCCTGCACAACCTCCAGGACTTCCCCTTCTGAGCAGCTCCACATTTTCCCTGTTGTCCCCCAGAGTCCCCCCAGCAAGGAACCCACACCCCGTGCCTCAGTTTCCCCCGCCAAGTTTTGGTGGGAAAGAAGGGAAAATGAACTCTCGACAGCAGAGGAAAGGGAGAAGAAAAAGGTCTGAAAGGAGGCGAGGGCGTGCCAGGAGCATTTCTGGATGTGGGATGCCCTTGGACTCTGCTTCCTGCTGCTCCCATGACCGGTGACTTGGTGCGGTTACTCAGAGGCGGCTGCTGCGAGGGAAGCGGGAGCTCTGAGTCAGCCCCGGAGCCGGGAATTTTGGGGTGCCGAGGGTGCCGGGGGGTCTCGGATAAGCCGGCGCTGTGCGTGTCCCCGGCCGGCACACGGAGAAGGAGTACAGGTCTCCATCATCCCCCAGGGACCGCAGATGATTCCCGAGCTGTGCCTTGGGGTTCAAGGCGAACGAGCCGTGACTGTCACAGAAACGCGGGCGCTCCCCGGTGCCTTTCGGGATGCGGGAGCTGCCCCGCTCCGCTCCCACGCGGAATTCCCGTCCCACGCCGTCTCCAGCCGGGGGGATCGGGGTGCGCTGGCCCCGGGCCCCTCTCCCCGCTCCGGGGCAGGCGGAGCAGGGCGGGGAAGGGCCGGAGGCGGTGGCTGCAGCGCGGGGAAGGGCCGGGAGAGGGCGGCGGGAGCCCGGCCACGGCGGCCGGAGCGCGGCGGGGCTCGGCGGGGACGCGGGGACAGCCAGCCCCGGGGCACCGCCGCCCTCACTGCCCCCATCCCACTCCATCACCGCCCCAGCCATCCCTAAATCACCATCTCCATCAGCACCTCCATGCCCACCCAGCCCTCGGAAGGGGCACGTAAAAGCCGGGCTAAGATTTTGGTGGGTATTTGCAGCTCACAGCCCTCCCCAGCCGAGCATTTCCACACGTTGTCACCCCCAGGTCCCCTCCGGGTCGGGCATTTGGGGCGGACACTGCCTCAGTGTGGGATGGCAGAAGCCACCTGAAACCCATCACATCCCACCTTTAGAAATGTAAATGAGCCACTCCCAAACCACCCCACCCACCCTGAAAACAGAACGAGCCAGAGCAGAGGAATTAAAGAGGGAAGAGGGAAGCACGGCTGGGAGCCAGGAAAGGGTTTCCACAGGAGAAGAAAGCTGCAATGGTTAAAAGCTGAGGGCAGCGCCGAGCGGAAGGGAAGCAGCAGCGTCTGAGTGAGTGTGTGTGTGTTTGAGAGCATCTGCGCAGCTCCACATACACAAACAAAAAAAAAAAAAAAAAAAGCAGAAGTCAGGGGTAGTGAATTAGCAGTTGGGGACTGAGAAAATCCATACAGGAAGCAAAACAAAAGAGAAATCTCAGGCCACTGGGGCTGAGGACGCTGAGAGGGCGCTTCTGACATAGATGAAGTTGATAAAGAAAAGTGCGATCGCTGGGAGCTGGGACAGCCGCCCGCGGGGAGCGGGGCAGGCACCCGGATCCGCCGGCCGCTCCTGCGTTCTCAGGAAAAGAGCCAGAAGGTGCAATTATGCATAAAGCAACGGCAGGAGGAATTAAAAAGCAGATTTTAAGGTAAGATTTTATCACGTCAGCTGCTCCCAGCCACTTCCCTGTGGGGTTTGGGAAGGGCTGGTTGGATGCAGAGTCACCTGGATCCCTGGAGCAGGCAATGCCCGAAGGGGCTGTGGGGTTGTGGCTCAGATCTGATCCAGGGGGGTTGCTGAGGCTGCAGGAGGGGCAGCAGGGCCGCGTCCAAACCGGCTGCGGTCCAGGGGAGGCGCAGCACCCGCAGGGAGTTGGCATTTCAGTCTTCTCTTCGCTGGAAGATGGGTTGGGAATGGACGGGGTGAACAACTGAGGTGTATTGAAAGCACTACTGAGGATGGACCCCACTGGGGGTGACACTCAGATGCTGTTTACAAAGAGCTCAGTGAGTCTCAGCCCACTCTCCGAGGGCAAATTCCTGCAGCTTCCACCTTCCCGACACCCACAAATCCATTGTGGGGTGTCTGTAAAATCCCAGCTGCCACATCCCTGGATTTCCTTGGCTTGGCATGCTGGGTGGGCACCAGACCCTGGGCACCACCACGGCTGCTCTGCCATGACTTTTGCCTGCCCAGGGTGAGCGGGGATCTGTCCCTCTGTCCCTGGCACTGCTGCCATTCCAGACAAGGCTTTGTAGGAGCTCTTGGCACAACCAGTAACACGAATGGGGAATGTCAGCGGGCCAGACACGACGGTACAGACCACAGCCCAGCCCTCTTCTGGAAAAAGGTGCAGTGGAAGTTTATTTTCCTCCATTTCCCATGGCAGAGTGGGCGGCTGCAGCTCTGCCGTGGGGCCCCTGCTCCCCTGGGACGAGATGGCAGCAGGATGGCACCAGGATGGCTGAGCCTGACCCGTGTCCACCCACGCCAGTCCCCAGTCCTGCTCGGGACCAAAGGGACACTGTGACCACTCTGTCACGGCTCAAGCCCTCGCCCACGGTGTGGGACAACTGTGGGCCCTGTGTCCTGATCCGCTCCGGCTGGACGTGGGCAGCAGCCTGCGGTGCCTTTCGCCACAAGATCATTTGGAAAATTATGAGAAATGGGTTTGGAGACGGCATCTGGCCCACTGCTGCCACCGCAGAGGTCCCTTGGGTCCCAGCCCGCGGAGCCGGGGGGAGACGCGGCCGAGCAGGAACAGGAAAGCGCGGTGTTTTCCTCCCGAGCCTCCCGTGGGGCTGGGGCCGGGGGTGCGGGGCGGACACCCCCAAACCCACGGCGAAAACATCCTAAAAGTCACCAAAAACTATATATATAGAGAGAGAGATGTAAAAATTAAAAATAAATCCACCCCGGGAGCGCGGCCGGGCTGTTTGTGCCGCTGCCTCCGCGGGCGCGGATGCGATAAGATAAAGGCAGAGGCGGGGAGGGGCGGCGCGGAGCTGCGCGGAGCGGGGCGCACCCGCGGAGCCGCCGGCGGGGCCCGGACGGACGGACAGACACCCAGACACACACACACACTCAGGGACAGCCACACGAGCGGACAGACAGACAGACAGACAGAGAGGCGGGCGGACGCACGGACGGACGGGACGGCCCCTCCGCTCCGCCCCCCCCGGGCCGCGCCGCTCCGCTTTACATAACCCGTCCGGGGTCGGGGTCCGCGCCCCGCGCCTCCGCCCGGCGGAAATGCGGAGCCGCCTGCCCCGGTTTCCTGCCTGAGCCGAGCCGAGCTGTGCCGAGCCGTGCGCCCCGTCCTGCTTGCCCCGTCCCCGGGCGCTCCGCAGCTCCATCATGGGCGAGCGGCAGCCGGACGCCTTCTCCTGCAGGTAACAGCGAGCGCTCCGCGGCACCGGCACGGGCTGGGCCGGGCTGGGCTGCACCGGCACGGGCTGGGCTGCACCGGGACGGGCTGGGCTGCACCGGGACGGGCGGCCCCGGGAAGCGGCCGCTGCAAAGCGAAAGTAGCGGCGGAAGGAAGCAGCGAGGCGGCCGCTTCACTTGTGCAGCCCCCGGAGCTTTCCCCGGCAGCCCCGGGCTGGATTCTCACACCCGGGGAGCTCCGGTGCCCCCCTTCCGGGGTAGTGAGTCCCTTTCTCTGCCAGCCCCCGGACAGCAGCCCCTTACCCCTCACCCCGTTTGTGTGCGGCACAGTCTTATCCCTGCCTTTTCCTCCGGCTGCCTCTTTCCAGGGACTCTGCTCACCCTCGGGGACCTTTGGTCTCCCAGTTCCCGTTTTCCCCGTGGGCGCTCCCTGTTCCAGGGGCTCTGTTCCTCTGTGGGTGCCTCCGTCCTGGGTACCCCCATCCTTCTAGCACCACAGTTCCCCAGAGCACCTCCTCTTCTGGGATCCCTGGACGTCCCCCATTTCCCAGCATCCCCATTTTGGAGATCCCAGAGCCGGCGGCGCAGCACGCAGAGAACCAGCCCTGCCCCTCTCCTCTGCCTCCCCCTGGTCCCCTGCAGCCCCTCTGGGGTTCCCGTGGGGTGATGCCCACCTGCCCCACGCTGTGGGGTCCTGCTCTGCCCAAGGGGGCCCTGCCTTGCCTCTGCCCCCGTGCCCACTGCGAGTGCCAAGCAGAGGTGCCACCCGGAGCCTTCCAAGCGGCTCCTCTGACTCCCTGCAGACTTTTTTGGCTCCCTGTCTTGGCAGGGGCTCGGAGCACGAGGCAGATGCACCAGCGGTCAGCAACCCCATGGCCTTCCCATGCCCTGCCAGCGTGCCCAGCCCTGCCCGTGCCAAACCCCATCAGGGTCACCCGCAGAGAGCCCGGACCCGCTGGCTCATGGCAGTGACACGGTCGTTGCAGCCCGGGCTGGGATTTACTGTCAAGGAAACCGGGATGAGTTGTTGAGCTGCGATTTCGATATTGTGGTAAATTGATTCAAGATGTGCTGGAGTTGTGGGCTGGTGGCCTAGGGACTTTTTGGGGCTGCAGCCAGAGGAAGAGGTGGCTGATGTGGGGGCCTGGCGCTGCCAGCTCCTGCATGTCCTCCCTGCACTTGGATTTGCTGGCAGGAACTGGGATTGGAGTTTAAAGGTCCATGGAATTAGTGGCAGGTTTCACTTCGAATTCTTTGGGACCAGAACAATGCTTTGGATTTCTTTTTAACTTGTTTTGGGGGCAGGAGAGTCTCATCCCTGTGCATTCTCCCCTCCCCAAAGCTGCTTCTATTTTCTCTTTTACCTTTATGTATTTATTGCCTTTGGTAAGATCTGGTTTGGTTGCACATGAGCCCACAGGGCTGCCGGTCTGCCAGCACCCTGTGCCGTGCTGGAGAGATTGGGGTGCGGGTGCCAGTGGCTTTTGAGGGCTCTTCCATCCTCGGCCAGAGCAAATCCTCCCCACCCACACACCCGTGGCACTGACAGACACGGCGAAGGTGTCGGGACAAATCCCAGCGGGTGACACAAAGTGAAAGTGCAAGCGCTCATCGCTGGTGGGGTTTGTGGTGCTGGCGGCGCTGCCGCGGCTTGGCAAGGAGAAAGAGCCAAATCCAGCAATCCCTGGGGGACTGCTGTGGGGAGAGCCCGGAGATCCAGGCTGGGTGGGAGCTGAGCTGCTCCTTGCTGTCCCCAGGGACCCCCAGGCAGCCTCTCCCCTGGGAGCGCTCCCCGCACCCGGTTTCTCCCACGCCTACACCGCAGCGATTCATTTCATGCAACAAAACAAGCCCTGTCGAAAGAGGCCACGCTGCTGCCGGGCTTTTCCCCACAGGCGGTGGGTGTAGGAGAGGGTGATGGTGCAAACCAGGCTGCGAGGTGCCAGACGCCACGGCGTGGAAGCAGGGAGAGGGTTTCTGGGGAGCTGGGCTGGCCACAGCTGCTTGTCCTGGTGAGCTCGGATTTGACCTGAGATGAGTTTGGGTTGTCTCCATCCTGTCTGTCCTGTTGGAGTGGTCAGGGGAAGCCAAACAGGTGAATTTCCCTCAGATTTGAAGGTGCTGTAATATCTCCCACATCCCCAGAGGTCTGTGGTGCTGCTCAGCCCACACAGAGCTGTCGATAAGGGCCAGTTTGGGTCTTTAATATAGAAAGTTGTGTGGTGCCAGGAGGTGAAATGAGAGGGGTGTTTATGTCCTGTGAGAAAGCAGGGGAAGGAGGGCAAAACCTGCCTTCCCTCACTGGCTTTTAAACTGATTCCCTACAGCCTGTATGGGTGTGTGGGTTGGGGGATCTCACTGTCCTGCTCCTGTCTTGCTTTTTAACTTGCTGGTTTGGTCTAGCCAAAAAAGAGAGGGGGAAGCTCCCGAGACCCCGTAGGATTCTCCAGCTCGTGGGGAAACAACCAGAGGCTCACAGGGAGTGATGGTGCTGTGCCATCACCCCCTAGGAGACCCAGAGATTCCTCACCCTCATGTGGGACTGCTCCAGAGGAAAGAGCAGGACAGGGCTGAGCAGTTTCTGCAGTGGATTGTGCTGGCACTGGCTTTGGCTGTTTTCTAGTGACGCTGTAAATATGTGGGTGTATCCCACATCCCGAGGCTGCAGCCAGACCCTTTCCCCACCTCCCCCCCTGCACCAGCCCCTCCTGCCTCCCTGGGTGGCAGCATCTCCATGCCCACCCCCAAAAGGCTGCACCACCCTGCTTATCCCCCTCAAGCCAGGGGTGCATCCAGAGGTTCCTCCAGCATCCGCCATCTCCAGGGGATTGGGATGCAGAAAGGGGCTGCACCATCCCCATCCTGGGGACATGCTCTGCACCACCCTGCCCTTGCCAGCCCACCTGTAGCTGGCTGGGTCCCCCAGGGACCTGCATCCCCCTGAGCCCCCCCCTTTGCCAGGGACCTGCATCCCCCCAACCCCGCCGTGCCGGATGCTCTTCCATTGAAAAGTGCCGTTCATTGTAACCCAGCCTTTTATAGCCGCCTCGGAGCGGCCGCGGGGCCATGCCAAGAAAGGCTGCAGCCGGCTCAGAATAGCTCTTTTCATGGAGGACATCCTGGGAAGGAACAATGTTCCCGCTCTTGGGATTGTGGGAACTTTGTATTTCTGCCGCTCGGGAAGCGGGGAGCTGCGGGCCCGGCCAGGGCGTCTCCCAGCCCCTCGCTTCGCCCTCTCCTGAAAATAGTCCTTGGGATGAGTTTTGAATAGTCCCGTGCTTATAAAGGGAGCTGCAAATGCCTCCGGACGCTTCTCCTCCGGTTGGGAACAGTTATTTCTGGGAGAGCCAGCGCATCAATCACATTTCCTATTCACGTCGCTGGCGTGCATTTCCCTGGCGTGGAGCTGGGGCCGGTTTCATTTTCGGGTGGTGGTGCTGCCCATGCTCCAGGGCTGCCTGCACACGGCGGGTGAGCAGGGCCGGGCACAGGGCACCGGGCACCGGGCACGGCCGCCTGGGCTCTGCTCCCTCACACTTCCCCTCGAGGCCGGATTTGCGGCGCTGGGTGCCGGAGGGCGACCTTCCCGCGTGGCCACAGCCCCTGGCTGGCTGTTCCGTGGTAGGAAGGTGGCGAGTTGGATCCGGCAGCTCCTCCGTGGCGAGGCCAGCTGGCTTTGAATGCTCATCCTCCGGGAGCGGGTGGCAGGATTGCGGCGCTGGCTCCCAGCGCTGCCCTGGCACTGCTTGGTGCTGCCGGCTCCTCTGGCTGCAATTAAACAACAAATGCATTTATTGGGACAAATAACCCATTGCCGGGTCCAGGCGCGGATTCCCGTCCCGGTTGGTGCTGGCACCGCCGCCGCAGCAAGGCTCAGGTTGGGCAAGAGTTTAAGGGAAGCTCCCGGGGGTGGCTGGGCTGCAGGGCTGGATCCTGCACAAGCCCCAGCTCGCTGTCCCAGCCCTCATCAAAGCCACCGCGGCCGGTCTGTCCCGTCCCGCTCTTCCTCGAGCTCCTGGCCCAGCACCCCAAAACAATCCCAGCACCCCAAAATAACCTCAGCACCCAAAACCGGCCCCGAGGTGGGGCGGGCTGGGTGATGTACAGCTCTTCCAGCAGCCAACAGGGATAGAAGCCCCCCATCCTGACTAGTCCCTGGTGTGTCCGAGGATGGGCTGGATTCTCCATTCAGAGCAAATTAAAGCCATCAGTTTTCACAAGAAGTACTTCATCCAACCTGCAGGATGGCCAGGAGCTCCTCACTGGGACATATGAGGAATAAGGATGTAAATTCTGCCTTAAAGCAGCTGGATTCCAGCACTGAGGAGCACAACGGGCTGGAGCAGGGAGAAGCTCACCCGGCACTGGGAACTCGCATCCCTGTGGATGTTGCTACTGGAACCTGGGGCTGAGCAGGAGGCTGCTGTGGTAACTCCAGCGTGGATTCATCTGGGATAGATCTTTCCACGTGGGAAGTGCGCCAGGCAGAAGCAGTGAGGTCGGCATTGTGCCAGTGCCGGGAGGAGGAAGCACTTGGGGAGTATTTCCCATCGTCAGCTTGGAAAAACACGTTGCCACTGGAGACAGCCTTCGGCTGCTTCCCACCGCGTGGCACAGACGAAGCCCGGCTTTTCCTGCGCCACAAACCCCTCCTGAAATCTCGGAAGGCGAATTCCCTGCCCTGGGAATCTCCCACCTGCCTGAGGAGCCGTTCGCACGAGCGCCTCGCTTCCCTCCGCATTGTGCCGGAGCATCCCGCCGAGCGTGCCGGCGGCGTGGGTGGTGCGGCGGCGATTCCCGGGTGCCGGGAGGAAGCGGGAGCGCGGCGGAGGATGCTGAGTCACCGGCAGGCTGGCGGCGCTGATAGACGGGGCCCTGCCGGGGGATTCGGCCGGGCTGCGGCGGGCGCATGCCCTGCATTGCCGGGACGCCGCGCGGCCCCGAGCCTTGGGCGGCTCTTCTGAGAAGCCGAGGCTGGCGGGGCGCAGATAACATCTCCCCTCGCCTGCAAACTTCGCGGGACGTGCTCGGCAGGGCAGCGGGTGGGCAGAGATAGAGCCCCGCTTCCCGGCGTTATCACCGCCCCGGCTGCGAGCACGATCCCCTGTGCCCGCACGTTCCTCATCGCCAGCTCGCTTCCTCCTGGCCCCTCAGGGTTTGGGTTTTTTTTTTTTTAATTTTTCCTCCTCCTGACAAATGCAATCCGCTTTTCCTCCCCTCCCAGCAGCCGGGGTGCTGCTGCTGGAGTTTCGGGGAGGCGGCGGTGCCCGTGCCGGCGCGGCAGGATCCGGGCGGGTTGGCTGATGTTTCCTTCCTGAGCGGAGTGCACGGCCCCGATAAGTGCCCCGGGCGAGCACGAGGTTCGCTGGCGAGCAGCGGGGCCGGCCCTGGGGAGCGCCACTGCCGGCTCAGCCGGGCACGCCAGCCACGGTGCCAGATTGGCCTGGCAGCCAAATCTGCTGGGGGCAGAGATACGGTGTGGTTTGCCAGAGCCCGGCAGCTCCCCGGCCCCGCAGGCAGCGGAGCATCCCCTCGGGAAGGCGCGCTCACCCCGGGCAGCGCCGGCGGCGCGGCCGCTTCTCTCCGGGCCGCTGGGACCGGGAGGATCCGGCGGCGAGACAGCTCCATCCCTGAATTTCTGCAGCTTTTCACGTTGTTTCCTCCCCTCCCGCCCCCGTTCCAGTTTTATCAGCTCCGTTGAAATAGGTCCCTGGAGGGAAAACCCATCGGCGCTGCGGAGCCTTGGCAGGAGGCGAGCGGATGTGGCCGGGCCGGGCGTCCCGCGGGCAGCTGCAGGCAGCTGTGCTGGCAGGAAGCCGCGCAGCCGCCCCGAGCCGGGCCCTGCCCGCTCCCCACGGCGCAGGTGGGGAAACTGAGGCACGGCCCTGCCAGGTGGGGATGGGCGTGCGAGGAGCTGCGGCGGGGCTGGCGGCTCGGAGCCCCCCGTGGCCACCGCCGGTGGCCGCTGGTGGCCGCAGTGGTTGGTCCCGTGGCCGTGCTGCTCCCTGGGATGCTGTTGTCCCCTGGCCATTTCCAATGGGAATGAGGCAGCTCTGAGTGGGTCCCAGCTGAGCACAGCGTTCCCCGGGCTGCTGCCCTGTGGATGCCCATTCTGAGTGGGCTATGGCCACGCCGGCCGGGGGTTGCCGGGGCGGGGGGCACAGGGGGACAGCGGGGCTGCTCTCACCGCCCGTGTGCTCTGTCTTGCAGCGCGGCCGCCTCGCTGGAGCCTCGGCAATGAATGGGCACTCGCTGCCGGCCGGCACGCCAGCGCATCCCCGGGGCTGGCATGAGTTCTGCGAGCTGCACGCCATCAGCACCGCCAAGGAGCTGGCGCGGCACTACCTGCGCTTCGCCACCGAGCACCCGCACCATGACCTCCTGGCCGCCGAGAACTTCTCGGTGCAGTTCACCGACCTCTTCCAGCAGTACTTCCGCCACGAGGTGAAGGAGGGCATCGCCATGAACCAGCTCCGCATCCTGCCGGCGCGGGATTACCGGGACACGCACCGGCGCCACACCGACGCTTCCCTGGGCACGGTGGCCGGCAAAGCCGAGGCGGAGCCCGGCGCTCGCCCCGAGCAGCCCGTCCGAGCCCCCGAGGCTGCTCCCTCTGGCCTGCGCAAGTCCTGGAGCTCGGAGGAGCTGGCGGGGCCGGCCCGGAGGCCCTTCTCGCTCAGCCAGCTGCGCAGGAGCTGGCGCAGCCTCTTCCGACGCCGCTCCTCGGACGCGCTCCCCGGGGATGGCGATGGGGAGGCGGCGGAGGCGGCTCTCAAGCCGGGACTGGGGAAGCGCATCCTGCCCTGGGGGCTGTCGCGGGAGCAGCCCCCCGAGGTGCGCAAGGAGGGGCTCCTCAAGTACGGGCTGCTGGATGAGAATTCCCTGGACAGCGGGACGCGCTGGCAGCGCTGCCGCCTGCTGCTGCGGCGAGCGGGGCCGCCCGACAACGAGGACTTTGTGCTGGAGCTCTTCGACCCCCCCAAGGTAAGGAGCTGCCGCCTCCTGCCCGTCCCAGGCGGGTGATGCTGCGGGTCACTTGTTTTGGATGATGCCCGGGTGGCAGAGGACACCGCAGGGAGGAGCAGGGCCGAGGTGCATCCAGCACCACGAGGGGCCTGGAGGGATTTGCTCTGCCACTGCTCTCCCTCTGCTGCAGCCCCACGAGGCTGGGCCTTGTTTGTTTAACACCTCTGAGAAGGAGACAGAGCCACCCCTGCGGGGTCACGTTTGGGGAGTGAGAGATGCTGAGACCGAGGAGTGCTAATTGCTGCAGTTGGGCAATGTGGCATTGCATTTCTCCCTGCTGGGACCCCAGAAATGGGTTTTCCAGCTGGAAGCAGAGCACCTGCCTTCCAAGCTGAGGATAGAGGCTGGTGGCCTCCATCCCGCTCATCCCAGCCTCATGGACCCGTCCCAGCAAGGTCAAGTCCTGATTCTGATGAGCCCCAATTTCACCCTGTCCCCTGTGCTGTGGCTTCAGCTGCCTGAGGATCTTCTCGCCTGGGCAAGCCGGGAGAGGAAAGGGAAAATAGGAATTAGCCTCGGTGCCTTTCTCTGCTCCCAGTGAGGCCTGTAGTTTTGCTTTTCCTGAGGAGATTTGTGACTGGAAGTTGAGCTCTCGGCTGCTCCAGGGAGCTCCCGTGGTGCTGGGACGTGGCTGGAGCGGAGATGATGCAGGATGTGAGGGAGTGGGGAGCGAGGTGGGGGAAGCTGGGGTGTTTAATCTGTGAAAAGACGGTTCCTCCACATGGCAGATCTTGCGCAGGCGCGATGGGATGAATTTTCTTTCTTTTTCCTTTTGTTTTTTTCCTCTGTGCTCGCTTAACTTTGATGACAAACTTGTGCTTTGGAAGGAGGAAGCCTCTGCTAGAGCTGGAGCCTTGTCCCTGCCTTCAGGGCAGCAGGGTCAGGGAGCAGCTGGCTGAATTCCTGCTATTTCCGTCAAACAGCTCCAATATCAAATATTTGAAAAAAGAAACAACGTCAAAATTGTAACATCTGAAAGTAAAAGCTGGTTTTGCTCCGTCGTGTCAAGGGTTGCAGTTGTTTGTCCCCGTGGGAGTGTGTGTCCCCATCCCAGGGCACAGGGAGGTCAGAGGCGCTCTGGGGCACTTGGAGGGTGCTCCAGCAGCTGGAGAGTGCTGCCTTTTCCCCCTCCCTCACTCCTTTTCTCTCCCTTTTTTCCTTTTCCCACCACTTTTTCTTTTTTAATCTTTTTTTTCATCCCTTTTTCTTCCCCCCCCTTTTCTTTTCTCTTCTCCCTTTTTATTTTTTTCTCTTCCCCTTTTCTTTTTTTCAATCCCTCCCCTTTTTTTTTTCCTGCCCCATGTTTTTCTCCCTATATCCCACTCCCTTTTTTATTCCTCTCCTCCCTTTTTCTTTATTTGTTTCCCTCCCCCTCGGGAAGCAAGCCCAGCACATTCTTCCTCTCCCCACATTCCCTGACCAGCTTTGACCCAGGGGTGGGAGAAGCTTCGAACAAGACACTGACCAAGTTCCCCCTGTGCTCTGAGCATTATTCCCTGCAGTCTCCACGGGATGGAGATTTCCTGGTGCTCCACATCACCACGAGGCTGGAGACCCCCACGGTCCCCGGAGCCCCGAGCCGGGGGTTTCTCAGCCAGGGCTGCGGAAGTGGGGGATGTTCCTTGTTGGATTTTGCAAGTCTCTGGATTAAATTGCTTCCTGTGCAAATATTCTCAGGGCGGCTCCTTCCTTTCCAATTCTCTGGGCCACGGCCAGCTCCTGTCTCCTTTGCAGCACAATCAATCCAGACCCTTTCCCAGGGACTGCGGTTGAATTCTGGGGGTGGTGGGAAGTCCCCCACGGTGCTGGTGGCTGCCACTCCCCAAACCCAGCACGGGGGCAAACCACGGAGCAGGGACAACAGAGCAGTTGGTTGGGGGCTTATTTTTCTTTAAAATAACTAAATAACAACTAACAACCCCCCGGGAATGGCTGTGAGGAGCCCCCTCCCCTCAACCCTCCTGCCCTGGGATGCTCCCAGGGCTTTGCCACTGCCTTTTCCCCATCTCGTGGGTCTGTTCTGGATTTGAGGATGCTGTTGATCACCTTAGAAAACTGATGGTTTTAAATAAGTGACTGTAAAACCAGTTCTTGGGCTTTTTCAACCCCATCTGGTCTCTGGACTGTGAGGTTGGTCACCCTCAGGGTCTTCCTGGAAGCAGCCTTCCCCCTTCCTCCTCTTTCTGCCCCTTTCTTCCCCTTCCCCCTTTGCACCCTGTAAATAATAGGATGCAATTGAAATTTCAGCTCAGCCTCAGGGCTTTACAGCATCAAGCCAAGCCCCTGAGCATCCATCCCCTTGGAATGACCTTGGAAAAGGCAGGTGTGTGGGGGAAAGAGGGGGGTCCTGCTGCTTTTGGCAGCTTTTATCTCATTTTTCCCCCGTTTCTCCTGGTGTTCCAATGGGGCCTCTGAGCTTAATCCCATAACGTGCCCGGCATCAAAGGGAGTGGGGGCTTTGAAGAGCCCTGATCCCATTTACTGCTTGGGTGGCTGTGCTGGGTGAAGGGGTCAGGGAGCTGTGCTGGAGAATCCAACAATCCCTATGGCACTGCCTGGAGCGGGCATCCCCTGCCAGGGCATGTGCCAAGGGAGATGAGGATTTTGGGATAGGGAGCAGCTTCCCTTCCCGTGCTCACAGCCACAGCTGGCTTGGTTTTGGCTTCGCTCCCTCCTCCCTCGAGCACTGGAAAAATGATGTTGCAAAGGAGGGATTTGGAGATGCTGGGATTTGGTGCTCTCCTGGGAGAGGGTCACGGCCTGGCTGCAGGGCACAGCATCGGGGGCACCCAGATCCCACCCTGGGGACATTCCAGAGGGTGCTGGGGTGTGAGGAGAGAGGTGATGATGCTCTGTGGAAGAGCAGCTGGAGCAGGGGGATATCAGGATACCTATAGGGCTTGTATATATGGCTATATATATCTATATATATATATATAGATAGATAGATAGATATAGATAAATACAGGAAAACCCTGGGTATGGTCCTGGAATTGCAGCCCAGGTGGATTCTCTGATTCTCTGATTCCACCATGAGGGTGATTCTCACCATTCCTCCCTGATTTCCTTGGAGGCATTAAGGGCTTTCTCCTCTCCCACACCACTTAATCCCATATAACCTTTAGGACTGGGCACCACTGAGGTCTCTCCACCTTCAACCAAAGCTGGCAAACCCAGGTTTGGCTGCCTTGGGGCCACCCTGTTCCTCAGCTGAGCCCCAGCCCCAAATACCTCTGAAATGGCCAAATCCCAAACTCCGTGAAAGCCGTGATTAGCAGCGGAAATGTCCCGAGCCGTTTCTGTTGACCAGATGTTTTTACAGGAAGGGGAAGGGAAATGGGATTTGCATTTGTGCTGCTTTCTTTATAGCGTTTTAATGAAATCCAGTGCATCCCGTAAATTGATGGCACGCCGGGACGAGCCGGGAAGGCTCCTTCCTGAGAAAGCCCTTGGAGCCTCTGCCACGGCTCGAAGTCTTTGCCACAGCCACAGGAGGAGCAGTATTTTTATCTCTGCTCAATGTGAGACTGCTTTGACTTCCTTTTTTTTTTTTTCTCTCTCTCATTTTTTCAAATTTTTTTTTCTTTTTTTTTTTTTTACCCCTTTCACCTGAATCTGGTTTCTGAGAACTGCCACCTTCTGAGGCAGCAGGTTCCTGTCCCTGATTTTTGGTGCTTGGGGCTGTGGCTGGCAGCTGGTCCAGCATGGGATGGATCCCAGTGTTTTGATCCCCATTCCCTGTCTCTGCTAGTCCTGGAGCTGCTCAAACGTGGCCTGAGCAACTCAGCCAAGGGTGAATGGAGGGGCTGTGGTGGAGGGGGAGCTTTACTCCCTGGAACACCATGAGGAGAGTTTTGGCAGTGGTGGGAAGAAGGTCAGCATCCCATCAACCCATCCCTGGGCCAGGAAAGAGCATGTTTGTGTCAGCCTGCATCCCCAGGCACCACATCCCTGTCCTGGCATCCTTTTCCTGGCATCCCCAGGCACCACATCCCTCTCCTGGCATCCTTTTCCTGGCATTCCCAGGGACTTCATCCCTCTCCTGGCATCCTTTTCCTGGCATTCCCAGGGACTTCATCCCTCTCCTGGTATCCTTTTCATGGCATCCCCAGGCACCACATCCCTGTCCTGGCATCCTTTTCCTGGCATCCCCAGGCACCACATCCCTCTCCTGGCATCCTTTTCCTGGCATCCCCAGGGACTTCATCCCTCTCCTGGAATCCTTCTTCTGGCATCTCCAGGGGCTGCATCCTGCCCTGATGCAGCTGGAGATGTCCCTGCTCACTGCAGGGGGTTGGACTCGCTGTCTTTTCAAGATCCTTTCCAACCCAAACTATTCTGTGAGTCTGATCCCTCTCCAAACGTCCTGCTCCCAGCATCCCTCTCCTGGCATTCCCAGGGACTGCATCCCTCTTTTTGGCATTTCCAGGGGCTCCATGCTGATCTAGTTGATGTCCCTGCTCGTTGCAGAGGGATTGGACTGGGTGGCCTTTGAAGGTCCCTCCCAACCCATATTATTCTGTCATTCTGTGATCCTGCTCCCAGCATCCTCAAGGATCGCATCCCTCTCCTGGCAACCCCAAGGACCACACAGCCAGGAGTTGGGAAAACTGCTGTGATGACGACCCGGAGGGCTTTGGGTACCCTGCAAATCCTTTGGGAGAGGCGAAACCTCCCCCGAAAGCAGCCGGAGCTGTCCCAAAGCCCTCGGGCAGCCTCTCCCCGGCGCCGCGCTTTCTCCGCCCGCTGTTCTTCGAAGGCTCCGGGGCTGGGCGGCCTCAGGGCTTTGTGAGATTTTGGTGGTGACTTTTGCTCTCTTCCCCCTCCCTCCCCCCGCTCTGTTTTTGGGTATCGCGGGGTGAGGGCGCACGGGGGGGTGGGAGGGCGAGGAGACAAAGGTTATTTGTCATTTATTAACCACAACTTTTTCCATCCTTGGTCATGCACGGAAAAAACACTTTTAGCAGCGTAACCACAGCCCCGGCGTTAATTGCTGAAGAGCGGAGTTTCTTATTTTGGAAACTGTTGCTGGGATGGGGCTCGCCGGGGGCTTGGGTGCCAGGGGAAGGGTGCAGGATGGACCCCAACCTGCGCTTCATTGAACTCCGGGGTTGTGGGCTCGGAAGGATTCCGTCCTTTTAACCCCATCCTTTAAAATCCGCCCTTCCCGGCGGGTGTTGTCCCAGTGCTGCTCCCCCCCGCTTATCGGAGTGTCCCTCCCGGGGATGCTGCGGAGCTGCTCGGGGTGGGAAGCACCAGCGAGAAGTGAGCAAAAAACGGAGATATTTGAGCAAACCACAGGAAAAGGGACTGGGAAAGTGCTCAGGGAATGCGTCGCCTCCCCCCTCCCTCAAAGCTTCCCACAGCTGGGGTGAGAAGAGCTGTGGGTGCTGGTGGGCGCTGGGTCCCCGCAGCCCATGTGGGGTTTTTTCGTGTGGTTGCCTTCTCTTTTTTTTTTTTTTTTTTTCCCCTTTTTTCTTCTTCTTCTTTTTTTTTTTTTTTTTTTCTCTCTTTTCACGGCCCAGGATGTGGTTGTTCAGAGGCTGAGAGCTGCTTCTTTCAAAGGTAAATATTTATGAGAGCCTACGCAGGCAGTGCGGGGTCTGGAAGGATTCAAGGATTTATCCCAGCCGTGGTGGGGGCTCGGCTGGGGTGGACCCTGCTCCTTCCCACCAGGCTGGTTCCAACCCCCAGTGTCTGTGATGGGCACTGTGATGCTCAATTTCATTATGGGATTAATTAAAAACAAACATTTTGGGCAAACTCGCTTCCTCCAGCCCGGCACAGCCCCAGGCAAGGGGCAGGGATGAAAATACCCATCCAGTGGGATTGAATGCTCCCTCAGGGAGCATTCTCCATCATCCTGGGTGATGCAAAACACCCGGGTGATGCAAAACCTCGGGATGACAGAAAATCCCAGCCCATCCCAGAGACTGTGGGGAGCCTGCAGGGTCCGTGCAGGACCCCCTCATCCCTCTGGGGCCGAGCTTTGGGGTGACTCAGTCCTGGCTGCAGCGGCTCCCACTTGCACGCAGACACCTTGTTTACTTTCCATGCTCATTATTTATTCCAGGAAATTATTAAGGCAGCCCACGCTGGAAGCGAATTTGGCATAAAATAAATTTAAAAAAAAAAAAAAAGCAAGGGGCTGGCGAATGCTGACTGTTTACAGATCCTGTTTATAGTCCCCAGCCCCTTCAGCCCTGCTGTGAGCCACGGGGCTCACTGGTTTTGGGGGGCTTTGCAGGGTTTTGGGGGCTTTGCAGGGTTTTGGGGGTCTTTGCAGGGTTCTGGGCAGTTGGGGAATGTTGGCTCATTCGTGCAGAGCAGGGAGGTTTATCAATGCACAAAGAGGAGCCACCAGCTCCAGGGATGAGTGGGGCTTCCTGCCTGGACCCCCCAAACGCCACCCCACGGATTCACCCGGCGGCTCTCGGGGTGTTGCTTTGCAGCACCCCGGTTGAGTTCAGTCGGAAATCGGGGCGATGGGGGGCGATGGGGGCCGGGCTGTGTTCTCTCCCGTCGCCGTTCGCCGGCGCTCGGCAGCCGCCGGGAACGGGAACAGAGGGATCTTTGTGCCCCGGCCGCCCCCGAGCCAGCGCCTCAGGCCGGCACAAGGCACAAGGGTGCCTCTTGTCACCGCCGAGCTCGGTCCCCTCGGGGACGGCTCCGGCCCCTGCCACGGCCCGCGGGATGCTGGAGACATGCTGGAAACTCCTTTGTGCCTCTGGTGTGGGGTTGAGGATGCTGGCGGGGCTTTGGGGTGGGCAGAGAGGGTTTTTTGGGAGGTGATGACCAGGGGTTGGGGGATGTTGAGCTCGCAGAGCAGCGGGAATCACCTCCCGTGTTCCTGTTTGAGTCAGGGAACCTCCCAGCTCCGGTTCCCCAAGCCCAGAGCAGAGCCCCGGGTGGCGCTTGCTGCTGTCGGGTTTCCAAAGCAGCAGTCTCCACCTGCAGAGAGGCAGGAATATTTTGGGAATGTGTCACCCCGGGGCCAGGGGGAGCTGAGCTGAGCTGAGCTGAGCTGAGCTGAGCTGAGCTGAGCTGAGCTGAGCTGAGCTAGGGGTCCCTGCAGCAGGCACAGAAGGCCCGAATCAGTGGGATTCCAGTCCCTGCCCCAAAAATCAGCAGTGGCAGGGGCTTGTCCAGGGTGGACCTGTTCCCTTGGGATGAGCCATGGTGCAAGCACCCGAGGAAGAGGGCCGGGATGAAGGTGCTGTCAGCTCCCCTGGAGCTCCTGGAGGACAGAGGGATCAGTCATGTGCAGATCCCTGAGGATGAACACCAGGATGAGCCGTGGTGCAAACACCTAAGGACACGTACTGGGATTATCCATGGTGCAAAGTCCTCAAGGATGAGCGTTGGGTTTAACTATGGTGAAACTCCCAAGGGTGACCACTGGGATTTCCTGCTGCACAAAATCCTCGAGGATGAAGGCTGGGATTACCCGTGGTGCAGACCCCCGAGGACGATGGCTGCTCCAGCAGACACTTTGCATCCTCCAGCAGGACCCTTGGAGCCCTCGCAGCCCTGCAGGGCCCCTCTGCCTCCCCCTGCCCTGCCCAGACACCAGGGGAGGTGTTTCCCACCCAGTTCACCCGGCATTCCCTGAAAAAGAGCTGAGTGTATCCATGCTCCTGGAAAACTCCACGACTTCCCCCAGAGCTGCAGGCACAGGATATGGTTTTGTGTCCATCCAGCAGAGCCAGGCCGAGCTGGGCTCGGTGCTGCAGCTCTGGCTGAGGTTTGTCCCTTGCGTAAGGGACACAGAGCTCCGTGATTTACAAGAAGTGACAAATCTCACCCGTATCCGTTGGGGACCTTGCACAAGGGCTCGGGCACTTCCCCACCTCCCGTGGCTGACTCAGAGTGGAAGCGAGAGCCGGCACGGGGAAACCCCCGGAGCCTGGAGGGGCCAGGGGCAGCTCCTGGTGCTCTCAAAGGATTTGCTCTGCACAAACTCGGCCTGATGGCCCAGACACTGTCATCATCAGCATGCCACCACCATCGTCATCATCATGCCACTGTCATCATCATCATCATGCCACCATCGTCATCACCGTGCCACTGTCATCATCATTGTGCCACCATCATCATCATCGTTGTGCCACTGTCATCATCATCATCGTGCCACCATCGTCATCACCATCATGCCACTGTCATCATCATCGTGCTACGATCATCATCATCATCATTGTGCCACTGTCATTGTCACTGTGCCACCATCATCATCACTGTGCCACCATTGTCATCATCATGCCACTGCCATCATCACTGTGACAATGCCATCATCACTATGCCACTGCCATCATCACTGTGCCACCATCATCATCATCATCACCATGCCATCATCATCACTGTGTCACTGCCACTGTCACCATGCCACTGCTGTCGTCATCTCTGTGCCACCACTGCCATCACTGTCAGACCTCCACCCTCATCACTGTACTGCTGCCATCATCACCATGCCACCGCTGTCATCATCGTGCCACTGCCATCGTTGCTGTGCCACCACTCTGATTCTTGGAGAGCTGCCTTTCTCCTCAGCTGAGTGGCAAAAGCTCCCCCAGCACCCTCAGTGTCCCCTGAGCATCCAGACAGGACATGCTCCTTAAGGCAGCAGCTCACAGCATCCTGGGGAGAGTTCCTGGCACAGGTGGGCGAGCTGGGAGGAGCTTCGCTGTGAAAAACCCCATAAACCCCAAATATCCTTGTTGGAGAGGTGTGAGGGACCTGCTGGAGCTCGAGAATGACCCATGGCACAGCCCAGGATGCCCGGTTTTGTGTGCCAGGACTGGGAATGCTGGGAATGCCACAGCAGTGGCAGGGTGGCAGCTCTGTTCTGGGGGCTTGGGAGTGCAGCTTCATGGGCTGTCCTGTCCCAGGTGATTTTGGGAGGTGCTCAGCCTCACGCTGGGCTTTCCCTCATTTGCACAGGATGCTCTGGGGAGCAGTGGGGTGAATCTCCATGTGGAAGCTGATGATGGTGGAGTTGGGGCTGAGCTGGAGCAACATCCCAAACGTTTCATCCCATCCTGAGCACCCTGAGCACCCCGATCCGGGCAGCAGCGGGGGTTTACCCATCCCCACAGGGCTGCTGGGGCACCTCTTGCCGAGAAGGAGCCCGTGGGTGAACACTTGGTGTGTTGAGTGTGCACTTTTTGGGTACTGAGAACTCCCTTTCCCGGTAGCGGCCGCATCGAGCCGGGCATCTTGCGGCGAGGTGCGGCGCCCCGGGAGCGGGGGCACCGTGCCTGCGGCAGGCACTTCTGCGAAGCCAGCCTGCTTTTTCGGGCACCCTATCTTTGTGCTGCATCATTTCCTTCTCCCTTCGCTCTCCAGCTGCGCTCTCCGCTCCGAGATGCGCTGGGGGGCTTCTCCGAACTCCCTCTTCCTGGAATTTCCCGATTTCCTGAGAAGCCGACCCCAGCGCCGTGGTTGGGATGTTGATAAAACCCGCTCAGGGTCATGCTGGACGTCACAACCCCCCGTGTGGGAAAGCGGCCAGGACGAGGGATCCTTTCGCTTTCTCCGCACAGGACTTTGCACAGGGCACGGTCGGGTTCCAAAGGTGGCAGAAAAATCCGATTCCTTCGGGATAAAGCCCCGGCGCCGGCGCGGCGGCTCCCGGCAGCCCGGTGACAGTGATTGCAGCACGGCACAGCTGCAATCACAGTCGCCAGCGGGCCCGGGGGTGCCGGAGCCACCGCGGTGTCACCAGCCCCGTGCATGACGCCGTACCCGAGCGACTTCTAAGAACTTTCTTTTGGGTGCAGCTCGGTGCTGATAAGGGCTGATCCCTCTCGCGCTGCGTTTCCGGCCCCAGAGAACACCGAGTGCTCGGCCAAGAGAGGGAGGAAGGAGGAGGGGGGGGTGGAAAAAAAAAAAAAGAAAAAGCACAGCTGAACACGGCGTGGTTGGGTGGCCGAGGAGGTGTCCGGTGGGGACGCTCTGGGTGTGACACAGGGGGTTGGGGGTGGGTTTGCTGCCAGGATCACAAGCTCGGAGCAGAGTTTGGGCAGTTTGGTTGGCAAAATGCTGTTGTGGGGTGAAATGCCACAGCCCAGAGTGTTATGGATGCTGTCCCTGTGGAGGGGCAGTGGCTGTGGAGTGGAGAGGGCCGCTGGAGCTGGCATCCCGTGGGATGATGAAGCCGCTGAGTGAATCACAGCCAGCCAAAATGTTGTGGCACAGCAAGCCTGGCACAGGGGAGTGAGCAGGCCTGGCACTGCCTGGCCTTTGCTGGGGTGCAGGGGATGGCTCTGGCCACGGGGCTGAGCACAGAGGGTTGTCTCCATCACCCAGCACCGGTGCAAGGGGTGCTCAGGAGGTTTTTGCCCCCCCTGGCACCCTGGGTCCAGCCGGGTTCTGTGCCACTTGCCGCAGCCTCCTGGCGGCCAGCGGGGCGGCAGAGGAACCGAAAGCTGCCACAGGGATATTTTAGCCTTGGTGGAAGTGTTTGCTCAGCATTTTGTCACATGCCTGCATCAGTGCCAAACCCACCGGAGAGCTCGTGGCACGCCACTGACCCTTGCACCCACCAGCAGGATGTTCCCTGCCTGCACCCCGATTTCCCCATCCGTGCCACGTCCCTGGAATGTGCTGCCATGCTGGGAACCCCCTTGTCCCTCCTCTCCTCCACTCACCCCTCCACTGCAGGGTCCTTGGGACCACTGAGATGTCACCCAGCCCCCTGGGGTGCCCTGACAGCGGCTGGGCAGTGCTGTGGGGGGTATTTCCTTGCCACATGGAGTATTTCCTCACCACACAGGGTATTTCCTTGCTGGTGGGGTATTTCCCTGCAGAGCTGGGTATTTCCTTGCTGGCTGCTGTGACTCGGGTGGCTCCTGGACCTGGTAGAGCAGCGGGGTGTGGGGCGGTGTTTTGGGGTGTGGGGCGGTGTTTTGGGGTGCAGAGGCTCAGCTCAGGCTCTGTGTTTCCCCTCTCAGGGCTCCAAGCCGAAGCTGCTCGTCGCCTGCTCCGCCGTGCAGGAGGTGCGGAGGTGCACACGCCTCGAGATGCCCGATAACCTCCACACCTTTGTCCTCAAGGTAAGAGCTGCTGAAAGGGCCTGCAGCCACCCCCGAGGCCTTTCCCACCCTCTGGGGCACACGTGGCTCCCAAAAGCTCCAGTGCCAAATTTCAGTTCCTCTTCCCCTCCGGGGAGGGGATGCACAGGGGGATGTGGTGTGCAGGGTGGGGGACGCGCTGTCCCTGCTGGGGTCCCTAGCATGGGTGGGTGGGTGGGAGGGGGATCCACAACTCTCTCTCTCTCTCTTTCTGAAGCCCCCATGTCCCTCTCTGATGTCCCTCAGGTCACCAACGCCACCGACATCCTGTTTGAGGCAGGGGATGAGCAGCAGCTCAGCTGCTGGACGGCCGAGATCCGGGAGTGCGTGTGCAGGGGGTAAGAGCCCTCTGGATGTCCCTGAGCCTGGGGCTGGGGGCAGCGGCTCTGTGTCCCCATGGCCAGCACTCAGCCCGGCTTCTCCCACCCCCAGCAGGTCTGACACGGGTGACCCTGAGCTCCTGATGTGCTGGCACCCTGACCCCACAGCCGCCAACCCCAACACCAGCACCGACCCCCTCAGCCAAGGTGAGCGGGGGGACACCCAGGGGACCCTGGGGACAGAGTATCCCTCACCGGGGGGGGTCACCAGGTCCTGCCGTGGCTGGGCTGATTGGCCTTCCCCAAATGGGGACAGAGCCAGAGGGGAGGGATGGGGGTGATGGGAGGGGGTCCCCATTCCCAGGGACACTCATCCCTGTGCCTGGCAGGGGCGACACCGGGGGGCCCGGGGGAGGCGGCGGGGCCGAAGATGGAGCAGTTCCTCTCCTCCTGCCCCTGGTTCCACGGGCCCATCTCCCGCGTGAAGGCGGCTCAGCTGGTGCAGCTGGGGGGGCTGGAGGGCCACGGCGTGTTCCTGGTGCGGCAGAGTGAGACGCGCCGCGGCGAGTACGTGCTCACCTTCAACTTCCAGGGCAGAGCGAAGGTACGGGCGGGACAGGGCTGGGATGGGGAGGGGAATCTCGCAGGAGTCCCCTGGGGCAGCCCTGCTGCTGCAGGACAGTCCCTGCACCCATCACCCCGGGGCGATGCTCTCCTGGTCTCTGCCCCGCTGGGGATGCAGCGCATCCTGCTAAAACCATTCGTGTCCCTCATCCCGAGTATCCCTGCGTCCTTCCCTCACCCTCTCCTCCAGGAGGGAGGTGGAGGGAGGTGAAGGGAGGGTAACAGGCCCATGCTCCTCCCCGCAGCACCTGCGGCTGGCGCTGACGGAGCGGGGCCAGTGCCGCGTCCAGCACCTCCGCTTCTCCTCCATCGTGGAGATGCTGCACCACTTCCACCGCTACCCCATCCCGCTGGAGTGCGGCACCGCCTGCGATGTGCGGCTCTCCAGCTACGTCGTCGTCCTGCCCCAGGCGCAAGGTGTGCGGGGAGGGGGATGGACGGTGCCCGGGGTGGGTGTGGGTGCCCCGGGGCTGGGCAGAGCTGGGCCCTTTGGTTGCTCTCGGAGTGGGGAAGGAGAAGCCTCGGGGCAGTGGCACAAAAGGTGACTCCCGAGCTCCCAGCTTCCTCTTTTGAGAAAGGAGAAGCTGCTCCCAGCCACCGGCTGCGGGGTGGGGGTCATGAGATGCACCCAGCACCCCAAAAAGCGGGGGTGACAGGGCTGGAGCATCCCCCTGACTGGCATCTCCCTCTGCCCGCAGCTCCCGGCTCCAGCACCACGGTCCCTCTCCTGCTGCCTTTTCCCAGCTGGGGCCCCGAGTTCAGCCTCGTCCCCTCCGGCCCCTCCTGCCCCGAGGAGCCTCCCGCGGGTCCTGCAGCAGAGCAAATCTTCCACCTGGTGCCGCCGCCGGCCGAGCTGGCACAGAGCCTGCGCCCGGCCAGGGCCACCTCGGCCCCCGCGCCCCGGCCCCGCGACTCGGACTACGAGGTGGAGACTCAGGGCCGGGGCCACGTCCGTGCCATCGACAACCAGTACACGCCCCTCTGACCAGCACCACGCCGGCACTGGGATGCACTTTCGGGTGGAGAAATCCTGGAGACCTTCAGGGGATCCATCGAGAGAAAGAATGTACCTGTTTCTTCCTTCTGGTTAGGGATTATTATTGTATTTTTTTTTTGCAAGGAAGGGGGTAATTTTTCACTCCTGTACGGGTGTGCTCCCTCTCGTTGGCCTGTTAAAGGGCCTCTTATTGTTATTTTTGTTGTTCTTATCAAAGCTTTCTCATTACTGTTTACACAACACCGCTCGTGCCTGCGCCGGGCCCGGTGTCCTGCCTGTCCCTGACATGACAGCGCCCAGCCAAGGACCCGGGGTCTTGTGTTACACCATGGAATTGGAGAAAGGAAAACAAAACAGAACAGAATAACAAGAAAAAAAGGATTTTAAATTCATTGCCAAGCTGCTGCTCCAGGCGTCGTCCTCCTGCCCTGGCTGCTGAGCCCACCAGCAAAGCCCGACCTGAGCTCAGCTCCCACGACGGGTGAAGAGCAGGGTTTGGGCTTTTTTTTTTTAGCTAAGGCAAAAACTGGCTTTTTCTTGCTTTTCCTTTTTAACCCAGCACAGCCGTGGTCGCTCCCTGCGCCAGCCCGAGGAATCCTCATCCTGCTCTCCTGGCTGATTGAGACTGAACACTAATTGCTCCATCCTTAGCCATGGCACCAGCTGAGAACTAACACAGAGACTGACACAAACCACTCCTGCTGGTGAGGGAGGGGTTTATCCCGTTTTATCCTGGTGAGGGGTGCGTTCTATCCCGGTGATGGAGGCTCTTTATCCCTGGGATGAAAGGGGTTTTATCCTGGTGATGGAGGCGTTTTTATCCCGGTGATGGAACCGTTTTACCCCAGCGATGGAACTGTTTTATCCCAGTGATGGAACCGTTTTATCCCAGTGATTTTAGGCACAAATCTAAAGTCAGTTTTCCCCCTAAAGAGCTCCCCCCACTCTCTCTTGCCTTTTTTCCCCCCAGAACACCGTGTCACCAGGAGCTTGGTGGCATTTCAAGCTACACAACGGCCACTTGCAGGCAAAGGGGGGTCCCTGGGGACACCTCCTCACCTGGAGGAAAAACTTGTCCAAATCCCTGGGTCTCAGCATCCCCTGATGTCCCCAAACTCTGCTGCTGTTCCCGAGCCCCTGGGGCTGCTTCACCTGCCTGGGGCAGCCGTGAGAGAGGAAGCACTTCTGAGAAGCTGCCGTTATTTTAGGAAAGAGGAAGGGCTGGAGCCGTTGCGCCACACGGGAGGGGATGTTCACAGCATTCAACTTCCAGATTTCCCAGCGCAGCCTTCCCTGGGATTTCGGATGCAAAACTTGCCTTGAGATTGCCTTACAGAAAGCTTTTTTTTTTTAATTTCTGTTTTCCTTGAAATTGCAATACAGGTGGGAGCCCTCAGGAGCATTAAGATTTAGCAATTAATTTGAAAAGCAGCAAACACAAAGCCTCGTTGGGCTGAGTTAGGGAATTCCACAAAAATCCAGCCTCTAGGACAGGCTTTGGTGTGAAGCAGGTGCTGGGTGAGCCAAGGTCAGGAGCTGAAGGGCAAGGCCAAAATATCTGGGGCCAAACAGCTCAAGGAGCAGCCGTGAGCGCAAATCTGGGTTTATAAATCAAAGGATGAGGCTGGGACAAACGGGAACCATCAACTGGAGAAACCATTCAGGTTTTCCTTTTGTGCCTCCCCATTGCTTCCTCTGGGCTTTGTGCATTTAGAGCAGGCAAAGGCTTTTTCTCCCTGGATTTCCCTAAAACTGGGAGCGTTAAGAGTGAACTGCCTTGGTCCTGCAGCACTGCCAGCCCCGGAGAGGCTGAGGAGGAAACAAAGCCAGCCCTGTCCTCGCTGGGCTCCTCAGCTGTATCCGCATCCCATTCTCCTCCCCGGAGCTGCACAAAGGCTGCAGCCAGAGGCAGGAGCACATCCCCGGGGCTGCCTTGTGCCAGGCAAGGCAGCTCCCTCCGAGGCTCATAAATAACTGCCCGTGCTCTTGCATTTATAGGGATGGGGAAGGGAAGAGGGGACAGCACAGCACAAGTTGTCGGCTCCTTTCCTCGCTTGCTGCCTGCTTCCCAGAGCCTTGGCAAACACAGGGATGTGCTAAATCGTGCTAAGATTCCTGGTTTTAGTCCCACTGAGCTCCAGGGGGCTGCGTTCAAAGGGGTTTTTCCCCCACAGGCGAGGTGGAATCACCCGAATCTCCTCACATCTGCAGAGAAAGGACGGGCTGGGAAAAGGCATCGCTATTCACATCCCTTGCCAGATGAATCCAGAGAAATCCTTGCCAGATAAATCAGATGCTGCTGGGGTGGGTTGTTTTGGCACGCCAGGACTTTATTGTTCCCGTGCCAGAACTGAGACATGCGTGTGCATGTGGTATTTTTAACCTGCAGTTTAATTACAGGGGGGTTCTCCGCAGTTGAAATGGAAATTGCTGTGCTTGATTAGGAAAATACACGTTGGGTTCATCATCTCCCCGCCAGCCACTTCCCCCATGCAAACAAACTCCAGTGGGGGATAACTCCTGCTCTCCCCAGCAGTGAGCAGTGGGAGAGTCCCTCTGATTATTTAATAGTTAATTCCGTCCCCAAACTCACCCGCAGGGAGCCGAGGGCTGTCCCAGCTCCACCATCTCCTCATTCCAGATCCGCTGCAGCAGGGCCTGAGGGGATTTTTGGGCTATTTCCCAAGCTCCCGGGGGACTGTTTGAAATCCCATTTCTCCTAGAAAACATCTGGCTTGTGACACAGGTCAGAGCCTGACACTGCTCCTGTCAGGACGTCACTCCAGCCCCTAAGGTACTCACTCCTCTGGATTACAGCAGCAGGCAAAGAGCATTAAGCTGTTTCACCTCACGGAATACAAACATTTTGCAGGGTTTTTATGCTTTTGTGACTTGAGAGAAGAGCCCAGGGCTGGGCAGGTTTAGCTCCCCAGCTATCCCTGTGGGATTTTTATCGGCTTTTATGGGAGTTTTGGGAGGAGGGGAAGCCAAGGGGAAAGCCCCTGGTTGGCTCTGTGGAGGTGCAGCCACCTCGGAAATAAAGTCAGGTGCCTTGGCCCTGGAGATGAGCTCAGGGAACACGAGTTCAGATCCCACCTAACGGAGCCAGGAGCCACAGGAGCAGCTCTTGGAGGACCCATGGCCACCCCCAGGAGGGGCTGGGGAGGGGGGAGCCCCATTTCATCCAGCTACTCAGGCCAGTTTTGAGCAATAAAGATGTAAACCAGGCAGTGCCTTCTCTCTGTGTGACAGCAGGGGCCTGGTTTGGGGCACAATCCAAGACTTGGGTGAGGCCAGAATTCCTCTCCCTCCTCTTCCCCTTGACAGCCCCTCCTGCCCGGTGGCCTTTGTGTCTTCAAGGGTGTCAGGTTCTGAAGAAGCCCCTCCATGAAGCATTAGCTGAGGTCTCCATCCCTCCCTCCCTCCCTCATCCCAGCAGGTACCAAACCATCCCTCACCCACTCGTTTGCATGGAAGCTATTCTGGGGTGAAACTTCTAGGAAAAAGATCCAAGGAGAAGAAGCCAAAGCTTCTCATTCCTCATCTGGACCACCAAACCCTGGTGTCATCCAGCATTCCAAACTTTTAGCTTTGATCCAAGCAGCCCCAACCTTCCCCAGCAGCTCCCAGAGGCAGGGAGGCCACTGTGTATTCCCTAACTCAGCCTTTAGCAGGACGATTAAAGCCAACAGTTTTGTTGGAGTGGATTAATTTGAAAGTTCTACTTTTCACCTGCACAGAAAAGTTCTTCTTGTATAGTAATTTTTTTCTATATATTGTTTCTGTATGTACTGTACAAGTAACTTATTCTTGAATAATGCGATTTTACCGTAATATTAAAAAAAAAAACAAAACAAACCTGCTCTTAATAAACTGTTTTTAGAACTTGTTTCTCACTTGTAGTCTTCAGTCTGATTCTCTCCAGGTGCCTGGACATTGTTTTAGTGGATGCTAAAAGGCAGAAATGCTCCCTCACACATGAAAATCCTCTGGTTTGTCCCCACAGGCCGATGGGGACACAGGACAGTCAGGACACAGCACTTGGAGCAGGGATAACTTTGTCCCCTCATCTTTTTAAGACATTTTTCCAGGGAATTCTTACCCTTCCTTTCCTTCTCCAGCAGCACCACGGACTTTTATACTTTCATCACCTCCAAGGCCCAGCTGGGGCCTTTCCTGACCCCATCCGGAGCAGCCCAAGGCTGAGGGATCAGGAACACAAAATCACCTGGACACAAAACCTTGTTAGAAAATGGAATTTGTGATTCCCAAACCTTTCCCTGATTTCTGCAATGCCCCTGCAGCAGCAGCAGCACCCAACAGACTCAGGGCTCCAGTCAGGATTGGAGCTGGAGAAGCCAGCACGGGAAGAGACTCAGAAATCACCACACAAACACCAAGGGAGGGTCAGTTTTTAAAACTTTTTTTATTTTTTAATTTTTTTTTAAGTTTTTATTTTATATTATCTACAAAGTAAAAGTTTTCTTAACTTAAAAGTTACATCACTGTCTCACGATAGTGATTATCTCATCAAACGTGATTTATAAATAATAACTCATCCGTTTGACGATTAGAATTTTTTTTTTTTTTTTACTGAACCTGTTTCAAGTTTAGTTAGAAGTAAAAGGGATCTCCAAGTCTTGATTTTTAGTGATAATAGCAGCAAGAATCACTCTTGTTACTTCTTTTGCTAGCTGACGAGTTCATAACTTTGAAGGGTCATTAAAAAATAAATAACTTCCAGTTTTCAGCAAGCAGAGTTGGGGCACTTGCAGGACTCAGATACAGTGCATGGAATTATGGAATAGCCCACAAGTTCCTAAATGCCTCTACTCAGTCCGAATCTCTCCCACTGCAAGATGAACTGTTAGCATTCCTAGTGGATGTTACAAGAAATCAAAAAAAAAAAAAAATTTTTTTTTTTTTTAAACAAAATAAAATGAAATTCTAGTTTTCTGTGCTTCCAGTTGGCAGAAGCAGTAGAAGGAGGGTATTTGGCCTACAAAAGGTATCCAGCCTTTCAGTTATTCCAGATGAGCCTTACAACTGCTGTTGGTGGTGGGCTTGTACTGTAAAAAAAAAGTTCAAATGTAAATAATAAATTGGCAAGCCACACAACAGTTTGCTAGTAAAGTGGTCACAGGACAACTACTGAGCTCAACTTTCTTTTCTTTTTATTTCTTTTCCTCTTTTTTTTAAAGTTTTTTTTTGCTTTTATTATTTTAGAGAATAAAACAAAACCCTGCACATCAAGATGTCCTTGGGATGGTTTTGTTTGGTTTTTTTTTTTCCCTACCTAAGCCCTCAGAAAGCAGCTTTGTTCTGCTCACACATTCCCCAAGAAACATCAGGTACAAACTACATCACTACAGAAGTTCAGAAGCTGTTTGAACTCGAATAACCAAAGAAGCCTAAATAAGGTTAAATTTAAAGCGGAAAGAAGTCACACAACTCCTACTTTTCCCCCAAAGTAAAAGCTGCAGAATGTTACTCTGAATTAAAAGTTTAGATTTCAGTTGTCCCTTTACTTTCTCAGCAGCCCTACCCCCAAACAACATTTCACTCCTGCGAAATCATCAAGATTTAATAAAACCTCCGATCATAAAAACTACACACGGTCCATCCCCCACAGCAAATCCACGGCAACGCCTGCAAACCTCAGCCCCACAGTGCCAGTGTCTCACACTTCTCCTTTTCTAGAGAAAAAGCACAATATTCCCTCAATTAGGTACATCTCACCAGCTAAACCTACGCTCCTCCAGGCTGCCAAAACGCAGCTGCGAAACACAAGGACATCTTAAGGTTGGTTGGTTTTTGTTTTTTTTTTTTTGTCTTTTTTTCTCCCCAAATCTGGTTTCTCCCAGTTGTTACTACTCCGACCTGGCTCAGTTAGGGTGCAGGTCTCCCGGGCACACACTCCTCACCTGAAGGGTGGGTCATATAGGGGAAATGTGTTGTTGTCGAGACTGGAATGGGCTGTAGTGCACTTTGAGCGAGGGCGGCTTGGGGACCACCGGGAGGCTGTGTCGTCATTAGCATCATTGGAGCATGGGCAGTTGGGTGAGAAGGAACCATTCCTGACTGTACATGAGCCTGAAACAAAGAGCTCTTTAGTAATCATGGTCACAAGGAGGCAGCAACTCCTGGCCACATGACTGGCAAAAGTTTGCTCCGGTTGGAAATCCGGAGGGTTACTCTCCATTATTTTAATTTTTTTTTTTTTTTTTTAAATAGGTTAGGGGTTAAGGCAGAGGTTGTAACACAAAAAGGAAAAAAAATAATAACAACAAAAAGGAAAAATAATAATGAAAAAAAGGGCTCAAGTCCTTACTGCTGGCTCTGAGTCACGCTCTCAATTTTAGCCGTTTTGCCAGCGTTAAACAAGAGGGGAATTAAAAAAAAAAAATAACAATTCAGCAACAAATCTTCAAAACATTTCTGTTAGTCACCTACATCAAAGCACTTCCTAGAGGGTACAGATAGGAACTTCACAGGCACTGGGAGTCTGGCATCCCTTCCCCAGCTCTCTCCTTGCACAACCCCACGTTCTCTCCTGGCTCCCTGCCCTGGGAACCTCCCTGTCCTCTCCAGTGACCTGTGCCCACACAGTGCTCAGCCAAGTCTTTCTGACATGAGTGATTTCATCCCTTTACACTCTCAGGGCAGCTTTGTTCTGCTTCCAGTTCAGCTCATCGCAGTTCTTGTGTAATCTGAGCAATCAGGGCTAAGTCTCAGTGGAAAAGGAGATTAATCCTTCCCATGGCTGATCACCTCTGGCAAACAAGTTCAGGAACTTGGTGGGTTTTTTAGCTCAGAGCAGTTCGTGTCTCTGGAGGTCACCCATTTTTTTATTTAAAAACCTAGCAAACATGAATTTCTTAAAAGCACAAAGGAACTCAGAGCTCTCAGTGGATTTCTCTCGGGAAAAAAAGCCCCAAAACCCCATCATTTGTACCTAAGGTTTCCTTTGTCCTTCTACCATACCCCAGAACTGCAGCCTCACAGGTCTCCCATGCCAGTAAAGACAGATAGCAGGTAGTGGCCAGAATTTTATTTCTTAAAGACAAAAAGGGTTACTTGACTCATCACAGACATTCCCCAAACTCTTTGATCAGACTTGCACGTGTTAGTAGCACCCCAGAAGCCTTTAAAGGCAGGAACTGCAATTCAAATCTCACTCTTGCTCTAAAAAAACTTTAGGAGATCAGGCTGTGGAACAGAAATACCTCCCAGGACTGGCTCCACGTTGACTTTGACAAACATGCTATTGTAGAAGCCATCATTATAAAGCAGCTATTCATAGAGCAGCTGGAGTCAATACACACAGTGGATAAAATTTTTCTGCTGTGGCTCAAACATTTTGCAAATTGGCAGCTGACAGCACTCTGTAATGAATTTTAAAGTACTGCTTCTCAAGTGAGATATCTACCAGCTCAAGATTCATCTGATAACCTGAAGGGAAATTGGATTGATCCCCTGTGTTGGCCTAACTGAAATTCTTACCACGTGGTGTTTCAGAATTGTGTTTAGAAGCTGGGAATGAGGCTGCTAAAAAAACTATTAAATCCAGTGATTAGTTTCCCCACGATGGAATAATTACATGCATTTAAAATTTCTGAAAGAACTGTAGTTATTCCTTCACTAGAGATTTTTGAGGGAACTACTTCATTGGGAAAGTCAATTAGTTTGGTGTAAATATCACAAATTGCAGCTTTCATTCTAAAAAAAAAATTACAGAAGAGACTGCACAAGTTAAAAATCAAGGGCAAGGCAGGCTTTGTCTGTGATTGCTAAAAATGCTGCCTGAGCAGTCATTTCTGACTCAAAGTTACATCTGATTTGTTTAATTTGGTTAAGTGCTTGGCACACAGAAAGGAAGGCAATGGTCACATCCTGCATCCCTGGCCTGGCCAGGGCACAGCTTTACCCTTTCACGGCCTTCAAGCAAATATTTCATGTTTCAAATCACAGCACTGGATGTGCCACTAAGCCAAGACCCCTCTGAGAAGCTCTAAACACGACCCAGGCATTCACAGCAGAGCCTTCACACCAGAGCAGAGCAGGAGTCTTGTTTCTGGCAGAAACCAGAGAAGGGGAGGACGTGCCAAGATGCCACAGCAATCGTCAGCTTTGGCCATCCTCCTTTTATCCTCCCCCCAAAAAAGCAGAGAAATCAAAAGCCTAAGAGAATCAAAAAGCTAAAAACTCAACATCAGTAAAAGGATTCCTAAAAAAACTATTGATTTATTGGCTTAACTGACTGTCCCAAGGACCAAAGCAAAGATTTTATCAGAATTCTGCAAGGGACTGGACACCTGTCAGATTAACATCCCTAATCACAGTTTGTCACCTTATCCCAAACTACTGTTAGCCTGTATGAGAAGGCAGAAATCAGACACCAAGTGCTTGGTCTGAAGAAGAAATTGTGCAGGCAAATTACTGATTGAACTGCCCATTCCTCGAGAAAGGACACTAAATCCAGGAGATTTAGTAAACATCAGAAAATCTCTGTCACACTGCTTTCCACGGAGCTCTTGATTAATCTATCATGTGCTTCCCTTCCCCAAATCCTTTTTTTTATCAGGGAGCTGACCACAAGAGAGCAGTTAAGAGAAGTGGGTTTCTGATTCTGAAGCAAAGACTGTTGTTTTAGGTTGCCCAACAATCTTTGGGGATCTTCAGCATAAGCAGTTCATTTAGAACCACACACACACACACACATCACACACACACACAGAGATTTCTTCCTGCAAGGATTGTCCTGCAGTCACCTTAACTCTCTCCTCTCTCCCTGCACTGCCTTGCTACTCCCAGGAAATCCTGTCATGTCCTTTTCTGGATGTATTTGTATAAATTTGTCTATGATGCAGAGCCTGAAACTGCCACCAAAAGCAGCAATTCAGCCTTTCTGCACTCAGCTCCCACCTCCAACCTTTCTGTATGCCAGCTCTTCCTGGGATCAGGCACCTGACTGAGCAGGGAACTGATTTGACCAAGAAATAGCCTAAAAAGGGGGTAGGGGAGGCACATTTCAGCTGAATCATGTCCCCAGCCTGGTCTGCTCCACAGCCAAGCAGTCCTGCGAGCAGAGTGGTGGGGCAGGGACAAGGATGGGAGCCAGGAACTGGGAAGAGAGCTCAATTTATTTCAGTAGCAGTGCCAGCTTAAGATGTCTTCATTAAACTACAGTTGCAGATGTACTAGGTGTTGGAAGCTGAGGTCCAAATACACCTTGTCAAATTTCTAAATAAAGGCAATGTACAGACAGAAACCTAAATAACAACAACAGGTAAGTCTGTGCTGAGAGGTGACAGATTGGCAATCACTTCAGCAGGCCCGACTGTCCTAACTTTGTGGCATTAAGACATTTAGTCTTGAAGGTTGTTAAACTGTGTTTACCTGGGGGACATGGGCCATGTGTGGCGGATTGGTATATGCAGGTTGAACATGGGAGGGATGAATGGTGAAGACTGTTTGTTGTGCTGTAGGAAAATTGTTTTGTGGAGACTGCGTGTTGGAGCCTGGCGTCATGGAAGGAGGGGTTGGAGCTAGACCTGCGTGGTAAATCGCCGACTGCTGCTGGGGGTTGGCCAGGTGCAGGGCCTGGGCAGCCTGGTGCTGGTGGTGCTGCAAGAAAACACAGAGATAATCGAGGTTAGGGCTGAGGGATTACACACAGGGATCCTGAGAAGGAGAAAGGAGCGGGAAACTGCTCTCTGTTCTGAATCTATAAATGGTGCATCTAAGGATGGCCACGCCTGTGCTCATGGGGAAACTCTACACAACCCCACCAGGCTCAGCTTCTGCTGGGGACAGAACCCAGACTGCCAGGAAAAACTGTGGAGAACCTGGGACTGCCCCACAACAGCAGCCAGAGTTATTCCCAGGAGGGAACTAAGGAATGCAGTGCTATCCCCCTGGTAAAACCATGGAGAACCTGGAGCTGCCTCAGAGCAGCAGCAGCCAGAGTTAGTCCCAGGAGGGAGCTAAGGAATGGTAACCATGGTAAACCCATGGTTCTGGAGCTGGGACTGCTCCACAGCAGCAGCAGCCAGAGTTATTCCCAGGAGGGAGCTAAGGAATGCAGAGTTATCCCCCTGGTAAAACCATGGTTCTAGAGCTGGGACTGCCCCACAGCAGCAGCCAGTTATTCCCAGGAGGGAACTAAGGAATGCAGAGCTATCCCCCTGGTAAAACTGTGGAGAAGCTGGAGCTGGGACTGCCCCACAGCAGCAGCAGCCAGAGGTATTCCCAGGAGGGAGCTAAGGAATGCAGAGCTATTCCCCAGGTAAAACTGTGGAGAACCTGGAGCTGGGACTGCCCCACAGCAGCAGCCATTCCCAGGAGGGAGCTAAGGAATGCAGAGCTATCCCCCAGGTAAAACCATGGTTCTAGAGCTGGGACTGCCCCACAGCAGCAGCCAGAGTTACTCCCAGGAGGGAGCTAAGGAATGCAGAGCTATCCCCCTGGTAAAACCATGGTTCTAGAGCTGGGACTGCCCCACACCAGCAGCCAGAGTTATTCCCAGGAGGGAGCTAAGGAATGCAGAGCTATCCCAAGGATTGCTTTGTTTTCAGCTGCTTTGACAAAATACAATCAAACATTTCTCAGCGTTTATCTGCTATTTCCACTCCACTCATATGAAAGCACTGACACAATTATGAGCCTTCCATAATCCTTAAATTGAAACATCCCCCACCCTCTGTGACCAGGGAGAAATGAAGGGTTGGACTCTGCTCCATCCTACCCTTTTTCCTCATAAAGAAATCAATATATCACCATCAAGCTGCAATCCCTTAAATGCAATTCAACACCATTTAAAGCTGCTCAGTGCCTGGGTTGTGTTACCTGCACGGGGCTTGGAGCCGGGTGGCTTCCAGCATGTTGGCTTTGCTGCTGGCCAGTTGGGGTGGCAGAAGGCTGAGGATGAGGAGGATGCGGATGCAGGGTAGCATTAGGGTGGGCATACTGCTGAGCAAGTGAGCCAGTGGAAACTAGGATGAAAAAGAGGAATATTTAACACCAGGTATAGGATGTGCACCTCTATCAAGTCACCATCTGCACTTGAAGATTTCACTACAACTCAAACAGACAGTAAATATATTCCCTCCCCCTTCTGAAAATAAATATATATATATTTATCTTGCAAATAGCTGAGGATCTTACCTTGCTTTTGTGTAGTTTGGTTTGGCAGGAAAGTCTATAAACAACCATAATTAGACAGTTCATCTTCCCTAACTTGACAATGTAACAGATTTTACATAGAGAAAAGCAGTATTTCATCTTTTGTTTTGTCAAACAGACCAGTTTCAAAGATCAAATTCATAATTTTCATACAATTTAGGATTTCCTGAGATATACTTTTCAAAGGTGTTACGAGCCATTTTTATTTCCACCATCCAAAAAAAATTCTTTGGCCTTATACCTGGCTAACCTCACCATGCTACTCTTCTGGAAATTGCTCACACAACAGTCAGAGGGAAGCACAAACTCTGCCCGTGCGCTCCAGAGTAAATAAACACATCACAGCTGAGAAAACTGAGGCTGCTCGAGCATCAAATGTTTGCTGAAGCCACTTTCTTGGGCTAAAACAACCCATTTTGCCTCTGCCCTCGAGGCCAATCTGTTCTGGATCACCACCATCCTGTGAGTTTCCCAACACTGCCATGGAATTCTTCATTCCTTGAAACAGTAGCAAATAAGGTAGAAAATTCCCAAAAAGGAAGAAACTGAACAACAGAAAACTTCCACCCCAGTGAAGCCACATCTGTTGCTACAGCCGTGCCAGTCTCCAACAACAAACTCCAAGTTCCTTCTTGGATCCTGCTCTGCCCTGCTCCAAATGGGCCCCACTCAATCTGATTTTTTTTTTTTTTAAACTTTTGAGGGAATCTAATTATGAAAAGCTATAATGACAACGAGTCTTCCTTTAAACACAAAGCATGCAATGGGAAAGCAGGACCCTAAAAATGAGGGTGTTTTCCCTATTTCTTTTAGGTCTTGTGCAACAAGCAGCTACTCCTAGGTGGGACAACACGTGTTGATCCCTCTGAGTCACAGCCCCTAAGATCGAGGAGTTGTGCTAAAAAAGCAAAAAGCCAAACAAAATTATCAACCTGCTCCTCAATATTTCCTTTGACTGTTCCTTACTTGTTTTGGTGCACTCTGAAGTTAATTACTGATGAGTATCTACCAGGTTATATATATTTTTTTTTAAATGGGGTTGGTATTATATGAGAACTTGATGGCCACTGCAGTTTTCCTCCAGCCTGGTTTGCTATAAACCTTACAAATCCAAGTTCTGCCACGTTCCAGCTCACCAGAATACAGTGAGCAGGGATCTTTTTGCCTGATTTGAGGTTTTTCTCCCCCTTACAGGTTCCTCCTTTAGAAAATAACTGCCTGCCACACTTAACTTAATCCCTGGCAAGCTCTATTAAATCTTCACTGAGCAAATGGCCTCGCAGTGATGAGCAGTTTCAGGCTATTAATGCAGATGAACTGAATTCCTGCAGCCTGGAGCTGGATCCTAACGTTTTTATCCATGTGTGCAAGCACAGTTGTACACTCTGAGACTTTCTGATTCAAGGGGGAGTTTCAAAACCACCTCAAAATTTTCTAAGCTCACCATCAAAACCAGCAGGATCTTCTGCCCCAGCATTTTGCTATGCTTTAAATCCAAGTTTTTTGGGGGTTTTTTTTGTATCACTACTAAAATGTATTTTGCAGCAGCATCTTACTTGACTTTCAAACATTTCTTCTCTGACAACATCAAAATTATCAATGGCAACACTGATCACTTTACAGTCCCAAGTTTATGGCTTTCTACAGGAGGAAAACTTCTCAACCTCGTTATTATACACACTCTGAGGAAGGCCAGAAGTTATTATCTTTGTCAAAGTAACAGAAATAAATGGAAGGAGGGATTATTTGCTTGCCAAAGGGCATGTTAGACCAGCAATCCTCCCAGTGCCTCAGCCACAGAGCTGGCAAGCCTGAGTACAAATTAACTCCAACTCCATTCAAGAAGCTTTAAAATGTATATGAATTTTAATTGCAAGCTGTGAGATATTCAAGGCTTCCCACATCACTTGTTAAGAGCCCCCAAAATAATGTGGGACTCCCTTAAACCATTTGTGCAATTCATCTTTCAGCTCTTTATGGCCCAGAGAATAATAAACTCAGTTATTCTGAAGCAGATATTTCTACACTAAAACTTCACAAGAAGGATTTTCTCTCTTAAGACACCAGTTAAACCAAGGAATAGCACCCTAAAGAATAGATATAAAGCAGGGGGAGGATCAAGTTTTTGTCATAATGGCAGCTCTTCCAAAACCACCAAATATTTTATCCATAGCTTTGGATTTGAAGCAGTGGATTTTTTTTATACTGAAGAATATTTATTTCTCTAGTTTCTCCTCTCCTTCATTTTGTCTTTAACAGATCACCCTAACAACCAAACTTGTAGAGCTTAAAACCACTTCAGATGCTGCTGCAAATTATGTTTTAATAGTAATATGAAAACTGCCTTTCAAAAAACGTTATCTGGGCACTTCTCTAAATCCTGGCCAGTCCCTGCACACAAACCAAGAACGACTCAGCAGGTCTGAAATGCATTCCCAGTTCAAAACCAGAGCTCAGACTCCAGCTCCAGCAGTGTAAATGGATTCTCATGTTTAGTTTGTGCAAGTAATTCCTGCCAAGCCAATGAAATCTCTGAGACCAGCAGGGTTGTCACAGGAATATTGTAAAAGTCATGAAAAATTCACCTGCTCAGCCAGAACTAAAAGACTTTCCCTGGGATTTTTTTAAAAGGAATTTCTGCCTGGTCATCAAAACAGCTCACTACACAAATTAACAGCAAATAAAACAAGAGAGGAGGTGAAAAAAAACCCAACCCAACCAAAACCCATTATCCAACATTATCCCCCAATTGCCAGTATTTTGGAGATTTTCCAAATGGCCACCTATTATCAGAGAATATCCCAAGAAAGCTCTAGGAAAGGACACACCTTGCTGCAAGTCACCTCAGCTCATTCCAGCACTGCGTTTCTCACCTTTTATGCCTTAAATTCCTCTGCCTGGGCTGACCTGCTTCACTTCTGCATCTTTCTAATCAAATTGGTTCTAACGTGAGATATTTCACTGCACTGACCTGGCAGGGACACGAGGGAGGGAAGCGACTCAGTCACGGAATGGGAAAAAAAAAAAAACATCACATGGATTGAATTAACTGAATTCAACTCTACAGAACTGCACCCCGTTTCTCTGAGAGCAAACAAGAAGTAGTCAGCCACAGAATCCACAGAAGGAGCTGAAATCAAAAGAGGTCAGAGCAGCAGAAATCAAGCAGAACTCCCAGCTACAAGGGAATATGTGAAACCGTATCGTGTCATTTTGTAATTTTGTCTTTTCCCTGGAATTTCAGTGGTGCCAATGGTGGTCAGCGTTGGTCATGGTCCAAAGATGCATTGAAGAGCCTATTTTCAAGAACTGACCAGTGAACAAACTTCAAAACTATTGCCAGAGCCAGTAAGATGGTGAGGATAACTACATTTAAAAGACCTGAATGGTAGGAAGCAAAGAAATAGCAAATGTTTCTTTCATCACACAAACATTTCAAGAAGTCATTTTACACAGGTAGAGTGGACTTCACTTCAAAGATAATCCAAGAAAGGAACGAGGTTATTAAAGAGATTTCAGTGCACCAAACCAAGAGGCATGAACACAGCACAGCTCAGCATCCTACAGCCCCCTCAGGCTGAGCCAATCTGGTACAAGAAACCCAGGAAGTCTGCTCCAGAGGAGATTTTTGGAGAACAAGTGGTTTTTCTCACATCCCTCTTGCATGAGCTAATGCAGAAAAAAAAAAAACCAAACCCAGGAGAGTGCCTGGCATGGGCTGCACGGACTTACAGACAGACACAGCAGCAGGACAGCAGCAAGGACAGAAACACCCTGAAACTGCAATTGCTCCTCTCCCATGTCTTGGGTGAGAGTTCGTCCTGCAACCACCCCCCTCAAAGCTCAGCTTCCTCGAAGCAGCTGCTGAACACCAGCAGATGAGGCAGCATTTTGCAGTTCTCTGCCTTTCCCAGTAAGTTGGATCAGGCTGTTGTGTCCAGAGAGCACCAGCCCCTCTCTCCCAGTGCCTAGGGTGATGCTGGGCACCAGCACAGCCCCACCTGAGCCAGGGAATGGAACTGGTAAAGTTCTCCTGCCAAGGAGCCCTCACCTCATCCCTGCCATACAATCACGAGCACAAGTTGTTCCCAGCACTCCTTCAGTGGCAGCTCTACAGAAAACTTCCTCCACCTCAGCTGCAATTCTGAGTTATTTCCTTCCTCCCAGGGGCTCAGAATTTGAGCCACAGCTTTTTAAAGGGATGAGGCCCAGGTTACTTCTCCTTTTTAGGGAGCTGGTAACTTGTCAGGTTTAAAAATCCTGTTTGGCTCACAGAAGGGAGCAGTGCAGCTCCCTCAGGTTTAAGCAGAGGCTACAGAATCACAGAGTGGTTTGGGTGGGAAGGGAACTTTAAGATAATTTTGTTCCACCTCCTGCCATGGGCAGGGACACCTTCCACCAGACCAGGTTGCTCCAAGCCCCGTCCAACCTGGCCTTGGACACTTCCAGGGATCCAGGGGCAGCCACAGCTTCTCTGGACACCCTGTGCCAGGGCCTCCCACCCTCACAGGGAAGGATTTCTTAGAGCCCACTTCTGGCTGCAGATGAAAAGACTGGGTAGTGAAGTCAAGGGATTATTTCATACTCAAAATAAATTTTTGAAGAATTGACAACTCAGCTTCCTGTGATCATATAAATCTGTCCCAAAGCTCCATCCCTTGCCCACTGAGAGGAACCTTCCTGCGTTTTCCACATCCTGGTTTGGTGCAAGGAAACTTGTTCCCTCAACACGTCCCATTCCTTTAACATGTGCTTCTTTAGAAAGTGCTTTGCTGTACAATCAAAATTAGTACAAAAAACCCAACTCACTGGCAAAGTAGAAAGAAGGGCCTGTCTCCTTGCTGTATGGTATTTTGGGACATGCTGAATTTGGGAAATAGAAAGGTGAATTAGCCTCTTGCCACGTGCATACTTCCCATCTTCTGGAAAGGTCAGTGTCAGTTTTAATTTTTTTTAAATTTTTTTTTGAAGACTCTAGAACCATGCAGATATTTTTATTTACTTAGCTGCTATTAGAGCTAGATATTTCGTTTTACAAATGAGTGGAGATGAAACACAAGTCTCAAGTAAGCCTTCCTTCTTAACTGTGACACTGAGGTCTGCAGTTCTTAATTAACACAAAAAGAAACTTTATGTCAATTCACGGTCTATGGCTGTCCACTGCAACAAGAAGGTTAAAATGCAATTACACTAGAGCAGAAACTGGCCCCTTGCTTTTTCAGCTATAGCACTGCCATTCTGAACAGTTCCAAGACACCTTTGGTGACTGGTTCACTCTTAGTCCCTGGAGAATCCTCTGAAGTTTATATTAAATCCACCATTGTACTACCAGGGGAATAGAATTTACTCTACTGCTGAGACAGAAACCAGATAAAGTTAGAGACAACACCAGACCAGTAAAACATATGCAGAAGGGGAAAGGGGAAGGGAGAACAGGGACAAGAATGAGAGCACAAAAAACAGGAAATGCATCTGTGTAAAAACCAAGGTCTGGTTTTACACAAGTTCTTAAACAGAAAAGTTAAGTTTTTTTCAGAGAACTCCAGATATCAGGAAACAATTCAGCCACAGGGAAAACTACCACAAGTTCATTGTCACAGGAATGGACAGATCCACCCTCTACTCAGGAATCAAATTTTCTACCAGCAGCAGAAGCCTGGTCTGGGCTTTGTGTGCCACAGGAGCCAAACTGGGACCGTGGCCAGCAAACTCCAGCAGCCCAAGGACAGGGACTGGGAGGCCACCCCGAGCCAGCAGCTGCCAGACAGACACAGAACCTTCTGAAGCCAAGGTGCAGCTGAGCAGGGGAAGGATGACACCTCCAGGTCGGTTTGTGTGGCAGGTAAAGGTATCACATTTCAAACTCTCCTGGACAGGGACGGCTCCTCAGCTGAAGTGTCACAGACATTGTTATCGTCTGGCTGGGAAGAAAGTTGTTTGGACATTGTCCTTCCCCACTCTGAGGGGAAAACCCCAGCGATCTGAGCACTCCTCTGTCCCAGGTTTAGCTGGGACCACGCAGCTCTGCTTCTCTCTCTCTTGTCAACAGCGGGGTTGTGACACTGTGAACTGGCAAGGAAATCCCAGAAGTGCAGGAATATCCCATTAAACAGCATTAGACAAAAGCACTTTTCTTTAAAATGGAAGAGTGCTTATTAGGTCACTGTATATATTTTGGATTCAGCTATCTCTTCACAAGACAGGAAGGAAAACAACCCCAAACTTTTGGCAGTGAGGGTGGTTCCCTTAAATCGACAGGAATTTCTCTTGGCTGCCAGGCTGTTACTATTTGCCACAAACTTTCAACTCGTCCCAAACCATTAGTGAAGGTGCAGTTTCGGATCTTACCAGAAAACATTTCACACCTTAGGAAAAGCAGTTTCCCCCCAACCCCCAGGTCTCAGCACAGAAGTTCTTGCAGACATCTTCTCTCTACCACATATGCAGGAGAAAAACTGAGTGAATTTTGCAGGAACAACTCAAAGCAAGCACCAGTACCTTGAAGGGTAAAAGGGCAGCGTGGCCCACTGAATCCTGATATCAGTGCTAAAAATAAGTAATAATGTATTTTTTTAAAAAAAATCAGATAGCAATTTTAAAGAGCCCAGAGGGAAATAGTTTGAGCAAAATCAAAAGCAGCAGCGGTGGTTGTTTCTCAGGAAGTTGTTATTCTGTACTTTCAAATGATTTTTAAGGGAGGACCAGAATCAAAGTGCACAGGTATATTTAGTTCAAATGTGGGTAAACTTAAGATTCCCAAAAGACAGCACATAAGTCATGGATATTTCCTTATAGTCACTCAGTCAGATGTGAACAATTCCAACATGATGTTCTTTAGCAATGGGCTCCACGAGCAGCTCACACTGGTCACCTCTGGCATTCCTGCCTTTTCCCACATATGGATAAATGGAAGCTGAAGCGGACACGTTACAGCTGGACACACTTTGAGGAAGCACAGTCCATCTGGGCCAGGTCTTCAAGCACTCAGCACATGGAAGACTTGCAAAAATGCGAATTGAGAGGGTGCTGCAGAACATCAGGAGTCATTCCATGTGTCATGGTCACCTTGGAAGGTGAGGGGCACCTTTGAGACAGTTCAGGTTCACTAAACACGTCTGCACAGGGGCAAGAACACACCCTTAAAAAAGGTCTATCACATGGAGTTCGTGATCCTCTTGGGTTGAATGGTTTCAGTACCAAAAATTTCAAGCACTCCATCATTTACTGGAAGGTGGGAGAATATTTAGAAGAGTCACCAAGTAGCTACTTGAAAGAACACAGGAGGACAGGCCATTTCTGTTAAATTATGTGCTCTTGGGAAAGTAATATTTAATTACATGGCAGGAAATACCAAAGAATTCTCAAGTTTGACCCAACTTAGTTGTTTGCACTGGCAGGTAGTCACATATCTACAACAGACAAGCTGCAAAACCAACACAAAATGAGATCTAACAGTTGTAAGTTAGAATATCAGTGAAAAAAACTATACAGACATCTGATCAAAGCCGAGCAAGGCAACGGGCTTGTACTTCACTGATTACAGAAGATAAGGATGGTGAACAATGGGAAATTGCTAGGAAGTCACATGCAACCATTCTGAATCAAATCTCAGATTATCTCATGTTTGGTTTTATTTTAATTAGAATTTGAGAGGAGGGTTTTCACCAATAAAGGTCTGAAAGCCTTTGATCATTCACTTTATCGGAATTCTATTTAATCTAACGAAAAAGCAAACAGAAGATCTGTTTACATGGACACCTCAAGCACAAGAGTTGAAAAGATCAAAGTAATACAATTAGCAAAGACCTGTGAGAGAAAGATTAATCTCTACAAGTAACTTCCATTTCAGATTCAGCACAAATGAGCTCAAATGTTCTTCCTCCGAGCGTCAGAAAAGGTTATTTTTGTTTCTTAACTCTGTTACCACACCACTGCAGAGATCTGACAGGATGTTTTCAGATGGGTAAGACACCTCTTAAAATCAGAATTAATTTCCCACTAAACTCCAGATTCTCTGTAAGTTTTCATGACACATCATGGACTTCCATTAAGCAGCAGTGTGAAACTAAGCACCCGAAAACATACAAAGATGTCTAAAGGTACAGAAAATCTTTTATTAGAATCTAAGTCAATAATATACGTGACCCAATAAAACTTTTCCTCAGATGCTATAACAAGTATTGAAATGCCATGTTTTCAAGAGACCATCTGCTGTTTTGACATTTTATGACAATTTCCAAGCCTTAAACAACCTTGACTCTACCTCTTTCAATAGCATGTTTTGCAGTGAGCTTTTTTTCCTCCAAATTGGGCCTTGGTTTATCATACATTTATAATGCTTTAGAAGTTCTTGCACATTTTACTTTTGTCACAAGGTAACCCACATTTTCAGCACTTCACTCTAAGTGAAAAATGCCCATCTGATAATGCTAGAGACTAATTGTCCAAGTCAGAGCAATACATGAGCTGTTCCATATACTTATTTTTGACTTACCAAAAGAGAAAGGTAAGCAACACATGGTTTATTTTGCTTAAACAGCAGTGTTCATACTGTTAATAATGCCAGTAGTATCATAAAGACAGCATTTCACTAGTTGCCAGAACTAAAGTCAAGTTTGAAACTGAGGTCATAACCTTGCAATAAAACAAGTACTAATTATAATCAAGGAACAAACAAGGGATGATGTATCAAGAGCATCAAGAGAACTTGAACAAACTTCTTTCAGCAGATATTCTTTAGCAGCTCCCAGGTTGAAATCTCATCTTGGTCACTGGCATCCTACCGAAATCAGCACACTTGAGTTTTCATTTGAACCAGGCTGGCTCAGTTTTCAATGCTCTGCTCATCATCATCATCATCATCATCATCATCATCATCTTATGAAATATAAACCACATCTACTGAACGATACCCACGTTTGAAGGCTGAGATTAAATACATCCCCTGCACAAAGTAAGGACTTAAAAAGTTACATATAACACAAAACGTTTCCTACCATACATAGCATGTGTCTGTTCATGCGCACCGTACTGTGTTGCAGAGGAAGATACTAAACCCGGCTGTGCGTGTGCTGGTGGGGCCATCATCCTAGCGTTGCCCTGTATTACAGGGCTATAAACATGAGGATGCTGCAGGCAGAACAAAGGAAAAAACACATGGTTAATTGGGGGATTACTCCAAAGAAACTCGTGTCACCTAAATGGGTGCGACTGAAACTCGCTCGGCCTCGTTTGAACGCAGAGCGAGCTGAGGATTTCACACTGTCGTGATCCTCCCCATTGTTTCCAAAATTTAAGGGCTAAAAACTGACAGAAAACACTGGCCTATCCAATTTTTTGCCACTCTAATAATGCACTAAGCTTTATATTTTTATCCAATTACACTTGTGGATTTAACAGCCTTTGAAGTAAAAGCTGTTTCACCAAGTATGGTATTTTTAGAACACTTAACCAGGAGATGTGCTGGCCATGACCTAAAGAAATTCTTCAAAGAGCTAAAAAACCTTATCAATAATAAATGCTGACTTCTAAACTGACCTTAAAATTCGTTAGGACCTTCAAATTCATTAGGACCTTCAAATTTGTTACAGGCTTTGAAGCACATTCCAAGATCACCATGTGTGCTCCAGAACACAGAAACTCTTCAGGGTGACTTAGGACTGGACACAAGGGGGATATTTAGGTCTGAGCCACCTCATTATTTGTGCTTGGATTGATCAGGAGCATCAAAAGGACTCTTACCTGAGATTGGTAGTGTGGCACATGCTGCACAAGAGGCTGATTAGGAAACTGTTGGGGGCTATATGCAACATATTGTGTAGAGTAAGCAGGTGGAGTAGCTACAATTGGAGGGCCTGCTGCTGAGGCAGGATGCATCATGGTGCTCTGGTGGTGTTGGTCTTGCCGCTGCTGGGGCATATTTGGTACTGCAAAACAAAGATGGCCTCATGTTAGAAACACAGGGCAAAGAGCTGTGAGCTTCCTGAAAGGTTCTACGTTGTAATAATGTTATTGGGACCACGTGGAATGTCCTCACCCCATGTCTTTAACCATGGGTTAGAGCTCTGTCAGAAAGGAAGGGTGTGAAGAAGAGTTTCTCCAAGAAACACATGATATCCACAGCCACAAACCCAGCCCTGCCTGAAGGAATAAAGGTGGAGGGAGAAAAGGACTGACAAGAGTCAGAAATGGAAGAGAAAGGTTATGTCAGGATACCTACATTAACCAATTAATTCTGTACCCTTCAAAAGGTTCAATTGACCCTCTGTGGGAACTACTTGGCCACTGTTCCATCAGCTGGAAATCTGAGTGTTTATGTTAAAGTGACTCGTGCTTATGGCTGAGGAGAGCACAATAAAGGTCTCCATGCAGCCACAACTCGAGGTATTCACATCTTTTGAGCTCTCTGCTACCCCTCAGGGCAGCAGAAAGCAACTTTTAGGTCACAGGAAACACTGAGGGAGACAAAACCTAAGAGAAGAGGAGTAGGAATAATTAAGAGGGAAGAAAGATCAAAAGAGCAGAGTGGTGTGGGATCACCTGAGCTCTCCTGGGGAGTTGACCACCCAATGGACTTGGAACAAACTAATTCAGCCTACAAAGCATGGGCATGGGAGCTCCAGGAGGGCTCCAGGAGGGCTCCAGCCTCCTGCAGTCAGGCTGCAACTACTAACTGAGCTGCCTTAAGCACCCGCAAGCTCCACTACGGGAAATGTCCCAAATCCCTTAGGGAGAGGAGAGGGAAATGTTGAAAACATGAGTAAATTCACTCAATGGTTGTGTTTACACTGCAAATCAACATTAGAAAGAAGTAAATAGAGAAGGTAACTTCAACAGTGTAAAGACACAGAGCTGTAACCCAGGCAGCTCCCTCAGGGCTGTGCTGCACTCAGATGGATATGCAGAAAATATTGGAACTTAGAAAGGAATTCAGAGTTGGAACTGCCTCACCCATCAAGTGAGTATTCAGCAATGTATTTCTGATTAAAACAGTGTTACCAAGCAGATGATTTCAGGGGTGAGGCCACAGTGAAGTTACTGTGTTTGAACACAGAAATACATTGCAGCGTTTTCTCTCCCCTAGGTTGATAAAAAGCCATTTGTTTGTTTCTAAACAGCAGGAAACAATTTCCTCCTGCAGTGACTGGAGCTGCAGTGCTGGTCCTGTACTGCAGCACTGGCTGCCACTGCAGAAGCATTCACTGGGCACAGTCACAGCGTTCCCTGGAACAGGAGCACAAGAACAAGAGCAGCACTTGCTGCTCCCTCAGTGCCCTGCCCAGCACAGGGAGCATCTCACCACCCACTGTGGCTCCACAGCCACGGGTGTCACTTAAAACCACGTGGCACTGCCATTGTTAGCCCAGCTGTTCAGTCACTGGGGCAGCAGGAATGAACAGGAACAAACTGGAACCAGCTCTTTCCAGAAGAGCAGCAGAGCAAAGTTTTCCTGAAGAAATAAGTGACTCTGCATGTTGACAAAAAACCACTCTGTTAAAGCACCAGTTGGGGCACTGCTGCAAACCAGTACAGAAATCCAGTAGAGAAGTTCCCTTTAAAAAAACCTGTAATTTTTATGAAATATAGGAAATGATCAGATTACCCTAATGCTCCAAGTAACAGAGATGTTTTCCCATTTGTCAAATCAGATTCCAATCCAAGCAACCCCCCATTACTCAAACCTGGCACGTTTTGGCTGAATTAGTTTATCTGTAAATCCATTAGTATTTCCACTCACTTCCCTTTATTAAAAATAGCATTTAAAACAGGGATCGAAAACCAAATGACCATGGATTAGAAAACACACAAACATTTGTCATTTAGCCATGCTGCATGCAGACTGAGAACCAAACAGGCAGTATTATTCTCACCTTTACCTGCTCTATATGTCTTGGCTTGGTTCACTGGCATGGGCGTCATGGGAATAGGATACAGAGGCTGAAACAGAACAAGTTGAAGGTATGATATTCCTTTAAAAACTCAGTGGGAGCTGGGGTGGGGGCCCCACTCAGCTTTGATGTGTTTCCCTGTGTTCTTTTACAAGGTTGAGTGAACTCTGCCTAACCTATGAGATTTTCTTGGATCAGTGTCATTAAGTCTGCACGGACACACAACTAAGACCAGATGGTTGGCAACAACCAGCCCAGGAACGCTACTGCTGCTACTGCAGGCACTGGGCTCAACCTGACAGCCTCTCAACAGCTTTTTGGTATAAAGCTGAGTCAGGGCAGGGTTAGGCTGGGTATCAGGGAAAGGTTCTTCCCCCAGAGGGGGCACTGCCCAGGCTCCCCAGGGAATGGGCACGGTCCCGAGGCTGCCAGAGCTCCAGGAGCATTTGGACAGTGCTCCCAGGGATGCACAGGGTGGGATTTTTGGGGTGTCTGTGCAGCACCAGGGATTGGGCTGATGATCCTTGTGGGTCCCTTCCAACTCAGGATATTCCATGATTCTATGATAATGGAGCTAGATTTGAAATCCCAGTGATCCCTCCAACAACCAGGAACTAGTGGGACACAGCTGGAAATAAAGAAACAGTTGCTTAACATTCAGAGAGTGAGACTATGCTTGCAGGACCAGGGAGGAAACCTGCACAGATCCACAATAAATACAAGCTGCTGGCACTCACAAGTGTTTGGGACTATTGGAACATCCAGATTGAGGGAACACTGGGAAAAGTCAGTATTTACACAGCTAAAACATCACAACAATGTGATTTACATTTACAAGAGCAATACAAGCTGTATTATCTCAGTTTTAACTCAGAGCTCCCAAGTTGCAACAAGCTGATCTCTAAGGTCTTTCCCAACCCATTCTGTGATTCCTAAGTCTCCTCAGCTTCCTGAGGATCTCTGTGCAGTGTTGAGGAGTTTGCAGCACTTTACCTGCACGCCTGGACTCACTGGAACCGGGTACATCATATTTGGTGCAAAACAAACAGGCTGAGTGTACACGGGGGTTGGCTGCTGATGCCCCACCATGGAGGGGCTGGGCTGAGCTTGAGGACGAGGGGAAGTTGGTGTAGTAGAAGGTTTTGGCTACAAATAGAGGTGAGGAGGGTTAGTTTGAGCATCCTCCAAGGAAAAGGTTGGCTTATAATAAAGATCTATTCAAAGGTACCATTAAACAGCATCAAGTCACTTACTTGAGCAAAAGATCGAGGGTTGAACTCTTTAGCATTAGGATTAAGTGTTGATTTTCTAACTTGCCTAAACATAAAGAACAAAAAGTTTAGTTGGGCATTATTCTTCTACAAGAGTATCTGCAATTAATAATTGAAGAAACACCTCATTTCTATCTGTGAGTCAGATTTCTGAGAAGTCAAACACCTCATGGCACGCAAAAAGCCACTCTCATTGAGAGACTCTTACTACAACTATCCATAAATGTCTTCCAGTTGATACCACAGCTCATGTGAGCCAGGAAAACATTGAAATAAGCTTTTAGATGTGAAATAGACATCAACAGGACCAGAGCTCTGCACTGAATCAGGAGATGACTTTCAGGGCAGTCCCTTGCTGTTGCTCCTTGAGGGTAACAGCACTCACAGCCAGGAATGTGCCACCCAGTCATGACTACTACACAAAGCCTGATGTTAATAAAGATGTGCTTATTCCAAAATGCAAAATTACTCACTCAGAAGTATCCTTCTTCTCCTCTTTATCCTCTTTATCTTGTTTACTTCCAGGCCCGGATGTCTGTACACCTTGGGAAGTCACCTCAGGCCCTCGCTTTTGCTCAGAGCTGTTACTTATGGAAGGAGAAATACTGGGACTATTGGGTTTGCTACTGCCACCATTGGAGTTGGTGTTACTGCCAGCTTCTATGATAGATTCTTTAGGGGTAGACTCTGTTTTTTCTTTAACTACATCTCTTGATTTTTCACCTTCTCGGGTTTTGTTTAGCAGCTGATCCACTGCATCTGAAGAGGAACTGGACTGTAACTGAAAAAACCCAAGGGATATATTCAGTAAATTGATACAAAACTCCAGAGAAACCATCTAATGCTGTCACATACACAGAGTAAAACACAGTCCCACAGGCCTCAATCATCTGGAAATGACCTTTTAAAACACACATTTCCATTTCTACTAGAAAAGAAATCCATGAACACTGACAGGGTTTAAGCTGGCACTGTGTAAGGAGCTATTCAGCCACTTAGCTGACCTGTATGTTGATTAGGGAGTGACAGAAAAGCTTCAGACAACCCTCTGGACTCATCCCCTGAGTGATTTAACAGCACCACTTGAAAAGCTAACCTGATTTAATAAACCCTTATAACCAGGAAATAAGTAATATGAATTCATCTTCAATTTTCCTCAGCAAAGCTCTTCATTTAATTTTGCAACAGCTCCTCCATATGGAGTGTGAGATAATTATTTGTGCCTAATGATCAAACAGGTTTCAAGTCCCATTTTCAGTGTACAGTCAATATTCACATTTATGTGCATTAGGCAGTTGTACTAGCAACAGTCAGCATTGATTTTACAATATCTAACATGAATTCTTACAGATATTTTCATAAATTAAGCAAAAATATAAAGAGCTGTTAACATATGCAGTGTGTTCAACTCATTAAAATAATCTGGATGCATGTGAGAATGATGCCACCATTAACAGAGAGAAACTTACCCTAAAGTCATTCTTAAATTTCTTTAAATCATCAATCTGTTTTCTATGCTCTGAAACAATTGGAGAGACACCTGCCAAATATAAGATCAACATTGTCCAAGCATTTCTAATACAAGTTTTATACACAACCCTGCACATTGCTAAGTTTGCAGAAAGAGAATGGTTTTGCAGATATAAAAATGAAACCCAGAGCTTTCTTTTCGGTTTGAATTGGGTACAATTCCATGAACTGCGTGTATGAGCACACAGAAAGCCTCTGTGAAAGCAGAGCATTACATAACTGATTTATCTTTAGTTCTGATGCACCACACCAAGGCAGAAGCCCCGAGGTGCAGGGACTGCAGAACTCAGTGAACACAAAGAACGTGCAACAAAACCCCCAACCCAGCCTGTGCCAGCATTTCAAAACACAGCAAGTGAAGGAGAAACACTGAGCAAGGTGAGCTTTATGGTTGGACTCATCCTAAAGGTCTCTCCAATGAGAGAATGAATCAATCTGGTTCTCAGTTTTTGGGGTTTTTCTGAGAACTGAATGAACAAACAAAGCTGCAGAGACAAACAAATGTAAGGAAATAATAGGAGAAAGCACAGTGAGAAAAGCTCTGCTGACCACGATGCTCAGAAGTATTGTGAGCACAGCTCTAAGCAGAAATATATTCAGTCCAAAGGCAGCTAAAAAGCAGCTCTGTGAGCAGGGGAAAGAAAGAAGAGGGGAGGGAGAAAGAAAGAAAAAATCCAAGTGAAATCACACCATCCACATGAGCATCTCTACACTTGGTGTTGATGGAATGAGTCACAAACAACATTTCAAAGTGCCACTTTCACAACTGCATGACCAAATTTCACTGTAGAACACCAGGCTGCCTCCAAGCCTTCCTTAAAATGCCAACTAAAGCAGCCAGGACAGCAGGTTTAGTGTGCACAATTCCTACATCACTCGAGTACATGGAAGCTTTGGATACAAACCTTTGTTTTCAGGTTTAGAAAAACTAGGAGAAGTCTCACTTGGCTTTATATTCTCCTTGTTTCCAGTTGCAGAATTTTGCCTCTGGTCCTGAAGCCTTGTATCTTTAGCTGGAAAAGAAATTGCCAAAGTTATTCTCTTATACACAGCTCCAACTGACCAAAGAGAGAAGGCAAGAGAGAAATAGGTGAGAGATTTAACCATTTTTAGCTTGAAAAACCTTTTAAGTTACACATTTCCTGCTACCTAGCAGGTGCCTGGAGGATCATCCTCCCTCCCTCCCTCCCCATCCTACAGTTTTTAAAGCCATTTGAAAAAAATCACAGTTAAACCCATCCCTCTCATCATACACAAAACCTTAGCTTAGGCTGAACACAATATAAACTTAGAGCCAATTATTTTTAGCAGTCCAAGGTCTTCATACAGACTGCTACAAAGATTTGAGAGTTCTTAGACATTTGACTGTGCTCCTGAATGGTTTTCTTTCCCCCATTCCTTTTGCTGTGTTCAAAACAGTTCTTTGAAACCAGTGGCCTGCGTTTCTTTAACGTAGAAAAGAGGCAAAACCTCGGTTTGAAAAAAGAAATCCTCAAGTCAGACACCTATAAACCCATATTCCTCAGGAGCACAAGAAATTCAGCACAAAGACTTCTCAGAAAGCCTCTCTCCAACCTTACTTTAAAGCTGGCACCACGAGAAATGGGGAACTCACAGCAAAATTTAACACATCACAAGTTTCCCCATCATTCAGCAAGCAGCTCTGCTCTTGCCTGGGCACATTCCTTGCCAGGAATTAGGGGAAAAAGAACATTTTCAAGGTGGTCAGGGCCCCTTACCTTCATTGGAAGGGGTGACTGCTCTGTTGGATGCAGGGCTGGCAGGTGTAGGAGAGGCAGCTGGAACAGGCATGGCAACAGATTCAGTGGGAATAGTACCAGGCTGAGGAGAAGGCAGAGCTGGTCCCATGGGAGTGCTGCTCTGCCTTGGAGACCTAGGCCTGTGTGTTTTAGGGGATAATCTCGGAACTAGAAACAAACAGGAAAAAACAGTTATAGGATGAGCTTCCTTGGCTGCTCAGCAGTTTGTTTTCGTTATAAAATGGCTAAAAAAAACATGCTTTGAAACACTTGGTGAGACATTACAGAGGAACTGAAAACCTCTTTACCTTTCAGGCACATCTCCTAGTTCTTTACAACGCAGCATTTCAGATAATGGGGTGATTTCTCTGCAGATTGTTCCCCCCCAAAATATATCACTGCCCTCTAATCCCACCAAGAATCTGCAAAATGCTTCCCCAAGTCCCCAGCAAGTACAGCTACAAGAGCTCACATTAACCCAGTTTCAGGCAGAACACAAAAGGTGGTCAGGTCTCCACACAAACAGATGTAAAACATTTTTTAAGAGGGCTGAAAAATCCATTTTACAGCGTCCTCTTTTGGAGGTTTGCCAGCTGGAAAAAAAACAACACAGCCTATTGAAAAAAAAAGAGTGCTTTTAGGTATATTTTTGCCTCTGTGTTAAAGCAGCAAGGAAAGTTGTATGTTCTTTGAACAATAATTGTATTTCCTGCTTCCTGCTCATCCCACTTGTGCTTTTTGTCACATATTAACTTGAAGTGAGTGAGCAGAAAGGCAGGTAAGAGGTTTAACAGTCCTACTTGCATGTTAATAATGTATAAACAGGGAAGATGAATCACAAATAATGCCACAACAGAAGAGTTGAAATCTTTTCCACAAGGCAACAAATCTATGTGGGTCTAATTTGTATCCCCTTTCTGAGAAATGTGCTCCCACTGCGCTCCTCTAGAATTCTGCACTGCTAAAAAATACCCAAAAAGTACCTAAAAAGGACCAAACTGTTGCTTTCTTGCCCTCAAGGAAACACCCAGCTCCTGACAGCCCATCAGAACACAGCCTCACCTCGAGAGCTCCAGACTAGACCTGCGGCACAAGACTGAGCTTTAAGTCAAATATTAAAAAAAAAAATATATTAACTGATTAAAAAAAGAAAGACACTCACTGTAACTGCTCCTAGAGCTGCCAAGAACAACATCACCACTTAAAATCCATGTCAATTTTAAAGGAGAAATACATCCAACTTAACTTGAGTATCATTTCATCTTTTAAACACCAACCTGCCTCTATCCAAACACCTCCTTCATTTGGAAACCACAACCCAGCCACGCTGCCACTAACCAAACTCGGGGATGCAGTGGCAAGTCCCTAACTCCTCCTGACTCCTCCAATAACTCCCCTGAAAACTAATCCCTTCAACAACTAATTCCCACACTTTTTCCTTCCTTTCTCTTCACCCAGCACCTGACTCTGAAGTTAGGACAATATTGCACTCACCAACTCTCACTCAGCTACCTGAGAAAATCCTTCTCCCACTCCAACCTCAGCCCAGTATTTTGATTATTCAAAGCCTGAAGTGCCTGGAAAGGCAGGATTCTGCTGAGCATTCCCACTCTAAGGATCCCCCTGCAAGCCATCTGCAATTAAGCCAAGCTTTACCTACCCCCACTGACAACTGATGACCACGTCCCACCTGAAGGGCTGCCTCGTGCCACTGCAGCAGTAGATGCTTCCCCAGGTGCATTATGAGATACAAATTCTAAGCCACTTGAAATTGTACCCCTACCAGTAGAGACTCTGTGACCTCGGGGGTGCCGTTGAGCCTTTGGAGACATCCGTGGAGGCCCTGAGGAAAAAAAGACAACCCCACACGATAAGTGTTTAATGTTCAGCACAGAAAACCCAAACATCTGTTCTTAGAAATAGATTTCATCTTAAAATTCTCAATAAAGCAGCAATAAAATCAAGCAATTGGCACTGATATCTGAAAAAGGCCAAGTCATTGGTCCAGCCAGGCTGCCAACACTCATCACCTCCCCAGGGCAGCTCCTGGATAGTCAGAGGTTCTATCAGCACTGAAACAGGTGAGCAAAGGTCTGGATTTAAAATGTTTCAATCCAAGCATCCACCACTGCTAAGTGCAAGCCAAGCCATAAAGGTCAGTGGTGCAGTTCCCCCCTGGAAAAGCACAGTTCCAGGCCATCAAACATTTTTCCAGAAAATAAAAAATTCCCAATGCTTATGTCAGGTGGTCATTGATCCCAACCATTTATTGTCACCACTGGCTGACCAATGCTCTTGGGGAATTTCAGCAGAGCATTCTCTGCAGCGAGGCTGAATTGCCTGCAGCAGGTCACAATTCATTTACAAGTCAGCAAAAATTGCAACTAAACAAGGGATTGTTATCCCAAGGTTCAAGTCATGCATGTTTAACACCAGAAGCCAAAGTCATAAGTGAACACAGGAATTCTGCACAGCCTCTGCAGCTGCCACACCAGAGCTATGCTCAAATCTAAGCAGCAATACAATTCTGACATCCTAATAAACATTTTCTTTACAAGATCAGGCTCAAATGTTGATACTTCGAAAGGAAAAACCGTGTGTGAACAGAATCTGGCTGATTGCAGTTCATTTTTAACATAGGTCAATAACAGGGTAAAGTTCAGATAATGGCTTTTGGGTTTCACGTAAACCACTAAAATACCAAGTACCTCTTCTGGTTACATAAATCTTTAAATGTCAGCCTCTATTTTAACCATGAATCTCAAGTCCACTTCAATGCAAATTTCATCCAGGTATTTTAAAGCATACACATTTCCCAGGGATAATCTTGCAGCAGCAGGAATTAAACATTGCAGTAAGCAGCAGTTAACTGCATGCCTGACAAACCAACCACAAGTGCTAAAAAATCATTCCATTTGCAGGTGGATTCTCAGTTTCTTACTCCAGAAAAAAACCACAATAAATGGACAGTAGGCCAGACAGATGTGGCTACCCCCCACTTTTTGCTTAGGAGCATTTCCCAGTGTTCCTGCTCAGTCTGAGGGATCATTCCTCCCTCTCCCATGGCTCCAGTGGAGCCAGCTACAGCACCCACTGCAAGTTTCCAGGGAGCTCAGTATAACCCCTTGGCATTTTCCAGGCTTGCTACACCGTGTTGTGCAGGGTTTAAGTGCACTTGAAATAAAAATTATAAAACATGTTCCTTATTGTAGCCTCCCAGGACAAGTTTAGTTGGGGTAATTCTGCGTACAGCTATCAAACACTCACAGGTCAGCCCTTCTCTGCATATTATTGACTGCTAGGGAGCTGATTTATTGTTCTGAGTAAAAATTTCCTACAAATTCACCTTTGAAGCAGCCCATCCTACCCCATTCCACAGTTCACTTCTCTGAATACAGCATTTTTATTATTATTATTATTGTTGGTTGCTTTACAAAAGGTAATTTGATGATTTAGTTATGTTTTTTTGTGGAACAACTGTGTTAAAATTGGCATTTTTTTATGAATTTATAGTCCTAAAAATGCTCTCTAAAGTTATCAGGTCGTGCATGTTACTGTTGGTTAAGTTAAGACACTGAGCAGCGTTTACAAAGCTGAGTTTAATTTCATACCAAACTCGGGAAATTTCACAGCTTTCTTTCGTTTTTGTAAAGCTCTTCAAATCAAACAAACAAAACAAAACAAAACAAAAAACCAAAACCAAACACCAACCAAACCAACAAAACAAACAAACAAAAAAAAAAAAAAAGGTTAATAGAAATAGTCCGATAAACTAAAGTTAAACACAAATTACAGGTTAAGTAATGAAGAGGAAAAAAAAAACCAAACAAAACCAAACCAAAAAAAAACAAACGAATAAAAAAAACCCAACTCTGTCAATAACTAAAAAACTCACGGAGGAGTTAAACAAAGACAAAACAAAAAAACATGAACAAATCGTGGTATATTGTACCTTCTGAAGACATGCGTTTAGGCATAGTAGAGACAGGAGCTGGAGAACCATGAGCAGAGGGGTGAGACGGGGGCCTGGAGGGCCGCGAGGGGGGCCTGGAGGGCGGCCGTGTAGGGGTGGCTGCCCGAGGTGGAAGAGAGTTGGGACCTGACTGGTAGCGAGAAGGTGGGCGAGAGGAAGGAGATGGGCAAGGCGATGGCCAGGGAACACCTGACAGAACAAATGATATGAAGGAAAGTATAAAAACTAAAGAAAAAAAAAAATTATGGGGGGGGGGGGTGGTTTCGGGTTTGGGTTGGGGAAGGGAGGGGAAGGGGGGAAGGGAGGTCAACAGAAAAAAAAAAAAAGTAAAATATGACAAAATGATTTTTTTTGTTGTTGTTGTTGTTGTTTTTTTTCTCCACGGTTTAACCCTTTGGGGATGGATTGAGTGGTAATTGAGGAGATAAAAGTCTCTGCAGGATTGGGTTTGCCTTGGTTTTGGGTCAAATTGAACTTGTGAATGTCACAGGCTCCCCCCAAAGGGTTAATGAGGATCTACAAACACTACTAAGGAATAGACAGTAAAGTTTGATCTGTTAGCCTGGCATAGCAATGCTCCACAGCACCCAGCACTCCACAAGGTCCTTAACAGCTACCAGAGGTTCTCAAACAGCTGTTCACAAACAGTACTGACCACACAAACTGCTACTTTCAAACCAAAGGAGGAGTAAATATCCATCTAGGAGCTGGATCTTTACAAAAACCAGCGGTGTTCAGTGTCTGAATCCTGACTTTTATGCCTTTATCACTTCTCTGAGCTATTAATGGAGGATTTTAATCTAGGATATAGGGCTCATGGTTTTCAAAGCAGAATTAATTGAATTTACAAGCCATTCTGAATATTTTAGATCTATGATGTTGGTTCAGCAGAGTAATAGGGTGACAGAAACCACAAATACTACAGGCAAATGTCAAGGTTAGCATTGTTTGGGCAAGGCTCAGTTGTCCATCCTTTATACAGCTGACTCTGGCTTTAGAAAGGAAGTCTCACTTACCTTTAGACGTTTCTCAGACTTCCTCTCCAGATAGATCACTTGAGTATTATACATTTTTCATTTATTCACAGCAATTTATTATAATAGCATTTTTACATACTAAAAGTAATGCCTCGAGGACAGGCTACTGCTGAAATCCATCTCCAGAAATGGTGTTTGATTTCTGGGAGCACCAATTCCTGCCATGCAGTGCCTACTGACATCTGCTTAGAAATATCACCCACGTGTGCAGCACAAAATACTCAAATACCCATTTGGAGGGAAGGCTTTGGATTCCTTTTTCCTAACACTGTTGTTTTCCCCATTTCGTTTTCATAAAAACAGCAAGTGGCTTTATTCTTTTCCATGGGAAACAGGAGCAGAAAGGAAGGGAAGCTTCCTCCTGCCATTCCTTTTCACCAGGTGTCAGCACTGCTGCACCCTCCACACAGAGCTTTGCAGTGCTGCTGCAGCTTTTCATCTTTAAAACCACACAGTGCACCATCATCTAAGACAAAGGTGTGTTTGAGAAGGAAAATAAATGACATTTCTGCTCTGCAAAGCCACAGCCAGTGCAGTGCAATGAGTGTTCCTTTGTAAATTAAGCCCAAATCCAGCTCACAACCTCTGTATTAAATGATGAATGCTAACCTGGTCTGGGGAATGCACAGCCTAATCCCACACCATTTCAACATTAACAAGGTCATTATCTGCAGTGTTATGATGGACATTCATAAGGATTTCAGATACTTGCCTCCGTTAACTACTCTTTGATCTGCTCCAGAGTTAGGGCTGAATTCTGAAGTGTGGGATCCAGACCTTGAGATTGGTGGGCCTGATCCAGACTGGCCCATCCTCGGTGAGTTTTGTCTTCCACTTCCCCAGGGCAGGACATCTCTGTTCCTCTGTCCAGGTGGAATGTATTTATTTTCTCTGAAACACAGCAAATTTCTATCAGCGTTAAGACAGAACTGAGAGGCAACAAAAAGCACCCCATTTTCTCTCTTTTTCTCCCATCAAGCCAAGGGGAAAAGTCTAAATAATATCAGATGTTGACCCAACAGTCACCTCATGAATTGGCTTTTGATAGTGGCCACACAGCCCACTTTATGAGCCCACAGGCACTGAAGGATTTAGCAGCAATGCCTGAAATTCTCCAGGACACACCGAAACCGCTGCCCTTTCCTGTAATTTGGGACAAATTCACCACGGTGACAGGTCAGAATGGGGAAGTTTGTTTCACTACAGAGATAATACAGGGCCAGGCAGAGGTGTCCAAGTCAGCCTGAGTGCCAAAAGCAGCACAGGATTGTTTACACAAGGCTCCAAACCTAATCAGCCCTGCTGAAAAAGCCCAGTATCAATGAGCAAACTGCCACAGTACCAAAATACCTCCATAATTTCAATAAAAATACTATTCAGAGTGTACTCAAGTACCTAGTGTTCACACCATGTCCTTCTCTTTCATTAGCATTTCTCTGAACAGCAGTGTATTTTTCTTCTTCTGTCCTTTCATCATTTTCCAAGGCAACCCGAGCTTTGTATTGGGCACTTGATTCAATTTCCTCTGCTAATTGAGTTGCTCTGGCTTCCCGTTTTAAAAACTCTTCTGAATTATCTCTTTCTAATGGCACCCTAAAAAGACAATGGAAAGGAAAAGAATCTCTGAAATGCATTCAAAAGCACAAAGGAGCTACAAAAATCACACAGTGTTAGTTCTAACTGAGTCAGAGTGAAAAAATATCTTGCTTCTAAAGCCAGTAGACTTGCTGTCTTTTTTTTAATACAAAATTCCTGGACCAGTTTGATATTATGGACAAATTCAGGGTCATTTACCTGCCTAGAGAGCTGAGGTCAGGGTGCAGAACTTTTCCATAGGATTTGTAAAATCCCCAGTCCCTAAAGCTGTGCAAAGACTCCAACTTTTAACACAGTTAAGAACATCAGGAATAAAAAGCCTCAGACTGTTGTTTACACAGGAAGCTGCTCCAAGAGCCCCAATTTGAATTTTTTTTTAGTCATTTACACTTTCCCAGCAAACACAATCCTACTGAAATTAGACAGTGACATCCTCAATCCTTTGATAATTCCAGCCATAGAATTTCAGCTCTCCCACTTATGAAGAACTGCAGAAAAGAGGGATGCAACACTTCAGAGCACAGGACCAGAAACCCCTGACTTATCTGCCATGTGCCAGGACCTCAAGTCCATCCCTTCCACGTCTCTCTCTATGGCAGGCAATGGAATATTGCAAAAAGCATCCCTCAGGAAAGCCACCAAGTCAAAATTCAATACATGAGCACTGAAACACTGAAAAAACCCAACCAGAGATGGGATCATACCTGGCACCTCCTTCTGCCACCCATTTTTGGGGTTTACCTGTCCTAATTTTTGTGTCAGGTTTTATAAAACGATTTTTCCCCCTGATTTTAACTTCGAGTTGCAAAACTCGATTTTAACTTGGGTTTTCCACCCAACCTTACTTTAGAATAAGCTACATAAAAATACAGAACAGAGCTGCTCTGCTGGGCATTATAGAATCACTACTGCCCATATTTTGAATAATATAAAGAAGAAATACAAAGAAAGTAGGTGGAGATACAAGCCAGGTATAAAATAATGTATGCAAAATTGCTCAAGTGTTGGTGGCAGAACGAGGAAAACAAGTGGCTCTGCCAAATTCCAAGCCAGCACTCAGCTACTGCAGCACAAGTTTTTCCCCACATTTTTGGCCAGTCAAAACATTTACTGGCCTTATCAATGGTAACTGCAAGAATATTCCATAAAACCCTTACCCTTCAGCATAAAGCTTTGGCTCAAATAAGATTGACATGAACACAAACCTGGTTCCAGGCCCCTGTGTTAATAACACAATAAAGAAGAACACCCAATAATCCTCATTTATTTAAAAGGATTGGAAAAAAAAATGAAGGGATGTATGGCAACCTGAAGAGGCAGGGAATGATTTCATGTTTTCTAAGAGGCCATTAAAGATGAGAGAAAGGGGATGGACAGGATGACATTGTTCAGAACCCTGGTGATGATCAATACATTTGCTGGAACACAAACTTGTACCTTGATGCAGTTTGACAAACTATACCTGCTACTGCTTAGCTCTAGGAAGAGAAAACAATCAAACAATAAATCCTTTACAATCCTTCAGCTAAACATTTAACTACACTGCTGCTCATCCCAGAATTGGAAAATCAGGAAAAGAGCTTCCCAGTTTAGCAGACTGATAGGCAAAGCAAGTTGCTTGACTGGGGAAGAAGCGGGGGGTGGAAAAAAATGGAATTAATTTAAAGCCACCTTCATGTTTTTAATCTGTTTCCATTAATATCCAGAAAGCAGAAGGATGGAAGACTAAAGTTCAAAAGTACAAAAAGTACTTAGAGCAGTGAAGGGAAGGAGAGAACAGCTTCCCCAGGATTCAAACATAAGCCGATTAGGACACTTTGATTATCACCATGTTACAGGTCCATTTGCACAAAACACAGAAATCAGATTGTTGAACCAGAGACCTGGAGACAAGTACACACACACACACAAAAAAAAAATCAAAATATTCACTGCAATTCCTTGATATTCAAAAAAAATAAGTTTCTGCTTCAGGGGTTAAAAGAGTGGGGAAATACTGAAGCCATTTCACAATGGCTGTGAACATCTGCAGTCCATTTGTGTTGCAGTTGCAGTGAACATTATAGCTGCAGACTCTGGGGAATAAATCACTGCCAGAGTAGCCAGAGCAGCCTTTATACTACTTCTATATTCCAGTTGCTATTATATTTAACTAAAACTTCAGTTTAGAGCTGGACAAGTCTGCTAAACAAGCACACAACCCCCACCCTGGTTATCAGCAGCTTTTCAACATTCCAGTATCTTCCAGATCAATTGTCTCAATAAAATCAGGATTTAGCCAAACTGCTCTGCTAGGTTAAACAAAAACTATGGGTATAGCAGCTATGTACAGATAATTTCACAGCTTTCCACCCTATCCTGGAAGTTTCTGCAAGAAACTAGCGTTATTGCATGGCTAAATTCAGAAAACTCTGCAATGGGAATGAGCTGTGCCCATTTAAGGGAATATATAAAGATTTCTACATCTAACTATTCACAGAAAGCTGGCAAGGTTTCTTAAGCACCATTCATTCATTGCTTTTGCAGTTATTTGATTCCACAACTCCAGAAACTATGCAAAAATAGCTGCAGAATATAAAGTTTGTCAAACCAGGGAGAACATTCAATACAAATCTAATAACAAAATATTTTGGAACTTACGTATAAGAAGATAAACTGCTGTCATAAGTTGACACTACACCATAATTTTCTTCATTGTAACGAAACATGTCATTGGGATCCCATCCATTAGACTAGAAGAAAATGATGCTTGTTTTTCAAAATGACACTGGAAACACATTCCCTTCAAATTAAGGGCTGATGGCAGAAATTTCTGCCCTTTTTCCTGGGCCTATGAATTCACTGTCCAGATAACAAAGTTATTAATGCCACAGTTTATTTCAGGGAGCTTTGTTCATCAGGTGCACAACAATTTTACCTTCAAATTCCTTTTTTTTGTTTGTTTGTTGTGAGTCTTTGTGTTGTTTTTAGGAGGGTTTTTTAAAATGCATGCTCAGTCTGTATTAGAAGATTACTGGCTAGCAAGAAATACATTAATATCTTTTTTGCCTTTTCCAAAAAAGTGCAAATTGACACTCCTGAAACTTTTCAAAAGCACTGATGGAATTACCTGAGAGACACCACAGGCAGAAGACTCCTGTTGATCTACACAACTCCCCCACTTCAGTAAAATTGCTATCACAGCACTCAAGCACAACAATAAATGGTTTGAATATTTTATAAAAGCACTGAGAGCATTGGGTATTCCAATAAATCTCAGCTCTACAGCATGGACACCGAAACTGACAGGAGAACTGTTCTACCCAAAGTTAATATGCTCTAATCATTCATATTATCTCCTTGAACATACTGCAGGCTGAATACCTGGCTACAAGAATTTCTGCTTGAGGAAAAGCTGACTGCTGTGATATATGAGGACATGGCATTTGAGGCCATACTCTTCATCTAATGATTCATAATCTGAGACTGTCTCTGTGCTTGGGTCAGGCTTCCATCAATTCCCTCCATCTGCAGCCCAGGGACACTTAGGCGAGCACAATCTCACCATAATTTCCAAGTGCAATGACAGTCAGACAGGAATGCTCTGATTAAACATAAATCACTTTGGGGCATTGCTGGATTTGGAGTCCTTAACAAAAGCTGCTCTTTCGCTCCATGAGTCCAACACAGCTCTTACCACAGCAGCTGCCATTTGTCAGGATTTGCCAAAAGAGGCATTTGAAAGGCAGCTATTCTTAGGCAGATTGTTCCAAAGGGCTGTGGCAGCTGCTGGCAAAGACTGAACATCCACCAGCACAATGCAGGACAGCAATTTTGCTCCTCCAAAGTTCATTACTGGATTGAAATTAAGGAATTATTTCAAGGCATGTCCAGGGAAACAGCTCATTTTCTACTGATGGCCAGAGAAGATAAAAAGCATCACTTACAACATCTGTCTCCAGCGCCTCCAGCTCCTCGGAAGCCGTGTTCTCTCCTCCATCCCATGGTTCCAGATCCTTCTCCTTGTGTTCTCCATTAACTTTAGCACTGATGGCTGAATCAGTAAAAGCATCTGCAACAGAGTGGGGAGGGGTGAGACCAGTGAGACCAGTTTGGGTAAGTTTGCACACTGGTTTTTATCTGAGGAGCAGCCCGATAACAATAAACAATAAACATCCTTCCTCTTCTCTTGGAGCTGCTGGACATCAGAAAGATGCCTGCTCCAGACTAGTAACTATGGAAGTACAGACTAACTTCTCTCATGTCAGAAAATAGAATTAATTTCAGTTATTTCAAAGTATTTTTTACAATTACATGTACATTTGGGGGGAAAAAAAGAGAAAAAAAACCCACACAAGGATCCATATTCCTCTAGAAAACTCAAGACTTGCATAAAATTCTTTTCCAACGAGCCCACACAACTGCACACCACAATATTGTGCAAATATCAAAAAAGCAGGAAAGCAACTCCCTAAATGGGCAAAACATGATTTTCCTTTTAAATATCTGAATTTCTTCTATTTCCACAACTGCTCATCACATCAACAGAACAATTATCCATCAGCTTGGAGGTCCCATTCCCTGTGACATGAACAGAGGGGTCTCCTCTCCTGCCAGAGTTTTTCCAAGCAGCAGCTTATCCAAATCACAGAGAAAAATTCAGCAACTCTTTACTTTTTGTTCTCAACAACAGAAGAGAATAAATAACCAGTAAGGTTCTGCTATTGTTTTATAAAAATGGTAAAAACATCGAAAAATTAAGATCACAAACTTTGATTTTGACTCACTCATGTTTCATTCAAGCCAGACTTAAGAAGGAATAATACCAGAGTATTAAAAGTGCTGTAAAAATATAGCTAAAGCCATTCACCAAGGAAGTCAAGCTTTTATATTTGTAAGCAACTGGATCTCAGAACTACACGCAGAACTTAAAAAAAATCAAATAAGCTTGTCATAAGCTCATAAAAAAATCAGCCTAAAATAAATAAGTCTTCAATCTAGAATTTCCTACCATTCTACTGATAAAATAAGGAGCAAACATTTCAGACCTTCAGAAAAGATGAAATCAAACCACCAGGCAGTGCCAGATAAGGAAAAACGTGGCCTAAATTAACTTCTGGCAAGATCTAAAAATCTTCCTAAAAAAAAATAAAATGAACTTTAAAGCTATTATGAAAAGAATTCCCAACATATGAAGTTGGCCACTGATGTAACAGCTTTTACACAATCACTGAAGATGTTTTAAAGAGAGGCTGCTGACATTGTTTTACCCAATCTCACAGAGAAATTCTGCACATATATTGGATAAAAATTCACTGTGCTTGGTCTCTCTAATAACATCCAGCACTAACCCATGAAATGCTCACACAAACAGCTTTTAAAACATACTCTGTTACAATATATACTATATTTGTGTGTTCAAATGTCATCTGAGACTACACAGGAACACAGTGCTACAACCCACAGTTAAGTAGAAGCTAAAGAGCACATTTCTAACGATTTTTAAGAATGGAAACTCTGCATTTACCTTATCAATATTCCATAGTTTAACTCAGATAAACCAGTGCTGCTCCCATCCCAAACACCATTAACTCCAGGTTTCATTTCTGAACTGCTCAGATTGGGACATTTTACACCAAATCCAAGTTGGAGGTTGTTTATGCCTTTGAGGAAACTGAAATTGGTTTCTACATCTCTGGGAGTGGAGGGAACTTCTCTCCAGTGAGATTAGATAAATATGAATTAGGAGCCTGATGGCAGCACCTGATGGAGGCAATCTGTGTTTCACAAGGGTGTTTCCTTCATTTCTATTAAATTCCTCCAGGCAAACTCCACACAACTGTGCCATTTTGGATTCTGTGAATAAAATACCAGCTTAACAAGACTCATCTACTCAACCCACTAATTTTCTTATTTAAACAGCCACACAAACATTCAGCAGTGCTGTTATTGTAATGACACAGATGGAAAAAACACCCGAGTCAAAACAAAAACTCCACTATCACCAAGTGCTACAGGTCTGAGTAAGATGTGTAAGTTTCCCAGTAAATCCAGTATATCACAGGCCACAGGAAGCTCCACTGCTCTGCATTCCTCCCTCATTTTACAACGAAAGTCACAAGTGGGACCGTGCCCGTTTAACCTCTACAACTCAAAGAAAACCCAAAGACAGGAGAAATTCAAGTTACAAAGGCACTCCCAGTCAGACAATGTGGTCTCAAAAGCATCCAGGCAAAGTTTAAATGCAGCAGGATGGTACCTCAAGGCACAGATCACTATTTTCCTGGAACAAACAGCAAGGCAGGCACACGGGAGACCAGAATTAAAAACCCAGCAAAGCCTCTACCAAAATTAATCAGCAACGAAATTGAGAATGAATGTAAGAAACTCTAAAAATGACAGTTTCCAAAACAAAAATGTGGCTCTTAAAATTATTAGTAAAGCAGAAGGTAAAACATGAGCTGCTGCTACAAGTGCTGACTGGCAGAGCAATAACTGACAAGACACTGCACAGGCTCAGCTTTCTCCTTATCTGGTACCTCTTATCTCTGAGCTGTTGAAGGAGCAATTCACATGACACCTTGACAAGGCCAAATTTTTAATCAATCCCTCTTCTACACAGTAAAACCCGAGTTAAAGATCAAATGGAACCTGGTGAAACAAGGGGCTGAGGATGTAACACTCAATTAGCCCCCACTGTGTCTGTACCTGCTTAATGTGACATTTCCTAAGCAAAAGGAGTTGGGTATCAAAGACCTCGTTTTAAAGCCTGGTAACTGGAAAAGAATCCCAAGGACAGCTCCATGCAATGGAAATTCATATTCAGACAAATTAAAAATACGCATTCTGTGAAAAAACTCAGCTGGGGCAAATTCTTCAAGTGGGTGCTACTAAATGAGTTAAAGAAGAAAGTGCCAGAACAGAGCAATTAAGAGTCCGGGTTTAATTAATTTCAATGTCTAACATGCTTGTTTTCCCAAACAGATTTTGGTGAAGAGCACAAATATGCAATTAAGTGCCAGTCTGCAGCTGAAATGCCATTAAACCAATCAGTGTTACGTGCCAAAGGTGCTGATGCCGCTGAAGCTTTGATCAATCAAAGTAAACTGTGGTTTCACCTTAAAGGTTTCAACAGTAAACTCTCATTTGTTTTGTAACTATTTACTACTGATTTGAAACATTAAAACCAGTTACCACCGGCTCTGCAGAGCCAACATTTCCTTCCTTTGTTCATGAGATGCCTTCTGCTATTCCCCTTGCAACACTTTCTCTGGAAGGATGCCACTTTCAGTGCTAATTCAAGGAAAAACTTAAATAACCAATTCTCTTCTGCCTTTCTTTTCATTGGATTTGTAGTATTTTCCTCAGCGTGCCAAAAAACCAATAAAAACATTGCAGAAGTCTTTTACTTTAACAGCAGTTATGATGTTTGAATTGTCTTTAAAGAGAAGCCAAGAAGGCAACTCTAAAGCCTTCCTGGAATTTGAATCCCAGGCAAACCAGTTCTGTGGATTGATCAGTGTGTAGGGCTCCAGGAAACACTTCTCATGTAGAAATCAGGAGAAACAAAACCTCCTGCATCAATCAGGAGCCCAAATCACTCAGCAGCAACAAGATCTCAGCACTCAAAGGTGAAGCAGAAAGATGTGATAACATTAATGTGCAGCCAAGGATTTCAGCCTGCACCGTGAGTGGGTTTTTAGCAGCTGATTTGCACTGCACATACAGAAATCAGTGTCAGTTCCTCTTTAAAAGCAGACAGAACAGTTTGAAGGGGGGGGTGATGGGTATAACACAGCTTCACCTGAGTTTTCCAGAGCATGTTTCATTCATCAGCCTGCCTGTACTGCAGCAAACCTCAATTCTGCAGAGAGAGACCCTCAGGTGACTCCCTCCCATTCCTCTGGAAGCCTCACAAGCACCTCCAGGAGCTGCAAGGGCTGTGCAGACTGACAGAGCTGCAAACGAGGGCCCAGCAAGCAGGGACAGATTGATTTTTTGAACTTTACCAGCTACAACACCCCTCTCTACCCAGTCCTACCGATTTTTCTCCCAAACCTCCCAATTTCCACAATCTGGGCACACCCCACACTTTCTCCACGGGTGCCTCTGAAGGTGCAATGTCATACTTGGGTGTGCTGCTCCCAGTTCCACCCCCCAGGCCTGCACTGGTGTTCCCTCCCCTGAACTCTCTGGGTGAGTTATCAGCTCCCTGCCCCAAAGCTGCAGGGCTGTGATAGCACTGGGAGCTGCTTGGCAGGCTCTGGCTTTTCATACACAGCTCTATTTTCCTTCTTGTGGAAGGAGATTCCATCCCATTCCCTTTCTCCTCATCTGCTGCTCTTTCCCAATCCTCTTCCAGTCTCTTTTTCATAATCCAGGGAACATCTCTGCTACTCAAACCTGAGGGTGGACCAGAAGGTCCAGACCCACAGCCAGGAGCCCATTTGCCAACATCCCTCCAGCCCAGGAGGGAACAAATGCCAGAATAAAATCCACAGATACTGAATTGGGAGACCAGGATGCACTAAAAATTTCAAACCAGTATCTTCTGCAGAAATTTATTTAGTTCAAGGGCTCCACAAAAGTCTAGAAGTTTCCTACAGGGTAAGAAACTACACAGAGAGAATCACAGAGTATTTTGAGTTGGAAAGGACCCACAAGGATCATCAGACCCCAACATCCCTACTCCAGGTAAGCCTCTCAACAGAGAGCTTGTGAAAAGCCATTTTCTTTGACTACATTTCTAAAGCCTTTCCAACCAAATATTTCCACATTCTCCTCATTTGCCTGTGAAAGCCAAGAACCATCAAGAATAAGACAATTTAGAAGTCTGTTCCTGGGTAAGTGCAACCAGAGCACCAGGCAGGGACCATTCATTCCCAAAACAAGGAGCACCAACTCCTCAGGCAGGAGCTCAGACTCAGTTTTCACTCTGAATCATCCAGCACCACAAAGATTTGGGTTGATTTACAAGAACAAAAGACCAGCACTTCCTCTATGCACATTCATAAACTTCCAGCCTTTAGAATCCTTATTTAATTTTCCCAGAAAGCCCCTCACTGCTGCAATTTGAAGGGGTGATCAGAGACTGAGTTACATTTTCAAGTGTCATTGCCAGATAATGTATTTTTGAGACAAAATGGAAAGCAGATTAATTTACCCACTCTGAGTTATCAAGCTCTGCAGCCTTCCAGTTTATCTTGCTCCAAGTCTCTATGGCTTTATTTCAGCTCACCAGTATTTAAGAGATTTAGACTCAGCCATTCCACCTAATAAAGTGAACTGAGGGACTGTTCAACCTGAAACAGTCATTTTCTTCTAGAAAATGTCCATTGAGCAATTATTCCTAGAAGCAGGAGTATATTCCTCATTCAGTCTGCTCCAAATCTACACAGATTGGCTGAGGGAGAGCCCAGTTTGCATTTACATTAAAGTGATGCTCATACCAGACCCATTATAAAACAGCTCTCATGTAATTTAAATTCCAAATCCTATCCAGAACCTGGAACTTATCTGCATTTCAATGCTGCATTTGCTCTGACATTATGCATCATCATCTGGGAAAAGCAAAATTCCTTGAAACAACAAACCTCTCATTCTGCAGCTTTAAATCAGGCAAGAACATCCACAGGTACAAACACAAGGTGAAGAGAGAAATTCTCATTAAATGTCCTCAGGTCCCTACACATCTCTAAGTCCCTGCTAATGGGAATAAAACCTGATAATCACTGAGCTCTTGTGACAGTTGTTAATCAATCTGTAAATGTACACAGAGACAATTTCACCTCATGGCACTGTGTAGTTCCTTTTATTCCTTATCCCAGCAAATCATCAACATTAAGCATAAAGACTCTGGAGGTTTGCTGCCCAAAAGCAGAGAAATCTGCAAAGGAATAGAACTGCCTCATGAGCTCTTAGGTTCCAGAAAAATAATCAGGGACTTGGAGGTCAGACATTAAAAGTATGAAGCTTGCCTGCAAAATCGTTTAATTTGGACAGTTTTGATGACTTCAGGATTTTAAGACCTGTCTGCCACCTCCTTGTGTTTTGGAGAGCTTTACCTACAGGTCTACAAGCAGTAAAGCAGAAATTAAAACACAAATAGAGGAATTTAAAAGAGAATTTTTAGCTTTGTTTGCAGTAGTACTTTTAGAATATTTCTATGAGTGCATGCTTAGACACAGATCTCAACTCTGAGAAATAATCTTTTGCTAAAGAGTTTGTGTATTCCTGGATTCTTGTATAACACTTAACAGAGAAATTTAGAGAGACATTTACCAAAAATGTGTCCACCTCCCACAGAATCTATAAAATATTTCATAAAACCACAAAGGCTTTGTTTTCCAGACATCAAACTAGCTGCTCAAAATGTTTTTTAAAAAAATTGATAAATTTCTAATTTCATGAGGTGCTGAAGTTTTGCACTCTTTAAGAATTAAGAGTCTAAATACGAACTTTGGATTTTGGATCCGAAAGCATCTATTTTGAAAAACTTTGAATTATAATCTTAAAACATAAAAAAAAAAAATAGAATTTAAAACAAATATACCTCTTCTGGCATAATTGGTATCCATATCCTTAAAATGCACCATAACAAAGTCTGAAGACTTGAACAAGATACTCTCTAGGATGTCCTCTCGTTTTGGCCCCAAACTGGATTCTGCAGTTTTCCGATGAGCAGCATCAACCACTAAATCACACTGTGGGAGACACAAACACAGGGCTCTGCTTTAATGCACAGTCATGCCCTCAATCATTTCACATATTTGCAAAAATTAGGTATTTGCAATCTGCTTGTGTAAATCTAGGCACGGACAGTAAAAATAATTCTCAGTAAATATTTCAATTTTAATCAAATGTTGGTTATTCAGAATTAGGAATTTTCACAATAGGAAAGAGTCAAAGTGTTAAAAATTACCTTAGGACTGTAGGTTTTAAAAACTCCTTCATATATACCACCATTTTTCACCTGTACTTCACATTTGGATCCCTAGAATGGAAGAAAAATTAAAATATAACTTTCTGCCAACCTGATAAATGACATTACAGTGATTTTCTTAAACATATGTACTTTACATAGGTCCAAAGTGTAAAAATACAGCTCAATTTTTAGTGAAATCTCCTCATTCAGCATCTGCCCATTTGTAAATGCACTGCTGTGCTCTGCAAATTCAAATAGCTAGGTGTGTATGGGCAGTTCTGAAGGGATTTGAGATACTCACAGGAGAATATTTGGTTCTCACAAGGCTCTTGACCAGTTAAAACACACAAAGGAGGTTTTGTGCAAACCCCAAATCTGTGCCTGTGTGGGTACAAATAAGAATAAAAGCTTATCCTGGCCTCAAGCAGATGTGGGACAGTCTGCCTTACTTCATTTTGCCATGTCAGGGCTTCCCTTAAAATCTGGGGAGAAAGGTTTCTAATCCCTGCACACAGCCTCATTTTATTTATCCAGAACTTTCTCTAAAGACAGAAAATGCAAAATACAACCAGCACACCTAAGGAATCTGCTGTACCTCTGCAAATTAGAGTTAAACCTTTCCAAGCCTAAATTTTCTGTGATCCTTTCAAGTTTGACCTTGGCAAAAAGTGTTTAAAGTTTAATATTTACTCCTTTCTATTACAATCAGTGGATTAGTTAAAAATTCCCTGTCACTATAGAAACCATTCTTCCAAATATGAAGACTTACAACAACTGATGTGAGTATGTGAACCATTCTCATGTTTGCATAGATGCCATCGAAAGAAATCTGAAAAATAAGAAAAACATCATGAATATTGAAGAAATTCCAAAAGCCAGAGCACCCAACCCAACCCAGGCTTTCATCAGTACAGAGAAATTCTCAGAAACATTGGGTCAAAACCTTACTCAGGCAAGACACATGGAATGTAATTATTAAATATTAATTTATACATGCCAGGGGAGATTTCCAGAGGGCCCTTGACTTTTCTCTGACCAGCTGAAGATCTAACACCCTCCCAGACAAGCCAGAAATCCCAGGAGAGCCCCTAAGGTCACTCCATTAAGGAAATTCTCTGGCTGGTTGGGTGCAGCTGATATGCACAGATCTGAGGGATGTCAGCAGGGCTTTGTTTTCAAACAGAAAGAGCCCTGCTGGTTTAAGAACCATCAAGAGAATAAAGCACTTGCAGTGCTGCAGAAGCAAAAAGGTGTTTTTAGGCCTGCTCAACCTCATCCTTTCATCTCCCAGTGCTGATTACACACATTAACAGGAGCTCAAGCCATCAAATTGTGGAGTGCCAAATTGCCACAAACCCTGCCATTAATTTAGTGTAAAGTAACTCAGTGCAGCACCAGGATCTGCAATCCTGACTGGGAGAGCTGGGCAGGTATCCCCAGCTTGCTGGAGGACACGTTCACCTCAGTGCAGGTGTTTTGTTGCAATACCTGGTGTCTCTTGCTTTGTGTTTGCAGAACAAGAGATGCTAAAACAGCTCTTGGGATCTCACCATATTCTGATATTTTCAACTGACAAGGTATTTTTAAGTGTCAGCCACTTTCCTGGGCTGAACAGACACGGTTAGGGACACCCCTGTGCTCAGCACTCAGTACAGAGCACACACACCAACATTTGGGGATGTTTAGTGTTTGCCTATGACCCTTTCCACCAGTTTTCCTCAAAGCTTCTTTAGTTTTCCTCAAGTGCCTTGGTGTCTTCAATAAACATTTATGTAAGCAAACTGTAGCCCTTTTAAACCTTCCTGCTTCTGCTCTATTCCTCAAAATTAGGCATCTTTGAAAACCAGGCCAGCAACAAATTGGCAAATATTTGATTAGTGCAGTTCAAAGATCCACTCTTTCAATCGAGATCCACGTATTTAGCCCTGATAAAATGATGTTCTGCAAGTCAAGACACATCTATACTCCAGTAATACACAGCCTTGGGAACAACTAAAGCTGCACATTGGGGTGGCTGAGAACAATGGTTTAGCAATTTCATAGTAAAGCTAAACAAAGTAGTTATTTTTATTTCATTAAGTGCTGCCCTACTGTCATCTGTTTAAGGGAAAAGCCAATGACAGAATTTTCAGACAGGAACTAATTCAAAAAGCACTGCCTTAAGTTAAATGTTATTTATATTTGCAGCTGCAATTGCAAGAAAATGCAGAATATTTATATTAGTGTAGTCAAAAGTTTAAGTGAACCTTCCCCCCTTCACCCTCCCAGGAGATTTAAACTAATGCAAGATGCTACTCTTTAGAAAATTGTATCTCACTCTGAAGTATCCACCCACCACGGTATCCCAAGGAAAAAATGGAGAGAATATTCCAGTATCTGCCATTGTTATAAGTTGTTTCCTCCTACCCTGCACTGGCACGAAGAGGAGAAAGCACAAACTCACCGTAGGCTGAGGTGGTCCTTTGCCACTGCTGCGGCCTCTGGAATTGAACACACACACGGGATATGATTAAAGAACTGCTGAAACTGCTGCATTTCCTACCAAGCAAGAATTCCAAACCCATCTCAATTTAGAGTTGAGAATGGCATCAGGAAAACCAGCATTCCCAGAGGGCAGAGCCTGACAAGGAGCCACTGGGTTTATCTCCAACCTGCTGACCTACCAAGTGCCATCAGCAGGCAGGGGGTTACCTGTGATAAATTAAAGGACAAAATGAAGAAAATACTAAGTTTATGTCACTATAAAACCAGAGAAAGAATGAAAGAACAATCCTGCAACTAAAGCAAATTCCAAAACCTAATGGCACACTAAACCAGGACCCAGCTCAGGCTCAAACCCTACACAGCACAGGGTCCCTTCCTTGAGCCAGGAACGTCATCACTGTGTCAGATTTGGGCCACCCAAAAAACTGACCCTGCCACGGGCCACAGAGGAGCCCTGACTGTGAGGCTCTACCTACAGAGCTCATTTCTAATCTCACAACCCTGCAATCCCAGTAAGTCTGTCCATGCCCCCAAAAACACCAGGTCCTCCTAATGCCAATCTGCCACTGTGTAGCACTCAGGACACGTTGGGATGCTCAGAACGCCCTGCACACTGAAAGGGGCACTCTGTGCCCTCCTCCTCAGGCACCTGAGTGCCAAAGCATCCCTGAAGGTAAAAAAGTCCCCAACAGCTCCAATTCTTCAACTACTCCACTGTTGTGCTTTAATTCTAAGTTCCTTCCTTGTACCAAGAAGTCCTAGTTTCAAACGCTTCTCACAGTGATTTGGATTTGTGTTATGACTTCAGGAGTGCTCACTGTAATGTGAGGCAAAAATAAATCTTCTGTTCTATTAAAAAAACCCTCAATTTTTAAAATAGACTCACCTTACTGACACACAACCATTTCATTAAAGACACCTGAAGAATCATATCTGGTATGATCTAAACAATGAAATCTAAATCCAACCGAATGTCACAGAATCATGGAATGGTTTGGGTTGGAAAGGACCTTAAAGATCCATCCTCATGCCAGGGGAAGGGACACCTTCCTCTAGACCAGGTTGCTCAGAGCTCCTGAACACCTTCACTGGATGCCAACTGCATTCAAATGCTTTTAAAAACACCAAGCTGGGGCTGAATACAACCTACCCCCCCAAAATAACAGACCCTTATAAAAGAGAGCTCACAAGGTAGTCAAAAAACCAAAGGAACTTCTCTCAGTGAGCATAAATAACCCTCCAATAAATTCTGCCGAAATAAGCAAAGCCACCAGAGAGCCATGAAAGGCCTTAATGAGGAAAAAATGAAAAACCACTAAACTATCACCTGACTCATTTCAAACAAGCTTCTGCACCAGAACTGTGGTCTCAGAGCATCACACACGCTGGGGGCACTGGCTGATGGCAGGAACTGTACATTTGGGGTGCCCAGCAGGCATTTTTGGGATATTGCAGAGCACTAATCTCACAAAAAAAAAAAAAAAAGCTCTGATGCAAATAACCTTTATTTAACATCAGCCTTAACTTTCCACAGGGCAGCTTCACAATTTCAGGCTTGCTCTGGAGCAACTCTCACCAATTACCAAATGGGACATTTGTTAAATGGTCTCTGAGAGAACTGAGCCCTTGTGAACCTGGAACAGCATTTTTGCACCATATTCAGACCCTCCTCTTTCTGAAAGTCATTTCACCAGATGTGGAACCCCCAAATCAGAGGTACAGTCCAGTTGTGATTTGTCCTTCTACTACAATCAAAAATGCGACCACCACGGTCACTCCCAGAACTTGGCCAGAGTCAAACAATTTCACCAGTTCCATCTGCTGCTCTCTTAGATTTTAGAAGATTCTCCTTCCTCCATCAGCTGTCGATCAAAAGTGAAAGAGTTTCGGGTCTCTGCAAGAGAAACCACTCCCATTTTTTGAGACAAAGTATTCTTAGACCTGAAATAACTGGGTTGCTAGACTGGGCAGAAAGTTTGGAGTATTCCCTCCATCAACTCAAGTGTTCCAGATTTTCCATCTCTTACCACATTTCCAAAATTACTGCTCCTACCCATGTTTCTTCAAGAAACAAACTGATTGTGCACATCCACATCAGCAAGAAGTCCCAAGCTCTACATCAGCCAAGAATTAAGGCAGAAATTCTTTGATCTAACAGGTCTCTTTCTAGACCTGACCTCTTGTTTTCCAGCTACAACTCTTAATCACAAACCATTGGAAAAAAAACCCACATTCAACAAGACGAAAAAAGAAATATATTTACCAATCCTACTAATGCAACAATTTACCCAAAACTGTATCTTCTCCTAAAACCAAAGCCATCAACTTGAGTTTCACATTCCAATAGGTGGAGACTGAAGCTAAACTATCATTTGACCCCTCTTCGATGCAATATGTGAAAAAAAACCCCCAACTTAGGACCTTTACAAAGGCAGAAGGTAGATGGGTTTTGCCAGATATTTAACATAATTTCGAACAGGAAAGTAACACTAAAAAATGCAGGTGGGGGAACATAAGAAAACTTAACAGCAATTTGGCACTGCTGCCTAAAACCCCATTTTCATTAGGGTAAGTATGGCAAAATAAATTTTAAAAAAAATCATTTTGCATTGCAGATACGTAGTTAAAGGTAAAGCTGGGTGAAGGCAGGACAGCCTGGCAAATCCAACCTGGAAACCCTTTACTTTGGGGTAGCAAAGTCACAAAGTCAGGACAAAGTAACGACTGAGTAATTAAACTTAGTAGCCAGCTCCTTGAGTCCACCAGCTACACCCCAAGAGGCAAAGTCTCCATCAGGGCCCAAAAGCTGCACTATAAATGTTTTTTTTTTTCCCAGCAGCAACTTGCACTTTTTTTTTTTTTTTCTATTTTTATGAGTATTTCCTCAGCATCCCTCACCTCCCTCCTTAATGTTTACATGCCAAGCCGAGTGTTTGTATAAGCAAAACAAGGTCACGCATTTGTAGTTTCCCAGTTAATGCAAGGGAAACAAAGTCATTCCAGGATGGGAAAGAAAGTCTCCAATTTTCCCTCCAGCAGCATCTTCACTTTGAGACTAAGAAACAAATGCAGCCACGCTGCAATTAATGTCTGGAGCAGCAACGCAGCTACAAAGAGTTGAATTTCAAGAGTGTGAATGGATGTTTCTGGAGCACTGACTGACATTGCTGTAGCTTGGAAAAGAAATTTACAGGCTGGTCTAAAGAACTTTAGGGCAGAGAGCTGGCAAAGCTTTTCTTCTAAGGGAGAAATCCAAAGTGCAAGGTTTCATTTCAGTGCAGTGCTTGGCTCTATAAAGTCAAAAGAATCGAAGCTGTCAAACGAAGATTATGCAAGAAGTCCTGCAGCTTTATTTTCTGTCGTTTTTTCCCCCAATACTGACATCAATAATGCCAATTCCTGTCTCCACACAGGATGACAGCTTCTATAGCATCTGGATATGTAAAAACCTGACTCAAGTCTGGCCCAGCACACACCTGGAACCTGTTGATGGACTTAGTCATTGAAGAACCTTCACAGACATTGCCATGAACCAGTTGTTAAATTAAAAGTTACTCCAAACCAGGGATAAAAATCACCCTAAAGTGCATTCACAGTGATAAGAAAGAGGCCTGCAGGTTAACCAGCCATTCTGCTCAGCAGTTTAGCACAGTTGCACTAAAACCCACACAAAGATGTCAGAACCAACTAGAAAACCTCTGACTGGCACGTGTGATCAGAGCTCCAGAACAGCCACTGCCATTAAATTCCAGCATCTTGGAATTCAACATTCCCCCTCCCTTCCACCTGGACAGCACTGACACCTCTCATGCTCTTTCCTTAAGCCCTTAAAAAAGGGATGTCAAGGAAGAAGGAAAAAAAATGGAGGCAAGAAGTTTGCTTTTGAGACTTAATCATGGTGTGGTTTCAGTTTTAGCTTTTTGATGGAAAAAGCCATTTTTAAAGGACAGTAACTCGGTGTATTCTTACAGGACCCCCAAGTCCAGTTAGGCAAGCAGGTTACCAAAACGAAAAATCCCTTCTGCCACAATTTTAACAGGAGAAGAAACATCCAAACCCTGACTCTGAGGTGTTTTGCCTTCAGATAAAATAACAATGGGGAAAAATTAACAACAAAAAAAGGATGAAGAGCTTGGAGGAAGGCTGGGATAGATGCAACTTGCAGTGAGGACAGCTAACCCTCCTGTGCTTGCATAACAGCAAAACTCAACCCAAACACAGAAAGTAGATGTTAGATAATGTTCTGATAGCACAAGGAGCAGGTTTGTGAACCAAATCTACATTTTCCCTAATTACAGCTTGCTGTGCTATTGGCATCTCCCCTGCAGCCCAAGCCCATCTGCCATAGTGCACATTAAACAAACACAGCATTTCACTTGGGGCCTCTTTATAAAAAAAGGTATTAATCCTTCTTTTTTATCTTAAACACCTTCAAGGATACCTTCATTTCTCATTTTTTTCCCTTTGTCTAAAAGCAATTGATGGTGTAGTGAAAAACACTGGAATGTCTTGGTTGTTCACACAGGATTTTACCTTTTCTAATCTGAAACACAGATGTGCAGCATTATGAACCCAGGGAGATCAAGGCAGTGAGCAGAGCTGACCCTTCCCTCGTGATCAGAGGTGGAAGGACAAGTGCTCAGCCCAATTCTTCCAGTTGTAAACTCACAGCAGAAAATTAGGCCCAGGACAGTTAATTATCAATGAGTTTTCTGCCCAAACTAAGCTTTCAAGAGCAACTTAGCCACAATAAGTAACATTTTTTTTTTTTTGCATGGGAATGTTAGTGCTGCAGGGAAATGAGCTGCTGGGCAGAAAGCTTGGCATAAACTGGAGATGTTTACATTTTTATTAAAGAATATAATGCATCAAATTGATATTAAGATGCAGGCCACCTAAATTGTGATTTTTCTGAACAAAAAAGCCACTCAGCTTTTCATTTACATGGCCAGATTTGCAGCATGAACCACCTTTGAAACTGCACTCCCCTAAAGACCAGCCTCATCTTTAGGACAGCCATAGGGGAAGTTCTCTGGAGGTGTTCCATGGGGCTCCAGCAGGCCTGGGACTGTGATTTTACAGACCCTCCATTCAGAAATAACTTGAAAAATTAAGAAAGAAAGAGCGTGAACACCTCTGAGGGAACATGTCAGTTGTTCAGCAGCCCCTCCAGAACTCCCTAAGGAGTTCTGAAGTGGAATTTATCCAACAGCACCAGAAAGGCAACGCTGGTAGGAGAAATCCAATGGCTTTAATCTTAAACTTGGGAGAGAATTTGAAGCTCACGTGCCCAAATCTACGGGGGCAAGTGCTCGCCATCAGGCTGAATTTAAAAAAATAACCTGGAGGTTTTGTTGCCCTTCACGTTAACCTCTACAGTGCCACTGTGTGTTGGCAGGGACAGAGCCCAGTAAACATCATGTCCCACCTAATGCCATATGTAAAAACTATTAAATCGGTGCTCTGAGCTGCTGAGGTATTGTTGTTGTCATTTATTTTGTCCTTTTCAACCCTTCCAAAGCTCTTCCGCTTCCAGTTCCACTGGCTGGGAACAAAGTAAAACCCTATTTCCAGTGATGTCCAACAATGGGGCCACTGTAAATTCTGTTTTATTGCCAGTGCACAAAACCGAGTGGGGAAAAACCGTCCAGTTGAAGAGGAAGATGAATAAAACTCGAAATGAAACTGCTCTGAGTGACTGTGACCTTCAGAACTGTTACCGTCCTGCTCTGGTCGTTTGTTATGACCCCCACAGCCCCAGAAAAATTCACAGCACTATAGAGTTTATTATTTGAGGGAAAGAAAGGGAAAAAATATGAGTGGATTTGCGTGGCTAATGATCAGGGAGCAGGAGCGGGATCAATCTTCCAGAGGCAGCGAGCGTGGGGCGGGGGGGGGGAGGCGAGGAGAGGAGAGGGCTCAGCCTCTGCAAGATTCCTGCCCCAAAAATCTGGGAGAAAGCGAGGCCGCGCTTGGAGCCACCATCCAGCGGCGCGGCGCGGCCCGCCTTTCCCGCGAGAATTTTATTGCGATTCCCATTATTTATTTAAAAAAGAAAAAAAAAAAAAAAAATATTAAAATAAAAATTCTAAACCAGCCACCAAAAAAAAAAAAAAAAACCCACCATAAATAAAAATAATAACGATCCTTAGATATTAAAATAAATTTAAAAATCCTTTCCTTTCCCCACCCCCCCCCCCCTCCCCACTCCCCGGGTGAGCCGAGGGCGCTACGCCGCCATCGCGGGGCCGGATCGCCGCCCCCTTCCCCGCCCGGGCCGCCCCCCGGCCCCGCCGCCATCGCTCGCGGCCCTTCCCGCGCCGGCCCCGACACGTGCGGCCCGCGCCCCCCGCTCCCCCCGCTGCCTCCTCAGCAGGCGGGTCACGTCGGCCCGGGGGAAGCGGCGCCCCCCGCCCCGGGCCCCGCGGGGGGCCGAAATGGAGCCTCCTCGCCGTGCCCTCCCCGCGCCTGAAGGGCACCGGCCGCGGCCCGGCCTCGCCCCGGCACTGCGGAACCCCCCTCCGGCGGGGCCGCGAGCGCCGCGCCCGCCGCCATCGCGGCCCCCGCCCCGGCCCCGCCATGCTGCGGGCCCCGCGCCCCCCCTCTCCCCGGCCGCCGCCGCCGCCGCCCATGGAGGCCGGTGCGGGGCGAGGGCGGGGGGGAAGGGGGGCGGCGGGGGCGGGCGAGCGGCGCCCGCGCCGAGCCCGGGGCCGGAGCCGGGGCCGGTCCCGCGGCACTGCGCACCCACCTGCCCATGTTCTGCCTCCCCGCGGCTGACGGGAGGCCGGGGCCGCCGCCGCCGGGGGGCTTGCGGTTGTTGCCGGCGGGCTGCGCCGCCGCCGCCGCTTGCTTGAGGGACATGGCGAGGAGGGAGGGAGAGCGCCGGGGGGTCGCGCCGGGCTGGGTGCGCTCGGCCGGTCCGCGCTGCGCTGGCGGGGCCGGGGCGCCGCTGGCTCGGCCGGTTGCTCCCAAACAGTGCGAGCGGGGCGGAGGGAGCGGAGCGCGGCGCGGAGGGATCCGCGGGGGTGGGGGGGGCGGGCGGCGGGGCGGCCGCGCCGCGGGCGAAGGGCGGTGGCGGGGCCGGGGGGCGCGGCGGCCACGCCCGCGGGCTCGGGGCACCCCCGCGGGGCCGGCGGGGCGCGGCGGGGCGGCGGCGGCGGGCGCGGGGCGGGCGGCGGCGCGGACTCTTTACGGGAAGTCGGAGGGCGCGGCGGCGGTGCTGCGGCGGGTGAAGGGGCGGGGAGGGAGGGGGGGGGGGGACACGTGAGGCGGCGGCGGCGGCGCGGGACGGCGGCAGCGCCCGCCTGGTCCGGCCCGGCTCGGCCGTGAGGCCCCGGAGGGGTCGGGAGGGTCCCCGAGGCCGCTCAGCCCCCTCCGCAGCCGCCGGTGACACCGGGAGGGTCGGCCCCGCGCGGCTCCCGCGGGCGGCGCTCCCCGCGCTGCGGGCCCGCAGGCCGCGGCCTGGTGGGGCCCGGCCGCGCTCGCCCCTCCCCGGGCCCCAGCGAGCGGCAGTGGGAGGGCGGCGGGCTCGGCCCGCAGCGCATCGTTCAAAAGAAACCAGGCGTCGAGAGACAACGAAATGGAGGAAAAATGGCCGAGCCCCGGCCGGCTGGGAAAGGCCGGTGGGGGAAGCCAGGCCCTGGCGAGCTGCGGAGCGGCTGCTGCTCTGATCCGCAGAGATCCCGAGCTGTCGCTGCTAAACACATCCCTGCTCCTGAGGGAAAGCAAGATGGGGCCGGAGGATGGCTGCTTTCCCTGCAGTGCCCCTCCATCTTACAGATTTTGGAGCATTCAGGGCTTCCCCTCGTAGTAAAGAAATTAAAATTTGCATTGTGCTGACGGATGGAATATTTAAGCTCGAGATGCCAGTTCTCCCCTCACTCCGTGTTACCTGTCCACCATCACCAGGCTCCCTGCAGAAATCCAGGGTGCAGTGGCTGTGTGTGGAACCTGCTTGGTGCAGAGTGGGAATTTCACCAGCTCGAACCCATACACAAAAATAAAGCCTGGTCGGTCCTATTGAAAAAAAAAAAAAAAGAGAAAAATATGCACATACAGGATTAGTAAGAGCAGATGCAACTTGAAAACCAAGAGCTAAATTGATTTATAGCCATGGTTACTCAAAATGCTCAGAGTTTAATCTATTCATAGAAATGCTCTAGAAATCCCACAGGATTCCAATGGAATAAAAAGGAGCAGTGCTCTTAGGCAGGCATTATTTATACACCTTGCTCCTTAAGCAACAGCTTTCCCGTGCGGTTGGAAGAGTTGTGGGTGGCAGCACACAATGGTAAAAAGATAACAAATATTGAACAGCTTTCTTAAATTAGCATTTTCCTTACATTTTACCTTTTAAACTGATTGTTTTGTTTTACCTCACGGGCCCGAGTAACCTTGTGGTTAACACTTTATAAGCTCGATGACAGATCCTACCCAAAATGGGCTCAGCATGAAGAATTTTCCCATTGAAAATACTCTAAACAGAGCTGGTGATTTGAGGAAATTACATTTTTTAATCCTTTTAGTGAGCTCACAAGACAGTCCACTATTTCACAGCCACGGAACCACGTGAGAAGGACACTGAGGATTTCTGGAGTTTCTGTGGGAGACATCAGCACCTGCAGAGCCACTGGCACCAGTTTTGGGACCATTTACTGTAAGAGCAGGAATCTGGTTTACTGCATGTGATAGGATAAATAACTTAGCCTAAGAGCAGCTAAGAAAAGTCCTTTATATACATGTGTGTAAAATCCAGAATGAAAAGGCACTTCATATATATATATATATATATATAAAACTATATAGTAGCAGTAATAATAACAATAATAATAATAATAGTTTTAGTAGTAGCATATAACAGGATATAAAAACATAAGAAATATATAGAGCTGTTAGAGAGTGCCCAAAAGAGGCTGTGAAGATATTGAAGGGTCTGTGCAGGGTCAGAAGTTGGACTGGATGATCCTTATGGATCCATTCCAACTCAGGATATTCCATGATTCTGTGAACCAACCTCTTCAGGGTGCTGTTTGTAAGTTCTACAGCTTTTGGTAGTCCTGAACCTTGAGCAACTCTGAAAAGGAAGTTGTTAATAAAAAGCACAAGGAAGTCTGATAAGAGACTGAGTATAACATACCCAGGTCACTTAACGTGGGGTTTTTAGAGGACATCACTTCAGTGCTTATCCAGCCTAAAATGTTCACAACTCACAGCAATTAGTGTCTGTTTATGTGGCTGAAGGTTAAGAACCATTAAAGCACCTGCAGCAGTTTGAAGGGGCTGTGGGGTCCTGATAGTCAAGAATGTCAAAAAATCCAGAAACAAGTTCCACAGGCAGAGATAGTTTCTAAGGCATGACCTGAACACACTGAAGTACATTTTAGGGTGACATTACATGCTCAGAAAGCAGGGTATGAATAGACTGGTGTTCACATCCTCAGTAATGACTCAAGAGCAGTTGCAGTTTGACTTGTTTGCTCCTTCAATGTGTTCTTTGTTTTGTTAAACTCTGTTTGGCTTTCATTGTGCCCTCCCTGTTTTCTTCATCGAGCATCTTTATTAAAAAAAAAAAACCAAACAGATTAAAAGTAAATATAGAAGTGATCATTTAAAATAGCTTTGTCAGGAATGACCACCAGAGAAGCTGCAGAGTGGTTTCCAGTGGCAGCCAGCTTCTCCAGGGACACTGCAGTGTGTCTGCAGTGAACTCCCCAAATTCCCAGTGTTAGGGCACATCATTCCCTTTACATCTGCCTGAATATGCCCTTCTTTGATAGCCCACCATTCCCAGTATTTATTATGTTATGGCTTGGTTTTATTGATTTCTCACCCTTTTTTTTTTTGCTCTTCCCCACCATTTATAGCTGATATTTTGGATGTCAATGACGTTGTGACAAAGAACAGCCAACAGTGGATGTGGTGGTGTAGCTGGAGAAAAATTAAGAATTCAGCTCCGTGATTGAGAAAGAAAGGAAACAATTCCTAATGGAGAATCCTGTTCCCTTTTGCCTTTCCTGTCCACGATCCAGGTTAGAGCTGCTCCTTTCCAGGACTACTATTTCCATCCAGATGTGTGACTACATGTGCAGGCTGTATTTGCATGTGGAGATGAGTGAGGCTGATAATAGCAGCACTTAGCAGGAAGTGCCGTGTGATGTAACATTTCCTTGATCTAACCTGCTGTTCTGTTCGTCTTGTGCTCCCTTCCCTGAGCTGCCCAGGGTGATCCTCAACAGCATCCAGCAAGGCAAAACACGCCTGGCTACACAGGGACATGGATTTACTTTAAGCAAAATCAGCTGCTGGAGAAGCTCAGAGAACCGAGCATTTCCACACACGTGTTTTCTCTCCCCTAAAGACTTCAGTTCTTCAGTCTCATTGTCCCTACCCCTCCTCTCTAAGCTAAAGCTTTGTGGACAGTGCTGTGAGCACGGGGATCTCCAAACGCCTGGGAGGATATTAGGAGAACAAATCGGGTTCTTTGACACACGGGCAGCACTTCCCAGAGAGATACGATGTAGCTCATCAGCAGAGCTGCCCTCGGTTCTGGCTGATGCCACACCCCTGGCCAGACCGAAATTGGTGGTGCAGCAAAACCAAGTCCCGAACTCCGAACCAACCACGTGGGATGGCTGCTGCCACCTCTGCTTTTCCCCCTCACCCCAATCTTCCCATCTCCTCCAGCCCCCCAGATGCACAGATCTGATACAGTTTCTGATCTGCACTTGCAGTTTTATTGCCGTTTCTTCCCGATTCCCAGCCCTCCAGCTCAGTGGAGCCAGGGCATGGATGATGGATGTCCCTGCTGGGCCGTGCATCCAGCTGCTGCTCCTGCAACCAACAGGAGATGAAGGGAAATGCCGATGTCCGTGGAGCTCTGGAGGGAGGCACAGAAGTGCCAGGGCTTGTGCACTCATAATCAACACTCGAATGACCCTTGCTCTCAATTTGCACAGGCCTTGGACACAAAAAGGGCATTTCCTTCCTCACCCAGCAAAGCTCCAGGATCCGTCTGATGAAGCCGTGGCTCTGCAGCGATTGTTGGGTCAGAGCTGCAAACTGGGAGACACCAACCCTGGCCAGCAAAGCGCCAGGAAATCTCCAACCAGGTGCTTTAAGCCTTCAGATTTCACATTTTTAGGAAAGGGAGGGGGGAACCCAGCCTGGCTCCTGCTAAGCAGCAGCAGCAGCAGCAGCAGCAGTAGCAACACACAAAGCAATCATTATGCCAAGATTTAGCTGTTAAATCCCTCAAGATCTGGTGCTCACAGAGCATAAACAACCTTTGCCTCCCAGCCTGGCCGAGCAGTACCTCCAGGTTTCCCAGCACAGCCACACAGACCCTCCCCTACCCATCCTCTCCCCGGCCCTTCACTGAGGCTGCCGTGCCAACAAGAAAGCCAGTTGCCATGGCATTTTTTCCCCCTACAGACAGATGTCCATTAAAAACCAAGTCAGCCTCAGGTTTGCTTCACAGAGCAGCTTTCAGTTATTATTACCAGCCCGCAAGGAATTTCCACTGTAGCCCTTCACCTCAGATGTTTCAATGCACTTCAGTGTTAATCCCTGGGGATTAGAAGGAAACTACGACAGAGCAGGCACAGGTACGTTCAAAGGACAAATTTAGGATTATGATTGTGGTTTATGTTTTTGGCAGATGACGACCACATGACTGTGTCTGGAAAGGGTTGAATTTGTTACCTCTGGTGCTCTTTCCCCTGTTCACTGTGCTAAAATCATCAGGCAAATTGGGAGTGAGATGTGAAACTTCTCCCCTCCTCCAGCGTCACGCCTGGGGCTCAGGTCTGGGATTTTGGCTTCAGGAGGAACCTGCCTGTCCTGGACAGGAGCTCTCCATCCATGGAGAAGGGAAAGCCCAGGCAGCTTCTGTGAGCAGGGCCAAGCACTTCCAGCCACTTCCATGGCTCAAGGAGTGACATCATCTTGTTTGGTCACAAGGCCACATTTTTATTTCAGAATGGAAAAAGGGATGAATGGATTCCAAACTCCCTCTCAGCCCATCCTGGGGGCCAAGGGCCTGTTGGAAGTGTCCCTTGTGAAAAACAGAGAAGCTTCCTACTGCAGTGCTGCCAGTGCATCCCCAGCATCTCTGCAGGGATGGGTTTGGAGGGAACAGTCAGGTATTTTTATTTGGACTCCAACAGTGCTAAATGTGGGAGAATTAGACACTGAAATTTAACTGTACAGTGGAATTAGTTTTCCTTCCTTAGCACTGTAGTGCTAGAAATCCTTGGTGATGTCCAGGGAGGGATCTCCCCTCTCTCATCTGGCTCTGAACCTGGCAGGGCCTCCACAGCATTCCTTGTTTAAGCTCTGGCACGACATGGACCTGCTGAGACTTTGGAGCCACCATTGCAGCTCGGAGCCCTGCATCCAGGCTGGCTCAAAAGGTGCTTTCCTCTGGAGCCTGGATCTTTGAGGGAGCCAAGTGCCACAATTCCAGCTGCAGGAATGACAGCTCCTGGTGGCTCTGGGAAGCAGCAGGGTCTGAGCACACCCTGGCTGCAGGGTCCCGAGGGAGCGCTGCCTTGCAGGCTCTCAGTCACTTCCCAAGGCGAGACATTTGGATTTCTCCTCTCAGTTACAGCAAGCACAGCTGCAAATATGATCAAAAATATCTAATCCTCTTAACTGCTTCTGCAGTTTGACTCGATCGCTGCAGAGGAAAATGCTGTGATTGCAGAGTGCTGCCTGCATTCCCACATAAGCCTCAGCTTTTACACCATTGATCGTTCCTCCACATTGATTTTTTGGAAGGAGGAGAAGGTGTTTGGCTCCTTGTGATGAAGCTGAGGGGGTTTTTCAGGAAGGGGTGGAGGCCAGGAGCTCCCAGATCCCAGGGCAGCACCTGGCTCTTGGTGCTCCTTCACTGAACAAGCAGAATCCAGCTGGGATTTCTTCTTCACCAGAAGCCAGAGCACATTTGAAAGCTGCCAAGGAGAATTGCTTGGGAAAAGTCCTCTTTGCTCCTTGTGCAACCCTTGCACTTGCAGAGGGAAACTCTTGGCACAGCTGTGCTTGGACAAGGCTGTCTGGCCTCGCCTCTGTCAGCACGGGCCTCAGGCTGCAGCAGCATCCCTGTCTCCTGTGGATAACTCTGGATAACTCCAGCTCACCCATCTCACTTGGCCACATCTCCCACTCCAGCCCTCACAGAAGGTTTTCCAACTGGGACTCCACACAGATTCAAGCCAACAGCACCAGGAGTTTCTCCAGCCTGTGTTAATTCTGCTTGGGCTAAGATTCCCAGTAGCGCAGAGGAGTTGTTCTGGGAGATCTAGGCCTGGTTTAGATGCTGAAGGGATTTATTGTGGGGTTGGTTTAGCTTTACAGAACTCTGACACACACAGCATGAAGCTGCTTTGGAACTTCACTCACACCTGGAAGTGGGGGTCTCCCTGCACCCCAAACAGGAGCCCACCCACGTGGGTTTCCTTCACCTGCTTAAGCCCCTCTGCTGTACATGGCAAGAGGCTCTTCTTCCCCAGAGAATGTCCCCCATCAGTAGAGATTGATAAATATCCCAAATAACACACAAACAAGGGAAGAGGAGACTGGGAGGCAGAGGCCTGTAAATTGTTGTGGGAAGCATGATCTTTGCATCCAGGAGACCAAGGTATGTCCCACACTGACAGTGTTCTCCAAGGCCATTGCCACCACACAGGGACACAGAAAACAGGCAAGGAAACCAGCTCACTGCAGTCTGTCTCCAGGAAAAATCAGCCCAGCCCCAGGGTCTCAGGCTGGGAATAAAGCATGTGCATAACACAGCTCATCCTCACCCACTGCCCTCAGGCCCACAAACCCAGAGAACCTCTCCAACCACCAAATCTGCACATTACTGAACCTGCAAAGACCAAAATCTCAGCTTCCTGGTGAGTTCAGACGCCTCTGCTCAGAGCTCAGCTCCCAGCAGCAGCAGTGAAGCTTTCCACAGCTTTCCAGCCTCAGCACAGCTCAGGAAACCCTCCCCAAAGAGCCCCCACCTACCCCAGCTCCAACTCCAGCTCCAGCAAGGCAGCAACCCCCCAGGTGCAGCAGCTTTAGAGGAGCTGCTGGCCCTGAAGAAGGTTAAACAGGGCCCAATTTCCTGGTGGGGAAGTAAACATTGTTCTCCTGGAGGTGTTTGATGTTTTTAACCAGCTTGGGATGGAAGGAGTTTGACTCTGCAGCTCCCTGGGAGAAGGTGGAAGGAAACCATGCGAGTGTGTTGAGGTTTGTTGTCTAACTCAATTAACCAATTACTTCCAGGTCAAGAAGGGGCAAAGCTATAACTGCTCTTGCTGCTATAAATAATGTTTGCTCAGGGGTGGTGCAGGGGCAGGAAGTTGTAGGTGTGGGGCTTTAACTTGGAATGAAAGCAAATACCTCTGATTGCTTCCTGCTCCCAGAAAACCTGTCCTTATTTTACTGTTGCTCCTCGGAGGCTGGGGTGAACCTGAGCACGATTCCTGCCTTGGGAAATGTGTGCAGGAATTCAGGCTGTGGAAGGAATACACAAAGTTCCCTCCTGTGCTGCAAAACTCACCCCAAACACTCCTGGCTGTTCTGGTGTGGGACCTGCTGCAGAGCAGCTGGATGAGTTTGCCTTTAAAACACAACAATTAGACCAAAATGCCCATTTATGTAAAAAAAGAAAGGGGGAGGAGGTTTTGGGGAAATGGATGTGAATTTCTCAGAGCTCAAGCGAGAACAGACAAGTCAGTTGGTGCAGATCAAGGCAGGAATTTTCCAGTGGGCCTTAGGGAACTGGGCTTCAGGGGAAAGGCAAAGGGAGCAGAGAGGAGGTGGTGGGACAGCAGAGTGGCCCCTCAGAGGGCACAGCCATGGGGGGCTCCAGCTGCTTGGACAGACAGACACCTGTGGAGGGGACTCCATGTCCACTCTGCTCAGGGCACCGTGTGAGGTTTTCCTTGGGCACAAGCCAGAGATGTCACCTCCCTCAGGACTTTGGCTCCTCAGAGAGCAGAATGGTGACACTGAGGGGATTAATTGCCATAAGGGACAGGTTCTTCACAAGGGACAAAAAATCATCGAGTCCCTGGAACCAGAAACAGCAGGGTCAGATATGTCACCCCAAACTGCCAATCCAGCTTTGCCATGGCTCAGGGGGAACATTCCTGTCATGGAGCACTGACAATCCAACCCTGGGCCCCAGCTCACCCCCCAGCTGCCCTAAACTTTCCTCCCAAGCAGGGAAGCAGAACCCTGTGGCCCTGCCTTCCCCCCTCAGCCCGTGGAGCCGCCTCTCACTGGGGAACAGCTGCTGGAGTGAATCATTGCAGCATCCTCCAGACTCTGCCAAGCTCCGTGCTGCTGCTGGCTGCGACCCCGCTCCAGCTGGGCTTCTCCCTGGTCACTGAAATCCCGCAGCCTTTCCTGCAGCCCCTGCCCACCTCCTCTCTCGGGCAGCTGGGTGCTGTCCCCACGGCAGCCTGGTCACTGTCCTGCCCCTGCTCACAGAATCACTTTGGTGTCCTGCTCCCTCCTCACCTGCAGGTGAAGCAGGGACCTTTTCCAGAGGGATCTAGTGAAGTTCCCAGCACGTGCTGGCCACCAGCAGTGCTTTGGGGAGAGCAGGTCCCCCATTCCTCGCTCCTGCAGGAACATCTCTCTGTTATTCCATGTGGCAAGTGCCCAGGCAGGCTGTGTCCTCCAGCTCCCTGGGACAGCAGCACCCAGCACAGCCAGCAAACCCCTGTGCTGTTCAGCTGGCGAAAGGTGTGTTCCTTCCAGGATTTAAAAACAAAAAAAGTCTGTTTCAAGGGTTCGAACCGTAGCAGGAGCTCGGCCAATCTCAGCTGTCCAGTGCTGGCGAGTTTCACGCTGCTGCAGCCTCCTGCTGTGGTGACAGTGAGTCACAGCCAGGGCTGACCTGCTGCTCCAGTTGCTGATGTCAAAACCTGACCACAGGCTGAGGTCCCAGTGCCAACGCTTTTTCCAGGCACTTGTGGGGCTGGATGATGGATAAGGAAGTCACAGACTGGCCTGAGCTGGGACTTTTCCCTTCACCGCAAGCCCCATCTCCTTGTGGGAAGCCTCCCAAGGGAGGGAGGCTGGGGGAGCCCGATGATCTACAGCAGTGAATAAACACCCAGACAGACACTGCAGGGTCTCTGGGCACCTGGGATGGTTTTAAGAAGCTGGAGGGGACTCAAGGACTGAGAGTGATTTGGTTTGATGCAAAGCATTCAACAATTCCTGCTTTTTCTGCACGAGCTGCCCAGAGATAACTGCCCAGCCTTATCTGCTCCTATCAGCTCAGCTGAGCCCAACTTCCCCAGCCCAAATATGACCAAGAGCTCGTTTGGACAGCTTTGCTTTTGAGTTAAAAACTATCAGACTTCCAAAATAACCTCGTCCCTCCCCTCCAGTGGAACAGGCACACAGAAAGAACTGCACGCTGGTTTAATTTTCCATCACATTTTTTGAAAATTAATTCCAAGATACAGTACAGCATCTTTAGTGTTCTACACAAAGCAAGCCTTCAGCAAAAGGTCAGAGGATCTTAATGGTGTAAAAATATATCTTAAATAAAATAGTTTCTCTAGGAGAGCAAGCCGTGCTGTACATCTCTAGGTCCTTAGAGTCATTTACAGAAGGCAGAGGCCTGGTAGTACAATCCACACACTGGAAAAGTGAGTGTACATTCCTGCTACAAAGTTAGAAAAGGTCCAAGTTCCAGGTGGTGGGGGCAGATCTCCAAAGCCAAGCAGTGCATGCCCAGAGTGCACTAACAGCCCTGTAATTCCAATGAGGAAGTTCAACACTCTCAGTCCATGCAGCCAGGAAGCAGATGAGAACCACCCGCCTTCCCGGGGTCATTCCAGGGACTGGAACTTGTCCCTTTCAATGGGCCAAAAAAAGAACAACTTCTAGCAATAAAGGACTGGCTGTGTCATGCCCGTGTTCCAGGCTGGACCTGCTCAGCCAGAGCTGTTTCAGTGTTCCAAACTAAGCTCATGATTGTTCCAACAAGGACCAGGATCATCCTGTGGCCTGGAAAAGACAACTGGGGACTCCCCTGGCATTTTAAACAAAAGATCAGCCTTTAAATGCTCTGATTCTGAGCACAACAGCAACCAGGACTGTCGCTTCTCCGGGGGAAAACTTCCCACCCCAGAGCATCGAGTCTTAGATTCTAAGTGAAAACCAACAAAAAACCCAAACCAAACCAGATTTGTGCACAAAATTCCCTTACAGGACCCGTGTCCCTTTGGGGGAAGTCACAAGAAGCTTTGCCAGCTGAGGTTGTGGATAGTGCCACGGGAACTGGAACCAAGAGCTGCAGCTCCTGCTGAGGATCTGGTGCAGGGGCTCCACCACAGACCTGGCACCATCAGCTCTGGGAATGTGGGAAGAGAGTTTGGGAAAGGCTGTGCTCATCCCTCTCCTCACGTGGCTCTGAGGAGAACAGCTCTGAGCTTACACCAACACTCCCAGTGCAGCTCAGGCAGGGGACACACACCCCCAGCTCCAGGAGTGCTGGAATGCTGAGAATGTGTTCCCCAATTCACAGATGACTCTACTTAATTTGTAAAATACCTATAAAGTAACCACGTTAATCGGCATCCAGAACACAAAACTTCCACCCTTTCTGCCCTGCAGGCAGCACAGCAAGCACTGGCCTCTCAAAGGCCACCCTTAAAACAAAGAGAGATCAGAGCAAAGTCCCTTAAAAAGCCTTGAAATTCCCAGCCCATTGGCCTTTAGGACTTGCCTGGTTTCTTACACCACTAAGATGGTTCATTTGCCACACCTCACTCCTTCTTCTTTCCAAACTACAGTTCTACTCCTGCACAGGCAGTTCTGCAGTGTCAGGACTGCACATACAAAAAGGAGATGTATAGAACCTAATTTACACTGTTTATTAAATAACTTCTTAATTGAGAATACTTTTAATCCAGGAGAAGAACTGGAGAAGCCTTACACACTGGGCTGAGCCTACTCTACAGCATCCCCGCAGGGAATGGGATGTTGGACATGGACACACCCCCCCACCCCAAAACACTCTCCAAGAAAGTCAAATGTATGACAGGAGGGGCTCTGAAAAGGAGGGAAGGCAAAATGGTCACCAAGATCTGCCTAAAAACAGCTAAATAGTGCAGTGAAATGCTTTTAAATACCACAGACACCTCCACTGACTGGCAGCCAGTTTTATGAGCAGCTCTGGAGACAATTTCTAGCTGAGCTTTAGTGAGCTGGGTGTTCCCAGCCCGAGTCCCGAGGTGAGCCTGGCGTGCTGCTGGCACGGCCAGTTCCAGGGTGGGAGCAGAGAATTCCCGTTCTCATTTTCCCCTCTTGCCACGGCCTCTCCTGGAGGAAGGTTTGCCCGTGCCTGACGTGGAGGAGCTGGCAGAAGATGCCACTGCAATGTTGATCTGTCCCTCCTGGATCTCCTGGCGGGTCTCAGCTGGGAGGTGGTTGATTTTCTGTTGTGTCTCCAGGTAGAACATGACATCCCTCAGCTGCTCCTGGATCTCGGAGATCTGCAGGTCCTTCTGCTCACAAGTTTCCTTTAACACTCTCTCCTCCTCCTTCAGTTTGTTCTGCAGCAAGGCCTGGTTTGCTCGCAAGCACTTGTTCAGTTCCTGCTCCTCCTTCAGCTCGTTGGAGAGTTTTGCCACTTTGTTGTTCAGCTGGGAACACCTTGCAGAGAGAAGCACAAGTCAGGACAGCAGCACTGCCCACCCAGACCAGCTTTTCACTGGGCAACTGACCCCCAGCCCACCAACCCCACCCAGAATTTGGGTCTCCAGCAAAGATGGGCAAGGGGAGGCAATACAAGAAGACACTGAAATCCCCCCTAGGTCAGGCAATTCCATCTCATGCCAAAGCCAACAGCACAGGCAACAGGCAGGATGTGCCTGGGAGGTGGAACTGACCTTGGACACGCACCTGCAGCTTTTGGAATGCATACCAAAAGGGGCACAAAGGAGCCTGAGACAGCTGAGGGCAGCCAGGGGCCTCCTGCCACACTCCAAGACCCTCAAAATACCACTTCAGTGGGAAGGAAGGTGCTCCCACAAGGGTATCAGCCTCGTGATTCACACACAGGGCTCCCAGTAACTCTGCTTTTCCCCTGGCAGTTTGCTGGCACCCTCCTCTGCCTGTTTCCCACTCCCTGCCTGTGCTCCCTGCTCCAGCCAGGACTGCTGGACAGGCCATGGGCTGGGAGGAACAGGGGACACAGTCCCACCCAGGGAGTGCATGGATCCACAATTCCCAGGCTCGACATCTTTCCTCCAGGCACTTCCCAAGCTCTGTATTTTCCTCTGTGCTGGGTGATGCCTCTGCTGAGCTGCCTTTCATCCCTTTGGATGCACCCACCAGTGGCAGAGCAGGCTGGCATCTCCCTGGAGCAGGGAGAGGAAGGATCCCTGAATGCTAAACATGCAGAGCGTGGAAAGGGAGCTGAGGGCCCCAAAGCTGTGCTCACTCAGACACTTCCCATTTGTGAACACCTACAGAAATCAGAGCTTTTTTTAAAGCAAGCCATGTTCTCAGTATTCCAGCTTAAACAACTCAAAATTGCCCAGGCATAGCAGGGTTTTTTTCTTTTTGGATGTCAGTGCACGGTGTTTTAATGGCTGCATGGAACTAAACCTGGCAGCGGTACCCACTTCCTCTCCACTGACTGCTTTTCTTTGAGCAAGTCATTGAGCCGCTGTTCCAGACTGTCACACTTCTCAATGGTCTCTTTAAATTTGGTCTTCATGTTGTTAATCTGTAAAAACAAACACAGGGGGCATTTCCAACAGCTCAAAGTCCGCTGCACTTTCATCAGGATGCTCCATTTTCTGGAGCGGTTTCTAGACTTTGACTAATTCCTGTCCCCAGGTAAGGAAAGCTTGGAGTCAAGGCTTTGTTCTGCTGAGGACCCCCTGCATTACCCTCGGATCCCAGACAAGGAGCCACGTTGCCGTGGAAGCTGCTCCCACAGAACAGCAACTCCGGCTGCAGATCCGTGCCAGGCGCTGCCAAAAGCTGCAGCAGCTCCTTAACTTCTTCCTGCCTGCATCCAGCATTCCTTTGGCCACTCTCTGGTGCTTCTGGATCCAGCAGCAAACTCAGATTTCCACCCTGAGGCGTTACAAGGCTGGGGTTTCGCTCCTTTTAAACTAAACCTCAGAGAATGTGGTGTGAGTGTGAAGATGAGCAGGCTGCCCTGCTCGGGGCTGACTCAGCAGTGCTGTCATAAGGCACTGACCCACTGACACCAATATCTCCCTCACACAAACACAAACACCCACTGGCCATGGCCTTCCTCTTCCTTCTGCTGCCCCACTCCAGGTGCTGCTCCTGGAGAAAGTCAAGCTCTCCTTCTCCAAGTGTCAAACCTCCAGAATGAGACTTAAGGGAGATTTAGAGGCAGGAATTCTTGTTTCCCCTCTGTCGGTGTCTCCAGCACGCTCACATGCAGTGGGGCAGGAATTTAATGGAAAATGCTTTCCTGGAGGAACAGCCTGGACAAACGTCAGTGTCAGCACAGAGCAGGTTTTAAGCCTTCCAGCCCTAATCAGGGAATGTTTGTGCAGCTGATGGTTAATTTGGGGAAGTAGCCTGAGTACTGATAATGGAATACTCTGCATGGTGGCACTGATCCAGACAAGACTTACACGGAGCAAGTGCCACAGATAAAATTATGGGGATCTTTAAATGTGAAACCACATTTGGGGCATGGATCAGAGTGGTTTCACTTTGAGGCTGCTTAGAGGATTGTGTCTCCTGGCCACTTGCAAGATGGTTTTAGATAAATATTTTCCTTTTATAGGGTTTTCCGTAAGATTTCTGGGGCTGTTCTTTAGAACAAGGTCAATGACCACTATTTCAATGGTCACCATTTCTATTTTTACTTAACTGCAGACACTTAAATGGTTAATCAGAAGTCCTGAAGAAAGTTAAGGACTCAATTCTAAATCCTGGCTCACTTTAAACCTGGTTGAAAGGATCTACGTAGAGTGAAAAAGCAGTAGAATATCCTCCCTGGATTTTTCCTGGTGACATTTTGAAGCAGTCCTGCCTGCAGGATGCTTTATAGGAGGAGACTCTGAACTTTTCCCAAAGGGTGATGAGGAGAGAGAGGGGATCAAAAAGAAAGGGCAAATCAATATGCATTTGGAGCACAGAGACAGTTCCACCTCCTGCAGCCGAGCAAATTAAAGTCATATTGTCTCTGCTCCACCAACATTCCCTGGAGATCCGTGTCGGAGAGACGGATGGCTCCGGGATCCTGCAGCACCACGCACTCCTTCCACCACTGCTGCATTTCCCCAGCAGCACATTGAAATCAAGCTGCAATCTCCGTGGCAATCTACCTGCTTCTGCACCACTGAGCAGCAAATTGCTCCCTGGGAGCAGCCAGATAAGGGACAGATCCATCTCAGAGCCAATTTTCCCAGCTGGGAGCGGAGCTGGCTGCAAGAGGCCACGTCAGGCGGTGCCCAGGCTGAACCAGAGATCCAGCAGCTCCTTCTTCTGCACTGCACAGGGCCAGGACCCTTCCCCCAGGCCCAGGGCAGAGCTCACCTCTTCAGCAGTGTCCTTCTCGATGCGGACAATCTTGTTTTCCCAATAGATCCTTTGGGATTCCAGCTGGCTCGTCAGCAAGTAGGAATACTGCAAACACAGAGGCAGAACAGTCAGGGTAGCCCTGCTGGTTCAGAAGCCCAAAGGGATCCAATCCACAAGTCAATTTAACCTGATGAAATCAGGAGGTTCTGGACACACATCCCAGCTGCAGATCCAGCTGCAGGGTTTCACCAGTTTGATTCCCCAACCAAATCACTTCAGTTTTTTTGAAATTAAGGAAAGCCATTAGAGCACAACAAGGATCAACTGAAAGTATCAAGCCAAGAACTGTTTAAGGAGGAGACAGATTTTTCATGGCAATAGCAATAAATGTCTGCAGGAAAATGAAGCATCACCCATCCCTGTCCTGACAGTCTGAGACCCCAAAGGCTGAGGGGAAGAGTTCCCACCCACAGCCCTAACTCCAAGGCAGAAGGATCAATGTAAATATCCAGCTTCCCTATAAGGAGATTCCTGGGAGAGCACCCTCAATTCTCTGTAATTCCCAATTACTCTTCAACATGTATGGCCCATTCCAATAGCATTTTGGTACTGGAACAAGGATCTATGCCCTACATCCCATCTTTTCCCTTTCAGTTCTGCAAATGAGTCATGAGAAGGTTGAAAAAGGTGATTACTCCTTTTCATCAGCCTAATAAGCATCAAATTAGGCATTCACTAGAGAATTAAACATGCACAGAGCCTTGATCACTCTCAGTAATTTCTGAGTGCCAAAACACTCTGCCAAATTCATTCTCTCTTGAAATACTTCAATCTCCTAAGACAGATCTTACATGCTTTAAGCAACCACCTCACAGAAAAAAAAAAGGGTTAAAATTAGCTGGTTTAGCATCTAAGTGTTATTCAGAAAATTCACTGAAAAGCAACCGAATATTTATGTGAGCAATGAGCTCCTCCAGTCTGGTCTCTGTGGGCTGTTCCTCCTCACAAACCCTCGTGTCTAATGCAGCTGAAATCGTGCTGCAGTGTCTGCTCAGTGAAGCAGGGATTTCAAGCTCCTCTCCTTTAGTTAGGAGAGCAGAAGCTGGGCAACAGGTCCAAAAAATAAATAAATCATTATCTGTTCAAGAGAAGGGAACAGCACAGGGCTGGCAGCAGACTGTCAGCTCTCTGTGCTCGCCAAGGTGAGCACACAGCTGTGGATTCCTGCACCCTCATTTAGTTTGGGAGCTAAACGATCCAAATTGACAGTTCCACACAAATCCTGGCTCTGAACCCAGGCCGCAGATCCACTAGGAACGGTCTGGGGAGTGACTCAGACCCACTTCTCCCTCCAGTGCCCCCTGTCTGCAGCAGCACAAGCAGCTCCTCTTCAATCACCAGTGACCACAGCACCACACTGCAGCCAGCTCGCACTGCACTGCATCGGCTCTGCAGAGCCAAGGAGAGGCTTAAAAAAAATTTAAAAAAATAAAAAAAGGGGAAAAAAAAACAGTAAACCCATTCTGCTCCTGCCTGGAGACAATTCCCTCCAGGCTGGGAGCAGATCTGCTGCCTCAGCTGATGGGACTGAACAGTGGTCGTAGCGGGGTCGGAAACATTCCCACAACGCGGAGTCCAACAAGTGAAAATATTTACCTCTAATTGTAAGGCATCAATTTTCTCCTCCTGGCACATATCCCCCTCACACTCGTACTGAACTATCTTGCCATCAGTTTTGCTTGCCACCAGCCTGTGGACGTAGTTGTCTGGGGAGAGAAAATCCAACCACGGGCACTCAGAGCTGAGGAATCCCCAGTCACGGAGCACAATTAAACCACCCAGACCCTGCCCCTTGGCGAGGCACAGAGCCAACACCACGGGGATTCGTTCTTCAGCAGATTCCTCCCAGCCACCTTATGGGGTATTCATCACAACAGCCACAGGCAAACTGATGGAAAGGGAGTAACAAACATTCCAGGGATGCTGTGGGACCGCCCCGCTTCATGACAGCGTCACGTTCTCCCTCCTCCAGCTGCTCCAACCCCAGGAAAGCTGCTGATAGAGCGGAGATGGCTGCTCCCCAAAGCCAGGGATTAGCACGGACACAAACTCCATCCCCAGCAAACCATGCCTCAGCCACTGCTCCAAAAGGTGCCCAAAGCTCAGCGCAGGCTCACCCCCGGCGTAGTCCCAGACGCGGTGGTTGGTGAGCTGCATGGCGTACGTGTGCTGCGTCTCCTCAAAGTGCTTGTAGGCGTGGCGGCTCACGTAGCGCCCGCAGCCGATGTGCCCGCAGATCAGACAGATCCACAGGTTCTGCAACAAACACAGGCAGCTCTGGGGGGGGAGCAGCAGCACCCTGAGACAGCGTGACCCACCCCCTGCTCCAGTCACACCCTCAGGAACGAGCAGAGTTCCCCTTCCCACTCCTGCTCCTCTGGGAAGGCCAAGGACGAGGGGTGCCTGCCCATCAAAGGCAGTTACACCCCTGCAGGGGCTGGATACATCAGCAGCCAGGTGGGAGAGTGGCCTTGGCTAAGGAATGAGGGATCCCAGCAAGCTCTGAAGGGCACAGATTGGAAGGGCCACCACCAGCAGGCTGGGTGAGCTCCCTGCTGTCACACTCATCTTTCTAAGAATCACAGCAATTCATCGGAACAGGAAACCCGTGAGGTAACACCCCTTCCCAGCACTGATGCAACTCAAAAGGAAAGCTGCTACCCCACTGGCTGGTAAAACCAGCCCAAAAGCAGCCTGAGAATTAAGGCCCCAAGCAGCTGTGCAGTCAGATCTAGGCTAGATCTCACCATCCACCCACCTACTTACTTCTTGAACTCCACACTCAAAACACTTGTTCTCTTCCACGGGCTCTGGAGTCTGGCAGTACCTGCACACAGGGCACCTGGAGGGCAACAAGAACGTCATGAGACACAGGGAGCAACATCTCCACACTGCAGTCATTAAGAAGAGAGCCAGGGAGCTCCAGGGAATGCTCCCTGTATCACCCACCAGCTCACATTTACCCCACTCGAATTCATTCCACACAAGGTTACTGGTTTTAAGCTGGTGACAGAACAAAGAACAGCTCTCCCAAAGATGTTTCAGCTGGATCTGGTTTTGCTGCAGTGCAAGGGATTTACACAGAAGCTACACACTGAGGAAGGGCATTGTAACTATGCACTGCTGGGGGCAGCCAAGTGGCACTCTGCAAACACACCTCAGTGCTTAAAACAACCCTGAGGAGATGCTCCAATCCCACCCCAACCCAAAGGATTCAATCTCAGCCTTCCCAGGAAGAACATCCCATAACTGTACTCTAAAAGAATCAGCAGCAGGAATCCCTTTTGAATCTACCAAAGATCCAGATCTTTCATCTCTTTTGGAGCTCCCTCAGTGCTGCCACAAAGAGACAGAACACCCCAGACCAGAAGGAAGCTGTGTCCAGCCCTGGAGCAGCAGCAGCTTGGGCTAGGAATGGGATAACTGAGGCTGCATCCTGCTGCCAGGGCTGTTTATGTATTTTTCATTAGCTGCTGGGTAAGCCCCAGGAATATTCCAGGGAGGAGACAACTGGGCCGCAGTCAGTTCCTACACAAATTCAGGCACTTGCAGCCTCTGTGGTGCCTGAGCAAGGAGAACAGGGGTTTTCCTTTGTCATTTCTTCAGACTGGGAGCATAAGTTCTGCTTCAATTGTATATTCCATATTTAAGGGTTATTTGGGATCTCGCTCCTGCGCTGGCTACGCTCCACCACCCCAAATTTACCCTGGTTTGGATTTATGGAGCAAAGCAGCCCATCAGCCTACACAGCTCCAAATCTGATTGATCTGAGTTCTGGTACTCTGGCTTAGGAGTGATGGATCACAGAGAGCTACAATCTTCCTCACATTCCATCAGAGAATCCAGGAATCGGGATAGCAGGGATGGAGCAGCCACAGGGAGGATCTGCAGCCTCCTGCTGCAGTGTCTGTGCCTGCCTGAGGTGCAGCAAACCGGCAAAGTGTCCAGAGGAATGGCAAACACACCCAGCTGAGAGCAGCACCTCGTGAGGCTCCAGGAACACCAAAATCCCACCCCACAGGCATTTGGGATGCTGGGAGCACCAAGAGGAGAGGGTGAGTGGCAGCAGGAAATGCTGCTTTTAGGAGAGACACAGGTCCAACCCCCAGCCCAGCCCAGTGCCATGGAGGGTCTCCCTGTGCCAGGGACACGACTTCCCATCGCTCATCCCACACCCACGTGGAACAACAGCAGCCTCCCCTGCCTGATTTACTGAGCCACCTTGTCATCATGCCTTCTTTCCCTGCCTGCCCCTGCACACCTGCTCTTCCTCACCTCCTCTTCCTTCCCCTCCCAGCATCCAGGTGGGAGAGAAGGCTGCAGGGCTCCCCACAGGGCCCCTCAGCTCCATTTGCAGGATGCCAAGGAAGGGACTGGCCAAGCTGCCAAGGCTGAGTGAAGCAGGGCTGTGTGTGCAGCCAGGGCTGTTTAGCCCAGCACTTTTCTCCTACAGTATTTTGAAATAATCAGCATTCCTCTACAACTCCCTCCCTGCCTCAGCAGCGAGGCCCCTGGGAACCATCATTCAATTACTTTTGGCGGGGAGATTTCTCTCTGGGAGCCCCTTAATGGGAAAAACTGAGCATTAGGACTTGCAGTAATTCCTGCCCCCACAGTGACGAGCAGAGCTTTGTCAGCACAACTCCCCCCCACTCCAAGCAGGGCCTCAGAGGTGGAAATAAAGCCCAGGCTCTCACGTGGTGTCCTCCCAGCGCTGCAGGCACTGGCTGTGGAAGCTGTGGTTGCACAGCGTGGTGAGGATCCCGTTCACGGACTCATCCATCCTCTCCAGGCACACAGTGCACTTGGGCAGCTCTGTCAGGTCCATCACAGGCAGGCTGGCCCCCTGCAAGCACCAGGCAGAGAGAAACTGCTCAGCACCTTCCCATCACCAGCACTTAAGTCTAACTTCCCCTCACTGTCAGCACCACGACAAAAGAACGCTGTGAGGCCACACAGTGCTTGGGAATTCATTGGGAAGATAAGAAAGTGATCCCCAGCATTCAAAGGGCCACAGCAAAGGCTCAGGGAAGGGGCTGCACCTGCAACCAGCCCCACTGTGCTCTGTGCATTCCCTAAATTACAGCCCAAGGCAGGTTTAGGTCACAGCTGAGGCACAAACAGAGTCACCACACAAACTCTCCCAACACTGGAATGGGAAATGGGGTTGGGGCTGATGTATTAAGCTGTTCTTGTGGTTTATTCTCCAAATAATCCTGTTCAAACCTTCTGAAGTGCAGGGAAAAAAAAAAACAAACCCAACTTACATCTTCTGACTTGAAGACTTCAGCCCTTTCCACGTACACGAGCTGGCAAACGTCCTCCTCGATGGAGTTGAACTGCCGGCCATTGCAGGCCATGTAGAAACTGTCTGCATCAGCCTGGGCACAGAGCAGGGCAAATGGTTAAAAACAGGAAACTCCCAGCTGATCCAACCAAGGGACAGGAGGACAAACCTCCCATATCCTCCCTTCTCCCCTGGAATACCAGAGGAGGGATTTCAGCCAGCTCCAGGCACTGCATTTTGGCGCCAGGTTTGGTGTCACCTCTGGAAGACAGGAGTGGAGGTCAGGGCAGTGACACCACACTGACATTGGAGCGTTCAGCAGGAATTAGGGATTTCCCTTCAGCACCTGTTTTACCCCTTGTCAGCAATTTCAGTGCATTTGCAAAGCGAATTTGGTCTCTGCAAAAACGTAAGAGGGCCACGTTGCAGGATGGTGTCAGGGACAGGAACAGCAGTTTAACTGTGGGAGAGAACCCATTCACCACTCACAGTTCAGGCACTTTCCAGGGCAAAAGAGGCAGAACCAACCCAAATCCTGTCAAATCCATCATCCCTTTTCCCTCAGGAGCTCCCCAAACCCTTTCTCCACAGCCATCACACTGGACTGAGGCAATCAGCCAATGGCACATTCCCATACCCCTGGTGATTCCAACCAGGAGAATAAAGGCCCTGGAGATTTGTTTTGCTACCTGCAGGCACAGCCATTAGGGGTCAACAGAGCTGCAGGGAATCGCCTGAGAAACAGGAATTTCAGGGTGAATTGAGCACAAGTTCAGGGATTTGCTACAAGGCTGTTTAGCAGCAGATATTTGCCTGTGTAATTTAATGCAACAAGAGATATAAAACCATCTTTGTAACTACTGCAATTAGCACAGAACTCACACAAACCCTCCATCTGCACAACGGGCTTGGGAAATCTCTCAGGCAGAATTCCCAGCTGAGGGAAACCTCTCCCTGAACCCCCAAATAAATCATGTGCAACTGGGAGAAGAGAGTGTCCAAGTGAAAGGGTCCACACAGGAACTGGAGGAGGGAATTTAAAGCTGCCCAGTCCAAGGGGTCTGAAGGAGCAAACGGTGTTCTCTGGATATCAATTCACCCCCAGGCTCTCAGGCTTGGGGGCTCTGTCCTTTCCACACTGGCAGTGGCTGTGAGACCACCCAGCTCCTCAAAAAAGCAGGAAAAGTCTTTCTTAAAACAAAGGGAGCTCCCGTGGCCAGGTCCTTTCTGTTCAGCACAGCACAATGCTCTGAACAAGCTGAGAGACAGCAGAAAGCTCTGTAAATGGACTGATTTTTGAAAAATATCCTGCAAACAAGAACAGGACAGCTAGAGCACGGCATCCACCGCTTCCAGGTGTGGGACTAACCTCAGCAGCCCCAGGAATTCTCTGGGAAGGAGGACAGGGCTGTTTCTCCATGGGTGAATGCAACCTTGGCTCAGGGCTGCCCACTGAAGCCACCCAACCCTCCTGAAGACCGACCCCGTGTGACATTGCTGCAGCCAAGGCATCTTACCTGGGAGCTGAACTTGATGAGCACCATGTACTGGTTTGGGGTGGAGTCTCTGATGATCTTCATGTGCTCAATCACCTCGTAGAAGGAGGCCACGAACTTCATGAGGTCATGGCTGGTCATGGTGGCGGGGACGGTGAGGATGCAGAGCATGGCACTGCGCCGCACGTCCTCCTTCAGGGACGTCATCTTGCTGGGGACACAGCAGGGACACAGCTGCACCTCCCCTCCTGGGGCAGGGCACAGCTGGACACACAGCTGGACACAGCTGGACACACAGCTGGACACACAGCTCCAGCCACAGAGCCACAGGATCTCTGCTGTCAAACTTTTTCCCTCACGCTGAGGAGGAGGACGGGGCTGTGGTGAGTGACCACAAACAGGCACAGGCATCCTGTTTAGCCAAGGATTAACCTGGGCAGCTCCAAGAACAACGGGATTGCCAGGAATGGTTTGACATCTGTTTTTCTACAAAAACAGCTGAAGCTGGCAAGCCCCAGATGCTCAGCACTATTCCTAGAACAACTGAGCAATGTTTGTTACTATTCCCAAAGCCCATCTCGGGGCTCCTGGTGGCTTTCAGGACAAGCTGAAATGGGAGTTCCTACACAATTATAGGGGAGTGGTGCTGAATTGTAACCCCTGGAACACAGGATGAGACCTCCTGCCTCACACAGCTCCCCAGGCCTGTCACCAAGGCCCCAAAGAGCACGATTTAATTGTGGGATCCTTTGGAAAGCCGCTTTCAAATGTCTTTTTTAATGGAATTTGGTTTTGTCTTACACTCTTACAACCCCCAGCACAAGCCCTCAACACCCCCAGTGTCACCCACAGCTGGGGGACCAGGGCCAGCCCCAAGCTCCACCATTAACACCAGTGAGCCTCTGCATTCCCAGCAGCGAGTCACCCTTCCTGTTTGTCCCTATTCAGGAGCCACAGCCCCGGGGTGGCCAACTCACCCTCCCATCCCACCTGAGGCACCATTAGTCAGGAATTCTTACTTTGTTTTGTACAGGTGCATAATTCCATGAACGATTTCAACCGAGGGGTTCCCGCTGAAGAAGGAAATCTGGTCAGGGAGCTGTTTGGAAGGCGAGTCTGGAGCAGCCTCACACTCCTTGCTTTGATCCTCCTGTTTAGTTTTGTCCTCAGCTGACGCAGCTTCCGAGGATTTTCCTCCTTCCATGGCAGCTTTTGCTTCGTCTTTCACAAAGGCAAAGTTTCCTCATTACGGAGGGGAAGGGGCCACAAGGATCACCCAGTCCAACCCCTGGCACCGCACAGACACCTCAACAATCCCACAGTGTCCAAACAACTCCTGGAGCTCTGGCAGCCTCGGGGCCGGGACCATTCCCTGGGGAGCCTGGGCAGTGCCCCAAGACCCTCCGGGGGAAAAACCTTTCCTGATCTCCAACCTAAACCTCCCTGACACAGCTCCAGCCCTTCCCTGGGTCGTGTCCCTGCTCCCAGAGCAGAGATCAGAGCTGCCTCTCCTCAGGAAGCTGTGCATTGGGATGAGGTCAGTGGGAACGGCTCGCCAGGAATAACCAGCTCTGCCACCCGCACCCCAAAGCACATTCCTGAACCCCTCTGCCTGTTTCCCAAACCGCAGGGCCGACTCCGGACCCGCACACCCCACAACCCCCGGCTCCCCCCGCTCTGCCCGGCCGGGGACAGCACCGGGGGACGCTCCCCGCACCCCGGGCACCCCAAACCGGCCCCGGCGCGCACCTGCCCGCGGCTGGATGGTCTCGATGATCATGTCGGTCATCTCCCTGCGGCCCAGGTGCTGGTGCAGGATGGCCGCCCGCTCCCCGGGGCCCTTCCCCTCCAGGCAGGCGGGCACGGCGGCGGGGGCCGCGCCGGTGCTCTCCGCTGCCATGTCCGGAGCTGCGGGGACAAAGCAGGCGTTGGCACGGGGCGCCGGGCGCGGAGCTCCGGTAGCGGCAGCACCGGGACGGCCCCCGCCGGCAGCTGCGCGGTGCGGAGCGGAGCGGGCCCGGCCGCGCTGCCCCGCGCCCCGCCCGTGCCCCCGGCGGGGGGAACCCACCGGCCGCGCTGTAGGCGAAGCCCGCGGGCAGCGGGGAGGTGCCGGCCAGCTCCAGCCGGATCACGACCAGGGACACGCTCATGGGCTCCGCGGGGCCGCCGCCGACCGGGACCGGGACCGGGACCGGGAGCGGCGCCGCTTCCGCCTCCCGCACCTTTCCCCTCTGACCCCGTGACGTCACGGCGCGGGGACGCGGCGGGAGCGCGGCGGCGGCGGCGGGAGCGCGCGGGGGGCCGCGGGGGGCGGCCGCTGCTTCTCGCGAGAGTTGGAGGTAGGTTCCCGCGAGAGCGCGGAGCCCGCCCGCCGCCCGGGGCTGTGAGGGGAGCCCGGGGGCGCTGAGGGGGGGAAAGGCTCCGGGAGCACCGAGCCCGGCCCCGGAGCCATCCCCAGCCTGTCAGCCAGCCCAGAGCACCCAGGGCACGTCCAGTCCTTCCTTGGACACCGCCCTGGGCAGCCCCTTCCATGAATTCCGTGAAGGCTGACAGCCTTTTTCCATGAAATGAATTCCTCCCGATGTCCAACCTGACCCTCCCCTGGCACAGGTTGAGGCCATTTCCTTTTGTTGTGTCCCTTGATCCCTGGGAGCAGAGCCTGACCCCACATGGCTCCAATAGCTGATTATGTTCAGTAATTTGTGTGTGTTGGTGACGAGTAATCCCTGTTGTCCCCAACACTACTGAAGGGATTAGGATCCAGTGTAAAACCCCATTGGGGCTCCATGTTTGGTCTGGGACACTTCAGTGGCTGCCGAGGGTGGAGTCCCCATCCCTGAGCAGAGGTACTTGGCCATAGGGTTTGGTGCATCCATGGAGGTTGGACTTGATGATCCTGGAGATCTTCTCCAACATTAAGGATTCCATGATCCTGTGTGTATAAATAAACATTTTCCCCTGTAATTCTACAGCTGTGCTCCAGCCTCTGTGCTCGGTTGAGGTGTGAGTTCCCCTGGCCCTTCCCGTGGTTCCCAGCATGTACCTGAGGAGCGCTGCCCACGCCCAGAACCTTCTCTGTGCCGGGATCCGGCAGCTCCTGCTGATCCAGCGGCAGTGCAGAGGGTTCTCTTACAGAGCTGTGATCTTTGAGGAGAGCGGGGTGCTGCTCCCGGCCCCTCACAGGACAGCCACAGGTGTGTATTCCCATTCCTGATCCCACAGAACCACAGAATGTCCTGAGCTGGGAGGGACACGCAGGGATCATCGATGCAACCCCTGGCCCTGCACAGACACCTCATCAATCCCACCCTGGCAGCGGTGTCCAAATGCTCCTGGAGCTCTGGCAGCCTCAGGGCCGTGCCCATTCACTGGGGAGCCTGGGCAGTGCCCAGCACCCTCTGAGGGAAAAACCTTTCCTGATCTCCAACCTAAACCTCCCTGACACAGCTCCAGGCATTCCCTTGATCCGGTCACAGGTCACCAGAGTTTAGGAACTCTCCACACTGAACACAAGGATGAGGTTCCTGGAATGCCCAAACTCTTCCCTCTGTGCTGGGTCAATCACCCCAGGCCAGCTCATCATTCTCACAGTTCTGGGCTGTGTATGGACCTCAGAGGGATTCCAAGCTGATCCCCCAGTCCTGCTGATGCTCTTTCCTGGCTTCCCTGCTGTTCTCCATGCAGACTGGGAGGCCCGGAGCTGTATTCCAGCCGGCACCATCCAGCAAGCTGCAGTGTCTGGAGGGGAGAACAGCCTCTCTCTCAAGTATTCCAGAGGAGAGCTGACAGCTGTGGAGTTTCTGCAGGAATTGGGACAGCAGTGCTTTGAGATTGTAAGCCAACTCCCCCCTGCTCTCCTTGTGCTTCCTGGCTGTAGGGAAATAGGTCCAGTGAGGAAAGAAGAGCTTCAAAAAGAAATCCTTTGGTTGAAGGGTCTGGATTTTCCATCTAGGAAGCACTGCTGTCTGAGCAGGGCAGATTTTCACCATTATCCTGGTACCTGGGCAGGGCAGGCAGATGAATTTGCCTTCATTTCCTATTGGAATAAAGTAATTTTTAAACATCTCAGTCTAAAATGCAGATTCCTTTCCTGCCTGCTGGTCTGTCAGTGTCTGTCTCTAACCTGCCTTGATCCCATGGCAGGCCCAGTCCCAGTGATTTCTCTTTCCCAAAATCAGCCCTTTATCTCTGCTGTAGAATTAGGAATGTTTAGGAAAAATAAACATTTGTTTATTTGGGCAAAGCAATTTAGCTAGGAGATTCCCTGCCCGCCTTCTGCTGCCAGAGGAAGCAGGACAGCAAGATAAGATGATCAGGCAACATTACCTACCCAACCACTCTTCTTTTCACCCCATTTCTGACCCATTATCATTTCGGGGTTTCTGTGTTCCTCAGGCAAATGTCTGTGTTCCAGTGCACTCTTTTCTCTGGGATTTAATCCGAAATGAGATGATAAAACAGCTCCCCATACTGGCAGAAGCAGCTCAGTGTATCCGGGCAGAAGGGCTTAAGACAGCTCTGCTGAGCCACAATTTGTGCCTGGGGGATGGAGAGAGGTTTCTGCCCCTGGACCAACAGCACTTTGATGTGGTAAGTCTGGATGGATCCCAAATGGGGCTCTGTTCCTCCACCTGTGAAAGCAGCAGCTGAAATTCTTTAAGTGCAGAGAGCAGATGAGCAGCAGCACAGTTTGGTTGACATCAGTGGAACAGCCTGGGGAAACATCTCCTGACAGAATTCCTGCTAGGCACTTGGAGAGGGGCTGAGTGACATTTGCAAATCCTCTGCAAAGTGCCCACACAACCACGAGTCTCTGTGTAAGAGGCATGGGCAGCGATGGAGATAAAGGGCTTGGAAGCTGCAATACCAGGCAAGAAATAAATGTTATTATTCAGTGCCCTGCCTGCTTTAAAAAACAAACAAAAAAAAAAGCTTTAAAAGAGTAAGGACTCTTCAAAGAATTGCCAAGCACCCCCTATACTACAAAAAAAGCACTCCCCAATGTACTGACCTGTGTGAGATGAGGAGCAGGGACCCCTCTCTCAGCAAAGTCTCCTCTCCCAGCAGAGTCTCCTTTCCCAACAGCCTTCAGAGATGACACAGATGAACCTCAAGGCTCCAATACCCACGGCCTCTCCAGTGTGTGGTGCTCCTGGAGCCACAACAGCCCTGCACAGCAATTAGTGGGGGAAAAGTAATTGAATGTGGATTTCCATTAGTGTTGGCTTTGTATCCATCCTGTAGATTCCTATTCCTGGAGTGTTACCAGAGCAGGGGAATGGCTGCTTGGCTTGTTCATGGTTGTGAGGGCAGTGGGAGTGTTCAGACACTGAGTCAAAGCTTCTTTGATCCAAATTTTGGTGGATGGTTACGGTCAACACAGCTGCTGTGGAGGTGGCTTTGGGCTGGTTGGTGGGTGCAGTGGTCAGGACACTGCTTTTCCAGAGCCTTTGGAAGGTGCTGCCATCCAAGGCTTCCTGGGACAGCACTGAGCAATTGGCCAGTGAGTCTCCCACATTGGGACAGCTCTTTGGATATCTCCCATCCGAGGACTGGCTGATCCTGTTTGGGTGATTTGAGCTGAGGAGCCACAGCCAAGGCAGTTGGCACCCACACAGTCCCCACGAGCTCCATGTCCTTTATTTCTCACGTTAATTAAACCAGTCTCTTTCCCACCCTCCCATCTCCATTTCCAGCAGATGTTTGTGGGCATGGCAGGCTCATGCATAATCTATCTGTTGTTGCTGTAGATGGTTGAATCACATCAGGAAGGGATGCCCAGGCCAAATCCTGGGATCTACGAGCTGTGCTTGGAGCGCCTGGGTGTCCAGCCCCAGGAATCCATCCTGCTGGACAGCAGCAGCCAGAACCTGAAGGCAGCAGCCCAGCTTGGCATGAAAACGGTGAAGGTACAAAGTGACACAGCCAGGGTGGGGATTTGGGGATGGATTTGGGGTCTAGAAGCTCTTTGGTTTGAACAGCTCAGGATTTTCCAGTGGCAGTGGCCGACTCTTGCCAAACCTTTTGTTCCAGCCTGTGCTTGTCCCTGCAGGATGTTAAAGCAGGGATTGCTGGCAAAGTCTGCTCTGGGCGGTTTCATTCATGGCTCCAAATCCTGTGGAACCTCAGAGAAGTCTCTCTCTTTCCCAGGAAATTTTGTCTTCTAGCTGGCACCCAGTGCTGCTCTCTCCCTCCTGCTTTCAGGTTGATGATCCAGAAGCAGCACTCAAGGAGCTGGAAAGCCATTTGGGATTTCCTTTGCGAGGGTTTGTTCCCTATACTCGTTCAGTGAGACCAGGCATGGAAATCCCAAAGGATCGTCTGCAAAAGTACCTTGAGGATGTTCTTGGTGCTCACCCAACAGGTATTGCCATGGGTTTGGCCCTTCCATCAGAAAACCTGGATATTCTGGAGCCATTGGCTTTTTCCATATGACATATGGATTGAAAAATAATGTTAAGGAAAGGCTCCTAATCTCCAAGCAAACAGCACAGCCATCCCAATTCCAGTGATCCATCACTTCCCCAGAAATGAGAAACAACATTTTAGCACTTCCTCACATGGGAGGGGTTGAGCACAAGTTGCCAAAGAGATGCCAGGAATATTCCTGTCCTGTGAGGCATCTGTGAGCTACTGCCATGTTCCCCAGGGGTTTGGGACACGGGGTGAGATCTCAGCCCCAGGTGCAGGAAGGGGATGGAAAACCTGGAGAAGTGCTCACCCTCTGCTCCCACCTCCCAGCCCCTCTGGAGTTACGGCAGTTCAACCATGGAGAGTCCACCCGGAGCTATTTGGTGAAGTTTGGAGGTCGTCTGCTGGTGCTGAAGAAGGAGGAGGAGCCTCCCGATGGCCCCTCAGGCCCTTCTGTCCCGAGGGAATACAGGTGAGAGGGACGCTGCTGCAGTTTGCTGTGCCAGAGGAGCTGCTTCAGGATCATTTATGACCTCCCCTTGTTTTCCAGAGTGTGGGATAGGTCTGGGGGCTCCTTTCACCTCCCCCAGCCAGGTTATTTTAGTGTATTTAAAACTGAGCCCAGGACTCTGATATGGTGTGTCTGCCTCCAACACTGCAGTTCCAGGGCTGACTCCCTTGTGCCTCTCTCCCTCCCTGGCAGGGTCCTGAAGGCTCTTTCTGAAGCTGGTGTTCCTGTGCCCCCTGTGCTTGCACTCTGTGAGGACAGAAGGTAACCCTGGCCTGAGCTTTCACTCTGTGCTTGATAACTGCAGCCAAATTCCCCCAAAGAGGAAGAGGGGAGAGAAGAAGGAGCCAGAGCTCACAAAGTGCATTGGTGTAATGAACATTTGTGCAGTATGGGGCTGGAGGAGTCTCTAGAAGTTCAAAGGACAGGATCACTTTTATTTGGCTTGGTTTAGGTGTGCCCTATTTTAGCAATTAATCCAAACACTCTCTTTGAAAAGCAGCTATGAAGCAACATTGCAGGGCTTCCCATTGACTCAGAGTGCTCAGGTTTGCAATAAAGAGGGGATTTTTCCAACTGCCAGACCTCAGACAGCAGTGACAGCAGCAAATCTGTGACAGGACACCCCTCAGGCCTGCAGCCTGCTCAGATCTCTGCTGGCTGCAGGAATCAGCCTCTGCACTGCAGCTCGGTGCTCCTGGTGTTTGTGAGCAGCCCAGCTCACACCCACTGCAGGGAGCAGGGAAACGGCTGCTGCTGGAGCCTGGCTCTGAGCTCAGCTTCCTGGGGCTGGAGGGACCAGGGCTGGAGGGACCAGGGCTGACCATGCCACAGCCAGGTGCCACCAGAAAGCCTGAGCTGGGCTCCAGTGGCCACCCAAGTGCTGCTGGGGCTGCTCTTCACTGCCCACGCCGGTGAGACCTGGGGGGCACATTCAAGGCGCAGGTGAGATTTAGGAGGGTACAAACAGCATTGACTTCAGCCCCACTGGTCCCCATTTGCTTCCCCAGCATCCTTGGCACAGCTTTCTGCCTGCTGGAGCACTGTGCTGGCCGCATCCACCGTGCCGTGGCCCTGCCCGCGGTGCCGCCGTGCCAGCGCCGCGCCTGCTACGGTGCCATGGCACGTGTCCTGGCCAGCATCCACAGCCTGGACCTCGGAGCAGCCGAGCTGCAGGACCTCGGGGAGCACGGTGAGAGGATCCTTTCTTCTCCTGTGTGTCAGCATTTCCAGGGATAGGCAGGATGCACCAAACTGGGGGCAGGCAGGAAAGGGGAGATGAGCAGTCCAGAGATGGAATGCCCAAGTGTGGTGGGAGGGTGTGGAGAGCTCTTTAAATCCAGGTTTCCAGTGAGTTCCCAGAGTTCTCCTAGCTCCCAGAGCTTCCTGCTGTGTTTGTTGCCATCTCTGTCCACGGTGGGTGCAGGAGTAACTTCTTTGTTGCTATTTCTGACCAAACCTCCCCAAGCATCCCCTCCAGTCCCTCTGCAGAGATAGCTCAGCTTCCTGGAGCTGGTAGAGAAGTTACATTTTTGTCCAGGATTGGATTATTTCCACCTGAGTACTAAATCCAGTGCCCAGTTAAGACTGTGTGAGACCCCTGGAAATTGCAATTAAATTCTTGGAGCTTAACTCAGGGTTCTGGTGTGAGATCTGCTTGGCTGTTTGACTTTTTCTGTGTCCCTTTTGAAGCCTCTTGGTGCCTTTCCCTGGGAGCCTCCATTCCTCTGTTCCAGGAAATTACATCCAGCAGCAGGTTGAGACCTGGACAAAGCAGTATCGAGCTGTGGAAACTCACGTTATCCCAGCGATGGAGAGGCTCATCCAGTGGCTGCCTCTGCATTTTCCTGACTCCCAGAAGACAACAGTGGTGCACGGTGATTTCAGGTACTGCCCTGGAGCACATCTCAGGCAGGAGCGAGGGACACTGAGTGCCAAATGATCCACAAACTCCAAAAGGTGCTGATTGGACTGGGGCAGCAGCTTCAAAACAGTCCAAATGCTGGTTTTTGGGTCAGGGTCAGCATCCCCCAGGGAATGAGATTGAGTTTCTTCACCCAACGGCTGCAAATGCTGGTGTAACACTGGAGGATCATCAGCTCTTCCTGCAATACTCAGGAATCAGCCCTGGTGCTTCTTGCCAAAAGTGTTTGGTGCTGAAGGAGTTTGGGTGGCAAAACCTGCCCGTGTTGCAGGTGAAGTCCTGCAGGAGTGGGGTGGCTGGGACAGAGGGGAGGGATGCTGTGCTGCTTCTGTGCTGCCAGAGCTCAGCTGGATCGTGCCAGGGCTGTGGGGCTGCAGTGCCAGGTCTGGACCAAGGCTCCTCCCCGAGGTTGCAGGAGCTCTCTGCACCTGGATGGCTGCCTCCTCTGGTTGTTCCTGCCCTTTCATGGGCTCACACTGGTGAGGGCTGTGCCTAATCTACAGCACATGGCAGGAGCTCTGTGCCTCTGAAATGACCAGGAGATCCCCTGGGCAGTGACTTGCCTGCTTCACTTTCTGCTTACCCTGTCCAGTAGCATCTGCTGCTGATCTGAGACTCTGACTAACTTGGTTTCATTCTCCAAAGCACAGTTTAGTCCATTATTAACCAGGGAGTTCAATATTGAGTAACCTCCATCCTCTGCTTGCAGAAATTAATGTTTCACTTGTGCTGCCTTCCAAAGGACTCAGGAATTTTTGAAGAGAGTGAAGAGCACTGAAAGCACCTACTGCTGCTGAGCCCTGGGATTTTTCCCTCCTCTGGAGACTTTTCTGATCTCTTTTTCCCTCTGATACAGGATGGACCACCTGGTCTTTCATCCAGACAGGCCAGAAGTGCTTGCTGTGCTGGGCTGGAAGTTTGCCACTCTAGGAGATCCTCTGTGTGATTTGGCGAATAACTGTATGAGCTTCTTCCTGCCAGCCCACTTTGGTGCTCGCAGAGGTACAGAGGGGGCACAGGCACCTTTGGCACACGCAGAGGAACCAGAGTTCAGAACAGATCAGCTCCTGCCCGAGCAGCTCAGCTGGCAGTGGGGCTCAGTGCAGCTCTGGGTTTGCATTATTCTCCCTCTCAGTCCAAGCTGGGCAACTCTTTTGGGTGGGAAGGTTGTGAAGCAGATCAGGAGTGGTTTGTGCACTAAGTTATACACTGGTTAAAAAGAAAAAGATAGGGTTAAACTGAGAGGTTCCATCATTTAGGAGGGATCTCTGTCAGTCACAGTTTCACCCTAATCAGGAGAACTGCCCTGTGTACATTTTGGGGCACGGGCTGCTGCCAACCAGAGTTCCATATGGGGCAGGTCCTGGAAGGGTGCAGGTGTCTCCATGGCAGTGCCTGGCTGTGCCACAAGGTTCACACCATCCCTAGGAAGCTCTGAGCTGCTCTCTGTCAGCCGACTCACTGTCACCTCTTCCCATCTTCCAGGCTTGAGGAACTGTGACTTGGGGCACCTTGGAATTCCCACAGCAGAGGAATATTCCCAGATGTACTGTGCCCACATGGGAGTGGAGTGCCCGGAGAACTGGAATTTTTACCTGGCCTTTGCCTTTTTCCGCCTGGCTGTGATGCTGCAGGGACGTCTCCGTGGCTCCCTGGCAGGTGAGGAGCCCAGCCATGGGCACAGAGCTGCCTCCCTGCTCCAGCACAGGCCTGTTCTGGTTGCTGTTTGTGCTGTGGGGTCTTTTCTTTCCCGGGAGAACTGAGCAGAGGCCAAAGTTGGGAGCCCAGAGCTGTGTCCTACAGATGGAGCTCTCAGACCTTCCAACTCGGCACCAGCCTTGCCAAGGCACTCACAGGAAGCTGGTGAGAACTCTCGGTGCTGTTTGTCTGCACACACCAGGTGTGGCCTTGGAGCTTTTACCAGGATTAAATTCGATGTTATTTTCACATCACTGAGAGAGGAGTTTCCCCGAGTCCTGCTGGGCTGGCCCAGATGAGAGCACGTGGTGCTGTTTGGGATGTGACTGCGTAATACCAAATCTTCCAAACAAGTGTCCTGTTCTCTTGTCCCCAGGGAGGCCAGCTCCAGGTGACAGCAGCTCCAGGGATGCAGAGTTTGTGGCTGAGCTGGCTTGGGATTTTGCCATAAAAGAAGGATTCCGTGTGTTTGAGAACCTCTCCCCCACAAAGCTGCTCGCACGACATTGCAGCCCCTGGGCCGGGCAAGGGCCGTTCCTGAGCAGGAGTTACAGCACCTGGGCATGGCCTGTGCCCAAAATCCCCCTGGCCACTGCCAGCAGCCTGTTGGGCATCCAGTGGGGCTTTCCAGGTTCCCATTCCAGAGGGACTCCACGTTCTCTGCCAGAACTGCAGGTGAGATATCTTCTGTCCTGAAGCTGCTTTGCTGCACAATCCCTGTGTCCTGGCTCTCCTGATCACGTCAGACAGTTGGCACTGCTGGAGTCCAGTGGCTTGGAGGCAGAGGGCTGGGTTCCTATGGCTGTAACAGAGTTAATGTCCTGGGAAACAGTGATTTTGGAGGCTGGCACCCCAAGAGGAGCAGATTTACACCAGCCCAGCTGTGGTCGCTGGTGCTGCTCCCCCAAAGTCCTGCTGTCCATGCTCATGGTGTGCCCAGAGCTTGGCTGGGCTTGTGCTTTTCAACAGCTGCCAGTCCAGAAGGAAATGGTCATTCCTTACCTTTCCTATCCAGGGAAACCTCACTCCTGTCTCTCTCTGGGAAAGGCTGAGTTAATTCCCTTCACTGTGTCCCTCTGGCGCTTCCTTGGGAGGTCCCTCAGACGGGGCAGGAGCTGCTTGCACCTCCTCAGCTTCCATTCAGTGTGAGTGGAAGCAAGCAACCCCACCCTTGGGCTGCTGCCAAGATTATACTCTTAATTATTCTAGTGATATTATCGAAGTCTAGTACGTTACTTAACCTCCTTTTAGCTGCCAAAAAAATGTCCAGGTGCCCTTCGAAAGCGTTTCCTTGTGCTCTGGCAGAAACCAGCAAACAGCAGCCTATCAGCAGCTGATCCACTGAGAAGGTGGAAAGGGCAGGGAAGCAGCAGCTGTGGGGAATTTGGAAGCGCTGAGATGAGCAGATTTTATCACCCTTCCTCGAAACATTCATCTTTGCCAAGTCTCCAAACATCAGGATTGCCACACTCCCTCTGCTCCACGCCTTGGGCTTGTGGAGATGCTGCTCCTTGTGTGTGGCACGACAGATCCCGCTCATCCCTGCCACCTCCACTTCCACCCCGCTGCTCTTTCCCTTGGCATCATCCCTGCACTGTCAGCCTTTGTTGTGGAAAGCCAGGGGAAAAGTTTTGCTGCCTGCAACAGCAAGATAATGCACAGAACTGTTACACAGCCAAATATTCCCGGCCTGGAACTGCCACAGTGCTCCAGAGCTGGGCAAGGCCAAGGGCAAGGGCAAGGGCAAGGCTGCCCTGTGCCAGCTGGCACTGCCAGGGAGAGGTTCATCCCTGGGAGTTTGGCAGCCAGATGCCCTTGGCTGAGGCATTCCTGGCCGAGCAGGGCAGGATCTCAGCTGATCCTGCCACATCCCACACCAGGAGCCAGCAGACTTCACACACAGATCCCAAAAGTTGCCTGTCCCTGCAGTTCCCCGGGGAGATCCTCTCCAGAGGAGCAGAGGGAAGCTCAGCTTCTCCTTCAGAGCCATGGCTGGCTGTCGGAGGGGGCCAGCACCAGGGGCACCAGACCATCTGATGTGTCTCATCCTCTTCCCCCAGGCAGGGAGGGCCAGGACCAAGGCAGTGGCTCTGATGGCTGCACAGGCCATGGATCGGGGCAGGCAGGTGAGCAGATTCCTGAGGCTTGAGCCTTCCCTCACCCAAAACCAGCACCACTGGGACCCCTCCCTTCTGGGGCCTCCTCCACCCCACTGCAGTCTGTGAGTGTGAGGGGTGATTTGTCCTGTCTGCTGTGGGATCCCCAGTGAGGATGTTTCCCAAGCACAGGGTTCCCAGGGCAGATGGAAAAGCACTGGCACATGGCTGCCATCCTGCCCTGGTCCTGCAGCCCTTTGTGTGCCCACATGGGCTCTGACCTCTCTCTCCCACAGGGTCCTGGAGCAGAACATCTCCACAGCCCAGCACTTCCCTCCAACCTGAGCTCCACGTCTGGCTGAGGGTCCTGAGGGATTCACAGGACACTACTCTCCACACCAGAGCTGAGCCAGGAGCTGCAGCACCAGGAAACCTCGGATGGGGACCCAAACCAGCCACTCTGGCACGGGAGAGGCTGCAGCCTGTGAGCTTCTCAATTCCTGTGGTGTTTGGTGTTATCTGTGCTCAGTGCCTTTATTGCCTGGCTCAATACAGGGCAAAGTCCATCCTTGGATCATGAGGCTGCAGGAAGTCAGTCCTGTAGCAGGGAGAGTTGGTTGGGAATGATCTGGCTGGAGGTGCAAGACTTGGTTTTGGGAATAAAGAGAAGGACCAGCACATCTCTCCTCCTTCAGCACAACCTCCAACAATGTGCAGATTCTGGAAGAGCCTTTGGTGGTGGGAGGAACTTAATCTGCTCCTCGAGGTCTCTGGATTCAGGGGAGACTCCAGAGCTGAGGCAGTGGAGCTGGGAGGAACTGGGGGGACTCCATGGCCCCATGAGTGCAGTGGGTCTCTGGGGTCTCTTTGGGGACCACGGAGGATGCAGACTGGATTAATGGGGGCTTTCACGGAGGCCAGAGCAAGGGCAGAACTGTGGGAACAGCCACGGTAACTTTATGAGCACGAGCGATTTACATGGAGTATTAATTCAATATTAAAGTGATGGGCACAGTTCTTTGGATCCTCCAGCGTGGGCGCAGCCTCACAGCCCATCCGCCCAGGGTGGCCACCTCCTCCCAGCCCTCAGGGGCACAAGGGGTGCTGCAAAGAGCCCTGGGGGGCCGTGCTGGCTCTCAGCACGAGGCCCGTGAGGCTGTAGGGAAGCTGGTAACCTGAGCCTTGGATTCTCCCAAGCTCCAGGGTGAAATTCCACCTCAACCTTAAGCACTTGGCTCTGCTGTGGAAGGGGGAGGGAGCTGAGCCTGTATCTGTCCAGCCCAGACTTTTGGGATGGTTTCCCAGGAGGTACCTGACTCCTCCTACCGCCTTCAGACAGGCTCGGAGGGCTGAGAGCCGGCTCTGCCCTGAAGGTTTTTAGTGCTGCTGGATCTGCCTCCAAGCTCCAGGGGAGGGAAGGGGCTGCTCGAGAGAAGCCAAAGCTTTATTTAACACAGGACTAGTGCTCGATGTCACGCGGTGTCCAAGCCGGGATGAGCAGAAGACACAGACAGGACACACAGGGGAGCTTAGCCCCGAGCTGGAGCTCAGCTCTGTCCCGTGCCCTGCGGGCACCCTGAGCCTCTCCCTGTGGGAGACACGGGCACATCTCTGCGGGTGAAATAGGTCTGACCTCTCCTAAGGTGCTTTAACTCGCGCAGGGCTGTGACAGGAGGGAGAACAAGAGGTCCTTGCGAGTGTCACCTCCGAAAGGGCTGCCCAGAGCCACTCACTGTCCGGGAATCGGGCACCCTTCAAAGGATGCGGGCGGACAAGGATGAGAGAGGCTGAGATCCAGCACAAGAGGATTTCTTTTCAGCTGATCCAGGAAAAACACGGCCTAATCTGTGTCCTGCTGGATAACCTCGGGCGGGCGTTTTGCCTCTCTGGGTTGTGCTGCTCGTCCCTGCACCAAAGGGCTGATACTCCCCTCTCCCGAGAGAAATGCCTGGAAAGTGCAAATGCAGGAACCTCCAGCAAGGCTTTCAGTGACCTGGGTCGTCCAGGACAGTGGGTGAAACTATTCCCGGACTCACATATCCTACAAGTTTTCTGGCCCCTTTAATAAACCAGAGCCAACCCTGTCACCCTTCACAGACTCCTCACTGAAGAAGCCAGAGGTGCAGTCTCTTACACAGGGTAATACCCCAGGTCTTTTTTTAGAAGTTAAAAACTCTTTGTGTTTTCGGTCTGTGGCTTCCTTAGTGATGGTGCTGATAAACCGAGCACTCCTCTGTTCCCTGCACGTGAATCTGCACTTGGATACGCTGAAGTTGCACAAGGCATCTAAAACAAACAGGAAAAGAAGCCCTTTAGCCATTGTCGGGAGCGATTTCACAAAGCCTCTCGTTTGCATTCACCGAGAAGCTCCCTGTTGTGAAAGCACTTCCCTGGCTTTGTTCCACTGCCCCTACACACGGGAGGGTTTTTTTGGATGCCTGGGTGGACGGTAATGGTGGCACATCCATGAAACCGAGGGTCTAGGTCCCCAAATTCTCCCTCATCACCTTCCTTCAAAAGCAACCAGCTCAGCGGAGATGTTTCTGTTTTTTTTTCCTCTTTTTTCCTAGTTGTTGCCGGCAATTAGGCACGGAGTTCTCTGGGCATGGACAGGAACAGGAACAAGGACAGGGACAGGGACAGTCAGTGCCGGTGCTGGGCACGGATGAGGCACCCGCGCTGCACCAAACCAAGCCCGACTTGAGCTGAACTGGGCTGAACCGAACCCGAACGGGACCGAGCTGAGCTGAGCCAAACCGCACCGCCCGAACCGAGCTGCATCGAGCCTATTCCATCCGAACCGAGGGCACCAAGCTGGCTCTACCCGAGCCGAGCCAAACCGAGCCGAGGTGGGCGGTGCCGAGCGGTGCCGGGGCGGAGCGGGGGAGGCGGAGCGGGGCTGTCCGGGGCAGCGGGGCCCGGCCCGGCCCAGCGGAGCTCAGCATGCTGCGGGCGGTGGTGCGCGGCTCCCGGCTCTGCCCGGCCCTGCTCCGGGCTCCCTTCTCGGCCGCCGCCGCCTCCCCCATCCCGGCGCCCAACCCGCGCCCCGACATCGCCTATAACAAGGTAGGGCCGCGCTGGGAGCCCGGGGCAGCGGGGTCGGGGCCGGGCTGTCCGCGATTCCCGTGCCCGCCGATGGAGCCCGGTGCGGGGCTGGGCCAGCCCGGGGTGACGCCGAGCCCGGAGCAGCCGGGGATTTGGGCCCAAAGCCTCGGAAAAGAGCAGTTCTGGGTGCAGCGGGGCGCAGGGAATGTGTCCCATCGCTACCGGGCTCTGTCCCCATCCCCTCGGTGGGCTCGGCACCCCCGCATCGGTGCCAAAGACCTACGGAGAAAACTCTGAGAAAGGGCACGGGGAGGGAGGGGAAGGTGCTCGGCTGGTTATCTGCAGAGATTAGACCCTTGTTCCAGGAAAATGCTGTGGGATCACCTGTGCGAGGTGCCGGTGGAAGGCAGCATTCCAAGGCACCCGGCCACTCCTTCCCCGGTGGCCGTGCCCAGGCTCCTGGTGGTTCTCTGAGCGCTGCACGAGTTCTTGGCGAGCACCGCGATCTTTGCACTCCCACTCCCTTGCCATGGACCTGAAAAAAAAATAAATTACCTTTAGAAAGAAAGAGTTGGTAAAAAGCTGCCGTTAGCACCTGGTTCTGCTGAACGGGGAGCCTAAAATCGGTTAATCTGGAAATAATAGAATTATTTAGGTTGGAAAAGACCCTTAAGGCTCATAAGTCCGTAAGAAATGGTGTAAAAGCTCTTGTGCTCTGGACAAAATCAGCTCACTCTATTGTCCTAACTGCCTAAAGCATTTTCCCACTTCTCAGTCTCCTGAGCTTCCCAGGTTCCCTGCACAGCTCCAGCCAGGCTTCCAGCTTTTGCAAGGGCCTACCAAGATGGGAACCTCTTCCAATTCACGTGCTGTTTGCTGAGCTGTGAATTCCTTTATTCACTTGAGGCTGTGTTATGTGCTTTTAGGCTGAAGTATCTCCTTGGTATCGCTGCAGGTTTGGAGCCCACACAAGTCAAGCTAAGCCCTTTTAATTAACCAGGCTCCTCAGATGCCATCAAAGAAGCAAAGCTCCCCCTGATCTCCCTGGGATCTGGCTCGAAGGCTCAGCCCTGCTTGGCTTTTTCCTTGCAGATTTTCATAAATAACGAATGGCACGATGCAGTCAGCAAGAAAACCTTCCCTACCATCAACCCAGCCACGGGAGAAGTCATCTGCCAGGTGGCTGAGGGCGATAAGGTAAATGTTGTTGGGATGAGATGGGTTTGCTTTCCATGGGAGCAGGTCCAGAGGGGTTGCAGAGGAAGACACCACCCCAGCTCTCACCTGGGCAGCTCCATGAGAGCTGTGTTTGCAGCAGTGCCTGATCTATGCAAATACCACATCAAGTGCTGCTTGTCCTCTTCCTTGACTACTGCTTTAAAAAAAAAAAAAAAAAAAAAGAAATGGTGGGGAATAAAGTCATGAAGTCATGTAATCATCCCCCTGCCTTACGCAAGGCCCTGCTGGGAGTCTGTGGCAGAGCTGAGGTGGTGTTTCCCAGCAATTTTGGGTTTTTCCTACAGTCTGGAAACTCGTGTGTGTTCCCCAAGGGAGGAATGAGTGAGGAAAACCCTTTGTTGTTTGCCTCTCTGTGGCAGCCTGGCTTGTCCTGGCGAGACCATTGCAGCAAGCCAGGACAGAGAACCAAGCAGGAGCCAGCAAGTGCCTCAACAGGACAAAATAATGGATCAGAGACAGCTGATCAAGGAAAAATCCCTTTTAGGCTGGATTCTGCAAAAGTGCCAAAAGCAGACTTGCAGAGCTGTTTCCATGCCTTGTTGCAGGATGCAAATATTAACCCAGCAGGTGACATTGCAGAAACAACCTGATGATATTTGCACTCCGTGTAGCTGAAATAACAGAGGGGGAGCACAGGCAGAGGTTGTGGCTGCACAGCTGTTGCACCCATCTGGTCCTCTGCCATTCCTGCTCCTTCCTCCTCACGGATGCAGCCTGGCTGGGAAAGCTGTGTCCCAAAAAACTGTTTGTGCTGAGGTTGGTGCTCATGGGGAAAGCAGCCCAGGGGCTGTACCCGTGTGCTGCCCTGCCCTGGGATCGAGCAGTGCCTGGCAGTGGGGCAGCTGCCAAAAGCCTGGCAGGAGCAGCCTCTTGTGCTGTTTGGCTGGAGGCCGTTTTGCAGGAGAGCTTTTGTTGTTTGCAGAGAGGGAGTGGGGGGCTGGTTACTCCTTTCTCAGCCTTTCTCAGCCTTTCTCAGCCTTTCTCAGCCTTTCTCAGCCTTTCTCAGCCTTTCTCAGCCTTTCTCAGCCCAGCCTTTGCCTGGGCTCCCCCGCAGGCAGATGTGGACAAGGCCGTGAAGGCAGCCAAGGCAGCATTCCAGCTGGGCTCTCCCTGGAGGAGGATGGATGCATCGCAGCGGGGGAAGCTGCTGAACCGCCTGGCCGACCTGATCGAGAGGGACCGCGCCTACCTGGCCGTGAGTGCCGTGCTCTGGCTGCAGTGCAGGGCCTGGAAACCACTGGGGGTTGTGTGCATTGGGTGGGCTGGGGGCTTCATCCACAGCTCAGGCTGTGGGACAGACTTACAAAGGGAGGGGGAAGCACTTTTGGGAAGCTGAGAGCAAAAGGCCAACGTGCAGGGTGGATCCAGCAAACTGAGAATTGCTCAAAGCTGTACTTGTGACTTCCCCCCTGGCTCTTCAGGAAACCTCGCTGTCTTTTGCAGGCCCTGGAAACTCTGGATAATGGCAAACCCTATGCCATCTCCTACCTGGTGGATTTGGACATGGTGGTCAAATGTCTCAGGTGGGTTTGGAGGCTGCAGGTGTTGTGGGATCTGGATCTGACTGATCTGGTTGCATATCAGACACTTTGGGTTTACTTTTTTCTGTAATTCCTCTGATTCCCCAAAGTCACAGGAACGGTGGTGATCTGTTACAGCACAGAAACAACGAGAGACACAAATATTTCTATTTACTGTCCATTCTTAAAATCACCTCTTTGGGAAATACCTGCATTAGGCTGTGTTTTCTGAAGTGACTGAAAAAGAGAAGGAAGCAAAAAAGAGGAAGTCTCTCTTATTTTCTGTTGGCAGCAGATTTGTTATTTTAATTCCAGTGACCAAACTGTTATTGTTTCCAGATACTTTGCAGGCTGGGCGGATAAATTCCATGGCAAAACCATCCCGTTAGATGGAGACTTCTTCTGCTACACAAGACATGAGCCAGTGGGAGTTTGTGGCCAGATCATCCCGGTGAGTAAAATGTAACAGCAGTTCCTGCCGTGTTGCAAGGATTCAGTGTTACAGTGCAAGTTCCCCTCTGCTGCTAACCACTGCTTCCCCCCAGGGGTAAACAAAGTGGGGCTTGCACCAGCTGGGAGGGCTTTATTTCTCTCTGGGGGTACAGAGTTGGTTTCATGGCTCTGAGCAAGGTTTACTTTGTATCTGCTGATTTAAAAAAAAAAAAGGTGTGAGGGGCTTTAAACCCATTTATAGGAATTACCTGACTCAAAACCACAATTAATTTTAAACGACTCCCTAGAATTAACCCCAAATTTCTGTGTGATGAGGAAAGATCCAAGACTCTTCCAGGAGTCTTGATCGATTTGAGTGGAGTTCACTGGTTAATTACTGATTAATCAGAAACTTCCAAGTTCACACCAGCAAATCCTTCCTTGTTTTTCAGTGGAACTTCCCGCTGTTGATGCAGGCCTGGAAGCTGGGGCCTGCCCTGGCCACTGGGAATGTGGTTGTGATGAAAGTGGCAGAGCAAACCCCCCTGAGTGCTCTCTACGTGGCCAGCCTGATCAAAGAGGTGAGGACCAGGCCAGGATTCCATCACCACTGGAGACAGGAGCAGGGAAGGGCTGTCTGCAGAAAGGCTGCGTTGTCCTGGGTCTCTCAGCAGCTGATTTAGCAAAAAAAAAAAACCCCTTGTTCATATAAATGCATATGCAGACCATGTAACTCTTGATTAGGGAAGGACTCTTTGAGGTTTGGTTACATAATGAAGTTCAGGGTGATCAGAAAGTGAACATTCACCTGTATTTATATCTATATCTGTAAATACACCTTCAAATTGTGCTTGGGATATGGGGTTATTGCAAAAAAATTTAAATTTATTAAAATAAAGCCCTGGGAAATCAAAGGAGTAAAGGCTGCTGCTGGTGGGGGCACACACAGGAGGGGAGGGGAAGCCTTGGTGTGTGAAAGGAATAACTCTGCTGTGTCCTGCAGTGGTTGTAGTGAGGTGGGGGTTGGTCTCTTTTTCCGGGCAACAACTGACAGAACAAGAGGACACAGTCTTAAGCTGCGCCAAGGAAAATATAGGTTGGATATTAGGAGAAACTTTTTTACAGAAAGAGTGATAAAGTATTGTAATGGTTTAGCCGGGGAGGTGGTGGAATCACCATCCCTGGACGTGTTTAAAAAGAGATTGGATGTGGCACTCAGTGCCATGGTTTAGTTTAGTTGAGGTGTTAGGACAGAGGTTGGACTCGATGATCTTGAAGGTCTCTTCCAACCTGGTAATTCTGTGATTCTGGGAATTGCCAGGCTGGATTCCCCCCGGGCGTGGTGAACATCATCCCTGGCTATGGGCCCACGGCAGGGGCTGCCATCTCCTCCCACATGGACATTGACAAGGTGGCTTTCACCGGCTCCACAGAGGTAAGGGAGCACTGAACCTGCAGCCCTTGGGATCACAGAGTATCTCACTGATAAAATCCCGGAGGTGCTTTGGCTTCTACACCTCATTTAAAGCTGTTTCCAGGGTGTGACGTGTATTTTTGCATTACATAAGACTCTTTCGTTCTCATTCGATTCTTTAGAATATTTTTTTATTGTTTCCCTGGAGCTGCTTCTTACTGGAGGTGAAACTCTGGGCAGACTTAAAGCCCTGACAATGAGGGGATTAACACTGAAGTGCTGACTGAGATGTAAAGCCAGAGCCCTGCCAGGCCTTGCTGATGTGGGGGTTAATTCCAACACCTGCCCTGCTCTCCCTGCAGGTTGGACACCTGATCCAAAAGGCTGCAGCAGAGAGTAACCTCAAGAGGGTGACCCTGGAGCTTGGAGGGAAGAGCCCAAATATAATCATGTCTGATGCAGACAGTGAGTACCTGCTGTGCAGTGTTTGATCCGTGCCTTTTACCTTGGTCACTTCTGGAGCTGGAGGGGAAAGGAAAGGGAAGGAAAGGAAAGGGAAGGAAAGGAAAGGTCTCCTGTGCTGTGTGAGGCTCCAGCCTGGACACCACCACTCTGTGCCTCCTGCTGTAGCTGCTGCATTTGTGTATCAGCACTTCTCCACTCCCACTATTTTTCCCAGTGCTGGGAAGTTCAGTGATCATCAAAAAATAATTGTTTCAGTTTCTTCCTCCAATCCTTGTTCTTGGACAACACCACTCTTTTCTTCTCTTATGAAGTCCTGCTTCCCTCATCCCTTGAATATAAACTCATTTTTGGTCTTGATGAGCCAACACACGGCCTTTTATATGGCAGGAAGGAAGGAAAAAAATTAGTCCTTAATACCGGATCATTTCCAACGAGAACTGAAATCTGCCTCAGATATTTTTCTCTACTCTGGGGTGCTCTAATAGTCCCTCATAAGAATTAAGTCTGTAACTCCTGCCCTACAACCCACGGTGAATGCTGTCCACTGAAAAGGCTTTGTATCCCCACCAGTGTCTGTGATAATTGTCCTAAAGAAGTCCTGGACTCTAGCTGGGTTTATTTGCTCATTTCTTTTCTCTCTCCCCCATCCTAGTGGACTGGGCTGTGGATCAAGCCCACTTTGCCCTGTTCTTCAACCAAGGGCAGTGCTGCTGTGCTGGCTCCAGGACGTACGTGCAGGAGGACATTTACAACGAGTTTGTGGAGAGGAGCGTGGAGAAGGCCAAGGCCAGGGTGGTTGGAAACCCCTTTGACTTCAAAACTGAGCAGGGCCCTCAGGTAAGAGCAGGAAACACCCTGAGCTTTTATCTCATGGAATAGTCCCAGTCTGAGGTCATTGTGTAGATTAGAATGGAAATATCCTTCGATCTATCAATTAACCTAATTTGAACTGTGCCCATTTTCTCCTCACCGGTGCAGGAGGGAGGAGTTAATTAACCATTCGCATGATTCCAAAACTTGATGCTGGCGTTTAAAAACGATCCTTTCCCTCCGGAGCTGGCTCGGCAGCCTGTTGAAATAAGGAATTGCAGGTGGGAGTGGAAATCTTTTCCCAAGCGGAGCTGACGTGTGCCCCCTCCTGGCTCTTAGGTGGATGAGGAGCAGTTCAAGAAGATCCTGGGCTACATCGGCACTGGGCAGCGGGAGGGAGCCAAGCTGCTGTGCGGTGGCAACCCCGCTGCAGACAGGGGCTACTTCATCCAGCCCACGGTCTTTGGGGACGTGCAGGACAACATGACCATTGCCAGGGAGGAGGTGAGTCCTGCAGCACCCCCTGCCCAGCCCCTTCCTACCTAATTTGGGGATTTTGGGGAATTTGGGGGGATTTTTTTGGAATTTTTTGGGGTTTTTTCCGAGCGATTTGGGGGAGTTTTGGGCGATTTTTGGTGATTTTAGGGAGTATTTTGGGCGTTTTGGAGGGATTTTGGGGGGTTCAAAGGTCCCTGGGGTCTCTGAATGGCAGGTTTACAAGCACTTGCTGCTCATGAGCTGTGAAACCCGAGGTTTTTCTGTGTTCCATCACATCCTTCCCTTCTGGTTCCACCCTGGGCCCTTTGTAACAGGGGAAGTGAGGCTGAATTTTATGTCCTGTACTCCAGTGCCCACACACAGCCCACATCACCCACAGCCTCCCGGGCTCCATTCCACCCATTCACCATGCTCTGCTTGGATTTGCAGATCTTGGGGGACTCTCAGTGCCCACACACAGCCCCACATCACCCACAGCCTCCCTGTGCTCCATTTCCACCCATTTCCACCATGCTCTGCTTGGATTTTGCAGATCTTTGGGCCAGTCATGCAGATCCTGAAATTCAGGACCATCGAGGAGGTGATTGAGAGAGCCAACGACTCCAAGTACGGCCTGGCAGCCGCGGTGTTCACCAAGGACCTGGACAAAGCCAACTTTGTGTCCCAGAGCCTGAGGGCTGGGACGGTCTGGTGAGCCTCAACTGCCTCCCCTGCCTCCTCCCAAAGCTGCTGGCAGCTGCCCTGGCTCTGCCTCAGCTCCCTGGAATTGTTCTTTGATAGCCTCTCTCTCTCCTTTGGGTCTGATTTGATGTGTGCTTTGCTCGGTGTAATGTCAGGCCTTCAGGTGTGAGGGGAACTTGGGGGAATTTAGGTGTGTTTTATTTATTTATGTGTTTATTTAGGCTGGAGCGTCTCTGCTGTGAGAGTGGTTAGCTGGGAATGTTCAGCCTGGGGAAGAGAAAGCTCCAAGGAGACCTTAAAGCCCCTTCCAGGGCCTAAAGAGGTTCCAGGAGAGCTGGAGAGGGACTGGGGACAAGGGATGGAGGGACAGGACACAGGGAATGGCTTCTCACTGCCAGAGGGCAGGGATAGATGGGATTTGGGCAGGAATTCCACCCTGTGAGGGTGCTGAGGCCCTGGCACAGGGTGCCCAGAGAACCTGTGGCTGCCCCTGGATCCCTGGAAGTTGCAGCTGAGGGTGGCATAATGAGAGATGTGGGTGGATTCCACCATATTCTGTGTCCTGCCTGAGAAATTCCAGCTCTGATCACTTCTGCTGGCTGAGGGAATCCACAAACACAGGGATCCTGCCCAGAAATCCCACCCTCCCTCTGCTGTGAGCAGCTTTTTCCCTCAGCTCCAGGTGTGTTTCATCCTTGTTTTCCATTCCAGGATAAACTGCTACGATGTGTTTGGTGCCCAGGCCCCCTTTGGTGGCTACAAAGCCTCTGGGAACGGGAGGGAACTGGGAGAGTACGGCCTGGAGGCTTATGTGGAAGTGAAAAATGTGAGTATCCCTGCATCCACGGCCTTCCCAACCCTCTGCTGCAGCTCCAAATCCTCTTCGTGCCTCTTGCTGTGGGCTGGGCTCAGAGCTGAAAGCGAACTGAGGCAAAACTGGGAGCCAAAGCTTGAGCTTCCCCCTTCTCCTTGAGCCTTCCCAGTCTCCAAACCTGGCCCTGACTGGGATCCACTGATTTTTTTTTTTCTCCTGCCTTTCTATAAATAACACCCCTGAAAACTCTCCAGAAAAAAAACCCCAACAATTTGTGACCTTTCTTTTTTTTTTTTCCCCTAGGTGACAATCAAAATCCCACAGAAGAACTCCTAAAAAAAGGACAGCAGCCTCCTCCAAGAATTTGGAATTAATGATGCAGCTTCGTGGCACACAAAGGAAAGCTCTTCTCAACACACAAAACTTAGGATGCAAAAATATGTTAACTCTGCTTTAAGAGGTATTTTTTAGGTGTTTAAAGGAGCTTTTGTTAAGGAAAAAAAAAAACAAATTACTTGGCTTTATCTTTTTAAAATACCAAATACAGCTGGTTGAGCACTAACAAGGTGGGTGGTTACTTTGGGTACATTTTGGGTATGTATTAAATGCGTGCAATCACCCAGAGGAGAGGGGTGTGATCTTTACATCTCTAGCTGATAAACAAGCTTATTTTCCCTGAGAAGTCATTTCCATGCTTGTTTGGTCTGGGAAGTTTTATAGAATAGAAAATAACAATTATGTGTTGGCTTCCAGAACTAGGTCCATAACCCTTGTCCTTATAAACTGTGTTTCTCTTCTGTGAGCAAAGTGAACCTGGGCCAGGAAGCAACGTGAAATCTGTGAGGAAAAAGTGGTTTTTTTGCTCCGTCCTGCTCCTTGTAGCCACTCGAAATAAACATTTCTTGTCTCAGTGCAGTCAACCCTATCTTTGTTGGAGGTTTGTGCCAAATGCACACAAATTCTTGCATGATTTTTGAAGGATTTCCGATGACTTTCTGCCCTGCTCGCTGTCCTTGTCTTGCCTTAATGTTACAGGCAAAACTCCACACCCTGGAGGTGTGAGTGGGGTCTGAGACTGAGCGAGGGAGGTGGGACCGCCCTGGGTGACACGCCTGTGGGTGTGGTTGTAGGGGAAGCCGGTCCGTGCCCGGCTGGGGGGCACAGAGCGGCTTCTGAGGCGCCTTCTCCTCGCTCCCCCTCACGGCCCCAAGAGCCGCCATTGCCCCTCAGGGCAATGAAATCTCGCGAGAGTTGGAGCCACCCGGCCCATCTGACAAGCGGGTGCCCCGAGATCTCGCGAGACCTCCGGCAGCACCGCCCCTCGGGCCCCGAAGGGCGGGAATCGCCCGCATTAAATCGCGCCAGAGAGATATCGCGAGACTTCTATTTGCCCCGCCCACACAGGAGGCGGAGCCAGAGCGATTTGCTCCGCCCCGCGAATAAATTATTCTATACGTCATCAACAGGCGCCGCCCGTCTCGAAAGCCCCCTGGGGGCTTCGCTGGCGCCGTCGCGCTTTTAGAGCTGCCCTCAGCCGCCTGCAAACCGCTCTAGCGCCGTGGCGGCGGCTCCCAAAATCCCGCGGCGGGCGCGGGGCGGGCGCGGCGATCCCGCTCCGTCCTCCCGCGGGGGCCGCGGCGGCGGCGGCGGGGCTGCGGCGGGGCTGCGGCGGCAGGCGGGGCTGCCCGGCGCGGGGTGCCGGCGATGTCCGGGTCCCGGGCGGCTCCTCCCGGTTGAGCGGCGGCTCCGCGCCGGCCCCGCGCCCTCCCCGCGCCGCGGGGTCCGGCAGCCGCGGCCCGCCCGGCCGGGCATGAGGCGGAGCAGCGGCGGCGGCGGCGGCACAAAGGCTCCTCCGGGGCTGCGCCTCGCCTGACGCGGCCCAGCGGCCCCCGGGCCCCGCGGGACGATGTCGCAGGATCCCGACATGGACAAGACGATCAAGGTTGGCGGGAGCCGCCGGGAAAGGCACGGGAACCCCCCCCCGGGGTGGGGCGGCCGGGTGGCGGTGCCCGTGTGGGGGATTTAGGGGGGTTTTTGGGCACGAGCAGAGCTCGGTGTGGGAAGGAGAGGTTTGTTTACTCCGAGCAGGGGGCAGGCGGGGGATCCCGCAAAACAAACAGCCCAAGGAGCAAAACTTTTTGTTATTTATGTATTTCGGCGAACAAAGGGGTTGGTGTTCATTGGCTGCCAAGTTAGAGAGTTCTCTTGTTAATTAGTAGCCTGTCTTCCATTGGTTAATGACTCTGTCACTTCCCGGGCTAATTAGTGCCACGCTCAGCCCCTGCTCCTCCTTGGGGCCGGGGGCGGTTCCTGGCTCGGTGTCTCTGAGTTGGTGATCGCGATCTGTCCCTGCTGGAATTCCCTTTTAAAACATCCCATGTTAATCATGGGAGCTGATTTCAATGCAGATGCAGAGGTTGGGTTTTTTAGTTTCTCCCTTATCTTGGGGGTTCTGCCCAATGCCCTTGTGTCCCCTAAATTCTGTATTCTTTGTGTCCATAAATTCTGTATTCCTTGTGTCCCGTGAATTCTGTATTCCTTGTGCCCCATAAATTCTGTATTCCTTGTGTCCAAAGCCTTCTTCCCAAGCTTTGTTAATCATCCCCAGATCTAAGATCACTGAAACACATCAAGCCCTAAACCTTAACGAGACAATTCCACCATCAAGGAATTTGGTTCTCTAACACTCAAGACATCACTCAAAGTTTGTTGGTTGCTCTGTTTCACAGATTAAATCTTGTAGATGAGGCTTGAAAGCTACAAAGATCAAACACCAAAGAACAGCCTTTCTTGAGAGAATTTTTCCCAGTTTTCCAGCAGTCAGACCCCATTTCCAGACCCCATTTCCACCCCCGACCCTGTTTGTTTCCAGACCCTGTTTCCCAACCCCTTTCTCATTCCCTACAACTGCACAAGCTGTTGGGATGTCAGGCAGCATTCCCAGAGTTCCTGTTGAGGTGCTGCCATGGAAAAACCACTCTGGAGTTTGGGATTTGTGTGTTTGGAGCTGATCAAATCCAGGGTTTCAGGCTGGGAGCTCAGGATCCTTCTCTGCCCTGGCTGGGTTTCCTGTGGGAGTTCCTTTTTGGGATAAAGGGATGTAAATCGATGTTTTCAAGCCTCTCTGGAGGTTCTTTACCTTGTGCAGCCAATTAATCCTGGAAATTTTGGGTTGGAGGGACTTTAAATCTCATCCTTTCCACCCTCTGCCATGACAGGGGCAGCTCCCACGAGCCCAGGTTGTTAAAAGTTTGTTTCCAACCTGGCCTTGAGCGTTTCCATATTGAAAATTTGTGGGGTTTGCACTAAAAAAAAGCTCAGAGTAGAAGGAAATCTAAAGGGGTTGTAATTAACCCCTGAGGTGGAGTGTCAGAATTGTTGCCTGTGGTTTTTCTTCTTGGCACACTCCAGGGAAGGAGCCATCCTGAAGGCTTGTGGGGGGAAAAAAAGAAGATTTAAGTGTTTCTGTGGTATTTCATGTGAAGGTGAAGGTCCCCATCAGAACTCTTGGGGTTTAGAGGTGAAAAGCTGAGGCAGTTGTGGAAGTGCAGGGACAGTTCTGTGCTCCTGCTCCTCCCAGTCCTGAGAGATTCAACCAAAAACCCCTGGAATTCTGGGCACAGTCTGAACCCACCCCATAATTTCATACTTTCATAATTTATGCTGATTTTTCTGCGCCTCAGATCCTCGGATTAGGTCAGGTTTGGTTGGTCTCAGCTCAGGTTTGAGGTCTGTGATTCAGGACAGTGAATCCACGTGTGGGAATCGAGGGGAGCTTGGAGGAGCAGGAGGAGGAATTCCCCAGGAATTGCTTTTATTGGATCCATGGAATTTTTCCAAGCAGCAGCCTGCACTCTTTCAGGTTACTCCATGACTCCCAAAGCTCCTTATTTCCACCCTTTTCCCATCAATACCCAGTGGAATTGTGGAATCAGTGAGGTTGGAGAAGCCCTTGCAGCCCCTGAGCAGTGCTGATGTGTGGGAGAGCAGCCTGGGGGAATCCAGGCTGGGAGAACTCTGGGAATTCTGCATTTCCAGCCTCTGAGCATCCCAGACTGCTGACTCTGCCCTCTGGGAGGGTGCCCAAGCTCTTGGCTGAGGCTTGGTGGGAGGGAATTTCACTGCTGGAGAGATCCTGGCTCTAAGTGGGAGCAAAACTTTGCTGTAATTCCAAATATTTCATAGCATTGTCCCCTTTTCCCACTGAAAATTAATGTAAGGAGGGATCAGAGGTGGCAGGTTCCTTTCAGAGGAAGGTTTCCTGTCAGGAATTGCAGCCCTGCAGGGTTTTTTGGAAGTGCTGCTCTTCTGTTCCCAGGCACAGCAGATGAATCCCAGCTGAGGCAGCCTGGAATTTTGGAGCTGTGCAAAATTTAGAGGCAGGGGATTCCCAGATGTGGAGCTGAGCCCAGGAATTCCATCCCCACGGAATCCAAGCCAGGAGACAAAGCCTTTGTGCTTCCCAGCTGAAAAAACCTGGATATTTTCAAATTCATTGATGCTTTTAAAGCATTTCCAGCTGTTTGGGATCAGAATCACAGGATCCTTAAGGTTTTAAAAGACCCCCAAGGTGGTGGAGCCCAACCTTTGTCTGACAAATGAGCTCCTGCTGGGATGTCACTGCTCCAAGAATGCCTCAAGCTGCTCTGGAAATGGATTTATCCACGTTCCAGGAGCTAAAACAGCTCCCATTCCTGAGCTGGGAGGTGAAGTGATGCTGGGAATTGCTGAGCAAATCCTGGAGTTGGTGTCATTTATGTTTCTTGACCACTGAATTATTCATTTTAACTTCTGAGCTGCTTTGGGATGAAGGTTGGGATTCAGCTGTGAAAAGTGCAGGATATGAAATTGCTGCCTTTTTTTTAAAAAAAACAATGAACATTTTCCCTGCTCACAAATCCCTCCTTGAAAGTTGTGTTTTCATCCCAGCCCTGCTGCTTTCAGTCCTCTGCAGCTGAACATGAGGCAAATTAAATCAGCTTTTCCCCAACAGGCTCCTGAAAAATGAAATTTATCTGAGCTGCATTGATGAGAAATTTCTTTGAGCTCCACCTGAAAACCACAAATGTGGCTGATCCCCTGAGTTTTTCTGTCCCTTTCTTTTAAACCTTTTATAAAACCAGTGGTGGCCTCTTCCACGAATTTCCAGTGTATTTGGGATTTTTTTTACCTGCTTCCCTAAGCTCCCCCAGTGCTGGAGTTGCAGCAGCTCCTTTTTGCTGTGATTTATCCCCGAGCAGAGGCAGGAATTTAATAAAGGAACAAAGGCCCAGCACAGGGCATCAATCAAAGCACTGAGCCCTGCATTTGCAGCCTGCCTTGGGACGTGGTTAAGCCTGAGAGCACCCAAGCTGTGGCCTAACAAAACCCAGCCTTGTTTGTGTGGATTTGGATAAAAGGAGCCTGGTTTGTTATCAGGAAAAATCTAAAATTAATCATGCAGGGTTTAATTTACAGGGTGATGTGAAAGGTGTGAAACCTCCCATTTTCTGTTGTGCTCTGTGACCAAAAAAAATCCATTTTAAGGCTGAAATGGGCTCCTTGTTTTGTTGGGATCGATCATTTATAAGTGGGAAGCTGCAATTGAGTCAGGGAGAGATGCCCTTGGTACACTTTGGGGTGTGAAAACCACAAAATCCCATTTAGTCCTCTCAAAAATCCTGTTCCAAAATTCCAGGTGCACAGAAATGATTGGAATCAGGTAAATCGTGACATGAGTATTTATATTTATATTTATATTTATATTTATATTTATATTTATATTTATATTTATATTTATATTTCATTTTCCTCAGCAAAGCAAACTCCCCAGCAGGCACTTTCCTGCCAGCCAGATCTGGGGTTTTTTTTTTTTTTGGGGAAGGCTGTAATAATTTGATTTATTACCTATTTCTTGACTGTTGTTTTTTCCCCCTCTTGCTGCTCCTTTTCCTGAACAGGAAACCTCCATTTTAGAGGAATACAACATTAACTGGACTCAGAAGCTGGGAGCTGGCATCAGTGGGCCCGTTAGGTAAGGGAACACTCTGGGATTGTTGCTGCCCTGTGGAGGAGTCAGTGAGTATTTTCCTAAATGTGATGATGGAAAAATTATAAACAACAAATATCTCTGTCCCACGTGGGTCATGCAGAAGGGGTTTTGTCTTTTTTTGGGGGGGGAATGTGGGAAGGAAAACTTCTCCTGCCTTCCCTGTTCCCACAGCCAGGAGGGAACGGGAATTGGTTGTGGAATAACAGAAATTCCTCCTGACCCTCCCCATCCTTGGATCCTGGTGCTCCAGCACTGCCCTTTTCCTGCTTTTCCAGTTGTTTTTCCAGCTCTTCTCATGAGCCCAAAGCAGACACTGCCACTGGCTTTGCATCCCAGCCCTGCTCCTCATGGATTTCCAAGCCCTGGATGCTTTCTGGGGAGAAAAACATCTTTCCAACAAGGCCTCTCCCTTCAGGGAAGGGGAATTTGTGCTGGAAAACAACTGCTGCTCTTCCTGGGAGCTCCTTTTGTCTTTCCCATCATTTATCTTCCTGTCTGGGCTGTTGGTTTCTCCTCATCCTTTTTGTGTTTTCATTAAAACTCCCATTTTGTGCTTTATCCTTTTAGCTGCCTGTTCCAACACGAGCCCTTTCCTCAACTGTCAGTGTTAAATGGGGGGGAAAAAGTGGAAAAAATGACACCAAAACCCAGAATTTCCTTCCCAAAGCACTTTATCTGTTCCAAACACTTTATTTATTCCAACATCACTGGGGCTTTTCAGGTGTGCTTTGGGTTATTTCCATCCCAAATCTCTCTTTGAGGCTGAATTTAGAGCGAGAGCTGTGCCCTGTGTATCCCAGACTGGGGGCATTCCTTGGAATTCCCAGGTGGAGAGCAAACCCAGAGCCACAAATCAATTGCTTCAGGTGTCTTGTTTTTAACATCCTTGCTGACTGAATGATTTTGTTGCTGTAATACCAGAGTCTGCATGAAAAAATCCTCCCAAGAACGTTTTGCACTGAAAATCCTCCTCGATCGTCCAAAAGCTCGAAATGAGGTACAGTTCCTGCTTTTCTCTCCAAAAAAACCCTTCAATTGTTGGGGATGTTTTAAAAATCAAACCCCACCACCAAACCCCCCATTTGCTGGTTGTGCTTTATTTCTAATGAGATTTATTTATAATGAACTGAGGTGTATTTTAAAGCTGTTCTTCTCCCTGCGTGCCGTGGGATGGAGCATAACCAGTCTGAGAGGGGATTTTGTTTCCATACATCTCACTCTGGGATGTCACTGCTCCAAGAATGCTTCAGGTTGCTCTGGAAATGGATTTATCCGTGTTCCAGGAGCTGAAACAGCTCCTGACACTGGTTGGGAGTTCCTGAGGTGCCAAACTGTCAGCCTGTGGAATGATGGGCACTGCTCCGAGCTGTCAGGAATTTCAGGGAGGATTAATTGTCCTCGAGCTTTAGGCTGCTTCCATTTCTTGTTACTGAGCAAATTCTCCTTTAAAATTCCCATTAAAATAATCTTGGCTTGATTGAGCAGCCCAGGGAGCTTTAAAGTGGGGAAAACTCCTGAAGTTCCCTGCTCCACAATGCTGGGACAGGAGGTGTTGTGGCTGCTGGAGCACTGAGCCACGAAAGAAGCCAGATGATGGAATTTTAGGGTTTATTCATTAATTTCCAGCTCCAATTACATCCACATCACTACTTTAAAGCTGGTTTTATCTTTAAATTCATATAAACAACTCAAAGATTGAGCTTTTCCTGGGGCTCAGCATGTGATTCCGTGATCTGTAACAAATTTGGGGGCAATCCTGGGATGGTTTTATCCCAATGTGAGCAGTGTCAGGGCTCAGCAGGGCTCAGGTGCCCATCCCTGTGTGCAGTAACAGCTTTTCCCTTCTCTTCAAGGTACGTCTGCACATGATGTGTGCAACACATCCCAATATTGTTCAAATAATTGAAGTTTATGCTAACAGTGTGCAGTTCCCACATGAATCCAGCCCCAGGTAAGATTACATAGGGTGATTCATTCCCACCGCTTGCTTTCCATGTTTAGCTCAAGGTATAGTGGAGTTTGCTTTTTTTTTTTTTGGTTTGGTTTTAATCACAGAATTATTATTTAAAAGGGGTCCCAGATATAAGAATTATCCTGCAAACCAAGCAGCTCTTGCTTTTTTTTCCTCCTCCCCCCTCCCCTGACTTTTGTGTATTTAAATTATTTTGCCTCCTTCACTCCCTGTTTTGAATGCATCTCCATTTTTTTAGGTTTTTCATTGATTCAGTCTGCACTGTGTGAAAGAGTTGTTTCTAAAAAATACGAAATTCAGCCCTGAAAAACTCTCAATGCATTGTCCTGCTTTAAATGGTCACAGGAAAACATGGAGCAGAGTGATTTTTCGTGCATTATTATCGCTTAGGATAAAAATATTGTCTTCTGATGGGATCTTAGTGGAGAAAATCATCAGAGCTGGGAGAATGAAAGAGCTGAGAGCTGTCTTAGGCTCTGGTGTAGCTGATTTTGCTGTGTGGTGGGAACTGGGAGTTAATTCCTTGAGGATCTGGCAGCCCTGATCTCCACCTTCCTCTTTGTTATCCTTCATAATTATGGCAATAAAGCTGTAAATTCAAATAATGGGGGATCCACACTCCAAAGCATCCATGTGCTGTGTTATCCTCGAGGGCAGAGTTATCCCTTGGAGTGTCCTCACAGCTTCCAGCTCCATGCTGGTTGGAGCTGGATGTATCCATGTCAGATTGGTTCCAGCTGGATGTGGGAGCCCATCAGGAGGAGCAAACTGGAGATTCCTGGCTGCCAATCACTGGGAGCCAGAAAATCCTGTGGATTTTAGACTCGAGAAGGCAAAACGAGAGCACCAAAATAACCCCAAGCAGCGTAGAGAAAGCAGTGTTTGTGTGAAATATGCATTCTTAGCTTAGCAATTCTGTTCTTTTTTTTTGCTGATTTTTTTTTTTTAATGTAACAACATGAAATGCTTTTGAACAGGGCTCGGCTCCTAATTGTAATGGAGATGATGGAAGGGGGAGAGCTCTTCCACAGAATCAGCCAGCACCGGCACTTTACTGAGAAGCAAGCGAGCCAAGTAACAAAGCAGGCAAGTCACCCCCTGTCCCAGCAAATCCATCATGCTCTGGCTAAAGTAGGGACAATTCCTGAGGGCTGGGAGGGTGGGAAAAAAGGATGAAATAAAAGAATCCTCAGTTGTGATCCGATGATCATTGCCTGCTTTGTTATAAGTGACAATGCCAAAGCTTTATTAGGAATAAAGGATTGAAGGTGTGGGCTTGTTCTCTGGGGCTGCTGTGCTTTAACCACGTTTTTCCTCACCACAGAACACTTCCAAGAGAATTTTGTCATTCCTGTTGTCCTAAAAGTGTTGCCTCCAGCAGGACTCCCGAGCTCTGGAATCTCCGTGTCACCCTTGGCATTTCTCTCCTCTGGGCCGGGGGTTTTTCAGGCTGGGTTCTGGGTTTGGGCTGATGGAATTTTCCTGGAAGATAACAAGGAATGTGTTTGTTTGTTGTGATTTTGTGTCTCTTTGTTCTGATGTCGTTTTTCCTTCAGCGTTTCTCTCCCAGCTCCCTCCTGAGTGCTGTATTTTATAATCTCCACAGTGGTTTCTGCAGGGGGTTTTGGTGTCCATCAGGCTCTTTGGTGCTTGGCAGTGCCTGGTGGCACTCACAGAAGGATCTCTGTGGATTTCAGTGCTGGCATCCCCAGTTCCCCTCAGCTGGAGAGAGAATGTTTGAACCTGGGGCAAAAAAAAAATTCCGTGTTACTTTTGTGCTTTGACTTGTTTCTAATGAAATGCTAATTGTGCTGGTACTCTTTGGTCTCATCCAACAAAGAAATGAGGTGGAAGTACAGAATTATTCTTGGCAGCTTGTTTGACTTCCTTTGGGCTCTTTGATTCTGACATGGTGGGGAAATCTTGTAAAACTTTACCAGAAATCAAGACTTTGATTTGAATTTTGTGTCTACACTTGGCTTATTAATGTCTTAAGTAACTCTTTGCTTTAATGTTTATGGAAATGAAGTTTGAAATGTGAAAGTCTTTATACAATTCTTTTAGCTGGTGGTTCTTCATCGTTGTCTTGTACCCAGGAATGGTTAAAACTTGTCACAGCACTGCCTCATTTTCTCTGGGAATGTGTTTGTATTTATTGCTGAGCTAAATTAGCAGTGAAGTTCTCTTGTGACAGTAATTTGGAGTTTTTTAAGGACTCTAAACTTGGGTAGGATCCTCCAGAATCCTGCAGGGATACTTCCAAATAAGGGTTGTGTGGCTGTGCCTCACTTCTGTCTCAGGAATGCTGTTTAAATGTTTATACTTGGCTTTTCTTTCAATGAATTGCACTTGGAATTGTGCAGTCCCTGGAGCTTTCCTGCCTGGACTGCAGCTTCCTAAAGCATCCTTGAAAGAATCAAGGAATGCATTTCTTTGGGATATCCACAGAATGATTAAAGTGCAGGCAGTACCATCAGAAATTAAAGAACAAAACTTGCCTGGGTGTTGGATCTCCAGGCAGGACCAAGAGCAGTGAATTATTCCCTGGAGTACTGAAGCAAGAACTCGCTGCTGGGTGTCCAGCAGGGTGGAATTGCTGGGCAGGGGCAGCACCCTGGAGCCCTGGCACAGCAGGGAGGGGGCACTGGCACCCCCTGCTTCACTTTGGGGGGCTCTTAATGCCTTGAGGTGATTGGGAGGCCCAGGCCAGCCTGGCTTTTGTTTTCTGTTTGTTTTGAGTGCAAACTGAATGAAACCTCTTGGTGGGATTCATGTCCCAGTTGTCACTTCACTGCAGCACTGCCCAGCAGGGTCAGGCTTGTCCTAACCCAGAACTCCACCCGAGCAGAGTGGAAATGTTTGGGGTCTGAGCTGAGTTGGAAATGTCCTTTTTAAAGCTGCAATAAAAGTCCAGGCTGCAGGAGGAGGTCAGTGATTGTAGCTGATTTGTTGTGCCCTTTTCCAGATAGCTTTGGCTTTGCAGCATTGCCACTCACTAAACATTGCACACAGAGACCTCAAGCCTGAGAATCTCCTCTTCAAGGATAACTCTCTGGTAAGATGAACATTTGCAATTCTTTTGCTGCTGAATTCTGTAAAATGGCTCAAGGGTGACTCTCAGAGTAGTGGTAAAATGACATTAATGGTTTGGTGACAAAATTTAACCACCTTGATGGACTTGGTGCTTTTCCATCCCTAAATCTCCTTGGAGGGCAGTGAGTCCTTGCTGCTGCTGTTAAATAGGAGTCAGGTTCTCCCCCTGAATGTAGATCCAGCTTTGCTGAGGACAAAATCATCTCTTTCCCCTCATCAGGATGTTCTAACCCTCTACCTAGAGGTGCTTTGATAGATCCAAACCATTCTTTGTCTCACAACCAGCCTGGATATGCAGTGACCCCCCCTTGCAAGGGGCTCAGTGCTTTCCCAATCCCTGAGGGGAAGAGGGGAGGCTGTTCCTAGCCCAGAGCATCCAGAAAAGCAAAACCTCTATTTTGGAAGGTCAGTTTGTGACCTTTCAGCTGCCTTGTGGAGTGTGAGGGTATAAATACAACATTTGGAAAAGGTGAGGTGAGGACGGTGGGAGAATTGTGTGTTAGAAAAGCTGATTTAATGAGATTTCTCTGATAAAGCCTCTTCTCCTTGTTTCAGGATGCACCTGTTAAATTGTGTGACTTTGGGTTTGCCAAAGTAGACCAAGGTGACTTGATGACACCCCAGTTCACTCCCTATTACGTAGCACCTCAGGTAACAACCACTTCCAGCTCTGGGCTCAGGGGGGATCATTTATTGCCTGAGCCTCCATATCCACATCATTTTAACACCCTTTGCTGTCCTGGCAAGGGCTCTGGGTGCAGGAATCTCGAGGAATTGGATATGAGCCACCTCTGGAGCTGGAGTTCCACAGGGATTCCCCAAATTCCCCAGCCTCTGCTCAGCACTGCTGGTGACAATTGGCCTTTAGCTGTATTAAAGGAGCTTTGGAGAAATTAAAGGAGCTGCTTTGGAGAAATCCCTGCTTTGCCATCCTCCTTCCAGCTCAGCTAATTCAGGATTCCACTAAAAAGGACTTTGCTAGAACAAAAAGGCTCTGAGAAGGTGACTGCTCCCAAAGGGCACTGGCACAGGGTACCTGGGCACCTTGGCCTGGCCCCTCATCATTAAACACAATCTGTAATTACACACAGGCTGCTCTTTGTAGTGCTGCCTTCCCCCCTCTCTCCCATCCTTTGTGTTGGAGTCCTGGAGAAAATGAAAAGCAGCTGCAGATGGAGATTTAATTGCAGTGCTGGGCAGCCTTTAATCACTGGGAGGGGCAATTCAGAGATCAGGGCATGCTCTGGAAATGCCTCCTCAGCTGGGGCTCCCTGCAGCCCAGAGCCACAGACTGCATCAGCAAGGGATAGATTTGATGGGATTTGTTCCTGGGAGAGGCAAAAAGGAGCTCAGGTTACCCTCCAAAGACACTTCAGCTTCTAGTTCTAATCATGGAAGGGTTGGAGGTTGTGAGCTGTTGCTTTAATTCAGGCAGAACTGGAGACTTCAGTCAAAGCAGCAAAATAATTTAGTATTTTCCTCATGTAGAAAGCTCCAAGTCTTTCTTAGGGAGAAAAATTGGAGTTTGGTAGAGTCTTCAGTAGCTGGAATAAGTTTCCTGAATGGAAAAGCATCAGGAATCTTTGGCATGGGCTTTGCTGGTTGTGGTGCCTGTTGATGAGATGGATTTGTGTTTGTTTTTCATTTTTCCCCTCTCACCAGGTATTGGAGGCACAAAGAAGACATCAGAAAGAAAAGTCTGGTATTATCCCCACCTCTCCAACCCCTTACACTTACAACAAGGTGAGCTGGGAAACAACAGCTTTAAAAATCTTCCCCACCCTACTGGGGCTTCTGATAGAGCAAATAATGAAATGCACACTTAGTCCAAACCTCATTAATGATCCTCTCATTAAAGGAAAAATACACAAATGCTCTTAAGGAGCACTAAATGTGGACAAGATTTTGGAGAGAGTAGAATGACTCTGCTGGAGTGAGGCCATGAGGGAAGTTCTCTCACCTCTGTTCAAAGGGAATCTCTTTTCCTGCTGTCAGAGTTTCTGGATGTGCAGAGCATTCCTTGTTCAGGCAGTTGTGCCAGAAACTGCTCTGTACCTGGATCTTTGGGAAAACAACCAAGAATTTATTGTGTAGCTGCTGGAATCTTGGCAAAATCATGGCAGGAAATACCCTGGAAGGTCATAACCTTTTTTTGGGCATTCCAAAACATTTTCCTCTGTATTATCATCACTGTCTTCTGCTGGCTGAGCAGTCCTTGAACCACTGAGTGTTCTGGGAATGTCAGTTTTAATTCAAGTTACCTGGTTTGTGATCCCAGTGTAAGGATCTCCCTGATTCCAGCTTTAGGGATGGTTCTTTATTCCACCACGTGCCTGAGCAGGTGTTTGCTATGCAGTGTTAGCATTTAGTAGCCTCAGAGAGAGAGTTAAAGCAAATTTTAATTAGTCTGCATCACAAAGCTGCCTTCTTCAGGGCTCTGATTGCCTTTTCTCCATCCTGGAGGACCAGGTTGGTGCTTGTAGCAGACACTTCTGTTTCTGAGCTCTTCAGAATGTGCCAATAGTATTTTCAATATGGAGTTGTTTCTTCTCTCTCCTGTGCCTTGATTTGGGATTTACAAGGTGGGAGGGATTTTCTTTCCATGTGAAGAATTGAGCTGTGGAGCCCTGGTGGCACTGAGTGAAAAGGCTGCTGAGGGAAGGGCCTTTTGTCCTTGTCCTGCAAAAGCAGCATCTGGCACTCTCCTGGCTCCCCAAAATAGATCCTGCCAGGCTTCCAGGTGCTCTGTCCTTCCATGGCAATCCAGTCCTGCTCCTGGCTCCTTCATCTCCCTGGCTGTCAGCACAGACAGCTCTGATTTCATGTCCCGGATGGATGGATGGATGGATGGTGGTTCTGTTTTCAGCCTCCCATTGTAAACAATTATGGGACTGGGGGAGTAGGATTCAGGTATCCCTTTGCATCCCTGGCTGCTGCCAGACAATTCCCAACCACCTGGGAATTGTTGAGCTTGGAGCAGGGAGCTGCCTCGTTCACAGCAGCCAGATTTATCCATGAAGGTGGATAAATGGTTCTGTTTCCCATAGGGAATCACCCAGAGCTTTTAGCAGCACTCCCCCACTGTTTGCTGCTCCCCAAAAATGACCCTGTCCTTGCTTGCAGAGCTGTGACCTGTGGTCCCTGGGGGTCATCATCTACGTGATGCTGTGTGGGTACCCCCCTTTTTACTCCAAGCACCACAGCAGGACGATTCCCAAGGACATGAGGAAAAAGATTATGACAGGAAGCTTTGAATTCCCAGAGGAAGAGTGGAGCCAGATCTCGGAAATGGCAAAAGACATCGTGAGAAAGTGAGTCCATGGAGGAAACTCCTGGGTTGCTCTGTGCTTGTGTTTGAGGGATTGGGATGTTTCAGTGGTAAAAAATTGGGAATGTTTCAGTGGTAAAGAATTGGAATGTTTCAGTGGTAAAGAATTGGAATATTTCAGTGGTAAAGAATTGGAATATTTCAATGATAAAGAATTGGAATGTTTCAGTGATAAAGAATTGGAATATTTCAGTGATAAAGAATTGGAATGATTCAATGATAAAGAATTGGAATATTTCAGTGATAAAGAATTGGAATATTTCAATGGTAAAGAATTACAGTATTTTAGTGCTAAAGAATTGGAATGTTTCAGTGGTAAAGAATTGGAATGTTTCAGTGGTAAAGAATTGGAATATTTCAGTGGTAAAGAATTGGAATATTTCAGTGGTAAAGAATTGGAATATTTCAGTGGTAAAGAATTGGAACATTTCAATGATAAGGAATTGGAGTATTTCAATGGTAAGGAATTGGACTGTTTCAGTGGTAAGGAATTGGAATGTTTCAATGGTAAGGAATTGGAATGTTTCAATGGTAAGGAATTGGAAAAGCACCTGGAAGTGCCTTATCCCAAGGGTTGTTATTCCAGCAGCAGTGAGTCTGCAGCTCATCCAGCTGAGAGAATCTCTGTCACATTCAGCATAAACCAAGTCTGGGAAATATTTTTCTTTCCCTGCCCAAATGTTTAGTTTTGATGTCTCTTTTTGTTGGGGTGAATTGTGTGTTTGGTCTTTAAGGGGAACAGGAGCACTGAAGGGTTTCAGAATAACACAACTGGCACGGATTTCCTGGGATGACGTTTAAATTCCTGTGAAAATCAAGTGGCTTTAATGGCATGTGGTAAATCTGCCCCTAAAGCCCTGTGCACATCATACACAACCTAAAAAGAGTCAGGCAAAAGGATGGAGAGGGAGGTTAAGATCTGTCATGAGGTGCCAGACTCAGATAAGAGTTTGCATGGATGTTTTATTCCAAATGCTAATGGAGTCTGTTTTCCATGCAGGGCACATCCCTCAGCTGGGACTGTTTCAAAGACTTGGTCTGTTTGGGAGCAAGAACATGGCACTGATTAGGGCTTGACCTCACTTATTTTTGAAAAAGTGACAGGGACTTACTGCCTTTGCATCACCAGAGGAACAGAGAGAATAAAAGCAACTTAAATAGGAAAAAAAAAAAATCAATTGGGGAAGTAATTTAAAAGTGTCACTGGCTCCTCAGATGTACTGTAAATTCTCTGAGGATTTCACATTGTTTGGAGAGGCTGCTGAGACCTTTTTAAAGCTGTGCAGGAGAACCCCCAACCTTTCACCAAATTAACTTTCCTTTATAGCAAGGTCAGCTCTTTATTCTCACACAGAAACTCCACAGGCAAAAGGTTTCTTTGTCTTCTGAAATTCCCATAAAACTCAGCTCTCAGGATGTTGTCACATGGATCCAGTTCATTTCATTCTCCTTTTAATGTTATCAGGATTCCCTTTCCTGCTTTTTTTTCCAACCAGGGAGTCTGAAGCTGTGTTTAGGGTGCAGGAATACATTCAGATTTAATCTAATTCCAGCTAAATTTACATTCTATGGATGTAGGCAGCTCTTCTGCCTTCTGGAGGTCATGTTTGACATTCAGGCAGCTGCTGCCTCTCTCTGGAGCTGATTTCTGACCTCGTGAGGGTTTGATAATGGGTTAGGATTTGGAAAATGCATGGAAAAGGAATGCTCATGTCTGGTATCGAAAGGGAACTTAACCTGGTTGGCAGCAAGGGGGATTTCTGAGTTCCCCCGTGGTGCTGCTGACATTTTGCACAAGTTATTTCCACTTTCTTGGTACATTAAACAATTGTGCTCTGCAGCCAAGGAGCTGATTTGGAGTTGTCTAAGGAAGTGTGACAAGCTCATGGAGTCATTCCCGTTCTCATTGTGACTTTGGGATGACTTATCAGCACTCTGTGGGAAATTTTGCTTTTTTTATTTAGTTGTGCTCATTGTGAGCACACAAATTTATCTGCAAATCCCCTTTCCAGGTGCTAGAAAAAAATCCATTTCATGGAGTTTTCAGCAATCTCAGAATAAGGTTGCTTTTTATTTTGAGGAGCTGGAAGCAAAGTGTTCATTACTTGAGGATTTGTTGAGCTGAGGGGTGGCATGGTGGGAGCAGTGAATCCTGCACAGTTTTCATGCCCAGAGTCCTGGGAATGAGTGTAACCTGTTCTGGGGATGAGCTCTGGGAGTGCATTTCCAGAGAATACCAGTCTGGATCATTTCCAGTTCCTCTGGAAGGTGATTTCCCACCTGGGAGCAGTAGCTGTGGAATTCAGCAGCACAGGGGTACCCCAGGAATGCCTTTAGCACCTTCCTTTGCATTGCCCTGGCTCACTTTTGACAGCATTAAACCACAGCAAGGTCAGGGAGCTGGGACAGATTTGGGACTGATTTTTAGTGGTAAAGTGGGGCAGTTTGAGCTCTTGGAAGAGCTTCTTTTTTGGCCTTTAAAATGCTTAAATTCTCTGTAAATCAACAAACCCCTCAGTAGGGATTTATTCCTTCCTCTCCAGGCTGCTGAAGGTCAAACCTGAGGAACGTCTGACCATTGAGGGGGTGTTGGACCATCCCTGGCTCAATTCCACGGAGGCCCTGGATAACATCCTGCCCTCTGCCCAGCTGATGATGGACAAGGTCTGAGCAGCAATTATTTTATCAGGAATGTTGCACAAGAGCAGGAAAGCTCTGGGATGGGTGGAGGGTTTTCTTTGATCTGGGTTTATGTAGATAAGGAGCTTCTCTTCTGCTTGAGGAGAGCCTGGGATCTTAGGGAGAAAATGGAAATGGGAATGAAAATGGAAATAAAATGTGAACTTTGGGCTTGAAGGAGATGTTCCCAGATTGGTGGTAACGAGCAGCCACGTGCTGATGGGAGAGAGCAGAGCCTGAGGGATCTTCCATAGGTCTTTCTTCTTTTTTGCCATGTTTTATCTTCACTGCAGCAATGACCTCGCTAATTAAACAAATAGTCCTTGTTTCCTTTAATTTCTGCTCAAAGAGGAGTTCAGTCAATCTTGTGAACATGAGAAGGAGATGATTCTTTGTCCTGTTTCCCCCAGGGATATTTTGTCAGTGATTTTAGTTCTAACCATGCCTTGCTTCATGCAAACCTGATTTTTCTTACACATCTCCACGATAAATCGGATTTTGGTGCCTCTTTTTTTCACTTCACCCATGGCAAACACTGTCCATGTGTTGTTCCACCAAGTGCCCCTTTTGTCTCTGCAGGCCATGGTGGCAGGGATCCAACAGGCTCATGCAGAACAACTTGCAAACATGAGAATCCAAGACCTCAAAGTGAGCCTGAAGCCCCTTCACTCAGTGAACAACCCGATCCTGCGCAAGCGGAAACTCCTGGGGTAACTCCAAAGCTTCTTGTCTTCTCACAGCTCATCCATTTTTGGGTTTACATTAACAAACCTGAGCCATCAATCTCCCAGTTCTCTCTTATGGAAGTCCAGCCTTGTTCTTTTTCTTTTTTTTTTTTTGTCTCTTTTCTATACCAAAACTTCCTTGCAGCTTTAGCTGGATGGCAAAGCAGTGTCTGACTCTTTCTATACAATTATTGTTGAAAGGACAACGTGGAGGCAGCTGAGATGGCTGGAAAATGGCTTTGGGAATGGCACAGGCTCAGTTTGGATGGTTTAACACACTCTTGGTGTTACTCAGTCAAGTGATAGTGGCACAGTGTGGTTTGGCTGCCAGGATGGGGCAGTGAGGGTTGGAAGGAGGTTGGGTGCTGTTCCTGTGTTAAATGGGATGGTGGGTCACATGTAAGATAAGGCAAACTGGGACAAAGAATTCCAGGATCTTTTTTCTCATCCTGACATTTATTTACTGAAAAAGTCAGGTAATGTCTCTCTCTCTCTCTCTTTGTTTGAGTTAATCTGAAAAATACCTCATGCATTTTAGGATTGCCCTTATTTGAAGTAATTTAAAGGAATATTTCTTTTTCTTCATACCTCAAATGGTCTCATAATATACCACAATAATTATAATTAACGCTGAACCTGTCTCTGTTTCCCAGAGAGGGAAGGAGCTGTGTTCTACTGGAGCAGTTACACAACGAGTAACGAGCTTGAGCTGTGCCCAAATTCTAATTATTTCCCTCTTGTTCCTCCACAGCACCAAGCCAAAGGATGGTGTTTACATCCATGACCCTGAGAATGGAAGCAACGATTCCAACGTGGCTCTGGAGAAGCTGAGAGATGTGATTGCACAGTGCATTCTACCACAGGCTGGTAAAGGTTGCCACTTTTAAAAACGTTTTATTCCTAAATGGGCAAGACACCGACTTTGGGTCTGTGTGTGTCAGTGCTGAGGAAGGAAAAACAAAACTCCTGGGCAGCCTCTGGGCTGGGATTTGGGTTCATGTGGAATTTTAGTGACATGCAGAGCTGTTACAAGAACTTTCAAACAGGAATATTTGGTTTAAAGCCCATTTCGTGGTTTGTGTGGGGTGAGCAGGAACTCAGCACTGCCCAGTTTGCTGAGCCCCGAGGCCAAACCTCCTGTGTCCATTTGTTGTCCCAAACAGGAGAGAATGAAGATGAGAAGCTGAATGAAGTGATGCAGGAGGCCTGGAAATACAACAGGGAGTGCAAGTTGCTGCGAGACACCCTGCAGAGCTTCAGCTGGAATGGTGAGAATTCCTGCTCTCCCACAGGGAATGTGGAAACGGGGGGAAGCACAGACCTCCTGCTATGGAAATACCCCCAAATTTATTGGATTTGGGCTGATTTAGGTTTTGACACTGTTTCAGCCCTTCTGCCAGAACTGGTGTTCCCAAAAATGAGGGTGGAAGTGCTGCTTTGAAATTTCTGTTTGAGGGTCAGGGTTGAGTTTTCAGAGGCAGCAGGAACGTGACAGCACAAATGGATCATGATAGAAAAAGGAGCAATTTTAAAGTGCCAGAGGGCAGGGATAGTTGGGATATATGGAAGAAACCCTTCCCTGTGAGGGTGGTGAGGCCCTGGCACAGGCTGCCCAGAGAAACTGTGTCTACCCCATCCCTGGAAGTCTCCAAGGAGAGGTTGGATGGGGCTTGGAGCAGCCTGGGCTAGTGGAAGGTGTCCCTGCTCAGGGAGTGGAATCAGATAACCTTTAAGGTCCTTTCCAACCATTCCAGGATTCTCTGATGCTTTTAGGAATCTCTTCAGCTGTGCTGAGCTGCTTTCCACCCAGCTGTTTATTCCCCCTTTCTGCTGGAGGCTGCTCCTCCCTGTCAGCACAGCTCAGCTTGGGTGGGAAGCAGAATTAAACCAGGACAATCACTTTGGGAATGCTCAGGTGGACAAAAGAGGCTGGCAGAGGTGTCAGCCCCCAGGAGCAGGTGCTGATGGATAGAAGGGACCAGGAGCATCAGGTTTGGTCCTGCTTCTTCTCCTGTTCTATTTGCTTGGCTTTAATTCAGGTTTTTAAGTGCTCTGTTTTTCCAACAGAACTATGGAGCATAATTCCTTTTGGATCCTGTGCTGATGTTGAATTCAGTCTGTGTGAGGCATTGTTTAATTCCAGCCAGGATTGCTTTCTTCCTTGTGCCCAGCTCCAGCTGATTCCCTGTTTTTTCCCTTCCAGGCAGAGGATTCACAGACAAAGTGGATCGACTAAAACTGGCAGAAATCGTCAAACAAGTGATTGAAGAGCAGACAAACTCCCACGACTCTCAATAGCTGGAGCTTCTTAATCTTATTTTTTTTACCATTTAAGATTTATTCTTTAACTGTAAAAAGTATTTTTATGTAAATTAATAAATCATAATTATTTCATTAAATTTCCATACTGCTTGAAAATGCTGTATAGTTGTAGATACAAAAAAAAAAAAATCATTGGTACTGTAATATTTTTTTAAAACTCAGTTCCTCAAGGTATATATGATCACTTATGTACTGTTAATCATGAGCCCCCCAAATGGGGTGGATTTTATTGTTAAAAACCATTCTTTTTCTTAATAACCAGTTGCAGAAGCTGCCTTTCACCTGCCACATCCAGCCCCTGCAGTGACTGTATGCGAAGGAGAGCCACAGTTTCTCAAGCCCCTGCTCAGTGAGTACTTGAAGCAAGTGCTGTGAAATCCAAATTCACAGCTCCCCTTGGCACCTAAATTCCAGGTCTTTAGATAGAGAAAAATCAATTCAATACCCTTCAGTTTGGCTTGGTGCCTTGCCCAGGCACCTGAGGCCATGTGCTTGCTGGAATTTTCAGTTCTCAGCAGTGACTCTCTTTTTTTCTGTCATCTTCCCCATCTCCCTCAGACCTTCTGTAAGGCTTAACTCCCTCTCTTTCTTCCTCCTCATCTTCTTCAGAGCTTTTTTAAGGCTGAATTCAGCACAAAACTCTTCTTTTTCTCACCTTGTCCAACAGCAGAACAGAAGAATGTTCAAGTTCTTATGCACAAATTATTTTAATTTCCATGGTGGGATCTTCTATGGATTGAGACCAGCCTGGGGTTTGTTTGTGTGGGATCCACCCCTTTATTCCCATTCTTTCCTTCCTAGAAGATCCAAGGCTTGAGTTGAGACTTGTCCTCTTGTTTGGCAGAGCTGCTCCCAGGCAGGCTCCCAGTGCTCTGGGGAACTTTTGGGATCCACCTCTGGAGCCCAAATTCCCCTCTCTGATGCCTTCAAGCTCCTTCTTGGGGGGAGCCACAACTGCAGGGCTGCTCCTTGGCTGCCTCCCCAGGGCAGGTTCTTTACTCTAGTCTGGAACATGGGCTCCAAAAGCTGCTTTTTTTAATCCTGATGAAGCAAACCAATGGGAAGAATCTGTACATAGTTCTAGTTTTCTACCTTTTCTGCTTCTCTTTCTTTCGAGACCGGAGGCGGAGGCTTTTTATAGAGCTATTTTGGTACCAAACCCATGCAGACATGGGGTGAGTTTGGTCTGCAGACTGAAGTGCCAACCCAGGGCCATCAGTGACCACTCCTGAACGTTGTTGTCTTTTCACAGCTCATCCATTTTTGGGGTTTACGTTAACAAACCTGAGCCATGAATCTCCCAGTTCTCTCTTATGGAAGTCCAGCCTTGTTCTTTTTTTTTTTTTTGTCTCTTTTCTATACCAAAACTTCCTTGCAGCTTTAGCTGGATGGCAAAGCAGTGTCTGACTCTTTCTATACAATTTTCTAAAGGTGACTTGTTTTTTCTATGTGAAGGAGATGCTTTGTTCCCTGTTCTCTGTCAGTTTCCCTTAATCCTGTGGACAGTTTTCCAATGCCTCATTTATTGCAGGGTAAGAACAGTCCCTGCTGATCCATCCTCTGATGGGAGCAGGGAGTGTTTGTGTGAGCTGGAATTGTACCTCTGACATTAGCTGGAATATTTGTGCACTGACCTGTTGATGAAAACTGAAGAGAATTAGCAAAAATTGAGAGTTTTTGTCATTTCTTGGCTGTACCACCAAGCCCTGTTATGTGCATTTCTGTCCTTGTTCTAATTCTGGGTCATGTCTTGAAGTGGTTTCATTTTGAACTTGAAATCCATGTTTTTTCTGGGAAACTGAAACTTTCGAGTGTGGCAAATAGAGACAGAAACAAGGAAATCACTTTTGTTTGAATGGCAGAGCAAAAATCTCCTCAAAACTCACTTGGTGACTCTGCCCTCCCAGGAGGAAAATCCTCAGGCAGTTTTTTGGGAGCCAGAATTTATTGGCAGGAAAATGGATCAGATTGGAGGTGCAGTCAGAGGGGAAGGTGGGATCTGATGTGTGTTAGAGGATCCCTCCTTTTCTTCATCCTTTAAGTGCTGCTGACCCTGAGGTGGGAACATTTGTATGAATTTCCAAGGGCTTTTGCCACTGCTTTTGATGGATTTACTCTACATTTTCTTGTCTGTAATACAAAGGGGCCTGAGCTGAAGCAGAGGGAGGAGGGACAGATTAAGAAAACATAATTTGAAGACTCAAGGTCAAATGGTTTTGTTTTTATGAGAAAGCTGATTTTTTTTTTTTTTACTTTTGGAAAAGTTCTGTTTTACATTTCAAAGCTCAATAACTTTAATGGATCCATTTATGTATTTTCAAGTAGCATTTGGCTTTCTCCTTCCTGTGTTTCGTTTATTTTTCAGTTGGAGCAAGTGCAAGACACCTTGTCTTGATTCTCTGAGGTTTGACTTGGTAATAAATCTACTGATTCTTTGTAGCAGACTGTGAATATTGTAAATATCTTGAGCTGGAAGTGTGGGATCAAAGAAGACTTTCTTTGTATAAACACTAAAAAGATGTGGGAAAGCTCTGGAGGTTGTTGGGTTTTGGGTTTTTTTTTAGAATTTTATTTAAGTGAAGAAAAATCTCTGAAATCATTTGACCTTTTCAAAATTTTCTGTATATCTGACTTCTCCTGTGACTTGATTATTTGAAGCTTTTCTATATATATTAAAAATTAGGAGAACCTGATTAGTGAAAAACATTTTGATTGGAAATAGCAACACGTCGAAGTTTTGCTGTCATTACTTCTGGATTTTCTTTTGGAAACCCGAGTCTGTCCCCATGTTTAACTCCTGTGTGTTAAAATGTTCTCATTTCTCCTTCTCGGTGTTCCCCGTTAGTTCCTTTTGGATCAGTATTACATTGTAAATATTACCCATCCTGTATATATAAATGATTTTACTAAACTCAGAAGTTCCTGGCTGCTTTTGTTTGGTTCCCAAATCCCTGTAGGACAGAAGGGAGGAAGGAGCAGGAGGGAAGAGCAGCACCATTCTCCTGCCACCCTGCTTTTCCCTGGAAGTGGCCAGAAGGTGTGGATGCAGCACCTGGGGGAGTGGTTAGTGGTGAACACGGTGGTGCTGGGTTAATTTTTGGGTTTGATGGTCTTAGAGGGCTTTTCCAGCCTTAAAGATTCCATGATTCCATTATTCTGCCACCCTATCCCACCTCCCTCATCCATGGGAATAATGAATGAGGCTTTGAGATGAAAGGATGACTGAGAGGAGAGGTTGGATAAATCCCTAAGATTTAGGGATTTATTGCTCTGCCTGGCAACATAACCCAAAATTGCCTTTTCTAAGCCCAGCTTTCCATCAGATGGCAGCAGCACCTGCCCAGTGCTCCCAGTTAAGCCCTAAGGGCTGTGGGATCCAACTGGGCAGTCAGGGAAGGGAGGGATGAGTCCTTTTGTCTTCAGTGCCACTGGAAATAGGAACGGGTTCCTTTGGGAAGGTGGCTGAAGTGGGAGCCCTGCTGGGACTGGGGGCAGGACTGGGAGCCACTGGGGGGTGAGAAATGGATCTGCCTTTGTTCCTGCTGGCCTGGTGCTTTTCCAGGGAGCAGGGAGTGCTTCCCCTCACCCTTCTGGGCACAGAGCCCTCGGGGTGGCACTTGGACCCTTGCTGCCTCTGGAAATTGTTTTGTTACCCTCGAGCAGGGCTTGATGTGGTGACAGGAACCAGACCCAGCCTTGTCCCAGGAGCACTTCAGCACAAAAGATGGGGCAGTTGCGAGGGCTCAGGCTCCTTCCTTGTGAGAGAATTTCCTTCTGCTTGGTGCCTTTGAGGAGTTCAGAGTGAGTTGGGTGGTGAGTGACCCTGGGAGCATCCAGGCTGGGAAAGGGAGTGAGGGAACAGTTTCCTGGGAGCACTTAAAGCAGCCACCCCGGCTGTGGCACAAAAGGACTCTTCCCCTGTCCCAGGAGGACGTGTGGCCCATGGAATGGCTCTTTCCAGCAAGGAAAGTCCCCTCAAACAACCACTGAGTGACAGCTGAGCTGCCTGAGGAGCCCTGGGAATGTGGCAGCACCCACTGCCAGCTCAGTGGTTCATTAGCAATCCAATCATTGTTTCCCGGGTAATCTTCCATCACTTAGGAAGTCTTAATCCCCTTTTAAACAAATTGCACTGGCTCCACAAACGGGGTCAGTCCCTGGAGGGTGCAGGAGGCTCTCAGGAATGACACTGGGTGTGTTTTATGCCAGTGCCAGGGCACGGATCCCATCCTCCCCATGGAATATTTGCCTTTGAAGTGGGGCTGGAGAAACACTGAATCATCCATGGGGCTCTTCCATGGGATTTTTGCTGCTGAATTCCAGGCAGCTTCTCAGCTGTCTCTCCAGCCTGGGGTGCCTGTGGCTCCAAGCTGTGGACCCCAAGGTGTGTCCCAACAGCCAGAGGGGTTCTCCTGCTGGAATGGGGCCTCTCCTTCCTGCTCCAAAGGCTCTTCCTGCTCAGCCTCTTCCAGCTCTCCTGGGGCTACAGTCATTCCAAGGAAACTTGGCTCTAAGGCAGGGAAGAGCAGCCAGGATGGAGTGTTCTGTATCATCAACAGTCAGGGGGTAAATTACAGGACTCAGCTCAGGCAGAAAAATTTTGGAATAAAAAATTTCCCTGTAATAATTCACGACCCCAGATGAGGGACATTATGTCCAAACTTTGGGACTAGAGAATGGGTTACTGAGGAGGATTTGAAGGACCAGGTGGAAGAAGATGGTTGAAAACCTTGGGTTTATCCTGCAGAACAGCAATATTAAATTGTTTCACTCAGTCTCACTCTGTAGGAAAAAATAAGTCATTGACCAAAACTCCAGGGCGCTTGTGTGACTTACCCAGAGTTTACACAGTTATGTTGTGTAAGTTAATTACACAAAGCTGGAGTATTTCCTCTTCTTGTAGAACCTGCTATGTGAAAAATTTGGGTTGGACCCAAAAAGTGAAGCTGCTAGAAAATAAAGAGTGTAAATGTAAAGAGTTGTTTTCAACACAGTTTTAAGATCTGGTTTATTTTCTATAGAAAGTTGGGACCTCAGTAAATAATTCATGTGAACATTTGGAAATGTAAAGACAGATTCAGACAAAGTCCTGCTCACCTGGTTCATGAGGGATGCTCCAGAGGGTCGAAGCAGCTGATTTTTGGGAGTACTGTGGCCGAGCAGGAAGAAGGGAAGAGAAATGTGCAGAAATTCCAGGCAGGTTTTGCAATTCAGGTCCAGCTTTGCAATTCTTCACTCCCTGCAGTTGGCTCTTAGGGTGGTGCAGGTTCTCATGGTTAGAGTGAATTAAAAGGCAGAGATTGAAAAAAACTCATTCATTTTGCTTTGCTGTTAACTTGTAAAAGCAAAGACTTGGAGAAATAAAACAAAACATCCTCTGCCCAACCTCCAAGGAGCTGGACCAGCTCTCTGAGCCGTTAACATGGGGTTTGCTGCATTTCTAGGGATATTTCCAGGAGGAGAAAGTCTGGACTAAAGATTTACCACGTTGAAAGAATCCCTTTTAGAGTCCATAAAATAAATAACTATGTCCACTGAGCGCCTGGCTCTGCCAGCCCCGCTGGGGCTCGGGCTGTGCTGCCCGAGGGACAGTTCCATCCCTGGATAACGAGGAGCTGGGAGGACTCTGCCTCTCTCCTTGCAGGCAGGGGCTGCATCACAGCAGGGTGGAGGAGGAGCCCTCGGTGTCGGGCGGGCCGGCGGGGGCCGTGCTGGAGTAGAATTTTTTCTGGGAGCGCAGGAGCGGGGTCTGGGTGTCCACATCCCGGCGGGAGCCGCGTTTCAGGGACAGGAACACGTGCTGGGTCCAGCCGTACACCAGGCAGTTCAGGAGCCCCTGGGAAGCCGCGGTGAGAGCCTGGGAAAGAGAGCACGGGGGAATCAGGGATCCCCGGAAAACCTCCCCCTTCCAGCAGGATTTTATCTTCCGTGTGATGGAGAAATGGTGTTTGTTATTTATTTATTATTTATTTTAATAAATAAATAATGAATATCTAATTATTTATTTTAATAAATGTTTAATGAATAATTAAATATAAATTATTTAAATATATATTTATATATATTTATACCAATATATTTTGGTATATACCAATATATTTTATATCTATTAATAAATTAAATAAATATAATAACTCTATAATTTAATAAAATGTCTAGCTTCTGCCTCAGGCACAGGAAGGAGCTGGACAAGTGTTATTAAGGAATCACATTTGGAGACTTAGGGATATAGGGAAAACTTAGAGACACGGGGAAAAAAACCCAATTTCTGGGGATCTTTCTAGTCCTTTTGGAGACTTAGGGACATAGGGAAAGCTTAGAGACACGGGGAAAAAAATCCAATTTCTGTGGATCCTTTCTAGTCCTATTTGCTGTAATTTCCATGACCACAGAATCCCAGACCTCTAAGATCACCAAGTGCAAACATCCACCCAGCACCGTGTTCACCACTAAACTGTCACAGTGCTGGGATTTTGGGTACTGAGACCTTTTCAAGGCTATGAAAAACATAAATATTACATAAACACCTAACCAAGACCTTTGCCAAGCAAAAGCACAAAGCAGCAGACTCGGGCTCACACAGCAGAGATCCTTGTCCAGCTGCATCCAGCAGGGACTGGATGCAGGGCAGGAGACTCAAGGTGAGAAGGCAGGGCACGGGAGGCTGCAGGGGCAGACATTTACCTGCAGGATCAGCAGAGCCATGTAGATTTTGCTGGTTGTTGAAGCAGTCAATTTCAGCATTCCAAGGAGGACAGCTGTGGAAAGGGATGGATGAGAGGGTGAAGTTCACCCCACCTCTCTGGAGCTCCACAGGGGGATGCTGTGGGAGGAGCTCTCTGCTCACCTGGGGCCCAGCAGCAGAAGAAGGCAACGGGGTAAAAAACCACCCGTTGTTCCACCATCTTAATCATGGCCCACTGCTGATCCCCCAGGAATCCTGTGGAGTTCACAAACCTTTTGTACAGACCTCGGGCCTGACTGAGGATAACCTGGAAAAGAACAGGCAAATGTCATTGTTCAGCCTGTGATCTGCTGGGTTCATCCCAGGGTGGATTCCAGTCTATCCAACCTTTTCACACAGCACTGAAATCCTGGGGGAGGTGTTGCTTTGCACGTGGCCTTTTCTAAAGTGAAGACTCTGAATTGATTTTGGAATCATTAAATTGTTTAGGCTGGAAATAAATCTCTATGATCGTGGAGTCCGACCATTAATCACCTCTTGCTGAACCATGCAGGAGGTGATCTCCCCTGCCAAGCTCCAAGCCTTCTAAATGCTGCTAAATATTTCTGGGATGGGTTGACAGAACACTGGACTCCAGATGGAGTTATATGGTTGGCACAGTGATATTTTCCCTCCCCTACCACCCCTTCCAAAAGGAAAGCAGCAGCCCACAGTTATTCCCCTGCCCTATCTACCAAGAGCATGGAGTGAGCAGACAAGGGGGAATGGATTCACATTGACAGCAGGGTTGGATGGGATATTGGGAAGAAATCCTTCCCAGAGAAGCTGTGGAAGTGTCCCAGGCCAGGCTGGACAGGGCTTGGAGCAACCTGGGACAGCGGAAGGTGTCCCTGCCCATGGGAGGGGTGGCACTGGATGACCTTAAGATGCCTCCCCACCCAAACCATTCCAGGATTCCATGGCTGCCTGGCCTGTGGGTGCCATCCAAGGGCTACACAAGGCCCAGCCTTACCAGGATGGCTACGAAGCTGATGAGGAAGGAGACGAGGAAGACGCCGATGCCGTAGAAATGCATCGCGCGGCAAACGGAGCCGCTGGGGCTCTGGGGCTCGCTGGGGGGCTCGGCCACCTCCGTGTGCATCAGGAGGCACCTGTGGGCACACAGGGAAGAGCCTGAGCTCCTGGCCACCCCCAGCAGCCCTGGGGCTGGGCCACAGGAAGGGAGGAAGCTCACCCGTGCTTCTGGCTGAAGTTCTGGTAGCAGTTACTGCTGTTACCCAGGCAAAACACCGGCACCATGAGGAGGAAAGGGATCAGGCTGAGAGGAGAAAGGACAGCACGGTCGTGGGTTATTGCACTGCTCCATTTGGGCACTGCTTGGTTTTTCTTCCATCCCTGCAGTAGACTTTAAAGTTGTTTGTATTGGCAGTGCTCTGGAAAAGTATTTTATCAGCTTTACCAACATTGGTGCTTTCATTTGCGAGGGCTAATCATTGGTAAAGGGAAACCTTCTGGAAAACCACATCCAGTTAATAAAGTTATCATTAACTTGGTTGAAAAAAGCCTCTTACTCTGCATCCATGAGGTCACTGCTATTAATGATGAGCTTTACAGCTTTTAGCAAAACTTGCTTCAAATCAAATAGGAAGCAGAGATCAGCACCAAATCCACATCCTCCTGCCAGGGAGAATTAACTCTTACCAAATCCACATCATCCTGCTAGGGAGAATTAATTCTTACCAAATCCACATCCTCCTGCCAGGGAGAATTAACTCTTACCAAATCCACACTCTCCCACCAGGGAGAATGAATTCTTACCTTGACAAGATCGTTGCTATTCGGCCAACACAACTTGCATAATCTACAACCTGCAAAATGCAAAAAATCTTAATGAAATGATTATTTCTCTACAGCCCCTGGTTCACAGCAAGCAGCTTGCAGGGAGCATTTCAGCAGCTGAGGGGGAGCTGCTCCTGAACTTCCAGATGGAGCAGCTGGGATACAAAGTTTGCTGTGCACAGCAAATCTCTGGGGAAGCCGTGTAGGGCAGCTTACTGGGAAGAGCTGCATCTTGCAGGAATACCTGGGGAGCCACAGCCTGGTCACAGCAGTGGTGGTGCCTCCCAGTTTAGGTGTGAGGGAGGAAACAACTGCAAGGAGAGATTTTGGTCACGGGGTGTGTGAAGTGTTTGCTCAGCCCGAGTGTTGTGTCCTTGTCCCTCAGTTCCCAGCCTTTACACCAATCCCACATCGGTCCCACCTCACCTGGGGAGGGACCCTGAAGAGGTTCTGGTTGTATTTCACCTTGAGGTCCATGTACAGGTGCCAGGTGTAGTTGACAGTGTAGAGGAAAGAGGCCACGTAGAATATCTGAGAAATTAAAACAGCATTTCAGTCCTGGAATTACAATTCCTGTAGCATGTTTGGCTCCTCCCAAATCCCACGGAACAGAGGCAGGATGATAAACACCTGCCAAAGGTGAGGGTCCCTGCACAGCCCCTGTGCTCACACCCAGCTGGGAAGAGCCCAGTTGGAGAGAGATTCCCACTTTAAACCACACAAAAGCAGCTTCACTTTGGCCTCAGACAGGAGACAGGAGAACTGACGACAGCAGGACTGTCTTAGAACTAAAAATTTTTGTGATCTGGCTCATTTTTTTGGCTCAGAGCCTGGCAATGAGGGTTTCAGAGGCACTTAGACCCTCTCAATGGTACCTCCTTTAGGAAACACAGCACAGATGTGACATTTAGATTTGGTTCTTGCATAATGAGCTCACCACACAGAGAATTCACGGAAACAGAAAACAATTGGATACTTCAAGGGGAATGTGAGGGCAGATATTCTCTGCCCTCAGCCTGAGTTAACATCCCAAAAACCCCTTTCTTCGTCCATGGGAAAAAGGAGAAGAGAAAAGATAGAGCACACTGAGAATTTCACAGACTCTGATTCCAGCTCGAGATGAGATCAAATATCTAAAACTTCCTATAAACAGCCCCCACAAAATCTTTTCCACATTTGTTTCCAAATCCACGCTTGCTCCAGGCTGCCTAATCAGACCATGTACATGCATGTGCTGTGATTGTCACAGGAAACACAAACTTCAGTGGCAAAGGTAAAGAGGAAGGGCTGGACAAGGGATTTTTTTTTTTTTCCTGTGGCTTTCCAAACCTTTGCCAAAAAGATAAGGAGCACAGGTTTGCCACCCTGATATCATCCATGGCTGGGAAAGTGGTCACTAAACAAACTCAGCCTCCTTCACTGAGGTTGCGAATGCTCTTGGCTGGCTCAAGAGGCTGAGTCCAAGGGCTGCCACAGGAACATTGCAGTGACTTTCCAGCTCATTAAATGAGCTTTAATGAGGGGTTGTTGCCCTTTTCCAACTACATCCAGAGAAGGCCAAAACACAACACAAGGATCGTTCCCTTGCACTTCAGGATGCCTGGGAGAGGCTCATGAAATGTCAGCGCTGCCTTCTGGAGCAGGGACCCAAATGCCACTTGTGAAGGTGCCAGCAGGAAGGGAAGGGAATTCTGCTCTCCTGAGCCCCAGCTTTGGAGCTGGGGACAGTCCTGCAGCACTGCCCACGAGGAGATAAAGCAGAGACACAAGAATCCCTCATTATCCCACTTGTGCAGCTCCCATTGTGCTCCCCAGCATGATCAGAGCCTGCCAGGACATTATTAGGCCACTGGAACTGAACTGGAAGAACGTGGGGCTGTTGTGCAATTATAACCACAATCTCTATTCTGGACTTGATTATTGCAATGCAGGAGGAGGAGAGAATGAGGGACAGCAAAGGGAGCAGTATTTACATTCATATCAATCAAAGCTCTGGGGCTGAAACAGGGAAAATCCAAGAAACAAAGCAATCTCCTCCTTTATGACATAGTTTGGACATTGGGCAACTCCATCCACTGCAACGTCAGCCCGTGGTGACAAATAATGGCAAACAGCCTGAATAAAGCAAAATATTGTCCTGCTCTTAAGGCAGTGCCTTGAAATATCACAGGGACTCCAGTGTGAGCCTCTCCAAGGGCTGCAAACTCCCCTGCTGGGCTGTCCCTGCCCGTCCTGACCTCGGCACATCCAACACCTTGTTGGTGTTGGTGTGCAGAGAAGCCACAGGTGCTTGTGAGACACCCAGAAACACAGTGAGACATTTATTTACTCGTTCCATCCACAGATCCCTTCTGCTCTGCAGAAGCTGCTGGTTCAACCTGTTACTGGCTCCTTCTTACGCACAAGGTGTTCTCACCCCTCAAGGGCACTGAAAGGTCTCGGGTGAGGAGGGCCTGCACTGTCACGTGTCCTGGGGGAAAGGTTGCTATGGCAAGGGCTCAGTTTGTTTTAATTTCTCCCAGAGCAAACAGCAGCGACAGCTCTTGCCAGGCTCAATCCAGCTCTGCCACCCAGGCAGTCCCTGTGCTGTGGGGACTGGTGGTGGCACACAGGAGAGGAGCCAGGGGACACTGGCTGAGGTCAGGGTGTGACTCTGCACACCCCAACACAAGCCCTGTCCTGGAAGGACTGGCCCAAGGCCAGCTCTGCCCACCCAGCATGAAAACAAAGCTCCTACCTTGTCCCATCCTGTGTTGGTGTCCCTGAGAAGCACAGCCACGGGTTGGAAAAGCGAGGGCAGAAAAGAGCCAGAAGTGCAAGGGAGCTGAGAAATTATGGGCATATTGTCCATATTATCCAACCTATTTCTCCTCCAGCAGTGCAAATTGGCTTCTCCAGGCTGTACAAGGATCACACCAGCATCAAGAATTGTCCCCCAGGCAAGGGAAACAGCTCAGGAACACCCTCAGTCCCACGTGCTCCTTCCACCTTCCAGCTCTGAAAGCCACTCCCAAACTCTCCTCATTTTCCCCTGTACCATCACCTTGAGAAGATCTTTGATGCTGTTCTGCATCATTCCCAAGTGGCCAAGTTACCCACAGATCACCATTTCATCTCTCAACATGAACATATTGTGGAGCCTCCAGAGCAGCACAGCAGAGCAGGAGAGGCCAGAGATGAGCCTGGAGTGGAACAGCTGCTTTCACCACCCTCAGCAACACATTTGTACCTCCAAAACCAGCTGCTGAAACAAGCCTGGGCTGCAGGAGGCCATCCCCAAACACACCACAGCAGAAACAATTCCATCCTGCACCTGCAGCTACTTCCCTGCCCTCTCTGAGGCACACAGAGATCATTTCCAGCTTTGGATGCTGCTGCTCCATGAGGACATTCAGTTCCCTGCTGTGGGTACCACCACACTCTCATGGAGCTTCCTGAGCCCAAGCATCAAGACTTCCAAAAGCCCCTTGCTCTTCCCAGCCATGTCCTTTAAAAGGAAATCATTAATTCCAGGGATCATCACTTATGAACCCCCCACCCAGGCCCAAGCTCAGCCAGACCCTGCAGAGATTTTTGACAGCTGAGATTTCCAAAGCCTGATGTTGAAAGGGGAACTGGGTGAGGCAACAGCAAACTGTCAGGAAAACAGTGCTCACTCACCCTGCTCCAAGTGGTCCCCAGCACATGGAATCAGCTGGAAAGCAGCTCAGTCAATGGGACTCAGGCTGAGCTTGTGCTGATGGAGGATCCTTGGGAAGAGCAAGAACTGGGATGTTCATGTGACTAATTTAAGCCTGAGCTCAAGCAAGTCCCAGAATGTGTCTGTTCCTGCCCAGGCTGGAGGAAGCACGAAGAGGAATAGAAAAGCTGCCATGTGAGAGCACAGAGATCCATGGACACAAATCCAACAGGAAAGAGATCGAGCCCCATCTGCTCATTTCACACAAGCAGCCACAAAATCCCACCTTCTCTTTTCCTCTCACACACCAGAGGATCCTAAATCCCAGTGTCATCATCTCCCTTTTCCACATAAAGCCCAGAGATCTGCTAAAGCCTGTCTAGAAACAGCCCCCACGGCTGCACTCTGATCACCAGCAAGGTTAATTATGACAAATTACACAGTTAATTACGGAATGTGGTGCCAAGGCCACTCACCTGTCCCGTGGCCTGCAGGTTGTAGCAGATGAGGTCCTGCTGGGAGGTGGGTGAGCTGTAGAGCAGGGCCCCAGCCAGCCAGCACATGCCCAGGAACAAGTCTGAGAGGCTCAGGTAGAAAAGTGGACGCACCTGGAAAAGGAAAAAGGCTCAGCAGGTGTGAGTGGAGTCACAGCCCTCCCACAGCTGCAGTTTCACCCCTTTATCAGACATAAAGATATTAAATACAGCCTTTTACAGGCTCTTCTGCAGGGGAGGAAAATATTTCAATAGAAAACAGTGTCCCACTGCAAAGTTATTTTGAAAGCCTTAACTGAGGGTAAGTGAGGCATAAGTGGCACTTTGTGGAGGGATGATTTTACCCTCAGGGAAGCACTGTGACAACATTTCTGAGACCACTCAATTCATCTGCAGCAAACCCTGAGAGCTTCAAGTAAAAAAGTCTCCTCTACTTTCACAGCCAAGCGAGTTCAAAGAAAAGTTACCAGATGAAGACGATTCAACCTTTACTCATGAATATCATCCTTGTTTCCAGCCCTTTAAAACCACTCCACCAGTTGTAGCAGACAGATTAATTGTGCTCAGACATCAATACCAGGTTATCTGGTGTTATCTGAACACTGTCACCCCCCAGCTCTCCTGGTGACACAACTCTCCTTGCAGGCAAAATCCACATGGATTTGTGCTCTCAGGAGCTGTTCCATGCACATACCCTGCTCTAACCACCACTTCTGCCACAAGATCCAAGAGCAGCATCAAAATTTACAGAAAATATCCCAAATATCCATAATGCTACAATTTTGCAGAATGGGACTGGTTGGCAGGGAGAAGAGACATCATGTTTTAAATAAAGTCACAGAGAAATCAAACTTTTGGTAAACACAAACCCTTCCTCAGGTCTGGAATGACCTGAAACAAACATTTTTCTGTGTGTTCCATGTCATTTCAGCTGGTGAGTAAGGCTAGTTTTATTTTACATGCTGGATTAATGTCCACTGAGAGCCATTAGTCTCTGCTGCATCTTGCTGGAAAGGAGTCACGTCTCCTTTAACAACAGTTTCCAGCCCATTTCCAGTTTGCACACACTGGCCAGGACTGTAAACACTGCAGGAAAACATTTGTGCAAAATTCTGGCCAACATTTTCATTGTTAGTGGGAGAGCAGAGACTCTGGAAAAGCAGCCAAATTACCTACATTCTTAATTGAAGCTTTTGGTACCTCATTTTCAGCAGCCAGGGGAGAAAATGATGGTGTTTTTCTTTCCCTACAGAAAATGATAATGCTAAACACAGCACGGAAATGCTACAGGAAGCTTTGATTTTGTATTTCTTTTCATGGAGTTGAGCTTTTGGTGAGATTTGCCTCAGTATTTTCCTGGAAGTAAAGGTATGGCATACATCACGTTGTGTTATACTTGTTCCCATGTGCAATGAGAAAGAGCTTAGGAAGATTGATAAGAGTTAAGGTAGATCTGATTGAGCCAGATTTGTCCTTAGGGCATGAAGGAGCACGAGGCATAAAGATCCGGAGTTAATTTTTATTTGATTTCATCTCTAAACGCCTTTTTTTAACCAGGCTTTTCCTCGCTGGTGCAGAAATGAAGCCCTGGCACGACAGGCTGGGGACACTGTCCAGTTTGTGATCAAGGCAGGTTAAACCAAACAGCTCTAAAATAAGCAAAGAAGCCACTTTTGCAATCAAACAGGTGACCTCTTTCTCCAGCACAAGTGCCCTCGGAGCAAGGCACTGCTGGTGGGTCGAGGAGCTGTTTTGGCAGAGACCTGAATAAAGAAGTAGGTGACATAGTGGCTTGCAAAAGGGGAAAGAAAATAACCACTGGTATTTATAAAATAGAGGAAGGGACTGTAAAGATGTAATGATTTACATCCTGGCAGCTCCAGCTGCAGCACACACGGGGATTTGGCTCTGTGGCCACGGCCCAGGCACATGTTGAGCTGCAGGTTCTTCCTCAAACCTGTTGAGCTGCAGGTTCTTCCTCAAATCTGTTGAGCTGAGGTTCCTTCCTTGCTTGCCATCACCTCTCCTCAATGATTCACCTCAGGCTGAAGAGTTTTATTGATCCCGTAGAGACAGAAAACAAGCTTCAAGAATGCAATATTTGATTTCTGAGGCTGGGGACAGGAAGGGAAGTGTTTCTGAGATCCTTCTCCTCCCAGCCTCCAGAGCTGTTTATTTTTAAATGTTTTGCTGTGGGTCCTCATGACTCAGGGAATAAGCTGTTTGTGGCAAGCTTTGATATGGATCTCTTCCAGCCCTTTTGTTTACAAACTTCCACTTCAGACCCGAGACATGAGGACAAGACGATGGGGAAGTTACTGGAGATTTTGTCACTTTTGAAACCCAGCAACAGATCTCCACTGGCAGCAGAAGAGCCTTGGAAGGCTGATGCAAACCAGTCCCTCCAGCTGGCATCCAGCCCTCCTATCCAGATTTGCAGAAATAATCTGAGCAGAAACATCTGGACCCTCTGGAGCAGGAAAGGGCCCATCAGTGACCTGGAGCCACGTGTGGCTCATGAGCAGCTCCCAAGCCACAGCTCCATCACATGACTGAGAGCAGAAGGGCTCCTGAGTAACCCGGCCATGGAAGCCAACGGGATGAGGCTGCAGAATCACACCAGGACACCTGCCAAACCCAGCTCCACATCATTCCAGAGTGGAGGACCCCAGGAAGGAATCACATCCGCAGCTTTCCAGGTGCAGATGTGGTAGGAGGAGGCTTTGATGTGCACCTTGAGCAGGTTTTCCATCCCAGCACTAAGGCGAAGTCCCAGCATGGAGATCTCCACAGTTTATTCTGGATGTGCTGGGCAGAGCATTTCCAGAAGGCTGGCTGGGAGCAAGAGTCCTGCCTGTTATAAGCAGGACAGATTTGCCCTGCAAACATGGACTCATGTTCTCCTTCCCACCCTGTGCTGTCCAACAATGTGTCAGTTGCCTGCATTCCTTGCTTCTCCAGGGATAGCTCCCTGCATTCCCTGGAAGTCCCATTCTCTGGGCTGCAGATCAAACCCACAATGTACAAAGAACATGAAGATGAGGGAAGGACAAATACAGCTGCTGCCAGCTCCACTGACTTTCTGCGTGGTCCACAGGCCAGGCTGAGCCTGCAAATCCTGGACAGCAAATCCCAACTTCACACAGATCAGCTTGGCTCACTGCCTCCAGGAAGTCCGGGATACACAGAGGGACTGTGTGTGGACATCCAAGCCTGGCAGGATGGGTTGGAGGGCTGTGGATTCTGTGCTCAAGCCAGCCATGTGCTTAGCATGTCAGATACATGCCAGCCCCACAGGATTCCCTGCACACACAGCCATGGAATGCACTCGGGACGTGCATTCCTGCCCCATCTGCAGTGCACGTGTGGGCTGTCCCAACCTGAGGGATGTTTGCACCCGAGCCCTGCTGTTTCAGCAGTAGGAATGTTCATGGCAGGGGTGAATCTTCCAAAGCCCCACTGCAGAGCCCAGCACAATAAACTGCTTTCCAGCCTCTTTTTGTCTGAGCATTGAGTGGGGTCAGTTTTAGTAGCACATCTGCCCAGAAAAACTCCTTGGAGACAGCCAAAGACCAACACCTGTAAAAACATTCCCACGGGGGCAGCTCCAATTTGCACTTCAGCAGCTTTGTGCACAACTCCTCAGGAGTTTGTCTGCACTGAGGAGGGCACGCTAAGAAATCCCTGCTTGCAGGAACAACTGGAGGACATTCCGGGAGCAGCAGAAAACACAGGACTAAGGAACCTGCTTCTTGCAGAAGCACAGGTTCAAGGTCAGTCCTTTCACCTCTTACCAAGACAAAAAGCCCAATTCTTAGCAAGCCCTTTGCTTCCCAGCTTATTAAACAAAGTTTAACCACATAACCCTAAGACCTGCAGCTGCTCCTAGGAGAGTGTCTGTGTTACGGGTGTGACCCACCTGCAGGGACCGACACCGCGGCTTAGGGAGGGAGAAAAAAGGTCAGACCTTACCTCGGGGGACCGCACTGCGTTTTGGAAGACGGCATAGGCAATAATTGAGCTGGAACCCACAACGCTGAGAAAACAAAGCACAGGTTAGAACAGGAGCGCGTCTGCCTCGCTGGGAGAAGCGAGTTCTCTTTTTTTTTTTTTTTTTTGGTTGTTTTTCTGGGAAAAAATAATCTTCCCGACAGTAACTCCATGGGCAGCGTGTCGTACCTGAGCATGGCCATGCTGAACTGGATCCATTGGAGCGCAGAGTAGACCTGGGGGAGAAGGACGGGAGGAAGATCAGGAGACACGGCCCCATGCGCTGCAGGAGCTCCCGGGGACCGGGGGGTCCCGGAGAGGAGCGGGCAGCACGGACCGGGGACCGGGAGCCCGGGGAGGAACGACACTGACCGGGAGTCGGGATAGGAGCGGGCAGCACGGACCTGGGAGGGCGGACTGGAGGGTCCCGGAGAGTAGCGAGCAGCACGGACCGGGACAAGGAGCAGGGATCGCGGGGCCCCGGGGCGAGGCAGCACGCACCGGGGACTGGGGACAGCGGGGTCCCGAAGAGGAATAAGCAGCACGGACGGGGACGGGGACTCGGGGAGGATCGGGCAGCACTGCCGGTGCCGCCGGGCATGGAGCGGGGCGCGGGGCTGGGGAAGGACCGTGAGAGGATGGAGGAGGAGACGCGCACGGCGGGGTCCCGGGGAGGGGACAGCGGCTGCCCCCGGAGATCCCGGTGCCGGCGGGGCTCGCTCACCTCCTGCCAGCCCCCATCCAGCCGGTCCGCCTCCGCCGGCAGGGCCATGGGTACCGCCGCTGCCGCCGCACCGCTCCGGGGCTGCGAGCACCGCCCGCGCTCCGCCCCGGGGCCGCACCGCGCCCGGCCCCCACCGGCGGGGCTGGCTGCGGGGAGCGCCCGGTGGCAGAGAGGAGCTGAGGGGGGGCAGAAGCCCTGGGCAAACAGCGGGATTGGCATCCCGGGGGAACGACATCCCTGCGGGGGCAGAACCGGCCGAGCCCCGGTGGGCGGGCTCGCCCCGGTCACCGCCGCCCCGGGCTCCCCTCACGAAGCCGCCCTGAGGCGACCCCGCGGAGCCTCGGCCCTGCCCCTCCGTGACGCCACCGGCACCGGGGGCGGGAAGGCGCTCGGAGGAACCCGCGGGCGGCGGCGGCTCTGAGGGAGCGCGCGGGGGTTGCTCCCCTCAGAGAGCCCGGGCACGGCTCCTTCACAGTCCCGGGGGCTGCGCTCCATTCAGGGGTGCAGGGCACGGTCCCCTCAAGCGCTGATCCTCTCAGGGGCTGCTCCCTTCAGAGTGCCGGGGAATAGTTTCCCCTCAGTGCCTCGAGCACTGCTCCCCCCAGCGCCCCGGGAGACGCTTCCCTCAGGAGCTCCGGGGCTGAGCCAGGCGGGACGTGTCTCCTCCACACAACCCTCCCAAGGAATGTCCACCCTGCCGGGGTCCTTCCTCCGCCGCTCCTGAGGGGGACAGAGCGCTGGGCCGAGGGACACCCTCGGCTTCCCTCACCTCGCTTCCAGCTGGCATCATCTGGACCATCAGCCATGGCCTCCCCTCAGACCACGGAATCGGCAGCAGTTTCTCTATGAAGTGCTTTAAGGAGCAGCTCTGAAGTGGAACTCGTTTTTTATTACAGCATTATTAATACATTTTATCTCGCAGCAACATCTGCTCCTTGTACCCACCCCAAGACTGAAAAGGCAGCAAAGCTCCCACAGGAATCAGTTTTGTTTGAAGCATACTTCTCAAGGTAAAACTCACAGGTGTTTCTCTTTTCAACTCGGTAACCCTGACCAGAGCTTCAGCATCTTCCAGAAGCATCCGAATTCCAGAGTGTGAACTACACAGTTTTGAGGATTGACCTGGTCCTTGGGCTAGGCATCTCCTTTAAAATAACACAAATGAGGCTTCTAAGGACACAAATACTTCTGTTCCTATTACAAGACCTCATTATCAGATATTTAGAACTACCAAACATTGATGACGCTTCAGTTTGACAGTGTCAATTACTTCTGGAGGCTAGAAAAACATTTTGTTCATGAAGCTTGGACAGATAAAACCCCTCTTCAGCTGTAAGAAAACTCACCCAAATTTACCTCTGAAAACCCAATTTTTTGCACCAGCTGGTGAGACTGAGTGTAATAGCACCTTAAGGAGACTCTGCCCTTGCTCAGAACTCACATCACTCACTGTGTCAGGGTATCACAAAGGATTTCAGGAGAATATCTGATGAAATGGCTGCTCTGGACAGAAAATGAGGGGCAAGCTGTAAACTGTCTTCACTGCCAGCATTTGGCTGATACCCAAACCAAACAGGGACAGAAGCCATGGAAGGAGAAGGCAGAAAAAGGAAGCTCTGAGTCTCTTAGTCAGCAACAGGTAAGAACAAGACATAAGAGCCCAGCTGGGACAACACAAGGTGTGTGAGGGGAAGATTAACAAGCATAAAACCCAAAGACATTACGGACAGGGAAAGGTGGGGATGGTAGAGGGCACCCAATCTGTACCTTTCCCAGCATGTAAGATGGAATGTGAGACTGAATTTTGTTATTTGTTAGCCAGGGAACAGCTGCAAAAACCACCAGGAATGAGCTTCTGGCCAATCTAGTATTTTTTTTTTTTGCTGTCTGCTTTAACACTGTTATTGGAGAGTATTACACAATACTGGTGGTGTCTTGCTCTTAGGTGATTTTTCCAACATTTAGAACACTGGGTTTTTAAGGAACATCTTCCTCTTGATCTTCTAAACTGAGAATCCCAGAAGGAAATCTGCTGCCCTCTTGAAGTCAGCGGGAAGTTTGCTTTGCATTAAGGAGAACTGGTTAGGACTCTTGACAATGTTTCACAGCTTGTACAGAGTTCTCCAACACATCAGAGCTCATCTTTTTCACTACTCTTCTTCAGGAAAGAAGCGAGGATATTGAGGCTTTTCTGGAGCTCCTCCTTCTTCCCATCACTCATCTTGTTCTTCTCGATCAGCTTTGTGATTCGGACGACTTCGTTAGCAGCAAACTCCTCTCCCTGCTCCAGGATCTTGCTCATAATTTTCAAGTATTGCTCTGCTGATTTCTTCTCGGTTTCTTTTGCCTTTCCTAAATTCTCCTGCCCCTTTTTCAGGAGGGCCTGGCGATCAGATTTCTCTGTGGTGCTCATAAATTTGCTGGCCAGCACATCATACTCCTTCAGGCAGCCTGGCATCCCCAGGTAGATGCCATTACTCTTCAGCCAGCGCTGAATAGCCCCAGCCTTGATTTCACCACCATAAAGTAAGGGATTGTCAAAGTCACCATCCTGGAACAAGTGAAAAACAGGGAATTTTTCCTTGTCCAGCTTGTACTTCTCCCCCAGCTCAGTGTTCAGTTTATCACCGTAATCTGTCAAGGGAAAACAAAACACAGAAAAGCACAGCTCATCAGCAATTAATTTAGGATTCCCTCCTACACAAATATTTGTAGCCAGTGCTTCAACATGTCCTAATAACCTGTCTGCCAGGAAATCCCAGAGCCACGGAGAGAGCCTGACCCACAAGGATCATTAAGTGCCACTTCCAGCCCTGCTCAGGGCACCCCAAAATCCCACTCTGTGCCTGAGAGAGTTGTCCAAATACTCCCTGAGCTCTGGCAGCCTTGGGGCCGTGACCATTCCCTCGGGAGCCTGTTCCAAGGAAATGCCACACACTGAAACAAAAACACCTCATAAAATCATTTGTGCAAGGCAAACATTCACTGGGTTTTCCAAAGAAAAAGACTGTAATGGTGCTTTGCTGTGACTGTGAGAATGTAAGACATTGGCAGGACCTTTTGTACAAACCCCATCCTCCTTATGGGAAATCAATACCCTTTTTTCTCTTCTTTTCCTCTATCCATTGATTTTATCTGATTTTACAGTTAAGTAAGAGTTCTTCCTGTCTATGTGCAGAGAACGATTTGGTTCTGACAGCCTGCCAAGCTACAAGGCATTTACTCATCTTACATAAATTATATTTATTCTTGAGGACAGAAAACAAAGACATTTCAATTATGCTACTTAGAGACTTCCATATATGTTTAGAAATATCAGCGTGGGTAAAACTTCACAGTTTGATAATTAAGCCTAAATTCTTAATTCAACCTACAAAGCCAGAGCATGTAAGGTGACAGTGATCTATTCTTCACTCCTTTTCTCTTAAATCCAGTCACAATCACATCGAATTAGAGCAGCCACAGTGCAACAACCCAGGGTTTGCTGCATGCAATTAATCACATTAAATATTCTTTGTCTGACCAGGATCGTGGCTAAAGTGTGATTCTTATAAGGTCTGTTCCCTGCACGTGGGACAAAAAGGTTTCTCTCAGCAAAGAAGGGAAATAAAAACGAGCCAAGAAGTGCCGGGGATGAGGAGGGTGGCAGCAGTTCAGCAGCGTGGGCTGACTCCTCATTACCCAGCCCAGATGGATAAGCAGCTCTCCCACGCACAGCCAGGCTCAGCCAGGGCAGGAGCTCCACTCTCACATCCACCCCTCATCCCAGGAATTGCCTCAGAACCTGCCGAAATCACAGGGAAATTTATCCCCTCCTCAGCAGCCCACACCATCCCCATGCACTCTCAGAGTTCCTCACCTGATATTCCCACTTCAGCCACCAGCAGATCCTCACTGGAGCCCGAGCTCTCTGCCAGCTTTTTGAACTCATCTTGTTTCTCTCCATAGGGGTATTGTGTGTCAAACTTCACAAGGACAAACTTATGCTTTGGAATAACCTAAAACAAGAATAAAAAGGGGAAAAGACAAAACCTGATCATTTCAGGTCCGAGCAATCTACAAGTCACCAAAGGTTGCTTCTGCTTGTCGTTTTTTTTCCTGTGCAATAGGGAGATGCAGAGGAGAATGGAAATTTTATATAATTATGGCCTTACAGAAATGACTCACTGTCGTGTGGAGGAAAGACTGAGCTTTGGATGTCTGTTTTCCTGCACCAGATGATAAAGATAGCACCTGCTAGGTTTGGGGGATCTGATAATGCCTTTAATGATAAGATTTGCTTATTGTAATTCTGACTGGCATCTTGGAAGAAGATCAGCTGAAATATTTTCCAGTGGGACATGAAGAGGAGAGAGGCCAAATGTACTGTCATTCTGAAGTGTCCCAGTGTGAGAGCTGCACTCTTGGCTACGAGAGGAGGCGCAGGGAGGCAGTGGAGATGCTGGAGGTGTTGTTCTGGTTCAGGAAATTGAGAATTCACACTTTAATTGATTCATCTTCACTTCAGCCTTGCTCTGCTCAAATGATGCCTTTTCCAATTAGCTTGGCAATGGACTCTGTCACTCCTTGAGGGATTTCCCCCTCCTTGCAGGAGAAGACCTTGCAAAATCTCTTTGTTCTAGCCAACAGGTTGCACCACAGCTCCCACCTACACAGCTTTGCCAGCCCTGCTCAGGCACTGCACAACACCTGTGTGCACAGCTGGCTGCAGGCTCCGTCCTGGGCCTGCCGAGCAGTCAGTGTTCAGGTGGGGAGAGCACAAGGCCCTGGGAAGATGCCTTCCTTGCAAAGTGATTTAGCGAAGGGGAAAAAAAAAAAACGGTGGGGGAAAAAAGCCTGTTGCTGTTTGACGAACAAGTAAAACCACCCAAGCAGCGCGCGCTCACGGCCCTGCACGGTCCCGGCCCTCGCCCACCGGCACAGACAGCGCAGCACCGGCCTAGAGCGGCTCTGTGCTCGCTGCCCGAAGCTCGGGGCACCGGGCCGGCGCTGGCCGAGGAGCCGCGGCTGCGGCCGGAGCTCCCCGCGCCGGTACCGGGGCCGGAGCGAGCCGGGCCGGGCCGGACCGCGCGGCTCGGCTCCACTTGGACCGCTCCCATTGGCTGCCGGTGGCTGCCGCCGCGCTCCTATTGGCTGCCGGTGGCTGCCGCCGCGCTCCTATTGGTTCCGGCGCGGCCGCTCCGCCAGCGCCGAGCGTTGCCCGCGCCGGTGGCGGCGGCGGCCCCGCGCCCGTGGCCCCACCGCGCCCTCAGCGCTCCTCCCGCTCCTCCGGGCCCCCGGGGCAGCCGCCGGCCGCGGGGCACACGGCCCGGAGCGGCCCCACGCCCGCCCCCCGAGCGCCCCGCCAGCGCCCGCCGCGCCGTACCTTGTAGAAGGTGATGGTGTCGAGCGGCACGGAGCCCTTGGTGTGCAGCGTGCTGCCGCCGGGCAGCACCAGGCCGAGCAGGCAGAGCAGCACCGAGCCGGCGGCGGCCGCCGCAGCCATGGCGGAGCGCGGAGGGAGCGGAGCTGCGCGGCCACGTGACGGCGCGACGGCCGCCGCCGGGGGCTCGCCCCGCCCCGCCGCCCGGGGCCACCGGGGGAGCGGCAGCGCTCGGCGGCGGGCGGGGGCTGCCACGGCGTGCGGGGAACGGGCAGCGCCCACGGGAGCCCCGGGGACAGCACGCGGGGCCGCTGCTGGTGGCGGTGAAAGAAGGACGAGAGAGAGGCTGAAGGCAGCCAAAGGGCAGGAGGCAGGATGGGGCCATGCGGAGCAGCTGTGGGGTGTTTCTGTCCAGGTGGGTACTGCCACAGCCCGCTCAAGCAGAGGTTTTTGTGCTGCTGTGGGAGATCTCATGCACTGCCAGCCTGCACTTGGACGCCAAGTGTGGATACAACGTGTCCTTATCAACAAAAGGCTGGATGAAAAGCAAGCAAGCAACGCATAAAGAGCAGACTGACAGCTCATCAAGTAAAAGCACTGACCCATCCACACTCCCTCCCCCAGCAGACATCATTCTGCACTTAATCCCCAGCTGGAAAACAATGAGCGTTTTCCCCTCTTTTTCCACCCTTCCTCTTTCCAGGGTCTGCTTGTCCTGCACCAGCACAATCTGGCTTCACCACGGGGCTTACAAAGACAGTGCAGACGAGCACTTGATCGCATCCAGACCAGCCAGGCAGAAAAATGAGGCAGCAATACTGATTTGTAACGAAACTGACTTTTATATAAATTATAAACCCATCCAGTTTAAAGCAGTTCAGTTGCAGTTGTGTCACTTAAGTCCGTAGAAGGCTGAGGCGTACATATCTCCTACAGTCATAAATTAACAATAATCAAGGAAGAGAAAGTTCAGATAAGGCTGCAAATACAACAAAAAAAAATTCCCTAAGTTTACTAGCTGTTAAAATAAAATCATGATTATCAAGGATTGCAAAATATAAATGCAAATTTTGAACAGTTAAAAAGTACAAAAATGATGGACAACACAAACAAGCATTGTACAGTTTGTCCTGTGTGTAGACAAAGCAGGGTAGGAGATTTCCAACCTTTATCTACATCAGACACTGATTTTAAGCTGAGAGGAGTTGAGGAAATCTGTAAAAGGATCGTGGCTCATGATCCCAGTAGTACAAAAGCAGTATTTTTTCAGTCTGTAAACAGTAGTCTTGGTAGCTTCTTCTAGGTATGTTTTTCAATTCATCACCCAAAGAAAATCCGAAACAAAAACAAATCCTAAGAGTGGAAAAAAGGGGAACAGCAGCAATGGGTTATAGCTTCAATTTCTTACCAAGTCCGTGTGGGACATATTCTGGAGGGGAAATGCTCTTTTGTAAGAAATATATAATATATTTAACTGTACACAATTTATAGGGGGAGAGAAATTCTCCCTCAACCAAGCCCCCCAGTCAGTCAGTACGGAGTCATTTTTGTACACAGTTTCCTCCTAGAGAAACTACAGCTTGGGAAGAGATGGCCTCTGCTTTTAGAAAACACCCAGTAATCCCAAAGTTCTGTGTTTGCCAAGGTTGTCATTCCCAGTGGCTGGAAGTGGAAAGAACAGCAGCTGGCACTGAGAACACTCAGCATTCCCTGTGCTGGAAGTGAGCGAGCCATGGTTCCACCCTGTCCCAGCCCCTGCCTCAGATGACACAAATCCCCCCCAGCAGTTTCAGTTCTGCTTTCAAGGGATGCAGGAAACATTTTTTTAAACCCAACTTCTGCTTTCAGGCACACAGGAGGATTTTAAACGCTCGGTTCTCTTAACCTTAAACCTCACTTGCATTGTCACCATTGCTTATTGATACAACTGAGTTTTCAACCTGGTGTAGCAGCAGTGGAAGGAAACTCCAGCCTGGATCAGCCCTGGGACCATCCCCTGTGTGTCAGCTTTGCCAGGGTTTGTGCAAAGCCCTCAGGAATCAGCTGCTGTGGGGAGGGAGGGCACAGGGACAGCAGCAGTGCCACTGTGCCCCCGTGACTGAGAAGGGCAGTGCCCGTTTCTGGCTCAGGGCTGCTCTGAACTGCCCCACACCTCAGCACTGGGGCTGTTTCACTCACCCTACACATCTGACAGCATCACCTTCAGTCACCAGCCTTGCTTTAATTTAAGGAGCACACCCTCCTTTCAAAAAAGGTATTTCTATACAACATAACAGTTCTGGGGTTTTTTTTCCTTTTCTTTTTTTTTTTCTTTCAGTAAAAGTATTACTATAAAACAGACTTAACACATTTTGGTATTCCTCCAGCCCAGAGCACTTACCAGACATTGTGATTCAACCATCAGGACATCCTTTACAATTTGACAACCTGCAGACATTCCTCTTCTGTCCCTTTCAGGATGGGGCAAAGCAAAACTAAATCCAGCAAGAGCAGCTATGGGACTTTTTTTTTTTTTTTTAATACAGGGGATTTATTAAAAAAATACTCTCATCAACATTCTAGCATTACTAACAAAACAGAGGAGATGACAAAGGCAGTCAGCTCTTTTCAAACTTTAAATCTAGACTCTGATACCTGCAGCTCTAAACCAGGAGATGAGGAATCTGTTGAGTCTGACCTGTCCCTTGTATTGCAGGTACATGAACTTTTTGTTTTGCCTATCAATTTTAGGCTACATTGCTCTTTGAACATGAAAAAACCCAGCAGAAATGCAGATTCTGTGGGAGCAGATGATATGATCACACTTTCTAACAGAAAGCTTCATGAGCTTGGATAATCAAAGTTCAACTGCAAAAAGCAAGCACACAAGTACAAAAACGATCTCGGCCTCAGACCACAGCGGAAGCAAAAGTCACCTCTGCCAACTTAAAACCAAAGCCAATAGAATTTCATTTCTATTAAAATATTGAAGTCTTAAAGTTTCAGTAATCTAAATACACTTTTTTAAAAGTCATGACGTTGCTGTTTGACATTAAACTGACATGATACCAGCGCAGTGTCACACTTCACTGCAGCCATTATATACAAGGTCTCTGGTTTTGTCTTTTTTTTTTGCTGAAACACCCATTCCCATCCCTCTCTAGCTCTCTGAAGTTTGCTCCTCATCACATCTGCAGAGAACAACCTGTATGCACAGACACCTCCTCCCCCCTGCTCTCTCCAGGAGGAACCTGCCCCAGCTCTGGGCACAGATGATTCCCAGCCCACCACGGAGGCCTCACCTCTCCCTGATGGACCAACACATGGAATTCTGTCAGTAGGATCAGGTGCTTTGCAGACAAAACAGGCAGTTCCAAGCTGGGCTCAGTTCATCAGATGCAGCTGAACGCGGACATCTACAATTCCTGCATTTCTAAGGCAAGGACCATACAAAAATTATAAACACTGTATGGTGATGAAAATATCCTTGGAGATAGGATGCTTTACACTGGATTGCTATTGCTGCTTCTAAAGACCATCTCCAGTTGGTTCTAGAGATCAAAAGGGAAGAAAAGTGAATTTTCTCCTGTTGCAATATGCTTATGAACATGTATAAAAAGTGGTCAAACCCCAGGAAGGGTCCCTGCTTCTCATTTATGTACAATAATTTAAATCAGCTCAATACATCCGTAATACCTAAAAAAATTGTTTCATGATTTTAAGTCCTTCATGCATTATGAGGAAGTTCTGGATTGAAGTGATGGTAGAGTGGATGTTGCTTCTGTCTGGGACTCTGGTGTCACTCCCCTGTAGAGTCTGTCAGGGATGCATTGCTCAAATCTTTAGTTTTTTAATGGTATCAAGTCTCTTTTTCAGCAGCTCTCCAATTTCCTGAACTGAGTGATGGTAACTGCTCTGGACCTTCCCTTGCACAGTCTTTGTAAACTTTTTTTCTTCCTGCAAAGTCCAAAAGAGAAATCACTCACTCCACAGCAACTGTTTAAATCCCCCCTTTAAACTTTCTCCAACATTTCAAACACCAAAATGAAATTCCTGAGGACCACAGTGTTTGCACAGGGAATCTCTTACCTGTAAAAGCAGAGTGTCCTTGAGGGACAGCTCTTCAAGTTTTAGTGCAGTCAGAATCATTTCAAGCCCTTTGATATGATCTATTACATTGGAAGTTAATGTCTGGAGTTCAGTTACATAATCCAGGAAATGGGTAAATACAGGTGGCTATAAAAACAAACACAGATCTTTCATTTATTAACACACATTCACGTCCACTTTATATAAACTCACTTTGTAATGTCTGTAATTCCCTTCTTCCCACCAGTGCTAAGCTATAATTTACCTACCCAGATAAACACTCCCAGCTAAGTTTACTGTGGAGCATTTCAGGCAGGAAGGTCAGTGACACTCTGAACTGTATTTCCCATTCAAAAGCTGTCACATATAACACGTCACCACTTGATTTTAAACAGCCAAAATTAGCCCCAAGTAATCTTTACCCCACATCAACCTCCACAAGTTTATGAAAACCAGTTCATGTTTTCTATCCTGATTTTTCTTTCAGTATGAATAAGCTGTGATTAGGGGTGGGAGAAGAGAGAAAGAAATACTGTTTGTACCATTGCTACACTGCTTTCTTTTTTTTTCTTCTTCTTTTTTTGCAGGTTGGATTTAAAAGGTCGGAGGACACTGTCACAGTAACTCGATACCCACAGGGCAATGGAGATCGTCTGGAAAAAAGGTACAAATATGTTCTAAGTTGCATTTACAGGAGGCTTCTGAACTCTTTTTAGTGTTCCTGGGAAAACTCAGCATGATTAAAATATGCAACAAAATCCATGTTCCCATAAGTGACTGAGATCAGACTTTCACTGTGTTTTAGTCCCAACATTTCTACCCCACAGTACTCCCAAATTTCTAGCTTTCAAAGGGAAAAAAAAAATACCTCAACAAAGAAGACTAAATTTTCTAACAGGTTTGGATGCGTTTTCAAGGTGCCATCTCTGACTTCAATCAAATCACCTTTACATTTATTGAACAAGTCTGAAAAGAAAAAAGAAAAGCCTTGTTGAGGACCAAGTAGGTAATTTTAAATGTACATTTTCTGTACACCAGGTATCTGAGGGTAGCGTGCAGAACTGCCAGGGCACTGACCACTGAGCTAATGAGTCCTTTTCATCTCCTCTGAATTCTGGCTCATTACAAATATTTCCACACCCCTGATGAGCCCTCACTGAGCCAAGCACCAGGAGAAGGAGCTGCCCAGGCTGTGAGATAAATGCACTGAAGGGCACAGCACGTTCTGAGCATGCAGCAGCTTCAGCACACAAGCCAAGGGCAATCCCAGCCTTGTTCTCAAGCTTTCACAGGGTCTGCAGATGCATCACCACAGCCCATCCCTGCAGACACTCCACAGCCATCCTCAGACAGCCAGGAAGCTCTGCCTTAGTGTCTGTTCTTTGAGAGGTACCATTTACCTGTCAGTCGTTCTACTAAAGACTTGAAACTATTCCCTATTCTTTCCTGGATTTCTGCAGAATCTTCTGGAAAAAAAAAAAAGAAATTAAAAAAAAAAAAGATAAGCTACAAACCTCTGTATTTTCTGCTTCCAGAACACCGAGAGGCATTTAAATGCAATTTAGTGTCAGTAGTGAAAAGTAAATGCAACTGCTTTCAAACAGGAGCCAGTATTACATCAACACATACTGTACAAAAATGAAGACTTACATAAAACATTAAATGAAGGCACTGGCTCTCAGATAATTTAGTGTCAGACAGAAAATTAACACACAAGTAACAGTTTTGAGTCCATATCCTCCAACGCCCAGCAGTTTTCAGACTAAATAGAGACATGTGGCTCCCTCCCACCACACACCACGGCAAATGTGGTCAAACCCCTGCCCCAAACACTTACCTAAGCCATTGGTATCTAGTTCATAAATATCACTAACAAGATAAAACAAGCTAGTCTGGCACTGACAGCTGCCATTGCTGAAGAAGCCAGCCATTCGGGTAGGAGGAGGGCCAAGGACAGGATACTAGGCAAGAAGCAAAGAAAAAGATAAAAGTGTTGCAGCTTTTCCTCATCCCACCCAGTGCCTGGCACATCTCCCAGTCAGTCACACACCACAAACCCAGGGGCAGTTAAGTGCACTCTGCAGCCTGCACGATGCATTCACGGTCAACATTTGGGGAGAGCTTTTTTGCCTTAGTGGTACCTGGATTTTTTGTTCTAGAAACTTCTTCCCTGAATCCACCGCTGCTTCCAGCTGCTGCAGCAGGGCTCGGATCGTGTCAATCTTGGATGAGACACCATTCTCTGCAGTCTTTTCAGAGTTCTTTGGTTGGATGGTGTGACCAAGAGTTGGGAGTCCGCTCACCAGCCTCAGAGTTAAAGACCGGATTCGCAACCACAGGGTTTCCTCCTCCAGGGAGAGCTTCCGATGTTCCTCGGAAATGTCCCTAGAGAAAGGCACCAAAGCTCTTCAGGCAAATGCTCCAGGCACAAAAGCCTAACCCAAAGCTCTCCAGTTCTGTATGAAGAGGAAGGAGAGGTCAGAAATTCAGAAAACTATTAGTGTCTAAAAGGGCAGCATTGCCAGAAGTGGTGGATGGTGCTTAAGTCAGCCAGCCCAGGGAGCACTGAAATATGGGAATTGCCCTGGAAGGAATTTCTTTGCTATGTGTGAGTTGAGGTTATTTTATTGCTACTCACCTGTCTTTTGGATCCCAGCTAAACAAGACTGTCAGGTCTCTGTTGTCACGCAGATCTTTCCATGGAATGTCATCCTCCTCTGGGCTCAGACTCATGGACTTTATACTTTCTTCTAAACTGGTTGATCTGTAGGTAAGAACAAGCAGCACTAAATCAAACATCTGATCACTGCAAAGGGAAGACAACTCTCTAACAGACCACGTTCTGTGCACTGCTCAGCTCTTCCCTGTGCCAGGAATGTGACACACACGGCACTGACAAGGATGTGAAGGGACACCAAATCAGGATCACAGAATGCTTCAAGTCGGAAAAGTCCTTTAAAATCACCAAGTCCAACCACCAAGGCAGCACCACCACCATGGCCACCAATAAACCACGCCCTCAGTGCCCTCCCACATGTTTTCTGAACACTTCCAGGCATGGTGACTCCACTGCTTCCCTGGGCAGCCCGTTCCACCTCTTGACAACACCTTCCATGAAGGAATTATTTTAAACCTGAGACCACTAAAAGCAGAACTAAGCTTTCGGTGCAGAGCTTCAACTCCCAGGTTTCTGCAGGTGCAACTCCCCAAGATCCCTCTTGGCCTGTGCTCTGCCCATTCCCAGTTTTCCCATGCCAGGAGCTGTACTCACATATTTGCTTCAAGTAAGAGGTCCAACAACATCCTCTCGGTGCGAACCTGGGCGAAGTGAAGGGAAGAGTTCAGCCTGTTCCGAAACGCGATGAATTCCGGGATCTTCTCAAACGCCCCGTACTTGTAGGCTTGGATGATGTATTCTGAGGTCTGGAACACAACACACACCAGCCCTCGTCAGTGACTTCCCCAATCAGGAATAACCAACAAGAAACTGCATTTCTGTGGTTTTTTATAAGCCCACAGGTGCAGCACATGGCAGATGCTCAATCCCTGGGAGGAGTTTGCACTTCTGCTCCTCCTCCCTCCTTCTAGTTTTGCTACTTTAAATTGGGAATGCTCAGATGCTCCACAAGCAGTGAAATTCTACAACCAAACCAACACTAAATGTTGTCACTACAATGAAAAATACTCGGAAGACTTTTTTTTCCCCTTCCTTTTCCTTTTGCATGCATGACTGAAATCATTCAATCATTCAATCATCATTTCATTGTGAGAAATACTTCCAGGCAAAAGAAATACATCCCAGATTTTCTGGAACTGACTTGGATGTGCATCAAGTATCACCACAACATAGATTAAAAAAAAAAACAACTACTCACACATTTTTTGTTTCTCTTTTTTATTAAAGTTTTCAATACAGCATCACACAGTGTGTACATGGCACAACACAAACACCAAAGGAAACTCAGGGTCCATGGGATATTTTGCTTTCCCTCTGATGAAATGCAGCAATACAAGGCAGGCAGCCAATATTTCACTTCAGTCCAAGCAATCTCCAAAAAAAGATTTTTATGATGAAGGAGCCCCGAACAAGCAGTGTTTTAATGAAAATGTCTACCTGGAGACACAGAGTGAACTATTTCTGCTCCCAGCCATGAGGAATGGCTGAGTTTTTACATCAGGATTACTCCACAATTGAGAAATTCTGGCAAATCAAGTATTTTCTTCTGAACAAAGTCATGAACTGCACTAAAGATGAGATGCACCAAAAAAGGCCTCTGCTTAACTGAATTCTGTATGGTCCTAACAGACTCAACCTGTCTGGAAGGCTCTGAGAGACCAGAAGGCAACACTCACAGATCCAAACCACCTTTCCTTTCCCTCCAAACCAAGAAAAGTCCTCTAGGGAGTCGTGTTTATTTTTTTTTTCCCCTAAGTAATTTGGTTATTTGCACCGAATGAAAAAAATATGCCAAATATTCAACAACATACCCTCTGATCAACAGCCTTGCAGAGGTGACTGTCAGGGCTATGGGCTCTAATTCAACTGCATCCACGTGGTTTTTAAATCCCCCCAGGACACGGTGGAGTGGTTTGCCTGCAGTATCTGGAGAGATTAAAGATGGATGGACACAAGAAAATTAGAGAGATTACTGGTGATTCTGCATAGCTGAAGGAGGACTATCTCGAGGAGGATAAAGTTGCCTTTTTAGTTTTGGCCAAATATAGCAATGCTGCCTTCTCCTCCCTCCCTGTCCTTGGCATCATCTCCCAGAGCAGGAATAGTGGCAGGATTGCACAGCATCCCACATGGCTGTTACTCATGGGACCACTCTGACACAGGATTCACGTCAGGCTGTGAAGTTCAGCAAGTCAGGAGAACGGATTTATCCAAAGCAAGGAGTCTGATTCAGGAGCTCTATTTTTATGCCAGACCACTTGGTTTACATCCCACACTTCCCGCTCCAGGCAGAGTCCCACACACACAGCTCTGTGCTGTGACATTCCAGCTATCTCAGCACTGACCTAGGGAGGAGCAGGCAGCACCAAAAAAATCTGTAAACAGGGAACTTTTAAAGGATAATCCTCCTTGAACACAGCAGATATGGTTACAAGGCTTGAGTGGGAGCTGCCCCATGAAGGGGCAACCTCAGCAGAACCACAGCAGCCACAAACTGGGAGCAGATCCTGACCTTGTGACATTGTTTTATGGCAAAGAATCCTTCTTGATCCCCACTCCTGTCACACCACGATCCTCAGGGAACAGCACCCTGAGCTGAGCCTTCGCCTCCTGCAATTCCTGGATGCAAGAACAGCTTTTGAGGCATTTCCAGAACACAGGAGAGATTTGGCTACCTGAGAGCAACATCAGCTCATGGTCTGCAACACTGTCTCCAAGACAAGATGTAAGTGGGTTCCAGAATCTCATCCTCATCTTGTCACATGAGGAATTCTGTCCTCCTGCTGCACCACTTCTGCCCCTCTTGAAATTCCAGTGTTTTAAGGTGTAGGAGCAAGGGAACACCTTTTTGGGATTTCTGGAACACGAGTTGTGTTTTCCTGCCAACAAACAGCACCTGGAATGCAGCCATCACCATCCATGTACAGATGTTGAGCCACTGGAGACATCCAACTCTTCTCTTCCACAAGCACCTTCATCATTCCAGCCAAAGAGAACCCAAGGGAACCACACCTCAATTACTTCACATTGTTTTCCATGGAAAGATGGTTTCATGATGCTTTACAACACAGCATTCCCAGGCAGAGGGATCACATCCAGAAGATTTTTTCAGTTGACTTCTCCACCTGGTGCCCAGCAGTTGTGGGTTTCATTCAGACAGTTGGTTCCAGGGATGTTTTTCATTAAAATCAACCAAAGGAATTTTAAACGAGACTGAAAAGTTACACCTCAGTTAAAAAAAAAAAAAAAAAGCTGTCTGGATCCAGGGCTTCACTCCCAGGATTCCAAAGCCTCTTAGCAAGCAGAAAAAAAATGAGCAACTGAGGGATGCAGAGCAGAATGAGCTCCCATCCCATTGTACAATCCCTGTGCATCCCTCAGGAAAACCTGTGCCAGACACAGCTCCCAGGAACTCAGCATCTACACTCCAGGCACAGGGAAATGGCAATGGGAATCCTGCACACAGGAATCACCTGGGCTGCCACCAGAGCAAGGCTGCTACTTCTGAGTGATTTCTCTGTGAGCATCTTTACTACTCAGCACAGGTAATTCCCATGTTTTTTATCTGTTGCTGGGATAGTGGGAAAGCAAATTGTGTGACTGCCAACTTAGCCAGTGGCTGACTGGCAGATTTACAACTGGACTGCACCTTTGTTTCCTAGGAAGTCAAAATAATCTTCTTCACCTACCTCTCGACAGTGCCCAAGGTGTAAAATACAAATACCCAGGATATATTCCCACTCCTCAGAATGGGATGGTCCCTTTAATGTCAAGTGCACCCCCCACCATCCACTGAAACACACAGCTCCAGTGATTGTAACATAAAGGATTCATCAAGTACCATCCCCATCCTGACCCACCATCCCTGGCTGCTCTAGAACTTTCCAAAATGCCAGATTTATGACACCAGCACTTATTTCCACACGACATTCCACTTCAATTATTGCACAAAGCCACAAGCATTAATTTAAAAGCAATCATACCTGTTTTATGAGGAGCATTAAAACTGGCTTTAATAGAAAGGAAGGTGAAGCAAAACCTCAGGTAACAATAAGTCACAAATTCTTGTAGTAGAAAATGGAGGTTGAGGCAACCTTTACTACAAAGCTGCACCTACCACTGCTCTTTGTTATGTTTTAAACCACATTTCCCCGAGCCTTGCACGGGGCTTTCCTAAGACACTTTGCTGTGTTACAAGGTCATGGTGGGGAGGGGAGTTTCTTTCAACTTACATCTTTCTGGTTGGAGTGGAAAAACCTGAGTGCAAAGTTGCAGGATTGGGAAGCAGCAGCGTAGTGGCCCAAGGAGCCGGCGTAGCGAGTCAGGAGATAACTGCAACAAACAGCACGAGGCAAACGTCAGCCACTGCCCTGGCAAACAGCTGCACAGGAGGCATCTGGGCATCGAACAGCACTGACAGCACTCATGGGTAAGTTCAGGCTTTTAGTGGAATGAGTTCTCAATTTTTTAAAAGCAGTATGTGAGGGCTTAGAGTTCTTTCTTCGCCTCAGGTGTGCAAGAGCTGCTCAGTGAGATACCCCCAAACACACCAGCCAAGGGCTTTTGGTGTGCTGGCTTTTGCTGGTGCTCCCAGGCTTTGCTGAGCAACAACCCAAGCTGGAACACCAAGCTCTGCCTGGCAGCCAGCCACCCATTTCACCAATTTCCTTCAGATTAATTAACACTCTACAAAATCCAACGCACATCAAAACCACGCAGGGAAGATACCCTAGGAAAAGGGGGAGCATGCAGTGCCAAAATCCCAGAACACTTTTACACAACAGTGCGCTAAAATACGATAATCTGCAGAATTTTGGAGGATGGGGGGTCAGCAGGACTGATTATTCTCAGTATGTACCACCCACCCGATGGTGTCGTGCTGGATGTGCTTGGCGTCCAGGCTGGAATAGAGCTCCGAGACGGGCTCGAAGGCGCCGAGCCGGCAGTAGATCCGGATGAGCAGCAGCTTAAACTGAGCATTGGAGGGGCTGTGAGACAGCCCTTCCTCCAGGAGAGTCAGGCACTGCCACACGGCTGCCTCTTCACCTGGTGACAGACACAACACGGGCAGGGGTGAGCAGGGACAGGCACCCAGCACAATTCCCTTCCCCACGTTACACAACGCTCAGAGCGCTGCCAGGGATTTCAGCGTGCAGATGGCCCAATGGAAGAACACCTGCTCCAGCACTCCAGCTGCTCCCTGAGGGAATGCTGGGGGATTAATCCCTCCCAGGGAGTATCTAGCTCACATCTGCACAGAGCACACTGCAGGCAAAGTGACCTTCCCTGATGAATCCTGGACTGTTTGGGAATTCCAGCTTGTATGTTGCAAAAGAGCAAGGAATTCAAGAGCCCACGTCCACCTTCCTGCCAAGAACCTGATAATGGATTTACTCAGGTTAAAGACTAAATCCTCCTTGGGAATGACAAGGGTGTAACAAGCAACTAGATGGAAGGGCAGGAATATACACGTGGACATCCAGCACTGGAACCTGGGATTAAGGAGCAAGGGTGGAGTAGAGGCAAATTTAATTCAGGAACAGGTCCCAGCAAGTCTAGAAAAAAGGGATCCGAAAGGCAAAGTATGTCAGGAAAAGAAAGAAACACTCTCAAAACACTTCTGATACCAGAAAGGAGCTGTCAGCAGAACTCGTGCAAAGGGAGAGAAGAAAGGAACTAATCAGAAAAATTAAATCCATTTAGAGGTCAGCGAGATTCAGGTCAAACACCAGCTGATCAGAGGGACTCCTGAAATACCTCGTATTGCAAAAAACAACCCAGAAAGCTCCAGGCCTAACAAGCCACACCAGGCACTCACTGGCCACAGGGACACGGTCTCCCTTTCCCAACCTCCCACAGAGGTATTAAGCAAGGCACGATTTTGGGAACGTACCTTCCAGCCACAGATCAAGCAGCAGGTGAACTGCAAGCAGGCAGTAATAATCTGAAAACTGCAATTCAGTTTTTAAACAAGATTTCCCTAAAAAGAGAAAAAACCAGTTACCCTTGAGTTAGTAACAGTGGTCTCACAGTCAGGGTTATTGAGTGGCACCACGATCAGAGACAGCACCACAGTTTCATTTATAAACTCAGAATTGTCTTAAAATCCAAACTTTACACATCACTGAGTGGCCCTTGGGGCACTTTAAACATTGACATCTGCTGGAAGAGGAACTGACTCCCACAGCTGCAAGATTTACAAAATAATCACTCCTGACCACAGATGTGTCCTATGCGCACCAGTGAGAAAACCTGGCTTTGCTTAAAAACACAGGCAATCCTACAAACTACAAACAGACCTCGTTTAAGACACACAACTGAAAAGAAAAAAAAATTAAAAGGAAACACTTCAGGGAAGGCGAAGGGCAGAATCAGAAAGGATTTTTCATCACAAAGCCGAGCTTTATCAGCATTAGGTTTCCCTCACCGAACTCCAGCCCGTGGCGGTACCGCAGCATCAGCTCCCGCACCACTGCCAGCTTCTGCTTCTTCTCCATGGCGTGGTAGATCCCCAGCAGCCTGGAGAGCTGCACCACACACAGGTGCTGCTGCAGGGCCTTGATGTCCCCAGGCAGAGCCACCTCGTTCTCAGCCACTGCCACCAGCGGGATCACGTCCAGCAGCTGCCGGATGAACTGCGAGAGAAACACCACAGCAAAGGCTGCAGGGCTGGGAAACAGCATTTCCTCCCTCCAATCAAGGCAAAAAAGCAAGGTGGAAACATCAGTGTTGATGTCAGAGCAGCCTTTGAGATTTTTTTTTGAGTTGCACTCAATAGGTTTGACTAAGTTGCATCGAATAGATGGAGGGAAGAAAAATCAGCGGCAGGTTTCCAATTCATTGACACGCCAGGGAGTTCAAGCACCTGTTAACACTCACGGTAATAAGAGATGCAATTAAAGTAATTAGTTACTGACAGGCTTCACAGCACACTTGCAGGCAATGGTAGCTTTGCACTGTTTTATTTTCCCTCAGCTCTGAAGTAAAGTGCAGTGCTCAGTGAGGTCATCGACTCTGATTAATGACTTGTTTTTGGAATTAAGCTGTAAGAAAAGCAGCTTCTCATTGTTTAGTTTTAATGGGAGACAGAAGACTCCTCACAACACACAGGGCTGGGCAGCAGCTTCTGGCTCTAAAATCCAACAGTGTTTGCAAACTTAAATTTGAGTTAAAGCCAATGAATTCAGCTTTACTACACTTGGTATTGACATGTAAGAACTGCATCAAATGCAAGCCTGAGGCAAAAAGCTAAACAGCCAGAGAGGAGCAGCACCAAGCACAACACACACCAATTCCAGTTTTCCCAAAGAATTTGATGAATGCTGTGTTGACAGATCTTTTCAGTTTGAAACTCTGCCAAGCTGAGCAAAGTCAACCACATCACTGGCTCTACCCTCCAATTCACACCTCTAGGAAGTCAAGGTTGGTGTCATGACCATTATTTCTGGACCATCTCACACGTCAGTGGCCCAGCAAGATCACCACGATCTCAGCTAGTGAAGTGGAACTCTCATTTCAAAACTCATCAGCACTTCAGCACCACAAAACCTCCTCAGCTCCTTGTGTCCTTGACCAAGTTAAATTGCTGCAGATGCTGCTTCAGGGACAGCCAGAAAACCTTCCAATACATCAGTCTGACACAATATATATTCTAGAAGACTTTCAGTAAATCAGCACCAGTTTTAAGGCCAGACAGAAAGTTTTAGAGTCAGAGTCATGGTTTTACAAGCACTGTGACAAAACTGTAGTCTGAACTATTATTAAATATAGTATTTCCAGTCCTGGTTTTGAATTTGTTTCCTGGAAAGTTAGGATGAAACCTGTTCAGTACTTCAGGGTTCCCTTGCAATGGAATCACCATTTCCAGGACTAGGATTTCAGGATCCTGCTGGCCACATCTCTTGCCAGTGGGCTAAAAACACACCTTTTAACATAAAACATCAGCAACACCCCTCTGTGCCAGAGCCATGAGCAGTGGGGCTGTGGGAAGAGCTTGCATTAGGAGTCCAAAAACATTTTAATAAACCAAAAGAACCCTTCTACCTACACTTTGTTTACCAACACTTTATCATCAGGCTCTGGCTGATCCCAGATTCCCTGCCCTCCCCAGCGCTGAGCCCTGGGCACAATGGCTCAGACAAACACTGGGGTGAGTGACAGAATTCCCAGCTGCTGAAGTCACTCTGGGCTGCTCATGACTCTGCACAAATGGGCTTTTCAGTTCCAGAGAGTTGTTCAGAAACAGGTTCTGGAAAAAACTGCCACAGGTGCCTCCATGACCCCCGGCCTGGGGTCAGCGTGTCCCTTCTTTGGCACTGCCAGAGCCAAGCAAAACATTTGTGACACCTTCCCTCCATGAAATGAGGGGGCAGCTTCTTCCCATTAAACAGATAACTTTGAGCTCAAAGCATCCTGCCACCTTGAAAAATGGGAATAAAAATGCCAAAGGAGTACAAGATCTGAAACTCTGCAGGATCAAACTTAGCTTTAAACCTCCCGTAAAAATCCTCTGAATGAAACTTCTCAAGTGTTCAGATGTTCATGATATTTTCTACAGCACAAAGAGTTCCTGAATTTCAAACAGGAAAGCAAAAATTTGATGTTTCCAGTCTTTTAATATGATCCACAGGTATTTTAAGATAAAGGGACCAGAGTGCAAACAACCACTGCAACTCCTGCCAGTACTTCTTGATATTCCTTACCTTTGTGTATTGGCTGGGTGGGAGGAGATCCACAAACACTTTGAGATCAGTAAAACAGCAAGGCTTGTCCCCAAATTTTTTGAAGTATTGGAACATTAGTTCTTCTGGATCACCTAGGAAAAAAGGCCAGGCCACCTTTTTAACATGCTCCAGTACAAGTGGAATCTGTAAAATCACTATCAGAAATCTCTGTTCGTGGTTTTTTTTTCCTCTCCCCTTCAAGATTACAGAGGAATTTAGAAAACAGAGAGCTGCACTACTGCAGATTTTAACAGAGGCTCAATGTCTCTGGTAACCAAGGACACATTAAAAAAAGCCCAAGAGCTTCATTCAAGCTCCTTTAGCAGATAAGAGCTCAGCAATCCAGGCAGGCACACGCAGCCTCTGCTTATCTCACCCCGGCTTCTTTTGGGATGGAAAAACAAAAGGAATTAGGAAATAGCACAGATGTTGCTCTAATCACATCCCTTCCACTGATTCCCTAAATGCCATTTTGTAATGCAGGTTTTTAAAAAGCAAAAACTGGCACTGCTGCCATAAAAACTTAAACCGAAACCCACCCAGAGATTCCAGCGTTAACAGCAAGAATTTCCACCAGGAATACACTGTCAGTGACTGGATGCTCTTAGACCCCAGAGGTCACTTTAAAAACTTCCCTGCTGGCTTTTCCAAGCCCTGGAATAGTCTGGAAATACCTGCCTTTTCTCAAAGCTCATCTCCGAATGCTTTTACCATTCCTTACATACAGAACAGCAGGGTTTTTTTCCTAACGAACACTGTATTTAACTCAGCGATTCAGCAGAAGTTTTTTCCAAGTTTGTGCTCTCTCTCTCCATCTCTCCAAGAGATGAACTCCTCCCCCAGGCAGGGGCTCTTACCCAGTTTGTACTCATCATTGCAGCCTCGGTGTCGCAGGCGCCTGATCAGCTCCAGCTTGGCCAAATACGGTCCCCGGAGTGGCCGGGAGCTCTTGGACTCCTCTGTTATCCTCTCCTCGATGAAGTTCACAGCCTGCTCGATGGAGCAGTGCACCTCTCCCTCCAGAGAGCTGCAACCACACAGACAAAAGGTTCCTGGAGAGTTCCCACTGGTAACACATGCCCAGCACACTCCCAGGGGAGGGAAATGGTGGATTCTCCAACTCGGTCACCACAGAAAACACGAGCTGGAAGAGTTCTATAATGCACAAACTGTTTCCATAAGCTATTCCCAGCCTCCACATAAAAGCATGGAAAACACACAAAAAGCAGGGAAAACACATCATTTGGGCTCTGACATCAACAAGTCACTCTAATATTGAATATATGAACCCAAACAATTCTCTGTAGCATAAAGTGAAAAGAAATCCACAGCAAAACTCTCAACTTACTGCTCTTCCTCTGCTGGAGGCGTCCAGGATTCATCAATGAGTTGAAATACTGAATCAAAGTAAGTTATATAAAACTGCCAATCATCTGAGCTGAAACAAAAATCAGGCACAGGAAAAAATTTAGGGAATTGCCAAAACAATTAACAGCTAAAACTGCATTTCTTGCCAAAGCTGAATTAAGGAACAGCACATAATCATACTACAGAAAAAACCCAATTGTAATCATAAAACTGTGTCCCCTTGAAAAGGTCTCAAATCTTAGGAACACCCTCATCCTGAATTTCTGGAACCATATTAGACAAACCCATTTCAATTCAAAACTGAGGCAAGCTACAAACTCTCCTCCTAAAATTCACATTCCAGTCAGAGCTCAGCAACATCCCCACAAAACATGAAGGCAGAAGTTTCTCTCCTGCATTTAATTTATATCTAAGAGAAGAGCACAGCTAAATTCAGAAGCAAACACCACATCTCTCCTGACAGTTCTGAGACAGATTTGATCACACTGGAATGTTCTGTCTCCTGATGCATCTGTTCTGAGCATTACATGCATTTCCCTCCATGAAGTCTGGCCAAGTGGGAGAAATTTAGATGTAGAAAATTAAACATAAATCATGGACAGCATGGGAACTGCAAAGTCAGTGTGCAATCAGCACAGAATTTAGAAGTAAGGAGGTAAACAATTTTTTACTGCATTAATATATTGCTAAATTCTGCCTGAAAAAGCAGCAACTCCAGTCCTGACCCTGACTCTCCATGTCTGGCTTTGGAGTGCAATCTCTGGAAAACCTTCCCAATAGTCTCCTATTTTAACCACAAAAGCCACCAAACAAGGCCATTCCCAACCAAGCAGGGATTGTGCTCCATGTTTTCAGCAGGACTGCAGGAATCCCCTCTCACTTTTTGAGCAGCAGCCTCCTGGCCAGAGCGTTGCACTCGGGCCACTTGTGCAGCTTCTTGTACATGGCCATGCACTTGTTCTCCCGGCTCTGCAGCTCACTCGTCAGCTTCTCTGCAGCAAAAAAACATGGAAAGCTCAGCTCATCCCTGCATTTCTCCCCTGCTCCCTGCATAAACCTGCTTATTCCAGCCCAGCCCCAAAGCACCAAGTGTAACACAGCAGCAGGGAGGCCCTCAGAGGATAGAAACATTTCCCGTGGAAATATCCCAATTCCAAGTGTATTTTAATCTTCAGTTCAACTCCTCTAAAATGCAGATATTGAAGATTTTTTGTTTTTGAAGATGGCAGCTACAACCAAGAACATGATCCCAGTTTGCCACTGCAAAGCTCAGCACTGAATAGTGTTTAAATACCATAAACAAGTGGATAAAACTGGATTGCACAAACACCTCCAGAGTTTACACTGAGGTTAAAATTGGTGCTAAGTCAGGCTTCCTAAAATATCTTTTTTTTGAAGCAGAGGACAAGTCTGAAGCAAAGGGGAACTGCTGTATTGTCCACACAACTCTGATTTATTAAAGGACCAATTACCTCCAAGTTTTCCCCTCACAACATCTAAGGCTTCCTTGTACTTCTCCAAACGTTCCAGGATCATGTAGTACAGTTCCACCTTAAAGGAAAGATTACACTGCAATGAAACTTGCCAGGAAAATCACACCCAGGTGTGCCAAAAAAGAAAATAGGCGATACCAGGCCTGCAAAGCTATCTTTAGTATCCCAAAGGGTGCAACACTCAAATTTAGGTCTTTTTTTCCATTCTTAGTTTTCAGGTTTTTCTTGGGGCCTCCCAGAGAGCAAAGCACTTCATCAGTCAAATCAAACATCAAAAAATTGCCTCAGCTACATCATTCCAAAGCCCTCCTAACCCCTTGCTTTTGGTTTGCCTTCTGCCCCCTACATTCATTTAATTCCAGAACATTGTAGATTATTTTAAGTTTTCCAAGGTAATCAAGTTCCCTTAACAGTGCATTCCTTGTCTCAGCAAAGTTCAAACCAAGCCTTACTTCAGCCTCAGCTTCAATCTTATCCTCTTTCACCATTTTTTCCACCATTCTCTCAGCAAGTGGCAAAAACATCGTCTTGGAGAGGTTTTCATCCTGTGCTGAGATAGACTGAGGAAGAGAGGGATTATTGTAACAGCTCAGCAGCTTTCTGTGATGTCCCACCCACTGCTCTTTTCACTTTGGAAGAGGAAAAAAAAAACCAACCCAGGTGCTCCAATCCCCCCCAGCCACCTGTTTGGAGCTGCCATCTGTGACCTGAGAGTGCAACTGCTCTGGGAAAAAGCAGCAGTAAAATCAGTGCTACACAGAAAAAGCTCATTTTTGATCAGATCAACCAGAGCCCTCCATGTCTGAGCACATAAAACTCATGGTAAAAACATGCAGCCAAAATGCTTTTGTGTTTTATACTGCACAGGATTTTAGAGACTGTGATTAAAACCCTCCAAGCTTATTTTTGTTTGATTTTGTGTCTGATCAGTGCCCAAATGTGCTGCCTCAACCAGCAGCAGCACAGCTGATCTGTGCCTATTCCTGCAGACTCGCTGCTAATTCCAGAGCTCTCATTTATTCCTTCCAAGAGCTTTTATAACCTCATTAGAGAGGAACAATTCTGACTGAGAAACTGCAGAGAGCTGAGGATTTTTTCATTATCTCTCTGCCAAAACGACAGGTGGATATTAGTGCAGATGAGAGAATAATTCAAGCTGTATAAAAGTGGTAAGGCAGCAGTTAAATTGGATTATAAAAACACCTCAGCATTTATTTTAGACCACAACAATAATGCTACTTAAGGAGGGCTCAGTCCTTCTCCCAGCATCACACAGAAACAGCTCAAACCCACATTTTACCCCAAATCATCTCTAATTATTTTCCCTCAGAACATTTCTGCACCAGCACTGCCACTGCAGCAACAAACCCTGTACACACCTGCATGATCAGGCTCATCACGGACCAAAAATAATAAGGATTTTTGGGAACAATCTTATAAAGTGCCATTCCAGCCTGAAAAACAGAAGACACAAGTTTCATCATTCCTGAAATAGATTGGTTTCCAAGCTCTCCTGATGGACAACACGGGATTAGCACATGGGAGGACTTTTCCCCACCCTCCTGACACACATCCCTAAGGAAAAGAGAAGGTGGAAATATTTCCAAGGACTTTGTGTAGGTCTGACAAGGAACAGCAGCGAGCACTGATTGCCTACACAGATGACAGCTTTAATTGGAAGTGGTAACTCCAGGAGGAAGAAGATTTTGGGAATGAGGGGATATCTCCAGTGCTGAAGGACACACCAAACCCACGCCTGCCTCAAAGAACCAAGTGCCCTTCAACACTCACTTCACACACACTCAGACCCCAAATATGGGGTTGCCTCCACCTGCAAAACAGGGGGAGAAAAGGTCGAGCAGAAAACTTGGTTGAATCAAAGCAGAGCCAAAGAATTCATGATTTTCCCTCACACATTAACAGCTACTCCCACATTTCCCTCACGGTGCCTGTATGGAACAAAGGACAGTACCTTTACCCCTACGAAATCTGTAATTAATTTTAAGAAACTACACATAATAGTCCACACCACCACAGCTGGACTTTTGTGCCAATTCCCTGACTGCAGCTGGCATTTTCCAGGATTTTCAGCTGGAATACCCCAGGGCACAGGACACTGGGGTTTATTTTCATTCCCTAATCAGTCACCATCCACACACTCTTTGCATCCCTAAATCCAAAAGCACAGGCCAGCATCCCCCTCTCACAATGGGATATTGATAATCTGATTTCATTGAACTGATATTGAAAGTGGTAATTTAACGAGATCCACATTTTTATGTCACTTCAGACACACAAAAGGTCACATAAATGTTAATTATTGTTATCTGTGGCATTTTTCCCACTCGTGACTGTGATCAGTGACATCTGTAGTTTGGGTTGTAACATGAGCTTTGTCATTTCAGGTACACCAATAACTCCTTTTAGTTATTTAAGCCAAACCTGTGCAAAAATTCAAGTCACAGCAGGAACAAGAGGGAGTTTAGCACTTATTTCTTGGCTCTCTGTGCTTTTTTACACAGAAGAGTGAGCACGCAGGCCTTGAAAATCATCTTCCATTTATAGGCATTCTCCAGGCACCTCATTTGGAAGGGATGAAAACAAACCCATCCAGTGTGACACTGTGCTGCCAACTGACAGGGGGTATCTCAAGTGCTTTTTAGTTTTATTTCACCAAATGACATCCACACAAGTTGTATTTTAGATGGTCAAGTCAGAGCACGGGGAGGATTTATCTTCTGAAAGTTAACAGAGAACTAAGGAGGGAATCAGGTGTGAAAATATGGATCAGAAGCTCTTCCTAGATGTGTCTGTACCAGAATTCCTTTGGAATACATTGTCAATACAAAACCACAGACCAGTAAAAGACACAGCTTTAAGTAAACAAAACTTTTGTCTTCAGACAACCTACCCTCTAAAAAAAATGAGGTTTAAGCCTCTCTCTAAAAACCAGCCAAGAGTTTAACTTCTAACCCAGCTCAGCTTTTTTGGAAGATTACTCATAACATAACAAATAAATGAGAGTAAGAGATAGAGAAAAAACACACTCTAAACCAGCCAGAACACAAATTGTTGGTCATACCTGTTGCATCTTCTTGTATTCTCCAACCCTGGCATAGGCCATGAAGAGGTGGGAGTGATACTCTTCACTGTTGGGGACCTTCTTCACAGCTGCCTCATAAAGTTTAGTCACCAGCTCGGCTAAACCAAAACCAGATGCTGGAGTTAAGACCAACTTGGGAATATTTTAAAGCACAGCTCCCTAAAGAGCACCAGGGATGCTCTGAACAGCAAATAATTGCACTCATCAGCCCCAGAAATGCTGCTCTGGCCCCCAAGCACTACAAACATCAGGCACATGAGAAAAGTGCTTAAAAAATGCCAAACAAACCTCAAAATAGACTTAAATCAAAACAGAGTTCAACAGCAGCAACTGAACTGTCCAGAAGAATTTTAGGTCTAATTTTAAAGTAAGTTTGTCTATTTTTGAGCATTAAACTGATTGAAGGTTTCTCCTGCTGGCAGAATGACTGCTCCATGTGATTTAGGTATCAAAACAAACACTTTCAGAGCCTAATAGTGAATTAATTATTCTTATCACAGGTTTATTTATATTAATCACACCCTGCTATTTCCCAATTGCCTATATCAGCACTCTAAACAATTATTTCACATGATACTTTTTAACAGCAGGTCTACCATGACAAAATACATCTGCTAGTACAATATTCAAAACTTTCTCACAGTTTCATCCTTCTGCATTTTTTTTCTTACACAAACAATTGTAGCTCAGAGTAATGACAGAAAACCAAAGGTAACTTGTCTTTCACACAGTTTGTACATCCCTGACACAGATACATAAAACATCTAATTACAATTTTCTTGCAGGACCAAAAGTGGAAGTGCCTCACACCCACCAGTTCCTGAGTTACAAACCTGAAAGTTACAAAGCTCAGCTTAAATTTGTTAACAATCACAGAGAGGCTCTCATCATTCACAGGGGTTTATGCTGAAGTCAAAAATACACAAAAAATTTTGGTATTACTCAACAAATGATGCTTTTAACTCCACAAACACACAAAGAAATAAACTGGGGCAATGTCAGCATTGCTCTTTTGCAGACTGATGCAAACACCCCTTTACTGGAGCTGTTTCACCCCTTGATCATTTTTCCAGCAGTTCAACAATAAATGTTGGTGGTACCACCCACCAAACTCCACAGTAAACATTGGTACCACCACACCACACTCCCCAGGAAGCTGCCAGAAACAACAAACTCTTCAAGCTGCAGAAAAGCAGGATAGAAGGTCTGGCATCTTTCAGAAAAGCACAGGAAACTTTACTCCATCACTCCAACAGTGATGATTTAGTATTTTGAAAATACAAATCACTGGGAGGAACCTGACAAAGCTGATGTGGTCAAACTGGGAGGTCAGGATTTCCCTCCTCTTTTTCACCATTTTCCTGAGACCTGAACCCCTTGACTACATCACACCCTGGGGGATTTGTCAGCTGTCACTCTACTGACAACAAATTCCAGTCGTTTCCTTAACAAAAATGAACTCCCAGGCTGCTGGATCATTATCAACACGCTTCATTTAGGACCTGCTACACAACCGTGTTCATGAGAAGCCTGAACGAGGAGATTTTTGCTTTATGAAGATCACTAGAGGCATTACAAGAGGCATCACTTCAATCCCGAGTCTCTTAACACTCTCTCACATACACAAATCCCAGATTTTGCACCAAAGTGTGGGGCACAAACCTTCCTGAAGGGCACAAAGAGAGATTTTTTGGGAGAGGAACAAACTCACGTCTGTGCATTTCCCGGTAGAGAATGGTCAGTGCTTGCAAGGAATTATCATCTGTGGGTTCAAGTGCTGCTACTTCTTGTGCCAGGGCATAGGCTTCATCCTGCTTGCCAGTCCTCTGCAAGCCAATGGCCTTCAGCACCTGGGGACACAACACAGGCAGCTCTCAGAGACACAGTTTGCAACTGGAAACCCTCTCCCTCCTGGTGGGAACAGCCCAAACACCTCATTTCCCTCTGCAGAACTCCAGGTTTTATTAAGCTTCTAATCCACGTGGCTGGAGAGGAAAACTCCCAAGTGCAACAGCATCAAAGAAAGGATTTGAGTTCTTAATAAATGTTGAGGTTGCCCTGAGGCATCACCACACGCTTTTCTCTACCCAGAGGCTGCAAACTGACCTGTCCTGCCAATTTTCCTTGATTTTCTTTCACTAACTGGCCAGAGAGAAGTGACATAAATGAGATTCAGGTCAAAGACACTCGCTGCAGCTTGGGAAGTTTTCAAAATGTAGAAGTGGTGTGAAGTGCAGAGGGAAACCCCCAGGGAAACGAGAAAAGCAGAAAGAGTCACACGTTTGGGAAAGAGAGGAACAGAACCCTTTTCCCTCAACAGGGGCACAGCAAGGAGGCTGCTGAAGAAGCACAGGAGCAAATGCCTCCAAAATCATGGAAACCTGGAATGTTTTGGGTTGAAAGGGACCTTAAAATCATCCAGTTCCACCCCCTGCCACTGGCAGGGTCACCTTCCATAGACCACGCTGCTCCAAGCTGGCCTTGAACAATTCCAGGGATGGGGAATCCTCAGCTTTTCTGGGACACTTGTTCACCTTGTTACATTTTCCTCAGACTATTCCTCCCAAGGAGGTGTTTTGATCCAAACTCCTACAGATGGGTATCCCAACCCCAGGGCTCCAAGAGGCATTTTTAAGGCCCAGCCCCACGTGCCAAGGTCACTTGGAGTGGTGCTGACAATCAGCTCAGGTGGGACCAACACTCCAGTCCCTAGCAGGGGGTCTGTACAAGTTTTCAGGAAAACAGAGATATTCCAGAGGGCTCAGAAATCCCTGTGGAAGTTCCCAGAGAAAGGGACAGCAGAACACCCTGAGCCTCAGGCAGAACAAGCTCAGTGCCCCCCAGTCCCACTCACCTTGGCACAGTGAAGGTCCTTGTGCTTTTTGAGCAGTTTATCTGCTTGCTGGATTGCCATTTTATTATTGCCATTATCGAGATAATCTGCAGAGGAAGAGCACATACAGAATCACACCAGAACACCAAGGCCATTCTGGAATGCCACCTCCAATTTTACCACGGAGCATCTGCACTCAAACCAGCAGCACAAACCACATTTTCCCTGTGCAGTTCCTCCTAAGCCAAACATTCAGGAAACAGTGTCATTTCAGGGATGAAGGATTCATCTCGTTGTACTGGTTTTAGTCATTCAAACAAACAAGCTTTTGTAATTACTCCGCACAGATCATTACAGCAACAAAAGAGACACATAATAGAGAGGATTCTGCAGCAACAGCTCTTTGCTGGCAATGCAGCTCCAGTGCTTTAGCAGGAAAAGTAGAAATTAATTTGGTGTGTCTTTGGGAGACTTTCAATGACTTTTAACAGGCAGGACATTAGAAACCAAACACTCACATTCCAGCAAGGTGGGAAATACTTGTCCACAGCATCCAAACCTCAGGCAGAGCAAACCTGTCCCCTTGGAGTGCCACTACCCTTCCACCAGACTGGTTCTGAAGACACAACTGTGAAGTGTCAGTATTTCCTAGGGGGATATCCCACTATCAGCAGCAGAAAACCCATCTCCAGACCATTTTCTCCTTTTTCAGCTCGGAATTATAATTTTCAGATTGATCTTTGTGTTATTACACAATGACAAACAAGCAGTTTTAGACCAGGACATGACCCCTATGAGCTCCCCTTCCCTCAAAAATTCCTCCTTCCTCACCAAACGCAGCTTTGCTGCCCAGGAAAGGGGCTGCTCACACTGCTCTGGCCTCTCTCCTGCCAGTTAATTGAAATTACATCACACACCTTTTCCTCATCAAAACTGTCGTTCCCATTAGGAGCCAGAACTCTTCTACTGAGAGGTGACTCTTGGCAATTCTGGACACAAATTGTGCAGCTATTCTGATTTACAGATTCATATTCAACAGCTCCTACGTTTGCTCCCGTGGCCAGGTGGATGGTGAATATTTAAAGCACAGCTAATTGGGCTCCTGAGCCCATCCACAGCAAACCTCTCATGAGGCAGCCTCTCCCCACTCACCAAAATAAACATTGCTGCCTGAAATCTAGTTTGAAGCCACAAGACACTGTCTTCGCTGGGTATTTTAACTTAGGAAAATCTCTGTGTCACCTTTAACATTAAAACTTTGGGGGATTTCTCACTGAAGAGGTTTCAAAGGTGTGGAAACAGCACATCAGAGGCTTCTTGATTTAAGGCTCTGTCACCCAGTTTAGTGACCCACAAATTATCCCCCACGCCGAGCTGCCTGTCTGGGATTAACAGCTGTGCCAAGAACATCTCAGCTTTGGGTGTCCCAAAGTAAACCAAGTAACCCTCAAACCTCCCTAAACCACAGCAGAACGAAGAGACTGTATTTTCCTAACAAGTCAGATTGTTGGAAGTCAAAGCAGCTTCCAAAGGAAGTGAAGCTAAAGGAAAATAAACTTCAGCCTACGTTAGCTCGTAGGTGGGGATGTTCAAAGGTTGGAAATGCAACACCTGAACCTTCAGGTGAAGGGAGAACAAGTCAAGATCAAAGATAACCAGAGCTGTCAAGGAATCCTGGGGAACCACGGCACAAACCCAGGCACACTCTGAAATCCAGAGGCAGACCTTGGACCTCACACTGCAGCTCCCCAGCTGATGATGGGGAGAAATTTGTTTATCACACACCTTTTTTTGGGTTCTGCAGCACCACAGCCTGAGTTCAAACCTTGCACTGCAGATAATCCTTTCCAGAACGAGCAGGAAGGAATTTTAAAGCTCTCTCCAAAATGAACACGGTGAGATCCTCAACATCATCTGCTTCAATATCAGCTGAATTTACCCAGATTTTTCTATTAATACCATTTCTTACACAGGTTATGACAAAAATAACTGCACATCAATGAAACTGCCAATCACAGCACGGATAGAAAACTAAGGGAAAAAAACCCTTAAAATTGTTACATAAAGACAAACTGCGATGAACTCGAACACTTTTAATCGAACAAAAGCATCGTCCTCCCTTTCCCTGGAACCCATCACGGACTGAGCCTGTACTGCACCATCCCTCTGCCCCAGCAAAGGACATCCCAAAGCACGTCCAGCCCCAAACCAGGGCAGCTCTCCGCGACTGCAGGGAGACGTTTTTATCCGTGCTGAAAAAGTTAAGAACGTTCTCCTCAATCTCTAGCAAATCTTCAGCTTTAGAGACGAAACGATACCGTAGCCCCGGGAAGCGTTTTCCTTTTCTTTCTCCCTATTTGCATAGAGCCGAGCTTTGCCTACAACCTCTGAAGCAACCCCGCCAGCACCGAACACCCTCGCAAATACCCGGGGGACACCACAACACCGGACAACTCCTACAGACACCGTCTCCTTCTACTCCTCTCCTGCCTCCCCATTAATTCCCCCACCAGCGTCACCGCTCCGTGCCACAACATCCAACACAACTCCGGGGCATCCGCGGCTGCTCCCTCACGGATTCATCCACTCCGGGCTCCTCCGCGGCAGCGCAGAAAGCGCCGCCCGGGGTTACCTCGGCTGCGATCCCCCCCTCAGGCCGAGGAGACACCCCCGGGGCTCCGCGGGACCCCGGCCCGGGCGGGCGGGCGCCGCAGCGGCGGCGGGGCCGGGAGCGCGGGAGGGCGGCGGGGGAGGCTCGGCGGGGCGGCGGCGGCGGCGGGGGAGGCGCGGCGGGGGCGCGGGGGGGTCCGTACCGTAGATGGGCCGCAGGCGGCGGTCGTTGGGGTCCTGCACATGGCCCCGCGCCGCCATGATGAGAGCGCAGAACGCAGCGCGCAGCCGCGGCCGGGGGCGGGGAACGGGGAACGGCCCGGCGGGGCGGGGCTGCGCTGGGCTGCGGGGCGGCCGCGGGCACCGACGGGCACCGCTGGGAACCGGGGCCGCCGGGACGCGAGAGCGGCACCCGCGTCCGCATCGGCACCGACACGGGCCGGGGCATCAGAGACCGGCACTGCCGCGGGCCGGGGCATCGCGCACCGCCACTGCCGCGGGCCGGGGCGTCAGAGACTGGCACCGAGCCGAGCCGGGCTACCGACACAGATCCGGGCCGGGGCATCAGAGACCGGCACCGACCTGACCCGAGTCGAGCCGGGCCACTGACACAGATCCGGGCCGGGGGACCCGAGACCGGCACCCCCGACCGACCCCCGCAGGGCCGCGCTTTCGCTTTCGTCGGTCCCTCCTCCGGTCCCTCCCAGCGCTCTCCCGCCGGGAGAAGGCGGCAGCAGCCCGGCCCGGTGCCCCGGGGTGGGAGGGAAGCGGGTCCTGCACCGCACGGAGCCATGGCCATCGCGGCCGTGCCCGCGGCCGAGGCCCGGCTCTGCGGCAATTGGTAAGGCCGGGCCGGGGGTCGGTGAGGGCCGGGCCGGGGGTCGGTGAGGGCCGGGCCGGGGCCGGGGGTCTGTGAGGGCTGAGGGTCGGTGAGGGCTAAGCCGGGGGTCTGTGAGGGCCGAGGGTCGGTGAGGGCCAGGCCGGGGGTCGGTGAGGGCCAGGCCGGGGGTCCGTGAGGGCCAGGCCGGGGCAGGGGGTCGATGAGGGCCAGGCCGGGGCCGGGGGTCTGTGAGGGCTGAGGGTCGGTGAGGGCCAGGCTGGGAGTCGGTGAGGGCCGAGGGTCGGTGAGGGCTAAGCCGGGGGTCTGTGAGGGCCGAGGGTCGGTGAGGGCCAAGCCGGGGGTCGGTGAGGGCTAAGCCGGGGGTCGGTGAGGGCAGCCCCGAGCCGGCCCCGCTGTTTACATCGGGGTACAACTCCTTGAAGTGCTGTGAAATACCGGGGATCCGGCGTGATAACGACCGTAAGGCCTTTCTATAAACGTTTGGGCGTCGGATTTCCCTTCTGGGTTAGTAGGGGACGAAATAGAAACCGAAACGTTCGGATCAAAATTCAGGCTCGGTTTTCAGTGAGGTCCACACCGATTCCAAGTTTTTCTTCAGCAGTTCCGTGGCTCAGGAGCAGTAATATAAAATTAGGGTCAGTAGGCAGTGTTGTTGTGGAAGTTTTTCTCTCTGATTACACCTCTCTGCAGAGCCCCAGCCTTGGGATTTCAGTGGCTGATAAGGAGTCACCTCACAAGCTGTGTCTCGAATACAAGCAGCTAAAGAAATTCACTTTTTCTGTTGTTGTTTTCCCCCAAGAGACACCAGAATCCAGACAGTTTCTTGCAACATCAGCCTGGTTTGTTTGGTCTGCACAGTTCAGTTGCTGCTGTTGGACTTTGTTGCTTTGCCAGGCTTTTGGCTGGCGGGGATCTGGCAGAGGAGAAAGCTGAACAGCTGTGGTTTTAGCAAACAAGAGGTTATAAAGTTAAAACTAGGTGTTTTCAAGGTGGATTTCTTGGAAAGGGCATGATCCATGTGGAAATGATGCTGCTGCCTGTTTGAGGCAGGAGTAAGGACTGAGCTCCAGGTGCCTCAGTTCCTTTCAGTTCTTTTGTGTTTGGTTTCAAGACAGAAAGTGAGACTCTTAGAAATTAGGTGAGTTGGGGAATTTTGGGGTACAGAGTAGTGTTGTTACTGCTGGGACTCTGAGCAGCCTGGTCTGTGGAAGGTGTCCCTACGAGCTTTGAGGTCCCTTCCAACCCAAACCATTCCATGGTTCCATCATTCCTGGAACAGGATCTGTCAGGGGTTTTTTTCCCCCAAAAAAAGAGTGCTGTTTGACCTCTCAGAGCCGACTTATTTTCAGGAAGAAACTTTTATCTTCTCAGACTAATTTATTAACTCGAATCTGGTGATAACTTGCTCAGTTAGTGTGCTTTCACATAAGGAAATAAATCCACCTGGATTTTATCTCAATGCAATGTGACTTTTGCATGTTAAATGCGTGAATATCCACCTGTGCTGGTGCCTTGAGGCCTGGCTGGGCCTTTCTCTACTCACTTGGAACCATGAATTCATTGAAATCTTTCTTAGCATTATTTTTTTGTTGTGAGCAACTGCTTGGATATGTTGTCAGCGTGTTTCTGCTCAGTAACCTCAGCGACTTTCTCACAGCAAAAAGGATATTCCTGCAGTTAATTTCATCATCCATGAAATCCACTGTAGAAGAAATATTGAAATATGCCCCTACTGCAGCGACTCCATCCCAAAGGCTGAGATGAAGAACCACATTGAGTCTGAACACGTGCAGGTGAGAGACACTGCTCTGCTCTGAAACTGCTCTTTTCTGTGGTAATTAATCTAATGAGGTCTCCTTGCTGTAGGTCACCTGCAAGTGTAGGATGAAGATGGAAAGCAGCCTCCTGAAGGATCACGAGGTTGGTGGATTTTATATTATTGAACCCTTGGAGGATGCTGTGGTGTTTCCAAGCCCTGATTCCAGAGCCTTTCTGTCAGCCTGGGGCTTGTGCATCCTTTTATTGAGTGATGCTTCCTAAACTCACAGCCTCTGGAAGAATGGATTGGAAACTGCCTTCAAGTCCTGGAGCCACTCAGGGCTTCATATCAAAGGGGTATCTGTGATGATTGGTGATTTTTTTGTCCCTGTTAGTTGAAATATAGCTATTTAAAATACGATTAACTTGACTTTTTTTCATTCCTTTACTGTTTCATGTTTTCGCTGGAGCCATTATGTGACTTTTAATAACTCAATCTGTCCAAACAGACTTTAAAAATAGCCTGTAAAATAAACTAAAATAGGACAGAGTGGGATTTTCTGAGTTCTGAATCCAGTTGGCTGCTGTCACAGACAATCTTGTTATAAATGTCAGTCCCTTCCCTTCCCTTCCCGTGGGCTCCTTTAGAGACAGCTCTGGAACTGCCACCTCAGCCTGCTGATTGCTGAGGGAAAAAGGATTTTCTTTGGAAATCTGTCCAGTTCTAAGCCCTTGGAGCAGCTAATCCTGCATCTGTGTGTGGTGCTTTTGGCTTTGTAAAGCAAATTATGATGTTTCATTAGTGCAGGTTGTTTATTAGTGCAGCATCTGCAAATATCTTGTATTTTATCTATTTTTAACCCCTTTTGAAGGGCACCTCACCAGTTCAGTGTGGGGTAAAGAACATGTCCAAGCAGTTCTTGTTGAGCAGTAAATGAGGTGCAAGTCTGTTCCCTAAACACCAGCGTGGATTTTAGCTGTGCTCATGGAACGATGCTGGATTTTGGATCTGGATCTAAAACCCAACTCCAGAAAGCTCCACATGACCCTGGCAGATATAAAATCATGTCCTGAGTGCCTGCAGAGCTTCAGCTGCCGAGTTGGTGCCTCCAGCACACAGTTCCCACATTGTAGCTTATTCCACGCTATTCCTTAGCCAGGCTTTGGATGCTGCCGAGGAGACAACAGAGAGCTCCAAAGCCCAGTAAACTGAGAAGCTCAGTGCTCCACGTGGGAAGAGTAACCCCTTGTGTTTCCCCAGGCATCCTCGTGCCCCCTGCGCCCGGTGCTGTGCCAGTTCTGTGACATCCAGCTGGCCTTCAACAAGCTCCAGGAGCACGAGCTCTACTGCGGGGCCAGGACCGAGCCCTGCGGCCGCTGCGGCCGCAACGTCCTGCTCAGGGAGCTCCAGGAGCATCCCCGGGTCTGTGGCACAGAGGAGAAGGCAGCCAAGGGCAGCAGGACAGCGCCAGGATTCGGGAAGGAGGATGGAGCCACAAGGAGCCGACCTGGAGCAGGTACCAGGGATGGGCTTGGGAAGAGCCAGAGCGGGGGAAAAGGAGAGTTAGAGCTGCTGTGGGACACAGCTCCAGGGACAGAACCTTGGGGACACAGCTCCAGGGACAGAACCTTAGGGACACAGCTCCAAGGACACAACCATTAAGGACAGAACCCTTAAAGATAGAGTCTTAAAGGACAAACCCTTAAGGACCGAACCCTTAAAGACAGAATCTTAAAGGACAAACCCTTAAGGACAGAACCCTTAAAGACAGAATCTTAAAGGACAAACCCTTAAGGTCAGAACCCTTAAAGACAGAATCTTAAAGGACAAACCCTTAAGGACAGAACCCTTAAAGACAGAATCTTAAAGGACAAACCCTTAAGGACAGAACCCTTAAAGACAGAACCCCCTAAGGACAAACCCTTAAGGTCAGAACCCTTAAAGACAGAATTCCCTAAGGACAAACCCTTAAGGACATTTGCGGGAACAGCACAAAAGAAATCGAAAGTGAGAAAAAGTGGAGAAAGGAAGAAGAACTGGCTGCTCATTTGGTAGCTGGTGCAGGTGTGAGGGTTTGTGATTCCTTGCTGTGATAGTGAATGCTGCTGAGGCCCCAAGTGGGAATGTTTACCCATGGAATAAGGTGTAAGCCAGGAGTGCTGGGGTGCCTGGGTAAAAGCTCAGTCACTGCCTGTTTTTTGTCTCAAAGTACCTGGCTTAGAAATGAAGCTGCAGTTGTTTGCTCACTGGAATTTGGGCCACGAGTTTTCTCCTTCATCCTCCTGGATTTGGTACAAGTGCCCTTGGCTTTGAGATGCTGAACTCCAGGAGAGTCCACATGTGAAACCTTGGGGTTGAGTCTGATGCCCAGAGGGAGCTGCTGGTGGCAGGGTTGATGTTCTCCCAAATTTACAATCTTTATCTTTTACAGGGGATGAGCTGGAGAGACCTGAAATCCTTCATTCCCAACTTCCTGAAGACTGGAACGCTGACCTAGACTATGTGTTGGCTCTCAGCCTGCGGAGTGAGAATAATCCTCACCATAATACTACAGCTGAGATTCCCAGGGATTTCTGGGAGTATGACTACACCAAAGAGCCTGGACAATCTGCCCATCTGGGTGGAACTGACCTGTCCAACATCTTCTCCTGTGACTCTCCAAGGTCCTTTAGCACATCAAACCACAGCAAAATAGGTATAAACACTGCTATGGTGGGGTTTTTCCTTAAATTTCAGGGAAGGGAAAAGGAAAATTTGGATTGGGAATGTTAAAGATTATCTAGGTATTTCAAAAGGTCAGAATTAGTCTTTTTGAGACTTCTAAAGCAAAGCAGCAAGTGAAGAAGAAGTAAAAGCTGTGGTGGGTCTCTGACCTTGGTGTGTGGTGGGAGCCCAGGCAGGGAACGAGGTTCTTGTGGAAGTAAAAATGGTGGGAAGGAGGATCTGGGGGGGAGACCTGGAGTGCAGCTTGTTCTGAGAGGAGAAATGGCACCAGGGGGTTTCATGGTGCAGCAAGAGGTGTTTTTACCAAACTCCCCAGAGCACATAACCCTTCCCTCCCTTGCAGACAAGGACATGATCATGCTGCCCTGTGAGTTCTGTGAGGAGCTGTGCCCTGCTGAAGATCTGATCCTTCACCAGGTTTGGGACTTCCCTGTGTCTTGGGGTTTGCAGGGAAGACTTTTCTGTGGCTGTCACTGAAAAGGGTGTGGGTGACATTGTGAGAACTCTGGCATTTGGGTCTTTGCCAAGAAAAGTGGTTATTAATGCCCACCTGGCTCATCAGGAAAGGTGATTTTTCTGTGTTGTTTGTCTAACAGACAGGGTGTAACCCAGCAAGTGCCTTTGCCTCGTTCAGTAAGAGAAGTTCTTCTCCAAATCCTTGGGAATCCCGTAGTGTGCAGGCTGGGGGGTCCAACAGCCACAGGACTGTCCCTTCATCCCAGCCCCGAGCTGTCCAGGCAGAAGGAGACATCATGATTCCATGTGAATTCTGTGGCATCCAACTGGAAGAGGAGATTCTCTTTCATCACCAGGTACTGAACAGGATCTGTTGGGTCACATCCCATTGTTCGAGGATGGGCTCTTGTGGCACATTTCAGGAATTCAGGGCTCGGATCTTCCCACACAGAGCTCTGGGATCCATGTGAAGGGTTGTGCCACACTGAGGCTCCTCCTGAAAAGTACTGGATTAATTTGAAAGCTCTGGTAATGGAACTAAACAAAAGGGCCTGAAGTTGCACAATCAGAATGTTTGAGTCACGCAGAAAATGAAGTGGAACCCTGGATGAGTCAGCTGAGGGGAGAGCAGCACAAGGGTGAAACTGGGTGGGAGAGGAAGCAGAGAACAGACTCCAGCCCTGGGAGTGGTGTGCCCAGGGAAGAGTCCTCTGGAATTTGCTGCTGTTACAGACAAGATGGGACAATGCTGAGCACAGCCATTTTCTGTGTCACGGCTCTTGCCCATTCTTAGTCCCAACAAACTGGTGAAGCTGGAGTTGGGTTGGTTGTTCTGGGCCTCCCCTCTCCTGAGGGACAGCACAATCCGTGTTCTGGGAGTGAGATCTGATAAAACCTCAGAGCTTATCACAGAATCCCAGAATGGTTTGGGTTGGAAGGGATGTTAAAGCCCATCCCCTCCCACTCCCTGCCACGGGCAGGGACACCTTCCACTGTTCAGGTTGCTCCAAACCCTGTCCAGCCTGACAGGGGGATGGAACTGGACGAGCTTTAAAATCTCTTTCCACCCAAACCATTCTGGGATTCCATGATAACAATTCCCTACTCACCTTAACATCCCTGAGCGCTGCTGCCCCGCAGTTTTCTCAGGAATTTTCAGCTGAGTGAGCTTGCCCTGACCAGCACTGTGTGTTCTGCTGCAGCACCACTGTGACCTGCGCCCTGCCAGCCCCACGGGTGACGTTGCAGCCCGGGAGCTGCCGGCTCCTCGGCCCCGCGGGGACAGACGGGAATCGCCAGAGCCGGCTCGGCGACGGATCCGGCACCAAGGTGTGGGCAGGGCACAGCCTCAGCTCCTCTGGGCTTGCACTGGGATGCTGTTACCCTCTTCTCCCTCGAAAATCTTCCATCCTGTCCTCTCAGTATGGGTTTAGGGAGGGATTAAATCGCTGGAACGGTGTCCTTGGAGATGCTGGGATGGACGCTGGGGTTGTTCCTGGTGCTGCAGCTGCTGTTGCCATTCAGCTCCATGTCCTGTCCCTGCAGGAGATGTTTCTCCTTGGCACACAGAAGGCTTTGGGAAGCTGGGGCTGTGCCCTGCTCCGGGCTCCAGGCTGAGGACGGAGGTGGCCAAGGCTGGGAATGCAGCATTGTCCCCCCCAGGGAGAGCCGGTGGGAAGCCTGGGAAGGGGAATGGCAGCGAGGGGACTCCGAAGGACAGAGGTGACTCTGCAGCTGGGACAACGCCACGAGTGAGACCTGCCCAGCGCTTCCAGGCAGAAACCTTCACTGCCAGCTCCTCCAGAACTTCTCCAGCCCAGCCAAGGTAACACCTTTGCCTTCTGGTCCATTCAGCTTCCTATGGTGCAAATCTGGATTCTCCTGGCTTTGCCTGTGGCTGAAAGGTTTTTCAAAGGCTTTCAGATTTCCCCAGTTGAATTTGGCTGGTGCTTATCTGAGTTTCAAACAACAAATTTAGGTTTTTACCTCAAAATAGAACAGGCCCACTGGTCACTGGCATAAAATGTAGGCTAAGGCCTCATTCCCTGTCCATGGAAGTGCTCTGCTCTCACCTGGGCTCTGAACAGGAGCTGTTCTGCCGCTGAAACATCTGGGTCAGGGTCAGAGGAGGCACAAGGGCCTCCCCCTCACCCTTCCCTCTGTCTCCTTGCTGTGTTGTCCTGTGTTTATCCTGCCTCCTCTGAAGGAGTCCCTGTCCCTGCCCCACAGCTCCAGCGCCGTGGGGGGAAGGAGCCTCGGGCTGTCGGACGGGCGCAGCCTCCGGCGCCGGAGCTCCAAGGTGAGGCTGCAGGGGCAGCTCCTGCTGCCTTTGCCAGGACAAGGAGCTGCTTTTTACAGCCCTCCCTAATCAAATCCTACTTGGAAACAGCATTTTTCTTTTTCCCCTCCCTTAAGGCAAAAGCCCAGAGCCCAGCAGCCGGACGCCCGGAGGAGTGAGCCAGTGCCTGTGGAAAACATGGAGCGAGTGCCCGGCCCCGTTCCCAGGCTCTGCCGGACTCGTTGGTCCGAGCGCAAGTAAATTCCGACACCGAGCTTCAGTTTTTAGGCAGTGACCATTTTCTAAATCTCTATTTTTAATCTGTGAGAGCAAACTTCAGGTTTTTATGTCTCTGTAAGGCACCAACTTGAGTCTCACCTTGGGCCCCACCCGAGTTCTGTGCCCGTGTGGGCTCCTTGTGCCACCCCGAGCTCCTGGTGTGTCCTGGCCTGGAATGCTCAGGCACAGGCAGTGACACCAGCAGGGAACAGTCGGTGCTCTGGACCTGTCCCACACAGAGCAGGGTCGAGGGCTGGGGCTCCAAGGCTTCTCAGTGCTGCATTTTCAAGTTCAAAGCTTTTAGATTCCTTGGAATAAAATTTCTCTGATGCTGTCCCAAACCGTTGTGCGGTGCCATCTATCCCATGAGGGCATGTCCCAACCCCACCCTGTGAGGTCTGGCAGATCCATTCCCACCCTTATTCCCTGGATTCTGGTACTGTTGGAATCCCTGGGACTTTGGGAAGTGGAGCAGATCCTGGAAAACACCCGTGGGCACAAGCCTAATTAAGGAGGTGCAGCAGATGGCACTGGCAGGGCTAATTAGCCACCCCTGGGGCAGGGTCATTACCAAGGCCTCATCTCTGGTGCCAGCTCCATCCCACTGGAACAGCCAGAGCCCAAGGATGGCTGGAGGGATCTTCCTCCTAAAGTAAAGACATTTTACAGATGCTCCTCCCACACCTGTTTATTTAGACAAGGAAAGAAGAATAAAGGTATTTAAAAACAGGGGGACACCAAACCTCTGTTCTTCCCATTCCTGGGGAGGAATGGCTGGGGAAGATGAGGGAATGGGAGCTGCTCCCTGAGGTTTGGGATGGGTAATAGGAATCAGGAATCAGTAGTGTGACAAAGAACTGATGACTGAGGTGGCAGAGCCTGTGCTGTGCCTCAGGCACAAGGAACATCCCAGAGGAAAAACCTCAGCAGTGGCCGTGCTTCCCTTGGGTACAGAATCTTACGTTTTGTTCAAACAAAGAACCCATAAAAGTGGGATTTCAACAGAGAAAACAGCTTTTCCCTTCCTCCCCTCTCCTCCTCCAGCAGAGGATCCCATTCCCTGCAGCCCCAAAGAAGGACACCAACACCTCCAGGGATGTTAAGAATCTCCTTTATGCAGGTGTACACTCGATGGCCAAGAGCACTTACAGGTTAATGCCGTGTACAGAACCGAGATGGACACACACCAAGCTAGAACTAATACCCAGCTCCAGAGTTTTTCCATTGTTTAGTATAATTTTACATTCTGAATGAATATATATTAAAAAAAATAATAATAATCATCACAAACCAATCTTTGCTTCGACAAACAAGCCTAGTACAGACAATGTCAAGTTCATTTAAAGCACGAGGAATTAAGGATGATTAGAAAAGCTTTAATTAAAAGGCCATTTGAGCCACAGCCGAGGTGCTGCAGCACTTCCTTCCCAGGAGCATGGAATTTAAAAAAAAAAAAGCCAAAAAACCCCCCACAATTCCTCTTGTGGGGCTCATCCTGTTCTCCAGAACAAACCAAAGTCGATGGAAGTTGGTTATTGGTGCGACATTTGTCCTGTAGAAGAAGCTTCATTTACACCCCCGGGTGCAAACGGCAGCGACGAGAAGTTCGTTATTTGTAATCATAAATAATTAACGGTAATAAATACGGATCAAGTAACGTTCCAGCACACGCCCGGGGCCGGTGCAGGTGTGCTCCACTCGGAGGTGCCTCCCAAAGGAGCACACACACAGTAGCAGCAGTTTCTTACTCACAGCTGGAACCGGAGCCTTGGGAACCTCTGGCACACGGAGCTCCGGATTCCGGGCCCCTCGGCATTCCGGGATTGGAGCCCAGGACAAGCCCAGAGAGAGCCCAAGCCGGGGCCACAGCTCTGCCATGGAGCTCAGCCCGTCCCAACGGGAACAAACCGGCTCCAAGCCGCTCCTTCGGCTTCGTTTTCCCTTGGTCTTTGTAAACTCCAGGTGTTCCCGCTTGCTCCGAGTGGTTTCTGAGCTACATAAACGCTTCTACCAGGAAATGGACGAGATTCAAGAGTAAATATTCTTCCTACATGGATCTGTTCCCTGGACAGGGCAATACGCATTGGGAGGGTAACAGCTTCCTAACCACGGGGTTGGGAGACTCCGGATGCCAACGACTACCTACGACTGCTGCACACACATTCCCATTCCCATTCCCACTCGCTCGCCGAAGAACAAGGACACCCATCCCCAACTCACACCGCCCTCTCCCGCATCCCACGCACTCAGCGTTCCCACTATTCACAATAATGTACAATAAATACATTTGGGATTCCCGGGAGCTGTTTGGAGCCACAGGACACCGAGCTGAAGGTTCAGTCACCTCATCCAGAGGCTCCCGTGCGGCTCCGCACCGGCACTCGGCTCACGAGCAGCACCGAGCCCGCGGCACAGACGGAATCCGGGATGGTCTCCTCCTCAGAACTCGGGATCCGAGGGATCAGCAAAGCTGCAGTGTCCCAGAAATCCTGGTGAGGGATGAGACACCTGTGGAGGGGCTGCTCTGAACCACCCAAAACATTCCACAGAACACCAGTGAAATGGGGAGCTGCTCCCGCTCCGCAGTCGGCTCCCAGCTTTCCAGACAAAACAGAAGCTTTATCTTCCAACGGGTGACTTCGTCCTCCTGCCGGGTGTCACGGATTTTAGGATAATTTGCTCTTGGATCAAAGACTTTTGAGTACAAAAATGAGTTCCAGGTGTTCTGAGAGCTTGTTGGGAAATGGGATAAAGTCCCGGATTTGCGGGATGGACTCTGGTATCTTACACCCTTTGGAGAGAAGCCGTTTTGTTCTGCTCGTATCTGAATTACAATAAATTATTTTGTTGCTAAGCAAAGCAGACATTCAAGAACATCTAGGGCAGGAACCCAACGGAATCACGGCCCTTTCACTGTTCTACTGGAAATATTCCCAAAAGTGTTGAGCTGAACCCCCCAATTCCCTGTGGCAGCCCCCATGTGCTTGGTCAGAGTTTAAAAAAATTTCAAGGATAGTGGTGGAAAGGTGGAAAAGCAGTTTGGCAGCGAAGTTCCTGCTTCAAACCTCAAGCAAGTGCCACAAATCCTGCCCGTGCTCTGCTCCTGCCCACGCAGTGATTCCCTCCCCACACCCAAACTTGGCATTTTTGTACTCAAAAACCTCTTGGGGGAGAGCGATCCATGAGCCTTCTCCTCCGAGGGCTCCCGGCCTCGGAATTCCCTCCCTGCCGGTGGTGGTTGCAGGGGGCAGAGCATTGTGGATTACAAAATTAGAAATGTACAGGTGGAAAGGTTTTTTTCCCAAATTAAATTATACACAAACCGGTCTTTACTAAACTATCCTACAAATATTCCACAAACAAGGCAGCAAAAGAACCAGTCCACCACAAAGTCTACGAATACAAAATGGAAGTCTTCCGGGAATTACTGTAACGGGAACGAAGGTTCAGGAAATAAATTAACCCCCAGCTCGTCCCACGGGAGGTGCTGGATGGGAACTGAAGGGGTTCCACTCGGCAGAGTCACGGAGTCACCTCCAGGCCTTCCCTGCTCCTGCTCAGCCGCTGAGCGGGTCCTCCCGGTAGTGGATGGCGTAACGGAGCTTTTCCAGCATGATGTCCAGCGAGGAATACTGCGGCAGCTTGATCATGAACATGCACGTCTCCACTCGGATGTACCGGGAATCCGGGGAACCTGCGGGACACGTTCAAAGGTTCAAACATTAAAGGTTCAACCCAGCGAAGTTCAACCCAGCGAAGATCCAACAAAGATTGAACCCAACAAAGATTGAACCCAACAAAGATTGAACCCAACAAAGGTTCAACCCAGCAAAGTTTCAACCCAACAAAGGTTCAACCCAGCAAAGGTTCAACCCAGCAAAGTTTCAACCCAGCAAAGTTTCAACCCAGCAAAGTTTCAACCCAGCAAAGTTTCAACCCAGCAAAGTTTCAACCCAGCAAAGTTTCAACCCAGCAAAGTTTCAACCCAGCAAAGTTTCAACCCAGCAAAGTTTCAACCCAGCAAAGTTTCAACCCAGCAAAGTTTCAACCCAGCAAAGTTTCAACCCAGCAAAGTTTCAACCCAGCAAAGTTTCAACCCAGCAAAGTTTCAACCCAGCAAAGTTTCAACCCAGCAAAGTTTCAACCCAGCAAAGTTTCAACCCAGCAAAGTTTCAACCCAGCAAAGTTTCAACCCCAGCAAAGTTTCAAACCCAGCAAAGTTTCAAACCCAGCAAAGTTTCAACCCAGCAAAGTTTCAACCCAGCAAAGTTTCAACCCAGCAAAGTTTAACCAGCAAGTTTCAACCCAGCAAAGTTTAACCCAGCAAAGTTTCAACCCAGCAAAGTTTCAACCCAGCAAAGTTTCAACCCAGCAAAGTTTCAACCCAGCAAAGTTTCAACCCAGCAAAGTTTCAACCCAGCAAAGTTTCAACCCAGCAAAGTTTCAACCCAGCAAAGTTTCAACCCAGCAAAGTTTCAACCCAGCAAAGTTTCAACCCAGCAAAGTTTCAACCCAACACTTCCATCCCGCTCTCCCAAAGCCCCTTCCTGAGGGTATCCAAACCCAATCCCTGCCTGTTGTGGGTCTTCTGAATCTCATATGTTTCTGTGTTTTTCTCTGTCAGGCCTCATGCCAATGTTTTTCCAATAGTTGAATCATTTTAAAAGCATTTCAGACAAATAGCAAGGTCTCTCTGCATCTCTACAGGGCAAAGTTTTAAGTATCGTGGAATCCCGGAACAGTTTGGGTTGGAAGGGACCTTAGAGCTCATCCAGTTCCACCCTGCTGCCACGGGCAGGGAACTTTCCACTGGGCGCAGTTCAAGTTTTGTGTGATATATTATTTTTACACGCTTTAAAACCCAATTCTCTCCTTATTTACCCCCATAACCACCTGCCCCTCTTTGCCACGGAGCATTAAATACCAGTCAGAGGGGGGCTGGAGGCCGGGATGGTGCCGGGAGCAGCCCCAGCTCCTTCCCCTCGGGACGCGGCCGTTCCGTACCTGCGGCGCCGTCGGGGGGCGCGATTTTCATGGGATAGGGGGGAACGTGGGCGGTGTCGGGGCCGCCGTCCTTGCAGGGGCAGGTGAAGGGGATCCTCTCCTGGTTACAGGCAAACTTGATGAACTTGCAGAGCTCCTCCTGCGTGAACATCTCCAGGGCGCTCCAGAAGAACTCGATGTGCTGGTCCGTCTCCATCAGCCCCACCTGGTACATGGTGTGTGCCTGGGGGAACAGGACACGTGTCCCCTGCTGCTCTCCCCTCTCCCTTCAGCAATCTTCCCTTCAGGAATTAACGCTTTTAAAGCAATGAAGTTCAAACTCTTACTCCTCTCTGCACAAGCCCCACCCTATTATTTCCTGAATCCAGTGAAATCTTAATAAACCCCCTTGGGGGCAAAGGGGTGTCCAAGAACAGGCCAGAGTCCCCACGGATGTCCTGGCTGCACCACAGGCAGAAGATTCTCCCCTCCCACCTTCCCACAGGAGGATCCCCCTCTCTGTGTCCCACAGCAGCTTGGCCAAAGCACCTTGAGGAATTCCAGGTTGATGTAGGGAAGGCCACAGGTCCTCAGCTCCATCTCCAGGGGGGTGAGCGTGGTCAGGAGCTGCAGGGGGATGATGGAGCCCAGCCCTGCCCTCACTGCTGTCATGCACTCCGGGGTCTGCAGCTCCCGCATCCGCAGGCTCCGGATGGCGGCCGCGTACACGTCCTTGTTCTCCCACCTGCAGGGACAGAGGTCTGGGATGAGGGAGGAACATGTGGGAGAGCCCTCATGGCCCAGCCTGTGTTTCACATGGAAGGGTTTGAAGGAGAGATCCCGATCTGGAATAATCCAGAGTGAGCAATACACACTTTGCACTCCGATGCTTCCCAGTTAATTCCGCTGTCCTTCGCTTCCTCCTCTGCTCCCACCTGCCCATCCCTCACAACTGGGAGCCCCCAAAGCTGGGACCAGCCCTGCTCTTCAGCTGCCTCTTACAGACCCAAACAGCACCAGCGATCCCAAGTTCTGCCAACTTCTCCCAAAGCAAAGCCTTCCCAGATCATTCCAACTTGGTACAAAAGCACCTCTGGAGAGGCTGTGCTTGGAGAACCATTCCAGAGATGTTCTGTGCCATATCCCGCCTGGAAGGCTGCTCCTTACCCCACAGGGATGTGCCTGCCCCTGGGACACAGCTCCACCTCCTCCCCAGTGAGGCTCAGGTAGGTGAATTTGCAGCAGGGTTTGTTGGGGCAGTCGGGGCTCTCCGTTGCCAGGTGCTGGGAGGCGATTTCGGCACACAGAGCTTCCAGCTCCGTCTCGTCACTGATCTGTCAGGGAACAAGGACAGGGACCTGTGACCAGCATGGCAGGGCCTCGTCCCAGCTGTCCCCACAACAGCAAAATCCTGCACTGGGGCTGCTGCTCTGGTTTAGCAATTCCACATTCCAGTGACTCTTTCAGGAGCTGTAATTCCACCGTGCCCAGCAGCACAGGAAAGTGGGAAACTTCTCCAGGGCAACGGGAGAGGAGTCAAGAGTCAAAACATCTCCCAGCCCTGCTCCCATGAAAAGCACCTGGCAGCCAGCAGGCAGCAATGCACCCATGGGGGAATCCCGAGAAAAAGGAGGGAAGAGAGAACAGGGACCTACATTTTCAAATTTTTTGACGTAGTTGTAGGTGAGGATGTCAGCTTCCTGCAGATCCACGTCGGGATCCAGGGGCTCTCCCACCAGGGTCTTCCAGAAGGAGGGCAGGAGGTCCAGGGGCAGGGGAACATCAGCTCGGATGGCAATGCCCAGGAGCTGCCCAAAGAAGTGGAACAGCTGCTCCTCGGCGTAGGTGATGGGGCTGGGGGTCAGGATGTACTTCCCCTGTGGGAGAAACAGGGCAGGATTCACCAACTGCCCCTGTGCAAGTGTTCCTGACTGGAACAGGAAGGATAATGTTCAGCTGGACACCAAAGGATCTGCTCCAGCACAGCAGCGAGTCCCTGTATTTTACACACTGATATCACCTTAGCTTATCACTTCCTGATCAAATCAACCCCAGAAAGTCAGTTCCCATTTTGCCAAGCTGTTGATCAGCACTCACAGGATTTTCTGGAGTTGTTCCATCAGTCTGATATCCAAGTTTTTCAGCTGTGGGATGTTTCCGAGCCTGCATTTGCAGAGCCAGGTTTGCTACACAGCTGGTTTTAAGCTGAGGGAAAGGAGCTGTTTCCCAGCCTGAGAATATTCCCAGGAAGGAATGATACCTCAGGAAGAGAGAATTCTTTGTTTCTAGAGAACATTTACTGCACAAAGACTCTAAACAGCATGGATGGAGCATCTTATTCTGGCAACATGACTGATCTTCCTGGTGACATTCCTGGGGTAAGGCCACAGAACAAAAATTCATGGAAGTTCACCAGTTTGGGACAGAAAACCTCTACATCAGAGAACTGAACCTCCTCCCTCTGAACTCTGCCCAGGAGTTTTAATTCTGCTCCATTTTGCATTTTGCTGCCTTGGCTCCTTTTCCAAGTACCTGCTGCACACATGAGGTGCAACATGGGATTCACCAACTCCCACTTCCAGCTCTCCCAGGATGCGGGACCTGCTTGGTTTCATGGATCTGAGGCCTCCCTCTGCACCTCTGACCAAATGTGTCCCACTCCTGTTCAAACCCAGCATTCAGAAAGAGAAAAACCTCCTCATTCTTGGCACTGGGATCTCACACCTTGTTCTTATTGACAGCAGAGCTGGGGCACAGCAGGAGCAGGGAGAGGGAGGAGCTCTGGAGCTCTTTACACACTTGCCAAAGGAAGTGACGGAAAGATCCACCTGGAAAAGAGAGGGGGGAAACAATGACAATATTCCTTTGCTCCCTGCTGAATTCCTAAGTGCTGCTCTGCTTCCCAGCACCCCAGAACAGCAGGAATATTTGTTCCACCAGCTGGCCTGCAAACGGGATTTGGTGCTGGATTAGGAGATGGATGGGGCTGTCCTACAACAATGGAGGGGATGCTCCAGGGATCAGCACAGATGCTGAGCCACAGCTGGAACATTTATTGCCTCATAAACACTGCCAGTGCCACCACAGCCCTTCAGAAGACAGAATTCCCCTTGGGAGAAGGCCCCATGGAGCTCATGGCTCAGCTGATGGCTGCACACTCACTCCCTGAGTGAGTTGGTGATGTGGGAAGCGTGCTCTGGGCTGACTCCCTGTTCCCCCATGGATCTCCACCAAGGACCACAACCAGCATGTGGATTTGGACAGCAGGGATCCCTCTGCTCTTTGGGATCTGCCTCAATACCCCACTGAATCCCCTCAGCCCGGGGTCACGCCCAGAGCAAACACTGAGGAACCACCGCTCCAAAGAGAGCAGCATCCTGGGGGATTTCATTCTTTGCCATGCACAAGGGAATGCTGCTCCTTAGAGGCTTCATGAGGCACATGGTGGTGAAAAGCTGGGCTGTCCCTGGGGGATTTCCTTAACATTACCTAGGCTGTCCCTGCCCCACTCCCTGGTGCCCAGGACCCCCCTGTCCCATTCCCTGGTGCCAGGGACCTCCTGTCCCCGCTCAGAGGTGTCATGGACCCCCTGTCCCCACTCCCTGGTGCCTGCCCAGGACCCCCCAGCCCCACTCCCTGGTGCCAGGAGCCTGCCCCACTCCCTGATGCCCAGGACCCCCAGCCCCACTCCCTGGTGCCCAGGACCCCCCAGCCCCACTCCCTGGTGCCAGGGAACCCCCAACCCCACTCCCTGGTGCCCAGGACCCCCAGCCCCACTCCCTGGTGCCCAGGATGCCCCACTCCCTGGTGCCTGCCCAGGACCCCCAGCCCCACTTCCTGGTGCCCAGGACCCCCTGTCCCCGCTCAGAGGTGTCATGGACTCCCTGTCCCCACTCCCTGGTGCCAGGGAACCCCCAGCCCCACTCCCTGGTGCCAGGGAACCCCCAGCCCCACTCCCTGGTGCCCAGGACCCCCAGCCCCACTCCCTGATGCCCATGACCCCCCAGCCCCACTCCCTGGTGCCAGGGAACCCCCAGCCCCACTCCCTGGTGCCAGGAGCCTGCCCCACTCACTGGTGCCGTGCACCTCCTCCCCGGTGAAGCGGATGTTGAAGGCGTACGTGGGGTCTCCCCCGCTGGCCAGTTTGACGCAGAGCTGGGACGAGGGGACGCAGCCCAGCTGCCGGGCAGCCTGGCAGAAGTAGGAATTCTCGGAGGAACGGATCTCCCCTGCTCAGCACAAAGGGAAAAATGAACCTCCAGCATCAAGAATCAGCAGCCGGGCTGGGGGAAAGCAGCTCTGGCTCGTTGCAAACGGGGTTTGGGAAAGGATCTTTCCGTACCTCCAACGATTTCCAGGGGATCCAGGGTGATTTCTGGGGCTGCGTGGTCAGCAGTTCTTTGGACAGTGGCATTGAGCACTCTGTTCATGACAGTGACTTTTGTGTCATAAAAGATTAAACCTGAAGAAACAAACACATTTCAGCTGAGTTCATCTACCCACAAATTTTTTTTCCTGAAATTCTCCGGTGAATAATGGTAGAATAAAAATCTCCCCTTCATTAGGTAGGTTAGACATGGCTACTCCAAATTTTTTTTAAAAAATACTTCATAGAATCATAAAATGGTTTCTATGATTCCACTCATCCACTTCCACCCCCTGCCCCCTGCCACACCTTCCATTGTCCAGGTTTCTCTAAGTCCCATCTATTTGTTCCTCATATTTTCTGGAATAAGAACACTGATGAACACAATTCCAATGTTCTATAAATAGATCCCAGCAACTCCACCACAATCTCTGTAAATAGGAACACTTTGCCAAATAGTTTTCAGCAATCTGAGATGTTTTGACAGGAAAGCTACAGGCAAGAAATGATGAGAAAAAATAGGGCTGTGACACTGCCCCAAAAATACATTTAATACCTCATATCTCTATGAAGAGAAATCTCTGAACATTCCTCACTCCCCCACACTGGTTTAGGAGTGTTTTTTTCCCAGCTGGGCCAATACAAAAACCTCCTTTCACACACTGACACCCCTGGTGAATTCTGTATCTTCTTCTTCCTCAGAAAACAAATCTGGGAAATGTAATGACCCAAATCTTGGGGTTTTTGGTGTCTAATGAAGGCTGTAAAAACCCTCTGATGCACTAGAGGTACTTTCTTGATCTTGCTAATGCTCCAACAACAAACTCCTGTGACTTTCACCTGATCTGCTTGTGACTAACTCAGAGTTTTGATTTATGGACACTCCCAAGAGGACGAAGACCCATGGACACAGAAGATGGAACAACTCCCTCTGTGGTCACGGTGTCCATGAGCTACTCACAAGGATAATCCCCCTCTCCTTTAAAGCAAATCAAGAGAGGAGTGCCCAGGAGTCAGTGCCCTGTGGTCAGTGCCCAGGGGTCAGTGCCCTGCAGCAGTGCCCAGGGGTCAGTGCCCTGGGGTCAGTGCCCTGGGGTCAGTGCCCTGGGGTCAGTGCCCAGGGGTCAGTGCCCTGCAGCAGTGCCCAGGGGTCAGTGCCCAGGGGTCAGTGCCCTGCAGCAGTGCCCAGGGGTCAGTGCCCAGGGGTCAGTGCCCTGCAGCAGTGCCCTGGGGTCAGTGCCCTGGGGTCAGTGCCCTGCAGCAGTGCCCAGGGGTCAGTGCCCGGCAGCAGTGCCTAGGGGTCAGTGCCCTGGGGTCAGTGCCCTGCAGCAGTGCCCTGGGGTCAGTGCCCAGGGCTCAGTGCCCAGCTGACCTTTGGCCTCCTGCAGTAAGGCAGCGATGCTGTTCCCGTACATCTCGGTCTGGCGCAGCTCCACCAGCGGCAGGAAGAACGTCTCCAGCGTGGTGTTGAGGGACTGCAGCAGGGCAAAGCGCAGCCGCAGGCTCTCCACGGGGACATCTGCAGGGGGAAACTCCCAGTCAGAGCAGGAACAGATCCCCCACCTCCTGCAAATCCCAGCAGGTTTAGTGCAGCAGCCACACAAGCCCCTTCCAAAGCAGCCTCTCAGATCCCTGTGCTGAGGATGCAGGAACAGCAGTGATCCCTAAGGTTCCATCTTGGATCTCCAGTCTTTGGGTGTGAGTCCAGAATCTTCCACTATCACTGGATTTTCCTCTTGAAGTGCTTAGAATAGGATTTAGGTGACTAAAATCTGCCTAAGTGCAGAATGAAAATCCAACCTACAAGCTGAACTCACCAGGTATTTCCTGCTCCAGCCTGAGCTAGGAATTCTGCATGGAGAGCAGGGAGCAGCTGCAGTGCATCCCTGACTCTGCCCAAACACACCCAAGGAGAGAGAAGAGCCAGACTGGGCACTCCCCTCATCCCACTGAGCCACCAAAAGAACATCCCACCCACCCGAGGACATCCAGGAGCGCTCCCCAGCTCTTCCCCCGACAAAAGCCTCCATACAACCCACCCATACATACTCAAGAGACAGGAAATCCTGGGATCAGCTGCATCAGCTGGATCCAGGTACACCTCGTGGGGGTGCAGGCGTGCAGGGGTGATGGCCAGGTGGCGGCACAGGCGGTTGATGTATTGCACCAGGGCCACGTCCATCTCCAGGCTCCACTTGCGCGACGCTTTCTGAGCGTGCCTGGCATCGATGCAGGCACACCTGGAGGGGACAGGGCAGAGCTGCTCACTCACACAGCTACACCTCGAGTAGGATTACACCTGGAGTAGGGCTACACCTGGAGTACAAGCTGGTGCCCTGCTCTTCACTCCCCTTTCCTTAAGCAGAGCTGTTTCACGCCAAGAATCCCAGTGTGAGGCCGAGAGCTGATTGATCGCCCCCGTTCCCTCACTGCTATTAAATAATTAGGCACAAAGGCACTGCCTATTAAGCTCACTTAGTGCCTATCTCCTCTGGAGATGATAAGGGGCAATTAGCCTGTGGCCTGACACAGGCAGATAAGGAGAATTCATTTAAAGGACATTCTTCCTCTATAATATTAAGAAGAAATTTAGCAGTTCCCTCTTCTACAGCATTTCTGACTCAGTACCAACCCTGCCAGTTAAACAGTGACCCAGTGCACTGGCTGGGGAAGGAAACCAGAGACAGACATGGAGCTACAGTTCTCTTCAGGATAATTTATTGTACAGTTTGGAAGCTCTAAAGGACACTGTGCCATTTGATTTTGTTGGCCATGCCGCGCACAGAAAATCAGGAACCTGCATTTAGCAGGTGACTTTTACAATGAGGAAATAACCAATTTCCTCTACAGGCCTTGCAGCCAGGGATGAAAGCCTTAAAGCTGCTTGGATTAGAAACACTTGGGATCAAGTTTTTTTAAAGCAAGCACAGTATCACCCTCTCCAAGAGATGTACAAGCTGTACCTCTCAAAGTGCAGGTCGTAGCCACAGGAGAGGATGGCTCTCCACACGCTCCGGATGTCCTGCTTGGAGCGATCCACCACGAACCGGTGAAATCCATCCAGGGTCAGGTACTTCTCCTCAGGAACTGGCACCAAACATGGACCAGCAAAGAGTTCATGACTTGCCATGAAGTTCTCACCCCACACAGGAGCAGGAGGTGGCTGCTGCCAGCTTCCTCCTGCTCTCCCATCCCACCACAGATCCCTTCTAGCACACGTTGGTCACGTCCACCTCAGTCAATGGCACTGCACTTTTTCACCGCCCTAAGGGGACTCCAATCCCCCACTGCCCTCTGGAATAGCTCCCTCTAACCCAGTATCAAGGATCCCTGCTTGGCTGGATGCTGAAATTCCCCTTTTCTGAGCTAACCTGGCATTTCCTACAGGGAAGAGGGGAATCCAAACTCGTGTCTGTTCACTCTTCCACCTGACTAGAGAAAAGTTCTGAGCACAACCCCTGTCATGGCATGGCTGTGCTCCCTCCTCCACAAGTTCTGAGGTACCTCAATCATCTTTTTTATCCCATTTTCCACTTGTAACTGAAGAATTTCCTGATATAAATCCAGAAGCAGAATTTAAACCCACCTGGTTCAGCTCCATAATATCCCAAACCCTCACTACACCAAAGCCTTGGAATTACACCCCTTAGGGAGTTCTCTGCCTGCTTTATTGACATGCCCTACACACTGCTGCAGGAACTGTTTGCTCTCACGCTGATGGGCCCAGATTCAGAGACACAAATAAAAGAAGCATTTTAAACCACTATTTTTAAAAAAAAAATGAAGTTAGACTTGTTAGAAATAAAGACAAACCAAACCTATTGTGAGGTCATCTAAACATGTCAATAAAAGTATTTCTTTTCTACGATGCAAAACTAGAAAAGATTCCCTGCAGCTCCCACCTTCCTGTTTCTTTGTGGGAGACTTCTCCGGGTCCTTCTCCTCAGGTTTGCTCTTCTCAGGAGATTTGGGCTTTACAGTGGGTTTCTTCTCACTTAAGGCTGTTCGGCTGAGGGACAAAGTGGGTGTTAGGATGAAAAGTTTCCTTTCATCTGTTCAGAGAATCCCAGAATCGTTTGGGTTGGAAGGATCCTAAAGCTCATCCAGTCCCACTCCTTGCCATGGGACACCTTCCATGGGTCGCTCCAAACCCTGATGTGTATTTTGGAATAAGTGCACTGGGATACAACAGTGATGAACACAATTCCAACGTTTTATAAACGGATCCCAACAACTCCACCCCAATCTCTGGAAAAAGAAACACTTTGCCAAAGAACTTCCAGAAATTTGAGCTGTTCTGACAATAACACCACAGTCGCTTTCCCTGTTCCAACACACGGAAGCACAGAGGGAGAGGGGATTAAAAACCTGAATTTCTCTGGTGAATTCCAACATTTCACAAGTGCCACGAGGCCGAGGACACGCACCTGACACTGTTGAGCATGGATTTCTCCTTGGTGGGGGGTTTGGTGACCGGGCGCTTGGTGCTCACCACCTTCACCGGGTGCTGCTCCTTGCCCGCCTTGTTGTACTTGCTCTTGTCAAATTTGGGCTTGGGAACTCCGTATTTCCTTAAAATCTTCCAACACAGAAAGTCAATCGTCACCCAGAGCTTTCAAGAGACACCAAAAGAGGCTGAGAACAGTTGGCAAAGCACTAACCTGGGTCAGCTGGTCCTCCAGCACCTTCTTGGGAGGGCGGACGTTGGTGAAGAAGACGTGGAGGAGGTTGCCAGGGGTTTGGGAATTGATCTGCTCCTTGCTGAGGTAAATGTCAGCCACCTTGATGGGCTTGGCTGGGGTCAGGCTCAGCATTTGTTCTGAATGGACACAACTTTTAAAGATCTCTGTGAGAACTTCCCGAGCACCTGGCACCAGTTTTTCACCTGATGAAAGGAAAAAAAAAAAAACAAACCCCACAACAATAATTTGGTACAAAACACCGTGAGAACTGGTTAGAATTGGAAATGTGAAAATACATTTTGCATTCAGATAAAGTATTCTATTACATGGCACTTGCTTTGAGATGGAAAATCACTTTGGCAATAAAAAACCTGCTCCTTCTGCACCCCGTTGAAGACAGAGAATTGGCCACATCCTGTAATTATTACTTGTGGGAGTAGTGGGGATGAAAAAAGCAGATTATTTATCATGCCAGGATAAAAATTATGTTGTTCACACAGACACCAACACCTATCAACTGAACTAGCAGTCAAAAATTATTCTGGTGGCTATTTTCTCAAAAACAGTCCCCAAAGAACTAAATCTGTAGTTTTTTGGGTTGATGAGGAGTGGTTTGTCTATTTATTTATGATTTATTTGATTAGCTGGGTGGACAACTGAGCAATGTTCAGCTTGCAAATAGCTCCTGCAGGGATAAAACTTGCTTTGGAATTTCTCCCAGACTCGTTGTCACCCCTGATTTATACAGAACCAAGGAGAATCTGAGCCCTGCTCATACCCAAAAATACCCAATACAAGTGAGATTTGCCCATATCAAACCACCTACCTTTTATTGACTTATCATTGAAATAATCTTCTAGAGCTGGGCTCCCCTGGGTGTCAAACAAACTCTGATTTACAGTGGAAACAGTTAAAATCTCTTCAGTTGACATCTCCATGAGCTCATCCTCCCCATCCAGGCTGGACAAGCCAATGAGGTCACTGCTGTTGAAGAGGCTGGCTCGGATTTTCTCTATTTTAGCTCTTGACCTTATCTGTACAAATAATGAAATCAGTTCAAAGCAATTCTGAGAAAAACAAAATTCACTTCCATTCGTAAGAATTTGGGGTTTAAGCTTTTTCCCCCTCCCCATCCAGATGTTCATTATTGCTTGTCTTCTACCACTCTGCTGCATCGATCATTTGATGCCAAAATTCAGGTTCAGCCTAGAAAAGATCCTTTCTGAGAACACGTGCCCACTGAAATCCTCATGCTGGGAGTTAATCAGGCACAGCTCTGATCCAGCTATCCCAGGTTTCAGTCTGGAGACAGCCCTTGGGAGCAGCAGGGAAGAGCTGAGGGTGTCAGCCAGGTAACCTGGCATTATTTGTTACTCTGCTGTCCCTGCCTCAATTCTCCACTCAGAAAAATCTAAATTAGCACAGGCCTTGAAGCCTCAGCCACACAGATTGGGAGAGGAACAGGAACTTCCTTTGATTCCTAGAATAACCAGCTCCAGACTTGGAATAGTTTCCATGTGAACACTCTGGCAGCTTTTTTGCACACATTTAATGCTGCATTTCAGTGATGTCTTCATGTCAATTAACAGCTCAAGAATAGCGACTGGCAGAGTTTCCATCTGAATAAGCTGCTTTTCTTCTAAAAGTAGAACTGATACAATCCCAGACTATACAAAAACATCTCTCTCCATTCCCAGGCTATCAGGAATGGCTGTACTTTTAGAAGCTCCTGATAAAATCTGCAGCAGGCAATTTGTGGAAGCAGCAGAGAGGGAGGTTCTTGTGCAGAGCTGAACACCTGGAGTGATGCAGCACCGATGGCAACCACCCACAATGCTTTTAAAAATTAATTTGGAACCAGATAGCAACGAAATTTATCATCTCTTCTAAAGTAGCTTTATAGAGGAATCCATAGGTGGTTCAAAATAGGTGAAAATGTACTGATTAAACATTAAAAAATTGCCTTGTGGCTCAAACCAAAAGGGCCTCAATCTCTAAATTCATCTCAGCAGTGGCCAGAGCAAGCCTTGGAGAAAGGCACATGAAAGAGGAAACGAATTGATCTTTCCCCTGCCATGTTCTCCCAGCCTCTGCAAATCAGTTTAAAGATTTCCTCAGTTGGAAGCTGAAGTGGCTGCTGTGCTCCACAGCTACCAATCCTCCAGGAACTGAATCCCTTAGGAATTTATTTGTGGTCTTGGCTTCAGCAGCACCCTGAGACAACAAGCTCTACAAGCTGCAACACACAAGAACTCTTCCCTTCTTCCTTCTGTTTTCCAATTGCTGCTGGATCACTCCAGCACTGGGTCCCCCCTGTCCTTTGAGACACAGGGATTGCTCCCAAGACCATGAATGTGGAGAAGGGAATTCTGTGTTCCTGAGCCATCCCGTCCAAGCTGAGAACTCCCAGTCTCCCTGGACTCACACACTCTTAGACATACACTGACGCTGCACCCACGGAAAGAGCCATTTCCTAGAGTGGGATCTCGCTCTCCCAGAAAACCCTGGCTCCTGAGGCCCCTCTCCATTACCTCCACCACAGCAAAGCCCTTGATGGGCCGTGACAGCAGGGGCTGATTGTCCAGAGATGTCACCGTGTACATGGAGCCCACGTCCGACACCGACGCCGTCTCCACGTTGTCCAGCGGCTCCCCGAGGCTGCCCAGGCTGCCCAGGCTGCCGGTGCTGCAGTGGGAAAGATCCAAACTCTCCTGGCTGGACACCACGTGAGGTTGTTCCAGCAGTCCTGGTGGGATGGCCAGCTCCAGCCCTGCTTGGAACTGATCCACTGAGATGTCGCTGACAGTCCGGGATATGCCCTGGGAGCTGCAGAGGGAAGCCTGGCTGGTGGACGCCGAGGCGCTGACGCTCATGGCCGGGGTGACGCTGCTGGAGCTGCTGATGTCCAAACTGTCAGCACTGCTGGAAACCGTCGGCTTTTCCAGCTCCGTCCTGCACTCGCCTCCTTCCGCTTTGTCCTTGGTTTTTTTGGGATCCTCTTCCTGCAAAGGGATGTAGATCTCATCCTTGAAGACGCCGCCGTGGGCATTGCAGGCTTTCCTGATGGCGTTCCTGACAGTGGCCTCCTCCAGGTGGGTGGGGATGCCGGAGATGACGAGCAGGCGGCTGTGGGCCGTGGGCCCCACCAGGGCCTGGCAGGCGTCGGCCACGGCGTCGTTGGTCACTCCCAGCCCCTGGGGGTCCTTCCTGGTCAGGTGCCTGAGGATTATCAGCAGGGTCAGAGCCCGGTGGAACCACAGCATGTCCTCAGGCTTGCTGCCCCCGATGCTGAGGAGCGCCGCGTCCGTCTCGGCCGCCCTGGACGAAGCCCTTTTCCCTGAGGATGAGGTTTTTTCCCGCTTCATTTTGACTTTTTTCCTCTTGGACAGCAAGCTCGGGCTCTGTGGTGTCTGCCCTGGGGAAGATGAGGACGAGGAGGAGGAGTCACTAAGATTTGGGGCGCTGGTGGATGAGATGACGTTGGCTGTCACGCTCATGTTGATGGGCAAGGTGACTTCTGCCACGGCCAGGCACACTTCCATCAGGGCATGGAAATAGGTGGAGAACCTTCCCTGGTCGGCTGCTCCCACCCCAGAGCCACCACAGGCATTCCCAGACACCCAGTTCTGGGTTTCCTCGTCGTAGAGCTTGTGCAGCTCTGACTGCAGAGCCATGAGCATGGCCAGGCAGGGGTTCAGCTGCAGGGCAATGGATGAGGACAACCCTGCTGGATTCTTTTTCTGCTCCAGATTGTGGATTTTGCGAAGCAGCTCGGCCAAGAGGTGAAAGATCAATTCCTTCACACACGCTGCCATGTCAGTTGTCCAGAGGAAATTCCCTGTGTGAAGAAAGCAAGGCATGGCAGTCAGCAGAGTTTCAATCTTAGCAGCTTTGTAACACCAGCTGCAAAAGTAACTCCATTCAAAAAAGCACCAAAAAAGCTCATTTTAATGGCGTGTCAGCACTTAAAAAGACAGGAAGGTTATTCCAGGAACTGTCAATCAACTGAAAATTTCTGGAGTTTGAAGAAAACTTCATTATAGTGGAAGAGCTCAGAAAATTTCAACTGTAATTTTTGTTTCCTGAACTCCCCACCTGAGCCAGCAGATTATCAGTGCTCATTAATAAGGAAATACTCCATTCTCACCTAAAAATTCCACTACTTGCAAGAGAACTGAGGCAGGAATAGTATCCAGTTCATCTTCGGATTTTCCATCCCCATCTTCCAATTTCCAGGTTAGGAGCTGTTCTGTAAATGCCATTGCCAGGGGGAATTCCAGGGGGAGGGAATGCAAGACCAACACAGCTCCAGGAGGAGGAGACACTCCTAAGCAAAAAAGTCCAAGAAAATCCTTATCATGACTCTGAGCATTGATAAAAGTAAAAACAGTAATATTTAGGATTTTTTCAAGGCTAAACTTGTGTTGAGCGAGAATTTTCTCTGCAGTACCTTGTAATAAACAAATAGGAATGTTTTTCTATATTGATAAGTTGGTATAATCTGTAATTATAAGTGTACAGAGAACATTTTATTCGCATAAAGAAACAGAACAATTTTGAGCCTGAACATATCTAAATATACATATAGAACTTGCCCCAAATCATTTATTTCTGTCTGATGGGTACAGAAAACAACATCAACAGAAGAACTTGAGGATCTCCAAGGGGAAGTTTTAAGAACTCGCTGCACCCAGTCACCTTCACTGCTCTAAATCCCACTGTCTCTCCCTTAGGGCAAGAGTAAAAAGAATATTAATGATTTTCCTTGCTGGAGAAGCTGGGGTGACCTAAGTATTGCTACACTGCAGATAGATTACTCTGTGGGTAAGAGGGTCCTACAAACACCTAAAAAAGCAATAAAAAATTATTCTCCATCTGAAACAGCTCCTCGAACACCAACAGCACCAACACTGTGAAGCACTCACTCAGAAATGAGTGACACTCACACGAAGCACTCACTCAGAAATGAGTACTTTGAATCAAATGTTTTGAACACAAACACCGCTTGGTGAACTGCTGGAATATAAAAATCAGAATCAGACAGTTGCCAGTGTTTATAAAACCAGGCTCTTTTGGCGAAGAATGAACTCCTTGTACAAAAATCCTGTCCTAACCCCTGCTAGGACTGGCAAGCACACAGAAAGGTGCTCCAGAGGCCATAACAAAAGCGGTGTGAGCTCTGAGAGGACAGTGAAGGCTTTTCCCTCGTGCTGTGGCTGTGCTCACCCAGTTTGATGTGCACCCTGTCCGTGGGGGTGATCACAGCCGGGTACTGGTTGGTGGTGGGGGGCGGCGTGAGGCCGGTGTTGGTGGGGGAGGCGTCGCGGGGGTAGCACACGGCCTCGATGAGGTTCAGCTGCCCGTTCCTCTTCACCTTGTGGCCCAGCCCATAGACCAGCACCCGAGCCCAGGGGGCCTTGTACAGGGATGAGCTGGGGAAACAGCAGCACAGCTTGGTTAGGCTCAAACAGGTTGGGAAATATCCCAGCCACCACGTTCGGAGAAGAGAAAACTCTAAAAAACTTGATAATTCCAGCCCCAGGGCTGCCAGGCTCAGACCCAGCTTTGCCCCCTCATCCACAACTCACTCTTTTCGGAATCCAGACTGACTTTCCTTACAGGACACGATCACAAAGGCAGCCCCAGGAAAATTCACATCCATGTTGACTTTGGATTCAGAAATTGGGAATTCTTCGGCGGGAAACTGTTCTGGCGCCGCCTGTAAGAGGACAATTTATCAGGAAAGATCCCAAACAGCAGCAAACCTCCTCCCTCTTCTTCATTTATAGAGTGCTCTATAGCCAATGTATTTAATTAATTGCAAATTACAACACAGTGGGAGGCCACTTCATTTCAATTCAATGCAGAGCATTGCTACTGCTCTGTGTTTTCAGTGTGCCCACTACAATCAGAATAACAGAATCCATCCAGAGAAACAATTCCCTGTGAGGGAACCGTCATGGAAATGACAATCACACACAGAACAAGGGCTCCTGAGAGGGGAACCCAACACTCTCCTAAAACACGAGTGAATATTTCACCTGCAGAAAGGAGCAGATCTGTTTGGTGAGGTCCAGCAGACTCTCCTCTCCCTGATGCAGCGTCCGAGTAATGGCCACAGTGAGCCACTCCCTGATGGCCTGGGAATTGCCCTGGTAGAAGAGGTCTGTGGCAGCACAGGTCTGGGAATGGATGCAGTGCTGCAGGGACTGGGCCAGGAGAATGGAGCTTGAGCTGATGGTTCCATCTGGAATAACAAGGAAAACAGCACAAATTTGGAGATCGCTCCACATGTTTATGTAGCCTGAGAAACAAAAGGTGTCAAACCTCTGTTTTCAAGTGGGAAACTCCTTGCCTAAAAATCAGCAGGAGAAAGGATTCACCCAGGCCCAGCCTTGTGGCTGGGATGGCCTCTCAATGGCAGCTGTGCCCCTCACCAGCCTCAGCCCAGCCCCTGGCGAGGGTGAGCACGGAGCTGTGGGATCACCCTGGCTCTGTTCCCCCTGGGAAGGCAGGAACACTTCAATCCATTGCTGAAGTACACTGAGGATGAGTGACCAGAGGGAAAAGCAGCTTTATCTGTTCTCAGGCTTTCCCCACAGAGCAACCAGATCATTTCTGGGCAGCCTCAAATGGCTCTCAAGTCCTGACACCTCATGGCTGTCATTGTGCAGCTCCCAGGAGAAGTCAAGGAGAATCAAAGTGCAGTCCACAAAGGAGTGGGCAATTCACCAAAATGCCAGTTTGGAAATTGGATGTATTAGCAGGATTTGAATTAGATAAATTTTAAAGAGGAAAAACTAAACTAAAGCTTGCAAAATTATTCTCAAAGCCATGCAAAGTAATGCTGTACTCTGCAAGTGGAGCCTTTACAAGGCGGCACCTGTTAGAGGCAGCCGAGTTCCAAAGGAATTGGAAGAGGAAAAAGGACTCTTTCCAAGGGTAAATAATCACTTTCTATTATTAATAACCTATATTTAGCACTTCCTACTTCCTCCTTGTGCTCCAGCCACGGGACACACATTTCTCTGCAGGCAGAAGGGCTTTGTCACAATCACTGTCTGTCAACACTCACTTGAATGAGGCCAAGATTCTGTTCCACGATTCAGCACAAACATTCTCTACCCACAGCTGGGAGTCCAGTGGGAAAAGGACAAACCTCATTTTGTGAAATGAAGAACAGTTCCATTTTGAAAATTGTGAGACTCAACTGGCATTTAGCTTTACTAGCCAGGGACTTTGAAGTGATCTCAATTCCTTGGGGTTGTCCCACGTGGATGCTCCCACTGCCCCCAATAAATGGAAGATCGCTGGTGACAGAGGGACAGGAACACACTGGGTGGGATCTTAGGAGGGGCTCTGACCTCTCTTGAACACTTTTAATTAGATCATGAGCAAGAATTTGAGTTTGGAACCCATCTCTGAGGTCAGGAGTCCATCGAGACACAAACACCACCATTATTAACCAGCTAAGAAAGAAATACCAAATTCATTAATTTTTTTTTTTTGTCCCCAGAAAAATACTGTACCAAAAAAAGAGCTGTGACAAAACCAAGTGTTTACCAGGAAGAGGTGGTGCAAGCAGCTGGTTGGAGAGCAGCTGCAGGTGCTCCAGGGTGATATCCCGGATGGCAGGAATGTGGAACAGCCGAGTGAACATGTGGGGAGATTTGGGAGCAAAGATATTGAGCAGAGCCATGCGACAATAGAGCTTGGCCAGGGCAGCTTCACTCCTCAGCAGCTCCCTAGGGAACACAAACATTCATTCAATTAATTCCTTAACAGGAAGATCCAGAAGTTTGTACCACTTAAAACAAAGCTGTAGCAGCTAACTGAACTACAGGAAATGCTCTTCAGCTAATTCAAATTCAAGTAATAAAGTGCTTTGTAACCACATTTCTTTTTTTCACCTGTGAATTTGGATGTTGGTGTTATCCAGGGTGACCAACCCGTTGGTTGCAGTCCTCCTGTATCCTGCAGGTGGCCTTTCCAACATGTCAATGGGATACCAGTACCTCACCAGGACTCCCTCACTCCGCAGGTAGGTCTCTACTTGCACCAGTTCATTCACCTGCAACACCAAACCCAGCAGTGTCAATAACACAATAACTACAACCACGTTTTTCCTTCCAACAGAGCCCCGATCCAGCATCCTGAGCTGTGCTCCCAGCTGTGTGATGCTGCCCCATGAAAAGCCCTCCCAACGTGTCTTTACTCACTGAATCCACATCCAGAACAACCCCATGAAGGCCAAATGTCTTGAGCATGCCCCGAATGGCAAACTTGGGAAGAGCTGTTCCGACAGCGCTGCTGGTGACGTTGTTGCTGTCAGGAGAGCGAGTCACCACGGTGAGACCTGGCAAAAAGGGACACCAGTCTGAAGGTGTTTTCCTCAGGTGACAATTTCTGCAGCAGATCCCAAAAAAGCCTGAGCTTTCCTTTACCCCTCAGGATCCTTTGTGCTGCCCTTACCTTTCCGTACTTTATCAATCGTGAATTTGTTTGCTTCATCTTTGATATCCTCAATGGTGGGAAGGTAGAGATCCCTTGGGATGCCTCCATTTTCCTCATACAGGAATTCCACAGTTTGCCTTGCTATATCAACCATTCCTGAAAGACAGCAGGGAGTGCAAGTTATTGCCCTGAGCCACTTGAAATTTCTTATTCTTGTTAAGATCCCAAGCAGGTGAGTTTTCCAATTACTTAAGTACTCTCTCAGTCAGGCTGAAAGATGGAAATTGGGAGTTTTCCTGAGAAAGCAGAGCTTTTCCTGAGCTTCTCATGAAGGCTCAGAATTTGTCTCATTCTTACTCAGACTCTCCCACAAACACATTGTCCTGCCAGACCTGAATTCTACAAAACTCCCAAATCTCCCCTTATTATGATTTAAACCTCAAGAGTTTTGCCTTGACAGTCACAGACAGAAAATGCCTGGAGTTTCTTCCCAAACTGTTACTCCAGAATGTTTCTGTATCCACATCACAACGAATTCTGTCACTATTTCTGAAACCATTTTCCCTATTTAAATAGTCCAATTTAGTAAAAGTGTTAAAGAAAATGCATGAGCACAAATGAAATTCTAAGCACTGGAGGGAAATACCAAGTGAATTTTCATTTAATTTAAGTTTTCCAGCCCTGAATACAGTAATATATGAAAGAAACACAGGTGTTCTCTCACACTTCCTGCCCATCACAGAAAACAACATGCATGGAAATAAATACAGCCATACCTAACTGTAGAGCTCCTTTAATCTGATCCAGCCCAGACTTCCTCTCAGCCTCATTACGGAATCTTCTTCTAATTGTAGGGAAAACTTTGGTTTCCCAGGCTTTGACCAAGAGGGCATAGTGATCCTCCTACAAAGACAGAAGTGTTTTAGAACACCAAGAAGTGGTAAGTTACCAGCAGCTGTATTTTTGTTAGGGAAGCTGGAAAAACTCTTGTGGCCAAATTTCAAAATCTAAATGACAAGATCTAGGCTGTAAGTTAGAGGAGGCAAAGTTCACCACGTTCCTCACCCTGGGAATATCATCGTCATCATCATCATCACTTTCATCATCTGCAATAGGAGGGGGGTGAGGATCAGGGCCTGAGGTGATGAAGTTCTCATAGCTCAGCTCCATTTTATAGTGGCAGGATGTGTCACTGTCATACTCTGCAAGACACCGACAGAAATAAAGAGATGATAATGCATGCAAAGCCATCCCGTGAAATTGGAGCTACACAGCATTCCATGCTCTCCAGGCAGGGGGTGGGAATGCAATTCCTTTTGACACAGCATAACCAATTGGCTGATCCAATGCACCGTAACATCCTATTGTATCCCAAGCCCTAATGAGCTCGTTTCTCATTGTAGCTGCATTAATTACAAATAATTTGTGCATTCATACAGAGGAAGACCAAAGAAGATGCTTTTAATTGCCTTGTCTAAAATCAGATAAACACAGCTTCGATTTGTGCTACCTAAACAGGCACTACCTAAGGACTAAGCACTGCAGCCAGGCTGGGCTTAAACCCTATTCCCTTGCTTGGCATTCCTGCTGGGAGAGCTTTAGAAGGAGTTGAAGCCACTTTACGTTGCTGGGCCGTGGCGACGGCGGCGATCCTGCAGGGGGGCCCGTGGGTGCCGGGGTCAGAGGCGATGCTGGTGCCAGCGTCGTTGTCGCTGTCGGAGGCCATGGCAAAGGGCAAGGCCTCGAAGTTGGCACTGATCTCCTCGGCCAGGTCGAGGCACAGGTCGGCGGCGTTGCGGTGAGCCTGGCCCTCGGCGTAGGCGAACGGCCGCGAGCCGAAGTTGGCCCTCACTTTGGTGTTCTGCAAAAGGAGGCAGGGTAGCTCTCAGATCCTGCTCTGAACCCTCACGCTGCCCCAGGAAGGAGCTGGTCACACCTCCCTGCCATGAGGATGCCCAGCTGGCACTCTGGAAAGCTTTAAGCTGCCAAATATGATGCCTTAGGTTTTAACTTTTATATTTTTCAATTTCTGTACTGCTTAGAGTGTAACTCTGAAGTTCCTTGTAGCCTGTAATTTCTGCTCTCTCGTGCAAGATAGACATAACAAAGCCTCTCCAGGCTTTGCCTTCAAGCACAGCCAGGCTCTTCTAGGCCCAAAATGTGTAAACCAAAGCCTCTAAGGGGAAGGCAAGCTGAGGGGAATTACATCATTGAACTGGGGCTTTATTTGGAGAATTAACTGTGGTATGCAAATGAAACAAACCTATAAAGGTGTGAAGAACTCGTGACCTGGGGTCCATCTTGGGGTCCATTTTATGGAGGCAGCCTCTGGCTCCCCCAGGGTGTGCCTTGAAGGCCCTTCAAATAAACACCGACCTTTATTCCTTTACTCTTGTCTAGTCTCTGTTTCTAGGTGGCTGGAGAAGGCATCAAACAAACGCCTGCTTTCCAGCTTCAAGCTGCAGCAGCCTGAGCTGAGTGCTTTGAAGCAAGGTCAGTGCTGGCAGGGAATGCTAAGAGAGGGGCTCCTGGCACAGCATAGGGCATCCTGCCAGGCCAGCTGCACTAATGGGCAGGGAAAACCAAAATCATGGCACAACACGCGCACCTGGGAGGGCCAATGAATACCTCAGCCTACCCAAGAAAGGTAAAAACGATCAATTTGCTTTTCTACAGAGCAGGTTCAGTATTTTATATCACATTTTTAATATTTCTGGAAGTACGCTGAATGACAAATTTCTGTTACAAACTTGCCTTTTTCTGAATGTGGACAACTGGCCACATTCCACCAGACACATCCTCTAGGTAGGGCACAAGTCTCTGCCCACAATATGTAAAATAAACTCTGCCCTTTGCTGGCTGCCCTGGAGGAGGGGGAGTTCCTTCTGTTCTTTCCCATCCAATTCCTGCTACATCACCTGGAGAAAAATACAATCACAAAAAGGATTTGATCAGTTTTCTCATCCCTCAGCATTTCCATGACATTTAGAGGATTTTCTGATGGAGCAGATAAGGATTTTAGCCATGCTCTCACATACCAGGGGAAAGAGTCACATCCAGTCTGACACTCTTCCACTGCAGCAGGCTGGAGCCGTTGTAATGCACCGCTCGCCCATTGCTGAGGGGCAACAAGGACACAATGAGCCAGAGCACTGAGCCAGAGCAGGATCACAACCCACCAGTGTCAGTGTGACACTGAAACTCTCCTCATTTTGCAGAGAGATTCCAGTCCATCATTTTAGCATTTTAGTTAATAAATATGTATTGTCCACCACAGCCCCCTCCCCAGTTCGCTGACAAAGGCACTGAGTGTGGTTTCTGATGTGCACCTCCAACCTACTTGTGGAAGAGGCAGGTGCCCACTGGGTTTGTCCAAGCTCCATCTCGTTTTTCAGCCTCTGTGGCAAATCCAAAGGAAACTATTGGCCCAGTATCATCATCTGTATCTCCATAGGAAACCACTTCGATTTCCCAGTAGAATGACGGTGCCTAGAAATAAAAATAATAACACGTTTTTAAAAATTGTTTACAAAACAGAGGTTGAGGAGGCCATTTTGTTGCTTCTCCTTTTCATGCCCTGTTGGATATTAAATGACAAAGTGCTGTAGAGCTGTGAGGTCTCACCTGCACTGGCACTGGGGAGGTGGCATAGATAAAGGTGCCCCGAGGAAGTCCCCCTCCTGCACTGGGATCAGCCAGGAAGGTCACAGCAGTGAGGTGTGAGGAGAACATGCAGGCTCTCACTGGGGGGAACACCCTGGATGGGCTCCACGTGATTTCTTTGGGCTGCAGATACAACAGAGCAGTTTATTCTACCAATCACAATTCACAAATCACCCACTAAAACACAACCACACAGTTTATGAGGTGCGCGTTTGAGACAACTACAACAAATGCGAAATCCACAAGAAATTCACGTTAAAGGAGATGTTTCAAGAAGAATCCCCCCAGTTTGGGCAGCAGCAGGGGGTTCTCCCAGGGCAGAGGGCTCAGCACTGTCCCTGTGCTCACCTGTCTCCTGTCTGCTTGGAGGGGAGGAGGAGGGGGCCGAGCACAGTCGCGGTACAACATCCGTAACCTCTCACACTGCATCTCCACAACCACGAGCCTCTCCCCTGCAACAACAACCCAAAGCAGGCATCAGCTTCCAGCTGCTTCCTCGAGTCCAACAGTGCAATCTCAGTACAGAAATGAATTATGATATTTGTGCTTTGAAGAGGTTTGATCAGCCTCGCTTACCTAAAAGATGAAATTAAGGGTAAAATGTAACATATGCAAAGTGGTTTTTAATGTTTAATTTATATTTGGTTAGCAAAGATAATGCTATGTTCATTAAGATATAAAGTCCATTTTAGTGAGCAAGTTTATGGCCCAGCAAAGGCAGGAAAGCAAAAAAATTTATGTCTACTGTCAAAAAAAATCAGTCCTTGCCCTTTTACACTGAAATCCCTTGGCTCCTACCCTTCACTTCAGCCACTTTTCCTCTGGCATGTTCCTAAAACTTGCCCCTGAACTGAGATTTCTGCTGGGCCCACTGCTGATCCTTAAACAAGGAGAGCTCAAGGACCAGGAATATAAGCAAGCATTGCAAAAACCAGCACAAAGGTGATAAAAAGAAAACATAAAAATGATAATGTCAAGGAATACAGAGTAGGATATGCTGGAAGCAAGAGAAGCAGAGAGTGCAGAGGAGAACCAGTCCCAGGACTTGCTTCTTTGATACACAAAATAATCATGTTCTGGCCTAAATTAATGCCTAATGTTTAATGATTTAGGCTGATTATTAGCTGCTCTTACATCAGCAGCTCTGCAGCTGTGACAAGACACCCTGTCCCGTGCCAGTTCCTAAACTCTGAGTCGCTGGAGGACAAAACACTGAAATGATTTTAAAAGCTGCTCTCTTCTCTGACCTGAATATGCCAAGAAGGTGTTGGCTACATACCAGGGCTGCACTCCTGGGCCACCAAATTCAGAACTTCTACAGCAGCTGGGCACTGTTGAATGAATTCCTCACAGAATGAGCTGTCTTCCAACAGCTGAGCCATCACCAGGCATGCTCTGAACAGAAAAATAATGCATTTCAAGTGTTACAAAGTCTGTGCTGAATTCAAAGCTGGCTTTACAGTAGTGAATTCAAGAGTGTTTTAAGAGTAGCCTTAAACTTCACCCTGAGTTTAGCTGGACCCTCCCCAAAGGCAGCTTTTCCCTGCTTCACAGATGGATTTATTGAAGCATTTGCTCCGTGTGTTACAGGGACACTCATGAACAACACCCAGACACCAAAAGGGAGCGAGGCGGAATTTTTGCAGTCCCTTGCTGCCAACACCCCCAGAGGAAGGGCACAGGAACTCACACAACCCCCTTGGATGGTGGTGCACAAAGCCAGGACTCACCTGGTTCTTATTTCAGCAAGGAGCCGGACCACTGCCATTACTGGGGTTGAGCCATCTCCTGTTGCAGGAAGTGAGGTGTGAATAGAGAGACTTCCCTCCTGAGGGAGCAACATGGACTGGACTGCCTGTACTACCTTCTCAGTAATGGACAGTTTATGAAGAGGCAATGCCTGATGGTGGGGGGGCACGGTAAAAAGTTAAATTCAAGTAGTTAGTTTCTAAGAAATGAGGGTGTTTTATTACCTGGAGTTAATTCTTATATTTTACTATCACAAAATCAGCACCAAACACCAATAAAAGAAATAAACCCGCCCCAAAACGAAGCCAGCAATTAACCAAAAAAACCCCCAACCCAGTATGCAATGGAATATCTTTAAGCACAAAACATGAATATTTATGTTACTTGAATGAGAACTTAAATATATTGTTAATGTATGCTTAAAACAACAAAGCAAACTTTACAAATCATTTATAAGCAAAGATGAAACACTTTTTTTTACGTGCTGTAGATTAAGAGTCAGTATGCTGTGACAGAAACAAAGCAAGAATCGAGATTATACTGAATATTGGATGTTTAAAACTCCCATACCTCAGATCTTGGAACACAGAGCCTAGATAATGGAATAGTTAAAGTGTCTGATGCCTGGGAGGTCTTTCTAGTGTCTATAGTGGTGGGTGGGAATTTGACCGTAGCTATACCTTCTTGCTCATTAATAGATGCCACAACTCCAATGCTTCCTGCTATTCCTTTGCCTAAAACCTACAAGCAAAGAAGGGCTGCATGAGATTGAAGGTGTCACAACCAGGAATCCCTGTTTGATATCACACACCACCAACTGCACACACAACCACGCAGGGGTGCTGCAGGAAACGAGCTCCACACGCTGCTCTTCCACAAGCACATCCTGCTCCCGAGGGTCCCAGTGCAGGGAAAACCTCAGGAGAGCAGCAGCTCTCATCTGAGATATCAAATATGACCAGTGCTGAATTACCTGAACTTCAGAACCTATTTTAATTGTCTCCTTAAAGCCACCCAGAGCACACAGGGCAGCCACTGCCTGCCGAGCAATCCTTTGAAGTTTAGCCAGTTTCCTTCCACTGCTACTGCCGTTCTCCAAAATGCTCTCTGCGTATTTCCCAAGCTGTGGAATGTACATCAGAGCCCGAGACAGAACCTGAAGACAGAAGCAAAAATACCAGGGAACAACTTCAAAGCACAGTTCCAACAAAAAAATCAATGCCCCAAGCCTCCAGCCCACACAGTCTCGGAAGAATTGTTTTTGTTCTTAAAGAGAATTATATAACTCAGAATATTCCAAGTTCTCTGAAGTGTAAGCACCATCAAAACCATGACCATTCCCTGGTAACTTTTGGGATAAAATACAATCTTGGCAGAAGTCTTTGCTGAGGACTTCACCTAAGGAATAGATTGGGTGCTGGAGGATTCAGAGGAACACAAACCCAACGTGGTTTTTGTATCCTCAGAGGCCACAGGCATGAGAAGAGCCAAGGTAGAACAACGTGCCACAGGCAAGGGAACTCCCTGACAAACAACTTTGTTAATGCCTGAAAAGAATGACAGCAATTATCTAATGATGGGTAAGTTTTGAGTATTTGTCCCACCCTGAGACAGCTGAGAAAGGGCTGGGCCTGTGCAGTTCCACCCTGGTGTGAACTGGCCGTGTACTAAATCAGAAAGGAGCAGCTCAGGCCTTGCTAATCATTAGATTCTCTAACTACTCCACCCCCAGTGAGGAATGTGCCACTCGTGGTTGTGTTTGCTCACTTTTTCAGCAGTTGTTGTCCAGATCTGGGCTGCATTGGACTCTGGGGCCATGAGCAGGCTGTGCAGCAGGGCAATCACCTCGGCTGCCATGCTGTTTGCAACGTGCCCACTGATGAATGGCCTCACGGGATCCGTCCTGCACACGAGACAAAGGCAATTGGAGCATTCAGTTCAAAACCACAGAAGGAAAAGAAGCTTCAGTTGTCAACAAGATGCAGCACAAACAAAAAAAAAAAAGGAAGTTTATGAACAGCCAGATGATTTTTTGGGAGAGCTACAAATATTGGTAGAGAGAAAAGCAGAATGCAGACTGAGGGATTTACCTGGCGAGCTCGGAATTCCTCTCCCTGCAAATGGATGTTTGTGCAGTCTTCTTTTTGTCCCCAGTGGACAAGCCACTGCTGGTGTCTGGATTGACAGTCTCTATGGGAGGCCCCACACTCACTATCAGCCCAGATTGTGCCCACTTGGTTGCTTTTCTAAGGGCTGCAGCAGCTTCTTCTGTAATGACTTCACAGCAGCCACTCTGCAAAGGAAATTGCCGTGGAAGGCAAATGTCAGATCTGTTTTGTCACTCTGCTCTCTCTGCTCATGTGAAAGTGCTGAGAACACAGCAAAGCCCCCGCCTGGGTGTGGATTAGTCACAGGACAACTTGTGTCTCTTGCTTTTTATCATCTACAGAGAGATCAGGGATCAATTCACTGACTTTAACATGCCATTCTTAGATTAACAGTTCAGTTTCTCTGATCAAAAAGGCACAAATGAGTATTTCTGGTGCAAACACTCAAGAACATGCCTGAAAATAGACAGGAAATTTTAATTCAAGTGTGTGGCTTAAAATTTGCATTATCAATGTGCATTAAACACTTGAGGAAAGAGAATATTAAAGGGGCTTAAACCTGACCTACAATGGTTGCAGGAAGCATCAGCTGAAATTCTTTTTCATCATTTACCCCTGTATTGGATCTGTATTTACAGAGGTGAATGATGAATAAAAGTACACTTAACAAAGGGAACTTAACATCAGTAAAACCCAAGAATTCTGACCGGCCACCAATTTTTAGGATGTTGAACAATTCTTTTAGTTATTCCTCCTCTTACTTTTGTCATGTCCCGATCCATCTTCACCACCTTCTCCATGTTGGCTCCAGTTCCCAGTCGGAATGGGCGGCCTTCTGAGCTACTGTTGGAGGAGAAACAAAACACAGGAGCTTTGTTCTCACTGCTGGAAAACACAGCTGAGCTGCACAGTCCAATTTCATATATTAGGAGTGGTTTGAAATGATTTGAAGCCACTCTTGCAGCTGAATGCTCAACAGCAAGAGAAATATGAGGCAGTTAAGGATATACCCCATTTACAGAAGGAATTTAATCCTACTGAATGCAGTTATTTGCAAAGCAATTTAACCTTTCCCCCCCGAAGAAGAAGCCTCATGAAATGGTTTTTATTGATCACAAATGCCCAGGGCTCTGAGTTCACCTTTCACTTGTACCTTTCAGTGTAATTTTTAAGAGTACAGGTTCAAAATCAACCCATTGAGTGGGGGAAATGAAACAAATAACACAAAACGCAGGAGGTGACAGCATTGGCTGTTTGACATTCAGTGATCCCAACATCCAGGTGGGGTGCTGAGAATACTAAAGAATGTTTAATAGCAAATTAGTGTCCAGCTTATGCATTATTAAAGCAGTGCTTTTAAAGCCACTTTGCCTTGACAGCTCTATTTGTTAGTCCTGCCCAGCCTGTCACACCACAAACAAGATAAATGAGATTCCATCACAAACACTGAATCTAAGGAGCTAATTTTTCATGTAATTGTTTTCAGACAGATGAAGATGCTCCTGTGTTCCTTTGCATTATCTTATTGCTTTGCCAGTAAACACAACACACTGGGCAGACACTTTGCTGTCCCATTTACTCTTCTATCTAGGATGTATTTTTCTGCAGCTGCAGCACTGGAAAAAAGGAGAAGATAAAGTGAATTGGTAAAATTGGTTCTAATTCCAATTCAGTGAGCTGAGATTACCTCAGTAAAGGCTGGAGGACTTCATGGGAGGACTGATCTTCTCGTTTATGGATAAAAATAGAGAGTTTACCATCCACTGCCTCGCTTTCTTCTCCAGGATCTTTATCACCTTTTATGGAGTTTTTAGGGCTGGCTTTGGCCAAGGTAGTATCTGGCTCAGAGGCAGTTGGAGAAAGGACTGTCTGGCAGCCTTGAAAGGAAAGGAAAAAAGGAAACAAAGAAACACAACCATGAACTTTCTTACCCTTGGAACTAATGCTGACACAGCTGGGATGTGTCTGAAACATCACTGGGACACCCACTCTGGACTGAGGATGGGAAAATTAGGAGGCAGATGGAAAGTCACAGGAATATCCTGCTTTAGCCCTGACATATCAGATACCTCCCAATACTTGAGCTTTCTGTCAATACAAAAGCTCCTGGAACAAAGAGATTGCCCAGAGAAGCTGTGGCTGCCCCATCTCTGGAAGTGTCCAAGGCCAGGCTGGACTAGGAGCAACCTGAGCTGGTGGAAGGGGGTGGGACTGGATGGGCTTTAATCCCTTCCATTCCAAGATTCCATGAAGCACGAGTCCCTGGGGCACAACAGAGAACAGCTGCTGATACCTGGCACAACATAATCTGCCAGCTTTGCCAGCAGCAGGGAGGCAATCTTGGAGGCTGGGTCACTGGGATCATCCTGCTCACTGTTCAGAGAGGGCACTGAATAACTCCAGGGAGGCAATTCCACGTTTCCACAGTCCTCAACACTCATGAGAGGCAGCGCAGCACGACACAGCTGCAGGATTATAAGGACCAGCTTTGGAGAAGGACGCTGATCCAAGAGGAGGGACAGAAGCTTGGACACGCAGGCTGGCTGGCTCAGGATGGCTTTGCCAATGTGACTCCTGAAAGGGAAAAGATTCTTGGAATTAAAACCAAATTAATTTATTATTTACAAGATGTATTAAAAGCAATTTTAGTGCCTGACAAAATATCTGCAACAATTCTTCTGTAACTTGACAGCACTGATTAAACACAAAGAGAAAGGGTTGGTTTTAAAATGGTTTTAAAAAATCCACCAAAGATCCTACACGGACTTTGATACACAGGAATAAAATACTCCAGAGCAAAGGCCTGATACCTTGAGAGGTCATTCAGAAGGCTGAGGACATCCTGAAGTGCATCATTCCCTGCAGCCTGGTTGCCACAGCACTCGGTGGCTCTGGCCAGGTGGTTGGTGAGCAGGCTGGAGACCTGCCTGGCCAGACCGGAGTGAACGGCGTCCGTGGAACCCCCTTTGGAAGGGAAGGAAGAAAACACAGCTGTAATTAACAAAAATCAATGTACACACCACCAAAATAACCCCTGATATGTCCATCATTAGCCAACAGCCACGTGTCTATAAGTTTATGTGTGTTATGGGTGAATTCTACCATGAGAAAAATGTCAAATGATCCCTCAGAATCTTCAGGTTCTCTGATTATGTTTAAACAGAACCAAGTGGCACAACTTGAAATTATTTCCATGGGAAGAAAAAAGCCAGAATTAAAAAACAACAAGAAAAAACATCAACTAAATTTTGTATTCACTTCTTAAGAACCCACAGAGTCCCAAGTCATGGTGAATGACTGCCCTATTTTAAACACATTTACACCACTCATCAGGCAGCTCAAAAACACACAGCAGGGAGATATTTCCAGTGTTTTTACCTTCTTCTTTCTCCCACTCCACACAGCGGTTGGCCAGCACCTGGAAGGCAGCCCAAGCCATGGTGGCCACCTTCTGTTTCTTGGTCTGTTTTTCATTTGAGCTGGACTCTGTCTGGCTGCTCAGGCTGCAGAGCCGGTCCATGAGCTGGACCAGGCCACTGCGCACCAGACACTTCTCCTCACTCCTGCAGGACAAACCCAGGGTGGAATTAACTTCTCCATCACAAAGAGACACAATGGGAATCCAGAACTGGCTGTCAGCTCAGTAATTAATTAGTTCACTTGGCAGAAAGATGGTTCTGCCTCTCCCTTGCCCTCCCCAGATGAAATTGTGAGGGAATTGAACGGGATGTCCTCAGATGCTCCCCATGATGAAGAAAGGGGGGGTATTTATACTACTTAATGCTTCTCCTTAAGGCAAAGCCTACTAAGGCCAGGTGTGGATGCAGCCCTTCCCTTCCCCAAGCCCTTCCACACCTTGTGTAGGGGATGGTGCACAGGAGGCCGATGCTGTTGGCACAGGCGATGGGGTACCGGGCACACAGGGACACCACCGACGTCATCGTCTCTCCAAAAGCCTCCTGGACCTGCTCCACCATCCCACCACACGTCAGCTCCTCAATCCTGTTGGGAGTTAAAAGATTGGGAAGTGAAGGCTCAGGTTCACAAAGTTCCAAAGGGAGCTTTAAGAAAATAATAGTCAGTGCATGTTAAGAATTACTCAAGGGAGACTTAGAAGGAAAACTGCAAGTCACTCATGTTTTCATATGAAACATGTAAACAAGAGAGTCAAGAGCTCAGACATCTCACTACAAACAAAACACAAAACATTTATTACATGTAGATGACAGTATCAGCTAAATCTACCACTAATAGCTAATTAACATTATTTTGGAATTAAATCAAGAGAGAAGGGTGCCCTCTATACATACCTGGGTACATGTCAGCCCAGTACGAAAGGCAAGTTCATCTACTGATAAATAAAAGCAGTTCTTAGAAGTTTCTGCCTTTCTACCCCACAAGAGCCAAAGCATTTGTTGCAACCTCAGCTCCGCCACCTTGTGCCCTCACAGCTACTCACTTCTGGCTTTCCTGCATGCAAAGCAATTTACTCCCTTGCACAGAGACCGAACCACTGAATTCTGGAGGAATGCACCCACCTTGGCCCTCCCTGGAGCACCATGGTCACTGGGCCCACCAGGTGGGTGACGCCCCCGACACGCACGGCGGCCGTCAGCAGCTCCCTCATGTGCACCAGGGCCTGTTTCCTGGTGTTCCCACGTCTCCAGCGGGTCTGGGCAGCCAGCAGGAAGCTGCTGCTGGACACCTGCGAGGTTTGGGATGGGATTTTTTTGTTAGACACAAAGAAGGCACCTCCCGGTTTTGCACAAGCTGGAGTTTGAAATAACGTTAAGGACGTACGGCTTGGTCGGGGTTTGTCCCGATGAAAGCAAAGAGCTGCCCCAGCAGGACGCTGTAGGTGGGTTTGTCCCTGCTGTCCTCGATGGCCAGGGACTGCAGCAGGGTGAAGGAGCTGCTCCTGTGGCTGGTGACGTGGCGGCGCCTGCGAGGGAACAGCAACGTCACACCTGGCAGCAGAAGCTGATCCAACCAGCACAAATCCCGCTGTGCTGGCAGGGATAAATTTGATCTTTTATCAAATTTGAACAACACAAAGGTGTAAAGGGAAGGATTCAACCCTGCTGTACCTCTGGCTGGCCCGGGCAAACTCGATGTCCTCGTTGCCAATCATCTCCAGGTCAGATGGGGCGGACATGCTGCGCAGGAACACGGGCTGGCGCACGGCGTGAGAGATCACCTTGGTCTCAGAGGCTGATTTACAGGCTGAAGTGTTGTAAAATAATAAATAAAAAGGTCATTCCTGGTGCAGGGAATTATTTACAAACTGGCTTTAAAATCACTGTTGGGTATCCCACTGAAAGCTGAAACATAAGGTTCACATAAAGCCCAATCGAAGCAAGAACATGCAGCTCAGATCTGAGAATTTTCCTGTTTTCAATCCTGTTGGGAGTTAATGATTTGGAATTGAAGGCTTCAATCCACAAACTTCCAAATGCAACTTTAAAAAAATAATAATCAGCACACGTTAAGGATCTCTCAAGGGAGATTTAGAAGGAGAATTGCAAGTCACTGATGTTTTCATATGAAACATGTAAACAAGAGTGTGGAAGTTATAGGTCAGACATGATTCAATCTCACTACAAACAAAATACAAAAACAGCTCTGAGGATTTTCCAGTTTCAGGTATTTTTCAAATCAGATTTCTTTTGATTTGGTTAAGTGTTTTTCCCCAATAAATCAAGAAACTAAAGTTTAAATTCCACCTGTTATCTCAATCTCAATTTACCATCATCATGGCAATCAGAAACCAAAGACTCGACTTCATTTATTATAAAAGAATTAATTTTATTTAGGGGAAAAAAAAGTTTAATTTTGAGCAAAAGAGAGACAAATAAGAAATAAATGGTATCTTTAGGAACTGTTGGTAATGAGAGATGTACCTGGAGTTTCTGCAGGGGTCCCAGATATGCTTCTGGTGATCCCAGACTGTGCTGCAATGGTGACATGCAGCAACAGCTCTGCTCTGTTCATCAAGCTCTTCACCAAGGTTTTTGTCTTTGCTAAGGGATGAGAGGTCTTCTGGATCAGGGAATTCACCTCTTGGAAAAACTTCTCCCTAGGATTATGAAAGGGAAGTAAAAAAAGGGAAGTCAATGATGTCTGAATGCTTTCAGAGAGGAAGAGTTACTGTGGGAAAGGTCAGTTAAAGAGGATTTAGGGCATCAATGGAGAAAGCAGAAAAAATGGAGGAAATGAACAAATTATTTGTTAGCAAACACAAGGAGTCGTAGGTGTTAATATGAAGATATTTAGCACAAAAGTTTCTAACCATTTCAGCAGATACTTTTGGAACTCCCTGGAATTCCCCTGAAGCTGCCCCTCCTTTGAGGCCTAAATGTTCACTAATACTGACCTTAATGCCAGGACCACATTCTCAAGATCACTTCCATCAAAAGAAACTTCTTTCATTGAACACAGAAGCTCCAGCTCCTTCATCTTGCTCTAAACAAAGGGAAGGAGAAGGATGAACAGGTTTGAGGGAGCAGAGTGAGGCACAAGCACCCACAGCAGCCCCAGTGCTCACCTCGTTGAAGTGATAATCATAAAAAAAGGGGACATTGTTCTCCAGCTTTCCATGCATGGCATCATCCACCTCGTTCTGCCACTTCTGCTCCAGCTCAGCCACACTCTGATAAAGGGACAAAAATCACACTTGTTACACTTAAGGTGTAGAGGGGAGTTTAAAAGAAGAAATCTTGAGTACATTTTGTATTTCTGTGGTGCTAAATTACACCTTTATTCTCAAAAAAAAAAGCTTTCTGTTGTTTCAAATAATTTCCTTTTTACCTGCAGTTGTCTCTCCATGGCATTCAGCTTCTTAAAGGTCTCTCCCATAATTTTACAAAGCAAATCATACTCTTCAGCGTGTTCCTCCTGATACTGGAAATTTATCAGGGACTGCAGAGCATCCACTAAATTCAGATGTTTAATCACACAGGAAACCACCATCTCCTCCATGACTTCTGGCTGGATCACTTCCCTAGGGTTCCAGGGAAAGCCAAACTCATTAATCAGGAGTAAGAGACCAACTTGGACAATTCATAAATCATCAGATGCTGCATTCACAAGATGTTAAAGAACCAGAGGGCAACAGGAACTCCTTACTTTATACTGGGTCTAAATTGAGGCCGGGCACGTCCAGAAATTTCCCTGAGCTTGATCATGATTCCTGGGGGCAGCCTAATCCTGGGCAGATCAAAGTAGTGTCCAACAGGAGGCACGAGCACATCAGAGGGATAAGTGAATTCCCTGTCCTCCTCTATAGTGAGAGGCAACGGAGAAGGGCTTGGAGTAAGGGCAGGAGATATGACCCCGTTGGCTTCCACCTGCCACTGGCACCTGCAAAAGGAAATAAAACCAATTTAAAGGACTTTTATTTCCCCCCTCACTGAGAAAGACACTTCAGTCAATGACACATTACAAAGATTAAATGTTAATATATGAAGCGTGGCTTGTACCAAGCATAACCCAAGCCTCATTTTACTCTAAAACCCCCTCTGTTTTGGAGAATATTCCTTCAGTTTTCAGCAACACAAACTACAGGAAAAATTATCCAAACAAGACTTGAGCACAACTACGCAAATCACCTCCCCTCAGGAAAAACCACTCGGATCAAAATTGATTTTTCTTACCTTTGTAAGAGTTTAGATCTTAAGAGCTCTTGACAGGTTTCTTCATCTTTGGTAATTTCTGGCCCATTGTACAAGATCCTCAGCATGGAACAGGCCAGCACTGAGAGGCCCAGGGCCAGGTCAACCAGGAATGGCAAACCTCCTGACACATCCTCTGAGGATTCCTGCAGAAGGAACAGGGAGAAGTTCAACCAAGCAATCCACCAGGAAGGCCTTTCCAGTATATTCAAGATAGGAGATTTTATATATAATCTTTTATTTGTAAGATATAGCTCGATATCAATCCTAACCCTTACACAAAAACTGCTCAACGACTAACAGCAATTTATGAGAACAAATCAAGTCAAGAAATAAGGGATTTAAACATTCTTTTCCTGAACCAAAAAGGAACAGGTGAAGTTATTTTTGGTTCAGTAACCCTAGTCCTAACTTGTAGTGGGATTCAAGATTCCCTGTGTTTGATCCCAGCATCCCTCCCCTCTGTTCTTTGTGGGCTGGAATCATTATTTCCTCAGGACATCTCTGATTTACAGGTTGTTACAAAGAAATCCTGACCTCCAAGCAGCAAGGGATGCTGAAGTGGCTTCAGGAGATAGATAAGACATGTTTGATAACAACAATCTCTGTGAATCCCTAAGCCTGTGCCAGCCCACCCACAGGGATCTCCACATCTCCAACTCGAGTTCTTTTCATTGCCAACACATTATTTATCTCACTGCCCAAACCAGTCACTGCTGGTTTCCATTGCAAACTGCCAAGCTGGAAGCACATTTCTATCCATCTGGAATGTGTGGCAGGCAGGGGGGCACTGGAAGCTGAAGCTCTCCCCCCTGGAATTCTCCCCCTGGAATACCTGTGCTCGGACAGTGCAGGCAAAGCCCCACATGGCTTTGTCTGGAGTGTTGTGCTCCCGCCCACTCCGCATTTCAAAGGAGAACGTGACTGTGTCTCCTTCCACCTACAAATATCCATGGAAAGGGAGGGAAAAAGAAAAAAGAAAATATATTTAATAATTGAGGTAAACAAACGGGCTTTTCATACAAGTGGTTATTTTGTAGATTAATGCTTTTAATGACAGGTATCTGGGTGTTGTTTTGATCTCAAACGAGATATTCTGATTTAAGATTTTTCCCTTTTTGTAATGGGTCTTTTAGTGGACAACTTAATTTTGCTGCTGGCTGACTACAGGAAAACAGAAAGAAGCACCAGAGACATAAAAACAAAAGCAGAAATTATCAATATGTTACTTAGCCTTGATTTTCACTGTTTGTCTGCAAGAAACCAGGCAATAATTAACAATTCTCTTCCTGAAGGAAGACACACAAGCTCTTCAATTAGAAGAATAACAACAAATTAATCAAGGAGCTTGCTAAAAGAACAGTATCAAAATCCATGTGTGAAAAATAAACCAAATTCCATTAATTGTGAACAACGGAGTTCTCATCTGAAATAGCTTTCCAGTTTATTACCTCTTGATTTCTTTTTACAACGTGTTTTTGTTATGTAAACAAGCCCAGTTTTAGTGTGGGACAATGTAGCAGCACAAATATATATTAAACAAAAATAAAATCACACTGCAGAGAGTGTGAGGGGACACACTGCCAAAGCATTGAAATGCTGAGGTTTCAAGAAGTTTGAGGGATTCTTCTGTCTTAGTTTTACTGCCAATGAAATTTTAAAACCCAACAGAAATGGCTGGAAGTTGGTTTGTTATATTTACTACTCGATATATTTGGGGGTTACTATCAAAAAAATTGACTTTAAGAGAATCTGCACAGACTGTGCAAGAACTTCTCCTAGGAGGGTGTACTTAGGAGAAGAGCAGTGCCATTAGAGACTCCAGGACTGAAACATCTCCATCAGGAACTCCAGTAAGACACAAAACAAACTCCGAGGGAAGCATCACACGGAACACAGAGCCCAGTTTAAAGTTATCCCCCAAGGACACAACAGCTCACTGAGCAGATCTCATCATGGATAACTGTACACTTAAAAGCTTGGAATGCATAGCTGTGAGGGTAAAATGGGTTTGGGCATGGCTCCCAAAGGGAATTTGCTATGGGAAATAGGGGGGGATGGTAATACTGTACCTTCACTAAGTCCTTGGGCCACCCCGTTCCTAAGACACTACGGCTGCCATATCCCAGTGTATTGCCTCCATACTCAGCAACCTTCCTACTGTTTGTGCTAGGACCAGCATAGATCACCAACTTCAAAACATAAAATACACTGTTAGACTGTAAGAGAAAAACAAGAAAACCTAATAATAATAATAATACTTAGCACTTCCACCGCGCTTTCGACTCTCGAAGCGCTCCATGCACATGAACCAATCCTCACAGCCTCTGTGAGGGCAGCAGGGTTAAGTATTATTATCCCCATTTTACAGATGGGGAAACTGAGGCACGCAGGGAACTCGAGGGGCTCAGCCCCTGCTCACACAGCAGGGCTGGAAGCAGAGAGCAGGAGCAATCCTGACTGCCAGCCCTGAGCCATGGAACAAATTCCTTCCCCATCAGTGAGGGGCTGCTCCTGCTCCCAGCAAAGCCAAAGGTTTGTCAGTGATTTTGGTGGGAACATGAGGAGCCTGGAATTTTTGGGGGGGAGTTTAATCACTAATGGGTGACATTAATATTGAAGACACTCCCATTAGTTATTTATGAGCATCCCAGGGCTTGTTCTATGCCAAAGAATAAACAGCAGCACTTAGCAAGCAGCACAAGCAGCTCTCTGATAACACAAGGTAGATAAGTGCTATTGGTTGTTTTCTTAAAATTAAAGTACTTGTTTCTATTAATCCAAGTAAACAAGCTATTTATCATCAGGGAAAAAGGAACCTCTCCAGCTCTGCCCAGTTTAAACCAACTGTGCTGATCAAAAGAGGCAGCTGGATTAAAACTCAGGAAATAAGGAAAACTGAACATGAGTAAAAACAAGAAAAGTCAAACTTGGACAGTCTGAGCCAGCCTGAAATTATTTTTTTCAAAAACCAGAATTGATAGAATTTCTGAGGGGGGAAAAACCAACCCAAACCACTCCTCAAACCCCAAGCACCATGGAGCCTCCCACACTTCCCCCATGGCAGAACTCCCACTAATTTTTTTTGAGGGAATTCCCTCATTGCAGAGGTGCTGAGCTGGCCCTTGCTTACCTTGTCATAATCATACTGGGAGGAGCATCTGTTGTCAAATCTAAGATACAAACAGCGGGCTCCTGGAATGTAGACAGTTTCCTTAAATTTATAATTATCCCTGACAGGATGCACTGTCTCCACAGTCTTCCCAGCAGCCCAGGGAGCAGGGATCTTCAAACCAGTCAGGAATCCTGGCTCTTCCTTCTCTTCCAGCATCCTGAAATGAAGAGTGAGGAATTGGGCCTAAAATGCAGCACACAGATTTCTATCACTCAGACATTAGGATATAAAGTACTCAAAATCACCTCTCAATACTGATACAGTGACATGAGGAACTGACTCCTGGTTTTAGGCATGACTGTATTGAGGGAAATCATATATTCTACGTATTATTATCATTATATAATTATATATACCATTATTCATACATTATATATATTCTTATTCACAAAAATCACATCATCACAAATTCTTTAACGCTACAAATTCTCCAATGCTGCAAATCAGCATTTTTTAAATTTGATTTTAGCTGTTTGTTTCTGTTCCTAAGCAGGAGCTGGAAAACTTTGAGCTGAGATACAGCATTAAAATGCAGGAGTTAAAAATGTTATTGCTGTCTGTAAATTAAACCATTTAACAGCTTTGCAATGGTTTTAATTCTGTATCTCATGCTGCCAGAGCAATTTACATTTTCTCTTGATGGTCCTCCTTAGCCTAATTTATTGTGAGAGGAACATTTAGAATTAATTCCTAATGCTTGAGGTGAGGGAATAAACCAAAACAAACCATATCCTGTGTAAGCAACCTGAAGATATTAACAGTTTAATTCTATATACAGAACAAAATTTGGAACTAATTGCCTTTTGCAAAAGCTTATATAAAACTGAGACAGCCTTAGAAATCATTCCAGCATACCTTAAAAAATTAATTCAAATAACAACTGCTGCTTTATCCCACAGCAATGGTCAGATGGACATTACAGTTCAGTTTATCCCATGCAAAGACCCAAATGTAAAGAAAATCACCTCTCATCAGGTAACTGCTTCCCTTTCTGCTCTGGAGCACAACTGGGGGAACTGTTCAGTTCTGAGAAAACTGGAGACTGGGTTTTAAGCAGCAGTGCAGTCTGTGGCCCAAAATACACAGTGTTAGGAACATGCAAACTGGAAAGCATTTTAAGAGCTCATTATTGAAATAATTAACAATCCTACAGTTGCTGTTGACAATAAATCATTACTGAGCAGCTCCTGGAGCAGACAAATTTAACATTCAGCATCAGCAGCTTTGGCAGCTGCTGAGAAAGTCTGAACTCTGATGTGTGCAGGAAGCTGAGCAGCATTTTGGAGGCTGCAGGCCCCAGGTTTGGCCCCGGGGTGGCACAGAGCCCGTACCTGGCTGGTGTAAAGGACCAGCTGCACCAGCTGAGGCATCAGGGCATCAGCCATGGTCAGGGTCTGCAGGTTTGGGTGCATCAGGGATGTCAGCAGCACAGGCAGCAGGTGGCCAAGCATGGTGGCCTTTGTGATCTGCTCCAGGCCTTTTAACCTGTAAGGAGAGGCAAAGTTACACAGGAACAACTCTTTTCATAGAGCAGCACTTCTGCTTTTAGTCACTTCTGTTTTATCTCGTAGCAGCAATTCAAAATTCAGCAGAGAATGTTTGTATTCTGTTAACAAAATCCCCAAAACAATCTTGAAACCACTACAATTTCTCCCAAGTGTCAGTGACCTTGAATTGCTGACAATTCTCACTGAACAATCAAAGAGCAGAGACAGTAAATCAACAATTTAATAATTACTTAGAGAGGGATGAGCTCCCCTGGGCACAGGATGAAAGTCCCCATCAAACACAAATGCACCAGTGTGGATATCAGCTCCCAGCATACGGAGCTCAAAGGACTTGAAAAGAATCTGCAGCTACAAAAATATATTTGAACACGAACTCATTGGAAAATATCACCCAGGAATTGTGTGCTGTCAATAAACACAACTAATCTTGCAGGCACAGAGAAGCACAAAGTGCAGCCTGAAACACAGCTGGGACTGGGAGCTGTTTGTTTGAGGAGAGAAAAGTTCACAGCTTTTGTTTCCATCCCATTCCCAAGGTGGATTTTTAAGAGGAGGGGAGACAGGGAACATGTGGGATATCAAAACAACATCCAAGGCTTGTCATGGATAAATATCTAGTCCACCTACTAGGGATGTAATAATCAGGAATTTTAAAATAACCAGATTGTTCTAGCTTACAGGAGTATTCCCAGCTAATTACAGTTTGTTTCCAGGTATTCTACTCATAAATACAATTTAACTGACTAAAGCCTCCCCAGTTTGAGGTTCCTATAGAAATATCAACCTACAGATGATCAGGACTGACACGGAAAGTGATTCTAAATTCTCCACCAGCTGAGGGCTAAACAATTGCTACAGGAAGAAACAGTTCCTATGCATTCAGAGCTCAAAAATAAAGTGATAAGAGACTAATTAATGCTAACTGTGCTTGAACAATAAGGCACAAAGAGCAACAGTTCCCCGTTTCCAAATTAGGATCCTCCCACTTGTCTTACCTTTGCTCCCTGTCAGAAATGTCACTGTTAATTAGTGCTGTAGTGACTTGTTGCAGCATTTCTAAGACTTCATCACATCCTGTCAGAATTTGTGTGGCAAGAGACAAAATGCTGGTCTTGAGTTCCTAAGTAAAAAAAAAAGAGTTAAAGGATACTTAAATTCTTAGAGAATCTCCAAAAAAGGATGACAGAACAAAAAGATGGATTTCCAAATGAAAAGAATGATAATGTGACCTGGCAGGCCTGCAGCAGGAGATTCATCCAAGACTTAAATTTGATTAATGTTAAGCCCCAAAGTGCTGGGAGAAACTAGGTGCATGTTTTACAGGATGCACATCCAGTTTCTAGAGGGAAGGAAGCCCCAAGTCCAGCACAGGAGAGAGCTGAGAGCCAGCCAAGGTACAGGACTGGTGACACAATGTCCTAGCAGGGATGAGGAGCACTGCAGAGAGAGAAACTGAACAATGAACACGAGGTGAACAGTGAGACAAGAAAAACACTCCAATATTTAGCATTTACTCAATGAGCCTGAACAAATCACTTCCAACTGCAGCAGCTCACAAGCACACACAGCCTCAAAGAGCAGCACAGAAAACCAGCTTAGCAAAATACCAGAAATTCAGGAATCAATTCCATTAGAGAAGAATTATTACCAAAACTCCTGTGAGCAGACAACCTGCACTCCAGGGCAAACCTGGCTGAAGGCAATTCCAGCAGTGTGAAATGCAGCACTTTAATAAGTTTATACCAATCAAAGCCTGTCCTCCAACTTTTGTCTTCTAAAAGCTTCCTTGCCACAAACTTTACTCTATTTCAGACAACTGATGGAGGTTTGTTTAAAATACAAAGAAGCAGCAGCCAGGTAAGGCAAATGAGAAACCCCTTTTCTATCTATTTAAAAATATTTTATCACCTGAGTGATTTGGAGAAGAAAAAGTGTCTGGGGTAATGTGTCCAGGAAAGGAAATTCCTGTGCCAGGAATCCTACTAGCACATATTAACTAAAATATATTTAAAATCTCATTATATATTTATTTAGGAAGGGAAGTGTCTGCTCTCACTGATAATAGGGAATGCAAGCTGGAATCCTGAACACAGAATAATTGCAGATTTTCCTCTGGACAGTTTTTCCCTTTTCTCCAGCTATTTAACTCTACCCAAAGGAAAAGAACCAGCAGCAAACAGCAAATGCACTGCAGGAACAAGGTGTCACAGGCACACTGACTGGAGAGAGCCATACTAGAATAAAACTTGGTGTTTACCTGTACCTTCAATGTCTCTCCCTGCAAGGAGCTGTCACTGTCATCATTGTCATCAGGTTTAATCAAAATAGTGTTACTGAGGAGGTGGTTCTGCACAGCCATCAGGTACCGCAAGCACGAGGACGCAGCCTTGAACACAAATAAGTAAAACTTTGCATTATCCAAACCCCTGAGTCAGGCAAGCCTCAGACTTGGAAGTTGGAAAGAGGTAAAAAAAGGTTGAAGAAGAAGAAAAGCAAGAGCAAAGAAATAATTTTATCTATTTAAGAAAAGAAACCGGTTGCAAAACGCTGAATTTTGCGAAATAACTCACAAAAACGTAAGGAGGCAGCAAAACTTTGTTCAGGTTTGGAACATTATAGCAATATTCAGGAACTCTAAGAATTAATTAACTCTTAAAAGATCATGCCAGCAGAGGGATAAATGCAATTCACACTCCTGAAGGTGATGGTTCCATGCCACTCCTCCTCTCCCACCCTCCTGCAGCACAGGCCAGGACTTCCTGTCCCCTACCAGTGTTTTTATGGAAGCTCAAGCTGCCTTTCTCAGGGAGCTGATCCTGCTGAAAACACCTGCCCATACTTTTACCATCAAATGTCAGCTTTCACTCATTTCTGTCACTGATAATTCCTTCAGCCTGTATGAACCATAATACACAAGTGCATGTTCAATTTTTTAAGCTGCTGCAATTCTTTGAATACTGAGATTCACAAAGTTCCCTTAAACTGAGCAGGAACCAGAGCAACTGGGAAATAAATCCACGTATAAACCTGTTAAACATTACTGAATGATTTTACTTTGCTCTGAGAAATTCCTCTTTTCTTCCCTGCACAGCACAAACAAAAGACATTCTTCTCCTGGATTTGTTAAGGCACAGCTATAAAAGTTTCACCTCCTTGTACTCAGTGAAGAGGGTGGATTCAAGGAGGAAAAGATGCCAAAGGCAGAGCTGCTTCTATCAAAACACATTTTACTTACAGGCACAGTTGAAAGAAGCCTTTGAAAGTCATCTTTAGATACAGTTTGGCACTTGGTGATTAAGACACAAGATTCTCGGACAACAATCTTGAGGATGTAGTGCAAGAGCTCATCATTGAGTCTTCAAGAGAGGCAAGAAAGGTGGAAAATGTTAATCATTAATTAATTGTGCATTTTGTACAGCTCAGCTCACTCTGCAAGGTGGATCCCTGATTATGGGAAACCCAAATTCAGACACAAAAACCCCCCAAGCCTGAAATGTTTAAGAGATTTCCAGGGGTTTTCTGCACTGTGCTGATGTAAATCTGTGATTTCTTATGGCTCCTCTAAAAGACTCCTCCCAACCTGAACAGGTACTTGAGACTGGCAGTTTTACTGCTGGAAAGTCACCTAATGGAGTGATATACAGAGAAATGCCATAAAATCCTATTTATGGAATTATCATTCACATTAACCATGAACACGGCAAGGAACAAGGAATCCCAAACCCAGTCTGGGTATAGAAACCTCCAAAGTTTGCCTTAAAACATCAAATCTCTGCCTCATTCTAAGGAAATCTCCCCCCCACAGACACAAACAACATTCAGGTCCCACTGCAGGAACACAATGAGCCATTCCAGCAGAAGTTCCTGCAAGTTCACCTCAAGCAAATCACAGAAAAATACCCTAAAAATGGGGAGGCTTTTTACCTATAATGATCATCATCTTCACTTCCAAATCTGTTGTTCTGCAGCTGCTCAGCTAAATTAGTCAGAATAACATCCCGGAGCTGGGAGAGGCCACTGTTCCTCTCTCCTAAAAAAGGAAATAAAAAACTTTTGCAAAGCAGCATTTTACAGAATAGATTTTATTTCCCCTGACCCCTCGTTTAACACAGACTAGAGCTCAGGAATGGCTGCACTCCCAGGGTAAGCAGAGCTGGTGTCCCACACTGGGAGCACTTTCCCTGCCCATGGCACTGCTGGAAATTCCCAACACGTTCCTGTGAAGTAACAAATTCCTGAGCATCAGCTGCTTCCAAACCCAGATTCCCATTTCCTGGTGAACTCAAGGACATTATCCCCCCCTTCACTGAGGTCTAACATTTCCTCTGATTCCTGGGTACTTGCAAATATTCCTTTTCTCCACCTGACCTACCCTTGGCCATGCAGCCACTCAGGAGCTGAAGCATTCCCCAGTTTCCTAGAAAAGCATGGATTTTAAGCAGAGTAGTGCCCAATACCCTAAACTGTTCTCCCTCTAAGCCTGAGATGTATTTGATTTTTGTTCTCAGTTAGAAAAAGCCCACTCTCACCTGGCAACAAGACATTCTCACCTTCAGTTAAGACCAATTTCAATAAATTATTGATTTCTGCTTCTCCGGGATACAGGATATTTAAACCAGAGCTAAGGAAAAAATAAAACCATGTATTATTTGATGGATTTAGAAGTGAACAAAACCATTTCAATGGACATGTGACAAATGGCACCACAGACTCAGCTCAGCATCCTCCAGATTTTAACATCAATATCAGGAAATAAGCAGCTGTTTTCTCCAGAAATCTCTTGTAATCAACTATATTTTATTGTTTAAGTCCCAAAGCTTCACCAAAGAGCTATTTGCTTCCCTCTGGAAAACTCCCCATTAATCACTTGCACACCGGGCAGCACAATCAGTTTGTTAAGAAACAGAGATGTCAGGATAAATGATGATGGCTCAGAGAAAAACTCCAAAAACTCTGGTGATGGGGTAAAAGCTGAGGCGTCTCTGTGACCAGAACAATGAAAAATACAAATACAATAATCACAAAATCAATCACTAATGCTCCAGTTTTGTACTTGCTGAAGACTGGCTGTATAGAGGTGTTAGTTTAAGGTACAGAGAAGCTTCTGGAAGGAGCATTTCAGGAACACCCCAGCTCTGCAGAAACATTCCAGGTGGAGATTCTTTCCCTCTAACTTCTGATGAACTCTGTCCTTTCTATGTGAATTCCCCCATCAAGATCACAATCACTTCAAAGGAGCACTTTGTGCCTGTCTGAAGTACTGAAATCATTATGCAACTTTGCCATTTCCTTCCCCTTTTCTTTTTCAGCAACACTCTCACAGAAAACTGGGATGATTTTCAGCTTCACACTGAGAGCACAGATTATTGCAGCTTCCTTCCCTCTGGCTCATGCTGATCCACTCTGATAGAAACCTCAGGAAAAGTTATCACACATTGCCAGCTACCTTTGAGGGTTCCTTTGGCATCAGAACCCCCCAAGGAGAAACCAGGAGGAAGGAAACATCACCCAATCCCCACTTTGGAGCTGTTTAACAAGTCACTGGAATACACAGGGTTCATTTCCTTGTCAGAAAGCAGGTCCCAGAAAAAGCCAGGTAATCCTCCTGAACTCCTCACTCAGGGTTGCACAGAGCCACAGAGATTTGGAATGCTGTGATTCACACCAAGGAAATGCAGGTTGATCTTCAAAAGAGTTTGGTCTCAACCTCTGGAGCACTTCCCACTGGAACAGGTTCTATTTGTCCTTGGCACACTGGAGCCAGCATTCCTTGGCCCTGAGGTTTCCATTATCTCCTTTTCAGGAGATACAACCACACTGCTTTTTTTTTTTTTTCCCTGGGCTTTTAGTCTCAGAGCATTCCTCAAGTATTATTAATCCCTCTGGTTTTATTAATTCTGCTTCTCCTGATGTTCTTTTTGCTCAGGAGAACTCCAGTGTTGCCACTTAAAACACTGAAGCAAGAGCTGCCAACACCAGCTTTGCCTTTTCCTGAACACCACAGCAGCTAAATAAGGAACTAATTGAAGAAAACTTTGCTTCAATTTAGCAATTATTTTATAATAAACATTAAAAAAAAAAAAAAAATCCTTAAGAAAGCCAGGAAAAACAACAAATTAAAAGTATGGAAAGCAATTACTACCTGTTATTTCATCAAGACCAACACATTGTATTTCTCTTCTCCCACAGACAAACTAATAATTTTATCATGACTTAAAATCCAGCACAGTACATTTTCTCTTATTAATTTAAAATTAATCTGAGTACAATTTCAATGTTCATCAGTCACTACATTTCAAACAAACTAAAATCTAAGTGAAGTTGAACTTGATAAAACAGATATTCACCTAATAGCCAGGCAAACTTCCTTCTGGATTTCAGAGCAGATCTGATCCCTTGGGGCCATCAGTAACTGCCACAGTAACAGGCCAGACCTTCTGACAATATCTCTGTTCCTTTCAGTTTGGGGGCTGAAGAAAAATTTAAAAACCACCTAAGAAAAATTAAAAACAACAATATTAATATTAAAAATAGAAACATTACTGACATTAACTTAATTTTCTGCAGTCAGCTTCTCGAACTATTTGTGTGGGTCTAGAAATCTGAGAGTCAGAATCTGATTTTGAATCAAAAATGAGGGAAAAATATAAAGAAAGAAGGAAATAACCTCTCTGGGTTTCATCTTAATCTGTAAAGATAGAGATTAAATTTAAATTAGGGCTCTTAACTGAGTATGTAAAATATTACAAAGCCACTGCTAAATCAACCTCCGTTACATGGATTCCAACGGAGAAAAAAAATAAAATTAAATAAAAAAGAAACCAGTGGTTGCCAGTACTCCAAAGCAAGTTTTTTTATTCTCCCATGTGAATTTTGATGTCCATTTAAGGCTCTGTACCTGGAAGACAACGAGGATGCAGCGGATGATGCAGGTGTCTCCATTGACCATGGCCTTCTCCATAATGTCACAGATGCTGCTCAGGTGATGAGCTTCAATGGGATGCTGCTTGCCCAAAAAGTTGCTGATGGGGAGGTTGTTGCTGGCTGCCAGGAGGTTGAGTTGGTGGATGCACATGGCACCAACATGGTGCAGTAATTGGTTAATGACCTCATTTGTGGTTGTTGCATCCCCTGGAAGGAGAGGAGTTCAAATGCTGTCTATAAACACACACTGCATCATCAGTCTTTGCTTCTAAAATGCAATAAATCAATTTCAGGGTGCAAAAAGATTACCCAAAACACCTTTTTAATGGGCTGAAGGCAAGAAGAATCTGTGATCTTCCACACATCTTATTCTGTGCTTTTCCCTCTCTTAAATCAAAGCTAAACCATGACCAATATTTACAACTCTTTTCAGGAATGAACTCAGCTTTTAACAGAAAGGTAGTTTCTGTTTATTCTCTGATTCTGCTCTGTTTCACTTCCCCTCTGTACAAAGTGCTGACTTGTGGGCTCCCCTCACCTTTGGGCTCAGCAATGACGTGACTCACTCCCAGCCTCTGGCACACACAGTGGAATGCCTGGTTCCCAGGATTGCACCACTGATCAATATAATCATTGGAGCACGTCCAGATCATGTTATTCATTGTATCATAACAGGCACCTGAAAGAAGGAAAGTATTTCACACATCAGTTTGGTAGAAAACCAGACCGAAGCATCTTTACAGGCGATGTAAATCAAATGATTTGCTTTAGAAGTTTATAAAATTTCATCACAGACGTGCAACCCCACCCACTGCAGAGCTGCTGACTGCAAACTCACACCCAGATGGATAATTTGGGATCTGAGGGGCTGCAATATTCCTTACCAAGCCCTGGCACCAGAGCCCCCCGTCCGAGCGAGCTGCCCGCAGCATCGATGAGATCTGCCCTGCTGGTGAACTGCCCGTCCGAGATGTTGAACACCAGGCTGGAGGCCAGAACTACACAGAAACACAGCTCCAATCAATTCCTGAGAAGTTTATTGCATTTCACACAGCCAAGGACTCCCAGTGTGCCACAAATGGCTCTGACTTACTTTTTAAGGAGGACAAAGCGCTGGTGCCCCCGAAGAGCGAGCGCGTGGCCGAGCTGCCCGAGCCCCCCGGGGGTGGCACCAGCATCACAAGGTAGGTCCCACACGTGTAGATTGGGGTTTTCCTCAGCATCTTCAGGGGCAGCCCACAGCTCGTGTTGGCAGCTGCAACGTGCACCAGAGAAAGGTCACAAACTGCATTTCTGCAGAGCAAGGCAGAGCTCTGCTCGGGGCGTCAAAGGAATCAAGATTTAGAAGCTGCGTTAAGTTTCTACAGAATTCCAGAATGGTCTGGGTTGGAAGGGATCTTCAAGGTCATCCCATTCCAGCCTTGTGGGCAGGGACACCTTCCATGAGAGCAGGGTGCTCAGAGCTCCATAAACCTGGCCTTAAGCATTTCCAGGGATGGGGCATCCATGACTTCTCCATGGAGGGATGGACTCCCAGCCCCACACAATCAGCATCAATCCTCACAAGGCTACAAAGAGTTTCACAGGTAACAAAGAAAACAACTTCAAAATAAAATAAATAAAGAATTAGGTGTAACCAAAACTATTAAGAATTGTGTGGTGAGAATTACATTGAAAGCACTTGGAGCCAAATGATCTCTGCATCACAGAGATCCCTTGAGATTCACTATGCATTTACTATTCTAAGTTCTCCTGCTCCTCATGAAACGTAGACAGCCCAAATGATCTCCCTCCTGCAACAGCTGATCAACACTTTTTGAGTGCTGACTCAAGAATTACCCAAGAATAGCCACTTACTCTCCTTCTTCTGTAGCACTTGGGTTGTTAAATGGCAAAACACAACCTTTAAAATAGCTCTCCAAGCTAACTCCTTGCCAAATTCTCTGGAAGCAGAGCTATTTCATGTATAATTTATTTTTATGGAAATATTTTCAATTGTTTCAAATTGAAGAAAGAAAACTCACGACTTGTGAAGGAAGAAGAGAATTAATTCAAGAAAAACACAATCAAATCTTAGAAAGCTCCAGATCATCCTGAAAGCTATCAATTTAGTTCATTCAAGATTCCCTCATTGACTTGGGTTGTTTCCATAAAAGAATACCCAAACATGGTAGAGATGACCTCAAAAAAGTGCAAAATCACCTCAGATTTGTAATATTCCAGTGAATATTGTGAAGCAATAGTTACATTTTCAAACCTGCAGGCCATTTTTACACACCAATTAGAAGCCCAGCTGAGCTGCCAGCAAAGAAATGCAAGTATCAGATTCCCCAAACTAGTTCAATAATGGAATTGGAAAAGGGTGCTGCAAGCATTCTTCCCGTTTCCCATTCCTAAACTTTCCTCAAAATCCTAATTTAGCAAAGGGACTGATAATTCCAGCATTAAGCAAATACTGTGTGCATCTTCCAAATACGTATTTGGGGAATAAAGACCAAAAAAAAGCACTTTTTAAAAAAAAAACTGTCCTACGAGGTCAGTAATGATCAGGATGGATGCTGTGTGTGTTAAGAAATGAAAAATGAAGCATTTCTGACCTGCCTGGTCCTCCTTGAGGGTGTTGGAGATGGTGGAGCCCGTGAGAGCAGCGAGGGTGGCCGAGGGGGAGGCGCGGTACCGGGACAGGCGGCTCAGCAGCATCTCATTGATGCTCTTGGCAGATTCCCCCTCCTTCCTCATCAGGATAATTCTTTCCTGCAGAGGATTTGCTATACAAATGCCATTTTCTACCTAGTAAAATGGAGGGGAAAAAACCACTACTTTAGATGTTGAAATCTGTAGGTGAGAGACCACCTGAACTGAGCTGTAAAATGACCCATCACAATGTATCAGGTAGGGATACAAAGTGAAAGTTTGCTGACAGAAGTTCTTGCAAAAACAAAGTTCTGAAAGAAAACAGGAGTATTTTTTTGTTTGTGACTTTATGGTTCAATAGAATAATTTAATAGAATATATCTAATATCTTGGAGATAATTAATAGAATATCTTCTATTTATGTCTGTCCCTAAAGACAGAACTTGTCATAAACTTGAGTTTATTTAGGAAACTCTGCTTAAAAATATATAATCCTCTTGTATTTTCTTAGTGGTGTTTCACTTGCAAATCATTTGGCTCTGAATCATTTTTCCAGCCAAAAAGTGTGAGCAATGATTTCCTCAGCCCATGATGTTCAGGGGATGTTTTACTGCAGAATGCATCTCTTAATGAAGATGTGATTTAGAGCGTTAGGGATTTTCCATGAGTTGTACTACTACAGCCTCCCAATTCCAGCTCCACCATCCCACTCCATCCTCCTCTGCTGAGCAGAAACACAGACATTAAAAAATACATTTTATGCTACAAGAGAACTCATATTGCTAAATATAATAATCCTCTGGAGATGGAATTGGACAGTTCACCTTCTGTTATTTCACATAAATCCATTCAGATCACACCCACAAATATCCAAACCTAATATGTCAATTAGAAAATGCTGATTATTAATTAAACTGGGTTACGCTACCAACATCAGGCATAGAAAACACATGATTTGCTTACTATAATTTCAAAAATATCCATAAAGACAGAGTGGCCTTTGGGGGTTTTTTCATTGAGGCTTGCAGGAGACCAAATCCAGTAGAAAAAGGTGCCATCTGAAGAAAGATGCACGGTGGTCATAGTGCTGCCAACTGGGAAGTGATTTACTGGCATTGGGATTATCTGACATACCTATGAGACAGAGAGCATCTTAACAGGTCTGATTTTGCAGTTTGGCCTTAGAAGCATGAACAGTATGAAAAATAAATAGAGATCAAATGCAGTTAGTGCAGAAGAGGCTTAATATTGGACTTAGCAGTAGCATTACATTGATTTATTACCAACAGCTATTCCATGATATTTGCCAAATATCCAAACCAGCTCATATATCTCCAATTTAACCTATCTAAAAATAAAACTAGCATCTCCTCTCTAATGATGGAGAACAAACCCACAGGCCCACAAGGAAAATACACATCCTATTGAGCCACCTACTTTCTGCAACTTCTCTCAAACATTGCTTGAAACTTGAGAAGAAAAGGGGAATCTAAAACAATCTCGGTTTCAGGAAACACACTGGACATAAATGTGAATATCTATCCTTAAAACCACAGCAGGAAAAACCCCAAAGTAAACAAACCACCCCAGTTCTACAAATGGCAACAGCTGTTTATCTACAAATCACAACCAGATCTGAAACAACACCTGAATTTTGGGACAGTGGAAGAACAAAGAGCTGTTCAGGAAGAACACGTTCTTGATTTAAATCAAAGTCCTTTTTGCTATTGTTTGATTGCTTTAAGATGTGACCACACTGGAATCATGGAATATCCTGAGTGGGAAGGGACCCACCAGGATCATAAGTCCAACTCTGGCCCTGCACAGACACCCAACAACCCCACCCTGGGCATCCCTGGCAGCGGTGTCCAAACACTCCTGGAGCTCTGGCAGCCTTGGGGCCGTGCCCATTCCCTGGGGAGCCTGGGCAGTGCCTCCTCTGGGGGAGAACCTTTCCCTAAATCCAACCTAAACCTCCCTGACACAGCTCCAGCCCTTCCCTGGGTCCTGCTCCCAGAGCAGAGATCAGAGCTGCCCCACCTCAGGAAGTTGTGGATTGGGATGAGGTCTCCCCTCAGTCTGCTCCAGGCTGAACAAGCTCTATCAGGACCCCATAACACAGAACAGCATAATTATAGATAAATACATATATATATGTATCTATAAAAGACACACTGAAACAGTAACATCTCCACCATAACTTACACATTCACCACACAACCACCCCAAGGCGGGGTGAGAAAAACGCAGTTGCACAAAGTAAGAAACTTCAAGGATAAAACGAATTCAAGCTAAAACATGTGTGATTCATTCAGCCTGTTGTGTTCCTGTCCCAGAACCCTGGCCCCTTTACCTGCAGGGTATGTTGATCCACGAGCTGGAACAGGTAGTGAGGTTTGCTATCAAAGGACACGGGCCGATGGAGGAGTTTGCCGTTGCCAAAAGCCACCCAGCCCGTCTCCAGCTCCTCATTCCGGCAGTACACAAAACCTCTGGAAAAAACCCACCAGGATATTCAAATTCCTTCAACCCTGCCCCATTTCTTTAGGTTTTTTTCAAATAACAGCTCGCAACCACAGTGTTGAACTTTGACTGAACTTATATTCAAGTCAGCAATTTTTGTTGTGAAAGGCTTTAAGGGTAAAAAGCCTCGTGGCTTTCAAGCAATGAAGAAGCAAGGAGGTACAGTGAGTCACAGCTGCACTAATTACTTAATGAATGACATAATTAGCAAACAAACACTCACAAACTCAGCTATAAATAAAAAGTCACAGAACTGGTCTGTACTATATCCCTCTCAGCAAAGAATCAACCAACTTACATTAAAATATAAAACTGAATCTAAAATTCTGCTACTGTGGAGGTTGAACTAATGGCCTCCAGAGGTCCCTTCCAACCTCAATTACGCTTTTATTTTAGACAAATCACACTCAAGAAGAATTTCAGATAAGAAAACCCACACATTAAAATAGCATTTAATGAAAATTCACAATACCATGGAATCACAGACTGGTTTGGGCTGGGAGGGACCTTAGAGATCACCTCCTTCCAAACTCCATATGGCTCCAGTCTTGCTACTCCCAACATCTGAGAGAGGTTTTTTGCCAAACCAGGACCTTTTGGGTTTAAGCAGCTCTGCAGAGCAGCCAATACTGAAGTTCCCCTCACCTCAGAGTTCCGTGCAGTCCTGATCCCAGTTTGCTTATCCCTCTGCCCACGGAATTGGTCGTGTACAGGTAGAGCCCATCAGCTGCAAGGCACCGGCCTAGGTCTGCATCTGCAGCAGGAGCAAGCACAGACAGAGAGCACCTCTGTAAAATTCCACCTGGGAATTCTCCCTGGGTGCCTCACCTCATGGAAACCAGCACATGCTCATGGCAGAGCACCACCAACCCTTTTTGAACACTGAATTTATTATGTGGTGCTCTAAGAGCTGCTGTAACAGAGGCACAGCCCAACAGACCCAGTGGTTTCTTCACATCTCCTTCAAGCCTTAGAGGTGCCCAGATGGTCTCACACAGTGTGAGAGGGAAGAAGAAACTAATATTGAGCCTTGATCTCATTTCTGCCAAATTCTGTGATTCTCCTAAAGCTTCTCAGCAGATCCTTGCACCTCTGAACACTTCAATTAAGACAAAATGTATCTGAAACACAGCAGTAATTATTAATAATCAAGATGGGACACACAAGTCCAGTCAATCTGCTGAAGTTCACAGGATTTGGACACTCAGCTGAGGAAGGAAAAAATCCACCCACTCTCTTGCCTAAGCACCTAAAAAGAGATGTCTCCAGTAAGTCTGCTGGTAGCCTAAAATGACAATTCAGATTTTTAAATTCCTATGGATTGCATTACATGTCATCAAAGCTTGAACTACAATTTCTAAAACCATGTGAACTCTTATTTATTGCAAAATTAGGAAGCAAAACAAAGCAGTAAAAACTGAGAATGAATTCAGGGAAAGAAATACAAAAGAAAGCGTTAAAAAAAGAACTTCAAAACCAACAGGGCTGAAACAAAAGCAGAGTAGGGAAGAGGGGAAAAAAACCAATGAACTTATACTTCTAAAAATAAACTTGCTGTGCCACTGATAGCTGGCTATTGAATACAGGGATTCTGCACGGGGCAGTGATTATACTCACTGAGGGCCTAACGAGGGGATAACATCCAAACTCTGTCTGACCCCTCTGAAAAATTCCCACTGGAGTCAGGAAGGGTCACTGGATCAACTGCTTTGGGCTGTTTCCTACAATCTCACAGCTGAAACCAGCAGCTGCTCTTTGGCAACCAAAAAGCAACATTTTCTGAGCCCCAACATTAAAGCCTTACATTCATCTTTAAACAATTATCAGCACTAAAAGCATCCTGTCCTCCCCTGCTAACAGTGATAGGGATGAAATAATTCACCTTTATTTTCACTGCTGGCACCAGTGTTGGCATCAGGGGCAGGTAACATGTCCTCAAAGCCCCAGGACACGATGTGCTTCCCTCCAAGCAGGCAGGAGGGGGATCCAGGGCCTCCCTCCAAAAGCAACAACCTTTAAGCAGAAAATAAAATAAAATTCCATGAAGAACAGTGCTGGCAAAAATGAGCTAAATTAAAAGTTAAGACAAAGCCATATGTGAAGTAATTATTCTGTCAGAGTTCATAAGCCACTTAAAGGAATCACCAATATTTAATGAAAAAATAAAAACATAACACATGAACCCCCATCAATGCTTTTAGATTTGATTTTTTAATGTCTTCTGCACATGACTAAATCTCAGTCTTTCCTAAAGCTTTCAATAAGTCTAAAGCCTTTTAATCACTTCTAAAGACACTTCTCCCTGCATGGACTTAACACATTTTCAGAGCTGCTGGGAAAGTTTCTAAGGAGGAAAGTCACTACAAACCTGTAGAGAACATCAGCAACAGGCAGGGACCCCAGCTCAGTCTGTTTCTGTAATAGATGCACTGTATGAACAAAGGTTTTCAGCGACCCTCTAAAAGGACAAGAAAAACATGAATTAAAGATGTCTATTGAAGCCAGACTGAACACACACAACAGCAGCCATGGAGAACACCCAGAACCACAACAAGAGAACAGCCAAGATATGCCATCAGCTCCTTTTCTAACTGGCATCTCTTTCCTGGAGGATGTTCATTCTTTGGGGAGGAAGGAGAAGGAGGAAGAGAGGGGGACAGAGAGGCAGAATGCTGGGGAACCTCTGGCCTAAATCCCACCACCTTTTTTTTGGAAGAGGCTGAAGCCCCAGGCAGGGAGGGAGAGCAGCAGCCACAGGCTGGGTCATCAACAACAGGTTCATAAAAGCAATCCAGGCACCTGATAAAACATCTCAGCACTGCTCCTGAGGCAGCTCTTTCAGGATTCCTTGGAGCTGATTAATTAAATTTAGATCTCCAGTGCAACCTGCGGATCTCCTGGGCTGAGCCCAAGTGTGAGCAAGGGCTGCTGCACTCCCACCTAGAGATGCCTCTCCTGACTCAAATAGGAATGACCAGACTCATCCATTTCAAATCAAGATTCTGATTACTTTTCACAGAATCATGGAATATCTCAGGTTGGAAGGGACCACATGGATCATCATCCAACCCCTGGCCCTGCACAGACACCCCAACAACCCCACCCTGTGCATCCCTGAGAGCATTGTCCAAATGCTCCTGGAGCTCTGGCAGCCTTGGGGCCGTGCCCAGCACCCTCTGGGGGAAGAGCCTTTTCCTGAGATCCAACCTAAACCTCCCTGACACAGCTCCAGCCCTTCCCTGTGTCCTGTCCCTGCTCCCAGAGATCAGAGCTGCCCCTGCACTGCCCCTCCTGAGGAAGCTGTGCATTGGGATGAGGTCTCCCCTCACAACCCCAAATTTGGAAGATCCAGATGTCTTTAAAAATCTGTATTTTACAATTTCTGTTTTAAAGGTCGGAGCCATTTTCTGGAAGAGCTGGTGGCTTTATGTCCAGGCATTACAGCCCAGTGAAGTAGGAAATTTGGCTGTGTCTTAGGTCAGTTATGAGCTGATTTCTTCACAAACAGGAGTGATCAGCTGCAGAGCTCCTTGCCCTGCACTCTGCTGAATCCAACCTTTTGCTGTCACAGTGGTCAGTCAGCTCCCAAACTTTCCTCCTCCACACCCCAATCCCTGTTTTCCCCAGTGACATCGTCAGCTCTTTGCTTTCACCAATAAACCTCAGCCTGGAGAAAATTGACACCAAACACATTAAAGCACCTCAATTAATTATTTAAAGCAATATTTACCCTGTCGTTTTATTTTTAGCAATAAGAAGCACCCAAGATTGCAACCAGGAATGTCAATAATGGTCTCATTTTGAAGGCTTTTTCCTCAACATATGACTTAGATATTTAAAGGAGAAGTGTGAGGCTTTCAGAGACAAACAAAGCACAATGGGATATTTCAACTCTCTAAGCAATGCAAGACAGACTTGCAAAGAAAATAAAACATCAACCTGAAGTTCAAAAGCTCTACTTGAAATTTAGCTCAGCTGCAACAGAACACCCCATATTTCCTGCAAATTGACATCTAGGAAAGAAAGAAATGAGATTGTGTTTATCAAATCCAATTTCTCTGAGCTATGTTCAAGTACACTGCCTTTCAGATAAGGCAGTTGTCAGGACAGAATAATTTGCCACATACCATAAATTTCTCATTGACTTCATTAAAACAAGTGTGCTAGAAATTAAGTGGGTTTCATTTGAATAAATCTTTTCCTAAAGCAAATCGTTCCATATCCTGGGAGCTCCAACACCTTAAATCAGAGTTAAAACATCACAGACAAGGCTGTGACCTGAAGAAACATTCAAGCCAACATTTCCAAAAGGCTGCTTGTGACTTTCAAGTCACATCCATGGGGCTTTGCAGAGGTTTGGTATTTCTTCCCCCTCTCCCCAAGCCCCATCCTCTACAAAAAGTAGGTTTTGGTTAAAAGCAATTTTGGCAAGCTTGTCCTCAGTCACCTGATGCCAGACCCATGCAGGACAAGGGTTGAACTCTTCACTGGCAACAAAATTAAAAAAAACCTCCAGACATTTGAGAGACAGCACTGAAATCAAATCTGAAAGGAATTGCCCCGAAACCTGGCAGTTCCAGCCAACTAAAAGTGCACAAAGGGGCAGGACAAAGGGAAAAGGAGACAACTTTTCTCCCTGATAAACACATTTGGAACCATTCCTAGAGCAGCTCACTGCAGTAGAAGCAGCAATATGCACATGAGGCATTGCTAACCCAGATCCTTCTGCTTTTGCATATGCTAAACACAAGCAAAAAAGAAATGCTTAGCAGTTTCACCCTTTCCAAACCAATATTTAAATATCAGAAAGAGAAAGGCTGGTGCAAGCTAAAAATAAGTATCATCAGTGCAGTCACACCATTTTTTATTTGTTTCAATGGAAATAGACTACCAACATCAACCACAGCATTGCCCAGGGGTGCTGGAGTCACCATCCTGGAAGGGTTCAAAAACCATGGATGTGGAGTTTGGGGATACGGTTAATGGTGAATAATGGCTGGAGTTTGACAAAGTTCCTTAATTCTCTCTATTTTGCCAGTAAACTTTTGTGTACTCGTGACCTCTTGAGAAGACCTGGTTGGGATTTCTCCTGATGCCATGATGATTTTTGTCTTTTCTTTTATACCCCTGTTATACCTTTCTGCAACTTCTGTATTCTCGGTGCTTTTTGCCTACATTCTTGGACTTGTTTGTTAAGCTAAGAGACTAAACATTTTAGAGGCTTCGTAGTTCGGGTGCCAGGGTGCCCAGAGCCCAAGGTCCTCTCCAGAACACATTTTGTAAACTAAGATAGAACCATCCAGGGGAAGGTTCCTTGGGAGGGGGGGGCTCATTTGAGCCTCTCATTGAGGAATATTTGACAGATATGCTAATTAGTAAGACCTGGAATGTAAGACCAGAGCTAGGAGAGAGGGACTTTGCGGTAGCGATGGTGAGGTGCACAGAGGTGTATTCGACCTGTTCGTGGTGCTAAGGATCCTTACAATAAATACCAAGGTAAAACCCTTTTTCCCCTTCTAACCGTGTTCGCCTCTTGATTTTTAAGACCAGGAAAGGCATCACTCCTTACGCCAAACCAAAGCAACCCCAGTTCAACCCCTGAATTTAAGTATTCCAGGGCGTTACACCAACCTCAACAATCCCCCGATTCTCTGTTATTCCAGCACAGCTCCCTTACCTTGCACAAGCCAAGGCAACCAGGGCAGCAGCAGCATTTTCCTTCTGCTTGTAGGGGATGTGCTGGCCAGAGGGCGCCGTATCCTCCAGCCAGGAGCAGAGCAGGGATTCGATCCCGTTGAGGCAATCGGCCGGCTCCTTGGTCAGGCTCAGGGGCTGGCAGTCCCGCAGGCAATTGAGCAGCACCTCAGCAGTGATGTTACACAGGGAAGGGTCCGTTCTGCTCTGCGACTGGATCAGAGGGAACACCAGCAGCAGCCCCATGCGGGAGGTGAACGGAGCCTGCTCGGGTTGCTGTAACAACCCCTGGCGTTTGAGCAGAGCCAGAGCCTCCTCATCCCCGGAGCTGTCACGGTCGTGCTGCTCCTCCAGGGCCAGCTGGCGCTGGGCGTTCCAGAGGCCGCGCAGGGCGTTGAGCCGGTATTCCAGGAGCCGGGCGTAAGCGTTGCTCTGGTTCCCGCACACGGAGCGCAAACGCTCCGCCAGCTCCCTCGGGTTCTTGGTCTCGAAGGTCAGGATCTGGAAAAGGAGAAGTGGGTATTTATAGAGGTTTTAAGAAGGGAAAAAGAAAATCTCCGTATGGTTGCGGTGTGGTTTTTTAGATCGGCTGTTCTCTATGACAGATGGAGGGGTATTATTTTTGATTTCTGGGAATGAATAAAGCTACACCGGAAGCCAAAGTGCAGGCGAGTGGTGGTGTGTCCATCTCGGGATGAGGAGTGATGGCCATAAACTAAAACACATGGAATTTTTGATTTCTGGGGATGAATAAAGCTACACCGGAGGCCAAAGTGCAGGCGAGTGGTGGTGTGTCCATCTCGGGGTGAGGAGTGATGGCCATAAACTAAAACACATGGAATTTTTGATTTCTGGGAATGAATAAAGCTACACCGGAAGCCAAAGAGCAGGCGAGTGGTGGTGTGTCCATCTCGGGGTGAGGAGTGATGGCCATAAACTAAAACACATGGAATTTTTGATTTCTGGGGATGAATAAAGCTACACCGGAGGCCAAAGTGCAGGCGAGTGGTGGTGTGTCCATCTCGGGGTGAGGAGTGATGGCCATAAACTAAAACACATGGAATTTTTGATTTCTGGGAATGAATAAAGCTACACCGGAAGCCAAAGAGCAGGCGAGTGGTGGTGTGTCCATCTCGGGGTGAGGAGTGATGGCCATAAACTAAAACACATGGAATTCCACCCCGACATGAGGAAGAACCTCTATCCATGGAGGATTGCAGAGCTCTGGGACAGCTGCCCAGGGAAGGTTTGGAGTTTCCCCCTCACCTGCTCCAGGTGACCCTGCCTTGGCAGAGGGTTGGACTGGGCCATCTCCAGAGGTCCCTTCCCACCCCACAAATGTGGGATTCTGGGAGCCTGTTATTGCTGAGTCAGCACCCTCACGGAACCCAGGCTTGGGGGATTGCTGAGGGGGATTTTTAAACTTTCAACAAACAACAACAATAACACAGATTGTAAAGAAAAACATACACGCAAAAGAGTAGCTTGGAAAATAAACACTCCCCTCCCCTGGAGCTTTTTTGTGTAATCGAGGCAATTCTGCTAAAAACTTCAAAAGAACTGGGAGGTTGGAGGGTCCCAGGGGTTTAGAGACCTTCTATGAAAACTAATAGGTCACTAATATTGTGTAATAAGAACGTGCTTGTTCTACTTTTGGAGCTCTTCAAATAAACAAACAGACCAAGCAGTTCTCTCCAATTCACCAAGAGTTCTGTTACACTCTCTCCCTCCCCTGCTTTTTTCCCTCCTCAATTTTATCATCTTGCACTTAGCTACACCTTTCTCAAAATACTTCCAGTTGCTGCCATAGCTGAAAATTCTAAAAGTCTCCTCCTCATCATTTCAGACAGAAGAAAGAGGCTTTTTTGGCACTTCTAAATAAAACTGGAGCCCAAGTTGGAACGAGGGAAAACAAGTAAACCATGAGACAAAAACGTATTTATGGTTTAGTACCCAGCCTGGGACTGGAAAACTCAGAATTTTAAGTAATTTACAGATAACTTTTCTCCCTCCAGCAAACAACAGCAGTGGAAGATCAGCAAAGTCACACAAGCTGTGGCAAGCTCAAGGAAAATCATGAGCCAAGCATTTTCTGATACTCTGGATCCAGTGTCCAAAGGGCTTCTGGCCCCATTCCAAAGTGCCTCATCCATTCCACCCTCAAACACAATCTTTGGCCCATCTTTATGCTGTAAAACTGTCCTTCTCTCATTTAATAAATAAATATAGACGTGGGAAGGGCAATGTGAGAGACAAAGCTGCCACAGGTAATGACATCCAGGGTTGTTTGTTTTGTGGGGTTTTTTAATTGCAGGTAGCAGTCATAAAGATCATGAAATAAATGTTTCTGGCTAATTGCAGACTCCTGAACAGCTTGTTAAAATGCTGCAGGACAAATCACATCTGCCAGTGCCACACAGCCCCTGAGTAAAGGCAAGGAAACAGCTTTGCAGGAGGACATTTACCTCTAGAGCCAGGAAAAGTTCACTCAAAAGGAATTCACATCATAATTACACTTGAATGGATGTTGTATTGAGCTCCTCATACCTAATAAACCTCCTTTAATTAATTTCTCCAAGAGATTATGAATATTAATTCCTAAACCACACATTACACATTTAAAATAACCACCTCCTGTTAAGTTGTGTGTTCTGCTGTCTCAAAAATAAGTTTGTTTCCTGTTATAGATGGAATCACTTTCTACAACAGTTGGCTTTTGGTTTTCTTGAACTAAAACTGGATGAATTTTCCACTACGTGACACCAAGCTGCAGAAATGGAGGAAAAAGAGATTTAATGTTTGCATTTTGAGAGTTAAATGCTGAAGAAAACAGGTCTGTGGTGTTTGTTAATAACAAAGACACCACCACAAAAGACAAGCTGTGATATACTTGGTGTTGCATGCTCCTCAAATCCCACAGTTTAACAGGAAAGTGATTTTTTTTTTTGCCTTTGATATGGCTCTACAGCTCTGAGTCTGTCTTGTAGCAATCAGGACGAGTCAGTGTCAAATATGTGCAGTTTTGCTGATGAAAAGCCTTTTCCTGCTGAAGTTTTAGTTTCTCCCTGATCTCACAGTTCCCAATTTGCTTTAAAAGCATGGATGGTCTGTCTGGGATTGGTACGAGTGTTTTGCTTTGGTCTTTCATAAGGGAAATGAGCACTAATTTGGGTAAATGATACAGGAAATACATCAGCTTCAACACATTTACAAGATCATTCCAAAATGGGACTTTGAGACTTTTGATAATGCAGTTTACATCATCTGATTTTCACACACAGCTTATGGAACCAGCGGAAAAAAACCTTAATTATTCAACATCATCTGAAGGTCTAAGCAGGCATTTGCACTTCCAGAAAATAAGAGGATATTAGAAGAAAGGTGTGAGGTCATCTGCTACACAGGACACATCAGCAAATTAAATTAAATTAAAGGCTGTTTTCCTCAAAAGCCTTTTTACTAGAGGTCAGTACTCAGCCTGACCTCCAAAAAGGAGCTTCAAGCCCAAATGTTCCCAGTGAGGCTGGGACAAACACCCCAGGAGCTTCCAGGGTTTGGATGGATCCCAGAGAACTGCTCTGGCTCTTCTTGGGAGCCAACACAGCCCTTCCCACCCCAGCACTGACAGAGCTCCACTTGGTCCCTGCCAGATCCATCAGTGCTTCCCTCTGGATACACTAAAGACTCCACGCAGGAATCCCAGCCCTTGCCAGGGTCCTCATATCTCAGGGCAAAGTTTGTCATCTTCCAACTATCTGAAGTCAAACTAAGTTAAAATAAAATGCAAGAGAACCCCCATCATGTTCTTTCACACATTCTGATACAGACAACACAACTACCAGTGTTTATAAAAGGTAAAATTCCCTTTCCTGCTGCCTCAGGATTTACACCTGAGCTTGAGCTCTGACTTGGGACTGATTTCCAGCACCCTTTTGAGGTGCCTCAATATTTCCCTGTGCAGCACCTGGGGAGCTGTCAGGGGCAGGCACCAAACCCAGCCCAGCCCAAGCCTCACCTAAACCAGTCCCTGATCCATCATTTCCCAAACATTCCTGACTAACACGGCTTGAACAGAATCTAAGAGGATGAAGAGGATGTAACAAACACATCACTTTACCACAGAACAAGTTACCCAAGTAGCTACTTCCATACAACTAAAAACTGTGTTAGCAGAAAGTTAAATTGTCACTGTTTTAATTTTACAGTATCTTATCTTTACACATTAGTTCCTTGTTTGATCTTTTAAATCAATTCTAGTCGATATTTTAATTAGAAAATGGTAGAGCCAAAGTTCAATCACTCTAATTGGTCTTCGACATCTTCTTCAACACCGAGAAGCACAAAAGGTATCTAATTTTAGAACAACTCTGGGGAGGTGTCATCTTTCCCACTGCATCCAATATTTGTCCTTTTGCATCCCACTACGTGACCTTACCCAGGTAATTCTTCCCATTAAACTGAATTTTTGCCAATTCTGCTCCAGAAAGGAGTGGCTGACATTCCCTGGTTTTAGGGCAACATGTTTCTCTGCTGATAGTAAATACCAGACCTAGTACAATTAACACACACACACTGATCTACATGAAGAGTTTTAGCCTGAGGTTTTATGACCCTATTAAGTAAATTTAAATGTGAGCTGTCACTAAAATGCAGTTTTTTCCTCTGGCTACAATCCCTGCACCTTGTCCTCTCCCTGGTGCTGGCAGTGGTGCCTGTGGAGTGTGTGTATTTTAATTCTGCTACTCAGGGAACTGAGGAGCACTGAAGTTGTGCACCAAGGGGGGTTTTTATCCTAAAGTTGCATATTGGAAAGGGAAGCCTCTAAATCTCCCCAGTAACATTTAATTCTTTTTCCCCAGAGTTTAATTGGCTGAAGTTCACACGTGAAGATGAAGATGGTGCAACATTTAGCAGGGTCAATTACATCCCTAACACCCTCCCGAGTATTAAACAGGGATTATTCCCATTTCACAGGAGGTACAAACTAGACAGAAAATCAGAAACAACCTCAAAACTGCAAACCATCTTTAACAGCAGCATGAAAAAAATTAATTCTGTTACTTTTACCACCCCATTACAGGTGTAAGGTCATTCCTCTTGCAGAGTTAACAGAGAGGCAGCACCACTTGTTTACTTGGCTCTTTTGTCTCTAGAAACACCAATAAAACAATGTAAAAAGGCTGAATTACAAAAAGTATGGATTATTCTGTCAGAGAAAGAGCACAAGTGACAGCTTTAAAGGTACCCTGAAGATTGAAATACACATCCCAACTGAAACTGCTCCATGAACAACCTGCTCCTTGTCTCCCACTCTGCTCCTGGTGTTTTCTGGGACACCCAGCATGGAGCTGCCTTGCTGCAAAACCCACCTTAATTTCTTCTAAAACATTTTCCTAACCCCTCTTTATGGCCTTTTCCTTGCTACACCATGTGTCAAATATATAAATACGTGTGAACATTTTCTCCCTGATGTTCTAGCTACTGAAATTTTATAGGTTCTTAGCAGCTGCTGCATTTTACACCATGCTTTAGTGTTGCGGTTAAAAACTACAAGTTTCAAGGTTGTTCCAATTTTTTCTGCTCCAAGAAGTTTTAACCATATCCTCTTGTCCAAAGCCTCCTGTGTGGGGCATTGCAGGTTTTTAACAACTCAGCTAAAAGCAGGAACTATTTTCTTTTGTGAAAGCATTAGAAATCTCACTGCTCAGAAATAAGCACTAAGACACTGCTATCTTTTACAATTTTATCCCAAATAATTTTTGTAACCATACAAATTTCCAAAATAAAATTCATATTGGAGATGAATAACAGAGTGAAAGCAAGCTATAAATAAATAAAATGCTATAAAGTGTTGTTTCTTTATTTGTTCATTAAAATATTTCTTTGGCTCTTACTCAAGTAGTAGGTGAAAATGGCTGCAAAAGGTAAAGAAAAATCTTTGTAATTTAAACATCTGAGAGTGCAGATCACTGAATTAATCAGCTGCATTTGGTAACAAGATCTATATTTGGGAAACAGATTTGCAAAATCATCCTGGAGAAGTTTCCTAACGTTTCTCTACAAGGTTAACTAAAATACGACTTTGAAAATCAAAAGTCAGAGGCACAGGGGTCCATATTAGAGAAGTTTAATCAATTCCAGGTCCTGACAGAGGAACACTGGAGCACTGGAAGGGGATGCACAGGCAGGATGAGGGTGTTTCAAGGCTGCCACACGCCTGGATCAGCAGTTCCCAAGTCAGAGGTCACAACCCCAGGAGGGGTCATCCACTTAGGAAGGAGTCAATTGTCGATGGTGGCATTAGGGACTTTGAGCTTGACAGAGGTGACGCTTGTAGATGGCAGTAAGGTCACAGGCAGAAAGGTTTGGGAAGCACTGACCCAGATAATTGCAGGGAACTGCTCTCTCCTTCAGCAATCAGGGGGAAAAGTGACAAAATGTTTTCTCTGGGCCGGGAGGAAAATGGGTGAAAACTACCAAGTTTAGCAGAAACCTTCCAGTCTAAATCATTTTATGGCAAACACAAGTCAGTCACAGGACTGGCACATGCTGAGAAAACAGCACTGACTGCAGCTCTTCAACCTTTCCATGGAGGGCCAGCCCAGGCCACGCTGGGGGGGAAGAGGAAAGACCACTACTTTTCCCTTATTTGTTTCATTTTTATTATTTCTTTAACTTCCACTTGATTCAAAGTAACTGTTTTCTGTGCAGAGCAACACCTGCCCAGCAGCACCTCACTCTGTCCTACAGGAGCAGGGCTCAACGGGAGTGCAAACATCAGATGGGGACAGACAAAAACATGATCCCAACAGCTACTGAGGGAGGAGCTGCACTTCCAGCTCCATGTTAAAATCGGTGCAAGGTGTCCCTGCCTCTGGCAGGAGGGGGAACTGGTTTGGGGTGGAAGGGACCTTAAGAACATCCATTCTTAGATTCTGTGGTGACCCTGCAGAGGTGGCAGACCAGATCTCCCCGGATTAAGGGACATCCCCTCCTTCAGACAAACCCTGCCCACGCTCCCAGGGTACTGACTCCAAGAAAGAAAGTTGGGAAGATTCTGGAAGTGCTGCAGTTTCCCTTGGGGCACATTAAGGAAGCTCCACTCAATGTCCCTCCTGGGTGGGCACGGACCGGCCAAAATGTCACAGCAACACCTCCAGCTCTGTCACCCAGGGTTGTCTCCAAGAAGGAGAAGACTTTGCACTTTCAGAGATTTCTCTGTGTGAAAGGGTTTAAAATAAGGGTCCAAAGGGTTCTGTAATCACTGACTAATCCAGGTCTCTCCCGACTAGAGGATTTTAGTGGGAAACCCACACCAGGAGCAGCTGTTTCATGCATATCATTACAAAATTCTGTCGAATTACAAAAAAAAACAACTCATTTTTTGTAAATATGCTGAGACAGTCGAAGGAGTTGGCACACACCATCACAGAAAAAATAAAAACAGAGTAAAAACCTCCACACTCTCTAAAACTAAACATACTCCTAGAACAAGTTGAAAGAGAAGGTTAGGGCTCTTGCAACCTACCAATAAAATATATATGTACAAATAGATCTGTATACAAATATACAAAAAGATAAAATCAAAGCTGCATGGGAGTCAAAATAACAAAATAATAAGTTTTTATAAGCCCTTCCTGGCATAACACCAGCACTGTAACATTTTTTCCTCTGCTTTTCTTTTTATAAATAGACAGAACCTTTGAACAGAAGGACAAAGGAAACACATCCAAACACACTGACATTAGTCACCAATAAGCTCTTTAAAGGGATATTTAAGCAAAACAGACCAAAATGATACTTCTCCACCCAAAAAAAATACCCATTAAAGTATTAAACAATATACATTTTTAATTAAGCACTTCAGCCCAGAAATTCAGCCAGGCTTCTGACCACCACTGATGAAGCACAAGAAGTGAATTAAAGAAGTTTCCTAATCAAAGCAGCAGCTGCAGCATCTCCTACCCTTGGCCAATAGCACATCCCAAGAGATTTCTGTTTGGACCATTTTCAAAGATATTTATTACACTGCAAGTAGGAGTAGAAAGAGTGTAAATGAGCTCTTGTGTAGCAGTCGATTGCATGGCCACGTTTCCATCAGATGTGTGCACCTATTTCCACAAAATGGCTCCTCAAGGCCATTCCACATCACCAAAGTAGCCTCTTATTTAAATAAAAACAGCATTAAAAAAAGGCAGAGAAAAGTTATGAGGTAAATATTTTACATTTGCACCGTGTGAAATTTCATTTTTTTAAACTCTGCCCCCCTCAACACCAAACTCTAAACCAATTTGCAGATAGCTGAAAAATAAATTGATCACTTGTGATCATCAATTCTATCAGGAGATGGAAATACAAGGATTGAATAAGTTGTGACTTAAGAATAAAGATCAAAATAAGTCAAAATCAGTACTCATCAGAAATAAGCACCACAGCAAAAAGTCTTATTTAATTATTTATTTTAAAGTTTTGCACTGCAAACATGAACAACAGGAAAAGAATCTCTGGAGCAGGAAAAATGATGTGAATCAGTGGCACTGGATTGCTGAAACACTCGTTATAATAAATGCCATAAAGCACAAGACACAGCAGCACCAATTCCATTCCTATCTCTCCCAAACAATTGGGAGTTTTAGAACATTCCTAACACTAACAAAAAATTCTCCAGAGCTGAAGTGTTTGTCAAGTGAAGCTGTGTGTCAAGTTTCAGGCTGGAACACACTTCTGGCCTGGCTGGCAAGATCTTAAAATAAGGCCTTGTTTGTTTTTTAAAGGATATCCTCCTTTCTTATGCTATAACATGAAAAATGCTGTGGGAGCACATTATTCTCCTAGCACAGTTTATAGACTCAATGCTGCTTCTAGAACTATGTCATGGAACCCAAATATTTTCTTGCATCCAAGCTGCACTGAATGCCAAAGCAACTCTGATCACAGGGGAGGATCATTCCACGTTTATACATGCAGAGATAAGTCAGCCACCTTAAAAGTCTCCCTTTTCCTGTTCATGTGATATTTGCCAACATCCATTTCATGGGAGCAGCTGATTTTCCCATGCCAGTCCCCAGTGTCCCAACACACAGGACAGAAAACGCCCGTTCAGCAAAATATATCTTCTCTTAGATAAGGCTGGGGGAAGTTTCCCCAAACCCCATAAAGATTCCACGTCACCCGATGAACAATGATGTTGTCAGGAACTGCCCGTGGGTTCTTGTCAGCAACACCCCAGACAGCAGCAAAAGCCTCACTAAAAAGAGGGTTTTTGGGCCTAAAACAGAGGGACCAAACAGAGCCTGGAGATAAAGCTCTGGCTGGACCGTCCCCTGTCCGCTCCCACCGCTCAGCTCCGGTGACAAAGCCCCTGTGTCATTGCGAGCCACATTGCTGGGGAGGAGGGCGGGGTGAAAGAGGAGAAGGGAGGCACACGGAGAGGGGGGGGGGAAAAAAAAAAAAAATGCAGTCTACAAAATAGATGCAACCTATAATCCGTGACATTCAGTCCTTCAGCGGCTCCTCCTAAGATAAAACAGCTGCACCGCCTGCCCGCAGCCAACACCGCGGGCAGTTTTGGGGAAGGTAAAAAGCTGGGATGAAAATCTGGGCTGCCCTCCCGGCTCCTTAAAAACGAGCACTGTCAACAGCTGAATAAAACACCCGGGCACCCCTGAGCATCTCGTTGGAAGGCTGATGAATTACAAACCGTCTAAAAGTAACAGCAAGAAGATACAAAACCTTCCGTAAAAAATAAACGGGCCAAAGGCCACACTGAAAACCGCTGAGTGCGCCTCTGATTTCCAAACCTTAGGGATCCAAAACAAGGAGGACGCACCAATACTTCACCCTCCATTTACATCAACACCTCACCACCCTCCTGCCCAGCTCCACTTCCATTATTATCCGAAATAAATTAAATTGACTCAAGGCAAGCAGAACGCCTCGACACCGGCTGGCTCCGTACTCCAGATCCCTCACCCTGCATCCGCATCCAGCATCCTCCATCCCCCCATCCTCCCCTAGTCATCCTCCCTGCACCCCCATCTCCCATCCCCCCGTCCTCCTCGCCTCAGGCCTCCGCTGCCACCGTGCCCCTCTCCCCAGGGCATCCTCCCCCTCACCCCCCGGCCCTGCCCCGTCCCTCCCCTCGGCTCGGGGGGCCGCCTCACCTCCAGCTCGGTGTCGCCGGGCTCGGCCACCCCAATGATCTCGCTGGGCAGCTCGGCCAGGTCGGTGACCCGGATCAGCCCGTCGTGCAGGAAGATGGTCTCCTCCTTCACCGACAGCCACTGCGCCGAGTCGGTGGCCGCGGCCGCCGAGGCGCCCGCCGGGGACCCCATGGCGCGGAGAGCGGGGGGGCTCCGCAGAGCTGAGGCGAGGCGGGTCCCGCTACCCGCCCATGGCGGGGGCAGGGCGGGGGCAGGCGCGTCCCCAGCGGCCTGGGCGCCGGACAGCCGGGGCGCGGCGGGCAGCAGCGAGGAGCGGCGCGTTGCCACCGCGGCGGCGGCGCTCCGGGAAGCTCCGGGAGCCGCCGTGCCCGCCCGCAGCCCCGCGTCCCGCGCCCGCCTCACACACACCACTGACAGCGCGACGCCATGTTGGGGGCTGAGGCGGGCCCGGCGTGCACCGCGCGGGGAACAATACACCCGGCCCCCTCCCAGCCCGCGGGGCCCCGCCCCGAGCACCGGGAACGCCCCCGGTGCCGTCGCTCCGCCCCCGGCGCCGCTCCGCCCGCACCGGCGGCGCTGCCGTGCCTGGCGTGTGCTGCCCTCAGCGCCTCACGCCCACCCGCCACAGCGCATCACCCGCACCGCGGGCAGTGTATCACCCGCACCGCGGGCAGTGTATCAACCGCACCGGGAAGAGCGGGTCACCCGCACCCACCTCAGGGGATCACCCGCGCCGCGGGGACTGTATCAACCGCACCGGGAAGAGCGGGTCACCCGCACCGCGGGGACTGTATCAACCGCACCGGGAGCGCTCCCCTCAGCGCCTCACCCTCATCGCGGGCAGCGGGTCACCCGCACCGGGTGTTCTCCCCTCAGTGTCTCACCAGCACCGCGGGGAGTGTAACAACCGCACCGGGAAGAGCGGGTCACCTGCACTGGGCACGGCCCCGCACCCGGAGCGCTCCCCTCAGCGCCTCACCCTCATCGCGGGGAAGCGGGTCACTGAGAACTGAGGGGTGTTCTACCCTCAGTGTCTCGCCTGCACCGCGGGGCGCTCCCCTCAGCGCCTCGCCTCATCACCCCAGGGATTGCTCCCCTCATCTTCCCAGGGATTGCTCCCCTCAGCGCCTCGCCTCATCCCCCAGGGATTGCTCCCCTCATCTCCTCAGGGATTGCTCCCCTCATCCCCCCAGGGATTGCTCCCCTCATCCCCCCAGGGATTTCTCCCCTCATCCCCCAGGGATTGCTCCCCTCATCCCCCCAGGGATTGCTCCCCTCATCCCCCCAGGGATTGCTCCCCTCATCCCCTCAGGGATTGCTCCCCTCATCCCCTCAGGGATTTCTCCCCTCATCCCCCCAAGGATTGCTCCCCTCAGGGCGTCGCCCCGCTGCCCCTCGCCCTCATGCAATGGCTTCTCCCTCAGCACTTCGCCTCCCGCCACCATTTGACCGGACTGAGAGCTGCTCCCTCAGTGCCGTTCCCCTCAGTTTCCCTCTCAACCCTCTTGGCTTGACTTACTGGGCCCCTCTGAAACTCCCCATGTCCCTCCAGGGCTGATCCCTCTTGGTCCCTCACGTTCCTCACACGGCTGTTCCTCCTCTCCTGCATCTCTGCTCTCCCCTGTTTTGTCTGTCTCCTCACAGAATGATTTCCCTTTTTTCCCTTCCCCTTGTCCCCCTCCGTCGCTTCCTTGCAGGAATCTTGTCACCTCTCAAAGAGCTTCTCCCAAAGGATTCATGAGAGAGCAGGTATGTGCTGTAAAATCCATACCTCTGGATTTATCTACGAACCGAGGATTCCAGAGGGTGTAAAGCAAAAAGGTTACAACATCTCAGTATGTGTGGGAAAAAAGGGGATCCAAAGGAAATTGATCCTTCTTTCTCAACCTAATTTCACCCTCAGTTCCCTCAGACCTCGCCCTGAGCCTGTTCAGAGGCACAAAGTGCCACAGGCAGCCGTACCTGGATGTTCAGCAAAGGACGTGCTGCTGAGACAAATCATGTTAATGAGAGAGACGTGGTGATAAATGTTAAATAGTTTCAGTGGGTAATTGCTGTGGGGATTCCCATTGCAAGTGTCTGCTTTTCATGGAACAGTGGCTGTTCACAACCGAGCAGAGATGGAGCTCTACGCATTTATTTACCTGTTTGATCAGATTAAATTATTTAACATATTAGTGCATTATAACAAATGTGCTGTGCTATTGCTGGAAAAGCCTATTCAGAGCTGGAGTAAAACGAGATGTACCACCAGTGCTTTATGTCCTATTAAATCTGGTTGGGAAGAAGCCTTTTTTTCCATGTAATGGATGACCACTCAACACAGGACCCAAGCAAAGCCGTTTTGTAGCACTGATTCAGCAGTGTGAGCACTCACACCATTGTGTAGCTTGTTTTTGAGGCCAGTTCAACTGACACAGGGTTCAGGTAAGTTCACACAAGCAGTAATTTAGAGATCTGTGTGATAACTCTGTGCACTGTTTGGTAGGACATCCCTGCTATTCATGTGTTGGAGAGTAGAGGAGTCTCCAGGCTTGGTTTTATTCTAGAAACAGATATTATTTGCCTCTGTGCTGCAGTAATTTTTGAACAGGGAGAGTATGCAGAGCTGCTATCAAAGGTTTTTATGAGGGAGAAGCTTCACAGGCATCTGTTATTTTTGGTCAAGACGTGACAGAGAGAACAACGACTGCAGATGGACCCTGATCCTCCCGTGGGAGCCCTGGGAGGACTCAGAAGAGAGGGAATGCTGAGATTGGAAGATTTTATGGCAGGTGGGACGTGGCAGCTGAGTTCTGGCAGGGGAGATAAGCCAGGTTCCCAAAGGTTCCTTGGAGCAAAGGAAAAGCTGCTGGGGTTGGATTAGTCACAACATTTCATGGGGAGACAGCCACGGGTGTTACTGTTTTGTTACCAGAGTGGGAGTTTTGCATTGTTTTCATTCATCCACGTGTGACAGAGGGAACAGAGGGAGAGAAACACAAAGTGTGTGTGCATTTTAGTGGGAGTAACATTCCACCAAAAAAAAAAATTTAAAATTCCATCTTTAGATCCTGTGGTACTACTACCGTGGTGTTGGTTGAGGATATTCCACAAAATCAACACAAATGGCAGAGCTGGGAGTCAAAAGGGATGTTCCTTTCACAGGCAGTGTGAAGGACATCAGCAGAAGGAGTTTGCAGTGTTTTCCAGAGGTTTGGATGTACCTGTTTTCCAAAGGGCTGTTTCATGGGCTGGGTAACCCCAGGCTGAGAGTTCTTTGTCTGCAGCTGTCCCCTGCTCTTTCCAAGGCCTCCTGCACTGCTTTATCTCAGAGGAACGTGGCTGCCACAGTAGCTCCCACATGGAGAATCCCTGTTTTATGTGGCTGTGGATTCAATCCACTGCCTTGGGATGCAAGCCAAGGCCTTTCATTGGAATGAGGAGCTGCCTCAGAGCCAGGAGAGGCAAGCAAAGCTCTGGAAGCTTCCACAGCAGGTGAGGCACTGAATAAAGTGTGTGGCCACTTAATTCCCTGGCAGGGCCTGTGCTTTTTCCTTTGACAATTTCTCCCAGGAAGGAGGATCCTAATCCATGTGGGTTTTCTGTGGGAAGTAACTTGAGCTGCCCCCAGTGAGAGCAGCTCCCTTGGCTCCGAGCTGCACATTGTGCAGGTGTTTTGGAAATCCTCCTTTTAGCCATATCTGTGTGAAGGCTCCCCAAGCTGAGCAGAAGGGATATTCACCATTTTGTAGTTATTGATTTGCTTATTTGGAGTTCTTCTGGATTCTATTGAGTTGACAATTCAAAGTTACAAAGCAGTTATTGAATGAATGCAACGGAATAAAAATGAGAAATGTGCCCTGCCCTGCCTCAGTGCAGGTAAATAAAATAATCACTGGTAAACGTAATTTCCTAAATTATTTGAAGTGCCTGCCATTCAGGAATTAATGGAATGCTGATATAGCTTCCTACATGGAATTTTCAGTACTAGGGCTCTACTGGATGCAGCAAACTCCGTGCAGTTTGCCTGGCATCTGCTGCAGAAGATGTTGTGTAATGTAATGAAAAAAATAAAATATTTGTGTTCTGCCTGTCACCAGCAAATGTCAGCCACTGCAACTTCAATGTGCAGTCAGAGGGGTACAGCAGCAACTACAAAGAAGTCTTGGACTACTTTATGGGAAGACTTAAAAAATAGACCAGAATAACTTTGTGATACAGATCATCAAGCTGAAGGAATAAAACCCTCAACTTGTAAATAGGCTCCTACAGAAAACCACTATTTTGCTTCCATTATTTTGCACTTTTTCCGTTATTTTTGGGCAGATGTTGAGCATTCTTTGGTTGCCTCTGCCTCTGGTGGCAGGATTTTGGGATCAGCTCCTTCCTGTGCAGGTCTCCTGTGTCCCTGTGCTTCTCTGGACATCACAGATACTGAGATTTAGCAGAAGATGCTCGTGGTCTGTGGGCAAAAATTACCTCCTGTGAGCTGCAAATGGAAATTCCCTATTCCTGCTTGGAATTTGCCTATTATGTAAAGGGATTTAAAGCAACATTGCCTCACCCTTCAGTTTAATTTTACATTAACAGCTATAATGTGTGGGGAACACTCTTTTCATCCCAAGGCTTTGCTGTGCATCCTCCTGTTCATTTAGAAATGATGCTTCCAGTTTCAGTGACCATTGTGGCACTGAGAAATGTGTGAAAAAGAAAAACAAGTTGCTATTTTTATGTGGCCTGCACCAAGCAGATTTGCAGACCCTGAATCCTGGCTCCTCTGCCTGGTACTTGTTATTTAGGGAGCCCAAATGCCATCATTAATAAGGCCACTACCCAAGCAATACTGGCAATTCTTGGCACATTATCTGGGATTCAAAAATACAGTTCCTCCAAGTAAAACTTAGAAAGGACTAAAGTGGAAAAAAAAAAAATCAGTGTTTGACAGAGGAGAAGGAAGAAACTAGACCTTGAAATAAAATAATTCCAAACCTCAGAAATTTATTTTAACTGCAAAGGGAAATATTCACATTTTTCTCTTTTAGAAGAGCAATAATTGCTGAAGATTGCGAGGTGGGCTTGAGGGAGGAAGAACAAATAGAAAGATATTTTTATTAAAAAGGATAAGGGTTATAGGAAACGAGAGTATGAATCACTACCTTGCAAACATGGCCTTACTTAAATTGGACAGGAAACATGTAGATTATGGAATCATAATAAAGATGTTGGAGTGTCTCCTCAGAGACAACTCAATGCAGTGCTGTGACACACACCTGGCCCATCTCAGTGGAGACTCCATCTGCAGTCACAGAATCTGGGAATCCCAGAATGGTTTGGGTTGGAAGAGGCCTTAAAGCCCATCCTATCCCATTCCACCCCCTGCCATGGCAGGGACACCTTCCACTATCCCAGGGTGTTCCAACCTGGCCTTGGACACTTCCAGGGATGGGGCAGCCACAGCTTCTCTATTCAGTCTCTTCCACTATTGAATTTTCTTTACCTTTAGGGAGTTTCCTAATCCATAACAGAACTTGTACTCCTAAAATTTAACCCTTTCCATTCACTTTCCAGCTGTTGCAGGCACAGAGAACAGTTTAGTTCCTCCCTCTCCTGTTGTCTTCAGCCATGAGAGCTGTGACCAGAGCTCCTCTCCATCATCTCTGAACGAAATAATCCCTGTCCTTTCAAACTTTCTCTGGAAGCCATGGACTCTGGAAGCCTGATTTTTCCTCTGGGCTTTCCTCCAACTTGTCCACATCTCCCTTGAGGTGCTGGCATTTAACAGTGCTCTCCCTAATCTCAGGTCTGATTTTCTTACTCAGGTAGTCCTTTCTGGAGGGAAACACCTAAATGCTGCCCATCAGTGAGGAAGAGTGGTTGGGAGCTGAGCAGATCCCTGAGTGGTTGTCCTGAATTTCTGAATCTCAAGTGTCTCAGAAGACTCATTATTACTCTCCAAAAATAGGTAGGTTTAAATACAGCTATTCTGTGCTGGTTTAAAATTCAACCTCTCTGAAAACTGGTGCAGTAACACAAGGGATAAATAAATGAAAAAAAAATTTGCTCCAGTATTCTGCTCAATATTGTAAACACAGAAACTTGACAAGGTGGCATCTCTGGCTTCAGATTCACTTAAATTTTATTTAAAACCCTTGGAAAGAAAAAGTGTCATAATCTGGTTTTCTCTTAGCCTATCAAGAAATAATTTGAGTGTCTACATATGTATTTCAAGAATTTTCTCTAATTTCCCAAGTAAATTGGTTGAAATACTAATCCTGCAATCCCTGTGTTTGAGGAATTCCCTCAAACAGGGATTGGTTCAAACACAGGGGAAATTCCTGTTACTTCACACTGAACAAGAGCTGTAATGGCCAAATTCCAGAACTGATATCCCTGGAAAAGTTCTCTCTCCCCACACAGATGGCTCCCTGCACACATTGGTCAAAGCTGAGATCTGGGCAGAGCTTTGAAGAATGTTTATTAAAAATGTTCCATCCCAATCAGAACAAAAAGCTGAAATCTCAATGTTTGCAATGTAACATTCCAGGGGAAAAGATGCATTTTGGGACAATTCCCTCGTCCAGGCTGGACAGGGGCTTGGAGCAGCCTGGGATGGTGGAAGGTGTCCCCAGAGAGTCTGAACCAACAGGGCACCAAAGAAAAGAGGCAAAGCAGGACTTTCAATGAGAATTACAAACGAGGTGGCTTTTGAACTTTTCATCATCTTTGTCTTTTACTTGCAATTCATAAATCAGTTCCCAGACTGTGGATTCCCAATTAGCAGGTTTGCACAGGCACTGCAGCTCCACCAACCCTTTTTCCTGACAGAAGGAAGTAAGGGCAGTGAATCCCTGGCCCAAGCAAATGTTAGTCTGTGCTGATTTTCTCTTCAGTGGTGACAGGCATTCAAAACAAACCCAAAACTGAAAGCCACTAATTGAGAACTGAAGCCAAGCTGTGCAAAGTGGAATAAGTGGAATGGTTTTCCTCCGGGAAGAACAATTTTGCTCTCTGTGTGGTGCTGTCTTGCAGCTCTAAGTGCCCCTATCTCCAAAGGTGCTCTTCCCACAGAGCCTTCCTCCCCTTCCTTTCTTTCTTGCAGCATTTCTCTTGTTCTTTCCAGTATCTCTTTCCTCTATTTCCAGCCAAGAATCTACTTTTAAATGAAGAGTAATAACTATTATACAATGAAGTCCCAGCGAGTGAACAATTTGACAGGATATAAATATGAGGGGAGCAAACAGAAGAGGCTGGAGATGTGTGCTGTGGTTTTGTCAGGGAAAGGATGCTGCTGATTTATGTGAGAGGTGCAGTCCTCTTATGCTCTCTCTGACTCACCTATTTTTCCCTGTTTTCCTTCCAGCCAGAAAGCACAAACGAGGAAAGGCCAAATAATTCATCATTCCACGTTTGGGCTGGACTGGCCTCTGGGTGAAGCCAGGATGGTTGAAAATCTTTTCATGCTGCTACAGATAGGAGAGTTTCTTCATCTGTGATGTGGTAGAGGTGAGTTTATGGTGCTGCAGTGGAATGGCCTGTGCTTATAAAATCCTGGTCCTGACAGGAATTGTTTTATAAACCTTCACTTTATGCTTAACAACAGCACAGTGTTTCTTAGAAAAGAACATCACAAGCAGCCTACAGAGAAACCAAGAAGAACCAAACTTCAACTAAAACAAACCCACAAACAATCAATTAACCAACAGGAGAACCAGAGCAGTGCTGTCAGTCACCCAAAGCCACCAGCATCACCCCTTCCATGAGATCCTCATTTCCCAGACAGGTGACAACAGCCCAGCCCTCCTCCTGCAGCACAGCCACCACATTATCTGTGCTGGGCTCCTTTCTGTTATCATATGGCTCTTCATTGGGCCTGACAAACATCAAAAAGCCATTTTTTTTTTTAGGCTTGATTACCCAGTCTGCCCAGGCTTGGGGTGGTGGCAATTGAATGACATGAAAAGTTGAAGCTCAGGGTGACAGGATGGGCAGAGTGATAGAAATTCTAATGAGAATTATAAATCCCCAGGAGCAGCTGCACTGCCTGGCTCACACTGGGACACCCTTCTCAGGCACTTGTGAAATCAGCAGTTGTTTCAAGGCAGCCCAAACCACACAATTTGTGCTGTTATTTGTATTATTTTAATTATATTTTTTATTCAAGCTGTCAGGCAGTTTGGGGATTAATGGGTTGTCTGTGTTAGAAGGCACTTACAGAATGATGTGAGACATTGCCTTGATGAAGTTCTGTTTAATTACAAAGCAGGCAAGTCTTTCCTGGAGTGTTGGATTAAATAAACCACACATTTTTATGCACAGTGCTCTGACCAAAGCCAGGATTTGAACAAAAAAAAACCCCAACCCTCTCGAAGCTTCTCTTGCATCAGCAGCCTCAAAAAGCAGTTTTCCTTTTTCTCCCTCCATGTCCCTGCTCTGGGCATGTGTTTGGCTTTTTTCTCTCCCACAAAGTTCCCTGATCCCACAAGGGCATTAATTCAGGTTTTTTGTGTTTACCTGAAGGAAGAATTCTGGTTCCCCCACCAATTTCTATGAAATTCCACAAAAGAGATTTTCCTTTCAGCTCAGCAGGACGCTCACACCAGGAATTTGAATGGTGATGTCATTTTGAGGGTGCATCACTCTTTTTAGGGCCTTATTCTGAAAAATGCCCTTCCTCCCTTGTGAACCAAGGACTGCTTTTGGACATTTTATCTTGGGTTTTATTTCCTCTAGTGAAAATGGCCATTTTGAACAATAGGATCCCATGTACAGCACGTGGTGGTAGTTGAAAGCCTTAATTTTAAAAGCAACCACATCCTAAGGCATCTGTCAGGCCAGTGGAAAACCTCAACATCTTTTAGGACTGACAACAGAGATGAAGATGAAATCGCTTCTGGTTTAATCTTTACTTTCTCCATGAGGTTTAGAGCCTTTCCTTGTGCTCCTTGGGGTGGTTTTCTGCATCCCACTGACTTATTCCAATGGATTGGAGAAATCATTTGACCTTTGCGTGGTTTCTTGGTGTTCTAATGGCAACTTTTTACTTGTGCTGGGTGTCACAAGGCCAAAGCGCTCGGCAGATGTAAAATATGAGAAGCTGGTTATGATCATCATTAAAACCAATTAAAACCTGGTGCAGGCAAAGCACCAGGAGCTGCTAATTGGACAACTGCAGAAACACACATTGGCTCCAGAGTCTCTGAATCTTTGAGCTCTGCTGCCCTGTAGAAATAAAACAGCCTAAATTCTGCAAAAAATGCCATTAAAACTGATAAATAAGACTATGAGAACATTTATTCTTTTTGTGCCACCTGTGCCAGTCTTCAACACAACACAACGTTTGTGTTTTTTAGTATGAAATGTTGATATGATCTCATAGAACAAGATTTGATTAATGGATCAGGTCCCCTCTCAGAGGCTGCTTATTCTTTTGTGTACTTTAGAAAATGGACATAAATTTTACATTTTCTGAAGTTGAAAGCACTTCTTGAGACCAGACATGAGAAAGTATTTCTGCTTTCTGCAGTCTGGGAGCCCAGACCTCACTGAAAATACGTTACTTGCTCAGGATCACACAGAAAATCAATATTGCTGAGGAAAAAATCCACAGAATTTCTTTCATCTCCAGTCCTATTTTCACTACTGTGCTTCCTCTCTCCTCATCACTATTACAACTAATAAGTGTTTATGTCTGGTGGAGTGTGAACCATGCTTAGGTCAGAGAAGCTGCTGGCTCTGTGTGCAATCCATCATGCAAAGTCATTTCCCCCGAGATAAACACTCAAATAATGGGGGGGGGAAAAAAAATAGATAAAATGAGCCCAACAAAGCCAGCCAGCTGACAAAAATGGGGTTTTTCACTGATATCTGGGAGAGGGTTAAGACTGCTCTGGTCTAAACACTCCAAACAACAAATGAAGAATTTAAAAGTAACTAAATAAAGAAAAATGTCCTGGTTGTTCCTTGGCACCCATGTCAAATTCCACACACAACCACCCCTCTGCAGTGACTCAGGCACTGCCTGCCTTTGCTCAACCAGTGGCTTCCAGAACAAAACATAGCAAGGACTATCATGAATAAGATCCTTAGAAAAATAAGGATTTAATTGCTTTGATTGCTTAAGCATGAGTTGTCAAGTGCTTAGTGCAGCTTGCAATGCAGGAGAACTGGAGAAATCAAATTAACAGGTAAACAGTGGCTGGGAACTTCATTTCCTGTTCCCAAACCAGGATAGGAGCAGGAGCTCTTTATGTTGTATCCATAGGATTGGCATTTATTTGATCGTTCTTTATTGAGCTCGTGGGAACACCCAGAGTGATTTTTTTCTGCAACAGTTCTGAACTCTGAGGAGAGAGAGAGGGCATGGATCAGGTGAGAGAAAAAGGTTCAGCCTCTCCTTCATGACAAGGCACATCCTACAGCACAGGTGAACTGAGCAGCCAGCCACTGGACATCTGGGAATTTGGCAAATTTTCCTCCCCACCCGGCCCAAAAGGTGTGGCAGTCCCATGAAAGCACCTTCACACTCCAGCCACAGCATCTTCTCTTAATTAAGGTCAAACCCAAGAGTGTCACAGCTGAAATGCCACAGGTAACTATTCCCTACAAACCTGGCACTGGAAAGGACTTTGTCCTGCAGAGCAGCCTCAGTTTCTCCTGAGGATCCTGGTCCCAGAAGGATCCTCATTCCAGAGGCAAAGGCAGAGCCTGCCTCCCTGAGCCCACTGCCCACCCCTGGCAGCTGGACAGAGCCTGACTGAGCTGCAACTGCAGCCACCAGGTAAAAATAGGTGCCTGGAGATAACAAGGCATCACATCTTCTTATCAATTCCCTGGGAAAGCCGACATCCCTCTCCCTTTCCTCTCCAAAGGATGCTTTATTATAATTACACATCACTTTATTAGGCAGCTGAAGCAAAGAGCACATTTGATGCTAATGAAGTGCTGCTGTGGTTGAGTCTGTCACTATTTTTGGAGCTGCACATCTCCAGCACTTTTCATTGGGTGATGGAGGCTTTGGATGTCTCTGGCTTCTTCTGTGGGGGCTGCCCAGGAAAAAGCAGTGACTCAGCGAGCCCAGGCTGCAGAACTGTTCACATGCTGGGGATGGGAAACGCTGGGCACAGCCAGAACACACACAAAGGCTCTTTATGTGCTGCAAGTGGTGCTCAGGTAGTGGCCAGCATGATCTGGATTGAAAAATCCCTCTGTGCTGGTCACCTGGACAGGCCTCGTTTTTCCTGTTTGCCATCCCTCTCACCCCTGCAGCTTGTCAGAAAGAAGGCAGATTTCACAAAACTCAGGGAAAATATTTGGGAGGTTGGAGACAGACACATCACAGCTGATCACTGGCTGCCTCTCCTTATGGAACACGAGGGTTTTGCCATCTCCATTTCCTGCAGCAAGGCCTGAGGAGCTGCTCGGCCTGGGGAAGGCAGGATTTGGTGCTCCAATTTTCCCTGCTCCCACATCCCTTGGTGTGACACTGGCATCCAGCTGGGCCAGTGACTCAGCTCAGGGACTGACAGGAGCAGAAATTCCTCCCTCCCTCCCTTCCTCCCTCCCCACCTTGCAGGGTGTGTTACTGTCACCACCTCATCACACCAGTGACAGGAACGGGGCAGTGGCAGCACGTGAGGCCACTGCTGCAGACCAGCATCCATTGATAACCAACTCCCATCTCCAAATCACTTCCTGACAGCACAGTGGCACACAAAGCCTCCCCTCCCAGCAAACAAGGCTAATGGTGCCAGGTGTCTCCTGATCCACAAAAGAGGAATGTGTCAGAGCAACCAGCAATTCCAGAGAACACCCCTGGATCTCCACACCCCATTGGTTTTGGTTCTGCAACTTCCCCACTCCCAGAGGGAAGGGAATGGCTGGAGCATTAATACCTCCTGCAGTGTTCCCTCGAGAGCACAAGTGTGTGACTGAATTAGGGGTTGCAGACTACAAGACCCCATGCTCATACAAACCCTTCTGATTCTACTTGCTGGATGGGGATTTTCCCATTTCAGTGTTCCCCACACAATTTTTAATTTAAGTGAACTTTCTAAGCATATTTGGTTAATATTTTCCTTAGGCCTACCTTAGCAGTTGCAGGGAGATGTGTGCAACCCTTCTGTATCTTTTTAAGAGTTGATTTATGTTAACAGGCCATTCCCAGAACTGCAGGAAAAACTCCCTTTAACTTAAAAACCTCTGATTAAATCCATTATCCACCAAACCACACACAAGAGAAGATGTAACCAATCACAGACAAAATTCTAATAGCACGGAAGATAAAGAACACAGGGCAGAACACAGCACAGAGCAAGAGACATCTCCCAGCCAGGCCAGGAATTCTGCACCGGGACACAGGCAGCTCACTGCCTCCCTCTGCTGAGCCTCACTGATATTTCAGAGAATTCCAGGCTGGTTTGGATTGGAAGGGACCAGCCAGCTCATCCTGATCCAACTCCTGTCACTTCCACTAGCCCAGGTTGCTCCAAGCCCCGTCCAACCTGGCCTTGGACACTGGGATGGGGCAGCCACAGCTTCTCTGGGCACCCTGTGCCAGGGCTTCACCACCCTCACAGGGAACAATCCCTTCCTAATATCCCATTTATCCCTGCCCTCTGGCAGTGGGAAGCCATTCCCTGTGTCCTGTCACTCCATCCCTTGTCCCAAGACCCTCTCCAGCTCTCCTGGAGCCTCTTTAGACACTGCAAAGGGCTCCAAGGTTCCCCTGGAGCCTTCCCTTCTCCAAGCTGATCCCCCCCAGGTCTCCCAGCCTGTAAATTATCAGCAGGAGGATGGTGGGAGTGCCCAGTGCTTTCACTTCCACACACTTTAACACCCACCAGCACCAGATCACAGCCCCTTGGTGCAAACCAGGTACTCCACCACTGCCTCTGGAGCACTCCAAGCCCAATTCCTCTTTCCCACTGAGCACAGCTTCCACCTCAGGGTTTTATTGCTCCCTTTCCTACCCCCTTTCCACGGAGTCTACATGAATTTGATGAAATCTATTTCTTGTCAAGTCTAACCCTGTTGGCCACTTCAGCTCAGAATTACTGGGCAGACAGATGGTGCAGTTACATAAACCTGGATTCCTGCAGAAGTCTGGCTAAGGAAGAGCTCCAGAGTGCCAGACTTGGTGATCTGTACATCTCTGGTTTGTGTAAGAGCATTGATTTCTGCTGAGTTCAACACAAAGGAAACACAGGATGAACTTTCCCCACTCACTTGCAGACACTTTTTGAGATAGGAAAAACTGTAGAGACTCCAGAAGTCTCCCAGGATAGAAAAATACTTCTCTTTCACAGAAACAGCTTGTTTTTGAACCAATTTCCAAGCCTACAGAATTGAGATCATGCTTTTGCTTTCTGGTCTAAGCAGATTTACTCCTTACATCCCACAAGGATAAAGAACAGGAAAGGGACATGCAACTCCAAATTTTGTCAGTTTCAGGAATAAGTTACCCTGCAGAACTGTGGAGTATTCCCAGCATTTCCACTTCAAAATCAAGGCACAGCTCCTGAAATAACCTCTATAAAGTTCTGTTTGCTGAGGTTCAGCACAGACATTTTATCCAGATTTTATCCTGTACTGTGTCAGCCCAGCATTATCTGCTATTCCCAAAGGAACATCTGTTCAGGATCCCTCCCCAGCTCACTCAGAGTTAAGATGAATTCCTGTTTATGTTCAAGAGTTAAAAAAATCCATCAATCACCACAAAACTAGAACAGCCAGAACTGATACCCCCCCAAACTTTGCACACTCCAAATTCTGGTCACTACCTGCAGCCCCTCGGAGTTTCACCCCACAGTACCAACCCCTGCAAGAGTTGTGAAAAACACCTGCTGTTCCACACTGCAATGAACACACCACAAATCCTTGCTTTTTTGGGTTTTTTTTTTTTTCCCTTGGAGTTTAATGTGGTGCTTCCAGAAGGCTCAGAACACCAATTTGTGAGGATAAACTCCATTTGAGAGAGAGAATGTGGAGCGCAGGTACCCCCGGAGCTGAGGCACCTTCTTGATCCGTGCCAGGATCTGGGAATCCACGGCCTTCTGGTCTGCCTTGCGCTGCTCTGTCAGCTCATATTTCTGCAAAGCACAAAAAAACAACATTAAACTCCTGGGGAGCAGCTGCAGAATCCTTTAGAGAGAGGAGAAAACTCAGGGCAAACCCTAAGTTTTGGGATTTTCAAGAAATCTTTTCTCTATTTGTTCTAAATAATGGAAGGTGGTGGAGCACTGAAGCACCCCTTGGAGCCAACACAGTAAAGGTGTTTCTTAGTCAAAAAAAGACATTTAACTGGAATAATCATTTCTTCTCCTCTGAGAAACATCCCCATATTTAAAAGGGGGGGTTACCTCATTTTAAGTAGCATCACCTCACTTTATTAATGACCACTTAAAATCCACCTTGTTTGTTCCCTGCTAATTCCCCCTTTCCAGCCTATCCAGGAGCACTGACAAAGAAGGAACCACCCTGTCCCTTACTTCTTTCTCAGTGTCAAAGATCTCTCCTTCCTGGTGCTTGGGCTTCCGCAGCCTCTTCTTTTTGAAGTAGGAATCAGTGAGATGCTTGGGAATTTTCACCCCAGTGAGATCCACCTTGGTGGATGTGGCAATAACGAATTTCTGGTGGGCCCGACGCAGAGGGACACGGTTGACAGCCAGGGGGCCTGAAGGCAGAAAAGACAAAAGAGAACAAAATCAGCTTTTCTGGTGAAAACCACTGCCTTGAAGCTGAATTTTTGTAGTCTATGTGATGACCAGTTCCTTCAGAGTTGCTACAGCTAAAATCTCAACAGTCAAAGCCCTCTAGATATAAAAATCTACTTCCTGAGCTCTTCCAGGTAGTCAGATACTGAAGCTTCATTATCTCCCCTCCACCTCCCTGCAGTCAAAAATGACAGAATCATTAAGGTTGGAAAAGACCTCCAAGATCATCAAGTCCAACTTTTGACTGGTCACCACTTCATCAGCTGGAGCAGAGCCCTGAGTGCCACATTCTGTCATTCCCTGGACACCTCCAGCAGTGGTGACTCCACCACAAAATGGGATTCCACACTGACATGCCAAAACAAACACATGCACATCTGTTGTGCTACTGACCCCTGAGACAAACCTGAACTTAAAAAAACCCCACCCCAAATCCACAGAACCCCCCAAAACAAAAGTACCATCATGTTTAAATATAAATTTTTACCTGTAACAAGCAGAAGGCCAGTATCAAGCTGCTTCAGGAACACAACACGCTGTAAAGAAATGAGATGCGGTATCAATCCTCAGGTCCCAGTGCTCCCATACCACAGCCAAACTGGGATTGTGCCTCTCTTACTGGTACAAGCACTGACAGTGCTCCAGGTGTGGCTCAGCTGTGCCACCTGAGGAGCTGCCACCCTGTGATCCAAGCTCCAGCACTTCATTAACTCCTCTCCAACTCAGTGTGACTCTCTATGAGCTTTATCTCTCAAGGCTGAGCAAAGCCAATTACTCCAGTTTTACTCTTCCCCCATCCTACAGGATGGCAGCAGCCATCCCATCACCCAAATCCTTTGTACGAGTTAAAGGCAGGAATTGGATAAACACCACAAGGATCCCACACCACACAGTTAAAGCCATCCCCCAGATGTGTTTTGCTCCTTCTGGACAAGGTTTCCTTCTCTGACAGCATTCTTTATGGAATATGACATCAAAAACAAAGAACTTAAGAAAATAAAGGATGCCAGCTGTGTTGGTGACCATCCTGAGGATGGGAAACTCAATGTAACAATCCAGTGCTACCTTGATGATTAGATTAAGAATAAAACTCTTAATTTTTCCTTTGCAGTAACTACAGCAGGAGAAAGTTTTGTGATTGCTGCGATTGAGAACAAAACTCTTAATTTTTCCTTTGCAGTAACTACAGTAGGAGAAAGTTTTGTGATTGCTGCGATTGAGAACAAAACTCTTAATTTTTCCTTTGCAGTAACTACAGTAGGATAAAGTTTTGTGTTTGCTGCTGCAGCAACAAAAACAGGCACTGGCTCTGCTGCTCTGCACTGCAGCAAGACTCCTTTCATTTTGTCCAAGCAACCGTCTGAGCCTGTTTTATTTCCAGCTCAGAACAACCTTAATTTAACATTTCAACTCGAAACACCCAGACAGAACCCACAGATTTGCACCCAGCGGCCGAGCAGTGTCAGATGAGACCAGCTGGGGAAATGGAGCGTGCCTGAAAGGCTGGCACAGCCCCGTGGCAGCAGCTGTGCCCACCTTGCCGCGGTGCCGGCCCGTGAGCAGGATCAGCACCGTGCCGGGGGTGATGGACGCCCGCAGGCGCCGCTTGTGCTCGCAGAACGGCTTCTTGCCGTGGCTCAGCAGCTTCCGGGGAACGTCCTCCGTCGGGTAGTACCTGGGCTGGGGAGAGAGGGCAAACATCTTGTGTTGGAACCCAAGGCATGGCTCAGGCTGCCCTGGGGGGGGGGGGTCAGGAGCCCCAGCAAGGGGTCCCAGACCCTGGCAAGGAGCCCAGAATGGCACCGGCTTTGACCTCAGCCCACGGGAAAAGTTACCAACACTGCCAGAATCATTGCAAGCCACCAGAGTGTGAAAATGAGTAGTGGTTTAGTGTTTTACAAGGTAAAAAAATAGATTTTAGGGTTTTTAATATGAGGATGAAGGGTTTAAGATGGAAGATTTTGGGCATTGCCCTGTTCTTCTTCTCCTTCATCTTCTCTGGTGGTGGTGGCACAAAATGATTGGTAGAATGAAAAAGAGGTAGAAATTCCGTGTCTAGAACAGGTGCAAATGAATTGGTACAGAACAGTAACTAATAAATGCGTTGTGAAGAATGGCTGGATGATGGAAAGGGCACAAAAAGGCCGGGACAGCCCAGGACTGGGCAGTGCCCGCTCGGACTCGGCTGCATCAGATGTGCGGCCGGAGCTGAGAGCTGGCAGAGAGAAGGAGAAATCAACAACCTGGAACAACATCTGCAGCCGTTTCTCATCTGTTGGGGCTCGAGGTAAAACCGCCCAGAGGTGAAGACAAAGAACCTGTGTTTGTGTGGAGTACCTAACTCCCACAATCTTGTACCACCTGTGTTCCACAGGACAACCCTCAAAAAGGTTGGCCCTGTTTCACTGAAGTTCAGCTTGCTGAAGGATTTCTGCTGCAGCCGATAATTGGAAACACACCGAGTGTTTCCTGGAGTATTTGGAGTTTAGCTCTGTATTTGTGTGTGCTTCCACCTCAACAACACACAGGGCACAGAATTCTCACCTAAATTCCCACCATCTCCCAGGAACGCTGGGTCTGTACTCAAGGAAAGCTGCCAACACTGAAGCACGGCACGGGCTGAGGTCCCCACATCACCCCAGGCCCGAGGCTCATCACCCAGCCTAAAGCTACCCAGACCCAACCACGAGCATCCCAGTGCTCTTCCATACCATTTTCCGGATTTTAACCACCCGGCTGCCTCCATTCTTGTCTCCACCCACTGGCTTCGTGATGGTGGCACGGGGCATTTCCTTCTTCTTCTTCTCTATCTGCGTGCAAACAACAGGGAAAACTCAGCACATTTCAAACCAAAGGCACCACAACAAATCTGATTATTCCCACCGCGTTTCCCAGCCTACCTTTGTCTCTGGGGCCGTGTACTTGCGCTTGTACAGGGCTTTCCTGGCGTACATGGCTGAGCGGGAATACCTCCCGATGCCCCGGGCCAGGGTGGGGTTCCGGCTGGCATGGTACTTCTTCACCCTCTTCTTCTTGTCCCCTGCTGCCTTCCGGCTTGGCTTCTGCTCCGCCGGCTTCTTCTCCCCTGCCTTCTTCTTGGCCGGCTTCTTCTCAGCTGGCTTCTTCTCCGCGGGCGCCTTCTCACCCGCCATCTGCGATCGCAAACAGCGGGGTTTAGGGCTTGTTACAGAGCGAAGAAAACTAAATGAAATCATCCAAACCATCCTTTACACTTCTGCAGTACCTGTCAGCCACCTCCTCCAGCCATGGCTGACCAAGCGCTGCTCCCTGCGCGCCTCTACACGACTTAAAATGCTCCTGCGTGCTGGTTATAACAGCTCCAGCGCTGCTCGGTGGGGAGCCCAGGAATACGCAAACACACCCCGAGCCTGCAGCCGCCTCTGTCCCGGCTCGGGACTGCCCCGGTGCCAGCGGCTCCCCCGTCCAGCCCCAGCCCAGCTCCCGGGAGGCTCCGCCGCGGCCTCCGCATCCCGCCGCGGCCTGGCCCGCCCGGACCAACGCCACTCCCGCTCCTCCCCACCCCCGCGCCCATCCGGGCCCCCGCGCTCCCCCGCCGCTCCCCGAGGCTGCCGGGCCGCGCCTGTAACCGCGGCGGGGCCGGCGGCGGGCGGATGGCGGCGGATGGAGCGCGGCGGGCCCGGCGCTGACTGCGGCAGCTCCGCCATCCTCACCTTCCGGGGGAGCAAAAGGGACTCACATCCGGGTGCGCGGGCTAAGGACAGCGCGGCGTCTGACGTCAGCGCGCCGCGCGGGGCACCACGGGACTCGTAGTCCGGGCGGGTCCGCGCTGCCCGGGGCAGCCGCGGGTCACCAGCGAGGGGAACATCGGACCCCGCGCCCGCCCCGGGAGCTGCGGGACCCCCGGCCCGGAGAGCGGCCCCGCCGCGCCGCCGCCGCCGCCGCCGCCGCCGCCGCCGCCGCCGCCGCTTAACCCGCGTCCCGCTCGGGGCACGGCCGGTTCCGCGCCCTGCCCCTTAGCGCGGGCGAGGCTCCGGTGCGGCGGCGCTCCGGTGGCGGGGGTCCCGCAGCCCCCCGGGCGGAGCGGCGGCTCGGAGCGGGGCGGGGCGCGGCGCGGGGCGATGACGGCGCGGGCGGTGACGCGGGGCGGGCCGCGCCGCGCTCGCGGGCCCGAGGCCGCCGTTGTTCGCGCTCCCCGCAGCGCCCGAAGGCCGCGGCCCCGCCGGGACCCTCATGTGAGCGGCGGGCGGCGCGGGGGGGGCCGGCGCACCGCGACCCGCCGGGGCCACGGGCGAAGATGACATCGCGGAGGTGAGGCGGGAGCGGCGGCGGGGAGGGCGGCGGGAAGGGGCCGCTGCTTCTGAGGCGTCTCCGCGCCCGCTCCCGGCGGCTGTGGGGACGGGGCTGCTCCCCGCGGGCGGGAGGGACCCCCGGGACCCACCCCGGCAGCGCCCAGCCCGCTCCTTCCCGGGGGATGTCCCGGAGCCCCCTCCCCTCTGTTCCCGGGGATCTCCCGGAGCCCCCTCCCGTCTGTTCCCGAGGATGTCCCGGAGCCCCCTCCCCTCTGTTCCCGGGGATCTCCCGGAGCCCCCTCCCGTCTGTTCCCGGGGATGTCCCGGAGCCCCCTCCCCTCTGTTCCCGGGGATGTCCCGGAGCCCCCTCCCCTCTGTTCCCGGGGATCTCCCGGAGCCCCCTCCCGTCTGTTCCCGGGGATGTCCCCCTCTTGCAGCCCCCAGCCCGCTCCTTCCCGGGGGATATCCCCGCTCCCGGATCCCGTTCCCAGAGGAATCTCCACGGGGTCGAGGGTTCGGGTGGTTTAAGAGTATCTCCGCCTCGCGGAGCTGCCCCGGTGCCCCCGGTTTGGAAGGGGGGGGTTCGGGTGAGTGTCCCCATGGAGCACTGGAGCTGAGGGATGAATTAATTCGTGTTCGTGTGTGGGACCTGCTCGGTCCCGAGGCCCGGGGTTCCATCGAGGGCCGGCACTGCTGGTTTACTGACCCTAAAACACGACCCAGCTGCAAAAGGAATGTTCCTGCACTCTTGATCAGTTGTCAGCTTTAATTTCAAAGCCTTGTGGCACTGTTGAAGCACGGTGAAAAACAGCCGAATCCATTTCTTCATTGTGGCTTCTCACTGTCCTTAACAGATTTTGGTATTTGTCTGGTACCAGGTGTCCTTTTGGGCTCAGAGGTTTGGGTGGATGTTGAACTTGAGAGGAATTATTGTCACAGGAATGAGTACAAACCTGTTTATCCTTTTTAACGGAGTTATTTTGAGGTTCACGGAATCCCAGAATGGTTTGGGTTGGAGGGGACCATAAAAATCATCCCATTCCACCCCCTGCCATGGGCAGGGACACCTTCCACTATCCCAGGTTGCTCCAAGCCTCATCCAACCTGGCCTTGGACACTTCCAGGGGTGGGGCAGCCACAATTTCAATGGATTCACCTCTTTCAGTAATACCAATTAAATTGTAATTTCTCCAAGGATAAGTTGTCTTCTCTCTTCTTCTGCTCAAGATGGTGGCTCTGGATGGGTTGGTTTCAATCCATGGCCGTTTATAGTTGGATTTGGGGTTTGTAGAACTCCATGGAGGATCTTTAGTCTGTGTTGGGTTTTCCGGATGTCCCTGCTCACACTGGGAACAAGGCTACGAGTTACCTTTTGGAAACGGTGTGAACTTCCTCCCTGCCAGGAATAATCCTGTTACTCTGCTCAGAACTCTAAATTGTAACTTGTGAGGGAGACTGAAAAAAAAAAAGATGGGAAATATCAACTGATGAGCCTATAAATAGGAGTAATTAAAGTACCCGTCAGCACATCCCCAGTGCTGTGGTTGTGACAGCTGAGACAGAACCGATTTCATCTCTCCTGCTCTTGCGAAGGTGATTAAAAAACCCAATCACAGCATGGAAAATTGTATTGATTTATTCCTTTTTGTTGGGGACGAGAGAAATGTGCTGGCAGTGTGTGACTTAGGGAGCACAGATCCTGCTGGTCTTTGCTGGCCCGTGACAACAAAAAAGGGATAAACGTGGCAAGGATGGATTTCCCACCGGGTGTTTTTTTTTTTTGTAATCAGAAGATTCCTTTGCTTTGCTACATTTTGTAAATGCGACCTTACTATTTCACTGGTTACTTTCTTACCGACATTTCCACCTTGCTGTGAGCTCATTCTGACTCGGGCCCGGTGTATCCCGAGCCCCCCCAGCTGCGGGAATTGCGGCGGGAGGAGCCGGATTGAGCAGAGCGTGGGTTTGGGTGACTTCTGCGATTGTATTTACTGCCCTTGGCTGGGGCAGCTCTGCACCTGCTCCCACGGAGATGGCGAGGGAAAAGCAGGATAAAAAACCCAAAATGCATTCCATCCCTATAAAAGGAAGCGTCGGAGCAGGTCCTGGCTGGGGGGTGGTGTCCATGGGGAGCTCTGGCCCTTTGCTGTCCCCTCCCAGGGGTTGGGAGCACAAGGGGATGGCAGCACTTCAAGGAGGATCCTCCTCCCGGCCGGAACCGCTGGCAGGGATCACTGACACCCCCATTCTGCTATTTGGGGTGGCTGACAAATGCAGCTTCCTACTCAAAGCCAAAAATACGGAGCTGAGGGAGCGGGAGGACGAGGCGCCAGCAGAGCCAGAGTTATGTAAAGTGCAAGAAACCCTCCCAGGTGTAGCTTGGCTTTGCTGTGCTTGGTTTTCAGCATCTTTCTGGGGATGTGGGAGTGAGATTTTTGGGGTTTGAAGCATCTGTGGTGTGTTTAACCTCCCCTTTAAATGCTGGTTAAATGGCAGGTGATTTGTAGGTTATTTGTACATAAATAATGGTTTTTCCTTTGCTGTAACAGCTCTTGTGCAGTGACTTCCTTCAGGTTCAGGGTGGGATACAGAACATCTCCCATTGGTGAAAGTTTATGGATTTATCAATATGATAAATCTGGAGAACCAATCCCAATCATTTCTCCTCTGTCTCTTTAGATGTGTTTTGATATAAGCTCCAAAACTTACCCAGGTTTCTCTTGAATCCTGTGCGTATTTAAAAAGCTTGTGAACTGTTCAAGTTATTAGTGCACTTTTTTTGGTGGGTTTCTTTTGTTGTTGTTGTTTTCTCCTAATGGAAGTAAAATTTTGGGAGTGGAAATGTGGTAAATATGGTAAAAATATGATCAGCTTCTCCAGGCTACCTGTTGTAGGCTGAAATGTGTTATTTAATGTTCAGTTCATCCCAGGTACTGATGCTTGTGCAGTTTCATTTGTGAGAACTTTCCTTGACCTTGGAATAATCATTAGATAAATGTAACATTATTAATTAGTTCATTCCCAGTTGCTGTGATAACTTGGGAGTATTTTTGAATGGTTTTTTCCATGTCCTGTGCATAAATTTGATATTTTCTGTGTTGTTCTTCGGTGGAAGATGGGGACTATCCACTAGATTTTCGTGGTGCAAGGGGGTAAAAAAAGCAAGATTCATAAGAAGATTCACACAATTTACTTTTAAAATGGATCCTAATTCCCATTTGAATGACTTGCTAGAGATCTGGATTTTCTCAAATCCTAAAACTCCAGAACATTTCTGAAGAGGATGGTCTGGATAAGGCTTTGGTGGGAATATTGGCAGCTTTTCAGTAGAGAAGGAATTGCTGCAACAATTGCAATAATAACCCTAAATTTAGACCTGTGCTCTCATATTTTGCTGATTTAGCCACGTAGCCTGAAATGCTGACTGGATCAGGAAGGATCAGGAATGCTGTTCAATTTTTCTGGATATCACTCTCCCCTCTCTCTGAGGAGCCCAACTGTGGAGTTTTTTTGGACATATTTTGCTGTACTTTGGCCAAACCCAGAGGTGTACAAAGAGGAGCAGGCTCACTTCTTTCTGCACACCAGAATGAGCGTTTAACTCTGAAAATTAAAGGTGATTTTTTTCATTGCTGAGTGCAAGGGTGGCAGAGCCGACCTTGGGGTGCTCACATCCCTGCTTGGATGGTTTATTTTTGAAGTTTGGCTTCTAAAATCCTCACTGAGGATCCTCCTTTCGTGCAGAACCCGTTTGGGGCTGCAATAAAAATGAGTAATTCCAGATAAGAGCAGAGGCAGCGTGGCTCCAAATAAAGTCTCCAAAGTCAATGCCAGAGGTGGGGACAGGGAGCTGTTGGCCGCAGCCCAGCCCCAGCTCTGCCTGGGCTCTGGGATAGTCATTGAGGGCAGTTTGTGGGTGGCGAGGATCAATAGGAGATTCCTCTGTGGTTGTATTTAAGCAGGATAGATCCGACCCCGGCTCCACATTCCTGGGAGGAAGAGCAGTGGGGCTGTCCACGCAGGGAGTTCCTTCCTGACCCCCTCAGCTGTGCCCTAAACCATGAGGTTTTGTTCAGTTTTTCACCTTCAAAATGTTGTCAAGTGTCACTTTGGATGTTTTGTGGTATTTTTAGGTATTTTTCCTGTTTGTCTTTCAGTTTCTTTGTGTGCTGTGTTTTCCTGGAGTAAGGAAATACCACTTCTGGTCTGTGTTTATGTTGTGTACCTTTGATACCATTTTAATGCAAGCAGTCAGGGTGTGGATAAGTGTAATTCGTGGGCTTACCAAGAAATTGCAATATGTAAAATTGCAACTTGAAATTAATAACAAATTTTATTAATTTAGGTACAAAACTCGGTTTGGAAGCTGTCAGATGGCTCTGCGTGAGAACCTAACTCTGAGAGCCTAACTCTAACTCTGAGAACCTGCTGTTTATTTATTAACATTCTTTATTTTTAACCTCTTGTAGATGGTTTCATCCAAATATCACTGGGGTGGAGGCAGAAAACCTGCTGTTAACAAGAGGAGTCGATGGCAGCTTCCTGGCACGGCCCAGCAAAAGTAACCCAGGAGACTTCACACTCTCTGTTAGGTGAGTTTGGATCTTCCCAGTCTTGGTAATCATCTTCATTTGCTGCTGTCCTGTGGGGAAAGAGCTGTGGATGAGCTCTGTGGAAGAGGTGAAAGAATGCACAGATCACTTTTTAGTGCTATTCACTTTTCCCTCTTCTTTTTCTCCCATTTTCCCCGAAGCTCTCCTCAAATATTTTCACCCAGCTCTAGGTTGGAGGGGTGTGAATTCTGATTTTACAGCGAGACAAAAAAGTTCAGGGGAAGCAGAAATAGGTTGATAATTGCTTTTTAGCCCTTCCCAAATCCATTTGCTAACCAGCTGGAAGCAGCAGAGGTGTTGGGAATTAGTGATCCAGCAGGAAATCCAGACTCTCCTCACACAGGAAAAGTCAGCGAGTTTTTAAGGGCAACTGTGGCTTTTTCAGCTTCCAAAATTGGCCTTCTGTGACAGTTGTCCCCTGACACTGTGTGCTGGGGATGGGGAAAAAGACAGCAAGAGGAAGTAGATAAAGGAAAAGGGAAAAGTGGGATTGGTGATAAGAGTTTGTGCTGCTTGGATACTTGGGAGATAACGAGTCTTGTGGCACAGGAGGGGATTCCTGCTGGGAGCTGCTCTTCCTTCATTTTAGAGACTGTGGCAGCAGGCAAAAAGGCAAATGTTTCCTGAGGGAGATTCCCTCGGGTGGGAATTGTGGAGAAAGGAGCAAAGCAGCTCTGATGGGTCCCTCCAGAATGCTGAACTCCTCTCACCCTCCCCCGCTGTGCTTGGGTGTGGAATTCTCTGTGGGTCTGAGGGTTTTCTGCTGGGGCTCCTGAGGCTGCAGGGTTTATGCTGCCTTCAAGGATCCCTCCAGCATGGAATTGTTTTCCTGTTCCCCCTGGCTGGTGGGCAGAGAAGCTGGAGCAGAGGGGCAGTAGCTCAGCTCTTCTGCCATAGCTCAGTGCTGGAATTGTGAGCATGGATTTCTCCACCATCATCACCAAATATAAAAGTGATTGATTGATTGATTGATTGATTGATTGATCAGCTGACTTGGGAAGGGGTTTTTTGTCCTCTTCTTTTGAATCTCAGACGAACTGGAGCTGTCACCCACATCAAGATCCAGAACACAGGTGACTACTATGACCTCTACGGGGGAGAGAAGTTTGCCACACTGGCTGAGCTGGTCCAGTATTACATGGAACACCATGGGCAGCTCAAGGAGAAGAATGGAGATGTCATAGAGCTGAAATATCCCCTCAACTGTGCTGACCCCACGTCAGAAAGGTCAGAGAAGTGGTGGAACCTCAATGTCCTGGTGCTCCTTAATAAATGTTTATCCCTCTTAACGCTCAGCCTCTCTCTGGGAAAAGGGTGGCCACAACCTTGGATTCATTTCAGGGAGGTTCTTTGCTAAATGGATCAATAAATGTGGTTAAAGGTGAAGCAATCCAAGCCTCAGAAGCTGCTCCCTTCAGCATTCTTCCTTGGGTGGGACAGGACTGAAAAAGGGCATAATTCCCTTTATTTTTCCTGGGAGAATGTTGAATTGGAGAAGTTCTGCTGGCGCTGTTGTTGCTGCAAGGAATTCCCGGGGATATTTCTGGGTGTAACTTTTTGTGCTTTTCTTAGAAAGTGAAGGCTGTACAAACCCTCAGATTCCTCAAACTCCTGTTTTGAGGAGCGTGCTTGATAAGGAGAATTTGAGACTCTGGATTTGAGGAAGTGTCAGGGGTCAGAACAACACCAGCAGATACCTGTGTATTCCTAGAAGTGAAAAAAACAAGGAAAAATATTCAAACAAGTTCTCTCACTCCTCAGAATGGCTCGTGTTTAACAGAGGTGGGGAGGCTTGATGCTTTTCTGGCCCTATTTCCTGAAGAATTGAGGTTGCTGGGATAATCCTCTCCTGTTCCTTATGGGATAGAAGGGTGAGGTCTCAAAAGTGTGAAATTCCCACAAGTTTATCAGGAAGGTTTCGTGAAGGAAATAAATGCCTTGACTGAGGGCAAGGTTGCAGTGTGACCTGGTGTTTATTGGAATCCACTGGGATTGTTGGGAAGGATCCAGATCAAAGCTGCTCTGGAAGCTTGTGGGAAGTTCTATGGAAGTGCTTTGAAGTGTTTCTGTCCTCACTGGTGTGCACCTGGACACTTCCAAGGCTTATTTTAGTCATTATTTTCACAAACTGAGCTTTTCCCTTGACCTGGCTGCCACTGAGTGAACAGAAAGATTTAATTTGATAACAAATCCCTGGAATGAATGGATTCAGCTGGAATGCTAAGCAAGGTGTCTCCCTCTACATCCCTTTATTTCCAGGTGGTTTCACGGGCATCTCTCTGGGAGAGAAGCTGAGAAACTGCTGACAGAGAAAGGAAAACATGGGAGTTTCCTGGTGAGGGAGAGCCAGAGCCACCCTGGGGACTTTGTCCTCTCTGTGAGGACGGGGGATGACAAAGGAGAGAGCAACGATGGCAAATCCAAAGTGACACACGTCATGATCCACTGCCAGGTAGGAAAAGCAGGGAATCTCTGGGCTCAGGAGCTCTGGATAAGTTCCCCCTTTCCCTGGGGGTGCTGCAGGTCATCCCTGTGATGGAATTGACTCCTTTGGTGGCATCAAAATTCCAGCAGGGATTGTTTTTGCTTGGCTGACTGGCTCTTGTCAAGGGCCTGCTGGCCCAAATCACACTTTGCTGTGCTCAGGGAGCCTCCTGCATGGATTTTATCAAAATGGGAGTGGTTGGATAAATGGAGATCCATCCACAGATGTCCCTGTCCTGTCAGTTCAGGCAGTTACACCTGATGGATGAGCAGCAGTCTGTGAAAAACGAGTGTTCCCTCCAAGGAATGCCTTGGAATCTAAATCTTCAATTTAATATAAGGTTGTTCTTCACTGAACTGCTATTCAATTACAGTTTTGGTATTTAATATATGCCCATGGGTTGCTATTTAAAAAATAATCATAGATTTTAAAAAAATCTATGATTTTTGTCATTCTCTGTTTCTTCTCTTGTGCCAAAAGACTTAATTGTATAAAAACACCTAAAATGAAGTAACAGAAGTAGTTTGGAAGTAGAAATTGCCCACCAGGACTCTAAATGCTGAATTACCAGAATATGTTTGTTTTTTCAAGGAAACCTCTCCTTTTTGCTGTTAGCATTTATGTCTTTGAGGAAAATAACTTGGCTTTGCTTCCTTAAGATGGAGGTGGTGCCAGGCAGTACCAGCCTGTCAGGACCCAATCATACACTGAATTTCAGAAATCAATTCAAATCCCTAATTCCTGGATTCTCACCCCGTAGCTTCAGCATCTGCTTGAGCTACCTGGACCCCAGTTCAGAGGGAATCAGCTCTCTAAAAAAGCAGATTTTCAAGGAGGTGGCAAAAAAGGGGATGTCCTGCAGCGTGTCTGTGTTTCTGTTCATTAAAGTTCTATCCTTTAGCAGAAGGATTTTAGTAGAGTCTTGTACAGATAATTTTAGAGGTGATTTCTGATGCAGGGCCCAGCCTGAAGGGGCTGTGATGGTGGGAAGTGCATTGATTTTGAGGGGAGTTTGCCTTTCCAGGATCTCAAATACGACGTTGGCGGAGGGGAGAAGTTTGACTCTCTGACAGATCTGGTGGAGCATTACAAGAAGAACCCCATGGTGGAGACTTTGGGCACCGTGTTGCAACTCAAACAGGTGAGTGGAAGGACAGGACACCCCCCTGAGCTTTGCCAGCTCCAGGATGTGTTGTTGGAATGCAGCTTTTCCACACTTCTGGCAAGACTTTTTCTTTTCTGAGGCAAAAAGCGAAGGATTAAGCTTGATGAAATGGATGGCAAAGTCATTTAAATGGGAATATTGTCGTGCTTGTGAAGGGATAGAGTGTTGTCTATGAAGTGCAGAATTTCCTGGTCTGTAGGAATTGCAGAACAAGACCAGAAATGAGACAATTTAATGCATTAAATAAAAACTGTCACACTTTAAAAGCAACTGTTCACCGTCCCCTTCCTCACTGCCCTTTGTTTGAACTCCAAAGTCATGACATCCAAAGAGATGCCTGGATGCTAAAATTCCCATTAAAATACCCGTAGCTTAGGGGATTGGTGTTTGAATTGTCTCTCCATGGCTGTGATCTGCTCACCCTGTGCTCTTTGGGCTCTGTGTCCCTCAGCCCCTGAACACCACCCGGATCAACGCTGCCGAGATCGAGAGCCGAGTGAGGGAGCTCAGCAAACTGGCAGAGACCACGGATAAAGTCAAGCAGGGCTTCTGGGAAGAGTTTGAGGTGATTCCTTGCATTCCAAGTCACGTTTCCTCCAGTGTTTCCTCCAGTGTTTCCTCCAGTATTCAGTCTCACACTGCTAAAGTCACCTTGTGTTCGGCCTTCCTGGCGTTTCCTCCTCTCCATCTCTTCAAATCCCTGTTCTTGCTCCCATCTCCAGGGGTTGAGGTTTTGCCAGCTCCACTCTCGTGGTTTGAAATGTTTGCCTTTTTTCCCCTGATTCTCAGAGTGCTTTTTATCCAGTCCCTGGCACAATCCCTCCTGGATATCCTCCTCGCTGTGAGGGGAGCCTCAGGATACCTCTGTGTTTGTCCCATTGGGACAATCCCTCAAATTCCTTCTGCTGTCTGGGAAGTTGGGAACCATTTCTTCAGGGAAACTTGCATTTCTCAGTCAATCCATTGCCCTTGTGGCTCTCTGATACTCGTTTTGGGGGATCTTAAAGCCATTGGGAAGTGGTAGAAAGCTCTGGGATGGAGCAACATGGATTATATGCATTCCTTGGACCTCTGGAGATTTATTTTCGTTTTGTTCTGGTGTTTCATTTCTCTCTGCAGGCAAATTTCCAGTTTTCTTCCAGAAAGAGCATGTAGTGACAGGACAGGGGGAATGGCTTCAAACTGGAAGAGGTTTAGATGGGATATTGGGAAGAAATCCTTCCAGAATTTGGAAGAAACTGCCCAGAGAAGCTGTGGCTGCCCCATCCCTGGAAGCGTTCAAGGCCAGGTTGGACAGGGCTTGCAGCAACCTGGGATAGTGGAATGATTTGGGTTGTGAGGGACCTTAAACCCCATCCCATCCCACCCACAGACACCTCCCACTATCCCAGGCTGCTCCAAGCCCCATCCAGCCTCTCCTGGAACACTCCAGGCTGGGTATGATGGACTGGTTTATACCTCACCCACCCAGAACCAGCAGTGGAATCTGGAATTCCACCAGCAGATGGCAACAGGAAACTGGGAAGTGCTGAGGGAGCTCCAGAGAGGTTGGTTTGGGCTGTGCCAGGCTGGTTTGAGCAACTTCCTGAGCAGTGATGGATTTGCAAAGTGACCATCCTTGGAGAAACCCTCTTTGATCAGAAATATCCATTAGCTGAATGTGCTGTCCAGTGGGCTCTGATCGCTGCCAGGAGAAGGAAAATAAATCCATGAAAAGTGGAGGAATTAGCACCGAGGTGTGTGAGGGGAATATCAGATGGTGAGGTCGTGGCAGTGGGAAATGGTAAAATGAGGATTGAGCTCTCTCCTTCCTCTTTCCAGAGAGAGGGGACAGTCCTTGATCCTGGTCAGAATGGCCAGAATTCCATCTGGAGAGGGAAGGAAGTCAGCAGAGGTCGTGTGTGTGTGGGAAGGGGTTATTGGTTTGGCAAAACACAACCCAGCTATTAATTCACAGTTCTTTCCCGACCTCTTGGTCCACGTTGAAGAAATCTGTCTTGGAGTGGATTTCTCAGTGGGCCTTAGAAGCAAAGTGTTTTCCTTACAGAAGGAAAAGCCTTAGAGGAAAAGCAAATAAAAGAAAGATTTTACCTGTGAGACGTTGCACTTCTTTTTCCCCTTTGCTGCTGTCAGTGAGGTCAGCACTAACCCTATTTTTTTTTTGGGATTGAAGCCCTCTCCCAGCAGTTTTAGTGCCCTGCTTTTCCATTCCCCTCAGGCAAGCTCCAGCTGTCCCCCGTGGTGGCAGGAGGGGGGAGCACGCTCCAGGTTGTCCATGGATCCCTGTCTGTGCTGTTGAGGAGCTGCCAGGCCAGATGGTGGATTTAAATTACTTGTCTGCAGGCAGGAGTGAGCCTCTTGTCCCAGGAACCACCAGACAGGAATGCTGACACTCCTTGTAATGTTTTTCCACCTGAAAAATGGTTATTTCTGAGCTCAGTGCTGGGTTGTTGTAGAGAAATCAAGGAGGATATTCCAGATTTATGGTTGTGTTGTTCCAGCTCGGAATGGGCTTGTTGAGAGTCGCTGCTGCTCGTGGATCTCTCCTCAGGGATGCTCCAAGCAATGATAATTAACTCTAGGAAGGAAGATGTGGTTTCCACACATTTAATTGCTTCCATTCTTTAACTCTCTGGGAAAGTTTAGCTCTCGGTCCTTTTTGCCTGGAATTCCACAGGCAGCACATTTGGCAATTCCATTTTCTGTCCTTTGTCACAAGCTTGAAACTTTGCACCTCTTACATTTCTTTTGCTTTCCCTGGCTTTAGGATGAGCCTAATTATCTCAAGGTCATTAAGTGAGGGAGTGTCAGACTGAGACAGGGGTGAGCAAATGTGCCAAGCTTTAAATAAAAGCAGGAGTCTGGAGGGGTGGGAATGATGAGGGGAGCAGCTTCCAAAGCCTGAGTGCTCCTTTTAGTGGGGCCAGAACTGCTTTGGGGATGAAAACTTGGAGCAAAGCATGGGGATCCTGGTGCCTGCAGCTCCAGGGAGCTTTGGGAGAAGGAAAATTTGCCATGAAACAGCGTGGCTGTGAAAATCCAGAATTGCTGCTGCCCCTGGGATGTTGTGTTCCAGAAATCCCCACTCCGGGTTGTTCCTTCCCTGGGATGATTTATGGATAACCCCATTTGTAGTCACCCAATGCTCCTCTCCTCCCTTTTCTCTGGGAGAAGGGATTGTTGTGAGCATGGACCAGTCCATCCTGCTTTTTTTGAGCTCCCCTGTCTGTGCTCTCCCCTCAGACCCTGCAGCAGCAGGAATGCAAACTCCTCTACAGCCGTAAGGAAGGGCAGCGCCAGGAAAACAAGAACAAAAATAGATACAAAAACATTTTACCCTGTAAGTATTGATCCTTCCTTGCCATTTAACTTTCCTCTGGTTTATTCCTCTCATTAATACAGGGTTAATTAAGCACCACTGGGCTTTGGCTCCTCTTTAATGATCATTTCCCCTCTTATCAGGATTATCCCGTGATTTCCAATTTGGGTTCAAACATTTGCACTCTGTGGATATTTGTAATATTGCTTTTTATCTTCAGCTTTCATTTACAAGCCTCATATCCCTCAACTGTTCCTCAAAGGCTGCAATGCTTCGATTTAAGAGGATTAATTTGGGGGGACAAAACTGCAACATGTGAATCCCGAGGCTTTGCCTTGCCTTAGTGTTGGAGTGTTCCTGAATTCCCAGGACATGGACATGTTTTGGTCCAGCTGGTCATGGCCACTTTAAAGGAAGCAATTTGGAGTGTTCTAATCACTAATTTACGAAGTTGGATAATTAATTAGCATCCATTTTTTGCAGTTGATCACACCAGAGTTGTTCTCCACGACGGTGATCCCAATGAACCTGTCTCAGACTATATCAATGCTAATATTATTATGGTGAGTGTATTCCCACTTCCCATCCCATGGCTCCTCTTCCCTAAATCTGAGGGAATTTCGTCACCATTTGTTAAATTGGTTGGGTTTTGGGTTTTTTTTCCTCCTCTAGCCTGAGTTTGAAACCAAGTGCAACAACTCAAAGCCAAAAAAAAGCTACATTGCTACCCAAGGCTGCCTGCAGAACACGGTGAATGATTTCTGGAGGATGGTGTTCCAGGAGAATTCCCGAGTTATTGTCATGACCACGAAAGAAGTGGAAAGAGGAAAGGTAAAAAGCCAGATTCCAGCAGGCCTTGGGAAAGGCTGTGATATTTGAGTGCAAGTAAGGACTAAACTGACTGGGATAAATTGATTTATGTCTGGAATTTGGTGTCTGGAAGGTTTTTTTTTACTGGTGCCTGTGGGAATTTGGGGATATTTTCCTGTTGCATCAATCCTCCCTTCCTTAAGGATTGCCTGCTGAAGTTTTAGCTGCTCGATGGGAATCTCTGTATTTCCAACTTACTCAGGGAAGGAGGCATTGGGGTGGGAGGTGTGGCCAAGCAGGAATTCTGTGTGCTCCAAGGGGAAAAATTCCCTGCTCCTGGAGCAAAAGTCTTGCCATTTATTTTAGCTCATCAAACCTGCATGGACCTCCCTAAAAAAGCAGAATTAGGGGATTTTATTATTACAAGACTGACCATAGAGATGATGCTTCTTACCTGGGAACTTCTCTGGCAGGATTTCATGCTCTCAAAGAGGAATTTTCCCTGCAATGGTGTATCCCAAAAAAACCTCTGCTTACCTTTGGAGTACAGGGATCTCTTCTTGCTCCCTGGTCTCTGGCAAAGCTGGGGATATTTCAGTTTGTTTCTGCTTTCTAATGGCACAAGGCAGGAAACAACAGGAGTAGTTGTGATATCCTGGCAACAGCCACATGCAGCTTCCTGGGGATTGTATGGATTTACCTTTGGAATTTGTTGCTTCTGATCTTTTCTTCTAGTTGATAAAACACTTTCTGTTCTCTCTCCTCTTCTTTTCAAGTGTCTCTGCTTCTTCCACACACTGCTTTTTCCCTTTTCCCATATTCCCAGGATCTGTTCCTGAAGGGAAAGCTGTTGCCTTTTTAGGGGGAGCATCACTTGTGGGAAGAAAAAATCCGATTAAAACGTGAAGTTTTTCTGGGGGTGACTGATGATTGCAGGGGTTCCTCACCCCCAGGAACTTTGTGTGTGTGGGCTGAAGGCAAATAACAGAAGATTTTACAGGATTCTCTCCCTAACTGAGGTGTCAAAGCTGCCACTGCTGCTGTTTGTTGGAGCCATTAGACTTGGTCTCATGGATCTATTTTTTTTTTTTTTTACTCTTTGACTTGGTCTTGTGGCTCTTTTTTTTAGTCTTTGTGAAGTTCTGCCGCTTCATCACCCTGATAAAGGGACAGGATTTGTGTTTCCTTCCTGAGAATGCCCTGAAGGAGGGAGAGGCTCCCCCTTCCCAGGGATATTCTTTGTTTTGGAAGAGAAGAAATAAATTATGGGGTTGTTTTGGCAGAGTTGGCTTGAATGCACCTTTCTTTCTTCAAGTTAGTTATTATTTTTTTAAAAACCTCCTGAATGGTCTCTGCTCCTCTGCATTTCCCCATTATTCTTCCCAAAGTTTCCTCAGCCCTTTTGCTGGAGAAAACACTTTAATACCTGATTAATTCACTGGTGCTGCATTGCTCATTCCTTCTTTACCCTTGATTGTTTTTTGATGCCTATTTCACCTTGTAAAAAATTGCAAACACCAATCCATGATATCAAATCAAAGCTTTTCTTATCTCAGGCCAAGCTGTTTGCAGGAAGGAGAGAACCCTTTGCAGCAGAGCTGCCTCCAAGAGCTCATAGCCTGAGGAAGGGAGCAACTCTGGAACATCCCAGCCCTGCACCGAGTCCTGAATGTGCTTTAAAGTGCAGAAGCAGCAAATCCTTAGAAATTAAAAGAGTGGGGCTTTGGAGGCAGTTCAGCAACCCCTCCAGCAGAGTAAAGCTGATTTGAACATCACTTTGCTGCTCAGACTTGCTCTGCCAACTGCTCAGAGCTCTGCACTGCAAACAACTGCGAGTTATTTCTGCTGGCACCCCCCAAAATCAGCGATATTTGCTTCAGTTTCTCCCCTTGTGACAGGGAAAGGAGGGCAAAAATAGCAGGACAGCATCTTGGTGCCCACGTGGGATGTGTTCAACCATCTCACTCTGCCTTGGGCTGGCACAAGGAGCTTCCCTGTGCTGCGTTTTCTCCTGAATATTCAGAATTACTGCAAACAGACCCTGTTGCTCTGCAGGATTTGGTGTTTGCTCTGTCTTTGCTCTTGCTGGAAGCTGCTCCTACAGTGATTTCTGCTTTGCTGCTGCATTCCCAGGAGTTGCTCTTTCCTGACCTGTCCTGGGAGCCAAATCCAAGTGCTGACAGGTGGATCCATTCCTCCATGGATGGAATGGATCCCTGGGCTAAGATAATCTGGATGGAGAAGCAGCAGCACCAAAACCTCTGTGTTTTAGAAGCTACAGACCCCTGAACTGCTCTTTGCAGGAGCCTGAACCCTCTTTGGTGATGGAATCAGAGCTGTGCCAGCCCTTCCTGCCCCAAACCATGGAAAAGCAAACATCCAAGTTTTATTTCCACTGGAAGTGATTTATACCTTTGACCTTTATTTCAGCCTGTAGGGTTTGGGCTGTGGAACAGCCTGTGGGGCTGAATTCTGCTGGAATTCTGTATTTTGAGACGTGGGCTTGGGGAGAGATACAAAAAACAGGATTTGAAGCTGCAGGTTTTGAAAATATCCAGGCACAAAATATCACAGGAGGTGTTAGGGGGAGAGGTGGCCTGTAGCTGTCTGAAATTAACCAGTGCTTGTTACAGAGAGGAGAAACTTCCCATTAAAATGTTCTTTACCACCTCAGCTGCTTGTCCTCTGTAGATTCTGAAATGAGAGCTTCAGGGTTGTGTTCAGTTTGCAAAGCAGCCTTTTTTTTTTTTTTTTTTCCTGCCTGATTATTCCTTTTTTTGTTGCTGTTGTTGTTGTTGTTTTTTCTTGTTTAATTCATTTTTGATTTTGAAATCCTGCAGAGTAAGTGTGTCAAGTACTGGCCAGATGAATATTCCCTGAAGGAATACGGAGTGATGCGTGTCCGGAATGTGAAGGAGAGCGCAGCTCACGATTACACCCTGAGAGAGCTGAAACTTTCCAAAGTTGGCCAGGTGAGTCCAAGAGTAACTCTGTCCCTTCACTTCAGCTCGTGGATCACCAAAGGAGAAATGGCAGGAGCAGCCCATTTGTCTGGAATCAATAAAAGCACTCGGGGATTAATAAATGGAGCCCTGTTTGGTTCCATCCATCTTTTTCTTTGCCCTTGGGATAATTGAGGATTCTCCTACCTAAGCAGCTTTTAAAGGCAGGAGAGGCTCTGCTGCAGAGCTGGGAGGGAATGTGGGAGGAGGGAGAATGCTTGGAACTGAGGACACTTCAATCCTGGCAGGTGTTTGCTCCCTCGTGGAAATGGTTGTGAGGAAAGAGGAAAGGAAAAAGGGAAGGGAAGGGAAGGGAAGGGAAGGGAAGGGAAGGGAAGGAAAGGAAAGGAAAGGAAAGGAAAGGAAAGGAAAGGAAAGGAAAGGAAAGGAAAGGAAAGGAAAGGGGAAAGGAAAGGAAAGGAAAGGAAAGGAAAGGAAAGGAAAGGAAAGGAAAGGAAAGGAAAGGAAAGGAAAGGAAAGGAAAGGAAAGGAAAGGAAAGGAAAGGAAAGGAAAGGAAAGGAAAGGAAAGGAAAGGAAAGGGAAGGGAAGGGAAGGGAAGGAAAGGGAAGGGAAGGAAAGGAGAAAGGAAAGGAAAAAGGAAAGGAAAAAGGAAAGGAGAAAGGAAAGGAAAGGAAAAAGGTAAGGAAAGGTAAGGTTGTGTGTGGGTCCAAGGTGTGGAAAATTCACTTAAGGGAAGGGATAAAAAGGTGAGGAACCAGTGTGGAAATGGCACCTCTTGTTAAGGAACAGTTCAGATCAGGGAGGGGAAGCAGATCAGAGGTTTTTAGTGACTGATGTGCCAGGCCAGGCAGGGCCTTGGCTCATTCCCTCCTTTCAGAGTGCTCAGGTGGGATTTGGGATATGCCCCCTCCCCAGCAGACTCAGCTGTGCCCCACAAATGCTTTTGGAGCTGGGATTTGACCCCCAGAGGGGTTTGTTTGCATGTGCTGGCCTCTTCCTGGCAGGGGAACACGGAGAGGACGGTGTGGCAGTACCACTTCCGAACCTGGCCCGACCACGGCGTTCCCAGTGATCCTGGAGGTGTCCTGGATTTCCTGGAGGAGGTGCACCACAAGCAGGAGAGCATTCCTGATGCAGGACCTGTCGTGGTCCACTGCAGGTGGGGAATGGGCTGGGCTTCTCCTGCTGCTCCTCCTTTTGGCCCCAGGGAGCTGGGACCTTCAAAAAAAAAAAGGACAACTTTCCCTGGGAACTGCTCAGAATTCCCTTTGTTTTCTGTCTGTAGATGTTCCATTCCGGGTGGGTGGCACGGGGTTCACTTGGGAAGGGATTTCAGAGTGTGAACTTTGTGTAAATGAGAATTTCTGCTGTGGGATGAGAAGGTTGGACCAGTCCTGGAGCACTTCAGGTGCAGGATCATGGCAATTCCTGTGTCCCATCCCACTTGTGAGGTCTCTCTCCTTTTTGGCTGTTCTTAGCTTATAAATTTGATGCCTTTTAAGCAAGGAAATTTTAGATCTGGCCTTACAGTTTTTTTCTGATGTGGGGTGTTTATAAACACTGAGGGACAGAAGTGCTGAATTCTATCCCTTCCAGGAGGTCTCTGCTCACTTTTGGCTCTGTGGTTTGATTCTGGCTGTCATTTGGAAGTCCCTGGCTGTCATTTGGAAGCCCCTGACTGTAATTTGGAAGTTTCTGGCTGTAACTTGGTAGTCCCTGGCTGTCATTTGGAAGCCCTTGGCTGTCATTTGGAAGATTTTGGCTGTCATTTGGAAGTTTTTGGCTGTCATTTGGAAGTTTCTGGCTGTAATTTGGAAGTTTCTGGCTGTCATTTGGAAGTTTCTGGCTGTCATTTGGAAGCCCCTGGCTGTCATTTGGAAGCCCCTGGCTGTAATTTGGAAGTTCCTGGCTGTAATTTGGAAGCCTCTTAGGAATGCCAGACTCTTCCCTGGGCTGGGGTTTTGCTGTGCGTTCAGAAAGAACAAAACCATTAAATTCCATTTTTTTCCCCCTTCTTCCAGTGCTGGGATTGGACGAACAGGAACTTTCATTGTCATCGATATCCTCATTGACATCATCCGAGAGAAAGGTACCTTTCCCTTTGATTTCCCTGCCTGTTCAGGGCTCCACCCCAGCAATGCTCTACCCATGGAGAATTCGGGTGTTGCTGATTTTCCTGCTCATCCCATTGCCCTGCTCATCCCCAGGGGTGGATTGTGACATCGATGTCCCCAAGACCATCCAAATGGTGAGGTCCCAACGCTCAGGGATGGTGCAGACAGAGGCCCAGTACAGGTTCATTTACATGGCAGTGCAGCACTACATCGAGACCCTCCAGCGCAGGATCGAGGAGGAGCAGGTGGGTCCATCCCAAAAAATCCAATGGGAACGTGGCAGCATTCCAACAGGGAGCAGTGTTGGTGGGGATTTTGGGAGGGATTGTGTTGTGGGAGGGCTGGGTCTGAAGGTGTGAATGCCTTCTTGTGTTTCAGTTCATTGTGCTTAGGAGATAATTAAATTATTCGGTGGAATCGTCTCCTTAAATTAGGTGGAATCCTCTCCCTAAATTATCAAGTGGACTTCTCTCCTTAAATTATTAAGTGGAATTTTCTCCTTAAGTTATCAAGTGGAATCCTCTCTTTAAATTAGGTGGAATCCTCTCCTTAAAATACTAAGTGGAATCTTCCCCTTACATTATTAGGTGGAATCCTCTCCCTAAATTATCAAGTGGACTCCTCTCCTTAAATTACTAAGTGGAATTTTTTCCCTAAATTATTAGGTAGAATCGTCTCCTTAAATTAGGTGGAATCTTCTCCTTAAATTATCAAGTGGAATCCTCTCCTAAAATTATTAAGTGGAATCTTCTCCTTAAAATATTGGGTGGAATCCTCTCCTTAAAACACTAAGTGGAATTTTTTCCTTAAATTATTAGGTAGAATCATCTCCTTAAATTAGGTGGAATCTTCTCCTTAAATTATCAAGTGGAATCCTCTCCTTAAGTTATTAAGTGGAATCTTCGCCTTAAAATATTGGGTGGAATCCTCTCCTTAAAATAATAGGTGGAATCCTCTCCCTGAATTATCAAGTGGACTTCTCTCCTTAAATTGCTAAGTGGAATTTTCTCTTTAAATTATTAGGTAGAATCGTCTCCTTAAAATATTAAGTGGAATCTTCTCTTTAAATTATTGGGTGGATTCCTCTCCTTAAATTAAGTGGAATCCTCTCCTACCCTCCTTGTCCCCAGCCCTGCCCCCAGATCTCAAATTCCCTTCCTATTATCGAATTTCCTGTGCAGGAAGAATAAAAGATAAGGGTCTGTTAATTTTAGCAGAACCTCATGACCTTTGTGTTTTTTAAAGAGATTTCAAATCTTGTTCCCTGCATTCCTGAAAGGGGAAAATCAAATGCTGATTGCTCCAATTCCAGTTTGGGAATTTATTGATAGGAGATCAATCTGTTGGAGTGGAAAATGAAAGTGTGAGCGTGGTGATCCAACAGCAAGCACTTCCAGGAGTGTGGTGGGATCAGAAATATTTGGAAATAAGGAATCCCAAGGCCTTCCTCTCCTCCTTCCTGCTCAGGGAATTCCTTGCTCTCCAGTTCTGGGGGGTTTTACAGCACTTTCCTGGTTTGGTGATAAAAAGCTGCTCTTTTCTCCCTGTCCCTGCTGCTCCCTGCCCCGACCTCGGAGCAGTTGGGATTTGTACCTTTTGCTTTCTGTGCTAATTAATCCACAGTTTTACTCTTTTTAGTATCTTTTTCCCTGCTAGGGACTTTTCCACCACGGACTGAGTTAGTTCCTCTTTATCAGCTGGCTCCTGCCAAATGTCCTTGTGGTCCATTCCACAAATTCTGCATTCCATGTGTCCACCAAACCAATCCACCTTTCTCTCCCAGACTTGGTTCACTGAAGCAAATCCAGGTTTGCTCAACAGAACTTTTCCCAAGCTGTGTTCCCACAAACAGCTCAGGACAGCTTTGGTAAATGCTGGCTAAGAGTGGTTTGAGCATCACCAGGAGCACCAGAACGAGCTGGGCGAGTTCTGAGCATGTTTCAGGGGACCATCTTGGAAAAGCTTCAATCCTAGGAATGTTCTTAATGGGAATTCAGGAGCCAGAACTCCCCAGAGGCTCCGCCAGCCCCTGCTGTGAGATTGGGTCAGGCCTCAGGACTTGCAGGAGCATTAAAAAAAGCCCCAAATAAACCCAGAACCCCCTCCCCACACCCTGATTCCGTGCAAAACTTGAATTTCTGCATTGCAGGTTTTGGTGTTTTCAGGCATTGTGAACACCGGGAAAAAAAGGAAAAATCCATATCCCATTTCTTTCCTGGTGTAGTTCCCTGGCAGGATCTGGAGCTGGGTGCCAGCACAATTGGCTGCAGCCTGGAGCATATGTGCAGAATCCAAATAACAGCTTGGCTGCTTTTTATATCAAACCTAATGGGCTCAGATATGATTTCATTAGAGCTCCTGCAAACAATTACTCAATTACAAAAACAAGGGGTCGCTCCCTTGGCCCCGGCTCTGAGCTGCAAAGGAAAGGTCAGTGGGAAGCCCCACTGGCTGCTCCAGAGTGAAGTAGGGAGTTTTCTGCCAAGGAAATGAGGATGGAGCACGTTCAGAGGGTTGGGGGTGTTCTGCTGGAGGCAGTGGGATGGGGGAAAACGGGGATTTGTGGGTTTTGGCTCAGTGGGAGCTCGAGCCGAGCTTTAGGTGTGCTCAGCGCTGTGTTCCCTGCAGAGCTGAGCTCTCCCCTCACAGACAAACCTAAAACCCCCCGTGGTTGTCTCCTCTTGGAATTGCTGCTCTGTTTCAATGATTCTTTGCTGGGATTAACCCCAAACCTGGCTTCTTTGTGGTGTGTTTTGCTTCACAGAAGAGCAAGAGGAAAGGTCACGAGTACACAAACATTAAATATTCGTTATCGGACCAGACGAGCGGGGATCAGAGCCCTCTCCCCCCCTGCACCCCAACCCCAATGTGTCCAGAGTAAGTTCAGTCCTGCTCTCAGTTTTGAGCTGTTCTCTCTCATCTTCAGAGACCTCAAACGAGGCCGAGTTACTCCAGAACCTGCCCCCTTGCCCTGGGCTTTGCTCTGAAAAGAAATCCAGTGAATGAAATTGTCCCTGAATTATGTTCTGTGTACAGTAGGATTTTTTTTTTTTTTGTCTCAAATGAGATTTTCAGGACTCTAAATAATCCTGATTTCATTTCAGAATGAGAGAAGATAGTGCTAGAGTATATGAAAACGTGGGGCTGATGCAACAGCAGAAGAGTTTCAGATGAGAAGATGTTCAGAGCCTTCCAGGTGTGTATGGCCAGGGGAGGGTCTGTGTCCAGCCTGGCTTGGGATAAAATGTACCCAGGAATGCCCAAAACACTTGGAATTTATCCCCCTTGGGGTGCCTGAGTTCCAAAAGCTGATTTAAATTTAATTTTCATGACACCAATACACAATCTCACCTTCTACTGCCAAAGCACCCACATAGTTTCTAAGCCGGGCTTGAGACTTCGGGTTGAGTTTAAGATTTATTGAGCCCAAACTGAGCACTTCTGTACAATGCCTGAATAAAAAAGGACTGCTGGGTTTTCTCCAAAATAATTCTTCTTTTTTCTTTTTTTTTTTTTTCCTTTCCCAGAAATGAAAATGGTTTTCAAAAAGGTCAGGAAAGAGATGGAAGAAGCTTCACGTGACCAGTGAGCTCTGAGGGCTTGGTACCTTTTTCTTTACGGTTTTAATCCTTCAGTAGGCAAAACTTCAGAGCATCTAAAGATTGTTTTTATCTCTTCTCTCCAATTTCCAATTGCTCGTTTTCCAAATAAAAGGAAATCCTTTCTACAAGGTAGACAATTACTTTGTAGAGTCAGTTTTGAATCCTGCAAACTGTTGGACTGTCATCCATTTGGTTTGGTTTTTTTTTAATAGTATTTTGGTTTCACAGTATGGCTGTTAGTGGGGTTTTGGGGTTTTTTTTCCTTATTTGAGCAGTTGTGGGGTTTTTGAGGGGGGGGCAGTGGGTGGGGGGTGGGTGGGGGGAGAGCGATGCCATGGATAAATCCGTGACACTAAAATGTAAAATAACTGATTTTGGGAACAATGTGGATTGTTGGAAAACAGTGGATCACCAGCGTGGATAGAACCAAGTGCACGATCAAATTAGTCCTGATACATTTCAAACTCAGACTGAGCTTCCTGGGGTGAGCAGTTGTTGAGATGAAGGTGCTTTCTTGTGCTAATTGCTGGCTTTGATTCCAATTTTGCTGCGTGGCCGGATGGGCTATTTTGGAGGAATTTATGCAAAGTTGCTCTTACATCAAACAAAGTTTCTTTTCCGTCATCTCTGCCCAGAATAGGAATTCCCAGTGTCCTTCAGGAGCCTCAGGGACCCGGGGGTGCTTTGTGAGGACACTGTGGTGACTTTGGGCTCAATTCAGTGAGGCAGAATTCAGGTGTTAATTACGAAGTTGCAGGATGTTAAAACCAGTGAGACCAGTAACCCGCTGTTGGGGTCAGGGAGCCTTCCTCCCCTTGTGCTGGGGAGGTGGAAGCTGTGGAGGAGCCTCCTGGGTTTTTAGGAAGGCTCTGTGCTGCTGGGGAAGGAGGGATCCCGGGATTCCTCGTGGGGCAGGGAGCAGCGAGGCCACACCAGGGGCACTGTCCCACCCCAAAGTGCCTTTGGGATCTGCCTGGACCTTCCTGTCCCAATCCCATGAAGAATCATCTGGAACCACTTGTTGTGGTTGGCAGGGAGGCAAAACCTCTTCCAGAGGCTCCCCAAGGAAGATCTGCTGAGCTGAGCTGCTGCTCATTCCTTCCCTTGGCCTGGAATTCTTTCCAGTGGCCTGGACCAGCAGCTCCCCTTGGGGCCGTGGATGGCAGGACCAGGCCCGAGGAGTGGGGCCTGGTGTCTCCCCAGCACTTTTTCCCCGGTTTTGGGGACTTTCTGGGATTTCAGTGGTGTTCAGGAGTGATTCCCACCCTCACCCAGGGTGCCTGAGCTGTGTGTGCAGGGCACAGGGCCGCTGGAAGGGGGTTATTGGCCTTCCTGGTGGAATTCTGCTGGAGCCTGGAATGTAATTCCTGCAGCTCTCTGAGGGGTGAAGTGGGAGATTCCATTCCCTGCTCCTGGGAGTGCTTTGCAAATCCCAATATTGGAGCAGTTTTGAACTGAATGAAGGTGCTTCATTAATGCTGAGCAGGATTTTCTTCCTTGGCCTCTTGTCCTTTTTGTCTTTGGGGGCTTTGGGATTTGACTTTTTGGAACTCCTGTCACCAGCACACCCTAAATGTGTTCGACTGTCACAGCCTTATGCTCTAGCCCTAAACCCTTGTGCCCTTCCTAGACTGGAATAGCTGATGAGGAGAGAGAAATGTGGTGATTTGGCAGTGAAATCCCTGCTCTCCATCCCCTGTCCCTGTTCCCAGCTCCCTCCTGCTGAACAGGGATCGCTTGGCAGCGTTGGGATTTGCTTGGAGCAATTAAATCTTTGCCTCAAACTCTGTGCAGAGACAAATTCTGCACCTCAGAGGTTGGAGTGAGGTGGGGACACACCCAGGTGGGGTTTGGAGCTGCTCTGCTCCAAACTGGGAAGTCTGGGCGGGGGGAAATCAGGAGAAAGGAGGGAAGGATCCTGAGGGAATCTCAGCTCACGTGAAGTGTCTTAAAAGCTGGACCTGTGTAAGCAGCAATCAGCCCATGGCCAGCACAACGTTGCCTCCTGACCTCGTTCAGAACCTGCCTCTGGAGGAGTTGGTTCGGATTTGTTTTCCTTGGAAGCAGGGAATTCTTGCAGCAGAATTTGTGTGAATGAATCCTGAGGAGCACATGGTGGGGGAATGTCAGTGAGGGGGGGAGCAGGAGCTGAAAGATTTGTGGGTAAAGGAATAAATTCTCCTTTCTGAACCAGCGTTGGGCACCAAAGGGGAGCCCCAGCACCCTAAAATCTGTCACCAGAGATGGGGAGAGTTCTTAAAGCATTTCCTACATCAATTCCAGCAAATCACTTTGGGGTTCTGGCAGATGAAGCAAGGAAGAGAAACATCCTTTGGTTCAGGGGAGTGAATGTGGGGTTCAGGCATTCCCAGCTGTTGGGAATTTGGTTGGGAGCAGTGCTGAGCTTGTTCTGGAGCAGGGATGGGAAAGGGATGCAGAGCTCCAGGGTTCTCCTGGAGAAGTTTTTGTACCACGAGGGAAATTCACCCCGACTCCCAAGGCACCATGATCGATGCCAGGGTGAATCTGCTGCTGACTCCATTTACTGAATGTTGTAGAGATAAACCTTAATTTCAGCTAATTCCTGCTAGGCCTGATTGGTTCTATTAATCCTGACCAAACTTGCCTTTTTTCCTCCTAAAAAAGAAGTGTTTGAGACACGATTAACCAGGACACAGCTAACAAAAGGATCCAACCCGTTCCCTTTTTTCGTTGTAGGGCTGAGGAAATTTGCAGCTGGGACTAAGATTGTGTTGTCAGGGTTTGATTTTCTACCCATAACTCCATTATTTCAAATTAATTGTTCATTTCTCCCTTTTCAATAGTGAAAGGTAATGAATAATTTCAAGCCTGTTTATTTATGACATTACTGTGATTTCTTTGTTTTAATTGCAGTACTAAAAACTAATGAAAAAGGATCTTATTAGGTGGAATAGGCCTTGCATTTATGGTTTGTTTTTTTTTTTTTTTTCCTGCAATGTATGAAGTATTGTACCAGAGTATTAAATGAAATGTAATATTTTATTGCAAAATTTCTATCCTTTAAAAGGAATACATTTAGGATGTCATCAATTTGATGTGAATCATGTAAATGTTGAGAAATGAGCTGTTTATTCTCCATCTGGTGTTTCAAAAAGATTTCACCTCTTGCCTTTTGCCCACGGTCTGTAGCCCATTTACAGTTGTCAAAATGTGACATTAAATAATAGTTCCTGTATAGAAATAGTGGTGGTTGTCCATTGTTTTCTGGGCTGGTATTTATGGGGTTTAATTCAGTTGCAGTGGGGTTGTTCTTTTTTTTTTTTATTGCTGCCAAGCTGTGTTATCAGGAATAAACCATATCTGTAAACAGCAGGAATTCCATTTAAAAAAAAAAATTAAAAGGGAAAAAAAGGCATTCAAAAAAGGAAAAAAAAAAAAAGAAAAAAAAAAGAAATAAAAATCATTTTCTAACCATGGTTTGTCAGTCCCTGTGTTCTCCAGCTGCAGGCACCAAGGATGGGATATTGGGTAGGAATTCTTCCCTGCCAGAGTGGGGAGGGACTGGGATGGAATTCCCAGAGAAGCTGTGGCTGCCCCTGGATCCCTGGAAGTGTCCAAGGCCGGGTTGGACGGGGTTTGGGGCAGCCTGGGACAGTGGCAGGGGGTGGAAATGGATGATCCTTAAGACGCTTTCCGACCCAAAACCATTCCAGGGTTCGGTGATTCCGTGCTCAAAGCTGGAAGGGGCTCGGCCTCTCCTTTTGCTCTGTGTGTGTGAGGAGTTTTGTTGGGAAGGAAGGAAGGAAGGAAGGAAGGAAGGAAGGAAGGAAGGAAGGAAGGAAGGAAGGAAGGAAGGAAGGAAGGAAGGAAGGAAGGACAATGCTGTTCTTTCTCTCTCCACATCGCCCTCAGCTCCAGCCAGCTCTGCTGGGATGAGGGAGAGGAGCTGCTGCTCCCTCTGCTGCTGCTCCTTCCTTCCTCTTCCACCTCTTGCTCCGTTTGGTTTTGGGGCTCTGCTGTTTCTGAGGCCCTTTAATGCCAGCCCCATGCAGGGACTCCAAGGAGGGCTTGGTGCTTGGAGCAGGAGCTGGATTCTATCCCAGGCTCCTCCTGCCACACTTCAAAAGCTCTCAGCATTCCCAACTCCCTCGCTCTTGGAGCCAGGCACTTCCCAAAATGTCACATTCTCTGGGCCAGAGTGGAGGAGCAAATGCCTGCCCCGAGGTTTTCTGTATCTTAGGCCCATCAGTAGTGGTTTTTCCTTCTCAAATCCATTGGGAATGTTCCCACCAGGGCTGTCCTTGCTGTTGATCCCAGAAATCAGCCTGCAGGAAGGGCTTTGAATCCCAGGGAGGTCCCACCGAGTGCTGCCTCTCCCTCGCTCCCGCTTTCGGGGCTGAGCGGTGCAAACAGAACTGGAACTTCCCAGGGAATAAATCAGCTCAGCCCGAGCTCTGCTGGTTGAACAGCAGCGGAATCTGGAGTAAAACAAGCTTTAATCTCGAGGCAGAGGCACATCCCAGAGATAATCCCGTGAAATGGCAGGAAGGAGGCAGAGCCGGGGGTCGGCAGCGGGATCCAAACGAGGCCGGGAGCTTTGTGGAGCAGCAGCTCGGCCCTAAGGCGATTATCCCACGGAGGAAGATGGATTTATTTGTTTTTATGAACCCATCCAACAGTTTGCGTCCATCTCTGGGTGGTTTTATAATCCCTGCCGAGGCTGGGGAGGGAGGGAGAGAGGGAAAAAGGGAAGGAGAGGAGGGAGGGACAGTTCCAACCTGAGAACTTTGACGAAGATTGAAAGTGATGGCGCTGGGGTGACACTTGGTGTCTCCTGGCTTTGACTCCTGCTTTGGGGTGACGCTTCCAGCCCCTCCTGCTTTGGGATGACACTTCCAGCCCCTCCTGCTTTGGGGTGATGCTTCCAGCCCTTCCTGCTGCTCCCAGCTCTCTGTGTTTCCCACGTAGGTGAGTATAAATCCATTTATTCTCGCGGCGTTCTCGGTGTTTGTACGAACGGAGGTGATCAGATACTGCTCAAGGACGAGTTTCTTATCTCCCTAAACCCTTGAAACTCCAGCTGCCCCTTCTCCAGGATGAATCCCTGCCCGTTCTCCAGGATGAATCCCTGCGTGCTTTGGGTTGGGGGATTTCTGAGTCACGCGGCTGCACTCCGGAACGGGGCAGGAAAAGGGAAGGTGTCCTTCAATCCACATCTTTGCTGTGTCCTAAGGAATTGTTTTTCCAGCCCAACTCTCTTGGCAGAGCTGGTGCAAAGCTCTGTTTTCAGGGTGGCAATTCCTGTTTCGTGTCCCTGGTGGTGCCTTTGGAGCCTTCCCCTTCCCGTGCCTTTTTCTGGATCTCAGCACGTGGCTCTTGTGCCTCAACTCCTGGAAATCTTCCTTTGCCTTGAGCAGGGGCCTGAGGCTCGAGTGTGGCTCTCTTTTTTCCCTTTGTCTTTGGTGAATCTTTGGCAAGGATACCTTCAAAGCATCCTTAATATGCTGCTCTCTTCCCGTTTTCCCCACGGAGCCGGGCAGCAGAACAATGCCGAGATCAAAACGCTGGATTTGAAAATTCCCAGCTGTCCCAAGGAATGCCTCGAGTGTTGGGAAGTGCCATTTTTAGCACATCTCATCTTGACAGCTCCCTGCTTTTCCTGACTCTGTGCAGGAGGAAAAACCTTTGGATTCCTCTGCTTTTCCCAGTTTCCTTATCCGTGTCATTGGGAATGGGAGGGGGAGGAACTCCCTTGTCTCTCTTGTGCTGGGAATCAGCCTGGGAAGCTCTGTGATTCCTTCTGCTCTTTTTATTTAACTCTGTTATGTCTGAGCTGGAGTTTAGGATTATTTTCCTGGCTGGAATTTTTAATTTGATGCCAGTCCCGTGGAGATTTCCAGCTGTGGATGGCACTTGAGGGGTACAAAGAGCTGCAGAGAGAGAAATACGGACGAGCGGAGGCTTTTCCAAATTCCCTGATCCCAATGATCTTTGTGTTTGTGGACTGGGTGGTGGGATGGGTGTGGGATGTGCTCCCATCCTTCAGGATTCCAAACCTTCCAGCCCAGCAGAGATTTGGGATGTTGTGCATTGATTCCCATCCCTGCAGGCTCCTGAGCACTTGGAGTGTCCCTTTTGGATCTCTGCCATTCCCAGGGTCCTGCCCTCGCCTCCTTCCCAGCTCCGTGCTCCAGAGGCTGCTCCCTCATTAAGAGATTGCACTAAACGCTGCCTGGAATCAATCCCTGAGGATTCTCCCACGAGGATCTGCTGGAAGTTGACCTTATTGATCCACAGCAGCTCATAATTGTCTGAATCAGCAGCGGCTGCAGGAATTCCCCTTCTCTTTGGTCCCTTTCCCAAACCCAGATCCACCCAGGAATGTCAGTCTGGGAAACTGCTCCTGGAATTGACTCCTGCTGAGCCAATCCAAAGGCCTTGAGTGGTGACTCCCATGGCAGGGATGATCATTCAGAGAGAATTCCAGGCTGGTTTGGCTTGGAAGGGACCTTCCAGCTCATCCTCTTCCAACTCCTGCCACTTCCACCAGCTCAGGCTGCTCCAAGCCCCATCCGACCTGGCCTTGGGCACTTCCAGGGATCCAGGGGCAGCCACAGCTTCTCTGGGCACCCTGTGCCAGGGCCCTGCCCACCCTCCCAGCGTGGGACATTCCCAATATCCCATCTAAACCCACTCTCTTTACCCCAGTGGACACCCCAGAGACATCCAGGAGCAGTTCCCAGGGCTGAATTGTCAAATCCACTCCCCTGGAAGCTCCAGTTTTGGAACAAAGGAGATTATTTCAGGCTCTGCTGCCTCCAGCCCCAAGCATCACCCACAGACTCCGGGGGAGCCTCCAGCAGCATTTCCCAAACCATCCCAGCGCCAGGATCCCATTCCTTTGCGTCACAGCCTCGCTCTTAACAGGTTTGGCGTTAATTAGTTGGGCTTTAAACGTGCAAAAATCGCCGTGACTTCGCGTTTTCCGTCCCTGCCTGCCCCTCCCCGCCTTCCCCGGGGCCGGGGGTTGCGTTCTCCCGGCGTTTTCCTGGGATTTAGCAGTGCTGAGCCGGCACAGAGCTCCCCAGACCGGGGCCGAGCCGCGCTGGAGCTGTTTTATCTCTATTAATAGCGATTTCCTCACGGAGGATTTTTCTGCTTCCGTGCGCTGAGGGAAGGTCGCTTTCAAATTCTCTCCCCATCGTTCCCGATAAATGGTGTGTCAGCTCCGGGAGGAACAGGCAGGATGGGAAAAGGCGTTGCCGTGGCAACGCAGGGATGTCGGTGATGGGTATCCATGGCGATTGTTGCTAAATTCTGAGAGGTTTTAAAAACGCTTTTTTTTTTGTTTGTTTTTTTTGGGGTGAGGGGAGGATTTTTTGGCCCATCCCGGGTGCGCTGTTGCCTGCGGGGCCGGCGGCGCCGGCAGCACACGCGGAGGTGCGGCCGCACACGTGCCGGCGCCTGCTTCCCGCAGGGAATTCGGCAGGAATGAGCGGGCAGGGGGAGTTTATTTTAAGGCTCTCTGGATGCTGTGGCATCGCCAGCTCCGTCCCAACCCTGCCTGAGCCGGGGATCCTTCCCCGCTGAGGATCTGACCCCTTGGAAGGGTTTGGGAGGCTGGGAAGGACACCCGGGGCCGCCTCGGTGGGGTTGTGGTGCCGGGAGCGCCTCTGGATGGCCAAAAGGTTGGGAATGGTGGTGGAAGCTGCGGTGGGATGCCCGTCCTGGTGTGGAATGGGGCTTTCCCAGCCCAGCGCTTACCTCTGTGCTCTCAGCCTTTGGAATTCCTCTCCTCAAGGAACGGCCCAGCTGCAAGCTGCCCCGTGGGGCAGGAGGATGCTCCTGATCCCGTGCGATGGAGCAGGGGTGGGAATGGCAACCTGATCTTCCCCAGGCTCGGTTTGGCACAGGGAGCAAAGCGGGAAAAGTCCCTTTTCTGTAGGATCTGGGGCTGGGGGAGCTGCGTGTGGGTCCGGGAGGAGCCGGAGCCGCTCCCGGCGCTCGGCTGTGGTTGGAAGCAGAGCAGGAGCAGCCGCTGCTCCCCTCGTGATCCGAACCAGCCTGGCAGGGGCTGGAAAGCTCCGGCAGCGAGCGCCGGTGGAACCCTTCCCCCAAAGGATCCGGGAGTTGGGTTTTACGAGCAGGGATGGGCAGAGTCAGAAACTCTTCCTCAGGGATCTCAGTTTTCCTTTCGGATTTATTTACCCCGCTCGCCTGGGAAAGCTCCGTGCCATTGGAACAAGGGCCAGGGGAGGGAAGGGCCCCCCGGGCTCCCCCTGCCAGCCCAAATTCCCAGGCAGAGCCCCAAACCTGCCTGTCCTGGCTCCGAGCAGTGTCCCGAGCACACCTCGGGAATAAAATCGCCTTATTTTGGGAAGAGCAGCTGCTGAGAGTGTCCAAATCGCAGGGATGAGTTTGGTTTAATAAGCAGAAGGATCTTAAACCTCATCCAGTGCCACCCCTGCCATGGACAGGGACAAATTCCACTATCCCAGGCTGCTCCAAGCCCCAGTGTCCAGCCTGGCCTTGGACATTTCCATGGATCCAGGGGCAGCCACAGCTTCTCTGGGCACCCTGTGCCAGGGCCTCACCTCCCTCCCAGGGAAAAATTCCTTCCCAATATCCCATCTAAACTGCCTCTCTTTGGTTTGAAGCCATTCCCCCTTATCCCATCCCTCCAGTTCCTAATGAAATTCCATCTCCAGCTCCTTTTTGGCCCTTCCAGACACCAGAAGTTGCTGTCAGGTCTCCACACAACATTCCCTCCTCCAGAAGCTTTTTACCTCTGGAGATTTTTCCTTTGCTTTTCAGCATGGTCATGCCAGGGATTAAAACCCCTGCTGATGTTTGGGTTGAGGTTTGATGCCCTGACTCCCTCCCTGCTCCTCTGCTGCATTTCCCACCCCAAATCTCTGTTTAAGGGGGGGGGTTGAGTGCGTCCTGCTCTGACCCCACCCCGGAGGCTGCGTGGGATCCCCGGATCTCTCCCAGCTCCGCGGCTTCCCATGGATGAGACACCAGGGATGAATTCCGTGCCTGAACAAAACCCTCTGAGCCTCGCTGGAGCCCATTAGTGCCGCCTCAGTGACAGCACTGGTGTCACTCCGGGGGCAGCCATCACCCAGGGCCGTGTTCCTCCCCTGGAAACACCGAATCCCTTCGTGTTCCCGACGGAATCATGACCTTGGCAGCTGTTCTGAGTGAAAGGATCCGTCGTGTTCCTGGGATGGATGGCTGAGCCCAGCTCGTGCTGGTGGGAGAACTCACCCATGTCCAGCCTTTCCCTGGCAGAGCTGCTTTTCCTCAGGAATCCATCAGCTCCAGCTGGGGGGCTGAGAAATGCAGCGTGTGCCCTGCTCAGTGCTGTGGGCTCGGGAAAGGAGCTCTGGATGAGCTGTTCCTCACAATTCCCTTCCCAAGCTCCCAGCCACGACAAAACGGCACCATCCTGGCTGTCAGAGGGATAATTGGTTGGCAAGATGGATGAGGGAAGTGGCTTCCCCCCTGGAATTCTCTCCTGACACTTGATGTAATTCCTCCTGACATCCCGGCTGCAGCGAGTAGGGACCAACAGGTTACTCCAGGAGTAAAGTGGTTGTCAGCGGGAGCCTTTGCTGAGGAAAAATCCCTCTTGGAGGAGCTAAAAGTTGTGAGGAAGCAGGATCCTCCTGCTCACGCCTGGGGAGGAGGCTCTGCTATCCCTGGGATGGGATGGATGGGGACGAGGCCTGAAGGAAAAGGGGTTGGGGGGATTTATCTGGCTGTGCTCAGTGTCCCGCTGCTTTCAGCATTCCCAAAACAAGGTGTGGGGCAGGCACGGCGCTCTCTGCACCCCACACATTCCCTGGGATCCTCCTGGCACACGGTGACACCTTTGGAATGCTCCTGGGGGGGTCTCTGAGGCAGGGAGGATGAGGATGGGGATGGGATCAGCTCCGCTCCTGGATTCAATCCCGTGTGACAACAGCGCCATGGAGCAGCACATACCAGGGTTGGGAATGTTCCACGGTGCTGCCAGGAAAGGCCTGGATTCCTGGAGTTTTAAGGAGCTTTGTGGAAGGCCCTGGACACCCTGGGGTCTCTGGGAGGCTGGAGAACCTCTGGAGCTCCCCAGTCACTCCTGACGCTTCCATTTCGGCATGTTGGGATTTCCAGGAATATTCCCAGCTTGTGCTGGGATCTGCTGCTCCTGTGGGTCCCAGGCTCCCTCCTCCTCTCCCACAGATGGCTAATTAGTGCCAGGGTGGGATCCTGTTAATTGCAGCCACTGTCGTGTTTGGATTTATGGGATAATTGCTGATCTCTGGTGTAATGTTTTCCCCCCGATCACAGGAATTATTCTCCTCCGAGGGGAGCAGAGCTCATCCCAGCAATCTCCGGGAGAAATCCTGCTGGGATCCCTCTCCGTGGGTGCTGCTGGGTGGGAATTCCCTGCAGCGTGTCCCCTCCACACATTTATCCAGCAAAAAATCCTCGGGAAGCTCCGGCTGTGCTGCTTTGCCTGGGAACCAGCAAAGCCACCCCCAGCGCTCTGTGGATTTGGGAAGAGCTTGGATCCACGGGTCAGTGCTGGATGTGCATCCTTGGGTGTCCTCCTGAGGACTGAGTCACCTCTGGAGGCTCCATCCAACCTTGTCACATCCCAGCTCCGTGTCCTCGAGCATCAGACCTGACCTGACCCTTCCTTCGTGCTCCTCTCTCCTGCTTTTCCCTGGAGGAGGGGGAACAGGGGAGGACAGGGATGGCCAAGGCCTGGAGATGAACCGGGAGATCCTGAAGGAGCTTTGAGCTCTCCAGGGAAGTGCAGTGGGAGCGTTTGGGCTCTGCCAGGGGCTGGCTGTGCTTTGGGAATGGGGTGGGAAGGAGCTGTGCTCCTGAGCCGGCCCTGCCGGAATTGTCCATGGGCAGAAATCAATCCCAGCTTGGGAGAGGCCTCTGGGGCAGGAATCAGCGGCAGGGAGGAGCAGAGCACAGGGATCCCCCGCTGGAGCATCCCTGCGCTCCCAGACCTTTCAAACCCGAGGTGCAGCCGAGCTTTCAGGATGAATTCCCTGTTCTGTCGCTGCTCCGGGAGCCGGGAATGTGCCCTGATCCCTCCTGGAGGCGCAGGAGCACGGGCTGGATGCCCGGAGCCGAGGGGAACGGGGATTTTTCCGCTCGCCCTGCGGGGACGGGAGGGGTTTGCAGGGCAGGAGGGAGCCTCTGCCCGCAGGCAGCGCCGAGCTGCTGCCTTTGCTCCCCTGTCGGGAATCTTGGCTCTGGGATCCTCCTCGCACTCGATCCCCGCTCCCAGGGGGAGCCACTGGCAGCATCTCGGCCCCTGCGCCGATGCCGCGCTCATCCCGGCCTGGATCCATCCCAATTCCCAGCTCTTCCCTCCTCGCCTTGTCCTCATAAGTGATTTTTTCCCCGTCATTTTGCTTTTTTGGCTGCCTGTTGCGGAGCTCGCGGCTGATTTCCCAGGAGAGGAATAAAAGCCAGAGCACAAACCCAGGCTGGAAAATCACTGCCAGCAGGCAGATCCAGGGATGGAGGCTGGAGAGGAGCCGCAGGGATCCATCAGTATCCCAAATTTGATCCATCAGTATCCCAAACTGAATCCATCAATATCCCAAACTGAATCCATCAATATCCCAAACTGGATCCATCAATATCCCAAACTGGATCCATCAATATCCCAAATCTGATCCATCAATATCCCAAATCTGATCCATCAATATCCCAAATTGGATCCATCAGTATCCCAAACTGGATCCATCAATACCCCAAACTGGATCCATCAATACCCCAAACTGGATCCATCAATATCCCAAACTGGATCCACCAATATCCCGAATTGGATGCACCAATATCCCAAATTGGTTGCACCAATATCCCAAACTGGATCCATCAATATCCCAAATTGGATGCACCAATATCCCAAACTGGATGCACCAATATCCCAAACTGGATGCATCAATATCCCAAATTGGATGCATCAACATCCCAAACTGGATCCACCAATATCCCGAACTGGATGCACCAATATCCCAAATTGGATCCATCAACATCCCAAACTGGATCCATCAATATCCCAAATTTTATCCATCAATATCCCAAACTGGATGCACCAATATCCCAAATTTTATCCATCAATATCCCAAATTTTATCCATCAATATCCCAAATTTTATCCATCAATATCCCAAATTTGATCCATCAATATCCCAAATTGGATCCATCAATATCCCAAATTGGATGCGTGGGTCCACCCAGACGGGGTGGGAGGAGAGGGAACCTCCAGCTCTCATTCCCCCAATGTTTCCCCATTCCCAAGCCTGCAGCGTTCAGGAATTTTTCACCCTGAGCTTTGGGGCTGCCCAAAATCTGCTTTCAGGAGCAGCCCTCGTTATTCCTGAGCTGCTCCCATCAGCATCCATCGCTGCCTTCCCTGGAATTTGGGGAGCAGCTGCTCAGAGCTTTCACAGCTTTTCCTGGTGGTTTTTAGGCTGTTCCAGCTTCTCCATTCAAATGTTATCCGCAGTCAAATCAAACCCCCCGAGTTCGTTTAGGAATCTCAGGGAAAGTTGGGATAATGAAATTTGCTTTTCCAAAATGCGTCCTGATTGGTGCTAATTAAATCCCACTCCTTCATTAAGCCAGTCCTGTTTCGGATCTTCCCTTGGTTTTTTTGCCTGGCTTCGGTGTCAGCCCAGCAACTTGGATTGTTGGAATCCACAAGGAAATAAATAAAACTGCTGGAATTCAGAGCAGGCCTTTAAAAAGGCCTTAAAAAACAGGAGAAAAAATTAAAATAATAGCTGGAAATAACTCCTTGGCCAGCGCTTTCCAACCTCTTCAATTCCATTACTCCAGATCTTGCTGATCTTTGAGAAGTTTGGCATTAATAAACTCCTTTGATTGCTTTATTTTGGTTCCTGTTGCCACATGAAACATCTCATCAGCCTCTGGCACAAAGGCGTCAGCTCAGTCTTTATCTCCTGGGTGGAATAACCCCAATTTCTCTGAGTTATCAGCAGCATTCCCAGCTCCTGTTGGCTCCAGGGCTGGACAGGAACCACGGATTTCTTCCACGCACCTCCTGCTCTCATTCCTTTCGCTCCCTTTCCAGCCAGCTCTGTATATTCCATTTTTAAACCAATCTCCTGGAGCCCCGTGACCGCTGCCTTTCATGGATTTACCTCCGCGGCTTTTAGGATCATTCATTGTCCCCGAGCAGCGCCCGGCTCTCCCTGTTTTCCATTCAATCCTTTCTCCAAGCTGGAACCTCCCTGGTTTTGTGTCTCAGCCCTCTGGCAGCCGAGAGAGGCGAGGCTTTGTCAGACCCGGCCTTTGTTGTGTCCCAGGGCGGCTCAGAAGCGATTCCAGAGGCGGAATCCTTTTGGGATCCCCGTGGAGAGGCTTTGGGTACCTGTTTGCTGCTCCCTGAGCCTCGGGACCGAGGAGGGAGCTGAGGGAATCCTGAGCTGAGCTTAAAATAAAACTCAAGGCTTGGAGCAGCCTGGGATAGAGGGAGCTGTCCCTGCTCGTGGCAGGGGGCGGAATGGGATGAGATTTAAGGTCCCTTCCAACCCAAATCGTTCTGGGATTCTTGGATTCCTTCATTCCCTCTTGGTTTCCTCGGATTAAATCTGATTTTTGAAGCTGTTGTGGTCCCCAGGGGCTGCGTTTGTGGGGAGCAGCCCTGGGAAAGGCTGGAGCAGGGGCTGGACCTCGACATCCATTCGGACTTCCCAGAAAGTGATTTTGGGATGGGGAACAGCCCAGGAATCCAACCTCGTGTCCAGAGGATTTTGGGGCAGCAGCCACACCCCCCTGATTCCCTGAGGAATTCCAGAGCAGGGTGAGGGTGCGAGCACAGCGGGGGAGGCGCTGACAAACAAATCCCATAAAATCTGCCTCTGGCGAGAGTTTTTGTGCCTTTAGATTGTCCCGGTGCCTCTGGAATGCCATTAGCGGATCGTTTTCAGGGGTGGGGGGAGGAAAATCCCATCTCCTTTGAGAGGCCGCGGCGCCGGGAGAGCTCCGAGCGAAGGGATTTGCTCTCGGACATTCACTCGGTTTGTTCCCTGCTTATTTTATTTCTCTTTCGGAGTGGAAAAAAAAAAAAAAAAAAAAAGCAGGAAAAAAGAGGAGGAAATGGCTCGGCCTTGGGGGAGAAGATGCACAATCCGTGATTGTCCTGGAGGATTTTGACATCCTTTAAATTTCCCTTTCCCGTCTGCTTTCTCGAAGTCTCCGGTTCTTGGCTCTGTGGGGTGAGAGGTTCCTGGATTGTTGGGACGCAGGAGGAGTAAGAAAGGGGGAAAACAGGCTGGAAAAAAAGAAAGGGAAGAAGAAAGAAGAAGGGAGAGAAAGAAGAAAGAGGGGGGAAAAAAGAAGAAATGGAAAGAAAAAGAAAAAAAAAGGGAGCGAAAAAAGAAGAAAGGGGGGGGGGGAAAGAAAAAAGGGAATAATTTGAAGGGAAGCAAATTTGAATCCTGTGATCTTAGAAAGGCCCTTTCCAACCTTCATGATTCTACGGGGAAGAACAAAGGGAAGAAAAAAGGCGGGGATGTGAAGGGAAAAAGGAGGGAAAGCAGGAGAAGAAAGGGAAGATAAAAGAAGAAGGAAAAGAGAAGAAAGGGGAGGGAAAAAAGAAAAATCAGGCAGCAGAAAAACTCGATTTGATTTCCCCTCTTGCTCCTCGTCTCTCTCCATTCTGGAGCATTTCACAGGTTGTCCTGGAATGTGGTTTTAGTGGGAATTAGGGAAAAAAAGAGAGGAAAAGACCCAGGATCCCTCCTTCCTCCATGGATCCTGCACAGCTCGGGGGGTGCCCACTCCCTATGGATCAGCGAGGCCCTGCCTGCCCCAAATCCCTGGAGAGAATCCCCTGGGAAGGGGTTTGGTCCCTCGATGGATCATGAGGGAAAGGAAAGGAAAGGAAAGGAAAGGAAAGGAAAGGAAAGGAAAGGAAAGGAAAGGAAAGGAAAGGAAAGGAAAGGAAAGGAAAGGAAAGGAAAGGAAAGGAAAGGAAAGGAAAGGAAAGGAAAGGAAAGGAAAGGAAAGGAAAGAAAGGAAAGGAAAGGAAAGGAAAGGAAAGGAAAGGAAAGGAAAGGAAAGGAAAGGAAAGGAAAGGAAAGGAAAGGAAAGGAAAGGAAAGGAAAGGCCACCAGGTACTTTGAGCACTGGAATTTATTTCCTTCTTCCCTCCTCTGGGCAGCCCTGCTTCCTTTCATGGCATGGGAAGTGCATCCTGTGGCCTTGTCCCCATCCCCATCCCCATCCCATCCCCATCCCAATCCCCAATCCCCAATCCCCAATCCCCATCCCTATCCCCATCCCCATCCCCATCCCATCCCATCCCATCCCCATCCCATCCCATCCCATCCCATCCCATCCCCATCCCCATCCCCATCCCACATGGAAGCTCTCCCTGCCCATGGCACCCCTTGGCACCCGGCTCTCTCTGAGTCCCTTCCAACCCAACCCACCCTGCGATTCCACGTTCCCTGATCCCACCCGGGATTCCCGGGATGAGCCCTTTCAGCTCAGGTCTGTGCCCTGTGTGGATCCTGGGGGTGCCCATCCCACCCCCGGAGCCATCCCAGCTCCCTCAGCTCCACACCGAGCTCATCCCAGCCTGAGGAATCCTCAAACCAAGCTGCCCCAGGTCCCCTCCGTGTCCCAGCCTTTCACCAGCGCGGCGTCCGTCCGTCCCTCCTGGGGGACACCGGGAAGCCAGGCAGGAATTTTCCCGCTGCTGGAGGGGATTTCTCCGTGTGCCTGGCGGGAGAGAGCAGCGGTGCTGCCCAAGGAAGGGAGGGATCTCTGCGTCACCCCCTTGATTTACTCGATGCCTGCTCCCTCTGCACTGCGGAGCCGACGGAGCCGCTCCGTCCTTTGCCTCCGGGGCTGTGCACACTCCCACAAACCCTTTTTTTTTTTTGTCCCTCCTCCTTCCCCCCAGCTCTTAAATCCTTTGGAGCTGGGGAAGCTCCAGTGAATTTTAAAGAAGCTCTGGAAGCTGTGCGTTAAAGGCTAACGAGCCAGAATATCAATTATCCCGATGGAAACGAGGAGTCGCTCCGGGGGATGGAAATGGTGGCGTTGGGTTGGAGCTGCTGGTGAGAGATCGGGACCCACCGAGTGATGGGGGCGGAATTAAATCCAATTCCTTCATTTTCCCACCAGGAAAGTCACGGATGCTCAGGGGGAGCTGGAACAGTTAAACCCTGAGGGGCAGAGAGGGAGCTGGAAGTTAAGAGAGGAGTTAAAAACGGGATTAGCTGGGGATGCCGAGCTCTCCGGTCCCCTCGGGAAGCCGAGGATGTTCCTGAGCATCACCCTGCTCCCAAAATTCCCTCCCTGCCTCATTTTCGGCCACCTCAGGCCGTGCCAGCGCCGGTGACTCAGGGAGGATCTGGCTGGGTCTCTGTCCTGCAGGTGAATGCACCAAAAACCTGCTCCAAAATCCCCATCAGCTCTGATTAGGGAACGAGAGGCGCCAATTTTCCTTGCGAGGCTCCAGCTCCTCTGGGATTGTTGATGTTCTCTTTGTCCTGGGAGTTTGGGAGCTCAGGAACATTTCTCCCCCAAAATTCCAGCCTCACTCTTTGCCCCGAGCTCGATTTTCCCTCCATTCCTTGCGCTGCTGGAGCAATGAAACCCCAAAATGTCAAAGCAGGGGCTCGTTGACCACAAACTCCACATGGCACAGTTGGATCCGGGCCTGGCTCTGGAAAATCCTCTGGTTTGGGGGTCTCCAGGGAGTTTGGATGAACTGTGGACACTTCTGGGAAGGAAACCTCGTTATCAGCCAGTTTTGATAGCTCAGGGCTGAATCACCACAAGGAAGAACCTCTGGGTGATGGAGTTTAACCCCCAGGCCCGGCTCAGCAGGGAGGGATGTGCTCCAGGGTCCGTGAGATCCCAGATAATGCTGGGATATCCCTGCTCCAGCTGGTCCTTCCTTGGTACTGGATCCCTCTGGGATCTGTTCCACGCTCACAGGAGTCATTCCCGGAGCGTGATGCTCACCCGGCCCCGGGCTGCCTGGGGAAGGTGGGATGTCTCCAGAGCCATATGGAATTCTGCCAGTTCGAGGAGAGGAACAGAGCGTCCCTGTCATGGGAAAATCCCTTGGGAAGAGTTTTGGCACCTCCCAGCAGCACCTGCCCTGGCTGTCATCACCCCTCTGCTGTTGTGCTCGCTGGGTGGATGGGATGAGCATCCTCAGCTCCTCAGGGATGTCCCAGCTGGGCCCTGCCGCCCTCTCCAGGGGAATTCCAGGCACGGGGATCACTGGGAATGAGGCCAGGCACACCAGCACCTTCCAGCCTTTCCCAGCCTGGAATCTGCTGTGTCACTGGAGGATGCACTCAGCACCCCCTTTTCCATGGGGAGGAAAGTGTGGGACCATGATTCTCCCAGGAAAACCCCAAAATTAGGAGTGGGGTGGGGTTGACCCGTGGGGAATCACAGCTGGAGATGCCACAGGGGTAAAACTCAGCTGGGAGGGTGGGAAGGAAGGGAAAATGTGGATTTAATCCGCTCTGGGGAAGGAGCTGAGGCAGGAAAAGCGGGATATGGGTGGGAGATGCCCGGCAGCGCATCCTGGCTGCTGGAAATTGCCTTTTCCAACCCATCCCAAACTTTTGTGTGGCTCCATTCCGTGCCCGGCTCTGCAGCGGATAAATCCAGGGCAGGTTTGTAAATGCTGCATTGCTGGCAGCCAAAACACAAATACAACCTGAACGGCTGCCAAAAGGGAAAAAAGCAGGGGGGAAAAAAAAAGCTCTGTGTCAGGATTTACAGTCCTGGAAAAGAACAGGCTCAGCCTGGGTGGCTGGGAAGGGGCTGGCACCGCTCCTGACTTCCCTCCCGGGGCAGAGATTTGGGAAAAAGAGAAAGAGAAGCTGTTTCCAGGCTGCCTGGATCTCTGGAGAGGGTCCTGAGGAGGGATTTGGGTGGGTTTGGGGTCTCTGGGGTGCTGCAGGCTGTGGGAGAGGCACTTTTGGGGAATTGGAGGGGGGAAAAAGGTGTAAAATTCCAGCTGTGGTGGCTGGATTGGTGGTTCCTGTGCTGGCTGGAGCACTGCTCCTTCCTTCCTTCCTTCCTTCCTTCCTTCCTTCCTTCCTTCCTTCCTTCCTTCCTTCCTTCCTTCCTTCCTTCCTTCCTTCCTTCCTTCCTTCATTCCTTCCTTCCTTCCTTCCTTCCTTCCTTCCTTCCTTCCTTCCTTCCTTCCTTCCTTCCTTCCTTCCTTCCTTCCTTCCTTCCTTCCTTCCTTCCTTCCTTCCTTCCTTCCTTCCTTCCTTCCTTCCTTCCTTCCTTCCTTCCTCCCTCCCTTCCTCCCTCCCTCCCTTCCTTCCTTCCCCCCTTTTATCCTTTTCCTTCCTTCCCTTTTTTTTCCTACCAGGAAGGTTTTGCACTCCTTGAGTGGCTCCTCAAGGAGCTGGGACCTTCCCATCCATCTCCAACCCCTCGGGTGATCCCAGAGGTTTCTCCTGAGGAAGGGCTGGGAAGGACCTTCCCCATGTGGCAGCAGGACAGGATTTCTCCAAGATGGGGAAAACTCCCCTGGGATGGCATCCAGGAGTCAAAGGAACTGAAGGAAACAAAGAAATCCGGGGGGAAAAAAACCATGGTGCAGCCCAGGATTGGGATGACTCCAGTCTTGGATTCATTCAAAGAGAGCTTGGACTCACACCTTGCCCTGTGGGGATGGAGCAGGGGGGGTTTTGTCCCGTGGAACAGGACCCGGACCCGGATCCGGCTGCTCCGTGTCCTACACCTTGGATTTATTTCCCTGCAAAGGCACAGAGCGATGCAGATGAGAAGTTATTGATCCATCGGCGCTGGAAGCAGCCGTGTGCTCCACCCTGCTGTCCCCAGGGCCAGCCTGGGGCTGGGACACGGTGCCAGGAGGGGCCAGGGGGTGCCAGGAGGTGCCAGGGGGTGCCAGGGAGCCACCCACGGTGCGGGGACTGCGGCAGAGGATGAGGAAAAGCAGCAGAAAGGGTTGGATTCGCCAAACCCCCAGCTCTGACCCGCTGAATTCCAAACCCCACTCGGGTTTGGGATGGAGATTTGGGGTGTCCAGGGAGAGCAGCTCACCCTGGGTTGTTTTAAGATCCTTTTTTCCCCTCTGCTTTAAGAGGAGGAGCTCTGGCACAGGCTGGCTCTGCTGATGGGTGGCTTTTCCGAGGGATCCCAGCGGGATGTGGCCTCCATGCTGGTGCTTCCACAACGTCCTGCTCACCTTTCCCACCCTTCCCACCCCGGGCTCCTTCCTGCTGCATCTCCCTCCCTGAGCAGGGATGGGTCAGATCCCCACCTGGAAGCCCTGGGCCTGTGGATGTGCAGTTACAGCCACAGCATTCCGGGCTCTCACTCCCGATCCATCGGCTGGAGCGGGGCTGGCACTGCCCAGGTGCCTCCTCCTGGCACTGCCCAGGTGCCTTCTCCTGGCACTGCCCAGGTGCCTTCTCCTGGCACTGCCCAGGTGCCTTCTCCTGGCTCTGCCGGCTGCTCCAGGGATCTTGTGCTGCCTCCAGCCAAATCCCTGTGGTTGGATGCAGGCTCCAGCTCCTGCCAAGTCATTTCCTTTCCTCCGTTATCAATCGAGCTCGTTTGTTATCTCTTATCACATCCCAGTGCAGGACTCAGAGCAGAGCATCCATCTCTGCTTTTGGCTGCGCCTGCCGGAGAAAAGATGGAATTTGCCAAAGCCCCAGACCTGATCCTCTGGGAAAGAGCAGCCAGTGGTGGGCAGATTTCCCATGGGAATTCCAGGGTTTCCTGGTGCATTTGTGGCCCCGTTGGAGCACGGAGTGGGAACGGGAGCCCGGCGTGGGGTCCTCGCACCGGAGCATCCTTTGGGAATGGGATCACCGAGATCCTGAGCTGTGTCCTGCCTTAACCCTTTCCCTACAGTCCCCCCCCCGCTGCCAGGGAGCCGGGAAAATCTCCCTTTGCAGCAGGAGCAGCCACTCAGCTGAGGAGATGGAGAAAGCCTGGAAAGCCCCACGTGGGAATGTTGGGCAGCAACACCGTGATCAACCCCTGGGTGTGGCATCCCCGAGGGATCCCGGCCCCGTGTCCGTGTGTCCATCCAGGGAATGCCCAGCCCTGTGTCCGTGTGTCCATCCAGGGAATGCCCAGCCCTGTGTCCGTGTGTCCATCCAGGGAATGCCCAGCTCTGTGTCCGTGTGTCCATCCAGGAATGCCCAGCCCTGTGTCCGTGTGTCCATCCAGGAATGCCCAGCCCTGTGTCCGTGTGTCCATCCAGGAATGCCCAGCCCTGTGTCCGTGTGTCCATCCAGGGAATGCCCAGCCCTGTGTCCATGTGTCCATCCAGGGAATGCCCAGCCCTGTGTCCATCCAGGGAATGCCCAGCCCCGTGTCAGTGTGTCCATCCAGGGAATGCCCAGCCCTGTGTCCGTGTGTCCATCCAGGAATGCCCAGCCCTGTGTCCGTGTGTCCATCCAGGAATGCCCAGCCCTGTGTCCGTGTGTCCATCCAGGGAATGCCCAGCCCTGTGTCCATGTGTCCATCCAGGGAATGCCCAGCCCTGTGTCCATCCAGGGAATGCCCAGCCCCGTGTCAGTGTGTCCATCCAGGGAATGCCCAGCCCTGTGTCCGTGTGTCCATCCAGGAATGCCCAGCCCTGTGTCCATGTGTCCATCCAGGAATGCCCAGCCCTGTGTCCGTGTGTCCATCCAGGAATGCCCAGCCCTGTGTCCGTGTGTCCATCCAGGGAATGCCCAGCCCTGTGTCCATGTGTCCATCCAGGAATGCCCAGCCCTGTGTCCGTGTGTCCATCCAGGAATGCCCAGCCCTGTGTCCGTGTGTCCATCCAGGAATGCCCAGCCCTGTGTCCATCCAGGGAATGCCCAGCCCTGTGTCCGTGTGTCCATCCAGGAATGCCCAGCCTTACATCCCAGTGCTGTGTCCCTTTCCCGGCTCACAGCTCCAGGAGCAGCGTTTTCTCCTCAGGAGGAGCCCTGGGAATGATAAATCCCAACGCAGCCGTGGGTGAGCTGCGTTCATCGGGCTGATCCGGGTGACTTTCCCTGACCTTCTCCACGTTTCTCCTGGAAAAGGGAAGGTACAAACACCCTCCTGGGAGGAGGCTTTCCCACAAAACCCTTCTTTATCCAGCGGGAATACGCGCTAAGTGCTGTTTTCTCCCAGTGTTGGTGCATTCAGGAATGTTTTCTCCCGGTGATTGTGTATTCAGGAATATCAAAGCCCAGGGGTTGTTTTTCCTCTAAGCAGCAGCGAGGTGACTCCAGGGAAGATCAAAGCCGCGGTTCTGGCATCTCTCAAACCCTCTCCTCTCCCTCCCCTGCCGAGGAGATGCAGGTGTTGGAGAGAATATTCATGGAGAGATGCTCCGGGATTAACCCTTCCAGGGGCTGGGGAATTGCAGGATTCCAGGCTGCTCTGTGAGGAGCCATCCCAGCAGGATGTGTTGCCTGGGATGAGGGATATCTGTTGAGTTTATTCCCAAATCAGGGCACTCTGGCAGATGGAAATATCCCATCCACATCCAGTGAAGCTCCAGCCCATTCCCAGCTCCCAGATTAAAGCCTTGTGCTGCAGGCCCGGCAACCTTTCCCTTCTCCTGTGGAAATCTCAGCTGCTGCTGCTTGAATTCCTCAGAGCAGGGATCAATATTCTGCAGGATTTGCTGGGAAACAACAAGCCGGGAAACAGCCCTCGGAATGAGATGCTGGCGGCTCTGTATCCCATGGGATGCTGAGCTGGGATCCCAAATCCAGATCCTGGACCCTCTGCCTGCCCTGGGGCTTCCTGGCCAGGCTGGGATTTGCCCCTGGGATCGATCATTCCATGCTGGGAGGACTTGACAGCCAAATCCCTGTGGGGTGGTGCCAGACAGGACTCAGTGACAGCATCGATCCCGGAGCTTGTTAAACAACTGGAAAGGTTCTCCTTGCTCATTCCCATGTGGGAAGGGCCTGTGCTGCTGGAAGCTCCTGATCCAACAGAGATTTCACCCCCTCCCTCCATGGGGAAGTGACATTTTCATGGAATAATGAAACGGTTTGGGTTGGAAGGATCATAAAGCTCATCCCATCCCACCCACCCCATGGCTGGGGACACATTCCAATATCTCCAGCCTGGCACTCCCAGGGATGGAGCAGCCACAGCTTCTCTGGGAAAGCAGGAGCAGAGCAGAGTGCCCAGGGTGTGGGAAACGGGACCCTCTAACAACAAACAGACCCCAAATCCCTCCATGTGCTGCCAGGGAGTCCCTGGATGGGATAACAACCCGTGGATGGTCACTCGGAAAAAGCAGATGATGAATTCCAGGGATCCAGCTCGGGACCAGTCCCGGTGCTTGGCACTGCCACCCCCCTCCCCGGCAGCCTTTGTGCCTCTCCCCGTGATCCATGCGCGATGCTCGGGCTGGGAAGGGGCGGGGGAGCCGCCAGCTGAAATCCTGCTCCGTGTGCTGGCAGAGCAGGAGGATATTCTTGGAGCAGGGATGTGCAGCCAGCAGACACCTGCCGGGCCGGGCTTTGCTTTCCCAGTGCAAAATTTCCATGGGGAAAGTGAGGTGGGAGCGGGGCGACGCTTCCCTGCTGCCCACGGGAGCCACCCCCTCTCCATGGGAGAGCCCTCCCAGGTTTCTGGGATCAGCCTGGACATGGCTCGGGCTGAGAATTCGGGAGTGCAGATGGATCCAAAATCGCTGCTGGAAGCGGCTCCTCCGGGGCTGAGCCGGGATCTGGGATCATCTGGGATTTGGGATCTGGGATCTCTTGACTTCAAGTCCAGCACCGGCTGCGGCTCGGAGGTGCCACCCAGTGCCAACCCTGAGGGGCGAATCCCGCTGTGCCCACCCTGCAGCCCGGGATTTTGGGGGTGCAGCGCTGCCCCCCGGCATTCCCGCACACCCTGTCCCCATCCCTCCCCTCCGGCTGGCGGCTGCCAGAGCCCGGGCACGGCAGCAGCCCCCGGCCGTGGGAATGGGAAGTGAAGAGGCTCTATTTTAAACCACCGCTGTGGGTTGGTGACCTAGAAAAGCAGCTCCGGGAGCAGGAGTGTGAAGTCCAACCTCCCCCGCTGCGAGCGGGACCGCCGAGCACAGGGTGACCTAAATAAAGCCACGGGAGAGGTGTCGGGGGTGCTGCTCCCCTAAATAAACCCATGGAGAGGTGCCGGGGGGATTTCTCCCCTAAATAAAATAATTCAGAGGTGCCGGGGGTGCTTCTCCCCTAAATAAACCCATGGAGAGGTGTCGGGGGTGCTGCTCCCCTAAATAAAATAATTCAAAGTTGCCGGGGGGTTTCTCCCCTAAATAAAATAATTCAGAGGTGCTGGGGGTGCTGCTTCCCTAAATAATTCCATGAAGAGGTGCCGGGGGGGTTTCTCCCCTAAATAAAATCATTCAAAGGTGCCGGGGGCGCTGCTCCCCTAAATAAATCATTCGGAGGTATCGGGGGGACTGGTCCCCTAAATAAAATCATTCTGAGGCGTCAGGGGTGCTGCTCCCCTAAATAAACCCATGGAGAGGTGTCGGGGGGTTTTCTCCCCTAAATAAAACCATTCAGAGGTGCCGGGGGGGCCTCTCCCCTAAATAAAATCATTCTGAGGCGTCACGGGCGCTGCTCCCCTAAATAAAATCATTCTGAGGTGTCGGGGGTTTCCTCCCCTAAATAAAACCATTCAGAGGTGCCAGGGGTGCTGCTCCCCTAAATCATTCCGTGGTGCTGCTCCCCCACCCCAGGCTGGCAGCTCAGGACCCTCCCAGCACCATCCCTGGGGGTTTCAGAGGGATAAGAGGCGGATAAATGGATAAATCCTTGATTTCGGCAAGGATGCAGCAGGATCAAATCCGGGGGGTCCCACGTTTCTGGAGGGTTCTGGAATTTGTCTGTGGAATATTTCAGCGATGGTGTGGCACAGCTCGCTGAGGGGTGGGAGGGGAGAGGGAGAGGAAGAGGAAGCGCCTTCCTCCCCTCTTTTTAATGCGCTGTCAGGAGGAATTTCAATTATTTAAAGCTCACAGGTACGTGCTCCTCGCAGCCTCCGAAATGAAGCAACGCCCGGCTCTCCTCATTCCCAAACCCGGGAAGGTTCCGAGCCTTCGGCTGAGGGCAAGGCGGGCCAATTAATTAAATCAGTAAATAAATTCTCCTAATCCCATTAACAAAAGAGGAGCTGGAGATTAAATCTTTGATGGCACTCGCTGCAAAATTAATGCAGGCAGCCTGGGAGGAAATGTATTCTTCCCTCCCTCACCTCGGCGAGGATAACAGCGCCGTTTTATAGGGCAGGGCGTTATCGGGAACGGGAAATGGATGTAAAACCAGCGCATATCTCATTAAAAGGCTGTAATGAGCTGCAGACGGGACGGGCTGGGCCCGCCGAGCTCGGGGGCTCTGAGGCGCTGCCACGCCGGGTCCTGCCGGTGCCACCTCGGGGAGGGGACACGGGGGTGCTGCCCAGGGATTTGGGGTCCCTCTGGGGTTTCTCGGCTCTGGGGTGAGGCAGGAAGAGGCTGGCGAGGGGGATTTTTCACCCCGGTGAGAGGGAGCAGGGTGGGATGCCGGAGCAGCCTCGCTCCCTGGCATCCCTGGCAGGTTGGGAGCTCACAGGGAGGCACGAGGGGGTTGGATAAAAACGTCCTGGAATCCTTCCCGAGGTGCTGCTCCTCCTCTGCTTCTCCGGAGGAGAAAATCCCTTCCCCAGCCCTTGGAGCAGGTGGCTTCCCTGTGGATTCTGCCGGAATCAAGGGGCCAAGGGCCGAAATTTCCTTTCTTTTCCTTTTTCCTGGATTTTTTTCAAATCCCAGCCCTCTCACTGGGGGGATGAATGAAGGATGTCTCCTCTGGCTTGTGCCTCGCTCGGTGTTTTCTGAGGGTGGGCTGGAGGGGTTTGGGGTGTTGGTGAAACTGGGGGGATCCAGCTGCAGCCCTCGCAGGTCCCGAGGGAGAATCCCAGGGATGGTTTTCTCCTGCTCCAGCCTAAATCTTGCCTCGGGGTTTTCTTTCCTGGAAAAAGGAGGTGCAAACTCTCTGATCCCCGAAGTTCTGGGACAAACCCTGCTGGATTCAGCTCCTGCTGCTCGAGGAGCTCGGGCTGTGCCCATGGCTGCTTCTCCATCCTCCTCCTGCTCTTTTCTCCTCCTCCTCTTTTCCCGAGCGTCATTCCCAGAGAGGGGGAGCTGGGGATGGAATTGAGGCACCGGATCGTGGATCCTTTCCCACCTTTCTTGCGTCTCCAAGAACTAAATCCCTCGGAAGCCCTCGGTGCTGGGCCAGCACGTGCTGAGTTACATTCCTGGGCACATTCCAGGGAGATCCTGCAGGAAGATCCAGCGGGATCTGTGGCCAGGCTGGCTCGGGGTGGGGGGGAAGCAGCTCAGTGATTTACAGCAGTGAAAAACGCTCCCCTGGGTGCCTGAGCTGCCATCAATCCTTTTAATTTAACTCCTCAGAGCTGCTCGGGGAGGGCCTGAAGTGCTCCTGATTTATTTCCCCTGTATCGGAATGGGCAACAGGAGCTGCTGTCCAGGGTTTTTGGGAGCTTCAGCTCCGGGAGTTTCTCCATTGCCTCTGGAACTCTTTGAATCCTAATTAAAAACGGAAGAAAAGTTGTAGGAAGTTCAAGTTGCATTTTCCATCGGACTCTGTGGGCAGCAGAGGGATAATCCCAGCCTGGAGCTGCCTCATCCCTCCCTATCTCCAGCCTGGGGCTTCAATTAGGGGCTGTAAATGAGGGGAGAGGTTTCCCTATGGATTCCCAGCCTCATCCTTGTCTCCAGCTCCATCCCCAGCCCCATCCTTGTCTCCAGCTCTATCCCCATCTCCATTCCCATCCCCATCTCCATTCCCATCCCCAGCTCCATCCCCAGCTCCTTTCCCAGCTCCATTCCCATTCCCAGCTCCATCCCCATTCCCAGCTCCATCCTTGTCTCTATCCCATCCCCACCTCCATCTCCATTCCCATCTCCATCCCCAGCTCCATCCCCATCTCCATCCTCATTCCCAGCCCCAGCTCCATTCCCATCCCCAGCTCCATTCCCATCCCCAGCTCCATTTCCATCCCCAGCTCCATCCCCAGCCCCATTCCCAGCTCCATTCCCTTTCCCAGCTCCATTCCCATCCCCAGCTCCATCCCCAGCCCCATTCCCAGCTCCATTCCCATCTCCAGCTCCATTCCCAGCTCCATTCCCATCTCCAGCTCCATCCCAGCCCCATCCCCAGCCTCATTCCCAGCTCCATCCCCATTCCCAGCTCCATTCCCAGCCCCATCCTTGTCTCCAGCTCCATCCCCAGCTCCATCCCCAGCTCCATCCCCATCTCCATCTTCATTCCCAGCCCCATCCCCAGCTCCATCCCCAGCTCCATTCCCAGCCCCATCCTTGTCTCCAGCTCCATCCCCACCTCCATTCCCATCCCCAGCTCCATCCCCACCTCCATTCCCATCCCCAGCTCCATCCAAGGACAGGAAGCAGCTGGAATTGAAGCAGAGCCCAGCCCTGCCACCTCCAGCTCCGGATCTGACCCAGAGTTGATACCCGGAGCTCTCTGCATCCATGGATTTGGAGTTATCCCTCGATTATTCCCACTGAAATCAGCGGGGCTGCAACGGGGACAAACCCAAGGCCACGGGGTGGGGCAGGGAAGGGCTGCAGAGCCCTGAGAATTCCCAGGATTTTTGCCTCCTCACTGGAATTCGAGCACCCAGGCAGGATGTGCCGTGCCTGGTGCTCCCTGCACGGCCTGGGGTCACATGGAGGGGAAGCTCCGTGCTCCATCAGATCCCAAAGGAAACACAACAATTCCTGGAGAACCAGAGGGGCAGCAAGGGTGAAGGTAAAGCAGGGAGGAAATAAAGATAGAAATGAATATAGAAATAAATATAGAAATAAAGACAGAAATAAATATAGAAATAAAGACAGAAATAAATATAGAAATAAATATAGAAATAAAGACAGAAATAAATGTATAAATGAATATATAAATGAATAAATAAATAAATAAATATATAAATGAATAAATACATGAATATATAAATAGATATATAAAATACATACGTTAATATAGAAATAAATATAGAAATAAATATATAAATGAATATATGAATTAATATGGAAATGAATAATACATGACTATATAAATAGATATATAAATAAATATATAAATAAATATACAATGAATATAGAAATAAATATAGGAATGAATATAGAAAGGAATAAATACATTAATATAGAAATAAAGATATACATGAATATAAAAGTGAATATATGAATGACTGTAGAAATGAATATAGAAATAAAGATATCAATGAATAGATATGAGTATATAAATAAGTATATCAATGAATACATAAATGAAGAATGAAAATATAGGAATATAGAAATAAATCTAGAAATAAATGTAAAAATAAATCTAGAAATGAACATTAAAATGAATATATAAAGAAATATATAAATGAATATTCATATATCAATATATAACCCTCCCTGCTTTGATTTGCTGCAGGATCTCCCAGCAAAATTCCACCAAAAAAACCCCAAAAAATTCCAATTGTGTCTTTTATTGTGGAAGAGGGGCTAAAAAAGGAGAGTGGAAGTGCCAGGGCTTTGGAACAGACGAGTGCAGGTGTTGCTTTGTTTCCTTTCTGGAAAGCCTCTTTTAGATCTGATTTTCAAATCGCTGCAGCTTTTTGTGAATCTCCAAGGAAGGTGTCAAGACAGATCAGCTTGAGAGTCCCTGCTCTGCTCTCGCCGAGTGTTTTGCATAAGTGAGGCAATTCTTTGGCTAAATAAAAACCCCGAGTTGGGCCTGGAAGAGAAGAAATTGTGCCTCAAGGATCTGCCTGATGCCAATCAACCCCCGGCCTTGAGTGCTGGAATATTTCCTGGCTGAAGGCAGGAAAAATCTCCATCCTTCAAGGATTTCTGGCTCTTCAGGGATTTGTTTAAATCCCCCCAAAAAAGAGGGGTTTTCATGAGGGGTTTATTGGGTGAAAACCTTTTATAGGAAAGTGCTGAAATCCAGCTGGAGGAATGAGGAACTTTCCTCCTCCTTGGCCAGAGGCAGCGTGGTCCTGGCTTGTACCTGAGGATTTAGGATCCATCTGGGAAAGGGCTGCCAGGCTGTGGGATCTGCAGGAATCGGGAACTGGCAGCTCCCACAGCTTTTGGTGGATGCTGCACGTGGGGAGGCTGTAGGATCTTAAAGCTCATCCCATTCCTCTCCCTGTCAGGGCAGGGACAACTTCCACCATCCCAGGCTGCTCCAAGCCCTGTCCAGCCCGGCCTCGGGCACTGCCAGGGATCCAGGGGCAGTCACAGCCTGTGCCAGGGCCTCAGCACCCTCACAGGGTGGAATTCCTTCCCAAATCCCATCCATCCCTGCCCTCTGGCAGTGGGAAGCCATTCCCTGTGTCCTGTCCTTCCATCCCTTGTCCCCAGCCCCTCTCCAGCTCTCCTGGAGCCCCTTTAAGCCCTGGAAGGGGCTCTGAGCTCTCCCTGGAGCTTTCCCGGCTCCAGGGAAACACCCCCAGCTCTCCCAGCCTGGCTCCAGCCCCTGGAGCATCTTTGAGTCCCTCTGGACTCTCTCCAGCAGCTCCAAATCCTCCCTGAGCTGGGATCCCAGAGCTGGAGGCAGCTCTGCAGGTGGGGTCTCACCTGAGCGGGGCAGAGAGGGAGAATCCCTCAGGGATGGGATGGGATGGGATGGGAGAAGGGATGGGAGAAGGGATGGAAGATGAGGTTGGGAGAGGGCTGGAGAGGAGGATAAACGAAACAGGGATGGAGAAGGGGATGGGCTGGAGGAGAGGACGGGCACAGGGGGGGTCCCGCTGCCCCCCACCCCCAACCGGCTGCCGGAGAGGGGTCCCAGAAGGGGCCGAGGGGCTGTGCCGAGGGGAGAGGGGCGGCTCCTTGGGGCGGCCCCGGCCGTGTCCCCTCCCGTGTCCCCTCCCGTGTCCCCTCCCCGCGCCGCCCCGCTCCCTCCGCAGTGCTGCCGCCGGAGCCGCGCAGCGCCAGCGCCGCCGTGCCCGGGGAGCGCCACCGGGACCCCCGAAACGCCGGGACCCCGGCCCAGGTAAGGGAGGGGATCAGGGGTCCCCCGGCGCCGCAGCGGGGCGAGGCAGCGGCGGGGTCTCAGGAGGTGCCGGGAATGCCGCGGGGCTCCGCAGGGACAGGGATGGGGATGCAGCTCTGGGGTACCGGGATGCAGCTCTGGGGTATCGGGATGCAGCTCTGGGGTATCGGGATGCAGCTCTGGGGGGTCGGGATGCAGCTCCGGGGTGTCGGGATGCAGCTCTGGGGGGTCGGGATGCAGCTCTGGGGTACCGGGATGCAGCTCTGGGGTATCGGGATGCAGCTCTGGGGGGTCGGGATGCAGCTCCGGGGTGTCGGGATGCAGCTCTGGGGGGTCGGGATGCAGCTCTGGGGTACCGGGATGCAGCTCTGGGGTATCGGGATGCAGCTCTGGGGGTCGGGATGCAGCTCTGGGAGGTCGGGATGCAATTCCCGGGGTGTTCCTCGCCCCCGCACCCCGCTCCCGGCCCGGGGAAAGTTGCGGGTGACCCCCCCCCAGCCCGTGGGTGGCTGAGCGGGTCCCCGGCGGTGCTGTGGGGCTGGCAGCGCCCGTGGGTGCCCGTGGGGGGAGGCTCTGGGTGCTGCTGCTCGTCTTGGCCGTGTGCGGACAACTTCGAAGCGCGTTGGGAATTTGCGGGGCTTGCAGCCCCCAAAATTTGCTTTTTTTCCCCCAGCCCCGGGGTGCGGGTGTCCGAGCACATCCTGCGGTGGCCCCGAGGCTGAGCCCCTGCCCTGAACCCCGGCAGCGGGGGGATGTGGGGAGCGCCCTGAGCCTGCTGCGGGGACATTTTGGGGTGCTCTGCTCCCTGGTGGGGCTCTGCAAGGGCATCGCTGCCCGGCTCAGCGCGGCCCGAGGGCTCGGGCAGGTGCCGCTCCTTTCCCAGGATGGAACAAACGGCACGAAAAACCTTTCTGGAGTAGCCTGGAACCTCCAGGAGGCAAAACCACCTCGGGAATGAGGCTGGGGCTGCTGGGAGCTGCGGCTCGCAGGGATGGGTGCTTCCAGAAAAGGCACCCGGTTGTGTCTCACGCTGGTGTCTTTCTAATAATCCCGGTTATGAGCTGGAGCAGGGATTTGTCTTTGTGTAGGGATGAGCGCTCTGAGCGAACGGAGCTGCCCCGGCCGTGCCTCTGCTCCGGGCTCGGGCCACGCCACGCTCCTCCCGGGATCCTGGCAGGGTGTGTGGGATCAGCCCGATCCCCCTCTTCCCGTGAGGTTGCCAGAAAAAATCCCAAACCAAACCAAAAACCAAATAAGATAACGCAAAATAATCCAAACGCGGCCAGTTGGCTCCGGGGATGCAGAGACGAGAACAGATGAACCATTTGCTTTAATTACTGCTATCAAAAGCCCAGGCTGCAGCTTAGCCTGAAAATAAATATTGCTAATGTTGTGACACCGCGCTCTGTTTGATGATGCATCATTCATCCGGGAGGCATCGAGCGAGCTGCGAGGGCTGACTCAGATCTGCCTCAGGGGTTCCGTGGGGAGGGATCAGCCCCGGAGCCGTGGGGCTCAGCCCCACACGCGGCCCCGGGCATCGCTGTCGCATCCCGTGGGCTCCTCGCCGGGCATCCCGCAGCCGGCGAGCTCCGGGTGGGCGCTGCTCGCCCGCAGCAGCCTCGGGCAGCGCTGTGGCAGCGCCGGGCGATGCGGTGGGAGCTGCTCGCCGTCCCCTGCAGGGTGGGAGCCCGGCGCATCCCATCCCAGCCCCGCTCGGAGCCACCGCCGGGTGCCAACCCCGCTCTGCTCCCTGCTCCTTCTCACACTTCCCCCCGCGCTGCCCCGGCTCCTGCTGCCTGCGGGGAAGGCGTTTTTGGGGTGTGGAGCGCCCTTTGCAGCGAGGGGAACACCCCGGAGCCCAGCTCGGGGCTCTGCGTGGGGTGAGACAACCCCAGCTCAGGAAAGGGCGAGCGGAGCAGAACTGAGGGAGGTCAGGGGCCTCAGCCCCGTTTTGGGCTCAAGTTTTGAGGGGGGATGGCATCGAGCCGGGTCCCCGCGCCCACCGCCGGTCCCGGGGCTGTGCTGGCAGCGGTGACCCCCAGGCCCAGCTCGCCGCTAGCCCTCGGTGGCCTCCTCCCGGCCGCAGCCCGGTGACGCCGTCACTGCAGTCACCGCCAATTAGCGCGGCCAGTAATGAACCGCTCCAGGTGGTCCCAGCCCAGCGCTCGAGGGCCGGGAAGGGAGCGGGGCTCTGCTTCCCAAGGCCGGGGGAGCGGCTGGGGCTGGGAGGGAGGGGGGTGAGGCCGTGCTGGTTTATAAAGATTCGCGTGGCGGGGGCAGCAATTCCCTTCTCCAGCCCTGAGGGGTTTGGATGCAGCTCTCCGCTTTGGAGCTGGGCTGCCGGGGGATGGGGCGCACGTGAAACCAGGTATCGAGGGGGTTGTGGGGTGGGGAACTGGGGGGAACTGGGGGTGTCCCAGGCTGCTGCAGACCCCGAGCTGGTGGCCGTGCGCTGCTCCGCCTGTGGCCCTCGGCGACGGTCGCGCTGAGGTGCTGAGGCTGTGCTCCCCACAGGCCTGGCCCTGCGTGGCTCCTCTGCCCCATCCTGGGGATATTTCCTTTTTCCCAGCCTTTTCCCGTGGCTGAACCTCCCCCAGCCGCTGCTGCGGCTCGAGGGGTCCCTGCGCTGGATCCCTGTGGGAATCGCGGTGGCTCCGGCCGCGCTCCCTGTGCCCGGCATCGAGGGTGCGATGCTCCCGGAGCCGTGCTGGGATCCTCCCGTTGCTAAGCAGCTCCTGAGGAGCGATGGCAGCACCGCTGCTGCTCTCGGGGTGTGCCCAGACATCACCTGGATCTGCCCCTCCGGCAGCCCCGGGTGAGTCGGGTACACCCAGGAGTGGTTTATTTATTTAATTTTTTCTCCCCCCCTCCTCCCGCATTGTCTTTCTTGTAATTAATCAAGGGGAATAAATCCTTGCGACAGCATCCTAACAGTGTTTGGTTTGGGGAGGGAGCTGCTGGAGGAAATGTCAGCGTGCTGCTTAAATAAAATTGACTGAGCTGCTGCTGCTCGGCTGCCTTGGGATGCAGCTTTGTCTGGAGGATGGCGGGGAGCTGGGAATTCAGGGGGAGGGCAATAAAGGCAGTTCTCTGCACCTTGTGGGGATTTAAAGGCAGCAGCGGCATCGGCCAAGCCAAGAGGAATCGGTGTTTCCAAAATCTCCCAGCGGATGTGGATTTAACTGGAGGGCAGCGGAGGCATCGCTTTGCCTTTCCCGTCCCTGGCGTGTCACTGTCACCTGTGGCCCGTGGCTGTCACGCTGAGCTTTAATTAACTAATTAGTGCCACGCTGGCCCGGGAAGCTGCGGGGCCGCTGCTGCCTGCAAGGGTTCGGTGTGGGGCTGAAGGATGCGGCTGCCCCGGGGCTGTGACTCGCTGGCTCCGGCTCTTTCCCAAAACCGCATTCCCTGGACTCCTCAGCCTCAGTCGCGGCTCTGATTTGGAGGCTGTGGGAGCACCCAGAATGTGCCGTGTCACCTTCTGCTCCCTCCGGGCTTGTCCTGTCCCGCTGCCAGACGTGTCCGGGGGTCCGGCAGGAGCTCCAGCCCCAGCTGAGCTCTGCCTCCCTCCTTCCTGCCTTTCGGGAAAAGCCTGGGCTTAGGGCTGCTCCCATCGGGCAGCTTGCCCAAATTTGCCCGAACTTTCTAAACCCATTCGCACGTGGGATGAAACAAATGATGGAAGGTCGGGATTTGAGGGAGTTTGGGACCCTGCAGGGCCGAGCTGCCCTCCTGCCCCTCCCGGTGACCTGCTGATCATCCTGCAGCTTTACACCGCTGCTCCCGCAGATTTCGGGGATATTTTCCCTTTTTTCTCCCCTTTCTGTGGGTGAATCCAGCAGTACCAAATCCTTCCTGGAGCCTGAGGACAGTGAGGACCTGCTGCCTGCTCCTATAGCTGTGTGCCACAGGGTGGGCAAGGCCCTTTTCCTGGGAAAGGACGAGCCTGGATGTTGGGAGATGCTCAGGACACAGCCAGATGTGGGGTGCGGTGCCCGTGCCGGGTGTCTGGGCAGGACTTGGAATTCCCTGTGGTTTTCAGCCCTTCCTGGGTGCCAGGCATGGAGCAGGGCAGGATCTGGTCCTGAGGGACTCGGGAGATGGCTGGAAATGTCCCCCAGGAGCTGGGAGAGGTTTCCAGCCAAACTCGGTGTTGTGGGATGTGTGCCCTGAGCGGTGAGGAGACAATTCCATCCCAATCCCAACTTCAGCATTTGCTCCTCACACTGCTCACCCTGGGGGGGGTCTCATTGGGTCTTTTTCACCCCAAAATACGCCCCTCTTCTCTCTGGGGAGCCCCATCAGGCAATCCCATCCTCATCCCCTCCTGTTCCATCCCCGGCTCCAGCTGTGGAGCACAAACCCACTACGGTGCCAACCTGCAAACCCCAGCATCCCACCAGAGGATCCCTTTTGGATCCATTCCACTTCCAAACCTCCAGCTTGGCGCTGACACCCAATAATCTCCCACCTGGCACCGGAGCAGCAGCTTGGCTGGGTTGGTTGGGGTCTGGCTGCCACCGCTGCTCCGTGCTGCAGGTGAGTGCATGATCCCCAAAACCTGCCTTTTTCCACCCGGATTAATGGCATCGGGCTTTGTCAATGGAAAAATTACCTCATCATTGGCACTGGCAGGTGGTGAGAGCAGCAGACTTATTCAATATTTAAGAAAGCTGCATTGCAGAGCTCGGGAGGCTGGAGGGAGAAATAGGTTGCCTGTGTCAGTGTCTGCTGCTGGAGACAATCTCTGCAGGCATTGGCTGGCAAGTGTGGAGCCCGCCGGAAAAACCTCACCCTTGCCCTGGGAGCCTGGAAAACACCGAATTTTCCCTGCTTTGACATTTCCAGGTGGCTCCAGGGGTGTGTTAGGGCAGCCCTGCGCTGGGTTTTGCGTTCTGCTGCGTGTGGGTGCCCGTGGGTCCCGCAGTGGGGCAGGATGAGCGCATTCCACGGGGATCCCTCTGCCTTTCCAGCCCTCCCACGGCTGCTGGAGGGTGAGTGGGGACCTGCTGGCTGGGGCACTGCAGCTGCCAGATTTTTGGGTGCTGCAGGTGGCCCCTGGAGCCAGCAGCTCCGAGAGAGGGATCCACGGAAGGCGTTAAACCCCAGGCACGATGGAATCCACGGGCTCCGTCACACAGAAGGAACGGAGCGGCGCGATTGGAGTCATGTGGCCCTTCCTTAAGGCCAGAAATTAAGACCTCACTGCTATTCCTGGCTCTGCCCGGGACGCGGGAGCTGCCAGCATCCATGGCAAAACCTCGGGCTGCCGGTGGGATGAGACAGCTCCTCTCACCCCTACTGACACCAGGGCAGTGAATCCGGGACCCTCCGGCCTCAGCCAGACCCTGGAAGGTCTTGGCACCCTCCAAGGCTGGGATATTTGCGTTTCGTTCAGGAAAATGCTGCTGCATCCCATCGATGCCCGCTCGGATGGCCACATCCTCGCGCTCGGGAGCCGGGATTTGGCAGGGAGGGAAAAGCCACCCGGAGCCCTTATTTTGTCCTTTCCCGTGCGCTAAAAATGCCCAAGGAAGCATTAGGGAGAGCGGGGGTAGCTGCTGGAAGTAATGCAAAGTAGATTTTTCCAAATCTATTATTTATAGGCGGAGAAAAGGATTGTGTATTCCTTCAGGAGCCGGCCCCGGGCTCCGCTCCACCCTCAGCAAAGCGGAACGCTCGCGGCCTCGCCATCATGAGCAGAAAGTTCCAGCTGGGGGAAGGAGTTTTCCTTCCTGATCCCTCTTGGCTAGGAAAAAACAGGGATTTTTTCCCCTCTTTCCCCCAGCTGCAGGGTTTGGGGTGGCCATTCCTGCTCCGGGTGACCTTGGGCAAATCCCTCATCCACCAAAAACGGGTGGTGGTGGCATCGTGGTGCTGCCCTCGCTCCCTGTTCACCCTGTGCCCACCCCGGGACCCCCCTGGACGTTCCATTCCCAGCAGGAATTCGCTGCTGCAGTGCGGATTGAGGAGGTGGCAAGGGCGGGGGGGGACTCAAATGAACAATTTGCTTCGTTAAGTGACCTTGTTAATCGGAGCCTTCTGGTTTGGCACGGGAACAGGCGCTGTGTGAACCCGCAGAGCGCTAATTACCCACGTGCCTCGCTCCTCCTGCTTTTCCAAAAATACTTTTTCGAATCCCCAAGTTTTCCATGAAGCCAAGGTGAGCCTCGAGCCTCCACTGACTCCTCAGGGAGTGAGGAGAAGCTCCTGCAGTGCTGCAGAGAGTTTTCCTCCTCTTTTCTTTTTTTTTTTTTTGGAAAGTTGGGTGTTTTCTCCTGGCTTGGAGTTGGTGATTTCAGCGGGGTTGTTTTGCAAGCTCCCGTTTTCCATCTTTTCTGTGGTATAATCTCCATAATTTCTCCGCTGGAGTTTTGCTGGAGCTGCTTAGTGCATTTCCCAGTTTGGGCCTGGCTCTGGTCCTGCTGGAATGCTGGATTTGGGACCTGCTGGGATGAGGGGAACTGAGAGGTCCCTTCCAGGCAGGGAGGAATCCAAGGCAGCATCATCCCAAAGCAGCAGGATGGGAAGATGGATGATCCATGGGCTGGGAGCAGCCTCGTGGTCTGGGCTCTGCAGAGGGGTTTGGGGTTTTTTCGGGGATTTTTTAGCTCTGCTGAAGGCAGATCCAATCAAATCCCTGGTTTTCCCTGAGAAGAAATGATGGGAAGAATGCATCCATCCAGTCCCAATCCCCCTGCATTGAACAGGAGCAAAACCCCTCCCAAAAAATGGGAATAAAGCAACAATCAGCCTGTGGATGTGACATCCATTGGTATTTTAAGGAGAAGGGTTGGAAGAAGCCTCTCTGGATGAACCTTTGGAGAGGAGTGGACGGACCCTCATGTTGGAGTCCTGGATCCACTTCAGTAAAGCACAAGGGAAAAGGAGGGAATGTGGTTTGGGAAAGGACAGCGAGAGGTGCTGGACTTTGGGGAAAAAGTTCCCTTGCTCGTAGCTGTTTCTCTGGGATGGATCCCCCTCTTCCCCTCCTGGCTCTGAAGCCTCATAATTAATGTGAGGTTGGCGATTCATTAATTACATCCAGGCTGTGCTGCCCTCCTGGGAAGGAGGTGGCTGGAGCCTCCTGCATCTCAATATCACCGTCACCGAAGCGACATTCCTGCTCCGAACCCTCTCAACCCCAAAAACAAAACCTTTCCCGGGGTGATTTTTAACGATTTTTTTTTCGTTTTTTCCCCTACAGCCTGGCTGGAATCTCCACGACCCCGCTGGCATCTGGGAGCAAAGCAATTCCCATCCTTGCTGGGCCGGGTTGGTGACGGTCAGCGGGGCACCGGTGTCCCCTAACTCGTGCCCGGGGGTGGCCGGCGATGACCGACGCGGTGCTGGGCGGCTCCTCGGACCGGTGGATGTGCCCCAGCGACAGGACCATGTCCCTCCGAGCCAGGTGAGAGCCGGGCACAATCCCCAGGGATTTAGGGGACGCCGGGAGTTGCTTTTGTGCCGTTGGATGGGGACATTTTGCCGTGTTTGCTCCTAGAGCCGGGGTGTGCAGGGGTGAGGAGCCCTGTCCCTCTCTCCTGTCCCCCTGCACCACATCCCCCTCTGGAGCACAATTCCAGCCCGGATGGGGGCTGCCTGGGGTGCCTGGATGTCCGGAGTCCCTCTTTGGGAGCAGCTCCATGGGGAGAGAGCAGGATTTGGGGGCTGTCACCTCCGAGGTGCCAGGCTGGGCTCTCCTCATCCCCGCCTAATCCTTGTTCCTTCTCTTTCCCTGTGCTTCCCAGCGGTGAGAAGGAGCAGTAAGTATCTCCTTTACTTTTATTTTTCACTTGTTTTCCTGCTACTTTGAAGGCCTGAGAACAGGAAAAAAAAACGGGTTTCGACGCCAAAAAAACAAAAAAAATATTAAATTTGGGAAGGGTCGCACAAGGTTTTAATGAACATAAGGCTCAAGACCATGTGGGGCTGTTCAATTCAGAGGGGGAAAGAGCCAGGAAAGGTCTTTGGATGAGCAGGAAGGTGAGGAATGTTTGCCTTTTGCATCCCGGAGTGGCAGACGTTACCCTGTCACCAGGTTAGCGCTGCCTGACGCCCAGGCTGGGCGAGAGGATGGTTGGGAATGATGTTACAGGCAGGAACACTCCCATGCTTGGCGAAATGTTCCCAAAAAAAAAAAAAGCCACCCACTCCTGCGCCACCGCCCCGGTGTTCCAGGGCGCCGAAGGAAACGTGGAAATAACGGGAATATTTCCGAAAAGGAGCTTTCCCTCCGTATAAACCCGATGTTCCCAATGTGAAACCCCCCAAAAAACGGGGAGCAGAGCTCCCAGCCGCGGGTGGGGGCTCACTGCGGGCTGGGTGGGATGTGGAGGATGGCGATGTGGGGAGCGTTTGGGGTTCGGGGAGCGGTGCCTGGGCATTCCCAGGGGTGGGAACGATCCGTGGCTGGATCCCTGTTCCCCGCAGGCTCCCGGCGGGATGGGCAGCACAGCCCGAGCGGCAGCGCAAGGGCGAGGAGCTGACGGATGAGGAGAAGGAAATCATCAACCGGGTGATCGCCCGCGCCGAGAAGATGGAGGAGATGGAGCAGGAGCGCATCGGGTAAGGGGCGGCTCCGGCCGCACCGAGACCGGGACAGAGGCACCCCGAGACCGCCGGGGCAGCGGCAGGAGGCTCGGCTTGGCTGCTTTCCTGGGCAGCAGCCTCTGCACTGCGGAGCTTCTCCTCCGAGGAGCCTGCGGGGGATCTTTGGGCCCGGGCCAGGAGGAACCTGAGCGCAGGGGAGGGAGCGGCGCTGCCGCTGGCACTCCCTGTGCCACGGGGGGCTGGAGCCTTCTGCTCCCATCGCCGTGGGGTTTTTTCCGTGGAAAAGGGATCATTAATAGCTCACTGATTGTCCAATTCTGAGCCAGAGAAGCGAGGAGTTCGGCCCTGCTCTTGGAATGCGGTTGGAGCGGGGGGTGATGGATCCGTGCCTGGGGTTAATCCCACCCTGGAATGAGCTGTCTGTGATCCGTGCCGGGGCTAATCCCACCCTGGAATGAGCTGTCTGTCAGGCTCAGGGCTGGCATCAGATGCTGGGGAGATCCTGGGGTTCCCGTGGCCCCTGGTCCCTCACTTTTCACCAGGGGCATTCCCGGTGGGAAGTGCCCGTGCTTCCTTTCCTGCCCGGAGCACGGTGCCAGGTGAGACGAGCTGATGCCGAGTTATCCCCTCGCTCTGCTGGGAATGCTTTTCCAGAGGAGATCCCCACATTCCTGTTTTCCTGGCAGAGAAGCAGCTTTTTCGCCAGCTGAGTTTAAGCACCCACTGCAGCTTTTGGTGGTTTTTTTTTCCTAGCAAGAAATCCTCAGATCCAGGCAAGAGCCCCACTTTGGGAAGGCCAAATTCCCTCTCCCAGCTCAGTTTGCTGTCCCTTCAATATCGGGGGATGTTTGTGCAGCCGCGGCTGCTCCGGCTGTGGAGAATCGCTGCGTTTATCCCCTCATTTTTTTAGAAATCCTCGCTTAGGAGGGGTCCGTGGGAAGGTTTTGCCTTTCCAGCGGCTCGGCTCGGGCCCCATGGATGCATCTCCGGGGCTTGGCATCGCTTCCCAACACTCAGCGCTTCCCTCTCCGGGCTTTTTGGCAGCAGCCAGGTGAAAGTGGCTCTGATTCACTCCCGAGAAGTGCCTACAAACAGCTTTCCCTGGCGTTTCCCGCTTTGCAGCCCGCTAAGAATCCCTTTCCAACGCGGTGCTCCTTGGACGAGGCGTAAATCATCTCGGGGAGAGATTTATTCCCTGCAGCTGCTTCCCAAGCGCGGCCACTGTTCCCTTTCTCCCTCTTCGCCGAGCCCGGAGGAGGTTTGCTCATCCTCATTCATGAAAAGCCGGGAATTCTGGCGGATGTGCGGCCGCAGCTGATCTCCCTTCCCGAGTGGAGGCGTAGCGGGAGCCGTGCCAACCCCTTTGTGTTTGTTGGCTTGCACAACAAGAGCTGTAGGATGTTCAGCCCCGGGAATGTGGGACAGCGGCTGGATCAGCCTCGCCCGGAATCATCCGTTCGGCAGCGGCTCGGACGTTATCCAGGATAGCTCCTTCTATTACAAAATAATCCGGGTTTGCCAGGCTGGCCTCTGGCGGGGAGGCGGCGGTGCTGGCTGGCCCTCGCTCGGCCAGGCTGCTTGAGGGAGGTGCTCCTGGAAAGCCTGATTTCCTGGGATTTTTTGGGGATTTTCTGGGATTTTTTGGGATTTTCTGGGATTTTTCGGGATTTTTCCATTCCTGTAAAGGGGATAATAAATCCATTAAAACTCGCCCCGAGGAGCTGTGGCTGCTCCATCCCTGGAAATGTCCAAGGCCAGGTTGGGCAGGGCTTGGAGCAGCCTGGGCTAGTGGAAGGTGTCCCTGCCCATGGAATTAGATGAGTTTTACCATCCTTTCCAACCCAACCCATTCCATTATTCCATGGAAACGCTGCTTTTGGTTAATGTAAGGAACAGCTCACATGGAGTGAGATTCCAAAGGGGGAATACGAGGTGAACACTTGGGGTTGTCTCAATAAGTGGAGGTGATTGAGGGATTCATCTGAGCTTTACAACCAACCCTTGAGGAATCCTGGATCCCACTGCTGGGGCTGGGGATGAACCTCCTCATGCCTCAAATCCTTCCCAATTTTTTTGCCCTCCATCTCCTGTCTCCTCTGTCCCGTCTTGGGAACAAATCGATGCCTCTCGTTGAGCTGTTGTTTGTGGAGTCGGACTTGGTGTCAAAGCCAGCTCAAATTAATCCATGAAGGAATATTTTTAGCTCCGAGGGCGGATGGATCCTGTGGGATACGTGAGCTGGGTGCCGATGGGGCTGCAGGACAGGGACGCTTTGTGCGTGGGGGATGTTTTTGGCTGGGCTGCTGCCTCGTGGTGCAGGGAAGGACGAGAGGAGCTGGAATCATCCTGAACATGACACAGCAGGAGCTGAGGGGCTTCAGAGCTGCGGGAGGATCGGGATCATCCTTTGGGATGAGGACAGCTTGTTGGGAAGAGGGATCATCCATGCTGGCAGTGATGTCCCATCTTGTCCCTGACCTTGTCCCATCTCACTCTGTGCTTGGGGGGTCTCTGTGGTGGCCCCGGTGACATTTTGGTGGCAGTGCTGCTATTCCAGCTGCAATCCATGAGGATCCTGTTTTCCAGCTGCCACGGGAGCACCTGCAGGCACTAATTGACTCCGCTCTGCATCTTTAATTGGGGGCCATCAATAACCCAGCCAGGCTGCTCCGCTGCCTAATGAGCTCCAGCACGCTCCTGGCATTGAGGGAAATATTGGAAACCATCCCAAGGTAGAAATGGATATTTCTGGAGAGCCTGGAGCTGGTTTTCCCAGAGGGAAGGTGGCAGCTTGCTCCTGGAGCTGCTCAAGGCCCTCTGGTCCCCTCTCTAAGTGCAGTGACCTGCCCATGTCCCTGTGGGTCCCAGCTTCGCTCCAAGAGGAGCAGCTCTGGAGTGGGATTGCATTTTAATTTGGCTGCTCATGGCTGGGATGACAGAGGGAGCAGCCAGGAGTTCACAGGAATTAAATCAGGGGATGCTGTCTGGGGACCACAGCCTGGGATCCTCATCCTGGGATTCTCATCCCGGAGTTCCCGCAGCACAAACATAAAATTCGGGCTCAAAGCAGGGCAGGGAGGTTGCTGGAGACAGCTGGGAATGTGTCCTGGGATGTCTCCTGAGGTCCTGGTTCCTGGAGGAGATGAGGTTCAGTGGTGACCAGGGGACAGCTTGTGCTGCTTGAGACTTTGTGGGGTTTGAGTTGGGTTTTTCCCAAAAAAACCCTTCCTCTCTTATTTCCAACACCGCAAAAAGAACCACAATCAGCAAGCACCTGGATGAGCATGGAATGGGATACCTGGAAAAACCCTGTGGGTGTCTTCCCTCTTTTTCCATGGCTCAGCCTGGAAAAGCCCTGGTGCTGCTTTACCTGTAGCTCCTCACACACTTGGAGGGGAGGGAAATTGCTTCTCATTACTCATCCCAATTTTAATTATTATTCCCTTATTCTGGAGCTTGGCTGCTTCTCTTGTCCCTTTTCCACCAGGAAAATGAGCCTTAATTGAATATTCAGCCCTTTAAGGCACACGATTTCCCCACGGGGACGAGGCCAGGCTTCATCCTGGAGGCTCTCAGTGACCTCCTTTGTGTTCCTCTGGAATTTTTTCACCATGGATGTGGTGGCTGAGTCCATCCCTGCTGGCTCCTGCAGGGCACTGAGGAGCACGTGGATTGTGGTGGCCTGGATCAAGTCCTTCCTCATGGATCAGGTCCTTCCTCATGGATCAGGTCCTTCTCCCACCCTTTTTGCTGCATTTAAGTCCTCCCTGCCACAATTTAAAGCCCATTAAGGACGCCTTGGCCGTTCATTTCTGCCCTGCTGATGAATATTTAAACACAGCAAACTCCTGCTCTGCTGTTAAATCTCCTTTCCCGGGATCATCAGCGCTTCATTCCGCTCGCTCTGTCCCTCTTTCCATCCCTCTGCTCCTGCTAAGACTTCCATGGAATGATTTAGGTTGGAAAAGACTTCTGGAATCATGGAGTCCAACCCTGAACCCAGCACTGCCAAAGCCTCTGCTGCTTCTGTCCCATCCAGGATTGAGGTGATCCCTCATCCCTGTGGGATCCTCTTCCTCCCACAGATCATGGGAAAGGTTTGGATGTGCCCATGAGCCCTTCCCTGCCTGCTCCAGGGCTCTGGGATGGGGCAGGAGCAGCCAGGGCTGTCCCTCACTCCCTTGGGATTGTTCACCTTCCCCCTTCCAGGCTGTATTTCTGGGATTGGGCTGATTCCCATCGTCAGGGCCCTGTTTCATTCCCGTTACCTCGGGTGCACAAGGAACACCTCAGATCCAGCTCTCCCATCTCTCTCCCACCTGATTAATCCCTGTTTCCCTGGCAGGTGAGGGATGATCTCCCCTGAGCCAGTTCCCTGCCACCAGCTCCAATCACTCCACTCCTGAATTTTCCCCCTGTTTTAACAACAGGAAGGATATTTCCTGCTCTTTGAAGTCGGGCTTGCAGAGACCGAAGGGATGGGCGCTTGGAAGAGTGGGAAATGGGCAGGAAGATGCTGCTGGAGGCATGGAAGGGAGAGGGATGAGCTGGAGGGGCTGGTTTTGTGCAGAAAAAGCGAGAAGGAAATGATATCTAGGGGAGAGAAATGTTTTGGGTAGGCAGCTCGTTCCCGATGAGGGCTTCCCTTGGTTTTTGATGGGAGAACAGGATGGATGTGGAGCTCTGGATTGAGCTGGAGACAAACCTGGCTTTTTTTTCTCCTCCCAATTATCACCTTTATCAGGAGCTTCCCAATCCGGGGGCCTGGGCACGACCCCCCCTTTCCCAGAGCTCTTCCTGCCAGGTTCACACCAGGACCTGAAATGAAACTTTTCCTACAGTTCCCTCCCAGCAGCGTTTGAGTCACGGGGAAAAAAATAAATCCCAATTTCTCCCTCTTGAATGGATGTTTTAATTAGGGAAATGTGCTTGGCTTGCCAGCGGTGCCACAGGTGTGTCCTGGCTGCTGAGCTCTTCCAGTGGCTCAAAAACCCCACTGAAGGAGCAGCTCCTGCTAAATGAGAGCCTGGGAGAGATTTGTGCAGCTAAATAATGAATCTCTTGAAATGCAAAGGCTTTTTCCTCTTTTTTTAATTCATCTTTTTTTTTTTTTTCCCCCCTCTCCTCTCCTCCCTTTGATTGTGCCATTTGTTCCAGTTTCTATAATAAGTTTGTTTGGGCTTGCAGATTTCCAACTGGAAGCTGCTCTGCTTGGAGCTCCTGCAGCTCAGCGGGAGGAATTGCAGGGGGTGTACAGGGTTTGTCCGTGTGCTTGGCTCCGTGGAAAAGAGAGGTTTTTTCCCCCAAAATGTCCCTCCTGGGTGAGGTGGGGATGAGCCGTGCTGAAATCTGAGTGTTGTGGGGCTCCTGGGATGCGGGCTGGGGTTCATTCCATTTAAATAATGCTTATTAAAGCCAGATTCCAGGTTTTCTTTGGAATGCTGCTGGCTGGGGGTTTATGGCATGATGCAGCTCTGCTGAAGTCTCTGGGATTTCTGTGCTCACCCCAGGCCCTGGAGCTCGAGAAGGCACCGGGCTCCAGAGCTGGGTTATCCCCTAGGAAGGAATCACCTATGGATGTGGAGGGCAGGGATGGACAACGGCACCTCTGGAGTAAATCCTGGAATGGTTTGGGTTGGAAGGACCTCCAAGCTCCTCTCATTCCCTGGGCAGGGACACCTCCCACCAGCCCAGGCTGCTCCAAGCCTTATCCCAGGCTGGAGCAGGGAGCGAGGCTGGCAGGCTCCTCCCTGAAGTGGGAAAGCACAAAAATCCCCTCGCTGCCATTCCGAGGACACGAGGATGAGCCAGGATTGCTGGATTTGGAGCCCCCACGCTCCTGGTGCTGTCAGGAACTCGTGAACTCTCTCCCATCTGCTGTCTGCTGACACCAGAGCTGCCAAAACAGAGCCTTGTCCCCACTGCTGGCTCTGCTGCTGCCCACCCAGCCCAGCTTCCCGCTGGGAACGGGCTGTGGGCTCCTCAGGAAGCCTCGGGAGGCACCTCCACAGCTCAGAGCCCAGCGGGATCAGCCCCTGCGTGGGGAGGAGTGGGAGATTCCCGGGTGGGCTTTGGCAGAGCCCGTGGGTTACCATGGCTTTGCTTGGATGATGTGTGGAATTACTGATCCACGTCCCCGAGCGTGGCCGGGCTTGGCCATCTCCTGTTGACTGCAGCCAGGCCTTTATGAGCTGTGAGGGGTCACACGCCCTAAAATGCTTTATTTTGGGAAGAAATTCCTCCCTGGCAGGGTGGGGAGGGCCTGGTGCAGGCTGCCCATCCCTGGAAGTGTCCAAGGCCAGGCTGGAGCAACCTGGCCTCATGGCAGGGGTGGAATGGGATGGTTTTAAGGTTCCAACCCAACCCAAACCATTCCACGCTGGGATCATTTCCCCTCCTCGTGCTGCTGTTCCTTCATCCAACTTTTCCCCACGGATCCCGTGGAATGCTGGCTGTCCAACACCAGCCCCAGAGGGCTCTCTGAGTGCAGGGAACTTGTGGATGCTTTACGAGCATTTCAGAGGTGCTGGCAGCCGAGTCCCCACGAATCCAACGCCATCACCCAAGGTGGGAAAACGTCTTTGCAACTCCGCGAGGTTTTTATTTCCCTGCCACGGCTCCGTCAGATTTGGGTCAGGCTGCCACGGGGGGCTGCTTTCTCTGGTGGGCTCAGGTCTCCTCCTCCTCCATTCCTCAGTTTCTTCCTCGCTGAATGGCATAAATAATGCAGCTTTTTTTTTCCCTCGCCGTGCTATTTTTAGGGCCAGGATTCTGGGTTAGCCGAGCGCACGCTGCCGCCGCCAAGCAGCAGGCAGCTCGTTCCTGCTTTCCAAAACTCCTTCAGCCCATGTTGGCTTTCCAAAACTTCCCAAAATGGTTTGTGGGGTTTGTTTTTTTTTTTTACCTTTGCAGGAGCCAGGTGTGTTTTTACAGCCTGCTCTCCAGTGGGATTTCACGTCGCTCCAAGAATTCCCATCCAAGACCCGCAGTGCTTTTCCTCAAATAATAAGAAAAATAATTAATTAATTAAAGGCCTCACCAGAGCCCTGCCAGGATCTCCTCGTGCAGCTCTTCGTGGGCAGCTGCTGGGGCTGGGTGGAAAGGTTTCTACCTGGGGACAAAGGTGATGCCTTGGATGGATTTTCCTTGTCCGTGGAGCTGGGGCCGGTGTCGGTTCTGTGGCAGCACCCCTGGAAGTCAATATCGTGCCACAGAAACCTCTTGGAGTCTCATTTCTCACTGGGATGGGGTTTTTTCCCCAGAGCTGGAAAGGGGGAGCGACACTGGGAAAAGGAAGAGTGGGACCAGGAAAAGGAACAGCAGGACCAGGAAAAGGAACAGTGGGACCAAAGGCAGCGGCCGCCCCCGAGCAGCGGGACCCTGCCCTGGCATCCTGCGCTTTTCCTGGCATTCCCTGCACTTTTCCTGGCATTCCCTGTGCCTTTCCTGACATTCCCTGTGCCTCTCCCCAGGCGCCTGATGACCAGGCTGGAGGACATGCGGCGCAGCGTGCTGGGGGACGGCGTGAACCGCTGCATCCTCTGCGGGGAGCAGCTGGGGGCCAGGGGCTCCTCCTGCGTCGTCTGCGAGGACTGCAAGAAGGTGAGACCCCCTCACCCCTCACCCGGGACCCCCAAACCACCCCCAACCCGGCGGCAGGGCGGATTTGGGGGTGCCCATTTCCATAGCCCGGCATCCCCGGGGTCACTTGTGGACATTTTGGTGGCGCCGGTGGTCAGGCAGCTCTTTGCTCTCCCCGCAGAACGTGTGCACCAAGTGTGGGGTGCAGACCACCAACAACCGGCCCCAGGCCATCTGGCTCTGCAAGATCTGCAGCGAGCAGCGGGAGGTGCGTGTGCCCCCATCCCATCCCACCCCATCCCATCCCACCCCATCCCATCCCATCCCATCCCACCCCACCCCATCCCATCCCATCCCATCCCACCCCATCCCACCCCACCCCATCCCATCCCATCCCATCCCATCCCATCCCATCCCATCCCATCCCATCCCATCCCACCCCACCCCATCCCACCCCATCCCACCCCATCCCATCCCATCCCTCCAAGACGGCACCGACTCAACCTCCCAGGGGCCTCCAGCCTCGCCCAGCCCCTGTTCGAGCGTGGTTCTTCCAGGACGGTTTTGTTTCCTACGCAAAATGATGTTTTATTTTGTGAAAGCGAAGGTTTGGGGTGCAAGGGGCTGTGGCGGGCAGAGATCGGCTCCCTGCAGGGTGAGCCGGGGAGTTAATGGAGTAATTAATTAGCAGGGTGGGGAGGTGGGGTTGCACATCCTCCTGCCTCGGGGGATGAAGCCCTGAGAGCCCCTCTCCTGCTCCCGCAGGTGTGGAAACGCTCCGGTGCCTGGTTCTTCAAGGGTTTGCCCAAGCAGATGCTGCCGCAGCCGATGCCCATCAGCAAGAAGGGACCCCAAACCCCGAGCGAGCCCCGCCCGGCCGAGCCGCCCGCCCCGGACCCCAAATTCCCCTCCCGGGCACCCAGCCGAGGTAGGTGACAGCGGGTGCTGACCCCCGCCAGCACGGCCAGCGAGGCTCTGGGGCTCCTCCCCATCCTCGGCAAGAAAACTCTGGGGGGAAAAAAGCACCCAGAGCAGTGGTGTGGCTGCTGCCTGTGTCCTAAAGGGGGTAGAAATAGAGCCTGGAGAGGTTTGATCCAGGATTTCCAAGTGGGCATGGATGGGGTTGCAGGACACCCTCGAGCAAAGCAGCCCCGGGTGGGGATCAGGGCGCCCGGCTGCGAGTTTGGGCAGCGCCTGGGTAGGAATGCGGTGATGGAGAAGCCTTGAAAAAAATCGGGATAAAAAGGGAAATCCTGGGAAAGAGTGGCAGCGGGTCCCGGGATTGGGGTTGGGGCTGCGTGGGCTGCGGCTTCACCCCCTCTCGCTCTGTTTGTGCCCCCAAGGCCAGGCGGATGCCGAGGACACCGAGGGTAAGCACCGGCCTTTGTCCCCTCTCTGAGCCGCTTCCCTGCCTCCTCCTCCTCTTCCCACGGCGTTTTCCCGCACAGTTTCCCCCGGGATGCTGCAGCAAGGACCTCTCCTCGCTGCTGCCGCCCACCCTGCGGGGGGAGGCCCGGGTTATTCCAGGGTTATCCCGGGTTATTCCACCTCCCGCACACGCCGGGGCTGAGCCGCTGCCGCTCCAGAGCCGCCTCCGGGGGTGGTGGGTCCTGCTGGGAGGGGCAGGTGGGGTTTTTTTAGGGTTATTTTTTTTCCTGGTTATTTAACGGCAATCCTTGGAAAAGCTCCCGGGGAAACTTTAGGAGGCTTGTGGGGGCTCCTGCCTGTCTGTGGGGGATGCAGCAGCCGAGCCTTGTGCTGTGCACGGGAGGCAGAGCGGGGAGAGGAGGCAGCGGTGGCTTGCTCTGGTTATTCCTTGCACCCTCCAGCACTTCCAATGGTGGAATTATTCCCTTTGGAAAAGCCTTCAGAGCCCATCGAGTTCAAGCGTTCCTCCAGCAGTGCCAAGGCCACCACTGACCCGTGTCCCCTAAAGGCCCACATCCACACTGCTGTTAAATCCCTGCAGGGATGGGGACTCCTGGGCAGCCTGTGCCGGGGCTGGACAATCCTTCCAGTGAAAAAATTGTCCCTAATATCCAATCCAAACCTCCCCAGGCATAACTCGAGGCCGTTTCCTCTTGTCCTGTTGCTTCTTCCCTGCGAGGAGAGCCCGACCCCCATGTGGCTCCTGTCAGGGAGTTGTGGAGAGTGACAGGGTCTCCCTGGGAATTCATTTGGAGTAAAGCCCCCATTCTCCCACTTCCACGTTGGATTCCAAGGGGATGAGGATCCCTGACCCCTCTCCAACACCGTCTGCTCCTCATTTGGGTGATCATTAATTTGGGAGCAGCACAGTGGCTGCAAACCCTCCTCTTTCTCGACTCCATGGAGCAGGCAAAGAGGGGGCTGAGGGGACAGCTCCCCCCTGGAATGGTCCCCTGCATCCCACCCTTCCTTCAGCTCAGATTCTGCTGCTCCCAGCTGCTGATCTCCCTCTTCCCATGCAGCAGCAGTTGGGGAAAGCACTTAATTAAAAGCAATTTAATCACGCCCGTGGCTGGTGCCGCTAAACTTCCCGGCCCCACAGGCAGCAGCTTTCATTAATCCGACGGCTCCCGGAGTCGGGAAGGCTTTGCCAGCTCCGCACGTCGCTCCGGGTGCTCAGCATGCTCCTGCCGTGCCCATGATTTTCCTACAGCTCCCTTGGAAAATTATTTATTGCACCGCTCTTTCTGCACCACGGGGCTCCCGCTCCTGGATGCTCATTTCGCTCCCTCCCTGCTCTTCAGCATTCCCGGTGTTTTTCCCTCTCTCCCTCCTCCTTTTTCCCCCCACCACAATCTGTTGCGTTGCGCGTTGTCCTCACGCCCGGTGACCCTGAGAGCGCAGCCAAGGAGAAACAGCCCATTTATGTCGCGGCAGAGATTTATCCCTGGCGTCTCCGGCAGCAGCCAGGTGAGCGCCGAGACCTTTCCCGTCACGTCCGTGGGGTTGCAATTCATCACCCCGGAGCGCCGGGCTGGGATTGATCCGCTGGGACGGCGGCTGCTGGGTGATGGAAGGGAGAGGCAGAGGCAGCTGCCACGGCTGTCTCCTTAATAAATGGGAGATGATCAGCAGGAGGAAAACACGTCCCCCCCACCCCACCCCACCCCAGGAATGCGGAGCCGTGATGCCATCAGGGCTTTGCGGGGTGCCGAGGACCAGCTGATGCATACCTCTGGCCTTGTTTTCCCGTGGCACCCCGGTGTCCCCGCGGTTCGCTGTGTCCTTGGCGATTTCCCGAGCGCTGCGCGCAGCTTTGGTGGCGCAGATCCCTCCTGCTGCAGTGCCCAGGGCTCCGCAGGTGCTGCTGCAGTGCCCGTGCCCACCGTGCCCCTGCTGCTGCTGCTGCTGCTGCTGCGGGCACCCAGGGGTGGCCGCTCGCTTTTCCAGCCTCACTGCTCCATCACCGCTCTCCCTGCAGGCTCCGACGCCGCTGCAGCCGCCCGGGGAAGCCGCAGGGCAGCCGAGGGCCGGCCGGGTCCGTGCGGCAGCGAGGGCACCGGCGGGGACAGCGACAGCCGGGACCACGCTGCCGAGAGCGGGGTCAGCAGGAGCCCCGGTGAGAGCGGAGCTCCCGGAGGGAGAAATCGGGGGGGGGGGCACAAAGCCGGGAGCCATCTGCGGGTGGTCCCTGCTGAGTGTCCCCCGTCCTCGCAGGTGTGAAGAGAACCAACTCCGTGCAAGGCCAGCGGCCACCCCCGCCGGCCACCGCCGCTCCCGCAGCAGCTCCCGCAGGTAGGACTCGATGGGGATGCGGCCGAGGCGCTGGGGGCACCCCAGGGTGGGGCAGGGCCCCTCCGGCTCGGCGCGGTGGGAGACGGAAGGGAGGGGATGTCGCAGGTGATGCCACCTCTGTCCCCAGCGCCGGCGGCAGCAGCGGCAAGGCCGGGTCCCGGGGGTCCCGCCCGCTTCCCGGAGAGACAAGGTAACCCCGGGCTGGCTGCGGGGGGCTGGGGGGCAGAGCGGGCCGGGGGCTAACGGGGGGTCCCTCCCGCAGCGAGCCCGCCGCTGGCAGCCCCGGAGCCGGGCCGCGCCGCCAGGGAGGAGCGGGGAGGGGGCTTGGCCGCTGCCCCCGGCAGGGAGGACAGGCCAGCCTGGCAGCCCCCGGCCCCCGCACAGCCCCCGGCCGCCCCGCCGGCGTCCGCGGCCCCGCAGCGGCAGCAGCAGCCCCGCGAAGAGGAGGAGGAGGATGCCAACAGCTACGACTCGGATGAAGGCAGTACGTAGCCAGGAAGGGAGGGAGGTTTTTCTTTAGGAAATGTGGGGTTTGGAGGAGGTTGCTGGGCGGGAGTGACTCGCAGTGGAAGGTGGTGGGTGTCCAGCACGGGAAGTCCTTGGGAATGCTGCTTCCATGCGGGGCTTGGAGCTGGGACAGGGATTTGAGGGGGAGGATGTGTGGTGGAACATCCTGGGTGGGAAGAGCCGCTCGGGGCCGGGAATGGGTGCTTGGGTAGGAGCAGCTGATGCCCTCTGTGCCTGCTCTTCATCCCTGGGAGGAAGGAACAAAAGCCTGAGGTGCTTTCCAGCAACCAAAACAGGGGCCAGGCTGAGCCCCAGCCTTGCAGGAGGTGCTGTTCCCGAGCTGGAGCCTCTCCTCAGGGTGCTCCAGGGTGGAATTCCTGTGGGAAGGGTTGGTGGGGTCACTCCTCCTTTGCCTGGAGTCAGCTCCAAAGCCTCGGGCTGCCCTCCCGGGGCAGTCCCTGCTCTGCAGAGCCGTGTCCGGAGCTCCCGAATCCGCCGGGATTTGCGGCGGTTTGGCCGCTGCCAGCACAGTCTCACTGCATTAAACAGCTTTTACATTTGACCTGCAAATCTTTCTAATTATTACTAATCGGGGATGATTAAACGCAGTTTAACGAGGGTTTTAACGAGGTCCTGTTTCCTCCTCCTCCTCCTCCCTCGCTGTCAGCCACGCTGGGAGCCCTGGAGTTCAGCCTGCTCTACGACCAGGAGAACAGCTCCCTGCACTGCACCCTCATCAAGGCCAAGGCAAGTGCTCCTCTTTTTTCCCATCTTTTCCCTCATTTCAATCCACCTGGCTCCCAGTTTCTCTGGCACGATGGGATGGAAGCCGTGTGGCTGCTCTCTTGGGAGACCCCCAGGCACGGCTGCTCCTGGCTGGGGAGGGTTTGAGGAATTTTCTTTGAGAGATCCGTGGGAGTCGTGGTGCCCTGGAACCAAGGAGAAGCTGTGGCTGCCCCATCCCTGGGAGTATCCAAAGCCAGGTTGGAGCAGCCTGGGCGAGTGGAAGTTGTCCCTGCCCATGGCAGGGGGCTGAACTCGGTGGTGTTTGAGGCCTCTTCCAACCCAAACCATTCTGTGATCCTACAACTCTGATTTTTCCAGGGGTGGGTTGGATGTTTCAGCACATCCTGGCACCCAGGGCCGCTCGGGGCAGAGGCTCTTGGGTCACTGACCACGTTTTCTCTTTGAGTTTTTCGTGGGCAGCTTTGTCTCCCGGCTTTGCTGAAGGAGGATTCACATCCCAGGTTTCCTTTATCTTCTTTTAGGGCTTAAAACCGATGGATTCCAATGGCCTGGCTGATCCCTACGTGAAGCTGCACCTCCTGCCCGGAGCCAGCAAGGTGAGGCTTTGCATTTTGGGTGCATTTTGGGATTGGGAAGGAGCAGAGGTTCCTCAAATCCCACTCAGGTCCCTCCCTTGGATCAGATTTTCCCTGGTGATTTCTCTGCTCGCTGCTCTTTCCCCTGGAGGTTTTTCTGAACAGGGAGGACGCTCCCAGATGTTTTCCCAGACCCGAGGAACAGCTCATCCTGCAGGCAGGAATCTGCTCAGGGATGGAGGGAAGCTCCAGGGGAGCACCAGAAAACATCTGCCCCGAAATCTAATTATGGCCAGGGCTGGAATTGTCCGTTTGCTTGGAAGCTGCAGCATGTTCTTGTTGGAGCTATGGGGAGAGAATGATGGCTCCAGCATGGAAATTCCTGGGAATCTCCCTGCCCAGCCCAGCCCAGCTGATCTTGGGGGGCAAACCTTGAGGAAGGGATGAGCACCAGCAGTGCTGGCTCTTTGTTCAGGGGCTGCAGCAGAGTTTTGCTCAGAGGAACCAGGAGTAAAACCAGGGGAAAACTGATGATAAAATCACTGGGTTGATTTTTACAGCTTTGTTTCGTGCACGGGGGATTCCTGGTCTTGTTGGGAGGAAATCCAGGAGTGATGTTGGGAATTGCTTTGATTTCTCTTGCTCTCATTTGCTGATATTTCTTTTAATTAATTTTGAACTCATGTTTGTGAAAGACACACAAGCGACAGCTCCTCGATTCCCCACTGCCACCTCCTTTAGATGGTGGCAGCCTTGACCTGAGCCCCCACAGCCTTCCCTGGGCACCTTTTCCCTCTTTCCTTGTGGGAATAAACCGTCAGGAGTGACAAAATCCAGGCTCTCGTGGCCACCACCAACCCCTCGCTGCTTGTGCAAAGCTCCACCTCGACGCTCCCCTGGGGCACATCCGCCTCACCATCACCCAGATGTGATGGAGCATCCCTGGAGGGAGCTGGGATTTGGGCAGGGCGGAATTCCCGGGGTGTGACTGCTCCGTGGTTTTTGGGATGTCCGCAGTCGAACAAGCTGAGGACGAAGACGCTGCGCAACACCCGGAACCCCGTGTGGAACGAGACCCTGGTGTACCACGGCATCACCGACGAGGACATGCAGAGGAAAACCCTCAGGCAGGAGCCCAGGGATCCCATGGAAGGGTGGGATGGGGCTGAGGGTGGCCTCGCTCGGAGCATCACACTCAGACTTCCCCAGGAGCGCAGGGGACACCAGGAAATGCAGTTTTGGGTTAAAATTGACATGAATTTGCTCGTTTGGGTGGTTCTTTTAAGGGAGGGAAAGCAGCGTTTTGACCTTGTCATTTAATAGTGAATTGTTGACATTACTGTAATTTTTATCGTCGTAGAGATGTGTGGTTTTTGAATCTCTGCTGATTTGGCAATATTCCAGAAAAAAGAAGCCTATTTAAATATCTCTCGAAATTTCTGGCTCTTTCCCCACTCAGGGAACTTCCACCTTTTGATTTCTTACGAAGCAAATAGTAAAAATGTTGATTTTTTTTTTTCCTTTTTTGGGGCAAACTAGAAATTTGGGGGTCGATTGTTTTTGGTCAGAGCAGATCCAGATCAAGGGTGGGTTTGGGGGGTTTGGCTCTGGAGTCAGGCACTGCTCCAGCCTGGTTGACTTTCCCCTTTCCCTCTTCCCTCCAGGATCTCCGTGTGTGACGAGGACAAATTCGGCCACAACGAGTTCATCGGAGAAACCAGAGTTGCCTTGAAAAAACTCAAAGCCAACCAGAAAAAGAACTTCAACATCTGCCTGGAGAGAGTAATACCAGTGAGTGTCCATGAAAATTCCTTCCGTTCCCGTTGGGAATGCAAACAAATGGCACCCGAGGGGTGCAGGGATGGGCTCTGGGGGCTGGAGGTGCCCAAATTCCCTGGCACCTTTAGGAGTTGGATTCCCACCTGGGCTGATGTGATCCATCAGGGCCAGGAGATAAGAGCGTGGTGGGAATCCATGGGAAGTGACTCCAGGGACTGCTGATGGATGTCACCGCGGAGGAGGGATCATCCCCTGCTCCATCCCCTGTTGACTCTGCTGGGGTGGAGGCTGCTGGAGCAGAAGGACATTCCTGAGGCCCTCCCACTCCAGAATCCAGTGCTGGAGCCGGGCTGCATTCCCAGGGATTTTTCCTGTGGGATGGTGCCTCTCCCAGTCACTCACGGCAGTCCCTTTCTCCCTTTCCCGTCCCAGACGAAGCGCACCGGAACAACCGGCGCATCCCGCGGCATGGCCCTGTACGAAGAGGAGGTGAGTCCTTGCAGCATCCAAACTCCATCCATGTCCCACCCACCAATCCCTTGTGCAAAAACCCCATTATCCCCCCGCCACCACGGAGATCCGACATTCCCCGTTATCCTCATCATCCCTCCTGCTTCTCCGATGAGTTTCCTTGACTCGGCTCCTCCACGGCCTCCCTCCCTCCCTCAGGTGGATCGCGGCGGGGACGTGGAGGAGCGCGGCAAGATCCTGGTGTCCCTCATGTACAGCACCCAGCAGGGCGGGCTCATCGTGGGCATCGTACGCTGCGTGCACCTGGCGGCCATGGACGCCAACGGATACTCGGATCCCTTCGTCAAGCTGTGAGTGAGCCGGGAGCGGCTCCGGGCTGGAGCGCGAGGCCATGGAGCCACCTGCTGTCCTCTGGAGCTCCTTCCAAAGCCTCCGGAGCCCTGGTGCAGCAGGAGCTGTCCAGCAGCAGGGGTGGTGTCCTGGTTTTGGGTGATGTTTGGGGGTGTTCACCCGGCCCTTGTGGGGCTGTCGCTTCCTGGAGGTCCCCAAATTCCCAAATCCCACGGTGATCTCGTGGAGAATCCCAGAGTTGTTAGAGGTTTGGAGTCCCAGCTTTGGTCACCTCATGTCTGCAAACAAAGGACGTGTGAGGGATGTGGGGATGGGTTTGGGGCTGCAGCCCAAGGTGGAGGTGCCTGATTTCCCAGGTATCCATAGGGGAATATCCATAGGGATTCCCACCCGTGGCTGGGCCAATGTGACTTCTCAGGAGCGTGGTGGGAATCCTGGGACAGTGGAAGCTGGAGGACAGGGGGTTCTTCTCTCCACCTCTGACCCGAGGTGGCTCCATGTCCCTCTGTGCCCCATAATCCCAGATGGCTCCTGGGAATGTGTGGGAATAAGGTTTTTATTCCTCCTTCACCACGGAGAGGTCCCTGCAGCCATTCCTGGTGGGGTTTTTTTGCTGTTTTTATTCTTTGCCTTCATAAAAACCCTCTGTTCTCCCTAAAACTCACTCAGTAATCTCACGTTGAGCAACTCTGCTCATCTCTTTGTAGCTCAGCGGGACCGAGCAGTTTCCCTTCCCAGTCTCTCTTTATTTGTTGGATTCTCCATTTCCACAAACAGAAGATGGTGGCTTTCCATTTTTAATTTAGCTTCCAGCAGAGAGCTGATGAATCCCAGCTCTAAATTGAGTTCTGGATCTGCAGCCAGGCTGCGCAGCCCCAGCCCCACACTTTTCCCACATCCTCTGGAAGGTGGGAAGGGAGACTGGCCCTAAATAAATCTCTTCCAGCCCAGAAACTCGCTTTTTAAAGCTTATAAACTCCCACTGTTCTTGCACTTGGATTCGGAGCTGTTTTCTGTTGCCCCCAGTTGGCTGAAACCTGACATGGGGAAAAAGGCCAAGCACAAGACGCAGATTAAGAAGAAAACGTTGAATCCTGAGTTTAACGAGGTAGGGATGGATATTTTTTATATTATTAAATCAATTTACTGCTCACTGTGTTGACTGGAGGAGGTGCAGGACAAGCTCAAACTCCTTTCCCTCTCCCATGCCAAGGAATATTTTGGGAATGGCTTTGCCATGGCAGCACTACACACCCCGAAAGCACCCTGCTGCCGGCTCCGTGTCATCCCAGCTGGGGATGTGGGTGGGATGAGCATTCCTGGGGGTGGGAATTGGAATTTCTCCGCTGGTGCTGCTTTGGAGGGACACCCAGAAAGGGCTCACGTAGGTGCAAGGGCTGAGCTCAGCTCCCAGGTGCTGTGATCCCGGGAGAAGAAGCGCTGCAGAGAAGGAGCATTTTCTCTTCGTTAATTTTATTTTAACCACCCTCTCCTTGGATTTTGTAATCCAGGCTGAACAGGGATCATGTCAAACCCCCTAACTGCAGCTTTTGGGGTATGTTTTCCTTTTTGGGGCGTGACGTGGGTGTTCCTATTTCTGCAGGAGTTCTTCTACGACATCAAACACAGCGACCTGGCCAAGAAATCCCTGGACATTTCCGTCTGGGATTACGACATCGGAAAATCCAATGACTACATCGGTGAGCTGGAAGTCTCTGCCCTGTGGGGCGGGGGTTTGGTGCCTGCTGTGGGGTTTGCTGGATGGGATTGGGAGTGTGGGGTCACCTGCCCGGGTGGGGCGATGGAATCTGGTGGATGCAGACCCCACACTGCCCCACCTCCAGCACCCTGGGAGACCTTTTGGGCAGGAAAAGAATCTCCAGGCGTTTCCATGAGATTTTTGGATCCGGGAGAGCGTGATTTCCTGGAACATCAGCGTCACCTCTGGCTACAAAAGTCTGCTCTTCTCCCCTTTTCCCAGGCGGGTGCCAGCTGGGAATCACGGCCAAGGGCGAGCGCTTGAAACACTGGTACGAGTGCCTCAAGAACAAGGACAAGAAGATCGAGCGCTGGCACACCCTGCAGAACGAGAACCACGTCGCCAGCGATTAAAGGGAGCCTCTGCCCGGCCCTCCCCGCCCCGTGCCACGCCCCTGCAGGTCCCTGATGTCCCCGGTGTCCCCGGTGTCCCGTCTTCCAGTGCAGCCACACCTCGCTACAGCCTCCGGTCCCAGCGTCCTCCACCTCCCCCGAGCCCTCTCCATCCTGGAAACTCCCCCGGATCTTTTCTATTCTCCTTTCTTTATTTTCAGCCGGGGGGCGGGAGGCCGTCGAGTTCCCCCCGGGTGTGTGATTTTTGGCAAGCAATAGTTCCCTCCTGACTGCTCCGCTCCCTCTCCCCGCTCCCCGTGGCAGCGTTCCCTCCAACCTCCGCTCCCGGCATCTCCCGGTGGGAGATCGGAGTTCTGGGCTCGGGAGCATCAGCCTGTCCCGCTTGTGTGATCTCAATACCTCAGTTGCAATAACGAAAAAGCTCCTCCAAGGCTTTGGCGTGGGTGTCACCGTCGCCTGGTGTCCGTGCCGTGGTGCTCAGGCCAAATCTGGTGGCACCGGTGCCGTCCCGCTTGAGCTTCACCTCTGCTTCGGCCCCCCCGAGCGGTGTTGTGGCACATCCCCTTGCTGAGAAAAACCCACCACCAAGGCAGTGGCAGCGGCAGGGAGGGTTCGGGGAGCTCTGTGCTCGCAGGGAAGCAGGTTTGGCTTTGGTTCGTGGCGTTCCTGCGCCCCAGGAATTACGGGGGCTCCGCGGCGGTGGGAGCCCGGCTGTGCTTTGGGGTTGTGACTACCTCCTCTTCACCTCGGAGCTGTGTAGTAGTGCCCGGCTGAGCCCTGAGGGCTGCCCCTGGCTCCCCTCAGAGCCCTCCTGCTTCCGAGGATTCACTGTTCCTCAGGAGGGAAGCTGAGGGAGCTGCTCCTTCCCCTCAACCCCCTGATTATTGCTTTAATCCACCCCAGCTCCTGGAATTAGCTGGAGCAGTCCGAGATCTTCCAAACTTGGCTCGGTTTGGTTTTTCTTTTGTTTCTCCCGATTCTGCACAAGAATCTTTGTCCTCGAGCTGCGCTTTTAGGGATGGCCCAGAGCTGTTGGATCTGCCCTGGACAGCAGGAGAGCTCAGGCTCTCTCCAGCTGCTGCTGCTCAGGTCTGGAACCATTCCCTGGCTCTGGAAAAGCCCAAGCATATCCCTGTGGATAGGAGCACCATAAGCACGATGGAATATAGGGAATTTTTCGTCACACTGCGCATGTTGTGTGAAACCTCCCCACCCCCCCCGCACCCTCTGCTGCGGCCGCTCGCTCTTGGCGTTGGATGAGTTTTGTTTTCCTGACGTTTTCTTTGTTTCCCCCACCCCCAGCAGAACTTGCTGATGTGCCCGGGTTGGCCCCAGCCCTGGGTGACACAAACTGAGCTGGCCCAGCCCCTCCCAGGCTCCCCCATCCTTGGATTTCCAGGTGGGAAAAGCCAACCCAGCCCACCCCGAGCATCCCCTGCTGTGTCCAGCCGGAGCTGGGACTCCTCTTCCATGGCCCCGGGCTCCATCCCAGGGTTGGGCTTGTGCCTGGGTGCCCAGAGGGGTGGAATGGAAGAGGACACCTGGGAAATTTTCCCCTTTTTTCATGGAATTCTTGCCTGTGTGCCGGTCAGTGTGGCCCTCCCGAGCCACACCAGCCAGAACCCAGACCGAAACAATCCCGTTCTTTTGGGATTTTTCCCCTCTGCATCCCGTGCTGGAGCCTCCCTGCTCCAGGCCCGGGTGAGCTGTGGGATGCTGGGATCCAGGATCAATGGTTGGACTCTCCCTTTTCCAACCTTCGTGACTCCGAGCTGCCCCCAGCCTTTCCAGAGGGATGGGCCTGGCCCAAACCTTCCCGTTCATCCCAGAGCAGCCCTCGGGCATGGAGCTGTGCTGGGGAAATGTGTGGCTGAGGGTTAAAAAATACCTTTGAAAATCATTATTTAAGCAATTCCTTGATTTCTCCCAGCCCTGCAGCAGCCCAGCCTCCTTTGGATGTGCAGAACAACTCACTTAAGGTCACCCTTATCCTGTCCTGTATTCCCATTCCCTGTTCAGCCTGCTTTCTTTGGGAAAAGGATGCTCAGATCATCTCTTTGCACCTCCAAAATTCAAGTGCAACTCGCCAACCTCCTCAGTATTGTGCAAAACCACGCCCTGTCCCCCCACCCCGATCCTTCTCAGTTTTTCTGATGGTAATTCCTGCCCTGAATGACTTCTTTTCGTTGTAAATAAAGCATGCACCTATGGATTGGGAATGGTGAAAAACAAACAAACAAACAACAACAACAACCAAAAAAAAGAGAAAAAAAAAAGAAAAAAAAAAGAAAATTCAAAGCCTCTTCTACTGCTGTTTGCATTCAGACTCGCATGCAGTGATTTTACAGCCAAATACCAGTTTACAACTGTTAAAAAGAGAAAAAGAAAATGTTACACAGGAATTAGAAATCCTCCAGTCTTCCGCTGCATGCAGCACAACATCCTCTCTTGGTGTGGTATCTAATAAAGTGAGACTATTGGAAAAGAACAATAAAAAAACCCCGGGTTTTGGCTTCTTTCATTCCCTGTGGGAATAGGAACAGCGTGGGCTGGGAATTCCTGGTGGGTCGGGGGTGCTGGGATTGGGTTGGGCTCGGGGTGTTGAGGAGTTTGGGGTGGTTGTGGGCAGCGATCCCGGCTCTCCCGCGGGTGACGGGGATCTGTGTTTGGGAATATCCTGGTTGAATCGCGCAGCTTTAAATCGCCCCTGGGGGTGAACGCCCTGGGGAAAAGCAGGAATGGCGGTGGGAGATTCTTTCCCTTCCCTCACCCCGAGTCTGGGGAGCAGCAGCCGCTCCCTCGGGCTGTGGCAGCTCCCGTTGTACCGCTGCTCCAACCAAGCGACGATTTCCTTGAATTTCCTATAATTTCCTTTAATTTCGGGCGTTTCCCGGCTCGATTCCCGGGGCAGGGAGGGTGGGAGCCCTCAGGGGCAGCGGCTCCGGGGAGCTCTGGCGGTGACATCGCCCCCGGAGCGGGACGAGGCGGCGGTGGCGATGCCCAGAGACAGCAGCAGATGTCACTGGAGCTGCAGGGATGCAGCGGGAAGGAGGTGCCGGAAAGATCCTCAGGGATTTGGGAATTTGGAGGGGAAACGCTCGCACCCCGCTCCTAGCGCTGCTTCTCTCCCAAACCTTCAGTGGCAGGGAAGAGTTGGGGGTTTTCCTCTGGAAATAAACGTTCCCAGGGAAGTCCAGCAGTCTTAAAACTGAACTTTAAAAACTTTTTATTGGTTTTGTTTTCCAGCGCTGAGTTCTTCCCATTGATTTTTCCTCCTCATTTTGGTTTTTCCCCTGCCCAGCACGTGGCCAGCAGAATGAAGGAATTCCAGTGGAGAAGTCGCATCCAAGAGCTCCCAAACAAGAAATCCAATCCAAGAGGTCCCAGCAGAGAGACGTCCAGCTCCAGCTGAAGACCGGGATGAGGATCCCCCACATTCCCTGGGATGAAGGTGCTGTGGTGTTCGTGGGTGAGGCAGCACCAGCCATGCTCGGCTGTGAATTCCCAAAGGCAAAATTATTCCAAAGAGGGATTTTGAGCAAATCCGTTGGAATAAGAAAGGATCCTTTGTTCCCCCTCATTCCTTATTTCTCCTCCCATTTTCCTCTCAGCCTCTCCGGAAGGAAAGTCCTTGGATTGCAAACTGGGCTTGTTCAGGGCCATCCTTTGCACCTCCTGCTTCTGTAGGTGGCTTCCCAGTTCTGATTCCATCTCATTCCACTCTTCCAGCCGCTTTCCTCGTGCTCTGACTGCATTTGGACCTTTGGAGCCATCAGTGGATTCTCATCCTGGCTCCAGCCAGGCCAGTCAGGAGAAGGAATTTACAGCAGTTGGGAAACCAAGACAGGTTTGCTCTTCATGCAAGGGGCTGGGAAATGGGAATGGCAGCAGTGCCTTAAACAGCTGCCAGGACCTGAGGCAGGTCCTTGACTGACCTTGGAGAAGGGCCAGGAACATCCCAGGAAAAAAGCCATGGGATGGAGGTGTTGGCAAAGTGTTGGGCTCTTGTTCCATGCCTGTGAAATCCCAGTGGCTCCTCTCCAAGGCTCTCCTGGCTCCAGGAGGTCACGGCAGCACCAGGGACCCAACTCACGCCCTGCAGTGCTGTTTTCTGGCTGCTTCATTAAAAATTCCAGGTCATGGATTTCTCCTCAGCTCCTGCCTGCTCCCAGGGCATCAGGAGTGAGCTGGGCAGGAGCAAAACCTTCCCTGGCTTTCCATCTCCCGGGAGGAAAAAAAAAAACAAAAAACACCAAAAAACAAGCTTTTCCTCTTTAACATTTCACTTAAAAAACAGAGGAGCTCAAATAAATAAATCCCTCCTCTATCCGCTTTGGAGCCCAGCTTTTCCAAAAGCCAGCAGGGAGAAATCTCTTTATCTCCCAGGGCAGAGATAACAATGTAATTACGGGCTGGGATCAATGGTTTTCAGCTCATCAGTCCTCAGCCTAAAATAAACCCTTCTCTTCCCACTCCAGCACCCAAAGCTTGGCTACCACCTCCTCTGGGCTACTGGCCACTGCAGGGGTGAAGGTCTGTGGTGGCATCTGGAGAGGCCAGAAGGATTTTTCCTGGAGGAAGCCGAGTTTTGGGATGTGTTGTCCACAGGGGAACATTGGATCTTGAGTGGGAGAGGCCACAAAGAATTTCCCTGGAGGAAACTGAGTTTTGGGATGTCTTTTCCACAGGGGAATGCTGGATCTTGAGTAGGAGAGGCCACAAAGATTTTCCCTGGAGGAAACTCAGTTTTGGGATGACTTTTCCACAAGGGAATGTTGGATCTTGAATGGGAGAAGCCACAAAGATTTTCCCTGGAGGAAACTGAGTTTTGGGATGTCTTTTCCACAGGGGAACGTTGGATCTTGAGTGGGAGAGGCCAATGAAGACCCCCAGGGGATGCTCAGCTCCTCCCACGCCAGCGGAATACGGAGCCGTGTTTTAGCAGTTGCGTGAATTTCCCGAGTTTTTTGGGGGAAGAAAAATTCCAGACAATAAATATCATCCTTTTTTTATTGCAGGCTGCAGCACGAGAGTGTCACTCACGGCCATCAGAGAGAGGAGTGCTCGGAAACTGCCACAAATCCCGGATTCCAACGGGCTCTGCGCTCCAACAAAAGTAGCAGTGGATGTGATGCCTTAGGTTTTAAGTTTTATGTATTTCAAATTCTGTACTGCTCAGAGTGTAACTCTGAAGTTCCTTGTAGCCTGTAATTTCTGCTCTCTCGTGCTGGGCAGACACAACAAAGCCTCTCCAGGCTTTGCCTTCAAGGACAGCCAGGCTCTTCTAGGCCCAAAATGTGTAACCCAAAGCCTCTAAGGGGGGAGCAAGCTGAGGGGAGTTACATCATTAAACTGGGGCTTTAATTGGAGAATTAACCATGGTATGCAAATGAACCAAACCTATAAAGGTGTGAAGAACTCGTGACCTGGGGTCCATCTTGGGGCCCATTTTTTGGAGGCAGCCTCTGGCTCCCCCAGGGTGTACTTTGAAGGCCCTTCAAATAAATACCTGTCTTTATTCCCTTACTCTTGTCTAGTCTCTGTTTCTAGGTGGCTGGAGAAGGCATCAGATGCACGGGATAACGGGAAGGGAATTGGAAAAAGGAAGGGAGTCCCATGAAGCACAGCTGGAATTTTAACTGGGCATGGTGGGGACTGGTTTGTACTGGGAGAGCCCCTGGGAGATGGAGCAGCCTCCTGCTGGTAGAGTCGGAATGAGGAACGCACTGGGAAGTGTTTGGGATGGGATGGGATGGGATGGGATGGGATGGGATGGGATGGGATGGGATGGGATGGGATGGGATGGGATGGGATGGGATGGGATGGGATACCCAGTACCCGGCTCCATGCCAGGCTCAGCTGGGATAATTTGTGCACCTGGGATAATTTCCACCCAGAGTGGAAAGTGGAATTTCATTAGAAACAAGCACAAAAATCCGATCTTTTCCACCCTGCTCCCGTCATCCCACGGCTTTGCTTCCGTGGCTTTGCTGTTTCCCAGCCCATCCCGCTCCATCCCAGCCTGGGATGTGGCACTGAGCTCATCTCAGCTGCTCCCTCGGGACTGCATTCCCAAAGTGCAGCGCTGTCCAGGACACGGGGAATGGGTTTAAACTGGGAGAGTGCGGGTTCAGTTGGGATGTTATTCCCACAGGAAGGGGATCACTCCCTGCCACGCTGATCCAGCCCTTTGCATCCTGCTGCTGCACTCAGAGCTGGAAAACTGCGTTTTCCTGGCATCCAGGTGGAGCTGGTACCAGCTGGGAGCAGCTCATTGGGGAACTTGGGCCTGGCAGGAGCAGGGATGGGAGCTGGGGAAGCAGCGGGTGCTGCATCCTCGGTGTGGGGGACACGGACACGGCTCCTTCGGGGATATTTTGGGAATGTTGAGCAATGAATCCAAGCCCCACAGGTGGATTGGGAAGCGGGATGCCAGCACCTTCCTTCCAAGCTGGAATCGGGCTGGAGAGCTGCAGCTTTCTGCTGGCAGGGATCTGAGCAGCTCCCCGAATCCATTAGGGCCACAGAGAAAACGGATTTCTCAGGTTTGCTGGGAGAAATCCCAAGGAACGCCTCTCCAAAGCTGTCCAAACGAAAAGGCCTCGCCTTGGTGGAGGCAAACCGGGGAATAAAAGCGGTGGCAGACAAAAAAAGAGCAGGAAAAAAAATGGATTTAGGTCGGGTCAAAGGGAATTGCCGCTGAGAAGCCTTGGGGGTGTTTGGAAACGGGCATGGGCTGAATTTGAGAGGGAAGGAGCCTGAGAAATTCCCGGGTGTCTCTGTCACTGCTCTTTGTCCCCTGATGAGGGTCAGCATCGCTAATTGGGGGCCAGCCGGGCAGAGCTGAGGAGCCGATCGTTATCTCCCTGATAAGAGCCCCGTCATGGAAACCCGGAGCGCCGCAGCCAAGATCTGCAGAGCCTCGGCAAATCAGGGCTTTATTCAGCTGCTAACAAAGAGCGTTTTCCTTTTAAAATCCGAATTGTTCAGCTCCGTGGGACTCCTGCTCCCTCGTGAAGGCAGGTGGCACTTCCAGAGGGGGAATTCAGCCGCTGCCTTATCTCCAAAGCTCTCCCAAAAGAGGAATTTCCAGGAGCTCTCACCTTGCTGGAGCTCACACCTTTCATCCCCCAGCTGCTCCCGGGGTGTTTTAAACCTCTTGGCCTTGCAAACTGGCTTTGATGGAGCAGCGGGAAAGTTCTCAGGGAAACAAGGCTTTGGAGACCGGCAGGAAAAGTGGGAATGAAAACCTGCCTGAGGGAAAGCTGCTCTGCCAGGCAGCACAGAGGGTAATGGAGGCAGGTTATATCCCTGGAAAAGAGGCTCATTCCATCCCTGAAAAAGCTCAAGGTCAGGCCGGATGGGGCTTGGAGCAACCCGGGATGCTGCAAAATAACAGGGAGGGGTGGAATGGGATGAATTTGAAGTTCCCTTCCAACCCCAATTTTTCTGGTGTTGGCGCAGGAAGCAGAAGCAAGGAGCAGAGCCTTTAAAAACCCGGGAAAAGGGGAAAACAAAACCCAGCAGGGCCCTGGGAAGGGTTCACAGGAGCTGGCAGGCTCTGGTGCTCCGGGATAACCCCGAGCCGGAGCTGCTCTCCTGGAGTGGGAATCTTATCGATCTCCTTTGTTTTACAAGCGGCGCTGACGTGATGATATTTGGCAGCAGCGCTAAGGCTGAAATATGAGCTGAGCTCGGGCCTCTTTATCTTTAATTGTTTGAAAAGTGACTCGGGGAAGGCGTCGGTGCCCTGGAAATCATCCCGGGGCTGCGGGGGAGCTGCTGAGCCACAGGTTGGGGACCTGCTCGTGCAGCACCGGGACCAGTGCGGGTCACTCCGCCTTTTCCCCATCCCTGGAATCTCCCGGTCCCGCAGCGGTGGCCAAAGGGGCTGGGAAGTCTCCTGGGCTCGTGGAAGTGCAGGGGCCACCCACCCGTGGGAGCAGCTGCAACTTTCATCCTTCCCGGGTGATTTTCCATGTCCTTTTTCCCTAATGGACTCGGAACTCGCAGGAGCTGGGGAGACAGGCAGAGGGTGGTGGGGTGAGCTGACATTTAATTCAGAGGAGGATTTAAGGATTGACGCTGAAATGGAGTTCAAAAATTCCTGTCCCGGTGCCAACCGGCTGCAGCCAAGAGCTTGGGAATGCTGGCGTGTCCCTGGGATGGGAAGGATTTACACCAGAATTGTGCCAGACAAGCAGGAAGCCCCGAGCAGGTAGAAGGAAGGGAAACATTCCCAGCTCCATCTTTAGGTTCCTTTGCAATTTTTCTGTCTGGATCAGAATTGGAGCCGGGCGAGCCCTAAATGCCGATAATTAAACCCAAACCGTGCCAGGATCAGGTGCCACCCCCTGTCCCCAATGGGGGCCTGGCCCTGATGTTTGAAACTGATGCAATTATTCTGCGGGCAGAGTAAGAAATTTCTGTTCCGCGGCGCCCAGAGGACCCTAAAGCAGAACAAACCCTTTAATAAAGCCGGGATGGGCCTTCCTGGAAGCCGGAATGTTGGGTTTTTCAGGAGAGGAGCGGGTTTGGGAATGTTGAATAAATGTCTGCCTGATATTTCTTGCTCGCAAAGCACCTCTCTGATTAGGAAATGTTTTCTGCTCGCTGATTAACTTTGTTTATTCCTTAATTAGGTTCAGCGCCGGCTGTCTCGTGGTTCCCAAATAATTGTTTGATTAATGGGCCTGGATTTACATTTTCATTAAGCACCCACCCCCAATTAGCAGTGCCAGAACAGGCAGATCTGGGCCCTCGGAATGACAATTTCAGCCCATTAAGTAATAACTGTGCTATTGATCGGGGATAATGGAGCACAGGCGGTGAATCCACGGCTGAGGCACGGAATTCCCGGCGGGAATGTTGGGAATGTGCCCCAGCAGCACCTGCTGCTCCTGCTCCCTTTGCCTCATCGGTGATTAAGGGGCTTGAATTGATTCCAGTTTGGGCATTGATTGGTGAGGGACGGCTCCCAGTCAGGGATGGAATCATCACTTCCCAGGGATGGGATAGGGATAGGGATAGGGATAGGGATAGGGATAGGGATAGGGATAGGGATAGGGATAGGGATAGGGATAGGGATAGGGATAGGGATAGGGATAGGGATAGGGATAGGGATAGGGTGGGATGGGGGATGGGGAATGGTGAAAGAGGAATGGGATAGGGATGAGAATGGGGGTGAGAAATGGGGATGGGAATGGGACGGGGTGCGATGGGATGGGATGGGATGGGATGGGATGGGATGGGATGGGATGGGATGGGATGGGATGGGATGGGATGGGATGGGATGGGATGGGATGGGATGGGATGGGGATGGGATGGGGATTAGGATGAGGATGAGACTGGGAGTGAGAAATCGGGGTGGGTTGGGATGGGTGGGGGGTTGAAAATGGAAATGGGACAGGGCTGAATGGGGAATGAGGGATGGGAAAGGGGTGGGGATAGGGATGGGGACAAGGCCAGAAATAGGAATAGGGGCAGGAAGAGGGATGGAAGCAGGAAGGGACACAAGGACAAAGAGGAGGACGCTGCCAAGGAGCCGCTTGGCCACCGATCCCGAGGGAAGGGAGACGAATCCCTGGTTGTCTCAGCCAGCCTGAAACATGTCCAGAGATGCTTTCCCAGCTGGGAGGAGGAGACTCCGGGGGGACAAACAGCTCCTTTTCCATATTCCCAGGGGAGCTGCCAGGCTGTGGGGATATCACTGTGGTGAGGATGCCACCCTGGCTGGGCCCTGGCACTCGGAGCGCTCCAGGAGATCCCGGTGCTGTTTTTGCTCTCACCACAACCATGGCTCGCTTTTCAGTTTTTTTTTTCCACGCTGGATTCTGCTCTCCAAAAGTAGGACACGGCCGTTCCTCGTGTCTGCTCCAAAGCTCCATAATCCCCTGCCCTTGGCCAGGCTCGGGAATCACCGTGCTCAGAGTGGCTTTGCCGGGTGCTCCAGGGCTCCGTGGGATCCACATCCAGTGGGGAGAGGTCAGAGGGGATGGAAAGCCACAGGGACCCCTTGGATCTCCTCCTGTTTTTGTGGGAGCGATGTCACCCCTGCCTGGGGATGCCCATGTGGCGCTTCCTCATTCCAGCCACGATTCCATGGCTGCCATCCCATTGCCTTCATCCCGGCCCTGGGATGCTCCTCATCCTCTCCACCAGGGAGGGAAGAAGGCGGAGCAAATCCCTCTGCCAGGAGCTGCCGGGGGAGGATGGCAAAATGGGGCAAAAATGGGGATTTTGGAAGGTTTTCCTGAGTTTCCACGTTGGAATAAGCCTGGATTTGCCTCACTTTTCTCCATCTTTTCCCCCTCTGGAGTGCAAACCATCCCCAGGGAGGGTGAGGAGGAGCTCGCAGTTATTTGGTAGCCCAAAGTGGTCACTGGAAAACTTCCAGCTCTGCCTTGAGTCCCGTCCATCCACGATCGAGGATTTACGGAGCTGCCTCTGGCCCTGATCAAGGGCAGATCATCGTCCCTGCCTCTCCTCCAGCCCTTCCCCACATCCATCACTGTTATCCCGGGTATTTAATCATTCCCGAGGCTCCCAGGAGGATTTATTTCCCTGCATCCCGACGCTGCATCCAGGACACGCCGCCCTTCCAAAAAATTCCCCCGAATTTCCCTCCTTCAAACATTTTTCCTCCAAAAGCCCCAGGTTTGCAGGGCAGGAAGAAATCCTGGGAGCTGTTTGGCGATGCCATCCATGGATTGTCCCGGCACAGCCACATCCCAGTTCCTGCTTCTCTCCAAGGGCAGCTTGCAAACTCCAACACGTGAAAGACAGACCCAGATCCATGAATTAACGGGAAGAAATGGAAATTGGATCCCTTTTTGAAGTTTAAAGGGAAGGTGCGTGAGGGAGGCTGTGGGAATGGGAGCTGCAGTAGGGATGTGCTTCCCATACTCCTGGAGCACCAGGAATACTCAGGATTCCCCTGGCAGGAATCTCCATCACGGTTTGGGCTTCACCAGCCCTGGAAAAGGAAGCCCTGAGCCCAAAATCAGCTGGGAGCAAATGCAAGGATTGGAAAATGCCCATTCCTGAGGAATTCCTGCCTGGTTCAAGGAATGCTTCGTGTTTAGGGAGCAAATATCTCTGGCTCAGGGCAAGGTGGGGATGGCTTTAAACTGAAAAAGGAGAGATTTAGATTGGATTTCGGGAAAGAATCCTTCCCTGGGAAGGTGGGGAGACCCTGCATCCCTGAAATTTCCCAAGGCCAGGTTGGATGGAGCATCCCCTCTTTCCCTGAGCCATCCCCTCCTCCCCACACCATCCCCTCCTGCCCTAAACCTTTCTTTCCTGCCCCAAAATTCCCTCCCGCTGCCCCGTGCCAGCAGCACAATCCCAAAAGTGTCGGTTTTTATCATTTATTAGCAGGACAATCTGCCTTGGGCCCCGCTGACAAACGGGAGGTTGTATTCCAGGAGTTTATCCCTGGGGAACAAATAAACAAACAGAGCGCTGGAAACCTCGTGAATTTTTTAAAGAGCTTATCGAAATCTTTTTTTCTCTTTTTTTTCTCCCCCTTTTCCCACAGGCGGAGCGGCTGAAAGGGGAAATATCCCCTCCATCTGCATTCCCAGCACTTATTTTCCCTTCAATCCCTTAATCCTCTTCTTTCCAGCTTTAATCCACGCGGTTGCCTCTTTCTTGTTGGGTTTTTCATCAATTCCCCCCACTCCAAATAATCACAAAACCAACACCAAGACTCCGGAGCTCCGTGTCCGAACTCCCGGCTCCGTGAGCATTACATCATCCCAAATCCTATTTTCTCCCTTTTTTTTAACCCTAGAATGAGCCTGGATTTGCAGCCCTGGGGCGTTTCTTGGGATTGCAGGCAGCAGGAATTGGACATCCCTCAGTGCCTGTGTTGGGAGAGCAGCTCCCTGCTGGAGCCATCCCTGCCGCCAGCATCCGGATGAGTTAATTAAGGAAAAGCGGGGCAGGAGAGGTGCAGGCCCTCTGGGAATTCTTCCTGGGAGAGGCTGCTGTAATTCCCAGGAAACTGTGGCTGCTTCCCAGGGGAGCAGGGAAACGCCAGCACGGAGGAGAAGCCTCGAAAAGCTCCAGGGGGATCAGGAGGTGTTGGATTCCTATTCCAAAGAGGTGTTCCCAATACTCCCCCGCAGCTTCCAGGGGCTGCTCCATCTTTTTCAGGGCCGGGGATGACTTGCATGGATCTCCAGTACCTCCAGATCCCAAAATTCATCCCTAAAAGCAATTCCAAGCAATCGGGAAAACTCTGCTCACTCCCGTTTTGGTGATTCCAGCTTGTTCCTGCCCAAGCTCTACCGCTGGGAAAGGAACGTGGGAAAGAAGAGTGGGAAAGGCCGGCAGGAGCTCGTTATCCCATAGCATTCCTGATTCCTGGGAGTTATTCCCTTTCCTGCCCCACACGGCTCCGAGAGCACGAGATTTGCTAATTATTGACTTTCAATCAGCTGCTCCCTGATAACCCAGCCCAGCTCCCCAGTCTGGGAAATCCGGGATTGCAGGGACGTTTTCCAGCCCCAGAGGAGCACCTTGGGATAGAGATAAGTCAATAAATGAAATGAGGCTCCTTTCCCTGCCCTTCCCTGGATGTCACCTCCTTAATAACCCAGACCTGGAAGTACAAGCACAACCTCATCCTTGGGAAGAAGGCAAAACCTCTGGAAAACCTCTGGGATGCTGCTCCAGCATCGGCCGTGGGAACGTTGGGGGCCAGCAGAAAAAAAAACCCTTTCAGTTGTCTCCAGAGAAAAAAAATGATCTCCTAAAAATTGACATTTCCAATCCCAAAAGGCCCCAAATGTGACTTCAATCCCAAACTTGTTTTCCCACTTCCCGGCTCGTGGCAGAGCAAAGGAGCACCAGGGACCCATTTAAATGGGAGATTCTGACCTTTCTGATGAGGATCTTTCCACCCATCCTGGTCCCGGCTTTTTTTGTTTTTTTGGTGTGTGCTGGCCCTTCCTAATCCTCCAAATGGGATTGGATGCAGCTTTTTCAATATTAAAATGCTCTGCATCCTCTTTTTTTCTGAGCTCTTGGGTAATTAGAAGGTTTTTAAACGCCCATTAACGAGGGCTGCAGGGGCAGGGAGGAGGGGACGGTCACTCCCGTGTTCCCACCGGGATGGGCACCCAGAGTTTGCCCTTTTCCCGTGAAAGCCACCCCGGTGCCAGGGCACTGGGAGCCACCAGCTCTGTTTCCCTGGGTAAGGCCGGTGCCAGGAACCTCCACGATCGCTTTTGGCTCCAAATCCAGCATCTCTGACGTCGGGATTTATCTGGGGACACTTCAGGCCAATGTCAAAATTCCCCTGTCCATAACCTCGATGTCTTTGGGGTAAAACCCACCCTGAAAACCCCTGCGGGATTGGGTCCTTCTGGGAGCAGGGACTGGGAGTCGCTTCCTTCACACCCCGATCCATGAGGAAAACAGATTTGATGTCTCAGGAGGATCCTGGGAAGCCAAACTTTATCCCAGCAGATGGTGGCCCCAGGGGAAGGCACCGCGGGTCCCAGAATCGCAAACACCCGGCTGGGGAGCTGCGGAGGGAGAGGAAATCCCTGTTTTTATAAAATGCAAGGAAGAGCCATGGGGTTTGGGGGGAATTCGGGAGAGTTTGGATGCGGGGAAAGCCCTTGGGTGGTGGGATCCACTGGCCCAGCTTGGGGCTGCTGTGTCCCCAGCCCCATCCCCGCAATTCCCAGAGCTCGGCCGGAGGGAGGGAGCTCAGCAGGGCCGAATCCAGGGAACAAAACACCAGGAGGATTAAAATAGTTCCAAACCAGCTCCTCAGCCCCCAGGCTGGCACTGAGGCAGCATTCCCAGCCTGGTTTCCTATGGAAACGAGCGCCGTGGTCCAGCCGCTTCCCTGCGCCCACCCGGGCTGGTGTCGGGCGGCTCCTCGCACATGGATGCTCCCACATCCCACATGGATGGGGCCGAGGCTGTGCTTTTCCGGGCAGGATCCATCCCTCCCCTCGGCTGCTGCATTCCCGGGACTCCAGGAACAGGGATCCCAGCGGGATGAATGAGCCCCTGTGGGTGTGTGTCCCTCCCAGTTTCCCTGGCACCCGGAAAATTCCATGCTCCGAGCGCTCATCCCCGGCTGCAGTTTTGGGAGCAGAGGTTCCAAGGCCGTGGAAGCTGCTGCCTCAATCAGCTGCAGGCACAGATGTGTCCTCTGGAGCCTTTTGGAATTCTCTCCTCACCCGGAGGGACTCGGGTGTGCTGAGGGATTGGGATCACAGCTGGGAACGCTGAGGGGTCAGGATCACAGCAGGGAATGCTGAGGGATCGGGATCACAGCAGGGAATGCTGAGGGATCGGGATCACAGCTGGGAATGCTGAGGGATCGGGATCACAGCAGGGAATGCTGAGGGATCGGGATCACAGCTGGGAGTGCTGAGGGATCGGGATCACAGCAGGGAATGCTGAGGGATCAGGATCACAGCAGGGAATGCTGAGGGATCGGGATCACAACAGGGAATGCTGAGGGATCGGGATCACAGCAGGGAATGCTGAGGGATCAGGATCACAGCTGGGAGTGCTGAGGGATTGGGATCACAGCAGGGAATGCTGAGGGATCGGGATCACAGCAGGGAATGCTGAGGGATCGGGATCACAGCAGGGAATGCTGAGGGATCGGGATCACAGCCGGGAACGCTGAGGGATCAGGATCACAGCAGGGAATGCTGAGGGATCAGGATCACAACCCAGCCAGCACGGGGCAGGGGATGCGGATCCCAGCTGCCACCAGCACCTCCTAAAATTCCCCCCCAGCTCTTAAAGTTGGCAGCAAAAGGGGTTGGGGAAAAAATTCCCGCTCACTTTAATCCCTTTAGCGTCATGAGTTTTCCTGTTCTCAGGGTCGGGAAGTTTTCAAATTAATTTTTAATTGATCTGACAGCACAAAAAAACCCCCCTCCACATATGCAAACACACACATAGACACATCCCGTGATACCATTATATTTAATTTGATATATTTAGCTATGATACCTTTATTTATAACTCTGATTTAGATCATTTATGTGATCATATGTGATAAATGTGGAGATACATGGCATGTTTATATGTTTATATTGTTATATTAATTATATTAATACATTTCTATTAACGTCTTGACGTATTTATTTATTTATATTTTAAATGTAGCTTTAATCCTTGCCGGCCCCACTCAATAATTCCCTGGTGGGCCCCGAGAGGACGGAACCGGATTCCCGGGGGGGATCCAAACCCTCAGCATCCCTGGCTTTGGGAGCAGCGGCGGGGCCGGGACCACCGGGGAGCTGCTTCCCAAACCCTGAAAAACGGGGAAATCGAGAAATAAACCGGGAAAAAGCTGGAATCGGGGCGTCGGGGCGGCGGGAGGGAAGGAGTTAAGGCCGGCAGCCGGCGGAGGGAGCGGAGCCGCTGGATGGAGACGTTAAGAAGCGGCGCCCGGCAGCGGCTGCGGGCAGAGCGGAGCGGCAGCGGCCGGGCCGGGCTCTCCCCTCCCGGTACCGGCACCACCGGAGCCTCCCCCGGGTGTCCCCGGCACCGGCAGAGCCCCCCCCGGCAGCGGGGCCGGGCCGCGGGCAGCGCCCGGAGCTCTCCCGGCCCCGCCGCTCCCGGATGGAGGCACGGAGGGATGGATGGAGACAGGGATGGAGCGGCTGGAGCGGCGGCGGCGGCCGGGAACAGGGCCCGGGGACGGTGAGGAGGAGGCGGAGGGGGAGGAGGAAGGGCACGGGGAGAGGTGGGGGAGCGCGTTCAAACCGCGGGGTAACGGGGAAAAAAAACCCCAAAAATCAGCAATCAAAAGATAAGAGAGGAAAACAAACAGCAGCACCCCCCCACCCCGCGCCAAAAATATGCCAAAAAAAAAAAAAAAATAGGAGAAAACAGAACGGGGAAGCTCCGGGAGCGGGGGGTCGGAGGGACCCCGGCCCGCCGGGAATTGTGAGTGGGAAGCGGAGCTGCGGGTGCGGGAAGTTGCGGGGGGAGGCACCGGGTCCCCCCCGCGGCTTTGCGGGAGTTGCTGATTCCCGCCTCATCCCGGCAGGGATTTCTTGCTGGTTTCTGCTGCTTTGGGAAGGGTTTTGCTTCGCAGAGAGGGAGGCAGGCAGGAGAGAGCTCTGCTCATCCTCACCCTCATCCTCATCCTCATCCTCACTCTCATCCTCATCCTCCTTCCCAGACTTTGTGCAGGAACATCTCCTCCAGGGAAACAGGGAATAGGAGGGAATGAAATCCTTCCAGAAGCCTCTCCTCCTGTTTATTTTCCTCTTCCCACATCCACGCTGGCAACTTCTGGGGGATAATTTAATCTAAAGATGAGCAGGGAGAGCAGAGGCGGTCGCAGAACGGCGTGAAGGTAACCTTGAGCTGAGCCCTGTAAACCCCGGCCTCCATCGAGGCAGGATTAGAGAAACTTTCCTGGCAATCCAGAGCCGGGAATGCCAGCCTGGCACTGGGAATGCCAGCCCCCACCCAGCCTGGCCCTGGCCCACTGGTGAGTGCCATATCCTTCCTTCCTCTGGGAATTTATCTGGGAGTTATCCTTTATAAGTAAGGGGCTGTCCCTTCCCTAGGCTTGGGAAAGAGCTTTTCCTTGGAATATCCAATGCTGTTGAGCTCCAGGGGCTCCTCCAAGACAGTTGTTGGCTGTTATCACATTTTTAAATTGATATGATGATATTATAGTTATTTTCAGCAATTAATGTGGTTTTTATACAGCTTTATATTACATCTGTCCGATATATTATTAGCAGATATTAGGGGGTTTCTGTTTATTATTTTATTCTCTATATTATCAGCCACTACCATGGGTATTATATATTATATCATGTCATGTCATGTCATGTCATGTCATGTCATATTATTTTATTATATCATATTATTAATATATTATATTATTATATTATAATATAATACAATATTTTATTTCCTTATTATATAATTTTTATTCTCTCATATTATACTATTCCATATATTATTAGCAGTTATTAGGCCCAGGGAGAATTCCCCCAGGACGTTTTGCTCAGGTTTTTGGGATGCCTTTCCCAAATCCTGGTGCCCAAGGAGCCGAGCCCAGCTGCAGCACCGGGGCTGCCGGTGCCTGTGTCCAGCGGGGCTCATCCATGCCCGGATATCCCTGTCCTTTAGGTCCTGATGTTTGGGATCCCGGCATGTGGGAACCCCCCCTGCGGAGCCCTGATCCCCCAAAAGCCCAGCTGGGACTTGGGGATGGTTTTCCTCTCCCATAAAAAAAATTCCTTCTTCCTGGGGGATCTCTTGGAGCCTGGGCCAACCCTCAGCAGCTCCAGGCTCCCATCCAGAGCCACATTCCCACGGCTGAGGCAGGATCCCTTTCTCCCTGTGTGGAATACAGGCTCCGTGGGTGCTCAGCATCATTCCCTTTCTCCCTGTGTGGGATACAGGCTCCGTGGGTGCTCAGCATCATTCCCAGCTCACCCAGATCCTGGGAAAAAAAATCTCTGCTTCTCCCAACCCCCATCGCCTTTGCACTACCAGAGGCTCAGCGGCTCCGAGCCCTGCGGGGAGCTCTGGGATGGGAATCTGCGCTTCCCGCTGCCTTGGCTCTCTCTGGAGCTCCTCCTGGGGCTGGGGAAGGAGCGTGGGACGGGAGGATCTGCCCTGCGCCGAGGGATGAGGCTGCAGCATCCCTGGGAATGGCAGCTCCCTTCCCAAACCGAGCCTCCCCCTCCCTGGTGCAGCAGGGAAGCAGCGCCGGAGCGCAGGGAAAGGAAGGGATCGGCTCTCCCGGGAAAGGAGGTTTTGAAGGAAGTGTCGCATGAAATCCTCCTTCTCACTCCATGGATGTCCGTGGGCTGTGGAAGGCATTGTCTGCTGCTGGAAAAGCTCGTTAGTTAATTGCCCCAGTGCTGCTGTAATCCCAGATTAACGAGGGCTGAGGGAAAGCTCCCTGGAATAGACGTGGGATTTATGGGGAGATTGGGTTCGGCTCTTCCCTACCTGGGGGGGGGCCATCCTGGACTGGATTTGCTGGATGCTTCCATGGGAAGAGGTTTTGGTGGGGCTGGGGAGGGCCGGGTCACACTTCCCAAATCCCCCGTGATGGTCCCCGCGGATCCCATCGGGGATTTAGGCTGCTCTGAGCACCTGGATTTCCCTCGGGACAATCTCCCTTCGGAATCCTGCAGCCAGGGCTGGGATCCGGGGCTCAAAAGCCGGGGATAAAACCCTTTGGCTGCTGCGGGGTTTTTTCCTCATCGTCAAGCACAAGGAGAAAAACAGCTTTTCCCTGGAATAAGGAGCTGTCAGGGTCGGGATGTGCCGGCGGGTGAGGCTCAGGAACGCTTTCCCACAGTGACAGGGACGTGCAGGTGTCCATGGATGAGTGTCCAGAGGGTCTGGGGAGGATGAGCAGGGCAGGGAGGGCCGCGCATCCCTCAGGGACGGCAGCCGGCACCGCCTCTGGAAAAGTCCATCCCGTGTATTTTAAACCTCGGGATTCAGGCAGTTCCGTCCGGGGTGGGGGGAGCTTTGCTGAGCCAGCAGCTGGCTGGGATCCAGCTGTGCTTCCCTGGGCAACAGCCCCGGCCTTCCTCCCGTCCTCCTCCTCCTCCTCCCGGCTCCGGGTGGGAGCGCATCCCCTGGGATGCAGATCCCAGCTTCTGAAATCTGATTGAAAACCTGGATTTTGCAGGCTGGGCATGAAACGCCCCGAGCGCGAGGCATGAAAACTCCCGAGGTTAAACCCTGACACAGACACTCAGCGTCCTCCGGAGGAATTACATCACCTTTTCCAAGGGCTGAAGGGTCGGGAGGGTGGGAAGAAATGGGAGAGGGAGTCTGGGAGCACCCCCTCGGTGTCACTGAGACCCCGCAATCCCGGCTGGCCTCTCCAAAATGCCGCTGTGCGTCACCCAAAAAGAGGGAATTAACGGGGAAGCGGAGCTTTCTCAGCCCTGGGTGCAGGGATGGGGTTGATGCCGGCAGCGGGAATGCCCAGGGAGGGATGCTGGAAGCCGGCAGGGATGTGTGGGGGTGGGGAAAGGTTGGGAAGCCGCTCCCCAGCTCCCAAATTCAGTGACCCTGATCCCAAAGCAGGGAGCATCCTGCTCCTTCCACAGAAGCACCCCGGGCAGATGGGATAATGCTGCTGGAGAGAGCGGGATCACCCAGACCCCGGGGGAGGCTGCAGATTAATTAATTAATGAGGATGCTAACGATGCTGTGGCATGGGCTGCACTCCAGCGGCTGGGACCCCGCTGTGCCCCCTCATTTCCATCATCCCAGGGCTCCCTGGATCCTCTCTCCCTGCTGAAATCTCCGCAATCCGCGGCTCTCTCCCCTCCCTGCCTTCGGCAGCGCCGGCTGCTTTTTAAATCATTCATGGCTTAAACCATTTTTCTTTATGAGCTGCTTTTCACACTTGTGAGGGGAATTCAGCCTCCAAGAGCCTGGAACGGGCTTTGATGGAATTGTGGGTGGAGGAGCAGAGCGTGAAGTGAGAACTCCCCATTTTCAGCTCCGCTTGGGCCATTGTGGAGTAGAATTCCCGGGGAAAGGAGCAGAGCCATGGAGATGGGATTACCTGGGAATTAGAGGCCTGGAGGCAACGGCGTTTCTTTGCTTCTGGGGGCCGGAGCAGCCTCCTCATCCCAGTTTGGATTGGTTTTGGGAGTCCCTCGCCTGCCCCACAGCGAATTCCCACCACCATCGGGGTGATCCCACCCCGTGCCAGCTGATGGCTGTGGGGTCTGGGTGGGGATGAGCATCCCTTGGGCAGGAATTGGCATCCCTTGGGTAGGAATTGGCACCCCTTGGGTAGGAATTGGCATTCCTTGGGAAGGAATTGGCATCCCTTGGGTAGGAATTGGCATCCCTTGGGCAGGAATCTGCATCCTTTGGGTAGGAATCAGTACCTCCTGGATGGGGATGAGCATCCCCTGGGCAGGAATTGGCATCCCTTGGGTAGGAATTGGCACCCCTTGGGCAGGAATCCGCATCCCCTGGACAGGAATCAGCACCTCCTGGATGGGGATGAGCATCCCTTGGGCAGGAATCAGCATTCCTTGGGCCGGGGTCTGGGACATCCGTGGGAATTTGCAATGCCAGGCAGCTCAATGTCATGATTAATAATGGGGTTAAGCTTCCTTAAATCAGCGTGATTAAACAAAATTGCCTTTCTGGGCCAGGCTGCAGGCCCTGGGCTCGTGGAGCTCTGGCCAGCTACTGGAATAAGCCGGGGCAGGATCCATCCCGATGTTCCTGGATTTATTTATAGCTCAGCCCTGGCAGAAACGGGGCTGGTGCCCTGTGGGCTCCGTCCTCTGGAGAGCACAGGGAGCACGGAGAGGAGGTCGTGCAATTAACGTGACCTCATTTCAGAGGAGCCTTTTACAGACCTTAATCAATTAGTCCGAGGCGGCCCCGAACGGATCCGTGATCCTTCTGGATCTGGGTCCCTCTGGCACTCGGTGCCTCCTGCCCTGGGAAAGTGCTGAGACCATCGATAAACCCCCGGAATATTTCAAAATCAGTTTTTATCTGTAAGCAAAATCAGCTCCCTGATTCCAGTCCAAACCCCTCCACGAATTCCCAGCGTGGAGGAAGATTTGCAAACCCCACAAAACGCTCGGGAAACCCCCACAAAAATCCACCAGGAGATGGGAAACTCCTGCCCTGCGTTTCCAAACAGAGCCAGCAAATCCCAAATGAGAAGTTTTTCCTTTGCACCCCTTGCTGGATTGGCCTGTGGAAGGGATTTAGAGGCTCCACAGGGAAGCACAGGCCTGGGAAGTGTCTCACCCTTGAGGATGAGGATCCAGTGCCGGTGCAGCTCCCTGGGATGAGCCTGGAAGCTGCTGACTCAGCTGCTTTTAAGGCTTCCCCAGCGGAGGGGAGGCACAAACCCATTTCTCAGCAGAGTGGAGGCAGAGAGAAGCTGAATAAATAAACCTGGCTTTGATTTGAAGGCGGCTGACGGCTCTGTCAGCTCAGCTCTGCTGGCCCCTGGGAGAGGCACTGGGAGGTGCTGGATGCTCCGGCTGTGGGATGGAATAATCCATTTCCAACATCCCAGTTTAGCTCAGTCTCATTCCCAGCCACGCCAGTGTTCAAATTCAGCCCCAAGCTTCTCATTTGCTGCTTCTTCAAAGAGCGGAAAAGGGCAAAAATCCATTTCCATGGGGCTGGAAAAGAGGATGGCAACTCCACCAGGGAGCTCGGGCTGCCCAAGCCCTTCCTGGGCAGCAATTCCGAGCTTCCACTGCTGGGCACTCCTAGGGATGGAGGCTGAAGGGTTTGAGGGATGGCAGCTCTGAGGGTGCCCTGGGGGTTTTACTGGTGTTACTGGGGGCCGTACTGGTGTTACTGGTTGGTGCTGGGGAGGACGGGAAGCTGCAGGAGCTGCCCTGCAATGGCAGCAGCCACTTCTGGAACTGCTCTGGAGGCACACGGCCCTTTCCTGGTGGCTTTTGGTGACAGCAGGTCCAGGGAACCTCCATGAGCCCTGCCACCCCCTGGACTGGGTTCTTTTCGCTCCATCCCCCGGGTCCTTCGCGTCGCCGCATTTCCAGGCTCAGCAGGAGCATTCCCGCATTCCCAAGGGTGCCCAGGACCTGCTGACCCCGTGTCCCGTGGCGTGGGACCGAGGTCGGTACCTGCGTCACAGCCGCCCCATGGCGTCACCCCATTGTTGTCTCCACCCCGTCTGCTTTCCAGCCCTGTTCTTTTCCCCCCCGCTCCCCGTGATAAGAAATGCTAACGAGGGGATGAAATTGGATATTCCCGTCGCCTTCTGCTCCTAATGGAATTCTGGTGGTGGTGGTTAATTTGCCAGTTTTAATGGGCCCATTGTTCCGCCAGGGCTGCGGGAGCCACGTGAGGGCGTTTGGCCCCGCTCGGATGGGAGGTGCTGCCTGCAGACAACCCCGAACCTCGGGGCTCGATAATTGCCGAGCAATTTGAAGACAAGCCCCAAATCCATAATTGATGGGCCCTTCATTCATCCCGCTCCCGCCGTGCCAGAGTCGCTCCCGCCGCTCCCGGACCTGTTCCCACCTCCCCACGCTCGGGGGGATGGATAAACCTGGATAAAGCTGGCAAATTTACGAGGATTTCTTTGGCCTGGGGACAGCTGACACCGCTCAGGGAGGTGGGTTGGGTGTGGAGGGATGCTCAGGCGGGGATCCCGGTGCTGGGATGAGGATTTTGGCTCCTGGCGGGAGTGTGGTGATGGAGTGTTGGATATCCCGGTGCTGCGATGAGGATTTTGGCTCCTGGCGGGAGTGTGGTGATGGAGTGTTGGATATCCCGGTGCCGCGATGAGGATTTTGGCTCCTGGCGGGAGTGTGGTGATGGAGTGTTGGATATCCCGGTGCTGCGATGAGGATTTTGGCTCCTGGCGGGAGTGTGGTGATGGAGTGTTGGATATCCCGGTGCTGGGATGAGGATTTTGGCTCCTGGCGGGAGTGTGGTGATGGAGTGTTGGATATCCCGGTGCTGCGATGAGGATTTTGGCTCCTGGCGGGAGTGTGGTGATGGAGTGTTGGATATCCCGGTGCCGCGATGAGGATTTTGGCTCCTGGCGGGAGTGTGGGTGATGGATGTAGGTAGGAAACCATTCCCCAATCCCGGCTGGACCCACATCCTGGGAAATGCCCCCAGCGGGCTCCGCTGTGCTTGGGCACTGGGTGCCAAAGGGGGAGCAGGGAAGGATTCCCCAATCCCGGCACTGCCAGCCGGGGGGTGGGGGGAGGATTTTTCCATCAGGCTGGATCCCTGCCTTGGGATGCGAGCAGAGGGATGGATCACCGCGGGTCACAACCGAGCGAGGGCCGGCGGATAAACCCCTCCATTTCCTGCTGCCCTAGGCTGAGGACGCTGCACTGCGCTGCCTAGGGACCGTCCCCGTTCCCTTCATCGATTCGGGTGACAAAGCGGGGTCACCGCCGTCCCCCCGGGCTGGGCCGGCACCGGCGCCGCTCCCGAGCGCAGCGGGGTGGGGATGGAAGCCCTGGGGACACGGCGGCGGAGGCTGGGGGTGGCACCGGGGACCCGGGCTGGCAGGTCCGTCACCCCCGTGCTGCTGCGAGGGTGTGGATCCATCCCTAGGGCACAGGGAGCGCGGGTGGGATGCAGGGAATGGCGCTCTGGGATGCAGGGAATGGTGTTCTCGGATGCAGGAATGGTGTTCTGGGATGCAGGGAATGAATGGCGCTTTGGGATGCAGGAATGGCGCTTTGGGATGCAGGAATGGCGCTCTGGGATGCTTCCCCCCCGCACCCATCAGCTCCCGATATCCCCGGCCCCTGCTGATACTGGGAGCACTGGTGTCCGTACTGGGAGCGCTGGTGCCGGCTCTCTCTGCCCCCTGTGGTCCCCCGGCAGGCGGGAGCCCATTATCTGCTCGAGACAATTAGCAGAAGCATTAATGGAATATATGCAAATGCGCAGTAATTGACCTGTGACTCCGCAGTTCATGATGGAGAAGGATGAGCTCCAGATGGCTTAATGAGAGTAATTTAAGCCCCTTCTTTTTACGCTGTGCTGGAGCCTGGCAGGGCCAGGCCGGGGAGAGGAGGAGGAGGAGGGGCGGCACTGGGGGCACTGGGGAGCAGGGGCAGCCCCGGGGCCCTCCCGTTTGCTCCCCAAACCACCCCGTATCCAAAGCCCTGGAAGGTGGATTTGTTCTGGGTAAGGGGAATCCATAAAATCCTGAGCAGGGAGCACGGGAGAGCAGCCAAGCACCCTCGGGGCCACCGGGCTGGGGGCTGCTCGCCCACCATGGTCCCCCCTCCCTGGCCGTGCCGAGGTGCCGCCTGCACCTCATTCTGCCGCATCCTGCACGTGGAAAACCCAAAATTCTGCTACTCCGAGGTTACTCAGCCTTTACTCCAGCTGCGAGCAGGGCTGGGGAGGGGTGGTTCAGAGTTGTGCCCCTTCGCTGCTCTGCCCCAGCCTGTCCAGCCCTGAGCTCCACAAAATTCCCGCGGCAGAGCCGGAGGGATCTGAATAACCACTCTGGGAAACCAAATTAAAATATTGATGTATAATTCATGCCATATGTTCCGCCAATATTTTTTATTTAATCAACTGAAGACAGATGGCAGGAACATAGAGGCCATTAAACTAATGGCACTTTGTCTTTCCATTTATTTCCGTCTCCTTCCCTAAAATAAGATGAGACCGTGACAGGCAGCACGCCCTGGGCACGAGACCATTCCTGGCACTCGGATGTGCCAGCGGGGGCACTTCCCACGTGGCGATTTCCCGGGAAGGGCTGGAGCAAATCTTCCAGAGCTGGCGGGGTCTGAAGGAGAGAAATCCCATGAGGGAACTCCAGCTTGGTGGGGCTGGAGGGGACTGTCCCTTCCCTGCCCTTCCCGTGCCAGGAGCTGCCAGGGATGCTCCTGGTATTCCTGGGATGGCACCATCCCGGTGGCAGGGTGGGAACGGGAATGTTCCAGGGACGACACCATCCTGGTGGCAGGGTGAGGATGGGAATGTTCCTGGTGTTCCTGGGACAGCACCATTCTGGTGGCAGGGTGGGAATGGGAATGCTCCTGGTGCTCCTGGGGTGACACCATCCCGGTGGGAGGGTGGGAATGGGAATGCTCCTGGTGTTCCTGGGATGGCACCATCCTGGTGGCAGGGTGAGGATGGGAATGTTCCTGGTGTTCCTGGGACAGCACCGTTCTGGTGGCAGGGTGGGAATGGGAATGCTCCTGGTGCTCCTGGGATGGCACCATCCCGGTGGGAGGGTGGGAATGGGAATGTTCCTGGTGTTCCTGGGATGGCACCATCCTGGTGGCAGGGTGAGGACGGGAATGTTCCTGGGACAGCACCATCCTGGTGGCAGGGTGAGGATGGGAATGTTCCTGGGACAGCACCATCCTGGTGGCAGGGTGGGAATGGGATGCTCCTGGTGTTCCCAGGACGGCACCATCCCAGTGCCACGGTGGGAATGGGAATGCTCCTGGGATGGCACCATCCCTGTGGCAGGGTGGGAATGGGAATGTTCTGGTGTTCCTGGGATGGCACCATCCCGGTGGCAGGGTGGGAATGGGGATGCTCCCGGCTGGAGGATAGAGGATGCCGTGGCAATCTCCAGTCCCTGGGGACGTGAGGGACTGCAGAGACACCCAGGGATGTCGTGCTCCCGTGGGATCTCCCAGCCCTGCAGGATGCTGGAATATCCCCCAGCAGCACCCTGCTGCCATCCCATGGATTTCATTTGGGATCTGCTGGTGCAGAGATGTTTGGATCTAAGGGTGAAATGTGTTCGTGCAGAGCGTGAGTGCACAGCTCATCCTCCCGGGGATGAACCTGGGTGCAACTGGAAGTTTTCCACATCCCAGAGCCATCCTGGAGCACCTCTCCTGCACCACGAGGCGGAGACGTGCGGGCTCTGAGATTTGGGCTCACCCCAGCAGCATCGCTCCCACTGCACCCAGTTACCCACCCGGGAGAGGTGGAATTGCCCTTTTCCAGGGCTGGGAGGGGATGGACACCCCGGGTGTCTTTCCTCACCCCCGGGAGGGACCGGGCCACCATCCTCCCGTGTCCCGGGACAGGGCCACCATCCTCCCGTGTCCCGGGACAGGGCCACCATCCTCCCGTGTCCCGGGACAGGGCCACCATCCTCCCGTGTCCCGGGACGCTTTCCTGAGCGTGCCTCTCTCTTTGACTTGCAGGTGGAGACTCCTTGCGCTGGGAGGGAGCTGAATGGGGTTCCCTTAAACAAAGGGTCCCAGGCAGCATTCCAGGCTCCGGGCGCGTCCAGGGACCTTCCATTCTTTGTCTGAAAGGGCAGCGCTGCCGTTCCCATTCGAGCGATGCCTGACGGAGCCGGAGCCGCCCGGAGCGAGGAGCTGCGGCAGCTGATCGGCTTTCAAATCACCTTCAAACCTCGATTTCCTTAACATGATCCCTCCGTCAGCGCCGTCCCCGGGGCACAGCCTGGGGGCTTTGCCGGCAGGACAATAAAAGCGGGGCTGGAGGTGACAGCCAGCGCTGGAAAAGCCCCGGTCACCACGCGGGGACTCAAAATCCACCTTCCCCAGCACTCCAGGACTTTTTAGGGTCGGGCAACAGCTTCGCACGACCTCACCCCATCAGCTTCCCTGCAATCCAGGTGGGATAACCCCTTCCTCGGAGCATCCCAGGAGCCGCAGAGCAGCTTCCCCGAGGCGCCGGCTGCCGGGGAAGGGATGAAGACGCTATGGCCAAGCTTTTGCTAAAACTCCAGCGGTATTTTCGGCGCAAACCCGTGCGCTTCTTCACGCTGCTGGCTCTGTACCTGGCCGCCGGCAGCTTGGTTTTCCTGCATTCCGGCTTTTCCGGGGAGCCCACGGTGCCGGGGAGCCCTCGGAGCCCCGCGGCCGCCGAGGGGCCGGGGCTGCCCTACCTGGGGGTGATGCAGCTCAGCCGCGGCTTCAAGGCGGCGGCCACGATGCCGGCGGGGCCCCGGCGCCACGGCCCCTGGTTCAAAAGCACCTCCAAGGAGCCGTCGGAGAGGGGAAAATCCCGGGATAACGGCGGCCCCCGGAGCCGGGCGCTGCGGGGCAGGAGCGGCCGCGAGAAGGAGGAGGACAGAGGTGAGGGCTGGGGACACGGCAGCCGAGGGGAGGGGGGGGGTTCTCTCCTTTTTTGGCTCTCCCAGGGGGACATCACGAGGTGTCTGAGCTGGTTTTGGGTTCTGCATCCCTGCCAGGAGCGCACACCCCCAGGAAATGTGTGTTTATTTGTTTAGTTAATTATTTATTAACCACGTGCACGCGCTGCTGGAGCACCGAGGTTTCCTTCCCACATCCCACTGGAATGCCCTGGGAAGCAGTACCAGCTCTGGAGACCACCATTCCAGAGGGTATTTCCAGAAGGATCTTCTCCCTCTTTCTTCCCTCCTTCCTCTCCTCCCTCCTTGAGTGCCAATTTTATTTTTCCATCCTCGCTCTTTCCCGCTGGTGCATCACCGAGCTCCGAGTCCCCCCCGGGCTGTGACAGGCGATTTTAGGGATGCAACCAGGGGGATGCTGTGCCCCTTCTTCCTCCCCCCCTTTGGCTCTGCCGGGGGCCAAATTCAGTTTTCATTCTGCTGGCCTGAGTCAACACAAAATCCAGGATTGTGAGGGCGTTGTGTCGAGGCAGGGGCTGGCTGTGATTCCCATGGAAGTGCGGATGGGGCTGGGATGTGGCCTCTGGAGCCAGGAGATCCCTGCCTGGCTGGGGTCTTGTCAAATGGGTCCATTATTAATGATCAAGGAGAAGCGAATGGAGTCATTCCCATCGATTTTTAAAATGCCATCTATTTATCCTGGAGGCAGCCGGAGCTGCACGCTCCGTGGGATTTGGGTGGCTGGATTCCAGCAGGAACCCCCAATTCCACGGCAAACTGGGGCTTTCCTGGGGGTCCGGGCTTGATTCCCCCTACCTGGGCTGCTCCCAGGGCGTGGAGGGCTCCTCCTCCTCCTCCTCCTCCTCCAGCAGGATGTGGTTGTGTTCACTCTGGAAAAGGTGCACGGTCCAGGCACAAAAGCCAAAGGAAAAATATTTTGTGGTGCTTATGGGATTTTCTCCTGCTAAAAGGAGCTGAAGGGATTCCCCCGCTGTGACCCCGCTCCGAGGGGTCCCTGGGGCGTTTTGGTGGCCACGTTTTTCTGTTAATGCAGATTGCCTTTAGTGCAGCCTCAGCAGATGGCCCCTGAGCCCAGGCTGTCTGTCCCCATAAAGACCCCCGGCAGTGCCCATGCCCCCGGCCATATGTCCCGTGTGCTCCGAGATTATCCTCATCCAGCCCCGTCAGCAGGGATGGGATGCTGGGCTCGGGATTCCTGGGTTTCGCTGCTCCCGAGTGCTCTGGGAATATCGTTTTCCCCTTGGAGCATCTTGGCAGCTCCCGAGCGGGATGGTGTGGAGAAACTCTGCAGCCTGAGAGTGCCCGGTGTTCCTGGTGTGGCCGGGGGAGCCTCGGGAGCACCCCCGCGCTTCCCTGCTCCTCTGGAGCACCGGGATATCTGGCAGGAGCAGGCGGATTTAATGGCGCTGGTAATTAAGTGGGGACAGCTTAACGAGGCGGCCGTGGAGGCTCTGCCACGTGAAATCATTCCCGAGGGAATACTGCTCCCAAAATCAGCTCTGGTTTAGAGCGTGAAGTGCGGCTCCCTCTTCCTCCTCTTCCTCCTCTTCCTCCTCTTCCTCCTCTTCCTCCTCTTCCTCCTCTTCCTCCTCTTCCTCCTCTTCCTCCTCTTCCTCCTCTTCCTCCTCTTCCTCCTCTTCCTCCTCTTCCTCCTTCTCCCAGCAGTGTCAGGCAAAGGTGTGGGCGAAGAGCAGCAGGGAACGGCCTCATCCCCCTGGGAATGCAGATCCCCATGGGAAAGGGCATCTCCTGCCTCCAGCCAGGGAGGATTTTTAGGGAGCGAAGCTGAGGGGAGCAGGAACAGACCCCAGCCCTCAGCCACGTCCATCTCCGGTGCCTTCCTGGACACATCCAGCCATTCCCACCTGGGACACACCACCAAGCAATTCCATGAGGAAGGAGGGGCCAGCCACCCCAGGCAGACAGCTGGATCTGTCCCTCTATCCCTAAAACAGGATATTTGGGGAATTTAGTGATGATCACTGGGTGGATTGTGCTCGCTCACAGCCGTGTTTCCAACGGGCTCCGAAATTCCTCCCGGAGAGGTTCCCCTCTCCCTACAAACTCACCAACCTCACCCTCCCCCTCCCAGCGTCTCCTCCTTCACTCATGTCCTCGGCTCTCCCTAATTATTCCAGCTGGCTTCCCAGTAAGTGGCAGCACGCATATGTCAGGAGCATTGGATTGAAGGTAATGCACATCAGTCACCGGCTCCCTGCAAGTGTCTGGAGTCATCCCACACCCGTTGGATCCGGCACAGCCGGAATGCACTGACCTGCCAGGACCTGTGGGAATGTCGTGTGGGAGCTCTGGCTCTGGTGGTTGAAGTTATCCAGCACATTTCTCTCCATCTTCCTGCTCTGCTGGCCTCCAGGCTGGCTTGGGAAGGTGGTTCCAGCACTGGTGGGGTCTGTGCCGCACTGGGATAATTGGGAATGGGGGTGTCTGTGTGTGGGGCACACCAGGGATGGCATGAGCCGGGTCAGGGACCCCAAGGATGCATGGAATGAAGGGAGGAGGTGAGAAGTGTTATCCCAGAGCGTGGTTTGGGGTTGGAGCGGCACAGTGGAAGGAATTCTTCCCTGTGAGGGTGGCGAGGCCCTGGCAGAGGTTTCCCAGAGAAGCTGTGGCTGCCCCTGGATCCCTGGAGGTGTCCAAGGCCAGGTTGGACGGGGCTTGGATAGCGGAAAGAGTTCCCAAAGCAAACAAACAGGGAATGCTGCTGCACAATCCCTATTTAGGGAAAAATCAAGAGGGGTGGGATGCGTGGGTGTGACCCCCGTCCCCTCTGCCCCCAGCCCGCTACGTCGGCTGCTACGAGGACAACACCCGGCGCAGGACCCTGCGTGGGATGTCCTTCTTCGACTACAAGAAGATGACGGTGTTCCGCTGCCAGGACAACTGTGCCGAGAGGTAGGGACGGTGACGGGGGCTCCGTGGATCCCTGAGCTCTCCGTGGATCCCTGAGCACTCCATGGATCCCTGAGCGCTCCATGAATCCCTGAGCGCTCCGTGGATCCCTGAGCTCTCCATGGATCCCTGAGCGCTCCATGGATCCCTGAGCACTCCATGAATCCCTGAGTGCTCCGTGGATCCCTGAGCTCTCCATGAATCCCTGAGCTCTCCATGGATCCCTGAGTGCTCCGTGGATCCCTGAGCTCTCCATGAACCCCTGAGCGCTCCATGGATCCCTGAGCACTCCATGGATCCCTGAGCTCTCCATGAATCCGTGAGCACTCCATGAATCCCTGAGCTCTGCATGGATCCCTGAGCGCTCCATGAATCCCTGAGCTCTCCATGGATCCCTGAGCTCTCCATGAATCCCTGAGCACTCCATGAATCCCTGAGCGCTCCATGGATCCCTGAGCACTCCATGGATCCCTGAGCGCTCCATGGATCCCTGCACACTCCATGAATCCCTGCACACCATCGCCATCATTCCCTGCACACCATCTCCATCAATCCCTGCACTGCATCTCTGTGAATCCCTGCACGATGTCTCCATCGATCCTTTCCCACCGTCTCCATGAATCCCTGAGCACTCCATGAATCCCTGCACACTCCATGAATCCCTGAGCACTCCATGAATCCCTACACACCATCTCCATCAATCCCTGCACCGCATCCCCGTGAATCCCTGCACGACGTCCCACAACCCCCACCCAAACCCCACCACCCACAACCCCCACTCCATCAATCCTTTCCCAGGGTCTCCATGAATCCCTGTGCACCATCTCCATCAATCCCTTCTCACTGTGTCCATCAATCCTTTCCCACCATCCCCATGAATCCCTGAACACAGTCTCCATCAATCCTTTGGGATGGGATGGGATGGGATGGGATGGGATGGGATGGGATGGGATGGGATGGGATGGGATGAAATGGAATTAAATGATATTATAGGAAAACAGGATAGGAGATGGGATGCAAGAGGATGGAATGGAATGGAGTGGAATGTCAGGATAGAATGGACTAGAAAAGGATAAGGATAGGATACGATAGAATTTCAGAATGGGATAGAATAATGGAAAGGATAGGATAGAATGAAATGGAGTGAAATGATAGATTAGGATATTATAGGAAAATGGGATGGGGTGGGATGGGATGGGATGGGGTGGGATGGGGTGGGATGGGATGGGATGGACTGGAGTGGAATAATAGAATAGAATAGAGGAGAAAAGAATAAGGATAGGATAGGATAGGATAGGATAGGATAGGATAGGATAGGATAGGATAGGATAGGATAGGATAGGATAGGATAGGATAGGATAGGATAGGATTGGACATTTTCAGTTGGACGTGCCCTACAATGATCGCTACCCCAAAAACGAATCCCTGGGATGCAGTGCTGATCCCAGCACTGGCCATGAGCAGGAATGCTCCATCCAAACCCCCCTGGAGAGCCGGGGGGATCCCAGGGGATGTGCTGAGATCCCGTCTCCCCCTCGGCAGGGGGTACCTGTACGCGGGGCTGGAATTCGGGGCCGAGTGCTACTGCGGGCACAAGATCCAGGCGTCCAACGCCAGCGAATCCGAGTGCAACATGGAATGCAAGGGAGAGCGCAGCAACACCTGCGGCGGGATCAACCGGCTCTCCATCTACCGCCTGGAGCTGGCCCAGGAATCCGCCCGCAGATGTGAGTTGGAGGCATCCACGTGGATCCCAGCTCGACCTTGGAATGAGGGAACTTCTCTTGGTGCTGGAGGGGTGATCCTGGAATTCCGTGTGAGGCGGGTCGTGGCTGCATGGAAGTGCTTGGAGAGTGGTTTTTGAGTCTGGGATAGTTTTGCTCCTGCAAACATCAGGAATTTCCCTGTAGGGAGTGCTGCTGGCGGGGGGTTGGGTGGAATGAGGAGCCCCAAGGATTCCAGCTGGAATTCAGGGAATTTTGGGAGACTTTGGGTGGAGATTTCCTTCCTGATGGCCCAACAGGACCATCAGCATTTCCAGTGTGTGCTGCAGGATGAAGGATGTGTGGGAATTCCAGACAGAGCCGAGGGTGCTCCTTCGTTTGGCTCCCAATTAGGCAGCTCTGTAATCACCCACATTCCCTGCTCACCTTTCCTCATATCCAAGGAATGGGAAAGGGGATGGCAGCAACCAGGAATGCTCAGGGGCTGAGAGTGCAGAGGATCCAGGATGGGATCCCAGTTCTGGGAAGGACCAGACCAAACCCAGCCCTGCTCTCTTCCCTGGCTCCATCTCTGCTCCATCCCTGGGATCACCGAGCTGATAAAAACAGCCAGGAAAAAATAATCCCGACTTTGCTGCCGGGATTTTGCTCCACCAGCAGCCGGATGAGCATCATCCAACGTGGCTGCACTGCTGGAGGGGCCGGGAGCCGCTGGAGCAGTCGGGAATTCCGTGTCACCCTGTGTCACACGGGGTGGCAGTGGTGTCACTTTTGGGGTGTCACTGGGGCCTCTCTCTCTCTCTCTCTCCCAGATGGAAGCGCGATATTCCGAGGGTGCTTCCGCCGGCCGGAAAACGTCTCCATCGCCCTGCCCGCCAGCCAGCTCATGCTCAACATGTCCGTGGATAAATGTGTGGATTTCTGCACGGAAAAGGTACTGGGATAAATTCAACTTCTTCATCTTCATCATCATCGGAGTCACACCAGGAGATCTGAACCCGATTTAGGGACATCATTTTTGTGCATCTGAATGGCAGAGGGATAAATGGATTTGTGTCCCTGCCACGGGAGCGGCCCTGGGAAAGTTTGGGAAGGAGCATTCCAGAGTCATAGCTTGGGTGGGAAGTGACCTTTAAAGGTGCCACCACAGGGTCTTGCTCTGGTCCGGGAGTCCCATCCTGGGGCGTGGTGACTCCGAGCAGGGAGGGGAAAGGTTCCGGTGGGAACTGATGGAGGGTGGACGCTGGAATGGGCTGGAAGGATGCTGGAAATGTTCTGGAATGATGCTTGGAATAGGTTGGAAAGATGCTGGAGTTGGAATGACTCTGGGATGGACTGGAATGATGCTGGAAAGGGTTGGGAGGAGGCTGGAATGGGATGGAATGGGCTGGAACAATACTGGAATGGTCAGGCAGAATTCTGGAAATGGGCTGGAAGGATGCTTGAAGTCGGTTGGAAGGATGCTGGAATTGGAAGGATGCTGGAATGGACTGGAAGGAGGCTCGAATGGGATGGAATGATTGCTGGAATGGTCTGGAATGATTGCTGGAAAGGGCTGGAAGGATGATGGAAATGGTCTGGAATGATGCTTGAAATAGTTTGGAAGGATGCTGGAATGGAATGGAATGGAATGGAATGGAATGGAATGGAATGGAATGGAATGGAATGGAATGGAATGGAAAGATGCTGGAATTGGAAGGGTGCTGGAATTAGAAGGATGGAATTAGAATGGGCTGGAATTATACTGGAGTTGCGAGGATGCAGGAACGGTCTGGAATGATGCTGGAATGCTCTGGAATTATACTGGAATTGTGAGGATGCTGGAAACGATCTGGAATGATTGCTGGAAAAGGCTGGAAGGATGCTGGAAATGGTCTGGAATGATGCTGGAAATAGGTTGGAAGGATGCTGGAAATAGGTTGGAAGGATGCTGGAAATAAGGTGGAAGGATGCTGGAATGGAATGGAAAGATGCTGGAATTGGAAGGATGCTAGAAATGGGCTGGAATTATACTGGAATTGCGAGGATGCAGGAACGGTCTGGAATGATGCTGGAATGCTCTGGAATTATACTGGAGTTGCGAGGATGCTGGAAATGATCTGGAATGATGCTGGAATGCTCTGGAATTATACTGGAATTATGAGGATGCAGGAATGCTCTGGAACGGTGCCGGAATGCTCTGGAATGATGCTGAAATTGCGAGGATGCAGGAATGCTCTGGAAGGATGTCCCAAACCACCCCGCACTGCCCAGTGGGGCCGGGGCAGCGAGGGCGGGGGGTGAAGGCTGTGCCAGGGCAGTGCCGTGCCGGTGCCATTCCCATTCCCCGTGGCCGTTCCCGCAGGAATTCCCGCTGGCAGCGCTGGCGGGCACCACGTGCCGCTGCGGCTTTCCCAGCACGCTGTTCCCGCTGCACGAGCGCGAGGACGAGCAGCTCTGCGCCCACAAATGCGCCGCCGAGGAGTTCGAGAGCTGCGGCTCCGCCGAGTTCCTGCTGGTCTACCAGACACAAGTGCAGGGTGAGCTTTTTCCCAACCTTTTCCCAACCTTTTCCCCGTCTCCCATTCCCTGGGAATGCCGGCAGAGAGCTCCCAGCAGCCCGTTAAAAAAGGGAATTCTTTGAATTCCCTGGGAAATCGGTGAGCCGTCGCAGGGCACAGCAGATTCCGTCTGCCTCGGGCAGGATTCCTCCTTCCCAGGGCTTCTCCCGCCTCTCCATGATCCCATGGGAGTCTGTTATCCAGAGGGGACAAGCTCCAGGGAAATATATTGGAAGGGGAAAAAGGCTGTGACCAGGCAGAACATTCCCGAGAGGACTCCTGTCCTCCTGCAGTGGGAACAGGAAGCCAGGGAAGCACAGGGAGAAGGGAAAACTCTTCCTGGGAGAGGAAAGGGTTGAAGGGAGCAAGTGAGGACCCAAATTCGGGTAGTTTTGCTTCAGAGCAGGTCAGTTTTGTCACGAAACGCTGTTTGCTGATCCATAAAAAAAGCAGGAGCGTGGCTCAGCTCAGGGATCCCTGTTACTCACTCTTCCCTAAGCACACGGCTGGAAATGACAGAGAACTCTTTGGAAAAAAACCTCTTAGGACTTTTTGGGCATTTACGACTCTTTGAGGTGTCCAGGACCCTTTGGGATGTCCCTCTACACCTTAGGCAGGTGACACTTTACCCTGTCCAGCCACCTCCTCGCCCCTTCCCCAGCATTTTCCCGGGAGCAGCAGCGTTTCCTAGGATATCCCTGTGGGAAAAGCTGCTTTCCATGACACATCCCTGCTGGCTCTCCCTGCAGACAACCGCTGCATGGACAGGAGGTTCCTGCCCAGCCGTGCCAAGCAGTTGGTGGCCCTGGCCAGTTTTCCTGGAGCTGGGAACACCTGGGCCCGGCACCTGATCGAGTTGGCCACCGGCTTCTACACCGGCAGCTACTACTTCGATGGGTCCCTCTACAACAAAGGTGAGGGGGGGACACTCCTGGGGTCCCCATCCCAGGCTGGGGACATTCCTGGTGATATCCCGGGGGGCTGCAGGAAAGGGGGGAGCAGAGCTGGGTGTGACTGGTGATGCTCCATGGGGTGGTTGGGGCTGGAGTGTCCCAGTGAGGGAATTCCTCTCGGGGAGGGTGCCCAGAGAAGCTGTGGCTGCCCCTGGATCCCTGGAAGTGTCCAAGGCCAGGTTGGATGGGGCTTGGAGCAGCCTGGGATAGTGGGAGGTGTCCCTTTCCAAGGGGGTTGGAATGAGGTGAGCTTTAAGACCCCTTCCAACCCAAAGCATTTTGGGATTCTGATTCCAATAACCCACCGCATTCCCGGTTCCCCCAGTTTGGAACCTCTCACAACAGTTTTATCTGGAGTTTTATCTGGAGACCTCTCCAGTTTTATCTGGAGACCTCGAAGGTTTCTCCTGTAATTCCTTCACTTTTTGTGGCTTTGAGAGGAAATTCTCCATTCCTCCTCAGCTGTGGTGGAGTTGGGATCTGTACCAGGGGTACCCACGTGGTTGGTGGGGTTTATTCCCTAAATCCTCATTTTCCCGACACCACAGGCAGCACATTCCTTCCGAATTCCTGCCGAATCCAGCCTTCCAGAGAGGGAGCTGCTCAGTGAGGGAGGGCTGGCCCAGCCCCCAGGGTGCAGCAGCATCCCAGGGAAGGGAGCAGCGGTTGGAAAAGCCTTGGCTGGGTTTTGCTGAGCCACCCGAGCGTGGGCTCCGTGCTCATTCCCTGTCGGAGGGGCCGGGAGGTATCCAGGCAACCGGCAGATTTATCCATTGCCGAGAGCCAATTACACCTCTCTCATTGATGGAACACAGCTCCTTCCAGCTCATCCCCCGCTCCAGGTGCATTCCAGGGGCTGGGATTGATCCGTGTGCCATGCAGGAGCTCCTCTCTGGACCCCCCACGGCATCACCCCCACCTTGGGCTGATGCGCTGCCCCACAGGCACAAGGATTTTCCTTTTCTTTATTTCCTGGGGGAGTTTAAACTCTGCTCAAGGAGATTAAAGCCATAAAATCTGCCCTTGACCCCTCAGAAGAGGCACAAGAGCCGAGCGTGGCCGGGGAGGTGTCACCCTGAGGGGCCCCTGTGCCTCAGAGCCACCCGCTCACGGATTCTATGAGACTCGTGACGTGGGAAAAGAAATTATTTCCATCTGGGAGAGGGATGCGAATCCTCCTTCACGCCCCAGCTGCTTTCGTCATCCAACGGGATTTCGCAACCTGATATCCCCGTGTCATTCCCTTTCATGGAACCGTGGGATCCTTTGGGTTGGAAAAGCCCTCTGAGACCGATCCAACCCTTCCCACAGCGCTGCCAAGGTCACCGTGCCCCCAAGTGCCACATCCACATGGCTTTTAAACCCCTCCAAGGATGGCGGCTCCATCGCTGCCCTGGGCAGCCGTGCCAGGGATTGACCACCTTTGGGGTGGAGATGTTTTCCCTCACATCCCATCTAAACCTCCCCGGCACAACTCGAGGCCATTTCCTTTAATCCTGTCCGTTTTTCCCTGGGAGCAGAGCCCGGCTCCCCCCCAGCTGCCCCCTCCTGTCAGGGAGTCGTGCAGAGCCGCAAGATCCCCCCTGAGCCTCCTTTTCTCCAGGCTGAGCCCCTTTCCCAGCTCCCAGTTGTTCCTCCCATTAATCCCAGCTCTGTCCGGGCAGGATTCAAGGGCGAGCGGGATCACTGGAGGAGCGGGAGGACCATTTGCATCAAGACCCACGAGAGCGGGCAGAAGGAGATCGAGTCCTTCGACTCGGCCATCCTGCTCATCCGCAACCCCTACAAGGCCCTCATGGCCGAGTTCAACCGCAAGTACGGGGGACACATCGGCTTCGCCGCCCACGCCCACTGGAAGGGCAAAGGTAGGGAAGGAAATCCACTGGGAGAGCTCCAGCCCGGCTGCTGGAGCTGGGAAGTGGTTGGGAAAGCCTGGCAGAGCTGGAGTTGGGTGTCCATGGGGGAATCTTGGGCTGTGCCACCATTTCGGGGTCACCATGGCCATCTCCTGGTGTGATCTTGGATGGCTGAGGGTGCCTGTGTGGGATGGGATGGGATGGGATGGGATGGGATGGGATGGGATGGGATGGGATGGGATGGGATGGGATGGGATGGGATGGGATGGGATGGGATGGGATGGAACAGGACATCAGGACCACCCTGCCCTGGCTAGCCCAGGCAGGGATGGGCATCTCCAGTCCCCAGTGTGACCACAGGCAGTGGTGGCAGCCCCCAACCCATCCCTGGGGTGTCCATGTGCCATTTCCACGTGTCCGGCTGCTCCCGAGCCACTGCCTTTCCCCTGCACAGGCGGGTGCCGGAGGCAGCTTAATTACAGCAATTTCCAAATTGCTGTTGTGGGATTGGCTCCGTTGGAAAGAGTTAAAATGTTTAGCTTGATTGAACATCTGCTACCGTTAATTCCGAGTTTATTTAAGGGGAGCTTTGGCTGCCGGGGCTGGGATGTGCCTGGATTTCGTTATCTCCATGTGCTCGCAGTGCCGGGCACAGCCCAGCCCTGCTCTCCCCATCCCATAAAACCAGCGGGGCGTGGTGTCCCCCACGTCCTCAGCCTTGTGGCCCTGGGCTGGAATTGTCCCTGCTGTGGTGGCGTAGGAGCCTCTTGGTTGATTTTATCCCCATCCAGCTGTGGACAGAGCTGGGATTGGCATCCCAGCACCACAGGGAACCTCCTGAGCCTCCCCAATCCCAACTCCCTCCCCAGGCTGTCCCTGGTGTGTCCAAGGGGAGGGCGATCCAGAGGGGACCATTCCCTCCGCCCCAGCGTGGTCTTGCTTGGATGCACTTCAGACCACATCACCAAATTCCTTCCACAGGATGTATGGAGTAATTAGCTGATGGGTTAATTGCCAGGTTAATTAACCATTGCTGGGAAAGATGGAGATTTTCCATTGCGTGTTTCCATTCCCAGCTGGAGAGGCCCCTGCACATGGAGCATGAGGATCCCATTCCCAGCCCTCCCTGCAGCCCAGCTGTCCAAATCATTTCCATCTCCCAATGACTCATTTTGGGGCAAATTTGGGATAAAACACCCCCATGCCCTCTCTCCAGCCTCACCCCCAGTGCTGGGGGGGTGTTTTCCCATTTTCCCCAGCCCATTCCCAGCCCTGCAGAGGCCAAACCCCCGTTCGGTTCCGTGGCGTTAATTTTACGACGCCCCTGGAGCGGCTCCAAAGCAAAGTTTTATGCGCTGTGCTTACACAAGGTGAAGTGTCCTGGAGCTGTTTCATGGAACACATCCCGTGTTTAACGATTCCTCGGGGAATCCAACCCCATCCAGCTGCTAATCAGGCCTGGGTTTTGAGGGGAAGAGGGAAACGCCCGGAGCTCTAATGCGGCACTGCCAGGGGAGATGTGGCTGATGATTGACATTTCATCATCCCTTTTCCCACTTGATTCCAACGGGAGGCTCAATCAGCCAGGAGGGGAATCGAGAGATCCCAGCAGGGAGGGGAGAGGACACCGGGGACAGCCACTCACAGCCTCCTCTGCCCCTTTTTCCCCCAGAGTGGCCGGAGTTTGTGGCCAACTACGCGCCGTGGTGGGCGACCCACACGCTGGACTGGCTGCGCTTCGGGAAGAAGGTGCTGGTGGTGCACTTCGAGGACCTCAAACGGGACCTGTTCGTGCAGCTGCAGAGGATGGTGGCCCTGCTGGGCGTCCCTGCCTGCGAGGACAGGCTGCTGTGCGTGGAGGGGCAGAAGGATGGCAACTTCAAGCGCTCGGGCCTGAGGAAACTGGAGTACGACCCCTACACGCCCGAGATGAGGAAGGCCATCAGCGGCTACATCCGAACCGTGGACGCGGCGCTGAAGCTCCGCAACCTCTCGGGGGTGCCCGAGGATTATTTCCCCAGATGATGGTGACCACGGTGGGGACAGGGGTGGCTCAGTGGTCCCCCCTACCCCCTCCGGCCTCTGCCTAATTCCACCCAGTGGGTGGCTCCTCTTTTAACCCTCCGTGCGCTGCTGTAGCTGTTGATTGCTCCCTGCATGAGCCGCCACAGGTCCCCAGCCACTGCTGAGCTTATTTTTTTGGCCAACCTGGGGACACGGGTGCCTTCCCTGCTCCTGTTCCTGCTGCCTCAGCCCTCCTGGGAAGTGCAATGGGATGTTTGTGTCCCCTCGGGCTCTCCTGGGGATGCCCAGGTGCTCAGGCCGTGCCTGGTGCATCCGGAGATGCCGGAGCTGAGCTCCTTGGGGTGGGTGTCCCCAAAATCCCAGCCCTGGGAGGATTCCGCTCGTCCTTGGATGGAATCTTCAGCCTTCCCAAGGGAGGATGGACTGAGGGCGTGGGGCCGTGGGGGTGATGCTCCCGTGGGTCCTGCCTGAGGTTATGGGATCGGCAAGGCCGTGCCCTGCAATGTCCCCAAGCGTGGTGGCTGTGGCCTTTTGAGCCATCCTGTGGCTCCCTGAGAATTCCCTGGAATTCCCCGGCCACAGCACCAGGCAAAGCTGCTGCTCCAGCCCTTGGGTGGCTGCAGGTGGGACCTCCCCTTCCCCGTGGATGCTGCTCCAGAGGGGGACATTTTCCCTGGACAGAGGAGCTGTCGGGACCCACGAGCTCATCCAGGCCTCACTTCAGAGCCCACAGTCCCAAACAGCTCCCCCAGGGAGCATTTTTGGGGTGTCAGGAGCAGGATCCACACTGCAACCCAGCTGCATCCAACCCCCATGGGGAGCAAACCCTGGGGCTGAGCTTTGGGAGCGTCCCAAAGCCGAACCAAAGGATCCCACACACCGGGAACGTGCCGATTTCCGGGCCGGCTTCGTGCACAGCTGCATGTGGTCCCTGGCTGTCCCCTCATCCCCCTCCTGCCACCCTCCCTGTCCTGGCTTTGCCCCAAACGAGCCCCCCCAGCCCTCCCACGCTGCGAGACCCCCTCGGATGTAGGTGCAAAAGCCATAAATCGTACGCAGCCTTCTCTAGAGTTAGAGGTCCACCAGTTGGCTTTTACCTCCTGATCCTGACAGAAACGCAGGCACAGGTTGGATCCAGAGGCCCTGCTTGGTCTCTGTTCCGAGAGAGAAGAAAACTCCCTGGAGAAAAAAAGGAGAATTTCAATAAAAATCTATTTTTCTAAGGTGTGTGCGGAGCAGAGCTGGGCTGGGGGAGGCTCCTGCTCCCTGTTTCCTTGAAGGAGGTGGGGGATTGTGTTCAGATGGAGTTTTCAACTCTTCCCTTGACAAAGGAAGGATTTTTGGGATTCGTGGCAGTGGGAATCGAGCAGAGCCCAGGCTCTTTCGCTCATGGCAGCCCCAAAACAAACCCTCAGGGCAGCCCAGCTATTAAAGGAGAGGTTTTGCTGCTGCTCTGCCTCCCCGTGTGTTTGTGGGGACACCTGAGCACCTCCTGCCCATCCCAGCCCAGGGATATAGGAATGGCTCCTCTCTTCTTTAATCCCATTAACTCCTTTCTGTATTTAAACCCATTAATGGGTATTTAAATCCCATTAATGTCATTTCTGCCTTGACAACGCAACCAAAGCGCCTCCTTTTTGGGAGCTTCAGCACCTGGAGAGCGTCTGGAGAGCCAGATTTAATGGGATGGGGGGTGGGAAGGGGGAGATTCCCTGCAGGGTTTATTCCTGACCTTCCTCAGCACCGGAGCGAGAGCTGAGTGCAATTTATTCCTTATTGCTAATCCGGAGTTGGTGAAATTCCCAGTTTTTTCTTTCCTTAGCAGGGATGAAGCCTCACATCGGGCTTGATTTGTTCTGACAGGCCCCAGCCGCCCAAGGGGCAGCGCTCCCTCCCGTCCCTCGGAAGCAATTAACCCCCCAAAGCCAATTAACCGCCGAGATAAAACAATTAAGGGATGACATCGCGTGCGGCGCTCGCAGCCCAGGCTGCAGCCTGGGAGCAGGGAGGGGTGGGCAGGGAGGGGACCCCACATCTGCACTGCCACCTCCACAAATCCCACAAAAAAGGACAGGGAATCTCCCTGGTCACCAGAACTATCAATTTATATCTTCTTTTTGATTTTTCCCTGCTTTTATTGCACTGCAATCGCCTTTTTTTTTTTTCTTTTTTAAATTTAATTTGCCCTGAAATGGAGCACTTAGAAAATATGATGACCGTGTCAGGGCGTGCTGCACATCTGGCTGCACCTCTGGATTATGGGATCCCCCTTCCCCTCATCCCACTGAGGCAGGAGCAGCTCCGCCCTCCTGCCAGGAGCTGCAGCCCGAGCTGGAGCTTCACACTCTGATTTTTTTATTGATTTATTAAATTTTAACCACGTGGCACCGGCACGCAAAGACCAAATTCCCATTCCCCCTGGAAAAAGGAGCCAACCACCCTTCCCTCACCATTTTCCTGGGGAAAGCTCTTGACATTTAACAGCCTGCTCAGCTGCCTCCGTGGTGCCTGGGGGAGGCAGCACTCAGCTTTTCCATGAGGATTTGAAAAGCTGGGAATCTTTCCGCTTGACTCAGCCTGAGCATCCCTGGCTGGGCACAGGGCGCCCTGCCCTGCTGTGGGACTGCAGGGACCGTGATTCCCTCCCTCCCCGCTGGATTCCTGCAGGAAAAATCATCTATTTTTGGTGATCCTGCATCCCTGGGAGCACTTTCCTGCATCCCGGTCCTGCTGCGGCATTCCTCCCTCCTGGGCTCCATGGGTTGCTCAGCTGTTGCCGTGGCAACGGCGTCTGCACCAAAAGCTCCCGCATTTCCCCCAATTCCGGGTGGGTTTTGCGCTCCCTGGACCCTGCGATGCTGGAGGTGTGGCTCGGATCCGGGATCCCTTCCTGGCAAAGGGAGTGGATGCTCCTTTGGGGTGAATTCAGGGGGTTCTGGGCTATGCCCCTGCTGATGCAAACAGTGCTGGGGGGCTCGGAGAGAAGGAGTTCCCTTTCTTCCCAAATTAAATTCCTGCTGTGTTTAAAATAAAGGAAATCCCACCCCCGTCCTCCCTGAGCAGCAGCACTTCCACAAAAACCCCAGAGTGGGGAGATGGGCCATAAATCCGAGAGCAGCCATCTCCATCCCCGACAAAAAACAACAGGTTCGTGTCTCAGCTTGGCTATTTCCCCTCAAATTTACAGCTGACAATGTGCCCAAATACAGGAGGGGTGATTTAAACCTGGCTCTGAGCAAAGGAAAAGGGAACACGTTTATTCCTTGGGTTTTTTTAATTTTAAATTCCATCCCAGTTCGGAATAAAAGCAGCGATTTATGGGAGAGGGAAAGCACGGCTTTATTTTAGGGCCGTGAGAGCCAAGTGATAAAGAGCTGTCATTAAGGACAATAACACATCCCACAGGAACGGGGTTTGGTGTATTCTGGAGAAATTTCTCCCAGGAAATGAGAGCCAGCCCTGGGTTTGGAGTGGGGGGTAAATCCAGGGAAGCAGCAGGTTTGGGATGTGCTGGGTGAGGACCACTCCTGCCACGGCTCCCAGTGGGGTCTGGGGGTGCTGAATCCCACAGCACAGCCAAGAACTGGGATAGGGAGAGGTGAGATGGTCGGGAACAGGGTCTGGGGGATGTGGATTTGGGGTCCCAGGGTTGTGGGCTGGGGATTCTGGGCTGAGGGTCAGAATCCCAGGGATGTGGATGGGGGTTCTGGGCTGGAGGTTTTGGTCCCACGGTTTGGGATAAGGGTCCTGGATGAGGTTTGGTGCCCCAACTCCAAAACCCGCAGCTCTTTCCCATGAGCCCTGACCTACCCTAAAATCCTGATCCCCACCGCCGCCCTAGTTCCAGATTTCATAGGGATGGTGGTGGCTTTGCATCCCACTCACCCCATAATTCCGAGGTGCACCCCAATTTCACCAATTTCTGCCCCAAAAGGGGCTGCAGACCCCAGCACTGCCAGCCCTGGAGCTGCAGCTCCCACACAGCCTTTTCCCTGGATGCTAATTCCAGTTTGTGCACGTTCCCCTGGAGCTGCCCGTGGTCATTAACCTCCTGCTGCCGTTAATCAAGAGGACTTTGTTAATTAATAGCTAAGGACGTCTCCAGCTGAGCAGTGCCGGGGTGGGACCGGGGTCACCGGGACGCATCCAAGGATCCTTGATTTAATATTTTGGAGCTTCCCAACACCGGGGGGGAAGTGCAGCCCCCTCCCCTCCATGACCAAAATACCCAGCACTGCAAAAAAACCCAAGGAATGCTGACAGGATGCAATCTGGGAGATTCCAGAGCCGCAGCTCCTGCAGGATTTTGGGAATATCAGAGGAATTGGGGCAATATTGAGCTGCATTTCTTTGCCACTGTGCCAAAAAGGAAAGAAAAACCCGGCTGAGGAGGCTGGAGTTTTCCAAGGAAGGTTTTTTTCCCCGTTTCCATTTTATAGACCTATAAAAATGTGCATTTTGAGCGCTCCCTGGGTGATCTGTTTGCTGCCAGTCTCAGCGGGTGACACGGGAACAGAAATCTCTGATACTCCTTGGGGCTGTTAATCCAAAGCTTACGGGGTCCAGCAGGAAAAACTCAGTGGGTTTTTCCCCTTCTCTTCCCCATCCTCACCCCAAACCCTGCCAGGATGAGAATCAGGAACAAGAGGGGCCGGAACAGCAGCGCTGGTGCCTGGATAGATGCTGGGGAGGAGCACTTGGAACTCACTGGGAAGCAGCATCCGACCCCTTCCCCTCTTCCCTGTTCCCCCAAAACAGCCCCAAGGACAAGGGAGTGGGGTGCAGGAGGTGATGGGGAACCAGCCCTGCCAGGTGGGATGCAGACAGATCCCACAGAGAGATCCCACAGAGAGATCCCACACAGGGACCCAGCGTTGGCATTAATAATTCCTCATCCAATCTGGAATAACGGAGCCGTTGCCAGATGTGATCCAAGAGGGAACAGGGCAGCTGACATGGGCTGGGGGCTCAGCCCTGTGTGTGGATGTGGGGGAAATGATGCTCCTTCAGCTGCTTTTTTCCCCCCAAATTCCTCTTTTTTTCCCCTAAAGAAAAAAGAGGAATTTTGCAGGGACAAATCCAAGCGGGAATCCCGCAAAGAACATCCATGGGAGATCTCCCAAAGCCCATCCAGGAGGCTCAGATCCCACCTCAGCCACTCTGCTCTGAGCTCTTTCCACAATTCCAAATTCACCACCAGGGATCAGGAATGCGACTGCTCAGTGAAAAACCCTGAGATCCTTCCCACTCCACGCGCTGATTTGTCTGGAAAACAGAGGTTTTTATTAAATAAGCAAACAGCTACAAAGAGGGACTCAAATATTCAGGAAACTTGGGATTCCCAAGCTGCCATTACAGAGGTGATTTAAACCCCAGGGTAAGTACCAAGGCACTGCTTTTTATTTTTGGAAAGCCCTTTGGAGTAATAACAGATGGGCTTGGGAAAAAACAGCCACCGGAATTAGCGAGGAGCTTCCCGAATCCAGCACGGACTGGGAGCATCCCAGCACCGACCCGAGGGGCAATGGGATGGCATCCAGTCCTTGAGGCTTCATCCCGCTGTTCCCAAATCCAGGGCCAGGACAGGGAGCCCAGGCTGCTCCTGCTGCTCCAAACCCTGAGCCTGAAAAGCCCCAGAGGCTGCTGGCTCCAAGGACATCCCATTCCCACTGTTCCTGTCACCGTCCCATCCTTCCCATCCATCCCATCCCACTCCTAATAGGATCCTGGCAACCTTCCGGCAGTACTGGGGGAGATGAGCAAGAGGAGCCTCCTCCCAGCACCAGAGAGGCCCTGCAGCCTCCTCAGGCACAGCATCTCCCATGGGTTTTGGGGAAAAACCTCAATGGATCGGGGCTGGGAGCAGCCCTGGGCTTGCCCACGGGACGTGGCGTGGGGCAGGGATGCGGCAGCGCTCCCCAGGGCAGCGGGTGGATCCCAACCCCAGGAGATAAGGAGACAATCCAGGTGCTGAGTGCCCCATCACGCTAAGGATGATGCAGATCGAGGTGGAGCAGGGGCGGAGAGGACGCTGGATAATCCCTCTGAAATCCCAAAATCCGGCTCCTGCCGCAGCATCCGCTCTGATCCGCGACGTTCCCGTGGCTCAGTTACCGGGGTTTTACTCGGTACCTGTGCCTGGCATGATTTGCTGCCTGGAAATAGCTCCCTGCTTTTCCTGGGAGCTGCCTCTCCATTTTTTTTTTTCCATATCCTGATTTCCAAGAAAGGCTATAAATGAATATTTCAGCCTTTGTGGGCACTTGGGAGCAGACTCTCAACCCCCAACGTGTCAAACCCTGCACAAAGCTCCCCCTGAAATGTCCCCAGGGTCACTGGGGGCTGCCCAAACCCAGTTCCAGGGATTCCTCGCTGTCCTGGGGCAACACATCAATGAGGGTGACACCGGGGTCGTGGTGAAGGAGCCCTAATGGAGAAGGAGTTCCCAAATTAACGGGGTGTGAAAACGGATCGAGGTGGTGGCTCGGTCCATCCTTCTCCACAAGGATTGGTGTTTGGAGATTCCTGGAGTCTCCCAAGATGGCAGAGAGAAAATCATCCCCTAGAACCAACTGGCAGCGGAGCCAGTCCCCGCTGGATGAAGGAGAGGATAGCAGGTCCTCCCCAGGAGCTCATTCCCAGCTCATGGACCTGTTCCTGGTCCCAAATATCCAAGTGCTCTGCAGGATGTACCGTGTGGAACGTGCCCACCAAAGGGGGGGTTAAAAACACATTTCAAATTGACCTTTCCCTCTTTTTTCTCCCAGTTTTCCATGCTGGTGACCCTGTGCGTGAGCTCAATCCCCAAGCTGGCAGGCTGCCCTGGGTCTGGATCACTTGGAAGGCGTTTGAGACTTCCCAGTTCTTTGAGGTGGGATATTCCAACCCCTCATAAAGACACTTGCCAAAAAAGTCACAAACACCTTGCTCTGGTACCAAAATACCTCAGGACTTGAGCATGAGGAGCCACAGGCAGACACGGGACAGAGGAGTGCCACCGATTTGGCCACGGCAGGGATCACCCATGGCATGGGAGACACCTTCCCAGACATCACCCACCCCACCATGGTGCCTCTGGAAACATCAGGAAAGCCCTTCCTGGATCAGGAAATTAGAAGGTTGGATGGGAATGCCCCAAAATATTGACTTATTTTGGTGCAAGGATTTTTGCAATCCCCCACAAGATCGAGGGTGGTTGTGTCTTCTCCGTACCTTGAGGGTCTCCTTCTCCTTCCAGCCCCCAGGCAGCAACACCAGTCAAAAATGGGCTGTAGGACAGTGCTGGACAATGCTTGACCCACACCAGGGTCGCCACAGTGGTGGTCACTGTCACATTGGTGGCCATGGCCAACACCAGGGGACTCCATCCCTCCTGCAGGCTGAGTTTAGACAACCGTTGTCTCCTTCTCGGTCATGGAGGAGATCTTGGAGAAGCTCCTGTGCACGATGCTGGAGTGTCCCGTCTCCTCACTGAGGGCATTCACCAGCCTGGAAAGGAGGGTCACCTTGAACTTCTTGAAGTCCTGGCCCATGAAGACGTAGAGGACGGGGTTCATGCAGCTGTTGGAGGCCGCCAGCGCCGTGGTGAGCGGGATGAAGATCTCAAACACGGACCAGGGGACCGTGTCGGGCACCGTCTCCAGCAGGTTCAGCAGGTGGTAGGGGCTCCAGCAGAGGAAGAAGGTGACGATGATGGTGACGATGATCTTGAAGGGCTTCTTGGACTTGGCCAGGCGGTTCCGGCGCAGGTTGAAGACGATGGCGACGTAGCAGAAGGTGATGATGGTGATGGGGAGGATGTACCCGGCCAGGAACCTGGTGATGTTCACCGTGCGGTGCCTCATCAGAGCCAGCCCTTCGTAGGATTTATTCCTGGACAGGGAGAAGTTGCTGAAACAAATCACGGAATTGCGGGTCTGCGCCGTGTCCCGGAAGACGAGCGAGGGGCAGCTCATGACGATGCCCACGGTCCAGATGACCACACAAACCCCGTAGGCCAGGTTGGTGGAGCGGTGGTTCTGCGACCACACCGGGAACACCACGGACACGTAGCGGTCGAAGCTGATGGTGGTGAGCAGCAGGACGCTGGTGTACATGTTGAGGATGAGGAGGAAGGAGTTCAGCTTGCACATGACCGTGCCGAAGATCCAGTGGTAGCTCATGGCCGTGTAGGCGATGTTGATGGGCAGGAAGATGTTGAAGAGGAAGTCGGCCACGGCCAGGTTGAGGAACCAGATGGCATTGACCGACTTCTTCATCTTGAGGGTGATGATGGCGATGACGAGGCCGTTGCCCAGGATGCCCAGCACGCAGGACACGCTGTAGATGATGACGGACAGGATCCGGGTGATGTCCTTGGGGTCGTGGGATGGGTCTGCCCACACGCTGCCGCTGTCCTCGTAGGTGTAGTCCGGGTAGTCGCTGTAGTTGTTGAGGCCATCCAGGTAATCGGACAGGTTGGGAAGCGCCATTATCCGCACGGATCTGATCCGGGGGATCTGCAGCCGGTGATTCTTCCCTGCTGGGCAAACCCTTGGTGTTAACCACAGTGAGGAGGGTGAGAGGGACAATGGCCCCCCCAACACGTGTGGGAGCTGGGGACAGGGAGTGAAGGGTGTGGGGGAACCCGTGAGAACCCGCTGCTGGCCCCAAATGAGATGGTCCCGCAGCTCCTCCCTGATTTCCACCCCCATCCGTGAGACATCAGGACGTGATTCAGTCCTTCAGCTCCACCAGGATGTGGCTGCAGCCTCATCCTGCAAAAAACGTTGATCGCCCGCCTACTTCCAGGGGAAAAACCGGGATAATGCTCATCAACAGCTCATCAACAGCCCTGAGAGCTTCCAATCTGCAACATATTACGGCCCTTCTTTTTTTTTTTTTTTATTTTGTCCTGAATTGGACTGAAAACCCAAAGGGAAGCTTCCCCACACACCCCACTGACAGCAGGCACCCTCTCACCTCTCTCCTCTCCGTCGGGATGGGGGACAGGCGACAGTTCAGTGTCCCAGGGCACAACGACAGCTCCCTCCACACCAGCCTAAGGCACGAGCTGTAACATTGAAAGCAGGATCAAAGGAAGGTCACTCACCCTCGGATGTGGGGTTAAAGGAGGAAATCCATTCCAGGTGAGGCCACACTTAACCCTGTGCAGCCTCCCTCGGGGGGCTGTGCTGGCCTGGGGACCCTCCTCGCCACCAGTGTGGGGAAGGCAGGGGTCCTGCCATGATCCCAGCATCTTTTGGGGTAACCCAGGGCAGAAATCTCATCCTGTACTCTCTGCACGAGCACCCAACAGGAGCAGCATCCGTGGGTGCGCACAAAAACCAAACAATCAGCCACAGGTTACTATAAATCAAGATATAAATGAGGTGCAGTATCTGTTTTACATCCTGGACTCCCCCAGGGTCATTTTCCTGATTCATTTGGTGCCCTGCATGTTTGAAAACGAGAATCGTGGTAACCGATGACATTCACCACCACCAGACTCCAGCCTTCATTCAGTGGGTTCAACCTGTCCCCTGGGAATGTGGGTCAGGGGGGGTTAAAACCCAAATCCCCCAAAGCCTGAGCGAGCCCTGGCACGAGGAGCAGGAGCCCCAGCATGGAGCGTCCCACCCGGATGTGTCCTCACAGGAGGGATGTGGCTCTGCCCACCCAGGGACCCTCCCTGTTCCCGAGGCGTTTCACCCCAAAGGTCCTGAGCGTCGCCCTCCTGCCAACCCTGCTTTGAAATTCCCGTGGTGTTTTTGTTGGAAGCTATTGTTTCTCCCTGGGCTTTTCCTGCTGTTCCTTCCTGCCATTGCTGCTGCAGAGTCCCCGGCCGAGGGTGAAATCCCACCCTGTCACCTCCCTCTGGCCGAGCTCCGGGGGACGATAAGCGGCCAGAACAAATGAGGTTTGAGTGCAAAGCTTGGGAAAGAGCTGGAGCTGGGAAAGGGCCTTGTCCCAGGAAAACCTCACTGGTCACAGGGATGAATTAAAGTCAATGATACGGTGGAAGGAATGGAATCAGCAGAAGTGACTCTCACAGTGATGTTAATGACAATTAATGAGTCGTTTTATGGAACAGGGACTTTCAGGTCATCCCCTTTCCAAAGGGTGGAAGAGTCCAGAACCCCATGTCCATCCCGCCCCACCCCATTGCCTCACATCCCATCCCACTTCATTGCATCCCATCCCACCACACCCCATTACATCATATCCCATCCCATCCCACCCCACCCCATCCCATCCCATCCCATCCCTCTTCCCATCATCCAGAGAGCCCCAAAACTCCCTGGATCCGCTCTACAACCCCCATGTCCACCGTGGTGTCATCCATGGGGCAAGAGAGGCACCCCCAGGGCTGGACCTCCACTCCTCACCACCACGGGGTCACTCTGACCCCACACTCAGCCCCTGCTCTGAGGGGACAGGGGAAATTCCCACTCCTCCTCCCACTCTGTTCACTTCCATGTTTTTAATGGAAAATCCTCCCTTTGTTATTATTTCCAATTGCTGCGCCTGATGATTTACAGCTCATTCCAAACCTCTGTTTCTTGGATTATTTATTTGAATTCTCTGTTAATTTTGTTCTGCCAGGTTGGGCAGTGATTGGCCTCTGTTCCCAGTTGGGATGAGGATGGCAGAGAGCAACAGGAACACCAGGAATCTGCTTCCCCATGGGATTTGGCAGAGCGTGGGTTTGTTTCCAAGGCTCATGAGGAGCAATCCCAAACTCCACAGGAGCAGCAGGCAGCTGCCAATCCCACCATGAACATTCCAGATGGGCAGCAGGAGCCCAGACCTGCTGGAAAATCATCCAACAAACTCCCACCTGCCTCCCCAAAATCCTCCCAAAAATTGAGAGTTTCAGGGGCAGCTGCATGAAACCTCCTCATTTCTCACAGGAAAAAAAAAAAAAAAACCTCCAAAGTCTGGGAGGAAAATAAAAAAGCACCACATAATACAGAGAGTGTTTCACTGCTCCTCTCCAGCCTGAAAATTCCCGGTTCGAGCCAAAACCACTGCTCTCCCTTCAATCTATTCATCTTTGTCCTCCCACCTCAACAAAAACCAGCTCAGGATTTACCCAAAATAGCCTTTTCCCCGTCATTCCCGCAGCTGTGTTTGTCTTGGTACCCAGGGAAGGCCGGGTGGGATTCCCGACGGGCGGCCCGAGCACCGGCAGCATCCCGGCACATACCGGGGAGGGGGGAGGATGAGGTCAGGGATGTTGTTCTTGGGAAGGCAACAGGAAACCCAGAGAACAGCGAAAAATGTTCAAATCCAGCTTTTTTTCTGGGCGAAAAACTCTGCCCCGGCCAAGGCAGACGGGCGGGGGACGGATGTGAGCGGGGAAAGGCGGCGGGATCCGCGTCTCGGGGACACGGGGAGGGCAGGGGATGCTCGGGCCGCGGATCCCAGCGGGCAGGGCGGTGCCAGAGCCCCGTTCCAGGAGTTTATAGGGATGGGCAGGCTGCCAGCACCGCCCCCCGCCTGCCCAGTGCCCGCGGGGCCCGGATTTTACTGGAGGCACTGGGACGGGTTGAGGAAGAACTGATAGAACCTAATCAAATCAAGTCAAATTAAATCAAACCAGCAGAGCAGCTTTGGAGCACATCAGATCCTGCCTGCGCTGTCAAAGAGCATCAAGCTTTGATCCACAACATGAAATGAATCCGGGCTGGGACCTGCTGGGGCTGGGTCTGACGCGCTGGGGAAACTGCGGGAGCCCTTGGGTTAGTGCTTGTCCCACCCCACAAAATTCTTGTCCTTCCCTTCACGGGACACCTCGGACAGGACAAACAAATCCCCTCGGAGCAGCCGCGTCCCTCCCCGGCAGCTGCTCTGCCTTTTCCTCCTTGGAGCACTTCCCTTCCCTCTTTACATCCGCGGTTTCCGAGCTCCCAGCGCACCCCAAACCCCAACCCGCTTCCTCCGGGAGTGGGAGGCGCGGGCAGCTGCCCCCGCAGCTCTTCCCGGGAGAGGGGAATTGCCGGCAGATGTTTGGAGCTGGGAGCTTTGGGAAGGGCACGGAGTAAAACGGGATCTCCACGTCCCTCTGGACCGGCCGGCGCCAGACCCCAGTGAGCCCTGCCACAGTCCTGGATGGTCCTGGAGGGCAGGGATAGTCCTGGGGGGCAGGGATGGCCGGGCAGGGATGGCCCTGGAGGGCAGGGATGGCCCTGGGGGGCAGGGATGGCCCTGGGGGGCAGGGATGGCTCTGGGGGGCAGGGATGGCCCTGGGGGGCAGGGATGGCTCTGGAGGGCAGGGATGGCCCTGGAGGGCAGGGATGGCCCTGGAGGGAAGGGATGGCTCTGGAGGGCAGGGATGGCCCTGGAGGGCAGGGATGTCTCTGGAGGGCAGGGATGGCCCTGGAGGGCAGGGATGGCTCTGGAGGGCAGGGATGGCTCTGGAGGGAAGGGATGGCTCTGGAGGGCAGGGATGGCCCTGGAGGGCAGGGATGGCCCTGGGGGGCAGGGATGGCCCTGGGGACACGCTGCAGGTGCTGGTCCCAGTTTCGTGGGGGTTCACAGCTCCGGCTCAGATCGAGTCCCACCCTCCGGGCTGGATCCCGAGCATCCCATGGGATTCCATGGGCCAGCCCTCACGCTCTAGGGAAGTGGGGTGCAAACCCCATCCCAAGCTGGCACCCGAGGCCACCCCTCCGGCATCCACTGGGTATTTCCAGCCCGGGGTTACACAGGAGGGACATCCCTGCCGGGATCTGGCTCCCAGGAATTGCCAATGTTCAGAGGAGCGAGGCACCAAATGGGAAAACAGCTCTGGGTACCCAGCTTCAATTCTCCCTCCTTTTAGCCAGGGGTTGCCATGGCAACAACTGCCACAGGGATGATGCTCCTCAGCATCCCACTCCCCACCGGGATACCCGGAATGGTCCCCCCCCCATCCCTCGTTGTAAATCGACCACCAGCCCATCAAAAGGGAGTTTAGACCTCCAAGCCCGAGCTCCAGGCTGCCCAAAAGCTGCTCCTGGCTGTGATTCCAGCCCTGCCACCACCCCTGAGCCCTCTGTCCCGCTCCAGCAGGCTGGGAAGGGGCAGGGATGTGGGATGCCGTGGGAGCAGCAGGAGCAGGCTGAGAACGAGCTCCCGCCAGCGAGAATTCGGGCTGGAAATTCTCCCAAACCTCCCCCAGCAGCTGGAGACCCCCAGGGCAAAGGGAGGGGGCACAGCCACAGGGGAAACTGAGGCACGGAGCTCTGCTCCAAGGGCAGCGGGAAGTTGGATTCCTACCTGCATCCACGCAGGCACATCCCAATTGTCCATCACGGATCCGGGACCCCGGCAGCCTCAGCAATTCCCAGCATCCCGGCTGAGGCTGCACACCCCGCCCGTGTGAACGGCGCAGGGAAAAAGGGAACGGCTGGAAAAGGCAGCCTTAAAAAAAGCTGCTGTGCCCAGGGTGGGACAGAAAAACATGAGTCAGTGTTTATCTGGGCACAGCCGGCCGGGCTGAGCGGGACGGGTCGGGATAGGATGGGATGGATCCCACCGATCCTCCTGGCCACAGTATGGGATCACCCCCATGGGGATCGCGCCCCAATCCAGCCAGAAAGTGGGGTTTAACCTCAAAATTCGGGTCGTGAAAGGCCCCTCCCAGGGTGAAACTCTGGCAGAGGAACCTGGCCTCCGCTGGTACAAAGTGTTGAAAGAGCCACCCCGTTCGTAAAATCCTGGCCTTTTGCTCCGTCCGCTCTGTTCTTGGGAAGGTTTGAGGATTAAAGGGGAAAACTTTGGGCGTTTGTACCCACACAGGCAAAGATTTTCTCTAAAAAAGGGCAGTTTGTGCTTCTGAGCTGCTTAAAGCCACTCGACTTCCAAGATAATAAAAATTCTTTCATCGCCTCTGCTCTCTTCTTTTTCTAATAATCCAAGGTTTTCTCCTGGCACTTCTCAGGCAATAAAAAACCCCCAATAAAACTCCTTTTTCCGGAGCATCCTCCCTACTACATCCCACCAGTCGGGTGAGGGTGTCCTTAACCACGGCTTGGGCTTCATCAGGGGACAAAGCCCTGGGGACATCACTGGGGATTTGGGGCATACAAAGGGAAAGAAACCCAGGAAAACCAGAACTAGGGCACTGCGGGAAGGACGTGACCCTGCAGGGGATGTGGCACGGCCGGGAACAGCAGGCTCAGCCCCCCTCCGAGCAAGGAAGTCACCCCGGATCCGCGGGAGCATCCTCCCAGCTGTGCTCGGCGGCCCCAGCTGAATGTTGATCAGCACGGCAAAGAAAAGCCACCCTGTTCTCCCTGTCCCCAGCCAGGGGACACTGCCACACTGTCAGGCCATCAGCCCCCCCAAAATCCCAGCCAGCTCCTCTCCCTCCCTCCTTGTTTTCCCACCCCACAGGCTGCAAAGCCCAGCTCTGAAAAGGGGGGTGGGGGTTTTAGGGGGAATTAGGGGGTTTGGGGTGAAGGATAGCAGGGATTCCAGAAGTCCCAAAGCCACTTTTGTAAACAACAGGGGAGCAAAAAACCTCAAGTGGTTGCAAACCTCCAGCAAACCCCTCCTCCCAACTCCCTATAAAAAATATAAATTAATAAATATACATAAATCCAGAGGGGTTTACCTGAGCTGGATAAATCCCCACGGAATTTTCAGCATTTAGAGGCTGGATCAGACATCTCTGCTTCTCCTACAGCTCCGTTAGGGCTGCCATGGGAATGAGCCCTGGGCTTGTGGCTTTGGCATCCAGCTGGAGCTGACACGGATATTGCCGGGCTTTCTCATCCCGAGGAGACTCGCATGGGATGGGAGGATGAGGAAAATAAATGCAGCCCGTGGAAGAAAGCAGCTGCTGGAGTCAGCAGAGCTCAGGGGGAAGGGGGAGAATGTGGAACTTGCGGAGAGTTCAGCTGGACACAGAAGGGGATGTGGCAGGAGTGACGTGCCCCGTCCAGCACAGCTCCTCTGCTGCCCACAGCGGCTTGGGAATCTCCTGGGAGCCCTTGGGAAGGGTTTGGGGATCCCTCGCTGTGAGCACAGCCACGGGGTCCCCTCGGGCTCCTCCACCCCGGCTGCCCCTCATCCCCCTTCTCCAGGACCCCCCAAATCCATGCCCTGCTCCTGGGATGCTCCTGGCCTCGAAGAAGGGAAACCCAAAACCATTCCTGGGGTGCAGGAAGGTGCCAGGTCCTGCCCATTCCCAGCTGTTCATCCAGCAGCACGTTCCCAGTGAGGAAATCCCTCACTGGTTCGTACTGGGACCCCAAAGAGGAGATCACCAGCCAAGGGCCATCCTGACCTCCACCCTGTGCCCGCCAGCAGCTGGAAATTGCCAGTGGCATCCACGGTGCAGCCGGTGATCCAGCACGAGCTGAGCCTGGATGGGCACAAAAATCCCTGCCCCGAGCCTGGACAGACACAAAAATCCCTGCCCTGAGCCTGGATGGACACAAAAATCCCTGCCCTGAGCCTGGATGGACACAAAAATCTCTGCCCTGAGCTTGGATGGACACAAAAATCCCTGCCCCGAGCCTGGATAGACACAAAAATCCCTGCCCCGAGCCTAGATGGACACAAAAATCCCTGCCCCGAGCCTAGATGGACACAAAAATCCCTGCCCCGAGCCTGGATGGACACAAAAATCCCTGCCCTGAGCCTGGATGGACACAAATCCCTGCCCCGAGCCGGGACAGCCCATCCAGAGGGAGATGGACAATACCTGGAGGAAAAGCTGCACCAGAGCCCCCACCTGCTCTCCACCACCAAGATCCAGGAGTTTTCCAACTCTCGGCTTCAAGGGACAAATCCCAGTTTCCTCAGAGCTGGAAAAGCAGCACCCAGCTGTGACCAGGGGACAGGGGGTGATGCCAGCAGGGAGCTCAGGGCCACCGTGTCCCATCAGGTGGGGACATTGACCCCATCCCACGTGGACGAGCTTCCGTGAGAGCCCAAAAAGAGGAATCGGAGCCACTGCCAGCTTTGCACAATTCTGTGTCGCAACATCCCTGAGCTGAACCAGGGCTGGAAAAGTGCTGATGTGCCGGCTCGTGGGGCTGCTCCGGGAAAAGGAGAAGCCCCAAAAAGCCCCGATGCGTGAAGCGGGCAGGGATGTGCCAATCCTCCCGTGGAGCCGGGCTGGGTGGCTCGTGAGCGGCTCCCTGGTGCCCCACTCTTCCCAGGGGCTCGCTGGACCCCTGGGATGGGGTGGGAGCTCCAGGAAATTCCACATTTGTGGCACCTGCAGCAGGTCCCCAGCGGGGTGCAGAGGAGCAGAGCCCCAGGACAGCGGGAAACGCAGCCCGGATTTATAAAATCCATGAGAAACGCGGCTGGAGGGTGGCACGGGCTGGATCTGTCCCGTGGGGCTCTGCCAGCAGGTCCTGCCCCTTCTGCTCTCGCAGTAACACCTCCCAGTGCTCCCAGTAACACCACCAGTGCTCCCAGTAACACCACCAGTGCCCCTAGTAACACCCCCAGTGCTCCCAGTATCCCCCACCGAGCCTCGCACCGACCTTTCCCAGTACCACGCACGATGCCAAGGCTCTCCCGCTGCTCCGTGGTGGGCACGACGAGCTCGGGGTGCCCGAGGTGCCAACCGGATCCCATTCCCAGGCGGATCCCGGCGCGCCGGGACCCAGGCACAGTCACGGTGCCGCTCGCCGCCGGTTTTAAGGGAGAGGGGAGGGAGTTGCATCCATCACCGAAGGTTTTCTTGGCAGCGCGATGCTCGGAGAGCAACAGCTGGGACAGGGTGTGACTCCGGGAGCTGGGAACGCCGGCCTGGATCGCAACCCAGCGTGAGGAAGCAGCGAGCCGCTTCCCAAGGGGCCTCCTTTCCTGTGCCGTCCCCCCGGGCCGGAGCCACCCCGCCCCACGGAGGGATAACGGAGCCCAGAGCGCTCCGCAGGGATGCTGCTCCAGCCGGGAGCCCAAGGGGAGAGGCAGGTGGCTGCCAGCCGCCCCCCTCCCCGCGCTCTGCTGTCCCCACCCTGGGTCAAGCGCTGTCCTCTGCTCCCCCTCACCGCCCCCAACTCCTTCCAAGACGTTGAGTCACTTCCCTTCGGCAAAATCTGGCTCCCAAACGCCGCTCCTGCTGCTCAGGGGTTGCTTTTTCCCGATGGATTTCATTAGCACCGGGATGCTGCAGCTGCTCGCAGCCCGCAGAGGCTCTGTGGTGGCAGCTCTGTCACCCCCGGGCCCTTTAACACCTGCGAGAAAAGTTCTTTGTGGGGCACAGAGGGGCTGGGAGAGGCTCCGGGGTCCCCCGGGTGGAAGGGATGGGAAAGGCTAGATGCAGGGATGGGGTCCAGGGGGACAAACAAGAGGTTTTTTGGGGCAGCCCCCCCAGTTTGGGAGCATTGAGCAGCGCAGCCCCCACCCACACAGAGCAGGAGGTTTGGATAACCCCAGGCTTGATGTGGCACCGGGAAAATTCCTTCCCTCCCCACGCAGCTCCCAAGCCTCAGGCATCCCAGTCCCAGCATTCATCCCAGCGGGATGAGAGCCAGTGCAGGGGTTGGGAGTGAAGGGAGCACGAGGGAACACGAGGAAATTTGGCAGTGATGCCTCCTGACCCTCCTCCAACCTGGAAAAGGAGCAGGATTTGTCCCATTGGGACACCCCAGCACAAGCAACACTACCCTGGGTTTGCCACCAGCCATGCCAACCCTCTCCCCAACAGAGAAGAAGCTCACCTATCACAGGAGATTAATTAAAGTTAATTAATTACCCTCAGCTGTAAAGACAGGCCCAAAAGCATCCTGAATCCAGCCAGCAAGGGAGAAAACCAACCACAAATCGATGGCATTTCCTTTGGCGTGCCTGGAGTTAAACGGTGCCACCAAGAGATGCTCAGCCCAGGCAGCTCTGGGTGGCACCAGCCACGTGCTGGCACCCGGGGGCTTCCAAAAACCACTCCAGGGCCTGCTGGGGCTGGGAATTCTCGGCCGTGGATGCTCCTGCACATGGCCTTGCCAAGGGCTGGCCTCGGGACACGGTGCCAGAGCAACGACCAAAATCCCGGCAGCTCCGAGGGGTCTGGAGCTGAGACCCGGCACGATCCCAGTGCTCCCAGCAAAGCCGAGCTTTGCAGCCCCACAGAACCCACCCATCCCTCGGCTCTGCCTCCTTTCCCAGGCACCTGCCAGTGCCCCGTGTCCGGGCAGGATGCAGGATCCTACTCTCGCACCCATCCCTGCGTTCAGCAAGATGAAGGGAAAACATGCTGACTTTGGGATACGATTTCCCACTCCCAGCGTTTGTGGGTTGGGGTTTCCCGCCCTCAGCAAAGCCCTGCCGGCAGCAGCGCCTGCGGAAGGACAAATCCCTGCTCCCAGGGCTGCTGATGGAGCGGGATCGCTGCAGGAGCAGCCGTCAGGAACAGCAATCCCAGCCTTTGGCAGCTGCCGTGTCCTTGGCAAGCGCCGAGTGCCACCCACACCGAGCAAAGCAATTAAAGCTCTAAATTGATTTGGGCTGATTAAACGCCCTGGAGCAGCTCCCTGCCGAGGCGGGATGCGGGGATGGAGCCGGGATGCGAGGATGGAGCCGGGATGAGAGGATGGAGCCGGGCTGAGAGGATGGAGCCGGGATGCGGGGATAGAGCCGGGATGTGAGGATGGAGCCGGGATGTGAGGATGGAGCCGGGATGCGAGGATGGAGCCGGGATGTGAGGATGGAGCCGGGATGCGAGGATGGAGCCGGGATGCGGGGATGGAGCCGGGATGTGAGGATGGAGCCGGGATGTGAGGATGGAGCCGGGATGTGAGGATGGAGCCGGGATCCGAGGATGGAGCCGGGATCCGAGGATGGAGCCGGGATGCGAGGATGGAGCCGGGATCCGAGGATGGAGCCGGGATGAGAGGACGGAGCCGGGATGCGGGGATGGAGCCGGGATGTGAGGATGGAGCCGGGATGAGAGGATGGAGCCGGGATGCGCGGATGGAGCCGGGATGCGCGGATGGAGCCGGGATGAGAGGATGGAGCGGGATGCGGGGATGGAGCCGGGATGCGGGGATGGAGCCGGGATGCGGGGATGGAGCCGGGATGAGAGGATGGAGCCGGGATGTGGGGACGGAGCGGGATGCGCGGATGGAGCCGGGATGCGGGGATGGAGCCGGGATGAGAGGATGGAGCCGGGATGCGGGGATGGAGCCGGGATGCGGGGATGGAGCCGGGATGCGCGGATGGAGCCGGGATGCGCGGCCGGAGCCCCACAGGTCGGACCCCTCCGGCTCTCGCCCTCCTTCCCTCCCACACAGGCGCTGGGAACTCGCCTGACTCATCCCGAAACAAATGTCACAGTTAATGGGGAAGAAATTGAAGGAAGTTTTCCCTCTCCGGGGGAGCTTTCTCCGGCATCCAGCAGCACTTTCCCTCGCCCCGGGCAGAGCCGTGGGGATAAATGAGAATGGCTGGAAAAGGAGCTACGAGGACGCCACAGGAGGCTCCCAATGCACATCCCAGCTCCAAATCCCGGGTTTCAGGGCTGGGTTTATGCCCCTGGATAACTCTGCCCTGCCTTTCCCACAGGGAGCTCATCCCTGGCTCCTGGCTCCACACCCGCTGCGGTCCCGAGCTCCGGATCCCGTCACTGCCTCCCGATCCAAGTGGAAATGCAAACTCCCTGCACAAACAGCGAAGCCACAGACAGGATGTTCGAGAGACGGCTCCCGTTCCCTTTTTTTCGCTGATTTGATACAACCACGGAAAAAAAACCAAAAAAACAAAAAAAAAACCACCCCAGTCCCAACCTTGTGCAACTCGAATTATAAATAGCCCCGGGCAGGCGGCGGGGCTGGGACGGGGCGGCCAAACCCCGCTGTGCTCCCGAGGCTGGCACCGTATCCCACTGCATCCCAGCCCTGGGATGGGCAGTCAGGGCACCTCCGCATGGTTCAGCCCCCAAACACCCTCCCAGCACCTTCCCCACCTCAGTTTGGCTCCAATCTTGCGTCATTTCCCCCATTTTTCCACGGGCTTCCCACAGAGCCGTGCCGGGGATTGAATCCAAGCGATGCACACCCACGGGCTGAGGGACAATTCCCAGTTCTCGGCTCCCAAACCCCACCCTTGGCAGAGCAGGATCGACAATGGGAACATTCCCAAAGCACAGCTGGGCCCTGCTCCATGGATTTCCCCACCCATGGCATCACCCAGCCGCTCCCATCCCCACCCTGCTGCCCCTGGCAGTGATGGCAGTGCCACAGCGGGAGATTTATCGGTGATTTCCGACTCCTGCCGGAGCTGCCAAGAGCCACTGACAGCTCCTGGAGCAGGGATGAGGAATTTTGTCCTTGCCTTGGAGCCCCTCATCAGGTGACACACAGGAATTTCTGAGCAGAGGTGGCATCAAATCCTGGAAGGGTTGGGGTTGGAAAAGGCCTTAAATTCATCCCATCCCATTACCTGACATGGATAGGGACACCTCCCATCGACCAGGTTGCTCCAAACTCCAAGTCCAACCTGGCCTTGGAATAAGAAATTCCATGAATAAAACCCCTACAGGGCTCCAGATTTGGATGAGGAGCATCCCACTGGAAAAATGGGAGCTGCTGATAGGTTTCAATTCCTTGCGCTGGGAACTGCTGGAGCTGAATTCTGGCTCATCTTTCAGCTTGAATTCCTTCAGCATCATCCTAAAATCCTCTGAATGTTCTTTTCTTGCTGCTGGTGTGGCGAGTGAAGACACCAAACACGGAGAGTGGGGAGTATTCCTGAAATCTCCCAGCAAAAATCAGTGGGATCTGGCTGATAAAACCCCTCGGGAAACTCCCAGTTCTTTAAGGCACCAGCTGGATTCGTCTTAATAACAAGGACTTAATAACAATCGATTCCTTCAAATTCCCAAACATCCATAAAGGAAACCTGCTTTATTTATGATTTTTTTTTTTTTTAATAAATAAAGCCAGTTTTCCTTGCAATCAGCATCTGGGAACTCACCATTCCACGGAGCAGAGCTTTGCAGGGACAAGTGTTTTGGAAGCTGACTTTGCCAATGGCCCCATCCTCCTTCCCATCACTGGGGTGGGCACAGGGATTGCCCAGCTCCGGGCTGGGAAGCAGCTCCTTGCTGGAAGGTTCAGTGTTCCTGCCAGCTCCAAGCAATCCATGCCTTTTTCGGGTTTTTTTTGGCCATGGGGTGGCCTTGGTGAAGGTTCCCTGGGCTCCAATATCCCTGGAATTTTTAAAAATAACCACAAAAAATGTTTTATTCCTGAGCCTTTGCCAGGCTGAGACTATTCTGGAAGGAGGGAGTTGCTCAGCAGTGTCAGGGAGATGTGGGGGTCCCCCACAGCATCTTCCTGGGATGGATTGGGATCATTGATCCCAATATCCAGAGCTCAGCCCCGTGCTGGATACAACAACCTTTTCCCATTCCCAAAATACAGCTGTTATCTAAGAATTATTGAAACAGATCCAGAAATGCAGGGATCTAGCCAGAGGGTGCTGTTGATGGAAGCCAGATCCAGAATTTGCCTTGGAAAGTAAAAAACAGCCGAGCCCAAAGGGAGGCAAAGCTGTGCCATGGAGAAATGGGAATATTCCATGTCACAATGCACGGGATTAATGCCCCAGCTCGGATGGAAAATTTAACCTAAGGATTCAATTAAGGTTCCTCATGGCCTGATTTAACCTGGGTGGGATTGGGGGATTGCACAGCAGGGAGAGGCAGGAGCATCCCTGCCCGTGAGGGATTTGGGGAAAGCCGGGAGTGGGACAGGACGGCCACGAGCAGCCGGATCCCGGCACTACCAGAGCACCAGCAGGAGAAAATCATGGATTTTTAATCAATGGATTCAAGAATAATCTCAGTTTTGCTCCCAGGAGTGCAGCTCACCTGCAGGTGGGATCCTGGGATGTGCCAGGGCTGGATCAGGATCCACTCCAGGGCCAGGGCTGGCACGGAACACATTCCTCAATGGCCAACTGGAGATCACTGGAGTTTATCCAGGAGTGATGGATGCACCAGCTCCCAGCCACACTGCTGACACCGTGGGGACATCCCAGCTCCCAGCTCCAGCTGGAAGGAGCCTGGAATTCCTCCCCTCCAGCCCCACAAGCGGCTCTCTCCATGTAAGAGCCCAACATCAAGAGAAAACCCAACTCTGAGTTTACAGAGACAAAACCCTCTGTTGGTTTTCCCTCTGGGAGGGGTTTCCACCCTTTGGAAGATCTCAATCCTGCCTGGACACATCAAATCTCCATAAATTCCAGAGGTGATTCATGGCTCCCATCCGAGACTGGCACAATCCCTCACTCCTGCCACTTCTGTCCCTGTTCAAAGCTGTGCCACAATTAATGTTCACCCACCGTGGCATCTGCCAGGTGGGAAATCTCCGGGCTGATGGTCAGAGATTCGTTTATGATAAATTAATTCCATGGCAGAGCGGGAAAACCTCTGGCATGGGTGAGGATGGAGCCTCCAGCAGGGATTGGCAGCTCCAGCACTTCCCATTTTCCTCCAGCCCTTGCTTCATGTAAGACATGGAACACTAATGAATTCCCGATTTTTATTCCCTAAACGGTGCAGAGGGAATCCCTGTTATCCATGGCCTGGAGTGGATGGAGAAAATCCCCAGCACTGCTCCTGGCTGATGGAAAATGGAGCTCACATCCAGCTCCTCCAAGGAGGGTTCAGTCATTGGAAAAACCTTATAAATCCATAGGGATAAATTGAAAATTCCATCAGGACTGCACATAATTCATCCACTCTCCCTTAAGACTTTTTTGGGAAAAAACAAGTTGGGAAAAGGGAATTTGGGGTACCTTGGTTGGATGCAGCTTGCCCGGCACATCTGGCTGGGGAGAGGATGTCCGAGGAATTCATTCTGTGTGGGGATCCCTGGAATGTCAGGAGACCTCTGATTTATCCCTGGCCTTCAAGTGCAGGAATTAATTCTGACCACGGAATTCCGGCTGCTTCCAATGCCAGCAGAAGCTGCCTTCAAGGAACAACGATGGGGCCACAATTCCCAAGGGAAAGCTGAAGCATTTCCCTGGATATCCCACCTGGAATGTGGATGCACCAGGGCATCCATCACTCCCAGCCTGGCAAATGCGGATGCACCAGGGCATCCATCACTCCCAGCCTGGCATCTTCCCAACCGGAATTGATTCTGGCCACAGAATTCCAGCTGCTTCCAACGCCAGCAGAAGCTGCCTTCAAGGACCAATGATGGTGCCATAATTCCCAAAGGAAAGCTGAAGCTTTTCCCTGGATATCCCACCTGGAATGTGGATGCACCAGGGCATCCATCACTCCCAGCCTGGCATCTTCCCAACCTGGCAAATCCTCGGCATTGCCAGTGAGGAGCTCCAGCAAAACAATTTCCCTGTGGAAAACAGGGAGTTGATGGGATTGAGGGGAAGAGGAATGAGAGGTGGGATGGAAGAAAACCCAATTAGTGGATGGGACAATTAAGAGAGAGGTGGTGGGATACTGGAGATCCCAAATCCCTGACTCCCACGGCATCCCAGGAGCAGGATCCCACGTGCTCCTCTCCCATCGTTGCTCCTAGAAAATTCCACCGTGAAGGATTTAAACGAGTCATTTATCAATTAAATGTGCCGCTCTGGCAAATTCAAAGCTGTCCTCTTGTTTAATTAATAGGGCAGCTTTATATCCGACAAATTAGGGAGCCTGTTGATGAGCTAATTTGTTAATTAATGGAAGCCTGGAGGCTCTTCCCTCATTAGATGTTGGCACATCCTTGAATCCAAAGCACGACTCCTCCTTCAGGACCCCCGGGCTCAGACTGGGAGCAGCCCTGGCAGTGAATTTGCCATGGGAGAGCTCCTGGCATGGCCCTGCCTTCCCGGGATTTATGGCAGCAGCACATTCCCCCTTCCCTTTCCCTTTCCTTTGGGAATATTTACATCCCTTGTCGAGGAAAACTGCGAGATCCCGCGGCCGAGCCGCTGCCAAACGGAGCCCAAAGCTGCTCCAAGATGGAAAGAGGGAAAGAAATTGATTAAAAAAGGGAAGAAAAGGTTCTGGTCCTGCCCAAGGATCTGTGTGGGGTGGGAATCAGCACTGTGGGTGGAGGATCCGGAGCTCATCCCGGCAGAACCGAGGATCCCTGGGCGTCCCCGGACACCCGGCAGTGCCACCAACACCAGGATCGCTCCTGCAGGGAAATTGAATCCCCCAAGTACATCCAGGCTCATGGATCAGCCCCTTCCCCCATCCCAGATGGCCACAGCCACCCCCAGCAGCCCTCTCCCAGTGCTCCCAGTACAAACCAGTACCAGGATGGTGCTGAGGCTGGGTGGGCTCCGGGAGCTGCTCCAAACCATGCCACGGAAAGAGGGAGCGCAGCAATCCCAGGACAGGGATCCCAAAAGGAGTGCTGGAGTCATCCCCAGCGAGAGCAGGACCAGTAACACCAGTAAGAGCAGCAAGCTGGGATAAAAATCCCGCTGCAAATCCTGTTCCACATTAAAAACCAGGAATGTGGATTCCTGAGCTTGCACTAAGGACCGTTCCCTCCAAACCAGACTATCCCAAATCCCATGGAGCAGCTCCCTCGTTTATTTTTAGCCACCAGATCCTGCTGCACTCACCAGTTATCAAATAAATATGGGAAACCAGGAGAGGCACCCCGAGACTCCCTTATCTCTGTTTTCCATGGACTGGCAGTTCCCGGGATGTGTTTACTCCCAGCCTTTAAAAAGCAACCCCAGGTTCACTTTCTACCACGGGAGTCTGCCAAGTTTCCAGCTTTCCCTGGATCTTATCCCACCCAGGCAGGTCCTGGAGAGAGGGCACAGCTCGCTCAGACCCCAAAGCTGCAAGAAAGGATTGCAGTGAAAGGCAAATTCCTGATGGATTTTCCACAAACACTCGGCCCCAAAAAAAAATCACGGCACTGTTGAAGCTGCCCCTATTTGGGTGCCTTTTCCAGGAGGACACTGATGGTTTGAGCTCTGGCTCCTGATCCAGGAATGGAATTCCTGATCCAGGAATTCTCCAGGAATGCCAGGAGAATTAGCTGATGCTAATTCCTGCTGGAATGTGACCCTCCAACGCTTTTCCCAAGGCTGATGCATCTCCTATTCCTGCCCTGTGCATCCACAGCCTCCCTGCTGGCTCTGGGGTGCATTCCCACCCTCTGCCCTGATTCCCAATCCATTTTGTGCTCCAATCCTTCAGCAAAACCTCAATTTCAACAGCTCCAAGGGTCTCTCTCTCCTCCCCACAAGAAAAGGGATTTCCAGAGCTGTGTTTTTATCCCATTTCAGCAGCAGGTTGTGCTGGAAGTGGGACAGAGGGAAGCAGATGCTTTTCCCTCGTGGTTTTCTCGATGCATTTCTCTTCCACAGCCTAACACACCAAAAAAAGGGGAAAAAAAACCTCCAAAAACCCCTTGGAATAATATTTACAAGCTAATTAGGCAGAGAATTGATTTGAACATCACTGGAACACCAGAAAAACACCAGCAGAGCTGGGAAGGCTTGGGCTGGTTTTCCATGGAAATTAAAATTGCCACGGGCTGCTGGAGGCAGGGAGCTGGAGCCATTCCCTGGGAGGTCTGAGCACAGCCCTAAGCCTCTTCCCACCCTCCTGGAATCACTTGGTTTATCTCCAGTTTGTAAAATGCCTGCCAGAGGTGAGGGAAAGGAAATCTTCCTTCCCCACAGGAGAGCAGGATTTGAATTCCTGTGCCATGGGATTAGGAAGAAATCCAAGATATGCCGGAAAGAAACACCAATTCCTTTTGATTCCTCTTTGTACAAATCCCAGCCACAATTCCAGTTCCTGTATCCCAACAGATTTCCCACCAACATGGAATTGCTTCTCCTTCCATTCCTCACTTCCCAGTGCTGCTTCTTCCTGCCTTGCCAGACCTCAGCCCTGCACTTCCAAGGCTCCTGAGAGTGGGATGGAGGCACCTCCAGAGCCCCTGCAGGTTTCTCCTGATTTTTCCGTGCCAGTGGATCATTATCCCAATTATCAATCAGCCAGCAGCTCGTGTTCGGAGAATTATGGATCCACCCAGCAAAGGCACAGGGAAATAATTGTTTGTTTGCTGCGCAGGCCTCTGAAATTCCAGGAGAAAATGAGATTTCTCTCGCTTGCTTTTAGATCTTGGGGTTTTCTCCTTCCACTTCCTGGGCTTATTTCCAAATTCCCACTGCTCCTGGCTCAGCTGCCAGCAGCATTCCTTTTGGGAAGGGACAGGGAGCCGGGCACCTGCCCCCTCCCGGTGCTCAGGGAGATTCACACCCAGCTCCTGCTCCAGCTCAGCCTCTTCCTGTCGAAAACCACAAAGCCCAGATGGGGAGATTGAACATTCCAGCTCCAAAGGAATTCAATCCAGCCTTACAAAGGGAAATGTTTCCCAGCTCCGAGGTTTTGCGGAGCGCTGGAGGCACCTGATAAGGATGGGAGTTCCACAGGCTCCCCTCTGTTCCCTGCTGGAAGGGGCAGAGGGGAGCCTGGGTTTTAATTTAGAGGAATTTCAGAGGATCCATTTCATCCAGCAGCACGCAGGAACATTAACAGAGCACCCTGGGAAGCTGGGAATGACACAGGCTCTGCCTCCTTATTTCCAAGAGGGCTCTCTGAACAGCACAGGTTGGCAAATCCAATTCTTCCACTTGCAAATCCATTTTTTCCAACTCCTGCCTTGTTCCCGAGCGTAGGTGCTGAGGGAAGAGTGGTGCAGAATTCCAAGGCCAGATCTCCAACCACAGAGGGGCTTGGTGATTCCTGAAGGATCATCCACCTGCTCTGCTTCCGATTTATCACAATCAGCACCAATCAGGAGTCATTTGCATATCCCAGGCTCCGGGAGCCTTTGGAAACTCAGATCCGTGGAGAAGCAAAACTTGAGTGGCAGGTGGTTATTGAGGCCTCCAGAGCTCCTGGTTCTCCTCCTGGGATTTAGGAACTGAAATAACTCTTGAGTTTCAGGAATATTCCCATTTTCCAACCCTGCAGAGTCCCTCCCAGGCAGCCCACGCTGCCTGAAATGTTGGAATTCAGCCTGGGACATGAGGACATGAGGCCTCCAGCACAGACACAGCTGTGTCCTCAGCATCCCTGCATTGCCATTGCCATGGGAACGAGCATCTCCTGCCACCTTTGAGGCAAAATGTCCCTCCAGGGCACAGGGCTGTGCCCAGACCACTCCTAGGTGGCCTCTCCTGCACCTAGGACACCCCACAGGACATCCTGGTCCCTCAGGACAGGGACTGCTGCCCATGAGGAATTTCCTGGAAATTCCACCAAGGAAGAAAAAAAAAATTACAGGAGGATCCAGTGATTCCCACAGCAAAACAGGCAGGGTTTAAAGTGAAATCCAAGCAGAGAAGAGCTTGAGGCCATCCAAGACCAGCAGAGGATCTCAGAGCATAGAAAAGCTTGAGGCCACTGCTGCCCCCATCCCTGGCAGCACCGGGGAATTCACAAGAAGTGCCACATCCCCGAGTGTGCCAGGCTGCTTCTGTGCCCTCCCAAATCTCCCTGGGGCCCCTGCTGAGCTCTGACAGCTGCCAGGACCTAAGCAGGGGGCGAGCTGAGAAGCTCAAAGGAAAAACAGCTCCTTTTGTAAATCTGCTCCCACAGCACTCCCACCCTCCTGCCCGTTTTAGCCCTCCTCGTCCTACATTGGAGCCCTGGAGATGGGAAATGGGTGCAATTGTGGCTGTTCAAGGATGTGTCCCACGAAGGTGTCACCACTGCGTGTGGCTGGGGCAGGGGAGGTGCCCTCCCTGATCCCTCTGCTCCTCTGGCACCTGGGTGTTGGAATCCAAGGCAGACCTCAGGCTGCCCTGGGGGGTCAGGAGCCCCAGCAAGGGGGTCCCAGACCCTGGCAAACAGCCCAGAATGGCACCGGCTTTGACCTCAGCCCATGGGAAAAGTTACCAACACTGCCAGAATCATTGCAAGGCACGAGGGCTTGAAATGAGTAGTGGTTTAGTATTTTACAAGGTAAAAAAGTAGATTTTAGGGTTTTTAATATGAGGATGAAGGGTTTAAGATGGAGGATTTTGGGCGTTGCCCTGTTCTTCTTCTTCTTCTCCTTCTCCTCCATCTTCTCTGGCAGTGGTGGCACAAAATGATTGGTAGAATGAAAAAGAGGTAGAAATTCCATGACTAGAATAGGTGCAAATTAATTGGTATAAAATAGTAAATAATAAATGCGTTGTGAAGAATGGTTGGATGATGGAAAGGGCACAGAAAGGCCGGGACAGCCCAGGGCTGGGCAGTGCCCGCTCGGACTCGGCTGCATCAGATGTGCAGCCGGAGCTGAGAGCTGGCAGAGAGAAGGAGAAATCAACAACCTGAAACAACATCTGCAGCCGTTTCTCATCTGTTCAGGCTCGAGGTAAAACCTCCCAGAGGTGAAGAAAAAGAACCTGTGTTTGTGTGGGGTACCCAGCTCCCACACCTGGGAAACATCACGGAACCACGGAATGGTTTGGGTGGGAAGGGGCCTCACAGATCATCTCATTCCCGATTCCAGGAATCCAACGTGGCCTGAAAGAAGCAGCCCTGATGTATCTGCCTGATCCCATCTCCCAAATTCGTGCCAGGGAAGGTGATCCCAAGGATGAGCCTCCCAGCCACGGTGCCCTGCAAGCTTTGGGAAGCTGCCACAGCCAATCCCAGGAATCTCCGAGCGCTCAGACAGGCGGATTTTATCCCAGCACAAACAGTTCCAGAAGGAAGCCAGGGCCTTACTCAACCTCCAAATATGTTTTTCAGGATCGGGGCCTCCAAAAGGCAGAAGGTGGGAAGGTCCTGGAGAGGGAATGCAGAGGGCTGGGGTGTTTCCATGGAGCAGTGAGATGAGTCAGTGCCATCTGCCGGCTGCGGGGACGCTGCCGCTCCCAAATCCATCGGAGAGAGAGGAATAAACTCCAGCTTCAGCGACAAAGCTTCCAGTATCCCTCTGAAACGCTGCTCCAAAGGGAAATCCCCCTAAGGATCCAGATGGGATCATTTCAGCACAGCCGTGTCCTTGCTAGGTCATCCTGGGACTTTCTGATGTACCCAGGCTGCAGCTCCAGCATTCCACAGCTCCTCTCCTTCCCACCTTGGGGATCTCCCTTTGCTGTGCCTGACAGAGCCACGCATGGAAATCCTTGAGCTGGGCCGGATCCAGGCTGAGGAAGAGCTCTGGGAATGCCGAGGATCCGCAGGGTCCTGAGGGATGATGTGGCATCGTCAACTTCTGCCTCAGCTTGGACCTTTCCAAGGGTACCAAGAGGCATCAAAGCCACCAGGAATTCCTGGTTATTATCCCTGTTGTCCCAGCCTGCTGGAGCAGATTGAATTCAGGGAAAGATTTGAAGCGTGGTTTGAATTTTTAGAAGGAAAACTCATCCCTGCTCCGTAATTATCCCATCATTAGGTTTAGGTGCCACATCCCTGGCACTGAGGGAAACACACATTCCTGTCGAAGCTTCCTCTTGGAGTGAGGAGGGATTTGCTCGTCCTTCCAGTGCTGATTAACCCCCAAATTTCTCCGCAGGCATTACCAGGCTTTGGCAGCTCCAACAGCAATTTGGAGCTGCAGGGATGGCCTGGGGGCTCCGTGTGCTGGAGAGATCCCAGAGCTGATCCCAGTCAGGCTGATTTAGGGATGATGGTTGCTCCGAGCTCATCCAGCTGCTTTTGTCAGTCACAGTGAAATCAGTGAACATCTGAGGGAACAGCAGCTCAGAGAGAGCGGATCCTGCTTTTCCTGCTGAAAACGAGCCCAAAAAGGGGGGTTGTCTCTGGAAAACTCCATCTGCAGAGGAAGCAGGATGGAGTGGGGGCAGCTTGATGCTAATGTGGATCGGGATGCTGGGCAGGGACATATCTGTGGAGGTCTCCCCTCAGTCTCCTCTGAAATACAGTTTAAATTCCCCAAATTTATTTCTGACAAACCGGGTTATTTTTCCCTGCTGGTGATGATCTGCTCTGCAAGCATCTGGTAGAAAACCACCTTATCACTTTCCTAGATGCTGAAATCTTGGGGCGTTACCTGCAATTTCTTAAAACATTCTGTTTTCCCTCAGCTTTTGTCCCATCTCCCCCTAATCCTTGTCTCCAGCGAAGGGAGAGTCACAGGCGTGGAACACCAAGCCACGCTGCTACTTAAGGCCAAAAATAAAGAGTATTTTTCCAGAAGGGCCAGGGATAGGCGACGGGAACTCTGTATCAGCAGAAAGAGGGGATTTTCCATGGAAAAAGCCATGGAATTAAACCCCCTGTGAGGCCTAAACGGGGCCTACCGCGCTCCCGTCGCCTAGCAACAGCACGCCATGCCCTTATATGGCAACGCTCCCGCCCTCTCCCCATCCTCCCTTCTCATTGGCTGTCCGCGCATGATTGACGTGAACGCCAGCCAGTGCTCACCCTCCACGAGCCTCTCCCGCGCCCGGGGCGCGGCGTTACCCGGAAGCCGGGGCAGGAAGCGGAGGGGAGGAGCGCGGGGGAGGTGTCCGCTGCGGCAGCCAATGGGAGGCGAGCTGGGGGGCGGCTCAGCCAATGGCAGGGCGCGGGGGCGGGGCCGCGGGGGCGGGGCCGGCGGCTCCGGGAGGCGGCAAAGGTGAGGGGGAACCCTGAGGGCGGCACCGGGACAGAACCGGAGGGGTTGGGGCAGAGAGGAGCCGGTGGAAGGTCTGGGAGCACCGGGGGTACCGGGCGGAGGGGAGGCGAGGGGATCCGGAGTGCTGGCGTGGTGGTGGGGGCGGGGATTCCGGCCGGGGTTGAGTCTCGAGGAGGGAGCGGTGGCTGAAGGAGAAGCGGAGGATGGATGGGGAGGGATTGCAGAGCGGTGCAGGAATCGCTGGCTTGGGGCGAGGGGGGATCAGAAGCCTGAAGGAGGAGGGATGGGAAGCTCCTCGATGCCCGCGGAGCCGGCTGGCAGAGCCTGGTGCCCACCGTGCGTGGCTCCTCCTGCTGCTGCTGTCACAGAAATGCACAGCGGATCCCATACGGCGCTTGGGGGTGGGCAGGGAAAGGATGCCCGGGACAGCCCCAAAAAAGCTGTGACAAACCCAAGGCCGCTCTTACCCCGTGACACAGCGCTGGCTAAAGCTGCGTGTGTTCCCAGGTGGCAGCGGAGGGAAAGGAGATGCTGCAGGCGGCCGTGCTGGAAGCAGGATGAACCTCGTGGCGATGGCGACGGATCCCGAGCTCCAATGGGTGTCCCTGTGGGTCCGTGTCCGGTGGGCGGCCGTGCTGGTGCTGCTCCTGAGCTCCCTGGTGATGCTGCTGCTGCCTCTGGCTGCCGTGGACAACCAGTGCCACGCTGTGCTCAAGGGCCTCTCCTTGCTGAAGAGTAAACTGGGATCCTCGGGAATCGCCAGGTTCACGGGACAGAGCACGGAGCTGAGCGTCACCTCCAAGGGGCTGGAGCTGCTGGTGCTGAAAGGAAAAGCTTCCCCAGGTGAGAGGGTCCTGGGTGGGCACAGCAGAGTTCCTCAGGTCGAGGAAGACAAGGAGGTGATGGAGAGGGTCCAGCAGAGGCCACAGAGATGTTGTAGGGTCTGGAGCATCTCTGTGATGAGGAGAGACTGTGGGAGCTGGGCCTGGTCAGTCTGGAGAAGGGAAGGTTGGAGGGAATCTCATCAATCCATACAAACATCTCAAATCTTGTGCCAAGAGGATGGTGCCAGGCTCTTTTCAGTGGTGCCTGGTGAAAAGGAGCAATAAACTGAAACACAGTAAATTCCACCTCAATTTGAGGGAGAACCTCTTTCCATGGAGGGTGGCAGAGCCCTGGGACAGCTGCCCAGGGAGTCGTGGAATCTCCCTTTGTGGAGACATCCCAAACCCACCTGGACACCTTCCTGTGCCAGGTGACCCTGCCTTGGCAGGGGGTTGGAGTGGGTGATTTCCAGAGGGCACTGCCAACCCCAGCCCTGAGATCTTCACCCCCTTCCCGACCATCTCCTGTACCCCTGATGGGAGTGAAGCTGTGCCCCGATGGGAACAAACTGCAATTAACTGCAATTAACACTACCTGTAAATGCCCCCGAAGTCAGGCAGGGCCTCACCAGCTCCTTGACTGCATTCCAGGGCCCTGTGCTGGCATTGCTCCGTCTCTCCAAAGTTTTTCCTCGTGTTTTCAGTTACTAGTAAGTTCTGTGGAGGTAACTGGAACACAGAGAGGTGGTTTAATGCACAGAAATCTGGGATACACAGCATTAATCCCAAAATCCTGGCTGCAACAGAACAGCCTTTCAGGCAACGTCAGGCTGTGGTGGTGGCCTGTATCAGCCAGGAGGTTAATTTGGAAATTAAAAGGAATTATTATGATTCCAGCACTGTATCTTTGTTTGCATTAAAGCTCTTACTGCTGGGAAAACGTTGGATAGCTCAGTGGGAAAACAGGAGTGCTGTTGGCAGCCAACAGAACGATGTTAACAGTAGCATTTCCCCTAAAAGAATGCCAAGAGAACGTGTTTGAGGCCCTGTTTCCTCCCACACCAAGCAGTTTGGTGGCCACGTGTGGCCACCCTGAGCCTGCTGCCCACAGGTCCTGCCTGCCCACACTTCCTGCCAGGAATGGCTCTGCTGGCCTCATACTCGGCCTGGAAACGGGGCATAAACCTGTGGGATTGTAACCTGGGAAAGGCTGGAACGCCAATTCTGTTCCAGTTCTTAGAGATGGGTTTGGGTTAATTTTTGTAGCAGTGAACAGTGACAGCCACAGAATATCCTGAGTTGGAAGGGAGGCACAAGGAGCACAGAATCCAGATGTCCAGAGGTTTTCAGTAAAATTCATCACCCTTTATCTGTTACCATTTCATTCCAGAGGTGAAGTTGGAAGCCAGAGCAGCTCTGAATCAAGCCCTGGAGATGAAGCGCCAAGGGAAGCGGGAGAAGGCCCACAAACTCTTCCTGTACGCCCTCAAAATGGACCCGGATTACGTGGATGCCCTGAACGAGTTTGGCATCTTTTCTGAGGAGGAAAAAGACATCCTCCAGGCCGACTACCTGTACTCCAAAGCTCTGACCATCTCCCCCCACAACGAGAAAGCTCTGAGCAACCGTGGCCGGACATTGCCCTTGGTGGAAGAGATCGACCAGAGGTATTTCAGCATCATCGACAGCAAGGTCAAGAAGGTGATGGCCATTCCCAAAGGGAATTCCGCCCTGCGCCGGGTGATGGAGGAATCCTACTACCACCACATCTACCACACGGTGGCCATCGAGGGGAACACGCTGACGCTCTCCGAGATCCGGCACATCATCGAGACAAGGTACGCCGTTCCCGGGAAGAGCCTGGCGGAGCAGAACGAAGTCATCGGGATGCACGCGGCCCTCAAGTTCGTCAACACCACGCTGGTGTCGCGCATCGGCTCCGTCACCAGCAGGGACATCCTGGACATCCACCGGCGCGTGCTGGGCTACGCCGACCCCGTGGAGGCCGGGCGCTTCCGCTCCACTCAGGTCTTCGTGGGCCACCACATCCCGCCGCAGCCGCAGGACGTGGAGAAGCAGATGGAGGAGTTCGTGCAGTGGATGAACTCGGAGGACGCCATGAGCCTGCACCCCGTGGAGTTCGCGGCGCTGGCGCACTACAAGCTGGTTTACATCCACCCCTTCGTGGACGGCAACGGGCGCACCTCGAGGCTGCTGATGAACCTGATCCTGATGCAGGCCGGGTATCCGCCCATCACCATCCGCAAGGAGCAGCGGGCCGAGTATTACCACGTGCTGGAGGTGGCCAACGAGGGCGACGTGCGGCCCTTCATCCGCTTCATCGCCAAGTGCGCCGAGACCACGCTGGACATGCTGCTCATCGCCACCACCGAGTACTCCGTGGGCCTGCCCGAGGCGGGAGGCACCGCCGGCTGCAAACAAACCATCCCCGTCAAGACTTGAGGGTTTTTGGGGCCACTCAGGAGGTGGTGAAGCCGTGGGAGAGGCAGAATTCCAAGCCACTCAGTGTTTGTGCTGGGAAATGACTGGAGAGAAGGTGGTACTTGAGCGTTTTGTTTATTTAAAAGTGTCTTATATTTGATTAAATTAATATAATTTATTTATCTACACGACGCCAAACGGGACTGGTGATGGTGGCCGTGCACTGGAAGGAGGTGGGGGAGAGGTGCCAGAGGGCTCAAAAAGATGAACTAAAATTGAATTTCTCCTTAAAAGTTAAGCTTTGAGGAGCTGCTTCAATCACAACCCTTCACACCCAGGCAGTCAACTCTTAACTGTCTGACCTCAGCAAAGTCTGAGCAGAGGTGGTTTTGTGTTCCCTGTAGGAACAGCACTGTCCCAGCTGTGTCCGTCAGACACTTTGGTGTCAGTCACACACGAGCTGAGCAGGAAGGAGGCTGAACTCCAGCCCTAAGGCATCTCTCCCCTCCCGTTTTTGTTTCCGTGGCACTTTGCATGTTTACTTTCAGCTGCCTTTCCTGGGGTGCGTTTTGTACAAGCAGGAAATATTTCTCTTGGGATTACAGGTGATAGGAGTGGAACAAGAGGAGAAAAGCTTTGACTTACTCGAGGGAGAAGGACTCAGAGAACACCTCAGCCAACAGGAGCCCTGGGAAAGCACAACTGTCCTTAGACATTTCAGTGGAGGGGGTGGAAGGAGCTTGGCTGCAGAACTGTGGGCAGAAAAGGTCATCAGGCAGAGCCAGGAGACACCACTTGTGGCAGTTTGGGAAGGAAGTGTACAGGAAGTTTGCCAAAAACTTCAGTTTCTTTAGGCTAGGTATAGGAACTTCCACAATTAATCACTGGTCATGTCATTACTCTGATAAATGTGTCAAGAATCACTCGAGGCCTCAGTGTGCTGCAGGGGCAGTGCAGTGCCTGGAGCTGCTGAGCAGTTCAAAGAATCCCTTTTTCCTTGGTTTTTAAGGGAAAAGTACCCACAGATCTCCCCACCCCAAAGCTGCCAGCTGTGTGACAGCATCATTGATCCCACCACCTCCAAGCTGACCAAACTTCCTTTTAAAATCCCAGTTTAGAGCATTTAACCCCTTGACAAAAGCTGGTCCAGGCTTAAGTTTTCTTCCCTTTTAACTCTCTCTTACCTGGCAGGGAGTTAGGACATGTTTTAGAGAAGCAGAAAGCAGGATGAGACTGGGAATTCTCTGCACTGAGCGCTGCTGCCAGGGAAAGCAGACAGTACAAGAGGAAAGGTGTCCTGTCCTTACAAAGCATGTTATTTTTGTAGTGCAACCTGAGTAAAAATAATGCACTTTAGAGCTCTGGGGAGAGGAAAAAAAAAATGTTATTTTAGTAACAGATTAATAAACTATTTTAATATGAAAGTCTTGGTTTGGAAGAGGCTGTGTTCAGAACACTCAGCTGCAGTGAACAAAGTGGTTGTGGAGGAGGAAAAGCCACGGGACAGGATCCTGGTTCCCTCAGCCACGTGACACCGTGAGCAGACTCATCGTTTCAAAGTAAAGCCCAGTGAAATCAGCACAGAAAATAGTGTTTATTTGCAGCAGTGTTTGTGTGGTACAAGTGAACTCAGCACTGGGGGTCCCCCCTCACATCCACCCCACCTCTGGGTGGTGACTTCCAGGGTAGTTGACAAGCAGGAATGTTTCTATCCAAAAATCACATCACTTTTGAGACTCTGAGGTGATGGCTGGAAGTGATTTCAGGATATTCAAAGCGGATGGAATGAGCTGCTTCAAGGCCTGAGGGACACTGAGCACACCTGAGAGGTGAGGTACATCACTATCACCCAGCTGCCAGAGGAGAGGTGCAGTTCCAACACCCACATTTAAACAAAAGCCACGGTATTTATAGAAAACCTTTGAGAACTTGAGTTTAATAAACCGAGAAACGTCAGCTTGCACTTCACAGTTGTACAAAACCATACAGAAACCACCTGCAAAAAAGACATGAGCTAGGCTAGGAGAAAAACAACCAAAAAACCAACCAAAAACAACCAAAAAACCTGGTCCTCAGCAACAGCACATCCAGCTTCATGGAAAACAAAAATTACCACCTCAGGATCAGCTCCTGCCACTTAAAAATAATCATCTCAATGTCCTTTTACAAATACACCATATAAAAAAAAACAGCTCAGCTGGAACAGAACAGGAACTGGATACATATATATGTATATCTGTTTATCTACATATACACACATATGTATAGAAACTCTCCCCAATACTAAAAGAGGCCATTGTGGTGAAGTTGGAGCATCTGCTGTTGGATTCTGCATGGAAAGGAGATGACAGTCCCTGCGTGCGTGGGTTTGGGTGGAGAATGGGGCTGTTGGCAGAGAGAATGTCTGCAATCCCAATCTGAGCTGACCAGTGGAGCTTGCTGAGGTCCCTCCCGTTGCATTCTCATTCGTTAATGAAAGAGAAAATAGTTGGAAAGTACTCCAAAAAAACTCCTTGTGGCATCTGAGCCGTGCAGGAAATGTTTCCCCTCCTCGTTACCCCTCAATATGAGGAATCGCATTAACGCCGTTTCACCAGAACAAAAGTGTAACTCTTTGCTCTTAGAGGGAAAAAAAAAAAAAAACAACCCCAAAAAAACCAAAACCACCTGGATTTGTGCCATCCTCCACTGATCCCGAGGAATGCAGCAGTCCAGTATTTACACGGGATTGGGACGGGCGTTCTCTCCTTGCAAAGCTTAAGGACACAACATGGCTTCCAGAAAGGCATTTCACATTGGACCAGACCTGCTGAGTGCAGACCCCTCGCTCACTTTTTCAGGAGCATCTTGGCAAAATCAGCATTGGACATTTTTTTAGGCTCTGCAGGGGGGTCAGAGGACGTTGCTGGTGAGTTCTGGACCATCCCATTCTCAGCCTTGGCCACGGGGTTGCTCTGACGCTGCAGCGCCCGGGGCATCATGGAGAGCTGTGTCCTTCCCTTCCCTCTCCTGGAAGGGAAAAAATTCCCATTGAAACACACTTTTAGCCTGGGAAACAACAAGGATTTGTCTGCTATGAGGAATCCTCATTTCAGTATTATTCCTGTCATTTGTTTCAGGAATAAGCAGTGCAAAAATTTCCATGGGGCTGTCTTTGAAGCACCCCCGAGTTCTGGCAGACAACAAATGCCCCACAGTCCTCAGGACTGAAGCTGTTTATCCACAGGGCCTCATCCAATACAGGAACACTCTAAAAGATAAAGGAGCAGCCTTAATGCTCACTAGGAACAATGGCTGCTCCTCCAGAGGGAGAGGATGCGGAGGTTATGAGGGATCAATGCCCGACACTCTCGTCACTACAGAGCTGTTTTGGCTGATGAAGAGTTAAAAATCTGCTTTTCCTCATCCATCCAAAAACCCATTTTTTAATGGGTCAGCACCTTTTAAATGTTCTTTCAGATTCACAGAATCCTACAGTGGTTTGGGTTGGAAGGGGCCTTGAAGATCATCCAGTGCCATGGGCAGGGACACCTTCCACTATCCCAGGCTGCTCCAAGCCCCATCCAACCCAACCTTGGACACTTCCAGGGGTGGAGCAGCCACAAATTCCCTGGGCACCCTGTGCCAGGGCCTCCCCACCCTCCCAGGGAAGGATTCCTTCCCAACATCCCATCCAACCCTACCCTCTGGCACTGGGAATCCATTCCCCTTTGCCCATATAAAAAGTCCCTCTCCTTCCTTTTTCTAAACCCGCAGGTTCCAGATAAGATTCCTAAAGTTTAGCCTATAAAGAAACAAACAGAGCATTTCCTTCCCAAGCAGTGCCAGGCATCTCTTCCTCCCTTCCTTCCCTCAATCCCTGCCTCCCTTCCCTCAATCCCTGCCTCACTCACGCTCCATAAATCTGCCGTGGTGCCAGGGAGGCCCTGCCAGGCTCGGGCCTGTCCGGAATCTTCCGGAGAGGGGGGTTGCTGATCATCACTTTGATGACGTGGTCCTTCACTGTCAGCCCATCCATCTTCAGCACAGCCTGAGAGGCCTGGGCTTCGTTCTCATATTCCACATAAGCCAGGCCCTAAAAATAAGGAGTAGAAAGATGCTACGTTAGGTTTTAGTGCTGCTGGAACAACTGGTAAGGAATTCGTAAGGAAGGGAATGAAAATGGTTCAGTCCCAGTTTCTTTAGCCAAAAAAAAAATATATATATTTATATTTATCACCTTTATTTCTTGTCTCTCACTCCTGATGCCCTAATGGGTGGGAAAAGTGTGGGGAAAAAAAAAAAAGAACCACCCCAAAAATCCTATTAAAGTCAATATAATGAAGCCCCATGGCAGGCTCCCACAGAGAAGGGCATCACCTCTCCCTGCTGTTCCTCTTTTAAATGACACTCAAAGCCTTAAAGCTGCATTTTTGGATTATCCAGTTTCAGGGGAGAGGCATCAGGTTTTACATAACTTTCCCAAAATACATTTCTTTGTGGTTTACACACAATCCCAGCTCAAACTAAGCTCAGAACAAGCCTTGGGGCTCCCAAGAGCACTCATTACAAGGTGTGCACACAACAGGAACTGCACCTGAGGTGGTGCAAAGGGCAAGAAAATTCCATTTAAATCCATTTCCACCATTCCCAGGATGTCCCCTGTGGACAGAACCCACCACACAGACACAGCCCAGGTGTCAGGTAGAGTTTTGGCAGAGCAGCAACTGGTTCAGAATCCCTTATTTAACAAGCAGTCATTTATTCCAGGATGGAAATAACGAGCCCTGTCAGAGAGGGGGCTCCTTTCTCACTGGCAAATCCCTTCCTGCAGCAGATGTTTGGAACAAAAACCTCAGGAAAATGAGGAGAATGGGAATTGGTTGCACCAGGTAAATCCCATCTAGCCAGTTATTTAAAAACCAATCCTTCACAAACTTGCCAGTTTTTATTATACTCAAAGTGCTGTCAGCACTTCCCCCTTCATCCCATTTTCCTTGTGCAATTTAGGAAGTATTTTGGGAAAATTCCTCTTGGTTGTCTGCACAAAGGCACACTGGGCTGTACAAATCCAAGCTTTTCCATAAGTTTTAATGCAAAACCACACTGGCAACTTGATAAACCCAACTTTTTGTCTCCAGACTTCACGAGCAGCTTCTTTTTTTGAAGGATTTCTTAAAACCAAGAGTGTGTTAAGGATGCCTACCTTGGGTTTTCCAGCTCTGTTGGTGACCAGCCGAATGTCCTTCACATTCCCATGAGCTTTACACACCTCCTCCAGCTCTTCCTTAGTGCAGGAAAATGGCAAACCAGATATAAAGAGTTTATGTTTCTCCAGGGTAGTGCTGTACCTGAACACCTGCAGCAACAAAAAAGGATGTTGGTTCACAAACCAGCCAGAAACTGCAAGGATTTTCATCTCATACCCCAAAAATACTTCTTGTTTGTGGGATCCAAAACTGCCCCAAAGCTCTGAGTAGTGTTTTGGAAGATATTTGCATGTAAACACAAAGAGACATCAAGGACTTGCAAGTAAATGCTGCTAAACATCCCTACCCTTCACAATGAGACAGACACTGATAATCACAGAATATCCTGAGCTGGAAAGGATCCAGAAGGATCAGAGCCCAATTCCTATAATAATATATTTATAATCATGTCTTCTCGCTCAGCTGTCAGTATGAGAACACTGAATTTCTCTGTGCAGGAACTCCAGAATGCAGAAATTTCACTGATTACACAACTGAGCTCTGGTACAGAGCATCCCCAGCCAGGGGGTTGGGTAACAAATGCTGGAGAGACTCAACCAACAAAGCTCTTCACAGGCTGAGCCTGGCTAGGTCCCACCATTAAACTGCTCAGATCAGCAGGATTACTGCAAATCTTGAGTAAATGATGTCAATCCTGGTGTCTCCAGAGTAAAAAGAGATGCCAGAAGTCCCAAAATCCAGTTTAAAGCAGCACAACACGAACTGATCAGATTGGAACACCCTGGACACAAGGTATTCCACCAGCTCCCCTCCCCAGACCCACTGCCCAACAAGAACCAACAAAACTTTACCTTAAAGTCAGGATTCTTGTTCTTGTCAACACATGGAGACACAAACATGGGCCTGCCCTCCACGGCCGTGCGATCCAAGGCCAGGGCCTGCTGAGCAGCCCCCTCCTCCCTGAACTGCACGTAGCAGTACCCTCGGAAGGTGCCCTTGTTGTTGAACACTGCTCGGATCTCCACCACCTCCCCACAGCTCCCAAAGAGCTCCCTCAGCTTGGTTTCGGGCTCTGCCATGGTGTAGGAGAGGTTGCTGACAAACACAGTGACTTTATCCTTGCTGCTGTCGTGGAAAACTTTGGGGATGTCCTTGCGGCTGCTGGATGCCTTTTCCTTTGGGATCGCTGGGCCATCGGGCTTTTCACTTCTCCCAAAGAGCCCAGTCTCCACTTCCATGTCCTCTTCAGGGAGCACTCCATCACCCTCTCCCCTGTGCCTCTTGCTGGGCAGCTCTGATGGATGGGATTGAAAACCTCGTTAGAAAGAAATGACCCCATTTTCCTTCCCTATTGGAACTCCTCTGCCCTCCCCATTCCCGCTGCGGAGCTTGGAAATTGCACATGGAACCACAAATACAGTGACAGGTCTTAAAGACACCAAATAAAAACCTCCCTCAAGGTTTTAAAGAACAAATAACAACAGATTATTTCCACCAAGACAGCTTTAGATGAAAGCAACTGGAATGTTTGTTCCTTTTTTCAGCCAGTCACAACTGACAGTTGCTGATTCATGTTCTTTTTTCTTTGTCTAATGGTTCTTCTTTAAAAAAAAAAAATCTAAAAGCTCACAAAACTCCCAGGGGCAACAACCTATTAAAGTCTTCTGTTCCCACCTTCCAAGAGGCTGCTACAATCCTGAATAACCCAATTTAGACACATAGCTTGGCATCATAGGATGAGTCAGAAAAATTACTTTAAAGGAAAATTAAGGGAAAAAAAAAAAATCACAATATGCCTCCAAAATAAGAAACCCCAAGAAAACTCTAGAAGTTCTTAAAAACCTGTTTTTCTGTTGGTATTAAACCATTTATCCTTGTTTGCATTTCACTCCCACACTGCAAACTTCCCAGGAGAAAGCAGCCCTGCAAAGACACCAGTGCTGGCAATTCCTCAGCTCCCTCTACCACAAGACAAGCAATAACCCCTGCTGCCAGAGGCCTGAAATTTTAATTTCATTTTTATTTTTACCTTCTTCTTGTCCCCATTCACTCTCATCATCCTCGTCCACTTTGCGCTTGTCCCCAATCCTGGTTTTTTTGGCCTTTTTGGAAGCTTTCTTCTCTGCCCGTGCCTGCTTCCTCTGCTCAGCTCTCTCCTCCTCCTGCTTTGCCAGAGCAGCTTCTTTCTCAGCAGCCTAAAACACAGATTTATTTCTTTCTTCCCCCACTGGCTGCAGATTGCAGAGCATTTTCCAGAGCACTGAACCCAGAGGGTTTTCTCCTAACCCCAGCACATCATTCAAAGCAAATCCCAATTCTTTGCTCTCACAGCTTTTCTGGAGGGCACATCACTCTTGTGGCCATCCAAGGGGCAAAAGGAGAAAGATAAAAAAGCAGCAAGAGGTTGTTAATCATAGTTTTAAAGTAAAAATCAATAGTTCTAGGGCTTGAAGACATTTCAGGCTGATCTGGGGGAAGGGACATTAAAAATGTGACATTCGGAGAAGCATGGAGTTAATTTAGGTGTATAAAATGCTTTGGAAGCTCACAGAAAGTTCTGACCTTTGCTCTTTGTTCATTCACTCGAGCCAATCTGTTCTCTGTTTTTTGAACAGCTGCATCCCAGTCTTCCAGTGTTCCTAAAGGATAAAATTAAAATAATTTTTTAAAAAAAGCTTTTTATTTAGCTTTCTCTAATTCAATAATTCAAGGATACAATTCTGGAAAAATAAAGAGTCACTGAGTTCATGGCACTTGCTGTTCATGTTAAACATCACACATGAAAATTCTAATTATAACAACTGGCCTGCAAGGTGAAAAAAAAAAAAACCACAAGGCGAGCAGAGCAGAAACCTCTCATTTATAATGCAAGACTCCAAAAAGGCATGGAAAAATCCAGTCATTGCAGAAAAGCAAAGAAGAAGAGAGCTGTCTGTGGATTTGACAGCAGTGAAAAGAAAGTGAGACTTCAGTGGAGCACAAAACACGAGATCAAAAGCCTCTGTGTGTCACCTCTGTGCCTAACCAGGCTGGCTACGAGCTGCAGCAATTAATTACCTTCTGCCAGTCATTTAGTTCCCTTCTGCCAGCCAATTAATCACCTCCTGCCTGTCACTCAGTGAGCTTTTTTGTCACTCAGCCACCCCCTGCCAGCACACCCAGGTACCTTCTATCCTCTCGAGGGTGAGCAGCACCTCGCAGACGTGCTCGGGGTAGTCGCTGGTGCACTGCACTGCCCGGTGCAGCGCCTTCCTGCAGTGCTGGGTGTCCCCGTGGGCCCTGCAGGAGGGGACAGGGCACCTCAGGGACCAAACCACACACAATTCCAGCCCTGAAAATGTTCTCCCTCCTTCCCCAGCTGCTTCTGGAAGCCACAGCAGAGCCCGCTCCGAGAAGCTCAAAGGTGTTTTGTGAAGCCAAACGAAATGCACTCGTTCTAAACTGGTTTCTGCCACAGGTGAGGAAGCTAAAAATGAATTAAGCAAGCTTTTACCTTTCCAGGTTGTAATACTCCAGCCACATGTTGGCATATTTGGCATTTCCTTTAGTCATGATGTTGTCCCAGAGCTCCCTGGCTTTCTGCATGTTGTTACATAAGCGGGCCTGGAATAAAGCATCCAAAATATCCTTCAAGATTACTTGTTCAACATCATTAACCCCAAATGAAACAAAACCCCCACAGATGCTGCAGACAGACCCAGCAAGATACATCTGAGCCTTACAGTGATCAAAATAAACACCTGATACAATCCTGCTACTGAATAATCCTTCCCTGCCCACATCTCCCATTAGTCTCGGTTCTGGCTCCCACATACATTTGATTTTGGTCATTATAAAAGAAATGAGAGTTGTGTCTGAATTTTTCCTTTTGTTGTTGATGAATGCACCTAATTACTTCTCAGACTGAGAACTTGCTTTGTGTTAAGGAAGGGGAGCAGGGGAAGAAGGGAAATGGGTCGGGAAATGACTACATTCCATGGCAGGAATGTTAAAAAACATTTTATTTTAAACCCATTTTATCAGGTTCAGCAATTTAAATACAGCAGAGAGAAACATCACCTCCACTCTTGCCCAGTTCTGCATGATGGTGCAGGATGGATCTCCACTTTCACTGAACCCTAGGAAGAAAAACAAAGGCTGTTTGTTGCACTTGGCTCTTGGAAATAAAGTGTTTATTTAACATCTCCCACATGGAGATGAAATCTTTATCTGCAGCTTTCTGAAATGTTCAAGATCCTTGGAGACAAACATTGTGTGGAGAACTGGTCTTATGAAAATGCTTCTGAAGAGGAGAAAACAATACTTTGGATGATTTCCACTTACTTTCTTCTACTTCTTGTTTCAAGTACTCCACAGCTCGTGCAAATGCAGAGCGCAGCTCTTCCAGCTCCTTACTGGAGTCTGCAGAAAAAAAAAGAAAGAACAGCCTTAAAATAATAATTTAGTTTTCATTTCCCACCCAATAAAACCTTCTCCTTAACAGCCACAATGATTTTATTGGGTAGCAGGGGGAGATTACATTTATTACTTCTTATTGTTGTTACTACTGCTTCAATTCATGACTTTATTACAAGTAAAACTCACTACATGAGTAATTTAAAAAATCAGATATCAAAAATACAAGGCAGAGCATTTTTGCAATAGCAAACCAACCAAATTCTTATTTTTATAGACATTAACTGGCCAGAAAGTAATTTTTGTGAAAGATGAAAATGATGTTAATTTTTTTTTTTTAAGTAATATCCAAGAAGCACAAAGAAAACAGTTTAGATATTTATTCTATATTTATCATACAGACCTTGTGTAAAATCCACCCTTCTTCTCAGGTAATCCAGGTAGGCCTGCCAGATCTCTACATAGTCTGTTGCCTGAATAAAACCTGCATTCAGAGCTTTTTCAAATATTTCTGAAAGAAAAACGGGGGAAAAAAAATAATTACTTTCTATATACTGTCAAAATCAGCAAGTTGCAGTGATAGCACAAAGAAATATCTACACAAACACCACTGGTTTCTAGGAAGAGAGGAAAAACAAGTCCTACAGAGTAGATTGGTTTAGGAAGTGAACTGAAAGGCAGCTGGATTCAGGAATGTTCATTCCAAGTTGTTCATGGCTTGCTCAGGGTGAAGCTGCTCAACCAAAGCAGCTTTGCCCTTGCAGCCCGTGGCAGCAGCGGGGTGAGAACAGATCCTGCCAGTCCCATTTGCCACAGGCTGTTTGGAGTGCAGAGAGCAGCTCTGAGCTGCATTTCCTGGTTCTTTCCTTACCAGAAATGATGCTGTGCTCCACCCTGTGCCTCTCCATGGCCAGCAGGTACCGAATCCACAGCCCCACAGTCCAGGGGCAGTTCCTGACAGCGCGGTCGTGGGCGGATAAAACCAATTCCTTCACCTTCAGCTGCCTGTCCTGAAAGAGTCACAAAAGAAAAGTGAACTTCCTGTCAGCCAGAGAGACCACCCGAGCCAAACCTAAAACCTTTCACCTAAAAAAAGTACTTTTGTTTCACATTTGAAAAGCTCAGATGGGTATTTTAAATTCTACATTCCTAAAAACCCAGTGAACACCTTCCAGTAAGGAAGAATGTGCTCAGGAGAGAACTACCAGGCTAGTGAGGGGTTTTCTGCCAAAGAAATAAATATAATAAAGGCACTGAGTGAATTCCCAACTGTTCTAGAATGTCAAGGACACAAAGAGGGAGCACACCCAGCCTGGTTGTGCAGGTGTTGTTCCACCTGCAACCTGCTGTGTCCAGCTGGGAAGAGAAAAGAGATGATGGAACAACTGAGCCTGGATAAGCTCCTGCAGGGAGTCACCCTGATCCCTTAATCCAGCCACCTTCTGTCCTGCCTCTGGAGCTCAGCATCAGCTTCAAACTGCACTAACAAACCCCCCTGGAAACTGGGGCTGAACATCTGGGTTTGCTGCAGTGCCCACACCCAGTAATTCTGCAGAGAAAACACAGCTAGAGCAGAGGAAAGTGAGAAATGCTCACTTTGAGCAATAAACACATCCCTGAAAACAGGAGGAAACCAAAGGTGAGGTGAAAATCAGTTTCTGGAAGATTTACAGACTAAAGGACAGGACTGAGGTAGAACTTACTGGCTGTTGATCAGCAACTGAGATTAAAAAAAAAAACCCAAAAGTAAAGGCAGGACAATAAATCTGCAAACACTCACGGGTTTATTTCCTTACCAAATACTGGTTGTAGCGTGCCCAGAGATCTGGGACAAGACAGTTCTCAGCCAAAGCTCTCTCATAGATCAACTGAATCCGAGCTGGGTCACCTGCTTTCATTTCAAAATCAATGTAAGCTTGGTATTCTGCCAGCTTTGGGGTTTCAGCACCCAGCTGGAAAACAACCAAGGAGACACAACATCAAACTCTTCAACAAAGCAAGGCTCCACCACTTCAGCTGTTCCTCAGAGCAGGTCTTGTGTGAAATTTCACACAAGAAATTTGTCCCTGTATCAGCAGCTGTTGAATTTCATACAATTCTCAACGGGTCTGAAATCAGGGAGATCCTGGTTTTATTCTCCCCCTTAGCCCCGTGCTGGAAAACACAGCCAGAGTCCTCATGTGCACCTCAGGGTGGCCTGGCACACTCAAAGCACTCCACAATTTCCACTATTCCCAGGATATAATTGTCAAAATTCTCACTCCTGACAAAGTCCCCCAGCTGATTATTATTATTAGAAAAATAATAAATTTGGAAAAACAAAAATAAAAACCACCCCGAAGCAATTCCCTCTTAGTTTTAAAGGAAGGTGTAAATGCCAGCATTACCAGTGCCTCCTCGTAGGGTTTACACTTCTCCAGCTGCTGTAGAGCTTTTTTGTAGTTCTTTATTGTTGTTTCTGGAATGGGCTCTTCTGACCACTCCTCATATTCAGCATAGGAAGCCTCCATGTCTATTAAAACATGAAATCCCATCAATAATGCACTCATCAAACTAAAAATTCATATTTCAACCTATGTTTGGTTCTGAGACAAATTCCTCTTTCTATTTATATAATGTACATAATTTATTTTCTAATGAATATTTAAATTTATATAACATTTATAATTTATTTATAATAAATATTTAAATTTTTATCCCCTTTTGGTCTTAAATGTCACACTGCTGCATTCTCAAAGGGTTCAGACACTTCATCTCACATGGTGCCCTGTAACAAACTCAGGGCAAGTTGTATTAAAGCTGCTGATTTAGAGTTAGAAAACCAAAGTGGCAAAACTTCCCCCAAGGCTTTAGAAAAAGAGAACCCAAATTCTTTCCAGATGGAAATGAAGTCAAAAGAACTGTGCTTAACTTTGCAAGAAAAGGGACTCAAGGAGCCTAAAGCAGCAACGAGAGAAGGCAGAATTCCAACAGATACTCCCTACCAAGGGTTTTATGCAGCAATCACAGCTGAATTTCTCATTTTTAAGTCACATTTTGTGCTCTCCTCACTCACAAATTCAGAACCAGGTGACACAAGTTCCAACAACTCAGAACATTCCTGATCCAGAGGGATCTGTGCCTCATCCAAGAGAGCATAAGAGCTCCAGCTGCACTCGGTGTGGCTGTGCCAGGAGAATCCTGATGCCTGGAGCACTGCAACCCAGCTGCTCCATGCCCTCTCTCCCAACATTCCAGCCCTTACCTGTTGGGATCCAAAGCACGCCTCTGGCTGCCTTGGGAGGTCAGGGCATGCCTTGGGCTGCCCTGGGGGGGTCAGGAGCCCCAGCAAGGGGGTCCCAGACCCTGGCAAGGAGCCCAGAATGGCACCATCTTTGACCTCAGCCCATGGGAAAAGTTACCAACACTGCCAGAATCATTGCAAGGCACGAGAGTGTGAAAATGAGCAGTGGTTTAGTATTTTACAAGGTAAAAAAGTAGATTTTAGGGTTTTTAATATGAGGACGAAGGGTTTAAGATGGAGGATTTTGGGCATTGCCCTGTTCTTCCTCTTTTCTCCTTCTCCTCCATCTTCTCTGGTGGTGGTGGCACAAAATGATTGGTAGAATGAAAAAGAGGTAGAAATTCCGTGTCTAGAATAGGTGCAAATGAATTGGTACAGAACAGTAACTAATAAATGCGTTGTGAAGAATGGTTGGATGATGGAAAGGGCACAAAAAGGCCGGGACAGCCCAGGGCTGGGCAGTGCCCGCTCGGACTCGGCTGCATCAGATGTGCGGCCGGAGCTGAGAGCTGGCAGAGAGAAGGAGAAATCAACAACCTGAAACAACATCTGCAGCCGTTTCTCATCTGTTTGGGCTCCAGGTAGAACTTCCCAGAGGTGAAGACAAAGAACCTGTGTTTGTGTGGAGTACCTAACTCCCACACTTACCCAGCAGTGGGATCCCCAGCTGGCGCCGGAAAAGCGTGTGGATCTTCTCGAGCTGGCTGCACAGCACCTGCTGCTGCTCCGGGGATGGAATGCTGCCAGGGGCTGGCTGCAAGCAAAAAAAAAAGGGAAATTCAATCCATTCCCTCCAGCCCCAGCTGATGGACATGAGAGAGAATTGTTTATGAGCTGAGATCCAAGTGAATACATGATCCTTGAAAGGCACACGGGGCCAACTTGCATTTCACTCGCTGCTGGGAAAGCTAAAACTTGGGAATTGCTGCCACTTGGAAGTTGGATGAATGGGAAGAGCATTCCTGACTGAAAGCTGACACAAGCACAGGGAAATGATCACCTGAGAACAAGGAGGCAGCAGGTGACTGTGCCATTTCACAAGTCCAACGTGCTGCCAAAGAGGGTTTCAGTAAATCCCTGGGGTGTGGAGAGAGGATCTAAAACTTCCAGCCTTAATTGTGTTTGGGAATGAAAGGACATTGTCCTGTTACTCCTTTGTTAGGGATTCCATAGAACAGGGTTGAAAAGGACCTTTAAAGATCAAACAGTTCCCACTGCCACCATGAGCAGGGCCATCTTTTAACTTCCATCTCTTAGGCAGCAAAATATCAAAAATAAAGAAATATTCCCATTCTGGCCATCTTGGAAAGGTCACTTTTGCAGACATCAAACTGTACATTCCAGACATAAAATACCCTCATCCAGAAGTCCCAAACTGTGGAATAGTGAATGAGTTAAAAGCTGAACAGTCTAGAAATTTAAACTTGTGTGACTCTGTGCAGAAACAGCCACAGAACATTGTTTAATAATGGAACGTTTCAATTTAAAGCTGTTCTTGGCACTTCAACCAGCAGCAGAGCCAAACTTTCCTCCTGGATTTGAGATGATTTTAGGATTTTATTTAAATACAAACCCATCACTTTATCAGCCAAACACACACAGAATGGTTTTCCTGGAGCAGAGGGTTGGAAAGAGACAACCGTGAGACACGCCAGGCCCTTTTTCCAGAAAGGACAGCTCCAGATGACTCCAGGAATTGCAGCACAGCTTTTTTTTGGGATGGGAGCTCAGGGGAATGGGCTCACCTGTGCTGTTTCCAGGATGGCATTCTCAAATTCCCTGTAGGCTTCCCACAGGGCCGTGCCCTTGGTCACGTGCAGCCCCACGGCCGTCAGGGCCCGCTCGAAGATGGACCGGACCTTCTCGATGCCTCCTTCCTGACCAATGCCTCCAATGGAATACTGGGCATATTCCAGCCAAATTTCAGGACCTAAACGAGGTCAGGAGAAACAGGTGATTTGATCTTTTCAAAAATAATAACCAAAAAGAAAAGAAAATACGCAGCTCTGCTTCCCAAATGCCTCGTTTGCTGCATATAAATAAAAAAACCCCATGAGGCGATATTCTTTTTTATCCAATAAAGTTAAAATATTTGGGAATTGTATTTATGGTGCTGGTTCAAGCAGCAGCAGGCACAGTTTCCTTCTGAAAGCAGTCACTCCTGTGGTGTTGCTGACAGTGGCTGGCCCTGCCTGGCACCTCTGCCACACAAACCCCAGCAGGGACGCACCCAGATGCCAGAACAGCAAATTCCCATTCCCTGAGCTGGGACCACAGAGCTGTCACACTCTGGAATAATTCAGATTAAAGCAGCTCCTCCTCCTCCTCTTTCCAGACTCCTGAACTTCCCTGATCAGCAACTCCTACAGCAGCTGAATCCTGAAGGTGAAGGGGAGGTGGGAGAACAGCTTTGGCTGCCTGGCACCATTCCCATCAACACCAAATTCCAGTCAGGGATGCCCGAGGCTGGGACTGCTCTGGGTTCCAGAAGTGCTTCCAAAACCCAAATGCAATCCAGCAGATCCAGAGGACACCTCCTCAGTTCTTCACCTCCACTCCTTCTTCCCAAGGGACCACCAACACCAGATAACATCACTGATGTGACATCTTGTACCCAGCTTTTGAGGGGGATTCACCTCCACATTCCCGAGCCCTCCACTTCCTCAGGCTTCATTTTTCCAGCTCTTTACCCCAATTTCTAAAGAACTCACTCAGTAATCTATCCCCAAAATTTTAAGCTACAGCAGCTCCTGAGGAAGAGAGAGACCAGACACCACATCCCTTCACACTACAATTTCAGAAATCAATTTGAAATTTTACCCAATTTCTGCATTCTAACAGAAGGAAGAGACCTTCCTACAACAAAAAAAAAAGCCAAATCTGGAGGTAACACAAACCATTTCAGAGCACTTTTGAATGACTTACAGATGTAATCTTTGACAGCTCTTTCAAACAGCTCATAAACTTTCTCTCTCTCAGAGATCTCTGAAGCCATTTTTATCTCATCCTTCAACCAGTCCAGCCAAATTTCTGAAAGGAAAAAAAAAATTTAGAACACATCACTAATATTCAGAAATAATAAAGTTACGCCCACTCGGTGAGATTTTTATCAGAGATTTTAGCAAGGAGAGGGAGCAAGGCAAAGAGAGGAATTTTAACCTCCACAACAATTCCTAATGAATTTCAAATAAAAGCTGGGTGGAGACCTTTTAAATCAGCGCTAAACAAGCACCTTTTTACTAAAGGGAGAAGCTGGAATTTCTCAGGACTTTAAAGCTCATCCCATTCCACCCCCTGCCATGGGCAGGGACAGCTTCCACTATCCCAGGTTGCTCCAAGTCCCATCCAACCTGGCTTTAGACACTTCCAGGGATCCAGGGGCAGCCACAGCATCTCTGGCCTCACCATCCCTTTCCAAGAATAAAATCCCACTGGCAGAGCAGCCTCTGCAATATTTCCATTGCCTCTGTGTTATGAGTAAAAAGAGAAACCGCCCCACTCCAAGGACCATCCACAACTTGCACCAACAGGGAATTTCCTTTGCTGCCTGCCTGCAAAATGTCGCTTTTGGCAGGAGTTTGGCTGGGCTCTGGATCACATTCCCTGACTGAGGGTGCTGAAAACCGGCTCGAATGTGTTATTTCACTCCTGAGGCACCTTGCACAGGTGAGGCTTCACCTGTGGAGAGCAGAGGATGCTCCGTACCTTCAGTGAGGGGGAAGAGCTCGCTCATCTTCTGCCGAGCTCTGCGGAGCTTCACCAGCTCTCCCTCCTGCCGGAGCAGCTTGATCAGATCCAAGTGACAGTTGTAGTCAAAAGCATTGATGGAAAGCTTTAAAAAAAAAAAAAAAGGAGAAAAAAAAAAACCCCGTCAATTTTAAAAGCAATGTTGAGTGACGGACGTGAAGAAGTCAGAAAACAAATCGCACAACTCTGGTCGTGGGATCACAGAGCCAAGAAAACACCGCGTTTCTTCAGATTTAACCTAACCCCTGACACAGCTCCGGCCGTTCCCGCCGCTGGTCACAGAGAGAATTGTGTTTTCATTTCCTTAAAGGCAATAAAAAACCGCGGGCAGCCGCCTCAGATTTCTGAATGAACGCAAACTGTCTGCTAAGACTTCCCTCTCAAAAAAAAAAAAAAAAAACCCAACCCCAAACCGATCAATTTCCATCTCAGACTCCAAACATTCACGGCGTATAATCACGGAATATCCCGAGTTGGAAAAAACTCACAAGGACCATGGAAATTCACGTCCTGACAGTTTCCAGCACTAAACTACAGGGGCAGACACGGATTATCCTCCGTTCCCGCCACACCCGCTGCTCCGCCGGGCCCACCTGCTCCTCCAGCCGCTGGATCTCGGCCTCATTCTCCTTCTCCTCATCCTCGCCGTCCCCAGACGAGTCCGAGTCGCCCTCATCGTCCGAGTCCCCGCCCGACTCGGGGTCTCCCTCCGGCAGCCGCTTCTCCTCCTCGGCCGCCGCCTCAGCTCCCGCCGCCGCCATCTTATGCAGCTCCGCTCGCCGGCCGCCGCGCTCCCCCTGCCGCCGTGGCTGCCCCCGCGCCGCCCGTCCCGCCGCCCCGCCCCGCCGCCGGCCCAACCGGCCGGGAAGAACGGGAATCCTCGGCTCGCCCCGCCCCGCGCTCGTCCGCGCTCCGGGGCAGCGCTGCACCGAGCGCGGCCGCAGCCCGACCCTTTGTCTTCTGGTCCGTGGCGCAGGCAGCGCCGAGGGCACCCCGCGGTGGGGCCATCAGGGGGCCTCCGGGAGGGTCCGTGGCGTGCGCGGCGCCGCTCCCCCGCCATATTGAGAGTGGCGCCGCATGCCGCACACGCGCCGGCTGTGGCGACAAAAACCCTGTCGCGGTTGACTGACTGTCCATCGTTTATTTGTTTACTGATCGTTTTGGCGACAGCGCGAGGCCGTTCCCACAGGCGGCCTCCAGCGCTCGCGCCGTCTGCGCGGTGAACCTGTGACCGGGGCGAGACGCGGGCTCCGGGAGCGTGGGGGCGTGGTTGGGGCGTGGTTAGAGGCGTGGCCAACTCACCCGAGGTTATAAAAGGGAGTCAGACGCCGCCCGTCCCTCAGTTAAGATGGCGGCGCTGAGGGCGGCGGGGGCGGCGCTGCTGCGGCCCCGGCCCGGGCCGGCCCCGGCCGCGCTGGGCTACCACAAGAAGGTGAGGGGCGAGCGGAACACGGGGAGGGGGGGCGGGGCGTGGGCTGGCCCTCGCTGACGCTGTATCTCGGCAGGTGGTGGATCACTACGAGAACCCGCGCAACGTCGGCTCCCTCGACCGCAATGCCAAGAACGTGGGCACCGGCCTGGTGGGCGCCCCGGCCTGCGGCGATGTCATGAAGCTGCAGGTGACCTTGGGGGCCTGCTGGCACCTGGGTGGGGTCACATGGAGCTGTTGCGAGGCTCAAACCTGCCCGTGTCCCCTCAGGGCACAGCTCGGGCTTCCCTTACGCCCGCCCTGCCCGTGCCCGGGGCAGGCCCAGTCCCGTTACCCGGGACTGGGTGAGCTGAACCGGGCCCTGAAGTGTCCCCAAAATGCCTCCCGCAGGTGGAAGTAGACGAGAACGGCAGGATTGTGGACGCCCGCTTCAAAACCTTCGGCTGCGGCTCGGCCATCGCCTCCAGCTCGCTGGCCACGGAGTGGGTCAAAGGGAAAACGGTGAGGGAGCTCCCGGGAAAGCTTCAGAGCTTCCCACGCACCTGCGTTCTCTGTTGGGATCACGTAGGAAGCGCTCTCCAGGGAATCCCTGCACTACTTCCTGCTGTGGAAGTGACTGCCAGCAGTGTCAGGGTTTCAATTGTAGGGCAATAATTGGTTTTTTACAACAACCGTCAGAGAATCATTAAGGTTGGAAAAGCCCTCTAAGAACATCAAGTCCAACCCTTCCCCCAGCACTGCCGGGTCCACCACTAACCATGTCCCCCCAGGTACCACATCCACATTGTTTTTGAACAATTCCAGGGACAGTGATTCCACCACGGAGGTATTTGGTGTCTTATGCAATGAGCACAACCAGGCTGATGGCAGAAATTTTAATTATAGAGAGTCTTTAGATCATTTAGATTGGTTTTTCTGCCAGCAGTAGATGCCTCTCAGTGTTGATAGAGGATCAGCAGGCTTGGAGCAGCCCAAGTGGGGACAGTCTGCGACACTGATACGTCACTCAGACATTCCTTAATTCCCACATCCCTCACTGCCCTGGGCAGCTGGGATCATCTCCCCTGTGGATTCTGCTGGCTCTGGAGCATTAAACCTTCTTAGCAAACACAAACAGCAGGGCCCCTGACCACCTCTGCCTGTGTTTCAGGTTGACGAAGCGCTGAAAATCAAGAACACAGATATTGCCAAGGAACTCTGCCTTCCCCCTGTCAAACTGCACTGCTCCAGTAAGTAAAAACCCTGGGTCTCAGAGAGATTCTCTAGGAATAGCACAGATGCTTCTGGATGCTGTTTTCCAAAAAGTTTCTGCACAATGTTGTCCTTCAGACAAAACTTGTTCAGATTTTAAGGTTAATTCAAGAGTTTTCAGATGTCTTCACTATTTTGGAGCCTGTGGCTCAGCAGACTGATCATAAATGAAGTTGTATTACATGAATTCAGCATCACAGGAATTCAATATTTTAGGAATTCCATTCAGATTCTACTCCTAGGATCAATCTGTGCTGCTGGCCTTGTTTGCTCACTGCTACCTGCTTTTGTTTCTACCTCATCTTTTGTCCTAAAAGCTCTTGAATTTCCCTTAAAATCCTTTTTTTTTTTGCTTTGCAGTGCTGGCTGAAGACGCCATCAAGGCTGCCTTGGCTGATTACAAACTGAAGCAGGATTCCAACAAAGAATCCGACAAAAAAGCCGACAATGCCTGAACTGCTTCCCCCTCCTCCCTCCTCACTCTGCAGTGCAATTCCCGAGCTGTAGTAGGACCCTGTGCACTACTCAAGCTGTAAGATACGCACAAGTTACGCACAACGTGTCCCTGTGGTGTCCAGCCACTCCGTAGTGCTCACAACGGCCGGGATGGGGGCTCCTGTCCCCTCGGGAATGCCGCGGGAAGACTCTGCTCCGGAGACAAAACCCCGCTGTCTGGTACTGGAAGGGCTGCACTTTTGGGGTTTTTTTTGGGTTTGTTTATTTTTTTGGGAAGATGTCTAGTTTTGCCTAATATTTTATGGAATTTAGTGGGAAGCGTTGCCTTGGTGTGGATGTGTGTGGGAGAGCTGTGGGGCCGCCCTTGGCTCCGGCTGTGGCAGGGTTGGTTTCGCAATCCGGGGGCAAATTCCTGCTCTTGGAATTCTTTGCAGGTGCCAAAGGGAAAAGTGGCCAGGAAAAACACAGGTGACTGCTCCCATCTTGTCACCAGTTAGCTTTTGAAGGTCCTGTTTGAGGCACAGCCTGAATTTTGGGGTGTTTTCCCACTTTGCACTCACCGGGTGCTCTGTTACAGCTGTAAATCCTGGGCTAGAGGAAGGTGTCCCTGCCTAAGGAAGGGGTTTGCAACTGGGCGAGCTTTAAGGTCCCTTCCAACCCAAACCACTCCAGGATTATCTAAAATGCACCCTCAGGCTGGAACCCCAGTGGGGGATAGCAGAGCTGGAATGCCCTGAAGAGGAGCTCCCAGAGTTCCTCTTTTCCAGGGAAGTATTTCCAAACCAAGCAGACAGCACATTGAAAAACTTCACCTTTTTACCTTCTAACCCCTCCACAAGACACCTCACCTCCCATTTTTCATACAGAAGGTGTTGTTAAACATTTAAAGCCACATTTAAAAACAACCATTTGTCTCATTCTGCTGCATCTGGGCACAATATTTGTAATTTGTAACACGGAGGTCACACGTCGCTGCTGAGTTTGTCACTCACAAGGTCCCTCTTGTGGTTTCTCAGCTCCTGGCACCCCCCGGCAGTGAGGAACGTGCCTCTCCCTCTCTCATGGAACAATCCTGCTGTTTCCCAGTTTAAAAAAAAAATCAGGGAAACTTCACACAGCCCCACGTGCTTTGGGGCCGAATCAGCTCTTTGTGGTGGCACTTCTTCCAAAGGGAAGCGTGTCCTGAGGCAGGGATGTGATGGGATAAAACACAAGGATACAGGAGGTTGCAAGGATACAGGGACGTGGGGATGTGCTGCTTTTGAGGCAGAACAGCCTCTCCCACCTTGCAGGTTTCCCTGCTGTCCCCACTGGAGCAGCTGCACCCCAGTGCCGTGGCTAAATCCCTCACAGCCCCCCCAGGCCTGCCCGCCCACAGCTGTGGGTACGAGATAAAGGTTTCCTGGAAGTGGCACGTGATGTGCTGATGTGGGGATTGATAACACCCTCCCCAAGGCTCCCCTGCCCCTGGAGCCCAATCCAGCAGTGCCCCTGGAGGAGCCCAGGGCCACGGGGACTGGCCCCTGGCCACCCCACGGCTGCAGAGACACACGGGAGAGGAGCTGTGCGGAGGAAGTGTTTATTTCTAGCTGAAGGGGTTCAGGAAATGAGGCAAAAATCCAGCTGGGTTCTGGGCTGAAAGAAGGAAAGGAGGGTCCTTGTCCCTAAATCCTCATCCCTCCTCCCCTCGGGTGGCCATGGGCAAAGCTGCCCCATGTCCTACAGACTTCCAGCCCTGGTCCCAACCCTCTTCCCAGAGGGACACAGCTCCCAGCCAGGCGCCCGGCACGGACCAGGCTGCTGCTGGTGATTAAAATAACATTTGGGAGGAAGCTGGTGGCACAGTGGGGGCAGTGCTGGAGCTGGGGGGATGCACCCCCCCCCAGTGCCTGGGGTGGGGGAAGCCCCTTGGGCAGCAGGAGCGGGGCTGACAGCATTCCAGCACTGGGGAAAACCGCCAGTTGGCTGGCAAATCCCCCTCATGAGCATCCCATCAGCACGAGGGTCAGGGGAGGGAATGGGATCTCCATTGGGGCTTCCTTGAGCCGCCCACGTACGTACAGAGCCTCATCCACCATGTCCATCGTGTGTCCCGAGCCTGCAGCTCCTCAGGCTCACCCGGGACCGTGTCCCTGCCTCACATTCCAGAGGGGACCTGGGAGCCCTCCTGGGATGCATCGGGGCTCTCCTTGCCTCCTGCGCTCGCCGCTTCCTCCGCGCCGGGATTTTGGGCAGCGGGCTTGGGTTGCTCATCCCCCAACTTCTTCCTTCCTTCCTCCTCTTCCTCCTCCTCCTCCTTCTCCTCCTGAGGGGAACTCTGCTCGCCCTGGGCCCCGTTGGCCAGCGGTGCTTTGGTGGGGGATTTGAGGCTCTGGGCAGCAGCCAGGATGTCCGCCTGGAGCTGCCGGCTGCCGTCCAGCGGCTCCTCCGCGCCGGCCTCGGGCGCTTTCTCGGGCACCTCGCTGAACGCCCGCGCTCCCCCGGACTTGTCCCGCTCATCCACGTATTTCTTCTTGGGAAAGGAGGAGGGATAGTAGGCGGAGGCCTTGTGCTTCTGCCGGACGATGACGGCGGCGCAGATGATGAAGAGGAGGACGAAGGACAGCGAGCCCACCACCACCACCAGCAGCAGGTACTCCTTGAAGAAGTCCACCAGCCCGTCCAGCACGCCCGGCGCCGAGCTGTTGGTCACCGTGGTCCCCGGCGCGTCCCCCACCGTGGGGCTGACGCGGGGGGTCACGGGCTGGGCGGGCAGAGTGGCCGACGCCTCCTCCCCATCCCCGCTGCCCGCAGTGTCCGGCAGCACCGGGCGGTGCCGCGGGGCTGCCGCCTGTGCCGGGGCCACCGCCAGCAGCACCGAGAGCAGCAACCACACACCCATGGCCGAGCCCATTCCCGGGATTCGTGCAGGGGACCTGCAGGATGCAGAGGGGAGGGGGATGCGTTAATACCCCGACAAAGCGAGCCCCCCCAAGCCTTTCCCCAGGCCAGCCCCCACCCGTCTGAATTCTGAATTTCCTTATGGAAGTAGGAAGGCAGCTCCGGTTTTGTCGCCCTGACAGAGCGAGGGGCTCCGTTTGTTTTCCCAGGGCGCAGCTGGAAGCCAGCTGGGTGGGATTGCTCAAGGCCGGGGGACCGGGGCTGCTGCCAGCGCCCGGCTCCAGACAACGGTCATTTGGCTGATTAGAGAATTCCTGAAAAATGGAGGTTTGCAGTGGAAACTTTGACACAGGCGATGCTACAAAGGGGCCGGGCCTGGTGCAAGAGGCATTTCCCAACCGCCCGTCCCAGACCGTTAATTCCCAGCTGGAGCACGGCTAAAAATAGGTTGGGGCAGGATTTCACCCCAGTGCCACTATGGTGGTTGAGTGAAGCTGGGATGGGGTGCAGGATGAAGGGGCAGCCCCAGAGCTGGGGTGCAGGGAATGGGGGTCCCAGGGGTCCTTGGCTTCCTGAGTGTCCCTGGTGAAGGGGGGAAGGTCGGCTCCATCCCTGTGCTGTACTCCTCGCCCAGACGGGCTGGATCTGCCCCATCCCACAGCCTGTGGCGTGCTGTAGGACACGGGACACGCGCTTCCCAGCCCGCAGCGATGACCGGGGTGAGCCCCTGGCTGGGCTCTGCACCCCAGGGGATTTGGGAGAGGGACGTGACCGACCCCACCACATCGTGAGACGTTCCCGAGGGACACCAACGCGTGCCACGCCACGTAACGCCATCGAGCCGTTCCCAGGGCTCTTCCCCTCCACACGGCTCCGTGGGGAGGTCTCAGGAAACAACTCCCCAGCTCCATCAGCAGAGACCCCCCCCATGACAATTCCCCAACCTCAGGCTCCCCAAATCCCAGCCCGCATCCCATTTTCCCCCCAAACAAACCCAAGCCAGCAGCTCTGCGGACCGGGAGGGACTCCAGCAGCAGGATTTGGCTTCCAGGCTCTTTCCCGGCTGCACAATCTGGTTTCCATTAATCCAGAGCAAACAAACGGCAGCGGAGGTGGGAGGTGGCCCCGGACCCCCGACCCTCCCGGCTCCCCACGGGCACTGCTGCGGCTGTGGGGTCACAGCACTGACCAGCACCTGGAGAATGAAGGGTTTTAGGGGCTGGGATGAGCCCCTTCGTCCTCCCCTTCACCGCAGACAGGGGCCCCTCGGCGGGAAAGGGGTCCCGGGATGGGGACGGCATCGATTCCCCGGCAGCCATCGGAGCTGAGGAGCAGCCGCGGCCATGGAGGGGCTGAGCAAAGCCCAAAGCAGTGCCAAGAGCAGGGCCCGGCACTGTGGGCATTACCAGCCCTCCACCCCCATCCCAAACCCATCCTCGCCCACCCCCAGACCCACAGCTCGTCCCCAGCTCCTCTTCCCAACCGCTCCAGAAATTCGCCATTTCGGTGTTGTCCAGACGCAGCGCGCTCCGGTTCCTGCCCGGGACTGCAGCCATGTGGCCGACTCCATCCCGTGTCCCGCCATGGGGACTGTGCCCAGCCCTCGCCACAGCACCCCTGGCTGTGGGACAGCCTGTGCCCCGCTTCAGAGCCACCCCAAAATCGGGGAGCAGCCTGGCACACCCAGTGGGATCCTCACCTCGCCTGCAGCCGGTGGGAGGGAGCCGGGATCTGTCCCACACACCTCAAGGCTCTTTCTGCTGCCTGCTGGGATGGAGCCTCCTCCTTCTCCCTCTTCTCCTCCTCCTCCTTCTCCTCCTCCTCCTGCGTCGCAGCTCGGGACCAGCTTGTTCTCATTAAGGCCGGGATGGGGAGGGGGTGTGGGAGGCCAGGGAAGGGCAGGCAGCCCTCAGCCCCCTCCCAGATGAACTCCAGCTGGGGCTCAGGGTGTTTCCTGGCTTATCCCGTCAGCAAAGGAGCCCTGGTGCCCCCCATCATCAACCCCGGAAGGGGCTGCATTTTGGGGTGCAAGTGGAGATGAGGTCACACAAGGCGTTGTTGCAAAGATGATTTTATCCACGGAGGTGGGGGTAAAGCCCCCTCTGAGGGTCCAAGGGACACAGTGAGGGATGTGGGCTCAGTGCCCTGGCATTACTGAGGCAGTGAGGCAAACATGGCTTGGGACCACTGCCCCCCTAATTTCAGGAGAGCATTTCCTAAACATCCCAGCCTGGAAATGCTCTGGCCTGGCCACCTCTGCCTTGGGCTCCAGGCAGGGATTCCCCTGGTTCCCCAGACAAACACAGCAGCTGCTCAGCTCCCCGGGTCCTGGTCTCTGGTTTGGGGGTCTGGGGGCATCGCTTGGACCCCCCCAAGCTCTGTCTCCCCCCACCCTGGTCCCCTCAGCCTGGCCTGAGGTTGCTCAACAGGCTGCAGCCGCTGCGTGACCTCATCCTGTTGCTATTTTCCCCTGCTCCTCCCTGGGGACCTGCCAGACCCCCCAAAAAGCCACGGCGAGCGCCGGGGGACCGTGACCCCCGCGGGGTGGGGGGCGAGGGATTCAGTCCCCCCGGCCGGAGGGGAGCTGGCGCCGTTGGGGTTTCTCCGGCGTCGCCGCCGGCGTCGCGGCTCCCCGAAATAAAGGCCCCGTCCGTCTGGCTGCCCCGGCGGCTCCCAGCAGCTGCTGGGGCGGCTTTTCCCGGCCTTAAGTGCTCAGTGATGAAATCCTAGAGGGGAAGGGGGAAAGGCGAAGGGAGGCCGGGGAGGAGGGCAGCCTGGAGGAGTTCCAGCAGCATCCGGCCCTGCTCCTGCAGCCCAGGTGGGGATGGGGCTGAGATTCCCCCCATACACCCAGCGATGACGTTGAGCTCAATCTCCTTGTCCAGGGGCCCCATTCCACCCTGCCCAGAGTCCCCATGGCTGCTCATCCAAGAGCCCCATCCCACCCTAGCCAGGATCCTCATCCTGCTTTGCGTGGAGTCTCCATCCCTCCTGGTCCAGGATCGACATCCCACCCTACCCAGGGTTCCCACCCTGCATTGCTCAGAGTCCCCATCCCTCCCTGCCCAGTGTCCCCACCCTCGCAGCCGGGATCCCCGTCCCAGTTCCCGGTGCCAGCTCCCACCGGCCATTACGATGCCGTTTTTGCCTGCGGCGGGGCTGTGCCGGCCCCTCGGAGCTGGGCAGGGCCGGGACCGCCCGGCCCCGCTGTGTAATTTGGGGCAGCAGGAACGCGGGGCCGCACAGGGCTGGGCTCGCTGGCACAGCCCGCCCGGAGAACCGGCAATTTGAGGCATTTCAGCCCTGCTCTGCTTCTAATTTGCTTCCCTGGGCTGCACTTTGCTGTGCCAGCAAAATACCCGGAGGGGACCCATCCTGCAGAGCTGCACGAGGCGTGTGGAGCTCCGTGTGCAGCGTCGGGCATGGGATTGTGCCACCCATGGCCCCGTGTCACCCACCCCGGCCCGGTGCCACCCCCGGTTCCGTGTCACCCACCCCGGCCCGGTGCCACCCCTGGCTCCATATCATCCACCCCGGCCCGGTGTCACCCCCGGTTCCGTGTCACCCACCCCGGCCCGGTGCCACCCCCAGCCCCGTATCACCCACCCCGGCCCGGTGCCACCCCCGGTTCCGTGTCACCCACCCCAGCCCCGTGTCACCCACCCCGGCCCGGTGCCACCCCTGGCTCCATATCATCCACCCCAGCCCGGTGCCACCCCCGGTTCCGTGTCACCCACCCCAGCCCGGTGCCACCCCCGGTTCCGTGTCACCCACCCCCGGTTCCGTGTCACCCACCCCAGCCCGGTGCCACCCCCAGCCCGGTGCCCTCCCGCTGCCCGGCGGGATCCCTGAGGATCCTGCTGTGACACCGCGCCGGCTTCCCGTGAATTCCTGCGCCGTGAGCTGGGCGATGGCAGCCCACAGGACCTGCCGACTGCGCCAAATAGGGCGATTCCCGGCTCCCGGCAGCCGCTCCCGCTCCGGCGGTGGAGGAAAGTTCATCCTCGCCGGGCTCCTGCTGGAGAGCGGCCGGCACAGGGCTGGGAGAGCGGGGGCAATCCCTGGGATCTGCACCCATCCAGTTCCTCAGGACACACCGGCCTCATCCTCACCGGGGGCAGAGGCCGGCTCAGCCGCTGCGGGGTGAAGGCAGAAGATGGGAGCATCCCTCTTCCCCCGTGACTGCTCTGGCTGGCAGGGCGCTGGCGTGGGGACACAGTGGGGCAGAGCAGGGTGGCATCAGCAGGGAGCTCATGGCCAGGATGTGGGGACCGGCCACGGCCACTGGCTGCGGGTCCCCTGGCTCGCCTGACTCACCCATAAACATTTACATTCACAGCCGGAGCGGGGCCATGCAGCTGCCAGGATCCAGATGGAAAATATTCCGAGCACAGCGTGAATGTAAACAGGCAGCAGGGCCGGGATGCAGGTGAATGACCACGCTGGCAATTCCCCCTGGACAGACACCCCGGAGTGGCCCTCGAGGAGTCTGCGAGCTTGGGGATGTGGGGATGGGGATATGGGGATGTGGGAATTGGGATGTGTGATGGAAATGCTGAATCTGGCAGGGCAGGGGTGGGGACAGAGAGAGGGGAACATCGAGCCTGGTCACAGCAGGGATGGGGATGTGGGGATGGGGAGCCTGGGTGGAGCAAGAATGGAAAAATGAGGGCACTGAGCCTGACAGGACAGGGCCAGTCCTGGGCTATTTCTGCTCCCCCAGGGAAGGGATCACTTGGTGGCCTGAGGGGTGACTGACACCCGCCTGAGCGGGTGAAATGGTGGGACCTTCGTTGGCCTCTCAGGGATTTGTTCTCCCATCCCTCCCATTCCCAGCCCCATCCAGACAAGGACAGCCGGGGCCAGCGCTGCCGGACAATGCCGAGACCCTGCGGCCACTGTTCGCCCCCCGGGGCCGAGCATCTGACAGGCAGCGGCAGCTCCGGAGGCGTCCCCGCCTCGCAGCGGCGACCGCAGGCAGGAACACGTTGTGCCACGAGCGTCCCGTCCCCGTCCCCTCGCGTTTCCGCCCCGTCCCCGCCGCCCTTCCAGCTCCCACGAGGCCGAGCCCAGGCGGGGAGGAGGTCCCGGGGGCTGCGGTCCCGTCCCCAAAGTCCCGGGGTCTGGTCCCTGCCGCGGGTTTCGTTTCTGCTCCCTCAGGGGGCTGAGGGGGAGGATGGAGAAGCGAAATCTTGGCAGCAGGATGTGGGCAGGCGGCGGGGCGGGGAGGGGGCTGGCGAGTGCCGTCCCTGCCAGGAAGAGACCACCATGTCCGGGTAACGCTTTAATGGGGTGGGCCTGGAGGGCTGAGCTGGCCGCGGGGGAGCAGCTCCGTCACCCCGCTCCAAGCTAAAACACCGGGGAACGCCCGCGGCTCCACCGGGCACGCGGCCCCGCAGCGCTGCGGGATGCAGGAGCCATCCCTGGGGCTCAGGAGTGCTCCGGCAGGAAGCTGCTGAGAGTCAGGTTGTCTCCATCGGGCTCGGAGCTGCCGTCGGGCACCAGCAGCTTGTGCCGCCGGGCCGGGACAGGCCGGGGGCCGGCGGCCGCCTCGGCATCGGGCAGGAGCGAGGAGATACAAACCATCTCGGTGCGGCTGAACTGGCGCTGCCCCGTCCGCGCCCGCCGCCACAGCAGCGCCCCCAGCACCCCCGTGCACACCAGGAAGGTTGCGGCCACCAGCCCCAGCAGCAAGATGGCCAGCAGGCACTTGCTCATCACCCCGCTGGCCTCCCAGGGCACCGCGGTGCCCGCCGGCGTCGTGTCCCGAGGGGCCGGGAGGGTCGGCGTAGGCAGAGCTCCGGATTTCTTGGGTTTCTTGTAGCCCGTGGTGGTGAGGACAAAGGCTGGGGGGGCTGTTGAGCGCAGCCCCGTGGAGGAGCTGCTGTCCAGGCCGTCAGTCACTGTCCCCTCCTCGATGGGTGACGTGAGCCAGCTGGCGGTGGTGGCGTTGATGCTCTTTTGGGGGGCTGACGGTGGGACAGGCTCCGAGGCCGGCAGCAGATCGGGATCAGGGGAATCGGTCTCATCCACGGGTTCAGCTGTGGCTGGCACGAGTGGCCGGCTGGCCTCGGTGCTGAGTGCTGGTGGTGGGGCAGAGCTCAGGAGCAGATCGGGATCAGGGGGATCTGTCTCATCCATGGGATCAGCTGTGGTGGGCACTAGAGGCACCTGGAGCAGGATGGTGCTGGCGCTGGGCGCTGCTGGTGACACAGAGTCCTCCAGTAAGCCGGGATAAGGGGAATCTGTCTCATCCACAGGCTCGGCCGTGGTGGACACTGGAGGCACCCGGAGCAGGCTGGCGTTGGTGCTGGGCACTGGTGCTGCAGGGCTCAGGAGCAGCTCAGGCTCGGGGGAATCAAGCATGGGATCGGCTGTGGTTGGCACCGGGAGCAGGCTGGCCTTGCTGCCGGGTGCTGGCACAGAGCCACCAGCGCTGCTGTCACTGCTGATCATCGCGGTGGCACTGGGCTCCTGCCCGCTGTCATCCCTCTTCCCGCGGGAGAGGGGCAGGGCCTTGGCCGCCCCCCAGACCCACTGCCCGCCCTGGGGCAGCCCCGGCTCCGGCAGCTCAGCCCCACACGCCCGCAGGGGGATCAGCAGCAGCAGCAGCAGCATGGCCCAGCCCAGCGCCATGGGGACCTGCAGGGGACAGAAAGGGCAGGTGACTTCTGCATCCTGCTCCCCGTGGGAGGATGCTGAGTGCGGAACTGCCCCAATGTGGGATCGCACTCCAGGCAAGGATCCTCCCCCCCTGCTGGAGAGGAGCCCTCGGGTTTGGGGGGACGGAGGATGGGCGCAGCGATCTCCTCCTGCCACAGTCCCCACCTGCGGGAGCTCGGTTCCGCTCCAGGGGCGAGTTTTGATAAGGAAGTTGAGTGTCTGGAAATGGGAAATCAGCCGCGATGGAGGTGGCTGCTGCGGGACGGGGAAGTTGCGGGATGAGTGTCCGTGTGGAAATGAAACCACAGGGATGCCACCCACGTTTGGACAGACCCATGGGTGCCCATCCTCCCCCTCCACCCACCGGGCTGGCACAGGGCTCCAGGGCTGAGACCACCACGAGCCTGCGCCTCCGTGCTGAAGCACGAGAAGCAAATCCACCCCAAACTCACCCCAAATCTCCCCATTCCATCTGTCCATCACCAATCCCCCCCACCTCGGCAGCCCCGCTGGGCGGAAGCCACCGGGGTCCCTGCGGATCGACACCCAACAGCATCCAGACACGGCTCAATGCTCCCGGCACCCCCAGGAGGCTCCCACATCCCCCAAGCACCCACCCGCCTCCCAAAACCCCCAGAGCGTGGCACCCTCAGAGACCCCGAGCATCCCCTTTGCGCCCAGAGCATCCTCGGGGCCGAGCCCCGCTCCAGCAGCTCCCCACCAGGGCTCACCTGTGCTGATGGATGCGGCGGGATCCCGACTGCAGGATCCACCGGCGAGGGCCTGGCACGGGGGGCGAGGGCAGCCCTGGCACCGGCACCCGCGGGGCGTCGTGGGCCGCCCTCCGCCTGCACCTCCCGCCGGGCGGGGAAGGGAGGGAGCGCGGAAGGGCGGCTGCGGTTTCGAGAGCCCGCGGGGGAAGGACGTCACGGCGAGAGTGGGGCCACCGAGGGCTGGGGGCTGCGGGCAGCCCCCGGGGAGGGTGGCAGGGGGTGGGCTGAGCCCCAAAGAGGGGCCTCCTGCCCCGGTGGGAGCCCCCCGGCTCGGCCCCACCGGCGGCCCCGCGGAGCTGCTGCGCGTCGGGGCTGGAGTCGCCCCGAAAGCAGAAGTGACGGCGAACCTGGTGCCAGGGCTGCCACCCCCCGGGCACGGTGTGGGCATGGCCAGGGAGCGGGGAACGGTGCCCTGAGGTACCTCAGCACCGGGAAACGCCGCAGCACGCGGGGAGCAGGAGGAGAAGGAGGGTGAGGGCCTGACTTGATGTTTTGCACAGCCCTTGCGCAGGGCTCCTTCCTTCTCTCTGCACCATCCCCAGGATGCTTGGAGCGGCTCCCGGGGGGCTGCTGGGTGTTGTCCTGGGTGTTGTCCCGGCCTCGCGGCATTGGCACGACAGGAAACCCCCCGCCCCAACCGCAGGCTCCGGGAGGGAGGCGCAGCCGCAGCCGCAGGAAGGTGCTGCAAGAGGCACATCCGCAGGAACGGGCTCGGGGTGCCGACAACCCCCCGGCCCCCGGAAACCCCAGCCCGTCCCTGCTCCGAAACACCTGGCCAGGGGGCTGGGAGAGGGAAGAAATGCGGCTCAGGTCTGTGGGATGAGCATCCCTGGGATGGATCCGTGGTGCCCAGGGAGCGGTGCCTCTCTGGGAGCATCCCTGCCCGGCTTTGGGGTGGAGCCCGGCTCGGGTCAGGGTGTTCCGGAGGTGGTTGTGCAACAGCCCCCGAAACGCCGCAGCCCTGAGAAAGCTCAAACCTGGGCCGAGTAAGCGATGCTGTTTCCAGCCCAGGCTCTGTGTGATTCCAGACTTCCCGCTCCCTGGAAGCAAATTTCACCTGGGAAGAGCAGAACGAGCGCCCCTAGCTCCAGGGCAGTGCCCAAGCAGGGCTGTTCCTTCCTGGGAACACATCACCCGCACCCCCCCCGAGACCCCCCAGCCCGTCTGTGCCATCACACCCCACATCCAGCCAAGCTCTTGGGTTCATCATCCCTGGGAATCACCAGGATTCCATGTCCGACCCCAGGGATGGGCCCTGGCTCTCCTGAGACAGGAACAGAGTCCCCAAGGACCCCCTCAGCCACAACCCCCTCACTCAAGTGTCCATCATTCAATATCCCAGTTATCAATCACACCTGGAATGCCGAGGGCGGGCACAGGACGCCGAGAGCCAAAGGAAAAGCCAAGCAGAGGCAGTTTATAATCAATGACTTTTATCTTTTGAAAACGGAAGCAAATATTTGGACAGATACTCTGGCCGCTCTATAAGAGCGCGTCTTTCCGGACTGGGCTGGTTCTCTCCCGGGATATCACGGCTACAAAAAGCTTCAGGCACTGACTCCGGTTGAGCCTGGCGAGGCATCAGTTCATTTAAATAAAATACAGGCTAGGAACTAAAATCTCCCACAACCCCACCCCCGGGCATCTCAATCCAGCGGCTCCCAAAACTGATTTCCCTCCAATGTTAGGAACAAACCCGAGGTCCCCAAGCACACAACCCTGAAGTCACACGTACAAATCAACACAGAAATCACCACTGTGGGGAGAACGACCTTCGGGTTTGGGTTCCAAAAGAAAAAAAAAAAAAAAATCCATAAAAATACACATCTCAGGCATTTACTGCAATACAGAAACGTCACCAAACAGCCAAAGAACCCGGAGCGGCCGGATTGTGGATCCACGGGCACAGGGCAGGGGATGCCACTTGTCCCTAAAAACACAGAAATCCCACTTTTCTGAAGCTTTCCTGCTCTGCAATCCCACCACATCCTCTGTCTCCTCCATCCCATCCTCGTGCCTCTCTCCAGCTACGTCCCCCGGCCGATTCTGCCTCCACACGCACATCCCTCCACAACAGGGAATCCTTAACCTGGAAGTTCTGAACATGCAAACACTGGGGGAAAATGGAAAATCGTACAATTCCTAGCTAAACTAATGGAAAATAAAAAAAAATCAATCACTTCAGCCTGGACGAAGGGACTCGTGTCTGCCAGGGGACGCTCCAGACACACGGAGCTGCCACAGGGACAGAGTCCAGCTGGGATAGGGATCAGGAGCTCTGGGATACCTGATGGTCTTTGCCCACCTTTGGATTCAGGATGGGTTGTCAGCACTCCTGGGTGCTGCAGGGATGGGCTGTGCTTGGCACAGCTTTCCAGGGTGTCCTGGATCCCATTCCCAGCACAAGGACACGGCCTGGGAGCAGGGAGCCAGCCTGCCCCATATCCCTGACAGCTCCTTCGCAGGGGAGACCCCACCTGAGCAGAGCTTTGCTGAGCTGAGCTTCCATGGAATTCCAGGAGGAGCTCGCTCGCCAGCCCGGAGCACTCACGGGGTCTCTCCCTGGAGGATCCCAAAGGAGCCATGTGAGAAACCAGTTCTCCAAACTGGGATCAAATCCACCCTCCCAGTCTCTTCTGCTCCGAAGGACTGGGAGTGCAGGAGAGGGGGTTGGGGTTGGAGGTTGCTCATCTGATCCGGGAACAAATCCTTTCCTGCAAAGCTTTCCAGCATGGCAGGGCGGGAGGCAGGAATGGGAATGATGGACAGGAGAAAACAAATGATAAAAAAAAATAACAACAGAGGCTTTTTGTTTGTGGAGAATCATCGTGGAAAAATCACCTTCCTGCTGCTAATGCTGCCTTGGAAGCACAGGAAATTCCTATCATCAGCACTGGTGTGAGGGGCTGACTCAGATTCCAAAAGCTCCTTAAAATCCATGAGCTGAGGGGGCAGGAACAAGGATTTACAGCAACTGCTGGCATGCCACAGCTCACCTGGAACTCCATGCTCCATGGATAAAAACATTCCTGCATGGAAGTCACTTCTGCCTCGAAATGGAAATAAAAATCAGCAAGTAAAACATGTGAGTTTGGTCACGGAATCAAACCTTGGGATTGTATGAAAATGGGAATGTGGTGCTGGCTTCAAACTTCAGTAGGAAATAAATCCCCTCGTTCAGAATGATAAATTTGTATTTTTCAGGGGCTGGGGACACACTGTGGAGCAGGAAAGGCAGCTCATCCCATCTCCAAGGGGTCTCCACAGGGAAGGGAAGGGAATGGAAGGGAACCCACTTGATTGCTCCAAATGGAGGATTTATACAAAATAGCTTCAGCTTTGTTCTCTGCACAGTGTAAACACCCCCCACACCCCCTGTCCCTTGGAATGGAAACACAAATACTGCAAAAGTGGCAAATAAGAAAAATAAAAGCGATTTTTTTTTTTCTATTTTTTGGCAACTTTAAAAAAAAAAAAAAAAAGTGGTTAAGAACAATGTGGCCTTGGTCCCTAAATCTAGAAAAAAGATATTTGGGCATGACATTGGAAGTCAAGAATGAATTCGTTTTTCAAGGATTCATAATAACATCTGGGAAAAAAAAAAAAAAAAAAAACCCAAAAAAAACCCCTGTAAAAGTAGCACTTCTTGTTTTTGACACAGTCACAGAAATTCATTGGGAACATCGGGAAACGAAAAAAATCTTTCACTAAAAAGCTTGGCTTGAAATCATCGGCTCTCATTGACGTGGATTTAGGAGAACAGGAAAGCTCGTACTGGAATGCTGCAGGCTGCTGCTGGCTGAACTGGGAGCTGGGATGTGCCTGGGCTGAGGGCCCCGTCAGTCTGCAATCTTGGCCATCTGCTGCTCCAGCTTGGAGATGCGCTCGTCCTGGTTGGAGATCGTGTCCTTGATGGATTTCAGCTCCTTCAAAATCTCGTCCAATTTGGCGTCGTTTTGCTGCAAGACAAAAGCAGGAGTGAGGAAGGAGAGCGCTGGGGTTTTTCCAAGGAAAGGGCTCCTCCCAGTGGGATTGTTGGAGGGAGTCTGGAGCAGTTGGGATGCTCAGGGCATGGAGCAGCATCCAGCCAGGAGCAGTACCTGCTCTTAAACCACAATTTCCTCTGTGTCCCAAAGGACACGGTGTGAGGACAGGGATTAGTGGTGAACAAGGTGCTGGGTTATGGTTGGGCTTGGGGATCTCAAAGGTCTTTTCCCAAATTTCATGGTTCTGTGAGACTTAGAAAAAACAATTCCCAGTGATCTTCCATTTCTACAGAAACATCACAGGATCATGGAATATCCTGAGTGGGAAGGGACCCACAGGGATCATTGATCCAGCTCTTGGCCCTGCACAGACACCACAACAATCCCACAGTGTCCAAACACTCCCAGAGCTCTGACAGCCTCGGGGCTGTGCCCATTCCCTGGGGAGCCTGGGCAGTGCCCAGCACCCTCTGAGGGAAGAACCTTTCCTGATCTCCAACCTAAACCTCCCCTGGCACAACTCCAGCCATTCCTTCAGGTCCTGTCACTGATTCCCACCTGAGGTCACCACCCCTAAAATTCCTGGAGTTTACTCACGGGGTTTGAGGCATCCGCTGCTTTCTTTGGAGCATTTATGAGATCACTCTTCTTGTTCCCGGCGGGTTTGTTGTCCAGTATGTTCTTCTTGACCACCTTGAGATCCCGGTTTTTGCCTGGAATGTACCCGTGCTTCAAGGAGATGAGGAGAGGATCAGCATTTTTCCCCTCAAACCACTCCTCTGCTTCCAGAGCTGCTTCCGGGCCGGCTGTGTCCGGGTACAGGTCGTCCTGGAAGAGGTCGGACTGCAAGGCAGGAGACATGGATTGGTCAGGAGCTCTGGAGGCAGGAGCTGGCTCCAAAGCCCGGCCCCAGGACGGTGCTCACCTTGCGGGGAACCGTCATGATGATGGGCTCACACTTCCTCTCGTGGAGCTTGAAGAACCTGTTGTGGAAAAGGAGAGGTGGGACAGGGAGTGAGGATCAGGGAGATGCAGGAGATGGCAACCCCAAGGAATCACAGAAATCCCTCTGAGGCCATCAAGTCCAGCCACTCCCCCAGCACCGCCAAGGCCACCAGAACCCAACGTCCCCAAGCGCCGCATCCACACGGCTGTGAAATCCCTCCAGGATGGGGACTCCACCCCTGCCCTGGGCAGCCCCTTCCAGTGCCTGACCACCCTTTCCATGAAGAAATTGTTCCTAATATCCAAGCTAAACCTCCCCTGGAGCCACTTGAGGCCATTTCCCCTTGTTCCCTGGGAGAAGAGATGGATCATGTTCCCAACCAGCAGCTGCAGTGACATCCCAAGATGTTTCCTGTCCTTCCTGGGTTTTTTGAACCACGGCTGCCCTGTGCTCACTGCTCTGCTGCTTGAACCACTCCTGAAACTCCCAGCCCCAGCTCCCAGCCCTGGGATGAGCTCTCCTCACCTGGCAATCTCACACTTGTTGACGTCGAGGCCCCTCTTTGGCATGAACCCCATCCCCCTCTGCGGCTCTTTGCTGCTGAAGGTGTTGAGGTAGTGAACGTACGGGGACTCATCCGTGATCTCAAAGTAGCGGATGCTGCTGTCACCCTGCAAGGAACCCCAGGACACCCTCCAGAGGCTGCAGGACCTGTGTTCCCCATGCCCACACTCCTGCTCCCAACAGCCATTCCCTCCAGGAATGCTGCCATGGACAGCTCACAGCTGGTTTTCCCACCACAATCCGAGCCCATCAACACAACAGTTCCTCCAAGTCCTGCTCCAAACACTGTGGGACAGGGATTGGATTTGTGCTTCCAGGGTGGGAGTGGCCCCTTCCACATCTTTTGTGGAAAAACCTCCTGCCACAGTCAGGCAGAAAGGCTATAAACTGGTTTATCCTTAATTCCAAGCAATTCCACCACACTGCTGTCTCTGAGACTGCAGGAGGGGTGGCAGATAGAAACCCAATATTCCTCCTTAGAAACCCAATATTCCTCCTTAGATACAAACCCAATATTCCTCCTTAAAAACCCTATATTCCTCCTTAGAAACCCTATATTCCTCCTTAGCTGCTACAAAGATGGGATTCATGAACATGCTTGTATGGATCCTCCTTTGTAATTCCTTGCTCATCTTGGCTTTGGCTCCTCCTATTTGTAGGAGTCCATCACAAGTGGACACCAAATTCCTACAAATTGCTTTTAGAAAGGGGCACCTCGTTCCAGTTTTCTATTATTTAACCCCACAAAATTCCAGTGAGCGTTGCCACACGCTCCAGCATCTCCAAGGAGGAGGAGGACAACATCCAAAATGTACCTTCCTGCCACACCAGTGTAAAATCCTCCAGGTCAACACCAGCAAGGAATGCTTTGGAAATGGTGTGGGACTTGTTGCATGAGGAGCAGCTTTACCTAACCCATCTCAAAGAAACATCCAAGTCCACTCCAGACCTTCCCAGTTTCTGCAGAATGAGGATCAAACCCATTCCAGAGCAGCCTGACCTCTGCAGCAGTGATTTTTTTGGGGACCATTTCACTGTTTCCTCCAGGTGCCTCCAAAGCCTCTCCTTACCTTCCCACACAGGTAAATGATGTTGGTGTCTGGGTCGTAGAAGGGCAGCAGGACCCCGTTGCTGGTGTCCATCTCGTGAAGGGCTATTGGCTCCTCCATGTTTTTCTGGAAATAAAAAACACCAGGGATGTTAATAAAGACTGGAAAAGTTTCTGTTCAGAGGGAGGGTCTAAATTATTAACACTTTGTAGCCACTGAGCTCTGGGTGGTGTCTGCACCACCCGGAAGGATCCGTGTGTTTCAACAAACTCTGGGAATGTTCACGAGCTGATTCATTCCCCGAGGGCATTTTAATCACTAAATTAAATAAAAACAGGAGCCAGGAAAATTCACCAAGTCAAGGGAAATATGTGACACAGTGAGTTAGTGTCAGTGGGATGGGATGTGTGATGGATGATGGCCCTGGAGACACTCAAAAGCCACCTGGACACAATCCAGGTGCTCCCTTCCACCCTGAACCCTCCTGGGATTGTTGCTGCTCTGGCTCAACACAGAGAGAGATGTGACCTTCCCACAGCCCCTCTGCTCCCTGTGCATCTTCCCAGGCACTTCCAACCTGCAGCTCCCAGCTGATCGCTGCTCCTGCTCAGCTCCTTCACCGAGTGACCACACAGCCAAAATCATGGAAGCAGGAGCAGGCAGCAGATGGAGAGGGAATAACCTCAGGTATATAAACCATGAATTTAGGAAGGAATTCTTCCCTGTGAGGGTGGTGAGGCCCTGGCAAAGGGTGCCTGGAGAAGCTGTGGCTGCCCCGACCCCAACCCCAAGGCCAGGTTGGACGGGGCTTGGATCAACCTGGAATAATGGAAGGTGCCCCTGCCCATGTCAGGGGGTTGGAACGAGATGGGCTTTGAGGTCCCATCTAACCCAACCCATTCCATGATTCCAGAGCTTGCAGGTTGGTAACTCCATGGATGTGAGGAGCACAGGGATCCAGTTTGGGACCGTACCGGGTTCCACAGGGCCAGCTGCCGCTCGCTCATGCGGCTGAAGCCGGTGGTGAAGATGTTCCCATCTGCCAGGAAAATGGCTCGCATGGGCCGGGCTCCCTCGTGGGTTTTCTCTTTCTCCTGGAAGAGAGGAGCAGGTCAGGATTAGTAGGGAACACAAAAACCCTTGGAGTGGTGGCTCCTCTCTGGACACGCCGCTCCTCCATGCAGGGGGAGATCCAAGGAGCAACATCCAACTCTCCTTTGCTGCTGCCTGAGGGAAGGACCCAGTCACTGAGCCACAGGAGAAGGGGACGTTCCTGGCTCGCTCCAGCTTTGCCAACCAGCCTCCTGCAAGGCTGAAGGAAAACCTCTTTGCAAGCTACAACTAAAGCTCTGCTTTGCATGCACAACTCTGGAACTGTAATTATACAAAAGGATTAGATGTGGAATTACACTCCTGCAGGTTTAAAACTGAGCCCTAAAATCCCGGTTCAAACACTAATCCCAATAAACCCAGACAAATCCTCCAACCCCTACTACTCCTCCTGTAATTTTTGAAGAACACGACTGAACGTGGTGTGCAAAGCGAGCAAGAAGGTTCTTTCTTCCACGTTTTCTTGCTCATTCCCTGCTGGAGTGAATCCACATTTCTTTAATGATTAAGCAAACTTACAGCGACAATTTCTTGTTTCCTGGGGTCGATAACTCGGACTTTTTTGTCTTTGGAAGCTGTGCAGATGAGGCTGCCATTGCGATTCCAGCTGACGTTGTAGATCATGTCCACGTGCATGTCATCCAGGTTGATGAGGGCTTCTCCTGTTCCCACGTTCCAGATGATGATGGCGTTATCACAGCCTAAAATGGGAAATAACAGCTCAAGTCATGGCATTGGGATACACAGGGGAAAAGCCAGAGGTGGGGAATAAGGAAGGGATAAACCTCCTGCAGCTCCAAAGGTTTTTTTGGGGAAACCAAAACCCAAACTGGGAGATTTTCTCAATGGAAAACACCCAGCTCATCCAACAATCCAGCTGAAAGGACTCGCTTCTTTCCTCGGGATCCAACCCGTGGAAGCCTCAGACTGTGCCAATGGATAATGAATTATCCAATTTATTTCCATCGTGATGTGACTGATTTTCAGTGGTCAAAAAAATCTCATTCCATGGACTGTATCAGCCAAGGAGACAATTTGGAAAATGTTGACCATGAAAGCTTGTGGGAGGAACAGCTGGACTCTGGGATACTTCATAGTGATCAGGGGAAAGGAGAAACACTTGGGCCTGTTCTAAAAGTACAGGGAACAGGGATGTGGGGAATGCAGATGTAAATCATTACTGCACATCAAACAAAGCCTGGAACAACTTCCAAACTCCAATTCCAGACATTTCCTTGGTGCTTATCCCTGTAAACTGAAGACACAAAAGGCCGAGATACGGAGGGGGCTGCGAGCCACGTGTCCCAGTGTTCCCAGCTACTCGGGTCTTATGATTCGCAGGGATCTAAGGGATCTGAGCAGCTGGGAGAGGGAAGAAGGAAAAGGAGAAGCTGGAGTGGAAGGAAAGCAGGGAGAGGTGGCCGTTCCCCCATCCACGAGCTCCGTACCTGCGCTGAGCAGCACATTCCGCGCCGTCGGATGCCAGGCCACGATGCCAACTCTCTTGGAATGGCCTTCTAGCACTACCACGGGCTCTGTCAGGGACAGGGTGAGCCCGTTCTCGGGGATCTGCCACACCTGCAAGGGAAAGGAAAACTGCTTAGCCAAGGGCAGCTCCTCCGAAGGGCGCGGGGCTCGGCTGCTTCCCGCGTCCCGCAGCCGCCGGAGCCGCCGCTTCTCCGTGGAAACAGGAAGGGAATCGGGGAGGGAATCGTTCCCAGCTGCCAATAAACCCTTGGCTGATCCATGGGGAACATCCTTCCTCACTCATGTGCCAGCACAAACCCACAGCTCCTGATGCTGCAATCCCTTTATTCCCGTGTCCATGGACCTGTTTCATTCCCATCCTGCTGAGGAGCTGGAAAAATCTCCACTGCAGCTCCAATTCCATGGGAACAAGCTGCTGTCTTTCCAAACCATGCTTGTCCCTCGGAGGGAAGATGCTGCAGCTCTACCACTGCCTACTTTTTATTTCTTTAGGAACACCAGCAATTCGTTTTCCTGTTAGATTCAGGTTCCTTTCAGATCCCATTTTATCAGGGAAGAGCGGTTTGGTCCTGGAAGAAGCCAGAGCAGCCCAACTCAGGACTCCCTGTTCACTTCTTGCCTGGTTACACAACCCTTCTGTTGCAAAATTCCTCAGTGAAGGGCCACCAGGAGGAGGAACAGCCCCCCAAGGATGCCAGAGCACTGGAATTCCAGCAGGAGGGAGGCAGCTTTTCCAGCTGGTAGCAACCACGGATGGGACAGACAAACCCATCATCCCAAAGCTCCAGGGCAGGATCAGCCCCACCAAAACTATTCCTGCAATTCAGCACTGGACAATCATCTTGGAATTGAGTTTGACCTACATAGAGTGAATTAAAAAATGACATGGAATTACAGGGAGAGCTCCTCGGGGAGCAGTTGGAGCTGCTGTAGGTAGATGGCAGCATTAGAGCACGTTTGCTTTGCTTCCCATTGTTTGCTTTTCCTGGAGTTGGGAGAACGAGGCTTGCCAGACCCTGCCCACGATGCCCAACAAGCTGTGGGATGCGAGGGAGTGGGTTTGGGAAGCGAGGCAGACGGAATGTGTGATGGGCACGTGGATTTCTGAGCTAATCCCAGTTTTTCCCTTCTCACAGGGATGGCTGGTGCTGGGAAAAAAAGCCCAGCGAGATGCAGAGATGCTCAGTGGGTACCAGCTCACCTCTAAATCACCCAAAAATGATTCAGCTTTTCATGGACACAGCTCCCAGTGCCATCCTTCTCAGCATCCTGGGAGGAATGACCACAACGGGAACACCTCCCCAGGAGAGGATTTCTCTGCAAGGGATGAAAATGGTCCCAGCCCCAAGGCTGCCAGAGCTCCAGGAGCCTTTGGATAAGGCTCTCAGGCACAGGGTGGGATTGTTGGGGTGTCTGTGCAGGGCCAGGAGCTGGACTGGATGATCCCTGTGGGCCCCTCCCAACTCAGGATATTCCAGGATTCTGTGGAAATCCCTCTCTCCCTTCCTGCCCGATGGAACAGCGCTGGTGACACAATGACATCAACTGAGGCTTTTACCAACCTGGTTTTAAAATGGGGTTGCAACCAGGAGCTGCTCAGCCTGGAAGACCAGGATCTCATCCTGCTCACCTCCCATTCCCTCCCAGCTCCACCAGTGACTGACTGGGTCCAACCCCTTGCAGGTTCTGATGAAACCCAAACACGCCTGAGAACCTCAACAAATCCCTTCCCCCGTCCCTGACATGAAAACTGGGTTACAAAGGTGTCAGGTTTGGAGAAACAGCTTTTCTCCTGCCACTCAGCGAGTAACAACCTGACAGCAACAGTTTGGAACACGTCTGTGATGGGAATTCCTTGTCAGTCTGGTGCTGCTCCTAATCCCAAAACTATGGGGGGGGGGTCTCTCTGATGAGCCACTGGGCTTTGGTGGGGTTTGTGTTTCTCATCATCTGCCCTCCTGCATCTCTAGGGTTGGATGGGATATTGGGAAGGAATCCTTCCCTGGGAGGGTGGGCAGGCCCTGGCACAGGGTGCCCAGAGAAGCTGTGGCTGCCCCATCCCTGGAAGTGCCCAAGGCCAGGCTGGATGGGGCTTGGAGCAGCCTGGGACAGTGGAAGGTGTCCCTGCCCGTGGCTGGGGGTGGAATGGGATGGGCTCTGAGGTCCCATCCAACCCAAACCATTCCATGATTCTAAGATCAGTCATTTTTTCCCTCTGAGACACACAGTGGGATAAAGGGACCTGACCCCAGTCCCTCAGCCTCACTCTCATTGTGGGGAAAGCCTTGAAAACGGAATTTATTCACCAAAATGACCCAGGAGCAGCAGAAGCTTCTGAGCCCATGAGCTGCAGAGGAGCCAGGCAGGGACAGCGGGGTCAGAGCAGCTCCAGCCAAGATTCCTCCCTGCCAGGGGCAGCCACAGGAAAGGGATGGGGGCCCTGGGCCCCCCAGTTCTGTTCTGCACCATCTCAGCCAGGAAGGATCCTGGGATCCCTCTGAGCAAGTGCAAAGGAGCCAGAAAACCCCAGAACCAAATTTAAACATGAGTCAGTGAGTGCAGGGGGTGGGAGAGGGAAAGGAGACAAAATCCCAGTGAAAAAGGGTTTTTAAAAAAGCCTTTGGAGGACAGATGGAATTTTCTGTCAGGTAGTTGGGAGCAGCTGCTCCCAGTGTAATCCTGGGTAGATCACAGCCTAGAGACCCAATAATCCTGCCTGCTATTCCCAAAAACAATAAAGAAACCAGTGGGAAAAGTCAGGGCATGGTCCTGACTGGCCCAGCCCCTCGTTCCTGCACAGGGTGGGAGTCTGGCCTCAGCCTGGGATCAAATCAGGGGAAATTGCAGAATTTTGGATGCAGGACTTACCCTGCCGAGGGTGAGGGCTCGGGAGGACTCCAAGGAAACCTTAAAACACTGCAGGATTGCCTGGGCATTAGCAAGTGTTTGTCAGCTCTCCCTCCCGTGGGTGTCTGGGGTTTTTGGGGGGGTTTGATGTTATCAAGGCTGTTTGTTTGTGCAGGAGGAAGTGGAGCTGTGGCACAGCTGAGGGAGAGGTTTGGGGCTGCAGGAAGGGCAGGAGGGGAAGGTTTTGCACAAACAGCACGTGAGAAAGAAAACAAAGCAAACTTTTCTTTCATCCCCTTTAAAAAGAAGCAGAAACCGTCTCCTCTGGCTCTGCACAAGCTGAAAAGAAGATTAAATCCATGTCTACAAAGAACATTAGCTCCTACATCATATATATATTCATTTTTATCGCCTTAAGGGAGGAAACAAATGAGTTTGAGGCCCGGATTTATCCATGGCCCTGCTCCCACATCGCTGCAGGAAGAGGCTCTTGGTGCATCATTTTTGCAGGATCAGACCTTATCCTCATTCTCCCTGTGCTGGTTGGTGGCCCAGGTTGCTGCAATTTTTGATTTTTAAAGGAATTTGCTCCCATGAGCTCTGCCCTGGCCTTTCCACACGAATTCCTTAAAATCCACCTTCTGATGAAGGAAATTTTCCATACCTGAGGAAAGGCCTCGATACCATCTACAAACCTTTATCCACTAAAACATTTTCCAGCTGAAAGGAAAGCCTGCAGTACATCAGAGCCGTCCAGAACAACGTCAAGCAGGAATATTTAAGTAATTCCTTATTTGCTGGCACAAGGAAACAATTCTTCCAAGGGAAGAGGCCACAGAAGGCATCTGCAAGGAAACCTTTGGAGAAGGATGTCAGGTTTCCTCCTCTTTCCCAATCCCCTCTCCAATGCCATGTCCAGTATTCTCAACACTGAACCTGTCCAAAATTTATGTGCAGGTGTTGTAAAAATCTGGGAATTCCTTTAAAGGAGGTTTCTGCCTTTGGAAAGGGCTGAGTGAAACTTCCTTGTGCCACACGGGGGCTGCAGAGTTATGGCTGCAGGGAATCGGCCCTCTCCACATGGAGACAGTGGTTTGCACCTCAAATCCACGTTCTCTCCCTCAATACCATCCCAAGTCCATGTTTTCTCCCTCAATACAGTCTCAAATCCACATTTTCCCCCTCACACCATCCCAAATCCACACTCTCCCCCTCACACCATCCCAAATCGACATTTTCTCCCTCACACTATCCCAAATCCATGTTTTCTCTCTCAATACAGTCTCAAATCCACATTTGCTCCCTCACACCATCCCAAATCCATGCTCTCTCCCTCAATACCATCCAAATCCACACTCTCTCCCTCAATACCATCCCAAATCCACATTTTCTCCCTCACACTATCCCAAATCCACATTGTCTCCCTCAATATCATCCCAAATCCACGCTCTCTCCCTCAATATCATCCCAAATACATGCTCTCTCCCTCAATACCATCCCAAACCCACATTCTCCCCCTCACACCATCCCAAATCCACACTCTCTCCCTCAGTATCATCCCAGATCCACACTCACTCCCTCAATACCATCCCAAATCCACACTCTCTCCCTCACACCATCCCAAATCCACATTCTCTCCCTCAATACCATCCCAAATCCATGCTCTCTCACTCAATTTCATCCCAAATCCACACTCTACCCCTCACACCATCCCAAATCCATGTTTTCTCCCTCAATACCATCCCAAATCCACACTCTCTCCCTATCATCCCAAATCCACATTCTCTCCCTCACACTGTCCCAAATCCACGCTCTCTCCCTCAATACCATCCCAAATCCACGCTCTCTCCCTCAATACCATCCCAAATCCACATTCTCTCCCTCACACTGTCCCAAATCCACGCTCTCTCCCTCAATACCATCCCAAATCCATGCTCTCTCCCTCAATACCATCCCAAATCCACATTGTCTCCCTCAATACCATCCCAAATCCACATTGTCTCCCTCAATACCATCCCAAACCCACGTTCTCCCCCTCACACCATCCCAAATCCACACTCTCTCCCTCACACTGTCCCAAATCCATGTTTTCTCCCTCAATACCATCCCAAATCCACGCTCTCTCCCTCAATACCATCCCAAATCCACATTCTCCCCCTCACACTATCCCAAATCCACGCTCTCTCCCTCAATACGAGTCTGGCTGACGTAGCTGAGATCTCTTGTGGCAGAGGGTGAGATCCTAAATCCCTGAGTGCCAGGGCACAGATGGTTTTTAAGAACCAGGTCTTTTCTCCAGCAGCTGGAATTGACGCAGAATCCCCCACAATTTCCTCCTCCACGTCACTTTCCCTCGTCTCCCCCCGGCAGAGCCCACAAACAGCCACGTGTCCTGTAAAGCTCCCTGCGTTTATTCCCTTCAGGCTGCTCAGGAAGCAGGACCCAAACCCTTTATCAAGGAACACAGGACACTGAACTATCCATGCCAGGCCAGAAAAGCAATTAAACTTGGCAAAGCTCATTAGCTCGTTCCCCAAAAGTCCAAGCCAGGGGTGTTCTTTACACACCAGTGCAGTTCCCAACTGTCCCAAATGATTTGGGATCCACCATTTCCCATTCCAAACCTCCAGCTAACACACCCCCAGCAACTTCTCTGCAGCGAGGACTCACCTAATTTCCCCTTCCACTCCAGAAAGGTCACACCAAACACAACCACGAGGGTGCAAACACCTAGGCAGCTCCACCGTGGGGCCTTGCCACACGGCTGCTGCCTCCAGGGATGCAGGGGAAGCTCATCCCCACCTTGGGATGTGCAGAGAATCCCCAGAGTCCAGCGGGAAGTGCAGATTCCTGCAGTTTGTGCCCACATCGGGAGCACTCGGATGAGCATTTGGACAACTTGTAGCTGAACTCTGTTGGGTTTTCCCCACAATTCAGTCCCTCTGGAGCCTCCCAAAATACTTCTCATTGCACTTGGATTAGAGACTTATTTGGCCTCTGAGGAGGCAGCTCTGGGCCTTCATTGTTGCTCACATCTCAGAAACTTTCCCAATGTGGAGCCCTTCCACATCCCAGTTGGAGAAACAGCCCTGATCCTTCCAAAGCTTGGTTCCAGCCCAGTAGTGAGCGTTGCAAACCCAGAAGTTGTTGTTTTGTTTAATATTAAATATAGCCCATTTTGTTAACATGCTTCAGCTTCCAAGACTGAGAGATCACAGGCAAGAGCTGTCCCAGGAAAAGCCTCTTGGGATGAATCCCCTCCCAAACATTTGAACGATGAACAGAAGCAAAGGAATTTATCTGACATGATCTATAATAAGATTTCAATATAACATTCAGCCTACAGCATTTCTAAATATGGCCAAAGATCCCTGGAGTTATTTGGCATTATTTCATCTTCCAAGGATTTTCTTTCACTTATTCTGCTGTGTTTGCATACACGGGATTCCACATCCGTCACGGAGCGAGCCCGGCTGTTGTTCCATGGGCTCTCACTGAGGTAAAACAGGTCTCAATCCAAGGCTGGCAGGTGCAGAATTTGGGATTACTTGTATTTATTTATGAAAAAAAGGCCTTTTGACACCTGCTCAAAACTTGGGAGATACAGGGAAAATTTTGAGCGACTCCGTTAAATCAAGGGTTGAAGGAATCCTGGAACCTGTCGGGTTCATTCCCTTCCAACCCCTCTCTCTTCCCAGCACACACTGCTGCATCCATTGGGATATCTGAGGTAAGGAACCACCTGTCTTCTCAAAGCTCTACAAATCAGAACACGTCACCACAGACTGGCATTCTCATTCCTCTTCCCGAACATCAGAAAAATGCCCAGGGGAAGGAAAAATGGAAACAATTCTTCCCTGTGAGGGTTGTGAGGCCCTGGCACAGGTTGCCTCATCCCTGGAAGTGTCCAAGGTTAGGTTGGATGGGGCTTGGAGCAACCTGGGATAGTGGAAGGTGTCCCTACCTATGAGCTTTAAGGGATGAGCTTTAAGTCCCTTCCAATCCAAACCCATTCCATGATGACCAAGTCTTCCACGAGTTCCTCACCTCAGAACAGGAGGCGTCTTCAGGAACACCAGTGTCCTCTGGAGCAGGAGTTCCAGCAGGGAGCAAAGCCCACCCCAGCCCAGCCCACAAGGAGCACTCACCATGACAGTGCAGTCCTCAGAGCCACTGGCGATGACCTGGTCATTGTGGGGACACCAATCGATGTCCAGCACCGGCCCCGTGTGGCCACACACTGTGGGGTAGGACTTGTCAATCCTGCCTGTCTGGAGGGAAGAATGAGAAAGAGAGCTGTGATATCCCGAAGGAATGCGCTTCCCAACCTTCTGTTTGCTCTTTTATATCTGCAATTCCATGAGATCTGAACTCATGGATCAGCAGAGGAAACACGCCAGCAGCTTTTCTCCAGCATCAACGAGCTGGAAATTCCCTAGGGAGCAAGGAAAGGGTTCAGAGATCCAGCACAGGGGGGCTGTGATCCCACACCTCAGCACCTGCTGCGACACCATCCCTTTGTCCATCCCAGCCTTATGGGAAGAGCAAAGCTCTGGTTTCATCTGTGCTTCCCAACAGCGACAGCTGAAGACAACCAAGCTGAAAATGTCACTGGAGGGCGTTGCTGGTCCCTGGATTTTTACCAGGTCTCCTGGGTTTCTTAACACAGAAGGATTTTGCTCGGATGGGAAGGTTTTAGGATGCAGTTGTGCAGAGGAAAATGTTGTTTGGAAGAATAAATGTTGCCAACACGGACTGTGACAGCCACACCTGATCCACACCTGCCTCTCCATGGCCAGAGGACCGAGGCCACCAATGCCAAGCTCCCTACAGGGATAACATTTCCAAGAAAACTGAGCTGATGAGCCACTTAAACCTGAACTGGGACAAATCCAGGGATTCCAGCCCAGCTGATGCTGACACACCAACTTTGCCCCTGGGTCTGTGTTTTGCTGAGGAGCCCCTGAAGATCCTGAAGCACCTGATCGCCCCCAAGAGCTGATTTCACAAACAAGGAAGAAGGGAAAGGAAAATCACTCTCATCATCCTTCTTTCCTCTTGGCCAAGCCTTGCACACAAGGGAATATTTACAATACTGAAGATGCACAGCAGCAGGGGAAGGAGGAAACTCCTCCATTTCCACAGCCATGCCCCTGGTCCTGCTCCACAGGGTTTTGTTTCCAGGGAATGACCTTTTCATGATGAGTGATGGGAGAAGAGACACAGCAGGGAGAGGTCTGGGATGGGGTCGTCTTCTTTTGTGTTTAAACATGCAGAAGAAATGGTTGGAATTTCCCTCCTGCCATTGGACAGTAACATTCTCCAACCTTGGAGGTGACATTCCATAATTTATGCCTCCCACCCCGCTCCATGTGGGAGGCTGTTCCTATTCAAGGCTGATCACCAGAATAATGCTGGACATTGGCTTTTGAGGACAGCTGACCTGGAGCCCTCCACTTACAGCAAAACAAGATACAGATCCCAAAAGATCCCACTATCCTCCTAAATGGCCAAATTTAGGCTTCAAAAGGAAAAAAAAAATGTCTCAGTGATTCAACTGCTTTCGGAATTATTAAAAGGGGAAGAGCTGTGGATGAAGAGCCATAAACCTGCCATTCAAAAATTAAAGCTGGTGTAATCCCTCTTGGATGCCATAATGTGAAATAGGATTTAAAAAATTAATACACCCAACTGCCACGTAGAATTCATCCATTTTAATTTACCCAATTAAAAGGAGAACCATGCAGAGCACACCAACTACAGAAGGCACATGACAGGCCACAGACAAATACAGGCCTGAGCCAAAAAGGAAAAATAGGAATAATAATATAAAATGTCAGGGACTGCCTGTTCTGGCTCCCTGGCAGGAATCAGTAGGATTCTCCAGGAGGAGCTGGTAATTATTTCCAGGCTGCATGAGCACTTGTCGGTACAGTTTTGGGGTTTTACAGTCTTTTATTACTGTGGGGAGGGAAAACAAAAAATTCAATTTGAGCAAATTAAAGGCCAAACTTCACCTTTCAGTTTGGATCACAATGAACCTGCACAGCCTGAGCAGAGGCAGCCAAGAGCCCGTGGCAGCAGTGACACCCAGGAGCTTCTTCCCACCACCCGTGACAGAGCTCAGCTCTTAAACCAGGATCCTGCACTTCCATAAAGAGCAGTGCTGAGAGTCATGGAATGGGTTGGCTTGGAAGGACCTTAAAAATCATCCAGTTCTTCCCCTGCCATGGGCAGGACACCTTCCACTATCCCAGGCTGCTCCAAGCCCCATCCAACCTGGCCTTAGGGACACTTCCAGGGATGGGGCAGCCACAGCTTCTCTGGGCACCCTGTGCCAGAGCCTCACCACCCTCACAGTCAGGAATTTCTTCCCAGTATCCCACCTAAATCTACCTTGTTTTATCTTAAAGCCATTCCCTCATATCCTGCCACTCCATCCCTTGTCCCAAGTCCCTCTCCAGCTCTCCTGGAGTCCCTTCAGGCCCTGGAAAGGGCTTTGAGGTCTCCCTGGAGCTTTCTCTGCTCCAGGTGAACACTCCCAGCCTGGTTCCAGCCCTCAGAGCATCTCTGTGGTCTCCTCTGGACTGTCTCCAGCAGCTCCACATCCTCCCTGAGCTGGGATCCCAGAGCTGGAGGCAGCTCTGCAGGTGGGGTCTCACCTGAGCAGGGCAGAGGGACAGAATTCCCTGTGCATCCCCGACCAACACCCTCCTCTCCCTGCCTGCACCAGGAGAGCGACCCCAAACCCTGTTTCCAACAGGCAGGATGGGGAAAGGAGATGTTATTTAGCAGCAGTGTGGGAGAGGCAGCAACTTGGAGCTTCTTTATCTACAAAGAATTATCAAACCAAGGAAGAGAAGACCAAGCAGAGCAGGAGATGTCCCCCACAGCAGCTCCCTGGGATCTGGCAGAGGAAGACAATCCCAGGGAGATGAAGAGCCCAGGGGCATCAACATCTTCACCTGGGCATGAAAGGAGAGACTCTGCTGCTCAGCAGGCTCCAGGAACAATCCCACAGTGATTCAGGTTGGAAAAGACCTCCAAGATCATCCAACCTGTGCCTAACCCCCACCTTGGCACCCAGCCCAGAGCCCTGAGTGCCACGTCCGCTCCTTCCTCGGCCACCTCTGGGGATGTACAAAAATGAGTATCACACATCAAAACGAGACTAAATAAGGATGTAAAGTTGCTGCTGGAGGCCCCAGCGGGGCGAGCACGAGTCCCAACCCTTTGAGAGAAGCTCCTGCCTTGTGGTCAGAGGCACCAAACGGCCTCTGCAGAGCTCTGCAGAGCAGAGGAAACCACGGTGTTTTCCTGAGCACAGCCCGAGAGCTCGGCTCGGCTCGGTGCCGCATCCGCCCCTCGTCACCAACACCTTCACCAGGGACCCTCCCAGGGAACTGTGGGGACAGCACGGGACAGCCACCCCCAGCAGCACCCCAGGGCTGATCCCTCGGGGTGAGGAAGTTGCCACCTCCCAGCATCACTTTTGCAAATTCCATCCGCCACATTCCTCCTCCCGGCAGCGTTCGGGCTCCCTGGAGCAGGGAAGCCCAATTCCTGGCATTGTAATGTGCTCAGAAGAGCTTGAAAAATCAGTATTTTAGGGGTTTTGCCAAAAGGGAAAGACAAGGAAAGCTGCAGCAGGATTTTAAAAACCCACCAGACTGCAAAAATCACCAAATTCCACGGTTTTAAACCTTTCCAATGCCACTGGAACACCACGAGGTTTGGCAACTTGGGTGTGTTTCCATGTTACTCTAATGCTCCCAGGTTTGGGGATTTATTTATTTATTTGTAAAATGTAATCTTTTAATTAGGAGAGGATTTAAAATAAATCTCAAGTGCTGATACACAGCTTAAAATTAACTTCAAGAAGTTCAATCCTTCTCATAATCCACCGGGGCTGTGGTGTGACACATCCCCAATAACTTTTGAATTTTGGAGCTGTATTTTATAAGATTATTAGTCAAAAAGGTGAATTTGAGGATTTTTAATAAAATTGGCATTGACTGAACACACACTCAATATTCAGGTGTTTCAGCAAGGGGTGAAGTTGCCTTATTAAATTAATTTTAAGTGCTTTCATGTATTCCAGATCAGGAAAAAAAAAAGTTAAATCATCAGAAATATTAAACCCAGATCAGATGAGAAGGAAAAAAAAAAAAGATTAAATCCAAAAGGGATGGATAAGCAACACAAGAAAACTGTTCCTAAAAGTGGGAGTTTTATGAATTAATTTGAGTGTCTTGTGATCGTTTCTCTGCCAGAAAAGGGCATTTGGTGGCAGGAAACAGCTCATGGATTATGGTAAAAATATCAGGGAGAACAGCTGCTTCCCCAGCCCATGGCTGTGCTCCTTGAAATCTCCATTTAAATTAGGGAAGTGGCATCGAGTTGCACAAGCCAAAGCAGCTCCCCCCTCACTCTGCACAAGTTTGAGGAAGGAAATCAGGTCGCAACTGCAAAGTTTGAAACCCCAACCGTCTGCTCGAGAAAATACTCCCCCCTTTTCTTTAAATCATAGATTTTCATTAAAACACTCCCAAGTTTCACCCAAGGAAGTTGAACTTTTGAGCACTGAGCCTCCACCTCTGGCTCCAGCAGCTGAGCCTGGAGGAGGCACTCGGGAGGAAACTGGGCTGAAATGGAAGCTCCTGCCCATGCCCAACAGGCATCAGTCACCCCCACAGCCCAATCCAGGCATCCAGAACAAATCTGGAAGATTAGGAAGTGTTATTCCCAAAAGATCCACTGGGAAAGTCAGGCAGGAAGAGACCACTGTGCTCTCCAAGAATCCCTCAGCAGCGCTCCCGTTCTCCTCGTCACCTTGACATGGGATATTGGGGGAAATTTCTTCACTGGAAGGGTGGTCAAGCATGGAACAGACTCCCCAGGGAAGTGGGGGGAGTCACCATCCCTGGAAGTGTTAAAACACAGGCAGCTGGGGCATTTTGTGATATGGTTGAGCAGGAAATGGGGGCACTCAGTCAAAGGTTGGACTAGATGAGCTTGGAGGTCTTTTCCAACCTTAATGATTCCATGATTCTGTGATTCCATCCCAGGCTGCCATAGAATGGACACATGCTGGCTTTAAAGAGGGGAAAAAACCCAACATAAACAGTCCTCACACCCAGCCCAACCTGCAAAATCCCATCACTTGGAGCTGGGAGTGCAGCATAGCTCCAGCATTTCCATGGATGTCTCTCCCAGCTTCTCCAGGAAAGCTCTAAACACACTCCAGAATTCCATTTCAAAAAGAGAGACCTGTTGCCCAGAAATTCCAATTAAAAAGGGACAGAGTCACTCTTTTGTTCCTTCTCTAAAATATGATTTCCAAAGCAGTTCATCCCCCCTGCTCCTTCCCACCTGCAGGAAAATCCAATGGGTATCCCAGAAGCTGAGGGTTCTGGATAAAGTGGTAAAACCCTGCTGCAGTTCAGGGATAGCAGAGACAAGGAGACAGGGATCCACAGGGATCATCCCCAAGAGCTGAGGACATGATCCAGGGCTCCACCAAGCACAACTTCCATTTTCACTATTGGACAAGGCCTTAAAATTGCAGAGGTATTTGTACAAACTTCTGACTGTAAGACAGGGGATGGAATTTGCTGCTTTTTTCCCTGGAGGAATGAGATCCATTAGCCCCTCTGCTGCCCTCTCTTCCCTACTACATTAGAAGCTGATGATCCATTGGAATCAAGCTGACAGTGATAAATATAAACTTCTTTTTATAGAGAAAAAATCCAAGGTGAAATAAAAGGACAGAATCCATCACATTCCCCCTTAAAATGGCTGGAAAGGCTCGATAAACCCATCACAGCAAAACCTCCTGATTTTATTTTACACACAGTTAAGAAAAGGATGATTTTCTTTCCCTCCACCTCCAAATCCTTCCTGGTGGAATAGGAATGGGGATGAGCTGCTTAACCACTCTCATATGCCATGGATGAACACCAAGGCCTGTCACTTGCAGAACAACATATTCCTTGGAGAAGATCATTCCCGAGGTGTGCACGCCCCCACCCACATGCTAATTGCCTCTCAGGGCACCATCTGATCCCAGATCCTGCAGGAATGTTGCTTGTGTGAAGGGAGTGCAGGAAGGAATCAGGAAAATGGAAAAATCTAATAAAAGCTGTATCCAAAGGGGACTGAATAAACCTCTGGTAAAGGCCTTACGTAACACAACTCGTGGCTGAATGGATCTTTCTGCATGAACTCAAACAAAAAAGGAACGTTTGCAGCAGGTTTTTCTGAGCAGATAAAAACTGCAAAGAGTTTTTGAGGAGGGGGAAAAATGAAATTCGGCTCCAGTTCTGCTGGAGCACAGACCCAGCACCAGAACCACCCCTGAATCCAGGTGTTTTTCCAAGTCATCCTGCCCAAACTATCAGGAAACCCAGAGAATTTTTATCTGGTACCTTCCCTATGTACCCAGAGCTTTCCCTGGGATAAGGCTCAGACAAAACCAACCCTACAACCGCAGCCCAGAACAAGCAGGGAAGTTTCCAGTTCTTCCCTGGTGAGCAGAGTTCATGCTGATTTACCCTGGCTCTTATCACCTCCAAAACCCTGATTGAGAGCAATTACAGCTTTTCCAAACTATGTGGCTCATTCCAACAGAGGTCGAGACTCCAGACCGAGCAACCTGTGGGAATTGGATTGTCTGATGCTCGGCGGCTCCTGCCGGGAGCATGGGAATGGCGAGTTCCTGGCAAAGCCCCTGCACATGTGCGTGCAAGAAAACAGGAAGTTCAGACAAAGCATTTCCACAGCCAGCAAAGGCGGCTCGGCTGCACCGGGGATGGAAAGGGGCTGCAGCCCCTGGGTCTCCCATAACCTGGTCTGGCGTGGGGGCATGGAGAGAACCTGAGCAGTGCATGGGGGCTTGGGGCACGGCGGGGCCGTGGGTGCACAGGGGTTAATTGGCACACACACACACGGACGGGTTAATTAATTTCTGCACGCAAGGGTTAATGAACTCCCGCGCGCACACACGGGTTAATTCCCGCACACACGGGTTCTACCCTGCGCACACGGGTTAATGAATTTCTGCGCGCACACGGGTTAATTAATTCCCGCGCGCACACACGGGTTAATTCCCGCACACAACGGTTCTATCCCGCGCACACGGGTTAATGAATTTCTGCGCGCACACGGGTTAATTAATTCCCGCGCGCACACATGGGTTAATTCCCGCACACAACGGTTCTATCCCGCGCACACGGGTTAATGAATTTCCGCGCACACGCGGGTTAATTCCGGCACACACGGGTTAATGAGTTCCCGCACACACACGGGCTAATTCCCGCACACACGGGTTAATTCCCGCACACACGGGTTAATGAGTTCCCGCACGCACACGCGGGTTAATGAGTTCCCGCACACACGGGTTAATTCCCGCACACACGGGTTAATTCCCGCACACACGGGTTAATGAGTTCCCGCACACACACGGGTTAATTCCCGCACACGCGGGTTAATTCCCGCACACATGGGTTAATGAGTTCCTGCACGCACGCACGGGTTAATTCCCGCGCTAACTCCTGCACACATTAATGAATTTCCGCGCGCACACAGGGGTTAATTCCCGCGCTAACTCCCGCGCGCACACACGGGTTAATGACTTCCTGCGCGCACACACGGGTTAATGAACTCCCGCACGCACACACGGGTTAATTCCCGCGCTAACTCCCGCGCGCACACACGGGTTAATGAACTCCCGCACGCACACACGGGTTAATTCCCGCGCTAACTCCCGCGCGCACACACGGGTTAATGAATTCCCGCGCGCACACACGGGTTAATGAACTCCCGCGCGCACACAGGGGTTAATTCCCGCGCTAACTCCCGCGCGCACACACGGGTTAATGACTTCCCGCGCGCACACACGGGTTAATGACTTCCCGCGCGCACACACGGGTTAATTCCCGCGCTAACTCCCGCGCGCACACACGGGTTAATGAACTCCCGCGCGCACATAGGGGTTAATTCCCGCGCTAACTCCCGCGCGCACACACGGGTTAATGACTTCCCGCGCGCACACACGGGTTAATGAACTCCCGCGCGCACACACGGGTTAATTCCCGCGCTAACTCCCGCGCGCACACACGGGTTAATGAATTCCCGCGCGCACACAGGGGTTAATTCCCGCGCTAACTCCCGCGCGCACACACGGGTTAATGAATTCCCGCGCGCACACACGGGTTAATGAACTCCCGCGCGCACACACGGGTTAATTCCCGCGCTAACTCCCGCGCGCACACACGGGTTAATGAATTCCCGCGCGCACACAGGGGTTAATTCCCGCGCTAACTCCCGCGCGCACACACGGGTTAATGAATTCCCGCGCGCACACACGGATTAATGAACTCCCGCGCGCACACACGGGTTAATTCCCGCGCTAACTCCCGCGCGCACACACGGGTTAATGAATTCCCGCGCGCACACACGGGTTAGTTCCCGCGCACTTGCCGCGCGCCGCCCCCGCCCCCGCCAATCAGCGCGGCGGCCGCGAGCGCTGCCATGCCCATATAAGGTAAAAAGCCGCGGCCGCCGCAGTGCCGCTGCGGAGGGCGCGGGTGCGCGCGCGCGGAGGGGCGGGGCTTGCGGGCACAGGGGGCGGGGCTTTCCCCTCGCTCCGGTGGCCGCTCCCCCCCCCAACCCCAGGGAATGGGTGAGGGGTCCCGAATGGGTCAGGGGTCCTGGGGGGTTCATGCCGCCCCAAAAACACCGCCAGACCCCCGGCCCGGCGCCGGGAGGGAGGTGGGAGTCTCCTGCCCTGCAGCGACAAACCCCGGTCATGATAAAAGCCTGCAGTAGTAGCGAAAATTGGCAAGAAAAAGCACATTAAAACGAGTAAAATTCCCCCTTTTCTGTGCTCAGCCCGCAGCGAGGGTCAGCCGCATCCCGAATAATTCCCAGTGAGCCGCAAAGCACTGGGTTTGAGCAGCCACGATGTCGTTATGGGCCGTTTTCCCTGCAGAAATGCAGCAAGTGTATTTTTATGGCTCAGTTTTAAAATCAGCCCAAACCCACGGTTGAAAATTTCCCTTTTTTTTTTTTTTTTTTACCCCTGAATATAACAACAAGGATTTTGCTGCGGGGAGCTTAATAAGTATCTGTGCTAAACGGGCTCAAAGAAAAATCCAAATGTTATTTAGGGTGTTGAAGGAACTGAAGGAACAATTTCATCAGCCCAGGCTATAAAAATAAATGTGGAACACAGGAACTGGTTAGAGCAGAGCCAGCAAAGCGCTGCATTGCAAAAGAACGTGTCAGGCTGGGGGTGAGGGACACAGCTCCTCCAGCTTCCCATGGAACCTCCTCAGATGTGGATATTTAATGGCTGTGGAAGGCAGGAATGGAGCTGAGGGCACCCAAGGCAGTGATAAATAGAGGGAGAGTGGGAGGAAGAACAGAATGGATGTGAAAATAACGCCAAAGATGGCACTTAAAAATGCAAAAGGCCAGGGTGCTCAGAATTAGCAGGAATTTCTGCCAGGGGGCTGAGAAAACACAGAATCATGGAATCATTAACGTTGGAGACCATCGAGTCCAACTGTTCCCCCAGCACTGCCAAGGCCACCACGTCCCCAAGTGCCACATCCATGAGGCTTTTCAATCCCTCTGGGGATGGAGACTCCATCACTGCCCAGGGCAGCCTGCTCCAATGCCTGACAACCCTTTCCATGAAGGAAATTTCCACAATATCCAATCTAAACCTCCCCTGACACAACCTGAGACCATTTCCTCTCCTCCTGTTCCCTGGGAGCAGAGCCTGACTCCCCCCTCAGCTGCCCCCTCCTGTCAGGGATTTGTGCAGAGCCACAAGGTCCCCCCTGAGCCTCCTTTTCTCCAGCCTGAGCCCCTTTCCCAGCTCCCTCATCAGATTTGTGCTCCAAACATCGGGATACAAGAGAGGAAAAGAAGGATGCACATCCCCTGCCATCAGCATCTGGAATTCCTCACCCAGGGCTGTGCCACCACGCGTGGTCCAGGCAGGAGGAGGACACGTGGCCTGAGGATGAGCCCAAAGCAGGGAAGGGCTGCTCATCACGGAGCTATTTTGGGAGGTTGGGGTTTGGCTTTGCTTAACACAATGGAGAAGTTGCTGCCTCTGCTGTGCCCTGGCCGGGTGGGAAATTGTGCTCAGTGCTGGGCACTAATTCTGTATTCCACAGATCTGGGCAGATCTGGAAGTGGAGCTGGGAAAGCAGCTCAGGGCTGATGACAGACTGAGGACAACTTAACCACACGCTTAAGAGAGGAGCTTGAGGGTCACAGAGAAAAGAATGTTGCAAAAAAAAAGACTTTTGATCACAAGAATTTGCTGCATCAGAAAGGGATGAGGCGAATCTCCTCCTGAAGATGGATGTGACTTTTCCATGCGGGACCAGGGGCAACAGGAATGCCCTTCTTGGAACCAGCTCATTCCTTCCCATCCCTCCCAATGTGGGGCTGCAAGGAGCAGTTGGATTCAGGTGGCTCCTGAGTGAATTCTGCAAGAAGCAGTTGGATTCAGGTGGTTCCTGAATTAAATCTGCAAGGAACAGTTGGATTCAGGCAGTTCCTGAGTTAAATCTGCAAGGAGCAGTTGGGCTCAGGTGGTTCCTGAATGAATTCTGCAAGGAACAGTTGGATTCAGGTGGCTCCTGGGTGAATTCTGCAAGGAGCAGTTGGATTCAGGCAGTTCCTGAACTAAATCTGCAAGGAGCAGTTGGATTCAGGTGATTCCTGAATGAATTCTGCAAAGAGCAGTTGGATTCAGGTGATTCCTGAATGAATTCTGCAAAGAGCAGTTGGATTCAGGTGATTCCTGAATGAATTCTGCAAGGAGCAGTTTGATTCAGGTGGCTCCTGAATTAAATCTGCAAGGAGCAGTTTGATTCAGTTGGTTCCTGAATTAAATCTAGAAGGAGCAGTTGGGTTCAGGTGGTTCCTGAATGAAGTGACAAAAAAATAGCTGAATCCCTGACAGCAGAAAAACCTGACTTGATCATAAAGAAGCTTCTAAACTATGATTCTACATGGAAAATTCTGCCAGAACTGGCTCAGATGAGTCAAGCAAACAGCTTGTTTGTTGTGTTTAACGTACAGCAAGCATCAGACTGATTACAGACATTAAACACATCCATACACGGCACCACCGAGCAACGTTTGTCACCACAGCCGACACTTCCCAGCCTTCATCATTCCCAAAGCAACACCGGGATGACAGCACAGCCGAGCAGGCGACTCCAGAAACATTCCAGCAGCTCTTACCTTGTGCAGAGGCAGCACCAGGAAGGCTCCCCCTCCGCTGGCATCCACGATGATGGCCACGAAGCGAGGGTTGACGGCGCAGAAGGAGCTGTCCCAGGTGACGCGGGACACGCGGATGTCGTCGTAGCACTGGTCGTTCTTCACCGCCTGGCCGAAGACGTGCCGGAATTTGCTCTGCCGTACCACCCGCCTCATCGTGTCTGCACAGGGATGCAAAAGGAGGGGGTCAGTTCAAAGGGAAGGGTGTCCTGCTTGCCTAGAAGATTCCTGGACAAGGATCTACAACGCTGGATCTTCTCGTCAGCTTTGTCGCCCCGCTTCTGGCAATGTGGGTTCGCCGCTGTTCGTAGAATTGTGGAATGGTTTGGGTTGGGAGGGACAGGATCCCAGAATGGTTTGGGTTGGAAGGGACAGGATCATGGAATGGTTTGGGTTGGAAGGGATCTCTGGATCCCAGAATGGTTTGGGTTGGAAGGACCAGGATCCCAGAATGGTTTGGGTTGGAAGGGACAGGATCCCAGAATGGTTTGGGTTGGAAGGGACAGGATCCCAGAATGGTTTCGGTTGGAAGGGACAGGATCATGGAATGGTTTGGGTTGGAAGGGATCTCTGGATCCCAGAATGGTTTGGGTTGGAAGGGACAGGATTCCAGAATGGTTGGGGTTGGAAGGGCAAGGATCATGGAATCGTTTGGGTTGGAAGGGACAGGATCCCAGAATGGTTTGGGTTGGGAGGGACAGGATCCCAGAATGGTTTGGGTTGGAAGGGACAGGATCCCAGAATGGTTGGGGTTGGGAGGGACAGGATCCCAGAATGGTTTGGGTTGGAAGGGACAGGATCCCAGAATGGTTTGGGTTGGGAGGGACAGGATCATGGAATGGTTTGGGTTGGAAGGGACAGGATCCCAGAATGGTTTGGGTTGGAAGGGACAGGATCCCAGAATGGTTTGGGTTGGGAGGGACAGGATCCCAGAATGGTTTGGGTTGGAAGGGACAGGATCCCAGAATGGTTGGGGTTGGGAGGGACAGGATCCCAGAATGGTTTGGGTTGGAAGGGACAGGATCCCAGAATGGTTTGGGTTGGGAGGGACAGGATCATGGAATGGTTTGGGTTGGAAGGGACAGGATCCCAGAATGGTTTGGGTTGGAAGGGACAGGATCCCAGAATGGTTTGGGTTGGGAGGGACAGGATCCCAGAATGGTTTGGGTTGGAAGGGACAGGATCCCAGAATGGTTTGGGTTGGAAGAGACAGGATCCCAGAATGGTTTGGGTTGGAAGGGATTTCTGGATCCCAGAATGGTTTGGGTTGGAAGGGATCTCTGGATCCCAGAATGGTTGGGGTTGGAAGGGATCTCTGGAGATCACCCAGTCCAACCCCCTGCCGAGGCTGCTCACCCGGAGCAGGTGACACAGGAATAAATCCAGGTGGGTTTGGGATGTCTCCAAAGAGGGAGACTCCACGCACTCCCTGGGCAGTTCCAGTGCTCTGCCGCCCTCCATGGAAAGAGGTTCCTCCTCATGTTGAGGTGGAATTCCATGTGGTTTAGTTTATGGCCATTGCTCTTCATCCTGAAGAGTCTGGCACCATCGTCTTGGCACCAAAGACCTTAAAGCTCATCCCATTCCACCCCTTTCATGGGCAGAGACACCTTCCACTATCCCAGATTGTTCCAAGCCCCATCCAACCTGGCCTTGGACACTTCCAGGGATCCTCCACCTTAAGACCTGGCAAATTCTCAGCCAGCTTTGCCTTTTCCTTCTTTTATTAACTAAAGTTTCAGGTTATTTTGCATCCAACCCAACCCAACTGCATTTCCAGGGGGCTTTTACAGAATTTGCCAATTAAGCATTAATTTCCCCACTGTAAATGTGTTTCCCCGACTGTAATAAAGGAAGTTCCTAATCCTAAAAGCAGTTTTTAGACAAGTCTCCACATATTTTCAGGGATAAATCTAGTCTTGGATTGAACTTGTTTACTTTCAAGTCAGACAGGGTCCAGAAGATGTAAATAAAAATGCAAGCTCTCAAAATCCGGTGTTCCTGTGAAGTGGTTCCACATGTTCCCTAGCTTCCAGTTCTTTCTTCTAACTCCAAAATCTCCCTAAAAAAAAGAGAGTTTCCTAGGCAGAAAGGAGTAATGGAAACAAGTTAATGACTCCCAATTAACTTGGTGTGTCTGTAGCATTTCTTGAGAAAAATGATTTTCAAGAATGCTGGAGTTAGAATAGAGGGAAAGGGAATCAGTGTGGAAAATTCCAGCACCTGGGAGAAGACACAGGCACAACACCAGCCTTGGTGGATACAACCTACAGAGCCCTCACATCTGGGAAGGGCTTTTCCCATCTCCCTCAGAGATGAGGGAGCAAAAGAGGAGCCTCCATACAGCATCTTGCTTTTCCATACGGGAAAAACCATTTCTAGCCCAGTCTCTAGGGAAAGCGAAAAAAAAAAAAAGGGAAAAAATAAAAATAAGCAGAGTCCACCTCCTATCTCGCCTCCCAGAAGGTCCCCAAGCACATGGAGAGGCTGGGAAAAACTGCTCAGCTCCCGGAGCTCCTCGCTCCAGCACGATGCTCCAGAGTGAGAGACTGGGAATGAGGCTGCATCCCAAATCCCTGCTCCCAGGCTGTCTGCTGAGAACGTGATGAAAGCTCCGAGGGCTGTTTGTGACTGCAAAGGCTTCGCAGGGAAGCGCCGAGCGTTGACGGCTGTTTTGTAGTCTGGGAGGTTAAATAAAAAATTAACAGCGACAAAAAGGGGGATAACTGCAGGGAAGCGCTCATCAGAGCCGGGAAATGCCACGGAATGTGTTTGAAGAGGAGAAGAAAATGTTCCAATTAACGAAACAGACAGCTCTGCAGCGAAACTCTCCGGTTCCGCAGAGGTAAGGGGGAAGAAGCAGAGGATTTGTTTTCTACCAGAGCCCATTTGGGAACTGGCACTGGTCACTTCCACGGCTAGGACAGGGATGGACCAGTGCCACTGGAGCCACCAGTGTGCCGAATTTGGGGTCAGTTTTGTGATGGGGATGCCTGTCCCAAGTGTGGGGTGGAGGCCACCAAACATCTTCACGCTGACCTGAGCTCCACACATTGGTGACACAGAGCCAAGGGCTCCACGGTTATTCCCAGGTGGGGGTTCCCCACAGTACCTTTTCCATATCCATATTTGAAGGATAATTAAGAATGTTTAAGAAAAACCAGGTTTTAAATGCAAAATTTTGGGGAGAACTGGGGTGTTTGAGATGTCCACGGAAAAAAAGCTATATGGGAATTGTTAATGATTTCTTACCCTGTTCAAGCTGAATTTAGGCTCGCTCCCTATTTCCATCAGTCACTGCAATTGTGTAATGCACTTTTTGCCAGCTGTTTCCCTCAGAGCACAAATCAAAGGCCTGTTCCATGCTGGACACACCCCGGAACACCGGAGTGCGATGGGAAGTTATAAACCAGGAGCTGCTCTCCAGCTCCAGCCAGCAGGTGAGAGTGCTAAATAAAATCATGGAATGGTTTGGGCTGGAAGGGACCTTAAAACTCATCCACTTCCACTCCCTGCCATGGGCAGGGACACCTCCTCTAGTCCTATCCAACCTGGCTTTGGACACTTCAGGCACCATCCCAGCCTCACCAAATCATACACAAAGAAAAGATGAATTTCAACTCCACGATGCCCAAATGACAAGAAATGCTGAAGTCTCAGGGCTTAGTTAAGACACATCAGAAAAAATGCAGTTCCACACCCAGTTACTGATTTGTGTCGACTCATTCCAAGCCCTGTCACACTCTTCCATCCTGAGGGCTCCTCCCAGAACTGCGAGGGCTCGGCTGAACCTCTGAGAATCCATGGCCAGGGCTGGCAGTGAGCACCCCCATCTTCCCTCCTTTCTGCCATTCCAGGTGACCCCAGGCCACCCCCAGGACATTGGGAATGTTCTCCCAAGCCCAAAGTGCCACGACACCACCAGAACTCGCACCCAGCTCAGCCCTCTCCCACCTTGCAGCAAACCCTGCTCATCATCCACCCGCTCGACTCATCCAGGAGCAGGGAAAAGGCTCCTGCTTTGTGCACGGTGGATTTCCAGGAGTGTTCAGCCCCTGGCAACATTCCCACCCCGCTGTGAATCCAGATTAAAATCAGATTGTTGGGAAGAAGGTAAAGCAAAGGTTGGAACTTGTCGTGCTGAGCAAGCACAGCAAATTGCCTGGAATCGCATCCCACAGAGCCAGGGGTCTGGGGATGTGGCTGCTCCAATGCTGGGAATTCAGCATTGGGGTGCTTACAAAGGATTATTTGTGGATAATTGTATCTCTTCTTCACTCAATCAATAGCAGAACAGCAGGAAAAAACGTTCCTTTCAAATGTCACATCCTGGGGATCCATCACCCCTTCCACATTCACAGAAGAGAAACTCCCTTTATCCCATGGTGAAATCCTACTACTTTATTTCCCTCATTTTCACCGTTTGATGCAAAGGGTAATCATTTGGTTTTTCTATAAATGACTTCTAAAAAATGCAAAGAGTTCAGGAGCATCCAAAAATATCCTTATTTGTTCCAAAGGGATCTGTTGGAACACACCTTCCCTGCCCTCTTCCCCACCTACAGCTCGTCATCCTTAGCAGGAACTCTCTGATGAACACATGGTGAGCAGCCCCCAAGTGCTCATTTCCATAGCAAAGGGAGTGATTCTTGGCGTTGGATCAGAGCCATTTTGATCTGGCTGCTCTCCAAGGAGAAGGAGGGGGGAAATGTGCTGCCTGTGGTTGGGAAGGAGCAGAGGCTGCAGCTCTTTCAGCTCACCAGGGAGAGCAGGTGAAAAACCCAATGAGGGGAGCTGGAGCCTGAGCACCCTAAAAGAGTCCTGTCCCTGTCACACACTGTCCTTAAACGGGATGAGTGTTTAGTCTCCTCTTTGCTTCTCAGTCCTGCAGTGCAAAATATCCCCTCCTTCTCCTCTTCCTCCTCATCCATCTCCAAGAAAATCCACAGCTCAATTTGGTTGCCACAGGTTCTCCCAGCGGACTCACGGGCGGGAGCTCCAGGCTCAGCCAATTCATGGAACGGTTTGGTTTGATTTGGTTTGGTTTGGAAGGAACCTGAAAGCTCCTCCAGTTCCACCCCCTGCCATGGGCAGGGACACCTCCCAACCAGGCATGGGGCACTTCCAGGGATGGGGCAGCCACAGCTTCTCTGGGCAACCTCTGCCAGGGCCTCCCCATGCTCACAGCCAGGAATTTCTTTCCAATATCCCATCTAAATCTACCCTCTTTTGTCTTAAAGCCATTCCCTGTGTCCTGTCCCTCCATCCCTTGTCCCAAGTCCCTCTGCAGCTCTCCTGGAGCCCCTTTAGGCCCTGCAAGGGGCTCTGAGGTCTCCCTGGAGCCTTCTCTGCTCCATGTGAACACTCCCAGCTCTCCCAGCCTGGCTCCAGAGCAGAGGGGCTCCAGCCTTTGGAACATCCCTGTGGCCTCCTCTGGACCTGCTCTAACAGGTCCCTGTCTTTTTTGTGCCACTTTTAGGATTATCAGGTGAGACACAAACACCTGAGATGATTCACCCTAAGGAAAGGCTGATTCAGCCTCTATCACACTTGCAAAAGGATCGCCTGGGCGGTTCAGGGAACCTTGGGAAGTGACTTTGGAAATACCCAAGTGGGTAAGGAAGTGTATCCATAGCTAACAGGGTAGTGCTGGGGATTTTCTCTTAGGAAGTGGACTTGGAGCAAGAGCTTTAAAAAAAGAAATTAATCAGATCATTATCTATGCTCTTAAACCGTGCCTGAGGAACCATCTCCATCCACTTGCTAGACAGAAACTATTTTTGGGGGGTAAAGCGCTAATTTAGAGGATTTAAAACCTCCTGACTGGGAGCTGAAAGGCCTTTAAATTTTGCCAGAGTTACAACCCTCAGCAAAATTAAAACAGAAGCGTTGGACACCCTGCAAAGGCCTCCACAATAGAAGTGCTGACAGATCTACGGCTGCTGAGCTCCTGCATCCCGCTCGGCCACACACGGCATCTTGGTGGGGACAGAGGAAAGAGCCTTCAAATCTCTTATTTATTCCCTCCCTGAGTGACTTCCAGCTGAATTTTCCCAAAAACTTCGGGTTCATCTCCCAGTCCGTGCCCTCTGAACAGCCCAGCCCTTGTGGCAGCTTTTAAAAGGACCTTGGAAAGGCCGGACGCCGCTCGCACAGGGATACTTTTCATTCCACTCCTTTCTGATCTCCCATCACGATGTGTCACAAGAGCTACCATGAGTTTGCCCATTTTCCTGTTTATAAAGGATTTATCTGTCTCAAGAATCCAACAGATGGATTTCTGTGGCTTTCGGAGGGTTTGCAGCCTCGCTTATGCAAGAGGAAATGCATCCTGCTAGGGAACACTTACAGGAAAACCCCCCACTAATGGCAAAATCCTGCTCAGCCCATGTGATTGTGATCCCTTCTGGAAAGGGAGGCATTGGAATAAAAGGCCAGTTGAAGTCAGACAGCCGGAGGCTACTGTTAAAGGGGGGGTGAGGAGATACAAATCCAGTGGATAGCGAGAACAGCATTTATAAAAGGTTGGTACTTGGCACTAGAAAGGCTCTTCCTTAAGTGGAAAAAGTCAAGTTGCAGCTGTTGATGGTGAATCCCCAAACTCCCATTCTGAGCCTTGCTGAGGAGCTTTGGAATGAAAGTCCAGTCTCAATTGTTAAAAAAGGAGAAGCAGATTTAAAAAAAAAAATAAAAATCAAGAGGTCAGTGGTTGGACTTGATGATCTTAAAGGTCTTTTCCAACCTTGGTAATTCAGTGGTTCTTTTCCAACCTCAGTAATTCAATGGCTCAATGATGTTATGGGATGGATGGGGTGCTGGGGTCAGCAGGGACAGGGGATGGTCCCGTTGGTGAAACTACACCATGGGAAAGCTCAGAGGATTCCCAAGAACCAACTGTGAGGCCCAAGGTCTTCCTGAACACCTGGGCTGAGCCACTTGGGCCTCATCTGCCAAACCAACGTGATGATCCTAAACCCGAAGCAGGCCATGAATGTTCCAAGCTGCCCCTGGCATGGAGAGAACACCCTCCCTGGGAGCAGGGCTGGGCCACATCTGCGGAGCAGTTGGCCATCAATGGAGATAAGTAACGGAGAAAAGCCCGCAAGGAATCTGCTAATTCACTCCTCGGAGCACTTTGAGCATCCTATGGAAGATAAAGTACAGAGCCACACAGGGAAGGGAGGACAGAGGCATTCAGAGGGTTTGGAGACATTAAAACACCACCATCCTTTAGTGCTTCCTGCTCCTCACAGCAAGGAGGGCTCTGTGCCACCGCTGTGGGCCCAAAGGAGCAGGGACTGAGGCAGCAGCTGCACCCCACTGAGAAAGGGCACAGAGACCTCCAGGTTATTTCCTAATCGCTGCCCTCTGGCATTTCTTCACTCCAGAGCCTTGGTTGTGCAAGCTCTGGGGTCCTCGGTGACCCAGGGCCATGCACAACCCCAGGGCCAGGGACACACAGCGCCCTGGGCTCAGTCCAGCTGCACACCTACTCCAGGGAAATATTGCCACCACTGTCACCAGCAAGGCTGGAGGAGGAGTTAGTATCACAGAATCCCAGAATTTGGGTTGGAAAGGGCATTAAAGCTCATCCAGTTCCACCCCCTGCCATGGCAGGGACACCTTCCACTATCCCAGGTTGCTCCAAGTCCCATCCAACCTGGCCTTGGACATTTCCAGGGATGGGGCAGCCACAGCTTCTCTGGGCACCCTGGGCCTCCTTACCCTCACAGGGAAGAAATTTCTCCTAATACCTCATCTGAACCTATCCTCATTCAGTTTGAATCCATTCCCCCTTGTCTTGTCACTACATGCTCTTGGAAAACTTCACCTCCCTCTCCAAGTATCTGCAGAATCAAAGAACTCAGTCCCGTGATACGAAGTCTTGCAAGATTTGGGCAAGGAAGGAAGTGGGGGGAAAAAAATGCCACGTGGCCACAAAGAGTTCAGCTCACCCCACAACTCCACATGAAAGCTCAGCAGAAAAAGGGAACAGCCACGAATGCCTTGATGCAGTTTCTGTGCTTTCAAACACACCACCATTCCCTCTGAGTATCCCTTCTCCAATCAATCCATATCCAGTCCATTGCTGACAGAACTGTTGTTTTCAGCTGTTCAGAGTTATTTAAAACAAAGGTGAACACTACTACAGATGGTCACAATTCCAAAACGCATCATATTTGTGTGCAGATTATTTTGAGCCTCTGGTTACTTGAGCCTAGGTTGAGCAAGACCCTGCCATCTGATTTCACTTCATTTTAAAGACAAAAAGCTGGAATATGAACTTAATACTGAAATTTCCAGCTGTTCTACCACTGGCAAGATTCTATTTTGGGATGGGAACCTAAACCACAAACTACCAGGGAATTTGATTATATCTCAACTGGGGAGCCCAGCACATTCAAAAATGTAACACAACCCAAACTTTGAATAAGCTGAAATTTCTGTCCTGGACAAAGCGCAAGGTGTTGGCTGCAACCTGTGAAACACTTGATACAACTCTGGATTTCAGAGCTGTAACCTGAAATGATCATATGAAAACCTTTAGAATATGAAGAACTCTAAGTCAGAAGTGCCTGTAGAGCTCAAATCTCCCAGGATCACCGAGAAGGACTCGTTATTTCCTGAGGGTTTACCTGTGTGTGCTCGCCTCACATCTCCCCCCTGGGGTTATTTTCACTTCAAGATTTCCAGGGATACAATTCATCTTCTTGGGGAATCACCTGGTTGTGGAAGGTGTCCCTGCCCGTGGCAGGGAGGTGGAATGAGATGAGCTTGAAGCTCCCTTCCAAGCCAAACCCTTCTGGGATGATCTTACCACTCCCACACTTTGTCACTGTATCTCCACATCCAGCATTACATCATTGACCATAATTTGCAGTGACAAAAGGACACCGCAGTTAAAGTCATTACCCCGCGCTGAGAGCGTTGTCTGGCTTCATTTAATCTGTGTCATCTACCAGAAAGGCAGAGCAATGAATGCACACAAAAATCATTACACAAAATAATTCAGCAGGAGCCACAGAGGGATGGGTAACCAGCAAAGGGAGACACCAGCAGGAATGGGAGTTCTCCTGCTGCATTGGAGCAGCAGCCTCCAAACAACCTCTTATTTTGGGTTTATTTTCTTTTAGAGCATCCTCTGTCAGCTGGCACTAAAGCTGCCCCACATGCTGGGTTGGGTTGGGTGGGTGTTGTTTTAGGGGATGTTACCACAGGCCAGGCAAAAATGGGTATTAAAATGAAAAGAGGAGAGCAAAGTGGAGATAAAAAGAAAGGATTGAAACTCAGGACAAAACCTCATAAAGGCAAATGACATACAAAATACAGGGCTAAGAGAGCAGGGATTGAACATTCCAGGTGCCTCAGTGCATTCAAATCCAGGTTGGAGCATGGAAGGTGTCCTTGCCCATGGCAGGGGTGGAATGAGATGAGCTTTAAGGTCCCTTCCAACTCAAACCACTCTGGGATTCTGTGATCCCTGCATTTCAGCTTCCGCTTTTGCTGCCAGCAGAGACAATTCCACAGTGGTTGGACACCACTGGATAAGGAAAGGGAAACCTCCCCCACACTCCCACCTCCGACACCACTGTTCCAGCAGCCAACCACGAAAGGCTGTGGCCTTTCACATGATCCCCTCCAAAAATCCTTCCTTTTCTTTTCCACTGGAATAAACACCAGAGAAGCTCCTTTGCACTCTGTATCCCACCCACTGCCAAGAGACAGAGCAGTGTCCTGAACACCAGCCCTGGGAGCTGCAGCCAGAGACATCACAGCAGCCCCAGGGATGCTCCTGCCACCCATCCGAGCAGCCATGGGGAGGAGGGAAGAACAGGGCCCCACACCATGATCCCAAGGGAAACACGAGCAGGAGCACAAGGCTCTCCCAGGATTCCAGCTACGGGAAGTCAGTGATAAAATGCTTCTCCCCAGCACTGACCTAGTTCTCTTATCAGAGCTAACAGGGAAGTAGCAATCTGGTCAGAGCTGCTGCCTTAACCCCGCTGGATTCCTCTCTCGCTTGAAGGTTACATGCCAGCGTTTTCCAGGCTATATTCCTGAGATACATTGGAAGCTTTTCTTTAAAGGTTGGTTGTTATGAACAGAAAAAGAGCTGTTCCCCAGCACAGCTTCATGAAATTCTCACCAAATCACCACCAGATCCCATCATTCTCAACCAACCAAGCACCTTTTTCTAACAGAGTGCTCATGGCAGAAAAATGCTGTATTTTCATCTCTATTTTCTCCTAAATGAAATAATTTATTTCATGAGTTTCTATGTGTGTCGTAGAGGAGCTCACCAGTAGCACTAGATCTGACACTCAGCCCCTACCCAGGGTTTATCTGTCCTCTCCAATGGTGGATTTAAGAAGTCAAGCAGACAGAACTGGGAACCTAAAGAACAACACCAGCAGGATTTCCCATTCTACTGGAGTGAAGACATGAAGGGAGCTCAATTAACAGGGTGTGTTTTCTAATCACAGGTCCTGGTAAACTCCAGTGGACATTACTGGAAACATTACCCTGCTTCTCCTCGCTTACTTAGTTGGATCATTCCTTAAAACATGACCAGAAGATTTAGTGAAAGTAGAAATCCCCGAATGGTTTGAGTTGGAATAGACCTTAAAGATCATCCAGTTCCAACCCTGCCATGGGCAGGGACACCTTCCACTATCCCAGGCTGCTCCAAGCCCCATCCAACCTGGCCTTGGACACTTCCAGGGATCATGGGGCAGCCACAGCTTCTCTGGGCACCCTGTGCCAGGGCCTCACCACCCTCACAGCCAGGAATTCCAATATCCCATCTATCCCTGCCCTCTGACAGTGAGAAGCCATTCCCTGTGTCCTGCCACTCCATCCCTTGTCCCAAGTCCCTCTCCAGCTCTCCTGGAGCCCCTGTAGGCCCTGGAAGGGGCTCTGAGCTGTCCCTGGAGCCTTCCCTTCTCCAGGTGAGCACCCCCAGCTCTCCCAGCCTGGCTCCATGGCAGAGGGGGCTCCAGCCCATATCCCAATGGAATTGATAAGCTGTTTTCTATTCCTCAATTACAACATCCCATGGCATCCATAGGTAGAAACTCTGAACATTAAAGGTTTTTTAAGAGATAAAACTGTCTCACAGATAAAAGGTTGCAGGTCCCAGTTCTCCCAGAGCACTGCACCATCAGGGAACCAGGACCTGCAGAAGCCTCTGCTCCAAACACCAAATTAACCGGGACACAAATTCCTCCCAACTCCGGAATAAGGCAAAAACAACAGATCAGCACAACCAAGGCTCCCAAAGAGCCCGGCCAAGAGTGAGTCAGACTGACCAAGTGAGGAGCAGTGTTCTCCACATGACCCGGCCTGACCACAGCGGCTCCAAGCTCTGCTGGACCAAACACAACTCCCAGACCTGCTGGGAGCCTGTGGAGAAGCGGGAGCTGCCTTGGGGAAATGTGAGCTGGGAGCAGCAGGACAGCCAAGTGCAATGGCAGCACCTCGTGGAGCAACACCACAGCCACACATCTCCTGCTGTAACAGCAAACAGGATGGGCTGGAGACCTGGAGAACATCTTGGGTAGACTGGAGGTGCAGCACAGAGCAGCGTGGTCCATCACACTGGAATTTTGAGTGGACACACTCAAAAAGTGATGATGAGCTTGGCTGGCACACCCTGAGTGTGTTCCTCCACTTCTCAACAACACCCACCCAACCCAACAGGTGAGGCACCCACACGGAACTGCTTTTAATGTTCTCAAAATAACCCCAACAATGGTTAATTGTCAAAGACAAGACAACATCCTCACCCCAGGACGGGGAAGGTTGGGACGGGACAACGCCAACATCTCGGATTTTAATGCAGTACAAACAAGCTACAAAATGAATCTCAATGCTCCCAGTTGGAACTGGCGTGTGTTTCTCCACATTTCCATTTGCTGTCCTGCCAGCTCTTCTGGCCAAGCAGCCTATAATTCCAAGAGCACCATTGTCATTCCGGCCCGTTTCCGTAACGTGCAATTTGAAATCAGGGCTGGGGGAGGGAGGACGGGGCCGGAGGAGGCTGAAACTCAAATCCAGATAGTTCAATCTGCTGACTTGATTTTAAATCCCTGTCTCATGGTGCCAATTACAGCACCCTGAACATCTGTTTTAGCAGAGGTTTCCGAGTTCAAACACATTTCCTCTGTCCTGCAGCTGTTCTTTGTTACTGACCTGTCGTGGGACAACGCTGAGAGGGCACAACCTGGTGTCAAACCACGAGGGTGACACAAAGCACCTTCCTCACCTCTCTGGGCAGGCAAGAAACCAAAAATTAACTTAGGGAAGTAGATTTAGTCTATTAAAGAGCTTTAATAAACATTCTACGCTGTGAAGACAGATTTCAAATCCAAGAAGTAAAAACATCTTCCTACTACCCCTGTCCTTGACACCTCCACGGCACCACCTCCACCTCAGAGCTTCCCTGACAGGGAAAAATCACACCGACCCTGACACTGGGCAAAGGCTGATTCCTTGGAGAATTTTTGGACCTTCAGCTGGCTGCTTTCAGCTGGAGAACTGGTTTCCAGTGAAGAATTACAGCCTGTGCCTTGATGACCTTTAAGCTTTACTTACCTGTTGGCTTGACAGTCACGTTGCTGCACGTGCAACCAACACTTCCAGTCCTTCGGGAATCCCTGTGGCATTTCCAGCAGCTCTGGAGGAGCCCGGCCAAAACAACAGAATTACACCCAGATAAGCCCAGCTGGTTTTTATGGGAGCTTTCAGAGCACTTAAGAATTCCCTGAGCAGAGCAGAAGATCAATGTGGCAAAACGTGGATACAAAGAAGAAAAAGATAACCTTTACCCCCAAAGAAACATCAGGGAGCCAAGGGAAGAGCAGGGAGATAACCCCAGGGTAGCCTGACCCTAACCAGAGGCACCCACCTTAAACAGCAGCACCTTGAAACCCCACACAGAACAAATTGTTCCAGAAAGGAGCAATTTTCCTGGCCAGGAAAAATGCTGGGAAGTACAGCAACACGGAGCTAGAGGAGTTTTGTGCCCACCCTTCAGGCTGTGCTAAAGCAGAATATATTGCAGAGGAATGTCTGGCAACTCATGTTTGCCTAAGCTGGCTCAGGATTTTCTCCTGCCTCGCAAATTGATCTTAGCAGATCCAAAAATTTAAATAAACCTTAAAAAGTATCACTGAAAACTTCAAAAAAAAAAAAAAAAAAAAAAAAAAAATAGTACAACTCCTGTTCTGAACGAGGCAGCTTTGGGCCTCCAGCTTCCAAGATATGGTATCATTAATATAAATACTGCAGAAAGGAATGAAGTAAGAAATTAGCAGTTGAAAAGTGTAACAGTGGTCATTTATCCACATGTACACAAGCCACCACGTGTGCTGGGGCAAATACCTGAACCATGTGTACAAAACAACAACTCCACTTAGTAGCACATGCTACAAGTAGTACGTGTTACAAGTATTCCCAGCCTAGTACCTGCCAGACCCTGAGTAAAACGTGTAACCTCACATTCCCAGCTTGGAAAGAAGGATACCAATCTGTTTCACACAGGTAGGATGAAAAATGCCAAGGAAATGCCAAGCAGACACCCTGAGACAGCTGGGGGATCCAGATTTTAGTAGGAAGCAACAAACCATGAGAGCTTTTGAAGTATTTAAAGTGAAAAAAAGAGGGGGGAAAAAAAGCAACTCCAGGAGGTAATTCCAGCCTTGAGCGGGTGCCTGAGCATTGAGGCTTTGCTGATGACAATCTTCCCTATCAGGCCATCATCTGCCCAGCATGGCCAGTTTGCCCAGTTCCCAAGGGACATCCTGCTTACTACAGATTGAATTTGTTACTGCCTGCTAATCCCTGGAGCTGCTAATTACACCCATTATCAGTTTGTCCAGCATCCAGACCTGGCACAACTGTAGGATGTCAAGTCCCTGTCAGGTTTACAGTCTGGTTTGGGTTGGAAGGGACTTTAAAGCTTATCCCATTCCACCCCCTGCCATGGCAGGGACACCTTCCACTATCCCAGGATGCTCCAAGCCCTGCCCAACCTGGCCTTGGACACTGCCAGGGATCCAGGGGCAGCCACAGCTTCTCTGGGCCCCTTCTGCCAGGGCCTCCCCACCCTCACAGGGAAGAACTTCTTCCTTATATCTAAGTCAAATTTCCCCTCTTTCCATTTCTCCTTGGCCTGTCACAACAGTTCCCGATGAAGGAATGCTCAGGAATGGGACGCTGCAAAATGTGCTGCTTTAATGCTGCAGATTTTGATGTTTATTTGGGAGAAACAATGGATTTTCAAGGACTCCGGAACACGGTCTCTATGGCAACTATATGCAGAAATAGGGGGGAGGGAAGGGAAGTTCCCATATTTCCAAATACTCAGAACAGAGTGATTTCAAGTCCATTTCCCAGGGATTACTTATACCAGGAGCTGCAGGTGCGATGCACTGCCCAGGTTCATCCAGGGATGCAAACAAGGAGTAGTTTCAGGCACACCATTCTCCCATGGAGTTTTAGGAAATCCTGCTCAGACACATCTGCTAAAAATGCAGAAATGGCTGCCTTAATGTTCAGCTCAGAAGAATTATTACCTATGTGCTTGTTCCTACATAGATGGCAGCCAAAATGTGGAAAACCACAGGGAAACCCTGGTCCTTCCTAAGGGGAACACTTGGCCTCAAGCACAGCTCAGCAACACTCCAAGGAGAGCTGTGAGCTCATCTCAGCATCAGGCTGAGCCTTAATCACTTTAAGTCAGATCCCACCACTGGTTTATTTCCATTGCTCTTTTAAATTCAATTATTAAAAAAGGAAAACAAGACAAACCTAATTATGCTGGGCTGAGAGGCCCAGCTCAATGTCAGAGTCACTGCAACTTCTCCCACCGAGAGAGCCAGACCTCAAATGTCATCACAGGCTCAGCAAAAAGCAGATTAGAGATCACTTATTGTTATCACCAACAAAACATGGGCTGAGACAAAGGCAGTGATGTTGAAGAAGCGAAGTGCTCATGCTGAAGAAATTGTCCTTTCCCCAGTGCAGGTGATTCTGCCTCTATTCTCCCTCTAAGTCATCAGCACAGAGGAGAAATGGTCCAAAAGGCCACATTTTGTCACCTCCAGACCAAGGAGATCCCTTCTATTCACCATGAGCACATCAGCAGCCTTCAAAAAACACAGGTTTTCCCCTCTGGAGGCAGCAGCAGATGCCATTTTCAATATTTCTCTGTCAAGTTCCTGACCTACAGAGCAGGATTTTAAAGTTTTCAGGGTGTTCCATCACAAAATCCTCTTCCATTTGAGGAGCAATTTGTGATTTGTTAGGAAGATGTCTGCTCCAAGGGATCACCCCCTGTCTTACTGGCATCAGGAATTCCACAGGAGGGGGGTAAAATAAAATGATCCACTTGCCCAACAGCCACCTTTTACTTTCCAGCTACATCACTACCTCCAGCCATTAATCCTGACTGGATTTATATTCCCTACACAAACCCAGGAGCACAACTAATGGCTGGTGATACAACTAATGGCTGGGATATTCCATTAGGATCCTCTCCAGACAGTTTGCTCCTCCAAGGACAAGCCCTGCAAAGCCACCAGTGGGACCTGGGAGCAGCTGAGCAGTTCTGTGTCACGCTGGTATTTCACATGCCTGTGTGTGGCTTGAGATGAGAAAAGCCACAAAAAGTCATGTACTGAACAATTATAACCTCAAAAAAAAAAAAAAAAAAAAAGAAACAAATAATCCGTTTTTTTGCACGGTTACTCACTGGAGGAAATGCAGAACAAAGCAATCCTATTAGCAGATAAAAAGAAAGGGCCCAGTAAACAATTCCCAACCATAGTGGTGTAGCCAACACATCCAGAAAAATGGACTTTCACTGCTGCTTTCCTGAGTCACTCAGCTAAGCCTAAAACCTTTTTCTGCTTCATTTTAACTTGGTGTTCACCACCACCACCACCTGCAACTGTGCACAGCGTGACAAAAACTCAGCAGTTCACATCCTGTCAGCCCCAAGCCACCAGCAACCTGACTTTTCAGACACAGCTCCAGGAACTGACTAAACTGAAGCTCTAAGCAGTTTACAATCAGACCAATTTCAGAGTTACCCACCAGAATACACCAGTCCAAAAATATTTAAGGGGGGGGACCTACAGGGAGCGAGCTAGAAGAGAGCACAGACATTTAATTCTTGTTCCTATGCCCTGCAAAGGCTTAAAGTGGGGCACTTCAAATCCTCAGTGAGTTTCTGTTCCAACACATCCTCGGAGAAGGGCTGAGATTATCACAAAAGCCTCAGTAAAACAAAATCAAAACAAACAAACCCAGACTTTAAAAGTCAAGTGAAAATGTGCCTGTGAGCTTGCCCAAGAGGACATTCCTGGCTCTGGGAGTGGTGCACTGATGACCTCACCGAGCTGCAAACTCAGGCCAGGAAGTGTTTTGCTCGTGTCTTCAGAATAGGAAGCTGGCATCCCAGGGATATTCCTCGGAATCAATCACCAAATGAAACCCAGGAACATAAATTCCCTCCCTATCAACAGCACAACGTTTGGGTTTAATGAGCCATTTTACAGAGCCATCATTAAAGTCTGATGTTGGACGTGGCCACCACGATGTCACCGAGGGCAGAGCTCGGCACCCTGGGCTGCATCACCCAGGGAAAAGCTGATATTTCCCCCTTCTGCGCATTCCTCCTCATTGCCATTAAACTGAATCCCTGCCTTTCGCTTGGAGTGAATCCCAGAAGTGACAGATGCAATAAGCATGAAGATTTCACTTGAAAAAATCCAATGATGTTTGAAAAGACAGCTCGGGAGAAGACAGAGCAATGCCAACAGTGAACACAAATGCTGATTAAAGCAATCTGGATAAAAGGCTACAAGTGACCATTGAAAAATTACTATTATGAAGTGCTGTATTAAAACAAACACCGAGCAAATGCTGCCTGACGTGTCCCCGAGCGTGTCAGGTCTTACTGGGGCTACCGAAAACACAGAAAAACACATATACCCAAAATAAACAGGCATTGCCACAAAAGTATTTGATCTTCTACCTTTGTGTACACAGTCCTTAGCAAAATCCACTATTAGCTGCAATAAAACCTTCCTGCAAGCACACAGCCATCTGGTTTCTCCCCCCTCCTTGAGCAGAAAAGATGATTCAATGCTCGTTATTCAAATGAAAATGGAATAAAGCCTCTCCTGCCTCCCGCACACAACACCCGCCGCTTTCCCCACATCCCAACACGCTTCTCCCGGGACACGCTGTGCCAGTTCACACCATTTTCCCACACTCCAGAGCTTCCCTCGTGTGTGCCACGGAGGGAGAGGTTGGCACCAGGTAACTTGGGAACAGCCTGGCCTAAAATTAAAACAAAATCGGCAAATTCAGCAGCGAACCGAAAAATCGACCGCAGCCTGGTGCGTTCAGAACATCCCTCTCTGATTTTGCCACCATCCTTGGTCTTGCTCCCAGTAATCCCCACACACATCTGCACGAGCAGACGTGCTCAGACCAACTCCAGCTGCTAAAAAAACCCCAACCTTAACGCACGTCACTTATCTTCAACAATAAAACTGCTTCCATCGGGTTTACTTTTGTTTCCCGGCACCTTTCACTGGCTTTTTTAAATTTCTTTTTGTTTTTCAGACCTGTCTCCAGTGCAGGCAGTCAGTTATGGCATCGCATTGTCTGGCTGGGGGTGCTACAGCTGAGTCTATGTGGTGGTGTTGGACACCTGCCCATGTGTCCAAGGCCTTCCCTCATGCTGCGAGCAGAATCAGTGGGAATTTCATAAAGCACAGGTAAGGACTAACCTTTAAATTCCAGCCTTTGGCAGATCACTGTTAAACAATGTGGCTTCCTGCACAGGAAAACAAAGCCCAGGGACATCTGCCCATGGCAAAGGGCTGGGATGAGATGGTCCTTTCCAACCCAAACCATTCTGGGATCCCCTGGTGATTCCATGACATGTCACACAGCCCAGGACTCCACGCATCTCCTGCACAGCCTGGAAACAGCCCCTGGTAACGCCGTGACAAGGACCTGCCCTGCGGGAGCCTCCGCAAAATAACCCCAAACTAAACCCCCAGCAGGGCGCTCATCTTTTGTCCTCTGCCATGGTGCACGGCGGGGACGGGCGCTCCGGGGGCGGCACACGCCGCTGGCACCGAGCGGCTGCTGCAGCGCCGGGCGGAAAAGAAGGAAAAGGGGATTAAAAAAAAAAAAAAAAAAAAAAAAAGGGAAAACGTGCGGAACAAAAAGCCCCTCAGCGCTGTCCCCGCCGCGGCATCAGGTGCGCGGCGGGAGCGCCCGGCGCCGCCGCCCCGCCCCGGGCTTGCCCTGCCCGGCGGCCCCGGCCGGATGCGGATGCGGCGGCGACCCCGCGCCGCTGCCTAATAAGGAGGGAGCGGGGAGCGGCCGGGGCCGAGGCGGTGCGGGGAGGGCGCTGCCGCCGCGGGCCCCGCGCTGACAGCGGCCGCTGCCTCACGGAGGGCTCGGCGGCCCCCGCGCGGGAAGGGCCCGCCCGGCCCGACCCCCGCCCTGCCCGGCTCCCTCCCGCCGGCACCGCGCCGCCCGCCCAGCCGCAGCCCCGTTCCCCGGTGCTCCCCGCTTCTCCCTGCTCGCCCTCACCGCCCCCGAGCCGCACCGCGATCCCGAGCCGCCTCCCGCGTCCGCTCCTCAGCCCGGCGGAGCCGCCACCTCCACCTCCTCCTCCGCCCGCCGCCGCCGCCCGACTGAGCGCCGCGGGGCGGGGCGGGGCAGCGCGGCCGCCGGGCCCCGCCCCTGCATAGACCACGCCCCACAGGCCACGCCCCCTCTGCTCAGGCACCGCCCGCGCCCGCTCCATCCATCGAGGGGCGGGGCTAAAGGGTGAGTGGCGGCTCGATTAGCCAATGACCGTGCGGTGCTCGCCACCACGCGCGGTCGCGCGCTCTGAGGCCCCGCCCCGCCGCCCCTCAGTGGAGGGAGGGGGCGGGAGGTCATGAGGGGCCTGAGGGACCGGCCATGTCCTCCCTGAGGGACCAGTCCTGTCCGCTCTGAGGGACCGGCCATGTCCTCCCTGCGGGACCAGTCCTGTCCGCTCTGAGGGACCGGCCGTGTCCTCCCTGTGGGACCAGTCATGTCATGCCTGAGGGACCGGCCATGTCCTCCCCGCGGGACCAGTCCTGTCCTCTCTGAGGGACCGGCCGTGTCCTCCCTGTGGGACCAGTCATGTCATGCCTGAGGGACCGGCCATGTCCTCCCCGCGGGACCAGTCCTGTCGTCTCTGAGGGACCGGCCATGTCCTCCCTGGGGATCAGTCATCTCATGTCTGAGGGATCGGCCGTGTCTGCCCTGAGGGATCGGTCATGTCATCCCTGAAGGATGGATCGTGTCCTCCCTGAGGGGACTGATCGTGTCCCCCCTGAGGGATCGGTCATATCCTCCCTGAGGGGACTGATCGTGTCCTCCCTGAGGGATCGGCCGTGTCTGCCCTGAGGGATCGATCATGTCATCCCTGAGGGATGGATCGTGTCCTCCCTGAGGCATCAGTCGTGTCCTCCCTGGGGCATCGGTCGTGTCCTCCCTGAGGGATCGGCCGTGTCTGCCCTGAGGGATGAGATGAGCCTGGTGTCCTCAGAGGCAACGCAGAGGATAACCAGCAGCTCCACAAGAAAACAACCACGTCCCCTCACGCTGTCACACCAAATCACAGTGGCTGTGGTGAGAAAAGGACAGTGACAAACGCCTCCGCTAAAGACTGCAGAGCTCAACCCCCGCTGAGAGCCGCACTTCAAGGAGGCACCCGGAGCAGAGGTTTGAAACCAGAGGTCCTCCCCACTGCACTCATGGTAAAGACAGTTCGGGGATGCTGCGCTTTGAGGTGTTAAGGTTTGTACCTGTGCTGTTGTGACAGATCAGGCGAGCGCTTTGCACACACACCTGGCTGCACGCAGGTGACACCGCCACACTCGGGGCCATGCCGCCCTCAGGGAGCCCGAGGGGCGGGTGAACAACACCCGAGCAGAACCCACAGCCCTCAGTGTTACCATACATGGCCAAAACCAAAAACTCCTCGAGCTTCCTCATCCGTTTGGGCCGACGTTTGCACGTCGTTCATTTGCATGCGGTTTGCTGCTGAAGGGGAGCGATGTTTCAGGGGAGCGACACCCCGCTAATTCCCCATCCAATCCTTCAGAATTTGAAGGAATATGTGTCGTGACGAGCTGAGCTGAGAGCCCTCCTCCTCCCCCGTAAAGCAGTGACACGACCATGAATTACCTCCACCGTGAGTGATAGCTGGTGTTAAAACACCCTGAAAACCTCAGCGAGATACATTTGTCCTGGTCTGACTGTCACAGCTGATGGAAACATCAGTAGCTACAGATTAAACAAATGTTATCCTGCATTTATTAACCTTTGACACTAAATGTAACCACTGATCCAACAAGCAGCCAAGCCTCCCTTCCTTAGTGAGCAACACCTTGATAAAAAAAGTGATACGCGCAGAGATTGGATTGGCAAGGCTGCACCCCTGCCCGTGACAACAATTACCCAGAAATTAATTAATAGCTTCCTTCCGAAAGCCAGCCGAACACAATTACACCACCCTGTTCCTTCAAACAATCCCGTTAAAGCTAAAAGAGAAGAAACTGAAAGCAGCCTTGGAGCAGAGCTGCAGGTAACCTGGAATTTAGGGAGTTCAGGTTGTGATTCACATTTTCCACATATGTGCGTGACGTTTTGAAGGTCACAGAATGAGTCAGTGATAGAGCTGAGAGTCCTGCTTGCCCATCCTTAATTTCTTACAAGTCTCAGACCTGTAGGGGGGGAGTTAAAATTTTATAAAGCTGATATTTGAATCATGTACCAAGTGATGCTTTAGCCTGGCCTAGAAAACAAGAGCGAAGGCAGCAGCACCCAGAGCTGCCTGACAGCTCAGAAAGGGGAACCAAGGAAGATTTTTGGCCTCCAACTAAAAAGAAAGTGACACACAGAGGGCACAAAGTGAAATTCGTCCTGAGAAATCTGATTGAAGGCTAATCCTCTCAACAACTGCCAGGGGAAGGGTGGATCCTGCAGGGATGGACGTTCTGTGCCCAACACAGTGCTGGAAGACTCACTAAGGATGGACTCAGGTGGAAATGACACCTGTGGAACTTTTACCAGAGCTTCCTAAAACAGCTGGATGGAAACACTCCAAAGAACACACAGACCCTATCTGGGATTACCGAGCTGTTTAGATCACAAGGTGATGAAGAAATTACAGGAATTTTAGTCTGAATTCTCCAACAAACACAAGGAACAGCTCAGGTTTTACACGTTCTCTTTGGTTCTGCTGTAACCACTAATTTTCATCACTTCAGGTGAGTAAAACCACCCTAACAAACAATTTAAATGTTGTCCAGAGTGCTGCAAGCCCAACAACTTGTCAAAATATGCCACAAATCCTAATATTTCCAAAGGAAAACCACCAAATCCTTACAGCTACAGGGAGCCACACACCAAAGTTTACCCCATTTTATCAGCACCTGGTCAGCCACATTTTGCAGAAATTCAGGATTTATTAAAAGATCCATTTCACCACTTTTAGCCATCCCACATATTTTCCCCCTCGGCTACATCACTGCAGGATTGCTGCAAAGTATCTCACAGCCTTTATACGGAAACAGCACCGTGGCTACAGACTCCACCTCTGAAACTTATGTCAGCTGCTAAATTTAGCCTCCTGCAAATATGCATCAACTCCATCCCTGCAATAAATCCCCCCTGCTTTGCTCCTGGGATGAGCCTGATGTGCTTCACAAGGACCACGTTGGGTGTGTCCCACAGCCTTCCCCACCAGGGAGATGTTTGTAGTTAGAGGAGGTGAAGAAGCACCTGAGACACCTTTTTTTTTAGGAGAAATTTTGATTATATTCTTCAATTTGGTGTCTCTGAGCCAACCCAAAGGGGTGGCAAACCCCGTTTTTGGAACCAGGAAGGTCGCTGGAGGGATGAACTTGTCTCAAACGTTTCGTTTTGCTGAAATCCTCATGGCTAAATATATTCTGAATGGAGGGAAACGGCTTAGGGAGGGTTTAGAGAGATCAGCAATTTAAAGTCCTGTTATTTTGCAGCTTAACTTCTAAATCAAGTGAAATATGCCAGACAGGACAGTCTTGAACCCTGAGTTTGCAGGTATCTGAGTTATACAGCTTTTCAAGGACTTTTTATATCCCTATTTATCTATTTCCTGAAGCCTTTTGATTATTATTATGTTTACTTTATCATAATATTTAATTACCAGGAAGTACTAGGTTCTCCCACATGAAATTTGAATATTTTTATATTTCTCTTTCTACGGCTTCCGTAATTTAGGGATCCCATCAAGGCCACACCCAGCAGCATTGGGAAGAGCTGCTCCTGCTGAAATCAGGAATGTGATCTTACTTTTCACCTGACATTATTGGAATTTAGTGTTTTTAATGCAGGGAAAGGTTCCCTGCCCATGGCAGAGGGTTGGAATGAGATGACTTTAAATCCCTTCCAACTCAAACCATTCTGGGATTCTCTAAAATCTGAACTGATTGCAGTGACAAACCCACCCCACCACACTTTCTGTCCGTGGAATTAGATTTACTCTGAGCATTAATTTACTTTTTCTGCCTTGATTCCTCCATGTCCATGGGCACGGAGAGAGTGCCAGGGGCAGCTTTATGAAACTACTCCCAATCCTGGTTTTCAGGAGACATCTCCATGATCATCAACTGTTGAGCAGCTGCCAGGATGAAATTGTTCTCAGAGCCACCAGGGCTCTGGATAATGGGAAATCGATTCTCTCGTTGTCTGGGAGGATGTGCTCTGCCCAGGGAAGTGCTCCCCAGCTCCTGCAAAGGGTTTGTCTGGAGAGAGAGGGAGAGCAAAATCCCTTTGGACTGGCCTTATTCAACCCTTGGCCAGAAAGGGGAGCTGCAGAATTAGGGAATGAAGATAAGGAGAGCAAAATGTTCCATCGGATGTTTTGAAACAACAGCCAGGAAGGGAGAATAGTCTGAAAGCACGGCAGAGCTCGTGGGCAAGGGAAGAGGAAAACATGGATTAAAGGACAGGGTTAGGAAAAGCACCCCTGAGCTTTCTTCCCAGCTCTGTGTGGCATGGAACCATCACTGTTCTACTGCCAGACCCCAGAACTGGGGTCACATCACAGCCCCCCTCCCCAAAGGGCAATAAAATCCCCTGTGGTGAGAGAGGAGCTGCCCTGGCATCGCTCGTGTGCTGCTTGGAACGGCTGGAAGATGCTGGAGATGGACAAGGAATGAGTGAACATTAGGCCAGGATGTGCATTAATAATTGATGTTATTGTTATTAATGATTTACAATAGATTTCATCAAGCACATCTATTGCTGCATCTCCCCACTCTCACACCTTTTGTGCAGCAATATCGATGTCAGACACGTCCCTCCCAACTCAGCTGGAAGAAAGGCATCAAAAAAATGAGTTTTTACAGCAAAAAGAAACCTCTAATTTCAAGCTAATCTATTTCCTCATGTATTTTTTTCCATCATTGGACAGGATTGTGAAATATATTTTCATTTCTTTTCTATTTCTTTGGTGAAGGGGAAGTAGGTCCCAATACCTAATTAAAATGTTGGGCCACCAAATAAACCAAAAGCAATTGCTTGCAACAGATGGGATTTCCTTTGTTGCTGCCTCCGGATGATTAACGAGGAGGAGAGAGACAAGAAAGCAGAACTGAAAAAGAAAAAAAAAAAAAGAAAAGAAAAGAAAAAAAAAAAAGAAAGCAAGCTGTATTTTATTTACAACATGAATATCCTGGGATTGACAATTCCTAGCAAGAAAATATCAGGCAGGCAGGGAAGGAGCCAGGGCTGGGTGCTGGGGTTCCTGGGCACTGATCACAGAGCCTCAACATTCAAGCACTTTGGAATCCTTTTGCCATCTCCTTCTGTTTCTCTCCCTGCTGTCTAGGATCAGGTTGAACCAAAGGTGCTAGAAAAATCAGAGGTATAAGAAAGGAAACACATAAGGGTAAATCTGGGTGAGGTGTCTGTGTTTGAGATTCGGGAAGATCAATGTTTAACCCAGCTTTTCAAACCCCAACAGACTGTCACGGACAGAGCAAAATGAGAAGCTGTTCCTGCTCTTCTTCCTGCTCCAGTGGAAGCTGTCCCTGCCCATGCAGGGGGTGGAACGAGATGGGCTGTGAGGTCCCTCCCAACCCGAACCGTTCCGTGAGTTGCTGATTTTTTATTGCAACATTTCCGCGGTTCAGCACTGAAATATTGTCTCAACCCTCCCTCCCTGTTTCTTCAGGAGGACAAGGAGGTAAATTTGTGTCAGGAGGGATTGAGCTGCAGCTGGTATTGCCTAGGGGAGGGAGCTGATTCCCTGTATCCCTTCCCACCTCCTCCTTCTGCCAGCCCTATTGCATCCACCTGCTCCTTCCATCCCGGGAAGGATGTGCTGCTCAAACATCCCAGTGCCCGGCGTGGCTGATGGGAACGCTCCAGCTCAGTGATCCCAGACCCTCCAGAGATCTCAGAACCTCCCTCTCAAGGAGTGTGGAGATCCAGACACTCAGATACCACCCCCCTGCTTGGTGCTCTGAGCCTGGCACTGCTTGCAGTGACAAGCATCTCCCACCTCTAGTTCTTTACATGGTGCAACGTGTCCTCAGCTGCTTCCTGAGAGCACTGGAGCTGTTTGTCATCCCTGCAGGGATTTTGTCATCCCTGACACACACAAACTGTGGCACGTTCATGCTCTGCCTCTGTCGCGACAGTAACCGACAGCACGGCGTGGGATAATCACACCTATTTTTTAAGCAAACTCAGTTGAAAGCCACCACAGATTTCCTGTGCCTTAAAACACTTATTTTCCCTTATAAGGAAATGCACAATTGCAGATTGTCACTGAACAGAAGATGGGAGTTAAGCAGCGTGGGTCGGGTGGCTCCTTGCGGGATCCAAACTCTCACACGAACACTCATCTCTATCCCTCCCTATTTCTGCAAAACTGCTGTTTTACCAGGAAAATTTCAGCAGAGTTCACTTCTCCATATTTTTTGCAGTGAAAGGGTTTCCAAGTTGATGTCATTCTCCTGAAAGGCTTATTCAGTGAAGTCACAGTGCAGGAGAAAAAGAACTTAGAGAAAATAATACTGCTTTTTTGTAGCTAAAATAAAATTACATTGGCTCGCCCAGTGCCTGGAGAGACAGAGGCAAATAATCCCACACGGCAGTGGGAGGAAGCATCCTATGGACACTGCTGCACCGTGGCTGCTGTGAGAAGCAGTGAACTGTATTTATTCCTACACAGGAGTCTGACAAAACAAAATCTTTCTCCAAAACAGTTTCACTGCACCAAGGGCTTTGAACCAGCACCTGATTCCCACCCTGCCTCCATAGGAGACTCCATGCACCCTGAGCACATCCCGTCTGTCACCCAGCTATTCCCGGCAGTTATTCCCCATCCATGGCCGTGCTCCCACCTTCCCTCCCCACCAGCCCTGGAACAGCCACCTTTAGGACCCCCCCAGTTCCACAGCAGAGCCGAGACCCCTCACTCCTCACCTTTTTTGGGTGCTGGTGCCGCTGCCGTCCCCTCCGACGCCTTGGGCTTTTCGAAGGTTTTCTTGGCATCGGCAACTTTAAGCACATTCTCGTCCTCCTGACTCTTCCTCCCCTTCCGCTCCGGCTCCTCCGAGCCCCCTCCTCCCGCAGTCCTGCCTCCAGGGAGCAGCTCCGTGCCCGCCGCTGCCCACTGCTCCCTGCCAGGCTTGGCCTCATCGCCGAGGGGCTCCAGCAGCGCCTCCGTAAGCGCCACAGCCTTGCTCATACTCAGAGCCAGGCTCTCCTTGCTGTGGGTCCTGACAGGAGGGGCCGGGGGGGTTCTTTTCGGGATGTAGGAATCGAGTTCATCTGCTTCACCTCCCAGCTGCTCCCTGCTCTCCGGCAGCTGGCTGCTGCTCTGTCTCGAAAGCTTCCCGGTGTCTCTGACCACCGAGGGATAATTTGGGACCTCAGGGACCATTCTCTCGAGGCTCTTCACTACCTGCTGGTCTGGCTCGGGCTTCCTGGCCGGATGCTCCTCGCCGGCCTGGCCGTTCTGGCACAGCTCCGGCGTTCTGTCGGGCTGGGGGGTGAAGCTCCGCGCCTGCCTCAGGCTCTCGGCTGCCTTGCTGCTGTCCCTGGGGATGTAGGAGACAGGCGTTCCTGCCTCCTGCTTGCTTTGCAGGATGTAATCCATGAGGATGGCGTTGCGCTCGAAGCTGTCGGACCTGACGGGCACGGTCGGCTTGTTCCCCTCCGAGGGGCCCTTGGGGCTCAGTTTGGTCACTTGCCTGCTCTCCGCGCTGCTTTCCGAGTCCGAGCGGCTCATCTGCCTCCTCAGGACTTTTTCCAAGGAGTTGAGCCTGCTGAGGCTCGGACTTGCCACCTTCCCATCCCCTGCGTAGTCCTCCTGAATCAAGGGTAGCGTGTCCTCTGTCTCTTCCCATTCCTCCTCAGGTTCCGTTTCTGCCTCCTGGATGAGGCGCCGGTACTCGCTCTCCTCCAGCCTGTAGACCACCGGCCTCACCGTCCTGCCCGTGCCCACCCGCCTGGGCACCACCTCCAGCTCGTAAACCTTCGGAGGGGCTTCTCCCTCCTGCCCTCTCCTGCACCCTTTGGACACGGGATGCTCTTCCAGGCGCAGGTCCCCTGCCAGCCCCCGCTGCCCTCTCTGCCCGCTGCTGCTCATCTCGGACCTCTTGGCAGGGCCTCCGGTGTCGCTCCGGGGGTCGGGGAGGTCCCCCCGCTCCCGGCTGTGTCCCAGGCCCTCCTGGCTGAGCTGCAGCAGCGGATAATCCTCGCACGTCCCTGCGGAGTCTCCCCGGGAAGCTGGGCAGTCTCTCCCCCTCGCCTTACTTGTGTCATCCCGTAAATATCCACAGTACTGCCAGGTGGAGGCTTCCATGGCCGGGAGCTCTGTCACCGTAAATCCTGGTTCCAAGTGCTTTGGGACTGGCCAGCCAAGATTTTTCCCACCTTGGGTCTCGGCAGGCTTTCAGCACCGCCTTCTCCTAGCTCCGCTCTGGGAGACGGCAGCACTTGGAAGCGTCGGAGCCTGGGTCATGTGAACCGACGTTCCTTGGCCTCATGGCCAGCGGAGAGGAACATCCCGTTGGCACGACGGAGCCCCTGCTCCGCCGCTCCTGACACCACACCCAGCACAGCTGGTGCCACGCTGGTCCCTACCCAAACGCATCCCACCTGGATAACTGGAAAAACCCCCTCCAGCTGCTAATTTGCTGGTCCGTGGCACTTCGCAGTCAGGACTTGCTTCCCATCTGCATCCTTCTCCAGGGATTCTCCTCTTTCCCCAACCTGCTCCAGCAACAGCTCCCCACAGTCCTGTGCAGCAATCCTGGCTTCCCTCCGATTTCGCTGCTTCCAGAGGGATTTACCGCCAGGCTGTCTGGGCAGGATCACCTCTGTCAGCTCCTCGTGGGTTTCACGGAGAGATGGAAACCCGCATCCCTGCCCCTGGCACTCCTCCCTCCTCCCTGCCCCGCGCCCGTCGGACGCGGAGCGGCTCCCCCAGCGCTCCTTCCTTGGAAGCAGCGCTCAGCCTTGGGCTGCGTCCCAGAGATCAGGGGAGAGATGCCGCCTGCGTGGAGTGCGCGGGGCAGAGCCGGAGCGGCTGGAATGGTCTGCGGGAATGCGTTATGGCAAAGGGAATTGCTGGGACAGAGAACGGCTGCCCGAGACAAACACGGGAGCCCGACAGCAGCCTCAGACATGACTTTCCCTGCGGAGACTCCAAAACACAATTATCAAAAATCCCTATTAACGCGCCGGGCATTTCTCTAAATAACCCTCCAAGGAGAACGTTCCTCCCTTTGGATAACGCTCCGGAAGGCGGTGGAGCCGGAGAGCTGGAGGGCTCTAATCTGTTTGTACACAGTTGGGATGCCTGGCATTGCAGCGAGCCGCAGCTCCCAGCCCCGCTCCCAGCCCAGCCACTGCCCCAGAGCTTTGCCTTTTATGGTTCCCCGAGCCGGGAAGCATCCCGAGGCAGGATGCAGGAAAACACCTAGATCATCCCAAAAAGAGATGCCTGCACAGGCACCGCTGCAGTGTCGGGGCTGAGTTACCCCAGTGTCACCTGAAGAGTTGGCAAACAGCCCCCAGGACCTGGCCCCAGCCCAAATGCATCCCCTGATATTCCATGGGGCTGGGAAATCCTGCATGGCCTCATCCAGAGCCCTCAAGGACCCAGGCAGCCTCTGAGCACCATCGACCCACAGCAGCTGTGGGGTGACACCTGGACCACGGTCATTTGTCACCACCTCATCCCATGGCCCGTGCCAGGAGTGAATCCTGGCCATCGCCGAGGGGAAGGAGCGAGGGATGAGGGTTATCCCGGCCCTTATCGGCCCGGAGCCAGCCAGGCCCCTCGCTGGGACAGTTCTTTATCAGGGCACGTTGCAGAGCTGCTCTGCACAGACAAAACCCCGTTTGTTTCCACTGGAAGTCTTAAATCCCTGCCGGGGCTGCCCAGAGCAAACACAACCAATTCCCAGCGGGATCAGGGCTGGTGGCCGGGCTCCTGCTGCTCCTGCCAGCACAGGCAGCGGGAGAACCTGGCAGCAGCAGTCCTGGCAGGTAGAGAAATGCTGAGCAAGGTGTGCTGGCAGGTGCAGGAGTGAGGAATGTCACAGCCAAGTCACTTCTCCCGTGGGATGAACTCACTCAGCGTTGGTACTGGGACCCGATCGATAATTCCGAGTGTTCCCCTCGAGCCCTCATGGCAAAGCCAAATTCCTTCTGGGCTTCTCACAAACCCTCACGATTTGGGGATGTTGTGGTGCTTCGGGCTTGTCCTGGGTGGGGATTGCAGAGCCCAGGGTTGGTGTGGAAGGGGCACAGCCGTGTCCTTGGACCTGCCCTGGGCGTTGTGTCCCGTGTTCCGGGGAGCTGCTCGGAGCTGTGACACTGCACCAACGCGGTTCTGCTCCTGAGCCCTCTGCATAAAAGGAAATGGCAGCTGCTGCAGCGTTGCTGCTGCCCCATCCTTCAAACAGAGGGAGGAAGAGACTTGTAGGGAATACGCACCGAGGCTGGAGCAAACCTGCCCGGCAGCGCAGCTCAGCCTGTGCCTGCTGCAGGAAGCGGCTCCTCTGGCCTCAGCAGCGCCGACTCGCAGCTTCTGATTAGAAAAATATTTACATTTCCACCTTTCCAGAGGCCAGTGTGGCTATTCCAGCACGGCCCAGCAGGAATGGACACAGAGGCATCATCCTGGGGCTGCAGGCAGCTGGAGAGCCACTGCCAGACAGCAGCTTCTCCTCTGCTGGCGTGGAAGTGCAGCCACAGCCCTTGGAGTCTTTCCTGTGGCTTCCCTGTGTGCTACAATCAGCCTCACCCTCCTGCCAAACCTCATCTTTTTACCCAGAACCACCATTAAAACGCCTGCTCACCACCCCTGTGGTCACCCAACTCCACGTGGAACTGGGAAACGCTGGCAGGGAACCATCCTGCCATGGCAGGGTCCTCGAGGAGATCGGCTCGGGAGCACCTGCAGCTCCTCCATGGGGGAGATGAGGGGCCCGGCTGGACCCTGCTCCTTCCCACCACCCCAGCTCCCAACTCGAGGGCACCCAGTGCCAGGCTGCCCCTGCCCACGGCAGCTCCAGGCTCAGGCATCTCCTTTGGTCAGTGAGGCTATAAATAAACCCTCCCTGGTCGTCGGAGAGAATTTGTGTTGCTCCAGATGTTGCCTGGTTTTGCCATGGCAACATCACAACAGGATGTAACATTCGGCCGTGAGGAACCGCTCCGAAAAGGACCAATTTCCAATCTGAACAAGAACACAAAAAGAGCCAGGGACTCACCAGCAGCCCATGGTCCGGCCATTCCACGGTCCCATCTTGTGGTTCCCCACATCCAACTCAGACCCACCTCTGGAGCTGGGAACTGCTCCATGGGGAGGCTCCATCTTCAGGAAGCTGAGCTGAGCAGGGAGCAACGTCTCCGTTGATGTAGCCAAGAGATGCAAGTTAAATGAGCCAACAGCAAACATTTACCCCAAAACAGTGTTGGCTGAGGGACAGGCTGTGCTCCAGAACCTCAAACACCAGTGGGAAGCTGTTCTTCCCAATCCAGAGCTCCGGGGCTCTCAGACGAGCACGAGCGGCCGCGCTGGAGAGAGGTAACCCTGGGGTCTACGAGCCCCACACAGCCCCTGCTCCCGCTGATTCCCTTCCTGTGCCATCGTGCCAGCTCATCTGGGAAACTCCAGGGAGGCCCTGTCACTCCAAGTGCTCCGTGCCGGGGTCCTGGATCAGGGCAGGGACAGATCCGGTTCCAGCTCCCGGTGCCTCAGCTCCCGCAGCAGCACCTGCCCCAGAGCTGCTCCCACACCTCGTGATCCAGCTCTCCCCTGGGGAGACCCTCAGGTGAAGGAGACCCCAATGCTCCAAACCCACCCCCGGCAGCCCAGCCCAGTGCCCTCCCCATCGTTTGCAGATGATTTTCCCAGCCAGGGAGCCGCTGTCCGTGCTGAGTCCCTGTGGAAGCTCCTGGCCTTCCACACCTGGGATGGGCTCTTCTGAGGGAATTCACAGCCCACGCTGCTGTGGCAGCACCAAGCCCCTCTCCCAGCCAGGATTTTCCAGGCTTGGCAGGGTGCAGGTGTCACTTTTCCATGTGCCACTGCTCCGCTGGCAGCATCGTCTCCGGAAGGTGAGAGGCTTGTCCTGAACTCAGTCTGGGATCTCTGAAGAGACCGGGTGGAGAATGAGGGAATTTCAGCCTATTCCTCTGGATCCTGCTTTCAGGGGCATCAGAAAACAGCCAGGACCCCAAAATGAGGGAAGCAGAGCCAGGATAGATGGGGAATGATAACAGGGCAGACAGTGGCTCTCGGGATATCTCCCATCCCCTCCTTTTCTGCCCACCCCTTCAGGGCCTGTTCCCCACCTCCAAACAAAGCTACAAAACTCATTTGTAAAAGGGAAAAAAAAAAGTTTATTTTTTTTTCCTCACAAGAAGCACATAAAATATCCAGGACATTTTTACAAACAAAAGTAAAATAAAAAAAAAAGTGCATGATGCATCCCTCCCGCGGGCGTACAGTACAAAAATCCTGCAGATTTCCATATAAAACCGGGATAAGAAATACCATGGAATAAAAGAACGTTGTTATGGAGTACAGCAATGCACAGGAACAGCTACACATCACTCATCCCCCTCCTCAGGGACTGACCGGGACAGTCCCCACCGGGAGTGTCCACACGGCCGAGCCAAACCCCCCCGGCACGGGAAGGGCCTCGGGAAGGGCCCCGGGGAGGTCGGGCACTGCTGCCCCACGGAGCGACACCACCCGGACTGGGAATAAGGTGCCGGGGTTTGTGCATTTCAGGATTTCTGGCAGGACGGGACAGGGTTTGGATCTGCCGAGCAAAGCGTGGTCGGTGATGGGATGTATCCCTGCACACCCCGCCCGCGTTCCGGCAGCGCTGCATAGATCAATGGGATCAACGGGATCAACGGGGACACCGGGAGCAGCCACCGGCACCGCGGCTGTCACGGAGCCCTTTGGTTCTGCCATGCCCAGAGCAGAGGGAAGCGGTAGCAGGTGAGCAGTGCAGAGCTCGGCGGGGACAGGAGGGCAGGACAGAAGGAGAAATGGTCTCACTGCTACCGGAAACACACCAAAAGCACCAAAAACTCCCCAGGGAACAGCAAACAGCAGAGTCCAACAGCTCAGCAGATACACAGTGTTTGTAAACTATGAGTAAGGCACTCCATCGTAAGGACACGTACGACACGTGGGGAGGACGAGCACATCAACCTTTGTCATGCAACAAACCCGACGGGACGGGGCAGGTTTGGCTACAAACCCCCGGGAATGGCACAGCGGAGCTTCCGGAGCGGCTCCCACCAAGCCGGGTCTGTATCCCGACCACGCAGGGAGGGAGCCCCGAGCCCCGAGCGAAGCCTGGGGCTGATCCAGCCAGAGCCAGGTGGGAGCAGCAGCGGGGGAAGGCGGAGGGTGCCGAGCTGAGCCCCGGAACACCCCCAGAACTCGGCAGGCACTCGAGAAAGAGGAAGGAAATCAGATGTTCGCTTGTATCAGTTCACGGAATTTTGGGAATTCGTTCAAATCCGTCCCCAGCACCTCTTCCCTCAGCCAGGCAGCGATGGGAAGGGTCGGCAGCACACAGGGAAAAAAAAAAACCTGTGGGTGGCCCTGGGGAGCCGAGGGTGACGGTGGAACTGTGCTGGGGTCACTCTGCGGGCGGCAGAGGCTCCCGGGCAGGGGACACGGAGGGCTCCCGGTGCTGCTCCGACCCTGCGGCACCCAACAGCCCCGGGGCCTCCGTCTGCCCCTTCCCAAATCCCAATCTGGGTGCGAAGGAGAATAAAGATGATCCAAACACAGGGAATGGATCCGGCCGTGGCTCATGGGGATTCATCCTGCCCCGAGCACGACCGAGCGCTGCCTCAGCCCAACCAAGCAGAGGCTCCTGCACAACTTCCCTGTGGGAGCAGTTTTTGCTCCACACCGGCTCTCCTGGGTGGAACAAGTGCAAATCAAATTCAGACTCTTTCAGGAGGGACAATTATTCACTGATTGCCTGTCCCTACAATTCCTCACACAAATGAAACATGCAGGATCTTATGCTTAAGGGGTAAAAAGGAACTCCAGGCATTTAGGGCAGAAAAATACACAGCTCCCTTCCTCGAGACACTGGATTTTCAATCAATACAGTTCAGAGCAGCTGCTGCAGCCTGGCTCTGCCCCACCTCAAAGAGAGGAGTTGCGAGAAAGCCTTTCCATGGAGATTTTAAAATGTGGGACTACTCACAGCCAGTGTGAGCAAATCCACCTGTTTGACCCCCAAAATCTGCTTCAAAACATCACCTGAAGGCACATGGCCTCGGGTGGGATCGGGGGCACCGAGGTTTGGAGCACATCCCCTGCTCACTTCCCAAGCTCTTCCCTCTGGAGTCAGCAAGGGCTCGCATGGAGCAGCTCTTGACCAGGCTGGTTGCCAGAAATACTCAGAGAGAAGTGCATTCCCTATGGAATGCCAGGCAGCAACCCTGGCAGGAGGGGTAACACTGGACTGAGAGCACGGACAGCCCCCGGCTGCCCCCTTCCCTCCAACATCCCTCTCCTCGGAGCGTGTCCGTGTTTCTGTCCGACTGCTTCCCAAGCAGGATTCATGGGGCTCTCACAGCCCTGTGAGGTCTGGGGCAGGCCCAGCCCGGCTCCAGGGCCACCCAGGCTCCTGACACCCACCATAAATAACACCCAGGATTCCTCCAGCAGCTCCCGGGCTGCCAGCAAACCCAGGGCACAGGGACCATCCTACAAACCCCACAGCACAATCACAAACGACACTCGGTCACCTAAGGGGCTCCAGGAGAGCTGCCCCTCCTCGGCCACCTCCTGTCACTCACAGCCCAATGACAGAGGGTCCCTGGCACAGCATCCACGACACCAACACAGCTTCACATCACGAGGGTCCACGGGCAACCACTGGCCAGGCTCTGTCAGCACTGGGACAACACCGACCACGACGACAGCAAAACAGCCCAAGAACACAACACCTGGGACAGCCACACAGCCGGGCTGACATCGGGTCACAGCGTCCCCACGGACACAGCTCAGCACTGTCACCTCCCAGCCACAGCCCGGGGAAGCCTCTGTGTCCACACTGCTCCAGGCCTTTACAGCTAATGCTAAGGGAATTCCTTCAAACAACAGCAAGAATTCTGGGAAAAGCCTTTTGGATAAAAGCCCCGAACAACAAACCAGGACGAAAAGCCAGCGAGAACAGAGGTAGTGTGCGTGTCACCATTTTAAGGATTTTCCACAAGTGCCCTGTTTAAATAGAGACTTGTGTTTGTTCTGTAAAAAAAAAAAAGTCATGAGTAATTATTCTGAGTCTTTGAAACAGAGTATTTCAGCATTTTAGATATAGATAGAGATACAAATATCTATCCATAGCCACACACAAATCCACGTTATTACACTTGGCAAACAGTACTAGGAAGAGCATCCTGCAGGACAACAGGCAAGTCACACACCAAGTCCTCCTCTAAGCCATGCAACACATTTTATTTCCCTTGTGCCCTTCACCGTGACCCATCGTGGTTCTTTCCTCCTCTCTCGGAGCACAGGAAGGGGATGAGGAGGTGGCACCAGATGAGCTGCTGCAAGTCAGATGATAAAACAGCACTGAGGCAACGAATAAATGCTGCAAACCCCCAAAATCCAGCCCCCTCCTCCCCCTGCAAGGCATCAACTTTTGCCCATCCAGAGCGTGTTCTTCAAGTTCCCACCCAAAGGCTTCAGCCCCGCTTTGGAGGCACCATCCGTGCTCCTCAGGGTGGGCTCACAGAGCACAGAGCACTCGCTGGACACAGCCTCCTTGGAGTCCGTGATGGTGGACACATCCACGTCACTCGACAAGTCCTCGGAGGACAGGTTAAGACATCCCAGCTTGGCGAGGGAATTGGACCTTTTCAGGGGTGAGGACACGGTGAGGCCGGCCAGGCGCAGCCTGGTCTCGATCTCCTGCGTGCGCTGCTTCACCAGCCCGGGCTTGCCCCGCACGCTGTGGATGCTGTCGCTGCTGGAGCTCCGCGTCAGGTTGGAGCTGCGGGAAGAGGAGGGGGTGTAGCAGATCGTCTTCAGGAAGTCCTTGGTGAAGCTGCTCGTGTGCTCCAGGCGGCACCCGGCTGGCGTGGAGGTTTTCTGGGAGATCCCCTCCAGGACGCGCTTCACCCCCAGCTTCTCCACGTCGTTCTCGGTGTCTGCGGGCACCAGTGGGGCCGGCGCCAGGAGGGGCACGAGGCCGGGGTGGGACATCAAGTCCTCGCTTTCCTCCACGATGCTGGAGTCGACCCTGCCCAAGGAGCTGTCCCGGAGCAGCGCTGAGGCATCCGAGGGCAGGCTCTTGAGGCGCTCCAGCTCTTTGGTGTGCTTCCTGACCAATCCCGCTTTCTGCAGCTGGAGCAGCGACTCCTGGTGCTGCATCAAGTAACTGTTGGCGCTCGGCTTTTCCAAGTCTTTGCTGAACAACAGGTACTTCAGGTCCTTGGTGGGTCTGGGGTCCTTCCTGGCCAGAGACTCTTCCCTCACCACCTCTGCCTGAAGGAGGCTCCTGTCACAGTGGGAGTTTCTTCGGGGCAGCAGAGTTTTTTCGGGGGTTTTTGGCGCATCTTTCCCTCTCTCCAGAAGGCCGCAGTGCTGATCGAGTGACCTGCATGTGCCAACCTCCAGAGTGCCAGCTCCCGGCGCCAGAGGAAGCGGAGCCTCGTTGTGTTTAGTTCTCACTGGCTCCTCGGGGTGTGCCCTGCTGGGCAGGTGCTCCATCAGGTGGGAGTGCAGGTGGGGCAGGAGCGGGGGCTGGGTGCAGATGGTGCTGCTGCGCCGCGCGGCGCCGGCGCTGAGCCTCTCGCACTGCTCCCCGAAGGAGTCGGGGGACAGCCCTGCTGAGGAGTACATGCAGTCAGTGCACGACTGGTAGGAAGGCTTCACCTTGCTGAGGATCCCGAACACGGCGTCGTGCTGCAGGAGAGAAAACAGGCACGGATCAACGAGCACGGAACAGACACCAGCACAGCCCACACGGTGTGGGACAACTAAAGAGATCTGGAACAAAGCCCATTTCCACCTCAGGCCCTGCAGCAGGAACTACAGCCATGTGCTTTCCCAGCAGACAGTGTCTCCAAGGAATACCTACCATGCCAAGCGAGGGTCACGCAAGCGAGCTGCCCACAGCACTTTACAGGGCACTCACTGGGCACTCTCTGGCATCTACATCCACAGCTCGGGCAAGCAAAGCCCTGGTCAGAAGCACTTCGAAAGGGGAGAAGCTCATCATGGAATGAAAGGCTTTATCCAAGTCAAATGAAACTGGGCTATGAGGATGAGAAGAGCAGTTTCACTTGCAGCAGAGTCAGCCATGCCAATCACCTCCATCTCACCTCCATACGCACCTCAAAATCCTCTGGGCAACTCCTTTTGCTGTTGTTGTTATTCAAGTTCTCCCTATTGAGCCTGCTCTCTTCCTTGTGCATGGACAAACGCCGCTTCCACTTCTCCATGGGATTTTCCTCCCTGACACCATCCTCCCCTGGCGCCCCAAGGACCATCCTTCCCTTCCTGGGGCTGAAGTCCAGTTTCTTCTTCGCCTCCTTCTCGCAGAAGCCGCCCAGCTCTGCCAGCGGCTCCGCTCTCTCCGGGGCCTTTCCCGTATCCAGCAGCCTCCCCTGGGATGGTGCAGATGAAGGCTGTCCCACCAGGGCATCACGCTCCAGCTGCTCCATGTGGAAGAAGCCCTCCCTGTCCCCGGGAATCTTGTTCTCCAGCAGTGTGTCCGAGAGGCGGCGGAAGCAGTAATCGAAGCCCACGGAGCCGTCGGAGCCGGCGCGGTTGTCCAGGTAGGCCGACTGGGAAGGCATGTCCAGGTCAGCCAGGCGGTTTTCCAGGTCGATGTCCAAGCTCTCCAGTAAGAAGTCTCCTGATCCCGTGGTGCCGTCGGTGTTCTGGGGCAGGTTGCTCTCTGCCTGCTGCTTCCACAGTTTATTGTGGCGCTGCTTGCTGGGGACAGGACAAGGACACGAGTGACTGCCCTGCAACTGCTGCAAGCCCAGTGCCAGGAGCTCCCCTCCCTCTCCACAGCCCAGAGCCCAAGGGCTGGGCCCAAACCTGAGATCCCACTTGGACAAATCACCTTCAGCATCAGCATTTTTCCCCCACCTGCCCATTCCAGAGCAGTGTCCTGAGTGCAGCCATGGTGGAATCAGACCTTGGGAGATCCCTCAGGGCACAGAAGCCCCCTCAGAGCAGAACACCCCAAACTGACCCGTCTGCATGTCCCATGGCACAGCTCCTGCCTAACCAGGGGACAGAATTCTCTCCTCTATCCTTAGAAGATAAAATACTACAGCCCTTGCAGTGACAGAGCCCTGGGGCTGGCACAGAACCACAAACGCTTTGCCTCCAGCATGGCCTGAGCTCAGTTCTGCCTCATAAAACAAGAACAATGCTGTGCTGAGCAGCACTGGCTGCTGAGAAATCCAAACGTGCTTCCCAGGCACGGAGAAACCCTCACTGAATTACACCAGAGCAGCTCTCCCAGCTAATTTCCACGCAGGGAGCCTGGCACAGGGAAGGTTTGGGAAAAGCACGATTGGCCCAGGATTCTGCTTGTGCCCTTCAGGCTACACCCCTCACACATCTGCGGGCACGACACTGACAGAGCCCCACGCAGATCCAGCAATCCTTTGTGATTATTATCCACAAGCAGCTCCTCTCCTTCCCGCTCATCCCGAGCCTCACCTGGCATCCAAGATGCCCTCGTACTCCAGCAGCTGCCGCATGAAGCCGGCGTTGGGCCGCGCGATGCTGCGCTTCTGCTTCACGTAGTTGTAGGCCTTTTCCAGGGACCAGCCGAATTCCTTCATGGCATAGGCGATGACGGTGGATGCCGAGCGGCTCACGCCCATCTTGCAGTGCACCAGGCACTTGGAGTGGTTCTTCCTGCAGGAGGACAAACGGGAGAGCAAATCCCACGTCACTGGTTATGGATCTGTTATGGCTTCACCAGAGGAGGGACGGCGCTCCCTGCTCCTGCCCACCCCACACCATGGCTCCAGAGGGGAGGAACGCTTGGGATTATGTGGGTCAGGAGAAGAGTCCCTCTCCAGAAAAGCTGGGAGTTAGAGATGGGCAGCCTCATTTCAGAGAAAGCCTCCTGCCTCCATCCAAGTTGTTGGATACTGGGATCACTGGGAAAAGGCCGAGTGTAAAGGCCCAGCAGGGTTTGACGGGCTCTGCCTGCAGAGACAGCTAGGGCAGGTCCAACACGGACACGTGCTGGAGCAGCTCCAGAACTTCTCCAGAACAGGAAACATCCTCATTTCCTTTCGGAAGCAAAATAAAGTGGCAATAAAAACGCTGGGTTAGGAACAGGTTAATGCCAGTCCAGGAAGGGACAGGGCAAAAGGGAGCTCTGGGGACAGGGAATGATGATACCAAGGCCCTGCAGTTTGTGAGGAGACACAGAGAGTTGGGATGTGCCCTCCCCAAGGGCCAGGTGTCCCAGCACTGGATGAAGTGATAAGCACTCACTTGGCCTTGTTGATGAAGTGATAAGCCTCGTTCCAGTGTGCCAGCAGGTCCGTGGTCTCCTCGTCGTACACGCGGATGTTGTGATACGCGAACAGCCCCGGGAAGAAGTTGTCGATTTCCCGGGTGACGTTCAGGATGTAGTCAATGCTGTGGGCACAAAGAGAGACACCCTGAGCTGCCATGGCCATCAAACAGGCACTGAGGGACGCTGTGAACTCATAGAATCCAACCCAACACGAGCTGTAAGGCTTTACCTACAGCCCTAATCCCAATCCCCCAGGACAGCCGGTGACACAGGGCACACACCCGGCACTGCCAGCACATCCCAAAGTGTCCAAACACCCTGGGCACAGGAGGGAGAAGTTTATTTTATGCCATTTATTGTCTCTGAGTCTGTGTAACCCAACCAGGAACCCCTTGCTGTGCCACACAGCTCTGGGGATGCAGAAAGAAGTGAATCATCTGGGAACAGAATCCCCAAATCACCATCTCCAGCTGCAGGTTTTAGCTGCAATCCCATCCCTTCCCCTTCTTTCTCACCAAAACCATGAGAGAGTCACATGTTATCTCTCGATTCCTGCCAAACATCACAGCAGGGATAACAACGTACCCGAGAATGAATGTCCAGATTGATTTATCACCTCCTATCACTCAGACAAATCAAGGACACAGGATATTTGTCTCAGAATTTGTCCAGCTTTGCCTTTGGACACTGCATGTTCCAATGCAGAACATAATCATTAACACCCTGCTTGATTTCCTTGTCCCAAGATGTGCAGACATCTGCTCCCAAGGACTCCAAATGAAACATTCTCAGCTGTGCTGAAATTGTGAAGAATCTCAGTTCCTCACACCAAGGTTGGTGCAAGCCTTGGGCAAGCAGCAAATATTTATAGGCAGAATTCTCCCTGATCCAAAAAGTGTGGCAGGGAATGGAGCCAAGCAGCACTGTGGTGATGGGAGAGACACCTGGAGCTGCCTGCCCAGGCAGGTGAGGAGGAGTTTGCTCATCCCCAGGCAGCTCTGCTCCATCTGGATGGAGACTTTTCCTTAGTGCTGTAACCTTTGCTCCTCTGGAGCCTGCAGGAATTCACACCTGGCACAGTCCTGGGCACACTGTGGGGATGGAGATCCCCATGGGCCTCACAAATGACAAGGTTTGTTATTTTCACTCTGTGCTGGAGATAAAAGTGAGGTTGGAGAGATTTCTCCACAGAGCTGCTGGTGGGATGTTACTCCCCCATGGCTGAGAATGGGCCCCAAATCATCCCTAGAACCTACAAATGTCCTCTCCAGAGTCCTGGGGGAATTGCAGGCACACAGAGGAGGGTTTGGAGCCTGGGAGGGGCAGTACTCACCCCGAGCCCTGCAGCTCCTCCAGGTTGGAAGCGTTCCACTCGGAGCCCTGCAACAGCCACAAACACACATTTCCAAGGGGCCCCAAAGCCCTTTTTCCTAAAATTCTGCCATCCCCCAGCCCCAGCCATCCTCCTGAGCTGACTGGAATGTTGGGAACAGCCTCTGAGACAGGAATAGGGCACGGACAGATGTCCAGTCCTGAGCGGGCAGGGATCTGCTGAAGGAGGGACAAGGGCACAACTCAGCCACAGAGTTAGTTCTAGGCCAGGGTGTGACTGAGCTCAGCCCAAATCACTGCCCCTGGCCACTCTGGAGTTTTAAACACAGGGAGAAAGAGTTCAGGGGAAGAAAATGAATACACCTGTGATCCCACACATGAGAAGTGAGGCAAATCCTGAAAGCTCTGGGGGTGGCTACACCTTGGATTCCCCCCAAACCGACACAAGAGAAAGCTTAAAACTGTTAAAAAACAGGTTTTGCCCTCAAACACGAGCACTTCCTCTGACTCTCTCCAGAACAACAACAAAAGCCCCAACGGGCACAAACTGTTCTTCTCTGGGAGTCTTTGTTGCAGAGGCAGAGCCTGGTTTTGCCTGGAGTACCATCTAGTGGCAAAGGATTGGACACAGCACAGCCCAGCACTCCTGGAGCTCCTAACACTCACCAGGTATAAATGATCAAAAATCAGGGATGGTTTGTCCATCTGACCCAGGATCAGCAGCATTTCATTGTCTATAAATTCCTTGAATTCCTTCAAGTTGCAGTTCATGTGTTTCTCCAGCTCGTTTCGGATCTGCAGAGCAAAGACAAAGAATGGCACTGGAATCTTGGTGTCCAACAGAAACATTTGTGGGTACTTTCCTCAAAACACTTTTCTGTCCTTCATTAAAAACAGCAACAGGGATTCAACCTTCTGGAGACCAGGAATTTCATTATGTGGCATCTCTCCAATTATCCCAGAATGGTTTGTGTGGGAAGGGACTTTAAAGCTCATCTCATTCCACACCTTCCACTTTCCCAGGCTGCTCCAAGCCCTGTCCAACCTGGCCTTGGACACTTCCAGGGATCCAGGGGCAGCCTCAGCTTCTCTGGGAATTCCATCCCAGCCCCTCACCACTCTCCCAGGGAAGGATTCCTTCCTATTATCCCATCTATCCCTGCCCTCTGGCAGTTTAAAACCACGGTCCCTTGCCCTGGCATCCTGGTATCCTAAATCCCCAAACTCAGAAGCTGTAAATAAAACATCTGAGGAAGAAAAAAAAAAGTATTTTGGGGTACCTGCTCCTTAAAAATAATAATTTGAGAGATAAAAAACAAGAGCTTGTCTGCAGCAGGAGCGAGGAACACGTCCACAGACAGACAAGCTCTCAGCTTCCTCCTACCACTTGCATGTTAATAACCACCCTTAAAAATCAAAAACCCACCCAAAAAAAACTATTTCCACTCTGATCACGTCTGCACTGTGGGTGGATGGATTACACCAGCCTGGGGGATGGATCCAAACGAGCTCTAGCCTTGATTTGTGATTTTCCATCCATAAACTCACCAGCAACATGCTGTCTGCAAGGTCCTCTGACATTTGTCCAGGAAAAAAAAGGGAAATAAAACCTCTAAATTTGACTTGAAACTCACACAGTTGTTACTGAGGTCCTGCAAGACAGTTCTGTTGCTGGGATGATCCTGATTTCTCAGGAGGGAGGTGCAGCAAAGCCACAGCAGAGCCTTTACAGAACGGCTGGAATGCACATTCCAAAGCCAGGGACCCCCAGGCATACGGTGCCTCCTCACCACCCTCTGCAGAGGGAGTCTGGCAGGAAGAATAAGAGTGAGAATTTTTATATTTACCTCTTTGGAAGTCACATTTTCCAGGTCTTTGCTGGTCATGATGCTCCGGAGCTTGGCTTTAATGAGCCGCTCGGTTCGTTCCCTTTCCGTCGGCCTGGGAAGGAACAGGAGTAGGAGAGGATGATTCCAGGCTGGCACAGCACATGCACAGCACTGAGGAGTGAGGGGAAAAGGAAATTTTTCTAAGAATAACTAGAAAAAAGCAGCTTGTTGGTGCTCATACACTTTATCATCAGCTAAAGTTTCGGGTCTGATTATTTCACGCAAATTCTCTTTTGTTGCTTTTGCAACCCCAAAAATGAACCAGGGCAGGAAGAACAGGGAGAAGGGGAGATTTCTTCCACGAGCCAAGCAAACTCTTCCAAATAAAATCCAGCACTGACTTGTCAACAAAGAGGGCTGGGGAGTCAGGGCGGGTGGACTCCAGGTCCTGCATCGCGTTCCACTCGTTGATGCAGCTCTGGTCCGAGCTGATGCAGCTCTCGTAGTAGGTGGCCCACACCAAGGCCACCCCTCCTGGGAAGTAGTTGTACCTCCTGGCAACTTCACAGGCTTTGTGGAGGATCTGTAAAGCAGACCTGCAGGGTGGGAGAAGAGATTTGGGCAGCTGTGAGCAGACAGAGCAGGAGCTGAGAGGATTTCACAGAGAAAAAGTGATTTTTAGCATTAGTTGTTGCAGTTTGCTCTTTGAAAGCAGCAGATTTATGGTGTCAGAGCTCAAAGAGGCACAAACTGCACCTTGGGGGCTTCTCACAGCAGGGCCAAGGCAGAGGCTGAAATCGTCTCGTAATTAACAGGGAAGAAGGAGGCACAAGTCGCTCTGGGATCTAATCATTAACCAACTTGTACAGCCAAAGGAAGATAAAGAACAGGGACAATTTTCCAAGCACCTCCAGCAAGGAGCCTGATGCATATTTACCAGCATTCCTGGCCTCTGACAGGCTCCAGGGACAAGGCCCAGATTGGGTCATTTGTTTTTGTAAATCCCAACATTACTTTTTCCCTCCTTAGTTTTTCCTTTCTTTAAGGCTCTACTCCGAAGTTGTTGCACTGAACACATCAACCACATCCAAGGCTGGCAACGGGAGGGGCCAAATTCAAAACTGACAGGAACAGGAGTTTTATTTGTTTCTGTATCAAATCATCCCTAGCACCACATCCTTCTCCACATCTCTCTCTGTTCCCTGTGAGATGCTGCAGGAACAGGGATCTCTCCAGGCTCCAAGGGCAACCAGCATTGCCCAGGCACAGGGAGATTCAGTTCCACGTGGAGCAGCCTCTTCAGGGAGGAATTTGCTGCCTCAGCCACTGCTGACTCAGCCACCTCTGCTTCAGGGGTTTGGAATCCCTGCACAGGGGAGGGGTGGCAGGAGCTGAAAGGTGAACGGGCACCTGGGGCTGCAGGAACCCCAGGAATGGGGCAGGACACAGGGAATGCCAAAGGCTGGCAATGGGCCCTGCACCTCCTCTGTCAGCCAGAGACAGAAACATGCAGAAAGAGGAAATTCTTGGTTTGCAGCTCCAGGAATTCAAGTTCATCTTTCATATTTATTCATCTCCCATGCTGAAGGACACAGAGCTGCTCTGAACTGAAGCAGCAAATCCTGGTTTAGGATCAGGATTCCCACAGCCCCTCTGCTGACACAGGAGAGCAGCTCTCTGCTGCAGCTCACTAAATACCCATTGTGGAGAAGGCTAAAATGCAGCTGATAATTTTTTTTTAATTTACTGACAGAAAGAAGAGCCTCTCCCTGAGCCCAGCCCCTCACATACCACATGGCTTGCACCGACACAGGCTTGAAGATGTGCATCCTCCCTGCAGTGCTCACGCTGAAACCCCTGATGGAGAGAGGGAAAATCGAGTCAAAAACTGCTTTTCTCTCCACCCCAGCCTGCTCTCTACAAACAGCTACTGCACTGGGGCACTCACAGGCCAAAAGAACCAGGATGAGAATTTCTCTCACTGATTTTCCAACCTCCCAAGTAAGAATGGCAAGAGGCTGCCAGCAATAGGAGCTCCAGCCCGCAGTGGGGTTTCAGAGCATTCCCTGGAACCGCGGGAGCAGTGTGAGGGCAGCAAGACAAGAACTCACTGTCTGAATAAGAGGACTCTGCAGCCATGAATCCAAAATGGGCACTTCATTTGCAAGGTGACGGAGAATCTCTCCTAGAGCAGCCCCCAGGTAGGGAAGGACATTCCCATTTATCCTTTTAATGTGCTTTCTTACCCATCCCCATCCAGATGGATTTTAGTATCACTCCACAGGCGAAGAACCATTCCTATAGTGCAGCTTTTACTGGAAGAGAGATGGTGAGACAGGATGTTAAATATAGGCCACGATGTGGTCATGCCAATAGCCTAAATTATTAATACTCTTTAATTTTTAAAATCCTCAAGCCTTGCTCTAGTAATCCCTCGTAATATTTTAGGCCATCAAATAAAACTGGAGGCTGGAGTCTGAAGGTCTGACAAGGTGATAACTCATGGTGATTGCTCCATGGGATCACTCTAGCTGGTGGAAGAGATAAAAATGGATTTCATAGGTTTATCTGACCCAAAAGAACACTTTCAGTTCAGACAGGCAATCTGGCAAGAAAACCCTGCTATAATGAAGGCCAGGAACTTCCAGCAGTAAATAATTATGCTACTGAGATATTCAGGTTTTAAAGGAAATTGGGATGCAGACAGCAACAGAAATCCACCTTTCCTCTTGCCTCACATCAGTAATCACCAGGAACAAATTAATGCCAGTTTGGTTCAGAGTGGAGGTGACACAGCAAAGTTCCACTGCTGTGGCACACCGAGGGAATGCCACGTGGGAATTTCAGAGCAGAACAGAGGCAGCAGCAAAGCCAATGACAATAATCTTAAGAGGGAGGCACGGCTGGGAGCTTCCCTACAGATCCCAAAGCTGTGCAAAGCTTCCCCTTCCCTCTTTCCAAGGGAAACCACCACTAAGGTTTTCCAGAATTAAACAAAACTCACAGTGGCTGCACCACAAGGATGGGGCAGCTTGTTAAATCCTGGGAGAACACACACAACAGCCTGGCAGCTCCAGCCTCTGACTCCAGCTCTGCCAAACCAGTCCCTTCTCCCTGAGCCAAGAGCTTTTCTGCCTTGGTTTACTCACCAGAACTGGAATAATCTGAGAGGGGCTGCGATAACAAAGTATTTCACTTGCTTTTCCAAATACTGTGTGCCCTTATCAGTCAGACAAAAGGAACAGCTCGTTGCTGACACAGTTGTTTGTTGGTTTTGGAGCTACTTCTGCAGTATTGTTTTTTGACGTTATTTGGCAACAAAGCTACTCCCCAAAAGCAGCTCCATTGCATCATTCCATCAACACACTGGAGTCTGGGGGAGAGAATGAGCTCCAGTTTTGCAAATGTGTCTGCAAGAACATTTTACAGGGAGCAGGCAAAACCTCCCAGTGGTGAGGTGGACGCCATGGCCCTGCATTCCACGGAGACCGAAAACTCTCCGGAATAAAAACATCAGAAAACTCAACCCCGTGTCCTTTCTCCTGCTGGAATCTGCAGCTGCAGGTAACCCAACTGCTCGGGGACACTTTGGTGCTGCCAGAGAGCCCATCCTGCCTGGTTCCCAGCTCAGACCTACCTCTCCTTGCTGGAGAAGTCCACTCCCAGCAGGATGTTCTCCTCGGTGTCCTGCCGCCCGCTGCTGTACACCACCACCATGTAGCGCACGCGGTCGCTCCACACGCTCTCCAAACGCACGGCCTGCAAACCACCCCTGCCTCATTAGTGCTGCCACTGCTGCACGAGCCTTTTGCAGTTTTGATTATGCCCAAAAGCTTTATTTATTTAGGGCAGTATGGAAGATACAGCAAGGCTTGCTGCAGTTTTGGGGAGGGGAAGATTAGCTGAGATTATCCTCTCCAGTTTGGGGGAAACGCTACAAAATGTAACCCAAAGGTTTGTTCTGAAGTTTTGAGCAGGAAGTGTAAAAACACTGGTGATGCACTGAGCTGAAAACAGGCAGGCTCAGAGGATTCTCCCACTCCCAAGCCTTCACTGAAATAGGTCAGTCCTGAAGGAGGCACAACTGGCATCGACTTCTCTGCAGAGAAGTGACTTTTACAGCAGATTATTATCTGCAGATTTCTTCAAAAGGAAGCCCAGCCCAGCTGATGCAATTTCAAGGCTGACTTAAAAGTGTCCAAGAGCATCAGCAAGGTCTTGTCTCTCCTCCTGTATTAGTGTTTGTCAGCTGGCTGGAAAATTAAATCTAACAAAACAACACATTTCAGGTAGAGCAACTGACCCAACTCATTACCTGGACACAAGGACCGGGGCAAAAGCAGTGGTCAGGAAAATGGGGCAGGGCTGGAAACCAGCACAGAGTTAAGGCAGCTCTGAAATCTAGGATTTGCCAATGCTTTTCCTGCTCCTCTACAGGTCTGTTGCAAACACTTCCAACAGAAATGAGAGCAGGAAAATGCACCTGTCCTTACCAGCTTGATCCTGTCCTCGCAGCGCAGGAGGTTGATCATCACCTGGAGGTGCTGGGGCAAGTCACCTGCAAAGAAAGCAGAGCAATCATCAGAAAGGGGCTTTTGCTGCACTGAGAATCAGCAGTGTCCTGACCTTTAAAGAAATTGGATGTTGCCAAGTGAAAAAATACTAATTAAGGGAGGTCAATTGACTTTGCCGTCCCAGAGAACTCTAACAGCAGTGAGATTCTTGGATGGGCATTCCCTGGATGTGTGAGAACCCAACCTCATGGTATTTGGAAGCCACCAAATCTACTGAGAGCAGCTGTGCCTTGCACAAGTGAGGATTCTTTTCCTGTCACGGCACCTTAGAGAGGACAGCAAGGTTTGGCCATGAGAACAGGTGAGGAAGAAGAGGAGGAAAAACTCAGATAAAAAAAAAAAAACAGGAACAAAGGTAAAAAAACACCTTTGAGCTGTGAATCACCCCCAGCATGGTGGGATCAGCCCCACTGGCCCTACAGAGGGTGTGGCTGAGCATGAGTGATCTCCAGGGAGATGAGCTGCAGGAATGCCCTGGTCTGGGTGATGGAACCCTTCTGTCTCCAAGTTCTGCTCATGCACCAAGTCCCTTCAGCTCTAGGTCTGTGGGTACATTTCTGTTTGGGGAAAGCAGACGAAAGGAACAAGGAATCTACAGGCAAACAAACCAAGTTCCCATCTAATAACTCAGTAATGCACTCATAACTTTCCATGTGAGATAAAATTCCTTCCGTAGGCTGTTTGCTGGGTATATGGAATTGCTGACAGTTAAAGAAACCCAAAGCCAAGCCTGGCATTCAAACACCCTCTTTGTGCTGGAGTGTTTGCTAAGCAGCACCACACTGTGCCTTTCCCACAGGCTCCTGCTCTCAAAATGCCCCAAAATCCCAGTTCTTCCTGCCCAGTAACCACCTATTCCCAAACTGCCAAAGGCAGAGGGTATAAAACACTGGGGAAGCAGAATCCGCTTCCCTGAACGCCCTTATCTGCTTCCAAATCCGTATGTACACTCACCATACCACTCCCTACCATTTCTTCCCACCAGTTTGGCAACTGGAAGGGACTGGGGGAAGCAGGACAGTCTGTTCTTAAATCTTGATAAACTCCTACAGATTGTGGTGAGCTGACAGGAAAGGGGGTTTTCCTGAAACCAGGATGTGAGCAGCTGACAAATGTAATTCTATCCAGCCACCCAAATCCTGATCAAACATCCCTTCCTCTGACCAGCAACATCCAAACAAAACCAGCAACAGGAAGTTTCAAAGCAAAAAGTCCCAAGCTTTGGATTACTGGAGGCTGGGAGAGCCCCTGGAGAAATGTCCAGGACATCCACAACTGCTCAAGGGGTGCTGAGCTCTGTGACTCAGCCCTGCCACTTTTCCTCCCCATGGGCCCAAGGGGAGGCAAAGATTAAATCACTGAAGCACAAGTGGCATTTCCTCATCTGTAGCTGGGGAAAATAGGGAGAGAGATCCCACACAGCCCTTCTGGCTGCACAGGCTTCCCTGCCTAAAGAGAGCCATGCAAAATGCCATGATTCCCACAGAGAATAAATTTCTTCTCCAGTCACAGTTCCAAGAGAATGATAAAAGTTTAAACTAAAACTCAATGATCCCACTAAAAAACTTAATAATTTGAATGTGGGCTGAAACCCTGGGTTTGCTCAGCAGGTTGTACAAGGCTCACCAGGACAACCTGGGGAGTCACCCACCTGTGCCATCAGCCTGTCCCTTTGGATGGCAGGGAAAAAGGATCTCCAGAGGTGACTGAATCCATTACCTGCATGTTTGTGGGGATGTTGGAGGCTTCGCTGGCCCTGGGAGCTGTTTCCTTGCTGTAAGAAAAGGGCTGCACCTTTCACCATGAAAAAGCTCTCGCTGAGGCTGGAAAAAAAACCACACAGGAGTCAGCTGAAAGGAAAGAGCAGCAAAATGTGCACATCTGGGGAAGGAAGGGCTTTCCTCGCTAAAACAGTAGGATTTTGCCACGGCCACTTGCACAGCGTGACTCTGGGATTATTCAGGGATTATTCATCTGTCATTTTCCACCACTGGTTTATTACTTGGCCCCCGCAGGAGATACTTGCCTGAGCTGTCATGGGCTGGAAATGACTTTATCACTTGATTATGGAATTCTGCAACTTAAAAGAAGCAAAGGGTTGGACTTGTTACAGGCTGAGACCTGCAAAGGGACTGGAGAGCAGGTTCCGAGGCCATCGCTTCCTGCTCATTCCAGTTCTTGACATTTCTTTGGAATGCAAAAGCAAGAACCTGCAACTGTGTAGATTTAAAGAGGAACGGAGATGGAACCTGCACATCCCAAGGGAAAGGACACGGCTCTGAACCCTCAGGGAAAAACAACCAGCCCAAGAGCAGAGGTGTGGCTGTGTTGTGGCTGGATCAGCATCCTGGGACACAGAGTCTGGGCAAACACAGAGACATTTCCAGAGGGAAATGACACCCAGGGCTGGAACATAAAGGAAGAGAAGGCAGAACAGCACTGGCACAGCCAGATTTTGCTGCTCCCGGATGCACACGACAATCTCGGAAATGGTTTGGAGCAGCTTTGGCCAGAAGCAGAGAAATTGCATTTCCCACATGGCTGAAAGTCCCCATCTCCTGAGGTACCTTTCAACTGCACAGGAATTGCTTAGGATGTGTTTCCTCTGCTCCCCAAACAGCACAAGAGCCATTTGTTGTTCCAAACCCCAGTTCTCCACCACCCCACGCCTGCAGCCATAGATCACCGTTAATTACTGTCTGCATCTACTAAACAGAAATGCTCCATTATGAGGCTGTGCTACACAGGAGTTACTTATGCTCCAGCAAATGATCCCACTGGAGTTACTACTCCCAGCACTCATCTATTCCATATTTTATCCATGGTCTTTACCTTGGGGCAGGAGTGAGTGTTCATGCTCCCAATGCTCTGTTCTACCTCAGCATTTTTGTGAGGACAGACATGAAATTCACATCGTTTCACATTTTCCAGTCTCTTAAAAACACAGCCAAAGTTCCCAGGCAAAGCTTCCTCCTGTTCCAACTGAATTTCAAGAATTCCCCAGAAAAAATCTGGATCAGGTTTAAATTCGAGATTTCAGTTGCTTTTAAAAAACGAACTACAATTTTTGCCTGAATTCCAGGCAACTGGAATTGTTCCAACTGAATTTCAAGAATTCCCCAGAAAAATCTGGATCAGGTTTAAATTCGAGATTTCAGTCGATTTTAAAAAACAAACTACAATTTTTGCCTGAATTCCAGGCTCCACGAGATCAATAAAACGCAGCAGGAGAAGCGCACTCGAATTCCAACAACTCTCCATTTCCATTCCCACAGGATTCCAGCACTCCCCCCTCACCTCTCTGGCTGGGTCTGAGCAGGAGCCGTGCGGGGTTTGCTGCGATCCGAGCTCAGCCTGGCTCGGGATAACGGCACCCACGGCTGCAAACGGGAATGTGGCTCCTTCCAGGAGCCAGCCAGGAAGAGCCTTGTTTCCTTCTCACCCCAGAGCTCACAGGAAAGCGTTAAAAAAGGCCAGAAGTGACACAAAGGCAGCGACCCCCACACGATGTATAGGATATTCAGCGCTCAGAGAGGCAGGGAATGCTTAGATCATGCACAAGGAGATCATTCACAGCATTCCCATCCTGAGAATTGGGGGAAAAATTTCTTTGGGAGAGCAAAAAGTATCCTGAAATAGGATATTTTACCCCAAAGGATCTTTGATCTCAAAGTAGTGACTAAGATTTCTACAGCAGGAAAAAACCTTGGAAAAGACAGAGTTCCTTCCCAAAGTTATCAGGATCTCCTGCTCTGATGGTACATCTTGCCAGATGTTCTCCTCTCCTGCAATCAGGAAATCTGTGACAATAAAGCAGAATATTCACAGCTGCAGGCAAAAGGGAAAGCTGTGCTGCTGGAGCACCAACTGCTCCAGGAAAAGGACAACTCACAAGGCTAAATTTTTGTTCCCGTGTATCCACGTGCGTAGAAATGAACCGGAAAGCAAAGCCCTGCTGAGAGTAAGGTTTCCCTTTCCACTGAAATCCCTGTTCCCACCCTGCACACAGCCCTCCCATACCCCCAGCATTCCCTATCTCCACACCAGCTCCCTTTTCCATGTGCCCAGCACGGTGCGGGACACAGGGAACACACCCAAACGCCTCTTTGCTCACAGTTTACACCACATTGTAACAACAACATTACCCAGCCCCGGCCCTTATCTGCGCTCTGGGAACTCTCTGCGCTCTGCCACTTCACACAACTGCTCTGGGCACAGCTCAGTGAGAAAGGCAAGGCACGAGATTCCAACTCTCTTTTAAATCCTTCGATTCCAGTAAACAACTAAAACTCCGAGCTTTTTAAACAAAAGAACACCCAAATCGTGGCATTAAAAACGTCCCCAACCTCTGCCCCTCGGCAGAGGTGACAGATGCCCCAAAGCAGCACAACCCAGTGGCTCATACATACTAATTCGGGCTGGTTTCCTTTGCACGGCGGCAGCATCGTGCTGGCCCCAGCGTCAGACAGAAGTCAGGGAATTCGAAAAGATTCATAACCAGCTGTAAAACTCACATCCTTTCGCTTCTAAACCCATAAAAAACCATCAAAAGGCAAAGAAAAGCTCGACCGTATTTTCTGTGCGGAGCAGAGGAATCGCGGCTGCTGATGCTCCCCGGGAACTGGATGGCTTTTAGGGAACACTGTGTCTTCCACTGATATCCTGGCTTGAAAAAGCACTTGTCCCAACACATCCTGATGAAAGAGGGCCATTCAAGAAGGGAAACAACCAGCTGAGGCTCGGCTAATCGTTTCCCTCCTCCAGACTTGTTTGTTTGTTTGCTTCCCCCCGCGTGCTCCGGAGGCTCCTATCAGCACCCACACAGCCCCTCGCTGTGGGAAGTCCATATTTGCTGGAGGGACAGGACTAGAGGGAAAGCATCCTATGGACTGATGCCTGTTCATTCCTTTACAGTTAAAGCAATGCTTTAATAGAGATACAGGAAATTAAAATGGTTCTTACTTCACTGTACAGCTCCCCCCCGTTGGATTTTCAGGCCATTCCCGAGTTTCTGAGCTCCTGCTGGATGAGGAGTCTCTCAGGTGCTCAGTGTTTGTGTGTTAGGGGCTGGCTGGCACTGAATTCCCTGAAGATTTGTTCCTTACAAACCCTAATTCTTTCTGCAGGCACATGCTGTAAGGCCACACTGGTCCCACCAGCCTGACCAGGGGCAGAAGGAGCTCTCTGTGCAGCTCTCATCCAGTTTTCACCCAGTTTGACTGGCACACACCACAGAAACCACCAAATCCCTGGATGCCCTTCCAGGAATCCCGACCAGCACAACTTCTCTACAAGGAGTCACTTCAGGCTCTCGAATAAACACAGAGCCCACGAGTTTTGTCACAGCCCCTGATGCTCCAGTACAGCTGCAGACCAGTTCTCCTCCCACTCCCTGACCTCAGCGTACCAAACAGAGGGAATTATCACCCCAAGGGAGCAAAAAACCCACATTTGCAGCACCTGGGAAACGCCAGCAGTGTCAGGAGGAGGGTACAGACAGTGAAAATCCCTCCTGCCCCCAGGGGCTGGCAAGGAGAGGGTGCTCATGGCCACTGCCCCGGCGAGAGCCGGCTCCAGAGGCTGTTGCTCCATCCGTTGGCTCCGTGCTGCTCGATTTGAAAAGGAAATATTTCTTCCCCTTTGGGAAAGCTCCAGAGGAGCGTGGCTGCAACACACATCAACCCCATTTCAAGTTGCTGAAGAACACAATAGGCAGCGCCTTCTCGGCGGTACAAGCTGCCACCCCCCGGGGCTGGGAATGCCAGTAAGCAATCCCTTAAAAATTCGGGATTTTGGGAAAAGAGACAGAGCTGCTCATGGTACTGGACAGCCAGAACGAGCTGCCAGTCCCAGAACAGTTTTCCCCAGGCAGTTTGCTTTGCCATGGTGGCTCCAGCTGTGGGGTGTCCGAGGAGGAATCCTCGCACGCTTCAGGTTCTTGAGTCCCATGTTTTAATGGGGAATCTCATATAAGCCATAATCACCTTGCAGGACACAAGAAAACACTCTCACAGCTACAGAACTCATCTCAAAATAAAGATCCACACACAGAAGTCAGGAGAGAGAAAAACACTTTTCCTGGGAAGACCCAGGCAAGCCTGAGGTGAGTGCACAGCCTCCTGCAATCAGGTCCGTGCTTAAGGAAGAAAAAAACCCCAAACCCCCACAAGAAAGGGAGTATTCACTTCTCTCAAAATGGGTCACGATTTTACAAAGGCAAACATGGCAATGCCTCCCAGTTCCTTGGGTTTCATGGCACCTTCTACTCAAAACATTTCCAAACTGATAAGGTGAGGGAAAAACAGGCTTCCCGGGCACCACAGAATGGAACACACTTCCCTTTTCCACAGCCCAGTTGATAAGGAGGAAGAGAACTGATTTTTTTTCCCCTTTCTCTTCCCTCTGTTTGCTTCTTGGTCTGGAACAAGCTCGGCCACCTCAAGGCAACTGAGAAAGAAAACAGAACAGCCCTGGAGAGGGGCCGAGTCAGCCCTGCCAGATGCTCCCACAGCCCAATATTCCAGAGGGTGGATTTTAGGCAGGACACTGCTGCAGCGTGCAGAGGGGACTGGCATCATCCCACAGCCACACCAAAACAGCAGCACAACCCAGGCTGGGAAGGAGCACATGAAACAGGAAGAGTGGAGAGCAGCAGCTGTGTGGCTCCTGCTCCCCAAGAAAGCTGATGGTTAAGGCAGAGGCACTGCTTGCTTTGGCCTGATAGAGGCACATCTGACAACACTTCCTGACCACAAGAGGGGCCTTCGGAAGGGGCCTGAGTAACATAAAACAGCACTGGGGAAAAGGGACTTCAAAGCTACTCCTTTCCATGGTACTGCACAGCCCCGGGGCAGCCCCGGGGCTCCAGAGGCAGCAGCAGCAGCAGCAAGTCCCTTCTCCGGCTTTTAATGAAGTGTCCTTTGCTCCATGTCACAAAAGGGAATCACCTGGACAAACACAAGTGGGAATATCACCACAGCCAGTTCAGCTTACCCTGACACGGAGCAGGGCTGCCATGGGAGGGATGTGAGCAGTGCCCTCGTTCCCCATGGAGCAGCACCTGGAAAAGCCCAGTTCCAACACGTGCAATGATGGTTTAGAGCAAAGTGCTACTGCACATGTGTAGGATTTGTGATATGCTGACAAAAACTGCGGTCAGGACTGCGGGAGCCCAACATGCCTGGCAAGGTGGTGAGAACTGCTCAGGACCACCTGGACTGAGGTGTTTTTACTACCAGAAATGCGAGGCAGGAAAGCTCTTTCCATACCCAAAGTCATCGTTCCCAAACTTCCTGAGCTGAAGACAAGTCACCCCCAGAAGAAAAGCAAAATGTGGGCTGCAGGTTCACAGGGAGAACATCTCCCCTTCTTCAGACACAGCCAGGGCATCTTTGTGCTGGGAAGGGGCCAGGCAGCAGCTCCAGCTGTGGGGGGGTTGTAAAGCCTCCCTGCAGGAACAGACATCTCTCCCATCTCTTTTGAAGGAAGTGAGATGTTGGGGAGTCAGGAAAACTCAACACACTTTGCTGTTCTCAGCAGAGCAGGGACCAAGGGGAGTGTGAGTGTGCATTGTTGGGCTCGGAGGCGTGGGGCTCGTGGGCCACATCCCAGCAGGAATGCTGAGAGGGCTGCAGACACTGCAGGCCATTCACACACAAACGCTCCTCTGGCACAAAGGGCAAAAAGAGAAAAATGAAATCAATCATGAAGCCCACAAAAGCCAATTTCCCAACAGAAACAGACTGCTGATGATGTCCCTCCAGCCGCTCCTGGGATGTGTCGGGCTGGAGCAGCGATCAGCATGGATCCCCATGGAGCTGAACCGGCTCAGCTCTGAGTAAACCACCCTGGGGGCAACCCCAGGATCCAGGCTGTGCCTGCAGACAACCCAGGAGCAGCTTGGATAAACCCTCCAAGAGAAAGGGCAGGAAGAGGGAAACAAACAAATTAGCAGGATCATTCCCCATTCCAGCAGACTTGCGCAAAGTAAATTGACAGAACTGCTCCCAAACAGCCAGAAATGAGAAAATTCTAGGAATCCCTAGTACTTGGATGGTGAAAAGCCAAATAAAATAAGAGATTGTTTCACAAGGAAAAAGAAATCCTTTCTGCTCATCCCATTAATCGCAGAGTTCAAAAAGGCACGAGGCTGATCCCGGCATCACCCAGCTACGCCATGGGCTTGGAACTCGGTCTGAATCCCGAGGAGCATTTCTGAAATTCCCACTGAAACACGATGTCATTTTGGTGACAGTCCCTGTCTCAGGAGGCCAGGCCAGATCCTCTCCAAACCTCAGCCTGCACGAGCTGCTAGGAAAAGGAGCATTAACCCTACAGAGCTCCCTGCACTGGTGTCCCCAGTGTGTGCCCCAGACTGCTCCCAGCCCGCTGTGCCAACGCCAGGGCCACCCTCCCTGCCATGGGGGCTGGGCAGAGCTGCTCCACACAGCAGCTCACGCTTGTCTGGACTCCTGGACTCGGAGGACAAGGCTTGGGGAAGAGCAAGAGGCACACACAGAGATCCAGCATCAGCAACAGCATGGATTTCCCTGGTGATCTGAGGGAAGCCAGCTATTCCCAAAACACCAGCTCCCTGTTTTTTCCTACAAGCCACTGTTCTGGGTGTTGCCACGTTACTTGCACCAGTTTCACGACCACAGGTAGGGGGGAACCAGAGCACAAGGCCTGGAGCTGTCCTGGAGCCGTGTCCAAGCTGAAGGAGAGGTGGGATGATGCCCACCATGAAGGACACACCAGAGGCAGAGCCTCTGCCCGCGCTCCCGGCAGGAGCCGATCCTGCTCCCGTCCTCCTCCTCGGCAGAGCTATCAGCACACGGACCCATCCTCCTGCATTCCTCCTGTCAGCTCATTGTTTTAATCCTTGCAACTATTTTATGAAGTCACCCCACTTCACCCACTCAGCAGTGTCTCCCAGAGACAGGCCAGAGAAACAAGTGGAAACTCTCCAACGGCGCCACTGGAGAAGAAAAGGAAGGTGAATAACAGCTTGAAGGATTAAGGGAGCAGCTTCCAGGCGGTGTGAGAGAAGGTCAGCCAGGACACAGACAATGGCATCGGAAGCACGGCTGGGAATCTTGGTGGCACAGCAACCCAAAAACCAGCTGAGCTGCTGGGTTTCAGAACGGCTCCAAAAAAGGCAGCGGAGACCAGGGAGTACTTGACACTTTGGTAATGTGGAAAAACAAAATAAAATAAATCCAGGCGGATCACGTGGGGTAAGAGCAGAGTGAGAAAAGTTCTGGCTCAGCCCTGACACCTCGAGTGTTTAACTAGACCACAGCCTGCCTTCCCAGCCCCCTGAGGGTTCACAGCCAGCATTCCCAAAATCAGGAGGCTGCCAGGCAGGGACAAAGTTCACTCGCAGTGGAAAAGTGGTGGTAAAAACCTCAGGATCATCCTTCTTTTCCTCCTCCACTCCAAAGGCATTTTTTCCAAGCAGGATGGTGTTGCAGAGGGAAGCAGACAGCTGGAGTTCAGGATGTTTTGCAGGGCTGGAAGGGAGATGCCCAGCCACAGGCAGCAATCTCCACTGAGATGTGAGTGTTGGATACAGTTGGATGTGACCATTTGGATGGCAGACAGGGCAAACAAGGAGCCTGGCAGCTTTCTGGGAAATCTGAACAGGACATTTTGTCCCATTCCCTGCATTTCTGGCTGACTTGGTCCCTGATAGGAAGATTTGTTTCCTTCACCAGTAGCTCTTGCAGCAAGGATTACTTCAAGAAACCAAATTTTTCAGAGAGGGAAAACAAGCTCTGCAGAGGAGAGTCCTGATCCCAGATAAACCTAAACTGATGGATGTGGTGTGCACCCTAACCTGTTTGAATCTGGGCTTAATTTTGGCTTAGTTTTGTGCAGTGATGAAGTGATTCTGCATCAGGGATTTAAATGCTGCAAAGGGATGTGTAAATGTTTGGGAAAAAACTCAGTCCTCTCAGGAAATAATCTCAACCCTCTTTAGAAGTAAAACCAGGCCTAGGAAGGTGTTCTGTCCATTCCCCATTCCAAAAACATCTTAGGAGCACTTGCCAGGCAGAGCACAGCTCTGATTTGTATGAGAAATCCCTGACTCACAGATCTTGGCAGACTATTATCAAAGATTAAGATATTTAAAATCAAGAGGCATTTGGAACCAAAATATTGTTCTGACCCAGCTCTAACACCTAAATAAACAGTGACCACATTGGCCTTTTACAGAAACAAGTGCTCAGGGCACAGCCAGCACCTCTGATAACAGGGCCTCATGGTTTGGGTTCTGCTAAACTGCTGAGGTTTGATGGAAGAAAAAAAAAACCCAAAAAGATTTAGATGTAATTCCAAAAGAATCTGATCATCACATCTTCAATTTGGCAGCTCTCCTGCTGTTGCTCTACCTACATCCAAGTCAACTCCTCATATTGCTCAACTTCAAGTCAGCAACGGTTTCCTGGAAAGGCCAGATCTTAAATAAGTGTCAAATAAGTGAACGTTTCCTCAGCTCTGTGGCCTTTGAACATCCACACACAGCCCACCAAAAAACGTAAAGGCCTAATTATACCTTCCTGAGCTGCCAGGGCCACACCTCCGGGCTGAGAGCTCCCGAGGGCCGGGGGCTGGGCCGGTGCCTCCCCATTGTACGGAGCACGCTAAGGCAGGATGCTGCCACCGGCCAGGATGTGATTCAGCATCCTGTTTTGAACACTTCATGAAGTCAGCAACTTCTGCCCCGAGATCTCCCACCAGCTCCCCGGGACACAATCAATCTGCAGCCAGTAGGACTTGACAAGGCTGTAATGAGCTGCTGTCCCCACAAATAAATCCTCAGGGCAGCTGCCCCTGTGTTCCCCCTGCCCTGAGCGCCTGCCTGGCACCATGAACACGGCCGTGGGTACAAGGTGTTCACTCAGTGCTGCTCCAGCAAAACGTGCTCCTAAATCCCCAAAGAAATTACAGATCGAGGTGTTAAGAGAGAATTTTGGTGCACTAAAATATAATACACATGAAATATATAAAATATATACATGTGTGATATAAGATACAATGGTGTCCTGTGGTGTGTGCCAGAGGGATGATAATGGAATCATTTAGGTTGGAAAAGACTTCCAAAATCAAGTCCTACTGTTCCTGCAGCACTGCCAAGGCCACCACTAAACCACGTCCCCAAGTGTCACATCCATGCAGCTTTTCAATTCCTCCAGGGATGAGCACCCCACCACTGCCCTGAGCAGCCTGTTCCAATGCTTTATAACCCTTTCCATGAAGGAATTTTCCCTGATATCCAATCTAAACCTGCTGTTGCTCTGTTAAGAGTTTGTCTGCAGCAATGACTCCTCCTGTTGATCACTGATCTGCAAACGTACATGAGCCCAAGCCTAAAAACCTCTACCTCCCACAGCTGCTCTTGCCAGCTCTTAAAATTTGGTTTAGAGGTGCCAAACAAGAACAATTCTTTCCATAACCATCTTCAGGCTTAATCAGAGCCTGGAGATACCCAATTTCCAGGCCCTTCCACAGTGGTTCAACCTCTATCTCCCAGCAGAAGGTGCCTGAAAACATTCACCCGGCCCTGCATTCAAACTGTGACTGGAAAGCCAATAACAGCCAAGATTACAGAATGACTGGCTAAACAAACCTATTTATATTTGTAATTAAAACCAGTGATTATCTTGCTGTGTTTGCCAACCACATCTGAGAAACAGCCAACACTCACAGAGCGATTTGGGTTGTACAACATCTCCTCTGACTCGGTGTGACAGAGCCAGCACACGGCCAAGGCTGAGAATCAACCGGGTCGCCCCAAAAAGGGGAAACTGCACGTCCAACCCTGCTGCCAGAGCAGGCAGCTGGGAAAGAGCTCAGCTCTGCCCTGCCTCCTCCTTGATAGCATCTCCTCGGAGTTTGCTCAGAGCTGGAGCAGCAGGATGTGGGGCTGAGATAAGGCCACAGGCACCGCACGCACGAGGCTCGCACGGAACTCGATCTCAGAGAACTTAAGGCTGTGCTCAAGTCTAGGCTAACACGTCCTCCCATGAGCTTGGCCTAGCCCTGACAGCAGTTTTAGTAAGATTCGGGTGAGCTGTGGGTGCACTGCACCCTTAGGGGAAAAAGGTTCAAGCCACAGCATCTCCCTGATGGTTATCCAGGAGGGAAGGTTTGAGCAGACACTGATAACACAGCTCAGACGTTCAAATGAGGCTCTCAGAGCTCTCTGTGCCCTTACTTTCCCTTCTGCTCTGAGACTTTACCCTCAGGGAGAAACACAGACTCGTGATTGCCTGCTGGAAACAGTGTGGATGTTACGTAGTTGAAGCTTCCACAAAATTTTTGGAAACAGAGAAAAAGATGACTTAAAGCAGATTAATGTCTAAGAAAATGCAGACAGCAGCAATATCTTTGAAAGCAAAGCTGAACCTAGAGCGTGTCCCTGTGGTCTTTGCTGGGGTAGAAACTGTTTCAGGGAGAAAGAAAAGCATTTTGGAATGACAGAAACCATAAGGAAGGATGACCAGGGAGCAGCAAGATGTAGCTGGGTGCAAAACCATGATACAGACCTGTTCCTCCAAGAAAACAATCAGATGGCTCATGGAACCAGATCCAGCTACGCAACCTCAAATGAAAATCCTGGAATGTTTTGGAATGAACAAAAAAAAACTTTGTTCACCAGGCAGATGAATACATTATGTCATAAATGTGTACTAGCAGAGCCATCCTGTATTGATGAAACGCAGCCTGAGCTGGCAGCACGTTGGGGACAGGTCTCCAACAACCCTTCCTTTTCCCTAACCATTAGAATCTCCAAGGTCTGCAGAGCCTGGAGCTGGACTGCTGACCCTTGTGCTCAGGGCAGGTGTGACAAAGCCCAGCTGTCACCAAGGCCAGACCAGGATTGAACGAGGCACAAACACCAGCACAGACCATCCTGCAGGGATTTTTCAGAAGAGAAGCAGCACAATTGAAGTTGAACAATTCTGCCACCCCCTGGGCACGGGGCAGAGTCTCAGCAGATTGATCCGGAGCAGGGAAGGGGACAGCAGTCAGTGGGAATGGGACAGGATCGACCCACCAAACGAACAGCAGCCACATTTATCATCTGTGTTGGGTCTACACATTTCCTGCAGCTCTTGGCAGTGTTTCCCCATGAGGACAGCAGAGGCTGTGCACAAGAGCCATCTGATTCTCGAGGTCTGTCTGGCTATTTAATTACCAGATTCTTATCCTGACAATCGTATACGGAAGAGCAGCCCCAGGAGACTGAAGGATGGAGGAAGCTCATGGGATCTCAGTGTTCAACGCCAGTGCTGCAGCATTTTTCAACAGCCAGGAGAAAAGCATCAGCCTTTAAGCCTGGTCTAAGTGCATCTACACTCCTGGTGGCCTTGGTTAGTGGTGGATGTACATGTCCAGCTTGCAAAGAGGCCAGACAGACCAAAGGTGGCCACAAATCCAAGGATCTCCCCAGGATTTATTTGTACAGTGAGAACATTTGCAGTGAAGAGGATAAAGTTGGATTTTCTCTTTCAGCACAGAACTGTATATCCAAAAGAGGAAGCTGCCATCCTGCTTGGTTACACGTTACTGTTTAATACAGCATGGGGAAAAGCACAAGAATTAGGGTTCTGTGGCTTCAGCAGGTTCCTGCTGGGGCCCTGCACTGTAGAAGGAGCAGAACCAGGAATCCTGAATTTTGACTGAATCAATACAAAATCCATTCTCCACGAAGTCAGCTCTCAAATGGCATTACAGACAGCCATGAAATGCCCATACACAGGGGAGCACACAGAGCAGACACACAGCACTTCTGCCTGCAACCCGTGTGTGTGCAGACAGGACAGCCATGGAATTCCAGGCTTCCCAGGTGGGCTGCAGCCAGGAGACACCAGCCCAGAACACAGAAACAAAAATGTCCAACCATTTCCTACTCTGTCCACGAGCAGCCCTGCTTTCTGGTCTCTGACTTCACTTGCAGGGCAAACACAGCCTAAGCAGCAGCACGAGTGGCTTTGCTTTTCCTGGACCCAGGACAATGAAAGCAGGAAGGAGTGACAAGGAGAAGAGACTGCTGAACCACTGCTGTGCCTTTACACTTCTCCCTTGGGCTGTGGTTTACAGGTTAGAGGGTAAGAGCTGCCTGTAAGAGCCAGGCTTAGAGTGAGCCATCCCACAGCATTACTCAGACCCCATTAGCCAGGGCCCCAGCACATGAGCTTGTGTCACCACTTTGGATCTGCACAGTGTCAGTGAGAGGAGCCTCTCTCTTCCCTGACAGGGAAGCTCAGCCCTTTCTTCCCCTCACATGAACGCAGTGGCTCTGCACAACCCCAAGGAGGCAAATTCCTGGCAGTTAATACCCAGGAATTAGCAGAGCTCTCCCATCCCCACCCTGGGAGCAGAGCCCCCTTCCTGAGCGGAGCCCCAGCCTCAGGGAGCAGCAGCAGAGCCTGAGATGCTGTGATAACATTAAAGTGCTGTGGCCAGAGCTGACCAGCAATTTTCCAGTGTCTTCCCACTAGGGGAAAAAAGATCACAAACTCTCTTTTATGTTTTCAGCTCGTTAAATGCTCATCACAAAACTGATGAGGGAGAGAGCATCCCCAGGTTCAGCTCTCTGCAGACCATGCCATCCCTTCCAGGCAAGGCACAGGCTCGGGGATCTCTGTGGGATCAGGACTTGGATGCTTGATAGACAACAACACTGGAAACCATGTTTAGAGCCCAAAAGCTGTGCTTACCTCACATTTAGTCTACGCTCTTCATCACTGCCGACCTCCGCCTGAGGGGAGAAAAGGATACAAGAGAAAGTTACATATTTGTTGTTTCCATATTACACCTTAAAATAAAAACCCGGCTCCAACAGGGAGCGAGGGGCTATTTTCCCTGGGGGTTTTTCTTCCTGGTGCCAGGGATAAATGAGCCTCCCTAGTCCTGTATGCCACCAGCACCCGGCGCCGGGTGACAAAGGGGCTCACGGGGATTTTAAAGCTATTAGGTCCTAATCCTGCAAGCTGGTCCTGGAGCGCAGAGCGCTTTGAAGAGCGCCAACCCCGACGTCACGGAGCGCACACCTCGCTCCCACCGCTCACACACGTGAGGGCAGCAGCTGGCAGCCACGGGCGGGCACAAATAACTGGGATTCGGGGTGCCCCGAGCACAAGGACACAGCCAAAAGTGCTCCCTGGGACTGTCCCAGCTCCAGGGCTCGCACAGGCAGGCCAAGGAGGCCACTTCCACCTGGATGCTGGCACATGTGTCCCCAGGCTAGGACAATGCCCACTGCCTTGCACGTCCTGTGCCTGCTGCCTTCCTGGGGAACTCCATGCTGCTTTGGTGGCAGGCATGGAGTAAAATGGGCACTTTTGCACCAGGCACTGGTGGAAAGTCCCTCTAGAAGAAAATCTGGCTGCTTAGGTGATGCTACATCTTATTTATTCTCCTCAAAAGAGAAATGCGACCTCAGCCTGTTTCCAAAACCAAGCGTTTTCACAGGGTTGTGCTTTTCAGCCATCCCCTTCAACTGCCCTATTAGCTTCTAGACAAAATTCCTTATTAAAGAAAAGCAGAGCTGGGGCTAATTGCATCCAGAGCTGACCAAAAAAAGCCCCAAAACAGCAGGCTCTAAGATAGTTCTGCTTTGGTCCTGCGTGAGTGCACAGAGGAGAAAGGGCTGGGAGCATCCCCTTGGAGGGCAGGGCTGTGCTGGGGAGAAGGTTTGGGCCCAAAAAGCAAAGCAGGGATCTTACAGGAAATCCTTCACACTCACAACACAGACCTGGAGGGACACAAGTCTTGAAAGAATCAGGCTCCACCAGTGCTGACACTTGGGGAACATCCTGGTGTTTCCTACAGCATTGCTCAGAACCACATCAAATAAGGGTCCCCGTAAGAGTTCCTTGTTTCCAGGGGGTTTTGTACAAGTTAAAAATAAGCAAATTGCATCATTTCAAATGTTCAAGACTGGAGCTTTGTGTGTGGGGGGCACCTGGATTGCTCCCCACCCTCTCAAGTGAGGACTTGGGAGGCTGGAGGGCACAGGAGCCGCTCTGCTGACAATCTGTGAGAACCAAATAAAGCCAGGGCAAAAAAAATCCTGCAAATGCAACAGCAGAGGCCGGATATTGGAACTGTGGCCATTTGGAGGAAGGGAGATGCACAAGGCTGTCCCGACTGACCCAGCAGAGGGTGAGGAGCATACCATGGCTATTTTTAGTCTGTTTACAGTGCAGAGCTGGGCTGCAGGCAGGGCCCCAGAGCACCCCGAGTCCCACTGCCCCCACTGGCAGATGCCCCAGCTCTGGGAAGGTCTGGCAGGTTTGGGCCCTTTGCAGGGTCACCCTCCTGTTTGTTTGGGGCTGTCACGTAGCAACAAGGGGGAGAAAAACTTTTTTTCCTTTTTAAACAAACGTGACTGTGAGGATGACGACTCTTGGATGTCGTCAGCTGGGGCTCAGCAGCAGGGCTGGGCCTGAAGCTGCTGCGGGCTCCTCTCCTGCAGGAGCTGAGCTGTTCCCAAAGCTGACTTTCCCTGTATTTTCTACTAAAAACTGCAGGAAAGCCAAAGCAAGGCTGCAGCAAGGCTGCCACACTGAGCCTTGTCCTGCTCAGAGCAGCCCTTGGAGCTGCAGGGTTTGGGGTGCACCACACACAGCTGCTCATCCCGCCACAGCCAGACCCCACAGCCACTGCCACGTCCCTCCCTGGGGTCTGTGCTGAGCGTGGCCACACTCAAGGGCCACAGGGAGTGGGAGCTGTGTGCAAGGGAGGTGCACAAGCAGTGCAGGTTTGCAAGTGTGTGTGAACCACTCTCACCTAAGAATTTATGGCACTCTCTCTCCTAAGAAATTATGGTCAAGGCAGCAGCAAAACTCTTGCAGGCAGCAGCATCCATTTTATAAATTCCTTCGGGCTCGTGAGTTAGGAGAGGCCACAGCAGCAAGGATGCGTGGTCATCATTTCCCATTAAAATATATTCTGGTAATTATTCACATCTGCTAAAAGCCCCAGTGAGCCCTGATTTTCCTTGCAAGAAAGATTCTAAAAGAACAGGAGCAGGCTGGCACTTTTGGACAGGATTTTTCTTTAAATTAACTTTGCAAAAACAACATGCTGAATCTGGAAATCATAATTTTATGGTATTTCATGCCAGAAGAGACCATTCTAACAGGATTCAGTGTCTTCCTCTGGAAGCCACCACAGCACACCTGAGAGGTGGGTGCTGGTGGCAGAAGTGCCTTGTGGACAACACCTGGCGGCAAATTTGGGGCAGCATTTTTGGGAGGAAAAAGGAGAATTCTATGGTCATCCCCCAGAAAATACAATCACCAGCAGCAGCTCTGACACAAAGCAATGCCTAAGACAGATGTACATGGCAAGCCTGCTTTGACTCCTCTCCCACCTGCACCAGTTAAATCCAGTCTAATTCCACTGCCTGCTCCAGGGTTACAGCTCATTTTCGTCTCTCTAGATTGGGTGGCCACTAGGTCTTGTTGAAGACTCTGTCTAAACCAGATCCCACAAAATTCCTTCTGAAAACTCTTTCAAAAAGTGCAAGTCCCATCTCCAAGTTCCTCAACGAGCACAGCGTGGCCCAGACTGGGTCCCTGCAGCCAGGGACCCCCTGCAACCCCTGGGGTGAGGAAGAACCTGGGAGCTTTGTGGCTCCCCCCTCCTGCTCCCCCCTCAGACCAGCTAATCGGGGGAGTCACAGGGACGTGACAGGTGACAAATAGGATTGTTTACCTGGCAGGAGTGGGGACAGAGCGAAGCCAAGGGCAGTGAGCATCAAAGGGAAGAAGTGTGGGGGGAGAGGGATGCACGGGGAGGATGTGCACAGAAACACCAGGCCCGTCTTTGAGGGTCACAGAAGAGATGGGTTAGGAGGGAAAAAGGCAAGAAGAAAGAGAAACCGGAGGTGCAGCTGTTTTTGGATGGCATGGGAGAGCTGTGAGGGGGGAAGCAGAAGCTCAAGGCCGGGCAGAGGCAGGAGAGGGCATTTCTGGGGCACAAGAGGGGGTGTGCAGCAGAGCTGGGACACGCAGAGTGCCGTGCCAGCAGGACATGGATGCACGGGTGGCACCATGGGGCAGGTGAAGTGGCAGGTCCAGGTCCCTGGAGCAGCAGAGCTGGGGGAAGGAGAGGGCAGCAGCACGGTGGAGGCTGTGCCACAGCGAGGAGTGGCACAGGTATGGGGTGGAGCAGGATGGGAGCTGCTCCCGGAGAACTGACAATGGTCACCTTGGGGAAGGGCTGGCAGGAGCTCCCTGAGGGGCAGGAGCTGCAGCAGAAATGGGGAAAGGCGGTGCCATGGCAGGGACAGAGGGATAACACGGGGCAAAGCAGAGCATCCCTGCGACAGGAGGTGGTGGCAGCTCTGGGATGCCAAGGAGGGGCACAGCTGCTCCATGAAGACAGGCCCAGCACTTTGCCCACAGATTTACCTGGCAAGAGAGAGGTGAAGCAGGCTGCCCCACGGTTTAGGGAGCTCAGGCTAATGCAAGCTGAGGGCTGGGATGGGGGACAGCCATAGGGGAATGGGGCTGTCTCAGCCAGGCAGCATCAAAAGGCTGGGGCCGGGCAGCACCAGGGGCTATGAGAGGAAGGGGCTGGGATGGCTGGGGGCTGTGAGGGCCTGAGCTGGGCCAGGGAGTGGTGGGGGTTGTAAGGCTCAGGGCCATGGGGGCTGTAACGGGAGGAAGGCTGGGGGTAAGTGGCTATGGGGGACCAGGGGGCTGTAGGGTTGAGAGCCATGAGGGACCAGCACCTGTGAAAGGGATAAAACCAGGGGCTGGGGGAACTGTGGGAGACTGAGCTGGAACCAGGGGGCTGTCGGAAGTCAGGCCATGGGGACTAAGAGGAGATGAAGACGGGGGCAAGTGGCTGTGGAGGGCCAGGAGGCCGCGAGGGGGTGGAACCCGGGGCTGGAGGGAGAAAGCCCTGAAGGGCCAGAGCCCTGAGGCCGGGACCATGAGGGACCTGGGTCTGTGAGGGTAATGGAGCCAGGGCCTGAGGGATATCAGGGGGACCATGAGGGACCTGGATCTGTGGAGGCGATGAAACCAGAAGCTTTGCGATACAGGCTGCCGGGGGGAGCTGTGAGGGGCCTGTCCCCGAGCGGGGCCTCACCCCGCCCCTCCCCGCTCCCCATCCGCCGCCGCCGCCCCCGGGGCCTAGTCTCCCTTTCCCTCTCCGTCCCTGCCCATCCCGTCGCCGCTCACCTCGCTCGTGCTGGCCGAGGAGGCGGCGCTGGGGGTCGGCGAGCGCTGCAGGGTGACCAGCGCCATGGCTGCGGCTGCGGGGCCGCGGCCGCCTCCCCCTCACGCCGGGAAGGGGCGGGGCCTGGGCGGGGCCGGGGCGGAGCCAGCGAGGGAAGGGCGGGGCTGGAAATGGGCGGGGTTTGTGGATGTGGGCGTGGCTCGTTGAGGTGGGCGTGGCTTCCCGGCCCATCCCACCCCCAGATCCCGCCCGTCCCACCCCATCCCAACCTCCCATTCCATGGGCAGGGATATTTTCCACTCTCCCGGGTTGCTCCAAGCTGTCCGACCTGGCCTGGGACACATCCAGGGATGGGGCAAGCACAGATTCTCTGGGCACCCTGTGCCAGGGCCTCCCCACCCGCACAGGGAGGAATTTCTTCCCAATATCCCATCTAACCCCACTTTTTGGCAGTGGGAAGCCATTCCCCCTTCTCCTGTCACTCCAAGCCCTTGTAAATAGTCACATTTTTCCATCAGGCTGCCTTCAGGTACTGGAAGGCCATAATTAGGTCCCTCTGAAGCCTTCTCTTTTCCAGGCTGAACAATCCCAATTCCCTCAGCCTCTCTTCCTACCCCAAAACTGAGCCAGAAACACCCAATTTTTTCCAGATCCCGCAGGAATCTTGTGTTCAAGAAGCAACTGGATGTGGCATTAGTGCTCAGGTCTAGTTGACAAGACGGCGATCAGTCAAAGGTTGATCTCAGTGATCTTTTCCAACCTAAATGATCCTGCAAATCCGGACGCCGGGAAGTCATAAAATCACTGACGTTGGAAAAGACCTCCGAGACCATTCCCACTGAACACATCCCTGAGTCCTGGGCTGCCAGCAGTCACCATGGAGACAAGTGCCAGGGATGGCGTTGTGCCACCGATGGTGGTGACCCCGTTTTCCATGACTTTGGGGCCTCCTGCCAGCGGCACCACGTGGGATCTCCACCTCCCCGGGGCCAGAGCAGACTTTGGCCCTGCTACCCCAAACACTCAGACCTTGCCCTGCCGGGCTGTAACAACAACTCTGACTCTCTGAAGCCTCTGGATACGGTGGACACGGCTCCGGGGACTGCACACTCTGCAGGTAAACTGGTGGAAAATGTGTTTTCCTGTTATTTTTTGGTGGATCCCCCTCAGCTGGTGCTGCAGGGGTGGCTGGGGTGAGTCCCTGTCCCAGGGGGAGGAGGTGACCCTGCTTCCCATGGGTTATAAAACCACAGCAGATGGGAAGCAGCTCCTGCTGTGCCGTTCCAATGATTCATCCTTCCATCCCGGCAAATGTCAGTCCCGCTGTTGTCACAGCAGAGATGCTGGACTTCACCTTGTCCAAAAAAAACCCCGTGGGCTTCAATTTATTCCTGCTCCAAAAACCAGCCAAGGATCTGCACCCCCCAGCCCTTCCCCAAACTGGATTTTGTCTGCTCCCTGCACAGGCAGTGACCACGGGCTTTTCCGAGGCAGGAAAGTGCTGCCAACAGGGAATGAGAGGATAGAGGGGGGCTGCAGCCCCTCTTTGCAGCTGGAATTTACCCACAACCATTCTCCCAGCTGTGCCTGGAAGGGTTTGGGGTGGTGGCAGCCCCGAGGGTGACAATGGTGTGAGGACCCAACCTTGCACTCCTCATTGCTCCCTAGAAAACGCCTGCTGATTCCCATCTGGTTTATCCGTGCCCACCTCTTGCCTCCAGCCTGTGCCAGTGGCTGGGAAGGATTGTGAAGGGTTTGGGTCACGGGGAATGGAGGGTTCATGGTGTCCCTCAGGAGGTGGAGCTGTGCTGGGTGCTCCAGCATCTCCCTGGCTGCTCAGCCCGTGCCTGGTGGGAGGCACAGGAGGATCCCGAGGCTGTGCCACCCTGTCCCAGGGCACGGCACCTTTGGAGCTCCTTGTGCCAGGTGAGGAGTGTAGCTTTTGTGCTGGCACAGCCAGGGATGGAGACACATTCCCAGCCGCTGTGAGGAACCACAACTCCCCCATCCATGATTCCAGCCACTGGCCAGAGCTTGAGGAGGACCTGGGAGGCTTTACAAGGGATGCACGCAGACACACCATGAGAACCTCAGCCCTTTTCTGCTGCAGCAGGAGCTGATGTTCCCCCTGATGTTCTCAGCTTTGTCCAGCACTGCCCTTGGAGCCCTCCTCCCCTCCAGGAGCCGGAGCCATGCGTGTGGCCATCATCGGGGCCGGGGTGATCGGGCTCTCCAGCGCCCTGTGCATCCATGAGCAGTTCCACAGCCTGGTGCCTTCCCTGGAGCTGGAGGTCTACGCTGACCACTTCACCCCCCACACCACCAGCGATGGGGCAGCAGGGCTGTGGCAGCCCTACCTGAGTGACCACGGCAACCTGCAGGAGACGTAAGGCAGGAGGAGGAGGAGGAGGAGGAGGAGGAGGAGGAAGATGGTGCCGTGTCCCTCTCCGTGTGTCCCATGAGCTGCCCCGGCACAGCTCCATGGGGCTGGCAGAGGCACCACTCTCCCATTCTTATCACAGGCTCTGGAATAAAGAGACCTTCGATCACCTCCTTGGCCACCTGCACTCCCCAGCAGCCAAGGAAATGGGACTTTTCCTCATTTCTGGCTACAACCTGTTCACGGAGCCGGTGCCGGTAAGGAGCAGGGCACAGCCAGGGCTGGGAAAGGCTCCAGCTCAGTCTGGGGTGGGCAGGGCTGTGCTTCTTCCCAGCCAGTGCTTCCCAATCTTTCCAAGTTTGCCTTGTGACAGTGCCTGAGACACGGTGTTTTCTGTGCTCCCGAGGCAGTGTTGGTGTGAGGAAGGGCTGAGCCCTCTGAGGGTGGCAGGGACTGAACCTCTCCACCTGTGTCCCTCTGGGATGGGCTGTGTCCCATGATGAGCTTCTGTCCCACAATGATCCTGGGTCATTAATGATCTCAGAACTCTTTCCCTGCTGTAGGACCCATCCTGGAAAAACATTGTCCTGGGATTCAGGAACCTGACACCCAAAGAACTTGAACTCTTCCCTGGTTACAGGTATTTTTCAGTCTGTTTTCTGGAGAGTCAGGTAGGACAGTCCTGGATTCCTCCTGGGTACATCCCTGCCATGGGGCAGTGGGACAAGGAACTGCAGGCATAGAAATTTCCTCATTTCTTTACAGCTGCTTCCCTTAAAATAAGTAGGGAAGAGCTCAAATGGCCAAAAAAAACCAGCAGCCCAGCACAGAAACCATTCCAGCTCCTCTCTTACCTCACCAAAACGGGGGAGGAAAACCAGCAGAAGGTGTTTTATGCTGGAAAAAGAGGGGAAAATCATGCACTCATTGTGTGAGGAGGATCCCACGGGGAATTGGGGTCCCAGATCCACAGTGGCTGTCGGGGATGTTGGGGCAGGAGGCTCCTGTAGGTCCTCACAGCCTCCTCTCCTCCTGTTTCAGCTATGGCTGGTTCAACACGGCGCTGATGCTGGAGGGCAGGAGTTACCTGCCCTGGCTCACCAACAGGTGAGTGCTGCTGCTTCTGGTTCCTCTGGCTGCAGGTGTGGATTTCCATCCTGCACTTCAGGATGCATCCCTGGGAAGCAGGGAAGAGGGTCTGGAATTCCTGCTCATTGCCCCAGTGGGGTATCAGTTTCCCCACTTTCACAGTGAACCCAGGAGTGTATTTTTGCATGACAAAAATGAAAGTCATGGGATACTTGGAGCTGCTTTTATCCAAACGCTTTTGTCTTTGGAAGAATTTGGTGCTTGATTTTATTCCTGTGGTTTCTAATGCTGAGCAGGTGTCCTGGTATTGAACTTTTTTTAATTGAGCTTTTGATTTGCCAGTAACAAATGAACTTGTGCTTGCCAGGCTGACGCAGAGGGGAGTGAAGTTTTTCCATAAGAAGGTTGAGTCTTTCCAGGAGGTGAGTGGGGATGTGGAGCCAGGGCAGGGGGCACAGCCCCATCCCAGCATAGAGAAGCAGCATCCAGCAGGAATGTGCTGCTCTGTGATACTCCTTGGCATGAGTGATGGGCCAGGGGACAGCTGCAAGGCTGCAAGATCCAGGAAATAAACTCTGTCAGGAAAGATAAAAGGTCTTGGGCATTGAGGGATGGTTGATAGAGGATGGGGTAGAGCATTTATCCAGCATGGATTGGCAACTTTCCCTGGAATGGCTTGGTGGCACACATGGGGTGTCAGCAGGAGCTGGCTGGGGAAGCTGTGTCCTGGATCTGGCCCTTATGGTTTATCCATTTCCTGACCATTGGAAAGAGCACTCGGCTCATTTGGAAGCAGGAATGTTGTGCCTGTGTGGCAGCATTCCCGTGTGCTGCTCCCAGCCCTGTCCCTCTCTCCTCAGCTCTTTTCCCAGGGTGTGGATGTGGTGCTAAACTGCAGCGGGATGCGTGCAGGGGACCTGCAGCCTGACCCAGAGCTGCAGCCTGGCCGGGGCCAGATCATCAAGGTGAGCTGGGGCAGGCCTAGGGGCTTCCCAAAAACCCATCTGTCACCACGAGGAGTGGGGAAAACCATGGGCTTGTGGCTGCACTCACACTGGGATCAGGTCCTGATTCCCAGCGAACGCTGCTCGTGTGAAACCAACCAGGATCCCATTCCTGGTTCAGCTGTGGGAATGCCCTCAGTCTCCAGACTGTTTCTCCATAGGGTGAGGACTGGGGGGAGGTCAGAGGCACAATGCTGATAACAAAAAGACATAAAATCTTTGGGAGAAAAGGATGATTATTTGGGGAAATGTAGGCGAGTAGGAAGCTCCTCTCTACCTGCACTCCTGTCATCCTCTCTTCCTAGAGAAGAGAGCACAGGGAACACAGAGCTAAGGGAGGGTCCCACATCTGGACCCCCGTGTCCCTCCTGCTGCCCCCCAAGCCTGGCACCAAATCTCCAGCTCTGACTTCCTCCCCTTCATCTCCCAGGTCCTGGCCCCGTGGGTGAAGCATTTCATCATCACTCACAACCTGAAATCCGGGATCTACAACTCGCCCTACATCATCCCGGGGTAGGTGACAGTGGCCGAGGCAGGGCTGGCTGGTGCTGGTGACATTCCTCTGTCTGTGTCCCCAAAGCTCCTGCTGGTGTCTGCCTTCATCCCTGGTGCTTTTCTTGGCTGTGTGGGAGGAGAGCAGAAGGACGTGGGCAGCAAAGTGAGGGAGCTCCTGGTCGGCACAGAGAGCACCACGGGGCTTCCATGTCCTGTCTTTTTCCAAGGACCAAATCCCACCCAAACAAACTCAGTCCTGGCTGAGTCCCCAGACAGCCAAACACTGATTGGAGTGGATATTTTGGGGGAGATCTTTTGTTTTCACATTTATAGGCATTGTTATTATCAACAGTGTGGACCAAACTGTGGTGCAGCAGCTCAGGGTGGGGAAAGGCACTGCTGATCCATGTTCCCATAAAAACAGGGCAGGAATTCTTTTTTTCTTCAACAAAACCTCCCTGGGAAAGCTCAGCCTTCCCCTCACTGTCCCCTGAGCTGCTGTGAGCCTGGGGGCATCCTGGTGGGTTTATCATGGAATCCTGGAATATCCTGAGCTGGAAGGGACCACAAGGATCGAGTCCAACTCCTGGCCCTGCCCAGGGAGCTACACTGTGGGATAAATAAATCCATCTGCTGTTCATCTCAGCTCTGCTTCCTGCCGAGGGCCTGCAGCGACCCTGCTCTGGCAATGGAGAGGGGTCTTTAAGCTGGAATTTGAATGCTGCATCTCTGGCACTTCCTATTGTCCTAATATTTCAGGCTTAGGCAATAAACCAGGATGTAAACAGGAGCTTTGCAGGCTCACAGCCCCTATTCTGAGTTATTCCCGATCACAGTCCCAGCTACAGATGAATTCCTCTGCCTGTGCTTGTTTTAGCTCGAGCTGCCAGAGCTGGGCACCAGGCTGATCCCAAAGGAAGAGCGGGATCCAGTGCTCACGTGGAGGACACCCCTTCCCTGCTGGAGAGCTCAGCCCTGGAGGGTCCCTCCTTTTGCTTTTGTGCTTCCCAACGATCAAGCAAGGTTTTGGAAGGGTCCAGCCATTCCAGACCCCTCCAGGCCCTCCTCAGCCTTAACCTGCCTCTTGTCCTCAGTTAATCCACAGGAGTTTGAGGCAGCAGCAGCACCAATCTGTTCTCTGTGTTCCCCTCTGCAGCCATCCCATTCCTTCCAGCTCTTCCTGAGCCAGGCAGGAGCACACCTGTTTGATAAGGATGGAATGACCTGTCTGCTTTGCCCAGACAAGGAAGGGCTGACAGGATTTAATGAGTGGCTTGCTCACGAGCAGACGTGTGGGCACCGCTCTCCGCCCGCTCCACGTGGGAGTTTCTCCCACAGGGATATTTTGCAGGCTCAGGGTGTAGCAGGATCCAACACCACACTCACAAAGTGTCCTTCCACGTGGTGGCCCCCAGGGGACAGCTGGGGACAAGTCACCACCGTGTGTCCTTTGGCTCCTGGTGCAGGAGCGAGTTCACAGCCCTGGGAGGGATTTACCAGCACGGCAACTGGAGCGAGGAGAACAGTGCCAAGGATCACAAATCCATCTGGGACAGCTGCTGCCAGCTGCTCCCGGCTCTCCAGGTGGGTGATCCGACTGCCAGCATGGGGCATGGGCAGCTGAGAGGCTCAGGATGTGGGAATGGGTGCTGGGACAAACTGCAGGACCTTGATGTTTCCATGAGTTGGGGTTCCCGTGTGTCCATTACAGACATCCGGGGCTCTTCCACCTGGCTGGGACTGTTTGTAGGTTTGTAGGGATAATAAAAAGCTGCTAAAAAGTAGAACCAGGGCTTTGGGAGGTTCCAGCCCTTTGTCTGTCGTGTCCCCACACCTCTAGAGAAGGGCTGTGCAGGGTGAGACTGCTTTGTGTCCACTCCCAGTGCTGCTGTTATTCCCTGGATTAGCAGGAAAGCTGGCGTAGCGCTTTGGCACAGGGATTTGCCTCAGCACTGTGATCCCAAATTGTCCTGCCTGGAGCTGCTGCAGGATAGGGAATCCCCTCTCCCCAGTCATCTCAGGGCTCACCTGGTGCTGGGGGGTTTGGCTGGTGGCATTCCAAGGAATGCTGTGCAGTGCTGCTGTGCTTTTGCTTCCAGAAGGCGAAGATTGTCGGGGAGTGGAGCGGCCTGAGACCAGCACGGCCCTCGGTCCGCCTGGAGCGGGAGAGCATCTGCCTCGGGAATCTCCAGGCAGAGGTACCTGCCCAGCCCCGGGGGCTGAGTGTAATTAATGACTGTGTTAATTGTGCCTGGGGCAGTGACAAACAAGCCCTCGCTGTCCCATGATCGTCCCTCGCTCCATCTCCCCACCCACAGCGAGGGAATGTTTGAGCCCAGGGATAAATGTCAGAGATCCTGAAACAAATTGTGGCTGCCCCATCCCTGCAAGTGCTCAGGGACTGGTTGGACAGTGCTTGGAGCAACGTGGGCTAACAGGAGATGTCCTTGCCCACGGCAGGGGGTGGGACAAGATGGGCTTTGAGGTTCCCCCCAACCCATCCTGGCATTCTGTGGTTCTCCCCCAGGTCATTCACAACTACGGCCACGGCGGATTTGGGATCACCATCCACTGGGGCTGCGCCATGGCTGCAGCGAGGCTCTTTGGGAACATCCTGCAGGAGAAGAGGCAGCTCTCCACCCCCCCAGGGCCCCGCTTGTGAGCACCTGCTCCCCTGGAATATGGGACAAGAGGAGCTCAGGAACCACAGCAGAATATTGGGAACGACACAGGGCTGCTCGATCCTGCTCCAGCTCCGGCTCACAGCGTCTCATTCGCAGGTCGCTGCCATTTTCCAGATGGCTCTGCTCCCTCCCCAGCCTGCCTGGAGGAAGGGCTTTCAAATATGGACTAATCATCCATGGCAAAGTGCACCAAGTGCTGTCTGGGATCAGGCTGCAAAGGGCAGGCAGGGTTCAGCTGAACCCTGGACAGTCCTGCAGTTCATCTGCACCAGGAGACGGGATCTGAAACGGAGCCGGGGACACCTGAGGTCTCTGCTGGCTGCTCCAACACCCAGTGTGTAATTAGATTTACAGGCTCCCCCCCAGGAGGCAAAAGCTCCTTAGTAGGAAGAAGCTCTGAGGCTCCCAGGGAAGTTACAGCAGCTCTGGGAGCCCATTACACCCGTTTTCCTCACATTCCTGCCAGGACAAAGCTCAGGCAGCAGCACCTGCTTAGTGTAGCTGGCCCCAGACAGCAGCACTTGCCTAAAATGGCCTTTCCAAACGATGTTTTTAGCAACAAAAGCAACTTGTTCCAGCCCCGTGGACTTGCCAGACTCTATATATAGCAGAGAGCATAAGAAAATAGCTTTTCTTGTCCCTAAAACTCCCACGGGCCCCTCAGCTTCCCATTTCTCCCAGCCGTGGGACACAGCTCAGAGAGAGGGGCTGGCTGGGGAAGGGTTGTGCATCCCAGAGGATGGAGCAGGACTTTTTGGGGTGTTCAGGGATGCTGTTGGGAACCCACCAGGCTGTTCTGAAGATGCAGCCTGGCTGATTTTCCTGTGCCATGTGCCTTTCCTGCTCTACAAACCATCCCAGACAGAGACGGTCAGGAAGCCTCAAATCCAAAGGCTGTTCTGAGCCCAGCACAGTGCCTGGCTCACTCTCCTGTGGGGATAATCCAAGTGTTCCTTACTCATCCGTGATGCAGCTCCTCTCTCCTGATGACTCCATGTGCCAGGAATAGCTCAGCAGCCTGGGCTGTGCTGCAGCTGCACCTCGGGAGTGGGGGATGCCCGAGTGAATCTCTGTGCTGTGCTTGGGGAAACTGGGAGCTGCACAGGGGAAATTGGGAGCCACTGCCATGCCCAGTCTGTCCAAAGAATTCCCAACTTCCCTGGTAGCTCAGCTGAGATGTTGCAGTCAGTGGGTAAGAACAGGAAAAGGGTAGGAAAAGGAAAACAAGGGTTGGAGAAAATTCCCCGCTGATTAATGCTGAATTTGTGATCCCACCTCAGGAGAAGCCATGCAGGGGAACTGGATCCCCTTGGTTTCACTTGTCCCAAATAGGAGACATTCAGGAGCACTTTCTCTGCTGTAAATCCAGCCCCATGAGAACTGGATCCCCTTGGTTTCACTTGTTCCAAATAGGAGACATTCAGGAGCACCTTCTCTGCTGTAAATCCAGCCCCATGGGAACTGGATCCTGTTAGTTTCACTTGTTCCAAATAGGAGACATTCAGGAGCACTTTCTCTGCTGTAAATCCAGCCCCAGAGAAACTGGATCCCCTTGGTTTCATTTATTCCAAATAGGAGACATTCAGGAGCACGTTCTCTGCTGTAAATCCAGCCCCACAGGAACTGGATCCTGTTAGTTTCACTTGTTCCAGATAGGAGACATTCAGGAGCATGTTCTCTGCTGTAAATCCAGCCCCACACAGGTGATTCTGGGAGAATTCTGCTGGATAAACAAGGATGTAGGAAATCATTGCATACCTGGCACCAAGCTGATTGTTGTGATCTCAGAGCCGACAGGAGCCACTGCCCTGTGATCTCCCACAGCCTCTTGGCACACGGAATGAGCTGATGTGTAATTTTATTTGCAGGTTAGTTCTGTTTGTTTTCTAAAGGCTGCAGTTTAATCGGTGTGACCAATAAAGGGAATATTCAAATCTCTTGTGCACGATGCTTCTTCCTCTTAGTGACGGCACAGGAAGGGCCTCAAATGCTGATTGCACAGAAATGTCCCAGCAGATCATCATTCCATGTCTTACACATATTTTTCCTAAACATTTCATCCTGGAGGAGCAGGAGTCATCACCCCAGATTCTGAGCAGACCAGGCAACCTGGAATATCATCGTGTGAAGGTCTGTGGTTGCTGACAATGCCCAGGGCATTAAGAAGTCACATAAATCACAGAATTAAGGGTTTGAGTGGGAAGGGACCTTAAAGCTCATCCAGTCCTACCCCCTGCCATGGGCAAGGACACCTTCCACTAGCCCAGGTTGCTCCAAGCCCTGTCCAACCTGGCCTGGAGCATCCACAATATTTAACTGTAGCGAGGTTACTTACAACGGGAACAGGAATCCTGTGACTTTTCTTTACATCTAAATACACAAAACAGACAGAAAATGAGTCAGCCCTGCAGAGTGCTGAGCCCAAACTGCATCTCAAACCTCTGAACACCAAGACAAAAAAATTGCAAAGTCACGACCCCTCCTAAACATCCCCCAGAAGAGCCAAAAGCTTATTTCCTGAAAAAACTATTTATTTGTTTAACATAAAATATCTAATGTGGACTTCAACTCTCCAATGCCACGTCGGGAACAGGAACCAGAGGAGTATTTTACAACAAGCTTGAGATACACCAAGTTTTTCAACATGAAAATGTAAATCCAGCTTAGAAACTGTACATTCAGCCATGGAAACATTCACTGCTCTCTCGGCAAGTATTTGGGAATAACAAATCATTCCATCCAAGCACACTTGGGGAATGAAGTTCCCACGCCAGCTTGGCACGTTGATATCTTGGGACACTTGGCAAATCTGAATCCCACAATTCTGTTTGAATTCCAGAGGATCTCATTTCCCAGTTTGAAACGAAGCAGTTGCAGTAATTCCTTCACCAGTGAAAAATAAGGTGGAAAAGGATTCTTTGGAAGTTGATTTTGTACCTAAACGGTGCTGCCCTACTGCTAAAACCTATTGGTGGTGATTCCTAACTGGTGTGTGTCAACCCCAGTGTTCCCAGTGAACAAGCTCAAATGGCCTTTTTTTATTAATGATATGCAAATTCCTGCAAATCCTGAATTCCAGCTCCGTTTCTCCGGTGCCCAACGGGCTCCTGCTGAATTCAGCCAGGTGGGATCAGCTGTGGTGGGCTCCTACCTCTCTCTTTCATTCAGCTGATCCAAAGCCCATGGATATCCATGGGGGATTTTCCCAGATTCCAGTGAGCTTTGGATCAAGCTTTAACAAAATCAAAGACCCAGTAGCACCAATCTTGGTATTTCTATCATTCAATAGATTTTTTTTTTTTTTTAGTGCAGAATTCATAAAGAGTGAAAAGCAAAAAATGCCTTCCATTTTTTGGTTACCACTGTAAATGCCACAGGTTAAAAGTGATCTATTCAACAGCATGGAAAATGTTGCATTCCCTATAAATCTTTACCTGGCAAGTGGCTTATCTGTAGGATCCAGACGTTCACAAACAGATAAACTTCACCTAAAACTCTCTAAAGGCCGTTGAATGCAATTCTTTAAAACTGCTGAATATTCACCTAAAAAAAGTGAAGCGAGATGTGAACATTAACCCCAGGAAAGCAGAATTTTAACTCAAGGCATTGAGTAACAAACTGGGCCAGGGTGGGGTGGGTTCCTTCAGGCCAGGCCTGTGCTGCACTTTGGATTCTCTGTCACCAGGCTCAATTCCAGAGCTTTGGGATGCAAACCCAGCTCATGGCGAGCCCAAGGAAGGAGGGAGGGGAGCACCTGGGGACTGGAATGGCCTCGAGGGCCTCCATTGGCAGGAGGAAGAGGATGGAATGTCAGAGCTGTCACTGAGGGGTGAACAGCCTGCCTGTGCAAAGGCAAACCCAGCTCCAGGACATCCCAGCCCAGGAGGTCTTCCAGCTTCCAGGTCTTCCAGTGGGATAATATTTGATTAAACCCATCCAGGATCTGCTTCCTCACTGCCATGTCCCATATCCAGCACTTCAGAGGCCAGTCCAAGGGAAAGCAGAGAGGTTCCCCATCCCTGGAAGTGTTCAAGGTCATGTTTGGATGGGGGTTGGAGCAACCTAATCCAGTGGAAAATGTCCCTGCCCACGGGGACTGAATGAGCTTTAAGGTCCCTCCCAACCCAAATCACTTTGGGATTCTGGTATTCCATGAAACAAATCCCTCTGGCTCTGCTCCAGGCTGCCCCAGGCACACAGGGAGAATGACCCAACTCCAGCCTGGCAGAAAGAGGTGAACAAATGAGTTGTGGTTGCTGTCAGTGCCACGAGAGCCCTGTCTGTTCACTGGGATCAACTGGAGCTTGAGCTTGCTGGAGAGTGAGGGCCCAGGGACAGGGGACACAAAGGGAACCAACCCAGCCAGAATGGACAGAGGGTTCTGTGCCATCACCCACAGCTGAGCCCGGGGATCCCAAGGATCCCTTGGGAGCTGAATTCATTTTCATCTCTCTGGGAAAAGCCAAGTTTGCCTGTTTCCACCAATCATTCCTGGAATCCTTCACTGAGTCACCATCCTCCAGTGAGACTGGATGGAAACTCGGTGCCTTGGCAAACTCTGCTCTCAGCAGAACAACCCCTCCTCAAACAATATCAACAACCTCTTTGGCCTTTTCCATCAGCCTGAGTTTCCTGGCTTTCTTTAAGGAATTATCCACTCCTGTTTTCCCCTCAGTCTCCAAACGAGCAGCTTGGCACGAGATGGGGCACTGCAGTGACCTCAGAGCTGTGACCCTCAGCGACAGCAAAGCCCCACAGTGCTCACTTGTACTGCACCAAACATGGACTTGGAGACCTATTCCTGACCCCAGGAGCGGGACCTGCTTCCCAGGATACTTTAAATGTTCAACTGTAAAAATGTGTGTTGCACATTTACCTGTGCTCAGACAGACCACAAACCCCCACTGCTTCCACAGCCTCACCGAGTCCATCTCACCCACAACTGATTGTGTGTCCCAGCATCTGGAATCCTGAAAATACACTGAGACCTGGATCTTTATACATTCCCACAGACTCTGCCACCTGCCTTGTGCCCAGGGACAGGTTTGTGACAAACCAGATGAGCTTGTCCTCACCTGAGCTCCGTTTCATTCCCTGACAAGAGCGGGATCATCCCTTGAGGAGCCACACCTGAAGCAGGGGATGTTCCTCATCCAAGGTCACTGCAGATGGGCTCTTCCCATAGTTTTGTTCATTTATTCCAGCTACATTCCTTTGTCACCAATGTACAATCAGCAGGAAAAGTCCTGCCCAGCTGTCAGGGAGCAGCTCCATCCCAACAGCAGCGCTTCCAACTCTGGTTGGGGCCACCCCACTGTGAGGGTGTGCCCAAGTAACAGAGCAGGGACACACCTGGATCCATGCAGAGAACCACAGGAGTGAGAACCTCCCCACTCCAACAACAGGCAGAGAGCTCAAGGTCCCTGGCAATGCCAGAGAAGTCCAATTCTGCTCCAAACCACGAGGATTTATATATTGGACTTGATGAGCTTGGAGGTCTTTTCCAACCTTAATGACTCTGTGATTAAATTTATGCTCCAAGGTCCCAGCTCTGCAGCAAACATCACCCTCCCTGCTCCAACTCCCCACCTGGGATGGGAGAAACAGGCAGGAATTACTTTCCAAGCAATCCACTTTCCTGTTAATTCTCCAGGAACAGAACCCAACTGGAAAGCCCGGGTTGGTTTGCCAGAACCACATTTTGGTGGTGGTTTTGATGGCTAAAAGTGCAAGGCAGGCATTTAATCCATAGTGAAGGGTAGGGAATCCACCCTGTGCCAGGCCAGGGCCACACTAAATACGAACCTCTTGGTTTTAGGCATCAAGAGCTCAGTGTCTGAATGACAGCTGATGCTGGGCTGCAGTCACTTGGCATTTGCTTGGCACGGGACATTTTAAGCTGAAGAGCTGACCATGCAAGCACGACAGACTGAAGAGAAACCCCTCCTGCTAAACTTCCAAGGATATCTGGATCAAAGGCCTCTCCATCCAGAAAGTCTTTATGAGTGTGAGCAAAGAGCAGCAGAAACACAATTTGCTGAGGTTCAACCCCAAAACTCCTGCAGTTTGACACGTGACGTTGGCAGTGATGGTGGTCAGCTTTCCATGCTTCAGGCTCGGAGGTTTCGTGAGACATTTTGCTCCTATCCTTCATTCTTCCAGCAGGTTTCCACATCCCCTCATTCCTGCGATTCCCCTGGGGAATGAGATCCTCTTCCCACCATCTCCTGGCCCCATTCCTTGTGGCTGGACTCCTGGAGGCCACGGCCCTTGGTTTCAATGGGCAGGAAGCAGGAGGCCAGGGCAGCCAGCAGGCAGCAGCCACTGTAAACCACCAGAGTCAGGTAGACTGAGGATTCCAACATCACCTGCAGGAAAAAGGCAGGGAATGCAAATTTCCATTTTTCATTTTCCATTTTTCATTTTCCAGCATGGAAATACAGACACTGATGGAGCAACAGAAATTTTAATTGTAGTACTGGGGAAAAAGTTTAACTTGAAGTGCGGATTTTGGAAAGGGGGGAGAGGGATATTTTATAGATAGTGCCAGGACAAGGAACAGTGGTTTTAAACTCTCAGAGGGAAGGATTAGACTGGATTTTAGGAAGGAATTCTTCCCTGTGAGGGTGGGAGGCCCTGGCACAAGGTGCCCAGAGAAGCTGTGGCTGCCCCATCCCTGGAAGTGTCCAAGGCCAGGTTGGATGGGGCTTGGAGGAACCTGGGATAGTGGAAGAAAAGCAGGTTCTCCATCACCTTCATAGAATCACGGGATTGTTAAAGCTGGAAAACACCTCCAAGATCATCAAGTCCAAGCTTCCTGTGCCTCCAATCTCAGAGGAGAAGGGATTTACCTGTGCAATGAACGGGGTTATGAGGGCTCCCACTCTGGCCATTCCACTGCACGTTCCCAGGCCCAAAGCACGTGTGGCTGTGGGATAAACCTGTGGAGAAAGCATCATCCCATCAATCCTAGTGGGAAGTTCTCCTCCTTCCATTCCTAATGGGAATTAACAAGTGGTGCCACAGCACATTCTGTTAGACAGCCACAATGGGATCAACTCCAATCTGGGGTGAGGTTCATTGGGAACAGGTCATCAAAATGAATGTCCCACCCTCTTCTCACTCTCCTTAAATATTCCCATCACCACAACATCCCCCTTACCTCAGGAGTGTAAACATAGGCAGCCTGAAACCCTCCTGAAATAAAAGCTCTTGCAATGAAGAGCAGCACAGTAAGAACATTTCTGTGAGAAGAAAAGAGAAGAGCAGAGTTTGAGAATGTCCAGTACAATCTGCTGCCTTCACTTGGAATTCACTTTTATTTCCCTCCCAAACTCTGGTGAGAAAACCCAACCCCAGCCTTAAATCTTTCTCCAGCTGAGCACGACCATCCCACAGCTTTTCAAACCCCAACTCTCACTTCTCCCACCACAACCAAGAGAGAACATGGATGAATCCAACACTCCACTTGTTCCCTGTGCTGGGCTCACCTTCCAACACAGAGAAAGAGCAGGAGGCTGCAAAAGGAGAAGACAAGGAAGGACAGGGCCATGGTTTTCTTGCGGCCAATGCGGTCGATGATCCACAGGGTCACCAACACACCTGTGGGAAGAGAGCAGGACACCCTTGGGAATTGAGCAAAGTGGGGCTGCAGCACATTTAACACGGCCTGGGTGTGGGAGTTAGGTACTCCACACAAACACAGGTTCTTTAGCTTCACCTCTGGGAGGTTTTACCTCGAGCCCCAACAGATGAGAAACGGCTGCAGATGTTGTTTCAGGTTGTTGATTTCTCCTTCTCTCTGCCAGCTCTCAGCTCCGGCCGCACATCTGATGCAGCCGAGTCCGAGCGGGCACTGCCCAGTCCTGGGCTGTCCCGGCCTTTCTGTGCCCTTTCCATCATCCAACCATTCTGCACAACGGATTTATTATTTACTATTCTATACCAATTCATTTGCACCTGTTCTAGACACGGAATTTCTACCTCTTTTTCATTCTACCAATCATTTTGTGCCACCACTACAAGAGAAGATGGAGGAGAAGGAGAAGGAGAACAGGGCAACGCCCCAAATTCTCCATCTTAAACCCTTCGTCCTCATATTAAAAACCCTAAAATCTACTTTTTAACCTTGTAAAATACTAAACCACTACTCATTTTCACACTCTCGTGCCTTGCAATGATTGTCGCAGCGTTGGTAACTTTTCCCATGGGCTGAGGTCAAAGCTGGTGCCATTCTGGGCTGTTTGCCAGGGTCTGGGACCCCCTTGCTGGGGCTCCTGACCCACCAGGGCAGCCCAAGGCATGCCCTGACCTCCCAAGGCAGCCAGAGGTGTGCCTTGGGTTCCAACATCTGGGTGGTTGAGATTGGAAATTTTGGTCTCTTTTTCCAACCCCTTGCTGGCCCCAGGCAGGGCTGTAGGATGGATTGCTACTGGTGTCATGTGAAACAGGAATTCCGTGTCCCAGCTGCTCCCAGATCCACAAATCCACACTCCATCCAGGGATTACTGATGTCAATGCCTAAAACACCTGCTTATGGCTCACTGGAAGAACTTTAGTTCAACTTCTGGCCATTATTCCCTGCTGGATTGAAGGGCTCTTTAGAACATGGTATTTTGTTTCTATTCCGATATTGCCACTGAATTATTTCTCAGCTGCTTTTTGATAGGAAATAGATCAAGCTCAATAAATCTCACATTGTTAAGTCTTCCCTCCAATGCAATTTTCCCAGATCCTTTTGAAAGCTGATGCACAGCAGGAGTGGGGATTATTCCAGCATCAGTGTCACATCCTGTCAATATTTCTCACTCCCCCCTCAGTGTGTGTGAGGATCAAACCAGACCTTTCAGCCCAGCACCACTCCAAAGAACACACTCCTTTTTCTGGGAATCCTTCCCAAAAGGTCTCTTTGGAAGCACACTCCTCTTAGGAATGACTGTGCAGATTAATCAGTCATCCTTGCAAATGATCATTAATTAAATGGCTTCTCCCTGAGCTTTTAGCCCTGAAATGATGATCCAGAAGAGTGAAAAATCACCCTGATCCCTGTCTGTGGTGTTGTTTCAATCAGATTTACACTGGGAGATCACCTCCATCTGAGGGATCAATGGCTGTTTCACACTGCTTTGCTTGTCCTGTGCCAGAGCGTCCACTGAAATTCACTGGAATTGCCCAAAAATCAGGTTTTGATCCCAAAGGACTGAGGCTGGACACAGAGATTTAGGGAGCAAGCTCTCCACGGATTCATTGTACCCATCATCCTTTGAAAATACTTCTGGAAAGTCATTGATGGATAGAAATTCCAGTGTTTCTGCCCCTTGGATTTAGTTGGTTTTCCTCTTCCTGAAGAGGAACCCACAGTCAGAGAGGCCATTCCAGAGCAATGACTGATTTTTTTCTGGAGTGATCCCAGGGCAAGGAGGACCCACAGGCACAGCAAAGAGCTCTGAGTGCTGTGGGAAGCATCAGGCCACAAATCCCAGTTCCACTGCTGCTGCCAGAGCCCAATTCCCACACCCTGAGCCATTCCAAGGAAAAACTGGGGCTTCTCCTTGCTCCTTACCAGGGAATTCTGACAGGGTTGTCCAGAGCAGGTCCGTGTAATCTTCCTCTGTCAGGTATTCACAGGTCAGGCTGCACTTGGCTTGAACTTCCTGCCTTCTGCTGGATACTGGAGGGCAAAAAAAAAGCCCAAATATTTAATATATTTTAAGCAAATTCTTCCCTGTTTACCTTCCTGCTGTGTCTCTATCAGTCTTACTGCTGAAATTTAGGAAGGGATGCACTGGAAGAGCTGGCGTGGATTCACTGCACCCACCATCCTTTAAAATACTTCTGGAAAGTCATTTAGGGGTAGAAATTCAAGTGATTCTGCCCCTTCTGAATACCTGATGTGCTGCTGGGATGGAATTCAGAGTCAGAGGGGCATTGGAGAGCAATGCTTGGTGATTTTACCTGGAAACACGGAACATTTATAAAGTTTTCTGTGACAGGATGTCTCAGCTCAGTTAAAACTCCACCTCCTTATCAGCTGTACAGACTGAATTATTTTCCAGTCCAGGGCTCAGGACAGAATTAACTCCAATAATTCAGTTTCTCCCAACACAAATTGTGATCCCAACACTCTGAGAATACTGAATTATCCCATGTCCTTATAAAAACAAGGGGTTTTAAGGGCTGCATCCTCCTCTGGGGAGGCAAACCCGAGTCAGAGCTCTCAGAGCTCATCACTCAACCCTGGCATCTGGGGCTGCTCCAACACTCCCCATTCTCCTTTTATGATTTCCCAACTTTCAGGCAGTTTTCCCTAATTACAAGTGCTCTGAATACAATCATTCCTCCCCTGGGGAATCAAACTCTTCAAGCCTCTTCTTAACTCAGTCAAAGCACCTTTTTTCCCCCTCCCCAAAAAAATTCTGCAACACAAAGGATGTTGATTTCCCACCATTATCCTTTTTTCTCAGCAGGTTTTCCCATCTTGAGAACCCAGGAGCTCCACAGCAGCAGTTTCTCTCTCTCAGAACTAATTACACCTGTCAAATCTGCAAATTTATATTTATTCAATCACTTTTGGTTTTTTTAATCAAGAAGAAGAACAGATAACAGGTCTGCCTTGAAGGTTGTCTTGCTGTTTTACATTTTTGGGCTCAAAACCATTGCAGGACCTCTCTGCAGTGGGCAGAGATGAGGAAATATTTAAAATAAACTTAAAACTCAACCCCATTCCTTTTCCAAACCACCAGCAGAAGGTGATCTGATAAAAGATATTCCAGCAGTTTTAATGTGTAGAAAGAAAAGATGGAGCAATACTCACTGCTGCAAACATCTCCTGCTTGGAAGAGCTCTGTAGTTAATAAAACTAACCCATAATATGAAAAAGCATTGGAAAACCTGCAAGGAAGCAAATGAGAGAGGAAGTTGCAGCTGGTCCAACTTAAAAGCAACACCATGAATCCAAAGTCCTACCTCAAAGCTATTTCAGCAAGCAGAAAATTAAAGGGCACTTTGGGAATGATTGGGTGGTTGAATATATCACAAATCAATGCAGGCTGGGGGTTTTTTTGGTTGGTTGGTTTTTTTCTGAGGAGGAAGTTGCTGTATTTGAGTGAAATCCCTTCAGTAAACCCCATTTAGAGCTGTGCTGGCACTGAACAACTTGAGGTTTTCTCTTACCAAATGAACCAGAGCAACAACGTGGTCCAGCGGAAATGGGGCGTGAAAAGGTCCCTCATTTTGCCTCGGTCCTCCTGTTGGGAACAAGCAGAAGTTGGGTAATGAGGGACAGCTAAAGTGTCAAATTCCACCTTGTCTCATGAGTTCAGATCGAGGAATTCTGACCTGAGCTCTTCAGCAACCTCAAGGTTTGGTTTTCTTTAATAACAGTGAGGTTAAATAACATTAATACCCATTTTCAAGCTGTTTTTTACTTCCAAATAAAAAATTACCTCTTCCTCAGTGGGAAAGAGGCCTAAATGATCAGATCTCCTTTTATTTTTATGCCTAGCTGAGACATTAAAATTGAACAGAACAAGGATTATTGGCTTACAAACACCCCCAGTTTCATTGTTAATGGGATCTGCACGTACCTGTCTGGAAATCACCAGTTTTCCCAAGGGCATTGGAGCTCCATTTTCCGTGGCTATCCTCTTCAAAGTGGCCAGAGCTTTCTCCTGGTTCCCAGATAAAACATCATACCTGGCACTTTCTGGCAGCCACTAAAGGAGCAAAGCAGGTCACACACACAGGAGGGTGTCACAGAAAGCAATGGGATTTTCCTGAGGGGAATCCCAGTGACTCCAAAAGGATTACAGGACTAAGCTCGGAGAATTCCAAGAATTATCTCATCAGGCTTTAAAAAACAGCAAACCTCCCCACTTTCCCCATTGTGGGAATCCAGAGTGCAGAGAATATTCTTCTGCCTGTTTTGAAGAACTTAACCTCCCTGAACAATGCAGTTTTTGACCTTTATCCATGGAGAAAACTGCCTACACTTTGGGAAGAATTAAAATCTACACCAATGTGAACCAGATAGTAGAATATTATATAAGAATGTCACAGGGTGAAGAATTTAGAGATTTTGGGTTTGTTGATGTAGTAAAGAGATAAATAGTGAGGTTTCCAAAATGGTGGATGTTTACATCATTTTAGGCTTCGTGCTCCTTCTTCCAGACCTCCATTTTCTGCAGCAGAAGGAGCTTAGCATGAGTGGGTAGAATTTGCCTCAGTTCTGGTCTGTGTTACAAGGGGATTTACTGGGCATTGGTGGAGAAGTAAAAATATCTGTCATTTCAAACTTCTGTGGGGTAAAATGCCTTTAAAAGGGCAGCAAAATCTTGATATGAGGTCACTCTCAGCATTTTTCTACTCTCCCTACATTCCTTATAACCTTGTAGCTGATAAGAAATTAATAAACAACTATCTAAGAGCAAAGAAGGCTGAAGGTCCAGTTTGTCTCTTAAGACTCCTGGCAAGGACTCCAACAAATCTCCCCCATCCAGGGAGGTCTAATTAAGGCACAAACTGTGTCACCCATGACCTCAGAACTCTTTCCCTTCCATTCCTCTGGGTTTATCCTTGAGAAATGTTGGGAATTTTTGCAGGTTTTTGACATTATCCCTTCCCTGTAGGAATGGCAAAGCAACCAGAGCAGATAAGATTTTGACATTCCAAAATTTATGGGTTTAAGCTCCTTTTAATTTAGAACAAGCTTGTGAGCACCTGGATAACTGGAGGCATTCCTGAAAAATTAAGGAAAAATTACAGGTGCTAAACCACCTGACAAGGACATTTATCTATGAGGAGACTGAGTGATTGGCAAATATATCACCTAATAAATAATAAAATATAAAATCTATCACTGAAGCTCAGGTTTAACTTATTCTGGAATCTGACCTGCACTCTGCAGATTCTGTCCCTGATTTGGGAAGATTTTTAAGTGGAAATTGATTCTAAAAGTGACAAAATCAAAAGAGCATTTAGGGAAATAGCAACAGCTTTTGCTAAAATGTTGATTCCACTGAGCTTAGTTGAAACAAAGTCATTAAATTGGAGAGGGTTCCAGGCCTGATTTCATAAAATTCCAGCCCACCATTGTCCTCCAGCAGTTACAGTCACATCAACACAGCTCTCCCTGGAATGTTTTTCCAAGCACCCCTGTTGAAACTGCATTTTTTGGTCATTATTTCAGTTATTTCACAGAAAACACCACCAGAGAGCTCAAAACTGTCCCGATTTCCTTCAGCTGGGTCACAGAATGGGGTAGAGGAGTGGGAATTGCAGGAATTCACACGAATCCTTGAGGAATACCTACAAAACACAGGCCAGCAAAGAGCAGGAGTGGGAGGGCAGAGAGGATGAGGAGCCAGCGCCAGCCGAGCGTGGGCATCACCACCACTGCCAGGAGCACTTCAAACACAGTCCCAAGGGCCCAGAAGACCTGGAAGAGGGAAAACCAACAGCAAAATGAGGATAGGAGGGCTCCCAAGGCCTCCTCTTTGGAGCATTCCAGGCTGTGCTCAGCAGGGATGGCTGGAGAGAGAAATTCCAGGGGTGCGAATTCTGCCTTAAAACATCCCAAGGACAAAATTCTGCCCTGTGTGACTTTGACACATCTGGATGAAGATGTGGAGCTGAATTTAGCACTGAATTTGTTGGAGCTGTCAGCTCTCCAAATCCATCACTGAGATGAGTTTCACCACAAAATCATGGATCCCCAATTCCCCCTTTGTGCTCACTCTGCAGCCCTGGATGCAAGCTAATTTGGAAAAAGGCAAATTCAGCACAAAGAGTGGAGTGTGACGGGAAAACTTTCTGCTGCTTTTGGAGCTGGGCTGCTCCCAGAGCTCAGCAGTGACTCAGCTCCACACCAAGGTGGACAGGCAAGGTCTGGCTGCAGCTCTGAGGGGATTTCCAGGCAGGAGGATGGAAGGGATGTGACCAACAGCAGGATTTGTCCCTCGAGGATCAGAATGCAGCTACTCACCTCTATTAATAAAATGCATTTTGCTCTGGCTTTCATTGGAAGGAATTCAGCATATAAAGTTACCCTAAAAGAGGGAACACAGAGGAAAATGTCAGGTTGGCACAGAGAGGGAAATGCCACAGCAGACAGAAGTTCAAACATCCCTTTTGCCTTTCAAATAAAGCTGCCAAACCCAGAGCAGGAACTGAATCCTCTCCCTAACCCCAGAGCCAGCCAGGCTGTGACACTGGTTCACACTTCCCTTCCACCCCAGAACAAACCCTTCAGCACCACAAGAGAGGACACAATTTGCTCTTTTTGTGTGGTTTTGTGACCCCACAGTTGTCAGTTAAATGCAGATCTTGATGCTCATGTTCTCACAGCCCTGCTCTGAGCCAGAGCACCACTTAAAATACCATTTTATCTGCTATTTTCAGTGTGGGCCAGCAGAAATCAACACAAACTCTTGCTGGATAAAGAATTTCTTCAGGGCTTTACAACTGGCTCAAAGAATTTCCATCAGTCTCCCGTGTCAGGGTTCAATTCTCCAAGAAGGGAATACTTTCATGTCACTGGTGTAAAATAATTTGCATTCTTTTATTGTGGGATTCAAAGAGCAACCACTGAGGCTTTGTTTCATGCCTGTGCCAAGGAGTGATGGCACAGCTTCTCCAGAAGGAATTCCTGAGGGGGAATTCAGGCAGCAGCCAGTCCAGGCTCTGTCATCTCCTTCAAACTGGCAAGGCTTGGCTTTGCTCTGTTTGCATTCCATTGACTCAGCTTGTTCCTGCCTCCAAACTCCTCAGGCTTCCTTCGAGGTTTGGAACAAAATTCCTACTAACTTAAAGAGTGGATTGATCACTGAGGAGCTGCCCAGGATTCAGTTCATGGAAAATATAAAGTTTCACACAGTATTTCATTCAAGAAGTGATTTAGGGAACTCAAATCACATTTTGAAGTGTAGCTCAGGTCCCTCTGTAGTGCAGAGAAAACAGGAGCTGGTGGATGACCCCAACAAAAGAAGGACATGGAATTGTTGGAGCCAATCCAGAGGAGGAAATGACACTCATTCCATGGAGATCCAGGCACTCACCTCCAAAATCCCACAGCCTGCTTAAGGATATTAGAAAGGAGCTACTTTTCCTGCTTCATCCATGTTTACCCCTCTGTCAAATAAATCCCTGCTGTAGTCAGAACAGGAAACAGACTCAGGGAGGATGGGATCCACTTGGAGATCTGTAACTGGCTCTGTTTTTTCTCTCATGAAGACACAGAACCTCAGTGAGCCAAGTCAAGTGGCCCTGGCTGGGATGTACCTGCAGCTCTGGATTTTTTATCTGCCACTGACTTGCCTCAGGAAGGAATCTGTGAGCCATCAATCCAAGTCAGGTTCTGCCTGCTCCAAAATAGCACCTCCAGAAGGCAAAATATCAATTATTGATAAGGATAAAAGACTACCCAGAGAGAGAATGGCTGTACCCTTCCCTTTACATTTCTAATTAAAAGCCTAGGGCAGGGTTATTTATTGCAAGTGGAAAATTTATGGATCCCTCTCTTCAGTGAAAGGAACCACACAGGGATAGAGAAATATCCTGACACTGCCTTTTCCTTCTGAGCCATCCCAGCATCTCCAGTGCTCCAGGTTTGGCCTGTGTGGGTTTGGAATTCCAGCTCAGGGTGAGATGGGGAAGTCCAGGCTCTGATTGAACAATAATCTGGGGTTTTACAATCAGAGTCAGGGCTCAGCTCTGCCTTTAAATGTTGGTGTTTAGGTCATGACCTGCCTTGCAACAAGGCCAAGGTTTGGGGTGGCTGAACAGAAACAAGACTTCAATTTGCCATGAGAATTTTATAAGAAAGAAAGAGAAATGAGGAAGTTTGGATTGGTGAATATTTACTTACGACTGAGGCACTCCTCCAATCCCAAAGCCCACCAGGCCCCTCAGCACCAGGATCCAGCTGTAAATGGGAGCAAATCCACTGAGGATTCCATAGTAGAGTGTCCACAACACGCTGATCTTTAGGCCCTGTGTTCAGAAAGAGTTAAAAATTACTGTAACACAAATTAAAATGTAAAACAGAGCTTCAAATGCCTTGGATTTCATAGGAGCTCAGTCCTGGATGTGCTTAGTGCTACATTTTACACGTGGATATTTGGGAACAGGGAATTCTGGAATGGTTTGGGTTGGATTGGACCTTAAAGCTCATCCAGTTCCACCCCCTGCCATGGGCAGAGACACCTTCCACTATCCCAGGGTGTTCCAAGCTGGCCTTGGACACTTCCAGGGATGGGGCAGCCACAGCTTCTCTGGGCACCCTGTGCCAGTGGCACTGAAATGTCCATGCTGCAGAAATGTTGGGATGTATCCCAGTAAGAGCTGCAGACTTACTGTTTTCCTCCCATACTGGTCTGAAATGTTCCCCCAGAGCGTGGAGCTGGACATCATTCCCACAAACACCACCTGTGAAACAGCAGGGAAAAAAAAAATCTTTCCTTTAACAACAAGTGAAAATTCCAGTGAGACAGACACAGAACACAAAACCAGAACATTTCAGCCCAACACAGAGTGAGATGTGCAGGAGGTCAGAGAATGGTTTGGGTTGGAAAGGACCTTCAAGATCATCCAGTTCTCTCTGGGTTGGAGCAGGGAAGCAACAAAGTCCCTCCTCAAGTCAGTTTTGCATTAAAAGATCCCTCAGTGACAACCCAGACAATCCCAGTTGGGGCTGGACTGGGCAGACTGGTGTTGTCCCATTGTGAGTCCAGCCCTGGAAGACACAGAGCTCTCCAGTTCTGAGGAAAATATTCCTGAATAAAAGCTGAGGAGCTGTTGGTTGAGATCTGCAGGACAGAGCTCTCCTCCAGCCCCCTACCACCATTCTCAGGTTTGAAAGGAGGTAAAATTACACTTTAAAAGCTTAGAAAAATCAGAAGTGTGGAAGAAAATACCCTGGAGCCTTTTCAGAGGTGACACTCTCATGCTGAGCTGCAAGAAGGACCCTCAGCATTCAGGGATGGGATATTGATGGGATTCAAGGACATCATTTCAATCTGCTGAGCATTTTAAGCCTTTCACACAATCAAAGGGTATTAAAAATAAAGGAGAAAAATGCAGGGAGTAAAGTCCCTGCATTCAGCAATGGCTTATGCTGAGAGAAGGGTACCAAATTTGTTTTCTTATCCCTAAAGGCATTGCAGGATTCCAAAATCACAGCACCATACTTGGAGGTGGTGTTGTAAGATCTCTGCTTCCAAAGATCACTGGATAATCCCAGAATTATTTAGGTTGGAAAAGACCTCTGAGATCATTGAGTCCAATCTCAAAAATTCACTGTTCATCCTCTCTCAGGGCTCTCAGTCTGTCAGAGAGCTGAAACGTGGGGAGAGAGAAAAAATTTCAAGCAAGGTAATAAAAATGTACCAATTTTTTTTAAATTAATCAAATAGTTTGAATTTTAGGATGAATCTCAGTGAATTCATAGATTCTCCTGGAAATTACATGAAACTTGGAGCCTGAAACTTGCCAAGTGCCCTCAGTTCTCACAGGATTTCATTACTTTGACCTTTCTAAAAAAAACTCCTATAAATCTTTTTTAAAAAACTCCTATAAACTTCCAAACTGAAGGCAACCTGCAAGTGCCACAAAGAGATGGAATTTTGGGGGACACAAAGCAAAATGTCTGGATAACAAGGATGGAAAAAACCTCAGGGAAGACAGGAGCTGTCAGGTGTTTTTCCTACCGAGGTGAGCAATGCAACCTGCCAGCTGGGTAAGCGCCACTCACAGTGCAGCTGAGGAGCAAGGATACTTAAAATCATCATTTCCATGGCATCTGCCATCTGCAGGGGGAAGAGAAAGCAAAATCAACAAGTGCCTGCAAATCAGGTGGGTTTAGGAGTGGATAATAGGACTTGGTGATGTTTCCGTGCCGTTCCCACCTTGTGGTGGAACAACAGAGTTAACACTTAAAATTTAACCTCATTTCTGGTTGTCAGTGCATTTAGTAACTCTGGCAGAGAGGATTCAAAGAGGCAAATCAGAATATTTTGAGGAGGTTTGGCTGGTCAGTGACTCAGGTTCAGTCACTCCCACAGTGCAAATTCCAGCTTTCAGCTCCTTCACTCATGGATTCAGTCAGGACTGTTTAATACCTTGTAACTTATTCCCTTCAATACTTCTAGATTTGGATAGATCACCTGTAAATCAAATCCCACAGCTGATTTAGGATCTAAACTATGGCAGGTTCCAACCTGTTACATGGATAAAAGCCAGTAAATGCAGCTCCAGGTATCAGGATCCTAAACTACACCACAGGAGGTAGAAAACAGAGCTTGAGAAAGAGCAGGAAAATGGAAACCAGGAGGTTTTTTGTTGTTGTATTAAGGTTAAAAGTGGAAGTGCTGGGTTGCTGTTCCCCTGAAACTGAGGTTACAGCAATCCTGACTGATACAGACAACACAGATTGCAGCTGATGGGAGGAATGTGGCAAAATCACTGCAGGAAACCTCAGGTTCTGCAGGAGGAGCCTGGAAACGTTTTCATTCAAAACCAAATTCAAAGTGGAGAATCCAAATGGTTCCCAAATCCTGGTTTCTAAAAACTTCAGAGACAAAGAAATCCATCATTATCCCTCAAAACAAGGCTGAGTCCTGCTGTTACTTTAGAATTTCCAGTAAAATTCCTGCTTTATTTTACATTTATCTGCTGGGAGACTCTCAGGCCCCATTATTTGAAATCCCTGAGATTCTCTAAGGTTTGACCATGCAACAAATCCTGATCCCAGTTACTTGCCCATGCTAATCCAGTGATGACAGAGAGTTTCCACTGGAACTTCCCAAATCCAATGGCTTCCACCGCATCTTCCACCATGAAAGTATCTAGGAAAGAAAACAATTCCAGTAGATTCCTTCCCTATAAAAGCCAACCCTTGAGAGAGGATTTTCTGGTTTAATTGCTAATTAATTGGTTAATCTGCTGAGATCTCAAATATCTAACAGAGCTACTTAGTTTTTATACAGTTGTTACTCAAGAAAATCTCTGTGTTCTTCCAAAGCCAAAATAATTCTAATTATTCTAAGAATATTTTAATGCCATGGAGGTAAATCAGTGTGGCACCCACAAATCAAGCCCATGTTCAGCCTCTTCCTCCTGGGAGTGACTCCTCCAGCCACTGAAATGGGGAGAAGCAGCTCTGCCCCAGCCCACAGCAGTGCTGGGAGCTGCAGGGAATATTTTAGTGCAACCTGTCATTATTTAAATCAAGAATTTCTCCAAAACACACCAATCTTAAATCCTGCTTCTGTTAAAAATGCTGCTGGTTGTTTGCCACCCACTGCCATGACCTCTTATAGTTTGTTCCAGCTGAAGGTGTTGAGATGTCTCAGATCCCTTAGCTCAAATGCCAAATGAAATGACCAAGAAAAGCACATTTTGATATCTGAGTTGTTTAAATCAATTTAAGTCTCACAGCTCTAACACTCACAGCAGTTTGAAAAGGACATTCCTCAGTAAAGCTGAGGATTCAGCATTCTCAGAGCTGTGAGATCTCCACAACAACACCACAAACCAGGAGGAAATCAAACCAAATCCAAGGGATAAAGCACAGCAGAGAAGTTCATAAATGAGATTAATACCAAATTTTCACGCTGTGCTAAGACAAACCCTCAAACAAAGTTCTCATCTCTCCTAAAGCAGTGATGCCTCCAGGCAGGGATGGACATTCCTGTTGTCTTCTAGGAAAAGAGGAGACAGGAACTCTGCAGATTCATCTCAGCCTTGAAGGAGAGCCAGGTGAGCAGTTCCAGAGGGAACTAAGGCAAATTCCAGTGTGGAACAGGGGCTGGCAGCTGGATCCACACCTCCCTACCTGGAGCATCCAGCAGTGGGGACACAAAAAGGAACTCAATGAGCGTCCCACAGGGAATTGGCTGATCAAATCTTGATTTTCAGGTGTAACAGAATTCTCCTGTGTTATTATTTTTATCTGGGGATCCTTAACTTCTCCCATCCTCCTGTACCCAGCCTGACTGGGATGAAAAGGGCACATTTTTCTCCACAACCTTCTCCTTGTAGGAAAACAAAGAGAGCTTGCTCACCATCCGTGGGGTTGGCGAATTCCTTGGGCACTGCAGCTCCATCCCCCAGCTCCACGGGCTCCAGCTCTGTCCTCACCCCCTCGATCTGCACTTCGTGCTCTCCTGAAATCCCATCCTCGTCCGACCTCGAGCTCTCCCCCGTGCGGCGGAACTTCACCACCCTGAAACCACACAAACTCCGATGGATCCTATCCAGGGGGCTTTTCCAGCTTGGAGCTGGGCTTGGTGAGTCTTGAAGCCCTGTTTAATCAAGGAACCTGCAGCACCCAGGTTTCTCCTCATTCCCTGTCTCCGTTTTCCACAGGGAATGCTGGGATTTGTGTTTGGATTTGTGTTATTTGTGTTTGGATTTGTGTTATCCTATGTTAGGATGGGATATAATCCCTGTCCTTGGACACAGAGGTTGTTATTGTGCTACCCACGAAGTTATAAAACCACAGAGGTCATAAAAATATGATGAAATGATGCATATTTGATGAGATCCATGTTTTGCGTGCCTGGGTTTAATTGGGAATTAGGCATGGCCACATCATTGATTTTCAAGGGTTTTGTCCTGGCAGGAAGAGCCCAAATTCCATTTTCTGAGTTGTTTTTGTGATTAAAAGTGAAACTCCTGAAATGGACCGGAATTTGAAATATTATTTAGTGAATTACAATTAATGAGCTCATTCAGGGAATGGATGGATGGATTTTTTACCATCAGGATGCTGATTCTGATCCACTTTCATCTTAAACAGAATTATTTAATAGCATGTGATTAATTAAATATCTGTATTTTAAGCCCAGAATTTGCTAAGTTGACCCAGCTTTGATGTTTTGCTCAGAGTGATTCACTCCCTTTCCACAGAGAAAAGTTCTTTTCCCATCTAGGAAGTTTTCTGTGGCCAAAGATTTGGGAACAGATCCACCAGATTTAATGGAACACATCCCTCATTCAAGCTTCCTTCACTTTATCTGCAGCACAGTGTAACTTTTTCCCCTTGGAAAGCGACAATTCCCTGGATTTAAGCGAAATAGGTTTTTTTTGAAATAGATTAAATTATCACAGAATCACAGGGAGGGACCTTAAAGATAATTCCAGCTTTGGATCCCACAAAATCAGAGAATCACAAATCCAGGCAGGGACTGCCACGTTCCTCAGCACAGAAAATCAAAATACAGGTGTGTAACTTAGGAATATATGAAAAAAAACTGATACAAACAAAGGAAAAAAAAACTCCACGGGGATAATTCCTGTTCCACACTTGCCAAATTTGTCACATCTGGGACATCTCAGGGAGCTGCTGCATTTATTTGCAAGATCTCACAGCACCAAAACACCTGCACTGGAAGGTCCTTTGGAATGTATTCCCAGGTTTTGTTCCTAAAAATGGGGGGAAAAGCTTAATAAAATTCTTTTCCCTGACAAGCTGAAGGCATCCTAAGGAAGGACTGGAAAAGAACTGGAGTTCGTGCCCGTTTTCCCAACTTATCAGGAATGTTATGGGACAGGGTGCTCTGTCATTGACACGAGCTCATGAATATTTAACACCAACTTGAAACATTCATTCCCTGCCTTGCAGAGCCCAGGATTTATAAATAGGAATACGTTGCAAAACACCTGAGAATGGAGCATTAGGAAAAAAAAAATGGGGTTGGTTTTAAAGGCAGCGTTTGGCACTGAGGGATAAGGAAGGAATTCTTGGGGTTAAAGGCACCAAGGATTTTATCAGGTTTGGGGTTGTTTGGTGGTTTGTTTTTTTTTTTTTTTCACAGATCCAGCACCCACATTCCTGGCAAAAAAATCAGCATTTTCCTTGTGCAGCAACGCTGGGAATGCTCATGGTCCCCACAACCCCACCTTGGCAGGGCAGGTTCTGCTCTGCAATTCCTCCCTGCCAGGGAGGAGGATGGGGAGGAAGAGCCTCCCCAGCACAGCGTTATTTACAGCTAAACCCCCCCGAAAAGGCGATCCCGACCTCTCCTCTCCCAAAATCTCCTTGCACTTCCACGCTTTCACCCCACCCCTGCTGATTTTTCACCGCGCCGAGAAAACCCCCCCAGAAATGAGTGAATTTATGTAACAAACACCTCCCGCATCCCTCGGAGATGCCGGACCCGGGCAGCTCCACCGGGAAAATGGCCTTCTTCCCGGGGCCTAAGCCGCTTCCCGGCACAATTCCCGGGATCCCGCCGGCATTCCCGCGGCCGGAGGGGCAGGAGCCTTCCCCGGAGCTACTCACGGCAGCTGCTTCAGCTGGAACAAATCCTCCTCCATGGCCGGGCGGCGGCTGCGCTCATCGCTCCCGCACGGCGGGCTCGGGATGCGGGATGGAGCGGCTGGAGATGCTGGAAAGGCTGGAGATGCTGGAAAGGCTGGAGATGCTGGAAAGGCTGGAGATGCTGGAGAGGCTGGACAGCTCCGCAGGAACCGCCGGCCCGCGCGCACCCGTTCAGCTCAGCTCAGCTCGGCTCGGCTGGGCTTGGCTCGGCTTGGTTCAGCTGTGCTCGGCTTGGCTCAGCCTGGCACGGCACAGCTCGAGCCGGCTCAGCACGGCTCGGCTCGGTGCAGCTCAGCTCGGCACGGCCGGGCTCAGCACGGCTCGGCTGGTTTGGCACGGCTCATCTCAGCTCAGCTCAGCTCAGCTCAGCTCGGCATGGTTTGGCTCAGCCGGGCTCAGCTCAGCATGGCTCAGCTCCGTTTGGCGCAGCTCAGCTCGGCTCGGCTCGCTTTAGCTCAGCTGAGCTCAGCACAGCCGCGGCTGCGATCAGCTCACCTGGACTGCCCACGGCTGGGCCTGGCTTAGCCCAGCTCAGTGGGGTTTGGCTCGCTTGGGCTCTGTTTGGCTGGGCTGGGCTGGGTTTGGCCCGGCCGGGCTCAGCTCAGCTCAGCTCAGCACAGCACAGCTCAGCTCGGCGGCTTTGGCTGAGCTCGGCTCGGCCGGGCCCGGCCCCGCCGCGGTTCCCTCACTGCCCCGAGCGGGGCCGCCCTGAGGGGCCGGAGCTGCTCCCGCCCCGCGGGCTCGGATCGAGCCATGGAATCGCTGCGGCGGGAGAATCCCCCGAGCCCGGGCGCTCCCGAGGCCACCGCGGGCCGCGTCCCCCAGCGAGCGTCACATCCCCAGGGACGGGAAATCCCCCGGGACCGGGAATCCCCCGGGACGGGCCCCCGGCCCTGCCCCGGGCAGCGCAGCCACGGCTGGACAACCTCTGCAGGAGGATTTGCCCTCAATATCCCGGCTAAACCGCCAGCGGAGCGTGCCGGGCTGGAATATCCCACTGTTTTCTCGGAGTTTTGAGCCACGGCCGCGGGCCGGCGACTCCGCGGGGGCTGTGAGGGGAGGGCAGGGCGGGGATCCGGCCGGTCACACCGGGACCGGCCCGTGACTGCCGGGACTTCCCCACCACAGGCGGTACCACAGGCGGTACCACAGGCCCGTTACCCCCGGCACAGGGCGCTCACAGCGCTCCGGGCCCGTCCCCGCCGCCTCCCTCCCGCTCCCGCCCCCGCTCCGCCCCTCGCCATAACCGGGGCCCTCCCCGCTCCATGCCGCCCCACTTCCGGCGCCTCCGCCGCGGCCGGTCCGCCCGCCCGCCGTGCCCCCGGCGCCTCCCGGCCGCGCGCCCGCGTTCCGGCGCGGCCATGCTGGCGGAGGGCCCGGTGCGGCGGCTGCTGCGGGCGGGGGAGGGGGCCAGGTCCGCGGGCAGGGGTCGGCTCTGACGGGAGGGGGTCGGGATGGGCCGGGAAGAGGCTGGGGATGAGCCGGGTCTGAGGGGAAAGGCGGGCGGGGAGGCGGGGGTTTGGGTTGGTCGCGGCGAACCCTTCGGCCGAGCGCTTCCTTTCTCTTCTCCCCTCACTTTCTTCCTTTCCCTTCTCCCCTCACGTTCTTCCTTTCCCTTTTCCCCCTTTCCCTTCTCTCCGCTTCGTTTCTTCCTTCCCCTTTCCCCTTCCCTTCACCCTTTTCCTTCCCTTTTTCCCTGCCCTTTTACCCCGCTCCATTTCCCCCCTTCCCTTTCTCCCCCTTCCCTTTTCCCTCCCGTTCTCCCGGGCAAGGCCGGGCACCGGGCGGGCTCCTCCCGCTTCCCGCAGCTCCTGAGGCCCTTCCCGGTTTTCCCGTGGCAGGCACCGAGCCATGCGGAGCTGGGGGGTGCTGGGGGGAGCGGCGGCGGCGCTGGCGGCCGGGATTTACGTCTTGTGGGGCCCCATCACCGGCAGGAAACGGCGCCGGAGAGGTACCGGGAGCAGCCCCGGGATGGGCTTTATCCCCTTTTTCCACCTGGGGTTGCTGTTTCTCACCGCCACAGGGCAGGGTAGGGTGGGATTTTGGGCAGGAATTGTTCCCCGGGAGGGTGGGGAGGCTCTGGCACAGGGTGCCCAGAGGAGATGTGGCTGCTCCATCCCTGGAAGTGCCCAAGGCCAGGTTGGATGGGGTTTGGAGCAGCGTGGGATAGTGGAAGGGATGGGATGGTGATTTATTAAAATATGGCTATAGATCTAATATCAATATCCACCTGAGATGGACAAAGACTCTCTAACTCGTTAGGGTTAGGAAGTGTGTGTTTATTCCAGCGCTGGGAAGCTGCAGGGATCACTCCAAAAGCACAGCTCCGAGGTTACAAAGCAATCCAAAGTCTATTTATCCACGAAAGTTCTAAATATTCAAAATACAAATACATATTCATAGCATAGACACTTCCCATTCCCTGCTTCATATGAAAATTAGCTAAAAAGTCATTAAGCACATGCAATTCTTGCAATGGAATTAGGTCGGTGGTCCTGAAAATGAGGAGGGGGCTGTCCTGATGAAGTAAGGCTGCTCTTCCTCCCTTTGACCTTTTTGCCTCTCTGGTTTTTGACAATACACCTGACCTTGGAAGACTCCCAGTTCCCTCCTCTATTGCTTTTGAATAAGTTGCAGGTGGAAGAATTTGTAACTGTCTAGGCCTTCCTTTGAATTTTTCCTTCTAAAATTATTAATTGCCTTTTATAAGCACAGCTAAACAAATAGCAAGTAATCAGAGCTTATCCTATACCTAACTTCCTAACTAATCATTAATTTCCTTAATCAGCTTTAGCTAAGTTCTGCATCTTTTATTTATTTTAGTTAACTTTGGCAGAACCAGCTTTTATTTAAAACCTCAAAATTGAAGTGTTTAAAACAAAACCCTGTGTTGGGATGGGGATGGGATGGGATGGGGATGGGATGGGATGGGATGGGATGGGATGGGATGGGATGGGATGGGATCTCCAAGTTCCCTTCCAACCCCCAACCATCCTGGGATTCTCTGAAAGGTGGAAAATCAACCAAATAAACTGCAAGAACCTTACCCAGCATTCCCTCTGAAAAATGGGATTTTTTTCCCTGGACTTTGTTGTGTCAACTCTTGCAATTCTCTTTGCAGGGCTTGTCCCAGGCCTCCTGAACTTGGGCAACACGTGTTTCATGAATTCCCTGCTCCAGGGCTTGTCCTCCTGCCCCTCCTTCATCAGGTGGCTGGAGGAGTTCACAGCCCAGTACAGGACAGAGCAGGAAAAATCCCGGGAGCATCAATACCTGTCTGTCACTTTGCTGCAGCTCCTGAGAGGTACTGAGACTTTTTCCTGTTGTGGCAAAGCAAAGATAAAATATTTGAGGAGAAATGTTTGTCATTTTTTGGCCTATTTTCCCAAAGAAAGAAGCTCGTGGGGTTTGTATTCCCTGTTTTATTTCCCTCTCCAATTTGCAACCCCTTGGCCAAGCTCAGCCACCTTTCACAGACTTCTTGAATTCCACAGAATTCAAGAAATCTAGAATTCCGTAGGAAAAAAAATATTAGCAAATAATTCAAGGGGTTTTTTTTTTCCCCCAAGCTTACTATTTCCCCAAAAATATGGACTATTCAATCACACTTTGCAAGGGTTTGGGTAAAAATATTAAAGATTTTAAGCTCAAGGTGACTCCTTTCAGACTTGTCCCTGTGCTAAATTCATCTCTGACACCCTCAAGTGATCCCCTGGCTGTGCCTGGCTTCCCTCACGGGGTTGTTTCTCAAGGAAATCCCTCAGAAGTTCTCTTGGGATATTCCTGTGGAAGCGGGTATGAGGGTGGTGATGCTTTAACCCTATAAAACACCGATTTTTTACCCATTTTTACCTCCTCCTGATGCTCCTGCATTCCCTTCTCCAGCTTTATCCTGCCAGGAGGTGACAGAGGATGATGTCCTGGATGCCAGCTGCCTGCTGGAGGTGCTGAGGATGAACCGGTGGCAGATTTCCTCCTTTGAAGAGCAGGTGATGGCAGGAATTTGGGAAAATTCCCTCTGTTTCCCCCTTGGACAGGGATCCCCCAGAGCTGGAGCTGGCAGATGTGAATCCTGCTCCTAGAAAAATGATGGGAAAACAGCCCTGGGTTGGGAATGGGGCTTTGGGTTTGCTGGGATGTTCCTCAAGGAATTCCTGACTGCTTGTAAAGCTTGTAATGATCTAGGCTTGGAATGGGGTTGGGAATATTAAAGCAGAAAAGATCCAGCCCTAATTTCCCTATGGATAATGGATCTTCTCTCTGGATAATGGAGCTGTGCTCTGCTCCAGATTTCCAATCTTTTCAGTAATCCTAATTATTTGGAATTCTTGTTAGTATTTTGCTGGGATATTCTCAGGGAATTCCTGGCTGCTTGTAATGACAGGGTCAGGAATATTAAAGCAGAAGAGATCCAGCCTTAATTTCCCTATGGATAATGGATCTTCTCTCTGGATCATGGATCTGTGCTCTGCTCCCAGGGATGGACTCCAGATTTCCAATGTTTTCAGTAGTCCTAATTATTTGGAATTTTTGTCAGTGTTTTTGCTGGGATGTTCCTCAGGGAATTCCTGGCTGCTTGTAATGATCTTCAGGCTTGGAATGACAGGGTTGGGAATATTAAAGCAGAAAAAATCCAGCCCTAATTTCCCTATGGATAATGGATCTTCTCTCTGGATAATGGAGCTGTGCTCTGCTCTGAGGGATGGACTCCAGATTTCCCATGTTTTCAATAATCCTAATTATTTGGAATTCTTGTCAGTATTTTGCTGGGATGTTCCTCAGGGAATTCCTGGCTGCTTGTAAAGCTTGTAATGATCTTCAGGCCTGGAATGACAAGGTTGGGAATATTAAAGCAGAAAAGATCCAGCCCTAATTTCCCTATGGATAATGGACCTTTACTCTGGATCATGGATCTGTGCTCTGCTCCCAGGGATGGACTCCAGATTTCCAGTGTTTTCAGTAATCCTAATTATTTGGAATTCTTGTCAGTATTTTGCTGGGATATTCCTCAGGGAATTCCTGGCTGCTTGTAAAGCTTGTAGTGATCTTCAGGCTTGGAATGACAGGATTGGGAATATTAAAGCAGAAAAAATCCAGCCCTAATTTCCCTATGGATAATGGACCTTTACTCTGGATCATGGATCTGTGCTCTGCTCCCAAGTGTGGACTCCAGATTTCCGGTGTTTTCAGTAATCCTAATTATTTGGAATTCTTGTCAGTATTTTTGCTGGGATGTTCCTCAGGGAATTCCTGGCTGCTTGTAATGATCTTCAGGCCTGGAATGACAAGGTTGGGAATATTAAAGCAGAAGAGATCCAGCCCTAATTTCCCTATGGATAATGGATCTTCACTGTGGGTAATGGATCTGAGCTCTGCTCCCAGGGATGGACTCCAGATTTTCAATATTTTCATTATTATTTCATTCCTGTCAGTATTTCCAATGCACTCCCATCAGTTATCCCACTGCTAAAATAAATTCTGGATTTCCAAGGATAGATTTCCATGATGCTTCCCTTGTAATTGAGGAAAATGGGGATTTGGGAATTCATTTTGGGGGATTTTTTCTCTCGGGTGTTTTAGTTCCTTGTGAGTTTCTAAGGCCTGGAATGGCCTTTAGTGCCTTGTGCTGTTCTGAAGCTTTTGGGCACAACAAAATATATTTAATATTAATGCAAATAATAGGTAATTAGAATGTATAATTATTATAATTAATTATGCAATACGCAATGCAGAATTAGAATATTTAATTATTATAATTAAGTATAATATAATATTTATTGTTCTATAATGTGTTAATAAAAATAGAAATAAAATTATAAACAGATACTATAACTATAAATATTAATATAAACAACAGATAAATACTAATATAAACAATAATTATAATTATAAATATAATATTAATATAAATATTAATATAAATATAATATAAATATTATTAATAGCATAAATATTATTCATTATAATGTAATATAATCAGTTTATTAACTACTGTAATAATATACAATATATAATTATAATAATATATATAGTTATTTATATATGTTATTATTCATTATTATTTATATTTATTATGTACTTATGTTAATATAGATAAATAATATATATAATTATATTTTATATAATAATATATATAATAAATATAAATAAATATTTAATATAAAATGATATATAAAAATATATTAATATAGAATATATTCATTATAATGCAATATAGTTAATTTTAATAATTATTATAGCATAATATAATAAATATATAATTATAATAATATATTTACAGATATCTATATATCTTATGTTCATTGTTTATATTTAGTATGTACTTAGGTTAATATAGGTAAATATAAATACAGATATTAATATGGATATTAATATTAATGTAGATATTTAATATAGATATCAGTATTAATAATACATACAATTATTATATTAATATACCTATAAATAATTATATGTAATATTATTATTACTGGAATTATATAATACAATATATAAATATAAAAATACACAGTTATACATTTATTGTTCATTATTATTTATATTTCGAAGTACTTATGTTAATAAATATAAATATTAATATAGATAAATATTAAAGATACATTTAAATTATCAATATGAATACAAATATAAAGATGTTATAAAAATATAAATGTAAAATAAAATAAAAAATATAAATGTAAAATATAAAATATGCATATATATAAAATATATATAAAATATAAATGTAAATATACATATTAAATATAAATATAAATGTAAAATATCAATATAAATATAAATCTAAATTTAAATTATCAATATGAATGTAAATATAAATATATATAAAAATATAAATGTAAAATGTAAATATAAGCATAAATGTAAAATATAAATATGAATATAAATATAAGCATAAATGTAAAATATAAATATAAATATGAATATAAATATATATAAAATATAAATATAAATATATATAAAATATAAATGTAAAATATAAATGTAAATATAAATATAAATATAAATATAAGCTCTGAGCCGTAACTCCCCCTAATTTCCTGCCGAATTCCAGCCCTCCTGGAGTTGTTTTATTGATTTTATATATATATTTATATTTATACGTATATTTATATTTATTTGTTTATATTTCTTTTATTCTGCCTCCATTCCCCAGGATGCCCACGAGCTTTTCCACGTGCTCACCTCTTCCCTGGAGGACGAGCGGGAGCGGCAGCCCCGTGTGACCCATCTCTTCGATGTGCATTCCCTGCAGGTGACCCCACTGATGTCCTTGCACAAACCCCTGCTGTCTGCCCACATTCCCAAGCACCAAGTGTCTCTTTAGGATCTTCTGATTCTCTTCCCAAAGCTGTTTTTTAATCCTTTCACAGGAACTCAGCAATAAAACAAATGTAAAGAATTCTTAGGTTTTCCTAAGAAAATATAATTGAATTTCCAGTGATCCTGCTTTGCTGAGGGGTTTTGAATCCAAGCACAAAATGTCTCTTTAGGCTCTTCTTATTCTCCTCCCAAAGCTGTTTTTTAATCCTTTCACAGGAACTCACCAATAAAACAAATGTAAAGAATTCTTAGGTTTTCCTAAGAAAACATCATTGAATTTCCAGTGATCCTGCTTTGCTGAGGGGTTTTGAATCCTTAAATCCATGCAATGTAGGGATTTCAGTTAGCAGGAGTCCCTCCAAGCTGTTACTCTGATCTGTAGTTCACACCTGAAAAAGGGTTGAAATCTGCAAAATGGGCATTTCTGGAAGAGCTTTATGGAGGGAAAATTTATCTTATCCTCCAGCTTGCTGCTCAACTTGATGAAGATGGAAAATACCTGGTTTTGGGTATAAAAAATATTTTTAGGTCTAAAATATAGACCAAAAAAAAAAAAAATCTCCTATTTTAGTGCTCTGATGCAGAGAATTCTGCAGGTTAATGATTCCTTTTATAAGCAATTGTCAATTATAAATTTGATTTGTACCAGTTGATTTTTCTGTTGTTCTTCAAATAGAAAGAGCCACTGAGATTCCCACATTTTTTCTAATGCCAGAAAAGCCAATTAGGGATGAAAAAGGAGCACATTTAATACTTCATGGATTAAATTTCTACATTTTTTCTATGTTGCTGAGGTAGGGTTAATGAAATGTTTTTATCTCCCTCTGCAGCAACCAGAAATAACCCAAAAGCAAATAAGCTGCAGGACAAGAGGTAGGATTTGATCCCTTCTGAATATTCTGAATATTCCTAGTGTAGGTGTTTTGTTTATTAACAGGGGGATAATATTAATTAATCTTTGTACTGAACTGAAATAGAAATCAAAAATATAAATAAACCCCCCATTAATTATTAATCAGTGGGACAATAAATGAGCTTTGGAGCCATCCATTTTGTTAAAAGGGTGGGATTGGAGTGCTGGAAGTGGAGGGATGGAAAATCCAATTACAATTCCAACTTCTGTGTTGCAGGATCTCTTCCCCCTGTGTCCAACCACTGGAAATCCCAGCACCCTTTCCATGGAAGGCTGACCAGCAACATGGTTTGCAAACACTGTGAGCACCAGGTATGAAAAGAGATTGTGGTTTAATATCATTATTAATATCTGTGCAATGTGAGAAGGGGTATCCAACCCTCAGAGTGCATCCTGGAACCACCATCCCTGATTTCTGAGCATGGATCAAGCTCCAGAGCTTTCAGCTCAAGGCTGTTCATTTTTCAGCTCTTTATTGTGGTGATGAACAAGGATTTATCCCTAAACAGACTGAAAAAAATTTCATCTGATGCACTCTGGGCGGGGGGAGTAACAGCTGTCTCATCAAACAGAATAATAGATGTTTTATTCTATTCTTGAATTAACAATTAATTCATTAATAATATTACGTGAAAAATCCACTCACATGGCTGAGTTTAGGACTTGCTGCTCATTCAGCACATTTTGCAAAGGCACTTTTAAGTCCAGTTATCCCAAGGAAGGAGATGAAGATAACCTGGATAAAGGAAAAAAAATACAGAAAAGAAACCTCATTTATAGACCAAACCAAGGGAATATTTGTATTTTATTACCCAAAACCTCTCAAACAAATTGGAGTGAGTAGGAAGAGGCTGAGCAGAACATTCCTGGTGTCCCCCTGGCACTGTGCTTGGGAAATTGGGAGGGTTTGGATCCTGTTCCACCAGGGAATTGTGGACAGCACAGGATATAGGCTCAATCTTAGGAGAATTGGGTTGGGTTTGTTTTGGGACTGACATAAATTCTTGTAGGAAACCGAGAAGGAAGAACTTCTATAATTAGTGATGGATTTGATTTACAACCCTGGAAGAAACTTGTTCTGGCATTAATTAACAGAGATTTATAGTCCTTAAGCAAGAGAAGTACAAACCTATGTTTCTATAGTTAAAAGTAAAAGTATGTGCTGGGTGTTATGGTGGAGGGTTTTAAGTGTAATAATGAACTTTATAGTTCAAGTTAAGGATTTAGATGTTATGATAGAAGTACATGGGGGTCTGTGACATGACAGGTCATTGGTTAAGAGATCTCTGCATTGCAGTAGAAAATAATTATAACTAATAGATCAACAGGTCAAAAAGGTGTCATTTTGAATGCCCATTGGATTAAAAAGTTATAAAAAGAGATGTAACCCTGAATCTTGTGACTATTTGCCATTTTGGTGGTGTGTTACTTAGACTCTCATGTCTTGAGACTGATGTAATTTTGAGACTGATTTTGTAATTTTTTTGGGTCTATATTTTAGACCTAAAAATATTTTTTATAGTCAAAACCAGATCTTTTCCATCTGCATCAAGTTGAGCAGCAAGCTGGAGGATAAGATAAATTTTCCCTCCATAAAGCTCTTGCAGAAATAATAAACCTCCTGAAGCCCTGATAGTACCATCTCTTTAATTAAGAAGTCTGATGAGTGAAGGAGTGCAGGGAAAAAAAAAATTTCTGGTTCCTGTGAGCACCTCCTGATAAGCAATGAGCTTGTAGCAAGCACAGCTACAGAGAGGCTCCCTGATACCAGAAAAGATCCTAACAAGGGGCTCCCCAAAAACAACAAGGAGAGCTGTGAGAGAATTAACAAATTCTGGGATGTTCTCTTGCAGAGCCCTGTGAGGTTTGACACCTTTGACAGCCTCTCCCTGAGCATTCCAGCGGCCGTGTGGGTACGTATCCCACTGCTCCCTGATCCTGGCACCTTGGCTCTGCCCTTCCCTGGGCCTTGCTCAGGTGCAGAGGACATTCAGAGCTCCTTTAGGAGTTGATTTCATTCAATGTCGCCCTGTTTTTTGCAGTGTTCTGTGTTTTTATTTTCTGTAGTAGAATTTCTCATGCATTTTCTATAAACATAGAAAATGTTTATCTAGGACCTAACTGGCCTAGATTGTTTTGAACTTCTGGATTGTTTTTCATTCCTTTCTCCTAAGGTGGAGAAAGATGATAGATTATGTTCCTATCCTGTAGAATTGCAGAGGTGTTAACCTCATCTGCCAATACACGATTGTCTTGAGAAAGATAGAAAAATCAGAGAATAAAGAAGGGCAGAGCTCTCTTCCCCTTTTGGCCCTTGCCCTGCTTGGTGATCCTGACCTGCTGCTTGAGTCTGCGTGTTCCTTTCGTGTCCGACAGTGCGACACAGAGAACATTCAGAGTTGAGTTTAGGACATTTAGGAGTTGATTTCCCTGCTCTTTTACAATCCTGTGCTGCTGCAGTATGGGAGTTGGGTACCCCACACAAATACAGGTTCTTATCTTCACCTCTGGGAGGTTTTACCTGGAGCCCCAACAGATGAGAAACGGCTGCAGATGTTGTTTCAGGTTGTTGATTTCTCCTTCTCTCTGCCAGCTCTCAGCTCCGGCCGCACATCTGATGCAGCCGAGTCCGAGCGGGCACTGCCCAGTCCTGGGCTGTCCCGGCCTTTCTGTGCCCTTTCCATCATCCAACCATTCTTCACAATGCATTTATTATTGACTATTCTATACCAATTCATTTGCACCTGTTCTAGACACGGAATTTCTACCTCTTTTTCATTCTACCAATCATTTTGTGCCACCACCACCAGAGAAGATGGAGGAGAAGGAGGAGAAGAAGAACAGGGCAACATCCAAAATCCTTCATCTTAAACCCTTCATCCTCATATTAAAAACCCTAAAATCTACTTTTTAACCTTGTAAAATACTAAACCACTACTCATTTTCACACTCTCGTGGCTTGCAATGATTGTCGCAGTGTTGGTAACTTTTCCCATGGGCTGAGATCAAAGACTGTGTTATTCTGGGCTTCTTGCCAGGGGCTGGGACCCCCTTGCTGGGGCTCCTGACCCCCCAGGGCAGCCTGAGCCATGCCCTGACCTCCCAGGGCATCCAGAGGCCTGCCTTGGATCCCAACACTGCAGGACCTTCTCCCTAATGGGTGGTGCAAGGTTCCGATGAGTCCCGACAAACACAACTTTGGTGACACCACCAGAGGTTTTCTGTTTCTCCTGGTGGAGGATTTGGTCTTTTCTGTGGAATTTGAAGAGCCCAGATCATATCCTGAGGGTTTGGAAGGTGACCTTCAGCTGCTCTCCCCCTGGCAGGTCACACCTTACCCCATCCAGGCTTTCCCATCAGGTGATTTCAAGTGGGAATTGTTTCCATTTCTTTCTGCCTCTGCAAAACTTCAAATGGCAAAACATTGTGGATTTTTGGGGCAACATCTGCAAGATATTTTTGGACTGTAAGAGTTTGTTATTTCGTGTCTGGTGGTGATTTCTTTCCACAGCTACTGGTACTCATGGAAATTGTGATTCCTACTTGCAGAGTAGCCAGGATTGAGATTTGGACACATCTTCTGCCCTTTGTGTTTTGTTTTATCCAATCCTTGGCAGGAAGGAGGCCTCAATTCAATTAAAAGCTGTATTTCTCCTATGGAGAGGGTCAGAGAGCATAGAGTGACCCCTGAAATGCTGGAACTCGAGAAAAATAGGAACAGGACAGGAATCTGTGGTTTAAAAGCCCCCTGAAGGACTCACTCAGGGAGCCACAGCTGTTGTTATCAACAGCCTGCAAAGTTTTCCATGTTTAATCCAGGCTAAGGGAGAATCCCCACAGTTCCATGATCACCCAAAGCCATGTAGTCAGTTCTTTCAAGAAATCAGTCTGCACTTCTGTAGTTTTTCTATGGAAGGGATGATAGAAAATCCTTCCCCCAAAATCCAGTGGAATGCACCCTAAAATTCCTGTAAATAATTCTGGCTTTTCTTGGCTCTCAGGGTCGTCCCATGACACTGGACCATTGTCTCCATCACTTCATCTCCTCGGAGTCTGTGAAGGATGTTGTGTGTGACAACTGCACCAAAGTAGGTCACTTCAGTTCCTGTCACTTCAATTCCTGTCACTTACAGTCCCTGTCACCTCCCTGCTCACTTTTGAGCCTGCTGACACCATCCTGGCTTCACTTCCCAGCTCCTTTTTCTTCAGGATTTGGGGAAAACCTCTGGGATTTCAGATATTTAACAAGGAGTTGTTATCTCACAGAATATTTGAGGCTTTGCTTACTCCTACTGTTATCAAATCTACAAATATTTAATTCTGTACTTACCAGGTATGACCAGGGATAATTTTTTTTTGCTCTGGTATTGTTTAACAAACAACAGAAAAGGCAAATGAGTGCAGTTCTGAGTGAGTGGAATTCTGTAAATGCTCATTTCTGCTTGATTTTGGGTTAGAATTCTGATCCTTTAGGATAGGCCAGGAATTGTGAAGGTGAAATCAATGAACTGAGCATAATTCTAAACAGACAATTGCTCCTGTCTGCAGGTGCCTTCATTTTTTTCCCCTTTTGATTCCAGATCCAGGCAGAAGGAATTCTGAATGGACAGAGCATAGAAAACCAGAGAACAACGTTTGTGAAGCAATTAAAGTTAGGAAAGGTGAGGCAAAGAAACCCCTTCCAATCTCCTAAATCCTGTCACACTTCTCTCTTTGATCTGGTTGTGTCCACTCCTTGCTGTTAGACCACAAACGTTTTACTTTTCAAACTAAACTCCTCTGGCAAATATTTGTGAGCATCGAGGCCTCAACTCAGCAGAGCATCAAACATTAAACACTTCAAGAATGTGAATATTCTTCTGTTTAGTAAAACACTTAAATGTGAGTGTGGATCAGTGGCATTTCTGATATTTTACATTAATTCCTTGGCATTCCCAATTCCCATAAATTGATTTATGTCTGCAGGGTTTGTAGCACCTTTAGCAATTCCACGTTTCAGGGACATTAAAGTATTCCAAATACAGCTGGTGAATAAACATCAGGTGGGATTTCTGTGAGAAAACTCGGGGTTTTTTTGGTTCTGTAATCCTGTCATGCAGAGGCCATTAATTAGGAGCCTCAGGTGCCAATAATAATAACAACAACAATAATAAATAATAATAATGATGATGATGATGATGTACTTCTTGCTACAGCAATAATTTTGAATTTCAGCTCTTTTAACACTTGATGGTTTTGGTTTTCCCCTGTGCAAAGCCATTAATTATTGGGAATTAGGAAATAGCAGGAATCCCACAAGAGTTATTGTCCTGTTCTAGGGATGCTGTTGCCACTGAGCTTACACAGAGATAAGGGCAATGCATTTCCCTTATTCCCTGCACTTAACCACCTGTTTCTTTCCATGAAAAATTTGGATTCTCCTTTCCTGACCACATTCCTGAAGCTGCCCCAGTGTTTGTGCATCCACCTGCAAAGGCTGAGCTGGTCAAACCAAGGCACTCCCCTGAAGAGACATGAACACGTCCAGTTCAATGAATTCCTGGTCATGGACATCTACAAATATCGAGTTCCTGCTCCCAAATCCAGCCAGGAGCAGCTCAGCCAGAAAAACTCCGAGGAGACACCACCTGGAACACAGGATGGGAGAGCAGGGAAACCTTCAGGTACTTCCTTTGTCAATAAAATGGATCAGCTCTTTCTGCATTTCAGGGATCAAATATTTCTCTGCAGAATCCACCCATGAGCAGCATCTTGATGTGGGGCTCTGCAAAGAGGACAGAAATGTCTTTCCCATTCCCAAATTTACAGTTCAGTTTGGATCATTTCATTTTGATCCTACTAAATATATATATATTTATATATAAAGAAAAATTATAAAGCACAGCACTTTAATTCACATATTTTATGTCCAGAGGAGTGTTGAATTTGGGATGTTCCAGGGTTTTTTCTTGTTAGGGATCTCTTCCAAGACTTCAAGACAGGTAGAGAAGGAATACTGGGAATGGTGAATTCTTGCAAAACAGTTGGAAGATCCACCTGTAGGAGGTCTGTGCTCAGGCACCTCAATATTCCTTTAGGTGGGATTTTGGACACCTGGAAATTTTCATATTTGTCATGTAAACCAATTTGGATCTGATATCCAAAGAGCTATGGAGATTACAGCCCTCTGGATCTGTGTAATGAATCAAAATCAATAAAATCCCCTCAGTATCCCTTGGTGAAAGGCACTGCAGGAGCAGGGGTGCTGTCCTTAGCAACAGCAATGAAGTTAAACCCCTGAATTTCTCCTTCCTCTGGCAGATGCAGAACAAGCAGCTGGTACCAAACCTCTCTTCATGAATGGTGCCTCCTCTTCCTCCTCTTCCTCCTCCTCCTCATTTTTAATGTCCCCAGGAACTTTCCCACTTGCTGCATTCCCTGAGTGCAGGTAAGTTGAGAGATTTGTACCCTCTCTCTTCACTTCTGTCCTTGAAATTGTCTCCCTTTCTTCTGTCCTTGTCCTGAGGCTGCCCAGTCACAGAATGGAACCTTTGTCCCACCTCCTGTGCTCATCTCTTTGGGTGATTTTTAGTCCTGAGAGAGGGAGTAGAGCAAGTTACAAGCAAAACTCAAAATCTCCTTCCTGTGGTTCATGGTGCAGTAAATCCTCCTGAACAGCCACAGTCTCATTGCTGCTGCTTTGCTCTATCCCATCTTTTCCTTAATTTTAAAATGCTTGTAAGAAAGCCAAAGATTTTTTTTTTCTCAGACATTTTTAATTTCAGTTGCACCTGCCATGATTCCACTTGGTAAATCACCCTTGGGGCTTCTGCTGCTAATCCTTTTCCATGGAATCCCAGAATGGTTTGGCTTGGTAGGGAACTCAGGGATCATCCAGTCCAGTCCCCTTCCCATGGGCAGGGACACCTTCCCCTATCCCAGGTCACTCCAAACCCCATCCAACCTGTCCTTGAGTACTTGCAGGGATGGTGCAGCATGTTTGAATCCCATAATCCCACAATGGTTTGGGTTGGAAGGAGACTTGGAGATCATCCACTCCCTGCCATGGGGCAGGGACAGCAATCCCAGGTTGCTCCAAGCTCCATCCAACCTGGCCTTGGACCCTTCCAGGGATGCAGAAGCAGGAAAAAACAGAATCCCAGAACAGTTTGGGTTAGAAGGGAGCTGGGACACCATCCCATTCCACTACTTGCCATGGTCAGGGCCACCTTCCACTAGCCCAGCTTGCTCCAAACCCCACCCAACCTGGCCTTGGACACTTCCAGGGATGCAGCAGCAGGAAAAAGCAGAATCCCAGAATGGTTTGGGTTGGAAGGAGACTTGGAGATCATCCACTCCCTGCCATGGGCAGGGACAACAATCCCAGGTCGCTCCAAGCTCCGTCCAACCTGGCCTTGGACCCTTCCAGGGATACAGCAGCAGGAAAAAGCAGAATCCTAGAACGGTTTGGGTTGGAAGGGAACTTGGACACCATCCCATTCCACCACTCACCATAGCCAGGGCCACCTTCCACTAGCCCAGCTTGCTCCAAACCCCATCCAACCTGGCCTTGGACCCTTCCAGGGATGCAGCAGCAGGAAAAAGCAGAATCCCAGAACAGTTTGGGTTAGAAGGGAACTGGGACACCATCCCATTCCACCACTCACCATAGCCAGGGCCACCTTCCACTAGCCCAGGTTGCTCCAAACTCCATCCAACCTGGCCTTGGGCACTTCCAGGGCAGAATCCCAGAACAGTTTGGGTTAGAAGGAAACTTGGACACCATCCCATTCCACCACCCGCCATGACCACGACCACCTTCCACTAGCCCATCTTGCTCCAACCTCGAACATTCCAAGGCTGGAGCCGCCATTCCCCTCAGGGGGAACGCTCCAGGGAGGGCTCCTGGCTGCCCCTACCCTGTGTGTGAGCGTGTTGATGGCCAGGCTGAGCCCGTGTCCCCGCAGGGCCCCGCTGTACCTGTACCGCCTGATGGCCGTGGTGGTTCACCACGGGGACATGCACTCGGGACACTTCGTCACCTTCCGGCGCGCTCCGGGCGCCCGCGGCAGCCAGTGGCTCTGGATCTCGGACGAATCCGTGCGCCGGGCCAGCCTGCACGAGGTGCTGGCAGCCAGTGCCTACCTGCTGTTCTACGAGCGTGTGCACGGCCGGGCCCAGCCCCAGCCCCAGAGCCCAGCCCAGCCCCAGAGCCCGGGCCAGAACTGAGGTGGCAGCGCCAGGATCATCCTGAACCCATGGGATTGCACCTCTACGTTATGCCAACCCTGCCCGCCCCATCCAGGATCCCTTCCCTGTGGCAGTGGCTGGGAGTTGTGGTTTGTGCCCTAATCCTGCTCTTCTGGCGTTGTGTGATCCCAGGTGTGTGTGTTGAGAAGTGTTTTTCAGCCTTGTCCCGAGGCTCTGTTCCAGCACTTTTGCCAGGGAGATGCTTTATCCCACACATTTCACTTCCCAAGGGAAGGGGGTTGATGTCAGGCTGCTGTTGAAGAGCCCCTTCCCATCCCGATCCCTTCCCTGTGGCAGTGGCTGGGAGTTGTGGTTTGTGCCCTAATCCTGCTCTTCTGGCGTTGTGTGCTCCCGGGTGTGTGTTGAGAAGCGTTTTTCTGCCTTGTCCCAGGGCTCTGTTCCAGCACTTTTCCCAGGGAGATGCTTTTTATCCCACACATTTCACTTCCCAGGGGGCAGCCCTGGAAGGGGTTGATGTCAGGCTGCTGTTGAGGAGCCCCTTCCCATCCCGATCCCTTCCCTGTGGCACTGGCTGGGAGTTGTGGTTTGTGCCCTAATCCTGCTCTTCTGGCGTTGTGTGATCCCAGGTGTGTGTTGAGAAGCGTTTTTCTGCCTTGTCCTGAGGCTCTGTTCCACGTCCTCACACAGCACTTTTCCCAGGGAGATGCTTTTTATCCCACACATTTCACTTCCAAGGGGCAGCCCTGGAAGGGGTTGATGTCAGGCTGCTGTTGAAGAGCCCCTTCCCATCCCGATCCCTTCCCTGTGGCAGTGGCTGGGAATTGTGGTTTGAGTGCCCTAATCCTGCTCTTCTGGCGTTGTGTGATCCCGGGTGTGTGTTGAGAAGCGTTTTTCTGCCTTGTCCCAAGGCTCTGTTCCAGCACTTTTGCCAGGGAGATGCTTTATCCCACACATTTCACTTCCCAAGGGAAGGGGGTTGATGTCAGGCTGCTGTTGAAGAGCCCCTTCCCATCCCAATCCCTTCCCTGTGTCAATGGCTGGGAGTTGTGGTTTGTGCCCTAATCCTGCTCTTCTGGCGTTGTGTGATCCCAGGTGTGTGTTGAGAAGTGTTTTTCTGCCTTGTCCCGAGGCTCTGTTCCAGCACTTTTGCCAGGGAGATGCTTTATCCCACACATTTCACTTCCCAAGGGAAGGGGGTTGATGTCAGGCTGCTGTTGAAGAGCCCCTTCCCATCCCAATCCCTTCCCTGTGTCAATGGCTGGGAGTTGTGGTTTGTGCCCTAATCCTGCTCTTCTGGCGTTGTGTGATCCCAGGTGTGTGTTGAGAAGTGTTTTTCTGCCTTGTCCCGAGGCTCTGTTCCAGCACTTTTCCCAGGGAGATGCTTTTTATCCCACACATTTCACTTCCCAAGGGGCAGCCCTGGAAGGGGTTGATGTCAGGCTGCTGTTGAGGAGCCCCTTCCCATCCCAATCCCTCCCCTGGCACCTCTCCATTATGCACCAGCCCCCCCCCAGGTTCCCTTCCCTGTGGCAATGGCTGGGAATTGTGTTTTGTACCCAAATTCCCAGAGCTGTTCCCCAAGTGTGTGTTGAGAAGCCTTTGTCTGTCAGGCAGGGGTTTTATCCCGAGGCTCCATTCCCAGTGTTTCCCAGTGGGGAGCCCTGGGAGGGGGCGATGGGAAGCTGCTGTTGGCAATGATTTAAGACACAAAGTGCCTTGAGCTTCCCTGAGCAGCTGCATTGCCACTGGCCCAGCCCTCTGCATGCCCACTGTGCCCTGGGAATGCCTCCCAACCACGGGATGAACTCATGGAATCCCATTTCTCCTGACCTATCAAGTAAAGGCATCTCCACAAACGGCCACGATCCAAAAGATTTCCCCCTTCACACGATTTTCCTACTCCTTTAGTTCTTTATAAAGCCCTTCTCCTGATTGAAAACGCAGTTTGCTTTATCCAGGAGATAATTTTGTATCTATTAAGAGCTGAAACCTTAATTTATTGCTCCATACCTTTGGAATATAGCTGGAATCAGCACATGGAAGTGTTTGCTAGTGCTCAGTGTTGTCGTTTCCTTCAGCACTGTTGAATTCAGTTGTTTTGTAGCATCAACTACAACTTTTTAATGCTGTGATTTTCAAGCTGCTGTAACTGTTCTAGACTTGCCCTTCCCATTTTATTGCTGAAATCTGCCATTCCTGGCACTGGGATCCATGCTCGTGGCTTGCAGCTGAGCTGTAGAGCAGCCCCTGGCCTTGTTGAATGGAATATAAACATCAAGGCCAGGACTGGTGGTGGGCACTTCCTGGTGTCATGAAGAAATCTGGGAATCCTGATGTCACTGCATCAGCTCCAGGCTGCCCTGTAAATAGAAATAAGGGGAATTCTGCTGCTCTGGATTGTTTGATGTGCAAAACTAAAATCCCAAACAAAGCACAGAGTTTGGAGAAGCAGCAAAAAGCCTCCTTTAAAAACCTGCTTTTAAATGACCAGGAATTAAATATGTAGGTTGTTTTTAGCTCTTTTCTGTCCTTGTAAGCTTGGAGGAGAAAATCCTTCATCAGACAAGCTTTTTTTTTTGTTTGTTTTTTCAGTGTGAAGTTTTCAAATAACAACTGTCTTAAATAGGTTTTTTTAGGGCAACTTTGTACCTCATGAATTCATAGTGCTGCCCAAAGCTTGGGGCTGTTCACACTTCCTCAGGAGAGGCTCCAAACCAGCCAAAGCAGGAGTGATCAAATGGGTGGATATGCAAAATTATTGACATAACTCATCATTCCAGAGCCTGGAGCACAATTCCTGCTCCAGGTAATGCTCACAGTACATAAATATTGAGAAATCCACTGCTGGACTGGCTCCTGGTTCCTGGCTGTGCTGCACGAGCAGCAGCTTGGTTTTAACCTGTTTTTAAGCTATAGAAAACTAAGAAAACAAACAGAAAAAAACCCCTTGAAGGATGCAAAATGCCAAAAATTTGCTCTGGCCATTGAAGGGAGAGCTGACAGAGCTGGAGAAGGAGGCAGCCCTCCTTCCTGGGAGCATTGGGGGTCATCTAAAACCATCAGATCTGCCCCTGTAGCTCAGAGCTGAAACCATTTCCAGTGCCAGCACTGGGTGTCCTGCATTATCCATGCTCAACGCTCTGCTTAGAGGATTTCCCTGGATTTGGGAGTTCAGCTGAGCAGCCCCTTGCTTTAGCTGTGCTGGAGGAGGGGCAGAGGACACGCACACTATGGACTGGCAGAGATCTGGCAGCTGGGACAGGGACAAAGTCACCTCTTCCTGCACAGCCAGCAGATTTCCTTTTGCCAAGAGCTGTTTCCTTGGGCTGTGGATTGACTCTGGATCTCCCTCAAGGGCTATCAAGGGGAGGGGTTGAGCCTTTGTTGTGGCTTTGCTTGGTGGGGAGGAATGGATGGGCTCAGTTTAACCCTCAGGTGAGGAAGGGAGCAAAGCCCAGCACCTCAGTCCTGATCCTGAGCCGTGCCAGATCCTCCCAAACCCCCCCTGTGAGCATCAGATCTGTGCAGCAGGGCTTTGGGAGCTCATCCTCTCATCTGGAGGTCACTGGGATCTGTTTTCCAGCCAGCCACACCTGTGGAGGTCACTGGAATTTGTGCAAGTGTTTGGGAACTAACCCTCCCCTTTGGAGGTCCCAGGGCTTTGTGTTTGCCAGCAAAGCCTCCCCTTTGGAAGTCACTGGGATCTGTCTTTCCAGAGGTCACAGAGCTCTGTGTTTTCCAGCCAAACCTCACCTTTGGAGGTCTCTGGGATCTGTTTTCCAGCCAAACCTTCCTTTGGAGGTCACTGGGATCTGTTTTCCAGCCAAACCTCACCTTTGGAGGTCACTGGGATCTGTTTTCCAGCCAAACCTCACCTTTGGAGGTCACTGGGATCTGTTTTCCAGCCAAATCTCCCCTCTGGAGGTCCCAGGGCTCCCTGCAGGCACAAGGCTCAAATTTGTTACTTGTCCCTCCCAAGCTGCCCTGGTGGAGAAGATGTTAATAAACTGTAAAGAATTAAGAGCTCCAAGATGATATCTCTGTGTTTGGATTATTCTGGTCTTATTCTGTGTGTTAATTGAAAAATGTCTGTTCCAGTCCAAGCACTGCACTGCTGTTGGAAGTTGCTTTTTTCACTTCAGGGTATTTTTGTAACTGTACAGTAGCAATAAAAGAACAAACTTGGTAGAAAAATCACTTGTGGGAATGTCTTGAAACCAACACCAAGCTGGGAGCCAAAGAGGTTCAAACAACACTTCACAAGCCCTGGATAATGAGGATTTTCTGCAGGAGCTTTTCGTGCTCCACAGGGCATCTCAGAGTGGCAGAGGGTGGGAATCACCAACTCCAAATTGCCTGCACAGGCCTTAATTCCACAGGAAAAATGGACCCACCTCTGGAGGCCAGAGCCCAGCACTAATTCCAGTGGCTGGAGCCAGGTTACACAGGATTTGGTTCCCATTCTCACTCAGAACTTACCCATTCCTTGATGCCTCAAGATCTCTTGGTGACTGGACAGAATTCCCTCACTTCAGCAGGATTTGCTGTGGGTGTGGGGGAAGTGCTGGGGCTTTCAGGAAGGGATCCCTAGGGCTAATTATTTAGGAAAATACATTCTCAGAGTGACAGCCTTCCAATGGGAATGGGACAACCCAGTTCTCCCCCACAAGGACATTTTTTGCTGCCTGGTTTTTGTACAAAGGACCTGAGGAAGGAAAAATCTTGTGCTTCCTCCTGCAAGAGCAGCTTTCCCTAGGAGCAGAGGAGTTCAAGCAGACCAGGAGTCACAGTGACTCAAACACTCATCCAGCCACGCTGCACCCCCTGTGCTCACACCTCAGCACTCCCCTTCTCCATATCAGCCTCATTAGTGCTTTATTTTAATTAAAACCCAAGCAAACCAGAGCTCACTGACAGAAGGTGTCACCTGTAGAGTATCAGCTTTAAATGGTCACAGCTTGTGGCTCACAGTGTTTTTATGAACTGCTGCCTCCAGGCTGGGGAGGATTTTCATCTTCTTGGAACATTGCTTAGAGTTAAGATCAGCTGAGAACAAACTTCCTCCTGAGCAAAACAAGGGTAGCAATGACCAAAAACAGGGATCAGCAGGACCAGAGCAACATTTCCCAGGGGGAAAACCTGGGGGGAAAAAAGGCAAGAAAAACCTTCTTGCCTTTGAGATCAGCGGTCACAGGCTTTAGCAGCAAAATTACCAAACCTCTTGCGTTCATTTGCTCCTCCAGCCCCTTGGATCACTGTAGTGGTTTTTAACAGGTTTTTCCACAGGGGAATCCACGTTTCCAGCAGGAACCAAAGCTTCACTTTTCAGAGCCCGAAGGCGCTGACTGCTGAACGTTTCCCTGCTTAGCCCCGGGCAGGATTTTCCTGAAGGTGAGGTTAACCCTGGGGGCCAGCACCCTCCTGCGTGGGGGCAGGCTGTGGTACCAGTGCAGGTTGGTGGGGTGCTTCATGAGGAGCAGGCTGCCGTGGGCCAGCTGCAGGGTGATCCTCCTTGGGCCCTCTGTTCCTCCCTTCCCACGGCGATCCCGGCGCCGGAACACGAAATCCCGGCAGGCTCCGAAGGACACGGAGGCGATGGGGCTGAGGGGAACCAGCTCCTTCTCGTCATCCCGGTGCTCCCCGATGTGGTCCAGGCCATCTTTGTACCTGTGCACACCACCCCGTTAATTACTGATCAATAACAGAATGAATTATTTACTCATTGAATTGTCGCACTGTCGGACATGAAAAGAACATGTAGGTTCAAGCAGCAGGTCAGGACCACCAAGCAGGGCAAGGGCCAGAGGGCAAGAGAGAGCCCAAAAAGCCCTGCCCTTGTTTATTCTCTCATTTTTATGCCTTTCTTAAAACAACCATACAGTGGTAGATGAGGTTAACACCTCTGCAATTCTACAGGATAGGAACATAGTCTATCATCTTTCTCAGCCTTAGAAGAAAGGAATGAAAAACAATCCAGAAGTTCAAAACCAATCTTTAGGCCAGTTACAAGGCCTATGTTTCTAGAAAATGCATGAGAAATTCTACTACAGAAAATAAAAACATAGAACGTTGCAAACACCAGGGCGACATTGAACGAAATCAACTCCTCAGCCACTGGCACAAGGTTTTGTGGGGTTTTTTTTGTTTCAATTGAAGGAGAAGGTGCTTGGTGCAACTGGAAAGGGGCTGTACCTGTTGATAAGGACGAAGTTAAAGGTGTGCCCTGTCTCCGAGGTGACGCGCTCCCGGATCCGGGTCAGCACCGGGATCCACGGCTTAGGATGGAACGTGACCCCTGAGTAAGTGTAGGACAATCCAGGGTCTCCGTAGGTGACCTTCTTCCTGGGAATCTTGTGCCACGTGCCAAATACGTGCAGCTTTGTCAAGTCATCTGTTTTAAACGAAGACAGGGGAAGGATCAAAGCCCGGTCTGTGTTATCCCAACTTCAGCGGGGCTGGATCTGCAGCTTCTGGGAATCTCCAGACAACAGGAATGAGCGTGCTCATGTCAACCCAAAAAGCTGTCATCCCTGCTCCTATTTTCTGTCCCAGCAAAGCTGGACACTGCCTTTGGTATCCCCCTCGAATGGGGTGAACAGGACCAGTGATTTATTAAAATATGGCTATAGATCTAATATCAATATCCACCTGAGATGGACAAAGACTCTCTAACTCGTTAGGGTTAGGAAGTGTGTGTTTATTCCAGCGCTGGGAAGCTGCAGGGATCACTCCAAAAGCACAGCTCCAAGGTTACAAAGCAATCCAAAGTCTATTTATCCATGAAAGTTCTAAATATTCAAAATACAAATACATATTTATAACATAGACACCTCCCTTTCCCCCACTTCATATGGAAATCAGCTAAAAAGTCATTAAGTGTGGGTAGTTCTCTTTATGAAAAGGGTCAATGGTCTCATAATTATGGCAGGGGTTCCTCATTGGATGAAATAACTCTTCTTCCTCGCTATGACTTTTTTACTTTCTTCATTTTTAACAATCCATATGGCCTTGGAGAACTCCCAGTTCCTTTCCCTAAGTAGGTTTGGAATGGGATCATCAATGACTGTCTGGCCCTTCCTCTGCAGATTCTTGTTACAGCCCAGCTGAACAACATCAGATAACCAATAATCAGTTCCCAGACCTGAGAAGTTTATTCCAGCTTCAGTTTCTTCGCTTAATCATCAACTTATTTGTTTAAATTCTGCTGTGCTTGCTTTTTAAACCTATTCTAATCTTTTAAGTAAATTCTTAATGTTTAAATGTTGAAGAAAAACTCAATTTAAATGCTTAAGAGAGACTTACTTTAAACGTTTCAAAGAGATTCAATGTCTCACCAGCACCCCCACTGCACATCTCATTTCTGCATCTCCAACAAATCCCAGTCCCCACTGCAGGATTATCCCTTGACAAACGCGTCCAGCTGAGCAAAACCAACCCTGCGGGGTCAGACCTGTGCTCTTGGCTTCTCAGGGCCGCGTTGTGCAAACACCAAGTGGCTGCTGAAACTTCCCGGTGCCTGCCAGGGCTGTGCCCGGGCCCTGGGAATTGCTTGCGGCTCACCTGGGTGGGCTGGGCAGGGAAACGCTTCCCTGGGAAGGGCTCAGGGGGATATGGAGCGGAATAGAGCTGGACACACAAGGACTGAGGCTGGAAGGGACCAGTGGGGCTCATCCAGGCCACCCTCCTGCCCAAGCAGGGTCTCCAAGAGCACCGTCCTTTGGCAGGCCTCTGGAACCTGCCTGGAACCTGCGGCACCCTCACAGGGCAGGAATATACCTTCGAAATACTCCACCTCCTTCTCCAGCTCCTGGAAGATCTCGTCCGCCTCGGCCTTGCCGAAGAGGATGCGATAATCGCAGCTGAGCCCCTGGGCGCGGATCTCCCGCGGGAGAGGCCGCCCCGGGCCGGGCTCCTGCAGCCGCGGCCTCTTCCCACCACCGCCGCCGCCATCCCCCGCCTGCCCGCGGGGCAGTTTAACCACGAACGCGTCCATCGGCACCGGCAGCGATGCCCGAGGGAGGGATGAGGCGGAGAACGGGGACCGCGATCCCGCGGGAAACGGGAGCGCGCACCGGGAGTGGCCACGCCCCCTCCCCGGCTGGCCACGCCCCCCCGCGCACGCGCGCGGTTTTGGCGCCAAATCCGAGTCCCGACCCCGCCCCCCCCGCGCTCGTTCCGCGCCGCTGCCGCCCCTCACTCAGCCCCGCTCTCCGTCGCTGCCGCCTCCGCTCCGCTCCGCTCCGCCGCGGCCATGATCGGGCAGAAGACGCTGCACTCCTTCTTCAGCCCCGCGCCGGCCAAGAAGCGCGGCCGCTCCCCGGAGCCGGGAGGCGATTCTGAGGTAGCGAGCGGGGGGCTGAGGGAGCCCGCGGCTTGGGAGGAGAGGGAGGAGAGGGCTCTGGTGGCGTGTCTGGCTCTGTGTGTGTGGGAGGCGGTCTGGGAGCCCTGGCGGCCTTTCCTGAGGGGAATTGGTGAGGGGGGGGGGCACCATTTCCATTTCCAAACTCCCGCTCAGCTCCACGCGTGGCTGAGCTGTCAATCAAGCGGCCACGCTCCGCTGCCGCCCAATGGGCTCTGAGACCCTCCGCAACGTCACAGTTGCTAGGTAGAAACCTGCCCTCCAGCCGCGGCGAGCCAATAGGGAGGCGCGGGCTTTCTCCCGCTGACCAATAGCGAGCGGGCATTTGCGCTGGGGGCGGGGCGCGCTGGGTGTTTTGCCGCCGCTTGGGTGGGGCCTGTGCCGCCATGGTGTTGCTGCTGCTGCGGGGGCTCGGGCTGCGCCCGCTGCGCTCTCGCCGCCACCTCCCCGCCCGCTTCTTCCAGCTGAACGCCGCCAAGAAGGCGAAGGAGGCCGGGGATGAGGCGAGCCAGGCGCGGGCGCTGAGCGCGGAGCAGCAGGAGCGCATCCGCAAGAACAAGGAGGCGGCGCGGCAGCTGCTGGCGCAGCGCAATGTGCCCCCGGGTTTCGGTGAGAGCTGGCGGCGGCAGCTGGCCGGGGAGTTCTCCAAGCCCTACTTCGTGGAGGTGAGCGGCGTTCCCCCATCCTTTCACCCAGCTGAGCGGCCTCTGAGCCCCCGCTGAGCCCCCGCTGTCCCCGCAGCTGATGGCGTTCGTGGCCGAGGAGAGGAAGCGCTACACGGTGTATCCGCCCCCCGAGCAGGTCTTCACCTGGACGCAGATGTGCGACATCTGGGATGTGAGTAGAGCCGCGGTGGGGGGCTCTGAGCTGCCCTGCGGGGTTTGGAATTGGGAAGGTGCAGGGTGGGTGCATAGACGTGTTCCTTCAGTGTTTGGTCCCTTCAATTTGGATCCCATGGAATGAGGATCCTTCAGTGTTTGGTCCCTTAAACGTGGATCCCACGGGATGAGGATCCTTCAGTGTTTGGTCCCTTCGACTTGGATCCCACGGGATGAGGATCCTTCAGTGTTTGGTCCCTTAAACGTGGATCCCACGGGATGAGGATCCTTCAGTGTTTGGTCCCTTAAACGTGGATCCCACGGGATGAGGATCCTTCAGTGTTTGGTCCCTTAAACGTGGATCCCACGGGATGAGGATCCTTCAATGTTTGGTCCCTTAAACGTGGATCCCACGGGATGAGGATCCTTCAGTGTTTGGTCCCTTCCACTTGGATCCCATGAGATGAGGATCCTTCAGTGTTTGGTCCCTTGAATTTGGATCCCATGGGATGAGGACACTGTTTTTTGGCTCACCTAACTCATAAATCCAGCCTTGCCTTTCATGTCTGATACCAAACCGTGATTTTATTGTTTTATTACTCTCACAAGCCACAGAACTTCCTCTGATGGCTTTTGATCTTTTTTCTGGTTTTACCAGCCTAACCAATTCATAGCTTTTGATCTTGAACATCTCTTGTTCTTTTAATTGATCAGTAACGGGCTATAAAGGAAAAAAAGACAGCATTAGGTAATGTCATTACCAATAAAACACCTCAAAAATATCACAGCAAGTCTGGCATAAAGTTGAAATGGGATGAAACCTGCTTGGAAAATAACAAGGTGGTTTCTTGTGGCTGTGAAAATGTTGGTCTTCTGCACTGGAATTATGTTAGTTATATTCATAATTTTGACAGCAAAGCTGTAGGGATGTTAATCCTTAGTGTTAGGTGGGCTCTGTCTTTCTCAGTGAGATATCTGGGATTTAACTTCAGTTTCTTGGAGGGCTTGGGTTTGGTTTGTGGCTCTTTTTGGTCTCTGTTTTAAGATAAAGCTCATTTCTAATCCTTTTATTTCCCCGCTCTCTGGGGAATAATATTGATTCCATTTCAGTGCTAACCAAGGTCTGCTTTCAGGTAAAGGTTGTCATTTTGGGACAAGATCCATACCATGGACCTAAACAAGCTCATGGGCTCTGTTTCAGTGTCCAGAAGCCTGTTCCACCTCCCCCCAGGTAGGAAAATTTGTAAAATCCCTTTTGTTCCTTAATTATTTGCAGTTCTGTGTTGCTCAGGGCTGGGAGCCAGAAAATCGATGTGGAGTGGTTTGCAACTACTTAAATTCAAGTTGTGCATTGCCTGGAAAAAAAATCACTGCAAGATATGGATAATTCTGTGTAGTTTTGGTGATATTCTGGATGTAAATTCTCATTTCCAGTCTCATTGAAGCTCCCAGACAGACACACACAGTCCTTGCTGCCCTGCCTCTACAAATGGCTTTATTATCATAAATAATAAGATTAAAACCAATGCTCTTCTTGCCTGGTTAGAGAAACGAGTGATGTTCCTTGCTCTTGGCATCTTAAAAATCTTCTGCTGGTTTGGTTTAAATTTTCCAGCTTGGAAAATATTTACAAGGAGCTCTCTGAGGACATTGAGGACTTCACCCACCCTGGCCATGGGGACCTGACGGGCTGGGCCAAGCAAGGTGAGCTCAGAGACACTCAGTGACGTGAAGCAGAAAAGAATCTTACCTAAAAAACAGCCCTGTGGTTGGAAATAGTGCACCTGTAGGAGAGAAAAATCAGTTCTCAGTGCCTTAAAATAAAAATTCACTTCATCAACAGATTAAAAAAAAGCAGTTTGAATCCCAAAATCCCAGAATGGTTTGGGTTGGAAAGGAGCTTCAAGCTGATCCAAGGGACACCTTCCACTCTCCCAGGTTGCTCAGAGCTCCATCCAGCCTGGCCTTGGGCATTCCAGGGATGGGTTAACCCTTGTTTCACCCTCTGGATGTGATTTGTTTGCCAGGAGTGCTCCTGCTCAACGCCGTGCTCACGGTCCGGGCTCACCAGGCCACGTCCCACAAGGAGAGGGGCTGGGAGCAGTTCACGGATGCTGTGGTGTCCTGGCTCAACAAGAACCTTCACGGGCTTGTCTTCATGCTGTGGGGAGCCTATGCCCAGAGGAAAGGCAGCTCCATCGACAGGGTACAACCCTCCTTTTCCTCAGCCCTTCCCTCTCCCTGATCTTCCCCTCAGTTTGGTGGACGCTAGAGGGCACTTCCCTTACGGAATTGAGATTTTTTTTTTCCCTGCCTGAACTCTTGTCAGATGGAGTTCTGCTTCTGCTGCGGCTTAGCCTTTGCCAGAGTTAAGCAAGAAAAGTGGAGCAAGTGTAAGCTCCTGTCTCACAAGGGCAGAGCTGCTGTTCCTAGGGAAAGGCTCATGGATCAATGTGAAATGTGCTGGTGGGATGACAGCAGTTGGGAAATGCCCGGGGCATTTATGTCTTTGCTTAGTGGGACAGAAGTCTTGCTCCTTGTGGCTGGTTCTTGGGGTCTCAGCCTGATGCAGGAGGAGGAACAGGGGTAAATCCCACCTGCCCTGCAGCAGGAACAGCCAAAAAAAACCCTGCAAATCTCACAAGTGCTTTCCTCTGCTGTTCCCAGAAGCGTCACCACGTCCTGCAGACGGTTCATCCCTCGCCCCTCTCTGTCAACAGAGGGTTTTTTGGCTGCCGGCACTTCTCCAAGACAAATGAATTCCTCAAGAAATCTGGGAAGAAGCCCATCGACTGGAAAGCACTCTGAGCTGGGGCTAAGGCTTGGGAGCAGCCCCTGGGATCAGGGGTTGGGGCATTTCTGAGAAACTCCTGCTGACCTGAGAATTGTTCTTTGGGTGTTGATCAATGAACAAATGAGCGAACTTTCAGAGATGGTTTTATTTCTGTTTTAAATGTTTGTTTTTCAAGAGCATGTTGGAGTGTTTGATGGACAGCTGTGCTGCTGGAACAGATCTTACTTAGCCTGGTTTGAAGCAAAAAAAGAGACCCCAAACACCAGAGTTCTGTATTAATTTGTGGTCGTTGTTGCAATGGGAATTTATTTTCAGTCTGGTGAAGGGATGTCAATTCTTACTGAGCTGCTCAGCTTTTGTACATGCCCTGCTGCCTCCTTCCCATGCAAATCTAGGTTTCCTATTTAGGAGGAGTGGAGCTGCCTCCATGGGAGGAAAAGGCTTTTGCTTTTAGCTTTTTGCTACAGATTTATTACAAAAAATGGCTTCTCGAGGATGTAAAGAAAATACATGGTCAGGAGTGTTGCTTGGTGTATCCATGATCTCAAAGATTTTGGGATAAATCCTCCCAGCAGTCAAGGGGAGGCTGTGACCAAGACCCTTGGTCATGCTTTTGGATTTTTTTGTTGGCATTTAGAGAGGAAAATCAAAAAGTTTTAGGTTCTTCCTGGGTGTGTAATCACCTGGATGACAGGTGAGCTGTGCTGACCATGGACCTGGGGGTACTTGCTGATGGCAGCAGCGAAGGTTTGTTCATCACCATCTCCCAATTAATGGACTGACAGCTGCAAATGACTTCAGATCTTTTTAAGATCTTGAAAGAGGGAACTTTGTGCTTTGCCACCTTGGGAGCAAATTAAAGTTTCCACCTCCTGTTGGCAGTAACTGTTAGGACTTCCAGGAGGAAGAGGTTTTGGACTTCATACTCCTGGGTTTACAGTCCATCTTTGACTTCATAATTCCTTCAGTGGAAGAAGTGAAGTGCCCTGTTTTTTAGGAAATCACACCAGTTTTTATAGAATATCCTTGTAACCCTTCCTCTGTGTTGTCTCTGAGGTAACACTATCACCAGTGACGTTTACACTGTCTATGACCTTGCTGTATATGCTGTTTGCTTGGGGTTTTTGTGTTTTTTTTCCCCCCAGTGTGTTTTTTTTTAAATAAAAATGACTTTGTTTACGTGTCTTACGTTGGTACTTTAACAGAGGGAGGGAGGGAGGAGGGCAGTCTCTGCTTCTTCAGTGGGTGGAACGGGGAGTCCCTGTTCCGCCCAGGGAGCCAAACCCAGGAGCGTGTCCTTGTCCTCGTCCCCGTGACCAGGCACAGAGCCAGGGCACCTTTGTCCCCCAAGGATCGGGTGTCCCCCTCCCTCTTTCCACCCTCATCTCCCGCAGAACTTTTCCAGACACGTTAGCAGGGAAATATTTGTGCTTGACGTGACCATCACGTGTGAGACCCGACTGCAACAGCCGGGCCGGGCCGGGCCGGGGGAGGACCGTGCTTCCCTCGGGGGCAGCCCAGGCACCGAATGGGCTCCATCCCGGCCGGGGGGGGACACAGATGGACACACGGAGTGACCGGTGACACCGGAGTGACCGCAGTGACCAGCAGGGTCTGACAAGGAGGGAGCACGGGGCTGGCAGCCATGGTGAGGGGGCGAGGGCTTGAGGGGAGGGCGAGGGCTGAGGGGAGGATGAGGGGCTGAGGGGGCCGTGGCGCTTTTCCCTCACCCCCATGCCCAGCTCTGACGGGGATAATCGACCGCACTTGTGGGGATTTGGAGGGTCCGTTCAATACCCTCTCCCCGCTCTGAGGGCCGGGCTGGGTGGGGGCCGCCATCCTGAGGGTGCTGTGAGGGCCGGGCAGGTGGGAGGCCGTGTCAGCCCACCCCGGCCCCTCACGGAGCTCCTGCTCCGGGCAGGGGAAACAGCCCCGGCTGAGGGCGGCTCCGGGCAGGGGAAACAGCCCCGGCTGAGGGCGGCTCCGGGCAGGGGAAACAGCCCCGGGCTGAGGGCGGCTCCGGGCAGGGGAAACAGCCCCGGGCTGAGGGCGGCTCCGGGCAGGGGAAACAGCCCCGGGCTGAGGGCGGCTCCGGGCAGGAGAAACAGCCCCGGCTGAGGGCGGCTGGCACCGGGGGCTGCGCTCTTGGAGCTCTGCGGACGGGACCGTGCTTTCGGGGGCTCAGCCGTGACCGCGCTTCTCCCTCTCCCCCAGGGCCCGTGAATGCTGCCGGCTGCGCTGCTCCTGCTCTCCGTGCTGCTGCTGCTGCTCGTTTGGGCCAAAATGTCCAACTCGCGGTGCGAGCAGGACAAGGAGCCGGAGCAGAGCCCCGCGGGGCCGCTCCCCGCAGCCGCGTCCCGGGCGCGGCCGAGCTCCCCGGGCCCGCAGCCGCGGGCCGGGCGGGCGAGCGCGGAGCAGGAGCAGCTCGCCGTGTACAACCCCGCCGCCCTGCGCCGCCCGGCCCTCGCCAAGTTCGTGCTGGGCTCCTTCGACGACAACTCCTCCGATGACGAGCTGATGGCCACGGCCTTCAGGGTGGGCCGGAGGCGCAGCAGCCTGGCCGGGGTGGGGGGCACCGTCCCCGAGCCCTCGGCCGTGAGCGCCGTTCTGGAGCCCAGCGCCGGCATCAGGTAGGAATTGGCAGCCCCTACGTGGGGGGAGCGTGGCCGGGCAGGGATGTCCCAGTTCGGGAGGGCGGATGCTTGTGGTGGGTGCATTGCTGTTGATAAAATTGGGGTGCACACCTGGTGGTGCTCCTGGGAACCGCGAGGTGATGCCCTCAATCCCACTCCCTTTTTGGGGAGAGCCAGTGTCTTTGGTTGGTGACAGCAGTGCCACCTGCATGACTGCGGCAAGGACCAGGGCAGGGGGTGCCCCCCAAAATCTCTAGTTTGGATGTGAGGCAGCTCTCTCCCTGCTGGCTGCACCGGGCAGCTCCCATGGAGCGCAGCTGACATCCAGCAGAAACAACTGGAAGCCAAATCCTGCTGCCTGCCTCCTCCGGCTGCTCTGCTCCGGCTAAAAATAACAAACCTTTGGCTGCAGGGACGTGTTGTGACACTTGGCAGCCCGACGGTGGCTCTTGCCATGCTGGATTTGGGGTGGTGCTGCCAGCAGTATCCCTGCTGCTCCTCCGTGCTTCCACAAATAAGGAATTTCCTTATGCCCTGCTTGAGTCACGTTGTAGACGTGGTTGGTGACCTTTGCAGGACAGGATTTGCAGGGGGTTTGGGGCTGGAGGGGGGCTCACTGGAATGGCTCTGGGCTCTCTGGGGTGGCCCTGGGCTCAGTGACAGCCAACCACATCCCACCACAGACCCAGCATGTCAGGGCTGCACCTGGCAAAGAGGAGCCACAGGAAGATGGACCTGCAGCGGGATTTTTCCGTCGCCTCCCCAGCCGAGTTCGTCACCCGCTTCGGGGGAAACCGTGTCATCGAGAAGGTCTGTCCCCACACGTCCCTGCTTGTGCCTGGGCAAGGGGTCACTGCTTTTCACAGGGACATCTTTGAGTGCTGCCTGAGCATCCTGTGTCTGCCAGGCTCGGAGCAATGGCAGCCCAGAGCTGTTCCTTCCATGGCTTCACTCGCTCTCATGGGCTGGGAGAGGGAACCCCATACAGCAGCTTTGCACAAACAATGGCCACACTCCCATCCTTGGTTATCCCCAGTGCCAGACATCAGAGATGTTGTTGAGGAGCCTCATGCTCCGCCGGGATGTACAACCAGCCATCGGGGAGCTCCCGATGAACACATCCCCCTTGCTTTGCTCCACACCCATCCCTTGGGGCAGCAAGGACAGGGTTCACCCTGCCACCCCCTTGTCCCTGTCCCGCCCAGGTGCTCATTGCCAACAATGGCATCGCAGCAGTGAAGTGCATGCGCTCCATCCGCCGCTGGGCCTACGAGATGTTCCGCAACGAGCGCGCCATCCGCTTCGTGGTCATGGTCACCCCCGAGGACCTCAAGGCTAACGCGGGTAATTCCTGCAAATATCCCAAAAGGGAAGTTCCCTGCCTGGGGCTGAGGCAGAGTGGCCCTTTCCTGCCTGGTGTGTGAGGGCTCTGCACAGCCTGGAGTCACACACTGTCCTCTTGTGCAGCTAAATCCTGGAGTAAATAATTCTTTCCTGCTCCAGCCTCCCCAGGGTGGAGGATTTGGGAAGGGGTGCCACTCAGGGATCTGGCTCCCACTATCCTCCTGTGCTGTCTTGCAGAGTACATCAAGATGGCAGATCACTACGTGCCTGTCCCTGGAGGGACCAACAACAACAACTACGCCAACGTGGAGCTGATTGTGGACATTTCCAAACGGATCCCAGTCCAGGTAGTGGCCATTCGTGTGTCTCCCACCTCTGTCCCAAGGGAAGTTGCTGAGCAGAGGGGACACCCCAAAAGGGGGTGGTGTCCCTGTGTGCTGAGGAGCTGGGCACAGTGGGAGATGCCAGTGCAGGGATGCTGCCCCTCCTCCTTCTCCTTGTGCCAGGCGGTGTGGGCTGGCTGGGGACATGCCTCAGAGAACCACAAGCTGCCAGAGCTGCTGCAGAAAAATGGGATAGCTTTCCTAGGTAAGGTCTCGCTGCTTCCCTGTGCTGGGTGTTGGGGTGGTGTGTGCACTCACTGCCAGGGACACTGCCCTGGGAATGCCCCTTTGGTGCCTCTGGCATGCCCACCCCATGGAGTGGCAGTCCTCAGGCTGGGGCATTCCAAGGAATCCCGCTGTTTTCTGGGTTTTCCAACTGATGCAGTATTCACAGAGGAACAAGGGTGGGAGCAGACCTTGTGGGATTCCCAGCCTGAGCTCCCCTTGGAGAAGGGTTGAGCTGGGCAGTGGGTTTGGGGGGATTCCTGCATCTCCAGTCCTTGCAGAAGGCTGGTGGGGCCAGCTCAGTGGTGTGGGGATGGGCTGGTGGGGTTGGACCCCCCCTCAGCCCTTCTCTCCCTCTCTGAAGGTCCCCCCAGTGATGCCATGTGGGCACTGGGGGACAAAGTGGCCTCCACCATCGTGGCTCAGACTCTGGAGATCCCCACGCTGCCGTGGAGCGGGAGCGGTGAGTGCTTCCTCACAGCCCCCACACCCTCCCTGCTCCCCCCTTCCCATCCTCCCTGCCTCTCCTTCCCCCCAGAGCAAGCACCAGGATTGGGTCCTTGGCCCAGGTGGCCATGCATACTGGGGACCCCACTGCAGCAGCTGGGCAGTGGGATTTTGGGAATGGCGTGCATGAAAACAAGGGAAATGATGGAATCCTCAGCTCCCTGGGCACACCCAGTGTGCCACCCCAACTGTGCCACCCTGGTGGTGACCATAGCCCTGGCTACATCTGCAGGTCTGGTGGCCCAGTGGTCCGAGGAGGACCAGAATCTTCAGCAGGCCATCAGCATCCCCCTGGAGACGTACGCACAGGGCTGCGTGAAGGATGTGGAGGAAGGCCTGGAGGTAAAGCTGAGCCTGTAGGGGGCTGCTTATCTCTTGCCCACCATGATTCCTCCTCAGAGCCTGCCTGCCCTGGCCCTTCTGGCCTCCCAGCACATGCCACAGTGACACAAGGCTGTGCCAGCAGCAGTTTGTCCCTCTGCTGGAGGGGTGTCACTCCGGATAATCCTGCTCAGGGCTGTCAGGGTGGTGGGCTGGGGTCCAAAACACTGCAATCACCCCAACCCTTGACCCTCTCAGGTGGCCATGAGGATCGGCTACCCCCTGATGATCAAGGCAGCAGAAGGTGGCGGGGGCAAAGGCATCCGAAAAGTGGAGGCAGCAGAGGAATTCAGTGCCTGCTTCCGGCAGGTGAGAGGTGCTTGGAACCCCCATCCCCTGTCCCCATCCCGGCAGGGTCCTGCTCCCACCTGGAGCACCTCCCACTTCCTTCCAGAACTCTGCCTCCATCCTGGGATGAGTTTTGGGGCATGATGCCAGAGCACAACCCTCTCCCCCGCTGCAGGTGCAGGCGGAGGCGCCCGGATCCCCCATTTTCCTGATGCAGCTGGCGCAGCACGCCCGGCACCTGGAGGTGCAGGTCCTGGCAGATGAGTATGGCAACGCCATCTCCCTCTTCAGCCGTGACTGCTCCATCCAGCGCCGCCACCAGAAAATCATCGAGGAGGCGCCGGCCACCATTGCTGACCCCACCGTCACCGAGGTGATGGAGAAGGTGGGTGGCCTGGTTTTGGGGCAGCACCAGGTTTTAGTGGGAAACTGGGCTGGGTTTATTGGGGTTTTAAGGAAGGGAGGGACCCCTAAGCTGAGCAGGACTCCCTGTGCAGGGTGGTTGGGCACAGGAACAGCCTCCCCAGGGAAGTGGTCAGAGCTCTAAGCCTGCCAGAGTCCAGGGAGCGTTTGGACTCTCAGGCACATGGTGGGGTTTTTGGGGTGTCCTCTGCACAATCAAGAGTTGGATGATGATCCTGCGGGTCCTTTCCGAGCCAGGATACCCCAGGATTCCATGACGCAGGGGTTTCCCTCTCCCGCAGTGCGCTGTCCGCCTGGCCCAGATGGTTGGGTACGTCAGTGCAGGCACCGTGGAGTATCTGTACGGGGAGGACGGCAGCTTCCACTTCCTGGAGCTGAACCCCCGCCTGCAGGTGGAGCACCCGTGCACGGAGATGGTGGCAGACGTGAACCTCCCGGCTGCCCAGCTGCAGGTACCTGGATTGCTCCGAGGGTGTCCAAGAGGAGGCAGTTTGGGGGTTTAGGGAGGAGCTGGGCTGGAGTGTGCCAGAGAGAAGCTGCCCCATATCCCAGTGTGGAGGGTGCAGGTGAAAGCAGTGTGGCAGCTTTCCTTCTCCTCTGGCTTCCCGCTGGGAACTCTCCATTCAGACTCTCTGGCAGCTCAACCCTTGTCTCTCCTGCAGATTGCAATGGGCATCCCTTTGCACAGGATAAAAGACATCCGGGTGCTGTATGGGGAGAGCCCCTGGGGGGACACCCCCATCTTCTTCCACAGCCCCTCCAACCCCCCCGTGCCCAGGGGCCACGTCATTGCTGCCCGGATCACCAGTGAGAACCCCGAGGAGGTGAGCTGGGGGTCGGGGTGGGGACAGAGGGACTCTGCCCCCTGTGGGGTTGATCTGGGCATGGTCCTCCCCAGCCAGACAATGTTCATGGGATCAGTGCCATCCATGGGGGTTCCCCTTCCCTGTCTCTTTGCATGAGTCTCAGTCCTGGTTCCTCCATCTCTGCTCTGTCTTGGCTCAGGGTTTCAAGCCCAGCTCGGGGACGGTGCAGGAGCTGAACTTCCGCAGCAGCAAGAACGTCTGGGGGTACTTCAGCGTGGCAGCAGCCGGGGGGCTGCACGAATTTGCTGATTCCCAGTTTGGGCACTGCTTCTCATGGGGAGAGAACCGGGAGGAGGCCATCTCGTGAGTGTGGTGGGATGAGTTGGAGGCGGGGTGTCCTTGGAAACAGTCACAGTCGGTGTGTGACCTGGGAAAAGTGGTTTTTATCTGACAGGACCTGAAGGGTGCTGCTGTGCTAAGCACCTGGCTGGCTGGCCAAAGCCAGATTTTTTTGGACTGTGGTGGTGCTATGGCCCCAGTCCATCCAGCTGATCCTCAAGGAGATGTTGTAGTGATCTGCTGAGCATTGCTTAAAGCCCGTGAGCAGCAGTGTCCATTCAGGAACTGAGCAGAAGTTTCATTCAGGGCTGTTTCATGGCCAGGTTGGATGGGGCTTGGAGTAACCTGGTCTAGTGGAAGGGGGTGGAACAAGAGAATTTTTAAGGTCCCTTCCAACCCAACCCATGCAGTGAAGCAGGTTGAGCACCTTGAGCACCTCTGTGAAGGTGCTGGGGGCTCAGGAGCTCATCCCCTCAGGAGCTCATCTCCCCAGGCCCTGAATCTCTCCCGTTCCCTCTTCTGCGAGCCAAGTGCCACCTTCTCAGTCATTAATGAAGAGCTTTATCCCTAATAGGAACATGGTGGTGGCCCTGAAGGAGCTGTCTATCCGTGGGGACTTCCGGACCACGGTGGAGTACCTGATCAAGCTGCTGGAGACGGAGAGCTTCCAGAACAACGAGACACACACGGGCTGGCTGGACCACCTGATCGCTGAAAAAGTGCAGGTGGGGGGTCACTGGCCCCTGGGGTCACCACTCCCTGTCCTTGGGGTAAGACCCAAACCCTGTTCTTTTTGCCCCCACAGGCAGAGAAGCCGGACACGATGCTGGGGGTTGTCTGTGGTGCCCTGAACGTGGCGGATGCTGCTTTCAGGACGTGCATGACCGACTTCCTGCACACGCTGGAGAGGTGTGGAGTGGAGACTGCCCGGAGGGGGCTCGGCCATGGGGAGGGCACCTTCTACCAGATCCTGTCCAGCCTGGCCTTGAGCACTTCCAGGACTGGGGCAGCCACAATGGAGACCTGAGTGTTGCTCTTCTGGGACATCTTCCTTTCGTTTTTGCTTTGCAAATTTAGTGAGAGTAGTGCTGTGACAGGCAGGGACGGGGTGTCTGCTGTGGCTCACAGCTCTGGCTCCTCAGCTCTCACTTTGGACAGTAGGAGAGGCTTCCCATGGCTGGGAAAACAAGCTTTCAAGGGGAAGTGGCTTGGCTGTGCAGCTTGCTTTTGTTGTTCAATATCAAGGTTATTCCTCCAGCCTTGGAGGACACCCGGGGCTCTCCCATGCACCTTATCTGAGTGTTTTCCCAGTGCCTGGCCTCCCTCCAGATCCAGCTGTGCATGGTGCTCACGTGGGTCACTTAAAGCTGACACTAGTCCCCTCTGGTCACCATCATGCCCTCTGTTCAGGAGGGAGCACTGCTGACATCCCACATGCTTGGAGAGGCTGGGAATGCCGTGGGGCCTGATCCTTCCGTTGCGTTTCAGGGGCCAGGTGCTGCCAGCAGCCTCCCTGCTGAACATCGTTGATGTGGAGCTCATCTGTGAGGGTGTGAAGTACATTCTGCAGGTGAGGGCAGGGCCATGCTCCCCCCAAACCAGCCACAGCGCTTCTCAAGGGGTCAGGGACATGCTCCTGTCCTGAGGGAGAAAGGTGAAATCAATACAAGGTTATCCTTTAAAAATGTGCAACAAAAAAAATGAGGTTAATAACCTCATAACCTTAATAACCTCCTTTTAACTAGACAGACATTTCCATACACCCTGTTGCCCTGAGTTTATTAAGGGACTTCCTTTTCTTGCTTTTAAACCCGATTAGTTGGGACTTCACGCAAAACTCCCTACTCACAATGAAAGCAGCAGGTGAGCCATGCTTTGCACCAGCTCTGGGCTGTGTGTTAAACCAGCTCTGAGCTGTGAGTTAAACCAGCTCTGGGCTGTGAGTTAAACCAGCTCTGGGCTGTGAGTTGAGTTAAACCAACTCTGGGCTGTGAGTTGAGTTAAACCAGCTCTGGGCTGAGTTGAGCAGCTCCTCGGTGCAGCCTGAGGTTTTGCCTTCTGCCCTCCCAGCCCAGCCCCATCCTGTGGCAGCAGCTATTGCACTGAGCGTGGGGAGGTGCCCCCCCAGCCCCCAGCGAGTGTCGAGCGTGTTTTGGGCTTGCACTGAGGGTGTCCCCTGCCCGCAGGTCGCCCGCCAGTCGCTGACCACGTACGTGGTCATCATGAACCGCACGCACATCGAGATCGACGTGCACCGGCTCAACGACGGCGGGCTGCTGCTCTCCTACGACGGCTGCAGCTACACCACCTACATGAAGGAGGAGATCGACAGGTAACCCCTTGCCAGGGCCCTCATTCTCCCTCCCCGATGGCCAGCAGCCGGCTGGTGACGCTTTTCCCTCTTCCCGTAGGTACCGGATCACCATCGGCAACAAAACGTGCACCTTCGAGAAGGAGAAGGACCCGACGGTGCTGCGCTCGCCCTCCGCGGGGAAGCTGCTGCAGTACACGGTGGAGGACGGCGGCCACGTGGACGAGGGGAAGGTTTTTGCGGAGATAGAGGTGAGCTTTGCAGAAGAGCTGGAGGAGCAGCGCCCGGCAAAGAGGGAACCCCGCAGCGTGCTCGTGGGACGTGCAGCCCGCGGCTGCTGGCTCGGTCACGGTGTCCCCCTCCTCGCCAGGTGATGAAGATCATCATGACGCTGGCGGTGGCAGAGGCGGGGCGGCTGCACTACATCAAGCGGCCGGGAGCGCTGCTGGAGGCCGGCTGTGTCATCGCCCGCCTCCAGCTCGATGATCCCTCCAAAGTGAAGCCTGTGAGTCTGCCTGGGGGGTGCCACGCTGTTGTCACCTCCTACCCGCTCCCGGTCGGCATCCTGGGAATGCTCCCTAGGGGACAAAACAGAGGAGCTGCCCTGATGGGGCATCACAGTGATGGTCATGCCACGTCTTCGGGCTGTGCTGCGGCTCAGGTGCTGCTCCACATGGATTGCTGTGCTTCCTCAGTGTGTAGGGGTTCACATGCACTAAAAATGTGCATTTATAGCGCTAAAATCCCCAGTTTTTCTGCGTTATTTTCATGATGAGCCACTGGCAGATCCACAATGCTGAATGCCAGGTGCTTCCTCTCTATCTAACCCAAAGCAGGGGTTGTGCTGGTTCCTCTGGGGCAGCTGCAGCTCTCAGGGGCTCTGTCCCTGTCAGCAAGGCCAGTTCAGCCCACCTCCCTCTGCCCTCTCCAGGCACAGCCATTCACAGGGGGGCTCCCAGCCCAGCAGACCCTCCCCATCACTGGTGAGAAGCAGCACCAGGTTCTCCGCAACGTGCTGGACAACCTGACCAACGTCATGAACGGCTACTGCCTGCCCGAGCCCTACTTCAAGACCAAGGTGGGTGCCAGGCACCAGCTCTCTCACCCAGTTGCCACCTGTTTACCACGAGGGCAAGTCCAACAGCACCAGTGGGAATAGGCAGCACCAGTGGGAATGGGCAGCAGCACCTTGATGCTCCCACAGGTGAAGGAATGGGTGGCACAGCTGATGAAGACCCTGCGGGACCCTGCCCTGCCCCTGCTGGAGCTGCAGGAGATCATGACGAGCATTTCGGGAAGAATCCCACTGGCTGTGGAGAAGTCCATCCGGAAGGTGATGGCACAGTACGCCAGCAACATCACCTCTGTGCTCTGCCGCTTCCCCAGCCAGCAGGTGAGTGCCAAAGGGGGCTCACCTCCTCTTAACTGGAGCCAGTTGGGAGCTCCTGCCTGAATGTGGGCTGCCGAGATTTTATAACAAATTAAATGCGTGAGGGCAATGTGTGGGGGTTCATGTGTTCTACACGTGTTCGGTTTTATTTGTGTATTTGCTTTTATTTGTGTGTTTCTTTTTATATTCATTTGTCACTTTGCATTTTTCACTTTGGGAGAAAAAAAAACCACAACAAGGGGAAGGCTCTGCGTGGAGTAAGGAAAGGGGGAGCTGGCAGCTCCTCCTGAGCCACCCCAGACCCCGTTTCCTCTCCCCACAGATCGCCAACGTGCTGGACACCCACGCGGCCACGCTGCAGAGGAAGGCTGAGCGGGAGGTCTTCTTCATGAACACACAGAGCCTGGTGCAGCTGGTGCAGAGGTGAGCCCCGTGCTGTCTGTGAGCCCCCTGTCCCCCCACAGCCACCTCCTCTCAGCTCAGTGGGCTCTTTGCTCCCCAGGTACCGCAGCGGCATCCGGGGCTACATGAAGGCAGTGGTGCTGGACCTGCTCAGGCGCTACCTGCAAGTGGAGACACAGTTCCAGCATGGTGAGGGCTGCAGGGCTCTCTGAGGGCTGCAGGGCTCTCTGGAGGAGCTTCAGGGCTCTCTGGGGACTGCAGGGATCTGTGGAGGAGCTGCAGGGCTCACCAAATCCTGCCCCACAGCTCACTATGACAAGTGTGTCATCAGCCTGCGGGAGCAGTGCAAACCCAACATGACCCCCGTGCTGGAGAGCATCTTCTCCCACGCCCAGGTGGCCAAGAAGAACCAGCTGGTGATCATGTTAATTGTGAGTAAAGCCCATGCCTGAGACTCCAGGAGCAAAGGCTGGTGGCAGGGAGGAGCTGACGCAGCTCTGCATCGCTTCAAGTGTCCATTCCTGCCTCGTTATCCCTTTATTTTAATTATCTCCCCTCTGTGGTGTTCTGTGACTACACTTGGGTCAAAGAGAGCCCATTTTAATGCCTTGGGTCTTGTCTCCATGGGCTGCATGGGGCTAAGTGGTGCAGGATGAAGCGATCCCATGTGGGGCTGGGATGCAGGATGACGCCATTCCATGTGGAGCTGGGGTTTGGGATGAAGCCATCCCACACAGCGAGGAGCCTGAGGTGAGCCACCGTGGTGTGACATTGCAGGACCAGCTGTGTGGCCGTGACCCCACGCTGACAGATGAGCTGACCACCATCCTCCATGAGCTGACACAGCTCAGCAAGACCGAGCACTCCAAAGTGGCGCTGAGAGCCCGGCAGGTGAGCCAGCACGATGTGATGCCATCCCATTCCTGTCCCCATTCCTGTCCCCCACGCTCCCAGCTCCTCTCTCCCCTGGCAGGTGCTCATTGCCTCTCACATGCCCTCCTACGAGCTGCGGCACAACCAGGTTGAGTCCATCTTCATCTCCGCTATAGATATGTACGGACACGAGTACTGCCCTGAGAACCTGAAGGTTGGGAATTGCGTGGTTTTCCAGAGGGAGTTTGGGTGGCTTCGGGGAGGGCTTCTGGCTACAAGTGGTTTAATCTTAAAAATAGCTAAAAAGTGCTCCAAGCCTTGCTGCAGTGGCTGTGTGGAGCAGAGGATGGGGTGCACCTCAGTGCTGCCAGTCCCCATCCGTTGCTCCACGCTCTGTTTGGCAGGGAATAGATGTGTGGATTCATGTCTGGCTCTAGTGGTGTCCCCATGGTGGGCTGGGTGTTCCATGGCACCCTAATGACCAGTCCTGCACAGCTCCACATCGAGGGACCCTCTGAACAGGTCAGGGAGGTCTCACTTCATCCTTGCCCTAAATTTTGCTTTGTTCCCTCAGAAACTGATCCTGTCGGAAACCTCCATCTTTGATGTGCTTCCCATGTTCTTCTACCACACCAACCAGGTGGTGCGCATGGCAGCACTGGAGGTGAGGGCTGGGGGGGCACAGAGGGGGCCTGAGGGTGGCACGGGGGGCCCAGGGGTGGCCGGGGCACAGAGGTACCTCCTGCATCCCCTCGCAGGTGTACGTGAGGCGGGGGTACATCGCCTACGAGCTGAACAGCCTGCAGCACCAGCAGCTCTCTGATGGCACCTGCCTCGTGGAGTTCCAGTTCATGCTGCCCTCCTCCCACCCCAACAGGTACAGGGGTCCCTCCCACACACTGTCCTGCTCCCCTGGACTTGGTTCTTTTCACAAAGCTGTCGAGTTTGTATCATCCCTTCCATGCGAAGCGGGAGCTGCCACCACGCTGTCCTGTTGGCAGTGGAGCAGGATGAGCCCTCTCCGGGTCAGGGTCCCCTGTGGGAGCTGTGGCCCCACACGGTGCCTCCCCCACAGCTGACACTTGCTCCCCACGGCAGGATGTCCGTCCCTATCAGCATCTCCAACCCTGACCTGGCCCGGCACAGCACTGAGCTCTTCATGGACAGTGGCTTTTCCCCCCCGAGCCAGCGCATGGGAGTCATGGTGGCCTTCAGCAGATTTGAGGACTTCACAAGGTGGGGGTGCAGGGACATGCCTGGCCAATGGTTGTGCATTTTGGGTGCCACTGCAGTCGTTGGAGAGCAAAATGGGGTGGAAGAGCCACAGCTGGGGGTGGCTGGGCAGTGTTAGAGTCAGCTCCAGTTCCCACCACAGCTGCAGACTGGGTATTCTCAGTACAACACTTACTTTGTGGGGACACCAGGTGGCTTTTGGGAACATGTGGAACATGGGGAAAGCTTACATGGCACAGGTTAAACCCCTCTGCCCATTAACACAGCAGAGCTCAGAGCTGCCTTTCATGAGCTGTGGGTTTGCTGGAGGCTGTTGTGCTGGTACCTGTGTCCCTGTTGTGGGTTTCATGGGGCTGTTGTGCTGGTACCTGTGTCCCTGTCACGCTGTCACAGCGGGTCCCTGGCACTGTCCCTGCAGGAAAGGGGTGGGCAGAACGTGCTGGCCTGTGACCCCATCCCTGCTGTTTGGGCAGGAACTTCGATGAAGTGATCTCGTGCTTCGCCAACTCTCCGTCGGACAGCAGGCTCCTCAGCGAGGCACAGGCCACCACCTATGATGAGGAGGATGCCAAGGTGGGCATGAAGCTGCTGCTGGGTGGTGCTGGGACAGCAGTGATGCTGCTGGCCAGGGTTGACTGCAGGGTTTTGTTGCTAGAACATCCGTGAGGAGCCGATCCACATCCTCAACGTCGCGCTCTGCTCAGCTGACCACATGGAAGACGAGAAGCTGGTGCCCATCTTCAGAGCCTTTGCCCAGTCCAAGGTCTGTCCCTCCTTTTGTAAACCCTGCAAGCCAGAACACTGTACCTCAAGGCACTGCCTCCTCTCCATGCTATGCACCCCAAATTGCTGCAGCTTGGCTTTTGTTTGCTCCCTCGGTGGAGATGTTTAAGCTCTCATGACTGGTGCCATCTTCTGTTTCCGTGTAGAAAAATATCCTCGTTGAGTATGGTCTCCGGAGAATCACGTTCCTCATTGCCCAGCACGTGAGTGCAACAGCTTCTGACATCTAGAAATACCTCACAGACAGAGCACTGAGTGATGGATGGACCCACTGTGCTTCAGGAGCTGGGAATTAATTAATGAGCCATTCAATGAGTGATTCATCTCCTGTATCATCCTTTATCCTGCTCATGTTTCCAGTAACATGGTTCCTGCAGAGCCACAGAAGCTATCACAGAGTAGAAGCCCAGAGTGGTTTGGGTGGGAAGGGACCTTAAAGTTCATCCCATTCCATTCCCTGCCATGGGGTGGAATTTTCCACTATCCCAGGTTGCTCCAAGCTCCATCCAACCTGGCCTTGGACACTTCCAGGGATGGGGCAGCCACAGCTTCTCTGGGCACCTGGAGCCAGGGCCTCCCCACCCTCACAGGGAAGAATTTCCTCCTAAAATCCAACCTAATCATCCCTCCCATCCCTTTTCCCTTTGGGGGAGAACAAATCCTGCCAGCTTTTTTCATTTTAATGCAGAATCAGAACAATCCTCTGCGGGCCAGGACTATTCACGTTGTCTTCTCTCTCCCTTTTTGCCGCAGAGAGAATTCCCGAAATTTTTCACATTCAGAGCCAGGGACGAGGTAAGATCCGATGGGAGCAGTGGCACCAGCCCTGGCATGGCACCGGCCCGGCCCTGGCTCACGGCTGTGCCTGGCAGTTCGCAGAGGATCGGATTTACCGGCACCTGGAGCCGGCGCTCGCCTTCCAGCTGGAGCTGAGCCGCATGCGCAACTTCGACCTGACGGCCATCCCCTGTGCCAACCACAAGATGCACCTGTACCTGGGGGCTGCCAGGGTGCAGGCGGGCGCCGAGACCACCGACTACCGCTTCTTCATCCGCGCCATCGTGCGCCACTCTGACCTCATCACCAAGGCAGGGTGGCACAGGGGCCCGCGGGGGTGCAGTGAGGGTGCAGGGGTGGCCTGGCCCCTGCTGAGCCGCCTGCTCCATCTCACAGGAGGCTTCCTTCGAGTACCTGCAGAATGAGGGTGAGAGGCTGCTCCTGGAGGCCATGGATGAGCTGGAGGTGGCCTTCAACAACACCATTGTGCGCACTGACTGCAACCACATCTTCCTCAACTTCGTGCCCACCGTCATCATGGACCCCTCCAAGGTGTGTGTTTCTTGGGATCCTGCTTCCTCTGTCCTGGAAAGGTTCCCCTAATGTGGGGATGGAGGTTTTGTCATCCCCACAGATGGGCAGTCACCTGCCACCATCTCTGCCTGTCCCCAGTGGAGAGGGCGAATATCAGCACCAGGCCCAACCAGGGGGCATGGAGAGAGGGAAGGGGCTCACCCCAATCTGAAACAGCTGTTTGGGGTGGAGATGCAACAGGGCTGCTCCATCCTTGGCACGATGTGCTCAGTGCTGTCCTTGTGGCCACTGACCCACCCGTGTTGATGCCCTGTGCAGATCGAGGAGTCGGTGCGCTCCATGGTGATGCGCTACGGCAGCCGCCTCTGGAAGCTGCGGGTGCTGCAGGCTGAGGTGAAGATCAACATCCGCCTGACGCCCACTGCCACCGCCATCCCCATCCGCCTCTTCCTCACCAACGAGTCCGGGTATTACCTGGACATCAGCCTCTACAAGGAAGTGAGGAACCCCGGCACTGGCAGCGTGAGTAACCCCAGTGGTGACTGCAGGAACCCAGCCACGGCTGCCTGAGTGCTGCTGGCTCCATCAGAGCTCTGGGGGGGGGCTTCTGCAGAACTCCTTGTGCACCTGCAGTGCTGATCTGCCCAGAGCCCCCAGATTTCCAACAGCATTCCCACAGCTGGATTGGTTTCATTCCCATCTGTCTGCACCCAGCTGGGTTCCTTGGGGTGGTGCTTTGTTCAAAATGTGCTGAGCTCCATCCAGTTGGACTCCTCGATATGGTACTTTGCTCCAAAACGTGTTAAGCTCCATCCAGTTGGATTCCTCGGGGTGATGCTGGTGTGGAGCTGGGCAGTTTTGAGCGCTGGAGGTAAAGGTCACTGTTGGGGTGTCACTGGTACTGGCAGCACAGCAGTGGGATGGACCCCTCAATAGCAAAAAATGGGTGGAAAATCACCTCGGCCGAGCAAGGTTCAGCAGTGCTCCAGCAGAAGAGTCACCATGACATCCAGGGAAGGCAACCAACACTCTGCTCTCCTCTCCAGATCATGTTCCAGTCGTATGGGGACAAGCAGGGGCCGCAGCATGGGATGCTCATCAACACCCCCTACGTCACCAAGGACCTGCTTCAGGCCAAGCGGTTCCAGGCGCAGTCCTTGGGCACCACCTACGTGTATGACTTCCCAGAGATGATCAGGCAGGTGAGTCTGGCTGAGCAAAAAGCAGCTCCAAATTACTGGGTTTGCTCTTCATCCCCACCCTCCCCACATATTCCCACCTGAGGAAAAGGTCCCTCTCCTTGAGCTGTCAAATGAGAAAACAAAAAGAGCCCAAGCTGCAAACATTTTTGGTTATGTGAAACATTTCTAAACCAATTCCTAGCTCTTGGAACTCCTGAAAGTAGATGGTCTTTAGGGTTTCTTCCAAGCCAAACCATTCCAAGCCATGTGCTGTGTCTCCACAGGCTCTCTTCAAGCTGTGGGGCTCCTTGGACCTGTACCCCAAGGACGTCCTGACCTACACTGAGCTGGTCCTGGACTCACAGGGGCACCTTGTGCAGATGAACAGGGTTCCTGGAGGGAACGAGGTAGCAGGGAGTGATTTGGGAATTGGGCAGGGGAGGCAGGTGGGAATGGCTGGTGGCTCAGTCTGGCTGTGTTTAAAGCCTGGGAGATGCTCCTCAACCATTTTGTCTGTTGGTAAATGCCACCTGCAGCTCAGCCCCTGTGTGTCTGGGACGTGGCTCTCAGTGCTCTGCTCTAGTTGACAAGGTGGTAATAGGTCAAGGGTTAGACTCAACGATCTTGGAGATCTTTTCCAACCTAGTTAATTCCATGTAAATGATTCTGGGATTCTGTGATTCTCAGGAGGATTCTGCCCTGTAACCTTGTCCTGTTTCGAGGCAGGTGGGGATGGTTGCTTTCAAAATGAAGCTGAAGACCCCCGAGTACCCCAAAGGCCGGGACATTGTGCTCATTTGCAACGACATCACGCACAAGATCGGCTCCTTTGGGCCTGAGGAGGACCTGGTGTTCCTGAGGGCCTCGGAGCTGGCACGGGCTGAGGGCATCCCCCGCATCTACATCGCTGCCAACAGCGGCGCCCGCATCGGCTTCGCCGACGAGATCAAGCACATGTTCCAGGTGGCCTGGGTGGACCCAGCTGAGCCCTACAAGGTGTGTGGGCACCTCCCTTCCTGCAGCACAGGGAACAACAGAAGGTTTGGCTGGGGAAGGAATGACCAGAGCTAGACCAGGATGTCAAATTGTGGGATCAGAGCAGGGGGTGAGGCCACACCCAGCACCATGGGAATGGTTCTTTTGGCTTCTCCCAGGTGGTGGAGGTGGAGATGCCAGTGCTGGTATGGCTGCTCTGTCCAGCTCTGGTCCCTGAGCTGCTGCACAGCATGGTTTGGGAAAGGGCTATGTCCCACCTGAGTATGTGTGTGGGGGGCAACTCATCCTCCTCCTCTTTCCTTGCAGGGCTTCAGGTACCTGTACCTGACTCCCCAGGACTACACAAGGATCAGCACCATGAACTCGGTGCGCTGTGAGCACGTGGAGGAAGGCGGCGAGTCCAGGTGAGTCCTGTATCCCATGAGACACACGGAGCCACCCCAAGCTCTGCCCTACACCCCACCAGGATGCAGCTCCCACCTCAGCATCCAGTGCTTCCCACACCACGGCTCCACTTTCCCCACAGGTATGTCCTCCTGGACATCATTGGGAAGGACAACGGGTTTGGGGTGGAAAACCTGAGAGCTGCTGGTACCATCGCTGGGGAATCCTCCCGTGCCTACGACGAAATAGTGACCATCAGCATGGTACAGCTGGGGCCCTTCCCCTCTCTGCTCCTCTCCTCTGACTCTTAAGTCACCCTGGGAGGGATAATGGGCTGCAACAAGGAGGCTGAGCCCATCAGAGCAGCCTTCCCCAGGTGCTCGTGGCCTGTGCTGCAGCCCCAGTGGCCCCACGTGTCCCTGTGTGTGTGCCCAGGTGACCTGTCGTGCCATCGGGATCGGTGCCTACCTGGTGAGGCTGGGCCAGCGCGTCATCCAGGTGGAGAATTCCCACATCATCCTCACGGGTGTCACGGCTCTCAACAAGGTACCAAGCTGTGCCTATGTGTCCTTCACAGCACTGTCCTTCCCACCATTACCTGTGTGGGCTCCTTCTCTGTCCCATGGGAAGAGGTGGCAGCTCCCTGTGTGTCATCTCGTGGGACCTCTCTGGGGGTGCTGTGGCTGTGCTGGTCTCACTGAGCAGGGAGAGAGTAACCCCACACAGCTTTTTTGGTGTTGCTTTGGGGGTCAGGGAATTGCTCCTGGGGCAGGGTGGGATGGTAGAGGTGCCTTGGGACCCCTCCCCAGGGGCAGCACCAATCTCTGGGCAGAATCCCATTGGTTTGAGCTGAATTGAAACCTGGTTCACTAAACCTGTGCAGTAAAGCAGGATCCCTTCACTTTAACATCAGCCTGGGCAGAGGTGGAAATTCAGCCTGAGCCCAGAGGGAATGTGCCTGTGCAGAGGTTTGGGCTGATGAACAGAGCAAGGGAGCAGCTCCTGTGTCAGCAGAGCCCCATGTGTTTCCCTTGGGAACTCTGTCTAGGTGCTGGGACGGGAGGTTTACACATCCAACAACCAGCTGGGAGGAGTGCAGATCATGCACAACAACGGCGTTTCCCATGTCATTGTGCCAGATGACTTTGAGGGGGTTTACACCATCCTGCAGTGGCTCTCCTACATACCCAAGGTAGGAGGGTGCTGCAGGGTGGAGGTGGGGGGTGCCACCCATTCCTGGCTGGTGACCTGCCCTCGGGGTCTCCCCTGCAGGATAACCAGAGCCCGGTGCCTGTCACTGCCATAAGTGACCCCGTTGAAAGAGAAATTGATTTTGTCCCTTCCAAAGTCCCCTATGACCCCAGGTGGATGCTGGCAGGGAGACCCCATCCAAGTAAGTGAGAACAACCCAAGGCCTCTGCAGCACTGCTCCCAAATGCATCTTGTAGGTGCAGAAGGTGCTCTTGGCTGTGGGTTGGTGCTCAGGAGCCCTTCAGTGCTCACCCTTGCACCATTCCATGTTCTCCTGTGCTCCACAGCTCTCAAGGGAACCTGGCAGAGCGGCTTCTTTGACCAGGGCAGCTTCATGGAGATCATGAAGCCGTGGGCTCAGACTGTTGTGGTTGGCAGAGCGAGGTACTGCTGGGAGCAGGGATGGAGCTGGGATCCTGCATGTGTGGCCCTTCACCTTCGAGCCCTGGCCGTGGCACTGCTTTTGGGGATGGTGGAGGGGGAGCAGCTCTCCTGTGGGGCTGGGGTGGAGGGGAACTGGCCTTGCTGAGCCCACCCTGCCCTGCTGCAGGCTGGGAGGTCTCCCCGTGGGCGTCATCGCTGTAGAGACCCGCACCGTGGAGGTGACGATACCCGCTGACCCCGCCAACCTGGACTCAGAGGCAAAGGTGAGTGGGGTACAGCTGAGGCCAGGTGGCATCTGAGAGGAGGCTGGAGGGGAGGGAAGGGGAATAGCTCAGTGTGATCCCTGGGCATGTGTTGATTTTCCTTGATTCAGGTGAAATCAAGGATGCTGGGGCAATTTATTTACTTCCAGCTGTTTCATGCAGCATTCCAGGAAGAACTGGCACAGTCTCAGCTGCTCACTGTCTTTTCCAGATAATCCAGCAGGCTGGGCAGGTCTGGTTCCCAGACTCTGCTTTTAAAACAGCCCAGGCCATTCGGGATTTCAACCGGGAGCACCTCCCTCTGATGATCTTTGCCAACTGGAGAGGCTTCTCCAGCGGCATGAAAGGTACCCGTGCTTGGGATGCCCGGATTCCCATGGTGTGCCAAACCTCTGGCACCCCTGCCCACCCCACAGGGTCCTGGGATGGTGGGTCTGCACCACTCTGGGATGTGGGGTTGGGCTGGTGAGGTCATGGGGCATCGCAGGGTTGGTGGCTTCCTGCTGGTTGATTTTGGGGTGCTCCAGTGAAGAAGGTGGGAGGAGGCTGGGGCGGTGGCAGTTGGGACACCCCGAGTCCCTTTGGCTTTCAGACATGTACGACCAGATGCTGAAGTTTGGTGCCTTCATCGTGGACAGCCTGCGGGACTTCAAGCAGCCCGTCCTGGTGTACATCCCCCCGCACGCGGAGCTGCGCGGCGGCTCCTGGGTGGTCATCGACCCCACCATCAACCCCCTGCACGTGGAGCTCTACGCCGACAAGGAGAGCAGGTCAGCACCCAGAACACTTGGGTGGGTCATCCAGAACCCCTCTGCCTGGACATCTTGTCCTAGGATTTATTCTCCCATGCAGAGCGGTATTTGTTTTACCAAACTTGCCTTCCAGGGGAGGCATTTTGGAGCCTGGAGGAACAGTGGAGATCAAGTTCAGGAAGAAGGATTTGGTGAAGACCATGAGAAGGATCGATACAGTCTATGCCAAGTTGGTGGAGCAGTTGGGTAAGGGAAGGGAGTTTTGGGTTGTGGACATTGGTAACGTAAGTTAAACATGAGGCTCAAGCACTTCAGTGGCAACCACCAGGAGTCCTTTGGTGTCCCTCTGGTAAAATTCTTGATGTCTTTTCTGTTGGTGGAGCTGAGAGGGTGTGGTGATGCTTTAGAACACCTCAGTCTCCTGGGGGCTCTGTCAGTGGGTTAAATGGGGCTGGGGTCTTCTCCCATGCTTTGAGATGAAGGATGGCTGTGGCCACGTTGACCTGGTTCCTGATGCACCGGGGAGCTCCTTGCCCCCGTGTTACAACACGGTCCCACAAAGTCCTTGCAAATGCCACCTCCCCTCTCACGTGGCAGGCACCGAGCACGGTGCCACCTCTTGGTGGCCATGGCCTCTGTGTCTCCGTGTGCCAAGGAAAGAGCCGTGGCTCTGGGCGTGGTGGCTGATGTGGGAGCACGGTTGGCATCACCAGGGGGCTGCTCAGCCCTCTGTACCCCACAGGGACCCCCGAGCTGTCGGAGGCGGAGCGCAGGGAGCTGGAGAAGCAGCTGAAGGCGCGGGAGGAGCTGCTGCTGCCCGTGTACCACCAGGTGGCCGTGCGCTTCGCTGACCTGCACGACACCCCGGGCCGCATGCAGGAGAAAGGGGTCATCACGGTGAGCCGACCACGGGGGAGGGCTCTGAGGTGACAGACAAAGGGTTGGGGGAGAATCTCCTTCCCCTGACATCCCTGCTCTGGGGCTGCTCTCTGCCCTCCATCCCGCCGGAGCTGGAAGCGAGCAAACCCGGGCTGTGCTCCGGTTTCCGCAGGACATCCTGGAGTGGAGGAGCGCCCGTTCCTTCCTCTACTGGCGGCTGCGGCGGCTGCTGCTGGAGGAGATGGTGAAGGGGGAGGTGCTGAAGGCCAACAGCGAGCTCAGCCACATCCACATCCAGTCCATGCTGCGGCGCTGGTTCATGGAGACGGAAGGAGCTGAAAAGGTACCCCCATCCCCGGCTTCCTGAGGCACCTCCACAGCCAGGGCATCCCGAGGGATCTCACCTCGTTCTCCCACCATTCCGAGGTTTCAGCGGTGCCTCAGTGTGTGGTGGGAATGTGTGAGGATGGGCGGTGAAGCAGCTCTGGGCTGGGGCTGGCTCTGGTCAGCGATGGCAAAGTGGTCCCCAAATAAACATTTTCTACCGTGACAGGGCTTCCCAGGGCAAAAGTGGGGTCTTTAGCATTTGAGCTGCCTCAGGAAATAGGACCTGCAGAGGAACCTTTTTGCATTTTAAATGGTTTGCAAATGTTTCCTGAATTTCAGTTTGCAGACTGAACTTTTTACCCCGTGGCTGCAGCATGGGGGAGTGTGCCCTGCCATAGGTGCAGGACTGGGAAGAAAAATCCCATGGCCTGGATTTTGAAGCTCCAGGAGGAAGGGGGAGCTTGGGCTGTGCAGGCAGCAGGACTCCCCTGCCCACGGTGCTGCTTTCCCCAGGGCTACCTCTGGGACAACAACCAGGTAGTGGTGGAGTGGCTGGAGAAGCACATGCAGGAGGAGGATGGCACCCAGTCGGCCATCAGGGACAACATCAAGTACCTGAAGCGGGACTACATCCTCAAGCACATCCGGAGGTGAGTACCTGAGGGAGCTGGGATGAGAAGTGGGATGCTGATGCTTGGCATGGGAGCAGCAGGTGGTGGACACCAGGCAAGTTCTCATTTTGGCCTCTCAGGAAATTGCCCTGTGCTTTGCAGCTTGCTTCAGGCCAACCCCGAGCTGACCATGGACTGCATCGTGCAGATGGCTCAGCACATCACCGGGCCACAGAAAGCCCAGGTTGCCCATCTCCTGTCCAGAGTGGACACTGATGACCCCTCCTGAGCTGGGCAATTGCCACGGGGTAGGAGAAGCACCAGGACACGACCAGACCTCACCTGCCCACCCGGTTCCTCAGCCCTTGAACTGAAGCCTTGGACTCTTGCTCATGTGCCTAAATAAAGGACGTCAGCGCTTGTATTGTAAGCCATGGAGATGGTCTTGCCATCCATGCAGAGTCCCCTCTGGCACTGGGGGTGCTGCCCAGAAGATGAACTTGTCCTGAGCCAAGCCTGGAATCTGGACCTGGTGCAGAACTTGGTTTTAAGAAGAATCTAAAATATTTTCCAGTTCTAGTTGCCAGCCCTGGCCTTGGTCTTTCAAACAAGCACCAGGCCAGACACGTCTCACCAGACTGGCCAGAGCTGGAGGCACAGACCACTGGCCAGAGCTGGTGTCCAGCTGGCCACGTTCAAGCTGACCAGGCACCAAGACCAGGAAATGAGAAGCAGCCGCCAAGTGATGCTTTATAAACCATGAGGAGCAATTTCTGTCACCCTTCCCCTTGCTGGGGGGCCAAGAGTAGATGTGACCATGAGGAGCTGATGGCCCAGGGAAGACCTCAGTGAGCTAATCTGGGAGCTGCTCCCATGGGAATGTCCAAGGATCCACCAGGGTTTGACTGACCTGATTGTTCCTCTCATCCATCTCGTGTCCTTCCTGGCTCCTGCAGAGCATGGAGTGGAAGGAGGATGGCTCCAGGTGCTTCCTGCCCCAGTGACCTGGCTCCTTCTTGGAAGCAGCAGAGCCACGGGGAGCTGTCACCTGCTGGGACCTGTACCCTGCTGCTCAGGTAGCCTTTAACCATCTTGGTTGTGGAGGGGAAATTTGAAGTTTTCCAGTGCCTCTGGCTGTGTCATTTCCCCAGCACAGCTTTACCTTGGGCTCAAAAGGAGGAGGTGGGATGGCCATGGAAGGTGGGACACTTGGCTCGAGTGCAGTGCTGGTATTGCCATGGGGTGAAGGTGTTGGACACCTCCTGGGACTGAGCTGGGGGGTCCCACAGAGTCTGTGGGAGGTCTCCCTGTCCTGGAGTGGGGATGGGAAGGGTCTCCTGAGTCGCTTCCTGGCTGGAAGGTGGCACTGCTGCCAGGCAATAAAGTGAGCTCAGCTCCCAGGGCACTCCCTGACCTCTGTGTGTTCTGTCAGTGTCCTGAGCAGGGCCTGGTGCCTGTGGCACTGGGCAGCCCCTTCCCTGTGGCACAAGGCCTGTTTGGGGTGGGGCAGCTCCGAGCATCCCTCCTGCCAGCCCCTGTGCCCACCCCAAAGCTTTTCCAGGCATTTCAGAGGGTTTCAGGAACAGAGTGAGACTGTGGAGGAAGAACTCTTAGAGTAAATACCTGTAAACTCTTACTCCCCTGAAGGATTTGAGCCAAGGATCCACCCTCAACTTGGCCATAGGGTCTGTGAAGGGAATGAAGCCTGGGAAAGCCCAGCATGACCCCAGAGGAGGTCCCACAGTGACACCACACAGCACATCCAGAATGCCCCAGGCGTAGTGCTAAGAAATATTTATTTAAAAAAGCAAAGACATCGTAGGTGACACCAGTCACGGCAAAGGATCATTAATCACATTTGTCCTTGGACAATAAATTAGGACGTGGAGCGTCGTGGTGCCTTTTGGAAGAGGTTGCCATAGAGGGATGTGCTGGGAGGATACAGGCACAGATGTTTCCAAGCCCCTGATCTTCATATTTTCAAGCAAGAAAGTGCCCTTTTGGGGCCACTCCAGCATCCTGCACCCTCCAGCTTTAGTCCATGGATGGGTGTGGGAGAGAAAAGCCTGGGAGCACCTGGATACGGCACCGGGAAAGTCTCTGAATGCACAGGAACAGACAAAACCCAAGATATAAATATCACTTTTTGCTCACAGAGGTATAAGTAGACTAAATGCTAAATTCCAACACATTTCAGATGTTTCATCCCATTATTTGCAGTGTATGTTGCCAAGTACAAAGCAGGGTTTGAAAAATTTTTTAAAAGCTACATTTGAATCAGGTTTGCTTTTTTTTAGTTAATTAGCAAAGACTATTATGGAAAGGTACAGTGGCAATATTTGGTCTCTGAATTTTTTAAAGAGCATGAGTTCCACGGTATCAAAAGTGCTTATTAAAGAAATGTAGTGTAAAAACTGTGATAGGAGGGTTGTGGTTCTGGTGGTGAATAATTTAGTGGCTGTAAAACAGGTCTGCATTATACAAAAACACTGCAGCATTATACAAATTCAACAGTGCTCAGTTCACATAATTTCTTTTCATAACAATAAATATAAATAAATTTACAAATAGTAATACTGCCTAGTACAAGAATAGACAGAAGCACAATACACAAGACTATAAACAAATCTATTCTTTTAAAAAAATCCTAAAAATAGGCATAATTCCTAAAATCCTCTAGCCAGTGATCAGTTTAATAGTTCAGTAGTACCACTTCCTTCAGGGGTGAGGACTTTTACAAATCTAGATACAACAGTGGTCTGCTAGGGAGGTGAGTTTTCCTTTTTAGTGGTTTTGCACCTTTTTTTCCTACCTCCTAACAATAAATTAAACAACAGTTACGTCAGAAAAGCGTTAGTGGTGCAAATGTCTCCAGGAACTGTTGGGAGATCTTTGTCCAATTTGGCAAATGAAGAAAAAATGACACACCAGGGGCACAATCAACCAACTTGGGGCTGGCCAGCCCCTTGGCTCGTGGTGGCTTCTGTGACAGTGGTGACCCAGCAGCTCCACCACGGTGCAGAATAAATTTATTTCCCTTAACTGGGTGATTTTTAGCTCAGTAACACTCCAGCGGAAGTTCCTGCTGCTTTCCAGGTCCTTCTGGAGAGCTCCCCAGTCCCACAACACAAATCTCCGTGCCCTTGCCATGGGGGAAAAGTGGTTCCTACCAATCCCAGCTTGATTTATTTCGGCCTCGCACGCTGGAAGCAGCCAACAACACATCCCAAAGCGGGACGAGCTCTTGTAGCTTCCCGGTCGGATTTTAACCACGGGGAAGAACCATCCCTCAGGATCCAAGCTCAGAGCAGAGGGATGGGTTTGTTGCCTTGGGGGTTCATGTATTGAGCAGCTGCCACATTGTCCAGGGTGGTGTAGGTGGTGTAAAGGCCAGTGACCTGCAGGTCGGAGAAGGAGCGGTCACTGCCGCTGGACACGGGCGTGAGGCCGGGCGTGCCCAGCTCGCAGTCGGAGAGATGCAGGGGGGAGTTGCTGAAGGCACCCAGGGTGTCCAGGCTGAAGCTGTCGTCTTTCATCTCCTCCCAAATGTTCCCTGGAAAAGATGGAATCCTGCTCACAGCAGCACATCCCCCACCCTCGGGCTGCTGGGTAGGGTTAGGTTAGGACTAAAGGGGCTTCAGCCGAAGGGTGGGACCACTGTGGTGCAAGGGCAGCAAGTGTCTGACCCCCAAATCCTGAGATTCCAGACCCCTCCAGGCAGCAAATGTGTCTTTTCCCCCAAATCCTGAGATTCCAGACCCTTCTGGGCAGTGTGTCTGACCCCCAAATCCTGAGATTCCAGACCCTTCTAGGCAGCAAGTGTGTCTTTTCCCCCAAATCCTGAGATTCCGGACCCTTCTAGGCAGCAAGTGTGTCTTTTCCCCCAAATCCTGAGATTCCAGACCCTTCTGGGCAGCGTGTCTGACCCCCAAATCCTGAGATTCCAGACCCTTCTAGGCAGCAAGTGTGTCTTTTCCCCCAACTCCTGAGATTCCAGACCTTTCTGGGCAGCGTGTCTGACCCCCAAATCCTGAGATTCCAGACCTTTCTGGGCAGAAAATGTGTCTTTTCCCCCAAATTCTGTGATTCCAGACAGCACCTCTCTACCTGTGTTCACCAGACACCCAGGACCACGTCAGGCCATCGCCACAAATCGGGGAAGTTCTCCTTGCACAGAAGGAGAACCCCAAGGCATGAGCAGAGCTCTGTTTTCCCAGGGGCAGAGGGATGTGGTATCCCAAATCCAGCTGCTTGGGCACCCCTGCTTCCACCCCCTGCAGCAGCTGAAATGCCAGGAAGGTGCTTTGCTCTCCCACCTTCTGGGGACAAAACCCACCAAGGGTGAGGCAGGAAATCACCCTACAGATCCCAACACCCAGCACCAGTTTTTAGCTCTGCCCCATCCCAAAACATCCCCCTGAGGATCCCAGTTGGAAATCCAGCCATAACACAACCACAAACCCCAGCTCTGCCTTTCCCCTGGTGCCTTCCCCCGTACCTTGCAGTGCGAAATCCATGATGCTGGGATCCAGAGCATCCACCTCCGTGCTCATGTCCACCGCCACGTTCGGGAAGTCGGGGCCACGTCCCATGGGGTGGTGGGGCAGGGGGCTGTGGCTCATGTCGGGCAGGGTGTGCAGAGGAGGAGTTTGTGCAGGTGCTGGGGAGTTGGGGGCCAGGCGAGCCTGGGTCTGGAGCTGGTGGTGCAGGGGGAGGGATTGCAGGGACAGCGTCATGATGGGCTGGGGTTGGAGCTGGGACACGGAGATCCGGCCCAGGGGGGGTCCCTCAGGCTCTGCCTGTTTGCTGGGCCGCCTGCAGCTCTCGGGTCTGTCCGTGATCAGCTTGTCCAGCTCCTCTGGAAAAACATTCCAAGGAGGAAAAGAGATGCTTTGAGCCATTTGATCAAGCAGGGAGTGCCCAAAGCGCAACCCCGCACACCTGTGCCGTGAGTTGTCTCCGTGTGAGACGCAGCACAGGCTGTGAAATGCCACCTAATTCCCATTCCTTCCCCAAATCCACTTCCATGAGAAATGATCATGGAACTGGAGAGCAGCCCAGGCACCCCTGATGGCAGCTCATCCCCAGCTGCAGAGCTCTGTGCTCAGAGGAACACTCAGAATTCTGCTTATCTGCCAAATAAGCACAAAAAACTTTTGACTCTTTCAGTGGCCCTTTTGCTTTTAAACAAATAATGTGTAATTTATCACTGACTGCACTGATTTTATAGCAAAAAAACTCCAGCTGATTTTGTCAATACCGAGCTCCTGAAAGCTTCCAAAAGATGTTTTTCTATAAATAAGATATTTTATAAATATGAAATTTTATAAATAAAGGGGGGGAAATTATAAATAAATTTAAAAATAGAAACAAATATAATAAAGACATACTTATAATAACCTATATTATAAATAATAATAATTTCTATTTTATAAATAAGAAAATTACTTAGGAAAGGGAGACTTTTGCAGAAGAACAGGCAAGGAGCAGCATTAAAATGCGTCTCTATGAAATGGGCATTAAAATATGACTCGATATTAAAACATTCCTACAAACAATAACCCCAGAGGCAGCGGAGTCCTCTGGGGAATCCCATGGATGTGTGGGACGGGCTGTGGGATCCCAGCCCTACCTGGGTTAGCCATGCTCCTGTGAATAGCAGCCAAATCCTTCCTCTTCCACTTCTGCATCTCCTCCTCCATCTTGTCGATCTTGGCGGGGTTGAGGGCCCACAGGCAGCCCTTGCGGGAGGTCCCACTCAGTTTGTTCTCCACCTTCTCAAAGCACTTGTTCAGGGACAGGTTGTGGCGCACGGAATTCTTCCACCCGTCAGGGGCCGTCTGCCAGGAGCAGGAAGGGGTTAATGGGAGTAGCCGTGGGAGGGAAAAGGGGCTGGAATGTGGTGCTTTTCCAGCCTGGGAATGCTCAGGTACCTTGAAGTAGGGGAAGTGCTCCTTCATGAAGCTGTAGATCTCGCTCACGGGCAGGCTCCCGGTCTTGCTGTTCTTCAGCGCCATTGCGATCAAACAGCTGCAGGCAGGGAAATGTGGGAATGGCTCGGAATCATGGAATGGCTCGGGTGGGAAGGGACCTTAAAGCTCATCCAGTTCCACCCCCTGCCACTTTCCACTAGCCCAGGTTGCTCCAAGCCACGTCCAACCTGGTGTTGGACACTTCCACAGCTTTTCTGGGCAGCCTGTGCTGGGGCCTCCTCACCCTCACAGGGAGGAATTCCTTCCCAATATCCCACCTAACCCTGCCCTCTGGCAGTGGGAAGCCATTTCCCTTGTCCTGTCACTCCATGCCTTCTTCTGATCTAGCAACCTTGGACCTCTCCAGACACAAAAAGCTGCAATCCTGGGATTTCTGTTCCCGAGGGCTCAGAATTCACAGAATCACAGGATAAGCTGAGTTTGGAGAGACCCACAAGGATCATCGAGTCCAGCTCCTGGCCCTGCACAGCACTACCCCCAAAGAGTCACACCACATTCCCAAAAGGATTGCCCAAACCCTTCTTGGGCTCTGCCAGGCCTGGTGCTGTGACCACGTGAGATTTTACTCCTCTGTGCTAGCCCTGTGCTGCTCTCCAGGAATTATTTTGCTTGTTCACTCCTGCTTCAGTCCTGGATGGATGAGGGGAGTTTTGTTCCCTTCCGAAGGACTCAGACACCCCTGCAGTGTCCCAGCCATCCCAGGACAGGCTGTAGGCAACGTGCTTCCTGCTCCCCACTCACCTGTAGGAATAGATGGGCTTGGGATAATGCTTTGGGTGCAGTTCCTGGGCAGAGTGGGGAGCCAGGCGTGGCTGGGGATAGTGTGGCTGTGTCCCATAGGAGGTGGTGTAGATTGCTGCAGGGTTACACTGTGTGCAGAGGGAAAAGAAGGGACACATTGGATGCAAAACATCCGTGGGCGTGTGGGTTTAGGGATATTTCAGTTTTCTTTTCAAAGACGTCTAGATTTGATCGTGGCAGGTACTTCACAACACACAATGAGCACATACCAGTACCTGCTGGGGGTTCTGGGCCAGGGCAAACACCTGCTGGGAGTGAGGAGGAGGAGGAGGAGGAGGAGGAGGTGGAGGAGGAGGAGGAGGGAAGAGCTGTTGCTGTGTTTGCAAACCAGGGGACAGCTGCCCACCCACGGCGTAGGGGCTCATCTGCCGAGAGAAACACAACAGGCATGGAATTACCAACCCCGTGTCCCAGGAGCTGGGGCAATAACGAGCCCTCGAGGCCTGCTCTTACATTTGCTCCGTGTGTTGGGATGGAATTGAGGCCCAGGATTCCCTGTGGGAGGCTGGCCTGGACGTGGATCATTGCTCCGGCTGTCGAGTGCATCGTGTTGCCCACAGGACCTGGCGTGGAGAGAGGAAGGCAAGGAATGCTCCCATGGAAGCACAGCTCAGTGTGGGGGCTGCCACTGGTGGGGGGGTTAATGGATGCAGCTGAACACAGGGAAGCTCTGGAGTGGAGAATCCCACCTCTTGTGCCTTTCCATCCCCAGAGCATTTCGCAGCTTGCCCAGATGACATCAGCTGCTCCCAAAAACTCGTTAGGCAGGGGATGAAAGGTGGCAGCTGTTGAACAGCCCACGGTGGTGACACAAGCACCAGCTCTTACAAAAGAGAAACAACGCACTCAGCATTAGCTGTGCTCCTGGAGGATTTGTGCTCTCAGGCCTCTCGAGCTCTCGCTGTGGAATGCCACAGGGAATGATGTGTGTTTACCTAAAGGATGTTCACAAAGGAAAGAAAGGAGCTCCACCAACCACAGGCTGCTGCGTGAAGCAAAGAGGTGTGAGGTAAATGAGGTGCTCTTCGTTTTATCAGTGTTGAAACAAAGCAGAAAGATTAATTACCTAATTTCCTAATTTCGGAGCTGTTGAAAACCTCTGAAACCCGGGGTTTAAATAGCTCAGCCCAACAAGGCACCAGCAGCTGCACTGAGCAGAAATTCCCACGGGATCCAAGGGTTGCCAGTGCTGGAGCTCTCTCCCTCTTGGAATGAAGGGAAGGCACCAGCAGAGCCCTTAGAGAAGCCAACAGGCTCCAGCTCTTTGGACAGGAAGCAAAATGCAAAGCACTTAAAAGGAATCCAGAGAGGAAAAGGGAGCCTGAGGGGGAGTGGCGGGGGCAGGTTGTGCTGCTGAAGGAGCAGTTATTCCCATTTCCCAGCCCAACAGTACCTGTCTGCTGGAGCATGGCACTCTGGGCCCCCAGGCTGAAATCCATTCTCCCACTGGCCATCTGTTGGAGCCGAGGCACATCCACGGATGTCAGCCAGGACAGGGACTGCAAATCCCCTGGGAGCTCATCCTCACTCAGCTGGGACGGGTCTGAAGCCAGGAGTCTGCAAAGCAGCAGGGAAGGTTAACAGGGAGCAGGGATGGTGCTGTGTCATCCCTGGAAAGAGATGGCTGGGATGCCAAAGCTCCTGTAGGTCAGAGGGAAAATGCACCAGGCTGGAATTCTGTATCCAAATCCAGCTGTGCCCTGCGGTTTCACAGCTGATCACTGGCACCCTTTACCTGCTTTCATGCTCCTTTGTCCAGTTTGAAACATTTTGGTTCAGAAAACTTCTTGTGGAGCATTTGTAGGGGAAGGAGGCCCAAGGAACCAGCAGAGGAACTGCCTGGAAACAAACCCAAACTGCTTCCTTATTTTCACATCTGTCAGGAATTTGCACCTGTTTGGCTTCGATGGGGGAGAAACCTGTCAGGACTTTGAACCTGATGATTCTGAATTAACCCTGAAATGCAGAGCCTTGGAAGGAGCTCTGTGCCCAGCTCCTGGGGAATGTGTGTGCTGCTGCTGGAGCACCTGGAAAAGCTTTTCCCAGCCACTGGATCCTGTCAGTGCTGACGGATCAGCAGCTGCTCAAAGAGAACTTCACAGACAGAACTGCTGATCTCTTCCATCCAGATATGTGAAGTTATTGATACATTTAAAAAACCCCCAATTTTTAGGCAGTTTTTGACAGAGTAAAGGATCAGAATGAAAGGGTTGGCACTGGAGGCACCACATCTTCCAGGCTGCCTTTAGCAACAACAGCAGGCACAGCTGTGACAGGCTCCTTTTGGTTTAAAGCTCTGCTTTTGGCACCTTTTACGTGCTCCAGATCACCTGTTTTGCTTTGCTTCTGATAGAGCATGTGCTACAAAACGGGAATATTGGAATATATTTACAGTACTCAAAAATTCCTGTGTGGCCCAAACTCCCTGTTAAGAGTCAATAAAAGAACTCCTGCAAATGAAAGGCTAAATTAATTAATTTATGTGGAACGTTACTCCAGGAGTCACTGGTACCTTGAGGAGCAAAGCAGTAATTAGGACATGTCAGGAAGTTGTCATTAGACACCGAGGGTAACCCCAAAGGGATTCAGAAGCAGGAAAACATCTTTATCTCTCAGAAGAATGTAATTTAGTTGGATGCAGTTGATTTTGCTTTCAAACCCAAGGCTTTCAAGAGCTCTCAGAGATGTGTTCAAGTGGTGTCTGATGCGTGTTTGCTGCCAGCTGATGCTGCAGGAGCCTTAAATAAATCTGGTCTCTCGCTGAAGCATCTTTTATGTTTTACATGACTCTAAATCAGCTTAAAAGAACAAGGCAGAACTCCCGTGCCTGCCTGCACTGGAGCTTTCAGCTCCTCTATTCAGGAATTCCAGAAACACCTATCAAAGCTCCCTGAACCACTGCCGGGGAGATCTTTAAAGCAGAATGCCATTTGTTTGCAAAAAGATTCTGAAAAGAAGGGGGGAAAAATCAACACAGGACCAAGAGCCAAAAGCTCAAACCCTGGCCAAAAAAACCAAAAACCCCAAACCCTCTTCAAATCTCCCTCCCAGCCTACCCCGTGCTCTCTCTCCTACTGTAGTTACAGGGCAATAATTAGCATTGCCATGGTTACGCCGTTCAGTTATTTTGTGAGGCCTGGGGACTTCAATCCATAAAAAAAAAAAAAAAAAAAAAGAAGGAAAAAAAAAAAAAAAAAGAAAAAAAGCCCATCAGGTGACGGCTCTCCCGGCTCGGAGATTGGCTGGATTGGAAGAAAACAAGGGGCATGAAATGATTTGAAAACTGGGCAGGCTCGGGGTCGTTTGCAACAGTTGGTTCCATTGAGGGGGAGCCGCCGGCCCTTTGTGCGCCCAACGCCCGCCGCCCGCGGCACGTGGCCCCCATTGTCTTTGGGGACCCCGCTTAATTGTCCTGCCCCCACCCCCCCAGCCCCTCTCCTTTTTACAAACCTCCCATTAATCTGCCCGAGTGACAGGCGACACACAACACACGTTCCCCTCGCCATCTGGCACCCCGCTCGCTGCCGGCGCTGCCGGCCCAGGCGGCACTAACGGGGTCAGGCGGGCGGCGGGGTCAGCGCCCAGCGAGCTCCGCAAGCAGCGCTGGCAGCGCCCGGCTCAGCCCTCCGGGGCCGCGGTCACTCCTTCCTCACCCTCACCGGGGTGGGTGCAGCCCGCGGCTCCTTCCTCATCCTCACCCTCACCGGGATGGGCCCAGCCCGTGGTTCCTTCCTCATCCTCACCCTCACCGGGATGGGCCCGGCCCGTGGCTCCTTCCTCACCCGGGATGGGCCCGGCCCCTGGCTCCTTCCTCATCCTCACCGGGATGGGCTCATCCTCACCCAGGATGCGCCCAGCCCTCGGTTCCTTCCTCACCCTCACCAGGATGGGCCCAGCCCGTGGTTCCCTCCTCATCCTCATCCTCATCCTCATCCTCACCGGGGATGGGCCCGGTCCGTGGCTCCTTCCTCACCCTCACCATCACCGGGATGGGCCCAGCCCGTGGCTTCTTCCTCATCCTCACCCTCACCAGGATGGGCCCGGCCCGTGGTTCCTTCCTCACCCGGGATGGGCCCAACCTGCGTTTCCTTCCTCATCCTCACCGGGATGGGCCTGGCCCGTGGCTCCTTCCTCACCCAGGATGCAGCCCGTGACTCCTTCCTCATCCTCATTCTCACTGGGATGGGCCCGGCCTGTGGCTCCTTCCTCATCCTCACCCTCACCTGGGATGGGCCCAGCCCGTGGTTCCTTCCTCACCCTCACTGGGATGCACCCAGCCCCTGGCTCCTTCCTCATCCTCACCGGGATGGGCTCATCCTCACCCAGGATGCGCCCAGCCCTCGGTTCCTTCCTCACCCTCACTAGGATGGGCCCAGCCCGTGGTTCCTTCCTCATCCTCATCCTCATCCTCATCCTCATCCTCATCCTCATCCTCATCCTCATCCTCATCCTCATCCTCATCCTCACCTGGGATGCGCCCAGCCCGCGGCTCCTTCCTCATCCTCACCCTCACCCGGGATGTGCCCAGCCCTTGGTTCCTTCCTCATCCTCACCCGGGAGGGGCCCAGCCCGCGGCTCCCCGGACAGCCCAGGAGCAGGGGAGGCCGTCCCAAGGTGGAACCGCGTGTCCCGCTCAGCATCCGCCCTAAGGACACGGAAAGGGGCAATGAGAGGGGCTGGTATCAACTGAAAAGTTGATATCACAGTCGTGAGGCTCTGTTTGAAACAGATAGGAAGGTGCAATAATATTTAATAAGTAGACAAGTGTGCAAGACAGCTTTCTCCAAGTCCCTTCCCTTCCCTTCCCTTCCCTTCCCTTCCCTTCCCTTCCCTTCCCTTCCCTTCCCTTCCCTTCCCTTCCCTTCCCTTCCCTTCCCTTCCCTTCCAATTTGAGTTTACAGCTCTTTTAAAAACACCTCAGGCTGTTCACTGTGGGTTGGGTTTTTTTTGTTTGTTTGGGGGTTTTGTTTTGCTTTGGTTTTGTTTGTTTGTTTTTGTTTTTAATGGATTTGCTCATTATCAGATTAACTTTCAATTAATAATGGGGAGGGGGGGAATATTTAATCAGAATTACATCCCCACGGCAGAGAGTTGAAACAAGATGATATTTAAGGTCCCTTCCAACCCAAACCTTTCTGGGATTCTGCGATTCCATGATTTCAAGTTTAAGGATTATTCTTCAGGCTTCCTTCAGAACCCATGTTGAGATCTCACATGTCTTAAAGAAAGTGAAACTTTTAAAGAACGCCCACTGCTGCCTGGCTGAGGTGTTTTAAAAGCCCGGGGATATTCTGTAGCATAAACCCAGCATATGTCCCAGGCCACAGGCTCAATGTGTGCCCTGCTCTCAGTGAAGAAATTCTAATTTAACTGCAAAAAAAAAAAAAGGAGAGAACCAAGCACGGGAATAACCAACGTTGTCATCTCCTAGGGTTCAATCTTCCTGACCTGAAAATTCCCAGTGCCAAGACAGCTACAGATCCATGTGTTGGGATATCAGGTGGGATTGGATTCTGTTCCTCACCACCACCCTGCTCGTCTCACGTTGGAGGGTAAACTCCAGGAGGAGAAACTCCAGGAGGAGAAACTCCAGGAGTCAGAGCTCCTGCCTTTGGCTGGGTGTTCGCAGCCCCTGGCACAATGGGGCACTGTGGTAAAAGCAGCCTTTCAGTGCATGTAAATGAGATAAATAGTGATAGGCTGTAATTAATGCGCTGCTGAGCCTCCCCTGCTCATTCCCAGGGCTCCTGGAACAGCCACGGAATCCCGGGAAGGGGAGGGTGCAGTCCCACCAAACCTGTTGCAAACGCGGTGTTATTTTTCAAGGTGTGGCGAAATCACCCAACTCCACTTCTACCCCTTTGCTTTCAACTCTCTGCAGGAGAACCCCCTGCACAGACACCCCCTGCCCCTGTGTTCCTCTCCTAGAAAGGGATGAGAATCCAGAGGGTGCTGAGGATTTAAGCCCCAGTTCCCAGGATGCTGATCCATAGATCCTGCCTGGAAAAGTGGAAGTGACACAGAAATGCTCCATGGCACTGTTAAGTCTTTGCTGCCTGCTCTGCCCAAAATATTTACCCCGTCAGGGTAATGCTGGATCAGGATCACCTTGGAATGAGATCCCTTTCCAGATCTGATGCTGGGCTCACCTGGCAAAGTTCACCAGAGCCTGCCAGCAGCACAAAACCTTCACTCACAGCTACCTAAAGGTACCTTTACCTTTTTTCTCCCCCCCATCAAGAGCATCCTTCTGGCACTTCATGGAATTGGAGTCATTCCTGGCCTGACCTTGTCAGGAATTTACCACCAGAGCTGGATCTGAGTCTGTTCTCATCAGTGAGGCTCTGCCACGTTTCCTCAGGCTGAGCTGCTGGAGGCAGCTGGATCTAAGGTGGTTCCTCACCTCGGGAGCCCCTGCCAGGGGAGCTATCCATGAATTATCCACCTCCACATTGTGTGGGATGGTGAATTTGTCCCTGGAGGCTGTAAGGACCATCTCCTCAACACCCCAGTGTGTGGTGACAACTCATCACCTCCATCCCAAAAAACCAGGCCAAAACCCTGCAGCTGCCTTTGGGATATTCCACAGTTTTAAGTCTCAATGGACAGGTTTTTTTCCCATTCCCAGCACTGCCACCTGAGATTTTAGCCCAGGTTTAGGTGACAGAGCTGCTCAGCCAGCAGGAGCAATTGGGTGATAGGTTCTTAATTAGCTGCTTGCAATGATTTATCCAGAGAGAGACAACAGGACAGGAAGAATCCTAAGAAAACCTCTTCTGGAAATGGTGATGAGAAACCGCTTTCCTTTGTCTGGGATTACACAAAGTCCTCAGGACAAGCACAGAGAGTTCTTTTATGCAAGACAAGGAAAAGGTTTGTGTCGTGACCCCCCAGCTGTGTCCTGGTGAGAAGTGTCCTCTGTTTTACTGAAGGATTCAACTTCCCTGTCTCCTTCTGCTCCTCGTTCCCACTGCTCCGCTCCTTCCCTTTATGCCCTTCCCCTCCCATTTTCCTGCCTTCCAGGTGCTTTTCCCCCCGTTTTTTTCTGGTTTCCACACTCCCAACCAGCTGCCCCTTTCAACTTGTTTCTGCCCCAGCTCCTCTCCGTTTTTACCCAGCAGCTCCCAGAGGTTTTGGTCTGTGATTCCTCCCTGAAGGCACAGCACACACCCAGTCCCAAACCATCATCCCATCCCCTCCCCATCTTCAACATCTCAGAGTTATTTCTGGCCTTGCTGGAAATCAGAACAGAAATTAAGCAGCTTTCCACGGACAAAGAGAGTCCCTCCTTAGCAAGAAACATTGAATTATCAGGACCAAAACTGGCGAGGAAAAAGCAAATAACATCATTAACCTGGCAGGTGTTGCTGGTCTCCTTCCCTTGCACCATGCTGGACTCTCTGAAAATCTCCTACAAAGGTGCTTGGCACTAAAAACAGGCTACAGCTGCACTCCTGGAGCTTTTTATCCACCCCAGCTCCACATTTCACAACCCCTGTTACACCAGTTTGCTGTGGGATGAGTGGAAACTGGATTACAGTGAAACGTGTAGTGCTTAAACCCAAGAGGAAATGAGGGGTGATGGCAGCACTGCACCCCCAGCCACTCATTCCCTGCTCTGCTCTAACCATCCCTAGGCTGGGATTTGCCAAATGCAGCTGGGATCTGACTCTAGGACCTGTTTGGGCAAAAAACCCAAACCAAACAAACCAAAAATCAGATCTGGGACCGATGTCAGAACAAGCAAAACGTGCTGAAGGTACCAGGCACTGCAGGAATGCTGGGTATTAAAAACAGGAGCATGGTCTGGCTGGGAAGCTGCTTTTTCCTCGGATATTGCAGTTCATTGGCACTGGGGCCTTGTGTGGGTGTTAGTGCAGCATAAAGGGAATATCAGCTCTGCCCCTGTCCCAGTGCAGGGCTGTCAGAACCCCCTCAATCTCTGGGCCTGCAGCAGCTCTGCTTCCTGCACTTGGCAACGGGAGATCCCCCAGGAATGCTGGAAAAGTCCCAATTCCCTTTCCCTTTCCCTGTTTTGGACAAGAACCCTTTCTGAGGTGAGGGATGGACCCCTTCTGGTGTCCCAGGACCCCGAGGTGCTGCTCCAAACGGGCCCTTCCCAGCTCCCAGCAGGACTTTGGGATGAGGGAAAGGCTGCAATTTTTTATTCCTCCAGATCAGCACATTTCAGGAGTGCCGAGGAAACAGTCGTGCTAATCCACTTAAATCAATCCAGTTTGACTGATTCCTTGGAGGTTTCTCACTTCTTTTTTTTTTTTTTTTTTTTTTTTTTTTGAAAGAATGAAGCAACTCCCGTGCTGGAATTCCTGAGGCACTGGGAGTCATTATCTCACTCCCTGTCAGGCTGCACACGGGAATGTCACGGGAATGGACACTGGCATTTTCTCCAGGAACAATTAGGGTGTCGTTAGTGATGCATTTGTAACCTTTTGTGTGCACACTCCCTCCCATCCATCCCTCCATCCATCCCAGGGGACAGAGGTGTCACTTCCTCTCCAGAAACTCCAGTGCAAAAAATAAACATGTATGAGAGCAGCACTTTGAGCTAAAATGTGCTCAAATTCGAGATTTGTCACCTTTTTCCTCACTGGAATGCTGTCACATCCTAAATTTATGGATTACAGCAGCCCTGTGCTTCTTAATCTGTGCTTCTTCTTCTACACTTTATGGCAACAAAAGTAATGACAGCAAAAAATTGATTGGACTAACGAGCTAATGAATATAGGCAATTTTTTTAAGAATCAAAGGGACAATTAAAATGGGGTAAAGGACATTATAATCCACTAATACGTTGAATTATTAATGATTAACACCTTTTGATCAAAAAGAGATCTATTTAAAGCTTAACTCCTGTTTAAAATAAAAAGAATGAATCACAAGGCCTTCAAAACGCTCCACAAGGCTTCTGTCAACTGAAAATCCACAATAACATAAAAAAAAAAAAATAGAAATGTGGTCCTGACACCAAATATTGTGGAATCAAATCTTAAAACCAAAATGACAGATTCCACATTTCAATTCAAAATATTGCTGGAAGACCACAGCACCCAGGAGCTGGAGAACCTGGATTCCCAGGAATCAGCCCGTAGATTCCATGGGAAAAGCCTTGAGCCAGCTCTTAGAATTTGCAAAGCTCTGAGCTGAAACGACCACGAGCATGGAAAGCTTGTGGTCTGCCCGTGCTGTGATTTAAAATCAAAATTTAACTAAACCCCATTTAATTATTAATTATTATTAACAAGGATAAAGCGCTGAGGGTTAAAAAATCCCAGTGCAATTCTCTACTTTCATTCCCTTAAAGGTGATTTGGATCATTAGAAAAATCTGTCAGCCCTACAAGGATGAATATATTGAATATGGTGGTGTTTTCTGGAGGAAGAGGAGAGAGGCAGCTGCTAAAATAAAGAATTATTTTGCATTGCAGCTGGGCAGTGGCAGCACCATAAAAACAGGCAGTGGAGGAGATCTGATGGCTTTTAATCATCTCTGTGCTGTTTTATATCCCCCACTGCACAGGTGGGAGAGATAATTTGCCTAAAATCATTTCACTGGGGTGCAAAAAAAGTCCTGAGATTTCTCCCAGCACCCCGAGCCAGGGCAAATTTACTGCAGATGCTTTGGAGCTGCACAATTCAAAGATCTGCTAAAATCAGGGATTTTTTTCCCCACGTTCCTTTCACCAAAAAAAAAAAAAAATCTCAAATTTTCCAGCTGTAAGCATAATCTGCCTGCAAACTCATGGGTGCCTGGGGGTTTGATCCCCTCCCTTCCCAGCCTTTCCTCCTCGCAGCAAAGCCGGGGCTCCTCCAAGTCCAACTGTCCCATTGAAAGATTCCAAGTGAGACAGAAGAGTATTCTCAGCACAGCCCCAGCCTCCCACTCGCTAATTGGAGGCCATTCCCCCATTTTGTGGAGCCTTGATGCTCCCCCATGGAGAACTCGGGACTGTGGGTTCCAGTCTTGGACTGTGGTGACAGCAGGAGAGTAAACAGAGCTGATAGAATTTGACAGGTCTATTCTTTTCTTAAAATCATTCAGTCTAAAAGATTTTCTTTTACATAATCCAAAGTGTTTTCTCATGAAGTAGGACAAATACTGCTCTGCATTTATGGTGCAGTTCAGATTTTATGCATTTTTAGCAGAATTTGCCACTATTAAACGAGGCCGAATCATTTGTTTTAAAGCCGCAGTAAAGAAATTGCAAGTGGGTGAAAAACTTTAGAGAGCTGAGTTCAGAATGTTTCAGGGACAACCCAAAGCTGGTTTTTAAAAAGAGGCAAAACAGAAAGCTACCATTTTTTGAACTGCAGTAAGATAAATCCTATCTTTCTCCCCCAAAAAGCCAGTTTTTTCCTACAGCTCTGAGTTAAAGAATAGTTCTCTCCCTAAAAAAAGGGGCTTTGTTAAGGTGGTGATTCAGCCTTAAATCCACATCCCCAGAAGTCCCTCTCACCCACACCCTTCCTTAAATCCCGAATAATTTCTTCACCGATATTTAGGGAGCCAAGAAAAATGCCCAGAGCAAACAGTGCCTCGGTAAACACAAAAACAGAGCCACGAACCTTTTTCCCCAGAGGCTGTGGGGACTAAAACAAATCCCTTGTTGAGCTGCAAGAGGCTGAGCCACAGCGTTTGCATTTTGAATAGAGACAGGCTGGGAGAAGAATACCTGCAGCAGCCCCAGGAAAGGTTGGAAACCCCTCAGGCTGGGAGGAAGGAGTCTCTCAATGCTCATTTAAAGAAAAAAAAAAATCAATTTTCTTCTGTGTTTGCTCTATATTTTTTTGTTGTTGTTGTCAGAACTGGGACGTGCTGTGTGTGTTCTGTGTTTCTTGGAGCTTTGCATCATGTGACAAAACGTAACCTAACATAACCCAGAGCTCTGTAACTCACACAGAACCCTCCTGTAACCTCTAACAATGCTCTGAAATGATAAATGGAGGCACGGTGGTGCAGGTAAATTAAATTATGAAAGGCTCTTGGCAAAGCCAGGTTTGTTCCCACCCATATTAAAAGCCCTTTGACGTGTCAGTGCTTTGGAGGGCTGCACAAGTGCTTGTTTTAATTGAAAACTCCTCCAGTGTCTCTTGCACTTGTTCAGTCTCTCCATGACTGCTCCATAACAATGCAAAAAGTGATCTGAAAGGGAACTTCTAAATTATTATCATTTAACCAGAATTTCCTTCTCTGGCAGCGCTCGCCCAGGACAGAGAGTTTAGAGAGAGGTCGGCCCAAGGTGTGGGAGGTGTTTATCAAACACAGGTTAGCATCAAAATCAGAGAATCATAGAATTAAGGAATGATTATGGATGTAAAAGACCTCCGAGATGATCAAGTCCAGCCTGCATCCAAATGCCTTCATTGTGAATGCTTTAAACAGCAAAGTTCCTAAACGAGGAATGCATCATAACCACTCACCAGCTCAGAAATCTTATTTAGAGCGGGGAAATAATGCAGAGAACTTAAAAAAATAACAAAGAAGAGGAAGAAAAGCGCATTTCTACCCGCTAAAGGGATTTTTTAGGAAGCCAGGAGGAAGCGACAGGAGCGGGCAGCTGTGCCAGTGCGGTGCACGTTTTGTGAGACGGAGAAAACCTCACCTGTACTCCTGCGAGGGGTGGTGGTTTTGCCCTGAATTCCTAAGGATTCCTGCCATTATGGACGGGATATCGCTCTCTATCATCTCCTGGGGAAGCAGCAGAAGGCAGCGGTCAGCAGCAGTAGCTATCCAGCACTTCAGCAGCGGCGGGAGGCACCGACCCCGCCCGAGCCGCGGCCCCGGGGCACGGCACAGCCCGGCGCTGGCACCCGCACCCTCAGGTGCGCTGGGGGCACTGGGAAAGGCAGGAAAACACCTCACGGGGGATGATCCCATCCCGGAGAGGGACCCCTGCGGGAGGGACAGCTCCGGACAGGGGCTGTGGGTACCGGGAGCACCGAGCCAGTCGGGAGCGCTCCCGCCTTGGGCTGCTCTTATCCCCCAAACAGCGTCCGTCGCGTTTTGGGTGAAAAAGTTGCGGGAGATGCTGCGGATGCCCCCGGGATGAGGGGAGCAGGGAGACTCCAGCCCTGGACGCCCAGGGATGGGAGGGGAGCTCGGGAGAATCCCAGAATCGCTACCCCACGGATGGAGGGAGCCTGGTGGTTCCCAGCCCCGCTGCCCTGGGGATGGAAGAAGGAGCCGGGAGAATCCCAAAAGCGCTTCCGCGGGGATGGAGAGAGCCAGGCAGAACCCCAGCCCCGCACCCGCGGGGATGGAGCGAGCCCGGAAAGACCCCTCGGGGGTTAAGGGGAGACCGGGTCCCCAACGCCGCTGCCCCGGGGATGGGAGAGCCCGGGGGTGCCCAGCCCCGCTACCCCGGGGATGGAGGGAGGGAGGGATGGATGGAGGGAGGGAGGGATGGATGGATGGATGGATGGATGGAGGGAGCTCGGGGGTCCCTATCCCCGCTGGCCCGGCATGGAGGGAGCCCGGGGGTGCCCATCCCCATCCCCACCCCCGACCCCCGCCCAGCGCTGCTGCCGCCGCTCCCTGCACCAACCTGTCGGGCGGGGCCCCGGGGCCGCCCGGAGCTCGGCGGGCGCTCAGTGCGCGGGGCCGGCGGCGGGGCCGCGCTCCGGCCCCGGTTTAAATTTCCCTCTCCGGAGCTGTCCAGCCCCGAGCATGCGCGGCCCGGCCCGGGGTCAGCGCCGGGGCAGGGCCCGGCAGAGCCGCCCCCGCCCCCGGTGCCCCCGCCCCGCGGCACCGGCCCGGGCAGGGCGGGCGGGCGGCGCGTCCCAGCGGAGAGCGGCGAATGAAAAAGGGGGAAAAAAACCCCGATTAACCCAACTTTGTGCAACTTTGCGGAGGGAGGAGGGGGAGGGACCCGCGCGTTCAAACGGGCACCGGCGGGGGGAGAGCGGAGCCGGGCGGGGGGCGGCTCGGGGGAGCCGGTGCCCAACGCCCCGTGCCCGGTACCGGTGCTCGGTGCCCGGTAGCCGATGCCCGGTACCGGTGCTTAATGCCCGATGCTCAGCGGTCGGTGCCGGGTGCTCAGTCCCGGTACCGGTGCTTGGTGCCCGGTGCTCAGTGCCTGATGCCCGGTGCTCAGTGCCCGGTGCCCGATGCCCGGTACCCGGTGCCCGGTATCCGATGCTCAGTGCCCGATGCCCGGTACTCGGTGCCCGTTGCTCAATGCCCGGTGCCTGATGCCCGGTACCCGGTGCTCAGTGCCCGATGCCCGGTATCCGATGCCCGGTACCCGGTGCCCAGTGCCCGGTGCTCAATACCCGGTGCCCGATGCCCGGTACCCGGTGCTCAGTGCCCGATGCCCGGTACTCGGTGCCCGGTGCTCAATGCCCGGTGCCTGATGCCCGGTACCGGGTGCTCAGTGCCCGATGCCCGGTACTCGGTGCCCGGTGCTCAATGCCCGGTATCCGATGCCCGATGCCCGGTACCCGATGCCCGGTACCCAGTGCCCGGTGCCCCGCTCGGCGCTGCGGGAAGCGGAGCGCAGGCAGCGGCCGGAGCCGCCTCTCCCCGCTCGCCGCCGGTGCCGGGAGGGCCGCGGGAGCGGCTGGAGCAGGAACGGAGCCGGGACAGCCCCGGGCAGGCAGCGGCCGCTCTGAGGCTCAGCGCTGCGGGAGGTGAGGGGTGAGGGTGGCAGGGATGAGGATGGGAGCTGCTGAGGCCCTGGCACAGGGTGCCCAGAGAAGGCTGCCCCATCCTTGGAAGTGCCCAAGGCCAATTTGGAGAGCAAGCTGGTAGAAGGAATAGAATCTTTCATTCTGAGCACCGTAATTCTGGCTCCTCTTTCACCAGAGGATTTTTAAGGGTGGTTCAGCCAGCAGAGAGTGAACTCTGATGATAATGACACGAATTTGGGACTGTGTTCATCCAAGTACCACAGAGACATGGAGCAAACAGCTGAGCCAAGGTCAAATCCCACATCAGCCCCAGATCAGAGATCCAGCCCCAGAAAATATTGGCTTGGACTGTCCAGGCCTTTTCTTGAGACCAGATTTTTCTCCCCACATAAGCCCATCATCAAAACAGGGACCGAGCTTCTTTGTCAGCAAAGTGGCCTTTAAGTAGAGGCAGTTTGAAGTCACTGATGACACCAGGTCCCTTCAGCAAAGCAGAAATGTGGAAATGCTCCCAATATCCTTGCACAACAAAAACCCAGAAGATCCATGATAAATGTATTTCCTTGTGCTTGCCAGTTTACCACAGAGTCTGGAGGGGGTGAAATGTGAAGACAGATCTTTTTTTTTCTGCTCCTAATGAGAATCTGTTCACTTTGATGAGCATCAAACTCTCTCTCTCTGTTAATTGCTGTCAATAGAAGCGGAGATTAATCAATGCTTCTATAAATCAATGCCTTTATCAGGCACCTCTGGAGGACTGAAATAAGAGGAAAAGTCACGGTACTGGCAGAGCCTAAGGCATGGAGTTTGCACAGTTGCAAGTGTCCCCTTAATTACAGGCTGGATTAATTAACGTTGGGCCGTAACTTATTAAAAGGTCATCTCAGCGTCGTCATATCCTTACCTTGTAACCTAAAAAAAACACTTCAAAAAACGCTCTCCTGCAGCTGAATATTTGCAGGAGGGGTGAGGATAAAACACAAAGTTCTTTTCAGCTCTCCTTGGAGCCTTTTCAATCCGTTGTGCTGGGCTTTTCCCCTGGCTGCTTTCCTTGCAGGGGAGCACATTCCTGGTTTCTCCAGCTTCAGGAGGTTTGCAAACCTTGGAAGGGCAGGATGCCACCAGGTGAGGAGAAAAGGGTGGCTCCTGCCCTCTTTGCTCACTGGGGGAGCTTAACCTGCAACGGGGAGGGATAAAGGGCTCAGTTCTCCAAACACTGCAGGAGCAGGGGCAAGTTCCAACATGGAAAATCCCGGTTTATTGGAGCAAGGAGCGTTTTCACAATGAGGGAACTTCGACACTGCAACGGGCACAGGGAGGTGTTGAGTCCCTGCCCTTGGAGGTGCTGGAATTGGACAGGACAGAGCTCTGAGGAATTCGTGGAATCACAGAATTTGGGTTGGAAGGGACCTTAAAAGCCCATCTTGTTTCCGTGCCTTCAATAGCCCAGGGAGGTCCAGCTGTTCTGTGTTCCATCAGGTCAGCTCCAAGCTGGAACTGCAGGTTGATGGTTGGACTTGTGAAAAACTGGGTTTTTTCCTTGTTTTCGGTGTTTTCTCGCCGGTTCCTTTTAGGCTGGAGAAATGCTGCTACCCGTGGGGATGGTGGGGAAAGGAATATTGGGGTGTGTTGTCTCCTGGTCTCCATCAGCTGTGATCCTTTAAAACCCAAGAACACAAGATGTGGACAATTTCTGGTTTCATTTGGAGTCTTATCTCAGTAAAGGAAGAGTTTGAATTCACCTGTCACAAGTGAAGTTGTTTTTACAGAGAATATTAGCAGAGAAATGTGCATTGGGCATCTCCATTGATCCGGTTTCTGTCTGATTTATTTGGTGGCAGGAAAAATCACACGTAGCCTTTAAATTAACATTGTCCAGCAATTAACTCCTTCCTTTCTTTGGACTAACGACTTCGTAGCAAAGGAATAATGCAATGCAACAGCAGAGGTAAAATAGGGATTTGTTTTTCTAAGGCATTCGCTTCCTTGTGTGTGAATTCCTCCTAAAGTATCTTTAATTTTTATAGATTTTCTTTTTAACTGTAGGAACTTCTTTTGGATGACAAACTGAATTCATTTTGCTACCAGCTGAGGTCATCACAAAACAAGTTTGGGTTATTTGCCACTCTCTCTACTGCTTTAGGAGAAATTAGGGAGGGGGAAAAAACAAGGGAGAGTTTAGAAACCCTCAAAAGCAGAGATTTATGAGAAATCTGTGAAGACTTTAGTGACCTCTGTGTGGTCAAGCTGGAAAAAACCCGAAATATTTCCCCCACCTCAGGCAGTTTGGACTGGGACCTGTGGTTTTTGTGGGGAACCCAGAATGGCTGAAAAGCAGCTCCATGTTTATTCATCATCGTTTTTTGGGAAGGACATCGCTGTGTCCTGACCCCAGCTCTTCCTACTCCTCACTTTTATTTTTCTGATTATGGTTTTCATCCTTCTCCTCCTGAGTATCTAAAACATGTGGGGGAAAAATACTGATGTGAATTCAGCTCTAAAAGCATTTAGTGCTTCCTAGAGGGGAATAATTTCCTTGCACACTTCCAGCCAGCTTTTTTTGATGGGAAAGATTGGATTCTTGAGCTCCTCCTTTATTTACTCAGTTAAATTTATCCCTCCAGCCCCCTCCCTGCAGAAGTGAAATATTCTATTCACATTTTAAACTGCAGCTTCATCCCTCGGATTCTCAGTCCCAGATGGAGATGGGAATTTGGTTCCACTTCACCCCTTTTCCAGTGCCCAGATTTGGGCTCACACCCTCACCCCCCATTAATAAAAAGCAGCTATTCCCATTCCCCACAGGCTCTTTTCCCAGGATGTCTGCATTCACATGGGAATGAAAATGTGCAAATGGATTCTGTCCAAGCCACTGGAAACACAGGAAACTCGACAAGCTCCCTCCTTTTATCCCCCTGCAAAAGCACCGACCGTTTGTTTTATTTCGGGATACTGTATCCTAACAAATTATCCTTAAAAATCATTTAGTGTGAAATTGCAGATTAATCCCACCGGGAATGGGGGTTTAGCCCTCGTCTGGCCACTCGGGAGCACACAGATGGTGGCTGGGAGTGTGACAAAAGGCACAATCCCTGATTACATGCATGGATGTAACGGACAGAAAGCTTTTCCTCATGGCCAAGGTGAGGAAAACACCGGAGGTCCTAGAGCCTGGCTCCTGCCAGCAGAGCAGTCCTGGAAAATCTGCTCTGGAAAAGTTTTGTCATGCCTCACAAACAAAGGGAAACCTGCTCCGACTCCCTTTAAAATCCCATTTTTACTTGCTATTTTTCTAACGATTTTTTTTTCTTGTTGTTGGTTTGTTTTTATTGCATCTTTAGGCAGCGAACACCAACAAATGGGGATTCCTTTTAGGAGTCTGGCAGCTTCTCGTGCCCAAAATTAATTCTCTCTATCCCACGGGGAAAACGTTGTCCTGCTTGTGAAGTGCTGGAAGTCTGGCCTGGAAGAAATGAATCTTTATCCTTGTGAAATGACGTTGCTGCCCTGCACAGCCCTGAAATTCCAACTGCCAGCTGAGCTCCTCGCTGATTTTCATGTGAAATTGTTCTTACTTAGGAACAAAATCCCTCCTGCTGCTTATTCCTGGTGGGAATTCAGGTGTGTGAGCACAAAGCCCCATCCCTGGCAGTGCCCAAGGCCAGGTTGCACGGGGCTTGGAGCACCTGGGGTAGTGGAAGTTGTCCCTGCCCATGGCAGGGGTGGAACTGGAGGAGATTTCAGTCCCTTCCAACCCAAACCATTCTGGGATTCCATGATTTGCCTGGAAAACTGGGCCTGGGGCTTCCAAATGCTCCTGCAACAGAAATCCCACAGAGCCAGGATTGTTTGTGCTGTAAGAGCTGGCAGGACCCCAAACCCAACCCACGGAGACACACAAAGCCTGACAATATATTTATTATTTAGCCAGTTAAACCTAAACTTAGCACCATTTTTACCTCTCTGAGTGAACTACAGGAATATTTTTGCCCTGATTTATGTCTAGTCTGGGGCAAAACAAGTTTTTAGGGGCTGTACCTGTGCAGTGGTTATTCTATACCATAATATGAAGCAATGAAATTAGAACAAATCCTTCTATTATGTCAGCATAGAATTAATACTTTTATTTTGCATTTAGGGGATGAAATAAATACTTCTGAAATTATTTTTTCCCCCCAAAAAACAGGGGGAAATCAAGATGCTGTTGGCCAATGGATGTGGTTTATAATTGAGTTTGTCTTTGGAAGAGACAACTTCAGCCCCAGAGCACACAAAATTGTCACTTCTGATTTCATTATTGCTCTTTTCTGGTTTATTTACAGCTGAGGAACCGTGCAGAGGATCCTGCCTAGGTCTCACCTATTCCTTCATCACAGAAATGAGCTTTTCCTTGATTAATATCCCCCCTTGTTTCAGCAAATCCCCACGGATTGTGTCCTGCAGGTAACAGCAGTCAGTGCTTCATCCCTACCTCTGCTCACAGGAAGTTTTTCCTCTTTGTAGGTGAAAAGGAAAGAAGAAAAAGAAAGATTTTGGTGCTCTTTGCTCCCATCTTTGGGCAAAAGCAGAACTTTTTGCTGTAGGGGCAATGAATGCTGAGTGACTACGGAAATATTTGGGGAAATTCATCTTTGAGAGCTCAGGGGGCCTCAGCTGAAGGCACAGCTCATGAAAAACCCCATCAGCTGCTGGAGCACAACTTCGAGAGCCCAGTCAGGCCCATTCTGCTTCCCAGTAAGGGAATTTTGTTGGCACTGGGACAGGGATGGTCTGAGGATGCCAATGTGGCCACGTTTAAATTGATATTTCTGACACAGAAACGCAGGGATGACAGAGAGTGCCAGAGTCTGGTTTGGGACTGGAAATGTTGCAGAACTCAAAGCTCCTGATGGCATCAGGGTTATCAAGCACGGCTGGAGATACTCAAGTAGAACATTCTTCAAGGTTTCTGGGGAAAAGTGTTAATAACAAACACAAATTTTTATTATTTATTATTCTATTTCTGCAATATTTCCAGTGTATCACAGACTCATTTTCTCTCAAATAAAAAACCCAGCACCCACAGGATGTCGGAGTGACCCCCAAATGTGCAAAGCCCAAATTCAGGGTGATAAATCCTTCCAGAAGGGACAGTTTGATTTCCATTTTCTTCCTGGTTTCTGTAAAACTTTGGTGACTTTATGTAATTAGTTACACCCATGCATCATCCCTCATAAAAGAGGGGCATCATCCCTCATAAAAGAGGGAAATCATCCCTCATAAAAGAGGGATCTCATCCCTCATAAAAGAGGGGTATCATCCCTCCTTTCCTGCCAGGCATTCCAGAGTTCTGGGTGTTTTGTGGGATTCCTGGTTCTGAGGATTTGTGTGGCTGTAGCTATTCCCAGGTGGGAGCATCCATCAGAATCCAGCAGTGACCATTCCTTTGGAGCCACTGAGAGCAGCCACATGAGCAAAGAGAAGCCTGGGGGTGCTTTCTGGAGGTTTTTAAGAGTGAAAAGTTAAGAACCCTTCTCTTAATAAGGCCATCACCAAATTAACATAATCAAGAGATCATCAGCTCCAGTGTGAGCAGCTTCTCCTGTTCCCTCAGCAGCTCTGCCCTCACCAACCCCACGATTTAGGGAATATTTTTTTCCTGCTCCCATGACACACAAGTCTAATTAAACCATTTCTGCACCTTCCCTGGCCAGAACTCTTCATTCCAGTAATTAGAAGACACCCCAGTACAGAACACGCTGCTTCATCAGCTTTTAGGCTACGAGACTTAAAACTAACATTTTCAAAAGCATTTCATGGTTTGAAAGAATGGTCAATTAACCTTCAGTTTCCTGGGGGGAACCCTGCAAAGAACTGTCAACAGTTCAGTTTAGAGAGATTTGTCCAGTGACCTACGAGGCCACGAAGTTCACGAATGCATGGAACGGTGTCATCATGGATTTGTTCCCTGGGTTACTGTCACAAGAGAATAAACTGATTTTTCTGCTACAGTAACAAGTGACCAAAGGGCCACGGGACGACCCCGGCGCTTCCGTGGGCTCCTGGGCAAAACCAGAGCTGCTCAGCAGGGAAAAAAAACCCCTGGTTATCTTCAAGATGAATTATGTGTCTCTTTCTCTTCCTCCCATAAGGTTCTTTTTTAATCAGAGGAGCCCGGGGGGGGATTCCTCGGCTGCCTGCTGGGTTTCTTTGTATTTGGAATTCCCTGCAAACGGCAGCGTAAGATAAACGTCTGATTATTGTGGTGGTGACAGTCTTCAGATTTAAGTGATAGCAACATCTCGGTGTTTCTAGCAAATTAAGGGTTTTCTGTGGAGCTGGAGGGATGGATTTGAGGATGCACCTGCTGGAGGAACCCCTTCGGAGCCTTCCCGAGAGGTCTCACCAGGAAGTTGAATTTATTGGGAGATTCCAAAGGAACCGAGGGTCTGCCCCTGGCCATTGAAGGTGAAACAAATCTCTGGCTTCGTGAGGGAGGCAGAATTAGACATTTAAAAAAATTATTTTCTATGTAGGGCTTGAGATGTGGAAATTCAAATCTTCGGCTTTGCTTTTACTTCAGTGCTCTGTAAACACAGGAGTATGTGAATGTGAAAACATGTAAAATGTAAAATGTAAAAACATTTCAGAAGCTGCATGGAAAAACTGATTTTATTTTCTTCTACTCATCATCAAGTTTTTCCCTGGGCCAACCTGGCAAATCCCTACATTAAATCTGATTTTCCTGGCTTTTCTCCTTTTGTCACACCCGTGACACACAAGGTCAGAGTTGTTGCTCCATGGCTGGAACTGTCTCTAGTACAGTTTAAAACATTGAAACATTAAAACATGCTCCAAACTTAAGATTTTAAAATGGGAATTAATCAGGAGGGTTTGCTTAAGGACACACATCCTTTTGCTTGGAGAATCCTGGAATGGTTTGGGTCGGAAGGGATCTTAAAATTCATCCAGTGCCACCCCCTGCCAAGGGCAGGGACACCTTCTACTATCCCAGGGTGCTCCAGCCCTGTCCAACCTGGCCTTAGGCACTTCCAGGGATGGGACATTGCACTCACACACCTGAATTCCCACTGGGAACACTCAGCTGTGAATCCCAGGAGCAGTTTTTGTACTGAGTGCGAATTCTGGAATTCTCCGAATTCTGAGTGCTGCATGACAGGAGCTGGGTGTCCTTCAGAGGGAATGGAGACATCTTTATAGTGGTTTTTTAAAACTAGATCGTTTTGATCTAGTGGATCGTTTAATCTAGTGATTAAGAGCGGAAATTGAAACTTATTCCCTGTTTTTGTGAGTTTCACTCAGGTGCAGACTCGTGGCTCAGGCTCCAAAGCTCTTCCTGCCTGTGGCGATTCCCATCTGAGCACACCCATCAGGGCAACTCGGGAAGGTTTTCCCCCAGACCTGGGGTCTGTCAGAGCTTTCAAACCTGACAAAACCCTGCAGGAAGGGAATAACACTGACCCTGTGCATTGCCAGTGACCCTTTGCTGTATTTAACAGTGGCACATTTGTCATTCTGTGTCCCCTCACGAGGTTTTCGGTGAGCGAGAAGGGAAGGACGAGGAGAAACAACGGCTCCAATTAGAAATTTGCCCAATTTTTCGGAACAGCTGGGGAGAAGCTCAGACCCTGACCCGTTCTTTCCCTCCTCAGAAGCCCCAGAGCAGAGATTTAAATTCAAAGCATGACTTTGCAGGCTGGGCTGCCAAGGGGGGGAGGGGAGCAGGGGCTGAGGAGCCGCGGGCGCGGTGCACGAGCAGCGTTGGACATGGAGAGAGAGATATCATTAGATTAAAAAAGTGTCTTCCCACACAAACAAAAGGAGAGGCCGGGTGGGAGCGTCAGGATTGTCCAACACGAGCTCTAGAGGCACTGCTGGGGCAGGGCAAGGACAGGATTCTGTCCCTGCAGCTCTCGGAGCGAGGACACGCACAGAATGTCCCACACGGGTCCCAGGCCCTGCCTCTCCCTCCCTGCTCAGGATCAATTACTCATCCAAAATGACAGCCACTGTCTGGTGACCAAGAGCTGTCACCCCATTTGTGCTTCCTCCAGGGCAAATGGTTTCGCTCTGACGGCTCTGCCACGTTTTTGGAAGGAAAAGTTGGCAATTTTTTCCGATTTTTATTGCTGGGAGCAAATTGATTCACGGCACGGAACGCCTTGCTTGAGTTCTTATTATATTATTACTTCAACACCTTGGGTTTTTGCTACATTCAAATCATCATTCCTGGGTTGATTTTTTTGATAAATCAAGAACTCAGTGGTTTTGCTACAATTTTTGCCTCAGGAGAATATCAATCCTGCTAAACTCCTTGGGATATGAAGTTGGGCCCTTCTTTTTGGTGTTTCCCTTTGGCCCTGCCAAACCTTTATTTGTCCTGACTTTGGCTTCAGAACGGGCAGTTTAATGCTCAGATGAATTTCGATATACGGCCATGTAGCAGGAAAAACAACCCCAAAAAAAAGAATCTGTTGGGGTTATTCATGTGCTTTTGGATTTGATTTACTTCCTACTTCCTTATTTAATAACCAGGTTCCTTAAGACTCCTTAAGCTTGACTGACCCGTGTTTTGTTGGCGGGTCTATTCCACTGACCCCTGCCAAGACCCCTGCCCCAGTTCGTCTATCAGACAAAAATGAATCTATTCCAGGAGCTATCACTTCCCATTATCTCTAATTGAGCCTGACAGTTGGAGACAGGCCTCATTATTTTTAATTGGGCCCTATAGTTCTAGAGTTAAATTAAACACAATTTAATGCAGATAGCTCATCTACGCTGCTATGACAGAGTCAAATTGTGTTTTAAGTTTAATGGAACAACGGGGTTTGTTTGCAGGATTTGCTTTTGCAGAGTGCTGCTGCTCGGAGCTCTGCGTTGTGCAAAACCTGCCTGGGGTGTGAGGACACGTCTGTTAATTAGAACCTGACCTGGCCCTGCACCTGTCGGACCTTTTCTGTACGTTTTTACACCAAAAATCCCAACGTGGGCCCAGGGTGGTGGTGAACAAGTCTTTAGTAGGCCCAGACTGCCTGTGAGAGCTTCACACGGTTCAGGTAGTTTTAAACAGATTTGCAGGGGTGTCATGCAAACAGAGAAACTGCTGAAAGTTTTCCCCAAATTCCTGTGGTGATGCCTTAGGTTTTAACTTTTATATTTTTCAATTTCTGCACTGCTTAGAGTGTAACTCTGAAGTTCCTTGTAGCCTGTAATTTCTGCTCTCTCGTGCAGACACAACAAAGCCTCTCCAGGCTTTGCCTTCAAGGACAGCCAGGGTCTTCTAGGCCCAAAATGTGTAAACCACAGCCTCTAAGGGGAAGGCAAGCTGAGGGGAATTACATCATTAAACTGGGGCTTTAATTGGAGAATTAACCGTGAGATGCAAATGAACCAAACCTATAAAAGTGTGAAGAACTCGTGACCTGGGGTCCATCTTGGGGTCCATTTTTTGGAGGCAGCCTCTGGCTCCCCCAGGGTGTACCTTGAAGGCCTTTCAAATAAATACCTGTCTTTATTCCCTTACTCTTGTCTTGTCTCTGTTTCTAGGTGGCTGGAGAAGGCATCAGTGGGAAGATTTATCCAGGATTTAAAAGTGAAGATGCCTCTCTACACCTCAACCTGGGCATTTTTACTGCTCCATTCTGAGGTTTTTTCTGCCATGAAGGAACATTTTTATCACTATCAGGTGGGGCTTTCCTGTGAAGACACCTCTGGATAAAGAAGGAATGGAACCACCCTGTTGCTGTAAATATTATAAATGTTCATATCTTGGGTTTTCTTTGGGAAGGAAGATTCCAGTCTGTGCTGAGGAAAGAGTTGTCTCACCCTTCTGGTGGTTTTCAGCCACACAGGAGTTGGAAAATCAGTTTGGTAAATCAAGTCATTTTTTTTATTGAATCTTTAACTTTGCCAGAGTTCTCAAAGCAGTTAATCCATCACAAACCTCTTTGGATTACTCCTGGAACCAAGGTTCCTAATTACAGACGTCTTTGATTAAACATTGGATTTTCCTTTACACGGGTGAGGTTAAACATTTGTTTCAAAGGACATTTCCTTTGATACCTTTGTATTTTCTGCACTTCCCTCTTCAGCTGTGCTTGAAGGTCAAATAAACAAACTACAGCACTCCTCCCACGAGAAGTCTTGAGGAATCCTCCCACATCCAACGTGTCTTGAGGAATCCAGGATGAAGATCCTTCAGTTGGGATCTCTACTCTGCTTAAGGGTTCAGGCAGCTTGCATTAGTAATTATATACCGTGTGTTTAATTAACAGACACTTAATCATGGGAATTTGATGACATCAGGCCTGGAGGCTGGGATTGTCCTGGAGAAAATGAGCAAGGATTACCCAATATTTGTACAGGCCCTGCTCCTTGCTGACTGCTCTCCCTGGCCTCAGCCACCCTTCCCAGCCCCAGGTCGGCTGTGCCTCCCTTCTCATGCTGCCTCTGGTGTCTTTTCCTGGAGGATGGAATTCCTGCAGCCTGGAGAAGCTCCTGGATGAGCCCTTTGCTGCCTGTTTGTGCTGGATCTCCAGCTTTTCTCCTGACATCGCTTTTGCTGGGAGCTGAGGCCCTCACTTCTGGTGGGAGAGCAAAAACAGCAACCAAAGCTGTGCTGTTTTTTCAGTCCAACCACTCACTTGAAGGTTGATGTGATGGCACCTCTGGGATGATTTTCCATGCCCACAGCCAGCCTGGAAATGCTTCTCCAGACAGCACCAACTGCATGAACTTCCCAGCTTTTCCATTCAGGTGTTTTTGTTGGCTTTATCCTGGCTGGCAGAACCCCCCTCTTTCCCTGGGCCTGCAGGAGGTCCCTGCTGTGACAGCCCCAAAATCCCAGGAGATGCAAGGGCTCTGCCTTGTGCTGTTGTCCTTTTGATTGAATTTGGAGAGAAAAAGGCCTTTGTCCAGCTTGTGGCCAGTGAGCAGCACACTCCCAAAATTACAGCATAGATTGAGTGACCTGTGTGAGGAGCGAGACTGAAAGTGATTTATTACAGCTTTCCACGCCTCTCTATACCAGTATTTGGGATTTATGGCAGCTTTCCACGATCCTATGTGTCTAAATTTGGGGTTTTTAATGGCTCTTGCACGTCAGCAGTTGGGCCCTGTGGAAGATTTCCCGCTGGAATATTCCCTGCAGCCACCCAAGGATTGTCAGCCACGTTGTGGATGTGGAGCTGAAGTTTTTGGGAGTGTGTTTTTGTGGGAAGAGTGAGGTGAGGGGGACTGTGCTGGGGTTTGTGCATGTGCTTGTTCTGTACAGCATTTTCAGGGAAAATTCACTCCAGATCTAAGGGGTTTCAGTGTCTCCCCTTCTATTTTTGGCAGAAGAACAGAGTTAACAGAAATATCACTCCCATATTTGTTGCAGTAATTAACTCCTGTAAATTCCAGCTACCCAGTCAGGGCACAGCATTGCTGCCTCGCTAAGGTTCTCTCTGGATGTCTCCCTGTTAGGAAGAAACTTTAAATCCTCGTCCTAAGGAATTCAGCCCAATTTCAGGTGCAAACAGAAGGATTTGCTCATTTTACGAGTTCACATTTCCCTGATTCCTCGTTTGCCGTGTGAATATGAACTTTTAACGGGATCCATTTGTGATCCAATGGCCTGAGCAACACCACCTTGGTGCTACATGGAGCTCATGGATTATCATGGCTGTGCTGGATTGATCCCAGAATCCCAGAAGGTGGAAAAGACCCCCCAAAGCATCAATTCCAACCTGTGACTGGTCCCCACCTTGCCTGGGTTTTAAATGCAACACAAAAATCTCAAATTCCAATCTTGCAACGACAGAATTTCCCTGGGTGTGACTATTCTGTCCCAGAGGTGCAGCAGGGTTTGGAGAGGCTCATGGAGAGCAGGTTCTGGTTTTCCTGTGCTTTACCAGGATCAAATTATCTCCTGTTCCCTCTGTGTTGTTTTGGGGTGGGGTTTTTGGGGTTTTTTTTTTGGTCTGCTTTGTTTTTGTTTCCTCTCAACCAGCTTGAGAAAGAATGTGGGTTAGAAACAAAAGATGTCGAGGATTTAATTTAGCCAGACAAAAAAATACTCTTTTCAAATGTTAAAACAGGCTGAAAGAGAGGTCTGAGGGCTGGTTTGAAAGGACAGGACTTTGTTCCCAGTGCTGTTCCCAGCAGTGATGGGAGACACTCAGATCCTGAGCTGATGGATCTGCCCCGTGCTGCCTCCTGAAGCCCCTGGCCTGCTAACCTGCTTTATTCTTTAATTAATATATACATATAGATCATATAATTCACTGGCCAGCTTGCAGTTACCTGGAGAAGAGCTTAAAAAATGGCAACAAAAATATTTGGGAATTTTTAACAGCAGAAGAGCAGTGCTATTTATTACTTGGGATGTTTGGAATGACTGAGGACGGGGGTGAATAATTGATAATGGTTTTAACCCAAGCAAGAATTCCATTAAATATGAACAAGAGGAGGCCGAGCACGTGGTAAAGGATTTCTCTTTCCCTTTTGACTGCAACCAATCCCTTTGGATCTGGTCACTGAAGACACCTGGCAATGAAATGGGTGTGTGAAAGAGGAGGAAACCAGATATTATGTTACTTAAAAGTCATTCATCATGTCGCAGGAAGGCAGCAATCTGAACTCCTGCAATAAATAATCGCTGAGGGTGATCTCTGTGCACAAAGGGGCTGTGACAGGGAGCCACTGGCAACTGCTGAAATGTCCCTGTGACAGCAGGCCAGGAGCTGGGGCCGTGCTGGAGTCAAGGCCAGGGAGAACAGGACACAGGGAAATGATTTCCTGGGAGCCATCCCGTGAGCTGTGCATAGAAATGAGCTTCCTGCTGCCTGATTTTGCTGGAGGGAAGCATGAATTTGGGTTCAAGTCTCAAGGCTGAGTTGCAAGGAGTGTTTGAGGAGCTGCGTGTGTCCATCACAGCGCCCTGGCTCCAGCTACAAAATGGTCATTTTGCATTTGTCAGCAGAGAACTTTATTTCCTTCTCTCTTTGAATTCCAGGCTTGGTTTTTTCCCCATGTTTTCTTTGCTGAAAGGGTGGGCAGACATTGGAAAGGGAAGTTTGGAGTCCCCATCCCTGCAGGTGTCTGAGGAAGGCCTGGATGTGGCACTCTGGGCTGGTGACAAGGTGAGGATCAGGTTAGACTCAGTCTTGGAGAGCTTTCCCAACCCAAATGATCAATTCCAACTCTGTGCAAATTCCTCAGTATTCCCTGAGAAATCCCTTTTCCACTGCCAGCATAGAAAAATCTCTTTGGGATTTCATTTTAGCTGTGTGATTTTATTTTAGCTGGGATTTTATTCCAGTTGTGATTGTGTGAGAGAGAACAGAGCTGTTCTGGTGGGCAGGGTAACACCTTCCTGGCACATCCAAAAGTCCAGGGGGAGGGGGAATATCCATGGCACATCCAAAAGTCCAGGGGGACAAGGAATATCCACAGCACATCCAAAAGTCCAGGGGGACGAGGAATGTCCATGGCACATCCAAAAGTCCAGGGGGACAAGGAATATCCATGGCACATTCAACAGTTCAGGCCAGCTCACTGAAAAGATCCTCCTTGTCTTTGTAACTAGACAGAACTTTGGGATTTTCTGTCAGCAAAAGAAGGGATTGGGAAGGAGAAGTTGGACCTTCCTGGAGAGTTTGGGGGGCCATGAGCACCCTTTGTTTTCTGCCTCTTGTAGCTCTCAGTGACAGCCTCAGCTCTGCTCCAATACATCAATTTATTTAAAATGAATAAGTTTTCCTCAGTTTTTCTGCCATAAGTCAACAACACACATTTATATGCTTTTCATCTCTGTATTACACCATCTCACATTACATTAATTTCTCTATTTCCCTCTCCCTTTCCTGGAAAGTGCCCAGGATCCAAACTGAGTGGCCTGGCAGTGTTGACCTGCATCTCCCAGAAGTTCATCCCTGGGATTTTTACCCTGAGGTTTCAGTCCTGTAAGTGCTCCCTGCCCTCTGTTCCCAGTTCAAACACCCACAGCAACGTGTCCCCACGCTTCAGATGCGCCAGAGAACAAACAGGATAAATCCCAGATGGATTTTAAGAGTATTTTCAGTGTGGAAGCAGCTGTAGGAATCGCTGGGAGCTCAGGGTGTAGTTTTTCACCAGCTGATGCTGAGTGAGGCTGGCGAGGTGCAGGTGGAACGGCCTCTCCCCAGATCTGGTTACACCACGTCAGGACCCCGGGGAGGAGAAAGGCAGAATTCAATATGTGCATGTGAGAGTGGAGCCCTCATCCTGCACAACCCTGCTTGATTCCAATTTCTCCAGAGGAACTCTGTACCCACCCTGGGCCCCATCCCCGTGAGGTGCAGAGATCCCAAAGGCTGCAGCAATGCAGGGAAGCTGCTAAAGTTGCCTGTGGGAGCTGGAATCACATGAAAGATTCATGTGGAGTCTTAGCACCTGCTCCTCCTTTGTGGGATATCTGCACTGTTAATTTTTAAGCACGTCTTAGCCTGGGGAAGGGAGATCCTATAACCAAGGGAATATACATTATTAACCTTAAAGCTCCCAGCTCGGGGCAGCTCCTGCAGCCTCAGCCACTCTGGGTTCTGAAGGAGCACCCACCACCTGCTCCGTGGTGGCATCGAACTGGGATGGCTCCAGCTCAACGTGCCCAAAGGATGCCCTCCTTAATTTGGGTAGTTTGTAATTAACACAGAACACCCACAGCAACTCCTCACAGATCCCTGGTGCAACCTAATCTCCAGGAAGATACAGTTTCTAGTTCTTATCTTGGAAAAGTGGCCACTAAGTGGATGCAAGGTGCCATAGGCCCAAGTCCCCGGTGCCAGTAAATTATTAAAGGTGCTCAATTCGGGTGAGGACATCGTCCCTGCCCGGCTGCCCAGAGTTCTGAGGGACCTCACCCAGGTTCAAAGCCCCCGGTGAATGGTTTCCTTGGAATAATTGGTAACAGCAGCCAGGATGGATGCCCAGGTAACTTAAATTAGCGTGGCTCTAGTGGGAGATGCATTAACAGAGAGATTTATTCCATGGGGCATTTCCTGCAGAGGGTTGGAGCTGGAGGATTTTTGAGGTCCCTTCCAACCCAATCACTCTGGGATTTAAAGATTTCTATTATCTGTATTAGTATGTCTTTGAGCAGTGCATTTCTGTAGGTTGAATGATGGGATAATGATCTGAAAATTATATTTTTATAAAGCACGCAACTGATGTAATTCAGTCACAGATATCAGGACTCGTTTCCCAAACTTCCTGGTGCAGAAATATATATTGAGTTTATCCTGGACATTGTGGGGTAAGAGCGACTTTCCTCCTCAATTCCTGTGTGCTCCTAAATGCTCCCTTTCCTCCTCTGCTGGCTAATGGCATTTTTGGACTTCAACACAGAAAAATCTTGGAAGCTGGGGCTGGGATGACATCTCACTTGCATGGTAATGAAGCCTTGACAGAGGAGATGACAGATGGAACTCCAGGATCAATCCAGCTCCATTTTTTTTTCCCAACAAGATACTAAAACGGGAAGGTTTATAACAAATTCTAATTAAGGAGCAGGTTTCTTGGTGTCTGCTGATGACTTTCTCTCGTCACAGACTTTAGGAAAACTTCCAGGGAAAATTCTGCAGTGCTGCACCACTAATACTGGTGCGGGCTGGTTTCCTAAACAACCCAGTTTAATTTTCCTTAATGCTCCCGAGGTTCTGGAGCTGGGCTCTTTGGACAGAGGTGTCACAGTCTTGGTGTGGTGCTCTGCAATCTCCATCAAATCCCATCACAAAACCTGGGCATGGCTTTTGCAGGACACACATCCAGCTAACCTGAATATTCTCTGTCCGGAGCTAAGGAACTGGCTGAGGGTGAAATTCCTGCAGTCTCTTTGGCAAATATTCCCCCTGCCACGAAATAACTCTCTTAATCCTTGGTTTATTTATTGAACATTGGTGTGTTGAGACCTGCTCAGAGGCAAGAGGCTCCCTGGGCATCTCCAGTCCTCCTCTTCCCATGGAAAGCCGTGGCCAGTGCTGGGGAGGGACATGGAGCCCACGCTCAGCCCAGCAAGGTCAGTCCTGCAGCAGCGCCGGGGGCTCGGAGCGTGCTGGAAAAGCTGCCCTGGAAGGACTGGGCTGGAGAGAGGCAGCAGGGAGGGGAGGCCCTGCAGCTGGGGGGGCTGGAGGGGAGGAAGGAGTGACTCTGAGGCACTGGGAGAGGAGCTGCAGCCAAGGTGGTCAGCTGGGAGCAGAGCCGGAGCCGCGCTCCGCAGGACAGATGGCAGAGCTGGATGCAGAGGCCAAGGAGGAGGAAGGAAATTATTCCTGGAGAGAAGGTGGCAGAGGCAGAGCGTGACAGGCTGAGGCAGAGCGAGAAATACAGTGACCGAAGGCGAGGGAGGAGTTAATTTTTAATTAGCCACAATTAATTCCTTCCACATCTGAAGTCTGCTGAGAAGACGGAGTGAAAGGAGGTAACGGTGGGTTTGCTGTGGTGGGTCCCATCAGAGAGGGAGGCAAAGGGGTCTTGCAGGGAGCTGAAGTCCTGAGAGCTGAACTCAGAGCTTCCGAGGGTGTCTGGCTGTGGGACAATCCTGGTAAATCCCTAGAGTTTTCCTTTTTGCAGCACGGAAGGGATTTTTGCTCTGACTGAGGCAGAGGTGGTGGATCCCCCTGCTCAATGATCCAGAATTCAGCAGGAGATTCAGTCCATCCATTGGCATAAGGACCTTGCCACCGAGGCTTGGAGCTGATGGAGGAATGGGGGAATTTCTTTTCAAGAATAATTCCTCCTCAGGAAAGCTTGGATTTTGAGGGGCCTTTTTTTAACCCCTCAGATGGGACTCCCTGTCTGGCTATTTACTGTATTGATGACACGAGGCAGAATTCCAGGATGAGCACATTCATTACTGGGATAATTACTGGGATAATTACTGGGATAATCGTTCCTCTGCAGAGCTGGGACAGGGACAGAGCACTGGCTGCAGGATCTGCCTTCTCCTTTCTCCCTGCTTTTCTCCCACATCCTCTCTTTGCTCCTCATCCAGCAGCAGGGAAATTCTCAGTGTGACTGCCAGGATAATTTCCATTCCCTGTACATCGTCCTCAGTGAGGAATTCTTCCAGGGAAGTCTCCTAAAGGTGACACATACCTTTCCTCCAAAGCATCCCCCCACTGGTGTTATTTTTCATATGTGAAACATTTCCATCTCAATCACTGCGGTTATTTCTACTCCCTCAAATAACGTTTAGCTCCGAGTATAAAAAACCAGATAAATAATTCACAAAGCTCCATGTAGGGGTCTCTTTAGAGAAACTTGTTCATTTTAGGTACATTTTAAGTTTCAAGGCGAGGAATAGCGACACTTTCTGATTCAAACGTGCACCTAAATCCAATAAAATGTGGCTATTTTGGCCCATTTTAACAGGTTTTCTCTGTTTCAGAGGATGACCTTTCCCTCTCTCAGCCATCCAGAAGCTGTTTAGGAATCAGCTGAGTCCCCTCTGCCTCCACCTGCTCTGCCCTGCCCATTCCCATGTGGAATGAGTAGTTTTGTGCTTCAGAAGGTGTGGGAGAGATTAATTTTCCCCCTCTTTCCTTCTTGGCTTGTCTGAGGCTGTCATTTTGTAGCAATGTGGAGAAAGTGGGGTAAGTTTTGAGCTGTTTCTAAGGTTTTATGCTAATGAGTGCTTTAAACTGGGAATTTCTGGATAGTGGCAAGCTGGGATCTGACTGGGAGCAGTGGTTGTCTTCCTTCTTCAAGGAACAGAGGCAGAGGAGATTTTGGGGTGCTCTGGAGAGAATGGTGAGACTGAAGGAGGAGGGAAGGAGCTGACTTTCACCTACATGGAAAAAAAGGAGATTTTTTCCTGATTAGTGGAGAAGGGGGCTGGCAACACCAGAGCTTGAGGAATCCTGATCCTTCTTTAAACCCAAACCCAGAGGAGCTGCCCTTAGGTCACCCTCATGGGTGGGTCCTGCTCCCATGGGAATTCTGGAGATCCCCCTCACCTTCTACACTTGCTGTGGAGTAAAACCAACCTGGATGCTCTCAGAGGGGTCACTGTGGCTCTTTGTGTCCCTTCTCTGTCCCTATGGTTGAAAGGAGCCAAGAGCAGAGCATTCCCTTTCCCTTCCCTCGGCTTCAGAGCTGCAGGCAGTGATGGATGCTCCTCACAGATCCAACAACCAGGCCCTTCCCACTCTCAAAAACACCTCTGGTGCACTGCAAGGTACCTGGAGGGGTAGGAAAGGGATGGTTTTGAGGAGAATAGAAATGATTTCCTTTGCAGATGCTCCTGTATTGAGACTCTTTGCTGGTTGAAGCTGCAGCTCTGGCCTGGTGCCCCTCCCTCTCCCAGGTGGGGACTGGGGGCTCTCCTGTGACTCCAGTGGCTGTTCCCAGAATGCAACTCTGATGTGGCCTCTGGAAATGTCTCTGTGCCTGACTCCTGAATTGAAATGCTTGTTACTGAAGTACTTTGTGTGCCAGGGGTCTGGGAAACCTGGAGGATGTTTTCTGGAGGAGTTTGGAGGAGCTTTTTGCTCTCTGTTCCCATCGTGGCTGCGTCTCCAGGCTCGGCTGAAATCCTGCCCTGCCAGTAAATCCTCAGCCAGGCCATGAATCTGTGCAGCCTCTTCACTGCCCCTCCAGCTCCTCCCACCCAAAACTGCAGCCCTGGCACTGCTGTCCCCTCAACCCTGACAGAGCAGAGCCAGAGCAAGGCCTGTCCTAAATCACTGTGAGCTTTGGGTGACCTTGGCTGGAGTTCCTGAATCAGACCTCGTGTTGCAGCCTCTGCAAATCTCTGGTGTGTAGATGTGCTGGAAGCAATCCCTGACTTTTGGGGGGTTCTTGTGGAGATAAAAACTGGCTTTTCCTGTGGGAACTTGAGTGGTAATCTTGGTTTGGACTGGGATTTGTTGTCCTGGGTGTCACTTGTCTTCTCTGCTCTCAGTTCTGATGCTGACACACACAGGCAGCTCCTTTCTGCTGCCTGGTGCCCAAAGGGTTTGGTCTTTGGGGGGTGTTGGAACACTCCTATGGGAACTGTGATCCCAATCCTTGCTTTATCAGTGGCCTTCTTGCTGTGTCCATAAATGTGATTTTGGGGGCGTTTTCCTCTGGTTCTTGGTTCTGTCTTGAAGGCTTGTAAACACCCTGGAGGTGTGTTCACCTTGGAGTACGTGAATTTCCTGTGGTTTAATGCTCCTCTCCCTGTACCTTAGGGACTGTCAGATACTCCAGGACATCCTTCTCTTTCCCAGAAATTGAATAAATCTGCCCTGCTATATTCCCAGGATTTTGAACTCTGGGTTTCAGTTTTCCAGCTGGAAATCCTGTGCTCTGTCAGCTGGGGAATGCTCTGAAGCATATGGAGTTTATCAGTAATTGATGTTTTCTAATAAACCATCCTGTTCTGCAATTAGTAACGATTCAGGATTCATTAAGGAGCTGCCTCTGGTCCAGAAGCAGCAGTAAATCTAAGCGTGAAGAAAACTCTGAAATTTATATCTGAAAGCCAACAACTGAGAGAACGAGCAGTCTGTGCTCTGAGCTGACAGGATTTGAGCTGGGTTTTACATGGTCCTAAATTTCCCAAGGGTGGTGGAATTGCTGCTGCTTTTCTCGCTCATCCAGCGTGTCTAGGGTGCAGGGATGGACACGGAGTTTTGGGCAGCACCTCTGTGTGTGTGAAACAAGCTGAGACAGCAAAAGGCTCCTTCCTAGGAGTTAAAAAAGCTATAAAGAGGTGTTTAATGCTCTAAGTCAGGTGCCTGAACGCTTGGCCTGCTGTAACCTGGCAGCACTGGTGCGAACTGGGAATTCTGGGGCGGGAAGCGTTCGCCTAACCTGGGCCAGGCTTTGCTGGCACCGACCCAAAATCCGAGCTGCTCGCATTAACCTGACAGGCCATTGTTTTATTCAAGCTGACGTGCTGAATGGGGCTCTTTTGGCCGATATTCTTTACCTGTCTCGTTGTGTTAAAGTGGGGAGCGCTGGGGGCAGGTGGGCCCAGGCCTCGGCCCCGCTCGCAGGCCTCGCAGCGCCCGGCGCGGCCGACGGGGACCCCGTGGCACAAGAAAGAGTTGCTAAGAACAAATCTCTATTGTTCCCCGTCATCTTTAAATGAGTGTCAAAGTAGGCAGGGGGGCTTTGACCGTTAACCGCACAATTTAGCCGGCCCCTTGTGTCCGGCAGCCCCCTCCGCCTTGGAGCTCCTGGGATGAGAAAAGGCGGCCTCAGCCCCTTCTAAATGGGCCAACTCTTCTCCTTTGTGTGCAGACTGCCCAGTGTGAAATCCGCAGTGACGTTAAATGTTTTCTAATGAATAATTACTGAAAGGAAATGGAGGAATATATGTGTCATGGATTGTAGCGCGTTAAAAATGTTTTCTTTTGGGCACAAAAATGTTGTCCTTCAGCAGCGCCGCGATTGTTTCAGGGAGCCTTTTGTGGGGGTTTGGATTCTCAATGGATTATCTGTGAGCGCTCGCTTTTCCAATAGGAATCAAAAGGGTCCTTTGGCAAACTAATGTTTTTCAAAATGGCAGCCATGAAGCCCATTTAGTATTTAAAGTTTGGGGTTTAAAGAAATGTTTGAACTCGGGAGATTTTCTCACTTTTTTTCTTTCTTTTGATTTATGAAAGTGAAGTGGTTCACCTCGACCTCTCCTCTATTGAGAAAGACAGACAGTCACCCTTTAACAAGTCTATAGCAGACCATGCCCTGGAGACAGACAAGAGGCCTTAAGAACTCTTGGCGTTTCCCTGGGCTGTTGATTAACCTTAAAACCCTCTTATTCTGTATTCTTTTGAAAAGAAATTAGGTTACAATGTGTAAATTTTTCCACAGTATAATTGTATTTATGAATTCTCCTGCCTCGAGGAGCGTGTACAGTAGTGCCAGACAGCCCAAGTGCCTCCCTGCACACACAAAATATCCCTTTTCCATGGCTGCTGCATTCCTGAGCATAGTCCATGTCCAGCATTCCAGTTCTGTAAGAAATCTGAAAGAGGTTTCCAGAGATCTGTGAAAAGTCTGAGCAAAAGATCTAAAATCAGCTTGTTTTGTTGGCTTTGCTGTGATGGGACGAGCGTAACTTGGTCCTGTGGTGGTATCTGCTCTGCTTTAATCCCTTTTTTATGGGGTTCTCGTTGATCTGAAAACTAAGCCGAGCAGATGAATTCTCAGGAGCCACACCAAGCTTTCCTCAGAAGGGGGGAAAATGTTCCCATTGCCCTGGGCTGGCTGCTCCTCTTGGGTGGGGATGTGTCACCCCAAGTCCTGCTGCCAAGATCTGACACTCTGAATTCCCTTCGGGGACAATGGGATGAGTCCTGACTGCTCCTGGAGCAGCCACGGGGCATCCCTACAGAGCTCTGGAGTCCTGACCTCGAGGTCACTGCCAGAGGAAGATCCAGGACTGCCGGGATGTGTCCCTGCTCCCCCGCTGACCCTGCCAAGTGCCTCTGGCAGAACATCTTCCTTTTCCATTCTCCGTGGTCACGGCCCCTTGGGCCAATTCCTCCAGAGAGCCGAGGGTGGAGCAGAGCCCGAGGGGTTCCTTGTTGTGATCCCTGCAGTCCAGGACTCTTAATGAGCGAATTCCTGGAGCACACGAGGGGAGCAGGATGGGTCAGGGAGCTGCTGACTCTCGCAATAAACGAATATTTCCAAAACAGAGCTCCCACGTTCCTGAGGGAATGTGTGTTAACAGCACTGCTCCGAGCTCAGCTGTGCTGGGCAAGCCTGACACTCTCTATTAAATCTTGTTTTAAATCATCTGTTTTAAATCTCGTGTCTATTCTAAATCTCGTGTCTATTCTAAATCTCGTGTCTGTTTTAAATCTCGTGTCTGTTTTAAATCTCGTGTCTGTTTTAAATCTCGTGTCTATTCTAAATCTCCTGTCTATGCTAAATCTTGTGTCTATTTTTTATCTCGTGTCTCTTTTGAACCAGATGACTCCAGGGATGTTCACTTACTGCACCTTCCCATGGCACCACTTTTTGCTTTTGTCTCAGGGGTGTAACTACAGAGAACAGGCTAAAAAAACATAAGTTTGGTGTCACAGGAATTTCCAGGATGGCTGGAGTTGTTCAGGGGAGGTTTAGGTTGGCTATCAGGGAAAGGTTCTTCCCCCAGAGGGTGCTGGGCACTGCCCAGGCTCCCCAGGGAATGGGCACAGCCCCGAGGCTGCCAGAGCTCCAGGAACATTTGGAAAATGCTCTCAGGGATACCCAGGGTGGGATTGTTGGGATGGTTGAGCAGGGCCAGGAGCTGGATGATGATCCTGCAGGTCCCTTCCAGCTCAGGATATTCCATGATTCTGTGATGCCAGGTGGAGACAGAGCTGAATGAACAGGCTAAACTGGGCTTTAGGATTCCTGTGTCCAGCCTTAGATAAGGCTTGAAGGTTTGAGGGGGTTGGGAAGGGGAAGTTTTTCACAGAGATCAGGACACGAATGTGCTCTGGGTGGGAAGAACTGGCTTTGATTTTTCTTTTCCAAACCCTGATTCTGTTGGGAAACAGAGAGGTCTAAACAACCTGGGTGATAAACCAGTGCTTTTTCCACTTCTATGTGAAAATTTGCCTTATTGAGAGTTTTTCATTTTAAGTTTTGAAAGGTTTTGTTTGTTGTCAGTACTTGTTAACTGAGGATAAGTCAGCAATGCCTTTGCCGTGCTCTGAGGCACGAGGGAAGAGATCCAACTCCTGAATGCTGCTGGAAGTCCAAGGTGTCCTGTGGCACAGGAAGGGCTCTTCCATTTCTGGAGAACCTGATCCTGCCACGAGTCCCTTTAGGAGCTCGTCCCCCAGTGAGGTGGGACTTGGGTGGGAAGCTCCTTAAATACAGAGCTCTGAATTCATGGAAGCATCACCTGGAGAACGGAGAGGTCGCTTGATTTCCCAAATGGATGGGTTTTATCCTGCTGGAAATCGGGGAAATCTCTGTTGTTGTTGCCTTTGGCAGCTGGGCAGAGGCACGAAGAGCTGGGAGTCGGTGTCCAGCAGGAAAATAATTTCTGAGGGGAGAAAACTGCCTGTTGCATATGAAAAAAAAGAAGGAAAATCATGGAAACTGCGACTTAAACTGGGTTTTGCAGTGACCTCTAGCGGGAGCCAAGCCGGGAGCTGTGGGAAAGGGCTGAGGAGCCTGGCCAGGAGCGATGGGATGTATTTTGTACCCGGATTTGCCCAAATTGCCCATGGGGAAGGTCAGATCCCATCGGTTCATGCCCAGAGCCAGCCGTGGGTGTTTTGGTGAGAGGCAAAACCTCCCCGAGCTGCTGTCGGCAGCTCCTGGGGCTCGGGGGCTGCCAGGTCTTGGATAATTCATTAAAGAGGGAGGATGGAGCATCCCTGCCCTGGGAGGGAGCAGCAAAAAGCCCGACACACGATCCAGGGTGCCCGTGGGCCTCAGCTGCAGCCCCAGGAATTCTCTGTGGAAGCAGCACGGGCTGGACAAGCAGGTGAGGGGAGGGTGCAAGTAAAGCAGGACTCAGGTGTGCCATAAAACCACCCGGCAACTTGCAGGGCGGTGGAAGGGAAATCTGGGATGGTTTGGGGGTGTGAAGGATCCTTGAGGAGATTTTCTGCTGGTGTGGGTGGAATTGGTGGCCCCAGTAAAGCTGGCTCTGCTGGGTTTGCACTTTTTGGTGCAATTTCCTGCAGGGGTGGGAGCTACGAGGCTTTCAGAGGTCCACGGGGGGATCTCGTGCCCACCTGAGGCTCTCACCTGCATGGTTTGGGCTTTTCCAGAGCTTCCAAAATAGCTGTGGCCTCCTAAGTAATTCTCCTCCTCCCTGTGCCTTCATCTCTTCTGTTCTATGACATTAAACCAAAGAAACATCGATGGAGCAACAATTGAAAAATGAACTTTTGATCCTCTGGGGAAGATAAGTAATAATTTTGCGAAGTTTCTTTCTTCCTAATTTTTAAGGTTGTTTTCTTGCCAGATCTCGCTTCCAGCTGGTACAAACTTTGTCAAAGAAATTGGCCTGTTCTGTCTGACCCTTTCTCAGGAGCTTCAGGGCTCAGGAATTTGTGCTGTGATCCCACAGGGCTCCTTGCAGTTTCCCTGTTGACAGACAAATCCCTGTGGGAAAAGCAAAACTCTTCATTGTAGTGAGGGAGAGGTTTTCTGATAGAGCTGAAATCTCCTGACTCCTGAGTGATGAGGAAAGGAAAATAATCCTTTAAAAGAGCGGCGTCCTGCTGGCATCACGTGCCCTGATGAGTCCTGGGGCATCTCTTATTCAGGGAAGCACAAAATTTGCGGTGAACTTCCAGAAATGGGTGGGGACAGGGCAGTAAAGGGTGCTGGGATCGTCAAATTATCAGCACCAGCGAAATACTGAGAAAATCTGGGCATGAAATAGCTCAGAAAAGAGTTCAGGAGTTCTGTCTGGTGGGGAGCAGTGTCATTTATCCATTAACATACCCGGGAGAGAAGTGGGTTAAGGAAACCTGAGCTGCTCGATGCTGAGGGGGAGTCAGACTGATCCTTTCCTGCTGGGAGAGAAGGGAAAAGTGTCTTGTCCTGAGAGCTCTGTCAGAAGCAAAATCCTATTATTATCATTATTATCATTATTATAATTATCATTATTATCATTATCATTATTATTCTCTTTTCTCCCTCCCCTTTCCATGCTCCTCCCTGCCCTGGCAGTGGGGTCTGTCCAGGTGTTGGTTTGAGAAGCAAAAATCATCCTTTATTCTTTATTTTGTCTTCCAAACTGATGGAGCCTGAGCTAAGGACAGGCAGAGCAAATGGATAAGGGTAGTAACATGCAGAGGAGGGGGAAAAAAGAAGGGTATTAATGTTAAAAGGAAAAGTGTAGGGAACTTTCTGACAGAAAAGTAAAGTGATCACAGTCAGGTCATGCTCTGGCTAAGGAAAAATGAGGAATTCTGTGTCCTGCCAGCCCCGGGGCTGGGGACAGTCAGCAAAGCAAAAATGTAATTCCTTGTGTGTGAAGTGAGTGCAGGGCTGATTTATTTCTTTTTTATTTAAAGAACTGCTTGCAGGGGATCTTTCTCTCTGGAGCGTTGTGGTCCTGTTGCTGCTGAACATAAATCTCAAAGCTCAGCTCACTCTCAAAGAGATAAACATAAAGAACAGGCTGGACTAAAATGAAAATAACATTAAAATTCCTATTTAGGAGCTGATTTTTCTGAGCTTGCCTCAGTCATAAAGGAGATCATGTGGCTGGGTCCTCCGCTCTTCATTTTATGTAATTCTGCATAAAATCCCAAATCCACTGAGCCCCAAAAAACTCCCTCTAGAGTCAGGTTTTGCCAGAGCCCAGCCGGAAAATTCTATTTTGTGCCTATTTCCAGTTTGCCAAAGCTTCTGCTTTAGGAAAATCAAAACGAAATTAAGAAAGGGGACAGAACCTGACGCAGCCCTGCACAAACAGAGCATCACCATCCTTTTAATGCTTGTTGAAAACCTTCCACACAACCACAACGTTCCCTTGAGCAGTGGAGCAGCAAAATGGGACAAGTGGATGTCCCCAAGGGCAGGAGGAGAGCAGCAAAGGTGCTGAGCTGGTGAGCACAGCCCAGAGCCTCCAGAGCTGCTCCAGCTGCTCGACCACGTTCACTCCCCTGATTGTCCAAGGCTGGAGCCCTCCAAGGGAGCTCACTCCAAGGGAATTTACTCCGAGGTAAGGTGCTCCAAGTGTACTGAGTTCATTTCTCTGATTGATGCCTTAGGATAGGAATTGGTCTCCGAACTGGGTAATCCTGGTGGCTGTAAAAACAAGCCAGAAGGAAACCCCAAAAGGAAAACTTTAGCACGATGTAACCCCAGAATGTGTGTGATGTAGACAAATCCACGTGGAACAGGCAGACAAAAAATGCTTTTCTGTTTGCTAGCCTGAAATTTGCAGCTGGGTTTAATGAAATAAAAAGCACGGTTGGTTCTCACAGCCTGGGAATCGAGCTTGACACTCAGCAGTGAGAATTTCCCCGATGGAGTCAATTCCTACCATAAAGAAACAGAAGTGGGAGGGTGCAAGAGGATTCTGCTTTGCCAGGGCCACCCTTTTTCACATCTCTCAGCCTCTGCAGAAGGATGGGGGATGCTGGGCAGGGTTGAAGCATCCCCAAGTCACTCTCTGATCAGTTTTATCAGCAGTGGCCACATCTCTTGCTGGTGTGTGGGGACATCTGCTGCCGGCTGGAGCTGCTGCTGGGAAGTGCTGGGAATAAAATTCTTGTGCACAGCGGTGCTGTGGGATGAATCTTTCTCACCTACCAAGTCAAGCCCCTTGCAGCCTTTCCCAGGGATTCTCCATTTTCATGCTTGGTCTGTATAAAAGGGAAAAACCAAAGGATTTGTCTGGTGCTTTTCACTTTTTATTCCAACGTTGGGCTTGCAAAAGCTCTGCTTAGATTGAATTATCGAGAGTCCAGGTCCCAGCTTCATCTCCAAGGCTGGATTTGTCTCCATTTTTATGGAAACTGGGATCTTCCTCCCTGCTCACAGCAGCAGGCCTGGGATGTCTGGACTATGAAGAGCTTGGCTGGTGTGGAATTGCCGTCCTTGGACAAGCTGGAATTATGATTTCCTGGCGTTACCTGTGCAAGGCTGATTTGTCCCTGGGGAAGGGCCCTCCCTGCCCCCTCCTCACTCTGCCCCCCACAACCTTTGTGTCGTAGAAGGAAGAGGTGGACGAGAACGGCGACGCCAACATGGAAGGGGCTCTGATAGCCCGGGACAAGGTCGGGGTGCAGGATTTTGTCCTTCTGGATTCCCACACCAGCGAGGCTGCTTTCCTCAACAACCTCCGCAAGCGCTACCAGGAGAACCTCATCTATGTAAGTGCTGCTGCCGGGGGTTTGGGGCTGCTGAAATGTCCCTGAGGTGGCCAAAGTGTCCCTGAGGTGGCCAAAATGTCCCTGAGGTGGCCAAAATGTCCCTGAGGTGGCTGAAATGTCCCTGAGGTGGCCAAAGTGTCCCTGAGGTGGCCGAAATATCCCTGAGGTGGCCGAAATGTCCCTGAGGTGGCTGAAATGTCCCTGAGGTGGCCGAAATATCCCTGAGGTGGCTGAAATATCCCTGAGGTGGCCGAAGTGTCCCTGAGGTGGCCGAAGTGTCCCTGAGGTGGCCGAAATGTCCCTGAGGTGGCCAAAGTGTCCCTGAGGTGGCCAAAGTATCCCTGAGGTGGCCAAAGTGTCCCTGAGGTGGCCAAAGTATCCCTGAGGTGGCCAAAATGTCCCTGAGGTGGCCGAAGTGTCCCTGAGGTGGCCAAAATATCCCTGAGGTGGCTGAAATGTCCCCGAGGTGGCAAAAATGTCCCTGAGGTGGCCGAAATGTCCCTGAGGTGGCCAAAGTGTCTCTGAGGTGGCCGAAATGTCCCTGAGGTGGCCAAAGTGTCCGTGAGGCCTCGCTGCTCAGGTCTGGGAGGAAAAGTTGAGTATCCCGTGTGTATCCAACAACAAGGTGTTGGTAGGACCCAGCAGAGCCATCACCCAGGAGGAATTGATCTACTTCAGCTAATTAAGATAATCATTAAAGAAGTCTCAGCTTGCTCAGGGTTGCCTTGCAAAGGATGGGCAGTAAATAGGAAGGGAACGCTGTGATTGAAGGAAGGCAGGATAAGGTTTGTCTTGGAAGGGCTGAGGATTTTATTGTGTGTTGTGTTAACTTTAGTAGGAAAAAGGGTCCTGGAAGCACCAAGAGATTCCAAATTCTTGCATTTCAATTGTCAGTTTGCTCTCATGGTTCAGCTTTACTCGTAACCAGGAGATTTTGGAAGAAGTTTGGTGTTGGTGTGGGAGGAGTTTTGGTTGCTTGCTTTGGTTCTCTTGTAACAAGCTCTGTACCATCTTTGTCATTTATGGATAATGTCCTGAAATCCTTGGCTCCTCCTTTGGGATTTTGGGGTGGAGCAGGTGTCCCTTGGCTACTCCTTTGGGATTTTGGGGTGGGACACGTATCCCTCGGCTCCTCCTTTGGGATTTTGGGGTGGAGCAGGCATCCCTTGGCTCCTCCTTTGGGATTTTGGGGTGGAGCAGGTGTCCCTTGGCTCCTCCTTTGGGATTTTGGGGTGGGACAGGTATCCCTCGGCTCCTCCTTTGGGATTTTGGGGTGGGACAGGTATCCCTCGGCTCCTCCTTTGGGATTTTGGGGTGGGACAGGTATCCCTCGGCTCCTCCTTTGGGATTTTGGGGTGGGGCAGGTGTCCTTTGGCTCCTCCTTTGGGATTTTGGGGTGAGGCAGGTATCCCGTGGCTCCTCCTTTGGGATTTTGGGGTGGAGCAGGTGTCCCACCAGGCTCTCTCTCCCTGCAGACCTACATTGGTTCTCTCCTGGTGTCTGTGAACCCCTACCAGGAGCTGGACATTTACACCGTGACTCAGATGCAGCTTTATCGGGGCGTGAACTTCTTCGAGCTGCCCCCACACCTGTGAGTGTTCCATGGGATCTCCGTGGGCATTGCTGATGTGGGATTTCCCTGTAAGGCACCACAGTGGTGTCCTAGGCCTGGTTTTACTGTCAGGCCTTGAGTCAGGCTCAAGTTTTGAGCCCAGCTCTCCCAGTGGTCATACCTGGGGGTTGGAATGAGATGGTCTCTAAGATCCTTTCCAATCCATTTCGGGATTCTGTGACCCTGTCCAATACTTGTAACGTTCAAAACTCCTGGAAACTTCCCTATTCCTCCTCCCTAATGGATTTTTCCCCTCCGAATTCCTCCCGTGCCCATCCCAGCTATGCCATAGCTGACAACGCCTACAGGGTGATGTGCAATGAGTACAACAACCACTTCATCCTCATCTCTGGGGAGAGTGGGGCTGGCAAGACAGAGGCATCCAAGAAAATCCTGCAGTACTACGCCGTGACCTGTCCCACCACAGAGCAGCTTCAGACTGTCCGGGACCGGCTCCTGCTCTCCAACCCCGTCCTCGAGGTGAGAAACTAAAGGAAAGCCCGAAAAAATGCAGAGGGGTTGGAGTTGGTGGCCTCACTGCTTGAGGATTTCCAGCAAATCTGAAGCCCTGAGCAGGAATGGCCGATATTGGCACAGCCTCTGAAGGAATATTTGGGTTTTAATGTCATTTAATGTTCGAAAATTGAAATTTGGGGGTTTGAGTTGAGGATGGCTGAAAGAAAGTACAAGAAAATGCAAGAAAATACAAGAAAATACAAGAAAGTATAAGAAAACTGCACCGTGCAGCAGTTCCTTGGGGCCTCAGTCATAAGTTAGATAAGAAAAAGCAATAATTGGTTTAGCTGAATTCCACTTTAAAGCTATGAAAATGCAGTAGTTTGTATTGCTTTAATCCCAGTAAATTTGGGCTGAAGCAGCAAATCTTGGTGACTGGAACTGGGTGTGATGCTCTCAGTGAGGTGAGAAGTGATTTTTTGCCTCTCTGTTTATCCCCAGGCTTTCGGGAATGCAAAAACCCTGCGCAATGACAACTCCAGCAGGTTTGGGAAGTACATGGATATCCAGTTTGATTTTAAGGTGAGAAAAAACTCCGTGGAGCTGTGGGAAAAGGAGCTGTGCCTGAGAAACCTCCTGGACACCGAGCAGGCAGCCCAGGATTTATTAATTCTTACACTGCACATCTCTGCCCCTGTTTTTACAGAGTTTGCATTTTGCAGGTGAGGTCCTTGGTTTTCCATGCTGGAAGCTTCCAGCACTGCTGGCGACCCTGGCAGTGCTCCATGGAAAGCTGATTGAGAGTTTTAAAGCTCAGGTTACTTTTACAAATCCTTGTGCTCTTGCTGGACACTCTTAAACAAAAAGGTGGCAGATAAATGACAGCAGAATTGGGTTTTTCCTGAGCTCATTCCTGAGAGTAAAGAAACAGCAACCACAGGGATTGTTGGTGGTTTTTGGTGTTGATTTGCCTGCTTTGCTCTGCCAGGGAGCTCCAGTGGGAGGGCACATCCTCAGCTACCTGATAGAGAAATCCCGAGTTGTCCACCAAAACCACGGGGAGAGGAATTTCCATATTTTCTACCAGCTGCTGGAGGGTGGAGACAAGGATCTGCTCTGCTGGCTCGGGCTGGAGCGCAACCCCCAGAAATACACGTACCTCATCCAGGTCAGTGGGAGCTGCAACAGCTCCGTGGCTCCCATCAGGAATTTGGGATGGAAAATGCAGCTTGGGTAGAAGATATTTGTAGCCTAAAAATAAAGGATGGCTGGAAGATCAAGGTCTGCACAACTTCAGCCAATTTATGGTGATGCTCTCCACGCTCAGGGCTTTGATTTGTTTGAGGTTTCCAGTATAAACTGAAAGATTTGATGGAAGGGGCAACATTCAGGATTGATAACAGTGAAAAAACTCGCTGAGGGGACTGGAAATGAAAGCAGCGTGCCCAGAAGTATCTGTGTCTGCTGATAATAAAGTTCTTTACCAATTAATTGTATTAATTCATCTTTCTTTTACTGCCTAGGGTCGGTGTGCCAAAGTGTTTTCTATCAATGACAAGAACGACTGGAAAATAGTCCGGAAAGCTTTTTCCATCATTGACTTCACTGAAAAAGATATTGAGGTACTGCTTTTTAAAAGGGATGGAGCCAATTTCAGAGCTCTTGGCCTGAGGTGATGGAAGCGGCCGTGCCTGGGAGAGGGGTTAAGGGTGGAACAGGACACATTTTGGGTGGTCAGGACCTGAAAGGGCCAGCAAGAAACGTGGAGAGGGACTTGGACAAGTGGCAGGACAAAGGGGAATGGCTTCCCACTGCCAGAGAGTAGGTTTGGATTAGATATTGGGAAGAAATTGGGTCCCTGGCATGGGTTGCCCGGAGAAGCTGTGGCTGCCTCATCCCTGGAGTGTCCAAGGCCAGGCTGGATGGGGCTTGGAACAGCCTGGGATAGTGGAAGGTGTCCCTGCCCATGGCAGGGGGTGGAAGTGGATGATCTCCAAAGTCCTTTCTGTGGGAATCCAGAGTGCAGAGAATATTCCTCTGCCTGTTTTGAAGGATTCAACCCCCCTGAACAATGCAGTTTTTGACCTTTATCCATGGAGAAAACTGCCTACACTTTGGGAAGAATTAAAATCTACACCAATGTGAACCAGATAGTAGAATATTATATAAGAATGTCACAGGGTGAAGAATTTAGAGATTTTGGGTTTGTTGATGTAGTAAAGAGATAAATAGTGAGGTTTCCAAAATGGTGGATGTTTACATCATTTTAGGCTTCGTGCTCCTTCTTCCAGACCTCCATTTTCTGCAGCAGAAGGAGCTTAGCATGAGTGGGTAGAATTTGCCTCAGTTCTGGTCTGTGTTACAAGGGGATTTACTGGGCATTGGTGGAAAAGTAAAAATATCTGTAGTTTCAAACTTCTATTGGGTAAAATTGGGTAAAATGCCTTTAAATTAAAATTTAAAATGCCTGCAAAATCTTGATATGAGGTCACTCTCAGCATTTTTCTACTCTGGCTACGTTCCCTGTAACCTTGTAGCTGCTAAGATCTTAATAAACAACCCTTGAAGAAGAAGATAGAAAATGCTGGTCTGTCCCATCTGCTTAGGGAATTTCTAGCAAGGACTGTGAGATTTTCTCCCATCGGGAGAAGTTGATTTATGGCACAAAACGTGTCACTTTCCACCCCAAACCGTTCTGGGATCCCATGCTGCTGTGGGATCAAGGGAGTGGGTGGTGAAGAGCACGATGCCAGTGAGTTCTCTGCTTCACCTCCTCCAGCCCGGCCAAAATTCTGTTAATTAATGATAGGAAAGATCAGCACTGCCCCATGGGGCTGTGGGAACCCGAGTTCTAATGGAATATCTCCCATTATCAGCATCTCTTTGGAATCGTTGCCAGTGTCCTGCACCTGGGGAACATCCAGTTCGAAGAGGACAGCAATGGCCACGCCATCATCCGTGATGGGACACAGATCAAGTGGATTTCCAAGGTGCCTCTGCCCACCTCGGCTCAGAATTCCCAGTGCTAGGAGGGAAACTTTAACCCCGCTGTGATTTTCTTATAGGGACAAAAAAGTTCCTCCCAAAAGCACCGGGATAACTCTGAAAACACCCAGCTCTTGTAAATCTTCTTGAGTTTTCTCCCTGAAATCTCCTCATTTCCTGTGGTTCCAAGATGAGGGTGACTGGGAAGGGGCTGGGGGTTGTGCCCTGCTGATCCCACAGTGCTGCTTATTTAAACAGGGGCCTGTGGCTGTGCTCTGAGTGCAGATATTTCTCTCCCTGCAGCTCCTGGGTGCTCACTTGTCCATCCTGCAGGAAGCTCTCACCCACAGGAAGATCGAAGCCAGATCTGAGGAGGTACCGGGGGGTTCTGTGGCGTCCCAGATTCATCTGGGAAAGCCCAAGGTGGGGGGTGGATGAGGAGCCAGGGACATCCCTCTGGCTGCCCCTCCTCCTCCAAATCCCCTTCTTCCAGCCTGAGACACTAAACTGAACTAGATTGGAGTTTGATTCCTCAACAAGGCAGGAGCTGTTCAAAAGCTGCATCGGGGACTTGTATTTGAGCCAAACAATTTCCCCTTGCCCAGCCCATGGTGCTTCTTGGGAAACTGGGCTGCATAGAGGAAAACCCTGGGAAAAACCAGAGAAAAGCACTGGGAAAAACCAGAGAAAAACACTGGGAAAAACCAGAAAAAAACACTGGGAAAAATTGCTCTTTGAACGTTTTGTATTTTCATTTTCATAATATAAAACTATAATGATGTCAGAATATTCCCCCACTATGTCTAAACGAATACCCACCAACATGTAGTGCCCCAAACCTGCTGCCAGGTGGGGATACACCAGACTGAAGGAACACTGATGGAAAATGATGGCAGAATGTGGGTAGGATCAAGGAATTCCTGAGTCTTTTGGGTTGGAAAGGACCTGAAGGGTGACCCCATACCAATCCCCTGCAGGAATAGCTGCAGTCCAGGGGTGGCTGTGCTGTGCTGTAGGACAATGCAGCTGCTTCTCCATGCCACAGATGTGACCTGGCCGTGCAGAAGTTTGCTCTGATGGCCCGTGGTGTTTATCCTCTCTGGGATATCTTAATTTCCAGGTGCTCAGCCCTCTGAATGTGGACCTGGCCTTCTATGCCCGGGACGCCGTAGCAAAGGCAATTTATGGAAGGACTTTCACTTGGCTCGTCAACAAAATCAATGGCTCTCTTGCCAACAAGGTTGGTTTCTTGTCTGGGGTGCTCTGAGACACTGAATGCTCCTAAAATGCCTCCAGAGAAGCCCCACAACCCTCATCACCAAATATCTGGGATGTTGGATAATCGCTGCTGGGACATCCCCCAGCCCTGAGCTGGGAAACCCTTCAGTTCCTCCCTGGTAAAGAGTTCTAGCAGTTCATTATGTGCTTTAAAGTGGCTTCTCCACTGCCATTTCTCTCAAAGAGAAAGTTTGAAATTCAGGTGACAGCAGCCACCTGCAGGGAAGGAGCAATGGCAGAGCAGGACTGTTTTTGACAGGATTCGACTCAGAAAACAGTTATTGGCCTGCTGGATATTTATGGCTTTGAAGTGCTGGACACAAACAGGTACAGGCTATTCCTAGGATTTGGGGTGACCTGGGGGCACGGGAGGGTCCTGCATGAATTTTTGAGGGTGCCCTCAGCCCAGCAGGGCGAGGTACAGGGGACTAAAACCTGGCTGCAGGGGTTTGCTGGGCCCCAGGAAAAGCTTTCCCTTAGGCTTCAGATCTGGTTTGGGCTGTGCAACAGGGGTGGGTTTGATCTGTGTGGGAACGGGGGTTTGATCTGTGTAAAAATGGGAAATTTGGTCCCTGTGGGAATGGGGTTTGGTCTCTGTGGGTGGTTTAGTCCATGGAGGAAGAAGCAGAACTGCCCCTGGAACACCCCAAACCTGCTGCTGATTTAACCTCCCTGAAGCTTTGAGCAGTTCTGCATTAATTACTGCAACGAGAAGCTGCAGCAGCTGCTGATTGAGATGACCCTGAAAGCAGAGCAGGAGGAATATGAACTGGAAGGGATTGAGGTAAATTCGATTTCCCCCTCCCTTTTCCCTTTGAGCTGCCATTACCCTGAATGCTTTTGATCATCAGTGTGAAAGTCATCCTGCTTTTTTAGTTGGTTATTTCTCCCGTGGGAAGCATAGGATTTGCCAGGGGTCTCTTTCTGGGACCCTTTGGAAGTGCAATTTAGGCCAGACTTAATTAACATCATTTAAGGAAGAAGTAGGACCTTCCCCAAAACTCAGACACTCGGCAGTGATGGTGTCCCTGGAGAAGGAGGGACTCCAGCAGTGTAAAACATGGGAAGATGGAGAGGATTAGAGGAGAGAACAAGAGAAAGCAGAACTCTGGAGTGGGATCATGGATCACTGTGCTGTCACCTTTTCCCTCAGTTGATCCTAATTCCCAGCACTCATTTCAGCAAGATCTGAGGCTGGATCTGATTTCAGTTCCAGAGGATTTGAAAAATTGCAAAGAAAAGGTCTTTATCTAAAACCATTCTTCCTTTTTCCCCTCTTCCAGTGGGAGCCAATCCCGTATTTTAACAACAAAATCATCTGTGACTTGGTTGAGCAGAAGCACAAAGGAATAATCTCCATCCTGGTAAGAACAGTTTGTGCTCAATGAAAATGCAGACCTGGGCCTTGCTCTAATGGTCCTTAATCACATTTTACCCTCTAATTATGGGATGGGTCTGTGTTATCCAGAACATAAACACAGATTCCTGTAACAAACACCCAGAGCATGAGGCAGAGGGTCTATTTTTGGGGGGAGTTAAAGGTGGGGGATGTTCTGCTTCCCCTGCAATGGGGCTTTGGGTTTGGGGGACAAAGTTGTACTAAATGTTATCCAGGAGGGAATATGAGCTCTGAGCAGCTCTGACCCAGTGCCTGCTGTTCCAGGATGAGGAATGTTTACGGCCTGGGGAAGCGACTGATTTGAGCTTCTTGGAAAAGCTGGAAGAGAAAGTAGGAGATCATGCCCACTTCGTGACGTATGCATTTACCCTCTGTATCTTCCCGTCCCATATCCAGGCCTGGGGAGGGAACAACCTCTGCCTTGCCCCTGGGGGAATCAAACAGCCCATCCAGATGTTGGAAAGCTCCACTGGTGGATCCAGGGTGCTGGGAGGTGTGAGCGGGGCTGTCTCTTCACTGGTGTGATGCTTGAGTCTGTCATTCCACACCAAATTAAGGATTCCTGGGATTTGGACCAGGATTTTAGCCCAGGAAGGTTTAATGGCTTTGGCCACGGCTGGCTTTGGCCCCCACGGACTCCAGGGCAAGCTGAAGATGTTGTGACAAGGAGCCAAATGCCTGAGGCTGAGGGGGGAGGATATGTAAATATTGACACCCATCTTGTTCTGTGCGAGCTTGGAGTACAAAGAGGAGAGAAAAAGCTCCTCTCCCCCAGCTGAGTGACATTTTGGTTCCTACTCCATTTGGAGGGGTTTTGGATCCCATTTTGGTGGCAGCTGAGCACGTTGGCACCGGGCTGTGCTGGCACTTCCCTGCAGAAGCTGCTGAAGGGCTGTGACAAGTCATCAATTGAGAGTCACAGTGCTGAGCTGTCACTGTTCCCGCAGCTCTGAACTCCACCACAGCCAAGTGGAAAATTTGGAGCCAGCTTCCCTGTCACCACAATGTGCCTTAATGCTGTTCTGCCTGATTAAAAGCTTTAAATAGAAGTGCTGGAGCTCCTTCCACGAGATGTGCTCTTGGAAGGAGCTTTGATACACGAACGTGCTGTTGTGACACTCGGCTCTGCTGTTTGTGACTGCTTACAAAGCTGAAACTTCAACTGTGAAGTTGCTCTTTTTTTTTCTTGTTTGGGTTGGTTTTTTTTCTTCTCCCAGGAATCCTTGCTTTCCAAAATATTCCTGCTATTATTCTCAAACATTTGGATTCCTCCTTTGTATTTGAGTTCTTGCTCTAGGGAAAGAATCTGAGATCCTTTCCCCCCAGCTTTGCTTTGGGGTCAAGGCAGCTGGTGGGTTTTTTCCCCACATGAGCAGTAAAAATGTGTTTAAATGGAGGTTGTGGGAAGAAATCTTAGTGTTTCTGGAATGGGTGATCACTGCTAAACAGCAGTGAGTGGATCCCAGGTATCCTGAGGAGTTTGTGGGAGCTGCCTCCCGTTCTCTGCTGCCAGCAGGGACAGATGATAGTTTGACCATGGGCCAGAACTCCCCAGCCAGAGCCACATCAGCAGCATCAAACCCCACATTTCCAGCTGGGCCTCTCCCTAGGCTGAGGGAATCTCTTTGCTGCTCTTTCTCCTGGTGTTTTGTTGGATTTTTCCCCCGGCAGGCGCAAGCTGGCGGATCAGAAAACGCGGAAATCCATCGACTGGGTGGATTTCCGCCTCCTCCACTACGCAGGAGAGGTCACCTACTGTGCTGTGGGTGAGTGAGGAACGGCCAGGCTGCAGCTCCTGAGCTCCTAAACTGCTGTGGGTGGTGATGACCTGATGGGAAGAGGAATTGCCAAACACCTTCCCTCTGCAGGCACTGACCTGGGAGTCTTAAATGTGCCCACAGTGAGAATTTCGAGGGTGTGAATGTTCCAATTTTCTTTCTAATTTTCTTTTAATGTAAATTTTTTGCCCCCAGGATTTCTGGAGAAGAATAATGATCTACTGTACAGAAACCTGAAGGAGGTAAGCACAAAAAAAGGGATCTTGGAGCAGAAGATTTATTTACTCACTTCAGCAAACCAAAACATCCTTTTTTCTTTAGCACTGATTTTTAGGCACCTCTGTGGGCATTCTCAGGGCTGTGCTGCTCCCAGGAGGAGTAGAAGGGCTGCTCCACAGGGCAACTTTTATCTCCTCATGTTTCAGGTGCTGTGCAACTCCAAGAACAGCATCATGAGGGATTGCTTCCTCCTGTCGGAGCTGGACAACAGGAGGAGGCCAGAGACTGTGAGTTCTGCCTTTAGTCTTAACTCTGAGTATCAGCTCAGCTCCCCAGGTCTTGGTTTAACCACTGATCCCTTCCTCAGTCCTGATGGCCATAAAACACAGCAAGTTCCACCTCAAGCTGAGGAAGAGCTTTCCATGGAGGGTGGCAGAGCCCTGGGAGGTGCTGTGGGGGGGCCTGGAGTCATTCCAAACCCCCTTGGACACGTTCCTGTGTCACCTGCCTTGGGAGGGGTTTGGACTGGGTGATCTCCAGAGCGCCCTTCCCACCCCAGCTCTTGTGGGATTTTGGGATTCCTGCACTTGGTGGATGTTTTTGCTGCCATCCACCCCTGAGAGCTCCCAGCAGCCAGCAAGGTGACATCCCATAACACATCCCCCAAGGAGCAGGGAGCACTGAAGGGCTGCCTGGTGTGTCCAGCTGCATGGCCAGGGCTCGAACGCTGCAGCTCAGCACTGTCACAACCGACCCTGCTCCAAAAACTCCAGGCTGCCCCAAATGCACCATCAGCTTTTGCTTCCAGGTTTCACCTGCACGCAGGGAGTGGATTTCAGTTCCTGCAGGGAAAAGTTACAAAGCTCAGAAATTTTTTTGATGCTGTCTTAGGTTGCGACCCAGTTCAAAAACAGTCTGACGAGTCTCATCGAGATCCTGATGTCCAAGGAGCCCTCGTACATCCGCTGCATCAAACCCAACGAGAGCAAGGAGCCTGGTAAGGCTGGGGCTGAACACTCTGCTGAGTCCAAGGAATGGCCAGAGGAATTCGTTGGGAGCAGGGTGTATAAGTTGTTTGTGTTTATATTTATATACAAATAGCTTGGTTAAGCTGGCGGCAAATTCATCCCCGTGGGTAATCAGGGATTTGATTCCTTCCCGGTTTCCCCCAACACGTGGGCACGTGGGAGAGCCTCTCCAGGCAGAATGGAGCAGTGAAGGTGTGCTCTTGCTCCAGGGAAGTTTGATGATTTCCTGATCCGACACCAGGTGAAGTACCTGGGGCTGATGGAGCACCTGAGGGTGAGACGGGCTGGCTTCGCATACCGGCGCAAATACGAGCTCTTCCTGCAAAGGTGAGGGAGCTGCTTCCCCTCTGCCCAGCAAATCCTGCCCTCCTGAGGGCTCCAGAGCAAGCAAAACTCGAGTCCCAGCTGTGGGAGCTGTCAGCAGATCCTCCTCTGCTTCAGAAATACCCTTTGCACGTTGTGTCTTGTCTGCGTCGTTTTGATCCGCGCCGGCATCTTCTGCCTTGAGTGAAGCAGAAGGAATTTGAGGGGGTTCCTCAAACTTCAGGTCGTTTGTGTTGATGTCCCTGCTGATCTTTCAGGTACAAAAGTCTCTGTCCAGCTACCTGGCCACACTGGCATGGGCCAGCAGCAGAGGGTGTGGAGAGGCTCATCAAACACATCGGTTACAAGCCTGAGGAATACAAATTAGGAAGGTAAATTCCTTGCTCTGCTGCTCAGTGTTTGCTGTCCTGGATCCTCTGTCCTGGCTGTGGCAGGAGCAAGGAGAGAGATAAACCCCCAAATACACAAATTTCCTCATTATTTTTACCTGTTTCCATGGGAGCTTGAATCCAGCCCCGTTTCTTCCATCCCTGGGTTAGGGCTCCAGCTTCTCCTGCTTCCCTGGGCAGCCCAAGGCAGCTTAGGCTTGGGTGGCATTGCAGCTGCTGGGGGGGCTCTGAGCCTGTTCAGGGCAGCTGGAAGGGTGGCTCACCATGGATAACTTCTCTTTTTCAGAACCAAAATATTCATCCGTTTCCCAAAGACCCTGTTTGCCACGGAAGATGCCTTTGAGTACAGAAAGAACCTGCTGAGTAAGGCCCCAGTTCCCTTGGGCTGGGACAGAGGAGCCTGGGGAATCCGTGTTCCTGGCTCTGGGTTGGATGGGGCTTGGAGCAACCTGGGATGGTGGAAGGTGTCCCAGCCCATGGCAGGGATGGGCTTTAAGGTCTCTCCCAGCCCTGATCTGCACAGCTCTGCAGAATCCATGGAAAACTCAGTCAAGTTGCTCCAGGCTGGGGAGAAATCCCCACCTGAGCCCTGGATATGTGGCTCCTTTAGAGCTCCTCAGTCCTATACCTGCCTGTCCATGCCCAGATGCACCAAGCACCTTTCCCTTGAGATTGGGATCTCTCCTGTCTCATCCCAGTCTGTACCTGCTTGAAAAGCACAACTGAAGGGCAGGGTACCTACAGGGGCCTCTTCTGGTCCCGTTGGTGTTGTGGCCCCTCTGTTCCCCGTGCCACAGAGTGCAGGAATTTGGCTCCCCAACACCCTGACCCTGCAGGTGCCAGTGATGTCTCTGCCTTCTTCCCAGTTTCAAGACTCCAGGCCAAATACAAAGGATTCCTTGGGAAAAGAGCGTACCAGAAGAAGAGGAAAGCAGGTACAGGCTCTGGAATGTGGGGTTCTCTTAGGGCTAAGCTTTCCACAGGAGCTGGAGCCTTGGGAAGTCCCAAATCCATGGTGCTGTGGGGCTGCTGGGGTCAGAGGAGGTGGCAGCTGCACCCCAGAGCATTTCCAGAGGTTCCTTTAGTTCTGTTTGGATCCTCACACCACGAACTGCTCTTGGTCTCAGCGGTGGGAGTAGCTCTGAGGAGCAGCAGCACCTTCTGTCCCTCACGAGGGGACATTGTGGGGTACCTGGAGGTTATGGGGACATTCTGGGGTGCCTGGGGGGTTGAGGGGACATTCTGGGGTACCTGGGGGTTATGGGGACATTCTGGGGTACCTGGGGGTTGAGGGGGACATTCTGGGGTACCTGGGGGTTATGAGGACATTCTGGGGTACCTGGGGGGTTGAGGGGGACATTCTGGGGTACCTGGGGGGTTGATCATCAGCTGCTGGGAGATAAACCCCTCTTATCACAGCAGGCTGATACCAAGTGCAGGCTCAAAGCAGCTTTCTGGGCTGTGGGCAGGGACAGCAGGAGGCTGAGAAGGGACAAGGCCTGGCCTTGCTGCCGAGCCCCACAGCTCAGGTGGAGCTGGATCCAGCACAGAAAAGAGAACATTCCAAACGTGCTGCTCCCACCAGCTGAGTTTTAGAGCTGCAAAATAACCAGTTTTAACTTCTGCTGGGTCCATGCAAAGGCCAAGGCCCAGGACTGATTTCCTCTTGCAGCAATCAAGCTGGAGGCCTTCTGGAGAGGAGCCCTGGCACGGAGGGCTGCCAAGAAGAGGACGTGGGCAGTGCAGACCATCAGGAAGTAACTGTCCCAACAATATTTCCCAACCACGGAATCCTGGAAGGGTTTGGGTGGGAAGGGAACTTAAAGCCCATCCAGTGCCACCCCTGCCATGGGCAGGGACATCTTCCACTAGCCCAGGTTGCTCCAAGCCCCATCCAACCTGGCCTTGGACACTTCCAAGGATCCAGGGGCAGCCACAGCTTCTCTGGGCACCCTGTGCCAGGGCCTCAGCACCTTCACAGGGAAGAATTTCTTCCCAAATTTCCTTATGCTTCTCCACTCCCTTCATCCTCCCTCTCCACTCCCCTAAACTCAGCTCCTGAAGTAGAGCACCGTGCTTTGGCCAGCAGAACTTGGCAAAAACTCTTAATATTTAGACTATTCTAAAGCTTGAGATTTCCATGGCTGACACCTGAGCTGACACCAGTGATCCTTAGCCTGTTGTGTGCCATCCATCCCTCCCCTCAATTCCATGGATTTTTGGAGGCCATGGGATGTTTTCTGTAGGTTCATAAATGGCTTCATCAATCGGAAGAAACCCCTTTGCCCAGAGAACAGGGACTTTGTGAGGCTCTCACAGTACTATTACCTGATGAAGCTCCGAGACCACCTCCCAAAAAATGTCTTGGATGAGAGCTGGCTCCAGCCTCCCTCCATCCTGGAAGAGGTGAGAGCTTCTGGGGGTTTTGGGAGAGGTGGAGCTGGCTCCTGTTTGGTGTGTGCACGTTCCAGGTGGGGGGAAGTGATCTGCTGCTGGCTCATCCTCTGTTCAGAGCCTTTGGGAAAGCCCCAGATCTGCTGGGTTTGGGTGGGAATGGGAGGAATGGGACAGCAGTTGGTGTTTCCAAAAGAAACGAGGAAGCTCCATGTCAGTGTAAGGAATAAAAAGGGAAAATGCACTGAGAGAAAAGTGAACTCAGGAACCCTAATAAAGACAAAATTAATCCCACGGTGCTTTAGGCTCATGGCACAGACAGAGCTGTTTGAACAACTCCCCTGCTTTATTTTTTTGCTGGGTTTTTTAATGCAGACATCAGAGATGCTCCGGAAAATCTGCATGAGGAACCTGGTGAGGAAATACTGCCGAGGGCTCACTGCTGAGAGGAAAGTGCAGGTAACCAACCCCTGGAATGCAAATGTGGGGGCTCAAACAGTGATCTCAGCTCCCTGAGGATCCTCTGGAACACAGGCAGCACCTTCTGATCCTGCTGCTCACCATCAGTCCCTCAGGGATGAGAGCAAAAACCCCTGGAGCCAAGGATTTCCTCCAGTGTCCCTCATAACGGACAGAGCAGACACGTGGGGCTTAATTTATGGCCTGAAAACTGCTCTTGATGTAATTGGAAAAGACCCATAAATAACAAAAAAAACTCTGTAGGATTTTCCCTGCTGCCCCTTCATTTGGTGTAAGCCAGGAATAACCCAAAGCTGCCGGAAGGAGCGCAGCACAATTCCAAAATTCCGTGAGTGTGGTGGGCAGCACGTGGGCTGAAGGATGCTGTGGAGTAGCAGAGTTTGTGTTGTCCCCTCTGATGTTCCCAGTGGAGGAATTCCAGGGTAAAGGCCGTTCCTTCTCCCACCAGCTGCAGCAGAAGGTGGTGACCAGCGCTGTTTTCAGTGGGAAGAAGGAGGGATACCTGGAGAGCTTGAGCCAGCCCTTCCTGGACACCCGCCTGAGTGAGTTCAGCAAACCCCCAGAGGCCTCAGCCACATGCTGCTGGCTCAGGAAAGTCCTGCTTGACCAAAAAGATTCTTTTCCCAAGAAAAATTCCCTCCTGGCACAGGCAGTATCACCTGCCTTTGGAGCTCCTCCCTCTGTCACACGGAGTGAACACAGTGATGGATGTGCCAGATTGTTCCCAAACTGGGGATACTGGGATCCCTCTGGGACAGGGAGCCATGATCCTGAGCAGAATTCCCCAGGGGCTGGCATGGATCAGGGTCTGAACCAACAGCAGACTCGAGAACAGGCAGAAGCTCCCGGTGTGAACTGACTTGTCAGGCAGGAAAAGGCACCAAAAATGGGTTTGGGAGCAGCTGGAGGTGATCCCCCTCAGTTTGGAAGGGAGCATTCCAAGAGGAAAAGGCTGGTTGGGATGGAGGCAGCTAAAGCAGCTCCCTGGTGTCTGCTGGGGGGTGGGGAGTGTCTGTCTGGGGCTGTGGCTCTGCCACCCTCACCCAGTTTCTCTTTCTGGTTTGCCCCTCAGAGGAGAACGACCTAAACCCCAAAGTACTGCAGCTCATCCGTGGGGAGAACATCAAGGTAAAGGAAGGACAGAACTCTTGGAATTACCTTCACAGAGTCCTGGAGCTGGCTGCTCACCCAGGAGCTGAGGAAAGCAGTGGAGTCACCATTTCCTTGCTTTTAAATCAGAGACAGGTCTCAAAATATTCCTAATTAGAAGTTATTTAAGGTTCCTTTTAATGAAAAGAACATTCCTAGCCCTGTCCAGGGCAGGAGCAGAGCTGGTGTGTCCATGGTCACAGGAGGTCACATGGGCATGGAGGGCACAGGGGCTCCATCATTCCCAGAACAGGATTTTCCATCCTGAATTTCCCAGTGGAAGGAATCCAGACCCCTGTGAGCTCACAGCTGCTGTGAGCTGGGACCTGCAGCTCCACAGGCAGAGCTGCTTCCAGTCAGGAAAATCCAAACCCCTGGAGCAGGAACTTGCAGGAGTGGAAATGCTGATTCCAACTCGTTGTTTTCAGTATGTGACCCCCGTGATAAAATATGACAGGAACGGCTTCAAGGCACGGGAGAGGCTCCTGGTGCTGACCCAGAGCTCAGCTTACGTGGTGGAGATGGCCAAGATCAAACAGAAAATCGAATATTCCACACTGAAAGGTACCAGGGGGAGTCATTGGCCGAGGCTGGATGGGACTAGGAGCAGCCTGGGCTGGTGGAAGGTGTCCCAATGGGATGGTCCTTAACGTTCCTTCCAACCCAAACCGTTCCATGATGGTTCTCTGAGTTGTTGTGGGGCTTCCCATCCTGCCAGGCACCCTTTTAGGAAGGATGAAATTCTGAAACATCCTCTTGCAAAGATATTTGGATGATCTACCCCTCTTTTCCTGGGGGCTGGACAAAGCCTTGAAGGGTGATTTTATGAGGAAGAGTTCCTTGAAGTGTTGAAGTGCAGGAGGACATCACTTTCTACTGACATGGAGGGGAGAAAAAATAACCCAAAACTTTCCTATGCTGGTTTGTGGGTATTTTTTAATCCTGGAACTGTTGGAAGTGCAGTTCAGGAGTAGAACGGATCCTTCTCCCTCTTCTGGAAAGGTTTGGAGCAAACAGGTCGTGCAGGGCTTTAAATCACCCCTGTTGGAATTGGGCTATGGACAAACCTTCAGAAGGTTTTTTGAAAACTCAGATTAATTAATTTAAGTAGGAGCTTTGTGTGTTTTGCTCTAAGAATGGGAACATTCTTCACTCTCAGGAAGGACAGAGCCCTCTGTAACTCTGTGGGGCTGGAGTCACTGCTCCTGGGGGAAGGGGCTGGGTTTGGTAGGATTTCCTCTAATTTTGGGGTTCTTTTGAAGGGATCTCCACCAGTAACCTGAGCGATGGCATCGTGGTCATTCACGTTCCTGAGGACAACAAGCAGAAGGTAGGAAATGGGGATGTAGCTCCTGTGAGCTGCTGGTTAAAGTGAGGTCGTGGGGCTGATGCTTCTCACACCATCCTGGGAACTCCTGGAATGACACAATTCCTGATTTTTATTAAGTCTGTAATCAGCCAGGCCTTTCCATTCTTGCTATCTCAACATGAAAATTTTCACTTGGAATCCCAACCTGTCCAAGAGTTGTGCAGAGCCAGAAGGTTCCCCCTGAGCCTCCTTTTCTCCAGGCTGAGCCCCTTTCCCAGCTCCCTCAGCCTCTCCTGGGGTGACTCTCCACACCCTTCCCAGCTCCATCCCCTTCCCTGCTTTTTCTTCGAACCAATAAATCCCAAACAATCCCTGGAAAAGGTGTTTAAATCAGTCACTTCTGCCTGGCACTCACTGCTCTGACATCCCAAAGGAGTTGCTGTGCACCATCACGTGCTGGGGTGATGCCAGGTGACTTTATCCCTCTTTTTTTTTCTGGTTTCCAGGTGATTTTATCCCTCTTTTTTTTTGGTTTCCAGGGAGATGTGATACTGCAGTGTGAGCACCTCTTTGAGACGGTGACCAAGCTCTGCATATTGGCCAACAAGCAAAGTGTTGTGAAAGTGGTGAAGGGAAGGTAAGGAAGGCAGGAAGGTGGAGGGGCAGCATCTGTTCCATGGAAAAACCTTTTAGGCCTGGACTAGGCCAAGATTATTGACATCACCCCGACAGACAGTGCCCAAAGCTGGACAGGGCTGGTGCAGCAGCATCTCTGTTTTTGTGACTTCCAGAGGCACAGGGAGAAGAGATGGGAGAAAATGGATTAAAAATCATTCCAGTGCTTTTCCCAGGCAGATGAATCCTTCTTCCATGGTGGTTGCACCTTGCTAGGGGTGCCCCACCTGCCTAAACCCAACTTATTTCTAGGTGCTTGTACTTTAAACTCACATTTTTTTCAGTTTTCTGATGTGACCTGGGCGTGAGGTCGTGGCTTTAGTGGTTCCACAGGGGATCTCATTAGCCCCAGGAAAGCCAGCTGGGAAGCTGTGGGTCACCTCAGGCCAAATGCTTCTCTCCCAGAAGTATTGAGGACACCCAAAATGTGATTGCAGGATGCTCCCAGTCCCAGCCCCAAGCTCCTGGCAGGTGGATGCAGTCCGTGTCTCTGACCTCTCTGGGAATTGGAGCTGGCAGGTGAAACCTGCACTTCTGCTGCAGCTTTTCAGCCTGGCCTTTGCGTTTCAGCTCTAATTAGATTTGGTGTGCTCAGTGCTTTCCTCCAGGTCAGATCTGCTTAGCTTCCAGTGCTTAATTGCACCAGGAACACTCCAAAGCCTGGGCTGGGCAGGCTTGTTCCATTCATCAACCCACTTTGGCTTGTTGGGATAATGCAATTGTTGAGGAAATTCACCTAAGCTGGAGGCTCTGATCTGCTCCTCTAACGAGATTTGCCCAGGGAACAGGAATAAAGGGGGTTTAGAGTAAAGCCTCTTGTGGAGAGAGCTCTCCAGGGGCGTTCTGTGCTTCCAGCCTCCGGTTCCGCGTCGGCTCCGGGAAGGAGGGGACCATGGTGTTCACCGTGGGGCCGGAGCCTCAGGTCTTCAAGGACAAAACTGGGCAGCTCACAGTGGTAAGGCCTCAGCTGAGCTCAGGGAGGCACCTGGAGCTTCCTCCTTTGGAATCTCCTGCAGAGAGCACGGATCCTGGGAGTCCAGGAGGGACCGAGTCCTCTCCCAAAGCTGGAAGTGACCACCCCATCACTGTCACCTGCATGAGGGATGGGTGTCCCAGCTCCAGGGATTGTCCCAGGGATGAGGGATGGGTGTCCCAGCTCCAAGGAATTGTCCCAGGGATAAGGGATGGGTGTCCCAGCTCCAGGGATTGTGCAGGAATTGTCCCAGGGATGAGGGATGGGGGTCCCAGCTCCAGGGATTGTGCAGGAATTGTCCCAGGGATGAGGGATGGGGGTCCCAGCTCCAAGGCTTGTGCAGGAATTGTCCCAGGGATGAGGGATGGGTATCCCAGCTCCAGGGATTGTCCCAGGGATGAGGGGTGTCCCACCTCCAGGGCTTGTGCAGGAATTGTCCCAGGGATGAGGGATGGGTGTCCCAGCACCAAGAATTGTCCCAGGGATGAGGGATGGGTGTCCCAGCTCCAAGGAATTGTCCCAGGGATGAGGGATGGGGGTCCCAACTCCAGGGATTGTGCAGGAATTGTCCCAGGGATGAGGGATGGGTGTCCCAGCTCCAGGGATTGTCCCAGGGATGAGGGATGGGTGTCCTAGCTCCAAGGAATTGTCCCAGGGATGAGGGATGGGGGTCCCAGCTCCAAGGAATTGTCCCAGGGATAAGGGATGGGTGTCCCAGCTCCAGGAATTGTCCCAGGGATGAGGGATGGGTGTCCCAGCTCCAAGGAATTGTCCCAGGGATAAGGGATGGGTGTCCCAGCTCCAGGGATTGTCCCAGGGATGAGGGTCCCAGGGATGAGGGATGGGTGTCCCAGCTCCAGGGATTGTCCCAGGGATGAGGGATGGGTGTCCCAGCTCCAGGCACTGTTCAGGAATTGTCTCAGGGATGAGGGAGCAAGGCTGGCTCCTGGTGTGGGCACTTAGAGGATTTAGCCTGACCCAAACTCAGCGTGCACTTGCAAAATGAGGCCTCAGGTGATGTTTTCCACTTCTTGTTGCCTCCCTCAACCAAGTTATGCCTGAAATGGGTTGGGGGATGGAGGGAAGGCACTTCTGGGCAGCCAAGCAGGTCCTCTGGGGAGCTGACAGCTCCAAGGAAGAATTCCAGGTGGAGTTCTCCATCCTGCAGACTGGAGAGGGAGGGAATTGTCTCTATGCACCAATAGGCAAATTGAAACTCCAGCACCATCTCTTTTCCCAGGCACCTTGAGGATTCCTGATTTAATGGTTCCTTCCTCTTCTCCTCCCAGGTGTCAACCCCGAGAAGGTCTTGATGAGAACCAGTTCCTGTTCCCAGTCCCTGCCTTGGCTGGGAACAGAAAGGAGCCTGCAGGATGAGACCAGCCCTCACATCTCCCCTGGAATCTTTGATGCCACAGGGCTGCTGTGATTTGAGAGTTTGTTTGCATCTTTTAGGCTCTTTTTTTTATAGCTTAAAACTGTTCAACTCTAGATAAATAAAACCCCTGAATGCTGTAACATTCCCAGAAGGAGACGCTCGTTACACAGCCACAGGGACATTTATCCCCAAAGTTCCAAGGTAAAAATCTGCATCTCTGAGAGGTCAGGAAGGATTAGGACAGAAGCCAAAAGGCTTCTTGAGCTGTACTTTGAGTCACTACTCAGGAGCACTGCAAAAAGTGCAGATCAGTGTTAACCATGGTCTAAAAACACCTTTTCTCAGAGCAGACTGACCAGAGAGAATCCCAAAAGCTCCCCACGGAGAGGGCTGGGAGGTCAAACTAATATTAATTAGGATGGAGATCTGATATTTCATCCCAAAAGTTCCTCCAGCCCCACAGCCCACAAGGACATGGAGCTTCAAGCAAGTAATAAAGTGACTCGCATGTAAATATGAAATATCTTCTAATTTATTGTGTTATATTAAAAAAAAAAAACAAAAGTACATATTGCAAACATCAACCATACACTGAAATCCAGCTGAAGCTTGTTCTGTGCAGAAGTCTGGACAGGTGGGAATGATTGTACAGAACAGGAATTTGCTGTTGTCCACGAAACAATTCCATTAAGACTGAAAGATTCTACCTACACTTTGCTCTAAGGTAGGATGGGAGCTTGGAGCCTTCCCCGGGGGCGGGGGCTCAGGGGATTCAAACCTGCCTTGGGGAAGTGCAGGAGCAGCTGCTTTGGTGCTACAGGGACAGAGGTGGGAAGGGGGCAGCAGGGCTGGTCCCTGTCCCCTCCTCGTGCAGCCCCAGCCATGGCAGGAGCTGGGAGGGAACAAAATCCCTTCCCCAGGGGGACTTTCCTCAGCTCCCCTGGGCTGTGCTGTCACTGCTGGTGCTGGAGAATGGAAGCAGCCAGCTCTGCTCTCCCTGGCACTGGGAGGCAGGGAAGGATAATCTGAAGAGCTGCTTGTGCCCAGGACACCTGCCCTGAGCCCCAGCTGCACCTGAGAGCTCAGAGCAAAACCACTTAAGGTAACGAGGCTCAGGACTGAGAGCATTTGTGCAAGGGCACGGCCAGGGGGTGCCCAGAGCAAGGACAGGGGCAGCAGGTAAAGGACAGCCCCCAGGGCAGCACAGTGGCTGCTGTGCTGCACCACTCCAGCACCCAGAGGGTGAGCTCAGCAGGGAGTTAAGGCAGAGTCTGCCCACAAATGCAGTAACAGAACTGAAATCGAAATTGAAACTCTCCCGGAGTGACTTTGCTAAACCAACAGCTCGACAAAGCGCTGTACAAAGATTAAAAAGAGCCCTCCCCTGGTTTGTAAGAACTTAGTTTGCATAACCTGAAAGGGAAAAGCCTGAAGCCAGTTAAGGATCTATTTACAGAGAAGTTAATCACGTAGCTGTGACCTGTCAGGTGCTTAGTACTGGTGTCACCTCCTGGGGCTGAAGCTGCTCTGCCCCCCTGGGCTGAGGCCTCCAGGTGGGTCAGCACAGCCAGGGATGAGCTGCCCTGAGCAGCTCCCAGCTGCAGTGAGCAGGGTTTGCTGCAGGACTGATGCTGGTCCCTGTTCACCCTCTGCTGAGGCACAGCCTCCACCCCCAGCAGGGCTGTTCCAGATGCTGAGATGCCCAGTAACATCCCAGTAATCACCAGTAAGTGTCAAAGTACACAGTGCTGGAGAAACAGCAATCCAGGACTTCCCTGCCTCGCCCCCAGCTTATCCCAGTCCTGAGGGGAGAGGAGAGAGGCACTGGCTCCTTCCCCCTCTGCACTGCTCCAACCCCAGAGGGTGCTGCACACACAGGCCTTGTACAACTCAAACTGGGAGCCCTGAGGTGCCAGGACAGAGCTGCAGCTGCTGAACCTCAGGGTAACCGTGGAGCTCTCAGTGAGCAATCAGCAGCTGCAGGAGAAAGAGGAGAGGGGACAGGTACAACACCCCCACCTGCCACAGCCAGCAGCTGCCTGCAACGTGGAGAAGTCTTTGGTTGCTAGAAAGATGGCCTCAGACTAACTTTGAAATCTTTTGAGCTTTACTTGATGATCCAAAACTGTACAGCCACTTCATGGTGTGTTTCAGCCTCTACCAATGATCTCCGTGGAGCTGGGGTGTAAATGCTCTGTGGAACAGAAGAACGTGGCTGGTGCTGCTGTAGCACTTTTGGTTTTTACACTGTTCCCACATCCTTAGCAGCCCTGAGCCAGGAGCAGGGACCCTCGGAGCAGGAACACAGAGCTGCTGCTCCAGAGGAGTCTGGCTGTTAAAGCCAGTGTGAAATATTCCAGAGAAAAGGGTCAAAAGAAACTCTAGCCCAGGGCAGAGTGCTCTGGTGTCACCCACGGTGCTGCTGCAGTGCAGGTTTAACACTTTCCTACCTCGGGTTTCTGTCCCTCCCAGGACTGGTGACCTGACCTGGCAGGGCTGTGGCTCTGCTCCCAGCCCTAAGGCATGACCCCACCTCCCACCAGAGCTGTCACTTGACTCCACGGCAGGCAACAGGAGACGAGGAGGTAGATAAAATATTCACGGACAAGAGAAAAGCCTTCTCTGCCCTTCCACACACAGCTGCCGTGGCTGGGAAGACTTGGAATACCCTCAGGATAAAGTCAAACAGGGAATATCTGCCTCTGGGTCACCACCTGCTTCTCTTTGCCCTCACTCAGAGCAAGGCAACGCTCCTGGAGCAGTTCCAGAAGGGAACCAGGGCTGCTGCCCCTCACCAAGAACCCCCTGCATAGGGGCATTGAACCTGCTGTGGCTCCTGCTGCCTGGCAGCTGCTGGAAACCAACCCCACAGCTGAGATCCAGGCTCAGGCAGAAGCTCTAAGCACTGACCAGTACCAACATCATTCCCAGGGAAAGCAACCGTGGACAATTTGCTCCTGATCCTCCTCCTTTGGGAGGAATTTTAACCTTGAACCGTAGGGAGAAAGCAGGGATGGGTGTCCCCAGCTCAGTGCTGCAGAAGCTCCAATGAACCCTTGGAAGAGCAGATCCTGAGAGCTGCGGGGAGCCCAAGGGAGCAGCCCCTGTTCCCTCCCACTGCTCCAAGGGGTCCCTCTGCCCCCAGCACTCCAGGAATCTCATCAGCCTGTGCCATTTGTCCTTTGGAGAGTCACCCAAGGCACTCCCAAGCTCTCTCCCAGGAGCCAGGGAGCTCTGGGTCCACATCCCTGCCTTTCCTCCCAGCCCAGGAGGGTCAGGGAATGCCTGGAGGGAAAGAGGGTGGCCGGCTGAGCTTTTGTTTGTTGTTTTGAATTTAAAGTGCAGAATCATTACCAAAGCCTCAGGAAGCCAGTCCTCCTCCTCTCCAGCACAAAACAGCAACGACAAGAGTGCTAAAAATTCTGGGCATTTCTCCAGCTGCTCAACAGGCCCTTCCAGGCTGCCCAGTAACCTCATTGATCCTCGCCCTACAACTACCGCATTTAAATACCCCAAAATAACCTAGAGTTTGTTACAAATCACAAATTTACAGACTGTGCTGGACAGGAGTTGCACTGCCTGGCCCTTCCCCAGAGCTTGCAGGGGGGTCCCCGGGCTCACTGGTGCAGGTGGGCCCTGTCATCGGGGCGCTTGATGTGGATCCTCCGCACGCGCTCGATGCGCTCCCGCTCCTCGTCCTCCTCCAGGTGGTGGGAGCGCCCTGCAGCCCCTCCCGTGGCTTCCAGGAGGGCATTGTCCGGCCCCCTCCCATCCTGGGATTCGTACAGAAGAATGTTCAGGGTCTCCTCATAAATTCGGGCTTCTGGGAACTCCACCTGGCAGGCAGGGAAGAGAAGGTCACTCGCTGTAGGCACCAGGTTACCTCGGTTTGGATTCCTGGAACTTGCTGTTACCATTTCTTAACTGCACCCCAGCCACAGAAATCCTTTCAGGCACAATCCTTTCTATTCCATGATCTGCTTCCAGCTTTTGAGACCAACAAGCAGCTGGGTTTTTACCAGAAGCAGGCAGAGCTCTCCTGGGAAAGGGAAGGATATAGGGAAAAGTGCCATTGATGGATCCCTCCTTACACGGGGGTGTAGAACCATGGAATGGTTTGGGTTGGGAGAGACCTTAAAGATCATTTAGTTCCAACCCTAAATCATCTGCTTGCAATCCCCAAACCCAAAGGTGGTTAAATGCACAAGTTTATCTAAAGATAGAGCTGGGCTGAACATTATGGAATATCACAGTGCTTTATGGAATATCCCAACTGCCTTGAGCAGGCAGCTCCTGCTCCACCCCCAGGATGAGCTCCAGGTGCTGCCCCACTCTCAATGCACTGATTATCCCCCAGAGGTGCTGAACAATGACAAAGTGCCACCCTGTGCAGCTGCCAGGCTGGAGCATTCCCAGTTTTCCTGTACCTTGGTCTGCTTTTTCTCGGTGGCATAAACGATGGAGGTGCAGCAGACCTCGGCGATCTTGCGGCCCTGCCCGTAGAAGGACCAGCAGCAGATCTCATCCCCAATGACATCCTTGATGAAGAGCACCCTCCCATTGAACCTCAGGGACAGCTTGTCAAAGAGCTCGATGTTCTTCAGCATGTTGTCATCGGAGTTGCTGTGGGATGGAGGCAACAGCAGGAATTTACAGAGCACACGGGAGGAGTGGGAGCACTGAGCTTTGAGAGCCCTGAACACCCAGATTGCTCTTGGAATTCCAGGATGGTTTGGGCTGGGGGGGATCTTAAAGCTCATCCAGTGCCACCCCTGCCACGGGCAGGGACACCCTGCACTATCCCAGGGTGCTCCAAGCCCTGTCCAACCTGGCCTTGGACACTTCCAGGGATGGGGCAAAGCCAAGAAATGAATTCTTGTTACTTCACTACTACAGGCAGGAAAACCTGAAGCAGCAGCAATACAACAACAACTGTCCAAGGCCATTTCAGCTGGGGAGCAAAATCCTACCAGCCAAATCAAACCAAATCCCTGAGCTCAGCACCAGCTGGATGGGCACTGTTATGGCACGAAACTTACAAGGGAATAAGGGAAAGGGGACAAGGCACCCCAGCTTGATGATTTCACCACTCACTGAGCTCCCTGCGTTCAACTGCCACACTGCAATCCATGGGAATGCACACAGCATTTGGCCAGGAGCCTCTGCCAGCTGCACCTAAGGATTAGAGGAACTCCTCTGGCACAGAAATAGCACAAGCTCAGCCTTCCATTGATGGCAGCAGACTCCTTTCTGACTCCAGTTTGAAATTAATTGGGAAAAAATGGAGTGCCTGCCAACACCAATCAGTCACTGGGGTCTGGGGGAAGGAAAAGAAAACTCTTATCGTGGATTTTAGTCTATGAAAAACTTCCAGCAATTCCAGCTGAAGTCATTTACCTGGTGTAGGAATATTTGTTGTTGCTTCTGTTGTAGAGCAGCTTCACTGCTGGCTGTAAGAAACAAAGCACACATGAGTTCCAGGGAGCACAGCCAGAGCTGGAAGCTCAGCTCAGCCCAAGGCCCCATAGGGAAGCTGCAAGGACAAATTCCCAGTGGGATTTTGCTGGCGTTACTGCTGTTGCTGCTTATCTGTGATGCACAGGGTGGCAACGGGGCTGCAATCCCTCCTGAACCCTTCTGGGGCTCGATCCTCAGCTATTCTTATCTTCCCTCTGTCTTATCAGCACCCCCTGCCATGGGCAGGGACACCTTCCACTAGCCCAGGTTGCTCCAATCTGGCCTTGGACACTTCCAGGGATGGGGCAGCCACAGCTTCTCTGGGAAATCTGAGCCAGGGCCTCCCCACCCTCACAGGGAAGGGTTTTTTCCTAATATCCCATCTAACCCTGCCCTCCTTCAGCTTAAAGGCATTCACCCCTTGTCTTGTCACTCCATCCCTTGTCCAGCTCTCCAGCTGCCTTGGAGCCCCTTTAGGCACTGGAAGGAGCTCTGAGGTCTCCCCAAAGCCTTCTGCTCTCCAAGCTGGACACCCCCAGCTCTCCCCACAGCACATCCCAGTCCCTCTCACCTTGTTGGAGGTTGCAATCAGCTTCTGCTCCTCCTTGGAGGAGGTGATCACCGGGACCTTGCAGAAGGGCTCGTATGCATCCTTGTTCTGTGGGAGCAAGGACCAAACAGCAGCTGAGTAACAACAGATCCCAGGGCACTCCCACATTTCCTGGGAATGATCTGTGCTGAGGGGCCAGTGTCCAGTCTGTCCCAGTGGTGGTTTCTGGGCTGTGGCTGGCCAGGCACCATTCTTCTGGAAGCACCTGAGGTGTCCATTCCTGCCCTCCACCACTGAATGCCCTGTGCCCAGTGAAACAGCAGGATCTGCAATGGGGCTTCTCTCACACAGGACACCAGTGACAGTGGCATCAAACCCAAAATGGGACCCTCAGAGCATAACAAAGAACACAACAAGACTCCCAGCAGCTCTGAGAAAAAGCTGGTTTCCCTGGATATGACCAGACTCCAGCAGATGGCAACACGAGCTATTCCAATTTCCATCCCAGCCTCCAAAATCACCACGTGAAGACCAGGAGAAAACCCTGCTCTGCCCAGATGCTGCTGCCCACCCCCAGCAGCCCTTGGTGGCCCCTGAGCCCTGTGCCCACCTGCAGGGCTGCCTGGCACTCGTCTGCCAGCCCCTGCACCAGGTAATACTTGGCCTCAGCCAGCAGCTCCTCGATCTCCCGGCGGCTCTCCGGGAGCGGCACGGCCCCGTCCCGCAGGTAGTTCAGGATTGTCCCAAAGTGCTTCCCACAGCGGTCGATGAGGATCCAGCCTGGGGGATACAGGATGGCCACGGTAAGGACCAGCTGAGATGAACAGCAAAAGGTCCTGACAGAGCAAACTGCTGAAGGACACGATGGAGCTGGGAGCGTGAGGGTGGAACGGGGAATGGGAGAGGAGGGTGCGGCACAGCCCCGACCCTGGAGTTCAGGATTGTGACAGGAAGAAAATCATGGAATGGTTTGGGTTGGAAGGGAATTTGAAGATTACACAGTCTCACCTCTGCCATGGCAAGGACACCTTCCACTAGCCCAAGTTGCTCCAAGCCCCATCCAGACACAATGGAGCTGGGAGTGTGAGGGTGGAACGGGGAATGGGAGAGGAGGGTGCAGCACAGCCCCGACCCTGGAGCTCAGGATTGTGACAGGAAGAAAATCATGGAATGGTTTGGGTTGGAAGGGAACTTTTAAGATTACACAGTCTCACCTCTGCCATGGCAAGGACACTTTCCACTAGCCCAGGTTGCTCCAAGCCCCATCCAGCCTGGCCTTGGGCACTTCCAGGGATGGGGCAGCCACAGCTTCTCTGGGCACCCTGTGCCAGGGCCTCGCCAGCCTTGCAGGAAGAATTCCTTCCCAAATCCCATCTATCCCTGCCCTCTGGCAGTGGGCAGCCATGTCCCCTTGTCTTGTCCCAAGTCCCTCTCCAGCTCTCTTGGAAGCCCTAAGTGCTCCCAAGTCTCCTTGGAGCTTTCTCTTGTCCAGGGAAGAAAAGAGCTACAACCAAAGCACCTGTGAGTGCAGGATCCACGTTTCACCTCTCGCTGCTGGAATGAGGCTGGACCCTGGAAAAGGCAGGCAGTGCCGAGGCTGGAGTTTCCCTGAGTGAACAGATGGCCACTCACAGGCTGAGGCTCAGGAATGCAGCGAGGAAACGCTTGTGGGGAAGGAGTCATATTTTGGACAAATAAGGAAAGTAGGTTAAAGCAGCCCCTGTGTGTTCTGCATGAATGGAATGATGAGGAAAGTCTGAACATTTGGTTCAGTCTGGAAAGGGAACACGGTCCTTTCTGAGGGAAAAGGAGACACTTTGGAGCAGTTCAGTGCAGGCTTCCCAGTTCCCTCATTCCTGCTGTCCACAGACAACACAAAGTGTGCTCCAAGGGTGATCTTACAGGCTGGAAAAACAAACTGGAGACAAAACTCATGGAACAAAGGACTGATCCAGGTGAATGGCTAATCCAGCCACAGCAGAAAAAAGCCCATTTGGCAATGCAGAGTATGGAAAGCAAGAAATCCCATTTTAGTGGGAGATTTAGTGGAAGGTGCCTCTGCCCATGGCAGGGGGTGGAACAAGGTGAGCTCTAAAGTCCTTTCCAACCCAAACCTTTCTGGGATTCTGTGACACAAGCCATGGTAAGAAACTCCATCCATATTCCACAAAGGCAGCTGCTTCCCAAGCTCACTGGAGCACACAGGGAGGTAAAAGACCAGCTGAGAGCAGAATTACCATCCCCAAACTCCTCAGTTCTCCTCTGTAATTCCTCATAGGTTGCAAAAATCTGCTGCAACTTCGTGTTTACAGACGGCAAAACTGCAGCAGAATCGCTCATTTTCATGTGGGGATGAGAAAACACTTCCAGTAGGGTTGCAAAATCTGAGTGACCACTAAAAGAGCTTTAAAAACCCTTCTGTTCCCCCCAAAGAGCCCAAAGAAGATGACTCACAGGGAAGTGACCCTGCTGCCACTCGGCCACAGCAGAGCCAACATGTGGGCTGAAGCCTTTTAGAGTTATATTTTAATTGCAGCGTTCCAAAAACATCCTGTGATCCTTTTAGGAAAGGACACACAATCCATGAGCTGTATGGGACATAGAATCGTGGAATGGTTTTGGGTTGGAAGTGAACTTAAAATGTTTATCCAGTTTTAACCCCCTGCCAATGGTAGGGACACCTTCCAATGTCCCAGGTTGCTCCAAGCTCTGTTTGACCTGGCCTTGGACACTTCCAGGGATAGCCACAGCTTCTCTGGGAATTCCATCTCAGCCCCTCATCACCCTCACAGTGAAGGATTTCTTTCCAATATCCCATCTAACCCTGTCCTCTGGCAATTTGAAGCCATCCCCACTCGTCCTGTCACTCCAGGCCCTCGCAAATCCTTTCCCATCTTTCTGTCAGCTCCTTCAGGCCCTGGAAGGCTCATTTAGGTCACCCCAGAGCCTTCCCTTCTCCAGGCTGAACAATCCCAATTCTCCCAGCCTTTCCTCCCAGCAGAGCTGCTCCAGCCCTCTGCTCATCCTGCTGCCTCCCTTGGACTCTCTCCAGCAGCTCCATGCCCTTCCCATGCTGGGTCCCAGCTCTGCAGGTGGGGTCTGACCTGGGCAGAGGGGCAGAACCCCCCCTCCCCTCACTGCCTTTGTCCATGGACACATCAGACCTTTAGGAAATTCATCTTTGTCTCACAGGAATTCTCAGGGCTGGGATTCAAACACTCCTGGCTAAACCAGACAACATTTTCCAGGTGAAACAGGAGCCTGACACTGGACACTGCCTGAGGGGCCGCTCTCTTATCAGCAGCTGGACCAGGAACAGCTTCCCCATCAACAGCAGCAGGGAGTCAGGGCAAAAAAAAGGATTGGAACCAGGTGGATGCACCAGGAAAACTCATATCCTTCTCCCTGCTCATTGCCATCCAAAGGAAATGTTCCAAATATGCCCATTTGCTACAGTTCATCAATAATTTCTAAGCTGAAAACAATCATCTGCCACCCACAGCTAGAGAAGCCCAGACTTTTCTCCTCCAGCCCGAGGAGCAGCAGGTTGGAATTGTTCAGCTGGGAGGAGGAGCTGGGATGTGAATCCCAGACACAGAGCAGGACCCCACGTGCCACATTCCAGACTGGTTAAACCCAACTCCTTCCAGTTGCTCCCCAAAGCCTGGCTTCTTTTCCTAAGAAACATTTCGTTTGGAAGCAGGTTTTGGGTGTGACCAATTGGGAGGATTTTGAAGAATTCCAGATAAAAAGTGTTTCCTTTAGCTGGCCCAGTGCTATTGTCCCAGTTTCCAGGCAAGGGGAGATAAAGCAAGAACTGCTGCACTGGGAGTGTCTGTGTTACAACATACAGGAAGTATCAAATTCCTACTAAAACACAAACTGGTTCCATGGAACAATCCCACACAGACACTGTGGGAGCCACAGCAAAATAAACTCGTGATTTTACATCCCAAACACGGTGTTTTAGCAGGAGAAACTCCAGTTATCCTCACATTTGAGGTGCAAACAGCATCTGCACTTCCAGGGCCTCTGAGCCCTGGGAATGGGATGTACCAGCACTCCTGGACCTGCCCAGGACACTGGGATCACACCAGGGTGGGCTTCCAAAATGAATTTGGAATTTCTGATCCATTTCCAACCATGGGAAGTCGGGAATTATCAAATTTACCGAAGCAGCTTCAGGGAGGGACAAGAAGATCCTGGTGGAGTTATCTCAAATTTAGCAAAGGGGGAGGGTTCACATCATTTCCACCTCTCCAGGTGTTGATTCCCATTTGACAGGTTTTTTTCCCAAATTTGACCCAGTGTTATTCCCATTTGACAGATTTTTTTCCCCAAATTTGACCCAGTGCTGATTCCCATTTGACAGGTTTTATTCCCAAATTTGACCCAGTGTTGATTCCCATTTGACAGGTTTTTTCTTCCCCAAATTTGACCCCCAGACTGACTTTTTAAATGCAACCTCCATGATCTGTATCCAGGATAAACATCCCTTTGATGCAGAGCCCCAAAGCACAGCACCCACATTCCTGCTTTACCCTGGCCTGGGCTAACACCTGGAACAACACAGCTTGGTTTTCCCCAGCTTAAATATAAAGACTTCTGACTAAATCAGGAATATTCAGCAAATCAGGCTGTATTTTTACATTCTTTCCTTCAAATCCACTCCCTCTTATCTCAGAAAAGCTTATCACAAGAGCCCTATAAACCTCTAAATAGACTATTTTGAAGCACTCCAAACTCAGTCCAACCCACCTCACCCTGTACTGTATTTTCTCTATTTTCAGCAAATTCAAACAAAATTTTCAAATCATAATTAACTAATCCCAAGAGAGGTGTTTGAACCTCCAGGCTCAGCTCTGCCTGTTGTTAAAGACAAAGGTCCCTAAATACTGTTATGGGTAAAACATCAGAGTGAAGATAAAGCTGAGCTTCCAACTAAACTCTGGCACACCCACAACGTGGGAACATGGAGATAAAATTCCAAGTTTCCTGAAAATTCTGCAACTGGTTCTGGTTTAGGGAAGTCAATTGTCAATAGTCCCAGAAGAAATTGGTTTCATTTGAAAAAAAAATCAGCTTTCAGCTCATCAATACCCATGTTCAGAGCATGTTTTGTATTTTATTTATAACCAAGGAGACAAGAAGAGGGCATGGCATTCTGAACTTCAAACAGAACACACATGTCCCAGCTCATGGATTCCTAATCACTATCCCCACCTTTTTCCATGGCTTTAGAGTCAGTATTCTGAAAGGAGAAGATGCTCCAGGTGCCACCTGGGCCTGGCAGGAGCTTTGGCACTTCTTAGTGTCCTTCTGCTGTTCAGGCAACCACTCAGGTGATCCTTATCTTTTGTTCCACATTTTTCTAAGCTGGAAAATCATGGAATCATGGAACATCAGCGTGGTTTGGGTTGGGAGGGACCTTGAAGATTGTTTAGTCCATGAGCACGGACATCTTCCATGATCCCAGGTTGCTCCAAGCTCTGTCCAACCTGGCCTTGGACAATTCCAGGGGCAGCCACAGCTTCTCTGGGCCTCAGCACCTTCCCAGGGAAGGATTTCTTCCCAATATCTAATCCAATTCTCTGGCAGTGGGAAGCCATTCCCTCTTGTCCTGCCACTCCAGGCCTTTAAAAATATTCTCTCTCTGTTGTTCTTGTAGCTCCTTCAGGCTCTGGAAGGCCACATTTAGCTCACCCCAAAGCCACCTCTTCTCCAGGCTGAACAATCCCAACTCTCCCAACCTTTCCTTGTAGGGCAGACCCTCCATCCTTCCCAACCATCTCTCCAGGCCTACAAACAGAAGTTCCTCTGACTTTTCCACGACCCCTACAAACAGAAGTTCCTCTGACTTTTCCACGACCCTTACAAACAGAAAGTTCCTCTGACTTTTCCACGACCCCTACAAACAGAAGTTCCTCTGATTTTTCCACGACCCCTGTGACCTCCCCTGCCGAGGAAGGACGCGGAGGACGCCGGGAACATCCCGATCCTTACCTTCACTGTCCGTGAGCACTTCCATGCGCCCGCTGAACATGGCCTTGAGCATGGTGTCCTGCTTGGTCAGGGTCTGCATGGTGGTGTAGTACAGGGCCCCCCCCACGTTCAGCTTCACGTACTTGGAGCTGGGGCTGCTCCCCTTGAAGGACGTCGTGCGCGTCGCGGCCGCCGGCACTGCTGAGCTCACCACGCTCTCTCCCGACATCTCTTCCTGCAAGGAAAGAGTTCCCAGCTCAAAAGAGCAGTTCCCAGCTCAAGAGAGCACTCACAGTTCAAGAGAGCAGTTCCCAGCCCAGGGAAACAATTCCCAGCTCAGGGGAGCAGTTCCCAGCTCAAGGGAGCAGCTCCCAGTCCAAGGGAGCAATTCCCAGCTCAAGGGGGCACCCACCACACCCACCAACAACACCCCACCAAAACACCCACCCAACACCCCACAAAACACCCACCAAACACCCACCAAAACAACCCAGCTCAAGGGAGCAGCTCCCAACTCAAGGGAGCAGCTCCCAGTCCAAGAGAGCAATTCCCAGCTCAGGGGAGCATCTCCCAGCTCAGGGGAACAATTCCCAGTCCAAGGGAACAGTTCCCAGCTCAACGCAGCAGCTCCCAGCTCAAGGGGGCAGCTCCCAGCTCAAGGGGGCAGCTCCCAGCTCAGGGGAACAGTTCCCAGTCCAAGAGAGCAATTCCCAGTTCAATGGAGCAACCCCCAGCTCAAGGGAGCAATTCCCAGCCCAAGGAATCAGCTCCCAGCTAAAGGGAAGCAGCTCCCAGTCCAAGAGAGCAATTCCCAGCCCAGAGGAGCAATTCCCAGCTCAGGGGAGCAGCTCCCAGTTCAAGGAAGCAGTTCCCAGCTCAGGAGAGCAGTTCCCAGCTCAGGGGAGCAGCTCCCAGTCCAAGAGAGCAATTCCCAATTCAAGAGAGCAATTCCCAGCCCAGGGGAGCAATTCCCACCCTGGCACTGTGACACCCGAGCCCGTGCTGGCGTTTCACACCTCGGCTCCTCCCGGGGCTCTCTGTGAAATTCTCAAGTGCTTTCAGCGTTTCACTGTCAGGAACTGAGGGACGTTCATGGACTCAGCCCCCTTTTTTTTTATTTGTTTCCCAGGGAAAAACCCTGGGAATGCTGAGCCGGGTTTTGCCCTGCAACACCAACACTTCCCCACAACAACTGCTTTCATTCCTTACACAACTCCGGCAGCTTAAGCTCTTACTCCAGCAATAATCTGCGATGCAATTGGGCAATTCCCAACACACACAAGTGGAGCAGATGATTCCCGTGGGTCCAAATGCAGAAACCAACAGATTCCCAAGTGCTAAAACGCAGAATATCCATAGGTTTTCAAGGCTTTTCCCCTTAGAGAGCGCACACGAGCCTCCACTGCTCCTCCCTGCCCTCCCACACTGCTCAGAGCACCAAAATCCCCCCGGACAGAGCGGCCTCCAGCCACATTACCTGGCACCGAGGTCACACTGGCACAGGCACACCTTGGCTCAGCACCACAAGTGCCCCCAGAGCCGCTAAACCCTTCATCACTCCGTGGCTCTGTTTTCCCTCAGGACGGGACAGGGTGGGATAATTAACACCCTCCATCCCTGCTCCTCCAGCTCCCACGGCTCCGGGAGGAGCGGAACTGAAGGATTTTTCCTCCACTGCCATGAAATTCAAAAGTATCCCACGGCAAATCCCACTGGAGCCGGGGTTGTGTGGCACGGCAGGGAGGCAGCAGGAGGGGCAGGGATGGCGCGGGGGCTCTCTGGGATGCACCGGCAGCAACCTCAGCTCATGTTCCAGCTCCCTCCGGCACCCGAACACCCCAGTTTGGGTAGGAATGGCCCGGGGGTTCCAGACAGGATCGATCCTTCACCGCACCACGACCCTGCACCCCAAATCCCAGCCCTGCACTCCCCAAACCAGCAGCCCCAGGCCAAGGGACACGCTGGGGACCGGACAGGAGCGAATCAAACCGCGGCCACTCCCGGGGGACAGAATCCCCCCCCCGGGACCCCCTTCTGGTCCAACCTCGGGGCTGGACCACGCTCCTCAACACCCGCACCGCTCTCGGGGGCCGAACCCCCAAATCCTCAGCCCAAGCCCTCGGCAGGGCACGGCCCCCGCACTCCCTCCCCGGGCAGCACCGCTACCCCCAAGCCCGGCCCTTCTGCCTTTTTCAGCCCCACTCCCATGCCCCAAAGCCCCCAACCCAGAGCTCCCGACACCCGGAGCCTCCTCTGCGCCTGGTCTCTCCCTATCACTACTTTCCTCAGATGTTTCAAAAGATTTTCTGGTCCTTAATGGGTACTTTCATGCTCTCGTTGGGCTATTTCTCGGAGGAGCAAGGGTGGAACCACAATCTGGCTTACTGGGGTAACAGCCCACCCACCTTCCTTGATCTCAGCTTTAAGGAACTTAATTAACTTATGATCCGCCTGATCATATTTTGGGGTAAATGATGACAAATCTACCTCTTTCTGCGGTACCACTGCAAAAACGCCTTTTTCTGCAATCCCTCTTGCTGTTTGGTCAGCAAAACGATTTCCTAGTTCGGGGGCTGTTTTCCCTCAGCTCCCCCTGCCCCGCTGAGGCCCGCAGCCCCTCTCAGCCCCCTCATTACTCCCCCATCCCTCCTCAGCCCCCCCGCCCCTCCAGCCCCTCCTCCCCCGCCGCCCCTCAGGCCCACCCCCGCCCCTCAGGCCCGTTCCCCGCGGCCCCGATCGCCGCTCCCCGCCCTCACCATGAACGGCGCCGCAGCCCCTCGGACCGAGCGAGCGGGAGCGCCGGGCGGGGAACTTCCTCCCCCGGCCTCGCTTCCGGCCCCGCCCGGCTGCGCGCTCCCCAAACCCGTCCGATGGCCCGCGGGGCCTGCCCCCGCCCGCTGCAGCGCTGCGCTGCCGCCTCACGGGCTTGGCCCGGCTCGGCCCGGCTCGGCCCGGCCTTCCCGGTGTCAGCGGGATGTAGGGCCGGCTGCTCTCCCTGCGCCGCGCCGGTGAGCGGGCGGGCGGAACGGCAGCGGCGGGCGCGGGGTGGCGGCCGGACGCGGGGCGCGGGCACGGGTGTGAGGAGGGGGCTGCGGCCGCGGCCTGGGCGGGGGAACCGGGAGGGACCGGGGGCTGCCGGGGCCGCTCGGCCGGCCCGGCCCGGCCGGTGTCCGCCGGGACCAGGGTGAGCGCCTGGGGGCTGCGGGGAGGCTGCCGGCAGCGGCTGGGCCCGGCGGGGTGAGCGGCGCGGTGGGAGCCTGGGCCCGGCGGGGCTGGGGGTGAAAGCGGGGGGCTGCGAGAGGAGCTGAGGGGGCTGTGAGGGGCTGAGGGGGCTGCGAGAGGGGCTGAGGGGGCTGCGAGAGGGGCTAAGGGGGCTGCGAGAGGGGCTGAGGGGGCTGCGAGAGGGACGCGGGGGCTGTGAGGGGCTGAGGGGGCTGCGAGAGGGGCTGAGGGGGCTGCGAGAGGGGCTGAGGGGGCTGCGAGAGGGGCTGAGGGGGCTGCGAGAGGGACGCGGGGGCTGTGAGAGGGACGCGGGGGCTGTGAGGGGCTGAGGGGGCTGCGAGAGGGGCTGAGGGGGCTCTGTGGCTGCTTTTTCTCGTGGCTTCGGCGAGTCCCGGGAGGCGCAGCCCAGCTCGGGGGCTGCGGGTGGCTCTCAGGTCCTGCTCGGGTCCCGGGGGCCGCGGATCGCTTTGTCCTTCCTCGTTGTCAAACATCGGAGTTATCCCTCCCCCCTCAGCCGAGCCGAGCCGCGGTGCTGCTTCTCCTCCCACTTACCGTTTTCCTTGCGGGTGCAGCGAGAGGTAAATCGGGTGCAAAGGACTTGGAACTGCCGAGGGAAGTTCGGAACCCCCAGATCAGCCGCAGGGGATGTTGCTTGTTCGTGCAGGAGCTGCCCGAAGCCTCGGCATGGGGGTCATGTGCGTGTGTAAATGAGCATCGCACGCTTCCCTTGAAGAAGCGACCCCTCAGGTGAGTTCCTTGTTGCTATTTATAAAGCTCTGCTTGACCCTGGGTGTTTTATCTGCCGAGTGGCAACAAATCAGTGCCCTTTGTGCCCTTTGCCTCCTGTGCCTGGCCGGGGAGTTGTTCTTATCTGTCTCCAAGGAAACAGCAGAGGCTGGAGAGTGGAGCTGGAGTGCAGGGAGTGGGGCACCGTGTCAAAAACGCCCATTTGTTGGTTTTTCCACTTAAAATCACCCAGCCTGCAGCAGGCTGTGGGCTGTGCTGGAAGCATTCCCTGTCAGTGTTTTTGTGTCCCTGCTGCAGCCCCGTGACAGTCACTGGGGGTTTTTTTTTGTTTTTATTCCCACTTTTCCCTCCGCTGTCGGATTCTCCCTCGCCCTGCAGGCAGACAAGAACTGCCCATCCCTGGGTGTTTTTATCACTCTGCTCCCGTTTTTCCAGGTGTTTGCTGCAAGGATCCTTTGCTCCCTGAGAGGTTTCAGCCATGTTCAGTGCCAGCCAATCCTCCAGGGCTCAGTTCCTGGACAAGGCCCGGCAAGCGCGGGAGGAGCGGCGGGAGCTCAAGGAGAGGGAGAGAGCTGCAGTGCAGCTCCAGGCTCTGGTCAGGAGGTTCCTGTGTTGCTGCCGCCTGCAGAGGGAGATCAGGTGTGTGGGATTTGTGGAATCATGGGATGGGTTGGCTTGGAAGGGTCCTTAAAGCTCATCTCATTCCAAACCCCTCCCAAGGGCAGCGGCGCCTTCCCCTCGCCCAGGTTGCTCCAAGCCTTGGACACTTCCAGGGATGGGGCAGCTTCTCACAGCTTCTTCTTCTTCCACCCTCACAGGGAAGGATTTCTTGCCAATATCCCATTTAACCCTGCCCTGTGTCAGTTTGAGTCCATTCCCCCTTTTCCTGTCGTTCCAGACCCTTGTAAAAAGTCTCTCTCCATCTTCCTCGTGCGCCCCTTCAGGGATGGAATTGTGCTTTTGCTCCACGATTGCTTTTTGACTCCTTGTTTTGCCCACTTTGGTAGGAGAGAGGTGGAGGATTTCTTTGGGACAAATGAATGTGGCTCAAGCAAGAGAAGTGCCCTGTCTGTGTTCAGAATTGCCAGGAAGCTGCTGTTTGTCTTCAATCCCAAGGAGGACAAGGAGGTGAGGACGCTACCCTGACATCCTGCTCTGCTTTTGGGGACAGGTTAAATCTGTTTAGTTCCTTACCCAGTGATCTTGGAGGTTCCTGCAATGTATTTTGCCTTCAGCAATGCTCTTTCTGTCTCCTGGCCCTTCCTGGCCCTTCCTGGCCTGTAGGAATGAAACAGGAGAAGCCTTGAATTTTTCAGCAGTGGTTTTGTATTTGGGGCATCCTTTAATGGATGCTTTTCCTGGTGGCTGTGCCAGCTGCAGGAGCTGAGCAGTGCCTGGGGATTTTGGCACACCCCAGTGCCCCCAGGCAGCTGCCAGAGATCTGTGCTGGCACAGGGAAGGCTGTTTATATCCCAGCAGCTTTTCTCACCCTTGTGGGTTCAGAGTGAAGCCCTGAAATGATGATTTTTGCCCTGGGAAACTGTGAGGGTTAACTGGAAGGAAACCAGTGGGGAAATGGGAAGCTGTGTTCCAACAGGGGGATTTTGTAAACTCTGTCCCATGGGAATCTTTGCTCAATTGCAATTTTCTGTGGGTACAACATCCAAAAAAACCCCTGTGTTCCCAAGGAGGGAATTCTGCACAGCGGCAGGGAAGGAGCCATTGGGATTCCTGTAGGGAATATGTTGGGAACATTTGCTGCTTTGAGACAGAGATCTTGCTCCCTTTGCTGAGCTGTTCCTCGTGCTTTTCCAGACCCTTCCTGTAGTTAGAACTAATCCCACCTTTGGATTTTCCCAGAGGTTTGAAAAGCTGTGCCGTTGTATCCTGAACAGCATGGATGTGGAGAACGAGCCCAAGGTCAGCAGGGGGGTTTGGTTTGGGGTGGGGAGGGGTTGGTGGTTATTTTTAACTCTCTGTGTGGGGATTTACCTTGGTAATAAGTAATTTTTAGCTTTCAGAAGCCCCTGAGCACTGTGGAGTATCAATTTAAAATTTGAAAGGTTGTGGGGGTTATAGGGCTCCCCTTTTTCCTGGCTCACCAGCTGGTCCAGTGACCCCAACAGTGGAGATTCCACAGGGAAAGTCTGGACAAATCCTTTGGTATTCCTGGGGTATTTTTACTCTGCACAGCCACAGGAGTTAAAGGACACTTGATTTCTGGGATGGGTGATGTGTGAAGTTGAGGGAGAGGAACATCTTGGTCCCACTGCTGGCTTCAGTTCCCAAACTCTGCCCAGCAGCAGCACAAACCCTGATCCCTCTGTGTATCCCCCCCTCCCTCAGGTGTGGTACGTGTCACTGGCACTCTCCAAGGACCTCACACTCCTCTGGATCAAACAGATCAAGGACATCCTGTGGTTTTGCTGTGAATTCCTCAAGCAGCTCAAGGTGAGGGCTATTTTTGTGTTTTCTCTCCCTGCCTTTAGCAGGTGGCACAGGGCTGGGTGGATTTGTTAACCCTGCTGTTTGTCATCCCAGCCTGACATCCTGCAGGATTCCAGGCTGGTGAACTTGCACCTCACAATGCTGGTCACCTTCACGGACACTTCCACCTGGAAAATCCTCCGGGGAAAAGGTTGGTGCATCCAAGTCTTTAAGGAACTGATTTTGGACTTGGTGTTCAAATCTGAATGCTCTGACACACAAATTCCCAGAGAAGCTGTGGCTGCTCCATCCCTGGAAGTGTCCAAGGCCAGGTTGGACAGGGCTTGGAGCAACCTGGGATCATGGAAGGTGTCCCTGCCCATGGAATGGGGTGGAGTGGGGTGATCCTTAACATTCCTTCCAGCCCAAACCAATCTGGGATTCAGGGATTCTGTTTCTGCACCTTGGTTTCCACAAAGATTCATTCTGCTCCTGTGTTTGCACAAAACAAAGCTTCCCTTGGGATTAGGCTGTTTCCCCTTGGGATCAGGCTGTTTCCTTTGGGATCAGGCTGTTTCCTTTGGGATCAGGCTGTTTCCTTTGGGATCAGGCTGTTTCCCCTTGGGATCAGGCTGTTTCCTTTGGGATCAGGCTGTTTCCTTTGGGATCAGGCTGTTTCCTTTGGGATTAGGCTGTTTCCATTTGGGATTGGGCTGTTCCCCTCAGGATTAGGCTGTTCCCTTTGGAATTAGGCTGTTCCCTTTGGAATTAGGATGTTCCCTTTGGGATTAGGCTGTTCCTCTTTGGGATTAGGCTGTTCCCTTTGGGGTTAGGCTGTTCCCTTTGGGATTAGGCTGTTTCCCTTAGGACACTAACAGTTGTTACAGCATTTTTCTGATATTCTAAAGCCTCTCACACGAGAAGTGTTCAGAGGATGAGGGGATGTGCTCTCAGCTCTGGGGTTTTGTAGGAAATAGATGTAGAAAAGGCAGACAAGTACTGGGAAGCAATGAGACTCTTAAAGCCTAAACAAGGCAGTGTGAAATGCTGCCAAAACCATGGCTTTGTGTAGAAGGACAAGGGCTTTGTGCCAGGAGGGTTTGGGCAGTGACAAACCTTCGTGTGGGGGACTCAGAGTGGGGCTGTGGTGCTGTTGGAGTGACATGAGTGTTTTCAACCCAAAGGTGAAACCCTGAGACCTGCCATGAACCACATCTGTGCCAACATCATGGGCCACCTGAACCAGAAGGGCTTCTACTCCGTGCTGCAGGTCAGTCTGAGCTGCCACACTCCTGGCTTTACCCAAAGCAGCCCCAGCCCTGCCTGTGCCCCTCTCCTGAGCAGCTCTTTGCATCCATGCTGGGGTCTTAGGGAGGAGCTGCTGGTGATTTGGGTATAATTGTATTTTTCTCAAGCAAAGTCAAGTCTCTCAAGTTTCTAAAGTAAGGCAGTGTCCTCACCTGAGACCAAATCCACCCTTCCCCTTCTGTCACTGCTGCTGAGCCTGAATCCTGCTTAATCAACTCATCATGAGATGGACAGGGCCAAATCCTAAATAATTTTCCCAAACTTTGCAGCTGCCACGTTGTGGGGGTTGGGTTTGTTTGCTGCTCTGCTGGGGAAAAGAACTGATGTAATGAATCTTTTAAATAAGAATTACATTACCAAACTCTGAGCCTTGCCTGTTAATTTTTAAAGCCTGTGAGCACAGGTTCTAGGGAAATAAGTCCTGCAGAGTGTCTGATTTCATTGCAGTTTCTCTCTTCCACCATTATTAACCTGAAGCCCTTCTAGTTCTGCCAAATAACTTGTAAAAATTGGATTTTAGGCTGCTCTGATCTTCTTTTTCTCTGCATTAAATAGAATTAGTGTCTTTCAGGAGTAACAGTATTTTTTTTCTGAGTACTACAGGTTTTTTATATTTTGATTTCTCTTTTTTCCATTCCAGATTTTGCTAACGAATGGCTTGGCAAGATCCAGACCTTCCCTGTCCAAAGGCTCCTTAACTGCCATCTTCTCCCTTGCCTTGCGGTGAGTGAGCTGCAGCTGCCTGGGGGGGGATTTGCAGCCAAACTTGTCTTTTTTAGTGGTTGTTTTTTTTATTTTAAAGACTACCCATTCTTTCAGTGTTTTCGTGCCACTGAGAATATCACCCTGAGGAAAGAAGTTGCTTTAGGCAAAGGATGACAGCACTTTGCTGTCATCCTCTTTCAGATCAGAGTGGCTTTAAGTCAGGAATTAGTGTGAGCCTAAACTTGAGGGTGCAGTTCAGTTCAGTTCTCAGAGCTTGCTCTGGGAACAGAAGTGTGAGTGGATGATTTTTTCCCTGAGATGCTTCAAAGCCAGGTTGGAAAGGGCTTGGAGCAACCTGGTCTGGTGAAAGATGTCCCTGTCCATGGCAGGGGGGTGGGATGGGATGAGCTTTAATTTCCCTTCCAACCCAACCCATTCCATGTGTGTGTGGCTCTTGCTGAGGGAATTGCCAGGATCCAGTTCTGGATGGCTCAGCTGGAGGCTGTGGTGCTTTCCCAGGTTGGGTTGAGCTCTGAAGTGTCTCCCTCTCTCTCTCTGTAGCCCTGTGGTTGCTGCACAGTTCTCAGACAATCTGCTGAGGTCCTTCCTGATCCATGTCATGTCTGTGCCTGCTATAATGACTCACCTTGCTACTCTCACCCCTGAGGTAAGTGGGTGATCTCAGAGGACCAACAATCTGCTGGTTAGCACACCAGGCCACTTGTTATTCCATTTGATCAGCTCTTGGAACAGAGCTTTGCCATTTCCCTCTGTGCCATTTCCCTCTGTGCCATTTCCCTCTGTGCCATTTCCCTCTGTGCCATTTCCCTCTGTGCCATTTCCTTGCCATTTCTCTCTGTGCCATTTTCTCTCTGTGACATTTCTCTTTGCCATTTCTCTTTGCCATTTCTGTCTTTGCCTTTTTTGCCATTTCCCTCTGTGCCATTTCCCTCTGTGGCATTTCTGTGCCATTTCTCTCTGTGCCATTTCTCTCTGTGCCATTTCTCTCTGTGCCATTTCTCTCTGTGCCATTTCTGTGCCATTTCTCTCTTTGCCAATTTCACCTCTCTGTTGTGAAAGCCTTACAAATACTCTGGATTTCTATTGCAGAAGTGATGAACACCAGTGGGATGATGGGCTGAACTGCCCTCAAATACCTAAAGAAATAAATAATAAAGTCATACATGACCCACAGCTTGAATTTTTCATGTCCTTGCTCTTCCATTTCCGTAACCATAGACAGGGCCAAAGCCAAAATCACCCTGTTGGGTGGCAGAGGCTCTGTGGGGTGCCCACTAATCCAATTCAATCTGCTTGGTTCAGACAGGCAAGTTTTGTGCCAAATGGGCAAATCCTGTGTTTTTGCAGGCAGAGCATTGCAAAGGTCTAGCTCCAACTCCAGCATGACCTGTTCACCTGCCAGGGGTTTCATTTCCCAGCCCAGCTCCGTGTCAAACACTCTGTGGGGCAACAGCCTCAAAGTGCTGCTTTATTTGGCAAGAAAAGCCAGTTCCAAGTGCTGCTGGCAGATCAGCTGTGGGGATATGGTGCTCCCCAGCCTCACTGGCACTTCCCTCCTGTTTTCCAGCGCCTGGCAGTGATGGAATCCCACGATCTCTTCCGGAAGTTCATCCTGTTCCTGAGCCGAGAATCACAGTGCCGGGATGTCTGCGTGTGCCTGGAGGGCAGTCACACCCTCTGCTTGCTGGGTGAGCACCTCCCAACACCTGGGTTGAGTTTGGGAAAGAGTCTTGAGTCAGATCTTCTTTCTCTGTGGGGCAGAGCTGCCTCCAATTCATCCTTTTTAATTGTTGTTTTGATAACTTTCTCTAAGTAATAACTGAGGTGTATTTTGGGATGTTACAAGCAAGGTTTAAGACATTTGCAAAGGGAGGAAGGGCCAGAGGTTTGTTCTTGCATCTGTGTCATGCTGAACTGTGAAGCATCAACTCTGCCAGCTTTTCACTTGGACTCTGAGCAAGGCTTGGAGTGTGGCAGACTTGGATCTTCCTCCCCTAAATAGCCCTAAATGCTGCTGAAATATTTAAATTCACATTTCTGCAAAAGTAACGAGATTACCAGTTGGAATTCTGGGATAACCTTGGGTTGTAGCTTTTAGGAGTTTGTAGAAGGTGTTGGTGGGAAGGTGGCCAAAGGGATGTGTCACCTCAGGGGTGTGCTGGAAATGGCTTCCTGCTCTGCCATCATTACTGACACAAATCCCTGGGACTGGGAAAGGATTCCCTTCACCTGTAACCCCTGTCCCACAGCATCTGCTCCTCCTTCAGCCTTGCTGTGCTGCTCCTTCCTCCAGGCAATCTGGTGTTCCTGGGCTCCCTGAATGACCAGGTGCTGGAGGAGGAGACAGCTCATTTTGTGGGGGTGCTCATCCACATGCTCTCCTACTGCCAGAAGTACGTGTCCCAGAAGAAATCCAACCTCACCCACTGGCATCCTGTGCTGGGCTGGTTCTCACAGACTGTGGATTATGGGTGAGTGGGAAGGACCTCAGGGGGGAGAGATGATGAAGCCTCTCCTATTAATTTTTTAATTATTTTATATGTTGCAAAGTGGTTTATGTTTTGAGACGAACAGTGGGAATGATCCCTCAGATATTTCGGGTTCTAGCTGCACAATGAACTGTAGCATTCCTGCACAGACTATTCCATGGGGAAATTCATGGAGTGTAGTTAAACTGGTGACCAGTGGCTCTTCCTGTGAGCACCATCTGTAGGGTGGGTGCATATTTCTGTTTGGATTACGAGCTAAATGGACCAGCAACACTGCCTGGTGTTTTATTCCAAGCTGCCTTCTAAGCTGCCCCCCTGCCCTGTCTTCCAGGCTGAACGAGTCCATGCCCCTGCTGACCAAGCAGCTGCAGCACCTCTGGGGAGTCCACATGATCCGAATCCTCTTCAGTGATGTGCTCAGCAAGAAACTGCTGGAAAATCAGGAGATAGCTCAGCTGCCAGCACAGCCAGTCTCCCCTCAGAACAGCCTTCCTATGAAAAGTCAGTTCTGGAGGGATGTGGGGGTTTTTTGTCTGTGTGTGTGTGTGTGTTTATGTGGATCTCTCTCCCAGACTCGCAGGGCTTTGCCTTCTCCACTTATGCCAAAAGCTTTGTATTCAAAGTGTTCAAGTTACTTGCAGCAGCTGCTGCTGCTTAGGTGGGGATGTGATCTCTCCTATTTGTAATTCCTCCTTGGAATGCTTCTGTGACCTGGGGCAAATCTCTTTCTTTGGTGCTGGGAAAAGATTTGCTTATTTTAGCAGTTTTTCATCATTTCCTCAAGTAGCTGAAGTGCTTTTGGCAAAACTTAGAACTTCCAAGAGAAGATGGAAGCTCAGCTTCCTCTGTGGAAAGCATGGTGAAGCTGGCTCCGGCAGAAGAGGATTTGGGATGAGATAAATCTGATATTTTCTAGCTGTTGCCCATAACACTGGATCCTGTGGTCATTATTTGCTGCAGTCAGGACCATGGATCATGAATGGTTTGGGTTGGAAGGGAACTTAAAGCCCATCTGGAGCCAGGGCAGGGACACCTTCCACTATCCCAGGTTGTTCCAAGCCTCGTCCAACCTGGCCTTGGACACTTCCAGGGGTGGAGCAGCCACAGCTTCTCTGGGCACCCTGTACCAGGGCTTCCCCACCCTCCCAGGGAAGGATTCCTTATCAAAATCCCATCTAACCCTGCCCTCTGGCACTCCTGCTGTGTTTGTGCCTCCAGACCTGTTCAAGAGAGCTTTCCAGAAGTCAGCCTCGGTCAGGAACATCCTGAAGCCGGTGGGAGGGAAGCGCGTGGACTCTGCCGAGGTGCAGAAGGTTTGCAGCATCTGTGTCCTGTACCAAACCACCTTGACCACCCTGACCCAGATCCGCCTGCAGATCCTCACAGGTCAGGGCACCTCTGTGCTGCTCAAATCCTTTCCAGTGGAGAGAAAAAAAAAAAAAAAAAAGAGAGATTTTCTTATTTCTGTTGATTTGTTGGGAGTTTTATTACTGGCAACGGGTTATTGACTGGCTGGGGAAGGCTTGTTCCATCCTGAATCATCCGTGGGATCAATAACATTCAGCACCACTTGATCAAGCACAAAGTCTCCAGAATACAAATTAAAGCAAGTTTTCCTCTCATGAAACCTTGCTGACTCCCTCTCAACCTTCAGCCTGAGTCAGTGTTTTTTGGGGAACCTGGCAATATTAATCTTCCTCTGGTGGGAGCACTGAATGCTTTCAAACATCTCCAGGACAAATTGCCTGTCCTGGGAGGGGGTGGAGGAGGAGATCAGCACTGTTTTGGTCTGGTGGGTAGGGCAGGGAGTGAGTCCAGAGCTTTGGGTGCTTGGTGGTGACCGTGGGTGCAGCCCTGTTGTGTTCTCATCCCCGAGGTGAGTGTGGGATCACAGGAATTCGTCCTTTTCTAAAGTTGCAAAAGAATTAGGGGGGAAAGCTTTAAGATGTCTCATTAAAAGCTTTTCTTATTGTGCTTTTCTGGTGATTGCCCATCTCCTGTTAGTGCAGACAGGCCTGGGAGCCAAATGGGATGCTCATGTTCCTCTTCTGCTTTGCAAAAGGCTCTTTCAGCTTCAACTCTCACCTCTCTGAGCTTTCACAAGCAGCGGAACGAGCTTTACTGAGTTCACTTTATATTTTCCTAGGTCTCACTTACCTGGATGATCTGCTGCCCAAATTATGGGCTTTCATCTGTGAGCTGGGACCACAGGGGGGGTTAAAACTCTTCTTGGAGTGTTTGAACAACGACACAGAGGAATCCAAGAGGCTGCTGGCCATGTTGATGCTCTTCTGTGACTGCTCCCGTCACCTCATCACGTAGGTAGCACCTGGATGGGGATCCCTGGGTTTGGGACATGGAGCTGGTGTGTTCCTTCAGGTTCAAGAGAAACATTTCAGGTTTTATGTCTTTTCATGAAGATAAATAGGCAGGGTAAAGCTTTTGGGGTTGAGTCCTGAGAAATAAAGGGCTTCCAAAGGACTTTGCCCCCCTCAGCCGTGTGCTGCTTCCAGCTGGTAGCAAAACTGGGCAGGGGGGAAAAGAAACAACACAAAAGATGGGAAAAGGGGGTGGAAAATTTGCCCTTGCTGGTCAGTAGAGACAGTTGTCTCAGCTTGAATGAGGAAAAAATTCTGTTGGGAGTGGAAAAGGTGCTTTTAAGCCTGAAACACTGACTTTGCTTGTATCTCAGCCTCTCATACCATCTTCTGTTAAGATCTGCTCTCAGTCAAAATCCATAAATAAGGTTTGGTTGTTTATGACTTCAGATCCTCATGGGTGTCAGTTGTCATAGAAATAAGAGCTGCTGCTGAAGGATAATGTGCCTTTATGAAAATTCCAGCAGGGAATTAAATTTACACTCGTGCATTTGCATTTGTTTGCTCTGCCAGGATTCTGGATGACATCGAAGTCTACGAAGAGCAGATTTCATTCAAACTGGAGGAGCTGGTGACCATCTCCTCTTTCCTAAATTCCTTCGTGTTTAAGATGATCTGGGATGGAATTGTAGGTGAGTGCTTTTAGTAGCTTGAGTTGATGTTACTGTTAGAACCACAAATGGCATGAATTTTGGAATTTGAAGCTTCTGCTAATTATTCCTTGGCACAAAAAGCACCTCAATGTGGGAATACATCCCAGTCTTTTGATGTCCAGATGCCACGATCGTGCTTGGCACCAAATCCAGAGCACTTCCCCATTTCCAGTAAGGATTTGTGTACCAGACGTGATGGGCACGTTGGTTTTTGGCAGAGATGAGGTTTAGCAAGGCTGGGCCATGTGTTGGACAAGAGCAGGGCAGTGCTGTGACCAGGCAGAGCAGCTTGCTCGGGTCTCTGTAGAATCTGCTATGGATCTCTCTCTGCTGGTGTAATTTGGGTACAGCTCAACTCTCTGGTAATGAGCTGAGATAGTCCAGTTCTGATGTGAAATGAGATGGCTTTGATTAGCTCTGTTTGAAGAAGAGACAGGCACAAAATCCTTCCCTCTGGAGGCTGTGTGGGTCAGGAAAACACCCCAGTGCTGCTGCTGTGGGGAGGATGATCAAGGTGTGGCTCCTGCTGGTCCTGAGGCTGCCTGGACTTTGCTACCTTGTTCCTTTTGTGCAGAGAATGCCCGAGGGGAGACCCTGGAGCTGTTCCACTCTGTCCATGGCTGGCTCATGGTGCTGTACGAGCGGGATTGTCGCCGGCGCTTCGCTCCCGAGGATCACTGGCTGCGCAAGTGAGTGGCCCAGGGCAGGGGTCTTGGGCAGCTCTGGGCTTGTCCCACTGCTCCACGTGCTCTGGGGAGCCTGGTTTGGGATTCCTTATTGACATTCTGCCTGTGGGATGGAGGTGGGAACTGCTGTTTGTGTTTGTAGTTAAGGACACCCCTCCTGTTGTGCTTTTTTCTGCAGTGGGAGGTTGAGGTGGTGCTTTGCAAACTGACTCAGCACCCAAGAGCTTGGGTGTTCCTGGCCCTTTTTATCTTCTTAGTGTGTACACTGAGCACTTCAGTCATCTCTGGAATCATTACCAGTTCCCACACCTCAGGGATCTCTCAATCTCTGCCTTTCTTTATCAAGGGACCTCAAACCCAGCGTGCTCTTCCAGGAGCTGGACAAGGACAAGAAACGAGCCCAATTGCTGCTGCAGTACATCCCCCACGTCATTCCCCACAAGAACGTGAGTGGGATGGGGGTAGAGGATGGAGGCTGGGAATCAGTGGCCTGGCTGGCCTGGGGTGGGAGGGGACACGTGTGTGGAGCATTTTGTGACGTGGAGCATCTTTGGAAATGCCAGTTGAATAATTCACCCTCACCTTCCCCAAGAGATTTCCTCTAAATGTCTTGATTTCTGTCATTGAGAGAGAACTGATTTGTGTCCCTCACCCCTTCCTAGTGTATTTCCTTCAAATACCTTGATCTCTGTGTTGAGACAGACCTGATTTGTGCATGCAGCTGCAGGGGGTGAGTGGGGGCCAGTGGCACCAGGGCGTAGCTGGGATCAGAACATCCAGCAGCACTTCTGTGTGTCAGGAGCCTCCCAAATCCCTGCTGCACTGCAGGATCCCTGTGGATTGAGACTTGGGTTGTGTTTTCTTTTTGCAGAGGGTGCTGCTCTTCAGGAACATGGTCACAAAGGAGAAGGAGAAGCTGGGGCTGGTGGAGACGAGCTCGGCGTCCCCTCACGTCACCCACATCACCATCCGCCGCTCCCGCATGCTCGAGGTGAGGGACACGAGCCAGCCCACAGGGCAGCAGCCTGGCCTGACAAAAACAGGCCAGGGGGTTGGGTTTTTACCTTCTCTGTGGGTGTTGAGGGACCCACTCCCAGAACTGACATTCCAGGAGAATGCTGGACCCTCGTGCGTGCTGCAAACCTGGAATTTTGACTTGGAAAATGCTGGGTTTTTGAACTCAAGTTTTGATGACAAATGCGGATTTCTCTGTACCTTTGTCCTGTCTCTGCTGGATCTCTGGGTGGGTGTTTCACATGTCTCCCTCTGAGAATGTCCTCTGGATTTTGTGCTCTGTGTAGGATGGATACGAACAGCTCCGGCAGCTTTCCCAGAATGCCATGAAGGGAGTGATCAGGGTGAAGTTTGTCAATGATCTGGGGGTCGATGAAGCTGGTATTGATCAAGATGGAGTCTTCAAAGAGTTCCTGGAAGAGATCATTAAAAAGGTGTTTGACCCTGCACTGAACCTGTTCAAGGTAGGACCACAGGTGCCACCTGAGGTGACCTGGTGCAGGCAGAGCCTTTCTGGCTCACTGGGCTCTTATCTCTTATCTCTTTGTGCAGACCACCAGTGGTGATGAGAGGCTGTATCCATCCCCAACATCCTACATCCATGAGAACTACCTGCAGCTCTTCGAGTTTGTGGGGAAGATGCTTGGGAAGGCTGTGTATGAGGTGAGCCAGAAGCACCAGGTTGGGATATTGTCAGTGATGGGACCTTTGAGAGCATCTGTCCTGTTTGGGGTGAGGGTGTTAGTGAAGAGAGGAGTTTGGAAAAAATGGCTTGGATAAAGATCCTGATAGTGGAACAGGCTGGAATTTCTTCAGGCATGTATTAAAAATAATCTTGGAGGTAAAACCTGGGACATGCCTTGATTATTCCTCCTAGTGCTGGGGACACCAGGCTGGTTTTTTGGTGTTACACTTTACAAACATCCACTTGTGGATACCTTAAAGGGACATGAGGCAAAAAGGAGGATGGAATGACAGAATGACTCTCTGATAGAATGATTTGGGTTGAAAGAGAACTTCCTAGTCCAATCCACTTCCCATGGGCAGGGACACCTTCTACTAGCCCAGGTTGCTCCAAGCCCCATCCAACCTGGCCTTGGACACTTCCAGGGGCAGCCACAGCTTCTCTGGGCACCCTGTGCCAAGGCCTCACCTCCCTCCCAGGGAAGGATTTTTTTCCCAATATCTCACTAAATTTCCCCTCTTTCACTTCAAACCACGCAAGGCAGTTCTTTTAAAGGACACATGGAACTCCCCAGGTGCCTTTTTGCACCTGCCTTACTAATGAATGGATTTCAAGAGGATGTGGGGTCTGGAGCTGATTTTGGTGCCTTGCAAAATGCTCTTTGCACTTGTTCCCCATCACAAGATCTGCCTTGAAGGTAGCCAAAGATACCACAAGCACGAGTGTGTGGCAGGGCCTTACCTGCACCTTCTTCTTGTCCCTAGGGCATAGTTGTGGATGTACCATTTGCTTCCTTCTTTTTGAGTCAGCTCCTCGGGCACCACCACAGCGTCTTCTACAGCTCCGTGGATGAGCTGCCCTCCTTGGACTCAGAGTTCTATAAAAACCTCACTTCAATTAAGGTTTGAGCAGTTATTTTCCTGTCATTCACCTCCCTGATTGCTGCCTCTTGTTAGAAACTGCCTTTGGGTGCTGCTTTAAAAACCCCTGTGAGTAAGTGGTGGTTCTGCTGCTGAACCCTGACCTTTTTTCCTTCTTTTTTTTCCCTTCTCCCTGTTGTTCTCCAGCGTTATGATGGTGATATCAGTGACCTGGGCTTGACACTGTCCTATGATGAAGATGTGATGGGTCAGGTGGGTTTTTATTCAGTGGTTTGTTGGACTTGGCTCTGCTTTGTCCCAGACACCCTTTTCATGTTCTCATGGAAGTCTGGCTCAGCTTCTCTGAATTCAATATTCACCTGTGGGCAGAGAACAGCTTTTTCCACGTGGAAAGCTTCCCCTCTGACCCTTAATTTTTCTGCTGCCAGAGTTAAAGAAGTGTTTAATGCTTCCCCTCAATAATTGGTGTTCCCCTCTTAAAAGAGGAACCTGTGAGTAGGGAGAAATTCCTTTTCTTCCCACGTGGATTGCTTCTGTCAGGGAATCTCCAAGTGTGTCAGGAGGTCTCTTGGCCTAGAGAAGGAAAAGCTGTTTGTCAGTCCCTTAGGAAGACTTGGAAGTACTTGGTTGCAACTTGAGCCCTGTGAAGTTGTGTGTGCAGAGCTGGAAAATCTGGAGAGAAAAGACAAAAATGCCTTTTGCTGGCAGCGTCGTGCTGCAAAATTCCACGGGGAGCCGTGGAGGACACCTGCTGCTGCCTCAGCATTGCTGAGGTTTCAGCTTGGAGGGTTCTTCCATGTGAAAAATAAAGGTAGGAGCAGGATGTGGAGCCCAGCAACGAGACACTGGAGGCTGTGGTTCACTGAGGTTAAGAATAACCCAGGCACTCCTGTTTTCCCAGTGCTGAAGGAGCCAGCTGGGGTCACCCTGAGTGTCCCTGTAGCCACAGCCAGGTCACAGCTGAGCTCATTCCCTGTGCTGGGCTCCCTTCTGGCCTTGGGATTCACCTGGAGCCGAGGCACAGAGGCCTCTGGAATGTGGGAATGAGGCTGTGCTGCCTCAGCTTTGGGCAAAGATGTGGAGACTCTGCAGGCAGCACCTGGAGGAGATCACCAGGCCCTGGGAGATCCTTCCTGCCTGGAGGGACAGAGCTCCAGGAGCTCCTGCATGAGACCTGTGGATCAGCCAGCTTTGGCTTGTGCTGTTAACACCGAGCTTGCTCAGCCTCTGGATTCTGGGATTGTGACAGTCCCCCAGGGCTCTTGGAATTGATTTGTGTGTGGTTCAGCAGTGATGGATCAGACTGCAGAGGAGGCTTCCTGGGAGAAGGGCTGCCTCCACTGCTGGGAGAGCTGGAGTTCCTACTGTTCAATTACTCTGTTAATAGTTAAGTGAAACTGGTTCAAGGCAGAAGCAGGATTATTACTTAAATTTTAAATCCTGCTGTTTTATTGTAAAAATAAATGTTTTATGGGGAAGGTAACAGCTTAGCGTGGCATTTCCTTCCATTGTGGTTGCAGGCAGTAATTAGCAATCCAATCATTTCTTCCCTCAGCTGGTTTGCCATGAACTTGTTCCTGGAGGGAAGACCATTCCCGTTACCAATGAAAATAAGTAAGTACAGCAATTAGATTTTTAAGGTCACCACTGCAAAATACTTTATTCTGCTTCCTTGGGCTTGCATCTGGAATGAATTGAGATAGATTGGAGGAGAAGGAGCACATAAATATCTTAATAGAATTTGCTGGTTACAGTTCATCGGCTGAAATTGTATTAAATTTGATTTGCAAAATAAAAATTGACAATTTACTTCTTGAAACAGCACTTCTGAGGTCAAAGGCACCCAGTCAGGGAGATTCTGCAGGATTTAATGATGGTGATGGATACAGACAGATGGATTCAAAGCAATTCAGGCACACAGTCGTGAACACAGAGGGCACAGATGCTCAAAGACACCTTGGAGCAGACAGATCTCCTCAGAATGATAACATGTGGCAGTTGTATAAAGCACCGTGTTCCGAGCAGACAGTGCTGAATTCAAATGTACTCGACAGTCGTTCTTTAGAGCCAGGAAATCAGAGGAGACACCGAGCCCCGGGGCTGTTTTCACAGATAACCGGCTTTTAGATCGTTATCAGAAATGTCAACTCCGGAGCCTGCAAACCAACCCCACCTTTTTGTTCCTTTTTTTTTTTTTTTTTTCTTCTTTTTCTTTTTTTCCTTATCCCCTTCAGTGCTGGTAAAAGCAGGATGAAATATCTATTAAGCAAATGTGTGTTTGAACTGGTGAGCTGGGGGTTGTCCTTCTTTTCTTCCTGACTGATGGAAGCTGGATCCCACCTGGATCCGTGCTCTGCAGTCTGATGTTGTCAGGCTTTTCCCTTCTCCAGCTCTGACCAGGGAGTTTGCATTTGAAAGGATCTTCCCCTGCCTTGTCACAAGTGAGCTCAGGGAGAAAGTTGAAAGCTCTGGATGCTGCTCTAGTCAATTACAGCAAAAATGTGAAGCTTTTTCACCCAAATTGGGAGTTGGGAGGCAGAAGAGGTGTTGGGAAACTGGAAACAGTTCTGCCTGGAGGATGCTGGGATGACCTTGCCCAAAATCCAGGCTGTGGGATTGTGGTGGGGTCTGTGTGGGAGCTGCTGGGGAAGAATCAGCAAGTTCAGGTGTTTTTCTTGGAGGTGAGAAGAGGAAGAGCCTCCCTCTAACAAAAAGTTCACCTCTCCCACATCCTGCAGGAAGGTGGGAATGTGCTCCGTGGTTTTGGTGTGGTGATTGTCCAGCCATGGGGCAGCAGAGCCCAGTGAGAGCTGTTGGTCAGACCTAGAGGAAAATCTGCCTGGAGAGTCAAGCTGTTAAAAGGAGCTGAAGCTGTGTCCAGCCAAGGTTGATCAAGGGTTTATTAAAGCCATTAGTCCCTGAACTGGGCAGGAGCTCTGAGAAATGAGCAGGGTCCCAAAGGGGAGAAATGGGACAAAACCTGGGCAGAAAAACATCTTTATCTGCTTCAATGAAGACCAGGGCCTGGAGGGGAAAATATAAATATCCAGGCTTTCCCAGTCCTTTTGGGGCTGGAGAAACACGCCAGGCACAGTTCAGTGGTGGCTGGTGGGGTCCCCCTGACTGCTCCACGTTCCCCTGTGCTGCCTCCCCTGTCCCACAGGATCAGCTACATCCACCTGATGGCTCATTTCCGGATGCACACCCAGATCAAGAGCCAGACTGCAGCTCTCATCAGTGGCTTCAGGTCCATCATCAAGCCCGAGTGGATCCGGATGTTTTCGGCGCCGGAGCTGCAGCGCCTCATCTCCGGGGACAACGCCGAGATCGACCTCGAGGACCTGAAGTAAGTGACAGCCCAGGCTGCTGGGCCTCGTGGGGAAAATTCTTTAAGAGAAAAAGAAAAACAGAACTCCTAAAACCCCCAACAGCCTCCCTAGGCTGGCCTGGGAGCTGAGCCCTTCCTTCACAAAGCTCCTGGGAAGTGGCAGGATAACGAATTGTCCATGACTTCTGTTGTTCCTACTTGGAACAGGAGGAGCAGACAGGAACAGAGCTTAGGAATGGGTTCCTTAAGGCTCATTTGGGATGGGTCCTTTCTTCTGTTGGTTGCTGGGAGCAGAATTTCTCTCTGCTTTTCCCTTTCCTCGGATCAAATGCTCGGGAAGTGCTGGGGGCTCAGTGTCAGCAGAGAGCCCTGACCTGTGGGACAGGGCTTAGAGCGACCTTGGGCTGCTGGAATTGGTCCCTGCCCATGGTAGGGAGTGCAACAAAATGAGCTTTAAGGTCCCTTCCAACCCAAACCGTCCCACCTGAGTGATCCTCCTGGCACTTGTGCCCTTCCTGCTGCAGTGCCAGGCCTGTCAGAGCCTTTCCCTCCCCAGGAAGCACACGGTGTACTATGGGGGCTTCCATGGCAGTCACCGTGTCATCATCTGGCTCTGGGACATCCTGGCCAATGACTTCAGCCCTGAGGAGAGAGCCATGTTCCTCAAGGTGAGTGAGGAGCCATCCCTGCCCAGCTGGGATCTGGGGTGGTGAGGCCAGGGCTGTTCTCCAGTTACCTGGGTGCTCTTTGAAAGGGCACCAGAATTCCTGACGCCTGGAGAAGTGCCCAGCAGAGCTCTGTGAAAGCTCTGGTGCCACCACAAATGTCCCTGCAGAGGTGGCACTGCCCAAAGACTGTCAGACACACACTGGGGGGTGCTCACTGTGTCACTTTGTGGCTATTCCTGCCTTCACTGCTCCCATCCTCACTCTCTGTCACTTTCCAGTTTGTCACCAGCTGCTCCAGGCCTCCACTTCTGGGCTTTGCCTACCTCAAGCCTCCTTTCTCCATCCGCTGTGTGGAAGTGTCTGATGACCAGGTAGGCATCCTGCTCTTAGGGCTTGGGAATTCCCTGCCCGGCTTCCTCCCATCCATCTGACCTGGAAACCCTTAACATGGGAAGATGAGATGATAGGATTAGATATCAGGGAGAAATTCTTCCCTGTGAGGCCCTGGGTGCCCAGAGAAGCTGTGGCTGCCCCATCCCTGGAAGTGTCCCCAAGGCCAGGTTGGATGGGGCTTGGATCAGCCTGGGCCAGTGGGAGGTGTCCCTGCCCATGGCTTTAAGATGAGCCCAAAACAAGATGAGCTTTAATGTCCCTTCCAACCCAAACCATTCTGGGATTCTACACCTGAAAACAGCCCCACCCCAAGAGGATGCTCATGGCTGCACCCACGCACAGCAGCTCCAAGCTCTTCCTGCCAGGATTCCCTGAATTCCTCCAGGGTTGTGTTTTCTCCTTGGGATCTCCCTGTGTCCGTGCACCCGCTGCCCGTGTCAGGCATTGAGTTACAAGCAGCGCTCCTTGGTGGGGAGGGTGGGGAAAACAGAGCTTTGGCTCTCGCTGTTCCCAGTGCCAGGCTTTGCATTGGCACCTCTGCCCCGTGCCCCTGTGCCAGCAGTGCAGGGAGAGGTGCCAGCTCTGTGCCCTTGCAGGACACGGGGGACACCCTGGGCAGCGTTTTGCGTGGCTTCTTCACCATCCGCAAGAAGGAGCCGGGCGGGCGCCTCCCGACCTCCTCCACGTGTTTCAACCTCCTCAAGCTGCCCAACTACAGCAAGAAGAGCATCCTGCGGGAGAAGCTGCGCTACGCCATCAGCATGAACACCGGCTTCGAGCTGTCCTAGGCACGGCCTGGCCTCGGGATGGGGCTTGGAGCTGCTGCTGGAAGGGGAGCCCTTCCCACGTGGAGCCCGGAGCAGCTCCGCAGGAGCCGACTGCTCGCTGGAGGCCTGGACACGCAGCTGGTAGTGGAGGTTCACAGGGATCTAGGGAAGAGCTGCTGGGCTTTAGGGCTGGTTTTTCTTAGGCACGGCTCCAGGCTGGAGGAGGGGATGGGCCTGACCCCCAAAGCCTTTCACTTGACACCCACGGAAATCGTCCTTAAAAGCAAACCCCCGGGGGAGCACGGAAGGAACAGGTTCCAAGTGCCACTCAGATTAGTGACAGTGAGACCCCCAGCAGGCTGGGCAGGCCGGGCAGCTGCTGCTGTGCCAGTGCTGCTTTTTCCTTTCCCAGGAGCTGGGCTGCCTGGAAGTGAGTCTGGGAAGCTGCACAAAGGCAGAGGGATGCCAGAGCCCACGAGGAGATGATGGTGTTGGAAGTGCCCTGATGGGCACTGCTCACTCAGGACAGGGGGGATTCCAGGCGTCCCTGCCCCCTGCAGGGTCCTTGGTGTGTTTTGGAGAAGGAATCCCAGGGAAGCAGCAGGGTTAAACAGGAGCAGATGGACCCTGTGGCTCTCGGGAAGGTTTTGGAATGGCAGAGGTTAAGGGCTGGAGCAGCAGGAGTGGGCTCAGCCAGCTGTGCCTCTGCCAGGCTCCTGCCAGACCCAGGCCTTGGGACAGGAAGGGTCATGTCTCATTTTCTCAGGAGCAGGAAAGGTTTCATTTTCCTTGGTTTCCAGAGGACAGGAGCTGGCACACACTCGGGCTCCCCAGCCCAGTGCTCACGTGGGGCAGGTTCCTCTCAGGAACAGGGGGAATGTGTCAAGTCCTCTGGAAACCTCCACTGGCAAAATCCCTCTGGGATGGAAGTTTCACTTTATTTGCAGGCCCTTTCTTAGGGAGTTGTTTGGACCCAGGGCAGGGCCTCTGTGTAAGAGCCACATTTGCTTTGGTGCCAAACTCTTTCTTTTGGTCACTTTGTCTCTTTCTGGCCTTATTTCTGTGAGCTGCTGTTTGCCTGGAGCTGGCAGCTTTTGCAGGGGGGGTGACTTGGGAAGGTGTGGATCCTTCCTGCCATTTCTGACACGCTCATAAAGTGGCTCTGCAGCTTCTCACCTTTGGTCCCTCGAGCTGCTGCGAGTCCTGCCCTGGCCCAGGCTGGAAAGAGGAGGGACTGGGCTGCTCCTGGGCTGTCCTGGCCCTGCTGGGATTCTGGCACAGAGGAGAGCCATGGCCCTGCCCTCTTGGGGACAGGCTTAAAAGCCAGTCCCCTCTTCCCCTTCACCTCACAGGTAAAACAAGCTCCTGCACAGGCTGCTGGCTTCTGCCCAGGGTTTTCTTTCCCTCCTTCCCTCCCTGTGGCACTGGGGATCCTCATTCCCCTCCCTGGCCATATCCCACCTCTCCTGCTGCCCTGCCTGGTCCATCCCATGGGATTCCTGTCCCCAGGTGAGCTCAGCAGAGCACGGCTCTCCACACCCTGGGCTCTGGAAGAACCCCCTTAACCACAATATTCCACATTTCCAAGGGGTCGGCAAACCCTGGGCACCGAGCAGCAGCGAGCTGGCCTTGGCTTCATCCTCCTCCTGTCGTGCTTCAGATGGATTTCAGAGAAATAACCCTTTTTTTAGAAGCGATGCCTGGAAATGCATCTGGAAAGCAACGTCAGGATCCTTTTTCTCTGTCAAATCAGTGAGATTAAACAGGAGTGATGGGAAGTGTTGGTGCGGACAGGAATGTCTGCATCCAGAGGGTTCAGGCCACTGGGCTGTGAGTCAGAGAAATTAAAGATGATAGTAAATTTCTTTTTTTCTTTTTCATACATAGAGCATTTTGGCATTAACCAGTTGGTGACTGTGTAGTTGGGAGGTTTAGGCACTGCCTCGGACCTCTCAGAGTTTAAATATCACCCCAGATCTCCTTTTTCCTTCTAGGAAGCGCAGTGTGGCTGACTAGAGCACAATGAGCATTCAGTGAAATGAGTTGTTAACACTGAGATAAAATCCTTGCTCCCCTTTTCCCTTCATTCCTCAGGACTTCAATTCCTAGAAAATACCTTACTGCAGACTTAGCTTGGTCCCTCCAAACCTGGAGATGTTGCACTACAGACACTGCTCCCGTGCTGGAGCTGGTGTGGAAAATGTGATAAATGGCTGGGAAATTCCCGGTGGATGCAGGTGAGGATTCCTGCGGAGGGGCTGATCCCTGTGTCCCAGGGAGGCTGTAACACACCTGAGCAGGTGTGGCAGGCCCTGCCTGCTCCATGGATCCTGCCCAGGGATGGTTTTGCCACGGGAAATTCATGAGGATCTTTTCTATCCAAGCCTCGCTGCCGTGGACACCTTGGTTCCATCCCTGTGTGCGTCTGACCTGCAGAGAAAATAAAGCTGGGATGAGTTCAGGTGCTTGAGTGTCTCCTGGTCCTTTCCTAGGGCAGGGAATGTGCTGCTGGGATGCTCCTGGCAGAGCAGAGCCGGGCATTGAGGCCCTGGCACCTCTCAGAGCACACCTGCCCTTTGCTGAGGCCCTGGCACACATTCCCAGAGAAGCTGTGGCTGCCCCATCCCTGGAAGTGTCCAAGGCCAGGTTGGATGGGGCTTGGAGCAACCTGGGACAGTGGAAGGTGTCACTACCCATGGCAGAGGCTTGGAACTGGGTAAAATTTAAGTTCCCTTCCAACCCAAACCAGTCTGGGATTCCATGAGTCTCTGCCAGGCTGGGCATGGGGCCTGCTGCTCCCATGGGAATTCCTGTTGCCAGGCTGGTTCCTAGTGCTGGGATCTATGGGGTGCCCCAGCTGAGGGGATTTGAGGCCTGCTGAGCCCAAAGGGAGCTGGCAGCATTGTTTGAAGCAGGATTTGTTCATGTTGGAAAATGCTTGGAAAAGCTCTGCCTGGCCCTGCAGAGTGCTGTGACTTTGGTCCTTCCTGAGGGGTGTTGGTGCTCCTCGGATGCAGGGGCAGGTGCTGGGATCAGCAATGCTTGCTGAACATCCTGGGAATGGTGACTGGGACCACTGCTGGAGAGGGAAACGGGCTGGAAATCCAAGTGGGATCCCCCAGTGCAGGAAAGGGAGCAGCCCCAGGGAGCAGCCACTGGAGCTGATGTAGGGTTTGATGTTAATACCAATTATAATACTGTGTGTTTCTGCCTGGGCCCGACTCTGGAAGCTCCTTGGAGAAGCGAGAGCTGTGCCTGCTGCTCCAGCTTCCCTCTGACTCCGGGTTTGGAGCCCTTCTCTGCCCCTTCATCCCTGACCGGAGCCCTCCTGCCCCCCAGCCATTCCCGGGGCTCTCTGGAGCGGGAGCGCGGTGGCAGCGAGGGAGAGGTTCCCAGTCAGTGTGCAAGTGCCATTGTTTTGACACAGAGGCATCTGGCACTGTCAGGAACAGCAAAAAGCAAGCCCAGAGCAGCTGCTGCCAAGGCAGAGCTGGCAGCAGCCAGGCCTGCACAGCCCCTGCTTCCCTGGCATCCGCCGGGATCCGGGCACGGCATCGCTCGGGGTCACTGAGGTGAGGCCTGGCCGTGGCTATCCCAGGCTTTGTTTGGGACCACACGCACTGGGCACTGCGGGGTGAGGAGCTGGGAGGGATCCCTGGAGCCTGGGAGGGATCCCTGGAGCCTGGGAGGGATCCCTGGAGGATGGGAGAGGTCCCTGGAGCCTGGGAGGGATCCCCAGAGCCTGGAAGAGATCCCTGGAGCCTGGGAGAGATCCCTGGAGGATGGGAGAGGTCCCTGGTTCCTGGTGCTGGCACAGAGCAAAGCTGGGTGTCCCAAGCTGCTGCAGGCACGGGGTGTTCAGGAGCAAACAGCAGCTCCTGCTGCCCCTCTCCTGCTCCTCCAGACTGTCCCAGGCTCACACCACGGGCTGGTATTCCCTCTCTTTGATCCCTCTGCTCCACACCTGTGCCAGATTCCAGGTTGGGATGGAGAGGAGGAAGCTGTGCCATGCTCTGGTCTCCTCATCCGTGGGCAGAGCAAGGTACGATGTCCCTGCAGGTCATTTTTGTGTTTGCCCACGTTTACCAAGAGGTGCAGCAGCTCCTGCAGCAGGTGCCAGAGCGGGCACTTGGCACTGTCACCACCTGGGTCAGTGGCACTGAACTGGTGCTCACAATCTGCTTTTGTGGCTGTTTCTAAGGTCGAGGTCTTCAATCCTGACCCTCTGCAACTTCCCTGGGCTGGTTTGAGCTCTCCCTGTGTCCCTCTGCCTCTCTGTGCCTGCCCTGCCAAGGCAGGGACAGGGCCCTGGGGTGAGTTGGGCACTGGGGTGGGCACTTTGGGGGCCAGGCTGCAGCACAGGGGGAGCTGAGGGTCCCACCTAGCCCTTTTCTCCCCAGACAGGTTCAGCCTGCTCCTGTTAGGCACAGGGCTGATGGTTCCTACCCTGGGCTGTTCCAGGGTGGGGAGGGTCTTTCCTTGCCCATTTCCAGTCTAAATGTGCATTTCAGGAGCTTTTGAGACCTCAGGACTTGCCCTGCTGGAGGAGCTGCGGTCCTGCCTGCTCCTGCAGCTCCAGTGGAGCTGTTGGCTCCCCTCTGCACCCCAAAACTCACCAGGCTGGGGGTCCAGCACATCCTGTCGAGGTGGGGGCTCTCATCCCTCTCCTCCCTTCTGAGCCCTGGCCCAGGAAATGCTGCCTTGTGTAAATTTACATCTGACTTGGCACAATGGATGTTTGTGTCATCGCTGGCGGAGCAGCAGCCGCTCGGCTGCTCCCACATCGTGGTGGTAATCGAGGTGCTTGAGTTATAGCCCAACTTATTCCATTTTACAGCTCCTACAGCGTTAACAGATGTACGGGCGTCTGATCCAATCATGCAGCAAGAGATTTTGGGGCCAGTTCTTCTCGTTTTGACAGTGTGGAAGCTGAGAGCAGCCATACATTTTACAAACAAGAATAAACGACCCTTAGCAACATATGGCTGTGCTGGCAGCTCCGGAGCGATCCCAAATCAGGCACCCTGCGAGGCAGGAATGTTGCTGGGCGCTGGAGCCGGGCAGCCTGGACAAAGCATCTGCCTTCCCCCGTGATATTAATGAGGTGCAGGCACTGGAATCCCTATGCTGTACGGCTGGGAGGGCTGGGAAGAGACAAAGAGCTTGGAAAAACAACTGCCAGCCCAGAGCAAGGGAGTTTTATTTGGTTTAAAAGCTGGGTTTTGTTTTGGTCACTCTGCTCCTGCTGCCTGGCTGAGACCTTGTGGGGTCAGGAGCAGGGGCAGCTTGGCTGCCCTGTGCCTCTGCTCCAGCCTGGTGAGGAGGGTGCACCAGAGGAATCCCAGAATCCCAGGATCAGGTTGGAAAAGCCCTCCAAGATCATCGAGTCCAGCCTGTGACTGATCCCCAGAGCACTGAGTGCCACATACAGGCATTCCTTGGATGTCGACTCCAAACCTCCCTGGGCCTCCCTGCCAAGGCCTGAGCACCCTTTCCATGAGGAAATTCCTGCTGCTGTCCAACCTGAGCCTCTCCTGGTGCAACTTGAGGCCGTTCCCTCTCCTCCTGTCCCTGTTCCCTGGGAGCAGAGCCCAACTCCCCCTCGCTGCCCCCTCCTGTCAGGGAGTTGTGCAGAGCCACAAGGTCCCCCCTGAGCCTCCTTTTCTCCAGCCTGAGCCCCTTTCCCAGCTCAAGAGCCCATGGCTGTCCTGTGACCTTGGGGACAACTCCCAGGGCAGAACGTCCTGGCCCAGCTCTGCTGAGCTGCAGCCTTGTCTCAACTCCCTCCTAAAGTCAAGCCCTGCTTAGTGAGGCTTAAGGGTCACCCCAGCACCTCCTTCTGCCTCAGCCCTCCACAAACAACTGCTGTGGGTAGAGAGGGAGGGGGCAGCAGGGAGCACCCCAGTAAATTTAATCTCTCCATCATGTTAAGTGTAGTAGCTTGATTTATTTCTCCTTGCAATCCAAACAATGCCAGCTTTGGTCCCAAAACAGTAGTGAGATTTCTTCCCCCCCCCAAGCTGGAACAAAAAATAGAAGGAAATACTATAAATCCCTCCCCGAGCTGCTTTATGGAGCATTCATGAAGAATTTATATTGCAAAGGATTTTATTAAATTAAACTTGAAAAGCCTCTTGATTCCTGAGGTTCAGTCCTGGAGCTGGAGCTCTCGTAAAACTGGATGGAGCAGGCAGAGGGAATGGCTGAGGTGACACTGCAGCTGATGGCACCATCCAAATCCAGAGCATTTGTCACTGGGATGTGTTCCAGGCTGAGGCTTGGAAAATTACTCCATGAAAAATGTGCGTTAACAAGAGCCATGAAATATCTGCCTCAAACCCAGGTGAGTGATGAGACGTGGGATCTGTTAGTGCTGGGCATTCCTCACTCATCCCTGGACGTTCCTCACTGGCCAAAAAGGGACACAGAGCCAGAGATTCTTTGGAGAACAAGGTTAAGGTTGTTCCTACTCAAATAATTGAGCAGGGGAAGGGGCAGGATGGATTTAAAAGCTGCCCCACTAAAAGCAGGACAAGCCCTGGATGGGCATCACCACCTCATAGCCCACAGCATTCCCTGGGGGATAAATTACACCACCAGGGTTCCCATGGATTCCTCCCAGGTGTATTTCCAAGCTGGAAGCAGCTTGGAGTTGAGAGCAAAGCTGGAACTGTGGGTGTCATGTGGATGTGAGCTTGCTCCCGCCTGTGGAGCAACATTCCCAGGGTCAGCACCCAGGGACACCTCAGGAGGAACCCTCAGGGTGTTCCCCTCTCACCCAGCTCCAGCAGGGCCCTGCTGCTCATCCCAACTCCTTTTCCTGTGACCTCAGTGCCCCAAGTGCTTCCAAACCCCCAGCTCTGCTCCTCCAGCTGTTCCTGCAGCCAGAGGGGCAGCTCCACGTGGAGACAACCCCAGCACGTGGACCCTGGGATTTGGTCTTTCCTCCTTTACCCCCTTCACCCTCCATTCTTGGCAGGGGATGCACTGGACTGTCAGCACAGAGACATTCCTCACATGCACAACAAGAGGCAGCCAGAGCCAAGGAATTGTTGGTGCATTCCTATAGATCTGTACAGCTCAGCTCCAGCCAGGGCTGATGGATCAGAAGGGACTTGGAGCAGCAAAGCACACAGGGCTCAGTGTTAAAATGTGACTGTTGGTGGCCCTTTGGTACAAGGAAATTCACATTTATTATTCCAGAGCTGTGGACACAATTCCCAAACGCCTCCAGCTGCTGCACTGTGACTTCAAAGGAGGAGCTGATTGTTTTCCCTTCATCATCCCTCAGAGTCCTGTCAGAGCCTTCCCACAGCACCTGCTGCTGCCCAGGGAAATGAAGGCACCTCCAAAATGTTACTGGAATTCTCCTGCCTCAACTCCCAGCTGGGAGAAGCGGTGACTCCAGAGCCATCTCCACATGGGATGTGTGGAGCAGGCCCAGGAACAGAACAGGAGTGTCTGGGTCCCTTCCAACTCAGGATATTCTGTGATTCTGTTCCTCTTCAGCATTTATCAACAAGATCCTGGTTATCTCACAAAGGAAGTTCTTGGCAGCTCCCATTTCCAGCCCAGGCTTGTTCTCTTTCCCTTCCTTGATGGACAAAAGCAGTCTGCTGGATTTAGTTTTCCATGATCAAGGAAAAAAACATTCCAGCTCCCAGCTAGGGCTCAGGTTTGATGTAGATTTTCTCTTCCTTCCCTTCCTTCATTGCAGCATAACGTGCCAGGACAAAGAGATAGTCACTGAGCCTGGAAAGCAAGGGAAAAGCAGGAAAACCAGTGATCTGATTCCAGAAGAGAAGCTTGTCAGGAAGCAAACCCCAGCCAGTTTTATCCCCAGAACTAAGGGAATGCTTCAGTTCTTCAGAGCCAGGGTTTGGGGTTTTATTTTTTTACCTGTTTAAATACTTGGCCACGTTTGGATCTGCTTCCCCTGCTTGGACTAAAGGGACCACGCTGGGAAAAGCAAAGGGAAATGTTGGTGTTTAACTTTCCAGCTTCTGAGTGCACAAAAGGCTGCGATTTGCTGGAGCCTCTTCCCACCCCAAATCTCCCCTGGGGTCCCCACTCTGACTCCCAGAGCACCTGTGAAGGATCTCTGCTTCCCAGAGGGATCTGGAAGGGGTAAATGATGCCAATAATATTTGTCTCTGTCCTGGAGGGCCCCAGCTCTGCTCCTCCAAGGATACTCACCCAGAGGAGACTTTTTACAAGGGCTTGGAGTGACAGGACAAGGGGCAATGGCTTCCCACTGCCAGAAGGCAGGGTTAGATGGGATATTGGGAAGAAATTCCTTCCTGTGAGGGTAGGGAGGGGCTGAGATGGAATTCCCAGAGAAGCTGTGGCTGCCCCATCCCTGGAAGTGCCCATTATTTTGGGGCTGCAGAATCCCAAAAGGTTTGTGTTGGATGACTGAACTGAGGAGAGGGCTTGGCTTTGTGCCTCCTGCACTTCTGGAATTGGACTAAACAAACAAAAGCTTGGCTTGAGCCCCAAACCCAGCCCAGCCCAGCCCAGCCCTGCTTTGCTGGCTCTGGGCTGTCCCCATGCCCTTCTCTCCCAGCACAGCACTCACCACCTCTCAGCCCTGCGGCACACAGCTCGGGAGAAGTGCAGAGCAGCACTGCTCCTGCCTCCAGACTGCAACAAACAGCAAGGAAACACCACTCAGTGCCTGCAGCAGCAGGGAAAAGCCACCCCTCCCCTCCCTGCCAGGGCTCAGCACCTCTCACACACATGGAACTGATCCCTGTGCCACGGCCAGGCAAGGGAGGGATGCTGGAAAAGCCTCAGCAGAGAATTTCTTCAGCTCTCTGCAGTAGTTTGTGAGAGTTCTGTCTTTCCCATGCAGATTACTTTAAACAAGATTACAGTATTGTAAACTTCTTGCACCTGCAGGTTGTTTGGCAGAATTGTTATGGTTCTAACTAGAAACATTCAGAGATGGGTGTCTTAGAACTTGAACTTAGAACTAGAACTTAGAACCACCCCTTAGGGGGTGGATGGCAAAAACCAATTCCCTTCTGCCACTTAATACACTTTGCAAACTACCATATAAAAGTCTTCTGAGAATTCATTAAAGGGCTTTTCTTTTATCCCTGAGCCTGGACTTTGTGTCCAGGGGGGCAGCCAGGGGGGGTTGGGCTTTGCTCCCAGGGACAAGAGGAGAGGAAACGGCCTCAAGTTGCACCACCTCAGTCGTGGTGAGAACAGTGACATCAAGGGAGGGATATCCCAGTGCAGCAGGGTGGGGAAATTAACTCCCAGCTCCTCCTCTCTGCTTTTCTCTTGGCGTTTGCCTATGGAAGAGCAGCCTCCCAGCCTGTTTTCCCACGGCAAGCAGTGGAGCAGGGCTGCCCCAAGGAAGTGAGGGGCACAGGCAGCACCTACAGGCAGGATGAAGGCTCTGAGGGGAGGCAGCTGCTCTGAGTAATTATCAATCCACTGCTCCAGCTCCAGGACGGGCTTCTCACTGAAAGATGTTCGTTCTACAGAGAGGAAAGAAGAATCTTCTGAAAAGAAGTGATTTGGGGAACAAACTGAACTCTGCTTTGGCTTTTTTGCATCAGCAAGTCCAACACACCCCTCAGCATCCCACCACCACCAGCAGCACCCACTGCAGCCTGTGCCCAAGGCAGGAAAGGCAGGGCTTACTCCGATGAGCCTCCCTGGCTGAGGAGAGCGGCGTGGCGAGGTTGGAGCCCACATCCTGCAGCATGCACTGGACCTGGACAAAAATCACAACTGCTGGCACTCCCAGCCATGGCTTTTGGCATTTCTATGCTCAGCAGAGCTCATCAGCCAAGCTCAGGGGCTGCCCAGGCAGGGCTTGTGTCACTGCTGTGCCCACGTGATTGGTTTGTGCTCCAATTTCAAACCTGTGACAATAAAACTCATGTTCATGATGTGGATCTGGCTTATCTCAGAATAAACCTAGAGATGAGTCTGCCTGCCTGTAACTCATCACTTGATCTACCAGTTTCCTTCTTGGTTAAAGCAATTTACCTCTTAGAGAGCAATCAAAGGACTCTTGAAGATCTATATATTGAAATACAAAATGTATTGAATTCCTGTGTGTCAGTGGGAGCACCGTGGCTAAAATGAAGGAGTTCATGTTTTAATAGCACAGATAAGGGACTGCACTGGGTGAAGATTACCATTAATACTCACTTTATGAAGCTGATCAACAAACGTGTGGCCCTTTTCACTGCTAAACTCACCAGCCAGCCTTGGTTAGAGAGAAAAAACAAAACACAGTTAGCCGAGAATGAAGAAACCATAACAAATAATGATTTCCCGTATGAAACGCAGAATTCGGATACTCCCTTACCCGATGGCCGAGCTCAGCTCGTCCGTGGCTCCCAGGGCCTCGAAGATCCGGTCGCCCTTCGGCCGCCGCTCCCCGGTGAAGGTGCTGGAGAATCCTTTGGGAAAGGCGAGAGGCGCTCAGGGCTCGGCTGGGGAGCTCCGCCCGCGGCCCCCGAGGGCTCCCCGGGCTCTACCTGAGTCTCCCGTCCTCGTGTAGATCCTCGGGGCCCGCTCGGGAGCGGCGCTGTCGGGGCTGCGGAGGCACAAACCGTGAGGGGAGAGGTGACACCGTGAGGGGGAGAGACGACACCGTGAAGGGGAAAGCGCCACCATGAAGGGGGAACGGCACCGCGACGGGGATAAATGACACCGTGAGGGGCTCCCGTTCCTCCCACGCTCACCTGCCCGCCCCGCTCCGCCACCTCCGCCCCTCCATCCCCAGCGGGCCCCGCACTCCCCGTGCCGCCGCCGCCGCCGCCGCCGCCCGCCGCCACATCCCTCCCGGCCGCCGTCCGTGACCCTGCGCGGCCACCGTCCCACCCTCACCCCAGCGCCGCACCACCCCGCAGCGCCGCCTTCCCATTGGCCGCCAGCAAGTCCCGCCCCCGCCCGGAGCCCGCCTATTGGTTGTGCGCAGCCAGGCGGGGCAGGGCGCGGCCCCGATTGGTGGGCGGGGCTGTCAGTCAGCGCGGGCGGGCGGCGGCGGCGATGTGGGCGCGGGAGATGGCGGTGTCGGCGCCGGGCAAAGTGATCCTGCATGGCGAGCACGCCGTGGTGCTGGGCAAGGTGAGGGCACGGTGAGGGCAGAGTGAGGGGTGCCCAGCTCGGGAAGGGCTGTCCGGCCGCGCTGACCCCCCTCCCCCCGTGTTCTCCGCCCGCAGGTGGCCCTGGCCGTGGCGCTGGACCTGCGGACGTTTCTCCGCCTGCGGCCCGGCGCTGAGGGCCGGCTGAGCGTCTCCCTGCCCGGCGTCGGCGTCCGGAGGAGCTGGGACACCCCCGGCCTGCGGGCCCTGCGGGGGCGGATCGCAGGCAAGGGCCGGCGGGGGGAGGAGGAGCCGCTGCCCCGGCGGAGTGAGGGGCTCTCGGCACTGCTCGGTGCCTTCTGCACCCCTGTGCCTCCTCCCCACCATGAGGTGACCCTGCAGGGACTCCCGTGGGGTTATTTGTCCCCCCCTGCAGTGTTTGAGGGCCTCGCTGCCTCTCTGACCCCGCTCGATGTGCGTTTCGCTGACCTGGCCCTGCATCTCTCAGTTAATTACGTCCCCCATGTGCCCCTTGTGACCTCGGTGATGCTCAGGTGTCCGTGTGTGGCCCTGTCCCCTCCTGGTTTGGGTTCCAGGGATTCGTTCCTGTGCTGCTGTGGCACAGGCAGGAGCCAGCCTGGGTCCACATCCCAGTGGTGGGGGCCAAACAGGAGCCTCTCTGAAGCTGCTCGGAGCTGGGGGCTCCTGGACAAGGCAGGGATCCAGGACCTGTTTTCCTGCCTGCCTGTCCCACACCAGCCCTCTCTCTGGGATTTCTGCAGCACCTTGTGCTGGCTGGAGGCCCAGGATATCCCAGTTCCAAAATCCACATTTTTTAACAAAGAGGTTGTGACTTGCCAAGTTTTTCATAGTGATTGTGGATGGATGTGCAGGGAGGTGTAGGCAGGGAAACATTGGGATTTCAGAGTGCCTGGTGGAGATTTTGCTTTTATTTTATCACAAATCCTCAGGTAGAACCTGAAATTGGCTCCAGCTGTTTCTGCCTACTGTAACAGAAGGTTTGGTTGTAAATACTGCTCTCAGTGTAACAATTCCTTGGTTTCTAAGTGTTTAAACTCTCCCCTGCTTGCTTCCATAGCTGACTTTGATGAGTCCAAGTCCCCCAGCGTAGAACAGCTGGATGCACTGAGGGAGTTTGCTGGAATTGCTGCTGGAGCCTCAGCTCCAGAGAGCCTTGCTACTCTTGCCTTCCTGTATATGTGCCTGGCTATTTCTGCTAAGTATGGGTAAGGCTCTCCTCCTGACCCAAAATTTTGGGGGTGGGTGGGTGCCCCAGGAAGATGAGCTGGGAGTCTCTGCTCTCATTTAGTTTTGAGGGCTGAAACCAGAGCAGTTCATGCCATGACACAGTCACAGCACAGATACCCCTCCTTCCAGCAGGCAGCTCCTGTCATCCTGGCTTAGGCTGGAAAAACAGAAATAAACTGTGAATTTGTTGTCTGAGCTAAGTCTGATCTCTTTATGGGCTCAATCGCCCTAAAACTGTGAGAACTTGGGGCTGTCCCAGTTCCCAGCCTTTCCCAGCACCACTGATGATCCTGGTGTGACTGGATGGGTGCTCAGGACAGTGTCAGAAACCAAAGCAGAGCCCAACTTCCATATTCTCATCCAAGAAATCAGAGATTAAAGAACTGGGACGTGCAGCTGGGTCGTGGTTTCCCTGCAGTCTCAGGGTGGCACTGGATCTGTCACTCAGCAGCACTGAAGAGCTTCTGGCTTTGATTTTGGGGTCTGTAAGACAAACCAAGTGTGTTCAGTGGAACAAAGGGACGTGGATATGTCCATGTTCCATCTTCCCCAGCAGCCTGTTGCTCCAGTGGGACGTGGCTGTGCACGTACAGATTTGGGATGTTTACACTTCATTCAGAAATACATTTAAAATCCAGTCTACAGCAATCTGAAGGGGCTCTTGCTCAGGTATTTAGTTCCCAAGTGCCCCTGCTAGCAGCCTGACAAGCTGTGCCAATCATGGATCCAGTTCAGGAAGGCTTTATTCCAGCACAATGGCTTGGCCAGGCTGCTCCATTTGGGAATGAGCCCTCCTGAAGCCCCTGTGTGTCAGATGCATGTGCTGATGCCTGTTTTCAACCAGCTTTCCCTGTGATCAGTCCTAACCAGCCTCCTTTGCCTTTTTAATGCTGTCTGGAGGTGGAATGGGGATGGTTGTGTCAATCCCTGTGTGTCTGTGTTGCAGGGATGTTCCCAGCGTGGATATCGTGGTGTGGTCGGAGCTGCCCACGGGAGCAGGGCTGGGATCCAGTGCTGCCTATGCTGTGTGCCTGGCTGCAGCCCTGCTCATGGTGTGTGGAGCCATCTCCTGCCCGCTGCAGGAGGGAGAATCCACAGCCAGGTAAGGAATTCCAGCCTGGGATGCACAGCTCTGCTCCCTGGGACCCACTTTTCCTTTTACCTGCATGAATTTTGGCACTGCTACCTCTCCTGGTGCCTCTTGGCTGTGACCACAAGTGACACCCTGAGCCCATCTTCTGTCCCTGCCCAGTGTTTCCAGCCCTGTCCCAGAGACTTTGGAAAACTCCTGTTTCTCTTGTCTACTGTCAGATAAACAAACCTGAAAAGGGGGAAAAAGCTTTATTTTTTCATTCAAATAAAACACTGAAATTCTTCAACCTCAATTTCCTCTGTCTCTGAGCATCTTACAGGTTTTGCTGTGAGTCCTCGAGGATCCTTTCTGGGGTTTTTTTTTTGCATTTCCCATGAATTTGTTTCTGCATGTGCTACATTTCCTCCTGATCTCCTGCCTGTCTTTCCCTTTTATCAGTGCTTGCTGAAAGAGAGTTTCTTTCCTTCTACCCTTGGAGCTCACCTTGGGAGCCCTGGGGTGCTGTGCCCCATGTGAGAGGAGGCTCTGTTTGAAGCTGTTAAAAATCAAAGCTGGAGTAGCAAAACCTCTGTTGTGTGGGATTTTGTGTGGGGCAGAGAGCAAGACCAGCAAGGGGGGTGGTTCTGTGTTCTGCTTCTGAACCAGAATTCACAGCCTGACCCAGAAACAGGTTCTTGTTGGGAGCACTGTGCTCGAGCAAAGCTCCCAAATTGGGAAAGGAAAGGGCAGCTCCAAGTGGAGCAGCGAGGATGTCTTCATTCCCTGTGCCTTCAGCATGCATCCAGCATAATTCCTGCCTTCCAGCTGCTGTGCAGAGAGAGGGGGGTGTCAGGCTTCAGAAGGGTTTTGCTTCCCATGGCAAGAAAAGAACAGCGGGATAGAAAGGCTCTCCTGTGTTGGGAGGAATCACAGCCTCTCAAAGAGGATTAAAAACAAGTGGTTTACAGTGCTCCTGTTCCTGAGGCTGCTGCTGTGAGCTGTTTGCTGAGTGCTCCCAGATTAAATCCTGGCAGGTGGAATGCAAGGTGTGTGGACATGGATAAAGACGTTCAGCTGAGGCCCAGGGAGGTGGGAGTGAAGGGGAACAGTTTCCCAAGAGCAGGTGGCTCTTGGAATTTCAGCCTTGACTTGCAGGACGCTGGGAGGCTTTTCCAAAATGTGGATTTGTGCCTCTGCTCCAGTGTGGAATACGTGTTGAATGGATTTGTGGTGTGCAGAGGTGTGTTTTTGTGCTCAGACTGAGAGCAGTATTAGATGGGATGTTGGGAATTCCTCCCTTGGAGAGGGTGAGGCCCTGGCACAGGGTGCCCAGAGGAGCTGTGGCTGCCCCATCCCTGGAAGGCCAGGCTGGACAGGGCTTGGAGCAACCTGGGCTAGTGGAAAGTGTCCCTGCCCAACCTCTGCCAGGGCCTCACCACCCTTCTTCTACTAGGGAAGAATTCTTCCCTAGTATCCAATCAAAACCTGTCAATCTCTGTCAACTTTAAGCCATTCCCCCTTGTCCTGTCATTCCAGGCCCTTGTAAATTGTCTCTCTCCATGTTTCTTGTGGCTTTGTCAGGCACTGGAATTAGGTGACCCACGAGGCTGAGCAATCCCAACTCCCTCAGCCTTTCCAGTGTGTGGTAACACCCCATGTTTGGTGAGGTGGGGATGAGTCTGGACTGGAATTCCATGAAATCTGGTCTTCACCTGATCAGGGCTGGGATCTTCCTGCTGAATCTGCTCCTTCCTTATCCACTGCTTTGGAGTGGTTTGTGTTGGAGACATTTCCTTGCCTTCCAGGTGGACAGAAGAAGAGCTGACACTGATAAACAGCTGGGCCTTCCGAGGGGAGCGGGTGATCCATGGCAATCCATCGGGTGTGGATAATGCTGTTGGCACCTGGGGTAGGTGTGTTTGCTGCTTCCCGGGCAGAAACTCCCAAATTCAGGTCCCTGTTTTGGCCTGAGCACAGGGAATCCTTCCCTGTCTCAGTTTGCCCCATCTGTGAGCTGGGCCTGGAGCCAGCTGGAATGTTGGGAAGTGGCTGCAGGAACACCAGAGATCTGTCCCCCCCAGGCAGGTGCCACAGGGCAGAGACCTCGCTGCAAAGAACTGATATTTAACCATTCTGCAGTGAACAAAGAAACCTAATCCTGTCCCAGGGATAATGCAGGGGAAAATGCAGTTGGACAGCTGTCATTTAGTTTCAATTAGCAGCGACTTCCCAGTGTTTTGAAAGTGTCCTTGGAGGCTGTTAATAATCTTTCTAATGAGACCTAATGGCAGTGCCTCTGTGAGGGTAGGAGCCAAGTGAGACATTCCTTCTGGACAAGGAAATTCCGTGCTGCAGGATGGCTGCTGACACCAGTGACACGTTCAGTCCGTGGAATCCCACGTGCTCAGCTCTGCCGTGGGGAATCACTGCTGCCTCCTGTTTTTTTTTTCTCTCAGGAAAGATTTCCTGCTGACCAAACTCTCTGCCTTTTCCAAAATTATTTGATGTGATCCTGGAGGAGGGGAGAGCAAAGGGAAAGGCCTTGGGTTAAGCATGTCCAGCCAGACCCTCTCATTAAGGCAGCGGGGTGAGGCAGGGCCGTGCTGCTGGAGAACATGGTTCATTTAGCTGGTGTTTCTTGCAATTACTGTCACAGGCTCTGGGTGAGGTTCTGGAGATGAAAGACCTTCTGTGTTATCTCTCAGCTTGCTCTGTGCTGAGACAATACATGTATTTTACTTTAGGTGGAGCCCTGAGATACCAAGCAGGAAAAATCACACCATTGAAGAGGTAATATTGGAGTTTAAAAATAACCCTCACTCACGGTGGGTGGAACATGTCAGGGAGGCTCTGGGTGGGTGTTGGAGGGTATGAGAATGATGGGAGATGGCTGGAGTGTGGGAAGGGCTCTGCAGCCCCATTTTGGGTGTGGGCAGCCTCAGTTGTTGGGGTGGATGGGGACAATGAAATGTTTGGTCATTATCTGACATTAGATGAACCGAGCACAAAGGATCAATATTAATTTCATGGCATTATGGGCAGCAGGAATGGATCTGCTCCTGGCAGCAAATGACATTGTGGGGAGGGGGAACTTTGTGCTTACCTGGTGGTGGGAAAACCCATTGGCAGAGAGAAATCTGGGTCCTGTGTGTTCCCTCTGCCTCCTGCCAGAAAAGTATAATCTGACTCCATTAAAATCTTTCACAGTGCATGAAATTGCTCTATTAGCAGTTAATGGCCACTGCTGGCTACCCTTGTAGAGAGTATTTCAAAGGGAAAAATTTGCTTGAAAAAACATGGATTTCAGTAAATACATGACAGTCCTATTTATAGCTCTGGTACAGTTGTTCCATGTTTCCAGGAGGAACCAGCCTGAGCCCAGCCAGCACTGAAGCACCTGCTTAAGTTTTGTAAAATGAATGGGACTCCTTATCTTGGCTTCTTGCTCAAAGAGGCCTTTTGAGGCAGAATAAGCTGTAGCCTTGGGGGCTGGGAAGGAAAGAGGCCAGGAGATGTTCCCTGCCTGTAGCAGGGGGTTGGAATGTGATGAGCTTTAAGGTCCCTTCCAATCCAAAGCACTCTGGGATTCTCTGTCTCCTGTTGCTTCCAGGGTGCCCACTCTGAGGATCTTGCTGACCAACACAAAAGTCCCTCGGAGCACCAAGGTCCTGGTGGCTGGTGTCAAGGAGAAGATCCTGAAGGTGCAGATGGTTGTGGGATGGAGATGTGGGGGATAACCTTGGGGAGATAACCCTCATGTGGGACTGCAGATCCCACGGGAACTGAAACCACTCCAAATGAGCAGATCCCTCCTGTGGCCACCATCTCCCAACTGCCTGGGAATGGGGTTTTATCTCCTCCCTTCCTCCAGCTTAACAGGAGTTAAAATCAGTTTGCAGCCATGAAAAGAGCAGTTCCTTCCTCCAGCTTAACAGGAGTTAAAATCAGTTTGCAGCCATGAAAAGAGCAGTTCCTTCCTCTGGCCTGTTTCCTTCTCTTCCTCCTTTTTCTGCAGGCAGGAGCAGGTTATCATTGCCCTGCTCTGGAAATGAGTGAGGAATTGCCCAGCTCAAAGAGACTGGGACCGGTTTCCTCCCAGTGGTATTGGAAGGGCAGCAAGCAGGCACCTCACATCCCTCCTTCCCCCTTTCCAGTTCCCTGCCATAATGAACCCGGTGCTGGACTCCATCGGTGCCATTTCTCAGGAGTGCCAAAGTGTTCTGGAAGCGATGCCTGCAAATCCATCACCGGAGCATTACCCTGTGCTGGAGGTAAGGGGCTTGCTCGCCAGTATTTTTAGCCACTGTTACTGTTGAACATCAAAATGTCATTTAAAGAACATTAGGTCTGAAAAAAAAAAACGTGATAGCAGGAAATGTTCAGTTCCGAGCGAAACCGTGGTCTGGGTGTGCTGCTTTTAATGCCCTTCCTGGAGCCAGGAGACAGAAGCTGGTGCAGGGAGGGAGGGAGGGAGGGAGGGAGGGAGCAGGCCTGGGGCTCTGGGGACCTGTGGCTCTGGAGGGTTTGTTTCTCTTCCATTGAGTGATCTCAGTGCCACGGCTCTGGCAGCCGCTGCCCGTGAAGCAACTGCTCTGTCATTGCCAGGGTTGGAGTGAGGAGAGAGCCCAGAGCCACTGGTTTGGGATGGACTGACTGGTTCCCAGCCAGCTCCTGGTGCTCCATGTTCATCCTGGCTCCGGAGAGCCACAGACAGAGCTGTGCCCAGAGCTGACCTGACATTGATGCACGAGGTGCACACAAAGATCTGTTTGTCTTGGCTTTGCTCAAAGAGCAGAGGCTGGGGAGGGGGGAGGAACAGGCTTCCGAGTGGAAGAAGTGCTGAGAGTGCTGTAATGCTGCTCCACAGCACCGTGGGGGAGGGATGTGTGGCCGTGTCCCAGCTGAGGCAAAGCTGGCCTGGCCCTGGCAGCAAACTTGGACACTCAGGAACCATTTGGTACCAGTCCTTGTTGGCATCTGGATGCCTCCCCTTGGCTCTCAGGAGGACCTCTGCTTGTCCTTGCTCTTGCTCTGGGTTGTTCCTGTGGGATTTGTAGCAGAGTCCCCGCTCCCTTTGCACCAGGGGAATTCAGGTGGAATTCTGGACCCACCGGGGTGGGCTGAGCTGCCATCAGCTGGGGGGGCTCTGCAGTCTGTTCACAGCACTTCACACAACTCATCTTAATTCCACATCTTCAGGCTCTCAGAAGTGTTGGGGGACAGGGAAGAGGGGGGCGATAATTCGAGTTATGCTTTGAGATCTTCACATGGAAAATACCAAAGCATCCTTGTGCCCCACACCCAGGAAGCAGCACTGCAGTGAGCAGGTTGAATCTTGTTGTTTTGTCTTGTGCTTGAAGAGCCCACAGAGGCCCAGCTGATGAGATGCAGCACATATATATATATAAATATATCTTTTGGGCTGTTTCTGAAATGTGCAGCTCTGGCCAACGCTGTATTTGAACCATGGAACTAGTCTAGTGTGTCATAAGCTGTCATCGGATTCCTGGCAGATTTTGGATCAGGAGATGACAGGTGTCTTGGATCATCACAGGCAGTGCTGTGCCCTCACTCAGGCATATAAAGAGGCCTCTGGATGGACGTGTGTCCTGCCCAGCCTGGAATGGGTGGTGGCTGAGCTCTGCCTGCCTCCAGCTCCTTCATCTTCCCACAGTCCGGGCAGAAACGCTCTGGAGGGGGTAGAGGGATTCTTTCTGCAGTGCCCCTCCTGTGTGGTGCCAGCAGGATTCCCGGGTGGAGCTGAGGGAGGGGGATGTGGCTGACACTGCCCTGCTGCTCCCTATGCACTGAGTCCCTCCCGGCTCACAGGGAGCTGCAGGCAGGGAAGAGCTCAGTGCTGCTTGCCGGGGGAGGGAGGACAAGGCTGCTGTTAGGGAGCCTCTGTGGGCCTGGTCCTGTCCTGACCTGGCTCCTGGCTTGACAGCCTCTGGAAAGAGCCACCACATGCTTTGGGGGTGATGGAGTCGGGCTGTCAGACCGGTGTTGCTGAGATCAACCTTCCTCTGCTGCTGGTGCTGATGGGCTGGGAGGGCCCTGGGGTGTCCAAGGAGCCTGGGAGCTCCTGGCCCTGCTCCAGACTTGCTCCAAGCACAGGCCAAGCCCTTCCCTCTGCTCCTGAATTCCTCACCTGTCCTACTGGGAAGGGAGAAGCTGTAACTTCCACTTCTGTGTGGTGTTGTCCATCCCTGGGGCCCTCAGACCGTGCTGCTGGGGCAGCTTTCTCTGGGAGCAGCAGGTCTGGCTGGGTGGGAAGCGTGGCGGGGATGCTCCCACAGCTCTGCTGGGAGGATGGGCTCGCTCAGAGAGGGGCTTGTGCTGCTCCTGGAGGGAAGGACCCTCTCGACCCCACTTGAGCTGGGTGCCAGATTCCCCATGTGGTGCTGCCAAGAGGCTCCTTGGCTGCCAGCCCGGGCCCTGCCCGTGAGGAGGGAGAAGTGCTGCACAGAGCAAACATGGGGAGGTGCCTCCATGTCACCTCTCCAGCGATGCCTCAGCCGTGTCAGAAGTGCCTGGATTTGGCTTTGCAGGATGGATTGCAGAGCAGGGGGCAGGGTGACAGCCAGGAATGAGAGCTGTTGGCTCAGTGCCCTTCCCACGGCCAGCGAGGGGCCTTGCACAGCCTCCTGCTCAGCACTCGAGTGACAAGGCAGAGGAGAAGCAGTCGGGAGGCATCGGAGAGCTCTGGAATAAATTCCTGCTGGCAGCTTGCAGTGATCAGGATTTTCTTGGGAGGTGCAGGAGCTGTGGTACCCCTGTCACTCTGTGAGGGAGACAGGGACACGTGAGCAGCTCAGAGCTCAGACTCTGGCCTGACCTTGCTCCTGGTGCTGGTGGCCAAATTTCTGCAGAAATGAAGTGGTTGTGCAGGGTGGGAAGGCAGGGCTGCCACTGCTTTAAAGAGCCTCTGTCTTGATATGTGCTCACCTCCTGTCTTTGTGGTTGCTTTTAGGAATTCTTTGACATAAACCAACACCACTTAAACGTGCTCGGAGTGGGCCACCCCTCCCTGGACAGGCTGTGCCAGGTGACAGCGACCCACAACCTGCACAGCAAACTGACCGGGGCTGGTGGGGGTGGCTGTGGCATCACCCTGCTGCCACCAGGTCAGTAACAGCCCCTTGGGCATCCTCCTCTTCTTCACAGCCCTTGGAGGGGGGTCAGATTTGGGAGCAGAGGAATCGCTGCCAGCCCTGGTCTGGCTCTGGAGGGCTGGGTGGGATGTGTCCCAGCACTGCCTGGCACTGTGGGTTGCAGTGTGTCATCCAGGGCCAATTCAGCGTTCATTTAATGTGTGTCATCCCCTGAGGGCACTGGCCCCGTGCCAGGGGCTGCAGTTTGGAGGAGCCACGGCCCTTTCCCTCTCCCTGCAGTCGCCGAGCTGACTCGCTGGCTGCTCTTGCCTTGCTCTTGGCAGACACCTCCCCTCTGGCCGTGGAAGCAGCCAAGCAAGACTTGTGTGCCTGTGGATTTGAATGCTGGGAGACCAAGATCGGGGCCCCCGGGGTGACCCTGCACTCCTGCTCCTCTCTGAGCGCCCGAGTGCTGCACGCGCTCACCCAGAGCTGAGCTGCTGCCTCTGGCAGCACCGAGCCCTTGGCACCACGTCCTCGGAGCTTTGTGTGCCCACATGCCTGCAAACTTCTTTCCCCTCTCCTTGTGTGGCTGAGGGCCTCCAGACGTGGGTATGGAGCCAGTTTGGGGCCTGCTGTCACTGGGATTTGGGGCTGCCATCCTCAGGGATGGGGACCTGGGAGCACCCGCCCCAGTGGTGTTAGACCAAGGCTCTCAAAATCCTGGTTTCAATTTCCTTCCTCAACTGCTGTGCTAATCCCAAGGGGCAAGAGGAGAGGGGCTTGGCTGGATTCCAGGGTGGATAATGACACTTTGCTGCTTCAGAATGCATGTGGTGTCTCTTCCCTCATCCCCGGTGTCCCATGGGGGCTGGCAAGGTGGATCTGCACGGTGCTTTGACATTTTTGGGTGAAGAGCATCTTTGGCAGCTCAGGGCTTGATGCTCGGGTCTCTGCTTCTTCTGGACTACAATTCCCAGTGAAGAGCAAACCTTTAATACAGCTCTTACCTGCTACTAATTAAGCGTTGGGTAATTAAAATGCAAGATAAAGCACAATTTCTAGTGAAATTACTGGTTTTCACTCTTTTCCATAATCTCTGCCTGGGCTGATAAGCAGAGTTTTGTAGTCAGGCCCTGGTTGTTATTTGCATGCTCAAGGTCTGGCTCAAACAGCACCTGCAAGGAGGGCAGCTTCAGGCCAAGGGCAGGCTTAAAATTCCTCCTGGGAAAAGCTGTTCTCTCACACTTGAAGCAGCACATCCCTGACCCTGCCTGGTGTTGGGTTTAACTTTGGTGTAATTAAGTAGGGGAAAGAAACCCAAACCACGTCCTCAAAAGCTCACCGTAAGTTGCAGTTGACAAACTCTAAAACCTAAATGCATTTAGACTTATTACACAAATGTAAATGCATTTTTGACTCCTGAAATTTTAATGAGCTGTGCCACAGAGTGAAAGGGAAGTGGCTGAGGCCAGAATCTCTGGGAGTCGTGAGCTGACTCTGAGGGACTGTGGTCTCTGCAGTACCTGCCAAAGGGGTTTTATCATCGCTCTGTTTGTCTGGGGTGGGTTTTTTAAGTGGGTTTTTAAGTGTAGCTGTGTTCAAGAATCACTTCACTCAAAGCTGAGTAATGAATTGGCAGAGGTGAGGTTTTTAGCCCTTCCAGCCCAGGGCTAAAAAAAATCAAGTGTGAGAAGCTGAGATGTTGTAGCTCTAAACTCCCAGCATCATGGTGACCAGCTTTAGTTCCCTGATCCCATGTAAAACTGTCTCTGGTTTTAATAAATCCACGGTTTTTTTTTTTAATGTGCAAAGCGTTCTTTGATAATTATGCTGGATACAAAAGGAAAAAAGCACCTTACACTGCTTCAGGAAAGCAGGTCTCAGATGCTGCCTTTCTACATGTCTAATTACAATTCCAATTTGCATCTGAGAGCGGCTTTACACTAATCACAAGTCAGAAAGGCTGATAAATAATTTACCATTTTCTAATACAGTGTAATCAATGTGAGGATCTGGGAGCGTGTTGACTTTAACCACTTACGTGTGTCTACTTTGTGATGTTGGCACAAAGAGATGCCAGATCCAGCACGGGAAACTTCCCTTCAAAACAGCACGCCTGGGACTGAGCCTCGTTGGCTCTGAGGGCTGGGGGCCAGAAATGAGGGGAAATTCACAGAATCCCAGGATCATTCGGGTTGGGAAAGCTCTCCAAGGTCATCGAGTCCAACCTGTGACCGATCCCCACCTTGTCACCAAGCCCAGAGCACTGAGTGCCACATCCAGGCTTTCCTTGGACACCTCCAGGGATGATGGGGACTCCAAACCTCCCTGAGCAGCCCCTTCCCATGCCTGAGCACCCTTCCCATGAGGAAATTCCTGCTGATGTCCGAGCTGAACCAGCCACCTCCAGCAGTGCTCATCCTGCTCTGCTCTGTGCTGGAGTGGAAGTGGTGACATTCCTGGGGCAGGGAGAGTGACCCATACTGGAGTTTGTAGGAAGGGCCCTGGTCCAGGGTGATGCAGGCACTGCTGGGATTTGCCTTCCCCCTGCCACAGGGACGAGAAGTGCCGAAGTCAGCAGCTGGAGCCAGTCCCAGTCTGTTGGAAGTGAGCACAGATTTCACATCCATCTGTGAGCACGGGAGTGCCCATTCCCTCCTTTCCAAACGCCTCCTTCAGCAGCTCCATCAAAGGCTTTGTGGGGACACTGCTACACCCAGCGGGATTACCCAAGGGATGGCTGGGATGTTTCTGACCCCACTTTCCACACGGGAATCACCCCTTCACTTACACCAACTTGCAGCCTCCTGCTGTGACTCCCTCACCCCATCACTGCCTTTCCTCAGCCCAGAGCAGCTCAGCTGCTGCCCCATAGGGACATGGAGTGGGGCAGAATGAGGTACAGCCTCGTCTCTCCCGTGCTTTGCTGCTTTGGGAGCAGAACTGAAGCCTGTGGAGCGTGTTCTCCCCACGGATCATCCCCTCCTCTCCCCGGCCCCCTGTGGGACGGATGTGCAGCAGGGCAGCGATCGCTGCTGAAGGATTAGCCTGGTAATTTGGCTAATTTTTCTTGAGCTTCATTTTTCACGTTACGAGCTCTGCAGAAAGACTAACGAGCCTGGCTTTTGCCTCTAATAGCCAGCGCAGGGACGGGGAGGGGAGGCTCCAGCCTAAAGGAGGGATTGAGGAATTGCAGAGCATGGGGGTCCGGGCAGAGCTGGGGGTCACGGCTGCTTAATGACAGCAAAAAGGAAAACGCTTTGTATAAAAATACCTTTTAAAATCTTCCTTTTCCTTCGCTGCCTGTGCCCGGGGCAGCATCGCTGCTGGGGTGTGTCCCCCCATCCCTGGGGAATGTCCCAGTGCCCCCCACCCCAGCACGTCCCCCCCTGAGCCGGGACCCTGGCAGGCACAGATGGTATTATTGTTTGTTTGTGCTCCGTGTCAGCAGTGCCTTCTTTCTGCTCCGCTGAGTAGATGCTGAGGAGGCAGTGACATTATTGGAGATCACGGAGAGAGCAGGAACAGGGTCAGGGAGAGAGAGGAAATGTCAGCGCTCAGCCACGCAGGGCTGGGGGGCTGCTCACACCCCTCGGGGCTCCCACTGCTCCCGGGGTCCCTCCTGGGGACAGGGGGTGGCACTGGGACCCCCTGAAGGACCAGCACTGTGTCCTTGGACACACCCAAAGGGTTTGGGGGGTGTGGGGTGAGTCGGGACCCCCCCAGAGCCATTTTAAGGGCGATTTGTGCATGGGGCACCTCCCGCTGCAGAAGGGCTCCCTGTCCCCTCTGCCTCCCATCCCCAGGGATTTCAGGGCTCCCCCCATTCCCAGGGCTCGTGGGGAGCCCGTCCCCCTCTGTTCCCCCCATCCCTCTCCCTTCCCAGCACGCTGAAGGTTTTGAAAGTTAAGTATTACCGTCTGCTTTGTTGTTGCCTAACTACGACAGACAAATTGAGAACTAGTTGTCAAAATGTCAGTGCACAACAAATCAACATTCAAAATGAGTCTCAGCGCTATGTGGTGTATAATTTAAAAAAAATCCTTTTTAGAAATTTCAGCAAGCGTTGGCTCTGCTTTATATTTGTCTGTGTGATTAATAAAGGCAGCTAATTTTCAGACTTTAAAAACAGCTAGAAAATAGCTCCTAATTACATATTAGGTTCCAAGCGGCCCCCGCTGAGCGAGGCTGGTATTGGTGGGCCAGAGAATTTGGCAGGGGCTTAATTACATTCTGAGCATCATCTAATTTTAGTTAAATGTAATGTAATCAGCAGCAGATGTCTGAAATAAAATATGAATTATGAATATGATGAAATTTCATTCTTGAATAAAAAAGTAATTTGCTATTTAGTTCATTAAAGTCGCAGAGGTTTATTAGGGAGCAGGTACACGGTGTGGCTGGGTTCTATTAAAATGATATTTCAGAGGGAATAGGAAATTGCATTAAAGGTGCTAAAATATTCCGCCAGGATGCTGTGCCGGGTGGGAATGAACGTTTACAAAAATAACAGAGCCCCTGGGCCGGCGCCAGCCCCCGGCTCCGGAGCTTCCTTTTACGCAAGGTGACGTCCCACATCCTGGGGGGACCCGGGATGGGGGCCCCACACCCCCTCTGGGTGTCCCAGGGGGGCTCTCCTCGCTGGTGGGCTCAAGTGTTTCCCTTGTTACTTCACAGAATCCCTGGATCCTTCAGGTTGGGAAAGACTTCCAAGTTCAAGCTGTGCCAAATCCCCGCCTTGTCACCCAGCCCAGAGCACTGAGTGCCACGTCCGGTCCTTTCTTGGACACCTCCAGGGATGGGGACTCCAAACCTCCTTGAGCAGCCCCTTCCAATGCCTGACCACCCTTTCCATGAGGAAATTCCTCCTGATGTCCAACCTGACCCTCCCCTGGCACAGCTTGAGGCCATGGGGACAAGATGCTCTGGCACACGTTGAGCTGGGTTCCTTATGCCTTATTCCAGCTTGGCCAGGAAGATGAAGCCTCAATTTTCCCATCAGCTCCGGGACCGTGGTGGATCCTCCCGGGACACCATCTCCTGGACACTCTCCCTGCAGCATCGTCTGCAGTTTCAGCTCTGAAGTTGAAATTGCTTTTCTCTATCCCTCAGTGGCCCGGGCTGACAGATAAGCATCTCCTGGCGAGGGGGAAGGATGGCGTGTTCATTATTTCCTTGTATTACAGATCCTGTTATTTGAATCCCTCCTGGATGCTGGGCACCAGCTTCAAGCTCTGCCCGCTTCCAGTGGGCTCTCCAAGAAAAACCCCGTGGCCAGGGCAGGAAATCCCAGGGCACATCCCGGCAGCTCCGGTGATGCTCCGGTGATGCTCCGGCACGGTGCCGGTGCCAGCGCCGTGGCACAGCCAGGCTGCCACACTCACCGGCGTGGGTTCACCATCCTCCCTCTTCTATTCATCAAGGGCATGACAGCTAAAATTCATTTGAAGATGAAGAAAGTGCCGGCTAATCCTTTCTGGGAGACAGTGATAGACTGGCGGCTCGGGAAGAATTGCACAGCAGTAATGAAATTAGGCTAAAACTGCTGGCGGATAGCAGATAATTGCCCTTGTCTGTCACGAGGAATAACATCTCCCAAATCCAACACAATCATTGTTAAAGTTGCAGGAATTTATTTTATTTATTTTATGGGCTCGGACTTGGCTTTCCCGAGGTCTTTCCCAGGAAAATAAAGGAGCGGGAGCTGCGCTCTCGCCTCCCTCCTTCCCCGGGCGCTTCCGCCACCGCGGCAGCTCGTTAGCCCTGACGGAGCAGCATCACCACGATGACAAGGACACCCCTCTGGGGCCACTCCCGGGGAGCAGGAGCTGAACCAGCCGGCACAACGAGCTGCTTGGAGGAGCTGCTGGAAGTGCCGGCCCGTCCCCAGCTCCCGCTGTCCCTGGTGCTTTACAGGAGGAATCCATCCGCCAACACCGGGTGCTGGGGCGAGTCCCGGTGCCACGGTGGCCACACAAGCCCCGGCCCGGTGTCCGGGCTGACCAGCAGCCATTTATTTTGTAATTGATGGGGCGGTGGTGGCCCAGCGCGGGTGAGTGACTGCGCCGGCCGGCGACGGCGATGTTTTATCCGCCGGGGCTGGCACGGGTAATTTACTGCGCCCGGCAATAACATATTTCACTTCCCGTCTCCCAGATGAAGATTACTTGTGTTTGAAAGTGCCTGAACACACACTCAATTCTGCTTAAACGCTCGCAGCCAGCCGAGCGCGGCTCGGCCCCGCGCCGGGGTGGCACAGGGATGAGGATGGGGACAGGGATGGGGACAGGGATGGGGACAGGGATGGGGACAGGGATGGGGACAGGCTGGAGCACAGCCCGTGCTCCCTCTAGAGCCGCTGGCAGCGCTGGGGAAAACCCCCCGCAGCAGCCGGCGCGGCGGCTGGAAATATTCCATCCACCTTCCCTGACATTTCGTCTGGCCGGGCGAGGAGCTCCGTGGCATTTCCGAGAGGGGCTGGGGAAAGGTCAGCGGGTGGAAAAGGTTGGCAGGGTCGGCGCTCCCGCCTCATCCCGAGGCTGCTCCTGCTCTGCCCCCCGGACAACTTTGGCACAGGCACCTCATGGGCTGGAAACCCTTCCAGTGCTGTCCTGGGATGCATGAGCCGCCTGAGAGATGAGTTGGCACCGGGGAGGGGGGTTCATGTGTGCACCCCCAAAAACGCCCTGTGAGAGGCAGGTGTGAGGGCAGCAGCTGGGGCTGCAGGGCTGAGGGGATCGGGGCGATGGGGATGTGAGGGGGCCGTGCTGCCAGGGCTGGATCCCATCCAGCTCCTTCCCTCGCCACCAGCTCCGGGTGGGCTCTGGGCAGAGCCGAGCTGGGGGTGTGGAAGCCCAAAGGCTGACCCCGCTGACCCCCTGGGCTCCGGGTGGGCTGCTGGACCCAGTGCTGCCGCTCCTGCTGCCGCTGCTGGCACATCCCCGGCGTTCCCGACGCGGCGCTGCCGTTAATGGATGCTGATGTGTCCCCCAGCCCATTTGTCTTCATTTGGTGCCAGCCGGAGGCTGTGGGGACGCGCCAGGGCTGGGCACAACGCCCTGGAGCCGCAGCGCTCCCGGCACGGCTCAGCCCGGCCCAGCACCAGGATGAGGGGCTGGCACGGCCGCCGCAGCCAAAAGTGGATGTTGATGTCCGTTCCCATTCCCAGGAAGAATCCCTGGTGGCTTTGCAGGCAGGGACTGCCAGCCTGAGACCCTGGCAGGGCTGGGGGCACCTTCCTTGCGTGTGCCACAGCCTCTGTGTGCCACAGTGCCCGCCAGGGGAGGTGGGCATGGATTTGGGGGCATGGCAAGGCAGGGACCAGACGGGCTGGCCCAGAGGTGCCTCCAGCTCCCCGTGGCCACCCGTGGCCACCATCATCCTCCCTCGGTGGGGGATGGCGCCACCGCCACCGCGTCCCGCCGGATTCCGGGATGGAACCTCTCCGCTGGAGCTGGGTAATTTCTGATTAAGGATTACTGTACCATCGGCTTCGGTTTGATTGCAGATGTTTTTAATTATATCGTATAAGATCGTATTATGTAATTGCATTTATCTGATTGAAGCCTTAATTGTAGGATTTCATAATGGTTTGACTGGGTAAATACACCGTCACGTCTGTTGTCCCCCACCGAAAATTAGGTGCTTCATGTCTTTATTGCATTATCCTGGAGAGGAGCTTAAATTGGGAAGGAAGGAATTAGGAGAGAGAGAAGAAAGGAAAGGCGAGTTCGTCGTAGGATCGCAGAATCCTGGGATGGTTTGGGGTGGAAGGGACCTTAAGGATCACCTCGTTCCAACCCCGTGCCATGGACAGGGACGCCTTCCACTGGACCAGGTTGCTCCCCATGGACATCTTCTTTCTCCTCCCAATCCCAGAGATTGTGCTCCCCTTTCCTGTCACAGCCACCTGGGCTCTGGAGGCACCAGCAACCCCCAGAGCTCATCCCAAACATCCCCTCCAGCCAGGCATCCCAGGGGCAGCCTCCATCCAAAAGCAGGTGAGGGATGGCCAAAATTCCTATTTCCATTCATGACAGTGCACAGCAAAACAACCCGGAGAGCTCTCCACCTCAATTCCCTAAAAAAACACTAATGAGCTGCTGGCAAGGGGGGTCTGAGCTGCACCTCCCGCCCTCGGGGGGGGTCTCTGCTCCTCCCCCCGGCAATTAAAGGGAGGTTTGGGGTTTTGTCGGAGCCTTTTTCCCAGCTGTAATCCGCAACATGTGGTTCGCACGGAGCCTCCTGGCTAATGGGTTTAGGATTACGGGAATATGCACAAATCCAGCGGCTCGCTGTCACTCCGCTCGGCGCGCTAAGGTGATTTCATTAGGATTTAGGTTTAGAGAAAAGTCTCTCTCTCTCTCTCTGTCTCTCTCTGTCTCTCTCTCTCTCCCCCCGCCCCTTCTCTCCCCTTAATATTATTTTTATTCAATTACATCAGCAATTCATGAAACTTCAAAGCCGTTTCATCAGCGCAACCCGAACGCTGCCGGATCGCGCTTGAAAGGGGGGAAGAGGAGGAAAACATAAGCTGCTGCTTTAATGGAATTACTGAAAGGGGCTTTTTAATTAAAAACAAAGGTTGGGCTGAGGTCTATCCATAATTCAGTGCCGCTGGATGTAATATCTGCCGCTGGTTTAATTTTAATAAATGTATGTATTATTAACGGTGGGATCTATATTTTCCAAGCCCAAGGAAGGCCCAGCTGTTCCCTCAGGAAAGGCTGTCGGTGCCACGGAGGGCACGAGGGGACATTCAGTGGCCGTGGGACAGGGGATGGAGATGGGGATGCTCCCAGGAACCCCCCCGGTGCCGTAGGAGCTGTCACAACCCTGAGTTAATTACCAGCAGCACCTGCGTGGGTTATTCAGACAACTCCAGCCCCTCTTTTTGATGATTTCCTCTTAATTAGCCTTTATTAATGAGATGTGACCTCGCCCAGCGAGCTGCTTCCTCACTGCCATCTGCCCATCCCGCTCCGGGGTGGGACAGGGCTGTCCCCAAGGCCAAGGGCAGGCGGGCAGTGGCCGAGGGGACGAGGACAGGCAGTGATCCACAAGGGATCCTCATCCCTGCGCTGCTCCAGCAGGGATGGCACCCACCCCCCAATCCCCACCCCCCTGCCAGCCGCCGCGCGCTAATAAAAACAAATTAACTTGTAGCAGCGTTAATTTTCCCGCATCCATCCATCCCGGCCTCATTACCAGGGCGATCCCAGGAGCCGGGGGTTTTGGGCAGATTGTAATGAGGAGCATGCGGTAGTAAAAGTCCTTCTAATAGGATTTATTTACTGTAATTGTGAGTCGAGGCACTGTGCCATCCCCGGCCAGCGGGGCCGCGAGGAGGGGGCGCGGAGCTGAGGCTGGAGCACGGATTCCACGGAGGAGCCGGAGCTCCCTGAGGGATCTGGGGGGTCCCTCCGGACCTGGGACACGCAGCCGGGGCTGTCCCGGCACAGCCACCCCTGTCCCTTGCTCCAGTAGATGTTTCCCGCAGTACGGACACCACACCCCGCTTCCCAAGCATCCCAGCAGGAGCTGCCGGGCAGGTCCCGTCCCCTGCTGCTGCCAGGGATGGGGTCACCCATCTCAGGGTTTCCCGCTGGGGCTGGGATTCAGGAGCTGCTTCCACAGCCCTGTGCAGGGCACATCTCCATCCTCCTGAGCACGGGTAGCTCGGGGATTTGGGAGGCGAGGCTGCTCCATGGGATGCTCAGACGGTGCTGGGGTCACCACTCCTGCTCTGGTTCGGCTTCTGAGCCCTCGCAGCGCTGGCACCCAGATCCCCCTCTCCCGGCCGATCCCGATACCAGGATCCGCAGCAGCTCCACTCCCGCCCCGGCACTCATCCCGGACGCTTGGAATGCCTCCTCTTGGGGTCCCCAAACCTGCTGGGAGTCCCCAGAGAAGGGAGCAGAGCCGGGAGAGCTTTTCTCTCGCTCACACTTCATTATTGTTGCTAAGGAAACCTCTTCCCAGGATCTCGCCTGGAACATGTCTGCCTCGGCGGGGCCGCACATCCATCTCTCCCAAAGTGCCCTGAGAGCCGGAGCCGGCGCAGACAAAGGCGGGGATGGAGGCGGAGGCTGCTCCGGGACCACCGCTGCGGCTTTGAACCGCCCGGCCCGCCCGGAAAAGTTGTCAGGGATCATACAAGACAAAAAAAAAAAAAAATTCTAAATGGAATTTGGAATTTGCTCCCTTAGGCAGCAGGGCCAGGAGTTTGCAGCCATGCTCCGAGGGCTGGCACAGCAACGGGATGAGCGGGGACACCGGGATGGATCATCCCTCTCCCCTTTCAGCCCATCATTAATTTTGGTTCCCAGTTTATGAAGGGGACTGGTGCTCCCGGCCCCGTGTCCCCCCCGTTCCCAGCTAATGCTTCCCACTGTAGCGAGACGAGTTCCCATCGTTCAGAATGAGCGATTCCCGCATTGATTTGCAGCTTCTTTTTGATGCAGCAAGAATTTATTCCTCGGGAAAGCGCTTTCTGTAGCCATCAGGGATTATTGATGGTGTTGAACTCGCTCGCTGCCCTCAGGATTGCAGGCGGCCCCGGAGCTCTGCGGTGCCCACGGGGTGGTGTGGGGGGACAGGGGCACGCCGCTTTTGGGGGGATACAGCCGGGGTCTCCCGGTGTAAGCATTGCTGGGATTTGGGAAAAATGTTAACAGGGCCGGGATGGCCCCAAAAGCAACGTGGTGGATGCAGCGCTGATCAAACCCGGCGCTGCTGCTGTGGCACCAGAGCGAGCTCATGGCACACGTGGCTCCATCACTGGTCATGCCATGAGCTCGTTGTGTGTCCCACACGGCTCTGCAAGGCCCCCACGGCGTGGCAGCAGCATCTGAGCACAACTTCCAGGTGGGACGCCCTGCATGGCACTGCCAGTCCCTTTCTCCGGGTGCTGGTGGCTCCTGCAGCCCCCAGGGATGCTCCCAGAGCCTTGGGAGCGCCTGGCCCCAGCGGAGCCCCCTCTCCCTCCTGGACTGCGTGGTCCCAGCAGGGCACAGGTGCCCACAGCAGCGTGCCAGCCCAGTGCCCTGCATCCTCCAGAAGCCCGCACCACCGAGGTGCCTTTTGTCCCACCCTTGCCAAGCCACTACCTCCACTTCTCCTCTTTCCCCCCTACGTTCCTCATTAAAGAGAAGACTACAGATTTCCCAGCCTGTCTCCCGGTTTTATATTGAAAAGGCTAAATGATATGCTGACACCTTAATTACACCCCATTGTCACAATGCAGCGTGGCAGTGGTGTGAGTGATATGAGAAGAAAGGGCTGCGGCGTGCGTGGCAGATCCTTTGATTCGCTCTGGCAGGTTGGGAGCGACACAAACGGGGGCTCTCGCCAGCGTCACCCCCGCGGGCGGCACCGCGGCCCCGCCGGCCTCACCCCCGCCGCCGGACGGCTGCTCTGGGGCACACGGGGGTGCCACTGGCATGGGAACGTCCCAGGCTGAGGGATGTGCTCAAACCCGGACGCTGTGGGTGGCCCCAATCGTCCCAGCCTGTCCCCTCTCCGTGCCCGTCCCCACCGAGGGCACAGGAGGCCACGGCTGCCAGCAGCGCCGAGGTTCCCTCCTTGGCAGAGACCCCAGCCGGGCAGAAATGTGCCAATTAAGCGCTGGCTGCTGATTAGCGGGGGCTGGGGAACTCGCTGTGCCGGGGGAGCGTCGCCCTTCGCTACGCGCCGTGTTTGGGAAATCGGCGTCACCCGAGCTGCGGCAGCGCTGGCTCCCGGCCATCCCCGAGGTGCCGGGCCTGGGGCCGGCTCCCTCCATCGCCGAGGGGCTGGCAGGAGGTGGCAGTGATGGCAGAGGTGGTGGCACACCGTGCCCAGCTAGAAATAGCCCCCTTCTCCCGCTGGTTTCCCTCCAGTTGGCACTGCTGTCGCACCGCCGGTGGCTCCACGGCCCCTCGCGGGTTTGGCTTTGCCCCGATGGGTGTTGGTGGCCCCACGGCTGGGTCGGGGTGCCAGTGGAGTCTGGTTGTGCCTTCTGGGTGTCCGGCCAGTGTGGGACCCCTCCAGCTCTGCTCTGGAGGAGCAGCTCCCGGCCATGGTGGTGTGGCTGTGCCAACGGGAGGCTGCGGGTGAAACTCCTGTCCCTCGGCTGCTCCCGCTGCCTCCTTTCCCTGCCAGGGCTGAGGGGATGAACTTTGCTCCCTGTGCCACCTACCCACCCTCAGGGTCGTGCTTCCCCTTTCTCCTCCTCCTCCTCACTGCTCTGGAAGTGGCAGCAGCAGTGGCACATGGCCTGTCCCCTATCCCGAACCGCATCCAGCGAGGCTGGGAAAGAGGAAAAGGAAGAGCCAGGCAGTGTTTTCCATTAACAAAATGTTGCCTTTTAAAATGACACGATGTGGGAACAGACATCAAACAGGCAGACGGATCGCCCGGCGGAGAGGCACTTCCCCATATGCATCCAGCAAATGCATTTGTTTTGGAAAATGCCATCCCAGGGGAGTGAGGGCGGGAGCGGGAGCGTGTTCCAACAACTGGAAAAGCCTTTGTACGATCCGCAGCGGAGCTGCTCTCACTGCTGGGCAGCAGCACCATGAATCCGGGCACTGCGGGGCTTCCCCGGGGGGCCCCGTGTCCCTGCTCCCTGTCCCTGCTCCCTCTCGCTGTTCTGTGTCCCCATTCCACGTCCCAGCTCTGTGTCCTTGTCCTGTGTGCCAGTCCCACATCTCAACCCTGTCCCAGCTGCATATTCCTGTCCTGTGTCTCTGTCCCATGTCCCTGTCCCGTGTCCCTGTCCCATGTCCCTGTCCCGTGTCCCTGTCCCGTGTCCTGTCCCGTGTCCCTGTTCCATGTCCCTGTCCCGTTCTGTGTCTCTCTCCCATGTCCCTGTTCCGTGTCCCTCTCCCATGTCCCACTCCCATGTCCCTGTCCCATGTCCCCATCCCCTGTCCCTGTTCTGCGTCCCCATCCTGTGTCCCTGTCCCGTGTCCTGTCCCATGTCCCTGTCCCACATCCCTGTCCCGTGTCCCTGTTCCATGTCCCTGTCCCGTGTCCTGTCCCACATCCCTGTCCCACATCCCTGTCCCGTGTCCCTGTTCCGTGTCCCTGTCCCTTGTCCTGTCCCATGTCCCTCTCCCATGTCCTGTCCCTTGTCCCTGTTCCGTGTCCCTGTCCCGTGTCCCATTGCTGACTCGAGCCACTCACTGCAGAGCAGAGGACAGATTTGTGTCCCAGCTCCATGTGCCACCCTGGACAATGCCGTGCCGTGCCAGGCAGTGCTGTGCCTTGCCGTGCCAGGCCATGCCGGGGGCACACAGACATTCCAGGGCAGTGGGTGCAGAATGGGAGAGCCTCAGGTGGGGCCAGACCCGAGCCGGCACCGCTGGGAAGCATCCAGGAGCCAATTTACATGCAAATGTCCTTATTAATCAAGGACAAGAGGAGGAATGAGCAGAAACCCCCCAGCACAAGGGCAGAGGCTTTTTCACCGGATGCTTTTCAAAGTTGCTAATGAGGCATCAGCAGCTCTTTTCAGAGCCAGATTATTTGCTGTCTGCATTCTCCAGCGATCCCGTCTCCTCCGCTCCCGGCCTGTCCCCAGCCCATCCCCAGCCCAGCCCGGCTGGAACCTCGGGAACAGCAGGAAAACAGGAGCAGGGATGTGGCAGCCCCGGGTGCAGGGCAAGGATAAATCCCCGGCTCTGCAGCGCCCGGGCCGAGCCGTGAGGACCCGAATCTGCTGCTGGCTGGGTCCTGCCCCGGGGTCACCGTCCCCACTCAGCATCCCAAAGCCTCCCACGCGTGTCCCCATCCCTCCCGAGCCATCCCTGCATCTCCTCCTGCTGGCAGGAGAGCCTGGAAAAACCCTCCAGGCTCAGGGAGCCGCGGTGTCCATGTGGGCGCTGTCCTTGTGTCCCCACACCGCCCGCTGTGGGGCAGGGACCTTGTGGGGGACACGGGGCTCTGCCGCCTCCGTTCCCGGCCCAGCCACCCCATTCCCGGGGCTCTTCCCGCTTCCCCGCCGCCCCATCCCCGCTCCGCGGTGTTTATTCCTGCGAGGGGCTTTGTCTGCTGCCCTTAATCTGATTTCGTGCAGTTCAGGCGTAGGAGCCTTGGGAGGAGAAGGGGAGAGCGAGCCAGGGGGGCTCGAGGGGGGTCTCAGAGGCGCCGCTGCAGCGCCCGGGGGGGAAAACCTCAGTGGGTGCTTTGGGGGGAGATCCCTGGGGCTGTATTCCCAATCTGGTTGAGTTTCCTGGTTTCCAGCCTGAGACGGAGGGGTTGCAGAGGGACTGGGAAACTGGGACACGAACTGGGGTTGCAGGGCCCCATCCCCACCCTCAGCCCATCCTTGTCCCACTGAGGGACCCCAAGCAGCGCATCCCCGGGGGGTGACGCTGTCCCTGTCCCTGCTCCCGGCCCTGGAGGGGGATCTGCCGGCTGTGGAGGCAGGAAGGATGATGGCACCTTTCACAAGGGCTGAATCTGCCTGGGCTGAGGGGCTGGGGATGCTCAGGGACACTCAGGACACCTGAGGCATTCACCTGGCACTTGCAGGGCAGCAGGAGCGGCTCTGCCCTCACTGAGGGTCCCACCCCTGCCCTTTGTGCCAGCCTCACCCTCAGGTGCTCGAGAGAATCCAGGAGCCAGGATTTCATGGACGAAACACTAGGACCGCTCCATGGCCATCCTGCTTTCCTTGCCCGGCTCTGCTGCGAGGCAGAGCCAGCATTAAAACCCATTAATAGGACACAAAAGTCATCAAAATAAAATAGACTTGTTGGGGTGACTCCCCCTGCACAAACAAACGCTGCCTGATTCAATTAACGGGGCAGTTAAGCAGATAATATTGTTAAGCAAAGCAAAACAGCCTTTTGATGTGTTAATCATCCTCGTGCCTGGAAAAAGTCACCGAAAGCAAAGAAATCTGGGCCCCCATTTGAGGGGAGGCAGCGATGGCAGGAGCAGGGTCGGGATGCTGGGGTGGGATGGGGATGGAGCAGGGCGGGAGGGGGTGGATGAGGACCCGTGTGCCATCACCCACCTTTGCATGTCAACCACGTCCCCGATTTTATTTCGATTTCATTTAACTGAGGCAATTTCTGAGCAGCTCTGGGTCTGTGGCTGCCAGCGCCGGCTGCGTCGTTTCTCTGGAATTTTATACAATTTCCCAGTGGGAAAGAACCAATATTGGAGATCTCGGGCAAAACCTGCCTGTGGTTTCCTCCAGAAGAATGAAATGAAGTGGGGGCTGTGTGGAGAAGGATGCGGAGCATCAAGGGGATATTTCAGCCTCGGTGGGTCCTTCGGATGAACGGGGGAGCGGGCAGCTCCCTGGAGCATTCCCGCCTGTTCCTTCTCAATCCTATTGGGAATCTCCGCCTGGAGAAGGCAGTGAGGCACAGGGGCTGCATGGGACCGGGGATTTCTCCTCTCCCGGGAATGCTGCAGTGGGCTCAGCCCCACAGCAGCCTCCAGAGGAGCACAGAGCCCTCTTTTTAGCTCCCCTAGAAATGGGATTTATTTCCCTCCCACATTGGGATCTCGGCCCCCAGCACCCCGAGGGAGGAGCTGGCAGCACCCACAGTCCCCAGAGCCCCCGTGGGGACGAGTGGTGCCTGCGGGGTCTGGGGTTGTGGCTGCTGGTCCCCACCACCACCATAAATCACCGTGACACGAGTGGGTTTTCCCTCTGGAAGTGATGGGGAAGCTCTGGAGCATCGCCCGGCCCTGGGGCTGGAATGGGGATGGGATGAGGCGGGGACAGGACCCTGGGCATGGCTCGCTGCCGCTGTTGAGGCAGCACAAGGTGGATGCCGGATGCCAGGTGCCAGGCTGGAAAAAATTGTTCCCAAAGTCAACAGAAAGTTTCTCCGAATCATTCCCACTGCAAATTGCCTTTGGAAACGAACTTGTGAGTGGCTCCGGAGTAATTTGCTGATTCCAGAGGAGCCAAAGGCACAGGTTAACAGGAGCAAAGGGATCCCATGGGAATCCGAAATCCCTCCAAGGAGGCCGGGCGGGGGCTGCTCGGCGACAGGCACCTTCCCATCACCCTCCCAGCAGCAGGAATTGAATAATTGATGCAATTTGAATAACGCTGGGATTTGTAACGATGCCGAAACTTGGAGACAAGAAGGTTGTAATCAAAAGCTGACGGCAAACCGTTGCTTCTGTGCAGGTGGGGACGGTGCCCATCGCTCCTCCAGGGCTCTGGGGCTGGATTTTGGGACTCAAACTGCTCCCACCACAGTGCTGGGGTTCCTGCCCCGCACCGAGCTACATTTGCTGAATGATTTCTGCATGAATCACATTGAGTTCAACAATAAATCCTTCCCTGGGTGTGCAGCCAGAGCCCCCCACTCCTGCCCCATCCTCAGGGCTCCCTGGAGATGCTTTTTGGGGAGCAGAGGAGCAGAATTCCTTTTGGAAACAGCCAAGGGAGGAGTTTTTCCCGGTGATATAGATCAACCCTCAGACCCCTCTATGCCCCCTTGGCTTCAGCTCCAGGACCTCGCACTGACAAAGTGGGGCCGGAGCACTCCCAGCTCCACTTGGGAGCACCGGAGCTGCTCCCGCTCCCGGCTCTGTTTGATCCCCGCGATAAATAACGGCACAAAAGACTTTGTGAAGTTCCCGGAGCCGCGTGTGCCGAGCAGCCTCCAGGCACTGTTTTTGAAGAGAGGTTATTAAATTGATTTTTTTTCTTCCCCTTTACATGCTCAATGAACATTAAAATTAAAGTTCTGCTCAGTCTCCCCCCCGGGGCGAGGAGGGACCGTGGCGCAGCCGAGGTGAGGTGCGCCCACGTGCCAGGAGCAGGAGCAGCTGTGCCATGCTGGGAGGATGATCCTGGCATCACCCAGGGGTGTGGGATGGGCATCGGTGGGGATGGAGAGTGGGGACCGTGGCCCTGGGTGCTCCCAGGACCAGCAAAGCCAAGGAAATTCTGGGAGCAGGGAGCCAGTCCCAGACTGAGGAGCAGCTACACCCCTCGAGGGGGGTCCCACAGGGGTGGCAGTGCCCGGTTATGGGGTCACCGATGGCTGGAGCTTGCTGGCATGGAGGGGAGGGGGCTACAAGTGCCATGGCTGCCGGACCATGGCTGCACTGCCGGACCTGCCACTGAGGCACATCTGGGGCTGCTCAGGGCAGGCTTTGCAGCAGCAGGAGCTCAGGGCACATCTGGGCACTGCTCAGGGCACATCTGGCGCCAGGGCACATCTGGGAAGAGCTCAGGGCACATCTGGGAACAGCTCAGGGCACATCTGGCACTGGGGCACATCTGGGAACAGCTCAGGGCACATCTGGGAACAGCTCAGGGCACATCTGGGAACAGCTCAGGGCAGGTTTTACAGCGTGAGGGGCGTCAGCAGGAGGTGACAGCCCCGTGTCCTGCCGAGGTCCTGGGGCTTGGGCTGGGGGGGGCCCGGAGGAGGCTCCCCACGGCCGCCCCTTCCTCCTCCTCAGCCCCATCACTCCCCCTCCCACCCCAGCCCCAAGGACTCGAATCATTGCCTAATTTAGAAAAATGACAGGGAGACGGTTTTCCACTGACACAGTCACTACTGAAAATTTACTTCAAGGTTCATTGTTGGCAATGTCAAAAGTGATGAAAACCAATAAAAAGAACCAGCACAGCATGAATGTCTGGGTGACAGCGCGCGGGGGGGGTGGGGGGGCCGCCCCAACCCCCTCGCCGCAGCCTGAGCCTGTACAGATAAAAGGTAATTGAAATGTTAGTTCCATTAATATTTCAGCGTGCCCCATATCTGACAGCCGCGCTCCTCACGCGCTCCCAGCCCTGTCTCTTTAGCTGCTGGGGGTGGAGGTTTCCCACAGCCCCAGCCCGGCATGGGCGTCGGGCAGGGCTGGGTGGCACCGAGCACGTCCCTGAGTGGCACCCGTGTGCCAGCACTTGATGCTCACGGTGCCATCCTGGTCCTGCAAGGGCTTGGAGTCACCCTGGCAGCGGTGCCAGGGTCAGGTCGGAGATGGGAGATGGAGGTTTCTCACAGCCCCAGCCTGGCCCGAGCACAGGGCAGGGCTGGGTGATGCTGGCCCATGTGCCCTCGGAGCTGGGGACGTTTGGATATCCCAGCAGCATCCCTTGGGATGAGGCCCTTGCATCTGCCCCAGCCCCAGCTGCAGTCACAGCCCAGGGTCTCACATCACCCCGGCCACCAAAGCAAACAGGGAGTGTCCCTGAGTGGCACTGGATGTCCCTGAGGGGCACTGGGTGTCCCTGAGTGGCACTGGGTGTCCCTGAGTGGCACTGGATCTCCCTGAGTGGCACTGGATGTCCCTGAGTGGCACTGGATGTCCCTGAGTGGCACTGGGTGTCCCTGAGTGGCACTGGAGGTCCCTGAGTGGCACTGGATATCCCTGAGGGGCACTGGAGTGGTGCCCCTGCACCACAGGATGTTTATGATGCAGCCCCAGTCCCGCAGGAGCTTGGGGTCAGCTCGTCAGGTCGGGGATGGGCAGAGTCACCTTTGGCCACCACTGGCACATCTCTCATGGTGCTTGGCACATCTTTCACGGGCACATCTCTCACGGGCACATCTCTCATGGGCAGATCTCTCACGGGCACATCTCACACGGGCATGGCAAATCTTACACGGGCAGATCTCACATGGGCACATCTCTCATGGTACCTGGCACATTTTTCACGGGCACATCTCTCATGGCCACATCTCACACAGTGCATGGCACATCTTTCACAGGCACATCTTTCACGGGCACATCTCACACGGGCACATCTCACACAGTGCATGGCACATCTTTCACTGGCACATCTCTCACGGGCAGATCTCACACTGGCACATCTTTCACTGGCACATCTCTCACGGTGCTCAGCACATCTCACACGGCGCAGCCCCCCCCCGCCTCCGACAGCGCGTTTCATCTCTCCCCGCGCCCGCCTCGCCGCATCCTCATCTATATCAAAGCATCAGGCAAATTAAATTGTTTGCAAAGCACCGTCTGCGCGTCTGTTTTATTCCTGCTTTGGGAGAACACGACGCCGCCGCCGCGGCTGTGCCATTTTGTTGAGTTTTCCCTGTAATTCCTGTTCAAAGCGGCGCCGCGGCCCCGCTCTCCCGCCCGCCTCCCGCCGCCGCCGGCATCAAAGCCCCACCGGGAGCACGGGGGGAGCTTGGATTGGGGAATGGGTGGGGGGAGCTCTGTGCTTTTCCTTGGATTTGAAGGCTGAGGATGGGGAGAATTCCCGAGCGAGTTGTCTGCTCCGGGTGGCAGCGTCCCTTTGGGTGTCAGGGAGAGGGAGGAGGATGCTCCGTGGGGATCTCCAGCATCGCAGCCAGCCCTGGCTTGGGCACCCACGGCTGGCACTGCCCAGGTGCCCCAGGAGCCAGGGAAATTTGGATATCCCAGCAGGGATGAGGCCCGGCTTGGGCACTCATGGGTGGCACTGCCCAGGTGCCCCAGGAGCCAGGGAAATTTGGATATCCCAGCAGGGATGAGGCCTGGCTTGGGCACTCATGGGTGGCACTGCCCAGGTGCCCCAGGAGCCAGGGAAATTTGGATATCCCAGCAGGGATGAGGCCCCCGAGCAGCCCCGGCCCCGGGGCTCTGTCACAGCCCAGGGTCGCCCTGGCATCGCCCCGGCCGCCAAAGCAAACAAACAAACCCAACTCCAGCCACCAAATTGTTTCCCATAAATCCTCCGCTTCCCGCTGCGCTCCGGAAAAAGCTCTTTTTCTTCTCCATTGACTGGTGGTGGCTGGAAACCTCCGCCGTGTCCCGGTGCTCGGGATGTTTGTCCCCGGCTCCACGGGAGCTGCAGCAGCAGGGAGAGGGGCAGACATCGAGTCACCTTTTATTGAAGCTGAGCCCTTCCAGGCTGTTCCCTGCTGATTTTTCACTTTTCCTCACTTTTATGGCAAAGAATTGGATTTAACTTTGATTTCTTTTAATGGGGTGGCAAATCCAGCGCGCACCCAAGGTGCCCCCGGGGGTGATGGGCAATGCCTGGGTCTGGCCCTCGCCCCTGCTGGGGGCTGGGGGATTATTTGTGTTGGCAAAAAAGCAGATTAAAAGCCCCGAGAGCAATTCTTTGCCGCTGAATTGCAAACGCGCCGTGTGCAGCAGGAGCTGCTGCAGTTGTCTTGGTCCTGAGCCACGGTAATTGTATTCTATGAAATATTTATTCATTTTCATTTCAATTTCATTTCCAACATGTATTTCCTATAAAATGATGTGGGGGGAAAAGGGAAAAAAAAAGAAAAAAAAAGAAAAACCCTCCCTGGATGCATTTATCATCATCACAGGTTCCTTGCCAGAGCTCCCTGAAGGGGCACCGCCGGGCAGGGCCACACAGGCTGCCAGGGCTGGTTTTTCTAAAAACTTTAAATGTCATTTTTCATTCTGCTGGAAGCCCATGGGAGCTCTGGAGGTGCTGGACATGCCCGAGGCTGGCTCCTGGGAATGGCGTGGCACCGAATGAAGCACGGCTGTGCCCAGGGACAGGCACCTGTGGGTGAGTGATGCCCCTGTGCAGAGTGAACGCGCCCTAAAATGCACCTACAGCCCACTGAAATACCCCTGGGCACGCTAAAATGTCCCTGTGCATGATAAAATGTCCCTATAAAGTCTAGAACATCCCCTATGCAGAATAAAATACACCTGTACGTACCAAAAATGCCCCTATACACACTAAAAGACCCCTGTGCTCTCCAAAATACCTGCTTGTATGCTAAAATACGCCTTTATGCACCAAAATACTCCCGTGCAGAGTAAAATACTGCTATGGACCCCAAAATGCCCCTGTGCACCCCAAAATACACCGTGCACCCTAAAATAGCCCTGTACACACTAAACTGTTCCTGAGCACAGTAAAACACACCTATACACCCCAAAACATTCCTGCACACTCTAAAATATCCCCTTGCACCCCAAAATACCCCTAAACTCATTAAAATAACCTTATACACCCCCAAATATTCCTGTACACCCTAAAATACCCCCTTGTACCCCAAAACACCCCTAGACACATTAAAATAACCCCGTGCAGAGTAAAACAGTCCTACACACCCTAAAGTAGCCCCTCAGACACCCAAATATTCATGTCCGCCCTAAAATCCCTCCCTGCAGACTCGCGGCTGCTTGCCGGGGTTACACATCCCGAAATACCCCAAATACCCCAAAATATCCCTTTAGACACCAAAATACCCCTGTTCACCTTAAAATACCCCCGTACAGAGTAAAACAGTCCTGTACACCCTAAAACATCCCTTCAGATATTCATGTCCACCCTAAAATCCCTCCCTGAAGACTCCCTGCTCCTTGTCGGGGTTACACACCCCGAAATACCCCAAACACCCCAAAATATCCCTTTAGACACCAAAATACCCCTGTCCACCTTAAAATACCCCCGTGCAGAGTAAAACAGTCCTACACACCCTAAAATATCTCTTCAGATATTCATGTCCACCCTAAAATCCCCCCCTGCAGACTCGTGGCTGCTTGCCGGGGTTATACACCCCGAAATACCCCTGTACACCACAAAAAAATTCATTTAGACACCGAAATACCCCTGTCCACCTTAAAATACCTCCATGTAGATTAAAACAGTCCTACACGCCCTAAAACATCCCTTCAGATATTCATGTCCACCCTAAAATCCCTCCCTGAAGACTCCCTGCTCCTTGTCGGGGTTATACACCCCGAAATACCCTCAAAAAATCTTTTTAGACCCCAAAATCCCCCCCTGCAGCCCCCGGGCTCGGTGCCAGGCCGGTGCCCGCGGGCATTTCGGTCACCCGCCGGTGCCGCCCCGCATCCAACCTCCTTTCCCACCCATTCCCAGCTCTTCCCGGGTGATTATTCCCAAGCTTGTGGCAGTCCCCGCCTGATAAACAGTTGATTACTTCTCCTCCCAGCCCCGTGCCCGATTTGCATACAATAAATATCGCCCTCGGAGAGCCGAGCCCGGCTCATGCCTTATTTATGAGGGATAAACCCGGGATCGAGTTTGCATAATCAACACGTATTTAATTTGCGAGCTCTTCCACGCGGGTTCGGGCTCTAATCAGGCTCCGCTGACAATCAGAGTGGAAATATCTTCATTAAGGGCTGGCAGGTTCCGGAGAAGACGGGAAAGCTCCAGACCTGGAATGGCACAGAGCACGGCTCCCCTCTTCCCCCACTCCCAGGAATTTCCCTTTGCTGCCTCTCCACCAGATTTTTACTCTAATTTGGTGGCTCTCCTTCCTCCCGCATGCTAATATATGCAAAAAAACACCGGGGCTCCTATTAAAATGCCATGAAAATCTAATGAAATTAATGTTGGCAACAAATATTACCTAATGGAAGAGCCTCGGGGAAAGAAAGAAAAAAAACCAACGAGTGCAAATATATATTTGCACATATTTAAAGGCCTCTGTCAAGTAGTTTAGCCCGGCAGTTTGGATGTTATTAAAAAGGAGGGGGAGGGAGCCGGGTGTTTTCCGAGCCCAACACGAGCGGAAGGGCTTCCATGAATTGTATTTTTAATTTCAGTGGGAAGTGGAGCTGAAGTGGCTGGGAGGCTCCGGGTGCTGGAGCAGCCCAGGGTAGGGAGGGGAGCTGGGGGAAGGGGAGGTGAGCAGGGCACGCTGCATCCCATCGTGTCCGGGGAGAATTGTATCCCAGCCGGTGAGAATTCCAGGGAAAATCACATCCAGTGACAGCTCCTGAGGGCAGCCTGGTCAGGGGCATCCCATCCACTGGGAATTCCATCCAGTGAGTATCCTGCTAAGTGAGTATCCCATTCAATGAGCATCCCATCCAGTGAGTATCCAGCCCAGTGGGTATCCCATCCACTGGGAATCCCAGTGAGTATCCTGCCCAGTGAATATTCCATCCACTGGGAATCCCATCCAGTGAGTATCCAGCATGGTCGGGGGTATCCCAACCACTGGGAATCCCATCCAGTGAGTATCCAGCCCAGCGAATATCCCATTCAATGAGCATCCCATCCAGTGAGTATCCTGCCCAGTGAATATTCCATCCACTGGGAATCCCATCCAGTGAGTATCCTGCTAAGTGAATATCCCATCCACTGAAAATCCCAGTGAGTATCCTGCCTGGTGGGTATCCCATCCACTGGGAATTCCATCCAGTGAGTATCCTGCCTGGTGAGTATCTCATCCAATGAGTATCCTGCCTGGTGAGTATCCCATTCAAAGAGCATCCAATCCCATGAATATCCCACTTTTTGGGCATTCCATCTGCTGAGTGTCCCATCCAGAGAGAATCCCAACTGGTGAGCATCCCATGCATTGAAGATCCCATCCATCAGGCTTTGCATCTGGGCTGTATCCCCCCCACCAAGCACCATAGCCAGGCACCATCCCATCCAGGGAATATCCCACCTGGAGATCTCCCCATCCATCCATCCATCCATCCATCCATCCATCCATCCATCCATCCATCCATCCATCCATCCATCCATCCATCCATCCATCCATCCATCCATCCATCCATCCAATCCATCCATCCATCCATCCATCCTCACATCCACTGAGCATCACACCCAATGAGCCCCAGCTCCAGCAGGGATTTCAGGGACTGGTGGCACCGAGGTTTCCCAGGGAAGGGGACCCCCAATTATCCCTGTTTGTCCATCTGGGTGTTCATACCCCAAAGCCACCCGGCAGTGACAGCTCATTATGAGCTTCTCTCTCACAGAGGCTACTCCTCCAATTAATTCCTCTTTAAGGAGCCCGGGCACCTTCTAAATTTAAGATTGGTTAAAACCCCCCAAGACCTGAGAGCCAATATTCCCATAAATTATGTGACATTTGGGGTTTTTTTTCCAGCAGATGCAGTGTGTTTTCCCTCCAGCTGCACCAGAAGTGGTTTGAAAGTCTCCATAAAGACACATCCTGGCTCAAAGTTTGGGGACAAGCTTGGACCAACCTCCTCTAATGGAAGTTGTCCCAGCCCATGGCAGGGGGTGGAACTGGATGAGCTTTAAATTCCCTTCCCACCCAAACCAGTCTGGGACTCTGTGATTCCATCAGTGATGGCTGGAAAACACCAGCATGGCTGAGGGATGTGGTGTTGGAGCTGGATGATGCCCACTCTTTTCCCCATCCCCGTGGTCCCACCTGTGGGACCCAGAACATCACCAGGAAGACAGGGCAGGAGGGGAAATGTCCTTGAAATCCTGGGAAATTGAAAACTGGGCAAAGGCACTTGGGCCACCCTGACCCCGGGCAAGGAAACAACAGAGGTGGCAGCTCAGTGCCCATGGGAGGGCTCGATTCCAACCTGGGAGCACAAGGGTTTTGTACTGGAAAATAATCCAGGAAAAAAATTGTTAAAGGTCAAACCAACTCAGGGCGTTTGCTCGGAAATGTGAATATTTGGGATTTCTCTTTTTTTTTTCTTTATTTCAAGTTAAGCCTTCTCAAAAGCCTTCCTGTAGTTCTAGTTATATATTTTTATATATATATATATGAAGCTCTATTTTTATACTTATATCAAAACGAAGCTCATTTTCAACCATCAGCACATCCAGAAAAAAACAGCAGCCAAATTCCACTTGGGAAGCACCGGGATGAAAAGCTTTGAGCTGTCTGCCCTTGGAGCCCCCAAACCTCCCTGGGGTGAGGGGTTCACTCTTCATTTTAAAGCCCAATCCCCCCTGCTTGGCCCATCTCTCTTCCCAAAGTCCAAAATAGCTCCAGTGGTATCCGCTCAGCTCTTCCAGAAAGGATTGTTCAATATTTCTCTGCGAGCTGTGGGATGTCTGCTGTTAGTGAGCACATTAAACAGGGGTATAAATTCGTAATGAGAGCCCTGAAATGAATGGCTCTTATCATTTATGGATGGAATAATTAAAGATACTGTACTTGGAGGTTTTACATGGGCCTGTAAATTGTCAGCCGTGAAAGCAGAGAATCAGGAGAGCTGGAACAAGCTCAGGATGGGCAGTGGAGGTGGCACTTGGGTGCAGCTGGAATTGTGGGACCCTGCAGGATGCAGAGGTGCTCTGGGGACATCCCCATCCCTGCTTGTGGTCCCCCCTTCCCTGCTGCCGGAAAGAGCCAGCCCTGGCTGTCAGAATTTGAGGATTTAATCTTTTTGTGTGACTTTCCTGCCCTTGGAAATCTCCTGCCGGCAGAGGCAGCCCTGAGGCTCCCACCTGCTGCTCGGCCCCGGTGCCCAGGGCTGGCAGGGCCCCCGGGGGATGCTCCGCTCCGCTCCGGCATCCCGGGGCTTTGGGATGGAATTTCCTGGCACTTCCATGCCCAGCCTAGCCCACGGGACACCCCGTGGAGGCACCGAATGCCGGGGGGGGTCTCCAGCCCACCCAAGCCCCAAGGATGCCCCAAGGGGCAGAACCACCTCTGCCAGCACCTCGTCCTATTTTAACGCCGATCATCTAAAATACTGTAACTATGGCAACGGCTGCAGGTGAGACTCATTACAGTTAATCCTCTAATTACTAACTACCTCTTCAATCAGTTGTAATTACTTTGGGGACACAGTTAACCTCTCATTAGAAACGCATGGCCACGTTTTACCAAAAGCACAAACAGTGACATGCCTGGTAATTTAGCACCGCGCCACTCAAGGCCACTCTCCGGCTTTTATGCCGGCACAATCTCATCCCTGTCATTAACCAGGAATGGTTGTCATGACAATTAATCATTCAATCCCTCATCAGCAACTTTTGCCAAATGTCACCCTGCTCTTGATCAAATGAGAAGGGAAAATTAAATGAATCAATTCAGCACCTTGGCATTTGCGACTATTTTTTTGGAGGGGAGGGAGGGTTAAGTTGGCGGAGGCCCAGTAGCCACGGTGCCACGCTCTGCCCACGTGTGGGGGGTCCTGGAGCCTGTCCTGGGGCTGGGGGGTCCCGCAAGGGGCACCCCTAGAGCTGGGGGTCACTCTACACCCCTCGGGGCTCATCGAACTCATAGTCCAACCCTGCAGCCGTGGTGGCACTGCCAGCTCCTGCCACGGCCACCCAGGTGTGCTGTCCCCAGATGTGCTGTCCCCAGGTGTGCTGTCCCCAGATGTGCTGTCCCCAGATGTGCAGGGCGATGCCTCAGCCAGCCTGGTGACCTCCAGAGCCGAGCAGGGCGTCCCTTCCTCCACCGTGCCCCAATTTTTGCAAACAATCCTCTCTCCGATCATTTTCCTTTTAAACCTGTAATTAGCTGGAGTCATTTGCTGCATGCAAATCCCAGCCCTTAATTACCGGCACTAACCTTGAGCCGTGCTGGGGCTCCCGGCAGGCTCAGCCCCATGGCCCTGCCAGCCCCCCCTGCAGCCCCCAGCCTGACTTTGGGGTTTGCACGGGGTCAAGGGGCTGCTGTGGCTTCGTTCCCACAAAAAAGGTGTTGGGATCTCAGCGCTGTCAGTCAGTGGCAGCTCTGCACCTTCCCCTGGGCCCTGTGGGAAGTTGTGGGGCCGCTGGTGAGGCACAAGGCTCCCAAATATCCTGCCTTGATGTGGCACTGCTCGGGGCTTCATTTGTGGTTTTGGGGGGCTGGGAAGGCAGGGGGTGCTCACCCCGGGGAGGTGGATTTGGGATGGCTGTGGATTTGGGATTGCTGTGGATTTGGGATGGCTGTGCATCAGCGTGGCCACATTTTGGGGCAGATGTGGGGGCTGCCAGAAGGTTGCCCCTGGCACCTCAGGGCACCCCAAAGCCATGGCTCATCCCATAGGGGAGCTGACCCCACAACTTTGGGGGGGATGCAGTCGCAATCCGCGTGCCCTGCGACGGGAGAGGAGCCTGGGGAAGGGGAAGTTTCGCTGCCACTCGATTATAGGAGATTGTAAAATCGCATTAGGGAGGTTGGCATTTCAAGCCTGATGCGTTTGGACAGGGTGTCTCTCCCCGGCTCGGAGGGATCGATTATCCATCAGAGGGATGGCGGGCTGGAGCTGGCACTGCTTACACTTCCAGCTCCCAGCTCCCAGCTCCAATCGGCATCCACAGCCACGCAGCCCAGGGACCCCAGCTGGGGTAAATCCCGGGGGGTCCCCCAGGACACCCGGATCCAGCGTCCCCCTGAGCAGGGCAGGGACAGGATCCCAGGGAAGGTGGGATCCGGGGGTGCTCCCATCCCCGCGGCAGCGAACAGCCCAGCCCAGCCCTGTTTTACTTCATAGCCCGGGGTGTGAATTCCCGTCCTGTTTGCTCACACGCGTGACTCCGTTCCTGCTCGCAATCCTGCCTGGGTGACCCATTTGATGCCGAAAACCCCTGGCACCGGCACCAGCTTCCTTCAGTGCCTCCCTCCACTGCCACGCCAGGACCCGGGCCTCGCTTGCTCCCCAAACCAGGTGCGGGTGGGTGGCAGCGTTCAGTGTCAGCTCCCTGGGGTGATATGGGAAGTGTCCCTTTGCCTTGGGCTCATTTCTTTCCCCTCCACGTCCCACCGCTCTCCTGGCATCTTGAGGCAGCCAGGATCTGGCTTCCCTGGGATGTGGTGCTCCAGGGAATGGGATGGTTGTTATTTTGGGGTGTCCTCCAAGGGCCAAATCCCCCAGGGTCCGGGGAAACACCGGGCACCTCCAGCACGGCTCCAGGCACCATCGGTTGTGCCGGATGCCGGCGTCGCCCTTCCCACCCCGGCTGTCCCAGCTACCCGTGAGCCCCTGATTAATTCCCTGAAACCTGCAGTGCGCAAATGAGTAATAATCCCAGCAGTGCTAATTGGTGAGCTGTGTCCTGACAAATTGATTTGCTCTGTGTTAACATGGCACGCCCGGCCGGCCCCGCGCCCACCGCGCCAGGGTCACTCCGGCCTGCCGGGAGTGGGTCCCGGAGCTGCGGCCCCCATGGCTCCTTCCTCCCTGGCTCCTGCCCGCCCCACAGAGACTGTGGGTGAAGCCAAAGCAGCACCCAAAGCCTCCTGACTTTCATCCTGCTTGGTCTCAGGGGGTCTGTCCTGTGGACAGCAGGAGTTTAAAGAAGCTGGGAAGAAGCCTGGGACAAAAGATGGGCAGGATATGGGCAGGAGGTGGGCAGGAGCGGGGCTGGAGTGGGGCAGGAGCTGGGAAGAAGCCCGGGACAGAAGCTGGGCAGGATCTGGGCGGGAATGGGGCAGGAGGTGAGCAGGAGCGGGGCTGGAGTGGGGCAGGAGCTGGGCAGGAGCCCGGGTCAGGATTTGGGCAGGAATCAGGGGCAGGACAGGGGCAGGAATCCGGGGCAAAAGCCCGGAGCAGGAGTGGGGCAGGAGCAGGGCTGGAGCTTGGTGCAGGATCCGGGCATGAATGGGGCAGGAGCTGGGCAGGAGACCGGGGCAGGATTTGGGAAGGAATCAGGGGCAGGAGAGGGGCAGGAATCCGGAGCAAGAGCCCGGAGCAGGAGTTGGGCAGGAGCAGGGCAGGAGTGGGGCAGGAATGGGGCAGAAACAGGGCAGGAGCGGGGCAGGAGCTCGGCGAGAGCCTCGGGCTGCGCCGCTGCCGCTCGCTCTTGTCAATTCTTTATGGCGCTGCATCTTTAATAGCTTTACAGAGCCCATTTAATGTGCTCCCAGACATGAAGTGCTGTCTAATCAGCACATTTAGGAGAATTGCCCACATCCTGGTCTCGCTGCCATAAAACAGTGCCCACAGAAGCATCTGTAATTAATGTTTTTTTTCACTCGCTCTCTCTCTCTTCCACTGAATCAATTTATAAAGCGCGGACTTCCTCTGCGCTGGAGCTTTTAGGCTGTTTTACTCCGGCAGCCGAGGTGACTCGGCAGCGCTCGTCAATTAAGCAGCTGTGTATAATGGATGCTTCAGAGTAAAAAACACAGCCTGATTCCCAGAAATGATCAATGCGCATTTTTCTCACAAAAAAACCCAGGCTCGCACGTCCCCACCGGGCGCCGTTCACCCTCCCGGGGTTCAGCGGAGCCACCGAAAGGGAAAGGGGGGGGTTGGAAGAAAGCCGCTCTTTGCGCCTGCTCTTGGAATGGGAAATTAAAAACGGGATGAGAATTAAGGACAGAGATAATTAGTGTCACCCGCTGGGCAGGACCTGCCTGTTGCCACCCGGACCTGGGGAAGTCACTGGGGGTGCTGAGCTGGGGGAGCACATCCATGTGGCCACGGAGGGTGGGAGGGAGCGTGTCGGGACCCCCAGGGGGTTCCGTGGGGTGCCACAGCCCCCAGCCCCGGCCAGGGAAAGTTGTCAGGTTTTTATTGCCGGAGGTGGCTCCTAATTGAGAAGAAGGAAATAAAACGGGAGTGAAAGCGGGGCTGGGCCGGCGGAGAGGGGCCCAGCCACCCCCCTGTGCCCCGTTTTGGGAGACTTCAAAGCGTCCCGGCGCACAAAGGCGCTGCCTTTGCTTTTTGGCCGTGCGGATCAAAGCCCGCGGCGGGAGGGCACCGGCAGCGCACGGAAAGCTCAGCCATGCGCGGGGCCCCCCCGGCCCCACAGCCCGGAGATGCCCGGCACCATCCAGAGCTGCCACCTCCTCCCCTATTCCCATGGGATCTGCATTTCCTTGGGATGCAGCAGGAGGCAAGGCCTCAGCCCATTGTGGATGTCCCCAGGGATGGGACAGGGATCGCCCCGGTGCTCAGCACCATCCGCAGGGACTCAGGGTTTGGAAGCCACCCCCGGGGTGATGATGTAGGGTCAGGAGTGTTTCCCCCAGCCCCAAGTTTTGGCAGGTCCGAGCCGCCCAGCGGGACCGCAGCCGTCCCACAGAAACCTGCCCCGAAATGGAAAACTTATAACGGTTGTTAATTGGTTTTAAGCGAAGCCTAATTGGGATTGTACACCTGGGCACCGTGCTAGTTTCCGAGCCATAATTGGCCTCAAAACTGGGAGAGGGGGTGGCGTGAGTGGGCTGGGAGCAGTGGGATGCTGGGAGTGGGATGTTGGAAGCACTCCTGGGGACAGGGTGCGAGCTGGGTGCTAGGAGCTGAGCTCCAGAACAGGAATATTAGGAGAAGGATTCCGGGAGTGGGATCTGCGAGCAAGATGCCACGGGAGGTGGGGTGGTCCTGCCAATCCACTGGGCTTGGCAGCCCTCGTGTGGGAGCCCCGCCAGGCTCTCGTTATCCTGGAACAACAAGGCTCTTGCCCATGAGTGCTGTGCCTTTTCCAGGAGGGATTTCAGGGCTGGCTCCATGCGGAGCCTGGCTCGGGGGCACACAGAGCCTGATTTGCACGGTCCTGGTGTTGCACAAAGGCAGAGCCATGCTGGTGGTGACGCATTACCAAGACCTGGCTGCCTCATCCCCAGCCCCAAGCTGAGGATGGCGAGGATGGTGAGGATAGTCCCAGGAATAATCACAGCCCAACGCTGCCAGCCAGGCTTCCAGGGAAAACCAAGGTGCTGTGAAGAAAGCAGTTTTAGAGAAAAGCCAGGAGAAAATCCTGTTTTAAATTAATTATCTGCTGTGGAGGCAAGAGGCTTGGGCACACCCTGCTGAGGACACGGGCAGGTTCCAGTGCCAGGCAACAGGGACAGGGGTGGCAGAGCTGCCAAGATGTCCCATTTCTCCTTCTCTGGAATACACCATGTGGGAATGGAGCTCCTTGTGCTCTCCACATCTCCATTCATCTTCCCTGGGTGCTGTGGGTCATCGGGAAGGGACCCCCAGATCCCGAGGGGCCAAGGGGGGCAGGAGGAGCTGACAGGGGCCAGGCTGGACAGGGGACAGGCAGAGGTGAGGGAAGGGGACTCAAAGGCGCCTTCCCAGAGGTTATGGCTCAGCTGTAACACCTCATGGATCCTGGATGGGTTTGCCTGCAGCAATCTGCCAAAAATTAATATGCAAGTGAAGGATCCTTCCCCCCCGGAGCGGGTGGAGTGAGGGGAACACAAACCTGGCGGCTGCCACGGGAGACGAGGCTCTTATCAGAGCAGCGACACCGACAACCCGGCTCTATACATTTTTAATAAATCATTTGAAATTCCTGACTGTCAGGAGGATTGAATCAGGTGCTTCCCCGGCTGAAGGGCCGAGGGGCTGTGCCAGCTCTCCTGGCAGCCCTGATGGGGGTCACGGGGGTTCTGGTCCCGCTGCGTGGCATCGCTTGGAGCTGCCAGGTTTTGCTTGGTGCCGTGGGCACGGCTCTGTCCCGCTGTGGCAGGTTCAGGGATCGTTCATCTTCCTTCTCCCACCACACTTGGTGCCTTCCATGGTGCTGGGGCTGCTGACAGCCCGGCAGAGGTGGGAGCAGCACGGGGGAGAGGGGGAACCTGCTGAAACAAGCAAATTGCAACGATTCCCCTTTTCCAAATGTCAGCAGATTTGGAGGGGAAAGAAGGAAATGAGTTAAAGGTGAAGATCTCCTGGGAATCTCCAGCTCGCTCTGCTTTCGTTCCCGTAGCTCAGCTTCCTGGACCACTCTGTAATCGAGGCTGGCAGCACATCCCAGCACCACTCCATAAATGCAGTTAAACACCACAGTCGAGACTTTTGGGGCAGGAGGAAACTGGTTAGAGAGCAATGGGAGGGAAATACAATACTGGTGTGGGAGAGAGGGAGGTAGGGAACACCACATGCAAGGGATGGGGCAGGAACAAGCCCAGCAGCACCATCAGGCCCGGCCCTGAAAGTTTCCTATTCCAGGAACTCACAGAGCCTCAAGGTTTTGCCAAGGAGGTGGAGAATTCCGTGATGGGCTCTGAGGCCCTGGCACCCTGGGGACCAGCAGGGAGCAGATGATGCCCACGGGAGGGAAGGACAAGACCCAGCTGTGCCCACCGAGCCCTCCCTGGGAGCGGTGCCTTTGCTCTGCCCACAGAGGGTCCCCTCTGCAGCTGGAGCCTGGGCAGCCCCCAGAAGCCCCTTGGCCTTGCTTCCTTCCACCCAGTGATGCTTTTGGGCACAGAGACGCTGTGGGATGGCCCCGTGCTGGATCTGAAACATCCCCAGGTGAGATAAAACCAAATCACCTGTCAGTCAGCACCCTATATTGGGTGGCTTCGGAACCTCAGGACTAACAGGGGTAGAAAGAGCTCTACAGGCTGGAATCGGTTCCTCCTCATGCTCCCGGCCTCGCCCACAAGGGCTTTCACCCAAGATTTTGAGCACGGTTGAATTTTTCACAAAATACCAACGGGAGGGAAGAAAAAGGCACCGGATCTGCTCGGCCACTGGCAGGGCAGTGGCAGCGGAGAGCGAGGACACGGCGACCCCGGGATGCTCCCGGTCACTGCCGGGATGCAGAGCTGGCACAGGGCCACGCCGGGGCAGGGCTGGAGCTGCTGCTCATCACACTCCAGCCCCAGGAGCACGTGGATATTTCTGTGCCCCACCAGCGTGGGGGCTGTGATGTCCCCTCGGTGATTTTACAGTATGGGAAGGGTGCGGGGGGCTCTCGCAGGAAGCCGGACTCTGCTCCTTGTCTTGGAGCTGGGAAGACCCTGAGGGGAGTCTCAGGAGCGATGATCCATCATGTGCCAGTGACCCGGACGGGGATATTTTTAAGCAGGGAATAAAAATAGACTCGGGCTGGCGGCGAGCACTCGCTCCCGGCGTGGCTGTCAAGGGGGCTGGGAGGGGGGGCAGGATGGAGCCCAGCCCCTCATCCCGGCCAGCCCATGCCTCACCATGATCCCCCCAGCATGGACAGTCCATCCTGGCTTGCTCTCCGGGCAGCTTTTGTGTCCCCACGGGCGCCCTGGGGAATGTCACCCTGCCCAGGCCACCCCCTTGCCCTGCAGATGGCAGGGTGGTGTCGTGGGGCTGCCGGTGCCCCCCGGAAAATGCTCCTTGATGCGCTGGGAGAGGACACAGGCGCTGCTGGCCCCGGGACCTGGCTGGAATGGGGATTTGTTTCAGCTGAATAACTTGCTGAATCTATAAATAAACCGGGGGCAAGCAAGCGTAGAGCACGGGAGCTTCTGCCTTGCTGACCCTGCAGCACCCACCCGAGGCATCTGGCCCCGAATGCTGCCCGGCTCCACCTCTGTGCCCACCCACGGCAGCGGCACCCGGGGGCACAGCGGGGAGGATGCTGCTGGACACAATTCCTTGCCCAAACAGGAGCTTTCTGAGCCTGGATCAGCCGCCTGCCCTCCGTGGCCTCCGTGGCCTCCGTGCCCTCCGTGCCCTCTGTGCCCTCATGCCCTCCGTGCCCTCTGTGCCCTCATGCCCTCCATGCCCTCCCTGGATCCAGCTCTCCCAGTCTGGCCGCAGCACTCGGGGAGCTTCTGGCCCTGGGGATCCCAGCAAGGAGCTGCATGGGATCAGTTTTTCCCTGTGAGCAAATTCTGCTCTCGCTCCCTTGAGATTTGGGATCCAGGAATGAGCCCATGCACGGGCACGGGGAGAGGGGCAGGAGATCCTCTGGGCCAGAGCAGCAGCCTTTGAGAGACCCCCACTCCTGCCTTCTTTCCTTCCTCCTCCTGCTCCTGCTCCTCCTCCTCCTCCTCCTCTTCATGCCTGGCTGCCCCTGGCCGTCTCACTCCGCTCTCCATTTGCTTTCCCAACAGATGTTGGTGTCTCTCCTTTAACGAGCGTTTTAATGCCGGAATCTCTCTCTCCCCTTTGGCTGGGAAGCCAAAATCTCGACATCTCCCATCAGCATCAAAGTCCCTCGCCCCAACACCCTGCACCCCACTGTGCTCTGTGTCCTCAGCGTGGTGCTGCTGGGGCCGCCATGGCGCAGTGTTTGTGGCCCCCCACGTGTCCTGTCTTTGCCTGGAGCCACCTCTTAGACCCCCACCCCTTGGAGAGCTGCATTTGGAAACTGCTGGGAGCTGGGGGAAACCTCCAAGGATTTTATAGGAATAGGAAGTGGGGTTGTGAGCCAAAAACCAGCCATGGGAAGGACCCGCTGGAGCGACAACACCACCGTTGGCACCGATAAACCTCAGTGGGGTCAGTGGCCATCCCTGTGTCTCTCACTGTGCCCTGGTGACCTCAAACATGGGCAGGAGCTGGCAGGGAGGTGAAGGTGTCATTTCCACCCTCCGTGTCCTTCATCATCCCTTTGTGTCCCCGCTGCCAGCACGGGAGGGCTGCGCACAGGGCAGGAGCCAGTGATCCCAAATATCGACGGCGGCCCCGATCAATGCTATCTCCTCTTTCCATGCCTATGAGCTCATTGATTTTTTTTTTTTGTTGTTGTTACCTCTGTGTTTATGTAATGTCTGAACTTTGCACAACTGAACCGTTTAATGTGCAGAAAAGAGCCCTGTTGCCATGAAAACGGACCTGCAAATGACAGCACGGATGCGGAGATATCCCTGTTTTATTGGGCCATACGGAATGGATTTTAACCTTGATAAGTCAATAACTTTTCGTACAAAAGGAACGAGAGCAGATACAGCTTTCAGAACCTTGAATGCATTTAAAGCGGAGAGTAATGGCCCAGTTTCAATCCCCGGGAAATCTCTCTCGTTCCGAGGGCCAGGCATTGCCAGGGCAGAGTGACATTTTGGGCAAAGAATTACAGCATGCAGTTTGTCAGGATGAGAGATGGAGACGCTCCGTGCTCCAAATTGCCAGTGCCGGTCAAAAATAATGATATTAAATTAAAGGGATATCGTTATCTGAAAGAGCACAGGATTAGAGAAGAGACTCAATGAATGGTTGGAGTTGGGAGGGACATTAAAGCTCATCCATTCCCACCCCTTTCCATGGGCAGGGACAACTTCCACTATCCCAGGTTGCTCCAAGCCCTGTCCAACCCAGCCTTGGGCACTGCCAGGGATGGAGCAGCCACAGCTTCTCTGGGCACCCTGTGCCAGGGCATCACCACCCTCACAGGGAAGAATTTCTTCCTCACATTTAATCTAAACCTACTCTCTGCCAGCTTGAAGCCATTACCCTTGTCCTGTCACTACAATCCTGGGTTATCCCATTTTTGGGAGCATGGAAAACTTGGGGTGGGCTCCCCCATGCCTCAGGGGAGGGACTCACCCGCCGCCACCCCAGACGTGCTGATGCATTATTTATTTGTGCTAAAGCAGAAGGACTTTTAAAAATCTCTCTCCTCCAGCTTCCTCCCTGCAATTCAATCCCTCTGGAAGTGGCAGCAGAGCCGGTCTCACTTTGCAGATCTCATTCATTAGCAGATTAAGGCTCTCCTTGTGTTCCCAACATCGCTGGGGGAAATTTATGTTCCGGCAAAAGTATTCACGGGTTCCCTGAATCACAAAAGTGTTTCTCCTCTGTAAAGTCTTAAAAAAAAAAAAAAAACCAGAAAAAGGTTGGAAATGGGGAGGTCAGAACTGCTTAATAGTATCTCCTTGAAGGCAGTGCCAAAACACCCACCTTTTGAAGTTCGCTATTCCGGGACGGATCTCTTCCCTGGCAAAGACGCCGTCACCCTTTCAAGTCCTTGTGAGTGACTTCAGGTGGCTAAAACATTTTCTGAGAGGAATGAAGGCTCCTTTTTATATCTTTTATTTTCCCCCTGAATAAAGAGCAATCTTTCTTCCTGCCTTCCTAATAGCTTTGATTAAATTATCTCTGAAAAATCTAAGTGCTGTTCGCAAATCTGTAATGGTTTTATTCTTATCGCAGGCCTCTATTGCAACACGGGGAAGCAGATAAATAAGCTGCAGAGAAGGTATAAAAGTGCACCAGAACCTGCCAGAGAGATGAGCTAAAAATGTTTGAACTGAAACAAATGAGCAGTATGAATAGCCCTGCTCCGAGAGGGAATTTATTCAATATAATGTATTTTCACAGGGAGGATAATACGTGTTATAATTGCACAGAGGAGTCGCTCTCCTGAAAGCAGATCTAGCTATTATTTTAATTTCCCAACCTTCAGCTTTTCCTGGATCAGGAGTGGTGACTGGAACAGCTTCATGTGTTTGGAAAATGGGCCCTGGCTGTCAACTCTCCCCTTGGCACCCCTGGTCACAGATGCCTGGAAAGCCACTGGTGCTTCCCTGGGTGCAGGAGGTGGAGAGGCTCCAGGAAGAAGCCAGATCAACTCAAAACTCGCCAAAAATCAATAAGAAGCCAGATCTCCCCAAAACTGCTCAAAGCTCAGTGCTGCAAGGCAGGAGCCAGGGAGGAGGGATGCAGGGAAGTGATGAACCCTGGAGGCTCATCCCGAGCTGCTTAGGGGATGCTCGGGAGCTGCACATGCACATGTGGGACCATCACAGACAACAGAGAACTGCCTGCTCCCTTCCCGCACACGTGAAGCGGCAAAAAGAACCCGCGGCGGGGATTTTGGGCAAGGAATAATGGATTCCAGGACTTGTGTTAACGGGGCCAGCCTCAGCCGCAGCAGCGCTCGCTCTGACCTCACAGCGCGGAGTGTTCAGGGGTGTCTGCGGAGTGTTCAGGGGTGTCTGTGGCCACGGCCACGGGGATCCCCTGCTGGCAGCTCCAGCCTGGCTCTCATTCCCGGTTCGCTTCGCCCTTCTCCCCTTGGCCTCCCCACGCCCCGCGCCGCCATCCCCTCAGCCCCATATGCCTACAACTCCCATGATGCCCTCGGGACGCCCCTCAGCCCCGCGGCGCGGCGGCGGCGCGCGGGGCACGCCGGGAAGCGCAGTCCCGCCGTTCGGATTGTCACAGGATCACAGAATCACAGAATCACCAGGCTGGAAGAGACCTTCAAGATGATCGAGTCCAACCCATGTCCGAACACCTCAACTAAACTAAACCGTGGCACCGAGTGTGCCACATCCAATCTCCTTTTAAACACGTCCAGGGATGGCGATTCCACCACCTCCCCGGCTAAACCATTCCAATATTTTATCACTCTTTCTGTAAAAAACTTTTTTCTAATATCCAACCTATATTTTCCTTGGTGCAACATAAGACTGTGTCCTCTTGTTCTGTCAGTTGTTGCCTGGAAAAACAGACCACTTTTCAAGTGTCTACACTACAACCACTTTTCAAGAAGTTGTAGAGAGTGATAAGGTCTCCTCTGAGTCTCCTTTTCTCCAGGCTAAACAACCCCAGCTCCCTCAGACGTTCCTCATAGGGCTTGTGTTCCAAGCCCTTCACCAGCCTTGTTGCCCTCCTCTGGACTCATTCAAGCGTCTCAACATCCTTCCTAAACTGAGAGGCCCAGAACTGGACACGTTCAAGCGTCTCAACATCCTTCCTAAACTGAGGGGCCCAGAACTGGACATGTTCAAGCGTCCCAACATTCTTCCTAAACTGAGGGGCCCAGAACTGGACATGCTCAAGCATCTCAACATCCTTCCTAAACTGAGGGGCCCAGAACTGGACACGGCACTCGAGGTGCGGCCTCACCAGTGCCGAGCATAGGGGAAGAATGACCTCCCTGGTACTGCTGGCCACACTATTTCTGACACAGACCAGGATGCCGCTGGCCTTTTCGGCCACCTGGGCACACTGCTGGCTCATGTTGAGTCGTGGCGCTGTCGCCCAGTGCTCTTTATTTCAACAGCAGGTCCCTTTCTGCCCGAGCCCTGTCCCGCGAACGCGGAGCTCTGCGTGAGGGGAGGGGGGGGGAGGGCGGGGCGGTGTCGCGCGTGCGGCGCGGAAGCTCCGCCCCCTTTTCTCTCCCCCCCCACCCACCCGCCCGCAGGACGCGGCGCCGTCGCCATGGCAACGCGCCGGGGAAAGGGGGGGCGGGGCCGAGCCGCGTGCGGCCGCCGGGCCCCGCGCGGGGCGCGCTCAGAGCCGCCGCAGCCGCGCGCCGGGCGGGAGCCGCCAGCCGGGGCCGCCCCGCCAGCGCCCCCCGCCCGCCGCCAGCGCCCCGCCCCGCCGCCGCCACCGCCGCGACCCCCGACACCGACACCGACACCGCCATGGAGCGCTGAGCGCCGCCGCCGCCGCTGCCCCCCGCGACCACCCCACCCCCCCCCCGCCCCTCCCCGCCGGGCACCGACCACCGCCGCCGCACAAAGGAACCGGGGGCAGCCGCGGTGTGATCGGTGTGATGCTCCCCCGGGGTGGCCGCGCCGCCCCAGCCTAGCCGCGCCGGCTGGATTTGGGGTTAATTGATTTTTTTATTTTTATTTTTTCTCTCTCTCCGGATATTTTTTTGCTCAAACCCCAACCACCCACCCCCCCCACCCCCCTTTCCCCGTGCTCCCGGCGGCGCCCCCACGCCGTTCCCCCCCGGGGCCGAGCGCCGGGACCCGCACGCTGGCCGCGCACGGGGCGGGGCGGGCCGCCGGCGGGGCGCGGGGCCGGGCGGGCGCCGCCGCTGCTGCTGCGCGGCCCGGGGGGGGCGGCCCGGCGCGCCCCGCACCGCAGCGCCCGCAGCCGGCCCGGATCCAGCTCTGACGGTAACGGGGGGTCCGGGCACCGGGGAGGTCGTGGGGGGGGTTACCGGGCTGGGGAGCGGGGGACCGGGAGGCTCCGCCGGCTCCCGGAGCGCAGCGGAGGCGGTGCCGCCGCAGCGCGGTGCCCGGTGGTGCCCGCGGAGCCGCCGCCGGCGGGGCCCGGCTCGCCCGTCGCTATCGGAGAGGAACGGGAACAACTTTTGGGGGTTTTTTTCGGGGTTTGTTTTTTTTTTTTTTATCCGATTTTTGATATTTTTTTTTTTTTTGGTATGGCTTTTTTGAGTCGCCTGACTCATAAGTGGAAATAAAATATCCACGGGTGCCTCCAGGAGGAAAAGCTGAGACACTTCCAGCGGGAGCCGACCGGGAGCTGCCGCCTTTGCTGCGACCCTTTTCTGCCCCTTTTCGCCTGGAAAAAAAAAAAAGGGTTTTTCTCCTCCTTCCCGGGCTGGAAAGCGCCCCAGCCCGCAGCGACACCGGAGCGGGTGGTGGCAGAGCAGGACCCCGCCATGGACCCCGCGCTGGTGTGGATCCCGCCGGTCACAAAGGAGAGGGAAGAAGGACCCACCCAGCGATGGTTTATTTAACACCCGTCTCCCTGGCTGTCTCCGCCGGGTCAGGAGGCTCTGCCGGGGAAAATCCCCTCTGGAAAAAGCTCCGCTGCGGAGGGAGCATCCCTGTGGCATCTTCTGGACCATCGGCGCTGGGAATACGATTCGCCGGGGACGAGGCACCGTGGTCCCCGAGAGCTCCTGGGCAGCACGGCTGGGCATCCACCGGGGCGGCCGCCGGCTCCAGCCGGGGACGAGCGGGCTGTGCCGCCTCTCCGGCTCGGTCCCCGACAGAAACGAGGTGCTGCCGGTGCCGGCAGCTCAGCCCCAGCATCCCAATCCAGCTCCGGGGAGAGCCGTCACATCGTGGAGATTTAATGGCTGGAGAGGCAGGGCCTGGACGCAGCGAGCCGGCGGCGGCACGGCACAGCTCGCCGCAGGGCACGGCTGCAGCCGGGGCTCGGCTCCGGCCCCGCCGGCTATTTCCCGAGGAGAGGGAGGCAGTGGCAAAGTTTTCCAGCCGTGCTTGGTGTTTGCCAAGGGATGAATTCGTTGGCGTTGGGCAGTTGTGGTTTGCCCGGCTCTGGTTGTCGGAATCTCTATAGGGAGGTTTTTGATGCGTATTTACGTGTGCTTGCATATATATATAATTTTATATATATTTATTTTTTATATATATATATATATAATTTTATATATATTTAGATGTGCATCCTCCTGCTCGGGATGCTCTTGTCCAGAGGCTGCAGGCAGCTTGGATGAGCTTTCATGGAGGGCAGAGTGGCCGTGGGGCTCTGCAGGCGTCGGGGACAGAGCCACGTGGCCCCTCTCTCCATCCAGCATCGTTCTCGGGATAATTTAGTGGGATTTGGCAGTTTTACACCTTCTCATGCCCCCGTGGTGGGGTTTGACTGCCCGGTGTGCCGGGCACATGTCACTGGTCAGTGGCCACACACGTGGACGTCGCTCTGGTGGGACCCCGGCCGGCAAAGCCCTCACACCCAGGCTGTGCTGCTGGGGGATGAGGTGGGAAATGTCCCTGGCAGAGGGCACCCGGCATTCCTGTGAGGGATTTTTCTTATGAAGGATCCATAAAACTTTGCAGAGTGGATTGGTGGTGCCGGGGAGCCGGGTGCGGTCGGGTCAGGCCGCCTCGAAGCCGTGGCGGAAGGAGAGGGAAGCTCTTGCCGCGGTGCCTTCTGCTGACCTTGTGTGTAGAGCAGGGGAAGGGAGAGCCGTTCCCTGGCTTTTCCCAGCTTCGGGAACAGCTTTCCTGCTGGTTTGAGAGTCGGTACCAGTAGGGCACGTTCTCGATGCCGGAGCAGCACCGGCTGCGAGCTGGGCCCCGTTTCAGCCAAGCGCGTCGTTAAAAATTGGAATATCTTGGTGGGAATATTTACCCTCAGGCTGGAGCAGGGAAGCCCATGGAAGGAGGACACGAGTGGCTGCTGCCAGGCTTGCTGAGCCCACGTCACCTCAGTTTTTTAGCCCTTCTGGTTGTCTGTCTTATCTGAGCCTGAAATTCGTCCATCCCTGAGCACGCTGCGGAGGAGCCCCTTCCCTCCTGGGGCTGGTTTTTAATTGCAGGCTGCTGCCCTGCCCGGGGAAGGGCTCTGGCTCCGGGACCGAGGGTTTCCCGGTCCCACGACCCCGTGGGGGATGGTGGCCCCGAGCTGGGTGCCCGTTGCCCACCTCTGTCCCCGCGCTGCCCCCGCTCTCCCCGCCGTGCGTGCGGAATTAGTGCCGGGCGTTTGCATCCCTGCCAGGCGGCGGAGTTAATTTCTGCCTGCAGCGGGTTTCCTGCGTGGCCTCAACTTGTGTGGGAAAATCTGCGGTGAAACCGGGCAGCCCCGCTCCCTCTCCGCCGTGATCCTGCGGCACAGGCAGCAGTGGGCTCGGGAATGTGTGGAGCGAGCCGGTCCCACCCCAGCCCCCTCCGGCTGTCGGGGTACCACGGGCAGGGATGCGGGGTCCTGAGCGTGGGGGGTGATGGCAGAAGCCTCCTGGTCCCACGGCTCCTGCTGGGGACAGCAGGATGTGTGTCCCTGGGTAAGGTCCTTTGCTGGTGGTGTCTCACCCTGGGATGGAGGGAGTGTGTGTGTGACCCCCCCCCAAAAGCTGGGGATGCTGCAGCTGGCGGGGTGGGCCGGGGGCTGCACCTGCCGGGACCCCTCTCCCGGCCCCCTCCGGCATCTGTGCCGCCGCATGTCCGTCTGCAGCAGGCGCATGCATGCAAAAATAAGACATTTCTTCTTTCTCTTCTGCCTGCGCATTCCTCAAAAAGCTAATATTCATGAAAGGTAATTCAATCAAACCACGATGCCTATCAGCTAATGCAGCAAAGCTGGCGCAGGGGTGAGAATGGGAGCCAGGAACACAAAAGCCCTGTTTTATTACCTCCTGCTTGCCTGAGAATTGCTTTTCTCCCTCGAGTGAGCCGGCTAAAGCTGGCTTTATTATGTTAACCTATTTGCGTGTCAAGAGCTATTGTGCCTCTCTTTATCTGTGTTTGTATTTGCTCGATGCAGGGAATAAAAGGACGAGGCGAAAATGGATGGCTGGTCAGTGCTCCGCACTCTGGGGGCACTGATTGGTTGCTAAGTGATTTGCATCCCCGGTAATCGCTTTTATCTCGGAAGGATGTCGTGTATAATTATAAGCCTACTGACATCTTTTGAAATCTGCCTAATGGGTGTTTTTAATTTACATGGGAAGCAGGGGCTATTTGTGTTGCTCTGATTACAGGTTGGGCGAGTATATGGGTTAAAATAGAGATATTTCCATAGATGCGGGGCACCGGCAGGGATGAGGCTGGGATTTTTGGCAAGTCCCCGCTCGCCTAGGGACGGGTGGAAGAGCACAAGTCGCCGTGTGCGAGTTTGGGGTTTAACCCCTCAGCCCAGTGCACAGACTGGCGTGGTGCTGGTCCTGCAGCGATCCCGTGAAATACAGCACGAGGTGGGGTCCTGGCTGTGGCTGTGGACCCCTCTCTGCAGCCTGGGATGAGGCATGGGGGGCCTGTGCCACTGAGTCCCCCCTCCAGCCATCTGTGCCAGCGTGGGGCTGATGGGGATGGCACACGGAGTGGGGTGAGGTTCCTGCTTGGCTCCCCATGCAGGGAGTGCTGGGGCTTTGCTGGGAGGACCTGTGGAACCATGGAAGCCCCAGCTGATGGGTTCACCCAGCCACGGCAAATAAAGCTCCCTGTGCCAGCCCTGGGCACCTGCATCCAGAGGGATCCCAGCCGGGTGGCACGCTGGAGCTGCCGGGGCATCAGCAGGGTGAGCTGCCGGTGTTGGGGGCATTGGCAGGGCAGTGGGTGCCTGTCCTGGGCAGGCAGCAGGATGTGGGTGCTCCGAGGCTGGGATGTGGGTGCTCTGAGATTGTCCCGTGTGTGCCTGGGTGCAGAGGAGCCACGTGTGATAAGCATCCTGGCAGGAGTGCTGTGCCAGCCGTGCCAGTGGCACGCTCGATTTCGTCTTTCCATCTGTGCTATTGGCAAAGCAGAGCTCTGAGGTGCAGGCCGTGGTGAGATGAGGGGTCTTGGGGTCCCCCAGGGCTCTGTGCACTGGGACTGGGTCACCTTAAACACGCAGAGCTCCTGACATGAGATTGGTGCTTGTGACAGGCGCAGGGGCCGGGCTGGGTGAGGGTGTGGGGCAGGATTCGGGGCAGGTCACCCACAGGGACAGCTCCAGGCAGCTGCCTCCTTCCTGCTCCTCCAGGAAAGGCCAGGACTGAGCTGCAGGCACGTTCCAGCTCCCTCAGGCTGCTCACAAGGTGACCCCATCAATTTGCAGGGCTGAGGTGGCTCCGTGGCACACGGTGCCGTGGGCAGCGCTGTGCCAAGCAGGATAGGGCGCAGGGAAACGCGGGGCATGGGAAAAGTTGATAGAGGAGAGCGAGTGCTGGACCCCACATGCCTTGGAGCCTGGGGTGCTGTGCCCCCCTGCAGAGGCAGCCCCATCCCATCCCATCCCATCCCATCCCATCCCATCCCATCCCATCCCATCCCATCCCATCCCATCCCATCCCATCCCATCCCATCCCATCCCATCCCATCCCAGCCCGACCCGCTGGCAGGCGAGCGGCGCGGGCGCCGCTATTTATGGCTGGCTGTAAACAAACTCCCAATGAAAGAAAGTTAATGACCTGAGACTGACAGGAGCCTGCTGGGAGTTTTTATAGCCCCTGGGACTCCTTTTGCTAAAGAGAGAATACATCAGCGTTTTAACCCAAAACGGCGAGAGCTGCGCGCTGCGGGGGCGGGGGACGGCCCCAGCCTGAGGAGGTGTTTTGGAGGGGCTGGTGCTGGGTGAGGAGGGGGCTTTGGTAGAGGGACCTTGACTCTGTCTCCCTGCTTGGGACTGGGGTGCACAGCCCCTTTCTCAGGAGGCACGTCCTGGCGTCGGGGGCTCTCCAAGGCTTTGCCATCTGCCTCTTGTAGGTCATCCCTCTGCGCTCCAGGCAAGAGCGGGGGCTGGCTTAGCGTGGCTGGTAACCACACACTAATAAAGCCTTAATACCCTGCAGCGGGGAGATTTCGCTGTCAGAGATAAATATTCATATTGCTTTCCAATTCAGCCTTGGCTGCACGACAAGGGCGCCGTGGGGGGAGACGGGAAGGCTGCGGTGTGGGGTGCTCCGAGCCCCGCTGGCTGCCCTGCCCGCTCCTGCCTGCCTGGTGGGTTTGATACCGTGTCCTGGCTAATTGTGGGGTGTGAATATCATCCCCGGGGGTCTCAGGGGGCAGGATGGAGAGCACGGCACAGGGTGCCCCTCTCCCCGCCTGCTCCTTCGCCGCCGCCTCGCACACGCAGCCTCCATCTGCACGCGACGCTTGATTTACCGAGAAGAGCTGGCAGTTAAACCTGACAAATTGAAGGCAGTTTTAAGTGGTTCAGGTTAATTAATAGTCAGGGAAGTATCAATTTTTTTTTTTAAGGGATGCGCTTGGCTCGTGGGGAGAACTGGAGTTTGACTTTGCCTTTGGGAAGTAACACCATCTGTGCCCATGGGCAGGGAGATGGAGCCTGGCAGGGAGATGGAGATGGGCAGGGAGATGGAGCCTGGCAGGGAGATGGAGCCTGGCAGGGAGATGGAGATGGGCAAGGAGATGGAGCTGGGCAGGATGCTGAGCTCAGTGCCACTGCTCCGGTTGCTGTCCCACAGCCTCACATTGCTGCTGATATTTCTGACCTTAGGCTGCTGGTGCTAAGGGAGTTGCTGGGACAGGAAGGGACGGGGCCGTCCTGTGTGACCCAAGCTGCCCTGCTCATCTCAGTGTCCTTTGGGGCTCTGCTTGTCCTGTCCCCTGGGGTCTGTGCCGTGGCTGCAGTGCCAGAGGGTGCAGCCGTGCCAGCAACGAGAGAGATTCATCCACAGCTACCTGTAGTGGCACAGCTGGGTGGCTGCAGGGTCCCTGCTCCCGTGGGGGACCCAGGGGTGAGCAGCAGCTTTTACAGGTTCATAGGGGTCCATCCTGGGCTGGGACTGGGAACTGATGTGGATGAGCTGCAGCAGCCTCCACTCCCCTCGGTTTCTGCACATGTGACCCCCCGAGCTCACATCTGCCCACATCTGCCAAGCCTGGGAGTGCTGGCGGGGCAGATTTTAAAAACGTCCCAGTGAAAGAAGTTTAAAGTCTCCTGTAAGGAGGAGAGACAGTCAGACTTGGAGTGTGTGCAGCACAGGGAGGCTCTGAGCTGGGTGTGAGAAAGACTTGGTGGCACAGGGACCTGAGCAGTGTCCGTGGTGGTTGTGGTGCTCCAGTGCCACAGGATGCCACAGGAATGGGCCAGCTCCGGGCTCTGGCTCAGGGCTGCATCCCAGAGCAGCACAAATCCTTCATCAGGCCACGTGCCCTGTCTGTCCCAGCACAGACCAGGAGGCAGGTGGAAGTGGTGGGTTTCCAGCAGCCCTAATTCTTGGGAATATGAGAGATTAAGGTTAGTGACCATTTTTTAACTCAATAAAGGGGAAGACAAGCTGGAGTCTGCAGTCCAGAGATATAATTAGTTCGCAGCAGTGGTGCTTTCTTGATTTAGCTTCAGAGAGCAGAACAAGACAAGGATGTTATACCCAATTAGCAATAACATACAGCCCGAGCCTCGCTAGGTGAGATAACAAGCCATTTTTATAGCTCTTCTTTACGGACGTTTTTTTTTTTCTTTTGAAAGAGGGGGGAAAGAAAAAAGGGACCGAGTTTCGATTTCTTTTCATCAGGGAACAATTATTAGCGAGCTCAGAAAGTCCAGAGCTGAGTGATCTGTTGGCCAGTGCGGATGATAAAACAAATCCAACAGCTCAGAGCCGGGCTGAGGCCATCTCTGCATCCAGCTGGGGGAGGCTGAGTGGGTGACGGCTGCATCCCGGCAAGGACACGGCCAAGGGCCACCCACACACCGTGGATGTGCCCTGGCTGCTGCTGCGAGGGTTTGTGGCACGTGGCTTGGTCGTGGTGCTCGCTGCCTGCGGGGACCTGCTGCAAGTGGGGTGGCCATGGGTGCTCCAGGTGTGTCCCACGGTGGGCAGCTGGACCCCAGCGTGGTGACCCCTAGCTGTGTCCTTCAGTGAGCACCCCAATTCCCCGTGAGGTGACCCCGAGCCGTGTCCTTCAGTGAACACCCCAATTCCCGGTGAGGTGACCCCAAGCTGTATCCTCCATTGAGCACCCCGGTTCCCCGTGAGGTGACCCCAAGCTGTATCCTCCATTGAGCACCCCGGTTCCCCGTGAGGTGACCCCAAGCTGTGTCCTTCAGTGAGCACCCCAGTTCCCAGCGAAGTGACCCCTAGCTGTGTCCCCCATTGAGCACCCCAATTCCCGGTGAGGTGACCCCAAGCTATGTCCCCCCCTTGGGCACTCCGGCCCCCAGCAATGTGACCCCAAGCTGTATCCCCCATTGAGCACCCCAGTTCCCAGCGGGGTGACCCCAAGCTGTGTCCCCCCCTTGGGCACTCCAGCCCCCAGCAGTGTGACCCCGAGCCGTGTCCCCTGCACAGCCCCGGTCAGATGGCAGCCGTCTGCCAGCGCCGCGGTGCCTTTGTATTGCCAGATCGATTGGCCATCGATTTTTCCTCCCGTGTAAACCTGGCCCGGGCCGGGGCTGTGCAGGGTTTTTCGTGCGCGTCTGGCTCCCGTCTCTGCCGTGCTCGGAGCAGCCCGTGCTGCTTCCCGAGCCCACCCACCCACCTCCCGCTCGCCTCTGCAGCAGTGAAACTCAAGGACACCCGGAAAAACAGCCTTGTAAAGAGAAAACTCGCGTTTCATTAATCAGCTGCTAATGACGGGCTCTGCTGTTCGGTGGGTTCTTTGCAGTCGCCTCTCCTCGCTCCCCAGGGCAGCATCCGCAGCCCCTCCTGTGGTACCTGCTGGGGTCGGGGCTGTGGCAGCTGCTTTGGGGGCACCTGTGGGGTCGGGGTGGTCCAGTGCTGCTGCCAGCATGGGGACACTCCTGCTGCACAGGGCCCTCAGTGTGGGGCACGTTTTTCCCCCTCTGAAACCAACCATCCGATGGGGCAGAGCCCGGGGATGGAGCAGGAGGCTGCTGTCCCCTCCGTGTCCTTCTTGTCCCCTCCCTGACCTTCTTCCCTGTCCTTCCTGTCCCCTTGTCAGGGTTTTACAGCCTGACAGGCGTGGGACTGCTCAAGCTCATCCCACCACACCCCAGCCCACCCTGGGGAGCTGGGCTGGGACATCCCTGCTTGTCCCCACTGGGAGCAGCCGTGGAGCCGCTCTCCGGGCTATTAACACCCCGCGATGATCATCAGCTCTCGTCGTAATCATTAAGACTATTAGAAAGAAATGTTGGCTCGCAGCTCGTGTCAGACTTTCCGTTCTGCTTTGCAAACGCGCACAATTAATGCCAATCAGGCGGGGGAGGCAGCCAGCTCCGATCCCGGCTGCTCCCAATCCCGGCTGTCAGCTCTCCCCATCCCGCCTGGTACATTTTCATACAATTGCTATAAACATCTGAGGGAAACTCCGTGTTCTTCGGCAGCGCTGAGTATTGTTCTCTGTTCCTTTTAATTACTCGGCATTCAGCGGCTCATCCGGCCTCGGATCGGTGGGGAAAGTAGGGATTTGTAAAACAAATAGAGAAATCTGGAGAGATGCCTTCTTTTCCCATTCGGTGGCTGCGTTAGGTTGTCTATGGCTAAATAAGAAAAACCTGCTTAATTTCTCTTTGTCTTTTTCTTCCTCCCCCTCCCCAGTTGCTTTCTCCCCAGGGGGACACAGCCTGGTCTTTCTCCCCAGGGAACCCCAAAAAGCAGGGTGAGCTTGGGAGAAGGGGGGGAAGAGCTGGAATTACTTGACCGGATGGTGGTATAATCCTTGTTACAAAAGTACACATCAATTATAAGAATTCCTACAGTAATCTTGGAAATCTATCTTTTCTGCTGAACCAGCTCATTAAAGAGCACCATTCATTTCCATCTCTCCGGGTGAGAAGGGTTTAAATCTCCAGAGCTTTGTGTTACCAAATAGACTGAGGGTGATGGACTCGCGTTAAATATTAAAAGGAAGAAGTTGATTTTTATTCTTTTTTTTCCCCTTTTTTATCCCCCAGACCGCCAGCGCAGACCAAGTGCAACGTAAGGAGGAGAGGGTGGGGGGTCCCCGCCGTGAGAAGCCTCCCCAGCTGCCTCTCAATGGGTGCCTTTGAGGACCCCCCTCCTCTCCCTTGGCCTGGGGACCCCTCCAGCTCTGGGGGAGGAGGGAGGGAGGGAGCGAGGGAGGTTTCCCCAGGCCACCCTGGCAAGCCCCCGAGCCTGCGCCGGAGCCGGCCGTGGCACAGGCAGGGCTTTTGTGTGCCGGCGGGGCAGTGGGCGGCCGCGGGGCGAGGGACGGGCACAGAGCCCCTTTGTGTGCAGCTGCGAGCGGAGCAGGATGTGGGATAGGGACTAGCCGTGGGGATGGGGAGCTGCTAGCCAGGGATGAGGAGAGGGCAGCCGGGCATGGGGAGCAGGACCGAGGATGGAGAGCAGCGGCCGGCTGGGTCGAGGGCGGCGCGGGGCGACGTGTGCGCCGCGCCGAGGCTCTGTGCAAACATGTTAATTTGTTTTCTTTCTTGCCTCGCCTTTCAGGGTAATTGGTTGCATTTGAAGCCTTTGTGAAAGCCTTTGATTATAGTAATTTCAGCAGCGCGATCTACCCTGGATTCCTTCGTCAGATTCTTTCACAGCTCCGGCACTTGGGGCTGTAATTATGGAGCGGAGCGCGCCCGGCTGCCGAGTGTGGGGCGGCTGGATGGGGCACCACGGCTGTGGGAGCACAGGGACTGTCACTGCAGGGGACAATCGAACCCCTGGGATGGGGCAGGAGTGAGCCAGGATGGGGCAGGAGCTGTGATGGGGAGCTTTGGTCTCTGCAGTGCTGAGTTTGTTGGGTCTCAGCTGGAGACGTGGATGCTGCGAGTGTCCATGGTGTGGTTGCCCATGCTGGGGTTGGCTCCTGGCTTGTTGGGGTCCAGAGTGTTTTTAATTGCTGCTCCATGGATCCACTTGGCTTTTCTGCTGGTTGATCCCCTGTCTGTGCTGCGGCTGGCACCGACAGCCCGTGAGCATCCCGAGCATCCATGACGGACATCTCCCCCCACCCCCTCTTCCCGATCCGTGTGCAGGGAGGAAGGCATGGCACGACTGTGTCGGATCAGGGAGGTTTTGCTTCAAGGACCTGGTGCCACATCCGAGGGGACACGTCTGTATGAGTCTGGCAGGACCTGGCGGATCCTGCCCGCCCGCTGCGCGCTGGCCCTGCCGGGACCTCGGTGCACGCAGCCGGGGCTGAGCCCTGCCAAAAACACCGACGGCACCCGAGCGAGGCCCTGACCTTTGCTAACGGGGCCGCTCCCCCCTCGCTCCTGGCATTTCGTTCCCAGTCCTACGTAATGACCTTCTCGGCAGCGCCGTGCCAGCGTCTGCCACTTCCAATTACCCACGGCTGCTCGGCTCCTGCCGCGGCACGCGGGGTTCCTTCCTCCCCAGCAGGATGGCAGCGGGCCGGGGGGATGTTGCCCTGTGATCTCCCACCCTCCCGGCTCGGGGAGCCTCAGGAATCCCCCAACACCACCCAGGGTTCTGGGTTCCTGCCCCGGGGTGCTGGAGGCGCTTGGCTTTCCAGAATCATTATTAACCTGTTCGAGAGCTGTTCGCGCTCGCTCGAAGCGAAAATAGATCTTTAATCTCTGCCCAAAATAGCTCATTTGATGAGAGGCCTCCTTAAAGCTGACACATAAATTTAACCAGGCCGCCCGAGCCCTGCGCGGGGACGTCTGCAAATGCTCAACAGCACTCGAATTGTTGGGGTTTTTTTAAATTCCATCCTTACGGACACATCCAATACTGTATTCCTTCCATAGGGTCTTTGGAACTGCTCAGGAGGTGATTTGCCGTGCCCTGTCCCAGTTCCTTTGGTCCAACCTTGTGAGCAAAAGGTTATTTTGGGGTATTTTTTGATGTTGACTTTCTTGAACAGTTCAAGGGGTTTCTCCTTGGAGCTGCCACGAGAGCAGAAACCTCATCTCTGGGTGTGGTGGGCGAGACATGGGATGCTGCTGTGAGATGCCAGCAGTGAGGGTCCTGGTCCAGTGCCACTCTGTCCCTGGCAGTGTGCCATGGCTGGCGGGCTCTGTGCCATCCTGGTGTCACAGCAGCCCAAAAAAGGCACCGTCCTACTGGCAGCAAAATGTTTCCTCTGTGAGTGAAGGTGGGCTCTGGGGGAGTGGGAAATGGGGATGCTCAGAGTGTCACAGCTCTGCTCAGTGCCGGGCTCACCTCAGCACCTTCCCAGCATCTCCATAGGGCAGGGGCTGGGAGAAGCCACTCGGCTGGTCTGGGTCGCTCCTCCAGGCCTCCACAGTCCCCACATCCCAGCGAGACCCCGAGCAGCAAAATAATCACTTCCAGCATCATTATCCATCGCAAACCCCAGCTTCCAATTTTAATCAGAGGAGCTGGTGTTGCTTTAAGATCTGCGGGTTTTAAAGATCACAAGAGGGGTTAGAGAAAATTACCCTTGACTCTTACATGCTAATGTAATCTCTAACCAGATCTGCAGCACTGCAGCTAAAATTGCTTTTTAGATTAACATTTAATTATTAACAGGGCCCCCTGAAAGGCCCGGGGCTGGAGCACGCGGAGGGGAGCGGATTAGCCGGGCGGGATGAGGGAAGGTCGGGCGAGGGAAGGTCATGGGGTGACTGGTGGCACCTTCAGTGACAAACTTTGGGTTTTATTTTACCTGGTTCTCTCAGTGATTCACAGCGGGGTGACCTTTCTGTGCTCACCCCTTTTAGGGCTGAGCTGTGGCATCGCTGCATCCCCTCCACCCTAAATCTGGGTGGGAGATGGGCACGAGCTGGCGCGGCAGCACCAGCCGAAATCCCGCTCGCCCTGCAATAGGATGGGCATCCACTGTGTGCAGGGGGGCAGCCTTCCTCCTCTGGCACCTCCTCACCCTCGCAGGGTGCCACTGGATGGGAAATCAGTGTCTGTGGGACCAGTGATCGTGGCAGTGGCAGGGGGTGGCGAGAGGGAGCTCTGATGCCCCCAGGCTTGTGGGGAAGGGGAGCTCAGGGTGCTTGGATTCTCCTCCATCCCAGCGTGGAGGGACGAGGGACGGGGGTGTTTCCAGTTGTACTTTGGGTTTGTTGCACACCAGGGGCCAGTGAGGGCTTTTGCTTTGTTTCTCTGGTTGCTGCGAGCCTTGGCCTCGCCCCGTGCTGTCCGTGTGTCTGTCTGGTGCTGTCAGGAGCCTCCTGCTCCTCTCCCAGCCATGCTGACCCCTCACCCGCTGTCCTTGTGCTGAACCCCGTGCTGGCTTTTAATAGCCAGGGGGGACATGGCCGTGGTGTGACTCAAACAGCTTTGCAGCATCCCTGGTCCTGCCCCCACTTCCTCTCCTAACCCCAAAAGCTCCCTTTTTATGGGATTGCACCCCGATAACACCCAGAGAAGGGTCTGGACATGTTCCACCAGAGCCTGGATGGTGACCAAGACCTTGTCCCTCAGTGTCCCTGGCCTGCCACAGCTCGGCAGCTGCACAGACCCACTTCAGGCTGAGACTTTAAAAGTTCCTTTTTTTCTTTTCTCCCCCCTCCCGTCACATTTTCTTTTATCTAAATCCTCGCCTGCGAAAGCCTCTATCGACAGCTGCGCTGGCCTTATCTCGCCGGAGGGACCTTCGCAGGGCTCTCGGAGGAGATAAGCCCGACTTATCAGCCGCTGATGTCAGAGGAGGTGCCAAACCCTCCCATCACTGGGGCTTTAGACATAGAGGGTGGTGTTTTTTATTAAAGTCACAAAGACCTTGGGCTTATAAATAGTGCGATGTCGAGATGGATTAGCTGGGTGTGGGGCAGGACGGAGCGGTGGGAGAGGGGAAGGATGGAGCTGTGGCTCCCCCATCCCTGGAAGTGATCAAGGCCAGGTTGGACAGGGCTTGGAGCGACCTGGTCTAGTGCAAGCTGCCCCTGCCTATGGCAGAGGGTGGAACTGGATGAACGTTAAGGTTTCTTGCAACCCAAACAATTCTGGGATTCTGTGATGCCAGGGTTGTGGGATGTGGGGTTGGGGCTCCTGAGGGATCTTGCTCCAGATGTCCCCAAGGGACCCCACTCCTGGTGGGACTCAGCCTGTGCCCCAGTGCTGGGTGACGGTGGGTCCATGGGCACAGCCCGGGCAGAGGCCGTGCGGACTCGGGGCGTTCCAGCAAAACTGCTGAGTGTTGCCTTTCCTGCCACGAAAGAGCCAGAGCAGCTTGAACTAAATCGGATCCTGCTGATTGGAATTAGTTCAGATGCAGATGGAGCTAACTAAGCCGGCGCTAAGCGTTGGACAGCCCAGCGCCCAATTCCCATCAGCTGATTCAGGGGCTTTTCAGAGCGGCTTTAGCGAAATGCCACCGTGGCACAGATGCCCATTGTGCCAGGCGCCCACCCGCTCGCCCACGGACCTTCTGGGGCTTGGGGCTCCCAGCAGGGTGCTGGGGTGGACAGATGGACACCGTCCTGGGCTTGTGGCACCGCAGCCTTCCCGGTTCCGAGTGTGCCCGTGAAGGTGGGGTGAGGCTCGGCGTAGCTGTCGGAAAAATCATCTCGGCTGCGAGACGCCGGGGCAGCGGCAGGGTCGGAATGAATCGGTGGCTTTATTCATTTTGGCGTGTGGCTCCCGTGCCTCTCCCGCCTGCTGCCGCTGGTGATCCGTGCCCGGGGTCGGGATGGCTCCAGGAGGGAGCTGGGCTGTGCGTGGCAGGGTGCAGAGAGCAGTTCTGGGGACAACCCGAGCCAGGGACCTGCTGGGCCCTTAGGGTGCCCTCAGCTCCTGTGATGGGCTGCATCCTCACCCTTCCTGTGGATTTGGTGACCCCCTGGGTGCTATCTCCTGGCTCTCAGCCCCGTGTGCCCCAGACACCGCCGGGGACCCGATCCACATCCGGCAGTGGCATGAGCCACCCATGCCGGGGTCAGTGTCCCCACATGGAGCTGGGGAGTGGGTGACGTCCATCACTAATCGGCCAGATGGTGACACCCGCTGGGATGCCAGCGCTGAGGTCACCACGGGGAGCTCAGGCTCAGGTACAGCAGTGCTGTTATCCATCCCCTGCACAGCCGTGGGTGCTTTAACCCAGGGCCACCCCGCAGGGACAGGGATGGGGATGGGGCGAGGGATGGAGGTGGCAGCTCCCATCGTGGAAAATCCGGGCGCTGGGCTGGTGCTGGGGGAGCTGCGTAATGAACCCCGAGTCCCGGCGGGGAGAGGAGAACTCCTGGCAGTCAAGTGCGCTCAGGCTCTGAATAAGAAGCACTTCATTCTCTTTTCAAACTGTATAATTTCTGCCTGATTGTAATGGCATATTTTAAAATTACCAGAAATCGAAGCCAGAAAATGGATACGGCTGCTTTTACTGCAAGCTGCGTTAACAAAGGATATGTAATGCATGAAATAAAAACACCTCCCTGCCCCCCTCCTTTTTTTTTTTTTAAGACAGTAATAGGAGAAAATTGGTTTTGAAACTGAATAAAAGTCCCTTTCAGAGGAAATCATTTCTTTCAGGGTACCTTTGCTGAAAGTAAAATAGTGAATAATGAAAGGTGGTTACATGATTGTCTTTCATTTAGAGAGCGCGAGGACAGATGGAATCTGGGAGAAATGCACGATTGGAATAATTGCATGGTAACAAGGCGCTTGTTGTGAAATTAGTATCTTAAGAAAGTAGTGAAAAAGGCTTTTACTCATGAATACTTCATTATTAGGAGAAAACAGCACAATTTGGGTTCTCCAGACACCTGCTCGGTATTAGATGACTTCCTCCCCTCCTCCTCCTCGTCCTCCTCGTCCTCCTCCTCCTCACACCTTTTGCCGATGAGTCTCTCCTTGTCCCTGATTTGCTGGGGGGGCCTTGCCTGGCCTGATGAGCCCAGTCAAGGCATGGACACCCTGCATGGATCCCATGCTGGGGATTATCCCAGAGCCTGCCACCTCCTGCCTGGTGGAGGTCACAGGGCAGGAGCGAGCAGCACAGGTCCCGTTGTCTGCACCCACCCGTGGCTCTGAAGGTGTTTTGAAGGGTGACATTTAAGCCAGCAGAGCTTGGAGAGCTCTGGGCACAGCTCAGGGAGCATCATCCATGCTTTTTTTCCTGGTGCTCAGGGTCATGGGCTCTGCCAGTGGCCACCACGTGCCTGAGGCCACCACACGCCGGTGCCAGCGCTGGGACATGCAGGGAACCCCCTGGAAGGCTGCAGGAGGGCACAGTTCCCCCAAAGTGGAGAAGAAGGAGTGATGTACCCAGCAGTGACTCCCATCCATGGCATCCAGTTGTGACTCCCAGCCACCCATAAGCCTTCAGCCAGAGAGCGACGGCACAGCGGCCACAACGCCGGCGGATGGGCACCGCTGCCTGCTTTTCTGCTGCTCCTGCCCACGTCTCCCTGCCCTCTCCGAGTGGGAAATCACTCCCTGTGCCAGCTGGAGCAGTGGGAGGGTGTCAGCAGCAACTGGGTATAACTCAGGGCCCCGGCGGCGGCTGGGGAAGGACGTACAATGAGCAGCACCGCGGCGACGATGACTTTGGCCTGACCCCTCCAGCTTTTGTCGAGCAGATTTTGATGCCAGCTGGGAGCTGGTGACAGATACCAGGACCCCGAGTGGGATGTTAACACTGCCTTGGCCGGGGTCACTCTGTGCCAGGAGGCAGCGGCTGGCACGCCGGCAGAGCGGTCTGGCACTGCCAGAGGGACACCACAGCTCTGCCCCATTCCCAGTGGGAAGGGCGGAAAACTCTGCAGGGAGCGCAAATCACCCGCTGAGACCTTCACATTTATTTTATGTGCTTCCCTATTCACTTCAGGCTTTCAGAGTTATTTTTTTATCTCCAGAGGAGCAAAGCACCGAGCGCCGGGGAGCCTCTGCTGGGTGGGCACGGGGTGGTGGCACAGGGTGGTGGCAGGTCCCTGGCTCACCGTGTGTCTCCTCTCTTGCAGGGTGCGGGGCAGCAGCGCCCGCAGGGAAGCCCAGACCATGCTGGCCTGCCTGCAGAGGACCCAGAACCCCCCAGCCCAGCACCTCCCCTGCCCCAACAAGGCGCTGGAGCCACGCAAGTGTAAGTGCCCGGGGGGGCGGGTGCCTGCTTTGATGCTGTTTCCCTTATTGAAAAAGACATTTATTTAACCGATAATTAAAAAGAGCAGGAGAAGCAGGGAGGAGGGGAGGAGTGGGGGAGGAAGGAGCCAAGATAAGCAAATTAAATTGGGTTCTGTGGTTTGATAAGTCCAACTTCAGCAAATGTTGCAGAGCTGCCTGGGAAGCGTGGCGGCGGCAGAGGATGGTGCAGTCGGCCCCCCAAACCTCCCCAGCCCTTCCCCCCCTAATTACTTTCCCCGTTTTGCTGCAGCTCGCCTTCCCCAGGAGCTGGCCTTTCAGATAAGCTGTAAACTAGTTACATTAAAATGGGATCCAAAAGGTCACTCCGGCAAAGCACCTGTCTCTCCCAGCCTTTGTCTCTCAATCCAAACCGTGATTAAATGTATATTTAATGAGCCTGCTTTAGGCAGGCGTGTTTGACCTCCCCGGCTGGGAAAGACGCATTAAGATTCTCAAGTGATGAATGTGTGTTTTAAAGAGGGGAGTGGATATTTTTCTGCTGGTCTCAGTTGGATTTTTAAACATTGCCGGCTGAAGACAAATCAGCTGCTAAAGCTCTGCTTGTTAGGCTGTGACAGCCCCCGGGTGTTTGTTTAATGAGCTGGATTTTCCCAGAGATGGTTTTTTCCCCTCTACCTGGGCACCCTGAGTAGCCAGGCGAGCTGGGCATGTGGTTTGGGTGAGCTGGGCACGGATTTTGGATGGTGCTCGGCCTCCCTGAGGACCCCCAGCATCACTTTGGCATCGCACTGCCAGCCAGGAGGGTTATTTATCCTTGGAAGTTGTTTTATCCCTGAAACTTATCCCTGGAACTGTTCATGGCCAGGTTGGACAGGGCTTGGAGCAGAAGGTGTCCCTGCTCATGGCAGGGGGTGGAAGTGGGTGATCTTTAAGATCACTTCCAACACAAACCGTTCTGGATTCCATGAGTTTTTGGATGAAACTCCCAGCATGGGGAATAGGACACCCAGGCCAGAGGTGGGGTGATGGGCAGCCAGGTGTCACAGTGCAGCTTGCACTGCAGTGGAGCGTGTGTTGCCTCCCAGATCTCCTCCTTTTTTGTGTCTAGAAGGAAAAAGGATGTTGCACTTGTAAAATTATTCCTAATCCGTCACGCCTGAGCATCATGGTCGGTGTGAGGTGTCCGGCTCCTGGAGCACCTCGTTGCCATGGAATAATGAACTCAGCCATGCCCACACGGTCTGAGACCTGCAGGCAGAATGAGCCTGGCAGGGTTTTCTGAAGACTGGAGGTGTTTGGGAATCTCTGTGGGAGCTCATTGTGATCCTAAGGTCAGGATACACCTGCTGATCCCCGCAGCATTCCCTGGATGCAGCTCAGAGCTAAGAACCACCTCAGCTCATGGAACAAAGCCCAGAGGCACCTTCCTGCTGGGGAGGGAGGTTGGTGCTTTCCAGCATTTCCCACCCTGCCAGAGGTACTGAAATAAGAAGGTTTGGGAAGCAGGAGCCCTTACGTGGTGTCACACATGGTGCCATCAGTGTGAGAGGTGTTCCCAGATACAGCTGCCTGTGTCCTGGGATGGTCCCACCCCCAGGCTCCCGGTGGTCCTGGAGCTGTGCCATGGGATGTGGGCAGAGGTCTGACCCCACCCCAGACCGTGGCAGGTGCAGGGTGCCCAGGAGAGAGATTTTGACCCATGCTCACCTGAGATCTCCAAGGTTTGTGTCCCCTGGATGGGTGGCAGTGGCTGAGCTCCCACCTGGACCCCCAGGCCGCGCTGGCCACCGGCTGCCACCAGCCAGGTCACCTTAATCAAAGTTTAGCTGCCCGTGTGTTTCCGCTCGTTACGGGCAAATCCAGCACGTCTCGCTCCTCTCTGCCTCCTGCCAGCACAAATTAAATTGCAGGTGACATCCAGGGCCACGCATCTGGCTTGGAATACAATTTTCCCTTCCTTATTTATGGCACCTGTGGGAAGCACGGCAGAGAGGCCGAGCTCCCGCTGCCGCCGGAACGCCCGTGCAGGGAATGGGCATGGAGAGCGCGCTCTTCAAACCAGGCACAATTTAGAAGTGCCTCTGATTACTTAATTTGCTCCTGAGTATCTCAGTAATTATCTTTATGGGTCTTATTTCTGTCCTCTGGCATTGTTTCTGTCGATATTAAATGAGTCTGGCTCTCGGCACATTGGCCGTCTGGCCCAGCACCACTGTGAAATCCTATTATCCTGCCCGCGCCGCTGATTAATTTTGGTATTAATTTCACCTAAAAGGTGAGCTGACTCATTTTCCTGCCCATGCAGGGAGCTGCCGGCGCTGTCACCCCCCGGTTCTGCCCCTGGCCTTTCCTGCTAATTGTTGTCCTCCCATCTCCGTGCCCCCCACAGCGGTGTGGCCACATCCCAGCGGGGCCTGGAGCATCCCACAAAATCCATCCTGACAAAGCTGGAGGTGACTTTGCTGCTGTTGCCAGCGCTATTCCCAAGGCTGTTCCGTAGGAACCAACCTGGCACGCCAGTGTTGCATCCTTGAGGAGGATGCAGGAGGGTGCCAGAGCCCTCCCAGCCCTGCCTGTGCCTCCAGCTGAGGAGCAGGAGCCTGTGGAGAAGCAGCATCCTCAGGAAAATATCACGTCCAATTAACTCCAGCAGCCTGGTCCCTTTTGATTTTATCCTGGGCGCATTACAGGAATCCTGAGCTTTATTTAAATTATAAATCAAATAATGCCCCTCTCGGCTTGGCCAAACTCTTTGCTGCTCCCGCTCTTGGCAGTCACGGAGCAGTGGATGATATTTAATGAAATGTTATTTTCCGTGTGCTCTCCTCCAGCCAGCCTGGGGCTGGGAGTGTGGCAGGGAGCAGGATGTGTGTCCCCCTAAAGGGGCTGGGATCCACAGGGAGCTGGGAGCCGTGGGGAGTTCACAGAGGTGAGCCTCATGGGCATCCTCCATGGCCTACAAGGAAGATGGAGAGGGATTATTTACGAGACCGTGAGATGGCAGGACAACTGGGAATGGCCTCACAATGCCAGAGGGCAGGGATGGATGGGAAATTGGGAAAAAATTCTTCCCTGTGAGGATGGTGAGACCCTGGTAGAAGTTGCCCAGAGAAGCTGTGGCTGCCCCATCTCTGGAAGTGCCCAAGGCCAGGCTGGACAGGGCTTGGAGCAACCTGGGATAGTGGAAGGTGTCCCTGCCCATGGCAGGGGGTGGAATGGGATGAGTTTTAAGGTCCTTTCCAACCCAAACTGGATTCTGGGATTCTCTCACCATTCACATCCTCTGTGCCCTATCACCTCGGCCCCACTGGGACAGTGGTTCTTGGGGGTGGCACAAGCCCTCCCGGGGCCCATCTGGGTATTAAAACACTAACGAGGAGATGGCCCTAATGAGAGGTGATGGCTGGAGCTCAGCCAGCCCGGGGACTCAGCTCCAGGGTCACCCACAGCGCTCCCTGCACCTGTGGGGACTCTCATCAATGATAAACCCGTTAATTGCACACGGGACGAGGCCCTGTTTAATGGCTCCTCGTTACCCAATTCTGCTTGTTCCAAGGGCATTTTCATTAGAGTGGCTGCAGCGAGGCTTTGCTTTTGTACACACCCATAAAATATCATTTTAATTTCATGAGGGGTTACACATGAGTGAAGTAAGATTAATTCTTTCATTTTCAGTTTCTGGAAGGGATCGGTTAATGATGGTTCTGTGTATTTATGTACGTGCCATAAAAAGGAGTTCAATTAACTGCTGGGCCCAAAATGTGCTGTTGACTTGCACTTTCCCTGCCAGGAATCGCTGCAAAAACACTTTTCCATCGGTCACATGTGGGGATGGAGGTTGAGGTGGGGCTGCTCAATGCCCATTTCCCACCAGGCCAGAGCCCTGGATTTGGGATGGGCTTGGCTGGCAATGGTGCAACGCACGAGGGGGTTTGGTTTGTGTCCGAACTTCCCAGGATTGTGCTGGCCCATTGGCCACAGAGCAGCTTCCTGGGCACTGGCAGACCCCAGGATGGGGCACCTTGCGTTGGGGGTGTCCACCCTGCTCCCCTCAGCAGGTGCAAAGCCCGTGGTTTGAATGAATTCAAATATTAATTAGCTGTGGATGAGTGAGCAGAGGGGCTGGGGGCAGCTGGGATGAGCTGCAGGGCCAACAGAGGTGCTGGGGTCCCCTCCTGGTCCCGGGGTTCCTTGGGGGCTCCGTGGTGAAATGGCATCAGGGTGGCATCAGGGCTGTGTTGGGTGTCTGAAGGGTGGCACTGGGGTGGCATCGGGGTGAGGGTTGTGTTGGGGTGGCCTCAGGGCTCTGTTGGCTTCAGATGGGTGGCACTGGAAGGGCTTTGGGGTGGCAGTTGTTTTGGGGTGGCCTCAGGGCGCCTTTGGGATGGCATCAGGGCTGTGCTTGAGCAGCGTTGGGTGACATACAGGTGGCATTAGGGTGGCATTGTGGCAGCATCGTGGTGGCAGCTGGGGTGGCACCGAGTATCATACGGGTGGCACGAGGGCAGCGTTAGGGTGGCTCTGGGGTGGAATCAGCACAGCATTAGGGTGGCATTGGGCTGACACTGGCACAGGATCAGGGATGGCATTAGGGTGGCACTGGGCTGACACTGATGCAGGATCAGCACGGCATTAGGGTGGCACTGGGCTGACACCGGCACGGGATCAGGATGGCATTGGGGTGGCACTGGGCTGACACCAGCATGGGATCAGGGATGACATTGGGGTGGCACTGGGCTGACACCAGCATGGGATCAGGGATGACATTGGGGTGGCACTGGGCTGACACCAGCATGGGATCAGGGATGGCAGTGGGGTGGCACTGGGCTGACACCAGCATGGGATCAGGGATGGCATTGGGGTGGCACTGGGCTGACACAGATCAGGGATGGCACTGGGCTGACACCAGCCCGGAATCAGGATGGCATTGGGGTGGCACTGGGCTGACACCAGCACGGGATCAGGCCGGCATTGGGATGGCACTGGGCTGACACAGATCAGGGATGGCACTGGGCTGACACCAGCACGGGATCAGGATGGCATTGGGGTGGCACTGGGCTGACGCAGATCAAGGATGGCATTGGGGTGGCACTGGGCTGACACAGATCAGGGATGGCACTGGGCTGACACCAGCACGGGATCAGGCCAGCATTGGGGTGGCACTGGGCTGACACAGATCAGGGATGGGGTGGCACTGGGCTGACACCAGCATGGGATCAGCACGGCATTGGGGTGGCACTGGCCTGACACAGATGAGGGATGGCATTGGGGTGGCACTGGGCTGACACCGGTGCAGGATCAGGATGGCATTGGGGTGGCACTGGGCTGACACAGGTCAGGGATGGCACTGGGCTGACACAGATCAGGGATGGCATTGGGGTGGCACTGGGCTGACACCAGCCCGGGATCAGGCCGGCATTGGGGTGGCACCAGGGCATCCTCGTGCCCTGGCCGCGGTGGCCAGCGTGGCACGGAGCGCGGTGCCGGCGCCGCGCTAATACCTCTGGAGGAGACAAATGGGAAGTGACACGTGTGTGTGTAGACGGGTATTTGCGGTGACGCTTTGACTGCAGATAATAAAGTGCTCGCCCCGAGGTGATCCAATTCAGCAGCCGCCTCGGCAGAGCCGCGCGCGACGAGGGGGAGAAGAAAGGGGAGGAAGAAAGGCCCGTCTGAAATGACATGTCAGCCTAAAAAGGGAACGTGTTAACGGATGAATATCTGGGGACGGCGAGCCCGGCGCTTCCCTTTGTGCTTTGTCATGAATTTTGTTGTCTTTGCGGATTCCGGCGCTGCCGCGCGGGGTTTGCCACCTACGGTTTATTCAGATGGATTTCTCCCGCTATTATTGCTGGAGTTGGTTTAATTTAAGCCCCCTGGTGCCGGGGTGTGTTTGTCTCAGCTCCTGGCACCAGGACCAGGGGGTCCTGCAGCGGGGGCTCTGATATTTTGGGGTACAGCGTGGGCTGCTGGTCAGGGGCGGTGTGGTCCCTTCGGTCGGGGGAGAGGAGGCAGAGACCCCCACGGCATCCACGGTGATGCAGTGGCCTCTGCACCACCCATCCCGGGGACACTGTCACCATAGAAACCACCGCTGGAGCCGAGGATGTGACAGCCACCCAACCCACTCGGAGCAGGGGGCACGGTGCCCGCAGCCCCCCTGCCCTCCAGCACCCAAAAACCGCTCGTGGCTGCTCTCCCCTGGCTGGGGGCTGCTCCCCCCACCATGCCCACCCTTTGGTCACCTTGGTCTGGGCAGGGCAGCATCCCTCAGCCACCCCCCAGCTCCAGCTGGGACCCCCTGGAATTTGCCCTGCCCTCATCTGGGGGTCACTGGCTGTGTCTCCCACCCCGACTGTGCCAGGCTCTACCCTCCAGGGCAGCCAGATCCTGCCAGGCAGCTTTGCTACATGGGGCACAGACCCAAAACTTGAAGGGCTGCCTTGATTTGTTAAATGTAGCAGCTTTTGTTTGTTTTCTTCCAAGTGTTTTCCAAATATTGAGGTTTCTTCCAAGTGTTTTGCAAATATTTAGGGTTTAGCTCTTGCAAAATCTGTTCCCAGTGTGGCAGGCGGAGAAAAAGGGGATTTTTGATGCTTTTTGAAGCTTTGAAGGCATTTGGATCTCCTCACTGCAAGGGGAACGGGGATCCTGGTCCCAAAGCTGAGGACGAGCTCTCGGCTCTCATGGAATTTAATTCATTCGGAGGCTGCAGCACTATTATTTTTTAATAAGAGCCACTGGCACGGCTGCTCGGGTCTCCAATGTGCTCCTCCACCCGGCATCAGTCCCCTTCCTACCCCTCCCGCCCCTGTGCCAATTAAAAATCCTGCCTAATTGCTGCCCTTCTGCCCTGCCAGCTCAGAGAGGCCGGACAGGAACAAACCAGGAGCTCAGGGCTGGAAATGCCAGCACTTTTCTGGAAGAGGGGCAGGGCAGGACAGAGATGGAGGGTGAGGATGAGGAGGGAGGGTGAGGTGAGGTAGGATGCTCAGGGCTCCAGGAAAATGCCCCTTCCCAGGGTGAATGTGGCGATGAGACCACGTGAAGACAGAGCTGGGGCAGACGCTGTCCTTGAGCTGCTTTTTGGGGGCAATCCCTCCATTGCAGCTTTTTTTCCCATCTGAAAAAAGGGGTGAGAAGCATTTTCCTTTGGGACCACGGGAAGGAGAGGCCCATCCCCGGCGCTGGGAAGCTTCCAGCCACACGTCGCCTTCGGCAGCTTTATAAAGATTCCCTGCCGAGATTACTTCTTTCATTTATTGCAAAATATTGTAGCGCCTTCGATGTGTAAAAATAAGGATTGTCCCATCTTATCTCACAAGGAATGGATGGGGGGGAGGGAGGGAGCAGCACGTGTCTCTCGTGCTGCTGTTAACCAGTGAGGTGCCGTGTCCTGCCACGTTCCCACTCGGCTTCTCCCTGCAGAGCCCTTGCTCAGGGCTGTGGTGCTGATCCCCAAATTGTTCCCTCTCTGCACCCCAATATCCTGCTCCCCGTCCCCTTCCAGAGCTGGGCAGCTGCCAGGCAGTGCAGTCTCATGGACTGCAAGTGAAAGGCACGAATTGCTGGTGCCTGTGCTCATCCTCCTTTATGGAAGAGGGAACCCAGCCAGGGATGTTATTCCAGCACCAGCCTGGGGGACACACAGGCACCTGGGCTGTGGGAGCAGCGTGGAGCTTCCTGCCTGGTGTTGAGTGTCCATCCTGTCCTTCCTGGAAGTGAGGATCCATTCTGTCCTTCCTGCTCCTAAATATTCTTCCTGATCCTGAGCATCCTTCCCAGTATTGAGCATCCTTCCTTGTCCTCAGCATCCTTCCTGGTCCTGAGCATCCTTCCTGGTGCCATTTTGATCCCACGACTGCTTTAACCAAGCAGACCCTGGTTAACTTCCCTTCCCTTCTTCCCATCTTTCCTTTTTTTCCATGGGCTGTGGCTGCAGCCAGGCACGGTGTGGGGATCCCTGGGGACCCCGGGGATCAGAGGAATGCAGGGGTTGCAAGGAATACTGTAAATGTGGGGGATGCAGGGGATGGTGGGGATGTGGGGGATGCAGGTGGGCACGGCTGAGGAGGCTTTTGGGAGGGGTTCCTCCCACCTCTCCCACCCTTCCTGCAGCCATCCCTGATCCCCATCGGATATTTTACCCCATCCTGCTGCTCTGGGCACAGCAGGGTCAGAGCTCCCCGCTCCATAAACCGAGATTTATTCCGGATTCCGGCCCCAGCGGGGCCTGGGATTTACATCTGTGTCTGGGACTGGGTTTGGTGGCCAATTTGCTAAAGTAAAAAGTTGTTTAGCTGGAGGCATAATCTCATAAGCCCGTGCTGCCATTAGCTGGGGTCTCCTCTCTGCCTGGCTTTCCAATAATGCTCCGAGCAGGAGCTCAGAGTAATATAAAAAGCCGCCGGATTATTACTGCGGGCGATGCATTTTCCATTTAGAGTAATAAAATACCGAAGAAACAAAACAATTTAAAATTCCAATAAAATTCAAACCAAATCTTTGGCTGCTGAGCAGATTCAATTATTTAGCCGTTATTGAGTGCAGGCTGGAAAAATAGAGCAGGTCAGGGAGGGAGGAGGGAGCCCGGGAGGTGCTGGGGGGAATGCCATGGGATGCCAGTGATGAGGAGGGAGCTGGGAAGCAGGGAAACATCTGGGAGAAGGGGCCGGTGGTGAGCACTCATCGCTGACAGTTGGGCTGGGTTTGGGGATGGCAAGAGCCGTGGTGATGGTGATGGTGATGATGATGATGATGATGATGATGATGATGATGATGATGATGATGATGATGATGATGATGACGGTGATGCACAGCAGCCGAGGGCTCTGCTGTGCATCCCCGGCCGCGGCGGGTCAGCTCCGATGCTGCTCCGAGCTCAGGAGGGGATGGACACGGGGGACAAGCAGCAAAGGGCTGGGTCAGGGCCGGCTGCGCCCGCCGGTGCCGCGGCGGCTCGGGCGAGTTGGCATCTCGCAGTTAATTACAGGCGGCTGGCAAGCGGTAATTAGCGCGGAGAGCGGCGGCGCCGCAGCCGCCGGCAGAGCGGCCGCTCTGTAATTTTGCCGGCGGGGGTGCGCTGCGTCACCCCGAGATGTGACAGCGCCGAATTGGTGCCTTGTCACATCCAACCCAGCCGGAGCAAACAGGCGGCAAAGGCTGCTCCGGTGGTGGGTGGGATGCCCCCGGCCAGGCTCGGGTCACCGGGGGTTGTCCCCTGGCATGGGGCCACCCCAAAAGTGTCACCTGCAGCCCCAGTGCTTGGGGACGGGGTTTTGGTGATCCCCGTCAGGTGATGCCACCTCCCTCCCTCCCTCCTGCAGCAGCCCCTTGGTTTTGGAATATTTTTCCTGGGAAAGAAGTGTTTCTGTGGAATGAGCTCATTAGGGATTCTGCTAGTGTCACCAGCTAATTAGTGTCATGTTAATTGGGTATTCACGATGCTGCCACCTCCAAGGACAGTGGTGCTGGCATGAAGGGGAATGCAGATGTGCGTGCTGGGCCGTTTCGTGCTGTGCCATTCCATGCTGTGCCATTCCATGCCGTGCCATTCCATGCCGTGCCATTCCATGCCATGCCTCTGGGCAGAGAGGTCCTGTTCACACCCGCTGCCTTTTGGGGGTGCCCATGCCCAGCAGAGCCCACCATGCCCCCTCAGTGTGCCCTCACTGCCCTGACGGCTCTGTGGGAGCTTTCCAGAGGCCGGAGGGTTGGTGCCTGGGATGTCCTGGTGCCAAACGTCCTCACGTGTCCTGCTGGAGGGAGCTGCTGGTGCCGTGCCTCCTGTGTCCCGGCAGCTCCATTAAATCCTCCTCAACGGCGCTGGTTTTAATTGGCTTAGTACACTCGTTAATAAGAATGTCTATTTAAGACACCTGTAAAAAGCCCGTAACATCAGCTTAATGGGAGCCCATTCCTGCCTGGGCAATTACTGCACCCACGGAGAGCGTGGAGAGCATGGAGAGCATGGAAAACAGCCACAGCCTCGCTGCTGTGTCCCCCCAGCACCCCTCTGCTGCTGGGAGTGGGGGTGATGTGGAGAGTCGCAGATTCCAGTGTGTCCCTCCCTCTGAATCCTGGTTTTAACCAGTGCCTGGGTCATCCAGGCATGCCACAGCCACGGAAACCTCACTCAGAGTGGGATTGGGACAGGCAGTCCCTTCACAGGGAATGTGGAAGGTACCCAGTGGTGCAGCTCTTCTGTGGTGACTTTGCCCCCCAGAGCGTGGTGGCATCAGGAGTTGGTGGCATCAGGGGCAAAGTGCTCTGGGTATTGAGGGTCTGCACTTCCTGGGAAGGCTGGGGCTCCCCAACCCCCCCAATTTTACCATCTCAGCCTTGCAAAAGCTTCCTCTGGGCAGGCACCAGGTCTGGCATTCCCAGTGTCCCATAGACATCCCTAGGCAGGGCTGGGAATTTGGGAGCCAACCATCATTGCCGTGTGCCGACGTGTACGTGCGTGTGCCTGCGAGTGTGTGTGGAGATTTTAAACACCTAATTTATTCCATCTATTAGATAGATTTTGTAGATTTAATCATTTTCACAGTTGGTGGCTCATTGGATACTCAAGATAAACTCCAAATGAAAGTATAATGGGAACGACAAATGAGTTTTCACACCAGAATGGCAGAAACTTGCTCAGGAAAGAGTTTGAAAGGAACAAAACTATATACATATATAATTTTTTTTTCTGCAGTGGCTTTTGCTGACTCCAGTAGGTTACCACAGTTAATTTCACCAGTTTTGTTCATCTGTAAAATTGCATAAAAGTGACATTTTTGTGCTCATTATAGGAACTGCTGATTTATGGCTGGTAAATGCAATGCTTTTCCATTTTTGGTGAGGTTCTCGTAGCAGCGCAAAGCACCCATGAAATTGCTTGTATAATGTAGTTTAAATCCAATCTCAGAGAAAGATTCCCCCGTTGGGTAAAGTGACATTTCCATTCTCCACACCGAGTTTATTTTAGGCCACTTACAAGTGACTCCCCGTCAGCGGGAGGGGACGGCTCGGTGCCGTGACCTGGTTTCTGCCGGGAGCGGGTGGGATCCAGCCCGGGGTGGGGGAGGATGGTGCCAGGGTGCCAGGTCCCCTCATCCTGGCCGTGTTGGATTCACCCCACTCTTTGCTCCCGCAGGCGAGACGGCCCCCATGCATTCCCCGCGCTACCCCAGCCCCGCCGAGCTGGACGCCTACGCACAGAAGGTGGCCAACAGCCCGCTGACCATCAAGATCTTCCCCACCAACATCAGGGTCCCTCAGCACAAGCACCTTAACCGGACGGTGAACGGCTACGACACCACGGGCCAGCGGTACAGCCCCTACCCCCTGCACGCCGGCGGCTACCAGGGGCTGCTGGCCATCGTCAAAGCCTCCGGAAAAAGCGTGGTGAAGAACTCGGAGGGGAAGCGGACTAAGCTCTCGCCCGCCCAGGTGGGCGTCGCTCCCTACCCCGCCTCAAGCACTTTAGCTCAAGGTCCCTCCTGTGCCGGGCAGCTGAGCTACCACGGCGGCCAGAAGCAGCTGGAGGGTCCCGTGCCCCCCAACGTGACGGTGGCGGCCTCGGTGCTGCCGCTGGCGGGCAGGAGCCTGGCCCTGCCGCCCTCCAACCTGCCCTCCATCCAGAGCATCATCTACCAGATCAATCAGCAGTGCCAGGCGCAGGGTGCCCAGCCCGGCTGCCCGGCCGTCGTGGCCGCCCACCCCAGCCCGGCCAAGCACGGCGCCTTCGGCCCCGGCTACGGCGGCACCGTCCTGCCCGAGTGCCGCAAGGGCACCGAGCTGGCGCTGGGCTCCAACCCGGCCGCCGCCCTGGGACCCAAGGCGGGCGTCTACCCCGAGGGCATGGACTACCTGGTGTGGCAGCAGAAGCAGCAGCAGCAGCACCTGCGAATGTACAGCAGCGGGGGCAGCGGCGGCGGGGGAGCCCTCAGCAAGTCCCCCGAGACGTGCGCGGGCTCCTCGCGGCCCTACGGGCTGGGCGGCGCGGCCGACAAGGTGAGCTCGTCCCCCTTGAACTGCATGCACGGCAACTTCGCGGTGGGGCAGTACTTCGCTCCCCCCTGGAACAGCATCCTGGTGACCCCCAACAGCGACTGTTACAACCCGCCGGAGCTGGGGGCCGCACCCCGCGAGCTGGGGGTGCCCCCAGCCGAGGGGCTGCCCAGCAAGACCCTCTGCAATACCTCCATCCTCAGCAGCAGCCTCCAGTCCCTGGAGTATCTCATCAACGACATCCACCCGCCCTGCATCAAGGAGCAGATGCTGGGCAAGGGCTACGAGACCGTGTCTGTGCCAAGGCTCTTGGACCACCAGCACGCCCACATCCGCCTGCCCGTCTACAGATAAGGGACCGATGCTGCTCTTCCCAAACCCAGGGCGAGGACTTTGGCGCGAGCCGCGGGCACCGGACCCCGGCAGCGAGGGCGGGGGGACGGGGAGGGGGACACGGGGTCGGCTGCCCAAAGGGCTCCCGGGACACTGGCGTTGCACCGGGCTCCCCAGACTGGACACACCCGCGACCCGCTGGAAGCCGAGGCCGAAGGACCGCTTGTCTATATAGCTCAGAAATCATTTTATCTCCACGAATGTGAACAGGGAATTGCTACGAGTTGCTGCTATCCAGGGAGGGGAGGCTCTGCTGCGCTGGCAGTGCCCGGTGTCGTGGCCAGCCGGGAGGCTCCGTGGTGGGTCCCTGCCCGGTGTGTGGCCGGGAGGCTCCGTGGTGGCCAGTGCTGGCCTGGCAGCTGTCCAGGAGGCTCCACAGTGGCCGGTCCCGGCACAGCAGTGGCCGGGAGGCTCCGTGGTGGCCAGCACCAGCCCAGTGGTGGCCGGTCCCAGCCCGGTGCGTGGCCGCAGGGAGCTGGCGCCTGACCTGTAGCTGAAGTCCGTAACTTGCACTGCTTTGATTAAAGCTAATAACTGGGGACAGTCTGGAGGCTATTTAAGAAAAACACTTGAAAACTTGAACAGTTTTTTTTTTGTTGTTGTTTTTGGTTTTTTAATTTTTTTTTTTGGTTTTTTTTTAGTTGACTAGGCTGTACATCTACGTGTTGGCTGCTACAGAGTCTCCTCCCGCCCCTCTTCCTCCTCATCCTCCTCCTCTCGCCCGGCCCCTCAGTGGCCACCGGCTCCTATTTCCACTCAACCAGGAGGTTCGGGACCCCCTCAGCCCCTCTCTCCTGGGAACCCCTGGCTCTCACACTTCCAGGCTGTTTAATTTCCCCCCCTTACTGTCAGTTCTACCTTGGTTCTGGGTTGCGGTACCAGGGCGCTCACATACCTCCTTTTTTTTCTCTTTTTTTTTTTTTTTTTTAAAAAAAAAAAGCCCCAAAACAATTCCAAAATGCTCATTATGGTCCGTTATTCACTCTGTGTAATTCTGTGTTTAATAGATTTGTTCATTTACAAAAGGCTCCTCACCACGAAATACAAAGTGTTTTGATGTTTAAAGGTAAAAGAAGAATAATATCCCGATGAAACCCAAGGTGATTGTGCTCGGAAAAGAGGTACTGTATCCCTGAAAGCCTGTTCAAGCACTAAGTGCATTTACAAATCTCTGAGAATGTTTTTTTTTTATACTAAAATTGACCATTATATTCTACTGTGAGAAGTGCTGGCTGCACTATATTGTTTTAAAAATGAGAAAACAAAATGAAAAAAAAAAGAAAAAAAAAAGAAAGAAAAAAAAAACCAACACAAAACCCGCAAGCCGTGTGTCCGGATGGTGTTTTTCCCAAAGTAAAACCAGGATCTCGCTGGATGTGTGCTCTGGAGTCTCTTTGCTTTGCTGTGGCCTCCCCCACCAGAGCCAGGACACCTCCCCCTGCTCCCGGAGATTTTTAGGGCACTGAGGAGCACCTATAAATAACCTGTTAACGATGCTGAGCCATTAATCCGGCCTGGCACCAGCCTCCACCTCACACCCAAGGAGTGGCATATGGGACAAATCCTTGGGATTAGGGCTGCGGCCTCACGTGCACCCATGGGACACCCGTCCCTCATGGGGACAGGGCACCGAGTCCCCATCCTGTCACTGGCACAGGGGTGGCATCTCTGCTGCCACCCGTCACCCACGGCCACTTTCCCTCTGGGTTTCCCCATGGCAGGGGCATTCCTGGTGCCCAGGTGGGATGGGGGCTCCTAAATCCAACCCCCCGTGCTCTGGCCGGCAGCAGCAGTGAGTCGGTGGCAGTGGGATAATGGGACTAAATCCCAAATAGCTCCAAAGGCTGTGGATGCATCTCCCTGGCCTCCGTGTGCCGTGGTGGGATTTATGGCGTGTCCTTATCCCAGCCAGAGAGGGGACTGAGGGTGGCAGGGGCTCAGCTGCCTTCCTTGCATGGCCGAGAGGGTACAGGGATGGGATGGGATGGGATGGGATGGGATGGGATGGGATGGGATGGGATGGGATGGGATGGGATGGGATGGGACGGGATGGGGGTGGGGATGGGGACAAGCACAGGGAAGGCGATTGGGACACAGCCACGTGCCCGGAGCTGCCCCGTGGCTGTGGCCGTGGCTGGTGGCTCCGTTTTCCCGGTTTGCTCACTCCCCGTTAGGGTGCGCGGGGCTCTGCCGGGGTTTGTGGCACGCCGGGAGGGGACCCCTCTGTCACCGGCAGCGACAGCCGATCCAGGGAACAAAGAGAAATTGGGACAAAAGGGAATTTTCACAGAGGTTAACGTTGCTGCTGGGCGGGGGGGGGGGGGTGCCACTGCCTGCCTGAGCGTTAAAATTAGCCCGTCTGGAGGAAGATCTTTGCTCGGATCTTTGTCATCACAAAGACGCCACATCAAAGGAATGCGAGGCTGGAGCGCGGCGGGGCTGCTGGCGGGTCCCTCTGTGCTGGCCAGTCCCTCCCTGAGGGCCCCCCTGCACCAAAGGGGGGGCTCTACAGAGGCTGGGGTGCACGGAGCCGTGCTGGAGAAACTTTGCTCCCTCAGCGGTGCCCGTGGGAGGAGGATCCATTAGCGCTGCCTCCATCAGATTTCCCAGCTCGCCATAAATCAGGGCGAGAGCTGCGAGCGACGGCGCGATCCATCTTGCAGGTCTCCGAGTCATTACATTTCATTAGGAGGTGCGCGGGGTTTTTATTATTTAGCAGGTTAATTCTCCCCTCAGATCGCTCCTTGAGAGGAGGATTTCGCTGGGCATGGGGAGGCTCCAGCCGTGGAATGTAAAATAAATGGGTCCCTCCTTGGCGGGCGCCTGCCTCCAGCCAGGCTCTGGCAGCTCTGGTGGGTGCAGGTGAGCACCTGGGGACCCAAAATGTGCACAGACACCGGTGGGAGATGGGGCAGGGACCCCTGAGGTGCATCCCAGCAGCCAGGACGAAGCCACCATAATCCATCACCCTCCTATCCCATGGGGGACAGCACCCCACAGGAGCTGTGGGAACGCAGCAAGGGAAATGCTGCTTGTGGCCTACAGAAATCTTCCTATTCAAATAACATTAATAATAACACCAATAATAATGTGAATTTCCAAGGAAGATGTGCGTGAGGCTGCTATTAAACCGAGCGGCCGCCTTTGCTGTTTGGGAGCGAGGAGGAGAGACAGGCAGTATAAATTGCACGGCTGCAAAAGGACTTAAAAAAACCCATCTCTCATTTTGATTGATATTAGCTTCACAAATTAAGCTTTAGATTTATCTAAAAATAAATTTGCTTCCACGCTCCGCATTCTGGATGACAAGTGCTTTTCTCTTCCCTTTGTTGGGTTTGTCATCGCTGGCAGGGCGGCGCGGGGAGGGGCGGGAGGGGGCCGGGGCCGAGCACCCCCTGTTCACCCCCTCCCAGGGTGCCCCCATCACCACAGCCGAGGGTGAAACACCTCAGGGGTTGGTGGGGCAGGGGGTAAAAGGGCCAAGGTGGCAGAGGCACCCTGTGCTGGGATGTCACCGTGGTGTCCCCGTCCCCACGGAGCCACCTCAGGGTGCAAAGTGATGATGCAGGGGCTTGGTGACAGCTGCCCTTCCCCACAGCCCCCAAATCCCTTTAAAGCCCGCTCACATGTGGCCTCTTGGCTTTGGGGCATCGAGATTTGCACAGGAGGGGAGAAAATTGGTTTATATCTCATTTTACTGGAAAATCCCATCTCTGGTGCTGCAGCCGGGGGCAGCCACAGTGCTGAGCCTGTCACCAGCACATTGGGGGACTGAGTTCTGTTCCAGGGCTCCCCAGCCCCAGGACTGGCCACTGTGGACCTGTGGCCACTCAGCGGGGTGAAAGCCAAGTTTACTGTGCTCACCCAAGGACCAGCCTAGAAGCAGAGCAGCTCAGCTCCTCACTCGATTATGAAGCAGGAGCTGCCACCTCCGCCTCTCCCAAGGAGCGATAATGAAACATATTCATCCCTCACCCTGGGGAAATACTTAAACCACAATATGAGAGATGTATGTAAATCACATTTAAACGGAGACGGTGCCGTTAACGCTGACGGCGACTCATCAAGTTGGAAGATGAAGTGTCCCCTCTGCTGCTACAGCGTTTGCTGAGAGAGCTGGGCTGTCCCCAGGGCCCTGGCCAGGGTCTCTGTCAGTGCCACCGTGCCACCAAGCCGCTGGTGCCCACCCAAAGCGCTCCTTCACGCTTGCACAACATCCAGGTTTTAAAAGAATCCTCACCACTGCAGGTGGCTGGGAGGATGAGGAGCAAAGGAGTTACAGAGATGGATGGGATGGGGCGAGGATGGGAATGGGGATCCATGGGGATGGGCTAGGGACGCGACGGGATGGGATGGGATGCGGATGAGGTTTGTCCCCGGCCCGGTACCGGCCCCAGCCCTGCGCTCGGGGTGCGGGGTCAGGCCCGGCCCGGGCTCCCCGCTCCCCACCGGGGCCGGTCCCGCATGGCGCGGTGTGCGCTGCCCTCCAGCGGGGCGGCCTCGTACTGCGGCCGTGCAGCGCATCCCCGAACCGCACGTGTGCATTGTGACCATACCGCACCTGCACATCCTCATATCCACTTACTGCATCCCTGAGCCGCACCTGTGCATCCTCACATCCATTTACTGCATCCCTGAGCCGCACCTGTGCATCCTCACATCCATTTACTGCATCCCTGAGCCGCACCTGTGCATCCTCACATCCATTTACTGCATCCCTGAGCCGCACCTGTGCATCCTCACATCCATTTACTGCATCCCTGTACTGCACCTGCACATCCTCACATCCATTTACTGCACCGGTGCACCGCATCCCCGAACCGAACCTGTGCATCCTCACATCCATGCATCCCTGAACAGCACCTGTGCACTGTAACGGTGCAGGGCATCCCTGTATTACACCTGCACATCACATCCCTGTACCTCACCCGCACATCACATCCCTGTACAGGACCTGTACATCCTCTCCCTGTATTACACCTACACATCACATCCCTTTACCTCACCTGCACATCCTATCCATGTACCTCACCTGTGCCTCACATCCCTGTAACTCACCTGCACATCACATCCCTGTACCTCACCTGCACATCCTATCCATGTACCTCACCTGCACTTCACATCCCAGCACCTCACCTGAACACCGCATCCCTGAACCGCACCTGAGCTCAGCATGATGGGTGCCCATGCCCAAAGGCACGGCATGGTTTGGCATGGCTTGGCACGGCCAGGGAGCAGCTGGCTCCTCCATCCCTCCCCGAGCCCCGCCGGCAGCCCGGGTCGCCCATCCGGAGTCACTCAGTGCCGGGAGGAGGCGGCGGCGGCGGGTCAGTCTTTATTCCTAAATAAATAGTCGTATAAACCTTGTGCAAAACTCTGGGGCAGAACCATCGGCCCTGGAGGGCGGCGAGGGCCGAGCTCCCCACCGGGGGCCCTGGCCGAGGCTCCGGGCGCGGCACAGCCACGGCCCCGGCGCAGCAAAGCGAAGCGGTGGCACCGGAGCTCTCCGGTGAGAGCCGAGACCACCGGCACCGCTGGGGCAGGGCCAGGCCACCCCATCCGGGCTGGACCCGCCGGGACAGCGGCTGCCGGAGGGACAGAGGCTGCGCGAATCCCTGAGGAGCAGACAAGCACCATCCAGCCCAGTCGCGATTCTGGAGCCGCTCCGGGGGCCCGGGCAGAGTCCATCAGCTGCCGGTGCTGCCGTGCTAGAGCGGGGAGCTCGGGGCATGGCCGTGCCGCCGCTCCCGCGGCTCCGCTGTGCCCACGGTCCCCAGGGGCACCACCACCTCCTCCGGAGGGCAGCTCTTGTTCAGCTCCACCACTCGGGGCACCACCGTCGACCACCGATCTGCGGGGAGGGCGGGAGGTTGGCAGAGCCGGGAGCCTGTGGTTGCTACCCCTGGTCCCCAGATCTGCTCCTGGGGCTCATCGGAGGCTGCAAGCAGCATCCTGAGGGATGCTCCCAGCCCGCAGCACGGCGCTCACCTCTTCGCAGGCGGCCCACGGTGTGGGAGAAGCCGTAGTACTGGTACGTGTCGCTCTTGCCCGGGTCCTCACTGATGATGCCCAGATTCTGGTTCCAGTGGGACCAGTTCACCTCGTCCACCCTGTGGGGAAGGTCAGACCCGCAGGGGCTGCCTGGGAGCCAGGGCGGGAGCTCTGGCACCCACCAGCGATGCCAGCTGCCTCCAGATCAGTACAAAGCACCCAGCAAACGAGGGCGTGGTGCCAGCCCCCGAAAATGCTGCTGGCTGTGGTGGGAGAGGCTCAGCCGCTCCTCAGCCCCTGAGGGCGCCCACCTTTACCTGAAGCACCAGCGGCGGTCAGGGGTCCCGTCCGTGCCCTTGCCCACAGTGACCATCTCCCCCGAGCGGAAGGCTTTCCGCAGGAACACTGGGAAGGAGCGCTCGATGTCCAGGATGGTGGTGGCCCACTGCCAGGGACACCAGGGGCTGCTTGAGCACGGAGGTTCCTTGCCCACAGAGCTCAGGATGCCTCGATGCTGCAGCACCCCGGGCACAGGATGCCCCTGGAGCCCCCGTCCCGCAGCCCCCCAGGGTGGTACCTGCAGCTTCCAGATGTGCTTGCTCTCCTTGGAGACTTGGCCCACGGTCTCCCCCATGAGGGCGATGAGCATGTTGAGGAGGAGCACGAAGGTGAGGATGATGTAGGTGACGAGGAGGATGATGAAGACGCCGGGGTACTTGGCACTCTCGAGCATCTCCAGGTCGCCCATGCCGATGGTGAGCTTGAAGAGGTCGAGCAGGAAGGTGCTGAAGGTCTGGCTGTCCCGGCAGGAGGGGTAGGTGGGCACCGTGCAGTTGGACTTCTCGCTGCAGGACTCGCTGCTGGGACACGGGTTGAGGAGGGACACCAGGGCTGGGGGAGGAGGGACAGGGACAGAGAGTCCGCAGGGGCAACGCCAAGGATGGGACCCACAGTGGGCCCCAATGTGGCTCTTTGCTGGCTGAGACCATGGGAGGAGACAAAGGCTGAGCCTGTGGCAAGGTGGGATGGAGCCAGGGGTCTGCAGCCCCCTGCCCAGCCATGCTGAGCCACAGGGCTTGTCCTTCCCCCAGCCAGGTGTTACCTGAAGCGTAGCCGATCATGAAGAGCAGGTAGACCAGGAGGAAGCGGAACAGGTCTTTGAAAAGGATCTGAAAGCAATGGAGAGCAGGGTGAGGTGTGCTGGACCACGGCATCACCCCCAAGCTGTGCCACCAGCACGGCCAGGCTGGCAGCGGGGCAGTGGAGAGCCACTGGAACCCTTCACAAAGCCTGGAGGAACCTCTTTAGGCTGCATGTCCACAGGAGGATCACCCCTGGAGAAGGACAAGACCCATGACCCCACCAGACCTTCTGGATCATGATGCTGTAGGTCCCTGTCAGCTTGAGCCCCCGGGTGAAGTACAGGGCGTTCATCCAGCCCAGGACCAACGCAAAGACCATGACAGCCAGGTAGGCCTCGATGCCACCCAGGTACAGCCCCGCCGTGACAATCACCAGCACCGAGTAGATGAAGCTGGAGGAGAGCTGGGGTCAGACCCTGCACCAACAAGCCTGGGGGGTGCCGTGGCTCGTGGTGGCCCCGGGGCTTCCCCACGTACTAGAGCAGCTGGAAGGAGCCGTCTATGAAGAAGGAGTTCACACCCGGGCACTTCTTCATGAACAGGTCTTTGATCTGTGGGAGAGAGGCAGAGGTTGGAGGGTGTGGGGTGGCAGAGTCCCCATGTCTGCGGCCACTGTGGCAGCAGAGGATGCCTCAGGACACAGGGACGGTCACCCCTGGGGACCCCAAGGGTGTCCCACGGGAGGACATCCTGCCTTGCCACACTGACGTTGGTGCAGAAGAAGAGGATTCCGGTGAGGAGGGTGATGATCTCCCCGGCCAGGCGCAGGTAGTCGGCGGTGCTGGTGTAGGGGTAGGGCGGCTGCGGGGAGAGGACAGAGAGGAGCTGCTCCCCCATCCCCTGGGACAGAGACCCGGCAGATCCCGCTGCAAGGGGGGGCTGAGCCAGCCTGGGCACTCACAGGGCCTTCCATGGGGCGGTAGTAGGCCACCAGGGTGAAGATGACCATGGCGCTGAGGTAGGACACCACGCTGATGTAGAAGGAGACGGCCCCAAATTTGCGCCACTTGTCCCGCAGCAGCTCGTTGATGGGCTCCACGGCCAGCATCTCGTGGCGGTTCTGGTGGCACACGGGTGCTGACAGAGGGGACAGGGCCACCCGGTCACCTCCGAACCCCTCCCAGTCCCCCCCAGCCCCTGCACACCTCGATCTTGCTGTTGTAGACGAGGATCTCCAGCACGGACACCTCCTCCCCGCAGGTATCCAGAGAGGAGAGGTCGTAGAGGGAGGAGTAGACGGGGCCATACGCCCAGTCCTTGAATTTCCGGGAGAGGTGCCGGGCATCCTCGTCCGTGATCTCCCGCCGGATGATGTGCTGGAAGATCTGCCGGACGGAGGGAGGATTGCTACCCCCAGACCTGGCCCCGCTTGCCTGGGGCACCCTGCCCTCCTCCCACCCCATCCCCCGACCCACCCTGCACCCCAGTGGCTCAGGATGCTCCCAGGTGCTCCTGAGGTGGTGCAAAGACACTGTCACAGCCCCCAGGATGCTGCAGTTCTGCATTTTTGATGACCCCCCCTGCCTGCCCCACCAACAGCCGAGGGCAGGTCAGGGGAGAGGATGGGCTGTGCGAGGGTCTGGAGTTAATTAGGAAAGGGCCAGAATGCAAAGGGGCTTTAATTAGCCGGGTTAATAGGCTGCACATCCATGTTTCCACCAGCATCTGCAGAGAGAAGCCGTGCAGGGACATGCACTGAGTGCGACAGGGCTCAGCGGGGATGGCAGGGAGCCGTCCCCCACTACTAGGGGGGTCACCGTACCCCGATCTTGCCGGTCTTGGCTGCCATCATGAGCGGCGAGAGGCCGTCGTTGTTGAGCAGGGCCTCCAGGTTGTTGTCGGGGAAGAGCTTGGCGCACTTGACGAGGAGCAGATCGTACATCTTGGTGACAAACTTGGTGTTCTCGCGGGTGTTGTCGGCGATGGCCACCAGGGCGTGCAGCACGGTGTTGCCGCGGGAGTCCTGGCGCCGCAGGTCCGCCTGCTTGTGCCCGTTCTCCGTCAGGTAGTGCACGATGTGCGGCTGGTTGGTGCAGGCGGCCAGCGAGAGGGGCAGCTCACCTGCGGGGACAACCCCGGCGCTGCTGTCACCCCTTCCCCGCTCTGGGAGCACCTTGGGGTGCAGCCACTCGGGCTCCTTCCCTGCTCACCGAAGTAGAAGTAGCCTCCCTCGCCCTTGGGCTGGAAGAAGCGGCCGCGGGCCTGGGCATGGACGTCTGCTCCTTTCTCCACCAGCAGCTCCACGTAGTGCTTGCAGCGGCGCTCGATGGCGATGTGCAGGGCTGTCTGACCTGTGACACCACCGCCCGTCAGCCCTCGCCTTGCCTCGTGACATCCCCAGAGCCTCAGCCTGCCCAGCTCCCCGAACCATCCCCGTGGCCAGCAGTGGCCCCACGCTCGCCCCCACCTCGGTAGTAGACGTCCCTGAAGGGCGAGTTGATGAACTCCCGCATGTTTCCTGTCTTCTCGGCGATGTCCAGGAGGACGGGGATGGTGTCGTTCTTGCCCCCGCTCAGGTTGAGCAGGGCTTTGGGCAGGCAGGTCTTTCCCGTGGAGGGCTCTGCGAGTGGAAGGTGCTGAGGGGAAGGGGCCAGGACCAGCCCCCTCAGCTCCCCCCGGCTTCCCGTGCCATGGCTGTGCATCCCCCTCCCCGCGGGAATACCGGGATCACCAGTGGTGACGGCACAGCCCTGGCACCAGGGCAAGATCCTCACCTCGGAACTCCTCGTCCGTGAGGCGCTTCTTGTGGGTGAGCAGGAAGGAGAGGAGCCCATCCAGGCCGGCCGGGGACCCCCGGGAGACGATGTCGAAGAGGATGGGTCTGTTGAAGACCTTGAGGACGGGGGGCGGCTCGGGAGCCGGTCCTTTTGCGGCCGGGGGCTGCTTCCTGCGGGAGAAACGCCAGCGCTGGGAACCGGAGCCGCATCCTCGGTTTGTCACCTGTGCAATGAGCTTGAGGGTGCTCAGCCACTGGGGACAGGCACGGGGGGACACCTTCCCGACTGGAGTCACCTGTGAGGCCGGGGCAGCCTCCTCACCCACAGCAGCCCAGTGCTCCCAGTGCCTCGCCAGCTCCCACCCAGCTTCTGCAGCGCTTTGGGCCCCCAGCTGCACCCCTCGGGCTTGGCCACGCTCCGGCACCACGGGTGAAGCCAGACCGGTCGGAGCAGTCGGCAGCAGGGGGACGGAGCGGGGACAAACCGGTCAGCTCCGGGCACCGGCAATGGGGGCAGGGACGGACGGCGGCTGCCCCCAGCCGGGGACTTCCAATCCGAGGGCTCCCGGGGCATCCTGGCCCCCTCCACCCACCTCCAAGGGGGAACATCCCGCTCTCCTGAGCCGGTTGCACCCCTGGGTGGGGCCACTGGCGGGGGGCCACGGTGGCCGCCCCAGGTGCCCGGCACAGAGGGGCATTGTGCGTCCGGCCGCGGGCTGCCCCCCCCCGGCTCCGGTTTCCTGGCGCGGGCAGGGCGGAGGCCTCCTGAAAAGCCCTTTCATGGAGCAGCCAGACGGCCGCACCGGCCAGGGGAGCGGCCGGGCGCACAGAGCCTCTTTCATGGCACCCGTAAGGGGGAAGGGGAGAGCGCTCCCGGCCCCGCTGCACCGGGAGCTGCGGACCCCCACCACGGCACAGCCCATCCCATCCACCGGCACTCACTGGGAGCTGCTCCCTGTGCGCGGCACCTCTGCCCACAGCACCCCAAAGCGCCGCTCCAAGGTCTGCCCACATCCCCGGCTGCTGAACATCCCCATCCCCACCGGGGTGCCCCCACCCCGCCCCAGCACCCCCCGCCGCACTGGGGGTCCCGTACTCACTCCCCGACCCTCCTGCGCCAGCGCTTGTTCTCGCTGGGGTGGTGGCGGTAGGTGCCGTAGTCGAAGAGGGAGTCCATGGGGGCTTTCTTGGGTGCGGGGACCACGGGGGACTCGTAGATGGTGGCCTCCAGCAGCTCCATGGGCTTCGGGGCGCCTTTCCGAAAGGCTCCGTGGAATTTCATGCGGAGGTTTTGCTTTCCATCCCCGGCGCCGGGGGGACCCCGGGCTGCCTCGGCGGGGCTCGGGGTGTCCTCGCTCTCGAATAGGTTGGCCAGAGAGGAGAGCGGGAAGGAATCGTTCTGGAGGGTGCCGTCCTCCCCCGCGCCCTCCCCGGCATCGCGCGGGGCGTCCTCAGTGTCTGCCATGGTCCCTGCCCGGAGGGACGGGCACCACTGACCTGCCTGGGTGGCTGTGAGCCCCGGCTCCTTCCACGAGAGCAAGAGACCTGGCAGAGGAAAACCCAGTGTCACCCCCAAAAGACCCTCCCCATCCTCTCCCCGGGCGGGACAGGTCCCACACCGACCCTGGCAGCGGCTGGGGCCGGCGGGATCCCCTGCAGCTCAGAGTCTCCCGGATGGTCCTGCCTTGTCCCGGCTCTCTCGGCACCCACCTACCCGTAGCGGGGACCCCTCAAGTCTGCCGGGGCCCCTCCGGCTGCGGCTCTGCCGTGCTGGGCGAGGGCGAGCCCGGCCCCGCTGCGGTCAGCCCGGGGTGCAGCCCAGGACAGGGCACAGAGCAGACCCTGTGCGTTCCGATCAGCCGCCCAAGGAAAGAAAACATTCCTTGGGATACTCCCCACATCCAAGGAAGCGTCCAGGGAAGCGCCCAGAGGCAGCAGGAGCTGCCACCGCAGCAGGGCTGGGAGCGGGGCCAGGGCTGCTCCTGATGCTCCACAACCCAGGGGGGCTCCGTGGGACCCGGATCCGGGCACCGGGAGGGGACGGGCACGGCACGGGGGGGCTGCAGCCCGCGGGAGGGCAGGAACAGCGGCTGGGACAAGAAATTACGGGTTTAGGTTGCCCAGAGGGACGTGGAGATGAAGGAGAGACGTGCTACAGCACTGTACCGTGCCACCGTGTCCTGCCCGCCACGTCCCTCCGGCCACGGGCAGGTGACTGACCCCGGGCACTCCCCCAGCCCCACTTTCCACCAAAACCCCTCCGGCAAAACCCAGCAGCGTTAGGGCTCAGCCTGCGGGGAGCTCAGCCCTCCGGGGACAGAAAAAGCAGCGAGAAACGTATCATTTTGTGCTGTGCTGCAGCTCTGTGCGACAAGCCACAGCGGCAGGCTGGGCGCTGTCGGGAGGGCAGCCCAGCCGGGGAAAGGGCTCGAAAGAGGCAGCGGGTCCTGGCAGCCACGCTGTGCTCCTGTGGGCACGGGGGATGAGGGTGGAAAAGGGCCCCGAAACCCTGCAGCCACAGGGAGGGGGTTCAGGCAGCAGCCCCTTCTCCCTGCTGCTCTGAGGGACACTCAGCGGGGCTGGGGCAGCCTTGGAGGGCACCAAGTGGGGATGGTGCAGCCTCGGAGGGCGACCAGAAGGGCCAGTGCAGCCCTGGGGTGCACTCAGTGGGGCCAGTGCAGCCCTGGGGGACACACAGCAGGGATGGTGCAGCCTCAGAGGATGCCCAGAAAGGACAGTGCAGCCCTCGGGGACACAGAGCTGACAGTTTCTCCTCTGCTGACTTTCTTGCCATCCCCATCTCTGCAAGAAATTCCACAAGCACCTGCCAAAGCCCGCAGGTCCCACATCCCGACCCCATGCAAACAGGGGGCCCTCCCACGGCTGGTTTGACCTTGGACAAGGGAGAAGAGGGAATTGCCCAAGCAACACGGACGCTGCGGGCTGGGAATGAGGACGGAGCACCTGACCTGTCCAAACTGTGCTGGGACCCGGAAAAGTGCAGCTTTAGGGAAAAGCTGGACACGGCCCGGGCTGTCACACATCTGGGGATGGAGTTTGTGTGGGAAATGAGGGACTCAGGGCTGGTGCCGTCAGCCCGGGCGCTGCCAGGAAAGGTGCTGTCACAGGGGTTTGATTTGGCCCGCTGGTTATTTGGGTTTGGATTTTTCAGACTTCCTCACCTCATGGAACAACTGAGTCAAGGCACAGCTCTCGCATCCAACACAAACCCCACCTGTGCTCCCATCTCTTCCCAGCTTCCCACCAAGGTCCCCCCCAGTCGGACCAGTGCCCCCAGTCAGTCCCCAGCCCAGCACGGGAGTACGGACGCTGTCACCCACACCGGGATGTGCCGGGACATCTGTGGGTGGGCGGCAGGGAGGGTGGCCCATGACATTAAAGGGTGATCTGGTGGGAGTGAATCACTGAAACCACAGCGGGTCCTTGTCGGAAATGCTCATCCGGAGTGATGCCGCTGCTTCCCCAAACCATCCTCACCGCTGAGGCCGTGCCCACCTCAGCAAGAGCCAGGAGCTCGGTGTGGGCAGCACGGGGGGTTCGGAGCCCCCTCCTCAAAGATCCCCCTGGGAACCCACCCGGCACCTCAATCTCAGAGTTTGAGTCCCTAAACTGTCCGGACAGCTCAGGACCCCGCAGTGCCAGGGGCATCCATAAGGGTGCACATGACCCTGCCCAGCTCAACCCTCGGCCCCGACCTCACCTGGGGTCTCCATCCTGCTCCATCCCCGTGTGCTGCCCGGAGAGCTCCATCCTGCCCCGGTTTCCACATCCCCCACCGGAGGCTCCATCCAGCCCCGGTCCCCGCGTCCCGGCCCGTCCCACTCCCGGTCGTGCCCCTCGTTGCCCGCTCCCCCGGCTCCGTACCGAGAAAGGTCCCGTGGAAAGTCCCGTAGGCTCCGGCGCCGCCGAGTCGCCCGGGGCCGGTCCCCAGAGCGGCCCCTCCCCGCCCCGGCCCCGGCTCCGGCACGGAGGCGGCACCGGGACCCGCCCTCGGGATCGGCCCCCACCCGCCCCCGCCGCCCCGGGCAGTCCCCCGGGAACACTCGCCACAAAGCAGCCCCAAAATACCCTCCAAAAAAGAAACCCCGCCAGGAACAACGTCTCTGACATAGCCCCCCCAAGGAACGGCTCTGAAAACCCTCCCAAAAACAACCCCCCCCCCACCCAGGACACAGCTCCAAAACAGCCTCCTAGGAACAGCTCCAAAACAGCCTCCTCGAAACTCTCCTGAAAACAGCTCGCCTAGGAAAAAAACCCAAATCTCCCTACCCAGAACAGCCCTGCCAGGAACAGCCCCAAAACACCTTCCCAAACACCCTCCCTGACACAGCCCCCATGAACACGAGGCTCCCAGGCCACGGGTACTGTCAGTTTTTATTAATTGCTGCTCCCGGGGCTCGGGAGGCGAGGGGGGCTCATAAGGCACCGCAAACACCACGGGGACAGTCCCTGGTTTCCGAATCCCGGCAGAGGGGCTCGCTCCCACCCCGGCACTGGAGGAGTTGGGGTCACCCGGGAAAGTCATCAGCTCCTCCACCATGGGCATCATTCCAGACAATCCAGTGCCAATCAACACGAGGTGCCCGTCGGCGGGTTCCGGGCACGGTCCGAGTGCCACTTCATTCATCAGCAGGACACTTCATTCCCTGCCCCACTGAAGACAGGAATCCGAGAGTTGGGATGAGGAACACTTGCTCTTCCTCTTGGGAAATCTGAGGGTGACACCCACAATTGTTTTATTGCCATGTTCTTGATAGAAAGTTAATTACTATTATTTTTTGGTTAGAAAAGACGTTATCCACTGCAGATCCAGACAGGAATCGAAGTCACCGGAGAGCCAGGAGCCGCCCCAGCTGCCTCAGAGATGAAGACACAGGTAACACCCATCACACGTTATTTAATCTGTGCCAGTCCTGTGCCAGCTTTAGGCTTTGTAGCTCAGCTCAGCGTTCATCTTCGTGTACATCTCATAAATTGCATCCAGGATTGGAGTGACCCTCGTGAGAAACTGATGGATTTTTTCTATGCTTTCCTCCTCCTTGACTTCTTTACCCTTCTCCAAGGCCTTCAACAAATCGGATTTGTAGGGGAGAGCATAGACTGAGCCCTATAAAACAGGGAGAGGGTGTTTGACTCCCACAAACTCAACAGAGACCATGGGTTGGGCTGTCCCATGCACCAACACCATGGGGTCTCTGGACACTTGTCAGTGCTCGGGAACAGCCTTAGGGATGATGGTTGGATGCTTGGAAAGGGAGGGAATGCTCACTGTGAAGAGCTTCTGCAGCATCCAGCCGTGGTATTTCTTCAGGGCGATCTCGTAAGCCTTCATGGCGTTCACTCGGATGAGGTTGGGATGCTCCTCATCCCTCTCGCCGTCAGAGATGCTCTGCAGCAACACCAGAATGAATTTCAGACCCCTGGGAGAAGAGCAGAGATGTTTGGCTCAGGGAAGGGGGTGCTGCTTCCCAACTTCCAGCCCAGTGTGTCCAAGCATCCCAAAAAACCCACAGTCCCAGCAGCACATCCCCCTCGCAGAGGTGGTGCCTGTCCCTGTGCTGCATCCAGGGAAGAGAGAGGGAAGGGCTGGATGGAGCCCCCGGGGCAGCACATGGGGCCCAGGAAAGGACAGAACCTCCAGGTGAAGGTTTGAGGGCCGAGCTGGGCAGGGCCAGGTGCAGCCCCATGGATCCTGCAGGGTCCTGACCTGTCCAGACAATCTGTGGGCTCACGCTCTGAGGTTGAATTTCCGTGCGCATTCCCAGCAGGAGATTTGAGGAGGGGGTTCCCAACACCCGTGCTCGCCAAACACAGCACCCCACACTGCCCAACCCCAGCCCACAGGGACCAGCCCAGCCCACACAGCCTCCAGCTGGAGCTCTCCAGCTCCCCACATGCCGGGACACAGCCGCAGCAGCTCCCGACGCCGTGAGTCACCTTTTCAACCACATCAGCGCCAGCGTCGCGCCCGTCTTGGGCCAGGCCGAGCCATGCAGCTCCTTCTCCACTTCCAGGATGTTCTGCAGGGTTTTGAACTTGGCAGGGTTGGAGTCATAAACCGCCCGGATTTTCTGAGGGCAGAGAAGGGGGTTGGCTCCCGGGAGCAGGGAAGAACAGCGGCTGCTAACGGGGCTTTGGGCAGGAGCCCCGGGAATACTCATGTGACCCGATGAGCCACGGCTGAGCCCAAAGTCCCCGTGGGAAGAAAAGCCTTTTGAAACACCTCCAGTCCCACAGCATTTCTCCCCGGGGATTCTCCTCTCTGAGCCCTCCTAAGTCCCTTCCTACCTTGATATTTCCAGTCAGGTCTGCTTTGACTGGCGAGTAGACGATGGGAGTCCCCAGGCAATCTGTGGAGAAAGGGAAGGGAGGACAATTAGTCATTGCTGACACAGGGGACACCACAAACCAACAGGTTTCACTTCATGGGGCACTGAGACACGCCAGCGAAGACTAGAAAAGGATCTCTGAGCTTCGTACATGGATGTCGGACCTTGGGACAGCCCTGCCACCTACTGCGACCCCCTGGCTTTGGGACACAGCCCTGGCAGAACGTCCTGGAACAGCCTGACAGGCACCGGACACAGCCCCACGGTCCTGCCCTTCCGGGGCTGCCACACAATAGCTGACATTGTGGAGAGCAGCGGGCACACGGTGACACGAGGGCGGCCACGCCGACACCCACCCACGGTCCCGGCATGGAGTGGGATGGCAGCTCCTCGCCCCGAGCCATGCCTTTGGGATGGGGGGTGTTCCAGGCAGGACGCTTCCCCTCAGAGGAGCTGCTCGGCGGGTTTGACAGGCTCGTGATGCAACCCTAACCGTGGAGGAGCAGCCAAGCCCGGCGTGAGCCCTGGATCAGGCAGGAGGGTCACCACCCAAAATTGGGGAAGGGGACACCGCGGAGCGGCTGAGCCCGCAGCAGGCCTGGTCCCAAGCCCGCCACCTCCCAGCCCCCGGTCTCACCGAAGAACGGCGGCAGGTGCGCCACGGCCTCCAGGAAGGGCAAAGTCTCGATCTGCTTATCAGCCGGCAGCGGCTTGAACTCGTGTTCCAGCAGCAGCGCCATGACCGGCGAAGCTCCCGCCTTCTTCCCCCTCACCGCTCCCCGGCTGAGGGGGCTCTGAGGGCAGCGGGGGCCGACCCGGCAGCGCGCCCACGCCACGCTCCGCCCCCCGCCGCTCCGACCAATGGCTGCGCACCGCCCGTACGGGCGGTGCGCAGCCATTGGTCGGAGCGGCGGGGGGCGGGACTTGCTGCCCAAGGAGGAGGCCACGCCCCCATCGCCCCCTCAGAGTCGGGGCCTGGCCGTGGTGAGGAGCCCGCGCTGCCCCGGCCGCGTCAGTCGGGCCGGCGTTAATTATTCAGGGAGATAAATATTTTATAGGGAACAGATGGAAAACAAACCTCAACGCGCGGGAGTGATGAAACACCTCAGTGAGGGGTTGGGTGGGGAGAATGACACCGAGCGGGGGACACGGAGAGGGTGAAGAAAGGGGGTGGGAGCGGAGGGAGGCTCAGCCCGGCCGCTGCGTGGGAAGCGGGTTTGCCGCTGACGGGGCCCCAAAACCCGGTGTTTTTACCGGTTATTCTGGAAAAACAGGTCGAGGGACGATAGCGATCTGTGTCTGGCAGGGAGGGTGCGGGTACCTGGAGCTGTGGGCCACCGGCGGTGGCATCTGCGGGGGCTGCCGGCTGATGCCACCTCCTTCCCCGCTGCCCCGTGGTGCCCGGAGCCCCTCCTGAGGGATGCCCGGAGCCCCTCTCGGGATGCTTGGAAGTCCCTCCCGGGGTGCCAGGAGCCAATTCCGTGGTGCCCTGAGCCCACCCCAGGATGCTCAGAGCCCGTCCTAGGATGTTCAGAGCTCATTTCGGGATGCCCGGAGCCCCTCTATGGTGTCCACCCTGTACCGGGATACCCTGAGCCCACCCCAGGGGTGCTCGGAGCCCGTCCTAGGATGTTCAGAGCTCATTTCGGGATGCCCGGAGCCCATTTCGAGATGCCTGGAGCCCGTCCTAGGATGTTCAGAGCTCATTTCGGGATGCCCGGAGCCCGTTTCGGGATGCCTGGAGCCCGTCCTAGGATGCTCGGAGCTCATTTCGGGATGCCCGGAACCCGTTTCGGGATGCCTGGAGCCCGTCCTAGGATGTTCTGAGCTCATTTGGGGATGCCCGGAGCTCATTTCGGGATGCCCGGAGCCCGTTTCGGGATGCCCGGAGCCCCTCCATGGTGCCCACCCTGTACCGGCATACTCTGAACCCACCCCAGGGTGCTCGGAGCCCATCCTAGGATGTTCAGAGCTCATTTCGGGATGCCCGGAGCCCGTTCCGGGATGCCTAGAGCCCCTCCATGGTGCCCACCCTGTACCGGGATACCCTGAGCCCTTCTCGGGATGCCCCGCAGCCCCTCCGGCGGTGCCCGGCCTGTCCCGGGTCACGCAGCGGCCGCTCCGGTTGGGTTCGTTGCGGGCGGCGCCGCGCTGGTGCTCTGCCAAGGTGGCCAGAAACAGAAACCTTTAACCCCTGAAATATTTACAGCGCCATAAACCCCACGGAGCTGCGCGCTGCGAGCCGGCACCAGCGGCACCGCGCCCTGCTCGGGCCGCATCCCCGCGTCCTGCGGGCGCTCGGGGCGCGGCGGTGCCGCCGGGCCGGGTCGGAGCGAACCGATCCCCCGCCGCCGCTCCATCCATCTCCCCGTCCCTCCGCGCTCTCCTCCCTTGTCTCCCCGCCTCCCTCCCTCACTCCCCGCCTCCCTCCGCCTTGGCGGAGCCCGTCCCGCCGTGTCCCTCGGCGGCAGCCGTCGCGGTGCGGGCGCGGTGCGATGTCGCTGTGGCTGCGGTGGGGCCGCGGCCCGGAGCGCTGGGCGGCCGAGCGGCGGGAGCTGGAGGCGCGCAGCCGGCAGCAGTGGGAGAGCACCAGCCGCGCCTTCGCCCGCGCCGCCGCCTGCTGCTCCCTGCAGGCGCGGTGGAGCGAGCCCCGCGTCCCCCCGCCCAGGTACGGCGGCGGTGCGGCGGGGTCCCGGGGCGGTGCGGCGGGGTCCCGGGGCGGTGCCGGGGGCCCGGGGCGGTGCCGGGGGCCCGCTGACTGCCGGTGTGTGCGGCAGCGCGGCGGCGGCGCGGCGGGACGCGGAGGAGAAGGCGGCGCGGCTGCGGCGGCGGCGGGAGCGGCTGCGGCGGCTGCTGGGCGAGGAGCAGGAGGCGCTGGCGGCGGAGCTGCGGGAGCGGCGGCGGGGCGGGATGCGGAGCCAGGAGCTGCGGGACGGCCCCGGAGAGTGCAGGAGGAAGGTGAGGGAGCATCCCGGGGCTCGTCCCGTGAAGGGCCGCTCCCGTGCTTCAGCTGTGCCAGCGGGACTTGCTGGGGGGCTCCCCAGGAGTTGCCAGCACTCGGTGCCCTGGATCCCTGTCAGACTTGCCGGGGTTTGGGCTACCGAGCTCTGGCGTATCCTGACCTGACCCAGCTCTGTGTTCCCAGTTTGCTGAGCCGCTGCTGCACGATCACTGGAATAAGAACGCGGAGCTCCGAGAGGTGATGCTGCTTTCTCTTTAGTCCCTGGTGCCTTGTAGTTACTAAACCAGTTTTTAACTTGAAAGTCATCATGTCTCGACTGTTGTCACTCATCTTGCATCCCAGCAACAACCCCAAGTTCTGATAAACAAAAGGCAAAGAAGTGAAAGGGTTTAAGTTTAAATAGTTTTAAGAAGCTCCCTCAAAGCTGTATTTTTAAAAGTCAGAAATCTGTTCAGACTGAGCAAATTTTCAGTGCTCACAATGTAAATATCTCAGGTGCATAAATATAAATAATATAAAAATTATAAATCTTAATATCTCAGCTGTACCTGCCATGCTGTGGTGCTTTCCTCATTCTTTATTCCACTCACGTGCTGCTCCAGTTCTGCAGCCCTGTGTCACTGTCACTGTGGTGTTTCCCATGTAACAATGACCCTCAGCTCAGGGCCTGGTGGGCACCTCGGACACTCAGATGAGCCCACCTCTGCAGAGGCAGATCCTGCTGGGATTTCAGGGCCAGGTGGTGCTCCGGAGATTCTGGAAGATCCTGGGGGACAGAACCTCTGGCACTGATGGCCCTGTTGTATCCGCAGGTGGAGTCGGAGCTGCACAGGAAGCACGTGAGAGAGGCTTGGGGTGATCAGCTAACGCAAAAGAACAAGGTATGGGGGGTAGCCCTGGTGTTCTGGTCCTTGGGAGGACTCTGAAACGCGTGTGCAGGGGGAGATGTGACACTTGTGCCATGGGAGCTGCTGCCTGGAAGGGCACTGTTAGCAAAGCCATCCATCTTGCTGGAGTCTGCTCGGTGGATTTTCTGAGCCAGAAGCTGTTTCTTTGTGTCAGGCTAACCTGAAATGCTGCTTTCTTTGGGCTGGGAAAGGAAGAGGTGACTGAACTCGAAGAGAAGAAACGTTGTGAAAACGGGTATGAAACAGCACGAGGGGAAGCGCCGGAGAGAACGAGACAAGAGGAAGAGAAGCGTCAGCTGGAGGAGAAGCAGCAAGCAGAGACGTTGCTTCAGCAGATAGAAGAACTGAAATTACAGGAGACAAAGGTAATCTTGACTTTCTCCTCATTTGAGAATTCATTGCTTCACTTGGAAACACAGCAAGGCTAACCTGACCTCTTTCTCTCCGTGTTTGCACTGCAGGGAGGGCTTTCCCTGCCTGCAGAGGAGCAGAACAGGGTACAAACTCTGGTCAAGCATGCTCTGTGGGATGTTGTAGCTCTCTGATGTACTCTCTCTTGGTGCTTGTTTTGTCCTTTTTAGGCAACAAAGCTGAAAAAGGAACAAGAGAATTTATTAAAGCAGCAGTGGGAGCTGGAGAACTTGGAAGAAGAAAGGAAACAAATGGAAGAGCACCGGAGGAAGAGCGAGCTCGGGTAGGACACCAAGTGGAACTTGTTTTGGATAGAATCTGTTCCTGTGTCCACAGCAGCACTCAGGGCACAAGGAGATATTCCAGGTAGCAGTGGTAGAATGTAAATATTTGGGTTTTGGTGGACTCGCCCACAGCAGCCAAGGAGCAGAGGCACTGGTGCTGTTACTGCTTTTTGTTCCTGGTAGCAGGTTCCTCATTGTCACAGATGGACCTCCCTGAGTGCTGCTGTACAATGTGATGCTTTAGAGTCAGTGGGATATTGGCTTTTTTCTTTAATTTTGCCTTTTTTTCCTCCTTCAGTCGTTTTTTGAGGCATCAATGTGACGTCCAGTTAAGGAGACGAGCGCAGCAGATACAGGAGGAGCTGGTAAGAGATTCATTTCTACTTTAGAGATGCTCTGTAGTAAAAAAACTTGTTCTGTGCGTGTTTTGTGTTTGCCTCTGATTCCTACAGATCAGGAGGCCCCTTCCAGCTTGTGCACAGGAGCACAGAGCTCACAGGGAAGCAGCAGATGGAGCATCTTGCTGAGCACACCCTTGACACTGTCACCAGTAATGCCCAGAGGAGCCCTGCACACAGACTGCAAGGCTGATGGATAGTTGTTAATCTCGTGGTTTTTCTCCAGGAGACAGACAGGCAAATCTTATCAGCTCTCCTGGAGAAAGAAGATGAGGATCAGCACAGACAGATCTCGAGGAGGGAACGGGCGGTGGCAGACGTGGCCTGGATGAAGAGGGTCATCGAGGAACAGCTCCAGCTGGAAAGGGAGAGGGAAGCAGAGCTTGAGAATATCTTTAGGTGAGTCTGCCCACCTCTGAACCTCACCTGAAGAGTCCATGTGTGCTGAATGTTCTGGGTCAGAGGGTCACTGGGAGGCAGAGGTGGGGTGGACACACCAACTGCCAGGGAACAAACCTGAAGAGAAACCCGAGTGCTCCTCGAAAGCACAGGATAGCTCATCTGTGCCTGTGGAGGATACAGGGCATTTAACCTCAGAGAGAATTCTTCCTCTCTCCTTTAGGGAAGAAGCTAAAAAAATGTGGGAGAAGAGGGAAGAAGAATGGGAAAGAGAGAAGAAGGCCAGAGATCGCCTGATGAATGAGGTGATGATGACTTGTGTTGATGATGTGTCTCCCTTGGCTCAATGAAACCATCGTTCCACTTGTAACCCACCACCCTCTGGAGAGTCAGAGCCTTCCACACCAGGGTGGAATTTTTTTTGCTTGCCTGGTGTGTTTTCTGGGAGCTGTTTGAGCATCTTCTCCCTCCATCCCCTCCCTTCGCACAGGTCCTTGCGGGCAGACAGCGGCAGATCCAAGAGAAGATGGAGTTAAACAGACGTGCCCAAGAAGAGTCCATAAAGTATCGAGAGCAGCTGATCAAGGAACTCGAGGAGGCAAAGAAGGAAGGGACTCGTCGGGAGAAGGAGCAGGAGGAGGAACTGCAGAGAGCCCGCAGGAGGGAGCTGCAGGCACAGGTAGGCTGAGCTCTCCAATGCACACCTGGCTGGTGAGGCTGCCCCATCTCAGCCCATTTCCTGTGCACAGGGGACAGAGCACAGCTTGAGAGAGGAGGAGGAGGAGCAGGAGGGATGGGCCCGGCGGCACCGTGAGGAGCTGGAGCAGCAGGAGGGCGAGCAGGGCTGGAACAGCAGGGTAAGGTCACACCTGGGTCACCCTGGGTCACCCTGACACATGAGCCCAGCACGGAGGGTGACAGCATCGTTGTCTCTGATCTGCACTGTCACAGTGCCAGGGCACGACACTGGGCTGTTCCTTCCCCTCACAGAGCTCTACAGTTCTCTTGTGCTGATATTGATATATTAGGCCCTATCTTTTAAAGATTTTTTGAGGCAGATGAGTTGTTAATGCCTCAAATGTTGCTCATTGCTGAAAGGGATTTATTTGCTCTGTTAACACAGTCGGTACAGTGCAACTCCCCTGCTCAGTGACTTTGTTGTCTGTCCTGCTTTGCCTAGCTCTAAAATCAAATTCTTCAGATTTGAGTAGCCCTACCTGAAATCCCTGCCCAGCACATCAGCTCCTGTGCATGCTGAACAACGTGGATTAATTCCAGAGCCCATAAACCAGTGCTGGTCTTTGTTTTGACCCCATTAGCTCTACAGCTACCCAAGAGCAGCTTGGACCTGAGGAACGAGCACGAGATGCAGCTCTGGACTACAGAAAGAAAACTCTGAAGTCTCAAGGAACTCCTGAAATAATGGTGCCTCTGGACTAGCCTACAGTGAGACCAACACTTGACTCTCTGAAAACATTTAGCTGTGGCCCAGCTGAAGAGGAGCAAATTTCTACTATCTTCAAGAACGTGGAGGTGCGAGAACCTTCAGAGAAGTGAACTGCTTCACTTTGCAATCAGGAGTTGTGCTCACGTGCTTAAGGACATGAGAGGGGCTGAGGCAACAGAGCAAATAAAAGGCCCCTGTGGACCTGAGCCATGAGAGAACCTGTGCCTCCCCAGGAACAGGAGCTGTGAAACACCACGGGCTGTGTCAGACTCCCACCTTGGAGAACCAGGCTGTGCCTGTGTTCCCACTGGACTTTGAGGAGTTAATTCACAATGCACACTACAAATCAGTCAGGGCATGTGTGCTGTGGCAGCAGTGCTTGTCCAGTTCCTCTCCAGAAGGTGCTGGAGACTTCATTAAATGTTGTTTTTTCACTTGTTTAATAAATAATGAATAATTGAAACCTGAACAAGGGTTTGGTTTTTTTACATCAGCAGACTACTGCAACAGGGGGAGAGGAGATAGAGGTGATTATTGTGCTTCATTCCTTGCTGTTACCATCAACTACTGCAGCTTGGCATCAGTCCTGTCACAGTGCACAAGGAGCTGTAACAGGGCTGTGACAAAGACTGGAGGCACCTCAGCACTTTACTCAAGTGTAGAAACCTTTCCAAAGATCTTTAGAGAACCAGCAGTCAAATAACCCCACATTATTTCACACACTGAAAGGGTTTTAGCATTTTATAGTAATACTGTAAACAAAAGATTAAAAGTCAAAATATTGTACAGACAGAATGACACTGATAAATACAAGGTTTGGAAAAAGGCAAAAAAGCTTTTCCTTTCCTCTGCAGCATTTTGTAAAGGAAGAGCAAGTTTGTTTACAGGGGAACAAGAGGAGATCTAGTCCTAAAAGAAAAACACACCTTTGTTATTTGAGGTGCTACAAACTCTGTGACTGCAGTGCTGTGAGTGGAGGGTTCATGAACTTGCTGCTGGGGGTTCCTGTGGGGTGTGAACCACTCTTGATTTCTGTAGCTGGAGCAGGGGCTGGCAGTTCCTAAAGTGTCCCTTGGTTTTGGATCAAAGGCAGGTTTAATTAAGTGATAAATTACACCATAGCTCAGTGTCACCCTGCTTTGGAAAGCAGGTAAGATATGTTAAAGAACAGCACACAGAGGTGTCCTGAGAGACTGAAAAACACCATCTGCTGCCTTTCAGCCACGCCAATTTAAGGAAAAGTTCCTGAAAGATTCTCAATGTACTTAATTAATTGCCAGTTGCATGATTTTGAAGTGGGTTTCACAAAGGACATTTGTAGTTTTAATCCCCTGCGTTGTCAGGCTAGAGCTGCTTCTTGGGTTCAGAAGGACAGAGAGGAAATAAAACCCCACAATGAAGAACATTAATTTACTGGGCTGTCATCTCCTCTCTCCATTCCTTCCCTCCCCTCACACTCTGGGAGCCAGACACAGCACCAGGAATCCAGCAGTGCTATGGCACTTGTGCTTGGATATATCCACACAAACACACCATGGCTGGCTCCTGGGCAGTGACAACACACTTCCAAATGGGACAAGCAGAGGTAAAAATCAGTGATTTCCTGCACCACCTGAAATTCAGACTCCCAAAAAAATTCTCATTATTGAAATTATGGACTGACACACTTTTGTGAACTGTTAGGGATGAAGAAACCTGGAGCACACGTGGCCACTGGGGCCAGGCAGTCTGGCAGCAAGTTGCCAAATTTTGAAAGATTTGCATAAAAAACTTAGGATATACAAGAAATGTTTTCACATTTGGATATGTTGAGGTACAGAGGTTATGTGCTGTGGCAGACACAGCTGCTTTTGCACTGGCACTCTTCTAACTTCCTTTTTTTTGCGAATGAGCACAGAAATCTTTAGTGAAATTGCATCTGGAGTTACTGAGAAATGCTGCTGCAAACAAGACGGTGCCTCAAAGATGACAGGAAAATTCTGCAGGAAACTTAACAATGAATTACTAACTCAGAAACAAAGGATAGTATTTTAACCACTAATGCCCTAAAGTAACATCAAACATATATATTAATGGCATAGTGACAACTAAAAGAAATAACTATTAAGTTTCAAATTCCTTCCAAAACAGATAAAGTGACAAAGACCTTGTAGAGTTACACGTAACAAGCTTGGATGCCCACAAACTACTACTGGTTTAGCAGACTAAAAACATATTGCACAACAGTTGATATGGGAACAGAGAACGTTGGGCTTGTACCCCGTTACCAGGACAAACCTTCTTCCTGCTGGGAGCTGTCCTGGAGCCTGGGGAGCCTCAGCCAGCGGGATCCCAGCAGGGGAGGCTCCAAAGGGACGGAGATGCTGCCCTCCCATCCGTGCAGTGGTGTCAGAGCAGTTCCACCAGCAGGATCTGAAAGCAGAACGTGGCCCCAAGGAAACATCTACGAGAGCTCGGTACAGCGCTGGGACATGAGAGTGGCTCGACAGCTACTTGCAACATGCTATTATCCATAACTACACTGGCAACACAGGCACAAAATAAGGCAGTGGGTTAAATTAATCATAAAATTGTTAGAAAACATGCAAAAATAATACTGAGTTTAAAAAAAAAAAAAAAAGTTCCTTGCCCCTTTTAAGTTTTTTTTTTTCCTCGTAAAAATGCGCGTATAGTTCCACACACCTATATGTTGAAATCCAACCTTTAAAAAAACCCCAGAGTAAAAAGCCCCGAGTGCCTCAGTTGTTGTTCTCTTTGGTTGTGATGGTGACCAGCTGCTTGGCAGCCTTGGCGATGTCGTAGGCGCACTGGATGACCTGCTGTGTCACCAGCTGGATGTCGGGAGCGGGGCTGGGCTCCGCGGGCAGCGCTTTCCTGCACTCCGACTGCAGTCTGTAGGCGCTGGATGTCAGCAGGCGCAGGGAAGTCCTCACCAGCTCCGACTTGGGCTTCTGGGAAGGGAAAACAGAACTGAAAACAAGGCAGAACAACACAACCTTTTAATTAGCCGGGAGTGCTCACAAGGGTTCTTTGATGCGGGACGGCTGCGGCCGGGCGCTGCCTTCCTCCCCTTGTGGAAGCAGGCGGAATTTCTCCTCTCACGGAGATTCCCAAAGGCTGCCAGGCAGCAAGGCAGGGATTGTTGCTCCATGGCCTCCCTTAGGAAGTTACTCATGCACATTTCTGGTGCCTGTTTACTGTCCCAGCCCACGTCCTGCCTGGCAGGAGGGGACAGCGTGTCCAGGACAATCAGACAACAGCCTTGGCTCTTTCCTTGAGGTTTTGGAGAGGTGGGTAAGACTTTACAAGAACTCAGTCATGGGGATTTCACTCCCTAAATTTGCTGTGAGCAAACAGATCACTTTGGTGGATGGGTAACAGATCTAAACATGGCTGCAGGGAAGAAATCCAGGCAGGGGCACTCAGATGGAAAAGGGGGTGATGAGTCTGGTGGAATTCCCATATAACCACACAGCTCTTCATGCCAGATCCAAGTACCTCCAGTTTTGTGCAATTCTTAAGAGTTTTAAGTTCAAGAGTACAATTAAAGGCCTGGACTCACTTTAGCCCTCCCCAGCTGCCATGCTAATAAATACAAAGATGCATCATAACCCCATCATTTCTCCCTAACATTTTCATTTAAGGAAAATAATTTTGGGTTTTCATTCTGAAGGGAAATTACACTTGAGGATCAGGGCCAAAACCCCTTGAGGAACAGGGCCAAAACCCTTCTGATGGTGGCAGGTACTTACTTTTGGGAACAAGGCTGCCATTTCTGTCACTGCCACATGTATTCTCTCGGAGCACGGTATATAGCTGCAAAAAGATGCCCTGGGTTAATTATTGTGTAGAGATTCCTTTCCCTCTTCCAGTCCTCTGTTCAGTGATTGTTATTCTAAAAACAACCACGTGGCTTCAGAAAATGCAAGAACTTAACCAACAGTGCAAAATTACTTCTTAAGATTTTCGTTGTTCTTCAGAGTTGGTTTGAAGGAATAACTGTCCATACTTTTTTATATAAAACATTCTCAGGAAAGTCTGTATTTGTGTGCAACTTCAGAACACCAAGATGCCTTCTTGGATTCATTAATACCCAGTAAACAGCCAAGGCAAAGCTCTCACACACATGCATCCCCAAACTACCAACTACATTCACAGCCTGTGAGTTCTAGGCTAAATATTCACTAATTCTGGTGAGTTAGTTAATAAAACAAAGGCAGATTCCATGAATCCTCATTGATTCCACTTCTGATTTATATACCAAATGAAAATTGGTCTGTTCAAAATAGATCTTACCATAAAGTGCTGTGAATAGTGAAGTGTTAGTGTGCTCTCTCACAAGTCTCATTTCAAAAGACTTGTTTTTATGCTTCAAAGACTCAACTTTAGCATAAGTTAGTTCACATGATTCAATCTTAATGAAGAGAATCTCAAAAATCACAAAGCATTCAAGAAAACTATTCAGCACGTGTGGGTTATGGTAGGTCAGTGCCCTTTCAAGCAAAAAGAGTCCCCCAAACCCCCCCCCGACATTATTTATTTGATCTTCTTGCAACACCAAAGGTGCAAAAAAATCAGTCACTTGCAAATGCACTGAGAGAGAAGCAACACACTGGGGTCATTTTGGCAATGCAGGAAAATGACTTGAAAAGGAGTATTTCCATGTGTCTCAAGTCACAGGAGTTCTTCCAAATAAACTGAAAGTGGGGAGAGGTCTTCCAAGTTCACCACAATTCCCCTTCTGCTGTTGAGTTAATGATTAATCTGTTCCCTGCAGCCACACTGACCAGCACCCTGCTCGTCAAAAAGTCAATTTACTGATTAAACCCTTCACTAATAAGCAAGAGAAAGCCCTGAGAATAACCTGAATGAGAACACCCAGGTGAACAACACGTGTTTCATTGTGTGTTCTCTAGGTCAGCTGCAAGGATTCCAGTGTGGCCTGGAGGAATGGCTTTAGTTTAATGTCTAAACACTCACTGTGAGCTTGTGAAATGCCCTGACACTGTGCTGGGTTTACACACGTTCCAGTGAGACATCAGGAAGATATTCAAGTAGTGACAGCTTGGAAAAGGAATCCCTCATTAGCAGCAAATTGTGTTAATCTCTTCCTCCAATCCTGACATTTGTTGGCCGGGGTTTGAACCTGGGCAGTTCTGTTTTAAAAAGCCTCTCACTGAAATTTCATTTCTATTTTAGGCATTAATAAACAGTATTTTGGTCAGGTTGGAAGATACCCTATAAGCACACATCTTTTTTCATGCATTTGGGATGCAAATGATCTCATTTGACCCCCAGCTGTATAAACACTTGAGGGGCCTCAGCTGTCAGGTGAGAATGTTCCACCTTGGGAATGTGAAACTCCTGCTACTTTTGCATTGGTGCAAAGAAGCAGCAACCACATGTTTTGTTCATAGAATCACAGAATGCTTTGGGTTGGCAGGGACCTTCAAACCACAAAGATTTCTTCCTAAAGGAAGAGGTTCTTCCCTGTGAGGGTGGTGATGCCCTGGTACAGGGTGCCCAGAGAAGCTGTGGCTGCCCAATCCTTGAAAGAGTCCAAGGCCAGGTTGGATGGGGCTTGGAGCAACCTGTGCTAGTGGAAGGTGTCCCTGCCCATGGAGGGGGTGGATCAAGATGGGCTCTAAGGTCCCTTCTAACCCCAACTATTCCGTGATTCCATGATCCAACCGAGCTGTTGTAATTTAATTTATCTCGATGACAATAAACGAAACAGAGACAGGAGAATCCTTTACACCAGAGCCAGCTGCAGCTCCAGGCTGTGGTTCTGCTCCCTACTGATCACTCCTGCCAGCTGAAGGGGCTGCCTGCAGTTCCCTCACCCCCTGGAGCATTTCATGCATCGCCTTCCACGACCCCCGTGCGGCCGGAGCGGGAGGGAAAGGGGCAGCAGAGAGAAGGAGAAAGGACACTGTGCCTGGGAGGCAGGGACAGAGGCCAGAGTACCAGGAGGCAGGGCCAGGCTGCTGGCTGGTCAGAGGCTGCAGGGGGGCTCTCTCAGCCCCAGGGACCCGTGTGCCGAGGCTGTGTCTGAGCTGGGATGTGCCCCCATGCCCCAAAGGCCTGCTCAGCCCATGGAGCACAGGAAAAGGGATGGGAGAGAGTGAGAAACAAAAGGAAGAAGGGGTTTCATTAATAGATTATATTCTTGCATGGCTTTTTTTACTCTCCAGTTATCTAGGCAGCATGTGATTTTTCTCTACAACATTCCCAGCACGAGCTTGGAGGATGTGTTATTACATCCTCAAGTATCTCGTTTTGATAAGGAAGCATTCCCCTGTGTTAAGGAAACCAGGGAAGAGGAAAACAAAGAACAGCAGCTTCCCAGTTCAGTGTTTTGCAAGATAACACTCATCTAAGCATAGGCAAACACCCCACTCCATGTGTGGTACAGAAACCAAAAATGCAGCATAACAGGTTTTTTAAAAACCTGATCAATTCAACAATGAAAGCCAGGTATGCTGCATTGCTTCCTTCAATGATTTAGAAAAACTTCACATACTGTAGAGTGTGATACACATAAAAACTAAACTCATTTGAAGCTTCTCTGTGAGAAACAAGCAACAAGAGTTTGCACTGGAAAAGGTTACGCCAAGGGCAATGAGCTCAGCACAACCACGGCAGGAATCGTCACTCGGCGTGAGAAGGAGAGGCCACGCCGGCCCTGCTAAAAATAGCAAAGTACAAGAAGGAAAAAACACAGAACAAAAGTGGCCCCATTGTTGTGCACTCCTCTGAGCGAGGCAGGAAGTGAGGGCTCAACACAAACCGCTGCTGCTTCTCCCAGGCACAGAGGGCACCGAGCTGGGGCCACGGCAGGGCCAGATCTGCCAGCCTGCAGGGCCACGTTTGCTGGAGCCCAGAGTGTTCCAGCCCCAAAATGTGCTCACACCTGGGAATTTGTAACTCTGATTTACAGCCTTCTGAAAGAGCTGCGTGGGGAACACCACCTGATGATCAGCAAAGGGAGTATCACTTTTAGTCACCCACAGTTATTCTGGAAATTGTTCAGGTGGGCCAGAAGTTCCCTGAGGGAGCTGAAGCTGCTGCAGCCTGATGTGCTCAGTCAGTGTTCTGCTTACTTAGCTGGGTCTGTATCTAAACCCAATAGGTCAAAATACTTTTGCTGGCATATAATTTGTACTAATACCTCAGTAGGAAAGCCAAATTCTCTCCCTTTCACAATTTTCTCCTGTAGCAAGACCTGGTATTACTATCACATTCTGCAGGGTGTGATCACCTATGGACACAGAGGGGTGAAGACCCAAGAAGCACTTGCAGTGAGTTCTCTACAACACATTTGATTTGTGTCTTATTCAACACTCATTTTGCAGCAGGACTCAAGGGCAGGGCAGGCAGCACTGCAGCCAGAACCCACTCACAAGGGGCTGGTCACTTGTCCCCAGCTTGCCCTGTGGCACTAAGGACACCAGGGAACACCACAGACCTACACATTTTACAGGTGTGAAATAGTGGGGTTGTATTTTACTTCCACCTGTACTACAGGGGAAAATACCTGAAGAATTGTCTTTGTTTTCTCACCAACTGCAGAGCTTTTCCAGCTCTCCCTCCTTACCTGTCATGTTTGTTCTCCTGTGCCGCTCGCAGCAGCTCCTGGATGTTCTTGGTGATCTGCTCAGTTTTCCTAATCACATCTTCTGTACTGGGCAAACTGGAGCTGGGGGCTGAGTCTGTGTCTTCAGGGATGGAGCCTTCCCCCTGCCAAATGATGCTGCGCTGCCGGCCCTTCCTGCCCGACCTGCAGGGGAGCAAAGCAGGGGTTGGCCCGGGGACAGAACAATCTCCTGCCACCCCCAAGCTGTGTCAGCTCTGTCACAGCACCTACCCTGGCTCCTCCAGCTCCACGGGGGTGGTGGGGTTGTCATAGTCGCTCTCAGACACACTGCTCTGCTTCTCCAGCTTCGAGGCCTGCAAGGAACAGATTTACTTCAGCCGGTGCAGGAAAGAGCAGCCCTGGGCTGTGCCAGAGCCATGTCCTGTACACATGGATTTGCTCTTTGCACAACAACTCCTACAGCAGCCTACATGGAGCTGCTGTGCCCCTCTCCCCATGCCAGGCTCCTGCTCAGATTGTACCCGAGGCCCTGTGCTGGCACAGCACAGCCCCACCAACCCCTGAGCACCCAGCATGGCAGGACAGACAGACAGACACAGCACAGCATCCTTCCCTGCCACTGAAACTGCCCCAAGGGGCACACACTGAGAAGCCCCCCAGGAGCAAAGGCCAAATGGAGAAGCAGCACCATGAAACAGGAGCCTGAAGAGTGAGCAAGAACCACTGGACAGGGGGAAAACCCTAGAGAAAAAGAGGCCAGACCAAGAGAGCAGAGTAGAGGCCAGAGACCATGGGGGAGAGGCTGAATGCAGAGTGGAAACCAACCATGGGAGGGAGGCTGGCCCTGGGAAGGCCACTGCAAAATGGGAGCCCAAAACAAGGGCTGAAGACTGTGGCAATGGGAAAGCCAAAATAAAGACAGGAGACAGAGACTGGGGGAGTCCAAGATGCAGGTGGAAGACCAAGGGCACGTAGGGAGCTGATGAGACTTGGAGCTCATTACAATTTGGGGGCCAACACGAGAGTGGTTAAAGCCCACTGCAAACTGGAGCCCAAAACAGGGTGGGAGGCCAAAGTGTGAGGAATTGAGCCCCATGGAATGCTTAATACTGGTACAGAGCTGGAAGACCAAAGAAGTGAGAGTTGTGCCCCAGAGCACAGGATGCAACAAGGGCAGGAGGCCCAACCATCAGAGTAGAGGGCCATGGAAGAATCCTGTTAGAAGGAGGGCAGGGGCCAATTCCAAAGTGGAAGCTGAAATGAGAGCAGGAAGAATGCAGGGAAGTAGAGGCTGGATTGAGCTCTGTAGGCCCATTGCAAAGTGGGAGGCTGATCCCACAGCAAAGGCTGAATGAAGAAAGGGATACCAAAATGAGCTTGGTGGCCAAATCCTCAGCCAGGCTCCAGGATCACTCACACATCTGCCTCAAGTCTTGTAAAAACTACAAAGCTTCACCCAGGTGCCCAGCACAGCACGTCTGGTGTCAAATACACCACACTGGTGTCACTCTGATCACAGAGCAGCAGCAGCTCAGGGTCCTTCACAGCCCCAACAACCAGCCCTGGGCTCTTACAGAAACCCTGAAGTCACCATGAAGGTATCTCAAGGGTCCAACTGTAAGGGACACCTCCAATGTGCATCCCTGATCCAAACATTCAGGAATCTGCTTACTAAATAACACTTCTTGACAGACCAGAAATGTGTCCAGGAACTGGTTTTCACTGGCTGAGATTCAGTACATTTGTTAAGCACTCATCTGATGTTAAACCTAACAATTCTTAGCTGAAGCACCTGAAGTTATGAAACCATCTCAATTTTAAAGCTACTTTGCACAGAAGGAAAAACCAGCATTTTTTGAACACTCCTCTCTCAGGACAGCTGGTAAAGATCAGGTGTAAAAGTGACATGTATTTTGAAGATAAGAAACTATTACATGTAGAGCCTGACCTTTCCCCTCTCCCAGATGTACACAGACAACACCAACAGAGGCAAAGCTCTACCATCTGGTCAGAAATACAAACAGCAGTGATGAATGACAAGAAGAGGATGCTGTGGATCACTAATACAGAATCAGTGTAGAATAAAAACAACCAACCAAACCCTCTGCAAGTTTCCAGTACAAGAGAGCACTGCAGCCAAACCCAGATTTCCATTTGGCCAAGCAGGATATTCCCTTGAAAGTTTGATCATCTATTCCTACTCGCAAATCTAACATTTTCTGGACTGATATGTCCAAACACTGTACAGTCAAAATAAAATGGGGACAGAAGGAATTAAAAAGCAGGTTCTGTGTCCTGGCAGGGAGAAGCCAGAGTAAACATTTAAAACCCCAAATTTGGTATCTGTAAGGCAAACAGTCAATCAGGACCACCTGGATTGGTACAAGCCACCGACCCCCAAGGAAAGCAGCTTTGAAGCTGGGCCTCATGCAGTGCTTTTAGTCAGCAGGAGAGTTGTACATTGGCTTAGAAATATCAGTGAGAGCCTGGAAAATCACTGTCCAAACAGCAGCCAGCTTGTCTTGGGGCTGTTGTGCTGCTGAACAAGTGAGCTGGAGAACTGTGCGGGGTGTTAAAGGCTGAAGATGTGAAATTAGAGAGAGGCAAGTGCCCAGAGCTGGAAGGGAGGAAGTTCTGCTCCATGCAGGCTGGAAGGCCAGGCAGTGAGAGGGGGAAGAGAGAGGATGTGGTTCTGGGGAGATTGGCACCTCCTCCAGGGAAAAGATGGATTGGGAAGGTACTTAACCCTTCGTGTGCTCTCATCCCTCGACCAGGAAAGCGTGGAGGGGAAGGAAGGTAGAGATGAAGAGGAGGTCACAAACGCACTCCTCCCGATCTAAAAATGGGAAAGAGAAAAACACTCGGGAAAAACCAAAACCAAAACACAAACAAACTCTTAACTGAAATTAAAGGAACATTCTTAAAACAATGGAGGTGACATAAAGGAAGAATGATGTTGAGAAACTGGCTTAGGCTGAGTGGACTTAATTCTTTCCAAATACAATTGGATTCGTGCTCATTCCAATACTGAGATTCCAGAGGTGCCAAATTCCACGGAGAATAAAAAAAAATTCACCACATGCCAAATTAACTAACTCCACATAACTAACTCCACATAACAAATCAATGCTTCAGAACAGCTACTCCTATCCAAATCTCCACCCAAATGACCAAAGGACCTATGCAAAGCACTGTCACATTTTGCAAACACTTTTTGTCACACACAAATGAATTCTGACATTTCCTGCTGCTCGAACTGCCTTCATATCAACGTGACAATATAATTTAAAATGATCCAGATTTCATAGTTTAAATTAATTTAATTGAAGGTGGGGACTGATTCCCTCGGTGCATTCAATTCTGTGGAATGTGCATGGAACATTTGCCCTCCCTCATGCCAAAAGTAACTTCAAATTACATTTTAAAGATCTTAATGATTTAACTGGAAGGAAATACAAGACAGTGCTACCAACAGGGAAAGATATTGTCAAAAATCCCCACATTTTAAATGTGTGTCAAAAAAACACTGTCCTGTATTCCTGCCCACAGGACAATCTAAGAAGGTGAAACAAAAAATTAACTGTGCTAGTTAATTAAATGCACTTGTTAATTAAATACACTAGTGTGTGTTGGGTCACTTCTGTAAAGTGTGAACACCTCAGTGAAAAATCCCTCTGGCTAACAGAGAACTCCCTCTCCACATCACACAGGAAAATGCTAAACCAGAAGAATCTGCTTGACTGGCAGATCTAAACCATCTCCAGCCTCCAGTTTCAAACTCAGAACAAGAAACTGGTGGTCTGGGAAAATGTTCTTCATTTTTATTTTGTTTTTGCAAGGTGGTTATGAAGGTCCACAAATCAGTACCTGTGTGTGTATCTCCAGAAATACATGAACTTTACCTACCTTCTTGGAATACTATTTTTCCCCCCCCTTCTTGGTTTTCAGACAATCACATATTGAGATTTTATATATATATATATATATATATAAAAATAAAATCTCATATAAATATATATATTTTTATATATATATATATAGTGTGATTAAAAAAACAGCTGAGCAGAAGCCCAAAGCTCCAGTTTACATATTCCAGAACTGCTACAGCTTCTGCTTTTCAAACCATCAAGCTCCTGCAGACATGTTAATACAGCAAACATAAACAATTCTCACAGTTCTCATTCCCTGGTTCTTTTTTCCCCTCTGAGGCAGAAGCTGAGTGAACGAGCAGAGCTGGAAGAGACAGGAAAGCTGAACAAACAAGGCAATGCAGAAGCAGCAGCAGTTTTACTCACGTGTGGAGGGAAGGGCTGCAGCCTGGTGATGTTTTCTTCTGGGTAGGTGACCTCCCCCATGGGCAGGTAGGGCTTCTGGCCCGAGCCAGTCTCGTACATGGACATGGGCCTGCTGCCCCGGGCCGACGGGCGCCGCTTTAGGGAGGAATTGCTGCTGGGGTCTGGGTACTCAGAACCACTTTGCACCTGATAGATATTGGTTGTGGCCTGTCTTCTGAGGTTGGTATTTTCACTCTGTAGCGTTTGGAGCTGAAAGAAATGTTTAGCAGTGGGACTTGGTTTCCTAAGAGCAAGTGCCAAAAGCAAAGTGACCACGCGACACTCGCTCGGCAGCTGTGCTAGAAAATCCAGGTACTGCCAACTGGGGGTTCATTTCTCTTTCAAAATCTACTTGACTTGCTTGGTTTAAGCATAAAAACACCTTTGTTCCAAATCTGGAAGTATTTAGGTGCTGGTTTCCAGCAGCTGCTGGGCTGTAAACTAAGTTAGATGTTAAAATTGGCTGTTGTAGTCCAAAACACACGACCCATTCCCTCCAGCCTGCTCTACTGGCACAGGAATCCTGGGATAGAATGAGGCTGTGGGGGGAAGGACTGCCAACACAACAGTTTTCCAAGCAAAGGGATCCATTTCAGCAGCCAATACAAGGACTTAGAAGAGTTTAACTCAAGGCCCATGAAATCTGACAATGCCAGAACTGCAGCACAGACACCAGAGGCAGCACAAAGGAACTCAAGCTTGCTCTGCAAAGCAAGGAGAGAGTTTAGCTTATGAAAATTAGGCATCAGCTACTGCTATCTAAGAAGCCAACAAGAAAGCATTTTAAAGCTTTTTATTATTATGTATTTATTTGATTATAAAAATGCACCAATTTTGATTATTTTGTGGACTTGGAGTAAGTTTGCTATATTAACACATCGGAAAGAAAAGATGCAGCGAAGAAAAACTGCAGCACAGCAATGATCTCCCTTCTACTCCACCATGTAAATATCCTAAAGCCTCATTAATTCACAGGACCCCAAAGGTTTTTTTTTTTTACCCTAAATAGACTATACCTGTTTAAAGAAACTCAATATAAGTGAAAAGTTAATTCAATTGATGCAAGAGAAATGCTCAACCAGTACAAGCTGTTGAAAGACCAAGGAAACACCCTGAGATCTCCCAATGTTCACCATTCCAACAGAATAAAAAAGAATGTTGGCACTTAACAGACAAGAATATTCCAATATGCTGAATTAGCTCAGCCTCAGGTACAAACAGTCTCACCACTCTCCAAAAGCCCTGCTCTGCCCCAAAACAGTGGGTCCACCCTACAGCCTCAACAACTTTCTCTACACGTCACTCTTGCAGGATTGTAATTATTTGGAAAACAGGATTTTAAACACTACTTAAAGGGATTAATCTGAGGGTAAGCAGCCAGCCCTTTCTAGCCAGTATGGCAGACAGGAGAGTGAACTCAGATATGAATTGTCCTTTACCCCACAAAAATACAGATAAGTGCACACACTTAAGACGTGTGCTGGCACTTGCTTCCTCATTGTTTAAAGATCCTTATATTGAAGCAAGACAACAAAAACACACAAGACTTGTCAGTTGGAAAACTGACATCAAAGTTTTGACTTAAGTCAAATCAGCCTCATGATTTACTAGGTTGGATCACCACCAGCACCATGAAAAACCAACATTCAAAGCATGTGCTGCACATAAATATTTATAGTGTTGTAGCTGATCCCAAAGCAGCTCCACTTTAAAATGAATTCTCTCACTATCCTAATACTGGATTATTTCATCCTCAGTTCCAGCAGTTCTATCCTGACAACTTCAGACACCCCAAGAGCTGGAGGGGTTCCCTCTGCTGTGGCTGTTACCTTTTTCTGCATAATCCTCAGCTCATCACTCAGGTTGATGTTCACTTTCATTAACTGCTGAATCTTCACCTCAGAAGCCACCAAGGCATTTTTAACCTGCATATATTCCTGGGCTGTCACTGGTCCATCTGACAAGTCTGAATCCAAGCTCTAGGAAAAAGAAGAGAAAAATACACCATTAAGAAGAAGAAAACAAGACCATGAGATTTCAACAGCTTTTCATGTACTTAAAGGCATCACAGTTCAAATGGAGTTTAAATGAATAAGATCCATTAACCAGAATCATTTGAAGTCCTCTATAAAAGCAATCTGATGCCAATTAGCTCTTAGCTCCTCTAAAAACATTTGCATCAGCATTTCGGTGACAAAATACTGTTTTATAAGGATTTTTTAAAAAAATATGCAATAAAGAACTGCAAAGTTATAAAAGACAGACTGCTAAATACCCAGTGTGCATATGCCAGGGAAGATTAAAGTAGAACCACCAGGTTTATTGCCCTTTGATATCATTCTGCATTAGTCCAGGAATGGTTTAACTCACTTGGACACTATTGGCCTGCTGTATTTCTTCAGTAGGAAACAGTAAATGTTTGTGAAATACCATGGAATCACTAATTCAGAGCTTTTTGGCAGATCCAATTATTTCATCTATGCAATTAAATCTGTATCTTATCTCCAGACATATTCATTACATTTCTAGAGAGGTTGTTTTTTTTTTTACATGTAATTTTAGAAAGTTTAGAAATCACTGAGGCATGATTATGAAATTAAGATATTAATTTTCTGATAATTAATGCAGATTACCATTATGAATAACACTTGGGGGTGTTACCACAATTTCAAGCCTACCTTCTGCCTGTTTGATTTAGCTGCATTTGTTTCCAGATCTATATCTTCATCTGAAGCAACACTGTCGTAATCAGGCTGGTCATTGTCCTGACTTTCACTGCTGTGCTGATTGCTGATTGATTTGAGTATCAGCTCCACATTTTCTGCAGATCAACACATGAAAAACCTATTAGTAAGTCTGGAGAAGAAATGGAAGTTCATACTTGGAAAAAAATTAATTTAGATCCACCTAAGAGGTATGAATGATTATTGTCCCAAGCTTCGAAGTTTTATGGTTCTGTCTTTTCATTTCTTCTAAGTGTTTGGGTAAGCTAAAATAAGTGGTGAGATTTGTTTAGCAGCTTAATAAAATTCATACAAATTTAAAAACCAAACTACATTGGATAAATGGGTAGCAGCATTCAAATAAAAAATACAGGGAAAAATTTAAAGTTAGAAAAGATTCTTTTCTATTTTCTCTCCAGAAAAAAAACCCAATATATAAAAACAATAGATCTCTCTCTTAATTCAGCACTGCTGAGGGGCTCTGGGAGTGATTAAACTACGGAAGAAGTGCCTGCAAAGGAGCTGACAACAAAAGCTCACTCACCTTTGGAACCAGAGAGAGAATTCCCCTGTTGTCTTCGTTTGGCATCACTTAAAATGTCTATAACCAGAGTAGCAAACTCGTGGGCATTAAATCGAGCCAGTTTCTGCCTTCCCTACATTACAGAATAATGCAGTGGGAAAATGAAATTATTTTAACCTCTTTCCAAGTAGATGCAACTCTTCTACAATAATGAAATGCAGTAAAGCAATATGACTTAGGCCTATTTAATTACCTGGCCTATTAAATTATTTTTTGCAATATTAAGAAGATTTCATACCTGATTCCTGGTTGAGGAATATTCAGGATTTACAGGAAGAAAAGGGACCACTGTAGTCTCTGTCACAAGTGTGCTGTGGTTCTGAGTAGCAAGCCAAACTGCTCCAGAGAAAAAACAAAAAGAGGGAATAACCTTCCTGTACTGCTTGACAGTATTTCTTTGTCAAATAAAAGACTGCAATTTCAAACACAAACACAATCAATTCAGAGGAAAGCTTTCCCCCCAGAGGGTTCTCCATTTTGTGAAAAACACAAGATTTTTTCAATTAACATCCCCTTCAGGCAGTGCAAGACAAAGCAACTCCCCTCAGCAGTAATTGCTGAATACAGAAGCACTTGAATAGAACATGTGCTTGGATTAGCATCTTGTATGTAAAGTAACAACCTAGATTTGCTTTATTTCATTCCAGAAAGCCTCACTCACCTGCATCTGTTTCCCTTCTGTCAACTTCATCATAAACATCCATGGCAAGTTCTTCAAATAAGTGGTTGCTTAGCTAAGGGTAGAAGAGAATAATTACACTTTGAAAAGAAATGAAACCCAGTAAGATCTCTGATAACAGAGAATAACAGAGAAAATGCAAGAGCACAGCTCTGCTCTTTTCTTCAGCCTCTTCTAATTCATAGAAATGCTCCTTTCTCAGCCTGCACAGGGAGCAGACATGTATGACCACCCTATTTCTAAGTACAGAGCCAACCATTCTGTTCTACACTTCTCCTTTCCTGGTCAATGGATTTTTTTTTTCTCTCCCATCTGACAACAAAGAGACCTTTTGTGTTTGGGGTGAGGCAGAGGCACTGTGGGAATGAGGTACCAAATGCCACTGGCTATGTGGACTCCAACGAACACTGAAGGCTCACAAAATATTTGTGCGTTTCAAGTTGTTCCTAAGCAGATGGGTCAAGAGATACTTGTGCTAGGAAGCCTGAAAAATGAAGTGCAGAGTTTGCCACATCTAGAAAAAGAATTCTACTTACAGACTGAAGCTTCTTCTTGGCTGCTTTTGCCAGTTCTGATACATCCAGACTGCTATGAAAACAGGAAGTGATCATTACATCTACAGCATTTCATGGCTTCTACATATCAAAATTCTACATTTTGGTAACTCAGCGATTAAAATGTCACTTTTACCTTAAACCCCTTAATATTATAGTATTTTTAGCACTATTTTTAACACACTGATGTTACCAATATTGCTACTATAGTATCACAATTGGCACATTCTTATGCTTTCTCACACAACAATCTTTACATTTAAAATGAAATAACACCAAAAATTCTTCGGAATATGAATACCCACAGCTTTTTACCCACACAATTTTTATGTTATTACAGTTTTTCACAGCAATGTTGCAAGCAGGAGGCTGGACAGTGGTTTACTTACAGCCGTCTTTATTTCCAATTGCACAGCAATAAAAGAGGAACAGGGACTTAAAATTAGTACTTGATGCTTCTTAAACAAATATGATTTCATTGATCACAACCAAAAGTTAAAAACACAAGTATTACAAAAATCAGGAAAACACTCAATTGGTCCTTAAATTATTTCCACAATCTGTTTCCTAGGAATTCCCCATGTGTGTTCCCTTCATAGAAATCTCACCTTCTCCCTGCATTTTAACAAATACAGTCAACTTCTATACTTTTCTGTTTTGTTGATATCCCAATATTTTTTCTAGGAAAAAAAAAAGCTTTGCAAAGAATCACTTCCTGGCAGATGGAGCCTTCTTTAACTGCAATTCCCAGCTATGCTAAACCATGACAAAGACTAATAAAGGCACACATTAAAAAGTTAGAATGGCAACAAGCTTAAAAGGTGTTTCAGAAAGGAAAGAAAACTTAATTATTAGGTTATTTTTACTCTGATGTTTTCAGACGTGATGGAATCAGCAACTTACCTGTCTGCCATCTGAGGTATAACAAAGTGCTGCCCATTTTTGTGCTCTAGAGTTGAAAACAAATTGCATTTTAATAGGTTGGTACTGGCCTACAGATTTCAATAATATAAGCATCAGGCAACATTAAATAATTTATCTTGCATGTAATTACTCAATTTCCAATTACAGGCAACTAGCAAGTTCTAAAAGAGGGCTTCTGCCATGATTTCCAGGTGTTATCAAAGATTCCAATTAAGGCTTATTAGTTGTATTGAAATTGCATTTAAAAAAGAAAATTAAATTCTAACACAGGTTAAAAACGGTTAAAAATCTCTAAGTGTCCTTGTGTTCAAAAGGCACACACTTAACAGAACACTCCCCTGCTGTTGCATTTCAATCAGAAGAAACTACTTGGAAGAGTTTTTACAGTATATAAAAAACACACATTTGTGGAAAACCAGGAAGGAATTTTGTTTTTAATTTCTGCCTATTTAAAACCCTGCAGTTTTATCCGAATTTTAAACACATCAACCCTAAATTTGCATCTTATGCTTTGGTTCTTTCTGTAATTTATATAACATTAGAGGATTTGGAAGAGATACAAACAGTGCAGTGCCACTGACACAAACAGGACCCAGCAGAGCCTGAACTGTGCTGTAACTGACAGTGAGAGGTCTGAGAGTGCAGGGCTTGTGCTCACCTGGTTTCCTGCCACAGAGGTAGAAAGCCAACCTGTCTGTGAGCTCGTACTGGATCTCCACCAGCCTCTCTGCCAGCTCGTGGTGCCCCCCTTGCCTGCTCACACACAGGGGACAAGGGTCAGTCAGTGACACACAGAAATGGGCACAGAAACAGATTTAGTACAAGTTTAGTTTGAGTGCATCAACCCATCACAGACTCACAGCCTGGTTCCACCCCGTGTGCCCCAATCCAGCCCTTTCCCACAGCAATTCCTGAGTCAACCCCCACTCCTGGAGGCTGAACTTTCAGGAACTCCTGTCTGATTGATTTCCTGGGAGCTGTTAGATTGGCACAGCCTGTGTCATTGAGATCACAGTTGATGTCTCAGGCACCCAGAACACAGGCTGTGATCTGGTGAAAATACTTATTCCTCATTTTCATTCATTCACTCTTTCTGGAAAAAATACTATTAGCATTTAACAGACAAATTATTTCAGGATAGAAATGCATCTCAGCAGGTCCATCGTGTGATTTAGGGACATCAGAGACTCCTACCTTGCATAGTCAACTGGAGTTTTCCCATTGGAATCTTGTGTGCCAGGATCAGCACCATAAACTGCCAATAGTTCTGCTTGCAAAGTCTGTCCTGCCTTAGCAGCAACGTGGAGCGGGGTGTTTCCCTTCTCCTGCAAGAGATGAAGGAAAATATCTACTTAACCAACAGGTGTGAGTAGGAGATTGAAATATAACGTGAATCAGATGAAAGGAGTATAAATAATGTGAACTGTAATTGATTTTATATCAAAATAATGAAAAAAAAGGGTTCCTACAGGATGAAAGAAGTTGGCTTGAGCTCCTAAGGAGAGCAGTCGCAAACAGGTCTCCAGATTCCCTGTCCTCACACTGGAATGGAGTTGCTGAAAAAGAAGCAGAATTATATTTAATACAGCAGCAGCAACTGTGATTCAGCAGTTGTTTTTCAGCCATGCTTTGAGAAACAAAGAGTATGCAGAGTTCTCACTACACATCTGTTGTGTAAATGCCTCTTGACATCACCTCCAGCATCCACATAGATAACCACAAAAAAGGGGCTTCAAATTGAAATCAAGCTTTATTTATTTACGTAACAGGGCAGAAAACCAGAAACAGTTAAGCCAAAAGCAAGTAAGGGAAGTCAGTGAGATCTGCCTATGCTGTCCCAGGAGCCACTGACCTTGCTGAGATCCTTGGCAGTGACACTGTCGTCCTCCCGGCACGGCAGGCGATGCACAAATGCTAACATTTGATATTTAGCTCTGATGAACTCTGCTTTGTTGGGACTGCAAAGAGAAATCCGGGCAACAAGAAGGGAAAGGAAAGAAATATCAGTGCTTTCATAAGTAATACAGATGCCCCAGAAAAAAGAAAAATTCACAAGTGGAGACTGAATCAGAGCTTTGTGTGTTGCTGGTGGTAAAGTTAGGCATGGAAAAATATTTTCATTAAAAAACAACCCAGTGCAGATTGACCATACAGAGAAAATGTCTGTTACAACCATCAAATATCTGCAGACTGTAGCATGTGGTATCTGTTTCTTAAAAGAAATACAGACACTAAAACCATGCCAACTTAAGATCTGCACTTACTCTATGCAGTTATTTACATTTCAAAATGAAGCACCATAGTCAGGGACAAAAATCTCTGGAGTTTTATTTAACTCCTCAACCAAACTCCATTTTGTTGGCAGCATTCAGTTAACTGCAGCACATGACAAAGGAAAGTCCTTTGACTAAAGTTCAAGCAAAGGTTCCTCACTATTCAAGAAGAATCAATAATTCAGAGAATTCAAGCACTGTATTCTCATTTTTCAATAAATTAAAAAGAACTAATACTTGGAAATAAAATTTAAAAAAATAACCACTTCAGTCTTTTTTTTTCTTCCAGCAACCCAACACACACAGGCTCCTACAGATTCCTTGTTGCCCTGTCACTGCTGAATGAAATAACCCCACTTCTCTAAGATAACAATTGTGCATTTCCCACTTACTGCACTTTATCCTGTGGGCTGGCCTTGCGCCGCCCGCTCATCACGGAGGCAGGGTCCAACAGGGAGTGTTCCCAGATGGAATTAGCACCATTGTTGTACAGAGTTTCCACCATCTGAAAGGTAGAACACACAGACATTTTGCTGCTGGCTGCACTAATCAAATATCTGTAATTATTTTCGAGCAGGTATCAAGCCAACAGATTGCCACTCTGAGTGCCAGCATCCGTAAGCTACTGGGATATCAGAACTGGGCACGTGCTCAGGAGGTTATGATGTAGAATGTAGAGAGAACCCCCTTAAAATTCTCTGCTCCAGTGAAATTCTTCAGCTTCCTTAAAATTCTTCAGTTCCAGTGAGAAGAAAACCTTGCATTACACTGAAAATTCAGGTTGAAGCAGAGGTACTGCAGAATTGTGAAAGAAAACTTGAGGTGACCTTCCAAAGCAAAGGCATCAAATTCAAAAGGCAAAGACAATTCTGATTTTAGTGGTCCATCACAGAAAAACAAGAGAAACAAAACGCGAATAACTTCGAAAAGCAAAGCTTACAAGGACCAGCCCCTCTCAAAAAAAAAGTTTAGTGACTTAAATTACATTTTTAAAAAAAACACTCTAACTGGTTTTAATGGAGGAAAAGAGTTTTCCTCTCTACCTGCAGCAGTGTTGGAGGCCACGGGGTGTGTTTGAGATGCCTCACTTGGGAGATGTGACGGCCCAGGCTCCTGTGCACACTGCAGCACTCGTCACAGATCAGGATCCCCCTGTTTATGGATGCCCAGCAAGGATCTGCAAAAGAAGCCATTCATTGTAACACAGGAAGCAACACGACCTTGGATTGCAAAAGCAGAGTCTAAAATGAGCTGCTCTGCCTTTTAGCCTTCCCTGCTTAGCCACTGTGTGAGCCTGTAAATGTTACAGCCTTGCTGGGGCTCTGGATGCTGGAAAATGGGAAACTCCAGCCCTTGCACTCCAGGGAGATGTGGGATTCCAAGGACAGTGAGGAGTTCTGCAGTGGAAATTTGGGGAAAAGCCCCACTGCTTGCAGTTCTTCCTGTGAAAATACTTTCCTTTCTAAACATAACAGGACACTGAATTTATCACCACTTTCGAGTGCTTTACTTGTTATTTTGTGGACTCCCACAAAAGTATTCCTAACAACAGCACCTACCTGCTCTTTGGAAAAAAACTGTGGCTGTTTTGGGGTTGTGTTGTTTTGGGTTTTTTTTTAAACCTGTCGAAAAATCTTTTTTTAAAAACAAATCCAAACAAAGTTGCCACAGCACTCAGGCTTTTTCACCTACTACTCAGTTTTCAGTTTTATATATAACAATGTCTTTTAAGTATCCACTTTAAATAATAAAAACACTCAACACTGTCATAATAAAAAAGGATACTTATGTATCAAGTCAAAGGCTCAATAAAATCCAAAAATCTCAAGCAAAATAACTTCATCTTTCACCAGATCCAAACTCAACCATCTTATAAACAGCCCAGAAAGAAACCTGATGGGAAGTGAAGTAGTAAATAAGATATATGAGCTATTATGTAGCTTCAGACATCAAAAGGCATAAAATCAAGTAGGAATGGCACATTAGGTTGAAATAATAAATGCCCACAGGACACCAAACAGGTCCCTTGGCTGCTCAGAGCTCAGTCTCCAGAAGAAACTCCAATTTCTGTCAGTGGCACGTGAAACTCAAGGTGCCAGAACCTGGCAGAAACAGGCAACTGAGCAGCCAGCCAGAGCTTCAGACCTAGCACATCCCAGGAGAACAAAAAAAGGAAATCAAGATCTCTTTTATTTTGGAAAAATCTTAATTTCAAATGCAGAGATGAGTCTGAGGCCAAATAAGTGAGTACAAGGCGAGCCTGGTATCTGATGAGAGAACTTCTGAGTCCTGTCAGAACACATCTGAGCAGTGGTGCATCATGGAGAAGTCTCCTCTGACCCATGCAACGAATGGACTGAATCCTTGCAAATGAGATCTGACCACAGCTGTGGTTTCTGAGCAGAGCTGATGATCTGGGTGTGCTGCAGGCAATGCAGGCAAACCTGTCTGAGCCATGAGGGATGGGAGCATCTCCTGACCCACCAGAACCAGCCCAGCCCAGAGCCAAATTAAAGCAGGTGTTTTAGAGTAGAAAAACTAATTATAAAAACCAAATTAACAACAAGCATATAAACTCTTTTTTAAACCATTCTCTTATTTAACAACTTTCACTTGCAAGAAGAAAAAGGATAGCAATGGAGGGAGATGCATTCGTGGCAACCTAATGACCCAAACTGAGGCAGCCTTCCAGATTAATGAGCCTGGTCCCTTCGTGTTAGAGACAACCTCATCACACATGGATGGGATCCTTAGGGATCCTTCCCCTTGCCTGTTCCCAGGCTGTTTGTGAGCATTGCTCTGCATTATCAGCAGTCAGCACTGGGGGTTTTCTTTACCTCCACCTCAACACCCAATGCCCCTGGATATTTTAGGTTTAAATTTAATGCAATGAAGTGTCTGTCCTGGAATTTGAGTAATTTTTAAGAGTTAAGGAATCTACTTACGGACTCAATCAGAATATGTTTAAGCCAGTACCAAAACACACAGAATCCCAGGATAAGTGAGGCTGGAAAAGACCTCCAGGATCATCAAGTCCAATCTGTGGCCGATCCCCACTTTCCCACTCAGCCCAGAGCACTGAGTGCCCCATCCAGGCATTCCTTGGACACCTCCAGGGATGGGGACTCCAAACCTCCCTGGGCAGCCCCTTCCAAGGCCTGATCACCCTTTCCAGGTGAATTCCTGGAAATTCCTCCTGATGTCCAACCTGACCCTCTCCTGGTGCAACTTGAGGCCGTTCCCTCTCCTCCTGTCCCTGTTCCCTGGGAGCAGAGTCCAACCCCCCCCGGCTGCCCCCTCCTGTCAGGGAGTTGTGCAGAGCCACAAGGTCCCCCCTGAGCCTCCTTTTCTCCAGCCTGAGCCCCTTTCCCAGCTCCCTCAGCCTCTCCTGGAGCTCCAGACCCTTTCCCAGCTCCCTCAGCCACTTCTGGTTCTCCAGACCTTTCCTCTTCCCTGGACACGCTCCAGCCCCTCAATGTCTGTCCTGGAGAAAGGGGCCCAGAGCTGAACAGAGCACTCGAGGGGCCTCAGTGTCCAGCCCAGGGGTGGTCACAGCCTGGCCCTGCTGCCCACTCTGGTTTTGATCCAAAAGACAAGCGGGGAGAAGCTGCAGGGCCGGGCGGGCGCTTTCAGGAACCTGCAGGGTGGTTCAAAACAGGAAGCGTGAGATGAAGACAAGCCCGGCCCTGGGTTTGAGAAGTGAACTCCTGCCTCAGGATAGGAAGTGCAGCACAAGAGCTCCCGTGAGATCACCTCGTGTCAAAGAAAACCCTCCGTACTCTGCCACAGAGACAAAGGGGGCATTGATGAGGTTCCAGGGGGAGCACTAATTAATGCAGGTGCCAGGCACACCCGCTGTGACGCAAAGGCTGCAGCCCCCGGGTCTCCTGACACAGCCCCTCTGCACCCACTGACAAACCCCCTGGTTTAGGTAAAGGAAGGGGTTGATCCATTTTATTTACAGAAGGATTAAATTAAGATTTCTTTATATACGTGGATAAGCCAGTGGATTTCTAGTAAATAAGTAAAGACCTGGCAGTGCTCTAATGCCACGATAAAAGGCCGGGTTACAGGATTACCCCGACAGTGATTCCAATACCCCGAGGAGCTTAAGGAACACAAACACTCCCACAGCTTTATCTCAGAGTCAGAACACCCCTGATGTGTGAAAGCATAGATAGGCTTCCTTGTGTGATAGGGACAACTGCCTGCCTGAGAGATGCCAACTCCATTTATTGCAAAACCAAAATTCTACAAAGATACAAGTAGAATCACAGAATCCCAGACTGGTTTGGGTTGGAGGGAGCTTAAAGCTCACCCAATTCCACCCCCTGCCATGGGCAGGGACACCTTCCACTATCCAGGGTGCTCCAAACCCCGTCCAACCTGGCCTTGGGCATTTCCAGGGATGGGGCAACCTGCTCTGGGCACCCTGTGCCAGGGCCTCCCCACTCTCACAGGGAAGAATTCCATCTGTAAAAAGAAGGAAGAAACTTCCTGGAAGTTAATTTGGAATTTTTATCTTTTTTTTTTTTAAGCATAACTCAGATTTAATAAAAGTTGTTCTCCCTTCTCCCACGTCCTATCTTCTGCCAATTCAAGTGTTATCTACATTACTGTGCTTTAATTAATTTCACTGTGTGCATAATTAATTAATTATATTGGGAGAACCTGCCCAGAACACAAACAGCAAAAACTAGAGAGACAGAAAAGATACAGACAGAACAAACATACAGAGCTGCTGAAATAAAGCAGGACAGTTTTAGATACAAGAGCAGCAGAACTACAGATGGTCAGGACATGCAACAGCCTTTCCAAACACAAGATCTGCTTCTATAAGCTCCCAAACAGATCTGCAGCGGGAGACGCGTTCAGCACAGAGCAGACACTGCTCCCTGAGCGTGCCCGCGCCTCCAGACACCTCAGCACAACTTTCCTTGGAAGTCTGGGACACCTCCACCCAACCCCGGCCGTGGGACAAGTCCCAGTTTAACTCCCCCCTGACCCTGGGAATAGGGGAATGGACGCACAGCTCCGAACCCAGCCCCGCTCTCGCCTGCACAACTCCCCCAAAACAGCCACCGTCCCTTTTAGGGACACATTCCCAGCCTACGCCCTCCTCCCACCTTTCAGCCCCGTGACGGGAAGGTGGATTTCTGTCAGCTTTCCTCCTTCCTAAACAGGGGAGCTCCACGTTTCCTTTCGTGCCGCTGGGTGTCCACAGGACGTTCCCGGGAGCTCTGCCCCCCTCAGCCTCCCGCGGGCCCGGCAGGGGCGGCGGTGCCGGCGGGACCCGGACCCTCGGACACTGAGTTATATCCCAGCCCTGCAAGCGTCCCAGGCCAGGCTGGACGGGGCTCGGAACACCCTGGGCTCCTGGAAGGTGTCCTGCCCATGGCAGGGGGTGGACGGAACAGGCTTTAAGCTCCCTTTCAACCCAAACCATCCCGGGCCCCTCACAGGTGCAGCGGCGGCCGCTCCGGGGCGGTGACACCCCCGGGCCAGCGGCGTCTCCGCAGCCCCCGGCCCCGAGAAGGGTCCACGGGACGAGCCCGCGCGGTGGCGGTGCCGTGCCTACCCTGAGCGCTGCAGTCGGCGCAGACCTCGCTGCTCCTCAGGCGCTTCGCCATCGCGGGACCGGCGGCAGCGGCGGCAGCGGGGCCGGTAACGGGCCCCGCCAGCCCCGGGCCGGCCCCGCGCATGCGCGCCCCGCCGCCCAGCGCAGCTCCACGCGTTGCCCTCCCCGCCATCTTTACTCCTGGCAGCAGCCTGCCTTAGACTCAGCTCCGGTTCAGCGGCGCAGCACCGAGCGCTCCCGCCCGGGGCCGCGCCCGCCCGCCCGCTGCACTCTCTCGGCTGAGTGGTGGGGAAGACGGGGCTTTGGAAGCCTGGTGGGAGAGGCCGCTTTCCAGCAAGCCCTGCCCTCACCCGCCATGGCGGGCGGGCGAGCGAAACCAAGGCCGGGCGAAGGCGGGGTGAGAGCAGCCGGTGCTGAGCGCCCCCCCCACCGCGCGGCCGGCAATGGGACAGCTGCGGGCGGCACGTTCCATCTGTCCGTCCGCAGAGGGGGAGGGGGGAGCAGCTTCCGCTTTCCGTGCGGTTGGCCGTGGCGGTGGAGTGCGGGGCACGGCGAGGAGCCCCCCCCTGCTCCGGCCGCGCTGTGGTTGGTCCCAGCCGTCCCTGGAGGGACGGGGCAGAGGGGCAGGGACGGCTGAGGGGGCGAGATCGGGGGGACCCTCGGCAGCGGGGCTGAGGGGGCACCGGCAGGAGACCCTCGGGAGCGAGGGGGCTGCGAGAGGCACCAGGAGCAGGGGAGACCCCCGCGGTGGGGTTTTTGCATGGGGCTCCCCTCGGAGCGGGGTGAAGGGTTCAAAGGGGGTTGCGGCCCGGGCTCGCACAGGCACACCTGGGTCAGGTGGGTGCCAGGAGAAACGAGAAGCTGAAAGGGTCGGGGCTTGAGTAACTTGGGATCTCCAGAATCCAGAGAGGGAAGAGTGAGGGGCCCTGGCTCCCCCTCCCCGAGTGTGTGCCGGGATGAGCTCCCCTGGCGGGGCCAGCAGCGCGTTCCCCCTCCACGTCCTGGTCTGGAATAACGACTACAGGCGGCTGGACGAGGAGCTGCAGGACCAGGTAACGGGGGGCCCGGGCCCTGAGGGGGCTGCTGAGGGGGGGGCTGGTGGCCCCAAAAGTGCTTGTGCCACAGTGCGGGGCTTGGTGCCTCTCGCTCACTGCTGTGCCAGGGAGAAGCACCCTGGTGGTAGTGCCAGGAGCGTTCGCTGGGCTTGAGGGATCCCTGCACTTCGCTACCTGTTTATTTGTGGTGTGGGAGTGGTGGAAGGAGGTGTAGGAATGTATTTTCATGTCAGGTATTAAGCGTTGGCTTCCCATCTGTAAAGCTTGGCTCTTAAGTATTCCAAGTGCAGCTGCTAGAGTAGCTCTTTGGGAGAGTTAGGAGTCTCTTAAAAAGGGCAGCTGTGATGGACATGAATTTATTTATTAAAGCAGTAAATAGTGTTTATCTTAATGGGAAGCCAGCGTGCACCAAAGGTGGCTGCTGCTGCCAGAGATGACACCAGCCCCTACCTTGCTAAGCACCATCAGTTCTTGTAGAGTTGTTGCTGTCCAAGATCGGGGGCAGAGTTTTTGTATTGGTTGGAATGTTTTCAGCATCTCTGGTAAAAAAAAAAAAATGGATCATTGTTCCATGCTGGAGAGTAGAAAACACAAAGCTGTCCCCTCTCTGGGACATGATGACGTAAGAAAACGGCCTGAAAGCTGCAGCAGAGCTCGAGCAGCAGAAATCCTTCTGGCTGAGCTGCTGTGGAAAAGCTCTGACACGGGCTAGAGTGAGGTACAGTTAATAAGCAGAGCTGATTAATTAATTATACCTGACACCACAAGTACATGAGCCCAAGACCAGCTGTGCCACCCCCTGACTGTCACCTGCAGCTCTAACGGTGCACCTGACTTACTAATTCCTGCTTAGAGCATGTTCCTGCCCTGGTTTGGGAGAATCTTTGGAATGCAGTCACTTTTTAAATCTAAGTTATGTCATCGTATGCATTAACAAAATCTTTAACCTCACTGGTACGTTGCTGCTGTGTGTTTATTTCTGACACCTGTGAGAGTTTGTCCTTAAATAGGGATCACTCAGCAGCTCCCAGCTGTGGAATGCTGCTTCCTCCCTCCATTCCCTGGGGAAACCAGCAGCGTGTGAAGATGTGTCTGTCTCTTAATTCCTTCACCTGCTTTTAAACACCTTCTTTTTTGAAGTGTTCCAAAGATATATTTCCTCCTGCTTTTCTGGGATGAGCTTCCTGCTGCCAGAGGGACGCGTGAAGGGATCGAAGCCACTTCCCAGCTGCAGCTAGGAGTGGCAAACTGGGTTGGGCATGTGGGGGCCACGGAACAGCAACAAAGAAAGTGGGGAGGGACCCCTGGAGCCTTTTACCTGTTGGTGCTGCAGGAGGTGGGGAAGCAAATTAATCAGTGTTCCACCCCAGAAATGAAGATGCATTAAACCGAAGCTTTCCCCACTCTGTGTGAGATAATCTGACTCAATGCTGTCAGATAACGCTGTTAACGTGCATAATAACCTTCCTTTCTCATTCTGCTATTGACTTTCCCCTTTTCCTTTAGTTATAGATGCTCTTCTGTTTCAAATCTCTAAGCTAATAGTGAAAAATGTGTAAGGTATGAGTATGTTGTGCTTGCATGTTTTGGATATTTGTGCCTGTGTAGTTTATTTTTTTTTTTTATTTTAGTGACTTGTAGAGAATGCCCTCACTCCTCATTGTGCTGTGTGTGCTTTGTGAAATACCATCTGCTTCTGTCCTTTCCAAAAGTGCTGTCCAAAATCCGTGTTGTATGCCCTGTTGCCTTTTTTTTCCCTTTTCCCCCCCTCCATTTTGTTGGATTTTAAGCCCTCTGTGGGGTCTCAGGCTGTCCGTGGGGTGATGCACACGGATGAGAGCTCCCATCTCCTCCTGACCCTTCTGGGGCGAGACAGAGGGGAAATAATGACAGAAAAAGAAGTGAGAAGCATCAACAAGAACTCCCATCCTACAGTTTTTGGGTCGTTTCACAGGCCCCGTGCTGCTTCTCCTTTTATTCACATGGGGAAGCGAGGCAGCCCCTCAGAAGGGCAGTGCAGTAGAGTTTGGGAACGGATCTGTGGGAATGGCAGGGAATAGGGACTCCTGGATTAGCCCTTTGTTTGTTCAAGCTCTGATGAGCTGATTTCTCTCTCGGACACTGACAGGATGTTGACCAGCGGGATCCGCGGGGCCGGACCTTGCTGCACTTGGCTGTTTCCTTGGGTTACATAGAATCTGCCAAGGTCCTCCTGCAGCACAAGGCAGATGTGACCAAGGAGAACGCGCAGGGATGGACGGGTAAGGACAGCCTGGGCTGCTGTGATACTTTCAGGAGCAGATGGTCTTTGTTTTTACGTGGAATTTTGGTCAGCAAGCAAAGTGACACGAGGCTGTGGCTGGGTTTCTTTCAGTTTTGCACGAGGCTGTCAGCACAGGGGATCCAGAGATGGTCCAGTTGATCCTGCAGCATCGGGACTACCAGCAGACCTCCATGACCCTCGGAGGAGTTCCTGAATTACTGCAGAAGATTAATGAGGTGATGATTTATTGAAATGTAAACTCTCACTCCAGACTGAATTCACTGCTTGAATTCTCATTCATGTAGTTCAGTTAAGTGAGCTATTGCAATCAGCTGGGCAATTGTGTTTTGTTCCAGCCTGCATGTTCCATAGTGCTGAGGGAGGTGGAGGCTTTTCCTTGACTTTATTTAAATCCTTTGTCATGAACTCCAACATTGGAGGGTGAATCTTGAAGGCATTACTGTCTCTCCAGTAAAACAAGGAAGAACAGCTCCCAGATAGCAGCAGGGGCAGGGCAGTGGCTGTTACTGCTACTTTCAATTGCTACTTTCAATTTCAATTTTAGCATTCACTTATCATTTCTCCAGTTCTGCTCCTCTTTTTTCTTGCTTTATGCAAAGTGTTCACAGGAAATGCTGTGCCGAATGTAAAACTATTTCATGAGGTATTCATCAAGTGTTTTCCTTCTGCAGACTCCTGACTTTTATGTGGAAATGAAATGGGAGTTCACTAGCTGGGGTAAGAATCCTGCTCCTTGTAACCAATTCCAAGCTGTAAAAATGAGTTAGAAATGTCCCACAACACAGGCAGGGAAAAATATCTGCTCCCCAGAATCCTTCTCTCTTCCCTCTCAAAATGACCTCTTGTGTTTTTGTTGCACAATTATTCTTTGTTTCCTGTTTATTTGGTGGGTTGGTTTTTAGTGGTGGAGAATTTAGCTGTTGTTGCAGTTGCTGAAGACTTTTCTTGGGGTATTTTTTTTACCTGTCCCTGGCCATCCATGACTGAAGTCATCTATGGATGCACTGCCTATTTGGGAAGTACCTGCTTTTCCCTGAAAGGAATGAACCCCAGGCCTCACAGCTAACTGAATATTTCAAATATCAAACTGTTAGACTGCCAGGCATGGGGTTTATGCCATTTCCCATCTTTCAGTCTGAACAAATATCTTCTTCCTTTTCATATCCATCTTTAAATTAGGCCGGTTTTGCCCTAAGCTGCTTCTTCTTAAAGCTAAAGAGGATCAGTATCTCACCTCCTCTGGAATGACATTCCCAGGAGTGATCAATCCCTGTTCTTGAGTTATCTCCTCTGTGCTGCACCTCTTGCACATTTTCCCTTCCCATTCCTCCCTTTTCTCCCAGTGCCCCTGGTGTCCAGGGTGTGCCCGAGCGACGTGTGCCGCATCTGGAAGAGCCGGGCCAAGCTGCGCGTCGACATCACCTTGCTGGGCTTCGAGAACATGAGCTGGGAGAGGGGCAGGAGGACTGTCATCTTCAAGGGAGAAGGTAAAGAGTTCACCTGCCTGCCCTCCTGATCCCCAGATAGCCATGTGAGCACAGTGAGAAATCCTGATTTTACACAAAAAGGCCTCTTGTGTTTTGTGAAGGTTTTGTGCTTATATTCGTGTCTCTTAGAGACACTGTTTTTTGATGGCTTGGCTTCTTTGCTTTGAGTAAATCTGGTATAAAAATTTGGTGATAGGGCTAAAATTTCTGTATTTTACTCAGTTTCCCTCCTTGTGTTCTGCTGCCCCACATATGAAAAATAATTTTAATTCCATCTCCAAGCTTGGTCCCAGCTGAGTGCAAAAACACCCAAACTTGATACACGATACACCCCCAGCTTTTCACCCTGGAACACTTGCTGAGTTTTTTAACTTGGAACTCTGCCTTTTCCACCAGACACTGGTGGCTGGGCAGAGCTCATTGAGATCAACCACGACGACAAGTTTGTCACGACAGAGAGGTTTGAGATCTCCCAGCACATGAAGCGTTTGACGTTGGGATCCATGACGCCCAAGAGGAAAGATGTGGAGAGACGCCTTACATCTCCAATCATCAGCACGTGCCTTGATACCAAAAACATTGCTTTTGAAAGGTGAGGCACAGAGTTTCTCTTAGCAAATCAACATTTTGATGTTCTGTTTGAAAAAAAGCTTTAATGATGAACTCGAAAAGCTTTGAGAATTAAAACTTTCAGGGCTAGGCCTGAAATTACTGTAAGCTTCACAAAGCACTAAGGAAAATTGGGTTGGTCAACTTGCCACTGTTGCTTGGCAAAAAGCTCCCAGTTGAAAGAAATCATTGGCAGAGAACTTGCAGTTTATCATATTAGTGGGGTAGAATCATTAAGATTGGAAAAAGCCTCTAAGATTGAGTCAATTGCTCATTGCAAATTTGCATTTCATCCAAATCCACGTGCTGGAACTAATGGACAAGAACTTGGATTTGGTAACAAATAAGTCAACTTTCACATGAATGCTTTAAATAAATGTGTACAGTGTGTCTTTTAACAGACACACATTTGTCTTCCTTCATTATTACACCTATTTTTCCAGGTATCTGGGGTTAATAATCTGTCAAATGTTGTTTAAAATCAGATTTAGAAGAACCAGCTGGGGGTTGTGTAGAAATGCAGCTGTGTAGACACTTGTGGTGTTCCCTTTTTGTCAGAACCACATCTGGATTCTGGGTATGGAGGACAGAAAAATCAGAAGGTGTCAATGGTTATGAAGCCAAGGTAAAGCCTGTTCTGTTCTTCTGACAGGTCTTGCAGCAAAGTGAAGTCTGGTTGTGCTTTTCCTGCATTTCCTGAATATTTCAGGTCTTAAAATTCCTGTTGGGATATTTATTGTGTTGCCAGCAGAATTGGGCTGGAGTGAGGAACTTCTAGGCCTGTGGAAGGGATGGAGCCCCTGTGCAGGAATGTCACCAGGGGATGGATATAGGGCAGAGGGGGGATCAAAGAGGGGAGAAGGGGGACAGAAGATTGAGCAGAGCTGCCAGCAGTCCTTCCCTTCCAAAGGCTGGCACTTAACTCCTGCTTCAACATTGCCATTGTTTCAGTGTGTGAAAGTTGAGGAACCTGTTGATAATAGCAGCATGGCAAGGGACCAGCAGCCTTGAGTGGCATCATGAATTCATGAACTGGGCTCTGCCCTGCTCCTGAGTCACAGCTGCTTAGAATGGTTCCACCTAACACTGGTTTTCACCTCCATTTCACCTCAGTGGAATATTTTTGAAGCTGGCTTTACAGCCTTACTGTGGTAGGAATCTAAGTTCAGAATCACAGGATTTAATTTCCCTGATTCTGTGTTTACTCCAGGTTTGGGAATTGGTGCAATAAATTACATTTTTTGAATTTTATTCCCCAGATGAGTAAGCGATGAGTAGCTTTTACATTTATCTGAAGGTTTTTCTTGGTGAGGCTGCAGGGGTGTTCAGCTGGACAGGGAGTTTATAAGTGTTCCTGCAGAGCTAAACTGTCACTAGATTTCATTTCTGAGGTCTTAAAACTAATCTCTGTTTAGAAATACTGTTCCCTGACTTTCCTTTTCCATTCCCTCTTAAAATCTCTTGGAAATGCCTGTCTGGTGTTGAGGTTGGTTCAGTTAGTTTTGTGTACATGAGGTTTTGCTGGGGAACTCTGGTTTTTTAACCTGTGGTGCTGCTTGGTTTTTGTCCCTGTATTTTTTGTAAGGTCTACATGGCAAACAACGTGAGCGTGATCACACGGATCAGAACAGAACATTTAACAGAAGAGGAGAAGAGGAGATATAAAGGTATCTTCCCCATAGGAAAATTGGAGATAAACAGAACCCTTTAACTCTCTGTCATCTCCTCTGTGTGGCTGAAGACCTGGGCAGACAGCAAGGAAATTCTCTTGCTGACTTTGCCCTGCTTTACTTTGACATGTTCTGTGTCTGAGGCAGCTCATTATTTCACTCTGAACCTACAAATGAACCTGGTTTTATTCCAGCTGTATTTAGAGGAAAGAAAAGCCCTTCAAACCTCTTGAAAGTTCACTGACAGTTTTAAAAGGCTGCATTTTTGCTGCTCTGAAATGTATTCCTGCCCTTACTTCACTTCGGCCATGGATACAAGATTCACAGAGGCTTTGTTTGCTTGGAATTATGTTTTGGTCCACTAATTTCTTCTGGTATTTGAATTAAAGGGTGACCAGCCAGTAATTTCATGTGGAAATTCTCCTACCCTGGGGCTACTGAGGCACTGGGACTCATAAAGGTGTCTGCTAATCAAAAAAACCACTGGCAATCTTTGCTCCATTCTGTGTGTTGTACCTGTTTTATACTGTCAGCTCAGGTCCTGGGCTTGCCTGATGAAGCTCACAGGAGATCTGAACAACTTCCCTTTGGGTTGGAAGCCTGGCCTGAGTGCCAGTTTTACTGCTAATTAATACTCATGGCTGTTTTTGTTTTCCTTCCTGTTACCTGAAGCTGACAGGAGCCCTCTGGAATCATTCCTGGGGACAGTGGAGCATGAATGTGGTGCTCAGGTGAGTGTCTGATGTCAGCACAGGTCACTGGTGTGTGGAGTCACCTCTTGTTTCCTTGATTTGGCAGCAATTTTGATTATGAGGTTTTTCATTTCCCCTGAGGATGTTTTTGTTTGGTTGGAAATAGGTGAAATTTAAGATCCCTTCCAACCCCAACCATTCCATGATTCCACGTGGCTTTAGAAACTCCCTTGCTTCTAAACTGCTGAAGAGCAGTGGATAATGGATTTGCTGGCTCTCTGTCAGGATGGCATTGCACATGTACAGGGATTTAGAGATTTTGGGTTCAAATACTCCATCAAAGGTTTGACTTTAGTAAAGGATTTGGAGCCTGGAAAGGCTGTGGCTCGTGTGTGCATTTCTGGTTGGTTTCCAGCTTTAAAGTATCTTAAGTAGATTTTTCCTGTCTCTAAAAAGCTTGGAGATTTTGAACCTCAGTAAAACCACTCTAATAACAGCTGGTATTTATGGCTGTGTGTCACTGTGTCTGAAATAGGGAATGAGTTACTTCACAAAGGGTAACTTAAAAGTTTCTTGTAGTAGCCACTGTCTGTTCAGTACTTTTTGGGTGTTTTTTTCCTTCTAGAGTACATCCAGGACAACAGAGTATGCTGCAACCAACAATCCCACTGCTATTACTCTGGAGGAATACTTCAATCCAGACTTTGATTTGAAAGGCAGAGACATAGGAAGACCAAAGGAAGTCACCATTAGAACACAGAAGTGAGAAATACCCTTTTTAACTATTTCTAGTTAGTCTCTTCCCAGTTATCTAATCCCTGGAAATAATTTTTTACAAATATCCAGTGTGGTTTTTCCCCCAGCTTTCACAATTAATCAGAAGAGATATCTTGAAGTACTCAGCTATAATCTATTTTTAATTCCACTGAGTGAAAGCAAATATTTGGGCTGGTGCTGGAACTTGTTAGTAACCTCCTGTCACTGCCCAACTGCCTGTTTTGCTTTGCATCTGTTCCTAAACTGTGAATTTAGGGAGTTTTATGCTATTTTGTCTTTAAGATTTAAAGCAACCTTGTGGATGAGTGAAGAGTTCCCCTTGTCTCTTATGGAACAAATCACTCCAATCATCGACCTGATGGCCAGAACCAGTGCTCATTTTGCCAGACTTAGGGATTTTATCACTCTGGAATTTCCACCAGGATTTCCTGTCAAAATTGGTAATATTTAGCAATATTTATTGTAGCATCTTGTCCATTTTTTTCGCTTTGTTTTTGCAATATATTATTTACAGAAACCACATTAGCTTTTTACTCATCTCACTAAATGATACCTAAAACATTGTCTTGTACATCTAGGGTCACAGAATCCAAATTCTGAATGAACAAATCAGAAATATCATTTTTAAAGACAGTGTCATTTCAGTGAGAAATGAGCTGTTGTCAGCCCCTTTCCTCTTACCTTCAGTGCCTTAAATTTGGCAAATCTTATTTTAAAGTAAGAGCTTTAGAGAGAGGTTGAGAATAACTAAGGCCACCTTCTTGGTGAGGTGAGTTACTCTGTGTTTTGTCATTATAGGAAGCTGTTGTGGAATATACCCCATAAACATGTAAGGCTTTGATGTAGGTGTGGAAGTGAATTAGAGTTCTCAGTTTGACAGAAATCTTATCCTCTTACAGAAATTCCCCTGTTTCACGTGCTGAATGCCCGAATTACCTTTGAAAATGTCAACAGCTGCAGGACAGCTGAGAGAACCTCTCCTGGAGGTGCACAGAGTGATGCAGGTAAGGGGTGGAAAGGTGCAGGGATCCCACCTTTTTTCCATCCCTGTCCATGGAATGCAGAGAGGAGAGAGAGAAGCTGAATTTCAGGGAATGGAACAGGGGGAGCTGCAAAAACATTCATCAGAATCTTTTCAGTTACAGCTTGTTACAAACAGGGCACAGTGTATCTGGAACTTCATTTGCCTTCTGTAGGTGCTACTTTTGAGGTCGACCAGTCGGTGTTTGAGATCCCCAAATCTTACCACATCCAGGATGATGGCAGGAACATCCACGTGCAGGATGAGGATAATGAGATCATGCAGTTTGCCATCCAGCAGAGCCTGTTGGAATCTGGTGGAAATAAAGTAAGTGCTGGGATCTGCGCAGTGGCAGCTTGGGCAAGGGTTGTGCAGCAAGAGCTGAAGGAAATCAGTGCAGGATCAGTTTTTCAAGACCTCAGAAGATAAAAATAATGTATTTCAAAGAAAAATTAAGGGTGGTTTAAGGGGGTACTTTCAGTGAGTTACTCTGCAGACATGCTAACTGCTGTGGGATTGTCTGTCTTTGCCCATCTCTAGGAATTGGGGGTGCATTCCAACGGAGCAGTTGCATATTCCCAGGACTTCAATATACAGTATCAGAAGTAAGTACCTTTTTTCACATCAAACCACACAGTGACAGAGCAAAAATACCCCCAGCAGTAGCATGAAGCAATTTTGCAAATTTTTTTGGTTGTATGTGAGTAGCAGATGCACAAAACTCAAGGTCTCTTCTTGTGCTTCTTCCAACTTTTCCAAGAAGCAAGAACTCCAAACTGGGCCTTCCTGGTTTATGTAGTGTAGTTCTTCCCAGCTGTGGGGCTGGTCTGTGCACACAACAGATTCTTTACCCACCAAACGAACCCAGTCCTTCTCTTCTGCTCTTAAAACTCTGAATTTGATCCCTCTGGGTTGAATGTTTGGTTATCAGAGGCTGCGCACTTCAAGGTAGCTCTTCTTTCTTTTCAAAATCTTTGTGTAATCCTTAAAAACCTAGATTTAATGGACACTTAAAAACAGGCTCTGGTGACTGTGGAGTCTTTCTGCATTAAAGTGCAAAGAAACCAAGGACTGAATCCTCTGGGTTCTTCTGTAAATGGAAAATCCTTTAAACCCAGGTGAGGATGCTTTTATAGGCCCATTGAAAATATAACTGTTGGTATCTATGAAAGATTCAGAGGAATCAAGGTTTGACATTGGGAATTTTACAAGTGTTAGAACAGCTGCTCTCATATCCTCAAACTGTTTTCTTCCCCCTGGGAGAGATTTTCAGGTTTGTGAGTCTAAAACACTTGCCAGGAAGGATCTTTGCAAGGAATATGAGACAGGCTCTGTCTCTTTTTACTTCTCCAAGTTGTTCTTTTCCATCAGGGCACTGCAGGAGAGCTTTCTGACAAGATCAGGGAACTCCCACAGCAGCAGCTCCAGTGAAGCTTCCAGCTTTGAGAAGGACCTGCAGCTTGCCATGGAATTGTCTGTGCGGGAGCAGGAGGAGCAGGAGAAGCAGCGGCGGGAGAAGGAAGATGCAGAGCTTCAGCAAGTTTTACAGCTCTCTCTTGTGGAAAAATAGCTCCTGAGTGACCTCCTGAAGCAGGGATGACCAAATCTGTGTAAAACTGGAGGTTTTCGGAGCTGGCAGTCTGAAGACCACTCCTGGATTGCTTAAGGAAACATTTCACCTGCCTTTTTAAGTTGGCATCAGCTGCAGAAACGTGATTTATTTTTGTTTGGGGGAGTTCCAGATCACAGGACTCCACATTTGGCTCCCCAACCATGCAGTCTTAGCTTTGAAGGAAATGTTTTTATCTAAACTTATTTATTGAAGAGCAGATGGAAATTTTGCTTTGCATCAGGATGTGGGATTGCAGTAAAGCTTGAAAGCCTGATTTATGGGGAGTTCAGGAGGGAAACTTCATTACTTACCAAAGAAATACTCATCTGCTTCATTATTTCTCAATAATTCAAAGCCATTGCCTGTTTTTCCAGCTGTTTGATGGGAGAGCATCTCCCTGCCTATACACACACGGTAGTTCTTCAAGCTGACAGATGTTTTCTGTTAGTTTTGTTTAGACGTGGTTCTCTCTCCTCTAGTTATTGAGACTTTTGGCTTAAGAGGGATGATTTTATACTTGAACAGCTCATCCAAGCTCCAGATTCAACTAGTGCTTTCTGAAAAAGGACAAAACAAGTAGCCAGTAAAATTTTAGATGCTGAAATGGGACCATCTGTCCAGTACAGCAGCAGTTTCTGCAGTGATTCCAAACCAGCTTGTTCCCGTGGTCAGAGGGAATTAAGGGATAGATACAGGTGCTTCTTTGGGATCTCTTGGTGTGCATGGCTGAGTGTGGGTGCTAAATGCAACCAGGAAAAGAATTCAGGTGAGATTTTAACGTATCCTTATTGGAAGAGAAGTTTTAATTCTGCAAGGGAAACGTGTGCTGCTTTTTAAAACCCCAACGCTTGTCCTTCATGTGAATACATCTATTTTTTTACCTGAATATTTTTATTGATTTTAAACCAAGCCACTAGGCCTGCACTCATCAAACTGGTCTTGTTAACGATTCCTAGGTGGGTTTTAACCAGCTTTCCTCAGGTTTTTGGCCATACAGGATCTTTGTAGCTCTTTTATCTGCGCTTCTGTCGGTGTTTACAGTACTCACACTGTGACTCTCGAGTGCACTCCACAAGTACCCGGTGAGCAGCCACAGGAAAGCCTTACAGTTGTTAAATGTGAGCAATATCCCTCTGCTCTGGCTGGCAGGAGTGGAGGAACCTTTGGTACAGCTGCTCTGAGCTTGCTCCTAACACTGCTCCTGTTCCTCAGGCTAAACAGGGCAGTTCTGGGTGACCAACTATTAATTAACCAACGTAAAATCACTATAAAACAGACTTGATCATAACCAAGGGGGCAGTTGGTAACTTGGAACCCTGTTTTAAATGAATAATCCATTGTTTTACATAGGAAATTATTACAGTTCCATCAGCCTACACTAGGACTGACCTCTCCACACTGGTTTTGTTCCCTGGGATAGCTTGCATCCCTAAAAACATCCTCCTGGGTGCTGCAGGAATGGGGACTGTCCTGCACAGGGGCACTGGGCTGGGTTGGAATTTCTTTCTTTGCAAAGGGGATTACTGTGACTGTCACAGTTGGGAAAAGGGAATAGGCCTCGTGTTGAGCTCCTGACAGGGTGGGAGGTAGGAGATGGAGCCGTGGGCATTCCTCCAGTGGGAATAAAGAGTGCTGGTGTTACAAACCCATCTGCCTGGCATTGCCTGTCTTCTGCTAAGCATTTCAAAGGTTACAAGAGGGGTAAAAATAGCATTTTTCAAGCTGACTTGTTCTGGTTTTATATTTAAACTAAAGAACATTGAGCACTTTCAGTTGAAGTTTTGTTACGCTCCTGCTTCTTAGTCTGGGACTGTAAAATAAATTGGATTTGCTTTTCGGGTTTTTTGGGGTTTTTTTTTTTTTTTTTGCTTTCTTTGACATTTGTATCATTCCAGCTAAAACTGGAAGGCCCTGCTTCCCTCAGCTAGGTGATGCTTCTCTTAAAGCCTGACTTTTAACCCATTCAGTGTAAGATGGATGCCCTCTGTGTGCTGGATGAAAAACCAAGAGGTACTGCACATTACACCACACACAGTTATTTTTTTTTTCTAGCACTGTATTTGGAGTGTTTTTTTTTACTAATTATCTGCCCTCTTGTTGTATTTTGGTACATTAAAGTGACATTATCATCTATGGAATTCTCAAAGGTAGTTCTGGTTTAGTGTGAATCAGACACATAATCCCCAGAACCACTTTTTGGACATTTTCAGCCAAGTTTTGAATCTCCCTGTCATGAAAAGGGGGAATCAGTACAACACAGGTGAAAGGCAGGAGGGTAACTTTATTAAATTCTCTCTGCACCTTCCCATAAGAGAGGAGCAGGGGATTCTGAGTGTGTTTCATATTTAAGGCCAAGACTGTTGTGTAATGAGTCCAACCTCTCTGAGGCAGCTTAAGGCTGATGGAGGAAAGAAGAGCTCAGAGTTACAAACACTTGCAACTTCTAAAACTATAACCAGCTTTAAAAGTTCTCTAAGTTCATGCTGTTTGTTCCTGAAAGCAAGACTGTGCTTTTTTTGTACTTCTCATCCCATTTCAAGGCTTTTAACAGCATCCACTTCATGATTTTCTTTATTTGGAAACCCTTCTTACACTGCTTTGGCTGAGTTTGGATTCATAGCTGGGCTGCTGGTAACTGCACAACCGTTGTAGGATGTGCTTCCATTGTGCTGTTAACGGCTCCTTGCTGACAAACATCCATGGAAACGTTCCCCCAGCACTGCCATCCTGTTCCCTGGCATCCCCCAGCACTGCCATCCCACCCAAAACAAGGTAGGAGCTGTGAGGGAACCAGAGGTGGGAATCGGGACAGCCTCACTCCCTTTGTGGAGCCACAGCCCAGCACAAACAGCACAGCCGTGAATAAATAAGAGCCTGGATTGTTTACTGAGCGTTTTATTTGTACAAAGAGGCATAGCAGGGAGTGAGGAATGAGAGCAAACAGGAATTCTGCTCCCGGGAATGCAGAGCTGGGGCTGTGAGCTTCACCATCCACCCCCACGAGCAGCGCAGGCTGCAGGCCAGGCTTCACAGTGATGAAGGACCGAGAAAAATCAGGGACACAGGAATCAGCAAAAGGAAGAGCAGAAAGCAATAGAACAGTGCTGCCTTGCTGCCTCACTCTTGGATTAATAACTCCATCTGTTTGAGGCCAGGCTCACCGTCATTTCACTAAACAGAAAGAAAATCCCTGTTCAATGCCAGCACTCGGTGTCCTTCAAACAGAACAGAAAACACCTCAGATGCAGCTCAAGGGCTTAAGAGAGCAGGTCAACAACAATTGTTCTGGAAGTTACATTTCAAAACTCTAAATAAATTACTAAGCAAAACACCCCTATGTTAAATATCAAAGTAATAATTAGTAAAATCCAGTTACTACTTGTAGCAGTGCAAAACAAAATAGCAGCATTCGTATGGAAGTGGGATTCAGTGTAAAAACTTGTTACTGAAACTGCAGAAAATGAGTCTGGTTGGAGCTCGGACACTTCCAGAGCATCTGCCCAGTTTGCAGACCTTTGGAAGCTCCTGTTTCCAGAAGGACAGTGACCAGCACATGCTGGAATCCCTCACCTGCACCCCAGATCCCAGCAGGTTCAGCAGGGCTGGTTTGATGTGAGGCTACCTGGGGTGTTTTAGCCAGGAGTTAAAGCAAATAATGTCGGGAATGAAAAGCCTGGCTCGGGAAAACTACACCAGGATCGGGTCATGCATCAGTGTTTCTGCTCAGAGGCAAGAACGGACCAGACTCCCACCCACCATCAGCGGGTCACTGAACTTTTGCCTTTGGACTATTTTTTAAAGCTCATCCTGTCCTACCCCCTGCCCTGACAGGGACACCCCCCACTAGCCCAGGTTGCTCCAAGCCCCATCCAACCCCCAAGACTCAGCGTTCAAACAAGGAACTGAATTCATCAGAAAGCAAAAAGGAGACGTGGTGTGACTGAGCACGTGGAGCTGCTCCTCGGACAATGTCCCCAGTCTGGCTCTGTCCTTGTGCCGTGCCAGGCCCTGGCTGCCTGCACGCCCCAGGGATGCTCTCGAGCACACGGTGTCGGATCAGCCTCGCCAAAACGCTGCGATTTGGGAGGAAGGCGCCTTGCTCCAGACCCCGCTCCAAGCCAGACGGGTTTGCTGCGGACACACCCCCAGGAGCCCCTGGAGTCTGCTGGCTGAGGTAGGGGGTGATTTCCAGCACCCGGTCAGACCATTGTTGGAAGCCACATCACGATGGAGCCATGTGGTACAGCACGGGCAGAGACGGGTGAAAAGCCACGCTCGCATCCTCAGGGCATCGCCAGCAGCTGACGGGAGCGGCGGCAGGACGGCGGGGACCGGAGGGGAGAATCCGGAGCAGGGCTGGGAGGGTGGGTAGCGGCCGGGAGAACCCGCTGGCTCTGGGGCAGCGGTGGCACGGTGGGTACCGGATGGAAGAACCTGATGGGTCCGGAGCAGTGCCGAGATGGTGCGTGCTAGATTGGAGAACCGGCAGGACCGAAGCAGTGCTGGGATGGTGGAAGGCAGGTGGGAGAACCAGGTGGGATGCAGCATTCCCTCGATGCCCCGGCGGGTCCCGCTCCGCTACCGCCGCCGGACGGGCCGGTAGACACAGATGGCCATGAGGATGATGGTGAGCAGGAGCGCGCTGAGGATGCTGCCCAGCAGCACTGCGGTGCGAAAAGAAAAGAACATTAATTAATAACGCTGCCTGACCACCTCGCGAGCTCCCGGCCGGATCGTGGCGGGGCAGTGCCCGCTGCCCATCGCTCCTCACCCAGGTTCTGGTGCTGCAGCACCGCGTAGGGCCGGCTGCGCTCCGCCGGGCCCGGGGACAGCGGGGACAGCGCCCAGCCCCGCGCCGCCGCCAGCCCCATCGCAACGCCACACAGCCGCGGCCCCGGCACGCCACGGACCCCGCCGGCCCCCGGGCTTTGTGCGCCGGGCCCGGCCCTGCCCCTTCCTGCCGCCCGCCCCGCCCCGGGACCGGCCTTCCGGGGGAGCGGGGCAAGGGAACCGCACCGGGAGCGGCCCCGGGAGCGGCCCCGGGAGGGACCCGCGTGTCCACCCCGCGCGTCCCTGAGCCCCCGTGGGCATCTTCTCCCCGCCGCAAAGCCCCGTGTGTGCCCCCCAGGCCCCCGCTGTCACGAACGTGGGTTCTTGTAGGTGTTTAATGGGCCCCAAACACCGAGCAACGCTGCGATGGGACGGGACTGGGAAGCCACGGCAGGAGGCTGATTCACGCCGGCCTCATCCCGAGCCAGGATTTGGTTTTAAAATGAGGTGTATTAGGGTCTTCCCTGCTTCAGGTGCCTGTTCCCTGGATCCCCCGGGATGGCGGCAGAAGGCACCGACCTGCCCGGCTTCAGCAGCCTCTGGGACCCACCCCTGGGCTCGGGCAGTTCCTCCGCCGGACTTCGGATCTTTGTGGCAGGACAGGGAGTGTCTGTTCAGCGACAGCCCCGCCGTGTCCCCCAGCCCAGCCCGAGCTCTGAGCCACGCACGGCGCTCCATGAACACAGCACGGCGAGCTCCGGCTCCTCTCCCTGCCCTCCGAGCATCGACATCAGCTTTATTTTCCAAACACTCACGGCACAGCTACAGACATGCACTGCTCGCACCCGCGGGGGCTGCACGGGGCTTGGGGCGATTCCTCCGTCTGCTCCGGGAGCTGGAGTTCTCCTCCAAACCCCGGGTGTTTTCCCCCGTGGCTTCCAGCCCCGGGGCCGCAGCGGTGGGTCCCGTTCTCCCTGCTGTAGGTCGCGCCTTCTCCTGCCAGCAGCGAGAACGGGCTCTGCTCCGCCAGGACGTGCCGGCGGTGCCGCTTCCACCGGGATGCCCGTGGAGATGCCAAGAGCCAGTTCGTGGCGAGGAGGACGAGGGCAGCTGCCCTCCTGCTGCCCCATCGCTGTGCCAAGAAGCGAGCCAGAGCCGTCTCCGTGTGCCCCGGCCGTGCCACCGCTCTACAGGACGGGGGCCATACCCACCCCCTCTGCCTGGGGGGCTCGCGTGGTCTTCTCGGGCCGGATGCAGATGGCGAGGCGCTGAAGGGGAGAGACAAATTTCCATCGTGCCATGGAGCCACGCTCCTCCGAGCCCTTCCCCAGACAGCTCTCCCGGTGGGATTTGATGGCCGCGCGAGCAAAGATGCTGAGGATGCATCAAGCACCTGCCCAACTCCCCAGCCCCAGCCTCGGGCTGGCCCCTGCCCACCCCAGCCCACCCAGGAGCCATGGGATTGTCCGTCCTGCTCCTGACCTGCTTGAGGGACCCCGGTGTCCAGACGAGCTTGTACACCATGTAGAGGGGGACGCAGATGAAGGACGATGCTCCGATGAGGAATCCTACCGAGATGCTCCACTCAGGGTACTGGTAGTCAAAGAGGGTCAGGGGCGGCTGGTCCAGGAGGGAGCTGATGACTATGAACTGTAACGAGCAGAGCCATCAGGGGCCTCGAGTCCTGTGAGCAGTTTGGGCCCCTCACACCAAGACAGACACTGAGGAGAGTGTCCAGAGAATGGAACAGAGCTGGGGAAGGGGCTGGAGTAGTAGGAGTGGCTGAGGGAGCTGGGAAAGGGGCTCAGCCTGGAGAAAAGGAGGCTCAGGGGGGACCTTGTGGCTCTTCACAACTCCCTGACAGGAGGGGGCAGCCGTGGGGAGGTCGGGCTCTGCTCGCAGTGAACAAAGGACAGAACCAGAGGAAATGGCCTCAGGTTGTGCCAGGACAGGATGGACATCAGGGAAAATTTCCTCACCAAAGGGGCTGTCCAGCCCTGGCACAGCTGCCCAGGGCAGCAGTGGAGTCCCCATCCCTGGAGGGATTTAACAGATGTGTGGATGTGGCCCTTGGGGACATGGGTTAGTGATGGCCTTGGCAGTGCTGGGTAATGCCTGAACTCTTTGATCTTAGAGGGCTTTTCCAACCTGAATAATTCTTTGATCTCCCCAGCCCTGGCACTGATGGCAGCTTATCCCACAGGTTATCAGGGTACAGGGATGGAACAAGACGATCTTCAAGGTCCCTTCCAACACAAACCATGCTGTGATTCCATGATTTTGTGACCACCACCCAAGTCTTGCTCCTCCCTCTGTTTTTCCCAAATCCCAGCCAGCGTGGACATCCCAGGGACATCTCCCAGGCTGGGTGAGGGCTGTCTAACAAGCCCCGTGAGCCGGTGGCCTGCGAGGGCTGCGCAGCCCCGTGCTGAAACAAAACCCTTTGCTTTGATGATAATACTCCTCTCTTTAATAACCAGGGCAAAGCGCTTAGAGCCATAATTAATCCTCACAAGGCCTCTTCTCCTGCAGATCCGGCGAGATTAGACCCCTCTGCCGATGGCAGCCTTTGAAGTGCCGTGGGAGCTGGCATTTCAAAGGGACGGATCCAGCCCAGCACACGGGAGATGGACCCGTGGCCGGCCCTGCCAGGGATGCTGTGTGCTGGGAGGATGAGACAAAGCTGCACTCGCACCCATGTGAGCACCCAGCTTTGCCCAGGAGCTGCAGAAAAGGCTGGAAAATGTATTTCCAGCTCCCTTTCTCGGTGAGGTGCTGGGGCTGTGGGCAGTGGGCAGTGCCCATGGCTGGAGCAGCAGCACAGGGAGGGCTGACAGGAGGTCCCACAGCCCTGTCCACTCTCCTGGCAGCTTGGTCACCTCGTGTGAGTGAAAGGGAAGTGGCTGTCCTGCAGGGTGCCCCAAGGGACAGCGATGACCTTGTCCATAATTCGGCCATGGATACTCACTGCCAGCAAGGCCGGGCTGATGGCGACCCAGCACAGCTTCCAGAAGAGCCCCGGGGTGAAGCCCAGCATGGCTTTGACATCGTGGGAGAACCTCTGGATCCCTGCGAGAGGAGAGAGCAGTCCCAGCCCCGGGATCCCGCTGGGGATGTGGGCACAGGGATATCCACAGGGACACTGCGCCCTCTGTTCCCATCCCAGCCTGGCCAGGAGCCACACGTGGGCTTGTGCCCCTCAGTGCCCGGGGTTTACTCACCTGTGGAGGGTCACACCCCCGTGTAGGTGCCCACGGGATGTTTTCCATGCCAGAGGCAGTTTCTTACCATAAAACCAGGAGACAGCGATGGTTTCCAGGAGCACCACGGCCAGGATGGAGCAGCCGGCACCGAACTCCTCCAGCAGCTTCACCACATAGGCTCCCCCCTGGAGCAGCACGAGGAGGGGGAGGCTGCAGACCCCATGGAGGTGAAGGAGGGGGTGTGGGGGTCCAGGGCAGGGCAGTGCCAGTGGAACTCACGTAGGTGAGGGTGCTGAGGGAGCCCAGGAAACAGACTGTGATGAGGCCGAGGACAAAGAGTTCCCGTCGCCCTGCCAGGACCTGGGGGTACTCGTCCATCACGGCCGTGATCACGGCCTCCAAGCCCCCAAACTGCAAAGGAAACGCTGGCGTAGGGTGGGGAAAGGGGATATGGGGACAGTCCTGCTCTCCAAGAAAACCAGCAAGGCAGAGGGGGGATATCCCATCCCATCCCATCCCATCCCATCCCATCCCATCCCATCCCATCCCATCCCATCCCATCCCATCCCATCCCATCCCATCCCATCCCATCCCATCCCATCCCATCCCATCCCATCCCCACCTTCCTAAGGCCATAACTCCCCTTGTCACCCCACTCACTATCAGCTGTGGGACATGGCTACCCCTGCTCCTACCGTGCTGTCCAGCCCCAGGGTGATCATCATCAGGAAGAAAATGATGGCGAAGAAGGTGGACCCCACCATGTTGGCGATGGCTTCAGGGTAGGTGATGAAGAGGAGGCTGGGCCCTGGGAGGGGACACTGGCTTGGTTGGCTGTTCCCTGGCACAGCCCCGGGGGTGGGAATTCTCTTGGGGAAGAGGCTGCTGGAGGGAGGAGAACCTTTATCTCTGGCGACATCCTCCACCTCCACGTCCCTCATCTCGGCCATGTAGCCCAGCACGGTGAAGATGACGAAGCCTGAGAGGAAGCTGGTGAGGCAGTTCACAGCACTGGTGACGAGTGCGTCCCTGCAAGGCAGAAAAGAGGGACAAACCCCCCACTCCAGGTCAGCCCTCACCCCACTCCAGCTGCCCTGGCCTTCCCCCACTCCAATTCCCTCTCCTTTCCACACCAAAACCACCAGTGAAAGATGCTCAGCCTTGCAGCCACGGGGACCAGGAGCTGTTGGGATGTGGGGCACAGGAGCTGTTGGGATATGTTTATGGGGCACAGGAGCTGTTGGGATGTGGGGCACAGGAACTGTTGGGAAATGGCTGTGGGACACAGGAGCTGTTGGGGTGTGGCTGTGGGGCACAGGAGCTGTTGGGATGTGGGGCACAGGAGCTGTTGAGATGTGGGGCACAGGAGCTGTTGGGATGTGGGGCACAGGAGCTGCCAGAATGTGCCTCCACTGTAGCTATGCTCATCAGGACCCTCACCGGTAGCAGTTGTTGTGGAAATGGTTGTAACTGGCCAGAGCAAGGAGGACTCCGAACCCAGGACCCAAGGAGAAGAAAATCTGTGCAGCAGCATCCACCCAAACCTGGAGGGAGAAACGACAGGAGGATGGGCAGGGCAGGGGGTCCTTGGGGCTGGGATGGGGCTGGGAGGTTCCCCACGGAGTGCCCACCCATGGCACGGGGATGGGGCTGTACTGGCACAAGTGTCCAGACCTCCTCTCCTGCCTGCCCTGTGCCCCTCAGGAGATGTCCTGGGATCCAGGGAGCTGCTGTGGGATGGAGTGAGCTCGTTTCCACCCTGGGGTCCGGCAGCAGCAGAACTAAGCAGTGCCACACGTGCTCGGAGCAGGGATGGATGGAGGGGAGCCCCGAGTCTGCAGTGCCTGCTCCTGCCCAGCAGGTTCAGTGCTGGCAGCACGGCCCTCATTACCTTTAATGAGAATTCTCAAGTGCTGCCTGGTAATTACCCACAGGAAGCCCATTGTCAGCCCAGGGGGGAGCACGGCACAAACAAAACCGGCCAGAATGAGATGGGTGATTCAATTATGGATTTACATTTCCAACAGCCTGTCCAGGGCGCCTCGTTTCTGTGGGAACAAGGGCCCCGTTGCCCTGTGGTGGGGCCAGACCCATGGGCAGGGCTGGGTGGGTGTTCTGGGGAAGGTTTTGGGTCCCACCACACGCTCACCGCGGTGCTCAGGAGCTTGCCCCAGTCCGGACGAAGGTAGAAGACGACCCCTCTCCAGGCTCCAGGCAGGGTGGCCCCTCGGATGAGCAGGATGAGCAGGACCACGTAGGGCAGCGTGGCTGTCACCCACACCACCTGGAGGGAGGCAGCTGTCACCCCGTGGCACCACTGAGCACCCAAACCCCGTGTTGGGCTCACTTGGGGTGGCCTCAGGGGCAGGAAGAGGTGACATTCCCTCTTCCACAGCCGGGTGAGTGGCAAGGTCCCCAGCAGGTGATGGGTCCCTCCTGCCCTGGCAGGGCAGTGCTGGAGCTCTCCTCACCTTCCCAGAGGTTTTCACCCCTTTCCACAGGCTGAAGTAGACGATGGTGAAGATGAGGAAGAGGCAGAGGAGCAGCTGCCAGCGGATCCCCCCGATGTCATACAGACCCCCAGATTTCTGGATCTCCAGGACCTTCCTCCTGCAGGGAGGGATTCCCATGGCCAGGAGCAGGCTCAGTCCCAGGCAGGCAGTCCATGAGCTCCTCAGGAGCATTCCCACCCCAGAGCCTGCTCCCAGTGCCCCCTCAGCTCAAACACACCATCCACATCCGTGCACTTACGTGTAAAACTCCTCGGCGGGGGACCTGGAGAAGTTGGTCCAGGTCACGTTGCTCTTCCCGAAGTAGTTGGTGCAGTCAGGGGTGTTCCAGGGGTTGTCACAGCTTGCCCAGGGCAGGGTGCCCGAGAAGGACGAGTAGAAGTAGTAGAGAGCCCAGGCGATGATGGTGTTGTAGTAGAAGGAGACGTAGAGGCCGATGATGCAGATGGCAAAGCCGATGCCTGGGAAAAGCAGGATCGGGCTCAGCCCTGGGACACAGCTTTGGGGGTCACGGTGGCACCTGGGCTGGGGGTCTCTCACCTTTAAAGATGGGGCAGATGCGCTTCCAGATGGGGATGGCACCTGTCCTGTGGAACTGCCCCAGGGCCAGCTCCATGTAGAAGAGGGGCACCCCCCCAAAAACAGCCATCAGCGTGTAGGGGATGAGGAAGGCTCCTGTGGGGTGGGGAGCACAGCAGGGGGATCACCAGGCTGCCAGGGGACCATGGCATAGTCACCTCCCTCCCTCCTGGTGCTGCCCCAGCGGGTTTGGATGTGTCTGTGAGAAGCTTTGGAAATGATCAGGTCAGAGGAGCTCAGAGATGTGAGACCCTGCTCGGTGTTTTGGCTTCCCAGCACAGCCCCACTGGTATCCCATCCTTCACTAGGGAGGCACCATTTGGCCAGGATGGAACTGATGCCTTTCCTGGTCTTAAAAACCAAGAGGCGAACACGGTTAGAAGGGGAAAAAGGGTTTTACCTTGGTATTTATTGTAAGGATCCTTAGGTGCACCACGAACAGGTCGAATACACCTCTGTGCACCTCACCATCGCCACCGCAAAATCTCCCTCTTCTAAATCTGGTCTTACATTCTAGGTCTTACTAATTAGCATATCTATCAAATATTCCCCAATGAGAGGCTCAAATGAGCCCCCCCTCCCAAGGAACCTTCCCCTGGATGGTTCTATCTTAGTTTACAAAATGTGTTCTGGAGAGGACCTTGGGCTCTGGGCACCCTGGCACCCGAACTACGAAGCCTCTAAAATGTTTAGTCTCTTGGCTTAACAAACAAGTCCAAGAATGTAGGCAAAAAGCACCGAGAGTACAGAAGTTGCAAAAAGGTATAACAGGGGTATAAAAGAAAAGGCAAAATTCATCATGGCATCAGAACAAAGAGCCACACAAACCATCGGGGTGCAGGGGAGGGGACACCCAGCACCCCTCAGGTCTAGAAGAGTTTTGGAGAAAATCTGACTGAATATGCGCAGCCACCCCAAGACACATCATTAACGCTGTAATCTGCATTATTCATTACATCCTCATTTTTACTGGGGCTACACTTGTACCCCATGGAGCTTTTGGAAGTGGAGCTGCTCTCCGAGTTCTGCTGGGATTAGTTAATTTAACCCCCACGGCTCCTCCCTCTGACAGATGTGTCTGTGTGCTGTGGCATCCCCAGCACCCCAACATTCCCAGTATCCCCAAAATCCCCTAGCACCTCCAGCATCTCTAGTATCCCTAGCACTCCCAGTGTCCCCAATATCCCTGTCATCTCCAGTATCCCAAATATCCCCAGCACCCACCTGCACCCCCCCATCAGCCTGGCAGGACTGGCTCAACAACACCAAGTGTTTTCCATGTTTTTCCTTCCAGGCAGAGCCCGGGTGAGTCCAGAGCTGCCCATCCCAGTGTTCCCACTCCATGGGGCTCTGCTTCCCCCAGAGCTGCTCCCTGAACTCCTCAGCCTCCTGTGTGCGTGGGGCAGGTGGGAACCACCCACCCAAACCACAGCCACGCAGAGGGGCTCAGCTCTGCTCCCAATCCCACAGGAGCAAGTCGCAAATAATTCTGTTCACCTGGGATCCACAGTTTTGCCTTGAGTATGGAACTAATTATCTCTTTCTCATTTTCCCAAGCAGTAGAGGATGCTCCCCGAAAGCTGACTTTGGCAATTAAATCTGCTGCGCTTTCCCAAACAGCACAAAATTCTCATCCCTCCTTTTTCATTTCCATGTTATTGGGGGGGGGGGGGGTTCCATCCTGCTCCATTCCAAGCAATTTATTTAGTTGTCATTTACTGAAGGATTTTCCCTTCATGGTGTTTCTGTGTCTTCGCTTCCCATGGATCCCTCAAAGCCAGGGCTGCTCGTGGGGTCCAGCACTGCCAGCCAGGATCCACGGCAGGAGGGTGGGAGGCTCGTGAGGATGATTTTAAACCATGAGCCATCCCAAAAGGGCAGCTTCCCAGAGACCCGAGATCACAAAGTGTGTGACCCTCTCAGCCCCAAATTTACAGATCTTAATCCTTTTTTGCAGTTTGGACCATGCTAATTTTCCCTTTGTGATCCTAGAGCTGCTAACGCACCCCTAACCCCACTGGGAAAGGAGGGAAAGACCAGGAAAGGAGGGAAGCACCCCAGGGAAGGAGGATGGAGGGAGTGGAGGAGGATTTTGAATGAAGAAAGACACAAACAGAAAAGAGACAGATGTCAGGAGAAGTTGGGTCAGTCTCTAAACCGCCCTGTCTGAAGTGGAGCAGCTGGAAACAAAGAAGGAAAAGAAAGAGTGAATTTTCCGGAGTGGGAAAGATGGAAAATGAGGAAAAAGGCATCTTTTCTCCAAAAGAAGACTTAAATAAACCCAGTGGCGTCCTTACCCCCTCCGTTCTGGTAGCAGATGTAAGGGAACCGCCAGACGTTGCCCAGATCGACGGCGAATCCGATGACGGAGAGGAGGAAATCCATCTTTTTGCTCCACTTGTCCCTGGGGTGGGTGTGGGGGTTCGGGGGCGCGGGGCTGGCGGGGGGACCCAGGCAGGGCTGCTCTGCCATCCTGCCACCCCGGCAAATCCTGCAGGATTCAGGCTGAGTAACTTGGGGCCGGGAAGGATTTTTCTGTTGCTGATGACAGATCCGAGGAGGGGAGGGTCAGGCTGACTGCGCTTCCCCACCTCCCGCTGGAAACCCACGGCACGGAGAGCAGCCGGCAGGGAAAGCAGAGCCAGGCTCTGATCAAAGGCAGCAGGGGAGAGCAGCCCCCGAGCGTGGGGACCGGGCTGACCCCGCAGGGACCAGCATCATCCCACAGGGACCAGCCTGACCCCGCAGGGACCAGCCTGACCCCTCAGGGACCGGCATCATCCCACAGGGACCAGCCTGACCCCACAGGGATCAGCATCATCCCACGGGGACCAGCATCATCCCACAGGGACCAGCCTGACCCCGCAGGGACCAGCATCATCCCACAGGGACCAGCATCATCCCACAGGGACCAGCCTGACCCCGCAGGGACCAGCATCATCCCACAGGGACCAGCCTGACCCTGCAGGGACCGGCATCATCCCACAGGGACCAGCATCATCCCACAGGGACCAGCCTGACCCTGCAGGGACCAGCATCATCCCACGGGGACCAGGCTGACCCTGCAGGGACCGGCATCATCCCACGGGGACCAGGCTGACCCCTCAGGGACCGGCATCATCCCACAGGGACCAGCCTGACCCTGCAGGGACCAGCATCATCCCACGGGGACCAGCCTGACCCCGCAGGGACCAGCATCATCCCACGGGGACCAGCCTGACCCTGCAGGGACCAGCATCATCCCACGGGGACCAGCCTGACCCTGCAGGGACCAGCATCATCCCACAGGGACCAGCATCATCCCACAGGGACCAGCCTGACCCTGCAGGGACCGGCCTCACCTCGTGGGGACTGAGCTCACCTCGTGGGGACCAGCCTCGCATTGTGTGCATGAACATCACCCCGTGGGTCCCACCCAGGGGAGGGGATTCTAACTCAGTTTTGGGGCTGAGGTGGTAAAATGGGACCGTTTTTCCTCCTCCCTCCTGACAAATCCCTGTTTCTCTCTCTGTGGTGTGTTTTGCTAAGGAGGTGACACTCGTACTTGCAGGGGAAAGTCGGGAATCACGGAGTGGTTTGGGTTGGAAGGGACCTTTAAAGGTCATCTCATCCATCTGGGCTCGACGGGTCTCTCTGGGGTGTGAGTTTCTGGGGATAAGCCACATGGAAGTGAAATAACTTTGGCAGCTGAGCTGTGACCAGGAGGGCACGGCAGTGTCCCCAAAGCCACCGCTCTGCCCTGTGACAGTTCAACAGCAAAATTCATCGCGGTGAAACGCACAGGGCTTGCACAGACCCGGAGTCACCGGCTTCTCCCGGGCCTCTGGGGGCCTCCAGCCCCGGCTTTCACAGCCTTTCCCATCTGTAATTAAAAGAAACTACAGGAGAGATGGAGCTGCGGCTCCCAGGGCCATGGTGAGCGGGTTGCTGTGACGACGTGACGCAGCTGCCCGGCACGGGAAGCCTCTGGACACTGTTAATCCCTCAGGAACACACACGGAGACCCGTTAGAAACCTCCAGTTAAAAGCACTTTTTTTAATGTGTTGTTGTTGTTGTGTCTGGCCCTGGCTGCTTGGGCCGTCAGAGAACGGAGTCACAGAATCGTGGAATCGTTTGGGTTGGAAAAGCCTCCAGGTGGGTCCAGTCCTGTCAGTGCCTGCACAGGGTGGGCTGAACTCCATGGGCTTCTCCCTCTCCGCCGTGGAGCCTGGAATTATTGTTGCTTTAACACGAAATTATTGTTCTTCGAACACCTCTCCCCTGAAATACAGCAGTTTTCCGCTGGTGGGTGAGGAGCAATGAGAATTTTCCCCGAGGGAAGGGGTTGGGTGGGAAGGGCTCAGGGTGGTCCCTGAGCTGAGGGGCAGCGAGTGGAGATTGGGGAGTCCCGGCAGAGCCCCTCCCGATCAGTCCCCGCTCCTGAGCCCGGTGTGGCTCCCCCTGAGCCCAGCCCCAGCACAGAGGTGAGGGACAATTAATCTGCTGCGGTTTATCCGGGATTTGTGTCACTCCTGGCCCTTCCCAGCGCCGTGGATTCCAGTCCTTCAGCGCGGGAGTGGAGATGAAAGCCGAGGCTGTGGGGGCTGCCAGAGGGGGCTGCCCTTGCCCCGGGATTTGGGGTGAAGGTGAGAAATCGCCGCTGCCTGCGGAGAGTGCCGGAGGAGCGGGGTTCAACCCCCTGACCAAAGCCCATCGCGAGGCATAAATAACAGAACTGAGGCGGCTGGTGCCATAGCAACTGTGAAAAATAATAGATAATAGATAGCAGCTCTTTCTCTGCTGCTGGCCCTTCTTTTCACCGAGGGGTTTACGTGGAATGGCTCGGTGTGACGAGCGGGAGACCCCCCTGTGCCCACGTCCTGCCAATGCTCAGGAGGGCTCAGCAGATGGGCACAGGCACTGCCAGGGGTCTCAGGGGTCTTTGGGGTCAGCGGGAAGCCGGGACAGCCCCCTGCATCCCTCGAGCACCGGACAGAGACCCATTTCCCAGTGTGAAGTCGCGGCTGTACAGACTCCGGCAGCTGTTTAAACCTAACCTCCTTTCTCTCCTGAAGTCCCTCTTGTTTCCCCCACACCGAGCTGTTAAATCACACCCGGGGGAAGCAGAGCGGGGCCTGCCGGAGCCTCCACGGCCGCAGCTATTCCCCACAGCCGCTCCCAGCCGCGGCCGTGCAGGGCTTTGCAGCGCAGGGATGCGCACGCTGCTGTCCGGGAGCTCCCTGCGCTCCGGCACGGAGCGGGCTCCGTTTCCCAGGTGGATGCCCCGCTCCACCCGGTCGGTTCAGTGCCTCCATCCCCGACGGATTCCCCCGGGCATTCTCTGGGGAACGAGCCGTGAATGCTCCCGGTGCTCCCGTCCCGCTGCCCCCTCTCCCTGCGTGCGGCTCCTCCGGCACAGGGTCAGGGCCGCGCTGTCAAATCGATGAGGGGAGAGCTTTGAGATCTCCGCTTGTTTTTAGAAGCTGCAAGGTGGAAAGAGCTGCTGGAGATGGGAGGAGGGCAGGGAGAGAGGTGTGTTGGGGAGATCGTGGAATGGTTTGGGTTGGAAGGGACCTTAAAACTCATCCAGTGCCACCCTCTGCCATGGGCAGCGACACCTTCCACTGTCCCAGGTTGCTCCAAGTCCCATCCAACCTGGCCTTGGACACTTCCAGGGGTGGGGCAGCAACAGCTTCTCTGGGCACCCTGTGCCAGGGCCTCACCACCCTCCCGGGGAAGAATTCCTTTCCAATTTCCTGTTTCTACACCTGTGACATCGCGGTCAGGGATGGTCTGGGCACTGCCTCATGAGTTGACCTCTGCTTTTTTCTGTTATTTTCCTTATTCAAAGCACCAATCACTTCAGATTGAAAATGCAGAGTTTAAATCCAACCCAAATCAGATTTAAATTTGAATATCCATCGGCTTAGAAGTTGTTTCCAAACACCACGGTGACTTGATTAGCAGAATGCTTTTATCCCACCCGCTCATCCGTGCGGGGAAATGCAGGGGACTGAATTGTGGTCTTAAAACAACTATCCTGTTTAAGCCGCAGAGGCAGCAGTGGGAAGTTTAATTTAATTAGCAAGATACTCAGAGATGTAACTTAATCACATTAAGTATAGATCAACGTGCTCTCATTTAAGATCTCCAGGCTCCAGAAAACAGGGGCAAATCGCCTCCCACCTGTCTTTAATCCAGGGAGAAGCAGAATTTTCCAAGGAAAATGAACCAGCTTGGGGAGAGCTTGTCCCTGTGCTTTCTTTCAGGGTTTTCCCCCAAAGGTTCTGGGACCCGTCTGGTCCAGCAATCTCATTCCCCCAAGCTGCAGCTCAGTTATATTTGTGCTGCCACCAGCTCTGCTAACAGGAATTTAACAAGCAAATAAACAGCGAGAAGCAAACAGAGTACACGGAAATAAGTTTTCCTCTACAACGGATATGGCCCAGGCCTCCTCCTGGTCCCTGGAAGATACAGAAAGGACCGAATTCGGACGAATTCCCAGCCCAGAGCTCCCTCCTGTTCTCCTGCCAGCCTGGGCAGTGGAGGGAACCATTGCGATTATGGTCCCTGCTGTCCTTAGGGCCACGGAGCAGGAAAAGCTCCTTGGCAGAGGATGCAGCCCAGCTCCGGGGTCAGTCTGGGGGTGTCCCTGCTGTCCACGCCAGGACTGAGCCCCGACGGCAGCGGGGGCCAGGCGGGGCCGTGCCGGTGGCGGCCGAGCACTAACGCGGTTTGTAGTTATTGGAAACTGGACTGCGGAGGAGGCAGGATGCTGTTTCTATGGAAATGTCCTGGAACAGTGAACGAGGGAAGAGGAAAACAGAAGAGATGTTAATGGAGCTGCAGGCAGGGCACTCCCCGAGGGGCTGCGATGTTGTGGTTTTGAGAGGAGGCAGTGAGGGTCTCTGGTCGCTGCCACCTTCCCGCTGGGCTGGAGCTCACCGGAGCGGGCCTGGGTGGCTCACGACTGAAAGGACGTGGCTGCTTCATCCCTGCGAGGGACCCGCAGAGCCCTGAACCCCCTGTGCGAGGCCAGACAGCGCCCAGCGATCCCCGTGTGCGGGGACACCCCCAGGGCTCTCCCTGCCCCGTGTCACCCAACCCCGAGGCCGCCGGGCACCTCGGGGCACCTCGGGGGTGCAGGGACCTGACTGGGGAAACTGGGATCAGCTGAGGGGAAGGGAGGGCTGGTGGCGACCCGGGCAGCTGGGAGACATCTGTGATCCCACGGTGGGACCGGGCCCGGTTGAGACCCCCGCGGGAGCATCGGCCCGGAGCCGGTCGCTCTGCCGGGGGTGCTGGGGGTGTCACTGTCGGGAGGGCGGAGGTTGCCGTGCCGGGGATGGCGGGGATACGGGGCATGCCGGGGATGCCGGTGCCCGGTGCTGCGGATGCCGGGCGTACCGGGGCTGCCGGTGCCAGGGCCGCCGGTGCCGGGGGTCCCATTGCCCGGTGCCGGGGCTGCAGATACCAGGCGTACGGGGGCTGCCGGTGCCGGTGCCCGGTGTCGGGGCTGCGGATGCCAGGCGTACCGGAGCTGCCGGTGCTGGGGGTATCGGTGCTGCGTGCTGCGGATACCGGGCGTACCGGAGCTGCCGGTGCCAGGGCTGCCGGTGTCCGGTGCCGGGGCTGCAGATACCAGGCGTACCGGGGCTGCCGGTGCCGGGGGTACTGGTGCCGGTGCCCGCTGCCGGGGCTGCAGATGCCGGGCGTACCAGAGCTGCCGGTGTCGGGGGTACCGGTGCCCGGAGTCGGGGCTGCAGATGCCGGGAGTACCGGGGGTACCGGTGCCCGGAGTCGGGGCTGCAGATGCCGGGAGTACCGGGGGTACCGGTGCCCGGAGTCGGGGCTGCAGATGCCGGGCGTGCCGGGGGTACCGGTGCCCGGTGCCGGGGCTGCAGATGCCGGGCGTACCGCGGCTGCCGGTGCCGGTGCCGGGGGTGCCGGTGCCGGTCGCGGATTGGCGGCGGTGGCAGCCACTCCCCGGCGGGGCGGGGGGGGGGGGCGGTGCGGCCCGGCGGGCCCGGCCCGGTGCCCGGCAGTCTGCGGGCGCTGCGGAGCGAGCGCGGCCATGGCGGCGGCCCCGGCGGGTACGGCGGGCGGGGACCGCGACCGGGGACCGGCACCGGGAGCGGGGGGTGGCGGGGCAGGGCGGCACTAACGGGTCTCTTGTCCCCCCTTCTCCCCGCAGAAGCGGAGACCCGGCAGCGGCTGCTGCGCACCGTCAAGAAGGAGGTGGGTGCGGGACCCCCGGGAGCAGCCCCGGCCCGGTGCCCGCGGGGAGCGGCGGATTCCTGCCCGGGGGGAGCCCCGGGCCCGCCCGCCCCCGGCATCCGCTGGCTCCGGCTGCTGCTACCGCGGGTTAAAAGCCCCCCCAAAAAAACAGCCCGGAGCGGGGCCGAGAGCCCACCCGGGCGCGGTTGCGGGTCCCGGGGGGCGGAGGAGCATCCCTGCAGCGCCAGTGCCCGGCATCCCAGCGCCCCGCATCCTTGGAAAATCGCCTCTGGCTGGGGGCAGAGCGCACCACAACTTGGGATTTTCCGCAGGGAAAAAGGGGCGACTCCCGCTGCTGCATCCTTCCCTCGGGAGCGGGGATGGGACGAGCCCTCCCGCGGCACGGAGCTCCTTGGCAGGGCGGGGGGCAGCGGGTGCTGGGGACCCCGGGCAGGAAAACGGGGGGTGGGGGCCCAAATGTGTGTGCCCAGTGCAGGGTGATGGCGTTCTCGCCCTGCTCCCTCTTCTCGGGCATCTTTAACTCTATTAGTTTGTACGGTGTTTTATGCTGAGCTGCCTCGAGCTCCGTGTTTATCCCGTGTGTTACACCTGAGCAGACGCTCCATCGAGTCCCGGAGCCGAGTCCTGCCCGGTGGTGAAGCCCTGGGTCACCGGGAGCTGCTGTTGTGTCCTGCCCACGCTCTGTCCCTGCAGGTCACCTCCCGGGATGTCGGAGCGGGGTGTGGGGGGGATGTGTGGTGGTTTTTTCTGGCCTTACGAGCATCTCGGTTTACAGGCTCCCGGGGAGTGGAAGACACTGCTTGGAGTCGGGAGAAGCAGCCCCGTGGGTGGTGGGTCTGGGGAGGGTGACAGCACTGCCCATCCAGACCACTTCCCACCTTTAATCCTGTGCCGGGTGTGGTGCTAAGGAATACCACTGGTTGCCTCAGCAACAGCTATTAAAGCAGGAAAAGGGTATGACATTTATTTAGCGTTGTGGCTAGAGCTGCCATCTCATTATTACTGTCTGTGGCAGCTCCCGAGTGCAGAGAGAGCTGCTGCAGGGTGGGAGCCAGGGCTGCTCCCGGCCCGGAGCATTCCCCAGAGCCTCTCCCGTGCTGCCCTTCAGTGCCCGGCTTCACTCCCTCCTGGGGCCGTGTGCTGGGGGGAAAGTGGAGCTGGTACCTCCGGGAGCAGAGCTGGGGTGGTGCCGTGCCCTTCTGCTGGTTTTTGGGGAGATAACGTGGGTTTGGTGAATGTGAGTCAAGCCTGAGGGAGGAAAGGGGTGCGTGGGGAAAGCTCTCCTGCCCTGGGGAAGCAGCACCCTGGTGCTGTGACCTGGGTGTTTGGCACACTCTGGGCTCCCTCCAGCAGCCCCTTAGTGCTGGCACAGAGCAGAGGCTTTTTCCTGCTGGTCCCGTTGTCGGGATGTTGGTGTGGATGTGGGCTCCCTGTGCAGGTAGCAGGTGGTTGCCATTCCCTTGGGATTTGCCTCCCACTTGCCCTTCCACTCCACTCTGAGCCTGGACAGGGGCTGTGGGTGCTCAGCCACACTGGTGGGGGAATTCCATAGAGGACCTGTGCTCTCCACCTGGGCTTTTCTCTGGTGGGAATTAAAATCCTTGGGAAACGTGGTCCTGTAGGTTGTGGAGTTAATTATTCAGTGCCATCCCTGAAGCTGGAAGCATTCTTGTGCCTGTTGCTCCCTGCTCTTTAGGCCTGTTTTGCTCGTGCTTTTTTTTGGTTTTCCTTCCTTTTCTAGGCTGGCCTCAGGTGGAGTCAGGAGCTTGTGCGGACTCCAAGGAGCAGTAGAAAGGGCCAGCTGCAAAAAAATCTGGGTTTTTTTCCCCCACTCTCAGATTTTTAATCTTTCTCAAACCTGTATTATTCTCATTTCACGAGACCACGCCTGGTTTTGCTCTGGGTGAGCTGCCAGGGCCCTCAGTGCAGGTGAGCCCAGCTGAGGGCAGGGACAGCCAGGGCTGTCCTTGGGGAGCTGTGCCACATCTGTCACCCAGGGCCATAACTGAGCGAGGCAAACACGGGCAGGAAGGTCTGATCCGAGCAGGGACAGAAAGAGTAAACTGGAATTAGCCAGGGCACCGAACAGCCCTCAGTATTTGGCTGTTGCCATGGTTAAGGCACTGGATTCTGGAGAAGTCCTGTGCTGCAGTGGATGTGCAGGGTGAGATGAGCTGTGTTATCTGTCACCATCTTCTTCCTCCCCGCTGCCCCATATGGTTGTAATAAATCAAACCAGCCCTGGGAGCTGCAGAATGGGCTGATTGTCAGCAGGCTGCAAGGGAAGGAGCAAGGTCTGACACAAGAGGCCTCCTGTGTCCTGTTGGGCAGGATGAGCACCATGAGCAGCAACATTCTCAGATTTTTTTCAGAGCTTTTATCAGCTGGAACGAGCCTTCTTTACAAACCCAGAGCCTGAAATAGCCAGGTTTGGAGGGGTGTGGGTTTCCAGCTAGAATTACTCCCCATGCAGCCTGTGCTCCTCCCCTTCTTTGACAAGTTTTGCTTTGACTAGAGGAGAATCCTGAGGTGTTTTTAGCTCCCTCCAGGCAGCCTCGTGGCACACAGGAAGGGAGGCAGGTGTTACCTGTGCAATCCACCTGCACACGTGGCCCTGGAGCGTGAGCTGAGTGAAAAGCTGCACGGTGTGTGAAAGCAAACAGTCATCCTGCTCCTTCTTCTACAAAAACTTAGTTTATGTTTAACTTGCCACTCAGGAAGCAGCTCTGAGTCTTTGCTCCTCAGTAGCTGTCGAACCTGGATCGAACATTTTGCTACCTGCTCGTAGAGTTCTTTCAGAAATTGGGGTTGGCCAGAGCCTGCTTGTCCTTCTACCAGATATATTGTTTATTTTTCAGTAGCTGGAATGGTTGTCACTGTGTGGCTGTTGACTAATTCCTTCATCATGTGTCATGGGAACAACAGTCAGTCTCTTCCTCCCACCCTTTCACAGGAGCCCCTGCTTTGCAGCCATGTTGCCTGGTTTGTGGCTAAATAACACAAATGACTGGTAAGAGCAGTGTTTTTGCAGCTTGGGTTTGTTTTTCTGTGTGCCCGCCGTTCCAAAATATCAGCTTGTAGGCGTCGGTGCCAGCTCTTTCATTCTGGATGGGTAGAAAATTGTAAATTAATTTAATGTTACTCGGATTTGAAAAATTAATGTTGAGAGCTTTAAGTGTTCTCAAGGCCAGTTTATTAAAAAAAAGGGAAAAAAAAAGGGAAAAGGCCTTTGTGTAGCTGTCAAAAGTGTTCAGGCAAGATAAGGATGAGGATGATGAGCTGCAGGTTGGTAATGAAAGCTGCTGTTGGCAGAGGGACCCTCTGATGTCTCTCAAGCACCCAGGGCAGCCTTTTTCAGATGTTTCTGTATCAAGAGAGAACAGAGGGCCCTTAATGCAGCATTTCTCGATTGCCTGCATCGATCTGCTCTGAAGAGCACCACTGATCACTGGGGACCATTTCCTCTCCTTTTCCATGTAAAAGCAGGGCTTTGCACAAGAGCTCTTTTGCTCCAGAAACCCCTGCCTTGAGCCTTCATCCTCAGAGCAGGTTTTGTGCTGCTTTCCCTCTTCCTCACCCCTTCCCTGTGCCAGGGGACCCTCTGTCCTCTGCTGCCAAAATATCCTCCCCCTCCTCCCTGCTGGCGTCCTGGCTGTTGCCATGGAAATACCTGGCTTTGCACAGATTCAGGGCTTTGGGGCAATTTGGAGCTGGAATTTAGTTTCAGTATCATCCTTTGCCACGTTTCAGTGAATCCAAAAGACTCCTCAGGGCGATGTCACTGCCTGGGGAAAACAGGGATGTGCTGAGAACAGAACCCAGCGTCGAGGTCGGGTGCTGGAAACACAGAAATGACTAAAGTTTTCCTTAAATGTTTGCTTAAATGTCTGTATTGAGCATTTACAGCGAGCAGTGCCAGCAGTGCCCACAGATGGCGTGGAAATGTGAGCTTGACAACACAACGGGAATAGAACCAGCTATAACGTGATCTTAGGCAGCTCAAATTCGTGTTGCAAGCACGGATTTTTGGCCAAAAGTTGATGCCCTGGGAAGAAAGTCTGGTGCAAAACACCCTCAGCAAATACACGTGGCTGGGATCACCCCTGTGTCCCCCAGGGTGCGATGTTGCATTATGGATCCTTCTGTTAATATGTTTTAAATTCATTTTCCAGCAAGCTGCACGAATATTCAGAGTTCTTCTCCTCCCTTATCCCCCCAAGGAGCCTCATCCCAGTTCCCAGCTGTGAGCACACTGGGGAAGGGCTGGCCTGGAAATCCCTCCTGTGTGTCACGTGGAGGATCCCTCAGCTGCAGGAGGTGCCATGTTTTATTCAGCAAGTGGTGATAAATAATTAAGTAAGACTTTTAGAAAAGCCAAAGGTCTCCGTGGGCAGGAGTGTGATCGATGTTTCTGTGGCAGCAAGAAGAGGGAGCTGCCAAATGGCTTTCAAGGCAAGTGTCTGGTGCCATCAGAGCTGTCCCTGGGCTGTCCCCTCGTGCCAGGGGCCACCAAAATGTCTGGTGAGAGCCCTGAATTCTCTGGGTATAAATGGGGCACGTGCTGCGTGTTTTAACTGATCTGAGCACAATTAATTGGGGTTTTTTGTTAGTGGTCAGCCTGTGAACTCTTGGCAGAGCGTGGCTGCAGCTCCTGGTGGTGCTGAACAGTTTTTCTGGCACCTGCTTTTGGGAGCATCAGGGTGTTTGTTGCTGGAAGGATGAGGAACGTGGTAAGGCAGGAGAAACAGGAAATCCTGCGGCACCAAGTTGGAAAATGTGAATTTTGTCAACAAGTCTGCTAAAAAAGGGTGTTGTAGCAACGAGACAGGCAACAGGCAGAGATTTCATTTTCGAATGAGAAGATGAATCTGGCTGGTGAGAGGTTTCAGTCTCAGAAGTTCTGCTTTAGCTTAAAAAGTGGCTTTAGCTCCAGCATGGGCAGTGTGATTGAATATTCCAGGATTTCCATCCACCATTCCCTGCACACAGGGACTCCTGTGGGCACCAGAAGGAGTTGGGGTCTGGAATAAATGTCCTGGAGCCTGCACTTTCTTTGCCTTGGACACCTTTGGTACATCCAGCAAAACCAGGCTCACATTCCTGCCGGGAAATATTCCCCTGCCTGTTTGTCCTTGCAAACACAACCCTGCCTGGGGATGTTCTGATATTGCATCTCAGTGATCCTTCAGCATTTTTAAACACCTGGGAAGTGACAGTGCTGCAGTGCTCCATGGACACGGCTCCAGAGCACAGGGAGCTGCTTCCTGTGGAGCTTTTTTCTGGAAAAAAATTGCTTCTCCCTTGGTTGGGAGAAGCAATTACAGGAGAGTTCAGACTACAGCAAGAAATGCCCACATTCACTCGTTGCACCAAAACTGACACGGAAAATGGGATTTTTTAAGTGCAAGAATTAACTGCAAACACAATCAAAGCAGTGCTTAAAGACCGTGACGAGAATGAGAAAACTGCAGCTTGGAAAAGAACCTGAAAAGCAAACCAAGTTTAAAGCCTCTGTCATCAATGGGTTGGGTTTTTTTTAAAGCTTTTTTGTTGTTGTTTGTTTGTTTGATGGGCTTGGTGCTTCTCCTGGGCTTGAACAGGAACAGTGAACCTGGAAGTGCTGGGTGAATGGTTGGGCTCAGTGATCTTGGAGGTCTTTTCCAACCTCAACAATTCCATGATTCTGTGATGAATTCTGTGACTCTGAGCTGCAGTGCAGCTTCCTGGCTCTGGTCTTGCAGCATCTCATCCACCCAGTCTGACACCCCGTGTAGAGGTGGATGTTCAGAGGGAGCAGGAGACATCTCCATTTCCATCTCCATCTTCCCCTCTATTTTTTGCTGTAAATGCTCTGGGTTTGGGATGGGATGCTCTCCCATGGCTTTAGCTCCAGTGTGTGGCTGCTGTGCCACGTTTTTTGCTCATCCAGGTGTTTTTTGGTGCTGGATCTGGTGACCAGGCCCATTCCTGGCACCATCCCCACAGCTGCCCTCAGCCTGGGGCAACGTGAGCGAGCTTGACCCTGGAGCAGGACTGGGAAAAGGATCTCCCTGGGGACTCTGTTTGCTTCTGGCTTGCTGTAAACAATTCCACAGACTTTCCAGCATGGCCAGACAGACAGGAGGTGCTGTGCTTCCACAGGAATGCCTCAATAACCAGGGAAGGGCTTTGCAAGAGGCACGGCAGGAAAACAGAGACTGCAAACATCCCTGAATAATCCAGAGCACAGGTTCTAGAGGGAAAAATCCGGCCAGGTAAAACAGTTGTGAACCAATTGAACTAATGAAACCTGGCTTGCTCCTGGTCCCTGCACTTCAGTGGTGGCTGTGATAATATTTGGCGTGTTCCAGCAGTGTGAATGACAACAGGGCTGGGTGACAGGAAAGCTGGACTTTGGGTGATGCATATCCCTGGGAATTTTGCAGCAGATTTCATCCCTTTCTCATCCCTCCCTGGGGCCTGGGGTTGTTGGGCAGGTGAGGGTTTGATTTCACTTTCCAGAGGGACTTGTCCTGTGCTCACAGCTGGAGCCAGGGTGGGTTGTTGGTGCTGTTGTGGAATTCTTGGTGCTATTCCTCCCAAGTTTACCTACAGCTAAATTATTAGTTGCTGTTTTAATTTCCTATCTAATAAAAGAAGAGCAAACATCTCATTTCCCTGAGGCTGGCATGAGATCCAGAGTGGGCAGCTTCATCTGTTGGGATTGTTCTGGCTACAATCTGAGAATTAGCATTAAAATGCTGGAATGCAGCACATTCAGAGGCTGTTCAAGTCTTCTCTGTGCAGGGAGCCAAGCGAGGCTGAGCCCATATTCCCGGGGTGCCACAAGGAGCACGTGGCAGATCCCAGCTGTGGTGCTGCTGATCCCAGCTGGCTGTGGAGGGGCTGCTCCGAGTGGGAGAGTCCTCTGGGGTCTGCAGACAACAGCACAGCAGATCTGTCAGGAGGTTTGGGGTTCTGTGCCTCAGAGTTGTGGCTGTTTGGGCAAACGTTAAGATGGTTTTGTTGGAAAATTTTCTTGGGACTTAGTGGAAGTTGGAATCTCTTGGCTCTATTTCCTGGAAGTGTTGATTCTGTTCCCTGGAAGTGTCCAAGGCCAGGTTGGAACACCCTGGGCTAGTGGAAGGTGTCCCTGCCCATGGCAGGGGGTGGAATGAGATGAGCTTTAAAGTCCCTTCCCACCCAAACCATTCCAGGATTCCAAGATATCCCTTGTTTTATGTTACAAGGCCATGTCTGTCTGTCTGTCCTCTGCCTCCTAGGCTGGTGTTTGTATTTGTCACACACCAGGTGAGTGCCCTCGTTGCAGTGCCTTTTCCACTTCCAGTCCTTCAGACTTCCTTGATTTATTTTTAGCGTTACAACCTCAGTCAATGCAGTGCATTTTTTTTTTTTTTTTTTTTTTTACTTTTAATGAGTAATTTTCCACTAAACTGTGTCTCTTGGAAGGTGTTTTGTTTGTGCCTCGAGCGTGCAGGTGGTTTTGTGCAGTGTTGGCACTGAAATGCCCAATCAGAGCTGTCCTGCTGTCCTGGATGCTCCCCAGGCCCTGGACAGGCAGATGGTCACTGCCCTGGGGAAGGCCCTGTGGCCGGAGTCACTGCAGGCATCATGTCAAGATATTGACATTTCAAACAAATATTTGAATGTGCTGCTTATATTGGAGTATTTCCTGATTCAATCAGAAGCTGGTAAAGACATGATTCTGCACGTTGATTCTCAGCTGTATTTAGGAGGGGGTTAAAATCCTGATATCACCAGTGCTGCCACGAGTGTGCATTTAATATCTGTGTGTCATCATTTTCTGGGAGATCAGTTGGATGTGAGAGAGAGAAGTGCTGTGCCCTGCTGGCAGAGGAAGCTCAGCCTGCCTGGGTGAGGGTCAGGAGCCATCTGGACAAGGGTGGCTCAGCCAGCCTGGAGAGCCAAATTTCAGGGAATCCCTGAGGGCCCCAAGATGTGAACCTCCCTTCCAGGGCTGCTCCCAGGGGTGGTCAGGGATGGCTCCTGGGCTGGGCAGGCTTCCAGAATATCTTTGGTGATGTGGAATTCCAGGTGGAGGAAAAGGGGCAGCTCTGGGGAGCTCCTGGTGGACACGAGGTGTGTGGTGCTTCCCATCCCTGCTCCAGCCCTGCAGCCAGGATCGAGGGATGTGTGGGAGACAGAGGCTCCTCTCCTCTTGCTGGGGCTTGCTCTGTCCCCGTTTCTGTTGCTGAAGTGTAAAATAAAAAGTTGCTGGAAGAGGGAGCCCTGAGTGAGGATTGCAGCTGCCCCAGCACAAGGGGAAAACTGTAGGTGGGAGGTAAGGAGTGAAGGAGCACCAGGAGGTGCCCTGACCAGGGACAGCTGCACTTTTGGGACACAACAAAGCCCTGGGGTGGAAGATGGAGCTTTCTCCTGTCCCCGGGGTGTTCCTGCAGGTGGAGTCACTGCTCTGAGCGCGGGGTTGGGATGTGGGAGGTGCAGGAGCTGGATCACGCTGTGCCGAGAGGAATTTCCCAGCGTTCTGAGCCACCTCCAGTCCCGAGTTCCACATCTCGGTGCCATTCCTTGCTGTGGCTTCCTGACTCAGAACCAGCTCATCCGAGCTGCTGGCAATCCAGGGAAGTCTCAGTGCTGGGAGGCAATCCAGGGAGCAGTGCTGGGCTCTCACCTGATGCCTCTGACACAGAGCAGCTCTTGGCTCGGAGAGGACTCAATCCATACTCGGGGTTTCCTTTCTTGAGCTGTCAGCCGTGCACAATTTTGATTATACCTTGCAGAGGGGATTAATTCCCCAAATGATGCCGTTAAAGGTCTCTCAGTCATGCAAGGCTTGCTTGGCCAAGTCTTGACCTGCTGTATTTCCCTCCTCCCTGTGCCCTTGGGGAGAACACCTTGCTAAGCAGAGCTTCCTTCACACCCTCAGCTCTGCACTGGGAGTTTCCCTGTGTTTTCCAAAACGAAAATGTTACTGGAAGATGAGATCCAGGCATGCTGGTGGCTGTGTTTAAAAGGAAAAGTGGTTTGGGAGCTGTGTGTTTAAGGAGCAGAGATTCAGCTGGACTTTGGCTGGTTGCAGCAGGATTAGGGAGAGTGGCAGCTGGGGATGGAAGTCACCACTCTGCTGCCAGACCTGACCTGGCAGGTCTGACCTCCCATCTGCTCCCTGCAAAAAAATTACCCTCCTAATTTATGTGGGGTCCTGTTTGTTTTTGTCCCCTAATCGTGCCCCTGATGAGCACTAAGTGACAGCTTCCCCTGGGTCAGCTGAGTGCCAGTCGTGAGTCAGAGAGGGCAGAGCTGCTGGCACTGCTGTGCAAATGGAATTCCTGGGCACAGCTGGTGCCAGGTGATCACTGAATTAGGCATTGATGGATAGTTGCAGTCATTTGGGACAGCTGTGTCACAGGAAATTTGTCAAACAAAATGAGAGAACAGAACAATGCTGTAAAAGCCTTAAATCTGAGATTTGGCTACCTTTAGGAGATGACTTTTATCTAAATGGTGCTCAGTTCCCTCAGTTAATTCTCGGCTCATCGTTTTCCTACTGTGAAATTTCTCAAAAATGAAGCAACCCTTTTTTTACACCTGACTTTTTGAAATAGCTGGTGACGCTCAGCAGGCAGAGCTGCATGCTCCATGAGACCTCCAGTGCCGTTGGGAAAACCTGGGAGCAGAGGAGGTTCCTGTGCACCCACCCCACTGCAGGTCTCCTCGCTCTGATCCATGGCTGAAATCCCATGTTTTCCCTCACTGCCTCTGCCCTGCAGGTGAAGCAGATCATGGAGGAGGCTGTGACGAGGAAATTCGTGCATGAGGACAGCAGCCACATCATCTCCTTCTGTGGTGAGTCTCTGATGCTTGCCTGGATTGGGGCTTTTGGTGCTGGGCATTCCCTGCCTGGGCTGTGCCCTGTGCCATTCCTGGGAACCAATCATTCCTGGTGCTCCAGCTCCAGGACCTTGGGCTGGGGAAGTGGGGAGTGCCAGAAGATGGATTGTTCTGGCAGAGGTCGGAGTCCTTGAGGTGTTTGTGCTTAAAATACACAAATGTCAAAAGAGGGAGGGGTGCTGGCAGTGTGTGCAGCCATTGAGGAAGGACTAGAAATAATCTTTTCTTTTTAAATTCCCCTGAGACCTGATTCAACTGAAAGTCTGTCAAGTCCAAATCTTTCTTTGCTGATGTGGACTAGGAGTTTATAGAAAGGAGCCTGGAGGCTGGGCTTTCTCCTTTCCTCCTGGGCCCTCACATCAGAGGCACTCCGGAGCCTGTTCCCTCCGTGTGGCATCGAAAGAGCAGAGCAGACTTCCAGGTGTGACTCATTCCCTGCTTTTCTGTGCAGCACGAGGCTTCTCAGCCTGGGATTATTTATAGGCTCCTGCAGCAGGGAGCTGAGGCATCCAGGCACGAAGGGCTCCTTGGTCCCTTCTGGCCTCTTCAAGATGCTGCTGCCCTTTCCCTGGCTCCCGGTGTCCCCCTCTTGCTCCGTCTGCTGTTCCCCTCACCGGAATGGTTCGTGCACCTTCCTCGGTGTTGTGGCTCTCCAGGAGCTGGGTGAGCTTATAAATAACCTCTTTCCCTGCCAAGCAGAGCATGCTGCAAGCCTGGCTCTGGCTGCCAGAGCTGCCCTTTTCCCTGGAGAGAGCTGCTTTCCCAGCAGAGCCCTCCTCACGGAGCCCTCTGCGCGGCCGGCGGAGCGCAAACCCCTCCGGATGGAGCCAGTGGTCTGGCAGGGAAGGGCAGCAGCCCCCGTGGTGCTCTGAGGGGGGGTTTGGAGCAGACAAACACGAGCTGGCATCTGTCACGTCCAGGCTGCCCTGGGAGGCTGATGGGGAGCCGGCGGCGGGGCCGTGGGAGCCCAGGGTTTGGTGCTCACGTCAGCCAGGGCTGCTCAGCCCGAGTGGTTTGAACTGTTTCAGAGCTCTGGGCAGCTCAGGAGGATCTTCAGTCTTTTGCCAGGAGTCAGAGCTCCCCCCTCACCTGGGTGTAGCTGAACCCTGAACCACGTGGCTCTGCTGTAGATTATGTGCTGAGGGATGAGGAGAATCCATTCAGTGCCTGTTTGGTGACACAACTGAGCTCCAAAACTCATCCGATTTAAAGATCCTACCATTACCCCTGGATTTAGTAGAGCAGAGGGGGACTTTTTCCCATGGAAGCTGCACATTTCCCTGTAGCTCTGCCAGCAGGAGTGGTGTTTTTGCATGGGTTCAGATGTGGCACTGGGAACAGATGCTGCTGACAGCTCTGTCTCGATGCCGTGTGCCAGAGGCCATTCAGGAGTTGGGATTTCTCCCTGCCTGGCAGGAGCTGGGATGTGCTGCCCATGACCTGAGCACAGTGAGAGCACCAGTGCTCCCATTTGTCTGCTGGGAATTTGGGATGGAACTGGTGGCACTGGGGGCTCACAGAGGTTCTCTCTCGGGAGCGCAGCTGGGCAGGAGCAGCCCTGGCTGCTCACCCTCCTTGGTACCTGAGCTTTCAGGACCTGCCTGAGCTGGCCACTCCAAATGGGCACCCCTGGGTACAGTCCCAGGCAGGTGAGGCTGTTAGTCACTTGTATTTCAGCCATGGAGCATAGGAAAAATGAGGGAGATGTTGGATCTTCTGGCAAAGCCACGGAGCAATTTGGGTTTTCTCTCATTTGCAGCTGCACATAATCCTGGGGCAGGTGAAGCCCTCTGGGCTTTGGGAGGCCTTGTGCAGGGCCTGCTTTCAAAGCCAGGAGTCCATGCAGTGTCTCTGCCTGGCTGCTGGGGGTCAGCAGGGCTGGGCTGGCCCAAATCTGTTGTTCTGCCAGCACAGGCCGTGTCTCGCTGCTGCTGCTCGGCACCGAGCTCAGGCACAGCACGGAGCAGGGCAGGATAATGAGCCTCTCACAGCCTGGGAGCAGCATGGAATGCCTTTTTCCGTGTCTCCATGGAGCTGTTCAGCTGCAGGGAAGTGTGCCTTTCCAGGCAGGAGGTGAAGCAGCATTCTGTGGGCTCGGCTCGGCAGCGCCAGCTTCCCGGGGAGGAGGGAGAAGAAGCTCCTTGTCAGACCTGGATCAAGGGCCTGAGGACTGTGGGTCTGTGTGATTTTCCAGAGCTTTGATCAGCCTGTTTAATCAGTCTGTGTTTGGCACTCATCCATCCTGAGCCTTCCCAGGGGACTTTGGGCATGAGCTGCCGGCGGAGCCTGGGCATGTGCACGTTTTTCTGTGGAGTCATCGCCAGCTTCCAGGATCCCTGCTCACCGTGGCAGGACAGGGATGGTGTCTGGGGCTGTCTGGGCACTCACTGGGGTTTGGTGAGTGCCTTTGGGCAGAGTCCAGGACACAGAGTCAGGCAAAGCCTTCCCCAGGGACTTAACGTGCCCCTGAGAGCTGATGGAGTCACTGCTGAGCCAGGAGGGTCCCCAGAGCCAGACTGAGCTGCTGGCATTGCCTGTGGTTTATCCCCAGCTTCTTTGTTCCTTTCAGTTCTTCAGAAAAATGTTTGTATGGACACAGACTTTTGGGGGAAAACTTCCCCATTTCCCATGCTGCTTTAGAAGCCCTCAGTGTGCCTGACCTTGCTTCTGAGCTTTCTCCTCCTCACTCGCACCAACCCAGCACAGGGAGTGAAACCTCCTGTTCCAGCCATGGAACCTGGGCCTGGAATCTCCTGTTCCAGCCTCCTGGGTCCATCCCTCCGATTGGGCCGAAGGGAAAACATCAAGGAGAGGCTGGTTTCTCCACAATCCACAAGAAACCCACAAGGAGAGAGTGTCTGCCTGTTTGCCCAGCACAGCAATCACCCTGCCTGGGGAACCTGTGATGTTTGCTGTTAATTCCCATGTGTGATGGGGCTGCAATTTCCTCAAGCCAAGGTGGGGATGTCTCTGCCTTCAACTTTACTGTCTGAGGAGTTTTAGGAGCTGGTGGCTGCCCCATCCATGGATGTGCTCAAGGCCAGGCTGGACAGGGCTTAGAGCAACCTGGTCTAGTGGGAGGTGTCCTGATGATCAGTCACAGATTCCTTGTGGCCCCTTCAGATCCTGGAAGGTGCTGTGGGGTTTCCACACAACCTTCTGTTCCCCAGGCTGATCAGCCCCATCTCTCTCAGCCTGACTCCACAGGGAAGGTGCTCCAGCGACGCTGAGGTTGGCTCAGCTGGGTAGATAGAGCACAGTGCTAACAACTGTGTGTCCCATCCATGGCCCAGTCACTCAAAGAGTCAGACTCCATGATCCCTGGGGGTCGATGATCCCTGTGGGTCCTTCCAGCTGGGAATATTCTGATGCTGAGGCCTGTGCTCTGCTGCAGCCGCCGTGGAATGCTGCGTGCTGTTCGGGCTGAAGCGGAGAGCAGCCGGGTTCCTGCGCAGCAACAAGATCGCAGCGCTCTTCATGAAGGTGGGCAAGAGCTTCCCCCTGGCAGAGGAGCTCTGCAGGAAGGTGCAGGACCTGGAGCAGCTCATTGAGAACGCGTAAGGCACTGGCGTGGCTGCCAATCCTCTCTGCTCACTCATGTTTTGGGGTGGGAGGGGTAGTTTGGGTCTAACTTGAGCCTTAATGGGAGGAGTTGCTCCTTCAGTCCCGTCCTGGGTTTTTTATATCTTGACCAAGCTGGTTGCTGTTCTAGGAGACTGGGTTGTGGTTGTGGTTTGAGGAGGGATGGACAAGTCCTAACTCCCTCTGTGCCTGCTCTGGTGCTTCAGGGACAGCTGAGCATGTCGCTGCTGAGCTGTCACAGTTTATGGACCAGTTCACCCAGGCAGCTGGAACCACGTTTGGTCTGTCTCAGTGTGCAGGGCTTGAACCTGCAGTAATTCAGCTGCTGTTTGGCAGAGGATTACTCATCCTTGGGCAATTAGCAGGGAGATGGATGGAGCAGCTACCTGCGGGCAGGAATTTTAAGCTGTCCTAAGATGAGCTGCTCTGCCTGTGAGCTGAGCCGTGGAAAGATGTGTGGGCTGGAGGACTCTGCTGAGGGAGAGCAGAGTTCTGGGGTGTCTTCACAGTGGGGAACAGATTTAGTGAGCTCTGGTTTCAAATGCAGGTGTGGCCCCTCTGGAGCAGGGGGTGGGATAGACACGGGGAGCACCTCCAGAGCTCTGTCCCAGGAAGTTCTCTGGGCTCCCCCTGTCACCACAGCCAACACCCCCAAACCCCTGGTGGCAGGAGTGCCCTGGGCTCCCTCAGAGTTCAGGGGTGAGCCTGTGGTGTTGTTGTCTCTTGTCTTGTACCTCTAAAGGCGAAACCAAGCCCAGGGCGTCCCGGAGAACGTGCGCAAGGTGCCGAAGCTGCCCAACCTTTCTCCTCAGGCCATCAAGCACCTCTGGATCCGCACGGCCCTCTTCGAGAAGGTCTTGGATAAAATTGTGCACTACCTGGTGGAGAACAGCAGGTGAGTGCTGCCACAGGACACCCATGCCCGTGTCCAGCTCGCTGGCAGCACCCAGCCCTTCATGGCACTGGGGGTGTCGCTGGCTGAGCAACACCGGTATCCGTGTGGGCCAGGGAGGTCCCTGGATGGCTCAGGCCAGGTCTCACACAGTGCCCATTGTGGGGACTCTGATGGATGCCCTGCTGCTGGTGACCACTGTGTACACTCCCTAAAATACAGGCAGGCCGTGCTGGCCCTGGTGATGGCTGGGTTGTCAGGGCTGCATTGCCCTTGTCTTCTGGGATCTGCATGCTGAGGTGTCCTGGGAGGGTCTCCAGTCCTGGGCAGGTTTGTTAGGAGGTGGTGATGTGCTGCAGGAGGGTGGCTGTTCCCCCTCAGCTGGCAGAAACAGCCTGTTTAGGGCTTCTTGCCCTCTCCCCATCAAGGGCAGCTAGAGAAAGAGAAGGGCATAACAGGGATTTAAACCCAAAGTCTATAACTTTGTAGTGCGCCAGCATTCTGCTGTCCTTTATTTCTTCTAGTAAGTACTATGAGAAGGAAGCTCTCCTGATGGATCCTGTGGATGGGCCAATTCTTGCATCTTTATTGGGTAACACTTTCCCTACTTGGCTTTCCAAACCCGTGCTCCCAAACCTGGGATCTGCGGATCCGGGAGGTGACCGCGGCTGTGGGATCACGGATGGCTCCTTTACAATTGGGATGTTCCTGTCCACAGTGGGGCCCTGTGCCCTGGAGTACACGAAGATGAAGACTGCTGACCACTTCTGGACAGACCCCTCTGCAGACGAGCTGGTCCAGAGGCACCGGATCCACAGCTCCCACTGCCGCCAGGACTCGCCCACCAAGCGCCCGGCACTCTGCGTGAGTGGGGGATGAACCTCTCTGTGCTCCTCCCAGAGCCACAGGATCTGGGTTCCCTTTGCTTGGAAAGGCCTGTGGAGCCCTCTGATGAGGGAAGTCTTTGAGGCAGAGGTGCTGGGAATGTGGTGAGCACTGGCGTGCCAGCCCCTCATGGCACTGCACCCCAGGGTCTGTGTCCCTTGGGAACATCGTGTGTGAACAGAAAGCTGAATCTGCTCTGTGCATTGCAAACAAAACTCACTCCTGGGGCTTCTCTGAGCTTGGACAGAGCCAGGAATCCCCTCAGAGGACCCTGAGGGAAGGATTTCTAGTAGTGACTCTCTTTAAGTGTATAAGTGAGGAGGGAATGAGGTTCAAGAGAAGCTTTTGGGGAGCCAGAGGGTGTCTGTACTCCCCTCAGGTTTGTGGGCGTGTCTCTTGCAGATTCAGAAAAGACATTCCAGTGGCAGCATGGATGACAGGCCGTCCCTGTCTGCCAGGGACTACGTGGAGTCCCTGCACCAGAATTCCCGAGCCACGCTCCTGTATGGCAAGAACAACGTCCTGGTGCAGCCGGTGAGTTCCTGCTGGGAAACCTGGGCTTTGAAACCCTGCTCTGCTCCCCAGCACCTCATTCTATCCCAAACTGGTTTTGGATGGAGAAAACCACATTTTTAATCTGTAAGGGCAATGAGTGGACTGTGTTTGTGGAGTTTCTGGTGATATGGATCCTCCCAGTGGGGTGGAAGAGCTCTGCTTCAGTCTGAGTGGAAACAGGCTCCTCTCCCTGCCTGTTCTTTACCACAAAACTCCTTCTCCCATCCCTTCCTGCTTCTTGCAGTCAAATAAATGAAGTGCAAACTGCTTTTAGGTGGAGCTATTAAGTTTTGCTTGCTGGGCAGTTGCTCTCAGCCCTTTTCCAAGGCAGTGAGGTGTCCTGGAGTCTCTGCTAGGAGGTTTTCCAGGGACACTGTGGGTTTCTCCCTGTTTGTGACTGACTGGACTCAGGGGCAGCAGGCAGGGCTGTGTGAGGGGCCAGGACTGGGCTCCAGGGCTTTGTGCTTCTGGCATCTTCCAGCTCACTCTGTGCCTGTGTTTCTTTTCCCAAGCGAGATGACATGGAGGCCATCCCGGGATATCTGTCCCTTCACCAGACTGCCGACATCATGGCACTGAAATGGACCCCCAACCAGCTGATGAATGGCTCCGTGGGCGACCTGGACTACGAGAAGAGGTGACTGACTCCGAGTGTGAAAAGTTCCCCTGGGTCAGAGTTTGGATCTGGTGTACAAAGCCATCTGTGTTTTCCCAGAGCAAAATCACCATCCTCGAGCCTGGAACTGGAAGGAGGCTGGGATAGGGTGGCAGGAGGTGGTGTGAGATGTGCCTGCGCTGGGGAGGGAGTGGGGCTTGTTCCAAAATGTACCAAGTGGTTTCATTTATTGCCCTGGGGGATTTTCTGAGGGGAACGCCCTCCCCTCCCTCCCAGGGCACCGTGCTCCCGGGTTTATCCCGGCTGTTGTTATCTGGGGATGTGAGGAGCTCATGGGCAGGGAAGAGAATCTGTGGGAGGGAGCAGGAGCAGTTCCCTGGGGACCAGGCTCGTGTGCTGTTTGGTGGTGCTGTTTTGGTGATGCTGGTGCAGGTATTCAGAGTTCCTTGGATTTATCCGAGTCCCTGGAGCTTGTTCCTCCTGAAGTCTGCTCCCTTGGCTTGGCAGACAGTGTGGCCATGCCCTTCTCTCCTGGTGGACTGCTGGCGTTTCCTTTGCCAGCTGCAATCCTTTCACAGGCCTTACAGAGCCGTGCCAGCTCCCAGTTTGCCTGAGAAACAAAATCCCTTTCCAGCAGCAGATGTTCCAGGAAAGTGGGAGTGTTTAGGACACTGATGCTTTGACCTAGAGTCGAGATCTTCTTCAGCAAAACTTGGTCTCAGTTCTGTTCATTGTCAGTTGTAGTTTTTTGGGTTTTGTTTACCTGTGTTCTTTTCATGTCCCCTTTCTTCTTGGCCCCTGGGCCATTCAGTTGTGCCTGGTACCCTCCCCTAAAAATCTGTTTTCATCTCTACACTCCTTTTCTGAGTTCTTGCCTTGGGCATCAGCCTAAGCTCTAAAAATTTCCCAGTGTCAAGACGTGACCAAGGAAGAGAGGAGGCAGATGGCACAGTAAGTATGACTGTACAAGGAGTGACTCTTGCACACCTTCCTGTCCTTCACTGCCTTCACGAGCTGTTTTTAATGTTATTTAAGCACCATTTGTATGAAGTGGCAGGTGCTGCTGCTGCTCAGAATCTGGAAATTTGCTTGGTTGCAAAGAAGTGGGATGTGACTGACACCCTCAGGCAGCAGCACTGGGCTCTCCCTGCCCTGTCTGGTGGCCACCAGCTCTCCAGCACGTTCTAGATTTGCTCAGGCACCTCGAGGTGCCTGTGCTGAGACAGTTCTTGAACAGAAGCAGCTTTTGAGACCAAATGTGTTGTGAGCTCTGAAAAACACCCCAAAATTGTAAGGGTTTACTTCCCCTGCCCAGGTTTGGACCTCACTGCACATTTCCTTGGAGCTCTGGGGCTGCTCCTGGTTGATTCTTGGGGTGCCCAGAGTAGCCAGGATCCATGGACACATTTTCTGTGTCTGGGAACAGTGTGAGGGTAGAGAAACCATCCAGGGCAGGTGGGACAGGACTGGCCCTGGCTGAGCTGAGGCGGCAGAGACAGTTCCTGCTTCTGGAGGGATGTTGGCACTCATCAGGCTGGCATCACTGCTCTGGGATCTCATCCTTTCTGTGGCCTTGCCTGGTGCCAGGGTATCTGGAGCAGGATCTGGAGCTGCTGTGAGCAGCAGCAGAGCCTCTCCCATCCCTGAGGCTCACAGCTTCCCTGTCCCTCTGTTCCAGCGTGTACTGGGACTATGCCATGACCATTCGCCTGGAGGAGATCGTGTATCTGCACTGTCACCAGCAAGGTAAAGCCAGAGCCGGGGCTCCTGGGGGCTGTGTCACCCTGGCACTTGATCCCTTACCTCTGGGGAGTGCACAGGGCTCTGCTTTGGCTCCAGGGCAGATGCCCAGAGCTCTGGGTGGCCACTGTGATTTTAGTGCTTCTAGGAAAGTCTTCCCCCCAGCTCCTGGCTGTGGCGCTTGGCTGGGAGTGCTGCTCTGATTTCCAAGGGGGTGATCCCAGCACAACTTCCCCAGGGCCTGTCTTATCCTGGACTTAGAGAAGAACCCACAATAGGAAGAAAGTCCTTCTTTTCCATTCCCTGAGCTTTCCTGCCCTCTGCCTTTCGGCCTGTGCCATTTCCCTCCCTGATGGCCGTGTCTGCTCTCGCTGTTGCCAACAGTTGACAGTGGTGGCACAGTTGTCCTGGTGAGCCAGGATGGCATCCAGAGGCCTCCTCTGCGCTTCCCCCGTGGAGGACACTTGCTGCAGTTCCTGTCCTGCCTGGAGAACGGCCTCCTGCCCCACGGTCAGCTGGATCCACCCCTCTGGTCCCAGCGGGGAAAGGTGGGTGCCTGTTCCTGCTGGGGTTCCCGTGTGGATCCTCTGCCTGGCATTCGCAGCTGCTGTGTTTTAAATGATGCCCTCCCAAAATTAATAAGGAAGGTGGGCTTAAAATGGGGTGGTTTGGTTTAGCTCATGGCCTCGCCCAGCTGAACAGACCCTTCTGGAAAGCTGGGGAAGGTGGTGTGGGAGGGCTGCCCATGAGTGTTTGGCTCTCTGGGCTGTACTTACACTGTGCCCAGCAGGGTTATGGATTCTCCTGCTGCTGGAAACGTGATCCAGAGGCTGATCCAGCCCAGGAAATGTGCAGACATGTGGGGTAGGAGCTCGGGAAGGGGGTGCTTGGGCCTGGGGTGTCTCGTGAAGGGCACGTTCTGCTCCCCCAGGGGAAGGTGTTTCCCAAACTGAGGAAGCGCAGCCCCCAGGGCTCCTCCGAGTCCGCGTCCGACAAGGAAGATGATGAAGCCACGGATTATGTTTTCAGGATCATCTACCCCGGGACACAGGCAGAGTTTGGTGAGTGCAGGGCAAGCTTTGGGGGGCTGTAAGAGTCGGGACATGGTGCTGATGGGGCAAACCAGGAGGTGGTTCCAGGGAAGGGGTTCTGGTTGTGTCAGTGCTGCCTGATCCTAAATGTCCTCGTTCCTCCCTGGGAGGGTGGGGAGGCCCTGACTCAGGGTGCCCAGAGAAGCTGTGGCTGGCCCATCCCTGGAAGCGTCCAAGGCCAGGCTGGATGGGGCTTGGAGCACCCTGGGCTAGTGGGAGGTGTCCCTGCCCATGATCTCTAAGTTCCCTTCCAACCCCAATCATTCCATGATTCTATGTTTTTTTAAATTCTAACCTTCCACTTGCTACTGAGTCCTTTGTTTCTGCAGCTGCACAACAGCGTCAGTGGTCAGAAAAAAACCCCTCTTACACATAATTTCAGTAAAAAGATTCACCTCGGTCACTTGGGGGCCACCTTCTGCCATCACAAGCCCCCAGGGCTGATTCTTCTCTTGCTGTCCCCAGGCTGCATTAAATCCAGTGATGTTCTGTCAAGTGTGGCTTCTGCAGCACAAAGGAGAGGTCACAGCACCCTGCTCTGGGTGCCGCCAGGCTGCACCCACCTGCCTTCAGTCCCTAATTCAAGGGAGGGATGCTGCTGGATTCTCTGAACCAGAAATGCCTCTTAATGTCTGGTGGTAAATGATCTGAGCCTGGCTGAAATGTCTGTACATTTGTTCTCACTCTTCTGAGAACAGCTCTCAGGAGCTGTTTTCTGACCTCTGGGGACATCGTAGGTGACTTTAGAAGGGGGAAAAACATGAGTTTTAGGTAGAAGACTTGTGGAGTGCGTGTTAAAAAAGCTCTGAAATCTGATGGAAACCTTTTTCCTGTATTTTGGAGGCTATGAGGGAGAAACTACATCCGCTGTGACTCCTCCATAACGTCAACTGAGATTATACTTGGTTCTCCCTCCCTTCAGCTGACTAAGACAATTCAGTGAGTCAGATAAAAACCTGATTGAAGCTAAACCAGCAGATAGAGATGCGCCTTTCTGTGGCTGCCTTTTGATCTACCCCTTAAAATTCCATGCTGGGGGCCACATTTTCTGGGAAATGAATTGCTGCCATCTCCTCAGCTGGCATCATCACTGCCTGTGCTGTTCCTGTGCACCTCCCCAGCCAGGGGTGGAACTGCATCATTCTCTCTTCTCCACAGATTCTTCCTTTCTCCCCCTTTCATTTGTGCCCTTGTCCTCTCTCCGTGTCTCTAGTTGCCATTAATGGTGCTTTTCACCCATTCCTTGCACCTGTGACTGCTGGGAGAGGGAAGATCATGAAGATTCCAGCTGGAAGCAAGACGGTGGTGATCCCTAAATGGTGTCTGAGTCTCCCTGGCACATCCCGAGCTCTCCGTGCTGCTCTGGGCACCTCTTGGCATCAGTGTAATGAGCTGTTGGTGGGGTCTGGTGCTCAGCTCGCCTGTGTTGTCACTTGGCAGGTCCTGCAGAGCTGTCCCTGTCACCACTGACTGTCACTGACCCTTCAGCTCAGTGGGAGGGGAAGGGACTTTCATAGGAATAATTCAGTATTTTTCCTGCCCATGTCAGTTATTCGAGAGTCAGTGAGACCAAGGGAGAGTGAGACCCCTCTTGCCCATCCAGAAGATGAAATTTCTACCACAATTTAATATCCAAGGAGGGGTACAAAGGATTATTCCTCATGGCCTGGGCTGTGTGTGGGTGGTACCTGAGCAGGACCTGAGGCCTTTGCAGCAGCACTTTGAGTTTAAGCAGGGATTAACAAGTGACAACATGCAGAGCTCCTGCTGTCCCTCTCAACCTCCTTATCTGAGTCTTCATCTCCTGTTTGTGATTTGGATGCTCCCTTCTTCCCCTGAACTTTGGAGGGGATCCTTTGAGAGATGGGCCTTTTCCCTCCCAGTGATCCGCTCTTCCTGAGGCAGCAGCTGATTTCAATCCTATTTTCTCTCCTCTCTGCAATCTCTGCGTTGGGTGTTGGGTTTCTGCCTGGGACAGCACAAAGCAGTTTAAGATCAGCCTTCTGAATTAGCTGGTTAATTAGCGATGGTTCTCTCTCATCAGTGCTCTTTGTTCCCTCTCCTTCCTCCTGAGCTCACCAGCGCTGTCATTCCCTGTGGTGGATCCTCCTTGGGATGCTGCATTTGCCAATCAAAGCTCTCTGTTGGGCCCCTGTAGCTCCCTGACTCCAGGCCTGTGCCAGGCTGTACCTGATGCTCCTCTCTGCCCTCCTGCAGTGCCCCAGGACCTGATGGATGCTCCGGGGGCTGTCCTGCCTCCCATGTGGCAGCCCAGCACCCGCAAATCCTCCTGCTCCTCCTGCTCCCAGAGCGGCTCCTCCGATGGGGGCCCGGCCAATGGCTGCAGCCACGAGAGGTACGAGGACAATGGGCACAGCAGAGCCAGGGCTCAGTGTCCAGGGACCATGGCAGGGTCACTGGGATGTGGCTGAGGTGAGGCTTGTCCCTACATCTGGGATGTCTCAGCTGCTCCATGGCCTGGCAGCAGGAATTGTTGCTTTGGACCTGGGCAGCGTCCCTGGTGAATTTCTGCAGGCAAAGCTGGATCAAAGCTGAGCTGAGGGGATGCACAGGAGCATTTCCACCCCTCACATCCCGTTGGTTTTTGTTGGCAGAGCTCCGCTGAAGCTGCTGTGTGACAACATGAAGTACCAGATCCTGTCCCGGGCCTTCTATGGATGTGAGTACTTGTCACCTCCCTGCTGCCTTGGGATATACGATGGGATAAGGGATGAGATTCTGGGCTGTGGGCTGGGAGTGGTGCTGGGGCAGCTGGCAGTGGCCAGGGGAACTGGGACCAGTCTGCTGCATGTGCTCAGGGTGAGGAGCAAACCACTGGACCCTGACCCTCAGCCTGGAGCCCCGTGAGCAGCAGCACCGGGGGTACAAGATGAGGGATGAGGGACCTGTCCCTGTAGATTCCCTGCTCTGAGAGCTGGCTGTGGCTGCAGAGGGTCTCTCCCAGGGACCAGCCTCACCAGAGCTTTCTCCTGCTCTTCATCCTCGTGAGTTCTGCAGCTGAAGGTGTGGTGTTCCTGCTGCAGGGCTGGCCTACTGCAGGCACCTGTCCACGGTGAGAACCCATCTGTCAGCACTGGTGAACCACAACATCGTGTCCCCCGACGTCCCCTGCAGTGCCAGCGCAGGGCTCACTGTGGATGTCTGGCACAGATACCTGCAGGACAGCTCGGTAGGGCCATGCCCTGGGGTCACAGCGGCTCTGCTGGGCTCAGAAGAAGCGGGGGTAGCATGGGGAGGTGATCAAACACGTCAAGTTCCTCAAGGAGGGGAATTAGCCAGGCTGTCCCGGGCTGCACAGAGCCTGAGGCTTCTAATCCTTGGCACGACTGGGGAGTGAACACTGCTCTCCTTAAAGTGCTTCTGCTCAGAGCCTGCCTGCAGCAGTGCCTGTCACCCAGATTCTGCTGTCCTGAGTGGGGTCTGAAGTGCTGCCAGGTCAGAGGCACAGAAGTGGCCCTCAGTGACTTTTGTGGGCCACTCTCTGGTGTGGAGAGCTGAAATGTCCACCCACAGCAGCCTCTGGCTCTACTTAAGCCCAGGCAGGGGTCTGAGGGTTCATCTACAGCGGATGGGCAGCAGGGCTGGGGGTGGTTGGGGTGGTGAAGGGTGGCACAGCCGGGCTGGGGACACTTTTACATCCTGTGCTGGCTGTGTCTGTGCCCTGACCCCAGGCTCTTCCCACAGAGTTACGAGGACCAGGAGCTGCTGCGGCTGATCTACTACGGCGGGATCCAGCATGAGATCAGGAAGGCTGTGTGGCCCTTCCTGCTGGGCCATTACCAGTTTGGGATGACAGAGGCAGAGAGGAAGGAGGTTGGTGAGGGTGTGCTGCCAGCTCAGCAGCCCAGTGTGTTCACTGGTGTGCCCTGCTCCTGCCCAGTGGAAGGGGCTGTTTGCAGAGCCCACCCTGTGAGCTCACTGGGCTTCATGTCCACTCTGCACTGGGCTGTGGGTGGGAGTGGGACAAACACTTGGATCAGCAGGAATTGATAGGGCCAAGCTCGTCACTGGCCTGTGCAGTGCCTTGTGCACCTTAGGAGGGCAGGGAGGAGATGGATGGGCATTTTTCCATCGGGAAGGCAGGGAGGAGATGGATGGGCATTTTTCCATCCAAATTTTGGCCACGTTTCATGGGTCAGGCACTGTGCAGGGAAAGGGTGACTGCGTCCCACCCAGCCACAGCTCACACGAATGTACACCCCCTGTGTGGGGCTGTTTGGGGCACAGGAGGGGCTGGTTTGGGGCTCTCCAGGGACAGCCATTCCCAGCCCCTGTCCCCCTGTGTCCCAGGCTGATGAGCAGACCCGGGCATGCTACGAGCACACGATGGCAGAGTGGCTGGGCTGCGAGGCCATCGTCCGGCAGCGCGAGAAGGAGTCCCACGCTGCAGCCCTGGCCAAGTGCTCCTCAGGGGCCAGCCTGGACTCCCACATCCAGAGGATGATGCACAGGGACTCGACCATCAGCAACGAGGTGAGGGTGTGGGGGGCTTGGGCAGTGCCCACCTGGAGTCCGTGTGGGATGGAGACACAAGTCCTGCTCACCCTCCTTCCCTGACTGGTGCCCATCTGTGTGTCTTGTCCCTTGCCTGTGGAAGTGAGATACTCATGGGGCACATCAGGATTAGCTCCATGGAAGATGGAGCATGTTCCTGGCACTGAGGGGCTGTGAAGGAGAGCACTGGGCTTCCTGGCTTCTTTTCCCAGCATGGAAGAAGCCTCAGTACACCCTCAGTGCACTGTGTCATCCATGGGGGCACCCAGCACCGTGGGACTGGCTTTTAGCAATGCAGTGAGGAATGAGATCCACAGCCCAAACCGAAGGGTGTGGAGCGAAAAGCCTGTGAAAGAAAATGCAGTCCTGGGAACAGAGTCCAGGGAGTATTTCCATGAGAGTTTTGTCCTTGGAGGAGAAGAGCCCAGCGTGGCAGAGCATTCCCTGACCTCAGGCTGCTGGCCCAGAGGCGAGGGGAGGTGAGCGCTGGAGGCTTGATCTGCTTCCCTCTGGGAAGTTTGTGTGGGTGCTTTGGGAAAGAGATGAGCTCAGCCCCAATCCTGCAGGCTACATGTGTGCCCAGAGAGGGAGAGATGCAGGGAAGGCAGGTCTGAGCCAGGGGCAGTGTGGAACTGGGTGATGCAGCTCTCAGGGTGAGCAGAGGCGCTGCTGCGTTGGCTGAAGCTCTGGGAATCATTCCCATCCCCTCAGCATCTCCACTGTGGCTCTTCCTTTGTACCCACGTGTGCCTGTTCTGGGAACAGCCACTGGGAAGGGAGCTGGCAGAGTGAACACAGGCAAAGTTTCCCCCTTTTCCCATCTCAACCTGAAATTTCCTGTTTTAAGTGCTCCCATGGTAATGGAGGAAAACTGTCGCCCTTCCTCTCTCCAGCAGAGCCTTGCCCAGCAAACACCCACAATACGAGGGTGGGGACAACTGCTGTTCTGAATGTGCTGCATTTTCTTAAAATCCTGTTGTTTGTGTGTGATGTCATGGCCATGCTCTGCACTTCTGCTCAGTTTATGGGGAGGACTTGCTCCCATTGAGGGCTGGTTGCTCAGGGGGACCCCACAGAGCCGAGCAAGGAGCTGGTGCCTGCAATGCCCGGCCTTTCCCTTTGTGCTTCAGCTGCAAACCAGAACAGGGTGCTCGTGACTTTGAGAGGAGCTGCTTCCACTGAGTCTGGCTTGAAACATCAATATTTGTCCTTGAAGAAAAGGAAAAAAGCATGAATATGCTTGGAGGGACTGTTTTATAGCCTGACTTCATCGTTTATGTAAACTGAGCTGGGCTGAGCTGCATTGCTGCCAAATTAGGACAGAGATTTGTAGAAATTTGCACTCCAGGGAGGCAGTGTGACCTCCATGCAGGCCAGAGGAAAGCAGCTCCTTCAGACCCAACTCACAGCACTTGAACAAGTGCACTGGCCTGGGCCTTTGGCTTTGTCACCTTCCCAGCAGTGTCAGGGGCTGAGGCAGGGCACTGCGCTGGGTCACATGGCAGCACCGACGTGACAGGAACATCCTCCATGGGTCAAATGTGAGAATTTACTGGATGCATTTTCTGCTTGTTCTTCACCTGCAGAAGTGCCACCTCTGCTTGAGGTCCCTCACCCCGACCCTTTTTCTTTTCTTTCTCTGCCTGCCCTTTTCCCTGTCCCCTACAGTCCTCGCAAAGCTGCAGCTCCGGCCGGCAGAACCACGCCCGGCTGCAGAGCGACTCCAGCTCCAGCACCCAGGTGAGCACCTTGTCCCTCCTTTCCCTGACCCCACGGCTCTGCCTTGGTTTGGGCCGACCCCTCACCACATCAAAATGATTTCTGGCAAACAGAACCAGTGCTGGAGGAGGGAAATGAGTCCCCAGCCTGCTTTGAAGCTATTAATGTCAGAACCGTGCTCTGCTTGTGGTGTTTGGTGTTCAGCTCTGCCCTGTGGCCTCAGACCTGAAGGTCTGTGGCTGCTCCCTCTGTTCATGCCCAGGTGTTTAATACCTGTTGAAATTTCTGCCTAGTAAATAATGCCAAGGAAAGCACAGTCCCCTGGAGCAGGGATTTTTGGGCTTGGAGCTGTGCAAATGACCAAGCACTGACTCAAATCCAGGGAGAAGAAGCTAAAGGGGGATTTTCCTCCCTCTCCACTGCTGGGAATATGGGCACTATGAGTACACAGCTCTTAGGGACATAGTGCCCGTGTTCCCAACACTTACTGAATGCCTGGGATGTCTTCCCACTCACCCTTTGCAGGTGTTTGAATCTGTGGATGAGGTGGAACAGACTGAAGTAGATGCTCAGCTGGAAGATGGCAAACAAAGCAAGATCCCCAATGGGACAGTTCCCAACGGCACGTGTTCCCCTGATTCTGGGCACCCCTCTTCCCAAAACTTCTCCATCACATCGGGGTTCTCGGAGCGCAGCTTCAGCAACGAGGACAGTGCCCTGGAAACCACCAAATCCTCATCCAGCTCCCAGGGAAAGGCTGCTGGGTCCGATGTGCCAGCCCCACCAGACACGGATGGTGTCCAGCAGGAGAAGCTGCAAGGCCAAGACAGCCTGGAAGGTGAATTTCCCACTGGTGGAAGCGTGGACTTTGTCCCCGTGGGTGAGGGCTCGGCAGGGCTCCTGCGTGACAGTGACACCGTGGCCCTGACTGTGATGGAGAGCTGGGCAGACAGCGAGGCTGAGAAGCAGAGCCTGGTGGAGAGCGAGGACAACCTCTCTGAGGAGCCAGAGATGGAGAGTCTGTACCCACAGCTGGACTCTCTGACTGTCACTGATCTGACCAGCAGTGAACCAGCTGCTCTCTCCTCCTCCACGGGTGTCACCTACTCTGTAAGTACAGACCTGGCCAGGGGGGGTTTCTTCCTGGCTGCCTCACAGGACCACAGAATCCCAGAATGGTGGGGAGGGCCCTCTGGAGATCATCCAGCCCAACCTCGCTGCCAAGGGGGAGTGACCTGGAGCAGGTGATGCAGGAATGCATCCAGGGGGGTTTGGAATGTGTCCAGAGAAACTCCACGCCCTCCCTGGGCAGCTATCCCAGGGCTCTGCCACCCTCCATGGGAAGAGGTTCTTCCTCATGTTGAGGTGGAGCTTGTGTTTCAGTTTATGGCCATTGCTCCTCATCCTGTCACTGGGCACTATTGAACAGAGTCTGGCACTGTCCTTTTGGCACACAATTTGGGACATTTTCCTGGATTGGTGAGATTCCTTCTCAGTCTTCTCCAGACTGACCAGCTCCCACAGTGTCTCTTCATCACAGAGATGCTCTAGATCCCAAATAATCTCTCTGGCCTGTGCTGGACCCTCTCTGGCAGCTCTTTGTCTTTCTTGAGCTCTAGAGCCTGAACTGGAGTTATGGAACTGAACACCACACTCCAGATATGCCTCACTGGGGCTGAGGGGAGGGGCAGGATTTGCATTTGCCTGCAGTTGGGCATAGAGGGGCTCCCACCTTCCACCCAAACTCTGCCCTGTCTCTCCACTGCCCTTGCGCCTCTCTCCTGGCTTTTTTACTGGAAAACAAATCAACTCTGCTCTTGTTTTGGGCAGCCAGAGCTGCTGGACATGTACACAGTGAACCTGCACCGCATCGAGAAGGACGTGCAGCGCTGTGACCGCAACTACTGGTACTTCACCCCCGCCAACCTGGAGAAGCTCCGCAACGTCATGTGCAGGTGGGGGCTGTGGGGGGCTTCCCGGGGTTCACCCACAGGCTGGAGCCTCAAACTGTGTTGTGGTTACTGAGTTTTGCTCCTTGCCTTCCTCCCCCAAATCCCCTCATCATCCCAGCATTGGGGCCACAGCTCCAAGGACACTGCGGTTCCCAGACTGAGGTGTCTGGCTGTCCTTCCTCTGGCACTGCTGTGTCCTGGGGTTTTGGCCAAGGCAGAGGCTCCCCGGGCTGCCCAGCAACCCAGTGCAGCCTGCCTGCTTTCTGGAGTATGCCTGGAAAATGTTTTAATGAGGATCAGCCCACAGAGCTGTAGTGCTAATGAGAAAGTGCCTGAAGCACCAGAATGGTTTGTGCCTGCCCAAAATCCCAGGAGAGAGCCAGACCTGGGTGCATTTCTGAGTCCCTGTGACTCTGAGCTTGCCTAGTGACACTCACAGACTCAGACCAGCTCCAGCTCAGCTGCTGCTGCAAAGGCAGCGAGGGATAAAATATTATTACTCATTTTGCAAACATGAGGAGAAGCTGCTGTTCCATCAGTGCTGTCACTTCACCCGACAGCCAGAGCTGGAGATCTCTGCTCAGATTAGACCTTCAGCACAGCACATTTTGGAAAACCAGTGGTCAGGCTGGAAAAGATCCTTCCCTTTTGCCAACAGCAGATCTGAGTCCTCTCCGAACACATTTTGCCTTGCTACCAAAAAAGGGAAGATATCCCTGCAGGGCTGGGTGCTTCCTGGGACACTGGGAACTGGGAAGGCGAGGCAGGCAGTGTCTGCAGAGAGAACCAAGAGGATGAATGGAGGGAGAAGGATGAGAATGAGAGATGAACAAATTCTATCAGTCTCTGCCCTTTAACCAATGACCCCACCGTGTTGTGCTTTCCCATTTTGCTTTTCCCTGTGCTGATTTTCCATGCAATGGCCATGGCCCAGCCCTGGATTGACTCTGGCCATGGCTGTGGCAGGGTGTAGATCCAGGACTGTGCCATGCATGTCCTACCTGGGAGTCACCACAAGAATTGAATCATTTGCAGCACAAGGATAACAGAACAAACAGGTGGGATTTGCCCCAGCATCCTGGGAAGGGAGACAGGGCAAAGGTGGTGGCACTCAGGTCCCAGATCACCTCTCCTGCTCTCTCACACAGCTACATCTGGCAGCACATTGAGATTGGCTACGTGCAGGGGATGTGTGACCTGCTGGCCCCTCTCCTGGTCATCTTGGATGATGGTGAGTGGGTGGCTCTGCTCTGCTTTCCCAGTCCCTGTGTGGGGATCTGCTGGGGGGATCTGCTGGGTTGGAGGTGTCCCTTTGCAGTGGAGTGCCTGGAGGTGTGGAGCAGCATCCTGTTTGTCCATGATGCTGCCTGGCTCCCAGGAGCCCACGCTGGGGCCAGGGTGGACTTTTTGGAAGGATGTTGCTGCAGCAGGAGCAGCAGTGCCCGTGCAGCCCAGCAGTGATGTCTCTCCTCCCTGCACAGAGGCTCTGGCTTTCAGCTGCTTCACTGAGCTGATGAAGAGGATGAATCAGAACTTCCCCCATGGAGGAGCCATGGACACTCACTTTGCCAACATGAGGTCGCTGATCCAGGTGAGGGTTCCTGGCGTGGGGATGGCAGCTCCTCACACCCAAGAGGAGAAGCTGGTCCTGGAGGGGCTGAGGGGGGGTGTCAGTGCTGGGAAGCAGGAGGGACAGCAGGGGCTCTAAGGACAGCCTGGAGCAGGATGTGCCAGGAAAGGGAGGGAGGAGCTGGTGGGAGCTGATGCAGTAGGAAAACAGTGGGATGGAGGGAAGTAGCCAGAGGGATGGCTGGTGCCTTGTGTGTGCATTCCTGAGTTTCCTTTTGCTTTTTCTGACAGATTCTGGACTCTGAGCTCTTCGAGCTGATGCACCAGAATGGGGATTACACTCATTTCTACTTCTGCTATCGATGGTTTCTCCTGGACTTCAAGAGAGGTGTGTGCTGAGACCACCCAAGGGTGGGGCAGGGTCTGCTTCCAGGCTTCTCAGCAGCTTTAAACTTAACTTGGAATTCCTTTTCACTTTTCCCTGGTTTATGTCTGGCTGATTGTTCTGTCTAGATACACAACCTGTTGTTCCAGAGCTGCTGCTGAGCCTCTCCACGAGTGTGTCCTGGGGCCTGTGTCACCTGCTGCAGGGTGGAATATTTCTCCCTGCAGATGCCTGATTTACTGCTTCCAGCTGGAGCAGGTTCCTGTGGGAAGGAAGCATCCAGAGTGTCTCCCCAGCACTGCTGTGAGCTCTGAGAGTCAGGGTGGAGTGAGTGGAGTGGTAACTGCTCTTCTCTGCTCACAGAGCTGGTGTATGACGACGTCTTCGCCGTCTGGGAGACCATCTGGGCTGCTGCTCACGTCTCCTCTGCTCACTACGTGCTCTTCATAGCCCTGGCCCTGGTGGAGATGTACCGGGACATCATCCTGGAGAACAACATGGATTTCACAGACATCATCAAGTTTTTCAACGGTACAGCTCGTGCTCTCTTGGGCTCAGTTTGGGGCAGCTGCTCAGGTGTGGGCAGCACGTGGCTGGCTGTGGACACATCTGGGCAATGCTGGAAACGTTTAACACACCCAGAGCTCTGAGGGGTCTGGTGGTGCTGGGATCCACCTGCCCTCCTCAGCAGTGGTCAACCTGGATGTGTTGAAGGGAGCTGGGCGTTGGGCTGTGCTTCCTGCTGCTTTCCCCATGCTGAGGGGCTGGTTAAGGATGGCTCTCCAGAGCCAGGTGTCCCTGTGAGGGCAGGTTGGGAATGTGGGCAGCAGAGCTGTGGGGGCTGCTCGGGTGTGACCCATCCGGTCCCTGTGTCTGTGTTCCAGAAATGGCTGAGCGCCACAACACCAAACAGATCCTGAAGCTGGCTCGGGACCTGGTCTATAAAGTGCAGACTCTGATCGAGAACAAATGAAGGACCCTGGGGCAGACGAGGCACCCAAAGAGCCGGGACTCCCCTCTGAGGCTTGCTCCCTTCTCCTGTTTCTCCAAGTGCCACAGCCGTGGGACTCAGGTGGTGGGACACGTGCTGCTGTGTGAGCTGGGAGTCCCCTGGGCTCAGCACAGGCCCTGGCTCAAACCTTCTGCAGTGACTCAACCAAAGATCCCTCCAGGTGTGTTCCTGTGCCGGGAGCAGGACCTGGCAGTGGCTTCCTGGCCTTGGAGGGGCAGCAGCTGCCGTGGCCACCAAAACTGCCCAGGCATTGCCACATCCCAGGGCAGAGCTCGGGGGCTGGGGGAGCAGAGCTTGGTGGCACAGAGGGAAAGCTGATTCCTTGGAAAGCTGCTTCCTTGGGCAGCCCTTCCCTGTGGTGTGGGAAGGCAGCCAGCTCTGCGAGCCCAGGCAGCACAGGGATGCTGCCAGTTCTCAGCTTCTCACCAACACAACGAGGTTCTGCCAGTAATGGGGGGGACTTTGATCACAGAAATTCCTTTTTTGATCTTGTCCCTCAATGCATTGCTTCCCCTTCAGTATTTTCTTTTTTTTAGGGCTCTGTTTTCTCCCTGGGATTTTACACTGTTTCTACGATTACCTGAGCACACGAGAGCTTTGTGTCTGGATGGATTTTCAGAACAGCTCCAAATTCAGCATTGGGGTTTATTTTTCAAAATCCAGCCTCTGTAATGTTCTCTGAACGATGGGAAATCTGGTCCTGCCCTCCTCTGGGAACTCCAGGCTGGAGGTTTCCTTACCTGCCTTACTTTAGCTGCTTGTGGTAGGAGTCTGGTCTCCTTGTTGTTCCTCTGAGCTCCTGTGAGGGAATGGCTCCTCAGAAGGCAAGTCAGAGCTCCTGATTATCCTGACTTTCCCTCTGACAGTGCCTGTCTGTACATTAAGACCGGCTGCTCAAAGCTCAACAGCTCAGACAATCCCCTTGGTGCCTGGGGGTTTTTCCATGTGCTTCAGGGCTGGCTGTTGAGTCCCCTAAACCCACTGAGCATCTCCAGTGAGGTCTTGGTGGGCTTCTCCCACAGGCCTGTGAGAGGGAAATAGCCCAAGGTCCCTGAGTGGTCTTTGCTTTGGGAAGATGCACTTGTGTGGCCACTTTTCCTGTGGCACAGCCTGGAGCCCACTGCATGAAGTGCCTCTCCAGCTGCTGTGTCCCACACAGGCTGCCCTGCAGAGGCTTCGGAGTCATTTTTCAACTCAGGTAAAAACAATACAGGAAAAGGAGAGGGGTGGGTGGGTGGAGGGTCCAGCCCAGCCAGGGAGGGCAGCACTGGGGGATGCTGGGCTGGAGCTCTCTCTCTAAAGGGTACTTTCTCTCAAGTTTTTGCTGCAAAAATTTGTGTTCCCCCCTGGTGCAACGTGTGCTGTGTGTGTGCTCTCCTCTGGCCCTGCTCCTGCCTTGCTGCTGGAGTGCTCCCACGGGAGGGAAAGGGGCCCTTCCTTCTCCTGTGGAACATCAGTCTCTGCTTGTTTGTGTTGGCTCGTGGCACGTGTCAGATGTTGCTGGCATAAAAAAGGTGGTTGTCAGTGTGCACCAGAGAAAACTGCTGCTTCAAGGAAGGCCTGAGGAGCATGGTGGAGTGGTTTGCTGTTTCTGAGCAAATCAGCCATTTCTGTATCCTGGGACATGGAGGTTGCAGCTGGAAAAGGCAGTGGCACATCCTGAACCCTTGGGGGAAGGGGCTGGGGCAGGAGGAGGGCAATGGGCAGCCCTTCACTCCTCATAGTCCCAACTGACGTGTACAACAATCTGGGAAATTCCCTGATGCAGTAAAACCCCAAAGGGTGCTGGGCTGTAGTAGCATAGGAAACAAAGAGCTTGAAATCTGCCAGTTCCTGTGAGAATCCTTCATCTTTCCACCAAGCAGAGCGAAAAGCTCATGTCCTCCCTCCTTCCCAGGCTGCTCCTGTTCCCTCAGGGTTCTAGGACAGATCTGGCACCTGTCTAGAGGGAAAGGGGAAGCTCTCTGTTCTCCCCTTCCTGAGGGAAGGGTCACCTGAAACACCATCTGACCAAGCAACGTCGCTGACACGTAACCTTTCAAGCTTCATTCCTTGGTTTTTAAACAAAAACAGCCAAGAAATTCTGCACAATATTTGCTGTCTGTATTAACTGAGAGTGTCTTTGGGCCGCTCAATAGCAGTGTTTTTTGAATAATTTCTGGGGGGGGGGAAAGAGTATTTATTTATTGATTGTACCTGACTGTGTGTCCTTGTGTGCTGGCGTGTGAGTGTGCTCTGTTGTGCAAATGGAGATAGAAATTCTCAATGTTATTTACAATATCTTGTAAATGTTTACCAGAGAATCGTGTCTATATATAATATATATACAGTATAGAGAGAAAATATGTGAACTAAGTGGGTTATTTTTTGAAGGGGGGGAGGGGAGTGAGAAATCTTTTGCTTCTAAGAACTGTGTGGTTTCTATAGCACCTATTCCATGATGTGCCAATCTGTCACTGTCCCTGTGCTGGGAGAGTTGTTCTGGTGGGGCAACAGGAAGCTCAGAGCAGAGCCACCATCACAACCTCAGTCTGGCTTCATCTTAGTTCTGACTTTAAGACTGGACAAGAGGAAAAAAAAAAAAAGGAGGGAAAAATAGTGTAAGAAAGTTTTGTTTCAGCTGTGTTGCTGGGCAGGTTCTTGTGCTTGTGGGGACCCACAGTGAGGCACCACCAGGAGCCTGGGGCTCTCTTTGATGGTTAAAAGCTGCTAAGAAGCTGAAAAGCAAAGGTTTTGCTGTGTAGCTGTTTGTGGGCCTTCTCTGGCCTCAGCCTGCCCCGCTGCTGGATCCCCACGAGATAAAGCCTTCTTCTGGAATTCTGACAGTGGCAGTCGTGGCTGTGGAAGCCAGCAGGGATCTCTCCCAGCCGTGCAGCTGAGGGTGGCCTGTTTGCCATGCAGGAGAGGCCCGTCACCAGGGAATGCTTGTCCATATACAGTAATCTTGTCTGGCCCCTTGGGGAAGAGGAATGTCTCATCCCAGCAGCTCCGTGCAGCTGAAATCCCCCCCCGACAATGGCACTGCCAGCCCGGGACTATTTTAGCCTGTTGTTGGCTCTGTGGGATCAGGGCCTGGAGCTCTGTGCCTTAAACTGACAGAGGGCAGGGTTAGATTGGATTTTAGGAAGAAATTCTTCACTATAAGGCACTGGCACAGAGAAGCTGTGGCTGTCCCATCCCTGGAAGTGTCCAAGGCCAGGTTGGATGGGGCTTGGAGCAACCTGGCCTAAGTGGAAGGTGTCCCTGCCCATGGCAGGGGGTGGATCTCTGCCCATGGCAGGGGGTGGATCTCTTAATTTTCCTCCCAACCCCAACCATTCCATGACTCCACGCTTTCTGAGGAGACTGCTGCATTCCCCTGGGTGCAGCAAGGGTTGCATGAGCTGCCAGCCCATGTTCTCTGCTCCAGTCGCTCCAGAGCTGAGCCTGAGGAAGGTTGGGCTCCATGGGCTGAGAGTTCAGCTCCCATCACACCTTCACTGAGCACCCACGTTGCTGTGGGGTTTGGGGTTTGGGGTTTGTCTCACGCTCGAGCTGCTGAGCTCAGATAATCTCGGTGTGTGTAAATCCACTGAGTGTTTGTGTCCTGGCCCTGTGTTCCCCCGAGGGAGTGACAAATGGATTCTCTTCCTGCATTTGAGCTTTCTGCTCATGCAACCTTCCAACGAGCTCCTGGTACCGATCTCTTTCGGTGTCGCCTGCGCAGACCCTTTAGAAGTTGTGTTTGTTCCTAAATGTGTGATTTTCCTAGGAGTTTTTCTCTTGCTGTGTTGAGTCTCTGAATCGCTTTGCTGTGAACCTTTTTCATGAAGACCGAGAGGGTTTTTTTGTGCAGGAACTTCCTGCTGCCTCCCTGTCCTGCTCTCATCCGGCCCCTGGCATGGGGAACATCCCTTAACTCATCCAAATGCTCCTCGTAGTGCAACGTGAGCCAGCAGTGGAACTGCAGGTGTCAGCCCTTGTCACTGACAGGTCAAAAAAAGGCTGAGAGATGGAACTATTGAAGAGGTGGGTGGGGATCACAGACCTCATCCCAAAATCCCATCCTGGAGACACAAGCCTTGTGGCCAAGAGCAGTTTATGGGATGAGGTTCTTCTTATTTGTTCTTTATTTATTTATCACTTACTTTGCCTGGCTTTTTCCTCTCTTTCCTGGTTTATCCTGAGGTTGATCCCCTGCACTGAGAGCTACTGTGGCCAATGGGCCTCTGACCAGAGGAATGGGACCAGTTTTGGGTTTCTCATCACCTAAGAAATATCTTGCAATATCTAAATCACTTTCCTCTAGAGACACAGTGGGAGCTTCTGAGCCTTTGATCAGTAGGACCAAAATGATGGTCATGTCATCAAAACCTCTGTCTTTTTTCTCATTCCATTTGGGAATTTCCCTGAGTACTGAGCAGTTCTGGGCTTGCCTTCAGCATTTTACTATTGTGTGAGCACAAATTGATAGAGCACAATGTAGAGATGGAGTTCCAACCCTTCCTAGCACTATGGAAGGGTTGGAACTCACCAGGACCTGTGTCAGAATTCCCTATAAAAGCTTTTTCAGACACCCTGAAGTAGATCAAATGCCACTGACCGTTCCTGCTGTTCCAGTGATCTCACTCAAGGTCAGCATCCTCATTGCCCTGAATAATCAATATTTCACTGATGAAGGCATCTAAACCTTTGTGGACCCTGGTGACACCACATTTCTGTTCTATGGTGGCCACGTGAGCCATGGTTGGGGCCATTTGGTGCCGTAGCCACACATTCACAAAGCTCATTTGGTGGATTCCTTCTCGACTTTGTCCGAATCCTGAACTTCCCGGAGATTGTTCGTGGTTGGAATAGCCATGGAAGTCTTTTAATGTGTCTAATCCAATCTAATTTCTAATTCAATTTTAGATTGGTGATAAGCATATTCCACTTTAAATTCCCATTCAGTAGTTTAATAGCTTCCTTTTATAGATGGATTTTGCACATGGAGGCTGAGCAGAGCCCATGGATGGTGCTGCAGGGGATGGTCCCTTCTCCAAGGTGGCTCCTGAGCCATTGGCAGTGGGACATGACCAGGAGCAAGGCACTTGGCAGCAGTGCTTTGATAAGGAGGAAAAAGCACCATTTATCCTTTTATAAAATTTTTTTTTTTAATGAATTAATACTAAAATTGAAACTATGCACAAGATCTTAAATACGTGAAAGTTTTAGGAATGAGTATGGCTTTGCTGCTAAGGACATTAAAGAATTGGAAATCCTGATCCTGGATACTGAGAGACTAAAAATGTCATTGTTGTGACTATGTAAGAGCGACTTAAATTCTCAGAAATTCAGTTTCTCTGGAGAGTAATTCCCAGAAGCCGGGGAAGAAACTGTTTTCCCAAACAGAATTAATGAAAAGCTTTGAAAATATGACGTGGATGTTACCTCAGACCCACGATTGTCACTTCCCTTGTTCAAGGAGCGTTCTGGAGAGCTGGGCAGGGCGACAGGGTGTGACAGCCATCGTGGGGGCTCTGTGGGACAGGGAATTACCCCTCAGCACAGGGATTTGAATGTATCTGGTGTCCTGGCATTAGACTTTTCTGTTGCCCTACACAGAATTGCTGCTTTTCTCTGTTGGATGCCATTTTGGTCTCTGGGAGTTGCTCGATCTGAGCTTAACGAGCACTTAGAGCTTTTAATCTATTTGTAGAAGTGCTGCTAATGTTCTTAGATTATCTGAATTCCACACTGTGGTATAATATCTGTTTTATATTATTTTATTCATGCTTTTGGGTTTGGTTTTTTTAAAATGTAAACTGTTCCTTATTGTTGTTGAGAAAGAAAAATTAAAGCTCTATTCTCTATGGTTAATGTATTTTCAAATCAATCAGATCCTGGTGCTTCTTTCTGGCTGCGTGGTCCCTGGGAAGGCAGCAAATGGGGATACCCTGAGCAGGGAGTGCCCAAAATGCTCTGTATTCCCACAGATTGCAGAGCCCTCTGTTGCTCGTGGTGAGCATCCCCTGTCCTGGGGGCCCTGGGGCTCCTTTTTGCACCCTCCTTGCCCTCACGGTCCTTGCTTTCCCCCATCCCATGCCTTGGCCTCCTCTGTCCAGCCTTGCTGGCCCTGTCCCTGTCTCTCTGGGCACAAGTGTGGCAGTGATACCTCCTTGGCTCTGCTGGCACTGTCACCTCCATCCTTCCTCTTGCTGTACCCCCCTGTAACACAGAGAATTTAAAGTGATGGTGAAACAGAGCAATTGAAGAGGAGGAAAAGGGCTGGGGAAGGGCCAGGGCAGGTCCTTGGTGCTGCAGGGAGTGATGACAGGGAGTGACAGAGCAGATGGGGAGGTGACAGAGGGCCCTGGCATGGGGCAGCCCAGAGCTGGGACATGGTGGTGATGGTTTATACCTGATCCTGTGCTGCCAGGTGGGGTGTGCAGGAGGTGAGGGAGTTCATTCTGCAACGGTGCTCAAAATGACCTTGGACTTGATCTCAGTATTTCCTGGATCAGTCTCCAGACCTTTAAACTGGCACTGATAGGATGGGCTGCAGTGCCTTTCTTGTAGGGAACAGGAGAGAAAAGTTTTTCATCAAAAACATGAGGAGGACAAGCTGCCTGTGGTGCCTGCCCCTGCTCAGGGCTGGCACTTGTCACCCCTCCAGATTCCACAAGATCCTTGGGTGCTCTTCCAAGGGGAGATGCTGTGTGTGGGAATGGGGAAGAGGTGCCCCCAAACCACCTTTCTGTGGTGTTGGTTCCTGCACTGCTGTTGGAGGCAGGAGGGCTCCACATCACCCCAAGGCTTGTGTTTTAAGCAGGCCAGAATTGAACTGCACTTCTAAAAATGGCAGTGCAAGGAAGGCTGGATGCTCGCTCCAGATTCCTGCCTCTACATACTTATGAGAAGAGGCTTAATTAAATAAATCCTGGTATTTAATTAATCCTTAATATGTTTGCTTCTTGAGGCATGTTTGCTCTAATGGCCCAGCCCCAGTTTCCAGTGCAGGCTGAGGTTTGCAGGGAGCTCACAGCTCAGAACATCAAAAGCTGATGAAGACACTCCCCAAACACACAGAGTTTGCAAAATGTCAGGATGGGATTCAACCAGCCCTTGCAAATGTGTTAATTACCTGATATTAATTGGCAACCTAATCACCAGAGGCCACATCCCCAAGGTGCCAAAGCAGGAATGCTCTTTGTTCTGGTGAGGAGAGGCTGGCAAAAATCCTGCCATTCGGATGGAGGAAAGTAAATGATCCTAAAAGTGAATTTCATTAATTTTTAACTTGGGACAGTTTCTCACAAAAGCAGCTATCCTGAGGTTGTGCTTTGAAGTGCATGGAAATTTCCATCAGTTGCCACCTCCATGCAGTGCAGGAGACAGCAGCTGGTGGAGCAGCCCCAGAGAGGTGTCAGCTCTGTCCTGTGCAGGAAAAGAAACCATTCCAACCCCTTGCCAACAAGGGCTCTTCAGGAGACGTTCACCATCAGCCGGGGTTGGATTATGGGAGCTCCTCCAAAGCCTGGTGGCAACCCCAGTTTTTTCTGTGCTCTCTTTTGCTCCCCTGCTCCATGAGCCCAATCCTTTGGTTCCTGAGCTGCTGTGGCAGATGAGCCAGTTTGGCTGTGGCACGTGCCCAGGGCTGGGTGTGATGGGGGGCACTGGGGGCTGTGCTGGTGAGCCCAGCTGGGAGTGCTCATCCTCACACACCCTCCTGCCAGGCTCGGGCACGAGGCACCGGAGCTGGGAAGGACCTGGAGTATTTATAGCCCTTGTTAACATGCATGAACGGACACGCTGAGTCCTGGCACAAACATCTGCCCAGGTGGGTGCTGTCCTGGCAACACCCCACGCTCCCTCTGCCACCTTAAGGTGCTCCAGCACGTATTTCAGAGGTCTTTTCCAAAGGAAAATGAAGCTGAAAATTCAAAGGTTGATCCACAGGTGTAGCAGTGCCTGGGCAAATCCTGCAGAGAGGCCCAGTTCACACAAGCACCACCACCTGACTGATGCAGGGTCAAGGGCTCACAGCCTTGGGTCCCTACCCAACCCAGCAGCACTGGGGGCTGGAAGACTCTACAACAGGGATTTTGCTAGCCTGGGATTGGGAGTCTCAGGGCATCACAGAGTGGCTTGGTTTGGAAGGGACCTTAAAGTCCATCTCATTCACAGGGACACCTCCCACTAGCCCAGGTTGCTCCAAGCCCCGTCCAACCTGGCCTTGGACTCTTCCAGGGATGGGGCAGCCAGGGCTTCTCTGGGCAACCTGTACCAGGGCCTCAGCACCTCCACAGAGAAGGATTTCTTCCTAAAATCCAATCCAATCTCCCCTTTGTCAGTTTAAGTTCTTCTTTTGCTTGCAATTTTTGAGTGCAATGATTGAGGTGGAGCAATCCATGCTCTGGCATTTGCAATGAGCTGTGGATGTACCTCACAGCCATGAAAAACGAGCTCAGATCCAGGAGACAACAGCACTGGGATGTGTTAAGCCGGTCCTTAAGCACAAGGAAGTACCGTGCTTTTTCCTGGAGCATTTCTCAGGAAGTGAAAGCATTTCTGCAAGGCTTTGGCAGCCGTCTTGGAATGACATGTGAGTGCTCAGGAGTTATCAGAGAGCTCTCTGTGATAGTGCAGCTCCAAGATTATGAGTGCTGGTTCAGTGGATTTTCTGAGCAGTTTCCAGGAGTTCAGTGAGGTTGTTGGGGAGGAGGATGCTGCCGTCACTGTGCTCAGCTTGGGGTTCAACGCAGTCTCTGGTTTAGTGACTGACCTGGCCCTTGGGTGGATGAGTTTGAGCTTTTTTTAGTTCAGCAAATGGAACACAGATCCTCGGCTTTATCGCCGTGACTAAGGACGTGTTGTTGTTGGCTGAGTTACAGGAGTGCGCTGAAATCTGAGTCACTCTTCTGCTTGGGAAAACAAAAGCAAGCTCCCAGGAAATCTGCATCCCTTTGTTCTCCCCACAGCCCCCCAAGTCTGACCGTGTGCTGTTGCTGATAGCACTGGGATCGGGATGGGCTGTATCCTCGCCCAAACCAGTGCAGACAAAACCACCAGGGATTATATAACTGGCAACAATCCCACACCCACTGGTTCTTCTCTCTGTTGCACTGAAACCTCCGTGACGGTGCAATCTAACAACTCCTTCCTGCTGGAGAGCATTATACATACAAATTTGACGCTCAATTATCCTTGTTTTTTAGTCAAGGATTTCTTGGCTATGGCTGCTTTCAGCAGCTGAGGTTTGACCATCTCTGCCTTCCCAAATTTCTCCTTTCTGGAGGGAGAAATATTGTGTGGACACCATGGTGTAATCCCACAGGTCCTGGGCCCCCTCGGAGGGGTGATGCCCTTTCCAGGGCCTGGCAGAGCTCAGCCTTCACAAGGACATTGGACTGTGTGTTTTACAGACTCTTCCCTTTAAATCAGGACTCTTTCTCCTGCCTTCCTTCTCCCAGCCCTTCTCCCAAGTCCAACTTGAGGGTGGGAGAGGCAGAAACGGGGCCCCGTGGCCAGTGGGGTTTTACTGGGAAGGCAGTGCCAGGGCTGTGCCCTCCCTGTGCTCTGAGCCAGGCACTTGCTCTCTGTGTAGCTCTGCAGTGATTTCCATGCTGGATGAGCATGAAGAGGTGGGAAAGGAGCTTTTAAGGACAGCTGCTGTGGTGGTGATGGGGAGTGGGAGGATTTCCTGCTTCCCTTTACGCAGATCATATGTGGTGGGCAGCGGAGCACCTTCCTGCAGTGCTCAGTGCCTGAGGTGTGTGGGGAGCTCCTGCCTTTTTCCTCCTGGGGCTCATTCTGAGCTGTCACTAATAGTTCTGGCTTTTGTAGGAGAAATCACCTGGTGGAAGGTTGAAAGGCAGGACACTGAAGTGCTTCCCTGCTGAGGGCCGGAGCATTTCAATGCCACATGGGCCTGAGAAGGGTAGCAGGGGAACACTGGAAGATCAGTGTTCCTCTGCCCCAGACAGGCTGTTTTTGCATCCACCTCCACCTCTTCTCATAACAGGAGCAACTGGCTCAGCAGGAAGAGATGGAGACTGCTCCTGGCTGGAACAAAGGAGGGGATCTTGTCTCACCCGCCGAAGTCAGGCAGGGGTAGGACAGGAATGAGGCAGAGCAGGGGCTGGGGGGTCTGCCTGTGACACCCCCCGGTGTTTGTCCCTGCCCTCAGGTGTGCAGGTGCGTCATGGGCAGTGTCCATGTGCCATTTGCAATTAACCCATTTCTCCACTGCAGGGCACTGACAGACTGTGTGAGAGGAGCTAAATCACTGGAGCAGCCCCACCGGTGCATGGAACATTCACTGATATTCCCTGGTTTATGCCATTCTTAGCTCAGTTCTGAAGAGATCCCAGCCCGGAAGTTAATTGTATGGTGGAGAGGAGAAACAGTGGCATTACTCATCCGAGGAGTGGAGCCTTTTGTTTGAAAACTCTATCTGAAGAATGGAAACTTCCTAGATAAGGGGCCTGTCATTCTTTTCCGTGTGCAGGCACTCCTCCACTGCATATTGCTGCTTGTCATCCCACTGATGGCTCCAGTGAAGTCATAACACAGAGGGTCAAAGCTCAGATGTCTGTGAGATGCGTCTGGCAGTGTCTGTTCGCTATTGCCAGCCACGCTGCAGGGTGGAATTACAGCCCTAATTCATATACATGGGGTGAGAGGCCAGGGCTCTGCATTTAACTCTGCCCCTATTGGGGTCACCTCTGCTCTGCTACACGCTGATAAACTCAGTGTGAGAAAGATTCCCTCAGGGTTTCAGGTGGGGACAAAGCATGGGGGAAGAACCTTTCCAGAAGCCAGGGCTGTGCCACATGCCAGGTCCTGTCCTTGCCCTCTGCTCACTGCAGGACACACACTGGGGTGTTGGAGTGTGTCCAGGGAAAGGAACAGAACTGGGAAAGGGTCTGGAGCACCAGGAGCAGCTGAGGGAGATCAGCCTGGAGAAAGGGAGGATCAAGGGGGGACCTTCTGGCTCTCCACAACTCCTGGAATGTGCAGTCAGGAGGGAGTCGGGGTCTGCTCCTAGGGAACAAGGGACAAAACCAGGGGAAACAGCTTCAAGTTGTGCCAGGGTAGGTTTAGATTGGATATCGTGGAAAAATTTCTTCACAGAAAGGATTGTCAGGCATTGGAACAGGGAGGTGGTGGAGTTCCCATCCCTGGAGGGATTTACCAGATGTGTCCATGTGGAGCTTGAGGACAGGGGCGGCCTGGGCAGCGCTGGGGGAACAGCTGGACTCAATGGTCTTGGAGGGCTTTTCCAACCCAAATAATCCTATGATTCTAAGGGAGCAGCAGCAGTGGGGTGGCACTGGGGTGGCACTGGGATGGCGATTCTCCAGCCTGGTGCCAGAGCTGGGGTGCAAGGGCTGGCTGTGATGGCCGCGGGGCTCCCATCTCCTCAGGGCAGCACTGCCGGGCCAACAGTTCCCCGCTCTGCGCTGGCCCCGCACCACAGTCATTCCCTTTCCCACAGGTTCGGGGCGTCCCCAGGGCAACAAGGGCCGGGAGAGGCTGAGGATCCTGGCCCTGAGGCCCCACACCGGTCGGGCCCGGGCCTGCTCCATGCCCGGCACTGCCCCGCAGCGCCGCCATCCCGCCGGAGCTGCTCCTGCCCCGGGCCTGCCGCAGCTTGAACCAGCCCGAGTTTCTGTGGCCACTTTGAAGCTCCCAGGTCTCATCTCCCCCCGGGGGAATTCGCAAAGGCACCCGCGGAGGCTCCTCCTCGCACAGTGGGAAAGAAGGCAGCAGCTCCTTGGGAACAGGGCTGCTCTCTTGAAGTGTCCATTTGAATGCAGCTCCCAGGGCTGTGGAGCCTCCGGAGCCTGGCGTGCCCAGTTCTCCGGCTCTGTCGCTGTGTAGGTGTTTTGGTGGAGGGAGCTGCCATTAAGCGGCTCCTGAATAACTGATCAGGCCCTTTCCTCATTCCCTGTGACTTGCTGAGAGCCCCGTGTGCTGGAGCAGGGGTTCCCAGCCATGGGTGGAACAAGAACCGCTTCAAAGAGGTGTTAGAGGCAAGAACACCCTCCTTGCAGAGGCACCGGTCCAAGCCATGGATCGCCCTCATCTGTGCCGGAGCTGCAGGGAGGATGCTGGCGGGGAAAGGTGGCTGAGGGGATGGGTTATGGCTTGGCTTCTGGAAAAGCAAATGAGTCATGGAGTTGGGATCCCTTTGTGTGGTGAAGATAAAAGGGTTGCCAAGGTGGGGAAAACACCTATATCATCCTCATTTGGGAGCAGGGGGGGAAGCTGTGGGAAAGCGATCTTAATTTAAATGGGATGTGGGTGGGGACAGAGGAGGCGAGGCAAGCTCCATATTCCTGCTGCTGTTACAGGGCTGGATGTTTTTGCTGCTGAAACCTTTCCTCTTGCTCCCATCCATGCACCTGCTAAGGAGCAGCTACAGTGACTCTGTGTGGCTCCCTTGGAATGGATCACGGAGAGATCCAGCAGCCCCACTGGCTCAGGAGCCCTGTGCCTGCAACAGGAGGAGATCTGGGCTGGTTACAGGCAGATGAGTGAGTTCCCCATGGAGGGCAGAGACACAGGACCAGCTGCCTGGTCTTTCCCTGTCCTTCCAAGAGCTGGATGAATACATGGAGATGCATTTTCCGTGTGCCATGGCATCACCCTGGCCTGTGGCCAGCCCATCATCCACACTCTCCTTCCTCCTGCCGTGAGTCATGGCCTCGCCTCGGAGCCGACTTTGGACTCCTGGCAGGGAACCACACCTTTGGTAATGACAAAAAGCAGCATTTGGAGCTTTTGAACTGTGGCAGCTGTGGCATGGAGAGGATGCCAGCGGGCGGATTCAGTGACTCCGGTGCCATTCCTCTGGAGGGGACTGAAGAGGAACACTCCCTGGTCTGAGGAGAAATGTTCCCTTTCTGATTCTCCCTGCTCTGAGGCAATGTTCCCTGCACTGGGCTCCACAGCTGTGCTGCCCTGAGGGTGACAGAAGGACAGTGGTGGCCAAAGGGCTGCCACTGGTGGCCACAAAATTGGATTTCTTACCTGGTGTGTGACAAGCCAATAATGACACACTTGAGAGAGATACTGATTTTTTATTTCAGGGTTGTGCAGCCTGGGTGCTCGGTGTATTCCTCAAATCCAGCACATCCCACCAGACTTTCCAGCTATTATTTATACACAGAAATGCAGAGTTAGTAACTTTACAAGCACAATCCTTTATTAGGATTGCTCAATAATTTCCATGTAAGTTGCTTCTCTGCATGCTCAGGGTAAGGGTCTTCACCTGGGCAGGGTCTTTTTGACCTGTAGGTGTGATTTTTATTATTATAACAAACATAGTTCAGCTATAGAACATATGGGCTTTGAAAGTTACCAATGTTTACATAAACATACGTCAACAAATTAATTTAGGTCCTTAAAGCTTGATAGTTTCAGGGTGTCCTTGACTAAGGGATGCAGCTGCTGCCTGTTCCACTGATTAGAATAATAGAATCACAGAACAGTTGTGGTGGGAAGGGCCCTCTGGAGATCATCCAGCCCAACCCCTCTGCCAAGGCAGGGTCACCTGGGGCAGGTGACACAGGAATGCATCCAGGTGGGTTTGGAATGTGTCCAGAAAGGGAGACTCCACACCCTCCCTGGGCAGCTGTCCCAGTGCTCTGCCACCCTCCATGGAAAGAGGTTCTTCCTCAAGGTGAGGTGGAACTTATTGTGTTTCAAGTTTATTGCTCCTTTTCACCAGGCACCACTGAAAAGAGCCTGGCACCATCCTCTTGGCACAAGATTTGAGATGTTTGTATGGATTGATGAGGTTGCCTCTTAACCTTCCCTTCTCCAGACTGACCAGGCCCAGCTCCCACAGTCTCTCCTCATCACAGAGATGCTCCAGACCCTACATCATCTCTGTGGCCTCTGCTGGACCCTCTCCAGCATCTCTTTTTTTACCTGTACTTCTCCAGAACTGCACACAGTAAGATAATCTTGACACATCCCCCATTTTCCAACACTACCCACACCCACCCGCTGTCCCTCGGGACGGCGGGGCCGGGACTCGAACTCGGGTCCCGCGCGGAGCAGGTGGAGCGGGGCGGAGCCAATCGCGAGCGCGCTGCGCGGGGGGAGCCCCGCCCACGGCCCGCACCGCGCGGTCACCATGGCAACAGCGGCGCTTCCCGCGGGGCCCCGCGGCCGCCGGGGCGAAGGGGCCGGACCGGCACCGGGGCGGGACGTTCCCTCCTCCTCCCGCCGCCTTCCCGCCGCCCTCCCGCCGCCTTCCCGCAGCCCCTCGCTCCGGGGGAGCGCCGAGGGACGGCCCCCTGCCCGCCCCGCCCCCGGCCGTGCCCGGTCGCCGCTCGCCGCCCGCCGCCGCGGGGGAAAGGCCGCTGCGCGCCCAACTTCACTTCAAGCAACTTCCCCGGTGCGGCGGAGCCGGCGCCCGGTTTTGCGGAGGGAGCAGCCGGTGGTGTGGCTGGGTAAGTGGTGTTGGTGAGGGGCGAGGCGGTGGTGGGACAAAGGCGGTCGGGGCTCGCTCACCCTTAGGGCCGGCACTGGAGCCCCGTCCCCGCTTGGCCGCGGGTGCTGCGCCCTCCTCGGGGAAACGGGGAAACGGGGAGGGGGGGTCCCGTGCCGGCGGTGCCCTCGCCGCTCCCGCATGGCCCCTCGCCCTAGTGCCGGACCTCATCTCTGCTTCTTTCTCACTGCGTCAGAGCCAAGGGCTCGTGTCCTCGTGTGTTAGAAAGAGGGGGGAAAAAAACCTCCCTCCAAAAAACCCCCCTCCAAAAAACCCCGTTCTGTGGTTCTAATTCAGCGGTTGGAGGTGGGGAGGGGTTGGAGGTGGGTTTTGGTGGATGGTGTTGTGCTGGTGGTTCTGAGGATTAGAGCGTAATTTTGTAATCCACGAGGGTTGCAATTATCTGTTCCTCGCTGGATTAGGGATGGTAATGTGCTTGGAGGTCTTAAATGGACAAATAAAGATGTTCCCCCCTTTCTCCCCCCGGTTTATAGCCGGGCGACGGCTCCTTGGGCAGAGCAGGAGGGATTTGGGCATTCCCGAGAGTGGTATGTGACTCCTTTATGCCTTGGATTTCAGGAATTATATTATCTGCTCGTTACAATTACTTTGAAGTGCCAGTTTAAAGTCATCACGCTGCTTCTTTTTAATTGAAGATGCACATAGCATTGGTCGTTGGCATCGTGTGTATGTAGAATCTCAGGATAGTTTGGCTCGAAAAGGATCTTAAAGCTCATTTCATTCCAACCCCCCTGCTAGGGGCATATATTTTTGTTTCGGAAGCACTTGGGTGGACAGATTTGTGGTGCTCTCGTGATATGCAGCTCGTTCGTTAATTTTTCCTCCTAACTCCAAATCCAAGCGGTTTGTATGTGCGTGGAGAGACCTGGAGTGCTGCTTCTGGGTGGAAATAGCTGCTCCAAAAGATCACGTGGAGGTCAGTTCCCTGAATTTGCACGGAGTTCTGCGCTCGGATTTGGGAGGGAGCAGCACCGGGATTCTGGACGGGTGAAGCTAATCAGTGAAATCCCAGAATTTCCTGTGCGGTGCTGCGCGGAGCCGGGTGGAAAGCTTTGCCTTCCTGAGCCTTGCCTGCAGCATTGTTGCTGTTCTTGCCTTTCTCCCGTCTGGAGGTGGGAGATTAATCCCGTGGATTCAGGTATTGACTTGACTTCTATTTCTGTGGCGTAATCCGGGTGATTCTGATTTGTTGTGTGGGGAATGGGATTAGGGGAAATCACACTTGGCAGATGGCAGAGCTCTTCTGTTCCATTAGGAGATATCCTAACCTTTGATTATACCTACAGGTCTGCTAATAGAACTCAGACTCTTTGGGGTTTGGTAATAGAATTCCATTCCAGATCAAGTATTGCTCATGATGAATTACCGGGATCACATTAAAGGAGCTGCAGCAAACAGAAATTGATGTTTTGTCCAAACTGGTGCTTTACTCCAGGGTGGTAATTGCAGGCAATTTTCCCGTCTGCTGAGGGGTAAACTCTGTTTCCAGGGTAACTGGGAAGTTGTTCAGCTGCTTCTGAGGTACTTTTTGCCAGAGCTGAAGGTTGTTGGCATTTTCTTTTCCTTGTCTCTCCTCCACAAACCAGAAGGATTTGCATCTTTCTAACGACCACATGAAAATGGGAGTTTTCTTTGTTTTCCTGTGACGTTGGCAGGGTGTGGTGGGGAAGCAGACAGTGTGTGGCAGAAATGCTAATAAAGTTGCCTGGCAGCTTAATCCAGGTAAAGACTTTCTCAAAAAAAAAAAAAAATCTTTCAAGAATTTACAAACTTTATCCCCTTTTTTGGCTTTTTTGTGGGTTTTTTTTGGGTTTGGATTTTCTTCACTGTGCGCTCTGCCTTTTCCAGTAAAAATGACCAAGGATATTTATTAGCAAGTAAAGCTATAAAGCCTTTGTCCTTCAGAGTAGTTAAGGAGGTTGGAATCCTATTTAAATAGACCTTGTAGCCTGTAATTCCCTTTTGATAGGTGTAGAGTTTATTGAAAATAGGTGTGTAAACTTTTCTTCTGTTTCAGACAATGCCCTGAGCTAATTCTCAGCTAAATGTTCCCTTCCCAATATATAGAAGACACAGAACCGAGTCACTCTGGAATGTCACAGTATGGAAAGTCCCTAAAAGGAGGCAAAGTCTAGGACTGTTTCCAACTGAAATACTTTGGTTTGTCATTTTTTTGCTGTCTCATTTTATATGTGGCAGTAAAGGACGTGCACAGCCCCAGCCCCAGGGTTGTGCTCACGCTGCAGTTCTGGAGCTGCCACTCTTATGGCAGGAGAAAGGGCACAGTACCCATCTGTGCTCCTCCTCACCCAGCTCTGGACTGACGAGATAACCAGGGATTCGGAAAATTTCCATGGCTGATGATGAAGCAGTTTTTCCCTCTGCCATACTGAGGCTTTGTGTAGCTGCAGGATTTTTTTTTCTCTTTTTTTTTTTTTTAATTTTTTTTTAATTCTGTTTTCAGCCATGTGCAGCACCATCACCTTGGGTGTTAATTGAGCCCCTTGTGTGTGCAGACTCCTCTGGCAGTGGCAATAGGCTTCCCCAAATGCCTGATTTCTACCAAAGGAAAAAAAAAACCAAACTAGGTACAACTTGGAAATAGATTTTATTGAAAGCAGGAATTGCAGACTTTGTGTTTCATAAGTTTACCAGCCCTTCCTGCCCCGTGTGCTCAAGGTGACATTCAGACCACATGTGAAAGAAGCAAGCCCTGACCAGCAGGTCCCAGGTGGATGGAGAGCTCAGCTATTCCTGCTCCTGCGATTCTTTGCACAGCTCTGTGATTTCGCTTGGGTGTTGTCCTGGACTCTGCTCCATTCAGCACTTGTGTTTCTCTGGCTATTAGATAATTTTGAAACCAGTCTGTCACCTGCCCTCTCTTTAGCACGTGTTTGGTTACTGCAGGGTAAAAGAGGAGCTCAGTCTCCGTGGTGAGCAATGTGTAGCTCTTCACTCCTGGTCCTTGCCCTGGGGTTGCTCTGTGTTTGTTCCTTGCTCACAGAGCTTCCTCCCTTCTGGCAGGTTTTCCAAGTAGTGTGAGAATCAAATTGGTGATTTGTCTGTCCCTGAGCTTGTAAACAGAGACAAGAATACTCCCCATAGTCTTGAAAATTTTGGTGTAGTGTTGCTTGTGGGGTGTGCTGTGCAGATCAGGGACAGGACTCGGGATCACCTGGGAGAGGATTTTCCTGAGCATGTCAGTTAGGGACACCTTAGAGTTGTGACTTCTGGCTGCTTGTGTGTTTAAAAATTGTACTGGTTTCTTATCAGGGAGTTCCATAGATCAAGATATTTCTCTAAGCCATGGTGTGTTTTCTCAAATTGACACTCCAGAGAAATTGATAACTTGGCACTGTTAGCTATCCAGGGGAAGTGTCCTTTGGCAAATGCATTGGTCACGCTGACTCGTGTGCTGGGTAGTTAGTGAAAAATTTGACTAGTAAAAGGTGTGTCTAAATGTAGATTGGAGTGTTCTGCATCCATTTATGTGTAATGTCACTGTTCTTTCCTCATTTTCAAGCTGTTTCTTTTAATGGGACGTTTTCTTGATGGTGTTGGAAGTCTTTCACTTCCCTAGCTGGGTAATTGTATGTGATGCTGTTGGTCATAGGGAGGTTTGCAGTGCTGCAGCTTTTCTGCTCATTGATTTTATAAATTTATTTCTTAGGGCGGGTGCAGCTTGTTCAGTTCTCAGCAGCATTTGGGGAGGAAGGGCCCATTCCAGTGAATCCTTAAGGAGATGCTGCTGTGTGCCATGGGCTGCTTGGTAAAGCACGACTGAAATGAAGGCTTAATCCTGCAAGCCCAGGCATGAGGCTTGTTGGTGATGCTGTGAGCCCAGTTTGTCTCACTGGTTCGTGTTTGGTGCACCAGGGCTGACTGGAACCTGGGTATGTCGCAATGTTTTTATTTTCGTGTGAAGGAATCGCCCAAAGACATTGTAGGGCAAAAGCCACAGACTTGTTGCTTTTGCTTCAGAAATCTCTTGAAATGGTGAGTCCCTGGTTGTGGAAGTAGCCTTTGCAGTATAAACCACTGTGTGCTTGTCTTGAGCTCGCAGCCAAAGAAACTTGAATAAAAGCGTCGGGAGAGCTGTGGAATTCTCTCCACAGCAACCAGTCTTGAATCCTAATCATGGCCCTTGGAGGGACCACAGCCTGGTAGGTTTAAGAGCTTAAGTAGAAGACTTCGTGCTTGACAAACTCGAGATGCACCTGCCCTAGGCAGCTGGATGTGCAGACTTTTCCTAAAAACGTTCGGGAATTGGCTGTTGGGTTGCCTGGACATGTGCTTTCAGTGAGATGTGACTGCTGATTCCAAGGAGATGCTCTACATGCTGGATTAGAAGTGAAATTGGTTCTCTGTTCTCTTGTCCTTCATTGACTCTCAGTGAGATTGAAGGACATACGCAAACTTCTGAACTCTCAGGGCATTCTTTTCAAGCTGTGTTCCAGGAATAATTAAAAAATTAACAAGTGACAAATCCAGAGCAAGTCAGTTGCTCTTTGCCTTGAGAGGGCTTCTGTGGGTGAAGAGGACTTCCCATGTCTTGGGTTCTGTTAACTGGCAGGAAAACCAAATTCTTATGAAAACGTGGATATTAAGTGTGGTGACTGTTTTATCTATTTGCAGCTATTGCTTAAAAAAAAAAAAACCCACTGTTTCCCTTTTATTCTCATGATTGGTATGACCTGAACATCTGATCACAAAAGGATATTTAAATCTACTGGGTGATGATTTTCCTCAGGCCTAGGCTTAAAGAATTCAGACTCTTAAAATTAAGCTGTTTATGGACGCATACTTTATCTTTAGATTCTTTTCTCAAATCAAGGAGATTTGTTTTCTTGGTTCCTGCTGTCTTTGGTTTGTTCTGGGAATATGTAATGCTGGAACTTTGCAAACAAAGAAGCTTTCAAACAGCTTGGGGATATTTTTCAGTGCATCTGTATAAATAGGAGATCATTAATACACATTTTTGCAGTTCCTGAATGCCTTACACTTACGTTGAGACAATGGGAGTTGAGTTTTCTTTTTATGCTCTTCATCTCTACAAAACACGCTTGAGGAGAGGAAATGAATGTTTTCTGAGGCTTGTGTGATTGTGGTGATGCAGTTTGAGCAGTCCAGGGCACAGAGGGTTATTATCCAAAACACTGCTTGTTTGTGGTTGAGTCATGTCCAATGAGCACACACTTAAACGCTGGGGGTGGGGGGGATCCGGGCTCCTCTAAAGCCACTTACAGAGCTGTTCATTAAAAGTTCTTACCAGAATTAAGTGCCAAAACTTCAGTTTTGGGCTAGAGTAAAGCTGCTGCTTGCCTGAAAGGAGATAGTGTTGGTCTTGCAGCAGTGTGAGAACTGAAAGCTTCTTACTATTGTAGTAATTGCGAGTCAGGCTGGTCATTAGGCCGGTGCAACGAGCAGAAAAAAATAATTCAGTAGCTGGAGGTTTGGTATCTCCCCAGTTTTCACTTGGAGGGAAGAGGCGTGTGTGCTCCAGCAGCTCCTCCAAAGAGCGATGCCGCAGCACGGGCAGCTTTGGAGTCAGGCTTGTCTTGCTGTACACAATTAGATGAGCTTTAATGTGGGCAGGGAGGAGATCTGAGGCTTGTTTCCAGGTCAAAACACCCCTTTCATTTGGTTGGGGGCTGGGAATCGCCAGGAGCCGAGTGGGCTGTTAACTCCAGCTCCGGGCTTGACCCAGTTGCTGCTCAGAGCTCCGGGAAGCTCCAAACTGGGAAGCTCCAGCTCTGCTGCAGGAGCAGCACTTGGATGCTGAGGAGATGGATGGCAAAGAGCGAAGAAAAAGAAGTTGTCTGCGTTTTGTTGTTTAAATCTGAGCTACACTGGGGAGGAGGAGAAGTGTTGAAGATGCTCAGGATGTACTTCGTTAGTTTTTCTTTGGTGCTGGTAGTTATGAAGCATTTTACCCTTCGTAGTTTCCAGGGGTAGGAAGCTGCCAGTGTTTTAGTGAAGTGCATGAAAATAGGAGAATTTGTGTGTGTGTGTATTGTTGCCATACGCAGCGGCCTCTTCTGTTTATATTTTCATAGTGACTGTTTTTGTAATCACAGTATTGGTTAAATATGTGCTTCCAGTGCCTTTCAACAAGTGATGTTAATAAACATCAAGTTCTAAAACTGGTTATTCCTGCTGTCCTAAAATGAGGACGATCACTATTTTACCGTGTTGGTGAGACTTTGAAAGGCACAAACAGGAGCAGAATTTTGAGTTTGTCTTTATTCTGCTCTTTTAATGAGCTCAGCCTTCAGCCTGTGCTAGGCCTGGCTGTCTCAGTGCAGCCCTAGCACCGGCGGCTCCTCGCAGGGAGGGAGTTGTGCCAACATTTAGGAGGGATGTTTATCTGCTGGGAGTATGTTCAACCATACAAGGCTTTCGATGGACAAAGCTGCCTCATCCATAACGAGCCCAGCAAAGCCAGGATGTGTTTTAAAAAGAGCTGGAATTTCTGGTCACTGTAACTGTTTGATATTTCATGAGAACACTGGGAATTTTTCATTGACCCAAACGAGCACAACGGGCCTTTCTGCTGAAGCTGAGCAGCACGGCTGGCTCGCTCCCTAACTGAGGGACCTTACAGAAATGTCACTGTTGTTATTGTTGTCAAACAGTGTCTTACTGTATTGGCACTATTGAATGTCAAATATTAGTGTAATCTGCCATCAGAATGTTTTCGGCAACGTGATGTTTGCAGAGTTATCTAAATACCATCCTGTTCTTGCTGTAAACATGATGCAGTATGGGTTTTTTGCATGTTTGAGCCTGCAGTAACAGTTATGACCAGGAGAAGCTGTGGCTGCCCCATCCCTGGAAGTGTTCAAGGTCAGGTTGAACAGGGCTTGGAGCAACCTGGTTTGTGGAACGTGTCCCTGCCCATGTCAGGGGGTGAAATGAGTTGAGCTTTAAGCTCCCTTCCAACCCTTCTGTGATTCTATAATAGATATCTTCATTTAGCCAAGTAGTATTAAGTATTTCTAAAACATTTGGATCTGTGTATCATATTTCTTACAAGTCATCATAATGTTCAGTTAATGTTCTTCACAAAATGAATATTTTAAAAAAGAATTAAATCACTGCAGCCTCTGTGGCTGCTGCCTGTGAAGGAGAGATTAAATGAATCCCTCTGATTACAGCAGAGTTTCCAGTACAACTTGAGGTCTTTGTTACTCTCCTAAGTACAATTTTAGTCCTGTTCCTGTGCGGATGTGTGAGGCTGCTGGAGAGGTTTCCACGTGTCTGACCTGCTCTCACTTGACAGGGCAGTGATGTTTCCTTGACTCCTTCCTCAACTGGCTGAATCACAGCACCCATCGGAAACGCTCATCAATAGTTACAGGTCAGCATTTCAAGAAGGTCAGGGAGGCTGCTTTCTGCCTCGTGAGCATTATGCTAATTCAGTCGTTAAATATATTGGAATTGTGCTTCCTTTTGCTTCTGCAGTGCTTGCAGATTCCATGGGAGCCTTTTCCCTGCGCTCGGAGCACAGAGGGTTAGTTTTGGACAGGGAGAGGTTTTCTTGTAGCCTGTGTTGTCACATGCAGGAAATGTCTGTAGATCTCAGTCTGAATCTGTTCTTCATGTGAAATATTTCCTTAAATAGTGTCACTGTCATGTTGGTGCTCATGCATGAGGAGGAAATCTAAGGAGATGATGGAGAGGCTGAAGCCTTAAGATGAAGTACATATTTTTCTATCCCAAAGGCACTTTATTGGAGCACATTTGTAACTTAGGCCCCAGTACTGACACCTCTGACAAACAACATTGAGCCTTTTCTCTCTTATTTGCTCTTAAATACTGGAATGTGTTTTAGTATTGCTTCCACACCAGCACATGTAGACTCTTCAGAGATTGTCTGTGCTCTGTGTGTGATAAATGTGTAAAGAAATGATCACACAGAGCGTTGTCTTTGTTGATATTGGCCTGTTGCACACTTGTTGTGTAGAAAGCAGTTAATCTGGAATCCAGGTTTTTTTACCGTAGATTTATGGCTGGCTAAGATGGTGTTTTCACAAGCTTGGCTCTGTAGGGAGCAGCTTAGTATATTTTTCAGATTGTGCCCAAAATTCTTGTTTCAGTTCCACTGAATTTATTTTATTTTTAATATAACAGCTTTTATGCCAGATTTTCCCACTCTAAAAATTCTGAAAATGGTAACTTTAAGGTTAAAGCTTTTGCCATCTTTGTTCACCTTGACTTCTAGAAATGGTTGTGTTCTCATGTCTGTTATGTCCTGTCGAGTAACCCTGGAAAGCTGGATTTGATCTGAGCTCCCAGAGCCCGAGGTTGTAGCTCATAGAGAGAGTCAGCACCACAACTTGTCTGCAAACAGTGCCCGTGGCTGATCAGTGGCTCTGCTCCTGCTCACATCTGGACAGAAGGCTGGAGTGAAAAACTTGTTAAGGCATGAGTGTATATTTTAAAATATATAATTAACAGATGGTTGTTTATAACTGTTTAACCAATATTGGCTCTAAACCAATGTGCAAGACAATGTTTGTAGTAGGTTGGACTGGCTTTTATTAGACTTCAGAATCTGTGGTGTTTATCACTTTGCTGCAGAGCCACACACTGCCTGAGCACTGGGCAGGTTTGGTCAGGCAGAGCTCTTCCATCCTGTCTGTCTGCTTTTTGTTCATCCTGATTTTTGAACACTTTGGCTCTTGAACCTGATGACTTTGGGGAGGAGAACTCATCAGGCTGACCAGGGCAGTTCCTGGGCAGAGTTTGTAGTTCACATGGACCTTTTGTCTGTGGTTTGCTGGTTGATTCATATGTGGTGAAACAAAATGAAAAAATTGCCCAATCTTCTTCACTAGCAGGTGTCTCCTGTTGGCTCATCAAGTTCAAAGCTACAGATTACTGGAAAATGAAAAGAAATTAGATTTTGTGCCTAAGTCATTTCTGAAGCATCCTCCACTAGCTGCTGTGTCATGAAAGATATTGGGACGTGTGGATCTTTAATTTCCTTTCCAACTTTGCCACTTCACATTTAGTTGCTTGGATTGGCATGGCTCCTGTTCTGTAACTGATTTGGTTCAGGTGGGATTCCTCCTGCAGAAATGCTGGATGCAGTGCCAGTTAGCTGTTTTTATGACAGCTTTATGGTGCCCTTTGAACTTGCAGTTCTGTAACAAAAAGGCCAGCGAGGGAGTTGGCTCAGCAGATTGCTCAGGAGCTGCAGGACTTGCTGTGCCTCCTGAGGTTGGTGAAGGTCTCGTGCCTTCCAGAGGCATCCAGTGGTGCTAACAGGGATCATAGTGGGATCAGTTGGTTGTGCTTCACTGTGTGGCTTTGTGGGGGCAGGCATGGGGTGGGGAGGTGGGAGAGCTCGTTGTAGCCTGGTTTTCTTTTGAGTCAGATTTAAGTCAAAGCATCCTTCTTTGTAATAACTTCAGAAAGGTGTTTCTAAATTGACTGTGAGATCATTCTCAGGTTACTAAATCCCTTCCTTGGATATACCCTGAGAAACTGGGATCAGGTGCCAGGGCTGCTGTAATTGTGGTGTGAGTGTGGCTGGGTGGGGGTGATTTGAGGGAAGCTTCTTGGTCTGGCTGCTCATGGGCAAGTGAGTGCTCGTGCTGAGGCACTGAGATCTGGATGAACTGGTGAGGACAAACCTGTGATCTTTCATTCCTCCTAATTTTTGTGAGCTGCAAAATATGCCTGTGTCAGCCATTCTTTATTATCCTGCCTTAAAATGTAGCTGATCTCTACATTGGACCACGAGTTTCAAGTGCTTTCATGTTACTCTTCTGTCTTCATTTTGATGTGTTAAAGTGCCTCTCTGGTCTCAGTGCTTAAAACTTCCCAGGAAGTTAAAAAGCCCCCAGGGTTCACTTGTGGTTAAAAATGCCCTTCTGTGCCAAAGCTGTGAGTGTGGTTTGAGCAGCCCCTGGGGTTCCCTGGGCCTCCCTGTCCCTGTGCTGGATGTGGGGATGTTCCACACAAGTGTTTGTGCACATCCAGGCACTCCCAAGTTCCCAGTGCCACCTTTTGGAGTTCAAAGCTGTTTTTTCCCATTTCAGCTATTTCTTTTTCTTTCACCTCCCTCAATAAATACATTAATGTCTTTAGTCCCTGAACTGTTGTCTTTCAATTAATAGGCGTTTTTCCCTTTCTGTGCTTCCTCAAGCGTGTAGGGAGGTGGAGGGGATTGTTTAGTACTCATAAAGCTTCTAGATAATGTACGTGTTATCAATAATTCATTACAGGCCTTGATTTTGCTGAATAATGTTGTGTTTCTGAAGAACAAGGCAGTGTACAATGCTTGTGCAGGCTTGTTGCTGTCAGAGTTCTTGGCTTAAACATCCTTTTGTTCAGAAACGGGGAGAAATGCAGCATCACTGCTCTGACTCCTCACAGTCACACACGACCCTCTGTGCTCTGTTCCATTCACGGGGCTTTGGGGGAAGAGGAAGCTCCTTTGTGGGTTGCTTTTAACAATGACCTGCTCACAGGCAACCAAAGGAACACTTGTACCAGCTGGCAATACCCAGCCAGTGGTTCTGAGGTGGGCTTTTGCATTAAAGTGGGGAAAAAAACCTTATTTCCTGCATAGGTGAGAAGCCAGATGTCCCCACTGAAGGAAAAAGAGGAGCCTTATCATCAAGGCAGCGGCAGTAGCTCGTCTGGCACAACGTCAGGCATTGTTGACAGAGCAGGTTTTTTCTGGGTGTGCAGCTCAGGGCAGTTTATGGATGCTTGGCAGGAGGCAGCACCCTGCTGCAGCACCGTATCCTACTCGAGTTAATGCTGGGTTCAGTACACGGGGAAGAGATCAAAGAGCTGTCGGAACATTGGGAACAACCTGAGAGGCAAAAAGATTCCTGTCTCAGTATGTCAGTGTGTTGTAGAACAGAGGGTGACATAAGGGATTTCGGCCCAGGGAATGATAAATGCCACCAAGTATTTGGCTTTTATAACAATATTTTATTTGACTCAGAATAGATCCACTCATAGCTCTTTAGTCCAATGCTTTTTTCACTATTTGTGAAATGGGAGTGGAAATTGTAAATCTGAGGGTCGTGTCCATTTGATCTGAATTATTTTAATGGTTCCATCAGTACCCTGAAAGGCATAACTGGAGTAAAATTAATCCAGTTTAATGCTGTTAATAATTTTCTTATTCACAGTTGGGTTGTCTTTTCTGTGAAGCGCTTGAATTGCTGCTGTAGAGCTGGGCATGGAGGTGCTGCCTGGGAGTTGTTTATTAATGCCAGCTCTGCCAGTCTCTTGTCACAGTGCTTGTCTCTTGCAGCAGGACCAGGGAGATATCCTTATCTCCAGCTCTGTACCAAGCGACTTTGCAGGCTTGATCTTCAGGGCAGAGGTTGCTACGATTCAGAGGAGCAGGCTTTGAAATTGTTCATTTGTTCACGGAACAGAAGAATCTGTTCCTGGGAACCACCTGGTCCAACCCCCTGTTTATCAGTGTCTTTCTCCCATGAAGCTGCAGTTCATTTCTAGAGCAGTGCCTGGTACAAGTATTTTGGGCTCGAGTGTAGTTGCTTGTTGACTGAGCTCGACTACGTGCTTATGCTCTGACTAATCAAATATCTGAAAGGTGGAATGATGGACTGAATGGAGAAATTGCTGCGACACAGTATTGGCTGTCTGTTTTGACAGAAAATGTGTCATTAGCAACCAAATCGAAAGCTGTTGAACACAGAGCTTTTTGCATATGATTTTTTTTTTTAAGATCACAAGTGGAAAATCAGTCATCAGAGGAGACATCAGATGGCAGAGCTGTGAGAGCTGAAGCAGTACATAAATACTCGTATCAAGAATGTGCAGTGACAGTTTTCCCTAGATCGCCCAGAGAGGTTGTGGGGTCTCCCTCATTGGAGTTATTCCAGAACCGTGCCATGTGCTTTGGGATGATCCTGCTTGAGCAGGAAGATGGGACCAGATGACCCTCTGTGGTCCCTTCCAGCCTGAGCCAGTCTGTGATCCTGTGATTTCTTTTTGTCCAGGTGAAAGCTTAGGAGCAGCGTAATCTATTGCAGCATCTCTGCTCTGGGTGTTTTATCAGTAGCTGCCACGTGTTCTTTGTGAATGACTCTTTGCTGGTGACTGGGCAGCTTCCAAAGGTGTCCATCAGGTACAGGAATAAAAACAATGCACTGTAAATCTGCTTTCTTGTTTTTGCAGAAGCAAAAGAATGTTCATTCTTAGCCCTGGAATACACGTGTTAGTTACCATAGCTATACAGACACATATAATTTTCAGTGTCATGATTTTGGTCTTCTATCCCATCACTCTGTTTCTTTTGTCCTCCAGTTTTATGGGGTCAGGTTTTCTCCAGATGGTTAAACTGTTGAAGTGATCACTCACTGTGTTCAAGGTCGTGCTCCAAGGCCAGTAGCCTCAAGTTTTCTGAAAGTCTGGATGAAACCACTTTCTCTTCTCTCCATATGGCAATACCTTAATTAATTTTTCAGTATTCAGATGAATGTATAAAGGCTCAGCATTTATAAATTCGTCCTGGTGATCCCATGTCAATCACAGAACAGCTCAAGCTGCTTGTACTTTCTGAAGGTGGTTTACTGTGCCAGGCCACAAATGCGTTTTCCAGTGCTGGAAATCCTGTTAGAATTTGAGGAGGCAGATCAGAGGATTAGGGGCTTTGTCCTTCTGACACAAAAGCACCTGCTGTGCATGAAGGCAAGCAGGAAATGTCTTCTCACCTCATGCTATTTCTGTGTTACAGTGACCTTCGGAGGCTGGGTTTGTGTGAAAAGATCTGTCCCTGCATTCCTGCCTGGGGGCACAGGGCCATGGGTCAGCTTTATTTCTGAAGGCTTCAAAGTGCTGTGGAGGCACTTGCCTATTTTTGTAACAAGTAGGTGGATTTTTTTCAATAAACAAAGCCCACGGATCTGCTTCACTCGATCCTTGGACTTGAATTCCTCATCAGGTCAGCCGAGCCCTGTCTCCCACGGGAGTGCTGCACCTCCAGTGCTTCACATGAGCTTTGGTGTCCCCACACTGGCTGCCAGCCCTGTACTGCAGGGCTGTTTTAACTGCACCTTTGCTCATCAAGGAGTTCCAATGTCAGTTTCCAAGTAGCTTCCACCACTGTTTTGTGAGGAAACTGTCCCAATTATATCATTGCTGCTTTTAAAGCATTTGCAGCAGCTGGTGGCTCTAAAACAAAATCCAGTGGTGATATCCACTTCCTGTCAGCTCTGAGATCAGACAGTTGTCCTTCGTCTTCCCTTGCTGCCAAGAGGATGAGAAATATGCACAGTTACAGTAAATATTTCCAGGTGTGGGTGGTCTCTAAGCTCCTTTAACCGCTGAAACATGGTACCGAGCGTGGTATTGTGTAGGGGAGTATCAAATGGAAGAATGCCAAAGTTGTTTTTCAGTTCCATATTTCTGTCTGTGCTGCAGCTGGCTCATCCATCTCCTTACACTCCTTCAGCTGTGTCCATGGTGTGCCTGCCAAATGAGAGCATTCCCACCCAAAGCTGGAGCCTCTGGAGAAACACAGCCCTGCCTCAGTTCTGGAGGCTTTGGAAAGTTCTGCCTGCTTGAGGTCAGAGGGATCAGTAGCTGCTTGATGTATTTCTGAAACAATAATGAGCCAAATTTCACCTTTTAAAAACAAGGTCATGGAGATCATACACTCAAAGGACATATAAATAAATTAGCTTTTGATTAATTCCATTGTATTCATGATGTGTAGCATAAGATACGAAAAAGACACAGGAATTTAACCCATTCCTTCAGAATCTGTGCAGAAAAACTTAACTCTAACCAAAATTTATTTTAAATGCAGTTAAAAGTGAAGTTAAGCTTCCTTCAACAAGAAGACCACCATGTTACAGTTAACCAGCAGGAGGTTTCATGATGATTCTGAAAAGGTTTGAGGAGAAATTTGCCAAGTTGCAAATTCAGGTACCCACCCTCTGCTGTGTCTGGGGCGTGACCCCATTGACCTTTGGGAGCTGCAGTTAGAATAAAGTTATCCCTGAAACATCCAAATATCTTCCTGGAATAGCCTTAATTTGACTTCTTTTTCTTTTTTCAGTTCCATAGTTAGTTTTGCATGCTTGTAGCCAAACCTGATCTTTAATATTTCATCTGGCACGCAGTGCAGTTGTTTCTGGAATGTCTTTTTTTTCCTGCTAAACTTCACTGGGAGGTTATTTGCAGGTCTTGTTTGTGGTTTAAAAGCATTTGCAAGGATGAAACCTAAAAGAACATTAGCAGGAGTTGAAGCTGACCACAAAAACAAAGGTTTGATGAGAGAAGCAAACAGAACAGCACTTTGAGGCCTGCTGGGAATACCCACCTTGTGCACAAACACACTTTTACACACTTTTAGCCCCGCTGCAGCCTTGTCCTGTAATTCATGTTGTTCTGCAGAATGTCATCCTCAGCTGGCAGAAATCAGGACTTTGCTTTTATTCCCTATTTCAACTGCCAAAAGAATTGGACTTTCTGAAAATACCCACCCACTAATGAGCTGGGTGGAATCCCTCGTGTGGAATGCTGGAAGTAAAAGATGATTCACACAGGAGGGTGAGGATATGCAGCTTTTGGTACCAAAAAATGGTGATTCACCAACATTTAATGTAATTTTCCTTTGGTTGGGGTTTTTTCTACCTGAGACTCAAGAAAATTTCAAAACAAATTAGGCCTTCTGTGAGACTGGGAGGGGAAAAGAGTTTCCTCTGAAACTATCAATGAGAGGGTTGGGGAGAAGGAAGTTGTGGGAGATTGGGGTGTGATGAGGGAGTTGTGCAGGTCAGAGGAAATGCCGAGCGTGCTCTGTCAGTCCCTGTGCTCTTGAGGGATCTCTTGAGTAGAACACGATGTACAAAGAAGAAAATCCCCAACCAAGAGCTGCCTTGGACAAAGTTGATCTTGACAGAGAAGGAGTTGGCCTGAATTGTTTGTAGAACAGTGGTCATTGCCCCCAAAACCCAGTGCAGAAATTTTTGGAGCTGAATACCCCAAAAATGGGTAATTGGTAATAAATCTACTGGACCTTTCTGAAGGGTGATATTCTGAAACTGTTTCCTAGAAATAGCTGGAGCAATCTGCCCCTTTTGTACCTGAATCCTGTTGGGTTACATTTTGTGTGACACACAGACATTGTTATGAAAATGGCAAGGACTGGCAGCTGTGGAAGCAGGTTATTACATGTAATTTTTTCCCCAAATTATTCTCTCCAGACACATCTCTGCCTCATAAATTGAAGGAAATTTGGAAGATGACTCCCTGTGCCCCGCAGCCATCATGATGCATTCTGCCCTGGTTACACACAGTAGCATTTTGCTGTTGAATCCTATTCTACCATAAATTAATCACAAAATCCCAGACTGGTTTGTGTTGGGAGGGACCTTAAAGCTCATCCAGTGCCGCCCTTGCCATGGCAGGGACACCTTCCACTGTCCCAGGTTGCTCCAAGCCCCATCCAGCCTTGGACACTTCCAGGGATGGGGCAGCCACAGCTTCTCTGGGCACCCTGTGCCAGGGCCTCACCTCCCTCATGGTGTTTTCCTGAATCCCTGTCTCAGCTGATTGTCCTGCTACATCAGGAATGTGATCTTAAATTCACATTGACCATTACATGGACATGCCAGTGTATTTAACATCAAATTTTTGCTTTAATAAATAAATGTTAAGGCCTCTGTGGGCCCAGTTTGAATTACAGAAGGTGCCACTCTGTTACCATTTGAACTGCCCAATCTTTGCATCATGGAGATCAAAATACAAGGTGTAAAGTTCTCACTATGGTACTGAGATGGCAGCACTTAATGGAAAGGGTGGTTGAAAATATTGCAGCTCTTTACTCTTTATTGCAGCTGCATGGGGGTGAAGCTCTGACAGGTGATGATTGTTATGCAATTGTACTGGCAGGAGCAATTAGAGATTTACAAGTGCTTGTAAATGCTGCTATTTATAGGATGGACACTTTATTTGACGAAATGTTAATCTTTTCTGCAGTGGGTGGAAATGTCAGACTGGAGTCTTTCATCCTTGGGATGGGACTGGACTGTAATGTCCAAAAAACCAGCACTTATTTATTTTTGTAAAAGAAAAGACCTAGAGTTTTCCCAGAGACTTAGACATGGGCAATGGAGGAGGGATATTCTGAACTTTGCAATACTTTGGAATTTTAATATTAATGATCTGTGGAGCTTCGCAGATCTGTCTGGCTTGTGAGATTTGGAATATGTAGTTTTAATTCTCAACCTTCTCATTTTTCACAATTGAGAAGTAGAACTGAGTTTCTCACTGTGAATCTATGAAAAGATAATTTAAATGCATTTTATTAGCTGATTTTACTTTGTGAATAAACTTGTCCTGGGAAATTAAAAATCAGAGCCATTATAGAAGTATTTTTGTTATTCTTTCCCTTTAAGAGACCCTGAATGTCCTTTTAAGTATAACTGATGGATCCCATTGCAGTGAATATTAAAGTGAATCAGGCTTAAACCCAAAAATAGAAAAAGCTTGCTTTTTACTGAATTAGTTTCATGATCTCTTTGGTTATGAAAGTTTCAGAATAGGTGTTTTTTTTCTCTTCTTTGTGTTATTTTGGTTGTGCTGTAGTAAGTCGTGTTCCTGTCAGCACTCACACTCGTACGTGCACAGTAAGTGATAGGATCTGCTCTGTTAATTCTTATTTAATCCAATCAGCACCTCTCCAAGTGCAGGAAGCAGCAGAAGGAGGATTTCTTGGGAGAACGGACAGGGATTGCTGCAGACTGACCCCAGTGTTTGGGCAGTGAGGACAGGAAGGAGAAAGGAGAGAAGAAAAGTGTTTGTAAAGACTGAATCATTTAAGACAGCGAGGCAACCTTTTGTAGGAGGGATGAAATAAATCTTGGTTTATGGTCATCTGCTCCCAGTAGCTTCTGTGTCTTCTTGTGCCAGGGAAAAGCTGCAGGCCAGGGAAATGTACAGAATCATGGAATCCCAGGCTGGCTTGGGTTGGAAGAGTCCTTAGAGATCATCCAATCCCAACCTCCCAGCCACAGTCATGGACAAAGCCATGTTTTCAGGAGCTGCTAATACATGTAGTTATACAAACTTCTTCCTGTAATTGCACAAAAAGGGAGTAATTTTTTTATACTGCAAGCAGATTTCCAGATAAAGTTGTATATAAAAAAGAAAAACTTTGTGTTTATTTGGTGATTTTTCTATGGAATGTTTTTAGTGGGTATTAGCTGCTGGAGCCAGGCTTTCTGCTTGATTTCCATGTCATAAACATGTTTGGTTTTGGTTTTTGGTTTTTTTTTGTTTGTTTGGGTTTTTTAATAGCAGAGATTTTCTTTGTGGAATTTTTATGCTTTCTACCCTTAGAGAAGACAGATGGACTTGTTTATCTGCTGCGAGGTTCAGGGCCAGATTATAGATGATTTTGCTTTGTGTCATTTGAAACATTCTTGTTTCTGAGCAGGGAAGTTGGCAGTAGTCACGTGATTCACGGTGGAAAAATTATCTGCAGGCTGTTGCCTTAATAGGCTTAAAGGAATTAGCAGTGATGTAAATAATAGTTGTGTGTGTGGTGGGTGGGCAAGTGCCAAAGCGAGGGTGTGTTTGGGGTGAAGCCCTTCCCGAATGATTTTCTGCAAAAATAACCCTGTGAAGTGAATAATCCATTTTGATTTCTTATGAGCAATGTTAACAATCTTCGTAATGATGGATCTTTAATTAAAAATGCAAGCAACACCCGAGGGCATTAAGATTTACAGGGGCCTGGAGCAGTGTTTGCGTGTGCGTCTCTGTGCCACCCTGTGGTGGCACAGCTTGGCCCAGGAAAAATCCCAGTGGCAGGTGTTTGGAAGCCGAGGAAGAAGAGCAGCAGGGAAGAGCCAGGCCTTCGTGTGCCAGCCTTTGTGATCAAAGCAGGAGGATTTCAAGAGACACTTTATTTATAATTTCATTTGTGTGCAGAATGAGCCCGCCACAGCCGAGGGGAGCGTGGGCACTGCTTGGGGGGCACGGAGAGAAGCAGTGCCCAGAACTGGGGGCAAAGGTGCCCAGAACTGGGGGCAAAGGTGCCCAGAACTGGGGACAAAGGTGCCCAGAACTGAGGGCAAGGTGGTTTGAGGGCTCTGTCACACGGGATGGGGATGTGCAGGGGCAGCACGGGCAGCTCAGCTGACTGTCCCTGGGCAGAGCAGGTCAGGGAGGCAATAACATGATGTAGCTGATGGAGAGGGATTTACAACTGTAGTAGTACGATTACAGTAGTATTACTAAATATTAATAGCATCTGCAATCCTCCTGCAGTTTAATTTACAGTTGATCTTTATAAATTGCCCTGAATTTTGTGTGTTGCCAACTGGACTAGAGATATTTTATTGAGAAAGAAACACGTTTATCTAAACGGAGATACGTGTTTCAAAACTGAGACACGGTGTCTAGTGTGTGTTACACTTGGCATTGATAGCATGATTCCTCTTTATCAAGTGTACTTGTATCAAGGAGCTTTATAATTTTCAAAGTTGGGTGATTATTTTTTCCTCTAAATATTTTGTTCTTTTGCAAATACGTGTCTGTTTGGGGTCACGTATCTGTTGTAGGGTAATTGAATTTAAAGCATGAAAACTGACTTGGGTAGATTGTGTAGGGGAAAATGGTGTCCTGTAAAGCTGGAGTGTAATGAAACTAAGGAAGGGGTAAATTTTGTGATAGGAATGTTGGCTGGAGAAGTGAGTTGTACTCTGTTACCAGGGATTAGGTCCTGCATTGTAAATTCTCTGCCCTGCGTTCCATTGAGGATCAAGTTTTAGTCCATTTAAGAAGCTCTGTGCCCCCTTCTTCTTTTCCAGAGAAACAGGGACTACAGAATGGTAGGAGAGATTTTATTCTCAGCTACTGCAAGACAGATGCTGTTTTCACAGCTGAATTTTTCCCTTTGCAATGTTGCCTGTGAGCATCAGCCTCATTCCAGCAAGTTTCCTTTTAGAGCACCTCCCAAACCTTTGCATCCTTGGAATGTGAGAGCATTTTAATCGGATTTTGATGGCGTTTCTTAGAACAAGGAGTGGAAGAGGGAGGAAGATTTCATGGAGATCTGTGAGATGGTGGAAGGGGCAGATTGATGTGGATAAGCTGATTGGGTTAGTGGCTATTTCAGAGAGAGGAGGTCATGGACTTGGGAGGGGGGGAATGGTATCAGGGATAAGTGGTTGAGACAGAACTCCAAGTGGATTGGAAGCCGAAAGGGAACGGACAAGGTGAGTGGAGTTTGTTCTCATGCCTGAGAGAGGGAGCACAAGCAGGGACAAAAATAAATCCCTGCAATTTCGGTGCCAGTGTGGGCTAAGTCTGGTCAAGGGAAGCTGAAGGTGAAATATCCACTTCTCCAGATTTCAGGCTCAGGAAGGCAAGATCCTGGTTGGGGTTTTTTTAATAATCACAAGCAGGAAGCTCCATATTCCATGCAATCAACAAATAAGTTTATTTGCATGGTAAATTCACACCAAAATAGATCCAGTGAGAGGAGTCCAAAACTGCCCCTTCAAAGGCTGCCCAAAAGAGACAAGAGGGTGGCAACACAAATTTGGGCCCCTGGCTATGAAGTACAGTGTGAATTTTCTAAAAATGAAGAGTATGACAGCTTTTGAAGGGAAAAATAATCTAACCTTACATAGCTGCCTGCATCTGCTGCGAGTTTAAATATACTTCTGTTAGGAAAAAAATTCAGGTTACTTCTTGTAGCTGAAATTCTAATTACTGCTGGTTTTCCCACTTCTCTGCAGTAAGAATATAATTAAAGCCAACGCTCTTCTCCTGCCTTTGCTGGCAAGATACTGAGAAAACTGCTTTGTCATGGTAAAAGTCCCATTTTGATGGAAAATCAGCCGTTTGCAGGTCAGCTGCTCAGGTAGCACTTCACAGACTGCTGCCCCAGAAAAGAGCTTTACAATAGAAAGTAAATTACAGTAATTGAGATTACAGTAATGCAGAGCTCTGTGTTTAACCAGTGATTGACAGCGCTTGAATATGCAAACAGTCTTACCTAAGTGTGGTTTTAACTGTTCAGATTTGGTGTGTCTGTTGTGCAGTCCCATTTATTCCCCTTTCACCTTTCAGTTACACCTTGAAGTGGTAATTTCTTGTTGATTCTTTAATGGCTCTTTGAAGAATAAACATTCTTTTGCTTTTTACAGTTACATGAGGTGATTTTATCCTTGGGAAGCAGCTTTTTTTCTTTAGAATGCTCTGGATTTTTGTCTCACATGGCATTGCCTGTGTAGGTCTGGGTATGTGCCACACCTGAATCTGAGTATTTTGTTTATTTGCAGGGTGAGGCCTGGACAGTGTCTCTGCAGTGATCACATTCCCTGTCCTTAATGTGCCCTTGGTGACCAAGATCTTGTCACTATGAGAAAGGATTCAGGCCCTATGGATTGGTTGCAGCAGCAAATTGTGGTAAGTGGGAGCGTGGAAATTTGTAGGATATGTTTATGTCCATTGTATTTGGTTGTTGGGCCAAGTCAGTAAATAATGGTGTTTCTTGCTGTGTTTTAGAGAAGGAACACTGTGTCTTTCAGTGAGATACACTCTGAGATCAGCATATCTGAAAGGCACCTTAATCTGAGTTTGCTTCCCTGTGAATTTCTGTGAGAATGATGTTATTTGATGTCCATGCTGACTCTACATCAATACTTGCATTTTTCTCTCTTTTCTTTTTCGCAGGTTCTTTTTCCTTGCTGGAGTTTTTCAGTTCTGTTGAATGTGTAATTCCAACTATGGCAACAAGAGTAGAAATAAATTCTACTTTGGCGTCTTTGACGGCAGTCCCTGACCTAGCTGAGCTCAGGGCTGAGGAGAAGGCACAGCGTGTTTATGTCAGTGTGCTTTCAGATGCCAGCAACAAGGCAAAGGAGGCCTCAGCATCACTGACTCTCGAAGAGAACAAGAAATTTGGGAATTCCTTGAGATCTGCAACGATGCCCTCGGTGGGATCAAGGCCGAGACTTTTCCCAAAGCCTTTTTGTAAAGAGAAATCCTCAGATACTTTTGCAAATGTCAAACCTCCCGTCCCAGCATTCAGATCCAGCAGCATGGTGAGAAAGGCCACTGAGGAAACGTCCTCTGTGAAGGTGTTGAGTGGCAATGTCCCTCCCTTAGTGAATCAGAAAGCCATTGACACTGAAAATCAGGCTGACGGTGACATGGTGACAAATGTGACTTTCTACACGGGGCCCAGTGCCAACACGGTCATTCTGTTCGAGCCAGCGGGCCCCGAGCAGGCCAAGGTCAGCCTGGCCCAGGAGAAAAGGGCTCAGGAGCGCAGGGGATTTGCTGCTCTGCAAACCAAGGACCTCCAGGGCTCTGTGAAACCAGCAGAGACGCCCAGGAATCCTGAGGGGTCTGTCCATAGGCAGATGTCATTTTCTTCCAGTCTCAGACCAGTCTCCTGGAACTCCCTGAAAACCGGTGAAAAGAAAGATGCTCGTGAAGTTCATCCAGGGGAGAAGAGCAATGATGATGCAAATAATCTCAGTAATAAAGTTGATTTCTCTGTTGATGTCCAGCACAGGGCAAAACATAGACCAGTGTCTGCTATTTTTCTGGAATCGTTACGAGATCAAAAGCATCACACTGTGGAAGCTTCTGAGGAAAAATCTCCTATGGAGAAATCCGGGGTTAGAAAACCAAGGCCTTTGTCCATGGACCTGACAGCTAAGTTTGAACATAAAGATCTTTCTTCTTGCAAGAAGGCTGGTTCATCCCACGAAAGCAAGGAGAATGTATCCATAATTGCTTTTACTGATGTGGGTAGTCATGATCAGTCTGAAACGGGGCCAAAACCTGAAGAAACTGAATTTAATAAAAGCAGCTCTTCTAAAACAAATCTGAAATGCAGTAGTCAGGACATTGGCATCCTAAATAATGGGAAATACACCTGGGAAACAAAACTTAAATCTAAAAGTGAACAAATTGAGACAAAACCAGAAATAATTATTAACTTGCATGGTCCTGAAAGAAGCACTGAAACAACCAGTGAAAGCAGAACTAATAAGGGGGGGAAAAGACCTGATCAGAAGGAAACATACGTGTTCCTGGGCTGTGAAAGTCCTGCAGCTTCCTCGGAAAAAGAGAATAATATCTTAAGAGGTAGTGTTAAAAAACACATTAGCTTGTTTACTTCGGAAAATGCCAGTGCCACAGTGGATACAGAGCTTCTCCCAGCAGCTGCTGAGAAGGAAAACAGGTGTGTGACCATCCAGCAGAGGATCAAGGAGCTGACAACAGAAAATCCTGACGTTAAGGCAGGAAATGTGCGCCGGTCACTGCAGTCACGGCCACTCTCTGCAGACTTAACCAAGATGTAGGTTACAGAGAAAATTCTGTTTAATCCTCTTGCCTTCGTGTTGTTCAGTAAAACTTGCTCTCTCAGTCCAGTGAAAAAGCTGATCGTTTTGCTTCCACTAAATGTGGGGTTTTTATGCTGTGATTCTTAAGCTCCTTTCCTGCTTTTTTTAAATCCGAAAAAGTTAGTATGTTCTGCCAACAGCTGAAAAAAAGTAATAAAGCTGTCAATATTGTGACCTTTGCATGTAACTGTCAATGAGAGATATTCTAGCTTATTATACATCTCTAAATCCTCTATTATCAAATAAGCTGCATGACTACCAATTTTTGGGGAAATTCCTTTGGTCTAGATACAATTTAACCAGCAAACACAACCATTTACTATGAAATAGTGATGTTTCTCCTTTAGGAAATGTAATTTGATGGGTAATTTCTGCTTTGATAGGAGATGACCCTGCTCACTGATCAACTGGGCTAAAGAAGTAACACCAGTCCTTTGTTTTAGGTTTTCAAGTCCAACGTCAGGTGTTGAAGCAAAGCCTGAGAAACCTGGGGAGACTGGAGCTGACTCGACCCATGACCTGCAGGAAAATCCAAAAGTAAGGACCTGGCAGCAGCTGGAGGGTTCCAGCTGGCTCTGCAAGAAGGTCCTGTTGTGTGTGGCTTTATCAATCAGTGACTTTTAAATGGGTGTGGAGAGTATTAGGGCTGACACAATCCGGGTGGATTTGCTGGTGTGAGTCTGTCTTTAGGACTTGCAGATAAAAGTGCAGGAGTGTTGTGTCTGCTGAGTTTGTCAGGCTCATTGTGCACATTGTTCAGTGTAGGAGTGGTAGAGAGGGAAAAGTATTTTGTGTGCTATTTTTAAGGGGTTTCTAATACATGAAACCCCACAGTGAATTGCCTGTGGCTGCGGTGGGTTCATGCAGCAATTTTTCTTTATTTTCTCCAAGCACAGCATTAGGATTGTGCTTTCCTGCATCCAAGTCCCAGCTGCTGATAAATCACAGCCTGGACCTTTGTCAGTCTCCTCAACAACATTTACCTGAGCAGTTTAGACAACGAAGTGTTCCAGGGAAAATGGGGATTTGCTGTGGAAGCTTTAGGCTCTCCCTGTTTCTAAGCAACACTTCAGTGTTGCAAAACAGAACTTCTCTGGTGACAGTTCTTAGTAGAGGAGATTTAATGTAGTTTAAGGATGTTTATAGTGAGTTCTCATGGCTTTTTTCCTGTCCAAGATAGGAATATGTGGTGAGGAAAAGCTACAGGTGCAAAGTTTCTGTAGTTTGGTGTTATTTTCAAGAGTAATTTGTTTTAAAAACAAAATCTTTCATTAATGGAAGTGCTGTTTTCAGAATCTGACAATAAAGTAGGGTTAAAGAAATTCCTAGAAGAGTATAGCTCAGACTTAAAAGTATTTATTTATAAATGCCTTTAGTGTTAATTTTCTGATGTTCTTTAGCTTCTTTTTAAGGCAATCTTAAGTCGACTTTGAGTTTTAAATTTTAAAACTTGAATAATTTCAAGATGGAACTGTTGCAAGACCTCTAATATTCTTTGATTCCCTTTATTATTTGCGTGCTGTGCTTTTTCAGCAAGTGCTGTTAAAATCCCATCTTTTTGGATGCTGCTTGTATTTCCTGTGAGTAGGTAATAGGGAAGCACTGGTAATAAATATTAATTTCCATCTTTCCTTTTTACTTTGGCTCAGCTTAATGTTTCTCATAGCTGAGCAGCTCCAGCTGTGATATTTACTCAGATCTTCATGTCCCTTGCAGTTTCTGACCATGTAACTGGTTATTTGTGAGATAATTTTGTTAAAATCAAGATTCAGGAGCTGCAGCCACAAATTCCCTTAGGTTACCTTGGTGTCAGTGGAATTTGTGCTCAGGGAATGGGGATGTGTTTGATTGTTACAGGCTCTATTGCACAAAGTAGGTGCAAGTAAGTTTTAAAACAAACTTTATTACACATCTCTTAAATAAACTCAGTTAACTGTTGGATTTTGTTGTTCCAGAGTAAGGAGCTCAAGCTCGCCCACGGCACAGATTTCACAGAGGCATTTGCTCCTGGGAAACCTTGGAAATCCCGGCAGGTTTTAAAGATAACCAATAAACCTGATCAGCTGGAGAGGAAAGGAAGCTTCCTGGGAGATGGTCAGCATTTCTCACAGCAGAGTGACAGCTCTGTCTCGTTCACAAGCAATTTCGAAAAGAAATTAAACCCAGCACTTCTGGAAAAACCCTTCATTAAAACTGTCCGGGCCACCCTGTTTGAGCACAATGTCCAGAAGCACAACGTTGTTGCTGAGCGTTCTGGGGCTGATCCTGCACCAAAAAGGAGCCAGGAGCCTGAGGCAAAGCAGGACCTGGTGGTTTCAGGGCACAGCAGACACTCGTGGATGGGAGAAGGGGAGGAAACCACTGCTGCAAAGGAGCATCACAAACAACCTGATCCATCCAAACATCCAGCACATGTAGAGAAAAGTCCAAAACCTGCTTGTTCAAGTGAAGACAAGAAAACGAGTCCGGGAATTGTTGCAGAAAAATCTTTGGTTGAGAAAAGTGAAAAACCTGCTCCCAAAAATGCAGAAGATTCTCAGATTTACCAAAGAATAGAGCCCAGGTATGAAATCTTTCAGACGTGTGGTGAAAGGGCTCTTAGCGAAGTCATCACAATGGCTCCTGAGAAAAAGGCCATGACACTCAGAGCTAGAAAATCATCTGTGAAAGAGAACAAAACTGATGAGGAAGTTGTACCCCCAGGGCAGTCGGTTAGGGCAAGTAGTCACACTTTTTACTTGAAAGAAGATAATGTTACTTCAGAAGCCAGAGAGGCAAAAGTTCTCACAAGCAAGGCTGTGTTGAGAGAACCTGCTGATTTTCTCTCCAGTGAATGCACTTTACCTGAACAGAAAAGAGACTCTGATAAAACTGATCCCGAGCCACTGTTCATAGCTGAGAAAATACCTTATTCCACAAACAAAAGTAAAGGTTTGGGAATGAGTGAAAAAGTGAGCAAGGTACATGCTGAAACTAAAGGGGCTAAGAGTGAAGTCTCTACTGTAGATAAATCAGAGAGGATTAATGTTGTGAAATGCTCTTCTGAGAAAAGGAGTTTCAGAGCAGGTGGGACAGACATCCATGAATTCCGAACCAACTTGGATCGTGAAGTGATTTCCACAGGTGTCAATAAACACGGGGCTCAGGCTTCAGTGCTTGCAAGTGGGCCATTTTTTAAATCTTCCAGTAGTCACCAGGCTGATACAAAAGGACTGAGTGTTACTAAAGAGGAATCTGGGGCCTTTGGGTTAAGGAAAAGTCTGGACTTAAATTGCAAAGAGCAAGACTTCAGCCTAGCTTGTACAGCTCCTGAAAACAGCGAGAAACTCCGAGGAGCAGATCCAGATGAGAAAGTCAGGAGAAGCAGAAGTAGCGTTTCTGACTTGAAGATTTCTGAAAGGTGGAGGAGGAGGACCTTGCCTCAGGAGTCACTCAAGGTGGAAGAAGTTGTGTGGCTCACTCCTGAAAATATCAAGAGGCTGAGCAGGACAGATTCATTGCAATTGGCTGAAACTGCACTTAAAAAGAGAAGCAAAAAAATCAAAGAAGGGGTAGAAGGGAGTGAGGCAAACCAAGCTGTTCTTGGCAGTCCTGATGATTACATGAAACATCAGAGTTCTGTCTTTGAGCCAAAGGCAACTTATTTTGCAGTGACTTATCAGGTTCCTGGTATCAAAAAAGAGAAAAGCTTTGTTGGTGCTCCCAGTGCAAGTGAAATTAATACGGTTTCTGGTTCAAGTGAGGGAGCAGCAATTAATCTGGACCCTGTTTTTCCTGGAAGGTCCAAACCTTTATTGCAGCAACCAAATAAAAATGTGATGAGTTCAGCTGGTAGAGAAGACTCACGGGAAGTGCATGTTAGCAAGGATTGGGTCAAAGAAGATGAAAAAGATGCCGTTTTCTCCAAAAACGTTGCATTTGGTAATTTTCACCTGTCTAGGAAAGATAACCAACAGCATCATGAAAAGGGTCTGGATCATTCTAAAGAGAAAATTATAGATGTTGATGCTTTCCTGTTAAAACAGGACCTGGAAAATACAGCTCCAGCTGATCTCAAGAGTGGCAGAAGGAAAATCTCCCCTTACCATGAAGCCCGGTCCCCTCCGCGTTCCGCGCAGCTGCGTAAGGACACTGAGCTGGGCCCCCAGAAAAGGAGTGACAATAATTCTGATTTGCCTGGAAGGAAGGCTGAGGATGGGTACAGATCCCAAATTCTCGATATTGATGCGCTTATGGCAGAATATAAAGAGGAATCAGCGAAGGCCAGTAAAGTTCAAGACAAGCTCTGTGAAGATCTTGGCTCGTTGAGTAGGGAGAAATCGAAGAACAAAAGAAATGTGTCTGAGAGGATGACTCTTACCTATAGCTGGAATGAGTGGAAGAGTGCATCAGATCATTTTTCTGTTAATAACAAACCAGGTGAACGTGCAGAAGAGCAGCACAGGCCAGAGAAACTAATCCTAAATGAAAAGAGCAAAGAGAAACTGGAGTTACAGAGCCCTGAATTCGATAAGCAGAAGTCCAAAGACAGAAAGGTCAGCCCTCCTTACTGGGGAAACCCCAGCAGCATTTTTCCAGAGAAGTTTGTAAATTCACCTGTGGAATTTGCTAGGAAGAAAACTTTCATCGTTGATGAGGATGAGGAAGTGAACTTGGTCTCCAGGAATCAGGGTGCAAAATTTGTAATTGATAAGGTGCAGCCCATAAATGCAGTGAGTACAGAGCAGAGGCTGGAAGTCAATCTGGCCTCCAAGCTGTCCCTAAAGGCAGATGATGGTCTCCTGCAGAAGAGGTTGGTGACAAAAGAACAGTTCTTGGAGGTGTCTCCAGAGGGTGATTGGAGCAAAAACATAGTGAGGAGCTCTACCCTGAGAAGCAAAGACAGCACAAGTAAGATGTGTGAGGGCGACTCTTTCAAAAGTAAAACGGATTGGAAGAGCTACATGTCTGGGTTTGGGACTGCCCCTGCGGATCTCAGACGTTCCTACTCGGAAAAATGCCGCCAAGGAAGGGACAGTCTGCCCCTCATGCAGGAGGGGAGGGCAAGGAAGGACCTGCATCGATCCAGGCCAAGCTTCCCCTTGGAAAGTGTGGATAATGCGTGGAAACACAAGATAGCTCAGTCAGAACCTTTCTTCCATGAGGATAAAAAGGTATTTGCAAATGGTATCCAAGTGTTTCATGTAGCTGAAACTGAACTTTTCTTTATTAAAGATTTTATTGTGGCCTTGGACCACTTTTCAGCACTCTGCAGCAAGGCAGCAGATCCATACTTTTCACTGGAGTTCATTTCCTTTTGGGTTCTCTTTTCTTGAGCAACATCTGTTGTACCGATGACCTGATTTTTGCTTCAGGTCTAGAAATACTTATTGATGTTTGTATGGAGAGCTTGAAAAAGTTTTTAAAAGTGTGCTTATTATTTTTTTTAATGCTGTGAACCTGGGAGGTTAAATTGTTAACTCTGCAATTTTATATTTACTTGAAAAGAAATAATTTCGGTTTATTTTGCAAGTTGTCGGCAGTGATCTTTTTGGACCTCTCTTTGTTTTTCTTCTTTATCTGAAGGAAGCGAAATTTATTTTTATTTTCACTGGGTGAATGGCCTTCATTTGTCTGTGAAACTCCAGTGCTTTCCTGACTTTTGTGAGAGGCAAGAGATTCCCTTAACACAGTGACATGTGAATGAAATCCAGAGGTTGGATTTGGTTGGAAAAGACCTTAATGGTCGTATAATTCTGTGATTAAAGTGTAGGATGTTCATGGCTCGTGTTTTACCGTTTTGTGTTTTCAGCTTTGAGATTCCTATTTTTTTTTTTTAAAAAGGCATTTTTTATATATATATATGTGTGTGTATATATATATAGTATATATTATATCTATGTAGTATATATATATTGTATATAATATCTATGTAATATATATATATATTATATATATGTATAAAAATATATATATATGTGCATATGCATGTAGATTTAATTACATTCATAACTGTATTTTACAGGCTTCCAGGAAAGAGTGGAGCAAGCAGAGCTCAGACAAAACAGAGGGACCAGACCTTTCCTCGGTGTCTGCGCAGAGGAGCCGCCACAGTTTCTACAAGGAGAGAAGAGCAGATTTTGGGATGGTAGGTGATCCTGGAGGAGGGGTTTGGGGAGGGCTCAGGGAGCTGCAGCTCTGTTTTCCTTTTTCCTGAGGGCTGTGGCAGAAGGATGTGTCTGCCAAGCTGAGAAGCACTTGCTGGGGGGTTGAGCTGCTGAGGCTGCCCCTGCCTGGGATCCCACCCCACTGCTCCCTGCCAAAGCTTCCAGCACAAAGCCTCAGCCTTGCAGCTTGTTCAGTTGGCTTTCTGAGTGAAGAATTTTCATCCTGAACTCAAGATGGCTCTAGAGCATTATGGTTTTTGATGTTTTCTGAGCTTGTGCAGACAAATAGAATTGTGTCCTGGTCTGAGAAATGATGGGTTTAATTTTCTTTCTGTAGGCAACCCACAGAGAAGTGTTTCTGTGGAGGATCACAGCTGACATTTTGGGTGGTTTGATTTGTTTCTAACACACAAACTGCTGGGGTGAATTCCTGCTTGAAGTTGTTGGGTGCTGTTCTCCTCAGTTTCAGGAGGATATCCTGACTTCAGCCCTCAGAGAAATTTTATGTTGTAAAATAGCATCCCACATCCAGCTGTTTTTCTGAAATACAAAACAAAGGTTTGGATGTTCCAAAAGATATACGGTAAATGAAATATCAACGTTTTCTGAGGGAAATAAAGGGTTTGGGAAGTGGAGACTGAAGGATGTTGTCCCCTGGACTGTCCCAGGATCACACCTCCCTGGTCCTGTCTCTGCCAGCACACTCTGCAGTGAGGTGCTGCTCTGCCCTGTTCTGTCATGGCTCACTCTGCTGTTGGCAGCCCTTCAGCAGAGAGCACCCAAAAATACAAAAAAGAGAAGAAACTCAATGGTTTTTTTCCTTCTAGCAAAGAAAAAGAGAACACTTAAACCTATAAGGATTTTATAATCCAGATTTCCTAATTGGAGTTACAGAAATTGGCTCAGATTGTCCTTCAGTTCTAGTCTTTAAGCTTAATGGAAGGTATCCAAGGACTAATGTCCCTTTGTCTTTCCCATTCTTAGCATGGACTTCAGGTTCATCTTAGGAAATTTGGGTTATTGACAGAATGGCCATTTTTCCAATCCCTAAAAGTTATGTGCCATCAGCTTACAGTGCAAATATGTAAAGGTGGTGTTGGCCAGGTAGGAAATGTGGGACAGAAGGGCTGTGGGAAGTAGTGCTGGGAAAACTGAACTGTTTGGGTGCTGTACTCAGATAAATCCAACTGTTGTTCTCCAACTTCATTTTTAATTGGGAGGTTACTCAGAGTAATCCTTCAACTTCACCAAGTGTAGCCTGAGACAGGAAAGGAAGGTGGGAAAGGGAGACTCAGCTCCATGAGAAGAGAAAACTCAGGTGTGTGGAATTCAGTAGGATCTGAGCTCTCTGCTCCTTTGGGTTGCTTTGGAAAGGCTCCTCAGGGTGTGTTTGTTGTGCTGTGGGAGCCAAAGGGCAGCCTGGTCCTCCTGGGTGTAAAGTGTGAGTAGGGGAAGTGTGTGCATAGAAGGGACTTTCACCTGTGCTCGGGAGGTGGAAAACTCACCACGCTGATGTTTTCCAAAGCCCCACACAGGTGCTGCAGAGGATTATGTAAAACCAAACTATTTCTTCTGCACCAAGGTTATGCCTTTGTTTTCTTTGGAGAAAACACAGACTTTGGGTGCGGAGTCACAGTTCTGTCAGCACGTTCCAACACTCCCCTCTGCTGGAGACACATCCGAGCTGTGTGAGGTGGACAGACACGAGGGGTCAGGAAAGAGCCACAGGAGGCAGAGTTAAATCCCGTATTTCCTTGGAATCTGAACGCAGTTTGCATTTCCCTTGGTGCAGCTGTAGAGGGGGAGTAGATGGAAAATGTAACATCGTGCTGCTGTTTGCTTTGGGTGGTTTCTGGTCTGGGTGGTTGGGAAGTTACTTGTTTTTTCTTGTGGCATAGTGACAAAAAATATTCTCCAGTCTGTATTCCTGGTCAGTGAGGATATTGGTATTGTTCTAGTGAGACTTGAGTGCTCAAAGTGCCAAGTCTCGTTGTAGAATAAACAATTCCCTTTGATTCATGTTCACCACTAAAGCAGTGTGAAGAACTAATATTGATACCCTTTTATATCTGACAAACGAGTTTGCAAGAATATCCATTTGTTGCATTACTCCACATCTGTCTGTGATAATAAACAGCTGCTTGAGTGGCATTTTCCAGGACAGCTGATGAACTAAGTTCTTATGGATAAACACCATTCCAAATAGAAGCAAGGTGCAGTAGTATCATTTTACCTCTGGAGAAGTCATTTCTTTGTGATTATATCCCAGAGAATCTACTTGTAATCAACATTACATAGGATGCCTTTGAAATCAAACCATTGCAAAATACAAGTGGCAGTATGGGATTGGTGTTTGAAATTGGGAAGGACGATACTTTGGAGATTTAACACTCACCTAGATCACACTGTTCAGCTATTTTGAGTTTGTGTTGATTAAAAAACCAGAGTAAGACTTTTATAAAGATTACAGCATCACTGCTAGACTGTCATCATCTGTGGTTTTACTGTGGCTGGTACTTCCCTCTCTTTTAGCCCTGCTGCAGCACCAAGTAGGTATAAAAATGAAGTTTTGTGCTTTGGACAGCGAGGGCTTTCTCTCACCGACTCAGCTGCAAACCTCAGAGCCTGCAGCAGGCTCAGGGCCTTGGGCTCTTGTAGGAATCTTTTCCTTTAGACCTGGAATGCAGGTGAAGGGACAGATGTGCAATCAAACCTCTGTGGGCTGGTGCCTGTGGTTGGACATGGGGCTGCTCCCACTCAGTGCTGCCCGGAAAGGCCCCGCACCTGCACATCCAGGGGCGACCACGGAGCTCTGGAGCTGTTTCCATAAATTGTGTGATTCCATCAGAGCTGACGTGGGGTCACAAGCCTGGATTCCTGATTGAGTCATCCAGACTGATAAGTGTTGGGAATAAAAACCTGAGGAATGTGTGCTGGGACTCATCCTCCGAATAAAGTGACTGTGGTCAAGCCGTGGGGTGGATGAACAGCACCTTCAGCTGGAAATGGAGCAGCTTTAGTGCAGCTCTGGGTTATAACCCAAACTGCTGCTTTGAGGAGTTAGAACAGAACACTGCTACTAGAACTGGTGGAGGCAGGAATTATTTTGAAGGCTCTCGACATAGTATTTATTTATTTTTTATTAAACTCCGGGGTTTTTTTGTCCTTTAGGGAGGAAAATCTCTCTAATGGTCTCCACAGAAAGATGCATTCATGTGAGACTGTGATGTGTGGGTGGAGAAGGGTTTGTTGAAGAAAATCATGAGCTGACTCTTGAAATATCTTGGAAATGAAGTGCGAGAGAGAGAAGATAAATATTTTATAAACATGTGCAGATGAATTTATGGTTTGGCTTGTCACAGTTCACCAGTTGTTTTCAGTTCTGCCCATGACAGGTCTGTCTCCTGCCCACTGAAAACCACACCTTCTCTTTTTCTGGATTGTGTACAGCCTCTAATATTGGAGTTTGTTCCTTCGGAAACCCATGTTGTGTTGTTCTGTTACCCCAAAAACTGACTCAACCTGGAGGAAAATCAGAGTATCCTGTCAGCTCTACAGGAATTCATAGGTGATGATTAGAAAAGTGAGGGATAGTTTCCTTAAAGTACCAAAATTCCAAGGAGAGGAGGCTCCAGCATCTTGGAAGCTGTTTTGTGTCACCTCCACCTTGTCCCTCCCTGGGAAGGGTGAGAGCTGGAGCAGTGCTGGGAGGGGACAGGGTGTAGGGGCCCTCCCTGGATGGTTCCTGTCACTTAATTTTCCTTTTCTTATCAAAAAAAGGACATAAGTAAAAAAAGCAGTGTTACAATTCCCATTTTTGCTCTTCACAAACCACCCACTGCTGATGTCCAACAACTCCACCACTCTCTATTTTAGACCCAGCCCGAGGAGGACGACCCGGGGGTGGGTAAAGCTCTGCCTGGGCTTTCTTCCTTTTTTGGCAGTTTTCGTTCCCTGGGAACATTCCAGGGGTGTATAAAAAGCTCTTCTTCTCGTTCACAAAAGACATTTTTATATCCAAAGAACATAAAAACAGCAGCTCCTCTTGTTACGTGTGTGGGTTTTTGTCTTTCCTGTACATCACCAAAAACAAGGTCAGCGAGCGACCCCGCCGGCGTTCAGAGCGTTTCATAACCGAGGGGGATTTCAAGCTTCCCTTCCCTTCTGGAGGGCCTTGACTGCAAAACCCAAACTCCTGGCACTAATTCCCGCCTAACCCACTCCAGATTACGGAGTTGGGAGCAGTGGGCTGCTCAATAACAAGTGGTTAAGTCACGTGCCGCCGGTAGCTCGGCGACTGCTCCTGAGGAGCCCCAGCTCGTGGTGACGTGGGGCCAGACACACTCAGTACATTATTCATGGTGCTTTTAATTGCTCCACTCTGCTTTTAACTGGTGCTGGAGGCGGGGAGAGCCAGGAGCTGCCTGGAACAGGGATGGGTTGGCGTTAACTCGGAGCTGTGAAAAATGGAGTATTATTACTGTCCACGTCTGCTGAAGTTCCTGCAGTATCTGTGGGTAAGTGTGCTCTGGAATGTCAGTGTGCTCCCAGAGCTGGCTGTTTCCACTGTTTTCAGAAATCCTGTTCAAATATGCTGAAGGCTTTCCTCAGCAGTTGCTTTCTGAGTAGTAACATGAAACTCGGGATTTATTTTGGGTGAGAAAGGCTGTTTTATCTCTAATACTTAAAGCTGTAGACTACCTGAATGTGCCTTGGAAAACCCTTCTAGGAATCAACATTTCTTCCTTGTTTATGCAGAACCATGGGAGTTGTAGTTTAGTTTAGTGTAAATTAGGAATATTCTTCCTTCTTTGTGTAAAAGCTCTCCTTGGCTCCAGAGCTGCTGCCCCAGGACCCTCCTGCCCTGCTGCTGCTACAGCCACTGCCTGCTATTCTAGGAAAACAGCTGTGCTCGTGGCTTTAGAAGTGTGTCATTTTACAGTTCCTTACTTGTTTTTAATTTGCCTCTTCATGAGTTTCGATGTCTCGGTAAGCACTTCCTCTTCCAGCACTCCTCAGGGCTGTCTGTCATGAAAAGCTCTTTTTAGCAGGCTCTGACTGTGCTGCCCTGCCAGCTTTGCACAGGGACTGCTGAGTGTCTGAAACTTGCACATTTGAGCTAGAAAGGCTTTATGAATAAATACAGTATTGCTTTGAACTAATTACTTAATATTTTAATTTCTCCTGTAATCATCAAAGATCAGTTTTCATTTGCTTGTTGTAGTTTGCATTGATCTTAATTCTTTCAGCTGTCAATTCGGTGTTTAATCAGCACGGACACCAAACCTTTTCATGTTAGCTGTTTGCTACTATGTTTTAAAACTAAAACATAGTTTTTCTGTAGCAAAGAGTTTCTTCCCCTCATTTTGAGTTAAATTTTGCAATCCTTGCCACTGCGAATTTCTCACTGCGGGGGGAGAAAATTGTACTTGAGGAACAGGGCATTTTATTAAAAACCTTTTCCTGTTGGAGACTGTAGTGGTGTAAAACATGGAAGTGCTTGGACATTAATTAAGTTTTTTATTTGACCAGCTGTATTTTTAAGAGACAAGCTTTCTTTAAATTGCAAAGTAAAAAATTAGTCATTAGTGTGATGAGGGGGTGGATGTTCTTCGTGGTTTGTCAATGTGAGAAGTGAGAAAGAGTTCTCTCCCTGCTCTTGCTTTGACATGGGATTTTCCATAAGGCCAGGGGAAAAATCCCAAACCAACCCAAACTTTGGATCAGTCCAGAAGATGCCTGGGATGATGGGCTCCAGTTTTGTGCAGTTCTAGGTTGTAACAGAACAGAATGTTGTATTCTCTGTGTGCACATTCTCTTTTAGGGGCCTTGGAGCATTCCTTAGGCACTTCCATTCATGCACACTTCCTGATTTACTGCAAGAAAATATGGGAATGACAGTTGTGATGTTAAAAGAAATTTAAGGGACATACACAATTGTGCCTTCTGTCACTTTCTGTGCTGCTGTTGCAGCTGGAGGCTACTGAGGAGATACTTATCTGTTCTCTCTACTTACAGTCAGGAGTAACCAGAGATGCTGGGGTTGGTTGTCAAGTGTTATTTAATCTGTCTTGGGGAGCTAAGATGCTTTATTCATTAGGCAGACGTACCTGAAGAAGGTACAACTCTTAATTAAAAAATATTATAGCAAAAATCTGCTTTTAAAGCTACTCTGTGGAGTTTCTGATGGGTTTCATCTCCTCTGTTGTGTATTTGCTTTACTCCTACAGTGGTGGAGTTGTGGGACATCCCTGGACCCACTCAGTGCCAGCTCTCTGCTAATTCCTTGCTGATTGCTCTCCTGATCTTTGGACAGGATGTGTGTTACTGTGACAAACAGCATTTTCTGAGCACAGCAGGCTCTGTGGTCTGCCCCAGTCCGTGTGCAATGGTGTGACCACCACATGTCTGCATCCTTGTGTGGGTGACAGCTCTGGGTTTCTGAGAAGTGTCTTTGTGTCCAGTGAAACGTTTTTTTCCATTGTTTGTATATATTTGAGTGTTTTCCAGGGTGCATGGGGTATCCATCACCCCTTTTCCAGCTGGCGAGGAGCTCTGCTGCAGCTGATACAAGACACCTTTAGGTCTGGCTTGCCCAGGAAGTCCTTTAAGTGCAGCTCAATGGTCTTGCATCAGTCACAGGATCAGACTGGTCGTGTCAGGTGTGCAGCCACAGCACTGGGGTTTCCTGTTCCAATGCCCTTTGTCCAAGAACCAGTTTTTTGGCTTCCTGATGGACACAGCCACTACTGGGCTGCTCTCAGTTGTTTCTGTTTCTGCCCTTGGCCATCTCAGTTGTCAGCAATTCTTGCTCTGATTCACAGCTCAGTTTGGCCTTCTGGAATGGATGTGGTGGTGGGTCTCCTGCCCATGCTGGTACCAGTCCTGATGAATTGTTTCTTCCCAGTCTGGCTCTTGTCATTTTTCAAACAGCAAAGAAATGCTACATCCTGAAAGCACTCAAAGCAAATGGCTTGTTTTGAATAAAACGTTCCTCTGCAGCACTGAGAGGGTTTAAAAAGACCTCATTCTTTATTGACAGTCATGAAAGAACAATTGCAAGATCAAAAGAAAATTGGGGTGTTTAAAGAAGAAGTACGATTTAGAGTTTGTTGTGACAAGATTTTGGTTGCTGCCTTTAAAGAGTAGTTTTGATATGTTTTGTCAGGTGACTCTGAAGGAAGCAGCAGCTGGTTAATAACCACTGTCCTGACGTGTCACTGTGAGAGAAGTTGGGTTGGTGATGGAAGGAAACTGAAATCATCAGCCTGCAGCCAGGTCTTCCTGCCCTGAGTGGTGGTCTTCCTGCCCTGAGTGAGGGTCATCCTGCTCTGAAGGGGGTTATCCTGCCCTGAGTGGGGGTCATCCTGCTCTGAAGGGGGTTATCCTGCCCTGAGTGGGGGTCATCCTGCTCTGAAGGGGGTTATCCTGCCCTGAGTGGGGGTCATCCTGCTCTGAAGGGGGATATCCCTGCTCTGAGGGAGGGAAGGGGTTCTGTGCAGGGCTCTCTGCACTTCTGCAAAGTCCCTGTGGACTGTGCCACTCTTCCCCTGTGGGATTTGCTTTTGGTGGTGGGGATGCTTCTCCCAAAGAGTTAAAAACCCCTCCCACCCAGGTGGTGGCTGGGTGTATCTGCTCCTGGTGTCAGCAGATACCTGAATAACCTTTCGGATAACCTGGCTAAACGACGCCCTTGCACAGGAAAATCTGGAAAGGCATTTCCCCAGCTCCCAGCTGCTGCTGTAGGAGAGGAATTGTGGTGTCTGTGGCATTGCTGAGAGCAGGCAGACGGGTCAGCCTGGCCCAGGAGCCCCATTCCCATCAGGAACACGAGGGAGTGCTGTTCCACCACGGAGCACTGCTGGCCCACAGCCACATCCCCGCTCCCAGCCCAAGGACACGTGCTCAGCGCAAGGCAGTTTGTTCTAATGAGGTGTGGTATTAAGTTTAATTTACCATAAAATGCACCCGTGGAATAGCACATTCTAGGTTAACTTGGCACAATAAGGGTTTCATTGAGTAAGATGTAATCGTTTGTAGACCTGGTAAGTTTTTTGTAGTGATTGTGTCGTTCCAGGCTCAGAGCAGCTGGAAGTGGGGCTGACTGTGCCTGCTCTCCCTCCCCTTATTTTAAGTCTGGAATTGTGAATATGCTTCTGAAAAAGTTCTTCCCTTTGAGGGTGGTGAGGCCCTGGCACAGGGTGCCCAGAGAAGCTGTGGCTGCCCCATCCCTGGAAGTGTTCAAGGCCAGGCTGGACAGGGCTTGGAGCAACCTGGGACAGTGGAAGGTGTCCCTGCCATTGCAGGGTTGGAACTGGATGAACTTTAAGGTCCCTTCCAACCCAAACCATTCTGTGACACGAGGCTAAAGAGAATTGTTAAACCTCATTTACCACACAAAGCAGAGGTAACTTCACTGCCTCCCTCTTAATATTTTGATCTAAAGTTGTTTTGACTCAGTTCCTGCTTTCCCAAGCTGTTGTCCGTGTTGCTGGTGCTGGGAGACAGCCAAGTTCCCACTATTGTTCCTGTCCTTTCAGCAGTGGTGAGCTGCTCATGCAGCCAGTGCGTGTTTACTGCGCTGAAAGGAAACGGCGTTTTTAGGGAGCTACTTGAGCATGGGGAAAGCAGCTTTTTGTAGAGGACTTTCCTCGGGATACCTCAGGATTTGTACTGCAGGGCACAGGTGTTCTTAAAATGTAAGAACATTTATCTATAGCTGGAGCCTGAATGAAGCTTGGAAAAATGTAGTATTTGATTTAGTGATTCGTGGTGGAGACTCATAAATCCCTGGTGCATAAGGGGAGGCAGTATTGGATTGTGTGCTGTCCATGTCCTGGGGGGTGTGGGAGCATGGGGCTGTTGTGCTGTGCCTGGGAGGAAAAGGAGGAGGAGGAGGAGGCAGTAAGAGCAGAGGGACCTGGCAGTAAAGTGTGTGCACTTAGGGTTACACAGCCATGGCAAATCAATCCTCTGCTCTCATCAAATGGATTAAAATGGGTGAAGGAATTATTGTATGAACTTACAGCTGGTGTTTGGTCAATTTACTGCCATCAAGCAGTGCCTGATGTGAGTGGAAGACATGTGGAATAGTTTTTTGTAGGGAGGAGATGGAAGAACAGTGTTTGGACAGGCCTCGGGCAGTCTGTGATCATGCTGGGAGCAGCTGGAATGGGTTCAGAAACAGCTCCTTGTTACTGATCTTTGGAGAAGGAAATCCCTTGCACGAAAAAAAAGCTCTTCCTTCAGAGTGCTCTCTGAATTTTGTGAGTCAGATCTGAGCCATCAGTAGCTGGAGATTTCCTGAGCACCCTCAGTGAGGAGAACAAATGCTGTGACATCTCTTCAGGCAGGTGGTGTGGAGCAGGAGCAGTGTGTTCTCCTGCCTGTCTTCATGCTCTCCACTCTCCCTCTGTGCCCTGGGAGAAAAGGAGGTGTTTTAGGCCATGTTCTGTGCTTGACCAGTCTCAGTTGAAGATGTTTCGTGGTTATCTGTGTTTGACATGTCCATTGGGTCAAGGGATGGAGCAGCAACTGTTCCCATGATGTTCTCCTGTTCCTAGGAGAACCTTAACTATGGCACTACTTTGTTTTTCCTCCCTGGTGCAGGGAAATCTATTGCGGTCATCTTCATCCTGCATTTTTGTTTGTACAAATGAAAAACAACCTGTAACTATCCATCTTTTGCTTGGCTTGATCCCTTGAACATAAACAAATGTAAAGAAAATTGTTTTAGTCCTTTCCAGCGTATTTGTGCTGTAGGAATTTCCTGTTTCTGTTTTTTCAGTTTTTCCTCCTCCATTGAGCTGGAAGGGAAGTGCTGCAGGATTATGGACGTGGGTTTGCAAACAACATCGTATATTTTTAGCTGGTTTCCTCAGCTTTAACACTGATAGCTTTGTTTTACACTGGAACAGTTCAAGGCACAAAAGCTGTGTATGTTCAGGATGTTTAACTGGGCCTTGCTAGATTTAGGAGAAATGTAGTTTAGGGGACAAAAGAATTGGCACTTTCTGAAATACTGTTGTGCTTTAGTTGTTGCAGTTATTACTCAGAGCTGTATTTAAATTGTTTAAGAACTTGGAGTAAAAATTACATTTCACAGTTACTTTTATTTGCAGATTTTTATTAATCTTAAAATAATGACATGCTACTGCAAAAGTGCCCAGGATCCTGTGCAGAGAAAGGACAGCTGACTTTTTTGATCACAAATAAAATGGGAAAGTTCAGTTTTTTGCTGATCCCATCAAGGATCACCATGGCAGTAGAATGGAAAAATTACTCTGGCAGGTATAAACAAGTATGTGGAGCATTCGTTCAGTCATGAAAATCATTAATGTGTTTTCTTTGTCACAAGGGTACTTCTGTATGGAAAATAAGGAATGCAGATTTAATTTTAAGACTTTTCACCTCTGTTTAAAATAAAGATTGCTAAAGTAGCCATGCACTGCATCGATGGGATTTTTTATGAAATGCTTTTGCACCTTTCTTTAAAAGCCTCTCATATCAGTGTGTGCTTGTGTAAACTTTACCAGTATTGATGTGGAGCCTGTTACTTCCACAGTCTCTCCTTGCTCACTGGTGTGTGAGGCCTCTGGGAGCTTTTAAAACTACCTAATAGAAGGCTGGAAATGGAATTTCAGCCTCTTGTAGTTGGTGTGTGGAAGTGAAACACCTTTAATGCCAAGGTTTCTCTGCAAGGTGTCCAAGATTGTGAATAACCATTAATTAGAGCTGTGGCCATGAGTGTAACTTGCTTATTTTCAGTAGAAAATGAAAGTAGGACTAAAAACCAAATATTTGGTGTAAATATTGAGATACCTGGGGTTTCAGGTTACAAAAGAGATTTCTCTGTATGGACATTGTCCAAAGTCCTTGTGTTAAAACACTCCATCCTTTCCACTCTTTTTCCCTCTCTTTTGGTTTTTTTTCCCCTTTTTCTTTTGATTGTAGAGTGCCTGTCTGCAGGTGAGGCCATTTGGGCATCTCAATGAATTGTATTACTGTATCACCATGAAAATTTTAAAAAACCCCACAAAACAGAACAGATAAAACCACCAAGGCCTTTTGTCTTTGGCTGTGTTGAGTTTCCTGGGAATTCCTGGATTGGAGTGGTGGGCAAGCTGGGTATCTGCCATGGAGCAGATCCTCTGTTCCACCTGCTGAACTTTGGTCTCTCTGTGCCAAATGTGCAGCCAGGCATTTCTTTTTTACTTTCAATAAGAATTTGAAGGTGACATGGTAAAATCTTCATGATGGGGGGGGTTTCATGTAAGAAATTCAGCCCGTAGTTAGGAATGCTCGCTGCTCCTCCTTGGAATGTGACAATTCATTTGGCAAAATACAGAACACAGAAGCAAAAAGAAGGAGCCTGTAAAACCATGAGTTGTTTGTCTTGTCTGAAGAACCCAAGAATAATCAAGTCTGGAGCTGTGCAACTGAGCCCAGCCCAGTGCTGCATCTTTAAATAGTCCGTCCTGTCAAACACAAGAGGTTAAATTAAGTTCTCTTACTAATGAAGCAGAAGGAGAGTTGGTGTGGAATGCAGGGCCAGGACAGCCTTACAAGGGCAGGCTCTGCTCCTGGGGGTGCAGAGCCCTGGGTGTCACAAGGTGGGACTGGAGCTGCCCGTGGTCCTCACAAGTGCTGGCTCCTGCTCTTTGTAGGGATGATGCCTCACAGAAGACCCTTTGGAAATGCCTGAATTAATGCTAATTGCTGATTGGAATGATGGGGGTGGTGCTCAGATGAACCCATCAGAGGGTGAATTCCGGACTGAGGTTCCCACAAGGGAAGAGCAGAAGCTGTTGTCACAGTTAGTCCAGACTAAAATTGCCTGTCCTTCTGTCCCATCTGCTTTGCTGGCAAAGGATCCTTCAGGGGACCCAGTCAAGGTGAAAACTAATCCCAGGTGTCTTGCTGGGTTTTCAACTGGATTTCCTTCCCAGTTCCATGCTGCTGGGATGGAGCTGGTGGCTGGGGAACCCCATGGGCTGGAAGGACTCACACTCAGAGGGAGGCTGCAAGTCCCACCTGCCCCTCCTGGGCTGTGTGTTCTGTACTCTGCTGCTTGCAGACCTTCTTTAAATTGACCTTCCAATCCCACAGAGTCATTAACATAATTACATGTATTTGAGAGCAGGTGAAGCTCCAAATGAGCTGTAAGAGGCTTTTGGAAAATACAATGTAACCATGGAATTTTGTTTTCTGCTGAATGAGGGGAGAAACAAGGGTTGTTAGGTCTTTGTGCAGGGTTGTGTTGTTGAGCTGTAGGTGGAAGAGATGTTAATAATGGAAGTATCCAGCGTTGTTTGAATAACGAGGTCCCATTTATACTGAGGTAATTAGTCATGCAGTTTGGGTAGCTGTGTGTGTGCACTCTGTTTTCTGGAGCTGCAGATCCCTGACAGACCCAGGGTGAGATAATCACTTGGATTTGTCAAGGGCACAAGATCATTTTGTGCTGTTCTTGTTCAGGAACAACCCCTCACTCAGCCAAGACTGCTGGGCTGGGGGCCAGTTAGAGAATCCTTCCCTGGGAGGGTGGTGAGGCCCTGGCACAGGTTTCCCAGAGAAGCTGTGACTGCCCCATCTCTGGAAGTGTCCAAGGCCAAGTTGGATGGGGCTTAGTGCTGGTCTAGTGGAAGGTGCCCATGGTCTCCAAGGGAAGGGACCCTAAAGCTCATCTTGTTCCACTCCTCAGCTGAAGAGGTGGAAAAATCTCCAACCATTTGAATTTGATGGTGAAGGTGCATCTGATTGTCCTCCTCCAAAGCCTTTTGCCCTGGTGTTAATTGAGGTGTAAATCTAAGCAGTAATTTAGATGCTTCAATACCCAGCAGTGTGTTCACGTGGTGCCAGAAGATCCTAAATTTAGTATTGCAGAAAGACTCAAATCAGCACTTTTCCAATCTTCTGAGGACAAAAATGGTATATTTGCTGTACCATTTTTTTTCAGGGGAGGTATAATAAAAAAGTGAAATATATTCTGTAGCGAATTTTCAGATCCTTCAAGTTCCATGCACATGTGAGGAGTCCTTGCAGCGAGCTGTAGGAGCACCTTGCTCTGTGGATCCTTGGTGAAATCTGGCTGTGCCTCTCCCCCTGTTTGCCCCAGGTGATATTCCAGAAGGAGAGTTAAATTTGGGTTCTGCTCTACCCGTCCTGGTGAGGTGAAGGAACTGCTGACTTAACTCACATGGCAGCTCCAGGCAGAGCTCTTGGGCTGCTATTTCAGGGGCTCCCACATCAGATGGAGCCTGAAACCCTCTGGAATGGCAGAGTGCCCTGTGCAGAATCCCTGCACTGCAGCAGGCACTCAGCTGCACTTGCAAAAGCGCAGATGTTTGAAATATCACACTTAGATTTAACAGCATAAAAATGTGCAGTAAGTCTTAAATTCCAGCCTTGGATGCAGGGTCTCTGTCATTTGTGAAGCATTATCCATAATTCTGGTAGATAAATTTATTTTTTTCCTATTGTTTTACAAATCTGAGAAACGCCCAGCTCTTGGTGTGTCTGGTCAAAACTATCTCTTTCCATTTCCATACAAAAGTAACCCTGCAGCTCTTTAAGAGAACAGCTGTGTGAGGGGGGGAAAAAACGTATTTTCTCTGTTGATTGGATTTTCTTTTATCACTGAGGGGTTTTATTAGGCTGCTAATTTGAGAATGTTCAAAACAAATACATTCAAAAATAAGAATAAGTTAGGGAATGCTACATTTTGTCACTGATATTTTTCTTGGAGATAAATTGCAGCTTGGTGGAGTTGAGCTGCTAAAAACAGGGATTAAAAGGGAAGGCACCCCATTTCCTGAGGGCTTCTTGGGTTCATGCATGTCTGCAAGGCACATTTCTGATACAGTAAACCTTACGCAAGAGCCGTTGCATCAAATGTTATCTAGAAATTCCTCGTTCCATTGAATCTCTTCCTGGATGGTTCAGAGGAGCAGAGGGTGATGCAAGTTCATGGTACTTTGGCAAATTAAGCAACAGCCACAAACCCCCTTGAACAAACAAGAGAGTGAGCAGCTTCCAACATGCCTGTCTTGCCTCTTTCCCCTCGGTCCTGAACTAGTCGCAGCTTGACTTTGGACTTTTAAGTCCAAACTTACGTCAGAAACTTGAGTTTATTGATTTAAACCCATAGCTTTTATTCCTGCTCTCCTCCCAAGTGGGCTGTTCCTCAGAATTCCATGGCTGGTGACACTGGGGTCCTGTCATTACCCTCAGTCATTTTGGGTTTGTGGTACCAACAGTGGTCTCCCAGCAGCTGGGGAGGGAGCAGAGCTGAGGAAGGACACGGAGCCCTTCCTCGCAACAGGGAAACAGTGTGAAAAGTGGAAAAAAACGGCTTCCAGTGGTCAGACCTGTTCAGCTTTGGTTTGAGCCTCTGGCTTAATCATTATCCTGTGCTGATAGCACAGCCAGACTGGGACGTGTCCTCTTTGAGGCTGTGAATGGCAAAATGAGCCAGGTACAGGCGCTGGCACTGCCCAGTGCCCGCTGAGCAGCAGGAGGGGGGTGGAGGTGTGACCCCATCCCGGTGGGAACCCTCTGGTGTCGGTGTGAGACATTCCCTGGCAGAGCTGCGTTCCCCGGGAAGGGTTAAAAATCAGTAAATCCACGTGACATACGCAAACTATGAATCATTCCAATAGATCTGTGCAACTCCTGCCTGCTCCGGAGCCAGCAGATGCTGTTCCCTGCGTTGCCATGGTAACCCTGCCTGTACTATAATAAAGCCCAGCCCAGATCCTTCCTTGGGCAGACCTCTGCGGCTGGTCACCTCCTCATTGTTCCCTCCCCGGAGCACAGGCGAGGCAGGGACACGGAGAGGAGGGATCGGCATTCCAGAGGCAGCGTTCTCCTGCGTTTTAACCTCGTGTGCCTTAGTCGGGAGCGCTGGGAGCGTGGCAGACCCTGCCTGGAAGCCGGGCTACGAGCAGCAGTGCATCCAGAGCTGCATCCAGAGCTGCATCCAGAGCCGCTCCGGGCCGTGTGAGGAGAGCAGTGTGGGCACAGTCCGTGCGTTTGTCCCTGGGCTTCAGGAGCCCCCCTGGAAGCAGAGGAGCTGATGTCATCCAGCAGCTCTTTTGGCAGGCTCTGAGCAGCCAGCGAGTCCCGCGGGGAAGGCTGGACACGCTTCCCCTTCGGCTTCCCCCGGCTTCTCTCCGCAGTTCTGCGAGGGGAGAGCTCCAGGATGGCTCCGAAGGCAGCGAGGCTGGTGAGGAGGGGATTCTGCTGCTGACACCCTTCTGCAGAGTTTTTTGGGAAGGAAAGAATCTGGATTTGTTGTTTAGAAGATCGAATCGATTTGCTGCTAAATGGATTGTATAGGAGCACCAGAACTTTGGTCAGCGTACTCTCACCTGACGAGTGGCCGAGCCAGGAGAATAAGATTTGTTTTATCCTTCTGATATTTACAGCAAAACAAAAACTTGGCTGAAAAAGGGAGTTGCTTTTCCTGCTCTGAAATGAGAGACTAAGAGCCTAATTCTCTGCTTGCAAATGGACTCGTTTCAAGTAACTGTGTCAGGATTTAAACATTGATTTATCTCTTTAACATGGCTGAATTAAACATATTTTGATGGAACTCTGGAAAGCCGATTGTAAGTAGGAAAAGTCTTTTATTTTTTCCTACTTGACAAATACCAATCTCCCACCTCACATCTTTGGTTATTTAATTTTAGGAATATGCTGAGGGTGATAGTGCAGTGCTGTTTACCTTAGCTGGAAGTATTTTATACACACGGAATCACTTTTCGCAAAATAAATCAGGGTTGTTAAGGAGAATATCTTTTAATTGCTACCGAATATTGATATCTCATCTCTGCTGGAAAAAAAAAAAAATGGATTACCTTGGAGACAAACTGACAGTGGCACAAACTCACATGACCCAGTGGATGGGCACAGTGCGGAGATCCTTGCAGGAAGCACTAAATTTAGTCACTACTGCGGTGGCTCATGAGCGGAGTGGAGGGGAAGGTGGCACCAGGACTCCCTTCAAGAGAACCTCTTCCTTCAGGCACTTTGCATCCCGGAGCAGAGAGTCCTTCCGAAGGTTTTCAGTGCGGAGTCAGCAGAGGTTTTCCTCTTTGAGGAAGAGGCAGCCCAGCTCAGAGCCACCCGAGCTTGTAAGCTATGCACCTTTTTGAGACCCTCAAGGGAGAGAATCCGATGCAAACCCTCGGGTTTGTTGCAGCATTTTATCACCTAACAAAACCTCCCTCCTGTCTGCTTTTCCATCTAAAAACAGCCCCCAAAACACCTCCAGATAGTGCTGTGTGTGTGTCTACTCCCAGCTGCTTTCTTCCTGCAGCGCAGGTGGATGTTTTCGCTTGCCAGGGAGTCAGGGTTTGGGGAATGGGGAAAATGTGGTTGATTTTAAATCAAGACAGCAAGGTAGGACAGGTATTGGTCTGAAATGAGAAAGTTAATCTGAAAATGGGCTGGTGTTGGTCAGTTCCCCAGCACAGGCCAGCATGGCTTTGGATGTGCTTCAGTATTTGTGATTTTCCAGTAAAAAAATGCCCCAAGCTAAATTTATAAGAAGAGTGAAGTGCTGTCACTGTGCAGGCAACATAAATGATCATTATTCCCTTCTTTTATTGAAAAAAGGGTGTTTTTTCCTCAGAATGCTTCCTACTTTGTCATGCCATAGAAGTGATAGGGTCAATGTGACTTGTGGAGGCTGTGGTGTGACAGGGGCAGGGTGCAATTCCTGGGAGCAAAGTAAAGGTGAAGAGCTCTTGGTTCCCCACATCTCTGTGCCAGACAGAGCCCTTTCCCCTCCCTTTTCCATTAGCTTCCAGATTATGTTCAGCAAGGACTGTCTTGTGTTCCATGGCATGGCAGAGTGGTGGGGGAGACACTGGTTTCCTGAGGGCTGCAGCTGCCACTGATCCTCCCCTAGACCAGTTCTAGTCCTGGCACATCCTACAAAGCAGCAAAGGTTCAGGGGGATAGGGAGTGAAAGAGAAACAAACCTGGTTTATTCTGTTTTATTTCATGGAGAGGAGCTGAAACCAATGGTTAGAGTTGTACCTGAAACTGGTGATTTAAGCCCCGTGCTTGACCAGGGGGAGGTGAGTGACTGTGGTTGAGTTGTGTGGAAAGGGGCCCCAAGCCTTGGTGCCAACGTGTGAGTAAATCCAAACTCTCTGAAGTGGCTGAAATGTTTTGGTTTCTTTTTTTTTTGTTATTAAACAAAACAGTTACTCACTGTGAAGTGCAAACACAGGCAGCTCTGCTGTGGCCTCGCGGGGTTTGCTCAGGGAATGAGTGCAGGTGATGCTGCATTCCTTGGGCAGGTGTGGTGTTTAAATACTGCTGTTTCCAGTGCTCTCTATCAGCTCTGGGTAGAGCATTTCTGTCCCAGCTTGCTATCCATGTCCTGTTTGGACAGTCTGGGAAAGAAAATAGCGTCAAGTAAGCACAAAAGAATGAAGGAGAAAATACTTGGTAACCACTGTTACAGTGTGTTAGCATGGTGAAGTTCTCTTGGCTTCTTTTTTAAGCTGGTGTTTTAGATTTATTAGAATCATCTGAATGAACAAGTTGTGTGAAAGAAGGCTGAAAAATGGGAATGTGAAACCTGCAGAGGACAAGTGTTCTGCTGTCCTACACAGCCCTGCTTACGGAGCAGAAATCGGGAGACACGGTGTGACCTTTTCACTTAAGTCACTGGTGACATTGCTGGAGCTGCTGTTCCTCTGTTTCAGCAGGAATTGTGCTTGTGCTTGGCTTTATGTGTGAATTTGGTTTCACTTGGGCTCAAACTTAAGGTCTGAGCACTCCCAGGAAGTTTGTGGTTGGTGCCATTGTGTCTGTGGCAAATGACTGAGACCTGGAGCCGGTAGTTTTTTATCTGATTGCAACAGGGTCCTGTCTCAGTCCTTAGAAACACTGACACTGTGCTACAAAAAAACTGTGGAATGAGTAAAAAGTGTGTAATTCGTATAAACTGACTTCTGTGCTGCTTTAGAGCAGTCACTTGGTGCTGATGGAGTTTTTAAACAAGGAGCAGTTGTGCTCATGAGCTCCTGCCTGACACAGCAAGGGCCAGTGGCTTCCAGCTCCCTTCCCTGCTGCCACTGGTGGCTGCTGGTGGAGAACTTGGCATTGTACAAAGCAAGGAAACCTGTCCAAATTCAACTCAGGCAGCACAATTTAAGTCAGCGTGAGTAAACTTCATCACCCTCACATCTGCGAATCCATAGCTGAGCTTGCAGAAGTTTTTACTTTTCAGCGAGACCTTTTAAATAGAAGCTGATTTTTCTTTCAGGTATTTTTATTGAGTTAATTGTCCGTTTTCATCTCATGTCATCAGCTTGGTGTCTTTGTAAGAGGAGCAGAGATACATGCAGTAAACATGGCCTCTGATTTAATCAGGGTCTATCGGTCATGGTTCTATTATAGGTGTGAGATCTGGTTTCACAGCCAGCACTGTTCTAGGTCTCGAGGTTTGTTGCCATACAATAAAACCAGGGCAGTTGTCTGATGCCCTTGGCTCCACTTACACTGCTAAAAAAAGTCACGGAAAACCTCGGGGGTGTTTCACACAGAACAGGAAAGATGAATTCTGAGGCTGAGAGTGGTCGTTGTGTTTTACCTAAATTGCTCCGATATGTGCTAAAAATAACACCAAAGCGCATTTAGTAGTGATTTGCTTTTGGTGTACTGGGCAAAGAAAATCATGTCTTCATTCAAAATCTATTTGGCAGCATTATTTAGTTTAAATTCAGTTTTTAATATAATTCCAAAATGAAGATGGAAGTAGAGTGATTTGTTTGCTGCACGTGTCCCAGATGTGCTAGGAGGATGTTTCGTCCTTCTGAGGGTTTTTGTTGCATCCTACAGCCCTTTCCCTGCTAGAGGCTGAAATTCCCATCCTAGTTTTTATTAGTCTTCCCAGATGTTTCTTTTCAAGCCAGTCTAAGCTTGTGCAGCTTGTTCCTGGGGAGAGCTGGTGGACTCTGACTTTTCCCATAGAACAGGATCCCTTTCTGGGACAGGTGAGGGTCCTGCTTTGAGTTCCACACCTGCATTCACCTGGGGCTGTGTCTCTGCTTATAAAAGAGCTTTGATCTGCAGTGCCTGTTCCTGTTGTACCCAAGTCTGTCTGCAAAAGTTTGTCCTTTGTGGTGAACGTCCTTCAACAAATGATTTGTAAAAAGAAATTACTACAAGTTGGCAACTTTGATTCTGAAGTTGGAATAGGTACAGACCCTACAGGGAATAGTTGCTGAACTCTTCTGCCCTAATATTCACCAAGAACGCAATGAATTGTTCTCAAAAGTAATTTTTTGGTCCCATCAGTAAATGGAATTTTAATCTTTAAATTTTATCTTTAAATTCCCAGGGAGCTGTTAGGGTAGGGGGAAGCAAGTTTGCAGCAGGCTTTAAAAATGAGTTGTTTGTCTTGTTTGGGAGTGGGGGGAGGAGTGAAGCTGTTCAGTTTAATTAATGAAGATACAAGGGCCAGTGCTGAAACAGTTCCTGCTTTTTTCATTCTTAATAACTTCTCTTTGGTTTAACAGGCCATGAACGTAGCTGGCAGATAAATCTGGGCCAGAAACCCATAGTGATGGGCATTTGGTGGCTGCCTTTGTTGTTCTCTCGTTATTTTGACTGGAATAATTATTTAAACGACTTTAGCCTGTGATTTCACTTAGGCTGACTGCAAGGAGTTGATTTTTACCATGCTCTTAAACAAGAAAATAGCATGAATAGATTTAGAGCTGCTATTTTGTGCTCATCCACCTTGCTGCTTTTTTTTTTAAAGCTCGAAGTGACAGCTTTCAGGGGAAATAAATTGTATTAAACAAAAACTTCTCTGAACACAAACCTTGGAATCACAGAATCCCAGAAGGATTGGGGTTGAAAGGGGCCTTAAAATTATCCAGTCCCACCCCCTTGCACACCTTGCAATATCCCAGGTTGCTCCAGCCTGGCCTTGGACGCTTCCAGGGATGAGGCAGCCACAGCTTCCCTGGGCACCCTGTGCCAGGGCCTCACAGCCTCCCATCCTGGCAATCCATTTTTACTGAAATTGGTAATATTGTGAAAGTTTTGGGAAACACTCCTGGTGTTCATTGTGTGTGTGTGTTTTGACTGCTGTCTCCTAAAACATCTCCTGAGCTGTTTGAGCTGTGTGGTGAAACGAGCACGTTTGTTATTCACTTGTTGTCAGGAAATCCTATCACTTTCTGTACATCTTTAATTCCAGGCTTTCCGCTAACGAGCACTTTTTCCCAGGAATGTTTGTTTGAAGTTTAGCTTGTCTCATGTTTAGCTGTGTCTCATGTGGAGAGACGTTAACTGTGCAGAAGAGCTGTGAAATGCAGCATTTCGAGTAGGAGGTGTTGATTTCAACTATGCAGCTTTTCAAAAAAAGCAAATCTATTCCCTCCTTGGCATCCCAGGATGAAATTGCCTTGTTCTGGCTTGTGCCTCTTGCAGTGTTGAAGTCGAGGGATCCTGTTCCACGCTCGCTGCCAGTTTTTATTAATGCTGATGGGAGTTACACGTGCCCTGGGGAGAGCCTGGGTTCCCTGTCACTGCTCAGGATCTTCCCGGGAGCCTCTGGCTCCTTCCTGCTGCCTTGGCTTTCTTGGGGGTTCATTCCTTATCAGCTTGGCTGCCTGAGGCTGAAAAGGAAATTTAATCTGATGATATAGGAGAGGTTTTAAAGATGTTCCCAGCTAGTTCCTCTGCTGTGGTGTTGTATGTTCCCACCTCTCAGAGGAAGTGCTGTCGTGGCTCACGCAGCCCTAGCAGAGCTTATATTTAGAATTTAGTTCTCATCTGCTTTTTGCACATTGAGTCAACCTCTACTCCATCTTCAGCCTTGCCCTGAACCAGCTGACACGTGTGTGGTGAATGTTCACAGCAGGGCAGAGGAGCTCGATTTGCAGGGCAGAAAAAATTACAAACTCTCAAATGTCTTTGAAATTTTCTGTGGAATGAGGAGAGTAACAGCACCAGCAGTCACTGCAGGAGCAGGGAGCTGATGTCACTGCATGATCGTAACCAGATCCCTGGCAAAACCAACTTCATCTGCATTAATTTGACCACATTCTCTGTTGTGGCCAGAATCGATGCTGGGTAGACTTTGTGTCTGTCTCTGGTGTTGCAGCCCATGCCAGGGCTTCACCACCCTCACAGGGAAGAATTTCTTCCTAATATCTAATCTAAACCTGCCCTGTGCCAGTTTAAAACCATTCCCCTCTACATCCTTGTCCAAAGTCCCTCTCCAGCTCTCTTGGAGCCCCTTTAGTACATCTGCTTTGCTGCAATTTTTTTGCTGTGCCTTTCCAGGGAGAAGGGGTTGGAATTCAGGCCTGTGCATCAACGGGGAAGAAATGCCAAGGTGGAGAATTAGACCAGTCACCCTCTAAAAACAACTCCTGTTTCGTAAGGGAAATGCTGTCAGGCTTTAGCATCAGGGATGTAATTGGTGGTTGGGTATCATATCCCTGTGGAAGAGGCAGGGAAAACACGTATGGAGAGGCAGCCCAGGGTTGCATAGCAACAGGGAGGCTGTCGGGGCTGATGGCATTTATGAGATGCTTGGTACCATGGGACTGGAACGTAACTGCCCATGGGAGAGGGAAACATCCATTATTTAAAGGATTTTTGAGCAGAGCAGTGTAGCTCCTTAGGATCTAAGAGAGCTGAATATGTTGTGTGAGTGCTCGCAGTCACATGGGGCACACGTGTGTTTCTCCAGGCTCTGCTTGTGCATTCAGCAGCAGCAGCAGCTCCAGTTTCCCACATAAAACCAGCTTGTCCTGCCCAGCCCAGGATGCACCGAGGCCAGTGGGATCATGGAATGGTCTGGGTTGGGAGGGACCATAAAGCCCATCCCATTCCACCCCCTGCCATGGGCCTTCCACTATCCCAGGATGCTCCAAGCCCCATCCAACCTGGCCTTGGACACTTCCAGGGATGGGGCAGCCACAGCTTCTCTGGGCACCCTGTGCCAGGGCCTCAGCACCCTCACAGGGAAGAACTCCTTCCTAACATTAATCTGAACCTACTCTCTGTCTATGGGAAGCCATTCCCCCTTGTCCCAAGTCCCTCCCCAGCTCTCTTGGAGCCCCTGTAGATACTGAAAGGCCACAGTAAGGTCTCCCTGGAGCCTCCTCTTCTCCAGGCTGAACAACCTCAACTCTCAGCCTTTCCTTATGGGAGAGCTGTTCCATCCCTCTGATCATTTTCACGGCCTCCTCTGGACTCGCTCCAGCAGCTCCACATCCTCCCTGTGCTGGGACCCCCGAGCTGGACACCCCACAGAGGGATGTTCCACCTGAACAGACACCAGAGCCACTCCCTGCCATCTCCTTACCCTCTGACCACACCGGAGGTGGCTGTGTTGTGGTGTAAAGACCTGGAGGTTCTGGGATGGATTAATTGCCTTAATCCTGTCCCTGCTCTTGGGGCTGGGCTCCAGGGATGGTGCAGTGCTGCCGTGTTTGAGGCTGTTGTGCTGGCTGCGGTGTTTGGGAGGGCTGGGGAGCCTTCCCTGGTGCTGGAGGTCTGTAACTCATCCCTGAGCTCAGCTGGGCAGTTCCTGGAACTCTTTATCTGGGGATGCAGCAGGGAGGGTGGGGGCAGAAGGTGCTGCCTCAGCCTGGGACGCTGCCTGAGGCACTGACTCCATCCAGCAATTAATTTAAACACGGAGTTGGCCGATCTCAGCAGTCTGAATCCCACCTGATTGCTGGGAATTAAGAGGAGTTGGAGCCATGACTTACTCCTTGTGGGCAGCATTCCTTGGATGGGTAGTAAGTACAGCTGGAAATCCTGGGATCCTCTTCCCACTTGCTGTCCTGGCATTTGGGTGCTTTCAAATTAAAATCCATGGGCTGTGACCAACAGACCCTTTTATTGTGGTGGGGTTTTCAGTGTTTGGTTGGTTTCAATCTGATGTTATATTTTGATGATTCTTTTAGTGCTCCAAAATATGTAGTTCACCTCTTAGTCCTTAGAATAATTGTAGAATAATTTAGGTTTTAAAGGACCTGTGGAGCTCATTGAGCCCAGCATCCCATTCAAAGCAGAGTCAACTACAAAATAATATCATAAAATACAAATAGGTGGAGGTCTGTAGCTGTCTTCCTGGCATGCTGCAGGGGGAACAGCTGGAATACTTTTCTGGATTTGTAAGGACTTGTGAGCTCTGCTAAAATTCATTGTCACACTTAAGGGGCAATTTGACCACATTTTTTACTTCTTTAATTAAATAAGGAGAGGGGAAAATGAAAAAAAAAAGCCCTTTTCAAGAAATCAGCACCATTTTTTCTCTGAGTTGTGTATTAACAAGGCAGATGGTCAAAACTTCCTTCCATTGTGCAGTTCCTCTTCATACCCAATCCATGCCAGTGGAATTCAGCTCTGAACGTTCACACTCAAGCTGTGGGCTGTCACTTTGGCTGGCTGATGTCTCGGGCTCCTTGGCAAACAAAGATATTTTTGAAACTGTCTGTGCAGCTTCTGACTCAGGAGATCTCTCAGAGCTGCTGTTCCTCCTGTGCCAGGTCTTCATTTCCCATCAGTGCAAGAGGGTTTTGCACATAAATGTCTGCATTGACTCAGAGTTAGAGGTGATTTTGGGGCTGCTGGGACCAACGTTGTGTGTGCATCGTTTTCAGGAACGGGAAATTGCAGGAGTAATCAGCCCTGGACTGTAGCCAAGCCCAGCTTAATTCCAAGGGAGGACTGGAAGAGGCATAATCATAATGGCTCATTTTAGAAGAAGAACCAGAGGCAAAGCAGGACACAGCTCAGCTGTTTTATTTTATAGAAAAATTAAGTAGATTTTTTTTTCCCTGGCTTCTGGTGTAAGAATTGGGAAGTTAAAGATCAAAGCTTGGAGAATTACAGCATTTGAAACCTGGATCAGGTGTGGGTTTTATTCGATTTGCGAGATTTTTCTGTCATCATAAATGAGAAAAGTTCTAATTCAGGTTTATCTTGCATGCTAAAAAGACGCCAGACCCCTCTTTACTGCTTTTTCCTTTGGAATGATTAGTTTTCCAGTTTCCTGAATATTCTGTTCATGGAGGAAATGTTTGTACCTGGCCTGGCTTTGTGTGTTGATTGCTTTGAGTCTTTCAGGAATGTGATGGCAGTGATAGAAAAGAGATCTTCAGGAAAAAAAAAAGCTAAAACTCTTCATTCTTGCTAATAATGACTTTCTGGCAAGGAAAATCTTCCTGGTTTGTTGTCACTTCCTTCCTCAGCACCCCCTCTCCTCCGAGCTGCTGCACAGGCTATAAATTGCTTTTCTGCACCGCCCTCAGTGCCCCCAGTCAACACCTCCTCCACCAGCCAAGGAGAGGATCAGCTCCTCTTCCCACTCCTTATTTTTGTTCTTGGTACCTAGAGAACGTTTATTTTTTTCCGATTAATCATTTGGCACCTTAAAAAGTACGTGTTGAAAGGGCCTGTCAGGGAGGGACACAATCGTCTTGAAATAAGCAGTTTCCTCCAGAAGCAAAATGAAATAATGATTCTGAATATAACAAAGTCTTTAGAATGTAGAGAACTCTAGGTTTCCTAGAGCGTGGAGTGTTTTATTCCTGACATTTAGACTTTGTTTGTTGTATTGAACTTAACTTCACAACGTCTTGAGAAGTAGTAATTTTCTTTCTTTTTCAGGCTTGTTTTGGGTTTAGCACAGAGAAATAACTCTGCTAATGGTGTCGTTCTGGCCAGCTGGCTAAAATGTTGTTGAGAATTACTGAGCCTTCGCAGGAGTGGCTTCTTTGCATCTAAACTTGACCCCTGTGGCTGCTGAGCTGTTGTTATCTGGGCTGTCCACACCCCTCCTGTCCAGTCCCCACGGCCCTGATAACTCAGCGCTATGTAAACAAGGGCTCCCCGCTGCAACAGGACAAAAGTTGCTCCTTTGCTGCTCCTGTTCCTGTTTCTAAGCTTTTTAGTCTCATTTCTAGTAGAAACTGTGTGAGTGATTGCGAATAAAAAGGTCTGCGCTGTGTGTGGAGGTAACGGGCTTTAGTCATAACCAGTGGGAAACAAATTGATTGTAAGAGTGGGGTAACTCATGATGTGAGATTGGGATTGAAAAAAATTCATAATAAGCATCAACCTGGAAAAGAAACCAACCTGAATGAGCATGGACAGTTGGGAGGGAAGTAACAAGAACCACTGGTATTTGTTAGTGCCTTTCCTAGAAGTGCAGCCGCCGGCCAAAGGTGCTGTGGCCACTGGGTGAGAGCCGAGCCCAGGAGTCCCTGGAGCAAATCATGGGATTGGGAAGCTGCAGAGGGAATTTGTGGAAGGCAAAACATAAAACCAAGCCAAGCAGAGGGAGATGCCCTGTGGTTTCTAGGAAATACCAGACTATCTCCTCCCATGTTGGAAGCAGCGTGTGTCTGGCTCGTGTTTGGAATCTTGTACCTGGCATGGACTGGGAAATGTAGGAGCTTAACTCGCCTCCAGGCATTCATGTACATATCTGTATTTAGATATCTCTATAGGATAGGTTGGACTCCATCTTTCTGAGGTTTTTTTTCCAGACTTAAGAATCCTATGATTGCATAAAGTGTAAGAACCAGTGAATTCTGGGGCTGCAGGAACATGTGGAGTATGAAAAGCAGGAAATGTCTGTTCCGTGTAACTCACAAACTGAGCCTGTTTTACTTGAGTGTTACAAACAGAATTTGACTTGGTCTTTAACTCTGAGGTTTGTGGTGATCATTGCAGTAAATGGTGGAGCCTTTTGTATTTCCTTTGCATTAAAACACAAACACTTTGTCAGCAGCAAAGAGCACGACAGGGCTGGAGAGTGGCTGTGGCCACTGGGAAATAAGAAGTGGTTATGAGAACTGGAAGTGTTGTGGGACTTCTTCAGTAGCCAGGTATCAGCACTGCTGAATTATCCTTAATGGTTTTATAGTCTTAAGGCAGCATTCTTTAGGTGTGCAAAATTAAGGAAACAAGATACAATTTTTCTTTTTGTCCCCCAATAATGTGGAGGAATTCTACATATTAAATATGGGATTTCTTAATTATCATTACTTTGTGTGTGCTGCCCGAAGAGAAGGAGATGTGGCCTAGTCCTAGCAATGTGTTCTGCTCAATGGGTCTGAGGCAGGGGGTGCTTATAAAGAGAGAAAAATCCTTGGATTTTTCCAAGGGCAGGTGGAAAACTGTGTAATTTGCTGTCAGATAAAATCTTGATAAGCAAGGCCGATCTGGAGCTGAAAGCCATGTTTGTATTTGTTCAGGGCAATGAAGGTGAAAGGGACCAACAGTTCATTATCTGCTCCCAGTGCAGGATTTCAGGAGCTCTTGAAGCTCCCTGAGTAACTCAGCACAATTGCAGGGCTTTGTTGACATTGGTGTGCTGCAAATCTGGGGTGCCAGCACTGACCCACTTCTCTCCCTGAGAAGGGGAGGGCCTGGGATCCACTCCTTCCTTCTTAAGAAAGCAGCAGATCCATGAAATAAAAACAGTCAGGAAATGAGAGGTCAGAGTAGAACAAAGCAGACCCACCGTGGTCTCTCCTGCGCTGGGTTTGGGTGTTACATCAGTTTGTAGAAGGCTTTTTGTGTCTGGCCCTGTGTTTATTTATTTATTTATGCATTTTATTTTGAATGTCTTCCAAAGAAAGCTTGGGAAAAAAAAAAAAAGGATCTTTTTATTAAACCCAGGAAAAGAGCAGTGGAGTTGATGTTTGCCTGCTGTGCTTGAGGAGATGAAATGTCATTCCCAGCAGAATTCCTTGTGCTTGCATAGGTGCTTTGAGAAGTTGTGTGCAACCTGAGATAAGAGCAATATTAAAGCAGCATGCAGTTCCTGAAACCAGCGAGTCAGCTCCAACCTCCAGATCCATTACTTGGCCAGGAAAACAATTATTATAATTATTGTGCAGAGAATGATTGTACAGAGAATTGTCATTCCGAGTTCACAGCAGCTCTCCGTGTTTAAGTTCATTCCCAGTCGGCTACGTTTAATTGGCAGATTCCAACCCGTTATTGCCAATAAAACCTGTTAATCCCTCAGCCAGGGGCTGGAGGACTGACAGAAGGTTTTGTTGCAGGACCAGCTGAGGCAATGCTTCTCCAGGCAGCCTCCGGGGGCGAAGGACACGGACACACTGGTGCAGGAGCCCGACAGCCAGTACGGCACCTGGAACGAGCAGCGGCACAGCGGCGACAGGTGAGGCCTTTCCTCAGCTCAGGGGTGAGGGGAAGTGGTGGAATTCCACAATCCCAGAGTGGTTTGTGCTCAAGGGCCTTGAGTATCATCACAATCCGTCCCATCTCGCAATCCCAGAGTGGTTTGTGCTGGAAGGGCCTTGAGTATCATCCCAATCCAACCCATCTCACAATTCCAGAATGGTTTGTGCTGGAAGGGCCTTGAGTATCATCCCAATCCAACCCATCTCGCAGTCCCAGAGTGGTTTGTGCTGGAAGGGCCTTGAGTATCATCACATTCCAACCCATCTCACAATCCCAGAATGGTTTGTGCTCAAGGGCCTTGAGTATCATCCCAGTCCAACCCATCTCACAATCCCAGAGTGGTTTGTGTTGGAAGGGCCTTGAGGATCATCACATTCCAACCCTCGGCCATGAGACACTTTCCACTAGACCAGGTTGCTCCAAGCCCTGTTCTTGGATGCTTTTATTTGTTTTCTTAGTTTATAAATCTGTTTTTCTGCCATTGCCATTCCTTTAACAGCCCCAGCAATACTGCCAGGTGGGCTGAGTGGCAAAATCCCTCTGGAATAGCTGAATGGCAAAATCCCTCTGGGACGAGGACTCTGGGCTTCAGATGGGGTGACACAGGATGTATCTCTCTGTGTCCACATCTCAGACTCTCAAGTGTTTTATTGGTGGGGAAGTGGAGGATGAAATGGGATATCAGTTCAGTGAAACAGAGTATTGCTGATGCTTTTCTGTTCTTAGAATGATTTAGTGAAATAAACCTAGAGCAGCAAAGTGTGAGGTTTTTTATAGTTTACACCTGTTGTGTAAATTACAGCTTGAACTCATGTCCTGTCTGCTCAGTGTGGTATGAAAATAGCATTTTATCTGTTTTTTAATGCTATACTTGTTGGGATCTTACAGCAGACATTAATGTCAATTATGTTTGGTGTGTTCTGCATTTGAGAACTGTGTGTTATAAATATTTTATTGCTTATGAAATCAGGGTAACGACCAGCTCGGAGGTTCAGCTGCCAAGTGAATGCCAACAGTGACAGCCAGGCTGCTGTAAAATTATCTTGGATTCCAGGATGGTACAGACATTTCTGAGATCAGTTTCTTAACAAAGGTGCTTGTCTCAGCTTCAGAGCAGACAGCACTGGAGAGTTATTTCAATCCATGCATCCTGATTAGAACAGCTCCACCTAAACATTCCAGTTCACTGAAGGATTGAATTCAGTCCCATGTGCTGCAATTTTGTTTGCACTGCAAGAAATATTTAGGTTTTGCTTTTTTTACAGTGTAATGGTGACAGTGTAGAGACTCCTCAGCATTTTGCCACCCCATTGCTCTGCTTTGTTTTGACTTACAGCTCATTGCAGGGGAATTACTGCTGTATTAATTCAGGCCCTTGAAGAGAAATGAGATTAATGTACTTTTAAATAATGGAAGTCTTCCTGGAATATATTGAACGTGCATTTTGTCTGCAGTTTATTTTGGATGAAGTCCCTGCCAGGAGCAGTGCAGACATTCTCCTCATGGTGCTGTGGGTGATCTGAGCAGGGCTCTGCCTTTGGTGCCTCCTCCTCACCCCAGCTGGAGGCAGGAACTCACAGGAGATGTTGATGGTGCAGTTTTCCTGTTTGGCGTGGCTCATTTCCCTCGGAGCATTTCCCCTGCCAGCCCCACGGTGTCACATCCCATGGGCACCAAAATGTGTCACAGCCTCCTGCTGTGCTGGGGGAACCTCCAGTCTGGGGCATTTCCCACTATTGGAGCCATGGAGGGATTATTTTAGGAGTGTTTTATTAGTGCTGGTGTGAATGACCTCATCTTTGTGGAATCACAGAGTCCATAAGGTTGGAAAAGCCCTCCAAGATCACTGAGTCCAACCTTCACCTGAATCCCACCGTGGCCACTAAGCCAAGCAGTGCCACCTCTGCTTGGCATTTGAGCACTTCCAGGGGTGGTGACTCCACCACTTCTCTGGGAGAGGAAGGGAATTTTAAAACAAAAAGCCATAACTACGTGGCAACAGGATGAACACGGTCCTTTTCCTAGATGAGCTTTTGGAAGGTGAAGAAAGGAGCATTTTCCTCTAGGACTGAATCACTGCTGGGATTAGTGCAAGGAGCTCCTCTGGTCTGCTTCTAGTGGGCTTTGGCCAGTAACTTGTTGGGATGGACAGAGATGAAACCATCTCCTCCAATTTGGAGGTGTTAATTGGATTTTTCTTAGTTTATCTAAAAGATTTTAGTTTTTCTCAAGCGCTTTAGGAAGCTTTTCCAAGTTGGCATTGTAGAAAACTCTTTTAGGTTAGAACAGTCTTCATAGGGAAATTTACTGGTTTTTACAGGAAAGGAATTGGCTTTAGGTGATGGATCCATACATCATTGACTCCTCATTTTACAGGCTGAAGCAACACCTTTTTATGGCCTCTATGCACAGTCTTGCTAAAACTAATTAAATTTAATTGCAGATGAAGGTGAGGATTGCTGTCAGTTTATTGCCCATTGTGGTAACTGTCCTGCTGGGTTTGTGTGCTCCACGTGAGGGGTGATTTCTCAGAGAAGTGTCTGTAAATGCACCTGTGGAACATCAGGGGCAGCTCATGGATGCACTCCCAAACCCTGAAATCTTAATGAAATAATAGAAAGAGGTGCACGATGTATCTCAGTAATGAGAACTGAAAATACATTTTCAATTTCATTTTTCTGAAGGGAATTTCTCCTCTAATTTGCTGTTCACTGGAAAGACTCCACTGCACATAACAGGGTTTGGACTCCAGGCATCCTTCCCACATTTGGGGATCAGCTGTGCCACAGGGGTTGGTGCATGGGGCTGTAATTGTGCAGGAACTCCAAAGGAAAATCCACTGGGAAGGTTTGTGAATGAGGAACCACCAACCAGTGCAAATTCAGCTGGATTTCTGTCACGTCTTGCTCTCAAATATTTCAGTTTGAAAAAGCTCAGTGAAATGTATCAGCTGCAGCCCTGGGATGGATGTAGCAGGGCAGAAGCTTTTTGGAGACGTGCAAATCCAACAGGATCCTTTCAACACACGCTTTAATTTCCATGAAAGGTCCTACAGATTGTCCCTCCCCTCTCCATTCTTCCATGTTGCAGTGGCTCTAAAGCCTAATGCTGCAGCTACCAAATGTCATTTGAAGCACAAATCCTAGACAAAAAACTTTCCCCCAGAGCTCATTAGTGCCATTCTTAATTATCCTGGGGCCCACTGGTGAAGGAGGGAAGCAGCATTCCCTCTGCTCGTGTGCTGGAAACCCTCTGGGCAGTGTCTGCTCTGCCAGACTGGACATTGTACCATGTGCTGGTGCTGATGGAATGCTGTTATCCAGCAGGAAAGTCCTGAGTGTTTCTCTCCTGGGATTGCTGTACCAAATACTAAGGTTTATTGTTTAAAAATGTGCATATATTGATATATACATGGTTTTTTAGGTTTAGAACAGTTTTTCTAGGTATGTGCCCAAGAAATGTGCTTAGTGACGAAAGACTTCTGTCAAGAGGAGGAAAAAAAATCAGAACTAAATCCTTTAGGTTTTGTTTTTTTCAAACTGGGAATTAGAAGCAAGACAGCCCAATTTTTACTGACAGTCGAGCCTTCCTGCTGTTTCAAGGAATACTCCAGCCTCTGTGACAAAGGCAGCCACAACTGTGTACAGCTTTCAGTCCTGACCCTACAGCTCATTCCTGTCAGCCTGGGCCATGGGAGGAATTCTAGGAATACACTGGGAACATCCCAGCACCGGGGTGCAGGTGCTGCTGCCCTCCTCCCCGAGGCATGGGAAGCTGTGCCCATGGAGCCCTGCCTTAGGGTGCCACCTGGTGCCCACCTCTCTTCAGCTCCAGCATTCCTGCAGGGAAACATCCTCTGGCTGGCTGGAATACACCCCAATCCCCACACCACACTGTGAACCCAAGGGGTGAGGGCTGTGCTCGTGGAAGGGATCCACACGCTGCTGCCGGTACCTGGTGCCTCCCCTGCTGCCCTTGGTGCTCGAACTTTCTGTTCCACTTCTGTTTCACTCCTGCTGATCACATATGATCCAGCCTGGCCTTGCAGGTATTTGTTCACCCCGAAGTCTCACAGATTCCATTTGCTCCATTTGCAGCTTTGTGGGAGAATCTCCTTCCCTGGACAATGAGGTTGTGTCCGGGCGGAAGCAGCCCGCGGGCAGCCACCCGTCCTCGCTGTCCTCGCAGACAGAGCCTCCCTCCCTGGCTGAGCACCATGACTTCTCCAAAGACCAAAGGAGCACCAGCCTGGACCGTTCCAGCACGGACATGGACTCCACTGATGGGACTGATTTGCCTCCTGCAGGAGATGCACTCCCTGAGGACAAGAGCAGTTATTTCTCCTTCATTGATGTAAGTTGCCATCGTGCGTTCTCTCAGTTAATCCCTGCAAAGGAGTTTCTGCTGGAATCCTTGCAACTGGTTTTGCTCTGCCTCTCCCACACTTGATTTTCCCAGCTGCTTTCCTGCCTGAAAAGTTTAGGATCAAAACTACAGAGTTCTTCTAAGTCTCTGTAGTGTTCAGGCTCTGAGAGATTCCATAAAGCTGCTGGCCTTGGATAATCAATCATGGAATCTCAGGCTGGTTTGGGTTGGAGGGATCTTAAAACTCATTCAGTTCTACCCCTTGCCATGGGCAGGGACACTTTCCACTAGACCAAGTTTTTCCAAGCCCTGTCCAACCTGGCCTTGGACACTTCCAGGGATGAACATTGGAAGCATAATTAAATAATGCAAGCAGCCAGTGACTGCTGTGCTGTCAGCCATGCAGATTTAAGGCCGTAAAGACATTCACTAGTATTTTTCTTATTTACAATTGGTTTCTTTCCATGGTAGCTCAGAGTTGAATTTTAAAGGATTTTTTTTTTAGTGAAGAATCCTGCAGCAGGTTCAAGACCAGGAATTTCTGGCCATACACAGTTAATGAGGTCTAGTGCTGCAAGAACTTCATTTAGTTTGGAAAAGCCCTTTAAGATCATCAAGTCCAACTGTTCCCCCAGCACTGCCAAGGCCACCACCACCATGTCCCTAAGTGCCACATCCACACCGTGTTTGAACACTTCCAGAAGGTTCTGTTTTGTTCCTGGGCCACTAAAAGTGTCTCTGTAAAACATTAATAGCTCCAAGTGCAGCTGGCAAATGCTGTGTGATGGGGAGTTTATTCCTGATCTGAAATCTTTTGAAAAGGAGCAAACCCACATCTGCTGGAGAAGGGAGGGCTCAGGGATATTTGGTGGTTACAGGCAAGTCTATAACAGCAAATTGCTTTAAGCAAGTAAATAAATTACAGCTCCTTGTTTTGCTCTGTAAATGTTATTGCTTATTGGACGTGTTGGAAATGACTGATCACAGAAGTTTCCTGAATGCTGTGACACTAAACTTGGAGTGTCCTTGTTGCTGGTGAGTGGCTTTGAGTGTTTGTGGCTGGCAGGGAAGCTGCAGCTCTGCACTACGAGGGAATTTTGTGTCGTTGCTCTTTTTAGATCCCAGTCTTGGGATTTTCCTTCAGCTGCTACCAGCTAGCAAGGCCTGTATTCATAAAACACTCTAGGAACCAAACTGTGATTATTGCAGTTATTTTTTATATTAATTTAGTGCAAATAATTCATGCAGCTCAGGTATCCACAGCCTGGAGAGACCAAAGGATTACACCCAGTTATCCACAAAGTACCACATCCTCATCATAAACTCTCTTTGTATCACTTTAAGTTACTACAACAATAATAGTCAGGCAAACACATATATATTTTCATTAAACTGAGCAGGTGACTGCAGTCCAGTGGGTTGGGAAGTCTCTGTGGAGGAGGTGAGGGTTCATTCCCAGGTCTGTGTTTCTGCAGCACACGGCTGTCCTGGACTCCAGTGCTCTGAAGACTCGGGTGCAGCTGAGCAAGAAGCGCCGGTGCCGGGCGCCCGCGTCCCACTCGCTGCGCAGGAGCAGAGGGCCGGACCTGGAGAACAGATTTTCCTTGACAGAAGAACCAGATAATGCCTGGATGTTCAAAGATTCCACAGGTAACCCCTCAGCTGCCTGGAATAATCGGTTGTGATCAGCCTGGGTGCAAGGGTAGGAGTTTGTAAAGGGCATTTTTTAAGTAGTGCTCTTCGTTCCTGCTTTAGTGCGGGAAGAGATCTAGGACAAGGCAGAGATGAAGAGCTGGCTCATGGTTTCCCCCTCTGCTTTTGTTTTTTAAACAATTAGAAGAGAAGAAAACTATGCAACAGGAAGATTCTGAGGAGGAAGACAAGATCCAGCACACTCCGAGGTCGTCTTCTGTGCAAGCCCAGAGACTGCCCGTGTTCCCAGGGATGGATCACTCTGTCCTCAAGGTGAGCTCAGGCAGAGCCCAGCAGGTGGGAGATAAACCAGCTGCAGGTGCTTTATAAAGAATTCCCTCACTCATTTCAGGGAATTTTTTTGTTTTTATAAATCTGGAGTGATCTGTTCTGCATTCCAAAAAAAAAAAAAAAAAAGCCTGGATGCTTCAAAGGATCCCTTTCTTTTTTATTTTTATATTTAGGCTCAACTGCGGAAAAGACAAGAGTCTGAGAGCACTGGTGACATCAGCTCTGCTCAGCTCTTCAAATCCCCCAAAGCACAGCTCAGCACTCCCGGCAGCAGAGTGCTGCCCTCCAGTGTGGAAAAGGAGGACAGGTGAGAAAATCTCAGCGTCAGGAAGAGGCTGAATGTTCTTCTTGGTGGAAGGAAAAAATAATGCAACAAGTTGTACATTGCTTTATTTGTTCTTTCTGTCAGGAATTTTCATAATGAAAGAATAAAGAGTGGGTTTTTTATATCTTAGGTCAGAAGAAAAGTCTCCTCAGTGGCTGAAGGAGCTGAAATCAAAGAAGAGACAGAGCCATTACGAGAATCAGGTTTGAAAAGGTACTTGGGTAGGAAGGGGGGCTTTGCTAAGTGCAGGTGTGCAGATAAACTCACATTTTATTTGATGTGTTGGTGGCACCACTGTGCCCTCACCAACCCCCCCCTTACACCAGGGGTGTCAGGGAGTGGTGCCAGGCAGGGCAGTGCCCCTTCCTTCCCAGTCACAGGTCCACTGATCCTGCACATAATTTGATTTTCACAGCACTCACTCTGCTGGGGCTGTGATTTCCCAAAGTTGGAAAACTTTGCGTGGTTTCAGCACAATCTGAGCTGCTCTTGAGCATTTAATGCATTAAATAAACACAACCAAGGTGGCACTACAACAGAAAACACATTTCAGGGGGTTCCTGTTCCATATCACACCTTTCCTTCTGTTTTCCTTTCCAGACAGTGATTCTAACTAGGAGAAGATAAAGAAGTTCAACAGAAGCCTTAACTCATCTGAACCTAAACCCCCATGTCATGTTGCTGCTGTTTGCTTCCTGCCTCAACTGCTCTGTGCATGGTGCCTTCCTGTTTTGTGGAGAAAAGCTGCTTCAGTTCATAGTCAAATACAAAGCTGTGTCTGTCAGGTTGGGGGGGACAGGGGCACTTCAGACCTGCCTGCCAGGAGAACCCCTGGGTCACGGTTAGCACTTCAGAAAGTCTTGGAAAACGGAGATATTTGGGAGTGCTGTGATCCAGGGAACTCCCCTCGCTGTGGAACAGACTCTGTAGGTGTTCAGCACTGACCTCTGGGAGATGTGTCTGGCTGGGCTTTGTGTTTGTTTATGAAAATAATAATTTTAATCAAATTTATCTTTTTTTTTTTGTGAACAAATAGTAAGCTCCTATTTAGAATGAAGTTTGTGGAAGGTGAGAGTGGAAGAACAAATCATGTTTACTGCCATATTAAAAAAGGAAACTTGATTATTTTTTGTAAAATGTATTTTTGATTGGCTTATATTTACATGTGATCTGCTGACCCGGCAGATGGAGATAATTTTTAGATGAACAAAATGTTAACTTTTGTCACTCTTGAATTGGTATATTCTGTGTTTTGTCAGCATGTGGAATAATTGCTTCATTGGAATGTCTTTCCTAAAAAGGATCAAGCAATAATGTCAACCAGTTCTCTTTAAAAAAAAGAAAAAAGTAAAATTATGTAAATACTGTTTTTATAACAAAAAAGGAAGGGAAGAGGGAGGATGTTACACTCATATCAGGGTTCCAGTTAATTGTTGAATGTCACTTTAATAGCAGTTCGGATAGTCCCACTTCATATTTTTATTTGTTAATCTGTAAATACCAGGTTTAAGTTTTTATTTTTATGCTGATCTTGTGGGATAACCTAAATGTGATCTTCAGTTTCTCAGATGATTTCCTGTCCTTCCTTTGGCAAGATGTGCTGATAGCGGAGTAGAGATCTCCTGGACCACACGGGTGTTTGGGTATCCCTAATTCTCAGATATTCCCTGTCTCTGGACTCTCATTCTGAAACATCAACCACCAAGGCCGTGGAAGACAGACTTGATTCTTGCCCCAGATAAGTGCTCTTTCAGTAACCTTTAAAAGCATAGCCCAGGGAGGGAGGTGATTCCAGGTGTTCCTCAGGCTCAACCAGGAAAACGTGGAAGAGGGAAGGGAGAGAGGAGAGCTCTCCTCACCTGGCAGAGCTCCTTGGGCTGCACTCCCCAAGTCCTGCTGAGGGGCTGCTCTGGATCCAAACCATAAAGCACCAGCACTTCAGCTCCTTCTCCTTTTGTCTTTTTCCCTCTCAGTGTTTCGGGAGCGTGGCTCCCGTGGGACCTGCCCGAGCCGCTGTCTTGTCAGGCTTGGAGCTGCCAAAACCATGTGCCAATTCTTCTCATGGAGGAGTCACGGGGGGGGGGGATTTGCAGTCCCAGTCTGCAGGAAATAGCAGCAGGATGGCAGGAGACAAGTCCCATCTGCACATCTCTCGCTCCCGGGTTTTATTCCGGTGGCAGCTCCCTGCGCTCCCTGGAGATGAGATGGAGACATCTGTCTGATGTAAAAGCCTTTTCCTTGCTGCTTCTCCCTGGTTCTCGTGGGAGCTGTTGCCACTGTTAGTTTGGCAGCCCCTCTGCTCCCCAGGGAACAGCGATCCCCAGGATTCCTGCTGGGAGATGGGGATGGGCCGTGTCAGTGCAGCCACCACCATTAACCACCTCCCCCAGCTCCTTTTCAAACCTTGCACAGATTTCCTTCCCTCTCCTTTAGATGATGGTGGAAAAGGTGACTCTTGGAGTGTTTTTTGGGATACATTCCCATGGCAGCACCCCAGGGTTCCATGGGTGTGTCCCACGTGTGACATTCACCTGGGCCAGCCTGAGCAGCACGTGCAGGTGAGGAAGATGATGGTGGCTGTTCCTACTCACATCAGGTGGGGCCTCTTTTAACCCATATCCAGAAATCAGGCAAGTCCCTGCTCACAGGAACATTCACACAGGCTGGGTTTTCCACTCCCACAGGTGACAGTGTTGCGTTCCCAACAGTTGGAGGATTTACTGGTTCTTGGTCTAGGCCAGAAATTCTGTGGCTGTTTGTGTTGAGGAAGCTGAGGGGATTGACACGAGGTTTCCACAAAGCCCTTGAATGTGTTTGCATTTCCACGTCTGCTTGGACAATGCACTGAAATTACTGTATTGAGTAGTTTAACCTACTACTGAGAAATGTTTAATGCTTAAATGTCTAATTAAAAAGCATCTTTAGAATGTTGTTGAATGGGAAAGTGTTTTTTCTGCTCTGTTATTTCTTTATATTGTACATGGATTAAATATCGACTTCCTTCTCTTCGGGTTATCGCTCTGTAATAAAAGATATATAAATATGTTATTACTTCTTAAATGATAGAACAGACTGTAATACACTTTATATAATTCTATTTTAATTCCAAATAATGCTTCTTGGAATTTTTTTATGCTTCCACTTTTGTTGCCACGTGCTTTTTCCTGCTGTTTATTGGAGATGGAAGTGAGCGCTCAGGTTCCTTCAGATGTGCTGCTTCTTTCACTCCTGGATCCTTTTCATTTTTCTGTCTGCAAATTCACCTTTTTAACATCTGTCAATCTTCACTTTGGTCCTCATCCACCAGAGCCTTTCACTTCCTGCAGAGAAAGAAGCAATGTTTGGTTCTCCAACCTTTGACATTCCAAGGCTTTCCATAGGACTTAACCTCCACACACCACCCCCTTTTCACCCCCATAGAAGTTTGTTTCACCCTGTTCTTTGTTTGCAAGTTTTTGGCAAACTGAAATGCACGTGGGGCAGATTTGGGAGTGCAAAGTGTGACCTGTAAAAGGTTTGGAATAACAAATCCCTGATTTCTGCAGGGACAGTGTGTTTTGGGGGAGATGGGCAGTTCTGGGGTGTGGCTCTGCCTCATGTGGTGTATCCAGATACAGAACCTCTGGAGCGAGTTCCCAGCGCTGTCACTGCTGTCCCCAAGTCAGCTCTGGGAGTAAAACAAATTATTCCAGTGAAATATGGAGCTGTCACCATAAATGTGCTCCCTGTGGGCCCCAGGTCACCGTGTGCACCTCCCTGAAAAGACACTGGTGCAAGAGCAGCTGCAGCCAAGTGAGGGATGTGTTGGATCTGTCCCTTCAGCCCAGTGCTGAGAAGGAAAAACAGGTATTTACTTCAAAAGGAATTAAAGGTGGACTTTCAGGAGGTGGCTTTTGGGGCCAGGTTGGACAAGGTTTGGAGCAAGGGTCTAGTGGAAGGTGTGGGGGCAGCATGAGATGAGGTTTAAGGTCTCTTCCAACTCAAACCGTCCTGTGACACGACCTCCATGGAGCTTTAATGGGATTTGGGGTGTTCTGGCAGGGGCTGCAGATTCCAGGCCTAGATCTGCTCCACACTGGGAGTGGAGAGGGTGGAGGGTGGGAATCCTTCCTGAACTCGTGGTGAGCTCTGTTCCATGGCTGTCCTGTTCATTCAATATAAATGTATTGCAAAAATATAACTTGAAATAACTTCTGGTTCTTCTGGTGGGATTGGCAGAGGAGGAGAGCCAAGGTCTGGTGATTTATGGGGTTTTCTCATTCCATATTAAACACAAGGGTATCAAACTTGGTTTAGAAGGAGCTGTTGTAGAGATTAAACTTTTATATTGCTCCACGTAGCTTTAGAGTTTGTCAGGCTGGATCACAATAAATACATTGTGTGATAGAAATACTATATTTTGTATTACACGGTTTCTTAGGGAGTAAAGATATTCTGGCTGCTGTGTTTTGTACTGTACCATTACAGTTCCAGTTTAGTTCTGCCAGGTATTAACAAAAAATAGCTATTTTCTAACAGTCATTTTTCAAAGGGATTTAAGAGGCTGACAGCCAGAGGAAATTGAGGTCTGTTTGGGAGAGGCATCAAGGAGATCCAGTGCCCCTTCTGTCATGTTTTTGGAATTGCCTTGTCAATGTGGAGAGCTGGGAGAGGCAGATCCAGGGCCCTGCGGCCGTGGCAGAGCTCGGTGAATGAGGATGCTGGGAAGGGAGGGACTGGCACAAGAAATTCTGTGTTTCTCATCTGTTGAGAGCAGATGTTGTGTTTGGTGAGACATAAATGAATCCATTCCTCCTCAGCCTGTGCCTGTTGGAGCTGTGGCACCTGTGGGACACCTCCAATGGGGACAGCAAATCCTCCTTCATCAGGAGCCACAGGATGGGCAGGGTAGGGAACAGTCAGCTGGAGACACCTCCTGGGTCATCCCTGTCTCACCAGGCCTGGGGCATCCCAGGGCTGGGATGGGGATGAAGGGCCTCATTCTAACACCTGGAACAGGAGAGGTTTCCACCCCTCTCCCATTCAGTTCGTCCAGCCTAGCCCAGGGGATTTGCTTTACTGGCAATTTCAGTCAAGGTTTCATGGGGAATTCCTGGTTTCAAGATGAGGCACACTCAGAGCAGGTAGAAAAACCTGCAAGGGCCGTAGTAAATGGGGATATGTGCAGCTGAGCTAAGTGTTCCCTGAGGAATCAGGATGGTTTGGGTCTGAAGGGACTCTCAAAGGTGAAGAGGGAGTTGGGCCCACTACCAGCAGAGTGCAACACTCCCAGTTTGGTGCCTGGTGTGGAAGGGCTGTGCTCCCTCCCTACATCATCCTGTGCCTGTGAAGATGGAGAAACCCTTGTGCCAGGCACCCGGCTCCAGAAATCCCTCATCACACACCCCGGGGTGTGTTCCCAGCGTGTTCCTGGGAAATGCCGGGGAGGGAGCCGGCCTGGGGGCAGAGAAGGAAAAGGGACTGGAGGGAGAGAACCTGCTTAGGGCTGAAGTTAAAGCAAGAACACAGATCTGGAGATCCTGAGCTGCTCCAGCTTCCCACTGAGCTCCCAGAGCTGGCCCCAGCCCTGCGTCGCACCTTGTGCTAGAGCCCACACAAACGGGGATATTTTGCCCGGTTTTTTGCTTCACGCTGCGCTCGGTTTCCAGGCTAAACCCTCCCGTGAACTGCTGATGGCAGAGTTTTCCAGAGAACCTGGCAAGAAGCAGCGTGAACGTGCTGATGTGAATTTCGACGTTAATCTTCTGTAAATCGAGTGGCCCGTGTCCGAGGGACAGCCGGGAGAAATCTGAATGACGTTTCCATAGCCCGCTGCGCGCCCGCGCTATTGAGATGAGATCTCATGGATGGAATTCCGTGGACGCAGCTGCTGTATCAGCGCTCAGGGAATTCTGCTGTTCTGTTCAGAAGCAACCCATAAATAGCGGGGCCGCCCGCGCCGCCCGGCACAGCGGAACCACACGGAGAGGTAGCGGCGGCACCGCCGGGACTGCAAGGGGCTTCCACAAAGAATTTGTGTGTCTGAGCCGAGGTTTCAGCTCAGACCCTTCCCCCAGCGAAGGGTTTGGCTCGTGCGTGGCAAGAAGTGAAGCTGCAGGGTTTGATTCAGGAAGTTGATCCAACTCTTTTATTCGTCTCTTAAACCCCCTGGCGTGGCGCGGCCGGGGAAGGCTTGTTCCAATGTTGGAGCAGAGTTTTGTGGATGTTCCTGAAGAGTGAGGAGGGGGCTCTCACCACCATCCCCCCCCGGCTGAGGCGGCAGCAGCAGCTCCAGCTGCTGGGTTTGGTGTCCCCCGGGATGCTGGAGCAGGGGAGAGGTGTCAGGTTTATGTTGTGGGGAAAGATGTCAGCAGCTGGAAGCTGACAAATTCCGGCTGGGAACAAAGGCTGTGAGATGGGAGTTTAGTGGCAGCTGGGCGAGCTGCCCTGGGCAGAGGGCTCCGTGTCACTCGGGACGTGGCTCAGTTCAGTCCCACGGGTGCCTGGGTGAGGATGCGGGGCCCGTGTGCAGGAGGGAGAGGAGGATGGATAACAGAGCTTGCTCCTAGCCTGGACATCCCTGGGGATTTACAGCTGCTGCACCGGGATCTGTGCTAACTCGTGCTGCCTGTTCCCACGCCAGCTTCATCCTTCGTGTTCCATTACTGGCTGTAATCCCAGTGCCTCCTGCCTTAACCTGCTGCAATTTGGGTTTTCCAGGCACAATGACCGAGCAGCAAAGTCCCCCCGAGCAGATGGCGGCTGGGGAGGGTGCTGGCGAGCGAGGTGGCACCTACAAGGTATACTGGGGTGTACTGGGGTATACTGGGGTGTACTGGTTATGGATGGATGCTGGGTGATGCCGTGGGATGCGATGTGCACACACCAGGCTGGAATCAGTGCCAGCACTGCAGGTGCTGCTGGGGACAGGAGGCCCCTCCAGCTCTCCTGCAGCAGCAGTGGGTGGTGGCTGTGCTCTGGTGGGGCTGCAGGTTGGAGAGGCAGCTGGAGGAGCTGGGGATCTGCTGCTGCTGCCTGGCAGGAGAGACACTGCTCCCTGCCTGCGTGGCTGCCAAGGACATTGGCTGGCCAGGCTGGTGTGCAGCTGCCCAGAGATTTAATCCAGGAGATGAAGCATCCCAGCACGGCGGGCTCAGCTGTGGGCCCAGGCACTGAAACTCCCCGGGTGTGTGTGTTTGTAGGTTTGGGTTCAGCTTGTAGGTTGGTTGGAGATGGTGTGATGGCTGCAGAGCCTCCTACAACGCTGCTCCTGGACAGGGAAGGCTGGAGATGGGAGCAGATCCTGCAAGTGGGATGGACGGGTGCCAGGAGCTGGATCTGCTTTGGGGTGCACAGAAGTTCCTAAGGAACGTGGGTGCCACCTCTGTCCCTTGAGCCCCTCCTTGTCCCAGGCTCAGGGGTTGCATCTGGGACCCCTTTGGGACAGTGCCAGGGGGTGCCTGGTCACCTCACTGACCCTCCTGGTCCCTGAATGGTGCTGGGCACCCTGGGCCCTGCTCTGTGCCACGTTCTGGCTGCTGGGACTGGCTCCAACCCATCCTGCAGCTCAGCCTCAGGGCTCTGCTGGGAGCAGGGGGGCCTGAGGAGGCATTGGGGTCTCTGCACCTGGCAGGGCTTAGAAGGAAACACTGAATGAAGAGCTTGTGCCAGGCCAGGCCAAGGGAATGGTTGGATCTGGAGGGAGCAGTGATAGGAAAGGATGGGCAATGATCAGGCTGAGGGCAGGAGAGGCAGTCCGTGGCTCAGGAATTCTCTTAGCCCATACCCTCCGTGTTTCCAGTGCTGTGTTGGAGCTGGTTTTCAGCCTGTCATGGACGAAATTCCAGTTTGTGCTTTACCAAGCAAACACTCTTGGCCAGAGCTCGGCCCAGAGGCACTGGCAGGACCCGACATCAGCACGGGATGGTCGGGATGCATGGACATGGCCAGAGCCCTTCGCTGCACGGCTGCTCCCATTTCCCAGGGTATTCCCCTGCTGTGGGAGCTGACAGCGTCTCTCCCCACCTTAGATCACAATCTACGAGCTGGAGAACTTCCAGGGCAAAAGGTGTGAGCTGACAGAGGAGCTCCCCAACATCACCGAGAAGGAGATGGAGAAGGTGGGCTCCATCCAGGTGGAGTCTGGCCCGTAAGTCTGGCGTGGGGAAGATGGAGCAGCCCCGGGGGGTGGCAGGGAGAGCATCCCCCTGACGCTGGGGTCCCGCAGGTGGCTGGGCTTCGAGCGCCAGGGCTACGCCGGGGAGCAGTTTGTGCTGGAGAAGGGCGACTACCCCCGCTGGGACTCCTGGTCCAACAGCCACAGCAGCGACAGCCTCATGTCCCTCCGGCCCCTTCAGATTGTGAGTAGGGCTCTGCTGGGGTGGCCACTGGGGACTGCAGGGCTGGGGGCAGCCCCTGACCCGCCCTTTCCCCCAGGACAGCGCCGACCACAAGATCCACCTGTTTGAGAACGCGGGATACACCGGGCGGAAGATGGAGATCGTGGATGACGACGTCCCCAGCCTCTGGGCCCACGGCTTCCAAGACCGAGTGGCCAGTGTCAAGGCCCTGAACGGAACGTAAGGATGGGGCCACAGGGGACACCCCAAGAGGTTCCTGCCCCTGGCACCGTGGTTGGTCCCCCCAGGGTGGTGGCAGGGGTGCCTGGCACAGCCACCGCAGCAGGGCTGGGGCAGCTACTCCCACAGTGCTGCTCATGCCCATCCTGTCCCTTGTTCCCTCGCCACTGCCACCTTTTCCCTGGCCCACGGGGAGTCATGGGGACCGTGGCAGTGCCCCTGGGGCTGCGTGATGGCTCCTTGCCCTAACCCATCACCAGAGTAGTGGAGCTGTGGTCCCTTCTCCATGGGCTCTCCATCCCCTCCTGGCACACGGCGTTTCCCACCTGGGCGCTGCGGCTGCAGCCTGGGCAGTGGCACTTGGTGGCACAGGAGCAGCCCTGGGCAGCATCACCTGGCTGGGGCAGGCAGAGACACGGGCACTGGGATGGGGACGGGGACACTGCCCCTGCTCCAGGGGCTGTGGGGGTATGGGGTGGGCACTGCTGAGCACCACCTCGGTCCCCGCAGGTGGGTGGGCTACGAGTACCCCGGGTACCGGGGCCGCCAGCACGTCTTCGAGAAGGGCGAGTACCGGCACTGGAACGAGTGGGACGCCAACCAGCCCCTCATCCAGTCCGTGCGCCGCGTGCGGGACCAGCAGTGGCACCAGCGGGGCTCCTTCGAGAACAGCTGAGGGACCCCGAGCCCCCCCCCCCCGGGGCCGCTCGCGGGGTCCCCCGGCTGATGCCGTGACCGTGGTGATTTTTGTGCAAAAACCTCAATAAAGCTCTGAGCTGGAGGCTGCCGGGGCCTGCCTGGTCCTGGGCTGGGGGAGGTCGGGGATGGGGGGGTGAGGCAGGGGGATGGGGAGGGGGCCGTGGCCGTGCCCAGCACCCCCCGCACAGGGCAGAGGGGGAAGCGCCAGTGTTTGCAGTGTTACATAAAGGCTGCAGCTTTCCAAAAATAACCCCCGGTGCTGCCGCGTCAGGGTTTTTCCAGCGCCTCTGTCCCTTTCCACAGCATCTCCTGCCCGCTCCCAGGCCCGGGGCAGGGAGGGGGCCGGGGGGGGAGGTGCGGAGCGGCCACTCCTGGGTCGTGCCAGGCCCTGTGCGCTCCGGAGGGGGCTCATCCCGTGGTGGGACGGCTGTGCCCAGCCCCAGCACCCTGCAGGGGCTCCAGCCTGTCCCCAAGGAAGTTTCCCACAGTCCTGGGGTGGTTTTTCCCGGGGGATGAGCTTTGGCACGGGGGGGCTGCTTTGGGGGCGGAGGTTGGGGGTTGAGGGGTGCCACACTGAGCTGCCCTGGCACTGCCCTTGCACAGGGACACCGTGGCCACACTTGGGGAGCCACGGGGCTGGGGGGGCAGAGATGGGAGATGGGCTCCAGGCCACCCGAGGGCTTCGTGCAGGTCCCTGAGCAACCCCTCCGGAGCTTTTCCCTTTGGGCGGGGGTTGGCGGCTGTGAAGGGCGAGTGGCTGGCCCCGAGTGGCGAAAGCTGCTTCCAGAACAGTCCCTGGGGCTGCCACGGATGAGCGGAACCCGGCCCGGCAGAGCCAAGGGAGGGAAGAGCAGGAGCCGTGCTGAGCCCTGTGTCAGCCCCTCACTGTGGTGCTGAGGGGACGGGATGTGGCTGCAGGGCTGCAGTGCCCTGCACTGGGACCTGGGACAGGTCCAGGAGGGTCCAGGGCTTGGGACCCCAATGGATGAACCCAGGAGATGGGGGCGGCTGTGCTGGGTCCCTCTGTGGGGCTGCAGCAGGAGGCACAGGGAAGAGAGGAGGACTCCAGGGTTGGGAATGCTGGAAACTCTTGATCATAGCCTGTCCATGGCCTGATGGGTTTCTTGCAGAGCTGCGTGGTCACCTTGGCCCCTCTGGCCCCACAGACCCCATCACCCAGAACCGGGGCAGCAGCAGACCTCGGGGACTGATCCCCCCACACAATGTCACTACCAGGGCAGGCTCTGTGACAACACCCCGTGGGTGACCCTGTGTGAGCTGTCCTGGGGCAGGGGATGGGGCAGAGGTGACCCCGGGGGAGGGGGGGCTGCCGCCCATCACCTCCTGTGGGACCCCCGGGAGGTGCTGTGTGGGGGAGGGAGCGGATCTGGGGTCTGTTGGAGCTGGGTGACGCTTGCTGGAGTGATGGAGGAGCTCCTCTGTGGGGTGAGGAGGGCTGTGAGGGCTGCACGGCACCCAGGGAATCTGGCAGTGTCCCCCCTTTGCCGCAGCCACCTCCAGCCCCCAGCCCTGAGCCGCCTCCTGGGACGATGCCACCAAAGGGGCTTCGCTGCTGCCCTCCACCCCCAGCTCAGCCCTGGCCCTGCTGCCCCCCCCAGGCACATCCCAGCCACGGGGACGTGTCCCAGGCCGAGCCCACCATGACCTCAGCTTTGTCCCGGTGTCACGGAGGGGCCTCTGTGCTGCTGCTCCCACTGGGGCTGGGGTGCATCTCAGGGACCCCAAAAGGGGTAACGCGGGAGGAGCCCAACACCGATGCTCAGGCCTGGGTGCTGCCCTGCCGCAGCTCTCCCAGCACCGGCCCCAGCCCCTGCCCGTCCCCGCAGCCCCGGGCCGGTGTCGGGAAGGGGCTCCCGCGGTGCCCCCGGCGCTGGCACGGCCGCGGGCGCTCCGTGCCCGGGCCGCAGACGGGCAAAGCCAGACGTTCACCAGCGCTTTGAGGCGTTTTATCGCGCATGGAAAGAGCCGAGCTCAGCAGCTCCGGCGGCGGCTGCCGGGCTGTCGGGAGGATCAAGTCTCTGGCCCCGAAACGCCTGAAGCGGGGCTGGCGGGGCTGTGTTGGCCAGGCCCGCCCCGGCTCTTGGCACGCGTTCGGCTGATGCTTGCAAACTCCAAATCTCCTCGCCACCAACCCGACAAAGCGGGTGACTCGAATGTGACAGGTAATGAAATAACTCGGGCTTGGTGCTCGGGCAGACAAAGGCTGCGGCGGATCAGCTGACCCTGGTTTTCATTGGGGTTTAATCCAGCATTCTCGCTTTGAATCAGGCTTTAACTATTTTGTAAATAGTTTTGGCACCACTCTGCTGCAGCTCGGTATAAATTCCACCTCCCGGCCCCAGCCCGTCACTGGCTCAAGCGGGTACTGGTATAACTGGTAAGACTTTGCTATTTATTGTCCTCTCTTTTGCCGTAGCCTCCTCCCGATCTCCGGGGCCGGGGTCTCTTCCCGGTGCCAGCGGGGTGTGGGCACGCAGCGGCTGAGCCGGGGACAGTCCCTGCAGTCCCTGCAGCCCAAAGCAGGACATCACCACCCGGCCATGGCTCCGTTTCTTTTTGTCAGGAATGAGCCGTTTTCACCCGTTTTGGAGCTGCTCAGATACTGGGCTTGAGGACGGGGCTCCTTCCAAGGAGTGGCAGTGCCAGGCAGAGTCGGGAGGGCTCGGCACAGGCTCCTCGGGGCTGGGGCTGGCCGGGGGAGCCCCGGGGCTTCTCTCCACCACCCCTTCAAGCACCCGCGTGGGACAGGGACTCTCAGCTGTTACTTGCTGGACAGGGACAGCAGGAAAAACCTCGGCCACAGGGGCTGGGCTCCACTGGGAATGATTTGGGAATTCCCTGGGCTCACAGTTGCCAGTGCTGGAGACCCCGGGCAGGTCCCAAGGGCCATTGCCTGTGCTCTGCCACGAGCCTGGGGAGGTTTGGGGTGCTGAGCAGCCCTGAGCAGGGTTTGTCCCTGGCAGCCCCAGCCTGAGCCCATCCTGCTGCGAGCCCTGGTCCCAACAGCCTCTTCCCTGGGCAAACTGCAGGGCACGGACACGGCACGGACACGGGTCTCTGAGCACGGTGTGTCCTCAGTGGCAGCTTTTAACACGCTGAGTTTCCCTCCCAAGGCAGCAGACAACCCAGCTGATGATGGCTTCCGAGCACCAAATGCCAGCCTCCAAGCAGCAGCAAGCCAGCTCCAAGGTCAGTGCGAGACTGCCCAGCCCTGCAGAGGGGCCAGGGCACGCTCAGCCTCGCTGGGTGCCCGAATCATACCCTGAGACACCACTGGCAGCAGCTGAGCTCCCCTTGCCAGCAGCCCTGGCTGGTGCCAAGCGCGGCCGGCTGCACTGCTGAGCTGTTTGGGGATGGGGAAGGGGATTTTTCTGGCATCCACAGCCTCGGTGCAGGTGGAGCGGGTGGGAACAGATCAAGTGCTGATCTCCCACCACCGCTGCAGACACAGCAGATCTGTCCCCACCTCCCGCTGACCCCTGAGATCCGTGCTGAGCCGGTGGCACTGGGGCTGTCCCCGAGCTGTCCCCGGGTGTCTGGGTCGCAGTGTCCCGCTGGTGGCTGCGGTTCTCCAGCCACAACCCAATCCCTCAGCTGTTTGGTGCCCGCTGTGAGCGTGGGCATCCCTCTGCCAGGAGCACCGGGGCACTGGGACAGTGCTGGCAGGGCCTTGCGGGCACCCGTGAGTGAGAGCTGCATCCTCGGAGGGATGGGAGCGGTGCCTTGCACTCGCAGACTCCTTAAAATCCTCTGGAGTGCTGTTTTGGGAGAGCGAGAGGTCTGGGCTGCTGCAGAGGGGCTGCCCCAGTGGCCAGGGACAGCGTGTGCTGGGGTGACCCCCGGGCTGAGGTCCTGCTCTCTTTCCAGATTGCCATCTTCGAGCAGGAGAACTTCCAGGGCCGCTGCCATGAGCTCAGCGGGGCCTGTCCCAACCTGAAGGAAGCCGGCGTGGACAAAGTGGGCTCCATCCTGGTGCACTCCGGACCGTACGTGAGGGGGGCTGGGGGCCAGGCGGGGGGTGGGAGGGCAGGGGCTGGGGAGGAGGGGTCTCCCCGCTGCCACACCCGCACTGCATCTCGGATTTCCTGTGGCCAACACAGCTGAGTTGCTCGCCCACCTCACCCCAGTGAGTGGCCAGTGCCAGGGGGTGGCATCAGGTGAGCAGGGGGACACAGTGGGCGAACAGGGGGTGACGGTGTGGCCTGGACAGGCTGATAAGCCCCACTCAGTGGCAGGGAGGGTGGAGGGGTGTGGGCACAGATCACCTCCTGTTTGGTTTCCTTCCCTTTGGGTACAGGGACTGGTGACACTGGGACCCCCTCGGTGCCCTCTCCCCACCTGCTGGCCCTGTGTGTGCTCTCCAAGCCACGGGCTCCGGGCAAGGGAGAGCCCCTGAAAAAAGCCCCTGGAGGTTTCCCTGCCTGCACCCAGCAGTGCTGCTCCCAGAATAACAGGGCAGCTTCCGAGCGCCCTGGTAGGAGCGCAGTCCCAGCTGGGACATTTGGGTGACCCTGTGGGTCCCCAGGGACCAAGGATGGGTGGCCACCACCTCAGAGCATCCCCAGTGGGAAGCCACTGCCAGCAGAGACCCGCGGGCTGGCCGGAGGCACCGCAGCCTCTCCTGCTCCCGGCTGGCACCTCCCTGGCACCTCTCCCTTCCCGGCGGGGAGCAGGGGACACGGGTGGGGCTCAGCCCAGGGCGCTCGCCGGGGGCGGTGCCAGGGGCCGGTCCCCGAGCCGCTGCTCCCTCTGAAGCGCGTCCCCTGCTCTCTTCCAGCTGGGTGGGCTACGAGCAGGCAAGCTGCAAAGGGGAGCAGTTTGTGTTTGAGAAGGGGGAGTACCCCCGCTGGGACTCCTGGACCAACAGCCGGAGAAGCGACAGCATCACTTCCCTGAGACCCATCAAAGTGGTGAGAGCACCCAGACAGCCACTACCCACCCGCCAGACCAAGGTCTGCAGCCATAAAGTCTTCCCCAGCCTTCCCCCGCCCTCCCCAGCCCCGCGGGCCGAGGGGCACCCCCTCCTGAGCACCCTCGCCCCAGCCCTCGGGGCCCGGGGAGCCGTGGGGGGGTCGGAGGGGGCGCGGGGACGGGGGCAGTGGCAGGTGACCCCAGAGCGGAGGACGTCTGCTGGTAAGTCTGGCAGTGCCCGCGCAGGCAGCGGCTCTCTGAGCCGGATGGATGGAGGGATGCGGAGCACCCCCGGCATCGGTGGGAGCGGCGGCACAAGGTGCCGGCCCTGGCCTCGGTTTCCCCAATAGCCCTGGGCTCTGCCCCCCCTGCCCAGCCCCGCGGGGCCGGCAGCCGCTGACCGCCGTCTCTGCTCTCCCGGCTGCAGGACAGCCAGGAGCACAAGATCGTGCTGTACGAAAACCCCAGCTTCACCGGCAAGAAGATCGAAATCATAGACGACGATGTGCCCAGCTTCCACGCACACGGCTACCAGGAGAAGGTCTCATCCGTGCGGGTGCAGAGCGGCACGTGAGTACCGGGGGCGGCTGGGGCCGGGGGGGATCCCGGGCGGTGCCGGAGCATCCCCACGGGGCTGGGCTCTGCCGGGTGATGGTTGGGGCGTGTGCGATGTATGACCCCCCCCCCCTCGCTTGCCTTGGCAGGTGGGTGGGATACCAGTACCCTGGCTACCGGGGCTACCAGTACCTGTTTGAAAAGGGGGACTACAAGGACAGCTCAGACTTCGGCGCTCAGCACCCCCAGATCCAGTCGGTCAGGCGCATCCGGGACATGCAGTGGCACCAGCGCGGTGCCTACCACCCCACCAACTAAAGCCCCCGGCCCGTGCCGGGGCGCGGGGAGCGGAGCAAGCGTTCCCCCGGCCGCCGCTGTGCCCCCGCGGCCTCGCCTCCCGCCTCCCCCCGTGTGATGCACGCGCTGCCGAAGCAACTCAATAAAGCTTGGAGTTTCAAAGTCCCAGCTCTGCCCCTTCATTGCCGGCGCGCATCCCAGAAGCCGGGATGCCCCTCCTGCCCCCCGCGCACCTGGGTGGGGAGGGGGCCGCACCCCCGATGCTCTCTCGGTGCCGCCCATCGCCGGTGCCATGGGCGCTGCCAGGGCACCCAAGAGTCCGGGGGGACGGAGGTGACCTGGGACTCAGCGGGAGGGTCGGGGACTGTTCACCCTGTGCGGACGCGGGGTGGCTCTGGGGCTCAGCCCTGTCCTGGGGTCACATCTTGCTGCGGCCGACAAAGGTGTGCCCGGGGCACCGAGTGCCCAGGAGGATGCCACAAATGCTGGGGGCGGGGGGGGAGGATTGCCCTCTCGGTCGGGGCGTCTCCAATCAGAACAATGGCATTAGTTATTAGGCTCTGGAAGCTTTAATTAGTAGTAATACTTTAATTCAGCAGTCGCGGTGCTAGAGGATGCTTTTATGATCATAAGTCCGGCGAAGGAGGTGGAGGCACGCAGCCGCAGCGGCTTGGCCGGGGCTCCGTGTGGCGGCAGAGGCGGGGGCGGTGTTGGGGGTGGCTGGGCTCGGTCCCCTCCGGCAGCAGGACGTGGCCGTGGCAGCCGCTCTGTGTCCCCGTGGGCACGGCGGTGGGCACAGGCGAGGGGCACCTGACGGGGCACCCCGGGCACCCCGCGCCTCCTGCCGCTCTCCTCCGCCGTGCACCGCAGCGCCCGGGCAGCAGGGACCTGCCTGGCTGCGGTGTTTTGGTGGCAATCCCGGGAATCTCGGGGAGTCAGGGATGCACAACATCCTCCTCATCAGCTCCCGCGCCCAGTGGGGTTTGCCCCCGAATCCTCCGTGTGCCAGAGGCTTTTCCCTGTGCTCCGGAGGAGAAAGCCCGGCTGAGCCCCACGGCGGGCACAGCTCAGCCCGCGGGCGACCAGCCCAACTCATCACTCGCCACACGCCGCTGCGAAACGCCAGCTCCTCGGCGAGGCGCGCTTTGGCAGCCACCGCGCTGCTTCCCTGCGGAATGCTGCGCCTTTCCTTCCCCAGGGAGAATCCAGGAGCATCCCGGACCCGAATGTTTTCGTGAAAAACGGGATTTCAGCGGCAGCGGCGGCAGAGTGCCCGCGGCGCTCTGTGCGTGCCGGGAGAGTCGGGGGCAAACGGCGGCTTCTGGGGGGCGAACTGCTGAAAGCAGCAGCGAGGCGGGGAGCAGAGACCCCAAATCACGGAATTAGAGATTCCCGAAGCCGTGGAACCTCAGAATGGTTTGGGTTGGAGGGGACCCTAAAGCTCATCCCGTTCGACTCCCCTGCCGTGGGCAGGGCCACCTTCCACTAGCCCAGGTTGCCCCAAGCCCTGTCCAACCCGGCAGCCGGGGACCAGGAGAGCTCCCGCGGGGACAACGGAGCCCGGCTGTGGGTGAGCTGGGAGGGTTCTGGGGGGAAAAGCACCGAAAGCAGAAATGGAAAATATGAACAAGCCCAGAGCAGCTCTTGTGGGACCCGTTGGGGGAAATTCCTCCTCTGGCGGCTGGGTGCACCCAGGTGGGCGCCCTCGGGTCAGCTGGAGGCAACTTCAGCTCTGCTGAGGAGGGTTTTTCCCTCGCTGGCTCTGGGGAAATGTGCTGAAAGCTTATTTTGTTGTTTTTTTGGGGTGGTTTTTTTTTTTTTTTTTCAATTTTATTCAAAAGCAGAAGATCGCCTCCGTCCCACGCCCGCTGCGGAGTTGCCATCTGGCTCTCGCTGCTACCGCGCTCGTCGCCTCAGCAGCTCGGAGCCCCCGGGCACCTCAGCCGTGTCCCCGTCCCCTCCCTCGCTCCCAGCCCCGCCGGGGCTGCGGGAGAACGCGGGGCTGCTGCGGAGATGCCAGCGGCCCCACGGCGCTGCGCTGGGTGGGTGGTTTTGCCGTCGTGCCAACAGCCGCCAGAGCTAAAGCTGTTCTCCAGGCTGCGGAAGGGATTTTTTGGTTTTTTTTTTTTTTTCCTCTTCACCCAGCAAAAAGGATGGGGGGGATCAGACCCCACATCGCCGCCGGCCGTGCTGGTTCCAGCCCCCCGGTTCGTGCGGTGCCCGCGGTGGCTGGAGCTGGGCTGAGCTGGGCTGGGCTGGGGGATCCCGGGACCCTCGGCAGGGGGACCCCACGGGAGCCGGGCTGCCTGCAGGGCAACAGCAGCAATTAGCCACGGAGTAATTAATGAAAGAGTCAGAATAACGCAAACCCTGGCTAAATCGCATCCGAGCCCGAGGTGTCTTCTCCTGCCTGTTTCCTTTTCCAGCTGGAGCAGCAGCCCTTGTCTGTCCTTGGGAGGTGCCTCCGTGAGGACTGGGGGTGATGCGGGGTGGGCTGGCGAGGAGGAGGAGGCAAAAGTGGTGAAGAGATGAAGATGTGCCTGTCGGCTCCCTCTGGCTTTGCTTTGCCTTTGCCAGCGGCAGCCGGGCGAATTTCCCCCCCCGGCACACCCCAGGTTGGGGAATCACGGGCTGAAAAACAAGAGTCTTGAAAAATACGAGTTGTCTATTCTTAGGTACAGTGGGGTGAGCTCAATCGCACCTGCAGCCTGGGTGCTTTGGGTACCTAATGTTCCTTGCTAGCTGGGAGGGCTTTACTGTGGGTTTCACGGATTTTTATCCTCTGAAAATTATTGTTATGTTTAATTCTCCAGCTTCAGGAGCCACGTGATTACATGAGACTCCTAGCTTCAATTTTTTTTTTTTTTTCTCTTCTTCTTTGCATTAAATTGAGCCTCCAGCCTCGTGTTTGTGCCTCCACGCACAGACCCAGCCGCAAACACTGAAGGTTTAAGGAAGGAAGGAAAACCAAGCAGGAACCCAGCATGTATTATTAAAGCCTTGCGGTTTTCAGGCCAGATTTGTGATTTATCAATGTTCAGCTTTGGCATGTGGAAAAGTAATCTCTGCTCTGATTAATGCGAGGGCTGAGGCAGGAGTGAAATATCCCAGAGAGAGAGAGAGAGAGAGAGGAGCTTTGGGCTCTGGCTGTCCCCGAGAATGGGCAGCAGCAGGGATGAGCTGGATGCTGAGCTCCCTGCGGCTGCTGCACCCCGTTCCCCCCTTTTCTGATTAGAGAAAGCATCTGGGGAGAAAAAAAACCAGCTGCTGCAAGCGGGGACCTGCTGGGTGCTGGGTCCCCACCAGTGGCTGGGGCACTGCGGGAGGAGGGAAGGGCTTGGGGGGCACCGGGAGCTGGCACCGTGTCACTAGCAGAGCTTCTGCTTGTAGTGACCAGCAAAAATTGGATGTGAAGGGGGAGCGGGGTCAGGAAATTTTTCCGTTTCAGGCTCTGAATGCTGCAGCCAAAGCCCAGGATTAGCAGTGGAAAGGGAATCAGCCGGGACTGGCGGCTGCTGGGCACCGGCTGGGGACACACTGGCACTGCCGGGCCGGTGCCAGCCCGGAGCGGGGCTTTGCTCACCTTGCAGGGGCCGTGTGGGGCAGCGAGGGAGAGCTCTGGGTTATGGGCAGAGGCAGCACAAACCCAGTTTGCAAGCGAGCTCTTGGCGCCTGGGCTCTGTGACAGGGGCTGGCGGATGCTCCTGCCCTCAATGCCACGCTCCCATTTGCTTTCTGCTCCTTGTTTTTGTTCCTGAGATCAGAGCGATGAGGGAGAGAAAGGAAGGAATGAAACCTCCACTGCTCCTTTCAGCCAGTAAAACCCCTGTCCGGGTTGAAAAGCTAATTAAGAAACATCGCTTCTTCAGCGGCCAGAATTGGAAGCAGCCTCGCGGAGACATGATGGGATTAGCGGGTATCAGGGGATTGCAGCCGGCCAGGACAGCGACGCTGCGGCCCCACGAGCTCTCCCTCGATGATGAAGCACTCGGGGACCAAAGCAAAACGCTTCACTCACATGGAGAGCCAAAGGGATGTGCCGGGAAGCAGAGGTGGGAGTGAGGAGCGGGGCAGCCGCAGCCGCCCGGACGAGGCTCCCTTCGCACCCGAAGAACATAAAAAACCAAATGCTGCATTTCTCTGCGGGCCAGCGGCCAGGGCAGCCCCGATTGATTCCTGGGCCACCCGCGGGGGCGGCCAGCAGTGACAGTGACCCCCTCCACGGGGGCACCACGGGCCGGAGAGGAGCAGCTCCGGGTGGGGAAATGGCACAGGAGCAGGCAGCGCTGTTACATCCCTTGAGGCTGCAAATCCAGCGGCAGGGACAGTGCCAGAGGAGGCAGAGGAAACATTGTCCGAGCTGGAAACCCCTGGGCAGCACAAGTGCCAATTAGGAAACATCTGTTCCTCCCAGTCCGGGCGGGCTGCGAGCGAGCGCATGGCAACGTAATGGGATTAAAATATATCACCGGATTACGGCAGAGCTGCACAGATCAGCTGCCGTGAATGTTCTTAGGAAATCAGGGGGAAAAAAAAAAAGAAGGGAAAAGGAAATTTCTCTCTTCGGCATGGACATAACCTTTATGTTTCTTTTTTATTTGTACCTTTTGCACGGCGCAGAGCTGGAGCCAGACCTTCTCTCTGCATGGTTCAGTTCATCTCAAAGGACAGCCGGCGCTGAGTTTAAGCAATTTTAGATGAAATGGCCACGTGAGCAGCCAGTCCCTGGCTCTGCCACCATAGCCCGGGACAAGGGGCCTTAGCTGGGTGCCTGGGGTATGACACGGTGCCCTGTGCCCTCTGTCACCTCTGTAGGTGCTGGAAGATGCATCCTAAGCTGGGTTTGGTCCCTTCGGCAGAGCGTTGGGTGGTGGGAGGCTCGTTCAGGAGCGGGGCTGTGTCTGGAGCATCCCTGGGGGCTCTTCCCCTCAGGGGAACCACCCAGGCTGAGGAAAAACCCTAAGCGAAGCATCAGGAAAGAAGTTTGAGGCAGGGAGACGAAGATGATGGGAGCGAGAGAAGGGCCTGCATTCATTGCTCCCCCGGGCCCCGTTTGCAAGGCGCAGCCAGCTCACCCCATCCTGGCCACGGGGCCACCCCGGGCTGCCCCATCGCTGCCACGCCGGGCACAGCTCGGCTGGTTTGGGGGTCCCCATCCCTTTGTAGCCAAGGCCCCGAGCCCGGAGGGCTGTGCCAGGCATGGGCACAGCAGCCCCGCAGACAATGGGGACATTCTTCGGGAAACCAAAGCAATAGCGCGGAGAGCCGCCCGCTATTTTGGGAGCTCATATGCTCCAAGGCAAATGTCATTTGTGTGTAACATCCATTTAGGGAGCCGCGTAATGAAGTCGTGCATCATGAGGAGGGACCGGCTCACTTAGCAACCTTCCCGCGAGTGACGTCTGGTGTTCTTCTGCAGGACGGGATTGCTCCTTCGGCAGCCGCAGAACAAAACGCTGCCTCGCAGCTGCCGGGAGAGGCGCTTTGAACTGCGAGCATCCCCCACCAACACCCAGCTCCCGGGGCGGGCTTGTGGCCCTGTGCTGCGCGGGGTTTGGGTGCTGCGAGCCCCTGAGCTGCCCCTGGCCCGCGGAGCCCTCGGCTCTTTTAGGGGTGGAAGAAGCGAGAAGAGAAGCTCTGGAGAACAGAGCCCTTTAGTTATGGGGGTTGAAAGGTAGAGCTTCATTTCCCCCATTGAGAGCTTCCCCCTGGCTGGACGTGCAGAGGGGCATTGGATGCCCTGATGTGCTGGTTGTACTGGGCGTACTGGGGGCTCTGGTGTGCTGGGTGTACTGGGGGCTCTGGTGTGCTGGGCGTACTGGGGGCTCTGGTGTGCTGGGTGTACTGGGGGCTCTGGTTTGCTGGGGACTCTGGGCACAGAGCTGGCAGCAGGACGAGGGCAGGGAGGGAGGGAGAGGACGGCTGTCTCAACACGGCGGGAATGTCTGTCCTGGCTCTCTCCAGGTTTCCGGATGATGAGCAATTACGGGAGAGATTTACAGCAGATTAAGTCAGAAGGCAAAGTCCATTATCTGCCCAGATGAGCTCCCAAGGCAGAGGCCGTGTGGAACGGGAGGTGGGGTGCTTTAACCCGCATCCCTCTGGACACTGCCTGCTCTCTGAGGGACAGTGGCCACTGCAGGGACGGAGGCACCAGGACCGCAGCAGGTCCCTTCCCACAGTAATGGCATTTTGGTGCCCGAATTTGCCCTAATTCCCTTATGGAACGCATGGCACCGAGACCTGCTACGCCCTCCCGCTGGAGGTGCCTCTTCCCAGCCACAGGCTCAAGCTGAGCTGCAGATGCTGAGGGCATGGGAATGCATTTTAGCAGAAAGATGCTTTTGAGGTCACTGAGGGTTTATTCACTGTGCTCTCTGACGTGTAAATCTCTCTGAGAATAGTCCCTGTTGCCCCGGGGAAGGCTGTCCTGGGGGGGCTGCAGCCATCCGTGTGGATGTGCCCACTGACCCACTCCGGAGAGCTCCCGCGGCCGCTCCCCCGGGCAGCGGCCTCGCTGGAACCACGTTCCCTCAGCTGTGAAATGAAGGCAATTTACCGGTCTGCTTTACAAGGGCACCGAGAGGGAAGATTAATTGTTTGGCACGTGGGGCTGCAGATAGGATGGGGGGCGATCCTGCAAATCCTTCTGTTTTGCCGTTTGCCAGGCACTGCGGGAGCACGGCTCTGCAGGGATCGTGGGCTCCTTTGCCCCAGCCTCGCTCCAGACCAGGTGGCCACAGATTTGGGTGCTGGCACAGGGCAGGTCCAGCAGCCCAGGGCCAGCAGAGCTGGTGGCTCTGGTGACCTCAGGCCCGACATGCCAAGGGCAGCTCAGTCCCCAGCAGTTGCGTGTGGGGCGATGACGCAGCCGGAGCCACCGGCTGCCACACGGACCTTCGGTGTCGGGATTAAACTTGACACTTAGAGCCCGAAAATCTGCTTAAGGGAAAGCTGACATAAATCTCAGCGCTGCCAGGACGTGGAGCGGGGTCAGAGCCCTCCCTGCACTCCAGCTAATCCCAGGCTGGTGCCCCCACGGGTGTTACCCACAGCTGGGACAGCGGGATGCTCCACACATCCCACAGCCTGAGAGAGAAAAATCCGGGTGTGGGATGATGGCAGGAGCCTGCAGCAGATGTCCCTGCTATGCCAGCTCATCTACAGCTCCCAGCCCTTCCCCACAGCAGGGGTGTCCCCAGCAGCTTTCCCTCCTCAGTCCCTGGGGATGCCCGACCGGAGCCCCACCACAGAGTCCTGCTCCCCCATGGCTCCTTCCCAGTGCTGTGAATTCCCCAACATCCCTTTGCCCTGTCAACAGCACCAGTCTCTTGGCATTCATGCAGGAAGCTGTGCCCCTCCTTTGCTGGCCCATCTGCTTGCTGGGGTGCTCCTTCCACTCGTTCTGTGCCAGTCCTGGGGATTTTTGCTGCAGCATCAGGAATTTTGAGAGAGAAGCGGCACCCTTGCCCATGCTCCTCTGGGACCTGGGTGCTACTGAGACCGAAGTGAGTTGTCACTGTCATCTCCCACCGAGCTGCAGAAGGCAGTAATGAAGGCTGCTGAGCACGCACTTCTTCCTAAATTACCTCATTTATTCAGGGAATCAGATGCCGCAGTCTTTCATGGCTTCTTGCGAGGCTCGGATCTTGTGGGATGCAAGGCTATTAATAGGACCCAATCTTTCCCCTTCTCCTTCTCCAGGCTAAAGGCAGAAGAATTCAAACAAGGGCCCCTTTGATGTGACAGAAGTACAAATAAACCCCATGCCATTTCGCTCCCGAGCAGGCAGTGCATTCCCATGTTTCTCGTGGGTTTGCCTGTGTGAGGGCTGGACCAGCAGCTCCTGGCTGCTCTGGGGCTGGGCAGCCAAGCTGGAGGAGCAGCCTGTGGTGCCCCTTTCAGCTGACTCTGCCCCTGTCTGTGGTGACATCAGGGGCCCAGGGCCAGAGCTGAGCCCAGACGGGTGAGATGGGATCCGGGTGAATGAGCAGCCAGGGCAGCAAATACCAATTTGTGTGTAAACAGACTTGGAGCACAAAGAGCCAGCAAAGAGAAATAACTAGAAAGCATTTCCCACATAACCAGACTTGTTTCCAAGGAGCAGAGACAGCTTCTCTGGAGCTCTGGGGGGGGATTTCAGCCCCGCACCCTCCGGCTGCTGACCCCCTCCCACTGCGCCTGGCCCGGCACTGCTGTGGATGGAGAGAGCTCTGAGCCCTCCCAGCACCTCCAGCACTGACCCTGTCCTGATCCACCCCCGTGATGGGCAGCAGAATCTCCCAGGAGAGGAAGGCTCTCATTTCCAGCACTATATAATTTAACTTCCATAGATGGCTGTGACAGAATCTGAATTACCTTCTGCCATTTCAACATCTGCGCAGTTGTTGGTTTTTCTCCTTCTGTCCCTCAGAATTTATAGCTAAATTAGGCAATTATTGATTTTTTTATTTTCCCTTTATCAAGTTACATTCAAGCCAGCCTGTGGAACAGAGAATGCTCAATGGGTCCCTCTTGACATCTGTTTGTCTGATCAATCTGTGCAGGGAAAATGCTCCTTCAGTGTCTGATCCCACCACAGTGCTGAACCGGGAACACTTTGACTCTTTGTGGGGCTTTGAGACATTTGCTGTTCCAGTTCTCATTGGGTTTATTTGCTTTAATCTGCAACAACACACACTATTGTTTTTAAATCAGGGAGCTCTTGAAGACAGGTCAGTTCTGAGCTGGGCATGGGATGGCACAGGCTGGGGGACAGGGGGAAGGTGCCCTGTGACCCAGGATGGGTCTGTGAGGGTCACTGCCCCACTGCCCCTGGTTCTCAGGCCCCTCTAACCCCCATGGACTGAACGAGATGCCACGTCCATGTCACAACTGAGCTGCAAGGACAACCACAGGTGGAAATGGCTCAAACATCCCTGCCCCTCCTGCCCCTCCTGCTCTGTGAGAGCTCCTGCAGACGAGCCCAGGTGGGTGCAGTGGGGATGCACCAGGTGATGCTGCTTCAGGAGCAGAACCAGGGCTGGCTGTCAGTGCAGATCCCTGGCTCTGCCCTTCTGCAGTGGGTGTTTCATCTGCCCAGTGTCACCCCTGTGCCTCCATTGGTCACCTGGGATCGTTTTGGTGTGCCAGTTCTGGCTCTGTGACCCAGCTTGTCCTGATGTGCTTTTAAAGCTTGCCCTGGCCAGGTGAGGGGGAGATGCTTCTCTATTTATCTGTGTGCATGGAGGGAGGGAGGGAGGGAAGCTGTGCCATCAGTGATGTCCCCGTGTGAGCTGCCAAGGGGTCACAGTGAGGGCTCCGGGCTGCAGCTGGCAAGGCACAGCCTGGGGTGGGAGGCAGCACCAGGACATTGCTATGTGCCGTGTCAGGGGAAGAAAATGTGCAGAGGAAAATGTCAGGAAGATATTTTTATTCCATGGTGAGAGGGATGGTGTGATGCAATTGCGAACGGGAGGCCCCGGACTTCTCGTGCCTGCGTTTTCTCATGCAAGACTTTAGAGATGTTGCATGACTTTCAACTCTGCTCTTATCTCTGCCCCCAGAGGACATAATTATTGCTAGTCTGACTATGCCAGTACAAATGTTTGATGGTGAATAATATTTTTGAGAATTGAATTGCCACTTGTTTCCTAATTAAAACCCAACCTCCTCATCATGTCAGCTACTTGCAAAAAGGAACATGATGAGGATAAGCTACGTTGAGGCTTTACCTGTCTGAGGTGCCTGAAGTGCCTTTGTTGAGAGAGTTCAGGAGCAAGCTGGAGGAATTTGTGGAGATGCAGAGGAGCCACCCTGCTTCTCCAGGAGGCCAGAGCTGTGGAGCTCCCCCCACCATGGGATTTGGGGTGCTAAATGCAAGGGCACTGCGAGGGCAGAGGCTGCCTTCTGTAAAACTGCTCCTTCTGGAACAGACAGTGAATAACAGCAGCAGCAGCCATGGCCATTAATTACTCTATTTGTTTTCCACATTGCCTCTCACCATTTATTAGCGCAGCATTAAGGAGATGGGATGCAACCCCAGCATGGGTGCGGGTGCTGCAGAGGAATGAACGCCCGTGGGATTGGCATGGATGTGCCTCCCATTGGAGGGAAGAGGGGCCAAAACCATGCCAGGGCCTGGCAAAGTGCAGAATTTGACAGGCAGAGGGGATGGAGTGAGGCTGTTCCTTTGGGATGCTGGGCTAAAGCCGTGGGAGCAGTGAGGCTGTGGGATGGGGAACGCTGGCATTGCCCTGCTTTTCCCAGGAATGGTTTGTATTTCTCCCTGTCCCACTGGCCCCCAGGCATTGCAGCATTGCTGCCTGGTGAATCCTCACACAACCTCATTAAGGAGGAGCTGCTTCCCCTCCAGGTAACCCTGTGCTCGGGAGCTGCTTGGGAACACTGAGGTGAACGTGGGGAAGGGGGTTCTGTCCTGTGGGGTCAGGCACCCCACAAGTACTGCCAGCACTGCAGCAAAACAGTACCAGAGAGTCAGATTCCCTGGGGATCCATCACCAATAAATTATCCACCACCAGCGCCGCCAGGGAGGAGCGAGGAATTTGCCCTCTCTGCAGACAGCAGCATCCCATGGAGGGAACTGAGCTAAACACTCCTTAATTCTCTTAATCTCAACCTATGTGCATTTCTGGCAGTGTATTAGAAATGTTAGTAAAAAATCGTATTAAAAATAATATTTAACGATCTTTCATGTGAACATTCCCCTCGAGAGATGTTGCTGGCATCAGCACAGAGCAGAGATCTTATTTGATATGGGATTTGGCACAGCTTGGACGGATGTGGTTCCGTCCTGGGTAACGTGTGGCAGCGTTATCTTGATGGGATGGTGTCAGTGTGGGACGCACTAATAAATCTACAACAGCCCAGTAGCTCTCTGTAATATCATCTGTCATCCTGTGAAGCAGCGCAGGGCGAAATTAAACATTTAAATCTCACACAGATGGTAGGAGGAACTCGCTCCTCGGAAGGAAGCAGCAGCAGAGGGGAGGTTGGTTTCCTGGCTCCGCAGTGGATGCAGAGCCTGCAGCCCTGCCAGGCCTCGAGACACACTTAAATTGATTGAGCACTATCCATCACCGTCTGCAGAAATGTCAGGAGATACTTAAATGCATTCAGAGTGCATCGTGTTCTGACCTCTGCTAACCCTGGCATCGATTAACTCTGGGTTTCCTTTACCTGGGGGAATCCCCAGGGCACTGTTTATAAACATTCACTAACACCAAACCCAACACACAAGGCACAAAACAACACCAGAACAACACAAGCACTTGGCCTGGGATACAACACGGGCTAAGGAAAGCTGCAGGCTTGCACCTGGGGAATTGAACTTCCCTGAAAAGGAGGAGGCTGGCACTGCCTGTTCCGCTCGCTTCGGGAAAAAAAACCAGGTTTGATTCCACTCTGTTACTCAAAAATACCCGTCCCAGTGACCTTTAAAATAGCTGAAAAATGCATGTGTTTTACACACTGCTAGAGGTGAGCATGAAGAGCCTGACATGGGCTGCCAGGATGTGCCATGGATGTGCCATGGATGTGCCACCACCTCTGACTGCACCTCAGTCACCCTTGGGAAATCATCAGTGCAGACAACACCTCTGCTTATCTCCCACCACCACCACCCTGCTGCCAGCTGCTGCTGCCACACCAGCACCACTGGAAACTCAAAAGCAGAAAGAAAGGATCGAGTTCCTTAACTTGGCCCTCAGCAGACCTCACTTCCTAGAAACTGTCACCAGGAATGCCTTTGATGTCTACACAACAATATCCAGCTACTAACGGTAAAAGCGTGGCACAGGAATAAATGGGGGAGCACTAGGAATCCTACGGGGCATTTTGATGGCTGCTTGTGCTGTCACCATCACTGTAAAGCCATTCAAATATCTCAGCAAACACCGGGCCCTCCTCATCCAGGCAATGGTTTCTGTTTGCTCGGGGTGTTTAGCAACACCCTCAGGTCGGCGCCGAGATCCTCCCCGTGAGCTGCCGCTTCTGCAGTCACGTTTCAGGAAATGAAACCCAGCTCTTTCCCTGGAAATACCGGTGAGAGATGGGCACAGGGGCCACAGAAGCAAAATGGGGGAGTCCCCTGGGAAGAGCCAGCAAAAGGCACGTGTCCAGTCATATCACCATGAGGATGTGGGGAGGGGAATTTCCCTTCCCATCACACCTCTGCAAACGGAGAGCCCACGTGGAGGCTCTGGAATAAGCTTTGGAGCCCCAGGTGTGGACTGAGCCCGAGGAGCCTCAGGAACCACAGCCAGCCCCAGCAGTCCTGCCACCCCAGAGGATTTCAGGAGATAAAAATATCCCTTTTCATAGCTTGGATCAGTGAAACCTTTAAACAGGGCTAGTGGGAAACTTTACCCTTGAACCTCCAGGAGGGATTTGTCCCACATCTTCCTCTGCTCCCTTCCACTCTTGCTTGGACAACCTGAGCCTCAGCTTTGCTCTGTGGCCACTGGTGGAGGAGAAACTTTCCCCAATGGATCTGCTGCGGTGGAAAGTGGTGACTTAAATTAACATTTTCAACAAAAAGCAGGTTCTCAGACGGTTCATAATGAGGCACACGGTGAAATCCTCCCAGCTGTATACTCTACCTCGCTTTAATCAGATCATTAACTTTCATAAAGATGTAGGCAGGAGGAGTGGCGGCACTTGAAAAGAGCTCAAAACACGCTGAGTTTCAAACTTCAGACTTGTCATTGACTTAGCCTTTCATTGAGCCAATTATTTATGACATATTTGACGAAATTCAGAAAAGAAAGCACTTGAAATCTGCATATCTGCTTGGCTGCAGTGGAGCTACTACTACTTGAAGGAGGAACACGAGCAGGGAGCTCTGCGCAGAGCCCGAGGACACCTGGGTGCCCTGTTTTTTGCATCGTTCTTTGCCAGCAAGTGGCTCAACGAGCACCGATGGAGTCACACAGATGCATTTATTCGCATCCTGTTTTCGTTAGGCGCGTGCTTTAATAAATGATGAGGAAATTAATTCTGAATTTATGCGTCCGACCGGGTGCTGAGGCTTGCAGGCAGCTCAGTGCTGCGCGGCTGGCGTTGGCTTTGGTGTTCCCCCCTCAGTGGAACCACGGACTCCCACAGTGGTTTGGGTTGAAAGAACCTTAAATCCCATCCCAACCCACCCCTTGCCATGGGCAGGGACACCTTCCACTAGCCCAACTTGCCCCAAGCCCCGTCCAACCTGGCCTTGGGCACTTCCAGGGATGGGGCAGCCACTAATTCACTCTGGGCACTCTATGCCAGCGCATCCCCACCCTCACAGGGCAGAATGGACCCGCGGCCGTGTCCCAACCCCTCAGGTGCCGTCCCCGCTCGCTCCCCTCGGGCCGCTCTCCCCTCACCGCGCTCCCGGCGGGCGCTCCCCGCTCCGGCCGCCGCCGATCCATGTCCGGATTTTCGGCGGCGCCGCGGGGCAGCCCGGTCCGCCCGCCCATGGCCGCCGCGCGCGCTCCGAGCGGCGGGCCCGGGGCCGCGGGGGCCGCGCAGGCTGCGAGCGGCGGGGGCGGACCGGCCGCCGCCATGGGCCCGGCGGGGGCGGGCGGGCGCTGAGGGGGCGCGGCGGGGGCTCCCTCCTTCCTTCCCTCCCTCCCTCCCGCCCTCCCTCCGCCGTCCGTCTGACCGTCCGTCCGTCCGCCCGTCCGTCCCTCCTGCCGCCCGCCCGCCCGCCCCGGGGCGCAGGGCGGGAGGCGGGAGCGGCCCCCGCGCTCCGCACACGCGCACCGGGAGCCGCTCGGCCGCACCGGCGGAGCCGCCGCCGCCGCCTGCCGCCAACCCCCGCCCCGGGGGCGGCTGCCCCGGCGGAGCCTCCATCTGCAGCCCGGCGGCGGAGCGGGAACATGGCGGACCTGGAGGCGGTGCTGGCCGATGTCAGCTACCTGATGGCGATGGAGAAGAGCAAGAGCACCCCGGCGGCCAGGGCCAGCAAGAAGATCACCCTGCCCGAGCCCAGGTACCGCCCGCCCCGCCGCGGCCCCGGCCCGGCCCCCGGCGCCCTCCCCGGGCCGGACATAACGGTCCGGCCGTGCCCCGGCTCCCGCGGCCTCCGCCGGCACCGGCTCCGGCCGTGGCGAGCGCGGGGCCGGGCTGGCTGTGCTGGATGTCTTGGATGTGTTGGATGTGTGTGTTTATTTGGCACAACTTGCGCGGGGTCCCTCGGCGGGTGAAGGGGGGACGCCGGTCCCCCCCTCCCCAGGGACGAACCCCTGCGGCTCGGGGGTTTCTGGATCCGCAGCCCAGTGCTCCGTCCGGCGGGTGAGGAATTCCGTCCAAGCCCGGTCGGTAGCACCGAGCCGAGCCGCGCTCTGGCCGTGCTGCTCTGCAGAGCGATTTTTTGGTGATGCTTCATGGGGTTTGACAGGGGATGCGGGAGGAGGACGGGGCCGGAGCTCGCCCTTAGCAGGCAGCTCACGGAGCAGAGGTGCTGGTGCAGGTCTGGGCTCCATCGCCCCGACCTTTCCCGGTCCCCCCGGGGGAGCAGACGGGTGCCTTGGCACAGCCGAGGTTGTTTGCTTGGGGCTTGGGGCTAAAAGCAGCTTTTCTTCTGCAAAACCAGCTTTTCCCCGTGGTTCTGTGTGTGTTATAAAATCACCTGAGCATTGCTTGTTTATTGCTGAAATTAAAACGAAGCTTTTCCTTCCTTTCATGGCTCTGTGTGTGTGTGTGTGTATGTATACATTAAAAATGAAGATTCAGCCAGCAAACAAAATACTGCAACAGGAAAAATCTAAACCGAATTTTACTGCAGAATGTGTAGGCAGTTTGGAAGCCTGCTGGTGGCCTAGCCTAGCTGTCTGCTGTGAGCCAGGGATCGCTGGAGCCCTCTTCCCACTTCTTCACTCGTTTTCCTGCCTTTCTGCTGGAATGCTGGGTAGCACAGGGAGGCTGCGGAGCAGGGGAAGGTGAAGGGTGCTCTGCCCATGTTTATCCATCCCTTGCAGGGGCAGTGAGACCTGAGGTGATGAAGTTTGGCTGTTGTGCTTAAGGTCTGGTTGAGGGTGGTGTTGTTGGACAGACAAAGGTGCCTGCTTTTCTCCTGGTACGTGTTTACACTTTCAAAAACAGTACAATATCCATGAAATTTGCCCTGTTAGCCCGAGGTACGGCTTTGCTGGGGGTGCTGGTGGCTTCATGTGTCTCGGTGCTCTGGTGATGTCAGTGCTGTCCTCGGTGATGCGCAGCGGTGCTGCACCCTGCTCCCAGCAGGGACGTGACCCCTGTGGGCAGGTGAAAGGTGGGACGTGGAGGCTTGCAGGGGACGAGGAGTCCTCCCAGCACCATGAGAAATATCAGCACAGTCGGTGCTTGTGGAGAGGCTCGAAGCTGCTGCCTGCACTGACATCCCTCGTGGCCAGTGCGGCGGAAGCCTCGTAGCAAGCACAGCACGAGGCCTCAAGGAACCTGCTGTGCTTTGCTCTCCTGCTCCAGGATTTACGTGGTGTCAGTGTTTGGTGGTTTCCCTGAGCTGGGAGAGATGATTCGATTGCGTTTGGCTCCTCAAGGTGTGAAAGGCAGCCAGGTGCCAGGGGGAAGTTCTGAAGGGCAGGAGGGAAGGTGAAAGGATCGGTGGCCGAAGCGCCTCGCTCCTTGGGCTGCCTGTGGAAGAACCTGTTGGCGTGAGATATGAAAGGAGAAGGATGGTTTGCCACCCTCCCCGAGCCTGTGGTGCTCTGCAGGAGGTGAGAAGCCTTCAGTGAGGAGAGTTTTGGGGCTGTACGTGGTGCTGTGGGACAGGGACACGCCAGGCCCTCAGCACAGGAACGGAAGGAAGCACGGACATAACAGAACGGGGACTTACCTCAGCCTGGGACCACAAACGGCTCTAGGGTGCTCGAAATGACTGAACCTCTCAGCTTCTAACTGAAACCAGGGATTTCCTCATACAGTAGGAAATTGTGACCGTTATGCTGGTGTCAGATATCTTTGTGCTGGCTTCTGGATGGTTTTTTTGACCCCTCTCATTAGAGCAGACGTGGTGTGCTGGGTACACTGAAATATTCTGTATCGCTGGCAAAGTGATTCATTTAAAATGACATAAATCAGCTGGTTAAAGGCAGGTTGATATAGTAACAGTAAAAAAATACAACACACGGAGTCCTCTCTTGTTTGAAATCAAACAATTTTTCCAGATATTCATTATTTCTGTGCGTGTGTGAGCGGCTCCTTGGAGGAGCACGAGCTGGGCTCTGTAACGCCGGGTGTGCAGCCGTCCCCGCCGTCAGTCCTGGCTGTCACTGGGACAAGAGAAGCCGGAAGGTCACTGGAATATCACATCCATGCTTGAGAATAAATGTCCCTGCCTTATTGCAGCACTCTGCTCACAGGAACGTGCTGGTTTATCTCCGGCGGGCAACCACAGCCCAGGGACGGATCCTGTGCACTGGCTGTTATCTCCTCCAGAAATACTACAAAGGTTTTATTCTTTGTGTCTTTGCTGGAGCCCAGTGCACCTGTTGGGGCACCCTTTTATCTTACCCAGATAAGGCTGAGGCTAAATGAAGCAAATGAGTTTACTGTAATGCAAATTTGAGGGGGCTTCCTGTTTACAAGGAAATAGCTGTAGTGCCGGCAGAATGAATTCCAAGGCTGCAGGCCAAGGCTTAGCAGCAAATAAACTACGAGGGTGAAGAGTTTATTGGCCGTAGGGCTGATTATTGCTGAGTTTACGTGAATTATCCTCAGACTGGTTTTGTCCTGAAATCGTTAAATATCACAGTTTGGGGAGGAAAACACTAATGAGCCGGGAGTGCCTAAGGAAGAGGATTAGCGTGTTTTTGTTTTTTTTAGGCACCAAAACAAAACAACCCTTCTTCCATCCTCTGTCATCTGCTTTTCCTTCCCTTCTGCATTTCCTCCTTTCGTTCCTAAGAGCCTTGCCAAGAGCTGTGAGAGCTGTGGTATCTTTCTGTCGTACATTGTTTCCTAAAAGCCTGTTTTTCAGGGAGATTCGCATGGGTGGGCAGAAAGGCTGTCAGAGGCAGAATATCCTGCTGAAATCAGGCCTGGAATGGGAAGGAAGTCAGCCCTGTGGAAATAAGAGCAAATATGAAACCTAAATCTTATTCTGCAGCATTGCTCTCAAATATCTTTAGTTTTGGTGGGAAAGGAGCAAATTTACTGCACTCTGAATTTTTTTGGCTATTCAGCAGGCTGCTGAGGTCTTTTACTTTTCCATGTCAATTTTACATTTCCCTTATTTTGGCCAAAGGGAGTGGAAGAGCGCTCTAGAACAGCTGTTTTTATTTGCCAGCAGCTTGTTCTGGTTTGAGGAAAGGATTTGCGTAATGTGAAGCTGAGAAAAATGGTCCAAGAAATCAGGTAACAAATGGGAGAGGGTTCAGGGCTCGCAGAAGCCTCTTGTGTGCGCCACTGGAAAGTTGACATTAAGCCTTTCTTACTATAAACATCACGTAAGCTTTGGGTGCTTTTGGTATACAAATACCACAGGCATGGTAACAAAACACAGCATCCATCTGTCCAGGCTTCTCTCCCTGAGATTGTAGATGTTTCTCATCTCTCCTTTTCTAACCTGCTTCCAGTAATTACCCTCTGTTTCAAGTTAATTCTGGTTTTTCTTTTTGGTCTGCTGTGTTTCTCTGAATCTTGCTCTGCTGGGGGAAAAAGGAGCATGTTGCAGTCACTTTTTTCTTAAAAATCATGCTTTTAACATGACATTTTTCCTCAGTTATCATCCCATTTTCACTTGTACAGGTGAAGACTGGCCCCTGGTACCCAGCTACTTCTCGTAGGGTGGTTAATGTTCCCTTAAACTCTGATTGAGGGTTGTTAAAAACACAGAGGTTGATTTGCCTTCCCAATTCTATCCTGAGCTGTTTGTGATTTCTTTTCCTCCTCTGTTGGTGCTGAATATTGTTGAAATCCAAGTGACATCTCCTGCTCAGGGTTAAGCATCATTGCTCTGTTCTCTCTTGCTCCCGATTTTGTAATTCTGTTCTCTTGGCCTTAACCTTGCTCTTTCTGTGGATTTCAGTTCTTTCTCTGAGGTGGCCTTCGGGGAGTTCTTGCACCTCCTGAAACTTCTGTAAATCTCTTTAAGTTGCAGGCTCACACTCCCCTGTCTCTGCTGTCAGTCTGGGTGACTTTGGTGGTGTTTTCTCTGGCATTGTTTAACGCCTCCATGTTGTGTTTATTCATTTACGCTGCTGTCTCTGGGAAAATTTTCCTGACAATTGCTTGTGTAATTTTCATCTTTGTTGCTATTCCGCCCATGTCAGCCCTCTGTGTCTCTCTAGGTGCTTCTTTGTTGCTGCAAGAAAACTGTTCAGCTTTGGGCACCTTTCTGGGCCTGACAGCCCCTGCCATGAAGAAATTCTTCCTGATGTCCAAAATCGGAAGCTTAAATGAGTAAACTGTAGCTTATCTCACTATCTAGCACTGCTAGTGTGAAAAAGGCACGTGAGGGTTCATTGGGAACTGCTTGAGGAAGGGGAAAGACTTGCTTTTTTCTGAACTAACAGTACTAGAAAGGCTGAACACTTGAGCTTTTTGGTGGACTAGCTCAGGGTGAGACAGAGCAGTGAAATTTTGGTTGGAAATTCAGCATCCCTGCCTTGCTGTCAGCAGAAGTGTGTGGTTGTGAAGGCAGTAAGAAATGGCTCCCTCAAAATAATTCGGTGTGCACACAGAATGCCGGGGCTGCTGACAACGTGTGCTTGCTTTTCATCTCGAGTTAGCTTTGTACTACAGCACTTTGTTGGGAAGAATGCAAGCCTGGGGATGGATATGGCCTGTCAGTGTAGGAGGCTGTATGGGAGGGCTCCTGCTTGCTGTGCATGCTGCTCTTGGCTCTGTTTGGGTGCTCTCTCTCTGGAATTCAGTTGTTACTGTACCTACAGCATCCCATACATACCCTGATTACAGACAGGAGAGCATGGGAGGATGAAAGTCCTGTTGCAGAGCTTTAAGACACAAGGAATGAGAGTCTAGATGAAGGACAGCTTGTTGTTAGCTGCATTGTACAGAAGAGAGCCAGTTAGAAAATACCTGATGTGCCTTTGTTCACAGGTAGCACCTTGGGCAGGTGCAGGAATTGAAGCTGAATTTTCTGAGCTTCAGTGGAGGTCCTTGACTGTCTCAGCTCCTGAGCATCCGGTGCTTGGAGCATCTCTGGGCACAGGAAGGAGAGATCTGCCCTTCAGAGAGACGCTCCAATTACTTCTCCCTGGGGATGCTGTAGGATTGCAGTGTATGTTTTGCAGCATAGACCTTCCCTCGGGTGTCATTACCTTAATTAAGAAAAAAGGTAAATAAGGCTGATGTGGGGGGAGATCAGTGCACAGCCTTCTGTTCCTGTGCTAAAAACAGAGGGATGATTCTAGATGTGTTTTTGGGGAAGGCTTCCAAAATGTGATGTTGTGTTATAGGTGTGAAGCACCTGTGTGGTGTGGTGCAGGTGGGCTGCAGGTGCTGTGGGACCAGCCAGATGTTTTTTTCAGTAAAATTAATCAACTTTATAGCTCTTACTCCTTTTATAGCTGATGGCTTTTCAGTGTCCAGACCTTCCTGTGTGAAATGGTTTCAGCCAGCACTGGAACTATAACATCAGGACTCGAGTGTTTGCAGTCCTAGGTTTCTGTTCTGGTGAAATCATGTGGAATGGCCTGGTTTAATCTTCTTATCAATAGTAGCCCTATTTTTTTTTTGTAATTAATAAAATTAGTAAAAAGCCTATCAGGAGCCGTCACGTCCAGGTGCATAAACCAAATAATGTAATTTAATTGAACTAAATTGGTGCAAAAGCAGCAGTTTCTAGCTTAGAAAATACAGCTGTTCTCCACAGGCGCTTCACCCCATACTTATCCAAAAAAATCATTCCAACACTGACTAAACACCTATATAAATACGCCTTGCAGAAATAAATAACAGTTTTTGAAAGCATTTGAAGGAACTTAGAGCCCCTCATCCCTCTTCCAGCGTGTCAGGAATTTGTCCTGTCAGCATGTGTCATGTCCTATTGAGGAGAGAGCCGGGGAAAGGGCGGATTTCTCGGGATCTGGTGGAGCTGTGCAGATCAAAGCCATCATTAGGGATCGAGTCAGGGATGTGTGACAGCAGACGGGCACCAGCTGCACTCCCAGCTCCCGTGGCTCCACTGGGATCTCAGCACGGGAGCTGGGAATTGCTGGGTGCTCGGGGGAGTTCTACCTCTGCTCTAGGTGCACACAAGGGAAAGAGCTCCCCGCAGCTTCTGCATCCTCCTGGGAAATTAAAAAGCTCCAGGGAACTCCAGTGAAACACTCAGTGCTTCAGACCTTGGAGAAAGACACCCCTGTCCCGAGGGGCTGAGAGCAGAATGAGCCTCAGCGTGACAGCTCCGGGGAGGTGGCTTGGCTGCTGTTGGTTGTTGTGTTTCTGCCTGAATTTCAGCAAGGAAAAGGAGCTCTGTGAAACTGAGCTTTAAATGGAGGAGAGGGGTGGTGGGTCCAGAGGGTGGGGTGGGTCCAGAGGGTGGTGGCAGATGGAGTTAGATGCTGTGAGTGCCCAGAGGAAGCGGCCTCGAGTTGCATCAGGGGAGGTTTAGGTGGATATTAGGGAAAATTCCTTAATGGAAAGGACTGTCCAGCCCTGGCACACCTGCCCAGGGCAGTGGGGGAGTCCCCACTGCCCTGCAGTGATTTAAATCCCTGCAGGGATTTAAAAGCCCTGTGGATGTGGCACTTGGGGACATGGGTCAGTGGTGGCCTTGGCACTGATGAGGGAACACTTGGACTTGGTGGTCTCTGAGGGCTTTTCCAACCTAAACAATCCCATAACTCAATTAAAAGAAGACAAATTGTGTGTGCATGTTTCACTCTTGATGTCTCAACTAGGGATGGCCAGGACAGCCATGGGAGTGGGACACAGCTTTGGGAGTGACATTCCTTTTTTGAGACTTCTCATCGTCTGCTGTTGTTTTCCAGTCTCTAATCTGGCTTCTCCATTTCTTCTCTATCATCTTCTGTTCATTTTCATTGTTTGAAGCAATTCTGTATTGTGCATTAGTCCTCTAAATTTTTTATTAAGGGTTTTGGTGGTTTTCTTTTTTACCCGACATTTTCCTAATTGTTCAAAAATACAGGAACATTCCTGTAGTTTTAACTTGTTGTTTAAAAGAGCTTTGAAAGATTTGATTCTTAGGCCAAATATTTCATCCCAGTTTTCACTTTTGATCAATCTTGCATTGCTAAACCTTTTAAATGCACTTGTACAGAGAGAAAAAAACAACCCACTTTTGGCTGTGGTGGCTCTGGGCCATTTTGCCAGTGCTTTGAATTGTACTTGTTGACCCTGTCATGCTTTCAGTTCAGAGGCCTTTAGGGCAGGATCTTTGGTCCAATTTTAGCAACTTTATGATGGATTTGGATAGTGGAAATAAACATTTAAAATCTCTGTAAAATTGCATCCTGAGCTTATAAATGAATAAATAAATCAGAGGCGTTTGTCAGTGTTGGCCGTAGTTCTTGGTCTCTCAGTCAAGGTTTATACTTGCTACTTGCAAAGAAAGTTCTAAACATTTGAGATTGAGAAAGAATAGAAAAAATTGGCACGTCTTCAGTAATTTTGTGTTTGTTTAAAAAAAAAGTAATTTATGATTGGCGAATGCCTTAATTGCAGCCGGAGCGAGGAGATGTGATTTTGCTCTGATTTCCCTTTCTTGTAATTTCTCAGCAGCAGCAATCTGGTGGAAGGGCAAGTCCTTGACACTGCAATTTGGTGTAATTATTCCTGAAAAATTCATGTACTTAGAAGCTTTTATATTAGTTTCAGATTTCAGCGCTGATAATGCCAGTGATCCTCAAGGATTTTGGGGGCTGGTGTTTTGTGTTTTGTGAAGTTGGAGCTGCACAGCTCCTGCTTCTGGCTCCCTCCTTGTAAACTTTCTCCATTAAAATCATTTGCATAAGTGAAGCTGCTGCTGCAGGGACAGGAGAGGGGTGTGGGCAGGTGTTGCTGAGCTCTAATCCCTTCCATCCCACGGGGCTCTGGGGTGAAATATGTTGCTAATCACCCACGACAGTTCTAAGAGCATTAGTTCACCGCAGTGAAATGACTTGGCGGTGGCTTTGTGTGAACTTCAGGGGGTGCGAGGGCACAAAATGGGGTAGAAATGGGGGAAATTTGGGCCAGAAAACGGCAGAGTCCCGTGGAGGTGGGGTGTGCATGATGTGTTTTTGGAGAGAAATCGAAGTTTGGGGTCACTCATTGCTTTGTCAGCGCTGAACATAAAATACGTGTTCGCACTAATTAATAACTGACTCACAGAATGATTTGCGTTGGGAAACACCTCCAAGGCCGAGTGTGATTCTGTGAGTTTGCAAGTAATAGATAAAAATATCAAGTTTAGATGGTGTAATGATCTTTTCTGGCTTTCTGTGCTGGGAATTTGCCCCACCAACTGCTGGAACCACAGTGAAAACGTGTGAAATGGCTTTTACAGCACTGAGAGCCGAGTCATTTGGAGAAGTATTGACTTCTGCTGAACTTCGAGCTGGGTGCAGTCCGAGAGGAAGCAGGATGAAATGGGTTCCGTGGTTTGTGAATGTTCAGTGTTTATTACCCCTGACACAGGAATAAATGAAGGTGGCTGTGGTGTGGAGATGGGATGTTGGGAGTGCAGAGAGTGGACAGGCACTGCCAAACCTTGGCAGTCAAAGCACTGGCCATGGAGTTGATGAATATCTGGCATTTTCTTGAAATAATTATTAATTTGGACGTGCCAGGAGCCATCAAGAGCTTAGGGTGCTGTTGGATACAGGAGCCACACGTGGCAGAGGGATGGTACCTGCTCTGACGACAAAGAGGAGGGAAAAAATAAATCCAGCTTTATTTTACAGAGTGAGGATCTGAGCAGATAAAGTTTATGACCTGCTCGTGACGATACAGGAAGTGTTGGTAGAGTTAAATCCTGAACTAAGCTTTTCTCAGTCTCTGTGAAGCTGCTGTTTCATTCTTACTTTGTTTTTCTGTTCTCCTGTTTCTGTTTCAGCCTATTGGAGAATATATTAATGACTGGAACTGCTCATTCTTGATGCAGGTGTGGTTCTTTAATGCTGGCCATTGTTTTTCCAAGCTCTGGTGTTGTGCATATGTGCACCTCTACACCGGATAACATCCTACAAATCTGAACTCTTATTGATTTACAAGAAAAAATCATCTGCTCTGATGATAAATAATTCAAAGCTCCTTTAAGATCCAGTAGTAAGGTCAGTAGTAAGGAGCTTCTTGACCTAGTTCCAATAGTAGGAGTATTGTAGATATGGGTACACCCCGTTGCCTTGTACTGTGCCCTTCCCTTTTCTGAGGTGTGAGTTGCTTTCAGAAGAACTTCAGGGACAAAATCCGTGTGAAATGAACAGCAGAGCTTTTATAGAATCGTGGAATAGTTTGGGTGGAAAGGACCTTAAAGCCCATCCAGTCCCACCCCCTGCCATGGGCAGGGACACCTTCCACTAGCCCAGGTTGCTCCAAGCCCTGTCCAACCTGGCCTTGGGCACTTCAGGGATGGGGCAGCCACAGCTTCTCTGGGCACCCTGTGCCAGGGCCTCCCCACCCTTATGGGGAAGAAATATTTCCTAATATCTAATTTAAACCTCCTCTTTGCCAGTTTGAAATCATTCCCCCTTGTCCTGTTGCTACATGCTCTTGGAAAAAGTCCCTCTCCATCTTTCTTGGAAGTATCAGAACAAGTGCTGTTTGTTTTTGTCTCCTCTGTAAATCCTGGTTTGGGCATATTCCCGCATCCATTGTGATTGTGTTCCAGCTGCCCTATGGATGGTCCCTCAGTTCCAGTGGCCATCCTTGGGCTCTGCTGGCAGAGACACTCGGACACCCAGCAGAAGTTTCATTTCTCCTGCTTGGCATTCTTCTCCTTGGAGTCCCAGGCTGTCACTACTCTGTTCCGGGGGAACAGCAGGAGTGGTTGTTGTTGTCCAGTGCAGCAGCCAAGGACGAGTCCTGGCTTTGGCTGAGCTCCTCTCCAAGGCTCCTTCTGGTTTGCTGCTCCTGCTGGAACTCGTCTGGGAGGGAGGATCGTGGATGCTCTTGCCGTCCATGGCCTTTTCTGTGTTAGAAAGGACATAATGTGTTTTCTTCTTAGCTTTTCAGCCGTGTTTTCAAGTAGATATTTTCTGCCTGTGCCGACCTTGGCACTGCGGCTGCTGCCTGTGCCCTGCCAGGCTGCTCGCAGACAGTGAGAGCTGTTTAATTCCAGAATGGAGTTTAACCTTGAAGGCTGCTTTTCAGCGGGTTTCTTTGATCAAGGCTGGAGTAACTAGGGCTCCAAGATGCAGCTTGAAGCTCCTTTCAACAGACTCTTCAGCTCATGCTTGAAATAAATCCCTTTTCTGGGCGGGTGGAGGAGCTGGCCAGGTTAGAGTGACCTGTGCTGCTCGCAGAGTTTATGGTTTGATGAGGATGCAGACAAGTCATCTTCTGCCTGCTCAGGGAAGGCAGTGTGCTCCAACCTGCTCTGCAGGCCTGGGGTGTTTGTTCAGCTCCTTTTTTAAGGGCAGCTTCACCCAGGGACTCTCAGAGGTGCAGGAGCACCCAGCTGCCCACACCCAGGCACTGCTGGGCATCTCCCCGGGGCCAGTGGCAAAGGGCTTCCAGTGCTCCCAGTTAAACCAGCAATTTCCAGAATCCCAGAATCACTGAGGTTGGAAAAGCCCTCCAGAACCATCAATCCCAACCTGTGCCTGATCCCCACCTGTCACTCAGCCCAGAGCACTGAGAGCCATGTCCAGGCGTTCCTTGGACACCTCCAGGGATGGGGACTCCAAACCTCCCTGGGCAGCCCCTTCCCATGCCCGACCACCCTTTCAGTGAAGGTAAAGATGTCCAGAAAGACATGCCTGGAGTCCAAGCTGCATTTCTCACCAAATTTTAGGCCTGACTTTTGACTTCCCCTAAACATACTTGTCCTGGTATTTCAGTTGACTTGTGGTATGTGGACAGTAAACAGAGTGTTTCTGAACTTTTTGTTGTTTGCTGTTTTCTTCCTCTTTGAAATGAAAAAATACACGAACAGAAGGTTTTGCTGCAGTCCAGTTTGGATGTGCTTTTGTTTCTGGAGTCTCCCTGGATTTTGTTTTTAGCCAACTTTTGTTTCTGCTCCTTGTGAGTGCTGCTATTAAGGTGGATCATGCTGTGAACTGAGATGAACTCGTGCAGAAATGGCCACTTCTTGCATTAGCGTGTGGTTTGTGCTGATGGCATCTCTGGCCAGGGAAAGCTTTTCAGAAATGGCTGCATTTCTGTGAAATGCAGCTTTTAATCCCAGATTGTTTACATGTAGGGCAACTAATGAGTGAATGGACTAAAGCAGAGAGGGAACCTTTCTTCCTGTTTGTGGAATGTGCTGAGCTCAGTTTTAAAATTTTCCATCCTTCTGAAGGATACGTGGACTCTGCTTCAGTTCCTTGAACTCCTGAAGATTTCTACCTGTAGCTTCCATGTGAGAATTAGGAGGTGATTATTTTGGATAGTGATAATCCACTCCATGTAATTTATTCCTTTTTATTCCTACGGATAAGTAGCAATGATTTTAAAGGGGTGCGAGCGTTGAGGAGCTAGAATGTAGCGTGGACTCCTGTAGCCTGTGATCATTTTACAGATTTGTTCAGATTCTGTGGCTGCAAAAGACATTTTGTTCCTTTGACGTTATCCATCAGACCAGAAGTACGGGATGTCGGGAGAGGAGGAGGCGCTGGAGAGGTTTGCTCCTTACACAATCACTGTTTTCCTGGGCGCTTCAGTCACACGTTAAATTTTCATTATCTTCTCCCATTGTCTAGACTGAAGATCTGTTGATGTAATTTCTTGCAGTGCACTCGTTGGAGCAGAGGAAAGCTTTCTTGATGTCATTATTATGAAAAAGGCTTATTCTGTTGCTGCTGGTCTGGTGGTCAGTGGGAACGGGACGGTGCCGGGGGGTGATGGCAGCACCAAGGAGGGGGAGCTGTGGGCTCTGGGAGCTCGTGCCAGGCTTGTTCATCTCCAGTGGCTCCTCTGCAGGCACGGAAGGGTGAGGGGAAGGTCTGGTCAGCAAAAGATTTAGGTTGGATTTTAGGAAAAAATTGTTTCCTGTGAGGGTGGGAAGGCACAGGGTGCCCAAGAGAAGCTGTGGCTGCCCCATCCCTGGAAGTGTCCAAGGCCAGGTTGGACGGGGCTTGGAGCAACCTGGGGCAGTGGAAGGTGTCCCTGCCCATAGCTGGGGGTGGAACAAGGTATTCTTTAAGATCCCTTCCAATCCAAACCATTCTGTGATTCCACGATCTCTTATTCCCTGCTTCCTCTTCATTTAAAATCAGTATTTTGTTTAGGTTGTTAAAATACACAGAGAGCAGACCCAGTTCTTAATGAACAAATAAACAGCAAGTTCGTCACTGAATAATTTATGATCTCAAACCTGATTAACAGTGTTTAGCCCTCCCAGTTCTTGTCTGACTTGATGTGGTGGTTGGCCTCCAGAGCTCTCGCTTTGGATCACACCGTTCAGAGATCCGTGTTCCATGTGGGATTTGCAGATGCACACAAAACTATTAATAGGATATTTTCCTTCATGGGGGTTTTAGGGCCTTCCAGCAAAGTCCTTGGCTTTATTATAGACTTTTCTGTGGTGAAGTCATTCTGACTTTGTGCTTCAGGTCCTCCTCTGATCCTGAGGGAGGAGTGTGGGTACTTTCCTCCCTCCATGGAGGAGGTGTGTGTCAGTATTTGGGAGGTTTCTCAGCGTTTCTGATGATGGGGTCCCTGTGAGCACTCGAGAGGGGACATCCCTGAGGTCAGCTCAAGGATTAGTTGCTCAGTCTTGCTGCTGCAGAAATATGAGTGATATTTAATGGCCTTGTTTAGAGCATGAGCACTTTGGTCAGGGTTCTTTTTGTAATAATAAATAGTCTAATTATAATAATAAATAGTATAATTATAGTAATAAATAGTACATCTGGAAACTACCGATTTTAAAATTGGAAATTATCGATTTTAAAATTGGAAACAGAGAAAGTCTGGTGGAATTTCGACTCGATACTGTGACAATACAGCTGCTTTACCAAGGCCCAGCACTGCTGGCCTGCATTGATTTTAAGATTTATGTACTTGTATTGTTGCCCATATGAAATTTTTATAGGCATTATATTACAATGAATATTGAGGTTACTTGACGAATAAAGGAAATCTTTGTTAATGTGGTTTAAGTGAGTGACTGTGACATTATAAATTAGGCAAAGTAGATGTTAAGTGCACTGCAGCCAAGCAGGGCCTAATGGAGCTGCCGTTGGCTCCTCGTGTGGCTGATCCTGGGTGGCTCTGGGTGACTTGTGCAGTTATTTCACAGTCCAAGCTAAACCTGAGGCAGGAATAAAGAACCCAAGTGGTGACCAGGGTGTCCCCTGGGAAGTGACCCCAGGGATCAGCTCGCCTGAGGCCAGGCCAGGGCTCCACCTGACTTTTCTTCAAAGGTTTAAAACAAGCAATTTCAAGTAACTTTTTTTTTTCCCCTTTTTTTCTTTCAGCATCCGCAGTGTTATGCAGAAATACCTCGAGGAGAGGGGTGAATTAACCTTCGACAAGATCTTTCATCAGAAAATTGGTAAGTCATGTCTCAATAAAATGTTACTCACGTGGATATTTTCAAGATGAGTTTGGTTTTTGCATTTCTCTGTGCTGCCTGCTGAGAAATCAGTGCTGTAGGTTGTCTGAGGAACACTGGAGGGTGGACAGGACTTAGTGAAACAAAGGTCTTCAAGAAGATGAAATGTTATGAAAGGGAAGAAGACGAAGCAAGGCAATCTGTCAACTTCAGGTTCTGGAAAACTACAGGGAAAATAATTAAATTATTTGGAAACATCGAGGAGAAAATTATATTACTTGGTATGGGCTTGTCAACAATATAATGTGTCACATCAGTTAAACTTTTTTTTCTTTGCAGAGGTAATGAGCCTGTTGATAAGGGAGCAGGAGAAGAGATCCCAGATGTGTTGTCTTGGCTCTCTGACACGATGTTCTTGCTCACAGCATGGGGGGTGTGGCCCGGGTGAAACTGCTGTGTGCAGGGGGTGAAACTGCTGGGAAAATGCACTTGTGGAGCAGTTAATCAGTATTCCATGGAAAGGTGGATCCAGGGAGTTTGCATGGGAACATCAGAGATGGGTGTTGGGATGAAGAGCCTCTGTGTTCTGCTGTGACACACCGAGGACAAGGGGCACAGTGAGAAAAACTCCATAAATCAGGGCAGGAGGAAAATGCAGCTCTCCCAGGGAAATGCAGCAGTGTCCTTGCTCTCCACCTGTGCCAGAGCAATCTCCCAGGCACAGCATGGGGACCCTCGGGGCAGGGACTTGGCTGTGACAGCCAGCCCTGGGCTGTGTTGGCTCAGCTGGATCACACGACTAAATATAAAATCAGTGTTGTAGCCAGTGAGGCATGTGAAATAATCCTCTTCTGGCAGAATGTTGTGTCCATCCTGGCAGTGGATTAAAAAAAATATACATGGACCTGCTGGGAAGAGTCCAGGAAAGAGCAGTGGGAACGAGCAGACCTTGCTGAGCAGTCTGTTAAATTGGACCTACAGGGAAGTATTGAAATAGGGTGTGATGTGTGCAGTGGAAGGCAGAAGTGAGGTTGAACATGATTCAAAACCAGAAAAGCTGTTGCAGAAATGAGGTTAGCCCATTTTCCAGAGCTTTAATGTGTCAGTGAGAAAAAAAACAAAAAAAAGAAATCTGGATATGAATAAAATTTAAAATTTTAGTGGTAGTGTGGGTAATAAAGCAGGGAGTGGATGAGTGGATGTCATGAGGGGCTCGTGAGATCTTTGTCCAGCAGATTTGAGGAGTGGGTTGGCTGGGATAGCACAGCTGCTTCTGCCTTGGAAAATGGGGAATGGGCTGGGAAGTTTTGAGGAGGTCAGTGGTTTTATTCCTGTCTGAAATGAGACTCTGGTGAACAAAGTACCCGGTTTCCCAGGAAAGGTGGTGCAATGAGGGCATCTTTGGGCTGCTTGAGCTTTCACTGGCTTCCCTTCTGGCCGCAGCAGAAATGCCCCAAAGCCTTCCTGCTTGCCTGGCAGAGTGCAGCTCACTGGAGTGGGAGTTTTAGGTATTGCCAGATGAAAACAAGCAGTGTTCTTGTGTCTCAGAGTGTCATTAATGGGTCTCAGAGCCATTGGAAGTCTCAGGGAGCTTTCCAGTGGGGTTCAGCAATTGGAGTGTGGTCTGTACTTGTGCTTAAAATGCTGAATTTTTATTGTGCCATGTAAATGCACAGATACCTCGTTTGCTTGTACCCACACCTCAGTGTGTGCTTCAGCTCCAGTGCCTGTGCTGAATCATTAATATTTTGCTGTAGCCTGGCAGTTGCAAAACAAGCGGAATTTTAAGCAACCAAACACAGCCTGACTTTAACTGAGTCTCTTTGGGGGCAGTGAAATGAAGAAGTCTTTTTTTTTTTTTCCCTCTACAAAAAAAGAAGTCAAACAGACCATCTTCTATGTAATGGATATTTCTATTTATGTAATTGAATACTTTTCATTACCAGTTACAGTGAGGACTGTTGCAGTTATTTTGATAAGTTACAGCAATTATAGTTAGGTAACTGGAACCTTGGAAGGATTAGATCTTTCTTTTTTTTTTTCCCCCTCCATGTTGGTAGTAGCCATTAAACCTGGAATTTTAGAGCCCAGAGTTTCATTAACATAGGATTTTTTGTGCACAGAGGAGAGGTTTCCTCCTTTTCTCCCTGGGTACAGTCAGAGCAGAACTTGCCCTGGATTACCTGGAAATGAGAAGGCAGTTCTGTGAATGCTGTGCAGCAGTTTCAGTAAATTCTGAAGCTGAAACAGGATTTCGAATGGAATTTAAAAAAAAATAAAGCTAAACACAACTGTTTTGAACAGCAGACTTTGCATTGCTCTGGGAAATACAGTATTTCCTTACTGTGGTTGTTCATTTAAATTTGATTGCGTTTTCTAGCCTGTTCTTTGCCATTCAATTAGCTCTGTTTCCAGACATTAGCATAATTGCTTGTGGTAAAGTACCTGCAATTTTAGGCAAGCGTTATGCAAAGGGCCGTGAGAAGAAGTTATGGGCAGGTAATTAAAAGTCTAATCACCTTTTTGTTCTGCTTGTTGTCTCTTTGTCTGGGGGGGATGTGGTGAGACCACAGCAGGGGCAGGTCCTGGGTGTGCCAGCGTGGGGGGACCCACGGGAGGTTCCTCCTGCTCCTGGAGTCTCCCTGAGCCTGGTAATTCTCCAGTAATTCTCCGAGTAATTCTGCTGGATCATCCCCTGCTGCCGGCTCTCCTGGGCTGTTATTTCCTCAGCTGAGGAACCATCCAGCACTCCCTGCTTTATCCTCACACAATGACTATAAAACTGCACCGAGCTCCCCAGTTTTTCCTTGGCAACTGCTCTAGATGAGAACTGGTTTGTTGTTTTTTTTTTTTCCCCTCAGACCTAAATTCTTCCTCACAGCTCCAGGTCACTGTTTTTTTGGGGTTTTTTTTCTGTTTTTCAGTATCCTTTCAAATGCAAACCCAGGCTTTGATCAGCTGTCTGATACAAGGGCTCTGATGTCAGTGTGGAGTCGTTCCTGTGGATGTTTCCCTATGAATGTGTCTAATTATGGTGCTGGTCTCATCATCTGCAAGTGTTTATTCTTAGTGAGCCCTAAAATCATTTTAGGGTCAGTGCTTTCCTGGTCCCACTGCCAAAGGTTGGCCCAAATTCCCTTCCTGCCAGGTGTGCAACTGCAGAGAGTCACAGGGACAGCTCTGCCTTGGAAACCAAAACCTTTAGGATCAGGATAAGAGCAGGAAGCTCATCAGGGATGAAAATGGCCCTGAGGCTCCCATCAGATTTGCATAAACGAGCTCTGTCCCCTATTTGCATCTCTTCCCTCAGGAAGGCAAATAAGCTGCTCTCATCCCTTGGTGCTGGCACTGCTGTTTGCCCCCTGAGTGGTGCTCCAGAACGGTCTTGAGCTCTCTAAGAATGTCCTGGTGAGTCAGAGGACATGGAGCTCACAGAAGCACCCAGAAGAGAGCTCTGGCAGCTCTGGCAGCCCAGCCCAGCCGGCTGTTCCTTCAGAAGCTGCTTCCTCCACAGCAGAAGCCTCTTGGGGAAGTACAGCCTGTCTCGAAGCCGAGTGCGTAACCACCTTAGCTGGTTTTCTTTTACCACATCCTGTTTGCTACAACACCAGATTATGAGTTTCTTTAGAAAAAGAGACGTTTTGAGAGGTTTTGGAAGTGTTCAAGGCCAGGTTGGGCAGGGCTAGGAGCAGCCTGGGCTCGTGGAAGGTGTCCCCCATGGCAGGGGGTGGGGATGAGATGTTCTATAAGGTCCCTTCAAACCATTCTGTGACTCTGGTATCCCAATATCCATAATTTACATGTGGAATCTGCTCTGCTTCACAACTGCATTAAAATTGCACGTGGAGCCCTTGCCATGTTCCCTTGCCCTGTGGGGTGAGGACACCTTGGGAGCCCCTGCCCTCAGAGGGCAGGTGGGAAATGAGCAGATCGGGGGCTGCTGCAACCAACGTGCTGCCAAGGCCTTCAAAGGAATCTCTTAAATCATAATATTGGTTTAGAGCAGGATTATCCTGGTTATTAAATGCTTTGGAGCAAACTTGCTGCCAGTTCCAGTTGGGTGACTTTTGTGTCTGACTCTGGGCTTTCAGACAAACTGCGCTGCGAGGAAGGGAGGGAAGCTGGGTTAGAAATTCTGGGATGTGATGTTAAAGCATCCTACAGCTCCATGCCTGGCTTAGGTTCAGCCTTGGGTTCTCTGGTGAGTGCTTGAGACCCTTGTGAAGGCTGCTCTCACCTCCTGAAGCTGGTGGGACGTGGCAGTGCCTTCACACCCTTCTCAGTTTCTCATCTCTTGCAGAGCCGTTGGGTTTGGGTCTGGGGGAAGGATGAGAACAGGATGTATTTTAGCTGTTTCAGCAGCTGGTCTTGCTGCAGTGTAAATTTTTCACCTTGCCTAGGAAGTAACTTGCATTTTTTTCCCCCTGAAGGTGGCTCAGTTTTATTTTCGTTAAATAGAACTAATTAAAACATCTTGTAGTTGACGTAACAAGTTACGAACCTCTTTTTTTTCCCCTTATTTACCATCCGCTTTCGCAGAGTGAGGGGTGATCTTTCTGAGGTGATTCATTCCACTGTCTTCCATATCCTCCTCAACCAGCTCCAAGCTGGAGGTTTTCCCAGCTGGGGGGAGAAGAATTTTTCCATCTGCATCAGTGCTGCTTCCTACCCACGGGGGCTTTTGGGGGCTCTCAGCCCCTTCCCTGCTCCCGTTGTCCTGACCCAGCTCAGCATGGATCATGTTCATTCTGTAGCTCCTCAGCTGAACTTCCAGAGTGTTTGGTCTGTCTTGTAGCTCCTTCTGCACAGGGACTTTTGTGCCTGCCCTCCTCAGTTCGAGGGAAACTCAGCTCGAGCTGACCCTTCTGGCTGTTGCTTCCTCCAGCTTGGTCAGGGACAACTTTCTGTCAAAAAAACAAACCCTAACCGAAACTAGGGTGAGAACAGCTACAGCAGTTTTTTTGGGGGCAGTGAATCGTGCTTTCTGTTGCTTCTTTCTCTAGTTATGGACTCGTATTTAATTATTTCAGAGCTTTGGTGCTAATCATTAGATAGGAGTTAAAAGCTGTTGAGAAAAACATTCATGCTCTTCCTCTTTCTGCTGGCACCGCTCTCCCCAAGCTGCCTAAAAATAACAGGCTGGGAAAAGTGCCTCCCTAGAGCATTATTTAAGCTATTGTTTAATTTAAGCAGAAGATCTATGTGCTGTTGGCATTCTGGACTAATTAAATAGTCCTCTGAGGAAATAAAAATGAAGGCAATAAAACTTGGTCAGGAGTAAAGAAAAGCACCTGAGATTTTGGCTGTGAAGTGAGCAGGGATGACTTTTCTGAGCTGTATCATGAGCCCTGTGATTATTTTGCTCTGTTCTGGTACCTGGATGTTAAATAAGGTGCAGCCAGGTAGCAGGGACTTTGTAACTTGGTGGGTTTTCTGTAAAAGCAGGGGCACAGGTTGTTTGTTCAAAGTGGTTTTACTCTGAGGTTCTGGTTCTGACCTGGCAGCCACCACACGGAAGTAGTCGCCACCAAAATTAGGAAGTTGCCTTCCAAACAAAAAAACCCGACATTTAAAATGCTGTTTGAAGAGTGATCTTCTTCTTCCTCATGGTATTTCTAAGTTTCAGTACAAGATCAGCCTGGGACGTGGGTTGTGGGCAGCCTGCAGGAGGTTCTCAGGGGGGCTGTGGAAGCCCTTCTGTCCTCACGCAGTTCTGTGATCAGTTAAAAACAACACAGGGCCCAAACCACAGGGAGACATCGGAAACTGTGTGGCTGTAAACTGAAACAGAAACCGTTCATGTGAGACATTTCACAGGGGATCTGCTCCTCACACGATTTTTTTGCTTGCACCAAACTGGGGTGGGGAGACAGTGAAAGAGAAAATCCGCATTCTGAGCCTTCTAGAAGTTGGTCCTTTTTGCTGTTTGCAGTGTTTTTCACCAAATGAGTGTTAGATTTAAGATCTCTTTATTATGTTGTAATTTCAGTGTTACTGGAAGCTGCATTTCTTTCAACACCCTCTTATTTTGTGGGAAAATAAAGTGATACTTGGCATGAATTATATCGAAGATCGTTTCGAGGGGTGTTGCTGGAGCTCCTGCTGTAGATTTTATGTGCATTGGAGTTGTCTGTCTTGGTGTCAGGGATAAAGAGTATCCAAAGGCACCATCAAAATGCATGTATTCATTTTGGATTTTCTTTTGATGAGAAATAATTGAGCATTTCTTTGTTGGGCTGCAGCCTAATCCCCCTGCCTGCTTTTGTGTGGGGGGGTTGAAGATGCTGAACTGTGTGATTTCCTAGGGGAGCTGCAGATTAAATCTGAGCTTTAAAATAAGAAAAATATATACCCTATCATCTGGAACGTCCCATGATGGATAATGTACCCATCCTGGTAGATTAGCATTTATATGCAGTACAATTCTTGGAAGATACAAGGCATGGGGAGAAAGTCTTTATCTCAGCAGAGCAGTGCAGTTATACGGTTTTTAGGTTAAATTATCAAGAATTCCAGGCAAACTGGCAATTTTGAACTGAAGTAGTATCATAGGAGAGAAGGAGAGAGCGTTGAGGAATATCGCTCTATTATAGAGAGAACAAATGATAAATTATTTGCATGACATTTCCCTTGGATGTTTCCAGGGAAGCTTCCAGTGCACAAACACAAACGCCTGCCCTTCTGTGCACCTGCCAGAGGTGTGTCCCTGGAAGCCTGTAGGAAAATTCATTCCCTTTGGATCAGAGGGGCCCTGGCTGGTTGGTTCAGCCCTCTCCAGCCTCTCCTCAAGCTCCCTTTGTGCTTTAAACTGTGTCAGGGGAGGTTTAGGTTGGATATCAGGGAAAGGTTCTTCCCTCAGAGGGTGCTGGGCACTGCCCAGGCTTCCCAAGGAATGGGCACTGCCCCAAGGCTGCCAGAGCTCCAGGAGCTTGGACACTGCCCTGAGGCACAGGGTGGGATTTTTGGGGTGTCTGTGCAGGGTCAAGCTGGACTGATGATCCCTGTGGGTCCCTCCTAACTCTGGATATTCTGTGATTAATTTTGTGCAAAATGGCTTCCATCCCAAAGGTGGTGTTTTCTTTTTGCTTGTCCTCACTTGGGCTTTCTTCACCCATTCCTGGTGGAATCTTCTCCCTGTGCACCTCCACCATTCACACACGATCCTGATTTCCACTTCTTGTCACCCAGCAATTCCTCAGTCAATCTGAAACAGTTGCACTCCCATGGAGTTTTTATCAATGTGTCTTGAAGCAGTTCACGGACTAATTAAGCCTCTGAGCACCACTGTGAAATAGGGAAATATTAGTTTGCCATGTCTGTAAGGTGGCATAACAACAGCTTTAATGAGTTCTACCTGCATAGCTGTGTGTTACTAATAAAGCACATTCTCTGGGCCTGCCAGTGCTGCTCATCCCCCTCAGTGGGGTCACTCAGCAGTAACAGAACAGCTCAGAACCAGCACCAGTCAGTAGAATCTGAATTACTGGAGCTATTAAGTGTTCTCCCTTTCAGCAGTGCATTTAAGGGGTGGAGCGGTCAGAGTTGCAGAGCAGAGGAGCTGGAGAGCTCTGGCTATCAATTATCCCATTTCCAGATGCTTTTATTGGTCCATACCAACTTCTGTCCTATAAAAGAATGTGGGAAATACCCCTGGCAAACCCCCTTCCCTGGCAGTGCCCTGTCCAGCCAGAGCCTCTGTGCCATCCTGCTGTCACACGTGTCCATGGAGGTTGGATAGGTGGGGCCAAAATTATGCACACCAGTTTCTTCATGTTTCTAGATAGTTCTGCCCATAATTTCTGTGATTAAAAGAGGAAAAAGCAACAGAATTACCTGTTTCTGAGCCTCCGGCTCGCAGCAGCTTTCTCAGAGCTCCAGGATGAACCAGAGGAAGGCTCAGAAATTCCTGTAGGAGAATCAGCTGGGCTCTGTCACTGTTGTTTTAGTGGTTTTGCTGCTCTTTACCTAAGTGCTGTGTGTATTTACCAACCGAATACTGCTGGCTTTGTGTTTTGATTTTGACCACAGCACAACAGTTCCTCGATGCTCTGGCTGAACAATTTGGCTCTTCACAGTGATTCAGATCCTCAGCAGAGCTTGCTGAGGCAAATACTGGCACCAGGGACTTGAGAACACCCTTCTGTTGTGAAATTACTCCATGTCTTCATTAAATGATCCTGTCACTTGCTCCCACCTGAAATCCACACCTGGATCTAGGCCCTTCCTGAGGAGCAGAACTGCAGCTCCCAGTGTAGTTTGTGTGTTCAGTAATTGGTAACAGTGAAGTTCATAGCTTGGAGTGCAGGGCAGAAGGAAAAGCGTGATTCTCAGTAATAAAGGGACGTTGGCTTGTGTTTTGTAATTAATTTTTAAATGTTGTATAATGGAAAAATACTGGTCAGGAAAATAACGACTTTCACGTCCTTTGTAGGGCCTGAATTTTGACGTGGGGAAAGAACAGAGACAACAAAACCCAATCCACCACCATGAGGTGTTTTAGCTGCTCCTGGTTGTTAGCTTGCTCATAGCTTGCTGGAACCTTCTATTACCAGTTGCAAAGGGGTGGGAGTTTCTTCTGTTCACAAGTGAAGAAAAAAACCAAACCTCACGTGCTGTGTATTCCTTGATGAGATTTACTGAAGGAATTTAATCCCACTCTTTGCAATAAGTGATTGAAATGAAATGCTTCAATTCTGTGTTTAGTGGTCCTTTTAAAAAAGTGGAATCTTTTTGTGTGCCTCTGTTTGGTGTTATTACTCCTCCATCTTTTAGAGGAGCTTTTCCTTGTGTAAAATGCTCTTTTTTCTGTCACCTTTGATATGTTGAATGCGTTTGATGCTTGACTTCAGTCAGCTGGAATCTGCATGTTAAGTGAGACCAGAATATGAAAGATACGTAGTAAATATGGTTCAGAGATAAGTTTTCCCCATTCTTTTCTCTCCATGGCTTTAAAAACTGTTTTATCACACATTCAGTGTTCGGAACTACTATTTCATGAGGACATTCAGGGAATCCCTGAATGTTTTGGTTTGGAAGGGACCTTAAAGCTCATCCAGTTGCACCTTCCACTATCCCAGGTTGCTCCAAGGCCTGTCCAGCCTGGCCTTGGATGCTTCCAGGGATGGGGCAGCCACAGCAACCTAAATAATGATAATTGAGTGCTTTCAGTGTCTGTATATTCACTGCTTGAGATGCTCTTACCTGTGTCAGACCTCAAGCTTTTGAGGTTTGACACAGAATTTGTGAATACCCCTGAATTGTGTCCCCAATGTCAGTGCTGGAGGAGCAGCTCAGCTCTCCTGCTCCTGTCCCTGCAGGAATTTCAGGCATGCACAAGTCTGGTGTTTAGAAAGAGGGCTGACCAAGCTTGAACAATGATTTCCCTGGCTGAAAAGCTATTGGAAAATATGCCTGGAAATAAAAAAGTTCCTTTGACAGCACGTAAAACCTTTTAGCCAAAGCTTATTTTCATATAATGATTTCTAGACGTCATTAAACAAGCTACCTGGCAACTTGCAGCCTAATTTTGAGCTCAGTTTGGTTCTGTTCTAGGGAAATTGTTCTGTGCTCCTCACCATTGGATGCACGTCCTCTGGTGAAATACAGTTTGTTCTTTTCCCCTGCTCTCTATGCACAGGAATATGTTTCAGTCTGTTATAATGTATTATTTTTAATGCACAGTGCATGAACATTAGGCTCAATTAGGAAAGAGTAGATTAGGGAAAGAAAAGTAGTGGAATGTGTGGTGCTTTCGGGGTTGGGAGGATTTTTGTGGTTCTGGACCTTGCCAGAGCACAATTCCTACACAGTTTTCCCTGGTAATCTTTGTTCCTGGAGAGGGAAATTGGTGGTTCTCTCAGTTCTGGAGCTCTTAGGTGGCCTGAATTGCCCTGTGCTGTGGCAGCTCTGTGTGGGCACTGGACAGAGCAGGAGTCTGAACCTGGCCTGGTGTTCTGTGACAATTGCAGGCTGGTGGGAATTACAGTTTTTATGTGCTTTAATAGTAGACTTTGGCCCAGTGTTTGTGTCTGTGACCCAGATCTGTTACTGGTACTGATGGATCTGAAGGTCACCGAGGGCTATTCCAGGAGGTTGAACACACCCACAGCTGGATTTAAACACAGCTGTGCTGTAATGTCACCGTGGTTTGGTGGCTGAGCTTCGCTGTCCTGTGGCAGCTCTACATGAGACACATTTCTGGGGTCAGGAAATCATTTCCTGACCCAATCATTCGGGTCAGGAAATCCCTCCAAGCCCATCAAGTCCAGCCCATGCCTGATGCCCACCTTGTCACCAGCACTGAGTGCCACGTCCAGTCCATGCTTGGACACCTCCAGGGATGCGGACCCCAAACCTCCCTGAGCAGCCCCTTGCAATGCCTGACCACCCCTTCTGAGAAGAAATTCCTGCTGATATCCAACCTGGACCTCCTCTGGTAGAGCTTGGGGTATTTCCTCTAGTCCTGTCCCTGTTCCCTGGCAGCAGAGCCTGACCCCACCTTGGCAGGGTGTCCTGCAGAGAGCAGGAGGCGACGTGTCCCTCTGGCCACGGCTTCTTGCTGTTGTCCGAGTCCACCAAGCCACAAAGATCATGAGAGACATCTTGGAGGGACTTAGATTGAAGACTTTTAAGTGCCCTGAGCAGGGCCAGACCCTGTGTTGCAGACTTTGCAGAGACATTCCCAAAGCTTTTCCTGCTCTGGAGCCGTTGGCCGGAGCGCCGGGAAAGGAGCCCGTGTCTGGTGCAGATGTCAGAGCTGCTTTGTTTGTCAGGATTCCGTATTTATACACAGCACGTTTCGGGAGGATTTGGAAACAGCTTGATATTTTTGTTCTCTAATTTGCTATTTTGCCTACTAGAAAGAGGCTACATCAGCGTTTTGGACCACGTTCAGGCCTGCTGTAAATAGATGCAGCTTCCTTTCAATCAGTGACATTGTGAACACTTGTATCGGGGCTAAACGTGGCTATTTTTAGCTCTGCTCTCTCACCTAGTCACTCCTGTTTGCTTTAATAAGATTTTTATTTACTCCTGTTGAAAGGTTACTTGAATCAGATACTCATAAAATTCCAGTTAAGTCGTTTTCTCCAAGTGTTTTATGATGGAGTTCCTCGTTGTTGTTTTGTTTTATTATATTTATTATTCTGTGCTCTCAGCTAATTGACAGGGATGGAGAGGTGGCGTTGTGGCTGCAGGTGACCTTTAGACTGCTGGAGGAGGTGGCTCCTGTGGCTGCTGTCCTGGGGGGACATGGGCAGAGCCACAGACTGGGAGCAGGGCAGGAAAATGCCACGGAACTGGGAAATGAGAAGGTGGCTTTAATTGTGATGAGTAGCCACATCTGGAGTGGGATGTTCAGTTCTGGTCTCCACTGTTCAAGAAAAGTGATGAGTCTGGAGTGTGTGGCTGGTCACCAGCAGCATTGAGGGAAGGGCTGAATTCTGCAGACAAAACCCAGGGGTGGAGGGATGCCGTTGACTAGAGTCAGGATTTCATGCAGAACTCCTGAGGTCATGCTAGCAAAACATACTTACTTGAAATAAATACTGAAGTAAGCATTTGTGTTCTTTTTTAAAGAGTTGGGTTAAGTTCATTCTCCTCCTCGTGCCCTCCAAGCTTGTGACAGGGACCTTGTCTAGCTGGGGATGAGCTCTGGGAGTACCTGATCTGCCTCACCTAAATCTGCTCTCCCACCACCCCATCCCTCCCTTCTCGTGAGCCTCTGGTGAACACTGAGCTGCAAACCTCAAAGGTGGCCTTTATCCCTCCTTGAAAGACATTTTGCCTTGGTAATTAGAGTCAGTGCAATTCATGGTAATTGGCAAATTTGTCTTAGGATTGTCCATACAAAGATAAAGGGGAAAATGATTGTCCAGAGACTGGGAAGGAGGAGGCTGGGAGCTGGGTGCTGCCTCACACTCTGTGTGTGTATTATTGATACCATCCATCACTTCGGTGCTACCAGAAGAAGCTCTTAAAAAATATTTTTCCTTTCCCTTAACAACCAGTGATCTGGTTGTTGCAGAAATTATATAGTTATAGCAGAAGGAATCTTTAAAGCCAAAGCTGTCAGCATCTTTATTTCATAAATAATTGCTGGTTCTTTTTAGCTGTTACTTAACGCTATCATTTTATTAATTCCTGCTTTCTGTTCCTGGGCTTATTTTTCTGTGTGCTGTTAACTGTGCTTATTGTGCTCCTCGTCAGCTCTCCCTGAACTTCTTAAAACTCCTGTCACTTACTCAATGCTGCATCTGTCACTTCGTTGTGCCATTATGTGAGAGCTGCAGTTTCTGGCTGATCATTTTTCACTCAATCCAAGAGCAGCAGTAAAGGAGGAGATTTCCTTTGTGCTGCAGGGGAAGTGCAGGGTCTGTTGATAGAATGGGAGGTCGAAACAGAAACAATTCCAGTCTGGGGAACATTAAGCTCTAATTGGACTTTTCTGAATCATAGAATCACGGAATGGTTTGGGTTGGAAAGGACCTTAAAGCTCATCCAGCCCCATGGGTGGGAACACTTTTCACTATCCTAGGTTGCTCCAAGCCCTGTCTGACCTGGTCTTGGACACTTCCAGGGATGGAGCAGCCACAGCTTCTCTGAGCACCCTGTGCCAGGGCCTCCCCACCCTCACAGGGAAGGATTTCTTCCATATATCTCACCTAAATTTCCCTTTCAGTGTGAATCCATTCCCCCTTGTCCTGTCACTCCAGTTCCTGATGCAGAATCCCTCTCTGGCTTCCTTGTAGCCCTCTCAGATCCTGGAAGGTGCTGTGAGGTCTCCACACAACCTTCTCTTCCCCAGGCTGAACAGCCCCAGCTCTCAGTCTGTATATTTTGGGTATATCTGGGTTTTTGCAGTGCAGTGCCAAGGGGCCTCGGGGAGGAGCAGCCCGTGTCCTGTGGCTGCATAAGCCTCTGATTGTTCCCTGTGCCATGGGCTTGGGAACCTCTTCTTTCTCTGCCATAATTAAATTTAAAAAGTTTGGAAAATACTAAGCAGGGCTGGAATGTTTGGCGTGGCCCTGCTGGAAATGTGTGTTGGTATATTTTCACACTCCTCCCACAGTTGTCTTTGTGGTTTATTGTTGTGTTTTTTTGTTGTTTGTGGGTTTTTTTGGGCCCCAGCCAGGAGCTGGGACCAGGCCAGGGATTTTTCTTTCACTACATTCAGCGCTGTTTGTGCCACTCTTCAGTCTCTTAATTACCCAATCTTCTTTGGTTCATTGTCCTAGAAAAGTTCAGTCCATTCAGCAGGATTCTGCTCCGTGCTGCCGCTGGTTCCGTCATGTGGGAAATAAGGAATTTGAGTCAGCTCCCCAAGTTTCACTTTTTGTCCTCAAAAAGCCACTCTGGCGAAGAGGGGTGGTCTGGCTGGGGGAGATGGGGGACTTTGGGCGGGTTTGGCAGTGATGGGGACATTTGTGACACAGATCCCTGTGTGAAATTCCAGGGTAGCAGGTGCCAGCTCAAAGGCAGGGAAAGACAGTGCTTCCATGGGATGAGGCTTGTGACAGTGCATTAAAATGCTCCTAATGGAAGATTCTCATCTGCAGCCTGCCGGGGTCATGCTCTAAATTACTTGCAAAGGAACTGTAAAGACCCTGATGTAATTTATTGAGCAATAAAACCCATTAGAGGTAACATGAACCGGTAATTCTGAAATGGGAGTGCAGAAGAGGTTGTGCTTCATCAGTGAAATGTAGGTAAATCTCTTGCAAAATAACCCCAAACCATGAATAGTGTCTAGTTTTTACTGGGGTAAAAAAAAAAAGGAAGAAAATGTGGTCTGTGAAGAGGAGCAGGCTATTTTGGTGCATTATGGAAATGCCTCATAAAATCCTCAGCAGGTGGAAGCAGTAATGGGCTTAATACACCTGTGGGAGGTGAAGCAGGCTTGGGATCCTTTTGTGCTGGAAATGTAGAGCTGGATGGGAACAAGAATCCTAAACCTTGGCATTTGGGGATGCTCACACAGGTTTATACAGCCCGTGGTGGAGCCTGCGTGGTTTCATGAGCCTTTTTACAAGTCATCAGCGTAACGAGACAAGTTTTTCTGATTTTTCTCTTTTTCTTTTCAGGATTTTTGCTCTTTAAAGACTATTGCATGAATGAGATCGATGAAGCTGTCCCTCAGCTGAAGTTCTACGAGGAGGTAAGTGCTGGTGATGGAGGTTTGGGGCCGTGCAGGGAGCGAGGCTGAGGGAGGCTGGTCCCACTCCTGCTCCCTCAGGGAATGCTGAGAGGGAAGGAGAGGCTCCATGCTGTGAAGCAGTGTGGAGTGGTAGAAAAGGCACTGGGATGAAGTTGCTGGTGTTGGGATGACACTGAAACCCTTCAGGCCTTTCCCCAGCAGCCTTTTTCCTGTAGAAAAGCCAGCAGGGTGCAGCTGGAGGGGATTGTAGGGTGGGAGCTGCCTGGATGTTTCAGGAGCTGCAGAGGGGACACGAGAGGCGGCTTCAGGTGGATGAGTTGTGTCCCTTGTCACGAGATACCCAGGGAAGGAGCTGTGCAGGGCACATCCCAAAGGATCAGTAATTCCAAGGAATGAATGCCCTATCCCTCCCCACTTTCCACTGCCACACTGTCTGAGCTCCATCACTCCATTCATTCATTCCCTGTTATGTTTGTGACACTGAACAAACCCCCAGTGAATCCTCTCCCAGGTGTTGGTTTTAGGGCAGACATGCACACACCTGATGCTCAGGGTTAATTAGAGCTGGGGTAGCCTTGGCTGCCTCATTCTTGAGCTGATAATTTATAACTTTCTTCTTGCTATCAGCACAAACAGCTGGCATCAATTTGGAGATCAGTCCTCAGCAAGACTCCATTCCCCCACTCAGATCAGATACCTGCTGTCAATAAAGAATCTTTTTCTATCATTTCCATCTCTTTATACACTGAAGATATCACTGTCATAAGTAATCCGAAAAGGCCTCTTGTACCAGATTATTTAGCAAGATATTTTTAGCTGCCTCTTTATCTCTGAAACAATTCAAAATTGTATTTTTAGGTTGTTAGCAAAGTGTTGCCTCAAAAGAATTTCAGTGCTTTGTCATGTACTTCTGGAAAAATCCCATTAAAGATATTTAAAGAGAGGTTCATTGTGTTTTCCTCTGTGGCATACCGGATCCAGGAGCTTTTCCTTTTTTTTTATAGATTTGATTTACTTGCTGCATTTATTACACGTAGAATAATCTGAGTACATGGCTACATTAAAAATCGCTTGATGTAGGAGAGCTCCGCACTCCAGGGATTTCATATCACTGCAGCTGGAGTCACGATCAGGCATTTAACAGGATGAGTGATTCATCCTGATCGGTTTCAGAAGGAAAAGAAAAGGAATTAAAAAGAAAAAGGAAAAAAAAAAAGCCTCACCAAACAAAAAAGGAAAAGAAAAGGAAAAAAAAGAGCTTCTAAATACTTGAAAACATTTAAATGAGTTCTGATCCCGGTTTTTGAGGAGATCCTTTGTCTGCCCCTTCCTGGAGGTTGCTGGGGAAGCCTTGGGTACTTGATGACACATTCCCTTTTCCCAGGGTCAGGAGTGGAGCTGCTACCCAGGGACAGGTTGTGTCATAAATATATAAATAGATATATTTTATATAAATATAAAAGCCATGCCTGTTGCTGGTTTTTGGGAATGGCTGGGGGGGCTCTGCTGAGACCCCCTCGGTGCTTGCTGTGGAGTTGGGTCCTTTAACAACCAAACACTGAGGCACAGGAGGTTGTGCTCAAGTAAGACAATCAGATATCCATCAGGCTTCCTCCTGTACTGCTAATTATTTTGTGTCATTGCATTAATTAAAAGTGTTTCTTGGGCAAAGACGTTTTGAGTCATTTTAATTATAAATTGGTATCAAGGGGGAAGCAGCACAGATGGCAGATCGGGGTGGGACTTGTGCCTTATCATGTCAGCAAACAAGAGGAGTACAGCTAGAAAGATACTGAGTTTAATTAATGTTCCACTTGTAGAGGTAGGTTGCTTCCAGTTTGTCTCTTGATAATTGGACTTGATGATCTTGGAGGTTTTTTCCAACCTAAGCAATCCTGGGATTCTGTGGCACGGAGCAGATCTGCTCACTGGCAGGGATCTGGATCCCAGGACTTCACAGGCTGGTGCTGGGAAGGTCCAGGAATTCAGAGCTGAGTCTTTCCCATAATGATCTTGCATGGTTTTTTACATTTTGTCACTCCTGGAAGAGCTCTTAGTCCCTAAATATGCTCCAGAGGACCCTTGGACTTGGTGAACTTTTTGTTCTGGAACTGGTTGTCAGCTTTTGTTCTGTAATTGAACCATCTGGGATTGCTGTTGTTTCACCTGGAACACGCTGATCTCCTACAGCACACCTGAGGAAACATGATATATTTGGTAAAATTGTCTTTTAGCCACCTTTAGGGTTCAAATCCACAGCGTAGCTGAGCTATGTGAACATTTTGAAATGTGCTTTTTATTCTTTCTTGGACATCTGTAGCTGATGTGCTGTGATCAGGGAATCAGGGAATTGTTTGGGTTGGAAGAACCCTCTCAGCCCATCGAGTCCCACTGTTCCCTCATCACTCCAAGGCCACCTCTGAGCCTGTCCCCAAGTGCCACATCCAGGGATGGGGACTCCACCAGTGCCAGCTGTGCCAGGGCTGGAAAATTCTAATATTAAAGAGAAATCTCAACTATAACTCTGCCGTTACGGGTGATTTTTCATTAATAAACAAAACAATCAAGTGAAACTCCAGCCTAAGTCCTGTTTTGTACCCAATGAGTGAGAAATCATTAGGACATGAGTGGTGTGTGCTTGCCCTTGTGCTGCAGATCAAGGAGTATGAGAAGCTGGACTCGGAGGAGGAGCGGCTGTCGCGGAGCCGGCAGATCTACGACACCTACATCATGAAGGAGCTGCTCTCCTGTTCCCACGTGGGTATCCTGCCCTTTTCTCCCTGCCTGGCAGCAGGGATGGTGCAAAACATCTGCTGTTCCATCCACAGGGTGCTCTGGGTTTGGCCAAATTCAGAATATTGCTTTTTTTATCTTTTTTTTTGTTGTTTTTTGAGGTGCAAAGGTTGGTGGTGTGCTGCGATTTTCATTAAACTTTGGCACGCAAAGGAAGTATCAGGAGATGTATCTGGTTTATGTTTCTTTAGGCTAAATCTCTGTTTCCAAAATGAAATTAAGTTTGGGGTGTGTGTATAGAGATGTGGCTAAAGTCACTGAAAATACACGTTGTCTCCAGCTGAAGTTTGGGCCTGCTGATCTGTTCTTAACAGTTCCACGTGCTCTCATTTGAAAGAAGGATTTGCAGGGTGGTATCATGCTTTGGGTGGAGGGTTTAAGCATTTTTCTGGGTTTTTTTTTTGCCAAAAATGCATTATTTTATTAGTAAAAAGTCCATGTCTGCTTCTGGCTCTGGAGCTGTGCCTGTAAATGGGATTTTTCATGGATTTGTTAAAGGAGGATCATCACCCCCTTTGATTTTTTACCTCCCTCCTCTTCATCCTTCCCTCTCCTGCCTTTGTGCTTAAGATTAATCCTGTTATTGGATCATTCTGCACATTTCACACTAAAATTCACTCTAATACACCTGTGGGAGGCCCTATTGATTCCCCCTGGGGTCGGTGTTTCCATGTGAGGAAAAGAACAACAGTGCTGTGACCTGAAATGAAACTCCTGCCAGTTCCAACTGTTTGAAATCTTTCTTTTTCTTTTCCAAAAGCCTTTCTCAAAACAAGCTGTAGATCATGTACAAACACATTTAGCCAAGAAACAAGTGCCAGCCAGCCTTTTCCAGGTGAGCTTTCACAGTCTGAACATTCAGCTTCTCTGACAGAAAGTGACTTTGTAGATATTATTTAAAGAGACAAAATAAATGGGACTGGTACATATTCTGTGCTGTAAGTGGGACTGAAATGCTTTTCCAAGTCAAAACTACAATTTGCTCTTCTTATCTATAATGTTTTCAAGCACATTTAGAAAAGCAAACTATACCTTGGTGTGTGAACAGAGGAGTTTTTATAGTTGTGTAATTTTAAGCCATTAAATGATTTGGAGTAAATCACTTTCTATCAGGAAGATGCTCATCCTGTCAGGGTGAACCGAGCTGCAACAGTGGAGAAATTGTCTTATCCATCATGGGGGTGTTTGTAAGCTTGAATGTCTTTTATCTAAATCTGGTGTATTTTTATACGCTGAAAAATTGTGGAGGTTGCCCCTGCCTGATCTCTCTTGTGCTCCTGAGCTGTTCTGGCTTTTGCCACGTGGTGATTGCAGTGCTGGGTGATGGCTCAGCACCAACTGGGGGGAGGTTGGGCCATCCCACGCCCAGGGGAGGGATTTCCCTGGAAAAAGTCCCCTGTGATTTCAAGGTGCTCATCTCTCAGCAAGGACAGAGAGGAGAGAAGCACCACAAAGATGAGGGAGCAGCTCTGGGAAGTTTGGATTCCAAAGGAGTTACAATTTATTGTTTAAATACATTTGAAAAAAAAAAAAAAAAAAAAAAAGAACTTTTTGCCCCCACACCCCTGCCCCTGGCAAACCCTTAAGATTTTCTAGCTCGTGAAAGTACTTCATGTTTGACTTCAGGACACCTGCTTAGATTCCAAAAGCCAAATAAAGCTAAAATACTTCGTTGAGGCTTCTTAAGGACAGCCCAGGATGTGCTGCAGCTGTGTGGAACCAACGAGAGTTCTCTGTAATGGATAGGATTGAAAAAAGCCATTTATTGTCTGCTTAAATACTAATTGTGTTTCCTCACCCTTTTTAGCCATATATAGAAGAAATTTGTGATAGTCTCCGAGGAAAAATATTTCAGAAATTTATGGAAAGGTATGAACATGGAATATTACCTGAATTAGCTGCCTAATGTAGTGGGAAGGTTTCTTCAGTACTGCTGTAAATAAGGCTAAAAATGGGTGTTAATAGACCATTAATCAGATGGAATTTATCAGCAAGCTTTGTGGGATGTCCTGATCAGTGTCAGGATGTGTGAGTAGAACAACTGGAAAGCTGAGGGATTTCTCAGTCACAGCAGGGAGAGGTTGGAGTTTGGGCTCCAAGGTGTGAAAAGGCAGAAGTGGGGTTTTGGGGATATTCTCTGGGTGCCCATCTCTGGTGTGGGACTGGGACACCCAGTCCTGGTGCTTTGGGACTGGGCCCCTTGAAATGAAGGTGTAATAAAGGATTGAAGGCACAAGCCTGGCTTAGCAGAGCAGCCTCTCCTGCTCCTGTGTCAGGCTCTGGAAAGCTCAGCTGCCACCCAGAAACACCCAAATCCACTCCCTAAACTGGTTTGGTGCCATTTTGTGATAATTATAGAAATGCCTCCATAAATCTGTTATTTCTTACTTTGAAAATAAATACTTAATTATTCATGTAGGAATAAGCAACTATTTTATGGTTTTTTTTTCCCCAAAGCCTGTGGTATTGCTGATGTTTTCCCTATTTTAAGATACAATGAGTTTAAAACATTCCTTGGAGTATATGGAGGTTCATTAACATAAATCATGCTGCCTCTGTTTTCTTATCATTATCTTCCTCTTGCTGTAATTTAATTGTTTGTTAATTCCAAACGTAGTCGTTTAAAAATTGAAAACCATCTTTGAATGGTTGAAAACCCTGCGAGAGAGATGTGGGGACACAGTGAGCACTTACAGGGATAAGGTTATCTGCTCCCTTCCTCTCCCAAGGATGTAAAACGTGGAGTGTGCTCTGCCTGGGAATTGTTTTTCTTGGTAGGGGTAAGATTACAGTTGGTGAAAGGAAGGCTGTCATTTATTAAATACCACCCCACGCCCTAGCTCAGACAAGATTTTAAATATCAGAGTCTTGACATTTCCTGTAATACTCTACACAATAGTCTCAGACAACTTTTAAACTTTTTTCTTTTTTTTTTTTTTCTTTTGCAGTGACAAGTTTACTAGATTTTGTCAATGGAAAAATGTAGAGCTAAATATTCATGTAAGTACTTACAAGTATATTTATCTTGTCAGAGGCTGATACAGGAAAGAGAATGTTCAGTTTCGAATCCTGCTCTGCAAAGGCCTCATTAAGGAGGGTGGTGGATGTCACTGCTCTGCTATTCTTAGGCACAACCCTGATGATTCCTGTCTGGACGTCCCCTCTGCCTTCCTCTGTTAATAGAATTTTGATTTTTTAATGGCTCAAAGAGCTGAACTGCCAGAATTGCTGCTCTTTATCAGCCCCAATCCCTGTCTCCCTTTCCCACTCCAGTCCTGCCGTGATCCCAGCACCCTCTGAGCCCCTTCCCTTGGCCTCTGCTTTTGTCCCTCTGCACTTCTCTCTGACAACTTGGGCTGCAAAAATAGCCCTGAACGAGACTGGCAGTTTTTGGGAGCAGCCTCATTTTCCCTATTCCTGCTTCACACTGTAGTACTTCCAAGTACATGGAAATATCAACAAGAAGGGGCTGCTTTTGCAGCACAATAAATGCTGTTGAATTACAGTTGAGGATCTCAACACTTAAATCATTTAGATGTTTTCACAGTACGTTTTTTAATGCTGAAAAATGAAGGTTTTGTTTTGTTGTTTCTGTTTTCCATTTGCAGCTGACCATGAATGATTTTAGTGTACATAGAATAATAGGAAGAGGGGGATTTGGTGAAGTGTACGGCTGCAGAAAAGCAGACACTGGAAAAATGTGAGTATCACACACTCTGTGGCAGAGGTGATGGTAAACTCTGGACTAGTAAGGAAATCCTTCTAATAATTTCTTAGGAAATCACTGGAAAGCAGTGTCACGTTGCTCTAAAGTCCTTTGTGATGAAGTTTTATCCCCAGAGGTTCTGATTCCTGGCTCACTGGAGGCTCAGTTTGCTCTTGGATCCTGTTCTGTGCTGTGCAGGGGCTCAGTCTCACACAGCTCCTGGGCACATGGAAGTGCCCATGTGGTAAAATCAGTGGGCATGTGGAAATGCCCATGTGCTCCAACAATTCCCTGCATCAGAGGCTGCCAGGGCAGAGGGATGTTCCATGGAAGCTGTGGTGGCTGCTCAGGTGTCACCTGCTCCAGGGGGAGCTGCGGGAACCTGTGCCCAGTGCTGGGCACTCAGGGCTGTGCCAGCGCCCATTCCCAGTGTGCTGTTCCCAGTTTGGGGAATTGCATCAGTGCCTGCCCCGTGTGTGGTGAAAGCAGTGATCCTTGCTGCCCCTTGGAAGGGGATATCCCAGTGTTGGGCTTGTGCTTCCCTGAGCTCTCAGTGGGAACTCCAGGGTCCACCCTGGGTGGTTTTTTATTCTTTTTGTGATCTCACCATTCACACACCTCCCCTGATCATCAGGTTTCCATTTCTAGGCATCGTTGTCCCATGATGTTCTGACCTGAGCATCTGGGCATGGATTTAAGCAGTTGATCTCAACATCAATCCATTTCTTTACACCCCACCCTTTCATCTTGCTTTGCTCCTAACAATTTTAGTCCATGGCCCATTGTTAAACTGTGAGCAGAGCGTGTGTGAGGTGCCCTGTCTCTGGTTCCAGCTGGCTCCCCTGGCACTTGTGTGTGCCTGACATCCCTGACAATAATAAACTTCTGACTCTGAACAAGTGGAAGACATCTTAATGTTGCTATTATTATATTCAGTATTTTCTGCAGTGACTTCAAGTATTTATATTAATACTCTTACTAACAACGCTGGCTTTATTCTTGCTTTGGTACTTTTTGTCTGTGTACAATTCATTCATTTGTCCATGTACAAAAATAAACATTTTATTTAGCTTGAGGCACACTCAGCAGGCAGTTCTCAGAGTCCCAGCCATACTCATGTCTGGTAGGGCTCTGGCAGGAGGTGGATAAACCTTGGGAAGTGAGAAGGGCAGGAAAAGTGAAGCAAAGGACAGGAAAAGTGAAGCAAAGGAGAGGTTTTATCAGCTATAAATAGAGCAAAGGCAAGTGAAATGTGGGGAAACCAACCTTCTTTTCCAAATTTGAGGCAAAAGTTTACATGAGGCTCAGCTTCTGGGTAGAGGTTTGGTTTAATTCTTCCTTGATCCAAACCCATGTGTGCCCATCCCTAACCCAGACCCCATCCCCCTTAGATGGCTGCCTCTGCTGCCCTTAGAGCCTGCAGGGAGCATGGGCAGCCTCCCCTCCCTCCCAGGTAACACCAGCAGTGTTCACTGAGCACCCACACCCCTGAGGCTTCTGCCAACCACCCCTGCAAGGATCTCTGAGAGGGGCCAGAAGCAGGATGCAGCCAGCATTCCAGGGAGAGGGAAGCAGGACAGTGACAGACTTGATTTGGGACAGGTTCCCAGGGAAGCTGTGGCTGCCCCATCCCTGGAAGTGTCCAAGGCTGGGTTGGACAGGGCTTGGAGCACCCTGGGCTTGTGGAAGGTGTCCCTGCCATGGCAGGGGTGGCACCGGATGAATTTAAGGTCCCTTCCCACCCAAACCATTCCATGATTCTGTGATTTCCATCAGCCTTGACCATCCCCAGTCCCTCTCCCTGGTCAAGGCAGAGTCAGGGGTTATTTTTACTCATCCTTCACAGACTCCTCAGCAAGAACACATGAATAATATTCCCAGTCTGGAAACTTAAAATTTTCACCCTCACTCCCCCACTCCCAACACGCTGATGGCAGGAATGAGATCACAAAAGCTTTTGGGAGCTGGAGCCCAGGTGAAGCCCCGGGGTTGGCTGGGGCTGGCACTGTGAGGCAGATGGGCATTAAAGCACTGCTGTAATTTGATGTCTTCCTAAAAATCCATGGGTGCCCACGTCTAGGAGTCTTCTGTGGAGGAGCACAAGTGTCCTTCTCGCTGATGTCTATTAATGAACTCGCCCAACATCTTGGAAAAACACCCAGCCTGTATCATATCCTCCTGTGGTTGGTGGTTGTTAGGGTAACATCCTTTGTGAGCAAAATTTTATTAATTTGTGTAGCACAGATGGTAGAAGACTAAAAAAGCTTTCTTGTGTGTATCTGACCTTTTTCTGAGTAGAAAGAAAATTAAGGAAAAAAAAAAAATGTATATAAAACTCAGCGTGTGTTTGAGAAGATATTGCTTTCCTGGTAGAGTTGAAACTGTTGGAATTAAATGGAACCATAACAGAGTTTCTGTTATTTAATTCCTATGGAAGATCCTTGCTTGTAGCTATGAGAAAATGAATATATGTTGTGTAATTCCCATCTCACTGTGATGGCTTGGACGTGGAATTATTTGTTAAAGCACATTTCTCTGTTAGGAGGCTTCTGCTGGAAATGTGTTAATTCTGGGAGGTTTTGGAGGTTTCGTGTTTAGCCTGAAATGATGTTTTTAGTCCTGGGTTTAAGTCTTTTTAGTCTTTCTTGCTTACAGGATCCTGCAAATGTGCATGGCCTGGCTGCCAGTGAGTAGTACTGAGAGAGGAGTATTTTGTGCTTTTTCTGAATTGTTGTTGGTTTGTTTTTTTTTTCTCAGGTATGCAATGAAATGTTTAGATAAGAAGAGAATTAAGATGAAGCAAGGAGAAACATTAGCCTTAAATGAAAGAATTATGCTGTCTCTTGTCAGTACAGGAGTAAGTATCACTATTTGTTATTCTTTCTTTCTTCCATGTAATGGAAAAGCTGTTACATATAATGCATATTCCATCAGTTCCTTTGTGTGACATGCAAAAATGAACCTCCACTGGAGCCACCCCCTGATTCTTTGCAATGTGTCTGAAATGAGAAGGGAAAACCAAACTTGCTTGGTCCATTTGGGTCCTACAGAATGAGCATCTTTGCTGCAGAGGCTTGAGGGGGGTGCCCATTTCTGAGGTAAATCATCCTCCCCCCCTCCTGGCTTTTTAAATATCCTTTTTTTAACTATTTCTGTTTGAAACTTTTCCAAAACATGGTTCTGTCTTGTAAAAAAGATTCCTTTTTTGCTCTGGTTACATAGTGCTGTAGTAGAATCTAAAGTGCTACTGCAGAGAAAACTCCAGTTCATCCTTCCTTTCCTGTTACTCTGATATCCAATTTTTATTTTTGTTGTACTTCAGCTGAGTCAAGGTGTACCAAGCCAGTCTGCCCATCTAATCTATTTATAAATTGCATTAAAATGGGATTAATTAAAATTAAAATGGAATAAAAGTCGAAGCCATCACTGGTGTATGCAAAAAGCCAGCACCTGCCTGGCGTTGGCTGCCCAGCACTGGGTGGTGGCTGAGGTGTGTTGGGCTCAGAGAAATTCCAGGCAGGATTGGAGGTGGCTCTGCCCTCAGTGTGGTGACACCGTGGTTGCCATGGCTACGGGTGATGCTGGCAGGAAGGTTCACTTCCCTCACCTTGTGGTGCATGAATTAAACACTCAGTGTGGGAACACAGCCCCCGTTCCCAGCAGACACGGGAGGAGTGAGGAGGAATCGTCAGTGGTTTTGTTCCAGGCTTGTACAAGAGCTGTGCAAAGAGGAGAATTCCCTGCAGTGGCACAGAGCAAACAGTGGGATTTCTTCTCAAGGACCAGGGCTTTGTCCTCAGAGATCAGAGGATCTTTTGTGTGGGACAGACTTTGAAGATCCTCGAGTCCAGGCATTATCTCAGCATGGCCACCACTGAGCCAAAGCTCCAGGGAGACCTCAGAGCCCCTTCCAGTGCCTGAACGGGCTCCAGGAGAGCTGCAGAGGGACTTGGGACAAGGGGGAATGGCTTCCCACTGCCAGAAGGCAGGATTAGATGGGAGATTAGGAAGGAATTCTTCCCGGTGAGGATGCTGAGGCCCTGGCACAGGGTGCCCAGAGAAGCTGAGGCTGCCCCATCCCTGGAAGTGTCCACGGTCAGGTTGGACAGGGCTTGGAGCACCCTGGGATAGTGGAAAGTGTCCCTGCCTTGTGGGGTTGGAACTGAATGAACTTTAAGGTCCCTTCCAACTCAAACCATTCTGGGATCTGTGATTTATCCATTCAGACTTTTTAATTAAGTTACCTGTTTTCACCAGAGATAAGCTGTGGCTTGTCCATGTGTGTCAGGTTTCCTGAAAACCAGTGGGGAGTAGGTCTGTAGCAGAGAATAGGCAAGAAATCGAGGTAAATGAGCGATAATTGTCCCATTAACTTCAATTAGTGATTCTGTGGCTCCAGCACTAAATGTGAATTTGCATGTCTAGAGATTCGAAGAGAAAATAGTTCAGGAGCTGCTGGTGGAGGCAGTTTTCTCACAGGCCAGCACACGGTGGGGCTTTGAGCAGGGGGAGCAGCAGGAGGAACCATTTCTCTCTTTCGTTAAGGATTATCAGCTCGTTAGAGTGACATTTCTTTCAGATTCTCACAAATTTGAAAGGCTTTGAAGAGAGGTTTTGTACAAAATGCTGCTGGTTCAGGTCAGGTACACCTGGGCAGCAGAGGCTGCAGCACTCGGAATATGCAGGATGAGATAGGTTTGAAAGTGGTGGAATTAAGAGAATTCCTTCAATCCCTGAATAAAAGCTGAGGGGGGGCTGGAGTGGCATGTGCTGTGCCCAGGGACAGCACTGCAGAATGGAACTGGGAAGTTCATCAGTGTACAATTAGTCATTTTAACTGGGAATCCAGATGTCTGTGCAGAATGCAGAATAACAGCTGTGCAGATGACCCAGCTGGTTGTGTAATCACTTCTGTTAATCCACCTAAAGCTCTGGCATTCCCCAGCACTCCTGGAGCAGGGAGCTCCCATGCTGCAGGGGTGAGAGCAGCTTTTCGTGGGTTCAGGAGTACAACAGGCACCTCTGCAGGGCATCTGGAGCCTCTTGGATGGGCCTGGGGACACTGAGCTGGGCTCTGCAAGGCTCAGTCTGCCTTGGAGTCTTTGCTGTGTCACTGTGGTGTAACGGGGACAAACTGTCAGTGAGCTTTGGGTTTCCTCTTCTGCAAGGCACAGGCCTCATCTTCCCCTCCCACACAGACCTTCGGGCTGGAAAGGCATTGTGAAATCCTTGGAAGGTCACAGAGTAGGGAAAAAGAGTTTACTTTCTGTTAAATATTTAATTTCTGTAGTAGCCAATATTTGCCTGATTTCTGTTCAAAAAACTGGGACATGGAAATCACCATGGCAGTGATGGAGCCTATGAAAGCAGCCAGCCCCGGGGTGCTGTTTGTGGGAGGAAGTGGTTATTCCACGAATCTTCTCCTGAGGGTAGGAGGGGATCATTCCATCTCTCTGTTGCAAGACCAGGGGCCGTGCAGGGCTTCTCTCTGTTGTGATTCCCAGTTTTTTGCTTCTGAAAAACCTCAGCAGTTCAGCCACCTTACCCAGATCTTGAGATAATTTGATTAATGGCTGGATCCAAGATTCCTTCCAAGGGATGAGAAATAGAATCACAGAATCCTAGAACATCCTCAGTTGTCCCTGCCCAGGACACCCCGGAAGTCCTACCCACCGTGAGGTGGGTCTGAGATCAATAATTTGGGGTTTTTTTTGGACAGAACTGGTATTTGGTTTTCATGTTGCACATCTTTGAGTGACACATCAGGCCAGAGCTGCCCTCCAGTTAAAATGGGGCACAGCTGCTCTGTGCTCTGAACACCTTTGTCCTCTCTTTGCTGTCACTTTGTGCCCCCAAAGCCGAGTGCTTGGCTTTCAGGCAAGAGTCAGAACAAAAGGTTTCCTCCTAGAGCACTTTTTAATGTGCTAATGTCTTTAAAATATCTTATTTCTACATTATTTTTATGCTTGCTCTAGTATTTTTTTTTCCTTCTACATGATTTATTACCACAAATTTGACTTCAGCAGTTCTCTGGACTCAATCCAGGATTGTTTGGATGTAAGGAGCTCTTTCCAAACTGGTCTTAATTCACACATTAATGTCATAATGTTGCTTATTTTCATCAGAGCAGAAACTTGACTGCAATGAAGAATTGCTCTCCTGGGAAATTGGTTTTATTGCTTTATGTGTCCTTTAGAAAAATAACTGTAGGGTGTTTTTTTTTTTTTTAATTTTTATGCTGTAAAATACTCTTTAGCTGTGGTTTTTGTGTCAGGAAAATACTGCAGTACAGTTTTTCTCTCTGTTAAGCAGGGAAAGGGTAGTGATGGAATTAAGAATGCTTGCACAAAAATGAGTTATGCATCACATTTACACTTCCAGATGTGTGTTTTCCGATTATTTGAAAAATTTATTTTTCAAATCTGTAAAAATATAGGCAGGCTATGTTCTGGTGTAGAAAAAACCCTTTTATTTATCTATGTGTGGTGTTTAAATTCTACCACTAAATCCTTCTGGGTAATTAGATTGCTCTGAAATTTTAGGAGTCCTGCTTGGGGACACTTCTGAATTACCCAGTCGATGCGGGAAATGAAGTTAATAATTCTGCTAAAGCTGCTGTTGTGAAGTTAAGTGGCAGCTCCAATAGTCCCCAGCACAGAGTTCATAACCAGAGGTGCTATCTCATGTTAGACACCGTGTCAGGCTCCTTATTTGTAGGGCCATTTAGGAATTTGGCTTTTTTTCTTGGATGTTGTGCAGGCGTTTCACACCCATCCCTCCCCTCTGCGGGGAGCGTTTGGGGTGAGCAAAACATAAAGGGTTGGAGCAGGGTGGGATGTACCCAAACACTTTGGGGGGTCCCTGGCGTTCCAGCCAGGTCTCTAAACCTTTCTGTTTGAACCTCGTGGAAGGATGAAGGGGCTCTGAAGTGTCCCTGTCCCTCCCTTTCCTCTCTCTGGAGCCGGGCCCGCACTGCCCAAGGCCGCCGTGTTTTTGCTGTTTCTAAATCGGGAAGGGAGCGAGTTCCTGTCAGAGATTCCCAGAGCTTTCCCTCGTCCGTCCTGCAACGCTGAGCGCCGTGTTGGGAGTCACGTGAGGCCACGCTCTGCTTCCTGCAGGGTGTCCTGGGCTCCTTTGGGATGGTCTCCCTGCCCCCCTTGGAGTTTTGGGATCACATGTGGGATGAGGCAGCAGAGCAGTTCCTGAAGGGTTCACTGCAGACTCAGCAAACAGCCCTGGGGTCTGGAGAGTTTCCTGGGCTCTTGGAGCTTCTCTTCTGCCTCCTGGACTGTGGCAACTGCTTCCCCTCCGGGTGCTGGCAGGGTGGGGGGAGCTGAGCTGAACCTTCCTAAGTCCCGGAGGATTTTTGGAAGCCTCATTGTCCCTCCTGGGGGTGCCAAAGAATCGATGCCTTCTCCAGCCACCTAGAAACAGAGACTAGACAAGAGTAAGGGAATAAAGGTCGGTATTTATTGGAAGGGCCTTCAAGGCACACCCTGGGGGAGCCAGAGGCTGCCTCCAAAAAATGGACCCCAAGATGGATCCCAGGTCACGAGTTCTTCACACTTTTATAGGTTTGGTTCATTTGCATATCAGGGTTAATTCTCCAATTAAAGCCCCAGTTTAATGATGTAATTCCCCTCAGCTTGCTCCCCCCTTAGAGGCTTTGGTTTACACATTTTGGGCCTAGAAGAGCCTGGCTGTCCCTGAAGGCAAAGCCTGGAGAGGCTTTGTTGTGTCTGCCCAGCACGAGAGAGCAGAAATTACGGGCTACAAGGAACTTCAGAGTTACACTCTAAGCAGTACAGAATTTGAAAATATAAAAGTTAAAACCTAAGGCATCAGTACCACAGCCTTCCCTGGAAGGTGTCCCTGCCCATCTGGAACAAGATGAGCTTTAAGGTCCCTCCCAACCCAAAGAATTCCGTGATTCCATCCCGTACGGCTTTGGAGAAGAAGTTGATAAAGTCATGGCCACCTCCAAGAGCCTCCTGGCTTGTATCAGCAGGACTGTGGCCAGCAGGACCAAAGCAGTTCCATTCTTCATGGAAAGGGTTCTCCAGCCCTGGCACAGCTGCCCAGGGCAGTGGTGGAGTCACATCCCAGGAAGGATTTAAGAGATGTGTGGATGTGGCACTTGGGGACATGAGTTAGTGGTGGCCTTGGCAGTGCTGGGGGATGGGCTCGATGATCTCAGAGGGCTTTTCCAACCTCAGCAATTCCATAATTGTTAATTAGCCCTTGCATCCAGCACAGGCCCAGTGCAGAGGAAGATCTGCCAGCTGCTGCCGTGGGGTTTTGAATGTGTGTCCTGGAGGTTCCAGCACACTGGGAATAAAGATGTGTTTTTCCAGTGGAATTTTTTATGGCTGCTTGTCTTAAACATGGGATGAATTAAGGTTGCAGGTGCATCTGGAGGTGGGGTGTAACCCATCCCCACCCTGGCTGCTCTGCTCTGACTTCCTAAACCTGCTCCCACCCGCCTCGTGTTGTGGGTTTTGCACAATCTGGACGTTGCTGTTGCTGCTTCCTGGACATTGTAACGCTCCAGAATCCTAACTTCCTGCCTGGTGTGTTCACATTCCTTCAATCCTCTGTTGGAAATGCTGCTGGGAGCCAAACACCTTCACTGTCACCTGGGCAGGGCCCTCCTGGGGGGACAGGGGTTACCACTGTAGCTGCATTTCAGGAGTGAGGCTAGAACTTGGGAATACTGGCAAATAGCACAGGGGAAAAAAACAGATGTATTTTTAGCTTTCCTAAGTCACCCTTTGCTCATTGCCTGAGGTGAAACCTCTTTGCTCTTCCCTTGCAGGACTGCCCTTTTATAGTCTGTATGACCTATGCCTTCCACACCCCTGACAAGCTCTGCTTCATTCTGGACCTCATGAATGGTAAGCAAGACCTGTGGAGATGATGATGATGATGATGATGGTGGTGACGTTACAGGAATTTTGGCAGGATTGCTGAGATGGTTGGTCCCTCAAGCCCGGGCTGCTCTATGAGCTGATTTATTCATCTCTCCACAAACCAATGTGTGGTACAGCCTTTTGCTTGTGTGGAAGTCCTCTGCTGGATTAGTCACTGAATGCAAATGTTTATGAAATAAATGTGGTTTAAAATGGAGTTTCAGAGTGATCAAATCTCTCGATGAACTTTCTCAGCTGTTTTGTCACCACGTAGACTTGCAGAGGGTGGGGCTGTGTGCTCTGCAGGTGATAAGAACCTACAAAAGCTGTGCTGTTCCCCCACAGCATCACCCTGCCTGCCTGCAGGGTAAGATTTTACTGTTCATTTAGTGACATTTCAATTCTTCCCGTTTCAGGAGGAGATTTGCACTACCACCTCTCCCAGCACGGAGTGTTTTCTGAAAAAGAGATGAGGTTTTATGCTACTGAAATCATCCTGGGGTTAGAGCACATGCACAATCGCTTCGTGGTGTACAGAGACCTGAAGGTAATGGTTGGTGGGTGCCTGCATTCACCCAGGCTCACAAATAACTTCATGAATTACCTTACCTGAGACCTTCCCTTGGCAGGATTATTTCTTTATCTGCCTGGTTTTTGTAATAAGGTTTCAAAGTCCTTCTAATCTGTGCCATTATCCAGTTTAACCAGCCTGGGAGAGGCTTCCTGGGGGTCACAGTAAATCCTGTGCAGTGTTACTTATCTTCTTGATGGGAATAATTTAGAGGATCTGCTGTATTTCTGGGAGCCCTGAAAGAGGCCTCTGTGTGTGTGATGGGGGACAACAGCAGGGGAGTTGCTGGAGGGGGTTTCACTGACAGCTGGGAAGTCGAGGACAGGTCCCAGAGAAGGGTCCCTGGACCAAGTGACACCACAAGGGGATGAAAGTTTGCCCAGAGACTGAGAATTAAAGGTGTGAGAGCCACACACAGACCCTGCTGTGAAGAAACCAAAAGCAGCTTGAGGCCAGAATGGATTATTCATTTATTACCTGCTTTGTGTTTCAAACCTTGCCTGGTTGTACTCTTCTGGTATTCTGTCTTTCATAACCTGTGGAGTTGATGGTAGTGCTCTGTGAGAATGTAGATTTTTATCTGTAGAGTGCCCAGTCTACTGATGTTAAATAAAAAATGGGCAATTACCAATTACCAGGGAGTATTGATGTTTGAGTTGCTGTGTTGTGAGAGTTTGCACTTGTGGCAGCTGGGGAATAGCAAGCACTCACCTCCCTGTGTTGGTTTCCAGCCTGCAAATATCCTGCTGGATGAACATGGGCACGTGAGGATATCAGACCTTGGGCTGGCTTGTGACTTTTCCAAAAAGAAGCCACATGCCAGTGTGTAAGTATTATATCTGGGAGCTTTGCTGCACACACAGGTAGTGCTAAATACATCCTGAATATGTCTTTAGAATTTAACTTTGCCTGAAGGGGAGGAATGACACTTGTGTGGCCCAGGCTTGCTGAGCTGGAGGCTCTAATGAGGTTTTTCGGGCTCCTCTCCCTGTTTTCCTGCACAGTTGTAGCAGCTGATGTGTAGGCATGGCTGGGAGATGACACATTATTTTGGGATGATTCACTGCTCAGAGAAGAACCCGGCTGAGTTAAAGTACCAGATTGCTTTAATTGTCCCAACCTGGTAATTAAGATATTCCCAAACTGACTAAAATCCTGGATTTATTGTGTCTTTGTCTTTCTGGATTTTCTTAGAACTGGAGGCAAATTATGTTCCTTTCTGCCTCTTGCCATCAGGATTTAACTAGGATCTGAATTCCCAGAGTTGTGTGTGGATTCACATCTTACCTGGCACATTTTATTCTTAAGTCCTCAATTGCCCTGATTTAGTCTCAGAATTTATGCAAAAAGGGAAACTCCAGCCTGTCACACCTTAAAAGATTTGCAATTCAGTAGCTTCTTGAAAAAAGTCCATGTTTTGAGTATATCAAGGGTAAAAGCAATACCTGGTGGCTGCTTCTAGTGATGCCCAGAGCTGAGCTCAGGAGCGTCCTGTGCTCACACAGGTGACACACAAAACCCATTGGAAGCAAAATAAAATCGTTAAAATCAATTCTTTCCAAACTGGGCTGTCTTATATTGAGAGAACACTGATTTTGGATGATTTTGTTCCCGGTGATAGCCTTGGATGTAATGAAAGTTTTGTGCTGTTGTGCTCTGCAGAGGAACCCACGGGTACATGGCCCCCGAGGTGCTGCAGAAGGGCACAGCCTACGACAGCAGTGCTGACTGGTTCTCCCTGGGCTGCATGCTCTTCAAGCTGCTGAGGGGGTGAGTGGGGCTCCTGCCTTGCCTTTGGGAGCCTGGGGGCCTCTGCGGGTGTCCCTTGGAATATCAGAGTGTCACGTGTCACAGGTTGTCTGAAATGATCCCTCAGTGCTGACCCACATCTGCATGTGAGACAAAACCAGGCTTTTCCTTCCAAACCAAACCCAACCCAAGCCCTGCTTCCTGTAGTAGCTACAGATGTGGGACATCAAGGCAAGTCCTCTGTCTGCTCTTTGAACTGCTGCTGCCAGCAGTTTACTCCTCTCTTGGCAGCTGGTAGTATTTTAAATGCTGTGCTGTTGCTCCTTGGAGTGCACTAAGCAGCCCTGTGAAACTGTGGGCTTTGTGTTATGCTGAGACCTGGTGTTGTGGAGAAGCTCTTGGCTGCTCTGATCCCTTTTTGTGTGCTGCTCAGCCTTCCCTCCTGCAGGGTTTGGGGCAGGTACAGAGCGTGGATCCTTCCATTTGCTGAATCTGGCCTGTTACCTTATCAGCGTCCAAAGGTCCATGATAATTACAGCTTTGTCAGCAATTACTTTCTCATTAAACTTACTAGAATTGATTAATACCATGGGATTTATCTGAGCAGTCAACAAGCACCGATGGGGAAGTGCTTGTTGAAAATGGCATCCTCACTGTTAATGGCAAACCAGAAGAATCACAGGCTTTTCACAGTACTTCTCTGCAAAGATTGATCATTAGGTCATCCTGTGTCCTCACACATAATTAATTATAAGCTTTTATCTCCATCCAGACACTGTACAAAGGAAGGTCAGTGTGTGACTTGTGAATTGAACTCTAGAGCTGTATCAATTGAACATTAATTGTGCACAAAACAGGCTATGTAAGAGTGCAAATAGAGAAGTGGTGTTTAAATTGCCACTCTTTGGGCTGTGATTCTCCCTGGCAGAGATGTTCAGGGTGGTATCAGTGCTCAGCCAGAAGCCAGAGCATTTTTCACGGTGAACTCTGGTTCCTCATCTCTTCTGAAGCCAATTAAACACATCCCAAAACAAGGGCTGGGCTCATGGTGCCATTTCTTGGTGTTTGGTAAATTTAGTCTGGCACAGAATCTGCCCATAAGTCACCAGTGATTCATTTTCTTCCCTGATCTACTCAGAGCCTCCTTGTCAGAGTACATGAGGCTGTGTGGGAACCATTTACCTGTCATGCTAAAAAGAGAAATATTGAAGTCCTGGTCTGTCCATTGCATCCATCAATCAGAACATTTTTGAGGATAAAAGGGAAATAACTCGGGAGTAGCAGGTCTCCAGTTGAAACATGCTGGTGCACTCAGCCATGTGGCAAGCCAGAATGCTTTAGAATAGCTAATTAATGGAATTGATAAGTGAATAACATTTTGATTTCGAAAAATAATCATCCCCTCAAGGTTTTGAAGAAGAGAAGCAGGGACTATATCCTAAGTGTAATTAAAATATCTCTTACTACAATGCTGCTTCTTTCTTTCATGAAGGGCTGTGTGATAAATCTCTAATGTGCCACACTCTTCCATAGCTTAGAGGAAAATTCAAACTCAAACCAGAATTATAAAGCAGGAAAGGGATCAAGCTGATAATTTACTAGATACCATCAGATATTTTCCCAGTGGTTGATGCTGTGGGATCTGTGATTGCCTTCTCTCTTATCTCCTTACTCTCCCTAATGGGGAGTGATGAGTTCAGTGGGTCATGCTCAGCTTCCCTATAAAAATCCATGGATTTAAATCCCTGTGGGTGATGGCTGCTCAGGGTTTCCTTGTTAGCTGATAACTGTTCAGGTTTTTGGGAGACAGATGTAATTGGTGAGGCATTTGAAACACCTCTTTAAGGCCAGATCACTGTTTAAGAATTACCCAGCTTGTTTGCTCATCTTCCTGTGGATCAGATTGTGGTGCAGGACAGGATTGATGAGGGGGAAGGATGGGACTAACAGGATGCTCCACTCTTTCCTGGCATTGCCACAGCTGAACTCCCCTGATAATGCTGTAGCTTTACATTTATTAGTGGTGGGTTTTTTTTACTTCTTTCCACAGGCACAGCCCTTTCAGGCAGCACAAAACCAAAGATAAGCACGAGATCGACCGGATGACGCTCACCGTGGTAAGGCCTGGCCTCAGAGACATCCCCGTGTTCCCTGAGCTCCCATTTCCCCTAAAACTGGAACTGCACCCCCTGCTCTCCCAGAGAGCTGTGTTTGCACATGGCAGAGCAGTTAACAAACACCATCAGAGACAAGAAAGCAGAACACCCCACTTCCATCGTGGAATATCTCTTTGTACTTCCTTTCTCCACAGAATGTGGAGCTCCCGGATTCCTTTTCTCCCGAGCTGAAGTCCCTTCTGGAAGGGCTCCTGCAGCGGGATGTGAGCAAGAGGCTTGGATGCCAAGGAAGAAGGTAGGTGTTGTCTTCTCCTTGGACCTCTGCCTTGAAAAATTTCCACTTCTCTGTCAATGAGTGAACTCATTTCAAGTGAAAATCTGCTTCCTGTTGTGAGGATTTTAATTTTGGAAAGAGAACATTAAAAAGTGCTGCTGCATGGAATTACATTTCAGCTTCCTTTGGTTTGGACTTTTTTTTTTTGGACAATTTCTGTCCTTAAAGCCTTCCCTTGAGTTCCCTGCAGTCATGCTTGCATTGGGTGGTGTTCCTCCTTCTCATCCCTCCGTTGTTTTTCTGGTTTTGCCTGATCTGTTTTGGCATGAAATCATATGACTTGACTCAGACACACTGATAGGAAAATTTTATTGCTTTTATTGTATCTGTAATGATAGGAGCATATTACATACAAAAAAATCCCCAACCCAATCCCAAAACCACCCAGCAAAAAGCTGTGAATATTGCTGGTACTGCCTGTATCATTTAATTATTCTAAGGAAAAGAGCTTTTGTTTTGTTTCTTGAGTACAAAACACTCCTTGCTCCTGCCAAGCTCACCTTGCTCGTAGCTGTTCAATGAATTGTTATCTCCTGTTTAAAAAGCAAGTGTGAGACTGGGAGAGAATAGGAGAGGAGTAAACAACTGTTGGGAAACCACTGGGATGAGTGATAACAGGTAATGGTCACACCTGAGCCTGGGGCTGGCTCCAATTCCAGTGGGAGATTGAGAGGGTTTTTGTCTTGGAGCCCTCTTTGATAATGACCCGAGATTGTTTTTCCCTGGGGCCTAACAAGAGCAGTTGATTATTTTCCCATAAAATTTGTGTCATGTGAAATGGTGTGGAGTAATGTGGTTATTTACAGGTAGTGATTGGGATCTGCCAAAGGATCCGTGTTTGGGATCTGAGCCAGATCAGTGTTGGGATCTGACCCAGATCAGTGTTTGGGGCCTGACACAGAGCAGTTTTTGGGATCTGACACAGAGCAGTGTTGGGATCTGACCCAGATCAGTGTTTGGGGCCTGACACAGAGCAGTTTTTGAGATCTGACACAGAGTAGTTTTTGGGATCTGACACAGAGCAGTTTTTGGGATCTGACACAGAGCAGTTTTTGGGATCTGACGCAGAGCAGTGTTGGGATCTGACCCAGATCCGTGTTTGGGATCTGACACAGAGCAGTTTTTGGGATCTGACCCAGAGTGTTTTTGGGATCTGACCCAGATCAGTGTTTGGGGCCTGACACAGAGCAGTTTTTGGGATCTGACACAGAGCAGTGTTGGGATCTGCCCCAGATCAGTGTTTGGGGCCTGACCCAGATCAGTGTTTGGGATCTGACACAGAGCAGTTTTTGGGATCTGACCCAGATCAGTGTTTGGGATCTGACACAGAGCAGTGTTGGAATCTGATCCAGATCCTTGTTTGAGCACTGCTCCAAGTGTTTCCACATGAAAATCTTCTCTCCTGTCGCTTACTGAAGAATTTTTATGTTTTCCTTGCAAAAAAAAGCTTTCCCCGATACTCTGAAGTGATAGAAGTGTGACCTTTGAAGGCTTTGTATTTCTTGAATCCCCTTGAAAAGCCCCTCCTTTTGTTGACTTCAGTCATTTCTATTTTGCAGCGCACAAGAAGTAAAGGAACATCCTTTCTTCAAAGGCATTGATTGGCAGCAAGTCTATTTACAGAAGGTAAAGTATGAAAACAGTAATTTTAGCTTACTTGCTAAAGCAGCAAAAGGAAAATAAACCCCAACAGGTACTGAACAGAATACTCGAGGGTCACAGAGCCCAGCCCTTGTGCTCACTCACACAAATACAGGGAGGGTTGTTGATGAATATTCATTACTACAGATCTACCTGATTGTTTGGGGTGAGTTTTTACATTTCCAGGGTCAAGTGACTTCATGGTTTGCTGTCTCTAAACTGAGGAGTTTTATCCCTAAATTTTTGAAGGAGCTTTAATTAAAAGAAATGGCAACAACTTTGCACTGAAGTTTAATTCCAAGGGGGACACTCTGGCACAGTCGAGTGTAATCTGTGCAAAAAAAAACCCAAAAAGGTTGTGCATAACTCCAGAATGGAGTTAAATAATGCCCATTAATTTGTCTTTAATGATGCTGCTTTTAATTTCTAGTACCCTCCCCCCCTGATTCCTCCCCGGGGAGAAGTCAATGCAGCAGATGCTTTTGATATTGGCTCGTTTGATGAAGAGGACACTAAAGGCATTAAGGTACCCAGCTCTCAGTGGTGGAGGGTGGCACTGGGACTGCTGTGCTTGGCTTTCCATGTGTGCTTGGCATTCCTTTGCTTCAGGGCTCTGGGTGTGCAAGGAATTCCTTCAGGTTGGGAAATTCAGTCCGTGCTGGTACCTTGGGCTGGTTCCCTCTTTGTTGTTGCCAAGTCCTCATGGTTTTAGATTAACTGAAATCTACTTTTCTTACCAAAAGTTTTATGTGATAAAGGAACTGTTTCAAATGGTCAGGGAACAATTGGGAAAGCTTCAGATTTTCAAGAATACCTTATGGTTTGTGTGTTTAGAAGTTGTGATTTATTTCTGGTAGCTTGGAGAAATGGAGCTAAACGTTATTTTAACAGCTGGGTGGTCAGAGAGTGGTGGGGAAAACTAACAAACTATGTTAGTAGTAACAATGTAATAAGTTAGAAAAATGGTCAAAAAAATCAGGTTTTGATATTATCCAAAATACAATGAAAATAATAGAAATAATTAAAAAAGAGAGAAGTTAGAGCTGCTGGCCCCTTTGGGACTCACATGAAGGGGGTGACCCCCTGTGAATTCCTCCACTCTCTGAAGTTTCCCTGGGACTTTGGGACAGCAGGGCTTAGGTCAGTGCCCTTCATTGTTTTCATCACCCATTTGTGCAGTAGATCAGACCTTGTTCTTGTTATTGCAGAAGTGAGTCAGGAGGGAAGCTAATTGTTCTAAACTTCATAAGCAAAAAGCCCCATTAAGTACTCACTGAGCCTAAAAGGGAGCTCGTCTGTCAGTGTCACCTGCTGTGGTGACAGAAGTTGGCACAGAAAAGTGCAGAGAGCCCAGGATGTTCTTTATCCCAGAAAATTCCACTTTTTCAGCATCCATGTTAGCCTGGCAGGATTCCAGCCTCCTGTAATTCTGGAATGCCAGAATTCAGAGGAGCATTTTTGCAAGGAGGAACCAGGCAATCTTTTTATTTATGGAGGGGATCAGATGTTTTCAATAAGATGATCTAGGGAGAAATCCTGTTGCTTCATGTGAAATATCATCAGGTCAGTGCTGTGTCATCTCCAGTTTGAACTCAGACTCTCACCTCTCAGGCTGCCTGTGGGATAAATTTACCCCTGGGGCTGAGTCAGGGAGGGATAGCACAGCCTCTCCTGGGTGTCACAGGCATCCAGAGGTGCCAGGAGCCCTCTCTGTTCAAGTTTGAGCACTTTGCTCTCCTCCCTGCCCCCTGGGATTATATTTATCCTGCAGGGTGTCCTGTGGCCCTGAGAAAAGCATGTGAGCTTTAGGGTTACAAGGAGGGAGCCAGCAGGGGATGCCTGTGGCTTTTCCCCCTTCCTCAGGTGCCCCAGGGAGTCCTTGCAACTGCAGAGAGATCTTGGTGTGTGTTTTCCTGCTGGGATGTGACCATGGATCTCTGAAAAGGAGGAGAATGTTTATTCCAGGAGTGTCTGGCCTGACTGCAGTAGGGGAATGAAGCCAACGCTGCTCCTACAGCTGTTGGTGCTGCATCCACATGGCTTTAAACCCCTCCAGGGATGGGCACTCCACCACTGCCCAGCTCAGTGCTGGACAACCCTTTTGGTGTGGAATTTATTCCTAATTTTCTTCAGTGCAATTCAATTTAAGTACTCAAAGGATTAGTGAGGCAAAGAATCCTTATAGCAGGGAAATTGAAGTCTGCAGCACGTGCTGATGAATTCTGAGGGTTAATTATTAAGGATATAAAGCCAAGCTGTGGGAGCATGGAAGGCATTGCTGTGGAAGAGGTATCTTATCAGTTATTCATGGAATTTTGTGCTGAGGAAGTTTTTGTGCAACGAAGTTAAGAATACTGCTGCTTCCGTTGGAGTAATTATTGAAATGTGAAGTCTAGAGAGCATTATGGGACAATGCTGAGGATTTTAGAGCTGTCCATCCACACAAGTTTTGAGCAGGTGGCCTGTCTTCTGCACATAAATTAATATCTTTGCTTCAATTAGTGTCTGTGCTTCTCTTGCTTGCATCTGTCTGTTTTGTGAAGGTTTGAGTTCAATCCATCTTGTCAAATAATACTGTTGCATGGGTAACTATTAACTGTTGGGGATAAGAATAGTGAAAGTTATTAAAATGTTGGGTTTTTTGTTGTTTTTCTCTTGCAAGTTGCTTGATAGTGACCAGGAGTTATATAAGAACTTCCCTCTGGTAATATCGGAGCGTTGGCAGCAAGAAGTAGCAGAAACTGTTTATGATGCAGTAAATGCAGACACAGATAAAATTGAGGCCAGAAAAAGGGCTAAAAATAAGCAGCTTGGCCACGAGGAAGGTAATCTGTCCTTACACTTCTCTCATCTTTTGCTGCTAGGTAGTAATTCCCGGGTTTGGAGTTGCACAGATTCCTGTTGCTGTCATTCCTGGGAATTGTTAGGATTCGTTTGATCACTGTCATGTTGCTTAAGATGTTTCTTAATGTTTTGAAATGCTGAATGATGACATCAGGGTTTGGAAAGAGATTCATGGAATCACAGAGTCCTGGAATGGTTTGGGTTGGAAAGGACCTTAAAGCTCATCCCGTTCCAACCCCCTGCCATGGGCAGGGACACCTCCCACTATCCCAGGTTGCTCCAAGTCCTGTCCAGCCCGGCCTTGGACACTTCCAGGGATCCAGGGGCAGCCACAGCTCCTTCCCTGGAGCCAGAGCCTCCCCACCTTCCCAGTCTGTGGGATTTGATTTCCTGCCCATGAGCTGGGAAGGGCCCCAGGAGTTTTTGCACAGCAAACTGCAGCTTGCACGGGGGTGCTGCATCAAACCCCCAAACTTTGGAGAGCACCATTCAGTGCTTTCAATAACCTCCTCCAGTGAAATACTTCTCTAAAGAGCCGAGTCCTGCCCTTGATCCCTGCTCTGCAGCCACAGCAGCTGTGCAGTTAGGGCAGAACTGGGGCCGTGTGTGTGATCTGAACCCGCTGAGGGCACGGCGGCTCCAGGGCTCCGTCCCCTCCTCACAGAGCTCACTCAAAATGCTTTAAGCTGTGCCTCCTGTAGCTTTGCTAACATCTCCTCTTGGTTTAGATTATGCCCTGGGGAAGGACTGTATCATGCATGGGTACATGCTCAAGCTGGGGAACCCTTTCCTGACTCAGTGGCAGCGGCGTTACTTTTACCTCTTCCCCAACCGGCTGGAGTGGCGAGGAGAAGGAGAGTCCCGGGTGAGTGAGGGGCCCTGGGGAGCTGTGCTGGAAGGCAAGTGGAGGTGAGACACACCTGGAGTGCCCAGGAGTTCTCCTGGGGAAGGAGTTTTTCTCTGAGTAAAAGCCCAGTGGATTTGAGTAACTTCTCTCGAGTCTCACTGTAGCTAATGGGTAGCTCACACTGCACGGAGGAGAAGTAAAGTTGACCTTGAGAAAGCTGTTTGCTCTGTTTTGTCGTGTTTTTAAAGGATTTTGGTAGTTGATGGTGTTGTTTTTCATTTAGGACCTCTGGACTATTTATACAAAAAAACACAAACTGGTAAGGTGACAAATGCTATAGCATTTCATTTCCAAGAAAATGCTATAGTGGCTGTAGTGTAGCCCAGCTGTGCTCACGTGCAGGGCAGATAAATTGTATATTTAAGTTAAGGAAAGGTTTGGAATTGAAGACATTGTGTCCTCTGCAGTCCACAGGGAGAGTTTTCCTGCACACTGCTGTGTATGTTCTCTTTGTCAGTGTCCAGTGCTGAAATATTCCCTTTCAGCTCTTTGAAATAGTAAGATTGGCTTTATTTTGTTGGTTTTTTTTTTTTTTTGATAATAACAGTAATGCTTGAAAAATGTATCAAATTATATGCAGCTCTTGAGGGGAAATAGTGAATATTCTGTTTGCAGACACACCTATTTGTAGATTCTTATTTCGTGCTGTCATTACTGGCTTTTAGAGCTGATATTTCGTTGTCACTATTGAAGCAACCAAGCCCCTTGTAAATCTCTCTTACCTTCCTATCTATCTTTAGTTCATGACCCAGCCTTCAGAAATAAATGTTTGTGTAATGACTCTTAATGTTCATAACTTAATTCATGTGGGTAGTCCAGGAAAATGAGATAGTGGCTTTATTTGATGGGCAACAGGAGGTTTTTTTTTTGCAATTAATTCTCTGCTCTTTTGCACATGCTGCAGCAAAACCTGCTGACAATGGAACAAATAGTATCTGTTGAAGAAACACAAATTAAAGATAAGAAATGCATCTTACTGAGAATTAAAGGAGGAAAACAGTTTGTCCTACAGTGTGAGGTAAGACTTGTTTTTTGAGAACTTGATCAGATTGTTTTGCATATGATAAACAATTGACAAGTTTTTCAGGTCATCCTGTTGCATGTTAACTAAGGCACTTGGTGAAGCAGAGCTGAAGTGTTTATCACAATCGAGTTTTGAAAGCAGGAAACCTGCAGCTGTGCCAGTTCCTGTCATGGATTTCAGTGGTATTTGGGCCAAAACGAGTTCAGTTTATTAAATAGCTAAAAACTCCCAAACTGCTCAAGCACTGTGTGCTCCAAGGGCCTCGTTGGCTCGTGTGTCACTGCAGGGAGCTGCTGGAGCTCGTGTGTGGAAGGGGGAAGTGCTCAAGTCCTCAAAACATTGTACCAACCTTCCTTGGGGTGATGGAGAAGCCAAGGGCTGCGCGTGGGCAATACCCAAAATTGCTCATTCCTTCGGAAAATTAAAATAACTTCCCTAAAGTGCTGTGTGAGCGAGAAGACGCTGTTGGCCGCGTAGGATGAAGTGCCAAACTGCTTCTGTGTCTCTTGCAGAGCGACCCCGAGTTTGTTCAGTGGAAAAAAGAGCTGACAGAGGCTTTCACCGAGGCCCAGAGGTTGCTGCGCCGGGCTCCAAAGTTCCTCAATAAATCCCGCTCCACAGTCGTCGAGCTCTCGAAGCCCCCGCTCAGCCACAGGAACAGCAACGGGCTGTAGGAGACACCGACCACGTCCCCACGGGGAGAGCTGCTTGGTGAACCTGCAGAGTGTCCCAGAATCCTTGTGAATGAATGAATGAATGAACTTTGTGCAGTCCTGGAGGCGGGACGCGCTCGGAAGAGGAGGAATTCGATGTTTACAGCGTGGGATCACGTCAGGACTCTGTCTCCCCCCGGAGGCTGTGCAGACTGGAAGGGTGGCAGGGCACCAACCCTGCTCCTGGCAGCGCTGGAAGTCACCAAGTGGAGAGGCTGCTCCTTGCTCCCACGCGTTCCCACCCCCGGCGGGGCCCGGCCGAGCTCCGTCCCTCTGGAACTACTGATGGAAGGAAGAGGTTTTTTCCCCTGCCGTGCCCTCGCTGGGTGGCCCCGGGCCGGGGGTGGCACGGGGGCTGCTGGCTGGGCAAAGCTCCCGTGGTGACACCGACGGAGCCGGAGCTGCTGCCCAGCCGTGGTGGGTGCCCCTCACTCTGTCGTGTTGCCCTGTCCTTCCCCGACCATTACTGCTGACTCTCTTGATAACCTTGCTCCATACTGCTGATGATCAACAGTGTGTGACTCTGATGCACTTCAAAGTACTGAATTCTTAACTGTCCTGTGGTTTAAATGTTATTGCTACTTCATGGGAGCGTTGAACTCGAATTATTCCCTGGGTTTGTTGTACTCACTAATAGTAGCTACCACCGTTTTGCTTCTTCTACGTATATGCAGTACTATAACTGACACAATAGAGTAATAATTGGTGAAGAGGAATTTATGGTAGCTTCATCTAGTGCTCTGTTGTATAAATTGACTATTTTAGCACAGTTTTTAAAGAGCAGATTCCTTTTGACAAGTTTACAGTGAACATAAAGACAGTTCTTTTCCATTTCAGGTCAACTGCACTTTTTAAAAAACTAAAATGATTCAAATCCAGTGCATTGCAGAGCATGTGCTGGGTTCCAGTGTGTGTGGGTACTTCGGTACGTATCCCGGATCACTCCTCAGTCCTGGGACTCGGGATCCTCCTCTGCTGTACACAGCTGTGTTCCCATAGCATAGAAAATCCCCAGAAATCCCCAGTTCCCCCTGGAGCCCGGCCCGGGAGCTTCGTGCACATATCACAGCTCGGCTTGGGAAAAGATCTCTCGTTTTCTGTTCTGAAGAGTTCAAAACTGCCCACAGTGAAACCAGTGTGAGGAAACTGAGCGTGGAACTGACAGAAGGAGCTGATCAAATGCCAGGTTTATGTTAATTCCTCTTGAGGCATCAGATGTGTTGGGTGGAAGGTCTTGCTGAAGGAAAAATCTGATCCTGAGCTGTCCCACAGCTTCCAGCTGGGCCTTGCCCTGGGTGTTGTGGTGCTTTGTTAAGAGAGAGGTCAGGGCTGAACTTAAGCTTTTTTTTTTCCAGTTCAGTGAACACCTTAGAGAAGATTTTTCTTCCCAGCTGCAGAGGTACAACTCTCACAGTCCCTGAAGACAGTGGAATTGTGCCTGTGTAAGTGGGAGCAGAAGTTGTGCGTGGTTTGTCGAGCGTGTGTGGCTGTCAGATCCCCACAGAGTTCCTTGGAGAAAAGTAGTAAAAAAGTGGCTCTGTTTGCTTCTACGTGGGGGCTGGGTTTGCTGCAGAGCTTGTGCAAACCTTGGCTGACCACCTGGGGCTGCACCAAAGGGAAAATGCATTCTGGAAAATATCCCCTGTGACTCAGTGGTTCCTTTCCATGATTTTTTTTTTTTTCCCCCATTTATTTTCCGAATTATTCTGTATAAAGGGTACCAGCCTCTCTGTCATTCCTGTTGAGCATCTCAGCTCCTCTGTTAAGGAGCAGTGTCAGGGGTGATTGGTCAAAGGTTGGATTTGATGATCTTGGAGGTCTCTTCCTACCTAAATGATTCCATGATTCTGTGTATGGTGTTTAACAAGTGTTTGGGATAGAAAATGTCTCATCCCGCTGGCTGTGGTTCAGCTTTCCCTACAAAACCATGCAGTGCTCCTATTTTCCTCCTCCATTTAGAAAAAAATCCCCCTCAGATGGTGTAAAAACCTGCTCACAGTTCTTGTGTAACTTGTTTTTACTTTCTTAGTCCCTGATCAGTTCCATTCTTCTCCTTCAGTTATTTTCCATGGCCGGATTTCACTCTCACTCCCTGTCAGATTCCAGTGCCGATGTCAGGGAGGGAGGAACAGGTCATCAGCTGGGAAATTGTGCCTCAAACCCAGAGATTTTGTATGAAATGAAGGCTGTGTATAGACTTAGGGAAATACATCTATTTTGGATGGTGAAAGAGTTGGGATGGCCCCAGAATATCCTCATTATCCTGGTCTTTGCTGCCCCATCCCAGTGGGAGGGGCAGGAAAAGCTTTGGATTTCTTGAGCCAACTGATTTATTGGCAATTGAAAATAGCTTTATTTTTTTTACTTGTATCCAACTGTGCAGCTGGGAGAGGAGAGGTTGTCACAGTGACAAGCTCCTGAACGAAGCTGGGATCCCAGTAAGAAATGGGGGCTCTGTGTGGAAGTGACTGGATGTGCTGGTGTGGAGGGAGAGCTGGAATTGCTCCTTCCAAACCAAAAAAATCCTGGATACTGCCCCAGACTGCTCCTTCCTGGTGTAGGAAGCAGAGTCTCTGAATTTTTTGTTTTGGACAAAGATTCCTGGTGGTGTTGATTTGCAGGAGGGTCTTTGGCTGTGTGTTTAGGAACCCCTCATTTATTCGGTAATTATTTTGCAAATTCATGAAACTGTTAAAGAAACATTTACTGTGGGGTGTTTTTTGTGGTTTTTTTTTTTTTTTCAGTCCTTCATCCAGATGTTGGCCATCCTCTTCTCCAAGTGTAAAACTTCTTCCTCTTAGTCATGTTTGAGCTTTTTGTGTTCTTGTCCCTGGTCCAGTAGAGCCTGGGCTGCAGGCTCACGGATTCTTCCCAAGATGCTGCTGTGAGAGGAGCTGGTGTAATGCTGGAGTGGATCCAGCTGGGATTGACATTCCTGGTATGTTCCCCCACCCCCCAGCAGGCTTCAAAAAATCTTGGAGCAGGCTAATAATAGCTGGAAGTGTGTCTGGGAAGGGCAGCCTGGCAGGTAGGGAGAGCAGCTCCAGGGATAGAGCTGGTCTTAGCCACATCCGAGTTTTCCTCAATTTCTTGGGGCTGTCCTGAGCAGGGCCAGGAGTTCGACTCTGATGATCCTTGTGGGGTCAGGATATTCCATGATTCTGTGACTCAGCACCTCCCCTTTAGAAACCCAGCAGGAGTTTTTCCTCTCCCACTTCCACCAAGGGGTGAAAACCCAGAAATGGAACTGCGACGTTGGGTTTGGCTTTGAGATAAATCAGGTGTTTGCAGCCCACTGTGGGGGTGGTGGAAACGCTGCTTTGTGCTAAAAAAGGCTTATTCTGGTTGTGATCCTGCCCGTGGTGGCCACTGCTGGTGCCCAGAGGAGCTCTCAGGGTTGATATTCCCTGAGCAGGACCAGCCCTGGCTCTGGGGTGACTTGACATCGTCATCCCTTGGGTTTGCAGTGAATCAGCTCATGAGGAGTGAAATCCCTGGAGCTCTGAGTTGCTCTTTCCCTGGCAGCTGGTCAGTTTTAGGAGCAGGTTCCTTGATTCCACGTCCATGTCCCACGGCGGTGTCACCTCCCAGCACGTGGCAGTGACACGACTCCTCCGCCTCTGAGGTGTTTGCACCCGAAATATCCCCAGAGGAAGGACTGTTTGAAGTGTACAGTAGACAATAAATCATTCTAGTTGTGTTGATTAATATAAGGAATGAGTCAGTTCTACGGATTAAAAGAGAAAAAAAAATCTGAAAAGCGTATTTTGACAAAGCATAGTATTAATTTTAATATTGTAAAAAAATAAAAGGAAGATATCTAAAATATACAGAGAAAATATGTATATCCAAATGTCTGAGGAGTTTCAAGATAATCTACTTTTGTTTCCTGTTGGTTTCTATTCCATGGTGTACATATTGTGTGGATGGAACATTGGCTGTTTTAATACTGTTGTTAAATTGTATTTTTATTTTGTGTTAAACTAATCATCACAGACTCAGCTTTATTTTGTTTATGTAAAGGTTGCTATGCTCTGTAGGTATAAACCCGAGAATTCTATTTTAACAGAAAAAGCATTTTATATTATTTATTAAATACATGTTTCTCCAACTTCTGACATTCCACAGAATTTCTGCTCCGTATGTGTATGGAAGTGGCAGCTCCTTTCAAGCAGGATCAGCCAGCTTTATTCTGTTTTTCATGACAAAGTGGGGATAGATTCCCTGAGGCTGTGCAGCCCTTCTCTCCCAGCACAGGGGCTCCAGGCTCTGTCAGGACCATCTCAGGTGGAAGCTCCTGCAAATCCACCCCTCAGTGTGATATTTCCAAATTTCCCCTTTATCCCTCAGCATTCCCAGAGCCAAGTATTTGTTCACAGGAGTCTGTGCTGAGTTAATGAGAATTAATGACCTAAATTGGGGCACGGAGTCAGCTTGGTGTTTGATCCAGCTCAGCCATCAGGGAATTGCAGAGCTCCGTCATTCCGAGGGGAAGGAGGGAGAGCCTGGACCCAGAATGTCCTTACTGGAGATGGGTTTGGTGTTTGAGGGGGGATCAGTGAGCCTTAAAAACAGGATCCTGAGGCAGGAGCAGTGCCTGTTCCATAGCCAGGGCCAGGGCAGGACCCTGCAGGGTCTGTCCCTCGGGGCTGTGGGGAGGGTGACCCCAGGCAGGACCCCCCTGCTTCTGCTGGGCACATCTGCAGAGCCAACCCCGGCACCTCCATCCCCAGTGAGGTACAGAAATAGCCCTAAATTTATCAGTTCCTAAAAATAGTTCCAGTTGTGAGCGTGGCCTGTGCAGCCTGAGGAATACTCGAGGTGTAACATGGTGTGCTCTGAATTTCCACGTGCTCTGAATTCCCACCGTGGTGGGGCTGGAGGGTTGTTGTGGTCAGGGCTGATCCCTGTGGCATTTCTGGGGTGAAATGTGGCATTTTCCTGCTGCTGAAGTTCTCTCCTTGCCGAGGGGCTGCCTGAGGTGGGGAGGGATCCCTGCTGCGCTCACCCCAGAGCAGTCTCTGCCTTCTTTCCCATTTCCCCCTCTGATCCCATTGGATTTTGGGGTGAGCCTGAGGTGTTCCTGGAGGGAAGGGGGAGCTGGTGGTGGGTGAGACTGTGCTGGTGGCATTGAGGCTCCTTCGTGTCACCCCTGCAAAGGTGCCGTGGTGGGGACAGTGCCAACACTGCTGGCCTGGGGTGTGTCCAGGCAGGGTTTGGCAGAGAACCTGGGGCCAGGTGCAGGAAGGTGGCTTTGTCCAGGTCTGGTCTGGGTTTGTGTGACATGATGCATTTCCAGGCTGGAAAAGGAGATGGGGTGAGGAATGGGCTGGGAAGAGGCTTTCCTGTTGGTAGCAGGCATCTTCTGCCTTCAACCAGGCAGTAGATGTGGGTGAGATGGCACCAAAAATGTGTGTGAAAAACAGAATAAAGCAGGAACATCCTCGTAGAGGGGATTTGTGAGCACTCCCAGTGCCTCGCTAGGTCCTTCAAAACAAAAAGGAGCAGATTCACACGAACAGCTACTCGTTGATGAAGGAAAACGATCGAAAGAGAACCTGTCCAAAATGTGTAATTAATGGTAAGCAAAGCCAGGATCTGTAAATAACTTTAGATATTGTATCGATGAGATCATTCCTTGTTTTATGTACTTGGCTCTTTCCATATTTATTGTGGGGAGGAAGGGTCCCAGTGCCTGTGAGCTGTGGCCTCGCTCCTCACGGACTGTCCCGGAGTTTACAGCCCCGTCGTGGCGGGTGTGCCACCCTCGGTTCTTGCCGCCAGTATTTTTTTAACGGATTATTTTGGCACAGCTAAGCTGCTTCTGTGTGTTGGTCAGTACAACTGCTCTCCTACGACCAGACCCCAATAAAAACCGTCCTTTGCGTGTGTGCCGGCGCCTCGTTCTTTTCCGTGTTCTCCTGTCCCCTTCCCGTGCCGGCCACGAGGCTGTACTGGGATGTACTGGGATGTACTGGGATGTACTGGGCTGTACTGGGATGAGCAGCTGCCTGCAGCGCACAGCTGGATGCACCCCACACCCCATTGCCCCATGCACAGGTAAGTCCCTTCACTCCCCCAGCCCTGTGCACGGTGTTTGTCCTGGTTTTTCCGGCCGTGTCCTGCAGGTGGGATGGTGCCAACCGTGCCAGGAGGGCCTGGAGTTGTGTGATAGGTGACTTTCTGCTGTGCCACCTAGGAAGGATCGTGGAAACCGCGTGTCCTCGTGCTGTTCCGAGGTGGAATTGGGGTTGGTGAGATTCTTGGGCCAACCCTCGGTCTCCTGCCAGGTGGCTCCACACTGACAACCCCATTTCCTCTCTTACTTCCAGAGCCGTTCTGGCTGTGGGTGCTTGATGCCCTGGGTGTGTCCCTGGAGGTTTTGGGTCCTGTGTGGAGCAGCCGAGGTGGGGACGTTGCACCTCTGCAGCTGGATTTGGCCTGAGCCGGTGACCTGTGCCCTGGCTGGCTGTCGGGTGCTGGGGCATGTGGGGCACAGGTCCTGCTGGGCCCTGTGGGGTCACCGTTTACCCCATGTGGCCACCACGTGTCCACTCTGCTGCTCCTCTCCCACCTGCCCTGGCCGGGTGCTGACCACGCTGCTGTTGGTGCCAGGGGCTATTTTGAGCTCTGTTCCCAGGTCCTTCTCCAAGCTCGGCCTCATCTGAGGGCTGGGGCTGGCGGGGGGAACTGGGGTACTCTGTGGATCACAGGGTGTCCCTCGGGCAGCACCACAGTGCCCTGGGCGGGCTCACACCAAACCAGAACGGTTCCCCCATTCCTTTGGGGTGCCGAGGCGTGCCCCGAGGGGACACAACCAGCGTGTCGGGGTGTGGGGACACGCGTGTGCTGAGTGAGGAGGGCACGGGTGCCACACGTGTCCCAGCCAAGCACCAGGAGGGCCCCGCGGTTCCTGCCACCGCCTCTCCCCAGCCGAGGCCCCGGTGCCACCGGCGGGGTATTTTTAGCAGTGACATGTGTCACCTCAGCTGCCACGGCGGCGGGGGCGGGGGGAGCCGGGCGCTGACCCTCTCTCGGAGCTCCCCGCGCTGCCGCCGCCGCTCTCGGCTCGCCGGGGTCCCGCGGTGCTGCTGGGGGACATCAGCGCCCTGCTCCCACCGCCCCCGCCAGGTACAGGGGTTCTGGGTGGGGGTCTGGGTCCGGACGGGCTCTGTGGGTGCCCCTCGGACCGGGGAGGGTTATTTTTAGTTGGGAATGGATGGCGGTAGCGGCAGCCCCGGCTCTGGGGGCGGCTGTGCTGCCATAAGGGACGCGGCAGGGCAGCGATGGGAGCGGGGATGGGGATGGGGACGGTGCTCCCTGCCCTGTGCCGGGCTGTGGCTGGAGACCCCTCAATGGCCCCGGCTCGTGGCAGGCACCGGGGTGGCAGCGGGTCCCAAATAAGGACCAGACCCGAACCCCCGCGGCCCAGCCGGGGCTGCATCCTGAGCACAGGATGGTGTCGGTGGTCCCGGGCCCCCCCGGTGCCACCCTGGGTGCTCGGTCAAGGCACGTCCCCTTCGTGCCTCGGTTTCCCCGTGCGCCGGGCAGGACGGAGGGTCCCGCTCCGGCCGGGGGGTGACAATGCCCCGTCGCTCGCCCCCTCCGGGCTCCGCGGTGCCATCGGGGCCGGTTCTGCCGGGCTGGGGGGGACAGCGCCGGTCCCTGAGGGCATGTGGCGCTCGGGGCAGCCGCCCGGGAAGGCAAAGTGACATTCCCCAGCCCTCTCCTGGCCGCTCCCGCGCTCCTGCCCTTTACTGTACAAGGAGATGCGGCTGCCGGAGAGCGCCGGGCGAGCCCCGACGCGCTCGGTGCATGAATGATCCCGACAGGTGAAGCCGGGGTCAGCCCCAAGTGGGGCACGGACGGGCTCCTGCGGCCACCCGGCCTGGGGCCGCGGGGTCCCATCATCGCCCCCGTGCCACCAGCCCTGTGTGCCACCACCTCGCCACGCTGCCAGGGCGCTGCCAGGGCGCTGCCAGGGCTGGAGGTGGCCGCTGGTGGCCGTGCCCTCCCTAACCCTGCCACACCACCCGTCCCCTGCCGTGCCGCGAGCTCAGGTGGGCAATGCCCGGCAAGGTCACTTGCTGCCGGCCCGGCACAGCTCTGGGGCCAGCAGCAGCCCCTGGCTAACTCTCTCCTCTCTCTCTGCCCGGCGTGTCCCCCCACGTGTCTCCTCGCAGCACCGTCCTGCCTCGCCGCCACCATGGCCATCTCCTCGCGCCTCGCGCTCTGGGAGCAGAAGGAAAGTCTCGGTCCAGGCTGGCGCTGGTGGTGTTTCGGGGCTGGGTGCTCGGGCTGCCCGGGGGCTCAGTGCTGGGGGGGTGTCACTGCAGCAGCCCCCGGGGTTGCATCCCCACAGCTCCCTGTGCACTTCCTCGTGCTGTGACCCCCCGGGCTCTGGGCTCCTCCAGAGCCTGAGTGTTCTGGTTTGAGTGATTTTTGCCTGCCTGGGTGAGCCTGGCAGGAGGCCGCGGGGTTTGATGCTGGTGCTGCTGCTGGGAAAGCTGCGGGAAGTGGGGCTGGTTTTGGCCTGGAGCCTGGCTTGGAGGGACCTGCAGGGCTGCATGTGGCTGCGGTGATGCTGGAGCTGCTTCTTGCCTGGCTGCAGCCAGGACGGTTCCTCCCGTGGCCGTGCTGGGGCTGCTGGCACAGAGCAGAGCTGGCAGCGCTCGTGGGCTCCTGCTGTGCCAGCCTTCAGGGGCTGCACCAACCTGTGGGCGCTTCTCTCCGGACTTTCCTTCTCGGTTCTTCCGCTCCCACAGCATCCCTGACCCAGCCCGGTGCCCAGGGGTGCCCCGTGGCCTCGGCAGGAGCCTGGGCAGTGCCTCAGCCTGAGCAGGGTGCTGATGCTCAGCCCTGCTGCCACTAACGGGCTGTGCTGGCTGCTGGCCCCATGCCTGCCCTGTGACTCACCTCTGCTGCCACCAACAGATCCGTGACGAGGACCGGGGGCCGCCGCCGTCTGCACCCCCCCTGCTGCTGTCGGTCATCCCCGGGGGCTTCATCAAGCAGCTCGTGAGGGAGACCGAGCAGGAGGCCAAGGCGGCGCGGCGGAGGAAGGAGAGCAGGGTGGGCACCAAGGACGAGGTGAGCCCTGGGGCAGCCCAGGCAGCGCCGGGGGGCTGGGGGTCCCCGGGGGTCCCCGGGTATCACAACCGGCTCCTCTCCTTTGCTTGGCAGCCCGCGGGGAAGGACGGCGAGGCCCGAGGCAGGGACGGCCCCGCTGCCCGAGGAGCGGGGGCCAGCGAGGGGCCACTGCGGAACGGGCTGAAGGCAGAGGGGCAGGGGGGCAAGGGGGTCGCAGCTGCCCCACACGAGGAGCTGCCCCCTGAGAAGGCTGTGCCGGGGACCATCCTCAGCAAAACCCCGGCCCCTGCACCTGGCCCAGCAGTGCCTGCCCCCAAACCAGTGGAGACACCCCGAAAACCAGCAGAGACACCCCCCAAAAAAGCAGTAACATCCCTCAAAACAGCAGCACCTGCTCCCAAACTGGGGGTGGAGACACCACCAAAAAGAGCAGAGACCCCCTGCAAACCAGCAGAAACACCCCCCAAAAAAGCAGAAACATCCCTCAAAACAGCAGCACCTGCTCCCAAACTGGGGGTGGAGACACCCCCAAAAAGAGCAGAGACCCCCTGCAAACTGGCAGAGACATCCTCAAAACCAGCAGAAATATCTCCCAAACCATCAGAGACCACCCCCAAACCATCAGAGACCCCTCGTCCAGGGGCTCCCAAGGTAGGAAAGCCATTGTGCCCTGGGAAGACCCCTAAGGACCCCTGCCTGGGGGGCAGCCCCCCAGCTCCAGCCCCTGCATCCAGCCAGGGCCCCCAGCGTGGCAGCAAAGTCCCAGTCCTTGAAAGCACCAAGGAGAAGGAGACAGTCCCTGAGAGCACCAAGAAGGAAAAGGGGACACCCCCGAGGCACGAGGAGCCCCCAGCCAAGGCGAAATTCCAGAGGGAGCTGTTGTCAGCCAGGAAAGAGCCAGAGAAGATGAAGAAAGATGTTGGAGGTGGCAAGAAGGAGCCAAGGGAGATCAAAAAGCCTGAAAAAACCACAAACAAGTCAGAAGGGCTCAAGGGGGAGCCAGGAGGAATCCAGGAGAAGCCCACAGATGTGGGGAAAGAGGTGGGGAAGGTGAAGGAAGAGCTGGGGAAGGGTAAAGAGATGCTGAGAGAGAGCAAAGGGATTGGCAAGGGCACAGACAAGGACCAGGCTAAAGAAACATCGGGAAGGAGCAAAGAGATGAGCAAGAGCACAGAAAAGGACCAGGATAAAGAGACATCAGGCGAAAGCACGGACAAGGACCAGGTAATGTGTCGGGGCGTTATCTGGGGTTTTGGGGCACTGATGAAGTTTTCTGGTTTCATGCAGCTTTTCCCGTTCCCATTCCCGTTCCCCTGAGCTGGGCTGGGCCTGGTGGGAAGGCGGCCCCGGGCCTGGATGGGCAGCAGAGGGGCAGGAGTGTGGAATTGTCCCTGTCCATGGGGCAAAGGCAGTTTTGTCCGGCTCAGTTTTCCTCCTGCTCCTGCCCAATTTCCCTCTCTCCTCCCCGCAGGCTCCGAGGGACGTTTGGTACGAAGCAGAGAAGGTCTGGCTGCTGCAGCAGGACGGATTCACACTCGGTAACTCAACTTCCTCTGCCCCGGCTGTCCAGCGCCGGGGATGAGACGCGTGGGGAGCAGGGCAGTGCCCGACTGTGCCCCTCTGGGGCCGGGGCTGGGTTTGGCCCCTTGGCCTCTCCCCACGCCGCAGCCGGGGACGCTCACCAGCCTCTCGTTCAGCCACGCAGCTGAAGCCCGACGTGGGGACACCGGAGCTGCCGGCGGGGAGGGTGAGGGTGCGCCGGGATGAGGATGGCACCGTCACCGAGGTGGACGAGGACAGCGTGCAGAGGGTGAGCCCCTCCCCAGCCCGGGCTGGCGCTCTCAGCCCTGGGGATGCTCAGAGCCCCGGTGCCGGGCACAGTGATGCTTCTCAGGCCCCCGCCCCGGGCTGGCTGTGCCCGAGGTGCCGCGAGTCTGGCACGGCCCTGCCGCGGCAGCGGAGCTCGAGGGGTCTCTGCCTCTCGTCCCTCAGACCAACCCCCCCAGCCTGGACCAGGCCGAGGATCTGGCCGCGCTCATCAGCCTCAACGAGTGCAGCGTCATGAACACGCTGCGGCAGCGCTTCCGTGCCCGCCTGCCCTGCACCTACGCGGGGCCCAGCCTGGTGGCCATCGCCACCGGCCCCTCGCCCGCCGGCAGCGCCGCGAAGGTGAGGGAGGGGACCCGGGATCGCCCGTGGGAAGCGGCCACCAACCCCCTCGGGGACGGTGGCGGAGGGCGGCGGCAGCGGCGGGGCCGGCAGATGGCACCGTGGGACCGTCACAGTGCGGGCACTGCGCGACCGGGGACGCTCTGGGGACATCGGGGAAAGGGGATGCTCTGGGGTGTTCGGGATCGGGGATGCTCTGGGGACATTTGGGACTGGGGATGCTCAGTGGATGTTCAGAACTATGGTTACTCGGGACACTCGGGACCCGGGTTGCTCTGGGGACGTTTGGGACTGGAGATGCTCTGGGGGCACTCGAGACTGGGGATGCCCTAAGGACATCTGGGATTTGGGATGCTTAGGGGACATTTGGAACTGGGGATGCTCTGGGGACACTCAGGACTGGGGATACTCTAAGGACATTTGGGATTTGGGATGCTCTGGGGACATTTGGAACGCTTTGGGGACATTTGGGACTGGGGATGGTCTGGGGACACTCAGGACCGGGGATGCTCTGGGGACATGTGGGATTTGGGATGCTTTAAGGACATTTGGGATTTGGGATGCTCTGGGGACACTCAGGACCGGGGATGCTCTGGGGACACCCAGGACCGGGGATGTTGTTGGAGGAGGATGCTCTGAAGATACTGATGGTCAGGAATGCTCTGGAAGTGCTTGGTCTTGGGGCTGGGGATGCCCTGAGGACACAGTCTCGGGGGTTCTGCACCCTGAGGTGAAATCATCACCCTGAGTGTGAATGTCGCCAGGATTTTCTCCAGTTCGGGATGTGCTCTGCCACTCTCTCCCTGCCCGCAGGTTCCCAGGGGCAAGCGGGACAACCTCCCCCCGCACATCTGCTCGCTGGCACACCGAGCCTACAGGAACCTGCTGATGCAGCGGCAGGACCAGGCCATCGTCCCCTTGGGGCACAGCGGGGCCGGCAGGACCCGGTGCTGCCAGAGTGCCCTGGAGTACCTGGTGGGCACGGCGGGCAGCCTGGACGGCAGGGTCACAGGTATGGGAAGGGTCTCAAGGGCAGGGTCTCAGGTAGGGGCAGGGTCTCAGGTACGGGCAGGGTCTCAAGGGCAGGGTCTCAGGTAGGGGCAGGGTCTCAGGTACCGGCAGGGTCTCGGGTACGGGCAGGGTCCCGGGTAGGGGCAGGGTCTCGGGTACGGGCAGGGTCCCGGGTAGGGGCAGGGTCTCAGGCACGGGCAGGGTCTCGGGTACTGACAGGGATGGCCCTGGATGCTGGGCAGAGGCAGCACATGGAGGGGGCAGGCTGGGGGCACACAAACACACAAATCCTGGCCTGGTTTGTTTCCCCTGCGGTGGCTCCCAAGCAGCCGGAGTGGCCGCGAGTGCCGCTGTCCCCATCCCAAACTCGACAGATTTGCTTTTTTGACAAACACCGGCGTGAGCAGCAGGAGGGAATGACTCCAATGACTCCGGCGCTTGGGGCAGCGCTTTCCCCCCTGCTCGGGTTACGGGTGATGCGGGAGGGAGCGCTGCTCTGCAGGCAGCGCCTTCAGAGGGCAGGGTTGGATTTCGGAGCTCTCTTGGGTACACCGTGCTCTCGCAAAGGGCTGAGGGATGGCCTGGAACAGGGCGGCCAGGCTGGGCAGGCTGGCACATCCCCTTCCTGTCAGCGTACACCCGGTGTGGGATGCTGGCCCCGTGCCCGGCCAGATCCCAGCGCTGGGACAGAGCCCGGGAGGAGCAGGCAGAGGTGAGGCAGGAGGAGACGCCTCCTCCAGAGCTGCAGCGGGGCTTGAGGGGGCTCTGCTGGTGGTTTTGCAGTGGAGAAGATCCAGGCGATGTTCACAGTCCTGGGAGCTTTTGGGTCAGTGACCACCAGCCACAGCAGCAGCTCCACGCGCTTCTCCATGGTCCTGTCGCTGGATTTCAGTGCCACCGGCCAGGTCACTGCTGCTCACCTCCAGGTACCTGTCACCTGCTGGGACGGGAGGGCTGTGGCTGAAAATGGGGGTCCTTGGGGTGGGGATGAGCCACGCTGGTGCTGCGCTTCCCAGCCAGGCTGGGCACGGGGAGCGATGCTCCTCTCCCTGCTCCTCTCCCTGCTCCTCTCCCTGCTCCTCCTAAACCAGAGGTGACCAAATGGCCTCTGAGCAGAAGCTGGGTCCCCCAGCCTGTCCCTGTCCCTGGCTCGGAGGGAGCTCGGAGCGATGCTGGGATGAAATGTTGATGAGGAAATGTATAATTCAGCGTTTCATTAGCAGCACCTCACGGCCGCCCGGAGCTGAGCCTCAGAGGGCTTTTATCACCGTCAGGGCTCTTATCAAAGGCTCTTTAATCAGAGCTGCCCGTGCCCCTGGGCCTTGTCTGAGGGAGGAGAGGGCTGGAGCCTTGTCTGCTCCTGGGGAACACCAGGGCTTCCCACTGCTGCTCCTGCTCTGCTCTGAGCCCCTGCAGGGAGCTGGTGGCCCAGGGGAGCTGTCCTTGTGCAGGAGAGGGGATACCCCCATTAGGAACCACCCTGGGATGTCCGTGGGACAGTCTGGGATGGGGATCCCCAGCTCTGCAGGGACTCATTCCTGGCCCCAGTGCTGGCACTGAACACCTTGGGCAAGGCTGGAGCTGAGCTGGGCTTGTCTTAAGCCCAGGCAATGACTTATCCTGATCCTGCAGCATCTTTGCTGGGGCCTTAGCCCTGCCCAGACCTCTGGAAGCTCAGAGGGACCGTGGGTGTTGCTGTCATGCACTGAAGCGTTGCCCCTTGGTGCTTGGGGGCATGGTTCAGCTCCTGCTTGCACAGCCCCCAAATCCAGTTGAGTCCCTGCAAGGAGAAATCCAGCCCCTCCCTGGCAGCTCCCAGGAGCATCTCCTCATCTCCCTGTCCCCTTTTCCCTCCCCAGACCTTGCTGCTGGAGAGGGCCCGCGTGGCCCAGCAGCCCGATGGAGAGAGCAGCTTCAACATCTTCCCTCTGCTGCTGGCGGGGCTGGATGTGGCAGAGAGGTGGGTGTGAGGCTCCCACGGCCCTGGGCTGTCCAGGGATTCCCCCTTTATACCCAAATTCCCTCCCTCAATGGGGTTTTGAGACCCCCTGATGAGAGATTGTGAGAGCAATTGCATTAGTGGGGCTGCAGGGATCTTTTTGCACATCGAGAGATTTCCTATGAAATGGGGGCGTTCCCTGGTGTTTTTTTGCCCCTCCGCTGAAGCTGAAATTGGGGTGATGAATGAGACAGAGATCCCTTTCCCTCTCACTTCTGGTTCCCCCCAAGCTATGTCCCCACTGAAGGCTCCTGATGTGCCAGGTCACGTCCTGGTGTGGGGCAGTGCTCTGGTGTCCTGTCCCATCCAGCTGCAAAGGGAGCTGGGGCTGCTGGGGGCAGGCAAGGGGGGAGCTTGACTCTCTTCTTCTTCTGTGCCTACTCCCAGGACGATGCTGCACCTGCACCAGGTGGCTGAGAGCAATTCCTTTGGCATCAAACCGTTCACAAAGGTAGGGAGAGGGAGATGCTGGAGTCTGGTGCCCATCTGAATTGGGATGCTGCAGGGCACCCCCTTTGCCACCCCCCACTCCCTGGCTGCTGGGTGGGTGACTCGTGGTGATCCCACTGTGCTGGGAGCATGGAGGGGAGGGAGGGAATGGTGGGATGTGAGGAAGGGTCTGCCCAAACAGCCCCCAGCACCCCTCTGACAGCCACAGAGGAGCTGCTGGGACCGGGGCTGCCCTGCCTGGGGTCTCTGCTTAGGTTTTGCCACAGCCACCCTGGGATGTTCCCCTGCATCTCCCCTGCATCCCCAAGCAACTCCCAGGGGCAAGAGCATCCTTTTAGGCAGCCCAGAATTTGAATTTTAGGGGTTAAAGCTCCACAGCTGATTGCCAGCCCCAGCCCCTCATTAGTCTGAGCTGTTTGCAGAGCCCCAGCAGACTGTCCACGAGCCAAAGCACTGGGATGAATCGCAGCAATTTGCAGTTACATCATCTGTTGATGAATCCAATGTTCCATCTTCATTAGGGAGCTCCTGCTCCGTCTCAGCAGCCAAAGGAATCGGCTGCTGGAGCAGCAGCTCCAGGGAGGGCACAGGGAAGTCCTCACTCTGCTGATGCAGCAGGCTTGGGTTCAGAGATGGGGTTTTACCCTCCTTTCACAGCTCTGATTCCCGGGGATTTGCCATCCCAGCACGGAGGGTTTTCCCTGGTCCTTGCCAAGGAGGGAGCTGGTGGCTCCTGGCCCCATGGAGCAGCCCCAGCTCAGGGACTGCAGGAGGGGGTGTCCGTGGTGGGAGGTGGCAGGTGAGGCCCTGCTGGTGGCCAGGAGCTGCTCAGCTCTGGGCAAGGGTGAGGGGACAGGGCTGGATGGGCAACCTGGGCTGTGGGAGGTGTCCCTGCCATGGAAGGGGCTCGGAATGAGATGAGCTTTAAGGTCCCTTCCAACCCAAACCATTTGGTGATTCCACGGTGTGAAACATCCATCTCCAGCTGCTGCTCTGGAGACCCTCCTGAAGCAGGAATTACAATTGTACAATGAGGTGATGTACCCAGCTTGCTCCTAACACCAGGCACCCGAGGAACCTGCCAGCTTCTTCTCCACTTTGTCCACATTTTCCGAGAATCCCTTGCTGTCTTTCCTTGCTGTCCTGATGGTTTCGCTCTCCCTTCTGTCGGGCACAGAGCCCAGCAGAGGCAGTGACATCCCCTGGCTCTCTCCCCCTGCAGCCCGAGGACAAGCAAAGAGCCTCGTTGGCCTTCTCCCAGCTCCGGGCTGCCATGGGCACGCTGGGCATCACCACAGAGGAGCAGGGGGCTGTGTGGCGCATCCTGGCTGGAATTTACCACCTGGGAGCTGCTGGAGCCTGCAAAGGTACGGGGGCTCTGCCTCTGCTTCCCTCACACCTTGTCTCTGTGCTCGGAGCGTGTCCTGGCAGGGATCAGGGATTTTTGGGGTGTGGGGAATGGGGACGTGTGCGGGGATGATGCTCATCCCAAGGCTGTTCCGTTTGTGGTGGCTCCAAGTTCTTCGTTGCTCTTCCTCCATGGTGGGATGGGGGGTGGTGGTGTCCTGTCCCCCTGCCCCGTGGGGGCTTCTGGAGCTGGTTTGTCCTTGCCACATGTGGACAGGGCACCTCGTGCCAGCTCCTTAGGAAGGGCCTGTGGGTGACTCCTTCATTGTCCCGTTGTCCCCAATGACACCATGAAGGGACGGCTTCAGGTAGCTCTAATTTTATCATCTCTTGAGTGTCTACCACAGTAACTCAGTTAAAATAGGCTGAGTCTGGATGAAGATTATATTTATAGAGACTCCGTTAATACGGGCAAGCAGAAATTGCCTTATCCCTTGCAAATTATTTTAGGACGTGCTCTAACCCATTTTGGAGGCAGCCACATTGATTTACACACTTCAATTTATGAGGGCTGCATAAAGGCTGCCATAAACTAAGCCACTGACATTTATAAACGTCTCTGCAACATGTCATAACACATCTTATGGTAATTTATGCCATTAATCATTTATTAATTATTTTAAGAGGATAGGTGCTGTCATGACTTACAGTGAGTTCTCTTTTCTCCTTCTCTTTGGTGTTCTCTTTCCTCATCTCCATCTACTTTAATGCCCTCCCAGCTTTTATAGATGACCCTGTGGTCTCAGGCTGATGAGTATCAGAAGGCTCTTGGCCAAAAAAATTTGGAAGTCCTTCTGCCCTGTGAGTTTTCAGGACAGCAGATTTTGGAGAGGTGTCTCATTTTGGGAGTGCCCAGCTCAAGGGCAGGTGGAGGAATGGTCGCAGGGAGCTTTGCTTTGCTCAGACTTCCTGCACATTCTGTCCTCAGCCCTCTGGGAATCAGTCTGGGAGGGAATCGAGTATCCAACAAATCCTGCTCAATCCTTTCAGCAGGAACAGGAATGGGAGTAGCGGATCCAGGCAGGGCTGCGGCTCGGGTGTGGGATTAACAAGCAGAGCATGTCTCAGTGTCGCTCACTCTGGTATTGATTCCCCCACCGTGTGTCAACAAAAGGGGAGAAATGAAAGGAAATATGGATAAAAAATGGATCAAAGCCGGATGGAGCAAAAGTCTCTGTGGGGGCGACGACTCTTTTAATGTGGTTAAACCTGTCTCCCGATAGCCATCTCTTCCCTTCCCCTTTCATGCCCTTTGATGTTGCGTATTCCAAATCCTCTCCTTGAAATCTCGCCGAAGGGAGCCTCGGCATTGGTTTTCCGGGGCATTCAGGAGCTCAGCCGGGCGCCTCCTCCATCCCCATCCCCAGCCACGGCCCCGGCACGTGTTAAACGGGCCCCAGTGTGGGCTAAAGGCACCTTTTCCCCTTCTCTCCTCACCCGTTCGCTTTGTGTGGGAATAAACCAGGAGGGAACAGCACCACCTCGCCCTGGCTGGGGGCGGGAAATGCATTTGCAGCTTACAAAAACACCGAGAAGAAAAGGTTGAATTTCAAAAGCTCGTTCTGCTCTCTCCCGGTGTCAGCCCTTGCCGCTGCCTTTGAAAGGTATTGGAGCAGCTCTTTCAGTGGGAAAGCAGCCCGAGGCCAGCGGGGCACCCCGGGCACATTCACCTGAGTGCTCCAGTCCCTTTGTGGGCTGCAGAAAATCCCCTGTTTTCATTTATTTGCCGCCTCTGTAAGCGGGAGGGAGGTTTGGGGCGCAGCGGGGGCGGCGTTCAGCTCTCTCCCACGCTGTCCTTTTTTGCTGGCTGATATCAGAATAAACCCTTGTGGCTCCCAGCTCCCTGAGGGCTTCCCCCCATGCACCTGAAACAGAGGTGGCTGCGATTCCAGCCCTCCTGGTTCTGCCACAGATGTCAGGAGTCAGCCGTGGTCAGGAGCCACTCCAACCCCCCTGGCACAGCGAGGTTGCTGCAAACCCAACCTCCTGAACCCCTCTGGATGGAGGAAAACCACAGGGCAGGAGGGCTGGAACCTGCTGGAGGACACTGAGCTGCCCCAAACCCTGCAGAGGTCAGGGGCACCGGGGCACCAGGAGGGATGGGAGCACCCAGACAGCCAGGGACCAATTTTGGGGTCAGCAGAAGGAGCATCCCCGTTTCAGAGCCAGGAAATTGGGCATTGAGTGGCTTGGAGAAGGGCTGGGGCTGTAGCAGGAGAGGCTGAGCTGTTCCCGTGTTTTTCTTCTGCTTCTCTTAAATATTACCTGGGCCAAAGTAATTCCCTTCAGGTGTTAAAGTCAGCAAATTTTCCATGGTCACATCACCCCTGGGAGGGCCATGTGGAGCTGCTGCTGATTAGAGTTTATGGAGGGTGAAATGGTGCCTGGGGACCCCCAGGGCTGAGTGGACCCTCTGGTTTGTCCCAGGGATGCTGGAATGGGCAGTGAGGGGTGCTGGAGCAGTGTGGGATGCTGGAATGGGAACTGTGGGATGCTGGAGCAGTGTGGATGCTGGAATGGGCACTGTGGGATGCTGGAATGGGCAGTGTGGGATGCTGGAGCAGTGTGGGATGCTGGAATGGGCAGTGTGGGATGCTGGAATGGGCAGTGTGGGATGCTGGAGCAGTGTGGGATGCTGGAATGGGCAGTGTGGGATGCTGGAGGAGTGTGGGATGCTGGAATGGGCACTGTGGGATGCTGGAAGGGGCAGTGTGGGATGCTGGAGCAGTGTGGGATGCTGGAATGGGTACTGTGGGATGCTGGAATGGGCACTGTGGGATGCTGGAATGGGCACTGTGGGATGCTGGAGCACTGCGGGATGCTGGAAGGGGCAGTGTGGGATGCTGGAATGGGCACTGTGGGATGCCAGCCAGGCCTGTGCAGCCCTGGCCCCCCCAGCCCCTCCACCCCCCGGCAGGCAGAGCTTTTGTGTCTGACAGGAATCAGTGTCTGTCCAGCCAGCTCAGACATGAACAAGTGAGAACAGAATAAATCAAAGCCTGGAGTGTTGAGGCAATTCCTCTGCCTGCTCCAGCACAGCCCTTGATGTTGGAGTCCTTCAGTCAGCATAGAAAATGCTGGGAAAGGATCAAAGGGGAAGGGAGAGGGGGGCTGACTCTTGTGGGTGTGCTGTGAAGCACCCCCAGCCCTCGAGCCCTGCTTTGTGCATCCCTTGGCCGGGAGTGGGTCCCCCATGGAGTTTCCCAGGATGTGGCCACCTCTGTCTCTCCATCCCACGCCCTCTCCCCTGCCACCAGCCACCAGCTGTGTTTTAAGGGCCCATTTTAGCTGTGAGCCCCCCGAGCTCCTCATCCACCACCCAAAAGTGCCACCCTGAGGTCTCTGGCTGCTCCCATTTGTGCTCGTCCCCCGTGTTCCTGAGCTGTGCTGCCCGGCTGCCTCCACGGCACCTTTGTGCCCTGGATTTGTAAAAGGATTAATCCTGCAGATTACTTCCTTATTGATTTTAATCATTAAGCTGGAATCGTTCTCACCGGGCGTGAGCGATGTGCAGAGCTCTGCTCGCGGGGAGGAGCCGCTGCTCCCGGCTGGAGGGACAGCAAACACTGCCGGGACCCTGAAAGGTGATCCCGGATTTCGAGGGATTGGTTCCTAATCCCATCAGCTCCCATCAGCTCCCATCCGCGCATCTGCTGCTTCGCTCCGTCGTGTGCTTCGCCCGGTCCCCGACTTGCCTCAGATCCTTTTGATGCTGGGAGTGCACGAAGGAGGGAGGTGGGAGGTTTTTGGTGATGCTGAGCCCCCCGTGCCCCCTCCCCAGTCGGCAGGAAGCAGTTCCTGAGGTTCGAGAGCGCCAGCCGCGCTGCCGAGGTGCTGGGCTGCGACGTGGAGGAGCTCGGCACCGCCGTCTTCAAGCACCACCTGAAGCACATCCTGGCGCAGGTGACAGCGCGGGGCCGGCCCCCGGCAGAGGAGAGCCCGCCAGGTACTGCTGATGCCTTCTCCTGGTCTTAAAACAGAGAGTCAAACGCGATTAGAAGGGGAAAAAGGGATTTTACCTTGGTATTTATTGTAAGGATCCTTAGGTGCACCACATCCAGATGGAATGCACCTCGATGCACCCCGCAATGCCCACCCCCCCAAAAGATCTGGTGTATCATTCCAGGTCTTACTAATTAGCATATCTATCATAAATTCCCCAATGAGAGGCTCGAATGAGCCCCCCCTCCCCAAGGAACCTTCCCCTGGATGGTTCTATCTCAGTTTAAATATGTGTTCTGGAGAGGACCTTGGGGTCTGGGGGCATTTTGATCCCTAACTACGAAGCTTCTAAAATGTTGAATCTCCCAGCTTGAAAAACAAGTCCAAGAATGTAGGCAAAAAGCACTAAGAATACATAAATTGTAAAAAGGCATGAAAGGGGTATAAAAGAAAAGGCAAAAAAATCATCATGGCATCGCTAGGATGCCCCATCCCTTTTTCCTTTATTTCTGAAGGAAAGGGAATGGTGAGGCAACGTGTCCTGTCCTTCTGGCTCAATTAGGTCTGTTAATACTAATAAAATCATTAACTGGGCTGTGTCACGTCGCTGCCCTCAGCTCTGCCTGACCCTCCTTGGGGACACACGAAATCAGGTGAATTCGGATAAGTGATGTGGCTTAAATGCTGTGAGATCTCTACTAGAAAAACAGGGAAAATCCCCCAAACTCCACCAATGGAGCTGAGCTGGTGTTGTGCTCTGAGCACCTGTGTCCTGCAAGGAGATCTGGATCAGGGATTGTGCTGCTGAGCCACTACAAAGCTTAAATGAATGTACGGATCTAATTCATGGAGGCAGATCCAGCATGTGCAAGGTGGGAGGGTGAGAGACCTGGGTTTCAGCTCAGCCTTCCCACACTGCTTAGAGGTTGAACTTGATGATCCTGGAGGTCTAGTCCAACCTTGATGATTCCATGATGCTCAGCAGCAGCAGAATTCCAGCTGGGCCCAGCGAGTTATCCTGATACAGTGAGAGCCTGAGGAAGTGGCCTTTGTCACGGCAATATTCCATAAATCCTCGTGAGGCAGGAGAGAAACTGAAGGCAGGCAGGGCTGGGGATGCACAGGGGCAATGCTCTGGAGCTGCGTGGGTTCTTCTACACTGAATCCAGGGAATCCCAGGTCCCACCTCAGCTCTGAGCAGGCTGAACATGGCTGGAGATAAATGTGTGTGCCTGCTCTTCCCTCCCACTGTGCCAGGGCCCAAGATGACAGGAGCAGAGTGTGTGGAGGGAATGGCCTCGGGACTCTATGAGGAGCTCTTTGCCGCCGTGGTCTCGCTCATCAACAGGTACCAAAGAGCTTCTGGGGGCTGGGGGTGGCAGCCTCTTCTCCAGGGGGTGCTGAGGAGAAGGGGCATGGAGCAGGGGGCTGATTCCTGCTGGAAAATCAGGGAGTTGTGTGAAAATCTCTGTGTGGGAATGGCGGGGGCATTTGGGACTCCCATGTCCTGCCCTCCTGTGGCACAGGCACCACGAGTGCCCGGCTGGCACCGCTTTGCTGCCCGTGGCTAAATCCTGGTGCTGTGTGTGGCTCTTCCCAGGTCCTTCTCCTCCCAGCACCTCTCCATGGCCTCCATCGCCGTGGTGGACACCCCTGGCTTCCAGAGCCCGCGGCAGCAGGGCAGCGAGCGAGCAGCCACCTTCGAGGAGCTGTGCCACAACTACGTCCAGGAGAGGCTGCAGGGGCTCTTCTATGAGAAAACCTTCCTGTGGCAGATGGAGAGGTACCGAGAGGTGAGGAGCAGGGGCTGGGAGCAGCTCCCAGCACCCGGGAGTGGGGCTGCCTTTGTCCCCAGGGGTGAATAACTCACGAGTTTTACTGGGGTTTTTAGAGCTTGAGCTGCCTCTCTCTTCACCCCCTGCCCCAGTTCTGAGTCCTCTTGGCTATTTCTGATGCGCCAAAAATGCTCTCTTGGCATCTTTGTGGAACCTGCCATGGCATGGGGGTTGGACTGAGATGATTTTTAAGGTTCCTCCCAACCCAAACCATTCAGGAATCCTGTGATATTCTTGCTCCAGCTCAGGAGACTTCGTGCCCTTCTGCTGGCGCAGCTGACTTTTTCCTCCGGTGATGAATAATAGAGAATAGAAAGGAAAATGATAAATTATTGCAGAAATAAGCTGCTGAGAAACCTTACAGGCAGAGATGAACTTATTATAGGCTTAGAGGAGTTACCATAATGCCTCTAGCCCTGGGAAAAAAAGCTGAATTCCCATGGTTTAACACACACATCACCGAGTATGATGCCCTTCCCTAGTGATGAAGATGTAATTCCTGCCTGGAATCCCGGAGGGCTCAGCAGGCTCCCCCTGCCTGGGCTTTGCTGCTGGATGAGGGTGGTGCAGGACGTGGCCCTGTGAGCCCCAGAGCCCTCTGTGAGCCCCTCGCTGCCAGTGCTGGGTCCCACATGGGTGACAGTGGCACGTGCCCTGTGTAGGAGGAAAAAGGGGTCCCCGCTGCTGCCTTTGCTCTGCCTGCAGAGCCGGATCCCTCGGCAGAACCTCTCCATGTTGCCATGGAGAGACGCTGGAGCCATGGCTTTTGCTGAACACCCCTGGTCCAGGCGTGAGGAGGGACCAGCCGTGCTCCCCCTGCCCTTCCTGGGGGGCTCCCGGTGCTGGGGGGGTTGGGATGAGCCCTGGAGCCCCCGGTGAGGGAGGGACACAACACCTGCAAAGCTGCAAATTAAATAATTGGTTGTTTTCTTGTCGAGAGATTCTTATCGATTATAACATAAATCCTATGGTTTAGGCAGCCTGTCTGGCACCCCGAAGCAGCATTCCATAGGGAATTCCAGGGCGGGGGCAGACATGGCCATGCCTCTGTGTCACAGCCCTGCTGCCTGCTCCTCTCCCCTGGTGCTGGATCCCTGCCTTCCTCCCTACCCCTGCCAGTGGATCTGCTCTCGGCTTCCAGATGCCATCCCGCGACTGAAGCAAGCTTTTAAATGATGTTTTCCAGGAAAATGTTGAGGTGTCTTTTGATCTTCCAGAGCGTTCTCCACTGGCCACGCTGTCCATCATCGACCTGAGCTGCTCCCAGGTACCCTGTCCCCTCTGCATCCCGCTGCTCCGAGCAGCGAGGGCTCCAGAGGCAGAGCGGGACCCTGAGCAGTGTCCCAGAGCAACCTGAGGTGCTGCAGGGGAGGGCACAGCATCCAGCAGGACCTTCGTGGCTTTTTAAAATATAAGAAGCCTTCCTGACCAAGCTCTGCACTCCATCCCCCCTCCCAGCCTGGGATGATGGGCTCCTTTGGGACACTGTCACTGCAGAGGGCTCAGGGTGATGTCTGTCCAGAGCTGGATCAGGTCGGGAGGGTGTCCTGGCTCTGGTGTGGGGTAGGGGCTGCAGCTGGGCGGTGGGAGCAGGACAGAGGGAGCAGGACAGAGGGAGCAGAGCAGGCTGGCGTGGCTGTGGCTGGAGCCCAGAGCCCTCGTGTCCCCCTGCAGCCTCAGGTGCTCCCTGGCAGCCCTGGGGCCGCTCGCCGGGGGCTGCTGTGGATCCTGGACGAGGAGGTGCTGATCCCAGGCTCCGGGGATGGCACTGCCTTCGAGCGCCTCTGCTCCTACTTCGCCACGAGGGGACCCGACCAGGAGGGTGAGTTGGGCTCGGCTCGGCTGCCCAGCCTCTGGCATTATCACGTGGCTTTGGGAATTTGGGTGGCGCGGACGATTCAACCCCTCACTGGGCTTTTCTCCGGGCTGGCCCTGGGGTGCTGTCGCTGTCGCAGGGGACGGGCACCTGCGCAGGTGTGAGCAGACGCTGCACTTCGAGATCTGCCACCAGCTGGGCACAGCCCCCGTGCGCTACGACCTCACGGGCTGGGTCAGCAAGGCCAAGTTCAACCTCTCGGCCCAGAACGCCATCCAGGTGCTGCAGAATTCCACCGTGTGAGTCCCAGGAGGTGCCACGGCGCCGGTGGGGAACCCTGTGTTCCTGGGAGGGGGGTGAGGATGCCCCTGCCCTGAGCTGCAAACCTGCCCCAGCTCCGCAGACAGAGGGTGGTGTGGGGCATCCCTTGTGTGGACAAGGGGGAATGGCTGCCCACTGCCAGAGGGCAGGGTTGGGTGGGATATTGGGAAGGAATTCCTGGCTGTGAGGGTGGGCAGGCCCTGGCACAGGGTGCCCAGAGAAGCTGTGGCTGCCCCTGGATCCCTGGAAGTGTCCAAGGCCGGGTTGGACAGGGCTTGGAGCAATCTCCTCTATGGACAATGTCCCTGCCTGGGGGGGTCCAGCACAAGTCAGAGCCGTGAGGCTTCACCAGCAGCTGCCCAGATTTTCCCACTGCTTTGAGCAACCTTGTAAACTAAATTGGAACTGAAAAGGAACTGAAGTGCTGCAGGTGTCTGCGCACACGGGGGGATTTTAACCTTCTGCTTGCACACTCCTGGCTCATTCGGCTTGGGCTTCAACCCAGGGAAGCTCTAACAGCAGTGAGCAGCTCCGTGCTCGCACCAGAGAGGATGCAGTGGCTGGGGGTGTCCCAGCATCCTGCCCCACTCTGCAGAGCAGCACCAGCTCCGAATTTGGGGCTGTGGGTGTTGCACCCCTGCAGAAGAAGCTGGGAATCCGAGCTCGGCGGCCCATGCCGTGTGTCTGTCCCGGCAGAGCCGCGCTCCGGGAGCTGGTGGAGCCGCGGGCGAGGGCTCCGCTGCCCTGCCGTGCCCTGGCCGGGCTGGACGGGCGCTCCCAGGCCGCCCTGCACCGCAACGCCTGCCTGAGGAAAACCTTCGCCAGCAGCTTCGCCGCCCTGAGGAAGAGGTCGGTGTGTGCCCAGATCAAGCTGCAGGCGGTGAGTGCCGGCACCGGGACCCTGCGGCTGCGGGTCGGGCGGGCTGTGGCACAGAGAGTGGTGGCCCCACGCTGGGAGTTTGCCTTGGACTCGCTCCCTTACTGGGGAGCCCCAGCAGTGACCTCCTGGCCGGCCCCAGTGCGGCTTTGGCCACCGGGGATGCGGCGCTGGCCTGTCCAGCATTGCTGGCCCTCAGGGAGAGCCTCGCAGGGAAAGAGATCAGGCACAGGTCACACAGAGATCGCACACGGATCACACAGAGATCACAAAGAGATCACAAAGAGATCAGGCACAGATCACACAGAGATCACACAGAGATCACACAGAGATCACACACGGATCACACACATCACATGGGTCACACATGCATCACACACAGATCACACACGGATCACACAGATCACAGATATCACACCCAGATCACACACAGATTACACAGATCACACACAGATCACAAACATCACACACGGATCACACACAGATCACAGATATCACACACAGATCACAGATATCACACAGATCACACAGATCACAGATCACACACAGATCACAGACATCACACAGATTATACATGGATCACACACAGATCACACAGATCACACACACACACCTCTCTGCTTTAATCTTCTTAAGTGCTCAGACAGTAACCAGTAACCAGTGCTGGGCATGGGCCAGGCTCCTGCTGCTCTCACACGTAATTAGGTGTCCAAACACTCTTGAGATGAGGCTCAGGCTCTGCTGACTCCCTGACCAGCCCATTTTGGGGTCTTGCCTGTCCCTCACAAACCCCCTGCCCAGCATCCCTCAACCATGATCATCTTTAATGTCCCTTCCAATCCAAACCATTCCATGATTCTGTGAATCCTGGTAATTTTTGCGGCCACCAACTGGAAACATGGGACATGAGGAGGAAGAGTCCTGCTCACCGCTCGTGTTCACCCCTCTGGAGCTGTTCCCAACTCGGAGCTGACTCCTCCACCTGCCCAGACACCCCGCAGGTGCACAGGGAGCATTTCCTGCCACCAGCACATGCTGACCCTTTGTCCCCTCTGTCCCCACTGACCTCTGCTGCCCTCCAGGATGCCCTCACCAACCTTCTCCGACGGTCCCAGCTGCACTTTGTCCACTGCCTCCTCCCACGGATGGGCGGGGAAGGGCCGGTCCCTCTGCCCCCGGCGCCGCCGGACACAGCCCCACAGCTGGATGTGGTGGCCCTGAGGACACAGCTGGAAGGGACCCAGCTCCTGGATGCCCTGCGCCTCCACCGTGTTGGTACGTCCAGACCCTGCCCTGGCCATGCCAGTCCCACCCTCTGCTCCCTGCCCCTGGCTCAGCCCTTCCAGCCTTTGCTCATCACCTGCCTCTCACCGGCAGGCAAGGAATCTCCTCCTTCAGAAATCTCCCCATTCAGAAATCCCCTCAATTTTTATTCCTGCTTTTTGCGAGGGTTCTGAGCCCCTCTCAAGCCTGAGCTCAGTGGCTGCAGCTCCAGTGGAGCTCCCCTTGGAGCATCTGTGAATCAGGCTGGACCTGCACTGACCGTGACCACAGCCCATGCCATGGGGAGAGGGAGCTGGGCAGGAGGTCCAGGGGCATGTCCTGCCTGACACGAGGTGCTGGGGTGGCACCTGGCCACCTCAAACTCATCTCAGTACCCTCTCCCTGCCCTCACTGCAGGGGTTTCTCTCTCATGGCAGCTCCCCTTGTCCCCTCTGCCCCCGGTGCCCTTTGCTGTGCACAGGATGTCCCAGCAGGTCCCAGTGCCAGTGCCCTGAGCCTGGTGCAGCTCCCAACACCCTGTGTGCCCCCAGGGTATTCGGATCGACTGCTCCTCACCCAGTTCCGCAGGCGCTTCCAGGTGCTGGCTCCAGAGATGATGAAGAAGCACAACTCTGCCTACGAGGTGCCAGATGAGAGCAAGGTGCGTGCTGGGCTGGGGGGCACGAGCTGAGACCCCCACGTGGGGCTGTGATGATGCCAGAGCTGTTCCAGCAGGACAGGGAACGAACTGAGGGCAGGATCTGGGCACTGCCATGGCCCAGCAGGACAGTCCCTCTCCCCAGCTCCCCCCAAACCAGGCAACATTCCCAGGGACCCAAGGGAACAGGGACTGTGGAAGCTGCTGGGCACTGGGCATCACCTGCAGCCCGGGGTGACTCCTCACCTCATCCCATGAGGCTGAAAGCCAGAAGAGCTCAGGAAGGAATGCGGACATGTGCCAGTTTTATTTGTTTCCCGGTAAATTTGTAGTAAAACCAGGGCAAAGCCATCGCTGGGATAAGGCTATGGATGAGCCAGGAAGAGCTGAGAGGAGCTGAATTAAAGCTGGGCACGTGCTGTGTTGTGCAAACTGCAGCCAGCATGTGCAAAGGCAGTTAAGACCTCGGGATTTAATAAGACAAGTCTGACAATCGGGAAAGGTCAATATTGCTATGAAATGCTGTCGGAGGCAGAGGGTGCCTTGTCAGCAGCGTGTAAGCAGGGGATTTGGAAAATCCCTTCCTCCCTGCAGCTTGCTGCCACGGGGGTTTGTTAGCTGGGAAATGCTTCCCTGGCCTCGGCATTAACCCGGCTGCTGGAGCAGGAGAGAGGCTCCTCAGCTGTGAGGGGACAGCGCAGTGACAGCTGGACTTGTGCTTGTGCTGGGGTGGGATGGGGCTGTCCTGCACAGCCCACACCAGCCCCAGCCCCAGTCTCAGCCCCAGTCCCAGTCTCAGCCCCAGTCCCAGCCTCAGCCCCAGCCCCAGCCCCAGTCCCAGTCCCAGTCCCAGCAGTGCCACCACAACAGGCACGGCCACAGCACTGGTGCCTCCTCACCTGTCCAGGACAGGACACTGTGGTCCACATCCCCATTCCTTGGTGTGCTCCATTCCCTGGTGTACTCCATCCCCACTCCCTGGTGTACTCCAACCCTGTTCCCTGGTGCACTCCATCCCCACTCCCTGGTGCACTCCATCCCTGTTCCCTGGTGCACTCCATCCCCACTCCCTGGCGTACTCCATCCACATTCCCTGGTGCACTCCATCCCTGTTCCCTGGTGCACCCACCCCACCCCACTCCATCCCCATTCCCTGGTGCACTCCATCCCCGTTCCCTGGTGCACTCCATCCCCACTCCCTGGTGCACTCCATCCCCATTCCCTGATGCACTCCATCCCCACTCCCTGCTGCACTCCATCCCCACTCCCTGGTGTACTCCATCCCCACTCCCTGGTGTACCCCATCCCCGCCTTGCACAGCTACTGGTGAGGCCAGGGGTGCAATCCTGCTGCTCCCGGGTCCATGGTGGAATATTCCTTCTGCGGGGTTGCCCTTTGGGGAGGAGCTGCACGAGGCTGCTGAAGGATGTTGTGTGGAGCGAGGTATCAGCAGAGGATTTCTGTAATGATTTCTGCAGCCCTGGGGCTTTCAAGCCATCCACCCTCCCAGACAGCGTGGCTGCCCCGGGGGAATGGCCGGTGTTGCTGGCTGTTATGTTCATGTTTTAGTCCAAAGCTCAGAGTAATTGAGTTCAGGCTTCTCCTCGGGATAATCTCCCACTCGAATCCTCCAGGGAATTCTGTGCTGTGCCGGTGGGCTCAGGGGACAACTCAGCCCTTCCCCCTGCTTTTGGCTCCATGGGATGAGCTGTTGGTGAGGTGGGCAGGAGGGGAGTGATGCTGGGTGGTGCTGGGGCAGGCACTGTCCCCTGTGTCACCTCCTGCCCGTTCACCAAGGCCCTGCCACACCAGGGGTGGCAGCAAAAGGGGGAAAATCTTGCCTGCAGCTGCAGATCTTTACTCCCCATCCCGCTGAAAACCTCGGGGGAGGAAAGTCCTTGCTCTGGGACTTGGGGCTAGGCGGTGCAAGGGGAGGAGGAAAGGAGGGCAGAGCTGGGTGCTCCCTTGTGGGGTGCCACGAAGCTGGATGAACCCTTGTGGGGTGCCTGCGAGGACCGGGGGTCTCTGCACCCCATTTCAGCAGGTGGCAGCAGGGGGTGGGTGTTTGCTGAGCAATGCCATGACAGGCCCCTTCTCCGCAGGCCATCGAGGAGCTATTCCAGGCGCTGGATCTGGAGAAGAAGAGCGTTGCCATAGGACGCACCCAGGTACCATGACTGAGCCCTGCTTCCCTGCTGCTCTGGTGTGTGTGGGCACAGCCCCACGCCGGGCTCCCCAGCAGCCCAAAGTTCCCCAAACTGGTGAGGAAGCCTCTCTTCACTGCTGCCTGTGGCGCCAGGTGGGCTGGGAAACAGCCTCGCTAAAAATCAGAGCAAAAAGCTCCTAATTCTCATCTGAAAGTCGTACCCTGGGTAAAACTTGTATCTAATTACCAAAATCCAGCCAGCCCCTGGCGGTATTTAAGTTCCTAATTACCACTGATGTCTGCTGGTATTGAAGGGGGCTTGGGCAGCTCGTGGGTTTGCTGCAGAGCGGGAACTGTCACAGCAACATTTGAACTTCGATGTGATGATCTCGAAGAAAAAATTAATTTCATGTGCATGCTCGCCTTCAGCTCTGGAGTCTGTGAAGAAAGAATTCATGGAACTGGTTCTGTGGAGCAAAATGACTTTCTTTTATCCTGCACTGTGCAGTTTGTAATTATCTCCTCTCTGGAACCCTCGTCCTTAATCAATAGCGCGGTGGCAGCCCCGGTCACATCTCGTTAGGGACGAGTTCGCTTTGAGCATTGATTTTGTACCGGCTGCGAAACTTGCGGGGTTGGGGAGTTAATTCAGGCATTAATGAGGCAATCGAATGGGTGGTGGAGCAATCATGGCATCAGCTCGGGAGAGCCACTTTCCTTGGGATTGTGCTTTGATTCAATTTGGCGTCGTTAAAATGCAGCTCTCTCAGCACAGCCCTGGCCTTGCCCGTGTCACTCGGGGGTTATTAAAGCTGGGCCATGCAAATGGGTGGGAACTCACAGTCCTGGATTCCAAGAGCTTCTCCCAGCAGTGGCCCAGAGACACCTCAAACACTCAGAGATCGATACCGGCCTGGATTCGATGGCATCAGCAAATCTGTGTCATTTCTGAGGGGCTTCTGACCAGTTCAGTGAAAGAAAACCATGTGGTTCATTTCGGTTTTGTTCTTGTCACACATCATTGCTGTTACCTGTGTGCATCTGTGTGTTACCTAGCAGAATCCACTGCCAGTGGAGGTATCCATCCATCCATCCATCCATCCATCCATCCATCCATCCATCCATCCATCCATCCATCCATCCATCCATCCATCCATCCATCCACCCATCCATCCACCCACCCATCCACCCACCCACTCATCCCCACAGTGGGGGCAAAGGGGAGCATCCCAAGGGGAAAATTTTGAGGAATTGCACCTTGTGATGGTCGAGCAGGAGGAGGGAGAGGTTTCAGCCCCCGACCTGGGGTGTGTAACCTGTTCCTTGCTGCCAGGTGTTCCTGAAGCCGGGGGTCATCTCCAGGCTGGAGAAGCAGCGGGACAAGCTGATAGCCCAGAAGATGACTCTGCTCCAGGCTGCCTGCAAGGGCTTCCTGAGCCGCCAGAAGTTCAAGAGGCTGAAGGTACCCATCCCGTGGGTTGGGGATACCTGAGCCCACCCAGGTCAGCGCTGCTGGGGTATGGCCCAGAGCACCCAAATGGCAGCTCTTCCGAGCTCCTTTGAAGGGTGCCAGCTTTACCCTGCAGCCATGAGATGCTGTGCTGCCATCCCTGAGCTCCTCTGCCACCCTTCCCTCTCCAGCTCGGTGTCCCAGCCTGGTCCTTCCTGGTGTTTCTGGTCATGGCTGGGTGAGGGTCATTGCTGCTGTGTCCCCACAGATCCAGCGCCTCGCCATCCGCTGCATCCAGAAGAACCTGGTGGTGTTCCAGGCAGTCAGGCACTGGCCCTGGTGGCAGCTGCTGAGCCACGTGCGGCCCCTGCTCAGCGTTAACCTCGCCGAGGAGCAGCTCCGTGCCAAGGAAGTGAGTGCCAAGGGTTGGGATGGGATGGGTGAGAAAGGACAGGCCAGGCCAGGCTGCTTTAGGGGGCTCTGCCTGGTGGATTGGTCAAATTGGGAGCCACTTCTGTGCAGGCAAAGATGTTTTTGTGACCATCCAGAGGCTGCTACCTGTTCTTAGCACTGCAGTTTTTGCCCTGTGTCATACGTTCTGCAGGGCTGTGGAGGGAGAAGTGACTTCTTCTTCTTCTCCCTTAGAGGGACACACCACGTCCCCACAGTCAAACCCCATGCCAGGGTTCCCCCACTGCCTTCTGCAAGCTCCAGGGGCTGTGTCCCCTGAGCCAAACCCCTGGGGATGGGCTCATCAGCCTGTGGGATGTTGGAGGATGAGCATTCAAACATCTGTGACAGAGGGGACTCCACCCTGCACTGTCCCCAGCGCTGTGCCGGCTTCCACCTGTGTTGCCCTGGGTGATGGGAGATGCTGATGGACATTTTTTGTCCCAGGAAAGGCTCCTTTCACCCCTCTGCACCCTCTGAGACTTGTGCTAAATTCCTAGTCCATCTTCCCTGGAGTCCTGCTCCTCCTGTTGCTTTAGTGAGGTTTTAACAAGATGTTTTTGGGCTGCTTCAGATGAAATAAAAGCTGCCCAAGCCTCTGTTTTTGTCTCCAAACCCACCTGGGATCCATCAGGCCCCATCATCTGTTAACCTCTGTTTTTATCACCGCTCTGCACGTTCTGCTCCTGCTCAGTGTTGGACATCAAAGCAGGACAAGGCTGTGTGGAGCAGCTCCTGCTGCCTGAGAAGGAATCACAGCCTGAACACTGTGCCTTTGCACCGTGCTGTGATACCTGCCAGGGCCTTGGGACGCTCCCTGGGCATGATCCAGGCCCTTGGCTGTTCATCCCAGGCTTTTGAGGTTTGCTGCTGTCTCATAAAACATGCTCTACACACACCAAAGCTGACATTCCCTCCGATGGAATTCATGTCAGGAGCTGTAGTCCCGGCAATTTGCAGTGAGCAGCCTTCAAAGTTGCCTGGTAAATTTTATTAATAAGGCAGCTATGTCTCTTCCACTTATTTTGAACAGAAAACAAGGTTTTCTTAAATAAACCGAGGATACTGGAAATCTCTGTGTGTGTTTTTTTCCAATCTTCCCTAGGAGGAGCTGGCGGCGCTGAGAAGGAAGCTGGAAAAATCCGAGCAGGCATGCAGTGAGCTCAGACAGACTACGGAGAGCCTGGAGAGCAAGGTACAGCCCCAAAACCTCTGGTGCAGCCCCAGAACCTCTGGTACAGACCCCAAAACCTTTGCCACAGCCCTGTTTGGCTGGGTTGGGAAAGAAGCTGATGAACAGGAGCACCAGTTCCATCAGAGCAGGAGGAGCCATGGGCAGGGGCAGCTGCCAGGGATGGTCCTCTGGGCAGGACTCTGGACAGGCTGCAGGGTCCAGCTGCAGAATTCCAGGCTGGCATCACTCCAGGCTGCCCAGGGAAGCTGTGGCTGCCCCATTCCTGAAAATATCCAAGGCCAGGCTGGATGAGGCTTGGAGCAGCAACCTGGGAGAGTGGAAGGTGTCCCTGCCCATGGCAGGGGTGCAATGGGATGAGCTTTAAGGTCCTTTCCAACCCAAACTGTTCTGGAATTTCATGATCCCAGCTGGCTGCTGGTCCTCTGTGGGTTCTGCTCTCGGATGCGCAGCTCCTGTGTGATTGTGCCTGGGATTTTGCCAAGCACCATGAGGAGAAGGAGCTCCCAAGGTTTCTATAAATACCCTGGGCTTTCCCAGTTCCCTTGGCTGCAGCAGGGCTCAGCTGGGTCTAGGCTGCAGCTCTCCCTCACGGGTGCCAACAGCCCCCAAGGCCAGGACCCTCCTTGTCACTGAGAAGGGGGTGAAGATGGTAAAGATGATTTAGTTTAAGCTCTTTGTTGAAGCTGAAATCACCCTCACGAGGCTGGGAGTGCTGAGCAAGGCGACTGCCTCGGGGCAGACCTAGGAAAACACCGTCCCCCCAGGGAGAGAAATCCTGTGGGATTTGCTTACTGGGTTAAACTTGTGGGAACCCCTAAGGAGCTGGTGCCTGCACAATGTGAGCTGCCTTAAAATGCTGTCAGACAGCAGGGAAGGAGTGTTGAATTCCTGTGTTTTCCCGTGGCCCTGCTGCCTCTGCAGCCCCTCGCCGGACCGGCAGAGCAGGAAGGCCCAAGTGCCCATCTTGCTCTGCGGAAAATGGAATTGATTTTCTGCATTAATAATCCTCCCCTTCGTTCATCTGCTCCTGGTTTTGAAGGGAATTTAATGCAATCAAGTGGGACAATGGAGAGATGTGCTGAGCCCTGCCTGCGGCGCAGCGCCGGCAGCTGCCAGGCGGGAGCCTGGGCTCCCCCGGGTGACATTGGTCAGTGCTGGTGTGCACTGCTAGGAACTGAGGCAGAGCTCTCAAGATTCTGGGATGGCAGAACCATGCCCAGACTGACCCCCTGCTCCCCCAGATCATCGACCTGACCACGGAGCTGTCGGACGAGCGGTACAAGGGCGATGTCACCTGCCAGGCCCTGGATGGGGAGCGGGCGGAGCGGCTGCGGGGCACCCGTGAGCTGCAGGAGCTGCAGGTACCAGAGCCCTGAGCCCCTGCCCTGTCACACTGGCCGTGCCATCCCCCTGGCACTGCCCTCCTGAGTGCCCCAGAGCCGGGTAGAGCTGCTCCCTTCCTCCCTTGCCCAGAGCAAACACGACCAAGTGCAGAAGAAATTGGAGTCGGTGGAGAAGCAGCTGGAAGAGGCCCAGCAGCTGGTGCAGCTGCGAGAGATGAAGATAAGTGGCTCTGGAGGAGGTAGGGATGTCCCTCCGGAGGCAGCACATGCTCTGGGCATCCAGCCTGACCTGTGGGGCCACAGAGAAGAGGGCAGGGGTTTGTGCCTCCCAGTCAGTGCCACTCTCCAGCCCCAGGCCTCTCCACCGTGTTCTGTCATCCCTCATTGCTCGTCCAGTGGGAGCTGGCAGTGACAGCTCAGTCACACTCAGCTCTGGCTCTGGCATGGGGCTGCGCCCCAGGGTGCTGCTGGCACTGCCTGGCAGCCCCTGGCACCTCGGGGTGGGTCTGAAGCACGTGTGGAGTGAAGAGGGGGCTGCTGAGGCAAAAGTGGGATGGGATGGGATGGGATGGGATGGGATGGGATGGGATGGGATGGGATGGGATGGGATGGGATGGGATGGGATGGGATGGGATGGGATGGGCTGTGCCTGAGGTATGTGCTCTATGTGAATGGGACAGTCCTGGCACACAAAGCAGATCCGTGCCCCGTGAGCTCCGTGCTGCTGTCGGTGCCTTGTGCATCCCCCTCCCTGCCCCCAGCAGGGCCACGGGAGCTGGTCAGGCCCCAGCACCCACCCTGCACCCCTGGGTGTCTCTCCTTGGCAGAGGACGAGTGGCAGGTGAGGTTTGACTGCGCCCAGACCGAGATCGTTTTCCTGCGGAAGCGGCTGGCACAGCTGGAGGAGCGGCTGGAGGCCGAGCTGGGCACCAGGACAGTGCTCGAGCAAAAGGCAAGTGCTGCCAGCCCAGGAGGGGACAGGGACCCCAAGGGAGCAGGGCTATTCCTGGAGCTGGTTGTCCTCTCCCTGCTCCCAGGAGCTTTGCAGGGCTCAGGCTCAGCGTTGCATCTGCTTCTCCTTGCTGCTCCCACCGACCAGGGGAAACCAGATATTTTCTACTGGTTTGAGCTTCAAAAATCATTTTTGCGTAGCAAAATCCCACCTTGGTCAAGTGTGGGCGTGGGTAGAGGGTGGGGAGCTGTGGGCAGGGGATTTTTGGTGGTGGGGCTTGGTGCTGCTCTGCCTTTGGGATCTGTGCAGGGCTCTGCTCCCCCCATCTGCCACACAAAGAGCTGCTGGTGGAAAGAGCTGGCAGCTCCCGAGTTTTGCCCCGAGGAGGGAAAAAGCCAACGTGCTTCCCTGAGCAGTGCCTGGGAGCCAGGTCACTCCCCATAAGGATAAAACAAAGAAATAAAGATTTCTCATGGTACATTAAATAGTAATAAGAAAGAAGCTGAGTCTTAGGAGCTTGGGTAAAGCGAAGCAGCCCATTTGCTCTCAGTTAGTTTGGAATTACAGGCTTCATTAATGCGAGATTTTGCTTATTTAAAGTCATTCCTTAACGACTCCATTCCCTGGCGTGGGAGAGCTCTGCGTGTCTGTCCCAAACACAACGGGGATCCTTGGGGATTCTGGTCCAGACGCTGCTTTTTGCAGAGAAATGGGATCAGGCATGGCCCTGGGGCAGCTCTGCTGACTCGGCACGGGGGGCTGGGATGCTGCAGGCACTCGGGAGGGGTCACAGCACCTCCAGTTGTCCTTATTTAGGGAAAAATCTCTGGGTGAACCTAGCCTGGGGATTGAAGGGAGGCTGAGTCCTGGCGGGGATCTTACCCCAGGGGGTGCGTGCTGTGGGGTCAGCGGGGTTCCTTCTCTGTGGGTTGTGTGGGGTCCGTGGGTCCCAGAGTCCCTTTTCTGTGGGGTGTGCATGTCATGGAGTCTATGGGGTCCCTCCTCTGTGGAGTCCATGGGTCCGTGTGTCCCTCCTTTATGGGGTTCACGTGCCATGGGGTCCCTCCTCTGTGGGTGTGTGGGGTCCATGTGTCCCTCCTTTATAAGGTGCACATGCCATGGGGTCTATGGGGTCTATGAGATCCCTCCTCCATGGGCCTCATGTGGGGTCCCACGGGGTGCACGTGTCCGTCTTCTGTGGGGTCCATGGGGTCCGTGTGTCCCTCCTTTCTGGGGTGCACGCGCCATGGGGTCCTTCCTCTGTGGGGTCCATGGGTCTGTGTGTCCCTCCTTTACGGGGTGCACATGCCATGGGGCCCCTCCTCTGTGGGGCGTGTGGGGTTCATGGGTTCCTCCTTTATGGGGTGCACGTGCCATGGGGTCCATGGGTCCATGTGCCCCTCCTTTATGGGGTGCACGTGCCATGAGGCCCCTCCTCTGTGGGGTCCATGGGTCTGTGTGTCCCTCCTTTATGGGGTGAACGTGCCATGGGGTCTACGGGGTCTATGACATCCCTCCTCCATGGAGCTCATGTGGGGCCCCACGGGGTGCACGTGTCCACCTTCCGTGGGGTCCGTGGGGTCCATGGGGTCCGCGTGTCCCTCCGCCGGGGCCTACGTGCCACAGTGTGTCCCTCTGCCACCCCGTCCTGCAGCTGGGCGAGGCGCAGGCCGCGTGCCAGGCAGCGAGGGACGGGGCGCAGCGGCTGCGGCGGCGGTGCCAGCGCCTGGTCTGCGAGCTGGAGGACGCCCGGGTGCTGGCTGAGAACCAGCAGAGCCGCAGCCACGAGCTGGAGAAGAGGCAGAAGAAGTAAGGCTTGGAGGGGAGCATGGGGAGGACTGGGGATGCTGGAGCAGGAGCCAGGGAATGGGGAGGATCGGGGTGGGTGAGGAGCTGCTGTGAGGGCGGGGTTGGTTTCTTCTGTTTTGGCTTCCAGGGGTTGTTTTTCCATCCTGTTGCTGCACGGCTGATGCGTGGTCTGACCCCAGACTGGGTTGGGTTGGAAGGGACCTTCAAGCTCATCCAGTTCCATCCCCTGCCGTGGGGTGGGAACATCCCCCTTGCACTAGAGCAGGATACCCTGTCCAGCCTGGCCTCGGAGCGGTGACGGGTGTTCCCCTCCAGGTTTGACCTGCAGTTAGCCCAGGCCCTGGGGCAATCGGCCTTTGAGAAGAGCCTCCGGGAAAAGTTGTCCCAGGAGAACACGAGCATCCGCTGGGAGATGGGCAAACTTCAGCAGAGCCTGGAGGTGAGAGGAGAACCCACTGTGCTGTGTTGTGCCCAGTTTTGGGAGCAGCTCTGGGAGCAAAGCCATTACCTTTGCAATTAGAGCGGAGGCAATCAGGAAACTTGATTCCAATTCCTTTTAGCACAGCTCTGTGTTTAAATAACTCTCTCCTTCCAGAAGAAGGGCTGTTGCTATGTACAAGTGATCCCCATCCCCTGATTCAGCTAATCAGGGCCACCCCCATTTTCACTGGGGTCACTTGTGCTCTTCCTCACATCCCTACCCCCAATCCCACCTTCGGGAAGCTGCCCCGTGGGATGGGGCTGCACCAAATGCCCCTGTGGTGGCAGGGGCACGGCTGCTGGGTGGGGGGAACCCCCAGGGCTGCTGCCAGCACCCCCAGGCAGCGGGGGCTGCAGAGAACCCACGGGGGACATGCCCAGGGGAGTGGGAAGGTGAGGTCAGGATCAAGAGGGAAAGGTGGGGATGGAGCTCTGGGTGTGGGGTGGGAGCTGCCCAACCCCTGCTGCTGCTCCAGGGGGCTGGGATGATGCCACTGGAAATGCTGTGGGTTCTGAGGGTGGGATGTGAGTGTCCAGGCTCTGACCACCGCTCTGCCCAGCACAAGGAGGCCGAGGTGGCCAGGCTGGACCAGCGGGTGGCCGTGCTGGCCGGCCGAGTGCAGGAGCTCAGCACCCCCGGGGCCACGGACACGGTGCCCGTGCTCAAGAAGCAGCTCTGGGACCTGGAGGGCAGCGCTGCCGAGCAGAGGAAGGAGCTGGAGAGGCAAACGGCCGCTGTTGATCACCTGGAGCAGGTAGGGTGGGGCTGGGGGGCCGGGGGTGTCTGTCCCCACCGGGCACATCGAGCCCAGGCCAGCACTATCCTCATCCCCTCGGGGCTGGGCATCATCGCTGGGTGTTTCAGGTCCACGAGAGGCTGGAGCTGGAGATCGAGCGGATGAAGCAGATCCACCAGAAGGAGCTGGAGGACAAGGAGGAGGAGCTGGAGGACGTGCAGAAGTCCTGCCAGAAGAGGGTAGGTCCTTGCTGGGTGAGGGTTGATGCTGGGTGCTCCCCAAAGCTCCCCATGTCCCCAGGAGCCCTTCCAGGGGTCCACATTCCCAGGGAAATGCCGGGGTGCTGCTTTCCCACCATCACCCCAATGTGAGCCTGGGTCACAGCCTGGGGGTGCAGATCAGGCTTTGGGTCAGGGGTGAGCCCCTGCCATGCTGGAGGGGCTGCTGGGGACAGTGTGTGAGAGCCACACGTGCAGCACACGGACCCGTTGCTCCCAGTAACACCAGTGTCTCACCGAGGCTGCCAACTGCAGGGCTTCGTGCTTGGGGATGATTTGCAGAAAATACCCTTTCCACAAGGCCGTGAGGTTGGTGGGTGCAAACACGAATTCCAGAGCCGCAGGGGCAGCCCTTGGGCGTGTCTGGGTGTGCTTCAAACAACCCATCCTGTCCCCAAAGTCCTGCAGGTCCCTGGAGTGCTTCCCCTCTTACTCACTGGCACTGCTGGGGGTAGCAGGTGCTCCAGGGAACAGGAGCCATTCCTGCTGCCCAGTGCTGGCTGCAGAGACCTCGATGCACTCCCTCTCCTGGGGACTGCCCCATCCCCACTGTGGCAGTGGCTCTGCCCTGCTGGGATATGGGACTTTGAGGGGTGGCTGGGCACTGAGTGTGGCTGGGTTTGTCCCACACAGCTCCGGCAGCTGGAGATGCAGCTGGAGCAGGAGCACGAGCAGAAGCAGATGGTGCTGCACGAGAAGCAGGACCTGGAAGGGCTCATTGGCACCTTGTGTGAGCAGGTAAGGGGGCAGTGCCCTCCCAGGGGCTGCTTCGTGGGCCATGTCCTGCCCTAAAAACAGGAGTGGGGATAAACAAGTGCAGCCGGAGCAGCAGCCTGGTGTTGGTGCTGCCCGTGGTGCTCCTGTCCCTCATCTCTCCCAGATGCCAGCCAGCCACAGCAGGCACTGGGATCTGGAGGTGTTGGGACTGCAGGGATCCCACAGGAGCCACGTGGTCCCACTAAGGACCCGCAGAGGGGAACTGTTCCCTTTTGTACAGGAGAATTCTCCAAGCAGGTCGAGGTGTCTGCTTTTTTGCTGGTATTTCACGAGAGTCAAACCCACCAGGTCTAGCACTGGAGTGCATCCAACTGCCTAGAAAAGCAGTTTATCCAAGCCTGGTCGTTGCAGAGCAATTATATCCCAAGCACATTTGGTGAACAAATCCTTTTCCCCTTTGTGATGAGTCGGTGGCAGCAAGTGAAGAAAAGCACACCCTGTTCTGCTCCTGTTCAGTCAGCAGGCGAGGGGCCGCATGCAGCCTCCAAGGGCACCCCTTGGCATCACCCGGAGGCCATCCCAGAGCTCTGGTGACTGAGTGAGGTCCTAGCTGGCCCTGAGGATGGCACCAGCTCAGTGTCACTGTCTCGGTGGTGCTGCACCCCAGGACTCCCCAGAGGATCTGTCCCGATGCCTCCTGCCCACCCTCATGCTGCATTGTCCCAGTGCCACTCACCCTGGCATGGAAATTAAGCCCTGGGTGCTCTGGCTGTTGGCACAAGCTGGCTTTCACCATTTCACCAGCCCTGTGTTCATTGAATGGGGTGAATCTGGGATCTTTGCAGCACCAGAATGGGGGGCATATTTCAAGCAGACACAAAATGGTCGGATGAGGTTTATCCAACACAGCCCTCCAGCTCCTGGCTTGGAAAATATTTTGGGAACTGTCACAATAAATAATGCTGTATCAAAGCAGGGGATTATTACAACAGTCCAACATGTCCTGCTTATTCAGTGGAGGAGAGCTGAGATGGATGAGGAAGCAGCAGGAGCTGGGGGGGCTCAGGAGGAAAGGCCCCTTCTCCCTCCAGTCCCCGGGTGTTGCTCTGGCAGCCCCCAGCCCCCCAAGGGCCATCCTGGTGTAAGGAAAAGGGAGATGGGACCATGGAGCTGGGATTGCTGCGTGACACAACCACAGTTTGGCCGCAGCTATTAAATCAAATCCTGGCCTTCTCACTTAAAAATCCTGGGCTGCAGTGGCAGGAGGGGGCAGCTGGTTCCAGCCACGGCGCCAAATTTATCCCCTGTGGTTGTGGACAGACCCTGAGCGACAGGAAAATGATGTGAGCAGTGTCCAGGATCCAGCTGGTGGGATGGCAGGAGAACAGCAGGGCTGGTGCTGCAACCACCCTCTGGTTTGCAGAGGCAAGTTCATTAAAAAACGGGAAGAAAAAAGCCAGCCCAGAAAACTAATTAAGGAAATGGGAGATGCCAATGATTTCTGGTTCCAGCAAATTCCAGCCAGCTCTAAAGCAGGCTACAAGGTCAAATCCACACAGTTGATATTAGCCAGTGAAGAGAAAAGAGGAGAAGGAAGGGGTTTGAAACAAGAGCCGTAGAAAACAACCTAAATGGAAAAGGTTCTTACACTTCAATTACGCTGAAATCAAGCACTGAAACCATGTCCCTGTTTATTTGGTGGTTCTTTAATTCCTTTGTCCCTGTAACCATGGTTGCTCTCTCGCTCCCTCCAGGGGGGGAGCACAGAGGGTGGGTTTTTTTAAGGTGTTCCCCTCAGTTGTCTGGCCAGGCTTCCCTCTGGCCACAGGGGTGGTCACTCTGGGGAGGGTGTGGCCGACGGAGACCAGGGGTGGCCAAATGTTTTCAGTGGAGCAGCTCTTTGGTGGGGAAAAATGTGGAACACCCCGGAGGTGTTCAAGGAGCAGCTGGACGTGGGACTCAGTGCTCTGGTGTAGCTGGCAAGGTGGTGATCAAATATTGGACTCAATGACCTCGGAGGTCTTTTACAACCGGAGTGACTCTTTGTTACTCAAAATCTTCTTGCCTCATGACCTCAGCATCACCAAAACACCCCTGAATTGCACGGGGAACACCTTGCAGTGGGTCAGGAGGGCCTGGTGGAGGTTTCGGGGGGCAGCAGGGCTCAGACACCCCCTCCTTGTCCCCTCCCCAGATCGGCCACCGCGACTTCGATGTGGAGAAGCGTTTGCGGCGGGACCTGCGCAGGACCCGCGCCCTCCTGGCCGATGTGCAGCTGCTGCTGGCGGCCCCAGCCGAGCCCGGAGCCAGCAGCCAGGAGCTGGAGCACCTCCGCAAACAGGTAGGGAGGGACGTGCGGGGCAGCGGGGGAGCTGCGGGGAGCATTCCCAGCTCTCCCGGTTGGACTGAGCGCTGGCACCCGGGCGGGCGCCGCCGAGAGTCTGCTTGTAAGGAGCACTTCCCTGTAATTAAGCCTACGGTGTTGAAGTGTTTTTCCCTTTTTTCCCCCGTTAATTACCTTCTGTTTGGTGCGTTTTCTGCGTGTCTCCTATTGCCGGGCTGGGGCGGCGTTGCCATAGGGATGCTGGAAGCGGGAGAGGGGATCTGGGGGATTTGCCGTGGTTTGAGTGCGCTCAGCTCCGGCTCAGGGGTGCTGAGTGACCTGGGCAGCGGCTCCAGCTCTGTGCCAGCTTGTGCCACCACACTGGGGACAACCCCGGCCCCAGGGTGAGCTCTGGGTCCTGCGGGGTGCCCTATCATGGGACAAGGGTGCCACGGAGCTGTTCATCCCCTTGTGGGCTGTGTATCCCGCAGCGCCAAGCAAGGGCTCAGCTGAGGATGCTGGTCCTCTAAAACCACTCAGGAATTAATCTGTTCTGCACATTTCCCCTGGAAACGAGCGAATCCGGAGGCACGAGCGATTCCAGCAACATCCAAACATAATTGGGAGGGTCGTTGTGCATAAATAACAGCTGTGAGCAGCAGCTGTTCCCACCTGTGCTGAGGGAGAAGGGGAAGGTGAGCTGGGCCTGATGGAGCCAGCGCTGTGTCCGTGGCCATTCCCGTGTCCGTGGCCTTGCCTGTGTCCATTACTGGGATGTCCAGAGCAGGGGATGGCCATGGATGGCACAGGCAGTGTGGGAATGGCCATTTTTTGCACTCTTGTGTTCTTTCTTAAATGTTATTGACCCAGCGCTGTGGTGCTGCACTTCCTGAATCCCTCAATATTTCCCAAATCCCATTTTTGGGGCTGGAGAGGTTGCACTGCCCCTGCTTTTTCCTAGCCCCTGGTGGGAGGGAAATGTGGCAGTGCCCTGCTCTCAGGCCCCTTCTCTGTGCTGATCTGAGGGACCTACATCAACGCTGAGGTGCTTCCTCTGCCCATCCCGTGGCCATCCCGTGGTGTGCAGCTCCATCTCTCTGGGGAATAATGCCCAGCTGGGGAACAGAGCTGGGGAAGTAAATCTTTACTCTCGAGAGTAAAGTCATAGGAACAGCAGCTGAGGGAGCTGGGAAAGGGGCTCAGCCTGGAGAAAAGGAGGCTCAGGGGGGACCTTGTGGCTCTGCACAACTCCCTGACAGGAGGGGGCAGCTGGGGGGGGGTCGGGCTCTGCTCCCAGGGAACAGGGACAGGAGAGGAAACTGCCTCAAGTTTCACCAGGAGAGAGTCAGGTTGGACATCAGGAGGAATTTCCTCATGGAAAGGGTGCTCAGGCATTGGAAGGGGCTGCCCAGGGAGGTTTGGAGTCCCCATCCCTGGAGGTGTCCAAGGAAGGCCTGGAGGTGGCACTCAGTGCTCTGGCCTCATGGATAAGGGGTGATCAGACACAGATGGGACTCGATGCTCTTGAAGATCTTTCCCAACATAAATAAACTCTGGGATTCTGGGATTCTTGCTCCCTGCACAACCCAGCACCCACAGCAAGGCAGGAGGTCCCTCTCTCTCCCTGTGGTGCCATTCAGCCCATCCCTGGCTCCCTCACTCCATGCCCTGTGCTCGGCTGCCTTGTGTTTGGGGACGAGCAAACAGCCTGGATTTTGGGAATGCGGAGTTTTTGCTGTGCCACCAACACGGAGGCTCTGCATGTGTTTAAAATGCCACATGATTATTCTGTCCTTTAAGCTGAAACAATTTCTAATGGCATTCATGACGACTTTCTCAAGAGCCCATGCATCCTACCAGCAGCCCACGGACCTGCATGAGAAGAAAAACTTTGCTAAAATGCTACATTTCCGTTAATCAAAATCCATATGGCTGGAAGTGCAGCATTGTTTCTTAATAAGGCTGAGGCATCCATTTTATGCAGGTATTTAACAGATGGTATTCACAGCAAACTAATGTTGTTCCACAGTTCATACATTATGGATTTTTTTGGGGGGGGAATTTCAATTTATTCTTCCCAAGTGGGAAAATTCCATTACACTGAGTGAATTGGAAGCTGATGTTTAATGAAGGGTCCTGGAGATGCTTTTCTGTGTGACTGAACTGTCAGGAGTTTGGTGGGAATTGTGGCAGGGAAGAGGCCAATCCAAGGGGCTGATTGTGGATGCAGCTGGACTTGTGGGAAAGTCCTCGGCCATAAAACCAGGAGTTGATCTGAGTGGGGCATCTTCAACTCATCCCAGCAAAGCACAGAGACTTCTTTTCAGCTGATGGAAGAAAGTTTTTCCTTCTCTAGTGAAAGGTCTCAATCTCCTCAAACAGTGGAGGGAAACAAGCTGAGCATTGCTCCAGTCATAATATTCCATGATTCCCTTTTTTTTTTTTTTTATGGAGGGAGAGAGATAAAAAAGAAAGTAAACCCTGAGAAACCCGCCTAAAATTCTCAATCTCTGGCCATGGTGTGCAGCTTTTCCCGTTGCTCCTGGGAACTCCACAGGGAAACCAGGACCAGGCACAGGAAATGAGCAGTGAGCGGGGGGTTTAGTTTTCTTTTCCACAAAGAAAAGAAAGGAACCCCAGCGAGCAGGGGAAGGAACTGGATGTTCAGGTACAGCCCACGACAACTCCTCCGCCCGCCCGGGCAAGGGGGGAGTTTTGGGGATGACGCTGCAGCTTCCAGATGTTTGCAGCTCATTGAAGATCGTTGTGATCTTAATGGCTGAGCTGTAAAACCCGAGAGCACATTAGCGTTTATAAATGGGATCTTCCACGTGTATTTGCAAATGCAATTTACGCCACGTGAAAAGCCCATTTGCAAAGCCCCGAATCGTGAATTGCTCTAATCAGGAATTACACGTAATTCACATAATTTTGCAAATTAATGATTCCAGCTCTACCTCACCGAGGCAGAGGGAGGATGTCCCATCGAGGCTCTGGCTGCTGGACTCCCCAGGACTGTCAGTGGTGTTTGGGGTCTGTGCTGGGAACTGCCAGGGAAGCTTTGCTTTCCCTGAAAACCAGTGTTAGTGCAGAAACACATAATCACTGGATGATTATATGCAGGTGCTTTTATTGAGAGCTCTCTGAGGATCAGGGGTATAGATAGACCCAAATCTGATCCCACCATGGATTCGGGATGGATACATTTTATACCCTTTCCTTACATAACTGTTGTATCATCATATGTTAATCATTAATTTGATATTGTTCCGTTGTGTATATTGTTTTCACCCAAGCATGAGTTTAAGCCCCCTCCCCACAACATCTCTCATGATTGTTGTTCCTTTCTCATGATTCTCGTTGTAATTAAATAATTATTTTTAACTATATTTACCAAGTGATCATTGCATTTAACTTCATCTGCCATACAGGTGGGTACACCAGGTGCAGGTTAACATGATTTTAGCAAAAACAATGCCCACTCCCATTCCCAAGGCCTGCTTTAACCACCACGATTTTTAGAAACATGTTAACCCTATGCTATCACTAGGAGCAGCACAGGTTTAGAAGGTCGAGATTCTGCGCTCCTCAGCAGGGAGAAAAAGCTCTGTGGAAGTGGAAATAAACGTGGCTGTGTGGCACGGGGACAGCACCCTCAGCACGTGCTTTCTGCTCCCTTAATGATGATCCCCTGCAACTTTTCCCAGTTGGAAGAGAGCGAGGCAAAGTGTGCAGAGGCCCAGAGATGCCAGCAGACAGCGGCTCTGCAGCTGGAGAACCTGCACACGGAGCTGGAGACCCTCAGCAGGAGCAAGACCCTGGTGGGTTGCTGGAGATGTGACCAGGGCAGGGCAGGTTGGGGGGCACAGTCCCCACCTCCGGGGGTTTGGCAGCTGCTTGGCTGAATCAGCCACTACCAGAGTGTTTAATGAACTCCTCGGAGTGTTAATTACACCAGAGAGGTGTAATTTACAAAGTGCCCAGTAAGTCTCTGAGGGTGTTCCCTAAATCGCTGGGACTGTTGGGAAACAGCAGCCCCCGGGGCGGTTCAATGGGTGGATAAAATTCCTGCAAGGGAGCAGCATCCCGTGGTCCTGCTCTACCTTTCCTGTGGGTTGGAGGCTGTTGGCAGCACATCCCAGAGGGGATTTTGTGGGTTCCCTGTGGGATCCATGAAGCAGTGGTCCTGTGGATCCTCCTGCAGGTGGACGAGCAGCTGTTCCAGCTGCAGCACGAGAGAGCCGACCTGCTGAAACGCATCGATGAGGACCAGGAGGACCTGAACGAGCTCATGGAAAAGCACAAGGCTCTGATTGCCCAGGTGGGAGCTGGGGGCAGTGTCTCCAACCCTGGGAGGGCTCTCAGAAAGCCCTGCAGGCTGGCACAGAGCAGATGGTGGCCTCTGGGGGGGCACAGGGGGGTGGGGACCACAGGACACAGATGCTGTGATGAGGAAGGGAAGGCTCACGGCTCCAGCTCCTCTCACCTGCACTTTTGAGTCTTCTTTCAAGAGGTGTTTTGCCTTTAGTTTCAGTACTTGGGGAATCCTACAGCTGCCCCTCTGGGTCCTTTTTTTATTCTTTCTTGCACCATTTTCTCATGCAGAGGTTAAAAGGTGCTGCCAGACAGCCCTGGGGCTTTCAGTGCTACATCCAAACTACAGCAGGCCCTCCCGAAGGGTTCTTCTGGGAACTGAGGGACCCCAAAACTCCCATGGGAGAGGGGCAGGCTGGCCAGACTGACAATTCCCAGTCTGGTGCCCCTTGTAGAGGTGTTGAGGATCTGGGAGCATGTGTCAGGAAGTGTCCTGAGGACAGCAATGACAACATGGTTTCTGTCCTGATCCACAACCACTTGTTTCAAAAATTAGGGAAGTTGCACTGAGTTGGGAGCATTAAGCTCCAGCAGGGCAGTCCAGGGGCAGCTCACTGTCTCACTGGCAGGAGGTGCAGGCAGGAACCAGCCCTCTGCTCCGAGCCCTTGGTTCTGATCTCGCTGCTCCCACTCCCAACTTTCTCTTTCCGCAGTCGGCCACAGACATCGCTCAGATCCGGGAGCTGCAGACGCAGGTGGAGGATGTGAAGAAAGAAAAGCAGAGCCTGCAGGAGAAGGTAATTCCTGCAGGAGAAGGTAAATCCTTCAGGAGAAGCCCCTGCTGAGGAGTGGGAGCTCTTTGGGCTGGAGAAAGCTTTTCCTGGCCGAGTTCTTGGGATTCACAGCCCCACTTCTCCCTCCTCCCCGGCTGACCCCAGGGCTGCCCTGGGGTGGGCACCAGCAAGGGCTGCACCCCCTCGCCTCTGTGGCTGTGCCAACCCTCCTGGAGTGATGGATTTAATTTTAAACACATGAGTAATCCCATTAAGTTAAGTGCTTTATTGGAGCGTGACTAAGCTGCCCGGGAATCAGAAGCGGGGCTTGCTCCCTCCGAGGCGGAGCGGGTGGTGCTTTGGAGATAGCCCGGATAAAAGGAGACAAATTCCCATAGTTCTAGGTCAAATTCAAAATCTGAACCCGAGTTGTACCGGGATCACTAAAAGGGCAGTTTCCTTTGGAGATCTCGGTGTAAGAGCTGAGGAAGCAGCTTGGTCCAGGCAGCTTTCCACAGAGACTGTGAATTTTTACGCCTGCTGTCCTCAAAGAGTCTGTGAGAAGAGAAAAGCAAAGGAGCCCCGGCCACGTGTCCCTCACCAGCAGGTTCTCCATTCAAAGCCACTCATTGGCATCAGGCCTGTGCTGTGTGGCTTTAACAGCAGGGAATTCTTTGGGAAGTGAGGGCAACGCTTGGCCACGGTGCCCATCGCCTCAGGGGCCAGGAGAGGCCTCCAGTGCATGTGCAGGGATGGGCAGAGGGGTTTGGGGGTGCTGGCGTGGTCCGGGCCGGGGGATGCTGACACAGCCCCTGCTCTCCCAGCTGCAGGCAGCTCAGGCCAGGGTGGCACAGCTGGAGCAGTGCCCGGCCGAGCGCTCCATCGTCAGCCGGCAGGAAGCCCGGATCCGGGACCTGGAGAGCCAGCTGGACTTCCAGGCTGTGCAGATGAAGCGCTTCGAGGTACCCCCTTTCCTCTCCTGATCTCCTGCTGGGCAGGGCAGTGGGGACAGGAGCGCCTGGGAAAGGCTGGGAGGGACAGGCAGGGGCTGAGGGCAGCCCGGATGGTTCCTGGCGCTGCTGTTGTGTCTGTGAGGGGGTTTCTGCCAGCCAGCAGTGGCTTGGTGCTCGCAGAGAGCTTCCCAAGGCCTCACCTGCCCCTCGCACCCCAGGTGCTGGTGCTGCGCCTGCGAGACAGCATCATCCAGATGGGAGAGGAGCTGGAGAAGGCGGCCGAGTCGGAGGCACGGGAGAGGGAGAACAGCAGGTACTACCAGAGGAGGATGGAGGAGATGAAGGCTGACATGGACGAGCTGGTGCAGAGGGAGCTGGAGTCCAGCCGCCGGCGCATGGAGCTGGTGAGGGGGTGCTGCTCCTGGGGGTTTGGGTGGTCCCATGGCCATGGGGGGTTTGCTGCAGACCCCTCATAACCCCCGGGTTGGCCTGAGGGCCCCAGGAAAATCATTTTCTGTGTGGTGCTTTGTGTGCTCTGGGTCTGGGCATGGAGCTGTTCCCTGTGTGGGTATTCCCTGGGTCCTGGGCTGCTCCTTTGAGAGGGGCAGGGACTTGCTTTGCATCCCTCTGCAGCCCCAAACCATTGGAACCAAAGCTGTCCTTGAGGACCCTCATGTTCCCTTTCTCCGTGGCTGGGCTGGGAGCCTGGACAATCCCTCTGCTCCAGGTTTTTTTGTGGGAAGGAGGTGGCTTTGCCTGCTCCTCTCCCAGAAATGCAGTTCACGTGTGGATGTGGCACATGGGGACACGGCTTAGTGCTGGAATTGGCAGTGCTGGGGTAACAGTTGGACTGGATGATCTCAGAGGTGTTTCCATCCTGGACGAATCTACGATTCCAAGTCGCTCAGGTCATTCCTGCAGCTCCTCAAGCTGGTTCTCCTCATGTCAGGCAGAACCACGGTGGGTGGGAAATGCCCTGGCCCTGCAGCAGCCCCTGAGTGCTGGTCACAGGGTTCAGCCCAAGCACCAGATCTTCCTGGAGCTCCCAGCTTTGCCAAACCACCCCCGTGGCTGCAGCTCAGACAGTGCCAACCAGCAGCTAAACCCGCTCTGACTGAGCAGAGCCCCAGCTGGGTTTGGAGAGCAGCAAAAATAGATTCACCTGCACTTTCCAACCCTTTCCCAGCGTCTCTTTTCTCGTTGTTTCTTCCAGTAATCCAAGGGAAAGCCTCGCTCCCGAGCGGTAATTGAAAGATATTGCAGTTCTGCTGGCAGCAGGACCTAATTAGGAGCAGTTATTTTATCAATAATCTTTTATTTAGCAATCAAGGAGATTCCAGCATTTATTCTGCCCCGAGGCCACCAGCCTTCCCAAGGGGAATGGTGTGAATGCCTCCCAATCCTCTGCCCGCAGCACAGTCAGGCTTTGTCCTTGCTGTGCCAGGCTGAGCCCTGAGTGCTCTGGCTCCCCTGGGCATGGAATGAGGGCGGATCTCTCAGCCCCTGATGCTCTGCAGAGCCGTGAGATGGAGTGAGAGGCTGTGCTGAGGAGCCATGGGCATGCCAGGCTCCCTGATCCTGCTGCTTTCCCCGTGAGATGGAGGGATTGGTGGCTGTGATGTTGGATGTTGGTTGCAGCTCTGTTTGGAACACGGATGCTCTGGCTTTTGAGATAGGGGTGGGTTCTTTTTGCTGTGTTTTTGGGTATGTGCCTATGTTTTTAGAAGCTTTTTGAATGTTTCATGTGGGGATGCGAGCGACGGGTGAGGGAAAGTACAGGAGGTTCTTGGCACTCTTGTGCTCTCCCAAGTGGAGTGTGCAAAGAGGTCTGAAAGGGATTTTAGGGGCACCTCCCTCCAATAAGACACAAACCCCCATAAACAGCTGAACTTGTAAGGCAGAGCTGAGGGGACACTCAGATATTTGGGGTTATCTGGCATCTGCTGGAGGAAGGAACGGGTGGGCTCCCCCAGGACACACCTCCCCATCCCACCTTCTCCGTGCTGGTTGCTCCATGGGAACTGGCTCCATGCTCACGGCCACAGCCAGGGACTGCTGTGACATTCCTGGGAGCAGAGGCATCCCCCAGACTGCTCATCCTCTTAAGAGCACTTAAATAAAACATGGGGCAGGGCTGTGATCGAGGAGCCCGGCCCAGCTTGTCGGGAGCCTGGTGGGGAGCATCAATAGTTAATAGAAAGCCACTTATGGCTCTGCTCCTGCTAAATCCCCCATCAATTATAAATCCAGCGTGAATTATTCACTTGACATTACTTAAGTCATGCTCTGCTCCTAACAATTTTTTTTTTTTTAATTTTATTTAAATACACGGTGGTGAGGTTGTGGACTTGCCAAACACTGTCGAGGTTTAAAGAGGGAGGAATTTCTTGCACAGACTGTGTTAGAAATCCTGTCTTGTTTCGCAGCTGCTGCCTGTAGATGTAGGTAAATATGGCACACATATGCAATATACAAAATAGAAGGTATTTTGTTCTCACAGCTCGTGTTTCTCAGTGGTGGATGCACTGGAAAATCCCATGCCACCATCCCCAGCTGGGCTCAGGGCAGCTATTTCCATCCCTCCCTCGTTTCCCACCCAGTTCAGGGCAGTTGGGAGGCAGCCTTGTGCCATTCAGCAGGGAATATGCACCAGGAGCAGGGCTGGGAGCTGGAGAGCTGCCTGCCAGGCAGGTGGCTCTGCCTTATGAATTTTGTAAGAAGGATGGCTTTTGAACACTTTCCAAGCATGTTTGGTGATGGCAGGGGTAAGGACTTGGCCCTGCTGGTCTCTCTTTGCTCTGGCTGCACATCCTGGGTTTCCTCCCTGGAGCTGGAGCTCCTCTTCCAACAAAATCTGGATCCCAGCCTGCAGCAGCTCCTCGTTTCTCAGCTGCTGTGGTGACACCCAGAGCTGGACAAGCCAGCCCCAGCCCCCCGGTGTCCTCAGACCACAGCAGACACCATCATGGTGAGGAGTGAGGGGATGGATTTCCAGCTTGGAGTTAATCCTGGGGGGCTTGAACCCAAGCCCTGCTCTCTGTGTTCGTTGTGTGTGCACTTAGGCTCGTGCCCTACACGTCCCCTGGTGAGGCTGCAGTGCAGGGAAGGAGGGAGCAGGGGCTGGGAAGGATGGAGAAGGGCTGGGAGCAGGCGTGGAGCAGGGATGTGGGACCATGAGTGGCTGTCATGGTGTCTGGGACAAGGCAGCATCCGGGATTTCCCTCCTGAGGCTGCTCTTAGGGAAGGATGGTGCTGACTGAACTGCCTGTACAGCTTGGGTTTCATGGGAGAAATCAAGCATCTGGATGAGGGTTCTGGGATAAAAACTCTGGAATGGGGTCCAGCCATGGGTGGGAGCCCCTCAGGTCTCCTCCTGGAGAGCCAGGTGCCTTCTTGATGGAATGCCTAGGGAAAAACAGAGGCTGATCCTGCTGGGATGAAGCCCTGGCTGGCCGAGGCACAATCCAGGGACTTGCTGGGTCTCCTCCTGCCCTTCTGTACCCAGCAGGGCTCCACTGACCCCTGAGCACACCACGAGAGCTGGAGGGTGCTATCTTCAAATCAGGTTTCTTTAAGGAAGCTGCGAAAATTCATCAGCATAATAATTAACTAATTTTACAGAAAGCTGAAGTACAGGTGTGAAGACGCTCTTCACAAGTTGCTTTTTTGTGAGAGCCTCAGTGTAAATAACCCTTTTTTTCCCCCCAGTTCTTTTGCTGGCAGATCTTTGTGCCCCGGCCCCGCTATGGCCACGTTACGTAACACAACACATCCCAAACTCCAGGATTAGGGGTTTTTTGCTCATTTTTGCAAACTTTAAAGCTTCTTCTGGTTTTTTTTTTTGGTGCTTCCAGTGAACTTGAGAAGCGAAGTGGGAGCTGTTTGTGCCTCCAGCCGGGAATGCCACGCTCCCACCCAGGCGAAAGCTCAGCTCCCAGCAGGGTCCCAGCAAACCCTCTGATGTCTCTTGTCCCCATCCCCGCCTGCTCCTGGGTCTTTCCAGCTGCTCTTCCCTTAAAGAGAGAATGTCTTTGAGGAAGTGTAACGACAATTATCATCAAAGGCAGCCGGTCCTTAGAGGTGAGGGTGGGTGATGGAGGAGCCAGGAGTGAAAGCTCGGCTGTGTACGGCGCTAATTAGGGCTGTTGTGATCCTGCTTTGCTATTAAAGGAGTCAATTCCTCAGGAATCCGTCAGCACCACGCACCAATTACACGGTGCTCGCCCCATCTCACTCCCAGCCTTCGGGCTGCGCGAATTTTGTCACTTCAAACTTTCTGGGAAACCCGCGAGTTAACGGCTTAATTAAAAAATAATAATGATGGATGAATTCCGCAGGTGTGCGCTAAGTTGTTGCAAGAAAAGTGATCCAAATTGCACTAATTAGGTTGCACTTCACTCGAGGTGGATGGGAGTGAGCAAAGGGGGTGTTGTCATAGCAGAACCACAAACAAAAATACAAGGAGGTGACAAGGATGTGGTGCTGGATGCTCCACAGTGCCTGGCCTGGGCATCCCTTGGAGTCCCACGGATAGACAGACCCTGCTGGTTTTGTTTATCCCCTTTTAGCTTGTCTTCCAATAATTCTGAGGCAAAATTAGTTGGGGGAAAAAAAAACCACCCCAAAACCTCTTAAGAAAAAGAAGGTTTAGAAATCCCCTTCCATGAGGGATGTGTAGAATCTCCTCCCTGGGAGCCCCTGGGTGAGGGCAGGAGTCCAGCTGAGAGCAGCTCGCTGTGGGTTTGCTGAGTGCCAGCCATCACTGGGTGAGCTCCTGCCCCCTTGTCTTGGGGAAACCTTCAATCCAGCCTCCCTGTCAGCAGGAATCAACCTCAGCCTTCCAAAACCGTGGTTTCTGACCCACCAGCAGAGCCAGCCCTGTGCTCTGGGGTGATCTCTCCCCCAGCGTGAACGGGAGAATCCGGTTTGGAAATGTATTCGGTAGCAGGCAGAAGGTATATTTTATTTATTGATGATAAAATATACATCAGCCAGGGGTTCTGTGCTGGTCAGGCTGGTCCTGCTGTGCATGTCTGACTGGTTTGGTGGAAGCAGCCAGAGATGCTGGTGCCAGGAGGGATTTAATAGCAGAGGATGCTCCTTTCAGCCCCTCAAGTCCAGCCATGCTGCAGTTTGCCCAATAATATGAGTTTTCTCAACTGATACATTTTCTCCTTTATTTCTCCCCTTTTTCTGCTGAGAGGAAACAAAAAGCTGGCTCTGCCCAGCATGAGGGTGTCAGTTCTCAGCCCAGGGACTGTGTGAAAGGAGAAATGCTTCTTGGGTTTACATTTAGACAGAAACAACGTGTGTCAAAGGTGTCCAACAGCTCCCTGGGTGCCAGAGGCCTGGTGCTGGGATGGGCCTTGTCAGTTTGTGTTCTGCAGACAGTATTTTTCCATCTGAAATTGAATTATATTGACAAAAATTACTCCTTTCCCTGAGACATTGTAGGGTGCAGAGAAAAACATGAGGTGTCTCCGTGGGTGAGATTTGGGACAGCTGGGATGTGAGGTCGAGCAGTGTCAGCTCCATTTTCTGGCTCACATTCAAATTGCCCCTCGGGTGGCCTGTGAGCAGGGGACCCCAGGGTCACCCACAGTCCCCAGGGTCACCCCAGGTCCCCTTCCCAAGGCCACCAACGTGGGTGCCACAAAGTGGGGGTGTCCAGAGGTGTCCTGGGTGGGGGGCAGGTGGAGCCCCAGCTCAGCAGCATCACCTGGGATGGTCCCTTTCCTCTCAGCATTCCCAGTGTCCTGCAGAAGGTAGCGAGGTCAGGGGGGACCCCACCAGCCAGGGCGACCCCTCCAGCCCCCAGGACTCTCTGTTTGCTGCTTCTACAGCCATCCCAGGGGATTTCTGTGTCCGTGGCTGGAGGAAGCAGGGCTGGGGTGCTGGTGGCGGGCTGCTGCTCTGTGCCTCCCTGCCCATCCCTGTTAATAACAGCAGAACAGGGGAGTGGAATTAAAGGCAGCCACTGAACCATATTTAATTTGTGCCATATCCTGCAGCCAAGGAGCTGGGTCAATAGAGGCTCTTATCAGTCTGTGGAAGGGCTCAGCTCTTTATCTGGTGCCACTGCAGTCCCAAAGAGCTGAGCACAGGCAGGGAGGTGCACAGAGCTTGGGGCTCTTTCCTCCTCTCAGGGGTTGGTGCTTCACCACGTGCCCTGCTCTGAGCCCCCGAGCTCCTTGATAAAACACTCCCCTTCATGAAACTGCTCCTTCCCACCTTCTGCCCGAGCCAGGAGGGAAGTGGAATGGCTTGGAGGCACCAAGTTTCACAAAACTTCTCAGCAGCACTGAGGTTTGCCCCAAAACCAGCGCATTCCCAGGAGCTGCTGTGGCACGGCGCGACCCAAACGGGGCTGTTTCTTTGCATGTTTTGCTGAACTGAGATGCTCTTCCCCTGGGGCCCCTGTGGCCAGTGATTCCAGGCCTCCCATTATTTACTGTGACAGTGTGCCAGCTCCTGTGCCTTGGCCTGTCGCAGATCATCCCTCACCTCGTCACTGCCGCCGCTGCGATTTCACAGCTGGCAGCTTCAATCACTGGGGATCTGCTGCTCCCTCCTCTCTGCCTTGGGATGGCTTAGGAGCAGCAGGAAGGGTTCCTTCCCGGCTGGAAGGGCTTGGAGTGTGATGAACGTGGGTGCAGGGCCAAGTTGGTGTCTTTGGTGGGCGATGCTGGGCCCGTGGAGCCCTGGGGGTTGTGTCAGATTGTAAATCCTGGAATGGTTTGGGTTGCAGGGACATCAAAGCTCATCCAGTCCCACTCCCTGCCATGGCAGGGACACCTTCTACTAGCCCAGGTTGCTCCAAGCCCTGTCCAACCTGGCCTTGGATATTTTCAGGAATGGGGCAGCCACAGCTCCTCTGGGCATCCTGTACCAGGGCCTCAGCACCCTCACAGGGAAGAATTCCTCCCCAATATCCCATCTATCCCTGCCCTCTGGCAGTGGGCAGCCATTCTCTGTGTCCTGTGACTCCATGCCCTTATCCAAAATCCTTCTCCAGCTCTTTTGGAGCCCCTTTAAGCACTGGAAGCTGCAGTTTGCATTCACAGGTGCTGCAGGGTGTGGTGCAGGTAACCCGCCCTGACAGCCACTGGGAGCACTGGGGTGAGGATGGGGTGTTTTAGCAGTCACCCCACTCTCAGTTCAGGTGCCAGGCTGGGTGCAGGCCCTCACCCGGTGTCCCCTGTGCAGGAGCAGCAGCTGGCAGAGCTGGCAGAGGCCAGGCAGGGGCTGCAGGCTGACCTGGGCACCTCCATCCGCCGCATCGCAGACCTGCAGGTGGCCCTGGAGGGGCTGCGTGACAGCGACGACAGCGACGCCGACAGGTGAGAAACGGGGGTGGTTTATTAAAGTATCTGTTTTTTAATTATTTAAATTAATTTTTATATATATATATATATTTATATATATATATTTAAATTAAAATATTTATTAAAATATGGATATAGATCTAATATCAATATCCACCTGAGATGGACAAAGACTCTCTAACTCGTTAGGGTTAGGAAGTGTGTGTTTATTCCAGCGCTGGGAAGCTGCAGGGATCACTCCAAAAGCACAGCTCCGAGATTACAAAGCAATCCAAAGTCTATTTATCCATCAAAGTTCTAAATATTCAAAATACAAATATATATTCATAGCATAGACACCTCCCATTCTCCGCTTCGTATGAAAATTAGCTAAAAAGTCATTAAGCACACGCAATCCTTGCAATGGAATTAGGTCGGTGGTCCTGAAAATGAGGAGGGGGCTGTCCTGATGAAGTAAGGCTGCTCTTCCTCCCTTTGACCTTTTTGCCTCTCTGGTTTTTAACAATACACCTGACCTTGGAAGACTCCCAGTTCCCTCCTCTATTGCTTTTGAATAAGTTGCAGGTGGAAGAATTTGTAACTGTCTAGGCCTTCCTTTGAATTTTTCCTTCTAAAATTATTAATTGCCTATTATAAGCACAGCTAAACAAATACCAAGTAATCAGAGCTTATCCTATACTTAACTTTCTGACTAATCATTAATTCCTTTAATCAACTTTAGCTAAGTTCTGCGCATTTTCTTTATTCCAGGTAACTTCAGCGGAACTAGCTTTTATTTAAAATCTCAATATTTAAGTGTTTAAAAGAAATGTTTCGGGGGAGCTGGGGGGTTTGGGGGGGAGGCTCAGCTGCTCTGTGGTGGGGAAGAGGCAGCGCTGGGCACTGCCAGGGTGGCTGCAGTTCCATGTCCTCATCCTCACGTGTTTGCGCTGCGTGTACGAGCAAAAAACTTGGTGTTCATGGAAGGTTTCATGAAAAAAGTGTCGCCCTTGAAATCATCCTGGGTGGCCCTGCTTAAAGCAAACAAAAAGGGTGGGAGCAGCCCCATTTGTACAGCAGGTCCTGGCAGCAGCGTGTTGGTGCCCCATCGCTGGGTTCATCCAGTGAAAATCCTGCTTTGATCATCCCCAGGAGCTGGAGGAGCCAGTGACACTGGGTGATGGGGGTAGAGGGTTTTTACTAGGGAAAAAAAAAAAGGAGGAAAACGTTCCAGTGCGTTTTTCAGGTGTTATTCCTAAAGCCTTTCAGCTTTCCCCCTCTGCCACGCAGCTCAAGGGGCATCAGGACAAATGGAAACAACACAGATAAATGAGTTAAAAAAACCCCAAAAACCAACCAGAAAAAAAGCTGAGGTGTGCTCGTCAGAATTTACTCAGTGTGGCGATTAAAGCAGGGAAGGGTGAGATACAAACCGTGAGCTCAGACACTCACTGCTTCCCAAAAAAAAAAAAAGAGTGATTTCCAATGCAGCTGGTGCATCGGTGGAGGTGAGAAGTGCTTCCCAGCAGGATCGGCAGCTGCTGCCGGCAGGAGCAGCCCTGGGCCGGAGTGTTCTGCTCCCTCCTTTTGCCCTGGGGTCCCGTCTGCAGCCGGGGCTGACCTTTGCTGGGAGCAGGGAGGGATTTCCAGCCCTGCTCCCTGCTCCAGCCCTGCAGCTCCGGCTGTTTTGGGAATGTTACTGGCTCAGCCCAACCCTTGCTCCGGCCACAGCGGCTGTGCTGCAGTTGGTTGGGAAGTTCTGCACCTCCTGGTGGGTTTGGGGTGCCCAGGAGCCATAGCTGACCCTCTGCTGTGGTCCTTGCAGCGTGCAGACGGCGCGGGAGTCGCTGTGCTCCAGGAGAGACACGTGAGTGATCCCGGGGGATGCTGCTGCCGAAGGACAGAGCCTGTGCTGGCCTCTGCCACAGCTCATGGACCACCAGCTGCTGCTCTGAGGGGTCCTGGCCCAGTGGCTGCTGCAGCTGCATGTGCCCATCGACCTGCTCCCATTCCCTGGGAGCTCTAGCTCCTATCCCAAGGGATGCTCCCATTCCTCTGGGCTGCGCTTTGAGAGACGAAGCCGATCTGTGGGTTTGAAGGAAAACTGAGATCCTGAAGGATTTCATCCACTGCACCTGGTCTGGGGGCTCCTGGAGGGTGGGCTGGGGTAGCCCTGGCTCTGGGGGAGCCCAGGGGTGCACAGGGCCCAGTGAGGTGCCCAAGGTCAGTGCAGCTCCGTCACTGCAGCTCCAGCCCCAGGCCTGGCTGGCAGTGCAGGGTTTTCCTGCCCGAGGGCTGCAGGGCACTTGAAAAACCTTGAGGAAATAATGAATGGCAGCGGCAATGGCACAAAGACCAGGCTGCCTGGAATGATTTCTTTTTATCTGGTGCCACGAATCAGCCCAAGCAGAGCCGTGGTGGAGGTGTGAGCACCCCCTGCTCTGTGCCCTGTGTCACCACCACAGTGACCCAGCACCCCTCCTGCCTGCACCTGCAGAGCTGACAGGTCTCTCCTGTCCCCTCAGGGATGCCTGCTCCAGCGTCGGCTCCGTGCTCAGCCTGGAGCCCGCGGAGAGCATCAAGTCCTGGCCAAGTTCCTCCACAGGCTGGACATCCCTGGTGAGTGCCAGCGTGGCCGGGAGCTTCTCAGCACCATCCGTGGGCAGCCGCAGCACCCAGAGCCTGAGGTAAGGCACCCCCAGCCCATCCTGGCTGTGTTGGGGGGTGCTGAGATCTGGGGGCTTCCCCTGGGCTCCCTCGGGACGTGCAGGATGGAGCTCAGCGGGACCTGTGGTGTTTAAGGTCAAAAACATCAAATCAAGGGAGGCAGCCACTGCCACGCCAGGATCAGTGAAACACCAGATGAAAGTCACTACATCAAAAACATGCTTCAAGCAGGAAAATATCCCTTGATGTATTCTCCAGAGATAATTTAAAGAGGCAATGCAGCCTATTTGAGGGTTTGTATGCCATGTGCTCGCTGCTGAGGGAGAGGGATGTGTTTCTACCGTTCTAATATCAAATATGTTAATTTTTGGTGGCGATGCTGGTGGGCTGGGAGAGAGCTGGAGAGGGGCCTGAGCACTTGCACAGCCCAAATGTCCCTGCTTGGCTCTGTGGGTGCCCAGGTGCCCAGCTTGAACTGGTGCCCATCAGAGGGACCCCTCCAGGCCAGAGAAAAACCCCATTTCGGGTCACGGAGAAACTGGTTCTTTGTGTTTCATGGGTGAAACAATCATGTGGGTTGAGTTTGGGAAAGCGCTGTAAATCAGGGTCTGGGGCTGCATTGTGGAGGGAGGTGGTGGGGATGGAGCAGGGTGTCAGATCCCCTTGGAGGCTTGTGGGGGCAGAGATGGAGCAGGGATGGAGCTTTGAGCCCTGGGGCAGGGAGCAGGATGGGCTCCAGAGAGCATCATCCCCCTGTAGGGAAGGTGGAAAAGGTGCCAACCACCCAAACTCAGGGTGGGCAGGGCTGGCAGTGCCCCTGCTTGCAGGCTCTGTGACTCGGGGCCTCCCCACCCCGCTGCTTTCCCAGGGATGATCTCTTAGGACACGCATCTCTATTTTTCCTGTTTTTCTCCCCATAACCAGGGCAGGTCCCAGGCTGAGGCTGGGCACAGCTCACTGCAGCTCCCAGCTGCTCCCTGCTCGTGTTCAGGTGCGTAGGTAGGTGCTCCAAGGTGATGGAATTTGTCAGGACCGTGGAGCACAGTTGCACTGCAGACATTGGTATTAATCTCCCTGCTCCCATTCTGGCGAGCTCTGTCCCCACGGCCCCCGCCTGCCTTGTACAGGAGAATTGTTGTTGTCACAACTGATGTTCTGAAGAGCAGTTCCCTGGCAGGAAACGCCCTGGGCGAGCTGGAGCAGTCTGGGGAGGTACAAGGCAGAGTCTAAGAGCAGTCAGGTAGGGCAGAGACCTGTGGGGAGATCACAGAATCCTGGAATGCTTTGGGTGGGAAGGAACCTTAAAGATCATCTCATTCCAACTCCGTGCCATGGGCAGGGACATCTTCCATGGACCAGTGATGAGTGGGAGCCTTGAGAGCAGTTGGCTGAGCTCACTGGGACCCTGCACGATAAGTAAGGCCCTTCCTAAGTGCTGCTGAGGAGGTTTTGGTCCAAATGACCCAATTCTCATCATTAATGGATGACAGAAAAACAGGCATTGTGGCTAATACCTTATTTCTGAGCTGAAACTCCTCAGATTTATAGTAAAAGACATGCAGGCTTTCAGGTTGGACATCAGCAGGAATTTCCTCATGGAAAGGCTGCTCAGGCATTGGAAGGGGCTGCCCAGGGAGGTTTGGAGTCCCTATTCCTGAAGGTGTCCAAGGAAGGACTGGACGTGGCACTCAGTGCTCTGGGCTGGGGACAAGGTGGGGATTGGTCCCACATTGGACTGGATGCTCTTGGAGGTGTTTCCCAAGCTCAGCGATTCTGGGATTTGCTGGGCTGCCCGTGGCTTTTGTGAAAAGCTAATTGTCCCGAGCCCTGGCCACAGTGTGACCATCACCCTCCATCCTGGGGCTTGTGAAGGGGCAAATTGCAAATGCTGGTGTGGGAGCTGTGTTTGGCTGCAGCTCATCTAAGATGGAAATAGAGCGAGGAGGGGATGAAATGCAAACAAACAGGAGACGAGACTGGAGGTAATAAAAATGAGATCAGGGAAACGAGCTCTTCCTTATTAAGATTCCTTTGTCTTACACAAGCACCCAGTAATGAAAAACGAGCCTTGCTCGTGTTGGCTGCTCAGCACCACATCTGGGGTGTTTGCTGAACAAACAGCTGCCAAGAGCCAGAGGAGAGCGAGGAGCTCTTATCACCCGTGTGCTTACAGGAGGGAGAGCTTTGATTAATGTTTCCTTTAATTCTCTGCTGTTTAAATGCCTGTACAAAATGCTGGCCAGCAGAGCTAAGCCCCCATAAATATGACACAGCGCAGGGGTGGAATAAATATAATTTTTTTTTTTTTTTAGTAAGAAGCCAATTTACAAGTTTATGTATTTATCCTGCCCCTTTGCAGGCAGGTTAAGGTCGTGCTGTGATGGGAGGGGTATTCAGAGGCACAGTCAGGGAGTGGATCCACAGCTCAGGATCTGCTTTTCCATCCTGCATCCCACAGGATTGTGACATCCACAGCCCTGGCATCACCCCAGGATCACCCTGGCAGTAATTCCCCTCCCACCTTCGTTCACAAAACCAGGAGCCCTGGTCCCAAGGCTGCTGGGGATCCGACACGTTTATTTTTAACCACGATTGTGTCAAAAGCAAATCATTACGTGGGGAAACTGGGAGCTCTTGTGTAGATGACGGTGTGACAAGAAAATCCTCTCCTGACAGAAATGAGGCCAGTGTCTCTTCCCTCCCTGAAATGGAGCTGTCTTGGCTTTATTTACGAGCTCCCAGGAAAAGCATCCCAGCCACACTTTCGGCCCTGGTCATGTGTTGCAAAGCATGTGCGGATTTTATTGTATAAATGATTTCAACTGGTATAATTGTAATCATGCTAATTGCTATGTAATCTTCACTAATTATTGTTGTATGTCATTTGGGTTGGTGTGAATGGCAGATTGTAGAGCTCCCTTGGCTTCCAGGCGCCTCCTGGGCTCGGCATCTTTTGCCTTTTGCTGGGAAAATCATCTTCCCTGAGGATGATGGAGGAGCTCAGGGCTGGAGGGGCTCATGGTCCTTCCTCCTGTGGTTTTGGGGCTGCCTGCGGCTTCCTGGGGTCATTCCAAGCCCCGGGAATTTTTGCTGGTACCGTTTGCCAGGGATTTATGGATGAGCAGAGGATGCCGCAGGGTGGGGTGCGACCGTCTCACTCTTGTGTCCTGCCTTGTGAGGAGGATGAGGATGAGGAAGACTAGCCATGATTTTGGAGGGGGATTTTGGTAGCCATAAGGGCACAGTTAAAGAAACAAATCATGGAACGGTTGGGGTGGGAAGGAACCTTCAAAACCATCCAGTGCCACCCCCTGCCATGGGTAGGGATACCTCCCACTAGCCCAGGTTGCTCTGAGCTCTGTCCAACCTGGCCTTGGACACTTCCAAGGGATGGGGCAACCTGTGCCAGGGCCTCCCCACCCTCCCAGGGAAGAATTTCTTCCCAATATCCCATCTAACTCTGCCCTCTGGCAGTTTAATGGGCACAGAAAATGGGAACTGTTGGGAGAGACAAGGACGGATGGGGCAGTCTTGGCCTTTGGCTGGAAACCAGGGCATGGAGGGGGTGAGGTCCCTGCTTGGACTCCGGGGCTGTGTGGCCCTTGCCAGCCATGGAAGCTGGAACAATCCCACCTTTGCAGCTTTCACTCTCCAAAGTGAGCTTTCACAGCTCCAAAGATTTTCAGAAAAGCAGTATCTGTCCGCCACGCTGAACAGGACAATAAATACGGCACGTTCAGTCCTTGTTCACAGCCCATTAGTGGTTCTCACCTCTCCACTCACTTTTATCTCGGCCTTAAAACCCAAATAAAAACACTGATGCCGGTGTTTAATTTATGAAAGCCATTCATGCAGCACGCGGGTTACAACATTATTTGGAAACGTGCAGAGTGAATGGAGCCATTTCTGTACAAAACCTCTCCAAAGATCGCACCAGCCATTTAAGTAAGATGCAATTTAGGATCCTGAAATCCAGCATTATTGAAATGTCTCAAACTATTAATCAGCCGCGGTGCTTTGGCAGTGTCAGCACGGGATGGCCCTGAAGGGTGCAGTGATTCAGGGAGATGAAATCTCTGGTTAATTCCTTTTGTATTGAATAATCCAATGATTTAGGCTGGTTTAATGAGCAGGGAAAGGCAGTGGGTGCCAGGACAGGTGGGCACATCCATGCCCTGGGCTGTGCCAGGAAGCTGGAGCTGCCCCACTGCCCCTTCCCTTCTGCAGTCACAGATTTCCCAGCTCTGGAGTTTGTCTTCAGCCCATCTCGGCATGTAAATTATTTCACGGGTCAGCAGAGCCGGGTCTGAGTGTCCGGCGCGGTGCCTGGATTATCCACTCCCACCCCATTCCCATGGCAACAGCAGCATTCCCAGGGCAGGAAGCTTCATTACGGCCATGCACAACTTGAGCACTGCTCCCTCCCAGAGATGGGTTTGTTGTTTAGGTTCTGCTGCTTTGCTCTGCCCTGCTCCCGTTTTTTCCCCTCCTCCTTTCTTTCCCAAATTCACCTCCCGGCAGAATTCCCAGTCAGGCCAGCCCTGGGTTCCCTTGGCTGAGCAGTGATGGGGGTGGAGCAAGTGTAGGTGCTTGGAGGGGGCCATAAACTGTCCCATGAGGGGCTTAGTGACCCCAGTGACCCCAAGCCCACCGGTGACTGCAGTCCCCCCATCTCTGTGCATCCCGAGGACAGGGACAGCCTCCGTGGTTGGAGGTTCTGGTGTGGATCCTCAGGGCTGAGCAGAGGTGGATCCCACACGGTTCCTGCACCAGCCCTTGGCCCCGGTGTGGTCCTGTCTGGCCATCCCCACTCACTGTGCAGCCCCTGCCCAGGTTTTTGCAGGGCTCCTGCAGTTCAGAAATGTTCACCCAGCAGCCTGGGTGAAACATGCCCAGCAATAACACTGAGGTGCGTCGGGGGTGTGCTGCAAGCTGGTTTCATAAAAGTTTAGTGAATAATCTTTGGCTTTGACAGAAATAAAATAAATCCTACATATTGCTGTAATCTGTCAAGAAAAAGGATATTGGGAGGTAAGTGTTGGCTTGGCAGAGCTGAAGCTGGTCACACCACATGCTCTAAACCAGGAGTTATCCAGCCTGGCTGACCTGGGCTTATTTAAGATAAAATCCTTGGGCATTGCCCAACTGCTGGATGCAGCAGTGCGTTTATCCCGAGACTCCCATGCCAATGCCGTTTTTTCACTTGCTGAATTTCCGGTCACTGGGAATCCCACAGCCTAAACTAACACCCATTTCTGTCGTCCAGGGTGAGCAGAGACACCAAGGACCCCGCTCTGAGCCGGCCGCTGTCCTCCCGGAGCTCCTCCAGGCCCGGCGAGGCTGCGGATCCGGGGAGGACGGCGAGTCCCCTGCTGGGGGCCAGAAGACGGGAATACGGAAAACCTCTGGCAGAAGAAGAGGAGCTGGAGAGCCCAAAGAAGCCGGCGGATCGGACGGCAGAGACATCCCCATCGCTGCTCCCGGCCGCCGACGGGAGCTTCCCCAGCGCCGTGTCCCCGCCGGTGCCCAGCCGGAGGAGGCTCTCGGTGGCCTCGGGGCCGGTGGCCAGCTCGGCCGCCCTCTCGGAGTACGTGGAGGAGCTGCGGCGGCAGCGGGCAGCGGAGCGGGAGCCGGGGCTGCCGGCGCTGGGAGCGGAGCCCTCTCCGCTGCCCATTTACCGCACCACCGGCGCCGCTGGCCTCAGGCGCTGCCGGGTCCCGGCGGCCGAGGAGCCCCCGGGGAGGCTGGAAGGGGATCAGGCAGGGCAAGGGGAGGGAGCTGGTGCCAGCCTCGCCCGCTCCTCCAGCCTGCGGAGCATGACCTCGGAGCCGGCCGAGCCCCCGCGGTCCCCAGCGCTGAAGAGGGCATCGAAATTCGGCTCCTACGACTCCCTGCTGCCGGCTCTCGACGGCTCCGGCCGCCGGCCGAGCTCCCCGGCTGCCGGCATGGAGGGGCTGGGTGTGCCGCGGCTGAGCTCCTGGAGGAGCTGCCTGGAGCCGTCGCTGGAGGATGTGGAGCTGGGGAAGGAGCCTGAGGGATTTCTGAGCTCCCTGTCCGGCGACGGGCTGGGTGAGGGGAAGGGCAGTGACCCCTTCAGCTGGCGAATACCCACCCTTAACTACGAGAGGAGAACCAAGGTCGACTTCGACGATTTCCTGCCGGCCATCCGCAAGTCCCGCTCCACCAGCAGCCTGGCCAGGCCCCGCAGGGACAGGAGGGACGGCCACCGGCCCCTCACCGTGCGCTTCGAGGATGAGGCTATAGCGGGCACTCTGCAGCCCTCCGAGACCAAGGGCACGGCCAAGAGCAGCCGGGAAGAGCCCGGAGACCTCTCTGACTCCTCTTCATCCTCTGGCTCCCACCTCTCCTCCCGCAGCGCCGACAGCATCAAGCGCCGGCCGCAGCTCCCGAGAGGGGACGGGGAGGGCTCCAGCGGCAGAGCCGGCGGCCAGGGCAGCGGGATGAGCCGCCGGGCCGAGGCCGAGGGGAAGGAGGACGATGTCAGCAGCATCATGAAGAAGTATCTGGGCAAAGACTGAGGTAACTGTGCTGAGCCGCTGAGCTCAGAGCTGTGGGGGCACGTTTGGGATGCTGGCACTGATCCGTGGCCCCTTGGGTACCTCAGGGCAGCTGGAGTTCCCGTGCTCCTCCTGGCGTGTCAGAGCATCCCAGGGCATCCCAGGGCGTCCCTCGGGGTGTGTGGCACTGACACTGGCCCCCCCCCCCCCTTGCCTTTGCACCTTCAGAGCTGCAATGGGGGCACTGCCAGTGCCAGGGATAGCCCCAGAGCCGTCCACAGCACCAGCTCGGAATTCACTGGGGTTCCCCAAAACAGCATCCCTCAGCTCCCACCCTAGCACCCAGCATCCCTCAGCTCCCACCCTAGCACCCAGCAGACACATCCCCCCAAGGCCCTCGAGCGCTCCCTCCTCAGGGGCCCAAGTTTCTTTTGGTGATTAGAAATCAGCTTGGGCTGGGTGCTGAGGGTTCCCTCTCTGGAGGACAGGGCTCCTGCCTGGCCCAGACATCCTTCCCCCAGGCATTAACAGCCTCCGACACCCACTTGGATGCCATGTCTGGATTGCAACTGACACTTGGAGAATTAGGATTTATTGCTGCAATCCAGGTTTGAAAGCAGAGTCCCTAATGAATGCGCCACAACTGTAATTAAGTGTTTAAAATAGATTAGAAAAACATTTTGTAAAACCATTGCCTTTAGAGTAACTTATTGGATGTCAAGCTGTGACCAAATTGACTAAGCCAACACACGAAGGGAGCGCATGTTAATAAAACATTTCTTTCCAGGAAGCAAATTTGCATAATGCAACGTCCCACTTTCTGCAGGATTCCTTTCGATCGAGAGCAGCAGCCGGCCCCGACCCGCAGTGATGAGGAGCCACGTTGGGCACAGCTTCCCTGCTCCTGCCAGAACCACCTCACCTGAGCAGAGGCTGCAGGTGGCTCCATGAAAGCCATGGGATGGTTCTACAAACTTTTTTTAGTCTTTGTCTTGGCCACAGTTTCCTTGTGCTCCTGCCCCATTTCCCAGCGCCGCAGCTTTGCTCAGGGCCAGCCGCAGGGACAAGGACTTTCCTGTTCTCCTGCAGTTGTTTGATGTGGGAGTTGGTGCTTTAATTCAAACCCAGCGGCTGCCACAGATGCTCAGGATGTGCCATGGCCAGGGAAAGGCCATGCTGGGAGGAGCTGGAGGAGCACCAAACCCCTCCTTTGTAACCCAGAGCTGCAGCCTTTGAGGAGGCTCTTGGGTCTCAGTGTGACACCCAGCAACAGCAAAGCTGGGGAGCATTTGTAATTCCCCAGGTATTTGAAGATGGATCCATCTGTGCTTCCATGGCTCCAGCCTGTGGGGGATATCTGGGCACATCCCAGAGGCATGGAAGGCACACGGTGTGGGGGCAGTGGGGGGCTCTATTTAATGTCTGCTTGGTTTTTACACAATAAAATATTTGCTTCTTTGACACTCAGGGCCCTTCTCGTTATTCCTTTCCCCCACGGTGGGAGCAGGTCCATGGAAGCAGTGCAGAGCCGAGCACGCCCTTCCACATGCACAAAAAACTCTTTCCTCGACCTCACCTTTCTTTCCTAGAAGAGATCCAAACTTATTCCTTGATCAGAGGTTTGGGGCAAAATGATGCAGGTCTGTGCACAAATCTGTCCTCTCCATCAGAGATTTCAGCTGGGAGATTTGCACCAATTTGCACAACCTCCCGGGGTGCCCCGGGACAGCCACAGGGCAATGGCAGCTTGAAAGGCCAATTGGGCACTGTTCAGCATTTTGTTTTGCCTGTTGGATTCTTCACCTTCGCTTCTAATTTAAAGCGAAGGCCTTGCAGCAAGCAGCATTTTCCTTGTCAGCGATGGATGAGGAGCCTGGGGATGAGGGCTCACATCAGCACTTTGCTGGGCCTCCTGTCAGCAATTCCTGGCGATTCCTCAGTCCCTGCAGGGCCGGCAGCCTGGCAGGAGGCAGCTCTGCTCAGGGTGACATTCCCTGCGCTCCCACGTGTCCCTCTCACGACGTGCGCCTCATGCAAGAGGGCAGCAAATGAAGAAATTGCCTCTAATTAGTTTAAAATTGGTCTTTTTAATGATTCTGCTATTTCTGGGAGAAAAGAAAGCAAGTGCTTTTCTCTTTGCAGCGAGTATTGCTCCCCAGAGGGATTTCAGAGAAGCAGGGAATCACAGAGGGGTTTGGGTGGGAAGGGGCCTTAAAAATCATCCAGTTCCTCCCTCTGCCATGGGCAGGGACTCCTTCCACTGTCCCAGGTTGTTCCAAGCCCCACCCAACCTGGCCTTGGACACTTCCAGGGATCCAGGGGCAGCCACAGCTTCTCTGGGCACCCTGTGCCAGGGCATCACCACCCTCACAGGGAAGGATTCCTTCCCAATATCCCATCCATCCCTGCCCTCTGGCAGTGGGCAGCCATTGCCTGTGTCCTGTCCCTCCATCCCTTGTCCCAAGTCCCTCTCCAGCTCTCCTGGAGCGCCTTTAGGCCCTGCAAGGGGCTTGGAGCCTTCTCCTCTCCAGCTCTCCCAGCCTGGCTCCAGAGCAGAGGGGCTTCAGCCCTTGGGACCCCGACCTGCCTGGAGCCAACTGGTGGCACCTGAGAGGAGGGACAGCAGTGGCACCTGGAGAGGGACACCCAGGGCCAGGAGTCCAGTGCTGCCCCACCTTTGGCAGCACTGAAGTCTGGCCTACATCCACCACCGGCCGAGGTGTCGCCTTGCAGCTCGTTTTTAATCTAATCTCCAAACGTGACATAAATTGCTCATTATTTGTGGCTGTAGCAAAACGATTCCTTTGACACGAAGCCTTTGATTTGGAATTACTACAGCGTTGGGTTTGCTGGAAATTAAGCTGTTCCTATTTCAACTTGCAGGAGAAAAGCAGATTTGTGTGTAATACGCTGACTTCTTTCTTTTCCTTTTGCTTTGCAGGACACAAAGGAAATTGCTCTGTCACTCGGAATGGCTGTGCACATCCTTTAATGACAAACCAGGACAAAACGATGCTTGGCCTGGAGCGTTTCAGGCTGAGTCCAGAGAATTGCTTGCCCTTGGAGCAGCCAGAGAGCAAAGCTTGTGGATGGTGAGACCCAGCCATCCATCAGCACTGGCCAGCAGAAAATACGGCGTGTGCACGGCACAGGAGGGAAAGCTCCTGCTCCCTGCTCCCCCCAGAATGCTCAGGAGACACAAAAACGATGGCTGAGCCAGCCAGGAGCAGGACCACGGCCATTTATAGCCTGGAGTGGGAGGACAGGAGTTACTCCCTTTGCCCCTGTGTTTTAGCACATTCACCTGCTTTCAGCACAAGAGCTTTGCCCTGTGCTGCTGGCAGGGATGGGGAGGGAAGTGTGGAAGCTCCACATCACCCCTGGAGAAGGGATCCTGTCAGCCAGGATCCTTCACCCGAGTGCACCTCAGAGCTGGGATCAGCAGGAACGTGAGGGTAACGCCCCTGGACTCCAGCACCCCACAGCAGCCATCCCTCCTTCTCCAGGAAGGGCAGAGCCTGGCAATGTCTCCACAGCAAATGCAAAAGCATCAAGCAACGAGGCTGCCAAGTCTCTAATTAGCGCAATTAAAGCATGTTCTTTTCTTCCACTGGCTCTGCCTGTGGAAAGCCTTCCTCAGAGCAGTGATCTCTGTAAGAGCTGCTTCTCTGCATGGTGCCCATCACTCAGGATGGAGTGTCCAGAGCCATCCTGCAGCACTCCCGGCGCTGGGACCGGCTGCTTTCCTGATGGCAGAGCTGCCTTTGGCTTGTCAGGAACAATCCAGTAGCACTGAGGGTGAGCTGGGCAGGCTCGAGTGCAATTCCCAATCCCTGCTGAAGTGGGTACCTGGGCTGGAGACCCCCCTGGTCTCCTCATCACCCCCCTGAACCACGGCACCTTTGCAGGAGCTGAGCATCAGGGAGATCATAGAATTCCTGAGTTGGAAGGGACCCACAGGGATGATAGATCCAGCTCCTAGTCCTGCACCAGACCACCCTGAGAATCCCACCATGTGCCTGAGGTGCTCTGTGGCCTCTTCCAATGCTCTCAGAGCAATGAGGGAACTCCGTTTACTGCACTCCCAAGCACTTGATGTGGTCCATGAGCCTTTTTTCCAACAAATAAGTTGCTTTTCCTAGCACCTGTATCTGTGAACGTTTGGCTGTGACTCCTGACTCTGCTCAGGGGGATGGAAACCACCCAGAGCTGCACATCCTCACCTGGTAGAGCAGCCAGGGTTGTCCTGATGGGCTGGTGGCTCTGGCAGCAGGACGGGGATGTGGGAGCCCCACCTCTCCTGCACCATGTCCAGCTCCTGCCCGTGCTGACAGGATTCAATTTCACGGCACTTGGATGCAGGGAGTTAATTCCCGATTGCTGCCATGCATGGAGCCTCTCTGCCATTAAATGTGTCCCTTCCTAAAGGGAGATAGGATTGAAATTATTCTTCCTTGGGGTGGCTCAACAGGCGTGGCAGCCTCCCCCTGCCCCCGGCCCACTGCTTGCTGTTGAGGCTGGGCTCGTGCTCCGGCAGCTCCAGCAGTGGCCAAGCCCACCCCCAGCACAGGGACTTCCAAATGGGTTTGGAATGGGGAAACAGGTCCGTGAAGAGATGAGCCAAGTCTTTGGCACGGCGTGGCACGGCAGGATTGGATGGAAAATGAAAATGGGCTGGATTTGCCAAAGCAGCGCAGCCTTGGCCACCCTCCTCATCCCTGTGTGGATGGAGAGCGTGAATTGTGTCCCTGTGCTGTGAGGGACCGCTGAGGGTGACCCCAAGACCCCTGTCCCCACTGAAATCAGGATCTCAGCCCTTCCCAGGGTGTCCCCCCATCGCCCATCCCGGAGTGGGAACTGTCGGGAGGAAGGCAGGATGTGCTCCCTGCCCAGCTCCCACCTTTCCCCCTCGCTCAGGGCCATCTGTCAGGCTGGGGCTGGGTTTTGTCAGGCTGAGCTTTATCCTTATTGAAGTCCTGCTGGGATTCCTGCCTCAGTGCCAGCCAGCCCTCACCCTCCTGCCGTGTCGGTGACAGGCTCATGCTGCGCTCCAGCAAGGATCCTGACGGAGCTCAGAGCATCCCGGATCATCTGGGGAACATCAACCACCCCACAGGCACACGTGCCAGTGCCCCACGCTCTCCCAGGGGGAAAAAATCCCCAAAGTTGGGACAAGGAGTCAGGGGAAAGAGCTGAGGTGTCTGGGCTGAGGCTCTGCTGGGCTCGGTTTAGGCTGAGTCTGATCCCGCTGCTCCGGGGGCCTGGAAAAGCTGAGATCCAGATGGCAAAGGGGGATGTGGTGGGGCTGTTCAGTGACCTCCCCAGGGGCAGGAGGGACAGGGCTGGCTCTGCTCCAGACCCCCACGTGCCCCTGGATGGGGTCTTTCAACTCAAAAGGTCCAGAAAATGTATTATATTTTATATATAATATATATAAAATGTATTATGTATAATATATCTTAAATATATTATGTGTTTATATATTAAAATATGTATCACATCTAATCTAATATAATAATAACTATATATATTAAATATATTATGTATTTTATATATTGAATATGTTATGTATCACATCTAATCTAATCTAATAATATATATTAAATATATTATGTATTTTATATATTAAATATATTATGTATCACATACATCTAATATCATGTATTTTGCATATATTTTATAAAGAAACATAATATATATGTTCTATATATTAGATAGAAATAGATGTTAGATGCAGATTATCTATTGATGCATCTGATAATTACGTTGCCTACTGTATATTATATAAGATATTACGCATTCTATATTCTGCGTTCTGTGTTCTGTATGATGTATTTTATTGATGTGTTCTCTATTTATAGAGGAGCTTGCTAAGTCATCAAATGACTGATACAGCAGGGAAAAACCACTATAATTATCCTCATTCTATTTTCCACTCTCACTAAATGTACTTTTGAGCTGTTATAACCGCTATAATTAATTTTTGGTTGTTATTTTGGAGTGCAGGCCCACGCAGGCCTTTCCCACCTGTATCCAAGAGATCACTTTTACCACACACCCACAAAAGGCCACCCCTGGCCATTAAGGAAAATTGCTGCCAAATGAACTTTATACAAATTAGATTTTGCTGGACAGCAAGTGAACATTCCCAGTCATTTGGATTGTGCTAAATAATTTATAAAAGGACTGAGGGCAGGAGATGGGTCCTCATTTGCTCACCCACATGATGAAGAGGGAGCAGCCACTGCTGGGCATAAACCTCCACACATTGGCCATGGTTTTGGGGGGAAAAGGGTGTTTTTCCCTCCGCTCCCAGCCAAGCTGCTCTTTCTGAGTGATGAATTTCTCTGAATCTAAGTCCTGAAAGAACAGCCAGAGCTTAATTACAGTGCAAGGTCTTTGTGCTTGTGCGGCACATTGCAAAGCAGCTGGGGAGAGAGCTCCTGCTGCAGGAGCCCTTCCAGAGCCCCGTGCTGGCACTGGGGCACCTGGAGCACAGGGAGGGTTTTCAAGGGAATAAAACCCACCCAGCAGAAGCAAATCCCAGATCTGAGGCTCATTTGCATTCCCATTGCAGAGCTCCAGGCTGGCACTGACTCCAACCCACCCAGGCATCACCTCCAGCAAAAATCCTAAACTGGGGCAAACTGGTGCTGCTGAAAACGCTTTTCACTAAGGAATATTCATGTTTTCAGCTGATGGCTGGAGCAGCCAGGGCACCATGGCTGTGCCTTGGGAAAAGGGCCCCTCGGAGCTGGCTGTGACCCTGAGCTGGTCACACTGCAGCCACTCTTTGCTGATGTGTCAGAAATAGCTCAAGGTCTCCGGGGTTTTAAGACAAAGGTTTGGTACCTGTCCATTTTAATTACTCTCCAACAGCACAGCCCTTGTCAGCTGCCATCCTGAAGGATAAAGCCATCCTGCTTTGCCAGAGTTTCCCAGCAGCGGTGGGTGGGATTTCACAGAGATTTTGTCTGCCTGGTGCTGTGCAAACGCACCCAGGAGAGGTGTGAGGGAGGGGGAACAGGGTTTGGGGCTGGGGTACCCCGGGCAGGCACCAGGACCAGCACCAGGACCAGCACCAGGACGTGGCAGCTCAGCCGAGCACGGAGAGCGTGGGCAGGGATCCAGGGAAACAGGGCTCTGTGCTGGAAACGTGAACATGTGCTTTCTGGAAAGTGCCAAGAAAGCAACATTTGGAGGTTAAGGAATGGCAGAAAACAGACAGATTTTTCCATGCGAAATTCGGAGAAACGACGACTGCGGGTTTGGCGGAGCGCAAGCTGTGCAGTTTGAGGAATTAATTCGTTAATATTTGCAGGGGGCTTTGGGCTCCTCAGATGAAAGGTGTCAGTGGCATGGCTGTGATGGAATGATGGGGTGCAGGAAGGGGAATGTGAGCCCCCTTTTCCCCCGTGGGTGATGGGATGGGCTGGAGGTGCAAACCAGATATGTGAGGGGGCACACCCAGGGCACACCTGGAGGGTTTTGTGCTCTCATCCCTGACCCCAGCTGGAGCACTGTGAAATGGCAGTGCCCGCTCCCCTGTCCCACCTCTGCACCCCCCAATATCTTAGCATTGTGGTTTTGAGCCCAAAACACCCTGCAGATTAAATTATTTATTCCTATGAAATGTGCTTACAACTGCAGAAAGGATTCACTTAATTGAGAGTGCAGCCAGCGTTTTAATAAAACTATAAAAGGGTGAAACGTGCATAAACAGAAGAAAAGTGTTTAATCTCGGCACAATCACTTGATGTTCGTGAGAGCGTTTAGCTTCCAATATAGCAAAGCAAATAATACCGAGATCCCACGAGCAAAGAGATATTTTTATCCTTTTGCACAAGCCCTGGGTTTAAATCTGACATTATAATTGTGAATTATGGTAGTCCATTACCATAGCTACAGGAGGCTCTGACCAGCCAGGGGATCATGTTACTAATGGCTGTCACAGGTTGGCTGTGGTGACAGCATTCCCTTGGGACCTCCATGCCCTGGGTGGCACCCGAGGTGGCATTGCAGCACGTGGCACCGTGGGCACAGCATGGGTGTAGGGTCCGAGTGACAAACTTGTGTTGAAGCCAGTCCTGCCTGTGCTCTAGAGCTGGGATCGGCACCCTTTTGTCACTGGATGTGGGACTGGCACCCTTTTGTCACTGGATGTGGGCCTGGCACCCTCCTGTGCACTGGATATGGGACTGGCACCCTTTTGTCACTAGATCTGAAACTGGCACCCTCCTGTCACTGGATATGGGACCAGCACCCTTTTGTCACTGGATGTGGGCCTGGCACCCTCCTGTCACTGGATGTGGGCCTGGCACCCTCCTGTGCACTGGATAGGGGACTGACACCCTCCTGTCACTGGATAAGGGACCATATCCAGCCCTCCTGGGCTTCCCTGGAGGAGCTGGGTGAGGGCTGAGGCTCTCTAAGCCCCAAACTGCTCCTCATATCCTCACACCAGCTCCAACAGGCAGCACATCCCCCATTCAGTCTCGTTAATAGCTTGTCCAAGCTTTGGGATTTGGGATTGCACAGAGTCCATTGGATCTGCTCTGACTCTCAGCAAAACCAGCAGGAGCCTGTTCCCCTCCCTGTCCCGTGCTGAGCATCCTCCCAGAGCCAGGTATGAGGCAGAGAGAGGGGGAACCTCTCGAAATCTGGGATTCCAACTCCCTGCTCACAGCCTGCTCTCCCAGAAAAGCATTTGTGTGGCGTACTGTAACCAAGGAGACTGGGAACTCAGGGAATGGCCAGTCCCACTTATCAGGAGCTTTTCTTCATCTCTGCTGGTGCACAGGATTGTGCTTGGTTTAATAAAGAGGTTGAAACGGCGTCGCCCTTTGCAGGGAGAGACAATTCTTCAGCAGGCACTGACGTCCCAGCTGGCATCTGCCGATAGGAAAAGATGGACAGCTTTGGAATCAGTGCAGCCAGAGGCTGGAATTCTCTGTGCTCCTCCAGGTGTCAAACTTCCATCTGAATTGCAGGAATTACCAGGCAGCTTCCAAGCCCTGGCATTGAAGGAATTACCAGGCAGCTTCCAAGCCCTGGCATTGCAGGAAAAGCTCCTCGTGCCAGCTGGGGTGGGGATTTGGGGGGCTGCATCCAGAGGGACCCCTGGGCTGTGCCCAGAAGCCATGGAGATAGAAGTGACTGGGAAAATCCCAGTGGATGCTGTACTGTCCCCTCTGTGGTCCCCAGCAAGGCGCTGCTCCTTCCATCTGTGGGACAGAGCATTAATGTATTCCTGCCTATCTCAGAGCCTGCTCCTGGGGAGGAAAGCCATTATTTAAACATTAATTCCTTGTGTGGGCTCTCCTGCAATAAAGCAGGAGTGCGGAGGTGTTGAAGGAATTACGTTTTTATTTAATCACGGAGTAATTACAGGACCAGAGCTCTACGGAGCAGCTGTGATTGACTTCCCAGCTCAGCCCCGGCTCACGGGAAGGGCCAAACTGTCTGACACCAAACACACAGGGACACCCTCGCCTCAGGCACGGCCCCTGCAGCGGTGCCACTGCTGGAGGCTTCTCAGTGTGCCATAGAAATGTAAATAGATAAATATAAATATAGGTATTTGTGCATGTGTTTGTATTTATAGTCCCAGCTCAGACAAGGCTCTGTTTCCAGAGTGGTTTTGCACCAGGAAGCTGCAGCAACATGATCCAGAGAAGGTCCCTGGGGCCACACCCAGGCCATTCTCCGAATTCCAAATTCTGTTCGGACACCATTTACCAAAAGGCAAAGGAATTGCCCCGAGGGTGACAAGTGTAAAAGCACGGCCTGTGGCAGGACCAGCGATCCTGGCTTCACTGGGAATAGGAATATGCTGGGAAATGTCTCTTCTTCACATTCCATGAACCTGGGTTTACCTTAAAAATTCCACCAGTTTTATAAATAGCTGGTTTTATGGCCAGAGTGTTCTGTAGGGTCTGGGCTGACTTTTGAGCACAGGCAGTAAATTCCTCCAGTTGTTTTTTGCTCAAGTGAAGCTTTCTCTCGGAAAAAACCATCCCGACTTAATTTGAAAACTTCAAGAAGCTGAGAAAGCACCACTTCCCCTTGATAATTCGTTCCAGTGGTTAATTACCTCACTATTAGAAATGTGTCTTTTGTTCTAATTTAAATGTGTCTGGCTCCAGCTTCCAGTTGTTGGCTCTCGTGCGCTTTCCCTGTTGGATTAAAAGGTCCTTTCAGAGCCTGCTGTATCCCAGGAACATTTTTGCACAGCGCATTCAAGGCACCTCTGGATCCTCCTTTGGTTAAACCCCAGGGACCTCTCTCCCTCCTCGCCTTTCAGTGGTGTTTTTCCAGTCCTCAGAGAATTTTCCTCCCTCTTTTATTCACCCTCTCCTGTTTGCCAAACCTCTCTTTAATGAACCACGTTTCCCAGCCCTGCATGGAATATTCCCCTCGATCCCACAGGTGCATCAGGACCATGGCAACTCCCTAAATCTCACCAGGGCTGAGCTGGGGCCGCTGGCTCCAGCTTTGGAGGATGTCAGAACCCAAAGAATTCCTGTGGAGCTGCTTTTACTCCTCCAGCCTCGAAATGATTTTCACATTTGATGTTTTCTGGGACGCAGCCTCCCAGTTTGTGAGCGTGGCCTATATTTCCTGTGTCTAGATCGCAACATTGCCTTGGATTTGATGAAAATGTGTTTTTTCTTGGATGGCAGTAGGTTTACCAAGGAACTCAGATCCTCCCGCTCCCGTGGGACACCGTCTCGCCAGCAGTCCCAGAAAACAGAGCTTTTTACCCAAACTTTGTGGGAAGGGAACTGTTTCTTAATCCCAGAAAATCACCCTCGGCGTGGAGCCATCGGCTGCTGGGTGCTGCTGCCAGCACTAACAGGTTTAGCATCAGCCCCATGGCTTAAGCTCCTTAACGGGAGCAGGGCTGGGTTTGTGGGAAGATCAGGACTCAGGGATCCCCGTTCCCATCCCGGCAGCCTGGGAAGCCCTGAGGGAATTCCCTGCCCTGCTCAGGCCCTCCTGCAGCTGCTGCCACAGCCACTGGCACATCCTGGAGAGCAAGGGGTGGCCGAGCCACCCTCTGAGGAAAGAAGAGGGTGACAATGCACCCTCCATGGCTCCGGCTTGGCCGCCACACCACAAGCGAGGGCCCAACTCCATGGTGCTACTCCTGGGTTATCCAGCAGCAAACGGTCCCAAAAAGGCCCTGGGAGAGCCTGGGAGAGCCTTGGCTCCTGGGAAATGCAGGTGGGAAAGCAGAGGGTGCTGGTGGTGCCCTGCAGGTGGATGGCACCGCACGGGCACCGGAGCAGCCCCATCCCAGGCCGGGCATGTGCCCTCGGTGGCTGTGGCACGGGGAGCTGGCACCGGCCCAGCCCTGCTCTCAGCAGCCAGATGCCACCTCTAAGGATGGCTCCAGCCAGCGGCAGCGGCATTCCAGCTCCGGGAACAGGACAGCTCTGCCCCCGGAGCGCTGACACCGGCAGGGTCCAGCCCCAGCCCCGGGGACACCGCGGGCACCGGAGTCAGTGCTGCAAGGGCTAATTAATTAGTGGTGATGGCATCACCCAGCCCTAAGAACCCCATCGCAGGGACATTCCTCAATCCCAGCGCAGCCCTGCAGCCACCTCCTTCCTTCCCACATCGCTGGGACTTTGTGTCACCACCGGGTGAGAGGCGCAGCACCGGGTCCCTGCTTGGTGGTGGCTTTTTGACCTGTCCTTTCCCCCTGGGGATAACTCTGCGAGCTCGCCGGGAATGCTGATGGATTGCTCCTTGCGGGTGAGTGCGGACACGGCCCCGCTCGCTCCCTCCTCCTGGCTGGGTGACGAACAGGAAGGGACCACGGGACACCCACGGCCACACGGCAGGAGGAGATGCGGGGGCGTTTCCTCGGCGATGAGGAAATCTCTGGCAGCTTCTTTGAGCATCGCTGGGGCCGGTTCCCTCCTTCAGCCAGCCCGGTGCGAGGCAAAAAGGGACCTCTGCCCTGCACGGGAGAGTTCATAAATCGTCAGTGGCTTGCTCAGCTCTTCTCTCACCAGAGCCAGGCTGGAATTGCTCACAGAGGCTCCTTGTGGACCTGCCCCTCCTCCTCCGAGGTCTTCCACAGCGCCGGCACGAAACCATCGAGTAAATAAAGATAAGACTCTTACTCACCGCTGCCCACGTGAAATCATCTCTGCATCCCGTTAGGGCAGCCAAGGAAAACGCTCCGTTTTCCCAGACCTCTGCAAACTAAAAAAAGCAATCCTGGCTGTCCCCTCGCCCTTGCTCTGGGCTATGCCGGCGGCGCTGAGCTGCCAGAGCCCAGCACAGGGAGCCTTTGCCAAGCAGCTGCAGCCGGCACAGAACAGAGCCCGGGCTGTGCTCTCGCAGCCTTCGCTGCTTTTCTGCAGCTCTGTCTTCCTCTGCCAAGAGAGAACGGCACGAGTGGGAAAGGCACCGAGGAGAGGCCGGCAGAGGGGGGAGAACAGCAGGGATGTGACCAGGGCTCGGGGACCTGCCGGGTCCACCCAGGGTCTCGGGTGGATCCAAATCCCAACCAGAGCCCTTGCTCAGCACTGAGAGGCAGCAACCACAGCCTGCAGCATGGCAGGGGGCTGGAATTCTGCTCCAGGACCTGTGGATTGTCACGGGGGGTTCAGGGATCTGCTCCAGGAGTGAAGCACCCAACACCAGTCTGACAGCTTGCTGGGGGAACAGGCCACCATGCTCAGCTGGGCTCCTGTGTGACACCTGGGCAGGTTTTATGGCTGAACACTCCCTGGAACGTGATTCCCCATCCCTTCAAGGGTCCAAGGCCAGGTTGGACAGGCCTTGGAGCAATGAGCTCTAGCAGAAGGTGCCCCTGTCCACGGCAGGGGGTGGGACAAGATGGGCTCTAAAGTCCCTTCCAACCCAAACCTCTCGGTGATTCCATGACAAGGAGAGCTCCTGGCGGCAGCAGGAGGAGAGGCAGAGCCGGCATCCCCCGGGCCGCTCCCGTCGCAGGGCACACGTGTTGCTGCGTGATGGATGTTTGCTCTGTACCAACCCAGGAGCCGAAATAAATTGCAGCCATACAATGAAGAGGCACTTTATTGCTCAGGCATTAGGCAAAGCTAATGTAATCCGAACCGATATTGAATACAAATCCTTGGCTGTGACTCACCCTGCTATTACATTGTGTTCTGCAGAGCAGCCGCGTGCCATCAGAGTCAGGCTTTAGGGAAAAATAAGAAAGGAACAGGCTTTTCTCTCTCCCTGGGAAAGACAGCTGCAATGACGGCCAAATCACCCAATCATTGCCTTAATTAATAATTATTTGGAGCCTCCTGGGATTGATTGGATCATTATGACACCAAGTGAAGCCTGAAGAAGAACTCCAGGGGGAAGACGGTGCTGATCCCATGTTCCCTTTGGCTCTCTCACTCGCAGAAGGAGCATATCAAAGCTTCAGGAGCCCACAGGGGGAGAGAACCTGCATTTTTCCTGGGATAACTCATTCCTGCAAGCAACATGAGACTTCACAACCATCACCTGCTGTTTCTGCCCAGAGCCCAGCATGAGGCCTTTCCACTGTGCCAAGGCAGAGCTGCAGCAGAAGGATGATGGGGTAGGGGAGCTTTATTCCCCCAGCTTTCCTCAACCATCTCCCTCCCTACCTGAGACTGGAGCTGGGATCCTGCTCAGCACAACGTTGGGTTTCAGATGTTGGTGCCTGGTGCACAATCAGCAGCCAGGACTGTGGGACCCACTGCTGGAGCATCCTTCCCCTCTGGGAATGGGGGTGTTGAGGAGACACTGATGAATCAAGACCCCAAACACTCCTGCAAGGCAGGGGCTGTCACTGCCCAGCGCTCTGCGAGGTTTAGAGTCGAGCACAGCCTTGTGCTGAGCTAGGAAACCTCGCCACACCTGAGGTCAATACTAATGCAGTCCTTGATCCCACGGCCAGCGCTGCAAATCTTCCCTCTAACACAGCCAGGAACCTTCCCCTGCTCAAGCTCTCACTCTCCCTTTAACTGTTCACTTCAAGGGCAAACAATTGGGTAAACCAAACTGTGTCCCCCTGGGCCGTGAGCCCCAGAGCATCCCAGCATCATTGAAGGGCAGAGTCCATCTCCCCTCAGTCCCTGTATCCCTGCCAAAACTGCACCCAGGCACCGCTGTGGAGAGCCTGTTCATCCTCTACACCGCTGCACAGAACTCCTTGAAGCATGGCAAGAAAACAAACATGATCCCCGAAAGAAAAATCAAAATCCCTCCCACTCCTGTGTTGGATCATCGCCCTGTTGGATATCCACGCTGCGAGCACACGGGGATGAACTAATCGTGAGTGGCGAGCATGGAGATGGGTCTCCAGCACAATGAGGTGTCTTCCCTGGCTGCAGGCACATTTCCAGCCCCGTGACATCCTTGGCTGCTTTGGATCATCACACTGCCTCCTTCTGGGCACGAGAGCTGGAAATGGAGCATCGCTCTGGGCTGCAGCAGGGTAGGGACCAGCAAGGAGCACCCCAACCTCTGTCTGGCATCAGTTCCCAGTGCCTCAGGGACCTCCCAGGCAGTGATGAACCCACCTGCTACTTCCCTGGCTTTGGGGAAGAGGGAATGAACCATCCTCACACCGCCAGCAAAGCCCCCAGTGAAGGCAATAAGTCATTTCTCCTCTTCCCCTCTCTCCCTCGCGGTGCACCCCCGGGTAATGAGATCATCCATCACCAGGGATTTTGGGAGCTGCCAGCTTGGTTCAGGGTGAAAGACTCAGCCATCAGTCACAGGGATCCCTCAGGGTCTGAGGAATAGGCAGAGGCACCAACCCTGCTGCCCTGACCTCCCTGAGCCCTGTCCCACCATGAGCACTGCCAATCCCACAAAGGCATCTGCTGCCGTGCCATGGTGCTCAAGGCTTTCTGGGCATCCCCACGCTGGGATGGGCCCCTTTCCTGGCACATTTCCTGGCTGTGTTGCTGCTGTGGCACAGGGAAAGCCGGGCCCCTGCCCTGCCTGGGCCGCTGGGGCTTCTCCCTGGAAAGGTCAGGCTGGCAGAGCGCAGTCGCCGGGAAAACACTCCCAGCCCCCAGCCCCCAGCCCTGGGCCAGCCCTCAGCTGCTTTATTTGCCCTCTGACAAACACGGGAAGCAGAGCAGAACCAGGGAGGCGCAGGGGCAGTGGGATGAACGGGGATGAAAGCAGACGGCAAGACTGGGAGGGACCAGAAATACCTGGAAGGCTCAAACTTCAGAGAATCGGTCTAATATGCGAGTAAGTGCATTTTCCACAGCGCTGTGCGTGGCAGGAGGACAGGCAGGGGCTGCTGCTGAGTGGCTTCTGCGCCGTGAAATCAATCCCACCCTGCACACACAGGCTCGTTCTGCCAGGAATCCTTCCCAGGTCTCGCTGGCCCACCTCTGGCTGACACCCACAGCTTGCAAACGGAATTAGAGCGGTGATGAGTAAATGGAGACCTTTTTCCTCAGAGTGGTGAAAAAGCTTATGAAAGTGAGGAAAATGCCAGAAATTACGGGGTTTAGGGAGGTGTGGGACAGTGCTGTGAGCAGAGCTTGAACAGAACAGTGCTGGAAGAGGCACCCAGGGCGCTCAGAACTGGAGTCCCCAAATGAGAGGCTGAGGGTGCCCTGGACAGGGCACCCATGTTTTTATTCCAAATTTGACCCCCTTACCTGATCCTTTCTGCCCACCCACCTCCATCACCAAACCCTGCAGCATTCCCTGTAGGATCCCCACACCCTTCCCACTGGGATAGCCCAAAGACAGCCCAGAGATGCGGCTCATCAGGGGCTGCCACCCTCCCTCCCCGTGTACCAACACAGTGCCACGCTCACAGCTCTGCTTATCTGCAGCCAGGCTGACCGGCTCTGGCTGTAATTTCATGCTGTTATAAGCAATCACACTTGTAAAGCAAAAATCACGGCTGTGTTTCGTGGCACAGAATGTGAAGGAGGCTTTTAGGCGCTGGAGAAATCCCAGCTGATGGCTCATCCCTCTATCCCTCTGCTGGCACCGCTTCATCCCAATGCCCGGACATCCCCGCAGCCACCCCCTCACCCACAGCTTTCAGGGCAGTCACAGAAAATAATTTCTCCCTAATATTTAATCTAAACATAGCCTCCTTCAGCTTAAAGCCATTCCCACTTACCCTGGCACACCCTTGTAAAAGCCCTCCCCACCCTCCTCCTCCTCCTCCACAGGAGCACCCCTGGAAGGGGAAACCCTGCTTTTTTAGCAGCTCTCAGTAACAAGCCCCAGGGTGGAAGCAGGAAATCTCCAGCCTGGCTGTGCCCCACACCTGCCCTCGGCTCCCAAACCTCCTCTGTGCTGCCCTGAGACAAGAAGAGGGTGGCTCAGTGGTGGATGTGGGGTGTGGAGCGGGGACAGAGCCCTCTGAGTCCCCGCTCGGGGCTGTGGATGATCCCTGGTTGTGCCTCGCACCGTGTCACACCGCCTGGCACGGACACCTTGTTAGACAGGCAGGGAACGTGTCGTGTGTTTTGGGAAGGAAACAAAACTCCGTATGGCGCTCTCCATCTGGGCTGCAAGGCTGCCTGGAAGGAAGGAAGGACAGCCAAGAGTGCAGACACCGCTGTCTCAAGGAGGGGACAAAACCTGTCCTGCTTCCAGCCCAGGCCCCCTACACTGCTCTGCTTCCCTTTCCAGTGTGCCACCGTCCCCCCAGGATCGGGAACAGGCACCGGGAGCCCCGGGTGTGACAGAGAGGACACACAGCCAGGAAAAGGAGGGAGACGATGTCAGCCTGCAGTGACGCAGCTTTTTGGCCGAGCAGGATGGGACTGAGAGCAGCTCGGCTGAGCCCTGGGGCTCAGGGGAATGGGGGGGAAGAGTTTTTCCTCCTGGCACTGGCGATTCTCAGCCGTGAGCTGGGACACAGAGGGTGCAGCCTGCGGCTCTCTGGCAGGGATGGGCTGCAAGCGCTGCAGTTTTGCTTCAGGCTGTGAGGTGGCTCTGACACCGTGCCCAGGGAGAGCCCCCACGCCCTTGATTTACACTCTGGCATGGCTGAAGAGTCGATAGCGGGGAAATGCAACGGGAAATCTTTTATTAGATCACCACAGGGCAAGTCTGTGAGGAGAAGGTCATTGCAGTGAGAGGTGAGAAGCTCTGTGGGCTGTCAGTGTGCTCTTGGCTGGGTCCTGACAGCCCAGAAACCCCCAGACCCAGCTGGGCTCAGCCCTCCATGGGCACCCAGCCAGGGCAGACCCTGCCACCGTCCTCAGCTGACCCCATCCTTCCTCTGCCGCCAGGAGGGATGGGGCTGCCACGGACCCGCAGCTCTTGGCAGCTCTCTGCCCTCCCAGCCTCCCACCAAAGCCTCCTGCAGATCCTTCCCTCCTCCAGCACCTCCCCAGCCCTGTGAGTTCTCTCCTCCTGCAGTAACCGATGAAAAACCTGAAGAGTTTTCAGGCAGGAGACCGTGTGGTTCCCAACCCCTGCATGCCCTGAGGGGAATTCCTGCTTTCCATCTTATTTGTACTTATAAATCCAGACTTGGGTGTAGCCAGGCTCTCCTCTGGGAGGAGATTTCCGACCCGTGCTCGCAGCACTTGGTGTTGTGTCCAAAGCTCCAAGTCAACAGCTTGTCCTGGGGCTGTGAGGATCAGGAGGAGCTGGTTGGCACTTCCCTGCTCCCATCTGTCTCCAACAGCAGGTGAAAAAAGCCTTTGGAGGGTGGGGAAGAGCCAGCAGCACTCAGGACCCTCCCAACCTCGGTTAAGGCTTGAACTCAGAGATCTTAGAGGCCTTATCCAACCAAAACTCTGTGATTCTCACCCATGAGCTTTCCATGCCCTCATCCTCCACCTTCCCTGGGCAGCCTGGGCACCCCAGAGCCTGCACACCATCCCCCTGGGTGAGCCCTGTGCTGGCAGGGCCGTGTCATTCAGAGCCAGCCTCGTCTCAGGAGAGGGATTATTGATCTGCATCTGGCACTGGGGCCAAAGCCTGCTGCAAAGTGTAATTAATTGATCAGTAAGTGCTCCGAGATCCCAGATGAAAGAGCCACGTAATTACCGAGTATCATCCAGTGGCCCTGGGAGTAATTGTGATAACGGCTCAGGGTTAGCACTCGGAGGCAGAATTACCTCGGTGCTTAATGTCACCCTCCAGGGACAGACCTGTCCTCCCTCTGCCACATGGAGGGGACTGGAGAGCTCGGGCCCAGGAAACAAAACCCCTCTGTGCATTCCCTGGGGTGCTGGAACCTGTGGAGAGGCCAGGGACAGTGGGACCGTGGTCAGGAGGGTGTAGGGCGAGGGGCTGCTCTCCAGAGTCAGAGCAGAGAAGGGACTTCTGCCTCCCAAAATCACTGAGGTGGGACAGGACCACTGGAGATCTCCATCAGTGACCCCTCCCATCACCAGGACTGCGAGAGCCCGGTGAACACCTCAGAGTTTCCAGAGGAAGGCACTGGAGCCTAAAAACGGTGGCTCCAGAATTTCTGATTACGGGGAAATTCAGCTCCGTGTGGGATTCCCTGACAATTCCCAGCCTTATTTTAGATTTTTACGGTCTGCCATAAAAGCAGTTATAGTAAATTATTAGACCTACGTGTGGGCTGCCAGGAGGCTTCCCCCCTATTCAATCCCCCACGGTGTTGTGCCCTCCCTGCACTTGGCTGGGCTGTGTCCCCCACATCCCCCCACGGCACACGCTGGGCTCGGGGCCACCAAGAGTTCTGGGAGTTGGGGCTGCTGCAGCACCTTTCCCAAGGAGCTTTTCCCAGGTGCATAAAACCCTCCTGGGAATCAAAACTGGTCCTCACCGTTTCATCCAAATGGCCAGGTCAGGGAGAGTGGAGCAGGATTTACTTCCACGGCCAAACGCGAAACAAAAACCGATCTCCTGGGTGCTGGGGAGAGTTTTACAAATTTCCCTGGTTTATTCCATTAACCCCGTGGCTGCTCAGGGATCTCAGCAGCGCTGACTGCAATAACGTGACCTCCTTTAACCTGCAGCCAAGGCTCCTTCCCACTCTCCCAGCTCCTGAGCCACAGCTTGATCACCTCTGAGCTCTGGTGCCACCTCTGGGTGACAGGACAGGGCCGGGGGCATCTCCCCGGGGGTCACAGAGAGCTGGAACACGCTCCTCGTGTCACTCAGCTCACACACTGTGATTCAGTGCCTCCCACACTCATTATCCACAACTGGAAATGGCTCCCACAGGGCTGGCACTGGGGTGGAAAGGGAACCGTGGTCAGAACCATCCCGGGGTGATGCCTCAGCCCGTGCCGGGCAGGACAAGTGGCCAGAGGATGTGTGGCCAGCAGGGCAGGGCTGGCAGCTCTGTACCCCATGGAGAGGCAGGAGCTTCCCAGGAGGCACAGGCGCTGCTCCCAGCGAGCTGGAGCTGCAGGGAACCAGGGGTTCTCCCACCAAGGCGCTGTCACCGAAGCTGGGCAGCGAGGTCGGTGTTCCCCGGGAGCGCTTCCCTGGATGCTGGCTCGAGTTTGGAGAATGCTCCCTAAATCTCGTGGCAGCTTGTGCTACATCTCCCATCGCTGCCATGCTGCCTGCCAGCGCCCCACACATGTTGCTTCCATCCCAGCTGCTCCTCTTCCTCCTTCTCCTCCTCCTCCTCTTTCTCCTCCTCCTCCTCCTCCCCAGCCTCCTTCCCACCGCTCCCAGTCCTGCCCGGATCCCTGCGGATCCCCCAGGTGCTGACGCCTCTGCAAACAGGGATTTGAGGTGGGGTTGGTGCCCCTGGCTGCTGTGGCACCATGCCGGGACCTCTGCCCACCCTTCCAAAGCACTCAGAGCAACCCCCCTATGCAGAGCCACGGCCGGATCCTGCCGGGAGCTCTGAGCCCCAGGGCTGGCATCCTCCAGGACGAGCCCCTGCAGGAAATACTGCCCAGACCTTCCATCCCCACAAATCCCTGCTCGCAAGGTGCTGAGCAGCTGCTGGGAGCCAAGGCACCGTTATTCCAGTTATTCCAGAGGAGGCGTTTATCCAGCAGCACTTAGGGAGTGCCGGGGGTTTATTGCCGGCCCCTCATCACGCTGACACACGCAGCAGCAGCAGCAGCAGGAAGTTCCAGTGAGCTCCATAACAGCCCTGCACAAGTGAAATGTTGTTATTTTGTTAAGATCTCTGCCAATAAATATCCCTGTATCCCCGTGAGCTCTCGGAGCTGCAGGGTGGGCTCTGCCCCGGGGGGTGACGCTGTGAGTGGGGACACCCCAGGTCCCCAGCCCAGGGCAGGGTGTGAGGACCCCAGCCACGGCGTAGGGGCTGTGTTTTAGGGGTTTTCCTCTTCAAACAACCACAAAGCCTCCACTCAAAGGCTCCCGGGAGGCGGAGGGACGAGGCTGGAGGCGGTTAATGGCTTTCCACCTGCGGGAGCTGCAGAAACGCTCCCAGCAAAGCACGGGCTCTGCTCCAAGCTCTTACAAGCTAATCAATGAAACATCACAGCTTGGGAGCCGGGGCAGAGCAAAGCAGCACAGTATGGATTTTATTTTTTCATGCAAAGAGCTTTAGTACAAATCCCTTTCTCCCCCACAAAGAGAGCAAGCAGCCTCTGCGGAGAAAGCCAAGCCTGGGGCACCAGGGGGGACACAGGGGTGGGCTGGGAGGGGGCTGCCACCTCCCCTGTGAGGCACAGCCACAGTTGGTGCCACTGTCCTGCTCCTTGTGCCACCCAGTTCTCAGGTTCTGGTCCCTGGGTGGTGCCCGAAGCAGGGGAGGTGCAGGAGTGGCCCTGCTGGCCCAAGGCTTTGCTGGCCCCAGGCCACAGACACCATCAGGAGCGGGCTCTGTGGGGCTGCCACTGCCTCTGCAGAGCTGTGGGGGAGCAAAACACCACTCCCTGCTCCAGCTGCAGAGGGTTTCTGGGGCCTTTAGCCACCGCAGAGGGACCCTCCAGTCCCTGGGAGCCTCCAACCCCCCCGTTTCATGGCACAGAAATGAGCTGATGCGAGTGGCCGGGCTGCTTTTGGCTGAACAATTGACTCCGTGCTGTGATCGGGGCTGTGCCCTGTGGCTGCACGTCCCCGCTCCCCGTAACCAGTCCCTGATCCCAGCCCTACAGCATCTCCAGGGATTTGGTGTTTGCCTGCAGGCCGTGGGAGTGAGAAGCAGTGACAGAGCAAACGCCGGGTCTGAGAGGGCTCAGTTACTAATTCCACCTTGTGAGGATGATTCTCCTCATCTGTCTGTTCTCGGGATCTGTCAATGAGCCAGTTCATTCCCACTTAGGATGCGCCGTGCTGATCCTGCATGGCGCTGATTCCAGGAGAATGTGCCTGATGCCACATCCAATCCATCACAGCAACCCACAGCAGCCACGGATACCTCCCTCCCTCCCTCCCTCCAATGCATCATCCCCTCGAAGATCACAATCAGCTGTTGGACAAAGCCTGGCTTTCACAATGCCATGGTTACTGGTGCCGATTGTAATCTGCCATTTCCTCCTTTTCCCTTATTTCCTTTCCCTTCCCATCCGTCATTGATGCTCAGCCCCTCTCTCCAGAGTCTCCAACAACTCGGGGATTATTCCCAATCAGCATCACTGAGGAGTGCTGATTGCATCAGTCCCTCACAGGCTGCTTTTATGATTCCCATGGGGAAATTATTTGGGCCAGATGGATGAAAAATATTTACCTGTGCTGAGGGCCAAGGTCTGCATCCAGCTCATCCTGTCCTGCAGACATCTCCAGCCTTCCCAGGCATTCCTGCCTGGCTCAGGAGACTGAGACCTCCTGCCTGGCTCAGGGGACCCTGAAATGCACGGGGAGACACTGGTGTGAGGGAGAAAGCCAGAGCATTTTCTTGAAGCCAATTAATGGATTGCAGCAAGTGCAGAGTAATGCAGAGGCAAAGCAATCCCTCTCTCTAGAGGCAGTGGGATAGCACTAAAGTCATGCTGCACTCTGCCTCACTTCATAAAAACTTCTTGTTATTCCTCAAGGAGGAATCGCAAGAGAGGACAGCAGTTCTGTGCACTCCTGGATTTACAAATGTTGTTTTATGTATCAGGGTAATTTCTCTTGCAATTTATATGGGATGCAATGAGTAAACATCTGCAGTCCTGGCAGGAATACCGATTCTGGAATGGATGCAGAGAATGGAGGACAAGGTAGGAAGGCCTCCCCAGAGCAGCTGGGGGCAGCTTTTCCAGCTGAAAGGCAGATTTATAGAAGGCACGTTCCTCCAGGAGTTGTGGGGCTGCTCAGGATGGGAGGACCGTGGAGCCACCAGGCTGCTCCTTGCCTGATGCAAATCCTACCAGAGCAAAGATCTGAAAATCACAACAGAAAAGTCTTGAAAACTTTTGGGACATCACAGCGCAGCAGTGAGACATGGATACAGCAACCAGAGCATCACCACTGCCTTGGGCAGGAGCCCAGCAGCCATGGCCTGGAGTGGCTGGAAGAGCTGCAGCACCTGGAGCTGGTGGGAGCCTCTCCTGGCATTGCCACGAGGAGCTTTAGTTAATTAAGCTCTGAATTATGAATTATGCATAGAGAATAAAACAATGTCCTGGTTTCTGGCTGGGGAATTAAGGAGCTGTGGGCTCAGGTAGGTGCTCCCAGACTTCAGTCCTGGTGAAAGCTTTGCTCCATGGAGGGATGGCTGGCTGGATGTGCCCCAGGGACTGTGGGGCCGTGCTTGGGGCTGTGCTGGCTCTCACAGGGACACAGAGGGGTGCAGGGGTGATGCTGGGGACACAGCACCCCGGGCAGGCTGTCCCTTCCCTCCTGTTCCACAGGGATGCTGCTGCCTGCCTTCCCCTCAGCGGGTTTGTTTCCCTCAGCCCCCTCCAAACCCCAGTGGGCAACAGGGAGCCTATTTTTGAGCTGTGCAAAGTCTTCTTCTGTTGACAAGGAACAAGGACTTCCCTCCTTCGTGGGCCCCCAGCTGTGCCCGCAGGCACTGGCTCAAAGGGGCTGGATCCCAGCCTGGCCTCCGGCTCAAACCTCCCATTCAGCACCGCGTTTGGAAGGCAGAGCAGAGAATCAGCCCCGTTCCCAAAGCCAAAGGCTGGAGTGGCTCTGCCATCTCAGAGGGACAAAGGCCTTTTCTGCCCTGGGACAATATTGCCACTCACCAGCCGTGCCCCCAGCCAGCGGAGCCCAGGGGCAGCTCCTCAGAGCCGCCTTTCAGCTGCACTACAGGGCACCTCTGCCTCCAAGTCTAAAGCCGAGGTTATTTTTCCGCTTCCTTCTGCCATTGAAGCCCCCCCGGGCACTGCAGAGGAGGAGTGAAAGCTTCCCAAGGAAGCTGCAGAGAGGAGGCTGCTCCTCTGTGGGCACAGAGGGCTCGAGAGGCAGCAGCCTGGCACCCCCTGCGTGCCCTGGGTGCCCTCGCGGGAGCCCCACGAAGAAGCTGCGTCCTCGACAGGATCCTCAGCGTGTTTTGGGACAGCTCACACAGCTCTGGAGCCGGGAGTCAGGGATGTACTGTGGTGGGACCTCTGTCCCCATCACCCACCAGTGTGGGGGGACAAACGCTGCCTGTGAGGTGCTGGGAGGCTCCGCAGGGTCCATCCCACCCCCTGCAGGATCCCACAAAGTGGACGTGTCCCAGGATTCCACGGGCAATGCCCAGGCTGGATGGAGCCCCTGGCAGCGCTGCCCCTGCCCCGTGGGCACGGGGAGCCGCGAGTGGGCGGCGATCGATGGGCACAACCGCAGAGCCAACACGGCAGCAGCACCGGCGGCTGCAGCACCGTGGAGAAAATAAATGAGAGATTGATTTTCAGGGCAGTTGGGATCTCGTGGATCTCAGCTGCCGTGACAAGCGGAGCGCAGGCATGGCTGGAGCCGTGGGGCTGTCGCCTCCCCGCGCTCCTCGCTGCTGAGGAGCAGCCGTGTGAGGTGTTTGGGGGCTCAGGCATCCAAAATAAAAGCAACTCTTTGCCAAAAGGCAAAGCAGCTCTGAGTGGCAGTGCAGGGGACAGACCCCAGGCAGGGAGCTGACCCAGGCAAGGCAGGGGATATTGGGAAGGACAGGGAAGTGGGTGTCCCAGCTCCCATCCCAAACCGCAGTGAGCAGCACCAGAAAGGCACCGTCTGCCTTTAACGTCTTATCTCTCCAAGCTGCTCTTGCTAAGTCACATCTGACTTAATTATGGTAATTAAGATTGACATTAATACAAGATTAAAATGTGAAATTAAAATTAGCTGTGAAACTTATCTGAGTTTTTAGAGCAGTTATTGATTTTCTCCACTGTTAATCAAAGGTCTGAGGTAACGGCCGATGAACACGGTGCTAATTAGAGCAATGCCCATAAAGTGGCCTCGGGAGATGTGTGTCTTATTTCTCGGAATACCTCAGGTTTCTGGCCACGCAAACATCTCTGGCCCCGAGTGCTGCTGAAGGAGCTCAAGAGGCCACGTTTTGCCTTCTCCTGCTGGCGCTGTTCCTGGTGTGGAGCTGGGCTGTGCACACAGCAATGCCCAGCCATGTCCAAGGCTGCAGGAGCTGGTCCAGCTCAGGGGGTTCAGGGTGACAGGTCCCAGCCTCAGGCAGAAGGGCCCTGGGATTTCGGGGGGCAGCAGGATCACGGTGATCCCGGGAGCATCGAGGCTGCCACTCTCCCTCGGCGCACATCCCGCTGCTTCTCTGGGTGAGATTTCACAGCCCATTAGGCCTCAGCGCCGGCTGCGGGAGGGAAATGATTCAAATCACAGCAGCTCCGGGGAGTGCATCCCGTGGTTCATCCCAGCCCATCTCCCTACACACACTCCCAGCTCACCTGAGTCCCCAGCAAAGCTGTTGGAGGGATGGGAGGGCCCCAGCACCTCTGTGAGACCCCCAGGTATCAGAAATTCCTGGCAGCAGGTCCCTTCCCCGGGTGTGATGCCCTGGAGTCATGGGGTGCAGTCTCGTGGGAGCTGGGCCCACCTGCACCCCCCAAACCTGGCTGAGCAGCTGAGGCCTGAGCCTCACCATTCCCTCTCCATCACTAACAACTTTTGCCACTTCGTGGGCATTTCTGCATCACAAATACAATGTTTGGTCTCTTTTCCTGCCTGTTTCCATGGCACTGCTGTTATTATCTGGCTATCTTAGGAGTTTACTACAATGCAGATGAGCACAATAAAAATCACTCAAGGAGAACTGCTAAATGAGAGCCAACTCTTATCTTTAGCACCGGCAGGTCGGGAGGGAAGCGGGGCTGGAGCGGAGGGGGAGCGGCGCAGGCTGCGCTCGCTGTGCCACAGAAAGCTTTGTTCGACCAAATTAAACCTCTGAGCAGGCGAGTCCCACCTGGGTACGAGAGTGACGGTGTTAAATACACGCTGCACCTCTCGCTGCTTTCTCTCCCTTTCTTATTTTGTTCTTCTCTCGCCTGCTGCCCAACTGCTCCCAGCTAACAGCGGCTTGGAGTGACACCGGGAATGCAAATGACCTGCTGCCTGCTCCCCAGCATCCCCGGGCTGCTGCCTCTGCTTCCAGCGGGGCAGGAAGGAGCTCAGCAGAGCCCGGCAGGGGAAAACGGCAGCAGGATCAGTCCCCGTGTTTGGACAGTTCCTTGACTCGGTGTGTTCTGTGCTGGCACTGGCAGTGACACCAGAGTGTGATGGTTGTTGCTGAGGTAACGGGATCGGTGTAATTGCTCTCGCAAAGGTAGCGGGGGCTTCTCAGATGGCAGCATCAACAAACTGTCTCTTTAGGGAAGAGGCCGGGCTCCGTCTCGTGCTGTTTGACACTGGCGTTGTGCATCTGTGACATCGCTCTGGCTATTGGACTTGACAGGCAGAGCGGCCGGGAGGAGCAGGAGCTCTCACCGGGAGGGGATTCACAGTAAACATTTCAGGGCAGGATCTGGGGTTCCAAGTGAAGGAAGCCTCCGTTTCTGTTCTTCTCAAAGTCAATGTAGTTACTCCGTGTGCTCTACGGGCTCAGGAGGGGCCTGATGGGAGCCCTGGGCTCACTGCTTCTGCTGGTGGCCGGGGCAGGGGGCTGCTGGGATCCACGGTTCCCCTGCTGGCAAGGAAGCTGAGGAGTTTTGGGGCCAGGTCCTGAGCAGGGACCGTCTGTGTGCTGCTTTCTTTGTCACAGGACTGAGTGTACCCCAGTGCTCGCCCATGGCCACGGTGCCAGCCCCACATTATGGGGGTCCCTAAGCAGCACCCACAGATTGAGAGCTTTTGTATGCCCGGTGGCCCCACCCCACTGAGGTCAGGCAGGTCGCAGCTGCAGCTCCCTCCAAGCCAGGCTTTGCTGGCTCCAGCAGCAGGACCAGAAACCCTGGAGCATCCCTGATCCCAAGGGCGTCATGGGGCCTGTGTCAGCCTTCCCACAGCAGCTCTGCCCTATTCACAGCCTGCTTTGGGGGAGCCAGAGCAGAAGGCAGTAGGGTACATCTGGGGTGCAGAAAGGAGTGAGACGGGCTTGGAGAGCTGAGGGGGGCTTTGGGTGCGATACTGAGCAGAGCTGGGATGCTGAGAGGGGCTTTGGATGCTCTAGGGGGCTTGGGGACAAGGACCTGTGACATGGGACAAGAGACCGGGCACGGCATGAGGGGAGGGGGCCTGCTGTGGGATCACTGCCCAGGCTGGGGGGGCACCGCGACTCCCGGAGCCGGAGGAACCCTAGAGGGACGGAAAAAACCACAGGCAACCGTGCGCCCGGGGCTGCTGCGGGATCCATCCCCGGGCTGCTCGGTGGGGCCGGGGCGAGCTGGGGGGGAGCTGCGGGCGGGGCCGGAGCTCTCGGCGCTGCGCGGGGGCCGGGGCGGCCGCCGGCGCCCTCCCCCGCCGCTCTCCCCGCGCCGCTCCGCGCCCGCCGCGCTCTCCGCTCCGGTCCGCCCTCCGCCGCGCCCCCGCGCCGCTCCGCTCCGCTCCGCTCCGCCGGCAGCGCCCGCCCCCGCCCGGCCCGGCCCCGCTCGGCGCGGAGCGGCTCGGATCGCATCGGCTCGGCTCGGCTCGGCTCGGCTCGGCTCAGCTCGGCTCGGCTCGGCTCGGCTCGGCTCGGCCCCGCTCCGCTCGGCTCGGCTCGGCTCGGCTCGGCTCGCCCAGCTCGCCCCGGCGCGGAGGCTCCGCCGCGCCCGCCGCAGGATGCCGGGGCCCCGCGGGCTCTGCCTGCTCGCCCTGCTGCTGCTGGGCACCCCCGCGGCCCCGCGCCCAGGTAAGCGGGGCGGAGCGGGGCGGAGCGGGCCGGCGCTGCGGGGCTCCCCGGGGCCCGCCGCCTCCCGGCCCCGGGGAGGGGGCACCGCCCGGCGCGGGGGGATGCAGCCGGGACCGGGGAGGGGGCGGTGGGAGCGGGAAGGGCTGCTGGAACCGGCAGTGCCACCCCCGATCGGGGACCCCCCCACCCCTCGCTTGTGCTTCTCGCCGGGCCGGGATGAAACTTCTGGCATTGCGGGGAAGCGCAGCGGCACCGGGAGCGGCACCGGGAGCGCGGCCCGGCGGAACGCGGTGCTCAGCACCGAGGGGCGGACAGCTCCCGCAGCCCCGGAGCGCTCCGGGAGCCGCGTCCTCACCGGGAACCGAGCCCGAACGGAGCCGCGGCCTCCCCGGAGCCGTGCCGGACCCTCCTCCTCTCTCCCGCAGGGAGAGCAGTCCCCTGTGTCCTTAGCCCTCCGAGGGTCCCCAGCCCCCCGGTGTCCCTCCAGCCCCACTGCCAGGTCCCCACCGGTGTTCCCGACCCACCGTTTCGGTCAGGGGGTGTCCGTGGTGGGGTGGGCGTTTACCCGGGGGCTGCCGGTTCATTCCACGTGTCCCCCGCTTCCAAGCAGACCCGCTCCCTCTCCCACTGCCGCGCTGCCAGACCTAAGAATAGGCTCTGGGATGCGCTCGCGGGTGACTTGGCAAAGTCATCGCAAACTCGCGTGGGGCTTGGAGATGACTGAAGCGGTGCCTGTGCCCAGTCCCTCGGCACTGCTGGGATGCCAGGACGAGGCAGGCGGGCTCGGGTGTGCGTCCGGATGGGGTTACCAGTGTGGATTGCTCGGTGGGAGAACGGGAGAGGTCTGTGTGTGCTGGCGCTGCAGCGTGCTCGGGGCCTGAGGATGCCCTCCGGGGCTGGCAGGGTGTTCATGGCAAAGACAACCAGCTCCCGGTGTCGGGAGTGCTGTGCGGTGCTGTCTGTCCACTCCAGCCCCTGCTCTCGTGGTCAGATTGCGTTAAATGGCTTTGACTTTTCAGTCTTAAAGCCGGCTCTCCAGACAGGGATTGTATCACAGAATCCATCCTTTCTGGGCAGCAGAGCAGCAGCGGATGTAGAGGGTGGCATTTCTCCCTCACCTGCACGGGTTTGTGGTCTGTGTACGTGCAGGGACATGTGGAGGAATCGGATGCGAGGTCCCTGCCAGTTCTGGCATCCTGTTCCAGCGCGGGGACACACAGAGAGGCACGTTCCTCTGGGGCGTTACACAAACGCTCTGGTCCGGGCTGCCGGGGCTCTGTGTGAAGGCAGCGATGGTCCCGGGCTCCCGGGGGGCCTGGGGGAGCTGGGAAGCAAATCCAGCAAGCACAGGCCCAGTGAGGGCTCTCATCTCCCTCAGTGCCTCGTGTGCTGAGGCAGGAGGGCTGCCCCAGTCCCGCTGGGAGCATCAGCAGGCAGTCCAGCTCCCGGGAACGGGATTTGGCACAATCTGCCATAAATCTCATGGTGTAAGAACACAGCGTGCTGAACTCCTCTTTCCTTGGCAGAGAGAGGGAGCTGATAAATTGTTGACCCTTTACAAGGTTTGGTGAATTATTGCAGTAAAATCCCAACTCCTGCCTACGCAGCTTGGAGCTGGTGGCGACGTGGCAGCTCTGCCCGTGCCTGGGGGGGTCTGGTCCATCTGTGTGGAGGGGGACACAGCCAGGGGCCCAGAGCAGCAAATCCTGCTGTTCTCCAGCTGGGAGGGGGAGCAGGATCAGACCCTGCAGAGACAGATTGCCGTGCTCCATCTGCTGCTCTTTCGGTTCATGCGTCCAAGAAAAAAAACCGTTTTCACATGACTTGCACCCATCGGGTGCTTGGCTGGTGGCTCTGGGTGCTCTGCACTGGTGAAGCCATTTAGATCACCAGAGAGGAGGTGTGAAAGCCTCTCCTCTGCTCTCGGCATCCGCTCGCACCCACCCACCGGCGCAGAGCAGAGCAGAGCAGGCAGCAGAGGCACGTCCCTGCACAGGGACCTGTGCCAGGAGGCTCCGGGCAGCCTGTGCCAGAGCAGCGGCTCCCGGGAACGTGGGCACCAACAGGGGCATTTATTTGTACCCTGGAATGATGATGCAGTGGGCAAACAGGGGGGGTGAGGGCAGCTGAGTGCAGAGGGCAGCGCTGCCTGTGCTGACCATGTAGGATCAGCTCCTGGCATTGGGGATGGCAGGGACACAGCCGAACCCCGTGGGAGAGCCAGGATTTCTAAATATATTTGGGGTGTCCACTCTAGGCTGTGATGAGACCAGCAAACCCTGCCCGAGGCTGCAGTGCTGGGAGCAGAAATGCAGCTGGGGGTGCTGAGCTTCGGGCTCCTCTGCAGCCCCAAGGTTTGTGCCCTCCCTTCTCTTCTTCGAGGTGTTGGGGCACTCCCGGGATGGCTGTCAGAGCCCCATAGCAAGGCCAGAGATCCCCCTGGCTCTGTGGTGAGCACAGCACCACGGGAGGCTGTTTCCAGAGGATCAGGTGTGTCCGGCAGGAAGGAAAACCGAGCGTGAACTCGGCGAGGGCTGCAACAAGTGCGTGGTGAGCTCTCGCGGCAGCACCCCGGGCAACGAGATAACAGCACAGAGAGCCAGGCTGCCAGCGCAGATAACGGGAATGGGGCTTGTCTGATGGAGAGCTATCAAAGGCCAAGGCAAATGGCTCCTCTTCCTTCTCTCCTCCTTGGCAGAGAGGACGAGGAGAGCCTGGATCAGGAGTAAATGAAATTAGCTCTCTCAGCCCTCTGCTTCTCTGGTATTTTTTGCCATTATGAATATACAAAGATGCCATTTCAAGCGCAGTTTTGTGGATGTCACAGTGTCGCAGACATTTCCTTCTGTACATTTTTAACTTCTCCTGCACCGAGGAATCTGGTACCGGGATTTAGGGCTGAGGAGCCAGGCTGCGCCGAGTCAGCTGAATGTGCTCCCTTGGCATCCAGAACGGCAGCAGAGATCTTGGAACAGCAAACCATGTAAAAAGGGAAGTGTGTGATCCATGCCTTGGAAGTCAGGTGGTGCTGAATTTGGAAGTTAATGGATAGTAAGCGATGTGTGAGGCAGAGGGGTGTCAGGGCATTGCTGGACAGGTAACGTGGGCATCAAAATGGGCTGGTGCCAGCACGGCCCATCCTGCCAGAGGGCAGGGATGTTCCCTGGGTATTCCAGGTCAGTGCCGAGCGCTGGGGTGCTTTGTTATCCCATTTTGTACAGAGAGTTGTTTTTTTAATGAAATGGGCTTTGTCTGATTAAATAACACACAGCTTTTGATGTAGACTACAAGCAGCCTCAGAAATCTGTGTATTTTCCATCCTCTGTCACTGCGATGAGCGCAGCTGCTTCCAGTGGGCTTTGGGAACAAAAAAACCGAAAGCAGAGTAACCTTCTGTGAGCAATCCGAAAGTTATTTACTTGATGCGATTTTATTTTTCAAATATTTGAAAGTGGTTACTGAGCAGTAAAATAGGCTCCAAGGAAATCCTGTTACAAAACACAGGCTCTATTTTAATTAGCATGACGTGAGCGACACGGCTGGAACCGGGGCTGCCACCGAGTGCATCTTTCAGGAGCTCGGAGATGTCTGTAGGAAACACGGCATGAGCACTGGCTTTCCAATTTTCCAGTCCATCAGGATGGATTTACACTCTTGTCAGGGGGATGAAATTGCTGGATTCGGCCGTGAGAGCTCTGTGTCTTTAACCACTTGGTTTGCCAGGCACAGGGTGCTATGGGAAGTGGGGAAGTGCCCGTCCCTGCTCTGCTCCCAGTCCCAGGAGGGGCAGGGGGACACTGGCACCCCAACAGCACCCAGCCCCCTGCCCCTGTCAGGACTGGAGGGGGATGAGCACCAGGATGAGCCCCTGGGGACCAAGGGCAGCACCCAGCCGTGCCCCTTCTGGTGGGGCAGAATGTGGGGCCAAAGCCAACGCTGCCAGCAGAAACCTCGGGGTGCAGCTGGTGCCAGGCCCTGGCAGTGGGGAGGGGGAGCTGCCATCCCTCAGCTGGGGCACCCCAAGGCAGGGGGCAAAGGGCAGAGCCAGGAAGGCTCGTGGGGCGAGGGAGGGTTTGGCACCGCTCTGGCTCAGGCTGCTGCCCTTCACTGCTGCTCGTAGCTACGTCCCACGTCCCTCCGGACCCCTTCCCAAAGGGACCTGCTCCACGAGATGGCTTTTCCTGCTGCTGCACAAGCGAGTGGTGCCGGATTGATGGGATGCAGGGAGCAGATCCGCCCGGTGAGGGTGCCTCAGCTGCTCACCCTGCAGCCCCGACGCAGTGTCGGAACTCAGGCTGCGGGAACCAGGAGGAGGGGAAGGAGAAGGGCTCTGCAGCAGGAGCCCTTCCTGCCGAGGTGCTTGGGGAGGGAAGGTGTCCTTCATTCCAGGGGACAGGCTGCCAGCTCCTGGCTGTCTGTCTCCTTTCACAGCTTGTTAACCGACAAGTTGTTAAGGATGTTCTTGCTCTGTCCCATGGGGCCGGTCCCGCTCTATGCGCATCCTGCTCTATCCACATCCTGCTCTACCCACGGATAAAAATACCTGCACAATGGAAACGGCAGCCAGAGAGAGGAGTGAGAATGTGCGAGAGGAGCAGCCCTGCAGACACCAAGGTCACTGAAGGAGGAGGAGGAGGAGGTGCTGCAGGTGCCCGTGGTGCAGCCCAGGGTGAGGCCATTGTGCCCCTGCAGCCCGTGGGGATCCACGGGGAAGCAGGGATCCACCTGCAGTCCATGGAGTGCTGGAGCAGGATCCCGGCAGGATTTGTGTATCCAGGCAGAGAGGAGACCACACTGAAGCAGGTTTGCTGGCAGGACTCATGACCCCATGGAAGGGATCCAGGCTGGAGCATCCTATTCCTGAAGGACTGACCCTGTGGAAGGGACCCACACTGAAGTCCACGGCAGACTGCAGCCTGTGGGAAGGACTCAGGTTGGGAAGTTCATGGAGGAATGTCTCCCTTGGGAGTGATGGAGCAGCTTTGGTGGGCACCCAGCATCCAGCCAGTGTCAGCCCAGCACATCTATAGGGTCAGCTGTGCTGCTGGGAAGAGAGGGGGAACAAATGAACCTCTGCTGCTCAGCTCTGTTATGTCTCAGACTTCATCCATAAAGATTTCCAAAATCAGAGGAGAACCATGGAGCTGGGCAGCTGGAGGAGCCAACAAGAGCCTGGGACCGAAGGGGCAAAGCTGGGGGCAAGGGAAGCTCACCTTCCATTCCAGAGAGGGAAGTGCTGTGGGTTTCCAGCAGAGCCCCTGGCACTGGCTCAGAACCAAGTGCAAGTGTTGGTTATCCCCGACTTGGATCTACATCCATGCTCCCTGTGGCTGGGGGATGCTTGAGCAGCCACGGTCGGTGCCACAACCTGAGACAGGCCCGGGACCCCCAAAAAGCAGGGGATGTCAGGGAGGAGTTGCCAGGAGCTGTAAAAGTGGAAGCTGTGGCTGGCAGGGAGCGTTGCTCCAGCCTTGTCGAGAAGACACCGTTCCTGCCCCAGCGTCTTTGTTGGATGTGGGATAAGGAGCCCTTTGAAACGTGCTGCTGGGAGTTAGAGCCACGCTGCCACAGCTGCAGGAGCTGCACAGAGCTCTAAACCCGGGAGCCAGCCCCGTGTCCTGGTCCTGGGCAGAGAGCAGGGGCTCCTGGATGCAGCCCCCCTGGGATGGGGACTCTTTGCTGCACTGCTCTGTGCCGGGGTGGCTCAGGGCTGTGGGTGCACAGAGGTAATGCTGTCCCCAGCCAGGGGGGACGGTGTTCCCGGGGTGCTGAGGAGCTGATTTCCTCTCTGTTCCATCTTTTTGCTTGCTGGAGCTCCCAGCAGTGGTGCAGCTGCAGCTGGCCCGCTCCCAGAGCACAGCCCCGACTCAGACATCTCTCTTTTATTCCTTTTTCCTCCTTTTCCTTTCTCTGGGAAGAGGCCAGAGCAGCAGCTGACCAGCCCCGAGCGCTGGCTGAGCCCAGAGCTTTCCTGATGCACAGTGAGGAGGGCTGTGCCTGGATTCCCAGCTCTGCATTGAGCAGGGAAAAGCAGGGATTTGTCCAGACCTTTCTCCCTTTTCCTGGCCCCAGGAGCCCATGGACTGACTGCAGGAGGTGTTCAACCCTCAGAGAGCCCAGCAGGCTGGGCAGGGGCCTGGTTCTGTGCCCGCTCCACAGGGGTGAGGACGAGGCATTGGCACCCCAGGCCAGATGGCTGCAGCAGGAAGGTGCAAGGAGACTTCATGGAAGCGCAATCCAAGCTGCTGGTGGTGCAGAGGGATCGGATGAGCAGCCTGGCCACTCAGCCCGGCTCCGAAGGCATCATTCCAAGTGCAAAGCTTTAGTCTAGGAAGGAAATTTGGTGCCAAATGCAAAGGCATCCAAAAAACTCGAGCACGACAGAAGGGATAACTGTGGGATGGATCCCAGAGCGGCGTCATCTGCTCGGCAAGGAGGATTCTCACGTCTCGGCCCGTCTCTCTGTCTTGCACACCGGGGTGGGATGTGCCAAAGGCAGGAGCTGAGGGGCCGGGAGCACCCCAGGAAGGGCAGCTCTGGACGGGGATGTGGTCCCCAGAGCCTCCAGGGGACACTCAGTGATGTGCCCCAGCCTGAGGGCAAGGGAACCCCTGCAGGGCCCTGGCACTGCCCTGTGGGGCTGGGGCACAGCGAGCAGGAGTGAGCAGGTACGGGAGCAGCGTGGGGGAGTGAGGGAATGTTCTGGAACGCGGTCATTCCGGGGCGATTTCGGAGTGGCTGGATATAGTTAAAATTCAAGAGAGAATCTCCATCTGACGTTTTAGGGTGGATTAATGGAGCATGGCAACATTTAGTGGATGAGATGCTTCATGTCGGGCAGAGTGGTGGCTGGGGGACAGTACTGAGGACATCACTGCTGATGTCCCCTCTGCCACCCCGCATCTCTTCCGTGATGATGGGGCCGCACAGGAACGGGGCTTGCATCTCCTGATGCTGATTTAAATGCAATTCCAGTTAAAAAACAAAACCAGGCTATTCCTGACCGTCCTGAACTTCCATTTGCAAAGATACCAAGTCCCTAAATTGACAGCCACGAGCCCTAAGAGCTCCCAGTGCTCCCAGTACAGCAGCACATCCCTGCCCGCCACAGGAGCCCTGCAGATGCAGCTTGGCAAAGCCCTCTTGGACACATCCAACGCCATCCTTGGAGAGCTCAGACTATTCCCAGCACTGTCAGGGTTAATCAGTTCTGGTGCAAAAGGGTCAGATCCTGCAGCAACACTGCCCAAAGCAGCCACCCGCTGCAGAGCCACCCCAAAATCTGTGGCCCCAAGGCGAGGAAAGGCTCCTTTTGCAGGGCGCACAGCCCCCACCAGACAATGTGTCTGCCTTCACTCCTTATCCATCCACATTATCCACGCAGCAGTTTTTAAATTGCTGCTGGACACTATATTTACATAAATATGTGAGCCAATGAGGTCTAAAACCCTGGTGAGCCCTAAATGGTGAATTAGGTTTTTGGAAAGAGGATTTTATCAATTTACTGCGAGTGCAAATCAACAGAACAGAATTTACAAACCCGTCAAAAAGCGAGGTGACAGTTTGGAATTAATCCTCTGCCCCAGGCACAGGATGTACCTCCACAAACATCTCCCAGCATAAATATATTTGAGAAATAGTGGAGGAAAACGTAACTCCTAATGCCTGAGCACGCTGGCGGCGGCGGCGGCAGAGGGAGATGAATGGAGTTAATGTCATCGGGAAGGTGCTGCCGCCTCCTGCTTTATTTTTATCCAAGACTCAGTGCCCAGCCTGCGCTGAGATATTGCAGTTTGTCTTTGTGCCAGAATTTCCCCCGAAGAAAATCTCCCCGATAATCGCTCTTCCTCATCTCTTCCTTTTTAGAAAAAGAAAGAATAATTTAATTCAGTTCCTCCGCACCCCTCGCTGCTTGGAGCAGCTCCGAAAAGCTGCGTGTCCTGAGGGGGGATGAGCGCTTGGATTTGGGTCCCTTCTGGCTTGGATGTGGCTGGGGGGGGGCGGATTTGGGACAATAACCGGCACCTTTGGGGCCGTTTGGGCGCTGATGGGTGCAGGGTCAGGGATGCCCTCAGGTAGAGGGGGATGCTCCTGGTGCCACCGTCCTCTCCCGGGGCAAGCCGAGCTCTGGGCCCCGGCGCTGCTCCTCCCTTAAGGACCGATCCCAAACCCGTGTCCAAACCCAGCGCAGCATCCTACAGGCACAAAAATTCCCAATTCCTGCTTCTCCTGGGCGCTCGGGCTCCCACAGCAGCATCGGTGCCAGGGACTGGGGCTGCTCCCCTGTCCCCGGAGGGGTTCAGAGCTGCCACGGAGATGAAATCAGTGAGGCAATAACAAGTAAAAGCCAAACTTCTCAAGCTTTCTAATCGCAACTAGAAAGGCTCCTTTTCAGCTTTTGTTTCCAGCTCACAGAGGAACCCTTGGCTGCCAGCGGCGAGATGGCTGGCTTTGTTGTGGAGATGACTGTGAAGGACACAGGCTGCGTTCCCGTTTAGGAATGCATTGAGGCTTTCTTGGAATTCATTAGGAAAGGTAGGGAGGGAAGGGTGCAGCTAAACCGGAGCCCTTGCCGCTGCAGCCCGCTCCCCAGGGGGAGAGCTTTTCGGTTTTTCCACTGCAAAACGCCTTTTACAACATCTAAATTCGAAAGCGGTTCCGTTCCTCTCTCTGGCGGGGCTCATCTGCAGCCTGCCGGGATGGGGAAAGGGAAAGGGAAGGGGAAGGGGAAGGGGAAGGGGAAGGGGAAGGGGAAGGGGAAGGGGAAGGGGAAGGTGCCTGCTCCGCAGTTGTTCCCCAGCATGGCCGGGCTGGGGTCCCAGCAGGAGCCCCACATCTCCTCCCTCGCACCCCTCTCATGGACCCAGAACGGCTCTGCTGGAGCTCAGCATGGAATCCTGGAATGGTTTGGGTTGGAAGGCACCTTAAAGCCCGTTTTTTCCACCCCTGGCCATGACAGGGACAGCTTCCACTAGCCCAGGTTGCTCCAAGCCCTGCCCAACCTGGCCTTGGACACTGCCAGGGATGGGGCAGCCACAGCTTCTCTGGGCACCCTGTGCCAGGGCCGCACCACCCTCACAGGGAAGAATTTCTTCCCAATATCCCATCCATCCCTGCCTTCTGGCAGTGGGAAGCCATTCCCTGTGTCCTGTCGCTCCATCCCTTGTCCCCAGTCCCTCTCCAGCACTCCTGGAGCCCCTTTAGGCCCTGCAAGGGGCTCTGAGCTCTCCCTGGAGCCTTCTCCTCTCCAGGTGAGCCCCCCCAGCTCTCCCAGCCTGCACTGTCGGGATGTGGCACAGGGCGACCGTGACTCACTGTCCTCACGGGCACATTGTCACCCAAGGGCACAAACGGAATTGAGTCACACAGACATCATCTCCCTCAGTGGCTCAGGTATCCGCTCAAGCTTCCATGGGGGTGGGCTGGATTTTTCCACATTTCCACTCCGCCTGCACTGACCTGGCCTCAGGAGCAAAGCCTTTCTTAAATTATACAGCGTTCCATCTCGGATCCAAACACGAAGCCTGAGAGAGTAGCAGGGGCAGGAGCCTGCCCAGAGTCAGAGTTGCCTCAAACAGGAGGTCAGCTCTGAAAATTCCTCCCTCAGTCCCCCAGCACCATCCCCAGCCACAGCCCGGAGCTTTCTCTCAATGTGTTAGATGTTTATGCTGCCCTCCTGCTGCTCCCCCTGCTCCCAGGAAATCAGCTGGTGGGTTTATGCTGAGCCAACAGCGCCGGCCTGGGGCCTTCTGCCTCCATCCAGCCGCTGCTCCAGGCTCTGCTGCCCTTCTGGGGTCCCTCCCAAGCACCCGGGGAAGGATGTGACCATCCCTTCAGGGTGATGTCCAGGAGGTGCTGAAGCTTGGGGTGGTTTTCCAGAGGCAGGAGGTGGCACAGCCTGGGAACCCTTCAGGCCGATCCATGAGCGTTCAGCATCGTGTGTCAGAAAGGCAGTGCTTAAACCCGGATTTATGTCTCGGATGTGCCTGTTTTAATCACACTACACCGCTATCAAAAGGACATTAAAAATGATGATTACCCTTCAGGAACATAAACAACGGCGGCAGTGACAAACCCCTCATCCCGGGCGGGTGACACAGGCGTTTGTGTAATTGGCCCATTCATTACCTGCTGGGCAGGAGAGCCAGGTCCTTCCTCTCTGCCTTTCCCCATCACCAGGGTGGGTCAAAAATCACATCAGCAGGACACTGCCCAGCCGGCAGCGACAGGAGCCCCACGAGAAAGTGCAACACTGCTCCTCAAAGCACCCTCCTGAGGCAGAGCTGGGGATCCAAACCAGCCTCCAGGGCTGGGATTCAAGGGCTTTCTCTAAACTCAGCCCAGCTGTGGTCCATGAACAGCCAGCCCATTGCTTCCATTCCGATTTGGATGTTGAAGGAATTTTTGGAGGTAGAGGAAGGTGACGTTGCCTGATGCCTTACAAGGGAGATGCCTTTCCATCAGCATCCCTGGAGCTGTTCCCAAGGTGAACACGGTGGCAGAAACGCCCCGAGGGCACAGGGGAAGGTGACACAGGTGGGACATTGCCTGCAGAGCAGCTCCCTGCTGCTGGCCACCGAGTCCTCTTTGCTTGTTTATGATAATACTTTTAGCCTTCTGTTCCTCGGTTTTGGGGAATCCAGGGATTTTGTGGGTGTTGCACTGGGCACAAAGAGGGTCCTGGGTGTCCCACAGCCCATCAGAATCGTTAGCTGGGCACAAAGAGGGGCCTGGGTGTCACACAGCCCATCAGAATTGTTAGCTGGGCACAAAGAGGGGCCTGGGTGTCCCACAGCCCATCAGAATCATTAGCTGGGCACAAAGAGGGGCCTGGGTGTCCCACAGCCCTTCGGAATCGTTAGCTGGGCACAGCAGCCCTCGGCAAAGCGTTGTCCTCTCGGTTCCCAGTGTTCTTGCACCCCCCGCGCCAAAGCCTATCATTATCCTTTCTGATAGAATTCAGATCAATCAAACAGAATAATAGAGCAGAGGTCAAGGAAGGCTGTTCCTTCCCTGGGGAACAAGGGGCTGCTTTCATCAGAAGTACCAGGGAGCCGGTTTAATTGTTCTAAATCTGAGAAATTATGAACGTGCCTGATAATTGTGTGTCTTCCTGCACTGGAGAGGGAGGAGAGCCTTTGGATGGGAGCTCCCACCATGCTTGGAGCAGCGTAGATCAGCTTTTAATCCCTCAAAAACCTGGGGTTTTGGGGGTTGATGGTGCCACCCATGCTGGACTGGGAGGAAACTCTGCCCTGTGCCTGCCCAGCTGGTGCCCACATGGATGTGGAGGGATGCAGAGGGATGGGGAAGGATGCAGTGGAATGTGGAGGGATGCAGATGGATGGGGAAGGATGCAGGGGGATGTGGAGGGATGCAGGGGGATGTGGAGGGATGCAGTGGGATGTGGAGGGTGCTGGAGCAGGGGACCCAGCTCCAGCTGGGCACTACACCCAGCAGGAGCGAAGCTGCTGCTCACCATGCAGGAGGACCCTGCTTCTCTCCTGACATTCTGAGGGCTAATGAAAATATATTTGCTATCTGTATTAATTAAAATAAAGCGCAGCAGCTCGTCATGAGGCTCCGTGGGAGAAGCTGTACATGGGTTATCATCATCCAGCACAGCATCGTGCGGCGATGGAATTAGTTCTGCCAGGCCATCTTTAAAACACAAATCACTGATGGCTGATAGAGCTGACAATTAGTTATATAAAAACCGGTGTCACTGGGAACAAGGTGAGGGCTGAGCAGCACCGGCAGCAGCCCAGGGATGGGCTCAGGGTGGGCTGGGTGGTCTCAGGGTCAGGGACATGAAGTGGGGGTGAAGGCTGTGCCAGCCCCAAAATACTGCCCTGCCCCCCAGAATGACTCTGGTTTTAGTGAGAAAAAATTTTTTTAAAAAGTTAAAAATTTATTTTCGGCCACTTCTTGTTTGAAAAGGGGTTCCTTTCTGAAGGAGTGAGCCAGTACAGGGGCACATCTGAGAGCTGGACGTGCTGGGTGCTGCAATTCCCATATGGAGCTGCTCTGCTGCCACCCCCAAACTGGCCTGACATAAGGCAGCAATGAAATGCAGGTTATTGCCTTTTTAGGAGGAAAAACCAAGGAATGGAGGGGGTGACAACCTGCTGGACAGGGCTTGGAGCGACCTGGTCTGTGGAAGGTGTCCCTGTCCATGGCACGGGGTGGAACTGGATGGATTTAAGGTCCCTCCAACCCAAACCATCCTGGACTCTGTGGCTGTCTGATCACATCTGGCACTACTCCAGGCTGTGGAAGAGCATTTGGGAGCCCAGTGTGCCCCATCTCTCAGCCATGCAGGGCAGCTCCGAGCTGTGCCAGGGCCCATGGGGCTGGCAGCGGGAATGGGAACAGGAACAGGGAACTGTGGCCCAGTTCCTGCCAGCCTCGGTGCACAGCCCGTGCCCGTGATCGATGGGGCCCAATAACTGTAATAACCACAGCCATCAGTAACCCTCCCTTTCCCTGCCTTCCCGATTGCCAGCAGCGGGGCCCTTCCCGAGCTGTCAGGAATCATTAGGCACCGGAGCTGCATCGTTTCAGAGCAGGCAACAGGGTCTTTTCAAGGGCACCAGGCAGCACCAGGCAGCACCAGGCAGCCCTGGTTCCTGCACAGTTCCTGCAAGGCCTCAGTGAGGGGAGAAAATGCAAAAAAATCGTTGCCTGGGAAAAAGGATTCCCCCTGCAAACTGGGACACGCTGATCCCAACGCCTGTCCTGACACCTTGTCCCAGCAGGCAGAGCTGAGACCTCACTTGGTCTCTGGGAGGGAGAAACGATCCCTGCACAGGGCTGGGAGGTGCAGGGGACTGAGTCACAGCCTGGGGCATGGGGAATCCCCAGATTGTCCCCTTCCCTTGTCCTGAGCATCTCCAGCTCTGCTGCCTCCACCCTGTGCATGGTGTGATCACAGGGGCTGCATCCCCGTGGTGGGAACAGCCTGGAGGGGTCTGTGGGGAGAGCAGAAAACACCCTGTGTGCCCCGTGCCAGCGGTCACCTGTGCCACCCTCATTGCTCTGTGGCACCTCTGCACCTTGGGAAGGCGGCCAGGACCTGATGGGCTTCAAATCCTGCCTTGAGATGCCCCAGAGCAGCTTTTGGGGCACTCCAAAAAAAAAAAAAAAAAATCTTTTGGGGTATCCCTGGACAAAGCCAGGGAGGAGAGCAGCCATGGGCAGCAGTGCTGAGACCCCTGCTGCCATGGGGGACGAGTGACACCCCCGAGGTGCTGCCAGTCCCTGCTCCTCTCTCTGAGCCTGGACTGGAGCCACGCTGTGATTCCTGTTACATCCTGTGAGAGAAATAGAAAGAGCTGCCAAACAGATTTAGCAGAGGCAGCTCAGCTCTCCCCCAGTTGCTGCAGGGGCTGTGCTGGGAGCTCAGGCAGGAGCCGAATCCTGCGGCTGCCCCAGCCAGGCAGAGCCGGGCTGCGATGCTGCTCCGCTCACCTGCACCTCCAACGTCACGTTGTCACCTCAGATCTCCAGTGCTGGAGCAAAAATCAAATCCAGCCGAGCTGCAGACAGGTGGAACAGCAGAGGAGTTGTGAACAGTCACAGATTTCATGGATGTGACTGCCTGGGAGTGAGCCCATTGTGGGATCTGTTGGTTGGTTTCGGACGGTCGGGACGGATGGAGGAGACATCTCTGAAGTCAGGTCTTAGAGCATGAGGTTTATTGCAGAGGGTGTGGGTGCAGGGGACCTGCTTGGAGCTGCAGCCTCAGCTTGAAGCAGGTCAGAGAAGTAAGAGAGCAAGCAAGAGAGAGCAAGAGAGGTAGAGAGAGAAGAAAGGTGTGCGGCTCCCGTTTACAATACCATAAATCATCTTCTGTGCTGAATATTCTAATTTTCATTAACCAATCTGGTATAAGCCACAAATCCTATAACATTTACATACAGCCTATAAGAATCATTGCATTACCATGCTGCATTATATTTTACACTCTGGAAACTACTTTTGGCCCCTTCTGCCAAGTTGGCAGGGTCTGCTCTGACCCTTAGACCTGTCTGCAAGCAGAGGGTAACATTTAATCAAAGGGGGATTGCCTTCAGTTGGCCATACCATTGTTTTCCAGTTGTTCAGTAACTGGGGTTTGGTAACTCAAAGCTTATTTTCATTTCAATCTTGCTTATAGTTTCCATATTCTCAGCATCTTTTTCCAGGTAATCACATTAATAAGGCTTTCCTATTTCATCTTCCCCAACAGCCCATCAGTGATTTGTGGCCAGACACAGCATGTCTGCTGTTGTCATCAGACTAAACTTTGTCTCCCTAGATATTTTAGCCCTGTGTCCCCAGTAAGTGTTTCCCAGTGTCCCCAGGAGCAGGGATTTTGGCTGAACCCACTCCTGCATCCCTCCTGGGTCCCCTCCATCACCCGAGAGGCAGTGCCAGGGCAGAGCGCCCCTGCCAAGCCCTTGGCTGGTGCAGCACTGGCACTGAGAGGCGCTGGCATGGCAGGGACACAGCTGAGCAGAGCCAGGCAGGACACCCAGGAGCCCCCAGGATCTCCCATGGCATCGCAGCAAGAGCGGAGCAGGAGCTGCTCTCACAGGGCTGAGCTGCTCCCAAAGAGTTAATCCCAGCACTCGCTTCTCCAGATCTGCTCCGCTGCATCTTAACAGTGATGGGAGATTAATTATTTTAGCTGCAGAGAGCTGACTAGAACGGGGTTTTGTAGCTAAATATACTCTCTCTTTAGGAACCCATTTAATTTTATGCCCTGATGTAGACGGCTGGGCTGGATGATTGGTGAAGAAAGAAGGAGCTTCTCTTCCCCCTCTTCAATTTGTAGCCTGAAAAGCTGCCAAAACACTCGATTTCCTCTCCCCAGGTAGGCCCTGAGGAGTGAACATCCGAGCTGGGGAGCCCGGGAGAGGCACAGGAGGGATCTTCCTCTGCTCCTTCATCCCTCTGGCTGCCCCATCCCTGGAAGTGTCCAAGGCCAGGTTGGACTGGGCTTGGAGCAAGCTGGGCTAGTGGAAGGTGTCCCTGCCCATGGCTGGGGGTGGGATTGGATGATCTTTAAAGTTCTTTTCTAATGAACTTCCAAAAAAATTAATTCCCCTTGAACCCAGCCTGTTAATTCCTTTCAGCCGTGTCTGTCTGCCTGTGACAAGGCCCAGATGTGCCTTTCTTAACCTTGATATCATAAAACCCCGTGATGAACTCAAATTATCACCTGCATCCAAGTTCCTCTCTCTCTCTAATGGCTTTGCTCCCCTGCTCCCTGGTCCCTCCCAGTCTGGAATATCAGGATGATTCCTGCCCCCAGGAGCTGGGGATGCAGTGGGATCCAGCTGGGACAAGTCAGCATGGGACAGGTCGTGTCACTGCTATGCTGCAAATCTCCTGGTTCCTCCATAAACTGGATGTGCCTCTTTAATTCCTCTTCCTCTTTAGCTGCTGCTGCTGCTCCTCCCACACCCCTTGGGGAAGGAGCTGGGCAATTCCCAGCGTGAGCTGGGCTCATCCCTGGGGATTTGGGCCGTGTGAGGGGGTGATGCTGCAGTGAGGGGTGCTGGGGCTGGGGACACATGGGCTCTGGAGCCAGGGCACCATGGGCAGGTCCCCCAAAGCCACAGGTGCCCGTGCGTGGCCAGGACAGATGCCTGAAAGGGAGTCAAAGTCTCATTGATTCCAGCTCCGTGAAGCAGCAGTGGGGAGGAAAATCCATTTTCCTCCTAGCTCGGAGGAGTGTGTAATTTCCCGGCATCTGTCAGGGCTGTGTGGATCGTTAGAGCAGTTACAGCTCCTCCCGAGCACCGGGAGAGGGGGGAGAGGTTTGCGAGTTTAATTCCCGCATTCCTTGTGGTGTCCTTGCTCCCGAGCCGCACAGGCAGCATGGATTCTCCAGCCAGGCACAAACAGGATCGATTTGCCACTAAATCAGGTTTCCAGGAGTGTTTTGCTGTTGGAATCTTGCCCCTGCCTGCAGCAGTCCCCGTGTGGAGCCTGAACCTCCTGCTCCCACCCAGACCAGGAACCTTCTTGCCCATGGCCAGTTTGGGGGGATTCCAAGTGGGGGTGTGTGGTGTCCCCATGACCATGTCCCAGCCCCGTGTCCCCTGCCAGCACAGCAGGTCCCTGAGCCCCTCGGCATGGGCAGCAGGAGCCAGTGAAATCCCTCCCTTCCATCCCTGGAAGTGCCCAAGGCCGGGGCTTGGAGCGAGTTTGGTGGAAGCCGTCCCTGCCCATGGCACAGTGGGGGTGGATGAGGTGATGTTCAAGGTTCCTTCCAGCTCAAACCATTCCAGGATTCGATGATTCCATGATTCTCTGCTCTCTGCCCTTCCCAGCAGAGGCAGGGTTGCTGCTGGGCATGGGAGCTGGGTGGGCAGCAGGAGCAGAGCCTGGTCCTTCCCGGCCACGGCTCCTCGGGCTGGGCACCACTGCCAGCATCCTCACCCAGTAATGAGGGGTTTCCATGGCAACCTTATTTGAGCATCTCGAGTGACACAGATGTAAATTTTAAAATGAAATATTCAGACCACAGTCCTGTGAGCATAAATAAACCCTTGCACATGGGCAATTTAACAGCATTTTAAAGCAGATCCGAAACTCCCCGGGGCCAGTGGAGTCTCTGCGGCATCGGGAAATTCATGGGAATGGAAAGAAAAGAGTCCTGACCCCTTCCTGCCCCAGGAATCCCAGCTGCATCCCGGCCTGATCCAGAGCAGCAGCAAATCAACAAGGTGTCGGTCACACCCTGCAGAGGATGCGGCACACAGGGAGAGCCCGGGAGGGACAGCCAGGTGCCCCCTGGAATGGGAGGAAAACAGCTCCAAACTTTCTTGGCCTCTGCTGCTCCGAGCAAAAGCTGGGCATCTTTTTCCTTCTGGATCATCTCCCGTTAATTGCTCTCTGGAACAGTCCAGGTTTTCCCGTTGCACAGGACAGATCAGAGTCTGGAGGCTCCCAGCATTTCACCAGCACTGGGCAGGAGCCGGGGACGGGCACTGCTCCTTCACCCTTGTGCCCCAAAGGAGAACAGCTCCCTGTTTTCTCCGACCATGATGGGAATGTTGGACTGAGATCCCTCCACAGCCCTCCCGTCCCTGCCTCACCTTTGCCAGGAGCTCCCGGTGCCGCGGGCAGCCCCTGCTCCGGCTGCGCTTCCCGGAGCTCCCACGGGAGTGACTCCCCCGGATCGGATCTCTACGATTTTATTTGCTTAGAGGGGGAGCTGACAGGATGCTCTTGAGGAAGATTTTTTTTTTTTTTTTAGATTTCCTTTCCTGTTGGAAAAACTTCATCCGCTGAAATTGTAACTGTAGGAAAAACTGGGATTCACATCTCCTGCCTTCGAGGCTGCATCCGCCTGCGGGGACATTTGGAGAATGAAAGATTGTTTCAATTAAGGTTTTTCTGCTCTTCAAGATTTAAGGCCAAAAGCTTTTAAAATCTTAAACCAAGCCGATCACAGCCAAGTGTTTTGATGGATACAACCTGCTATTTCTCAGATCCACCTTCCCACCCAAACCCTCTGTTTTCCTCCCTGAGGGTGAAATGTGTGTTGCACATGCTGGAGGTTGGTGTGGGAAGAGGTGGGAGAGCAAGAGGTGCTCAGGGTGCCCCTTCCCACCCTGGTGATGCAGGATTACACCAGGACCTGGCCTCGACATCCCTGCTTTATTCAAGGTCTGGATCAGCCCTGGATGAACTCATCCCCACAGGAGTGATCCCTGATTTCTGCCAACCGTCCTGCACCGACCGTGTGGGAATGGGCAACTCCAGGAGCTCAGCCTGCACACGGAGGGTGCTGGGCAGTGCAGGATCAATCCCAGCTCTCCATGAGGGCTTGGATGTGATGCTGGCAGCAGCTCCGGGCAGGATTAGCCCAGCCCAGCATCCATGAATCCTCCTGAGCCCGTCACACGGGCAGAGATGAACACCACCATTAACAGTGCCTGGATCAGCTTTACTCATTTCTGCTACAATCAGATCCTAAACCCTTCCAGACAGTGATTCCTGAGCTGGAGCAATCCAGCCGCCCTCCCTGGAGCGAGTGCTCACGGCGATACCATCGGCATTAGTAATGGGAGCCGGGATACGGCTACTCCTGCTCCGGCTCTTTCAGGAGCACAGCAGCGAAACGAGGCCTTTGTGATTATTCCAGCATCCTTTTATCAGGCATTTGCAGCTCCCTAATTCCCCTAAGCCCCTCTGGCTGAGGTATCTCGGCAATCAGGTTCTCCCGGTGCTCTCCAGCCACCTCTGGAGCAGCACACGCGCCTTGACCACGGCTGCCCAGGGGTAGAGAGGTCCCGGGGAGCCTCTTGCAAGGGGATGAAGCTTTGGGGCCTGGGAGGATGCGTTCGGTGCTGCCCGGGTGGGCAGGGGCTTGGTGCCCTGCCATCACCCAGTGCCGTGCCTGGGCGAGAGGAGATGCTCCAGGAGCCCCTGCCCTGCCACCCCTCCTGTCCTACTGCCTCTGCAGAGCCTGGTGCCACCACGGCAGCCCTGGGACGGGGGCTGTGTCCCTCTGGCAGCTCCCACACACAGCCCAGGCTCGGCACGGGCGCTTCCTCCTTAGCTAAGGATAAACCGCGGGGGCTGAGGCTGGCTGGAGGCATCCTCCCCGCAGCCCAGCTTCCCGAGCCGTGTTTGCACACAGCCGGCACCAGGCACAGCCCAGAGCAGACCTGCAGCCGAGCTGTCCTCCTGCCTTCAGGTCGCTTTGTGCTCCGAACCATCCCGGCCCTGCCTGGCCCATCCCGCAGGAGCAGCCGCTGTGCCCAGGCTGCTGCCCAAGGCACAGAGCCCCTGGTGCCACACTCGGGAGTAGCAAGGGCTGCAGGGCCACGGCGGAGGTTTCCATGGATTTGGAGAAGGCTTTCCAGTGCCGAACCGCCTGCGGAGAGCTCCTGATCGAGATACAAGATAAACCCTTTGTGCATCTCAATAGCGTTTATTTCCTCCAGAGCTGCTTTAGCAGATCAGATCAAGGTCAAACGTGACCATTTCTCTTCCAGCAGCTCTGGATTGATACTTGTGCTGAGCTGGATGGGTTTGGGCAGCTGGGGAGTGTCCTGTTCTGCCGGCCCTGGCCCCAGCCCAGCCCCCTGTGGGACCATGATCGCCCCATGGGCCTTGGAGGTGGCAGAACGGCTGTGGGAATTCAGATCTGTGTGGAAAGGATCTCACCAAAGCCCATCCTGGTCCTGCAAACATGGAAACCCACTGCAATCCTTCCTTCAGGATGGGGATACTCGGTTCTGCTTCCCAAGATGGGCTCCAGGCAGGAATGAGTGGGCAGGGGGCTCCACTGGGGCTGTGGGGCAGCACCGAGGTCCATGGGGAGGGAGCAGGGTCTGGCAGCCCAGGGAGGTGCTGGGTTTTGGGGGCGGTGATCAATCAGGAGCTGAGATCGGCAATCAATTCTCTCTCTGATAACGAGGAATAAGCCCTTATCGATCCCCGGTGCCGGGGCCCTGTGCCTGCCCCTCCCCTGCTCCAGCCTGGCCGCGTTCCGCCCCCGCCGCTTCCCTGGAATGCACATTTGCCCTTTACAAACTGCGGCGTGTTTAGTGTCTCATTAAGGAGTCGCTTTACAGAGAGTTTTATTTCATGCTTTGTTAAGGACAGAATCGAGTAAATGCATCCTGGCAAAGGATCTAATAAAGAATTAGTCAGCTTCCCGAAAGCAGAAAATATGGTTTGAAGGCACAATCCATTAAGAATTAGGGTTCACATGACAAATAACCCGGGGATCCTGGGTTGGTGGTTTTGGGAACACGTCAGGTTTAAGGCCTTGGGATCCTTGGCTGTCCTGCTGTGATCCAGTGTCCCAGCGTGTCCCAGCATGTCCAAGCATGTCCCAGTGTGTCCCAGGGTGTCCCAGCATGTTCCAGCGTGTCCTAGGGTGTCCCAGCATGTCCCGACATGTCCCAGTATATCCCAGCATGTCCCAGCGTGTCCCAGCATGTCCCAGTGTGTCCCAGCATGTCCCAGCATGTCTCAGCGTGTCCCAGGGTGTCCCAGCGTGTCCCAGCATGTCCCAGAGTGTCCAAGCATGTCCCAGAGTGTCCCAGAATGTCCCAGCGTGTCCCAGCATGTCCCAGGGTGTCCCACCCTGTCCTGCTGGCCAGTGAGCCCCCTCCCCTCCCAGGGCTGCCTCCCCTCTGTCCGAGAGCCCCATCTCAGCACCCTTTTGCTGCAGAGCCCTAAAATTGTCACCTGGGCCATGGGAGAGCAACCACCGACTGCTCATCCCGGGCTTGGGATGTGAGAGGAAGAGAAGAGCCCACGAGAGCCCTGCAAAACTTCTCAGGGAAGGAGAGCTGCCACTGGCACAGCCTTGGGGACATTTCCCCCCATCAGCCCATGGCCGGGTGCCCATGGAGGCCAGGACCAGCCCAGGGTGGGATGGAGAAGGAAGCAGAGACATCAAAACACAAGCAGAGGGTGTGGAAGCTCCTGGTCTGCTCCCCCCAAGAAGTGTGGGGACATCGAGGCACCCAACCTTCCTGGGGGGAGATTATTCAGAGCTGATGGTTGCAGATGATGCGTGTGAAACGTCTCCTAATGTGCTCAGGGAATCGGTGATGGATTTGCTGAACCACTTGCTAATTAAAGAATTAATGCTTGAACTTGTGGGAAACAGCAGGAGAGGCCAGGAAGCCCTCGGGGCCCGGGACAGGTTTGTTGGTGGCTGCAGTGGCTTGGGGCAGGCACAGCTCTGTCCCCAGCTATCCCAGGGGTAAAGGACCTGCCAAGGCACCAGGAGAGTGTCCAAGGACTCTCCGGGACCGAGGAGCAGCGCAGGGACTGCCAGAGTCCTGGCAGCTCCATCCTTCAGGCTAATTCACATTGCCTCTCCCTGTTGTGTTCCTTATCTTTGGTTCTTGCCAGAAACTGCTTCTATTTTCTAGAAGATGGAGCAAAGTCAGTTTTCAGTGCACAGGTCCCTCTGCACAGGCTGCTCGTGCCATCCCTCAGCCCCCCTGGGCAGTGTCACCCAGCAGCGTCCCTGTGTTTCAAGATCCACATCCAAAAGCTCCTTTTTTTTTTCCCCCTTTTTATTCCAGTCCTACCTTAATGAGCCGGATTTGAAACAGAAATCACCAAGTTAAATGTAACCCAAGAGTTGTGCTTTTGTTTAAAGCGCCCGTACTAGCGAGGTGAGATGAGGTTTATCTGGAATCTGCTTGGGAAGGAAACCTGGACTGCTGCATCCCATGGGGAGCTGGAACTGTGGTGGACACACGTCCTGGCCACCACCAAGGGCACCCCACAGCAGCTCGAGCTGCTTTTGGGGTCAGTCAGTGCCTTCGTGTGCAGCCACAAAGGGCAGCCCCAGGCCAGCAGCGGGGCTGGGGGCTTGCAGACCCCCCATGCCCTCACAGGGACAAGGACCCTGCGTTCCAGGGGCTCCAAACCCTCCCAGGGGAGCTGAGGGGGCTGGAATGATGGTCTTTAAGTACCGTGCATTAAGCGCTTTCCCTGGCAACTGCTGTTTCCATGGAAAGCGTTGACTCTCGGGCTCTTGGAGCTCTTTGCGGCATCTCACGGAGCTCGCGGCGAATTCCAGCCCATGGATCACAGCCCGGTCACCCCACGGTGCTGGAGAAATCTGTATTTATGCAATTACCCCCTGGCCAGAGCGGTGCTGGGCGGCTTTGGGCACTCGCTCCTTCCTGCACATCCCTGTTCCCGAGAAAGGTTGGGCTGGGTTTGCCTGAGGGGGCTCTGCCAAGGCGGGTGTGTTGTGCTGTGGGGGCCGGTTGTTCCTTCTTTAGGAAGTGGTGGGTGTTCCTTCAGCCACAGCTTCCCGGGGGCTGATTTCACGCCAGCAGCACAGCTCTAATTTCATACCCAGCTTTGCCCAAATCCCACTTTTCCCTGTTTTTTTTTTTTTTTGCAGACAGCGGATCGGGGGCAGCGCTGGTGCCGGCCAGCCCAGACCCTCTCGCTGCGGATGAGCCGGGGGAGAAGATGGGTGGTGGAGGTGCAGAGCTGGGCCACGGCACGGGTTTGACTGGTGGAGCTGAGGATTTTGGGCACGTTGTGGGGTCAGACCCTGGAGCTGGGCAGCTGGGGCAGGGCACTGCCCTCAACCTGCTGCCAGCCCTGGGGGACGGTGCCATACCAGCGGAGGAAACCACGCCGCTGCTGCAGAGCCACATCCTGCCTACAGCCACCGCTGCCCCCAGACCCGATGCCAAACAAACTTCCCCCGTTAAGAAAAAGCCACCCACTCTAAAGCAAGTAAACACAGGAAGGAAGCACCCAAGGCTGAAGCCCACCCTGGCAGGGCCCCCCGGAGCTGCCTCCCCAGCCAGCCCACGGAGCTCCAGGCTCCCCACGGCCGCCCCAGAGCTGCAGGTGCCAGCAGAGGACTCGGAGCGGAGCCCCCCCGAGCTGCCCTGGGGGGACCAGGCCACCACCAGCCGCCCCACGCTGCGAATGTCCCCTTCCACGCTGCCCCCAGCGCTGCCCCGGCCCTTCCCTGACAGCACAGGGGATGCTGGAGAGGCTCCGACCGCGGCTCCTGCTGCCGTTATCCCAACAAACAGCGCGGACAGGGACGCGCACGGCTCCGCGTCGGAGGAGAGCCAGGAAACCACCACGTCCACCATCGTCACCACCACCGTCACCACCACAGAGCCCACCCCGGGTGAGCTGAGCTGAGCACGGAGTTACGGCGCTGGTGGGGAGCATGTCTGGGTTTAGGCAGCCCCCCAAAATCAGGCCACCGCCCGGGTTTGGGGGCTGCCTAAAATCTTCTGCTCTTCATGCACTTCATGATGGGAGGGATGAAATATTTCTCCAGTGAGGAAAGGTTGGGAGAGATGGGAGAAGGTTCCAGGGAGAGCTCAGAGCCCCTTCCAGTTCCTAAAGGGGCTTCAAGAGAGCTCAAAAGGGACTTGGGACAAGGGCCTGGAGTGACAGGACAAGGGGAAATGGCTTCCCAGTGCCAGAGGGCAGGGCTAGATTGGATATTGGGAGGGAATTCTTCTCTGTGAGGGTGGTGATGCCCTGGCACAGGGTGTCCAGAGAAGCTGTGGCTGCCCCTGGGTCCCTGGAAGTGTCCAAGGCCAGGTTGGACAGGGCTTGGGGCAACCTGGGCTAGTGGAAGGTGTCCCTGCCCATGACCAGGGGTGGAAAGAAACGGGCTTTAATGTCCCTTCCAACCCAAACCACTCTGGGATTCTGTGATTCCATGCAGCAGGGACCAGGATGCTGGGTTTTGGGATGTGGGAGAGCAGTGCCAGGTGACTGTCCCTGGGTGTAACCCCATCTTGTGTCCCCTCAGTGCTCTGCAGCATGAGCTTCCACGACCCCGAGGGCTACATCGACTCCACGGATTATCCCCCGCTGCCCCTGCACGGGTACCTGCAGTGCACCTACAACGTCACCGTCTACACCGGCTACGGCGTCGAGCTCCAGGTGAGCTGTGCCTTGGGGGGCTTCCCCACAGCCAGACCCCCCTGGTCACCGCAGCAAATGATGCCAAGCACCCACAGCCTTGGGCACCTCTGCCCGCTCCATAAAATACCCCTTTCCAGGAAAAAAAACAGGTTTTTCTGGGCTCTGGTAATAAATGAACTCTGTGAGGGAGCTGGAACATCCTGAATGTCAGTGATGATCAAACCCTTTAAATGTCACGCAGTTAATTCAACCAAGAGGCACTGGCAGCAGGCTGTGAAAACGGCACTTGGTGGGAAGGGGCCACCAGCCCCCTGCCCTCTGCACCCCCCATTTGCTGGGAGGGGTTTGGGGGGCCCTGAGGGTGCAGGAAGCCCAGGAGGGCAGCCCAGGTTCCCTCTCTGGTGGGAGCAGGTGGTCAGCAAACGCCCACCCCTCAGAGCAGGGGGTCTCACCCAGGCTGATGTGCGCCACCAGCTCCCCCCAAAATGAGCATCCCTCAGCCTGGCGAGGCTGCGAGCAGGGCAGGGGCCTCTGCACATTCCAAACGCTCTCTGGGTCAAACCATCCCAGGACGTCCCTTTCTTCTTGCGTTTCCTCCACATCACCATTTGCATCCCATGAAAATCCCTTCGCTTTGAATTTGTGTAACTGAAAGTGGGCATTAAAAGGAGCAGGAGCTCCAGCGGGGTTGTCCCCACTGTCCTCCTGGTGGGCACAGGCAGGGGCTGGCCCCCAGGGCACGAGGCCACTGTGGCTGGCAGCCCTGGTGGGGAGGTTGCCCTGGGAGCAGCAGTGGTGCAGGTTGAGCCTTGGGGAGTCTGAGCAGCTCCATCACTTTTCCAAGGCAGTGGAAAAGTAGCTGGACACAGCAACTGTCTCCTCAGATCCACGGGGTGCTAAAGACAGGCTGCTCTGCTGTAAATTCGCCTCTGTCCATAATCCATCAGGTGACACCACTCCTGACCTCACTCCTTTGCGAGCTGAGGTTTTAATGGAGCATAAAATTGGCCTCTCCACCCCCCCAAGCTTTGCATCTCGCTTTGCTGATGCTTCAGAGCGTTTCAGACAAATTAAATCACAACAGCAGGTCGGTGCTGGTGGAGCACGGCCTCATCTGCAGCTGGCAGTGCCCTGTGCTGCAGCACCACAGGCTCGGGGCTCGGAGGTGAATTCCAAAGGGAAGGCTCTGGATAACCCGGGGTGGGGGGTTTGGGGTCCCATCGGAGGGCGTTGGATTTGATTCCCAGCTCCTCCCAGCCTCTTATCCTGGGAATCTCATTAAAGGCATCTGCAAGAGCAAAGAGAAGCCCCTGGGATAGGAACCCCTGCGTGGGCAGTCACCTCTCACTGCAGGGGCTGTGACAGCCTGGAGGTGGCCAAAATGCCTTTGGCCTTCCAGCCCTGCCCAAAGCTGCTCCTGCAGGCACTGGGAGCCATTCAGGAGGACACAGGGACCCTCCACTTCCTTTAGAGCCAGACCCTCACTGCAGGGAAATCTGCCCTTGGGGAGGAGTGGACACAAAGCCCGGATATCAGGCATGGTCCTAGGAAAGGCTGGGAGCTGCCCCGGGCTGTGTGAGAGCTTGGAGTCCCTGCTCAGCTCACTGCCCACCCCTGCACCCCTCTCAGCATCCCAGGGAGAGCAGCGTCCCTGCCTGTGCCACGGCAGCCCTGGGAGCTAGGAGCAGCCAGCTCTCCGAATGCTTCGCGAAATCCTATTTATTTTTAAAATTCTTGAATCTTCTTGGCAGGAAATAGAATTTCCCTAAAGAGGTTTTTCCAGTGGGTGAGCGAGGCTGACAGCCTGATTCGAGGATCCCTCCTGCTTTCCCCAGGCTCTGGAGGAGCTGCCGCCGGTGCAGGCTGTGATTGAAGTCAGAGCCCCTGGCAGGAGCTCACACATATGGTCCCTCTCGCCGGGCTGATGGTCCTTGGCACGGGGCCACGGCAGATTCTGCACTCGCTGGTTACTCCAGGCTCCTCTGGGAATGCCAGCCTGGTGCTGGCACAGGGAATGGCGCTTGTGGTCACACCCTGCTCCGCAAGGCTTTACCGGGGGGTGTGTGTGTGTCCCATGACACCCAGCACTGATCCCCAGCCTCCTCCCTTCCACAGAGCTCTGCCTGCTCCAGCTGCTCCCCTGAATCCCCTTCCCGATTTCCCGGAGTGATTTGGCTCCGTGTCATGTGCGCGGTGCCACCACGAGTGGAGGGAGCCAGCTGGGGAACAGGTTTGGCTCAAAGGGATTGCAGAACAAAATCTGCTAGAAACACCTTGGAAAAATCTTTGCAGGGATCCAGACCCAGCTGGGGAAGCAAAGCTCTGTCCCAGTGGGAGCTGGGGGAAATTGTTGGTGTTTTTTGGAGCCCACTTAGATCCCTGGACTCTAAATAATTCACCCAAATAACACTTAATTCATCCCATTTATTAATAATTAGATCTGAGCCATCCCAGCAGCCACAGTGTGTGCTGGCCATGCTGGGGAGGCACTTTTTTGGGACAACATCTGGAAAAGAAGAAATGACCCAGGGCAGCTTGGGGACCAGAGCTGCACTTGGCCCATGTTCCTGACAACGCTTTTCCCTGTCAGGACCCAGCACCCTGCTGCAAAATAAGGCACAATCAGCTCCTCTTCGATTGAAACCCGGGCTGGGGTGAACCCAGGCACGCTCTGAACCAACCTGGGGATGTTAATCCAGCTTTGCAGCAAGGAGCGGGCTTTTCCAGGGATTTTCCTTCAGGAGCAGGGTGCCGAGGGCTGAGGGTGGCTCCATGCAGTGCCCTTGGAGCCGGGCACATCCCGGCCCTGTGTGCCAGGGGGAGGTGGGCACGGTGGTGACAACAGCCACAAATCCCTCCAGTCACAACATCGTCGGGAGCGCTCCCAATCACGGCTGGGCTGGTGCTAAATATAGAGCCCCGGGCCTCGCACACTCAGGGAAACAAACGGTCTGATGAGCATCTTTCTGCTGAAATACGAGCCCATTTATTAAGCTAAATGGACGTGAAATGTAAATGTGAGGTTACTGCTCAGCTATTTCCAAATAATAATTAACGCCTTTTGGAACTACTCATTAGATGCACTCGTTGTGTGGCTCCCCAGTGGGGTGAGGGATCCTGGGGAGGATTCCTGGAGCACGGGGTGGGTGGTGAGCACCAAACCCTGAGGAGTGCCCTGGTTTGGTGGCAGCATTGCGGGTCTGTGTGGCAGGGCTGGGATGTGACCGCCGGGGTCCCCACGGCTCACAGGGCTCTGCTCCCTGCAGGTGAAGAGCGTGAACCTGTCGGACGGGGAGGTGCTGTCCATCCGCGGCGTGGACGGCGACGCCCTGGTGGTCTTGGCCAACCAGACCCTGCTGGTGGAGGGCCAGGTGATCCGCAGCCCCACCAACACCATCTCCGTCTACTTCCGCACCTTCCAGGACGATGTGGTGGGGACCTTCCAGCTCCACTACCAGGGTGGGTGTGTGCCTGACATGGGTGGGAGGACAGTGGGTTCTGCCCTCAAGGACCAGCCAGGCCCCTGATGCCCAGAGCATCGGCTGGGGCAGGTTGAGGTGCTGTGCCCAGGGTGGAAGGTTCAGTGTGCCCAGATGGCCCCAAGCCCCATGCTGGCTGTGCCTCTCACAGGCCTTGCCCCATTTCTGTCCCTGCACAGCAGCTCCTCCCGCACACACTCACACTGCCAGACTATTTTTTACCCCGAAGAGCTGTAAAAAATAAATGAGTTCCAGCAAATTATTTTTAAAATAGAAACTGGGTCTGGGCAAGAGCAGTAACAGGTGGGGAAGCGGCAGCAGTGGGGGGTTGGTGGTGCTCTGCTGTTGGTCTGTGTGACATGTGGGCACATCCAGCACGTCCCCGTGGGGCGGCTGGGAGCAGCTGAGCCCTGAGCTCCCGACGTGTGCCTGTTCCAGTGTTTATGCTGAGCTGCAACTTCCCACGGAGACCTGACTTCGGAGACATGACGGTGATGGATCTGCACTCGGGTGGCATTGCTCACTTCCACTGCCACCTGGGCTACGAGCTGCAGGGCCCCCGCATGCTGACCTGCATCAATGCATCCCGGCCGCACTGGAGCAGCCCCGAGCCCATCTGCTCAGGTACCTGCACGTCCCAGCCCCAGGGATATGGAAAATTGGGCTCTGCTGAGGAAAACATGAGTCCCTTTCTTTGCCCCGTGAGATGAATGTGGTCCTGGGAGGGGGTGAGAGTGATGTCCAGTCTTGCACAGAGCACGGCCTGAGGTGGCCAGGCAGGGACAGCAGAATCTGTCCCCTCGTTAGGCAGCAAAGGGAAAGGAAATTAAGATTTTATATGTGCGTGTGGGTATAAACACATATTTGTGAGGATAAATACGTACAGGCAGAGCAAAGCAGAGCCAGGCAGGAGCCTGGTGCACTGGGGACCCTGAGGAGAGCCGGGCACATGGGAGCACAGATGGGCACTGCCCCCGTGCCCACCCCAGCGGGGCCGTGCTCTGTGTTGCAGCTCCCTGTGGAGGGACAGTCCACAATGCCACCATCGGCCGCGTGCTGTCCCCCAGCTACAGCGGGAACCAATCGGGCAGCATGTACTGCGTGTGGGCCATCGGGGCCCCCCCGGGCCAGAAGCTGCACCTGCACTTCGAGAAGCTCCTGCTGACCGAGAAGGATAGGTGAGGATCCAGGAGTTATTTCCCCACAGCCCTGGGACTGCAGAGAGCTTCCAGGGGGTTGCAGGGGGTTTCTTCTGCATAGGGTGAGGAGCAGGGCCTTTTGCTGAGCACTAAATATAGAAAAATGGAATTATTTGGGTTGGAAAAGCCATCTAATATCACTGAGTTCAACTGTTCCCCAGCACTGCTAAGGCCACCACTAAACTGTGTCTCCAAGTGCCACATTTACTTGGCTGTTAAACCCCTCCAGGGATGGCCACTCCAGCACTGCCCTTGGCAGCTGTTTCTATGCTTGACAGCCCTTTTGGGGAAGAAATTTTCCCTGATATCCAGTCTAAACCTCCCCTGACACAAGTAATTTCCTCTTGTCCTGTCCTTTGTTCCCTGGGAGCAGAGCCCGACCACCCCCCCCCAGCTGCCCCCTCCTGTCAGGGAGCTCTGCAGAGCCACAAGTTCCCCCCTGAGCCTCCTTTTCTCCAGGCTGAGCCCCTTTCCCAGCTCCCTCAGCCACTCCTCATGCTCCAGAACTTCCCCATCTCCATTCCCTTCCCTGGACACGCTCCAGCCCCTCCAGGTCTGTCTTGGAGAAAAGGGCCCAGCATATACCAAACTTTGGAAGCTCCCAGCTGGTCCCAGCTGCTCCACCTCACCCCCCTTGCATCCGGGTGGGACTCAGGGACGCCGTCCTGAGTGACCTTCCCCGCTGCCCTGCAGGATGGTGGTGTACAGCGGGGACACCAACCGCTCGGCCGTGCTCTACGACTCCCTGCGCGCCGACAGCGTCCCCTTCGAGGGCGTCATCAGCGACGGCTCCTCCATCAGGATCGATTTCCTCGCCGAGGAGCCCGCGGCCGCCACGGCCTTCAACATCCGCTTCGAAGGTGCTGTGTCCCCGTGGTGGGACACAAGGGCAGTGCCCAGCTCGGCCAGGACACCCAGCCCCAGGGGGCAGCTACAGACTCCTGGCTGCGGGAAGGGTCCTGGCTGTCCCCAGCACGGGCAGTCCTGGTGCTCCTCTGTAGCTCCTGTAGTCATTTAAGTGGATCCCACTGCAGGATTGTTGCCACAGGAGCCTTACAGCCCTGAGCAGGCTCAGTAACTCACAGCAATCCCAGGGTGGATGGCTTGGCATCCCCAGCTTGGGAAATACTGCCCGGCACATCCCTAGAGCTGATCCGCCCCACGGGAGTGGGGTTTGGTTAGGCCTGCACGGGTCAGAACAGATAAATTGTTGTTAATCCTAATTGCCTGTAAAACACTCCATCCATGCAGGTGGGGATGCAGGGGTCAGGCTCTTGTGGGGACAGCAGCAGGGCCTGGGGGTCACCCAGGGAAGCTCGGGGAGCAGGGAGAAGCTCCATGTCCCTACAGCTAACAGGGCTCTCTTCCAGCCTTCGAGCGCGGCCACTGCTACGAGCCCTACATCCAGAACGGGAACTTCACCACCTCCGACCCCACCTACAACCTGGGCACCACCGTGGAGTTCACCTGTGACCCCGGGCACTCCCTGGAGCAGGGCCCTGCCATCATCGAGTGCATCAACATGAGGGACCCCTACTGGAACGACACGGAGCCGCTGTGCCGAGGTCGGTCCTGCCCATGGGCAGTGCAGGGTGTGGGGTGAGCACCCCTGGGCTCCCACTGAGCCCTGCCCACCCCTTGCCCCCACAGCCACGTGTGGGGGGGAGCTGACCGCTGTGGCCGGGGTGATCCTGTCCCCCAACTGGCCGGAGCCCTACACGGAGGGGGAGGATTGCATCTGGAGGATCCATGTGGGCGAGGAGAAGCGGCTCTTCCTGGACATCCAGCTGTGAGTAGCCCAGGACCCCAGGGTCTTTCTCTGCCCTGCTTTGCTGCAGTATCTGGCTCCCCTCGCCCCAGGGATCTGCGCCACAATGGAATCACAGAATCCCAGAACGGTTTGGGTTGGAGGGAGTTTAAAGCTGATCTCCCATGGGCAAGGACACCTTCCGCTAGCCCAGGCTGCTCCAAGCCCCATCCCACCTGGCCTTGGATGCTGCCAGGGATCCAGGGGCAGCCACAGCTGCTCTGGGCACCCTGTGCCAGGGCCTGCCCACCCTCAGCAGGGAAGAGCCTTGCCACGTCCTGTTCTCCCCTCAGAGCTTCCATAATCCCCTTTGATGCACTTGGCACCCTGGGCAGGACTGTGTGGTGCTCCCTGAATTCAAAGCACAATTACACCATGCACAGCAGCAGTTAATTGTGGCTCCAATGGCTTTGGAATTCTCCACGGGGAGTGGTGCCACAGCAGAACGTGGCCATGTGCTACTGGGGTGACACCCAGCACGTCAGGAGCTGGGTCATGAGGGGTTAGGAGAGCCTGGGGGCATCCATGAGATGGAAACAGCTTGGTCTTTGGGCTGGATGTGAAATACAGGCACTGAGGGAGTGGAGCCACCCAGCAAGCCCAGGCTGAACATGCCAGGGTCAGAGGGGAGTGGGATCCAATGCCAGACTGGGAGCTCTTGGCATGGTAATGCTGCTGCTGCTGCAGCGGGAGCCTCCTTTGATGCTATTTTGGGTTTTCAAGAGGAGGACGTGTTTCAAGTAGAGGCTTAGAGTCATAAAGATTTTAAAGCTCCCCATAAAATCCCAAGTCGGAGCTCCCAGCACACCTCTCCCAGCTCTGTGGGTGCTCGGGCTGAGCAGAACTGGAGGCCAAGTGATTTGAAGTCATCAGGCATAAATGTCACTGAGAAAATCATGTTTGACAGAAAGCAGAGATTTACTACAAATGTCAGCTTGCCATGGGGATTAGCTGGGCTCCCTCCAAGAACATTCCTAATAAAACGTTTGGGGATCAGCTCAGGCGCCTCCTGTGGGGCCGGGAGCATCCTGGTGCTCTCCTCTGGCCTTCTTGCCCCCGGGGAAGGGGCGGAGGCTTGTCCCTGTCCCAGTCCCTCCTGTTCCACCCGGCAGCAGGGCACTGGTGCCGGCCGTGCTCCCAGCCCTGGGGAGCCTTGCTGGGACACGGACACGGCAGGACAGCGAGCAGGGAAGGGGTGCCAGTGCCCACCCTTGGGGCTGATGTGGTCGTTCACCCACGCTGCCAGCCCCGGGCACGCAGAGAACCCTCCCGGCTCCAGCGCCATGGCGTGTGCATCCATCCCCTTCCCTTGGCCTTGGAGCGAGAACAGAGGAGCGAGGCCCCCCCATCGCTTTCGGCTCAGGGGCAGCGGCATCCCCGGGGTGGACTGAGGCTGCAGCCGGCACTGCTCGGTGTCCCCGGCCGTCCTCGCCATCCGCGGGCCGCCACTGCGCTCTGGTGGCCGCGGGGACAAGCGCGGCACCGCCGGCACCGGCACTGCCAAGCGCGGGGTCCCGAGAGCCGCCGGCACCGCCCGGCCTCGAACCCGCGGAGGGAGGAGACCCGGGGGGAGGCGACCCGGGGGGAGGAGACCCGGGGGGAGGTGACCCGGAGGGAGGTGACCCCGAGGGAGGTGACCGGGAGGGAGGCGCCCCGGGGGGAGGCGACCCGGGTGCCCCTTGAGCCCCAAATGCTGTGTCCTGCCCGGGTTCCCGGCACACGCTGCTCTCTAACCAAACTCTCCTCGCAGCCTCAACATCACCAACAGCGACATCCTCACCATCTACGACGGGGACGAGCTCTCCGCCCGCATCCTGGGGCAGTACGTTGGCAGCAGCGGCCCCCAGAAGCTCTACTCCTCCAGCCCCGACCTCACCATCCAGTTCCACTCGGACCCTGCCGGGCTCATCTTCGGGAAGGGGCAAGGATTCATCATGAACTACATCGGTACGGGGAGCGGGGTGCTGGGGTGAGGATGTGACACACGGCCAAGCCCAGACTGTCCAAGAGCTGGGTCTGGAAGCAGGGAGGGTCACTGCGCACCCCCTCCACATCCCACCCAGCTCCTGCAGAGCCCCCAGCCCAGCTGCAGGTGTCGGGTCAGTCACTTCTGGGGTGGCCCTGTATGTCTCCCCTCCTTCAGGCTGCCAACAAGGCATTTTTGGTCTCTCTTAGCCCTGCTGTGGCCCAGAGGGAAAGAAATTGCTGGAAACAGGGATGCAGGATCCCCACACACACCCTGTCAGGCATGAGCTGATGGCAGGGGTGGTCACTGAAACCAATCCCTGGGTGGGCTCCTGAGATGGATGTTCCCAGCTCCCATCTCTTTGCTCCAGAGGGGCTCAGACTGCACCTGGAGACATCGGTTCCATTGTCCCTCGGGGCAGCCGTGCCTGCCAGGCTGGGGCTGGGGGTGCCCACGGCAGGGACAAGGACTGGGAAGGGCTCTCCGTCCCCACGGCTGCCTGTGGCCTCTGGCTGCTTCTCCCACACCCTGCTTCCCCTGCCAGGCTCCTTCCAGGCGTGTTTTCCATGCACTGCTGACAGCCCTGGCTACGACAGAGCGAGCTGCAATGCAGAGGACCTGGGAGGTTGCAGGGCCCTCCTCGGTGCTCTGCAGCACACGGGGCTGGGGAGGGCAGGGCACAACCCCTCCCTTGAGCAAAGCAGCCCGGGAAGAGCGAGGAACAAACCCTCCCCTGAGCAAACCAGCCCGGGAAGAGCGAGGAACAAACCCTCCCCTGAGCAAACCAGCCCGGGAAGAGCGAGGAACAAACCCTCCCCTGAGCAAACCAGCCCGGGAAGAGCGAGGAACAAACCCTCCCCTGAGCAAACCAGCCCGGGAACAGCGAGGAGCAAACCCTCCCCTGAGCAAACCAGCTGTGCCGTGACTGTAGTGCTGGCACCTCTCCTGCACTCACAGCTGGCTGAGCCTGGTGCTCCCAGGTTGTCCTGACCCCAGCACGGACTCTGCCCCATTTTCACCAGCCCAGCCCTCTGCATGCCTCTAGGGTCAGGGTTGGGGAGGCTTCAAAGAGCCCCTGATCCCTGCTGCTGCCCCTTCCCTGTGCCCAGAGGATGTTGCCCACAGACCAGCTGCTAGCCATGGCCATGGCACTCGTGGGGAGGGACAGGCCCTCGGGAAGAGCCGTGTCCAGCTGTGGTGGCTCTGAGGAGGGCTGTGCCACGGGGTCCCGCTCGGTGGGTGACAGCCAGAATCCCTCCTGCCTGCAGAGGTGTCCCGCAACGACTCCTGCTCCGACCTGCCCGAGATCCAGAACGGCTGGAAGACCACGTCGCACACGGAGCTGGTGAGAGGGGCCAAGATCACCTACCAGTGTGACCCAGGCTATGACATCGTGGGCAGCGACACCCTCACCTGCCAGTGGGACCTCAGCTGGAGCAGCGACCCCCCCTTCTGTGAAAAGAGTGAGTGCCCCAGCAGGAAGGTGCTGCTGTCCCTGTCCCACACCCTGGAACAGCGTCAGTCCTGCTCCAAGGGGTTCCCTGCTCCGAGGGGCTCCCCGCTCAGCCACCCTCTCTCCCCAGTTATGTACTGCACGGACCCGGGGGAGGTGGAGCACTCCACCCGCCTCATCTCGGACCCGGTGCTGCTGGTGGGCACCACCATCCAGTACACCTGCAACCCCGGCTTCGTGCTGGAGGGCAGCTCCCTGCTCACCTGCTACAGCCGTGAGACTGGCACCCCCATCTGGACCTCGCGGCTCCCGCACTGCGTCTGTAAGTCCGGCTGGTCTCTCCTGCTCCCCTGCAGTCCAGCTCCTCTCTGGGGATCCTAGGCAGCGCTTTCCTGCAGCCAGGACCTTGCCCAGCTGAGGAGGGTGGTGCAGAGCCTTGAGCTAGCTGGAAGCAGAGTGGGGGGAGAGCTTGGGTGCTTCATCACTGCCCCCAGGCTCCTTCTCTCCCTCGGCAGCAGAAGCCCTGGTCTCACCCTGGGTGTGTTTCATTCCCTTTCAGCTGAGGAGTCGCTGGCCTGTGATAACCCGGGACTGCCAGAAAACGGGTACCAAATTCTTTATAAGCGCCTCTACCTGCCAGGAGAGTCCCTGACCTTCATGTGCTATGAAGGCTTTGAACTCATGGGGGAGGTGACCATCAAATGCATCCTGGGCCAGCCATCCCACTGGAGCGGCCCCCTGCCCATCTGCAAAGGTAACAGGGAGGGGGAGGGACGGCAAGGGGACAGCCAACACCTCTGTCCCCATCCTGGGACAGCCCGGGGACCTTGGGCTGGCTGCAGCCCTGGCTGGGAGCTGAACTCAGCTGAGACCTGGAGCTTCTCTGGCTCTGGGCTCTGCTCAGCCCAGCCTGTTCAGTCCTGACCACGTGCTCACAGACACCAAGAGCTTATTAAAATCCGGGAGTTCGCAGCATGGTTTGGGACCCAATGGGGCAGGAGATCCCAGATTTGGGTTCCCCAGCAGGCAGCAGCTGCCAGCACCCAGTCAAACCCAGCTACAGACCAGTAACTCTCCATCTCTCTTCCAGTGAACCAAGACAGCTTTGAACACGCTCTGGAAGGTGAGTGACGCAGGTTTGCTGGATGTGCAGGATCCCGGTGGAGCCTGGGAGGAGAGGGAGAGGCAGAGAGGGGATCACACGGTGCCTGCAAATGCCAACATAATAGATCTTGTCCTTTCAGTAGCAGAAGCTGCCGCAGAGACATCGCTGGAGGGGGGAAACATGGCCTTGGCCATCTTCATCCCGGTGCTGATCATCTCCCTGCTGCTGGGAGGAGCGTACATCTATCTCACCAGGTGGGGCTGCAGGGGGCTGGCACAGAGCTGGGGGGCACGGCCAGGGCTGCCTCAGCATCGCCCTCCTCAGCCACACACCCCGGGCATGGCGCTGGCAGCGCTCTGGGGTGCCCGGAGGAGGAGCTGGGATGGGGGGATGCGGGAGATGGGGCTGGTCTGGAACCCGTGCGTGCAGCGCAGTGACTCCACCTCTCCCCGCAGGTGTCGGTACTACTCCAGCCTCCGCCTGCCCCTCATGTACTCCCACCCCTACAGCCAGATCACGGTAGAAACGGAGTTTGACAACCCGATTTACGAGACAGGGGTGAGTCCTGCTGTGCCTGTGCCCGCTGGGGACACTCCTGAGGGGCTTGGCTGGGTGGGCAGCCAGGGGATGAGTCCAGCCAGGCTGCTAGGGGAGCACTGAGCAACGGGGCACGAGTCCATCCGTGTGGGTTGGGAGGCACAGAGGGCTGGGAGGCACAGGGGGCTGGGAGGCACAGAGGGCTGGGAGGCACAGGGAGCTGCGAGGTCCTGGCTGTGAGGTCCTGGCTGCCAGGGCATCGCTCCCCTGGGAACAGAACAACGTGCAGGATCTCTCTTGCTGCCTGGGAACGGGGAGATGATCCTGAAATGCAGCTGCTGCCCTCAACTGGCTTTTCCTTGCTTGCAGGAAACACGAGAATACGAGGTTTCAATATAAGGACAGCGGTAAGAGAGTCTCCAGCAGCGAACTTAATGTGCTCTCATAGAACTTCCTCAGTAACTAATCCAGAGACCACGTGGAGTTTGGTTGGACCCCCGGACCTGCTGTTGTCTTTCCTTTTGCCTCTCTATTGAAGATTTTACTGTTTTCTTCACTGTATTTATTCTATTTAAACTGCGATAGGTGTGCTGCCCAGCCCTGGGCACAGGCAGCAGCGGGAGCCGGGGCAGAGCTGGGTCCTGGTGAGGCCAGCGGGGCACGGGGGCACTGCCGTGTCCCCCTCCATGGCAGAGTGTCCCCCTCCATGGTGGAATGTCCCCCTCCATGGCGGAGCATCCCCTGGCACTGCCCACACAGACGCAGGGGGATTTTTGCGGTTCTGATGTTGTTAAAAAATTAAAGATGTCTCCATTGCAAGAGCCTGCGGTTGATTGCTGGGAGCTGAGGTAGCGCAGGGTCCCCCACAGGGTCCCATCCCGCAGCTCCCGGCTCCCCAAGTGGGACCCTCCCCTGGGGGGCTCGGGGGGCACCGCCGCAGGGACCGTCCTCGCTGCAGGGACAGCCTGGCACACACGAGGTACGTGCTGCTTTCTTTTCCCACTTGGTTTTGGGTGTGGAGAGGCAGTGGGCCAGGACTCCGGGGTGATGCTCTGTGGAGAAGCACCAAGCAGTGCCACCCTGGAAACCACCCTGGAGCCAGCAGAGCTCCCAGCCGGTGCCTCTCTGCTCTGTGCCCGTTGTTCCTCTCCAGCAGCACTCCCCGTCACCCTGCCAGGAACACCCCGACCCGGCATGGCCGGAGGTCACTTTTTGCCCCCCCGGCAGCATCTCAGGGTAAGCAGGCTGGGCTGGGCTGGGCTCCCTGGCTCCTGCTGCAGGAGGGGCCCGGCCGAGATGTGCAGGGGGTCTGTGGGGGCCCTTCCTGCCTGTGCCCACCCCACACATCCCAGATCCGAGCCTGGCTGGGTCCCACAGCCGGGCAGGGGGTGAAGCTGGAGGTGTTGGGAGGAAAAGGCAGGTGGGATGTGTGGAGGCCTCAGCACACGAGCTCTGTGGGGAGCAGAACAGGCAGAAATCGGCCCCTCAGTTCCACCCTTGCCGTCCCCTGCGCTCTTTCACTGCATCACCCCTGCCAGAGCCACATGGCAGTGGGGACACGGAGCCCAAAGGGCCACCCCGTCCCCATTGTCACCCCCAGGCAGCCCCTGGGGAGGGCAGTGAAGCCACTGCCACGTCCTTGGCTGCCGGTTGTCCTTCTTTTGTCCTTGTAGAACAATCGCGAGCGCGGGAAGCTGGGTGAGCTCGGGAAGCTGGGTGAGCTCGGGGTGGTTGGTGCAGCTCTGCAGTGTACAGCTGGGATTTAGGGGTTTTCCTTTCAAAACAACGAATGTGTGTTTGTAATTTGTAACGGTTAAAAAAAAAAACCAAAAAAAAGTGAAAAAAAAAAAAAGAAAAAAAATGTGCCAAAAACTGTACGAACCATTTCATTTCCCTTCATACATGTCTGTTTTTATAAGAACAATGTGAAAATTGCTGGGATTAAATATTTTTGAACATGATAAAGTAGTTCCGTGGGAAGCTCTAGCGTTCAGTATAACCTCGATACCAATTATTCTGTATTTTCAAATGTCTGAGATCAGTTTGCAGAGACTCTGGCCGCAGGCTGCAGCGGTGCAGGGCAGGGTGAGGGCCGGGCACACTGCACACCCCACTGTGGGATGGTAGCCCGATGCCACTGGCTTGGCTCTGAGTGCCAGATCCTGCCCTGGTGCAGCCCCACATTGCCCCCTGCTCCTGTGGGATGGAGGCATCTGAGCCCTGCTGGGACATGAGATGACCTGGCACGGCCCTGGGGACATCTCCCCTCCATGGGTCACCCCACAGTAGCATTACGCTCTCAACTCAGCACGGCCCCTTCCCCTACCAGCCCAGCCCAGCGACGTCCCACAGAGTGGGTGGGGGTCTGGGTGCTGCCCCGAGGCACTGGGGACCCGTGGCCACGTCACGGATGACATGCTGGAAGTTTGGGGGAGCCCTGGTAGCCCAACCCCAGCGGGCAGGGGGTTTGTGGGGACCCTTCCTGCCTGTGCCCTGCTCACCCATCAACCTGGGTCTGTCACCGGGCAGCTCCCATGGGAGCTGAGGCAGGGCAGCTCCCAAAACCACCGGGAGAACACTGGGGGGACAAGGGGGGGCTGCCTCACCTGCAGCCTTCACAGTGGCTGCATCCCACACGGAGCAGGCAGGCAGAGCTAGGGAAGATCCCAGGGCTGAGTGGGAAAAATCCCCCCCTGCGCCTTGGGAGCCTCTCCGGGCTGAGCTGCGCCGGTGGGGGCAGAAATGAGCCCCCACGAGGTTTCCCTCCAGCATCAGGTGTGGGCAGGGCAAGGTCCTGCGGGGGGGCCCCGGGTGCCTGCGGGACACCCTGAGCACGGCCCTGCTGGAGCGTGGTGGCCGCCTGGTGACTGTCACCTCGCCAAGGAGCAGCGCCACCGGGACACCCCAGCTGGAGCAGCATTCCCTGACGCCAGCACAGTCCCAGATGTCCCCAGCAGCGGGGAGGGAGGGGGATGCTCAGCCCACCCCATACCCGGGGAAATGCCCGGCCGAGGAAACCCGGGGTCTCCCGTCTGTCCCTGCCCTTCCACACCCGAAAGGATGCAACAACGCTGCCCTCCCTCCCTCCCTCCCTCCCCAAACGTGCTTTTAAGCAAGGTTACGCTGTGACATCGATAATGGCTTTGCTCAGCAGCTGCCAGGCTAATGCACAGGGGGCGAGGGAGCCAAGGCTCTGATGCAGAGCATTCCTGGGGGAGGGAGCTTGGGTTATTTTTGGACAGAGATTGCAAGAGAATTAAAATGAAGGGGAAAAAAAAAAAAAGAAAAAAGCCCTTGATGCTGCCGTTCCTCCTCGGTGACGTAAAGCTGGAGCCAATCTCTGGCCTCATGCATCGTGCTGCGGATAGAGCTTGGTCTGGGCCCAGCAGCCTCGGCCACAACGGCTTCCCCCAGCCTGGGGCCGGGCGGGGGCACAGTGGGGCTGTGCCGTGGCTGAGGGACCCCCGAGGTCATGGATGGAGCAGCAGGGACCCCTCAGCTCCTTGCAAGCTGCAATCGCAGGGTGGTGAGGCACAGCATCACTGCCCAGCCCGGGTCAGGCACAGCATCACTGCCCAGCCCAGGCCAGGCACAGCATCACTGCCCAGCCTGGGTGAGGCACAGCATCCCTGCTTAGTCTGGGTCAGGCACAGCATCCCTGCCCAGCCTGGGTGAGGCACAGCATCCCTGCTTAGTCTGGGTCAGGCACAGCATCCCTGCTTAGTCTGGGTGAGGCACAGCATCACTGCCCAGCCTGTCAGCCACAGCATCCCTGCCCAGCCTGTCAGGCACAGCATCCCTGCCCAGGCTGGGTGAGGCACAGCATCCCTGCCCAGCCCCAGTCAGGCACAGCATCCCTGCCCAGCCCGGGTGAGGCACAGCATCCCTGCCCAGCCTGTCAGGCACAGCATCCCTGCCCAGGCTGGGTGAGGCACAGAATCCCTTAGTCTGGGTGAGCCACAGCATCCCTGCCCAGCTCAGGTGAGGCACAGCATCCCTGCCCAGCCCCAGTCAGGCCCAACCTCACTTTCCAGCCTAGGCCAGGTACAGCATCACTGCCCAGCCCAGAAGGGCTGGGAAAAGCCCTGGGATGCACTTGGTACAGCTCTGCCATCGACACCCTGGCAGAAGCCCAGTCTGTGGGCAGCCTCCTGGCTCCAGTGGTTCCTTCTCCCTTTTCCCGAGATGTCCTCCTGGGGCAGACACTGCCAGTGTCCTCCCCTCAGCTGCTGCCAAAACTGTGCTTGTGTTCTGCCAGGGCTGGGATTTCCTGGAATGTTTAGGCTGGAGCTGGGACAGTGCTCCTGGAGGGGCCCTCCCTGAGCTGAGGAATCACAGAATCATGGAAGCATTGGTTGGGGTTGGAAAGGACCTTTAAAGTGTGTCTTGTTCCAACCCCTTGTCATGGGCAGGGACACCTTCCACTATCCCAGGTTGCTCCAAGCCCCGTCCAACCGGGCCTTGGACACTTCCAGGGATGGGGAAGCCACAGCTCCTCTGGGCACCCTGTGCCAGGGCCTCCCCAACCTCACCGGGAAGAATTTCTTCCCAACATCCCGCCTAAACCTACTCTCAGTTTCAAGCCATTCCCCCTTGTCCTGTCACTCCAGGCCCTCATCCAAAGTCCCTCTCCAACTCTCTTGGAGCCCCAGAGGAAAGCCAGGAGCAGGTTGACCTGCAGGGAAGAGATGAGTGGTAGAGCTGGAGACCAAGGCCCGGTCCAGAGGAAGCTGAGAGCTCAGAAGGCAGAGGCAGGAGAGAAAGGAGGGGAGAGCCCGGAGCCGCGGAGCCTGCGAGTGCTGACAGAAGGATGCGCTGTTTGCCAGGAGCAGGAGCTGTGGCTGAGCCTGGAGGGTCTGGGAAGGAGCAGGACGGAATAAACTCCCTCTCCTTTCACCCTGCAACACGCAGCACTGCCAGGGCCCTGCAGCAGCACACCGGGCTGGGCAATGTGCTGGTGGGAGCACAGGGAAAGAGCAGGAGTGGGCAGGAGGTGAAAAATGTGCCAGGATGGAAAACAAGGTGCATTTTAGGACTGCCAGGGATGAAGTTGCTCAGAGGAAGCACACACGCACACCTGAAGGGCTGTCCAGGACAGCTCTGCTCCCACTCCAGAGCCCAGCCTGAGCAGTGGCAGGGGAGGATTCCTGGGCACTGGACGGCAGAATCTGCATAACAAGGCAGGGCTTTCCTTGTGCCAGGAGCAGTGACGCGTGTCCCACACAGCTCCACGTGGCACTGCCACAGGGCAGGGCAGGGCAGGGCAGGGCAGCACTGCCAGGGCTCTGCCTGCACCCGGGATCAGCCCGGACCCGGGATCTGCCTGCGGGCAGCTCAGCCCAGCCGCTCACCCGGCACCTGGGCAATGGAGGAGGGGGGGCCGGAGCACTGGATCCCCTGGGGCTCCCGGAACTGACAGCATTGGCTTAAGGGAACAGGAAATGGGTTGGGGAGGAAAAAGGCAAGCAGGAAGCCTCACAACAGTTTCTCCACCAGCCCTTAAGAGTTGTAAAGGGACACTCCAACCTGGGAACATTTGGGACAGTCCCCCCATCCCCTGCTGCCGCAGCACACCCTGACAGCCTCGCTGAGGCATCCCCTGGCTGCCTGCATCTTGGGCATTGCCTCGCTGGGAGCTCCTGTCCCCTGCATGCCAGATGCACTTATTCTTGGGGGCAAGCAGCCCCTGCAGCCCTCGGGCTGCAGCACCAGGGGCTGGAATCCCCGGAGCCGGTACTCCCTGAATCCCCTGGAGCCAGCATCCTGCACATCCCAACTGCTGCATCCCTAACAGCCTGTGTCCCTGGAGCCAGTCCCCGCTCCCTTGGTGGCTGCATCCCTGCGTGCTCACACCCCTGGGACCAGCATCCCCAGACTGCTGCAGCCCCCGCTGCCTGAATCCTCGGAGCCACTGTCCCTGCGCGTCCCCCTGCACCCCCGGTGCCCCCGCACCGCCACCCAGCCCCCGCGTCCCGGGCTGCCCGCGGCCGGGACGGGCACTCCCCCGGGGGACCACCGCCGCCTCCTCCCGCCGCTCCATCCCCGGGACCCCCTCCCGAGTGCCGCAACCCCGCGGCTCCCCCCGCCCCTCCCGGCGGCGAGGGGCGGGAGCGCGGGGCGGGGGCGGGCGCGGCGCGGGGCGGGCGCGGGGGCGGGCACGGGTTGTGCGGGGCCGGGGCCGCAGCTGCCGCCCGGCGCGGTCCTGGCGGGGGCGGCGCGGCCCCTCCTGCCCGGGCTGCTGGGAGTTGTGGTCCGCGGCGGCGGCGGCGGCGGCGGCGGCGGAGCGGCGCGGAGGGAGCGCGGCCCCGCACGGCCCGGCGCGGGCGGCAGGTCGGTACCGCAGCGCTCCGCAGCGCACGGCGGGGGGGCCGCGGGGCTGCGGGGCGGCGGCGGCGGCGGGGCCCGAGGCGGGGGCGCAGCCCGAACCCTCCCCAGCCCCTCCGGCCGGGGCAGGGGCTCGGCGTCGGGCGGGCGGCACGGCCGCTCCGGGTGACAGCGCGGCGGCGGAGGGTGCCAGCGGCTCGCCGGGTGATGGGACAGCTGTGCCGTAGCCACGCCGGGTGATGGGACACCGGCAGGGCCGTGGCGTTGCTCCGGAGGGTGATGCGGCCACACCGGTGATACCCGCTGGCGCCGCCACGCCGGGTGACACCGTCACACCCGGTGAGAGCAGCCGCGCGGGTGACACTTACTCTGGTGGCATGCTCAGGACAGGGTGGAGGGAGCAGCCACCGCTCCCGTTCCGGAGTGGTAGCGGGCATCCCGCCTCACCCCAAGGCTCCCGCTCCTCGTGCTGCTCCCAAAGGCGACACCAGCCGTGCCGAGCCGAGGACATCCTCGCCACGCGTCCCCGTCACCGTGGGCCCACGGCCTGGGGACCCTGGCCGGGCTGAGCGGAACCCGCTGCCTCCAGGAGATGCCGGGGCCACCACGGAGCCACCGAGATGCAACTTTGTGCTGCATCGGAGCCTCTGCCTTCCTTATGTAACACGGCTGCTGCTGGCACGGTGCTCGCCTCCACGTCCTGCACAACTTCGGTGCAACGTGGAATTGATCTCCGCTGCCTGGAATGGCTCTGCCGTTATCATGGGCTGGGGAGCCTTTTCTGAAATCTCAGGCCAGGGGTGCTGGTTGTGACCCGCCTCGGTGCAGGACCGCGGCTGGGAGGTGGCAGCACCCGCTGGATGCCCCACGCAGTGCCAGCCACGCGGTGTGTGTCGGGAGCGGTGCCAATGTTTGGGGCCCTGCCCCAGTGCTGGCACAGCCTCTGTGGAGGTGGGTTTGGGCAGGTTTGCAGTGGGGTGTCCGTGCTGGCACAGGAGGAAGCTGCTGGGCTGGTCCCACGGACACTGTGCCCAGAGAACCCCAGGGCTCTGCCGCCCGAGGCTCCCGGGCTCTGGGGTCAGGCAGGCGGCCTGTGGACACGGGGGTTTGGATTTCTTGCTGCTCTGATGGTTTCCCCCTGATTTGAGGTGTTGCCTGCATCCCTGAGGTAGCAGTGGGTCCGTGTTTGTGCTGTGCCACCCTTGCAGGGTGTGACTCTGACCTGGGGACCCCGAGGCTGTCGGACCCCCCAGCTCTGTCCCCTCTGTGCCTTCGCGTTGCCGTCGGCTCTGACGGAGCGTAGCTGCTGTGCCTGAGCAGTTCCCCACTCCCCTTGTAGGGCGAGAGCCACCCTGAATACACATCACCCCAGGGCTCTGCTGCCTTCCCCAACGTGCTCCACCCCTGTGGGGAGCACGGGGGTTGTGCCAGCCTCAGGGGACACCCGTGGGACCGACTCCGTGGTTGCACCTCAGGAACTGAGGCCTGGGCGGGAGAAGCGGGAGTGTCTGGAGGGATGCCAGCCATGGAGATGGAGGAAAGTTATCTTGAGATTCCCGGGAGGCTGTGACGTGCCACGTGGACTGCAGATCCCGGGATGGGGCATGCAGGCAGCATGCTACAAGGAAGTAGGGTGGAGGGAGGTCGGCTGCGTGGATATCCCTCCCTGGGGTGTGACGCTGCCTGAATCCCAGGTCTCCAGCCCTGCAGCCCATCCCCATCATCATTGATAAGGAAATGCACGTTGAGAGGCTGCAGGACCTTGGCAGGAAGGGCTGGGGAGGGTTTGGATGGCTTCCCTGGCTCATAAACCCAATCCTGCTACTTAGAGTCAGTGCTCTTACCGATGAGCTGGTGAAATCATAAAAGCCAACCCGGCCTGCCCCTGTTGCCACCACCCCGACCTATTCCCGTGGCCATGTGCTGGCCTTGTGGCCATGTGCTGGCTGAGCTCCGGGCTCTCCCACAGCTCAGTCTCTGGAGGGAGAGTCACTTCAGAGCCATTAGATGGAGGGGATAAGCTGATGTGCTGCCAGATAGGGCTGTGAAGTGTCTACTCTCAGCGTCTATTCACTTAGCAGCCAGATTTCAAACATGATAAGGCAGCAACTTAAGAGAAAAACTGGAGGACGAGCAGGAGGGGAGATGGTCACTGGGGCAGTAGGAGATGGGGTCTGGGCCTCCCTGCTGCCTTTCCTCTGGATATTTGTGGAAGATGCTGTTGAGAGCACTGAGGGGTTTACTCAGCATGGGATGATGTTGGGCTCCTTATCCACCACCCCCTCCCTGAGGAGCCAGTGCCCCACACAGTTCTGTGCACTGACCTAAGCAAGGGACCCCACGGGGCAGCCTTCTCTCTCTAACACCTCTGGGTTTCTCTCCCCAGAGCCTTCCTCCAGCACGGCCTTTCAGGATGATGGGCCCAGGAGCACCAGCAGGGACCCTCCAGCCACGTGGCTGCTGACCTAGGGGTGCTGCCGGGCACCGCTGCCAATGCAGAGCTGCCGGGAGCGCAGGGCAGAGCCGCCGCTCCGCTCGCCCATGGCAGCCCCTTCCCGCCGCGCCCCGGCCCGGCTGCATGGTGTGGGTGCCCCTGAGCCCCACGAGCAGTGACCGCCGGGCCCCGCTGCACGCTCCCAGCACCACCACCATGTCTTTGGAGTGGCTGATGGACTGGAGCTGGTCCCTGGACGGACTCCGCGATTTCATCGCCACCGGCATCCAGTCTTTCCGCGACTGCGACGCCACGGCCCTGGTGGCCGTCGCCTGCCTGCTGGTCCTCTTCGTGTGGTACTGCTACCACGTGGGGCGGGAGCAGCCCCGTGCCTACGCCACGGTGAACGCGCTGATGCAGAGCGCCGAGGCCAACGGGGTGCAGAACGGCTTCGTGTACTGCCACTCGCCCGAGTGCGTGCGCTGCTCGCACCACGACGGCCTCAACCAGAAACTCTACCACAACCTGCAGGAGTACGCCAAGCGCTACTCCTGGTCCGGCATGGGCAGGATCCACAAGGGCATCCGTGAGCAGGGCCGCTACCTCAACAGCCGGCCCTCCATCCAGAAGCCAGAAGTCTTCTTCCTGCCCGACTTGCCCACCACGCCCTACTTCTCCCGGGACGCTCAAAAGCACGACGTGGAGTTGCTGGAGCGCAACTTCCAGACCATCCTGTGCGAGTTTGAGACCCTGTACAAGGCGTTCTCAAACTGCAGCCTCCCGCAAGGATGGAAAATGAACAGCACGCCCAGCGGGGAGTGGTTCACCTTCTACCTGGTGAACCAGGGCATGTGCGTGCCCAGGAACTGCCGGAGATGCCCACGGACGTACCGCTTGCTCGGGAGCCTCCGCACCTGCATTGGCAACAATGTCTTTGGGAACGCCTGCATCTCTGTGCTGAGCCCGGGCACCGTCATCGCCGAGCACTACGGGCCCACCAACATCCGCATCCGCTGCCACCTCGGTGAGTGTCCGGCGCCGTGGTTCGTGTCTCGGGAGGGTGTGGGGGGCTGAGGCTGTGCCTGGGCGCAGGAGCCCCAAAAAAAGCCTCTGGCACCCCATACTCTTGGGGTTCAGCCACCAATTGCAGCCCTGGGGGGCTCAGACACCTACTCTGGTTTGGCCTGAGGGAGGTTTTTGGGGGTTTGGTGGTGATAGCCTCCTGAGGAGAGGCTGGTGCTCAGTCCATGGGTACCTGATGTCCCCAGGGTCTCCAGAGCAGCAGCAGGAGGGTTTCACCTCCTCCTCCTGCTGACCCAGGGCCGTGAACTCTTGCTGGTGTGTGATAAAGAGCTGATTTTATATTGGGGTCTCTGAACATCCCCCTCTCTGCAGGCAGGCCCCTCTCCCATCCTGGGATGCGGGGCAGCCTGGGCTGCTGCTCCAGGGACTGTGTTGTGCCAGTGGCAGCTCCCCTCTCCTGGAATCTCTGGGTGCTCTGCATGGGACACGGGTGAATGGGAGCAAAGATGCTGCTTTGGGGTTTGCAAAGCTGCAGATGAGGGTGGGAGGGGTCCTGGGGTGTTCCCTGCGGTGGGTCAGGTGCTGGGTTGGTGGCACAGTGCTCCCTGCTCGGCGGGCAGGGACGGGGAGAGCCCACGCGGCACAGATGGCCGGGCTGGCACAGCACCGACCGTGCCGGGGGAGGCACCACACGGGCCTGGCTGGCAAACACCAACCGCGCCTGTTCAGCCAACAGCTCGGGTAAACACACCCAGGCAGTGCTGGCCATTTGTTTGGGGTGGGAATTGTCTTCAGGGCTGATCCCAGGAGCTGCTGGGCAGCTGGGACCTGCCCTTGCCTGTCACTGACCCCTCTCTCTGGGCTGCTGGGGAATGTGTTCACCTCGTGAGGGGCTGGGAGAGGTTCCCAGGAGGAACCAGTGATGTCCAGGCTGGCTCAGGTGAGCACACCTGGAGCTCACATGCCCTGGGATGAGGAGCGACATTTGCTTGTCCTTCCGCTGGAACTCTGCACTGGGCTGGGGGCACACTGGCACCCCCACCTTGGTGCTGGGAACGCAGCTCTTGCTGTGCCTAGGGCATGGATGTGTTTGAGACACAATCTGCCCTTTCAGGCAGCTGGATCTGCAAAGCCAGCACAGCCATCAGTGGGGCGAGCCACTCACGTGGATTTACTCCAGGCACAGGCAGCATCCATGGGCCAGGGCAGCATCCTGAGGGTGCGGGTGGCATGGAAGGGCTGCTGGCTGCTCCCTCCCCTCATCCCCCAGCAGCTCAGCTTCCCTGTTCCAGCGTCTCCAGCTGAGGCTGTTGTGCAGGGAAATGGCTTTGGGTTCTGCAGCCTTTGAAACAGCAGCTTTGTAGTCCCAGCTTTGCCGGGCAGCTGGGAGTCCCTGCTGCGCTCGCTGGGTTTGGCATCGCTCTTGGATCCGTCCTGCTCGTTTGCTGCATCGTTACCGCTCGGGAGCCACGTGAGCCCTGACCCCTTTCTCCACCACGGCCGCATCCTCGGGGCAGGATGGCTCTGCAGCAGCTCCAGCGTCCCCAGCACTGCTGGGGGTGACAGCCCTGGTGCAGGAGGTGGTGGGATCAACCCCTGTCAAACTGCCTTGGCTTGTGCTGGTATTTTAAGAAAAGACCCATTTTATTTCTGTGATTGTCCTTCATGTGGCCCTCACAGACCTGCTTCCCTGTGAGGGTTTTGTGACCCCCCTGGATTTCTGTCCTTGCAGTCCCGTGGGTCACCCTGAGGCAGCACCTTGGGTGGGGACCAAGGGACAGGGCAGGTCCATGGGGAGTTTGTGGCGGAGCCACACTTGAGCCCATTTTCCAACCCCAGTGCAATTCCTGCTCCCCCAGCCTTGTCTGGGACAGGGTCATTGCTGCAGGCCTGGAGGAAGGAGCGGGCAGGATCTGCCTTTGGTCCTGAAGTTGGAAAATGTCCCAGGAGCCTGGCTCCCTGTGTACACCTTAGGGCCATGGGCTCTGGGGACTGGGAAGCTGTTCCAGATATGAAAGTGAGTGCCTGCAGTGCTGAGCTCACTGGGGACAGTGAGAGGGCAGGGGGGAGCAGACAGGGAGCGGGCAGGGGCCGAGCTGCTCCAGGCTTGGGATTCGGGTCACTCCCTGCAGGGCAGCAGCCCCTCAGCAGCAGCGTGGGGCTCACACAGAGCTCACTGTTTGCTCCCTGCTGCCCCACCACAGGGACCTCGGCACGGCCTGACCCTCCCTGTCCTCTCTCTTTGTGCCTGAAGGTCTGAAGACGCCCAGCAACTGCGAGCTGGTGGTGGGGGGCGAGCCCCAGTGCTGGGCTGAGGGCCGGTGCCTGCTCTTCGACGACTCCTTCCTGCACACGGCGTTCCACGAAGGTGAGTTCAGCGTGTGGGGCCTCGTGGTGTCCCTTCTGGTGCTGGGGACCAGGGAGGAGATGGGGTGCAGCCATGCCCAGTCCCTTTTCATGCCCCAGCAGGGCTGGAGCCGCTGTGTCCTGCAGGGCTCAAGCCCTGCTTCCCCGGCCTGCCCCAGCTGGGAGCAGCCCCATCCCATGGCGGCACTCCCTCCCTCAGGGTGCTGGACCATCCCAGCCCCTCTTTCCTGGCAGACCCCTGGAGCCCCCTCAGCCTGCCCGTGGCTTGCTCTCATCCTGACTTGCTCGTGGTGCTGTCACAGCACGGCCAGCCCGGCACAGGGCCCTGCTGGCCCTCTCCCCACCACAGCAGCCAGCTTGGGAAGCTCCCTTCACTGCCGAGCTCCGCAGGGCAGCCCCGGCTGCGGTGCCACGGCCCCCGGCCTCCTCTGGCCCTGGTGCAGCTCCGTGCTGATGTGCCGGCAGTGCCTTTGTCTCCCACGCCAGTGAATCCAGCCTCACGCCCGCTGGATTGTTCCTCCCTCCACCGCTGACGGAGGCCGTTCCGCTCCAGCTCTCCCGGATTAACCGGCATTAGTCGCCCATGGCATGAAAGCGTCAGGCAGAGCTGCTCTACACAGGGGGAGCGCACGGAGAGAGCGGGAGAACAAAAGCTGTTGCTTCCACATCGAGCCTGCTGTGGGATTGGGAAGCACAGCTCCGTGCAGGGCCAGGAAGGCTGGAGTGGCGCAGCAGCCACTCCCTGCACAGATAGATCCAGGACGCAGCTGCGAGGAGGCCCTGCCTCAGGAATCCTCCCTCAGGGTGCCCAAAGCAGCCCTGGCAGGAAGGAGCCTGCCCCATGTCCCTGAGCTCCCAGTAAGCCGCTGTTTACTGGGGTTGCACTGGGGAGGTGCCTGCCCACCCTCATCCTGCGCTTCTGTCCCCCCAGGTGCCCCAGAGGAGGGTCCCCACGTGGTGTTCATGGTGGAGGAGGAGGTGCCTCCCCATCCTCACCCTGCGCTTCTGTCCCCCCAGGTGCCCCGGAGGAGGGTCCCCGCGTGGTGTTCATGGTGGACCTGTGGCACCCCAACGTGGCCGCGGCCGAGCGCCAAGCCCTCGACTTCATCTTCGCGCCGGGACGATGACGGCGCTGCCCGGCCTGTGGTGGGTTCAGGGCAGCTCGGCTGGGGTCTGTCCCGGCACACGGCCTCGGTGCTCCCTCCCTGGGGGTCTTGTAAATGGAAACTGTGACGTGTATCCGCGCCCATCTCCTTCCTCCATCGTTGGCTTCAGGGATTCTTTTCCAAGCGCCGGCGCCTCGGCCCCACCGGGGCTCGCTGCCCCCCCTGCTCCTTCGTGTTCTGTTGCTACTGTGTTTTGCGGTGTTCAGAAGTAGAGTAACAAACCCAAGGGTGTTCGTTTGAATGTAATGTAAAATTTTTCTCGTGGCCATCAAAGGAACAACACACACACACACACAGACACATACCATAACAGCCAACCAGCCTGCCCTGCCCGCCTGCAGTCCCAGATGGACAGACAGACAGACGGACACTGGGGGCTTCCATGGGCACTGTGCTCCCCCCAGGCTGGGTTTGATGGGGCGGGCAGGGCACAGCTCTGTCCACAAAGAGCCCTCCTGGGGCTTCTGCTTGCTCCTCCATGTGCCAGCTGGGGCTCCCCAGCCCTCCTGCCCTCAGAAACCTCTTTTGTCACCCAGGCAGGGAGCTGAGTCCACCGCCAGCCCAGCAAGGCAGGAGCCCTGACCTCCACCCTTACTGAGGGGACAGCACACACAGTTGTGCTCTTCAGTCTGACCAAGGGTGTTAGCAATTGCCCAAATCCCTTCCTTGCTCTATCTGCAACCCTCAGTTTTCCCAGCTCTGGCTGGGAAGCCGTGCAGGGGCAGGGATGCTGTTTGGGAACAGAGAATGGGGGTTTTGTCTGTCCGTAGGAAGAAAGGAGGTCACCATTCCTTCTGCTGCTCCATCTTCTCCTTTCCTCAAGCCAGGGCAGGCACACACAGCGGCAGCTCCCACGGACCTGACACCACAGGAGAGGTTCCCAAAGGGGGTTAATTCTGCAGCCTGAGCCCCCACCCTGGGGTCCTGCCCACCACGCTTTTCCTGAAGTCCCCCAGCACCAGGATCTGTTTGGGGTCTAAGGGCTGGTTTATAACACCCCCGCAAAGCACAGTGTGTGGTGGATGCTCACAGCTCTGGCTGGGGACCCTTTGCCTCCGTGCCCTGCCTGGGAGGGACCAGCCTTGTCCCCCCAACAACTTCTTTACAGACTTTTCAGTGATTCGATTGCAAGATGAGGCAGAGATTTCAAATACATCTGAGATATTTTTTACACCCGTCTTGTTACAGACTACCTGAAGTGCATGATTTCTACACGCATTGGCTACCTGGACACAGGCCCTGGGGAAGCAGGCTGGCTCTGTCCGAAGGTTGGTAACATTCATACAGTGGATAAGCAAAGATTATCAATAAACAGTTGTGCTGAAAACAGAACGGGCTTTGCCTGCTGCTCTAACGAGGCCGGGGTCACGCAAACACCAAGGGGTTGGGTCCTGCTTATCTGGCTGCTGGTGGGGAGAAGGGGCCTGCAAAGAGCAGGAGCTGCAGGGTGGGAGGGGGCACGGGCCTGTTTGCCTGTGATACAGTGAGTGAGGGCAGTGCTCTAAAATACCCAACCCATGGAAACTCTGTCCTGACCAGTCACAGCCTCCCAGGCCTGCATTTGGCCAGGCTGGATGGGGCCCTGAGCAACCTGGTCTAGTGGGTGAATCCCTGCCCATGGCAGGGACTTGGAAATGGATATTTGAGGTCCTTTCCAACCCAAACCATTCTGGGATTCTGTGATGTCACTGGAGCCCAGGCTGCCAAGGAGCACAGGGATCTCCCACAGCGTGGGCACAGCTGTGGCAGTGCTGCTTGGCCCAGGGCAACAGAGACTGTCCCCAGCCATCCCCAGCAGCAGCTGCAGGCCTGAAGCTCCCTGGGCCCCACAGAAGCCATCAGCCTTGCCAGAGCATCCACAAACAAACCATTTCAGGAATTCCTTCCAGCTGCCTGCACTGACGCATCAAAGGCAGCAGCTTCCCAGCAGCAGCTCCAGGGCAGAGGGTGCTGCTCAAATCCCACCCAAAAGCCTGAAAATCAGTGCCTGACCCCCTCAAGCACAGAGCCAGCTTGGCAGGGCAGGATTTGCTCCCCATGAGCCCCCTCAGCAGTGTTCAGACAGGCCCAGCTGCATCTCATCCCCTGATGCTCAAAATGACCCATTGTTAAGCATCCTCTCCAGCACAGCCATCGCCCGGTGGGCCAGGAGCTCTGTGTGCTGTTCCCAAGTGACCAGCACAGGGCAGGCGTGGGCTGGTTGGGCAGGCATGGGCTGGGTGGCCTGGCATGGGCTGGGTGGCCAGGCATGGGCTGGGTGGCCAGGCATGGGCTGGGTGGGCACATGCAGCCCGAGCAGCTGAAGGAGCAGATCCAGCCCAGCTGTTCCCAGCCAGCAGACGGCTCAGCAGATTGCAGTGGAAGATCCCTGATGGCAGCAGGCAGGAGCATCCATCCCGTTTGTGCTTTGCTGCTGTGCCAAATCTCCCTCCTGTCCCTCTCAGGCTTTTCCTTCCCACTTCTCCCTGTTTCCTGCCAGAGCACACAACCGCTTCCCAAGCGCCCAGGCAGGATCCAGGCGGATCTCCCCGGGGAGCAGAGCAGGCTGGAGCTGCTCCCAGTGCTCCAGGGCTTCCTCTCCTGGGAATCACAGAGGGAAGCTGGATCTGCTGAGGGCACAGAGGGGACAGGCAGAGCAGCATCTCCCAGAGGGGTGGCTTGGCTCAGCCGAGCAGGGAGCCCAGAGCACACAACCCTCATCCCTCCTGCCTTCTCCCACCCCGCGATGCCTCCCTGTGCTCCCTCCAGAAGCAGAGCAGCTTGTCCATGACCCTGTGGAAGTGTGCAGGGAAGTCCCCAGGGAAGCAGCACCTTTCCTTGTGCCAGCTTCCACACGGATGTCACCGAAGCAGGAGGTCACCAGGGTGGCTCCAGCTCAGGCTTCCCAGGGAGTTTTCACTCCGACGCTGCCAACAGGCTCTTGACAGACCTTCCATGCCCAGGATGGGAGCAGTGCCACACGACACAGCTCCTGCTGAAGCACCTCCTCAGCTGCCAGGGCTGGCAGCCGGGTGGCATCAGTGCCCAGCCACCCCTGAGCAAGCAGCTGGCTTGTCCTCTGGAGTCTTCTGAAATTCCCTGCAATGTCTGTGGAGCAGCCCTGGGACGGCAGAGCGACCTTGGGAACTGTCTGTGCTGGAGTGGGACCAGAAGCTGTGGCAGTGGCGACCTTCCCGTGCCCAGCCCTGATGCTGGTACGAGCTTGCTCAGCACCTCACCACGTTTGTGCCTCTGCTGACCATCTCTTGGTGACACCAGTCACACATCTGTCCCTCTGGAAGCTTCCAAGCAGCTCCAAGCAGAACCAACAGGCTCTGCCTGTTAAACCCCAGCACGGCAGGAACCACCCTTGGCACGGAGCTAAATGGGGAACGGGTCCCACAACCCAGTCCATCACACCAGGAGCCACAAACATGACAACAACGTGACTCTGGCTGCTGACACACAGTGCTGGGACGAGCCTTGGAGACGCCTTTATTTCCACAGTCAGACTGGGGGTGTGCCTGCACCAGCAGCAGGTTCCAAGCCCAGCCAAACACAGGGATCCATCCCTCAGTCTAACCAGCCAGCACCCCTGGCCACCACTGACTGGGGACTCTGTCAGAGCAGAAAGGGAAGAGCTGCTGAAGGGCTACGAAACCTCTTTGGTCCCATCAGCTAAGGGGCCTCTTTGGGGTCAGCAGAGTGTGGGCAAACACTCTGGAGCAGTAAGAGCAGTGAAATGAGGTCCTGCAGCAGGAGGGAGGGAGCACAAAGGCGAGGGACACTCGCACCATCACCCACCCACTATGAGGCTGCATGTCCAGGTGGGCACAAGGAGGGCAGGGCTGGGCTGGACCATCACTGACCAGGGAGGTGTGGAGGGATAGGGATATCCCTTCAGAGTCACCTACAGCATAAAAACCTCCTGGGAGCACCCAAAGGGGGATTGTGAGCTCTGCAGCTCTTGTTCTGCTCCCGTGTGAGAACAGGCAGGTGCTGCTAACCAAGGTAAGGCACTATGTCATGGCAGGATCATTCCCATGGATTAAGGGATATAAATAAAGCCAAAGTCTGACCAGGGCAAGTGCAGGCACGGACAGTGGCTGGCTGACATCTCTGAAAGCCAGCACTGCCCGGGGGCTCTGTAACTCAGAGCAAGGTGAGGCTTTACCTCACATCAAGGCACGTGGGGAGTCTGCAGAGCTCCAGGAGAGTCCCTGTAAAGTTCATGTAAACCAAGCGCCCCAGGACGCTGCAATCTGTCCTCAGTCTTTGGTAAATGCTGTCAGTGACACCTGCTCTGGCCCAAAACGTGCTGGAGGACAGGGCAAGGAGTGTCCCTTCCTCAGGGCCAGGCAGGCTGGAGACCCCACAGAGGCAGGGCAGGGCCTCCTGCCTCCACCGGGATAAACGGCTGAGATTTTCCTTACTGGAGATGAACATTCCGCAGGGCTGAGCCGTTGTCCAAGCACAGCAGCTCACAGCAGGTTCACCCCATGCTTCAGCAGCTTCTGCTTGGCCTTGCTGGGCAGGCTGAAGGCGCTGTCGTGCGGGTTGGGGACGCCTGAGTTGCGGAGTGGAGCTCCCAGCTGCTGGAAATAGGTCTCCTGGACAGGATTCCGGCAGGCGTACACGGCTGTGGAGGCGTTCCTGGAGGGGCAGGGGAAGGCAGGGGTCAGACTGACAGCTTTGGGTGAGATTCACAGCTGGGCACTGCACTCCCAGTTATTGACAGGGACTTTCAGGTGTCTCAGCACGGGAATGTGGAGCTGAACAGGCACCAAACACCTGGAGGCCACAGGGAACCAGACCCTCCTTCTAAAGGGGCCTGGCATCCTAGAAGGGAAAGTGGGATATCACAGAATCATTTAGTTTGGGGAAGATCTCCAAGACCATCGAGTCCAACCTGTGAGTGAGTCCAGCTCAGTGCTCTGGACTGGGTGACAAGGTGGAGATTGGTCACAGCTTGGGCACGACAGTCTGGGAGGGCTTTTCCAAACTTCATGATTCTGGGATTCTGTGTGTGGCCATGCTCCGAGGACTCCCCTTGCTGCCAGCCCAGCCCAGGGCACCACAAGCCTGGAACACTCCTCGTGCCTGACATTCCTCCTCTCCCACTGCTGCTGGCCACAACCAAACCCCAGCTCAGCACCCCACAGCAGGAACCACGTGTTCAGTCACAGGTGTGATGAAGCTCAGATAAGAGTCAGATCCAGTCACCACCAAAGCGGTGATTAAAAACACTAATTAAGACTAAGAATCCCCCCTCCCGGCGTATTCCCTGCAGGACGGCTGGCAGGGAGCAAAGCCAAGGACCCTGGATTCCTCCTCGAAGGAGGAAAGCAGCAACTGCTATGTTTGCTGACACCCTTCTGTGACAACTCTCCATAAAAGAAAGCAGTTTTAGTCATCTTGTTACTCAGGCTGATTCACACATGGAGTTGCTTTTTTCAGGGTAACAGGGAAGGCACCAGCTTAGCCAGGCAGTTTAGGATTGGATTTAAGGAGCCAGCAAAGCTCATGCTAAACAAGGAGTTCTCCAGCACTGGAGTGTGTGATTCACATCCCCTTGGCAAGCGGTGCCAGAGCAGCGAAACCATGTAATTCCCAGGAGCATCTTTATTTCATCATGTTTTGGACAAACAGGCAGGAGCGGGTGGGTGGGATCTGTGCACTCCCAGCTCAGCTCAGGAAAGGGGTGTCTGCTTCAGCTGTGGCCTGGGGAAGGGCTCTGGATGTCAGGAAAAGCTCTGGATTTTGGGAAGGGCTCTGGATGTCAGGAAAAGCTCTGGATTTTGGGAAGGGCTCTGGATTTTGGGGAGGGCTCTGGCTGTGATAAGACCATCGTGCCTGGCGCATCACAATTGAGTTTGCCATGCACATCTCAGTGTGTTTCCAACCCAACAAGCCGTGCAAGAAAACAATATCTAGGTTGCCAATTCTGGGCGCCTTTGGCTCCCTGCCGAGACACAAATTTATTAGGAACAGCTAAATTTAACACTGCGTCTTAGAACCTTATGGTGCCAGGAGCTGGCAATGTGTGAGTGTTACATCTTAATCCAAGCCATGGCACCACTCAGCTGTGCCCTCAATCCACTCTCCTGGTGCCACTGCAGCCTCTCAACATCCAGGCAGAACATGAAGGAACTCATGAGTCAAAGCAAACTTGGGGAATAAAGCGAGGTGAGTGACTGGGCCTTGGGTGTGGTCACAACCTGTGTTGAATCCCACCCAGCCTTGGAAAGGGCTTCTGCCCTTCTGAGAGCACCCCTGTGCCTAGGACAGGAGGGCTGTGAGCACCCCTTACCTGATGATCACTTCTGAAGCTGTGGGGAGCTGGCTGAAGTCGGAGTGGATGAGCGTGGCTGCCCTCAGGAAGTGCCGGTCCAGGGGCCCGGGGTTGTGGGGCAGGTTGGCTGCATAACAGGAAAAAAAGTGTTAAAAACCCACTCTGCAGTGTGCCCCCATTCACTGAGCAGGAAAAGGCCCTGGAGCTCACCACAGACCCTGCACAGCTGCAGAACAGGCTGGGGACACCCCCAATTCCAACAGACAAAGCTCCCTCAACAGGGCCTTTGATCTGGGCTCTGGTGGTGGGAACTCTGGTGAGAAATGCTCCTGAGAAGGTGTGGGAGGAGTGAGAAAAGGTTCCCTTAAACCCCATTCTCCTCATTGTTCCCTCCTGCAGCCCCAGAAGACGAAGGCTCACCCGTGAGGACGTTCTGGACACAGTCATAGTGTGTGAAGGTGTAGTTTGTCCTGGCTGAGGCCGAGGAGTCCTTGGGCAGCGTCTCCCTCAGGTGAACCTCGAGGCCATTTAGGGAGGCCAGGCTGCTGTGGTACTGCAGGCAGAGGGAAAGGCAGAGCTCAGAGCCTCACCTGGGCCTCACCTGGCCTTCAAGGAGGTGCTGGAGGGAGTTCAGGTGACAGAGGGACCGGACCCTTCCTCGCTCTGCTGTCCAGGCTCCCACCTGGAATGGCTGGGAAACTTGGGCACTGGGGGAAGCAGAGAAGTCACAGAGCTCCCAAGGCAGTGATAGAGCTCTGAGCAATCAGTGGGAGCTGTCCCTGCCCATGGCAGGGGTTGGAATGGGATGGGCTTTAAGGTGCCTCCCAACCCAAACCAGTCTGGGATTCTGTGGCTCAGGAAAGGGCCCTCCAACCTGAAAATCAGCCACCTGATGCTACTAATTACAGGAAAATGCAAGGCTCCATTAATTTACCATCAGCCAGTACTTTCCAGGGCTCATTTCACATGATTTACAGCCCCCCCAAGGAACATCCCTCTGTTGACACCGGGCAGTACAAACACACACAACAGAGCACTGAATGAATGCCAAGATGCTGTTCTGGATGGATTTTCAGCAGCCCAGAGGCCCTGATTGTGCTGAGGCTCCCTGGGCAGCACAGGCAGGGCACAGGCAGGAGTCCTCCACCACTCTTGGGAAGATTAACTCCATAATCCTCATCCTGCCAATGCGCTTTTCCCCACTGTGGAGAGGATCAAGCCTTTGTTCAGCAGGATGGCAGTGCCTGGCCTACCCTTGACCCCTGTCACGGAGCAGATTTTCCTTTCTGTGCAGTGAAATGGAGGGATAAGACTTAAAGAGCAGCAGGAGGCGAGGCCAAGAGCCTCCCACTCCACAGGGAAAGTCTGGGATGGAACCCGCCCTCCCAGGGGTTTGCAGCTGCACAAGTAGCATATTTTACCCTTCTTTGGTGGCATTTGGGGGCCTCAAAGCATTCAAAAAAACATTAATTATTACTCAGCCTGGACATCCCTGAGAGCTGAGGGTCATTAGTAATCTACAGATAAACAAAGGGACAGACAAGCTGAGGTTGTGCCTCAAATCCTCCAGCAGCAGAGTCCTCTGCACCTCCTCAGACACTGCTCTTCCCCCTGGGACAACGGGACAGGCAGGGCACCTCTCCTAAGGGATAACACACCCACACCCAGGGGAGGGTGCAGCAGAAGTGCCCAGCCACAGCCAAAATCCAAGCTGTGTGACAGTGCAGTTCTGGTGAGATCCAAAACAAGGGTACAGGAGATGGAAGGAGCAGGATGTTTGGGAAAAGAGGAACCTGAATGGAACGAGAGCTTGTCAGCCCCAGGGCAAGACATGAAGGACAATGGACCGTGCAATCCCTGTGCAACGGGGATTCCGCTCTCCAGCGTGACAATTCCCACCTGCCTGTGTCTCCCCTGCTGTTCCAGATGAGCAGAAGGAGGACAAAGTGTCATGTCTGGTGCAAAGGGCCCCAGCTGCACCTCCTGGCTCAGCTGAATCAGCAGCAATCCCTCCCCAGGCACATCAGCCCTGCCGTGCACAGCAGACATTCCCCAGCTCCCGGGGTCCCAGGAATCCCACAGCTCCGAGGGGAAGGAGCAACCTTGAGGCTCTGCATTAGTCTGAGCTTCCCTGCACCTTCCAGTCTGGCTGGGTAAGGAAATTAGGTTGTTCCTATGGCAACTGGCATATCAAACAGGGCTCTGCAGCTTTGACTCAGCTCCTGGTGGGGAGGCAGAGGCCAGGCAGCAGCTCTGCAGTTGATGCTTCCCTGGAAAGACGAGGGGCCGGGCACATCCTGCCCCCACAGCCCCGTTAGCTCTGCTCACAGGGGAGCCTGGGCACCCAAACCCCACCGCAGGCAAATTTGGGACTGCTCTGGTGTAGCACCCACACAGCATCCCCCTCTGCAGCCCCAGGGAGCAGCCTGGAGGCTCCCACAGCCAAGGGAACCTCTCCGGGACCTGCTGCCAGCCCCGTCTGCGGCGCTCCCCGAGGGAGAGGCTGTGACATGCAGGGCGGGAGTTTCACAGAACCAACCTCGCTTCCCAAAAAGCGCTGAGCTGCCGGGGATCCCCAGCGAATCCCAGCTCCAGCGCAGGCCCTTGGCAGCCCGCGGGTGTCTGTCACACCCACACGCTCTGCTCCGGTGCCGGCACTGCCAGACAACAGCAGCACCGGGAGCTGCCTGCGAGACGTGGCTGTCCCAGCTCCGCTCGCGCTCCGACAGCTCCCACGCAGCCGTGAGCGGCTTCACTGGCACAGCTCAGAGCAGGCGATGGAGGGACAGGGAGCACGATCCCTCCTCAGCTGTGACCCCCGTGCCCCATGCCAGTGCAGCTGCAGAGGGGCAGAGCTTTCTTCCCCACTCACCACGTCCTCCACGGCGCCGCGGTCCCGGCGGAGCTGCTCCTCAGCCAGCAGCGACAGCACCAGCCCCTGGATGCAGTGAACGTAGAGGCTCAGCTGGGCTGGCTCGCCACCTCTGCCTCCCAGCCTGCCCTCCCCGCTGCTGGGACACGGCCTGTCCCCTGTGGGGTCGCTGGGCAGAGCTTCCTGAAGCCCTGGGGCTGGCAGCTGCCTCCCACTCCAGAGCTGTGCGTGTCCAGCAGGGTCTGGATAATCCAAGCCCCACATGTGGTCAGCAGCTGGGCTGTGACCTCCTCCAGACACACGGTCCTCGCTCACACTCCATGGCTTGTCCTGCTCACTGGATTTCCTTCTGCTCAGCTCCCGGGCAGGAGAGGGAAGAGCAGGACTGTGGCTGACTGAATGGGAATTTTGGGAAGCACAGTGACTGACATCAGAGTCCACAGGGGATTCCCTCTTGTCCTGGCTCTCTTGCTCCCAGGAGTAAGGGCTGGGAAAGGAAAAGCCTTCCAGGTATGGACCTGTAGTCCAAGCACACTGAGTCTGGAGTGAGGAAGGGCTTGGGAGCTGCTCTGTGTCTCTCTCTGAGGAAAAGGACGATTTCCTGCTGAGCTCTGAGCTTTCACTGCCTGCTCCACTCAGGTTTGCAGGTGGAGAACTCCTTGTGCCGCCTCCCATTCCAGGGAAGTCCGTCAGAGGACTTGCAGGGCTGCCCAAATGCACAGCATCTCCCGGGGCAGCCGTGCCTGAAGCCTCCTTGTGGGACTCCTGCACAGAGATTCCATCCAGGGCTTGGTTTTCATGAGCTCCTGTTGATTCTGGAACCGCCTGGGAGCAGAGAGCACTCTCCTCTCCTCTGGGGCCTGCTGGGGACATGGGTGACCTGGTGGGAGATGAAAAATGGCTTAAACACTGAGCTGTGTGATAGCTGATAACCCCACTGGCTCTGGGCACTGATCAATGGCTGATCCATCATCCCCTGCTACAAACAGACCTGGGAAAAGGGTGGGAATCTTACTCTGCAGGTTCCTGGGAGTGTCCCTCCCTTGTGCACAAAGCAGTGAGGGACAACAGATCACAGCTGCTCTGGGGAAGCAGCTCTGCTCCAGGCTGCTCACAGCAGGGATAGGGACATGGGAATTCCGCCCAGCCCGAGGGGCAGCTCCAACAGGCAATGACAGGGCCCGAGTCAGTTCCAGGGGAAACAGTGACAGTGGCAACAGGGACACAGTGCCTCGTGTGAGCTCCTGCTGCAAATCCTGCCTCTGGGTCAGCCTGGCTGCCTACCTGGCCATCCACTCCACGGGGAAATCCCGGAGCACAGACACTTCCTCTCCTGTGAGGAACACCGGGATGATACGGACACCCGGCGGCAGCAGAGACTCTGCAAGAGCAGGGGAGGGTTGAGGATTCAACAAACATGTCCCAGCTTAAAAACAGAAACCAAACCTCATCAGCCCAAAGGCTTCTGCAGGAGCTGCAGGCCTGCCGTGATCCTGCATCCCAACTGAGCTAGGCAACCTTTTCCCACCCTGCCAGCATTTTCCCACCCTGCTCATACCCTTCATGCCTGACACAGTTAAATTTCCCCTCAGTGTTTCCATCCTGGCAGACCATCCCCACGCTGATGCTGAGAAGGGATGGCTGGAGGTTTGGACTGCAAGCACCAGCCATCTGTTGTCAGGGCCTGGCAGTGGCCACGTGGGGGACTGGAATTAAGGCAGGCATGGCTGGGAATCCACAGCACTGGAACAAAACCCAAAAGAGCAAACCCAGCAGAAGGAGCTGGTTCTGATCACACAGCACAGGCTGGCTGGTGGCAGCAACACCCTCTGGGATATTTTGGACATACTCCAGCACCCAGCACAGCTTGGATGTGAATCCCAGAGAACCAGCTCGTGCTCCCATGCAGGGAAGGCAGCCCGAGGATGCAGCTGGATGCTCACCAGGCTCCTGTGGCTCCTCAGCTCCGGGCTCGCTCTGCAACAAAAGCCAAGAATCAGTTCCATGGACCAGGACACCAGGACACCTCTGTCATCCTCCCCAGGCCCCCAAGGCTGCAGCAGACCTCACACCATCTCCCCAGCAAATACTGCGGATGGTTTGTGGTACTGGGAAAAAGTTTGGTCCTTAGGGAGTCCTCAAAGCCAAGGGGACTTTCCCCAAGAACCAAAACACACCTGAAAGCCAGGACAGAGCCCAAATTTATCATCACCTGCTCAGGGCACAGGGCTTCATTTAAGCAGAAGAACAGCAAAGGCTGCCTTCGTATCTGCATATTGATGGATTTTTTATAGAAGATCTTGATCACATAAATAATAGTTTTTGACAAGCTTTAAAGCAAATGAAAACTGCTGTTTGTCCCTTTCAGACATTCACTTGGCGGATTTTCCACTAAATACCTAAACTTGTGTAAAGAGCCAGTCAAAACATCACAGAATTGAGAACTCATGAATCCAGTAAGTTGAAGACTGAAAAAAACAAAGCAAATTCCTAGTGCAGAAGTCTCGGAACCTTTTTCAGTCATAACTAATAAAAGCTTTAAGCATCAGCATCAATATTTGTCCTTCCCAGTGGCAACATGTGTCAGATCTGTGTGACAACAGCTCCCACACCACATCCTTGCAGGAATCTGCTTGCAGGGAACGTGTTCAGCACCATACCTGGCCTGGGGACTCGCTGCCCTGCAGGAGAACTTTGGCAGTGAGTGGAGGCGGCAGCTGGGTGCTCACAATCCTGAAAGGACAAAGCAAAGTCAGAGAATCACAGAATGGTTTGGCTTGACTTAAAGATCACCAGTTCAGAGAACTCTGATGACCTTTGGTGACAAAATTATCTCTACCAGACAGACCAGAGACATAGGGTGACACACCCTGGTGCAGGACAAGGCTCCCAAGCCCCTCCTCAAGTCAAATTTCCAGCTCTCAGGTGCTGCAGTGACTTAGTCCAGTGTCCTGCCTGCAGCTATGAGGTCACTGCCTGGCAGATGCTCTCCCTGTGGCACATTTCCAGTGCTTGTAAAAGGTGTCACTGGAACAGTTCATGCCAAAGAAAAATGGCACCTGAGTGCTGCTGCCAAGGAATTCTCGGAATTCCCCACCTCCTGCCTTTCAAGGCCACCTTGGAGGCTTTCCTTGAAGTCACTGAGCCATCTTGGATTGAAAGAAGCTGGAATTTCTCACGGGGAGTCCTGGCTCATCCCCCTGTGCAGTTCCTGTCAGTACAGACAGGGGTCCTGGCCAGCAGGGACACACAGACACACCTGCACTGATCTGCACATCTGCAGAGGGAACACTGCTGGGAAAGCACAACATCCACACATCTCCCTCTTCCTTGGTGACTTCCCCCTAAAAAGCCTCAGAAGTTCAGTCTTCACGTCCTGCTGAGTATCAAAACCAGCAGATTTCTACTAAACCCCAAGTCTTGAACTCCTTCGTGCTGATGAGCACAGATAATCTTGGAGAGACAGTTTACAAGGGCCTGGAATGACAGGACAGGGGACAATGGATTCAAACTGCCAGAGGGCAGGGATGGATGGGATATTGGGAAGGAATTCTTCCCTGTGAGGGTAGGGAGGCCCTGGCACAGGCTGCCCAGAGAAGCTGTGGCTGCCCCTGGCTCCCTGGCAGTGTCCAAGGCCAGGTTGGACAGGGCTTGGAGCAACCTGGGCTAGTGAAAGCTGTCCTTGGCCATGGGAAGGGGTGGAACAGGATGGGATTTAAGATCCCTTCCAATCCAAGCCATTCCATGATCCCGTGACTCCACGAACCCCTCACACTTGGTCACACAGAGACGGACAGGGACTGCCTGGCCTGAAGCTCTGAAGTTCCTGCTAATAACCAAGAGCAGCCCTGGAGCCCTCGCTCTGCTCCCTGGATGCACTCTGGGATCCCAGCCCTGGAAAGGGGTGGATTTAAGCCTTCAGGGTTACTTACAAGCCTTTGTAGAGGATGCAGCCTGCCAGGACGTGAGGAGAGCGCTGGCACGTCTGCAGGATGAGAGCTGCCTTCAGCAACAGCAGGGGATCCACCTGGACAGGGAGAACCAGGGCAGTGAGGCCTCAGAATCCTGGGAAACCTCCAAGCAGCAAATAAACAACCACGGTGGCACTGGGGCAGCTCTAGAGAGAGGCACTGCAGAGGACAGGCTCTTACCTTGGTTTTGTCCAGATGCCAGAGAGAATTGAAAATCCTGTGGAGGTCGCTGGTGTTTTTTTGGATGTGTTCAATGTACCTGTCCCACTCCCTGCTCAGCTCCTCCTGGGAAAACGCCTGTGGGTGACAAAAACCCCCACGATGTCATTGCACTTGGGGTGGGACACGCAATCCATGTGGGACAGGGCCTGCCAGGATAAGGTCAGGAAAAGGTGGGAGACAACACTGAGGGGAAACTGTTCAGACTGAACATCTGGGAAAGGTTTAGCAGAGCCCCACAGGACCTCGGAGCAATGGGGGGTGAGGAATGACCTGCTCACTTTTCCGGTGATTTGGATTTTTTGGATGTGTGTGACACTTGCCAGCAGGAGGGCAACACAAGGGAACACTGCAGAGCTGGGACACCATGGGAAGTGTTGAAATCTCCCCAAAAGTCACCGTGGCCCCAGTCCATCGTTACTGGGTCCCTCGTTACCATGTCCCAATGTCCCCAGTCCCTCGTTACCATGTCCCAATATCCCCAGTCCCTCGTTACCGTGTCCCCAGTCCCTTGTTACCGTGTCCCAATGTCCCCAGTCCCTCGTGACCTTGTCCCCAGTCCCTTGTTATCATGTCCCCATGTCCCCAGTCCCTCATTACCGTGTATGCACCATGCACAGGGCCCTGGTAGAAGGTGAAGAGGCCGATGAGCTGCTCCAGGAGCCTCTGGCAGCTCACGTCAGGCAGCTCCACAGCACAGCCCAGCACCTGCAGCAGACATAGGCAGGGATGGAGAACGTCCCCTGACAGAACTCGGGCACGGCAGGTGAGAACGACTCTCATCGCTTTCACACAAGGCCAGGCAACTCTGTGCAGGCAAACAACCCCCAGAATGACAGCCACAGGGAAAGGAAATGCAAACATACCCACACAAGAGCCCTGGCACAGACAGGATAAATAAATATCAGAAATGCAGCGCTTCAGACACACTCCCTGCCCACGTTAGATGACCTAACTTGATGCTTTAATAGCTAAGAACGTTTTCCTGAAATTAAGTACTTGAAAAATATTCAGATTAACTCATTATTTATATTATGATGATGCTCCATTTAGTTTTTGAGTTGCTGAAACAAAAGCAGCAGTGCCAGTTAAATGGAGCTGACTGGCCTCAGCCCAGTTCCCAGGGGACGGTTTGGGGCACTTTGGTCACAAATGCCACACGCTGCTCTTTGTACACTAAATGTCTGTGGGCACTGACAAAGCTCAGGGGGTGCTGAGGGCCAGAAGGAAAAAACAGTCAGACTATCAAACAGCGACTGCAACCTTTTAAACTATAGCACATGGAATCCTGTTATGCCCCATCCCTGGAAGTGTCCAAGGCCAGGTTGGACAGGGCTTAGAACAACCTGGGATAGAGGAAGAAGTCCCTGCCCATGGCAGGGGGTGGAACTGGATGAGCTTTAGGGTCCCTTCCAACCCAAACCAGTCTGGGACTTTGGGATTCTGCTTCCAGTCATGAAGATCTTAAGAAATCCCTTTGGGTGTGGGCACACAAAGGAGGTACATGAAGTTTTCCTGCAGGAAGCTGAAGTGACTGCCAGGCCACAGTGGGCTGCAGAAATCAGAATTTAAGTTAGCTTGCAATGAAATTTGTCCATTGCAAGGTCCCTCGCCGGGTGCAGCCCACACCCTGAAAAATAAACCCTCTTTGTTTTATGCAGTCCTTCAGCCCCTGGCTGTTTTCACTCTGTGACTGCTCCAGAGCTCCTGAACTCACCCACAGAAAGTCTCCATCCACCACCACAGCAAACTTGAGTTTCCTGAGGCGGACGATGCTGGGAGGGGCCCCGGAGATCTCGGTGAGGCAGCGAACAACCCCAGCCATCTGCCCACACAGCAGCTCCTGCTGCTCCGGGAGGGTCTGCCAGGGAGCCAGGGAGCAAAGGCTTTAACTTCCCATTAAAAGAACTCGGAAAAAAAATCACTGTTGTTTTCAGGTATCAATAAAAATTAATTATCAGTTCAACTCAATTTACAGAAAGGGTTGTCAGGCATTGGCACAGCTGCCCAGGGCAACGGTGCAGTCACCATCCCTGGAAGTGTTCAGGAAATGTGTGGATGTGGCACTTGGGGACATGGTTTAGTGGTGAACAGGGTGCTGGGCTCATGGCTGGACTTGCTTTTAAAGGTCTATTCCAACCTGAATGACTCTGGGATCCTGTAAATCAAATGCAGTAGAACAGGCAAATTTCTGGGAGAAAAATAATTGGATTACTTTTTCTAGGTGGCACAAGGGCCTGGAGCTTCTGGAGAGGAACTTTCATCCCTCGTGTGTGTTTATTCACATCACCAGGACAGTCCTGGACTGTGCTGGCCCATTCCTCAGGGAAGGAGCAGAGTGTAGCCCCATTGCTGTGCCCCAAGCCTGGTGGAGCCCAGCCCTGCCCCACCTGGAGCTAATTGATAATTTGGATTTCTTACAGCTTTTGTGACTACTAAGTAAGGATTAATTCAAATTGCCTGGAAGCCCAACCCTTCCAGATCCAGAACCATCAGCCTGACCCACAGCACCCTTTTGCAGGTACTAAAATAAAACAGACATTACCTGGGAAGGGTAAAAATAACAGATCCCGGCACTCGTAGGATCCCCTTCCTCCTTCACCTTCGAGCCATCATAAAGGAAAAAGTAATTCCACCTAAAAAACATCGGCAGAAATGACTGTGTATTTGAAAACTGTTCTCCTTCTCCGTCTCCTTTCTATTACTTCAGGAAGAGCAGCAAAAGGTTATTGCAAATGGAGAGGCATTGTTCTTGCACAACCACACCGAGTTTACACCCAAAAGCAGCACCTAAAAGGCCCCTCCACGACAAAATTTGGCCACTTTTGTGAGTTTAAAACAGCTGCTACAACTCCACCTCTCAGACATGTGGAAAGAGATGCAGACTTGTGAGACACTGTACCCTCAGCACACAGGATAATTATGGAGAAGCATTATCCATGTGCATCCCAAACAGCTGCCGGGGGCTGCCTGCACCCAAGAACCCCCGAGGAGCAGGAGACAGCGGGGTCTCTCTGAGGATGCGATGTTATTCCGCTCATCATTTCTCGGATGCGCGTGTTCTGTAACAACACCCTGTCCTGTCAGCCAGCACCTCGGAACGAGCTTCGTGCGGGAGTTTTCCCGTAGGAACAGCCCAGAGCTGCTCTGGAGCAAAGGCAAGCGGCGGCTCCACGGTGGTACCGAGGAACCCGGGGAGGCTGAACCCGCTCCGGGACCGCCCCTCCACGGCCCTGGAACGACCCACGCATCCCACCGGGGGCTTCCAGATCTCACCCACCACCGGGGACAGCAACCAGCCAAGGGCCGAGGGTGCTTCCCGGGGCACGGGCACGCGTGGGCGGGAGGCGGCGAGCGGGGCAAGGGGCTCACCATGGCGCGGGGCCGGGCGCGGCGGGGCGGGACATGGCTGCGGGGAGCTCCGGCCGGTCCGGGGATGCTCCGGCCGCTCCGGGGATGCTGCTGCGGGCGGTTCCGGGATGCGGCTCCGGGGTCCTCCCGCTCGCTCCCGCCGCCGGTTCCGGGCGCGCCCCCGGTCCCGTGACCGCGCACGTGACCGCGCGCATGGCGGCGGCGGCGGGAGGGTGGCGCGCGGGGCGGCGGCGGCGGCGGCGGCGGGGCCGGGGCGAGGAGGAGGAGAAGGATGAGGTGGAGGAGGAGGAGGAAGGGGAAGGCGGCCCCGGCACCGAAGCGGTGCTACGGCGGCTGCGGGAGGCGCGGTGAGTGCCCGGCCCCCATCCCGTTGTCCGCTCCCCACCGGGGGCTGCCGCGCCCCGCTGACACCGCGCTCTCCCCCCGCAGGGACGATCTGCTGAACTCCGGCTTCTGGGCGGCGAGCGCCGGTGAGTGCGGGGATAGCGGGGAGTGCGGGGACAGAGAGTGCCGGTGAGTGCGGGGAGCGGGGGATGCGGGGACAGCGAGCGCCGGTGAGTGTGGAGAGCGGGGGATGTAGGGACAGAGAGCGCCAGTGAGTGCGGGGAGCGGGAGATGTAGGGACAGAGAGCGCCGGTGAGTGCGGGGAGCGGGAGATGCGGGGACAGCGGGGGATGCGGGGAGAGCGAGCCCCGGTGAGTGCGGGGAGCGGGGGGTGCGGGAGTGGGGGATGCGGGGATAGCGGGGGCAGCGAGCACCGGTGAGTGCGGGGAGCGGGGGGTGCGGGAGTGGGGGATGCGGGGATAGCGGGGGCAGCGAGCACCGGTGAGTGCGGGGAGCCGGGGGTGCGGGGAGCGGAGAATGCGGGGAGCGGGGGATGCGGGACAGCGAGCCGCGGTGAGTGCGGGGAGCGGGGGCAGCGAGCCCCGGCACCGCCGCCGCGCTGACGCCGCCGCCCGCAGGAGCCGTGCGGGCCCCGCTGAGCGGCCCCGCCGAGCCGCCCGCCCGCTGCGTGTGCTACGGGCTGGGCCGCTTCGGGCGCTGCCCCGCCGCGCGGTACCAGCTCGCCTTCCTGCTGCTGCTGCTGGACGAGCTGCGGGTGAGCATCGGGGCCGGGGGGAGTGTCGAGGGACAGCAGCGGGACCAGCAGCGGGGCCAGCAGCGGGCCCGGCCCCGCTCACGCCGCCCTGTGCCCCGCAGGTGCCGCCCGCCCGATGCGCCCTGTTCGACCCGGCCTTCTCTGCGCGGGAGGCGGCGGCGCTGCGAGCGCTGGGGCTGTGCCTGCTGCCCGACAATGAGGTGAGGACACCCCCGGGTCAGAACGCTCCGGAGCCGCGGGGGCCCGCGGCCGGGGCTGGGCCGTGACGGACTCGGAGGTTCCCGGACAGGAGGGGAAGCACGGCGTTGAGGGCTCGGCCACGCTGTTCTACATGGTGCACTGCGGGAAGGCCCTGTACAACAACCTGCTGTGGAGCAACTGGAGCCCGGCGGCGCTCTCCAAACTGGTCATCATCGGGAACAGCTTTCGAGGGATCGAAGAGAGGTCTGGGCACACCCTGGATAGGCTCTGGTGCCTTCAACCCTGCTTTCCTTTTCTCCCTCCCACTACTTTATTGCTTCCGGCGATTCTTTCCGTGTTTTGCTCATTTTCATTGCCATGAAGTTCTCAGTTGTGAACCCTCTCCCCCCTCCCCTTCTCTGTCCCACCCCCATGCAGAAAACCTGTCTAAATCCACAGGCACCTTGTGTCTAACATGGGCACCTTCTGTTATTGCAGATTGCTGTCCAGAATCTTGGAGAGAGATTATTGTTACATAGCAAAGGTATGAGGCAACAGTTTAACATTATTGTTTCATGTTCACAACACACCTTTTAATGAGAAAGGAAATGCCATTGGGAAGAAGAAGGGGGTTATTTTATAACCTTCTTCCTAGACACTGTAATATAAAAGCTAATCACTTTAAGATTGTTGAACATCTGCAGAACACCCTGCACACAGGGGCTGAGGGTAACTAACACCATCCTCATCCTCGCTGGCTCAGCTTGGCAGGAAGCCCACCAAACTTTCTCCCCAAATGCTCTTCAGGTCCTGAAAGGGGTGGAGGAAGTGGCACTCCCCAGTCACCCCCGCTACCTGGACACCTTCAATGACACCTCCGTGCACTGGTTCCCCTTGGACAAACTGCTGGAGCTCTCCCCTGAGGTCTGGGACTGCGTGGAGGAGCCGATGTACCAAGACTGTGAGGACCTGGAGATCATCAGGAAGGGGGAGGGAGCTACTGCCAAGTCCTGACCATCCCTGTGGTGGCACAGCTGGGATCCACATCTCTTCCCATGGAAGCTTCTGTGCAGCTGAGATGGAGCTCAAGCAGTGACAGTGGCATCAGGCTCTGCCAAAAGTGGCAGCACCTGAATGCTGAGGTGATAGGACATTTTTGTATCTTATTTAATAAAAAGTAAAACTGAGCTTTGATTTACTCTCACTGGACTACAGCAAACTAATTCCACCAAAACCTGCCTTGAGAACCATCTGTACTGCAGTGACTGCTCTGATTCCCTCCCCTTCCATAACAATTCAAGGCCTTTGCATCTACTACACACATTTCAAAGCATCAGGAAGGGGGAATTATCTGAGGAATTTGTAGTGGGAGATGTTGAGGTCTAATTCCCAGTGCAGGCTTGGAAGAAGCTCCCAGCTCTCATTGCTGAGATCAGCTCTTGATCAGTCCTGAGAACAACCAGGTCAGCTCCCTTCAGGAAAAAAGCCTCAGGGTTCTTTCCCTCACCTCTGTGCTCTTAACCACTGCAGTCCCACAGCAGAGAGAGCTGGGACAGGTCCTGGCTGTGTGCAGCAAAGAGGAGCCCACAGTGTGAGGGATGTGGGGACAGTAACTCGCTGCCAGCACAGCACACAGGCAGCAGAAGCTGTGACATCTGTGTGACATCTGTCACTAGAGACTTGGGGGACTCAGCTCTTGTTCAGCTGTAGGAACAGGGAAAGTGATCCCTCCTAACCTGCTGAGAAACCTCTGTCCCAGGTGGAAATTACAAGTGTCTGTTCTCCCTTAGCCTGGGTTCCCAGGTCGGGAAGTCTGGCCCTCCATCCTGCTGCTGCTGCCCGAACACCTCTTCCAACAAAACCATCCTGGCATCCAGCTCCAGTGTCATTATTTACAAACCTGGAACTTGTTTATTCTCAAGGTTACCCCAGAGGCTGTTCCTGGGTGGTGTCTCAGTCCTCAGTGGTGCCTCACTTGGCCATGTCAACGAGGCTCTGCAGCGAGGTGGGCACCCAGGTGGTTTTTCCTTGCCCAGAGGCCTCACTTGGCCATGTCAGTGAGGCTCTGCAGCAAGGTGGGCACCCAGGTGGTTTTTCCTTGCCCAGAGACCTCACTTGGCCATGTCAGCGAGGCTCTGCAGCGAGGTGGGCACCCAGGTGGTGTTCCCTTGCCCAGAGGCCTCACTTGGCCATGTCAATGAGGCTCTGCAGCGAGGTGGGCACCCAGGTCTTCTCCCCTTGCACGAACACCACGCCCCTGTCGATGTAGATGACGATCCTACCGAAGGTGTAGAGGTGCTTCCCCTCGTGCCTCTTCCCGATGATGGGCATGAAGACGATGTTGTGCTCCTCGGCCTTGGTCTGGATGAGGTCCTTGAAGTTCATGGGCACGGAGCCGGCGGCGGCGCCGATGCCGCGCTGGGCCATGTTCTCGGCCTCGCGCCGCTCCTGCATGGCCTCGTACTGGAAGTCCTTGCGCCGCTCCGTGTGCGTCAGGTAGGCGATGTTCTCCCGGGCTCCCGGCTGCATGTACCCACCTGGGGGAGGGAATGGGGGCAGCACGGTCCTGAGCTGTTCCCAGAAGGAAGCAGCTCCGTAATCAAGACATTTGGAGCGTGCTGTTGGAGTTTGGGCTCAGGAAGGGAGTGCTCGGTTTTGGGAAGAGGGTAAATTCCAGGTGCTGCTCCCTCAGGTATGACCTTCTCTTTTATACAGTGTTAATTCCCAACAATCACTTTTAGGTCTTAGGGAGAGTCATAGAGGGAAGGGAAGGGAAGGGAAGGGAAGGGAAGGGAAGGGAAGGGAAGGGAAGGGAAGGGAAGGGAAGGGAAGGGAAGGGAAGGGAGGGAAGGGAAGGGAAGGGAAGGGAAGGGAAGGGAAGGGAAGGGAAGGGAAGGGAAGGGAAGGGAAGGGAAGGGAAGGGAAGGGAAGGGAAGGGAAGGGAAGGGAAGGGAAGGGAAGGGCACTGCTGTAGAGCTAAGGAAAAGAACCCCAATGACAGCTTTAGTCAAGCCCTAAAGGATGGTGTCTGACTGACAGGGCAAGGCTGGAAGAGGATCAGTTGTTCAATGGCCCAGGAAACAACCAAAAATCTGTTTCTGCTTCAGGGCAGCCCAGAACTACTGAGCAGCACCTCAGAGGTGTTATTTAAGGACACAGCAAGGCAGAGCAGGCTGCCTTTCACTGCTCATGGGAGCTGCTGCCATGCTGCCAGCAGGGCCATGCCCCTGTCAGCCTCCCAGGAGCCACCTACCCACGCTGGAGGACACAGCCCGGTTCATGATGTCCAGAGCTTCATTGAACTTGTCTTTGATGGAGGGATGTGCCAGCACCTGGTCTGAGAACATGGACTTCCAGCCCAGGTACCACTTGGTGATCTCTTCGTAGTTGGGGCTGTTACTGAGCCAAGAGCAGAGCACCTGCAGAGCAAGGGACAGGTCAAAGGCAGCACAGGGGTGTTTGTGCAGGAGAGGCCTCACTGCCATGTAATCCCAGAGTGATTTAAACTGGAAAAGTCCTCCAAGAGCATCTAGTCCAACCTGTGACCAATCACACCCTCATCACCCAGCCCAGAGCACTGAATGCCACATCCAGTCACTCCTTGGACACCTCCCAGGGATGGGGACTCCAAACCTCCCTGGACAGCCCCTTCCAATGCCTGACCACCCTTCCCCATGAGGAAATTCCTCCTGATGGACAGCCTGACCCTCCCCTGGCACACCTTATCACTTGGTTTATTACTGAGCTGTTCCAATGACTACAGAGCTGTGAGTGGGAACCAGCCCAGTTCAGCAGCAGGGCAGCAATTCCTGGACAGGAATCACTAAAACATTCCCCAGTCAATCAAAACTCTTTCCTTAGCCCTCAGTGTCTCACCTGCAGCCACTTTGGGAAGAAGTGTTTCTCCAGCAGCCCAACAAGGCTGGAGACAGAAATCATCCCCTCCCAGTCGATCACCCAGTAGAAGGCATCCATGTGCTGCTGGTGAGGGTTGATGATGAGCTCATTCAAACACATTCCTGGGAAAGGGAAGGAGAGTTAGAAAAGAGCCCGACTCAGTTTTATCAGTGCCCTGACCTCTTTCACTACCAACACACACAATTTGAGGAGCACCTGTTTGTTACCCTCAGGGACAGTGGGGATTTTTGGCTGATCCTGCCACAAAGTGGTGCATTTCCACTTCCTGTTACTACTATTTGCTGTCAGAACTGAGAAACTAAAAACACTATTTCTTAACCTTTGAGCCAGTTTGCATTACAAAACTCACAGTGAAACGTTAGAACAGACCAAGGACTTCAGGAGTAACAGAGAGACGTTTTACAGCCTCGTCCTACCTAACAGCTCTCAGATATTCCTGCCAGCTGGAGATAGATGATTTATAAAGACAGAAAACCTAGAGAATACCAGAGTAACTGGTAAAACCTAGAGAAAACCAGAGTAACTCCCCACATTTCTGCAATCTTTCTGCCTCTGCACAGGGCTGGTAGCAGAAAAGCAGAGGTAAGCTTGGTCTAACCTCCCTAACAACATTCTCCAGTGTAACACTGGCACCCACATTAACAAGGTCAGGGGGAAGGCGCCACCAGCAGATTCCCAAAACCCACCACTGTCCGGTTGTCTCACCGAGTTTAGGCACGATGTTTTTGACCATGAAAGCCTCCCAGGAGCCAGGAGTGAACACATCCTTCCAGGGCTGCAGGATGAGCTTGGCAGAGGAGTCGCTGGGGTGCCACTTCTGCAGGGCGTTGGCCAGCTTGTTGCGGATGGGCGAATACAGCGGCTCCAGCCGCGCCTGCATCAGCGGCAGCCAGGGGTGGATCCACGAGTGGATGGGCACCGTGTCCGTCAGGGGATTCCAGCTCTCCACCTTGGGGCACAACAGGAAAGATCAACTGTTAAATTTTAAAAAAAAATCCGAAAGGTGTGGGGGATACAGGGCTCAGAGAGGCGGCCACTTGTTCCCCAGAGTGCCACGTGAGAGAGGCACCCTGGGTACAGCCTTAAGCTGTTGCAGCCCCTCGTTTGCCCTGTGCAGCTGGAAGCGCTGGTGGTATTCAACCCCACACCTTAATCCAGATAGCTCAGTATTACCAGAGATAAGGAGTCAGGAGGGCCCAATGCCGCCCAGGAGTTCCACGGAGCTGGTTTATTTCATCCACTGAAGTGGATGGGTGGAAAGAGGACGGCGAAGAGAACAAGGCCTCGTAGCCAGACTGGTTTTACAGAGTCCGCTGAGGGCACAGGGGAGGTACAGAGGCAGGGCTGAGGAACGGAGCCAATGGACAGAGGGAAGGGGCAGGGAGAGGACGAGGGCAGGAAGCAGCCACACAGGCTGCTGGGAGAAGTAGTTCTACATTCACAGGGTGTGGAGGTAAGGTTACATTTCAACCGCGAGGACTTGTGGGAGAGGCTTTTCCTTTCAAGGTCAGAAGATACATTGTCCAACACCTAGGTTATTTCCACCAGCCGGTCTCAGCCCTTTTCCCTGGCTCACCGGCTGGTCCAGCGATCCCAACAATGAACTAAGCCCAGCCACCAGCAGCATTTTGTCCAGAAGCACAAAGAGCTGGGATGCAGCCCCCCACTCCTGAATCCATCGGCAGAGGCCGCACCACAAGTGTTCGGAGATTCCGGTTGGAATTCCAACACCGGGTCAGAGCACGGCTTTGCTCTACCCAGCCCTCTCCTCTCACCTCCTTCTGCAGCTTGGGGAAGATGAGCTGATCCAGAATGTTATCCAGTATCCACACAGGAACAACGTTCACCCAGCTATCCAAGAAATCCACCATGGAGCCACAGTTCCTCGGCTGCCATCGCGCCACGATGTTTCTGACATACGGCATCCAGATCTCCCACATCAGTCTGGGAAGAAACCCCAAATAAATCAAAGTGAAGCTCAAAGCTACAGCCTGGGTCTAAATAAACCAAATGGGAGCTGTTAGTTAAAGCTGCTTCTTTTCTGTAGCTGCAAACTGGATTTTAACAGGCCCAGCAAGGGAATCCTTGGGAAAAGCTCCCTTGTGTTTGCTCTTTTCCATCCCCAAGGAAGCAGCACAGGAAGATGCTGCACGAAGTACAAACTTTACCTGTGAAAAGCATCTGTTGACAGGTCCTGCCCACTGTGGGATAACAGCTGATCATTTTCCAGCAGGCTCTTCCACTTGGCAATGATCTCCGTGCCATATGTACAGTCCTAGGAATGATAAAGCACAAATGGTCCTAATCCTTTTCCATTAATTCCAGCTGGGATCTGCACAGAGCAGGCTGATGGTGTGCTGAGCACAGCAAGCCTTCTCGCCTCATCTCAGGGCAAGCCAGGAGCTTGCAGTTCTTAATTCCAGAATCCCACACTCACTGAACTTTGAAAAGACCTCCCAAACCATTGAGTCCAACCTGTGACCCCTCCCCACCTTGTCACCAGCCCAGAGCACTGAGTGCCACCTCCAGTCGTTTCTTAAATGACTTTTAATAAAGTCCTGCCAGAGAAAAATCCCACCTTACAGAATTAATGCACCTCCAGGGAGAGGACAGCCTGAACTCTTCCAGGTGGACAGAGAGAATCCAGACTCTTACCTATCCCAGCCTAAATGGCACTGAGAACAGACTGTGCATCTCTGATACCTGACAGACAAGCCTCTCCTGATTTTGCTAAAAAACAACAGCTACAAACTTGTTTTTCACCAACTTTTTCTTCCCAATACTCATAAAATGGATTGATTTTAACCTTACAAATGCCTAAATTTTTACCCAGAAAAGGTCTGAGAGTGGGGACAGTACAGAGTTTCATTTTGTCTCTTTTCCTTTTCTCCTGACTGATCAGGAATTTAGAATCCCAGAATCCCAGACTGGTTTGGATTTGAAGGGACCTTAAAGCTCATCTCATTCCACCCCCTGCCATGGGCAGGGACACCTCACACTAGACCAGGACACTTAGGACAAGGTAACAAAGATTCCTGGAGCCATCAAGTGAGAACTGCAGGTAACTCAAACCAACATGTACCTTGAGAGGATCCCAGTTCTTGAAGTATTCCTTCATGAGAGGATAGACTATGGCCACTGCCAGGTCCACCCTGTCTGACATCCTGTACTCCTCGTAGTACTTGTCCTGCAGGGTCTCAAAGATCTTTGCACACTCATCCAAGGTCAGAGGGTTCTCACAGCCGGGCTGCATCCGCCTCTCACACTCCTCCACCATGTCCAGCACCTTGCTGAGGTTGCTGATGGCCTTCTCCTCGTGGGACAGCACCTCAGCCATCTTCTGGATCTCGTGGCTCAGGTTGACCACCATGTCCCTCTCGTACTGCAGCTGCCGGTCGCTCTGGATGATCTCCTGCTCCGTGATGTCGATGAGCAGCTGCAGGTTGTGCTCCAGCTCGGGCAGGGCAAAGCCCTGGGGCTTGGAGTCCTTGCCCAGGGGCTGCTGGGGGCTGTCATCTGGGATGTTGTGCTTGTGGCTGATCTGGCTGTAGCTGTAATAAACCTTCTGCTCCCGGCCCGTCATGTCGATCACCTGCCAGCACAAAGAACACTCTTACAAAACACTTTCCTTCATCTTCAAATAAAGGAGAAAATCCCCGACTCCAAACTGAAATCTGGAGATTTCTAAGTACCTTAATTACTCCAGGAGGCTGCTAACATACACTGTATTTGAACGAGGGGATTGTGATGCCTTAGGTTTTAACTTTTATATTTTCAAATTCTGTACTGCTTAGAGTGTAACTCTGAAGTTCCTTGTAGCCTGTAATTTCTGCTCTCTCGTGCTGGGCAGACACAACAAAGCCTCTCCAGGCTTTGCCTTCAAGGACAGCCAGGCTCTTCTAGGCCCAAAATGTGTAAACCAAAGACTAAAGGGGGGAGCAAGCTGAGGGGAATTACATCATTAAACTGGGGCTTTAACTGGAGAATTAACTGTGGTATGCAAATGAACCAAACCTATAAAGGTGTGAAGAACTCGTGACCTGGGGTCCATCTTGGGGTCCATTTTTTGGAGGCAGCCTCTGGCTCCCCCAGGGTGTGCCTTGAAGGCCCTTCAAATAAACACCTACTTTTATTCCCTTCCTCTTGTCTAGTCTCTGTTTCTAGGTGGCTGGAGAAGGCATCAATTGCTTCCACAATGGCCTTCTCCAGACACAAGGAGTTAGAATGAATAAGAGACAATTTGGGATCAGGGCTGGAAGAATCTCATCTCATCCCAGTTTCACTGAATGATTCCACAAGCAGTGATCTTGCCATTAGTTACACTATCAGTTATTGCACTTGGAAACTTTTATAATTTTATAAAGACACCTTAATTTCAGATTAGTAATTTTACTAAGTGCACACCAGACAAATCCCTTACTGTCCCTTTGAGGAAGAAGATGGTTCAAACAATCCCAAAATGGACAACTGTGCTTTCAGAAGTGGGCGAGTGTTGATTAGGACAAATGTGAAACAATTAGACCTAAATTGCAATTAACCCCCTACACACACACTTAATTTGGCACCACGTCCAGGTGACACAGGGCTATTACAGGGCTCAGGGATGAGTTCCATGAGGCTGCACAGGCAGCTCCTAGGACTGGCTTGACTTGAGGTTACAGGTGGCTAAAATGTGCTGGTGACACCAAAGGGCCCAAACTGTTCCTCAGGGGTCACCTCTTGGCTTTATCAACCTCACCTTGACCTGGGACAGCTCCTTCTGAGGGGCTGCGAGCTGCTTGTTGATCCTGCCCTTGGCTTTCAGCTCTTCCACTGTTTTATAGCTGTACTTGGGCTTTTTCTTGCCTCCATTCGGGTCCTTCCGCCACTGGCTGAGCTCCTTCTGAAATTCCTGGACAAAAACAGCAGAGTTGTGGTGGCTGCTCTTTGTCACACCCCAAACCTGCCTTTTTTTTTTACAGAAAAATAGCCATCAGATCAATGAGGAATTTGTACAGGATATAACTGGGAAGTGGTAAAGCTCATGCCAAACCAGCTTGGATGCTGTGGGTCAGTCACCCACTCTATGGATGAAGTGAACAGGATGTTCCTGGTCTTTTTTTTATTTAAACAAAAGACTATTTACATGAGGGACTCTTCAAAGGAGGGGTTCTAGCAAAGCCACTGAAACAGAGTGAGCCAGAAACAACAAAGAACATTATAGTGACGAGAAAGATCTGCCTAAATTAAATCCATGTGCTCTGTGTTTGGCTTCTTAACTAAAATGAGCCCAAACAGTTTTCTCTGGCACAGAAATTAAGAGCACTGAATTTTGTACACACAGCACAGCAGGGAAACAGCAAGAACCACACAAATACCTCCTCAGCTTCCTCTTCTGAGTCCACCACAGGGAAGTCCTGCAAGGACTGCGGGGTCCTCTCAGAGCCATAAGCACCCACAGCACCTTTGCCTTTCCTCTGCTTGGCCTCGATGGGATTGATGATACCTGGCAGGATGGGAATGGGGTCAGGAGGAGCAGTTGGTGTGATGAGAGAGAGCACAACAGCCAGGCTTTCCCTACAAGTTCCCAAAGCAGCACCACCACCCTCCCTGGCACTGCCTCTGGCACTGTGGTGCTTCCAACATCACCAATTTCCTCTGGAACCACTTCATGCCAGCACACACCAAACTGCCAAAGCACAGCATTACTCCCAACCACATTTCACTGCCTTTTTGTTCTGCCACGTAAAACAGCATCTCCTTTTCTGTGGGATGACCACCTTTGGAGTTTACTGCCTTTTTTTCTTGCTCTTTTTCTCTTGCAATATACCCAGAGGAGCAAACGACCACAGGACCCAGATCAGTGGCAGGGAAACAAGAAGGAAGTTAAAGCCACCTGGGGCTGGCAGTTCTTTAAGGAATCCCATCTCTCCTCCAAATCCCCAGTTAACAATAAACCACCAAACACACTGACAGTACCTTGAGCATTCTTCCCAAGACCCCTTCCAGGGACATATCCCATCTTCTGCAGAAGCTTCTGCCCAATTCCTTTAGTGTGTCTCTCCCAGCTGCCAAAATCCACAAAGGACTTGGAGCCCCCCACAAAACCTTTCTGGCTGGGCTTGAAATTTCCACCCTGTCAAAACAAACACACATAACCTGCAGCCCTGAGGCTTCAAATAACCAAAGTGTGCCAAATTCCCCTCAGAAAATTCTTCCCAGAAGTGATTCTGCTGTCCCCACACCACCCAGCTCACTGGAACCTCGCTTGTGCATCCATGAAGCACCTAAGGAGCTTCCTGAAATTCCTCAAATGGGAAAGGGAAGTCCTGAAAAACTCAGGCTGAAAACCTGACAGTTCTCAGGCTCCACCAGCAGATTTAGCTGAGGGTGACTCCTGATTCTTTCTGGTTTTAAATGAAAATAAGGGTTTGATTTTCAGTCTACAACATGCCTGGATTTGTCCGTTGTGTGAAAGGAGAAAAATAAAGGCAGGAAACCACAGGAATTCTGTTCTTTAAACCTCCATTGACCAAGGGGAATATTGAGAAAAATGAAAGGACTGATTCCCAAAGAGACACAATCATTATATCAATGTACAGTTGTATGGACGATTTATTATCCTGACTTTTGTTTTATCAATGATTGTTTTATCAAAATCCAGAGCAAACACCTCCCTTAATGACACATTTGGGCCTCTGGTTCAGTTATTTCTCCCTTTTTTTTGTGCTCTATTACATTTTCATTGCCTTCAGCCACAGCCTGAGTTAAATACAAAGCAGAGAACAGTAGATTCCTTGCAGAACTCACTGTTTTTAACTTCTTGGGCACAAACTCCTTGGGAATCTCCTCCTGCTTCACAGGCTTCTCGTCGTCATCCGAGTCCTCATCCGAGAGCTCCTCGGCCGCCCCCTTCCTCAGCCCAGCACTGACAAAGCTCACGGGGGCCGAGTAATCCCTGGAGCTGCAAAACGAGAGGCAATTCTGCTCCAGGGCACGTTCCTGCAGGAGCACGGGGACTACTGTGCCTTACACCCCCCCAAAAAAATGGGATATTAAACACATCGAGCTGTTTAACGCTGCTTTTGCCAGGCAATCCCCACCCTTCCCCCCGCGCTGCAGGGAGCGAGTGAAGGAGAAATCTCTACAGGGGAGGGAGTCCCGAGGGCAGCCCCGACCCGGGGCGGGCTGTTCGGGGGGTGTCCACAGCCGGGAAAGCTCCAGGGGACGGGGGGAAGCTGCAGGGAAGGGGGAGAAGCTCCAAGGAGCAGGGAGGGGGAAGCTGTAGGGATCACGGGGAGAAGCTCCAGGGAACGCGGGGAGAGAAGGTGCAGGGAACGCGGGGAAAAGCTGCAGGGAACGGCGTGGGGGAAGCTTCAGGGAATGGGGAGAGAAGCTGCAGGGAACGCGGGAGAAGCTCCAGGGAGCGGGGAGGGAAAAGCTGCAGGGAACGGGGGGAGAAGCTGCAGGGAACGGCGCGGGGGAAGCTTCAGGGAATGGGGAGAGAAGCTGCAGGGGACGGGGAGAAACTCCAGGGAATGAGGGAAGAAGCTGCAGGGAACGGGGAGGGAAAAGCTCCAGGAAACGCGGGGAGAAGCTGCAGGGAACTGGGGGAGAAGCTGCAGGGAACGCGGGGAGAAGTTCCAGGGAACGGGGAGAGAAAAGCTCCATGGAACGCGGGAGAAGCTGCAGGAAACGGGGAGGGAGAAGCTCCAGGGAACGGGGAGAGAAAAGCTCCATGGGACGCGGGGAGAAGCTGCAGGGAACGGGGAGAGAAAAGCTGCAGGGAACGGGGTAGCTCCGCGCTCCGCAGCCCCACGAGCGGGCCCAGCCCGGCCCCGGTCGCAGCCCGGCCCCGCTCCCAGTCGGGCCCCGCTCCCAGCCCGGCCCCGGTCCCAGCCCGGCCCCGGTCCCAGGCCCAGCCCGGCCGTACCGCTTCCCACCGAAGCTGGGCCGCTCCTCGTCCGAGTCGCGCTCGGCCCACACGCCGTAGGTCGCCTCCTCCTTGGTTTGGCGGTGCCGCTGCCGGTGCGGGTTGAATTCGTTCTGCAGGTCCCAGTCCGACACCTCGAAGCTCTCCATCTCCACGCCATCGTCGCCGTCCGTGCCGTACAGGTGCGACATCGACATCGTGGCGCCGCCGGGATCCCCCGGCCCGCTCAGGGACCCCCGGCCCGCTCAGGGACCCCTGGCCCGGGCACCGCCGCGATCCCCGGCCCGCTCACGGACCCCAGACCCGGCCCCGGCCGCGCCGCCACACCGGATGCGCCCCATCCACTTCCGGTTCGCTTCCGTTAGCGCGGAAGCCCCGCCCCCCAAACCATAGAGTCGCCGGGAGCGGAGCGGCCGCGCCGGCAGCGCCGCCCTGTGGCCCGGCGGGGGAGAGGGGGGCGGAGCTCGCGCTATTAAATATTAAAATATTAAATACCAAATCAACACTTTAATGGTGTCCGACACCGGGGGGTGGGGGAGGGGGTATATATTAACTCTGCAATAGCCTCTGCAGGGTCAGGGAGAGGTTGGTGGTGGGAGGGAGGGGCACACGCACCACAAAGGCTCTGCAGGGCCAGGGGGCTGTTCCTGACCCTGGGATTTGGGAACAGCAGGACCAGGGTTGCTCTTCCCGATCCCAAGAACTCGGAACAGCAGGGATGGGAGTGCTGTTCCCGACCCCGGGAACAGGGAGCAGATCACGAGACACAAACGCGATGTATGGAGTCCTCCAGCCACGGCACAGGGAATCTCCTCCCGCCCTCCCCCGAGTCCGGATTTCCACAGCTGCATTCCCCACGGAGCGCTGGGAGAGGCCGGGGACGTTCCCACCGTGGAGCACGTTTGGCCTTTGCAAATAAATGCAAATACATTCCTGGAGCGCAGTCATTTGGCAACAGTAGGAGCAAGCAATATGCTTGGAGAACCGATTTCCACGGGCCCACTGCACACTCTTCCTTCTCGGGCAACAACAGGCCATTGGCAGCGTTCTGGAAGAGACAAACACAAAGCCTCAGGGGCAGGATCCCCTCAGAGGCACGATCCCCTCAGGGACAGGATCCCCTCAGGGGCAGCATCCCCTCAGGAGCAGGTTTCCCTCAGGGGTAGGATCCCTTTGGGAACAGGATCCCTTCAGGAGCAGGATACCCTCAGGGACAGGATCCCCTCAGGGGCAGGATCCTCTCAGGGACAGGATCCCCTTAGGAGCAGGATCCCTTTGGGAACAGGATCCCCTCGGGAGCAGCATCCCCTCAGGAGCAGGTTTCCCTCAGGGGTAGGATCCCTTTGGGAACAGGATCCCCTCGGGAGCAGCATTCCCTCAGGGGCAGGATTCCCTCGGGAGCAGGACCTCCTCAGGAGCAGGATCCCCTCGGGAACAGGATCCCTTCAGGAACAGGATCCCCTCAGGGGCAGGATCCCCACAGGAGGAGGATCCCCTCAGGAGCAGGTTTCCTTCAGGAACAGTTTCCCTTAGGGGGAGGATCCTCTCAGGGGCAGAGTTCCCTCAGGGGAAGGATCCCTTTGGGAACAGGATTCCCTCAGGGACAGGATCCCCTCAGGAGCAGGATCCCCTCAGGGGCAGGATCCCCTCAGGAACAGGATCCCCTCAGGAGCAGGATCCCCTCAGGGGCAGGATCCCCTCAGGAACAGGATCCCCTCAGGAGCAGGTTCCCCTCAGGAACAGGATCCCCCCAGGAACAGGATCCCCTCAGGAGCAGGATCCCCTCAGGATCAGGATCTCCTCAGGAGCAGGATCCCCTCGGGAACAGGATTCCTTCAGGAACAGGTTTCCCTTAGGGGTAGGATCCTCTCAGGGGCAGATTTCCCTCAGGGGAAGGATCCCTTTGGGAACAGGATTCCCTCAGGAGCAGGATCCCCTCGGGAGCAGTATTCCCTCAGGAGCAGGATCCCCTCAGGAGCAGGATCCCCTCAGGGGCAGGATCCCCTCAGGAGCAGGATTCCTTCAGGAACAGGTTTCCCTTAGGGGTACGATCCTCTCAGGGGCAGATTTCCCTCAGGGGCAGGATCCCCTCAGGAGCAGAATCTCCTCAGGAGCAGGATCCCCTCAGGAGCAGGATCCCCTCAGGGGCAGGATCCCCTCAGATCAACACAGCAATGCCCGACTGAGGGTTTAAAGCCCCTGCGACACAAAAAATGGCCAGAAAGGAGCCAATTCCCAGCCCAGCACAGTGGACACACAATTCCTGATCTTCCCTCAGTGCTCCTGATCTTTTCCTAGCCCAACCATCTGCTTGTACACAGAAACTTGCTCTTAAATGAACAGTTTTAGCACCAGGAATGACATTTTATGCTTTAGCACAGAGGAAGAACATCCAACACGTCAACAGTTGTCTCTGGAGCAGAAGCCCAAGGCAGCAGCTTTGTTTTCCATCATGTTTTCCTTTGTTTTCTATCCCCTTCCTCAGGTCCATGGCACGTCCTTGGAGGCAGCTGGGGAGCAGCTCAGCTCATCCTCACATTCCATGTGTCCGTGCTGCCCGCAGGGACAGGCTGCAATAACCCTCCCAAGAGGCTGACTTTCATTCTGCAGCTTTAATCCCATTCCCAGAGCTCAGGAAAAGAATTCCTGACAAATGGCCCCACACAGCAGCATTGTTGGGAAGATCTGAGGCGACTGTGAAGGATCCCTGGCACCAGGAGCATGCCTGGAACCCCAGCTGATCCACAGAAATCACACAAACCAAGCGCCAGTCCTGGAGCAACGCAGGAGGATTTGCCCAAATCCCAAAATTAAGTAAACAGGGTCTTACCTGGAAATCATTAATTTTCTTAGTGAGAAGATGACGTGTTCTGAGTCACCTGGAAGAGCCCCAGAAAAGAAGGGTCAGCTCTGAGTCAGCATTCCCCAGGGAAGGGAGCAGGGCCCAGGCACCTCGGTGTAACCCAAACCCCCAAACCCTCAGGGTATGCCCGGCTCTTACCTGCAGGTGCCCTTTGAGATTGGCCGGTGTTTTATAATCCCCCTTTAAAACCTGTGGGAAAGAGAACCCGGAGTGACCCCCTGGAGTCAGGGGTGGCTGAGGAGTGGGGGCTGGAATGACCTTTGGGACACTTCTGTCAGGCATTCCCAACCTTCCCAGGGAAACAGCTGCACCTCAAGTGCTCTGTCCAGCTGCACCTCGATTGCTCTGTCCAGCTCCGGGCCCCTCTCTCCAGGACAGACATTGAGGGGTTGGAGTATGTCCAGGGAAGGGAATGGAGCTGGGGAAGGGTCTGGAGGACCAGGAGTGGCTGAGGGAGCTGGGAAAGGGTCTGGAGCTCCAGGAGAGGGAGCTGGGAAAGGGTCTGGAGCTCCAGGAGTGGCTGAGGGAGCTGGGAAAGGGGCTCAGCCTGGAGAAAAGGAGGCTCAGGGGAGACCTTGTGGCTCTGCACAAGTCCCTGACAGGAGGGGGCAGCCAGGGGGGGTCGGGCTCTGCTCCCAGGGAACAGGGACAGGAGGAGAGGGAATGGCCTCAGGCTGTGCCAGGGGAGGGTCAGGTTGGACACCATCAGGAATTTCCTCATGGAAAGGGTGGTCAGGCCTTGGCAGGGGCTGCCCAGGGAGGTTTGGAGTCCCCATCCCAAGGTGTCCGAGGAAGGGCTGGAGGTGGCACTCAGTGCTCTGGGCTGGGTGACAAGGTGGGGATTGGGCACAGCTTGGACTCAACAGTCCTGGGAGGGCTTTTCCAACCTGAATAACTCTGAATTCTGTGATTTTCCCTGTGTGTGTCTGTTCCCCCCTGCTCTTTCCCGACCTGGTTCAGGAGCCTCCCCTGCTCCACGAGCCCCTGGCCTGTCCCCCCCATGGCAGTGCCACTCACTCTGTGCGTGTTGTTGACAACCAGGGGGTCGGGGTGGCCGTAGTTGGGGGGGTTGGCATAGGGGTCGTAGCCCAGCCTGGCGAGCATGGGGGCGATGTGGGCCATGTCCTGCAGCACATCCCCCGGGATGTGCCCGATCCATTTGGATAACGCCTCCATGTTCACCGGCTTGATCACCTGATCTGTTGACCTCTCTATCCTGAGGGAAATAAAGGAAAAAAAAAACCAAAAGACACAATGGTTGGATTTCACGCACGTGCTGGGCTCACACAGAACTCGTTGCCACCTCCACAGAGAGCCACAGCGTGGGACCTTAAATCCCAACCCACTCCACCCCCTGCCATGGGCAGGGACACCTTCCACTAGCCCAGGTTGCTCCAAGCCCTGTCCAACCTGGCCTTAGGCACTTCCAGGGATGGGGCAGCCATAGCTTCTCTGGGCAACCTCTGCCAGGGCCTCCCCACCCTCACAGGGAAGGATTTCTTCTAAATTTTCTCCCCTTAAGCTCAAACCCTTTCCCCCTTGTCCTGGCACTCCAGTTCCTAATGAAAAGTCCCCCTCTGGCTCCCATTCAGGTACTGAAAGGTGCTGTGAGGTGTCCACACAACCTCCCCTTCCCCAGGCTGAACGGCTCCGAAGCCCCTTCCATGCAGAGCAAACGCTCATCACCTGCCAGGGCCACCAGGGACAGAGCCAGGGTGGGGCACAGCAGGGCAGCCCCGTCCCCTCACAGCCCTGCCCTGGGGAGGCAGAGCCTGGCAGGGGGTTCCACAGCCCCAGAGCCTGGGTCCTGCAGTTCAGAATCATGGAATCATTAGGGTTGGAAAAGCCCTCTAAGACCAATGAGTCCAACCATTTCCCCAGCACTGCTGGCTAAGGCCACCACTGCCCCACATCCCCAAGTGCCACCACTGCACCACATCCCCAAGTGCCACCACTGCCCCACATCCCCAAGTGCCACATCTGCACAGCTTTTAAATCCCTTCAGGGTTGGGGACTCTACTGCTGTCCTGTTCCAGTGCTTAACTCCCCTCTCTGGGAAGGAATTTTCCCTATTATCCAACCTAAACCTCCTCTGGCACAACTTGAGGCTGTTTCTTCTTTTCCTGCAGGAGGGATCCATCCTGCACTGGGACAGGGAGTTTTACCAGGACACCTCTGCTTATTACAGGAAAACAATGTAGGATGTGTGGGCTGCAGCACAGATGCACCCTGTGACCCCTCTGAATATTCAAAACCTGATCTAAGCAACCTGGACCAAGTTACTCTGAGTAAACAGGGAAGCAGAGCCAGCTGCATTCCCAGGGCACCCCGGAAAACCGGAGCAGCTGCACATCCCCCCGTGGCTCCTGTGTCCTCACCACCAGGACACCATCAACTGATGGAGACATGGATAATTCCCTTACACGGCTGATTAAATTTTGCTAAGCCTGACTTAAGCCTCCATTTAGAAAAGAAAAAGCATTAAAAGAGGAAAACAAAGTGGGAGAAGGTAAACACCCCCCCCGCACGCGGAGAGACCAGGAGGGAGTGCTGGGTGTGCCTCCACCCAGCAGGTATTGCTTTAATTCTGCAATACCAGCCCCAGACCTGGCAAGAACTGCTGCTCATCATCATTAAGCAGCACAACTAATCACACCAAGGAGGCATCTGAGGACGGGTGGAGAAAGAGGCATTAAAGAGCTCACGTTTCGTAGCAAGCAGTTCTTTGCAAATTAGAGACTGAAATAATTTCTGCAGTGTCAAGAGAGATTAAACAGTCACCTGCTCCTGAAATCCTTGCTTGACAAGCTGTTCTGTGGAGTACAACAGATTGGGAGCATTAAAGCCATCCCTTACTCAGGAACACAAACCCCACTGCAGCACAACGCGCTGTCCCTCCTCCCCCAAAGCCACACACAAACACCAGCCCTGCGGCTCTGCCCCCACTTTTAGCCTTGACTGCTTTGTGCAATGAAAATACTCCCCAAAAAGCTGAGGAAGGAGCCGAGACTCACTTGGAAAGGGACACCCCGCCGGGCTTCCCGATGAGCTCCTCGTGGTGCAGCACCGTGTCGCTCCAGGAGATGTCCAGGAACCTCATGATGTTGTGCATGGACTGCTCGGGGTGCAGCACCAGCTGCTCGTAGTAGACGGGCAGGCAGCGGGCGCGGCCGATCTCCAGGCACTGGGAATACATCACCTCGATGGCCTTGTTCCACTTGGTCAGGCAGTCCCGGTAGCTGTTCAGGTCGAAGCCGGCGATCGTCACCTTCCTCGTGATCATGGAGTGCACCGAGGCGCGCCCGTCCCGCACCATCAGCAGGAACTTGGAGTTGGGGAACAGCCGGGACAGGTACACCGAGGACTTGAGCGTGAAGGGGTCCTTGTTGCACAGGTACCTGGCGGGCTCGCCGTGCTTGGCGATCACTTCCAGGATGAAGGCCTGCATGGCTGCATCCAGCACCTGGTCCGTCACCCCCGCCTCGTCCAGGCGCATCTTCTCGCGGCCGGACTTGGACCAGGCCTGGCGCATGGCCAGCACGCGGGGGATGATGCGGGTCTCCTCCCCGCAGCGCACCTCGGGGTGGGCGTCCAGCATGGCCCTCATCAGCGTGGTGCCGCTGCGGGGGACGCCGCCGATGAAGATCAGGGGCATGTCCTTGCTGTAGCGGTACTCCACGTGGTTGGCGTCCACCATCACCAGCTCCTCGTTCTCGGGCCTCATCAGCCTGTGCCTCCTCTCGCTCAGGACCTGCTGGCACTCCAGGACCTGCTGCCCGAGGTGCAGGGTCACCATCAGGGCCACCACCGAGCCCAGCAGCAGCAGCACCCGGCGCATGGTGACCCGCATCCTGCTCTCCTGGCCGCAGGCTGGGGGCTTCAGCTCTCCGCTAGCGAGTGTCCAACCCCACGGGCATCTGCAAGAGAACAGCAGAGTCAGAGCAGCGGGGCCAGCCCTGCCCCGGTGGTGGGATGCTGACACCAGCCCAGGATTTCATCACCTCCTTCACTTATCAGCACCTCCTAGGCTTGGTGCCTTACACCCAGCAGGTAATTAAAGTCTGCCTCAGCGCACACCCAAAGAGATAATTTCTGCGCTGTTTGTGTTCCCAGAAACACGGGTTTACTGCTGCAGCACAGCTCCAGGAACGTTTTGGAGAGGAGGGGCCCTGTAAACCCAGGGACTCCTGAAAACAAAATCTTTACAGAAAGACTGTTCCATCCCAGATAAAACCCAGGCCCTCGCTGAGGTTATTCCTCCCAAACCCACGCCAGCACTCCAGCACTGCTCACCTCTCAGCCACCTGCATCCTCCCTACATTTTGTTTAGCTTAACCCTGCGGTCACAGGGGAGGGAGAGGCTGAAATAAGAGAAAAACAAAAGCCTCTCATGCCAGCTTTAAGGGTCTGAGCCAGGAGAAGCCGTTAGAATGAAACACTTAAAAATTCAACCATCTGAGCGTGAACAGCCACACGCAGCGTTCACCACCCTGCCCTGCCTTGGAGACTGACCTGACAGAGAAATCCGTGAAACTTCATCTGGCACCAAGACTTTTTGGGGTTTTCCACAGCTCGCCACGACATCCAGCAGGAAGGCTGCAGCCTCTGCGAGTGCCCAGCTCCGCTGCGTGCCCCGGAGGGACTCCCGGGAATGCTGGCACCGCTTCCCGCCCCCTCCCCCGTCCGCCCCAGTTGTGAGTGCAGGTTTTGCAATCCTCCCCTGGGCTCACCCCGGGATTTCCAGTTCTTTGAGATTATGTGGCTGGGGCAGGAGCTGAATGGAAGGAACGGGCCGTCCATGGATTCTGTTTTGCTGACAGGCCAAAGAACCGCTCCAGAAAAGCGTTTTCTCCTCTCCACGAAGGAACACATTGTGCAGTGGCCATGAGGAGCAGGGAGCAGGCAGGAGAGAGAGCCTGGAGCTGGGAAGCTTCCCTGCTCCTGCCCCGCCTGCCAGGCACTCAGGGACTCGCTCTTCCAGCTCCCCTCTTCCAGCCCCTGACATCCCACTCCACCATCCCAGACTGCTCCCATCCGCCCACTGGATTTTATCCGCTCCTGCCCAGGCAGTGCCTCTGTGCCAGCCCAGGGATGTCCTTCCCCAGCCCAGCAGCACAGCAACATCACCACCAAAACTATTTTTGCGGCTCTTTACTCCCTGGTCCACCCTGAGCAGCTGCTTGGTAACATACCAAAGCTAAACAGCCTCAGCTGCATCCCCAGGTATGAGATAAAGTGGGTGGATTTGCTGGGATGTAGATCAGAGGGACACCCAACAGCTCTGGCATTTTTGCAGCACCAAGCAGAGTCAGAGCCATTAACAAGACAAGTGCTGCTCCTTCCTGCTCTCTTCATCTGTTTCAGTCATGTAAATAGATTCAAATGTTCACCCCGAAATAATTGCAAATGCCACAAGGCCCATTTCAATGGATGGCAGAGGAGCAGGCAGGATTTAGGGCCAACTGGAATAATTAGGGCGATGCAGACCAAGACAGGCTAATTAGCAGCAAAGGCTGCAGCGTGAAAGGAGGCTGGAGCACAGAAGTGCTCTGTTCTCCAGGAGAACCAGCTGACAGGGAGCAGTTCCCACCGAGATGCTCCAGCAGCTCCGGAGGGAACAAAGGGACTCTCACGTTGTGTGCGATGGGAGGGTGGCTGGGGCTGCCAGCTGTGCCAGGGGAGGCTCAGGTCGGACATCAGGAGGAATTTCCTCATGGAAGGGGTGGTCAGGCATTGCAAAGGGCTGCCCAGGGAGGTGGTGGAGTCCCCATCCATGGAGGTGTCCATGGAATGCCTGGACGTGGCACTCAGTGCTCTGGGCTGGTGACAAGGTGGGGATCGGGCACAGCTAGACTCAAAGATCTGGGAGGGCTTTTCCAACCTGAATGATCCTGGGATTCTGTGTGTCCCTGGGGACCACCCTGCCTGTCCAGCAGGCAGGGACACAGCCCCCACTGCTCCTACCCAACGCCGCCAGCATGGGGAAGCTCTCACTCCGTGTGGGGACTGGGAAAGGCAGGTGCCCACAGGAGCACAGCTTCTCCCCACTGCTGAGCTCTGCACTCTGGCTCTGGCTCTGCCCCTGCAGGGCAGCCCCCAGACCTGGGAGGGCTGGAATGGGACAAAATTCTCCGTTTGGATCACCCTGGGATCACCCCAATGTGCTGGGAGGGCTAAACAACACCCAGAGCGTGTCTGGCCACGGGCCGGGGGCAACCGCAAACGGCCCAGCTGATTCTCAGCTCTTTCATGCAATTCTCCACGGAGAATTTCCTAAAATTTATGGGGTTCATTAGTCTGTGAGGGAAGAGGGATGGGTCATTTCCTCCCCAGCAGACGCTGTGCTGGAATCATGGTGTAATTAGGTGCAGGGCTGTCTGAGCAGAGACAGCTCTTCCAGAGACAACACCCCTTCAGATGCCCAAGCTGGCTCTGAGAGCTTCCCACTCCAGCAGGAACTAGGCAGCTCTCAGGGGCTACTCTGGCACATCCTGGCAGGGAATGGTGACATGGCAGCAGAAATCAGAGTGCCATGAGTAACCCAGGGGTGAAGCCCCCTGTGTGCAACTCTGACACGGCAGGACAGGGATGTGACCCAGGGCCAGGAGCTCTGTCCCTGGCCAGCATCAGGGCAAGGCTGGCACCCAGAGCGTGGGGGAGGATGGAAACCAGTGGGGAAGTGACAGCAGAGTGACAGGAGGTCCTACAGACAGCAAGTCTTCCCTATTGCCATGGTGATGGGGCTTGAGCATGAACAAGGCTTACACTGCATCCTGGCAGCTTGTCAAAGCAACACAGGATCAAGGGGGCACCAGTGGTGGTGTGGACAGATGTGCAATAGCATCAGACAGATGTGCAGCAGCCCCCCAGCATCCCAGGGGAGCCACACATCCAGCTGCTTGCTCTTACCTTCCCCCCGTAAGGTCATGGTGCTGCTAGTGGAGCTTCATGCTGAGCCCGTGGCCACCCCAACACCTGGTGGGGAAGAGAAGCCACAGCGTTGATTTGTTTATTTCGCACACACATCTGCTCTCCCCCTCAGCACCTTCCCCTCCTGCCCACAGCCTCCTCCCAGGAGCCCCAGGGAAACTGGTGGAGCTGGTGGTCCCAGCTCAGGGTCAGCGCTGGCAGCTGGACTTGGCACGCCTGCCCTGAGACACCAGCCACAGCCAAGCCAGGACACACAGGAGGGAAGCAGCAGGGCAGCTGCTCTTTTAGGAAATGCAGCCTCCTGGAAGGAAGAGGCCTCAGGGGGACCCGAGCAGCCAGGATGTTTAGAGCCTGGGGGGTGACAATGCACCTGGGCACAATTCCAGCACACACCGACCGCCACAGCAGCCTTGCCCAGAGGAAGCAGCTCCAGACTCGCCTGCTGCAAATGCTGAAATCAGGCACCGGTCAGACGATGACCAGAGCTCCCAAATCAGTGACAGTGAAAGGTGACAGAGCCCAGAGGACCTGCAGGCCTGGCAGGACCTCTCGGCTGCAGCCCAAGGAACAAAGCTCCTTCCAGCCTCACCACCTGCCAAGGCAGCAGCACCAGCCCCTCGCAGCATGGAAATCCCTCCAGGCTGGGAACCAAACCCCTGGACACTGGGTTTCCCACAAGACTGCCCCATGCCAGGGAGCCCAGCAGCCTTGGCTGAAGCTGTCCTGCAAGCACAGAGCATCCTGGGGACAGTCTGGGACACGGAGCTGCAGCAGAGCACCCCGAGGGGGCAGGACTCACTGGGATCACAGGATGTCACCCTGCTCCCAGGACCACAGCATGGACATGGGACCATCGTGGGGTCACTGCTGCTGAGCCCTTCCCAGTCAGCTCCCCCTGGCTGCACAGCAGCTCCTGGCCTTAGAGAATGTTCCTGAGAACATTTCCAGCAGTGACACTAATGGCTATTCCAGCTATTCCAGCCACCCGAGTCTCCTCTCCAGCCATTGAGTGTCACCTCCGCCTCAGCCCTGAGGAGAAACCAGAGGGAAACTCCACCCAGCACGAACTCTGCAAGGGCTTATCCGCAGTGCAGGCGCTTCCCTGAGAGGCTTCCTGCTCAGCCTGGCCTCCATGGATTGCAGGATTCCAGCTCCAGACCAGGCTGAGGCTGCACGGAGCAGCAGCCGCATCCCTGGCTACACTTCTGCAGTGCCACGAGCGCTGAGGTGCAGGGACAGGGGTGGTTTAACAGCCCAGAGGAGTCATCCCACTCCGGAAACAGCTCCAGCTCCTGCCCGTGCACAGACACAGGGATACACACAGGGACACACACTTGTTTGTGACTTCCTTCCTGATGCTGTGCAGGGTGTCACCGCCATCTGGGCTCCAACGACAGCTCCGACCAAAACCCCCAAGCAAAACCCCCGAGCAAAACTTCTGACCTCGGCACCTGCGCTGGGAACGGGCAAAAACCACCCCCGGAACAGGCTCTGTGCAGGCACAGCACCCTCAGCAGCGAGGAAACACCTTTTGTTAAAGTGTTACAAACAACCACAAAACCAGTTTCTACAAGAAGCCCCATATGATCAAAAGCCGCATTTTTCTTCAAGCCGTTCCCAGAAATGATTGTCATTAAGTGCAGCCTCCCCAAAAGACATAGGTGTGGCCTGGAAAATCTGAGCTCAATTTGTTGGTGCTTAATAAAAGGATGAGGATCTGCAGGCACCCTTGTGGTGGAACAGCAGCAGAAACTGTGGTCAGCAAGAAATGTCCCAACATACCCAACTCACATCTTTACAAATCAGCAATATTTAATTACGGAATTGATAGTCTCCAGTTCATTTACAAAAATAAACACAGCTTGCCTGAGGGCCGCTCTGCTGCATCCCAACCTGAGCTCAGTCCAACGCTGGCACTGCTGATGGCAGCCCTGCTTCTCCTGAGCGCTCCTGCTGGCAATTTTTATGGCAAGTTTCAAAACACCTGATGACTCCCAGGTACCACTCTCGGCAGAACTGGGATGTGGCCAACATGGAGCACAGAACATAGGGCATGGGGCCGGCCCCAATCTCCACCAGGAGCCCACAGAGGCACCACGGGGGTGGCTGCAGTCACCGAGTGCAGCGTCAGCTCTGTTGCACAACCCCCAGCTCGTGCTTCTCCACTCCAGCACTTCACGGACCAGGATTGATCCCAAGGGACAGTGGGAACAGGGTCCAACCCACCCACCCCAATGGTGGGACAGGAGCTCTGCTGCTGGTGAGCCACGGCCCGGAGCCTCAGAGAGGAGATATGAAAATGAAGCTGCAGCAGTCTAAAAAAACCCCACAACAAAAAAGAAGTCAGACACCACATGGCGAGAGCAGCACCGCTGAGAGCAGGATGGGTTTGGTGACTAAAACTAAAACTAAATCTGCCCTGCAGGTCGTGACCCCGGGGCATCCACCGGAACAGAGGCCAATCCCAGTGAAAACACAAACCAAATGCCAGCAAAAACACCTGGGGTTTGGAGTTCTGTGTCCCTTGGAAAATCCCCAAACAGCACTGGCAGCCCTGTGGTTCACACTTGCACCGCCACCATCATCCCAGGGAAAACTAACATAGAAGGTGTTAGTTCAGGGATGAGTGTTTGAGCAGCCACCTCAGCACCCAAACCACACAGAGGCTGCTCCAGCTGCATCTCAGCACCCAGCAGGCTCAGGGGGCAGAGGGGAATTTATTCTCACTGCCGAGTACCTAAAAAAATAAACCAGCAGAACCTGCTGCCCTGAGGATAAAGCTTCAGACACTTCCTGGCTCAGAAAAGCCTTCAAGGTGAGAGCCCTGAGCCACACCACTCATTCTAGCCGAGCATCCTGGCCCTGCATGCCACAGAGCCCAGGCAGGGATATGGGCACTGTGTGCCAGCCGGCTCCAACAGGCCCTAAATCACGTCAGCAGAGAATCCACAGACATCTCACAGCACAAACGGACTGCTGCTTTATCGCCTCAAGGCTGTTATGATTAGCAGAACGTTTTATTATCCTGCTCAATGCTGCAGTGTTCCTCAAACAATAAAAACCCCACCAATTTCCAGTAACTCCCCTCTGCCCATCCCTCGTTCCAAGCACGGCAATGACTTTTTATCGTCCGGCGATGGAAACCTCGGCATCCACCCTGCCAACCTCACAGGGCAACAGCCTCCAGCTCAGAGTGGCTGATTAATTATAGAATGCCCAAGGGGAAAGCTGCTGGCATGAGACAGGGATGGAGGCACCTACCCACTCTCCAGCACCTGGCTCTGTGTCCCTGCACCACAGCAAGGCTCCGGCACCTCAGACATGCGTGTGCTGAAATGGGACACGAGCTCTGCACTTCAGAGAGAGCTCCTGACTTTTAACTAACCCACAGAGCTTCACCCTTCCTTAATTACTCTGCAGCTGCTGCCTCAGGGGGACAAAGGCAAAGCCAGTGCAGGTGCAACTGCAGGGACAGTGATGCTCCCATGCTGGTTCCCCTTGTGCCCTGACCAGTGACTCCACTGCCCCACTGTCCCCACAGAGCTGGAGGAGGGGGCTCTGGGAAAGCACTGAGCTGTTCCCCAGCTCCTCTTGCTCAGGGAAGCTGTGGCTGCCCCATCCCTGGAAGTGTCCAAGGCCAGGCTGGACAGAGCTCTGAGCAACCCAGTCTAGTGGAAGGCATCCCTACCCATGGAATAGAAGATCTTTAAGATCCCTTCCAACCCAAACCATTCCATGACTCCATGATTATTCTATGATTATTCTCCATGCCTCTGACCAGGTCTCTCCAACTCCCACCCCTCATCCAGGCTATGTCCTGGGGATCCCCACAGGAGAGGGGCACAGGGCGAGGGGAACCGGGGGTTGCAGCCCCTGTGTTCGCTCACCACGCTCGATGCAAACACAGCTCTTCCCTCTCAAAACTGCACAAATATTCCCTGCAGGAATGTGGGTGTGCTGGGCTAACAGGTATTGGTGTCAGGGGAGAGTTAAACAAAGACCAGCACCAGCAGCAGCAGCATCTCTCTGGACAGCGTGTACCTGAGACAAAACTGGAGCAATGAGTTATTACCTCTACTTCAACATAAAACAGGACACTTTTCTCACTCTACTGGCCGTGGCTTTGGAGGGAACAACAGAAGACATCAAGAGGACAGATTTTTTGTAGAACCGTGATTAAGTCTGTAAGCTGTAACCAAAAAAGGCTCTTAGGAGTAGAGATATAGATACTGTTGCTTCCGGATAAAGCCTTAAGGTTCACTCGCATCTCTGCTGGTGTGTCACAACCCTTCATGTACCACACGGGTGGTCAGAGCCTGCCGTACAACAGGGAGAAAAGGAAGTCAGAGGAACTGCCAGAAAAAACACTAAGTATCTTCAAAAAATATTTTCCCAATCCACACGCCAAACCCTAAGTCTCAACAAGCTCCATTCTTGCACGCACAAAGATCAGGATCTGCAAATAAAAAGTTGCTTCTGCAAGACAAACCCCAAAACCTCAAATTTGCTTGAGAAACAAAATCAAAGTGTTTTATTTCCCCATGAAGCAGCAGCAGCAGCAGTCCCGGGGCTGGAGGCACTGCCTGAGGGCAGGGAAGGGCAGCAAAATGGAGGTGCCACTGCTCACCCTACAAGGCAGAGAGGGGACACTGCTGCACACCCCATCCTCCCCAGCTCCTCCACTCCTTCTTGTCCTGCTTCCTGCAGCTCCTCAGGAACACAGTCCTGAGCACGGACCAGCCCCAGGTCCTCCAGCAACACCCAGCCATGCTCAGCACAACGGATCCCATAACAGCAAGCGTTTGGCGTCTCCACAAAGCCAGAAACTTTGGGAAGCACCAGCACGCACTTCGGCAACATATTGAGTTTGTGGCCTCCCACTCCAAACCCCAGCGAGGACAACCAATGACTCCCGGCCAGCCCTGGCATGGGAGAAGCTCTTGTGAAACCACCGCTGGAAGGAACGGAACCGGGTCCTTCCGAGACTGCGCCACCGCTGCCTCGTCAGCCAAACCACCCCGCACGGCACATCCGAGCGCCTTCCTGTCTGCCCGAGCCCAGCTGCGAGCCCTGCTCCTCCTCTGCTGCCACTGGCAGCTGCAAACCCTGGGCCACCAAGGCCTGCGCCCCGTGTCCCTGCCCTGCACGGTGCCCGTGCCCTGCGTGCCACCCGGCCAAGCTGGCCTGCAGCCAGCTGTGAGCACAGCTGCCCGTGGGGGTGCTGGCTGCTCTCCCACCCCCCTTGCAGCTCAGCCCCTGCCAGCAGCAGCCACTCACACCACAGGATCCCTCTCAGCACCCAGCAGCAACAGGAGCGCTGGAAAAGCTTCCCCTGGCCCCAGCGCGGCAGCCTGCAGCTCCGGAGCCAACGCGCCCGTGGCCATTCCTCCATGGAGAAGCACCTGGATGCTTCAGCCCCTTCGGAGCCCCCAGTCTGGGTCTGGGGTCACTGCCTGGGAATGTGTGGTGGGAAGCAGCTGCTTGCTTCACTTCCGAGTGCTGCGCATTGAGCAACCCCCACTGCTGCTCTTGCTGCTGTCCCTGGGAGGGAAAAAGGGGCTCCTGTGGCAGGGCCAGCTCCAGCCCACCCTCCTGCCTGCACCACAGCACAGACTGGGGATGGACAGTGGGGGGAAAAGGCATCATTCGCCTTGAGAGAGGATTTCTGCAGGAATTCTGGAGGCAGACAGGGCACTAAAGGCTTGGAAAACGGAGCGAACCAAAGTGGGCAGCCAACACCAGGGCAAGCTTCTTACGCGTTCTGCAGAATCCAGAGGGAAACGTGCTCGGCCGAGGCACGAGGCTGAGGTTCCTCAAGGCATCACAAATTCATCACAAGGCACATCTGCACGGTGCCAAATAAAACCACCTGCTGGGGGTTTGTTTTCTCTCTCCAAAAATCTTCTTGACAGCCCCTGCATTTTAACAGCGCTCCTGCCATCCCACACATCCCCAAAGGCTCAGCGTATCCGTAATGCAAACTGCCTTCGGAAAAATCTCCTTAAAATAGCGGCAGAAATTACTAATACAGTTTGTAAAACCTACAGGCAGAGGAGGGCAGTGGCACGAGCCTGCCCATGCTGGTGAGCCCACCAGCATCCTGCAGACACCCTAGGGCCCAGCCTGGCATATACCCCACAGTGAAGCCCCCCAATGCCAGCTGCTGCCGACCATGCCGGGGATGACACGCACAGTGCCCAGTTCAGCTGCTGTCCCCCCAGATTCCAGGCTGCCTCCCCCGCGTGACTCCACGCAGACCCTGGGCTCCCTGCGGGCTCTGCAGCAGCTGCTCCTGCAGTGCCACACGCAGCATCCTCGGGGGCATTGATCCTTGATCCTCAATCCTTGCCGGCACGCGATGGCAAACCCCGCTCGCAGGCGCCCGCCTTGGCACTTGACAGCTCCCCACGAGCACACTGCAGCATTCCCACAAAGCACACGGCCAGCCTGGAAACCTGTTAGCACCAAGCACTCGGATCTCCCCACTCACCCTCGCTCAGTGCCCGAGCAGAGGGAGCAGCACGGCTGTGCCAAGGGGGGACGCACCTCCCAAAACCGAGTCCAAGCAGCCAGCGGGGCCTGGCAGAGGAAGGCGTCTGAAGGGATTTCAAGCTGTGAGATGATCTTTGGACAGAGCCTGAGCGTGCAAACAAACACAGCGAGGGACAGAGCAAAGGCCTCTGTGATGCAAACCATCCCCTGCCTGCAGAGGAGAGCGGCCCAGCTCACGCTGCCAGCCCTGGGGACATGGTACTGGCAGTGCCGGGAACTCCAGCCACGAGTCCCAAGGAGCTTGAGCTTCCTATGGACAAAGCGTGGACGTCACATCCCTGCCACGCAGGGCACAGCCGAGTAACAGATGGGCACTGCCAGGGGAGTGCCAGCGCTTTGAGTGGGCTGCGAGTTGTCACTGCAGCTGCTCAGGAGTGTGTCTGCAACCCTGCCAAGGGACCCACATCCGACAGCCACCCCGACCTCAGTGCTGCCAACACCTCTGGAGGCTCAGCAGAGGCTGGCACTGCCCCAGACCCACACAGGCAGCCCCCCACTGGGCTCCCACCTACCCGGGCCACCACGCTTGTCCTGATATAGGAGGGCAGTCCCAATGCTGGCCGAGCTCTGGACACCTGGACAGACGGACAGCCCCAGCCCATGGGAGCCTCTGTGTGCAGCAGTGCTTGGGTTATGGGGGCACAGCTTGGTGCTGGGCTGCCAGAGGGGTGCCACGGGAGCAGGGAGAGGGGGCTGTGTGCCAGAGAACAGAATGAGGGGACAAAGGTATGAGGAACACCCTGTACTGAGCACCTTGTCCCACCTGCCGTGCATCCTGCACTGTGTTCTGTGCACTGAGCACCCTGTGGCACCCTCAGCACCCCCTGCACTACTTGTGAGTTCAGCACTGAGCATCCTGCCCTGAACACTGAACATCCTGTACCGGGCACCCAGCACCGAGCATCCTGCCCTGAACACCCAGCACCGAGCATCCTGTACCAGGCACCTAGCACTACTCTGAGCATCCTGCCCTGAACACCCAGCACTACTCTGAGCATTCTGCACTGAACACCCAGCACTGAGCATCCTGTACCGGGCACCCAGCACCACTCGTGGGTTCAGCACTGAACACCCAGCACCGAGCATCCTGTACTGAGCACCCAGCACTATTCTAACCACCCTGCACTGAACACCCAGCACCGAGCATCCTGTACCAGGCACCCAGCACTACTCTGAGCATCCTGCCCTGAACACCCAGCACTACTCTGAGCACTCTGCACTGAACACCCAGCACCGAGCATCGCTCTGCATCCCCAGCACCGAGCACCGTCCCACTCGCCCATCCCTGCCCGGTGTCCCCCGCACCGCACACCCAGCGCTGTTCTGCTTCCCCAGCACCGAGCACCGCGCACCGTTCCGCTCGCCCATCACTGCCCGGTTCCCCCGGCACCCCCCGCACTGCGCACCGAGCATCCCCCGCCGCTCCGCGCCCCGTCCGCTTCTCCCGCACCGCCCACCGAGCCCGGAGCCGGTACCAGGCACCCCCCCACCCACGCCCGCCGGTACCGGGCACGGCCCGCCGCGCAGCCCGGCCGCTGTCACCTGCCAGCCGGGGGAAGGGGGATGGACACAGGGCAGGGGCACAGGCGGTGCCGGTGCCGGTGCCGGGGCTGGGCCGTTCCCTTCCCCCCCCCCGGTTCCCCCCGGTGCCCCCCGCACTCACCGGGGCCGCCGCCGGCCCGGAGCGGCGCGAGACGCGGCGACGTCACGCGCACGCGGGGCCGGGATCCCCGCCCGCCGCTCCGCGCGTGCGCCGCGCGCGCCGGGCACCGGGAGGCACCGGGACACCGATCCCGATCCCGATCCCGAACCCGAACCCGAACCCGAACCCGAACCCGAACCCGATCCCGTGCCGGTCCCGTCCCCGTGCCGGTGCTGTTGCCGGTACCGGTACGGGCCGTGGCCGCAGAGCCGTCCCCGAACGCTCCGCAGCGCCCTGCCCGCGGCCTCACCGTTATTCCCGGTCCCCACCCCGGTCCCGGTGCTGCCTGTGTGCAGCGCTGCCGTCACTGCCGTTGCTGTAATTAATCGCCGCCGTCGCTAATTCGCGGCGTGGGAGCGCAGGGAAATGCCACCCCGAGGTGCCCCCACCGGGGAGGGAACGGGATGGGAAGGAGGAATGAGGCCGCGGGGAAGTGCCCGGTGGGGAGGGACAGTGTCCGAGGGAAAAAGAAAAAAACTCCTTGAAAGTGAATTGATCTTTGATCGACTGCAATTTCGGCTGTTAATTAGTGCCCGGGTGGGTCCCACCGGCAGGGACCCGGGACCCCTCGCATCCCACCGGCCCCGCAGGCACGGACAGAGCCAGGAGCCCCCCCGGTCCCGCCGCTCCCGGGGCACCCCGAGCCCCCCCAGCTGAGAAGGTCCCCACGGGGGATGGTGGGGTCGGGCTGCAAAGCCTCTGCCACCCCCTTCTCGCACACCGAGGGTCTCCTGTGTCCCAGCCCCAGCACGGGGATCTCCTGCGTGAGACCCATTCCCTGGAAAAACCACCCTCCTCCACCGTGTCCCCACCGGGCTCCAGCGCAGAGCTGGCACAACCCGGGAAAGCGGAGCCGCGTTCATGCACCACTGACCCCCGAGCAGTTCTAATCTTCTGGTTTTTTTTTAATTTGCCTCACAAGGTAGAGTACATCCAGGGAATGTGCAATGTACAAGGAAAGTGCTGGGCAGGCGAGCGCGAGGGGAGGCGGGGGTGCCCCACGGGGCCCGGGACTCGTAGCTAGCAGGCGGCACGCTCAGTCGGAGGGCGCGTCGGGGGTGACGAAGGTGCCCTTCTGGTCCCACTGCATGTCCCGGATGCGGCGGATGGACTGGATCTGGGGCTGGAAGGCAGACCACTCGTTCCAGTGTCGGAAGTCTCCGGTCTCAAAGAGGTACTGGTAGCCTCTGTAGCCAGGGTACTGGTACCCGACCCAACTGCGGGAAAAGCAAACACAGGGCACCTGAGCGGGCTCGGCTGCTCCAGGATCCGGCTGCAGCCAGGGTGTGCTCAAGGGACCAGCGGGGCCTCCCTGTGCTGGGCACCAACCCCTGGGGAACGGGCTGTGCTGCCAGAAATAGCCCCATCACCCGAAACAGCCACATCACCGAAAACAGACACGCCACCAGAAACAGCCACATCACTAAAAACAGCCATGCCACCGAAACAGCCACATCACCCTAAACAGCCACGCCACTGAAACCAGCCATGCAGCGCTTTCTGGCTGCCTGAGAGCCCGTGTGGGTGCTCAGAGCTGCAGCAGCAGGTTGGGGAGGACAGGGAGCCTGGCACGAGGCAGCCGCCGCTGCAGCCTGGCTTACGTTCCACTGGGCACCTGCACGCTGCCCACGCGGTCGCAGAAGCCATAAGCCCAGAGGCTGGGCACGTCGTCCTCCTGGATTTCCATCTTGTTGCCCTTGAAGTCAGCAGACTCGTAGAGGGAGATTTTGTGGTCCTCAGCCTCCTGGGGAAGACAGAGGGAGGGTGCTGGGCGGTGTGGCCGAAGCCCTGGAGCTTTGCTGCAGCGAGGCATCGAGCAGCACGGCCCGGCCCTGGGCAGGTCCTGCCAGGGCTCTCTGCTCCCCAGCACTCACCATTTTGATGGGACGCATGGACATGAAGCAGTCGCTCCGGTAGCTGCTGGACCAGGTGTCCCAGCGAGGGTACTCGCCCTTCTCCAGGATGAACATCTCCCCACGCATGTTGGCCTGCTCATAGGCCACCCAGCTGGGGACAGAGGTGGGCAAAGAGCGGGTCAGGTGCCACCCAGCAGTTCCCCTCCTGCTCAGCCAAGCCTGCAGGATGCTGGAGGGGTCTCCAAAAAGGCTGTGGCCCCACCACCCTGCTCCCACCTTTCTCCCAGCCCAGGCACTGTGGCCCGTGCAGAGCCAGCGCTGATCCACGAGCTCCCAGCTGGAAGCTCGCTGGTGTTTGTGTGTATCCAAACCTGCAGCAGGCAGCAGCACTCACAGAGCTCCTCTTCCTCAGCTGGGGAGCACAGGACCCTGCACAGCCAGTGATCCCCCCGCTCTCACCCCGCAGAGTCAGCTCAGGACTCTGCTGTCCCTCCTGCCCGGGCTGTGTAATCCTGGCACGCCCGCACGCCTCGCTGCTCCAGCGCCAGCTAGCGCTGGCACCCGTCCCGCTGCCGTCCGTGGGGCTCACTCTGCTGCAATGTCACCTCTTCAGCAGAGCCACGAGGTGCTGCAGTGCTGGGAATGTCACGGGCTTGGGGCTTCAGAAGCCCCCGGCACCACGATAGTCCTGGATTTGCTGTTTCCCCTTTCCCTGCAAAGCAGCTCTTCCTGCAGATGCCAGCAGGGGTTTTCCTGCTGGCAGGAGATGTGTTCAGGCACCCCAGGCTGCACAGCCTCAAGCTGACTGCTAAAGCTCAGCCTGGTTGTTTTGCTTTTGTCTTTCCCTCAGTACATTTTTGGGTGCACAGTCCCATCGGTGCCTCTCAAGAAGCTTCTGAGGACCCCAATAACACCCAAGTTCTCCGTCCTCCCCCTTTCTATGTCTAGTGCAGCTTCCCAGGTATCACATCTGAGCTCCTTCCAGGCTGCTCCATCCCCGTGTTGTTTTAAGAAGAGTTGGGTATTCTGGGTTCCTAATTAAAAAATCATCAGTGCTGCGTGGTGTCATTCCAGGTGACCACAGATCACCTTCCCGGTCCCTCAGGGATGCTGTCAGGACAAGCCGTGTCCTGTGCATCCTCCCCACAGCTCTGCCAGCCGCCCTGCATTCCTGGGCACGCCGTTTCCAGCCGGGCACGGCGCGGTGGGATGCTCTTTCAACATGGAGATCATCCGTCTGCTCGGTTATCTGCTTTGGGGATCGTTTTTGTCCCTGCCTGTGTCAACTGTTCCCACGGCTTTGAGACCTGCCCAGCCCCCTCGTTGCTGCTCAGCTGCCTGGGTGCAGGCGTGTGCTTGGCCCTGCCAGCCCCTGACTGCTCCAGCCTGGGCCAAGGATCCCACCTCACTTCATCTTGACTTCTCTAAAATCTGCAGGTCCCTTGTATTCCATGGGCAGCTCTGATCTGATGGACACATTTCCTCGGCCCTCAGCTTTGCCTCTTTGCGTGCCCTTTACTTTGCACATGGCCCTGGCATCCTTCCCACCCATCCTGGCCCTCCCGTTCTCCTCGAAGGAGATCCGGGCTGCCCACTGCTCCTGTGCCAGCCCTGCTCTGCTCCGCCCAGGCGGCAGGGAAATGCCTCCTGCACGTCACATCATCGTGCCCAGGGTGCCCCCAGGGCTTTGTCCCCTCCCGCTGGGGACATCCCGAGGGACACGGTCCCCTCCATGGCTGGGGTCACTTACGGTCCAGAGGTGACAATGACGCTGCGCACCCGGTCGAAGCCGCGGTCAGCCAGGTTCATGCACTCGGCAGTGAACTCCATCTGCCTGCCCTGGAAGTTCTCCTGGTCGAAGACAACGATCTGGGGGTGCAAGGAAAGGGTTGGATGAGGACAGGCATGCTCAGGGAGGGCAGGCTGGTGCTGTGTGACCCTGCATGCCTGAGCTCACTGCTCCACGTGTCTCGCTCGGCTTTCCAAGCCTTTCTGCAACTTCTCGGATCTGGTGCCTGCCCAAGCTGAGCTGGGCTCTGTGCATGAGCAGCCCTATCCCAGCACAGGCTGAGCACAGGCAGGTTCCCCCCGAAAGCTGTTCCTGCTCCAAGATGGCCTCATCCCGCCCTTGGTTTTGCTGCTGCCAGTGCCCACGCTGGTGGGAAGGAGCTGCTTCTCCAGGTGCTCCGTCCGTGCTGTGGCCTTCTCTGCCTGGCACGGTGTCACCGGAGCCCTGGCATCACTCACCCCTGTGCCAGCCCTGCTGCAGTGCCTTGGTGGCACACTGACCTGGCATCACTGTGGCGATTCGTTGCTGGCTCTGTCACCCCCCGTATCCCTTCCACCGCCCCACAGGACCCCTGTATGCAGGGAGTGATCAGAGGGAGCAGGTGGCAGCAGCCAGCCCTGCCACCACAACCCAGGGGAGAGCACTTCCAAAGCCTGCGGTCCCCAACAAGCTGTCCTGGCCAAGGGACCCTCAGACTGTTCCTCCTGCAGCAGCTGCCCGAATCCTGTGCGTGCTGTCAGAGGGACAGAGCGGGGAGGGATGGCATCACCCACCCTTCCACACTCCTTCCCCCAGAGCAATCTCCTCCTGCCCCAGAGATGCTGCCCCTGTCCCTCAGCCCGGAGCGTGTCCCTGTGCGTGGGGAGCCACAGGGCTTACCCTGAAGGCTTCTGGGGAGGGCTCCTCGCCCTTGCTGTTTGCGACAGGAGCAGGGTCGAGGGATGGAGTTGGCGCAGGAACTGCCTTCTCCTTCTCATCCGCAGCCTGGCCGGGAGCAGCGGGTTTTGTGGTCTCAGACATCGCGGTGGTGGGCTCAAGTCTGTGACAGGGCACCAGCAGCAAGTTAGATGAAGGCATGGACGTGGGCACCCACAACCCACCCCCGGAATGGTAACTCTGGGATGGGGACTCTCAATGGGGTGGGTGGGCAGGGCCAGGAGAGGAGCCGCTGGAAGGTTCTCCAGCAGGCACAGGCAGGGGGTCCTGCCTTCACCAGAGGGATCACAGGAGGTCCTGGAGTCCACACTCTCCTTCTGTGATCAGGAGAGCCCTGAGCACGGTCCCAGCACTGTGGGGGTGCCCCGGGATGGGACCTGATGCTGTGCCGGGCACCGGGGCCGTCCCGCACGGGGTGCGCCTGGGGCAGCGTGTGGGGGGTGGGAAGGGGACAGCCCTGGCCGAGGCCCTGCTGCTGACACCCTGCTGAGGCCCCGCAGGTCAGTGTCACCGGCAGCTCCCCGGGGAGAGGAGGGCGGTGCGATGCTGAGCACCGAGGTGCTCCCAGACGTGACCACCACAGCGGTGGCCACAGCTTAGACCCTGAGTTTCCCTCTCCCCACCTCGGGTCCGGCTGCAGCCCGGTGCCCGGGGACTTTGTCCTCTTACCTGGGCAGCTGCTGCTTCTTGTTGGAGTGAGCGGGCTTGTGTTTCGGGGCGCCGCGAGGCCCCCACTTTATAGCCTGGCAAGGGCAGACCCCCGGGCGGGCGCACAATGGAACTGCCAGCTCATCAGTGTCTGCGCGGCCGCCCAGTCATCACATCCTGCAAAGCGCTGGGCGAGCTGGAAGCCTCTCCCCGGCCCCGTGCCCAGCCGCTGAACCCAGCACTTTCCTTTGTGCCCCCGGCACAACAGAAGACCTGACCGTGCCACTTTGCAGCGCGCCCGGCACCCGCTGCCCCGCGTGCGGCCGCCCCGGCAGGGCATATATAGCCCTGGCACGGCCCGGCCGGCGCCGGCACCGGCACAGGAACACCTCCCCTGCCCAGCGCCCCGGCCCCGGGCCCGCGGGGACACCCCGCTCCCGTGCCGCTGCCACCGCGGAGGGGGCAGCCTCACCCACCGTGCCCGGCCTGCAGCCGCGCTGTGCCCCTTTCTGCCCTCCACACGCTGAACCTCTCGCTCCGAGCATCACCCCGTGCCCGCAAGCGCCGGCAGCGCTGCCCTGGAGATGCCAGGAAGCGAGACCTGAGCGTTCTGAAACGCTTCAGGAGATAGGTTTTTTTCCAAACGATGTGTAATCGAAGCTGACACTTCCCGAACCACCTGAGTGCCTGAAAATGGTGCTTGTTCTCCCTCGGGAATGTCCCTGCTCACTGGCAGGGTTGTTCCTTTGCTTTTTAGCTCGTTTTTCCCCGTGCTGCGCTCACCCTGTACCACCCCTGGTTCTGCCACCACCACTCTCATGGTGCCAAACCCCACGCAGGGTTTTGGGGCATCAGCTCTGTCTGACTGGCACAGGAGGGTCGCTGGGTGGCTGCTTGGGGATACACTGGCACCAGCCCCTGCAGCAGCTCAGCCTCTTGGTGCCACATCTCCCCCACCCCATGGCACCTCGGGGGGACCTTCCCCTGAGCCCCTCTGAGCCTCTGATCGTCTCTCCTCCACCTCCACACCCCTGCCCAACACCCCCCAGCTTCCCGCAGCATCCAGCAGCAGTGGTGCCTCACCCGAGGGTGCGCGGGCAGAGGGCTCCGAGCCCCGTGTGCTGCGGTCCTCTTTTGTTCCCCTCATGTGTCACCCAGCAGTGGTGGGATCCAGCTGCACCCTCTGGGCTATTGCGCGAAATCCCGAACAAAAAGAACGTATTGATCCCTTCTTTTCCCGGCGTTTTTCGGGAGGTGTGCTGTGCCCGTGACATGGCTGGGTGCGGGGTCTGCTGCCCCATCACCCTGGGCACTGGCCCAGTCTGGTTCTCACCTTGACGCTGGGCCGCGTGTTTTGTGATTCACGATTTCAATTTGCGCTGGTTTCCATGGTTTTTTATCCAGATCTCTAATTTAACCTGCCCTCCCTTCCTCCCAGAGCCGGAGCGGGTGTTCTCCCCGTGCTGCCTCCCCTGTGCCTCCTGGGCATTAATCAGCAGGTCTCACGCACCCCCCGCTCCTGACTCTGCTTCCCCTCCCAACCTCCAGCACCTTTGAACCTGGAAAACCAGCTCGGAGGGGCCGAGCTCTGCTCCTGATGGCTGCTTTGCTCATTACTGAATGCTCTGCAGCCCCGTGGGTTTCCCTGAGCCAGTGCCGTGGCAGGGCTGACAGCAGGGATCTGTCCTTGGCCATTCCTGAGCCCCTGGACACAAAATCTCCGCCCTGTAAAGCCCCTCGCTGGCACGGAGGAGCCTGTGGGATGCGCAGCTCCAGCACAGCACAGAGCTGCCCCAGCAGCAGATGGCCAGAGCTGGCACAGAGTGGCCGCAGATGGCACGGGCATGAGGGTTTGCTCTGCCCTGCTGAGTCCCGCTGCTCACGGAGTTCCCGCTGCTGCATCCCTGCCTGGCGCTGAACGGCACCACGGGGGCACCCGGCCACAGCCCGGGCTCCAGTGGCCACGTCCTGCTGCCAGGACACACTGTGGCCAGCAGGCGAGTGGTGGTCACTGTGCTGGTGGCCAAGCTGAGTTTAGCTCAGGCCACAGTGAGAGACCGGGGATAAATTGTGCCCATGCCAAGAGGGCTTTTGCTGGGGTTGCAGGTGGCAGTGAGAGCCCGTGCAGCCCTGCTGTGCCCTGGGGCAGCGGGTTGTGCTGAGCCTCCCCTGCTGCCCTGCCCTGCCCTGCCTCCCCCAGGGTGCCCGGGGCTCACAGGACTGCTGCAGCTGCACGAAGAGGGCTCTGGCTCAGCCTCCTGGCAGTTTCCTGGCAAATTCTGTCCCAAAACACAGCTCTCCCTGGGAACATGAGTTTTCCCGTTGGGCCCAAGAGCCTCTTTTGCCTGCTGCCCACTCTGAGGGGCAGGCTGGGTGGGTGCCTTTGCCCGGCCTTTGGAACCTTGGCACCACCCTGGGGTGATTTGTGAGGTGTGTGGGTCACTGTGAGCAAAGCTGAGAGGTGTTTAGATCCCTGAAATATGGGTGCAGCAGACTCTTTCCAGTGCACAGAGGCTGGAAGCTGCTGCAGCTCTTCCCAAATCATGACCTGTGCCTCCAGTCCCTCCCATGCCTTTGCAACACCCCCCAACAATTCCCGTGCCCCTGGTCCCCACTTCTTATGGTGTCCATGGCTGTTGTGTGCCCAACCTGCAACGAGATGCCCCAAATTTTGGGGACAGCTGCTCTGCCCTAGCAGGGAGAACAAGTGGAGATGTGTCCTTCCTCCCACTTCCCAGAAACGGGTGAGGAAACCTCTCCGTGCCCTCAGAGCACGGCAGCACTGCCCGAGGGCAGGGGGAGCACTGCCCGAGCTGGGACACGGCCCCAGCCCAGCCCCACGCCGGGGAGGGCACACGGCAGCAGCGCTGGCAGAGCCTGGGGGCGATGCCCTGGCTCTGGAGCTGTGGGGCGAGGGTCAGAGCCTGTGCCCGGTGGGCCAGCTCGACGTCCCGGCTCATCAGCGTCTCTGACACGGTGCCTTTGTTCTGCCCGGTCCCTCCTCCCCGCCATGTGCTGAGTTAGGGGTTTCAGTAATGCTCCCCTGGGCTCTGTCTCTATCTGGAGGCTATAAAAACCCAGCCGGAGGCTGCTGGACATGTCACCTCCCTGGGCACCAGTGCCTCACCCCAGGTAAGCGCCAGAGCCTGGGGCAGCTGCCCAGTGCCAATGGCTGGGGCCTGGCAGCAAGCAGCTGCGGGAACATGTGGAGGAGCATCCAAAATCCAGGGCTAGACCTCTTCTCCGCACTGGGAGCCGTGGCTGGGCTTGGGGGATCAGGGGCTTCGCTGGCTGTGGCAGTGGCAGGGTGTTGATGCTCAGTGTGGGCACACAGCCACTTCTGCAGTGGTGCCGGTTCAGCACTGCCCTGCCAGCACCAGGGCTTTGGCTCAGGGAGCTGCCAGTGGGAGGAGGAGTTTCCCTGGGCACGGGCAGGGATGTCTGCCAGGGCCAGGTGCCCGCTGCTCTGCCCGGCCCTGGTGGCAGCTCCAGCTGGGCGGGGAGAGCCACAGAGCTCTTCATGTGCTCCAGCAAAGAGCAGCCCCCTTGTTGCTGTCACCCACACTGCTGGTGAAGGGATGTGCGTGGGCTCCTGAGGTCGTTCCCATCTGGGCAGAGGGGCAGCTTTAACAGTGCCCTTCCCCTGTGCTCCGGCAGAGCCACCATGACCCACCGCTGCAAGAAATCCTCCGGTCTCTGGAAGGTATGGGAGCCTCGGCAGGACCCGCACCACGCCCTGTGAACACCTGGGAGTGGAGCTGCAACATCCGCTCGGGGCCTTGGCACCCCCAGAGCCCCCTGACTCCCTCTATTCCCCCCAGATGGTGGTGTGGGATGAGCCTTTCTTCCAGGGCAAGAAGCACGAGTTCACCACCGACTGCTACAGCACCCTGGAGCACGGCTTCAGCACCGTCCGCTCCTGCAAGATCGAGAGCGGGGCGTGAGTGGGGGTCCCGGGGCACTGCCACCCCACGGTGCCGCGGGACCCCACCGAGATCGGGGGGGGGGGGTTGGAGAATGGAGGCCTCCAGTGCCTTTTTGTCACCCGAGCCATGGGGCTGCCACCTCCGTGGGGCACCGCGGGGCTCAGCGAGCGCAGCCCCGGCTGTGAGTGGGGCGGTGGGCACGGCCGGGGGTCTCACCCCTTCCGCCCCGGCAGGTGGGCAGGCTTCGAGCACTGCGGCTTCCAGGGGCAGCAGTTCGTGCTGGAGCGAGGCGAGTACCCGTGCTGGGAGGCGTGGAGCGGCAGCAACGCCTACCACGTGGAGAGGATGTGCTCCTTCCGCCCCATCGCCTGCGCCGTGAGTGCCCCGGCCCCGGCTCCCCCCTGCGGCCCGGCCCCCGGAGCCCACCGCTGGCCACCGGCAGGGTGGCAGTGCCAAAGCCGTGCCCGTCTCGGCCGCAGGACCACGGGAGGAGCAGGCTGATGCTCTTTGAGCAGGAGAACTTCCAGGGCAAGCGGGCGGAGATGAGCGACGACTGCCCCTCGCTGCCCGCCCTGGGCTGGGGCAGCAGCACCGTGGGCTCCTTCCTTGTCCGCTCCGGAGCGTGAGTACCCGGGGCTTGCAGCCTGCCGGGACCCGGCACCGGGGCACGCAGCGGAGCCGAGGATGCTCTGGAAGCTGCCGGGACCCTTCCCGCAGCGCGGGGGCTCCGCGGTGCCACCCGCCCCGAGCCGCCGCCGCTCTCTGCTCTGTCGCAGGTGGGTCTGCTCGCAGTACCCGGGGTACCGGGGCTTCCAGTACCTCCTGGAGAGCGACAGCCCCGCGGGCGAGTACAAGCACGTGCGGGAGTGGGGGTCCCACGCGCAGACGGGCCAAGTCCAGTCCATCCGCAGGGTGCAGCAGTGACCGAGGGGCCGCAGCCCCCGCGCCGCTGGCCGCGCTCCTCGGGCACCGCCAGTCCCGCGGGGCGGCGGGGACAAAGCTCAATAAAGGCTCGGTTGTCCAAGGCGGCGCTGGCACTTGGAGATGTGGGGCCGTGGGGATGCGTGGCCGGCAGCGATGCCCCTCTTGAGGGCAGAGCGGGGCTCTGCAGGGGCAGGGATGAGGTGGAGGGGGATTTTTCTGCCCGGATTGCAGGCCCAGGGGCTCTGTAGGATCCCACCACCCCACAGGCACCATCTGCTCCGCCAGCACCTGCCAGGGGCTGGAAGGAGCTGCATGATGGAGCAAGCTGCAGGTGCACACTGTGCACCTATCCCCGCCTCCGTGCCCACACTGTGCCCATCCCGGCGCTCTCACACACCTGTACACACCCCTGCACCCATCCCGGCGCTCATCCCTCACTCCCGCACACGTAGTGTGCAGCCAGAGCTGGGAATGCAGCAGAGAAAGGCTGGCCTGGAAAAAGTCCTCATTTCAGAAAAGCTCCGGAGAAAAGGTTTGATGTGGTGAAAATGTCCCATCCATGACATTTGCAGCAGCAAGGCCACCAGCGGAGGGAATGCTGCCCAGGAAGGGATTCTCTCGGCAGGAAATCACAATTAAAAAGGCAAAACAGAAGAAGAAACAAAAAGTTTTGGGATGGTCTGAGTGAAACCCTCCTGCGCCCCAGGGCAAACCCGTCCGGGGCCGGCAGCCAGCGAGACGCGAGGAGCGAAGCTTCCCGTCCCCTCCACGGCCACAGCTGAGGGGGACCCCGGCCTTGGGCACCCCCCTGGGCCTGCCCAGCCCCTCCCCAGAGCCCCGGGGAGAGGCGGGGTCCGGGAGCGGGGCCAGCACATGGCCAGGCACGGTGGGCAGCTGGCGGCGAGACCGGGGGTCCCCGGAGACCCGGCGGGGATTTGGAGAACAATACGGGAGCCCAGCAGCTGCACAGCGCTGCGGAGGGGCTCTCACAGCCCCCGGACGGGCGGGGAGCTGTCCCCGGCATGGGGGGGGGGCTGTCCTGGGACAGGGCTGTGTCCCCAAGCCGGGCTGGGCTGTCTGCTCTGCGTCCCCACCGAGCCCGCCGTGTCCCCAGGGGTGCGCCCGGCAGCTCCTGCCCGCGGATCCTTGTCCCGCGTCCCCTGGGTCACACCCACGGCTTGGGGAGCCCGTGACCCCACGGCGGACGATGTCCTGGCAGGGGGTGACAGCGGCCTTTGCAGCAAAGGGGTCCCCAGGGTTTCCCGCAGCGGGAGCGGTGCGGGGAAAAGGTGACTCGGCCGCATTTCCAGCATTAAAATTTAATGCGAGTTGCAGCATCCTCCTGCGCCGTAGGTAGGGCCGGGGGGGCCGGGGGCTGCTGGAGGAGGAGTTTGCTTGGCCGCCTCTTCCTCAGGGATGCTCTGGGAAAGCTCCAGCACAAAGGAGCGGCGCGGAGGGTTAGGAGCGAGAGGAAGCGGCGCCCCCCAGCCTCAGCCCGGCCCCCCGGGAGCAGGTAACGCACCGCGGACGTGGCTCCGCTCCCTGCGGACAGGGATGGGGCACCGGTGGGGTTTGGGGGCCCCGGGAGCCCGGAGGCAGCCCCCACCTCCGAGCGGGAGCGGGGGGCGATGTCGCCCCGGGACTCGGAGGGTCCTGCGGGCATCGCTCCGGGAGGTGCGGAGCCGGGGGGCGCGGCTGCTCCCTCTACTCCATTCCCCCAAAAATACCCCCGTTCTCAATATTTTATTCCCTGGTTATAAATAATCCCACTAGAGCCCCCCCAACCCCGGCAGGACCACCCCGCTTTTCCCGGGAGTGCCAGGCCGGGGCAGCCCGGGCTCCCTCCCTTTGTTAGGGCCGGGAAGCCGCGCATCCCGCAGCGTGTTCCCGGCCATATCCCGGCCCGGAGGGCGATCCCGCTGATCCCGGTCCGGAGGCAGCACTGGGCAGCCTGGCCCCTCCCCGGACACCGCCTGCAGCCCCTCGGCCCAAATCAGAACTAACTGCTGCTCCGCTTGTTTGTATTTTTTTTTTTCAGAATCCTCATCAAGAATAGGGCTCCTGCCAGGTAAATGGATTCTTGCCTGATTTTCAATGCTCCTGGGAGGATTTGTAGCCAAAATGCCGTTTTACTGCTTTGTCTCGAATCCCCCATTTTCTCCTAAAGCTGATGATCCTAGGCGAGGGTGAGAGGCGAGGCTGGGGCCAGCAGCCCCAGGGCACAGCACAGCCTTTCCTTTCCCTCGGAGTTAACCTGGCAGATGCTCTCCTTGCGGAGCCATTTTCTCTCCCTCATTGTCTCGCAGCCTTTTGTGTGTGCGGGTAGGTCCTGCCGGGGGAGCCAGGAGGAGCACAGAAATAATCAGGTTTTCAGGCGTTCCGGGCTTGCAGGGAGCCTTTCACACCCTCACATCCCCCTTCTGCCGGGCTGCCCAGCCCCAGAGCTGCAGACAAAGGCAGCAGCGCCTGGCACCACTGCAGCAGCACCGGAGCCTGGGCTGTGCCAGAGCCTGGGCTCTGCTGGATGGCAGCGAGGGTCGGGCAGCGCTGGCACTGCACAGGGCAGGGGGGTCTGGCCACCCCGCTGGGGTCTGGGGGCTCAGGGTGCCCGGATGCCACATCCCAGAGATCATCTCTCCAGGGTCTCTCGCTGCAGCGCCGTGCCTGCTGTGCCCTCACCTCCCCACTCCTGCCTGCAGCAGAGCTGGGGCTGCTCTCCCTCCCGCCTCACTCGAGGAGGGGGTTTAGCCCACATTTAATTCGGGTGTCCAGCCCCCCAGGGCGTGGCAGAGGCAGCTCAAGCTCGGGCCCCAGACGAGTGTTTAGGTGAGTCCTGCCTGCACAAAATTGTTTTTCCCTCCCTGTCTCCCGGAATCTGCTTCATTCCCAGGCCAGAGAGGCCATCCTGCCCCCGTCACGTCCCGCCTGCCCCACCACAGGCACCTCCCGCTCGGATCCAGGCAGGGCATCCATTTGCCAGATGCTCAGTGGCATCTCCACAGCTCATTCCCGCTGCTCGGCCCCACCGCAGCTGGGCTGCCAATGCCGCCTGGACGTGCTGTCCCCACAGGAGGGACGGTCCTGCCTGCGGCGTGCGGTGACAATGGAGCGTGGGAAGCAGGGAACTGCAGAGTCATCACGGCCCCGCTCCCCCGGGACCTGCTGCCGTCCTGGTTTGCCCAGGCGGGCAGGGCAGCGCAGGGCAGGAGCAGGAGCAGGACAGGGCAGGAGCAGGAGCAGGGCAGGGCAGGGCAGGGCACAGACATGGGGTGGCTGCTGCAGCAGCCCTGTGTCCCCAAATCCCCGAGGAGATGGAGCACCACCCACCACAGCGTGGCTGTGACCGCCAGTGGCCCCAGTTTAACCAGTTCCTGTGGACCCGCGGGGTCCCAGTGACCCAGCTTAGCCACAGGGCAAGGGCAGAGGTGGCAGCAGCAGCAGCGGCAGTGACAATGCCAATCAGTCTCTGCCTCCAGCAATAGGTAGGGACAGTTTGGGGCATTGCCACCATTCTGGGTGTGGTGGTTCCTGGTGTCCTCCTGTGCCTGGTCCAGCTCCCCATCTCTGCAAGGGGACAGGGACAGAGGGGTCAGTGCCCAACCCTCCTGGCAGGCTCCTGCCAGCTCGGCTGGGCTGTGCCTGAGGACGGTGCCCTGTTGCTCTCCCTTGCTGCGTTGGTTGTTTCTTTTGCAGCTGCTAATGACTGACCTGAGGTCTGTTCACACAGTCCCCTCGCTGCCTCCACGGCACGGAGCCACACGGAACAGGGGACATTGCACAGCACTCCCGTAGCTGGTGACCACAGGTAGGACTCTGGGGAGGGGACACGGGTGGTGCCAGCCCCATGCTCTCCCACCTCTCGTGAGCTGGGAGGGTGCTGGCAGTCAGGACCAGCCTTCCTCCCCAAGGCCCCATTCCCTGGTGGGTTCTCCCCAGGCCCCAGTGGGGTGCAGGGGTTCGCATCATCCCCAGGGCCACCTGCATGACAGGATGTGTCCCCTACCTGTGCCCAGCAGTGGGGATGGGGCGGCTGCCACAGCCCAGGGTCTCATAGCATCTCTGCTCCCCAGTGCCACCGCCCCAGGGGCACGGCCCCAGCTCCTGCCTGGCCAGACTGACCGTGTCCGGAGGGGAGCCGGGCTCAGGAGCCGCCATCACCACCAACACCACCAACCACCAACACATGATGCCAGAGCCTGGCTGGCCCCAGCAGAGAGCCCCGGTGCCCACTGCCATGGCATGGAGCCAGGAGCCTGGCCACCGCAGGGGACACAGCCCAGGAGAGCGTGGTGGTGACACCTGAGGACGCGGAGCTGTGCGTGCATGCGGTTTTCCTGCAAGCTGCTGGGGTGTCCTTGCCTTCCCCCAGATCCATCCCCTTCCCTGAGCACAGTGTAGGAGGAGGGAGAAGGGAAAGGGAGTGGTGGCAGAGCTGTGCCAGCTCCTCATGGAGACACCAAGGCCAGAGCCCCAAAGGGACTCTGTTTGTCCCCACTGATCCTGCCCTTCCCTTTGGCTGCCGGTGAAGTCCTGGTGCTTTCTGCTCTGGAGGTGCCATGCCTTGGCAGGACCCTGCCTCTGCTCCCCTTGGAGAAACACCAGGTTTGTGGAGCATCCAGGAGTGTGGGGAGGAGCATGGGCAGTGAGTCCTCCTCCCGTGGCCTCTGCAGTGGCCCCATAAGTGGCTGGGGCCGTGTCCTCATTGAGCAGCCACCCGGGCCCACGACCCCACACAGGCAGAAGGGCAGGGGGTGCAGCGGGCTGGGGGCAGACACAGCTCATGGCAGGCGTTACAGCCTTGAAGTCCAAACTGGAAAAGCGTCCTCTTGGGGACCAGAGGAGCTCGTGCTGTGGGAGGAGGTGACCCAGAGGGATGTAGGGCAGAGGCTTTCCTGGGTGCCCTGTCCCAGCCCTGTTTCTCAGGGCACAGTGTTCCTGCTGCCCTCAGAGTACTGCTCAGCCCCATGGAGAGGCAGCTCCTGATGGGGAGGGGGTAAGCTGTGTGCCACTTTTCCTCTGCTCCATGGTGGTTTTCCCTGCTGGGGAGGTTTTCCCTTCTCCTCCCCGCACATGCAGTGGGAGCTTGGTGCAGACCTGGAGCAGCAGTCGTGGTCTCTGCTGGAGCCCTGCTCTTGCAGAGCTGCCTGGAGCCTCACCCCAGACATCACCAGCAATGCTTTCACCCCTTCCTCCTCTGCTTCTTCCAGCTCCTTTAGAGTCCTGTAGGCACTGCTGGCACTGCCTCCTCCATGCGTTGCCTCTCACCTTTCCCAGTCCCGCGGGTGGGAAGCTCACGTTGTGAGAGGACGCTCACTGCTGAGGCCTTTGGTACCTCCCTGGCAGGGATCAGAGGGGCAGATGCCTGCCGAGCATTTCATTCAGAGACAGGTTATGTAACATCAGCGAAACCCCCCACTAACACCTTCCCTAATGTCAATCCGGTGGCAAAGCCCAAAAACGCGTCCTGCTCTCGAGCCAGAGCCCTGCTGCTGATGGGCCTGGCTCTGCATGCTGCCAATATTAACCTACTAACCTGCTGGGACCCCTGTGCCCTCCCCGGGGCTGCCACAGCCCCTGGCACACGGACTAACCCACTAACCAGCCCAGCGCATGCCCTACTAACCCACAGCGGCCCTGCCTCGCGCCCACTAACCACAGCAGCAGCGCTGCCTTTAAAGGGGAACAGAAAAGCTGGAAAAGGGCTTTGGAAGTGCCAGGTGTCAGTGCCAGGCTGCACGGGCAGAGACGGGCAGGGGCAGCTAGGAGTGAGGACTGGCAGCCCCTACCCAGCACTGGGCAGGAGTGGTGTCTGCGCAGGCAGCCCCAGCCCTGGCTGTGGGCAGGAGAGGGGCCCAGCAGCCCCTGCCCATGCAGGCAGCCCCAGTCCTGGGTAGCAGAGGGGACCAGCAGCCCCTGCCCATGCAGGCAGCCCCAGTCCTGGGCAGCAGAGGGGCCCAGCAGCCCCTGCCCATGCAGGCAGCCCCAGTCTTGGGCAGGAGAGGGGCCCAGCAGCCCCTGCCCATGCAGGCAGCCCCAGTCCTGGGTAGCAGAGGGGACCAGCAGCCCCTGCCCAGGAAGCAGAGGGGACCAGCAGCCCCTGCCCTGGGCAGCAGAGGGGACCAGCAGTCCCTGCCCCGGGCAGCCCTCGGCGGCACGAGGAGAGGGTTTCTCCCCACACGCCCTGCCCGGCTCTGCCTGTGGAGCCTGTTGCTGACTAGGAGCCTAAAACGGTTTTATCAGCAGAAGCTTTTCAGTTCCTTTTTAAGCCAGTAGATCTCTGTTACTAACACATTCCTGAACTGAATTAAACAAACTAACCATTGCTGCTTTTCTCTTCATTTCTCTTCCAGTGTGTGTGTCCTCTAAGGCAGACCAGTGCCCTGCTTCTGTTACTAACCTGTACTTCTGTTCCCACTGTACTAATCCGCCCTGACTGTTTCTCTCTTGCTACTAACAATTCTCTTTGCACTTTGCCTCTCGGCTGCTGTTTGCCATGACAAGTGACGGTGGCTCCTCCTGGACTCACTCACCTGCAGCACCCGATTTTCGGTGCTACTGAGCATCCCTGGCTTCCATTTGGTACCACGGGAAAGAAGATGCTCAGGCTGGGGCGCTTTGAAAATTTCCCTCTTGGCCCATTTTCCAACCAATTTCATGTGGCACAACGAGGAAAAGAGGCTGGGTGGCAATAGGGCAGTACAAACCCATTAATAATGACCAGTAATGGTTGTAAAGGTCCGGCAAACCCAGTTTGCAAAGAGATTCAGCCACAGAGCGAAGCTATTGCCGTGAGCCTGAGCTTGGGGCTCTCCTGAGGCCCCAGGTCACCTGTCATGGGGAATGTTCTCGTGCTGCTCCCAGCATTGGTGCTCTTGGGCTCCTCTCTTCACCCCCTTTGTGTCTCCACAGTTTCTCTTGTGCCTGGTGCATGTGGAAGCCGCTGCTGGCAGCGTGGCCCCGACTAACTCAGCTCCGAGTCACCGCCGGGTTGGTACCTGCAGGGTCCCCTGGCCCCAGCCAAGGGCAGGGCTGGGCAGTGGGTGTCTCTGCCATCAGGTGATGGGGGCACAGCCTGGGCTTTGCTTTCTGTCCATCTATCAGCCAGATGAACGTCCCTGGCCTCTGCAGGGAGCCAGGCCCTGGCCCTCTGGTGTGGGTTTGGCACATGGCAGGGCACCGACAGCGTTCAGGGCTGCCATGAGCGGTGGGGCAGAGCCAAGCCCGCTGTGCCAGCAGAGGATGGTGGCTCTGTGCTGCTGGAGGGACAGGCTGGCTCATGAGGACACCTCAGGCCGTGCTGTTGGGGGGACACTGCACCCCTTAGCCGAGGGTCACGGCAGCTCTGTCCTGGGGGACAGATCCAGACAGGGTCTAGCTCTGGCTGGTATCTCTTGGCTGTGCCTTGTGCTCGCTGCTGCCGTGCCGAGGGCCTCCCCAGACCATCTGCTGTCACTGGCTGATGTCACTGCCGCTCTCCTGCCCGTGCTGGAAGGCAGAGCCGGAGCAGAGTCTCCTGGGTGGCCCCATGACGCTGCCACCTCCCCTGGGCATCCCCGCTCTGCACTAACCCCAGGCTGCTCCTTTAGCTGGGGGGTCTCTCTCAGGTTGATGGGGGTCCCCTCCCCACCCAGCCCCGTGTCTGTCCAACCTCCCCCTTATCCCACTAATCCCCCAACTCCCCTTCCTCCTCCACGTGGCGGGCACCAGGATGGGTTTTTGGGCTGATGCTCCTGTGTTTGATGGAAGGGGGAGGCAGGGCCCTGCTGTAGGCAGAGTGGGGAGCACAGGGACAGGAATGGACCAGGAGGACCAGACAGGTCAGGCCCAGGGTGGGGCAGGTGTGGGACTCCTGCAGAGGTCAGGAACACCATGACCATGGGGCTGGAGTTGTCAGAGCCCACCACTGCGAGGGACTCTCCTCCCTGCCCCACAGACCCCTCTTTCTGCTCCAGAGCAGCCTCAGTGCACACAGGGGGCCCTCCCCAGGCTTGTCACTGAGGGGACCCATGGGAGGTGTCACCCTGAGGGCCCAGAGGATGCCCTGGGCAAGTGTCACCTTGCACAGGCCCCTCGATGCGGCCACCAGTGCTTGTGGGTGGCTGCTCCCCCTTTAGAGCGGGGCAGGAAGGAAGAGAGGCTCCACCAAACAGCCAGGTTGCTCCTTTGCTCTGCTCTTGCACCTAGGGGCTCCCTGTCCCTGCTCCCCAATTCCCGTGGCAGGCAGGAGTTGATGTCTCTGTCTGTCCATCCCAGCGTGCCCCCAGAGCTGCCTGGAGAGGGGCACAGCGTGCAGACCCCCCTTCAGCTGAGGTGGTGGATGTGGGGCTGGGGCACCCCACCAGGTGCAGCCCTGGGGTGCACTGTCCTGCCCAGGGTGCTGCAGCCCAAGCTGGCCAGGGCTGCCCCTGCTCTGTGGGTGGGGCTGGACACTGGCCAGGAGTCCCCTAAGTCCCCACAGCCCCAATGATGTCCCCACTGCCTGTAATGTCTACTGTGAACATGGCAAGTGTGCAACCACCTCGCAGTCTCCTGTCTTTGTGCAGTATGGGGGGCTGGGGGAGCCCCTGTGTGAGGCTGGGCTGGGGGTGGGTGACCCAGCTCCCACGGGAGCGTGGGGGGAGGACAGAACAGGCCGTTCTCGCTGCGGCCACCTCGCCATCCTGCTGAGGAGCCGGGGCCCCCCGGGCTGTGGTGGAACCGGAGGGAGCAGAGACGCCCCGGGCCCTGGGTGGGCGGTGGGGAGAAGGGGCTTCGTGCCGGGCAGGGCTCCGCGGAGGGCAGGATGGGGGGTCACCCCCGGGTGGTGGGTCTGGGTGCGCGGTGCCATCGCCCAGCGCGGGGGAGCACAGCGGGCACCGACCCCAGGCTGCCTCCGAGCCGGGACAGCCCCGCGGGGCCGGGAGTGGGCGGGGGGAGTGCGTAGCGGGGAGGAGGCTGCGGGGGATGCGGGGATGAGGGGGATGCGGGGGATGCGGGGATGCGGGGGATGCGGGCGATGCGGGGATGCGGAGGATGAGGGGGATGCGGGGATGAGGGGGATGCGGGGGATGCGGGGATGAGGGGGATGCGGGGGATGAGGGGATGCGGGGGATGAGGGGATGAGGGGGATGAGGGGATGAGGAGGATTCAGGGATGAGGGGATGGGGGGATGCGGGGATGAGGGGATGCGGGGGATGAGGGGATGCAGGGGGCTCGGGGCACTCGCCGGTACCGGGCCGGGCTCGGAGGGCGGCGGCAGGTGGAGCTCGTGCTCCAGGAAAGCCCCTGAAGTGCCCAAGGCCAGGCTGGACAGGGCTTGGAGCAACCCGGAACGGTGGAAGTTGTCCCTGCCCATGGCCGGGAAACGGAACGAATGAGCTTTCAGTGCCTTCCAACACAAACCATTCCACGATTCTGCGATTCCAGCCTGGGACACGATGGTCTCAGTGAGCAGAACAAGGCGGCTGCCTGCCCTTCTCCGGAGGGGGAGGCTGGACACCCCCTCCGGCTGTGGGGAGGGGTCGCGGCTCCGTCCCCTCCCGGCTGTTCCTGGCGGAGAAGGAGGGCAGCAGCCAAGCCGCCGTGTTTATTTTCCCAGCATTTTGACGTGTCACAGCGAGTGCGCCCAGCCCGTGTTGACAGGGAATGCGTACGAGCAGGAGAAATGATGTTCATTTACATCAAACTGCGCCGCGGTTCTGCGGAACGGATCCGGGGCATTTTGGGGAGCTCGGGGCTCTCTGCCACAGAGGAGCCCTGCGGGAAGGGCTTTGCCGGAGGGATCGTGAATGCCCCGAGCACCTTTCCCAAACGCCCCAGCGCTGGCCATGGAGCTGCCGAGGGAGCCAGGGAACCACGCAGGGGGCCAGCCCAGGGAGCAGGTCCTGGGCTGCCCCATGCCCACAGCTCTGCCCAAGTCCGCCTGCACCGCCCTGCACGGGGAAGTTCCCTGTCTCCGTTCCCACTTCCACAAACAGGACATCAAAAATCCCCGCAAATTTTCCATTTCCTCCCTCCGTTTCAGCCGGGAGGAAAATGCAGCTGTGCCTACCACAGTCACACCCTTATCGAGGTCTTTCTCAGATCCTGGAGCTTTGTCTTGGGAAGCATCCTGTGTTTGCTGTCCCCAGCGCCTCACAGGGACACGGCTGGTGTTTGGTCCACCTTAAGTGGGAAAACTGCAAGCATCGACCCCTGTCACACTCTGCCAGCATCTCCCTGTGGGGCTGGTGGAGCAGGTGCCCTGGGCAGTGAGTGTGGCTGCTCACCCTGGGCAAGGAAAAGCCTCCTTAACTCTATCCATGCCCATTTCCTGCAAGCCTCTTTTTTTTCCCCCAGATAGCTCTGTCTGTTCCATATCTTGCAGCTAGCAGAGCCAAGAGTCACATGTGGAACACTGAGTGAAGCTAGAGATGAAGGCAGGACATCCTGGCACGCCTTGAAGCAATTAAAGTATCAGTTACAGAGCTCGGAGCCGCCGTCCTTCCCTCTTCCACCCTGTGGAACAAGGCAGGGGCTGCGGCTTGGTTGGGCACCAGGATAAGGCTTTCAGCTGACAGGGAGCATGTTTAGACTGAGTATCGGAAAAATTCTTCCCTGTGAGGGTGGTGAAGCCCTGGCTGTGGCTGCCCCATCCCTGGAAGTGTCCAAGGCCGAGTTGGATGGGCCTTGGAGCAGCCTGGGATAGTGGAAGGTGTCCCTGTCCATGGCAGGGGGTGGCAATGGATGGGCTTTAAGGTCCTTTCCATGGAATCCATTCTGTGATTCCATGCCATGCCAAGGAGTCCCAGATCCTGATTTCTCCATGATCAACCATGTTTGGGCCCTTCCACTGGGAGCAGCTCCAGGCCCGTGCTGCCACACTCTCATTAATATGTGGGATTGTGAGGCGATCCATAATTAGATGCTAACTGAGTTTTCTCTAAGTTGGGTGAGGGAAGGTCACCAAGGTAGGACTGGAGTCAGCTTATTGTTATTATCAATCAATAACCTATTTATTTTCCAACATTCCTATTAACCTCTGCGAGCCACTCTCCGTTTCCCTATGAAAGGGCTGTGCCGCCGCTTTGCTGACTGGACAACTCTGATTGAAAATGGAGCAGTGACCCGACCCCAAAAGCAGAATCCAATTAAAATCATTTTCATTTGTAGATTAATATTTTTTAACATGTTCTACATCCCTTGCTTCAGCATTTCACACAGGAACTGCTGCCTCGTTACACGAGTTACCTTGTTACACGCGGTGCCATAAGAAAAGAATTACAATTAATTAGACATGGAGATATTAGGACCGTCCTTTTCCAGGACTGAGGGACGGTGCCCAGCTGGGATGTGCCACCACCGTGGTGGCAGTGACCAGGAGACTCGTGGCTGGTGGGACAGGGCTTGGGGCAAGGAGAGGGACAAGGAGGTCTCAGTGCCCCTCTCCAAGCACCAGACCTGGGGATGAGGGTGGGTGAGGGTCTATCCTGTGCTGTGGAAGAGATTCCCAATCATGGGGATCCCATCCTTGTTCCCTCCCGGAGCCTGGTGCTGAGCATTGCTGAGAGCAGGAATTGCTCGGTTTCCAGGTAAAGTCTATTATTAATAACGTGGCTTTGATAATAAAAAGATTAAAATTAGGTTTATGGTTTGCCGACTGCCCTTTCCCCGCTGTAATCATCCCTCATCCATATTCATGAGCCTCTCATTAGTAACCACTGCTTACAAGGCGGCTAAACAGCCCAACCCTTCAGCAGCCACCATCTCCTTAACTGCTTAACTTGCTCGCTGATTACCAACATCAAATTAACTCTGCAGAACGGATCTAATAAGCTTCCCGGTGGCTTCAAACCTCCTTGAAAATTGCTCTCATGTCTCCATGGGGCCCTATTAAAAAAAAATCCTTCCCCTGTGAGTATAGCAGGGAACACATCGGGCTGCAGCCGTGGCACTGCCGGCCCCCAGCCCTGCCCGGGGCCTGGGGCAGCTTCCTGGGTGCCCCCTCAGTGCCCAGAGGAGCAGCCCCTGCTCCGTGTGGTGCCTTTGCACTGTTTGAACTGATGAGCTGTTTTCCCTGATCCTTCATTAAACACTCCAAGACTTAATTTCACTATTTGGTAGCTCGGGGGTTGTGTAACAAAAGAATAAATAAGAACGACCTTTCCGTTTAATTACATTTTTTTTTTTTAGATGTGGGAAATGCCTGGGCTCTCTGGCAGCGGGTGTGTGGAGGTCTGGTGATGTTTAGGAGCAACAGGACCAGCCTTATGATGGCTCTGGTCTGGGCCAGGTTTGGGGATGCCCCACAGCCCTGGGGACAGTGTGGTGTCACAGAGGACAAGCCACGGGCTGGGGATGACACTTGGCACAGAGCAGGGGGGTGGCTCCCTGGCAATTAACTCTGACGAGTATTTCAGCAGCAGCAGTGGCCATGTGGAGGAACGCCAGGGAGCGAGGGAGCCTTCATCCCTCATTGCCATGGCAACCGTGCACAGGGATGGAGAGATGAGGGGCCTGAGGGGGATTCATCCCTCCTGGTGCATAGACCCCCGGCTGGGGTGGCTGCTGAGACACCCCCAAACCCCCTTCTGGGACAGGGATGGATGGGCTGCACCCGCTGGGATGCCATGGGCCTCCATCAGCCGGACCCCCTCCAGTCCCCAGCCCACCTGGGGCTCAGAACTCCCTGGATGCAGCCAGGTGGGATGGGAGATCCATCCTTGGGACATCCCTTGGGACAGCAGGCAGGGCTGGCTGCATCCCCTTCTCCTGGGGAAGATGTGCAAGGTGCAAGGCAGAGCCCCCAGCCCCGGTGCCGTGCCCCCTCACCCCCCTGCACGGAGCCCCCCGCCCTGCCTGGTGCTGATGGAGAGAGCTGGGTGGCTGCAAATTCCTGCATCTGGCCGGTATTTCCTGCCTGCTGGAGAGAGTGTCTGGCAGCATGCACAGACAGGGGAGATTTAGCAGGCAGAAGGTGGAGAATTTGTGTACGGGCTCCCTGCTTGGTGCCACCGGGGGCTGGGAGCTGGAGGAGGCAGCTGCTGGCACTGTGTCCCAGGCCCTGCATGTCCCCGAGTGAGAGACAGGGATCCTCCACTGAGTCCTGAGCCCTGGAACCCCACAACCTTGGGGTCTGGTCCCCAGAGCCAGCAGTGACCCCCTGCATGGTTAGAAGGGTCAGGGACCAGGCTGTGTGCCCATCTCCTGCCTCAGGGTGGGCAGAGGATCCTGTGGCCGTGCTGCACAAAATCCCAGCCCTACACTGTCCGTGTCCTGCTCCATCCCAGCCCTACATCATTCCTTCCCACACCATCCCTGTCTTGCACCATCCCAGCCCTGCATAATTCCTTCCCACATCATCCCAGCCCTGCACCATCCCTGTCCTGCACCATCCCAGCCCTACCCCATCCCAGCCCTACAATGTCCCTGTCCCACACCATCCCAGCCCTACACTGTCCCTGTCCCACACCATCCCAGCCCTACACCATCCCTTCCCACACCATCCCAGCCCTACACCATCCCTTCCCACACCATCCCAGCCCAACACCATCCCTTCCCTGCTCCATCCCAGCCCTACACCCTCCCTTCCCACACCATCCCTTCCCTCACTATCCCTTCCCACACCATCCCAGCCCAACACCATCCCTTCCCTGCTCCATCCCAGCCCTACACCCTCCCTTCCCACACCATCCCTTCCCACACTATCCCTTCCCACACCATCCCTTCCCACACCATCCCTTCCCACACCATCCCTGTCCCACACCATCCCTTCCCACACCATCCCTGTCCCACACCATCCCTTCCCACACCATCCCTGTCCCACAGCATCCCTGTCCCACACCATCCCTTCCCACACCATCCCTGTCCCACACCATCCCTTCCCACACCATCCCTGTCCCACACCATCCCTTCCCACACCATCCCAGCCCCAGGAGCGGCTGTGGAGGAGCCCCCGAGCTGCAGGGCAGGCAGGGAGCCTGGCACACAGGCTGGGGCAGGGGCACAAGGCCACCACTGTCGAGCAGGCGAGGAGGGAGATCCTCAGCCTTCTGCCCAGCCAGAGGAGACCTCCCCAGCTGCCCCCAGCCCAGCTCAGGGATGGGGCACCTTGGGTGGGGAGAAGCCATTCTGCACCCTGACCCCTCGCTTCCACTCCACATCTTTCACCCACAACCCCCTCCCTGAATATTCTCCCCAGATTCAGGCTGATATTAATAATGGCTTATTTCAAGCTTTCAGCCCACTTTCTCTGAAGAAAATATTTATCCTGAGCTCCATTTTCCATTTCTTTTCAATTACCCAGGGCGGATCACCACCCCACAACTCTCCTCTTTAGCCATGAACACAAATCCTATTGCCTTTTCTCTTTCCGTGTATTTGCCCTTTGATTTAAGCTGCATTTTCTCCTGTTTTCATCAGTTCTGGCCCTCTCCTGCTGTATATCTCCCTGTTTATCTACTTTCCAAAGGCCTCCCCTTATTTCTCCAGCCTGGATCAATACAGCTGCAGAGCCGACTGGCAGCTCCTTGCTGCTGCTGCCTGTAGTTTTTCTTAGGGGACTTGTCCAGTATTTCTTGTTAAGCTTCTGTCTCAGCTTGTTCCATTTCTCATTAGGTTTTAGCACTGGCATTGTAGTATTTCTTGCATTTCCATGCTGCCCGGCGGATCTCTTGGAATTCTTAATGGCGAGGCTTAAAACCTCCTCTTTAGTGGGCTCCCGGGTCCTCCCCAGCAGGCTGGAAGTGCTGAGCAGTGAGACACTTGGATTTTTCAGGTGGAGAAAAGAATTTCTCCGGCTCCAAGCCGGGGCCGGGAGTTTTTCTTACAAAAGGGGCGATGGGGATTATTTGCCTTTTCCAGGGGATGCATTTCCTGGCACCGTTGCGGGTGGCAGTGCCAGAGGGTGGGGGAAGCATGGGATGGCTGGAAAGGCAGAATGTGGCAGCCCCTCTGAGCCTCCTCTGTGCCCCCAGGAACCCCAAACTGCAACCCCTCCATCCCTGCCCAGCAGCGCACACCCTGGCTATTCCAAAGGGGCTTTTTTTCCCCTCTGCATCCCTCCCAGAATTTTCCTTCCAAGAGAAAAGCTGCTGTTAAAACCCAGCCCAGCTTTGCAGCTGTCAGGAGCCAGCAGATGTATTGCTCTCATGGCTGCATCCCTGAGTATTAAACACGACGCGCAGCCGCCACCACGCAATATTTCCTGGGATGCCATGGCACTGCAGGAGCCAGGCAGTGTCCTTTAAAATCAAACCAATTTTTCCTGTCTCCTCCACAGAATAGTTTTATTTATCTGCACTCCACCAGCTGTTACTGCAGGTTAACCAAAGGTTGTAAAAACACTTTTCGAACACCCCTTTACTTTGCGTGGTTTGTTATTGAAATTATTCAGCTTGGATTGAGGGGTTTTCCTTATTAGATTGGGATATGACAGGGAAATCTGGCCCTTCCCTGCCCTGCAGAGCGCTCTGCCCCTGGAGCCTGGAGCCTTCCCAGGGCCACAGAGCTTCTCCACATGGCCTGGGAAGGATGGGGATTGAGGGATGGGGATTGCAGGGATGGGGATTGCAGGGGTGGAGGTTGAGGGATGGGGATTTCAGGGATTGGGATTGCAGGGATGGGGATTGCAGGGATGGAGGTTGAGGAATGGGGATTGCAGGGGTGGAGGTTGAGGAATGGGGATTGCAGGGGTGGGGATTGCAGGGATGGGGACTGAGGGATGGGGGTTGCAGGGGTGGAGGTTGAGGGATGGAGGTTGAGGGATGGGAATTGCAGGGATGGGGATTGCAGGGGTGGGGATTGCAGGGATGGAGGTTGAGGGATGGGGATTGCAGGGGTGGATATTGAGGGGTGGGGATTGCAGGGATGGGGATTGCAGGGATGGGGATTTCAGGGATGGGGATTGCAGGGATGGGGAATGTGGGATGGCTCAGTCCTTGCACACCCCTGAATGCCACTTCTGTGCAGGTGATTCCCTCATCCAGGAGGGGAAGCTGAGGCTGATGAAATCCAGTCTCCTCTTCAGCCTGATCAGGATAATCCACAATGAGCTGAGCAAAAGGGAATTATTATCAAATGCTAATAAAAGTAATATAAAGCTGTTTGGGAGCTGCTCTGTGATGGACCATCCACCTCAATCAGGGGGAAATACATCCTGCTCAGGTGTCTGGAGCTACCCAGACCCTTGTTAACGGGGACAGCAATGACACTGGGGGATGTGGAGGGGATTCACAGCTCTGACACAGCCTGGGGACAGCAGAGCGAGGTGGGCAGGGGCACAACGAGTGGCAGTGGGGGCAGGAGGTGGCTGGAGGTGTCCGACCCACACCGAGGAGCCGTGGAACATCCCGGGGTTTGTACTTGCCTGTAACTCACCCACCAATCCCAGGGCTGACAGAGATGTATTTTTAGCTGCTGCAGCACAATTAAGTCTTCTCGTTAGTCTCAGGAGGAGAAGGAGGCTGTTGGTTTACTTGCAAATGCTTGAGGTAATTCTCTAATGGCTCCTCCACCATTACACAGACACTGTTTTCCATCTCTTATCATATGTAATCCCTAATGATTCCTCCGTTATGTCCTGTTTTATTAAAGCACCATTGAACTATAGCCTATTGATTTAGATTTCACAGACAATTGAAATTTAAATTGACTCCAAATTGAATGTCTCCATGCAATCTGTGTTCTGCACTAAAGATAGATAAAACGCTTCTATTTTTGATAACAACTTATAGCGGAGGCACATTTTAATTTCAGGAGGCGCAGAAGGGCGTCAGGATTTCCATGACAATGGCATGTGGCCGGGTGGCAGCAGGTTCCTGACCCCTCCGGGCACTTGCTGTCCCTCTGGGGCTCAGAGGGAGCAACAGGGCAGCGTGCACGTGGTCATTTGTGTAGGATTTAGAGAAAAATGGGACTTCATGCCATGAAAGCCATGGCCAGGGAATTCCTGGAGGGATCTTGGACTCCTGAGCACCAACTGAGCCACCCGTGCTGGCTGCCCGAGGTGCCAGTGGGTGCTTGGCCACTGGGATGCTTTTCATAAATCAGAGAACCACGGAATCCTGTCGCTGTTCTCACCACGGCCGAGTGGAGAAAGGACACAAAGTCCAGGCTCAGGGATAAAAGGAAGCACTTTAATGAATTCTCAGAAAACTTTTACATGTTAGTTTGCAAAGTGTATTGAGTGGCATAAGGGAATTGGTTTTTGCCATCCACCCCCTAAGCGGATTGGTCAAGTTCTAAGACACCCATCTCTGAATGTTTCTAGTTAGAACCATAACAATTCTGCCAAACAACCTGCAGGTGCAAGAAGTTTACAGTACTGGAATCTTGTTTAAAGTAATCTGCATGGGAAAGACAGAACCCTCACAAACTACTGCAGAGAGCTGAAGAAATTCTCTGCTGAGGCTTCTTCAGTATCCATAGAATCCCAGACTGGTTTGGGTTGGAAGGGATCTTGAAGCCCATCTCAGTCCACCCCTTGCCTTGCCTGTGGCCAGGCTGACAGTGCTGCTGAGGGATACCAGGGGATGCTCCAGCCCCAGCCAGGACCCCCCACTCTCCTGTCCCCAGGCAGGGGCTGGCAGGGCTGTGGGGATCACCCTTCCTGCCAGGGCTGTGTCCATCAGCCAATAAACAGCCCATTGCAGGGTGGAATTTTCTCTGCTGCCATTGGGGTTGGCTCCAACGCAGACATTCCTCCCGGCAGGAGGCACACGAGCAGAGCTGGTGGCAGATCCCAGCCCCGTAACTCTTGGTTACTTACACCAGAGCTCCTGGGAAGTTGGGGAGCAGGGCCTGGAGCTGCAGGGATGGCCACACTCACCCCATGCTCCGAGGGGACATCCAGGGATAGGGTACAGGGAGTGGGGAATCCTGGTGTCAGGTGTGGGCACAGCTCCTGTCGATCCTTCTGCCCCGGCCAGGTCTCTGCGCCCCCAGAGCTGGATTTAGCCCTTAATTTGGTGAATAAAACCTGGAAGATGTTTGGGGTCCAGTGGGGTTTTCCCCTCTGGTGCTGTGTTCCGACTGCAGTGTCGGTTCTGCTGTACATGAGCTGCCTGTGGGATCCTTGAGGGTGTCCTGAGCGGGGCCAGCAGCTGGACTGATGATCCTTGTGGGTCCCTAACAACTCCAGATATTAGGAAAAAATTCTTCCCTGTGAGGCTGGTGAGGCCCTGGCACAGGGTGCCCAGAGAAGCAGTGGCTGCCACTGGATTCCTGGAAGTGCCCAAGGCCAGGTTGGATGGGGCTTGTAGCAATCTGGGCTAGTGGAAGGTGTTCCTGCCATGGCAGGGGGTGGCACTGGATGGGCTTTAAGGTCCTTTCCAAGCCAGCCCATCCATGATTTCCCAGCTCAGGGCTGTGTGTGGGACCAGGGCATGCTCCAGGGGTGGGGAGGTGACAGGAGACATTAAAAAACCTTCTGGCATTGGTGCTGCCCACCTGGAAGGACAACACCCACCCCAAACACCTCTGCTGAAACCCACCTGCCTTCGAAACCCACCTGAATTCCTACAGGCAGAGCTGTCACCCAATTTCTCAGGGCACCGTGGTTTTCCCCCGAATGATAGACAGTAATTAAAACTCAGCTAATAACCTCCTCACTCCTGACATTTCTACAGGGGTTTTCTTCACCATTATCTACATATAGATTAAAAATTGTAATTGGACCAGAGATAGGGTTAGAAAAATCCACCCCCTTCCCACTGATCGTTTGCTGCTGAGTGACACTTGGAAATTTTATTTAATCTGAGGAAAATTGAGTTGAACTCCGGTAAAAGTTGAGTTAACGTGAAGTATCTGTGTTGGGTAGGAAATGCACTTGGCTGAGGGATGAAAGGAAAGGGTGGGAAAGGGGGTGGAGCTGCAACAGGGATCACATCGATGTTTCCATACCAAAAAAGTAAAAAAAGGGAGGAATTTATTATATTGGCAGCACCAGGTGCTTTAAAGATCCACTGGGAGCAGCCAGCCAAGCTGAGAATCAATCCAGCCTCACCCAGCAATTCCCAATTTCTTGCCACCCTATCCTACAGTTCATGTTTTCCTGGAAGGCCCAGCTGCCCCCCAGGCATCCCGGGGAAGCAAAGATCCTGTGAATTCTGTGCATCCTCCCACCCATCCCAACCCCACGATGACTGCAGACACTTAATTATGACCTCAATAATTATTATACCACGGAATTAGTAATGGGATAATGACAGCATTTATTGGAAGCGGTGACATATTAACTAAGCGGGGCAGTATTAATTGCAATGGTGAATTATTCTCATTGCCACTATTTCAATTCTTGTTTTGTCACTATTACGTTTATGACAGCAATAATTACATCTCTAATATACTCATTATTGGGAGATATACAGAATAAGTCTGGATAAATGCAGCAATTAAGGGATAATGCTCCTGGTGGGGAGTTGAGGAGCAAGAAATGGCTTTGGAGGTGGGTTTTAAGGAATCTCCTGATGGAGATGACCTTTCACAGGATGAAAGGGATGGCACTGGGATCCTTGTTGGCACGGGGACCACGCTGCCCCAAGAACCCAGAGAGGCCTCAGTTCCTGGAGATGGTTCCAGCTGGGATGTCTGGGGGGTTTCCATGAGCAGGGGTGCCCAGGGATGCCAGTGTGGGGGTCCCTGTGAGCTGGGGTGCCCGGGAAAGATCATCAGGATTGTCAAGTCCAACCATCAACGCAGCCCCAGCACCCTGCTCACCCCTAACCTGCGTCCCCAAGCGCCACATCCAACACGTTTTCTGAACACCTCCAGGGATGGGGACTCCACCACCCCCCTGGGCAGCCCCTTCCAAGGCCTGGGCACCCTTTCCATGAAGAAATTCTTCCTGAGGCTGTTCCCTCTTCTCCCATCGTTTGCTGTTGGGGAGAAGAGCCTGACCCCAGCATGGCTCCAACCCCCTTCCAGGGAGTTGTAGTGATGCCTTAGGTTTTAACTCTTATGTTTTTCAAATCCTGCACTGCTTAGAGTGTAACTCTGAAGTTCCTTGTAGCCTGTAATTTCTGCTCTCTCGTGCAGACACAACAAAGCCTCTCCAGGCTTTGCCTTCAAGGACAGCCAGGCTCTTCTAGGCCCAAAATGTGTAAACCAAAGATTCTAAGGGGGGGGCAAGCTGAGGGGAATTACATCATTAAACTGGGGCTTTAATTGGAGAATTAAGCGTGGTATGCAAATGAACCAAACCTATAAAAGTGTGAAGAACTCGTGACCTGGGGTCCATCTTGGGGTCCATTTTTTGGCAGCAGCCTCTGGCTCCCCCAGGGTGTACCTTGAAGGCCCTTCAAATAAATACCTATCTTTATTCCCTTACTCTTGTCTAGTCTCTGTTTCTAGGTGGCTGGAGAAGGCATCACTAGAGAGCAAAAAGATCTCCCCTCTACAGCCCACGCTGCTTCTCGACCCAATTCCTGCTCCTGTGCTTATCTCCAGGAGCCAGAACGAGGATGTTTGTCCCGGAAAGCGCTGTCCCCGCTCCCTGCGGCTGTTTCTCCAGCCACATCCTTCCTCCCAGTGCGCTATTCCCAGCAATCCCTGGCTGCCTCCGCCAGGTTTTCTGGCCGGTCCCCGCTGCTCTGCCTTGCCCAGGTGCGGCGGTGTCGCGGTGCGTCCCCACACGGTGTCCCTCTTCCCCCGCGGCACGGCCGCGTCCAGCCCCGCCAGCAGCGCCGCCATCCATCCATCCATCCATCCCTCCATCCATCCATCCATCCCTCCATCCATCCATCCATCCCTCCATCCCTCCATCCCTCCATCCATCCATCACCGCCGCTCCTCCCGCACACAATGAGGGGAAATCGGGCTTTTCAGGAGCGCCACTTTGTTGTTCGTACAAAGGAGTTGGGCTGTTAACACGTGTAAGGTAATGGGATCCCCCCCGGCTGCGCGGGGCTCTGCCTGATGGATTACCCACCCCATTCATCTAAATTATGTCACAGGCAATGAGCAACTTGCTTCATCTGCCCAAAGCCACAGCCGGGGTGGCGGCTCTGACACGCGCTGGCGCTCACGGTGACCGCGGGACAGCCCCGTCCCCACCGGAATGGGGCCAAAGCCCCGGGCTCAGGGCGTCCTGCCCAGCACCTTCCAGGGGGACATCGAGGTCACATCCCCCGAGCAGCCCCCGGGCACAGCGAGGGTGCCAGACCCCAGGAAGGTGCTGCTGATGTGGGTGTGGGCAGGGTGGGGGGCGTGGGTCCTCCCCCAGCTCTGGCACGGAAAGTCCGTGTGGTTTTCCAGGCATTCCAGTGCTTAAAAGGGCTTATAAAAGAGATGGAGAGTGGTACGGGCAGGTAGTGATAGGAAAAGTGGGAGTGGTTTTAAACTAAAAGAGAAGAGATTTAGGTTTGATGTTGGGAAGAAGTTCAGAGGGCAGGGAGAGCCTGGCACAGGGTGCCCAGAGAAGCCGTGGCTGCCCCTGGAAAAGTCCAAGGCCCGGCTGGACAGGGCTTGGAGTAAATTGGTTTAGTGCAAGGTGAAGAATTTCTTCCTCTAAGTAGAGAATTTCTTCCTCTCGCCCACATCAGCTCCCAGCTGCCCAAAATCCCCAGGGATCGCACCAGCGACAGTAAATTGGGTCCATCCCTGCTCACACGTCCCACGCTGGGGCTCACCCAAAGGAAGAATCAAACTGGCTTATTTTAGAGATGAAAAAAAGGAAGGAGAGAAGGGAGAGAACCCAATTTTCCTCCCAATTTGGTGCCACGCTGACGCCTGGAGATGGTGTCTAATTTGACAAGGCCCTTGGTCCTGCAGTGATGGTGTTTGACTAATGACAGGATGAACTCTCTGTCGGTGCTGCCTGCACTGGAATAGCCCTGGGCAATCACCCAGCCGCATGTTCCAAATGTGGCAAAGGAAATTGTCTAATAAAGCGATAAAGTGAGGGACTCACTAAATGATTTGTCTTTTAACTATTGTGATGGATTTTTTTTTATTTTTTTAAACCACTGTTTTATGTTGGAATACAAAAAATTATTACAAGTAATTAGAGTCATTTTGATTCAAATCTCTGCTTGGGCTTGACATATTTTGCATACTTCCACCCCATATAACAAGTCAGCTCATAAAAATGCAGGCAGCTCGGAGCGTGGCGGCTCAGGCGAGAGCCGGGGTTGTCTAAACCACCGTCAGATGCCTTCGCCTCAGCGAGGGGAGGCGAGGGAGGGGGGGATGCAGCACCACGTAAATTTATTTTGTCTCATTAGGGAGCAAGGAAGAAGCGAGTTCTGCATCGCCACGGAGCCGCAGCGTCACCGCTCCCCTGGCACCGGAGCTGGCACCAGCACAGCTCCCACCGCGGCTCCCTGGGCACCTACACCCCCAGGAACCAGCCTGGGAGGGGAATGCTGAGTGTTTCGTCCTGATTCTTCAGTGTGCAAAGGCTCTGGGAGGCTCTGAGCGGGGATTTATCCACCCTGCTTAAAGCAGGAGTGTTTGAGGACAAAACCTTTGGCTCTTGGGGGTGCTTGACAAGCACCCTCTCCCCGCCTTTCCTTCCCTGGGGTGATCATGGGCTCATCAGCATTTTAATAAGGTGATAACTGATGGAGTCCCACGCAGGCAGTGGTACAGATCCCCACCTGCCTGGCACACACAGCACGGCACAGCCACTGCTCCAAGGGCACCACTGCCCGTGGCACCGGCCAGCCAGGGGTGTTCTGCCCAGGGAAGAGCTCGGGAATCAGGGAGACTTTCTGAAATCAGCACTCAGCCTCTTCAGGAATGGCTCAGCACAGAGCAGAACCTCCTCTGCAGGTACCAGGGGCAGGTGGGTTCTGCCCCAGCAGCCAGGTCTGTGCTGTTCCCTGTGCCCCAGCTCCCACCTGGCTCTGGCTCAGCTCCAGGTGCTGCCCTCCTGCCTCTACTGCCCAACACAACCTGGACCAGCCATAACTTAGCTCCAAATCACAGCAGGATCACAGCAGCAGCAGCAGCAATGGGGTCAGTCCCAGAGGGCTGGGAGGTCAGACAGGAGGGCTCAGCACCAGGCTCTGTGCCAGGCTGCCAGACAGCCCTCGGGTGTCGGGAAACCCCCGAGGACTGCTTGGGGCTGCATGGTGCCCATGCTGGGGCTGGTGGAGCTGCTTGGATCCTCAGGACTGTGCCAGAGAGGAGATGGTGCCATTCAGCTGGGGCCAGATCCTGCTTGGATCCCTGGGACTGTGGCAGAGAGGAGTCAGAATCCTGCCTGTTCCCCACGGAGGGACCGTGGCACTGTGACAGCGCCGTAGATCTGCTCCCGACAATCAGATGGGATCTCTTACCCGCCGCTTTATGTATCTCACCCTGTACACAGCATCTCAATACCAGATCTTATTCTTTCTATTTGTCTTGTTTGAAAGCCCCTGTGTAAGAGAGACAATTTTTTAACTGTAAGATGGATTGCCTGGAGCTGTGCGACAGCAGGGACGGGAGGCAGGGGATGATGGATAACGTACAAATGATTAGAGGACAGGCCGCACGAATTCAGATGGAGGAAAAACCGTTCCCGGCAATGTCACGGCTCCCTCCCCTCTGGTCAGCGCTGGCACGAGCCCCTGGCAGTGCCCACAGCTCCTTTATTTCAGAGCTGGGGGGTCTGACACAAGCCCTGCACCTCCTCAGGGCTGCAGAGCTGCAGCAGGTGTGACGCTGGTGCTGCAGGATCCCTCCAGCCTCACCCACCCACCCCTCCAGTGCAGCGAGGGCACAGCGTGGCACGGGCAGCTCTCCCCAGCGCTGCATCCCCACCTCAGCCTGTTCCCAGGGCAGCCTCAGGCTGAGAGGACGATGAGTGCCAGAGAGAGGGGGCAGGGGCAGCTGGAGGGAGACCTTTGCTGCCAGACCACGGCCCTGCCACGCTGCTTGCCACATCCCAAGCCCTTTTCCAAAGAGGATGCTCCAGCCTGGCCCTCTGGCTGCCAGGCTGGTGCAGGATCCCACCCTGGGGTCAGCCCTTCCCCTGCCGTGGTGCGTGCCAGGCACTCCCAGCCATGTGGCAGTGCCAGGGCTGTGATGGCACAAGCTGTGCCAGTGGGGCAGCCCTGCCACCTCAGCAGAGGGCCCACAGCCGTGCAGGGGGAGGGCTGGGTGCTGGCACAGCCCTGGCACCGCCACTGCCCAGGGACATGGAGGCAGCCCCCGCTTCCAGCCTGGCACGAGCTGCCAGCAGAGCCGAGCTGGGCTTGCAGCTCCCTCCACCATCTCATTAATCCTGATTTACAGGAGGAGGCAGCAGCCCAGGGCCCTCCTAACAGGCTGCCCAGGCTGATGTGCCTGCACTGGAGACTGCAGTGCCCGAGAGGAGGCCAGGCTGAATTATTCAGATCCGCACGGGAAGGCGAGCGGGAGCTGCCGGTGTGGCGTGGCAGAGGCCCGGCTGTGCCCTGGGTGCCAGCTGGGTGCCAGCTGACCCTCACACATCAGGGGGGACCAGCAGCAGTCCTGAGCCCCAGTGCTGGCAGCAAGCAGGAGCTGCCGTGCCCGGAGATGCCCGGCAGTGGCACACACGAGGTGCCACATGTCACCAGTGCCTCTCAGTACAAGGCTGGAGCTTCCCCTCCATCTGCTCGCCCCATACAGATGCTAGCACCTCTATTACACCTCTGCTGGGCTATTTCTCAACTTAAAGGGCTAATAATGCCTTAATAAAACTGTTTAATTACAGGAAATGTCCTTTATTAGACATAATCACCATATGGTTGCAAAGTGCTTATGGCCACATCCGTTACCTGGGAAAGTGAAGCTTCTCCCGTGTCACCAGCACTAACAGGGAGTGTTTAATTTATCCTGCAGCACCCACGCTCGTGCTCTGAAGATTCGAGGAGTTTCTTACGAGGCACGGAACCCTTCACCTGCGCAGTCCCTGCTGCGTCTCTGACTCCTGAGCCCCTTTGCCCCTCGTGGTGGCCCCGGGCTGTGGCCACACGACAGCTCCAGACCCACAGCAGGGCCCTGCAGCCTCTGGGGTTGGGAGCAGCCCCCTGTGGCCATGGCCAGGCACGGGGGACACCCCATTTGGGGGCAGCTGCTGGTGTCCGTGCCCCACAGCCCCTTCCCTGACGCCCCAACGCAAGCCGGTCACAGCGGCCGATGAATCCATTACGGGGAGACGCATTTTCCACGAGCTGCTGAACCGCCGGCTCCAAAGCAATTAGCAAAAGTAATGAACTTCAGTGGTGCTGCGGCATCCAGGGGAGTCATTAACCCTTTCTCCTCTGCACGAGCTGACTGGAAACGCTGGTCCATGAAGAGCTCTGGACCATCCTGGTGCTGGCTGCTCCCACCTGTGCGAGGTGACAGCGACACAACTGCGTGTCTCTTGCCTTCCCCCCAGAGCTCCATCTGCAGGGACAGCCCTGCAGAGCCCCCATGTCCCTGAGGGCACCCATCCCTCTCCAGGACTGACATCCCGCTCCCATCCCAAGCTCCGGGAGCAGTGCAGGGTGTCAGGGATCCATGCAGGGTGTCAGGGATCCGTGCAGGGTGTCAGGGATCAGCGCTGCCCGCACAGGGCGATGTTCTGCCTCATAGACTCATTTAATCCCCCCAGCGCACAGGAATTGATCACTTTGTGATCACATCACAGACACAAAGTAATGTCCTTTCCCAGGCAGCTCTGCTGGGGCTGGAGGCCCGGCCACAGGCCCGTGGGAGAGGTTTGCTGAGGACAAAGGGGGCTGCAGGGACACCTTTGCCACCCCTCGTCCTCGCCGAAGGCTTGGTGCAAAGCTGGAGGAGAAGGAATTGCACTCATTTTTCAGCTGCCGCAATTTTACGTGTAATTAAGTTTATTAATTGTGTGTATTAGTGATGAAATGGAGACACATGACTGTGGGAGCCCGCCCCAGCAGGCATCCATCTCCCAGGCATCTCCCAGACCCTCTCCCAGAGGAACTGGAGCTCTGTCACACCATCTGCTGAGGGGTCCAGCAGGTCCCCAGGTCACCCCACTGCCCTCCCCTGTCCTGGGGCAGGGTGGGTGTTGCTGCTCCTCAACCTTGCACGAATGGGGCCCAGAAATGCTGCTGCGAGGGTCCTGGGGGGCTGTGCAGGGTGGAGCTGGGGACTGCTTGGAGCAGACCCTGCCCAGCAGCAGCAGGACCTGTCCAACCTGGCCTTGGACACTGCCAGGGATGGGGCAGCCACAGCTGCTCTGGGCACCCTGTGCCAGACACTCTGAGGACAAGAAGAGAGACGGTGCAAATGTGGATGAGTGGAGAGATGGACAGACTGAGTGCCCAAATGAAAAATATCTCACTATAAATTGACCAAGTCTATCAACTGCAGTGTTAACCTGGCAGCCCCTCTGCCCCATCTGCATCTCAGTTCATCCCCAGCATCCCCTCCAGGCCGGTGCTGCTGTCCCTTGGGGTGGGCAGGGGCCAGGGGACCTGGTGGGCACCAGCAGGGACATGGCAGGAGCCGGGCTCAGCACAGGAAACTCCTCTGGCAGGTTTCCCCCTTGCGGGGCTTCAGCCCTATTAACGATCTGCTGATTCTCATGGCCTTGGGTGCAGCCAGAGGCTGAAAACTCCTCATTTCCCTGCTCGACGGCAGTGATGAGCCTCTCGTTTAGATGCTCCCTCAGCCTTTTGTCCTGTCTGGATTTCGGTTTTGCCACTAGGAGAATAATCCAAGGGGCAGAGTGTCGGAGCACAGACGCTCTGGGTTTGCTCCTAATTTGCACTAACGGGATCTGGAGCTGCTGCCTCACTCCCAAAACACCACAGGCTCTGCTGGAACGTGGCTCAGGAGCAGAGGGACACACACACAACCCTCTGCAGGTGTTTTCTGGTGTGGTGGCAATGGCCATTTACAGGGGGAAAAAATCATCCTTCTCCCCTGAATCTCAGGTGTTTGCAAACCCTCCCTCCATCCCAGGCCAGGGGCACTGGGAGTTGGTGCCTTCCCAAGCTCATCTGCCTTTGTTTGCAGCCCAAGCAGCCCCACAGAGCAGCCCCACAGCTCCCTGGGGCCGGGGTTAGTCCCAACCAGGGACCTCAGTCACTCTTTCCATGATGTACTTTTCGGGAACATCTGGTTAACATTTTCCAAATGAAAAGAGCTCTTTTTTGCTGAAAAATGGCTTCTTTCCTCTGCTCGAAATTGCCGAAATATGTGAAAAATTGTCCTTTTTTAAAAACTAATCCCCAGGTGTTCTGTCCTCAACCCGCTTCCCTGAAGGAACCTGTCTGTAGGGTCAGAACTTGCCATCAGGGTCCCTCCCAAGGAATGCCTTCCCTGGGCAATGCCCATTGGATTTTCTGTAGACACCCAGAAAAGCGGGGCAGGACTTTGTTCTGGGGATTCCCTCCTCGGGGTCACCCTCCTGGTCCCTGTGAGGGGTCACAACCGTGCTTTGACTCCCAACTCCAGGAGCTGAGGTTGTCACCACTCCAGCAGGGGCCTGGAGCTGCTCCCCACTGCAAGGCTGGTGCTTGGGAGGCCTTCAGGCCCTGTGGCTTGCAGGGATGGGGTGGAACCTTCACCCCACAGGCCCCACATCCTCCTCCCCATGGGAGCCCGGCCTGGCTGTGGCCGCCCAGGCTAATGGGATTCTAAAGGTTTCTACCGAGGGGAGAGTTTGCATTTTTTTTTTTCTTCCCCCTTCAAATCTCCATCCCTCGGATTTGATCGGGCCCTCTGGGGAGCGGGATGCCGTTTGATCTCATTTTGTGTTCCATTTCTGATGTTACACCTTGTCATGGTGTATTAAGTGCCATCAAGCTCCGTAACGCGGTGACACGAGAACCTGATGCTACATGATCGACAAAAATACGCCCGTCCCTGGGGAGCTGCTGACAGTGGCAGCTCCACCACGCTCCTGCCCCGTGCCAGCCACGGACCCCCTTCCCTGGCAGCTCCAGTGCCTCCACCGGCGCCGTGGAGCGGGGGGAGCCGAATGGCATTAAACCCTGATGTCCTGGAGCCTGACACCTGCGGAAAATGAGGCCCCAATTAGCAGCAGGATCCATATCCAGAGGTGGTTTGAGCACCTGGAGGCCGTGCAGGAGCAGAGCTGGCAGGGAGCCGTGGGGCCGGCGGGCAGGACCTGCCTGCTTGCAGCGGGGTAGTGGCAGGAAAAACCTCGAGGGGCTGCAAATTCCGGGAAAAAAAAACCCCTAAAACCGGCCTCATGTGCAGCCAGAGCCATCCCCTGCCCCGCAGAGGGATGGGGACACCAGGGGAACCCGGGGGTATTCGGGCACGGCAGCAGCAGGTGATGCTCAGGGTGTGCTGGGCTGGAGGGCATCGCCCCCCGCTCCCCCTGCTGCTGCTTGGGGGATCCTTGCCGGTTTAATCCGCAGTTATTTCCCTTATTTCCCTCTCCCGGCTTCCCTGACAATCGTTAATGTGCGAGTTGACTGATTTTCATGGTAATATGCTAAACAAGTGGCTCTTTCTCTTCGCAGCGATCCGGCGGCTCCGCCAGAGCCCGGTGATAGACTTGGTGCACAATACCCTGATGCAGGGAATGTGGCGTGCCAAAGTAATTCCGAGTGAAATCCCGGGGGATTTATGTCAAGGACAAAATAGTGTATCCCATGGGTAAATATAGTTAGCACAGCTGCAAAACAGAATTTATTTCTTGTTTGCGATATCATTTGTAAAGTATGGCATAGGGGAAGCTTTAAAAATGAAATTATAGCAGGCAATAAAAAAAGCTCATAGCACTGTATTCAAATTATGCAACAGTAATATGCCGAGTTCATAAATAAACATCTCTTATTAACCCTTCTCATAACAAAATGGTGTTTTTTCCCTGGAAAAAAACAGTCAGAGTGAAGAAACATCAGCAAACACGGGTGAGGCAAGGCTGCAGATGGTGGTACCTGTGGGATCTGTGCCATGATCCCGCATCCCAGCTGAGCCCAGCTCCCGAGAAAGCAGGAATTTGGGGGGTGGGCAGGGCAGTGACACCCCCAGCCCCCGGCCCTGCTCCCCCAGCCCCTCCTGGGTTATTAAGCCAAGCTCAGAGCAGTTAATCAATTTTGTTTGCATATGCAGGGAGGGCGCTGCCATTTCATTAGCTCAAGTAAGGACTCAGCACACTTTGTGCAGCTTCAATAATTCTCTTTAAAGTTATTGAGAAATGGATGCTTAATTATATTTGCATATGAAAAATAGGGTCTAATTAGTTTGATTGATTATTATTTTAACCTTAATGACATTTCGAGTATCTGTCCCAACTAATAGCGAATGTATCGCTAATAAATCACGAATTTTTATAGCGTGTTCTATCGAGCTTCCTTTTGAAATACATTTTATTAATCCACCAGAATGTATTGAAAGTGAAACAAGTCAAACAACTGCTCATTTATTAAACTGTTTAAATGTCAGATTTATACAAGTGTAATAGTACAGGAAATACATCCCCATGAAAGACATCTGTGGGCCAGGGACACTCCAAATCTTCGTTATTTTAGGGAAATATATTAAGGAGATAAAAATTCAATTATGTCATTTATTGCACTAAATAAATTCATATCGACTGGCATAAATGTTTTGCATTAGCAGATGTTCTCCCCTGCAAACTCTCGGATTTGCTGGGGCCGAGCCTCCGCCGACGCTTCCCAACAGAGCAGTGATCCCGGAGTGGTGGCACCTTCCTGCAGGACCCCGAGCTTTGCAGGACTCTGGGATCAACTCGGCTGTTGGAACACTGGGAAAAATCCCAATTGGACCAGAGGGGTCCAACATGGGGCTGTGGGACAGGCTGGGAGTGAGGAGGAGCCCCCCACACACCCACCCACCCCAGGAAATAAGAACCCGGATTACTCCTGCATTATCCGTGATTGGAATTCTTGTGGGGTGGTGGTGATGTCCCTGCCATCGATGCCTTAATTAGAAATTAGGATAGTCACATTGGCATAAATTAAATCAGACTAAAGATGATTAACAAAGTAATGCAAGAAATCATTAAATTAAACCACTGCGCCAAGTCCACTGCTGATCTATCACAAATTTGGGCTGCTAATGAGGTCTTAATTAGTGAGTTCGGTTGGAATAATTCGTGCCATTCAATTTGGAGAAGATACTTCATCTTTTTTCCAAGACTCCATGCAAAAGTACCAACAAACGGGCCAACAAACAAATAAACAAACAAATAAACAAACAAATACGTCCCTGTGTCAGCTCAGCCCGGCCCGGGCAGCCGAGGCTGGGCATTGCAGCAGAGGGGTTGGTTCCCCCCATGCCCCTCACCCTGCACCCACCACCCTGCCCGTCTTTTTAGGGATGGATCCCGAGTTTTGTGCCCCAGCTCCGGGCAGCAGGGAGAGGGTGCAGCCCTGCCCCGGGGCAGAACCGCAGCGCAGCCGCCTCCCGCAGCCCGGGGGATGTTCCCCGGTGCCCAGCGTGTGGCACCGCCGGGTCACCCCGCAGGAGGAGCAGCGGCTGTGCCACCGCAGGGCTGCGAGTGGCAGTGTCTGCAGAGTAATGAACCCAGAGCAAAGCAGCCCGGCACTGCCAAGTGGGAATTACTCGATGCTGGCTGCCACTGGGCAGTGTCAGAGGGGCAGGAGAAGCCCTTGGGGCTCAGCCTGCCTGGGAAGGTGGGGACCTGCCAGGCTCTGCTGGGTCCCTGCATTGGCAGAAGTTTGTGGAATTGCGGAATCACAGGCTGGATTGGGTTGGAAGGGAGGTTAAAGCTCATCTCATTCCAACCCCCAGCCATGGGCAGGGACACCTTCCACTAGCCCAGGGTGCTCCAAACCCCGTCCAACCTGGCCTTGGGCACTTCCAGGGATGGGGCAGCCACAGCTTCTCTGGGCACCCTGTGCCAGGACCTCCCCACCCTCGCAGAGCAATCCCAGGGGTGCACAGTGTGGTGCCGTGCCAAGAGCAGGGAGGGCACTCGGGGGCACCAGGGTCCCCAAAAGCCCGAGCAGCTCCTCAGCTGCACCACACGGGGATGTGCTGGAGGCTGGGAGCCGGCGCTGTGCTGTCTGCTGGAAAATAAACCTTCCAGATTGTCTATGGCAGGTTTGGCAAGTGCCTCAGTGCTGGAAATCAGGACAGGGAACCCCCAGCACCTCCCCTCCTATCCAGGGGCTTGTGACCCATCTGCCCTGGATTCCCAGAGCCAGAGCTCAAGCAACAGGGGGATTTTCCACCCGGAGTCTTTCCAGAATTGGGTCCCACTGGGTGCCCCGGCACAGCATGGGAGAAGGACATAAACGAACACTGATCCAGTCAACCCCAAAATACAGAGCAGTGGGAACAAGGAATGATCAGAAAGAGCCAGGGAGGGTGACCTGGAAACCTCGTCTGCATGCAGCGAGGGCTGCTGCTGTGACTACTGCGTGGGATGTGTTTGGGGAATTAAGCAAAGCACATCACTTTTTTTGCATAATTGAATTCTCTGCATATTTTTTTCTTTCTGTGCATAATCTTCCTTTCATGTTGTTCATGTACTTCCTAGATAATTCAGAGGTTACTTTCCTTGAAAAGAAAATACTGAAAGAACCTATGGCACTATATCCTTAAGTATTCCACTTGTTGTAAACTCCCCGAGGAATCTTACAGACACTAAACATCAGTGGAAAAATATTCAATACATTTTCAGAACAGCTCTTTGTACTTGAAACACTCTGGTTGATATTAAAATATTCTCATCTCCCTATAATTTATAAGAATTCATAGAAGTAAGAGGAGTCTATTTCTTTCAAATTCTTTTTAGTGGTGGTACTGGTGGTGCCAAGCATGGCAGACATGGGGCACAGCTCAGTGTGTGCCCAGCACCACGAGCCTGGGGCCACATCCTGCACCTCCCACCTCGGCCAGGACCCAGGCCAGGATCACGCTCTGCTTCCCAGCACACGAACAAAAGGAGATGTGGAGTAGGAGAGGAGCGGAAAATTGCCCACTGACATTTCACCGGCAGCTCCGGCACAGCTCAGCCCTGGCCAGTGCGGGGTGGGGGACACGGGAGCCCTGGGGGAGAGGGGCTGGGGCAGCGGTGGGGTGGGTGCATCCATCTGGGATGGTGTGGTGGGGTGTGCGTGTCACAGCCATGGTGACACTGTGTGCGTGTGTGTGTGTCACAGCCATGGTGACACTGTGTGCGTGTGTGTGTGACAGCCATGGTGGCACTGCGTGTGCCACAGCCATGGTGACAATGTGTGGGCCACAGCCACAGTGACACTGTGTGTCTGTGTGTGTCTGTGTGTGTGCCACAGCCATGGTGACACTGTGTGAGTGTGTGTGTGTGTGTCACAGCCACGGTGACACTGCGTGTGTGTGTGTGTGTGACAGCCATAGTGACAGCGTTTGTGTGTGTGTGTGTGTGTGCCACAGCCACGGTGACACTGTGTGTGTGCACAGCCATGGTGACATGTGTGTGTCACAGCCACGGTGACACCATGTGTGTGTGTGTGTGCCACAGCCACAGTGATCATGTGTGTGTCACAGCCATGGTGACACTGTGTGTGTGTGTGTGTGTGTGTGTCACCACCATGGTGATCGTGTGTCTGTGTGTACCACAGCCATGGTGACACTGCGTGTGTGTCTGTGTGTCTCTGTGTGTGTGACAGCCACGGTGACACTGTGTGTCTGTGTGTGTGCCACAGCCACAGTGACACTGTGTGTCTGTGTGTGTCTGTGTCTGTGTGTGTGCCACAGCCATGGTGACACCATGTGTGTATCTGTGTGTGGGTGTGTGCCACAGCCCCGGTGACACTGTGTGTCTGTGTGTGTCTGTGTGTGCCACAGCCATGGTGACACTGTGTATGTCTGTGTGTCCGTGTGTGCCACAGCCATGGTGACACTGTGTATGTCTGTGTATCCGTGTGTGCCACAGTCATGGTGACACCGCGTGTGTGTTTGTGTGTGTCTGTGTGCCACAGCCACGGTGACACCATGTATGTGTCTGTGTGTCTGTGTGTGTGTGACAGCCATGGTCACACTCTGTGTCTGTGTGTCCGTGTGTGTCACAGCCACAGTGACACCATGTATGTGTCTGTGTGTCTGTGTGCCACAGCCATAGTGGCATTGTGTGTGTCTGTGTGTGTGCCACAGCCACGGTGACTGTGTGTCCGTGTGTGCCACAGCCACGGTGACACCGTGTGTGTGTCTGTGTGTGTGTGTGTGTGTGACAGCCACGGTGACACCGCGTGTGTCTGTGTGCCACAGCCACGGTGACACCGTGTGTGTGGCCGTGTGTGCCACAGCCACGGTGACACCGTGTGTGTGTCTGTGTGTGCCACAGCCACAGTGACACCGTGTGTGTGTCTGTGTGTGCCACAGCCACAGTGACACCGTGTGTGTGTCTGTGTGTCTGTGTGTGTGTGACAGCCACGGTGACACCGCGTGTGTCTGTGTGCCACAGCCACGGTGACACCGTGTGTGTGTCTGTGTGTCACAGCCACGGTGACACCGCGTGTGTGTCTGTGTGTGCCACAGCCACGGTGACACCGTGTGTGTGCCCGTGTGTGTCACAGCCACAGTGACACCGTGTGTGTGTCTGTGTGTGCCACAGCCACAGTGACACCGTGTATGTGTCTGTGTGTCTGTGTGTGTGTCACAGCCACAGTGACACCGTGTGTGTCTGTGTGCCACAGCCACGGTGACACCGCGTGTGTCCCTGCCCTGCACAGACAGCACAGCACACACGGCACCTGGGGCTCAGCCCGGCCTATCCCCGCGTGTTCCCATCCCGGGAAGGGCGCAGGGAGGCTGCCGGGGCAGGACGAGGCGCACAGGAATCCCCAGAGCCAAATAAGGCTCCCAGCAGGACCACGGGCGAGCTTCCATTTTGGTGTTAAAAGGGAATTTTCCACTCCTTATATGGGCCACAGGAGAGGCTGGAGGAAGGCAGAGAAGGAGCCAAGGCAGGGTGATCACCTCGCCCTGCCCGGACAGGATTCATGGCTCCAAACCCAGCACTTTTGCCCCCAAAAGCAGCGCCGTGGCGGCCGTCCCTGACTCGCGTTCCCTTTGCGGGCACGCAGCCGCCCTGAAGGGCATCGGGAAGGAGCTTCCCAAATTCCTAGCACTTCAGTGGTTAAAATGTTATCACTTTTATTCGTGTAATAGAGATGAAGTTCCTGGGCCTTCCAGGAGCATCAATCTAGAGATTTATTAACCAATTTAAAATACTATTGTCTTTCACTTCAATGTGAGATTGAGGTGTGTTGTCGGAGGAATATAAAGCCACAATCAGCAAGCCGCAGTGCTGGGAGCCGCCAGTACCTGGAACTCAATAGATATTCATGAACATTCTCGTATTTAGTGAAGGAAATAACTTAATACCGACAGTGTCGATGGAATAATAGCCATTTCCTGGCTGACTTGCAGCCCTCAGAAAATGAGATTGCGCCTGCCTTCATTTTTCTTGTCTTTCCCGGCTTTCTTGCCGGGGCCCGCGCGGCGCAGGGATGCTCTGCGCATTCCAAATCAGCCGCAGGGCCGGCCCTGCCACCGCCCCGAGGCCCTCCCGGCACCAGGAACACCCCTCCCCGCCAGCACCGCGGCCGCGGGGAGATTATAAATATTCCAATTATTATTCCAGGCGAAAGGAGGGCGAGCGGCTGCTCCGGCATCCCACGCCGAGCCCCACATTTCCCCCTGCTCCCCGCCCTCCGCCGCACGCGCGCAGCCTCGCACGCTGCATAAATATTCATGGCAAAATCAATTTGCACCTAAAGATCTCTCCTGAAATTGCATCCCCTCCGCCGTGGCGTGGCCCGGCAGCACAGCTGGGATGTCACTGGAAATGCCACCTTCAGCCCAAATATATAGAAGGGGGTAAATCTCCTGTAATTGTTACATGATTTCTCTTATTCCTCCGTCATAAACGGCACTAAATTGGGTTTTATCATTTTAAAGGCTGCTGGCAGATGCTGCTGGGCAGGCTCCAGAAAAATGAGGCCCCCCTTCTCTCGCCAGGGTGTCAGTGCTGCACTTGCTCTGAGTCAGAATTCCAGAATCCTGGAATCATTCGAGTTGGAAAAGCCCTCCAAGACCATCGAGTTCAAGCTGTGCCTGATCCCTGCTTTGTCTCCCAGCCCAGAGCACTGAGTGCCACCTTCGGTCATTCCTTGGATACCTCCAGAGGTGGTGACTCCACCACCTCCATGGGCAGCCCCTTGCAATGCCTGACAACCCTTTCTATGAAGAAATTCCTGGAAATTCCTTTCCATGGAGAAATTCCTGGAAATTCCTTGCCATGGAAAAGCAGCTGGGGACAGCAGTGACACAGCCACAGCAACCAGCTCAACCCCCACACAAAGGGACCTAGATTTTTGGACTCAAGGGGCAGGTGGCCAAACCTAGAGATACTGAGAGAGTTTAAAAAACATTCCCACATTATAAAATGACCGAATGTGTTTCCTGAACTCCAGTCAAACCACAGTGGGCAGAAATCTCGAGCAAGGAAAGATATCTCCCATTTCAATGCTCTCGTTTGTTTTACTTGTCTCCCACCAGCTGAAAACAGAGCCTGGGGTGTCCTTGGGCTGTGGTGTCTGGGGAATTTCCCTGCTACTCTGTCACCTGTGTGACAGACCCCAAACATCAGCTCCCAGCCTCCTGTCTCCAAAACCCTTGGAGTCTCCAAAGCCTGTGGCTGCCTGGGGTCTTCCCTCCAAGAAGCTCTTGGCTTCCTCAAAGCTCCAGCTCCTGGAATCACATGAAAACAAGCACCTGTCCCAGAAGCTTGGGAGCCTCCTGTCCCGTCTTTCTGCAGGATTGGAGTGTGGAGACAACCTGCACAGGGGACAGGTGCCTGTGGAGCTGCTGGGATGTACCCAGGGCTGGGGACACATCTCTCCTGCTGGGGACACGTCTGGCAGCTGGGGACAGACTGCACAGTGAGAACACTGATCTTCCAGTCTCAGGAAAAGCTACAGCTCCCACCAATCATTTTTATACCCGCTAAACAAAACCTGACAATGAGGATTTATTGCTTATAATATTAAGTGAAGTTTAATTTAGACCATCTATAAAAGCCCCATTCCAGAGTGTTTCCCAAAGATCCTCGACACTTTAAAATAAAGAGGACAAATACTGAAGTGCTCTCAGAATGTTATGGGACAATTTCCTTTTATGTTGCCATTCAGCGATGTTTTCTCTCTGGCTGGAACCCAACGTTTCAATGAATTTTTCAGGCTCTATCAGGATCTCTCCCTCCCGAGCTGCCAAATGATGCTCAGTCGAACGAGCTCACGTTGGCAGGACAACATCCAGCACTCAGCATTCCCTGGAAGCCCCTGCTCATTCCAGCTCATTCAGCTGAGCACATGTGACACGCAACACGTGTGAGGGACCCCTTGGAGCAGCTCCTGATCCCCCCTCCCCACCTGCCAGAGGGAATGGGAACAAAGGGGTGACCCCCAGGGCCAGCTCCCCGCAGGGACTGCAGCGGGGTCACTGCTGAGCCCCAGGTGATGGATTCCATTCTTCTGCTCTGGATGTTTCCTTGCAGGTTGAGGACATGTGGCAGCAGGGTTAGAGAGCACCAGGATGAATTCCTGGGTGGTGGCGGCCGGTGAGGCAGTGCCCACCCCAACTCTGCCAGGCTCTGGGTGCCAGCAGCTCTCCGGGCTGCTCCCAGTCAGCTCCTTGGATCAACAGAAAGCAGAGTATGATCTGCTGGAGGCAGAGCTGGAAATGGCACAGCGGTGACGAAGAGCATTGCTATGGAAACTCCATCAGTTACAGTCCTCTGGCTCAATCCACTCCTGGAACCAGCCGGGCTGGCAGGAGAGGTAGGGGGAAAACAGAGCTGGGAAGAGTGAGACATGAACTCACCTGGAGACAGCGAGGGCGCTGGGCTGAGCGGATCCATCGCTGCAGACGGGAGCTCTCGTTAGGAAGCACTGCTTCAAAAATCAGCAGAATTTTAATTAGGCATTGACATGCTTTATTCCTAATGACGAAGAACTTGACAGCCCTGACAGGTGCCGTTAATTACGGCTTCTCCCGGTGCTGGCGCTCCCCACCCGCTGTTCTGGTGGGTGCTGGGGGTCCCACAAACACAACCCCCGTGGGCCTTGGAGTGGGGTCTGGTGTCTGTGGGGTGAATGTCCCCATGAGGGTGAGCTGCTCCTGAGGGTGAACCCGCAGTTCTGGGATCTGCACTACCGCAGGTGGCTCAGCTCACCAGTGACCCCAGTGCGAGAGCAGGAGCTGTTCCCCAGTTCAGCCCTTTGCCCTGGGATGGGCAGAACAGAAACAGTTCCCGGTAGTAAGGAAAGTTTCTTTAGCTTGTTATTCAACCTCAAATAGGAGGGATGAGATCTTTGGGATGGATGCTTGTAGAGCTCTTGGCATTCTGACTTTTTAAGCTGTGCTGCTGACACCGCAGGGAATCCCTTGCAGGACCACTTTGCTGCTGGAGAGGCAAACCACAGTGAGTGACCTCCTGGGACCTGCCAGGCTCTCTGCCAGAGCAGCTTGGCAAGAGGAACTTATTGGTTCCACTACCTTTGGTTTTACAAAGGCACAAGAACCCTTTCCTGAGGTGGAGACTGACGCCGCGGGCGAGCAGGCGGGGCAGGGGACTCGAGGTGGGTTTGCTTGTTCATCTCTCAGTGTAGTGAACTGGTGCTTCTAAAACACCCCAGAAATGACGGTAAATGTGTTTTAAAATTTTGTGACAGTGCATGCACAAATCACCAATTAAAGGCTCCCTAAGTGCCCATTAACATGATAAGTCGTAACAGCTCCAAAAGAGACATTATTGTTTATCACGTCAGCGACCCGTGGATTAAGGACTCCCCAAGTACACATTGACAGGGGGAGTGGAACATCTCCGGAGCTGTTCCTGCACTGCTGCACTCGGCTGTGGAGAGCGGCAGCACTCGGCAGCCAGGGCAGCACCCAGCTCCTCTCAGCACCCAGCCCAGCTCAGCACCCAGCCCTGCTCAGCTCCAGCTCCTCTCAGCACCCAGCCCCTCTCAGCACCCAGCCCAGCTCAGCACCCAGCCCTGCTCAGCTCCAGCTCCTCTCAGCACCCAGCCCCTCTCAGCACCAGCCCCTCTCAGCACCCAGCCCCTCTCAGCACCCAGCTCCTCTCAGCACCCAGCTCTGCTCAGCTCCAGCCCTGCTCAGCACCCAGCCCCTCTCAGCACCAGCCCCTCTCAGCACCCAGCTCCTCTCAGCTCCAGCTCCTGTCAGCACCAGCCCCTCTCAGCACCCAGCCCCTCTCAGCACCCAGCCCCTCTCAGCACCCAGCCCCTCTCACCACCAGCCCCTCTCAGCACCCAGCCCCTCTCAGCCAGGAGGTTCTGGCTCCCACAGCTCCACCATCCCTCCAGCCCGCTTTAAAACAGCCTTAAAAATTAAGTTCTCGTTAATCTCCTCATCCCACACATCCCCATCCTTCCTCGTCAACCTGCAGCAATTTGAGCAGGAATATGATGTGTTTTGGAGCCGCTGACAATCATTGCACCCACTGTTTTCTAACAGAGGTTTTTTTACCCTTTTATTTGCAAATAGCAGCGGTTTGTGCTTTAAATTCTTCACTTCGAATCAAAAATCACTTTTTTTTTTTTTTTTTTCCAAAGCCAAAATACTAGACCCAAAAATGGAAGCGTTCTGCAGGGGCTGAGCCTTGTGGGAGCTGTAGTCCCTGAGCTGTGTTCCCAGCACAGCCCTGTGTGGCTCAGCCCCGGGCACGGCACCACCGAGTCCCCACATTCCCATGGGAGCTCCCACTCTTCCCTTCACCCAGGACCAAAGGTCTCCATTTCCAGCTGTTTCTCCTTTTTACTCCTGCTCTGCCTCCAGCTCCTTGGCCACGGCCACAGGGGAGGAGGAGGAACAGGACCCGCTTCCTGCCCTTCACCAGCAGCATCTTTCAGGGACCCCGATATGTCCTGGGGGCACAGGGTGATGGCACAGGGCTCTCCTGTGGGAGCAGAACTGGTCCCAGGAGGGTCCCCATCCCCAGAGAGGGACACATGAGACACTGTGGAGCCCCCACAAGTGGTGCCTTCCCAAGAGGACCCCCCCTGGCTCTGCCTTTGCCCCATAACTGGGCAGGAGCTGAGCCCGTGCTGTGCTGAGCAGGGTGATTCCTGCTCAGTGGGATCATATCTCTTAATTTCCAGCCACCCTCATTCCAAGGCAGGCCAGATAATTATACACAGTGCACAATTCGTGCCGGGAGCGCCAATTCCCAGGCCTATAAACATCCCATTTCCCATTCCAGCTGCACTGACAGAGTTGTATGGTTCAATTTCTACTGAAGCCCTCATACGCTGTCTGGTCCCATGAAGAGCTCTCGGCTTTAGTCTGCTCATCCCAATTATTGTCTCAGGACCTCAAGTCAGGCAGGATTCAGGCTGAATTCCCCAAATCTCTCCATTAAACAGATCTCTTCCTGTTAGAACCTATTAATTCAAGATGCAAATGACAGGCTCCCTCCCCCGTTGGAATCATTTTCATCCAGAGCCAAATAACACACTTTAGCCTTCCTGGCATGAAGTGGTGAGCTATTAAAAACGGGAAGGAAATACAGTCAGGTGACTCCATTCCTCGCTTCAGGCCTTCTTCATCAATATTTCACTTCGGGAGCCACAGCTCCATGTTAATGGGAGCCCCGTACCAGCCAGATGGCAGCTTTGTGAGCAGCCAGGAATGCTGTGGCACCTGTTGGAGCTGGGGGGGGCCCACGGATGGGCAAAGCAGATCCCCTCTGCCTCAGTGTCCCTGACACCAGCCCCAAATCAGCAGCCCCACTGAGATTGGCTCCAAAGGGCTGCTGCCTGCTGGTGCTTCCCAGGAAAGGGGAATCGGGAGCTCACTGCAGGTTGCTCATGGTGAGGTGGGTGCTTCTGGCCCTGCTCCTGGCTCTGCCAATCACCAAGTCATGGCTTGACCTTGGAAAAAGCACCAAAGAGCAGCCTGAGCGGCCAGGAACTGCACCCATCCCTAGTTTTGCCTGGATCCCTCCCAAGGATGACAGCAGTGTCCAGCACAACGGGCCCATACCCACCCGTGGCTGCTTTCCCGAAAGACAGGAGAGCTGACGAGTGGAGCAGGAGGGAGGAGGCAGGGCAGGCAGTGCCACTCAGCCCAGGGCTGGCATGTCCCTGCTCCTGGCTCCGGTTTGCTGCTCTCACCATTCCCGCAGCCCCGGCGAGGCACCGGGGAGAGGGAAGGCTCCAGGAGATAGCAGGCTCCGTTACAAGGGAAGAGGAGCCTGTTATTTGATCCGAGAGCTCCAGGAGCAGAGATGAATAACGAGTCTACAGCACATCCACTTGTTTTCCTCAACAGTCAGACTTGGCTTCTTTCCCTCCGATCCGATACCAACAAACCCGTGTTTGAGACTCCCCCGGCTGTTCCGTAACCATGCCAATGTGTTCGCCACTTCCTCCCGGCGCGCCGCCGGTACCGTGCAATTACACCTGACACCGTGTATTTAGTGGGCTTCAGGCACATCAAACCCAGCGCCGGGCGGTGTCTGAGGCAGGGGCTGCCTCCAGCCTCCCAGCCGTGCCAAAAATTTGCACATGAGCGCGCAAAAGTCACCCGTGCAGGTGTCCGGAGCCCGCTGAGGCTGTGCCGGGACATCCCCGGGATGTGCCCTTTACCCCACAGCCAGCACAGGTAACCAGGGGCAGGTGCCACCACAGCTCCCCGTGGCACCGGGGCTTCTGGAGAACCGGGATGGGCACATTCCTGCTGGGATGGAGGCCCGGCATGGCACAGGCTGGCAGCCGATGCCCCCTCCGGCCGGGCCCCGTGCCCAGCAGCCCCCGGCTCAGGACGATGGCAGCGGAGCTGTGCCGGCTGCTGCGGAGCAGATGAGTAATCAAAACTCTCATTCCCGGCTCTGGTGCCAGGATGGGAACAGGAGTAGGAAGCACATAACGAAGCCATTCACATGCTAATGGCTGGGGAGAGCAGGAGGCAGTGCGGAGCCACTCTGCCTGTCCTGACTGCAGCCTTGGGATCCTTCCCAAGCGTTTCGTGTCCCTCCGTGGGCTGATTTGGCTTGCAGAGATGCTGGGCATCCCTTCCCTCTGGCTAAGCCGCAAGAACCCCCAAGGCTGGGCCCCAAAATCATCCCTCATCCCTGGGAGATGCCGTATTCGGGAGATTTCAGCTGGCGAAGAGCTTCGGGGTCGGGGTGTGAGGAGAAGGTCGGGCTGTGGCGGGGTCAGGGCGTGAGGGGAGGGTTTCCTGTGCTGGTTCCCACCCGCAGGGACTGCAGAGCGGTGCCACCGTGCCCTGAAAGCCGCCGAGAGCCGAGAATTTCTCTGGCAGCAGCCCCTCGGTGCGTGCAGCCTCCTCGTATCCCTGAGGAGTGTCCCTGGCACTGCAGCTGCTGGCCGGGAGTTCCTCGGGATTATTTATAGAAAGTTAACAAGGATCTGCAGGGCAATTGTGAAGTAATGGGAGCTCTTACAGGTTTATTTTATTGAAACATTTTAACATTGAATCAGCGATTTCTCCGTCACTACTTGAAGCTGTTTCTGTGCTTGTCAGTGAAATTTACTGGGGACGGAGCAGAGCTGAGTGCTGGGTCCTGCACCTCACAGAGCAAGAAAAGGACTATTAATTAGCAGCTAATGCCATTATAAGCTCCCTCAGGGTCTCCCACTGTCCCACAGGACCCCCGTGTTCCCTCCAACCACAGCCCCTGGAGCCCTGAGAACCAGGCTGGGACCTTGGGGACGAGGGGGTGGCTGCAGAGGGGACCCTGACCCAGGGCTTGTGCCCAGCCCTGACACCAGATCCCTGAATTCTGCAGTTCCACGGGGCTTCTCCTGCCTTCCCTCGGCACGCTGGCTGCTCTCGCTCGTGGCAGAGATGTTGGATTGCTCCCCTGAACGAAGATGGAACGTTAGAGACAATAAATACATTTTAAAGCCGGGGATGCAGAGTGTCAGCTGAGCCATTTCTCCTCAGTGAAAGGAGCTGGGAACGGGAGCAGCCGAGTCGCCACGATCCTATTTCAGACTTCACACGGCATCTGCAATAACATCAGCGCCATCCAAAAAGCAACAATACACAGTTTATGAGCACCTGAAGTGCCTGTTGTACCTGTATTTACTCCATTAGGTTGTGTCACATCGCATTTGAACTGGAGGCTTCGAGGCTCGGGCTGCTCTCGGGCTGCAGGAGGCAGGAGGAATCCTCCCAGGTGAGGGAAGGATCCCACAGAAATTCCTCACCACGGCAATTCCTAAGGAAACTGGGATTCTGGCAGCATGATGGACAGCATCTGCAGATGGGAGCACTCACGGTGGGCAGCATCCCTGGAAGAGGTCACAACTCCCTCCCTAAGCTTTATAGGAGCAGACAAAATACAGGAGAATGAGATGGAAAAAGGGGGTAAAAAATGAGTATTCTGTAAAAAACAGATATATGGGTAGGCAGTGAGATGGATAATTAGATGGGGAGAGATGGATAGATGGATGGATAGATGGATAAGCAGCTGGATAGATAAACAGGAGTACAGAGAGTGTGTGAGCACACCACATAGAGGCACGTGAGAAGATTTCTAGTCTGTTTTCCCTCCCACCTGCTTGTGTCCCCTCAGAATTCCCATTTCCCTTACAATCCCTGATTTGCACTGATTTTGGAACGGTGGCCACAGTGCCCAGTGGTGGTGGCCAGGCAGCTCGTGGTGGCACTGCCAGTGTCCACTGTGGGTCAGTGCCCCTGCATGGCACAGGTAAGAGGGGACACACTTGTCAGCACTTCCAGGGTTAGGGGTGAGAGTGACAATTGTTACAGACAATAATTTCTAAATTTTAACCATAGGTGGAGGGGGGGAAAAAAAGCACTTTCTAATTAGCACAGTCACGGCTCCATGGAAACTTTGGGGTAATTCTGTCTTTCTTCTGCTTTGGTGACTTCAGGAGAACATGAACCATCCAATTATCCAATCATTGCTACACCGCCCGAGTAGCAGCTAAGAAAGGGGAAAGGTCAGCACATTCCAGAGAGCGGGACTAAAATGCCTTCATTTTCTCTAATATCTGTCTGTTTAATTACTGGAACAATTGTTTGAACATTTTAATATATTAATTTATCAGGAAGATAATTGTATGATTACAATTTCACTCCTAATTGTGTGATTACAAATTCACATGGGCCGCGATCAACTGAAAAGCTAAAGTGAAATCTGGAATTTGCAGGGGGAAAAAAAGGAAGAGGGCTGTGTTTGGTTTCCTGCCCCTTCCTTGGGGTGGGAAAATACTTCGGGAATTGTGTGGCGCATGTGCCATGCCAGGAGGATGCTGGTCCCACAGGGATGGGGCAGAGGCTGCCCTGATTATGGGATTTGGGATCCTGGAAGGGCTGTGAAACACCAGGACTGACTTGGGGGAGAAACAGCCATGAAGGCAAAAAGATTCGGGAATTTCTCACGGAGCTTCTTTGAGGGTATTTGATCCCCACGCTCCTGGGAATGGGTTGGCTTTGAGTTTTTAATTTTTGAGGGTTTTTTTCCCTAAAAAGGAGCCCGTGCAACATCAACCCACAGCACCCGGGACTGAGCATTTAACAGAGCATTTCAGATTTCACTTGAAAAGCTCCATATTGATAACTGATTAATTTATAGTCACTGGAGCCATGGATCCCACACTGCTGCAGCCCCCCCCAAGCCCCCAGAGCCCCCCAGGCCAAAAAGGGCTGGGGGCAGGCTCAGCCAGAGAGGTTTTCAGGGGTTCCCAGGGAACTCCCCCAGAGGCTGGGGCAGGGAGTGTCTCTGTGCACAGCTCAGGTGGCATTTCTGCAGCCACGAGCGAGGGAGAAAATTGCTCTTTGACGGCTCTTCATAGAAATGTCACCGAGTGTAAACACGGGGTGACCTTTGCTGCTCCCCCGGCTCCTCAGGGAGCGGCCGGCGAATTCAATAACGCAGCCAGCGGGTCCTAAACGATGCCACCTCCCCTTTTGAGTAAATGACTATCAAATCCTCCTGGCCTGGTGCCTCTGCCGGCCGTCACACGAGGCACCTCTGCCCTCCAGGCTGTTTGCAGACACCTCCACAGCCCCTCCCGGTCCCTGTGTGTCCCCACAGCGGCAGCGCTGCCCCCTGCCCACACCCCACGTGGGTAATGGGGGTCAGGGCTGAGGCAGGGCAGGGGTCCCACTGCTAAAGGACACAGGGAGCCAGGGGAAGCGAGATCCCTGCCCCCAGTTCCCTCTGGGACATGCTCATCCCTGCCCGCTGCTGGCAGCGTTCCCCGTGCTGATGCGATTTTCAATTACCGGAGAAGCTCCCAGATTTCTGCCTTTGTCCAGTATCTTCCAAAGTATCTCATTCCAGACAACAATTCTATAATCCAACCATGACAGGACAATCAGTCACACTCTAAATTAAGCATCTCAAATAGGGATTTATTAGAATTAATCAGACAATTAATGTATGGCCATTAAATAGAGTTTATTAAAATACATCTAAGTGTATTAACTATTTAATAGGAGAGATATTGGTTACGGGGTTGGGAAAAAGCTTTCTAGTTGTCCTCTCTGTCCCAAATTCGGGCAGGCAGCACCATGGGGGCAGGATTCAGGGAAGGAGAAGAAGGAGAAGGAGAAGGAGAAGGAGAAGGAGAAGGAGAAGGAGAAGGAGAAGGAGAAGGAGAAGGAGAAGGAGAAGGAGAAGGAGAAGGAGAAGGAGAAGGAGAAGGGGAAGGGGAAGGGGAAGGGGAAGGGAGAAGGAGAAGGGAAGGAGAAGGAGAAGGAGAAGGAGAAGGAGAAGGAGAAGGAGAAGGAGAAGGAGAAGGAGAAGGAGAAGGAGAAGGAGAAGGAGAAGGAGAAGGAGAAGGAGGAGGAGGAGGAGAAGGAGGAGGAGGAGGAGGAGAGGAGGAGGAGGAGGAGGAAGAGGAAGAGGAAGAGGAAGAGGAAGAGGAAGAGGAAGAGAGAGGAAGAGGAAGAGGAAGAGGAAGAGGAAGAGGAAGAGGAAGAGGAAGAGGAAGAGGAAGAGGAAGAGGAAGAGGAAGAGGAAGAGGAAGAGGAGGACAGGGCTGGTACCAGCACTCGGGTCCCTGCTGAGCCCCCTGGAGAAGTTTATCCCACTCCCAGCTCCACGTTCGATGCTGTCACTGCTTTTCTCTTCCCCCTCTCGTCTGAAGTGCCTCCATCACCTCGAGTGCCATCTCCAGCCACTCCAGATCATCCCATTTATCCTTCGCGGAGTTTTACACTTGCAAAGCAGCCCTTAACTAATTAATCAGATGTTAATGATTCCTCCAAGGTGCAGCAGAGCAGACAGCTATCAATCCTCGCCTCTCCCTCTGCATCTCCCCCGCCTCCACAATTAGATTCCAGCCGATTTTCCTCCTACTTTGCTCTGTTTTCCCTGTGGCCTCTGTTCTGGGGAAGGACGGTGCAGCGGCATCCATCAGCCCTGTGCTCATTACCGGGGCACTCTGAGCCAGGCTTGGCTGCCTTTCCTGCATTATTCCAGCATGGGAGCAGGGGAAGGCTGGACAGGGAGCAGGGGAAGGCCGGGCAGGGAGAATTCACGGCCGGGCTGCAGACATTTGGGTTAGTCTGGAACAGCTGAAGCTGTTCTTAGAGAAATGACACGTCCCAAAGCCATCCCACAGCACCCACCCTCTCCTTGGTGGCCCAGGAGGGAGGTGACATCTCCCAGGGTTTCCTGGGTGCATTCCCAGTGCTGAAAGGTCCTGGGGAAGGCAGGTGGGTGATGGGGATCCTGTGCCTGTGTCCCCTCTGCAAACAGAGCTGACCTTCAGGAGAGCAAAACACCACGTTCCCACAAGCAGGATGTGGCTCCTGCTGTCCCAAACCAACAGGACACAGATCCCATGGGATGAGGAGGGGGAGAGCTGCAGAAGCATCCAGCAACTGGGCTGGCAGCTTTTGGGGACCACCACCCCCTCCAGAAACCCAGCACTGGATCAGGGAAAGCACCTGGCTCCATGCAGGGTGTGAGGGATCCGACCCACGGGGCTCTGCACTCCCATTTCCCAGTGAAGCAGCAGGGAGGGGAGCAAGGGGAAAAGGTCAAAGCAAAAAATGCAGATTTTTATGATATGCAAAAATATTCCAAGACAATGCAAATCAAGCAATTTAGCCTTGCAGGCATTCCTCTGCGCACCGTTATTAAAAGTTCCCAGTCTGGAATTGCCATTTCTAATCACGAGTGGGATCCAAGGCAGGCGGAGCCAGAGCTGGAGCTGGGGCTGAGGCCAGGGCTGGGCAGATGTGAGGAATGCAGGCCAGGGCTGGAGCCTGCTGTGCCCACGCTCTGGAGAGCACAGAGCCCCCAAGAACATCAACACTCCGTGCTCTGGGGTCCATGGCAGGGGACAGGGAGGCAGGATGGGGCCCATGGAGAAACGATTTGGAGTTTGCAGAGCTCCCTCTGCCCTGAGCCATTGGTGCAGGGCAAGCACTCGGGCCCTAGGATGGGACAGAGGGCTCCAATTCACCCCCTCCCATCATGTCCAGCGAGCCTCCCAGCCCTAAACTGGGGAGCACTGGTGAGGCAGGTGGAGCGTGGTCTGAGCAGAGGAGCCGGGGCACACGAGGGGTTCTGAGGGAGCACATGAAATCCGTAATTATAATTACAATAATGGCAACTCCGTGAGCAGCTGAATTTACCCCGGCAGTGGTGATATAACTTGGCAGGGCTTATCAGAGGGAACGGCGGATCCAATTAGGAATTAACGGTGCTGCAACCGTGGAGCAAACACCCCTCACCCAGCCAGCAGCTTCTGCTGGGAAAGCCTCTCCCCTCCCCAAATTCCCAAGCGAGGTCCCCTCCCGGTGACAATGTCTGTGCCCTGGTGCTGGGAGTGCTGGCACTTGTCCCGTGATGGCCCCTGGAGGTCCTTGCATTTTGAGATATCTTGTTTGTGTGTATTACAGTAATTTATTTAAGAACCTGGCTATTTCTGTCAGTTTCGTTTTCAGGGAGGCTATTCCTGATCTTTGTCTGAATTTTCTCTTTCTAAAAGTCTTTTCAATTGGCTTTTCTTCCTTTTTTTCCTCCAAGGAGTTACGAATTTCATTCTTTCACAGCCATTCCCAAGCAGCCTGCTGCCTGCACATTCCCAACTCATTCCTCTGCTGATTAGCACCAGATCCAGAAGAGTTTCCTCTCCATTTGTATTTATAGCTACACTTACAAATGCTTTGGTGCAGAGGAATTCGGCAGAGCCCTGCGAAATAACCTGGAATGGAGGGGGGGGGGATGAAAGGAGAGACAGAGGAAGCAGCTTTTGTTTGGCCAAAGAAAAGTCCGAGGGGAGAGGAGAGGACGGGCTTGGAAATGCAAAAGGCAGCTGAAGAAGAAAGTCACGCACTGCTGGCTCCTGCGGGGAAGAAAGGGAATTTGGGCTTTGTATGAAGGATAAAGAGGCTTTTCAGGCCAGGAAGGACAAGCAGCTGTAGGGAAAGGCTCAATCCCTGTTTGCCGCTGACCTCCAGCGGCGACTCCGAGCCCCTGGGCTCCCCACGACGGCGACTGGCCACGGCCACTGAGTGCCCTGGGCGCCGCTTCCCGGGAACCCTGCTGAGGACAGGAGCTCTGAAATCCCGGGATCCTGCCCCTATTCCTCCCCCTGCCCATCCCCATCCTCTGTCCCTGTCCCTGTCCGTCCCTGGCAGCTCCTGCCCCACGACACCAAGGGGCTATCGAGGAGTCGTTCCCCCTTCCATGAGGGACTAACGATGTCAGACTAATTAATAAGCAGTGGAAGTGTAAACAATGGTGTCAAAGGGAATTTAATTATTGGCAATATAATACGAGTTTGATTAATACAATTAGATCCTTTAATTGCATTAGCAAAAACCAAAAACTAGCTCCAGGTCACTAATTTGATGGAAATTTCCAGCTAAATAAGCTCCGGTCCTTCTCTCCTCTCTGGGAGGACGGGCCACGGGCAGGGTCTGTGGCATGAGGACAGGGACCAGCACAGGGCAGTGCCAACACAGGTGACACCCACCCAGATGCCCCCCGGCCCTGTGGCAGGGGCTGGCAGCCCTGGGACCATGCCCGGGATGCAAGACCCTTCCCACCCCATTTACACCTGATCCCTGGGCAGCCCAGCCCTGCCCCGAGTCCTGCTGCTGCTCTGGGAGAGCTCCGTCCCTGCTGGGCAGGTGGAGATGCTGCTGATGGCCTCGGGAAGAAGAGAGGCTCCTCAAAGTTTTGGATTTTTCACAAAAGAGTCAGAGAATGTTTGAATTCTTGCCGGTGCTGGTTGTTCCTGTGCAGCAGAGCCGGCCCTGGGCTCCAGCCGTGTGCACAGCGTGCAGAGACAGCTCAGCTGGCTGGGCAGCACTTCCAATTACGGGTGATCAAAATCTAATTATTGACTTTAATAGGGGCTGAATCTGGCCTGAAGAATCCAAGAACAATTATTCCGGGTTCCCGTTACATTAAACAGGAGCTACAGGACAGCTCCCTTTCGTTGTCGTGCCGAGATCAGAGCTGGAGAAAAGCTGAATAAAAACTTGGGCTGATGCATTTGGTTCTCCTCTCAGTCCAGGAATGGGAGCTGTGGCAGAGCCTGGCCCAGGGACACCCCAGGGATGCAGGTTCATGGAATCCCAGACTGGTTTGGGTTGGGAGGCACTTCAAAGCTCATTCAGTCCCAGCCCAGCCATGGGCAGGGACACCTTCCACTCGCCCAGGTTGCTCCAAGCCCTGTCCAACCTGGACTTGGACATTTCCAAGGATGAGGCAGCCACAGCTTCTCTGGGAATCCTGGGCCACCACCCTCACACAGAGGTTCCTCCCCACTGGCCTGTTCTGATGTGGTGTTGTATTTGAGGCAATGAAACAAAATCAAGCTCAATAAAATAAAAGTTTGCCTTTGCGGAAATTTCTCGTGTGGAATTGACAATTTGCTGGAATAAGGAGGAATTTTAAGCACGGTTTCCCACATCCCTACAGAAGTTTTTCTGTTGTTATTTGCGTTAATATTGAAACCAACATGTAAATTATAAACACACCTCTGTCCATGCAGGAGTAAAAGCCACTGTGCAGCTCAGGGACTCCTTTGCAGGATTTTTAAGCTCTGGGATGTTTTCCTTGGTGCTGTCCTGGCGCCATGGGAAGGTTTCAGCCCCATTCTCCCCCTCTCTCTGGGGTGTGGGGCTCTGGAGCTCCATGGCAGCACCATCTCCATCCTGCAGGATGCAGGGGACACCAGGCCTGGCTTCCCAGCTCGGAGCAGGGGCTGCTGCCGGCTCCTTCCTGAGATTTATCACTTGTGGAAGTGTATGAGAATGGAAACAATTTTTCCAGCTGTGCATTATCCACCTGCTGGACTGTGACGGCTCTTTGTGAGCTGTGACGCCGCGTCCTATAAAAGCTGTATTTAGGATCCAGCTTAAAATTCATATTTTCTACCACATGGAACAGAACAGCTCCTTGGGAGCCGATTCAGCCTCTATCAGAGGGATGTGTTGGTGGAGTGATTTTTGAAGGAACACATTTATTTGGGGGCTCTTTTGAGGAGCTGCTCCATGGCCCAGCAGTCCCAGGGCACTGCCCTCGGGCTGCTCTCTCACCCCAGGAGATCCTGGGGGAATAAATATCCACATATATGGAAGAAATCCTTCCCTGTGAGGGTGGGCAGGCCCTGGCACAGGTTGCCCAGAGAAGCCCCATCCTTGGAAGTGTCCAAGGCCAGGTCGGGCAGCCCAGTGCTGGTGCCATCCCATGCCCCTCCCAGGAAGGAGGTCCCAGGTGAGCAGCAGGTCTGAGGTGGGCAAGCAGCCATCAAAAGGACAGTATCTGCTCCAAAACGAAGGCATAAAACCACTTTTTTGGGACAAAATTCTCCTTTGTTTCTGGCAAAAAGCAGATTTATGGGTTAATAAACATCTATGACTGGCCTCTGAAAAAATAAACTCAGGTAGAGAGGAATTATTCATTCAAATTAACTATAAATTAAGATCAGCCTAATTTACGTCCATTAAAATGGAAAAGCATATTATCTTCCATTCAAAGGAATTTGTATTTGATGCAAATAGGACAAATTCAGAAAGTTTGGAAATGTTCTCTGATTGTTCATTTGCATCGTTAACCGGCAGAGAATGGGCCTGTGATTTCAAAATGGGAGAACAGAAGGAACAATAATTAGTTATGTAAATAATGTGGCATTCTTGTTTATAATTAGTCCAAGAATAAAATAAAATTCACGCATGTCACAGGACTCATTTTCGTATGCAAATGAACAATCAAAATTATAAACGGTAATAATGCAGTTTGGGAGAATGTGGCATTTCTAATTTATTAGCCCAGGCAGAAGCCAGAGCTGATTCCTGTTGGCGTTGGGAGATTTCAAAGGGACCCTCGGGATGGAAAAAACATCTGAAAAAAGAGAAAAATGAGGGAGAGTGGGAGGAAACGGTGTGGGATCACCTGTTGGAGTTCCTCCTGAGGGAAGAGGAGTGCAGAATTCCCTGTGGCTGTGGGAAGGGATGGGAAATGACTGCATGCTCCAGGGCCAGCAGCCCCTGTGCCAGGTCCTGCGTCAGGAACGCTCCTCCTCAGCAAGAAACTGCAGGGATGTGGGAATGTTTTAAAATTCCCTAAGCTTCTCTAACCACGGATGTGGTCTGCTTTTTCCAGGAAAATGTGGTGGAGAAGGGAGCCAGGGCTGGAAATGTTCCTGCTGGGGTCCGAAATTCCACTGGTTGTCCCAGCACGGAAGTGGACGTGTCACAGAGCAGGTCATGGACATGGGATGGATGACACAGGCCCATGGGAATACCCCCTGCACACCCCGAAAAAGCCACATTCCCACCCATTCCTGTCAACCCCATCTCAGCCCCCACCACAAATTTTGGCCCCAGTGGTTCCACCCCAACAGATTTCAGCAGTGACAGGAGCTTGGAATGTCCCTTGCTTTCCTGTCTAGCGTGGCTGGGGCCTGGGACATGAGCATCCCTCCCAATTTTTTGATCTAAGTCCCACCCAGGGTCCTCATAGCCCCTGCCAAGGGCACTGAGGAGCCTCTGCCCTCCCTGCCCATCCCCAGGAACAGCTCGAGCCAGGGGATCCTCAGGACAAGCCGAGCTCTAGGAATGTAAGGGATTAAATAATGGTATTAATTATTAATTGTGGCTTATCTTGCTGCAGAGTGTGGAACAGGAGTCAGAATCTGCATCAGGGAGGACGGGACATCTCGGGAACAGGAATGCTCCGGCTGCTCTCTTAAAATATGCTCCCACCTCAGCTTGACACTGGAGCTGAGGGCTCTCAGCGGAGCCGCGCAGCCAAGCCGAGCGTGTTGGATAATAAAAGCAAGGAAAGAACTTTAATTAAGGCTCCTCAGGCAGATGCTGCTGAGGGGATGGAGCGGGTTCAGCTCAGACTTTCTTGGCCAGGGCTGCTGGGGAAGGAGCTGCATGGGAGGCACTGGAGGGATGAGCATCATCCTGCACCCCCAGAGGGACTCGCCCTGGATGCAGCCACCGAGGTCCTGGTCAGCCCACAGGGCTGTGGGGGGACCTCCCATGGAACCGCCAGTGCTCCAGGCCAACCAGCACTTTGTGCAGCCCCAACCCTTATGGGTTATGGAGGGAATTCTCCAAGGAAGCACATCAGAAAGCCAGGCTGGGATCCCCAGCATCGCTCTCCTCAGGGATCCCAAGGATCCACTCTGCCTGTTCAAGGGGCTGTGTGACCCCAGGATATCGGCTGGGGGGGTTTAGAAGCTGCTGGAGCCCATCAGGACTCCTTGGGAACATCCCAGAGCACCATCCCAGGGCTCCAGCCCTCTCCAAAAGGCACAGACACATCTCCCAGCAGACGCTGTGCTCAAACACCAGCAGAAGAAGCTCCAAATCCCAGCGCCGAGCCTGGCAGAGCTGGAACAAAGCCTGAGCGACTGTTTACTCATGTCACCGAGGGCCTCGGATGCCAAACCACGGAGTGAACCTTTCTGTCAATCCGACACTTTTAGGGTAATTTAACTTAATAACACCTTTGTCTGCACAAGCGTTTGTGTCTGAAGGGTTATTACCATCGCAGTTATTTTAGGTGGGTTAATGGGATGGAGTAGATTTGAAATTGTCAGTGCAGCCACGCAGGCGGCTGCTTGCAGTGTTTACCTTCCCAACCCTTCCCTTGCTTTACATAACTTCCCACCCTCACCTAAAAGTGCTGTCATAAATTATGAGCAATTTCCCCCCAGGTCCTCATGCATCATTAATTCTTCGTTTAGAAGGAAAAAAACAAACTGTCCAGGTCTTAATTGTTACCGCTTTGAGCGGAGCCTGGGCTGAGTGTGGGGCCTCTGAGGTGTGTCAGGGTTTTTTGGACTTCTTTTAGTTGATATTTAACTCATCGCATCAGGGGGCTCACAGGAAAAGGGGGAGGAGGAAAGAAGTCTTCTTGAAAGGAGAAAGAAAAAATTATTGTGGGGAACAATCAAGAATTGGCCAAGGCAGCGGCGGAGCCCAGGTTCCCTCCCGCTCCTCAATGGAGAGATTTTAGGAATTTGGGTTTTTTTTCCCTGCAGGTGTGCAGGGAGCAGGAATGTGCAGCCCATTGCCCTTTGGGGAGGCTGCAGCTGCTGGCTCCTGGGACTCACTCTGCCAAGGAGGGAATCCCTGCATTTTTTGGGAGCCTCCTTCATCACTGTGAGCCTCTCCGACAGCACCGGAGCCAAGGCTGGGGACGCAGTGACTGCCACCCCTGCTCAGCAGCTGGCACATCTGCATGGCATACGGCAGCCCTGCATGGCATATGGCAGCCCTGCTCAGCAGCTGGCACATCTGCACGGTGCTGGCACCTGTAAGTGGCATCTGCCCCACCGCCCGGCCCCTGGCAGGATCCTGCTGCAGCACAAGGGAGGGAGAGAGGGAGAGAGGAGGTGGCTGTGCCCATCTCCCCTTCCCCAGACCTCCCAGCTGGGCCCTGCCTTGCTGCAAGCCCAGCCCTAGCCCACACTTCCTGCCTTTCCCCCTTCCTGTGTCATTTTTGGGTGAGAGTTACGTTAATGGCAGCAGGGTGGGCTCCTGTGCCAGGGCTGGCACCTTCCCTGTCACCTCACCGGGTCCCCTCGGTGCCTCCCAGCCGCCCCTCGGGCCAGGTGACCTTGAGGTGGCTTTGCTCGTTGGCTCAGCTGCAGTCAGAAGATTAAATTCTGCTCCTGTCCTGGGAATCTGATGATAAAAAGTCCTTTCTAGACAGAATCCGGATAATGAACAGCTCCCTGGCTTCGCGCTGGAAGAGGGAGTGTGGAGTTATTACTGCATTAAAAAATCTCCAAAGTCAACTAAATTCACCACAGACGCGGAGGACCAGAATTCCTCTTCATTCCAGGGGGGCGGAGCATCCAGCATCATCAGTAAAGCTGTGCTAATTGCAGCTGGGCAGGAGCACAGGGGGCTTTTTTGGGGAAGGGGGGTTGGGACCAGCCCCAGTGTTCCCCCTCCTCCCCTCGTGTCCATCACTCCTCTGCTGAGGCCAGGGATGGATTTGCTCTGTAGGAAAACGCTGCCAGTGCCCATCAAAAATCCATGCTCCAAAGCACCAGGGCTGTGCCACACTCGGATGTGGCGGCTCCAGAAGAAAATCCGGGACCTGTTCCCTTGCCTTGTGTTCCTGGGATGTCACTGACCAGGGACTGACCACTCAGATATAAACCTTGTGCTTTAAACAGTCAAAGGACAAAGAAAGGCCAGGCCAGGAGACAGAAGAGCTGCCATAAACAAAGCTGTGGCTTGTCTCAGGCATTAGTCATACACCAACAGGGATGTGGGACATATATCTGGGCAGGATTCGGGATATCTGCTAATTAAAGAAGCCTCTGACTGCTGGAGAGTGTTAATTCACAGACAGCGTGGTCCCCCTAGGCAGAGCTCAGGGCGAGAAAGGATTTATTTACACCTCACAGAAGTTGTTCTTTTCGCAAAGGCTGTGCTTAATCGGAATTTTTCAGAAGAATTTGTTGAACAAAGGGGGAATTGAGCCTCTGATGGAAAATCTCTGGCTTTCCTCACCCTGTTTGCCTGCAGTTAAGGCCAGAGCACCTCTCCACAGGCAAAGCCCACACTAACTTCCATTTCTCTCCCAGGTGTCACACAGCCCAAACCCTCTGTCACCAAAACATTCCCGTGGGCTCTCCTGAGCTCCAAGCCAGACTGCTTGGACTGGCTCTGTAAATTTCCATAGAATCCTAAATGGTTTGGGTTGGGAGGGACCTTGAAGGCCATTTCTTTCCTCTGGCTGGTCCCAGGGCGGTGTGAGTGGGACCTCCCAGCTCAGCCTGCTCTCCCTGACGGATTTTTCTCTGGGATATGGGAGCACTGCAGGAAGATGCTGGCTGCTCCCATCGCCTTCCCATGCCCTGCCCTGCAGCAGCAAAGGCTCTTTAGGGCCGGCAGACACCTCCAGCTCAGAGAAGCTTCCTCACCTCCAAAGAGATCATCACAAAATCGCCAGAAAACCACGCACGGGGCCGGCCGCCGAGGCTCAGCCGTCAGCAGGACGGCTCTGACAGCACGGAATAAAAGCAAAAATAGCGATTTCTCACTGAAGAGCTGGGCTGACACCTCCCTGACCTGCGAGCAGCAGGGACTCTCGGCACACCGGCACAGCCCGGTTGTTTGCTGCTGCCGGGGCTGACACCGCTGATTAGAGCAGACAGGCGGGCAGGAGGATGAGCCCGAGCTCCGGCCAGCGCTGGGGCTGCCTCCTCCTGACCCCAAACCTGAGAGCTCCTGCCCTGCATCTGCAGCTAAATAAACCAAGTAAATCATCCTGGCAGATAGATAATTAAATAATTATCAGCCACTTAATAACAAGGAGTGGGTGTTCAGAATTAGCATATTAGACAGTGTCTTTAAGGGCTAATTGTTGCATTACATCAGAGTTACTCATTCATTATTCTTGTCATTTCGGGTGATAATTTGCACTTTAGGAGACAGAGACAATTTTAGCAGGCAATTAGAGACATGTCAGGCTTGGCCTAGTGAGTTACTGTCACAATTATTGCATTTTTTCCGGTGTCCTCATTTGCAGGAGTGTATTTAAGGGCAGCCTGGTAATTTCATGGTGAGGCAAAACAGGCACCGGCACCCGGAGAAGCTGCAGGGACGGAACAAACCCCGATTTCACAGCACTGGGGCCAGCATGGGGAGGGGTCTGGGGGCTTGAAAAGGGAAAAATCCTGAGGAAAAGGGTGTTTCTACATTGCTGATGGGAACATTTTGCACAGTTTGGGGTCCCTTTGGAACCCAGTCCCGCACATCCCTCACTGCCACAGCTTCGTGTTCAGGAGCTGTTGCCCTTTTCCACCCCATGCCAGCGATGGATACAGATCCCTACCTAGGTCACAGCAGGAATTGGTGGATAAGTGGGATTTTTTTTCACAGGTTTTGGCAGCTTTGGTTACCTGGAGTGGCAGGGACGGGCACCTGCAGCAAACTCCAAGGAGAAAGGGATTCCCAGGGAACGCGGTGCAGTCGCATCGCTGCTTCCTCAGAGAGGATAAACACAAGGATGTGCCCGGTGCTGCTGAGCCTGACTGAGCCTGAGAGCACTGACAAGGCTTAAATATTCCTTAAACTACTGCTGAAGGGAAAAACTGGATCTGCAGTAGCTGCACCTTGGGATACATGCATTATAAGGGTATATACAGTCAAATAGAGTTAATTAAGCTAAAACCACAGTAAATCTGCCAGATCCATATTAACACTATAGTCAAAATAGTGGAAAATATAGTATTTTCCCTAATAAATCCTGTTCTGTTACAGATTTATGTTGGCATCTGCATAGTTACCAGAGTTTTACAATAATCATTGATCAATCAAAGTTTTATGACAAAACTATAATTTTCCTGTGTTTCTTTCTTACTTAGTTTCCTAGTTTGCTTAATTCCCAGAATGCAATCCAGTAAATCTTTGGGGCTGAGATATTAAGTAGATAATAAGAATGCCATATAAGATTTGCTTATATTTTAAACTGTCCTTACAAATGATTTATAATTAGGGCCAAATCTAAGACAAAACATTATTAAAGTCAAAACCCTCCATAAATTACTGGAGTTTGCTTATGCCTGTAGTAATTTATTAGAGGTTTACTATAGTATTTCCTCTGGTGATATCCAAAGCTTTATGTGTCATAAATGGGAAATATGGGTTGGTAAAACATACAGAGAGCAGGACTGATCCCCAGTGACCCCCAGTGACAGGCTCTGAGACACCATCAAAATCCTTTTGCAGTGGAAATGAAACGGCACCAATCATCCAGCTGTGCCAGACCAAAGGCATCTTTGTTGTGGGAAATTCAGTCGTGGCTTATAGGATTTGATAAGTTATTCCATTTACAGGTGGAGCAGAACCCGCAGATGGGTTTGTGCTTCTGGTATCCCACCCAGGCCTCTGCCATGGGGAAATTCCGTCATGGCTTATAGGATTTTATAAGTTATCCCTTTTCCAGGTAGAGCAGAACCCACAGATGGGTTTGTGCTTCTGGCATCCCACCGAGGGCTCTGCCATGGGGAAATCCACCAGGCCCAGCCATGCCCGGAGGGGGAACAGGGCTGGCAGTGCCCGGGGAGGGCAGGGGGGCTTTGCCTCGTGGGCTTTGCCTCGTGGGGTTGCTGTGAGAGGTTTGCAAAGCAAAGCAGGGGTTGGCTCCATGCCCCCTGTCCCCTGCTGTCACCTTTCTACAGATCCCCTCCTGGAGACACCAAAGCCATGGCTGGGCACTGCCAGGCCTCTGCCTCCTCCAGCCATGCCCATTCCACTGTGCTCTTTCCATAACTCCCATCTCACCCGTGGATCTGTGGATCCTGCTCAGAGGCGCTGGATTTTCCCGAGTTACCCCTGAGCATCTCTCAATGTGCCAGGCTGGCACGAGATGCTCCCAGTCAGTCCCACGTGGGTAACTTTGGGTATTTTGTCAGTGTTAACATCAGAGTGACTTTGCTGCGAGTGCAATTCTCTGTTTGCAACCAGAATTCTGTGGAGATCCCCATTTAAGTGCTTCCCAAAATCCCAGCTGTGCTCCTGCCTGTGCTGAGCCGGGCTGCCAGCACCGGAGCTCAACCCAGCCTCTGCCTGCCCCAGTGCTGCTCCAGTACAAGCCTAAACCATCCCACTGGGACACACACCCCTGGGACACACTGGAGGACAAAGGCAAGGGTGAAGCACAGCCTGGAGAGCAGCAGAGCTGGGTGGATTGACCTGGAGTGGGGCTGGGTGTCCAACTCAGGGTGTGGGAGCTGAGGGGAAGCACCGGACATTTAATTTTCTGCTGTGCCCTGAGGGGATGACCGGGATGGCCTGGGATGGGCCGGGTGTGGGCAGCACCGGAGGAGCCGATGGCACGTGAGGATGGAAATGAGATGTGGAGGGAGCTGCCGGGATCTGGAGAGGACAACTGGAGGGAGCAGAGCCGGGAGAGGAGTCCCCACTCATGTCATTAAAAACTCTGTCCTCGTCTTTCCCAGCAAACAGTGAAGAACAGAGATGAGACCTGAGGTCAATCTGATTGTCTGTTAAAAGAGAGAGAAATAGAATAAAATAAATTCAATTAAGATTTCAAAGCAGTAAAATTAAAAAATAAATAAAATAAAATAAAATAAAATAAAATAAAATAAAATAAAATAAAATAAAATAAAACCAGCTAAGCAGACAAAGACAAGGGACTGCAGAAGCTGCACCACTGCACGCTCTGAGCATCCCAGCAGCTGCACGGCCTCTGCCTCTCCACCTGTGATACCATCAGAGGCACTGATTGCATTGCAGGTCTGTTATCAGTCTCTCCCCATCCATCTCCCACGGATAATCCCTTTGCTCCCGCATCAGGCAGTGCTGATCCCTGTCCTGCCCTGGCGCAGGGAGCCCGGATGCTCTGAGAGCCACCGAGAATGCTTCAAACCCCTCTCAGACCACAGCAGAGGCAGCGACTCTGCAGGAATGCTCCTTCCCATCGAGGACAGCACCAACACGGCCAAGGTTTGGCCTGAAAGGAACTTTTATTCCTGAGAATACCCATAAGTACCTTGACCAGTGGGTTCTGGGGTGGGTGTATCAGTCACAGAATATTTGATGGCACCCCCTGCCCTGCCACACCTGGCTGGCACCTGCTGCCAAAGTGGGGATGCTCACACAAGAATCCGAATTAAATGGCCATGAAAATGGGGCAGGGCTTAATTAATCCACATTAAACTCCTCTGTGGACATTAAGTCAGGATTGAAATCCTTGGGTTTAGCTCAGCCTCTGCTCACTTTCACGCTAAATGAAGTTTTCACTGCGGGAGGACATTTAACGAAGTTCAGCTAATTCACACCTTAAATTAATTCTAATTAAATTTCCTCAGTAACCCCGGAAAAGCAGGACCCAATGAATCCTCTTATCTATATCTCTTATATCCGTTATTTTACTTGCAGCACTCAAATACACCATAACCAAAGTCAACTCTGCGTGCCCTGCATGGCTGAAAACTCCCATTTCCCTGCTCCACGGTGGCTCACATCCACATCCCAGCGTGGCCGTGCTCAGTCCCATCCCGCAGGACCCCGGAGGACCCCACCCTGCACCGCTCCCGGTGGCAGCTCCGTGTCCTCATCCCTTCTCCGGGCTCTGCACGGCCACACTCGGGGCAGCAGCACTCTCCGGGTCCTCATCCATTTGTAGGGAGGAGCGGGGGACAGGAGCCTCCCCTGCCACAGAGACGGATGCAGATTACACCATTAATTTTTTATGCCAATTCAAAAAAATTCCGTGTTGACTCCATGACGCAAATGGGTATGAAAATCCTGGCGAGCGCACTCATTGTTACAGAAATCAAATGGCTCAACAGCCGCTAATGAGGCAGACAAGAAGCTTCACTCACCCTCTGAGGATTTGAAGGCAAGAAGAGAAGAAGGAGCGCGTTACATTATTCATGCGCCTTGTTTGAGTTTCAAATCCTAGGAAGTGGCAGCGAAGGGGGATTTGGGATGTGCCGGTGACCTGCTCTGCATGGAGAGGGGGCAGGACAAGCCCTGTTCCCTAACTGAGAACTCCTTGCAAACTCGGCTTCCACCCAGCCAGGGCTCCCTGCCCTGGGACGTGCTCGGGAATGCCCTGGAGGTGCCCCGAGGTGGGGAGGATTCACTGGCAGCACCCTCTGGCACTGCTGCCTGAGACTGCCAGGCGCTGCCCACCCACAGGAGCTGACCTCTCTGTAAACTGTTTAAAACACGCCACATTCTGCTGGAGCAGGTGCCGAATTCTTTTAGATGGAAAGGAAGAAAGGGAAAACCTGGGAGAACAATTGATCTGAGGAGGAGATGTGCAGGCAGGCTCTCCACGAGGCGGGGCTGAGGTGCACAGGGCAGCTGTTGACCAAGTATTAAGGACTAATAAACAGATTCCCGGAGTCCTTCTGCATTTTGTAATTATGACTTGCCCATAAAACCCTTCTGGCCAGCATTATCTCAGCCAGCTTTAGGAGTGCTCACCAAGTTAATGCAGAGCTATAAATCTGCAGCAGGTCATGGGAGTGAGAGCAGAGGAAGTGTTCATAAATCGGGAGGAATGACTCCTGTTTGTTTGTTTAATCAAATCCTGGTTCCATGAGGAGCAGCAGGTTCCTGTCGGGGCCCTGTGTAAACCCAGCCCTGCCTGGCAGGGACGTGAGGGACTGTGTGTCCATCTGTCCATCCGTGGATGCCACTCTCTGCATCCAAAGCATCCTTTGAGTCTGGATCCAGTGTTCAAACTGCCTTCTCTGGCACTGGCACCATCCAGGGCCACCAGCCAGTGGCATCGAGGTGCCCGTCCGTGCCACTCGCCCCTGGCAGTGCTGCCGTGCCACAGACGGTGTTGGAAGCGTTGGGATGGTGGTTGGCCACGGCCAACACAGAGTTAAACTCCCTCCTCACGGCTCTCCAGGTCAGGGTATATTTGCTTGGATTTTACATTGGAATTTGAAATCCACAGCTACAAGGAAACATTTATTTTCTTGCCCTTCAATGATCAAACAAGTAGCGCCGAGGCACAAGGAAGCGGAGTTTCCATTAGGAGAACTGTTTTCTTTTTGCTGTAAAATATCAAATATTTTGACATTTCCATCAGAGTTTTCTTTGTATCAAAGCTGCAATGGCAGAACAATCTCAAGGCATTTAGACTTCAGAGGTTTGCACGTTTCTGAGCATTCCCTCCTTTACAAGGGGACACTTCTGAAGGGACGTGTGATTTCTCTCTCAGAGACCAAAGGAAAGGTAATAAAAACAAGAGCCCTGCGAGGGCTCCCGGGAAGCGGCTGCGGGCGGGCGGAGCTCCGAGCTCATCCCCCTCTCAGGAGCTGCAGGGTCCCGGTGCCGGTGGTAGGGTGAGCTCCTGGACATCGGGGCATCACCATCATCATCATCATCATCGTCATCATCATCATCATCATCTGAGAGACAAGATCCATCACACCGCTCCAAAGCGTCTGGAGAGGGAAAGCGGCTGCTTCTCTCCGAGGCAGAGCTCCTCTCCCACCCTCACGGGGGACAGGTACATTTTTACGGAGTCACAGAACCATCAAGGTTGGAAAAGACCTCCAATACCCCCACGCCAACATCGTGAAGGGCCAACTTCAGTCGCTGTCTGAACATCTCCAGGGACTGAAGCCACCGAGACACTTCTGGTGACTCCGCCACTTCCCTGGGGAGCCAGAGCTTGTGGGGAACCCCAGAGTTCGTGGGGTGCCAGAGCAAAGTCACCCCCAAATGCTGCTGGGGGCACCCTGGGAGGACCCTGCGTGTCCCTGCTGCCCCGAGTGCCTGCAATCCTTGGAATTTCAGGAGTGACCCGCACCCTGCCGGACCTTCTCAGGGAAGGAGGAAATCCAAGCAGCCGGCCCTGCCCACGGGTGCCCCGCTGTCCCCACGGCCACACGAGGGACCCGCAGCGCATTCACAGCCCCTGTGGGCAGCCACAGCAGGCAGGGCACATCCCGAGGGGAATTGGGCCAGAGATGACCAGCAGGAGCACGCCCGAGGGGGCAGCAGGGGGCACAACCCGAGGGGAATTGGGCCAGGGATGCCCAGCAGGCACAAGCCCGAGGGGTTAGCAGGGATCACATCCCGAGGGGAATTGGGCTAGGAAGACCACCAGGGGCAAGCCCAAGGGGTCAGCAGAGGGCACGTCCCGAGGGGAATTGGGCCAGGGATGCCCAGCAGGAGCAAGGGGTCAGCAGGGGGCACATCCCGAGGGGAATTGGGCCACGGATGCCCAGCAGGAGCAAGGGGTCAGCAAGGGGCACATCCCGAGGGGAATTGGGCCACGGATGCCCAGCAGGAGCAAGCCCGAGGGGTCAGCAGGAGCCAATTCCCGCGGGTGATCCCCGGCCCAGCTCCTCCACACGGGCTGGGAGCAAAGCGGGAGCGAACCCTGGAGCCCCTGCAGGCAAGATTCCGTGTGCTCCTGGCATGTAAATGACTTCCAGAGCGAAACTGCTTTGAACTTGCTGTTTATCTCACTCTGATAACAATCTGCTTCATTTCTCGCGTCAAAGTAATTAGAGTGTAATTTTTTTTTTTTTTTTTTTTTTTTTTTTAATAACAGGTGCTATAATTGCTGCAGGGATCCAGAGGAGCTGGGGGAATCCTGCTCCTGCACTTCCAGCATTCCCTCTCTACTCACTGGCTTCAGCCTCCTCTCCCTCCCAGTCCCCTGCCTGTCCTCTGAGCCTTTGGACTCCTTTTCTCTCGCCTGTTTGTGCCCGTGTTCAGTTTCTCCTTTTCTGTTTGTTTTCTCTAGACATCAATTTTTCATGCAGGAGAGCCGAGGATAATTAATTAATGATTCATAGGAATGCTGTGGCTATAATATAATGAGAGGATGGTTCATAACCTGTTGCGGAGGCAGTTATCAGTAATTTCGGAATAATTAAAGGATGGTTTTAGCACATTTCAAAAGCCCTTACAGAATCAAGGGGATGGGCGAATTAATTTCTCTCAGAACACTCAGGGACACACCTTGGCAGCATTTCCCAGCTCCTCTGTGGTCCTGCTGTGGACCCGGAGGTGCGAAGGATCCCATCCTGGGAATCATCTTGCTTCAATCACGGGGGAAAAATCCCCTCTTTCAAACTCCTTCACTCCCACATCTCCCCCACCCGAGCTGAGCAGGTTTTTCCTCCCTTTTTTTCCCCCTTTTATTTTTATTTTTAGTATCACGGTGTGTTACAACCAGCCTTCCTATCAGGGGCTAGACATATTCAGAGCCTTAATGATAGATTAAATACCAAATACCTTAACATTTGAAAAATGACATTTATTATACAGAGTTGTAAATAGAGGGAAAAAATGACAATAGAACACAGTGTAGATCTTACATAAACTGCACCGGCTCTGTGTAATGACTATGATAATGTCAGTGCTAACAAGCAGATAATTGGCATCACTGAGATAATTTTTGGCACCTTATGCAGAGGGGAAACTGCTCTGCATAATTATTTTACCTAGGAATATTCTTCATTTAACAGATCCATTTGCATAACGGTTGGAACTTTTTAAGCTGTAAAAGGGTGTTTAATATGTTGATTTGTTTTACCCACAAAACAATTGTTTATTCATGAGAACCGGCACCTGAGGACTTTTGTAACGAGGCCACAGTGACCCAGTTGGAAGTAACAGCCTTTTATTGGATTTAGGGGTCCGGGAGGAGGCAGGATTAGCCGACCCCTCACAAACACCTCCCAGGCTTTTATAGACGCTGGAAGACTGAGTCATTCTCTGCTGTAAAACTTTATTTCTTTAGAGACAAAGTTGATCACTCCAGTGTTTCCCTGCTGGCGCAGGCGCTGCTCCAGGGCTGCAGCTCCCAGTGTCCCCAAGATGGTGACACACAACCAGGGGAATCCTCCTCAAGCTCCCAAAGCGTGCACATCATTGCTGCCTGCAATTAGGCAAGGGGCGTGATAAAACACGGAGCCGGGTGGGGTGAAGCCTCCAAAAGCTGATGCTGGAATTGCGCTGGGGTCGGGTGAGGATTGTCAGAGCAGAGCTCAGCGCTGCTCTCAGCCCAAAATCTCAGCACAAGAAGTTCTGACAGGTCACGCTGAGGAGCTCTCAGGGTCAGCCAATGGCCCTGCAAGGCTGTGCCAAGAGGTCTGGAAAAGGAAAAGCTGCTGGACACCAGCCTTGGACTTCCACGGCAGGCAGATCCCTGGCCAAGGTCCAGCTGTGCTCAGGCTCCAAGGCTCAGAGCATCCCGTGTCCATCTGCCTGTGCCTCCCTGGCTGGAGGGAGCCTCCTCTCCTTGCTGGATCTGAACTGACCAGAGCACTGCTTGTCCCATCCCAAGAACATTTCTAAAGCAAGGAATGACCTCTGGCTTTCTCTGGGTGTTCTGTACACAAACCTTGGTGTGTTCATCCCTCAGAGAAACCACAGCAGCTCTGAGGCTGAGCCAGCCATGGAAAAGTTCAAATTCCCCCCAGCTTGCACTGATGCTCCCTTGGCTTCTCCAGCTCCGTTTCTGTACGTGCTGGCAAACCATTCCTGCAGTTAGGGGAGCACCAGCCTCTCTCTGACAAACACTTCACATCCCTTGAAGCCCTCGAGACCTCCTGAGAGGACACCAAGCACTGCTGAGCCTTGGGGTGGAGATTCCAACCAGAGGGATCAGCATCAGCAGGGCTGGCTGTGCCCGGGGCAGGCCTGTGCCCACGCTGGGGTCTGGCACACCGCAGTGATCTGGGCACTGGGGCAGCAGAAGCAGGCAGCAGGCTGGGTGAGGGATGTGGGATTTGTGCCACAGGCTGTGCTGTGTTGTCATGGGAGCCTCGCTCCCTCTCCTGTGCGCGTCTCCCTTGACCTTGGTCGAGTCATTTAATGCCTCTGCTGCTCAGAGCAGGGCCCTGGCTCTTCCTCACACGGACACACTCTGAGCTGGGCCATGAGGAGCCTCCCAAAGCCCTGTGGGAGCCTCTGCCTTTGGAGAGTCCAAACCTGGAATTCCCCACCCATGCAGCTTGCAGGAGTCCAGCTGCAGCCCCTAAACATCCTCTCCCACAGCCTTTCACCTGCTCCACCTCAGGAAAAACTATGAAATTTGCTAGAAGTTATCCTCTGAACCCGTAGATATCAATTTCCCCATGAAAAGGCCAGCGGTGGGACTCATTTTATCATGTATTAGGTTTGTCCAGATGTGTGCAGGTATATATATACAGATGTGTGCAGGTATGCATCCAGATGTGTGCAGGTGTATATCCAGATGTGTGCAGGTATATACACCCAGATGTGTGCAGGTATGCATCCAGATGTGTGCAGGTGTATATCCAGATGTGTGCAGGTATATATCCAGATGTGTGCAGGTATATACACCCAGATGTGTGCAGGTGTATATCCAGATGTGTGCAGGTATTTATCCAGATGTGTGCAGGTATATATCCAGATGTGTGCAGGTATATGCCCACAGGCACAACTCTCTCTGCCCCTCTGCAAGCTCAGGGGCCTGCAATTTTCAGCTCAGCCAACTGCTTTATGGTTAAATCCCTTTTTTTCCCCAAACAAGGCTGTTGGCTTCAGTGCAGGGAGGTCTCTAACGTTTGCCTGTGGGATGTTAAACTTCTGCCTGTGTTTTGATGAGGTATCCCCGAGCTTCACTCTGGCACATTTGCTGGGAGGAATAGCCTGTACCAGAGCGAGGGACACGGAGCCAATCCATCACACTCCGGGGCTTTCAAGGCCGTCTCCCCAGCCTCTAATGCTCTGCAAAATGGTTCATTCTCTGCTGGTTTATAAACCTGATGTGCAGCCTGCCAGCTCCCACCCAGAGCCCAGAGCAATCCTTGCCCTCACGGGTATGCCAGCCCCAGTTTGTGCCAGCATTGCCCATGGTTTCAGCTCATTAATGCTGCATTAAAAAGTCCTGCACAGCTGTGTTCAATCACCATCCTCACCTGCTCAGAGAGAGGTGTGTGCAGCCTTCCCAGGGGTCGGGGGGATGGCTGCAGGATGCTGTGCTCTCCCTCACTGAAGGGCCACAACTGCAACCTCCCAGTCCGCCCACGAGCTCAACACCGCTTTCTTTATGACTCTGCCAGCTCATCTGTCTCAGAGCCCGAGACCACACTCACTCCTGTTGGGATTTTCTCCTTTCCAATTCCCAAGTCAGCTCTAGTTCAGTGGGGAGATTTATTACTCCTCCTCTGTGCTCCCTGGCTCCGTGCCACGGTGTGGGGGAACAGCAGCTCAGGCAGTATTCCAAGGGCCAGGAACTGCAATCCCAGGCTGGCACATGGGCACCGTGCCCCAGCGAGGGCACTGTTGTCAGGGGGTTTGCTGTTACAGGTGTTGATAAGAACCAGATCTCTGCTCCTTGCCCTGGTGAGTGTCTCAGAGATGTCACAGTTGTCTCAAAGTACAGGGAAGAGAGTTTCAAATTCCCCTCCCTTCTCTGAGGATGGCTTGGAAATGTTGGGAGTGAGAGGGGTGAAACCAAAACTCATCCCAGAGCTGTGGGAGGAGGCAGGGCCCTGGTCAGGGGCCATGTGTGTCCAGCACTGAGCCACGTCCCCACGAGGTCTGTGACAATACCCTGAGCATGGCAGTGCCATGAGAGACACAGCACCCTGCTATGGCATCACGGATGCTCTGTGGAATCCTGGACCCCACCCCCAGCTCCAGAGGGGCAGCTGGGACATCGTGGCTCCAGAAAGGGATGGAGCTCATGGGGAGAAAGGAGAAAGCCTGGGGATCTTCAGCTGGGTGAGGAGAGGGGCAAACCTTGCAGAATCCTGCAGGTGCCTGAGCCTGCCATGGCACAGGAATGTGGGCAGGAGAGCAGTTCTGGCCATGGAGTCACAGGGGAGAACCCCGGGCTCTGGCTGTTTTCCTTGTCCAGCTGATGGAGCCCATCTCGATTCAAGATGCTGAGGACATTATTGATCTAAACAAGTTGTCAGTGAAGGAAAAGTTGTAATTGCTGCTGTAGTTGCATTGTAACACACCAGCCCCGAAGGGAAATTAAAGTTTGGAGCTAATAGGGTTGTATGATCCTTCAACCTTTGATGTATTGAATCTGGAGCAGCCCCTGGAATACTGATTTGATGCACAAAGGATCATTTTTAACAGCGGCTGCACCTCCAGGTCCTCTGATCCAATTCTCTCTTCAATCCCACTGCAGGGTAAGAGAATGGCTCACAGCGCATCCTCCCCCTCTGCCCTTGGGCCTCTTCCTTCGGCTCCCACGGTTCTGTTCATCCCTGGCTCTTGCTGTAGGAATAGGACTTGCAGGAATGATGGCTGGGATAAGGCAGCATCCCCTGTGTGTGTGGGAAAGAGCTTAGGGTGGGATTCCTCGGATTCCAGCTCGTGCCTGCAGCTGCACCTCCATCCAGGGAATGTGTCCTGCAGCAGGAGCACCCATCCTGAACTCGGTGCTGGGTGAGGCTGCAAGTCCCAGTGTCCTGCCCAGCCAGAATTTCCTTAAAGAGGGAATTACAGATATTTCTGAGCAGAACTGCAGCTCCCCATTAATCACCTGCAATTAGAAAGCAGGGATCTGCCAAGCAGCCACTCCCCAAAGGTCGCTAATCAGGGAAGTTAACAGTCCTCAGGTTCTGGTTTGGGAAGGGTCTGGGGCTGTGCATTCCCAGCGTGTCCTGGAGCACAGGACAGGGCTGTGCCCCCAAAGCTGCCCGTGACCCCACAGCCTCACTCTCAGCCCCTGCCTTCCCACCACCTCCCACTCCCACAGCCATCCAGTGATGGATCTCACCACGCCTTCACGCAGACCCTTTAATTCTGTGCTATGAAGGCACCCTCTCCTAATTGCTTCAGTTAATTAGCGCTTCAATGATGCCACAGGTTCTGTGGAAGGAGCAGCCCACGAGGATGTGCTGCTGTCCCTGCCCACCATGGCAGAGGGGACCCCAATCCCCTGCCACGTCCCTGCTGTGTCCCTGCCATGGCACAAGGGGCACCTGCCCCACCACTGTGTCCCCACTGTGGCACAGGGGATCCCTGCCATGGCAGAGGGGACCCCACTCCTCTGCTGTGTCCCCACCGTGGCAGAGGGGACCTCACTTCATCGCTGCCCAGCAGGTCAGGGATGTGCCCTGGCTCCTAAATCCCTGCTGAGGCCAGCAGGCAATTTAGACCTGAGTGCAGCAACTAATTAAATCAATATGAGCTAATGAACAGCAATTAGAGGTCCAGCTAGGCACATCTTCTCTGGTAAATACTGCTTCTCTCCCAACGGGAAGCTCTTTTTTAATAATCTGTTTGTGTTTCATTTCCAGGAGCTGTAATTCCCCAAAGAAGCAATTTGGGAAAGTGATTTGTTTGTCTGTATAATTGCCAAAGCACTTCGTTAGGCTTGTTTGTTTTTCCTTGCTCCTGCTGCTCCCTGGAACAGACAGAGCCGGCACACGGTGGCAGGAATCTCACTGCTCTCCAGGTGCTTTGTGGGGTGTCATGGGGGTGAGGGAGCCCCTTCACTCCCCTGTGCCCTGGAGAGGGAGGGAAGGAAGGAAGGAAGGAAGGAAGGAAGGAAGGAAGGAAGGAAGGAAGGAAGGAAGGAAGGAAGGAAGGAAGGAAGGAAGGAAGGAAGGAAGGAAGGAAGGAAGGAAGGAAGGAAGGAAGGAAGGAAGGAAAACCTTTTCATTCGCTGTCATTCCTAGAAGTGCCTGCTCATTTTTGGCTCTGCAGCTGTTCTGCATCCCAACAGCCCCATTTTAGCAGGGCTGTCCTGCACTGCCTTAGCCCAGCCAGGATCTCCTTAAGGAGATATTCTTCCAGCCCCTCATCCCTGCCCATCCCCGATCCCACAGTTCTGCTCTGCCTGTTCTCCAGGGGGATCAGGACAGCACACACCGTGCTGGGCCAGGCTCAGCTCCAGGGTGTTGGGATATTTCCAGTGTTATTTTCCCCTGCTTTCCCTGCACCCCCTGACCTGTTGCTTTCTCCTCTGTTCCCACTCGTTGCACACAAGTTTTCCATGAGCTGTCCACAGTAACAGCCAGGGCTTTCTCCTGACTTCCTGGGTCTCTTTTTCGGCTCCCATATCCCTTCCTTTCGGCATTGCAGCGACCCAGCCAGGACTGGCCTCTCCTGCCCCAGGCTGCCACACATGATAAGGGCTCCAGCAACTCCCCCTGCGAATGCTCCTCACTATTTGCTGATATGAAATTGCAATAACCTTTCAAATTAAGCCCTGCACCTTGTTTATTAGCAGTTAAATGCTTCCCTGAGCCTCTGAGCTACGGCAGGATAGGGGACAATGGGAACACGCTGCCATAATTGGATATCTATTGCTTGTTTAGTGGGCAGCAATTAGACCACAAACGGGTTATGGGCTGGCACGGATTAAATATGACTTTCCACACTTCCTGCAGGGGATTAGTTTGTGTTTAATTCAGCTGTGCTCAAGCTCCATCTACACCAGGCTTTGGAGGCCATGGCAGCCCCGTGCTCTGTCCATCAGGAGCATCACAGTCAGGAGGAGGAGGAGGAGGATGTTGGGCATTGCCAAATCCAGAGCTTTGCCTTCCCTCTCTGTCCCTCCTCACCTGAGCTGCTCCTCTGTCTCTGTTCCCCATCTCACCCCCTGGAGCTCCTGGTGTTTTCCTCGTGGCTTCGAGCACAGACAGACATATTTTGACAAATGGAGATTATCTGAAATCATCTCTCTCGAAGCAAGCGGCTGCTGTACGGAACTTAATTACAAATTAATTAATAGCAGCAAATTTACAATGCGAGGTAGAGGGAGAAAGGGGTAGGAGACATGATTTGTAAATGAAGGCAGCACGCCTGGAACACGCAAAGCCACGTAGGAGCTGCTCTCCCAGCAGAGCTCTCTCAGCACTGGAGTGCCAGAACCACCCCTGGGCTCAGCCTCAGCTCCTCAGTCCCACTTCCATCCCTCAGCTCAGGGCACACAGCTCCCAAATCACCAAATTTTAGTTTCCGAAATATCAAATTACGGCCTCCTTTGGTCTCTCCAGTTTCAGTTCATCTGGAGCAAGGAGCTCGGTGACAGCGAGGGCTTAGACAGAAACCAGAGGAGCAAGTTAGAATAATTTTATTCAATATAATAATATAATATTACAGATCTACTATAAATTTATGATTATTGTTATTCAGCCCACAGAGATTTTCTCTGGCAGTGGCTCTGGCTCTGGGGCTGGTTGCTCCATGGCCACTGCACATCCCATCCCACAGGTGACCTGGTGTGAGTGGCACCAGCAGCCCGAGCTCTCAAAAAGAGAGAGAGAGGAGTTTAATGCCACCTGCTTTTCCAGCAGGGAATTCTGCCAGAGCCTCTCCTCAGCAAACAGGGAATGATTCCCGATCGATGTGTCCCACCCAGGTGTTTGAAAAGCAGTCGCTTTCTTGTCAAAACTTCCACAGCAGCTGTGTGGCAAAGACTTTTACTTTTGCTTACAAAACAGCGCCGGGATTTCTCCAGGGAGGCAATGGATTCGGAATTTGTAAAGCTGCTTTCACCAGCACTCAAGCCTGAAAGAGAAGTTGAGATAAACATTTGCATTTTCATTTTGCTGCTGCAGTTCCCGAGTGGAGCTTCCCCAGCACAGGGATGGCCCCTGTTTGTACCTGGTGCCTTTGCTGGGGGAATTTCACATCCTTTATAAATGCAGGATTTCAAGCCATTTCCAGAGAAGCTGCTGGCATCAGTGGGGCTGAGGTGATGGACCTTGGTGGGTATTTCTAATTAAAATTCCATTAGGATAAACAAATTGGGATTTACAGTTAATGATAATAAAGGTCTTTTCCAGCCTCAAATATTCTGTAATTCTGTGTAATTCCACCAGCTCCAGGGCTGACCCCATTGGCCAACAGGACCTTGGGGGTTCTTGAGAGAAACCATCGAATCCCTCCAGCACCAGAGGTTTCCTGCAAAAAACACTTTTACATCCACATCAAAACACCCCCCGGGACTGCCTCAGCTTGATGAGCTTTTCGATGAAATAATCCAAGATCAAAACCGATCCATTTTGACTTTCTTCACTCTCTTAAACATTTCAAAGCTAGTAATGAATCACGGGATATTTCTTTATTTCCTCTGGTTTATTATAATGCTTTAACAGCTGTCAGATCGTGTCATTCTAATAAGGTTGTTTCAGTGTTTATGAATTGGAGCGTTTCTCCAGGATTTCCGTTCTGGGAAATACAGATTTCCACCTCTGAGAGCTCGCTCTAAGGGAGAGATAAAAGACTTCCAATACTGAACTCCCTCCTGGGAAAGCACCTTGTTTTCCAAACAGGTCAAAGTCAACATGAAGAGCTCCCAGTTTCACCCCAAAAGTCACCCCCAGTTTATTGAATTCTTGTTTTGTGCCTCAGGTCTCACAGCTGAGGGTCTCACTTGATCACACAGGGCCTGAAGGTAAAACCCCTCCCCAAATTAAATCCTCCATGACCATATCTTTCAACTTGTGGTGTCTCTTCCTAAATGCAAAGGGAAAAGAAATCCCTATTCTAGAAAGATTTTCACATTCCGAACTCCTCACCTTTGCTGGAGACAATGCCTGACTTTTGACAACTTTTAAAAATTCGTGTTGCAATTGGGTTTTTTGTTTGGTTTGTTTGGGGTTTTTTTGGGGTTGTTTCTCTTCCTAAATGCAAAGGGAAAAGAAATATCTTCCAGAAAAATTTTCCCATTCCAAACTCCTCACCTTTGCTGGAGACAATGCCTGAGTTTGACAACTTTTAAAAATTCTTGTTGCAATTGGGTTTTTTGTTTGGTTTGTTTGGGGTTTTTTTGTTTGTGTGTTGTTTTTGTTTTGGGTTTTTTTTGGTTGGTTGCTTTTGGGTTTTATTTTTTGTTATGGAGGACCACAAATTAGCTGTCACTCTTTTTTTCAAGGCTACTGAATGTGTAAAATAATGCTTGCCTGATTCGGGAGTGCAGCAGTTTATGCAATTATGAAATAGCACATCAAAACCAGCCAGCCCTTCCCTCACGCCTGCATAATTCATCACTCACGGGTGAGACCTCTCCTGGCTGCAGACAACGCAAAGTTAAGTTTACATTCTATTCTTTAATGAAAAATTTAGAAATTTAAAGGGACTTTTTAAACCATGCGACCATTAAAAATCTGGAGACGAGGCGTTAAAAAATGCAAACTAGAGACAGAAATAAAACCAACCACTGGCTGCTGATGAGGATAAACCACGGAGACAAACCCACAGAGCGAGTGCAGGTGGCAACCAACACTCCTGATGTGCTTTCTGTGCAAACACACCCTTAAATCAGGCTGAAATATGGGAATCCTGGAACTGAGGTGGCTGAACCACTCTGGTTACCCCTGCTGTGAGAAATCACCCTCTCCCCCAGCTCCTCCACCCCAAGGGTCTCCCCTCAGCTGCTGGGATGCCTCCCAAAAACGCCGAGAGGGGAAGGTGGCACTGAGGGAACGAGCAAGGCCGCGGCGGAGGAGGCCTAGTGGGAAACGTGGGCCCCGCTGCCTAATGGGACTTATCAATTATTATCTCAGGCCATATTTCTTTGAGGGGTGATTGTTTCACAGAGCCTGACATCTCATACAGCTTTAAATTACTCACAACCGGGACGCCTTACAAGATAGCAGTAAAATCAGGAGAGGATTGGGCAATGTAATTATAGTATGGAAATGATGTTGATCGCTCAAGCAGGAACAGACCTTGAGTCGGTGCCGGTGCTGCCCTGCTCTGGAAGAGCCTGGAGACCCCCAAGCCTCGTTAGGGAGCTGCAAACGAGGCCACAAGGTTGGTCACACCAGGGACAGAGCACAGAGGGGTCAGGGGGCTGAAGGAGAGCAGGGCTGTGATGCTCCAGCTCGGGGCTCTCGCTGTGTGGGTGCAGCTCCCCTCAGGCTGAGGGTAAGGGAGGCACAGCCAGGGGTTCCTGCCTTGGTGAGACCCTCAGAGAGGCTGCTCAGAGCATTTTCTGAGGGGTGGTTTCCCCTGGAAACCAGTAAAGGAAGTTTATGTTGGGGGTTTTTTTCCTATTTTTAAAAAGAGGGTTTTCTGTGAAAAAAAAACCCCAACAAACAGTGGACATTTTCCTGTTCCAAATCTGAGAAAAATTTAGAAAATAGTGATATTTTCCAGCAGGAACAGCCCCCTCTCTCCGTGCAGAGCTGACCCCACTCCCTCCCGCTGCTGGCGGTGTTGGAGGCACTTTGGAAGTGGGCAGGATCCGAAGGAACTGGGCACAGAGCAGCCCTGGGCAGCTGGGCTCCAGCAGCTCCTTGAATTCCTTCTCCCCCAGCTCCTCTCTGGCAGAGACCAGTGGTTTGTGGCTGCTGGTGCCTCCACCTGAGACAGCGCTGCCCATCCCCATTCACCTGCTTTGGGGGCAGACGGAGCCCCACAACAAGGGAACTCCTGTCAGGTAGGGGATGGAAAACCCCCTCGGCATCCTGCACACTCTGCTCTGGTCTCTCTGTGACCCCCAGGTGCTGCAGGGAGCCACCTGCCAGCCTCAGGAGCTGGTGCCTGGACCGGGATGCTGCTGGGAGCAGCGGGACGACGGGACCCCGGCTGGATATTTGCTAGTGACAACCAGCTAGTCTGTAGGAGAGAAAATGAATGTCCCTGAGGACAGTCACACAGCGGTGCCTTCGCCTTCAAAGGCAGAGCCCGGTGGGAGGGCTGGGCAGGGAGCAGTAGCCCATGGGCACAGCTGACAGGACTATCAATTTGATGTTTTTAAATGCTGGAGCAGGGATGCTGTTTCCAGAGGAGCTGAACAGGAAAGGCAAAAATCATGACTTGCCTTTTCTCTTTTTTTTTTTTTTTTTTTTTTTTTAATTAAAAGCCCTGCTTTCTCCCACTCCTTAAAGGCGATGCTCTGTCAGGTTTAACGAGCCGCTGTCAATCCGTCCCCAGATGGTGCCCGGAGGAGCAAAGGGAGCCGGGCACATCCCGCAGGCATCTCCGGCCCCATCCCGGGAGAAAAGCACCCGGCAAAGCAGCGCCGAGGGAGGGCTGGCTCCTGTGGCTGCCTCTCTTGCAGATCCCTCCTCCAGCAGCGCCAGGAGGTGGCTGGACCAGTGGAGGGGCTGGGATGAGCCCCCACCGCTGGGCATCTCCCGTCCCTCCCAGCCCCAGCATCGCCCACCCCGGGGCTTCGTAGAGGCAAATATTCAGCCCCTCCGGCTCCGGCTGCCCCTGGGAGCCAGAGCTCTCCTCGGAGCAGTAAAACCCTGTCTGTGCGAGTGCTGAAATGATCCCGGATAATGAGGTTAATTAATATGTTCCTGTAAGCCCAGAGGCGCCGGGGAAGATCGGGATCAACCTGTCCCCACCGGCGGTGAGATGCGCGCCGGGAGCAGGGATTGTCCAAAGGTTACGAGGTGCAGGTGTGCTCTGGGCCATGCCAGGAGAGTGTAAATCAGTGTTTAGAAAAAGCCTTTTAAGGATGCCTGAGGAATAAAAGGGGATGTGTGGCTCTCCCCCAGCTTCCCCCTCCGCCGATTCCAGCCCAGCGGTGCTGACAAATTGCCGTCCTCAGCTCGCAGTCCCAGAAGCACCTTAAAAAGCAGAGGAATGCTGGACACTGGGGCCGGGCTGGAGGGGAGCCAGCAGCCAAGGAGGCAGCTGAGAAGGATGGTCAGCAGAGCTCAGGCAATAAGGCTGATGGGCCTCAGCCCCGCTCCTGAAACGCATCCAAAACAAGCATCGCACTCGGGCTGAAGTGATGTCACTGCCGACCATTAGCGTGGTAATTACAGTGAAAGCTTTTGGCAATTGTATCCTCCGAAGGGTCATTAATGCACCCCAACCGCACCGGTAAAGGTCTCATTAGTCTTATTTCAGACTTATGTGTTTTTCGGAGCTGCAGAATCCTGAGTCTTTTCCCTCCTATAACATTATTTTCTGCTCCCTGCTCCGGCCACGCTGACAATGGGCCCTTCTCCTCCACTTCCCAGCATTCCACTTGGGAAGATGCATTTCCACCAGAGGAAGGGCCCTGGGCTGAGTCTGGATCCTAGTCCTTGGTCACCGCAGGAGCTCAGGAGGCAGCTCCCAGTCCTGGTTCTCAGCAAAGCTCACCAGGGTGGGAATGCAGGGAGGTGGAGGAGCAGCTGGACACATGGACATGAGTTCAGTCACAGGAGCTGCCCTGGTCTGGTGTCAGCCGTGCAGGAGGTCCCTGTGCAGGGGCTGCAGGGAAAGGTGGGTCAGGTGCTGCTCCGTGTCCCACTGACCTCATTTTGGGACAAAGGGAGAACCTGCTGTATTTGCAGAAGATTTATGGCTGTCGGGAGCATAAGACCACCAGGAGGAGATCAGAAATCAGAACCCTGGTGACAAATTGCAGGCCTGGCCCAAAAGAAAGCAGAGCAAAACTCAGCAGAAACAGCTGCAGGTGGTGAAGCTGAGCAGGAGCACCCAGCAGGGTGGGCAGGCCAAGCCTTGTGCGCCCACAACAGCAGAGGTGGCACCTGCAGGGCAGGTGAAGGGACTTGCCCACCCTCTGCACCAGCTGGACCTTTCTTGGATGAGCCACGTGAGTTTTGCGCAACAAAAGCCCTTTCCAGGGCATAAGGAGTGTTTTTGGGCAGGGTTAGACTCAAATCACATCTGGTTTGAATGCCTAGAGAGACTCTGGAGAGCGGACTGGGGACAGAGCAGGGAGGAAGTTTCTCCCCAGCAAATCAAAACCAAAGAGTGATGCCACTCGTGGTGCTCCAAACCCACAGCCAGCATCCCAGCAGGGACAGCCAGGGGCAGGGGCCCAGGAAAGCTCTGCCTGGCCAGCCGGCCTCTGCCTCTGGCACAAGGAGCTCCACAAAGAAAACCCAGAAAATCCACCCCACAATCTCCCCAGGACGTGCCTCGGTCCCACACCCCCTCCCAGCACATCATGTGTAGCTGTTCCTCATGCAGCCAACTGCTTTAATCAGAGAAGAAAAACCCTCAGAACACAGGATTCAAATCCACCAGGAAAGGTGACAGATTCCCCTACTCTTCAAAGGGGCTCTTTAAATATTAAAAATAGCATTGTTGTTTTAGTAACGTTAATTTAAATGATGCACACATGACACCTCCCATCACCCCGGCGTGCTCAGACACGGCGCCTCTGCGAGGCACAGCCAGGCAGGAGCTCTTCTCTTCTGGTTTGTCCTGTGACAGAAAAAAGGAAAACATCCTGTGCACAGGGGAGGAGGAAGAGGTTTATTCTCAGCCCAAGGTGTGCTGAGACTCCAGCTGGGCGTGTGGAGGTGAAGAGCCCCAGGACAACCCTTTCCTTCCTAAAGCTGGGCTTCCAGACCAGCTTGGCTAAACACTCACTTCTTTAAGACAGAGCCGAAGCAGATGAAACACAAAGAGTCACCTAAACACACGCCCTGACACTCCCTGGTTCTCCCTACAACAGCTCAGCCCTAGCTGAGTTCGTGCCTGGCTGTCTCCTTCCCTTGCCCCACTGCTCCTCCAGCTTTAGCACCTTCATGATCCATTTGGGCCCCTCTTTTCAGGCCTTGCTGGTGGCTAAAAGGAAACAACAGGTTCAGAGACACCTGTGAGTTAGACCCTGAAATAAGCTGGTTCTCCTGGAGCAAGGGAACCGGTTTTACTCAGAATCTCCAAGCTGAGGCTGAGCATTGGGGGTTGGATTGGTCACCACAGCCATTGAGCAGGAGCTTCATGTGGGAGACCTTCCAAGGAGACCTGGAATCTTCACCCATCACAGGCTCATGTGAACGAATAGATTTTTTCCTTGCTCTCTGCTTCAAGGGGTCTTTGCAGGAGCAGGGAGTTGGGATTCCACCTGTAGAGCTGGCACATTCCTTTGGGGTTTATTTTCATCAGCCTCTGGAGGGATGAAGAGCCACCCACGACACCTTGTGCTCCACCACCACTTGTTCCAGTGGGAGCACCGAGCTCCAGGCAGCTGGGAACGCCCCCCGAGAGCTTCACCTTCTGCTGGGGACCCAACCAAGGGCAAGGGGGGGAAGCGCACGATTATAAAATGATGGAATTCATCTGCAACTTGACCTTCACTAATGATGGATGGGCTGTTTGTAAGGATCATCACTAGAGAGTCTTCGCTCTGATGCATCACCTGCAGCTGCAATGAATTGAGGGGAAAACCTCCTGTCCTTGCCCAGGGCCTGGGGGCTGTGCAGCACCTGCAGGGACAGCCCAGGCTCTGGTGACCAAGACACTTCACCTGCAGGAAGTGAGCCCCAGTTGCATTGGAAATTTGGGCTGTCAAGGGCAGTGGTTCATCAGGATGAGGTTCAGGTTCTCGTGTTCACGTGGCCCAGAATGAAGTCGTGCATCTCATTAGGACTTGCTTCAAACCAGACCTTGCCAGAGCGTGGAGCTGCAAATAATTTGACTCTCGGTGCTGGCTGTGTGCCTGGCTCTGAGTCATACATTGCTGAAGGAATTGTTGTAATCTGCAAATTATTTTCCCGTATTAATTCATTCTGGTGAAATAAACCCCTTGCAAATTGCTATCAGCCTAAAAGTGCCTCTGCTGGGGCCGAGCGTGTGGGCAGTGCCTTCTGCCCTCGGTGACAGGGTGTGACAGCTTCTGCTGTTCAGCTGTGAGGGATCTGCTCTCTGTGCTCAGGGTCTCCCCATGGCCACAGGGATTCCTTTTTTCCAACTTTTTAATTTTTAAGCTGTGATCATTTTATTGCTCAGGCAGCAGAACAGGCAAAGAGCTCACCTGGGCTCACCTGTCCTGGCAGAGAAGAGTGGAAATCCTCTCCTGTCACAGACCCCTGATCGTTCTCTTCATCGCTCTCGTGTGACCTTGGAGCAGCTCTGAAATCTTCAAAAAGCTGGAGCTGCCTTTCAGCAGGGATCACAAGCCATGGAACACCAGGGAAAGACATTCTTTGATGCTCCTGGGTGCAGAGCCGGCTCTTTCTCAAAAGGGAATGCAGCCCTAGAGCTCCTCGAGGCCTTTATGGGTCTGAGGGACTCAGTGGGGCAGGCCAGGGCAGGAAGAAAACAAGAACATAGAGGAAAACCCCTTTTTCTTCCACACAGCTTGAACTGGTAACTAAAGGATAGAAGGTGCATGCTGCTTTGTCCCAGCTCCTGCCTTTCCTAGGCAGGGAGGTTTGGATTATGCATTCCGAGGCGTTACAAGGTCCACTGGTTTGGAACAAGAAGTCTGCCAAAACACTCAGCCCGGGAAGGGGGAGCTGAGGAGGAGAGGGCTGGAGTTGCTGCTGCTGCAGGCACAGAGAATATTAACTCTGCTCTGTGGGAAATGCCAGCGTCTCCAGCTGAGGCGACGGAGGATGCAAGCCTCACTCCCCAGAAAATTCCCTTGGATCTGATCTCTCTTTGCCAGGAGTTCTTTCTGATGGACACCCTAGGAAGAAAAACCCGGGCATGGCAGTTTGGTTTCTTGAGTTGCAGAACCACGGGAGTGTGAGCTGGTTCCACACGTGCTGTGCCCTGGGTGCACGGGGAGGTGAACACTGCCCTGGGTGTCTCTGATGTCACTGAACACCTCCAGGCACCGTGGTGTAGCAGAGGGGTTCCAAGCAGAGCCAGCTCCTGTGCAAAACCCTGTGCAAAGCCCCAGTGTCCATGGCAGGGACAGGCAGGGCCTCCCCTCCCCTGTGCTCTGGGTGCAGGATCTGCAGTAGCTGTTCCTCTCTGTGTGTTTGGGATGGGGCAAATGACCGTGCTCAGCAGAGGGGGCTGGGTTTTTCCTAAAAAACCTGTTTGTTTCTTAATCCTGGAATTTCTCCTGTGATTTCAGAAATATTGTTTTCTGCTGGGTGTTAAAACGTCCAGGTAAAAAGACCGTGGCCTTTGTGTGTGTTAAGACTGTGTGACCTCTTTGCTGCTCTGTGCTGGAGGAGTGTTCACGCAGGGCTGAGTGAGCAGATGAAAAGATTTCTGTGTGTGTACAATTACTCCGACACAGCTTTCAGTGGGATTGTGTTTGCAACCTTTCATGGTTCTCTTTGCAAACATGCTCGAGTGCTGCAGCTCAGCTGATGGAGAAGGCAGAGACTACACTCAGAGACGTCCAACAAGTCCCAGAGCCTCCCCTTGGCTGCCGAATTCTGAAATCAGGGCTGTCTGGGGCTGGTTTCTCTGCGTGGGGCTGCGGGATGAGCGCCGTGCCAGGATGTGCAATGACAACCATGTGCAGGAGCCTTTGGCGTGGGCAGGTCTCACACACTCATTCAGAAATGGGAACATGAACCCCTATTAATAGGGGATTTGCTGTTACACTTTGTTCCCTTGGCTCCTCGTGTCCCTGCATGGAGAAACAACCCAGCAACAAATGTGCTGACTCGAGTGATGGTTTCCCGCATGTGCAGCCCCCTTGGAGCTGCTGGAAGGATTGTGGTGACACCATTTGAGGCACATCAGGCTCTCTCCAACACTGGGAGAGAGTGATTTTTGCCTTCAGATCATCCTCACAAGCTGCCAGAGCCTAAAATAGCTCTTACTCATCGAGGAGCAATGGATGCAACCCGCATTCATTATCGGTGTGTCAGTCACAGTCCGTGCCCACGTGGAAGTTTGTCCCTTCCCATCACGCCTCCACTGCTTCCTCCTGGCTGGCAGAGCATGGGCACGGTGCCTGGTGACAGGGATTGCTCCCATCTAACCCCTAGCCCCAGCAGTGCCACCAGCACGGGCTGGCACCAGCCACACGGAGAGCTGGGAGATGGGAAATGGGGAGGTTTTGAGAGGGTGCGGCTTGAAACTGGGCTGAGGGCAAGGCATATCTGGGTTTGCCTGGTATAAACCAGCACAGGCACAAGCCCTAAGGGCTGGGCCACCGTGGGAAAGGTGTAGCAGGGGTAGAGTGGGGCAGTGGGAGTGAGATGAGCAGTTCACAAGCACCCCTGAGCCTCCAGCGCAGTGCTCTCTGCTCTGCAAGGCCACGTCTGCCCCTTTTTAGATTATTTGTACACCTCTGTCTTGAGAAACTTGAAGGGAACTGCAGCAGCTCAGCCTGATCTGGCCATAAACCCCTCCTGAATCTGCAGGATCTGTTCCTACCTGGTGCCTGCTGACACCTCCCTTCTCCAGCGGCGGCAGCAGCAGCAGCGATGTGGGAGCTCACTGCTGACCCCCGAGGCCCCCAGCCCCTCTCCCAACCCCTGCAGGCTCAGAGTGTGAGGACAGGGTGCTTGGGAGCCTTTTCCAGTGACCACTGCCCCAACATCCATCCTGACCAGCTCCCTGGGGCACAGGCAGTGCCCACCCCTCTCCCCAAATCCTGCTCAGCCATCACTGGCTCCCCTTCACTCATCTCTGCACAACGCCTCCCTTCTGCTCCCCAGGACACAAGTTCAGCTTTCCAGAGGTGACAAAGCCATGCAAACAGTGACCCCCAGCACTCAGCAACCCCTGCACCCCCTGAGCATCGCCGGCCCTCAGCCCCGACCTCTCCTCACGGGCTCTCCTGTAAGCGATGGAGAAAAGTGTCAGGCTGGGGGAAAGACAGATCACGAGTCTTCCTGGCCCTGACATTTTCCTCCAGATATCTGGATTTCCATATATTTGAAAACCTAATATAAACAACAGAGAGAAAATTTGCATTTCGGGCAGTGAGGAATGAAAAATGGAGGCGGGGTAATGTATTGCTGCTCGAGGAAGAGGAATGACAGTGGTAGAGTCGAGCACACACGACAGCGCCCAATCGGCTCGTGGCAAACTCATTTCCTGGCAGAATATAGGGTTTCATCTGCTGGAACATTTAATAGGCATCAAAGAAAGATCACTTCCCTCCTCTCAGCGCAGATTGAGAGCCTTCGCTCTTGCTTTATTTTTGCCATTTTATTAAACCCTTTATATAGTTTTAATACAATATGTATGATCCTCCAGCAAACAAATAAATTCTTAGGCGCTTCCCAGATTCTAAGGATTTCTAATGGTTACAAATGTTTTATTTATATTTTCAGAGAGGCATTAAATATGCGACGTGTAAAAATATGCAACCAAAAAAAAAAAAATTCAACCCTAATTTATTGTTCCGTTCGGAGCAGCGTTACATATGGAGTTAATTTGGGAAGCCCAGGGAAGGGGCTGAGCCCCCACACATCTGGGATTGCTGCCAGGGCTGAAACACCCCAAAGTGTGACCTCAGGGAGTTTCTGTCCTTGCTCAGCTGGGCACAGGGGTGTGACACGGGCCATTCCTGCCTGGGACACCAGCAGGGAGCTGGGAGCAGTGGGACACACTCCAAGAGCCGCACACAAACACGAGGGACTGACAAACCCTTTCCTAAGTGACAAATGCCCTCTTGCTCCAGAGCAGCCTCCTGTGGTCAGTCAGGGCCAACAGCCCAGGCCCCAGAAGAAATGCCTGGAATTCTCACTCTGTGGGAGAAAAGGCTCACTCCCAGCTGGCTAAATGGGCTCAGTGACTGTGGATCCAAAGCTCCCATTGGATCAATCCCAGTACAGCCAAGGGACTGGTAATGGTCACTGCCACATTCACTGGGGCACCAGGTGGGTGAAAATTTTGGGGAAAATTGTTTTCAGTGCTGTCAGGTGCAAAGGAGGCTCACGTGGAGGACAGCAGGATGATGGAACACCCTGGGCTGGCCCTAACCGTGCTTCCCTGGATGCTTCGAATTCCATTTCCCCTGGCTTCCCCAAGCCTGGGTGAGGGCTGGGGAAGGAGGAGGAGGAGGAGGAGCGCCCAGGATGATTTTTGATGACAGCGCTCAGCAGAGCTGGAAGCAGAGTGTCTGGAGATCCTTAGTTATGGCTTGGAGCAGCACTTTGCTCTGAGGTTCCCTTATTTAGGAACCAGGGAAATGCACCAGGAGACTTCCAGAGGCTCATCAATTCCGATCAGGTCCGGTCTGGACACGCGATCTCTCCAGCTCAGGCATATCCTTGGCAGGCAGCTCCTTCCCCCTAAATATCCCAGCACGCAAACTCACCGCTGCTGGCTGTGCCTGTGCGAAGGATTCCTGTGTCTCTGCAGAGGGGACTCTGCTGCAAAACTTCTCCCCTTGCGTGGGGACCTGCCTGGCGTGGGCAGGGCAGTGGGGGTGCCCTGAGCTGCAATGACCTGGAGTGGCTGCTCCTCAGTCCTTCCCATCCCAGAGCCCAAATCCTGCCTGTGAGGTGCCCTCCATCCCGTGTGATGTCCAGCTGTGACAGCACACGGCTGCTGGCTCGGCTGGGCAGCCTCAGAGGAGATTTGGAGCATCCCCAGCAGCTGAGACATCATGGCAGAAATAAACCCCCATTTAAGAGATGCACAGACAAGCAAGACCAAGCATCCATGGGGCTCACCAGGAGGCTCTTGATGCCACCCAAGAATGGCTGAGCTTGCACAAATATATTAAGAAAGCTTCGAGAAAGCCTTAATTGCACATTACAGATCTGTAACTGTCAGGGACACGAGGGAGACCTTCACCGCCTATCTGGGGCACTTCCCAGCTATTTTTAATGCCCTCGGAGTAATAAGAAATCCATAAATCCCCCCAGCTTGCTCCCGAGGAGGCAGGGAGTGGTGCCCGTGGCGGGCCCAGCCCTCGCAGACACTGATGCGCGGCTCGTGCTGAATACATTGTTTGTGGTCCCGTGAGCACAGCGATGTGAGGTGACCTCCTGGTTCAGGGGAACCCGCGTTAACAGAGCTGTAGTCATGTCGATTCAGAATCTCTTTCATGTGTGTCCTCAGAAAAATGCGTTTGCAGCCGACACGGCCGGGGCGGGAGCGCGGGGTGTGACGGGCGCGTGTCCCTCCTGCGAGTCATTAGCACAGACACAGGGGGGACAGTGCCCTGTCACCCTCCTGGGCCCTGGCTGGTGCCTGGTGGGGTGGAGGGGATGATGGCAGCCCTGTACAGCCCTGCCTGACCACCCAGGCTCCTGCCCTGTCTCTTTCCCTGCCACAAATTCCACAGGGAGCTCCGAAAGGCACCCGAAGAATGGATCCTGTGTGCAGAGCCCAAAGCCAGGTTCTGGATTGGTCACTGAGCTCTCAGCCTGCTGGCCAAAGCAAAACCAGCCACCACTCTGGTTATCCCAGAGGGAAAGGGATGTGAACATGGAAAGACAACAGAAATAATTCTGTTGTCACTAACAGCTGGGCTCCATGACCTTAGAGGTGTTTTCCAAACTAACCGATTCCATGATTCTCACCAAATCCTTCTTTTTGTTTACAGACTCATCTCTTTGCACATACATCTGCATTTTTAAAATAAAAATAATTTTCAACACCCTGCAAAAACCCATGATACCTTTTTAGGAACCGTAAAACAAAATATCCAAATTTTTAGAACATATTTCCCCATTATCTTTGGGATGACAATTCACCAAGTTAGTATCTTTTGCTGCCCTCACGCTTGTTTGGAGATGGAGCTATTCCCCCTCCAGCTGAGGCTGCTGAAAGGTGCTGGCTGCTCACCTGGCCAGCTGGGTCAGCCCCAAAATCCAGCCTGTTTCTCCCCCATCCCTTGGGGCACGCAGCACCTTCCCCACAGACCCCCAGCCCACGGTGGTGCAGATGAAAGAGAAAACAAAGACCAAAAAAACTGACATTTTTTTCCAGGGTTTTCCTTAAATGGCCTTCATTCCAGAAGGAGAGGCAGGGTAGTTGCCCTCACTGGTGACTTGGGACTGGAAGCAATTTTCCATGACTGAGGTGAAGACATGGGCGGCAATTCCCGGCGTGGGCTGGGTGGCAGATGGGAGGTGGCCGGACACCTGGGCAGGCTGGCTGCTGGCCACTGGCCAGGCAGGGAGGCAGGGGGGATGGAGGGAGGGATGCAGGGTGGGATGGAGGGGTGCAGGAAGGGAGGGAGAGAGGTAGGGAGGGAGGGATGTAGAGGCTGCACTGCCATGGCCTGGCTGTGCTCTCCTCCAGCCGTCAGCAGCTGGACACGAAGTGTTTTTCTTCACCCAGGAAACCCCACAGACCCTGCAATGGGAGTGTGAGGATGGGACAGGGCACCGAGAGCACAGGGATAAGGGAAGATGCAACCCGGGCAAGCCAAGACCCCAAGAGAGACGTCACTGTGCTTCCCACTGCTGAAGGGTTTCCTCCCACAAGGATGTCTCAGCCCTCCCAGCAGGGATTTGCCAAATATCTCTCTGAGAGCTTCAACCCTTCACACTGCTCCTCTCCTGCAGTTCAGCACCTTCCCCCAAAAGTCTCCAGCTTGGGAGGGGTTTTCCTGCCTGCTGACCAGGGATACTCAGCATCCACCAGCTCCATCCCTGCCTGCATCCCGACACTGGACAGAGCAGGGTCTGGCACCACTGCCAATCCCTGTGTGACACCAGCACGGAGCAAGGCTTGGCACCACTGCCCGTTCCTGCCTGGCACTGGGATGGATCCGGGCTTGGCCCTACTGCTAATCCCACAGGCTGCATCCCACTGGCGCCGGGCAGGGCATTTGCTGTGGCTCAGCGAGGCTGCAGAGCTCCCGAGTGGTGTTTAGCTTTCCAGGTTTGTCGCTGGAATGATGATTCTCATCACCACTTGAATTTAATTTAAATGGTTTGCTTCTGCTTTCATTTTATTGGCACCCATTAGATCCCCCTTGTACCTCTGGCATTTCCTTAATAGTCTTTTGACTCATCTGCTCTCAGGAGGAGAAACATTTTTTACAAGAACAATATGAAGTAACAGTTATAAAATCTGTAGCCCGGTGATAAATGTTAAGGACTCATATTCTTTTATTGGAAATTGCTGTCTTTCAAATGTTTAACAGATTTGTAAAAATAATTTCTCCAAAAGGTTACGGTTCCATTGAACTCCATTAGAGAGAGGCTGGGCTCTAAATCACAGTCACGTCCCGGTCCCCTCACGCGGGGACACGCCAAAGTCATCACTTTCCCCCCTCGTACACACAGCTCCTGGCTCCTTTCCAGCAGCATTCCATCGCCAGGACACTTTCCTTGACCCCCAGGTCCCCCTGCTGCAGCCGAGGGGCCGAGTGCCGGAATCCAGGCGTGAAATGATGAAGGGCTGGGGCTGCGGCAGCTCCGGCTGCGCCAGGACCTCAGATGGGAAATCGCCACCTTTTTTTTTTCCCCCCTTCTCCTCATCCCGGCCTGTCGCATGCCGGGTGGAAAAGATTGTATTTATCACCTGTCAGGGCTTGGCAGAGCTGAGTTACGTGGAGCAGGACAGCATAAAATTATCATACACAAGCATGAAATTACAAAATCGCTCGGAACTGAACAACAAAATTATTTCATTTCTGAGGGAGGCCATTCCATTTTTTAGTCATGACACCTCAACTGCCAAACTTTGAATTGAAATTGAGTGTGAGGTGCATGGAATATAGACAGCAATAACAAGCAAAGGCATGTAAACTAGCCATGCAAATACACTACATTAATGGCCCCGGAAACCTCCCACAGGAGATATGTAACTAAATAAATGTCACATGTCCCAATAACTCAACTTTTCTTATACATTGTGAAATGAATTATGCTGCAATCGGAGCACAGGCTGCTCCTGGCGACGGGGCTCCCATTCCCCTGGTGTTCCCCTGGACAATTGTGGCTGTGCTTTCCCTCTGCCAGGGTTTGGTGCCAGAGGTGGGTGCTCACAGCAAACCCGGTCACTGGCTGGGTCTGCAGCAAGGCAGGACGTGGCTCCCTCGGTCACAGTTTTGGGACAACCCTTTGTGAGAACTCCCCGTGGAGCTGGGATGTGCCGGCAGCAGGAATCACACAATCGTTAAGGCTGGGAAAGACCTTTAAGATCAAGTCCAACAATGGTGTTATTGCATCTCATCCCGACTCCAGAATCCCCTGGCTCCCAGAGCAGAGCTGACATTTCCATCCCACCGTGGCAGCCGGGGCTCAGGGCTGCTCTGTATGCGCCAAAAGGTCTGGCAGAGCCACGCAGGGTTTCTTAGGCTGCCTGTGCCAGCCAGGCTCAGGAGGGAACGGAGCTCCCTTTGCCTCAGCCTCCTCACAGGGAGCCCAGCTCTGCCAGGAACGAGCCCGGCGCTGCGTGAGGAGCATCAGAGCAGCTCCATTTTATTGCAACCGGTAGCGTCCCAATGACTGTCGGCAAGAGGGTCCCAGAGGAGCAATATTTTATAAACACCATTTGTGTCAGAGCTTATTGTGTGTTTGTCTGGCTGTCCCCAGGGGCGGCAGCCCAGGGTGGGAATAGCACAGCCTTTTCCCGTGCTGGCACAGCCGTGGGTGCTGGCAGGGGCTGGCTCCTGGGGCCGGGGTCTGCCCGGGTGGGCAGCGGGCACGGGCAGGAGCTGCTGGGGTGGCCAAGCCAAACTGGCCTGGCTGAGGAGGAGGCAGCACGATTCGTCATGAGGGAGGGATTTGTCAGCTCCCTCTGCAGCGCTGATGGGCTCTGCAGGGTCTGAGCAGAGCAAAGCAAATGAGACGGGAAATAAAATTAAAAACAGAGGGGAAAACGCAGTCGAGGACTGGGGAGAGACACCCAGCTGCCTCCTGCTGGGCTGGATCACCCACCCCAAAGCACCACAAACTCCTGCTGCTGCTTTTGCTGGTTGCTGCCTGCATCCCTGCCTGCCTCCCTGCCTGCATCCCTGCCTGCATCCCTGCCTGCCTCCCTGCCTATCTCACTGCCTGCCTCCCTGCCTGCATCCCTGCCTGCCTCCCTGCCTGCATTCCTGCCTGCCTCCCTGCCTGCCTCCCTGCCTGCATCCCTGCCTGCCTCCCTGCCTGCATCCCTGCCTGCCTCCCTGCCTGCCTCCCTGCCTCTCCCCCCCCTCTGCCTCATCCTTCCTGCCTCATCCTGCCTGCTCCTGCCTGCCTCCCTGCCTGCATCCCTGCCTGCCTCCCTGCCTGCATTCCTGCCTGCCTCCCTGCCTGCCTCCCTGCCTGCCTCCCTGCCTGCCTCCCTGCCTGCATCCCTGCCTGCCTCCCTGCCTGCATCCCTGCCTGCATCCCTGCCTGCATCCATGCCTATCTCACTGCCTGCATCCCTGCCTGCATCCATGCCTGCATCCATGCCTATCTCACTGCCTGCATCCCTGCCTGCATTCCTGCATCCATCCCTGCCTGCCTCCCTGCCTGCATCCATTCCTGCCTGCATCTCTGCCTGCATCCCTGCCTGCATTCCTGCCTGCATTCCTGCCTGCCTCCCTGCCTGCATCCCTGCCTGCCTCCCTGCCTGCCTCTCTGCCTGCATCCATGCCTGCATCCCTGCCTGCCTCCCTGCCTGCCTCCCTGCCTGGCTGCTGAGGAGAACGCCCTGTGCAGCCCAGAGCCAGAGTGGGATGTCACTACCAGCGAGCTTTCTCTGGGCTGGGTGCCCCCAGCTCACTCAGAGAAACTTTTGATCCCAGCAGACCAATGTCTATTAAACATTGTCCTTCTGCTCCCCTTGCTTCAAAAGAGGGAGAGGGATTTTGTAAGGCTCAGAGCTTCGGGCTGGAGCCCAGCAGCGCTGGAAGCACCTCATGCAACCAGGAGTTTCCAGAGAAAAGAGATTCCTGGTGATTTATGATGAAGCAAACCTGGCCCTTACCCCTCCCAGGCAAGCCTTTGATGCTGCCCCTGTAATCCTTGGCCACCTGGTGCTAATTATAACTGCAAGATAGTCTTTATATTTAATTAAAAACAAGGAAAGGCCCCTCATTATATGGAGAAGCCTCCCGTGGCAAGCCCTGTGCTCTCCCATCCCCTCCTGCTCCGTTTGAACCCAGCAGTGTGGAGCTGTTGAGGATCCACAGGAAAATTCCCCAGAGGCAGCACTGATCCACAGCCCTGTGCTGATCACCCACCCCACAAAGGCGGGCAGGACCGAGGGGTCCCTGCCCCGGGGTCCCTGTCCCCAAGCCAGGCACGGGCACAGGACAGAGCATTTCCCTGCTCTGTGCCAGGGGAGACCACAGGAAGGAGCTGATGCTGAGGAGTGGGAAGGGAAGGACAGGGAATGGTGGTGCAGGGAAGTGGGGGCTGTAAACCTGCTTTTCCATACCTAAAAAAAGGCAAGCCCTGATCAGGCAGCTGGAACAGTGAATGCCAGGGTGTGGAAAAGTGGAGGAGGGAACTCCAGCGTGGCTCCTGGTGGTCCCTGGTGGGCACGGGAGGCACCGAGAGCTGCTCTGCTCTGCCTGCTCTGCAGAGGGGAAGGAGAGGCTGGGAAATTATCATCAGTTTAAGCCAGTTCAACTTCAGTTCCCAGAAAAATATTGGAACAAATGATCAAACAAACTATTTATAAGCACCAAGAAGATAACAGGGTGAGTAGCAGCCAACATGGGTTTGTCAAGAACAAATCGTGGCAAACCGATCTAATTTTCATCTGCGACAGGGTAATAGGCCTTCTGGATAGAAAAGAAGCAGTAAATGTCATATCTTGACTTTAATAAGATTTTTGACACCGTCTTATATGACATTCTCACAAGCAAGCTGAGGAATCAGAGTCGAGATGAAAATACTATTTGGTGAGGGTAAAACCAGCTGAAAAAGTGCAGTCAGAGACTAGTCAGGGATGGCTGGATAAAATGAGAACTGCTGGATGGCTCTGTCCTGTAGCCAGTGCCATTCACTATCTGGTCTGTGTCATGGGAAAAATATAATTATTAAATTTGCAATCTTCGAATGCATTAGAGAGCAGAATCTGAATGGCAAAGGTCTTGGAAAATGCTGGAGTAAGTTGAGAGAAATGGGAATTTATCTGCTGGATCCAGGTGCAGAGTACAGCCCCTGGAGCTCAGCATAATTGGGGAATTACTGGTGTGACAGGATCTCAGACTTATTCCAGATCAGAAGTTGAAATGAGGCCAACAATATCATGATGCTAAAGGAAAAGCAAATGGTTTGCAGGGAAGAGGGAAAAGCATCATGTGTGATGGGCGGGATGTAATTTCTGTCACCAACTCAGCAATGCCAAGGAGCAGCTGAGGCTGTTCCAGGTTTGGGAACAGGGGCCACCAGGACGGAGTCCAGAGGGGACTGAGGAGAGGGATCAGAGACTCACAATGCTCTGCCCAGGCAAGGAAGGTGGATGAAGGGCTGAGGAATTCTCGTCTTCCCATCTGAATCCCTGTAATGCTTCGTCTGCGAGGTGCCAAGCCATGATCCAGGGCAGGGAAGTGCTGGGAATGGCTCCAGGAGCCCCGTGTGGGAGCAGCCCCCACGCTGGGAGTGCCCAGGGTGCACAGAGCTCTTCTGTGAGTGCTGGAATTGCTCTCAGGACATCCCCCACTCTGGGGGGGAGTTGATGTGTGATCCCACGGTGCAGGGACATCCACAGCAGACCCCTGGGAACAGGGTCCTTTTCCCAGTGCTGCCAGAGCTCTGTGCACCCCCCTCACCTCTGCCAGAGCCCCGGGAGCCATCCCAGGAGAAGCAAAGGGGCAACAAGGAAATGACACCTGGCTGTGGCATGGAGGGGTTGGGGCCTCCAGCTGGCACCTCCTGAAGACAGCAGCACCCACCTGGCATCGCCTCTGGCTTCAGCAAGGCTGGAAATAGTGTGCATGCCCAGGGCAAGGGGCAACACGCCAGGGGAGAGACTGGCAGGGCCTTTGGGGCTGTCCTGAGCCGCAGATCCAGCGGGAAGACAGGGATGGACAGAGGTGGGCGGGTGGAACAGCTCTGGGAGAGCAAAGGGTGGGCTGGGGGCTTCCCCTGCACCCCCTGGCCGGGGCACAACTGAGGGGAGGGGCAGAGGACAGAATTCCCGAGTGGAGACCCCCTCTCCCCACCCCAGCCCCGCAGTGCTGGGTGCAGATGTGCCGGCAGAGCCCGGCCACAAAGAGTTAAAGCTGCTTCGCCAGACTGTGAATTCTCAGCGAGTCTCCCACATGCAGCCAAACAACAGCTTGACATTTTCCATCCTTCACGAGAAAGACAAAGGCGTGAAGATATTCCCATGATTCCTTTCTGCATGCCTAACTACGAGCTCAGGTGCAGCAGCATTTGCCCTGGACCGGCCTCATCAACATGAAGGGCGAACTCATCGTTTCTGCATCTTTCCTCGCCACTGCTTGATTAATTGGCTCACGACGATGCTGGCTGAATACCTAATGCCTCCCCTGTCCCTGTTCTTTCTTCACAGCCTTTTGCTGCATTTACATATACTTTATATTCCATAATTTTCACACACACACACAAAAAAAAAAAAAAAAAAAATGGGAGCACATCTCAGTAATTTGATGTAATGACGGCATGTCACCAAAAAGAGGAATTAGAAAAATCTGTAGGTATTTAATTTATTCTTGTTTTTTTCAAGTAGATCTCTCGGAGAAAGGCATTAATATTCATGTGCGTGAAAAAAAAAAAAAAAGTGCCCTCGAAAGGAAATTTCCAGCATTTTAGTTTAAATTAAATACATTTTTAAAGAAACAATATTTAACTGATAATGCTTAGAGGCAAAATTAACAAAAGTAGCAATTTTTACCTACCAAAGTAAGGTTTTGTCTCAGGGGTTTCCAGGGAAAACTGCCCTGACATGAAACAACACTCTGCTTTTCTGAGAAGGGATTCAACCACTCCAAGAGGGAGGGCACAGGGAGGGAAAGGCCCTTTGCATGGCCCTGTCTGGGATTTTTGCTGGACTGTATTCCAGAGCACATCCCCTGGAGAGGTTCAGCTCAGGTCTGGGCTGTGTGGGTCCCAGGAGCTCCCTCAGACCCACAGCCAGGACTTCAGGCAAAGTCTGGGGCTGCTGGGGGCTTGGGCTCATTTATTCCCCAATTAAACACAAGAAAGGGTGAAATAGAAACCAAAGAGATGATCTTGAGGGAAGCAAACACAAAGTGTTCAGCAAACACAACGCAGCGACCGATAAAGGCGGCAACTCCCCCAATTAACTCCGACTCGGCTCATCAGGGAGGAAAAATGGCAAAAACATTTGCAACTTTTCCAGGAATTTTTCCAGGAATTGACAGCAAGAGGCAGCCCTGACCAGCAGAGTTTGTGGAGGGGTTTGGAGGTACTGAGATGGTTCAGGAGGAACTGGAGGGGGGTGAGCAGCAGGGAGGGGCCCTGGGTGGGGGACACTGGGCTGGATTTTGTGACAGGACCAGGGTGGAGGCACCATCCTGGCACCAGCAGGATGAACTGGAGGGGTGTGGTGGGAATGAGGGTGTGGAGCCGAGGGGGATGGAGTTCTCTGCCACCCCCACTGTGACTGGGACAGCACCAAACGCTAGAACCCTGGTGGGCAGAATAATCCCAAAGCTGCACCCTTGGGCTGCTGCCACTCGGCCCCACAGGGCACCCACTCTGGCATTCTGGGGTTGGGAACAGTCTTGGGATGCAGACATCCAGTCCCCATGGGGCAGCACCCAGCACCAGTCCGGGCTGGGAACACCTTTGGGATGCAGACATCCAGCCCCATGGAGCAGCACCCGGCACCAGTTTGGGCTGGGAACACCTTTGGGATGCAGACATCCAGCCCCATGGAGCAGCACCCAGCACCGGTTTGGGGTGGGAACACCTTTGGGATGCAGACATCCAGCCCCATGGAGCAGCACCCAGCACCAGTTTGGGGTGGGAACACCTTTGGGATGCAGACATCCAGCCCCATGGAGCAGCACCCGGCACCACTCTGGCAGCGGCTGAAATGATCCACGGCGAGAGGAGGCTTCAAGGATGCACGTCCTTGACAAGGAAAAAATAAATCATCGGCACTGGGATTGCCTGTAAATTCCTCCTCGTTAGCGGGGTTGGGAAGCAGGGAGGGCCTGGCTCGGCCCCGCTCCCCCGGGTGCCTCAGCCCGGGCTGAAGGATCTGTTGGGTTCTGCTCTTTGCCTCTCCTGCCAGCACAAAACTGCCTTAATCTGGTCTTCTGGAAATAAAACTTCCCATCTTTGTCCTGGCACACTACAAAAAAGATTATCCCCTGGATTAAATAAAATTATGGGGTTTATTTCTCAAGTGTGAAAAGCTGAGCCTGCCAGAGGGGCTGGATAAGCTCTGGGAAGGGTCCCTGCTTGTGGGAGAAGCTGGAGGGGAGTGCTCAGGAAGGGCTGCATGGGAGGGCAGCAGCTCTGGCAAGGTTCTAAATTGGTCTCCTGATATTTTATGAAATAACTTTTTTTTTTTTTTTCCTAAAGTACTTCTTGATATTTTTATGTTTATATATTTTAACTTCGGATCGGACTCATAAAAAATACATGAGGAGTAAGTGGTTTCTGCAAATGTTTTATACATGATTTGGGAACAGATAGTATTCCAAGAGAGGAGAATATTCCTTTTTACGGCAACGAGGGAGGAGCAGGGTTGGGTTGGAGGGAGTGAAGGGGGTCCCATGGGCACAGAGCTGCTGTGGGCACTCATGGGACCAGGTGGGCGATGCCACCTTCCCCAAAACACCTGGTCCAAGGTGCCCATCGGACACCTAGGAGCAGGAGGGGTAACCCCTCCACCAAACACACAGCTCTGTGGGGCCACACTTCATCCTGCCCGTGTTTTCCAGCCAAAGCAGGAGGCAGGGAATGGATGAATGGATGTGCAGGCTGTGTGGTCCTGAAAGGGAAAAGGAAGCAAAGGGCTGCACAGGAGAGGCAGGAACACACCTGAGAATGTGTGGGATGTGTTCCCATCACAGCCCATTAACAGGGACACAACAGGATGAGGAGGATGAGGATGCTGAGCCAGGAAAGGGATGCTGAGCTGCTGCCATTTACCACAGCAAGGGCAACTAAAGAGTTAACCCAATATTTCATCGGCTTCCTCCCTCGTAGCATACATTATCTTTTTTGACTGTGTAATATGATGCAAAGTTTTTTAAATGATACAATTGTATTCTATTATATTCCCCTCTTCAGGGAGATTTTAGGCTCATTTTTTGCATGAATGATACCGGCTCGTTGCATTTCAATGCTGACACAGAGAGCTCTGTAGGCACACACCGCGGAGAGGGTTATAGCAAGTGCACGGATAAATGCAAAAACATATGGCAACATGAGGAAACTCTACATTTTTTATTATATAAAAGCAGAACTCGTGTTCCCGGATACAGTGCGCAGGATCTGAAAGATGGAGTCACCGTCTCCTTCAGATGGATTTTTATAGGATTTGCTTAAAATAAAATCTAAGCAGGGATTCTGTGCAAATTTTCCCCTTTGGAGGATTGAACTGTGAATCAAATTTTGCCTGATCCACAGATGAAAATCAGTTCGGGGGTTTCTTCTCTGGGTCTCCAGTGAGCATTTGTCCAGCTTAACTGAATTTAGCATAATCTCAGCTCCAATGAGGCCCCAGGCATGGAGATGGGCAGGGAGCAGGGATGGAGCCTTGCACAGCCTGGGATGGAGCAGCCAGGCTGCCCAGTCCAGAAAGCACCAGAGGGACACCAAAACCTCCTCCTCCTCCTCACCACGGGGATGGATCCAGCCCTGGCAGCTCCACGGGGTGGACAGGGACTGCCTTCACCAGTGTTTCCCAGCCCACAGCCCCCATCAGCAGCAAGGCCGAGGGACTCCATGGGAATGGGGTTTCCCGTCGTGGCACATTCCCAAGCCGGGGCCAAAGCCAGGGTGGGGAAGCTTTCCCAGGAGAAAAGGGGCTGCTGCTGGCATCCTGGAGTGAGGCAGAGAAGAAAAGCCATGTGTCCTCTCTCAGGCATTGCTTCTGGTCCCTCCTCTCCTGCCTGTTCCCAGCCCTGTCCCCCTGGACACACTCAGGACCACACACAGCCCGATGTCCTCCTTCTCCTGGCTGCAGGAGGCCGTGGGAAGGTCCTGGAGGGCTGCCCACCCAGGAGTGGGGTCTGCTCACACCTCCTCACTCGCCCTGAGCCTCTCCCTGCACTCAGCATCCCCCACTCCTGCAGTGCTGTCCCAGCACTCCTGCCCAGCTCGGGGGTCCCCTCCGCGGGGTCCCCACGCCGCGGCGCTCCGGGGGAAGGACGCTCTGAAGGCTGCCTGGCTGCTGGCGAAGGTCTTCAAAGAAATTATAGCCTGCATAAAAATATTCACTCCAGCCAAGGGCCTTAAACCATTCCCCTGAGCATTGAACAGTGACTGAAAGTGTATTACTGTGCACTTCAGGTTACTGCAGTAACCCAAGGTCAGACAGCGGCGCGGTATATCCAGGAGACTCGCTATGGATTTGCTTCAGTGCTGGACTGGGAAGGCAGAGCCTTCACCAGGCTCCGGAATTTAACTCAATATTCAATTTACCCTGGAATCAATTTTGATGGAGTACAATTCCCATTTATAATCCCGGGTTATTGCCAGCACTGGCGTTTGATTAGGCACCAGCAGACCCAGGCCAGATGCATCCCTTGTCCCCCCCCATTCCCCAGGAGCTGCTGGAGCCCACCCACCCTGCTCTGCACCCTGGCACCTGCAGCCCTTTGAAGGACCCCCATCACAGGGGGCTGAACGAGACCCTCAGGTGCATCCAGCCCTCCCAGGCCTTCCCTCCCTCCTGGAATCTCCTCTCCCGCTGCACCGCTCGACGTTTAGAGATGAGAGGGAAGGGCAGAAGAGCTGTAATATTTCCCTCTTAACTTTAAGCTCCCATGAATTTAGAATTCTTTTCTCGGAGGGGCTAATTATATAATTTCAATGTTTACTCAGTGCAGACAGATTTTGTGAGATGGTGCCCCAGGGACACAGGAGCTGGATTTAAGCCCTGGGAAGGGAGCACTGGATGGCTTTATGGCACAACCTGCTGCTCTCCCTTTGCTGGGCAGGGGGATCTGCCACTGCTTTTCCCTTGGCTGCCTTTGGTTATTGGTCATTGATGCCTCATCTCCTCACTGCTGCTTCAAAGACAAATACAGGGCTGGGTGCTCACGGTGCCACACAGCTCCTCCACCCTGCAGCCTCCACGCTGCCCAAACTGTTCCATTTCTGCACTTCCAAGCCCACAGGTGACACCAGCCCACTGCTGGAGACCTCCAAGCTGGGGCTGCGGCTGCCCCAGTGAGGGTTTGGTGGTGCTGATGGATTCTGGTGGCCCAAGAGCCCCCAGCCCTGCTGGAACCCCAGAACTGGGACCTTGTGGTGTCCCAGAGCAGGAGACCCCTCGTTCCTGATGGGCAGCTCTGCACCCCCTTTGATGCCTTAGGTTTTAACTTTTATATTTTCAAATTCTGTACTGCTTAGAGTGTAACTCTGAAGTTCCTTGTAGCCTGTAATTTCTGCTCTCTCGTGCAAGATAGACATAACAAAGCCTCTCCAGGCTTTGCCTTCAAGGACAGCCAGGCTCTTCTAGGCCCAAAATGTGTAAACCAAAGCCTCTAAGGGAGGGCAAGCTGAGGGGAATTCCATCATTGAACTGGGGCTTTAATTGGAGAATTAACTGTGGTATGCAAATGAACCAAACCTATAAAGGTGTGAAGAACTCGTGACCTGGGGTCCATCTTGGGGTCCATTTTTTGGAGGCAGCCTCTGGCTCCCCCAGGGTGTGCCTTGAAGGCCCTTCCAATAAATACCTACTTTCATTCCCTTCCTCTTGTCTAGTCTCTGTTTCTAGGTGGCTGGAGAAGGCCTCACCTTCCCTGGCTCTGCCCACAGACAACTCCCCTGTGCCCCAGGGATGGCCAGGGGAAGGAGGGGACAGGGCTGGGCACTCCTGGCACAGAGGAGGGCGTTTCTGGTGAGCCCAGCTCCAAGCCCAGATGTCCAGGAGCCTCCCCTGGGAGCCCCTGCGGAGTGGCCATGGCCAGGGGGCTCAGGTAGCCATGGGACACATCCCCCCAGCCCCGATGGCAGCACTCAGGAGTCACCCTGCTGCTCCCAGACCTGCCCAGGGCCCACCCCGGCAGCCCAGAGCTCCTCCCTGTGCAGGAGAAAAGGAGCAGCTCACCCTCCTGCCTCCCATACAGGAGAGGAGATGTCACCAGGCTCCAGCCTTCTTCCCTTTCCCCTTGGGAGCATGTTCCTCGTAATTACAGGATGGAAAAAGCCATCTTTGCCTCTCACTATCCACAGCTATTTATATTTAGAGTATTTCGGCCTCCTGGGTCAGAAATGGAAATCTTTCTGTGCCCAGCTCAACCTGAAAGTTACAACTGTGCTTAGGAGCCGGATGCCAGCTACAAAAGGGAAAGATTTTGAGCTGCAGCTAATTTAACACAACAAAAAATTACAGTGTGGGGAAAACTTCCCCGCTCCCGTGGAACCAGGGAGCAGATTATCCATTTACAGAGTTCACCATTCCCCAGCCGTGAGCTGTCCCTTTAACCACTGCTAAATTGTTTTCTGACAGCCCTCGCTGCAATTTTATCCCCTGACATTTGATTTACATATGATCTTTAAGCACCAGCACTGCTGTAATAGCTCTTTGGTTAATATTCAAATCAGTCCGTGATGTCACATACCTTGATAGGTCATTTCACTGCGGCTCGGCAAAATGCATGTAAAAATAAATGTAGAACTAATGAAATAAACTGATTAAGGGGAGAAATCAATCGCTTTACTGCTGTAGTGAAGATCCAGCAGTTAATTTAGCATGGATCTGCAAGGGTGCACGTTAATAGAACAGGCTCTCATCTAATTGGTGCCACAGTAAATGAAATACAGTAATATTCCGTGATGCATTGGAAGAGTTCACTTCATTTTCTCTGCTCTTTCCCGAGAACTGTTTACAGCACAATGGATTTCATGGATTTATTTATTTATTTATTTATTTCCCTGGCTCGGGAGGCAGAACCTGCCTGATCCCCATTAACCCCCCCCAATTAACAAGTCCAACCACCCCCTTTCAGTAACTTCTTCAATCGAGACCCTCAGGGCAGGGGAGCAGCTGGGTTTGTTTGTTTAGGGCTTTGTGAAGTTTTCCCTTGGCTGCTGGGAGCTGCTTCCCTGCAGGCAGAGGCACTGGGCTGTACTGGGAGCCCCCAGGGGCTCACTGCCCCTTTGCCCACCTTCGTGGCACCGACACTTCCCAGCCCAGGACACGGAAAGGGACCCAAAACTACCCAGGCCAACGGAGCTGGGGAATGGTCTGGGGAGTGACTCCTGTGAGGAGCAGCTGAGGGGGCTCAGCCTGGAGAAAAGGAGGCTCAGGGGGGACCTTGTGGCTCGGCACAACTCCCTGACAGGAGGGGGCAGCTGAGGGGGGGGGGGTCAGGCTCTGCTCCCAGGGACAGAAAATGGCCTAAAGCTGCACCAGGAATGGTTCGGGTTGGACATCAGGAGGAATTTCCTCATGGAAAAGGTGATCAGGCATTGGCAGGGGCTGCCCATGGAGGTTTGGAGTCTCCATCCCTGGAGGTGTCCAAGTGCTCTGGGCTGGGCAACAAGGGGGTGATCAGCCAAAGGCTGGGCTCCATCTTGGAGGTCTTTTCCAACATAAATGATTCTGTGATCCGACAGTGCCCAAGCAGAGGCTTGGGCCAGCTGATGACATTCCCTGAGGATGTCCCTGCATCCCACAGCTCTTCCAGCACCCCAATCACGAGGGAGCTGCACCCTGGGGCTGTCCTGTCCCCAGCTCACCCACAGGGATGAGACAGGATAAACCTGGGGAGACTGGGAGCAGTTGTAGTTCCTGAGGAAACTCTGGGGGCTGCAGGAATTTCCCATCCATACACGCTGCCCTGTTCATTGCAGCTGTCAAAAACATGCAAAAAGTCCCATCTGGTCCCACCAGGTCCAAGCCTGAGCTCTGATCTGGAGGAATCACTCGACTGACTAATTACCACACCCTCTTCCTCCTAATTGAAGGTCAACACATTAAGGATGAGTTACCACCTCAAGTATAACAGAAAACTATAAATATTTGAGAAATGCCACCTTGGAGCAGCCTGAGCTCCCTAATCCGTGCTGAGGAGGGGGGAAAACAGCAGCAACTTGTTCCAAGACTTGGGGTCTCTGGCAGTGCCCACTCTGCCAGCAGAGACCCCTGCCCTCCCTAAAATTATTTAGCTGTATTAAAAAAAAAAATAGGGGAAAAATGATCTATACAAAAGCTTTGCATAAAAAAGTGATCAATGCAAATTCCTCAGAGAAAATTGCACCAACAGATGGAATCAACCCATTCCCAGCAAATGCCTCTGGCTGTGCAGATGGTAATTATAGGATGTATGTAAATATGGGAGTGCCAGGAAGCACAGCAACACGCACTGCTGAGCCTGGGCGTTCCAGGGACGCCTGTCCCAGCCCTTTCTGGGCCCTAGGCAAGGGGAAAATGGGATTTGGGAAGGTTTTGGGCTGTGCTCCCTCTGCCCTGCAACTCCAGCTGCTGAAACCAACCCCACTCCTGGCATTGTGCCTCACCACTGGGACACCCCATGGGCCTGAGGGCCACACCAGGATGGATTCCAGCCATCCCCAAAAAATCACTGGGCTCATCCTCGGCTCATTCCAGGCAGGAGAAGCCCCAGGCCCCAGCACAGCACGGTTTGGGAATGCTGGTGGCATGCAGGTGGCTCTGCCCATCCCAGAGCCCCATTGCCACTGTGCCTCTGCCCAGTACAAGCACTGAGGGCATCTGGGCTCCTCCAGCTCCATCAGCTCTTCCCTGCCACACGTCCCCTCCCTCATCCCCCTGTGCCAGTCTCCCCCTCACCAGGCTCCTGTGTGGGAAGGATTATTTTTCCCCCCCTATTTTTCCAGAGTGATGTCAAGGACTATTTCCAAGGCTACTGTATTTTTATTTTATGTTGCTGTTGACTCTGGGTTGTTTTTTATTTTCCTCTTCTGAGAAAAATGCTTGCAGAGTGTCTGTGGTAAAATGTTAATTGGAGCCAAGTAATTAGACAAAGATAGTTAGTGATCTCTCCCAAGCAATCAGCTTTTGGTGCTTTGTTTTAGTGCTGTAATAATTACCATCATTCCACAAAGTGCTTCAGCATTTGATAGGAGGGATTTGACAGGAGGGAACACTTGCCCCAGGACTGGTGGAGTGGGGGACAGAGGTCCAGAGGGTCCTGCCCAGGGTCACAGACATCCTCCCCTGGCCCCCCAGCCCAGTCCCTGCTGCTCAGGGCTCAGCTCCAGGCACATTTTCCTCCATCCTGCAGCCTCAGGGGCTGTGCCAGGCTCTCCCTGGCTCAGCAGCACACTCCAGATCTGGGAGCAGACCCTCCCCGGGAGCAGATCCTGTTTGCACTTGCAAAACTAGACCCGGATTTATTGCTGCCTTTAAAACAAATAAACAAACAAAGAAACCCCACCAAAAAAAAATCCCAAACAGCCAAAGCCTCTAGCTGTTGCCTCCATCCCTGAGAATGAAGGGCTTCAGGGTTAGACAGAGCCATCAGGGCTCCTCGTGGTGCAGGGTTGTGATGGGCTGTGCCCACCTTGTGGCCCCTCCAGAGCCCCCAGCCCAGCCCCGCTCCCAGGGAATGATGACTGTCCTCACTCAGCAACAGCCTTTTGTCTGGTTTCAGACTTTCCAGTGTTTAAAAACCTTTTTGAATTGAAACAACACCGCAGCCCAAGTGACCCGTTGGTTGAGAATGCCTCAGCCTGGGAGAAGAGAGCTGCTCCGTCCCTGCTCCTCTCTGGATTCAACAGGCACTGACCAGGAGCAGTAACACACAGACTCAGCAGGCAACTCCTCCAAGAAGGAATTTTCCCCATAGAAAATCCTCAGGAGGTGTCTTCCTGCAAATGGAAACGTGGCTGGAATTGCCTTCAGTCTCTCTGCGCCGGGGTTCTGGGTGAGGGAAGTCCCTGCAGCCGCCTTATGCAAACAGCCCAGCCCATACAGCCACAGGCACAGATTCCAACTGGACACTGGTCTGGAGAAGTCTCCGGGGTGGGACACAGTCCCCTCGAAGATGGGCTCCCTCCCCACCAGCAACGCAGCGCTCCGGGATCATTCCTGCTGCCAGACCCGCTCTAACCTCGGAGCCAGGGATGCCGGGGGTGCGTTATGACTGCAGCCAGCCCAGCCTCCCCCAGACTGTCGGAGCTGCTCCAAACGGGGTCCAGGTTAATGAAGGTAACCCAGCAACACCGGGAAAATGAACGCTTTCCTTACGATGCAGTGCTGGGAGAGCCAGGAAACAGGAGAGAGAGCTCCTGACACGGTGCCCTGAAGAGCAGCTCCATGGAGAGCAGAGCGAGCCCTCTGCCAGCCCTGGCACCCACCCCAGGAGCACCCAGCCTCTCCGGGATCATTCCCCAAGGAGATGAGCTCCTGTCCACCCTCAGGGCTGGGAGCAGGTGACCACCCCAACCAGGCATCTCTGGCTCACCCCCCTCCAAACCCGCTGCCCACGCCCTGGATTTAACCCCAGCTCATCAAACGCCATCCTGCAGCCATCCCCAGAGGGACCCACGGGACAGCCCCGTGCTGGGAACCTGGGATGTCACCACACAGGAGTGTTGTACACGAGGAGCACAAAGGGAGCCGTGCTTGTACATCCCTCCCCTGTGTTTCACACATCAGCTTTCTATCTTTTCATCAGCAACTGCAGACAGATTTTCTCAGCGTGAGAACTGCCATGGAAATTGAAAGACTGTACGGCAAACATTTTTTTCCTTGATGCCCTGTCTAATTGAGCTGCCTTTGATTTTATTAATCTGTTTTTATTAATATCCTGAAGGCAACAGGGGAAAAAATAAAAAAAAGAAAGCCTTTGCTTTCTGAGCTGGCTGGTGCTGCTGGTGTTCTGTCTTATTAAACATGGGGGTTCTGTGGTATCTAGGACAGAGCATCCACCTTTTCATTCCAGGAAAGGAATGAGCCTGGGTGTCCTCTGAGGCTGGGAGAACTGGGATTGTTCAGCCTTTGGAGTGACCTAATTGCAGCCTTCCAGTGCCTGAAGGGAGCCTACAAGGAAGGTGGAGGGAGACTATTTGCAAGGGCCTGGAGTGACGGAAAAAGGGGAAATGGCTTCACACTAACAGAGAAGATTTAGACTGGATATTCAAATGAAATTCTGCCCTGTGAGGGTGGGGAGGCCTTGGCACAGGGTGCCCAGAGAAGCTGTGGCTTCCCCATCCCTAGAAGTGTCCAAGGCCAGGTTGGACAGGGCTTGGAGCAACCTGGGCTAGTGGGAGGCATCTCTGCCCTTGGCAGGGGGTGGCACTGGATGAGCTTTAAGATCCTTTGCGACCCAAACTATTCCATGATTCTCTCCTTACTTGCTGTGGGGCCAAAAGCAGGAGATGCTGGGGAAGGTGTCGTGGACTCCCCCAGGCTCTGGGCTCCCCGTAACAGGAGGAGCACGAGCAGGACTCGCAGCTGCTGAGCTGGGCTTTGCTGGCGAGCTGAGCTTTACTGGTGACCTGAGCTTTACTGGTGAGCTGAGCAGTAACAGCCTGCGCAGGGTTATTGATGTTCGCTCCGTGCTCCCCGTAAAACGCACTGACACGGGATATTGCGTGGTCAATAGGTCTTTGGGGTTTTTCCAGCCGCATTAAATATCATTTTAAACGATGTGCCCGTGTGCCTTGTTAGTTGCTCCCGTGGCAGAGCATGAGGAGATGCATGGGAAGATCTGGAGATGGGCACAGGGCAGCCATGGGGCTGGGAAAGGGCAGGAACCAGGAGAAAGATGGGGCCTCGCTGGGAAGTGCAGGTGCAGGGTGTGAAATGCCCAGTATGGAACTTGCAGGGGCAGTGCCAGCTGCTGGAGCCAGCACCACGCTGTGCTTGCAGGAAACATCACCCAGGTCCCCTCTCCTCCAGTGCCGCAGCCCTCGAGCGATGTCTCCCCACGCCAGGATGAAAAATCCCAGAGCACTGGGTAACCTCCTATAGATTTCCTTGCAACTCTTCTCTCCAGTCCCTCCAGCAGAACAAATCCACCCTGGAGACATTTCCCACCCAGCAGGATCCCCCCAATGCCCAGCACAGACCCCTCCTCAGCAGGACAGGCAGCAGCACCGGGCTGAAGGCAGCAGGCAGTGCCAAGGGAGCAGGGCACTGCTGCCCAAAAACTCTCTCTCATAGAAAGGCAAGAACCGAAACGAGTCACATCCCCTTCATCCCCCTACCAGGACACTCCTCTGGCACTTTCTTGCAAAGTTTGGGAGGCCAGGAAGAGTGTTTGATTATGTGATTTGAAATACAGCCCTCCAAAGAGCCCTCCCTATTGAAGAAACCATAAAAAGCAGATCTTTCCTAATGTCACTCTTTCCCCGCTGCTCCTCGGAGCCGCTGAGCGCTGCCATTCATCACCCGCGCGACACTTTCATAATGTAGTCCCAGATAATGGCACACCTTCCAACTTTCCAGAATTGGCTGTCAGGGAAATCGAAGGAGACAAGTGTGAGATACGGGAGCAGGACTCCTTGGTGGATACGAGCCACAGGAATGCAGCCCCCACACCCAGCCCAGCCTGCTGAGCCTCATGGGGGTCCTGGGGCCAGCCACTCGCAGAGAGGGGACACAGCCCTGGGGATGTGTGGGGTTCAGAGGGGACTCTCGGGTCAGCCCCGAGCTCTTGGTGATGTCTCCAGAAATCACAAGGCACTGGAGTCACCAGCACTGCTGAGGCACTGGAAGAGTTTGCCTGGAGAAGCTGTGGCTGCCCCTGGATCCCTGGAAGTGTCCAAGGCCAGGTTGGACAGGGCTTGGAACAACCTGGGATAGTGGAAGGTGTCCCTGCCCATGGCTGGGGGTGGGGTGGGATGAGCTTTAAAGTCCCTTCCAACCCAAAACACCCTGGAATTCTACAGCTCTAACACCCCTGCAAGGTAACACCCCCATGCTCACACCTGCCCCTCCCCTCCCTTACTCCCAGCTCCCTTCCCAGCATTCCCAAGGCAATCCAACTCTCCCTGATCAATGCTCCAGGTTTTCCTGCTTTTTTTTTTTCCAGCCACTGCCTCTCCAGGTGTGCCTATGCATTTCCTGACTTGTCAACTCATCTCGCCTTAGGGGTTTCTAACAGTTTATTCTACCTTCTTTTTTTTTTTGGCCGTTTCAAGTAGAACTGAGTGCATGAGAGCTGAGGGACTGCAGGCAAATTGGGCAGGAAAATCTGTATCTCCACATCCGTTTTTCATCGAGCTCCTCAAAGGCTGCTGCAGTGAGCCCTGCTCTGTGTCCAGGCACTGAAGGGGAGGGCACAAGGGGCCAGCACAAGGCCACCAGCCCCAGCCAGAGCTGGGTGAGTCCATCAGAGGCCAAAACCCCAGCAGAGTTCCCCACTCTCAGGAGGTACCACAGCCCACAAAGCTGGGGCTCCCAGAGCCGGTTTGCTTAAAAATTATAAATTATGAACACCCTGCTCCTTGCAGCCACGTGCTGACACCTCCAGCACACGCTGCTCCTGGGGCTCTCACAGCTCAGATGGAAACCCTACAGAGCACAGTTTTCTCTTTAGAGGCTGAAACTGCAACTTCAAGCTTCTTTTTTTCTTCCCTGCCCTTTGCTCCAAAAACTCACAGGTACATTTATGGCAGAGCCAACGCCATTAACAACGTGCCTTCAGTGACACTGCTCAGAGAGATGGACTCCAAAAGCCAAGAGTTTCCAGGCAATAACCTTTTGCCTCATCAAATTCTCAAAAGAAGCCTTAAAACCAGCTAAATACTCCAAGCATTAGTTAGAAAAGGCCCTGAGGCTCAGCACTCACCTGAACACACAGGTTTCTTCTTCTCCTACTGAAAATCACGTCTTTGCTGTGAAAACCTTGGAGCTCCCAGCAGCAGTCCTGGGGCATCACCTCCAAACAAGCCAGGCCCCCCTTCCAGAGCTGGCTTTCCCCCTCTGCTGCTGATGCCTGATTCCCTCCTGCTGCTGTTCCTTAGGCTGAAGGAGCTGCCTTCAGCTGGTGTTTGAAGTCATCGAGGGGATAACAGTGATGATGGTGGTGGTGATGATGATGATGATGGGCAGGAGAAGTGGCACAAGTGAGGTGGTGCCACACTTTGGGGGCTGTCACTGGCTCCTGGGCACATGCCCTGCGTGGTGGTGCCAGGCTCGCACATTTTGGGCTGGTTTGCACCTCCCAGGGCTCAGCATTGCTCAGGAGGGAAGAGAAAGTGAGCGCTGCCAGCTGGGTGCCTTATCTTTGTCTTTAAATTAATATGATTTTGTCAGGTTTATGAAAAATAATATAGCATGTTATTTTTCATAAGCCTGACTGATATCTCCATTTCCCATGGTTCAGCTCAGGCCATAAACATGACCCTGCTTGAGTGATTTCACCTTCTCCATTGAGCAGGGAGCCTCGGCGGCACTCAGACCAAGGTCCTGACTGATTATCGACAAATTAAAAATATAAGCTATTGACCAGACACTGAGATAGAGTCCCTGAGCCGGTGCCCGGAATCTCAATGAGGGTATTGAAGTGGTGCCGATCGATGCCGCAGTCACAGCCCCGCCGGCCGCATGCATAATGCGGGGGCGAGGGGGGGTGGGGGCTTAAGTAAATAGTTGTTCAAAATTAACGAGGGTGCTGGGAGACGCAGCCCGGCGGCTTCTTCAGGGTAGGAACGCAGGAAAAGCAGCGGGAACCCAGCAGCACCTTCACCTCCGGAGTGAGAGGCTGCAGCAGGGATGGGGGATGTGGGTGAGGAGCCCCCCAGGATATCGCTGAGGGGCTGCCTGTCCCCTCCACGTCTCCCTTCCCGGCGCCTGGGGGCATTTCTTGCCGTCCATCGCCGACCAGCAGCGGGCAGGGCTTTGCAGCATCATCAGATGGGCGCTGGTGGCCTCAAATTCCATGATCCTCAAATTCCATGTTCACTCAGCACGACCGGCCCTCGTGGGGAGCTCATCACAGCTCCCCGGGGTCTCCCCTGCACCCTCCGCTCCCCATCCAGTGCAGGCATCCTTTGTTTGCTGCTTAAGTGATACCCCGGCTGTCCTGCTAATGCTCGGTGACATTTATATTGCTTTAATCGATATTAGTCACCTTTTGTCCCAAGTCAACACACCCCATTATTTTTATTCCACACCCGTTGGTTTGGTGGCAGAGGGTGCCTTATTCCGATGGTGGCACCCACATTCCCCCATGGTGGCACCGCCAGAAAGCCTCCCACTGGCCTCGTCCTCTCCAGCTCTGCCTCCTTCACCTCCAAAGCTCCCTTTTCTTTCACCACTGCCGGGATACTGGGATCCGGCAGCCTCCGCTGTGCTTCAAGAGTTAAACCGAGCTCGGCAGCAAGCAGCAGCGTTTCCTGGCAGCACCGGCGGCAGCTCCGCGCAGCGAGGCCCCGAGCGCGGCCTCTGGGGACGGCGCCGATCACATCGCTGCCTGCATGTTTGAAAACACCGATGTCAGCGAGGCGGCTGCCGGCAGCTCGCTGGCTTTCCTGGCACTGCTGATGGACAGGGTCAGATCCCAGCAGCTGTTGGGAAGGAAGAGGCGCACTCAGCAGCTGTGTGGAGTGATAGAAACCGCCCGTGATGGTGCCAGCCGCGATGCCGGGCGGCTCCATCCCGGTCCTGCTTTCGGGAGAGATGCTCTGCCGGCTCAGCATCCATCCCTCAGCCCCGTTTTTGGGAGAGATGCTCTGCCGGCTCAGCATCCATCCCTCAGCCCCGTTTTTGGGGAGAGATGCTCTGCCCGCTCAGCATCCCCCGCCCCGTTTTGGGAGAGATGCTCTGCCGCTCAGCATCCCCCGCCCCGTTTTTGGGAGAGATGCTCTGCCGGCTCAGCATCCATCCCTCAGCCCCGTTTTTGGGAGAGATGCTCTGCCGGCTCAGCATCCATCCCTCAGCCCCGTTTTTGGGAGAGATGCTCTGCCGGCTCAGCATCCATCCCTCAGCCCCGTTTTTGGGAGAGATGCTCTGCCGGCTCAGCATCCCCCAGCCCCGTTTTTGGGAGAGATGCTCTGCCCGCTCAGCATCCCCCAGTCCCGTTTTTGGGAGAGATGCTCTGCCGGCACGGCATCCATCCCTCAGCCCCGTTTTTGGGAGAGATGCTCTGCCGGCTCAGCATCCATCCCTCAGCCCCGTTTTTGGGAGAGTTGCTCTGCCGGCTCAGCATCCCCCGGCCCCGTTTTTGGGAGAGATGCTCTGCCGGCTCAGCATCCCTCAGACTCATTTTTGGGAGAGATGCTCTGCCGGCACAGCATCCATCCCTCAGCCCCGTTTTTGGGAGAGATGCTCTGCTGGCTCAGGGGGAAGCAGTGCCAGCTGCCGAGGCTGGGCATCCCTCAGCTCCAGCGGGACATGGGGTGGCACCACTGTGCTGTGGCTCTGAGCAGACCCACCAAGGGGTTTTGTGGCTGATTTGGGCTGAGTTTGGCACTCGGCAGTGCCTGTGCCAGTGCTGCCTCTCTTGACGCCTCTTGCTGTGTCCGATGCCCCGGGGATGCAGGAACCATCGAGCTCCCTCGAGCCTGAGCGCAGCCTCCAGTCCCTCTCCGAGCAGTGAACACACGCAAGGGGTGACCTTTGTCTTCCCAAAACCTCAGGTCCTGAAGTCCTGGGAATCTCAACCTGCACTAGTTTTATGGGAGTGGGTTTCCAGCCCTTTTACTGCACAGAAATGTGGGGAAATGTTCAAGGAAAAAAAGAAAATCCAAACAAACCTCTATAAAAATGAAAGCAAAATTGCTCTTAATTTTTAATGTCATTGTCTTTGAGGCAGGATTGTGATGGCTGAGCTGCCTCCCGGTGATTTAACACTTGGAGCTGGCGCTGGACTAACACGGGAGGTGCAGACGCAAACCAGGAGTGTGCAGACACCCGCACGCCGTGTTTTGCGCAGGGTTCCCGTTTGAGAATTTCCTCTCGCAGCCCAGCGCGGCTCGCTCCGCTGATGGCTCCCTCGGAGTGCACGAGTGCACGCAGTAATGATGTGGAATTATGCAGCAGGCAGCTAATCACAGCAGCAGCGCTCGGGGGCGGGGGCACGGCTGGAGCAGCCCCCCCGTTTTATGGAGCGCCGGGCAGCAGTTCCAGCACTGAGGGAAGCTTTAAGCGGGGAGCAGCTACTAACAGATTCATTTAACTTGCTCCAGAGCAACTATAAAAAATCAATTTAGTTCACCAGGCGGCTTGAACTGATGCCAGTGGCAGGGAGCACCTCCCAGCTGAGAGCTCTCCAGCTCTGAAGCACCGCCGGGATGTTGCCGGGGCTGATTCAGCAGCAGGTGATGATACAGAGCCTGGCTCCAGGTCTCTGGGAAGGCAGAGGCTGTCGGCCGCCACGGGGTCCAGACACAGAATCCCAGAATCATTTAGGTTGGAAAAGATCTCCAAGACCATCGAGTCCAACCTGTGGCTGATCCCCTCCTTGCCGCGCAGACCAGAGTTTTGAGAGCCACGGGCAGGCTTTCCTTAGACACCTCCAGGGATGAGGGCTGCTGGAGACATGGGAAACTTGGGCTTTAGAACCGGGCAAACACTCCCAGAGAGAGGTTTGTGCTGGGTGGGCCGGTGCCAGCGCCCACCACTGTCAGGCAGGTCCCTGTCGCTGCCAGCCCCCGCAGCGAGAGTGCTCTCAGTGACATTTTAGTGCTGGTGGCCGGCTCTCTGTGGGAAGGTCAGCCCAACCTTCGCTGCTCTCCCTCCATGATGAAGATCTTCTCTTTAGCCGCGTATTTTCAGAGCCCTGAGGAAATCTAGGGAGTTATGATCAGCCTGGAAATGGAACCGCTGGCGGAGCAATCCCTGCCCTCCCACCTGCACTGGTCCTGCGCCGCCGTGTCCCCGCTGTGCCCCGCAGCCAATTCCCGGCCCCAGCGAGCTGTGGCAGCTCTCAGGGAGCCCAGCGGCTGCTCCTCGCCTTCGGAGCCCGCTCAGGCTCGTGTGCCCTGACATTTCTGTGCGCGGGATCAAGCACCAGGAGCGCTGAGCCCTCCGCTCCGGTGCTGATGCAAAGCTCCGGCGTTGCACCATGAAATATTCATCGTGCCCCGTCCTGCTCTCCTGCTGCTCCGGCTGCGTCTGGCGCTGGCCTCGGTGCCGTGGCAGCAGCCGGAGCTGAGCGCTTGGAGCCCTCCCGGAAAAATGCAGAGAATCACCCGTCTGTATTCCTTCCTCCGGCCTCAGGGTTCATTAGGAGAGCTTCCAGGGTGGATTTTGGTCCTGGCGGGCTGGCCTGGCCAGCACCTGCCTGAAGGAACCACTTAAAATCCTCATTAAATCGACTTCAGAGAGCAGCCAGACGAAGGGGAAGTGATGCCAAGAGAGGGCACTGGGAGCATTTGCCTGGCACTTGTCAGCAGAGGAGAGGAAAGGGGGGTGTTCGCATCGAGGGCTGGCAGAAGCCCACCTGGTCAGGGGGGTCATTTCAGCCCTGCATCCTCAAGGAAATCCACAGTGGCAGCTGCTCCCTGCTCTGCCCTCAGGAAGTTCAGGGGGAGCTGCCAGACCCTGCCCTCGGCACCTGCATTTCTCTGGGGCTTTCACTGCTGAGCAGAACCCTGTGGGTCCTGTCTCTCCTCACAGTCCCCGCGTAGGGAATCAGAGCTGGGATGTTCAGCACCAGGGATCCCGGGCTCTGCATCGCTGATAACCACCAGGGAAGGGCAACGTGGAGCGAAAACCTCCCGGGCTCCCATCAGAACTGCTTCATCACACGGAGGGGAAAAACTGGATCCGGGGCGGGGCAGGGAAGGGGCTGCAGGACAGAAGGCGAGTCCCTCCAGGCATTTCTCTGTGGGCCAGCAATGGGGTGATGGAGCTTCCTCATGCTGCAAAGCCTAAGCAAATCCCTGGAACAACACACCTGGGCAGGGAGAGATGATCCCACCTACTCATGCTACAGCTCAGAGGCAAAAAATAGCTACGGATGAGGAAAGGAGCTTTTTCAGGAATGCATTAAGCTGAGCGGGTGAGAAAAAGAGTGGGCGAGGGGCTCCTGTGAAACTCAAATGCTGCCTTTCGTGCACTTTCTAAATGTGGCTGCTCCTTCCCAATCCCAGTGACGCTTCTGTCTCTTACGTGGGTGGCAGCAACGGGGAGGCTCTGCAGGAGGGGAGACAGAGCCAACCCCTGGCCCCATCCCCATCTCCATCCCCATCCCTGTCCCTTCCCAGGGAAAGAGGACAGCGTTTGCCCACCCCACACCCAGTGGGGTTTCATGGCAGCGAGTGGCACAGGGCGAGTCCCCGGTGTTTGCCTCAGGTGGGACCGTGCAGCACAGCACAGCCTTGCATCCAAACAGGCTCAGCGTGACCATGGCACCCAAAGTGTCACCTCCAGCCAGGGCACGGGGGTCTCTGCTGTGTCCTCTGTGTGGCTGAGAGCACAGAGAAACCTCCTGAGCCTGAGAGAGGGGATGTGAGACCGGGGGGGCCGTGGCACTCACCATCCTCACCTGGGAACACCCACAGGAGTTTTGGGACTCATTGTCCCTGCCTGGGAGCACCAACGGGAGCTTTGGGACTCCTTGTCCCTGCCTGGGAGCACCAACGGGAGCTTTGGGACTCCTTGTCCCTGCCTGGGAGCACCCATGGGAGCTTTGGGACTCAGTGTCCCTTCCTGGGAGCACCCACGGGAGCTTTGGGACTCCTTGTCCCTGCCTGGGAGCACCCATGGGAGCTTTGGGACTCAGTGTCCCTTCCTGGGAGCACCCACGGGAGCTTTGGGACTCCTTGTCCCTGCCTGGGAGCACCAACGGGAGCTTTGGGACTCCTTGTCCCTGCCTGGGAGCACCCACGGGAGCTTTGGGACTCCTTGTCCGTGCCTGGGAGCACCCATGGGAGCTTTGGGACTCCTTGTCCCTGCCTGGGAGCACCCATGGGAGCTTTGGGACTCCTTGTCCCTGCCTGGGAGCATCCATGGGAGCCGTGCTGACAGCAGCTCCTCCAGGCCAGGGCCAGCAGAGCCTCCTGGCAGAGGACAGCCAGCAGAAGGAATCAGAAGGAAACTCGAGCAGCATTTGTATTCCCAAGCAGCCCTGTTCTATTCAACTCTACTTTTAAATGTGTTCCTTAAAGTTTCTTTTCTCCTCCTGAAAATTTTCCTACGGTGAAAAATAATGCGAGGCACAGGCTGGAATGAGCAAGCGCCTTCCATCTCAATGACACCTTTAATGTGCCAGTGAATGGAAAGGCTCTTGCTCATTCTGCTCCCGTCCCTTGCATTTGGCTGCTCTGGATGGAGCAAGGCAATCATTAAACCCCACTGATCCAGGCACAGGGGCTGGAGCAGCTCAGCCAGGCATGGACTTTGGTGGCCAGGTCCTGCAGGCCGAGGTGCCCCAGGGGGCAGAGCCAGCTCCCACAGTCCTGAGAGGTGGGTGGGGATTGATCCAGCACAGGACACAACCAATGACCCCCCCTCAGCACCTCCCGTGTCTGTCCAGGTTGGGGTCAGCATCAGGGGGTGCTCTGGGGATGCTCTGGGGATGCTCTGGGGAAGCAGAGGGACAGAGGCTGAACCGAGGTGACAACCTGCACTGAGTGGCAGGGCTCTCCTTCTCCCACCCCAGCCTTATCTCCCCTCTCCTGCCCCTTCTCTGCTCACTGCCAAGGATGCAGGGAAGGTCCAGAGGGTTTGGCCACAGCCTTGTCCTGGCTTGGAGACCCAGAAGCTTCAGGGAAGGGCTGGGGTTTCACTCCAGGTACTCCCCCAACAGGGATCTGGGGTTTTCTTTCTTTCTTTCTTCTGGAGCTCTTGTCCAGGCAAGCCAGGCCATTGTGGGATTCCAAGATTCCATGAGTTGCCTGACTCCTGCAGCAGCTCTTCCAGAGGATGCTGGGGTAAATCTGAGCCAGCATCAGCTTGCAGCACCCTCGGGACAAAGATCCCAGCAGGAGGCACAGGTGAGAAAAGCTGGTGTTCCCCACACTCAGCATTGGGTTAATGAAGCCAGTGCTGCTCTGAGCCTCAGCAGAGCTGTGTTATAAATAACTTGAGGACACAAGTGTCACTGTGGGTTACTCTCACGCAGCCAATGTGCTGGCCCAGGCTGCCACTGGCAGGGCCACTCTGCTGCTAATTAGTTTAGTTCTCAGCTGTTGTGTCTTTTTTTTTTCTGTTTACATAATTAATTCTGTGAATTTTGTATTCTCACTTAAACCTACTCTTTTTTTTATAGAGCAATCACTACTAAAAGATGAATTTTTTATAAGTTTGCCTTTGTTACTTTAAATTTTTTATAAACTTCTTACCCTTAAGGAATAATTCTTATAGCTGGCAATAAAGTATGTTAATTCCATTTGAAAAGGGAAGTGTAGGTTTGTATTTTATTAAACACACACATACAGAGTGCCCAACTCTCTGCTCATGTGGGGTGTTTGGGCATTGAGGGCTGTCCCAGGACACCCCAGGGGAGGGCAGGGGGCTGTGGGGAGCACTGTTAGTGCATCCCACGTCCATCCCAGCTGGGCATCCCGCTCCCACTGCCCTGCCCACCCCAGAGCCGTGGCTCCCTGAGCTGCCAGCCCAGCTCTGGCCACTCTCAGGGCTCCTGGTGGCACCAGCAGAGGCTGTGCTGAGCTCACAGCCAGGGCAGGAAGCAGCTCATGAACCCCTGTCTCCATCGCTGGAGCCTCAGCCAGCTGCGAGCTGTGCCGAAGGCGCTGTGAAAATCCTGTGTTTTCATGGCATGAGCAGCAACTCGGATTTGTCTCAGCTCAGTGGTTCGGCTGCCTGAGGCCAGCTGTGGGTGTCCTCGACAGGGTGATGCAGGGTGGCAGCACAGGGGTGTCCCCAGCAGCTGTGACAGTGATGGCCAGGGCTCCCTGGCACCCGCTGCGGGTCACCTCTGCTCCCACAGCCCCCTCGGACCAGAGAAACCTGGGCAAAGGCTGGCTGCATGCCACCGGCCAGAGCGTGCCCTTCCCCTTTGCCACGCAAACCCATCTCTGGGAAATTAAATTTAAAATTAAACCTTTTTCGCTTTGAAAACTCTGCAGATTTTGATTCTTTGGGATGGTCACGTCAGCGCAGAACATCTGCACATTTACTGAGGTCCGCGGAACACGGATCTCGTGCGACCCGAGGGGCTGCGGCTCCGGCGGCACGGGGTGTTGCTGCCTCAGAAAGCACGAGCTACTGAAGGAGATAAAAAAATGTTTTCCCCTTTGGACAAGTAACCAGCAGCGCCCTGACATGTCCTCAGGTGAAGGCTGCTTGTCTGAAACGATCAAATGCACGAGCAAGCGGAGGGCAATCAGCAGGGACAAAGACACGGACGTTCCCTCTCGGAAAGCAGCAGAGCACGGGGATGTAAACAGGCAGCTGGACACGGGCGCCTCGGCTGGCCACTGCTCCGGCCACGGAGCACGGCCACGGTGGCCTCGGCCCCAGCAGGGGATGCGAGCTCTGCCCTCCATGCCCCAGTGCCCGGGGACACCAGGGGACCCCACTGGTTTGGGGACCGGCAGGGGGAGTGCGAGCTGGGCACGGGCTGGGTGAGGGTCCGGCCCCAGGGGCTGCGCTGCCGCTTCCCTGCCCTTCCGAGGAAGATGCTAATCGTGTGTGAGTGTCTGGCTGGGCTGGAGCCATGGGCAGCAGGGCCTTCCTGACAGCCAAAGCGTGCCTGGCTTTGGGGCCGCGCAGCTCCCAGAGCAAACACAGCTGCAGCGAGCTGGTGGGTGCAGAGGGGCCGGCCGGGGTCAGCCCACAGCCCTCCCTCACTCCTTTGCACCGCATTCTCTGCACATTAAATGGTTTTCAATTTTTTTTGGCGTCCTGCTTTCCCTGCTTGCATTTCCACAGTTTGCTTTCAAAGAGGGAGAGTGGCAATTAATGTTTTCAGAGCTGCAGGGAAAAAGCACCCCCTGTTTCCACCCACGCTCCGTTCTCACCCCGAGCAGGGGCCAGGCCCCTGCCCCGCTGCAACTGGACCACCCTGCCTTCTCCAGGTCACTGTAGAGGGGTTATTCACTTGCATTCATCTGGTTACATCCCACACCAGGATCCTTATGCTAGACAAGAAAAGAGCTTTGTTCTTCTCTGAACCTCTCTGCACGAGCAAAATCCTTGCCATGGGTGTGACCTACCTGGGGCAGCACCCCCTGACCTGCCCGGCTCCCCCCTCCCCAGGCTGCTCCAGGTCCTGCCCAGGCCACCCCTCAGGTGCCACGAAAACCCCAGGGGATGCAGCAGCAGCCAATGCTCGGCTCCCACACAGCCTCACACCACGGCAGGATCGGGCTTTCTGCTGTCACCTGCTTCCCTTGCAAAGCCTTCTCCAACCAAACTGTGCCACAGGGAATGGCTTAGGAGAGAAAATGCCCGTGTCAGCCTCTGTCGAAGATGATCTATGACTGCTCAGCCTCACGCAGGCTCCTCGGGAGCAGATCAATGAGCTACTGGGGCTCCAGACTAATAAATAATAACAATGATAAAAATAAAATATAACTGGTAGTAATGCGGTGTGTTTGTTCACAGGACATATTCCTCACACTTAATAGAGGCTTTGCCATCCAGCTTAATTAAAAGTGACACAAAAAGCCTCTTCTTTCACATTTGACTCCAAGCTGGCTGCTTTCTCTTCTGGACAAAGGCCATGGTGTGGTGGTGGCGTGGCTGGTGACAGGCACTGGGGACACTGCTGCTCTCAGGTGCCACCCTGAGCCCACCTGGATAGGGGTGAATTGGGAGAATATCCAGAACTGCACACAAAGCACCGAAACCCTGCAGCTGCAACTCATCCTCATTATTCCTCCGTGGGCATGAGCATTAATGACCCAGGGATCAACACCCAGCACCAGGGTTTGCTCACATCTGTCCCAGACTGCTCATTAGCACCCTGCAAACTGTAACGAGCTCCTTCCTGGCTGTTTAGGATCCTTGTGTACCTAAAGGGGTGCGAGCGAGAAGCCCCCGAATTTGTCTGCAGCCTGACACTTTCCTGGAAGGAGAGGGATAAAGAGCTGGGAATTGCTCAGTCGAAGACCATCGAGTCAGGAATATCCCTGCCCGAGGGTGTCTGAGAGCCCTGGAGCCACCAGATCCTGTTGTTCCCTTCTCTGGAACCAGATGGATCCACTGAGACCTCCTCAGCCAGAGCATTGTCAAAGTCAATGCCTGTCCCAGGTAAAATGTGTCTGAATCACAGAATCGTGGGATTCTTTTGGTTGGAAAAGCCCTCTAAGATCATCGAGTCCATGCCACAGCACTGCCAAGACCACTAAACCATGTCCCCAAGTGCCACATCCACACACACATTTTAAATCACTCCAGGGACAGTGACTCCGCCACTGCCCCAGGCAGCCTCTGCCTGGCCTGGAAAATATTTTCAACGGAAAAATTTTTCCTGATATCCAGTCTAAACTTCTAAATCTCAATCCCACTGCTCTCTCCTGCTGCAAGATATCACCAGCAAGCACTGGGAGCTAGCTGACCTGTCCAAAATTGTAGCAGAGACAGGGAAGGGGAAGCTCTGCACACCTGACCTGTGTCTGGCCGCTGCCGCCGTTGGAATCCCTGGGAGCAGAACAATAAAAGCAGGAGCTTCAAACACCACTGGAAATCAGGAACCGGCTCATTTAAATCTTTCCCGCTTTGATGGCTTCAGATCTGTATTAGCACGAGATGTTTTTAATGTCTCATCTGCAGCGTTTTGTTTTGCCTTTCATCAAACAAGGTGGGATAACCAGGAGGGTATCGCACAGCTCCCTCCTGCTGTGCCTCTGCAGCTCGATACTCACCCACCCCCAGGTTCAATTATTTGTTATACAGTGTCTAGTATTTTCTATAGCAAACAGAGCTTTATTACCAGTTCATGTATTGATAAAAGAGCAGGACTTAGTCGATTGAATATGTAATAAATACAGAAATATACTTGAACTATCGATTGCTGCAGTTGCTTACGTGCACTATTGATATCCCGGGTGCAGATTCGCCCTCAGACTGTTGAGTCATGAAACGCCCATCATCATCTTTAATAATAAAGGGGGACTACTTTTGAGCACTTCACAAGAAAAAAAATCCATTTGCTAAATGGGTTTGTGCGTATTGCTGGGACTGCTCATGTGGAAAGTGTGAGAGAGGAGGAAAGGGAAAGGTGCCAGCTCTCCACGTGCCTGAGGAAATGCACGCTCCACTGGGAAACCCACATTATCCGCCGTATCAGAGCCACAGCAAAGCCTTAATGAAAGCCCTTTGGATGCCAAAGTGGCAAAATCCGTGCCTCCAAAGTTTGGATTTGTGCATATGAGGGTTGTCTAAACACACTCATGCCCCTCGGTGCTGGACCACAGTGGCTCCCAGCAGTGCTGGAATGTGGGTTGGCCACAAGTGGGAATTTCACTTGCAATTTTCTCAGTGATCCTGAAGTTCAGGGAGGGAAAACAAGTGGAGACCCACCCCTGGCTGCAGGAAGGGCAGCATCATCCCAGCTCTGGATGATGCCTGCAGGGACTGCCCAGATCTCTGGCTGTTTCTCCCCAGGCTGGCAATCGGCAGGGGATCACCACTTCCAATGGAAAGTTTGCTTCCAGGTTTTTCCCAGGGTGTCTTTCTGGCTGCCAAACCCCCAGGAACACCCGGGATCACAGCTGGAATGTGGGTCTGTGGGGAATTCAGCAGCTCTGGGAGTGGCTGGAGACGGTCACACAGGTCCATGGAGCTCATTCCACTCTGAGCCATCTCCAGCCAGTGCAGAGCTGGGGAGAAGCCACAGCTTTGGAAAAGCCTTGTCTAAGCCTTGTGCCAGTGAGGGGGTTGGAATGAGATGACCTTTAAGGTCTCTTCCAACCCTAACTATTCTAGGATTCCATAGCTTTAAGTCCCTCCACTCGTACCAGCAAACCGTGGTCATCCCCTTGTACCTGTGCAAGGGGAGGTTAAAGGGTGCCTTTGTGATTTCCCTGTGATGCCCCAACCAGCAGCCAGCGGAGGATCATTTCCAAGTCTCGTTATCTTCCTCTGCGAATTCTTGGACATCCCAGCACGAGTGGGGGTGGGAATTCCAGCCCAGCCCCTCCGTTTTGCAGCGCTGGGTGTCAGCCGGCTGCAGTCCCTGTCTGTGCGTGCCGCCCTCGTTTGCGGCAAATGTAAATTCCTATTTAAATCACTTCTTTGACATTTCAGATCGGTAGCAGCACTTTGCAATTACCAGGGGATAAGAGTGCACACACGACAGGGAGCTTAGGTGACCTGCAGCAACCTGTTAAGTGCATTTACTTATTTGCAGAAAAGAGAGAGGCAGAGTAATGAACTGAAAAGCTCTGACGAGGAAAACTCATTGTCTCGCCGTGACTTCCAGATTAAACCCAGCCCCAGCCGTGCTGGGCACGGCTCCCCGTGACCCTCGCCATTCCCCAAAGCACTCTGCTCATCACCCCCCTCCCGATCCATTAATCCCGAGGTCCCGGGTGGGTGGGAAGCAACGGATGCAATTCCCTTCACAGTCGTGCGGATCTCGGGGCAGTGCTGCCAGAGACCCCTCAGTGGGCAGTGCTGCCCCTGCCCTTGTCCGTGCCCCCAGGGCTGCCAGAGACCCCTCAGTGGGCAGTGCTGCCCCTGCCCTTGTCCGTGCCCCCAGGGCTGCCCGAGACCCCCTTGCCAGGCAGTGCTGCCCCTGCCCTTGTCCGTGTCCCCAGGGCTGCCACAGACCCCCTCACTGGGCAGGGCTGTCCCTGCCCCTGTCCGTGCCCCCAGGGCTGCCAAAGACACCTCACTGGGCAGTGCTGCCCCTGCCCCTGTCCGTGCCCCCAGGGCTGCCCGAGACCCCCTTGCCAGGCAGGGCTGTCCCTGTCCCATCCCCAGGGCAGCGCTGCCGGAGCGGCGCTGGCTCCGGGGCTGATTCCTAAGGTTACATCCCATGAAAGGTAGCTCAGAGTGGAAAGAGGAGCTCGGCTCTTGAAATCCTATATCCCCCCGCGTTCGGTGCACAGCTGCCCTTGTGTCTTTATTAACAGCCTCTCTCTGTGCTCCCATTCTAATGTTTCCTCTGCCTCCCCACCCTAACCCCGCGCTCTCTCTCCCCCCTCGGAGCCCGTGTTCAATTAATGCCTAATCTCCATGACTCTCAGCCGGGAGGCGGATCAGTTACTGCCACCAAGAATGACTCCATTTACGGGGCTCTTTCAGCGGGCGCAATGTGATCCCGAGCCCACGACTTTCCCAGTCCATTCACAAAGTCCTTCAGACACCCCCCTCATTAAAGGGTCCCTCCTTGTCTCCTTCGGCCCCACCTTGCTGAGCCCCGGAGAGGAGATGCGTGCGCTCTGTGGGATTCCTCCCGCACAAAGGCGGCTCCAGGGAGCACACCCCTCCTCTGCCAGCTGTGGGGCTCTCTTCAGACGATGGCAGCGGTCTGAAGGGTGATGGCAAACCCCAAAACTCGGGGAGCTGCCAGCCCAGCCTGGGCTGGCCCACTGAATCCCAAATGTGCTGCAAGGAACAGCTCAGAAAAGTGGCGTCAGCACAGAAAGTGCTTGGCAAAAAGGAGAGGAAATGAAAGATTCCCAGATGCAGTCACAGTGGGGAAAGCTGCAGTGGGAACATGGTGGTCCCACAGTGCAGCAGAGGAAAAGCCAACCAGAGGGAAGGCAGATGGGATTTCCCCATTCCTGCTGTCAGAGGAGGCTGGGTGGAAGTGAGGGCACCACAGGAGACTGAATTGGTCTGGAAGAGGGAAGGAGGACGGCCCTGAACCCACCAGCTCCCTCCCAGCTTGAAGGGATCCAAGAACAGTGACAGGGAAGATGGGATGGAGGAAAGGACCCTGGGATCCCTGTGCCAGTTGAGCCTGGCATGGCCAAAGGAATCACGTCACAAAAAGCAGTGCCCAAAACTGATCTCGCCTGCACTTAATCTGTGATGCCGTAGCCAAAACTCTTTGCAGAGGTGTAAACTCAAATTCCTGGTTTATTGGTCATAAACTGTTGGGAGTTCATTGGTGATAAACCATCTGAGAGCAGGTGGGACTGAAGGATTGGGGTTGGCTGTGCTGTGCCAGCCTGGAGGGATGTGATGGGCACAACCCTTGCTCGTGCATCCTCACCACTTCTAGTTTTAATTTAGCTTAAATGTTAATTGTCCAAGTCACTGAATTTACATCTTTCTGGCCGTCTATATTTGGCAGCTTGTTTGCATGACTGAAAACTCTTCTGACCTTTTACATCAAATAGATTTTGGATCCTGGGAAATCAGAGAACAAATGATGTCCATCCAAAATGTTTTCACCCCAGGAAAGCAACGAGGGCTTCCCCCCAGCAGGGAGGCTCTGGGCTGGGAAAGGAGAAGAATTAATTCCAGGTAAATATTAGTGCTGGGTAAATGGTAAAAAGTGCAGAGAGTACTTTTTCAGGTTCGGAATATACCTTTGATTTGGCTGGACTGTTCAGCAAGTCTCACGTATTGATTTGCAGGTTTAGGGGCTATTAAGAAAAATTCTCTGCCCAAGAACTTGAAACCAGTCAGAGTCTCTGGAACAGCACGTTCAGAGCAGAGTCAAAGAATCAGAGAACCACAGAATCATGGAATTGTTTGGGTTGGAAGGGAGCTTAAAGCTTGTTCCACCCCCTGCCATGAGCTGCCCACCTTCCTGAGTCAGTTATGAAATTATTTTCGCATTTGGGGGCAAAAAAATAAATATTTAATTGTGGTAATGGCCATCATTTGCATTGAAATATTTCTCCAAGAAAAAATTCCTCGCTAAATGACACCAGAGGCTTTTGAGAATGATGAATTTATGTGAGAGCATTGCTTTTTGTGCCACTGAACATCCTCACCAGAAAAATGGCTAAATTTAGCAAATATAAAAAAAAAAACCCCAACACAAAATAAAAAATCTCTTTCCTCAGCTGTAATAAATACAGCGAGCACTAAAGAGGAGCGTGAAGCTGTGAGGGGCATTGTGGTTCGATACGTGGCAGAAAAGGCAGAAAGCAAATAAGGCATTTTTATCCATCAAAAATCCCCTAATCCCGGTGTGTTACACCCACCCTGCTCGTTCCTGGGCTGTCCATGGGCAGAGATTTATTGTCACACGCAGAGGTGCAGATCAGAGCCACCATCCAGGGAATCTTTGGGTGTCCCCTTTACCTGGGGAGCATTCTGGTGTCATTTATCCCACACATGGATATTATTCCTTCCTGAGGTTGGGCTATTCCCTGTTATCTTTCCCCTGTGTGTGTGTGTGTGTGCCAATGGAAGACGCTCCTCTAATCCCCTGAAATTCTGTCTCCCGTTTTCCTTCCCAAAGCAGCTCCTTATCCATCTGGGTGTCGCTCACAGCCACGGGAAGCCCCAGCCTCTTCCCTTTGCCAGCTTTCTGAGCTGGTTTTTTTAATTTCTCACAATTTCCTTTCAGCCCTCAACACCGGTTTTATGCCTGCCCAGTCTGCTCCTCTGTGGAGATAATCCCATGACTTGATTTTCAAGTACATTTAGTGTCTAGACAGGGCACTGGATCCTTTGTGCTTCCCTCCCTGTTCCCTTGTTGATTCAATGCCCCTCCAGGCACGAGGCACTTGCTAAATTCCAAAATCGCCAGCTCCTGTGCCATCAGCGTCCCAGAGCCTCCATTCTTCTGCCAGACTTTCTTCTCACTCCACTCATAAATAGCCAGGAGAAAAAAAAACCAAAAAATTCAGTGGTGTGATAAGGCAACTGTAAAGGAGAAGGGAAAAAGGAACACAGGGAAAGAAAAAGGAACACAGGAAAGGGAAAGGAAAAGGAAAAAGAACACAGCCACCCAGGTGGGAGCACCCAGCCCCGGGCAGGGGGCCCAGCAGCCTCTCCCACCCTCTGCAGCATCTCCAGGAGGAGCAAAGCTCTGTCCCTGTCTCAGGAATTCCCAGTCCCCACGGCAGCCCCGGTGCAGGGATCCAGAACACATCCCTGTGAGATCCAGCACACGTCCCCGCTCTCCATCCATACATCAGGACAGCCCAATTAAGTCATTTACCGCGAGGACCTGGAGATGGCAGCAACATATAATCACAAACATAAGCAGTTTGTACATGGTAATTATATATTCTGGCTTTTTTTATCAGTGTAATACAGACAGAAGATTATTTTATGCTTGATATCATTCTAATTTTTGATCCATTTTCCCCCCAACTTAAAAAGGATTAAGATTTGGCTTCTGGTAATAACTTTGGGAATGCCAACTCCGTAAGTATTGTGCAGCATTGTATTAAACTGATTATTAGGTACTTTTGCTTATTGTTAACACCGCTCCCCTTCTCTGGGCCAACATCTGAGCCATAGGAAAGCAGATGGTTTGAATGGTCAAGCCGAAAGGCCGGAATATTTTTAAAGTCTGTTTTAAAATAAAACATGCTCTGGCTTTAAACTCCATCTGATAAAACAGAGCGGGGTAGATCGGCAAGGAGAGAGGAAACGCCGTGCCTGGCTTTGATCATTTTCAAAAGGAATTGTCACGTGTGATTTTCCAGAAGATGAAGGCACCAGGTGAAACTATTTCATATCCCGAGACCTTTCCTCTGCTGAAGCAACATCTGCTTCTGATTTTCTGCTGGTCTGGAGGGCGGCCTGACCCCCTGGTGCCATCAGTCCTGCCAGCGGTGTCAGTGGTCCGGCCAAGAGTGGGGAGGAGGATGGAGGGGAGATGGAGAGGAGGGTGGAGAGGAGATGGAGAGGAGGGTGGAGAGATGGAGAGGAGGGTGGAGAGATGGAGAGGAGGGTGGAGAGATGGAGAGGAGGGTGGAGGGGAGATGGAGAGGAGTTCACCCCCACCTGATGAGGGGTGGGCAGGCAGGGGGCCCTGCCAGCTCCTGGTGACGCAGGGCCCAGTCCCTGGTAGGTTTGCAGAAGGAGACCCTGGTGGGAAAGGTCTCAGGAGAGCAAGGCAGGCAGGACAGGGGAATTGTAACCCTTGGGAATGGGTGAAACCCAACTTCTTCCAGCCTGTGTTCCTCCCCAAGGACCCCAGGGAAGGCCCTGGGGGGTTGCCCTGGGGTGCAGAGGGACCCTGGCACTGGAGGCTCACAGAGTAGCTCAGGCAGGAGGCTGCCAAGGGTGTTTCACTCTCATGCTCCTCAAAAGCCCTCGCCTCTCTCCTGATTTTTTTTTCTTTCTTCACAGCATCCATCCCTGAGCACATCCAGTGGCTCACTGGCTTCCCATCCCACAGCAGCGCCCATGGAAATGGGCAGAAGGGCTGGAAATGGAAAGCAGCTCCTCAGTGGGGCGGTGGCAGAGCCCCCCGTGCTGTGCCCCATGGGGACAGCCCATGGTCCCATGCCCTCCCTGTCCCATGGGCCGTGTAGAGCTGAGGTGACACATTCCCACCCCTCAGGCAATGAGGGACAGGGTGGGATGCTGCCCACAGATGTGGGGACCACTGTCACCCCACACATCCAAGGGTGCCAGGTCCCCTCTTCCCTGTGTCCATGACCCGAGGGTTGGTCCCACTTGTCCCAGCCCTGGTTGTTATCACAAGTGACCCTGCCACAGGGATGTGCAGGATAGTCCCAAATCCCAGAAACGTGGCTGGGACACAGCCCCCACCCATTTCAGCACCCCAAGGCATCTGCCTAAAACCAGGCTATGGTCAAAGCCAACATTAATTACAAGTAGTTCCTTAATAGCTGAAAATAACTAATGCAATGCTCTCCGTTTGGTGCCAGTAGGGAACAAGCCTGGAGTAAATGAGCTCGTGGTTGGGAATCAAAGACTAACAGACTATCGAGGAGTAATTTCTTCTCCACATGAATTAGCAAATCGTGGGTAATTATTGTGGACAGAGCTAGGCAGGTTCATTTGACTAGGTCAGTTAAGAATAGCCTGGGATAATTAAATTGTCTCTAGAGCCAGCAACAATGCTGCAGTTGGAAAAGGCCCTTTCTCCCTTGCTATTCCTCTTCTGCATAAATCACACCTGCCCTTAGTGCCACCCCTGGGGGCAGATCTGCACTGGTAGGGGTGGCTTTTTGGTTATTGGTTTGTCTGGTGACACCCTAAACTGATTTTTGGGTGGCTCTGACCCAGGACTGCAGCCAGGTTGGTCCTGAGCAGGGTCCTGGTCACCCCCCCTTGCCTGTGTCCCCCCTGCCCATGCACAGGGCAGGACCTGGCCTGGTGGTGCTTTGATTTTGCCTTTCCCCTGCAGACAGGGAGTGGGATAAGCTGTTTTCAGAAAGCCTGGATGAGAGGCTGGAGCCAGTGGTCACTCACACGCCTGTGACTGCCCAAAAGGAATAACCTCAGCATCCCTTGGGAACTGATCCTGGAACGGGGAGAGCTCGGGAGGCTCCTGGCTCTGTTGTTTTCTCTGGACATTACCTGGATGTGGGATGCACCAAGCACCTCTCCTGGTGCTTGATGCCGACTGGAAAAAGGATGCAGCATCATTAAAAATAGAAGCATGAAAGATTATTTACATTTCAAGAATAGCTGAGGTCCTTAAAGAAACTTCCATCATCCTTTAAAGGCTCTTAGTCAAACGCTGTTCATTATTAATGCCTGTTGGCTTTATTTAGCCTATGACTACAATTATATATTTATGAGGTAATCAGCAATTGGAAATTTCCCTGTAATGGTAACTGGAGCTTGGCATCCAAATAAAATGAACACCATTAAGAAAGTATTGCGGTCATTGGGGTGGATCAAGTGTGCTAATAGCCCAACTAACAGCAATTAAGTCAATTAACCATTCAGACATATGCTGCTCAATTTCCCTGCTTAAACAGCCCGGTGCATCTGCGAAATTTGTGGAACTTATTTATGGTGTAAGCGGCTGCGAGTCATTATTAACCAGGGGAAACAGGGAAAATAAGGGAGGCTTGTAAAAAATTAACTACTGCAGCAAAAAAGATCCGCTAATTGCCCGTTCCCCTCGCCACGGGGGAAGGTTTCGTTTCCCGGGGTATTTATTTATTACGTTTTCAGTGGCTCTGAGCGGGCCGTGGCACAGAGAGTACAGGTGGATGGGCATGGGGTGGTGGAGGTGGAGGATCCGCAGGGGCAGAGCCACAGGATGGACCCGGAGCAGGAGAGAAGGAGAGGAGAGAAGGAGAGAAGGAGAGAAGGAAAGGAGGAGAGAAGGAAAGGAGGAGAGGAGGAGAGGAGGAGAGAAGGAGAGAAGGAGAGAAGGAGAGAAGGAAAGGAGGAGAGAAGGAAAGGAGGAGAGGAGGAGAGGAGGAGAGAAGGAGAGAAGGAGAGAAGGCGAGAAGGAGAGAAGGAGAGAAGGAGAGAAGGAGAGAAGGAGAGCAGGGGAGCAGGGAAACAGGGGGGCAGGGGAACAGGAGAGCAGGAGAGCAGGAGAGCAGGAGCAGCGCTGGGCACTCTGCTCGTCTGCCCCCTGGGGCTGTGACTCAGATACGGGGGAAAGGTGCAACAGGGATTAAGGAAGGAGACCCTGAGCAGCCCCTCAGCCTGGGCTCACAGCTCCCCACACTCAGGGGACACCCTGGGGCTGAGCACCCAGCACCCAGTGAAGGCTCCATCCTCCTCCTCCCAGCCCTGACCCTCCCCCAGCCCCTTGCTTCGCCACGGCTATGGGTCCTGGAGTGCCCCGGGTGGTGACACAGTGCTGAAGCCACCAGGATTTCCATCAGCCACTCTTCAGCTCCCGGGTGTGGGGACTTGGCGACACAAAGTGCTTTTCCTCCTCCTTCCCCGTTTCGGTTTCCTGCCGTCTGTCCAAACGAGGACGTTCCGAAGTTTTGTTAAGTGCCTGTTTTAATGAAGCCCATTAAAGTTAACCTGGCCATATAATATACAGGAGAAACCCGCCATAAATATAGGTAAATAGAGATTGTAAAGATAAATAACCGTGCAGGTGTGTGAGGAGTGATAATGTGCTCTATTTACTGTGCTCCCATAACGGGCCAGTAAAAGATACTGCGCCTTTAATGACTCACTTTCTGCTGGCAGCCGGCACTCACCGTTAGCAAGCTAAGGATGCAGTGACACAAAAAGCTTACAGATAATTAAATATTGATTTTTGTTTTCTAATCCTATATAAAAATTGTCCTGGGTCTCCCAATGGTAGTTTCATCTCACTAGGACACAGGGAGGGCTATTAACCCTATTTGGTTTCAAGCTGTTGTAGAGCAAATAAACAGGGAGGCTTGGAGAGGCCAGGCAGGGCTCTGTGGGCAGAGCCAGCTGCCAGCTCTGGCTGCCCCCGTGGCCTTGCCAGCAGCCCCACACCTGGGCAGGTGACCAGCACTGTGACATTGCAGCTGCAGCCGTTTTGGGCAGGATCACAGCAGTTTTGCCTGGGCTGGTTGGGGCTCCTGTGGCACAGGCACCTCTCAGTGCCCCCAGGAGAGCTCTGGGGTTGTGTGTGCAGAGTGGGGATCTCTGGAGCATCCTCCCTGCTCTCAGCAGAAGGATGAAGGATGCCCAAGCCCGTGAAGGAGGGGCAGTTGGTGCATGGTCCCCTGTGCAGACCCTACACCGCAGGTCCCGTCTTCTTCCACTGCATCACATCTCTTCTGTTCTCCGATGCTCCTAAACCCACCCTGTCCCCAACAGGTTTGGATCATCCCAGCAGATTTCACTGGGAAGATGCTGTTTGGAGTCTCGTGCAGAATGCACACAAAACTGCGATACTCTTTCAGAAAGTTGGATTTCCACTTCAGGAGAGCGTGGCAAGAAGCTGTTTCACACTAGGAGGTGGCTGGAGGAGTGCAGAAGCAAGGATGGAAGGAGCAGGCAGGCCCTGGAGCAGAGGCTGAGGGTACAGCTCCCAGGAGGGCAGGAGCCAACAGGGACCTCAAATGGCCTCATCAGGTGAGACAGCACAGCCACAGCGTGGGGTCTGAGGGGGGTTCTGCACCCACTGTGACAGCCCAGCCTGGGGAGCAGGGGGTGACCCCTCGTGCCTGCCCCAGCACACGGCCACCTCACTCTGCAGTGAGGAGGAAGGTATTAAAACAATATCCTCTAAGCCTGCCATGCATGATGTTTTCTCTCACTGCTGGGAAAGCAATTGCCTCCAGCACAGATCTATTTCCTCGGCTGCTCATTCCCGAGCACGCGGCGAGTGCGGCGCGCACACTGCGGAGCGGAATAAACCCCACAACCACCACTGAGCTCATTCACAAAACGAACCAAGGGGCCTCCCCTCCCAGTTATCTTTTCAGAAGCTCCGTGCAGCATAACTCACACTGTTTACAGACTTTGGGCTGGGAGCAAATCCTGTTGCTTTACATAATTCCTGTCCTTGGGTAAATTGTGCGGTTTCTGAAGGGAGAGAACATCCCCTCCCCGCACTCCTTCCAATGCTGTGTATAAATGAGGCCACCGTTCAAATGCGCCGGATGAGTCTGATCATGGGGAAAAGAGCAAAACATCCTCCTGAAAAGCTGCATGCACCATTTGCTGAGAAATCTTAAATATTTTCCTTGCAGAAGCCTGTAGACTCAATGCTTCCCATGCCAAGTGTAGGCAACGTGCTGTGCACCCTAAAGCCCGCTCAGCCACGAGGGGCAGTTGGAGAAATAATGAATTCAAGTGTGCCTGAACTTTGTGCTGATCCCAAACATCCGGGGACAGTGAGCTGGGGCTGTGATTCCCTCACTGCCATGTCCACTGGAGGCTCAGGGCTGGCTCTGTCCCCTTGGACCAGCCCCACCGGCTCCACTCCATCCCATCTCCCATCCGGCCTTGGCTCACCTGGATCAGAATCTGCCTGTCCAGCCCCTGAGGAAAGAGGGCTGGATGAAGCAGCAGACCCAGGAAATGCTCCTGAACCTGAGCAAGGTCTCTTGTGGTTGTGTGACTCCTTCTCTCTGCTCCTCTGGGATTCTTGACCCCGTTCTCATGCTTTCTCACCAGCCGCTGATCCTGGCTCACTCCTCCTCTTGTCTCCTCCAGGAGACCCGGCAGCTGAGCAGGGAAAAGTGTCAGCAGTGCCAAGCGGCTTCCCCGGGGGCACCAGGGGGTGGGGAGGCAAAGGAATCCCATCACTGCCACTGCCCCTGCCCTCAGGCCCAGCCCTGTCCTGGGGATGTGCTGCCTCCCAGCCAGTGGCACACGGGAGCATCTCTCCCATCTCCCGTGGTGCTGGAAACCCTGCAGGACCGTGTCTGTCTTCCCTTCCCTCTTCCCCTCTGCCCCCCCAGCCATTCCCTCATGGGAGCTGCGGGCTTGCTGCAGCTCAGGTTTCCATCAGACATCGCAGACTCCCCGATCCCGCAGCCACCCAGCGCCCCAACCTGCCCTGGGGTGTCCTGGGGCTGCAGCTGCCTCCAGCCTGCAGGGAGCGGGGCCGGGGCTGCGCTGCCAGCCGTGTCCTCTGGAACGTCACCAGCACAAACACCGGGGACATGCCAGGACATCTGCCCATTCCATCTTCTCCGTGCATCCAAACCACCCCGGCTCCTGCCAGGGCACGGCCAACGCAGCCCCCGCCCCAGGAATGGTTTGTGGGTAACCTGGCAGCTGAAACGCTGGGGGGACCTTTCAGACACAGCCACCCGGCAGCCGCTGATTGAGACTCAAAAGAAATTCTTTGAGGGCAGCAAGATGTCAGGCCAACGCAGGAACAGCAGCAGGTTTGAGAGTACAGACGCGTTAGTCAGAGCTGATGAATGCTGGCTTGTCAAGCCTCCCCATTTCAGTCCTGGATTGCCTTTAAAGTTTGCCAAGTCACTTTTCAGCATTTGTGTGGGCAGAAGGAGACGTGCAATTAAGCTGCAATTGCTGCACCAAAGCCGAATACTTTCAAGTTTGTTATTTCCTCAAAAATGACAAAACGCTGGGATCGAGTCAAGGAACAGGACGGCAGCTCCTGTTGCAAAGCCGCCGCCGGCACGGTGCTGCGCTTGTCCAAAGCTGGATCCCGCTTCTGCTGAAGGATGAAGACGTGTACATCAAAAGCTACATTAGCATTTGAGAAGCAGGGTGGGGAATGGAGAGCCGGGATCCAAACCCTGCTGGGAGAGCGGGTGACGTGCGGACCGTCCGTGTGTCTGTCTGCACGAGCCAGCACAGCACAGCACCCCGGGGCAGTGACCCCCGTGGCCCTGGGGCAGGACAGGGGCGGCTGGGGGTGTGATGGGGTGTGACATTGTCCCGAGTCCAGATTTTGGGGGTGAATGGGCTCACTGAGACCCTCTGGAGCCTGCCCAGGCTGCACAGCTCCCTCCACACTGTGCTGCCAGGGGGGACAGGGCTGGCCCCGCCGTGGGCACTGCTCCCAGCCCCCAGGGGCTCTCCGTCCTCAGGCATCCAGGAGGGTCCCACAGCTCTCCCAGCGCTGGTGGAAAGCCACTGGCGGGGTGGGGATGGACGGCAGCGATGGCTCTGAGCAAGGTGTCTCTGCCCTGGCTGTGGCTTCTGCACCTCTGCCATGGCACTCACCGGGGGTACCCGCGCTGTGCCCTCCTTCTCACCCTCAATCCCAGCCCACGGTGCTGCCACCCACCCGTGCCACACCCACCCACGTCCTTTTCCTTCTCTGCCTTCCTGGGGTCTTGGCACGGCTGGGATCAGGGTTTTCCTGCAAGGCTTTGGCAGTCTTTTGAGCAGCCAAATTATTATTCCCAAACATAAAAGGGACAGTTTTGTGGATCCCTTTTCCCCCGAGGTTTCCTGTCAGTGTCTGCAGACGCAGAGCCGTGTGCTGCAGCCCATCCCTCCTGCCCATAAACCATCCCAGCTGCAGAATGAATCGATTTGGAGCCTGTTGGCTGCTAAACTGAATTAATTTCACCCTAAAGGGCCTCGCTGAATTGCAGCAAAAACCCCACCAAGGGACCCAGGGGCTGGGAAATGGTGAAGTGCCTGTGCTGAGAACTCACCGGGCATGTCACGATAATCCCCGAGAGTCACCAGGCAGCAGGGACAGGAGTCACCCACTTGGAGCGAAGCTTTTCGGTAACATATTGCTTTTTAATCAGCACTTAAACACGAAATGCTCTTTTCCATCTAATCCCCGCGATGATTTCACAGCAACTCCTCCTGCCACCCAGTTTAATGCAGAGACCGACTCTTTCAGCAGGCAACGTTTACCCAAAATACGTGATTTCATTGAACAGTCATTTTCTGCCGCCTTTTTGCTGACTGCACAAAGCTGCCTTTGGGTGCGAGCGGCTCCACTGCCAGCTCTGCTCCCATTCCTGCTGCAGACAGGCAGCTACAACTACAAAATAATGAATTAACCTGCACAAATGACCCAAAAGTGGGATGGGGGGATGGAAACATCAGCGTGTCACCGTGATCTTGGTGCACATGGAAGGGGGTGAGCTGCAGAACTGTGGGGTGATCCCTGCACGTGCTGGGATTGAGGGGAGACCCCGAGTTGGGCAAGGCTTGGCTCTGGGACCCACGTGTGCTGAAATGAAGGTAAATGCAGGAATGACTCCATTTCCTTCTTGAGATGGGAGCACCTTCCGGGGATCATGGATAATTCCAGCCACACAAGTGCATGGCGCTCACTGCCATGGGGGCTGCCTGAGCTGAGCTCAGGCTCTCCAGTCAAAATGTCTAAGTTTGGTGAAGTCTGGGCTGGAGTGTGGTGCTGGTGCTCCCTCCCAGGAAGCCAACACTCCCTGCCGGGCTGGCACGGGCTCTGGGACACAGCCATTACCTTAAACAGAGCCCAGTTTATCTTATTCTGTGCTTATTCTGCTTAACTCAGGCATGGTTTAAGCGTGGCTTAAACTGTTCTAATCCGGAATGGAGGAGGTAAAATCCTCAGACTTACACTGGCTTTAGGAAGTGATGAAGAGCAAAGCCAGCAAAACTCACTGTCCCCGTGAGCACTGAATGGAACTGCAACACCCTCGGAGGTTGATGGGATTTGTGCTGCATCCCGGAGCCCAAATTTCTGATCCATCTTTCTAGCAGAGCTGTTTCTTTTCCCAAAGCAGCGTGTTCTTCCACACTGGGGCTGCTGAGGGTGTGAATGGCAGAGTCAGAGGCTGCTGGGGCCAAAGCCTGGACACAAATCTGCTCAGGACCAGGACAACTGGGTGCACACCGGGCTCCCACCCTCCCCTTAGAGGCCCTTTCACTACTAACGGTCAAAAATTGTGAGTCCAAAAACCATGTCTTTGGAAGTGGCTGTTTTGTGGGAACAGACCTCCTGCGGCGACATGGGATTTTTACAAAGTTTAATTCCAAAGAAAATTGAAACAAAGTACCTCAATAATGCAACAATGTTCTTTTTAACATTTTCCAAATGTCACATTTTGATATTTCGCTTCCAAATGTCTTTTCTTTAGAAATTTATACTAGTTAAGAAAATTAAGAGGAGATTAGATTTCTTCCCACATTGCCCCACTGTAATGACTGTGGGAGCTCTGTGGTTGTGCAGGGCAGGGCGGGCAGTGGGACCCCAGACCAGCTCCTGGCCTCCCCCCAAAGCCTTTGGGTCTGCAAAGATGCACAGACTGAGATTTTTGGGCAGATTGCTGGGCCTGAAAATCCCTTTTGACCTTGGAATAAATACACAGATGGACAGAAAACCAAAAAAAAAAAAAAAAAAAAAAGATACGGTTTGATGTAAGTCAGACTGGAAGAGACTTGGGGAAAATTCAGAAATGCCATCCATGTTTGCCACTGGCTTGCAGGAGACTCATTTCACAATTACCCAGAGAAAGGAAACTCTGTCCTATACTTGGAAGAAAAATGCAAGAGAAGGGAGGAGAAAGGGAAAAGCCTGATGGTGGGGCATGGGCTGGCTGGGGAACTGAATCCTAAAACCAACCAGAATCCACGGCTGCAGGCAATGGGGTTGGGCTGGGATCTTCTCTGGAGTGAAGCTGTGCTGACCAGTCCCTGCTGCCCTGTGTGGGAACGTCCAGTGCCAGGCCAAGGAACTGAGAAGGGAGAGAAGAACTTCTTGTGTCAGTCACTGCTCTCTGTAGGAAGGGATTTCTGAGGGTCTTGGAGTATTTTACCTGCAAGGCAGCGCGAAGTGTCAAAGGTGACATGGATCATTGGGGATTTCCTCAGAACAGGGAGCAGGGAGGGTCTGTGAGCCCCCAGCACCAGGGCAGAGGCCACAGCAACCCTTCACAGTCTCCTTTCACCGATGGCTTCCAGCAGAACTGCGGGAGGCAACGACAGGAGGAAAAACTGCTAAAACCCAAGCACGGGCAGAGATCCCTTCCCCACGAGGGTCTGAGGAACAAAGCGCTTCCCAAGCGAGTTCAGCCACAGCCTGTGCTCAGGAGCCATATGGGCCGTGGGCGTGCGTGGGCACCTGGCAGGGCGCGAGTGCCCACTCCTTCCTTTCCCCACACACCCCCGGCACGGCCTGGGAGAGGCAGGACAGGGAGCTGGGAGGGGGTCTGTGTGTGCCCATATGTGTGTGTGTGTGTCCATATGTGTGTGTGTGCCCGTGTGTGTGTGTGCCCATATGTGTGTGTGCCTATGTGTGTGTGTGTGCACATATGTGTGTGTGTGTGCCCGTGTGTGTGTGTGTGTCCATACGTGTGTGTGTGCCCATGTGTGTGTGTGTGCCCATATGTGTGTGTGTGCCCGTGTGTGTGTGTGCCCATGTGTGTGTGTGTGCCCATATGTGTGTGTGTGTGCCCATATGTGTGTGTGCCCATATGTGTGTGTGTGTGCCTATGTGTGTGTGTGCCCATGTGTGTGTGTGTGCCCGTTGTGTGTGTCCCATTGTGTGTGTGTGCCCATATGTGTGTGTGTGTGCCCATATGTGTGTGTGCCCTATGTGTGTGTGTGTGCCCATATGTGTGTGTGTGCCCATATGTGTGTGTGTGTGCCCATATGTGTGTGTGTGCCCATATGTGTGTGTGTGCCCATGTGTGTGTGTGTGTGCCCATATGTGTGTGTGTGTGCCCATATGTGTGTGTGTGCCCATATGTGTGTGTGTGCCCATGTGTGTGTGTGCCCGTGTGTGTGTGTGTGCCCATATGTGTGTGTGTGTGCCCATATGTGTGTGTGCCTATGTGTGTGTGTGTGCCCATATGTGTGTGTGTCCCTATGTGTGTGTGTGTGCCCATATGTGTGTGTGTGTGCCCATATGTGTGTGTGTCCCTATGTGTGTGTGTGTGTGCACGCGTGTGCATCCATGTGTGCAGGCTCTGCCGCAGGCACGGGAGTGCGTGGGCGTGCTGGGGGAGGAGTGTTTCCGTGCTCAGAAACCCCACTAATCCCCCAAGAAACGCTTCTTTACATGCGGCTGCCACAGACCAGCACATCTCTTTTTTCTTGTGGTGCATTGTGACCGCGGTGCAGGAGGAGACACCTGCCCCAAAGGGTTTTTGTCCTCTGGTGTCACTCCAAGACCAGCCCCACTCCTCAGGGGCGATTCTGCAGGACGCTGAACCGACAGCACTGCTAATTATACCAGTACAGGGTCACTTCACCACCATATCAACGCCCCGATGTGTTCCATAGAGCTGCAGAGTGGCACCAGGTGGCATAAAAGTCCAGGCACCTACAGGTGGCTGAGCAGAGCTGTGAGGTCCTGGCACTCAGGGCACTGCTGGCACACCCTGAGCAGAGCTGTGAGGTCCTGGCACTCAGGCACGCTGGCACACCCTGAGCAGAGCTGTGGGGTCCTGGCACTCAGGGCACTCAGGGCACTGTGCACACCTGAGCTGAACTGTGGGGTCCCGGCACTCAGGGCACTGCTGGCACACCCTGAGCAGAGCTGTGGGGTCCCGGCACTCAGGGCACTGCTGGCACACCCTGAGCAGAGCTGTGGGATCCCGGCACTCAGGGAGCGCTGGACTTTTTGCTGGAGTTCACTCCTCCCGCAGGCACCTCATCTTTCCCGGAACCTGCACAAAAACGCCCCGCGCACAAAGTCTTCGCCTGGTCCTATACAGCATCTTCAAAGACGTTTCCCCGCAGGATTTGCCGAGGTCTTTTTAGCTGCAGCCTGCTGCCATCCCTTCTTTCTCGGGAAGGGGATGAAGCAGCCCCTGCAGGTCGCGGCTCGGCCCGTGCCCGGTGCCGGGGATGGCTCCGGCGGAGGCGCAGCGGCAGCGGGGCATCCCCCGGCGCTCCGTGTGCGGCTGCCGATAAGAGCGGGGCCGGGAGCCCCGAGCGTGACGGGAATGGCGAGAGCCGCTCCGGAGGCTGTGAAAGGAGCCACGGCCCGCCGGAGACGGAGCAGCCTCGGCACAGCAGCAGATAAGGGGAGATAAGGGCAGGCAGCAGGAAGCCGCCAGTCGCGGGGTGGGGTTTGTACGCGCTCAAAAGAGGAGGTTGTGCCCGGTTCCGATGGTAGGATAGCAGACCCTTGCTCCTTCTGATATTTTAAAAGGCTACATGAAGGCTTAAAATGTAATTCTAAATTCAGATTCATGTCTCCCCCTCAGCTCCTCCGAAGCCCTAAAGGAACAGTTAAAATTTCAGAGGAAATTTTTCCCTCCTCTGCAGCATCCTCGGCATCGCCTTTGCTCGGCAGCCTGTATCAAACACAGGAACGAGACAATAAAACATGACAGGTATGTTCTGCTGGTTGAAATCCACCTCCATGCACGAGGAAGGAGATCCAAGACTGGCTGGGGGTGGGGGGAGTAGGGGGGTTTATTTTTCCCTGCTCCAGGGCCAGCACTCAGAGCTGGCTGTTCCAGTGGGGTTCCCAGCACTGACCACAAGGCTGTGGGTGCCAGGTGGCTCCGGCAGGGAAAGCAGGATTCCGAGGGCCCATCTCTCCCCACCAAGCTGGGGATGAGCAGTGACAACGCCCTCAAATCCCTTCTGTCTCCTCCTTGGCCTTGGCTAAGGATGAGTCAAGCTCCGGCCCTGGCACACACACGCCACACGAAAATCATTGCTGTTCCTGGACATTTGGGTTTGTGGGAACTGAGCTTCTCTTTTAAGCTTAATTTTGCTCTTGAGAACTGAAGTTTCCCCCACCCCAGCCCCCAGAGGAGTGATGGACAACCTGTCCTGTGAGCCATCCTGTCCTGCAGCCTCCACACCATGGACAGAGCCTCCAGCCAGGCTCTCCCTCCCTTGGTTGTGCTGGTATAAATCCACACTCCACGGGGTTGTTTCAGATTTATGCCGGCACAACTGAATTGAGCAGGTTAATAAATGGCTCCTCCATTAATAAATGGAGAGCTACTTAAGATCATGAACTTCACGATGATGACAAGGTCGTGCCCACCACTTCTGCCCTCATAACTTCTCCAGCATTAGCACCACTCGCAGTTCAGCTTCCCTGTGTATCCAAAGGCAAGGAGGAAAGATGTCTAAACGTGGGATTGATGTCCCAAAGCACCCCGGGATGGATCCCTGCAGGAGGCAGAGCTGAAGTGCCAGCACACCCCAAAGCTGGGGGGGCCCTGGGGTCTCACTTCCCCCCATAACTTTCTCTCCCCCTTTCCTCATGGCTCCGGCTCTTGAAATTATGTCACTCTCTTCTTTAACCATCTGGCTCCTGCGAACAAATATAAGTCCTCCTACACAGACCCGCTGGTGACAGGCCTGATCCTTCCCTGGCTGACACCAGCATCTCTCTGCTGCCTTGGGAGAAGCTGCTCCTCTCAGAGCAGCCTTCCCTGGGAGCAGAGGCTCTCCTGGAGAGGCTGCAGCACCAGCAAAGCAGCACCTGGCCCCAGTGTCCCCCCTCCTCATCCCCGGGGTGCTGGTGATGGTGGGTGAGCTCTGCACTGATCACCCGGAGTGTGGCAGCAGGACCAGGCAGGGCTGGCATCACCCTGCACCCCAAAATCGGCCCCTGCACCCAGCAGCAGTGGCACGGCGGGTGCTGGAAGGTGCCAGGTGCCACCCGCCCTCCTCCTGGGCAGCGCCTGGCAGGCACAGACCCTTTGCAGGTTCTGGTCCTGCCCTGGCATCCCATCAGAGCTCCAGCTGGAGCAACAACTCCCAAAGTGTTTGCCTGGACCAAGGTCCTGGCCCTCGTGCCCTCGCAGGACCCGCCGGTGTCGGTGTCACCACCAGCACATCCCACAGAATTCTGCCACAGCCCCGAGGAGTGGCGGCTGAGGGAAGGCTCCTGGCAGAACCAGGGAACTCCGAAGGAAATCCCAGACTTCTCTCGTACTCCAGATGTGAACAATTCCTCTCAACACCTCCCTGGGAAAAATAAAAAGAGTGTGTTTGGGTCAATAAAAGCAGCCGGCTGAATAATGGCCATAAAATATTTCAATCTGACTTTGATTTTGAGAAACTATTAAGGAACAAGATGAATTTGAAAATGAAACCCCAGTAGCCCCTTCCAATGAGGCCCCAGATAATGCTTTAACCTTATTAAAAGGTGGTGGGGGGTGTTATTTCAAAGCAAAAACTTATTAACATAGAAATGCTCCTGCAAAAATAGTTTCAGCTTGATACATTTCTGACAGGTAAAAATTGAATTGCAAAACTGCCAACCTGCTGTGCTTGGACCCTACACCTTAACTGGGGTTTGGAGGGATACAGGTAATGGGGTTTCCTTACAACCAGATTGTGTCTCATGTTCAAAGCTGAATGAACGAAACATTCTCCAGTTCACAAAACACATGAAAAATAAATAATTTTTCACCACTGGTGAAATCAAAAGTTCTTACAAGCCAGTTCTGAGGCAAGCAGAGCAACTGCCGGTGCAGAAGGCATCTATTTCTTTCTGAATACTATTTCCATATTTTCTTTTGACTCATCAAACAAATTTTGAAAATCATCCAACTGTTTGGGTCAGAAGGGACCTTAAATCCCATCTCATTCCTCCTCCTGCCATGGGCAGGGACACCTTCCACTACACCAGGTTGTTCCAAACCCCGTCCAACCTGGAAAGGGATGGAGCTGTCACAGCTTCCCTGGACACCCCAACCTTCCCTGACACCTGAGGGGGTGTCAGGGGTGGCTGGTGGCTCCTGGGGCCACTGACCCATCAGAAAGCCACCCTCACCTTGGACAGGGGACCTGCTGCACTCCTGGGGTGGGAAACTTCCTCCCAGCCCCAGCTCATCCCAGGAGCAGCCGCCCGGTCCTTCCCCTTGTCTATTGGTGTCTTTTGATTACAAGTCTGCTTTGAAGAGACACTAATTGCAGCCTGCACACAATGCTGGTAATTATGCCTATTACATTTTGATTCATTTCCATATGTCAACACTACTACAAGGGGGATTTTGGGGAAGGGGGGGGGCCCAGAGCACCGTTTTATAATCGTTATTGTCTGCAAAAAAGAAAAAAAAAAAAAACCTGCCCAGAGCGTGAGTGAAGTGTTCTTTGTGGAAATTGAAAATAAGATTATAAATAAAAGTCTTCCTCTGACATCCAGAAAATGGACACTTTAGAATAAATTGCCACTGTTGATCAGGAAGATTGCCACCTCCCTTTTACATTAATGAGGCAAAGACTCTTCAAGGCCCTAATAGCAATATGTTGGAGGATGTCATTTCAATAGCTTCTTTCTTAATAAAGCTTGACCCTAATATTCCCTTTGCTGTCACAGGCTTTGTCCTACCAGACACTGCTGTGATTTTTAGCTGCTAATCAAGAGGAAGAGGGGTGGGGGGAGAGAGCAAGTGGTGCAAAGAGCTGCAGAAGCTCCAGCCAGGGAGTTCTCCTGTCCTCAGCCATGGTGGGACCCTGGCTGGTGCCTGCTGGGGGACGCTGTGCTGGCAGGTCACAGAGAGAGCTGTCTGAGCCAGCACCAGAATCCCAGAACCCCACCACGAACTGCTTTTCCAGGAGTTAATGCTCAACCCAAAAGCCCAAATGTGAGTAATATGAGGAGTAGCTGAGGGAGCTGAGGGGGCTCAGCCTGGAGAAAAGGAGGCTCAGGGGGGACCTTGTGGCTCTGCACAAGTCCCTGACAGGAGGGGGCAGCCGGGGGGGTCGGGCTCTGCTCCCAGGGAACAGGGATAGCATGAGAGGGAATGGCCTCAGGCTGCACCAGGAGGGGTTCAGGTTGGACACCAGGAGGATTTTCCTCATGGAAAGGCTGCTCAGGCATTGGAAGGGGCTGCCCATGGAGGTTTGGAATCCCCATCCCTGGAGGTGTCCAAGGAACGACTGGATGTGGCACTCAGTGCTCTGGGCTGGTGGCAAGGTGGGGATCGGTCCCAGCTTGGACTCGATGCTCTTGAAGGGCCTTCCTGACCCAAATGATTCCGGGTTTCTGTGAAAATGCCAAGCCTGGGTGCCCGCTGTGGGCACTGCAGGGACACTGGCTCACCCCCACCTGCTCTGGCACTTCCCCTCCTCCTCTGCCTCTGCGGCTCATCCCCCTCCAGGTACTGCAACCAGCTGATTCCAGCACTTACTAAAATGTAGGCAAGGCCTTATTTAGCAATCCACAAATACAAGTTAAAAGGGCATCGTGGATGTTTCTGTAAAAATGCTCCTTGAAAAATCGGGTTCCTCACGTTTTCTGGCGGATCCCCTGCCCGTCACACGTTGCATCAGTCATGTCACGGTGTGTTTGAAAGCACAGTGTAACGTGATGTGACTGGTGCAGCAGGCAGGAGCTCACAAAGGGAGTCTCTCTGCCAGGCATCCAGCCCCTTCTTTTTGATATTCAGAGTTTGAAGATAAAAACAGTCGAGTTTTGTACCAAGCACTGTGACAGGAGGGAGTTTTTGGAATTGTTGTCAGAGAATCAGAGAATGCCAGACTGGACTGGGTTGGAAGAGACCTTAAACATCATCCCATCCCACCCCTAGCCATGGGCAGGGACACCTTCCACTGTCCCAGGTTGCTCCAAACCCCATCCAGCCTGGCCTTGGACACTTCCAGGGATGGGGCAGCCACAGCTTCTCTGGGCACCCTGTGCCAGGGCCTCACTGGAATTATGGGGGTAGTGGAATTATGGGAGTAGTGGAATTATGGGGGTAGTGGGCAGAGCTCACGACACCCCCCCTGCCTGTTCCCAACTCCAGCAGTGCCCCCACAGCCCCTGGGCTCAGCCCCTGCCTTGGTCCTGCTCCAGCGGCTCTGCTCAGCAGTGAGGCAAAATTGTGCGAGAAGAAAAAGAGAAGAACGCAAAAAATGCAGCAGTCAGGGTGTGTTAACCCCCCCCAGAACTGCCTCCGAAATAATCCAGCCGGTTTTGGAGGCAGCCAGCAGAGGGGTCAGCCCTGCCCCGGCTCTGCGGGAGGGACCCTGCGCTCACGGCAGCGCTCAGGGCACAGGGACAAGGAGGACAAGGACGGGTCTGCCGGGCTGAGCCTGCGTCCTGCCCCACCTCCGGGGCGGAATGTGGTAAGGAGGAGCCTGGCCATGGGGGGGAAGTCCTGGGAATGTGGAGAAATGGAGTTGAAAACTAAAGCGGATTGCTAAGAATCCATGTGGGACACTTCGGGACCTGCCCAGTGTGCCAGGGCCATGGGCACCCCCTGCACCACAGGGCACCGGGCACTGCTGTCCAGCCAGCCCTCGGGGCTGCTGTGCTGAGCCGGACACCGCTGCCCAGCAGGAAGGACATTTCCCACCCCCGGTGCCCTGAAGGAATGATTCGGAACGTTTCACAAACCAAACTGCTGCTGGGGCTTTGGTGCGTGGAGAAGGTCATCATCTCCCAGGATTTCGAGAGGCTCCTGTTTTAAGGAAGGGAAATTTTAAACTTCAAAATGGCAGAAAAGCCCCGTTTTTCCCTGGAAATAATGGCAACAAATTTATTTTTTCCTGGATTTGTACCAAGCTGGGTTATATAAAAATGAGATAACTTGAAAACATAGGGGGATGAGAAGTGTTTGATTTTTCAGGTTCCTGATCTGAGCCTCTGCACACCCCCAGGCCCACCGGGTTGGGATGGGAACTCGGGAGATTGCTGCTGGCAGGAAAACAGGAGGAAATGGCCAAATTATAATTAGCCAAAAGTTTGCTCTCGAAGCACGACCATGCGAGAGCTCCCTGCACCCCCCTCACCAACCCAGAGCTGCCCAAACCCTTCCTGTGCCTATTCCCAGCCCAGCCCCGCCGAAGCAGCTGCTCCAGGAGGGACCCGGTGGAGCTGTGAGGCTTTGGGGAGACGAGCAGAGGGATGATGTATTCCATTTTTAATTGGGGCTTGAGAGCGCGCAGGCAGCTGCCCACACAGGGATATAACCTGGATGTAACACGCAGACTGGTAAAAAGTTTCTGAGAAGGAAACATTATGACTTTCTGCCGCAGCTCACACTAAACACTCCCTCGGTGAAAAGCCCATGATTGGAAGATTCCTTATTTATTCTGATAAGTTATCATCAGTGTCACCGAGCCGAACATTTAGGCAGAACAGCTCCCTGCCCACACACTGTGTTTGCTGCTTAAAAATATTGCAAATAGCTCCGTGGCTTTAAATAAATAAATAGCTAATGAGTCACACCAATCGGAATTGAATGTCAAGCCGGAGGAAGCGCCTGCCTGGTGCCTACCCAGAAAGTTTATTAATGTTTGTTAACCCCGTCGCTGCTGCTCTGCTGCCAGTGAGAGGCGTGGGGCAACCCCTGCCTGCAGATCGGGAGCCACCGGAGGGGAAGGGGTTAGGGAGGGCTCGCTGGAGAGCACCTGGAAGGATAAATATTGTTTGTCTACTCCCTGCGCAGGGCTGCAGCCCGGGGACACGGTGCCAGGGAGCCGCCGTCCCGAGATGGAAGGCACCAGCCTTTTCCTGGAACCAGGAACAGAGCCCTCTTTCTGCTCCTCCTGGAAAAGGTCCCCACGCAGGGACGCAGTGCCCGGGGAAAGGCACGGATGGCATCACTGGGGGTTGTTTGTGCAGCTGCTCTTGCAGCCCACGGATCGCCTGCACTGGGCAGAGGGATGGGGACAAGGTACAGGGACAGGGCAGCCTGCTGCCCCCTCATCACACCCCAAATCAGTGGTGTCGGGGGGTTCTGTGGGTGCTGGTGGTGCCAGGGTGTCCCAGCACAGGGATGGGGACAAGGCTCAGGGACAGGGCAGCCTGCTGCCCCCTCATCGTGTCCCAAATCAGTGGTGTCAGGGGGTTCTGCGGGTGCTGGTGGTGCCGGGGTGTCCCAGCACAGGGATGGGGCAGAGGGATGGGGACAGGGCAGCCTGCTGCCCCCTCATCGTGTCCCAAATCAGTGGTGTTGGGGGGTTCTGTGGGTGCTGGTGGTGCCAGGGTGTCCCAGCACAAGGATGGGGCAGAGGGATGGGGACAAGGCTCAGGGACAGGGCAGCCTGCTGCCCCCTCATCACACCCCAAATCAGTGGTGTCAGGGGGTTCTGTGGGTGCTGGTGGTGCCAGGGTGTCCCAGCACAGGGATGAGGCTCGGGGCTGTGCTCAGTGGGGCTCCAGAGGAACCTTTGGTGCCCACCCACATGCCTGGGAGTGATTCACCAGAAATGTGAAAGAAATTCAAGCACTGTTGGTGTGCCAGGGAGTGAGTGGGCGCTGGGAGGTGGCACCATCCCGCTCCTTCATTCATCTCTTGCTGATGGAGCTGCAGAGCTGCAGCTGAGCAGCACCGAGGCCCATCAGCCACGTTCCCCTGCCAGGAGCACAGGGATTTCCCCCAAGAAATCCAGCCCATATAAGAACAAAACCCTTTGTACCAGCGATCAGTTGGAAACCCAGGCTCAGGAGTCATCACAGCCATTTCCCAGCCTCAGTGGACTGATGAAGCTTCCTGATGATGACCCATCTGAGGTCCAACCAGTAGCTGGAGTTTTTCAGAGGGAAGTCAGTTTGCTATTAGAAAAATTCCTTTACTGGAAGAGTTGTCAAGCATTGGAGCAGGCTGCCCAGGGAAGGGATGGAGTTACCATCCCTGGAAATGTTCAAAAAGCGAGTGGACAGGCACTTTGGGTATGGTTTAGTAGGCCTGGGGGTACTCACTTAAAGGTTGGGCTTGATGCTCTTGGAAGTCTTTTCCAGCCTTAATGATTCCATGATTCTGTGAACCCAATTGTCAAAAAATCCCCACCCTTTTTCAGTCGAAACTGTTCTAAAGGAAAACGTTCAGTGAGTGCCATTTCCTGGCAGGTGGCTGGGTGCTCCCATGGCACGGGAGGAGCCAGGGCAGGGGCAAGGGGGGCCCAGGTCTGGCAGCCAGAGCCACGGCACGGAGCTGGCCCTGGCACTCCGGGCTGCCCGCTGCTGGCAAAGCCGCTCCAGCCTGGGGCTTCGGTGGGGGAGGAGAGGAAGGAATGGAAAAATCATCACACACATTGCACAGATGGAAAGAGTTTACAGCCCTCCTCACTTCCTCATCCTCGTGGTGTAAATTATACGGACAGATGTACAATCTGGGAAGTTGTCCAGATTTTCCCTTTTTTTTTTCCTTTTTTATTTTTTTTTAATTACTTTTTTTAAGAAGAGGGATGCTAAAACAACACGAGCTGTGCCATGTCTAGTCCTTGGCTCTCGGTGTTGGCTATGGGAGAGGAGAAACCAGCACTCCTGGCAAGCATTGAATGATCCAGAGAAGTGTGGAGCTCACCCATGGCACCCTCCCGTAGTCCAGCCCCTCTCCAGCAGACAAGGAGGGCACTGCCAAGGTGCCCTTGGCGGGAAGCAGGAGATGGAACCCCCTGACTCCAGCGGGACCAAGCACCACAGGGGTCCCTGCCGTGGTGCCGGGCTGGGTGGCTGCTTTCCTGCTCTTGGATACAAGCAGCTCCTTGGATATTTACTCAATTGCCAGGAATGAGAGGGAGGAGGTGGATGACAACATGTTTCCAGCGCTTTGCTTTGTGCAGAGCTCCTCAAGGCAGCATGTGTGTGTCTGTGGAGGGCTCCTGTGCTTCTCAGTGCTGCTTCCAAACAAGGATCAAGTCAATTTTCCAAAGCATATTCTCCCCCGTCAAACACTGCTCTCGCTTTGGAGACTGTCCATGGCTTTGACACTCCTGTGGGTTTTCTACCCACATCCCCGTGCCAAAGATACCTTGGCATGAGTGGCAGGTTGTGCTTGGCTCCTGCTGGAGGGAAACGAAGCTGATCACAGAGCCCTTGGGGCTGGGCTGCTCCCCAGGGCCCAGCTGGCACTGCCCTTGGCTTGGCCACCAGCGGGGCACAGGCTGGGACTGCAGCACCCCCATCCCCATGAGCATCCCTTGTTGTGGCATGGCCACCATCCCACAGCCTGGCTGGGACACGGGGTCCTGCTTTCTGAGTGCTTGCATGGTGTCTGTCCCTCTGGAGGCCTGGTCCCTTTCCAGATGCCTTTTTAAGATAAATAAATAATTAATACTGAAGAATAAACCCCAGTAACCGTGAGGAGAAGTCCGCCCTGAGGCACACATCGGTCCAACACCCACCTTAGGGCCGTGCACCTGGGAGGGAAAGGTCTGAGTGAGCAGCTCCTCACTGCCCAGCTGCCAACCACGGTGCCACCAGCACGTTCCTGCTGCCCTCAGCCTGTGACAGCCTGCTGGGCTCTGTTCCTGGCCGTGCAGCTCCAGCAGAGCCCTGTCCATGCAGGGACTACCCCTGGCAGTGTTGGAGGTGGCACAGAGGGAGAAGGAAGGGTCGGAGCTGCAAGACGAAGGGGGAGCGACCCAGCAAGGAGTTCCACATCTGGCTGCTCCACAAGGAGCCACCCAGGCCCCCGGTTTGGGAATGAATCACTGTGCAGAACCCTGCAGGTAATTAAAGGGCTGGGAGACTGAAGAGAATAAAGGCTCCTTTACGCCTGGCTGCAGCGGGGATCCAGGGCTGTTCGCAGGAATTCCCAAACCCAGCCCTGCTCTGCTTTGTTCTTCTCGGGGATGGATTTTTATTCTAAACCTCCAGAGAAGCAGCGAGAGCTTCAGCTTCATGTTGGTCTCCTGTGATCGACTGCAGCGCCACGGAAAACATCTCCACGCCCTGGCCACAGCGTTCCCCTTCAGCTCCCTGCCCCCGGGACCTTTCCCAAAACTTGTGTTCCGAGCTGCACCAGCTGCTGGCACCAGAGAAAACAAGTTGCTCCGAAGCAAGGAATAAAATCGGAGGCATCTGTGTGCTTTACACTCTAAACAGGCACTGCCCTGCCACCTCAAACTCCGTACCAAATCACAAGCAACAGAGCAGAAAACCAAATTATTCTCAGCTGTTACACTGCTTAATTTAATATTTCCAATGAGCTCCTTTTCCTTCTCTTCAAGAATGAAATGCATATTTGTGCTGTGTCACAAAACATTAGATTTTGTCAAGGCAATTCATTTTTCAGTGGTAATTTGTAAGTGCACACCACACCACACACGGGCTGGGGAATTTTATGGCTTCTTGCAGAGGCAAGGAAAATAAGAAGCACTCAAAGTGGTGATGAGAGCATGGAAAATAAAAAAAAATAAAAAAAAAAAGTGAGAAGAGGTGACAATAACAGACAGAGCATTCATCTCTCTCTCAGCCTCACCAGCCTGGGGAAGCAGAGAATACCCAGGGAGTAAACACGGGCGCGGGTGCTCCAAGGCAAACCCCGGCGGCGGCGCTGGCGGGCGCGGAGCGCGTGTTTGCAAAGCGCTCCACGGAATTTCAAACACGGAATTTAATGGGGCATAAAACGGGCTAAATAACCTCATCAGCTTAATAATAAAGCAAATAAAAACCAGCCTGCTTTTTGGCTTGTTGCAGCGTGAGGGACTGTGGAAGACAAGGGGGTTCTCTGGCGGCACAGGGAGCGCGGGCGCGGAGGATCGGTCCCTCTGGGGTGTCAGGGGGTGCCAGGTTCTGCTCGGATGCCCCCGATTCAGCTGGATGGTGAGGATCCATCAGCCAGCCAGGGACATCCCAGGACAAGGAGGGACGGAAAGCTGTCATCCACCTGGGATCTGCTGAAAGATGTGGCTGCAACAGCTCCGGACGCGCACCAGGCGGAGGTGCCAGGATTCCAACACCAGCTCATGAGCCTCCAGCAGAGCTGAACTCCACCCTCCTCTCCCCCAGTCAGCCCCACAGTGCTGCTGCTCCTGCCCCCAAACTAGGGACCTTTCCCACAGAGCGTCTGTGGGTACCAGAGCAGAAACACGCGGGGGTTACCAGTGGGGACCACAGCACAGCTCCTGTGTGCTCCCCACAGCTCTGCAGGAAGGTCCCAGCAGGAGCCTCCCTCTGCCCCAGTCCCCAGGTTCCGGCTGTTTCCACTCCTGCAGCAGGAGCCTCCCTCACTCAGTCCATTTGACTCCACGCCTCCCAGACGTCCCAGGTGAGGTCCTGGAGGCCAGACTGGCTTCAAGACAGAGCTTGGCCACTTCCTGGGAGGAAGGGCGTGATGAGGGAAGGTGATCCTGCAATTAAACTTCTGATTTAAAGGTGAATTCTATCACAACAGGGGCAAAAGGAGCCCTGAGCCACTCTTTGTTGTGCTGCACTCACAGGCAGCCAATTAATTAAACCAGCCTCAGGGATTTCCACAGGCCAGAAGCAGCAGCAGGAACAAATCCCTGCCCAACACATGCCTCGGCCTCCAGCCTTGTCCTGCTTCTCCACCTTTCCCAGGAGTGTCAGGTGCAGCCACAGCCACAGCAGGGACAGGCTGCAGGTGCTGCTGCTCCTGGTAGTGCTGACAGCTCTGGTGCCAGGGTGCTCTGTCTGGATTAAACTGACACTTCGGTGTCAGGAGGGATTTTCTCCAAATCCAGCTCTCTGGCACCATTTTGGAGGCTGTGTTTCCATATCCAAGCCGAGCATGCCGGAGCCCTGGGCTACTCTGGCAGAGCTGTACCCCGAGCACCAGCACGGGCATCCACTCTGCTCCTGGCACTGCCTTCATTCACCACCTCTATTTTGTATTTGCAGCTAGTCTCGAGTTAATAGCAGGTATCCAGCCTGTCAGAGCCTGACATGTTGTGACATCCCATAATGTGACAAGTCCTGAGTGATGCCACTAAACGGGATCGTACTGCGGCAGTGCCAGACAGGCAGCAGGATCGCGCAGGTTGGTACGAGGGCCCCCACCTCAGACAAAGAAATAAATACCCATTCTGTGCCACCTCCCTTTGGGTGCTTCACTCGCTCTTCTTGCCGCCACCAAAGATCATCCAGAGGCATCCTCCAAAGTTTGGGAAGCCCCCAGAGCCTGGCAAAGCTGGGAACAGCTGGCCATGGCTCTGTCTCCCTTCTCCTCCTCCTCAGACAGCACAGGACCCTGAGAGAAGGGAGGTTTCAATGTTTTTTAGCCCCCTGTGGCCTGTGTTAACACAGTGCAGTGCAGCACCTCAGCCCCAGCAGCAGCGGAGCCTGTTTGTGTCCCTGAAGCTCCGTGAGAAAGGAAGGGAGGAAGATTTATTGCAGATTTTAAGGTTAATCAGGAAAATCTTGCAGGCAACTGACTGTATAAGCTGCTATTGCAATAGTGTGATTTATAATGCTGAGGAGTGATTGGGAGCAGCATGGAGAGCCACAGGAGGAGAGGCCCCATTCGGCAATGCCAAACCCATTCCTGTGCCCCAGTGGGTGCTGGCACGGCCACAGCATGGCCACAATGTCCCCTGTGCCACGGTGCCAGCCCAGGAAAGAGTGGGCACCCCTGGCAGCATCCTGACCCACCACAGCCACAGGAGCGGGACCCCAGCCTGCCTGCAGGGAGGTGTGACCAGGCTGATACAGAAAACCCCTGGAAAACCTCTGGAAAACCTCATTCTCACACAGCACAAAGCCACACCTCTTGTCCCAAAATGAAATTTTGGTAGCAGTGAGGGAAACAAAACAGAGTTAAAACCAGGTTCAACCTTCATTCCTGTAGCAATTTTTAAATTATCTGTTGTGAGATTTTAAAAAAAGTCTCAAATGAACTGATTTGTTTCACCCCCAACAATTCTTCTACCAAATTACACACCAGCCTTCCTGGAGCAGGGTTTTCTTGCCTCCCTGAGAATTTTCCTGGAAAACCCTTCAGCTTTAGTTCCAGTTAGAAGGAAGCTGAGCACCCAAATCCCCATATCCCTGTGCAAATTGACTTTCCGTCCTCCCTGGTGCTGACAATTCCTGTCTCCTCACAGCTCAAACACTTGTGGACACAGTGAATGTGCCGTGCGTAATTAATTACCTTAATGAGTTTAGTGACCTACCTGTGGATAACCACAGCTAAACGCTTCCTTTAATAGCTTCTCCTCCTCGGGTGAGCCAGGGAAAGAGGGCTGGGGGAGACCAGGCGTGCCAGGTGCAGTGGCTCCTTCCTCAACATCTGGACACATCTGCAGCTCCTCCACATCCCCTTTCCCTGGGGTTTTGGTGGCACTTTGAGGATGTGTCCTGGCCCAGCAGCTGTGGCCATGGGATTGGCTTTTTGCTGCTCTTCTGCCATGTTTAATTGCACCAATTTAAATTGGTCTTGGCCACCGTGGGGACATCGGGGCCGGGCCACAGCAAGGGGAAGAAGTGGGGTGGTTCCCAGTGAGGGAACCCATCACAGAATCACAGAATGTGCTGAGTTGGGAAGGAGCCACAAGGGTCATTGAGTAGGGTCTGGAGAAGCTCAGTCAGTATTTAAACCATATTTCTAACCCAAAATTACCCAGAAAATGAAACCCAGAAGCAGTTCCTAAGCTGGCACAGGAGTTCTTGGGGAGCAGCCAGCGAGGGGACTCCGCTAGTCACTGCCAGTGTTTATTTGCCTTACTTAAAAATATAAAGATTTTCTCTCCAGTTCTGGGCAGGGGAAAGGTTAATGAATTCCTTCAGAGTAAAGAGATCCTCAGCCCTCTCAGCGGAACAAGGTCAGAAATCAATGCTGGAGGTGGAGCAGGGAGGCCAGGTTGGAAAATAATGAAAAGGGGGAAAAAAATACATAAATAAAGAGGCAGGGGGAAAAAAAAAAAAATTATAAGCTAAACAAATGGCAGGGTGACACTTGCTCAGCTCCCCACAAAGAATATTGAATTATTGTCTATAATTTGCACTATCGAACCTAAATTAGGGCCTCCAGACTCCAAAGTGCTGCATTGTGTGAGGGTCCAGGAAGGGTCAAATGCTCCTTTGGTTTGCTCGTTACTCGCTCTGATCCCAGGCTGTCATTAGCAGCAGCGGCGCCTCACAAAGCGCCTCACAAAGGCAGCACACATCAATGGTGCTAATTAATTGGATTAATGGAAGGGCAGCACAAATTAGGTCTGGCTTGGATAATTTCAATGAAAACTGAATACCAATCCCCAAAGTCATTGGAATATGGATGAGGCAAATTGAGTTAAAATAGAGGAGACTGCTGCATTCATTAGCCCGCCCACCCTCTGAAGTAGTTGTTTAATATGCAAACTATTAATATGCAAATCAGCACAAATTTAAAAAGTGTGATTTTTTTTTTCTTTTTTTTTTTTTTTTTTAAACTCTGCCGAACACAGGCAGCTGCCTGATGTGACAGAGCTGCGCTGCTCCACGCTGGCAGGGGACGGAGGGACCAAGAGCAAAGAGGGGCTTTCATGGCAGAAATTCCCTTCCTGTGCTGCCCTCACTCAGCCATGTGCGAACCAGGAGGAGGAACCCCTTCTCTGGGCACCCTCTGGCAGAGAAGTTTCTCCCCAGTATCCCATCTAACCCTGCCCTCTGGCAGTGGGAGGCCATTCCCCCTTGTCCTGTCACTCCTGGCCCTTGTCCAAAGTCCCTCTCCAGCTCTCTTGGAGCCTCTTTCATTAAGGAAAGGTGATAAGGCAACTTTCTTCCTCTTTATAACTTCTCCCATGGGAGATTTGAAGAGCTGAGAGCTCTTCACTGAGGCAGAAGTGGAACAAGTCTTGCTCCAGCTCACCCGGAGCCACAGGGGCTCGGGCAGGAGGTGCCAGGGCAGTGTGAGACGGCTGCTCACGGCTCGTGTAACCCAAACCTCCTCAGCCAGCACACGAATTGCTGAATCCATAAAGATTAGCAATAATTCCCAAACCACTTCTGGCTTCACGGTTCCAGCCCTGTAAATTACAGCTCTATTGTGGTGCTTTCCCAGCGCTGCGGTGCCAGTGGCCACCCCCCGACAATTACAGAGCCAGAGCAAAACTTCTTACAAATTGTAATTACCCCTAAGAACTGTTTCCCTCTTCAGCATCCCTTGCTTAGCGGGTGACCCTGCAATGTTGTGACAAATGCCTTGTTTGGAGTGATTTTTCCATCTCTAGCTGCTCACCAAACACGCCACGCTCTCGGGTTTTGGCTGGTTTTTCATCTTATTTAAATCAGATAATAGGTGAGATTATCTCACCCCCCACGTTGGCACTTTGCAGGTGCTGGTTCTTGTGCCCAGCACAGGTCAGCCCAGGTGCCACAGAGGCACCTTCCCCTGGTGCCACAGCAGAGCCTCCATGGCAGTGCCACCACCAAGTCACTGTGTGGATGCTGAAAAAGCTTCAGCAGGGAATTTCTTCAGCTCTCTGCAGCATTTTGTGAGAGCTCTGTCTTTCCCATGCAGATTATTATAAACAATTTTGTAAATATAGTTTTGTAAACTTCTTGCACCTGCAGGTTGTTTTGCAGTATTGTTGTGGTTCTAACTAGATAAATATTTATAAATGGGTGTCTTAGAACCTGGCCAATCCCCTCAAGGGGGGGATGGCCAAAAGCCCAATTACCTTATGCCATTTAACACACTTTTGCGAACTAACATATAAAAGCCTTTGGAAAAATTATTAAATCGTTTCCATTTATCCCTGAGCCTGGATCCTGTGTCATTTCTCTACTCATCCTCGGTGAGAACAGCAACATCACTGTGCTGAGGGAGCAAACTGCCCTGTTGATCCAGGAGGGATGGGATGCCTGTTTTATAGAGGGCACCTGAGCTCCCTCAATGCCAGAGACCTGTCCTGAGCTCCACTGAGCTGGTTCACAGTCAGCTGCGTTTTTGTGGTCCCCATGCAAACCAGAGGGAAAGAACAGAGCTGGAGAGAGCAGGGAAAGGTGAAGAGCCTGCACACAGCAGCAGGGAAATAAGGCTGGTGATGGCAGGAGGAATTTACAGAGTGGGAGTGGGTCTGGGTCTGGGTCTGGGTCTGGGTCTGGGTCTTGGTCTTGGTCTTGGTCTTGGTCTTGGTCTTGGTCTTGGTCTTGGTCTTGGTCTTGGTCTTGGTCTTGGTCTTGGTCTTGGTCTTCCCCACTGGGCGGGTCACTCCCTTGATTTGTAGGCGTGGCCACGGCACCGACTAATTAGCCCCTGATGAGCTTCACCTGTGTAATCTGATTCCAGGCCCTCTTGGCTAATTGTGATCCACACCTCATTTAATGAGCACCCCTGGTCAGCCCTGCTCCCTCCAGACACCTGAGGCTCTCCCTGCCCCTCAGCAGGTCCCGGCCCTGAGTACCTGTGGCCGGCAGGGCTCTGACAGGGACACGCTCCCCTGCCACGGGGATGGAGGTGGCACAGGGGACACAGAATCAGAGTGCTTTGGGTTGGAAGGGACCTTAAAGACCATCGTTTTTCCACCCCCTGCCATGGGCAGGGACACCTCTCCTTAGATCAGGTTGCTCCAAGCCCCATCCAGCCTGGCCTCGGACACTTCCAGGGATGGGGCAGCCACAAGAAGCTGCCGGTCCAGCCCTGCACAGACCTTGTGGAAGTCAAATGAGAGCAAAACACCAGGAAACTTTAATGACACTGATTAAGAGTGCAGCCAGCCTTCCTTAATTAAAGTCCAATGGGTTCCTTGGGCAGAAAGAGCCCATGGCCGCGATTTTCCCAGCGAGCTCATTTGGTTTGTTTTTCTGCGCATAAGGGGATGTTGCTGCCATCCCTCCAGGAGCTGGCAGAGCCTCTGTGCTCTTGTCACCCTGTAACAGCTTCCTGGATTAATGATTCTGCAAAGGGCTAATTCTTAAGAGGGCAATGTCTTTTGCAGGCTGGTATTGATCTTTGTCAGCTTCCCCTTGAAAGAAAGAAAATATTGGCTTATTTACAAAAGGCAGCTTTTTGCTGCTGGCAAGTCAGTCTTGAGATCCATGGCTGCTCACGTCCCTCGGAAATTGGAAAGGCCGGGGGTAGTTCCTCGAGTGTCAAAATCCAAGTCCTTGAAGTTCAGCAGCCCCTGCAGAGTGTCTGGGGTGGGAGGAAATGGGTCTGACTCTGAGCAGGTGGATGTGGGACTCTGTGTTGTGGGAGCAGGGCCAGGAATGGGAGAGGGGCTGTGAGGTCACTTCACAGCTGAAACACTGCACCTCACCTTTGGGGTGGGTCCTGAAGTTGAAAAAAACTAATATTTTTTGACAGTATGTATTAAACAGATTTTTTTAAAATATGTATATGTTGATGTAACAGCAAAATGAACTACGTAAAAAACATTCAAAATTGAAAACTAAAAATAATCTACACCCTTAAAAATTATTCCAGTAGACAGCCAAGAAGATCCTTTCCGTAACCAGCAGAAATAGGAATATTCCCACCACCACCATTCCTTTCACTGGCAGAAGGCAGCCCTGGGCACAGATGGGCAGCTTGGTGTCCCCTTTTCTCCATCTTCCCTCCCCTGGGAGGTGCCCACGGAGCCCCACGCAGAGGAGCTGCTCCCTCTCTGCTTCCCTGAGACAAACCCTCGAAATATCTGTGTGTGAATCACCGAGCCGGGGCTGAGTCACAGCTGCTCCCAGCACACCCCGTACCCCTGAACTCACACACACCAGGGGTATTTGCAGCTCAGCTGAAAGGGGGAAACATTAATTATAACATGGAAAAGATGCAGGAAAACACAGGGGAGCCTGTGCCTGCTGCTCCCAGGGCTGCTCCTCCTGCACCCCTCTCTGTGCCAGGGGTCTGGGCCAGCCCAGGGATGGCAGGAGCCAGTCAGCCCCCTGGCACAGCCCCCAAACTGCTGTGCTGCCCAGCCCTAAAATCCTCACCCATCCCCTGCCTTGAGTTGGCCCCTTGGGAGAGCCACTGTTCCCATTTTTGTTGCCTGCCTGGCTCCCTGTGCCCAAAATCATCATCAAAGAATAGTAGGGTGATTTGGGTTAAAAGGGTTTAAAGCTCATCCAGTTCCACCCCCTGCCATGGGCAGGGACATCTTCCACTATCCCAGGTTTCTCCAGGCCCCATCCAGCCTGGCCTTGGACACTTCCAGGGATGGGGCAGCCACAGCTTCTCTGGGCATCCTGTGCCAGGGCCTCCCCACCCTCACAGGGAAAAATTCCTTCCTAATCTCTTATCTAAACCTGCTCTCTGTCAATTTGATGTCCTGGAATTGTTGCTGTGACCATTATGACCATGTTTGGGGCTGTGTCACTGAGCACCGAACTGGCCCAAACATTGATCCTTTCACATCTGACACAAAGTGACCACCATGCCCTGACTGGACGCACTGGGAGTGCCCGTGCTGCCCACACTGGTGGGCACTGGTGTCAGTCGGTCTGTGGGAGCCTGGTTCCACAGCCCCCGTTCAGCACCGTGCTAAACAAACAATATTACACACTAAAACAAAAAAAAAAAAAAGTAAAAACCTCTTCCACCCACTAACTCCTGCTGTGCAGAAGGTGCCAAATCAGATTACAGTGCACAGTTGCCACATTATCCTGTCTTGACTTCACTAACGCTCATTAAGCTTCTAAAATCCTTTTTATGGTGTTTATAACACCTCCAGAGGAGTTTACTGTGTAAATATTATTCTACCATTAAATCCTGCAACAAGGCAACCGTCAACAAGTGGAATTTGTAATGGGCCTGCCGAGAGGGCTCGGCTCGCAGGCTGCAGCGCCTGTGAAGTGAGGCCAACGAAAGCAGCCAAGAACACAGTACGGAGTGATAAAGCACTTCATTTTGATGCTTTAAATCTCCTACCACTTGGGCCTGCTTAATGTAACAGGCCCACTGAGACATTAGAGTTGGGCCTGGAGTCAAATAAGCTACAGGGAGCCACTTACTGAAAGCAGCCTTCCACGCAGCGGCTGCATTAGCGGTTTAACCCGGCTAATCCGGCCCAGAGCCGCCGAGGGCCAACGCGTGCCCAGCCAGCCACGGGGCACAGCCCAGTGCCCCTGGGCAGCCACTGCCCTTGGCCCCAGGTGGGGATGGGACACTGGTCACCCTCGGAGCAAGGATGGGTGTCCCTTGGCTATTGGTGCAGCCCTGGGATGCTCACACGGTCAGGGAGCAGAGGATGCTGCGGCTGCACCAACCTGGCCCCTCTGCCAGCCCTTCTTTCTTCTCCCAGCCCCTCGCCACAGCCAGCAGGGACAAAGCAGGTGCAGAGAGAAAAAGTCACCTGGGAAAAAGCAAAAGAAAACCAAAATCAGAGAAGGGAATGTGGGTAGTGTGAGGGGAAGGAGGAGAGCTCCTGAAGGTCCCACAGATCTCTGCTCCCAAGACTGGGGTGGGCACGGGGCAGAAATGTGTCCCTGTTCCCTTCCCAAGAGCATCCAGCAGTTCACAATCAGCAATTTTCTCTTGCTGCAGTGGCAGGAAATGAACCCAAAAATAAATATATAGAACTGGAGGGCAACAAATGATTGAAAGGCTGTATGGGGACAAGGCTGAAACTCATCTGAAATACTGTTTCATGCTGTTGTGAAACCCGTTTCCCTCAAGCTTTCCCTCCAAAAAAAGAGGCAGAACCCTAAATTTGGCTTAACTGATAAAAGCCACTTTGTGATGAAAAATCTCGGTTTGAAAGCGGCAATCTGAGACTCTTCGAGGTTTTGGACAAAAACCAATCATCCCTCCCTTTTTGGGCCAAAGTCTCAGTCCAACTCAAGACGGAGTTTACAGATCACTTTGTTTCCTCCCAGGAGTGAATGCCCATCCCTACAAGGCATCTTTCCCTCACTGGGACTCACCAGAGCACCCACTGCCCGCTCCAGCCCCAGCCCCGGGCAGCGGCCCCGGCGTGCCTTGGCACCCTGCGCCTGAGTGGGAGCAAAGATGACCAAGTTTGGGAATGTTGCTCAACAATTTTGACCATGTGTGTTGCTGTTGCTGGGTCAGCGCCGGCGGCCGAGCCCCAGGCAGGCTCAGGTTGGTCAGGCTCCTCCTGGGACCCCCACGCTGGCCACAGCCCCGGCATTTCCCGGTGCCCCCGAGCCCCTCGCTCCCCCCAGCCCTCTCCTTCACTCACCACACAGGAAGGAAAAGCATCCCTGGGAGCTGGAAATCAACAGCACACGGCGCAGCTGCTGCGCCAATTCCAGGTTTCCAGCAATTTTTTGGAAGGAGAGCAGAAGCAGAGATTTTTAATTTGTGTGTGGAGGAAGGGGCTGGAAACCCTCACTGCAGCTTAACTAAAACCTTTGAATTTTGACAAAATCGCTTGGATTTCATTTTGATTTTGACTTCAAGCAAAATAATTCATCATGCAAAATTAATATAAAAGACAAGAGTAACAACGCAAAACAAAACATAATGTGATAAATAATGAAACTACTGAAATACGGGCTGGTTCGGAATTAAAAATTGAAATTATTTGATATGAAAATGTCACACAGGATGCTACAGCCTTGTTGAATCTTTTTTCCAGTTTGCCTCCAACACAAAACTCTGCTGCAATTGGGCCCATCCTGCAGAGCACTGAGGTGCTGGGGGTGGGATGGAACCATGGAGGAGTCACAGCAATAAAACCATGATATGATACCACAGTGAGGGGCCAGTCACAAATGCCCTCCTAATTAATATAAATTGTTTGGTTAGCCCTGATAAACATTGAACACCTGCTTCTGGAGAAAGACAAATGACAGCCCCACATCGGCAACTCTTCCCCATCCCAGCCCAGGGAACAGCCTGGCCCTGGCATGCCTGGGATGTTGGGGACACCAGGACCTGTGACCCTCCAGCTGCCACCATCATCCCTGTGCTCAGCAGGATCTCCCCATGTTCCAAATGCTTCTTCTCCTGGCTTTCATGGCACAGTGACCACCCAAACACAGCTAAGAAGAGGAGGGCACCTGCGGGCATAGAGGTGCTGCTGCCTGTGCCCAGGCCCTGGGCACATGGATGGAGGATGGATGGATGGATGGATGGATGGATGGATGGATGGATGGATGGATGGATGGATGGGCGCTCCTGTGCACTTTGCATGGTGCAGTTTGGAGTTCGAAATACCCTGATCTGAGCAGCAGCAGCATGTGAGAAAACAAACGGAGTGCTGAGGGCATTCCTGAGCCTGGAGAACGCTAATTAAAGAGTTTCCTTCAAAAGGCAGGCTGGGGTAAGGATCCCAATTATCCCAACAGGGACAGGGATTTTAATGGGCACTGGCACACCCAACAAAGGTCTGCAAGCTGCTCCTGACACAATCCCATTCAGGCAGCCTTTATGGGGCCGAGGGCGGGGGTTTGGGAAAGCCACTGTCCCTAGGGGCAGAGGGTGACTTTGCCTTTAGGAGAGCTTTGGGGCAGGGAGGCACCGAATTTCCCCCTGCCCATTCCAGGTGCTGCATCCCAAGGGAACACAACGCTTGCGCACCTCAACACTGACAAAATGCCCACCATGGTGCTGCTTCCATGGATGCTCCGCTGGCCTTTCCCAGGATTCTCATCCCATGGTGCCACTCCCAGCCTGGTGCCAGCCTCCACCTGGATGCAGTGGCACCACGGTGGCAGCAGCAGCTATGCCATGGCCCTGGCACATGCCCGGGGAGCCTGTGGGGCAGCGGCTTCGTGGCAGCCACCCAGGCACGGCAGCGGCAGCGGCGCGGCGGTGACTCAGCCGGCAGGAATGTGGGAGTTCTGCGCTGAAAGCCTTTTAATTCCAGCCTGGTGATGAATGGGCAAGGCCTGAAATGAAACGTTCAGAGGCTCAATGTACCGGGCCTCCCGCTTGTAATTATTTTTGTACAGAATATGTCAAGTGTCGTGCTTCACAAGAACTCGTTTAGCATGCAAACATTTTGTGATTAAGTGAGGCTTACTTAATTAAGCACTTTGTAATGACTCTTAAACCAAAGAGTAGTGGATTAGTGCGTCCTATTTGTGTCTATCATGTTAAAGGCGCCGTAATAACAGGTTGCTGCAGACAATTAGGGTTAGAATACAGAGTGGATGGAGGGAGAACCAGCAGGCACCCGGAGCCCCGCCACTTGCTAATGTCACCAGTTAAAGCCGCCCCTGCAGGGACAATGAGAACCCACTCCTGCATCTGCCACCATGCCCAGCCCTGCGGAGCCCTGGAGCTTTGCGCTGCTCGGTGTCGCTCACCAGGACGTGCCTCAGGTAGCAAACAGGCCAGGAAGGGTGGGCATCATCCCGGGAAAGGGTCCCCGCTCCAAGCAGAGAGCTTGAGCACAGCTTGCCAAGGCAGGAGTGGGATGAGGATTTTCTCGTGGCGCAACAGCACAACACCTGCACGCCAGCACTGTCACAGCACACACCCCATGAGTGCTTTCAGCCCCTGGGTTTAGCAGATGGGTGGATGCGGCACTCAGGGACATGGTTTAATGGTGGCCTTGGCAGCAGGGCTGGGGGAGTGGGCGAGGGGCACAGGGCCGGGGGCAGTGGCAGTGCTGGCGGGTCACTCCAAAGCTGCCGAGGGTTTTCCATGGAAACCACCCCACAACAAGCCCAGAAATGCCAGTTGTTTGTAGCCAGTGGCAGCCTCAGCACAACTCCCCCGCCCACCCAGGCCCAGTGGGTGGCCCCACATTTTTCACCAGTGACATTGGCTCCCCGCTCCTTGCTGCAGGAAGAGAGGACAGATTATCTCATTACTCCTCAACCACTAATTCAGTTAAAGGACAAAGCAAATGGCACATCCCGGAGTGCACACGGGGAAGGTGAGAAGCAGCACGGGCCCTGCAATCACATCACACCCCAGGACCTGTGTGTGTTCACATCACACCCCAGAACTCGTGTTGGGGCAGCACTGGGCACGAGGCACCCTGGAGCATCAGCCTGCCATGGACACAGCCCCACAGCTGCACCACTCGCAGGATCCATCCCATGCTCGAGGCTCACTGTGGCAGTTCAGGGAGCAGAGCAGTTTTATCAGGTTTTATAGTTTCTCTAAATTGCCCTTTTTTAGCCCTGGCACCTCTCTCCACCCTGAAAGGGAGGGAGCAGCTCGAGGGCACCCCGAGTGCGATGCCCCAGAGCAGAGGGTCTCGCTCTCTCACCCCCGACCATGCAGGCTGCTCCCTCATTAGCAGAGTTAATAAACCCGACACTGTAATTTACTGGGTTTGCTTTTCCCTTCACCTTTGGAGCAGGAAGAAAAGCAGGAGTCACCACTCCTGGAAAACCTTCCCTTTGAGCCGAGAAGCATTTCTGAGTTCAGTAAATAAACATCCCCACCTGCACATGCACAGGGTGGTGGAGCTCAGGGCCAGTCTGATACAGTAAGAGCAATTCACCTTTTTTATCTCAAAAAGCAAAAAACTCATTTTTTTCCTTTGATAAGCCGGTGCCAGGAGCAGGCAGTGCCCCGGGAGCCGGAGGCAGCGCGGGCGGTGGGGAAGGCTCGTGGCTCACAGCTCTGATCCCACGTGGCCCCTGGCCCCCAGCTCCCAGTTCTCAAATGCTCAGAAGACAACAGGTAATAAATCTGGATATTTTACACTTTTTCATTTCCTCTTACCTCACACTTAATGAGATTTTACCCTTAACAAAGGTACTATTGAAGCTGACTCTTAAACAAGGCCAGACAAGGGTTGGGATATTTTGGGGATGGCTGGGGGAGGAGGGCTGCGAGAGATGGGGGCAGGGTGAGGAAAAGGAAACTTTAAAGCAGGGTCAGCCTGGCTTTTGCTCAAGCTTTGAGTGAAGGTTTAAAAGTGATCTTGTTTTACCACACACCTGGAGCTCATCCCAGCGTTACCAGGGATGAACCCAGTTTTAGCAAGTCCCAAGCAGCCCAGGCATCCAAGATTTGGCACTACAGGGACCACAGCTCCATGGCTGCAGGTGGAATTCAGGCTGGTGGGAGCCAGTCAAACACCTCTGCTGGGCATGAGCAGAGGGATAAACACGAGGCAGGTCCCACTGTGCCAGTGCCAGGGGCTGGGCACCGCTCGCTGTGCTGCAGGGAAATTCCCTGTGCTCATCTACCCCTGCCTGGGGTAACCTGCTGCTCTGTCCCCTGCCTGGGGTTTCCTGGCTCTTCTCACCCTAAGCTGCACAGGGGGAAGACACATCAGTTTTTCCCAGAACTGAATCAATCCCCCTGGAACAAGCAGCAAACCCAGCAGATGTAAAACCAGAGGAAGAAAAATTCCCAAACTCCAACTGCGGCTCTGAACTCGAGAGAAGCCAAAACATCTCATGAAACCTCGCACTCCACAAGGTTTTCCCAGCCCTAAATACTTGATATTTTAGTAGCTGTTGAATTTCAGAAGTTCAGCGTTACCGTGAAAGCGATTAGTGAGGAGAGGGAAGGAGGGGACCAAAGCTCCCAGGCCTGTGAGCGCTCTCAGAGGAGGCTCCAGGTAGCAGGATCCTCTCATCTTGGCTGTGATCGCTGTGGCTCTGCACACACTCCCCTCTCTTCCTCCCCCTTCTGTTCCTGTTGCCAGTTGCTTCGTACAACTCCTCCTATTTTTTGGGGAGAGGAGAGGAGAGGAGAGGAGAGGAGAGGAGAGGAGAGGAGAGGAGAGGAGAGGAGAGGAGAGGAGAGGAGAAGAGAAGAGAAGAGAAGAGAAGAGAAGAGAAGAGAAGAGAAGAGAAGAGAAGAGAAGAGAAGAGAAGAGAAGAGAAGAGAAGAGAAGAGAAGGAAGGAAGGAAGGAAGGAAGGAAGGAAGGAAGGAAGGAAGGAAGGAAGGAAGGAAGGAAGGAAGGAAAAGAAAGAAAAAGAAAGAAAGAAAAAGAAAGAAAGGAAAGAAAGGAAAGAAAGGAAAGAAAGGAAGAAAGAAAGAAAGGAAGAAAGAAAGGAAGAAAGGAAGAAAGGAAGAAAGGAAGAAGGAAAGGCCATATTTTAATCTGCTGTGGCATTTTTCAAAGCTGTTTTTCAGGGCCTGGTTGCACTGCCAACAACCTGCACAGGTAAATGCACCCAGCAGGGAAAGGGGAAGAGCACAATACAAGTGTGATTAGGGGAAAGCACAGCACAGGTATGGCCATGGGGGAAGAGCACAGCCCCTGGGAGCAGAGCACAGCCCCTGGGAGCAGAGCATAGCTCCTGGGAGCAGAGCATAGCTCCTGGGAGCAGAGCACAGTTCCTGGGAGCAGAGCACATCCCCTGGGAGCAGAGCACAGCCCCTGGGAGCAGAGCACAGCCCCGGGGAGCAGAGCACAACCCCTGGGAGCAGAGTACAGCCCCTGGGAGCAGAGCACAGTTCCTGGGAGCAGAGCACAGCTCCTGGGAGCAGCCTGGCTGCAGCCAGCCCCCTGTAGCCAGCCCTGACATCTGCAGTGCTGAGCTGCAGCCCGTGGGTCTGGAAAAGAGCTGCTCTGGTTTAGTAACTCCTGGCCGTTGGCAGCTCCCTGTTAAATCGCAGCGTTAATCAGAAACACATTGTCCATATTGTCAACACTTCGTTTAACCACTTCTATAAATTTAGTATTAGTGTTAAAAAGATTCTGATTTGATGGATGAAATAGTCATCCTCCTGCAAGCCAAACCCAATAAAAGTGAGCTAATAATTCATGGGAATAAGGCAGAAGATACTCCACAGAGGCACAAATGGGTGAGATTTCCCTTCATTTGCATCCGGTTGGAAACAGCGGCCGGTGCCGACAGAAGGATGAGGGAGGAGAGCAGCTCTGTGCCGGCTCCTCTGGGAGCTGCTCATCCCCTGTGGGATGTGGAATGATCAGGTTAGAGCACAGCACCCCAAAACTGCACATCCACACATCAGCGGGCATTGAATGGGGTGAACACACCATGAATGTTCACCCTTTCAATACAGAACAAGCTGCCCTGGCACAGCAGCTCTTCCAGGCCTTCCCTGGCTTTGTGCAGCATCCCCAAGAAGCTGGTTTGGGGGCATATGTGAGTTATCTCATTATTATCATTTTCGTTAGCGCCTCTCTAGTCAGCCCTCCCTCAGTGGGATTAGTTGGGGAAATATCCGTGGGAACACAGGTATCCTGGAGCCAGCCAGAGCTTGCTGTCCAGGCTGCTCTGCCTGAGCCATGCCTCACCCAGCCAGCAAGGGGGGAATACCCCGGTATTCCAAATGACAGCATCTTAAAACTTGTCTTTAAAACCTCAGCACATCAGTCTGGGTCTCCCATGCGGGGTGGATCCGGGGCAAGCAGGGCTTGGAGGCAGCAGGAGAGGAGCCAGGGCAGGAGGGACACGGTGCTGGAGCAGCTCTGAGCTCAGCATCCAGCCCTCACATCCTGGCCCAGGATGGGCATGGCCAACAGCTGGGGCCTGCCTGTGCCCCCTAGGCTTGGCCACAGCTCCTCCAGCATATCCCAAGAGTGGGATCAGCCCGGGAATCTCCGCAGTGACCCAAATTCCCCATCCTTCTGCCCCTTAATAGCAAGTCAGGCCTCAGATTCCCGATGTAATTGCATGAACCGAGGGATTTTCAGCACTTCTCATCCTACACAAATAGTTTCCATTTTGATTCCCAATCTCCTCAGCAAAGTATTTGAAAGTTGTTGTTTTTACTGCAATATGAGTATGAAAAAAAATAGCTCCACTCAGTGAACTTGGAAGTAATGGAATAATAATCCAACAACACAGGCCTTCTTGGAAAACTCTTCTGAGAATACCAGTGCCCTTGGGCATGTCTAGAGCCTTGTTTATTAAAACAATATAGTTTAAGAATTAATGCATTTATAAAGCAGGACTTATTACATAAGAATATTGTGCTTCTTTCATCGTTGCAAAGGATCTGGTTACTAAATTAATGTAACCCATTTGAAAGGTTTTTCTCTTAATCTTATTTGGAATTAGGTAGCTGTTTTTGAGAAAAATATGGAAGAGGGGATAAAAGGAAACCTTTGCACAAATACTTCTGTCAGCCAAACTCTTCATGGGTTCTGCTTCTTCAACTGAAGAATGCAAGAAGAGATCAAAATTAGGGGAAATAAATCACATTTCCAGAAAAATCTGTATTTGTGTTGGAACAGAGAACGTCTGACAGAGCAGGGAGATATTGGAGGACTGGGCAAGTTGGGAAGAACTCAAAGCAAATGAAGGCTCCAATTCTGCAAACAATTATGCCTGTGGTAATTGGGCTGTGTGAGCCAGGCTGGCTCTGCCTCTGCTGGGCACTCACGTGGCCACAGGACTGGCACTCCGAGGGCACCAACCCTTGCTGGGAGCACAGGGATGGAGCTGCTCCCAGGCTCTCTGGGGGAAGAGGTGCCCATGGCCAGGACCCTCTGCCCACGTCTCTGCCAGCTCCTGAAGTGCCAAGGGTCTGGGGAGGAGCCTCAGCCCATCTGCCACCTCACCGGGGCTCATCCTGCTGCTCTGCCCCTGCCCTGCATCCCGGCTGCTGCTTCCCTCCTTCCCAAAGGCTCCAGGGATTGCTGGGCTGCTCTGGCTTGGATTGGGCTGCTTGTCCTCTTCTTCCAGGAACTTGGTGTGATAAATCAAGGGAGATGAGCCAGGCTGCTGACAGCACCTGGAATGAACCACCGGGCTGGCTCATCTCTGGTCTCCCAAGGGGGGATAGGCATGGAGCAGGGATGGGATGGGATGGGATGGGATGGGATGGCATGGCATGGCATGGCATGGCATGGCATGGAGCAGGGATGGGATGGGATGGGATGGGATGGGATGGGATGGGATGGGATGGGATGGGATGGGATGGGATGGGATGGGATGGGATGGGAGGGGAAGCATAGCATGGCATGGCATGGCATGGCATGGCATGGCATGGCATGCATGGATGGCATGGCTGGCATGGCATGGCATGGCATGCATTGGCAGGCATGGCATGGCATGGCATGGAGCAGGGAATGGATGGGATGGGATGGGATGGGATGGGATGCATGGCATGGCATGGCATGGCATGGCATGGGCATGGCATGGCATGGCATGGCATGGCATGGCATGGCATGGCATGGCATGGAGCAGGGATGGGATGGGATGGGATGGCATGGCATGGCATGGCATGGCATGGCATGGCATGGCATGGAGCAGGGATGGGATGGGATGGCATGGCATGGCATGGCATGGCATGGCATGGCATGGCATGGAGCAGACATGGGATGGCATGGCATGGCTGCTCCCTCTGGCAGCCAAAACAATCTCCCATCCCACATTGTGCTTCCCCAGTGAGGTGCCCTTTGCCATCTCCAGTCCTTGTGCTGTGGAGGCCCTGGGGGGATTATTTTCAAGTCCCTTTTGGCTGGGAAAAGCCTGGATTTCATAAGCTCGTTTCAGTGTGAATTTTTTGCAGTTTTTCACAGTGATATCACTTTAAGGGTTTCCATAGCCGCAGAATTTCTTCCAATTAATGGAAAAAACATTAATGTCCATTTAGGAAAATAACTTTTCCATCGCTGAAGAAACTCTCTGGTTGTGCCTCAGGCAACAACAGACTCTGGGTGAGCAGGTCCTGGAGAGGCCCAGAGAGCACAACAGAGCCACACAAGGGGCTGGGACAGCCCTGCTCAGCCTCTGTGATGTGCCCTGGCCACGTGCCAGCCATGCTGTGCCATCCGTGCCCAGGCGTGCTCCCCATCACTTCCTGCCCGAGGGGCTGGGGGTCACCAGGGCTGGCAGAACAACCAGAGGCACTTTGGTTTCCCTCAGACAACCCAGGAGTCAATGTGCCAGTGAATGTCCCAAGCTGTGATGTGGATGATGGAGTCTGCCTTCAGCACCTGGGCACACCATGGTACCAGAGAGGAAAATATGGTGTATAGAGCTCCATGGGGAAGTTTCCAAACAGCGAGGAAAAGCCACATCCCGTTCTTTCAGGAAGTTAAACCAGAATTCATATCTGACATCAGTGACACCTAGAAACCTGCGTGGCAGCATGGCCTGGCAAGGAGCACCCTGGGCTTCTCAAAAGATGGAAACCAGCTAAAAAGACATTTCTCCAGCTGGTCCCAGCTCCTGGGATGTCACTGGGAAACACAGCTCATTCCTGGACGCAGCCCTGAGGGTGCTGCCAGTATAACCCAGCGCTGGTGCTGGGACAATGATCAGTGGCAGTCTGGCACAGGACCCATGACCCACCCCTGGTAAGGGACACCAGCACATGCAGGGATGTTCTTTGGGAAAGATAAATATCCCACCCCATAAGTGAAGTATGACTTTAGCAGGGTGGATTGTCATGGAAAAGCTTCCTGAAGGACCTGTCCTTGCTGGAGAGTCTGAAGCAGCAGCAGACACGCAGCTCTGAGGAACCTGAGATTGCTGTGAGAACATCATCCTGCTCTTCCCCATTATTCCAAATAAAAGGAATTACAGGTTTCTTGGTCCCTGATAGGTTCAGTCCATCCCCAGGACAGTGATCAGACAGTGTAAACAGGACACGCTTCAGCAAGGCTGTAAATACAATTTATGGCTGCTGCAGCCTGCGGTGCTCGGAACATGGGACCCTTCCAAAAGCACGTGTGCCTTTTCCTTACTTAGAGGTTTCACCATTTGGGAACATTTGATCCCCTGTCAGGTTTTTGGGATGCCGAAATGTCTGTGAACAATGTTGAAAAGCTGACACGCGTTTCAGTGACCTGCTTTGCTCCCCTGGGCCGTGTGCTGCTGTTTTCTGCACGCTCAGTTCAGACACACGTCCTTTCACGGGGCAGAATCCAAGCCCACGGTTCATTTTCAGCCTGTGCGTTGCACAGGACTAGGGTGTGACCTGCTGCAGCCAATATGCCCAAATTTGGCTCCTACCTAGAAATAAATTCATTTTCTCCACTCTCTTGCAAGTTCTGTGACCCAGAATCTTCCTTTAATACCACAGGATCAAGCACCTAGAGGAAAATGTGGCGGGGGGGACAAACAGGAGAGAAGAGAACAGCAACAAACAACCATACAGGACATTGCTGAAGGTGTTCCCATATTTCCCTTTCCCAGGGGATGTCCAGCTGCTCCTTCCAGCCTGTCCTGGGTGTAATGGGCAGCCCCCACGTGCCCCAGGCCCCTTCTGGCTTGTCCAAAAGGGCTGGGGGGATGGAAACTTCGCTCCTTCCAGCCTCGGTTTTCAGTTGAAACCCTTGGCGACGTTTCTGTTTTGCTTAAGATCAAGTTCCACCTTCTCCCTGTGGTGCAGGAGCCTGGCTCGGGTCTCAGAGGTCTCTGGCACTGGCAGCAGCCTCCAGAGCAAGTGGAACTCTGGGGGTGATGGGAGGAACTGCTTGGTGCTGCTGGCTCTGCTGGGGAGCAAACCCCGCTCGCAGACACAGACTGAGCAAAACCATCTCCTGTCCCCGTGGCCTGGAGGCAGTGAGGGGTCCTGGGGAGAAAGCAGGACAGAGGCAGCCTGGGGAGCCATGGGGGTAAAACTCATCCTGACAGAGAGGGGGGAAACAGGAGCATCCCCCCCCAGCCCGGAGATGAGACCGTTAAACTCAGTGACAGCACAGAGAGGGATTTTCTCTCAATAAAGTCTTAAAGGGTTTTAAAGACTTAACAAAAATAGCTTTGAACGGTGCCTGAAATGGTTCAGCGCTGGGGCTCCAGGCTTTGAGCAGTGTTGTAGGAAATTTTCTGATGGAGCATTTCCATTGGAAATGGCGGTTCCAGGGAGCTGAGGACATTTCGCAGGGATAGACTGATTTCAAGGACATTTTAACGTGGATTTTGTTTTGCTACTGCTGATAGTTCTCTTCGGTGTTGATCTTTGCATTTCACCAAATATTTAACAAGTAACAATAATATTTGCTAAGAATATCAAATTTCAGCAGACTTTGAGGCGTGACTTTCTCGATTCAGAGCACCATTTTAACGACCATTTTCTGCGCAGGATACACGCTGCTTTCCAGCTGGTTTTAATCTCCAAATGCAAAGCTTCCCTGCGATTGTTGCTTTGAATGATGTCGATTCAGGATGATGAAAGCACTGGTGGTGACGTCATTCCTGCTGTTTGGCCACGGGAAGCTCCTGCCCTCGGTGGCGTTGGCACAGGGAGCACCGGGGCTGCAGGAGCCCGGTGACAGCGGGAGGACAAAACGGTGCCACATGCGTGGCTGTGCATTATTATTCTCCTTGGCTGTGCATTTTTCTCCTTGGCTCTGCCTTCTGACTCTTCCAGGGGTCCCCACACACCCGAAGCCAAGGGAGTGGCAGGAGAAGCTGAGGGGAAGCAGAGCAGTGGGAGCCCCATGGCCCCACAAGGCAGTGTCTGTAAGGGTCCCCATTCCCGCAGGGATGCCCCCAAAGCATCCCAGGGCTGCTGGAAAGGCTGGCAGTGCAGCAGCAGCACCCAGACAGCCCTTCCCAGGGGATTTATTCCTTGGACTGCTCCCTTGCGCGGAGGCTGATGAACCAGGGTCTTAATTGGTGGGAATATGGGAAATAAGGCTGAAATGAGGGTGAGGGAGAAGTGGCTCCGGTAAGAACCTCACAGGCAGCCACAGCACCCAGGTTCTGCAGAAGGGCAGAGCTGGGGAGAAGACCCCAAGTGCCCAGGAAAACTTCCAGAGGCGCACGGGACCACGGCGTTCAACTCCTGCAGGATTTGTCAGCAGCATGATAAGGGCGGCGATAGGGGGATAACGGCGGCGATAGCGCTGCCATCAGAGCTGATGGTATCACACCGGGGCTGAATGGGCTCCGGGAAGCTTGGAGCTTTCCTTTGGAGCCTGAAGGAAATAAAGCCCTTGGTACAATAAGCGGATCAGATAAGCCAGGAGAAAAATGGAATTGCATAAAGTAAAAATAACTCATCTCTCCGGTTTTTCACCGCACACAAAAAAGCAAAAGCTGATCCCGAAAGATACCTGCTGCTGCTGCCGCTCTGGGGATCTTGCTTTTATGAAAACCAGGGAGATCTGGAGCTGGAGTCAGCACATCGCCCCTTGCCATCCTTCCAACAGCACGCAGGGAAGCTCTGAAACCCAGGAAATGCTAATACTATATTTTATTACATTTTAAAGAGACAAAAATCCTCTGGCTCGAATCCGCTGTGCAAAATAAACACAATTTGAGTTCTCTCTCCGCACGCCGGGGCACTCGGTCTGCTCACACAGAGTGACTGTAACATAACGCTTTCCTAAGGGCTCCCAAGCTCCAGCGGGGCCCCAGCCTGACTTGGGGAAGGAATTGGGTTCACATAACCCTCACTTAAAAAATAGACTGGCACATTTTTGCTTTATCAAACTCTATTTGCAAAAGGCTTGGGCTAAATGATCTGAAAAGGTTATTTTGAAACAGGGTCACCCTCACTGCCACAGGTCTAATAAAACAAAACTATGGCCAAATTAGAAACATATTTCATCTAATAGGGGAAAATATAATTGGTGAATCTGTCTGGTGTTTGACCTACAGTATTTATGCTAAATGAAAGTTTAAATATATCACAATGCAGCACGAACAAGAAAAGCTGCATTCACTCTCTGTTCTGTGGTTTGATCCCTTCCCCTTAACCCTTAGCTCCGCACGAACGCCAACATCAGCATTAGCTTTGGCTATGCTGCTCAGATGCTGTGAAAGAGAAGGGATGGCCAAGGGCTGCAGGAGTGATGAGTGATTCTGGGAAAATCCCCGGGAAACCAGAAGGGGGTTCAGAAACTGCTACGGGGTGTCCCTCTAAAACTGAGGCCCCTCGGGGTGGGGAGTCTGACATCCAGCTCTGACCCTCTCCGTGTGCCTGGTGAGATTTGAAGCCAGGACCTGACTGATGCTGGACAGGAGGATGAGGGGCTGCTGTGTGGGGGTCCTGGCTCTGCCATCCTCATGGCACACAGAGCCACGTGGGCACAGAGTGGGTACCGTAAAAATAGGGATTTCTCATCTTCGGAGTGAAAATATCACGCCCTGGTCAGGAACATAGCGTGCAGGGCTGGTGCTGAGCTCACGTGCACTCACTGATGATGCAGGAGGTGCAATTTGTGGTCAACCAGCTGTTTGTAATTCCCATTGCCCAGAGATCCCCTCCTCCCACCCCCAAATAATTTATGTTCCGCATAAAAGCGAGAGGATCCTTGAGCAGCAGTGATGGATGAAGGAGATTATTAACAAGGATATCATTTTAAGAGAGTCTGTCTTTTGGTTCCTCGCCGTTACATAACATTTCATAAATTTCATAACAGATTGGTTCCTGACTGGTTCACCTGACAACAGCACCTCAGCCAGCCCGGTGGATTGCAGGGTGCCATGCTCTGAACCCCAGGCTGAGCAGAGTTCCTGGGCTCCATTCACAGGGATCTGCTTTCCATGGACCACACGGGTCCTGCTTCCCCAGTCCCGGGCCTGGCTCAGGTGAAAATAGCTGGAACAACCACAAGGGAATGTTGTCATCGCCTCTCGCCGACGCACAGAGAGGATCAGGTGAGGTTTTGGCAATGCGGCTGAAACAAGCACAGTTTATCCAGGTCTAGACACCAGCTCCAATCCCCAGTGTTGGTGTCAGTGCTGCAGAGTCCCCATCCAGAGTCCCCATCCTCAGCCAGGAGGAGAAGCCAGCCCACCTCCAGCCCCTGCCTGCCCCCCACCCCTCAGCTCCCCCCAGCACGAGGGGCTGGTTGGACAAACAGCACCGAGCACCTTCCAGACACAGCTCCCTCCATCCACAGCTCCCTGCCTTCCCTGCCTGCAGCCCCCACCCGGAGCTGTTTCAGGGGATGGTCTCCCTCCCCCTTGCACAGGGGAGGAGGAGGATGGCAGGGATGCACGGAATCCGTGAGGAGCTCTCCTGACAGGGACATGTGCTGGTCCCTGTGTTCCCCTGCGTTCGGCAGAGCCCTGTAGCTCAGCCAAAGGCACACAGCTATGATTCATCCCTCACAGGAGTTCAGGCTGAAAACAAAATCCTCAACCAAACAATCCTTTCAACTCTGATCCCCAGTAAATGGCCTCCTCGGGCAGGAGCAGGGATGCACAGCTCTTCCCACTGGGACACCTGGGAAGGGCAGTGCAGGGGCAGGACCAGGCTCTGCTCGCTGGGCCTTGCTGAGCCGAGAGAGACACAGTGAAATCCCGAGCAGAGCAGCAGGACTGCAACCACGAGCTGAGAAAATGGACCGGGGAGACAGGGATCTTCTTTCTTTTCCTTTATCTCCCCCTTTTTTTTTTCTTCAAAAACCTTCATGTGGAATAGAAAGGGGCTAATTAAATTCTTTTGCTGAACATATTTAGCGAGTCTTTCAGAGAAGTGATTGCGCTTGGCCGCAGTCCAACAGCCAGGAGATAGGATTGTGCTCAGGAACAGGCAGAGCAGAGGGCTGATTTAGGAGGATCCAGGCAGATCCCAGCTGACAGGGTCTGGCCTGTCTCAGGCACTGTGGGAGGAAGGATGAGGGTGGCCAAGGTGGCTTTCTTGAATTCCTAGTGCGTGAGGTTAAGGCGGATCTCGTCTCCGTGACATCCTCCGGGGCTTAATTTACAGCGTGCCCCGAGCGTGCGCCCACAACCCCGACCGCGCTGCCTCCCCGGCACTGAGTTATTGTCTAGTCAGCACCGAGCATCCCATGCATCCAAAAATCAGCAAAACTGCTGCTTGCACCAGCAGCCCCGAGGCCGCACTCAGCCCTGCACCAACGCCAGCTGATGCAATGGATCCCGGCCTTGTTCGTATTCAACAGGCACCAAAACCACGGCTGAGCTCGGATGCTGGGCTGAGCTGATTTCCAGGCTGATTTCCAGCTCAATTCCAGGCTCCTTGACTGGGTGCTGGCTGTCCCAGGGTCGGGACCCTCCACGCAGGACTGTGGAATGATGTGTGCTGCCCTCTGCAAGTGCTCCCGGCTGGGGGCACGGCACCCAGCGCCCCTCCAGAGTCTTGGGGATGCTCTGCAGGTACCGGGGTGCTCAGGAGCCCGGGGGCCACAGCACCAGCACGGGCGCAAGGAGGAGGCACAAGGCAGCCCGGCCCTGAAATCCCCCTGCATTCCTGTGGTGGGGGGTTCCCCTCGGCCAGCCCCTGTCGCAGGCACCGAGGGACACCCCGGGCCCTGCGGGGAGGCACATTTACATCACCTCAGCACATTTCCATCTCTTCACCTATTTCCGGGGCAAATTGCCTGGTTTTATGGCGCCTGACCGGCTCCCTCGGGGACAGCATTAGACGGGCAGGCAGTGAACCACGACAAGAGGTTTTGCTTTTCCCACAAGGTTCCTGTGAGAAAGCCCTCCCTTCTCCTCGCCCTCCCTCCCTCCTTCTGCCTTCATCTCATCTCCAAGGGCGCTGTGCTCGGTCCCTCCCACCCCCGGGTGCTGAGGAGCCCCACGTTTCTCCAGAGCACCCACCAGCACCGAGAGCTGCACCCCAGTGCTCGGCTGCTCTCTGGGCAGGCTTTTCCCCCAGATTTCAGCTCTTTGGTGTGAGTGGCCCTTGTGCAGCAGCAGCCTGGAAATGGCTCTAAAGCCTGAGATGTGCCAGGCACAAATCCTGCTTCCTTCATCCCAGGGCCCTGACCATCACCAGCCTCAGGGCACCGAGGGCTGTGCCAGCACTGGAGCCTGGCAGCCGGCACCACACCGTCCCCAGCACTGCTGTGTGTCAGGAAGGGGCCACAGGACTCCCAGACAGCCCTGCTTGGGTCAAGCTGTGTCCTGGGGCAGTGGCTGCAGTGACTGTGCTGCCCAGCAGCATTCCCAGGAGCACTGGAGATCCCATGGGAGCCAGAGCCCCAGCAGGGCCAGTTAGACAACGCAGGATGGTGGCCCCTGCACACACTCCTCAGAGCTGGGACTCCCAGCACCTCACTCACACGAGGCCCTGGACTGGGAACATCCTAACAGAGATGGCTTCAGCCCCAGCAGATGATTCAAATTTGTTGTTAACCCATATTTATTTGGACTGATAATAGCAGGCAGCCCTCCAGTTGTGCCGGGAGTTTTACAATAAAGCCCACACTATCAAAAGCAAATCGATTAATGGGGATATTGTGGCCCCACCCATCCACGTGGTTCCCACTGGCATGTCCAGGTCCCTCCAAGATGGGATCTCCCCCATTGCAGGTCCTGGACCAACTTCTCCGAGAGTCCCCTCAGCACCACAGGCTCCCTCAGCCCCTTCTCCAGCTACAGCTCCTTTTTAATTGCCTTCAGAGAGGAGCAGTGACACTCTCCGCAGGGAGGATTGATTTAGACATGCAGTTTTCTCCACAGACTTCGCAAACGGTTGTAACAAGGTCACAGAGAAAAACAATTTTATCCTCTGATTACTGTAACATGATATGAGCTTGGAATTGCATCCACTTGGACTATTTATTTAGGCATTGCTTGTCTGGTCCCTGAAGGAAACTCCTCACAAGCACAGGCAGACAGGGCAAGGATTGCTCCCAGTGTTTCCCAGTGCTCCCCAGGCACCTGCAAGGGCAGTTTCTGGGTGCTGGAACAGAGCTGCTGCAGCTCCAGCACCAGCAGAGCTCAGCAGGGTGCAAGGCTCAGCCACTAAAAAGTGAGGTGCATTTCCACTGGATGGTCTCTGGATGAGGAACATCTTCCTGCATCCTTTTTCGTGAGCCCAGAATGGCCTGTTTAGAAAGTGCAGCAGGGGAAGCACACAGCTCATCACCTCTTCCTGATCAAGCCAAATCCACACAGAAAAATGAATCCAGCACTTGCGGGTACCTCACTGTGTGAGAATACTCACCCAGAGTGAAAAATTAGACATATTCAGTGAATTGTCAAAATAATGGGAATGCAACAAGGTCAGAATACTGAGACATCTGATCATAATCAGCCCTAATTCCAGCAAAGCCACGTTTAAAGGAGATTGTTTTGTCAAAGGTTTTTCATGGCCCGGTGGCTTTGTAGCACAAGGTTGTTTGGTTCAAGTCGTTTCTGATGAACATTTATTATGAAGAGGAAATGTCACATCCATTCCATGCCGTGAAAGTTCATAAACTTGCCCAGATAATTTAAGAACTTCTCAGCCCATAACCTGTTGCCTCAGGAATTATTTAAATGCAGAGGACAGGCAGAGCGTGAGCTGGGACAGTGGCACCAGCACTCACTGAGGGATGCCAGGACTGGAGAACACAGGTACAGAGGGAAGCCCAGGGATGCCCACCTGACACAGAGTTCCCCCCACCACCTGGGAATGGACTGGGCACTGGCACTTGGCGTGGAAAATGTGGACAGCAGTGCCCAGGGTGCCAGCAGAGGAGGGTGGGTGCCCAGAGATGAGGGGCCGGACAGCACTCAGGAGAGCTTCCCACCACATCCCGCCACGTCCCCGCCGTGAGGGTTAACTCTGCTCGTGAAGGGGGTTTTGCTGACTCTCTGCTCTTACATCACGGCTGTGCTATGAGGCCTGGCAGGGCTCCCACTCTGCAGCTCCGGGCTCCAGCCTCTGTCAGTTTTGGCACAGGGAAAGGGAGCCTCGGCCAGGGCAGCAGAGAGGGGGCAGAGGCGCTGAGCCCGCCCAAGCCTTTGCTGGGGCTGCAGGGGGTCGGGGTCTCACTGCGGGGATGGAAGGGGCCACAACTCCTTGTGCAGCTCCCAGCTGCTGGCTGGGCTGAGGGCTGAGGGCTGAGGGCTGGGGATGTGGCTCTGCACAGCACAGCTCGGCACGGCAGCGTGGCACAGCTCGGCACGGCATGGCACAGCATGGCACAGCATGGCACAGCGTGGCACGGAACAGTGTGCTCCCTGCGATGCCCTTGGTCCATCGGGATAAATCTTGAATCCGTGCACTTCCACAGGAGCAGTGGAGCCGGAGCCGACCCAGCCCGGCGGGATGCGCCCAGCTCCGGCCCCACGCTCCGACAGCGAGGCACCGGCCTCAGGAATGAACTCACAGAGCAAAACCAGGCAGCCTGAGTCAACTACTCCCTAAAATCATCAATTACACCGTGACAGCCCAGAAGGAGAGGAGGGGAAGTCGGGGACACGCTGCCGAGGGGAGGGGAAGGCCAGAAGGAGAGAGCAGTAGTTAAAGCCCCGCTGTGAATCAGGAGGCACAATGGCATTTCCAGATGCACAGAGCCTCGGGTGGGTGTGTGACAGCTCCAGAGCCGGAGTTTGGAGAGCTGGAGCCGAGCTGGAGCAGCGGGATGAGCGCCGTGGGGGAATGGGGGGGTGTGGTGCTGGAAGGCACCTGGGCCCATGGGGCTCCTAGGCAACATTCATACCCTGAAAGGGACAATAAACACACTGTGGATAAAATTCACAGGTGAGACTCAGCTGGGCTGAGTTGGGATAAGCTGCACAAAGCAGCAAAAGCAAAAGTCTTTTGCAACAGCAAAAGACATGGAACTTGGGAGAATTAAGGCAATGCAGGATGCAACCAAAAGAAACACGGCTGAGAGAGAGCACAGCTGGAAGAGCCAAGACGAGGGAGTGAGAAGGAGGAAACAGGAGGATCTGGGTGGGAGAGGTAAAAAAGATTTCAGACAGAAAATTTGGGATGAGCCTGCAATGACGGATGGAAAGCAAAGATCATTTTTAACCCCGCTGTCGTTTCAGTCCACGGGACCAAGGCAGATCTCAAGCAGTTTGATGCTGAGTCCTGAAGAGCTTGCCCATGCTCTGGACTGCCCCAGATCTGCCATGAGGGACCCAAGGGGATCCACAGCAGGTCCCTGGAGGGGCTCTGAGCTCCCCACTGCTCTGGCACCCCCAGCACAGCCAGGGCACCCAGTGCCCCCTGTGCCATGCCCAGCCCCACAGCACAGGACCCATCCAGCAGTGCCAGACCCACCCTGGACACTGATTGCAGCTGCTGCATGATCACCTTTTAATTGAAAACACAAAAATATCCACAAAGAACCAGCAAGCGTGTCCTCTCCATTTAACATCTGGAACATAAATAAAAGATGGACGGAGAACAGGATTTCTTTGGAGAGTAGGAAACAAAGTGCCTGGCCACTAACTTATTTTTGTGTTCCTCTGTAATGTGATTTCCAGTTCCTTTGGTTATCAGGAACCCCCATTGTTTTCCCACTGAAGAGGTGATTTCAATGCCCAGCGCACTGCAGCCCATGTTTGGGATTCTGGGGTAGTTTTTTGATATCCACTAATTTCTCCATGCTGAGGCAAATTTGTCACACGCATGGGTCTGTTTGATTTCATTAAACAGAATATTTAAGCATAAAAATTGTTTAATCGCCTTGTGTCATTATGAGATGAATTTCATTTTGCATACATTTGCATATTTCATCAAAATTAAGGCTGCTAATATGCAAATGAGAGCCAGGTTGCGGCTGAGGTGTTTATTGTAATAGCTGCAGGCTGTTCCACTTGAAAAGCTTCTGGGCGGCGCAGCAAAGGGGGTGCAGAGACCCCTCTGAACACCTTTTAGAATCAATTTGCTGGTATTTCTCCCCCTAACGTCCCCCAAAACTGCCGGGGTCTGGGGTGAGCACCCGGGAGCTGGGATGGGCACCCAGGGCCTGTAATGAGTATTTGGGATCTGGGATGAGCACCTGGCTCACACCCCAGAGCCTCGTCCCTCTGAGCTGGGAAAATCTCTCCCTCTTCCCTTCACTGCAGCAAGAGCCATTGCAATAAAAACAGCCCCAGCCTCATCCCTGTGGTAGGAAGATCCCCCCCAGGGCCAGGGATGCCCCCAGGAAGGCCTCTGGGGCTGGAAAAGTCCCAGAAATTGTTTTTCCCCCCCCAAATCCTGGGGAATGAGGCGTCTCCCTGCTCTCATTGAACGCAGTGAAGGTCAAGCACCAAGTTCCTTCAGACCCATTCGAGAGGCCCAGACAGACAAATCATGAAAATCAATCCATAGTGGCTAATTAATGCAGCCTTCATTAGCACGCAGCAGCTGAACGATCCACAGCCAGCGCTCTGTGCTTCGCGGCAGCCCAATAAATCGGGATGGATCCCATTCTCCCAGCACCAGGCACTGCCTCACTTTTCTTCCCTGATCAATGCAAAGGCCTCCCCAACCCCAGCACCATCAGCACTTTCCCTGCTCGGAGTGTGAAGCTCCAGGAATTGTATATGATGTGGCATCAGGCCCTCACATTTCATTTTTGAAATCCATTCTTTGCTAGTTTTTAGTTAGAGATTTTACGCTCTTAGCCCATTCCAGAGCCCCGTTTTTGTAAAGAGCCTCCCTGTGCCTTGGGCAGCTGTTGGGCTGTGGATGCTGCAGGAGCAACACACAGAACCCTTGATGAGTGATCAGCTCCTTCAAATGGAGTTTAGCAATTAAAACAACATCCCTCCATCCATCCATCCATCCATCCATCCATCCATCCATCCATCCATCCATCCATCCATCCATCCATCCATCCATCCCTCCATCCCTCCATCCATCCATCCACCCATCCATCCATCCATCCATCCATCCATCCCTCCATCCACCCATCCATCCATCCATCCCTCCATTCATCCCTCCATCCCACACAGAGCCCATCCTGCTGACCCAGCCCCCGGCTCACAATGCAGAGGTGCAGAGCAAGCTCCTGCCTGGCCATGGACAGTGTGAACAGCACAAAGGAAGGAGCTCGTGGCAATTTTTAAAGCTTTTGGAATTCACATTTAAAGCACAAGGGGCATTTTCAGCACTCGTTAGTCAAATCAAAAATCATATCATCACATCTCCAAAGAAAACTCGAGCAGTGTCTTTGCTTTCGTGCTCAGAGATAAGCCCTGCCTGGCTATTAAGCAGGGGTATTCCTGGGTTTTTAGGGGGATTTTTGTAAATATTAGCCCTGAATGGCCACTCTACAGCGATTTATAAGGGAAGGTAACCCTGCACTCCCACAGCACAAGAGCAAAGGAATGCAAATCCCAGGGCTACTCCCAGCGTGTCTCCTCACACGAGGAAAGGGAATGGGACCACCTTAAGCCTGTCTGAGAGACTGAGGCGCAAAGGTATTTGTTTAAAAAAAAGTGTAGTGATTGCAGAGAAAAGAGAAACCTGAGAGCTCCTTCCCGAGCAGTCAGACAGGGTCACCAAAACCAGACTAAATAGTCTGACTGAGGGCAAAGCGCGGGGCTGGCTGAAAACTGATCCTCGGGATGGAGGAGCAGCCACAACCAGCGGGGCAGGAGGGCCGGGTGGGAAAGCAGAGCCACCGGAGGGAACACGGTGTGGCAGAGCCACTGGAGAGGGGCTGGAGATGCCACAGAGCCACCAGAGAGCAGCAGGAGGGACCAGAGAGTGGCTGAAGGGGCCGTGGTGTGACAGGGCCACCAGAGAGGGGCTGGAGGTGCCACAGAGCCACCAGAGAGCAACAGGAGGGACCAGAGAGTGGGTGAAGGGGCCATGGTGTGACAGAGCCACCAGAGACAGGCCAGAGGGACTGGAGAGTGTCAGGAGGGATGGGAGAGCATCTCAAGGGACCACAGTGTGACAGAGACAGTGAGGAGCAGCCGGAGGCAAAGACAAACCCAAATCCCTCCAGTGCCTGGGGGAGAGGAACAACTCAGAGAGAGGTCATAACTCATCTTTATTTCAGAGACCTGAAGCCAAATCTAGGAGCTCCTGCGAACTGGCTGCTGTAGAAGCAGACTGAGGTCCGTGTTCTCCTCATGGCTCAAAACTTCCCAGTATCTCCCTGATAGCTGCCGTTTTTTCCCAAAAGGCTCGCCTTGCTCTCAGCCTAGAAGGACCTTTCCCAGTGGTCTCAGAGAGCAGCTGCAGAGGAGCTCCTAAGGAGCAGAGACTTCACTCTCTCACCACAGCTGGGGACCATCCCCACCAACAGTCACACACCAGCATCTCCCAGAACGCACACATTTCTATTTTTGTTTCAGAAAAGGACTGAAATCACAATTTACTCCTTGCCCAGAAGCCACATCCCTACTACAAGGCCAACCCACACAAAGTTTACCCAAACCCAGTTCTCCGCAGGGCTAAGACCCTCACCCTTCACTTGCCCCATGTTCCCACCTGCGAGGAGCAGGATTGCAGGAACAAGCCCCCCACAACCTATAAAAGCCAGCTGTGAGCCCTGTAGCCTCATGCTGAGCCAGGCTGAGGGGCTCTTTTGGGATCCTGGGCGTTCTTGAGGGCTCCCTGCCACACCCTGCCCAGTGCTGGCCCATGACAGTCTGTGCCATTGCCAGTGTCACCATCTTCCTGAAGGTATTTGCCCTCTATGTCTTTGTCTCTTGCTGCCCTGCAGGGTTTGGGGTTTTATTTTGCCAATTCCTTTTGCTCTTCTGAAATTTTTTACCTTTTTTTTCTACTCTTTAGTTGGTTTCTCCCCTTTTTGGAGAAGAACTTTGGGAGCTGAAGGGCATTCCCCTGAGTGTGCCCATGGCTGGGACGAGGGGAGCACACAGGGTTACAGAACCAGCAGCAGATGACTGAGTAAACACGAGGCGCTGCCAGAGATCAGGCAAGCAAGAAACACACGGTCAATTCTTTTAACTTACGACTGCACTTAATTACTGCCTTTCCTCCCTTCATAAGCTACATATGGGATTAATAATAATGCTGAATCAGATATGGTCTCTCACAGAAATCATGGAATCGTTTGCGTTGGAAAAGACATCTAAGATCATAAAGTCCAAACATTCCCCCCAGCGCTGCCAAGGCCACCACTGACCCAGTTCCCCCAAGTGCCACATCCACATGTCTCTTAAATCCTGCCAGGGATGGTGACCCCACGCTGCCCGGGGCAGCTGTGCCAGGGCTGGACAGCCCTTTAGGGTAAGGAGCTACTCGAGGCCATTTCCTCTTCTCATGATGCTTCTTCCAACCCCACCTGGCTTCCCCCTCCTGTCAGGGAGTTGTGCAGAGCCAGAAGGTCCCCCGTGAGCCTCCTTTTCTCCAGGCTGAGCCCCTCCTGCTCCCTCAACTGCTCCTAACATGACCCTTCCCCAGCTCTGTGATGTTTCATTGTGGTTTCACTGCGCTCCATCGGTCACTCTGGGCTTTACCTGGGCACAGCAGTGGGTGCAGCACTCAGGGACACCTCAGCAGCAGGAAAACGCGATTCCAAAAGCCCAAATTATGTGCTAGGCTATGTCTGACTGTTTACCTGTGATGTTTGCCAACTGCTATCTCATTAGCTGTACAGGAAATATAATTGATATTTCTGCAGAGACGTGACACTTGTGCCTTTGCTGAAACTGGAAGGGTTTCTCAGGGCTTCACATCACTCCTGTTCGCTGCTTCCCATAAGTGATACTGCCTCGTTTTGGGAAGGATTCCAAGAAATAAGAGCTTACCAGAGAGGCCTCTTGAAAGTATGGGCAGCTTTATGTCAGCCTGGGAGCTCCCTCAGACACAAATCTTCTGGAGGAAAGAGTGGATTCTCTGCTGTTTGCAAAAGGGCCACAAATGGGAAATAAAATGTTTGTGCAGCTCTTTAATGTGAAAAACATCCATTTTGGAGCAGATTCTGTGTCTAGTCTGGGTGAGACGGAGCAGGCAGCCTGCAAGGGGCTGCAGAGGGAGGGGAGGGCTGTTTTTGGAGATCCCTGCAGCCCTGACCACTGGGTCAGGACATGGACTGGTCCGAGCCCTGGTAACTGGGATGTCCCCAGTCAGGGAAGCAGTGCAGTGCACGTGTCCACATCTGGTGCCAGATGTGCTGTGTCTGGGGGCCTGTGTGATGCAGGGGGGATGCAGAAAACCCTCTCCCACTTCTCCCTCTCACTCCGGTGAGAAGCAGTGCAAGGCAATTTAAATTCCTCTGGGGATCACAGCTACTTACTGCCATCCTGAAACCTCCCTCCAGGCACTCTCACTGCTCCCCTCTTGTCATCAAAAGGTATTTTTGCCACTTGCAGACCTTCTCTTCCCCACGTCCAGCAGCAAAGGGGCAAACGTTGCTTTCCCTTGGGAGGTGACCCAGGGGTGGAGGTGTCCTCGTGGCACTGGGGTGAAGGGGCACCACGGCTGGGTGAGCTCTGCCACCAGCGAGGACACGTGGGGCTGCACAGCAGGGCTGGCCACAGAGAGCATGAGCAGGATTTCTGTCAGCAGAAGGAAGAGTGTTTTGGGGCACAGCAGCCATCCCCAGCCAGTTCCGAGCCCGAGCTAAGCAGGTATTTCTGTACCTGTCTGCAAGAGCAGCTCTCCCCTCGGGACACGTCACAAACCTGTAGGAGAGAAGAATTTCTGGTTTGGTGGTTTTGTGTTCCTCATGCTTTCCTGCTCTTTATTTTGAGAAAATACCGGGCTCCACTAAAAGGAGGAATTCTGTGCAGAGCATTCCGTGTGCTGGGCACGCTGTGACAAATGGCTCTGCTGCCGTGGCCGCTCCCTCTTCTCTCCTTCCACTCATCCAACAGTTTCTGGTGTTATTTCTTGCCATAAAGCCTCATCACCTCTCTTTTGAGATTTGCATGGAGTTCATACATAATAAGGCTTTTTTTCCCTGGGATGAAATCTCTTGAAATCTGATCCATGAACACATCTAAACAGGCACACTAACAGGAAACTCGGAGATATGGAAATGTAAATGAGTCCCCAATCAATAAAGGTAATTATAGTGAGAGATAGACTGACATACAGTATCTTGAGGCTTTTTTCCTTGTCTTCCAAGGGGCTCCCCAGAGGCACCACAGACACTGGTGAACGCCCTTCCAAGGCTTACTATGGCTGGGGAGAATTGTTCCCTGGAACAGGCACAGGAATGATGCTGCCAAGCCCACAATGTGCCCACTGCCACCAGAGCCAAACCTCTCCAGCAGGCTGGGGGCAAGGAATCTGAGTGCAGTCGTTGCCGAGGGATTTTCAATTCTGCAGTTCAATTTCTCTTTGACATCCTATTTTTTTTTTTTTTTTGCTGTAATTATAGCCAGCGTGATGAAGAGATCAGCATTATTTAACTTGCTTTTTACCTTTTAAAAGATGTCACTAATTTTGCCCAATTAGCCATGGGTTTTAGCAGTTCTAAATACAAACTGCTGCCAAGTTTTGCAGAACCCAGAAGGAGAGAGAGGTTGGCCCTGTCCCCAGTGGTTGGCTGTCAGTGACTGCCTCACCTGTGTGTTTCTTCCAGGGATGATGGATCAGATCACCCAGGATTTTCTGCTGTGGCCGGTTGGTCAATGGGCACTGGGAGCAGAAGAGTGGAGGAAGTGCAGAAAAGCCTGAAATGGGAACAGTGGAGAGGAACCAATTAAATACACAGCAGCTTTGTTTGAGTCAAGAGCTCCCTGAGCTGGGTCCCCACATCCCTCCAGGATGTTCTCCATGTCCAAAGGGGCTGAGGGCACTCAGGGGTCAGTGAGGAACCCCCACACTCCAGTCCTGTCTGAGCACAGCCCAGATGTGGCTGGGTCTCAATGAATTTGCTCCCAAGCCTGGCTGTGTTTCAAGAGCTTTGTCCCTCGTGCACAAACCTCACTTCCTGCCTAGCACTCGTCTGGATCATCTTTATTTGAGAGAGGAGCTTCTAAACTTCCTCAATAAAGTTAATCGTGTTTGAATGAGAGAAATAGTTCCTAGTGCAAGCTTCAAGAAAGACCTTTAAAATTTTCCTGCTTGAACCTCTGTCCCTCGCATGAGGCATGATGGACGCCTACGAGGTCATCTCCCCATCTGCTCTCAGCTCCTGCAGAAGACACGTCTGACAACTTTGACGCAACCCCAAACCCAACGCATCTCTTCCTCCACAGCAGTATTTTAAATATATATATCTGCGCTTGGAGAGGAGCAAAGCTGTGAAGATGGCGGTTAAGGTCATGCCTTTACGGGTGGTTAAGGTCACACCATATGACACATGTCAGATGAAAAGCTCGAGGAAGAATATTCAGCCAACTGCTCGGAGCAGTTTTTCATCCTTCTGCGGATGCTCAGCGCTCTTCCCGCGGAGCAGCTCCGGACACTGAGTGAGCCCATCCCTCCCCGCTTGCGGGGCAGGAAATGTGTTTGCTGCAGCACCAGCAGAACCAGCCACCTCTAACAAACGTGAAATGCCGGACTTTCTCCCCTTCTTCCCTCTCACAGCCACATTTAACAGAGCCAAGAGCGGATATGGCTCCTACCCATCCTCCTTCGCTTTGTGCGCTCCCTGGGATGGGAGGGGGCTCTTGAAGCTGCTCCGGAGCAGGACGGACCTTGCTGTAAGGGAGCAGGCTCCGTGTTGCTCGGGGTCAGCCTGGTGTCCCGGCAGCGGCAGTTTGCACTTTGGGGGTGCTCAGCCCCGCAGGATCCCCACGCCGATAGCAGCCGATAGCCCGGAGCGCTCCCGGCACCGGCACCAGGCTCGCACTCTTTGCCGCTCCGAAGTACAGATGGCTCCGGGGTGGCTTTTCTTGGCACCTCCCCGCAAAGCCTAGAGAGGGCATCTGCTGAAAACAACTGCTTTGGGATGGCGGCGGCCCGGGCCGCTCCCTCCCGGCGCTCCCATCTGGAATCGCGCTGACCCCGCGGCCGCGGGCGCCGGGTTAAACGCGAGAGCTGCAGCTCTGCACCTCCAACAGCTCCAGGCAACGAATGGATTTCATGCGCAGCCCTCCTGTACCTCTCCTTGATGTTCTGAGGCAATGAGAAAGAAGTGTTAAATTTGTTCTTGGCTACTTTTCCTTGCAACTCCCAAAGGCACCGGTTACAAACTGAATCAGTTATCAGCTAGTTAGGCTGGCAGTTCCCGAAGGTACCGCATGAATACTGATAGGGACCCATGCATTATTCAGTGCGAAGAGCAGAGGAAAATGAGCAACACGTCCAAAACAAGAACAGCAGTGGCAGTAAGGGAATAATTAGCGAGCTGTCACTTGTCCCTGTCAGTATTCCCTCCCTTAACACATAAGGGAAAATAATAAAAAAGGGTAAGATCATCTTGCAAGCTCTGCTCTTAAATATGCAGCTGGTAGGTTAAAATACAATGATAAAGGGGAGAGGATAGAGAGCTCTGATACAGTTTTCAAAAGATATGGCCTCCATTTCCATGGAGACTGTGGGGTTTTTTTATTTTTTTTAATCCCACAGGCACTGGGTTATACAATAAGTCCCTGCCTTAAATATCAGCCCATGTGCAACAGCATGAAAGGGACGTGGCTCTAACACGGGAGTTTATCCCAAGGAAAATATTTAGGATTTTTTTTTTCCCCTCCCTTTGTACAAAACACTACTGAAGTCGATGTATTTTAGAGAAACCAGGTTGACTGAAACTGGCTTTGCTGAAAGACTCTGCAGCTCCAGTGCAGAGCGTGAGAGCAGGGGAATCCTGCAGCCAGGGTGGTGTTCCCGGTGCTGCTCCCCCATCCCAGCCCCTTCCCCTCTCCGGAGGGGCTGGGGGCAGCGGGAGGCAGCCGAAACCGCAGACTAGAGAACTCAAATCAAGTTAATCCGGAGTAAATTTTTAACTAATGAAGCAGTTTGCGGGCTGATGAGAGCGAAGTCATTCTGCAGCAGTGCCCAAGCAGCCTCCAAAGCTGCTCAGGGGGACGCAGCCGCGGCTCCGGTGCCCAGGGGCGCAAGCGCCCGCTGTGAGCAGCGCTCTGCCCGCGGTGCCGGGGAAGGGTGGCACACATCCTGCGGGGTCCTGGTCCTGCTGGGACCCCTGGGGCTCTCGTTAGGACAGCAGTGAGCGCTGCTGCACGCTCAGGCTCCATCCCCGCAGAGCTGCGCGGGTCCATCTGCCTCCACCACAGCCCCTCCGTCTTCGCCTGCAGCGGCCCTCAGAGAGCTCCGCGCTGCCAGGCTCGTTCCGAGCAGGGAAGGGATTTGTGCGAGGCACAGAGATGCTGTATTCACAGCAATGCTAGCGCTGACTTCCCTAAAATACCCTGACATGGATCCCTCCAAACAATCTGCTACATCACGGCGAAGCTGCAGTCGAGCGGAACGGGGAGGCGAAAGCGCCTCTGAGCATGTGGCCCACCGTGGCTCCAAAAATGTCGGGATTCGCCAGCAGATTTCAACCCTCTCACACAGAGAATGGCCACAGAGATCATCGCCAGCCACTGCAGTGTTTAGCAAAGCCATTAGTTGGCCTGGGTTATTTCGGAGCTCTGCAACACTTACTGAGGACCCACTTGCCCTGTCCTGTGCCCTGATTTCTTAAAAGGAAATTCTGGCGAGCCTGCCGGCAGCAGCAGGTCCTGCAGGGAGCGGGATGGAGGTGAACTCCATCCAGGAACTCCTGGCTAGGGGTGCGGGGTCGGGGTGCTGTGGGAGGGACCGGGGAGCTGCCTCTGACAACGGCTTTAACTCAAAACAACAGGAAAGAAAACAAGGAGAAGCTGGGAAGGCTTAGCAGGAGTGCCTGCAAATGGCGCCTGTCCAGCTCCCCAAAAATCAGGAGAGGTTCTTCAGCAACGCTCTTCCCACACTGGGAGGATGTCTCATTCCTAGTTCCTCTTTTTCCCCCAAAATACATTCCATTGTTTTTCCCTGCTCCTGCCTGGCAGCCCGTGGGATAACAGCTCTCCCTATATAGTCTCACACTATAAAAATGCACACAAAGTGAAGCATTTTCATACCAGGTTTTCCTAATCCCTTTCTAGCTCCTGACTAATCCTGCCCAGCCCAGCCCCTGCCGTGCCACAGCTCCCTCTGAGATTGTGCCACAGATTTGCTCAGATGACTCCGTTTGATTGGCACTCGATGGTTTACACAGTCCCCTATTGAACCCTGCTTCCAGCACAAATCCATGGGAAGGTTTTTGCTCATCAAACATCTTTCTGGCTGTCCTTAAGCCACTGGCGAGGTGGCCATTTTCCTTATCCATCACATGCGCTCTGCGTCGTTCCAGGTCTTTGATGAATGATTCTCTGGATAATGTATTTCATCCCACCAAGCCCGTGTATGTACTGGGAAAAGAAAACTGGAGAGATTTCACATCAACTAAACAAGCATCTCTGGTGTCAAGTGTCTGTGTTTTTGCATAAGCACCCACCAGTTCTTCTCGGTCTCCCTCTGAATGAGATCCCCGCACGGATGAATATTCATGAGAATTAAATGGGAGAGCTGCGATTTTCAGCAAAGGGAAACTTTCCTGCTGGAGGAGGAGTGTACTTTTGCTGATGCTTCTCTAGTGTGTGCTCATCCCCAGGTGACACCTTCCACGCTCCTGGGACAGGGCTAGGGAAGCCACTCGCAGCTGACCCGCAGCCCATCCCATCCCATCCCTTTCTTGCCGACAAGGCAAGAGGTGCAGTGCTCTGATGGCCCCTGACCTCCATGGAGGTCCCAAACCTTAAACCAGCCCAAATTCGGATGGATCATTTGGTTGCAGGACAGATCCTAGGCTCCAAAAAATCCACATTCTAAGAGAGTTTTCTGCCTCGCTCTCGGTTGGATTTGGATGCTCAGCCCGCTCCAGTCGATGCCATCCGTTTTCCCTCCTGTATCTCCCTGTGGCTGGAGCTGCACAGACGGCGGGGCCGGCGCTGCTGGCAGTGTCGTTACTGCTGTCACACACCCGTCACTGACAGGCGGTGGGAGCACCGGGAGCCTGATGTTCCACCGCTCCTTGCCCAGCTCTCCACATCTCCGCCCGGAATTGCAGGACCTTTGTTTTCCAGCTGCGGCTGCGGTTGTGGTTTGATGGCAGGAGGATGCGCGATTTAGCCGGTGGAGAGTGAATAATTTGGCACGGAGCATTCCTTGCTATTCCGCCGAGCAGTCTGTGTGTCAATCGATGGGGTAACAATTATGATCAATGTCAACAGGAAAAAACAAACCCCCACCATTAAGCGAGCACAAATGTGCACAGGCACAAAGCAGCCTCGCTGCTGCCTTGCTGTGGCTGCCACAGCCGGGTCCCTGCCTGGGGCAGCACCCAGTGCCCCAGGGGAGGGATGGGGCAAGATCACAGACCCGGCTCCTCCTCGGCCAGGCCCTTCCCGATGCTTTGGAATGAACTGCTGAGATGCAGGATTTGGAGTTTGCCAAATCACACTGCGTGTGCTCCCCAGCAGAGGCTGGGTGGGCTCCAGGGCTGGGGAGCACCGGGCACCAGCTCGTCCCACGGCAGCCCTGGAGCAGGCAGTGCAAAACCGTGTCAAAGCCTCTGTGACTTTGCCAAAGAAACTGAGCTGTGACCTGCTTTGCCTTTTTTACACTCGAGCTCCAGCCCCTGAGACAGGACTAGTCAGTCAACAGGCTGGAAAACCTGTGGGGCTCATGGTCCTGGCAGGAGAAAGGTACCAGAAGGGCTGCTCAGGTGGCCCCAGTTCAGCAGCACTGAGCCAGGCTGGTGCTGGTGTCTGGCTTTTCAATGTCAGCTCCATGACCTCTCTGCAGGTGCCTGCAGTGGCCGGATCCCTTCCCAGCTCCTCCGAGATGTCCTGGTGGCCACGGCAGCGTCAGTGCAGCGAGTCCCTCAGCTGCAGGGATGGGGAGGCTGCGGCGCAGTGCCCGGCCAGGCTGGCATTCCTGGCAGGAGCTTGCCTGGCATGGGGTGGCAGCACCTCCCGTCATTAATGCAGCTCAGCCACACCTGAGGTGCCGCTCGGGCGAGATGCAAGAGCATTCCAGAGGAACATTTGATGTCCTCTGTCACTCACTGCCAGGGATAACGCTCCTCGCTGCTGTCACACCGCGCGTGTAGGATGTTGAATTAAACAGTGGGTCTTTTGATGCTGCTGAAGGAACTGTTGCATTAATTATCCATAGAATTTGCACATGCAGCTTATGGAGTGGAAAAGGCTCATTTCCCCCAGACTGATGCACATTTGAATCTCAGCCCCTTCCCTCCGAATCGCCCCTCGCCGTGCTGGGCCCTTCCGATTGTTTATTGATGAACCAAACCTTGGAAGGGTGAGGTCTTTGCCAGGGGTTATTTTTTACTCCCACGTTAGTTAAGGCTGAGAGTATTATTTTACATGCCAATGAATAATTTACCTGCCATTCAAAAACTTACTCAGAAACAATCCTCAGCACGGGCTGGCGTTACCTGTGTGGCTCATGGATGCGGTGGGAAGGTGCTGGATGCAGGAGCCCAGGTGTGCAGCAGGTACCCTGGAAAGCTGCCATGGAAGGAAAGTCCTAAATGGCTGAGTAAAATAAAATGTCCCCAGCACCGGTTTCCACGAGCTGTGGCTGCATCTCCAAATTTATAGCTTATAAAAAAAAAGAATAATTGCGAGACCACATTTTTCACTTGTGCTTTTCCTGAGATCTCTATTTTCCCCTTGGATTCTCCACACCTCCTGATTATTTATAGCATACCAGAACTCCAGCCTTATAAAATACCATGCATGACTTCTCCTTGCACTCAGTGCTCAGGGAGACCAGGCACTATTGGTAAAAGATTTAACTCATTAATAGAGAGAAGCTGGAACAAAGCTCTGTAACTCAGTATTGGCTTCCCCAGCCTGATGGTGTTTATTTAGAAAGCAGCAAAGACACAGGCATGTGGGGCTATAAATCAGCAGAAAATCAAATGCTAACATGTAAATAAATTGCAAATCAGCTGAGAAATTGGTTTCATTTTGAGACGATAAAGCATATTTCTCCTGTACTTATTTTATAAGGTGCCCCTTAAGAATTGTAATATTTCTGTGTGGTAATGATAAACATTAGTGAGTTGCTTTAGAAATGAAAAAATGGCAACCCTGTGGGGATTTGAAAAACATATGCACTTCAAATTTGAAAATCCAATTTAACTGTCCATTATATGGAGAATAAAAAAAGGTAAGGATAGGATAATTTTGCAGTTACACAGCATTTGACTAAATCTGATTCAGGGATGACAGCTACACTTTAAAAGCTACATGTCTGAATGTAAGGAGACAGCAAATCATTTATTTATGATTGTAATCTAGCTCCTGTCTAACAAGTTAACAACTGTGCAGAGTGCTCCCTGAGTGGAGGCAGCCTGTGTAGGCTTGTCAGTTAGCACTTTTAAAAACACTTTTCCTAGAATTTCGGTTTTAAAAAAATAAAATAAAATAAAAGAGACAAAAGAGAGTCCCTGTCAGATTTACCAAAACAAGCAGATGTTAAAATTGCAAAAGTTTGAAGAAACAAATCCTGTTCTCAATTCTATGCAAAGCACCTTGTGCAGAAGGTACACGACAACCGGAGGGGCCGATGCAGGATCTGGTTGTTTGTGCATCCTGAACATGGCAACAACCTCGTGTTTTGTTGGAAGTGTCACTTCTTTGACACCAAAGGCTTGGCTCCTGCTTCCATGTCTGAGGCATTTTGCAGTTTTTGGTGCCCTTAACTCTCTCTGCCCCCCGTTCCCACAGGCCCTGCCCTGGTTCCAGCTGTGCCTCGGAGCAGGGGCAGCTGCACAAGCACAGCAAGCTCAGAGCCATGGGCTTGTGGCTGTACCTGTCCAAGGTGAAGTGTTGATGTCAGAGTTTTAAGGGAACCAAATCACCTGAACATTTATGAAGAACAGGAAATGGGGAGTATTTGCCCAGCAGCTCGAATGGGATATAAGTAATCTAATACTGGTATTTTACATTCTTTCATTTTAAATGAAAGGGACCATAATGCTAATCCAGTTCCACACCCTGCCAAGGGCAGGGGCACCTTCCACTACCCCAGGTTGTTCCAAGCCCCATCCAACCTGGCCTTGAGCACTTCCAAGGATGGGGAAGTGTTGTTAGTATGAAAGGTCTGAAAGGTGATTAATGCAACCAGTTTTTATGAAGAGTGACAGGGAAGAGATGGTGGAGCTGCTGTCCATGGCCCCAGTGCCCACATCAGACACTTGTGGGACTATCCACCAGCTGGAGAACTGGGACAAACAGGGGACAAGCTGGTGTGGTGTTGGAAGGCTGGGCAGGGGCAGGTGGAATACAAGGCAGACAAATGTAAAATCTTGAACTCTGGGACGGTGGTAGAACTGGAAATCTCACCTTCATGAGCACAGAGGACTCTGTAGTGGGGGCCAGCACCTAGGAGTGAAAACTGAAGGCTGCAATAAATAACTCTGTGAACTGTTCTCCATCCAGGAGTGCCCAACCAAATATTGGGAATTATTAGGGTTGGAAAGTTGGGATTGAGAAAAAACCACTGTGGTGTTACTGCCATCTGTGTGGCAGCCCTACCCTGAACCCTGCATTGTTCTGCTCCCAATCCATGACACAAAACGAGCAATAGATGTGAGAAGGGTCCAGACAGGGGCCCAGGGATGAGTGAGGATAAAGTCAGGATTCCCTGGAGTGAGGCTTTTCAGCCTGAGAAGGGACACAACAGAAATCTGTAAATGCAGGACAGTGAACAAGGATTAGCTGCTGGTTCAGGGGGTGTGAGGGGGCTGGCAGAGGTTGAACCCAGCAGGAAGGAGGCTGCTCTCAGATCTTGCACCAAGACTATACAAGGTAAAATTGACAAGGGTTCAAAAAGTTACCGGACAAATTAACCTGAGAAAAATCCATCATACACCCATACAGACATTATTTCTGGCTTTGAAGGATCTTGAGCCATAAATTGCTGGAGGTTAATAGAGTGTTTGATGAAGTATCATTGTTCGCTTGCTCTGTGCTTGTGCTCTCCAGTGGGTGCTCGCCGTTGCTCTCTCCCAGGTACGAGCCACTATGGGGGTTTTTTTATGCTCTTAACATGTTCTTTTACCAGCTGGAGATGGACCTAATGTTCGACCTAAATCAAACCTCCTCGTTTGATGTGATTTGCCTCGGCCTCCTTGGAGCCCGTGGCTCCCGTTGCTTTCAGTGGGGTCCAGACTGTACCTGTTGCACTCAAATGCCAGCACATCCCCAGAGGTGCCGCTGCCCCTGCCCCGAGGGGTGACAGCAGCACTTCCAGCACCCGCTGCCCATCCCGCTTCAGCCACCGTGCCCACCTCGCCAAGGCGTCCTGGCAGGCTGTATCCTTCCCCTCGAGTGGGACAAGCCCTCCAGCGCTCCCGGCTCCTGCAGAGCTGTCCCACAGGTGTAGGGGGGTGTGGGAGGATGTAGGGGATGTCCGAGAGGTGAGGGAGGAGAGGGACGTGCGGAGGGGATGCAGGAGATGTGCAGGGAGGTCAGGGAGGGTACGGGAGGGCTGCAGGAGCGGTGCAGGGGGGGCTGGAGGAAGCGGGAGGCAGCAGCAGGAGCCGGTTTGTTTATTGTGCGTGAGAATCACAAGCGACTAAAGCGAAGGGAGAAAGTTTGAGCTGGTGGTTGTCAGATAGTATCACCCTCACACCCGCCGGGAATGCTAATGAGTGTCAGCAAACACAGGGAGTCTCTGCCTGTTTATTTACCCGGGATTGGGTCAGTGGCTGAAAATACACAGTGTTCGCTTTTGCAGATAAAATAATTCTTTTCCGATAGGAAAGGCTGGGTTTGTAATTCAGGATTTTCCCGGTTATGAAGGAGGGGGAGAAATGGAACTGTGGAGCCTCGGTGGTTCAGGGGAAGCTCGGCTGCTTTTAAGTGATATTCTGCCGATACGAAGGTACTTAAAATACACTTTGGAAATAGCCATCAGCAGGGTGTTTTGGGAAAACCGGCAGTGGAAGAGTCAGGGCTGCTCCACTCTCACTGGCCACCCTCTGAACTGATTATTCTCCTACTGCAAAGGAATGCCAGGAGCGCTATTTAAATTAGATTAAAAGTAGAAGTGGTTTAGATAGCGTAGGAGTGTGCCCCACTCTTTTCTCTTTAAGGGAGAGAGAAGGAAATTTCAGAAATCCGTGTTTAATTAGGACTGCTGAGGTCTGGGGTAATCGCAGTTCCCCCACCCCCACCCTCCCCATGTCTTCACGCTTTCAGTGCTCGAAAAGAAAAAAAGAAAAAAAAAAAAAAAAGAAAAAAAAAAGTGTTATTCCCGTGTTTTTGAACACAAACCATTGGTTGCTCCCGTGTCACCGCGTAGAGGGGACACGTCCCCGTTGGTGATCACAGCGGAGAGGCTGGAGATGTCCCCGTGGCTGAGTGACAGCCCGGCTCAGGGAACAGCCCCTCCGGCAGGGCCAGCCTGGGCTCGGCAGCAAAGCCAGGAGGCCGTGGAGAACGGCACTGTTAGAGCAGGCAGCAATCTGTGGGGTCTCCAGAACCTTATCATCCATGCGAGTCAACAACTGTGCTAAATTGAAATTGTAGAGTTGATTAAACGACGTATTTAAGGCCCCATAAAAGAAAGCAAAGCCAGGCAGGGAGGGAGCGGCGTGCGGGGGGCGGCGGGTGGGGAGGGTTTATCTCACCGCGAGCAGCAGGCTCAGCCACTGATCTAATCAAATTATTCAGCATTAAAAAACTGCCAAGGCATTCCAGTGCTGCAGCTTCCAGAGGCCCAGCTGGGATCAAATGCTAATCAACATCTCCACGATATTTATTCCCACTGTCAGTCTGGTACGTGTTTGTTTTCCGAGCGCTGCATACTAAACTGAAAGATCAAGATGAATCGGTGGAGATGGGAGATGATGAGCAGCCAGGCTAAACACTGGGAAAAACACCGGCTACTGGGAAACGGGGACGGAGGGAGGTGGCTGGAGGGAGATGCTCAGCAGCGCTGCTGGCAGCAGGGACAGTGACCCAGCCCGGCACGGCACAGCCGGGACGCACCCACTGCTGGCAGAGCACCGTGCTGGACATCACACCCCTCACACCCGGCTGCTGCCGCTGCTCCAGAGCCCCTTTTGTCCTGGCAGCATCAGTGACTGGTCCTGCACCACGTGTGGAGAGAACAGCACCCAGTGACACGGGACAGCCACACTGCGCCGTGCCCCCTGGAGACACTCGAAGGCCGCCTGGCGACCGGCAAGGTCCTCCTTAAGCACTAGCCACCGGAGCGCTGGGAGACTAATTAATTTCCTTTTTGTTTTTCAGAGTTTCATTTTTAAATTACAGTCTTCCCTCCTCTCTAATAAATACTCAACAATTAAAGCTTTTTTTTCTCTGACATGCGATTCCAACATCTCAGTGTCCCACCCTCCTGTCACCTTCCCTGCCATAAACAGATTCGTAAAAACTGCTTTTGACGCCCCAGCTGCCATTAGCCACTTAAAATCCCATAATTATCATCCTATCATGGGCCTGTTAACGAGCAGTAAAAATAAGGCCATTGAATATGGTAATTTATTCGTAAATTAGCCTAATGAGAATAGGTTTCAGACACTGTTTACTTTCTAGCTGCCTGTTTCGGTGCGGTGCAGGCAGCCTGCGCGGGGCTGCCGAGCCTCAGCCTGGGTGGCAGACGCAGCTCCCGCGCCGGCGGGCACAGCCCTGCTCCCATGCCAGCCCTGCTCCCATGCCAGCCCTGCTCCCATGCCAGCCCCGCTCCCACCATGGCCTCCCTCCCCTGCCACGGCGGCCAGCGCTGCTGGTGTGCACAGCGCCCCCAGGGTTCCCAAAGCCATCCCACGGGGCCTGTCATGGGGCAGGTTTCTGCTGACCACCACAATGCCTGTCCCTGCATTTCGAGACTTGGGGAAAAACCCCAGGATGAATGGGAATAAATGCAAAAGAATGGTCCAGTGCCGTCACCCTGCGATGAAAACCAGTGTGAGCTGGGAAGGGTGGTGGGAGGAGATGGTGGGGATATGCTGTTGTCTTCCTCGTCCTCCTCACCCTCCCCGTGGCTTATTAAGAATGGGATTTGTTGCTGTTAGCAGTTCCCAGAGGGCTGTTTCAACAGTGGGACCCCACTTTGGGGTTTCTCTTTGGGAAGGTGTCATCACCTTTGCACGTATGTTAAAGGTGAAGCCTCTTTGGTGGCCAACCATGAGCCCCAGCCACAGCCTGCTCCTCCAGATCCAAATGAAAGAAGGAAGAAGAGACCCAAGCTGACTCTGCTTTGAATTCAGCACTGACAGGTCTGAGCACTCCGGCACCTGGGCGGCTTATTTTTTCCAAGCTCTGTCTTTGCAAACAGTTACTCTCAGGCAGTGGAGTGGTAATAAACCCCTGAGTGAATGAGGATGAGAGGTCCTTTCAGGAAAGAGGTGAAGAGCTCTTGACTATGAGCCTCTCACCCTCTAGAGTATTTCCATTCCTGGGCTGGCTAAAAGCCAGGAAATAAATCTGCACGGCCGGAGTGTCTTGGCTGCATCTCTGAGGAGCCGGAGCCGGCAGCACCCTGGGCACTGGCACCCACCCCTACCCCTGTGCCCGCCAGGGAGGCTCAGGGCAGCCCCTCTGCAGGTCTCTCCCACTCAGCAAAGGATGGTCTGTGCTGGTGTGCTGGGGCTCAGGAGCAGCCTCCTGCAGTAAGGAACACGTGCAGGGGAAGGGTCGGGTGTGCACACACAGCCTCCAGCCTGGGGGACAGTGAGATGGTGGCACTGAGGGGACCTGAACACCAAGGATGCTTTACAGGACCCTCGGGTGCTGTGCTTTCTTCCCGAAAGAGCCCCTTCCTGGCCCAAAACAAGGACACTCAGAGACCAACTGCATGTGTGGTGATTCTGATGGGGCCCTGGGGCTGGAGGGGTCCCTGGGGACCAGACACTGCCCCATCACCAGCCCCAGCTCCCATGCACTGGTGGGGCCTATAAAAATCCCATGCACCAAGAACAGGGGCCTGATGTCAAAGCAAAAGCCCAGAATTCATCCTTCTGTGGAGAGTTCTGACTGGTTTCCAGTGACCAGTTCCTGCATGGTGCAGGGGGATGAGGGGATGACAAAGTCTCTGTTGTGGTCCTGGCTGTGCTGCCCCTGATGGTTCCCCTTGCCAGGCAGGAGCTCCCCTAACCACCCTCCGTGGTGGCTGCACTCCTGCCTTTCCATTCCCTAATTTAATTACAGCTTGTTTCTTTACTAATTATAATGCTCAAATCAGAGCAGAGCTTAAGGCCACTGTTAGAAGGGAGGCTGGTGGCTGTCTCCTTCTTGCTAAGATGGGCCCATTATCATTTCCCTTCCTTCTGATGGAGATTATAAACACTTTGTGTCAAACCACTTCCCAGCAGCTCTCACAGTGTGAAAACGATTGAGGTCAGGGGATGCACACAACCTACCCATCAACTCAAGTATATTCCTCAAACCCTGACATGCAGCAAGCTGCGGGGAGGTCACCTCTGTGAGAAACAAACCTTCCAGCCGCCCGGCGAGTCCCAAATTGCAGTGTTGGAAAATAATCATGTGGAACGTGCCGAAAATCGCTCCCCAGGTAATAAACAGTTAACAACAGCAGCCACCTGC